>CM060922.1:363524455-373446955 GCA_030737875.1 Allium sativum | reverse complement strand
AATCTTCTTTTCATCGACATTTTAATTCGCTTGAAAATTTGCAATTTGATTCAGTGGTTTGCGTTTGCGTTCACTTTTAATGATTAATGACGTCTTTGGGCTAGGTTTGATATATCTTTTTTCCGTGTTATTAATGGGGAAATGTTATTTTTTGTATGAATGTTGTTTTGGTTTTGTTTAGCGGTTATTTACATGATTTAAATTGCATTCGACGAAATTGTATTGTTGTGTTTAATTTGGTTTATTTCAAGTTTTGAGTATCAGTTTTTGTTTTCTAATTTTTAGTATCAATTTAATTAAATGAAGTGTATAATTATTTTAAAACTGTTTTAGTATTTTAATTTTGGAACTGTAGTTGTTATACAGTTCATATGGTTGTAATCATCGTAATTCCATGAATTGGCTGCTGATTTTTTAATTAAACATTCGGTGGTCTTTGGCTATGTGTCATTCTTGCTTTAAAATTAGCATCATTTTTCGGGTATCAGTTTTATGATTTGAAGAATGAAATATGTCGGAACTGGTCTCAACTAACCACTACAAGAAAAATGTAATATTAGAATATTTGAAAAATGTTGTTTTATCCATTGACAATGTTTTTTTATATGTTGTCTATTCAGGAGTTACGAACATAAAAGGTCATTCATCACATGTCAGAAACATCGCAAAAAATATTATTCAAAATAATTTTGCAATGGTTTTCTACTATTACATTGTATGAATTCCAATAGGCTTTTGATAATTCTAGATGTTTCTAAATCAATGTAAAAAGATTTTAACAACTATGTCTTTTATTGTTTTTCAAGTTTAAAACTGACATTCATATTAATGACTATTACAATAATCTTAGCAGTCTAATTTAAATATGAATCCCATTTCCATTTCCATTTCCGGCAACAATATATTTTATATTAGAAGTACAAAAGACAGCGATCTAGCAACTGAATAGATTTAATGAATGTTTGATTCGCAAATTATAATGTTTTTATACATACAAATGAAAAGCGCAATTTTATAATTCCAATAACTAATGTTCAGCTTAGCTTTTATAATTGTTCCTTTTGGAACAATTATCTCTAGTTAGTTTCTTCAAAGTGTTTATTTCGGTTTAATCTCTTTTCTCTCTGCTTTCTTCAAGAGCACTAACATATCTGGCTCAATTATTATCAACCTATGCATCCTTGAATTTTATTTTCTAGAGCAATGACTCCCAACTCGATTCTTACAAGTGTCTCTTCATCTTTAGTCTCCTTTCCCTCCTCTGTATTCTTGATACGACTGGCATAATTATTGTTAGCACATTTATAACAAGTTCAGCTGCTGAATGCATAAAGAAAATCCCATTAATATCTACAATAAAGATACTCATGACGGAATGATGTCTAACACAACAAAGACATAATAAAGGAGTAAAAGACAACTAAAGATTAAGGTAATCTAACCATGCTTATCAATCATGATTACCCAGATATATGCACATCTTGTCGTCATTCAGACATACTGTGGAAGCTTGCTCCCATAAACGGTCCAATGTTGCTGCTCCCCCACTCCTTAACGAGGGGTCCGAGATTGTTCACACTTTTAAGGAAGGTGGACATAACTCTCGGCCCTGATTGGTGGAAATCAGGGGGCTCATATGGTCTCCCTGATTTCCACCAATCAGGGGAAAGTGTTATGTTCACATCTTCAAAAAAGATGTGAACAAACTCGCAGTGCTTACTGAGAGGGTCCAAGAGTATTCCTCCACCCTCTGCCTAGAGTATTACTCCACCCTCTGTCACAGTTCCTTCTCTAGTAGCTGAGGTGATATTAACAAATCCTGTTTCATCACATGTTATTGGTTTAGATGATATTTGTTGATCCTATGAGGAGGGACCTTGGGTACACATTTCAACTGGTATGAGATATTCCCCCACCCGTTGCTTATATTACAAGTATATTACTAATTCGGAGGAGGACTTAGGTGATTATTCTATCAAGTTAAGGGTAAAAATATTGAGTTAATTAGAGATGGGAAAATTGGAGAGTTAAATAAGTCATTCTTCCATGAAAAGAATTGGGATCATGCCTCAAATTTTAGACATTCAAATCCCTGCTATGTTTATGACCTTTCTCAAGTTTTTTTGGATACTTAGAGCATCTCCAACGGGCCAAGAGAGAGGCCATGGTTGTTTCAGCAACCCTGGAGATTGTTGGACCAATCGATTGGTTGCTCCAACAACCGTTGCTTAGCCGGCTAAGGGGGGATTTTTAAAAATTCTCCCCCATTAACTGGCTTTAACTATGTCGGTTAAGGCCCTCTCCGACCATTGTATTTTAGACCGTTTGACTTCAGACCGTTGCTTCTTTTCTTACCATTTGATTCATGCCTATTTATACATCAAACATCTTCAAATCATACCACACTTCTCTTCCTTCTTCATTTTCTGCTATCCAAGTTATTTGCAATGTCAAAGCAAAGAAAGGTTCTCCAAATCTGCTCAAAATCAACACAATTATCATTCTGACCACAATCAGTTTCCTATGCATTCCTCGTACCAGCAAAATCAAACTTCCAACTATGGTAACTTCCCGAATGTTCCAAACTGTTATTATCCCCAACAAAATCCGAATTTTTATCGATCCCAGCAAAACTCCAATCATTATCAGAATACTCAAAATTATGGTTTTGGACAGAATGCGTCTTTTCAGCAAAATTACAATGATCATTACTACGCTTCTCCAAGCAGCCAACAAAGGTTAGCCTCGCCTGAAACTTCTCCGGATCTATCAAGAAACTTAAACTATTTGTTTGGAGACAATAGTGGCATGAACAAGGAAACAAAAGTCGATGTTATTGAAACTCTAGATGTGTATACGAACCCACAACTGAGAAGATCAAACAAAATAGTGAAATGGTCTCCAAAAGAACATGCAAAATTAGCTTTCTGTTGGGTTGAATGTTTTAGAGACAATGTAAAAGGAACTAGTCAGACTGATAACTCATTTTGGAGTTCTGTTTTGAGATTATTCAATGGACAAATTCCAGAAAACCCCCCGAGATCAATAGACTCTTTGAAACAGTCCTGGAAGAGAATCAATGCTAAATGTCAGTGTTAGAAGGAGATTATGGCCAGACTAGAAAGTAGACAGTAGAGCGATGCCAACAATATGGATTTGGTACTTATCATTTACATAATTTATTATTATATTATTTTATTGTATAATTATAGAAATTTACATTAGTTCATTCCACACAGCTAAACAAAGCGAATGAAGTGTATATGACAGATCATAAAAATCAACCATTCAACTTGCATAATTGTTACACCATTCTGTTTAGGGAAGAAAAATGGAGCAACATACACCAAGAAAATTCAGCATCGCGATTTATGCCAAGAAGGCCAATGGAGGAATCAAGCCCGGGAAGTCCTGATCCTCAAGAAAACACCCCTTTTTGTACAAGTTCTGGTGGTAGGCCTCCTGGTAAATTTAAAGGTAAGAAAAAAACAATCGCAGATAATAGTTCGTACTACGAACAACTAGATAGTCGAATGATTGTTACTGAAGAATCGAATCGACTTATGGCAGAAGCCAAGGAAGCTAATAGATTTGAGAGAGCCCAAGAAAAACAGCGAAGATACGAAGAACTTCAAATAACAAGAGAGCGTGAGTTGGATGTTAGGGAACGTGAATTAGCTCGACTCGAACGTGCCGATGATATGGCACTTATGAGTGTCAACCTTCATACATTAAACCCAATTCAATGCTTATTAATAGAGAAAGAGCTAGAAGAGTGCCGCAAAAGACGCATGGAATAGGACGTATTTATGTTTTGATTATTTCATTTTAGTTGTTTGTTTCGTTATGTATTTTCTAATTATTAAGTTCCGGTGATGTAGCGGTCATTAATGTAAGTGTCCTTAGTTTGGTAGTAGTTGTTATTGTTGTAACAATTCCTCAATTAAATTTTGTTTTTAAGTGGTTACTGGCACTACTGGCATTCTAAACATGTAATAAGAGAACAATGACATAATGTCATAACTCTAGCATTAAACGATACATAAAAGCATACATATTACGAACCAAACTTACGTAATTTAACTTGAATCTTTAGATACGGTAATCCACTTCCTAATGGTTTCCCGTATGCTTCCAATAACGTTCGACTAATTCGCCCTTTAATTCTAGATAGGCTTGAGAATCTCTAACGTCCTGGATACGTTGAAAGTATTATGCAAAAGTATTCAAGTCCTTGTACGGTTTACTTGTAAACGCCACTGCTATATCCAGATAGTTCCTAAGTTGTAGTTCAAATCCTCCCATTTCTCCTTGAACTATCATATAATGTAGTATGATACAACAGTACATAATATCTTATATAATTGCTTGGTCATGGTAGTTCACCTCTTTTCTTAAAATATGAAAACATCCCTATAGAACTCCAAATGCTCATTCTATGTCTTTTCTCAAACTCTCTTGTTACTGTGTAAATTCGGCTTCTTAGGAATTGTTCGGCTTTTTAAATGCTTGCACTAATGTTTTCCATTTAGGATAAATGTCATCTACCAAATAATAACCAACAGAATAGTCAATGTCACCAATTTTAAGTTGCATGACGGTGACAGATCGTTGTACAAATCATTGAACAAGTATGATTGTCGTAGGATATTAATATCGTTTAATGATCCAGGAACCTCAAAAAAGGCATGCCAAATATACAAATCGAATGAAGCTGTGGCTTCTAACACCAATATAGCTTTTTTTTTTGTGGCCACTGTACTGGCCTTATAGTGCTATTGGACAATTTTTCCACGTCTAATGCATACAATCTAAGCTTCCCAACATACACGGGAAATCACGTTGATCACCCATTGCTAACAATCATTCAGTGTAGCGTGACGTGGGGGATCGTAGATACTCTTCACCGAAGACGCGAACAACTGCTTTGTAGAATTCTTTCAAGCAAAAAACTGCCGTTGATTCACCACTTCTTAATTTGTCATCTAAGAAATCACCTAAACTTCCATACGATATCAAACGAAGTGCCGTAGTTACTTTTTGTAGGGGTGAAACTCCTAGTACTGATTTTGGCACACGAAATCCACAACAAAAAAGTACACATCTCCATATACTGGTTTTGGCACAAAGTATTCCTTCATCAGCTGATTGTCCCTCCCACCCCCCCACCCCCTCGGTGCATAGTCATGTCCGTAGCGTATATATCTTCTACCCACCACACTTCCTCTTAGGGTATGAGCTCTTTTCGATATCACGTTGCATCGCATTTAAAGTTTCTCGTTGATACATTAGTTATTGTTTGTTGTACTTGTCTTGGTCTTCCTCAAAGGTAGAAGACAAAGATGATGAAGAATTTGTGAGGCACCATAATCGCTTTAAAGCATTCATGGTGTTTACGCTACTTTGTATGGAATGAAAGCTGAATGAGTTAGTAGCACTACACTTCGTCTAATTAAATTTCTTTTAAAACCTTTAAAATAATGTAGGTCCAACACAGTACAAGATGGAAGAACATTATACTTTACCATATTTTTTTGATACAATAATCTCTTTTAAGCATTCACGGATAATGGTAAACTAATAAAGTAAAGTGGGTCCTATGCAAAGTGATTGGGTTGCATACTTATTAAATATCATTTAAAACCAATAATGTATTATCAATGAATAGGCCACTTTACTACAACCACAAAACAGTGATTGTCAGCTTTGTTGTCTGTCAAATGAAGAGCTTTACTTATTCATCGTGTCAGTGACAACACAAGTGAACATAATATGGGACAAGACAAGTCAGTGCAGTAGTAAACTTTACTGTAGCCACGTTGATTTGTTTCTTTTGGATTATCCACCCTCATTTATACTTAAATGTTAAAGTTGTTGTACTACATTTTATTGGACATAGGATGCACTATATATGGTCCAAGTATATAGATTTAGTACATAGTCATCATTATATGTCTATCATTAACACTCTGTCTTTGATTGGACATTGCTTGAAACAACCCAAACTATCCCGCAAAGGAAAGCCCGGATTGCTTTGAGACCACGACAAATCAGAACACAAACAGAAGAACATTTCATTGCTTATTACAACAATTTACATCAGAGTACAAGAATATAACAGAGTATGAATAAATAATATACATTGGAAATACAATATCAGAGATTTAAATTACATTTGAATAGCAGCGGAAAAATAATACAAAACATAACTGAAAGAAATACATGGATACAGAGCTTTCCGAATATCGCTTCAGCTGTAAACCAGGATCTTGTGAATGTAATATCTGCAAAACCAAAACTACTAGCTTCCCGTGTGGAAAATAGGGGCACCTAGAGTTTAGGTTAAAACAATAAACTCCAAGTCAGTCATGGGACTGGTGTGAGAACTAAAACAGTTATTAATTTTAAATTTTAAAGTGGGGATATCATGGGACCACGTCGTATAACACGGAACGGGTTTACCCCACATGAATCTTAGTTTAGAATAAAACAATTCAATGCTTTTTAGAAAAATGCAGCTATTATAAGACTCAGGTCCCATCACACAATGAACGCAGTCGAGGATAGAGTTTTCCCTTATAATAGCCAAATATGCTTGATACGCGAAATTTCATCTTTTATTATTACTATAAGTGAAGAAATCAACTTCAAATATAAATGTATCAATCATAGGCGGCTTAGGTGCCATTATATTACGTATATACATACATACATATATATACATATACATTTACATTTACAACTAAAACCGAATATCGCATATTGGAAATTGGGTTTCCATCTATGAACCAAGGCAAGGGATTATCCTCACCGATTTTGAGACACACTAGCAAGTGCCACGGGACTCGGACGCCGGCGAGCCCTTGGATCTACATGGTCGGTCATCCGTCAATGATTAGTTATACTATAAACTATATGTTAGTCGGTACTATCGAACCTCTAAAATCGGTCAGAAATGTCGACCACTATAGAGCCACTAGGGACTCAAATCATATCCGAGGTACCCCGCTTTCCAACAAATAATAAGGGACTTCCACATAAACTAACAGTCTGGGCTCCATACCATGACCTTACTTGTAGGTTGAACTAACATATGTCCATTTCCATGCAGTCACTATTTCGTTTTTGGTTCATACCGGGGTGTGAGGCTCGCGAAGTAACGTTACACAAAGCTATGCTAATTAAAACTGTGCTTTGATCGTCAACTACAAGGCTCTGGTTTTCAACAAAAGCCTTGATCATTTTCAACTCAGCATGCCACATTGTCAATCCATACCATACCATTGATTTCTGCCAATATATAACCTTTAAGCTCGTACGTCTCAAAGAAGGGTGTTAAGCAAGAGAATAAATTCTCCGCCACCAAACAGATATATAATTAGCAGTAATCAACGAATACATCATAAAGGAATACAACGTCAGACATACAATCCATTTACAAGTCTGTTCTGGATCTGAATGAAACTGGAGACACCTTATTCCTCGTCCCATATGTCTAATACAGGAGAGAGGTCCTCGCATATCCGTCGATCTCCAAGTACGTTTGGACGATCACCACTTATTACCTTGTATTGGGTGTACGGCCCAATCAAGACATCAGTAATCACCCAAACGATGTGAAGAACTCCGGTCTTCAACCACCATCTTCATCTTCAACTCTTGGTCGTCATAGTAATTATTTAGAATGGGTTAAACTCGGTCTTTCCGAATAACTCCCGTATTTTATAACCAAGTGCTATAAAAACACATCATACGCCTCATTCCAATTCAGAATATTCTTTTAATAAAATATTCATATTATTAGGGAAAGGTTCCCATTAATTTTATCAAAGATAAATTCTTTTAAATTTATTCGTTAATCTTCCTTTGGATATCCATTTTAGAAGAATTTATTTTATCTTTCATTAATTATAAACCAAATTAAGGTTTATCCTCTAGTCGAGATTAGCGAACTTTACCGAGGTAATCATTTATTTATTAATCCTAATCTCAACTTATTCATCCCATGGAGCAAAACTGGTAGTACTCCATATCTAACACCCACAGTGTTATCGGAAAAATTTCATTACCATTTCACGTTTAAATCTAATTAAAGATTTAACTGGTGCCTGGAGTAAAAAACTGGTGGTACTTCATTCTCGATCATTTTATGAATTCGATAAATTTAACTATATCTTTCACATTTTAATTTAATCAAAGATTCATTAAAACGCTAGTTAAGTTTTAATCTCAAAAATCATTACTTAATGATTATTCAAATTTAAGAAACTAATCCTGTCTTTAACTGGGTTAAAGAACAAATGTTATTTTAAAACATTGTTCACGATAAACCCAAAATCATCTTCCATTAAATATGGAATCTTCACAAAAATCAGATCAATATATAATCGATATAAATTTCCGTATCAGACTAATAATATAAATGGAATAACGGCAAAGCCTTTTAAATTCCATATATAGTAGCGGTCTTCTTTTACAGAAGCTCATCTCGATTATTATTAAATCAAATTCTATTCAATTCCAATTTAATACATTAAATTGGAAATCTTTACTTTGGAAAATTTCCATTTAAATCTTAATAAAAGATTTATAAATTCCAAATTATATTTTCACTGTTAATTGGGGTAAAAAACAAATGTCGTCAAAAATATAGTTCATAATAAACCCAATTCACATTTCATTTTATTCCAATTACTAAATATAATTGAAAAGTCTAATAATCTTAATTAAAAGATTTATTCTTTTCACACGGGGTTTAAGAACAGTTTTATTGAAGACACATTCACGACAAACCCAAAATCCAATTTTATTTTATTCAATTCCAATTAAATATCAATTAATTGGAAAACTTCATTAAATCTTAATTTAAAGATTTATTCTTTCCTCAACTGGGTTTAAGAACAGTGTTATTTAAGACATCATTCACGACAAACCCAAAATCCAATTTATTTTATTTATTTAAAAACACTGGATTATTATTCTAGTTAATAACTAGTTCATTTTGATAAAAATATATTTTATCTTTACAAAATTGGAATTTTTCATCCAAATTCTTTCCAAATCATTTATTATGATTTTACATAATTTTTCCACATTTTTAGCAATTTTATCAAGGCCCGTACAGTCGGTTTCCAATAACGGCCACCGAACCGCATTTACAGCGACCTTTTCCAAAATTGATTTGGACATATTTCCAAATCCAACCATAAGATTTCAAATCTCTTATATTCATTGGAAAGCTCTTTTCAATACAAACCCAACGGTTCTGATTTTAGGAGAATCTGACGGTCAGATCTCCCATTACATCAATTTGAAGTTAATGGTCGAAATTCGCAAACGGTCGCTGCGCGGCGCGTTCTATTCAGGCAGTTAAATATATATAATATATATTATATATATTTCGTCGACTTCCATTTAAAACGTTTTTTTTAGATCCTTTATAAATTCGTTTTAAAACGATTCCAACTTTATTTTCAATTTTAAATCAAAATTGAATATTCTATATCTTTATCATATTAAAATGATAATATTTTCAAAATATTATATTTTGAAGTCACTTCTTTCTAATATTCATTGTAAAATGAATTAAATCGATCGATAAACCCGTTCGGGTTAAAATGGTGTTTCTGTACCTAACCCGGCTTCATATTTTTATATTTTGATGTCCATCTAAAAACGGACATCAAAAATATAATTTTATTCTACAGTGAATATTATTTTAAAATATTCATTATTTTAAAATATTTTTTTTAAAAGATTGTTTACTTTAAAATATTCTTTATTTAAAATATTCTTTATATTAAAATGTTCTTTTACATTAAAAATGTTTTTTACATTAAAAATGTTCTTTTACATTAAAAATGTCTTTTTCATTAAAAATGTCATTTTATTCTAAAATGTCTTTTATATTTAAAATGTCCTTTTTATTCTAAAATGTCTTTTTTATTCTAAAATGTCTTTTTTTAATCTAAAATGTCTTTTATATTCTAACATGTCCTTTGATTCTAAAATGTCTTTATATTCTAAAATGTCATTATATTCTAACATGTCTTTTTATAAAACATTGTTTATTATAAAACATTCTTTATAAAACATTATTTATTTCTGAATCAAAATGCGATTCAATCAATTACCATATAATTTAAGTTATATGGATTTCATACATCGTATGTAATCAATAATAATGATAAATAATCATTAAACAGTCCATTCACATCCAAAGTGAAGTTTACAACTGCATGAGCATTAAAATAAACAAATAACGCTCATCACATCCTGTCAATCCATCGATTGACATATAACTAAATATTGGGAATAGTGTATGTCAAATATCATCCCAATACCCGTGTGGGGTTTTCAAACAACAACAGTTTGTTTAAATAAATCATTGGTTAATAAATTTAACCAATTCTAATTCAGTTTGAATTATTTTCTATTTAACCAATTTTCATTGTTCAAATTATAAATGAATATTTATAATTTAATTTCACTATCACATTAATATTAACATTTTTAATGTGTTAAACATTTCAACAACAAAACAATACACAATACAGTCAATTTAAATCGTCCATGATTTGTGGACGAGAAAAGTGATCTTACAGGCACTGTATACAGTTTATAATGATTAAACTGATAAAAACCTACACTGGCAATTCTATATATTTTTCAGTTATGAAAATAAATAAATAAATAACTGTGCAGGAATTTTAGTGAGAAGTTCTCACCTTTGGTTTCCACCCCGTCTGTCTTTAACTGATGGTTTTGGCACCTTTCTGCTTCCAGTCAGTTCCATCGCAGTCTGTTTCACGTGGTATATATATATATTAAAAATCATATTTTTTTGATGTTATTTATGTTTAAAGATCACATTTTTATAGCAACGCTATACAGATAAAAAGCTCATTTTATATCGCTATCTTTATAATAGAAATCATATTTATATTTATATTATGTATATATATATATATAAATCATACTTTTATATTGCTATTTCTATTTTGAAAATAATGCAAATTTTATTTTTAAAAACAATGCAAATTCTATTTTAAAAACAATGCAACTTTTATTTTAAAAACAATGCAAATTTTACTTTACAAACAATGCTAATTTTATTTTAAAAATAATGCTAATTTTATTTTAAAAACAATGCTAATTTTATTCCAAAAACAATGCTCTTTTTATTTCAAAACGAATGCACTTTTTATTTCAAAAAGTATGTTCTTTATATTTGTAAAACAATGTTCTTTATATTTTTAAAGCAATGTTTATTTATATAAAAATCTAATTTTTATCAATGTAATATATATATAAAAATATGAATTTTTATCCATGTCTTTTCTATAAAAATCTGATTTTAAAACCATGTTATTGATTTTATTTTTTTATTTGAAATGCCTTTAATATATAGAGATTACCCTTGTTAATTCCCTCGTGTACCCTTCCTTCTCTTTCTCGTTCTTTTGAATTACTCAAAAACGAACCCATCTCGACGTCCCCCTTCATCCCAACGATCGCCTGCGCACCCCCATACCTCCACCGGGGCCGAATCCAACATCACCACGACAACCGCCATACTCCACTCCACCCACGATAGCAGCGGGGACCAGCTCGAGGGCTTCTGACACTGGGAAAGTGGCATTCGAACAGAGCGAGTTTGTGCTGTGATTTCTCCCGATTTACTCAATTAAACTTGATCGCATCCGTACTAGATCGAAGAGCTAATGAAGCTCTTCAATTTCTGCTTTGGACCTATAAGCCAATTCGAAATGAATTGAACGTGATTAAGGATTTTATTTTGATTGATTTCGGCCATCGTTTCTATGATTGGCAGCGACTGAGTATACTAAATTAGGATTTCCTAGGTTTGACCGTATTTCTTAGGGTATTTATAATATTTTAATTATTTAATTCTCTAATTATTCAAAAAAAACCGTTAATTCACACTAACTCCAAATCCAGCCCATGGAATGTCGCCCCTAGCCAAATATCCCTATTTCAGACATAATGGACTAGGTCTCATCAGCCTATTTGATCGTTTCAGCCCATTTTTCTTTAAATTAAAATATAAAACATTTTAATGTTAAATTTGATCGTACATTTTAATTTACCGAGGACACATACTAACTCCAAAAATTTCCAAAAAATAAATAGCTATGTTTTGACAGTACGGTCCAAACAAAATTAATTTTGTCGAATTTGGAGACCATTTGAAAAATGGCCTTTTTCTGGTCGATCCAATTTGACTGAAATTGACAAAACACATTTTGATTTACCATGCTCACATATTAATTCCAAAAATTATAAAATTGGAATCTTGCAATAATTTGACATTCCGGATCCAACCAAAGTGGTTTCGTCGAAAACGGAGGTCGTTTGCAAAATGGCTATTTTTAAAGGCTATATATTATATTAAATCCCATAGCGACTATTCTGAATATTTAACTAGCCATAACATTTTATTCCCGCTATGAAATTTCAATTTTTCAGATTTGTTAGAAAGATATTTTCAAATAGATCTAAATATTTTTGGTTTTACTGAAATCCGATTTATTTTGAATCCTGTACATTCATTTGAAATTTGAAATCGAATTTTCAAACTACCGCACCATTTCTAACTCCTTATATTATTAAAATAAATATATACGTTCTAACTTTGATTTAAATAAATTTTTAATCGTTATTATTTAAAATAAATCATTTTAAGTATTTAAAAATATTATAAATTTCTAAAATAAATTTTTTAAATTGGTTTAGAATTTCCGGGTTGTTACAATCTCCTCCACTTAAAATCTTTTCGTCCTCGAAAAGGAACGGAGCTGAAAGTTGTTTAATTAACCAACTCAACTTTCAATTCTAATCAATTTCAATTTAGTTCAATATTAAATTCGATTTAGCTAAATTTATCATTCCAATATTTTACTTAGTTAAACTAATTATCAAACATCACAACCAGAAATCAATTAGTTGGTTAACTTTTCAAATATATATATATATGTATATGTATATATAACTTTTATATAGTCAAAAATCATATTTTTAGTCCAAATCACAACGATATATTCTAGCCATATTTTGGTTCTCACACCAGTGAATTGGAAATATATAGATATCCCACTTTCGAAACTCGAACATAAATGTTGATGATGCCATGGTCATCATCAGAACCATCTCTGGGCGACTAGAGTGTGATTCTATTTCTATCCAGTATATGAGGCTTCGAATATCCATCTTATCAGGCATATACTCAAAACCTCCCTATACTAGATTATCTAAATTCAATTTAAAATATAATATTCAAATACGAATAGTTGATTTAAAGTTTTAAAACTAATTTGATTTTGAAATAACACTCTTCACACTAGTTCTAGGATACTGCTGATCCTGTCTATAACGATCATTCTTATTGGATATTACTAGTCCAATCTCTAATGAATTCTTTCGTTCAGTTCTAATGTGTCTTGTTCTCTAGCTTTGTAAACCAAAGCTCTGATACCAAATGAAACGACAAAAACTTCCCCGTAAAGGAAAGCCCGGATTGCTTTGAGAACACGACAAATCAGAACACAAATAGAAGAACATTTCATTGCTTATTACAACAATTTACATCAGAGTATAAGAATATAACAGAGTATGAATAAATAATATACATTGGAAATACAATATCAGAGATTTAAATTACATTTGAATAGCAGCGGAAAAATAATACAAAACATAACTGAAAGAAATACACGAATACAGAGCTTTCCGAATATCGCTTCAGCTGTAAACCAGGATCCTGTGAATATAATATTTGCAAAACCAAAACTACTAGCTGCCCAAGTGGAAAATAGGGGCACCTAGAGTTTAGGTTAAAACAATAAACTCCAGGTCAGTCATGGGACTGGTGTGAGAATCAAAATAGTCATTAATTTTAAGTTTAAAAGTGAGGATATCACGGGACCACGCCTTATAACACGGAACGGGTTTACTCCACATGAATCTTAGTTTAGAATAAAACAACTCAATGCTTTTTAGAAAAGTAAAGCTATTATAAGACTCAGGTCCCATCACATAATGAAGCATTCGAGGATAGAGTTTTCCCTTATAATAGCCAAATATGCTTGATAAGAGAAATTTCATCTTTTATTATTACTATAAGTGAAGAAATCAACTTCAAATATAAATGTATCAATCATAGGCAGCGTAGGTACCATTATATTACGTCGCCATATATATATATATATATATATATATATATATATATATATATATATGCACACACACACACACAACTAAAACCGAGTATCGCATATTGGAAATTGGGTTTCCATCTATGAATCGAGGCAAGGGATTATCCTCACCGATTTTGAGACACACTAGCAAGTGCCTCAGGACTCGGACGCTGGCGAGCCCTTGGATCTACATGGTCGGTCATCCGTCGATGATTATTTATACCATAAACTATATGTTAGCCGGTTCTATCGAACCTCTAAATTGGGTCAGTAATGTTGGCCTCTATAGAGCCACTAGGGACTCAAATCATATCCAAGGTACCCCGCTTTCCAAAAAATAATAAGGGACTTCCACATAAGTAAACAGTCTGGGCTCCATACCATGACGTTACTTATAGCTAGAACTAACATATGTCCATTTCCATGCAGTCACTATCCCGTTTTTGGTTCATACCGAGGTGTGAGGCTCGCGAAGTAACGTTACACAAAGCTATGCTGATTAAAGTTGTGCTTTGATCATCAACCACAAGGCTCTGCTTTTCAACAAAAGCCTTGATCATTTGTAACTCGGTGTAACAACCCGTAAAATGCGAGTCAGTTTAAAATTTTTGTTTTGGCAATTTTAACGAATTTTGATTATTTAAAATGGATTATTTTAAATAATATCGATGAGAAATTTGTTTTAATAGAATTAGAACGTATATATTTATTTGAATCATCGTTAGAATATAAATAATTATATATAATCATAAATAGGAATTGAAAATGGCGCGGTAGTTCGAAAATTCGATTTCAAATTTCAATTGAACATACCGGGTGCAAAATAAACCGGATTTTAGCAAAACCAAAAATATTTGAATCTAATTGAGAATATCTTTCCAATGAATCCGAAAAATCGAAATTTCATAGCGGGAATCAAAAGATATGTCCAGTTGAAATTTCAGAATAGTCGCTATGGAATTTCGGCCTTTGAAAATAGCCATTTTGCAAACGACTTTGGATTTCGACGAAACCACTTTTGTTGGATCCGCGATGTCAAGTTATTGCTAGATTTCCAATTTCATAATTTTTCGAATCAATATGTGAGTGTGGCAAAGGAAAACCCGTTTGACCAGTTTCAGTTGATTTTAATCGACTGGAAAATGGTCATTTTTCTAACGGTCTCAGAATTCGACGAAATTAGTTTTGTTAGGACCGTATCGTCAATACGAAGCTAGAAAATATTTTTTTGGAATTTTTCTGGTTAGCATGTGGCCCCGGTAAATTGAAATGCACGTTCAAATTCAATATATAGAGTTATATGTGGATTTTAACGAAAACTGATCGAAACGATCGAATCAGCTTACGATACATATCCCATTGTGTTCGGAATGGGGGTAATTAGATGTGGACGACAGGCGGTGGGCCTCGTTTCGAGATCGATAATAAAAGTACCTTTTTGGAATTAAATAATTAAAATAAAAAAAATAAAAAAATTCCCCCTTTCCTCTTCCCTTATCCTCTCTGCCCCCCCCCCCCTTCGTTCTTCATTCATACGAGAGAAAAAGAAAAAAAACTCCATCGCGGAAGACCGCGATCCGCCGCCGCCACCCCGAACGGGTCCACCACCCCCTCATCCCCGTCCCCTTCTTCTCCTTCTCCTCCTCTTCTTCTCGACTGACGCGACCCCCCCCCCTCTACCAAAACCCGACGCCCCTATAACCCCGCCACCATCCACAGCCCACCGACGCCACCAGTCCCAACTCCAGCCTGCCGCGACCCCCCTCCTCCTTGCGCCACCAACTGTGCTGCGAAGCCCCCCTTCCAATCGATGAAGTAAGTTTTTCGTATTTATTTCGTTTATTTATATATGATTTTTTCAGTTTATTTAGCAACCGATTTTCAGTTTATTTAACATAGGATTTTCAGTTTTAATACCCGTGAATAGGAAGTGAAAAAGATTGGATTTTTATATATATGTTAGCATGAAAAAGATTCGATTTTTAGCTACATAGAGTTATCATCTTTATGAACATCAAGTTATGATTTTTATTTAATTAAAGATATAATCTTTTATATTGTAGAAGGATAAAAATATAATTTTTATATAGTAGAAATGTTAAAGATATAATCTTTTATATTGTAGAAGGATAAAAATATAATTTTTATATAGTAGAAATGTTAAAGATATGATTTTTCTAGTATAGAAAGAATAGAAATACGATTTTTTTATATTATATAACTAGTAAAAATATTATCTCTATATATGTAGCGAAATAAAAATCTGATTTTTATTATATAAATGTTGAAATAAAGAGGTGATTTTTATAGTGATGAAATAAAAATTAAATCTTTATATTTGAAAAGGCGAAATCTTTATATAGAGAATAACGTGATGAAAATAGAATTTTTATCTATATAGTAGTAATGTAAAAATAGAATTTTTATCTATATAGTAGTAATGTAAAAATAGAATTTTTATCTATATAGTAGCAGAATAAAAATAGAATTTTTATCTAGATAATAGCCGTGTAAAAATGTGATCTTTATATATGTAGTGGTTACGGGCAACGAAAGTGATGAAAGCCGAGCGCGACGAAGATTTCTACATAAGAAGAGTCGTGGTATTGGATTAGCTAGTCGGAGAGAACTTCTCACTTTAAATTTCTTTTCTAGTTAAAAATATATACTAGGATGCAGACGGTGCTTAGTAACACCCGACACCCGTCATCCACAGACCATGGATGGCTTGTATGTTTGATTGTTTGTTGTGATGAAAATTGATTGTGTGACGTGAAATAAAATATTGATATAATTAAAAATATTTTATCGTTAAAAATATTGTTTTTAACGTGTGTGTCTGAATAAAAATATGTGTTTGTTGATTTGAAACCCCACACGGGTGTTGGGATGATATTTGAAGTCCACTCATCCTGATTGGTTAGTTGTATGTCGATCGATTGATTGACAGGCTGTTATAAGCGTTAGATATCTATATTTGATGCTTATACAGTGTAGTGCACTTTGGATGATGATTGATTATTTATCGTTGTGATTATATACATGTGTTGTATGGAAACCATATAATTAACATTATATGGTGATTGATTGGGCCTCATTCCAATTGGGAAAATAAAGAATATAAATAGTCATGTGTTGACGATGCTCATGTGTTGAGAATATTCATGTGTTGAAAGAAATATTTTAATAATAAAATTTACATCTTTATCATATTTAAAATCATTCTCTTACTACTTTACAGTTGGAGTCTGATTTGAAAATCAAATGATAGATACCATAATTTTATAAAACATTTTAAATAACAAAAATAGTTGTGTTGACAGTACTCATTCGTTGAGATTAGTCAAGTGTTGAAAGAAATATAGATTCATGTGTTGAATAGAATATATATTCATTTGTTGAATAGAATAACGAAGTGATTGAAATATATAAAGCCGTGTTGATTAGAGTTGCGCCATTTTGACGTGAACGATATTTATATCGATTATATTCGTTTTTATAATGAACATTGAAAAGTGATTTCAAAATCGAATATATTGAAATGAATTCGAATTGAAGTTGAATTGAAATGAATTCGAATTGAAGTTGAATTGAAATGAATTCAAATTGAAGTTGAATTGAAATGAAATTGAATTGAAATCGATTTGAATTGAAATCAATTTGAAATGAATTTAAAACGAATTTATAAAGGAAAATTCAATTTTGATTTGAAATTGAAAGGGAAGTTGAAATCGTTTCGAAAAAGAATTTAAAACGATTTATAAAATACGTTTTAAAAGGAAATCGACGAAATATATATATATATATATATATATATATTATATAATGGCCTGAATAGAACGCGTCGCGCTGCGGCAGTTCGTGAATTTCGACCATTGACTTCGAACGGACATTACGGGAGATCCGACCGTCGGATTCTCCTGAAACCGGAACCATTGGGTTCGTATCGAAAAGAGCTTTCCAATGAATATTTGAAATTATAAATCTAACAGTTGGATTTGGAATTATGTCCAAATCAAATTTGGAAAAGGTCGTTGTAAGTGCAGTTCGATGGCCGTTGGTGGAAATCGACTGTACGGGCCTTGATAAAATTATTAAAAATATCTATAATTTGTGTAAAATCATAAGAAATGGTTTGTGAAGAACGGGGATGAAAAATTCCACATTTGAAAAGATAAAAATAGATTTTTATCGAAATGAACTAGTTTTGAACTAGAATTAAAATCAATTTATTTTTTTGAAATAAATAAATTGAATTTGAAAGTGGTTTTAAAAATAATCAGAATTTCCAATATGTGAATTGGGATGGATTTGAATCGAAATTACCTTCGGAATATTTCGATGTTGGATTTCGTGATTATACAGATATTGTTATGGGAATTTGAAAGATATATTCATATCGTTATTTCCAATACGATATTTGTTGGTCGTAGAATTTGATATTGAATATAAGCTGATATATTTTCTATTTAGAGCCTTGTATTTAATATCAAAAGTGATTTTGTTTATCGTGAATTGTGTTTTAGATGACATTGGTTCTTTAATCCAGTTAAAGATAGGATATCGATATTTGAAGAGATTAAAACTAAGTGGAGTTTTAATGAATCTTTAATTAGATTAAAATGTGAATTGATAATTTAAATTATCAAATCTCAAAGGTGATCGAGATATGGAGTATCACCAGTTTTGCTCCAAAGCGATAGTTAAATCTTTAATTAGATTTGAACGTGAAATGGTAATTAATTTTACCGATAACACCGTGGTGTTAGATATGGAGTATTACCAGTTTTACTCCAGGGGATGAATAGGTTGGGATTGGGAAATACAATAAATAATTACTTCGGTGTGGTTCGCTAATCCCGACTAGTTTGGAAAACCATAATACGGTTTGAAATAATATCCAAAGTAAGATTAAAGAATAAATTTAGAAGAATTTATCTTTGATAAAATTAATGGGAACCTTTCCCTAGGAATGTGATTTTGTGAATAAAAGAATATTCTAAATTGGAATGAGGCGTTTGTTGTGTTTGTGTAACACGTGTTTATTATATACGTGGGTTATTCAGAAAGGCCGGGTTTATACCCATTCTGAATAACCGATTCGGCGATAAGTCGAAGATGAAGACGGTGGTTGAAGACCGGAAGTCTTCACATCGTTTGGGTGATTACTGATGATCTTGATTGGGCTGTACACCCAAGAGGAGGGAATCAGTTGCTGATCGTCCAGACCTACTTGGAGATCGATGGATATGCGAGGAAAGTGCCTCTGGTTTCGTTCAGACCCAGAACGAACTTGTAAATGGACTGTGTGTCTGACATTGGATTTTATTCTGTATTGATTGATCTCTATTAAATATACATCTGTTTGGCGGCGGAGAATTTATTTTCTTGCTTAACGCCCTTCTCTGAGACGTATGAGCTCAGAGGTTGTATATCGATGGACAGCAGTCGCATGGAGTGAATTGCCAGTGTGGCACGCGTAAGTGGCAATTGATCAAGGCTTCTGTTGAAAAGCAAAGTCTTGTGGTTGATGATCAAAGCACGGCCTGTGTGGCGCAGCTTTGTGTATAACGTGAATTCGCGAGCCTCACACCTCGGTATGAGTCAAAAAGGGGATAGTGACTGCAGGGAGAGCACGACGTTTCTTTCTAGCTATGGGTGGTGTCGGTGCTTAAACTGGCCGACATTTATATACTTTTCACCTGTGTGGTTGTTGGATGAGGCGCCTCGATATTAGGTCTGTTAGGACCGGGAAACATATGCTCAGGAATTGCCAATCCTTAAAAGTAAGAGAGGACCGGCCCTGAAGATCCAAGGATTGTTGTGTGCGGTCCTGGGACATTTGCTAGAGTGTCTCGAACGGAGAGGAGCTTGCCCCTTGCCTCGGCTCATGACGGAAATCCAATTTCCAATACCTGATATTGCGGTTTTAATTGTAGAAATAGTATGGCGACATGATATATGGTACCCATGCCGTCTATGATTGATATTTATGATTAAAATTGTTTTGACACTATACACTTATAATAGTATCAAATAATTTGTTTTAAACGTACCAAGCATGTTTGGCTATTATAAGGGAAAACCGTATCCTCCGGCTTGCGTTGCATTGTGTGATGGGACCTGGGTCTTATAATAGCTTCATTTTTTCCAAAAAGCATTGCGCTATTTGTTTTATGCACTGGTATTCTTGGGAGGAAACTCGTTCCGTGTTATACGGCGCGGTCCCTTGATTTACCGAACTTTAAAATAAAGATTAATAACTGTTGTAGTTCTCACACCAGTCACATGACTGACCTGGAGTTTATTGTTTTAACCTAAACTCTGGGTGCCCTTATTTTCCACACGGGCAGCTAGTAGTTTGGTTTTGCAGATTTATATTCACAGGATCCTGATTTACAGCTGGAACGATGCTCGGAAAGCTCTGTATCCGTGTATTACTTTCAGTTGTGTTTTGTATTATTTTCCACTGCTATGTAATTTATTGTAAACTGATATTTGTCAAATGTGTAATTTACTTACTCATACTCTGTATATTCTTGTATTCTGATGGAATTGTTGTAATAAACAATGAAATGTTCTTCTGTTTGTGTTCTATTTTGTCTTGTCCTCAGAGTAATTCGTTCTTTCTCTTCTCTTCGGAGACGGGGAAGTTTGGATCATTATAGAGTGGTATCAGAGCTTTGGTTTACAGAGCTTGAGAACAAGACACATTAGAACCGAACGAAAGAATTCATCAGATATTGGATTAGTAGTATCCAATTAGAATGACTCGTTAGAGATAGGATCAGCAGTATCCTAGAACGAGTGTGAAGAGTATATTTTTCAAATGAAAACAATTTTGTTTTGAAAATTTAAACCATTTTATACGTATTTGAATATTTATTTATATTGAATTTGGACAATCTAGTATATAAAGGTTTTGCATATACGCATCATGAACGTATATTCGAAGTTTTAATATACTGGATAGATATAGAATCACACTCTAGTCGCCCGGAGATGATGTTGATAATGACCATGGCATCATCAATATTTATGTTCGTGTTTCGAAAGTGTGATATCTATATATTCCCATTAGACTGGTGTGAGAACCAAAATTTACATAGGATTATTTTTTGTGATTTGGCATCAAAAACATGATTTTCTGTATATCTATCAAATTTATGAATTTGAAATGATAATCAACTAATTGATTGATGGTTGTGTTGTTTGTTTATTGGTTTGGTAATTTTAACCACTTAGCCTAATTGAATCAAATATTGGATTGTATTGAAAATTAGTCGCATTTGCATGCATATACATGCACTTACATTGAACAGGTCATAGCAAGGAGGCTAGAGCAGAAGAATAAAATTGTTTGCCCGACAAATATGTACATGTTTACCATAATTTACTATTTTGCTTGGGTGATGATGATTTTACGAGCTGATTGGCTAGCCGCTTGGCTTTTTCTTTTGGATTGAAGAAGGCCATGGGAGGCTATATGAAATATCCCGAAGTCCCCGGTGCAGGGGAGGTTATGGCGAAATTTTTCGGAAATTTAGGGTGTTAGCCAAATTTTTGAAAAATTTGAAAAGTTTTTAGAAACTGAAAAGTTGAAGAACTTTAGCCGTAATCAAAATAATGGAAGTTGAGTTGATTTGTTAAAACAACTTTCGGCTTCGTTCCTTTTCGGGGACGAAAAGTTTTAAGTGGGGGAGATTGTAACAACCCGTAAAATGCGAGCCAGTTTAAAATTTTTGTTTTGGTAATTTTAACGAATTTTGATTATTTAAAATGGATTGTTTTAAATAATATCGACGAGAATTTTTTTTTAATAGAATTAGAACGTATATATTTATTCGAATCGTCGTTAGAATATAAATAATTATATATAATTATAAATAGGAATTGAAAATGGTGCGGTAGTTTGAAAATTCGATTTCAAATTTCAATTGAACATACCGGGTGCAAAATAAACCGGATCTTAGCGAAACCAAAAATATTTGAATCTAATTGAGAATATCTTTCCAATGAATCCGAAAAATCGAAATTTCATAACGAGAATCAAAAGATATGTCCAGTTGGAATTTCAGAATAGTCGCTATGGAATTTCGGCCTTTGAAAATAGCCATTTTGCAAACGACCTCGGATTTCGACGAAACCACTTTTGTTGGATCCGCGATGTCAAGTTATTGCTATATTTCAAATTTCATAATTTTTCGAATCAATATGTGAGCGTGTCAAAGGAAAACGCGTTTGACCAGTTTCAGTTGATTTTAATCGACTGGAAATGACCATTTTTCTAACAGTCTCAGAATTCGACGAAATTAGTTTTGTTAGAACCGTATCGTCAATACGAAGCTAGAAAATATTTTTCTGGAATTTTTCTGGTCAGTATGTGGCCCCGGTAAATTGAAATGCGCGTTCAAATTCAATATATAGAGTTATATGTGGATTTTGACGAAAACTGATCGAAACGATCGAATCAGCTTACGATACATATCCCATTGTGTTCGGAATGGGGGTAATTAGCTATGGACGACAGGCGGTGGGCCTCGTTTCGAGGTCGAAAATAAAAGTACCTTTTTGGAATTAAATAATTAAAATGGAAAAATTCCCCCTTCCCTCTTCCCTTATCCTCTCTGCCCCCCCCCTTCGTTCTTCATTCATACGAGAGAAAAAGAAAGAAAAAAACTCCATCGTGGAAGACCGCGATCCGCCGCCGCCGCCCCGAACGGGTCCACCACCCCCTCAGCCCCGTCCCCTTCTTCTCCTTCTCCTCCTCTTCTTCTCGACTGACGCGACCCCCCCCCTCTGCCAAAACCCGACGCCCCTTTAACCCCGCCACCATCCACAGCCCACCGACGCCACCAGTCCCCACTCCAGCCTGCCGCGACCCCCCTCCTCCTTGCGCACCAACTGTGCTGCGAAGCCCCCCTTCCAATCGATGAAGTAAGTTTTTCGTATTTATTTCTTTTATTTATATATGATTTTTTCAGTTTATTTAGCAACCGATTTTCAGTTTATTTAACATTGGATTTTCAGTTTTAATACCCATGAATAGGAAGTGAAAAAGATTGGATTTATATATATGTTAGCATGAAAAAGATTCGATTTTTAGCTACATAGAGTTATCATCTTTATGAACATCAAGTTATGATTTTTATTTCATTAAAGATATAATCTTTTATATTGTAGAAGGATAAAAATATAATTTTTATATAGTAGAAATGTTAAAGATATAATCTTTTATATTGTAGAAGGATAAAAATATAATTTTTATATAGTAGAAATGTTAAAGATATGATTTTTCTAGTATAGAAAGAATAGAAATACGATTTTTTTTTATATTATATAACTAGTGAAAATATTATCTCTATATATGTAGCGAAATAAAAATCTGATTTTTATTATTTATATGTTGAAATAAAGAGGTGATTTTTATAGTGATGAAATAAAAATTAAATCTTTATATTTGAAAAGGCGAAATCTTTATATAGAGAATAACGTGATGAAAATAGAATTTTAATCTATATAGTAGTAATGTAAAAATAGAATTTTTATCTATATAGTAGTAATGTATAAATAGAATTTTTATCTATATAGTAGCAGAATAAAAATAGAATTTTTATCTAGATAATAGCCGTGTAAAAATGTGATCTTTATATATGTAGTGGCTACGGGCAACGAAAGTGATGAAAGGCGAGCGCGACGAAGATTTCTACATAAGAAGAGTCGTGGTATTGGATTAGCTAGTCGGTGAGAACTTCTCACTTTAAATTTCTTTTCTAGTTAAAAATATATACTAGGATGCAGACGGTGCTTAGTAGCACCCGACACCCGTCATCCACAGACCATGGATGGCTTGTATTTTTGATTGTTTGTTGTGATGAAAATTGATTGTGTGACGTGAAATAAAATATTTATATAACTAAAAATATTTTAATGTTAAAAATATTGTTTTTAACGTGTGTGTGTGAATAAAAATATGTTTGTTGATTTGAAACCCCACACGGGTGTTGGGATGATATTTGAAGTCCACTCATCCCGATTGATTAGTTGTATGTCGATCGATTGATTGACAGGCTGTTATAAGCGTTAGATATCTATATTTGATGCTTATACAATGTAGTGCACTTTGGATGATGATTGATTATTTATCGTTGTGATTATATACATGTGTTGTATGGAAACCATATAATTAACATTATATGGTGATTGATTAGGCCTCATTCCAATTGGGAAAATAAAGAATATAAATAGTCATGTGTTGACGATGCTCATGTGTTGAAAGAAATATTTTAATAATAAAATTTACATCTTTATCATATTTAAAATCATTCTCTTACTACTTTACAGTTGGAGTCTGATTTGAAAATCAAATGATAGATACCATAATTTTATAAAACATTTTAAATAACAAAAATAGTTGTGTTGACAGTACTCATTCGTTGAGATTAGTCAAGTGTTAAAAGAAATATAGATTCATGTGTTGAATAGAATAAATATTCATTTGTTGAATAGAATAACGAAGTGATTGAAATATATAAGCCGTGTTGATTAGAGTATTTTGACGTGAACGATATTTATATCGATTATATTCGTTTTTATAATGAACATTGAAAAGTGATTTCAAAATCGAATATATTGAAATGAATTCGAATTGAAGTTGAATTGAAATGAATTCGAATTGAAGTTGAATTGAAATGAATTTTAATTGAAGTTGAATTGAAATGAAATCGATTTGAATTGAAATTAATTTGAAATCAATTTAAAACGAATTTATAAAGGAAAATTCAATTTTGATTTGAAATTGAAAGGGAAGTTGAAATCGTTTCGAAAATGAATTTAAAACGATTTATAAAATACGTTTTAAAAGGAAATCGACGAAATATATATAATATATGTATTATATATATAATGGCCTGAATAGAACGCACCGCGCTGCGGCAGTTCGTGAATTTCGACCATTGACTTCGAACGGACATTACGGGAGATCCGACCGTCGGATTCTCCTGAAACCGGAACCGTTGGGTTCGTATCGAAAAGAGCTTTCCAATGAATATTTGAAATTAGAAATCTAACGGTTGGATTTGGAATTATGTCCAAATCATATTTGGAAAAGGTCGTTGTAAGTGCAGTTCGATGGCCGTTGGTGGAAATCGACTGTACGGGCCTTGATAAAATTATTAAAAATGTCTTTTTTATTAAAAATGGCCGTTGGTGGAAATCGACTGTCCAAATTAAAAATGTTCTTTTACATTAAAAATGTCTTTTTCATTAAAAATGTCTTTTTATTCTAAAATATCTTTTATATTTAAAATGTCCTTTTGTATTCTAAAATATATATTTTTTAGCTAAAATGTCTTTTTTATTCTAAAATGTCTTTTTTTTTGTCTAAAATGTCTTTTATATTCTAACATGTCTTTTTATTCTAAAATTTCTTTATATTCTAACATGTCTTTTTATAAAACATTGTTTATTATAAAACATTCTATATAAAACATTATTTTTTTCTGAATCGGAATGCGACTTAATCGATTACCATATAATTTCAGTTATATGGATTTCATACATCGTATGTAATCAATAATAATGACAAATAGTCATTAAACAGTCCATTCGCATCCAAAGTGAAGTTTACAACTGTGTGAGCATTAAAATAAATAAATAAATAACGCTCATCACAGCCTATCAATCCATCGATTGACATATAACTAAATATTGGGAATAGTGTATGTCAAATATCATCCCAATACCCGTATGAGGTTTTCAAACAACAACAGTTTGTTTAAATAAATCATTGATTAATAAATTTAACCAATTCTAATTTAATTTGAATTATTTTCTATTTAACCAATTTTCACTGTTCAAATTATAAATGAATATTTATAATTTAATTTCATTATCACATTAATATTAACATTTTTAATGTGCTAAACATTTCAACAATACAAACAACACACAATACAATCAATTTAAATTTTCCATGGTTTGTGGACGAGAAAAGTGATCTAACAGGCACTGTATACAATTTACAATGATTAAACTGATAAAAACTTACACGGGCAATTCTATATATTTTTCAGTTATGAAAATAAATAAATAAATAACTGTGTACGAATTTTCGTGAGGAGTTCTCACCTTTGGTTTCCACTCCGTCTGTCTTTAACTGATGGTTTTGGTACCGTACTGCTTCCAGTCAATTCCATCGCAATCTGTTTCACGCGGTATATATATATTAAAAATCATATTTTTTTTGACGCTATTTACATTTAAAGATCACATTTTTATAGCAACGCTATACAGATAAAAAGCACATTTTTATATTGCTATCTTTATAATAGAAATCATATTTTTATTTATATTATGTATATATTATATAAATCATATTTTTATATTGCTATTTCTATTCTAAAAACAATGCGAATTTTATTTTTAAAAACTATGCAAATTCTATTTTAAAAACAATGCAACTTTTATTTTAAAAACAATGCAAATTTTACTTTACAGACAATGCTAATTTTATTTTAAAAATAATGCTAATTTTATTTTAAAAACAACGCTAATTTTATTCCAAAAACAATGCTCCCTTTATTTCAAAACGAATGGACTTTTTATTTCAAAAAGAATGCTCTTTTTATTTTTAAAACAATGTTCTTTATATTTTTAAAACAATGTCCTTTATATTTTTAAAACAATGTTCTTTATATTTTTAAAACAGTGTATATTTATATAAAAATCTAATTTTTATCAATGTAATATATATATATATATATCTGAATTTTTATCCATGTCTTTTCTATAAAAATCTGATTTTAAAACCATGTTATTGATTTTATTTTTTTATTTGCAATGCCTTTAATGTATAGAGATTACCCTTGTTTAATTCCCTCGTGTACCCTTCCTTCTTCTCTTTCTCGTTCTTCTGAATTACTCAAAACCGAACCCATCTCGACGTCCCCCTTCATCCCAACTATCGCCTGTGCACCCCTTATACCTCCACCGGGACCGAATCCAACATCACCACGACAACCGCCATACTCCACTCCACCCACGTCAGCGGCGGCCACCAACTCCAGGGCTTTTGGCACCGGAAAGTAGTGTTCGAACAGAGCGAGTTTGTGCGGTGATTTCTCCCAATTTACTCAACTAAACTTGATCACATCCATACTGGATCAAAGAGCTGAAGAAGCTCTTCAATTTCTGCGTTGGATCCATAAGCCAATTCGAAATGAATTGAACGTGATTAAGGATTTTATTTTGATTGATTTCGGCCATCGTTTCTATGATTGGCGATGGCTGAGTATACTGAATTAGGGTTTCCTAGGTTTGACCGTATTTCTTAGGGTATTTATAATATTTTAATTATTTAATTCTCTAATTTTTCAAAAAAAACCCGATAACTCATGCTAACTCCAAATCCAGCCCAACGAATGTCAACCCTAGCCAAATATCCCTATTCCGGACACACTGGACTAGGTCTCATCAGTCCATTTGATCGTTTCAACCCATTTTTCTTTAAATTAAAATATAAAACATTTTAATATTAAATTTGATCATACATTTTAATTTACCAGGGCCACATACTAACTCCAAAAATTCCCAAAAAATAAATCTAGCTATGTTTTGACGATACAGTCCAAACAAAATTCATTTTGTTGAATTTGGAGACCGTTTGAAAAATGGCCTTTTTCTGGTCGATCCAATTTGACTGAAATTGACAAAAGACATTTTGGTTTACCACGCTCACATATTAATTCCAAAAATTATGAAAATTGGAATCTTGCAATAATTTGACATTCCGGATCCAACCAAAGTGGTTTCGTCGAAAACGGAATTCGTTTGCAAAATGGCTATTTTTAAAGGCTATATATTATATTAAATTCCGTAGCTACTATTTTGAATATTTAACTGGCCATAACTTTTTATTCCCGCTATGAAATTTCAATTTTTCATATTCGTTAGAAAGATATTTACAAACAGATTTAAATATTTTTGGTTTTACTGAAATCCGATTTATTTTCAATCCTGTACATTCATTTGAAATTTGAAATCGAATTTTCAAACTACCACGCAATTTCTAACTCCTTATATAATTAAAATAAATATATACGTTCTAACTTTGATTTAAATTAATTTTTAATCATTATTATTTAAAATAAATCATTTTAAGTATTCAAAATTCATTAAAATTTCTAAAATAATTTTTTTTAATTGGTTCAGAATTTCTGGGTTGTTACATTTCTTGTACTGTTAGACACTAAGTAATGTCCTTTTCTGTTTCATTAGAATAGGTGGGTTAGTGTAGGCTACTGTAGCCATATTGATACATTTATCTTAATTACCGCAACCTCTTTCCTATATACTAGTCAAAGTTGATGCGGTGAATTGTCCTAATCAAATTTACTGTCACCATGTTATACTGTCCCTTACATGTACCATGTTAATTATGTTATGTGATCAAAACTCGAATATTTAAATACGACGTTGAATATAGCAGCGGTAACTATTATATTTGAGCATGTAACGTGTATATAATTTGAGCATGTAATGTGTACTATATGATACGTTTAAGAAACGACTTTTATTAAACGTTACATATATTGAACGGTTGGCATCCTAACTAACAATTGCATAACAGTAGCATAACTAACCAATATTTAAAATACGACATACATAATCAAAAGAAAAAAATTTAATAGACCTATACTAAACCTGCTCATCCCCATATCGGGTTAGCTAACTATTGCGAAACATGTAAGCTTTTAACCCACAAAATCTGTCCCGTTTTGAACCAGTAACGAGAATCAAAAGTCGATGTAGTTAGACGAAATATGTCTTCATCTTCAGTTGTTTGTATAACCGTATGGTAACGATCGCAAGCTTCTATAAAATGACGGTGAGTTAAATGGATTTCAGCTGATGATCATGTAGTAGGACACCTACGGTGGTTGTTATGTACTCTTCTGATAATTGCCCAAAAATCTTCATTGCTTAGACCCCCACCTTTTTGCATCAATAAAGTATCTCGACGATCAACTTCAATATAGGCTTTCACAAGGATAAATAATTCATCTGCAGAAAATTCATTAGTTGTAGATAAAAAAAGATGACATTCTATGGTTTGCACGAATTCGTTGAGCTTGAACACATCTACGAGGTCGAGGCATTGGAGCTGGTAGTTGAGGACGATGAACCTCTTCAGGCACCTCATCTATTTGTGTGTCTGACACGAATCCAACCTCATTCTCGTCATCTTTATTTTGTTCATACTCATCAAACATTTTCCTCATTTGTTCATCACTTATTTCCCAATCACCCATTTCCCCTTTCACAAAATTTTCGAAACCAAAATAGTAGGTTTGTAAAAGGCGATCCATTATGTAATATTTATACGAAAGGAGTCGTAATCGGGTATAATAAATGAATTTCAAATAATATGGTAATTTGTTCATTTCTGGAAATATTGTGTTTTTAATAATACTCCGTTGCTCTAACTTTACAGTGTGTCAGTGATATCACGCGTCAACAGTTTAATGGATTAGACTAGTTATACCACATGTCAACAGTTTAACTTTACAACAATGTAGATGAGACGACCCATGAAAATAAGGAGTCAATGCTGGAATTTCTGTGTAATTTTGTGCGTCCAATTAAGTGATATGACAATAAATAGGCATGTTTATGAAAACAAGTATGCATATAGCCTTGATTATATTATATCGAATTTCATAAACCAAATGACAACTAATGTTAACTAAAAATTGATTACAACAGAACGTAACATAGAAATAAGTACTAAAACTTAGGTTGTAATAGATACTAACACGGAAATAGGTAGTAAAACTTAGGATAGAACAGAAGCTAACACAGGACTAGGTACTAGAACATAGGCTACAACAGATGCTAACTAGGAAATGAGCACGCAACCAAACTACATCTCACGTTCACTCTCTAGGGATTCTAAAGTAGTTCTAAGACATCTTGTCTCTTGTTCTAACTCGTTGGCATACGAAATACTCCTTTGACATAAACGGTTGTCAGTCCATTCAAAGAAATCGTAGTCATATGGCCATAATGTGCATAACTAGAGCCCACGACCAATATTTTCTCCATCCTCCCTGACCACTACCTGGACCTCATACCCATAGTCATAGTAGAAGCGGTCTGGACGAGGCCTGATGAAACCTTTTGATCGCTTGGAGGTTCGAAATCTGTAGCCGCTCGTACGTCTTGTTCATAATGAGGTTGAGCCACAGAGAATTGATCTATCACGTCTTCAGTTGGAGGCTTAGTAACAGTAGTCAGACCTACCCCTTGTTCATATACGGGTTGAACTACCAGATGACTAAAATCCGGGATATAACCAGTTGGTTGCTGGAGTATTATTTGGCTAAGATCTGGGTACTCAAGGCGCACCTCCTCGTAGTGTCGCTCTTGGTATTCGATAAGCTAATCAATGTCTATTCTTAGACTATCCGGTGGAGCTTATTGATTCCAAGGAAAGTCGAAATCCATAGACGATGGCCATCAAGGCATAGATTTTGGTATGCTCAATGTGGAGAACAAAAAAACTTGTTTGTGTGTAGAATGGTGAGCAAAACCCATAAAGATATATAGCTGCGTAATATCAGGTGAATACAATAAATTGTGATATGATTGGTCACTGTAGGGAATCTGCTTTATGTAATGTCCTATACTATTTGATCTGACGGTACACTGTACGGAATCTGCTTTATGTACTGCCTTGCATTATTAGGCCTGACGGTGTACTGTTTAAGCTATGATTTCCAACATGTGAAATGACTACACTCTTCCATAAATTAGTTGAGTTGACTGCACTCTGCCACAAACCCGTTGATGTTACAATTGTGCTATTGTCCCATGCTACATGACTGTCGCATTATATCGTCATAATTTCCCGTAGTAAGTTATGTTTTTGTGGTCCATGTTTTAAATTTATGCTATCTATTTTTGATATTTTATTTTTTGCAGTTGTCCTTGTTTTCATTTAATTTTTGTAAAATGCCGTAATGTCAAAATCATTCTGCATGTTTTACTGCTTTTGTTAGTCCCACTTACGAATGACTAGTCACATCCAATAGTACAATGTCAGCTTTGTCTCTTGTCGGCATATAAAAGTGGCTAACAAATTCAACTAGTTCATGTCAAAACCAATCAATGAGTCGTCATAGACATGATAAGCCAAACCAACACCAATGAACACCATTTTATGTTTCGCTTTACAAAGTAGGGTCGTCCTCATCCAAACAGATAAATATCAAATGACTTCTCAATGCAGTTATACAAAGTGGCTACAGTATATAGTATACAGTGCACAATATGCAGTATACAGTGCACAATATACAATATACAGTATCTACCATCAATATCTTTCCAACATCAGTGTCTATTGAAAATGAGTTGTGATTTCCATTGGAAGTGGTAAATCATGCTCCTCCTTTATATTTGTAGCATTCAGTCATAAAAACCAAAGACATACCGAGTCATAAAAACCCAAAATGCCAATTTCTTATCCATCTTCATATAATTACACTGACCATCTATACGGACTATTACATCTTAATATGTCGTCACCTAGAGAACTAACTAAGTGGTATATTGAAATGGAAGAGCGACATCATGACGAGGTGCGACAAATGGAGCTGGAAGCAGGGATGCATCAAATGGAATTGGGACAAAAGCAAGAAAATCAAACTCGGTAACGTCGCCGAAGGTCAAACCTTGTAATTCCTCGTGTGAGAGCTACGATGGAAGAAGATGAGGTACAATCTGCAAATATTATATGCTTTTGGGGTTTTGAAGCACCACATCTATCTGTTCGTCATGGAAATGACGTTGAACGTTGATATTATGGTTGTACAGTGCATACCAACGGATGCGAATATGGACAATAGGTAGACGATCATTTTCCTCGTCGAGTTATCACATATGCTTTAGAACTGGAGGAAGAAATAAGAAAGCTACGAAATTAATTAAACGCCTTAGTAATGCAAATTATCACCTACAACGTGGTTTAAATAAGGATTTAAATATTTTCTGTTATGCTTATTATTTTATATTATGCTTAATATTACTTGTATCCTTAATTTAGGAGATAGGTCGTTGTTTACGCACTGTCAATGTTCGTATTTATCGTTTGCACGTACTTTAGAATTATCATATGTATCCTATCATTTTTGTAACCTATCAGTTATGTATCCAACTATACTACCATTATATTGTGTTTATTTTACACATTATTTGCGCAATCAAATTTACATTTACCTTCGTTTGCATTTAATTTAAGTATGTAGAATCCATGCAAAAACATAAACCAAGATAATTTACAAAGTTAAAGAAAAAAAAGAGGGGAAACAACTACAATATAGCCGGTATGAGATATTAATAGCAATACATGCTTTTTACACACATACATCGTAGACATCAGATTACAAGCTAACATAAAAGAAAACAATAACATCGTACATAAGGCGGTTTCGAAATGTAAATACTGGTACAATAAACTCATACAATAACCTTGGAATACAACTAGCTACACTAACAAAATACATAAAATGAAACTAAAGTTCATCAAAGCGCCATGAATCATCCCACAGAGATACTGGTCGTCCACCATCGTCATCGTCATCGTTGTCGACCCATGGTGTAGGATGATATCTCTCGTCATCCACAGCAGTAAGCTCGTTACTACAAGCTGTCAATTGATCAATTGCACGTTGATGCTCTGTGTACATCACCTCGTGAAGACCAATATGCATAAGATATAGCTCCTCATAAGGAAGTACATCGGGATCTGGAAACTGTATAACAGTAGGCCGTGGAATATCAACATATGTATCCTCTCCAGAAGTGCCAGGAATGCCAACAGTCCAACTGTAACTCGTCGGCGCAGTCAACTGAAGTGGATGAGGAGACTTGTGTGACTCAGGAGACTGATGAGGCTAGGGAGGAGATTGATGAGGCTGATAATATAAGTGCGTACTCTGCGACAAGTTTGTAAAGTAGGTGGGGCAATCCCCGTTCTAACAGTACAAGGACTCACTAAATCAACTGTGGCGGCATGAAGAAACGCTGTCGTATGAGCAGGTGTGTAATACGAGTCCCAAAACGAAATGTAATCTATGTCTGTAACGATGAAACCACTACTCCCCGGCATACTGTTGTAAATCATCACTGGAATAAACCCGTAAATGAGCTGTATCGAGACGGGGATCATCAGGAACAACATCAGCATCGAATAGTTGTCACCAACAACGCTCCCCCAAGTACCAATAACATCCTAGAGCAGGTGATGATGATACCAATGGAGATCGTCTACCTGACAGAAAATGGGCATGCTGGAGAAATGGGCCTAGCAAGAAAGGAGAACCGTCAAATGGTCGCCATAAAACTGACTCTTGTGTGGTTCGCATCTCTATCTGATTACGAGCCACATCAAATACATGACGGGCATGACCTCCTGGTACAACCCGCCAGTTTTTCGGCGCCTAAGTTTTAACTCGTGGATAGAAAAGTGATAGTGCAGGATCTAATGTCAGACAGGTCATGTTATGAAAGTACTCATAATACCAATACCGCAAAATCTCCCAAAAACCTGTAATTGATGACCACCATGGCCTAATCATGCACTGATGGTCCAACCCCTATGCAAATAAGCTAAAATAGGCGTACCCCAGTCATATATAATAGGATAAGTGTCGAATGACAAGCCCGCAATAGCCGCTACATATCCACAAGGCAAGGTGTTTGATGAATTCGTAAAGAACAAATTACCCATCGTACATAATATAAAGAGTCTAACAATCTCTAACTGGTGAACAGCAGGACAAGCTTGTAGTAAACGTTGGATGGCTTGTTTCATGAAGGAACATCTAATATGATATCTGGATGTTAGGCCTCTGCCTTGTAAGTCCAGACGTGGAAATATACTAGCCAAAAGGTCATAGTTTTGATATTGCTTGTCATACGGTAAAGTTGCACCCTGAGATATATGTATACTAGTGATATGGTAAAATCTAGTAGTGTAAAACCCATCTCCGCAAAAATGAAGTGAAATGTATGTGTAGTTTTCCACCAACATAAGGCTAATGCACCACATAACTGAACATCGTTATTAAAAAGGTTTTCAATACCTATTAAGCAAACTAAAAATATTAAATCCAAGTAAATATATTACGTATTCTAACATACGTTTATAAATATGTGTGTGGCAAAATCACATAATCAAAAAGTCTCCAAATCCTATACTACTAAGATTTCCATGAACAAATACTGTATATGTCGTACGCACGAATCGTCCTATACATACGGACGATACTAACCCAATATCCTCGTGTACGATCACGATAAGCCTAGTGTCATTCAAGAGAATTACTAAATGTTTTTTTGGCATTTTTTTTAAAACTAATGAGTTTAAGAAGTTATACCGCCTCTTCCATGGATGTGCTAACGTGTAGTTCGCCTTCAGGCAATTCACGGAAATCAGCAAACTGTTTGTCTCCATCCAAATTGATATCGATGTGAGGATCTAGAGTGGCATAAACGCTGCCTCTAGCGAGTCATCTTCTATGAATGGGCCTCGAACGATGAGTGCTTGACGGAACTGTCCCGTCAATTGATGCATTCTCCTCATCTATGCTATTGTTGGTGGTTCCACTGCTTCCTCCTCTTCTAATTTTTTAGGGTTTAGGGTTGGAAAAAAGAATGGCGGATGCTAAAATTAGGAGCAGAAGAAGTAAAGAAGAAGAGGGTTTGGGGCTTGGGGATTCAACATAGCTGGCTTACAATTTTATATTGCAAGCCGACTCCCTTAGCCGGATTTTACAAAGCCAACTAAGGGTTAGAACCTTAGTCGGCTTTGTAAAAGCTGGCTAAGAGCTTAAAGCCTTAGCCGAATTTTACGAAGCTGACTAAGGCTTTAGGACTTCCTCCCCCCTTGGGGGATTGCTTATGTCAACTAATGCAAATTTGACGTGCAGCAACCCCCTCCTTGATTGGGGATGCTACATGTCATTTGCCTGTAGTAGGTCCATCTCCTCAGAGAAGGGTTAGTTTAGGTCATAATTAGTATTAGTAATATAGGCACTCAGCCTTTACTCTTGTACGTTTTTGTTTTTTGTTTCAGTAGAAGCATCTTGCTTCTCTTGTTTTGAATATGTACGACGTTCAAGTGCTTCACCAATTTAGTTGTTCTGTGCTTATGCAAAACACATACTTCTTTTCCCTTCTTTCTAACAAAGAGAGGCACAACCCACTATAAAAAACTGGCTTGCCTTGCAAAAAAACTTGACTTTACCAAAACCTTTGATTTTTATATATTAGAGATCTATTACTGGGCAGAGGTTTTAGTGTTGGATGGGTATGTTGGATTACGCCTTCACTTAGATTTATCAATTTTAGTATTTCGGTTAACGGTATCCATAATAATAAGATGCACTCGAAGCATAGTCCCAGAAAAGAAGATCATTTATCTCTTTTATTATTCAATTTAGTTATTGATGTTTATTTTTCTAAAATTATAAAAGCAACCATTGATAATAGAATATTAGATATTAATGATAGTGTGATACTTGTAAGTGCCTTTTAGTCTTCAACATATGGTACTGTAATTTTGACTTCACATTTATCTAAGCATGTTACTGCACTTAAGTTTACTTTGTAAGTTTTGAACTTTTATTTGAATAAAAGATTAACTTTGCTAAGAGTTCCCTTCTACCGTTAAATGATACATATAACATTGAAACTCAAGTTGCAAATACTTTTAAATTGTAATATCATGAAGTTCCCTTTAGAATACTTATGTTTTTTTATTATACGAGTATTAAACGTGAGGATTGGAATATAATAATTAACAAAATTAAAAATAGGTAATCTAGATGGAATGACAGATACTTCTTAAAAGCAGGTAAGGTTATGCTGATCAATTCGGTTTTTTTTGTGTTACCTCTATACTAAATGTCGTTTTTCAATCTTTTTCCAAATAGGGTTATTAATAAAATCGATAATATTATAAGACACTTCTTACGGTATGGAGGTGAACCCAATTGTTTCCCAAAATGCTTGATTAATTCGGAAATGGTTTGCAAACCTAAAATTGAAAGGGAATTAGTCATAATTAACTTGCATAATTTAAACATATCTTTTATTAGGAAAATGGATTTGGAAATTCAATGATTGCAACGAAAATTTATGGAAGGAAATAATTTCAAATCAATGATATGATGGTTTATATAATTTGAATCGTAGTACTATTGATAGTTCTAAAAATTTGTCTCAATTTTAGAAATCATATTATGTTGAATTTTGATGTTTAAAAATTAGATACTAATTTTATTGTTCATTCCAAAAATAATACTTCTTTTTAGCAGTATAATCGAATTTTTTCCACTCCTCTTAAAGTGGAATTTAAGGAATTATATGATATTTGCAACTAAAAAACATTATTTCTGAAATATATAGGTCAAATTGTAGTTTTTCTTAGAATTTTAGTTTTAATCCTTTACTAGAGAGTATCTCTTTCAAAAAGTTTGTTTTATTATGTGCCAAGCTAGAACTTTACAATATTGCTAAGTAGAAAGATATTAAAATTTGGTGTTGGGATAAGACTAAGAAATATACTTTGCATTCGCTTTATAATTTTTTCGAGAGTTAAATTGAAAATATTTGCATATTTTTGGAAAGTTAGTACTCCTCCCAAAACTAAATTCATATGTGGTTAATTTTACAGAGGAAGTTGAATACTATACAATTTCTAAGATAGAAAAATATTTTAATTGATAATTATTATTATTCTTCTAATAATAAAATGGAGAATATCAATCATTTATACTATGATTGTAGCAATTAGTTTATTCTTATAAATACCTTTAACATTTTTGTTTTGATTTGAAATATAGTCAGTTAAATTATGAAATATGTTGGGATAATCTTAGATTTCATTATATTGTCATAACAGGTAGTTGCTTGGTACTATTCCTTAACAATATATTGATAAATTTCGTTTGGAAGGAAGAAATGTGCATTCAATAACTAATACTAATATATAAAATCAATTTTATGTTATCTCTTTAAAAAAAATTGATAGGAATTCGGATCATAGTTACAAACTAAAAAACAATGTGAGTTTTAAAGAATTTCCTAAAGTTATTAAGGTCTATAGTGATTTTTTAAAATATAACATAAATAATAATAATAATGTATTATCTATGGTGGACAATAATGTTGTGCTTTTTCTCTCTCTTGGTTCTTCTTTGCAGTATGACATTATCTTGCTTTCTCCTTTTATTTTCCTTGTTTATTACATATTAAATGATTATCATCTTTTCTTAAACTTTTTTATTATAGTTATATATATGTGCGCAATTAAATGTGTAATTATGTATGGTTATGACATTTATATGTACACGTGTGTGTGTGTGTATATATATATATATAATGTTTTTATTAGCTTTACGTTTACCATGAGTAGTTTTGTGTCTTTTAATTTTAGCATAGAAGTTTCTAGTCTTTTTTTCTCATTGTTTATCCAGTGTTTATTTGATTACCAGATTTATATTTATTGCTTGTTCTTCGCCTTATATTAGATATTTTAGCTCTTTATTCTATTTTGGTATGCATGCATTTGTAAGTGTGTGTGTGTGTATATATATTAATTTATTTATATACATGCATTTGTATTGTTCTTACATACTTGTGTGGTTTATTTTTACAGCTACATGTATAGTATCTGGAGTGAAGGATTCTTCAAGTTTTATGGATTAGAGTTTTTTTTTTTTTTTTTTTTTTTTTGCAATTTTCATTGTCTCATTGCTATGTACACTGAATTCATAGGTTCCGAGATGGGATTTTATTTTATTTCTTTTAGTTGTACCGAGGGAGGGAGTATTTTCTACATGCTAGATTTATTAATAGCTCCTTTCTTAGTGTGGAATAAAATGATATGAATGTTCTTCTCCTTTTGAGGATCACTCATTTTTCCCAAAAAACTTGTGAGTGTTGCATATTAATCGATATATTAATAACTATTATGAATGTACAAAATAATATTTATTCATTAAATCATATTCATAATTTGGTAATTAATATTGCATAAATATAAATTAGTTTATAACAATTTTAAAAACATTATGGTATAAATGGAATTCATTGTATTGATTATTTGACTAGTCAGGTGTAAATTTGGTAAATGATTAGCATTAAATTATACGAATCTACTTTCATAAGTCACTTAGCAGTAAATGTGACATTTTGATCAGATTTATCGCATACTTAGTTTTAGTGAAATCCAATTTTAGTTTGTCTAGTTATGATATGTTTTGTACTAATTTTCTTCATCAAAACTACATCACATTGGACTGATTTTCCCAATAATATTATAAGGTCTAGCAGTAGAAATTTTGGAGATAATTTTATTAGAGAAATTATAAAGACTAATAGGCTTAAGTTTAGAGCATGTTTTGGGATTGTTTTTTAGTTGATGACTATGTTAGAGGAGAACCAACTTTATGGGATTTCATAAACTACAAAGAAACTTTGGTTGCTAAATGGAAGCCTTAACCACTTGTTTTTCAACACTATTGGATGAAACGTCCATTCGGTCCATTGAGACGACCAACTACTTGTCTTTGCCATGACCAAGTATTATGTTTTTGACCTCGTCAAGATCAAGGAAGGCATATAGTGAAAAATTACATTCCTTTACAATGCGAGTTGGAGTAGCACTGAGAATACCAAGATCATGGTGGGTTTTGGAATGATGATGCAAGTAGGCCATTAAAATAAGCTTTGATAACCTAACTCGATTGCCTACTTAAAGAAAAGGTCTACGAACCATTTTTTCTTCGAACTCTGTGGATGGGTGATTTTTATTCTAGATTTTGATAAACATAAGAGAACAAAATTGTAGAGTTACCATCTCTAATGATTTCTGTTTAACATAAGCTTTCGGTTTCCGAAACATCTTTGGTTTCAAATACGTTACTAAAAATTTAAGCTAGAATTTAGTCTTGTCAACTAGCGGGTGGATCTTCATCACAAATAGCCTCTTTGATGGGGTTATCATTTTTAGCATTGATGACGCAACTAAAGATCTTACCAAAATCCAAAATATGTTTGTTCTTGTTCCTAATAATAGATTTTACGATATAAAGATTAATAACAAATTTATTCATAGAGCTCCTACCCGATGGGATTTCTAAAGCCATCTTAATTATGTCTTCAAAGGTGCAATGTTTCATGACAAGTTCTATTAACACCCCTAATATTTACTTTACACACTCCATAAAAAATAATATAAAGATTATTACTATATTACGCTTTTTTAATTACTTTGTTTTCTTTTAATTTATAATACTTTATTAGAATATATACGCTGACATGCCTTTTACCAAGACAATCACCTCTAGGATTGCTACGAAGCAAACTACTCATAATTTGAGTATAAGCTCACATGGACGTGGATTTATTGATGGAATTCGCCAATCAATTCAAATGTGTTGGATTGGCACATATCCATTCTCGGGTCGAAGAAGGTCAGCTTGACCCATCTCCTTACACTGCTTTATTTTGGCTCAAAGGACACTCATCTGGAAGCATTCAACTCAAAGTATGTTTGGCTCGAATAGAATAATACATGGAAATGGATCGTCTCATGTCAATCCGGCTCGACATGTTTATCGCGATGCTCCCTGGCTCGATGCTTCTGGATTGATGAGCCTTGGCTCGAGGTGTTATATTGCTTGGATGAAGCAATGAAGGGCCACTCTGGATGCACACATTCCGGGTCGGCTGACTCGGCTCGAACCATCTAGCTCGAAATATCGAGTCGGAACATGCTGACCCAGACCCAATTTACACTGCAGCAATGAATTAGTTACAATACCAATTCTACAGGCATAAAGCACGGTCAAACACCAATTCTACCTCATAATATCTCAGATCGAGATACATTTGTACTAAAACAGCTAGAAAGGACTTCTCTACGAGCAAGAGACTTGTTCAACCTACTTCCCACCGACCTGTGATGGCTGCCACTTAGCACATCGAACCGGGACGACTCACCACCTATAAACACACCAGTTTGGGACCTAAACGAGAGGATTTTCTTCTCTTCTCTTCCATACGCGAGGACATTGCGTTGTAGAAGACAAAAACTTCATTTCAACACAAGGATTTTATGTAATCATTCTAAGGCAAGGATTTTGTGTTAGATCACTTCTTTCTCTACATTTCTTACAAACAAACTTAATCTACAGTAAAAACAAAGATTATAAAGTGGACATAGGCTTGGATTGAGCTGAACCACTATAAAAAAACTCTTGCGTATTCTCGGTTATTTTACCTTATTCTTGCATTCTGTAACTATGGATATGAGAATTATCTTTGATTTGTGTGAGAATTATGCACTTTAAGGGTGGAGCGTCAAGTGACCACTTTTTGACGTCAACACTTTAGTGCACTAAGATGGGGAGGAGCACACAATAAATTCACTTTCTAGCTCAAAGGAAATTTGCTCATCTTTGAATTAAGGATGGTGAAACGGAAGAAAGATGGAATGTCTTCCCATACTCAAGCTACTGACAATGCAGATGTAGAAAACGAGGCAAGCCGAGAGCCTTCCTCTCATGGAGATCCTTCCATATATCTAACTAGAGAAGAGATGGATAACGTGCTCTTAGAATTGAGAACGCGGATGGAGAAATAGGATGAGCTTCTCCGCAAAAAAAGGAAATGATGAACTCTTTCTTCGCAAGATTCCAAGAATCTCAACGACCAGGAGGCCAAGGATTGATAGCTGGAGCTGGCACTAGCAATGCTGCAAGGATAGAGGAAGTTGTCGCCCAGAATTGGTCAAGGAATAGGCCACAACCCGAATCGGTACAACACCCGGCTCGACCAACAGCCACTACTGTCCTGGCCTCAATAGGGGGCAACTTACCCCACACTTAATGTACTACGTCACAACACTGTAAATAGTGGTATTATAGATAGGAATGAGGGAGATGCTATCCAGACATGATCCAACATGCTTATGGATAGAGCAGCAGGAGATGTTTGGCCTGTTATTGACCCGGCTCGGTTCGAGCATATCGAGTCAAGACAATATCGACCCAAATCTGGATGCTCGGGACAGGTTCCCACCTACTACCGGACTTCATGTTGGGGGCACCTACGCTGGAATGGATGATTGTCAACAACTTCTCGGATATTGAAGTCGGATCCCTGACGTGATTCGACGATTCACAAAAGGCATCCCAAGACGATGTGGATAGCGTCAAGTGAAGCCCCTTCTCACAGAAAATCAGGAACTCTCGTAATCCCCTGGACTTCAATCTCCCAACTCTATAGGCTTGTGATTGTAGGAAGGATCCCACCGTACACTTGATGCACTACATGCGCCACATACAAGTGCTACTAGCGTCAGATATCGTTATGTCTAAATGCATCCCTCTCTACTTGATGGGCATTGTTGTTATATGGTTTTAGCAATTGGAAATGGAATCGATATGTAGCTAGAACATACTAGTCGCACGATTCATCGAGCAGTTTAGGGTCCCCATCGGTCGACCCAAAAACATCATGTCTCTTACATCTATCAAGCAGAGATCTGGAGAAATTCTGCGCTCATTCCTGAAAAGATTTAATGTAGCGGTGGCTTTGGTGGATCGACCAGAACCGTTAATGTATTAATGGCGGCTTTATCCGTCATCTTGGATAAAATAGTTTTAAGATCTCTTTGCAGCGAGATCCGCTGAGGGACCTTGATGAATTCCGCTTTGAAGTGGATAGGTTCTTGGATGAGGAAGACGCTAATGTTGGGAAGGATGTTCACGAAGCCAACATGATCAAGGGAAGACGGCTGCCCAACTCTGGAAAAAATAAGGATAAGGGCAAAGGAAAAGTGCTTACTTAGGATAATCGGAATGTTCGGGTCCGGAGAGAGCCTAAATTCGAGAAATATGCTACTCTTAATTCCTCGTTAGAGAATATCTATTTGGAAATGAAAGATTGCATTTCTTACCCAAAGCCTCCCAGGAGGGAGCCGACTCAACATGACCGTGAATCTACAAAGTTCTGCCTATTTCACGAAATGGTTGGTCATACCACCATTGAATGTAGGCATCTGCGAGACTTAATCGAGGAATAAGTCAAACATAGAGAGTTGACCAAATACGTTAATCCACCACCAGTACCAGACCAGGCACAACCATTTATTGCTCCGCGGAGAGGGAATGATCCTGGACCAAGTAATCATGAGATTGTTATCGGTTGATCTGGATTGGATCACACTGGATTTTCTGTACTTCTTATGATAAGTGTTTTCATTTCTGTTTGTATTTGGATTCCCGGATGACTACGTCGACTCATTCATGGGGGGGTTAGGATTTAATTCTCAGCATGCTCTGTGCTCGACAATAAAGTCATCCGACAATATATGGATAAGTTAATGCACTCACGTACGGGAGTAGGATTTAGTCTTTAGGCATGCTATACATTCAATGATAAACCAATCAAACTTTATTTAATTATGTAATAAATTAGAATATAATAAAATGAATTTCCAAGCATGGATTATGCTTGATAGTACTTAAATAATCTTGTCAGGATGTGATAGGACTTCCTAATCAGGTTAAGAGTATGGTTTATACACAATCTAAAAACTTCTGATATGGATTATACCCACGAGGGTGGATTAACTAGTCAAGAATTGATGAGAAGTCTCAATCACAACTCGAGTACGGATTATGCTCAGTTTGGATTTCCGGGTATGGATTATGCCGAAAGGGTTGAGCTATCTTGTTAGGTCTTAATAAGGGAATTCAATCATGGAGCAAGTATGGATTATACTCATTATGATTTTTCAAGAATTGGCAAAGCTATTCGCTTAGTTTATTTGCAGGTATGGATTATACTTTCAATTGAATAGGCCCAATGAGACCATGGTTTTCTTAAATTCGAATTTCTCTTATAATACGATCTAGACCGATCGTTGGATTTCTTGGCATTTTGGCTTCTTATAATATGACCCGGAGTGATCATAGCTTTCTTATATTATGGTCCGGTGCGACCATGGATTTTTGGTTTTCTATTAATACGATCCGGAGCAATCGTGGTTTTCTATTATCACTTATTACGATCTGATGCGATCGTGGACTTGTGGATTTCGGATATTGGATTTCTATTTTGGATTCTCATGGATTTCTATGGCTTATAGATTATTCAAAAAACATCTTTTTCCAAATTTATTCAAAAAACATCTTTTTCCAAAAGATATGTTTTGGGGGGCAAAGTGTTAAGACGCCTTTTAGCAAGGTAGTTACCTCTCGGGTTGCTACGAAGACTACTATTCAGGACTTGAGTATAAGCTCACATGGACTTGGATTTATTGATGGAAGTCGCAAATCAATTCAAATGTGTTAGATCAACACATATGCATTCTCGGGTCGAAGAAGGTCGGTTCAACCCAACTCCTCACACCGCTTCATTTTGGCTTAAAGGACATTCGACTCGAAGTACGTTCGGCTAGCATAATACATAGAAATGAATTGGCTCGAGTCAATCCAGCTTGACATGTCTGGCTTGGTGTTCCCAGGATCGATGCTTCTAGATCGATCAGCCTTGACTCGAGGTGTTGTCTTGCTTAGATGAAGCAACAAAGGGTCACTCTGGATGCACACATTCCGGGTCGGCCGACTCGGCACGAACCATCCGGCTCGATATATCGAGCCGGAACGTACCGACCCAGACCCAGTTTACATTGCAATAATGACTCGGTCACAAGACATATTCTGCAGGCATAGAGCATGGTCAAACACCAATTCTACCTCCTAATATCTTTGATCGAGATACATCTGTACTACAACGGGCTAGAGAGGACTTTTCCATGAGCCAGAGACTCGCTCAGTCTACTTCCTACTGACCTGGGATGGCTGCCACGTGGCACATTGAATCGGTACTACTCACCTCCTATAAATACACCAGTTTGGGACTCAAACGAGGGGCTTTTCTTTTCTTCTCTTCCATACGTAAGGTCATTATGCTGTTGAAGACAAAACCTGATTTCAACACAAGGATTTTGTGTAATCATTCTATTGCAAGGATTTTGTGTTAGATCGCTTCTTTCTCTACATTTCTTAGAAACAAACAACTATAATTTGCAATCTACAACATGAACAAAGATTATAAAGTTGATGTAGGCTTGGATTAAGCCGAACCACTATAAAAACTCTTGCGTGTTCCCTGTTATTTTACCTTATTCTTGCATTATGTGGTTGTAGATGTCAGAATTATATGTGATTTGTGTACGGATTGTGCACTTTGAGGGTTGAACGTTAACTGACCAATTTTTTGACATCAACAATATATAAATGCTTATCATTTGAAATAAACCATTAATGATGATTGTTATTTATAATAATGGACTTCAAAAGAAAATCCGAGTAAAATTTGTAAATATGTATATGTGTCTATTGCTTTTTGAAATCCAATCTAATGAAATCAATGATTTTGTACAAACCTGATAAGTTATAAGCTTGAAATGGAACAATCTCTATTATGGATTAAACTAGAAATTTATCATTACCAAAAATCAACAAAGCCCAGCTAGGTTTATACTCCAAATGAATTAATTATTCATTCCAGAGGGAGATCCATATCTAGCAAGTGCCCTTCATCATCACTCAAATGCGCCACCAATGAGTATGTAGTTGCTTCAGCATTGGAAATGTCTTTACAATATATAATGCCCTTGAGTTTTTGCTGAAGAGTGTGATCTGGACAATAAAATGCGTTATTTGCCTTCATGTCATCGGTAAGTAGTCATCTTCATAGAAGTGGAATGCCTGAGTTATTGCATGTCCGGTTATATATTATAAGATATAATATGTACATTTACTTAATCTTCTTGTAATCAGTTACATTTCAATCAGTTTTGATTATGTTTTTGTAATTCAACTTAGGGTTGTTATGGTAATGGTGGATTTTCCATTACCATACCAGTACCAGTCGATCAGTAACCATTTTTTATTGAAATCAGTATACCAGTTAAAACGACATGGTAACGGTAAATTTACCATTTTTAACGGTAAATTATCAGCAATGTTTCTTTAATACCAATGGTAACGATTGTTTTACCATTTAATTTAAAACATATGTATATTCATCTGATATACTTTATGTAACATCCGTGAATTTTGTTAGTAGTAAACCAAGATTTTATCCCAATTTAAAAAATTAAGTTTAATAAGTATATAAGTTTTTAAATTAAATTGGAGACTTATTTTCAGTTTAAAACGATTGATAATAAGGTCAGGATGTGTTAGCATCGCTGGTCGTTCGATCGGATTTTTCAAAAGATGAATAATAGTTGAAATATAGTGATATATATAAGCATAACCATTCCGTAATGCTTCAAAGCGCTGCCAATACCATAGCAAAACCATGTACACAAGTCCATGTTTTTGATTTCCAAAGGCACACAGTTTTTCCTTAAGCCCATGATTTTTCCATGGAAAAAAATCACCTAACCCCCTTGGAAAATTTCATTTAGCCTCTCCCTTACACCTATAAATATGCACCATCTCCTTCCTCTTTCATTTATTCCTTCTTTCTCATCTTCTACCTCCGCACTCAAGCCTAGCCATCTCTTCCATGACACTTTAACCTCCTCCTCCTTCCTCCATTTTTCCTCATCCTTTCCCTTAACTTTCTCCTTCTCCTCATTGATTTTCGGCCATAAGCCCCCTCTTTCCCACCTCCTCCTTGCCGCCATACCACCCCTCCCCACGGCCTTGCCACATCAGCACCACCTCACTCCCACCTCGGCCCTCTAGCTCCACCGCCCTCCTCCCCGGGTTCGGTTACCACCTTCTCCTATAAAAATGAGAAATTATTGTTTAAGTATATTATGTATATATATATATATATATATATTTGTTGAAAAGTCAGTAACGTCAAACAGTCTGTCTGGGATAGTTGTAGTCGGTCTAACAGTCTAGTAATAGAGATTAGCATAGCAAAACCACCAAGGTAAGAACTCGACACTTATATTTGTTCACTATTGATGTTGTGTGAATGGTTGTTAACTATATGGTTAATTAGTGATAATTGCAGTGTAAGCGTTCATTAGCGAATGCTTATACTTACACATGTATACATTGTTATATATGTTTGTATGATGGATGAATGGTTGCTTTGTGGTTGTTATTTGTGATAGTATGTGCACTACACTTGTTACACACACACAAATGTGGATTCATATGAGTATCGGTTAAGTCTCGGACCAAGTCGACAATTTAATGAATATTTTATTCATTTAAATATAAGGTGAAACTTGAAAAGTTGAAATATTGTTCTAAAAAGGGTTTAAAATAGTTTATATAAGTATATAAGGGTTTTCCAAAGTATTTTAAAGTAATTCAGAACAATTTTTTTATTAAGTTATATTACGATCAAAATAGAATGTGTCGTGGAGCGGTAGTTCGCTATTTTTAACTATTAACTTTAAAAGGTTATAACTGAGCAGTTTAAATTGGATTATCCTAAAATCGAATGTTTGTTTTTAAATTATATTAATTATCAAATAAAAAAGAATTTTCAGATTTTGATATATATTTTTCAAGTTATGTTCAAAACAGTTTTGAAAAAGGTCAATGTAAGTGCAGTTTGTTAACCGTAATGGTAAACGGCTGTTATAAATCATTTAAAAAATGGAAAAGTTATATAAAATCATAATTAATTAATTAATTAAAAGTGATTTATGATGAAATTAGAAGTTTTGGGTAATATAAAGGTCATTTTACTTAAACTAGCTAATATCAGTATTTTGAAACACTTTTTGTAACGTTGTTTATTTCAATATTGTGTTTTAAAGGGATTTAACTTTATAAATCTTTTACAAACCTTAGTAAATGATTCCTAATGGATAATAAAGCTTTTAAATGGTAATTTGGGTTCTCTAGTATTAAGTATGGTGTAACAACCCGAATTCCGACATACCGAATTTTTTTCAAAATTCCAATCTATTGAAACTCAAGTTGGTTTGCTCTGGTATCCTGTAGAAAAGACGGACATAAAATATGTCAGAGCTCAGAAAACATCTCAAAGCGGAATGGATAAAATATAAAATACTCAAAGTATAGCCTTACCGTATTAATAATATTACCTAACCAGTATCCAAAGCTATCATGTCTCTACCACAAATCTAACTTGCGAGTATGTTATGAGGAGGGGGTCAGAACACAAGTTCTGATGACTGGATTTAAATTATATACTTTGGATAACACTACATATACCGTTCAATCATATTTTCGTATTTGTTAGGTTACTTGGGTTAACATCACTCAAGGCTTACTACACGTTGCACCCATTTACTTCCCAGTGAATTAACCTAATACAATATATATGTAGCTACTCCCAATATTAAGGTACACCCCATGGTACCCCACTCGCACGGTCTCCACCGTAATACAATCGAAATATATGCAGTCCATCATCCTCCGCCGTAGTGACATACGGATAACAATATTATGTTCTGCATATATCTGTCATTACTATACTACGCAAACGTACGGACTGCCACCTTTGTTCGAATCAGGATTCATACCGGAGTAATGCCCTCTAGTCTACGATACACCATCCAGAGCCGTCATGCATGTATCTAGACTGTCCACCATACGTATCTTCAACTGTAGCTCGATGCCTCAATCGCACGTCTTCTAATGTGCACCGAGTTCCATGGCAGGGCGATACAAGAAACACGGAACTCCGTCGGGAGCTTTTCCATATCTGTACAGGCATGTCTTTAAGAGCCTCTACAGATATTCCTAAGGTCTGTTTTCACGGTGGCTATGACCCCACCCCGGCCCCTCCCTCAACTAGTAAAGATTACAAGAGCTAAACGACTGCCCCTAAAGAAAACAAACTAAACATCCATTTGGCGTCTTCCCTCAACCGTCGTACCTTCATAGTGAAGGGTGAATAGTCTATTGGTTTTAGCTCTAGTCTTTCCGCATCCCACTGGCTGCCAATGACGGGTATCCGACGATCTACTATTCTTGTTGGTCGTGGCCCTTCACCTCCTCGTTGAGGCAACCGCCGAATCACCCTGGTGTCACCGCATTACATCATTCTGACTGCATAGCTACTTCTACAGTCAAGAACCACCCACCTAGTAGTTACGCGCAGACCTAACCTCTGCGATGAAAGCCTAAAACATCTGCCACCACAATGACCACATAGAGGACCATTAGGAGAACCTTATGTACCTTAGGAAGCCACGTGCTTCCCCCTCCAGTTATTCGGAGCCGTTAGAACAATCAGATGAATGTGCGCTCCCCTTGTGCCTTATGACACTACGATGATCTACCCTATTGGGTTATTCACCCTCAAACGTGCGGACTGGTCCAAGCGCCTCACTTTATTATGTTGTTAGACCCTATGTCTAAACATTCTTTTACGCTCTTACCTTAACTTATCAGGTTTCCATTTAACTTGGTTATTCTCATTCATATTGACTTCTTAATCAAGTTGCAAAGTCCCTCTTGCTTATTAATTTCAGTCACATAACTTAACCCTTTTAAGTTTATTAACAAGCCCACAACATGTTATTCCCGAGATTGCGGCCCAAGGTCTGTAATCCATAGTCTCTTTTATATTCTTGTTTGTAACAATAACATGTTCTACTTAATATGTAATTAAGTATATCTCAATTCACATGTTTTCTTGTTTAACATGTCAGTCATTATTTATGATTAAATATAACTTATTTCGTAAGTTTTCCTCATTATTTCTTATTTAATCATAATTCCATTTTACATTGTCAATAAAACTTATCGTTGTTTACTTATTAACTTAGTTCTATTAACTAAGGCCCACTAATAAGTTTCTCAACCCATTTATTATAACCTATGTTTAAATTTCCGCTTGTCCCTAGGACAAGTCCAAACATGTTATCCTTATTAGCGGGTTTCAGACTTTTAGATTACTTAATTTATAATTAAATATTTCATAAATTTTCCCCCCTTTTACTGATTACTTAATTTAAAATTATGTGCCTCTTATCTTATTACACAAGTTATCTCATTTCCTTACAAGTTAATTATAACCTAAGCTATAATTTCCATTTGTCCCTAGGACAAAGCTACCTGTTATATAGCATTCTTATTACTGTAATTTATCCATAACAGGTTGTTATCATTCCCCCATTTATTTCATTAAATTCTCATTTATTACCATTAATTATCATTAATGATGCTTATCTGTCCCACCATTTACATATATTATATATATATATGCTCCCGTACTAGACCTCTCACATTAAGTCTACACCTGTGGATGTTGGATTTGTCGGGCGGTTCCGGGCAGACTTCTTCCACAAGTTGACTTAACCTCGTGTCTTAGCACCGTTACATGTTTAATTACCCACTTAGACCCCTCACATTAGATTTACCACTTGTGAATGCTAGATATGCTAGGCGGTTCCAGGCAGACTTCTATCACAAGTGCAATCTAACCTCGTGTCTAAGCGCGGTTAAATTTCTTATTTATCGTAAACCTTTTATACAGTCTAGGCATGTTTATTTCTTCCAATTATCCATTGTAATTTATAATTCATATGTAATTGTATCATGCTTATTATAATTCTTCACAAGTAATCAATTCCTTCCTAACACATAATCAATTAATCAAATAATTGTTTAAATCACATAAACCAATATGTACCGTTCTCAATTCTTATAGTTGATGGCTTGGGTACACAAATTGACATGAAATTGGTAATTACTATACAAGATTTGACAAGTTCATATACCAACAAATTAATATTTAGCATATCAATTATTTCTACTTCATACCTATCACTTTAAGCATTATTAACTTATGTTACATTTCTCAACATATTGCATTTCAATTATACATACAGAGGAATGGTAAACGATAACATATTCTTATCTAAAATGTATAGCTTAAATCCACTCATCTTTCATGCTTTCCCCAAATTTTGGATCTGGTCCCGTATTAGCATCCATGGTTTTTCTTTTCCCTTTAATTTGATTTAAAACCTAATAACCATGGATCGATTATTTTCATTAAAAGAGAAGGGAAAGAAAGAGTAAGAATTTGAATTGATTGGGTCTAGAATTTTTACCTTTCTTTTCATGATTCCGAATAATCTTTTTATTAATGTCGATCCCCTCTTCCAGATCTTGAATTTTAAATTGTCGTTGCAGTTGATTTCTGAATTCGTAGTTGTTGATGACAATTTTTTTTAAATCTTCATTATATTTAATAATTATTTTTAATTAGAAATTACATGGAGGAAGAAGAGAGTGAAGAAAATCTAAAATGAGAATGAAGAGCTATAGGTCTCCTGATATAAGAAGTTTAAGTCAATGCTAACCATCTATTTTCCTTGATGGAATCTACTTTCTCCACATCGTATAGCCAATCAGAAGTTGCCATGTCATCAAAAATTTGAATTGAACTAATAGGATCAAGCCAACTAAGAACGCATTGTCATATCTTACCAATCAAGTATGCTTATTAGGCGTCACCTTAAATTTTTACATTAATTCTCTTTTTTTTTCATCTTTATTTTGAAATTGATATACTTTTCTTTCTTTCTTTTATTCTTTATTCGCGCATAACCTTTAATTCAAATCATGTTCATTCATGGGTAGTTCTTATGTGTATATTATGTTTCTACATGCGAACAATTCTTTACTTTGTTCCACATTTAATTTTCTCAAATTAATTAATATCCAACTTTTCTCTTTTTATCCATCCTTCCTATTATACTCTTTTTAATTAAGCTACTTTCATATAAAACCCGCTTTCACACCAAACCGCTTCTAATTAAAACTCCTTTCACATTAAATCTTTACTTCTCTTTTTAAACTTCTTTCCTAATTTTAATGCATTAACCTTCTTTCTACTATTTTTAACTTCCTCTAAAGTTTCCTCCTTGCATTCACACATGCAATATTTTCTTTTTGTTTAATGCATCATTTTTAACATATTTGTTATTCACATGTCAACCTTCTCTCTTTATTCATGATGTTTCTTTTCTTTGCTTACATCAATTGTTCACTTTCTTTTTTTCATGCATTAAATTTTCCATGCTTTATTGCATACATTTCTAATGTTCCTTTTTAAATGCGTTAATGCTTCCTCTTTTTTTTTTCACTTGCATATTATTAATTAATGCATCCTTATCATACATTCCCTTCAATGCATTCCACTTCCTCTTTTCTCTTATGAAATTTTCATTTTATTACATTCATCCCTCTTTTAAATATGTAACTTTATTACTATGCATGCCTCTTTTCCTTTTATTTTTATTTTTATTATCAATTCATGCATTACATTTACTAATTCATTTTTACTTATGTTTATGCATATATCTCTATATGCACATTTTTAATTGCAATAATAATACGGGGTGTTACATTCTCCTACCCTTAAGGAATTTCGTCCCCGAAATTCGATGAGGGTAAAGTCAAATAATATTCGCATAATATTCATCCATCATGCATGCATCCATTTTTTGCAAACATTGTGCACATGTGCAAAGTGCAATTCATCATAGTAATGCATGTATGTCTAAGCGGTATCTCCTATATATATATATATATATATATATATATATATATATATATATGGAAAGTTTTCAAAAATCCTTTTAAAACTTGATGTTCACATCCTAAATATACTGACAGTTCTATATGAATGCAATATTTTGAAAATTAAAACACCTTTTTCATTCAAATTTTCCCATACTATTACAGAATAAGAGCATAGTTCATGCAATGGTTGCATCCAAAACCCTACCGACCATCATTAAATTTCGAAATTTAGAAAAATCTAATTTTCCAACTTCAATTTCTTATGTTACTAAAAGGTATAAAACAGAAAAATTCACATCTTCCATTTTTCTTTTATGTACCTTTTCTAATTGTACTTGGATTTTTACATAATTATTCTATAAAGATTTCCTATTTTCCTATCCAAGCACAACTTCATAAGAAAACTTTCTTTTCTTTTTTAACTTATCTTGGAAAAAATTTCATTTTTATTCATATTTTCTTAAAATTTTCATTTTCTTTTCCCGTCATGTTTGTTGCTTCTCTGAATTTATTGTTTTCTTTTTAGTTAGGCTATTTTTCTTTCCTACTTATTCTTTTTTTTTCCAAGCAAAAAACCTAGACCTCTTTATGCTTAAGCACTCCACGGGAACTTACCATAATTCCAAGATAATCCTTGCTACCTATTTCATAGTCTCTAACTTTTCCCGCATTCCCTAGGTACTAATCCTTATATCTTATATACTTCATCACCTTTGAAAACATGGTTTGGCCCCTTTTTTCTTTCACTTTTCTTTCAAAAGATAAAAGTATCAAAACTTTATTTTCCTTATGAAAACTTATTTTTCTCAAACAATACTTATTTTTACCAAACCATAAAAACATGTTACAACATAAAAAAATGCAAAACATTTTTTTTTTCAAATCACAAAAACTGGAGTAGACAAGGACAACTATTTCTCAATCAGGTTTACATTGTTTCTACTTACAATGTTAGTTCAGCTGCTTACTATAAGGTGCAAACATCTACTTTATTCTTAATATTCTACAATTCATTTTGTCCACCCAAAAAATTTTCTTTTTAAAACAATAATCAAAATTTATTGTCAAAAGAATAGAGATTTCAAAACCTTCTTTACAAAATGCAACCTTTTCATGAGATAATTCTTTTTAAAACAAGAAATCATTGTTTTCCAAAATATACCCCATATTACTTTAAAACTCAATATGTATACTTTACATATTTAAAACTATAACTTTTAAGATTAAAACTTGAAAACACCATAAACCCTTTTCCCAAAACTTTTATAGTTTCAAGTTCTTAAAAGTTAACAATGAGGTTGGACTCAAACCGGGTTTCCAATTTTCTAGGCTTTCCTAGACACTCCCACAAAGTCAATTCTCTTAACTATATATATTCCTAATCCATTTTTCTCTTTTCAACCTTTTCCAATTTATAAGGTTTTACAGCCAAACCCACTAATCCACAATACCAACATATGGGATTTATCTTTTCTTCCATACAAAGTATATTGTACACTTTCCAATCAAACTTCCTAAGGGTCTCAAATTTTCATATTCTTTCCTTTAGTGTACAAGACAAGCATCCCATTTCATACCATATTATGCTCTTTCTATTTAGTGGATTCCTCTATGGTTCTAGGTATATATATAATATATTTATATATTTTAAAAATACAAATATGTTCACTCACGATTTGTACGGGAATCCTAAACCTAAACTATGATACCAGATGTAACAACCCGAATTCCGGCAGACTGAATTTTTTTCAAAATTCCAATTTATTGAAACTCAAGTTGGTTTGCTCTGGTATCCTGCAGAAAAGACAGAGACATAAAATTTGTTAGAGCTCAGAAAACATCTCACATCAGAATGAATAAAATATAATATACTCAAAGTATAGCCTTATCATATTAATAATACTGCCTAACCAGTATCCAAAGCTATCATGCCTCTGACACAAATCTAACCCGCGAGTATGTTATGAGGAGGGGGCCAGAACACAAATTCTGGTGACTGAATTTAAATTATACACTTTGGATAACACTACATATACCGTTCAATCATATTTTCTTATTTATTAGGTTACTTGGGTTAACAACACTCAAGGCCTACACACACGTTGCACCCATTTACTTCCCAGTGGATTAACCTAATACAATATATATGTAGCTACCGCCAATATTAAGGTACACCCCATGGTACCCCACTCGCACGGTCTCCACCATAACACCATCGAAATGTACGCAGTCCCTCATCCTACGCCGTAGTGACGTATGGATAACAATATTATGTTCCGCATATATCTTTCATTACTATGTTATGCAAACGTACGGACTGCCACCTTTGTTCGAATCAGGATTCATACCGGAGTAATGCCCTCAAGTCTACGATACACCATCCAGAGCCGCCATGCATGTATCTAGACTGTCCACCATACGTATCTTCAATTCTAGCTTGATGCCTCAATCGCACGTCTTCTAATGTGCACCGAGTTCCATGGCAGGGCGATACAAGAAACACGGAACTCGGTCGGGGGCTTTTCCATATCTGTACAGGCCCGTCTTTAAGAGCCTCTACAGATATTCCTAGGGTCTGTTTTCATGGTGGCTATGGCCCTACCCCAGCCCCTCCCTCAACTAGTAAAGATTACAAGAAAACAATCTAAAAATCCATTTGGTGTCTTCCCTCAACCACCGTACCCCGATAGTGAAGGGTGAATGGTCTATTGGTTTTAGCTCTAGTCTTTCCGCATCCCACTGGCTGCCGATGACGGGTATCCGACGATCTACTATCCTTGTTGGTCGTGACCCTTCGCCTCCTCGTTGAGGCAACCGCTGAATCACCCTGGTGTCACCGCGTCACAGCATTCTGACTGCATAGCTACTTCTGCAGTCAAGGCCCACCCACCTAGTAGTTACCGCAGACCCAGGCTCTACGAGCACAGTCTAAAACATATGCCACCACACAGATGACTACTAGGAACACCTTACATACCTCAGGAAGCCGCGTGCTTCCCCTTCCAGTCCTTTGGAGCCGTTAGAACAATCAGATGAATATGCTCTCCCCCTCGTGCCTTATAACACCACGATGATCTACCCAGTTGGGTTATTCACACTCAAACGTGCGGACTGGTCCAAGGCCTCACTTTAATATGTTATTAGAACCTACATCTAAACATTCTTTTACGCGCTTGCCTTAACTTATCAGGTTTCCATTTAACTTGGTTATTCTCATTCATATTGATACCTAAATCAAGTTGTCAAGTCCCTCTTGCTTATTAATTTCAATCACATAACTTAACCCTTTTAAGTTTATTAATAAGCCCACAACATGTTATTCCCTAGATTGTGGCCCAATGTCTGTAATCCACAGTCTCTTTTATATTTTTATTTCTTACAATAACATGTTCTACTTAATATGTAATTAAGTATATCTCAATTCACATGTTTTCTTGTTTAACATGTCAGTCATTATTTATGATTAAATATGACTTATTCCGTAAGTTTTCCTCATTCTTTCTTATTTAATCATAATTTCATTTTACATTGTCAATACATCTTAGCATTGTTTACTAATTAACTTAGTTCTATTAACTAAGGCTCATTAATAAGTTTCTCAACCCATTTATTATTACCTATGTTATAATTTCCTCTTATCCCTAGGATAAGTCTATACATGTTATCCTTATCAGCGGGTTTCAGACTTCTAGATTACTTAATTTAAGTATTTCATAAATTTTCCCCCTTTTACTGATTACTTAATTTAAAATTAAGTGCCTCTTATCTTACAACACCAGTTGTCTCATTTCCTTACAAGTTAATTATAACCTAAGATATAATTTCCATTTGTCCCTAGGTCAAAGTTACCTATTATAAAGCATTCTTATTACTGTAATTTATCCATAAGAGGTTATTATTATTCCTCCCATTTATTTCATTAAATTATCATTTATTACCATTAACTACCATTAATGATGCTTATCAGTCCCACCATTTACATATATTATATATATGCTCCCGTATTAGACCTCTCACATTAAGTCTACACCTGTGGATGCTGGATTTGCCGGGCGGTTCCGGACAGACTTCTTCCACAAGTTGACTTAACCTCGTGTCTTAGAACCGTTGCTGTTTAATTATGCACTTAGACCCCTCACATTATATTTATCACTTGTGAATGCTGGATATGCCGGGCGGTTCTGGGCAGACTTCTATCACAAGTGCAATCTAACCTCGTGTCTAAGCGAGGTTAAATTTCCTATTTATTGTAAACCTTCTATACAATCTAGGCATGTTTACTTCTTCCAATTATCCATTGTAATTTATATTTCACATGTAGTTATATCATGCCTATTATAATTCTTCACATATAATCAATTCCTTCCTAACACATAATCAATTAATCAAATAATTGTTTAAATCACATAAACCAATATGTACCGTTCTCAGTTCTTATAGTTAATGGCCTGGTTACACAATATACACAAATTGTCATGAAACCGGTAATTACTATGCAAGATTTGACAAATTCATATACCAACAAATTAATATTTAGCATATCAATTATTTCTACTTCATACCTATCACTTTAGACATTATTAACTTATGTTAGATTTCTCAACATATTGTATTTCAATTATACATACAGGGGAATGGTAAACGATAACATATTCTTATCTAAACTGTATAGCTTAAATCCACTCACCTTTCATGCTTTCCACAAATTTTGGATCTGATCCCATTTTAGCATCCATGGTTTTTCTTTTCCCTTTAATTTGATTTAAAACCTAATAACCGTGGATCGATTAGTTTCATTAAAAGAGAAGGGAAAGAAAGAGTAAGAATTTGAATGGAATGGATCTAGAATTTTTACCTTGTTTTTCATGATTCCGAATAATCTTTTTATTAATGTCGATCTCCTCTTCCAGACCTTGAATTTTAAATTGTTGTTGCAGTTGATTTCTGAATTTGTAGTTGTTGATAAAAAATTTCTTTTAAATCTTCATTATAATTAATAATTAGTTTTATTTAGAAATTACATGGAGGAAGAAAAGAGTGAAGAAAACCTAAAATGAGAATGAAGAGCGATAGATCTCCTTATATAAGAAGTTTAAATCAATGCTAACCATCTATTTTCCTTGATGGAATCTACTCTCTCCACATCGTATAGCTAATCAGAAGTTGCCATGTCATCAAAAATTTGAAATGAACTAATAGGTTCAAGCCAACTAAGAATGCATTATCATATCTTACCAATGAATTATGCTTATTACGCACCTCCTTAAATTTTTACATTAATTCTCTTTTTATTCCATCTTTATTTTGAAATTGATATACTTTTCTTTCTTTCTTTTATTCTTTGTTCGCGCATAACCTTCCATTCGAATCATGTTCATTCATAGGTAATTCTTATGTGTATACTATGTTTCTACATGCGAACAATTCTTTACTTTGTTCCACATTTAATTTTCTCAAATTAATTAATATCCAACTTTTCTCTTTTTATCCACCCTTCCTATTATACTCTTTTTAATTAAGCTACTTTCATATAAAACCCGCTTTCACACTAAACCGCTTCTAATTAAAACCCGTTTCACTTTAAATCTTTGCTCCTCTTTTTAAACTTCTTTCTTAATTTTAATGCATTAACCTTCTTTCTACTATTTTTAACTTCCTCTAACGTTTCCTCCTTGCATTCACACATGCAATATTTTCTTTTTATTTAATGCATCATTTTTAACGTATTTGATATTCACATGTCAACCTTCTCTCTTTATTCATGATGTTCCTTTTCTTTTCTTACATCAATTGCTCACTTTCTTTTTTCCATGCATTAAATTTTCAATGCTTTATTGCATACATTTCTAATGTTCCTTTTTAAATGCGTTAATGCTTTCTCTTTTTTTCACTTGCATATTATTAATTAATGCATCCTTATCATATATTCCCTTCAATGCATTCCACCTTCCTCTTTTCTCTTATGAAATTTTCATTGTATTACATTCATCCCTCTTTTTAATATGTAACTATGTTACTATGTATGCCTCTTTTCCTTTTATTTTTATTTTTATTATCAATGCATGCATTACATTTACTAATTCATTTTTACTTATGTTTATGGATATATCTCTATATGCACATTTTTAATTGCAATAAAAATACGGGGTGTTACATATGGGTTGAGACTTGATTTGGTCATGTATATCCACATGGCTTTAAAATAGCGCTTATTACTCGGAAAAACCGGGATCAGAAATTGGATTTGAAAACCATTCCGGATAATAAAACAATGTTTGGAGAAAATAAGCATATTGAAGATGGTGTTGAAGAACGGGACTCTTTACATCGAAAGGGTTGCTTGCTGAATGTCTCAAATACGTAGCTCTCATTTGTTGATGGATTTTATACAAGTTAAGTGGCAAGTAGTCTGGACGTATTTGGGGGAATTCCGGATGTCGGTTTCGTTCAAACCCATAATGGAATTATACGGATTATGTGTATGACATTGTAATTGACTACGTAGAAATTGATCTCTGTTAAATATATATCTGTTTGGTGGCGGAGAATTTATTCTCATTGCTTAACCCCTTCCATGAGACGTATGAGCTTAGAGGTTATACATTGATAAATATCAGTTATATGTGGTGAATGGACAATGTGGTGTACTTAAGTGATGTGCTATTGATGATCAAAGCATGGCTTATTGAAGCGTAGCTTTTTGTATATCGTGACTTCGGTAGGTCTCTCACCCCGGGAAATGACCAAAACAGGATTATATGCAACAAGGTTATGTGTATATCATTTCCTTTTAGATAGAAGTAGTACTATGGTATGGAGCCTAGGTATTTACTTATGTGGAAATCTCTACTTTATATGGATGTTGGCACGCGCTCGGAATGGTTGGTTATGACTGGGGAATAATATACTTAGGCATACTCTAAGTTATCCAATTAGGGATAACCCGGCTTTGTGTAGCATGAGGAGCACCACTGTTGATCCTAAGACATCCCTCTAGAGATGTTCAAATTTGGTTCAGATTAAGGAAGATACATTGCCTGGTCATTTTTTGGAAACCCAATCTCCACTACTAGCCCATACGGTTTTATTTGTATAGCCTGCTAGTTACTGGCAGGAATACGTCAGTATAATGTGATTGGGCATTATGCTGGGTATGATTGATACATTTACTTTCGAAATTGATTTTTACACTATGCACTAATAATAATACCAAAATAGTTTTTGCGTATTAAAGCATTTTTGATATCATAAGGAGAAACCTTGCCCAAGTTTGCGTTTGCATTGTGTGTGTGCTGCGAGACCTTATGCTAGTTTCATTTTTCCAAAAAAGCATTGCAAATTTTATTACACAAAACAAATATAATGAGTTCTCACACCAGCCCTATGACTGACCCATAGTTATTTTGGTTTCAAACAAAACTCTAGGTGCCCATAATTTTCCATACGGGAAGTCTAGTGTCAGGTTTAGGAGCAATATTTGAAGCTTGTGTCTTGGAGCATTTCTAGTGCGTCTTTTGCTTTCATGGGGTCATCGTTGTTATGAAGTACCTTTAGTTGTTTTCTCGGGAGCACCTTATTTTGTGGACATCTGTGATTTGAAGCTATTCAGGTAAAGGTGGAGTTCGCTTTGGATCCATCATGTTTAGTCAATTTCCGTTGTTCTTTTGGTATCCTATAGCGGTTGATATATGTTTTGCACCCTGATAGTGTATCCGTTGTAAACTTTGATGTAATCTCATGTTATATAAATGAGAAGTTATTTATTTCATTGTGATTGTTCTAATGTTATTCCCAAACAACCAGGAATCCGACACTTGTATCTCTGGCATTTCGAATACAAGAAGGTATTAAATTGCCGATTTTCGAGGGTCGAAATTCCGGGTCGTCACACTTTATTACATGCATTCAAATCCAAATAAAAGATTAAATTTTGTTCAATAATTAGGTGAAATATTCTAGATATACTTATTTTCTTTCTCATTTATGTTTTTTTATTAACTAACACAACATATAATATAATAAAGATGCATTGTGTACAAAAAACATGTCAAGGTACAAACTTTGATGGACAAATGGTAATTTATCATTATCAGTGTAACACTCACCAGATTATTGGTATACCAGTCGAACAGTAATGGTAAGAAATTTTGACTTACTAGTAAAAAATGGTATGGTAACAGTATTTGCCAAATGGTAACGGTAACCATTACCATAACAGCTCTAATTGAACTAAATGTTGTTAAATAGACATCAGATGGTCAGACGTCTGACAATGATCGCATTTTGCGGATGGTTCGGGTGTTAGTCGGGCAGACTGAACGAACAGTGGGGTGTTCATTCCCTGTCCTATAAGACTTTCGGACGTACACGGACCAGACAATAAGTTGGCTCAGACATTGTTTATACGAGCCGGATAACAGACGAACAACCTTCGGACAATAGAAAACGTCGAACCTTTTCAAGCCAACATATTTTCATACACTTTTTCTTGTCCTAAATCATTACTTAAATGAGAATCGTACGGGCACGGACCAGACAACTTACCCCTTCGGATCAGTGTCGGTCCTGGGACTTATAATTTCCAGTGCAATTTACTAAATAAGGCCTCCAATGTAATTTTGCACAATGATGCTAAATAATATTCATATTCATACAACATGTTAATATTTAAAAATTCAACAATGCTATAACAGACTAATGGCGCAAACAAGAAAAATGTAAATAACATGGTTATAGTGCAAAAAATCATAAATAATAAGCATAAATATGAACAAATTTTGCATATAGGACTTGAACTATGTCAAATATTGGAAATTTCTGTTTGCTTCCTTTGTACCATTAGAAAGTTAGCGCTCCATATATCTACAAATTGTGATATGAATAACATGGTCATTTATGAAAGGTGCTATTATAAAATAATAGACAAAAAATAACATTGTTTTAATATTAAACAATACAAGCAAACAACATGTGAAGAAGTATGTGAAGTACCTTCTTTTCTTTTTTGTACAATAAAAAGTACAAAATGTTTCATGTAAAATGTTTTCTTCTTGCATTTTTAGAAGCAAAATCATCAACAATATCTTCATATTCAATGTCTTTCAAGATATCTTTTTCAACGCATATGATTGTTAATCCATTAAGTATGTCTTTCCTCATTGTCGTTAGCAGATATGACTTCAAAAGTTTTAGTTTTTAAAAACTTCATTCTGCGGACACAATTGTCACTGAAAGAGTTAGAAGAATCCTATAAACAATCACTATATTCAGAAACATATTCATACTTTTCAAGAATTCCAAAATTTTAATGGTCGTCCATGGCTTGTCTACATCATATGATTCACTAGGTAATGTAAATTAGGCCTGGCAATTTGACACGTGACATGCTAACACGAAACGAAACGACACGAAATAAATGGTTATGGGTTTTGATTTTTGGTATACGAAACACGAAAGTACACGAACACGAAATTACACGATAAATTTCGTGTCGGATATGGGTTTTCACTTTCAATACACGAAAGTACACGAAATATTTTATATATAATTTTTATTTTTTATATATCATATAATATATTAATTTCGTGTACTTTTCATGTACACAAAAGTACACGAAAGTACACAAAAATACACGAAAGTACACGAATAGGTAGTACACGAAATTAATTTCGTGTACTTTTCGTGTCGTTTCGTGTTTACACGAATTATTTCGTTTCGTGTTCGGATCGGGTAAACAAGTACACGGAATGATTTCGGGTCGTTTTCGGTTTTAGCTCTGAGTACACGAAAACACAAAAGTACACGAAACGAAAGTACACGAAACGACACGATTGCCAGGTCTAATGTAAATTGCAGTATTTGTAGCTTAGAAAGTAAACCTTTTCTATTAATATCAGAGGCACTTACATTTGTCAAAGCCAAATAATTTTTATCACAACAGCTTTTTAATTCATCATCGTCTAATGATTTTATTTCAAGGCATCGAACAAAAAACCAAAAATTGAGTGAAGTGAATGTAATTGCTCAAATCTTTCTCTTAATTCTGAAAAGAGCAATATCCACTATAACAAAAAAAAAATTGATCCTAAACTATTCTTCAATAGACTGTTGCTCTCCTTTAGAATATGCAGTTTCATCAAATTGACGTTTTCTACGAACTAGACGTTTCAAAGGAAATATCGAATCAATATTCATTTAGATGCAATCTCTCTAACTTGATTCTTTACCAAATCAAATTCATTTTCTCTATAGTTTTCAGAAAAAGAAACAAAACTTTGCAATGATTTTACTTCGACATCAGTGCTCATATTTTCAAATCATAATTTTTTTGTTGACCATATTAACTTTTGCTTGAATTTCATACCAAATAACTAAACTTAAGAAAAATTCAAAACTTGATAGCTTTAGATGTGCTAAAATTTCAGCATCTCGACATAATTTTGCATCATCACGTACTTCGGCTAGTTTAAACAATGCATCTGTAATTTGAGGAATTTGATGTAATATAACTTTCATGATTTCTACATGACTTTCCTAATGTGTAGTCAATAAAGATTTCAAAGTGAGATTGTCAACATATTCTAGCAAGATAGTCCATCGTTTAGAAGAATTAGCAAATGTTGTATATATGCATTGACACGTTCCAAAAAAATTCCTTAGACATAAGAGCTTGCCATATCACAAAATAATCAAATTAAGAGAATGACAACCACAAGGCACGTAAAAAGCTCTAGGATTAATATCACGTAATCCTTTTTGCAAACCAATATTTGTTTCCTTTCATATTAGAGCGATTATCATATCTTTTCCCTCTCACATTATCAATGTCATAATCAAATGAGTCTAATGAATTTTCCAGTTCTATTATTAATCATATTTAAGCACGATTCAAAATAATGATTAGGTCGTTTATGTGATGGGTCAGAAGAATATTGCATGGATCGAGCCAAAACGACAGCACGAGGACCATGCATGTATTCAATATGTAAATTGTGCACAAGTCCATGGATCGGGCAAAACAATGATCGACTAAAAATTATGGATTGTGCACGGCAAGGGAAGGTGATCGGATCATGCACAGTGGACCATTGGCAATGTGTAAACATGGATCGTTCTTCATACAGCTGGGCACGTGAATCGGCCACATAACACATGGATCGTTTATATATAAAGCATGGGTCGTGACATGGTACACTTGAATGAATCGGCTGCGCTACTATGCTCACGTAAAGTATGGGTTGAAACAGTGTAAAAGTCTGTTTGTGTGGATCGCTGCTATGTATGTAAATCATTCATAGGACATTGCTTCTGAAAGAAAATCGATCCAAGAATATGACAAAGCATGTGAATCATGCACAAATAATATGAAGCGCATGAAATATATTGATGGGTCACAAAATACATGTGTCAGTTTGTAAAGCAGCGCATAGGTCAGTTTGTAAGGGTCGTTTCTAAGTATGACCGTGTATGCTGAGAGTAATTCTTGTACAATCCGTGCAATGAGTCATGCCTGCATGTGCGTGAGATGATTGGATATAACATATGGACCGTGAATCACATACAGACCAAACAACAGGCATGGGTCGTGTATATTGTATGGACTATGGTGTATGATAATACAAGACATAGGTCGGTTATGCGGTGTAAATATGGATCGCAAGCCATTGTTTACACACTAGATCAATGGGCAAGTATACATGCAACACAATAAAACATGGATCGTGTGTCGTGCTTAAAGCAGTCGCGTGTGATGCCAGCTGTTGCCAGCAGCTGGAAAGCAGGAGCAGGTATTGATCATGTATAGGTAGGGAGAAGGATCGTAATACATTAGATGGATCAAGCAGGTTGTATGCATTCCTCACGTGATACCAGCATGGAATGTTCGGTGTTATAATGGATGAATAATGGATGGACTGTTAATATGCAATGGGATGGATAGTGTATACAACAAGTTTTGTGAAACGTGGCACAATATAATGGATTGCTAGCCGCCACAAAATTAGTTTGGATCGTCTAAATGTGAAGGAGCGCCTGCGTTTATCGACCGCACGAATCTTTTTACAAACTCCATCACACTCCATACTACTCATACCCTCGCCTATAAATACTCCACCTCCACACACATTATAGGGATCGAATTTTTCTCCCCGAAGAGCTACCATTTTTAATCTCCGACATTGATCAAACATCTCTAACTCCATTGAAGCATCATCAAGCTTAAGTCAAACATCTCCTTCAATATCTTCATCGATAATTCATCGAAGATCATCGCCATACACGATTTTCGAAGATCTACTTCAACAATCATCGATACTAGCGAGATTTCGAGCCTTTTGAAGGAAGAATCGAGAAGTTGTAGAGACAAAAGAGAGATTTATTATAAAAGAGATAGAAATGTACAAAATGAGACTGAATGTGTTTGTAGTGAAGATCATAATGAAATCATCCTTCAAAGTGGATGTCGGCCAATACTGAGACCGAACCACGATAAATGCTCTCTACTTTTGGTATTTTCTGCACATTTTATGCTCTTCACCTTGTTTTTCTAAGATCTAAAGTGCTAATACAACTCTTGGGGTGTTAGTATCCATTTTGGTTATTAACATTTTTGGCGCCTACGATGGTGCTCGATCCCACGACCACAAGGTTAAGAGCCTTGATCCGGAAGTTGTAGAGCCTGCTATTTTACGATAGATCTGCAAAGTCTAAAAGTCAGACCCGGTAAAAAGATTTCTCTGAAGATTAGAGGATTATCGGATATCATGGAACTTTCGTAAAACATCGATAAATCCGCAAGATCTTCTGGAAATACTATTGAAGATGCCTCCGCCACTTCTCAAACCAACAATCCGACTGTTGCTCAAGCTTCTAGAGATGGCATAACCCGGGCAGAGTTGGACGTTGTTATAACCGGTTGGAATCAGAAAGTGGAAGCTTCGAATTAAATGTTGATGGATAAGCTAGATGCTCTTCTAGCCGTTCAAGCCAATCCTGCAAATCGCAAAGTTCACATTAATTTGGAAGAGACTGCACATTCCTCTACTTCGGACCTTCGCATGAAGAATCATGGTTGTCATGATGAAGAGGTAGATGAGGTCAAATGCCTTTTCTTTCCCACCTATTCAGAAGGCAATAAGAAGAAATTCAAGGGGCGAAAAAGGGGAAATGAAGACAAATGGAAAGAAAAGAAGAATAGCAAGAAATATCACCTTTTCAAAACTGAAGATTAACCCCTTTAAACGATACCTCGGAGAAATCTTCTTTGCTACTAAAGATGCAGGATATTATATAGAGTCACCACCATCGCTGAAGATTTCAAACAGGGCAGCAAATTCTAGAAGATTCTGTCGCTTCCACAACCAGCCTGGTCACAACACGAATTAATGTAGACATCTGAAGAACTTAATTGAGGAATTAATTAGGAAGAATAAGCGGTAACAGTATGTGAGAAAATCGCAAGCGACAAATCCTCTACCAACACCTCGGGGACAAAGCATATCTACCTATTAGCCAGGCCTGAATGGAAAACCTCTAGCATGAAATAATGCAAGACCAGTAACCAATACCATATTTGGTGATTCTCACTCAGCTGATAAAAGTTGGGGTGAAATGGAGAGTTATGCAAATACTTTGGAATACAGTCCGAGAGAAGCAATAATCCGTGCAGAATTGGAAATTCCCATTCATCCAAGGGTAGCTAGGGAATTCAAAACCAAGGTCTAATAGAAAACCTTTAAAGTTAGAGATCTTGTATCAATATGGGAGATGGCTAGTGCTTGATTGTCTGGGTTTGATTGGCATTGACCTTATATCAACAGCCAAAAACTCTGGGATGGCTCATTCACTCTAACAATAGTTAATGGAGTTCAGATACCCAGAATCTGGAATAGCAATCACTTACGTCAATATTTTACTTGAAGTACTGCTCGGTTCTTATGAAAAACTGTTATAATTTCTTTTACAAGTATAAACCTCCAATGGTGAAGGGGGGATTGTAACTGAGCATCATCTCTGTTACTGAAATCGTCTTCTTGTCTCAATCATACACTTGCGAATTTTTTAAAATAATTCAAAAATCGCTAAAAATCGACTTGATATTGCAGGCTACCAAAAAACACTTGCTTCCTCACGGACCGACAAGACCGGGTGACCCTTCCACACATCCCAACAGAAAGAGCACAAGTGTCAGGTACCATAAACGTCCATCTGCACAGTGCATGGATTTAGAGTACCACCTTGAAGATCGAATGAGGGAATCGCTAGGAGCTAAATGATGAAGAGGACAGCAAGCAATCACGAAGCAAAGAATTGCTAGTTCCACCAAAGGGGCACCACTCCAAGTGTGAGGTTCAGGGCCCTCGGTTCTCCAACCGTGATAGCTTGCAAAGTCAAGCGTCTGGCAAAAGGACCGGTGTCCTCCTCTCCAGTTGTGTGGTCCAGGGCCATGGTACTCCAACCGTTATAGCTCGCCAAGCGAAGCATTCGGTGAAAGGACCGGCGTCCGCCCCGTGGAATGACGCAATGAAGGAAGCTTCCCAAAAAGATCAAAGACCTATACGGTGGCACCCAATAAATTCGCTAACACCTGATCTACTCAGGTTATGACAAATGTTGGGCTAAACCAAAGTCCTATCCGGGAGCGTCTTACCTAGTCTCCTACGCCCGATTTACTTGGAAGGAAAGGACGCTAGTTGAGTAGACCTATCCAAGGGCATCCAACCTAGTATGGCGAAGGGACTGGATTACCAAGTTAGAGTAGACGCATGATGGATTCATCAGAAATTCCATCCGAAAGGGGGTATGTGTCCAACCAAGTCTGCCGAAGGGTCTGGATTACCAGGTTAGAGTAGACGCAAGGTGGATTTATCGGAAATCCTAGCCTAAAGTGGGTACATGTCCAACCAAGTCCGCCGAAGATACTGGATTACCAGGTTAGAGTAGACGCATGGTGGATTCATCAGAAATCACAGCCGAAAGGAGGTATGTCTCCAACCAAGTCTGCCGAAGGGCCTGGATTACTAGGTTAGAGTAGAAGTACGGTGGATTCATCAGAAATCCCATCTGAAAGGTGGTATGTGTCCAACCAAGTCCGCTGAAGGGCCTTTACCAGGTTAGAGCAGATGCACAGTGGATTCATCAGAAATCCCAGTCAAAAGGGGGTGTATGTCTAACTAAGTCTGCCGAAGGACCTGGATTACCATGTTAGAGTAGATGCACGGTGGATTCATCAGAAATCCCAGCCGAATGGGGGTATGCATCCAACCAAGTCTCTGAAGGGCCTTGATTACCAGGCTAGAGTAGACGCACAGTGGATTCACAAGAAATTTGTCTAACCAAGTCTTCAAAGGGCCTGGATTATCAGGTTAGAGTAGACGCATGGTGGATTCATGAGACCTCCTATGTGAGGGCATAAAATATAAGACCTCCCACGTGGGGAAACAAGAACTAAAGACTTCTCCAAGAAAGAGCATAAGATCAAACAACAAAGTCAGGTTTCCTAGATGCAGTGGCAAGCTTAAAAGCTCTTAATAAGCTGGCAAAAGTTGGAAGACTTTGCCAGTAAAGTGGAAGCTTTGAGTGTCTCAATCAAAATCGAAGGGTATCGGCAAAGTTGATCTCATTCAATTTATGAAACTCATGATGACATATGGTATGGGGGCAACACAACCACATTAGAATGGAACATTGCTCTGAAAACATAACACAGCTCATCATGACATCACAACAAATAAAAGACTTGTACTCTGCAAAGAGATGAATATATGGAAGTACAACAAAGCTAAAGAAAGAGCTAAATTACAGCAAACCAAAAGCACTATTATTACATCAAAGCAAATTTCAGAAGCAAGTCTTTACAAATTCAAAAGCGAGGGCCGGCACTCGCATAACATCCGGTCAAAAGAAGCAATAGGTAAGAAAGCTCAGCAATGGGAGTGAGCAGTCCAGCGCATCAATCCAGCTTCTTCCCTCCTTTGGAAGAGCTACCCGATATAAGTGTGATCTTGACAATTCCGGTTGGAGGAGGAGTAGTGGCGGGCTGACACTCATCCTTAGCTTCTTCACCTTCTTCGTCGTCTTCAGGAATGGCAAGAGGAGTAAAAACAAGTACCTTCTTACTAGCGCAGTGTTTCCTCCCGCGCATTTTTGTCAGGGTTTTCTTAGCTGAAGAAGAAACATCCAAGTGCTTACCAACATCTTTCTCCAGACACTCTTCAACATCTTCCATGCCCACTCCAAGTAGTTCAGTGGGGTCGTCCAAATCACGAAGTGCTTAAATTTTCTTAGATTGGGACCCGGGTTGAGAAGCAGAAGTAAGGGTCGACTGGGGAATTAAGCAAGGATCGCCTGGTGGAGGAATAGCAGTTAAAGCACTTTTCGTCACTTGAGTTAAAGGAGTAAAGACCGCTTTAGTTCTAGTTCCTTCGAGCACGAAAGGAGAAGGCTTTGGCATAGTCCAGGCCTGATTTAAATGAATGATAATCAAGGAACTCATTAATCCCATATGGTGAGAATAAATGGTCTTGATATGATAATACTGGACCAACAGCAGTTTTACCTGAGGCAGGAGGGCTTCTGGGCTTTAATTCATAGGCATCTGAGTTGTGATCTTTGTCATCACCACCTTCTAAATGCTCCTCAACAACATCCTTCTTTTCTCTAAGACTAACAATAGGCTCTGTTGAAGGCACGACAGGAGGATTGGGATCAGAAATGATATCCTTAGTGGAAGTAGTCTGAGCAGTGGTAGCGGCTATGTCCGGGGCATGTTCCCTAGAAGATCCAGCTCCAACCGCTAGGCCCCGCTCTTTCCTGAGTTCTTCTTTTCCTTTGATAAGTGCAGGACGAAACTCATCATCCAGATAATGCTCAATCAACTCCTCCTTCGTGTAACCATTGTCTTCATGCTGTGAAAGAACCGATTCCCAAACCTCGGCCAAAGCGATTGGAAAAGCATCTTACAAAAAAGATAGGCTCCCTCGCCCCATGACACTGAAAGTATAGAACTTGAATAAAGTTTCACTGAAACTGGCTTTGGTGTTATCACATGCTTGCTCAGTAGCGGCCTTATCAAAAAGAGCCTGATTTCTCTCTCGCTCAAGTTCGTCCACTCTGGCTCTAAGCAATGAAATCTCCAAGTTCTGAGAGCTAACTCTTTTCTCTAGCCTGGCAGTACTTTGCTGCTCCATGGCCAGTCTATCTTCAGCATTCTTTTGAGAAGAATGAGCATCTTTTACCTGAGCAGTTAGCAAGGCCTCCTTCTGCTCATGAGAAGAAGTGGCAGTAGTAAGATCTTCTTTAAGCCTTCTGTTTTCAGTCTCTAGCTCCTCGTCCTTCTTGGAAAGAGATGTAATGTTGACATCACACGCCTTGAAAGTTTTATCCCATTCAGCCTTGTCGTTCTCCATGGTTAGCATAGCTTCAATGTTGCATCTAATGAACCTCTGGAGTTCATCAACTACCTTTTGCCAGTAAGACAACTTCTCAATGTCAGACTTCACTATGTCGAGATTCCTAAACATGGCTTCTCTGTCTATTGGAGTTATGTCTAGATCAAAACCAACTCCTTTCACGAACCAGTGAGGAAAATGGGAAGATAGTGTGCTAGGTTCCTACGGTAGAAAATAAAGTGGCCTTCGAATGATTTGTTGAATATCAACAAGAGGAGAAGGAGTCGCTGAAGGTTGAACAAGTATAAGGCTCGTGAAGTTTGAATAGAGGAAACATGACCTTTATCTATTCTGGAACGCTTATGTGAATCATCTCGGCCATATTCCTTATTCCTGTTATCACGATCTCTCTTCTACTTCTGATCATCCCTCTCCCGCCTGTCCCAGTCATAATAATCATCACAGGTTTTCTTACCCCGCTAATCTTTATCCTGTCAATCCTATGCCTCCTGAGCCTTTCTTGCTCTTCTCTTCTCATCAGTTTCTCCATGAGAATACAATGGTCCGTAGCGCCGCGGATTATAAGAGCCAAAATAGCGGTTGAAGTCATCCACATAAGAACAGCTCATGGTTTTACTTGAAACAAAGGAAAACGACAGTTCAGCCTCTAAAGCAGGAAGCATTGGGGCAAGACAAAATATATACACAAGATATTGAAAGCTACAAGTGTGTGTTATGTGTGCTTTAACGTGCATCAAGCAATAAACCACTCGTCGTTATTGGGATTAAAGAAGCTGCAATTTTGGAGATTGGTTTTCGAGGTGGAGGAGTTAGAGCCAATTCAGAAGACATCTTGGAAACCAGTGTTGTAAGTTTAGACATTACAATATCCCATGGCGAAAGCTCGCCAGAAGTTACAACAGTGTCGCTCAGACCCCCATATATGTCATCAAATTCACCCTCAGCTATGATTGGACCTGTAGGGTTAGCGTCGCCTTCTTCAGTGTTAGAATCGTCTTTGCTTGCGATCTCTCCTTCTTTGAGTTGTTCACCAATCTTTGCAGGATCCATACCCTTACGATGCATAATCTCTTCCTCTTCAATAGAAGGTAGTTGAAGCTGAGCAGATGAACCAGCTCCGCCAGCAGGATCCGCGCACTTCTTTAAAGCAGACTCCTCAGTAGAATCTTTCAAAGCAAAATCTTCTCCAGAGGCTGGGGCATCCGATGCTTCAGGTATAAAATGAGAATCGGAAGAGGTTTCTCGAGAGAAAAAGGATCGAGAAGGGTCGAGCAACCCAAATTGACGAAGAAATTCTTCCTTGATTAAGAACTTTCTAGTCCTCTCCATATCATGAACAATCTTCAGGGTCTGGAAAGTAGATTTACAACCACTGGAGTCTTTGACGAGAGATGTCAGCTGCGCAGAAAAGGAAAATTTAATTATCAAGACTTAGAAAAGCTAGATGAAAAGCTTTGAGCGGATATGTTCACCTCCTTCCATCCAAATTCCGTAAAAGCTATCCCGGCATTGAATGAAAAAGTATTGGTACATGAACTCCGAAGCACCATCTTGTAAGTCAAGAATAAGCCGATGATTTCGAGCGCTTTCGACAAAAACAATAGAAGGGTGTTCTTTTCTCCATTTAAAGATGCATAAATAGCAGACGTCCTAAAAAGTAGGCCACAGTGCATTGTCTTCATAAAAAGCACAATAACCCCATTAAAATGACATAGTCATTTGGGTGTAGCTGAAAGGGGGTAATCGCTAAGTGTCGAAGGATCATCTGTAAAAATGGATTGAAAAGTAGGAATGGCTCCATTCATTAACATTTGTCTGTTAACTGCAACAAAGCCACTGGGAGGATGATCATCAAACTCATCCTTCCTTGGTAATCTCGCATCAACTTCGGGAATGCCAAATTGAGCGCATAATTGTTTAAAAACACGTTGACTTAGCAAAGAAGGGAATAATTGTTCAAAATTATGGATCTTGCATGGCGAGGAAAGGTGATCGGATCGTGCACAGTGGACCGCTGGCAATGTGTAAACATGGATCGTTCTTCGTACAGCTGGGCACGTGAACCAGCCATATAGCGCATGGATCATTTATATATAAAGCATGTGAAGTATGGGTTAAAACAGTGTAAAAGTCTGCATGTGTGGATCGCTGCTATGTGTGTAAATCATTCATATGTCATTGCTTGTGAAAGAAAACTGATCCAAGAATATGACAAAACACGTGAATCGTGCAAAAATAATATGGAGCGCATGAAATATATTGATGGGTCACAAAGTACATGGGTCAGTTTGTAAAGAAATGCATGGGTCGGTTTGTAAGGGTTGTTTCTAAATATGACCGTGTATGCTGAGAGTAATTCTTGTACGATCCATGCAGTGAGTCATGTCTGCACGTGCGTGAGAGGATCATATATAATATATGGACCATGGATCACATACAAACCAAACAGCAGGCAGGGGTTGTATCATGCACAGTGGACCATTGGCAATGTGTACACATGGATCGTTCTTCATGCAGTTAGGCACGTGAATCGGCCACATAACACATGGACCGTTTATATATAAAGCATGGGTCGTGACATGGTACACTTGAATGGATCGGCTGCGCTACTATGCTCACGTAAAGTATGGGTTAAAACAGTGTAAAAGTCTGTATGTGTGGATCGCTGCTATGTATCTAAGTCATTCATAGGACATTGCTTCTGAAAGAAAACCGATCCAAGAATATGACAAAGCATGTGAATCATGCATAAATAATATGAAGCGCATGAAATATATTGATGGGTCACAAAATACATGTGTCAGTTTGTAAAGCAGCGCATAGGTCGGTTTGTAAGGGTCGTTTCTAAGTATGACCGTGTATGCTGGGAATAATTCTTGTACAATCCGTGCAATGAGTCATGGCTGCATGTGCGTGATATGATTGTATATAACATATGGACCGTGAATCACATATAAACCAAACAACAGGCATGGGTCGTGTATATTGTATGGAGCATGGTGTATGATAGTACAAGACATAGGTCGGGTATGCAGTGTAAATATGGATCGCATGCCATTGTTTACACATTGGATCGATGGGCAAGTATACATGCAATGCAATAAAACATGGATCGGGTGTCGTGCTTAAAGTAGACGCATGTGATGCTAGTTGTTGCTAGCTGGAAAGCAGGAGCAGGCATGGATCAAGTATAAGTGGGGAGATGTATCGTAATACATTTATATGGATCGAGCAGGTTGTTTTCATTCCTTACGTAATGCCAGCATGGAGTGTGTGGCGTTATAATGCACGAATAATGGAAGGACCGTTAATATGCAATGGGATGGATAGTGTATAAAATAAGTTTGTGTGAAACTTGGCACAATATAATGGAACGCTAGCCGCCACAAAATCAGTCTGAATCGTCTAAATGTGAAGGAGCACCTGCATTTATGGACTGCAAGAAACTCTTTACAAACTCCATCACACTTCATACCACTCATACCCTTGCCTATAAATACTCCACCTCCGTCACACTTCATACAACTCATACCCTTGCCTATAAATACTCCACCTCCACACACATTATAGGGATCGATTTTTCTCCCTGAAGGGCTGCCATTTTCAATCTTCGACATTGCTCAAACATCTCTAACTCAATTAAAGCATCATCAATCTTAATTCAAACATCTTCACCTTCATCGAGAATTCATCGAAGATCATCGACATACACGATTAGCAAAGACTACTTCAATAATCGTCGATAATAGCGAGATTTCGAGCATTTTTAAGGAAGAATCGAGAAGTTGTAGAGAGAAAAGAGAGATTTATTGTAAAAGAGACAGAATATGTACAAAATGAGATTGAATGTGTACTTTGTAGTGAAGATCATAATGAAATCATCCTTCAAAGTAGATGTAGGCCAAAATTGAGGCCGAACCACTATAAATGCTCTCTATTTTTGCTATTTTCTGCAGATTTTATGCTCTTAACCTTGTTTTTCTTAGATCTAAAGTTTTAATATACCTCTTGGGGTGTTAGCATCCATTTTGGTTGTCAACGTCTGTAAAAAGGCCCGACTCAATTGTTTCTTCAACATTCAAAAAGTCTAGAAAAACTCTTCAATGATAATTGGACCACTTTTCATATCTACGCATTGTATGTTCAAAGTCATTTGCTCTTTATTACTTGCATCATGAGTGTAGTTTAGTATAATAGAAAAATATACTTTGCTTCTTTTATTTTTGAAATGATTGCGTTTCTTACTTTGTATCCTATAATCTCAATCAGTTCATTTTGTATTTTGTGGCTAAGTTAATGATAATGAGTTTGTTTATTTTGAATGAGATGAAGATGATGTTGCATTACTGGATCATATTCAGCAATCATTTCAACCAAGTCTTAAAAATTACCACTAGAGTTCTCATAAATTTTCTCATTCAACCCACGAAACGCTAAATTGTTAACAACAAGATACTTGACAATCATAATTATTCTAACCATGACTTATTTCCAATGTTCTTTATCTTTCTGAATAAGATCTTGCATATTTTTGTCAAATATTTGATTACATTGTAGTCTTTACTTCTTTCATGTTATGTAAGCTTCTTACTAAAATGTCTCCAGTCTTAATTTCATCTTTTGCTAACTACCTTTTTTAAGTCATTGCACTAAACAACTTACAACAGAAATAAAATACTTTATCTGTCAATTTAGAATAAACAAGCCACCTCCTATCATGATATTCTCCGTTGGTCGTTTGTTTCTTGCAATAACTTGTAGAGAAATGTCTAAAGTTGACATCTTGAGGGTAAGTATATTAAATTCTCTAATATGACCCTTCTCAACAAGTAAAGCTCTTTTTATTTTCATCTACATTATCCCAAACTCCTGGATCATGCGTATTCAAAACTTGTTCCGAAGGCGCGATATTTGTTTCATTCAATTGATTTAAACATTGAACATCACTTTCATTTATTATTTGTTGCGGTGAAATATCAATATCATGCGCGGTTTCTTCTATATCATTAATTTCTTCATTCATTATAATCTCATTTTTTACTATATCATCAAAATCTATTCCATGTTCCAAATCAGAAGATTGATTCGTATTATTAAATAAATCTGTCTTTTTTTGAAAATATTTGCTAAGAGACTCTTAATGATTCAGTTATCTGTTTATTTTTTATTTTTCCTATTAGAACTCTAGATGGTTGTTTTCGTGGAAACATTAAATACTACCTTTTAATTTTCCAGTTTGAAAATAGGTTCATGTAAAAAAATTAATCAATATTTGTAGTACGTCAAAATTATATTATTTGTTATGACACTTTGTCAAACTTGTAAACAAAGTTTGATTTTTTTTTCTAAACATATCTAGCATTTAGAAATATAGATATATGTACCCAAATTTAAGTTTTCCTTCAAACTCTTAATGCGAGAAAAATAATCATTTTTTTTTTTTTTTTTTTTTAGTTGAAACAAGAGAACACATTTGGTTTCTTCAAAATTCTTCTCTTCCCCTTTTTTTAATATATAGAAAAAAGGAACACATTTGGAATAGTCTACTACGACCATCTTCTAATTTACTTATTCCATTTTATTTTAGGAAGTTATATTTATGGCTGTGCAAATCAAATTACTATACATATGAAAGCAAAAGCCCTAGTTTTAGTAATTAACCAAAAATTAAATTGAAGTAAGACAATTAGAATTTTGAAATTAGGTTACCTCAACTAGATCAGATCTCACATGATGGGTTCTCAAATTCTATTTCTTCTCCAACTCTGGCTCTTCTTCTTCTTCCGTTCTTCGTTTGGGTAATTGGGTTTCTTTTGCGTTTTCTTTTTTTTTTCTTTTTTACGCGACGGCTTTTCTATTTCACGCGACTGACTTTTTCTTCTTTCGTGCTCCTCGATTATGCCGATTTCTCCGCTCCTCAATTTCGCGTTCTTCTCCTACGTGCGGTATGTGTTTTTCCTTTGCTTCACGTGTTACCATCTTATGTTGCATTATATGTTGTTGTTGCCCTATGCACTGACCCAGTTGGCACTGAATGAGCTGACTTTGGTTTGGAGCGAGCCATACAACGGACTGTCATGTCCTACACTCCTACTAATGGTGCATATTTTGTAATATATGCACCCATGATCGATGCTTTTAACGTGGTAGCCAATTTCTGGGCGCTAGTGTCAGCTTTAGAGTTGGGAATTGCATGGACTTCAGCTAAAAAAGCATAACGGGTTCGAGGTGGTGGTCAACGGGCTTCTACTGAACCACAAGGGAGGCGGTGATGGAAGAAGGCACGAGGGAATTCATCACTAGCGTGGGTCAAGCGGGTGATCGAAAGGCCGGTTGGACCATCAGATTGGTGCAGGCCAAGCGGGCCCGATGAAGATGAACCGTGGACGGCCTGAACCATCGCAGGAGGGCCTGGCTTGTTCCAGGGATTGTAAATTTTGGCCTGGAAAGGCCCAACGGTTTGATAGGGAGCTGAAAATATTTGTACGGACAAGGTTGGTTGGAAATTGGGCCGGTGCGGTGAATTGCTTTTGAAGAACTGCGGAGCTGACCAACGGCAACGGACTAAGTGCAATTATTTATGAATGCCTAAACGTTTGAGGTAGTGAGGCTATGTAAGAGCTTATTTTAATTTACAATTTATTGGTAATTAGTGTGCTAAGAAGACTGTAGTGTAAGATTATTCTGATTTCCAATCAAAGCTTTTATTCTCGCTTGTTTAAATGCATGCATGCTTTGAGTAAAACAACAGCTCAGCGATATCTTCGCAAATAAAGCTCAGTCAAAACGTCACTTCTACCACCTATGGGAAGGGTAGGGTACCTGATAAAGGAAACGCCATAATTAGCATCAAACAAAGCCAGTCTTTCTCACTCTCTTTCTATTCTTCTTTGGTACCTGATGTATCCAAATTCCACGTTCAAAATGGTAGTATATTGGAAAAAGAAAAGCAGCAGCGAGTCTTTTACATACTACTATTTTGAGATGACTGACCTGCAACAAGAATACACGCAACGCCTTCGAAATATACACTTTTATTTCAAAATATAAACTAAATAATTATGTTGATATCAAGTGGATAGATTAGCATAAAATATTTTATATAAAATTAGATAGGTTCGGTATAAAAGTTTAAGTGAAATAGTAAAGTTTTAGGTACAAATAGTTTAAATAAGATAGATAAGTTTAATACAAATTGTTTATATATAATAGTGGTAAAATATATATATTAGTTGTAAAATAAGACAATGCTAACTTCAAGGAATATTCCAATTCAAAACAATTATCCAAATTTCCAAAATTTGAGATAATCTTTTTTTTTTTTAATAAAACCAAATATATACCAAAAAAATGGAGAAAACGAAATTTCTCGCATGGCTCACAAAATCAACAACCAAAGTAAAGAGCTTATGTGACTAGCAATCCAAGCAGAACAACTTAACATAATACAAACTAGGCAAAGCAACCCCGACAGTAAAAAGAAACAAGAAAACGACAAATACAACTAAACACCTCAAACTCACAAACAATAAACCCACACAACCACAAAAAAACAGACGGGAACCATACCCAGCCTCATCCAAGGAAAAGAGGAAACCCCGTCCACAACTCTCATAAAGAAAAAAGGAGTACAAAAGGACACCTCCACAAAACAGCAATCCAGCTCCTAAAAAGAAACTCCACTCTGAGCAACACACTGAAACCCTTCAAATACCAGGGAGAATCCAGAAAAGCCACACAGTCTACAAGTGGCCCCTCAGCAGCTGCCTGCAACTCTAAATCAGAAGAAAATCGTCTCTGGACGGCTTTGGAACCCACCAAATCCCTAATAGCAGAGAGCTTCTAGAAGTCCTCCACAACCTAAAAGAAAAACCACATCTCCCCACTCCCACTTGAGGACAAGAGCCGTGAGTGACGGGGAAAGCAGAAACCAAGAAAAAAGAATGTAAATTTGAGGTTATCCATAAAAGGCGTACTCCGAAATAGAAAAAATACATCATCGGAAACTTTCTGAATAGCAAACGATACCATTATCGAAGCCTCTTCAAAGACAACCTTCTTTCTAACACACCAAAGGTGCCAGCAAACTAAGCAAGGGATGTGTCTGAAAAGGATTGATTTAAGATATTTTCTCATCCCTCTAGCCCACTAAGCACGAAGCAAACACAACAGCGTAGGATGGGTCTCTTGAAGGCCCAACACACCCCCGAATGACACACAAACAGACTAAGCACAATCTCCTTCAAAGAAAAGATGAGCGGTCGATTCCTCCGGACCAATGCTGCAACACCAACATCGAGAGGCCAAAGTGATGCCTACCTTCCTCAGGTTTGCATCCAGCAGGAGTCAGTCGTGGAATAATTTCCACATAAGGACGGAGACCTTCGACGGGATACGAGAATCCCAAATGAAGGAAAAGATAGGGACTGGGGATAGAAATTCTAGTATAGTTCCACTCCATTCGAAGGGGGAAAACACTTTCATTCCAAGCGAATCCCTCACCATGCGAGTCGGAAAAAGCTTTAACCTATTGCATCCATTTCCTCATCTCACTTGCATAATAAGAGGAGTCAGAGTAGTCGGCCAAAGACAGTCTTTAATACTTAACATGCAAGAACGAAGCCTAGAGAGAGTCGTTAGCCCTTAATCTAACCCAGAGCTTACAAGCATAGGCCTTGCACACATCCCTCGGATTGCGCACTCATCTTCTTAAAATTCGACTTAATTATTAATCAGACTTTAAAGCTAAATTTGATTTAACTTAATATCAACTGGTATACATTTCAAGTTTATTTTTAATAATAAAATACAACACAAAATCTGCTTCTTACTTTTAAATCTTAGTTGATCTTTGCTTCCACTTTAAAATATTCAAAAATAGGTGTTTACTAGTGTGAAATCGTGCTACGTACACGGAGGTCATAATAACATTTGTATTATTTTGTTACGTTTTGAAAATGAAAGTGTATGTTTATAAATATTATATCTTTAAATATGTTCTAATTTTTCTTAAACGTTATTGATAAGTGTTTACTCCAAAAAGTGGTTCAAACACCCAAGAATCATGTCCATAACATATAATATAAAGAAATAACAGATAAAAATAAGAAAAAAAAGCAAAACACCAGGATTTTATAGTGGTTTGGCAATCAGGGCTACGTCCTCTTGATGTAATTTTTCATTTATCATACTGTACAATTATAAATGCAGTTGATTTTCATATAAGAAAGTAGAGAAAAGTGTTGAGGAGGCCATGGTAATATCCTTGCTCATATGCGAGTCAGAGGAAGAAACCCCTTTTTTCATGTTCTAGGGAGCTATTTATAGATAAAGTCCAAATCCGGATCGACGTGAACACGTGCAGGCCGATCTGAGATTTGTGGAGATCATGAGCTTAGTCAGATGTGGTGATGGAGTGAGTCAACAGCAATAGTAATACGATTCGGCCTATGCCCGACTCGGCATAGTTGAACCAAATGCTAGTTGATCTAGAGGTGGAGTTCGTGGTTTGACCAGGTGGCCAGTGGAGAACGTCTTCAGGTCTTGTTCCCATCCGGTTCGGCATAGTCGAACCGGATTCTAGCTGATCCAGAGGTGGAGTTCGTGGTTTGACCAGGTGGGCAGTGGAGAACGTCTTCAGGTCTTGTTCCCATCCAGTTCGGCATAGTCGAATTGTAAAAACTAAGCAAAAATTCGAGAAGAAGTATCATTGGACCCCACACCGAACTAGAACAGGTCGAGCCGGGAAAAGTCGAACCGAAGTTGTGTCCTTCCTTCTATTCATCCTTCATGCTAGTGGGTCCAATGTCGAATTGACTTGGTCGAACCGACATGATCGAGCCAGATTAGCCAATTCGGGAAAGGTCGAACTGGAATTCCATGCATCCGAAATGAAAGTCTTTGAGAGCTTTGAGGCATCAACCAAGTGTGTCTAGACTTGTCTAAGTCCTTGCTCAAGTTCTTAGCGATCCAGTGATGAGAAATCCAAAGTGTGACGGCCTTACGAAAAGGCGGTCAACAATAAGCATTTGCTGATGAATATATTTTAGTCATCACGAAGCACATAACAATATTTTTAGAGCATAACTGGTTCATACAACAAATAATAACATATCACACCAATTATACTTAACATTATAAGCATTGTATTAATATGCATCATTATAAGTTTTTGGATGTATGCAACATACATTCAATACAAGTTTATTTTATATTTAACACAAACAAACACATTTAGACACAAACAACTCAGCTGATAACATTGTTCCAAACGTAACATAAAAAATAACACTTAAATGAAAATACTGTTAAAATTTTAGTGAAATAATTGCTCATCTTCTTAAAATTCAACTTAATTATTAATCAGATTTCAAAGTCAATTTTGATACAACTTAAGATCAACTGGTATACATTTCAAGTTTACTTTTCATAATAAAATACAACAATAAATTTGCTTCGTACTTTTAAATCTTAGTTGATCATTGCTACCACTTTAAAATATTCAAAAATAAGTGTTTACTAGTGTGAAATCGTGCTATGTACATGGAGTTCATAATATTATTTGTATTATTTTGTTACATTTTGAAAATGAAAGTGTATGTTTATAAATATTATATCTTTAAATATGTTATAATTTTTATTAAACGTTATTGATAAGTGTTAACTCCAAAGAGTGGTTTAAACACCCAAGAATCATGTCTATAACATATAATATAAAGAAATAACAGATAAAAATAAGAAGAAAAAAAGCAAAACACCAGGATTTTATAGTGGTTTGGCAATCAGGGCTACGTCCACTTGATGTAATTTGTCATACTGTACAATTACAAATACAGTTGATTTTCATATAAGAAAGTAGAGAAAAGTATTAAGGAGGCCATGGTAATATCCTTGCTCATGTGCTAGAGAGTCAGAGGAAGAAACCCCATTTTTCATGCTCTAGGGAGCTATTTATAGATAAAGTCCAAATCCGGCATGACGTGAACACGTGCAAACCGATCTGAGATTTGTGGAGATCATGAGCTTAGTCAAATGTGGTGATGGAGTGAGTCAACAACAATAGTAATCTGATTGGGCCTATGCCCGGCTCGGCATAGTCGAACCGGATGCTAGCTGATCCAGAGGTGGAGTTCGTGGTTTGACCTAGTGGGCAGTGGAGAACGTCTTCAGGTCTTGTTCCCATCCGGTTCGGCATAGTCGAATCGGAAAAACTAAACAAAAATTCGAGAAGAAGTATCAGTGGACCCCACACCGAACCGGAGCAGGTCGAGCCGGGAAAAGTCGAACCTAAATTGTGTACTTCCTTCTATTCATCTTTCATGCTAGTGGGTCCTATGTCAAATCGACTTGGTCGAACCGAGATGGTCGAGCCAGATTAGCCAATTCGGGAACGGTCGAACTGGAATTCCATGCATCCAAAATCAAAGTCTTTGAGAGCTTTGAGGCATCAACCAAGTGTGTCTGGATTTGTCTAAATCCTTGCTCAAGTTCTTAGTGATCCAGTGATGAGAAATCATCCAGTGATGAGAAATCCAAAGTGTGACGCCCTTACGAAAAGGCGGTCAACAATAAGCATTTGCTGATGAATATATTTTAGTCATCACGAAGCACATAACAATTTTTTTAGAGCACAAATGGTTCATACAACAAATAATAACATATCACACCAATTATACTTAACATTTTAGGCATTGTATTAATATGCATCGTTATAAGTTTTTGGATGTATGCAACATACATTCAATTCAGGTTTAATTTATATTTAACATAAACAAACACATTTAGGCACAAACAGCTCAGCTGATAACAGCGTTCCGAACGTAACATAAAAAATAACACTTAGATGAAAATACTGTTAATATTTTAGTGAAATAAGTACCATTCAAAATATGAAAAAACACACTTTTTAATATTATCCAATACTATATGCATTAGAAGAACATTTTCGATACATCATATTTCTTAATACATGTAGGATATTATGCCGGAAAAACTACATATAGAATATAAATATACTATCAAAATTTTGGAATAAATGAACAATAATTTTCCATTACTTTGAATATTAATGCAGAAACATCAACTAAAACGGCAAAACTATTGATATAATTCAATGTGAAATAATATATCACCAAAAATTGGAACACTCACGAGACACATACAATTAATTTTAATCACATTTTGTTACAATACATAAAATAAAATCAAATGGTATAAATAATTCCTGAGAGGTAAGAACTCACTTCCCCATCTGTTTGTATTTTTTTAATGTTGCAGTTAGGGCTGTCAATGGGTCGTGTCGGGTCGGGTTTGGGTCACGTCAAGTCGGGTTCAGGTTGATTTATAAATGGGTCGGATCAACCTATTTATTAAATGGGTCATTTTTTTCCAACCCTAACCTGACCCTTTTGTAAACGTGTTAACCCGACCCAACCCATGTAACCCGTTTAACTTAACGGGTCGTGTCGGTTTGGGTTTATCTGTCTGACCCATTGATAAATTTTTCTGAATAATATGAACATCAAAAGAACCAAATCACTAACAGACAACACTATTATATAATCACCAGCAGGAAGCAAGTTACAAAATCACTACCAGGCGGCACATATATAAAGCATGAAATCATCATATCCAATAATCATTCTCCATACATAAGAATATATGAGCATACTGCATAGATAAAAGACTAACAGCATGAAAGAGATACATTTGTTACAAGTAAAATATAACTAATAACATACAAGGATAAATTGGTATAATATAACAACTTACACAAGAATATATGAGCATAATGATTACTGCATACATAAAAGACTAACACTAATAGCATACACAAAAGGCTAACAGTACGGAAGAGATATAGCTAATAATCGTGTTTGACGGGTCAAAATAGGGTTAGCAGGTCAACCTAAACCCACCTGTTTATAAATAGGTCAAATTCGGGTTGACCCAAAAATGAACTACTAACAAAATGGGTCAGGTTAACCTGCTAATTTTCGTGTGGGTTTCAAGTTGGTTTTCGAGTCGAGTAGGAAATTGGCAACCCTAATTATAGTTGATATGCCTTTCAATAAAATTGATGAACTGCAACATTGCATCATGTGTCTCTATTTTGGCTTTAATAAAGAAAATCCAGGTATATTTAGGACATGCATCAACAATTGAAAGAATATACCTGTGACCTTATCTGCAATTCAGTGGCGCAGGACCCCATAGATTTGCTATTACTAGTTTAAGTGGTGTAGAATATATAGTTTCAGATCATCCAAAATGCAGTTTATGGCTCTTGCCATATTGACAGTGGGTACAAATGCCAGACATAGGTGAATTTTTAAAAGAAATATTATTATCTTTTAATACTTGTTTTACAATATCATAACTGGGATGACCTAGTTTACAATGCCAGATATCTAAATCGTTTTTGTTGCAATTACTATTTTTTTTGGCAAAGCCTGCGGGGTTAAATGGTCCCTACCATTTTATTTATATTATAAGGAAAACTTACAATACAAACATGTGCAAGAAATACAGTAAATAAAACATAAGCAAAAAAGGAGAAAAGAGAAATAGATTAGCTCCATTTATTTTCAACAGTGATGTCAAAGGCAATAGGAGACATCATAATTTCTCCAGAAATAGCATTGCAGATTGTGTGAAAAATCTGCAGTCTATTTTCCTTCTTCCCATTGAAAATACATTGGTTCCTTTCTTTCCAAATTTCATTTATCGAGACCTTGAGCATTATTAGCAGCTCATATGTTGTAACATGCTTCCACCTGGTTCCCTTGTAAACAGTAAGCCATTCTTCCTTGTTATCCCTCTTCGGCACTGCATATCCTCCTCGCTCTTTGATTTTCTTCCACAAAAAATGTGTGAATGAGCATGAAAAGAACAAATGGTTCGTATCTTCCTCATGTGATCTACAGAATACACACATCTTTGATATATTCATACCTTTACGGACAAGATTGGTCATTGTATGTATAGCATTTGCATTCACCTTCCATAGCATGTAATTTAGTTTTTCATTGGTGCTTTGGTTCCATATTCTTCTATGCCACCGGAATGCGCCTAATTCATTTTCTCCCATTAAAGCTTTATATACAAATAACACCAGTTTCAATCCAAGGAGCATGCCAAAACTTTGCATTACTGTTAACCGATAATGTTACCTGCGAAAGAGGTATCACTTTTTCTCTAACCTGTAGCATTGATTTCCAAACCCAACTCTGCATTACTATTACTATTATCAGAGTTAATTTAATTGTTATCGCTACTAAAATGAATATTGGCATTGTAGCACCATTTGTCCTTATCATTCCCAAATCTTGACTATGTGTTGTTGAATCTGTATAGTCCATTTTCCAAACCACCCTGTAATAATATGTCCATATTTAGCAAGTCTCTAACTAGGCAATATTTGTGGTGAAACTCGAAATACACCTTGTTGTCATTAGCAAATTAGGGCACACTAATTAGGTTTTTCTTGATTCTTGGAACTATAATTAGGTTATTGAGATAGAGTTTTCTCTTTTCCTTGACATAACTTGTCCTGGTATGTGATATATTTATAGCTTCACCATTACCCACATGAATAACTTGCATACCTAAGTAGTTTTTGTTTCCAAGATTTAGGTTCTGGAGGTTGTTTGTGATATGGTTGGTTTCCCCTAAATCTAGGAACCAATCTTCAATTTTGTTGACATCTTTAGCTTTAGTTGAATCATCATTGCTTATAGTTTGCCCTCCTAAGCTTTCTTTGTTAGATCTGCACTGATGGTTTAGCTGGGCCTTATTAACATTTGGTCCCCTCTGGTTAGATTTGTTTTGTTGAACAGTATTGACATTTGAATTAAACCTGAAATAAAATCGATTTGCAGCATGTCCAAGTTATTCACATATCTAACACTTTACTCTATTTGCACTGTTGAACCTGCCTCTCCTCTACCTATTGGATTGGGGTTCCCACTCTGGCCTTGAGTATTACCTCTGCCATAACCAAGTAGTTTTCTTAAACTCGAAGCAAAATTGATATTGTATTCATTTTGACCTGTTTTTCATTGTTCGACCCAACCGTCATTATCTAACAGTGCTGAGTGTACAAATTGAATGTCTAGTAGTGTAGGTTTAGTAGCAACGTAGGTTACATAAGATTCATACTCTTCATCAAGCCATTGGTTAGGGTAAGAATCTGCTCGCTATCAGAAACACGATGCCCAACAGCACTTAGCCTATCATAGAGTCTTTATTTAGAAATAAACTCCCTCATGCTCATTTCTCCTTTTCTTGCACTTTGTAATTACCTTCTATAATGCATAATCCAAGAAGATGATTTAGAATTGAATATTTGTTGTACAGTTGACCAAATTTCATGAGATGAATTGCAACCTATTACTTGTGATAATAGATTTGTACTAATGGATGATAGGAGCCAAGATGATAGTAAGTTATCTTGTTTTTGGTGAAGAATATACATTGGGTTGCCAACTATATTCCCATCTTTATCAATTATCATTGCAGGTAGCTAGGCTAGGTTTCTTTGACATAAACTTGAAGGTCATATCCTTTCAAGGTTGTTTCAACCTGGAACTTCCACAAGAGAAAGTTTCCCTCGTCTAGAGGAATAGGTATAACTTTTCTCTTTGGTTTTACGAGGGTATGAGTAGAGGGATTAGGTTCAGCAGTGCAAATCTTGAAGTGATAGAGGATAAATCATCATTACTTCTAGCCATGATTCAGATCTGATCCGATGTAGTTTCGAGGATCGGAAATGGTATATGGCGAGGCCACTGTAGGAAAGGTGGCAACCAATGCTGAAATTATCAGGAAACAAAGTGCAGTGGTGGTTCTTGCTTCTTTCAGATGCAAGAATCGGTATAATGCACTGTAGGAATGCTAGATGAGGAGATTATCAATCTCTGATGACCATAAAAGTTGTGTAGCCGGTGGGGATCAAGACTCCAACCAGGCAAGGCACAGTTTTGATGAGAATGGATAATGTAAGATCGAAGGGATATGATCTTCGAAGATTAAAACAAACCGAGGAGACTAAAAAATCATTCCTTTCCCTTCGAATAGAGAAAAGGTAAGCGAAATCGTATCGTTTGGCAATGTTGGCTCTAATACCATATAAGATTTGTGAAAGAAGAACTATAATGTTTTTATTATTATTTTAGAACTTAATTTGTACAATTATTTCGAATTGTTTAAAATCCGATACAATATGTGCAAATATATAGCAGGAAGTAAAAAAAGTGTAATGGCCTATCCTAGCAGGCCTGAATAGCCACACTAGCGCAAGCGGATGTAATATCCGTTTGTTTTGATTAAGTGGAAATATACATCTGCTAACACAACAAGCTCAACCATTCTACCACATTCACCTTTAGTATTATATCGATATACCACTATATATATATATATATATATATATATATATTGAGCTTGCTTGCAATTTTCTTTTTCTCTTTTTCTCTACTGTTCATTACTTACTCTTCTTGCGATTTTTCCGATTCTCATTGTGGCGTGCTCTTCAGCTTTTCCCTAATTACTTAGTTCTAGGGTTTCTCCCATGGGAACCGATTGTGGTATCTTTGAATTACATGGGTCTTTTCTTCGTTCGTGCCCTAACCCGGGATCGATTTCTACAGCAATTTCATATATTTCTATGGATTCACCGATTGTTGCTATTAAGGATGCTGATTCGATTTCTATTCAAACTAATTCTTTGGTGACATTCATTGCGATTTCGAAACGGCGTTTCTTTGTTGTTGAACGCTGTTTTCTAGAAGTGGCCCTTGTATATTCGAACGATTTTCCTTTTCATCCTCCAGGCTTGCGTCCGGTCGGTTTCCGACTTGCGTCGGTCTTGGAGTCGGCTTCTGAAGGGATGTTCAGTTTGGCTTTGGGTAAGGGGGATTCCGTCACCTCCTTCAACCCTAAACTGGTATTTCACGAGAAAAACCCCAATGGTTATTTAAGGCCTATTGCGGCTTTCTTTGTGGGCAATGTTGTTTATGGCGTATCAGCGAACGATGGGTTGATTACAGCTCGAGTTGGGGAGGAAGTCGGGGAAGGGGAAGTCACTCCCCTTACCCACTTCTTACCGTGTCGACTACCTCCTCTCTTCCCTCATTCTTTGCTACTGCAGTCCCCTTGGGTTTCAGTTCATCCTATTAAGCGATTTCGTCGTCGTCGACGTTCAAAGACGGCTAAAGAGGATAAGACTATTGACCCTATGGAGACGGTCGTACTGTCTATAGGTGTTGGTCATCCTCAGGTGGTTAACCCTTTTTTTTTGCTCGAACGTTTTCGAGCTGTTGGATATTGTATCGCCTTTGGCAGAGGACTTTGAAGAGGTGAGGACTTTGGTTAACTTGGCTATAGGTTCAGCGAAGGAAGGCTATTTCTATGGTGATATCGACTAGGTAAGGATTCTATGGAGTTGGATGAAGTGGGTCATGTGGATGTTGCTCAGGGTTGTGGCATTCTTTTACAGTTAGGCATGTCTTTGCAATGTGCTTTGGTTTTAGATGTGGAGGCTTTGAGTGGCTCTATCTTGCCTTGCTTTACATTGGTTGATCCTTGATTCGACAACAATGTACTAAGGTGTGGTTTTTTTCCCTTTTATCTTGCTATGTTGATTTCTCATCGGGTTTTGTATTGCATTCTTGGTTTTTGAATTGAGTGGTTTTGGATGTTGTGAGCCTTGTCACGCTAACGCACGACCTCTCTATCACTCGTCTTCCTTTGGAAGAAGAAGTGATAGGTCATGTGTGTGTTATTTCTTGTGTGTTTGTGGTTGATGATTGATTGTCTTATTGTTCCTTGTCTGGTTCATACCTTGCTTTAGGCATGTTTGGGTTTTACCTTCTTTTAGTGGATAAACCACATGCTTGTGTTGTTTCGAGCGATTCAGGTTGTACGGCATGGCCTCGTTATGGTGCAATTCCCTCTGGTCTCAGTCAGCTTGTGTCTTGGTGGACTTGATGGGCCTTCATTGGGCCAAGCCGAATCTTCTTTTTTGTCTACTTTGGTTGGACAGTGTTTGGTTGCTTTGACTAGACGTTGTTTGGTCCTTTTTGTTCAGTGGGATGTGATCTGGTTGTGTTGGTTTTCGGGAAGCCCATATCTATGAGTTATAGCAAGGTCTTTTATGTGTCGTTTGTGACTCAATCAGTTTGGTGTAGGTTCCATTGGCTGTCATACTGGGTTTTGTCTTCTGCAGAAGGGTGGATTCTTTAATGTAGGCGTATAGAGGCTCCTACTGTGATCCACTATACGGTTTACCAGGGAGGTGGCCTCCCTTGTTTGACTTTACCTTTTTTTAGATTTTGGGATCCTAGCTTGATAACTTTACCTATAGGGCGGGGGATGCCAATCTGATGATTGCTCGGCATTGGGGAAGTTCACATAGCAACTGGTTTTGTTTCCTTTGAGCAACTCCACTTTTTCTCAGTTGTTCCTGCTTTTGTTATCTAGTTGCGTCCCCCTATTTATCCTTGTCGCTCTGTTTGTTCTGTCTTCATTTCGTCTTCTCTTCTTAGTAAGGACGAGATATCGATCATAAATGATCGACTATCTCGGCTTAACAAGAACTCTTGCTCTTCTCGATCTAGTTAGTCTAATCCAAATCAGGATCGTGGGGTTTCTTCGGGGCTCTCTAGATCTTGTGCGGAATTCGCTCGACTTCTCTCTTTACATGACATAGTCAGCGAGTGGCTCCTCGCACTCCCTGTACCATTCATACACACTCTACAGAGGCGTCTGAGCAGATCATCTTCTCGACACATGTTATATCTAATCTGAGCTGAATGGTTGTCTTCTCTTGGGCTATGGTTTCTCTTGGCTACGTTTCTGGTTTTCTTAGATGGCGAATTTTCTTTACTGGAACGTCCATGGTATAGGTAATGATGCGTCTATGGCTAGACTCGTGCGCATTGTTAAGACGCACTCAATCTACTTGGTGGCACTCCTTGAACCTTTTGTGGGTGCAGAGGAGATCACCAAATCAGTCTTGGCCCTTAGCTTTGGTGGTGCCTTAGCCAATGTGTCTGACAAGATTTGGATTCTTTGGTCCAAAGACGTTGTCATCACCGTGTCTTCAATTCTGAACAGCTACTCTCTATAGCCTGTTCGGTTTCCTCATTTTCCTCCTCTTTTCTGTTCTCTGCGGTCTACGAAAAGTGTGATCGGATTGAGCCACCGACCCTTTGGTCTGATATCCTCAACCTTTCCGACATGGGTTTTTTGGCATTAGTTTTGGGAGGCGACTTCAATGTTGTCACCGCCAAGCTGAGAAACGGGGAAGAAATGTCGTCAATCATGTGGCATTAGCAGATTTCAGTGCCTTCTTTGCAAGTTCGGGGATGTATGAAGTATCTTTTGTTGATTTGGCTTTTACTTGGTGTAATAAACAAGAAGGGCCAAATATGATTCTTTGTAGACCTGACAGAGTTTTTGGATTAAAAGTTTGGTTCAATCTTCCATTCACTTTCTCTGTCTCTCATCTGCATCGTACCTTCTCAGACCATGCTCCTATGATTCTACGATGTTCCCCTTTCGCTTTCTGGTCTGTCTTCTTTTCATTTCCAGAGTATGTAGGGATCTCAACACATTTTCCATAGCGTAATGAAGACTCCTTAAACTACCCTGTTGTTGGTTCCCCGTGTGTTCTGTTTTCTCGTAAGCTGAAGCGCCTTAAGGTTTGTCTTAAGGCATGGAATGTTCTTGTTTTCAAGAATATATTCGACCGCGTTAGGATGGTCGGAGAATCTCTTGTTCTAGCAAAATCCTCTTTTAATGAGAATCCATCTGCTGCCAACGAGGAGGCTTGGGCGTTATCCTAACTGGCCTTCTCGTCAAAGCTTCGTATTCAGCATGACTATCTACGCTAGAAGGCCAGGATCAAGTGAATTATTGAGGGTGATACGAATTCCAAGTTTTTCCATTCCTCTATTCGTAAGAAGAATAACCTTTCTTAAGATTCATCAGATCTAGTGCCCGGTTCTGTCTATGGCTTAAACGCCTGGTGAAGTCAAAGAAATTATTTTGTCTCATTTCCAAACCTCTCTCGGTTCTCCTTCGGTGTCAGTCTCCGATCTGACCCTGCTTGCTTTCGTTCCTAGGTTGGTCCTTTCTTCAGATAGCTCTAATCTTGCCGCACCTCCTTCCTCAGAAGAAATACGTGCTTGTGTATTTTCTCTATGTAAGGACAGTGCGAGTGGGCCTGATGGTTTTAACGGGCCTTTCTTCGGGAGTGTCTGGACGATTATCGAGGCAGACTTTTGTCATTTTATTCATTTTTTCTTTTATGGTGGAGATCGCCTACTGGTTGGACTTGCACCAACTTGGTTCTTATTACTAAGTGTGAAAATCCTCGCACTTGCGTGGATTTTCTCCTGATTAGCTTGTGTAACTTCTCTAACAAGGTTATTTCCTAGGTCCTAATCTGTCGATTAGCACTATTTCTTGAGCGTCCTATTCCTCCTCTTGGGCGGGGTTTCTAAAAGGACGTTTGATCACAGATAACGTTCTTTTAGCCCAAGAGCTTGTTTCTCAGAACGACAGAAAGATCCAAGGTTCTAATGTGGTCGTTAGGTTGGATATGGCCAAGGCCTACGATCGCATGTCTTCGTTTTTCGTCGTCAAGGTTCTGAGGGCTTTCGGTTTCCCGAAATCCCTTATCGATCTTATTGGAGGCTTATCTCAGACTGTTGGTTTTTTGTTCTCGTTAACGGATCAGCCAATGGTTATTTCAAGGTAGGCAAGAGTTTATGTCAAGGAGACCACCTCTTCCCTTCTCTGTTCGTGATTGTTGTCGAGGCTTTCGTTCGTGGTCTGCATTCACTCACAATACATAGGCAAATTCACGGGTTTGGTATCCCTAGTGGTTGCCTTTTGATTTCCTCTTTATCTTTCACTGACGACATCATCATTTTCACTAGTAGCCGTCGCTCGATCAACCGTCTGTTTAGCTTTATTCAGTAGTACGAGAGATGCTCGGGGAAGCTCGTAAACTCCGATATAAGTTATTTTGTCCCAGCCAAAGATCTACCTTCAATTAGATCTTTCTGGATTGAAACCTTCACTGGTTTCAATGCTACCTCTCTTCCCCTACCTTATCTTAGTATTGTTTTATACCAAGGAAGGAAGCTTAACGCCATTTTTGATCCCCTGACTGACAAAGCCAAGGGAAAGATCATTCGTTGGAATGCGTCTCTTCTTTCTGAGGCAGGTAGTCTGTTCTAGACTCTAAAGGATGACATGTCTATGCTGCTATGACTCTCACTTCTTCCTTCTTCAGGTCTTCCTAATCTTTGGCGTCATCCTTTTTCTAGGGAAACAAGGATAACACTATCATCACTACTGGTTTTCATGGAATATTATATGTCGTCCAAAGAGTGAGGGAAGCCTGGGCCTCCGTAGCCCTAAGGACCTTTGTTTCGCCTAAGCTTGTAAGTTGTGGGCGAGGTATGGAGCGAACGACTCCCTTTGGGCGACGTTCCTCCACGCTAAGTACTACAGGCTCTCGGGCGCGAATTACACTGGTGTCTAGCCCTATGCTAGTGAGACGTGGAAACAAATGCAATCCGTGAACGCCTCGTCGGTTTCACATGGTGGTGGAACCGAATGGGACAGAAGCCCGTTCTCGTGTAAGGCGATGTGGAATTCATTGAGAGCATTGAATCCACGCCTTCTTTTCTCTTCCATCTGGGATGTCAGACTTCCCCCGAAGGTTTGTGAGTTTATGTGGAAAATGCTACATGATGGGTTATCAATAGACGAGAACCTCTAGATTGGCATCCCTGTAACAACCCGAGAATTTAGAACCAACTTAAAATTTTACTTTAAGGAAATTTTATTAGAAAATGCGCCAGAATTTCTTATTCTAGTAACATATTGTTTTCTTCATTTTGTTAAATTAAAAAATAAATCTATATAAGTTGTATTACATTGATTTATTTTAGATCATTGGTTTTATAAATTTAATTTGGAGTCTAACTTTTAGATCCAAAATTCTATGTTCATGTTAATGGATTAAAATTCATCTTCAAGATTTATTTGAAACTTTATGCTCAATTAGTTAAAAGTTAGATTGGTAGTCCAAGTTTTATCTTTCATAACCAAGTGTAACATTAGACTTGATAGTTTATATATACACGTCATATATATATATATATATTAATTTGATTTGACGTTGAATCTATTAAATGTTTGTATGATAAAAAAAAGTTGCCTAATTTATGTCTATTTTAAATTTAGTATTGACATTAATTGTAATATTGTCATTAATTGTATTAACTGGATGGAAATATTTCTATCTAAGAATAATTATGTGTTAATTAAAATCAATGCGTTGTAAATAGAAAACATACATTTATCTTAAGTTAAAAAGGAATGTTCTAATAAATTAATTAATTTGAGTTTGGGACCATGAACTAAGGAAACACATGATTTTTAGCGTATGAATTTAGAATCCATATTTATCTTTAGGTTATGTAATAGCAGTCACATTATGTCTCTTTTAATTTATTGTGTGTTAATAAAACTAATGAGAATAATTTGAATATATTGAGACTAATGAATTTAATACTGTGACATATATATTGTGGGATTTGACTATTTTACCTTTTGTGTTTATTAGTAGTTTCCCCATTTATCATATTTCAAATTGCCTCTTTATTCCCATTATTAATAATACAAATTTAAGTTTATGCTTCCATTTTCGTTATTTCATTTATCCTATTTATTTCTTTTATTTCCATCATTCCCTTCATTTAAGTCCATATATTCATGTGGTCAATAATGCCTAGTCAGCTAATTAAACTTCATTTGTCACCTACTACATATGTAGAGACAAGTGAAAGATAAAATCAAATATATATAACCAAATAATATATATATATATATTGTCTCCACTATATAATATCACAAAATTCTCTAAACCTATTCCTAATCCCCCTAAGTGTATAGCCGCCACCATGCCAATCAATGGTTGAAACGCTCTCCTTCTTCCCCTCAAATCTCTTTCAATCCATTCCTCCATTTCCAAAATTTCCGAAGGCAAATATGATAGATCGTTCTATGATCTATATCTATAACGTTGATGATCACCTTTAGAGTGACATCTTGTGAGATATCAACGCTTCATTTCACCTCGTTTTCATGCAATTCGATGGAGGATGGTGCGATGCTACAGGGAGCGAAATATAGAAAGAAGAAGGAAGAGATTTGTAATGTAATTAATTTAATTAATTATTATTTAATTATTTAGTTATGAAATTAAATGAAAAATGACCATAACTTCTTCGTATGACATCGAGATTCAGTGAAACGAAATGCGTTGGAATTGCAGAAACGAGATCTACAACCTGGAACTGATCAGAGCTGAAACGGAGCGATCTAAAATTTTGAAGAATTCAGAACCCAAGGTGAGAATTCTAATTCGAATAATTAATTATAATTTAATTATTTTTATCGCTTAGGATTTATTGTATGTATGTTATTCATTTAGATCTGTGATGTTATGATATTGGGAAATTGTTGATTTGCTGCTTGATGGTGTATTGAGATCCATATTATTTGACTTAACTACGCGATAAAAATCTCATCTTTATCGAGATTCATATTATTTGACTTGACTACGTGATAAAAATTTCATCTTTATTGAGATTCATATTATTTGACTTGACAACGCGATAAAAATCTCATCTTTATTGAGATTCATATTATTTGACTTGACAACGCGATAAAAATCTCATCTTTATGGAGATTCATATTATGAGTTTTGTCGGATTGGTGATTTGAAATGAAAATCACATTTTTCATGGTTTACATAAGACATAAATTTTTATGTAACATTCTTTTTGTAAATAAAAGAATAAATTTTTATGTAACATCCTTGTTGTAAATAAAAGAATAAATTTTTATGTCATCTTCTCTTTAGAATAGAAAGTACATTTTTAGCGTTAAAGTTGATCAAAAATAAAAATAATAATAGTAATAACATATTTTTAGTTCACATTTTTAATGTCAATTTTGTTAGACATGAAAACGAACCTTTTTATTTACATTAGAAACAATAAAAATAGTGGAAATGAAAGTTGCATTTTTTGTTATCATATTAGAAACAATAAAAAATAGTTGGGATAAAGGTTGCATGTTTATGGTCACATTTTTATGTAATATGGTTTTCATTAAAAAGAATAGTTATTAAAGATTAGATTATTATTTTTACAATGAAAAGAATTGTAATAAAAGTGCATATTTTTATTGTCGTTTTGTTGAAATAAGATGAATGGTTATAAAAGTTATTTTTTTTGTTAGATTAGAAATATAAGAAAAACGTGTTAATACATGTTGTTCATTTAAAAAGTCATTTTCTTATGATATTAGAACAATAACATGAAAATATTCCTTTTTATGTTATGTTAAATTAGAATAGTAACATGAAAATATTCCCTTTTATGTTATGTTAAATTAGAACTGTAAACATAAAAATATTCCTATGGTAAACTAGAACTGTATACAAAATGAACACTACAAGAAAACCCGCATTTAGCAGCAGAAAAATCAGCTTCTAATCCGTCGCTAAATTGGAATTAGCGATGGATTTCCTGCATAACACAGTGGTCGGCAAAAACCATGACGGTAATTGTGTCAGATTTTGCGATGGAATTTAGCATGAGTTTTCCGACAGTTTTCCGTCATTGTACTAATTATATAATAAAAATAAAATTTTATTTATTATTTTAATTTAAATTTATTTACCGACTATTTACCGACGGATAAGTAATTTATAATAAATTATTATTTATAAACAGTGTTGGTAAACCCTTACTAATTGCCTAGGAATTAGCGACGGAAATTAAATTGAAATAAACTTAACCTCACTTTTTTTGTTGGTAATCCGCCGCTATTCCTCTTCTGATCTACCGATATATATATACGTATATATATATATATATATATATACACATGCACACACACATATATACACAATTATCGAACTAATAGCAATAAACTATGAATACAGAAATAAATTGCATATCCAAAATAAACAAAGATAAGTTTGCAATTATGATTTATTTCTTCGCTCGGTACATTCAACTTCGATAACTACATATTGTCTTGAACTTTTTAATACATCCAAGCATACATTGATAATATACATTTAAGCAAAAGTAGTTTGATCGCTAATCACCTAACATTACACTTAACATTACAAGAAACTGCTCTATTACCATTCAAAGAAGTTGTTCTTTAACTCGGGGTCATGCTTCTAAAAAAACAACAAGTGCAACAGCACTTTCATTTTGTGCTTTTGTACCCCCATCATCATGTAAATATCCCAAGTTCTTGATGCATTTGCTTTATATCACCTATAAATAGGCAATATCATGTCAACTAAAGCTAAATTCACAATGAATTCACATAGCTGAATTCAGAATATATATAGTACATGTAAAAACCAGACCATGCATTCCTGCTTCATCTTTATTGTTTGACATGACTAAAAGAAAATACATACTCCTTAAATTTGTTCAATTCACACTTTAGTGGTAGCTCTGTGCCATAAGCATGGTTTAAGCATATGCTTTCCCTACCTTATGTTTTTAGCTCAGACTATACAAGGTTCAACAATGTTGCCATCGTTATCACTTCAATGGATTGCATCTTTACTGAAATGGGATGTAAAAGCTTATGTTTGACACTAACATATCCAAACAGGCATGTTTCGCACAATGGTTCGGATGTCAGTCCCCTTTTTAGGTATTATATGCATGTATGTAAATTCATAAATAAATACATATAGGGTAAGGATCGGCTACACTATTTGCATTACAGATCACTATATTTTTTTAGTTATATGGTCGAAAGTATAAACAAATTCTGTAGATATGTTCCTTATACTGTTCAAGATCACCCTTGCAAATTGAGATCATTTCAAAGTTTCTAATATATTTAAAATGCCAAATTAATTAATAATTACTGAATGTAACCATCAATTCGAAATATAATTAAGAAAATCATGGGAATATTCAAACAAATTATTATTTTCAAGACGATCTCCAATACTATAAGAGCATGTCTACAGAGTTTGGTACTTTTTTGAGTTGTATAACTTTGAAAATGATTGAAATATAGCATACGTGTGTAGATGATCCATCCACACACAATCAGTGTGTATAAGCTTCTCAAAGTTAATGCAGAAATATAATATAGAAAACTGTTACATAGGTAGATAAGTTTCTCAAAGTTAACTGGTAAAATGTAATATTAATATTGTCACGTCTATGCATACAAATTCTGTTTTAGTACAACAAACATGCAAGAATAATTGTTTATATAAAAGGGAAAAGAGATTGCTTTTGACTTTTTGTAACCATTTACTAAATAGTGGCTATGATATTAATTTGGAGAACGCTCAATAGGGAATGAAACTTACGATCATTAACATCAATTGGCATTGCAATCTTATCCAAAACTGCAATTGCATCTTCAAGAGCTTTATTGTATGCTACAAGGCAAATAAATACATATCAGTTGGCAATACTTTGAAAAGAAAAAAGTGCTAAATTGCTGCTATGGTGACAGAATTACCTCGACAAATAACTGTTGGGTGATAGTTCTTGTCAATGAAAGCTTCTGCAACATGAAGCATCTCTCCAGCTTAAAAGAAAAATTACTCAACATGTCAGTATTAGACAAATTGTTTTAATAACTGCTCTCAACAATATAAACCACTCAAATCAGTAAACAACAGAAAAACAAAACAAGTGCTGAAAATATGCGTTCAAACATTGTTCGCCTATATAAACCTGAAGTCAATCAAAACTTCGCAACAAATCATCCATGCGCAAGTCAAGCATTCAAACATTGTTCACCCATTAATTTGGTGCATCCATTACACTCAACATACATTAAAGGTAGCAAACTCACCCTTCAATTTCTTAGCACTGAAAATATGTGTCCAGAAAATGTATAATGGATGACTGGGTCAAGCATCTATTCATTTAAACTAGCATGCTATTCATATTTATGTGTATATTACTCAGAAATACTTTACTGTTTTTTTTAACAATAGTATTTAAGTATTTTATCACTGTGTAAGTATGATTAGAGATAAGTATAGACATAAGCATGTATCTACTTTCCCACACTGCCTATACTCACTCTTCCAACCCTATTTACACAGCAAACAGTGCCTAAATCTGTTTAACACTTTAATTCTAAACTGTATACCAAACAAACAGCCAAACAAACATACAAAATCACTCAACAAACATGTATACTTGTTTATAACAATCCTACAATAAACATATAAGTAAATCGGTTGCCTGTAAAAGGGCTTATTGCCAAATAAGAACAGTACACTCACGTAGGGTTTAATCTCGATTTCTATTTCTCAGATCTCGATTTCAGGGTTCGGGTTTCTCCTAGACTCGTTGCTCTCTCTCGATTCCGTCTCCATCTCGAATCCCAGCTTTATCTTTGAATCGAGACGCCTTGTCTTGATTTTCCCCCAATTCGTTTTCCTAGGGTCCGGCCATTCTTAGTTCTATTTTGTGAACGAGAGAAAAAGGAATGAAACCGACGGCTTAGTTTTCTTTTACTACATTATACCAGGGTACGACTAGGGTTTCTAATGCTAATTCCCTTTCTGCCCTTAGGGTTTTTATGTGGACCAACACTTTGGCCCATTTATATTAACACTTGAACCAATTTCAAGTTACCTAATATACAAACAAACATTTATATGTTCATATAAATTTTTATACATCAATTTTATCCATATGCAAAGAATTATAATCTATTTATTCTTCATATAAATGAAGTTACTGAAAAAATAGGGTTATTATAATCATCAAATCAATTCAAGATTATTTCAAATTTCGAAATATAAAAAATAATTATCAACTATAATTGTAAAATATAAGTATCAATTATAATTATCAGCTGTAATTATTAAATACAATTATTTAAAATTAATTATTGAATACTAAATATCATTTCACAAGTATTAAATTATAATATTAATTATTAAATAATTATTATAATAAACTGATATTTTCATTATTTGGGGGAATAATTATAATAGAACAATTTAAAATTTTGGGATTTAGCATAAAATATACTGGCATACTGACTGAGATTTGTGATGAAAGCAGAGGAATTAATTAAGAATTTAGTAATTACATTGGTTATGAGCAAAGATTATTTTGTTAATTTTAAATAAGCAATGATTATAAGTTATTTATTATAGAACGTAAATTAATATTTATTATTACTTATAAATAATCAATTAGAACAAATTAATTATTAATTATTGAACATGTTAATAATTATTAAAAAATGAAACTAAAGTATATTTTAGAAAAATAATATAAACATCTCTTGCAAATTTGTTGGGATTCTGCTGCAAAATAGCTTCGACAAATATTCGTCGGTATTCTGCCTGAATTTGCAGCGGAAAATAGCGGCAAAAATTTTATGTCGGTAATTTGACGATGTTTGCAACGGCTTAGTGAGGGATGGCAGAAAACGACGGTAATAAATAAAAGAAAAAAAAGTTGAAAAATTAAAAAACTATCCCTTGCATATCACATGGAAATCCACCGCTAATTAGCGACGGGATTTTCCGCTGCTAAAAATCTGTCGCTAATCTCGGTTTTTCTTGTAGTGGAAATAGATATTTTTATTTGTCATTAAAATACATCTTTTTATGTTAGTTAAATATGTTAAAACATGTTTTATCATCAAAGTGTGACATTCCCTTTTGTTAGTTAGAAATAAAAGGAAAATATGTTAATACATATGTTGTCATTAAAAATGACATTTTTATAATGTTAAATTAAAATAAAAGATCATTTTTGTTAGAAATGTTAATTTTTTAGCGTCAAAGTTGTTCTAATAAAAAGGATTAGATTTAAAAGAAACATTTTTATTGTCAAATTATCACATTAAAATGGTTGAAATAAAAGGTATCATTTTTCTTTCATTAAAATGATTGAAATATTTGTTATATCTATTGCATGAATGAATTGTTGTGTGGTTATGAAATGTTATGTTATGTAGAGATTGAAAACAATAGACATCTCAAATAATGTTAATATGATTATGATAACTTAAAAGCAATATTACACTGCCATAGACAAGTTACCTGACTTGTTCATGTGATTGGGACGATAATTTTCACACTTCGCACAAGTGCACAAATAATTTATTATTTGTTTGTTGGATGAAACCCCACACGGGTATTGGGATGATATTTGACATACACTAATCCCAATATTTAGTTGTAGAATCCACTCTGGTCGTTATTTGGATGTTTAATAATTATTTAACATGATTGTTGATTTACATGCAATATATGGAAACCATATAACTGAAACTATATGGTTATTGATTGAGTCACATTCCAATAAAGAATATTTTAGAAAAGGAATATGTTGATAAAGAATATTTTAAAATAAAGAATAATTTTAAAATAATGAATATTTTTCAGTAAAATAATTACGTTTATAAATTATAATTGCACTTTTGACACGAGGTTAGGTTGCATTGGTGGTGGAAGTCTGCCCGGACCCGACCGGCATATCCAGCAGCCACTAATGTTGAACCTAATGTTAGAGGTCTAGGTGCGCAAATACGAAGCGGGCTTTGACACGAGGTTAAGCCCAACTTGTGGGATAAGTCTGCCCGAACCCGACCGGTATGTCCAGCATCCGCATGTTGTAGCCCTAATGTGGGAGGTCTAGCCCATTATAAACCATAAATAGACATGGTAATGAAATGGACTATTTAACCCATTATAAGTCGAAATGCCATTTTAACCCGAACGGGTTTATCGATCGTTTTTATTCATTTTATAATGAATATAATATAAATAGAAATTTCCAAATCTAATAATTTTGAAACATTTATTTTAATAAAGAAATAGAATAAATCTTTAATCAAGATTTAATGGAGTTTTCCAATTGATTAATATTTATTTTGAATTAAAATAAATTGGATTTTGGGTTTGTCGTGAATAGTATTTGTAAATAACACTGTTCTAAAACCCAATTGAGAAAAGAATAAATCTTTTAATTAAGATTTTTAAAGTTTTCAATTATATTTAATAATTGGAATAAAATGAAATGTGAATTGGGTTTATTGTGAACTGTGTTTTTAAAATGACATTTGTTCTTCAACCCAATTTACAATAAAAATATGATTTGGAATTTATAAATCTTTTATTAAGATTTAATAGGAATTTTCCAAAGTAAAGTTTTCTAATATATTAAATTGGAATTGAATGGAATTCGATTTAATAAATAATCGAAATAAGATCCTGTAAAAGAAGACTGTTACTATATATGGAATTTAAAAGACTTTTCGTTATTCCTTTTATATTATTGGTTTGATACAAAAATTTATATCGATTATTTATATTGATCTGATTTCTGTGAAGATTCCATATTTTATGGAAGATGATTTCGGGTTTATCGTGAGTTGTGTTTTAAATGACATTTGTTCTTTAACCCAGTTAAAGCTAAGGTTAATTTCTTAAATTTGAATAATCATTAAGTAATGATTTTTGAGATTTAAACAAACTTGAGTTTTTAATGAATTCCTAATTATATTGAAATGGAATGAGATAATGAAATGATTTATAGATTAAATTCAAAAGAATTTATCTTTGATAAAATTAATGGGAACATTTTCCATAATAATGCGAATATCTTATTAAAAGAATATTCTGAGTTGGAATGTAGCGTATGATGTGTTTTATAACACTTGATTTTTATTATAAAAATACGCGAGTTATTCGGAAAGACCAGGTTTAACCCATTCTGAATAATTACTACGACGACTAAAAGTCGAAGATGAAGACGGTGGTTGAAGACCGGCGATCTTCACATCGAATGGATGAGGACTACTGATGCCTTTGATTGGAGTTGCTGCCTTGAGAAGGTTCCAGTGGTACTTGTCCGGGTGTATTGTTGACCGTTCGGATATGAGAGGTATAAGGTGCCTCCGGTTTCGTTCAGACCTAGAACGGACTTGTAAATGGATTGTATGTCTGACGTTGTATTCCTTTATACTGTATTCGTTGATCTCTGCTAAATATATATCTGTTTGGTGTTTAACACCCTTCTCTAAGACGTAAGAGCTTAGAGGTTATATATTGGCAGAAATCAATGGTATGGTATGGATTGACAATGTGGCATGCCAAGATGCAAATGATCAAGGCTTATTGTTTAAAAGCAGAGCCTTGCGGTTGATGATCAAAGCACAGCCTATCTAGGCACAACTTTGTGTATAGCTTTACTTCGCGAGCCTCACACCCTGGTATGAATCAAAAATGGGATTAAGGAATGCAGGGAGGAAATACGTTTCTTTCTAGCTAGAAGTGGTGTCAGCGACTTACCAGCCCTGAGATTTTTACTTATGTGGATGATGGAATGAGGCGCCTCGGTTATTGAGTCCCTAGTGGCTCTATTTACGCCCCATAGGGCGAGGAAACATATTGCTCAGGCATTATTAATCCACTAACATATTTGTGGACCGGCCCTGAAGATCCAAGGTGCAGTTGCGACTGAGCCTGAGGCATGGGCTAGAGTGCCTCGAATTCGGTAAGGACTATAATTTGCCTTGGTTCATGACAGAAATCCAACTTCCAATACGACCCATGCGGTTTTGATTGTATTACTAGTACAGCGACATAGTATATGGTTGCTATGCCGTCTATGATTGATATTATGATTGAAATGTTTTTAAAATATATATACACTAATAATAATATCAAATTTGTTTTATTGTATCAAGCATATTTTGACCATTATAAGGTAAAACTCTATCCTCCGGTTTGCATTGCATTGCATTGTGTGATGGTACTTGAGTCTTATAATGGTTTCATTTTTATAAAAAGCATTGCGTTGTTTGACGATTTACTTTATTTACGCACTGGAAATCCAATGGTGTAAACTTGTTCCGCGTTAGCGGCGTGGTCCTGTGATTAGACTTATTATTAGATAAGTTAAGTTAAGATTTCTCATACCAGTCCCATGACTGACCTGTAGTTTGTTTCACTGGCAAACTCGGGTGCCCATATTTTCCACACGGGCAGTCTAGCATTTTGCAGATATTTATCTCTTGAGCATGATTCTGGATTGAAGCTTAAAGCTATGTCCAGAGCATTCATAGTCTTCCGCTGCAATGTATTAAATTCATTGTAATTTATCTTCCGCTGTATTATTTCTTTATTCGATGTACTCTGATATTCTGTACTCTGATGTAACATTATTATAATGTTTATAAAAGTCTGCTGTTATTTGTTCTAATGTATTGTATTCCCAAAGTTAACGTATGTGGAAATTGAACGGTCTTGGTCGACTTTGCGATCGATTAAGTCCGGGCAAAATCCGTATCGTTACAATCCCAGTCGTCTCCCGTTGCAGATGCTATAGTACTAGATTTGTGGAATCCATTACACATCTATTTTTCATTGGTTATTATGTTAATTGTGTCTGGAATTACTTCAGGAATTTGGTTGGTTGTCGAGGTATTACCCCTTCGCTAATGGAAATACTAAGAATCTAGTGGTCCGACATTTTAGATAAATCCATTCACTCGATTCTTTTTCGTCTGAGCCCTTGTCTTATCTGCTGACATATCTGGTGCTCGCGGAATAAAGCATTATTTGATGAAGTGCCGATGGATCCTCCTTCCATCATATGGAGGGTTAGGAATGATGTTTTCCTATCTTTTCGGGGCAGACCTTTCAAGGGAGTTATTGGTTATGATCGAGGAGATTGGCTGGTTTCTTTGGTATTTTTACGGTACCGACTTCTACCAGGATGGGAATCGATTGATCCCTTGTTTGCTGCCTCACCCTTGTTGTCTTCGCATACACCACCCTCTCCCCCATTATTATCTTACACTCTTTGGTAGTTCTACCGAGCCTGGATTTTTAGGTATTGGGATTTTTCTAGACTATTTGAGGGCTTCTTTAGCGCAAGAGGTGTTGCCTCTTTGCTAGGCCTGCGGGAGCTTGCGGAGCTCGAGCTTCCTTATCTTCGGTGTATTTGGTTGGCGATTCAAACCAATGCCTATGGTCCTCTATAGACGACACGTCCGTTGTTCTGGATCCTTGTTTATCTTTTGTGGAGCTGTGGACACTTCAGAGTTAGCCTTATCTTTGGAATCTGAAACACCCCACCCCCGTTAAGGTCATCACAAAGAGAATGCCTTAACTTCGGTGGAGCAAATTAGGTAAAAGATGGGGATAAATTATAAGAGAGACAAATAAAGCAGCGGAAAATAAAGTCATTTTATAAACAATGTGGTTCAGTCAAGCTTTTACAATAGTTGTCTCAATCATACTTAAAAGTAATACATAGAACTTCTATCTTGATTTAAAAACTTCCAAATATAAAAGAAGCATAAAAAATAACAATGATATTCCCCAATAAAACATGAACCAGCCATAGCAGTTGAAGAGAGAGTGCAAAGCAATACATTGACTTTCTTCGAGCTTGGAAAGAAAACCGAGCTAAGTGGTAATATTTCCTCCCGGTAAACCTGGGGGGGAGGGGGAATGGAAGAAAAGAGGCGAAACCAAATTAGGTCAGACATAAGTCTGGTAAGTCCAGTGACTTTCAGCATATAAACAGGCAAAAGCATCATGACATGAATAAATTGAATATAAGACAATACCGTGAGAACAAGGATAACATAAGATAAGCATAAGGTATGATAAGGCAAGATAAACTGGATGCGCTTCTACTCTTGCTCTGCTTCCTACTACCGTGTTATTATGATTTCTATATCTCTGCACCACCTAACTAGTGTCCCAACTAGTAATCTATGTAAAATGATCATATTGTAATATGATCCCAATCCCCGCAATTGTGGTTGCCTTCAGGTGTACATCTATCTTGAGGATTCCACCTCAATCTGCCTAATTGCCATGAACATGTTAGATGTACCCTTACTACCCTATCGATCGGCTCCTTACTCGTATAAATTTTCCTTGTGTCTGTGTCAATCGGCCCTCTCTTGCATGTAGATACATTGTGCTGGTCCCACCACAAGGTGTATCAATCCTAATGATAGCAACCCGACACGATTCAAGATGTACAGTGTATAACTACTGGTACCCAGTGCCTGCTTTTTCCCCACTCTAGAGCACGTGCACGCTCGTAAACCGTCGGAACCTACACTGACGTACCCCCTGCCGCTGTTTTAACCGCTTATAATCAGCCCAGTAATCGTGCCCCACCCTGCCTAGTTCAGGGTACCATGATACATCTATGTGGGTTACTGCTGAAATGGGTCCCCGTTACTAGGGTTTCCTACTGGTTAAGTTTGTGGGCCTATATTTACTAATATTACCCACCAACCCGATATGTACTTAACCCTCTCACTAATTCAAGCATATTTATTTAATGTTTAAGTTTGTGGGCCTATATTTACTAATATTACCCGTCAACCCGATATGTACTTAACCCTCCTTCTGATTCAAGCATGTTTATTTAATAGCTAAGTTTATGGGTCCATATTTACTAATATTACCCACCCAACTTGATATGTACTTAACCCTCCCGCACATTATGCCATATTGGTTAAGTGTTGTCCATTCATGTTAACTTAACCCACCCATTCATCATGTCATGTTGGTTAAGTGTTTCTTATTAACTTAACCCTCCATACTTATCATGTTGGATTCGTTAAGTGTTTCCTATTAACTTAACGTTGTTCGTCCATCAAGTTATACTGGTCAAGTGTTTCTTGTTAACTTAACCCCATGTGTTCATCATGTTGTATTGGTTAAGTGTCGTCAATCAATTCAAGTTACTTTACCCATCTACTGGTCATGTTACTTTGGTTAAGTGTTGCCTTCTTGTGTCAACTTAACCCTACCACAAATCAAGTTATATTGGTTAAGTGTTGCCCTCTTGTTTTAACTTAACCTTACCACAAATCAAGTCATATTGGTTAAGTGTTTCCCTCTTGTTTTAACTTAACCTTACCACAAATAAAGTTATATTGGTTAAGTGTTTCTTATTACTTAACTCTACCCATTCATCATGCTATACTGGTTAAGTGTTTCCTATTAACTTAACCCTAGTCATTTATCTTGTTCATTAGCATTAATTGATTTATTAATGCACCAACCTCTCACATTAGATATGTGTTGTTGCGGTTACTAGATGTGTCGGGCGGTTCCGGGTAGTTTTACACCACAACTCAATCTAACATCGGGTTTTCCTTGGGCATGATGCACTAACCTCTCACATTAGATAGGTGTTGTTGTGGTTAGTGGATGTGCCGGGCGGTTCCGGGCAGTTTTATACCACAACTCAATCTAACCTCGGGTTAGGCATGTTCGTCTTTAAGCATATTTACCATACATATACCCAAATCTAGATTTTACATGCTAATTATCCCAAATTAACAAAACTAGTCATGTTCCTATTCTCAATTTATGCCTTAACAAAGTTAATTTCAAGTTATTAATCAAAATTGGCTATACCCAATCTTCCCTAAATTTGCAATAATAGTCATGCCCAAAGTCACTGTGCATTATGTTTGGCGTCCCAAACCAATAGTTAAACCCAAGCTAAGTTTAATATTCCAATTTACAGTTTATGCCCAAACTAGGTTTTTCATGCCAAATTTCATACTTTGTCGTTCATGCCAATTCTAGGTTCAATATGTCAAATTACATATTCCATAATTCATGTCAAATTACCCCAAATTGCACCTTAACAGTCATGCCATAATACATGTTCCAAATTATGCCAAATAAATGTCAATTTCATGTTATACCCAATTACCCCAAGCTTGCAACGAAGACAGTTATGCCCCAAATCATAAGTTACAAAATTATGTTCCACCATTACCAAATAGACTATTCCCCAATACCACCGCATTCCAATCGCACATATAATAAGTTTCAGTCTAGATTCGAGGTTAATCTAGATTCATAAAATTAAGGGGAAGAAAGAGGAACACAAAAGAGAGTAGGCATAAAACAGGCATTAAAATGGTAGATCTGTCAAATATAATATTATGGATCTAAGAGGATTACAGATCTGCTAGAGTTGAGATATAACAAAGATAGATCTGAAACAAACTGACAGAAATAACCTCATAGACATATAAATCCGATATAAATAACATCATGAACCAAAAAGGACTATATATTAGATGTCCAACAAAGATATGCATGATTGAATAGTAACTTCCTAGGCATGTAAATCATTGATTCAACAGAAAGATAGGAATTATTCTGAAAGATTTGTCTTATCATCAAGCATGGACTTTGATCCATTTCATTACATGCCAAAATCACTATTAGGTGTTTAAATCTGAAAATAACTTGAACTTACAAAAAGAGAATGATTCTTGTATTTCTGGAATCTGTTTTCTAAAACTGAATAGCTCTCCCTTGACGTAGATTATCGATTCTTTAATATAGATTTGATTCTTAGAAAATAGTTGTTGAAGTCGTTGAATTAGCCTTTGAATCTCTACTTGAATTCTAACTTGATTCTATGAATAACTTGAGCGACATAACCCCGTCTTTGATTTATTTTGATATGAATTAGGGTAGAGCATAGGCGTAATAAAGTTGTGGAGAAAACTGTAGCCTTAGGGGTGCTTATATAGCATAGAGATCAACGAATCTGGTCAGAACGGGCGTCCAAATGCAGAAGAACGAATCAGTCCACGGATCTGGAAATATGGGGGAGGTCGACCCCCTGGTCGACCTATGTGACCCAAGTCGACCCCTAGTTCGACCCCCTGGTCGACCTGGGTCCTGGGCGGGAAATTTGCCGCCCAGCCCGGGTGTGTGATTTGAATTTCGAATTTGAATATGAGCTGTTTTATTTTATTTAAATTCCTGAAACTTCTGAGTGCCATAACTTTCTCATACGAAGTCCGATTTGCGAAAACTTGGACTCTATTCCGCGCAGAATTCCGAGACGAACGCAATGGCATAACCCGTTTCCCTTAATTATCACTTTAAAAATTAAGTATTCTTTAATTCGTTCTTTTAATATTTTCAGAAAATACGGGGTGTTTCATTCTCCCCTCCTTAAAGGATTTCATCCCTGAAATCTCTAAGTTAAGAAGAATGCATATCCTAACATTCAACATCCATCTACTCAACCATTCAATCACAGGTGTCCATTATCCTTAAAAAGATTTCTAATGCTTTCATGATCATATGCATAGTGTGTGTACATGTCCTTATCTAATGCAAAATCAGGCGGTCTACTGATTCAGTAGACCTCCTCAATGCGAATTATGTCAGTGCCATGAGTCCATCATGTATGCAATTATACCTAATCGTACTTTATAACTTCTACATGAGTGCACAATCATTCACACAAATGCAACATCCATATGATTACACATCAAGTTTCAGTTCATATATATAAAAATTCACTCATGCATATGCAATATGAAAGTGACTGAGCCGATCTAGTGCCTAATGTGTGTATATGCATCCACGAGCAACCACTAGCAAACACTTGTAACCACTTGCAACCACCAATCATAACGTGTTTCAGACACATGCTTACATCCATTGGCTTCTACCCAAGGATCGGGAATAGGACCGAGAGGATATACTTAAAAGATAAAGACTAGCATGCAAATAGACTTTACAGAAAAAAAAATATCAGGGATATACCCTCAAAATGGGTATGATGCGCGTGTCTTATCTTCAGTCTCCCACGTCGCGTCTTCTTGAGCTTCACTCCACTGTACCTTAACTAATTTAACTTCACAGTTGTGATTCTTCTTGACCTCCATTTCCAAAACTCACTAGTAAATATAGGACCTCGATCACTTACTATGCTAGTGGGTATCCAATGTAGTCGAACTATCTTTCCAAGATAACAGATGTTAAACCTGATACCAAGTGTATATACTAAGATGATTAGAGGTCTCTCTTCTACTTAGCTTATCCATCATGTCACAAATCTGATGGTCTAAAGCTAAAGGTTGCTATGTACTTTTTACCTCTCTTATGGCCAGTCTTACTTAGGGCGCCTGCCATAACCATTTATCTCTCACGCAAACCATCCTAGTCGAATTCGACATCACTCAAGTACAAGCCCCGAAGGCCTAAACCAGTATCAGACAAGCACCTAAGGAATACCTCCTCCGAATTCGGACGATTTATGTGAGATGATACTACCAAAACAACCAAATAATTGAGCACTTAACCGACTCTGGCTATCCTCTCCAATCTTGCTCCAATTCTATCGTTGATCGCATAACTGGATTTGCATTGTCAACTAGATATATGCGGAAGTCTATCTCGAGTTTTAGGGGTAAAATCCCTAATCTAATCAAAAATATCTGTGTACTCATGGACTATTCTAACGGATCGCAAATCGTCGATAGATGCATCAAGTGATTCTAGGTATCTAAGCCTAACTGATCCCCTCAGGATCGCACGAAATCTCGAGGGAATTCCCGAGGCAAGAAAAAAGTCTAACTACCTTCCTTTCACAATTACTAGCTAACCAATCCATGCTTAGAATCAACCCATAGCCCAGGAAACCAAAAACATAAGCATTACACTTAAACTCAATCCTTAATATAGATATTCTCAAATCCTTACAAACCAAAGATAAATAAGCCGAACCACCAACCGGATTTGAGACAATAATGGGATCATCTATTATACTAGTACTAAGGTGCAGAGACTCAACTACGGAAGCAGATATGAGCAAATGTGAAGCGCTGAAATCAAAAAGAGTACTAATAGGATGATCAAAAAGAAAAAGAAAACTTTACTATCTTTCTCTCAGGTACGCTGGCGGTGAAAGCATACACTTGCTTTCGTGAAAATCCTGTCCTTTGTCCTTGTCCTCCGGGCAATCCTTGATAAGATGCCCTGCCTCACTATGCTGAAAACAACCACTTGTCTTTTACTTCCTGCAGTTAAATGACCCGCTATATCGTAGAAAAGATACTTCCTCTTGTTGCGGGATCTATTATTTCCTCCGCCGTTCTTATATTCCAATCCCTTGTTTGTGATTCTTCCCCTTTGGCCTCTTTCCTTTTACTTCCTTTGTGAACCATGTTGACAAGTCTCTCGAACGTTGCCTCCATCGCACGGGAAACCCTACAAATCTTGGAAGAGAATTAGCCGCAGGTGAAACTACTCCGACTATGGATGGAGGTTGGGCACTTCTTCGCCCTGTGACAGGTGTCGTAGTCTCATCGAGCCTACGGAACCATGCCGCGATGAGGTTACCTCCCAAAAAGCCAGGAGCCCCGGAGACTCATGAAAGAAGGAAACAAGGGTTCAAACGGAGGATCAAAAGATAGTGCATATGGCTTTGGGGAATATGCCTTTAAACAAAACCTTTCTTTTGAAAATGCTTCTTTTAAAACCATTTTGAAAATAAATTTTCAAATCTTTTATCTGATCTGGTAACCTTCAGCTCTGATACCAAGTGAAACACCCCACCCCCGTTAAGGTCACTCACAAAGGGAATGCCTTAACTTCGGTGGAGCATTTTAGGTAAAAGATGCGGATAAATTACAAGACAGACAAATAAAGCAGCGGAAAATAAATTCATTTTATAAACAATGTGGTTCATTCAAGCTTTTACAATAGTTGTCTCAATCATACTTAAAAGTAATACATAGAACTTCTGTCTTGACTTAAAAACTTCCAAATATAAAAGAAGCATAAAAAATAACAAAGATATTCCCCAATAAAACATGAACCGACCATAGAAGTGGAAGAGAGAGTCCAAAGCAATATATCGACTTTCTTCGAGCGTGGAAAGAAAACTGAGCTAAGTGGTAACATTTCCTCCCTGTAAACCTGAGGGGAACGGAAGAAAAGAGCCGAAACAAAACTAGGTCAGACATAAGTCTGGTAAGTCCAGTGACTTTAAGCATATAAACAGGCAAAAGCATCAAGACATGAATAAACTGAATGCAAGACAGTACCGTGAGAATAAGGATAACATAAGATAAGCATAAGGTATGATAAGGCAAGATAAACTGGATGCGCTTCTACTCTTGCTCTGCTTCGCTACTACTATGTTATTATGATTTCTATATCTCTGCACCACCTAACTAGTGTCCCAACTAGTAATCTATATAAAATGATCATATTGTAATATGATCCCAATCCCCGCAATTGTGGTAACCTTCAGGTGTACATCTATCGTGAGGATTCCACCTTAATCTGCCTAATTGTCATGAACATGTTAGATGTACCCTTACTACCCTATCGATCGGCTCCTTACTCGTATTAATTTTCCTTGTGTCTGTGTCAAACGGCCCACTCTTGCGTGTAGATACCTTGTGCTGGTCCAACCATAAGGTGTATCAATCCTTATGATAACAACCCGAAACGATTCAAGATGCATAGTGTATAACTACTGGTACCCAGTGCCTGCTTTTTCCCACTCCGGAGTACGTGCATGCATGAACCGTCGGAGCCTACACTGACGTACCCCCTGCCGCTGTTTTGACCACTTATAATCAGCCCAGTAATCGTGCCCCACCCTGCCTAATTCAGGGTACCATGATACATCTATATGGGTTACTGCTGAAATGGGTCCCCGTTATTAGGGTTTCCTACCGGTTAAGTTTGTGGGCCTATATTTACTAATATTACCCACCAACCCGATATGTACTTAACTCTCCCATTGATTCAAGCATGTTTATTTAATGGTTAAGTTTGTGGGCCTATATTTACTAATATTACCCACCAACCCGATATGAACTTAACCCTCCTTCTGATTCAAGCATGTTTATTTAATGGTAAAGTTTGTGGGCCTATATTTACTAATATTACCCACCCAACTTGTTATGTACTTAACCCTCCCGCACATTATGCCATATTGGTTAAGTGTTGTCCATCATGTTAACTTAACCCACCCATTCATCATGTCATGTTGGTTAAGTGTTTCTTATTAACTTAACCCTCTTCACTTATCATGTTCGATTGGTTAAGTGTTTCCTATTAACTTAACCCCGTTCGTCCATCAAGTTACATCGGTCAAGTGTTTCTGGTTAACTTAACCCCACGTGTTCATCATGTTGTATCGGTTAAGTGTCATCAATCAATTCAAGTTATTTAACCCACCTACTGGTCATGTTACTTTGGTTAAGTGTTGCCTTCTTGTGTCAACTTAACCCTACCACAAATCAAGTTATATTGGTCAAGTGTTGCCCTCTTGTTTTAACTTAACCTTACCACAAATCAAGTCATACTGGTTAAGTGTTTCCCTCTTGTTTTAACTTAAACTTACCACAAATCAAGTTATATTAGTTCAGTGTTTCTTATTACTTAACCCTACCCATTCATCATGCTATACTGGTTAAGTGTTTCCTCTTAACATAACCCTAGTCATTCATCTTGTTCATTATCATTAATTGATTTATTAATGTACCAACCTCTCACATTAGATATGTGTTGTTGCGGTTACTGGATGTGCCAGACGATTCCGGGCAGTTTTACACCATAACTCAATCTAACCTCAGGTTTTCCTTGGGCATGATGCACTGACCTCTCACATTAGATAGGTGTTGTTGTGGTTACTGGATGTGTCGGGCGGTTCCGGGCAGTTTTACCCCCCAACTCAATCTAACCTCGGGTTAGGCATGTTCGTCTTTAAGCATATTTACCATACATATACCCAAATCTAGATTTTATATGCTAATTATCCCAAATTCTTAAAACTAGTCTTGTTCGAATTCTCAAGTTTTTCCTTAACAAAGTTAGTTCAAGTTATTAATCAAAATTGGCTATATCCAATCTTCCCTAAATTTGCAATAATAGTCATGCCCAAAGTCACTATGCATTATGTTTGGCGTCCCAAATCAAAAGTTAAGCCCAAGCTAAATTTAATATTCCAATTTACAGTTTATGCCCAAACTAGATTTTTCATGCCAAATTTCATACTTTGTCGTTCATGCCAATTCTAGGTTCAATATGTCAAATTACATATTCCATAATTCATGTCAAATTACCCCCAAATTGCACCTTAACAGTCATGCCATAATACATGTTCCAAATTATGAAAAATAAATGTCAATTTCATGTTATACCCAATTATACCAAGTTCGCAAAAAAGACAGTTGTGCCACAAATCATAAGTTACAAAATTATGTTCCACCATTACCAAATAGACTATTCCCCAATATCACCGCATTCCAATCACACGTATAATAAGTTTCAGTCTAGATTCGAGGTTAATCTAGATTCATAAAATAAAGGGGAAGAAAGAGGAACACAAACGAGAGTAGGCATAAAATAGGCATTAAAATGGTAGATCTGTCAAATATAATATTATGGACCTAAGAGGATTGCAGATCTGTTAGAGTTGAGATATAACAAAGATAGATCTAAAACAGATAGAAATAACCTTATAGACATATAGATCTGATATAAATAACATCATGAACCTAAAAGGATTATATATCAGATGTCCAATAAAGATAGGCATGACTGAATAGTAACTTCCTAGGCATGTAAATCATTGATTCAATAGAAAGATAGGAATTATTCTGAAAGATTTGTCTTATCATCAAGCATGGACTTAGATCCATTTCATTACATGCCAAAATCACTATTAGGTGTTTAAATCTGAAAATAACTTGAACTTACAAAAAGAGAACGATTCTTGTATTTCTGGAATCTGTTTTCTGAAACTGAATAGCTCTCCCTTGACGTAGATTATCGATTCTTTAATTTAGATTTGATTCTTAGAAAATAGTTGTTGAAGTCGTTGAATTAGCCTTTGAATCTCTACTTGAATTCTAACTTGATTCTATGAAGAACTTCAGCGGCATAACCCCGTCTTTGATTTATTTTGATATGAATTAGGGTAGAGTATAGGCGTAATGAAGTTGTGTAGAGAAAACTGTAGCCTTAGGGGTGTTTATATAGCATAGGGATCAACGAATTTGGTCAGAACGGGCGTCCAAATGCAGAAGAACGAACCAGTCCACGAATCTGGAAATAGGGGGGGTCGACCTCAACCCCCTGGTCAACCTATGTGACCCAGGTCGACTCCCAGGTCGACCTCTTGGTTGACCTGGGTCTGGGCAGGAAATTTCCCGCCCAACCCGGATTCGATTTGAATTTCGAATTTGAATCTCAGCTGTTTTATTTTATTTAAATTCCTGAAACTTTTGAGTGCTATAACTTTCTCATACGAAGTCCGATTTACGAAAACTTGGACTCTATTCCAAGCAGAATTCTGAGATGAACGCAATGGCGTAAACCGTTTCCCTTAATTCTCACTTTAAAAATTAAGTATTATTTAATTCGTTCTCTTAATATTCTCATAAAATACGGGGTGTTACAGCGTTTGTCCACTGGGTTTCGTCTGCCTTGCCTAGTTTTGGTTACTGTTTATTTATGGTTGCCCGTCTATTATTTTTAGGCTGTATTTTGTTCTATATCTATTATATGTGTGTGCACGGTTTCTGGATCTATCTCTTCAAAAACTATTTTTGTGAGCCGTTGGAGAATAACTAGATTCTCCCTTTTTGTTATATTATGTTTACTTTCCAAATATAATATATATATACATGAATAATTCTTTGAGGCTCTCTACAAACCTGCGGCCGTCTAGGTGAACTATGACAGCGCTAGATTTGACATATAAGTTAGCACATACTTTATTGTATTTACATAAATCCTCAATATTGCATATCTATCAAGTAAAAATAAATATTTACAAGGCAAACTAATGATCATCTTCATCTATCCTTTAATGGCGACAGATTTACGCCCAACCAACCTCCCTCTGTCCAACTCAGTCATGATCTTGTCGCTTTTCTTCATCCTCCATCAACCACTACTGTTGGCCCACGGTCAGAAGCAGAAAACACAAACCACGGCTAGCTCGTTCCCCATCCACTGCTTCATGTACCAGATCTGGTTGCCTTTACAACCTCTCTGCCCTTGACGTCACGCATGTTTTGGAACCTTCTGACGTAGATTCGTCGGACCCAGCCTCTCCAGTTCAGCTCACAACTATTGATTCTATGGAAGTCCTAATACGACAGATACCGAAAATTCCGCAACTGGCAACATCTATTTCGCGGAATCGTGAAACCACAGCCATAACCCATATGTTCTCAGCAGCAGCTGCACAGCAAGCCATTCAAGGTAATGCTCTTGATTCATTGATCATGGATGATGGTTATCGTGGCCAATTGGTTGTTAATGGCCCAGAAACTAGCCTAATAGTTATTGCGCAGCACATTCAAGTGAACGCATTTGTAGCTGCTGATGTAAATGTGAATACTGCGTCTGACATAGACAATGAAGTGAACAATATTTCTAAAGGAAATGATGAGGATATTGCCGTGCCGAGCATCTCTGTGTCAGTTCCTTGTGTTAATGAATCTCTGCATTGCACTAATCCTATTCGACAAAATGCCAAAACCACAATTCCAAGCTGGAAATCGCTGTTCGTATCACTACCACCCATTGCAGGAGAATAGAACCAACCCACCACTACAACAAAAAACACTTTTCGCAATAGGCAAAATCTGTTGCAGTAGACCTATTGCAACAGGCATGGGCCCGTCTGTATAGCCCAAGTTGCAATAAGCCAGTCCCTTTTTGCAACAGTTATTTCCAGTTGTAGTAGATTTTTTTTGCAACAAGCTTTTGCTGTTGCAACAAACCATTTTGCAACAGTATATGCCCGTTGCAATAGATTCATAAATCTGTAAAAATAATAATATTGCAGCTTATAGATATTACATATTAGACATACTTGTTTTAGTAATAATGTATATTACAGAATGAAATAAACAAATAAAAATTTTATTTTAGCAAAGTTTTAATAGTACAAACAATTACAATAAAAATTTCTATAATTTTCATACACCATTCACGTATAACAATTTTTTTCTCTCACACAACACACTTTTTTTTTAATAGAGTATTTTCTACTCATATTTCTACTCAATCATACATATACTATAACAAGAGAATAAATATCATCAGTTCACTAGAACAAATCTACGGTTCATGCTCCAAGTTTGATGTCGATCATGAATATGCACATGCCTATCCAAGAATATTTGTGTCGTTCCAGCGAACTCTACATCAAATAAAAACCAAGCACCAGCCTGCACAACTAAAAGTAAGACAATATCAATAACTACATAGGAAGAAATTTTCATAAAAAAGGATAAAAGTCATCGATATCGATCTGGTTGGCTATCAAGTGATTTGAGATGCACTGCCATACGTTTCAGTTTTTCTGTTACTACCTTATCTGTCGAAGCAGATAGAATCATGCCATTTTGTAGTACCCTCATGCATTTTACTGCCTCCTGCTCTGATCTTCGGAATTGTATCAAACCTACTGCTTTGCACAACGCTGTATACAGGGTTTTTCAGCAGCCCTTTTCCTTTTTGGAAAATTCACCACCTGAAACACTACAGGTAATATCATACTACCACAATTAACAGTGTTAATTGCATTTAACGTGAGATTGAACAGTTTTAAACCATCATGGCTCTTGTTCTCTAATTTACTCAGCAAACTCTAAATTAGAATCAGTGATAAAATACTTCCAGCTGTTAAAGAAAATGATGTATGAGATCACCTCAACAACAATAAATACTGCAAGGCTTTCTTTTGTGGTCTCATATTCATTTGCAGATTTACTTATCATATTCACAATCATATTCAATACGTTGTTGCATATTTTACCAATTACATCTACAAAGAACTTGTGGTCAAAATAATATCTGAAACACACAAGATAATCCATATCCATACATTTATTTCATCAGGTAGTAATATTCACTAGTGCAAAACTTACTGTTAAAACAAAAATTTTATTCCAGTTGAGTTCTGCAATTAGCAAATATTTGGAAAAAAAAATCACGATGCAATTGCAGTTCTATTACGGAAGTTTTAGGGAACTTCCTTTATAAGGTCCACCTAACAATTTATTATCATATAAAGTTGAGTTGGAAAAAGATAGATAAAAATTAATAGTAAAACAATTCAATAGAATGAGAATATAACTCACCTAATAATTTTTTTTTTAAATGATTGACAGTTCTATTTTAAGTTGAATGAATTTACCAATCATCTTGTAGTGCTCTCCACTTCGACATCATCTTGCAGATGATAAAATAAGTGAAATTAAGTGAACAGAAGAAATAGTAACCATAAAATATGTGAAATTAAGGTTCAAAAATTGAGTACCTGAGCAGCCAAAAAGGCATTGGACGTGGAGTATAGACGAAGGACAGATGGAAGGTAGGAGCTCAAGGCGGAGGAGGACTAGAAAAGACAGAGGACAGGTGGTCCTCGATTGCGAAGCAGAGCCATTGCTTTGGATCAACTAAGGGGGAGGAGGGCTAGGTCAGGAGGAGATGAAGGGCGTAGGGCCACATGGTCTGCCGCCGTCGACCTGGAGGTTGTTCGCCATGGCATCAGGGAAAGAGGCAAAGAAATGGGGTTCGTACGCTGCTGGGGATTGTAGTTAGGGTTGGAGGCGAAGTCGCTAGTGAATTCTTGAAAATTTGTGTTTTAACTTTAATTTTCTAGATCTGAACACGAGGGAACGGTGGGTTTCAATTTCATGACTTCTAGGAAACGTTAAGCGGGAAATGAAAGTTAAAGGCGGGAAATGAAAGTTAACTTAGCTGCAAACAAAGGTTAAAGGTCGACCGCCGTCCGGGACGCCCTACCGTTTAAGTCAACTATTGTATTAAATTCTCATATTTAATTCTATAACATTTTGTAGTTAGATTTAGCCATGGTATTAAATTCTAACACAAAAGCCAGCGTCACTAAATTCACTAATTCGGGTAGTAAATATTTTTTAACAACTATAAATCCAAGTTGTTCAATAGTAACCATTAATAAATTATCATTTATTTATTGATTATGAATATTTATTATTTATTATTAATACGTATCATATTTCAAATTAATTATTAATTAATAATAGCAAATTATTTAATAGTAATTATTCAAAATTAATTATTAAAAGGTTAATCATTAAAGTTACTACTTATTTGTTATTATTTAATATTTATTTTATTATTTCTTAAATGTTAATTATTAATTATTATTTAATTATCAGTTTATAATACTTAAATTTTATTATTAATTAATAATTATTAAATATTAATCTTAATTAATATATAATTACTAGCAGTTTACCATTTAATAGTAACTATTTAAAATTAATTATTAAAAGTTAATCTTTAAAAGCTGATACTTATTTTTAATAGTATATTTTTCGCAACTGGCTTTACCCATTGTAAAAAATACAGTTATTGCAAGTGGCGAAAATAGTTGCTAAAGATATTTATTCGCAACTGACTTGAAAGCGCAGTTGCAAATAATATGTTTTTTGCAACTTCTATAGAAGCACAGTTGCTAAAAGTGTATTTTTGCAACAGGAAGGGGAAGCGCAGTTGCTAAAAATATGCTTTTCGCAATAGAAATAAATTGTCTGTTGTTAAATCTCATCTATTGCAACTGCTATAATAGGTCTGTTGCTAAATATCAATTATTGCAACTGTCATGTGTCGCCTGTTGCAAATAGCTAGTTGCAATAGGATATTTTTCTTATATGCACTTCTCTATCCCTGATCCAATGTCTGGTTTCAGCTCCACCAATTGTGATTCTCAATGAAGCAAAGGTATTTTGGAAAGATCACGTCATTGGTTTCTTTTTGGATTCCAACATTCCCAATTTTGATATGCATGAAGCGTGTCGAAGTGCTTGGCGCTTACACGGGCAACTTAGGATCTCTCTTGTTAATGACATGTATTATCTGAAATTCTCATTATTAAGGAAAAGCAAAGGGTCTTGGATGCAGCATCGGCAATAATCAGAGGAAAACCTTTCATTGTCACACCTTGGAGTGCTTCTGTTGATAAAGCGAGAGACCAGGTCCTATCTATCCCTATGTGGGCTCAATTCAACAATGTTCCTTCGGCACTTCAACCTCTTATTGGGCTCAATTGGCTTGCATACCATATCAGCAAGCTTAAATGTTTTGACGCCAATACGGTAGCCAGGAGAAATCTAATATTTGTTAGAGCATTGATTGAAGTTACTCCAGATAAGCCACTTCCAACTCAGTTGAAGGTATGCATTGAAGAACACTTTTATTTTATTGATGTTTCATACAAATGGAACCCAGAAATATGTAGTGTGTGCAAATCTTTTCGTCACATTAAAGAGAAAATGTACTGCCACTAGTGACGCTTTACAGGCCGAGAAGGTTCCTCTCCCTCATTCTCCACCTATGATCTGGGTTCCGAAAATCAAGCTCGTCATTATTCCAACTGCTAGTAGCTTAGATGGTAATGAGAATCTCAATGCTAAGGTGCCAACTCCAGGCCAAAGTTTCGGCTGGGACAAGACAGAAAGGATTCAAACGCATTGTATCACAGGCATGAAGCAGAAGTTGAGTGAGGGAACATATCACATTCAAGTTGATGAGGGGGGTGTAGCTCGGAAGTTAGTGTATCAAGTAGAAGACGAAGGGCTTATATTAGTTTAAGGACAGTGATGATGGGAAGAACAACGAGCAATTACTTTAGGGGTGAGCATTATTTGGTTAAACCAAATAAACCAATCAAACCAATTTATTTTGGTCGGTTTGGTTCGGTTTTGAAATTAAATCGGTTCGTAATCGGCCCGAAAAAATATTAAGTTCGGTTATCGGTTTAACCAAATTAACCGAATTTTTACTATATTTTCAAAATTATCGATATTATAATATATATTTTAGGTTAGTTTAGTTATTTAAGTATATATTAATTATCATCTATGTGTCAAAATTAATATTAAAAAAAACGAAAATAAAAAATAATAATACTGTAATCATATATTTATAATTTGTTTCAAATTATAGTGAATATTTCAAACACAAAGTGTAAAACATTTTTAGTTTGGTTTAATCGGATAACCAACCGAACCAACCAAACTTAATTTGGTTGGTTCTGTTTGGTTTTCGTTTTTATTGGTTTTAGTTTGGTTTGACAAATTTATCATCGGATAAACCAAACCAACCAAACGCTCACCCCTAAATTACTTCATGACACAGCATGGGACATACGACACCTTTATTCCGAGACCTCTCCATTTTTTGTGTCCGATCTGGCTTTCCACTTTGCTGAGGCTGTGAAAGAAGTTTCACTAGGTGATGCTGTTGAAGACTAGTTCTCTGACAGCGCATAGTAGTCTAAGTAAAATGCTTAGCTCCTATATTTCATTTCATATGTATTCTGTGGATGGTCCACATTAAAAACCAATTGCTGATTGTTAACCCAAATCACTTTGAACTTCATGTATTTTATTATTGATTATAATCAAAGGTGTTTGCAGTCACTTTAAAAAACGGTCGGCTTTGCCAAAAAAATAAAAATCAATATTTATACGCCGCTTCTTTAGGTTATTCAACAATGTAAGACTATTTCAATACCAAATCTCCGTTCCTTCTTACCAAATTTGAGACTGTTCTAATAATATATATGCGTAAACACACTGCATATGCATGAAAAAAATGCTTTATTATTGTGGTAATGCACAATAATAAACATTTTGAGTGCAAAAGCAATTAGCATTTGCTGTAATTTGGTTTGTATGACAAACAATTGTTTCATAATATTGTTCACCATGCTAACTCTTAGGTAGCGTTTGATTTCTGAACTGGGCAGTTAATGTTCGCGTCTGCGTCCGACGCGTCCGACGCGTCAGAGGTGGGTCCCACACTTTTGTCCCTTCAAGACGAACGAGTGAAAAGATAAGTTTCGCGTCCGACGCGTCCGACGCACGTCCGACGCGACAAAATTTCCAGAACAGCCGATTCTTCCTTCACTCCCTATATATTCACTCCATTCCATCTCCATTTTCATCACTAATCAACATCAAATCCGAAAATTTCAGCTCTATTCACCTTCATCTCGTCGATATTTTCAGGTTTTTTCCCTTAAATCTGTTTTTTTTTCTTATTTACTCCTCTTCCTATATAGTTTATTCACAATTTTTTTGTTACTTTTCCAGAATGGCCGCAAGTCAGTCATCGTCCACTCGCTCCATCGCCGAATGGACCAATGACACCACGAACGCGTTCATTGACGTGTGCATGCAACATCTGGGTACGCGTGCACATAATGTTGGCGGATGGTATCAGTTGATCGCCCAGGCGTTCAACGAGCGGACCGGCTTAGACTACAACGCTGGTCAAATGAAGAATAAATTCGATAACATGAAAAGAGATTGGGCACCTTGGAACAGACTGCTACAGATTGCTGGAGGGGGATGACACGAGCAATTAGATACCGTCTAAGGATCGGATGAATGGTGGGCGACGGTGCCACCACAGATGCGCAAGTTCAAGAGTGGGTCCCCGGCACGATTCAGGGAGTTGGACTCCATGTTTTCAGGATGCATCCGTACAGACAGATGTCAGTACGTGATTCCGGATGCTCCACCAGTTCATTTGCAAGAGGCTCAGATATTTGGCGATGTCATCCGTGGCGAGAATGTGGACATCTCGAGTCATCCGACTCGTAGGCCGATCAGGTCTGGTGCTGGTCCTTCTCGTTCAGCTCCTTCGCGCATGGATCGAGACGAGCTTGTAGAGTTATGCATGTCTGTACGCCGTGAGGAGGATGACTATCAGAATTGGGAGGTGGCGGTTATTCTGTCACAGCAGGACAAATTGGGTCACAACCCATTTTATTCTTTGCTTGAGAAGCCCGCACAGCTTAGGGCTTGTGTTATTCATTTTGTTAGGCAGCTGAGGAGTGGACAGGTGTGATTCTTGTGGGTGTTGTGTCAGAATGTTGGAGTTTAGTTGTGTTGTTTTTTTTTTAATGGTGTTGTGGGTTTTTTTTGAATGGTGTTGTGATGGTGTTATTTTTTTTTAAATCGTAGTTGTTGTTTTTTTAAATTCAGTAATATTTGTATTCTGCGTTTTACTATCTGTTCAACACTAAATACAAACAAACACAAACAATTAAAAATAATATATACAAATAAAATAAAATAATAACTTTGCCCCTTCCAAAATGCCCCTTTCGTAAAAAGAACACATTCCCCGTTTCCAATTATTCCCCTTCAAATGTCCCTTCCCGTTCAAAATCAAACGGACCTTACCGACGTCAAATATTTTCATAGTAGACTAACATTATTTTCCTATCTTCTGAGCGGTTGTTTTACGTAAATGTACCCTTAAATTTGTTATGCACGATTAAACCAAAAATATATTTGATATGAACATATCTGTCGAATGACTTCAATGTCATTTTAAAAATAGCTTCATCCTTGTAAACGTAGACATTTTAATAAAATTATATGTATTGTTAGAATATATTTGACTAAATGTGGCTTTGAATTATCATATTAAGTTAACATAAATTTTATGCGCTAGTAGCCTAGTTCTGTTACCTCAGTAGTGTACATTAGATATCGAATACCATATTGCATATGTCCCTTTGCACATACGAGTTGGTTGCTTGTTTGACACATGCAAAATAAACTTTTTTGACAATTTTACACTAAAAGGACATATATGCATGCAATATCAATAAGACAGATGTATGACACTTGTTTTTTGGATACACAACTACACACTTGCATGCAAGGTGGCGTATCTTATGATCTTGTTTGGAGTCTTTTGAATAGTGTATCTTGCCAAAACTTAATAATCCATGACAAAAAATAAAAATTGTACTAATGTCTTATATAGTTTTTCTTTCCCATCATAGACTGGTCATGATATATAAAGAAGTACTAGGCAAGAAATTACAATAGCGTAAATTATTCAAGTCGTTGGCAAATGATACAAAAAACAATTTTACAACAGGTGAGAAAATATGAGATTTATTTTTTCAGGTCTAGTATTTACATGAATCATTAGTTGAAATTTTCGTACTACAAATATATGAGAAATTTCACTTATTTATTTCTCACTATTACTATCAGTGATGTTTGTGATTAAGCTTACTTAAAACAATGATTTCGTATTTTTATATTAAATTGTTTGATTTCGTAACGTGTGTGCTAAGTTTACTTTACAGTATCACATGCACAAATGGAGGACTAACATGCTACAATAATTGGTGATAAATTCATACCACATCTTGAAGGATTTATTAACTCACACTAAGATAATTCGACCTTTTACAATGCAAATCGAGCAGATACAACTAAAACCTCAACGTAATCAAGTATTCAAATTCTTTCTTCATGATATACAAATTGGTGTGCTTTGTGGGAATACTGTTTAAGAAGAGAATACAAGCTTTGATAATATGAATTAAGTTATTTTGGTTTGACTAATGTGACATGTCCCATGCAGGAGGATCATAGCAAATCAAATCTTCTATCCCCAAAATCCTCTATCATCTATATCTAATCAATCAAAACCCCTGATTTCTTTGGAATTAAGCCATCTCCCTCTTTCAGACTTAATTGCAGAAAAATAAAAATCAAGGATCTCGATTGGTTGGGCATAGAGGGACACAAGAATTTAAGTACAGAAGATTTGCTCTCGGATCATAGACAGAGGCGTACCTACATCACGACCAGCGGGAGGCCACCGCCCCCACTGGATTTTGCCATTATTTTACTATGAACTGAAAATTTTAGACCATCTCTACATGTATAAAAGTTCCCTGAAAATTCAAGTTCAGTAAGGTTGTATGAATTAATGCAACACATGAATTCATCATCACCTATAGAGTTATGTGAACCATTATTGAGTCTGTCATTATTGTAAAGAATAGAGTTGAAATCCCCTAATATAATCTGTGGTCGTTTGATTTGATTTGCCTGAGAATTAATATAATGCCAAAGATTCTACCTATAATCATGTGAACTGTGAGCATAGATAACTGAACAAATCATGCTAAGTCCATTCATGTTGTATAGAATACAGGTGATGCATTGGTGATCTGCATGCAAGGGAGTCATTGACCAGCAAGTATCATCATAAAGTGCAAATATTTTACTTTTATTATCGTTTTTTACACTCTGTAGGTAATTCCATCTTTTGTCTACTTTTAGCATAAATTTCTGAATGTTATGATTAGACAAATTATTTTCTACTAAACCAATACACAAAAATCTGTTAGATAGAGTAAGTCGGCGGATTACCAACTGCTGGTGATGTGTTTTGTACAAAGTTGAACAGTAATATGTGAATCCAAACTGTGGTGATTTTTACTATGCATTATGTTCTTTTTAAATTTCGCCCTCATTGATTCAAATCTCTGCGTACGCCACTGCATGGACATGTAGAGATTTTTCTTTTTGAGTGAATATTATATTGATGCTTCACTTCACTTCACTGATTACATCTCATTCATACAAGAATTATATAGGGTAAAGGTAAATGATAAATTAATTAACACAAATGAAGTCTAGCCATCCCCACATACTACTATGCAGGTCTTTTTGAATCATCAGTTGAGAAACTTGACCGGTGCTTCAACTTAAGGTTATTCTCATGTGGATGATTACAAATTAATATCTTGAACACCCCTTCTTAATTTGTAATTTGGAACTGACTTCGAAAATTGGATATTATCTCTGAGGTTGCTGGCTTTGTGAGGCTGTCTGCAAGTTGCTCTTTAGTGTTAATTAGGGATGGTAATGGGGCGGGTCTAGGGTCCAAACCCGCTTGACCCGCCCCTGTTTTGACCCATTTAGACCCGCCCCATAGGGTCTTCGGGGCGGGTAGACCCACGACCCGCTTTTGGAGGTCCGGGTCTAGGGTCGGGTCTGGGGCACGGCTAACCCGCCCCAACCCGACACGCATGATTGAAACATCATTTAAACACTTTATAACTATAATGATTACTTGTCAATCTTCTTAGGTATACATGGTTATAACTTGAATATTATATTCTTTCAATCAACAAACTATAAAATTTTCATAATATTAAGTTGCATCAATGATAATCATTCAATAAACAAATGCATACATTTTGAACTATTATCTTACAACTCATTTTATTATATTCTCTTATCATTGTCAACACATTATAACATTTATATAATTTATCATTTATTGATAAAAAATATAAGTATATAAATTCGTGTACATTAGAACACGATATCACCGGGTCGCGGGGCGGGTCGGGTCTACCCTGACCCGTACGGGTTTCGGGTACGGGGCGAAATTCCAGACCCGCACCGGGTCTACGGGGCGGGTCTAGGGCGGGGTTTAAAAAGTCCGGGTCGGGTCTGGGGCACGAGAAACCCGCCCCAACCCGCCCCATTGCCATTCCTAGTGTTAATAAACTTCAGCAGGATTTCTTCCTTACTCACAAGTTCTCTAATGTAATGGTGACGAATTTCAATAATATGCTTCGACCTTGCATGAAAGACAGGATTTTTTGTCATGCATATGGCTGACATATTACCACAAAAAATTGTTGTGTCACTCTCTTGTCTTTGATGGAGATCACCAAGAATATTCCTCAGCCAAACCGCTTCACAAGCGGCTTCATTTGCAGCAATGTATTCGGCTTCCGTTGATGACAATGAAACTGTCGATTGCTTTCTCGATGACCAAGACATGATTTTTGACCTCAAAGAGAAAACATATCCCGATGCACTCTTGTGATCATCAAGCGATCCAGTCCGATCGCTATCGGTATAACCGATGAGTTCATTTCTCTTTTTCCTTGACATATTTGACTCCAACATTCCTTGTACCTTATAGATAGCGTAAAATCCTTTTTGGTGCAGCAAAATGTAGCTTGCTGGGATCATGTATGAATCTTGAAACCAAACATAATGGAAAAACAATGTCATGCCTTGTATTCGTTAAATAGATCAAAGACCCAACTAAACTCCTAAACATGTTTGCATCAGCTTTTTCCTCTTCATGAACTACAATCTGCCTAAGTTTTCATTTACTGCAAGAGGATTAGAGATTGGCTTGCAGTTGCTCATCTTAAATCTTTTCAACAGTTCAAAAAGATATTTCTTTTGAGAAATAAAATTTTCTCCTTCTGATTGTCGAACTTGGATTCCAAGAAAAAATTTCATCATACCTAAGTCTGTCATTTCAAATTCCCTCATCATGTCTTCTTTAAATTCTTGCACCATTGCTGGATTAATTCCCACATAAATTAATTCATCAACATAGAGACAAATAATAAGAAAATCATTCGAACTTTTCTTGATGTAGAGTGAAGCTTCACTTCGACTTTGATGAAAACCAAGCCTTTGAAAGTAACCATGGATCTTGGTGTTACAAGTATGAGGTGCTTGCTTCAATCCATATAATGCCTTCTTGAGAAGATATACTTTGTCCTCTTTTCCTTTAACAATATATCCAACGAGTTGTTGGATATAGACCTCATCTCGTAGATCACCATTAAACAATGTTGACTTGACATCCAGCTGGTAAACGTGTAACTCAAGTTGTGCTGCTAGAGCTAGTACGGTTCGAATCATCTCCATTCGAACAACAGGAGCAAATGTTTCGTTAAAATCAACTCTTGGTTGTTGCGAGTATCCTTTCGCAACTAAACGAGCCTTGTGTTTCTGGATTGATCCATCCTCATGAAGTTTGGTCTTAAAGACCCATTTTACTCTGATTGCATTTTTTTTTCTTTTGGTAGATCAACCAGCTCCCATGTGTTATTTTTTTTGATACTTATGATTTCCTCATCCATTGCTTTTCGCCAAATCTCTTCCTTAGCAGCTTCTTCATAAAGTTGTGGTTCACAATTGAGAAAGGCCACATTACAAGAATAATAAATATCAGCTAGACTTCGCATTCTTTGAACTGGACTTTCCGGCTCATGAAGGAATTGATTACCATCTGGAGCACTTTAACTTGAATTCAGCTGTTCTTTAGTAATTGATGATGATGGTGAATGAGTGATATGTGCAGGCTGATTACTCTCCCAACTCCAGGCTTCTTTTTCATCAAAAATAACATCTCGCGAAATTGTGAGTTTTATTTGTCATAGGATCTAGTAGATGATATTCTTTTGACTCATCCCTATACCCGACAAAAAATAAGCTTTTCTCCTTTCTTGTCAAAATTTTCTCTTAGTTGAGATGGAACATGAGAGTAGGCAGTGCAACCAAAGACTTTGAAATGTTGTACCTGAGGCTTCCTTTTGTACCAAGCTTCAGACAGGGTTTGGTCGGGGACTGCCTTTGTTGGTGATCGATTTGGAATATAAACAACAGCATTTACAGCTTCTTCCCAGAAGCTTTTAGGAACTCCTTTTCCCGCCATCATGCTTCTGTCATCTCAACAATGGTGCGGTTTTTGCTCTCGACAACACCGTTTTGTTGTGGGCTATAACGAATTGTCAATTGTCTATGAATTCCTTTCTCTTTACAGAAATTCACAAAGAATTTTCCGATGAATTCTCCTCCACGATATGTACGTAGAATCTTTATTTTCCGATCACTTTGGTTTTCCACCATGGATTTAAATTCCAAAAATCTGAAATATTCTTCTCATTTCTGCAAAATATAGATCCATATCATTCAACTATAATCACCAACAAACAATAGGAAGTACCTATTTTTATTGAGTGACGGTGTTTGAATATGTCCACAAATGTCTGTGTGGACTATCTCAAGTGGAATTTTGGCTATGAAAGACGTCTTCAGATAGTGAAGACAATGCATCTTGCCCATAATTCAACCTTCACATGGACTACCTTGATCTGGTATATGAGGAAGCTCATGCACCATGTTCTTCTTTTTCAACAAATTTATGCCTTTGTAGCTCAAATGCCCGCAACGCAAATGCCATAGTTTATGATCTTCTTCTGTGGTGCTTTGTAGTGAAAACCTTCCTGATAATGGAAAATTAAGAGGAAAAACTTTGTTATGACTCATCTTAATTTGAGCCATTGTGAGATTCTTCTTCTAGTCGATGATGGAACAATTATCATTATTGAATTCCACTCTGTAATTTTTCCCCAGCAGTTGTCCAACACTCAATAAGTTTTGAGTCAAGTTGGGCACATAAAAGACGTCCTTGATAACATGAGATGGACTCTTTTTTGTTTGAAATGCAGTGGATCCTTTTCTGACAATCTTGAGTGATTTGCCATCACCCATTTTTACTTCTGATGCATAGGAATCGTTCAGATCCACGAACATCTCTTTTTTCTGGACATGTGATTATTACAGTTGCTGTCAACATACCACACATTATCTACTTGCTGAAAATTGAAACTGGAATAGAATACTTGCTCGAGCTCATCTTTTTGCTGAAATTTGCTTCCTTTTTCTCACAATCTTGTTGATACTAGCAATCTCTTTGGGAATGCGTTGCATTTCTGCACCTTTTACACTTGTAGCAACAACTAACTGTGTCGTGGTTATTTTTCCGACAAATACGACATCCATCGGGATTTTGGTAGTTTGATCATGGAGTATTGTTACCTCTACCACCTCGTCCTCGGTTATGGAACTTTTGATGGCCTCCACGACCTCATCCTCTTGCTAATTTCTGATTCCAGAAGTTCTTCTTTTCTTTTTGCCCATCCTTCTTGTTTTCTGATTGTGAGATGCTGACTTTTCCTTGAAAAGCTTGCTCTAATCTTTGATTTGAAAATCTGCTCATCCTTTTTTCGTGCGCTTCGAGCAATCCCACCAATTCATCAAATGAAAACTTTGACAAATCTTTTGATTCCTCTATGGCAGCAACAATATGCTCAAATTTTCCTGGTAAGCCACGCAACACTTTCTCGGCTATCTTTTTTACTTCTAAAGTATCACCATAGCTTCTAATTTGATTGATGACAATGGTCACTCTAGAAAGAAATTCTTGCACGTTTTCATTATATTTCATTACCAAGTTATCAAAATCACGCCACAGATTTTGTAATTTGATTGAAATAACTTTTTCATCGCCTCCAAATTGATTTTTCAAAATCTGCCATGTTTCTTTTGATGTTTTAGCACTCGTAATACGCGGAAGAACGGACCGGCTTACCTCTTGGTGCAAAAAAGACAAGGCTTTTGCATTTTTGGTCTTGTTGTCCTTATGCTCTTTCTTTTGTTGACTTGTCATCGCAGCTACCTCCTCTGTGGTATGTGACGTAAATCCCTCTTCTTCAATATCCCATAGATCATGAGATATAAAGAGCATTTGTATTAGAATACTCCATTGCTCATAATCTTGGCCAACGAAGATTGGATCTCCTTGCTGTGAGTATGAGAATGCTAAATCATTGTTGCTTGTTGAAGCCATCATGAGAAAGAGGGGAAGTATGCCAAAAATATGTCAAGATTTTTTTTTTTGAGTGAATATTATATTGATGCTTCACTTCACTTCATTGATTACATCTCATTCATAGAAGAATTATATAGGATAAATGATAAATTAATTAACAAAAATGAAGTCTAACCATCTCCACATATTATTATGCAGATCTTTTTGAATCATCACTTGAGAAACTTGACATGTGCTTCAACTTAAGGTTATTCCCATGTGGATAATTACAAATTAATATCTTGAACAAGACAATAGTAAAAATTATTTCCAACATACGTAAAAATAATATATTTGATGTTTAAATTTAACGGTTCGAATAAATGTCTGAATAGGGAATAGTTAAGCTAAGATTTTGAAATTGTTACGAACGTCGGAACAAACTCAAATTTTGGATAGATGATAGTATATATGTGGATCAAACATCTATAGAATCTTGTTGGATTTGGATTAGTGTAGCTCATAGTAAGGTAAGAGTGTTAAAGGGGTAATACAATAAAACTAATTGTTTTTCTATAAAGAAAGCAAATGTTTATTGAATTAAAAAAAGATTAGTGTGTAACCCGCACTATAAGATGCATTGAAAAATGCAACGATCCATTGCAATAGCTTGCGACGGCTAAAAAAAGCGGTCCTTGTAAGCCGTTGCACGGCCTGTTGAGACATACAACAGCCGTTACTTCATCTTCCCATAATTATTTCCCCAAATTAATCTCCAAAACCCTTTCTCCATCACCCCCTCTGTTGCAGCATCTCCAAGCCTCCAAACTCGCCCCAAGCTTCTAATTTTGTATTGGTATGTCTTCTAACTCTATTTTATGTTCAATTAGGGTTAATTAGAGGGTTTAGTTGCATGTTTATATGGATATGAAAATTGATTGTTTATGGATATGAAATTGGTTGTCATGTGAGATGCATATGATAATGATTGTGTTGTAGGTTGATTTGGAATTAAATGTAATTGATTAGTAGGCTGAAAACGATGATTATCACATTGTTGTTGTCATGATTATTATGTTAGTTGATGTAGAATTGTTGATTGATTGGGTGATTTGAAAATTAGTGTGTACTATTTATTAATATGTTTATTGATAAGTTCATGCAAGTATTTATTAACAATGTTAGTTGTCATTTAGGCAAAAATATGTGTACTATATTAAAATTGCTACTACTGAGTGTCAGTTGTATGTATTAGCATAAGTTAAAATAATTAGAATTTAATTTATTAAAAGTGCTAGCTTTTGAATTTTTTATAAAAAACCTTAAAATTTGACATAGTTGACTAAATTTCAAATTACGTGTTAATATTTCAAATTTAAAGCTTTTGAATGGAAGTTACAGTACGTTTTAAAACTGAAACTGTAGTTAACAACCATTTATTGAACGTATTAAAAAATATTGTGTAGATGTTAAAATATAAATTATATAATGTGTTTTACTTATGTGAAACCCTTAGAAATTTTTGGTTTCGTCTAACAAGTGTTGTGTATGATCGTTATATGGATATTCGTTTTTACACAGGACGGGAATCTATATTGTGATAACCCTAGATTTTAATCCTTTATTTAGGACTTGTTTATGCTAATTCCTTTCTACACATAAAGTGATAAGGCAAAGATAGTTGTAATTCTGAACATTATTAAACCAATAGTTAGTCAAAGAATATGAATACTGGTTATGTTTTAATCACAAAATAATTAGGTAGGAAACAGATTTTGTTTAAATTGGCTATGCAAATTTTGTTTTTCACTATGCAACTTTACTAATTTGTTTCTAGCTAAGGGAAATCAAAAAAGGGAAGGGACCATCCAGGAATCACACTATTTAAATGATAGGCACAATACCATTTATAGCCTAAACTAGGATGCATCAAGGGTAGTATACGTGAGGGTTAACTGTGTTGTAAACACGGCTATATAGGATGAATAAAATGTGAGGATAGTATGGGTATTTGGTATAGCACAAAACCCTAGGACAATGTTGATTATAAATAACACATGAACAACCCTTGAGGAGGTTAATGTAAACATATTTCCACTGAAATATAACTACTCATGAGGTCGTAGGGATTATAGGAGAAAACTGGAAAACATAAAGCTAGGGGAAGGCAGAACTTTAGTGAGTACATCTCAGTATTTATATGGCATTAAGACTTATTTGAAAAGGCAACCAAAGTTTGTTATATACTCCAGTTTTAGTTTCCTTGTGATGAGTATTTTGTTTATATGGATTGAATGAGCATGCATGAATGAATGATTTTAATGTATGTTTTTAGATCTTATTACCAACACTAGAATAAAAATAATATTACCTTGAGGTAGGGTTGTAAATCCTAGGGGTAAGCAGCATTAAACAAGTGGGTTTAAGGCTTATGTTTATCTCTAACTAAATGATGGTAGATGGAGCAATGAAAAGTGCTCATAAGCTAATCTATTTACCATAGATATTTCTCTAATTTAGATCATATTTGATGAAGAGAAATAAGGTCAGGGGGTGCCCTAATCATCTCCAATCTGTACTCAAGGTAATAAGATAAAGAGTTTTATCATTATTAAATTATGAACTCTAAAATATGGTAGCTTTGTGCTTACTGTCACTACGTACTGATACATGCTTGGATGCTTGTTTGTTACTAAATACTATATTATATGAATCTGCATTTGTATGCAATGGGTTCATCATTTAGATAAGGGTTTCATGCATCAGTAAGGATATGTGAGGGGAAAGTTAGGATAAAAAATAATGTAAAACCTAACTAGAAACAAGGGAAGAAGGGGTCTAAAAGGTGTTACAAACCAGTTGCTTGGATCTATCCAGCATCAGTGAGGATGATGGGTACACACATGGTTTAATTTAAAACCCTGAAGGCCTCTATGTGTTTAGGTAGAAACACTGTGTGCACAAAGTGTTCAAGGCATGGATACTCTAGGTATGTGACCCACTTTAATATGACAAACATTCAAGGATTTATGTTAGAATTGAAGGTTATAACCAGTCAAAATGGGGGACTGGGATGGTATGTGCTAGTGTGTGTGCATGTACAGTGTGATAATGTCATTTGCATGTGAACAACGGTGAATATGTTATGTAAATATTGATTTGTTCTCATACCAGACTAAGTTGTCTGACCCTGTTTTGATTGTATTTCCAATCTGATGGGGTGTCTCATTTCTGATGAGGCAGACTATGGATTGAATCTAGGAAAGGAAGCGTGAGTTGTTGCTTTGAAGTTGCTTTGTTATAATGCTTTATGCCAAGATAATGCTGCAGTAGTACTAGAAATCTAAAGTAATTTACTTGCTAGTAATAAAGAGTAATATGCTTCATGTATGTTAAATGAATCATGAACCTATGCTTAGTTAATATGTAATAGGTGTATGCTTCACATGATGTACCAAATCTGAAGCTAAAGATGATTGATTCAACTATGTATTTTCTGGTTACTGGGCTGATTATGACTATCTACTTTAGAATGATTTGAAAGTATTTGTATGTGGGCTTGCATTAGTAGTTAAAGCTTGTATATTTTATGGTGAATCTGGAATATATATCTACCAATATATGTGACATAATGGCAAAGCATACACGCTCAATGTATGCATTTTTCCATTAAAAGATCATGAGACAGAATGTTAAAACCACTTATAAATGATTTTGATATGAGAAAGGATTTAGTTTATTATAAATAGCTAATAAATTTTGGGGAATCTAGGATCCCCTAGGTATATTCTAAAAATGTTTTTGTTCACTATGGCATATTATCAAACAGTTAACAAGGTGTTTGTGGAAATGAGTTTTAAGGGTACGAGATTCTTTATGACTTAAATATCTTGAATGATATAGACTCATATTTGGTTTTATTACTTTTATGACACCTAAATTTGATAATCTGAGGGATTGCCCGATCACAAAGGATTGTGCAGGTGCACAACATATATACAGTGCATGTGCACAATCTTGGGACAACAAATACCATTATCCCCATTATTTTATGAATGTTTTGATTTATACATAATTACATATAGATGTATGAGGATTAAACTATTAAAAATGATATATTTATATTAGCGTAACATAAGAAGATCTTGGGGGTAAAAGACTTAATAGGGGTAAATCCTATTAGGTTAAGTGACCAAGAAATAATCTGATGAAAATTCAGGGCATTTAATTATATATTAAATGGATAAGTATGGGGGTCGCTTCAGTTGGTATCAGAGCTATGTTAGTATAGAAATATGGCTATAATAAAACAGGATATGAGTCACATGTATGACTGAATTGCCTGTTTTGTTTTAATGTGGTTGAAACCAATAGTATATATTGTTGTTATTTTTTTGAGATATTCAAATTTAACTTAATAAAATATGGGTTTCTATTAGAGATCCATGGTGGGTATAGGATCACATTCAGCTGTAGGAGGCTCAAATGAACATCCCATGATCAATTATCAAGATTTTATGAGGGAAGTAAAAGATGGAATAGGGGCAAGGCCTAAAAATCCACATGAGGAGTTATCCAAACTGCTGAAGACTTATGCCCATTTAGGAGGGAAATAATTTGAAGGGACTGAAGGAGTCATGGGAGTATAAACATGGCTGAGGAATTTAGAAAGGATATTTGCTGATATGCAAATAAATGACCAAAGAAAGAGATAAATTGCTTCAAGAAGGTTAAAAGGTGTTGCCTTAGACTGGTGGGAGGTAATGATTGCTGGAAGACCAGGGGAGGAAATCACCTGGAATCAATTCAAAGACATGTTAGAAGCTTGATTTGTGCCAGCTTCAGCCAAAGCTAACTTGTTGGTGGAATTTATTAGGTTGAAACAAGCTAACATGAGTGTCACAGAGTACACACAAAAATTTGAAATCCTCTCTAAGTATGGCACTGTATTAATTGCCAATGAAGCAGCTAAGAATGGGAGGTATATACAAGGGCTTAATGCAAGATTAAGCAGAGCTATGTTCCATACATGGATAGGACCTTTGATCAAGTGCTTGATTTAACCCTTAAGTTTGGACAGCATGATAATGCTAGAGAAAAATCCAAGAACATGAAGAATGCTAATAAAGGAAAAGCAAGGGTTCAACCTTATGACAAGAAACCAATGGAAGCTAAAAAAAAGTGGAAGGAGGAACTACTGCTGAAGCCAGGAAGAAAGTTGTTTGTTACAATTGTGGCAAGGAGGGTCACATGAGAGTTGCTTGTAGGGTTGGAAAGGTGGCAGCATTTAAGTGCTTTAACTGTGAGAAAGTAGGACATATTAAGAAGAATTGCCAAGCCAGCTAAAGTAGGAGCTTGGAAGGAAATGCAGCTAAGCCAAAGGAAGAATCTAGTCAAGTAAAAGGTACAATTTACATAGTGACTGTACCTATATCTGTAGTATATGATATAGGAGCTACACATTCTTTGATATCACATGACATAGTCCAGAAATTAAAGCTCACTTGTGTGTATGTGGATCAAACTTTATTCATTAAAAGTCCCATACGTAGTTCATGTGTCTTAGGGATGAAATGCATGAATGTAAAATTGAAAATAGGAGGACATGAATTTTTAGCAGATTTGCATGTACTAACTTATCCAGGAATTGGTGTAATTTTGGGAGTAGATTGGCTACAAAAATATAAAGCAATTATAAATTTAGAAGAATTCACAATTTCCTTGATAAACCCAAATAACAAAAGAATTATAGTAATGTGTGAAACCATCAAAGCAGTGAGGCCAGGCAATATTTGGGGAATAAATGTAAGAGAGGACATGCAAAAATTGGAAGACATACCAGTTGTCAAACAATATTCATATTTATTTGGTGAAGTAAGCGTTGTTCCCCAAGATAGAACAGTAGAGTTCCAAATAAGATTATTGGTAAGGGTTAGTCCAGTAATTAAAAAGCCTATGAGAATAGGTACTAAAGACTTGATATAATTGAAAACACAGCTGGAAGAACTGGAGCAGAAGGGGTTCATAAGGCCAAGAAGTTCATGTTGGGGATCACCAGTGGCTTTTGTGAAGAAACAAGATGGTACACTGAGAATGTTTATTGATTATAGGGAGCTAAATAAGGTAACAATCAGGAATAAATACCCTTTGCTAAGGATAGATGATATCTTTGATCAATTAAATGGAGTAAGTGTTTTCTCAAGGTTAGAATTAGCTTTAGGTATCCATCAGATGAAAGTGGAAGAAGAAAGTATAAAATACACAGCTTTTAACACAAGGTATGGATTGTATGAGTTCCTAGTCATGCTCTATGGGTTAACTAATGCACCTTCATACTTTGTTGATTTAATGAACATAACATTTTGGGATTACTTAGACAAGTTTGTTCTTGTATTTATTGATAACATATTGATATATTCAAAATCCAAAGAAGAACATGAAAAGCATTTGCATATGGTTTTAACTAGATTGAGGCAACATAATTTAAAGGCTAAATTTTCTGAATGTGTCTTTTGGCAGTAGGAAGTAAAGTTTTTAGGCCATATAATTTCTGATAAAGGAATTGCAGTGGATCCTCAAAAAGTTGTTGTTGTGCAATCATGGAAAAAGCCTAAATCAGTGACTGAACTAAGATCTTGTCTAGGCATGGCTGGGTATTATAGAAGATTTATTAAGGATTTTTCAAGAGTAGCAATACCTTTAACCAAGTTGACTAGGAAGGAACAACCCTTCATTTGGACAGAGAAATGTGATCAGGCATTTGAGGAATTGAAGCAAGCATTGGTTAATGCACCAATACTGCAAGTTCCAGAAAGAAATGAGGGATTAGTGGTTTATATCGATGCAAGTGGGACTGGGTTGGGGGCTGTGTATCTAGACAACTTAAACCAAATGAAATCAGGTATGAAACTCATGATCTTGAACTTGCAGCAGTGGTGTATGCATTAAAACTGTGGAGACATTATTTACTTGGAGCAAAGTCTGAGCTTTATATTGATCACAAATCTTTGAAGTGCTTGTTTTCACAAAAAGATTTGAACCTAAGGCAGCATAGATGGATGGGTTTTCTACCTGCATATGATTTATACATTTTGTATACACCGGGTAAAGCAAAAAAAGTGGTTGATGCACTCAGTAGGCAACATGTTAGGTTAGTCAATTTAATGGTAGAGGAGTTTAACGATTTGACTATGTTGAGTGAAGCAGATGACATAGCTCAAGGCAAAGAAATGAAGAATCGACTGGTTGATATGAAGGAGTATGGAAAGTTACGTATGGTGACCATAAAGCCAGTCTTGATAGATAAAGTAGGATCACTGCAAGATGATGATCAAAATTTAAAGAGGTGGAAATCAGTTAAAGAGAAAGGAGCAAGTAGAAAATTTTGCACTGGATGAAAGGGGTTATTTAAGGTTTAAAGGAAGGATATGTGTGTCTGATTTAAAGGAATTAAAGGAGGAAGTGATGGATGCACATCAAAAAACTAAATACACCATTCATCCTGGTGGAATAAAGATGAACCATGATCTTAAGAGAAGTTAATGGTGGAGAGGGATGAAAGGAGATGTAGCAAGGTATGTGGCAAAATGTTTAACTTGCCAACATATAAAGACGGACTACCAAAAGCTATCAGGAATGTTACAACCATTCGATGTGCCTACGTGGAAATGGAAAAGCATTTCCATGGATTTCCTAGATCAAAAGGGGGGATGATAGTGTGTGGGTAATAGTGGATAGATTGACTAAGACAGCACATTTTATCCCATTGAGATCTGATGGAAATGCAAGCAAGTTGGCTTAGTTATTTCTTAAGGAAATAGTGAAATTACATGGAGTACTTAAAAGCATTATTAGTGATAAGGATGCCTTGTTTACGTCTAGATTTTGGGGTAGTTTTCAAGAGGCTATGGGGACTGAATTATGCATAAGTACTTCATATCACCCACAAACAGATGGGCAAACTGAGATTGTTAATAAGATTCTAGAGGATCTACTTAGATCATGTGTGTTGGATTTTGGTGGCAACTGGGAAGAATACTTGCATTTAACAAAGTTCACTTACAATAACAGTTATCAATCAACAATAGGAATGGCTCCATTTGAATCACTATATAGCGGACCTTGTCAATCTCCAACTTGTTGGATGGATGTGGGAGAAAGAGTGTCGACTGGCCCTGATCAAGTGAAGGAAACCTTAGCAAAAATTGAATTAATAAGACATAGAATGAGGGTGGCACAAGAAAGGCAGAAGGCATACGGTGATAAAGGTAGATGGCCAGTGGAGTTTAAAGTAGGAGATTATGTATTTCTTAAGGGTTCTCCTATGAGGAAGGTTTTAAGAGTTGGCAAAGCAGGTAAACAATCACCAGGATATGTTAAGCAGGTAAACTATCACCAAGATATGTTAGTCCTTACGAAATATTGGAAAGGATAGGGGCTTTGGCATATAGGTTAAGCCTACTGGAGGAATTAAGGGGAATACACAATGTATTTCATGTATCACAGTTAAGGAGGTGGGTGCATGATAAAGGAACTATTGTGGAATCACCTACACAAATTAAAATCAAAGAAGATTTGAGTAATGAGAAGGAACCAGTAGGAATTGTTTCCAGGGAAGAGAAGAGACTGAAAAATAAAAGCATAAAATTGGTTAAAGTGCAGTGGAGCTTGGATGTAAATGATTGCACATGGGAAGTTGAATATAAGATGGAAGAAAAATATCCAAGCTTATTTTCTAATAGAAATGGAAATCTGAACTAATTTTGGGTGAGTATTTAATTTGGGTGCATATGTTTATTTTTATATATGTGCATTTCTGTTAGTAGCACATAAGGTAAGCACAGAGTTAAATAAATTAGTACACACCTGAAATCAAGAAAGAGGATGATAAATGGGATAAATCATTCTAAAAGTGGTGAATTCTGCTTTTAGAAAAGAAATTATGGGACACAATTCCTAAAAGAAGGGGTGTATGTGATAACCCTAGATTTTAATCCTTTATTTAGGATTGTTTATGCTAATTCCTTTCTACACATAAAGTGATAAGGAAAAGATAGTTGTAATTCTTAACATTATTAAACCAATAGTTAGTCAAAGAATATGAATATTGGTTATGTTTTAATCACAAAATAATTAGGTAGGAAATAGATTATAAATGAACATGTAATGTGTGTGTTTGTATGGCATTTATATTCAGATCCATATGAAATGGCTGAGGGAAAAACAAGGTGTAAATTTGCTATGCAAATTTTTTTTGTCACTATGCAACTTTGCTAATTTGTTTCTAGCTAAGGGAAATCAAAAGATGGAGGGGACCATCCAGGAATCACACCATTTAAATGATAGGCACAATTAGCCTAAACTAGGATGCATTAAGGATAGTACACTTGAGTGTTAACTGTATTGTAAACACAGCTATACACGATGAATAAAATGTGAGGATAGTATGGGTATTTGGTATAACACAAAACCTTAGGACAATGCTGATTATAAATAACACATTAAACGCCCTTGAGGAGGTTAACGCAAACATATTTCCACTGAAATGTAATTGTTCATGAGGCCGTAGGGATTATAGAAGAAAATTGGAAAACATAGAGCTAGGGGAAGGTAGAACTTTGGTGAGTATATCTCACTATTTATATGGCATTAAGACCTATTTAAAAAGCAGCCAAAGTTTGTTATATACTCCAGTTTTAGTTTCCTTGTGATGAGTAATTTGTTTATATGGATTGAATGAGTATGCATGAAAGAATGATTTCAATGTGTGTTTTTAGATCTTATTGCCAACACTGAAATAAAAATAATATTGCCTTAAGGTAGGGTTGTAAATCCTAGGGGTAAGCAGCATTAAACAAGTGGGTTTAAGACTTATGTTTATCTCTAACTAAAAGATGGAAGATAAGCTATGAAAAGTGCTCATAAGCTAATCTATTTACCATATATATTTCTCTGGTTTAGATTAAATTTGATGAAGAGAAATATAAGGTTAAGGGGTCTCCTAATCATCTCCATTCTATGCTCAAGGTAATAAGATAAAGAGTTTTAACATTATTAAATTATGAACTCTAAAATATGGTAGCTATGTGCTTACTGTCACTACGTACTGATTCATGCTTGGATGTTTGTTTATTACTAAATACTATATTATATGAATCTTCATTTGTATGCAATGGGTTCATCATTTATACAAGGGTTTCATGCATCAATGAGGATGTGCGAGGGGAAAGTTAGGATAAAAATAATGTAAAACCTAACTAGAAACAAGGGAAAAAGGGGTCTGGAAGGTGTTACACACCAGTTGCATTGATCTATCCAGCATCAGTGAAGATGATGGGTATGCACATGGTTTAATTTAAAACCCTGAAGGCCTCTGTGTGTTTAGGTGGAAATACAGTGTGCACAAAGTGTTCAAGGAATGGATACTCTAGGTATGTGACCCACTTCCATATGACAAACAATCCAGGATTCACGTTAAAATTGAAGGTTATAACATGTCAAAATGGGGGACTGGGAGGGTACGTGCTAGTGTGTGCATGTACAGTGTGATAATGTCATTTGCATGTGAACAATGGTGAATATGTTATATAAATATTGATTTATACTCATATCGGACTAAGTTGTCTGACCCTGTTCAGATTGTATTTCCAATCTGATGGGGTGTCTCATTTCTGATGAGGCAGACCATGCATTGAATCCAGGAAAGGAAGCATGAGTTGATGTTTTGAAGATGCTTTGTTATGATGCTTTATGCTAAGATAATGATGCAGTAGGACTAGAAATCTGAAGTAATTTAGTTGCTAGTAATAAAGAGGAATATGCTTCATGTATGTTAAATGAATCAAGAACCTATGCTTAGTTAATATGTAATAGGTGTATGCTTCACATGATGTACTAAATATGAAGCTAAATATGATTGATCCAACTATGTATTTTCTGGTTACTGGACTGATTATAACTATCTACTTTAGATTGATTTGAAAGTACTTGTATATGGGCTTGCATTCAGTAGTTAAAGCTTGTATATTTTATGGTAAAACTGGAATATATATCTACCAATATATGTGACACAATGGTAAAGCATACAAGCTCAATGTATGCATTTTGCCATTAAAAGGTCATGAGCCAGAATGTTAAAACCACTTATAAATGATTTTGATATGAGAAAGGATTTTATTTATTATAAATATCCAATAAATTCTGGGGAATCTAGGAGCCCCTAGGTATATTTTAAAGATGTTTTTGTTCACTATGGCATATTATCAAACAATTAACAACGTGTTTCGTGGAAATGACTTAAAGGGTACAAGATTCTTTATGACTTAAATATCTTAAATGATATAGACTCATATTTGGTTTTATTACTTTTATGACACCTAAATTTGATAATCTGAGGGATTGCCCGATTACAAAGGATTGTGAGGGTGCACATCATATATACTATGCATGTGAACAATCTCAGGACAACAAATACCTTGATCCTCATTATTTTATGAATGTTTTGATTAATACAGTATTACATATAGATGTATAAGGATTAAACTATTTAAACTGATATATTTATATTAGTGTAATATAAGAGGATCTTGGGGGGGTAAAAGACTTAATAAGGGGTAAATCCTATTAAGGTTAGTGACAAAGAAATAATCTGACGAAAATTCAGGGAATTTAATTATACATTAAACGAATAAGTATGGGGGTTACTTCATTATTCATAAACAATATTCGTTGAATTCTCCCAGTATTGGACAAGTTACGAATACAATAACGTAAACATAGTTTATAAATAATTTCAGCTAAAACGGTTAACAAAATTTCGATGGCACTTCCTTTTTTCCTTGTGTACACGCATTTGTGTATGATACAGGGACCAAAGGGAAGTGCTGCCGAAATTTTGTTTAACCGTTTAACTGATATGATTTATAAAATATGCTTTCGTTATTATATTTGTAATGGGAAGTAGGTTGACCAGCCTTCAAAGTGAAAAGAAATAAACCAATAAATCGAAAAAATGAAGTAGTTATAAATGAAATTTTACAAGATTTTAATTAACATAAAACGTTTGATTGAATTTACTAACATATTTCTTGCAAATTAGGAAAATGTTTGATTATTTTCTTGATCGCAGATGGATGTATGAACCCCGAACTGGTATGAAAGGGTCGATAAAGGAACATTTTTGTAATGGTGTCCAAGAATTTATTAGATTTGCTAAATCTAATAATCGAAGTAACATAGACATTCATTGTCCGTGCGGCAAGAGCAAACATCTGAAGCATTGGAAACCAGATGTAGTAGAATACATCAGTATAAATTTGGTTTTGTGCCGAATTATTACTTATGGGATCCTCATGGAGAACTTGTTCAACCTACGTCTAATCCTGTAGTGGTAGAGGATGATAATACAATAATGAACGATAATACAATGACGAATCTGATAGAAAATATGGTACAAGATGTGGCATGACAAATGTTTCCTACAATTGATCAAGGTGACGATGAGAACGAAATGTTGAAGAACCAATGGCGGAAGCTAATTTTTTATATGATTTATTAGATTCTGCTAAGAGCCATTGTAGGATGGGTGTACAAACGGAACTGTATTACGTATCATAGGATCGTAAAATATTTTTATTTTATTCCCATAGGTTTAGATCATTCCCGTATTTTGATATGTTGTTTATGGGGATGTGAGAAATATCCATAATTTTTACCAATTTTGTTCATGACCATTTTGCCCCTGTCATTCTTGTATAGAGCATAACTTTGGACTGGGATCGAATCATATGTTGAGACCTATGCCATTGGAAAGGAAATTATGTTTCCATTTCCGTAGAGTGGTCACATTAAAGATTTGGCTCAGCGGTTTGGGAGGAATCGCTCTTTAAAGGTTTCACAGTTTGTTGTTCAAGTTTTTAGAGCCTTAATGGGCTGATTTGGAGAGGTCTATTAGTAGGCTGGTGGGAGGCTATAAATAGGGGGCTAGAAGCTTGGAGAGGGGGTTACTATCTTCATTCTCTCATTTGGTTGGGCTGTGATTGTTCCTTGCTCAAACAAATACACGTTTCCAAAATTAAAATTCTAAATCTACATAAGACAATCGAAGATCTACATCAAAGGGAGCTAGTTCTACATCAAATGAAGATAGATCGCATCAAATCGAGAGGTTTGAAGATAGATCTTCGCTGTCCAGATTCATATTTCATCGATTTTGAGTTAGATTGAAGATTTGGTGAGTGATATGCATCTCTTGCACGGATTCAATCAAGTATATTGGTTGTTTGATCTCATATTCATCATTTCAAGTTGTTTCTTCATATATCTAATCGATATAAGTATGATTTTTAACTCAAATCACCATAGGATCTAATTAACAACTTAAACCGGTAAATTTTCTATGTTATTGTAATCAAAATCGTTGTTTGAATGATTGTTGTTTTGATGTGATTTGTTGGTTTATTGATCGGTGGTGTTTGAGATTGATCGGTGGTGTTTGAGAGTGATCGGTGGTGTTTGAGATTGATCGGTGGTGATTGAGATTGATCGGGGGTGCTTGAGATTGATCGGTGGTGTTTGAGATTGACCGGGGGTGTTTGAGATTGATCGGGGGTGTTTGAGATTGATCTGGATGTTTTCATAGCACGGATCAAGCAAAATGCTATGGATTGTGCAATTTTTCATGGATCTGGGTCTTTTCATAGCATGGATCGTGTGAAATGCTATGGATCATGTAATTTGGATCTGGCAGTTTTCATAGCATGGGTCGTGTGAAATGTTATAGATCGTGCAATTTCCTTGGATCTGGTGTTTTCATAGCATGGATCGTGCGAAATGCTATGGATCATGCTAAATGCCAAAGTACCAAATACTAGACGGGCTGTACATGGTAAAATTAGTGATTTTCCAGGGTGCACGCTGGGGATTTACATTGTTTTCACAGTACTAAGTGCCAGAGTACCAAATGAAAGTGCCAAGGAGTGCCAGGATCGAACCAGGCCATATAATAACATTCGAGAAACGTTGTGAAAGGCTGTTTTGATGTTTTACTTAGCTTTTCACACCAGAATGGTACATAATTGAATCAGGAGATATAACAGCATTCGAGAAGCACTACAAAAGGCCGTTTTGACATTTTGGCCAGTTTTTCATAGGGAAAAAGTTGGAAATGCTATGAAATGCAGTATCGACCAAACGAAGCTGGCTTTTGAGTCGACGATGGTTCTAGCTTCAACATGAGTTCAAGGAGGAATTTTCGAAATGATGTTAGACGTTCGTTGATTGTTTAAAAGAAACGAATGTGAAGATAACTCAAAGGTTGTGAGTTGATGGATAATGATTGCTCGAGAAGGTTGCTTGAGCTAAGTACAGCCACCTGGAAGGACTAGAGATATTGAAGGCCGAGAAATTATCGGTGTCATAGGTTCTAGCGGGCTCAAAGCAAGGGTATAATAGAAACGTCTATAAGGCCGGAAGGTTGCTGGTCGAGTACCCTAGGAATTCGTGAAGGGCCTAGTTGTCAAGGTTGGACAAACATATGAGTCGTAAAGGCATATGGAGTTTTTGTTTGAACCGAGGTTACTATTAGCCCTTGACAAATAGCAAGGTTGGTCGTCATACGATTAACGATGGTTTCAAAGTAGGATTAGGCAGTGATAGCCAGAGTCATGGATGATTGTTTGCTTTGCTTGTACCTTCCTACATAGGTTGTTCGGCGTCGAAGGAGATATCTCTCGGGTGCTTGTCTGGTGTTGGTTTCGGCCTTCAGGGCTTGTGCTTAAGGAACGTGGATCTCGATTAGGGCAGTTTATGTGGGATTTAAACTAGTTGCTATGATTTCTACTACTTGTATGCTTCTGCTTGTTGTGTAAAGTCTATCATTGTCGAATGTGGGGAAGACAAGTTTGGGGTTTCTTCTTTGGTGATGTTGGTAGATTTGGTTGATTTATCTAACTATTCTCATATACTTCATTGATGATGTTAGATAGTTGTTTTATCATTCACTAAGACTGTTGGCTAACTCAAGGTTTTATGTCTCCTCTTATTACCTTGGGTTGTTCATCTACGGTGTTGTGGATGGGCAGACAGAGTAGTAGGTTGTTGATGGTAGATCTCAGTGGATGGAGCTACTGATTGAAGATGAGATGGAGGCTTGCGTATTTTGTGTACTACTATACATATTGGGTGTTTCAGCTATTGTTCTATTTGATGTAATTCTCTGAGAGTTATGTAGTGAGGCTTTATGTACAGACTTCTAAAGTGTATTCCAAAGTTTTATGGATATTTTCAGGATGATATGAAAGTTTGGATTTTTGCTATGTGATGCTTCACTATTTCTACTAGTTGTATATGTTCTACTATACTTTATCCTTGCGTTGTGAGTTCTACGACAGGTTCTGCGTATGTTTACCTAACTTTATGATCTTCCATGGCTGTCTGGCACATCTTTCTGCGGTTATTCCTTTTGTTAAGTAAGGGGGTTATGGGAAGTCGTCACATTTGGTATCAGATCTCTGGTTAACGATTTTAGCCAAAGTTCGAGGGCGTAATTACGTAAGAGAGAAGTACTTATAGATTTCTGATGGATGCATACTATATAGTAGTATATAGTACAGTAGAGTTTGAACTCCATTAGTAGTTTTTCTTGTAAATGATCAATCATTCTGAATTGCAGATTTAGAATGAATTGTTAATTATCGAGACACTGCTAGGGAGAAGACTATTCCTAGAGGTGGTGATGGCGGTATACCTGATTACCCAGCTATGTTCGAGGCTAGGATGGAAGTGAACATAGGGAGGGTACCCGCTCTAGGAACAGTCGCGGTAGATGTTGGTGTTCAAGTGCAAGTACCGAGAGTTGTGGACTTCGCGAAGCTATGCAAAGACTTCGCATCTCTTGGAGGAAACATTTTAAAGGGATAGAGATGACTGTAGAGGTTCAGAGATGGATGGATGCTTGCATAAGGATCTTTGGTGACTTAGGCATAGATGATGCAACTAAGAGAAAGCTTGCATCGAGGCAGCTACAAGGTAGAGCCATGGATTGATAGAACTCCGTTACGCTTGAGACTCCAAAAGAATAGGTCACATGGGAACAGTTTCAAGTCAAGTTCGAAACGAATTTTGTCTCTACTGCTCAGACGTCTATTCTGTTCAAGAAGTTTGTGGATCTCAAACAATTTGTTCGTTCGTATATAGTGACTCCTTATCAAAAAGGACGAGAAGTTCGTAATGAGCTTGTGTGTCGCTTGGGTTTAGAACCCGAGATTTGTGATAGACCTTTGGTTGTGACTAATCCAGTTGGGGGTTCGTCTAGCCTTTGCATGATTTATCATGGTCTTGTATTGTCGAGTCATGGTTGCTCCTTTTTATGTAATTGCTTTGTTTTGAACTTCGCTGGGGTTTGGGATCATCTTGGGCATGGATTGGCTCAACAGGTATGCGGAAATAGTGAATTGCGAGAAGCTAGAGGTGAGAGTCGGGGATGTGGAAGGGCGAAAGGTGTTGATTCGATGTAAGCCTGAAGATGGGGTCTTTGTGAGCTATTTGTATTCACTTGTGATTCCACAAGAAGCCTTGTCATCTGTGATGATCGCAAATGAGTTTGAGGATGTCTTTGACAAGGTCAAAGGGTTGCCGCCGCATCGTAAGGTTGAGTTTAGAATCGATTTGGTCGAGGGTGCTAGACCTATTGCTATGCCTCTTAGGCGGATGGCGCCTAAGGAACAGCGAGAGTTAGAGGTGCAAGTTTGTGACCTTTTGGGAAAAGGATTCATTCGGAGGAGTGTATCTGAATGGGTACACCAGTTGTGTTAGCAACTAAGGCAGATGGCTCGTTGAGATTATGTGTAGACTATAATGAGCTGAACAAGGTAACCAAGAAGAACAAGTCCGTTGCCAAGGACAGATGACTTATTCGATCAACTTCATGAGGACAAAGTGTTTTCTCAAATGGATTTGGCAACGGGATTTCACCAATTGAGAGTGGCAAACAATAGTGTGTCGAAGACTGCTTTTAGGACACCATCCGGTTTATTTGAATGGTTGATAATGCCATTCGGGTTGACTAACGCACCAGCGTACTTTGTGGAAATAGAGTTTTCAGACATCAGTTGAATAAGTTCATTCTTGTGTTCGTGGATGATATTATGGTTTATTCCGGAACAAGGAAGAGCATAAGACGGACTTGCGAGTTGTTTTGGAAATCTTACGAAAGCATCAGTTGAGAGCTAAGTTTTCGAAGTGTCACTTCTGGAAGCGAAGTGAGGTTCTTAGGCCATGTTGTTTCTGGAAATGGAATAGCGGTTGACCCCACTAAAATGGCAGCAATCCAGGATTAAGATAGACCTAAGAATGCGATAAATTTGAGAAGTTTCCTTGGGTTGGATAGTTATTACCGATGGTTTATCAAGGATTTCTCTAAGATAGTTTCACCATTAACAAGATTGACGAAGAAAAACCAAGTGTTCACATGGGATGCAAAGGGTGAGCAAGCATTTGGGATCCTGGAGGAGAGAATAATGAGTGCTCCGGTGTTGACCATTCCAAGTGGGAATGAAGAAATGGTTGTGTATACCGATGCATACGGTACTGGGCTTGGAGCAGTACTGACGTAGAAGGATAGAGTTGTGGCCTGTGCAAGTCAACAATTGAAGCCGCATGAAAGGAATCATCCAACTCATGATTTGGAGTTGGCAGCGATTGTGTTTTCTTTGAAGATGTGGAAACATTACATGTTGGGAGTTAGATTCGAACTGTTTATGGATCATAAGTCATTGAAGTATCTTTTCTCCCAAAAGGATTTGAATCTTCGGCAGCAACGATGGTTAGAGTTTCTGGCATCATATGATTTTTGAATAGCCTATACTCCAGGATAAGGTAACACAATTGCAGATGCGTTGATTCGAAGACATGTAGGATTGGGAGCAATGTTTTCGGATTAGAAGAGCCTCGATTTTTTGGCAAGGCTTGATTTCAGGCCAAGATGTGAGTAGGAACCTGAAATGTTGGCAAGCTTATCGATAAGACCTACTCTTATCAAGAGGATTGGAGAGAGCCAAAAGAAAGATGCAAAGCTTGTCGAATTTATCCAGAAGATGGAACTAGAGAATAAAGAGTTCGAGGTCGATCAAGAGGGATGACTTCGAAAGCAAGGAAGACTGGTTGTTCCTGATATCGACGGATTAGAAGATGAGGTTCTGAGGGAATTTCATCACTCCAAGTTGACAATTCATCCTGGTGATAATAAGATGTATCAGGACATGAAGCGATCTAACTACTGGGAAGGGATGAAGCGAGATATTGGAAAATTTATTTCCAAGTGCATGAACTGTCAGTTGGGGAAATCTGAGCAGAAGAAGCCGAGTGGGTTGCTTCAGCCATTATAAATTTCGACATGGAAGTGGGAACAAGCATCGATGGATTTTATCAATGGACTACCTAGGACAAAGGCATGAAACAAAGGAATTCGGGTCATCATGGATCGTTTGACCAAAAGTGCAAGGTTCATTCCTGTTAGAACAACGAGGACGACATCGAAGTTGGCTGAGCTTTATATAAAATAGATAGTTCAATTCCATGGTATCCCGAAAAGCATAGTAAGTGATCGAGATCCATTATTCACAAGTGCATTTTGGAAGAGTTTGCAAGAAGTTTTGGGAGCCGAGTTGTGTTTGAGTAATGCTTGTCATCCCTAGACTGATGGTCAAACCAAGAGGGTTAACCGAGTTTTGGAATATCTACTGAGGGCTTGTATATTAGACTTCAGAGGGTCGTGGGAAGACCATCTACATCTAGTAGAGTTTGCGTATAATAATACCTACCAGTCGAGCATTGGGATGGCACCATACGAGGTGTTGTATGGTAGAATGAGTATTTCTCTGGCATGTTGGTTAGAAACTAGAGATAAGTTGATACTTGGGCCAGAGATGATAAGAGAGACGTCGGATTGTATTGAGATCATTCGGCAACGAATGAAAGCAGCCCAAGATCGTCAGAAGAGTTATGTAGATAAGCGTCGAAAAGATTTGGAATTCTACGTGGGCGACATGGTTTTCGTGGAGATTTCTCCTTTGAAGCATGTGGTTCGATTTGGAAGTAAAGGGATTGGCTCCTAGAATTATTGGGCCATTTCTGATAGTCGAGCGAATAGGGAACTCGCATATAGATTGGAGTTACCCGAGAAGATGTCGAGTGTGCATAATATTTTCCATGTATCGTTTCTACGGAAGTTCGTGCATGATTCGAATGTGGTGATATCTCCAAAGCAGTATGAAGACCTAGAAGTAGAGACCGTAGTTGCGAGGCCTCGTGAGCCACTTCGTGTTGTGGTGAATGACACGAAACAACTTAAGAGGAAGACGGTTAGGCTAGTCAAGGTACAATGGAGTGAGGATGGCGACGATTGTACGTGGGAGACGGAAGAGAGAATGAAAGCGACCCATCCAGAACTCTTCGTCGGTATGACCCATTGATGTCGTGTCACCCTACATTATTGTAACTTGTACTATTGCGGTTGTTTCTAGAATTTCGCGTGCTAGGATAAGGCTATGGATGCATGGCTTGATGGCAACTAGTTTGGGTTATAGAATTGGTTGCTCATGGTTGATAGGCATGCATGAGTGTTTTGTTGCTTATGTTTGGTGAGATTTCGGGGGCGAAATTCCCAAAAGGGGGAGGGAGGAGAATGTAACAACCAGCATTTTACGTATCGGAGGATTGTAAAATATTTTTATTTTATTCCTTGAGGGTTGGATCATTCTCATATTTTGATATGTTGTTTATGGGGATGTGAAGCATGTCCATAATTTTTACCAATTTTGTTTGTGACCATTTTTCCCCTATTAGTCTTGTATAGGGCATAACTTTTGACTTGGATCGAATCAGGTGTTGAGACCTGTGCCATTGGAAAGGAAATGATGTTTCCCTTTCTATAGAGTGATCACATTAAAGATTTGGCTCAGCGGTTTGGGAGGAATCACAGTTTTAAAGTTTCACAGTTTATTGTTCAGGTCTTTAGAGCCTTAATGGGCTGATTTGGAGAGGCCCATTAGTGGGCTAGTGGAAGACTATAAATCGGGGGTTAGAGGTACAGAGAGGGGATTACTATATTCATTCTCTCATTTGGTTGGGCTTGTGATTGTTCCTTGCTCAAACAAATACACCTTTCCACCATTAAAATTCTAGATCTACATCAAAGGGAGCTAGATCCACATCAAACGAAGATAGATCGCATCAAATCAAGTTGTTTGAAGATAGATCTTCGCTGTTCGGATTTATATTTCATCGATTTTGAGTTAGATTGAAGATTTGGTGAATGATATGGATCTCTTACGCGGATTCGATCAAGTATATGGATTGTTTGATCTCATGTTCATCATTTCAAATTGTTTTTGCATAAACCAAATTTGTATGGTTTTTAACTCAAATCACCATAGGATCTAATTAACAAATTAAGCCGGTAAGTTTTCTATGTTATTGTAATGAAAATCGTTGTTTGAATGATTGTTGTTTTGATGTGATTTATTGATTGGTGGTGTCTGAGGTTGATCGGTGGTCTTTGAGATTGATCGGTGGTGCTTGATAGTTATCGGTGGTGTTTGAGATTGATCGGGGGTGTTTGAGATTGATCGGGGGTGTTTGAGATTGATTAGGGGTGTTTGAGATGGATCTGGGTGTTTTCATAGCATGGATCAGGCGAAATGCTATGGATTGGGCAATTTTTCATGGATCTGGGTGTTTTCATCGCATGGATCATGTGAAATGCTATGGATCGCGCAATTTCCTTGGATCTGGCAGTATTCATAGCATGGGTCATGTGAAATTTATGGATCGTGCAATTTCCTTGGATATAAGTGTTTTCATAGCATGGATCGTACTAAATGCCAAACTACCAAGTGCCAAAGTACCAAGTGCAAGAGTACCAAGTGCCAAAGTACCAAGTAACAGACGGGTTGCACATGGTAAAATTAGTGATTTCCAAGGTGCGCTGGGGATTTACATTGTTTTCACAATACCAAGTGCCAGAGTACCAAATGACGGTGCCAAGTGCCAAAGAGTGCCAAGATTGAATGAGGTCGTATAATCGCATTTTAGAAATGCTATGAAAGGTTGTCCTGATGCTTTGCTTAGTTTTTCACACCAAAACGATGCAGAATTAAACCAGGAGACATAATAGCATTCCAGAAGCGCTGCAAAAGGCTGTTTTAACTTTTTGACCAGTTTTTCATAGAGGAAAAGCTGCAAATGCTATGAAATGCAGTATCGACCAAACGAAGCTTGTTTTTGAGTCGACGATGGTTTTATCTTCGATACGAGTTCGGGGGGAATCTTCGAAGTGATGTTAGACGTTTGTTGATCATTGAAAAGAAACGAATGTGAAGATAACTCAAAGGTTGTGAGTTGATGTATAATGGTTGCTCGGGAAGGTTGCTTGAGGTAAGAACAGCCGTCGGGAAGGACGACTAGAGATATTGAAGGATGAGAAATTATCGTTGTCATAGGTTCTAGCGGGCTCAAAGAAAGGGTATAATAGAGATGTCTAAAAGACCGGAAGGTTGCTGATCGAGTACCCTAGGAAGCCGTGAAGGGCCTAGTTGTCAAGGTTGGACAAACATACGAGTCATGAAGGCGTATGGAGTTTTTGCTAGAACCGGGGTTACCATTAGCCCTTGACATATGGCAAGGTTGGCCATCATACGATTAACAATTGTTTCGAAGCAGGATTAGGTGGTGATAGCCAGAGTCATGGATGATTGTTTGCTTTGCTTGTACCTTCCTACATAGGTTGTTCAGCGTCGAAGGAGATATCTCTTAGGTACTTGTCTGATGTTGGTTTCGGCCTTCGGGGCTTGTGCTTAAGGGATGTGGATCCCGATTAGGGCAGTTTATGTGGGATTTAAACTAGTTGCTATGATTGCTACTACTTGTTTGCTTCTGCTTGTTATGTAAAGGCTATCACCGTCAGATGTGGGAAAGACACGTTTGGAGTTTCTTCTTTGGAGATGTTGGTAGATTTGGTTGATTTATCTACGTATTCTCATATACTTCATTGATGATGTTAGATAGTTGTTTTATCACTCACTAACACTATTGTATAACTCAAGAAATCACTGCATAGTGCAGCAAAAACTACCCAGATCCGCGACGGCCTACAGGTCCAAATTTGCAATGACTTGGTATTGCAAATTTGCAATGACTTTTAACGGCTTCCCGAGAAACAAACTACCAGCCACGTGGACAAATTGTTGTTGCAAGACGTTGCTAAATTAGCAACGGAGCTGTCACTTTTCCCATCGCTTTTTCTGTTGGCGACGACTTAAATCACACAGCCACAAGATTGTGCGCTAGGGGAACCAGTGTTGGTTTGGACAATTGACAACAGTCGCTCGGAGATGGAAATCAGATCACTAACGTGACTCAACGGTTTACAAGAGGAGGGGAATCCCAAAATGATGTAAATAGCGTCAACTGTAGCCCTTTCACTTGGGAAATTCCGAATTCCTGAAATCCCCCGATCGTCAAGTTACCAACTTTGGAGGCATATGATGGTAGAAAGGATCCGACCATCCATTTGATGCGTTGCATGCGCGATATAAAAGTGCTATCAACATCAGAAAGCGTCATGGCTAAGTGCTCCCGTTATATGATGGATGTTGCTGCTTTGTGGTTTCAATGGCTAGAATCTGAATCATTCAACAGTTTGAACGTGTTGGTTGCCCGATTTATTGAACAGTTTAGAATCCACATCGCAAGACCCAAAAACGTGATGACATTGACAACAATAAAGTAGAGTCCGGAGAGACTCTGCATTCTTTTTGGAGAGTTTTAATGTGGCGGTGGCATCGGCAGATCAACCAAAATCGTCCATGGTATTGATGGTTGTTGCATTCGGTGTCTTGGATAAGTCGGTTTTCAAGGTTTCATTACAATGGGATCAACCCAAGGACCTTGGTGAATTTTATTTCAACGCAGATAGATTTTTGTGGCAGGAAGATACTCGTGTCAAGAAGGAAGTTTTGCAAGTTAAAATGACAAAGGGCGGAGGATCATCCGAACATGGAAAGGATAAGGATAAGGCAAAGGAAAATCCCCGGCAAAGAACAACCAGAAGTTCAGGCTCAGGACAGAGCCTAAGTTCAATAAGCAAACTGAGCTTAATTTAACTTTAGTGGATATTTATCTGGACACACAAGGAGCAATATATTATCCCAAGCCTCCTAGGATGGAGCCAACTTAGAAGGAACAAGAGTCTGAAAAGCATTGTCTGTTCCACAACCTGGATGGTCACAACACATATGATTGCAGGCATCTTCGACATATAATCGAGAAACATGTCAGACGTGGAGAGCTGCTGGAATATGTCAAGCAACCAACGGTGCTAGGTCAGGCACCACCACCTACTGCTCCTTGGAGAGGGAATGATCTAGGATCGAGTTTGCATGGGATTGTCTTCGGTTGATCTGGATCACAATGGATTTTTAGATATATTTTTTAGGATACGTGTTTCTATTTTTGTTTGTTTAGGTTTTCCGGATGGCTATGTCGACTCATTCGTGCATGGGGAATAGGATTTAATCCTTAGGCATGCTCTATGCTCGAGAATAAAACCAATGAATGAGGAACGACTAAGTTGGTGTACTCACGTACAAGATTAGGATTTTGTACCCAGGCGTGCTCTACATCCGAAGATGAAACCATTATGTTTTACTTTGATTGTGTAATAATTATAGGTATAATAGTTACGTTAATATAAAATAAATTTTATTTAAAATAGTTATAAAGGATATAATAGCTAAGTTTAATGTATAATAGTTTGAATTAAAATAAGACAAAAAATATAAAAGTATGAAAATAAATAGTAAAGAATAATTAATTTAAATAAATTAGTTTGATATAAAATATTTCATTTGACCACGGTGTCCGTTTAATTTTTTATCCTAGGGCCAACTGATCATTAAATTTTAATTTTAATTTTAGGAGTATATATCATTTTAACTCGTATCGAACGCCATATGTATATATCATTTAATTCTATTTTTTTATTCAAGTATTCGATGTCCAAGTATACAAATTATAAGTTTATCCCATTTCAATGGCATAGGGTGACAAATATACATCATAGTCGAGAATCATCAGCAATAAACATCTAATAAATCATCACTACAACAAATAAACATAACATGATATCATCATCCAAACAGTCAATATACGTCAAATATTGTCAGTTATTAAACATCAATATTTCACTAGCAATTTTACTTCAGTATTAAATAGATACTGAATCAGATAAATGACAATTAACTAACAATTCAAATTTAAACAAATATGAACATGCATCCAATTTGAAACAATCAAACAAACAAATATTTTTCATACAATATCAATCTAACATATGTCAAGCATTAATTAATGGTTATCATTAATTTCAATGTCAGGTTTACTCCCAATTGTCAGTTAAACGAATTATAACATATTAATAATTTAATTTAACTTGCACAGATGTAACACCCCATGAATTCTATAACGTTAAGCTTCACAAATTAAAGTATAATTAATTATAAATGATGAAATCAAGGGAAATGGGTTACGCCATTGCGTTCGTCTCGAAATTCTGCTTGAGATAGAGTCCAAGTTTGCGTAAAACGGATATCGTATGAAGAAGATATGGACGAACGAAGTTGGGCAGAAAAAAAAACCAGAAAACGGGCGCCAGAACAAAGTTGAACTGGCGCACTTGGGAAGTGCACCAGTACAATTTTGGCCTGGCGCACCTGCCAAGTGCGCCCAGGTCAGAATGACCTGCTGGTCAGGTCCTGGCTGGCCTGGTCAGGGTCTGGTCGAATTCTGATGCTTGGCTGAGTCACTAGGGCTTACGTGTCACCTCTTGATTGGCTCTTTGAACTTTGAATGGTCTATATTCCTACTATCTTCATCTGACGGCTCAAAACAATTTAAAATTCTATAAATACAACTCAAGTCTAACCCTAAATTCACACAAATAATAGAATACAAAAGCCGTCATGTTGCTGGAAAGGGATTAGGAATGGCCGTCAATTAGAAAGCCTAGAGACAAGCCAACACTAAAGCCTAAGAGACGAATCAAATTTAAAGAAGATCAAAGTTTAATCAAATCAATCAACGCAATGTTAGTCTACCCAAAGGAGCGCATCTCAGTTTCAGAATTCAGAATCCAGAATTCAAGATTCTGCATTCGTTGTAAGTATAGTGACCTTTCAGAATATGAATAAAAACTGTGATGTGATTCGATGTAAATGAAAATAGAATCGTGTTGTTATATCGTATAAATTTTGTGTATTGTAATGGTTCTATCATGACTTGTGTATTGATGTTTGTGGCATAAATTGATCGATGCAAGCCTATTGAACAATTGTATATGAAAATAATGGCACTTGCAAGTTTGTGGCAAAAACTAGAAATTTATCCCTTTTTGTATATGTCGATGGCATGGACTATGTAATTCCCTTAGTCTAAATTAGAATTTATGTAAACATGTTATAGACCTTTTATGCCTACATGACCCAAAACCTATGATATCATTCTCATGTTTATTTGCAAGTATAATTGGATCTATGTTTTATAAAACTTTGCAAGTTCATGTTTATTTGCAAAATATAATTGGTTCTATGTCAAACATCGTTTGGGTTTCACAAACTATGCAAGTTCATGTTGAAATAGGCTATATGATTAGATGTAAAAATTGTACATTTTGATGAATATATATAACATGCTAGTTTTGTGGTCGATATTATGCCAAGTTAAACATGTTTAAACACAAGTTTGTATTTGCCTAAACTATGCCATTTCATATGTCACCTACTTAGTCATACTTTGATTTGAATGCAAGTTCACATGACCCATGTTATATGCTAGTTGAATCACTAAATTGCAAGTTCATGTGCCACACACCTTTATGTATTACATGTTCTTGATTTCCCCTTTTTCCTCACGTTTATAAAGTTGGGCTGAATTGTGACAAGCTCAACACATGTTATAACGTTGCGAACAAACGGGGGTAATAACGTTGGGTGTAAAATATGAAAATATATGTTGGCATGTTTGGCACATGCCAATGATTATGACACATAAGCGGTATGAATTGAAATACCCAAAAATAAAAAGATATGACATTTACATATAGTTGAGAAGTAATAAAATATGTAAATTTAGAAAACACGATATGCTTAACCCGAGGTTGGATTGAGTTGTGATGTAAACCTGCCCGGACCCGCCCGGCTGTCCAGTAGTCACAACAATACCTATCCAATGTGGGTGGTCAAACATTGAGCCCAATAAGGACCCGAGGTTAGACTGAGCTACGGTGTAAACTTGCCCGGAACCGACCGGCACATCCAGTAACCGTAGCAATACCTGTCTAATGTGAGTGGTCTGGTGCTCCTAAGAGGCTAAGGACAGATGGTAGGGTTAAGTCAATTATAACACTTAACCAAATTCAACATGTTAACAAGAATTGATGGGTGGGGTTAGGTAAATACAGAAACTTAACCACTTAACATGTTTGACTAGAAAATCCTGGTAACGAGGGACCCGTTTCACCAGTAACTCAAAGTTAGGTATCAACGGTACCCTGAAACTAGACAGGGTGGGGCACGATTACTGGGCTGATTGTAAGCGGTCAAACGACGGCGGTGGGTGCACAGTGCAGGTCTAACGGGGTGCGGGCATGCACACACTCCGGAGCAGACAACCAGGGCACTGGGGACACCATATGCCTTCTAGTTTTGTGTCGGGGCCGCCACCATGGGTCTTGATACACCCCATGGTGGGACCAGCATAGGTATCTACAATTCTTGGGGGTCGTACGACACATGTTAACGCGAGTAGGAGCCGATCTTTAATAAGAATGGGGATCACTTCACCCTCACCACGGGGTGCCAGTTAGAATAAACTCAAGTAGGTGCAGAGATATAGTATGGGTGTGATAGTACATTCGACACTTCCTTAGCTTGTGACACTTTCCTATTTTTAGTTTACATCCATCATACCCTTTTCTTATTCACATATTGAAGAGTTACTAGATTTACTCAGGCTTTATGTCTGACCCTATTTTCTTTTCGTCTTCTTTTCTTTCGTCCCCCCCCCCCAGGTCCACAGAGAGGAAACAGCTCAACTCAGTCAGACTCTTTACAAGCACCAAGAATTAGATGTATGATTTGGATCTTTCTTGCTCGGATAATGGCTTTGGATATCACTATGGGGATTTTTGTCACTTTATTTATGTTTTCATGCTTCTTTAATAATCAAGGCAGTTATGAGGTTGTAATGTTGGAAGTATTTTGAGACAATTATGGAAATCTTTTGTTTGATAAACGTATTGAGGAAATAAAAGTTTGTTTGGTTTCCGCTGTTTAAAATATGTGTATTTATATTTGTCTTGAGTTTATCTGTGGCTTTTACTTATAAACCTCCACCAACGTTAAGGCATTCCCTTTGTGAGTGACCTTAATGGAGACGGGGTGTTTCACTTGGTATCAGAGCATAGGTTTACCAGATAAGGTAAAAGTTTTTGAAAATTGTTTTCAAAAAGAAAGTTTAAAGAAGCATTTTCTTTAGAAAAAAAAAGTGTTATATTTATAAAAAGACAAAATCCCCCAAAGCCATGTGCCCTATCTATCCCTCTCTATCCTTCGTTTTGAATTTTTCCTTTCTGTTTCAGCATGTCTGGAGACCTTAACCTTCCAGAAGGAGTGTCGATTCCCGGCTGGTTTAGGAGGTACTTAGAAGAAAGGGCCAATGGCGCGGGCCCAGCAGACATCCCTCCTCCAGTGGCCGCGGTTCCTCCTCCGCCTCCTCGTGGAAATGCCTTCGCAAAAACATGTAGAGATTTCAAGGCTATGGGTGGAAAAGACTTTTATGGGACAGAATCTTTTGTTGAAGCAAGAAATTGGTTAAAGGAGACTGAGGATTTGTTTGTCATCTTTGGAGTGGATGACAGGCAAAAGATACAACTTGCGGTATGGTTACTTAAGGATGAAGCTTCCTATTGGTGGGAAGTTACCAATGCTCAGAGGGCGGTGGAAACATGGGAAGACTTCAGGACAAGGTTTGAGATGAAATTCCTCTCCCAAGCCGAAAGAAGCCTGCAAATGGAAAAGTTTCTAACTCTGAAACAGGGAAGCATGACGATCATGGAATATGTTAATCAGTTTAATCAGCTGGCCAGATTTGGGCTAGAATTAGTAAACACCCAACACAAGAAGGCACTTCGCTTCGTCAAGGGTTTGAATGAGCCTCTACACAGCCTTGCCATGACCCATGTATCCACGGGAGCGACTTATGAAAGCCTGGTGGACATGGCGTTTCTACACGAGGAAGACCACGACAAGAAAGAAACTAAGGGGGAAGAGAAGAAAGAAGGTGTACAAGCAAAGAAAACAGACTTCAAGAAAGGAGGGAAGAACAATAAGCCCCGTGAGAAGAGAAGGTGCAATTTCTGTGGCATTGTGGGCCATATATCAAAAGACTGCCGGAAAAGGAAGGCGAAGATGGGTGGTTGCTTCCATTGTGGAGAGACTGGGCACCAAGCTAAGGACTGCCCAAAGAAGAAAGGGTAGGGACAGAAAGTCGGATCCACTTCAGGGGGACAGGTTCATGCGCTAGTGGCACCTCAGCAGGAACGAGGTAGTAATATTTCTGTAGAAAGTGTAGTCTATCTTTATGATCATCCAGTTCGTACACTTTTGGACTCTGGCGCATCACACTCTTTTATTTCATCTGCCTTAGTAGAATCTCTGCATCTAGACACTAGGATGGTAGAAGATCCCTTAGTAGTTTCAAATTCAATTGGGGGCTCCGCTTACTTGTCAATGGTTTGTTTGGGTTTGAAAATCTCTATTCTCAGCGTTGAGTTTAGTTGTAGTGCCTTTGTTTTGGGCTTCTCGGGATATGGTTTGATCTTAGGCATGGACTGGTTATCCAGTAATAGTGCCATTCTTGACTGTGAGAAAAAAGTAGTCAGATTCTTGACTCGGCTTGGTAACACTCTAGAAATCTCTTGTAATCCCTTGAATGCTGTTATGCTTAGTTATCTAGAGTCGCTTGATGCTTCTGATGAGAATTTGCAATCAGTTAGAGTAGTCCGGGAATATCCGGATGTCTTTGAGGAAGTGAAAGGTTTACCTTTGAGGCGGGAAATAGACTTCCGTATATATCTTGTGGATAACGCAAAGCCTGTAGCTTTACCTGTCAGACACATGGCTCCAAGGGAGAGAAAGGAGCTCAGTAAGCAGGTTAAAGAACTTCTCAAAAAAGGGTTCATTAGAAGGAGCATTTCGGAATGGGGTGCTCCAGTGGTGTTCGCAACCAAAGCAGACGGTTCGCTTCATCTTTGCGTCGACTATAGGGAGTTAAACAAATTGACCAAGAAAAATAGGCACCCTCTTCCCCGAATCGACGATTTGTTCGATTAGCTTGTAGGTGCGACGGTCTTCTCCCAACTTGATCTGGAAACTGGGTTCCATCAGCTAAGAGTAGCTGATAACAGCATTGATAAGACATCGTTCAGAACCCCAGACGGTTTCTTCGAGTGGCTTGTCATGCCTTTCGGCTTGACAAACGCACCCGCTTATTTCGTAGACCTAATGAGCAGGGTGTTCAGAGAATTCCTCAACAAATTTGTGGTTGTCTTCGTAGATGATATCTTAATCTTCTCAAAGAGTGAGGAAGAACATGCTCAGCAACTGAAAGAAATCATGGATACTCTCCGTGCACATCAACTAAAAGACAAATTCTCCAAGTGTCACTTCTGGAGAAAAGAAGTAAGGTTTCTTGGGCATATAGTGTCCAAAGAAGGGTTGGATGTGGACCCCGCGAAAGTGGTGGCAGTACAAGATTGGAAGACACGAAGAAATGCAACCGAAATTCGAAGCTTTCTTGGGCTAGCCGGTTTTTATCGAAAGTTTATTAGGGATTTCGCGAAAATCTCAACCCCACTCACAAGGCTAACAAAGAAGAATCTGGCGTTCACTTGGGATTTGGACTGTGAGTTTGCTTTCCAACGATTAAAAAGGGCTCTTACAACAACCCCAGTTCTAACTCTGCCTGACGGAAGAAAAATGTTCACAGTATACACGGATGCATGTGGAACGGGACTAGGCGCTGTTCTAATGCAAGAAGGAAGGGTAGTAGCTTATGGCGGAAGACAATTGAAGGTTCATGAAAAGAACTACCCAACCTACGATCTTGAGTTGGCCGCCATCGTCTTTGCACTTAAGTCTTGGCACCATTATCTCCTAGGTGAGAAGTTTGAATTATACACTGACCATAAATCATTGAAATGTCTCTTCTCCCAGAAGGATCTTAACTTGAGGCAGCAAAGATGGATGGAGTTTCTTGCCTCGTATGATTTTGAAATTTCCTATACTCCCGGCAAAGGCAACGTGGTAGCAGACGCGTTGAGCCGAAAGAAACTGACCCTAAGCCCTCTCTTTGTGGAAAGGCAAAACTTGGAATATATAGCCAGTTTTAACTTTAGGCCCTCCTCGGATTTTGTACCGGGTTTGTTAGCATCTCTCGAAGTACGCCCTACTCTCTTAGACTCAATAGGGGCTGCACAACGTGAAGACCCTCAGCTTGTTGATGTGATTGATAAACTTATTAGGGGTGAGACTTCTAGTCACCCCAGTAGATACGCCATTGATGATAAGGGTTGGCTGAGGCGAGATGGAAGATTATGCGTCCCACAAGCAAGGGAGTTGACAAAGAAGGTTCTCGAGGAAGACACGACTTGGGAAACTGAGGATAGAATACGCGCTGCCTACCCTCTTCTTTTTTAGGGTACATCTTTGACCTCTTTTTTTCTCTTAAGTTGTGCCTGTATATATCTTTTTAGGTATATCTCCTCGATATTATCTTTATCCTTAGGTAGAAACCCCTTTGGATGTAAACATGTATTTGAAACATGTTATGGTTGATGGCTGCAAGTGGTTGCAAGTGGTTGCTCGTGGATGCATATACACACACAACCTAGGTCTTAGATCGGCTCAATCACTTCATACTGCATATGCATATATGTATTCTTATTTGTATATGGTTGAAAACTTGATATGTTGTCATATGGTCGTCGCATTTGTATGAATAATTGTGCACTCATGTAGAATTATGAGTAGGAAAAATTTGCATACATAATGGATTCATGACACTTACATTATTCGCATTAAGGAGGTCAACTGAATCAGTAGACCGCCTGATCTGCATTAGATAAGGACATGTACACACACTATGCATATGATCATGAAGCATTAGAAGTCTTTTAAGGACAGTGGATGCCTGTGTTTGTTGGTTGAGTAGATGGACTGTTGGATGGTAGGATATACATTCTTCCTAACTTGAAGATTTCGGGGACGAAATCCTTTTAAGGGGGGAGAATGTAACACCCCGTGAATTCTATAACGTTAAGCTTCACTAATTAAAGTATAATTAATTATAAATTATGAAATCAAGGGAAATGGGTTACGCCATTGCGTTCGTCTTGAAATTCTGCTTGAGATAGAGTCCAAGTTTGCGTAAAACGGATATCGTATGAAGAAGATATGGACGAACGAAGTTGGGCAGAAAAAAAAAACAGAAAACGGGTCAGAATGCACTGGCGCACTTGTGAAGTGCACCAGAACAAAGTTGAACTGGCGCACTTAGGAAGTGCGCCAGTACAATTTTGGCCTGGCGCACCTGCCAAGTGCGCCCAGGTCAGAATGACCTGCTGGTCAGGTCCTGGCTGGCCTGGTCAGTGTCTGGTCGAATTCTGATGCTTGGCTGAGTCACTAGGGCTTATGTGTCACCTCTTGATTGGCTCTTTGAACTTTGAATGGTCTAGATTCCTCCTATCTTCATCTGACGGCTCAAAACAATTTAAAATTTTATAAATACAACTCAAGTCTAACCCTAAATTCACACAAATAATAGAATACAAAAGCCGTCATGCTGCTGGAAAGGGATTAGGAATGGCCGTCAATTAGAAAGCCTAGAGACAAGCCAACACTAAAGCCTAAGAGACGAATCAAATTAAAAGAAGATCAAAGTTTAATCAAATCAATCAACGCAACGTTAGTCTACCCAAAGGAGCGCATCTCAGTTTCAGAATTCAGAATCCAGAATTCAAGATTCTGCATTCGTTGTAAGTATAGTGACCTTTCAGAATATGAATAAAAACTGTGATGTGATTCGATGTAAATGAAAATAGAATTGTGTTGTTATATCGTATAAATTTTGTGTATTGTAATGGTTCTATCATGACTTGTGTATTGATGTTTGTGGCATAAATTGATTGATGCAAGCCTATTGAACAATTGTATATGAAAAAAATGGCACTTGCAAGTTTGTTGCAAAAACTAGAAATTGATCCCTTTTTGTATATGTCGATGGAATGGACTATGTATATTCCCTTAGTCTAAATTAGAATTTATGTAAACATGTTATAGACCTTTTATGCCTACATAACCCAAAACCTATGATATCATTCTCATGTTTATTTGCAAGTATAATTGGATCTATGTTTTATAAAACTTTGAAAGTTCACGTTTATTTGCAAAATATAATTGGTTCTATGTCAAACATCGTTTGGGTTTCATAAACTATGCAAGTTCATGTTGAAATAGGCTATATGATTAGATGTAAAAATTGTACATTTTGATGAATATATATAACATGCTAGTTTTGTGGTCGATATTATGCCAAGTTAAACTTGTTTAAACACAAGTTTGTATTTGCCTAAACTATGCCATTTCATATGTCACCTACTTAGTCATACTTTGATTTGAATGCAAGTTCACATGACCCATGTTATATGCTAGTTGAATCGCCAAATTGCAAGTTCATGCGCCACACACCTTTGTGTATTACATGTTCTTGATTTCTCCTTTTTCCTCACGTTTATAAAGTTGGGCTGAATTGTGACAAGCCCAACACATGTTATAACGTTGCGAACAAACGGGGGTAATAACGTTGGGTGTAAAATATGAAAATATATGTTGGCATGTTTGGCACATGCCAATGATTATGACACATAAGCGGTATGAATTGAAATACCCAAAAATAAAAAGATATGACATTTACATATAGTTGAGAAGTAATAAAATATGTAAATTTAGAAAACACGATATGCTTAACCCGAGGTCGGATTGAGTTGTGATGTAAACCTGCCCGGACCCGCCCGGCTGTCCAGTAGTCACAACAATACCTATCCAATGTAGGTGGTCAAGCATTGAGCCCAATAAGGACCCGAGGTTAGACTGAGCTACGGTGTATACCTGTCCGGAACCGACCGGCACATCCAGTAACCGTAGCAATATATGTCTAATGTGAGTGGTCTGGTGCTCCTAAGAGGCTAAGGACAGATAGTAGGGTTAAGTCAATTATAACACTTAACCAAATTCAACATGTTAACAAGAATTGATGGGTGGGTTAGGTAAATACAGAAACTTAACCACTTAACATGTTTGACTAGAAAATCCTGGTAACGAGGGACCCGTTTCAGCAGTAACCCAAAGTTAGGTATCAACGGTACCCTGAAACTAGGCAGGGTGGGGCACGATTACTGGGCTGATTGGAAGCGGTCAAACGACGGCGGTGGGTGCACAGTGCATGTCTAACGGGGTGCGGGCGTGCACACACTCCGGAGTAGACAACCAGGGCACTGGGGACACCAGTAGTATAACCTATGCCTTCTAGTTTTGTGTCGGGACCGCCACCATGGGTCTTGATACACCCCATGGTGGGACCATCATAGGTATCTACAATTCTTGGGGTCGTACGACACATGTTAACGCGAGTAGGAGCCGATCTTTAATAAGAATGGGGATCACTTCACCCTCACCACGGGGTGCCAGTTAGAATAAACTCAAGTGGGTGCAGAGATATAGTATGGGTGTGATAGTACATTCGACACTTCCTTAGCTTGTGACACTTTCCTATTTTTAGTTTACATCCATCATACCCTTTTCTTATATTCACATATTGAAGAGTTACTAGATTTACTCAGGCTTTATGTCTGACCCTATTTTCTTTTCGTCTTCTTTTCTTTCGTTTCCCCCCCCCCCCCCCCCCCGGGTCCACGGGGAGGAAACAACTCAACTCAGTCAGACTCTTTACAAGCACCAAGAACGTAGATGTATGATTTGGATCTTTCTTGCTCGGATAATGGCTTTGGATATCACTATGGGGATTTTTGTCACTTTATTTATGTTTTCATTCTTTTTTAATAATCAAGGCAGTTATGAGGTTGTAATGTTGGAAGTATTTTGAGACAATTATGGAAATCTTTTGTTTGATACACGTATTGAGGAAATAAAAGTTTGTTTGGTTTCCGCTGTTTAAAATATGTGTATTTATATTTGTCTTGAATTTATCAGTGGCTTTTACTTATAAACCTCCACCAAAGTTAAGGCATTCCCTTTGTGAGTGACCTTAATGGAGGCGGGGTGTTTCAACAGATATCTTAGTACATTGTGAGTGGGTTAAAACACTCACCTTTGATATAGGTCGAATAAGCAATCTCCAAATCCAACCAAACTAACTTCATGTCGTCCGGAATTTCGATACGAATCCAACGAGAGAATCTTGCATCAATCTAAGTTCGTATGCAAAAGTTATGCACATTTAAACATTTGAATTTAAATAAATACAAACATAAGCTAAACAACACCTCACCCTATCATTTTATGCCACGTCGGCATCGTCCCTACCGCTTTCCTGCTCTCGCATGCTCCAGGAACGTGAAAATTAAACCCATCATTCATGCTAAAAACCTGAATTATGACCGAGAAATACTCCCTTCTCACCATGAGTGAACGGCTCCGATCACTACGGCTTCAAAGCTCTCGCCGACCTCTACCTAGCCATGTCTACCACGAAAGGTTCGCGCCTCCCTAGCATGTGCATCATCGCCTTATTTTTTAGGGTTTTTGATCCCTAAACAGTGAATTCCATCTACCCTAGGTCGATTCAAGCCACAAGACCACCGCTAGTCAATTCTAATTAGGGGTGAGCATTTGGTCGGTTCGGTTGATTTTGAGGGAAAAAACTCAAATTGAATTGAAATCGAAAATTTTCCAAATCGAACCGAACCAAATTAATTTTGGTTAATTCGACGGTAACCGATTTAACCGAACTTGAAGGATGCATTATTATTCAAATGATGAATTCACTCAAAGTAAAACATATATTCATATTTGAAGAAATTTTATATATAAATTTTATGTTTGTAATAAAGTTGATCTATTTGTAGTAAATGCCTTTATATTATATCACTAAACTAATTATTTGAAGTACTATAATACCGCGAAATTAGACAATAAATTGAAAGTTCAGTTAATTCAGTCAAACCGATAACCAAAAAAAATTTTCACAAACCGATTTAGTATTAAAACCAAACCGAACAAAATGAACCAATTTAGTCGGTTAATTCGGTTTGAACCGAATATTTCTCACCTCTAACTCTAATCGTCGATATCTACAGTACCCAGATCTTTAATTTGCCTAAAATTGCTCGAATTAAAAATCCCCAATTTGACTTAAATTGATTTCAAAATTTGCAAACTTGACCACGATTTGAGAATGAACAGAGCATCGAATTCAAAACGGATCATTTGATTTGAGTTGCGTTCATCGAGGCCTTTCCAACGATATATAATATGAAATGATTTGAAATATTTGAAATTTTGATGTTGTTTTAGATATGCAATCACCATTTTTTCCTACCAGAAGATATTTTAGAATTTTATTGCCAAAGAGAGACCGAAAGAAGTTTCTATTTATAGATGCATGTTTTGTGAAAATAAGATGACGGCTCGGGTATCAGAAAACTCAAATACATACAAGAGACAACATGTCTATTGGGCCATAGTTGTTACAACAGCCCCAAAACCGGTTTTCTACGTTATCGAATTTCATCATTTCATGTATCGGGTTATCGATATTTTTAAATGCAATGTAATTATTGAAATTTACTAAAAACATAATTTGGTTCAAATTTTTTGATTTCTTATCGTCAACTGAATTTTTAAATTATCATTCGCAACTGAAAGTTTATGACCATAATTTATTTTCTCGAAATTCAATTTTACCTTTTTATTTGAATTCCACTTGTATTAAAAGAAAATGTACAAATTTTATTTGATCAAAATATTATTTTAGTTACCCTAAAACACTTATTTTATTTAACGCAAAACGTACACGTTTTCAGTCAAATATATTTCGGAGAGATAAACGTCTGAATTTTGCAAAATGAAAAATACCGTTTTACTTAGAAAATGGTATCGTATTTTTAAAACGAAAACGTCTAAGTTCCGCCAAACTTTTATTTTTCAAAATGATTCATTCAAATTTAACTAAACTCGCGAACAAAACAGAACAAACTTGCGTATTTTACAGCAAAATTTATTGTTACAATACGTTTAGTTATACACATCTCAAATCTTAAATTTCGGATTTTAGTTCAAAATTTATATTATAACGTCAATTACGATATAAACATCGATTTAAACGGAGCGGGCGAAAGTCGACGTTTTCTCTACAAATTTTACAGGATCAAACTTATATAAAAATATTACGTTTAAGAATCAATATTTCAATGTTTATATTATTAATCGATTTCACATTAGTTTCAAGGCAACTAAATACTAAAATAAATAATCATTCTGATTTTCGTTGTTCAAATCAGACGTACGTGTAATAATTTATATTCAGAAGTCAATTTCATTTATTATTACATTCCAAAATATTATTACATTTCAAAATAAATTAAATGTCAAATTCTTAAGTAAATTTTTTGTTAAACACGTTATTTAAAATCATTAAAATATCAGGTTGTTAGTTGTTACTAACTCTTTCAGATTAGCAGAGGTATTCTGAATACAAAAATATTTAAAAAATTCAGAAAGTATACATAATGCAGTAGAAAAAAAGGGCATGTAAAAATATAAAAATATATTTGAGTAGATATTCGTAAACTAATGAAAAGCTATGACTTTTTGGATTGAAAGTGTGAAGTTAAAAATGACGAAGAAGAGAATATGGAAGGTGAGATGTAGAGAAAGAAGTACGAATTGGACGTCAATGTACTTTTTTTCCTTCAACGGCTCTAATGGTTTACTAGGAAGGAATAATCGTTATGGCGCTCGATCCATTGGACCCATCGGTGGTATGGTGAAAGTACGGAGGCAAAATAACTCCGCAGACGGTAGCAAAGCGGCTATTTTTACTAGGGTTGGATTCGGTTTGGTATCGGAAATTCAAATCCAAAACCATTATCATACCGATACATATACTAACAGAAAAATCACACCATTATTAACCTAAGTAATCGGTAAACCGATAATTCGGTTTTTGATTGGTAATGGACTAATGGTTGGTAAAGGTGGATAATTATTAATTTTTACAGTTTACAAGTATGATATTTATTTGTTTACGATATTTTTTTTCTGAAAGAGAAATACCTGGTGTTATTTTTTATTTTATGATTATGTATCGATTTCATTTTGCATAGTCGAATGTAAGTAAAGTTGATGCAAAAGCTAAAATATTGACAAAATCATATTGTTTTTAATCAAATAGACGATAAGAATTGCTCAATTGATTACATAATATAGTACTTTGCCAGATTTCTATTAAATCATTGCATTTTAAATTTGATGTTATGTTGTGTGCGTGTATATATACACACATACGCATGGGTATGTATATTTGTTTGTGTTAAGATCCGTAGTGATAGGTATGGTAGTTACCGTATTTAATAGTAAATTTAATATTATGGTAAAAATGTTAGAAAAGTGTCAAAGTTGCGCACTGTGATGGTCAAACAGAAGTCAGTTCAAAAAAAGAGTTGATTTCGTGTAGCTGCCTGAAAAAGCTGAGCATGAGCCAGCCAGCAGTGAATTATTCCACAAGTTTATGAAATCATGACCACACTTTACCTAAAACATACTATTCTTTTTATATTTACAATAATATTGCAGCGTCTTCTATGCTTTTCCAATCCTTGTCACCTTTCTGAAACTTGTACCAGCGTAGTAAATATTTGACTTATTTGTACTTTATTCTCAAAGCCAACCTTTATTTATATAGTATAAAATGCTTTTGCTTTGGAATATTTTACTATAGCTTTGCTTCAAAAAACTAAGCCAAACAAGTTTTATTATTAACTCTTTCTCGATTTGGAGGTAAAAACATCCTATTAATATTGCCTATAGTCGGTAAATTCCATGATCCATTTTAGTCTTAAATCCGCCAAAGCTACCACGTCTGCTTGTACTACTTTGAAATATCAGCTCAATCAATATAAGGAATTTCGAAAATAATGGTTGGAAATAAAATAATTACGTTAAAAAGTCAAGAAAATAATTGTTAATAGTAGACTCATCATCGGTGGTTGGAACAAAAGCATAGTTAGTTTGGAATTAATTTCGTGTTTATGCGTATACGGGCATGACATGTGTCGTTAGTGGAAGGGAAAAGCAACACACTGGCTTGTACGGTATTCACGACATCCATATCGATCCTATTAGAGCATCTGTCGCAATAAAGATAATTTTGATGTGAGAAACAAAAACATATAAAAAAAAAAAAAATTGAATTCGTCCCACCTATCAGCAGTTTAATATGAAGACACTGATTTTATAAAAATAAAATAAATGGTTTTTAGAAAGCTGTTTAAGCTAGTTTAATATGAATAAGTATTGACTGACATAACAACATCTTGGGATGTAGAAGAATGTCCATAACCTTTGAAAATTTAAAATTTCAAAATTTCTGCAATAAAAAGAAATTTTCAAAAAAAAATATGTCGTAGATACGATAAAACTAAGCAAATTAATGGGAAGAAACAATAAATAAGTTGTGCAAACAACATATTTTTTTTATTTTTCAAAAAGAAAACAACTAAGGAGGAAGTGTCCGATTGAAGGAAGGAGGAAGAAAGGGGTAAACGCAAATGTATAACAGTAAAAAAAATTGAGAACTCCAACAGTGCGTCCGCAGCCCATTTTTGGCATGCTCGGTTTTTCATTGGCGTCCGATGCGTCGGACGCCAACTAGTTTCACCACGCTCAACTGGAACGCTCGTCGGATGGTGAAAAACAAGCTTTTGACGTCGGACGCGTCCGACGCAAGACCATTAATTTATTTAATCTCAATTGATAATCAAAATGTATGTAGTTTGGTTGGTAAATGCACATAGCTTATTGAAGAGGGGCCAGAGATCAAATCCTACCTTCAACCTATTTAATCTCAAATATCCTGCTCGCGTCGGTTAAGAACGCACCGTAAGTGTTCAGCGCGTCAGAATCCGACAATTTAATCTTCTATTGGGAAAACTAGGCAGTTTGAACCGTAACTATATTGGATGTAGACTTGTAGTTGCATTGAACATGTCCAAAACTGTAACGGTTCAAATTCTTAACGTGAACGAGCACCTGACCTGACCGTTTGAGGTGGTACGTCCGGGCAGTTGGCACATGAATTTGACTGTATTGGCTCCATATTTTGTTCTTATATGCTTCGATTCCTTGGACCCTGCAGAAACAAACAGCTTTGTAGATTTATTTATCAACAAGCATTTCAATTTTAAAACGCGTAGAATTTGTATTCTGTAAGTTTCTACTGCCATTCTAACAGTACAAACTTGTCATTAAGGTTTTAATGAACAAGCTTCGCTTTGCCAAATGATATCGCTGCTACAAAAATATTCCTCAATCTCATGCTTAACGTAATTAGCAACAAAATGTTGGTTAAATAGCTAAAATTACAACTCCATGTTTCCGTAAAAAATGAAAAAGGAGGCGCGCTCCATCAAGTATTCAATTATACATTAAGCGGCATTAGATTTACAACCAAACACTCTTCAATTTCATCTCCAAATCTCGTCGATCACGTCGACCGATCCTCGCCTGGATCGCTTCTGCAGCGTGCCAAACCCATTTCCGTTCCTACATTCAAATTAATCCAAATTATTCCTGTTTATCGTTTGTTTTTATGTTGAATAAAAGGATCTGAAATATTGAAATTGAAGCGGTAAGCTTACCACGGATTAGTGACCTTTTGCAGTGCGCGATCGCGCTCTGAATCCCATCCTCCATCAAAGCAAGCGAGTCATCGCATGCCTTCCTCGGGGGCGATCTCACCGCCCCAACTGCCGCCGACGCGGACCTACTCTTCCTCAACCCCGCCGAAGTGCTGCTGCTCCCCTTTTTACGCTTGTGCTCGTTCTCCGTTGCGGTGGTTTCACCTCTGAATCGAACTGCTTTTTCGTTGCTGTTGGTCTTCTTCCTGAACGGCTTGATTTTATTCAGGTATTTGTTGATGACGCCCTTTCTCTCCTCCATTGCATCCCGTTTCTTAAGCAAAGATGCGATGCGTACTTCTTCCACTGGTTTCGGCTTAGACTTGAATTTTAGAAGGAATACATGGACTTTGGATGAAAATTGCGTTCTCGATGTGGACTCGGGTTTCGGTGCGCTTTTGGCTTGATTGTTGGTATCGGATTCGGAAATTGAGGAATCGGATTCGGAAGTGAAATCGGGTTTGTCGGGGATGGTGAATTCGAGGTCGAAGTACGGACCGTCACCGTCGTCGGAGGATGAGGATGGTCGGAGAACGGTGACGACGGATGCGGTGCGCATTTTAGTAGGAGGGGTGGTGCGCATTTTAGCAGGTGGATTTGTGAAGTCAGAGAGCAAATGAGGCATGCTGTTGCTGTGATGGTATTTATGAAGGAAGACTGCTTTTTCTGGGTCAGTGACATTTCCACTTAGATTTATCAAATTTGTTTATTGTCTTTAATAGGATTAGGTATCACTGAAACATACGCGTTACCTTAGTTTTCTACTATTTAATACTTCTTTTATACCGCATTTAATTTAATGTATCATTTACTTCACTAATGAATAGGAAAAGCTACCTTTTTTGGCCTTAATTGCGAATACAATGGATGTCCATCTTTGATTTTAGTGGTAAACGTTCCAAATCTTCGAAATAAATTTTTTCAGAAAAAAAAGAAGAAGGTATAATGGTAATTTTAGAATTGGAATTTTTATTTTTATTTTTGAACCTATACAAACCTTACATGAAAAAGAGACTGCATTGCTCTTTTTTCTTTCTTTTCAAATTAGGCACACTTTATTAAAGTAAAAATATATTTTCAAAGGTTAAAAAGCGGGTGAACAATGAAAGACATAGTTCAAAGATAATATTAAAATTACACGTAATGAATGCAAAAGTAAGTTTCTACAAACTACCATGAGTATAATAGGTGGGAGACACCTAAACTCTGATGGACAATGAATTTTAATATTGATGTACCCTAAAATGTTAGGTACCGTTCTTTTTGGTACATTGACAGTTGACGTCCATGTCTACGTCCGATGCGTTGGACGGATCAAGCGTGAACCCCGCATAACTTTCATGTTTCGCGTCCGACGCGTCTAATCGAGTCAGACGCGAAAGTTCCCGGTACCCATTTCTTTTCTTTTCTTTCCTTTTTCCTACCTCTTGCTTCCTCTTTTTTCTTTCTCTTTCACGTTATCTTGTTCATTAAAAAAAAGAATTTCTCTTTCTTCAACTTACCACTTCTCCGACCCCTTCAACATTCCCCTTTCGTATTGCTCTTTCGGTTCAAAAAAGAACGAATCCGTGTTGTGATAATGTGAGACAGGCGTCGTCTAGTTCGACCAAGTTTGGAGTTAACGAATGATTTTTGAACTTAACTTACGTACTTTAAATCCGAGAACAATTTTAGGCTAGATAACACAAAATTTAAAATTTAACCTAAAGAACGTAAAAAACCTATAGATTCATATAGCATTATCAAAATATAATAATATATCCATATAATATTACTACCGTTTGTATATTGTCCAAACAAGTGTTCAGTTGTTCTCTGCAGTTCGATTGAATTTCAGTTGTGTTATGAAAGCGTATGATCCCAGCAGCATTATCTGAGAAGCATTACTAGTAAAATACAAATGCAGAATGAAATAAAAATTTGTAGGTAAAGCAAATTCACTGTCCTTCTTAAGCGTATTACAACTTACATTGTCAGTATTTTCTTATGTGAATGTACTTGTTTTTTTTTGGCCACTTATAATGCATAATAAGAATTAATATATTAAGTAGGCTCTTCTGCGCAAAACATACATTATGAGACTAAACAAACTTGGAACTGTTATGTGGGGAAGATGACAACAACATACCGAACAATGTGCAACAAACTTTCAGATCAAAGTGAACGCGAAAACAGAGTAGTTGTAATACGTTTAAATGAATACAGCATTACCTCGTGGAACCAGTATGGAATTTGCACTTGGCACGGTTGAGAAGTTTTTTGGTCATGAAAAAGTCATGAAACATATGTATTGCGCTTGATCCTCTGGTGCCATAATGACAACATTATTTATCACATCATCTGACATGCGTAATGCTATTAGCTTTACCAATGAACCCTTGTTTCGACAATATACAAACTATTGTAATTCTATATGAATATAACATTATATTTCAATAATGCTATATGAATATATCATTTTTGTCCTTCAAACTAAATTTTACAACTTGTGTCCTTCAACCTAAAATTGTTCTCAATATTTAACCAAAGAACCATATTTGTTTAATATTCACGAAATTTGACAAACAAATTATCAAGTTAACGAGATCGAGGAGGGCAACAGATTGATATCGATATCGACTATATGAATGAAGATTTGGGATGTGCCTAAATCCATATTACAGAGTAACCGACACCAATGCATCTTAATTTTGGGGTCAAACGATTGACTATGAAGGTGACTAACCTAAATTGATATGTAACAAGCCGGATTTTTATATTGGAATACTTAATTAATTTAAATATTTAAAACAATTAATTTTGAAATTTAATAACTTGAAATTAATTTAAATGAGAGTTTGGTTGTCGATTTAACTTGAAATTGTAAATGTTGAGTTTACAATCCAATTAAATCTATTTTAAGCTGTCTGCAATTCTGTTTAGATATAAAAGATAGTAATAATAATTTATTATCAACGTATTTAAGTGCTTGAAAATCGATTTACATTTTATTGATTCAATGTATCACATGAAAATAGTCATCTTTCAAACAAACTCAGATTTCGACGAAACCAGTTTCATCAAATCCAGAATGTTAAATTATTGTAAGATTTCAAGTTACTTATATGTCGGAGTTATTGAGTGATCGTGAGCGATATAAACACGTATCGATAATAAATTTGTAATTATATTAATTTATAATTTGATTTTTAGAATAATCGTTAAATATTTCCTAATTGGCTTTTGAAACCAGTTCCATAGAGTTTAAAATATGGGTAAGTAGTAGGTGACGACTGTGAGCACACCTTATTTTGAGTTCGGAAAAAAGGGATGAATAGTGTTTTAGAAATTTCCTATATAAGGACTCAACATTTTCTATTTTACACTAAACCTTAAACAAATATTCAAGCATCCATTTTTCTAAAACCACCATCAACGACCACTGTAACAACCCATATTTCGACAAACTGATTTTTTTTTTCAAAAAATTAATTCCAATCTATCGAAGCTCGAGTCGGCTTGTCTGATATCCTTTAGAAAAGTCAGAGATAATAGATGTATCAGAGCTCAGTAAACATCTCACAACGGAATGGATAAAATATAATCAAATATAGCCTTATCGAAGTAATAATATTGTCTAATCAGTATCTAAAGCTATCATATCTCTTCCCCAAAGATAACCTACGAGTGTATTAGAGCATCTCCTTGGTTTCTTGGTTAATTCTTATAATTCAGCTAATTACATGATGTAATTCGAGTCATTTTCCAACAGAATTCAATCTTGGGCGCCTGTTGAACAGGCGCCTAGTCTTTAGGCGCCTATTCAACAGGCGCCCAACCTTTTTTTCTTGGGTGCCTGTTCAACAGGCTCCCCAAAAAAGGGGCCCAACTCCATTTCCATATGAATTGTTTCTCTTGTCAAACCCATACTTTAAGTAACTAAACCTTAAAATTTATAAATAGAGGAATGCGACCCATGAAAACACCGAAAATTATACGAAAACGTCGAATAAAAATACCGTGCATAAGTCACTAGTCATTAGTGGACGATCCGAAATTTTAACAAGTTGTTATGATCAAAATGATTCAATTAATATGCATAACGATAACACTAACAATAAAACATACAAATACAATCGGTCATTAAAGGTACAACAACTAATGATAGTAGATGCCAATTAAAACACGAAAGCAAACGTAGATGCCAACTACATGTTATGCGTTCAATCTCAAGGGAGTCTCATTATGTTCAATCGCAACTATTCATTATCATTTTGGAGACGTTTAATCTCCCGTTCAAGTTCGTTTGCATATGCTATTCCCCTTGGGCACAAAGGTTCGTCTATCCATTCCGTGTAATTGCATCCGTTTGGATAGGATGGACATTTCTGCAAGCGTCGACCTATATTGTTGCCCTATGCTCGAACTAGAACTTCAACCACATAACCGCAGTAGCAACGTACTGGATAAGAATCAACTCCCTATTCAAACGGTGGTACTCGATAGAACTCTACTTCTTGTTGTGGTTGAGCGACCGCCTTTTCATACGATTGTTGAGCACGTGGTACTTTAGCTTCATGTGTAAGATTTACGTTCCTCTGTTCATGCGATGGTTCATCCTGGGGTCTTATTTGGTTTAGAAACTGGAATTCGTCCTCGAGCTCCTGAAGTCTCATTTGTGCGTACGCCTGTTCATCAGAGTCTGTAGCTGATGACCAAGAAGACATTCTGAATGAGTGATAAAAGGAGGTAGTACAATAATGGGAACAAGTTTGTTTGAGTGAGGAAAGTTGTGAGTAATTTGACAGAATTACATAGCTGCGTAGTACAAATAAATAAAAGAAACAATGATGTAACCGGTTATTGTTTCGCGTGACATAAAAGTGTAGGGAATCTGCTTTACGTACTGCCATGATGTGAAAGGTCACGGGTTCCACTTTGCTTTACGTGATGTGATTTTCATAGCATTTGTCAGCAATAATGGTCAAGTGGATGAGTATGACCCTATTTTCTAACTCCTTTGTGTATTCAAATATTTAAATAGTTTATACTTCGTCCCCCAACCATACCTTCAAATTTTGCGTTCTAGATCAACCACGACATTAAGGTGAGAAAATATTACTCTTTTTTCTTCTACGTGTTTAAGTACTTCTTTGTGTACATAATATATTTCTTGTTTTTTGTGTAGCTTAAATGGACGATTCGGTAATCAGTGATGAACTTGTAGATAAAATGTTTGATGAGTATGAACGGAACAAGAAGGAGAAGAAAGAGGATGGATTCGTTCCGGATACACAAGTAGAAGAGGTGGAAGAACCAGTTCAAAATGAAATTGTTCGTGGTACTAAAGAATTAGACGAAGCTCAAAAACCAAAAGCACGTCCATGCAAAAACTTAAGGAGGCAAATGGTTAACCATAATCGTCACAACCAAAGTAATGCTAGCTCTAGTGCTACGGCAACAGAATTATCTCCTAAGGACTTACTTATACTCGTGAAATCCTATATCGAAGTTGATAAAAGAGATTTGCAGCTGATGCAAAATGGAGGAAGGCTAACCCATAAAGAATTTTGTTCCATGATAACAAGATTACATAACAATCATCGTACTTGCACCACTACATGAACTTCTGGTGAAATTCATATGGCTCATTGGCGTTTCGTTAAAACTTGTGAACGATACCAAAAGATTATACAAACAGTTGAAGATGAAGAAATATTTAAAACGACTCGGGCAACTTTTGATTCTCGTTACCTTGTAGAGTATGACACTAATTTTGTTGGGTACGAAGCCTACAAACTGCATTATAGTTGGCTAACCCGGTATGGTGTTGAATAGACTAATGGTTTTTCTTAGTGCTTGTTGAATCTTTCAGTTACTTGATGCTTCTACGTAAAAAAATTGGGATTTCGTCTAATTTTGTACAAATCCAACATACAGTGATTGTAACGACCCGGAATTTTGGGGCCAATTTAAAATTTTTATTTTAGAAATTTTAAGGGAATTTTAATATTTAAAATAATTTACTTTAAATAAGAACGACTAAAAATTTATTTTAAAATGGATAAATTCAATTTAATTATAAAAGGAGTTTAAAACAGCGCTGCAGTTTGAAAATTTGAATTTGAACTTTGACTGACTGTACCGGATTCAAAATAAATCAGAATTGAGCGAAACAAGAAATATTCAAATCTGTTTAATCATATCTTTCTAACGAATCTGAAAAACTGAAATTTCACTTTGAAAAAGAAAGTTATGGCCAGTTCAAAATTTAGAAAAGTCGCTGTAGAATTTGTATATATTTTAATATAATATATTGGCCTTGAAAATAGTAATTTTTCAAACGACCTCGGTTTTCGACGAAACCACTTTGTTGGAGCCGGAATGTCAAATTATTGCTAGATTTCAATTTTCATAATTTTTTGAATTAATATGTGAGCGTGGCAAAGGAAAACGTGTTTTGTCAGTTTCAGTCAAATTTAATCGACTTGAAAATGACCATTTTTCCAACAGTCTCAGAATTCAACGAAATTAGTCTCGTTAGAACCGCATCGTCAAAACATAACTAGAAATAATTTTTCTGGAATTTTTAGAGGTAGTATGTAACCCCGGTAATTTAAAATGTACGTTTGAATTTAATAATTTAATGATTTATAATTAAAAATTAAAGAAAAACATATCGTAACAGCCGAACTGGGTTACGAAACATGTTCCATTGTGTCCGGGACGGGGGTTATTAGCTAGGGGCGACGCTCGTTGGGTTTGAATTGGAGTCCGTATGGGCTAAAAGGAATTTCTTGAATTAAATAATTAAACAAATATAAAATACGGTATAAATACACTAGAATACGGAACCCTAATCCACTCTAATGCCGTAGCCGCCTCTTATACATTTTAATGGCTGATATCGTCTGAACTTCGGGGCGTGATTTCTCTAAATCCATGAATCCGTTCGATGAAGTGGATATACCAAATTAAAGAGCTCGTCGAGCTCTAGAACATGAACGGTGGTGATCCAAAACTGATGATCGGAGCAGCGGTATTTTGGCCGAGAACGACCGACATTGGGACGCCGCCCCTGGCGTATGCAGGTGTGCGAGTGGGGCCCTTTTCTGGGCGAGGGTGGAGCGAGACGAGGGCGTGGACGTGGCAGCGTCTGATCGGGTGATGGGGTCTCGGAGTTATCGGAAATTCAAGCCCTAGGAATTGAAGCAATGGGTTTTATCGTGGCCGATGCTAAACGGGGAAGAAGATGATTAAAGGGGGAAAGATAATTAATTTAATTATCCTTTTATTTTTCAAACCTTTAAAACGTCAGTAACTTTTTCATACAGCGACGAAAACACGAACCGTCAGTTGCGTTGAACTCGTATCTGAAAATACTACGCTATGGAGAAGACTAGAACTGAAACGGGGCAATTCTGAATTTCAGAGAATTTCAAACGTGAACTGTTCAGAAATTGACTATCGGTGAGAAATCTATTTTTTTTATTTATCTATTTATTATTTAAAAACAATTATGAATTTGTTATCATAGATCTACAGTTATTTCCTGTTTGCTATTATTTATGATAGTTCTATGTGGAATGTAATGTACGGATCTGTTTGTTGTTATGATGAATTGTAATGTTCATGTTCTGTTAAAATAGATTAAACGTTTTGGTTTATAAAATGTGGTATCAGTATTAAAATTACATTTTGATACAAAATGTTACATAGGAAAATTAAAATAACATTTGGCCAAAAAATGTCATATCATAAATCAAGATTACATTTTGGAATAGAATTTACATTTTTTTTGTAAATTATGACATTAAAAATAGAGTTTACATTTTATGTAAATATGGCACTAGAAATAAAATTTACATTTTAAGCAAAAGTGATGTTAAAATTAGAACTTACATTTCTATGTAAAAGGTGATATTAAATTTTGAAAGATTAACATTTTCACTGTAAAATGTGACATTTTGGTAAAATTAACGTTTTATTTGAAAATATATTATGCATATAAAATAAACATTTTTATACATCAAAAAAGTATGATTTGAGAATGTATGTTTTTATTCATTTAAAAAGGTATGATGTGAGAATTGAATGCTTCGTACATTAAAGAGGAGTTATACAAAATTGAATATTTTGTACATTAAAAAGGGAATTGTACAAAAATGAATGTTCTTGTACATTAAGAAGTATGAACTAGAAATGCATATTTTGTCCATTGGAAAGAATTTAACAAAATTATCACATTTTGTACATTAAAGAAGAGTTAAACAAAATTATCATATTTTGTTACATTGAAAAGATTAGACGAAAGTATCATATTTTGTACATTAAAAGGAATCAGACAAAATTACGATTTTTGTCACTTTAAAAGAATTAGAACTAAGAGTTCATTTTTGTTAGAAAATGTTATTGAATAAAACAATCTTTTATTTGAAATGTGTTATGCAAACAAAATGACATTTTTTGATTAGAAACTGTAACGATACCGCGAAATCCGGTAGGCTTTGCAACCATCCCTTCGTCCTCCAGTACAGCAGGTAAACCCCACCGTGGCTTACAGTTGTACCCCAGACACCTTGTTTTACGGCGACCCTTTCGGGATCCCCCAGCCGCTGCCTACCAACCCTAAAAAGGGACATGTGGGGGTAAGAGTCTCCCGTTCGCCACCAAACCGCGAAGCGAGAACCCCCCATCATGCTGCATCCTATTACCAGGCTTGCCAAACAAGAACTGGTGTGATAATTCTTAACTTAACCTATCTAATAAGTAGGCTAATCACAGGACCACGCCGCTAACGCGGAACGGGTTTACTCCATTGGATTGCCAGTGCTTAAATAAAGTAAATCGTCAAATAACGCAATGCTTTTTAGAAAAATGAAACCATTATAAGACCCAGGTCCCATCACACAATGCAACGCACACTAGAGGATAGGGTTTTACCTTATAATAGTCAAAAGATGCTTGATACGTAAAAACGATATTATTAGTGTGTATATATATACTTTAAACATTTCAATATAAATGTATTAATCTTAGACGGCATAGTACCCCATCCTACTATGTCGCCATATATAAGTTTACAATCAAAACCGTGGTGTCGTATTGGAAATTGGTTTTCTGTCATGAAATCGAGGCTAGGGATCGTCCTCTTCCGATTCGAGACACTCTAGCAAATGCCTCAGGATTACTCAACTTTTAGCTATGAGACCTACGCGCTAGCCTATTATGCATATAAAAATGACATAGTGAAAGCTGTTATATAAATAAAAACCGCATGATTAGTGAAGGAAATTACCACATTCTTGTTTATTTAAAAAGAATAATAACATAATTTTATATCTGGTTTACATTAAAAGGATTATTACAAGATTTACATTTTGTTTACAAAAAAAAAGGATTCAACAAAATCATCATATTTTGTTTGCATTATAAGTTTATAAACAAAATTTACATTTTTGTTTGCATTAAAAGCTTATAAACAGAATTCACATTTTGGTTTGCATTAAAAGTTTATAAACAAAATTTACATTTTTGTTTGCATTAAAAGCTTATAAACAGAATTCACATTTTGGTTTGCATTAAAAGTTTTATAAACAAAATTTACATTTTTGTTAATTAGATTATTAAGGATAAAATAACATTTTTGTTATGAAATGTTACACTAGACATAAAATAACATTTTTGTTATAAAATGTTTATTGGATTAAAATATGTTACTTTTGAAATGAATTAAAAATGTATATTTGTATACATTTTGAAGGAATGAGTTAAGAATGTATATTTTTATACACTAGAAAGAATGAGTTAGAAATGAACATTTTTCTTTACATAAAAGGAATTAAAGAATTTACATTTTTCCCATATAAATAAAAGGAAGTAAAGAATTTACATTTTTCAATGTAAATAAAAGATTAAATAGAAATTTACATTTTCTATGTAATTAAAGAATAAATTTACAGAATTACATTGTTATGTAAATTAAAATAAAAGGTGACATTTTCATTCTAATTTTATTATTCAATAAAAGATTAGAATTAAAGTTATATTTTTACATTTTAGATGTAAATAAAAGCATAGATTTTAAAGCTACATTTTTATGGCCATTATTTATGCAATAAAAAGAATAGATGTAAATGTCACATTTTTATTGTTAGAATAGAGACAATAAAAAGAATAGATTTTAAAATTACATTTTTCTATGTAATTAAAGAATGACAGTAAAAAAGAAAATTACATTTTTCAATGTAATAAAAGATGAAATAAAATAAGTAAAATTGAAATCATGGTTTTTATGGCCATTTGATTTCAATAACAAGAATGAACATTAGAAAATACATTTTCAATGTAAAATAGTTTCATTGAGAAGAATTAATCATTTAAATATGATGTTAGCGATGGTTTGAAATATAGGGTTGTTGTATAGAAGTATTCGATGTACTAAAGATAAATGTTGTGTATTCAAAATTGGATATTACACTTCCATTTACAAGTTACCCGACTTGTTTATGTGATTGGGACGATAATTTTCACACATCGCCCAAGTGCACGAATAATCTATTATTTGTTTGATGGATGAAACCCCACACGGGTATTGGGATGATATTGGATACACACTAATCCCAATATTTAGTTATCTGTCAACCGATGGATTGACAGTCTGTGATGAGCGTCAGTTATTTACTTTAATGCTCACACAGTTATAAATTCCACTTTGGTCGTCATTTGGATGTTTGATAATTATTTATCATGATTGTTGATTCCATACAAATTATATGGTTATTGGTTGAGTCACATTCCAATAAAGAATATTCTAGAAAAAGAATATCTTAGAAAATATATTTTTGAAAAAGGAATATTTTAGGAAATAAGAATATATTTTGGGAAAATATATTTTTATTGAAATGAACTAGTTACTAACTAGAATTAATCATCAAAATTTAGATTTAATGAAGTTTTCCAATTAGTGAATATTAAATTAAATAAATTGGATTTTGGGTTGGTCGTGAATGGTGTCTTCAATAACACCTTTCTTAAACCCAGTTGAAAAGAACAAATCTTTAAATTAAGATTACTAGAGTTTCAAACTATATTTTGTAATTGGAATAAAAATGATTTGTGAATTGAGTTTATCGTGAACAATGTTTTTAAACGACATCTGTTCTTTTAACTCAATTAACAGTAAGAATAGGATTTGGAATTTATAAATCTTTTATTAAAATTTAAATGGGAATTTTCCAAAAGCCAAGTTTTCCAATTTAATATATTAAATTGTATTTGAATGGAATTCGAATTAACAATAACTGAGATAAGCTCCTGTAAATGAAGACCGATACTACATATGGAATTTAAAAATGGCTTTGCCGTTATTCCATTTATACTATTGGTCGGATACAAAAATTTATAATGATTATACATTGATTTGATTTCTATGAAGATTCCCTAATTTAAAGGAAGAGAATTTTGGGTTTACCGCGAACGGTGTTTTAAAATGACATTAGTTCTTTAACCCAGTTAAAGATAAGATTTATTTCTTAAATTTAAATAATCATTGAATAATGATTTTGATATTTAAACCCAAATTGGGTTTTTAGTAAATCTTTAAAAGAAAGATTTAAGAATAAATATGAAGAATTTATCTTTGATAAGATAATGTGAATATTTTATTAAAGAATATTGTGAATTGGAATGAGGCGTTGGGTGTGCTTTTATAGTACTTGATTTTTATTATAAAATACGCAAGTTATTCGGGAAGACCGGGTTTAACCCATTCTGAATAATTACTACGACGATGAAGAGTCGAAGATGAAGACGGTGGTTGAAGACCGACGATCTTCACATCGAATGGATGTGTTGCTATAGAGACCCTTGATGGGAGTAGCTACCTTGAAGGGGCTTCAGTGGTGGCCGTCCGGACTATTGTTGATTGTTCGGATTTGGTTTTTGCTCAGACCCAGAGCATAATCTAGTAAATGGATGCGTGTCTGGCATTGGATTTCGTTCCGTGTGAATTAAATCAATTTCTGTTAATGTATGTTTGTTTGGTGGTGGAGGATTTATTCTCTACTTAACACCCTGGTATATATTAATAGTGATTGATCGCATGGCGTGAATTGTCAATGTGGCACGCCAAGATGCAAATGATCAAGGCTTTTGTTGAAAAGTAGGGCCTTGTGGGATGATCAAAGCATAGCCTATTACGGCATAGCTTTGTGTATATTGTGACTTCGCGAGCCTCACACCCCTGTATGAGTCAAAAAACGGGATATGGACCGTAGGGAGTGCACACGTTTCTTTCTAGCTAGGGGTAGTGTCAGTGCTTTAACACGGCCTGGCATTTTACTAATGTGGATGATGGATTTTGAGGTGCCTCGAATTTTTATAGGTCGATAGTGGTCATATTATAGGTTCAAAGGAACCGGGAAACGTGTGTTCAAGCATAACCAATCCACTGCCGATAGGCGGGGACCGGCCCTACTGCTCCAAGGGTTCACTGCGGGGGATCCTGAGGCAATTGCTAGAGTGTCTCGAATCGAGAGGAGCTTGCCCCTAGCCTCGACTCATGATGGAAATCCAATTTCCAATACGACCTTGCGGTTTTGATTATAGAACTAGTATTGCGACATAGTAGGATGGAGTACTATGCCGTCTATGATTAATACATTATGATTGAAATTGTTTTTGAAATATATATACCCATAGATATACACACTAATATTAAATTCGTTTTATCGTATCAAGCATCTTTTGACCATTATAAGGTAAAACCCTATCCTTCGGTTTGCGTTGCATTGTGTAATGGGACTTGGGTCTTATAATGGTTTCATTTTTCTAAAAAGCATTGCGTTGTTTAATGTTTTACTTTAATTTATGCATGAGCAATCCAATGGAGTAAACCAGTTCCGCGTTAGCGGCGTGGTCCTGTGATTAGCCTTATTAGATAAGTTTAGTTAAGTTTTCTCATACCAGTCCCATGACTGACCTGTAGTTTGTTTCACTGGCAAACTCGGGTGCCCATATTTTCCACATGGGCAGTCGAGTAGCTTTTTTGCAGATATATTTACAGGATCCTGGCTTACAGCTGAAGCAGTATTCGGAAAGCTCTGTATCCGTGTATTCCTTTCAGTTGTATATTTGTAATATTTTCCGCTGCTATTTAAATGTATTTTAAAACTCTGATATTAGTGTATTTCTATTATGTAATAAGTATTCATACTCTGCTATATTCTTGTACTCTGATGTAATTGTTGTAATCAGCGATAAAATGTTCTTCATTTTATGTTCTGATGTGTGTCGTTCTCCAAGCAATCCAGTCTTTCCTTTACTGGGAAGTTTGGGTCGTTTCAGTTGGTATCAGAGCTTTGATTTACAGAGCTCGAGAACAAGACACATTAGAACTGAACGAAAGAATTCATCAGAGATTGGATTAGTAATATCCAATAAGAATAACTCGTTAGAGATGGGATCAGTAGTATCCTAGAACGAGTGTGAAGAGTATTATTTTCTTTTCTTTTTTAAAAAAGTAAAAACAAATTTAGTTTTGAAAATTTTATCTTAAAATACGTATTTGAGTATATTACTATATTTTAATGTGGACAATCGAGTATATAAAGATTTCGAATATACGAGTAATTAACGGGTATTCGAAGTTTTAATATACTGGATAAATATAGAATCACACTTTAGCCGCCCGGGGATAATTCTGATAATGCTGCAGCATTATCAGTATTTATTGCCGAGTTTCGAAAGTGGTATATCTATATGTTCCAATTGGCTAGTATGAGAACCAAAACTTAGTTAGTACACATTGTTGTGATTTGCACTAAAAATTTGATTTTTGATTATATATATAAAAGTTGTATATATATTTAAAAAGTTAATCACCTAATTGATTGCTGGCCGTGATGTTTGGTAATTAGTTTCAGGAATTAAAATGTTAGAATGATAAGTAATTAAACCAATATAAAAAAAGTTGAGTTGGTTAATTTAAACAACTTTTAGCTTCGTCGCTTTTCGAGGACGAAAAGATTTTAAGTGGGGGCGATTGTAACGACCCGGAATTTTTGGGCCAATTTAAAATTTTTATTTTAGAAATTTTAAGGGAATTTTAATATTTAAAATAATTTACTTTAAATAAGAACGACTAAAAATTTATTTTAAAATGGATAAATTTAATTTAATTATAAAAGGAGTTTAAAACAGCGCTGTAGTTTGAAAATTTGAATTTGAACTTTGACTGACTGTACCGGATTCAAAATAAATCAGAATTGAGCGAAACAAGAAATATTTAAATCTGTTTAATCATATCTTTCTAATGAATCTGAAAAACTGAAATTTTACTTTGAAAATAGAAAGTTATGGCCAGTTCAAAATTTAGAAAAGTCGCTGTAGAATTTATATATATTTTAATATAATATATTGGCCTTGAAAATAGCCATTTTTCAAACGACCTCGGTTTTCGACGAAACCACTTTTGTTGGAACCGGAATGTCAAATTATTGCTATATTTCAATTTTCATAATTTTTCGAATTAATATGTGAGTGTGGCAAAAGAAAACGTGTTTTGTCAGTTTCAGTCAAATTTAATCGACTTGAAAATGGCCATTTTTCCAACAATCTCAGAATTCAACGAAATTAGTGTCCTTAGAACCGTATCGTCAAAACATAACTAGAAATAATTTTTCTAGAATTTTTAGAGGTAGTATGTAACCCCGGTAATTTAAAATGTACATTTGAATTTAATAATTTAATGATTTATAATTAAAAATTAAAGAAAAACATATCGTAACAGCCGAACTGGGTTACGAAACATGTTCCATTGTGTCCGGGACGGGGGTTATTAGCTAGGGGCGACATTCGTTGGGTTTGAATTGTTGTCCGTATGGGCTAAAAGGAATTTCTTGAATTAAATAATTAAAAAAATATAAAATACGGTATAAATACACTAGAATACGGAACCCTAATCCACTCTAATACCGTAGTCGCCTCTTATACATTTTAATGGCTGATATCGTCTAAACTTCGGGGCGTGATTTCTCCAAATCCATGAATCCGTTCGACGAAGTGGATATACCAAATTAAAGAGCTCGTCGAGCTCTAGAACATGAACGGTGGTGATCCAAAACTGATGATCGGAGCATCGGTATTTTGGCCGAGAACGACCGACGTTGGGACGCCGCCCCCGGCGTTTGCAGGCGTGCGAGTGGGCCCCTTTTCTGGGCGAGGGTGGAGCGAGACGAGGGCGTGGACGTGGCAGCGTCTGATCGGGTGACGGGGTCTCGGAGGTATCGAAAATTCAAGCCCTAGGAATTGAAGCAATGGGTTTTATCGCGGCCGATGCTAAACGGGGAAGAAGATGATTAAAGGGGGAAAGATAATTAATTTAATTATCCTTTTATTTTTCAAACCTTTAAAACTTCGATAACTTTTTCATACAGCGACGAAAACACGAACCGTCAGTTGCATTGAACTCGTGTCTGAAAATACTACGCTATGGAGAAGACTAGAACTGAAACGGGGCAATTCTGAATTTCAGAGAATTTCAAACGTGAACTGTTCAGAACTTGACTATCGGTGAGAAATCTATTTTATTTATTTATTTATTTATCTATTTATTATTAAAAACAATTATGAATTTGTTATCACAGATCTACAGTTATTTCCTGTTTGCTATTATTTATGATTGTTCTATGTGGAATGTAATGTATGGATCTGTTTGTTGTTATTGTGAATTGTAATGTTCATGTTCCGTTAAAATAGATTAAACGTTTTGGTTTATAAAATGTGGTATCAGTATTAAAATTACATTTTGATACAAAATGTTACATAGGAAAATTAAAATAACATTTGGCCAGAAAATGTCATATCATAAATCTAGATGACATTTTTGACTAGAATTTACATTTTTTTTGTAAATTATGACATTAAAAATAGAGTTTACATTTTATGTAAATATGGCACTAGAAATAAAAATTACATTTTAAGCAAAAGTGATGTTAAAATTAGAACTTACATTTCTATGTAAAAGGTGATATTAAAATTTGAAAGATTAACATTTTCATTGTAAAATGTGACATTTTGGTAAAATTAACATTTTATTTGAAAATATATTATGCATATAAAATAAACATTTTTATACATCAAAAAAGTATGATTTGAGAATGTATGTTTTTATTCATTTAAAAAGGTATGATGTGAGAATTGAATACTTCGTACATTAAAGAGGAGTTATACAAAATTGAATATTTTGTCCATTAAAAAGGGAATTGTACAAAAATGAATGTTTTTGTGCATTAAGAAGTATGAACTAGAAATGCATATTTTGTCCATTGAAAAGAATTTAACAGAATTATCACATTTTGTACATTAAAGAAGAGTTAAACAAAATTATCATATTTTGTTACATTGAAAAGATTAGACGAAAGTATCATATTTTGTACATTAAAAGGAATTAGACAAAATTACGATTTTTGTCACTTTAAAAGAATTAGAACTAAGAGTTCATTTTTGTTAGAAAATGTTATTGAATAAAACAATCTTTTATTTGAAATGTGTTATGCAAACAAATTGACATTTTTTGATTAGAAACTTGTTATGTAAATAAAATCAACATTTTTATTTGAAATGTATTATGCATATAAAAATGACATTTTGAAAGTTGTTATATAAATAAAAACCACATGATTAGTGATGGGAATTACCACATTCTTGTTTATTTAAAAAGAATTATAACATAATTTTACATTTGGTTTACATTAAAAGGATTATAACAAGATTTACATTTTGTTTACAAAAAAAAAAATGGATTCAACAAAATCATCATATTTTGTTTGCATTATAAGTTTATAAACAAAATTTACATTTTTGTTTGCATTAAAAGCTTATAAACAGAATTCACAGTTTGGTTTGCATTAAAAGTTTATAAACAAAATTTACATTTTTGTTTGCATTAAAAGCTTATAAACAGAATTCACATTTTGGTTGCATTAAAAGTTTTATAAACAAAATTTACATTTTTGTTAATTAGATTATTAGGGATAAAATAACATTTTTGTTATGAAATGTTACACTAGACATAAAATAACATTTTTGTTATAAAATGTTTATTGGATTAAAATCTGTTACTTTTGAAATGAATTAAAAATGTATATTTGTATACATTTTAAAGGAATGAGTTAAGAATGTATATTTTTATACACTACAAAGAATGAGTTAGAAATGAACATTTTTATTTACATAAAAGGAATTAAAGAATTTACATTTTTCCCATGTAAATAAAAGGAAGTAAAGAATTTACATTTTTCAATGTAAATAAAAGATTAAATAGAAATTTACATTTTCTATGTAATTAAAGAATAAAGTTAAAGAATTACATTGTTATGTAAATTAAAATAAAAGGTGACATTTTCATTCTTATTTTATTATTCAATAAAAGATTAGAATTAAAGTTATATTTTTACATTTTAGATGTAAATAAAAGCATAGATTTTAAAGCTACATTTTTATGGCCATTATTTATGCAATAAAAAGAATAGATGTAAATGTCACATTTTTATTGTTAGAATAGAGACAATAAAAAGAATAGAATAAATAGAATAGATTTTAAAATTACATTTTTTATGTAATTAAAGAATGACAGTAAAAAAGAAAATTACATTTTTCAATGTAATAAAAGATTGAATAAAACACTACATTTTTCAATGTAATAAAAGATGAAATAAAATAAGTAAAATTGAAATCATGGTTTTTATGGCCATTTGATTTCAATAACAAGAATGAACATTAGAAAATACATTTTCAATGTAAAATAGTTTCATTGAGAAGAATTGATCATTTAAATATGATGTTAGCGATGGTTTGAAATATAGGGTTGTTGTATAAAAGTATTCGATGTACTAAAGATAAATGTTGTGTATTCAAAATTGGATATTACACTTCCATTTACAAGTTAACCGACTTGTTTATGTGATTGGGACGATAATTTTCACACATCGCCCAAGTGCACGAATAATCTATTATTTGTTTGATGGATGAAACCCCACACGGGTATTGGGATGATATTGGATACACACTAATCCCAATATTTAGTTATCTGTCAACCGATGGATTGACAATCTGTGATGAGCGTCAGTTATTTACTTTAATGCTCACACAGTTATAAATTCCACTTTGGTCGTCATTTGGATGTTTGATAATTATTTATCATGATTGTTGATTCCATACAAATTATATGGTTGTTGGTTGAGTCACATTCCAATAAAGAATATTCTAGAAAAAGAATATCTTAGAAAATATATTTTTGAAAAAGGAATATTTTAGGAAATAAGAATATATTTTGGGAAAATATATTTTTATTGAAATGAACTAGTTACTAACTAGAATTAATCATCAAAATTTAGATTTAATGAAGTTTTCCAATTAGTGAATATTAAATTAAATAAATTGGATTTTGGGTTGGTCGTGAATGGTGTCTTCAATAACACCTTTCTTAAACCCAGTTGAAAAGAACAAATCTTTAAATTAAGATTACTAGAGTTTCAAACTATATTTTGTAATTAGAATAAAAATGATTTGTGAATTGAGTTTATCGTGAACAATGTTTTTAAACGACATCTGTTCTTTTAACTCAATTAACAGTAAGAATAGGATTTGGAATTTATAAATCTTTTATTAAGATTTAAATGGGAATTTTCCAAAAGCCAAGTTTTCCAATTTAATATATTAAATTGGAGTTGAATGGAATTCGAATTAATATTAACCGAGATAAGCTCCTGTAAATGAAGACCGATACTACATATGGAATTTAAAAAAGGCTTTGCCGTTATTCTATTTATATTATTGGTCGGATACAGAAATTTATAATGATTATACATTGATTTGATTTCTATGAAGATTCCCTAATTTAAAGGAAGAGAATTTTGGGTTTACCGTGAACGGTGTTTTAAAATGACATTAGTTCTTTAACCCAGTTAAAGATAAGATTTATTTCTTAAATTTAAATAATCATTGAATAATGATTTTGATATTTAAACCCAAATTGGGTTTTTAGTAAATCTTTAAAAGAAAAATTTAAGAATAAATATGAAGAATTTATCTTTGATAAGATAATGTGAATATTTTATTTAAAGAATATTCTGAATTGGAATGAGGCGTTGGGTGTGCTTTTATAGTACTTGATTTTTATTATAAAATACGCAAGTTATTCGGGAAGACCGGGTTTAACCCATTCTGAATAATTACTATGACGATGAAGAGTCGAAGATGAAGACGGTGGTTGAAGACCGACGATCTTCACATCGAATGGATGTGTTGCTACAGAGACCCTTGATGGGAGTAGCTACCTTGAAGGGGCTTCAGTGGTGGCCGTCCGGACTATTGTTGATTGTTCGGATTTGGTTTTCGCTCAGACCCAGAGCATAAGTTAGTAAATGGATGCGTGTCTGACATTGGATTTCGTTCCGTGTGAATTAAATCGATTTCTGTTAATGTATGTCTGTTTGGTGGTGGAGGATTTATTCTCTACTTAACACCCTGGTATATATTAATAGTGATTGATCGCATGGCGTGAATTGTCAATGTGGCACGCCAAGATGCAAATAATCAAGGCTTTTGTTGAAAAGTAGGGCCTTGTGGGATGATCAAAGCATAGCCTATTACGGCATAGCTTTGTGTATATTGTGACTTCGCGGGCCTCACACCCCTGTATGAGTCAAAAAACGGGATATGGACCGTAGGGAGTGCACACGTTTCTTTCTAGCTAGGGGTAGTGTCAGTGCTTTAACACGGCCTGGCATTTTACTAATGTGGATGATGGATTTTGAGGTGCCTCGAATTTTTATAGGTCGATAGTGGTCATATTATAGGTTCAAAGGAACTGGGAAACGTGTGTTCAAGCATAACCAATCCACTGCCGATAGGCGGGGACCGGCCCTACTGCTCCAAGGGTTCACTGCGGGGGATCCTGAGGCAATTGCTAGAGTGTCTCAAATCGGAGAGGAGCTTGCCCCTAGCCTCGACTCATGATGGAAATCCAATTTCCAATACGACCTTGCGGTTTTGATTGTAGAACTAGTATGGCGACATAGTAGGATGGGGTACTATGCCGTCTATGATTAATACATTATAATTGAAATTGTTTTTGAAATATATATACCCATAGATATACACACTAATATTAAATTCGTTTTATCGTATCAAGCATCTTTTGACCATTATAAGGTAAAACCCTATCCTCCGGTTTGCATTGCATTGTGTGATGGGACTTGGGGTCTTATAATGGTTTCATTTTTCTAAAAAGCATTGCGTTGTTTAACGTTTTACTTTAATTTATGCACGGGCAATCCAATGGAGTAAACCCGTTCCGCGTTAGCGGCGTGGTCCTGTGATTAGCCTTATTAGATAAGTTTAGTTAAGTTTTCTCATACCAGTCCCATGACTGACCTGTAGTTTGTTTCACTGGCAAACTCGGGTGCCCATATTTTCCACACGGGCAGTCAAATAGCTTTTTTGCAGATATATTTACAGGATCCTGGCTTACAGCTGAAGCAGTATTCGGAAAGCTCTGTATCCGTGTATTCCTTTCAGTTGTATATTTGTAATATTTTCCACTGCTATTTAAAAGTAATTTAAAACTCTGATATTAGTGTTTTTCTATTATGTAATAAGTATTCATACTCTGCTATATTCTTGTACTTTGATGTAATTGTTGTAATCAGCAATAAAATGTTCTTCAGTTTATGTTCTGATGTGTGTCGTTCTCAAAGCAATCCAGTCTTTCCTTTACTGGGAAGTTTGGGCCGTTTCAGTGATGTTGATTTCAGATGTAGATTTCGCATGCATCGGCCTTTGTTTTTTAGGATTCTTCACTCCATACAACAAGACGATGATTACTTCATATTCAAACAAAATGCATCGCGTACAATGGGACTTACTGGTCTCCAAAAAATGACATGTGCATTGCGCATGCTTGCGTATGCCGGACCGACAGACTCCATAGCCAAAATCTGCGTTTGGGTGAAAGCAATGTGCTTGAATCTCTCGAGCATTTTTGTCAAGCAATCGTGGACATTTATGGTGATCAGTACCTACGCAGACCAAACGCTTCTGACATTACTAGATTAACCGAGATGTATGGAAGTTGAGGATGGCCGGGGATGTTAGGTAGTATCGATTGTATGCATTGGTAATGGAAGAACTGTCCAAAGGCGAACGCTGGAGCATACCAAGGCAAGTCTCGTAGATTAATGATAATATTAGAAGTCGTGGCTTCATATGATTTATGGATTTGGCACGCATGTTTTGGAATGCTTGGTTCTAACAATGACCTAAACGTAGTCGAGCGTTCTACGTTATTCAATGATTTAGCAAATGGTAGGTCGGAACCATGTTCATTTACTTTAAGCGGTGACACATACGACCATGTTTATTATCTTGGGGATGACATATACCCTAAATGGATTACTATTGTCAAGACAATTCCAGCACTAATAAATAACAAGTAGTCCAAGTTCGCGTCAATGCAAGAAGGCCAAAGGAAAGACGTGGGAAGAGCGTTTGGAGTTCTCTAATCAAGATTTGCTATTATTAGTAACCCATGTAGAGTTTGGGATCCATTTAAAATGACAAAAATAATGTATACTTGTGTTATTTTGCGTAATATGATCTTAGAGGACGAAAGAGATATCGAAGAAGACTACGTATACGAGGGTGCCACTGCAGTTCCAGATATATGGCATGTAGATATGATTGATAGTGAGATTGAACTCATGTTTATAGTCAGATGGCATATCGAAATGTTCAGCTCCACAGAAGACTACAAGTCGATTTGACTAATCATATCTGGAACTTTTGTGGCAATCAATAAACTATCTAGTTATCGTGTTTTTTCTATGCTACTGCATTTCGTTTAATTATGTATTGGGAATTCCTTATTTATGTCAGTTTTATTTTAAAATTTGAATTGCACTTTTAAGTTGTTTGAATTTGATGTGTAATGGTAATTTGTTCAGTACTCAAAGAAAATACGCGTATCGAATCCAACTTTGATTGTTGTGGCAGTGTACCAAAGAGGGAACAAAAATGTTACCAAACTGGGCAGCTGGTCAATAGGCGCCCAGCCTTGGGGCGCCTATTGAACAGCTGCCCAGTATGATTACGTTTTTGTAATAAAAAACGCTGAATTTTGAACCAATTCAGAATGCTATACTCTGTTGGAGGCTTGTTTGAGTGCAATTCTTACAAAAACGTAATAATTAACCATTGTTGGAGATGCTCTGATGAGGAGGGGATCAGAACACAAAGTTTTGGTGACTGGACAAATTATACATTCTGAAATTACCCTACATATACTGTTTAGTTATGTTTTCTTATTTATTATGTTGTTCGGGTTAACAACACTCAAGGCTCTATACTCACGTCGTACCCGTCTACTTCCCAATAGATTAACCTAACATAGTATATATGTAGCTACTCCCAACATTTTAAGGTACTCCCCATAGTACCCTCCTCGCAGGGTTCCCACCATCATGACATGGAAGTGTATCCTACGTTGAACAACGCATGTAAATCCAAATCATAACGCCACGTTACTGCATAGAACCATCATTGCTATGTCACGCGAGCGTATGGACTAATGCCCTAACATCTACGGTACACCACCCGGTGCGTGTACCTAGACCCCCAAACTTACATACTGCCTACTATACCCCGGGTCCCTTAATAGGGTTACATCTAATGCATGGAACTCGGTCGGGAGCCATTTCATATCTGTATAGGTCCACGTAAAGGACTGATATGCATGTAAAATTGCATATTTATATTCACATATTTATTCTTGTTTAGTTGAATAAATGAACGTTTTGGGGTATTTTATCTGATCAAACCATGTTTTAAATGTTTTCAAAATCATACTCATTTGGGGGGTTTAATGGTAAAATGTGCATGTTTTGGTTGGAGATTGCATTTACTTGTTCATTGTAATGATCTCTTGTAGGAATTTAGAAGCAAAAATGATACATACACATGAAGATATGAAGGAAAGCATGCATATACACAAGAGGAGGTAATGAAATAATTCATTCTATGGATAGTGGAGACCCCCACCTTTCAAGTAACCCATTTTCCCTTAAGCTTCATATTAAAGAGTAACTGAATGAGATAAAAGGCCTCATGCATTCTACATGACTTATTAGTGGCTAATGACAATTAGAAGCTTCATGAATGGGCATTATGGGGAATTCCCAAGAAGAGTGATTAATGTTTTAGGGTTTTAGATCATGTGTATATCTACACACACACACACACACATATATATATATATATATATATATATATATATATCCCCTTGTTTGATGTATTTTGGATCTTCTTTTTGTCATATGAAAGTGTAAATGATCAAATAAATTAAAATGGTTTTCAAGCCTCTTTCTCTTATGTCTATTTCTATGCTTCTTTAAACTTATATTCTATCTACTTTATATTCATAGCTTATATTTATTTACATGCTCTCCACTTTATGTTCATAGTTTATATTTATTTACATGCACTTAGTGTAGTTCTTTTCTTATCCTACTTAGATTTTCTTTCATTTTGCTTTCTTGTCCAATGTTGAAACTTACATGTGTTAATATGATAACATACTTTAGAAGTTAAGCCCCTGCAATTTAGGGGTAATGAAGCTCTCTAATTTTATGTAAGTTCAACATTTGTATGATTTGTGATCGCTTTTATTTGTGCTTAATGATAGTGAATTTTGATGCAAGTTATACATGTGGGTTTGATAGCTTATGTTGCATATGCAAATGAGCTATTCTTATTCAATATAAACAGAAGTTACATCAATATTTGCTAAGTGGTATTTGATTACGAAATAAAAGCACAAACAAAATTTGATGATCTGTGTCACTAATTAAATAGTGAATAGATTATATTTAAAATAGTTTTTGCTTTGATTTCATTTTCATAAGAACAATGAGTGGTTTAATTGTTGTATTATAGTTTGATGGTTTGTGTTATGTTACTAATAACATAAATAAACTACACTTATGATAAATGCAACATATATGTCACTTAATTTTAAAAATAGAGATCATAGGTCGTATATTTGTTAATTTACACAAATATTAGAGGGAATTTACCTCTAAATTGCTCTGTAATCTCATATTTAGCTCTCAACTTAGTTTCTAGTTTCATTAGTTTTTGTTAGTTAAAACAATCCAAAGTTTCATTTACTTGGATTGAGTAAGATTGAAGTTATTTCTTTCCCTGCGGATCGACCCGTACTCGTCCTATACTAACAATTGTACGCTGTGCACTTGCGGTTTTATTACGAAATTTTGTTAATGACTTTCTAATTCGATAGAAAATCCATTTGCAAACAAGTTTTTGGCGCCATTGCCGGGGAATTGCAATTTAATTTTAATTGTAATTGCCGGGGAATTGTACTAAACATTCTTACTCTCCAACAACACTGCCTTCAACTCGCTCATCATCTCCACCATACAAAGCCCCTATAGCCGGTCACGTCAACCACAATCAGTACACTTCTTACCAACCATCTCTACAACAGCCCTCGAACTATTGCTTTCTCCTTCGATTCACCACCACAAGCGGGTTTGCAGCTTCAGACAATTTCCAATTCCAGTGAACCCTTAATCGCGACTCGCCTCCAACCAGCTACAGTCAACACCTTAGTTTCAAAATTATCGAAATACCCGAGAACCAGTTTTCGCCTGCATTAAACACGAATTGATTTCAATTTTTAATATATATTTTTAAGCCAAGACAGTTTATTTTTTCTTTTCCGTTTTTCCTTCGATTTTTATTCTTGTTGTACTTGCTTTGTATATGGAACCCCGATTTTGCTTTACTAGAGATACGTGGAAGGTTCAAACACAGTATCGGGTGTGTGGCCTTTTGATGGGCCTAGTGCACATTTTATTTTATTTGTGGCAAAACATTTTTTTTAGACTAGTTTCTTTTGCTTTATAAATTTTTAATTAGACTAATAATAAAAAATGAGACTCCATCTCATCTTTCTTAGCTTTTAATTTTTTTAGATATAGCTTTCAATTTTCCATGTATAAATTCATTTCAGGTTGCATAATCAAAGAGGAATTGCTTTGCTTTGATATTTAGGAAACTGCTTGCTTGGATTTGCTAAACCGCTTTGCTTTCTTGCTAATTAAAAAAACACCGCTGAAAAATTGCTAATAAATTATGCACGCTCAGGTATCATGTTTTAACCCCTTTATTTTAATCGCATTGTTGTTTGCTTGCATTTGCATAAAAAAATCAAAAATAAAAATTCATTCGTAGTTGCATTGTTAATACACGTTTAATTTCTGTTTTGCATTTATCTCATCTTATTTTCTTTTCTTAAGGGCACACCCAAATTCACATAAGGTGGGGAGTTCATTACCCTTTCTTAGCCTAGAAAATTGCATATCACCGTAGAATCTGACTAATAATAACGGTTAGACGTTGGACTTGAGGGAGACGCGGAGTCGTATAGGGCTTAGTTATATTTTGATACTTGATTTATTTTGAACGAATTATTTCTTGGTGTCTAGACTACGGCAGAGAAATAACCGCTTATAAATATTACAGTGATTCATAAATATTATATCGGTTGTTCCTCTGAAGGTACTTAAACCTTCGGCTGCGTTTCTAGGGGTTTCCTGGTGCATCGATAACTCTTATCCGTTAACTAGTTGAGATTTTTTTTTAAATTAATCAGACGTGTCATTATGTAGTTTTGGTTAGGAGCCAAAAAGGACCAAAAAATGTAGTTAATCCTTGCATTCATTTAGTTGCATTAGATTCATGCATGTATAAAAAAAATAGAAAAATCAAAAATCAAAAAAAAAAAATCATCTTCATTTGTAAATCAAATCCATTTCGTTTTATCCGAAAACCCCAAAAAAAAAAGAATTTCATTAAAAACATTTTTTTTGTAAAATGTTAACTTTATTTTCTTTTGTAAAAAGGGTTTTTCTTCTTTTCTTTTCTTTAAAAAAGTAAAACAAAAAAAACCAAAAATATTTTCTTCCTCTTAAAGTTAAAATGAATTTCAAAACAATTCTCTTTTTGTAAAAAAAAATCGCACCTATTCTCATCTCAAATTTGTTCTTTCTCTTCTTCTCTCTAGTGCATGAGTATTTGGACTCACGACCCATCTATGAATCATTGGACACGTGACCCTTCCACTAATCGTTTAGTTCGAATAAATTTTCCTTCAACCATGGGCGAAGAAAACCCCCCTCGAACACTTATGGATAGAATCTTCCCCGATCGAGTTTCTATTGCTTCTTGCATCATATTGCCCACCCCAACGGGTAATCACTTTGAAATTCACTCTAGTCACATAAATACACTTCCAAAATTTGGCAATCTGGAACGTGATGACCCTTACAATTTCTTAACCAAATCTGAACAAGTTTGTGCAACCATGAAACTTCAATAACTAAGTGATGATGGAGTCAAACTTAGGTTAATTCCATTTGCACTTACCGATTACACCGTAAAATGGTTGTATAGCTTGCCTTCAAATTCGATTGGGACGTTGGGGGAATTTATGAAAATTTTTATGTAGAAATTTTACCCCTTGAAAATAATGTCCAAAATTCAAAACAAAATCGTTAATTTTCATCAATTTGGGAGGGGAATTCTTTTCAAAATATTTCAAAAGATTTGAAGAACTTTTAGTCAAATGTGCACACCACAGTTTCGAAGAATGGACTCTTTGCCAAATTTTCTACGATGGACTTGGAGATAACTCTAGAACCATGCTCGAATCAATGTGCCAAGGAAACTTTTTAGCCCAAGATCACGATGTTGCTTGGCAATTTCTCGAAAACTTGGTCAAAAAATCGTCTCAATGCAAACGTTCTAACGAGAAATCAACTTATTCCCGATCAAATGCTTAATCGATAGGATCTTCTTTGACCTTAGAAGCGAAAATTGATGCGATGTTAACCAAATTCGATAACGTCCTTTCATCAGATCAAATGAATCAAGCTCAAGTTTCTCAACCTTCATGTTGCAAATATAATGATCCTAACCACATTGCTGATCAATGCCCATTTTCGTTAGAACAACTCAATGCATTTAATAAAGTTAGGAACGTCCCATTCTCTCCAAGGTACAATCCTGGTTGGGAACATGAAAGAGGATCATTCTCGAGTCAACCTATTTCAAACCCCAAGAGCAACAACGCAAATCCCAACCAAGCTCATGTTGTTCATGATAGCAATCTAACTCAACTGAATGTATCATGACTTTACGATCTGTAAGAAAATCGATAATCAAGTTAAAAATCCAAATAATGCACCGGATGTTCCTTTCGACTCCTCTAATCCAAACGACGACGCCAACCCATATCCAAATTCTGAGTCTGATTCTTCTCCAACTCGTGTAGACCAACCTACTGAGTTTCATATTCCATTTCCACGTCGTCTTCAACTAAAAAAACATTCGGAGCAAACGAAAAGGATGTTAGAAATTTTCAAACAAGTGAAAGTCGACATCCCTCTTCTTGACATCATTCAACAAGTCACAACCTACGCTAAATTTCTCAAAGACTTGTGTACCTAAAAACGACACACTCATGAACCCAAGAAAGTATTCTTAGCTGCCAAACTAAGCGAAGTCTTGATCTAATCGATCCTCGTCAAATACAAAGATCCTGGATGTCCTACGATCTCATGCACAATAGGAGATAAAACAATTAAAAATGCCGAGTTGATTTGGATGCGAGTGTCAATTTGATTCCTTATTCACTTTACCAACAACTTGGCTTGGGTGAACTTAAACCAACGAAAATAACTCTTCAATTTGTTGATCGTTCAATAAAGAAACCCATTGGAGAAATCGAGGGAGTACTCACCAAAGTCGGGGAATTCAAATTTCCTGTCGATTTCATCGTTTTGGAGACTCAATCTGTGAATAATCCAATAAGTCAAATTTCGTTAATTTTAGGCCAACCCTTTTTGGCTACTTCAAATGCTTTAATAAATTGTCACAATGGTTCAATGAAAATCTCTTTTGGAAACATGACTTTAGATCTTAATATTTTCAGTCTTGAAAGTCAATCGAATGAATCATGTGACCAAACCTTGGAAGTGAATGCCATTTATGAAAATTTTGAAAACGAATCAATTGACCTTAATGATGAATGTGAGGCCGAATACGAAACATTGTTCCAAGATGCTCCTAACGATATCGAATACTTGCTTCCATTTGAATCGCTTTTAGTTAAGTCCAAATCTCAACCAAGTTGTTTGATCGAGCAACCACCAAAGTTGGATCTTAAATCTCTTCCCGATCACCTTAAGTACGTCTACTTAGGTGATAATGAAACTTGTCTTATCATAATTTCTTCAAATTTAACTCATGATCAAGAAATTTCTCATCTTTCGACTCTTTCTAAAAACAAAGATGCAATCATTTGGTCCATTTCTTACATCAAGGGAATTAGCCCTGTAATCGTTCAACATCATATTCACTTAACCGACGAAGCCAGACCCATTCGTGAAGCGCAACGTAGGCTTAACCCTAAGATGAAAGAGATAGCTCGTGAAGTAATTCTTAAACTTCTTGACAACAGTATCATTTGCCCCATTTCTGATAGCTTATGGGCCAGCCCCATTCACGTTGTTCCTAAAAATTCCAGACTAACCGTTGTCGTAAATGAACAAAACGGATTTCTTCCGACTCGTACTCAAACGGGTTGGCGTGTTTGCATCGATTATCGAAAATTGAATGTTGCAACACCTAAAGATCACTTTCCTCTACCCTTCATCGATCCAATGCTCGAATGTTTAGCCGGTCACAAATTATACTGCTTTCTTAATGGTTATTCCGGTTATAACTAAATTCCAATCGCTCTGTAAGATCAAGAGAAAACGACTTTCACATATCCATTCAGTACATTCGCTTATCGACGTATGCCTTTCGGACTTTGCAACGCTTCTGTGACTTTCCAACGATGTATGGTTGGCATCTTTTCCGATATGGTTGAACGCTTTCTTGAAATTTTCATGGATGATTTTTCGATCTTTGGCGATTCCTTTTCCTCTTACTTACATCATCTTGAACTTGTTTTAAATCGATGTAAAGAGAAACACTTAACGTTGAACTGGGAAAAATGCCACTTTATGGTCAAACAAGGCATTATCCTTGGACATGTAATTTCAAATAATGGATTGAGGTAGATAAAGAGAAAATTGACGTTATTTCAAAACTACCCATTCCAAAATGCGTTAAGGACATTCGTTCATTTCTTAGGCATGCTGGCTTTTACCGACGCTTTGTAAAAGATTTAGCAAAATCGCTCGTCCTTTGACTACTCTTCTAGGTAAGGACATCTCATTCGAATTTAACTTTGAAAGTGTCGCTTCTTTTGAAAGTCTTAAAAGCGAACTCATTTCAGCTCTGATGATTTGCTTGTCCAATTGGGAACTTCCTTTTGAAATCATGTGTGACGCTTCTAACTTCGCAGTTGGTGCTGTCTTAGGACAATGCATCAACAAAGTCCTTCACATAATTTACTACGCGAGTATGACCTTGAACGACGTTCAACTCAATTATACGACCACCGAAAAATAACATTTAGTTGTCGTCTTTGTGCTTGAGAAGTTTCCATCTTACTTGATTGGTTCCCACATCATGGTTTACACTGACCACTCTGCTCTTCGACACCTTTTTGCTAAAAAGGATGCTATGTCACGCTTAATCCGATGGATCCTTTTATTAGGCCTATAAACGGATGCAAACGGATGCGGATAGCGCTGTATCCGTTTTCGTATCCGAAAATAAAAATCCGTATCCGTATTCGTGAATACCTATAAAATAATATCCATATCCATGAATATTTTCGGATATCCGAGAATATCCAAATCAAAACTTAAAAATATACAAAATACAATACAATGAAAATCTCATTTGGCATTAAACAATAGCTAAAAAAATTGAAATAATACATAAAACATATAACCTTAACAACTTCTCATTCAATCACATAAAACTCAAATAATAATATTTCATCATATAATCCATAGATTCCATACGCTGACCTAAGCACATATTAAAGCAAATGCATATAATAGTACCATATAGTCCATACGCTGATTCAAACACATATATAATACAAATTAAAACAAATACCATAATTCATCTTAATGATATTAACACATAAACAAATTAAAGCACGACATTTTTTCTTCATGAAATGGTTGAAGCTTCCATAAAATGACCTTGCAAAAGAGGCAACAAATTCAATCAGATATTATAAATTAAATATGAACAAAGTGACCAATCATGTAATTAAAAATGAAATATGACCCTGCAACTTGAAGTTGTTGTGCACTAGCACTAGCACAACAACTTGAAGTTGTTGTGCTAGTTAGCACAACAACTTAAAAGTTGTTGTGCTTAGCACAACAACTTAGAAGTTGCTGTGGCAACTTAGAAGTTGGTGTGAGCATAACAACTTAGAAGTTGTTGTAAGCACAACAACTTAGAAGTTGCAGTGAGCACAACAACTTGAAGTTGTTGTGCTTAGCACAATGACTTAGAAGTTGTTGTTCTTAGCAACTTAGAAGTTGCTGTGACCGCAACTTAGAAGTTGCTAGCACAACAACTTCAAGTTGCTATGAGCACAACAACTTCAAGTTGCTGTGCTTAGCACAACAACTTAGAAGTGCAGAACACTCTAGCATGGTTAATGAAATTCTATCAAAGGTAAATAAAATGTATGAAATTCTATCAAAGGTAAATAAAATATATGAAATTCTATAACTTAGAAGTGTAGAACCCTCTAGTGGGACTAGAATCTGTAACTGTGTTTGAAGTGTTTCGATTCTCTTCCACCACTAGAACACCATTACCACAAATATCCTTATTACTACGACTTGATGAGGTGTTCGCCATTGTCAAAACTCTACAATGTTAAATAAAATAAGCTTTATTGTTGTCTAAGCCTAAAAGATTTACTTGCAATAAAATATCGACATTGATATAATGGTTTAGACTTTAGAGCATATATGGTACTAGAGATTGAGCTTTTGGTTATAAATTAAAAAAAACACCTATTTATAAAGTAAAAACAAATACCTATATAAACTAAAAACAAATACCTATATAAACTATTAATTTGTAAATTAACAAATACCTATATATGCAAACATATATAAACTGTTAATTTGTTTGCGTATATATAGCTAACTATTAATTTTTTTTTAAAAAAAAAACAAAAGCAAAACAGACATTGCAACTAGCAGCACACGAACAAAAACAGCACAAAAGAGAAAAACCACACAGTCATTACAAAGCAAAATCTCTATCACCAATCTTGAAACCCACAACCAACCACCGAGCAGCCGCTACAAATAGGCACACCAAGAACAACAGAAATAGGACAGAACAGCAGCATAGCAACATAGAGCAAGGACAGGCTCCCAAGCCAAACAAAAACAGCAGAAACCAATCATCCAATAAGAGAACCCAAAAGCAACAAAATCCCAGAATCACCCAAGTCTCGGTTCAGATCTCATAAAGCAAAGAACAAGCCGATATCATCACGTACAAGAAACACCTCCACACTACAAACAAACCAGCACAGTCTTCCCATAGGATGTTGAAGCCGAGAACAAGCAATGACCCACCGAAAGATGATGAACACACTACTCATAAAAGATATACAGCTTACCAACCAAAGAAAGACGTGACACAATTCCTGTCATAGTAGAAGGCGATTATGCACAACAAGAGGAAAAACAGAGATAGGAAGAAAGACAACGGGATAAGGATCTTCGGATTGGGTCATGAAGAGATGTGGGATGGAAGAAGATTTCAAAAAGTGGGGGGAACCTGTAGAAAAACTTTGCACCGTGCCCAAAAGCGAAGCAAGGCAACAACCTCCAAGGGGGAAAACAAAACTGATGACAGATCCAAAACAAGATCTGCGCTACAGACAAGAGAGCGAAACAAACCCCTCCCCCAAAGCCGGCGGAAGTAGAAAACAACCGAACTCAAGAAAAATAAACAGATCTGAAAAGAAACTGCAATGCCAATACACTCACTTTGTTGAACCAGCAGACCCTAACAAAGAGGGGCTCAAGAGCATTAGCGATTGACGATTAACAGTTGAGAGATTCAGATCTGGACGGGGAGGCACAATAGAGTTGTGGAAACTGCGGTTTTAGAATTGGAAATAGGAAAATAACCCAAAAAAAAAAGAAAAAAGGAAAACGAAAGCAGTGATACCTAAAATAAAAGACAGCGGATGAGGGGAATATGTTACTGGAGGACGAATCTTGATGTCGGGGGGTGAGAAATGAAGAGACGAAGGGAAGAACTGAGAGAGGGAAAATGGAGGCAGCGGAGGAACCCTACCCCGTTAAAAACTCTCAAAACAACGGAGAGAGCTTTTTTTATAGCTAACTGTTAATTTGTAAATTAACAGTTTATATAGGTAATTAACAAATTAATAGTATATATAGCTAACTGTTTGCATATATGTTTATATATGTTTGCATAAACAGTTTATATAGGTAATTAATAAATTAACAGTTTATATATGTTTATATATAGCTAACAGTTTATATATATAGCTAACAAATCAACAATTTATACTAGAGATTGAGCTTCGAAAAGTGGCTTCGACAAGGGGCTTCAACAAGGCGGTGGTAGGAAAAACGTTGGCCGACGGCAGGAGGAGCTCAGAGCCACATTGAATCGCGTCGAAGGCAAACATAAATGGAATTGCGACGGTATGAAGAACTGTGGTTGGATTTCAGAAATCTCGGTAAAAGAAAGCTCGTGAAAATTGCAGTGGCAGGGAAGAATGAAAGTCGTGAGAAAGAAAGCTGAACTACCGAAGGGCCGAACTGCAGAAGGGGTAGGGTTTCAGAATTGTGTTGATAATTGACTACAAAGGCTACGGGAGGATTGTTGGATTTCATCCAACGGCTGTGACTGTACACATTTTTAAAGGGTTGGTCCGGTTGTAAAGAGTTGTTGGGTTGGTCCGATTTCAGATTTTTGTGTGTATGGTTTTGCCATCTGCCTCTTATTTCTTAGTTTTGTATCCATATATTATGAAATAATAAATTGCAATATAACCTAAATATAAAAATAAAAATAAAAAATTTCATAGCGGACGGATATTTATTGGATATGGATAGTGCCATATCCGTATCCATACCCGCTAAGCATTTCGGATATCGGATATCCGTATCCGCTTTTCGGATATCGGATACTTTTCACATTTTCGGATGCAGATACGGACGGATTTCGGATATTTCGGGTATTCTTTACAGGCCTACCTTTTACTTCAGGAATTCGATCTTACAATCAAAGACAAAAAAGGATACGATAACGTCATAACCGATCACTTGTCTCGTCTGCCGAAATACCAATCAACAAAAACTTTCCTAACGAACAATTCCCTTCCATTTCAATCGATCCTTGGTTCGCCGACATAGTGAACTATCTAGTCACTAAGGAAACTCCCGCTTTTTGGTCCAAACATGATAAATACAAATTTCTTTCCTAAGTGAAATACTTCTACAGAGATGACCCATACTTGTTTAAGTATTGTTTAGACCAAATCATTCGTCGATGCGTTCCAGATAGCGAAATTAGGAGTGTTCTCTCGTTCTGCCATGATCATGCGTGCAGTGGACATTTTGGTCCTAGAAAAAATGCTGAAAAGGTGATTCGATGTGGTTTTTATTGGCCTACTCTCTTTAAAGATTCGTTCAAATTATGTGAAACTTACAATCGTTGCCAAATTCTAGGAAAGATTTCTCGATGAAATATGATGCCTTTGAACCCCATCCTTACGACAAAAATCTTTGACGCTTGGGGTATTGACTTTATGGGACCATTCCCAAACTCTTTCAAAAAATTGTACATTCTTTTTGCCATCGACTACGTTTCAAAATGAGTTGAAGTCGTCCATGTAAAACCAATGATCATAAAATTGTTATGAAATTTCTAAAAGAAACATCTTCTCAAGGTTTGACACACCTCGTACAATAATAAGTGACAATGGAACGCATTTCTGTAATCGACCTTTTCAATTCTTAATGAACTAATACTCAATAACTAACAAGTTATCCACTCCTTATCATCTGCAAACTTGTGGTTAAGCCGAAGTTTCGAATCGTCAAATAAAACAGATTTTGGAGAAAACTGTAAATAATTATAAAAAAGATAGGTCATAGAAATTGACCGATGTGCTTTGTGCTTACCGTACTGCTTTTAAAACTAATCTTGGAATGTCCCCTTTTCGATTGGTCTATGGTAAAGCCTTTCATTTACCCATTGAACTTGAATATAAAGCGCTTTAGGAAATAAGGAAATTAAACTTTGATCTTGAACAAGCTGGCGAAAACCAAAAAATTGCAACTCAACGAATTAGAAGAAATTAGGAATGACGCATACGAAAACGTGAAAATTTACAAGGAACAAACCAAAGTTTTTCATGATAAGTCAATCCTAAGAAAAATGTTTTTGCCAAACCAAAATGTTCTATTATATGACTCACGACTTCATTTATTCCTTGGGAAGTTAAACTCGAGATGGACCAGACCTTATGTTGTTCGAACTGTTTTTCCACTTGGCGCCATTGAAATTGAAAACCCAAGAGACGAAGCCATTTTCAAAGTCAATAGTCAACGACTTAAACCATTCTTGGAATTTCCTACTGATCGAGAGGAGGAGCTCATGATTCTTCATGAGCCATGCTACGTCAAGTAAGAAAGTTAAGTTTAACCCTCCTTTGTAAATATGTAAATATTTCTATTCTGTTCACTCATTATGTCATTCATTGACTGTGGGGACACAGTCAAAATTAAGTGTGGGGGGAGTCTCATTTTCATTCTGTTTTGCATAGTTTTAGTTTGGATTTCCCCTTTCTTCTTAAAAAATATATTTTCATTTCTATCTACATTTAAATAAGACAAGATGAAGCTAGCACGCAATTTGGTCGTTCGATTAAAACGTTTGTAAATTTACTTCTTTTAACGGATAATGATAGGAAAGTTTGAATTATGAGCAAATTTAGTATAACTGGTATATAGGGAGATTAGCGGGAGATGAGTATGAAACGTTTTCTAAATTGTAATCTGATTAATAAAATGATTGATTTAGATTACTTGTGATAACATTTTAGATCATTTAAGTGAAGTGGTGCTAACATTTTCTCGCTTAACTCTTTCTCTTAAAAAAAAGAAACAAAACATATAATAATCCAAGGGTATCCAACATTGCTTGTAAATATAGCGTTGTTGTGCAAACCCGCCAAGAAATGTACCAACTCTCACGTAAGTCGTAATGCAGTGAATTGGTGGTATATCTTGGTCTCATTTCATGAGTTGGACACCTAACGATTACCGTCATGTTGTTGACAAAGTCAGCATCGGTTTGCACAATTCGCCAAGCTCTGTCCCAACCCTCACGTAATTCGTAATGTAGTGTAGGGGTGGTATACCTTGGTCTTTTCAGTTAGGCATTTGTAAATTGTAACAATGTAAATATTTTTCAAAATAAAGAGAGAGTTAACACTTGAAATCCAAGCACCGTCTTCACTTATTTGACCTAGCTTGTTAAGTAAAAGGAAATAAAAATGTCATCTTACGATTGTTGATGTCGATTATAGAATTCATTTCATATTTGCACTATGTTTCTACCAAAAAAAATGGCCAAGCTAGAGGAGTTTGCAATGATAACCTGACTTAAGTTTGAAGTTTTGATTAGTAACGGACTTAAATTTCATAGTGACGACCCAAACTTGTGTTAAATCATTACTGTCAAATTTAAATGTAAATTACCCATTTGTAGATATTCTTTCAAAAATTTCTTTCATCTTGTAAGTATTTATGAATCTTCATTTTGTAAATATTTTTGCATTTATCTTTTGGATTTTTTGGGTATTATATGCTGAAAATGTTGGATCTAGATTAACCCTAGAGGGGGTGGGGTTGAATTATTTGATCGAGATTAACCCTAGAGGGGGGGGGGGGTGAATAGGGTTTATCACAATTTATTAACTGAATTAAAAATTCTAATGAGATATATATAATAAACAGATCACAAAATATAGTAGAAACAGAAATGCAGAAAATAAATCACACACAAATATACCCAGCTTCGGCAAAACCCTGCCTACTGCTGCATTTCTAAGGTTTCTACTAGGTGATAGAACAGTTCCCGCATACAAGACCATGTACACTTGCAAACCCTGCTCCTATTCTAACCCTACGCTCAAAACCTTAGACTGATCTAAACCCCTAGATCAGATTCCCCCTGATTACAACCCCGTAACCAGTAAATCCTAGATTTTACAGACTCTAGCAACTGCCAGTCAACACCCTGACTAGATCTCCTAGTATTTTACAGACACTAGAAACTGATCAGACGATTTTTACAACTCAAATTCGAATACAAAAATTAAATTAAAATAAAGATAAATTCAAATTGAAAAACCGTAGGAATTAAATAAAAAGGATCATCCCGTTTTATTATCTTCTAGTCATAAACATGATCGGCCACTTTTGTTTTTGGTGCACCCTTCCTTATTTACTCGGTCTCTTTGCTCTGTAAAAAAAATGGCAGCCTTCTAGGGTTATCCAAAAATCCCCAATTCGATTCGGTGCTTGATGAATCGAGTAGTCTCTGAAACTCTGAAATCTTTTGAAGCTTCAACTGCTTTGGTGCTCCACGTCTTTTGTTCTCTAAGTTTGGAATTCCTTGCGATCGAAAACTTGCTGAGTAAATTCTGATTTGAATCTTTGTTGCTCCAGAATTTTTGTTGTGATTTTCGATACTTGCCTGTGATGAATTGGTGTGATTATTAATAGGATTTAGGAAACCCTAAATCGACACTCTGATTTCACTGTATGACTTCGATCTGAAAAATTGCTCAGTTTTGTTGCGTGAATTCCGCTTTTGAAATCTTTGATTGAAATGGATTTCTGTATATTCCTCTTTTTGATTCCACGGCTTTAATGAATTCCCTTGGCTTAAAATACTTGCGAGATTTGTGAACTTGAATCATCACTAGAAATCACTTGATTTCTTGCAAAAAAAATGCTTGGTTAAATCTGATTATGTTCAAATCTGGAAACAAATTTAATCCCTTTCACGATTTCAAAAAATATATGAACCGATTCCATCTTGTAATAATCTGCTCCACTGATTTTATCTTGCCAAAAAGAATGCATTCATAAACAATTCCTTAATTTTTTGAGTTAAAGCTTTGTTTCAGGAATATTAAAAAACATGCCATACATGTAGAAATTTAAAACTGGAAGCAATTGTTTGTTGGCCCTTGCAAATCACCTTGGCCCCTTGTGTGTTTAAATCTGGAAACATTTAATGAAAGATCTCTTTCTACTTGCCAAAACATATTGTCCAAAATGTCACTTGATTGAAAACAGGAATCTGTTTAAAAACTTGCCAAACAAGATTTGATATTTCTGGAAAAAATAAAGATTCCTTTCCTTAAACATAGTATATTGTTTTCCTTCATTCTTGACTGCATTGAGCATTGTTGTTTGCATGAGCATCTCTGTCCATTGCTCCTCACTTTGGCATGAACTTTGTTGGCTTGCACTTGTTTGATTTGCTCGACCATTTGTCTGAACATGACATTTTCACTTGAGCATTGCACCTTGAAATACTTGCTGTCCAATTCATGTTTTGTGCACCACCTTGAAATGACTTAATTTTGACTTGCACTCGTGACATGTATTGTACCTGGCCATTAGCACGTATAACTGTGATGTGTTGCTGCATTCTGGTTGTGTATATGAACATTGTTCACCTGCACCTTTTTTTTGGTGTACCTGCACATGTTTATGTACACTTGTATTTGCATTACTGAGCCAAATGCTTGTGCATGCATACTTGAAAAGCTGTTCACTGAAAAATGAAGAACATGTCTTGCTTCGACACATGTGTACTGCTCCATTCAATTCATTCATATGAGCTTTCCAAAAGAACTTGACCAAGTTTGAACTTGAGAAATTTGACCCAAAAAAATTGAGTGCCTTGCTTGAGAGTTCTGGCCTTGTACATCTGTTTTATTGTTGTGTTCTTGATTTGGCATGAACTTGACTTTTGTCAATGTTGTACATTCATTTGACTTGCACTTATGCTGCTTGCCAAGATGTGTTGCTTGACCTATTTTGCTTTCTAGCTTGTTGTTGTGTCACCTTGCACTTGCTTCACTGCTGCACCCATGTATGCTGTGCCTCTGTGCTCGGCCATTGATGTTGCCATGCACCATTGTATTTGTTGCACTAACTTGATCTTTGTCATTTGCTGGCTTGCATACATTTTCTTGTGCTTGGCCATATTGGAAGTTTGAACATTTCTTGCGACTCTTTTATTTCACTGTTGTGCACTGAGTCGAGATAGTCCACGTGGCTACTCCTCAGTTGAAGATGGAAAAACAGAAGACAAAAAAAATAGACATGCATATATGTATATGAGTGAAAAAGAAATTGTATATATATGAAATCAAAGTGTCTGTATAATCGAGTGTGAGTGCTGTAGTGAATATGAAAATGAATATAAATTGAAATATATATCAGTGATGTATTCGAATAGTGGAGTATAAAATTTGTACTATTTGAATGCATGAAATAAAATATTTATATTTAAATAAAATACCGTTGAATATTTGAATTCGTGCATAGTCGTATTCTATTTAAATTTAAATATTATATTCCTGTCTGTGATGTGAATATGAAACAGTACGATTACAAACACATTTTAAAAAAAATTTATTTGGTTGTTATCATCAAACAAACATCATATAATTGTGTATACAACACCGTTATATACAACAATCTCCCCCTTTTGATGATGACAAACAAATAAAAGATTTTAAAACAAAATAAATATGTTTGACAGTGCATATTGAACTCCCCCTATTTATTAGCTCCCCCTACAACAGAAAACTCCCCATATAACTGTGCATAAGTGAAAAGTGAAAATTGAATAATAATAAATTTTCAAAATTAAAAATATTTATAAAATATTCACTCATAAATCAAAATCTCAACTCATTCTCCCCCTTTTGTTATCATCAAAAGGATATAAAATTTAAAATATAGATGAATAGTTACTAACAAATTTTCAATTATCAGCTTAAGAGGAAGAACGTTCATCATAAATCTCAATCAGTCAAACAAAAATCATAATATTCTAAGAACTAGTGGCATATTCACATTGTTGAGAATGATGGATTTTCAATGAACTTTATATAAAATGGAGAGAGTTATTAAAAACAAATCATTTCCAATTATTTTCAAAAGATTTTTTATAAAAATAAAGCATAAAAACAGTGAAGGATTTGGACTATAATTAATAATTCAATTTAAGTGACAAAATTGAATAATCTTAAATCCCAATACCTATCAATCAATAGTTCATAATATGTTATAAGATTTCCAACACATTTCACATATTAGAATATGAATTGATAGACTTGTTTTTACACACCAAGGAAAATTCCAAATAGATTTCTATTTATAGCACATTTTTTTATTTGTTTATTTAAGAGCACACTGACCACGCATAACCAGATCTTGGATTTTTAAATGAGGTCATTCGCAGCTTAAATTATAAGTTGTCTCACAACCATGCATGACCAGAGCTTGGATTTTTAAATGAGGTTAGAGACACACTTATATATTAATTATATATTTATCGTTTTTAGCCTCAAAAGAAAAACTTCTAGGTATATAAAACCAATATATGGATGATAGAAAATGGGGTAGGTACAGAAATGGACTGTGAAATAAATTTCTAAATTAATTATATTATGAAATATGCTCGACTTTATCGAGATCATTGAAAATTTTCAATTATCACTAATTCTGAATAATAACATAGTCCAATTTCTATCACAAATATTTCCACTGTTTATTAAAAAAGATTTTCTAAAAGATATTAACTCTCCATATTTATATAAAATCATAATGGATGGTAGAAGGATGGTAGATAATGAAGATGGTCGTGAAATAATTGCCAGTTCAAAGATATTATAATAAATATTCAACCATCATGAAAATCCAGATAAACTCTCCTCTTGTTGTGAAATATATGTGAAAACCCGTAACTTCCCCGGTGAGGAAAGCGCGGATAGTTCGAGAACAAGCCACAAAATAGAGCGCAGACAGAAGAACATTTCATTGTATATTACAACAATACCATCAGATTACAAGAATATACAGAGTATAAATGAATATTACACAGAAATATCAGAGATTTAAATTATATTTAAATACATCGCAGCGGAAATAATACAAAACACAATTAGAAGGAGATATACGGATACAAAGCTTTCCGGATATCATTCCAGCTGCAAACCAGTATCCTATGAATATAAATCTGCAAAACCAAAACTACTAGCTGCCCGTGTCAAAATAAGCGCACTCAGAGTTTAGGTTAAAACAATAAACTCAAGGTCAGTCATGTGACTGGTGTGAGAATTAAAACAGTTATTAATCTTCATTTTAAAGTTCGGTAAATCAAGGGACCACGCCGTATAACACGGAACGGGTTTCCTCCCAAGAACACCAGTGCATAAAACAACAGTGCAATGCTAAATAAAGAAAAATGAAGCTATTATAAGACCCAGGTCCCATCACACAATGAAACGCAAGCCGGGGGATAGGGTTTTTACCTTATAATAGCCAAGAATGCTTGATACGTTTAAAACAAATCATTTGATACTGTTATAAGTGCATATTGTATAAAACATCTTCAAATCATAAGTATCAATCATAGACGGCATAAGCGCCCCATCCCACTATGTCGCCATACTAGGCTCTACAAATAAAACCGGAATACACGTATTGGAAATTGGATTTCCATCATGGTGGCTCCTGATTCGAAAGATCGATCGCGTAATGCAATTCCTCATGGCTTACGTCCCAACAAGAGAAAACACCGTCTGCACATCCGCACTTTTGGGACCAGAGTATCACCGCGGCTTACGTCCCAGCGAGAGAAAACACCGCTTACTCTATCTATCCCTGAGCACTAAGCTCATCTCGGTCGACCGAATCCACGACACCACTAAGGTGCCCATCCACTAAAAGCATACTGATCAAACCATCAGTTTACCACCATACCGAGGTGTGAGGCTCGCGAATCAACGCTATACACAAAGCCATGCTATATTAAAGCTGCACTTTGATCATCATCCACCAAACTTTGCCTTTTAACAAAATTCTGGATCACTGCATCTCAGCATGCCACACTATCAATCCATATCGTACCACTGATTTCTGCCAATATATAACCTCTGAGCTCGTATGTCTTAGAGAAGGGCGTTAAGCAAGAGAATAAATTCCCCGCCGCGAAACAGATATATATTTAGCAAAGATCAACGAATACAATATAAAGGAATACAATATCAGACACACTGAAACACCCCACCTCCGTTAGGGTCACTCTCAAAGGGAATGCCCTAATTTTGGTGGAGGTTTATAAGTATAAGTCACAGATATACAAGACAGATATGAATACACATATTTTTGAACAGCGAAAAACAACAGCAATTTTTATTTCAACAAAATACGTGTTACACAAACCATGTCATAACTTGTCTTACAATACTTCAAAAAAAAACCATTACATCTTCATAACTGTCTTGATTACATTATTTAAAGAAGCATAAAAAAACATAAGTAAACTGCATAAGTCCCATAATTGTTGTCCAAAGCCATAGTCCAAAACGAAAAGATCCAAGCCATACATTCCTCTCTTCAAGCTGGGTGTGGAAACTGGTCAAGCTGCGGTATTCCCTCCCTGTGGACCTGGGGGGGGGGGGGGGGGGGCGAAAGAAAAGAAGGCGAACGAAAAGTAGAGTCAGACATAAAGCCTGAGTAAGTCTAGGACTATTCAGTCTATGAATAAAGAACTGGGTATGATAAGTATAAACTGGAAATGGGAAAGCACCATAAACTAAGTTAAGTTGTCTAGAGTTGAATATACTATCGTACCCCATATTAATCTCTGCATCCATATAAACTGGTTCCCAACAGGCACCCCATAATCAGGGTGAAGTGATTCGTTTCTAATGATTGGCTCCTACTCGCATAGTTACATGTGCCTTACGGCCCCCGATGTTGTAGTTACCTATGCTGGTCCCACCATGGGGTGTATCAAGTCCCATGGTGGTGGCCCGACACAATCCTAGAATGCACAGGTATGCTACTGGTGCCCAGTGCCTTATTTTTCTGCGCCGGAGTGTGTGCACGCCCGCACCCCGTTAGAACCTACACTGCTGCACCACCGCCGTCGATTTGACCTCTTACAGTCAGCCCAGTAATCGTGCCCCACCCTGCCTAGTTCAGAGTATCCTGATACACCTTGTAGGGTTACTGCTGAAAAGGGTCCCCCGCTACTAGGTTTTCTATTTCTAGCCAACATGCTAAGTTGGTTAAGTGTTTTGCAAACCTAACCCCCAATCAGTCTGTATAGTTTAACATGTTCCATTTTGATTAAGTATTAATTTAATTTACTTAATCCTATCAATCCTGACTCAGCCTTAACTGTCTTATTAAAGCCTCGACCTCTCACATTAGACAGGTATTGTTGTGGCTGCCTGTTGCCGGTTGGGTCCGGGCAGTCTTACGCCCCAACTCAGTCTAACCTCGGGTCCTTATTGGGCTCCGTGTTTAACCACCTACATTGGATAGGTATTGTTGTGACTACTGGACAGCCGGGCAGTTCCGGGCAGGTTTACATCACAACTCAATCCAACCTCGGGTTAAACACATCGTATTTTCTAAATTTACATATTTTGTCTCTTTTCTTTTTATATGTAAATATTTGCGGCCCATTATTCAAATTCATCTTTATTGGGTAAAATCTATTTATGCCACTTAATTTTTTTTCATGGTTGTTGGCATGCGTCAAACATGCCAACACATATGTTCTATGTTTTAACCCCATCGTCATTACCCCCGTTTTATACGTTCACGAAAATATAACATATGTTGGGTTTAGCATTTAAACCCAACTTAGCCACATGAAAAAGGGGAGGCTTATAACATGGTGTTTACATATTCTAAGTGACATAAAAAGGGGAGTGTGAACGCATGAACTTGCAACATAACGGTCTAATTGACATGAATTAGGCATATGTGAACTTGCATGGTGACAGCATATAATCATGGCATAAACATACTTAAACATGAATCATTCTATTCATATAATCATGACATAAACATACCTAAACATGAATCATGGGTTTTAACCTATTCATGTAAACTTGCAATTGGAATGTAAATCTAACTTAATTTATGTGTTACATATATCACCATATGATTTTTATAACAACATAGGCCTAAAACATGGTTTCAACTAGGCAAAATACCAAACATAGTTCAGTCATGTTCATAAAAATGCTTACTTTTGTCTGTAATACAAAAGTATGATTTGCCAATTCCAACATAGATTCATGTAAACCATAGTACTTAGTCGAATCCAATTACACACTAAAAGTGATCATAAAAGTATGTACATCATATTGGCATAATAGTGAATCATATACTTGCATGAATCCCAAATAAAATACCACAACATATGATTGTTAACTTCCAACATAAATCACATACTTGCAAATATCCAATCGTATACCACAAAATTTCCAAATCGTTTAGAATCAAAGCAACATACAAATATAGATTATTATCGCCACAATTCCATTTCTCATTTTACTCAAATCAAAACGCAACTATTTATTCACATCGGAATATCACTCTACTTACAACGTATGACGAATCTTCAATTCAGGAATCTGAATTCTGAATTTGGAGATGCTATCCTTTGTTGTAGGCGTTGTTTTTAATTGACGTTGCTTTAAGCTTTCGAATCGTCTCTTAATTGTCTCTCAATTCTGACGGCTATTCCTAGTCTTTCCTCAGCAGCATGATGGTCTCATCTCCATTTTTATTTGTGTGAATTAGGGTGAGTCTTAGGTCCTTTTTATAGAGTTTGTGAGTTGATTAGGACCGTCGATGGAGCTTTGTTTAATAATAGCCGTTCGTTTGAAGGAGAGACCAACCAGGAGCTGACACCTAGCCCTAGTGAAAAGGTAAGGCTCAAAAAATCGACCAAACACAGACCAGGCCAGCCAGGGGGGCTGGGTTCGACCTGACTCAAGGGCCAGGTCCACCCCCAGATCGACTATGTAGTCGACCTGGGTGCCCCAGGTCGACTACCCAGTCGACCTGGTTAGCCCAGGTCGACTACCCAGTCGACCTGGGTGTCTTGGGCAGGAAAATTCCCGCCCTGGCCAATCCGGCCCTATTTTTGAATTTTAAATCTGATTTCCGAGCTGTTTTGGTCTGTTTGAATTTTAAACTGAATTCTGAAACTTCCGGAGGCCATATCTTCTTCATACGGAGTCCGTTTTACGCAAACTCGGACTCTATCTCAAGTAGAATTCCGAGACGAACGCAATGGCATATCCCGTTTCCATTAATTCTTTGATTTGAAATTTATTATATTTAAATTTGTGAATTTCACTGTTATAGAATACACGGGGTGTTACACACACCATCCATTTACAAGTCCGTTCTAGGTCTGAACGAAACCGGAGGCACTTTCCTCGCATATCCGTCGATCTCCAAGTACGTTTGGACGACCACCAACTGATTCCCTCATCTTGGGTGTACAGCCCAATCAAGATCATCAGTAATCACCCAAACGATGTGAAGACTTCCGGTCTTCGACCACCGTCATCATCTTCGACTTTTCGTCGAATCGGTTATTCAGAATGGGTATAAACCCGGCCTTTCCGAACAACCCGCGTATATTATAAACAAATGTTACACAAACACAACATACGCCTCATTCCTATTCAGCAGTCACTAACTGTAAATTAGCAAGAGAACAATTCCCCAAACATTAACCCCGAAGGCCGAAACCAACATTAGATCAATACCCAGGAAACCATCCTTCTTAGCTAACCTACAGTTAGTTTCTAAATTTCACGTTCTTAGGGACAGGTTCCCATTAATTTTATCAAAGATAAATTCTTTAAAATTTATTCTTTAATCTTCCTTTGGATATCATTTCAAACCAAATTATGGTTTTCCAAACTAGTCGGGATTAGCGAACCACACCGAAGTAATTATTTATTTTATTTCCCAATCCCAACCTATTCATCCCATGAAGCTAAACTGGTAATACTCCATATCTAATACCACGGTGTTATCGGTAAATTCAATTACCATTTCACGTTCAAATCTAATTAAAGATTTAACTATCGCCCGGAGCAAAACTGGTGATACTCCATTCTCGATCTTTTCAATCTAATTAAAGATTCATTAAAACTCCACTTAGTTTTAATCTTTAACTGGGTTAAAGAATCAGTGTCATTTAAAACACGGTTCACTATAAACCCAAAATCACAATACATTTCAATCAGACCCTAACCATAAATTAGCAAGTGAGCAATTCCCTAAGTATTAACCCCGAAGGCCGAAACCAACATCAGATCAATACCCCAGAAACCATTCAACTTAACTAATCTCCAGTTAGTTTCTGATTTTCTTAACTCCTGTGGATCTAAGAACAGTATTATTGAAGATACCGTTCACGATAACCCAAAATCACATTCTATTAATTATCGGGTTAAAGAACAAGTGTTATTTAAAACACTATTCACGATAAACCCAAAAATCAATACCAATTCAATTCCAATTAAATATTATTTAATTGGTACACTTCATTAAATCTAAATAAAAGATTTAATCTTTTTCTCAACTGGGCTTAAGAACAGTGTTAATGAAGACACCATTCACGACAAACCCAAATCACATTTAATATTAAATACAAGGCTCTTAATAGAAAATATATCGGCTTATATTCAATATTAAATTCTACGACCAACAAATATCGTATTGGAAATAACGATATAAATATATCTTTCAAATTTCCATAACAATATCTGTATAATCACGAAATCCAACATCGAAATAATCCAAAGACAATTTCGATTCAAATCCATTCCAATTCAATTATTGGAAATCCTGGTTACTTTTAAAACCCTTTCAAATCAAATTTATTTATTTAAAAATAAATAGAATTTTAATTCTAGTTCAAAACTAGTTCATTTCGATAAAAATCTATTTTTATCTTTTCAAATATGGAGTTTTCCATCCCAATTTTTCCCAAATCATTTCTTATGATTCTACACAAATTATTACTATTTTTAATAATTTTATCAAGGCCCGTACAGTCGATTTCCATCAACGGCCATCGAACTGCACTTACAGCGACCTTTTCCAAATTTGATTTGGACATAATTCCAAATCCAACCGTTAGATTTCAAATTTCTAATATTCGTTAGAAAGCTCTTTTCGATACGAACCCAACGGTTCCGGTTTTAGGAGAATCCGACGGTCGGATCTCCCGCAATGTCCGTTCGAAGTCAATGGTCGAAATTCACGAACTGCCGCGGCGCGGCGCGTTCTATTCAGGCCATTATATATATAATATATATATATTATATATATTTCGTCGATTTCCTTTTTAAAACGAATTTTATAAATCATTTCAAATTTGTTTCAAAAACAATTTCAACCTTTATTTCAAATTCAAATCAAAATTGAATTTTCCCTTATAAATTCTTTTTTACATTCACTTCTATTTGATTTCAATTCAAATCAATTTCAATTCGTTTTCAATTGAACTCAATTCAATTCAAATTTGTTTTCTATTCGATTCAATTCGAATTCGTTTTCTATTCAATTCAATTCGAATTCGTTTTCTATTCAATTCAATTCGAATTCGTTTTCTATTCAATTCGAATTCGTTTTCTATTCAATTCAATTCGAATTCGTTTTGAATTTCAATTCTTTTCAAAATATCATATTTTGAAATCACTTTCGATATTATAAAATGAATAAAATCGATATTCATTATAAAATGAATAAAATCGATATAAATATCGTTCACGCCAAAATGGCGTCAGTCTAATCAACACGGCTTCATATATTTCTATTTTCAAATATTCTATTTCAAATATTTCTTTTTCAAATATTTCTATTCAAATATTTCTTTTTCAAATATTTCTATTCAAATATTTCTATTTCAAATATTGAATGAAGCCCAATCAATTACCATATAATGTTAATTATATGGATTTTCTACAACACATGTATACAATAACAACGATGAATAATCAACCATCATCCAAAGTGCACTCTACACTGTATAAGCATCGAATATAAATATTTAACGCTTAACAGTCTGTCAATCAATTGATCGACATACAACTAAACAATCGGGAATAGTGTACGTCAAATATCATCCCAATACCCGTGTGGGGTTTCAAACAATCAAACACAGATTTTATTTGTGCAGTTGGGCGATGTGTAAAATTTATCATCCCAATCAATATTAGTCAAATGTGTGTATATAAACAAATCGTCCGATTTGTTTATTTTTATTTCATTTCATATACACGTTAAAAATTCTATTTTTAACTATAAAATATTTTCCACTATAAAATATTTTATTTCAACTATATAAATGTTTTATTTCATTTCACATCACATCACACAATCAACTACACATCAAAATCAAACAAACAAGCCGTCCATGGTCTGTGGACGACGGGTGTTGGGTGCTACTAAACACCGTCTGCATCCTAGTATATATTTCAACTAGAAATAAAATTAAAAGGTGAGAAGTTCTCACCGAGGGTTCCACTCCGCCGTGCTTTACTGTTGAACTGCTGAACCGTCTGGATCTGTTCGAAATCCCAATACAGTCCTTTCCCAGCTGTTCATAATAAAAATTATATTTTTATTACTTCGTTTCAATAAATAAAAATTCTATTTTTACTTCTAATTCATATATATTTACAACGCTTATTTCTATATAAAAATTATATTTTTATATTTCTACTTCTTATATAAAGATCGAATTTTTATTTCATCGCTATAAAAATCACATTTTTATTTCAACATATATATAAGAAATATCAGATTTTTATTTCGCTACTATATAGATAAAAATTCTATTTTTACAACGGTATTCATATAATAAAGATTACATTTTTATATCGCCACTTATATAAAAATCACATCTTTGCTCCTTCTACATAATAAAGATCAAATCTTTAACACTTCTATAGTGTAAAAATCATATTTTTATATTTTCTATAAAATAAAAATCGAATTTTTATTCCTCCTAAAATATAAAAATCATATTTGTATCTTCTACATTATATAAAAATCACATTTTTGATCCACTACATATATAAAAATCCTATCTTTCCCCAACGTTATACACATTAAAAATTAGATCTTTACACAATGTTATTCACATTAAAAATCTAAACTTCCTTCTTTACTTATATAAAAATTCGTCTTTTACTCATATAAAAATAAAAAATCACATCATGTTTGTTTTAAACATCAAAACTCTCTTGGTTCAAAAATCACTCCTTTTTGTATTGCTTTTAATCTACACAAACCAAAAACTGAATTAAAAGAGAACAATGTCATTTACAAACAAGAAAGAAGGGGAGGAACTCACTGTGTTTTTGGCTTTTTTTGAAGTTGGAGAGGTCGCTCACGTTGAAGAAGGAGGGGTCTAAGAGGAGAGAGAGCGCGCAGCAGGGGGGTCATGGCGGAGGCCAAGGGCGGCGCTAGGGGCTGCGCGAGGTGGTCGGTCAGCGCGTGGAGGCGCGACAGTTTGGGGGGGGGAGGGTTCGAGCCTTAGACTCGCACGAGAGGGGGTTTGGGGAAAGGAGAGAAGGTGGAGGATCGAAGGTGAAAGGGGGGACGGTCCGGCGGCTGAGGCGCCGGTCGGAGGCTGAAGCGCGATGGCGGGTTCTTCCCGCTTCCATTTCTTCTTCTTTTTTCCTGAGTTGGGTCAACGGGTGGAGAGGAGAGAGATAAGGGGGAGAGTTATATAATTTAATTTATTTAATTTTATTTAAAATCCTCATAAAGTAACTTTTTATAACGAACTCAAAATCGAACCCACCGACTGTCGCCCCTAGCTAATTACCCCCATTCTGAACACAATGAGATATGTATCGTAGGCTGATTCGACCGTTTCGATCGGTTTTCGTCAAAATCAAAATATAACTCTATATATTGAATTTTTAAAAGTACATTTCAATTTACTGGGGTCACATACTAACTCGAAAAATTCCTGAAAAATATTTTCTAGCTTCGTATTGACGATACAGTCCTAACAAAACTAATTTCGTCGAATTCTGAGGTCGTTCGAAAAATGTCCATTTTCCAGTCGATTTGAAATCAACTAAAACTGGTCAAACGCGTTTTCCTTCGCCACGCTCACATATTGATTCGAAAAATTATGAAATTTGAAACCTAGCAACAATTTGACATCGCGGATCCAACAAAAGTGGTTTCGTCAAAAACCGAGGTCGTTTGCAAAATTTCCATTTTTAAGGGCCTGAATTCTATAGCGACTATTCAGAATTTTCAACTGGACATATCTTTTTATCCCCGCTATGAAATTTTGATTTTTCGGATTCGTTGGAAAGATATTATCAAATAGATCCTATTATTTTTGGTTTCACTAAAATCCGGTTTGTTTTGCACCCGGTACATTCAATTGAAGTTTGAAATCGAATTATCGAACTACCGCGCCATTTTCAATTCCTTTTATAATTTAAAATAAATATTTATATTCTAACGACGATCTATATAAATATATTCGTTTGAATTCTATTCAAAATAAATTTCTCGTCGTTATTATTTAAAATAATTCATTTTAAATATCCAAAATTCGCTAAAATTGCCAGTTTAAAAATTTTAAATTGACCCAGATTTCCGGGTTATTACAATCTCCCCCACTTAAAACTTTTCGTCCCCGAAAAGGAACGAAGCCGAAAGTTATTTTAAATACCAACTCAACTTTCATTGTTTTGATTACGGCTTAAGTTCTTCAACTTTTCAGTTTTTAAGAACTTTTCAAATTTTTCAAAAATTTGGCTAACACCCTAAATTTTCGAAAAATTTCGCCATAACCTCCCCTGCACCGGGAGCACAGGAAAATCCCGAAATTGCCATACAGGCCTTCTGATCTCAAAAAGAAAAAGAAAAGGCCAAACGGCTTGCCAATCGGCTCATAAAATCATTCTCACCCAAACAATACAGTAAATTATGATAAACATGTACCTATTTGTCGGGCAAACAATTTTATTTCTCTGCTCTAGCCTCCTTGCTATGACTTGTTCAATGAAAGTACATGTATATGCAAGCAAATGCGACCAAATTTCCAATACAACTCACTATTTGATCAAATTGGCTATATGGTTAAAATTTCAATTAATCAAAACAGTAATCAAACAACACAACCATCAATCAATTAGTTGATTAGCTTTTCAAATTCATAACTTTGATATATAGTCAAAAAATCAGATTTTTGATGCAAAATCACAACAACAAGCCCTATCTAATTTTGGTTCTCACACCAGTCTAATGGAAATATATAGAAATCTCGCTTTCGAAACTCGAATACCAATTCTGTTGATGTCTAGACTATCATCAGAATCGTCTCCGGGCGACTAGAGTGTGATTCTATATCTATCCAGTATATTAAAACCTCAAATACACGTGGATCAGACGTATACGCAAAGTCTATATATACTGGACTGTCCAAATTCAAACATAATAACTAATCAAATACGAATAGTTAATTTAAATTTTCAAAACAAAATTAGTTTTCATTTTCAAAAATATACTCTTCACACTTGTTCTAGGATACTACTGATCCCATCTCTAACGAGTCATTACATTGGATATTACTAATCCAATATCTGATGAATTCTTTCGTATGGTTCTAATGTGTCTTGTTCTCTGAGCTTTATAAACCAAAGCTTTGAAACCAACTGTGAAAACCCGTAACTTCCCCAGTGAGGAAAGCGCGGATAGTTCGAGAACAAGCCACAAAATAGAGCGCAGACGGAAGAACATTTCATTGTATATTACAACAATACCATCATATTACAAGAATATACAGAGTATAAATGAATATTACACAGAAATATCAGAGATTTAAATTACATTTAAATACATCGCAGCGGAAATAATACAAAACACAACTAGAAGGAGATATACGGATACAAAGCTTTCCGGATATCATTCCAGCTGTAAACCAGGATCCTGTAAATATAAATCTGCAAAACCAAAACTACTAGCTGCCCGTGTCAAAATAAGGGCACCCAGAGTTTAGGTTAAAACAATAAACTCCAGGCCAGTCATGTGACTGGTGTGAGAACTAAAATAGTTATTAATCTTTATTTTAAAGTTCGGTAAATCAAGGGACCACGCCGTATAACACGGAACGGGTTTCCTCCCAAGAACACCAGTGCATAAAACAACAGCGCAATGCTAAATAAAGAAAAATGAAGCTATTATAAGACCCAGGTCCCATCACACAATGCAACGCAAGCCGGAGGATAGGGTTTTTACCTTATAATAGCCAAGAATGCTTGATACGTTTAAAACAAATCATTTGATACTATTATAAGTGCATATTGTATAAAACATCTTCAAATCATAAGTATCAATCATAGACGGCATAAGCGCCCCATCCCACTATGTTGCCATACTAGGCTCTACAAATAAAACCGGAATACACGTATTGGAAATTGGATTTCCATCATGGTGGCTCCTGATTCGAAAGATCGATCGCGTAATGCAATTCCCCATAGCTTACGTCCCAACAAGAGAAAACACTGTCTGCACATCCGCACTTTTGGGACCAGAGTATCACCGCGGCTTACGTCCCAGCGAGAGAAAACACCGCTTACTCTATCTATCCCCGAGCACTAAGCTCATCTCGGTCGACTGAATCCACGACACCACTAAGGTGCTCATCCACTAAAAGCATACTGATCAAAACGTCAGTTTACCACCATACCGAGGTGTGAGGCTCGCGAATCAACGCTATACACAAAGCCATGCTATATTAAAGCTGCGCTTTGATCATCATCCACCAAACTTTGCTTTTCAACAAAAGTCTGGATCACTACATCTCAGCATGCCACACTATCAATCCATATCGTACCACTGATTTATGCCAATATATAACCTCTGAGCTCGTATGTCTCAGAGAAGGGCGTTAAGCAAGAGAAAAACTCCCCGCCGCTAAACAGATATATATTTAGCAGATATCAACGAATACAATATAAAGGAATACTATGTCAGACACACCATCTATTTACAAGTCTGTTCTAGGTCTGAACGAAACCGGAGTCACTTTCCTCGCATATCCATCGATCTCCAAGTACGTCTGGACGACCACCAACTGATTCCCTCATCTTGGGTGTACAGCCCAATCAAGATCATCAGTAATCACCCAAACGATGTGAAGACTTCCGGTCTTCGACCACCGTCATCATCTTCGACTTTTCGTCGAATCGGTTATTCAGAATGGGTATAAACCCGACCTTTCCGAACAACCCGTGTATATTATAAACAAATGTTACACAAACACAACATACGCCTCATTCCTATTCAGCAGTCACTAACCGTAAATTAGCAAGAGAACAATTCCCCAAACATTAACCCCCACTGCCGAAACCAACAACAGATCAATACCCACGAAACCATCCTTCTTAGCTAACCTACAGTTAGTTTCTAAATTTCACGTTCTTAGGGAAAGGTTCCCATTAATTTTATCAAAGATAAATTCTTTAAAATTTATTCTTTAATCTTCCTTTGGATATCATTTCAAACCAAATTATGGTTTTCCAAACTAGTCGGGATTAGCGAACCACACTGAAGTAATTATTTATTTTATTTCCCAATCCCAACCTATTCATCCCATGAAGCAAAACTGGTAATACTCCGTATCTAATACCACAGTGTTATCGGTAAATTCAATTACCATTTCAGGTTCAAATCTAATTAAAGATTTAACTATCGCCCGGAGCAAAACTGGTGATACTCCATTCTCGATCTTTTCAATCTAATTAAAGATTCATTAAAACTCCACTTAGTTTTAATCTTTAACTCGGTTAAAGAATCGGTGTCATTTAAAACACGGTTCAATATAAACCCAAAATCACAATACATTTCAATCAGACCCTAACCATAAATTAGCAAGTGAGCAATTCCCTAAGTATTAACCCCGAAGGCCGAAACCAACATCAGATCAATACCCCAGAAACCATTCAACTTAACTAATCTCCAGTTAGTTTCTGATTTTCTTAACTCCTTTGGATCTAACAACAGTATTATTGAAGATACCGTTCACGACAACCCAAAATCACATTTTATTAATTATCGGGTTAAAGAACAAGTGTTATTTAAAACACTATTCACGATAAACCCAAAAATCAATACCAATTCAATTCCAATTAAATATTATTTAATTGGTACACTTCATTAAATCTAAATAAAAGATTTAATCTTTTTCTCAACTGGGCTTAAGAACAGTGTTAATGAAGACACCATTCACGACAAACCCAAATCACATTTGATATTAAATACAAAGCTCTGAATAGAAAATATATCGGCTTATATTCAATATCAAATTCTACGACCAACAAATATCGTATTGGAAATAACGATATAAATATATCTTTCAAATTTCCATAACAATATCTGTATAATCACGAAATCCAACATCGAAATAATCCAAAGACAATTTCGATTCAAATCCATTCCAATTCAATTATTGGAAATCCTGGTTACTTTTAAAACCCTTTCAAATCAAATTTATTTATTTAAAAATAAATAGAATTTTAATTCTAGTTCAAAACTAGTTCATTTCGATAAAAAACTATTTTTATCTTTTCAAATATGGAGTTTTCCATCCCAAATTTTCCCAAATCATTTCTTATGATTTTACACAAATTATTACTATTTTTAATAATTTTATCAAGGCCCGTACAGTCGATTTCCATCAACGGCCATCGAACTGCACTTACAGCGACCTTTTCCAAATTTGATTTGGACATAATTCCAAATACAACCGTTAGATTTCAAATTTCTAATATTCGTTAGAAAGCTCTTTTCGATACGAACCCAACGGTTTCGGTTTTAGGAGAATCCAATGGTCGAATCTCCCGCAATGTCCGTTCGAAGTCAATGGTCGAAATTCACGAACTGTCGCGGCACGGCGCGTTCTATTCTGGCCATTATATATATAATATATATATATATATATATATATTATATATTTCGTCGATTTCCTTTTTAAAATGAATTTTATAAATCATTTCAAATTTGTTTCAAAAACAATTTCAACCTTTATTTCAAATTCAAATCAAAATTGAATTTTCCCTTATAAATTCTTTTTTACATTCACTTCTATTTGATTTCAATTCAAATCGATTTCAATTCGTTTTCAATTGAATTCAATTCAATTCAGATTTGTTTTCTATTCGATTCAATTCGAATTCATTTTCTATTCAATTCAATTCGAATTCGTTTTCTATTCAATTCAATTCGAATTCGTTTTCTACTCAATTCAATTCGAATTTGTTTTCTATTCAATTCAATTCGAATTCGTTTTGAAATTCAATTCTTTTCAAAACATCAGAATTTGAAATCACTTTCGATATTCATTATAAAATGAATAAAATCGATATTCATTATAAAATGAATAAAATCGATATAAATATCGTTCACACCAAAATGGCGTCAATCTAATCAACAAAGCTTCATATATTTCTATTTTCAAATATTCTATTTCAAATATTTCCTTTTCAAATATTTCTATTTAAATATTTCTTTTTCAAATATTTCTATTCAAATATTTCTATTTCAAATATTGAATGAAGCCCAATCAATTACCATATAATGTTAATTATATGGATTTTCTACAACACATGTATACAATAACAACGATGAATAATCAACCATCATCCAAAGTGCACTCTACACTGTATAAGCATCGAATATAAATATTTAACGCTTATAACAGTCTGTCAATCAATCGATCGACATACAACTAAACAATCGGGATTAGTGTACGTCAAATATCATCCCAATACCCCCGTGGGGTTTCAAACAATCAAACACAGATTTTATTTGTGCAGTTGGGCGATGTGTAAAATTTATCATCCCAATCAATATTAGTCAAATGTGTGTATATAAACAAATCGTCCGATTTGTTTATTTTTATTTCATTTCATATACACGTTAAAAATTCTATTTTTAACTATAAAATATTTTCCACTATAAAATATTTTATTTCAACTATATAAATGTTTTATTTCATTTCACATCACATCACACAATCAACTACACATCAAAATCAAACAAACAAGCCGTCCATGGTCTGTGGACGACGGGTGTTGGGTGCTACTAAACACCGTCTGCATCCTAGTATATATTTCAACTAGAAATAAAATTAAAAGGTGAGAAGTTCTCACCGAGGGTTCCACTCCGCCGTGCTTTACTGTTGAACTGCTGAACCGTCTGGATCTGTTCGAAATCCCAATACAGTCCTTTCCCAGCTGTTCATAATAAAAATTATATTTTTATTATTTCGTTTCAATAAATAAAAATTCTATTTTTATTTCTAATTCATATATATTTACAACGCTTATTTCTATATAAAAATTATATTTTTATATTTCTACTTCTTATATAAAGATCGAATTTTTATTTCATCGCTATAAAAATCACATTTTTATTTCAACATATATATAAAAAAGATCAGATTTTTATTTCGCTACTATATAGATAAAAATTCTATTTTTACAACGGTATTCATATAATAAAGATTACATTTTTATATCGCCACTTATATAAAAATCACATCTTTGCTCCTTCTACATAATAAAGATCAAATCTTTAATACTACTATAATGTAAAAATCATATTTTTATATTTTCTATAAATTAAAAATCGAATTTTTATTCCTCCTAAAATATAAAAATCATATTTGTATCTTCTATATTATATAAAAATCACATTTTTGATCCACTACATATATAAAAATCCTATCTTTCCCCAACGTTATACACATTAAAAATTAGATCTTTACACAATGTTATTCACATTAAAAATCTAAACTTCCTTCTTTACTTAATTAAATTCGTCATTTACTCATATAAAAATAAAAAATCACATCTTGTTTGTTTTAAACATCAAAACTCTCTTGGTTTAAAAATCACTCCTTTTTGTATTGCTTTTAATCTACATAAACCAAAAACTGAATTAAAAGAGAACAATGTTATTTTAAACAAGAAAGAAGGGGAGGAACTCACTGTGTTTTTGGATTTTTTTGAAGTTGGAGAGGTTGCTCACATTGAAGAAGGAGGGGTCTAAGAGGAGAGAGAGCGCGCAGCAGGGGGGGTCGTGGCGGAGGCCAAGGGCGGCGCCAGGGGTTGCGCGAGGTGGTCGGTCAGCGCATGGAGGCGCGGCAGTTTGGGGGGGGGGGAGGGTTCGAGCCCTAGACTCGCATGGGAGGGGGTTTGGGGAAATGAGAGAAGGTGGAGGATCGAAGGTGAAAGGGGGGGATGGTCCGGCGGCTGAGGCGCCGGCCGGAGGCTGAAGCGCGATGGTCGGTTCTTCCCGCTTCCGTTTCTTCTTCTTTTTTTCCTGAGTTGGGTCAACGGGTGGAGAGGAGAGAGATAAGGGGGAGAGTTGAATAATTTAATTTATTTAATTTTATTTAAAATCCTCATAAAGTAACTTTTTATAACGAACTCAAAATCGAACCCACCGACTGTCGCCCCAAGCTAATTACCCCCATTCTAAACACAATGAGATATGTATCGTAGGCTGATTCGACCGTTTCGATCAGTTTTCGTCAAAATCAAAATATAACTCTATATATTGAATTTTTAAAAGTACATTTCAATTTACTGGGGTCACATACTAACTCGAAAAATTCCTGAAAAATATTTTCTAGCTTCGTATTGACGATACAGTCCTAACAAAACTAATTTTGTCGAATTCTGAGGTCGTTCGAAAAATGACCATTTTCCAGTCGATTTAAAATCAACTAAAACTGGTTAAACGTGCTTTCCTTCGCCACGCTCACATATTGATTCGAAAAATTATGAAATTTGAAACCTAGCAACAATTTGACATCGCGGATCCAACAAAAGTGGTTTCGTCAAAAACCGAGGTCGTTTGCAAAATTTCCATTTTTAAGGGCCTAAATTCTATAACGACTATTCAGAATTTTCAACTGGACATATCTTTTTATCCCCGCTATGAAATTTTGATTTTTCGGATTCGTTGGAAAGATATTATCAAATAGATCCTATTATTTTTGGTTTCACTAAAATCCGGTTTAACCGGTACATTCAATTGAAGTTTGAAATCGAATTATCGAACTACCGCGCCATTTTCAATTCCTTTTATAATTTAAAATAAATATTTATATTCTAACGACGATCTATATAAATATATTCGTTCGAATTCTATTCAAAATAAATTTCTCGTAGTTATTATTTAAAATAATTCATTTTAAATATCCAAAATTCGCTAAAATTGCCAGTTTAAAATTTTTAAATTGGCCCAGATATCCGGGTTATTACAATATACCGCAGTCACAACTTATCACAATTTCAAGATCTGATAATAATTTTGATGAATTATGATTACAGTACAATTTAGATATTGATTTTAATTTCTGAATGAATAATTAATAAATAATTATAAAATTGAAAATCAATTACAAGAGGAAATTAAACAGATTTATACAAAGAAAAAAATGTGTATGGTGTCTAAACAAGGTGAAAATTCAAAACCAGATGGATGAAAAAAAAATGATACTAATTGTAGTCTCCTTTATCGAGGAATTTATTCACACCTTAGATATCTCAGATTAAAGAAATTTCGAACACAAAGCCCAAACAGACAAGATTAGAAAATTGGCACAATTATTAGAGCAGCAATCAGATTAAAGCAGGCAGTTAGTTGAAAACAGTATCAGAGCAGCACAACAGAAACAGTTTCAAATCAGACTTGTTAAGATGTTGATCACACAAGATGATTCATGATCCAATGATTAAAAAATACCATTTATTTAAAATCATTTGATGAATATGAAGATATCAAGATTCAATGAATCGATCACACCAGATTATTAATTTCACATTCAAGATATGTGTGTGATTCAATAAATCAATAATTTCAAATGATTTTAAACAAACAAATAGTTAAATCAAATCATCATGAAATAACAGTGAGATTTAAGACTGGATTTTCAAACTATTTTTCACAAGAATTTCTGACAAGTACAAGAGTAAATTCATATCATATACATCAAGTTTGAGAGGTATTCATGATTTAAAAATAATTTATTTGAAATCACTTGTTACATTGTTAAGTTTGAGATATAATGAATTATTCACACAAGGATGCTAATTTCAAATTTAAGTGGTGTGTGATATTCAAAATATCTAAAATCTCAGATGATTTCAAACAAAACTAATTTCAATCATAATAATCATGAATAACGATGAATTTCAAGATGTATCCCCGATTCAAGACAATTTAACATGTTCAAGCCAATCTGAAAATCAATGAAATTATCACGACTGAGAAGTAGCAGTGTGCTGTAATGAGTATAATATTTCAAGCTTTTCTAAAATGAATTGGAAGAAACTCAAAACAGCAGTGGTGTGTGAATCTTCATCAAATTTTCAGATCTTCAAGAATTTAGAATTCTAATTAATAGTGTTCAAGATATGACAAGAATACATCAACACTGTTATGAATTCAGAAATCAGAAAACTAAACTTCAAAAAAATTGCAGATATATACAAATTCAAATTTAGGATATGGAAAAGATTAACACACGATGATTTTATACAAATAAAGCAAATTTCTAGAAAATCATGAATTCTGCAACTGGAAGTTTAAGAAGTACAGTCAAAGAAGAATATGGCAGTGTCAAATCAAAAACAAAAAAACAGAAGAGGATAGAGGAAGGAATAAACACATAAAAATAAACAAAGTTTAGAGATCGTACCAGAATCCAATGTAAAGTAGAATCTCTAACTCAACAGATGTGGCTTAAGGAACTGTGAATGATTTAGTGACATGAAGCGGTTTGAATCCAATTTTTCTTTAGCAATGCAGTTCCTCAGCCTCCTTCGGTACCTAACAACTTAAGAGATCGAGTGGTCAAACAAAATTTGCAAAACCACCCACAGTTGTATTCAAATGTTTTGGTACCCAGACTTGTTTATATAACAATCCATCTAAATTTACCTTTGTACCCTTTGGAACCCATATCTGTTTGAATTTAACGAAGTTTGTTTTATCTCTTTCTGGGATCCAGTATTGTTTAGATGGATTATTACAAAACAAATTCAAATTTTGCTTTTGATTCGAAAATCCTTTGGAGTTAACAAAGTTCAAATTATCAAGATGATTCTTTTCAAAGAAAGTTGAAGGATTTTTAAAGCGTTTGAGCTTCTCCTTTCAGAAAACTCAGATTTCCCAAAACCAAGTCCACTTCTATTTCCCGATGAAAATTGATTTTTCAACAACATATTTAAATATTTTTCACCATTTGAAATTTTTTTTCAAGGTTGTTTCAAGTTGTTGAATTTTAGTTTTAAGATCACCATTTTCTTTCAATAATTCTGAATAATGATTTTCAGTGATCTTACATTTTTCAAAAACAGATTTCAAAAACAAATTTTCATCTTTAAGCAAATTAATTTTGGTTTGGGACTCAGCAATCTCAAATTCAAAAAGTTTTTGTTTTTCAAACTCAAATTTCTTGGATTTTTCAATCTCATTTTCCAGTTCTTTCAAAATCAAATCGGGTTTCAACAAATTCTCCTTTTCAGCAATTTCAAATTTGGAATATATATACGTCTTAAAATTTTCAAATTCCTTTTGTAACAAATTATTCAAACTTGATAACTCAATCTTGTTCTCTTTTAAGATCAGAATTTCTTTTTCAAACTTTTGAATATTTTTATTGAGATGAACAAGATTGGTTTTCAATTTCAAACAATTTTTGCAATCTGAATTTGAAGAATTTTTAAAATGTTCTAGTTGTAATTCCAAATCTTCCATTTTGTTGGTCAACACAGAATTCTTCGATTTCAGAGATTTGTTTTTAGATTGGAGTTTGTCAACAGATTTAGTCAAATCAACGCATATAAACTAAATCTTCGCATGAGAAATTTTTTGTTTCAGCATCTATTGATTCTCCATCATCTGATCCTTCTGAATTTTCATTTGTAAATCCGGTCAAACAGAACTCTAAATCTAAGTTGACTTTCTTGGGTTTTGAGCTACCGTTGTCAGATCTTCCATACTTCGTATTCAGAGTATCCCAGATTTCCTGTGCAGATAAATAATGGCAGGTAAGATTATACTGTTCAGTACTAAGATAATCAAATATAATTTTCATAGCACGAGCATTGAAAGTAATATCTACACTATCAAACCCATTGATAACAACATCCCAACATTTAATATTAACAGATTTTAAATAAAATTCCATTTTGGAATTCTAGTTTAAAAAATCTATTCCATTGAAAATAGTTGGAGATGAATTGGACTGACTCTTACTAGATTGACAACTAGGGATAACCATTACTCTAGAGTTAACAGAATGCCTGCTCTGATACCAGTTGTTGGATCGAGATTAACCCTAGAGGGTGGGGGGGGGGTGAATTGGGTTTATCACAATTTATTAACTGAATTAAAAATTCTAACGAGATATATATAATAAACAGAATATAGCAGAAATAGAAATGCAGAAAATAAATCATACACAGATATACCCAGCTTCGGCAAAACCCTGCCTACTGCTGCATTTCTAAGGTTTCTACTAGGTGATAGAACAGTTCCCGCATACAAGACCATGTACACTCGCAAACCCTGCTCCTATTCTAACCCTACGCTCAAAACCCTATACTGATCTAAACCTCTAGATCAGATTCCCCCTGATTACAACCCCATAACCAGTAAATCCTAAATTTTACAGACTCTAGCAACTGCCAGTCAACACCCTGACTGGATCTCCTAGTATTTTACAGACACTAGAAACTGATCAGACAGTTTTTACAACTCAAATTCGAATACAAATTAAATAAAAACAAAGATAAATTCAAATTGAAAAACCCTAGGAATTAAATAAAAAGGGTCATCCCCTTTTATTATATTCTAGTCATAAACATGGCCGACCACTTTTGTTTTTGGTGCACCCTTCCTTATTTACTCGGTCTCTTTGCTCTGTAAAAAAAATGGGGCCTTCTAGGGTTATCCAAAAATCCCCAATTCGATTCGGTGCTTGATGAATCGAGTAGTCTCTGAAACTCTGAAATCTTTTGAAGCTTCAACTGCTTTGGTGCTCCACGTCTTTTTTTCTCTGAGTTGGGAATTCCTTGCGATTGAAAACTTGCTGAGTAAATTCTGATTTGAATCTTTTTTTCTCTAGAATTTTTGTTGTAATTTTCGATACTTGGCTGTGATGAATTGGTTTGATTATTTATTGGATTTGGGAAACCCTAAATCGACACTCTGATTTCACTGTATGACTTCGATCTGAAAAATTGCTCGGTTTTATTGCGTGAATTCCCCTTTTGAAAGCTTTGATTGAAATGGATTTCTATATATTCCTCTTTTTGATTCTACGGTTTTAATGAATTCCCTTGGCTTAAAATACTTGCGTGATTTGTGAACTTGAATCATCACTAGAAATACTTGATTCCTTGCAAAAAAAATGCTTGATTAAATCTGATTATGTTCAAATATGGAAACAAATTTAATCCCTTTCACGATTTCAAAAAATAAATGAACCGATTCCATCTTGTAATAATTTGCTCCACTGATTTTATCTTGCCAAAAAGAATGCATTCATAAACAGATTCCTTAATTTCTGGAGTTAAAGCTTTGTTTCAGGAATATTAAAAAACATGCCATACATGTAGAAATTTAAAACTGGAAGCAATTATTTGTTGGCCCTTTCATATCACTTTGGCCCCTTATGTGTTTAAATCTAGAAACATTTAATGAAAGATCTCTTTCTACTTGCCAAAACATATTGTCCAAAACGTCACTTGATTGAAAACAGAAATCTGTTTAAAAACTTGCCAAATAAGATTTGATATTTTTGGAAAAAATAAAGATTCCTTTCCTTAAACACAGTATATTGTTTTCCTGCATTCTTGACTGCGTTGAGCATTATTGTTTGCATGAGCATCTCTGTCCATTGCTCCTCACTTTGGCATGAACTTTGTTGGCCTGCACTTGTTTGATTTGCTCGATCATTTGTCTGAACATGACATTTTCACTTGAGCATTGCACCTTGAAATACTTGCTGTCCCTTCCATGTTTTGTGCACCACCTTGAAATGACTTAATTTTGACTTGCACTCGTGACATGTATTGTACTTGGCCATTAACACGTATAACTGTGATGTGTTGCTGCATTCTGGTTGTGTATATGAACATTGTTCACCTGCACCTTTTTTTTTTTGGTGTACCTGCACATGTTTATGCACACTTGTATTTGCATTACTGAGACAAATGTTTGTGCATGCATACTTGAAAAGCTGTTCACTGAAAAATGAAGAACATGTCTTGCTTCGACACATGTGTACTGCTCCATTCAATTCATTCATATGAGTTTCGCAAAAGAACTTGTGTAAGAACCCGTAACTTCCCCGTGAAGGAAAGCGCGGATACTTTGAGAACAACACACAAATGAGCGCATACGGAAGAACATTTCATTGCTATTACAACAATTCCATCAGATACAAGAATATACAGAGTATAAATGAATAAATTACATTCGACGAATATCAGAGATTACACTAAATTACATAGCAGCGGAAAAATATACAAAACCCAACTAGAAGTGATACACGGATACAGAGCTTTCCGAGCATCGTTCCAGCTGTAAATCAGGACCCTGTGAATATAAATCTGCAAAACCAAAACTACTAGCTGCCCGTGCGGAAAATAGGGGCACCCAGAGTTTAGGTTAAAACAATAAACTCCAGGTCAGTCATGGGACTGTGTGAGAACTAAAACAGTTATTTAAAACTTTACTTTAAAGATGGTAATTCAAGGGACCACGCCGTATAACACGGAACGGGTTTCCTCCCAAGAATACTAGTGCATATAACAAAACAACGCAATGCTTTTTGGAAAAATGAAGCTATTATAAGACCCAGGTCCCATCACACAATGCAACGCAAGCCGGAGGATAGGGTTTTCCCTTATAATAGCCAAACATGCTTGGTACGTCAAAACAAATCATCTGATACTATTATAAGTGTATAGTGTCAAAACAATTTTCAATCATAAATATCAATCATAGGCGGCATGGGTACCATCTATCATGTCGCCATACTAGTTCTACAATTAAAACCGAAATACACGTATTGGAAATTGGATTCCATCATGAGTCGAGGCAAGGGGCAAGCTCCTCTCCGCGTTCGAGACACTCTAGCAAATGCCTCGGGACCGCACACAGCAATCCCTGGATCCTCCAAGGCCGGTCCTCTCTTACTTTTGAGGATTGGCAATTCCTGTACACACGTTTCCCGGTCCTTACAGACCTATATCCGAGGCGCCTCGTATCCAACAACCACACAGGTGAAAAGTATATAAATGTCAGGGCTGGTAGGTCACTGACACCACCCTAGCTAGAAAGAAACGTCGTGCACTCCTTGGGTCCGTATCCCGTTTTTGACTCATACCGAGGTGTGAGGCCCACGAATTCACGTTATACACAAAGCTACGCCACACAGGCCGTGCTTTGATCATCAACCACAAGACTTTGCTTTTCAACAGAAGCCTTGATCAACTGCCACTTACGCATGCCACATTGGCAATTCACTCCATGCGACTGATGTCCATCGATATACAACCTCTGAGCTCGTACGTCTCAGAAAAGGGCGTTAAGCAAGAGAATAAATTCTCCGCCGCCAAACAGATGTATATTTAATAGAGATCAATCAACACAGAATAAAATCCAATGTCAGACACACAATCCATTTACAAGTTCGTTCTGGGTCTGAACGAAACCGGAGGCACTTTCCTCGCATATCCATCCATCTCCAAGTACGTCTGGACGATCACCAACTGTTTCCCTCATCTTGGGTGTACAGCCCAATCAAGATCATCAGTTATCACCCAAACGATGTGAAGACTTCCGGTCTTCAACCACCGTCTTCATCTTCGACATCTCGTCGAATCGGTTATTCAGAATGGGTATAAACCCGGCCTTTCTGAATAACCCACGTATATGATAAACAAATGTTACACAAACACAACAAACGCCTCATTCCAATTCAGAATATTCTTTTATTCACAAAATCACATTCTTAGGGAAATGTTCCCATTTATTTTATCCAAGATAAATTCTTCTAAATTCATTCTTTAATCTTCCTTTGGATATCATTTCAAACTAGTCGGGATTAACGAACCACACCGAAGTAATTATTTATTTTATTTCCCAATCCCAACCTATATATCCCATGGAGAAAACTGGCAACACTCCACATCTAACACCACGGTGTTATCGGTAAAATTAATTACCATTTAACGTTCAAATCTAATTAAAGATTTAACTATCGCTTTGGAGCAAAACTGGTGGTACTCCATTCTCGATCACCTTTCAGATTTGATAATTTAAATTATCAATTCACATTTTTAATCTAATTAAAGATTCATTAAAACTCCACTTAGTTTTAATCTTTTCAAAAATCAACATCTTGCCTTTAACTGGGTTAAAGAACCAATGTCTTCTAAAACACGATTCACGACAAACCCAAATCACATTTGATATTAAATACAAGGCTTTGAATAGAAAATATATCGGCTTATATTCAATACCAAATTCTGAAACCAACAAATATCGTATTGGAAATAATGATATAAAATATATCTTTCAAATTCCCATAACAATATCTGTATAGTCACGAAATCCAACATCGAAATATTCCGAAGATAATTTCGATCCAACTCCAGTCCAATCCACATATTGGGAATATTGGTTATTTTTAAAATCACTTTCAAATTCAATTTATTTATTTCAAAAATAAATCGATTTTAATTCTAGTTCAAAACTAGTTCATTTCGATAAAAATCTATTTTTATCTTTTCTAATGTGGAATTCTTCATCCCAGTTCTTTCCAATTCACATATTATGATTTTACACAAATTATTAATATTTTTAATAATTTTATCAAGGCCCGTACAGTCGATTTCCATCAACGGCTATCGAACTGCACTTACAGCGACCTTTTTCGAATTTGATTTGGACATAATTCCAAATCCAACCGTTAGATTTCAAATTTCTAATATTCATTGGAAAGCTCTTTTCGATACGAACCCAACGGTTCCCGTTTTAGGAGAATCCGACGGTCGGATCTCCCGCAACGTCAATTCGAAGTCAATGGTCGAAATTCACGAATTGCCGCGAAGCGGCGCGTTCTATTCAAGCCATTATATATATAATATATATATTATATATATTTCGTCAATTTCCTTTTAAAACGTATTTTATAAATCGTTTTCAAAACCATTTCAACTCTATATTCAATTTCTAATCAAAATTGAATATTTCTTATCATTACTATATAAATGATAATATTTTCAAAACGTTATATTTTGAAATCACTACCTTTTCTATATTCATTATAAAAACGAATATAATCGATATAAATATCGTTCACGTCAAAATAGCGCAACTTTAATCAACACGGCTTTATATATTTCAATAAATCCGTTATTCTATTCAACAAATGAATATTTATTCATTTCAACACATGAATCTATATTTCTTCCAACATCTGACTAATCTCAACACATGAGTACTGTCAACACATCACTATTTTTTTTGTTATGTAAAATATTTTATAAAACTATGGTATCTATCGTTTGATTTTCAATTAGACTTCAATCGTAAAGTAGATTCTAATTGTAAATATGATGAAGATGTGAATTTTATTATTAAAATATTTCACTCAACACATGAATAGATTCAACACAAGAATTTTCCTTTATAATATTCATTATTTTCCCGATTGGAATGAGGCCCAATCAATCACCATATAATGTTAATTATATGGATTCCATACAACACATGTATATAATAGCATTGAAAAATAATCAACCATCAACCAAAGTGCACTACACTGTATAAGCATCAAATATAGATATCTGACGCTTATAACAGCCTGTCAATCAATCGATCGACATATTTAATTAATCAGGACGAGTGAACTTCAAATTCATCCCAACACCCGTGTGGGGTTTCAAACAATCAAACACAGATTTTTGTTGTGCAGTTGGGCGATGTGTAAAATTTATCATCCCAATCAATATCAGTCAAATCAGTGTACATAAACAAACCGTCCGGTTTGTAAATGAATATTTTATTTATTCACTTTCACGTTAAAAATTATATTTTTAACGATAAAATAATCTATTTCAACACATGAATTTCTATTCAGTTCATTTACACAATAAAAATGATATTTTTATTTTTCTAACATATTTTGGGAAATTTCGGCGGCATAACGGCACGATACTAGAAACGGGACGAGGCCTAGCCTTATCCCCGGTCTAGTGAAGGCCCACGCCATTCACACATCAATCAAATCCATTCCATTTCACCAAACAATTCAATTCAAACCAATTAGACTAGCCAACTACACAACCAATCAAACAAGTCCATGGTCTATGGACGATTGTGTCGGGTGCTACTAAGCACCGTCTGCATCCTAGTATATATATATAACTAGAGAAAGAGATTTTGAGTGAGAAGTTCTCACCAATAGCTAAACCAAACGCCACGACTCTTCTTATGTAGAAATCTTCGTCGTTCTCGCCTTTTGTCACTTTCATCGCCCGTAGTCACTACATATATAAAAATCACATTTTTATATTGTTGCCATGTATATAAAAACCACATTTTTATATTGTTGCTATGTATATAAAAATCACATTTTTATACTACTATTATATAGATAAAAATTCTATTTTTACAACGGTGTTCATATAATAAAGATTATATTTTTATATCGCCACTTATATGAAAATCACATCTTTGCTCCTTTTACATAATAAAGATCAAATCTTTAATACTTCTATAATGTAAAAATCATATTTTTATCATCTCTATAACATAAAAATCATATTTTTATTAACTTCATATGTCAAAAATCATAGAAGCTTTAAAGCGGAGAAAACTCACTTTTTTTTCCTAACGCCTTTTCTGAACTGCTGAATTGTTGTTCGAGCTCCAGACTTTGCAAACAAGCTTCAATCTTCACACCATCTTTTTTTTTAGCACAAGCACGCCATTCTGAACAACTTTTGCCTAGTGGTCTTCTTGCCGAAAATGTGCCATTTCGCCGGAATTCGCGAAAGTACACGAATTTTGCCGCTTCCGGACAGCAGACTTTAAACGCGTTTTCCGGGCAGCTCCGAATTCCAAAACACGACTTCCATATAGCCAAATCGAAGAGAATTTCGCGCTCTACGACTTTGGTCTTGAGGGATTTTGGCCAGAAACGCACGGTTTGGGAGTTATTCGCGAAATACGGTCAGGGACTTATTTGCAAAACGGGTAATTTTGGTGAAAATGGGTTTTTGGGTGTAGCGGGGCCCACGGCCGGAATTGAGGGGGCTGGAGGGGGGGTGCGGGCCTGATGGACGTGGGGGAGGGTGTGGGTGGCGGTGGTGGGGCCCGTGGTGGCCGCGGTGGGGGTGTTTGGTGATTTGGGGCTTAGGGTTTGCAAATGGAGAGAGGAGGAGGAAGAGGAGGAGGAGGGGAGGAGGAGGAGGGGGTGCGGCGGCCGGAGGGAGGCTGGTGGTGGGCGGTGGAGGTGGGGCAGCGGTGGTGGTGGAGGAGGAGGAGGCCATTTTTGAGTTTTTGTGGAGGAAGGAGGAAAAGTGAATTTATGAAATAGAAAAGGAGGAAAAGTGATTATATGCTAGTTTCTCGCGTATCGCCCGAACACAAACGATCTCCGATGGCCGCGGATTTCGGACACGAGATAGTAGACGTGAAGACGAGTCCAACGAAACAAGTTTCGTCGAATTCCGAGTTCGTTTGACCATTCAAAAAAAATCACAAAAATGCTCAGATAAGCTCTAAAAAATGCGATTTTGGCGCACCTTTTCTTCTCGCACGCTCACATGCTAACTCAAAAAATCAAGCCCTCTTGGATTTAACCATTATTAGATGATACGAATCCAGAAAAAAAAGTAGAATCGAATTCCGAGTTCGTATCAGTAATGTTCCTTTGTAAAATGACTGCTCGCTTTACCCTGAACTGTTTCAGCTCGCACGGCCACATATTAACTCCGTTCGACACGCCATTTGGAATTCAACAATGATTTATCATTGTGAATCCATAAAAATTTATCTCGTCGAATTCTGAGCTCGTATGCAAAATTTCACTTTTTAAGGGCTATGTATTGTTAACCGAACAACTCCAGCCCATAGCCACTATTCCGGATATCGGAATATATCGAAGCTTATACTTTTCGGAGTTCTAAACGTCATTTTGAACTCAATGGAAGTGGTTTCGAGTCCAAATTCATCCGTATGCAAAATATGACTTTTTGGGCCATGTATAATTTACATAGCGACTATTCTGAATTTTCAACTGGGCATAACTTTTGATTCCCGCTATGAAATTTCGATTTGTCGGATTCGTTGGAAAGATATTATCAATTAGATCCTAATGTTTATGGTTTCTCTAAAATCCGGATTGTTTTGCACCCGGTACATTCAATTGAAGTTTGAAATCGAATTATCGAACTACCGCGCCATTTTCAATTCTATTTATGATTATATATAATTATTTATATTCAAACGACGACGCGTAAAATATATACGTCGAATTCTATTCAAAATAAATTTCACGTCGATATTATTTAAAATAATTCATTTTAAATATCAAAATTCACTAAAATTGCCAAAATAAAATTTTTAAACTGGCCCAGATTTTCGGGTTATTACAACTTGACCAAGTTTGAACTTGAGAAATTTGACCCAAAAAAATTGAGTGCCTTGCTTGAGAGTTCTGGCCTTGTACATCTATTTTACTGTTGTGTTCTTGATTTGGCATGAACTTGACCTTTTGTCGATGTTGTACCATTCATTTGACTTGCACTTATGCTGCTTGCCCAGATGTGTTGCTCGACCTATTTTGCTTATTAGCTTGCTGTTGTCTCACCTTGCACTTGCTTCACTGCTGCACCCATGTATGCTGTGCCTCTATGCTCGGCCATTGATGTTGCCATGCACCATTGTATTTGTTGCACTAACTTGATCTTTGTCATTTTCTGGCTTGCATACATTTTCTTGTGCTTGGCCATATTGGAAGTTTGAACATTTCTTGCGACTCTTTTATTTCACTGTTGTGCATTGAGTCGAGATGGTCCATGTGCCTACTCCTCAGTTGCACACTGATTGGCGAGGCAGTGCACACGTGTACATTTATACATGTGTGTATATGCAGCCATTCAGAAAATTTCCTATCCCTGTACATAAACAAACTGTCTGCTTAGACACAGATGAATCAGATCAAGTAATGAAAAATGATGAGAAACACACCAGAAAACTGAGGCAAATAAAATTTAAAAAAAAAAATTATATTCACATGAAATCAGTTTTATTCTTGTTGCAGTGTACTGTGTGTTTCTGTTTCATGTGACAGGTGATGATTACTGGACTGACTGTGAAGAGCTGTGAAGACTGAAGACTGAAGTTAGAAGATTGAAGATGGAAAAACAGAAGACAAAAAAAAATAGACTTGCATATCTGTGTATGAGTGAAAATGAAATTGTATATATATGAAATCAAAGTGTCTGTATAGTCGAGTGTGAGTGTTGTATTGAATATGAAAATGAATATAAATTGAAAAATATATCAGTGATGTATTCGAATAGTGGAGTATAAAATTTGTACTATTTGAATGTATGAAATAAAATATTTATATTTAAATAAAATACTGTTGAATATTTGAATTTGTGCATAGTCGTATTCTATTTAAATTTAAATATTATATTCCTGTCTGTGATGTGAATATGAAACAGTACAATTACAAACACATTTAAAAAAATTTATTTGGTTGTTATCATCAAACAAAATCATATAATTGTGTATACAACACCGTTATATACAACATGAATAGGGTTTATCACAGTTCTTAAACTAAATTAAAAAACTGACAGGATATTAAAATGATAAACAGAGCATAGAATGCAGCAGATATAAAAATACAGAAAGTAAATGACACACAGAGATACCCAGCTTCGGCAAAATCCTGCCTACTGCTGCATTTCTAAGGTTTCTACTAGGTGATAGAACAGATCCCGCATTCAAGACCATGTACACTCGCAAACCCTGCTCCTATTCTAACCCTATGCTCAAAACCCTAGACCGACCGATATCTCCTCGACTAGATTTTCCCGTAATACAAACCCGTAACCCAGATTTTACAGACTCTGTCAACTGTCAGTCAACACCCTGACTGATTCACCCTAGATTTTACAGAATTCTAGAAACTGTTTGAGACGGTTTAAAACAAAATAGAGAATACAAAACAAATAAAAAAGAAGAACCCTAGGAGTTAAATTAAAGGGTTATCCCCTTTTAAACTTGGCTTAGCCAAGTTAGAAATAGGCCGGCCCCTTTCAATTGCTTTTGCCCGATTGTTTATTGATTCCTTCTGAAAAAGGCGGCTTCAAAGAAGAATGCTAGGGTTTCTCTGGTTCCCAAATCTCGATATTCAAAGTAGATTTAAATTAGTTCCCTGATTCTCGAATTCTTTTTGATGTTCTCGATCGACTTGTGGTGCTCCTTTCTTCATCGATTTGGTGCTTTGCTTCTGCGACCGAAAATTGTGAGTTTTCTGAATTTCCTGCTTTGAAAATGCTTGAATTAATTTTGTGGGTTTCGATCTTGTCTGCCGGTGATGAATTGCGTGTGTTTATATAGGATTAAAAGTCTCTTAAACTTCTCTAATTTCATATAATTGACTTCGATCCGATTTCTTGCGGTTTTCCTCTTTTGATATCCTTAATGAATTGATGAAATTTATTGCTTTCCCCCTTTTGCCAGTGATGAAAATTGGTGTTAAATATTGGATATAGAAAATCCTTAATTCTCTGATTTCCTGTAATTGACTTCGATCTGATTTTGGTTGCTTTCCCTTTTTGAAAAATTTGATAGAATCGGCTTTGAATGAAATGAGAAACTCTGGAATTCAATTTTGCCATCCATAAAATTTATTTGTCCCGAAAATAATTTGGTCCGATTTGAAACAATTTCCTCTTTTGAAAAACTGCGTGATTTTGGCTTTGAATAGCATGTTTTGCTAGAAAATTTTGTATTATAGGAAATGGTTTAAAACCGTGCCATATATGCTTGAGTCCATTATCCCATGTGTGAGTAAATGTGGAAAGATTTGATTGAGATTATCTTTTAAGAAGTTGCCAACAATGCTTTCCCCATTTGCTAGACAATATTTGCACATTCAATTTTCCCTTGCATGATTGCTGTTGCCTTGAATATGTTTGCTGAATTTTTGAACCGATTAAACCCTTGCGAAAAGCGAATGCATTTCCAAATAGATTTCTGGAGATTTTCCTTTTGCTCATTAAACTATTGCCCAGTTTACTTGCTTGCTGAAACTTTGATCTGTCTTGGCTGATTCCATGCATGTTGATCCACTCATGCTACTGCATATATTTACTTGAAACTTGATGATGCACACACAAATATAATCCATACTGCTATACATCACATGCTTGTAATTGCTGCACTTATAACCTATTCATGTTTATTTGTACATGTTGTAGCTTGAAAACTGCCTACCAGTTTTGATCATGTATGCTTGCATTTGAATTTCCCTTGAGCTACTTGTAACCATGCTGATCCGAAATAGAACTTGAACTTGATTGTAAAATCTGAAACTAGTTTGATTACACAGACATGCCATCACCTGTTTACTATGCATTTGCTATTTTGCATGTATCATGCACCACCACTTTGCAAGCTTAACTTTGATGCACTATATATGAATATGTGCACTAACCTGCTGCTATGTCCACTGTTATTTTTGTGAAAACTGAACTGTTTTGCACCATATGATGTTGCTGCATATGCACCTGCTTTGTTATGCTGTTTTACTTTGTATAGCATTGTTTGAGCCCTCTTCCTCATGCTGCTTTGACACCTTGTCCATTTGTTCAAATGTGCATAGTCTTGTACCATAATCCAATTGTCCATTGAGTACTAACCTTACTAATTACACTTTGAACCCATACTGATTTTGCACATGCTATTGTCCACTTGCACTGTTTCATTTCTGGCTCGACACACTGTTCTGAACTTGCTTTATTAATCACCCATGCATTTTCCTTCACCATGTTAGTTTGCTGTGTTGTCTATATTTGTATACATTGTTGATACATGCTGTTTTCATCCTGCTTTGGCATTCACCTGTATATATGCTTGAGTTTTTTTTTGTCATGTGCTCGACTACGTTTGAACTTGCTGACTTTACATTGAGTTGTTTTTCATGCTCTTGAGATATTTTCATGTGCAAGTGCACTGAGTCGAAATGGTCCACGTGACTACTCCTCAGTCGTACACTGATTGGCGAGGCAGTGCACATGTGTATGTATATGCACGTGTGTACATGCAGCCATCAAACGAGATTTCCTGTCCCTGCATTGATATATATATATATATATTGTCTGCCTTGTAGTATTTACAGTGTATCACTGTGAATATCACAAGTTGTCTAGATACAGTGGATAAATCAGATCGAGTCAGAAAAATGATGAGAAACACACCGAAATTCTGAGGCAAATAAATTTTCAAAATAAAAATTATATTCGCATGTGTTCAGTTTTATTCCTATTGCAGTGTACTGTGTGTTTCCTGTTTCATGACAGGTATGAAGATGAGACTGGACTGAAGTGACTGGACTGACAGTGAAGCATTCAGAAGACAAGAAAAAAATGACAGTGAATGAGTGTAAAAAGAAATTGTACAGAGTGAATGTAAATGAATGTACAAAGAGTGTAGAGTGAACTATAGTGAGGAGCTGATGTATAAGAATGTACGAATTACACTGATATTTGTAATAAACAAATTTGATTGAAATAAAATATTATTTTCATTGTGTTCATACAAATTTGTTTATCATATTCAGTTTATTTACCAGTACAATATCATGTGTAAAATCTGTGAATGTGTACAAATAGTGGAGTCATATAATTTGTACTGTTTGAGTGTTGAAATATTTACATTTAAATAAAATACTGTGTGAATATATAAAATTCTGTATAGTCGTATTCTATTTAAATATAAATATTATATTCCTGTCTGTGATGTTATATAACAGTACAATAACAAACACATTTAAAATAAAATATATTTGTTTGTTATCATCAAACAAAAATCATATAATTGTGTATACAACACTGTTATATACAACAATCTCCCCCTTTTGATGATGACAAACAAATATGAAGATTTTGAATATATTAAATGTGTTTGAGAGTGAAGAACTGAACTCCCCCTATTTGAAAGCTCCCCTTACAACAGAAACTCCCCCAATAACTATGCATGAGTGAAGAAATATGAAAATTGAAATAATTTTCAAAATTAAAAATATTTATAAAATATTCACTCATAAATCAAAATCTCAATCCATTCTCCCCTTTTGTTATCATCAAAAGGATACAGAATTTAAAATATAGATGAAAAATGACTAACAAATACAATATCAGCTTAAGAGGAATTACGGTCATCATAAATCTCAATTAGTCAAACAAAAATCATAATAAACTGAGAACAGGTGGCATACTTCACATTGTAGAGAATAACGGATTTACGATGAATTTTATATAAAATGGGGAGAGTTAAAAAAACGAGTTCTAATTATTTTCCAAAGAATTTTTATAAAAATGAGGTTAAAAAACAGTGATGGATTTTGGACTATAATTAATAATTCAATTTAAGTGACAAAATCAAATACTCTCAAATCCCAATAGCTATCAAACGACAAATCATAATACTTCATAAAGTATTAACACTTTTCATAGATTAGAAATATGGATTGATAGGCTGGTTTTTATACACCAAGGAGAATTTCAGATTAATTTCAAATTATAGCACATTATTTCCCTTATTTATTTATTTATTTATTTAAGAGCACTCTGATCACACATAACTAGAGCTTGGATTTTTAAATGAGGTCAGTCACAGCTTAAATTATAAGTTGTCTCATAACCATGCATAACCAGAGCTTGGATTTTTAAATGAGGTTGGAGACACACTTATGTATTAATTATATAATTATCATTTCATTTTCAGCACCAAAAGAAAAACTCCTCAGTATATAGAACCAATATGAATGATAGAAATGCAGTAGGTACAGAGATGGACTGTGAAATAAATTTCTAAATCAATTCTATTATGAAATATGCTCGACTGTACACAGATTATTGAAAATTTTCAATTATCACTAATTCTGAATAATAACATAGTCCTAATTCTATCACAAATATTTTCACTGTTTATTCAAGATGATTTAAAAAAATATTAAACTCTCCACATTATTATAAAATCACAATGGATGGCAGAAGGATGATAGATAATGAAGATGGTCGTGAAATAATTGCCAGTTCAAAGTTATTATAATGAATGTTCAACCATCATGAAAATCCAAATAAAGTCTCCTCTTGTTGTGAAATATATGCTGCAGTCACAATTCATCACAATTTCAAACACTGATAATAATTTTGATGAATTATAAATACAGTTCAATTTGGATATTGATTTCAATTTCTGAATGAATAATCAATAAATAATTTTAAAATTGAAAATCAATTACAAGAGGGATATGTACAAATTTATACAAGGGGAAAAATGTGTATGGTGTCTATACAAGGTGAAAAAAAAACAGATGGATAAAAGAGATGATACCAATTGTAGTCTCCTTTATCGAGGAATTTATTCACACCCTAGATATCTCAGATTAAAGAAATTTCGAACACAAAGCCCAAACAGACAAGATTACAAAATTGGCACAATTATTAGAGCAACATTCAGATTAAAGCAGGCAGTTATTTGAAAATAGTATCAGAGCAGCACAACAGAAACAGTTTCAAATCAGACTTGTTAAGATGTTGATCACACAAGATGATTCATGATCCAATGATTAAAAATACCGTTTATTTAAAATCATTTGATGAATATGAAGATATCAGGATTCAATGAATCGATCACACTAGATTATTAATTTCACATTCAAGATATGTAGGTAATTCAGTAAATCAATAATTTCAAATGATTTTAAACAAAAAAATATTTAAATCAAATCATCATGAAATAAAAGTGAGATTTAAGACTGGATTTTCAAACAATTTTTTTACAAGAATTTCTGACAAGTACAAGAGTAAATTCAGATCATATACATCAAGTTTGAGAGGTATTCATGATTTAAAAATAATTTATTTGGAATCACTTGAATCATTGTTAAGTTTGAGATATAATGAATTATTCACACACGGATGCTAATTTCAAATTTAAGTGGTGTGTGATATTCAAAATGTCTAAAATCTCAGATGATTTCAAACAAAACTAATTTCAATCATAATAATCATGAATATGAATTTCAAGATGTATCACTGATTCAAGACAATTTAACATGTTCAAGCCAATTTGAAAATCAATGAAATTATCACGACTGAGAAGTAGCAGCGTCCTGTAATGAGTATAATATTTCAAGATTTTCTAAATGAATTGGAAGAAACTCAAAACAGCAATGGTGTGTGAATCTTCATCAAATTTTCAGATCTTCAAGAATTTAGAATTCTAATTAACTGTGTTCAAGATATGACAAGAATACATCAACACTGTTATGAATTCAAAAATCAGAAAACTAAACTTCAAAACAATTGCAGATATTTACAAGTTTAAATACAATATCTAGAAATAATTAAAAAACATCAGAGTTCTATTCAAGAGAAGCAAATTTCCAAAGAAAAAAAAACATGAATTCTGCAATTTGAAGTTAATGAAGCCCATAAAGAAACAAATAAAATATGGCAGTGATGAATCAACAAAAAAACTGAAGGGAAAAAAAGAAGGTAGAGGAAGGAATAAACACACAAAAAAACAGAAAAAAACATACAAAGGTGAGTTTAGAGATCATACAAGAATCCAATGTAAAACCGAATTTCTAACTCAACAGATTTTGGCAGAAGGAACCGTAAATGATACAAAAGTACAAACCAGCTTGATTTCGAATTTCTTTTCAGCACAGTAGTTCCTTAGCCATCCTTCGGTACCTATGAATTTATAGAATCAAGTGGTCTAACAAAATTTGCAAAACCACTCATAATTTTATTCACTCATTTTGGTACCCAGACTTGTTTGTATAATAATCCATTAGAATCTACCTTTGTACCCTTTGGAACCCAAATCTATTTGAATTTAAAGAAGTTTATTTTATTTCTCTTTGGGATCCAGAATTGTTCAATTGGATTATTATAAAACAAATTCACATCACGTTTATGATTCAAAAATCCTTTGCGATTATCAGAGTTAGAATTTTCATATCGATTCTTTCCAAAGCAGATTAAAGGATTTTTAAAATCGTTTGAGTTCTGATTTTCAAAAACGTTATTTTTCTCAAAGCCGAGACCACTTTTATTACCAGATGAAAATTGATTTTTCAACACCATATTCAGAGATTTTTCAACGTTAGAAAATTTAGTCAAAGTTGACTCAAGCTGTTGAATTTTAGTTTTAAGATCACGGCTCTCTTTCATTAAATCCGAACCATGAGTTTTAGTGATCTTACATCTTTCAAAATCAGATTTTAAAACCAAATTTTCATCTTTAAGAATTTTAATTCTGGCTTGAGATTCCATGATTTCAGATTCAAATCGTTTTTGTTTTTCAGACTCAAGTTTCTTGGATTTTTCAATCTCATTTTCAAGTTCTTCTAAAATCAAATTTGATTTCAACAAGTTCTCCTTTTCAGCAATTTCAAATTTGGAATTTACATCTGTTTTAAAATTTTCAAATTCCTTTTGCAGAAGGTTATTCAAATTTGACAACTCAGTCTTGTTCTCATTTAAGATCAGAATTTCATTTTCGAACTTTTGAATATTTTTATTGAGATAAACAAGATTGGTTTTCAATTTCGAATAATTTTTGCAAACAGAATCTGAAGAATTTTTAACATATTCAAGTTGTGATTCCAAATCATCAATTTTGCTAATCAACTCAGAATTCCTAGATTTCAAAGATTTATTTTTAGATTGGAGTTTATCAACAGACTTAGTTAGATCAGCACAAAAATAAACCAGATCTTCATAAGAGAAAATTTCTACTTCATTGTCTGTTGAATCTCCATTAGCTGATCCATCTGAATTATCATCTGTAAATCCTATTAAGCAAAACTCTGAAACTGAGTTGGCATTCTGGGGTTTTGAGCTGTTATCAGATTTTCCATACTTCGTATTGAGAGTATCCCAGATTTCCTGTGCAGATAAACAATGGCAGATAAGATTAAACTGTTCAGTACTAAGATAATCAAATATAATTTTTATAGCACGAGCATTGAAAGTAATATCTACACTATCAAACCCGTTGATAACAACATCCCAACATTTAATATTAACAGATTTTAAATAAAATTCCATTTTGGATTTCTAGTTTAAAAAATCTGTTCTAATGAAAATAGTTGGAGATGAACTGGACCGACTCTCACTAGGGTTACCCATGATTCTAGAGTTAAAGAAAATACCTGCTCTAATACCAATTGTTGGATCTAGATTAACCCTAGAGGGGGGTGAATAGGGTTTATCACAGTTTTTAATCTGAATTGAAAAACTAACAGGATATTATAATGATAAATAGATCACAGAATGCAGCAGATATAAAAATACAGAAAGTAAATGACACACAAAGATACCCAACTTCTGCAAAATCCTGCCTACTGCTGCATTCCTAAGGTTTCTACAAGGTGATAGAATAGATCCCGCATATAAGACCATGTACACTCGCAAACCCTGCTCCTATTCTAACCCTATGCTCAAAACCCTAGACTGACTGATATCTCCTCGACCAGATTTTCCCGTATTACAAACCCGTAACACGTAACCCAGATTTTACAGACTCTGTCAACTGTAAGTCAACACCCTGACTGATTCACCCTAGATTTTACAGAATTCTAGAAACTATTTGAGACAGTTTAAAAACAAAATAGTGAATACAAAACAAATAAAAAAGAAGAACCCTAGGAGTTAAATTAAAGGGTTATCCCCTTTTAAACTTGGCTTAGCCAAGTTAGAAATAGGCCGACCCCTTTCAATTGCTTTTGCCCGATTGTTTATTGATTCCTTCTGAAAATGGCGGCTTCAAAGAAGAATGCTAGGGTTTCTCTGGTTCCCAAATCTCGATATTCAAAGTATGTTTAAATTAGTTCCCTGATTCTCGAATTCTTTTTAATGTTCTCGATCGACTGCTGGTGCTCCTTTCTTCACCGGTTTGGTGCTTTGCTTCTGCGACCGAAAATTGTGAGTTTTCTGAATTTTCTGCTTTGAAAATGCTTGAATTAATTTTGTGGGTTTCGATCTCGTCTGCCAGTGATAAATTGCATGTGTTTATATAGGATTAAAAGTCCCTTAAACTTCTCTGATTTCATATAATTGACTTTGATCTGATTTCTTGCGGTTTTCCTCTTTTGTTATCCTTAATGAATTGATGAAATTTGTTGCTTTCCCCCTTTTGCCAGTGATGAAAATTGGTGTTAAATATAGGATATAGATGTAATGACCCAGATTTTCAGCGACTTTGGTTATCGGCATAAGCACGATGTCGATAACCAAAACATCGAAAAATCCCGGTAATTAATGAAAGATTAGAGGGTGAGGAAAGATAAGATAGAACTTATAGAATAGAAGCAGAAGAAGAACATCATCATCAGAGTAACATGAATCTCACAGCGGAACGAATAAAATATAACATAACTTTTGAAATACAAACAGTTATATATACAATAGCACTTATCAGAGTACAACACTTACAACAACAACGGAAATAATAATAGCTATAGAATCCTGAAGCCTCCTGCTCCAAGCTCTCCAAGTGTATCTGCAAAACCCTGACTACTTGACTGCCCGTACAAAATTAGGCACCCAAGAGTTTAGGGAAAACAACAAAGTAAACTCCGGGTCAGTCATGGGACTGGTATGAGTAAAACAGTTTAAAACAGTTGAATAGGTATATGATATCTCATAAGACCACGCCTTGAATACGGAACGGGTTTTTCCCTTATGAGAATCCAAACATCTTTGAAAAGCGATATCATTCTGATATTATAATAATGTCTATATACAAATAGCTATCAATTTAGCAGAAACGCTTTCATCTCACGTTCTACATAAATAGTATACAATCAAAATCGCAAGCATGTATTGGATAATGGATTTCCAACTGTGACAAGGTATGGAACCACCTTCCGATCAGTGTACTCTAGGAACGATACACTGGAGTTCAACAAGAACATCTTGTAACTCAGCCACACATGACCGACCACTCATTTTGCTTGAGTGTATCGAATGTATATCACCAACGGTTGGGATCAGCAACCGTTCCCGTATATATATGGGACAACATTGATAGATTTAAGAAACAAATGAATATTCTCTAGATAGGTGATTATACACCCTACTTCGGTGCGACCGACTTAGCCATGCTGCCTGCCCGATTTCTGTCATTGACCGGTTGATGGGGCTAGAAGCTACGCTTTATCATCACATCAGATTCACTTCGAATGTCACATTGTCAGATCCATCGAAACTCACTAATTGGCGTCTACAACAGTACGTTACGTGTTAGCTAAAGAAGTTTCCTTCTCCGCTTCCACTCTTGGTATAGTTGAAGAAATCAATGTACGTGACCTTTCTGGAAATACTCTGTCAGACATTCATCAACACAAGTCATCCTCATTCACTTAGAATGTCACGTCGTCATACCCACAAAATCACAAATTGATTTATCCAAAAATAACACGGGTATACCGCTTAGAGAAACGAATTCCTCCGCCACCAAACGTGAATACGTTTGAACAGATCAACTTACGCGATCCATTGGATATACTCTGTCAGACCTTCATCCATACAAGTTGTCCTGGGACTGGACAAACCGAAGGCACTACTCAGTATATCCATCTTAGTCACTATTATCTAAGACTTATACAGGAGCCCTTGCACTTTACTCCGTCTTCAAATTATCTTTGGCATAAATGATTCGCAACGCTTATGCCAATACAGAGTGGTTCTTCGGAAAATAATCCAACCGGTCTCTCCATATTAACAACGTTAAAATGGTCAAAACTTCGATAGTCTATGATTTAACTATCAAAGAAAAACAAGTGTGCAAACAATGATATTATTTCCAGATGGAAATTATATCGATCAATCATCAACATATATATATATATATTCACATTGCCTTATTTTCTATGTTCAGAAAATATATTTATTAACACTGGAAAACGTTTCCATCTGCTTATTTACAAATCACTACTCTTCCCCAACTATCAGTCCCTGACTGTAAACTAGTATGAGAACAATCCCCTAAGTATAAATCCCGAAGGCCGAAACCAACATCAGATAGGCACTTAGAAAACCATTCAATTTACTAATCTCTAGTCAGTTCTAATTTTACTTAACTCTATTTGATTAACTCTGATTGATTAACTCTAACTGGTTAACCTTAATTAATTAACTCTATCTGGTTTTACTTGGTTTGACTAACTCAATTTATTAACTCGACTGACTAATTCAACTCGATTAACCTAACTTGATTTACTTATCTCGATTAACTGAACTAATCACTTTGATTAACTCGACTAATTCACTTTGGTTAACTTAACCAATTCACTTAACTAATTCACTTAGTTTAACCTAACTATTCACTTAACTCCTGTCGAATAAACTATATTCGATAACTCCTCTAAATCTATACGAATAAACTATATTCGATTAACTCCTTTAATCTATTCGAATAAACTATATTCGATTAACTCCTTTGATTTAACTCTAATCGATTAACTCCATTGAATAAACTATATTCGATAACTCCTTCGATTTAATCAATCGATAACTCCTTTCGATTAAACTATAATCGATAACTCCCTTCGATGAAACTAACATCGATACTCCTTTCGATGAAACTAACATCGATTAACTCCTTTCGATGAAACTAACATCGATTAATTTAACTCGACGAACTTAACTCGACTCACTTATCTCGATAATCTAACTAAAGAACTTAACTCCTATCGAATAACTAATATTCGATTTAACTTCATTCGCTTGACTCTAGATCGCAGCGATCACAATGGTTACGCCTGACTCCCTCAGGAAACATTCGACCGCCGTAAGCTATTTACAGCCCTGCGAATTACGCTAGCATTCGTACGAGATGGTAACTTACCCTGAATACTATGTTTGACTAACTCTGTCTCACTTAACTATATTTGATTAACTCTAGTTCTTTTTAACTCTAATCGATTAATTCTAACTGATTAACTCTAACTGGTTAACTCTACCTGATTAACTCTACTGAACTGGTTAACTCTACTGAACTAGTTAACTCTATTCAACTAACTCGACTCGACTAACCCCTTTCGAATAGCATATTCGTTTTACTAACTTTCGAATACCATATTTGATTTACTCCCTTCGAATACCATATTCGATTTAACTCCTTTTGAATACCATATTCGATTTACTTTATTCACTTTATAAAGATTTCCTTTTTAACAACGTTTTATTCATTTGAAAAGATTTACTTTTAAATAACGGTTCTACACTTTAAAAATGATTTCCTTTTTATAATGTTTCCTTTTCAATTCTATTTGCAAATGGTTTACAAATATTTCCTTTTCAAATTTATTCTTGAAATATTCTAACTCCTTAAATTCTCTGAAAAATTCGCCATAACCTCATTTGTAACGGGAGCATCGGGAAAATCCCCAAACCCGCCACACAGGCCTTTCCATTCAAAAAGAAAATGGTTTGAAATTATTTCCTTTTTGAATATCCCCTATTTATAAATATTTCAATTTGTAAATATTTCTTATTTATAAATATTCCAAATTATAAATATTCTATTTTCAATATCACTTTGAAAATATCCTTTTCCCATTCCGATGTTTTATGGTACTTAACACATCAAATTACGAGGACCAAATCTCATCTAATACGTATAATCAACCACATATTATAACTACATCATATATCACAATATATGAAAAACAATAAAATAACTGTTGAGGAATCCAGTTGGATTCCTCCGACCTGTTTCCCTGCATCACAGATGTTAGACAATACGATTATCATCACTTTCAATTCAATATAAATTATTCTGATAGCAGAATCAATATATAAATATTTAACGGTTTATATATATATAATTACATATATATATATATATATATATAATTTTCACTAACTGACTAGCAGTTCAATCAATCAACCAACACACAACAATCAACAGATGATTAACAGTTCTAAAAATACATTATAAAAATATAACTGTTCAGAGTTGGTGAGTTTTGCTCACATTGGACTATCATCGTTAATTAACGATAATTGTCATTGATTCAGATGGACAATTTATTTTGCCATAAATTGTAACGAGCTCGGATTCACTTCCCGTCAGTCTCATTGTGTTGCTCCCGTCCATACAATCCCAGCGGATCTTGTTTTGCTGAATTTCGATATCGTATGAGGAAGTTACGTCATTCACAAGTTATACACTATTTGAAAAATAAAACATGGATTTTAATTCCTATAAAGGCCTTACCCCTTTTATTCAAAACCCGGCCCATATATTCAGCCCAACCTGCTACTTTAAATCCTTCCCCGGTCCTCATTTCCTTCCCAAATCGATTCTCCACTCCAGAAAAAAGAAAACGCTCACCAACCCATCGTTGACCTTCCATCCCCGCCTCCATGACCATCGCTCCGACCTACAACCACCACCGCTCTCATCCTCATGATCCCCTCTTCCTCGTCATACCCATAAAGCTCGACTCGAGCTCGGCTGTCGACGTCAGTCCCTGAGTATCGCACTTCCTTTTTCGGCCTCGAGTTCCGCGAAAACTACCCTGTCTGGTGCGCCTTGCCACCCCGATTCCACTTGTACCCTTGAACCCCCCTCCGGCCTTCTCAATCGAAATTCGAACTCAGCCCTAAGTCGCGATCCAATACCGCAGCAACACAAATTGACATCGAACACCACATCGCACCCTTTATAACTCAGACCAGATCGAAGCTCTCCCCCCCCAAGGATCACACGGCTTTGAATATGAGATTTATAGAATTTTCTTTGTTTTCTTTTTGATTTTAGAAGATTTGAAATGTTTACTGTGAGGAGCAAAATATGACGGCGGATTTTCTTGTTGTGTGATTAGGTTTAGGATGTTGTGGGGGTATTTATAATGAAGATAAAAATCTAGATATTTTGGGGTTGGGAATATTCTCGGAATATTCCTTTGTTAATTCGTCTTCTAAAAATTACTATGGTCACGTACAATATCTAAAACTCACAAAACTAGACATGCAGCTAGAGTTCGACATTACGGTCCCAACGAAACTGGTTTCGTCGAATTTCGACTCCGTACGCTCACACAGCGTATTTTTAACTGTCAAAATACTGACTGTTTCTCACTCTAAAAATCCGTACGACCACACAGTGACTCTAAAATTCACGAAACTGGAAATCTAACAATTATTGGACATTGCGGATCCAACAAAATTAGTTTCGTCGAATTCTGAGGTCGTTTGCAAAACTGGCTATTTTTAACGCTCTGAATGACCCATTTAAATATATAAATATATTTAAATAAAATTAAATATAAATAAATTTATATTGTCGTATATATTCACAGAGGAATATCATACAGCTCCAGGGTAATTATATACTCGCTATTCCGAGTCCAGATTGAATCGATATTCAATTTACACTGAAAATCTATTTATAACGTATATAAAGCGTTACGAATTATAAAGGAATTCCACAGCGACTTTTCTGAAATTTGATTTGGACATAACTCAAAATCTACACGACGAAATCCCGATTTTTCTCTTCCACCAGAAAGATATGCTCTACCAGCTCCATACGTTTCTTGTTTCACAGAAATCCGATTTAAAACGAACCCTGTATACTCAGTTGAAGTTCAAATCACCAAATAGCGAACTGTCGCGCCATTTCGAGCTCTATTATAATTATATTATAATTCTACGTTCAAACTTCGTTTATTTAATATATTCGTTATTTTAAATTGATTCTAAACTGAATTAAATATTACAGATAATCCCGTTCACACCATATTGTGAATTCCACTATTTCTGACTATTCCAGAAATTTAATATATTGTTATATTAATTAAATATTCAAGTTATTTAATTAAATGACCTTTAAATTCTCTAATAACTATATAAATAATTAAATAAATTAATTATTATACCTCTGGAAAATGCGGGTCATTACAATAGAAAATCCTTAATTCTCTGATTTCCTGTAATTGACTTCGATCTGAATTTGGTTGCTTTACATTTTTGAAAAATTTGATAGAATCGGCTTTGAATGAAATGAGAAATTCTGGAATTCAATTTTGCCATCCATAAAATTTATTTGTCCCAAAAATAATTTGGTCTAATTTGAAACAATTTCCTCTTTTGAAAAACTGCGTGATTTTGGCTTTGAAAAGCATGTTTTGCTAGAAAATTTTGTATTATAGGAATTGGTTTAAAACCATGCCATATATGCTTGAGTCCATTATCCCATGTGTGAGCAAATCTGGAAAGATTTGATTGAGATTATCTTTCAAGAAGTTACCAACAATGCTTTCCCCGTTTGCTTGACAATATTTGCACATTCAATTTTCCCTTGCATGATTGCTGTTGCCTTGAATATGTTTGCTGAATTTTTAAACCGACTAAACCCTTGCCAAAAGTGAATGCATTTCCAAACAGATTTCTTGAGATTTTCCTTTTGCTCATTAAACTATTGTCCTGTTTACTTGCTTGCTGAAACTTTAATCTGTCTTGGCTGATTCCATGCATGTTGATCCACTCATGCTGCTGCATATATTTACTTGAAATTTGATGATGCACACACAAATATAATCCATACTGCCATACATCACATGCTTGTAACTGTTGCACTTATAACCTGTTCATGTTTATTTGTACATGATGTAGCTTGAAAACTGCCTACCAGTTTTGATTATGTATGCTTGCATTTGAATTTCCCTTGAGCTACTTGTAACCATGCTGATCAGAAATAGAACTTGAACTTGACTGTAAAATCTGAAACTAATTTGATTACACACACATGCCATCACCTGTTTACTATGCATTTGCTGTTTTGCATGTATCATGCACCACCACTTTGCAAGCTTAACTTTGATGCACCATACATGAATATGTGCACTGTCCTGCTGCTATGTCCACTGTTATTTTTGTGAAAACTGAACTGTTTTGCACCACTTGATGTTGCAGCATATGCACCTGCTTTGTTATGCTGTTTTACTTTGTATAGCATTGTTTGAGCCCTCTGCCTCATGCTGCTTTGACACCTCGTCCATTTGTTCAAATGTGCACAGTCTTGTGCCATAATCCAACTATCCATTGAGTACTAACCTTGCTTGTTACACTTTGAACCCATACTGATTTTGCACATGCTATTGTCCACTTGCACTGTTTCATTTCTGGCTCGACACACTGTTCTGAACTTGCTTTATTGATCACCCATGCATTTGCCTTCACTATGTTAGTTTACTGTGTTGTCTATATTTGTATACATTGTTGATACATGCTGTTTTCATCCTGCTTTGGCATTCACCTGTATATATGCTTGAGTTTTTTTTTGTCATGTGCTCGACTACTTTTGAACTTTTTGACTTTACATTGAGTTGTTTTTCATGCTATTGAGATATTTTCATGTGCAAGTGCACTGAGTCGAGATGGTCCACGTGACTACTCCTCAGTCGTACACTGATTGGCGAGGCAGTGCACATGTGTATGTATATGCACGTGTGTACATGCAGCCATCAGACGAGATTTCCTGTCCCTGCATTGATATATATATATATATATATATATATATGTTGTCTGCCTTGTAGTATTTACAGTGTATCACTGTGAATATCACAAGTTGTCTAGACACAGTCGGATAAATCAGATCGAGTCAGAAAAATGATGAGAAACACACCGAAATTCTGAGGCAAATAAATTTTCAAAATAAAAATTATATTCGCATGTGTTCAATTTTATTCCTATTGCAGTGTACTGTGTGTTTCCTGTTTCATGACAGGTATGAAGATGAGACTGGACTGATAATGAAGCATTCAGAAGACAGAAGACAAGAAAAAAATGAAAGTGAATGGGTGTAAAAAGAAATTTTACAGAGTGAATGTAAACAAATGTACAAAGAGTGTAGAGTGAACTATTGTGAGGAGCTGATGTATAAGAATGTACGAATTAAACTGATATTTTAATAAAGAAAATTGATTGAAATAAAATATTATTTTCATTGTGTCCATACAAATTTGTTTATCGTATTCAGTTTAATTACCACTACAATATCATGTGTAAAATCTGTGAATGTGTACAAATAGTGGAGTCTTATGATTTGTACTGTTTGAATGTTGAAATATTTATATTTAAATAAAATACTGTGTGAATATATAAAATTTTGTACAGTCGTATTCTATTTAAATATAAATATTATATTCCTGCCTGTGATGTTATATAACAGTACAATAAAAAACACATTTAAAATAAAATATATTTGTTTGTTATCATCAAACAAAAATCACACTGTTATATACAACAGAAAACACTCACGAGACAACACTCGCCCTACTGGGGACACCTAGAGGTTTAACGGCTTGTTGCATATGCTCAATCCAATCGTGCTCCCTTGGATGGGAATTTATCTTAGTTTCTTTACTTTATTTGAGGATGAACAAAAAGATAAGTGTGGAAGTATTTGGTATGCACGTAAAATGCACATTTATATTCACATATTTATCCTTGTTTAGTTGAATAAATGAACATTTTTGAGTATTTTATATGATCAGATCATGTTTTATATGTTTTCAAAATCATCACTCATTTGGAGGGGTTTAACGGTAAAATGTGCATGATTTAGTTTGAGATTGCATTTACTTGTTCCTTGTAATTATCTCTAGCAGGAATTTAGGAGCAAAAATAATACATACACATGAGGATATGAAGGAAAATATGCATATACACAAGAGGAGGCAAAGAAATAATTCATTCCATGGACAGTCGAGGCCCCCACCTTTCAACTAACCCACTTAACTTAAGCTTCATATTAAAGACTAATAGGATGAGACAAAAGGCCTCATGCATTCTACATGACATATTAGTGGCTAGTGACAATTAGATGGTTCATGAATGGGCATTTTGGGGAATTCCCAAGAAGAGTGATTAGGGTTTTTGGGTTTTAGATCGTATATAAATACCCTTTTGTTTCATGTATTTTGGATCATCTTTTTGTCATATGTAAGTGTAAGTGATCAAATAAATAAAAATGGCTTCCAAGCCTCTTTCTCTTATGTCTATTTCTATGTTTTTTTTTAATTTCTATGCTCTCTACTTTATGTTCACAGCTTAGATTTATTTACATGCTCTCTACTTTAAGTTCATAGTTTAGATTTATTTACATGCACTTAGTTTAGTTCTTTTCTTGTTCTATTTAGAATTTCTTTCATTCTGCTTTCTTTTCCAATGTTGAAACTACATGTTTTAATGTGATAACATACATTAGAAGCTAAGCCCCCACAATTTAGGGGTAATGAAGCTCTCTAATTTTATGTAAGTTCAACATTTGTATGATTTGTGATCTCTCTTATTTGTGCTTCATGATAGTGGATTTTGATGTAGTTTTATACATGTGGGTTTGATAGCTTATGTTGCATATGCAAATGAGCTATTCTTATTCAATATAAACACACGTTACATAAATATTTGCTAAGTGGTTTTTGTTTATGAAATAAAAGTAAGAACAAAATTTGATGACCTATGTCACTAATTACAATAGTGAATAAATCATACTTAAAATAGTTTTTGCATTGATTTCATTTTCATGAGAACAATGAGTGGTTTAATTATTGTGTTATAATTTGATAGTTTATGTTATGTTAACTAATAACATATATAAACTACAATTATGATAAATGCAACATTTATGTCACTTAATATTAAAAATAGAGATCATAGATCGTATGTTTGTTAATTTACATAAATATGAGAGGGAATTTGCCTTTAAATTGCTCTAATCTCATATTTAGCTCTCAACTTAGTTTCTATTTTTCATTAGTTTTTGTTAATTAAAACAATCCAAAGTTTCATTTAATTTGATTTAGTAAGATTGAAGTTATTTCTTTCCCTGCGGATCAGCCCGTACTCGTCCCGTACTAACTATGGTGCATCGTGCGCTTATGATTTTATTACGAAATTTTGTTGATGGTTTTCTAATTCGATAGAAAACCCGTTTGCAAAAAGGATCCATAGTGTAACAACCCGGAAAATCAGAACCAATTAAAATTTTTTATTTTAGCAGTTTTAATGGATTTTGAACATTTAAAATGATTTATTTTAAATAATAAGGACTAAAAATTTATTTTAATCGAAGTTAGAAGGAATAAATTTATTTTAATTATATAACAAGCCTGAAATGGCGCGGTAGTTTGAAAATTCGATTTCAACCTTCAAATGAATGTACATGATTCAAAATAAACCGGATTTTAGTAAAACCATAAATACTTGAATCTGTTTGAAAATATCTTTCCAAAGAATGTGAAAAATCCAAATTTCATAACGGGAATAAAAAATTATGTCAGTTGAAAATTCAGAATAGTCGCTGTGGAATTTTATATAATATATCGCTCTTAAAAATAACGATTTTGCAAACGACCTCCGTTTCCGACGAAACCACTTTTGTTGGATCCGGAATGTCAAATTATTGCTAGGTTCCAACTATCATAATTTTAGGAATCAATATGTGAGCATGGCGGATTTAAACGTGTTTGGCAATTTCAGTATGAATTTAATCAACTAGAAAATGACCATTTTTCAAATGGTCTCCAAATTCAACGAAATTAGTTTCGTTAGGACCGTATCGTCAAAACATAGGCAGGTTTAATTTTTTGAAATTTTTGGAGTCAGTATGTGGCCAAGGTAAATTAAAATGTGCGTTCAAATTGAATATATACTGATTTAAATTTTAATTTAACGAAAACTGGTCGTAACGAAGGAATTGGCTTATGGGACATATCCCATTGCGTTCGGAATGGGGGTAATTAGCTAGGGGCGACTGTCGTTGGGTTCGGTTTGGGGATTGAAGGAAAAATTAGCTTTTTGGTGAAAAATTGAAATAAAATATATATTTTTATATAAACCCGCCCGTTCTTCCCTCTTCTCTCTCCTCTCATTTCAACCCGAATTAAAGGAAAAAAAAAACAAAATCGCCCGTCGCTTCCCCCCTATCCACCGTCGCGTGCGCCATCAGGAAAGCCGCCACCCCTCCTCAGATGCACTGCCACCTCCTGTCATCCTCCTCCCTTCGAAACCCCCCACGAAAGTCCCCTAATCGTGAAGAACCGCCACCACCAAACCCACATTTCGCCGCCGCCACCTCCCACTGCCCTGCCACCTACAGCCCGCGGCACCACCATGTCAGACCCCCCTCCTCCTCCGACCAAAACCGTGAGTGTTTATATTTTCCTTTTTATTTTATTTTTTATGCTATTGTTTTAAAAAAACAAATCAGTTTTAGTATTAAATAGCATTGTTTATAAAAAGAATTGAAATTTATATATATGCTATTATTTGTTGAAAGATTTGATTTTTATTTGTTGAAAGATTTGATTTTTTATTTGTTGAAAGATTTGATTTTTATTTGTTAAAAGGGTTGATTTTTATAATATAATAGCAGTTTAGAAATATGGTTTTTATTATATGAATAATAATATAAAAATACGATTTTTATATATATAATAGCATTATAAAAATACGATTTTTAATATATACACAGCATTTTAAAGATGTGGTTTTTACATAATATAGCGTTATTAAAAATGTTATTTTGATATAAAAATCGTGTGAAACAGATTGCGATGGAACCGACTGGAAATGACTCCAAATCCAAACCGTTCATAAATAAAGAATGGATGAGTGGATCCCAAAGGTGAGAACTTCTCACTCTAATTTATTTTCTAGTTAAATGTATATGCTTGGATGCAGACGGTGGTTAGAAGCACCCGACACCTTTGATTGAAACCATGGATGTTTGGTTGTTTGTTTGATTGATCTATTTGTTTGAATTTGGTTTGGGAAGTGAATTGAATTGATTAGAATTGGTATGTATATGGTGCGAGCCATTATTAGGCGAGAGATATGGCTAGGCCTTATTCCAGTTCTAGTATCGCACCGTTATGCTGCCGAAATTTTCTACAAATGTTAGAACAATAAAAATATCATTTTTATTGTATAAACGAACTATGTAAAATATTCACATGTTGAAATAAATATTTTATAGTTAAAAATATAAATTTCAACGTGTATATGAATAAAATAAATATTCATTTACAAATTGGATGATTTTTGTATGTACACACATTTAACTGATATGGATTGAGACGATATATTTTACACATCGCTCAACTACACAAATAAAATCAGTGTGCGTTGATTGAAACCCTACACGGGCATTGGGATGCTATTTGACATACACTAATCCTAATTGTTTAGTTGTATGTCAGTCAATTGGTTGACAGGCTATTGTAAGCGCTAATTATTTATATTTAATGCTTATACAGTTGTGTAATGCACTCTGGATGATGGCTGACTGTGTTTGATTATTGTTGTGAACATGTGTGTATGAAATCCATATAAATAAAATTATATGGCAGATGACAGTGTCTGATTCCAATTCGGAAAGAACGAATATTTTAAATTAACAAATAATTTAAAATGACGAATAACTAATATTTTAAAATAATATTCAGTAATGGATCAAAATATGATTTTGATGTCCGATTTGGGATGGACACGAAAATGTTGAAATATATGAAGCCGTGTTGATTAGATTAACGCCATTTTATCGTGAACGATATTTATATCGATTTTATTCATTTTTATAATGAATATCGAAAGGGAAATGATTTCAAAATCTAATATTTTGACAATATTATCATTTATATATTATAATGATAAGGAAAATTCAATTTTGATTTAAAATTGAAAATGAAGTTAGAATCGTTTTAAAACGAATTTATAAAATACATTTTAAATGGAAATCGATGAAATATATATAATATATATTATATATATTTGATGGCCTGAATAGAATGCGTTGCGCCATGGCAGTTTGTGAATTTAAAAGGCTTTGTCATTATTCCGTTTATATTACTAGTCGAATACAGAAATTGATATCGATGATATATTGATCTGTTTTCCGTGAAGATTCCATAATTGATGGAATGTGATTTGGGTTTATCGTGAGCTGTGTTTTAAATGACATTAGTTCTTTAACCCAGTTAAAGACAGGATTACATGTCTAACATTTTATTTCGAACTGTATGGTTGGTCTTTGACAATATATATCTGTTTGGTGGCGGAGAATTTATTCTCTTGCTTAACACCCATCTCTAAGACGTACGAGCTTAGAGGTTATATATATACAGAAATCAATAATACGGTGTAGATTGTCGATGCGACATGTTTGATTTCCCAAAGTTAAATAATCATTAATATTGATTTTTGGGAAGATTAAAACTAACTGGAGTTTTAATGAATCTTTAATTAGACTGAAATGCGAATGTGATAATTTAAATTATCAAATTTGGGAAATGATTGAGAGTGGAGTATCACTAGTTTTGCTCCAAGCGATAGTTAAATCTTTAATTAGATTATAACAGGAAATGATAATTAATTTTACTGATAACACCGTGGTGTTAGATATGAAGTATTACCATTTTTTCTTCATGGGATAAATAGGTTAGGATTGAGAAATAAAATAAATGATTACTTCAGTAAGGATCGCTAATCCCGACTAGTTTATCCTTAATTTCGTTTGAATTAATATCCAAAGGAAGATTAAAGAATAAATTTAAAGAACTTATTTTTGATAAAATTAATGGGAACCTTTCCCAAAGGATATTAATATTTAAGTAAAAGAATATTCTGGATTGGAATGAGGCGTATGTTGTGGTTTATAGCACGTGTTTATTATATACGCGAGTTATTCGGAAAGGCCGAGTTTATACCCATTCTGAATAACTGATTCAACGATAAGTCGACGATGAAGACGGTGGTTGAAGACCGGAGGTCTTCACATCATTTCGATGGTTACTGATGTCTTGATTGGGCTGTACACCCAAGAAAGGTAATAAATGGTGATCGTCCAGACGTACTTGGTGATCGACTGAATATGCGAGGACCTCTCTCCTGTATTGGACATATGGGACGAGGAATAAGGTGCCTCCGGTTTCGTTTAGACCAAGAACGAACTCGTAAATGGATGTGTGTTTGACACCGGATTTTATTCTGTGTTGATCGATCTCTATTAAATATATATCTATTTGGCGGCAGAGAATTTATTCTCTTGCTTAACGCCCTTCTCTGAGACGTACGAGCTCAGAGGTCATATATCAATAGACATCAGTTGCATGGCGTGAATTTTCAATGTGGCATGTTGAGATGTAAATGATCAAGGCTTCTGTTGAAAAGTAGAGTCTTATGGTTGATGATCAAAGCACGGATTTAATATAGCATAGCCTTGTGTATAGCGTTAATTCGCGAGCCTCACACTTCGGTATGAGTCAAAAATGGGATAAGGGACTGCATGAACAACACAACGTTTCTTTCTAGCTATGGGTGGTGTCATGGTATGGAGCCCAGACATTTGTTATATTTTTACCTATGTGGTTGTTGGATTGCAAGGCGCCTCAGATATATCGGTTACTACGGAGCCGACGAATAGGTCTGATAGGACCGGGAAACATGTGTTCAGGAATAGCCAATTCTCAAACGTAAGAGAGGACCGGCTCTGAAGCATCCAAGGGTTTCCCAGAGTGTGCAGTCCTGAGACATTTGCTAAAGTGTCTCGAAGCGGAACGGAGTACGTCCCTTTCCTAGACTCATGACGGAAATCTAATTTCCAATACGTGATATTCAGTTTTATTTGCAAAGCTAGTATGGCGACATAGTGGGATGGGGCATTATGCCATTAATGATTGACACATTTATATTTGAAGTTGTTTTCATACACTTTACACTATAATGGTATCAAAAATGATTTGTTTTAAACGTACCAAGCATGTTTGGCTATTATCAGGTAAAACTCTATCCGCCGACCTGTGTTGCATTGTGTGATGGGACCTGAATCTTATAATAGCTTCATTTTTCCAAAAAGCATTGTGTTGTTTATTTTATGCACTGGTATTCTTAGGAGGAGACCCGTTCCGTGTTATGCGGCGTGGTCCCTTAATTTACTTTTAAAGTAAAAGATTTAATAACTGTTTTTAATCTCACACTATTCACATGACTGACCTATAGTTTATTATTTCAACCTCAACTCTGGGTGCCCCTATTTTCCACACGAGCAGCTAGTAGTTTTGGTTTTGCAGATAATATATTCACAGGATCTTGGTTTACAGCTGGAGCTATATTCGGAACGCTCTGTATCCGTGTATTTCTTTCAGTTGTGTTTTGTATTATTGTCCGCTGCTTTGTAATTTGTAAATCTCTGATATTTACCAAATGTACATTAATTATTCATACTCTATTATATTCTTATACTTTGATGTTATTGTTGTAATAAGCAATGAAATGTTCTTCTGGTTGTGTTCTGGTTTGGTCATGTTCTCAACTCAATCTGGGCTTTCCCGTAAGGGCGAGTTTGGGTCATTTCATTTTGGTATCGGAGCTTTGGTTTGTAGAGCTCGAGAGCAAGACACATTAGAACCAAATTAAGAATTCATCAGAAATTGGATTAGTAATATCCAATGAAAGTGGCTCGTTAGAGATGGGATCACTAGTATCCTAGAATGAATTGGAAGAGTGTTATTTTTAAAATGATAATGAAAACAGATATTGTTTTGAAAACTTAAACCTTATTCAACGTATTTGAATATTTATTTTAAATTGATTTGGACAATCTAGTATATGGAAATTTTGCATATACTCCTTGCAAACGTGTATACAAAGCCTCAAATATACTGGATAGATATAGAATCACACTCTAGTCGCCCGAAGATGATTCTGATGATCGGTCGACCATCATCAGCATTTATGTTCGAGTTTCGAAGTGGGGTATCTATGTATCTCCAACTGACTGGTGTGAGAACCAAAACTAGATAGAGTTTATTGTTGTGATTTGGCATCAAAAACATGATTTTTGAGCATATAAAAATTATGAAGTTGAAAGGATAATCAACTGATTGATTGCTGGTTGTGTTATTTGATTATTAGTTAACTAATTATTTTGTTCAAACCAATATGATAATGAATAGCAAATGTAGACAATCAAGTCAAATATTGAACTGAATTGAAAATGGATAGAAATTGCATGCGTATACATGTATATACATTGAACAGGGCATAGCAGGGAAGCTAAGCAGAGGAATAAAATTGTATGCTCGACAAATAGGTACATGTTTACTAATTTATTGGGTTTGGATGATTTTATGAGCCGATTGGCTAGCCGCTTGGCTTTTTCTTGTTCTTTTTGGATGGTGAGGGCCCTGTGAGGCAAGTAGCGGTTTTAAATGTCTCCCCGTACAAAGGAGGTTATGGCGATTTTTTTTTGAAAATTTAGGGTGTTAGCTAAATTTTTGAAGAATTTGAAAATTGTTAGAAACTTAAAAGTTGAAGAATGAAAGTAGAGTTTGTTAGTTAAACAACTTTCAGCCCCATTCCTTTTCGAGGACGAAAAGATTTCAAGTGGAGGAGATTGTAACAACCCGGAAAATCAGAACCAATTTTAAAATTTTATTTTAGCAATTTTAATGGATTTTGAATATTTAAAATGATTCATTTTAAATAATAACGACTAAAATTTTGTTTTAATCGAAGTTAGAACGAATAAATTTATTTTAATTATATAACAAGCCTGAAATGGTGCGGCAGTTTGAAAATTCGATTTCAAACTTCAAATGAATGTACAGGATTCAAAATAAACCGGATTTTAGTAAAACTAGAAATATTCGAATCTGTTTGAAAATATCTTTCCAACGAGTGTGAAAAATCTAAATTTCATAACGGAAATAAAAAGTTATGTCCAGTTGAAAATTCAAAATAGTCGCTATGGAATTTTATATAATATATAGCCCTTAAAAATAGCGATTTTGCAAACTGACTTCGTTTTTGATGAAACCACTTTTGTTGGATCCGGAATGTCAAATTATTGCTAGATTCCAATTTTCACAGTTTTTGGAATCAATACGTGAGCGTGGCGGATTTAAACATTTTTGGTAATTTCAGTTTGAATTTAATCGACTGGAAAATGACCGTTTCTCAAACGGTCTCCAAATTCGATAAAATTAGTTTCGTTAGGACCGTTTCATCAAAACATAACCAGATTTATTTTTCTGGAATTTTTGAAGTCAATATGTGGCCCCGGTAAATTAAAATGTGCGTTCAAATTGAATATATAGTAATTTTAATTTAACGAAAACTGATCGTAATAATGGAACTGGCGTATGGGACATATCCCATTGCGTCCAGAATGGGGATAATTAGCTAGGGGCAGCAGTCATTGGGTTCGGTTTGGGGTTTGAATGAAAAATTAACTTTTTGGTGAAAAATTAAAATAAAAAATATATTTTTATATAAACCCCCCTTTCTTCCCTATTCTCTCTCCTCTCATTTCAGCCCGAATTAAAGACAAAAAAAAACAAAATTGCCCGTCGCTTCTCCCATCCACTGTCGCGTGCGCCACCAGGAGAGCCGCCGCCCCTCCCCAGATGCGCTGCCACCTCCCTGTCATCCTCCTCCCTTCGAAACCCCCCACGAAAGTCCCCAAATCGTGAAGAACCACCACCACCAGACCCCCATTTCACCGCCGCCACCTGCGGCCCGCGCCACCTCCATGTCAGACCCTCCTCCTCCTCCGACCAAAACCGTGGGTGTTTATATTTTATTTTTTATTTTATTTTTTATGCTATTGTTTAAAAAAAACAAATCAGTTTTTATATTAAATAGCATTGTTTATAAAATGAATTGAAATTTATATATATGCTATTATTTGTTGAAAGATTTGATTTTTATTTGTTAAAAGATTTGATTTTTATAATATAATAGCAGTTTAGAAATACGGTTTTTATTATATGAATAACAATGTAAAAATACGATTTTAATATATATAACAGCATTGTAAAAATACATTTTTTAATATATACATAGCATTGTAAAGATATGATTTTTACATAATATTGCGTTATTAAAAATGTGATTTTTAATATAAAAATCATGTGAAACAGATTGCGATGGAACCGACTGGAAACGAATCCAAATCTAAACCGTTCAGAAATAAAGAATGGAGGAGTGGATCCCAAAGGTGAGAACTTCTCACTCTAATTTTTTTTCTAGCTAAATGTATATACTAGGATGCAGACGGTGCTTAGAAGCCCTCGACACCTTTGATTGAAACCGTGGATGTTTGGTCGTTTGTTTGATTGGTTTATTTGTTTGAATATGGTTCGGGAAGTGAATTGAATTGATTAGAATTGGTATGTGTATGGCACGAGCCATTATTTGGTGAGGGATAAGGTTAGACCTTATTCTGGTTCTAGTATCGCGTCGTTATGCTGTCGTAATTTTCTAAAAATGTTAGAACAATAAAAATATCATTTTTATTGTATAAATGAACTGTATAAAATATCCATATGTTGAAATAAATATTTTATAGTTAAAAATATAATTTTTAACGTGTATATGAGTAAAATAAATATTCATTTATAAATCGGGTACACACATTTAACTGATACAGATTGGGACGATATATTTTACACATTGCCCAACTGCACAAATAAAATCGGTGTGTGTTGATTGAAACCCCACACAAGTGTTGGGATGGTATTTGGCATACACTAATCCCAACTATTTAGTTGTCTGTCAATCGATTGGTTGACAGGCTGTTGTAAGCGTTAATTATTTATATTTAATGCTTATGCAGTTGTGTAATGCACTTTGGATGATGGCAGAATGTGTTTGATTATTTTTGTGAACATGTATGTATGAAATCCATATAAATAAAATTATATGGTAGTTGACAGTGTCTGATTCCAATTCAGAAAGAACGAACATTTTAAATTAACAAGTATTTTAAAATGACGAATAATGAATATTTTAAAATAACTAATATTTTAAAATAATATTCAGTAATGGATCAAAATATGATTTTGACGTCCGATTTGGGATGTACACGAAAATGTTGAAATGTATGGAGTCGTATTAATTAGATTTACGCCATTTTGACGTAAATGATATTTATATCGATTTTATTCATTTTTATAATGAATATCGAAAGTGAAATGATTTCAAAATCTGATATTTTGAAAATATTATCATTTAAATATTATAATGATAAGGAAAATTCAATTTTGATTTAAAATTGAAAATGAAGTTAAAATCGTTTTAAACAAATTTATAAAATACGTTTTAAATGGAAATCGACGATTTATATATATTATATGTATTATATATATTTAATGGCCTGAGTAGAACGCGTCGCGCTGCGGCAATTCCCGAATTTCGACCATTGACTTCAAATTGACATTACGGGAGATCTGACCGCCGGATTCTCCTAAAACTGGAACCGTTGGGTTCGTATCGAAAAGGGCTTTCCAAAGAATACAAGAGATTTGAAATCTAATGGTTGGATTTGGAATTATGTCCAAATCAAATTGGGAAAAGGTCGTTGTAAGTGTAGTTCGATGACCGTTTATGGAAATCGACTGAAAGGGCCTTAATAAAATTATTAAAAATAATGATAATTTGTGTAAAATCATAATAAATGATTTGGAAAGAATTAGGATGAAAAATTCCATATTTGAAAAGATAAAAATATATTTTTATCGAAATGAACTAGTTATTAACTAGAATTATAATCCAATTATTTTTAATTAAATAAATTGGATAGAGAATGGGTTTTAAAAATAACAAGAATTTCCAATATATGAATTGGAATTGATCTGAATCGAAATTATCTTAGGAATATTTCGATATTGGATTCCGTGATTATACGGATATTGTGGAGGAATTTGAAAGATATATAGATCTTTCCCAATACGATATTTGTTGATTTCAGAATTTGATATTGAATATAAGGCAATATTATTTCTATCCAGAGTCTTGTATTTAATATTGAATTGGATTTTGGGTTTGTCGTGAATGGTGTCTTCATTAACACTGTTCTTAAACCTAGTTGAGAAAATAATAAATCTTTAATTGAGATTTAGTGAATTTTTTCCAATTAATTAATATTTAATTGGAATTGAATAAAAGAATTGGATTTTGGGTTTGTCGTGAATGGTGTCTTAAATAACACTGTTCTTAAACCTCGTGTGAAAAGAATAAATCTTTTAATTAAGATTATTAGAGTTTCCTGTTAATTAACATTTAATTGGAATAAAATGGGATGTGAATTGGGTTTATTGTGAACTGTCTTTTTAACGACATTCGTTCTTTAACCCGATTTACAGTGAAATGCGATTTGGAATTTATAAATCTTTTTATTAAGATTTAAAGGAAATTTTCCAAAGTAAAGTTTTCCAATTTAATATAATAAATTGGAATTGAATGGAATTCGATTTGATAACAATAGAAATGAGTTTCTATGGAGGAAGACTGTTAATATATATGGAATTTAAAAGGCTTTGTCATTATTCCATTTATATTATTAGTCGGATGTGGAAATTGATATCGATGATATGTTGATTTGTTTTCCGTGAAGATTCCATAATTAATGGAATGTGATTTGGTTTTATCGTGGACTATGCTTTAAATGACATTAGTTCTTTAGCCAGTTAAAGACAGGATTACATGTCTAGCATTGTATTTCGAACTGTATGGTTGATCTCTGCTAACTATATATCTGTTTAGTGGCGGAGAATTTATTCTCTTGCTTAACCCCCTTCTCTAAGACGTACGAGCTTAGAGGTTATATATAGGCAGAAATCAATAATTCGGGTGTTTGATTTCCCAAAGTTAAATAATCATTAATATTGATTTTTGGGAAGATTAAAACTAAGTGGAGTTTTAATGAATCTTTAATTAGATTGAAATGCAAATGTGATAATTTAAATTATCAAATTTGGGAAATGATCGAGATTGGAGCATCACCGGTTTTGCTCCAAGCGATAGTTAAATCTTTAATTAGATTTGAACGGTAAATGGTAATTAATTTTACCAATAACACCGTGGTGTTAGATATGAAGCATTACCAGTTTTGCTTCATGGGATGAATAGATTGGGATTGGGAAATAAAATAAATGATTACTTCGGTAAGGATCGCTAATCCTGACTAGTTTGGATAAATCTTAATTTGGTTTGAATTAATATCCAAAAGAAGATTAAAAGATAAATTTAAAGAATTTATCTTTGATAAAATTAATGGGAACCTTTCCCAAAGGATATGAATATTTAAATAAAAGTATATTATGGATTGGAATGAGGTGTATGCTGTGTTTTAAAGCACTTGTTTATTATATACGCGAGTTATTCGGAAAGGCCGGGTTTATACTCATTCTGAATAACTGATTCGACGATAAATCAACTATGAAGATGGTGGTGACCGGAGGTCTTCACATCGTTTGGATGGTTACTGATATCTTGATTGGGTTATACACCCAAGACAAGGTAATTAGTGGTGATCGTCCGGACATACTTGGAGATCGACCGAATATGCGAGGACCTCTCTCCTATATTGGACATATGAGACGAGGAATAAGGTGCCTCTGGTTTCGTTCAGACCTAGAATGAACTTGTAAATGGATGTGTGTCTGACACTGGATTTTATTTTGTGTTGATTGATCCCTATTATATTTATATTTGTTTGGCGACGGAGAATTTATTCTCTTGCTTAACGCCCTTCTCTGAGACGTACGAGCTCAGAGGTTATATATCGATAGACATCAGTTGCTTGGCGTGGATTGTCAGTGTGGCATGCTGAGATGAAAATGATCAAGGCTTCTGTTGAAAAGCAGAGTCTTGTGGTTGATGATCAAAGCATGAATTTAATATAGCATAGCCTTGTGTATAGCGTTAATTCGCGAGCCTCACACTTCGGTATAAGTCAAAAATGGGATAAGGGACTGCAGGAACAACACAACATGTAACACCCCGCGAATTCTATAACTGTGCAATTCATAAATTAAAGTATAATTAATTTGAATTCAAAGAATTAAGGGAAACGAGATACGCCATTGCGTTCGTCTCGGAAAAATACGCGAGATAGAGTCTGAGTTTGCGTAAAACGGATATCGTATGAAGAAGTTATGGACGAACGAAGTTGGGCGAAAAACCGGAAAACGGGTCAGAATGCACTGGCGCACTTGGGAAGTGCGCCAGAACAAAAATGCACTGGCGCACCTGTGAAGTGCGCCAGTACATTTTTGACCTGGCGCACCTGCCAAGTGCGCCCAGGTCAAAAATGACCTGCTGGCCAGGTCTGGTCTAGTCCTGGCTGGCCAGGTCTGTGTTTGGCCGATTTTCAGAAGCTTGCTTTGTCATTAGGGCTAGGTGGCAGGCTCTAATTGGTCTCTCTTTCGAATGAATGGCTACGATCAATCCAAGCAACATCAATGGTCCTAATCAGTTCATAAACCCTATAAAAATGACCCTAGACTCACCCTAATCTATTCATTCAAAAATAAGAACAAAGCCGTCATGTTGCTGAGGAACGACTAAGAGTAGCCGCCAATTGGAGAGAGGATTAGGAGGCAAATTCTAAAGCATAAAGCAACCTAAACAAATCAAATCAACAAGGAATCGCATCTCCAAATCCCTAAATTGGAGAATTCGCCACACAATTGTAAGTAGAGTATTATTTTGGTATGAACAAATAATTGTGTTGGTTTGTATACTTGATTTGTGGCGATAAAGTAATTCATATTTGTGCGTTACTATCGATTTGGAATAATTGTATACGTTTGGATATTCGCAAAGCATGTTATTCATTATAAAAAACTACATGTTTGCGGTAGTTTTATGCAAGTATACGTTTGGAATATTCACAAATTATGTAATCCATGTTGAAGCTACATGTATGTAGTTGTTTAATTGAAACTCATGCAAGTTTGGGGTTTTGCTACTATGCCATCATGATGTATATTTTTGTACATAAATCATTTTGTACGTAATTGGAACAAATTTGGGTTGTTATAGTTCATATGAAACTATGTTGAAATTTTGGCACCATGATCTATGTATTAAGCCATGCTTTTGTACTAGAAAACTTATTTGCAAACTTATGAATATGACTAGGCTATGATTGATATTTTGCATAATTGAAACCCATGATAGGTCTATATTGTTAACAAGAATTATATGATGACATATGTGGTACATAGCTAGGTTAGATTCAAAAATCCCTTTTGCAAGTTGCATGACTAAAGTAAAAATCATGGTTTCATGTTAGAAATATTTATGCCATGTGAATAGATTTAAAATCATGATTAGTTTGAAATATACTTTTGTGTTAGTAACAAAAGTAAACACCTTTGTAAACATGTAGTAATCTTATGAACATGATTTGCTTATGTTTGACATTATGCCTAAATAAAAATATAGGTTTATGTTGTAGTTAAGACTTGGTGTCAATAATGATATCCAATTTAGATTCTTAACTTAACTACAAGTTTACATGCTTTGATTCATGTCACTTATGCTACTATGCAAGTACACCAGTTTCTATTTTGTAGTTCCAACGTCACGTTGCAAGTTCATGCGTTCACATTCCCCTTTTTGTGTATGTAATCACGCTTTAAGCCTCCCCTTTTTCTCATGGCTAAGTTGGGCTTAAAAAGGGCTAAGCCCAACATATATATAATAAACGGACGTGTTAAACGGGGGAAAATAACGTTGGGTTAAATTAATTAATAAATGAAAACATAAAGTAGAAGGGCCCAAATTCAAGTATGGGTTGGGCCCATGATTGGTGTAACCTTCACACCATTGATTTTTAATGGGCCGCAAATATTTACATATAAGAAAAATAAAGAAGAAAGACAAAATATGTAAATGTAGAAAATACGATGTGTTTAACCCGAGGTTGGATTGAGTTGTGATGTAAACCTGCCCGGAACCGCCCGGCTGTCCAGTAGTCACAACAATACCTATCCAATGTGGGTGGTTAAACATGGAGCCCAATAAGGACCCGAGGTTAGACTGAGTTGTGGCATAAGACTTCCCGGAACCAACCGGCAACAGGCAGCCACAACAATACCTGTCTAATGTGAGAGGTCAAGGCTTTAATAAGACAATTAAAGCTGAGTCATGATTGTTAGGATTAAGTGGACTAAAGACTTAATCAAAATGGAACATGCTAAACTAAACGGACTGGTGGGGGTTAGGTTAGAAAACACTTAACCAACTTGGCATGTTGGCTAGAGATAGAAAACCTAGTAACGGGGGACCCTTTTCAGCAGTAACCCTAGAAGGTGTATCATGATACCCTGAAACTAGGCAGGGTGGGGCACGATTACTGGGCTGATTGTAAGAGGTCAAATCGACGGCGGTGGTGTAGCAGTGTAGGTTCTAACGGGGTGCGGGCGTGCACACACTCCAGCGCAGAAAAATAAGGCACTGGGCACCAGTAGCATACCTGTGCATTCTAGGATTGTGTCGGGCCGCCACCATGGGACTTGATACACCCCATGGTGGGACCAGCATTGGTAACTACAACATCGGGGGCCGTAAGACACATGTAACTATGCGAGTAGGAGCCGATCATCATAGAATGGATCACTTCACCCTGATTATGGGGTGCCAGTTGGGAACTAATTTATATGGGTTCAGAGATTAATATGGGGTACGATAGTATATTCGACCCTAGACAACTTAACCAAGTTTATAGTGCTTTCCCACTTCTTGTTTATACTTATCATACCCAGTTCTTTATTCATAGACAGAATAGTCCTAGACTTACTCAGGCTTTATGTCTGACTCTACTTTTCTTTCGTCTTCTTTTCTTCCGTTTCCCCCCCCCCCCAGGTCCACAGGGAGGGAACACTGCAGCTTGACCAGCCTTAATATCCAGCTTGAAGAGGAGAAATGTATTGCTTGGACCTTTTCGTTTTGAACTATGGCTTTGGACAACCACTATGGGGCTTTTGCAGTTTATCTATGTTTTCTTTATGCTTCTTTAAATAATGTAATCAAGACAGATTATGAAAGTGTTATGTTATGTTTTTGGAAAGGATGTAAGACAATCATGGTGACGTTGTTGTAACACGTATTTGCTTTTATGAAATAAAAGTTGTTGTTTTTCCGCTGTTTACAAATATGTGTTTTTATATCTGTCTTGTATATCTGTGACTTATACTTATAAACCTCCACCAAAATTAGGGCATTCCCTTTGAGAGTGACCCTAACGGAGGTGGGGTGTTTCACTTGGTATCAGAGCATAGGTTTACCAGATAAGATAAAAAGTTTTGAAAATTTATTTTCAAAAAGGAGATTTAAAGAAGCATTTTTAAAAGATAAAAATATTATTTTATTTTAAGAGGCAAAGTCCACTCACCAAAGCCATAGGTACTATCTCTTATCCTTCGTTTTGAATCTATCCTTTTTGTTTCAGCATGTCCGAAGAACTTAACTTGCCAGAAGGGGTGCCAATACCTGGTTGGTTTAGGCGGTTCTTAGAAGCGAGGGCCACTCAGCCAGGTCCTACCGTTCCTCCTCCCCCAGCTGCAGGAAATCATCCAGCTGCAGCAGCACCTTTTCCTCCACCTCCTCCACGGGGAAACACATTTGCTAAGATATGTAAAGATTTTAAAGCTATGGGAGGAAAGGATTTCCATGGAACTGAGTCCTTCGTGGTAGCTAGAAATTGGCTGAAAGAAACTGAGGACCTATTCATCATCTTTGAGGTAGAAGATAGACAAAAAGTACAACTGGCAGTGTGGCTATTAAAGGGCGAGGCTTCCTACTGGTGGGAAGTCACTAATGCTGAAAGACCAGTGGAAACATGGGAGGACTTTAGGGCAAGGTTTGAGACTAAATTTCTCTCAGATGCGGAAAGAAGTTTGCAGTTGGAAAAATTCTTATTTCTTAAGCAAGGGAACAAGACAGTCAGAGAGTATGTGAATCAGTTCGATGAGCTGGCTAGGTTTGGGCTGGACCTAGTCAACACCCCGCACAAGAAGGCTCTCCGTTTCGTCAAAGGGTTGAATGAGCCATTACACAGTTTGGACATGACCCATATACCTATGGGAGCCACGTATGAAAGACTGGTGCAAATGGCATTGCTGAACGAAGAGGATAAGGGCAAGAAGGAGACAAAGGCAACAAAGAGAAGAGGAAGTGCAATTTCTGTGGCAAAGTGGGACACTTAGTAAAGGACTACCGGAAAAAGAAGGCCAAGGAGAATGGTGGGTGCTTTTCTTGCGGTGAGACGGGCCACAGGGCTAAGGACTGCCCAAAGAAACGAGGACAGGGGCAGAGGGCTGGATCCACCCCAGGGGCACAGGTTCATGTGCTGGAAGCGCCACCTTTGCAACAGCGAGGTATAAATACTTCTGTAGAAAGTGTAGTTTATCTTTATGATCACCCCGTTCGCATTTTATTTGATTCTGGCGCATCACACTCCTTTATCTCGTCTGCTTTAGTAGAATCTCTGCACCTAAAAACTAGTATGGTAGAGGACCCCTTAATTGTTTCAAACCCAATTGGGGGTCCAGCTCATTTGTCTATGATCTGTTTGGGATTGAAAATTTCTATTCTAAGCATAGAATTTCAATGTAGTGCCTTTGTTTTGGGCTTTTCGGGGTATGGTTTGATTTTGGGTATGGATTGGCTATCCAGTAATGGGGCCATCCTTGATTGTGAGAAAAGGGTTGTTAGGCTCCTAACCCAGCTCGGTAATACTTTGGAAATTTCTTGTAATCCCTCGTATGCGGTTATGCTTAGTTATCTTGAATCGCTAGATGCCTCTGTTGAAAATTTGCAATCAGTTAGAGTGGTCCGGGAATATCCGGATGTCTTCGAAGAGGTGAAGGGCTTGCCTCCGAAGCGGGAAATAGACTTCCGCATATATCTTGTAGATAATGCAAAGCCCGTTGCGTTGCCCGTTAGACACATGGCTCCACGAGAAAGGAAAGAGCTCAGTAAATAGATTAAAGAGCTTCTAGAAAAGGGGTTCATTAGGAGAAGCATTTCAGAATGGGGCGCTCCAGTGGTGTTCGCTACAAAGGCGGATGGTTCACTCCGTCTATGTGTTGACTATAAGGAGATCAACAAGCTAACGAAAAAGAATAGGCACCATCTCCCTAGAATTGACGATTTGTTTGACCAGCTTGTAGGAGCGTCTGTTTTCTCCCAACTCGATTTAGCAACCGGTTTCCATCAGCTAAGGGTGGCTGAAGATAGCATCGATAAAACGGCATTCAGAACCCCAGACGGCTTCTTTGAATGGCTTGTCATGCCTTTCGGCTTGACAAATGCACCTGCTTACTTCGTAAACCTGATGAGTAGGGTATTCAGAGATTTCCTCAACAAGTTCGTAGTGGTCTTCGTAGATGATATCCTTATTTTCTCAAAGAGTGAAGAGGAACATGCTCAACACTTAAGGGAAATCATGGAAACCTTGCGAGTCCATCAACTAAAAGCCAAATTCTCCAAATGTCACTTTTGGAGAGAAGAGGTGAGGTTCCTTGGGCACATAGTATCCAAACAAGGGTTAGCAGTGGACCCTGCTAAGGTAGTGGCGGTACAGGATTGGAAGACACCAAGGAATGCAACTGAGGTCCGAAGTTTTCTAGGACTAGCAGGTTTCTATCGAAAGTTCATAAGGGATTTTGCGAAAATCTCAGCCCCGCTCACGAAATTGACCAAGAAGAATCTAGTGTTCAATTGGGACTTGGATTGCGAGTTTGCTTTCCAACGACTAAAACGGGCTCTTACAACAGCCCCAGTTTTGACGCTGCCAGATGGGAGCAAGATGTTCACTGTTTATACGGATGCATGTGGGACAGGGCTAGGCGCTGTCTTAATGCAAGAATGAAGGGTAGTAGCTTATGGCGGGAGGCAGTTGAAGGTGCACGAAAAGAACTACCCAACCCATGATCTTGAGTTAGCCGCCATCGTCTTTGCACTCAAGTCTTGGCGACACTATCTCCTAGGTGAGAAGTTCGAACTTTACACTGACCATAAATCGTTGAAATATCTTTTCTCGCAGAAGGATCTTAACTTGAGGCAACAGAGATGGATGGAGTTTCTTGCCTCATACGATTTCGAAATCTCCTACACTCCGGGCAAAGGCAACGTAGTGGCAGACGCGTTGAGCCGAAAGAAATTGACCCTAAGCCCGTTGTTTGTTGAAAGACAAAGCCTAGAGTTTATAGCCAGCTTCGACTTTAGGCCTTCCTCCGATTTCGTACCAGGCTTGTTAGCATCTCTCGAAGTGCGCCCAACTTTAGTGGATTCAGTAGGGACAGCACAACGCGAAGACCCTCAGCTTGTGGAAACAATTGATAGGCTAATTAGGGGTGAGACTTCAAGTCACCTCAATAGATACTCCATCGACGATAAGGGTTTGCTAAGGCGAGACGGAAGACTATGCGTCCCACAGACAAAGGATTTAATAAAGAAGGTTCTCGAGGAAGCACATCACTCCAAGATGACGATACACCCAGGCGGAGATAAAATGTACAAAGATATAAAAAGGACTTTCTTCTGGAACGGCATGAAAAAGGACGTGGCAGAATTCGTTTCTAAGTGCATGGTGTGCCAACAGGTTAAGGCGGAACAGAAAAAGCCTGGCGGACTACTACATCCTCTGGAGGTCCCGCAGTGGAAGTGGGATAGCATCTCAATGGACTTCATCGATGGGCTGCCTAGGTCTAGGAGAGGCAACACTAGCATTTGGGTAATAGTGGATAGGCTTACTAAAAGCGCCCACTTTTTACCTGTCAAAAGTAAAAGAACTGCCTCATCCCTAGCATCACTTTACCTCAAGGAAATCGTTCGACTCCATGGAATACCATCTAGCATTGTTAGTGACCGAGACCCCATCTTCACGAGTGAGTTTTGGCGGAGTCTGCAAGAAGCAGTAGGAACGCAGTTATGCTTGAGCACAGCCTATCATCCCCAAACCGACGGCCAAACAGAAAGAGTGAACAGGGTTTTGGAGGACCTTTTAAGACTATGCGTCCTTGACTTCGGAGGGACATGGGAAGACCACCTTCCTTTGGTGGAATTTGCCTACAACAACAGCTATCAAGCAACCATCGGAATGGCGTCCTTCGAAGCTTTATATGGAAGACCGTGCAGATCGCCCACTTGTTGGTGGGAGTCTACTGATAAGCTCATACTTGGACCAGATATGATCCGAGAGACTTCAGAGAAAGTAGACTTAATACGAAGAAGGATGAAGACGGCCCAAGACAGACAAAAGTCCTATGCCGACAAGAGAAGGACCGACCTTGAATTTGAGGTTGGAGACAGAGTTTTTCTCAAGGTATCACCGCTAAGAAACGTTATTCGTTTTGGAACCACAGGAAAACTGGCACCGAGGTTCGTAGGGCCATTCCCTATCATCGAGAAAATTGGGAAAATGGCCTATAGATTAGAGCTACCCGAGAAGTTGGCCGGAGTCCACAACGTTTTTCACGTTTCACATCTCCGAAAATGTCTACATGAGTCTGCTGAAGTGGTAGAGCCAAATATCCTCGAAGAGGCCGAAGTGGAACGCGAAGCAACCATAAGAAAAGTTCCAACCCGCATATTAGGAACGGAAGTGAAGAAGCTACGCAACCGCGAAGTCAAGCTTGTCAAAGTTCAGTGGAGCGACGCCGAGGGAGACGCGACTTGGGAAACTGAAGCTAGAATGCGCACTGCCTACCCTTTTCTGTTCGAGGGTACATCCTTGATCTTTCCTTTTCCCTAAGTTGCGCTTTTATCTATCTTTTTAGGTATATTTCCTCGACCTTATCTTTTAGGTAGAAACCCTTTGGATGGAAACATGTAATTGAAACATGTTATGGATGATGGTTACAAGTGGTTGCAAGTGATTGTTAGTGGTTGCTCGTGGTTGCATATATATACACACACAATCTAGGTTTTAGATCGGCTCAGTCACTTCATATTGCATATGCATATATGTTTGCATTCGTATATGGTTGAACTTTAATGTGTCGTCATATGGATGTTGCATTTGTATGAATGATTGTGCACTCATGTAGAATCATGAATAGGAAAATTTGCATACATAATGGATTCATGTCACTTACATAATTCGCATTAAGGAGGTCAACTGAATCAGTAGACCGCCTGATTTTGCATTAGGTAAGTACATGTACACACACACTTCGCATATGATCATGAAGCATTAGAAGTCTTTTAAGGACAATGGATGCTCGTGTTTGATGGATGAGTAGATGGATGTTTGGATGTTAGGATATGCATTTTCCTAAACTTGAAGATTTCGGGGACGAAATCCTTTTAAGTGGGGGAGAATGTAACACCCCGCGAATTCTATAACTGTGCAATTCATAAATTAAAGTATAATTAATTTGAATTCAAAGAATTAAGGGAAACGGGATACGCCATTGCGTTCGTCTCGGAAAAATACGCGAGATAGAGTCTGAGTTTGCGTAAAACGGATATCGTATGAAGAAGTTATGGACGAACGAAGTTGGGCGAAAAACCGGAAAACGGGTCAGAATGCACTGGCGCACTTGGGAAGTGCGCCAGAACAAAAATGCACTGGCGCACCTGTGAAGTGCGCCAGTACATTTTTGACCTGGCGCACCTGCCAAGTGCGCCCAGGTCAAAAATGACCTGCTGGCCAGGTCTGGTCTAGTCCTGGCTGGCCAGGTCTGTGTTTGGCCGATTTTCAGAAGCTTGCTTTGTCATTAGAGCTAGGTGGCAGGCTCTAATTGGTCTCTCTTTCGAATGAATGGCTACGATCAATCCAAGCAACATCAATGGTCCTAATCAGTTCATAAACCCTATAAAAATGACCCTAGACTCACCCTAATCTATTCATTCAAAAATAAGAACAAAGCCGTCATGTTGCTGAGGAACGACTAAGAGTAGCCGCCAATTGGAGAGAGGATTAGGAGGCAAATTCTAAAGCATAAAGCAACCTAAACAAATCAAATCAACAAGGAATCGCATCTCCAAATCCCTAAATTGGAGAATTCGCCACACAATTGTAAGTAGAGTATTATTTTGGTATGAACAAATAATTGTGTTGGTTTGTATACTTGATTTGTGGCGATAAAGTAATTCATATTTGTGCGTTACTATCGATTTGGAATAATTGTATACGTTTGGATATTCGCAAAGCATGTTATTCATTATAAAAAACTACATGTTTGCGGTAGTTTTATGCAAGTATACGTTTGGAATATTCGCAAATTATGTAATCCATGTTGAAGCTACATGTATGTAGTTGTTTAATTGAAACTCATGCAAGTTTGGGGTTTTGCTACTATGCCATCATGATGTATATTTTTGTACATAAATCATTTTGTACGTAATTGGAACAAATTTGGGTTGTTATAGTTCATATGAAACTATGTTGAAATTTTGGCACCATGATCTATGTATTAAGCCATGCTTTTGTACTAGAAAACTTATTTGCAAACTTATGAATATGACTAGGCTATGATTGATATTTTGCATAATTGAAACCCATGATAGGTCTATATTGTTAACAAGAATTATATGATGACATATGTGGTACATAGCTAGGTTAGATTCAAAAATCCCTTTTGCAAGTTGCATGACTAAAGTAAAAATCATGGTTTCATGTTAGAAATATTTATGCCATGTGAATAGATTTAAAATCATGATTAGTTTGAAATATACTTTTGTGTTAGTAACAAAAGTAAACACCTTTGTAAACATGTAGTAATCTTATGAACATGATTTGCTTATGTTTGACATTATGCCTAAATAAAAATATAGGTTTATGTTGTAGTTAAGACTTGGTGTCAATAATGATATCCAATTTAGATTCTTAACTTAACTACAAGTTTACATGCTTTGATTCATGTCACTTATGCTACTATGCAAGTACACCAGTTTCTATTTTGTAGTTCCAACGTCACGTTGCAAGTTCATGCGTTCACATTCCCCTTTTTGTGTATGTAATCACGCTTTAAGCCTCCCCTTTTTCTCATGGCTAAGTTGGGCTTAAAAAGGGCTAAGCCCAACATATATATAATAAACGGACGTGTTAAACAGGGGAAAATAACGTTGGGTTAAATTAATTAATAAATGAAAACATAAAGTAGAAGGGCCCAAATTCAAGTATGGGTTGGGCCCATGATTGGTGTAACCTTCACACCATTGATTTTTAATGGGCCGCAAATATTTACATATAAGAAAAATAAAGAAGAAAGACAAAATATGTAAATGTAGAAAATACGATGTGTTTAACCCGAGGTTGGATTGAGTTGTGATGTAAACCTGCCCGGAACCGCCCGGCTGTCCAGTAGTCACAACAATACCTATCCAATGTGGGTGGTTAAACATGGAGCCCAATAAGGACCCGAGGTTAGACTGAGTTGTGGCGTAAGACTGCCCGGAACCAACCGGCAACAGGCAGCCACAACAATACCTGTCTAATGTGAGAGGTCAAGGCTTTAATAAGACAATTAAAGCTGAGTCAGGATTGTTAGGATTAAGTGGACTAAAGACTTAATCAAAATGGAACATGCTAAACTAAACGGACTGGTGGGGGTTAGGTTAGAAAACACTTAACCAACTTGGCATGTTGGCTAGAGATAGAAAACCTAGTAACGGGGGACCCTTTTCAGCAGTAACCCTAGAAGGTGTATCATGATACCCTGAAACTAGGCAGGGTGGGGCACGATTACTGGGCTGATTGTAAGAGGTCAAATCGACGGCGGTGGTGTAGCAGTGTAGGTTCTAACGGGGTGCGGGCGTGCACACACTCCGGCGCAGAAAAATAAGGCACTGGGCACCAGTAGCATACCTGTGCATTCTAGGATTGTGTCGGGCCGCCACCATGGGACTTGATACACCCCATGGTGGGACCAGCATAGGTAACTACAACATCGGGGGCCGTAAGACACATGTAACTATGCGAGTAGGAGCCGATCATCATAGAATGGATCACTTCACCCTGATTATGGGGTGCCAGTTGGGAACTAATTTATATGGGTTCAGAGATTAATATGGGGTACGATAGTATATTCGACCCTAGACAACTTAACCAAGTTTATAGTGCTTTCCCACTTCTTGTTTATACTTATCATACCCAGTTCTTTATTCGTAGACAGAATAGTCCTAGACTTACTCAGGCTTTATGTCTGACTCTACTTTTCTTTCGTCTTCTTTTCTTCCGTTTCCCCCCCCAGGTCCACAGGGAGGGAACACTGCAGCTTGACCAGCCTTAATATCCAGCTTGAAGAGGAGAAATGTATTGCTTGGACCTTTTCGTTTTGAACTATGGCTTTGGACAACCACTATGGGGCTTTTGCAGTTTATCTATGTTTTCTTTATGCTTCTTTAAATAATGTAATCAAGACAGATTATGAAAGTGTTATGTTATGTTTTTGGAAAGGATGTAAGACAATCATGGTGACGTTGTTGTAACACGTATTTGCTTTTATGAAATAAAAGTTGTTGTTTTTCCGCTGTTTACAAATATGTGTTTTTATATCTGTCTTGTATATCTGTGACTTATACTTATAAACCTCCACCAAAATTAGGGCATTCCCTTTGAGAGTGACCCTAACGGAGGTGGGGTGTTTCACAACATTTCTTTCTAGCTATGGGTGGTGTCATGGTATGGAGCCCGGACATTTGTTATATTTTTACCTATGTGGTTGTTGGATTGCAAGGCGCCTTGGATATATCGGTTACTGCGGAGCCGACGAATAGGTCTGATAGGACCGGGAAACGTGTGTTTAGGAATAGCCAATCCTCAAACGTAAGAGAGGACCGGCTCTGAAGCATCCAAGGGTTGCCCAGAGTGTGCAGTCCTAAGACATTTGCTAAAGTGTCTAGAATTGGAACGGAGTACGTCCCTTTCCTAGACTCATGACGGAAATCCAATTTCCAATACGTGATATTCGGTTTTATTTGCAAAGCCTAGTATGGCGACATAGTGGGATGGGGCATTATGCCGTTAATGATTGACACATTTATATTTGATGTTGTTTTCATACACTTTACAATATAATGGTATCAAAAATGATTTGTTTTAAACGTACCAAGCATGTTTGGCTATTATAAGGTAAAACTCTATCCGGCGACCTGTGTTGCATTGTGTGATGGGACCTGAATCTTATAATAGCTTCATTTTTCCAAAAAGCATTGCATTGTTTATTTTATGCACTGGTATTCTTAGGAGGAGACCCGTTCCGTGTTATGCGGCGTGGTCCCTTAATTTACTTTTAAAGTAAAAGATTTAATAACTGTTTTTAGTCTCACACTAGTCACATGACTGACCTATAGTTTATTGTTTCTACCTCAACTCTGGGTGCCCCTATTTTCCACACGAGCATCTAGTTGTTTTGGTTTTGCAGATATTATATTCACAGGATCCTGGTTTATAGCTGGAGCTATATTCAGAACGCTCTGTATCCGGGTATTTCTTTCAGTTGTGTTTTGTATTATTTTCTACTGCATTGTAATTTGTAAATCTCTGATATTTATCAAATGTATATTAATTATTCATACTCTAAGATATTCTTGTATTCTGATTTAATTGTTGTAATAAGCAATGAAATGTTCTTCTGGTTGTGTTCTCAACTCAATCCGGGCTTTCTCGTAAGGGCGAGTTTGGGTCGTTTCACATAGTACATATATCCAAGTATGATCTGCTTTTCACTATGGTTACGACCCCACCCAGTCCCCTCCCTCAACTAATGAAAGATTGCATCAAGAGCTAAGTGATGTGCCCCTAGCAACTAATCTATCATCCAATTTGGCGTGTCCCTCAACCATACCTCGAGAGTGAAAGGTCAATGTTATCTTGGTTTTTCTCTAGTCTTTCTGAATCCCACTGACTTTCAATGATAGGTATCCAACAATTACTATCCTTAGTTGGTCCTGACCAACTTTTCCTGAGGCCAATCGCCCAATCACCCCAATGTCATACGGCTACAATCTTCTGACTGCCAAGCTACTGTTACAGTCGAGGTATACCCACTAGGTGGTATCGTCCAAACCCCACCTCTGCGAGTACATCCTGAGTGTGAGGACCACCGGAGAGTACCCTACCACGTCCCTTGGAAGCCGCGTGCTTCCCTCCAATCCCACCAAGCAATAGAGCCGCATATCGAGTACAGTATTCAAGTGGATGTGCTCCTCCCGTGTCTCCAGACACCCTGATGATCAACCCCGTTGTGTTCTTCACCTTCGTTCATATGGACTGGTCCAAGTGCATCACGCAAACTTTTATAAGACCCTATGTCTAATCTCTAATCGTGCTTGAAAATCTATATGGATCGTATATGTAACAAACTATAACAAGTAATGAAGTAATAACTAATAAACAGTAAAGTAAATAAAGAAGAAGTAATCACACCAATATTTTATCCTTTTTCGGACCTCCCGTCCTACGTCTAGTCCTGAAGCTCCCCTTCGGCGTTCTTACAATCACAAACTTCCCTTGCTTATTCTAGAGTAACTGGCTTACAAATAAGAAATATACTTTGACAATAGTGTGTTCTCTACAAAACGAATTTTGACTGAATAATACAAAGTTCTCCTATAATCTCCTTGTATAAACATGAGAATTAAATAGCTTGGAAATATAGAAGAGTTTTTGTAACACCCCACCTCCGCCAGGGTGACTCTTGCAAGCACACTAGCTTCGGAGGGGCGTTTAAACAAGGTAAACATGCATGCAGATATCACAAGACAGAACATATAAGTAAAACAGAGTAAATAAAGCAGCGGATTAAACTAGCATTTCAAAACCATAGTCATATTACAACAAGGTATTTGAGCATTATTTTCCAACAAACAAAGTCTAGCATAAACTGAAAAACTGAAATACATAGAGTATTATCCCCAAAGTGAAGTGATAAACCATAGCTAGCTCAATGTCCAAAACCGTACATGAGCAAATCCAGTAAGCAAGCTGTAAAGATCCAAGCTAAGCTCCAATGTTCCCACCCTGAGAACCTGAGGGGGGGGGGACGGAAGACAAGAGGCGAAAGAAAACAGGTCAGTCAAAAAGACTGGTAAGCCCTACTACTATCTGTCTATGAACTAGTAAAGTTAACTGGCATGAGAAGCTGAGATGAACATAAGGATAACAACATACTGGCATGGTGATTAACTAACAAGATAGATAAAGGTGTCATCGCATAATCAAGGTTAAGTTTTGCACCACGGGTGTACTAGCATTCTAACATGTCAAGTAAAAACAAGAATTGATCCCTTGGCCCAAGCTTGGCCCAATATAATGAGGTGACCTAAATCAACGTCCAACTACACAGTCTAGTCGATCGGCTCCCTATAAGCCTAACTCGTCAAGTGTCGGTGTCATGCGGCTTAATCATGTAATGTAGTTGACTGTGCAGGGTCCACCCTAGGGTGTATCTGGCCCTACGGTGTAACCCTCTGACACCATACCATGATGCACAGTCCAAACCTACCGTTGCCCGTGTTCAACTCCGGACTTGATGTGCACGACCATGGTCCGCCTGAACAACCGGGGCATCATTCAGCCGTCTCTTTTGGTCTCTTACAATCAGCCCAGTAATCGTGCCCCACCCTAGCCTAGTCCTAGGGTCTTATGATACTACCTAGAAGGTTACTGCTGAAAAGGACCACACAACTAGGGTTTCTTAACGGGTTAAATGTGGTTAACCCGATCCACACGTGGATTAAATTGGTTAAGAGTACCCAAGGCTCCTGACTTAACCTCGATTAATCCATCAAGCCCAAATTGGTTAAGTATTAAGTGGACCATGACTTAACCCTAATCAGGAGGCATTAATTAACTTAATGCGCTTTAACCTCTCACATTAGACTTTGTTGTGGTTACTAGTTAAGCCAGGCGGGTCCGGGTAGCTTTATACCACAACTAGGTCTAACCTCGGGTTCGAGCACAACATGACCAACTTCTTACATTGGGTCTTATTGTTTGTAGCCACTAGTTAAGCCGGGCGGGTCCGGGTAGATTTATGCTACAAACTCAACCCAACCTCGAGTTGGCCACACTCATATTTTCTAAGTGTCATGTCCATTATGTTTCCAAAACATAATTACAAGTTAACATATCACGTCATGTTATAAAAATCATGTTCATGTCATAATTTTACCCAACCCCAACGTAATCCCATCGTTTACATACTCCCAACAACGCATAAAGGATAAAATAGGGAACTTGGCATAATCATGACAAAAAGGTGTTGAAGCCACAAGTTTATCATGGTGGCATATGAAATGTACATATATTTATATACTTGCATATTGCATCATTAGGCTTCAAAAGTATGCATAAAACCAAACTTAGCATATGAGTGATACATGGTGATAAATGACATGTAGAAGTTGCTAGAAGTTCGCATTTAGCCTCACATGCAAGTTATCATAAGGGATATGATAACTTCCATGTTGCCAAAATGCAACCTTCAACATAAAGCTTGGAGCTTTATGCTCACAACATCAAGTTTAACTTGCATAACATGATAACAAGATCAACCCAAACTTGCATAACATAGCAACATGTGTCATACATAATGATTAACCCAACTTGCATAATGATCATCCAAACTTGCATATAATGATCAACCAAACTTGCATATAATGATCAACCAAACTTGCATATAATGATCAACCAAACTTGCATATAATGATCAACCAAACTTGCATATCATAATGATCAACCAAACTCGCATATCATAATGATCAACCAAATTTGCATATCATAATGATCAACCCCAAACTTGCATCATTCATTTAACTTTAGAGTTCAAGAAAGAAAGTAGAAAAGGGCTTACAATGCTATGAAGACACAAATAAATATTTATTATAAAGATTGAGACGAAGCCCTTATGCAAGCACTAAAAACCCAAATATGCAAGCTCCAAATGAAAACCCTTGAGCCAATTCAATAAAAACCCTTGCTTTGAAATAGAAATGTTGCAACTTGACTTGAATGCAAGCTAAGAACACTCATACAAGTTTGAAAACACTTGTATGAACTCAAAATCTCTCATAGAAATTAACTTAGAAATTTTAGCATGAGAGTGGAGGCCATGAGAGGAACAAATTTGGCATAGTTTAGTTGTAGGATTGAATAATGGTGATTTAGGCTAGGCTTAGGGGTCTTTTTATAGAGTTTTAAGATAGTATTAGCCATAGGATTAACCCTAGATTCAATCCAAGCCATCAAAGCATGTCTTGGGGAAGAAGTCAAGTGTAGGAACCATCTAGGGCCTTTAGATTAAAGCTGAACCATGAGAACCATTCAAATGCAAAATATGCATTTGAGCGAATCGGCCCACGGGTTGACAGCCAAACACCCTGGATTAACCCCTAGTCGACCCAGCGAGCTTGGGTCGACCTCAAAAATCGGCCGGTTCGGTTATTCCCCTCTCCCAATTCGCTGTTTTGAACATTTTTGCATATTTATTTATTTAATTTTCAATTATATATATATATATATATATATATATATTTCTCTGCGCAACCCATTTCACTTAATTAAGTATACTTTAATTTGTGAATTTTTCGTGAAACTTCGCGAGGCCATATCTTGGTCATACGGACTCCGATTTTCGAAAACTCGGACTCTATTTCGCGTATTTTTCCGAGACGAACGCAATGGCACATCCCGTTTCCCTTGATTCAGATTTTACAGTTTAATTCTGCCTCCATTTATGTTATAACATGTTATTCAAAAATACGGGTTGTTACATTCTCCCCTCCTTAAAGGATTTCGTCCCCGAAATCTCCAAGTTAGGAAGAACGTATCCTACCATCCATCATCCATCTACTCAAAACATCATCCACGAGCAATCATTGTCCTTAAAAGGTTCTAAATGTTGTATGATCATATGCAAAGGTGTGTGTATATGTACTTATCTAATGCGAAAATCAGGAGGTTACTGATTCAGTAAACCCCCTTAATGCAAAATATGTTAGTGAAATGAGTCCATATGTATGCAAATTCCTAACATAATTTATAATCTCTACATGAGTGTACATAACATTCATCCATATGCAACATCCACGTGATAGCATAACAAGTTTTCATCCATGAATAAGCATAAACACTCATGCATATGCGGTATGAAAGTGTGTGAGCCGATCTTAGTGCCTAACGTGTATTATGCATCCACGAGTATCCACTTGCAAACACTTGCAACCACTTGCAAACATCAAACATAACATGTTTCAAATACATGTTTCAACCAAGGGTTTCTACCTAAGGTTCTCATGACAAGATTTACGAAATAAGATAAACTAGATAAGCATGGATAGCAAAGGGAAGATATACCAATTAGGAAAAGAGATCGAGAATGTACCCTTAAAAAGAAATGGATAAAGCCCACGCATCTTCTCCTCGGTTTCCCAAGTTGCGTCTTCCTCGGCTTCACCCCACTAGACTTTCACTAACTTGACCTCTCGATTCCTCAACTTCTTGATCTCTGTTCCCAAAATACGAATCGGAGCTTTTCTCAGGGTTGCCTCTTTCTCTACCTCAATATCTTCGAGAATGCTTGGTTCAACCACCTCAGCGGACTCATGCAGGCATTTTCGGAGATGCGAGACATGAAAGACATTATGCACTCCGGCTAGCTTTTCGGGCAATTCCACCTTATAGGCCATCTTCCCAATTCTCTCCATGATAGGGAAGGGTCCTACGAACCTTGGTGCCAGCTTCCCTACTGCTCCAAAACGTACCACATTACGCAAAGGAGAAACCTTCACGAAAACCATATCCCCAACTTCGAATTCCAAATCTGCCCTTCGCTTGTCAGCATAGGATTTCTGTCTATCTTGGGCCGCTTTTATCCGTCTTCGAATCAATTCAACCCTCTCGGATGTGTCCCTTATCATGTCGGGCTCAATTATAAGCTTATCCGTCGTCTTCCCACCAACATGTTGGTGGCTTGCACGACCTCCCATACGAGGCTTCAAATGGTGCCATCCCTATGTTGGCTTGATAGTTATTATCATAAGCAAACTCTACAAAAGGAAGGTGGTCTTCCCAAGTACCACCGAAGTCGAGAACACAAAACCTCAAAAGATCTTCTAGCACTCTATTCACCCTTTCGGTTTGGCCATCCGTCTGGGGGTGATAGGCTGTACTCAGATTCAATCGCGTACCCATTGCTTCTTGCAAACTATTCCAGAACTGGCTAGTGAAAATTGGGTCACGATCGCTAACTATGCTAGAAGAAACTCCATGCAACCATACTATCTCTCGAAGATAAATAGATGCTAGCCATGATACGGTCCTCTTGCTTTTCACCGGAAAAATGGGTTCTCTTCGTAAGTCTATCAATTATTACCCATATCCCATAAAGCCTAAATAGTTTGGTGACGAACTTCTTCACCCCAACCATATATCACAAATAGGCTAGTCATACTCCTTAGGGGGTTTGCAACAGATCTAAGATTGAGGATAGGACCGAGAGGATATACTTAAAAGATAGCATGCGAGTAAGCTCTACGGAACAATAGGGATCAAGGATATACTCTTAGAAAGAGATTAAATGCGTGTATCTAGTCTTCAGTCTCCTAAGCCGCCTTTTCTTGTGCTTAATCCCATCGTGCCTTAACCGTCTTTTAACTTCACAATTCCGTAGTTCTTAATTCTTATTTCCAAAATATGAGTTAGAACTCATTTCACCATTGCCTCTCATTCCACTTCCACTTATTCTTTGCCTAAAATACTTGGCTTTCACCCAACTGCGTACTCATGGTTTCATGCAAGCTTTCCAAGATTCGTTAGTGAATCTTGGATCTCGTTTACATACTATGCGGTATCCCACGCAGAAAACTATCTCTTGAAAATATGTGCCAATCCACGTTACCAAATGTACTTACTAGGGTGATTTCTCTAACCCATGCTTAAGTAAAATGGACTATCCGCCTTAGTAGCGAATACCGCCGGAGCACCCCATTCTGAAATGCTTCGCCTAATGAAATTTTTCCCAAGCTATTCCTTGATTTGCTTATCAAGCTCTCTCCTTTCTCGCGGGGCCATGTGCCTAACGGGCAATGTAACTGGCTCGGCATTATCAACCAGATAAATGCGGAAATTTATCTCCCGCTTAGGGGGTAGCCCCCTTACTTCTTCAAAGACATCAGGATAGTCTCGGACCACCCTTACAGATTGCAGATCATCGATGGATGAGTCAAGAGATTCAAGATAACATAACATGACGGGACCTCTAGGGTTACAAGAAATTTCTAGGGTATTACCGAGGCGAATCATGAGCCTCACCACCCTGTGTTCAGAACCAATCCACACCCAAATCAACCCGTATCCCATAAACCCGAGAACCTAAGCATTACACATGAATTCTATGCTCAAGATAGAGATTTTCAAATCCACACAAATCACAGATAGATGGGTGGAACCCCCAATTGGATTTGAAATAATAACGGGATCTCAACTAGACTAGTACTTAGGTGCAAACTTTCAACAATATCAGAAGAGATAAAACTATGCGATGCGCCAGAATCAAATAAGGTGCGAATAGGAAAATCAAAAATGTAAACATGAATTTCTATAAAAACTCTACCTCGATCAAAAGATGGAAGTGCGAGGAGAGCCTTCAATTGCCCTCCAGAGGGTCCTACTTGCTGAGTTTGTCCTTGCCTTTGTCCATGCTTCTTGGGACAATCCTTGCTAAAATGTCCAGATTCTCCGCAATGAAAACACTTGCCTAACTTCCTCTTCTTCTTCCTGCAATCCTTGGCTATGTGCCCAGTGATCCTACAGAAGTTGCACTTTCTTGTCTTTCTTGCCTTGTCCTTGCTATTGTTGTACTTGCCTCCTTTTCCGGAATCTACCTTCTCGCCTTGAGACTCATTTGCCTTGACCTCCTTCTTGCCACTCTTATCTTCCTCTTGAAGCAGGGCCATATTCACCAAACTCTCGAAAGTTGCCCCCCGGGGTATATGAGACATGGCCAAACCGCGCAATGGCTCATTTAATCCTAGAGCAAAGTGTAGGGCCTTCTTCCGAGCTGTGTTTACCAATTCTAGACCGAACTGAGCAAGTTGATTAAACATATCCACGTATTCCCTAACTGTCATGTCCCCTTGCTTTAGAGATAGGAACCTCTCCATCTGAAGATTCTCTTCTGTCGATGATAGGAACTTTAGTCCAGACCTTCTCATAAAGTCATCCCAAGTCTCAATTGGTCTAGTAGTGGTGGTGACTACCCACCAATAAGCAGCTTCCCCTTTTAATAGCCATACCGCCAACAGAACTTTCCTACGATCTTCCACATCAAAGATAGCAAAGAGGTCCTTAGTTTCCTTTAACCAGTTTCTTGCCTCCACGGGAGTCTCCGTTCCGACAAAATCCTTGCAACCCATCGCCTTAAAGTCTTTGCAAAGCTTTGCGAAATCCTCTTGCGGATGCTGAGGGGGAGGAGGAACCTCAGCTACGGGAGGAGGAGAGATGTTAATGACGGGTGAAGGTGGAGGAATGTTCGCGGGGCCGGCTTCATTCGCCCTTGCCTCCATAAATCTCCAGAACCAGACGGGTACTTGTACGCCTTCCGGGATGTTAAAGCGATCGGCCATACTAAAATGAAGAAAAAGATAGATTCAGAACGAAGAAACGAAGGATAGTGCTATGGCTTTTGGGGAATAGCCTTTTTAAAATAACTAGACTTTTCTTGGAAAATACTTAATTGGTTTTGAAAATAGTTTTTCAAAAGGTAAGTTTCAAAAACACTTTTGCTCAAATCTTGTAAACCTTATGCTCTGATACCAAATGTAACACCCCACCTCCGCCAGGGTGACTCTTTCAAGCACACTAGCTTCGGAGGGGCGTTTAAACAAGGTAAACATGCATGCAGATATCACAAGACAGAACATATAAGTAAAACAGAGTAAATAAAGCAGCGGATTAAACTAGCATTTCAAAACCATAGTCATATTACAACAAGGTACTTGAGCATTATTTTCCAACAAACAAAGTCTAGCATAAACTGAAAAACTGAAATACATAGAGTACTATCCCCAAAGTGAAGTGATAAACCATAGCTAGCTCAATGTCCAAAACCGTACATGAGCAAATCCAGTAAGCAAGCTGTAAAGATCCAAGCTAAGCTCCAATGTTCCCACCCTGAGAACCTGAGGGGGGGGAACGGAAGACAAGAGGCGAAAGAAAACAGGTCAGTCAAAAAGACTGGTAAGCCCTTGTAACACCCCACGTCCGTTAGTGTCACTCACAAAGGGAATGCACTAAGTTCTGTGGAGCATTTTGGGTAAAAGATGCAGATAAATTACAAGACAGACAAATTATTAAACAGTGGAAAATAGAACTTTGCTTTATTGATAAAATAGTCTGTACAAGATTCTTTTACAATATCAGAGTATCATCTGTCTTTATAAAATAAAGAAGCATGAAAATACATTTATATATTCCCCAATGTAGCAAGAGCCAGCCATAGCATCTGGAAGAGAATCCAAAGACAACTTCGTCAAATCTTCAAGCTGGGAAAGAGCAACGGTCCAGTCTAATCCTGAGTTATACTATTCCCTCCTCAACTACCTGAGGGGGGGGGGGAACGGAAGAAAAGAAGACGAAAGAAAAACAGAGTCAGACATAAAGCCTGAGTAAGTTCAGTAACTTCTAGCATGTGAACATGGAAAAACAAAATGACATGAATTAACTGAATACAAGATTACACCATGACGATAAGGTCAACAAGATTAGACAAGGTAGTCACAAGATATGCTAAGATGACTGGATACGCTCTAATACTTTCGCAGCTTCGCTATTTCCTTGTTATACTGGTTTCTATATCTCTGCACCACCTAACTAGTGTTCAACTAGTAACGATAACGTGATCCCAACCCCTGTAGTTTCCATTGCCTTCAGGCATACATTTATTATTTATTACCTAGATCAAGTCTAGGGTTTTCTATCAAGTGCTTTCTAGATTTAACTATAGTTTTACGCTATCTGCTGAACGCTTTTCGAGTTCAGGGTTTATGCCACCTAGTCCAACTAGGGATTACGCTACCTGTCGAACAATGCCCCCAAGTCTAGGACACACTACCTAGGGTGGTATATGCTCCTAGGCTTCCCCACGCATGTATCGCGAATCGTTATCGCTTGTCTAGATGCACATGTCCTGTAATGTGCGATCCGAGTCCTGTGACAGGGCAAATCAAGGAATACAGAACTCGGTCGGGAGCTTTCGGATATCTGCCGATGCAGATGCTAAGGTCTGTTTTTATTCCAGTGGCTATGGTCCCACTTGACCCCTCCCTCAACTAATGAAAGGCACACCTTGTAAAATGAGAACTATACGCCGGCCCCCGGTGCCCCACTATCCTATGGCCATCCGCAACCATAACTAGATAGCAAGTATATGGTCTTTTGGAGTTCTCCGCCTTTCCACTTCACGTATCTCGATTGACTCAAGATGGATGGTAGACGACGAGTTGCTATCACAGGGCTACCGTTTTCTCGCCGAATCACGCTGGTCCATCCTAGTCTTTAGGTTGCCACATATATATATTGCAACCAAGGCATACCCTCGGTTCTTCTAACGCAGACCTTAACCTCTGTGAGCCCAGGATGATCATCTGCAGCCTCACAGAGGGATACCAAGAGTACCCTCACGTCCCCTCGAAGCCTCGGGCTTCGTAACCCAATTCGTTGGAGCCTTCTTAAAACCATATGGATGTCCGCTCCTTCGTGTTATACTAAGAATTACTACTTAGTTCTACTAACTAAGGTTTACCACTTAGTTTCCAAATTCCTTGTTTTCTTAACTAAGTTTTACTACTTAGTCCCTTTTTCAACTGAGGTTTACTATTTAGTTTTCTTTCTCGCCAGGTTGGGTTGGTTAAGTATCTTTAGTCGATTGAAGCTATCTTAACCCTCTTCCCTTATCCTATTACACTGGTTAAGTGTTATCCCTTTATGCTTTTTACTTAACCCTATTCATTTATCATATTCTGATGGTTAAGCATTCAAGTTTACTTAACCCTATGGTCTAGTCCAGCTAACATATTAATTTGGCTAAGTGTATTACTTAACCCCAACCTCTAGTCTAATTAACATGTTAAATTGGCTAAGTGTATTAACTTCACTTAACCCCACCTTTTAGTCTAGTCAACATGTTAATTTGGCTAAGTATTCCCATGGACTTAACCCTCCCATTCTAGCTTTAACTGTGCTAAGTTGGTTAAGTGTTCCTTAACCTTCCCATTCTAGCTTAACTTTGTTAAGTCGGTTAAGTGTTCCTATGGACTTAACCCACCCATTCTTGCTTAACTGTGTTAAATTGGTTAAGTGTTTCTATGGACTTAACTCTCCCATTCTTGTTCTAGCTTTAATTAATAAATTAAAGCTGCAACCTCTCACATTAGACAGATATTGCTGTGGTTACTGGATGTGCCGGTCGGTTCCGGGCAGGTTTACACCGCAACTCAGTCTAACCTCGGGTTAGGCATATTCATGTTTTCTAAGTTCAAAGGGTTTTTGATTAATTTCCAAATCTGGTTTTGAAAACAACCATCCCGTCCTTCGGATCAGTTAGGGATAGCCAGGGAGGGCAGGAAACTTGTATTTTCCAAACCCAAGCCTAGACACTATCCTCTCTGTCACCCTAGAACCTTCTGGTCTATGTGTTATAAAAAGGGATGTTATCAAAATACTTTTCTTTTGTTTATAAATTGTTAACAATTTATTCCAAAAGCCCATTTCCCCTTTTTAGACAAATTTGGCCTATATTTATTTGTCAAGCCTACTAGTATACTTATATTCTAGGCCCAAGTCCTAACCCAACATGCAGTTTAGGCCATTTCCTATTTCATTGCCGAAACTAGATTAAATATCCTAGTTTATACTTTATGGCCAAAACTTAACCAAGTTACATATTTTGTGGTAAATGAACAATTTAACATTTATGACGAATTCTATAAGTAAATTACTCCTAATTTACTGATTTCATTACTACTCTTTTAATGTACATTGTCACATTTATTATTATGGCCCATTCTCTCTTATTTATCATATTTATACTTTTTGGTATGTAAATTATACCAAATTTAGTGTCGCTAACCATAATTTATTCTAAACATGACAATTGCTCACAATTATGAATAAATTCAAAATTGTGCTAATATACTTATTCCAAATCAACCTTAATTAACCCAATCTTGGTTTAATATCCTAATTCACAATTTATGGCAAAACTAGAATTATTTTTCTAGTTTACATTTTATGCCTAAAATTTAGCTTACTTACTAACGCTAAATTTAATATGTCAAAATCACATATTCCCTAATCCATGTCAAATTTCCCCGTTTTCATTTTAATATGCATGTCATAATACATATTCCAAATTATGCCAATTTCCAAGTTTACAACTACGTTCATATTCATTTCCATGTTTTTCCCCAAATCGCATTCCCACCGTTCGAATAATCGTGATTCAACCTAGATTATAAATAAATCTAGATTCGTAGATAAAAAGGGAATGAATCAAAATGACAAGAAGGAATAATTGGCATAAAAAGGTTTGGATAACAATGTAGGTTCAAGAATATGGGTAGACCTAACTAAATAGGTAAATTCCCACTGTCTTAAAACCAAAGAATGGGCAAAATAGGTTCAAGAACGTGGGTAGACCTAACTTAATAGGTAAATTCCCACTGTCTTAAAACCAAAGAAAAACCAAGGAACAGGTAGAATAAATAATTGGGTTTAGACCCAACTTCTCAATCACAAAACTAAAGCAATATTTTCCTAATCATAAATGATGGGTGTCAAAATCACAGTTGTCCTCATTATGTCATAAGTAATAGTTTATGTCCAAATCAAAGGTATAGACCTAGTCAAGGAAATAATCCTTGTAGTCACAGTCACAGTCATAGGAAATGTCCATAGTCATATGCGATGTTCATAGTCCAAAAGGGAAAATAATTCCCATAGTCATAAGTCATTGTCATAGGCAATGTTTATATGTCCCAAAATCAAAGGCTTATGTCATAGTCCAAAGGCATATGCTTTCAAAGGCCATAGTTCTATAGTCATAGTCACGGTTACAGTCTTATTTGTCTTTGAATCATGATAGTTCTTAATTAGGTCCAAAGAGATAGGCACAGATTCGAATAGAAAGAAAGAGAATTGGCATATTCTTTTATCCCTTTAATTTCATGTCATGAACAAAGAAAAACGTTCAAATCTAGAAATAACTGACTTACAGAAAATAGATCTAGAAAAGAAGGAAAGCATGGCTATGATTCGTGCGTCGTTGCTTGAAACTTGTTTGAGCTAGCCTTTGAATTCTTCACTTGAAACTTTGATTTGAATCCCTCCTTAAAAGTCTTTTAGCAGCATCTCCTCGTCTTGAATCATATTTTATTTTATTTATTTAAGAAAATTTAGAGGAGGGGAAGAAGCCATGAATCTTAGCAGCATAAGGATAGAAGAGAATTGGTGCAAAGAGAATGAAGACTAGGGCTGTTTATATAGCTGCTCAAGACCTTATCGTACACGCAGCGCTGAGTCAGCATTGAACCTAGTTAAGAAAATAGTCCAGGTACGTAGATGAATCCAGCCAAACCTTATCATACACGCAGTGCTGAGTCAGCATTGGGTCCCACAAGCTATTTTGGCGTAAAAGTTTGATTTTCAAACTTTTGAATTTCTGGAATTTATTTAACTGTTTTATTCACATGAAATATTCTTATATGTATACAATTCCTCTAACGACCATTTTACGCGTATATATATACGCACAACTTTCATTTTATCTTCAAAATTCAAATGATGTTGCCATATTTCATTGACTGTAGCCTTATCTTAAATTTTATCTTTCGTATACATATATTTTTGTATATATATATATATATATTTATATTTCTCATATGTATATATATATATATTTTCTTTATTTCCTTATACGTACGTTCTTATCCTTTCAAATTTTGAATTTGTATACGTACATATATTTGCATGTTTAGTTGGCCCTCTCTAAAACAATGAAAAAAAATTATGCCGCCGCCGGGGTTCGAACCCCCGACCTCCATGCTACCAATCCAATGCCTTAACCAACTGAGCTACAGAGGCTTTTGTTAATAAGTCTTAGAACAATAATAATTATTGTTCTCTCCTTACCTCTTTTTTTCATGTTAGTTACAATACTTAAATTAAACAACTACATGGATCTTTTTCTTTTAATTTTTCTTTTAAAAATTAATTATACTTTAATTTGAGAATCTTAATGTCACAGAATTACGGGGTGTTACATTCTCCCCCACTTAAAAGGATTTCGTCCCCGAAATCTTCAAGTTAGGAAGATTGTGTCCTACCATCCAATCACCCATCTACTCAACCATTCAATCACAGGCATTCATTGTCCTTAAAAGATTTCTAATGCTTTCATGTTCATATGCATAGTGTGTGTATATGTCTCTATCTAATGCAAAATCAGGCGGTCTACTGATTCAGTTGACCTCCTTAATGCAAATCATGTTAGTGCCATGCGTCCAATCATGCATGCAAACATCCCTAGTCATGTAAATACTACATGCGTGCACAGCCATTCAACCATATGCAACGCCCATATGATATCATATCAAATTCAACTTATAAACAAATGCATATATGTAAATGCAATATGAGAGCGTCCGAACTTGATCTAGTGCCTAATACGTATGCATATGCATCCACGAGCAACCATTTGCAACCACTTGCAACCATTCAACCATAACATGTTTCAAATACATGTTTACATCCATTGGCTTCTACCTAAGGATCGCAGATACGACCTAGAGGATATACTTTGGAAAGAGAGAAACAACTACGCGTAAAGCTCCTAAACAGAGAAATCAAGGATGCACCCTTAAGGAAAAAGGGCATGTTGCTAGTATCTAGCCTTCTTGAGCTTTACTCCACTGTATCTTAACCAATTTATCTTCACGATTGTGAAGTTTCTAACCTCCATTTCCAAAATAAACAGATGTCAATCACGGTACCAAGTGTATGATTAGAGGTCTCTCCCTTATCCACCATGCCATAACTATAAGGGTTGAAAGATCACTACGCGCTTTTTAGAGCGCCTGTCACAACTATTCATCTCTCACGCAAACCATCCTAGTCGAACTCGACATTCCTCAAGTACAAGCCCCAAAGGCCTAAACCAATATCAGACAAGCATCCAAGGAATATCTCCTCCGAATTTAGACGATCTACGTGATATGATATAAGCAAACTCGATAACTATTCTCAAACCCTTACTATCCAAAAATAAACGGGTCGAACCACCCACTGGGTTTGAGACTGATTGGGATCTTCTTACTATACAAGTACTAAGGTGCAGAGACTTAACTATGGAAGCAAATATGAACAGATGCAAAGCGCTAAAACCGAAGGAAAGAGTATGAACAGAAAACTAGATTCTTTCCAACAGAAACTTTTACCACCTATCTTCTAGGTATGCTTAGCATGTACTTGTCCTTCTAAAAATCTTGTCCCTCGTCCTTGCCCTTGTCTTTAATTATATGCCCTATCATACTCTAGTAAGGATACTTCCTCTTTTATAATTTCTTCCTCCTTCGTGAGCTAACCTATCTCCATGCATTCCTCATCCTAGGGTTTTATCCCTTTTGCCAAACTCCTCATCCCTTTCCATGTATTGCTATGTTGGCAAATCTCTCGAAAACTGCTTCCATCATACAGAAAAACCTTATAAACTTGAAAGAAGACTGGCCGTAAGTGGAACGAATACGGCTATAGATGGAGGACGGGCACTACTTTGCCCTTCGATGAGGTTATCTCCCAGAAAGCCAGGAGCCCCAGAGACTAAAGAAAGAAGGAGACAAGAATTCAAACAGAGGAAGAGAAGATAGTGCATATGGCTTTGGGGAATATTCCTTTAAAACAAAACTTTTCTTTTGAAAATGCTTCTTTAAAAACCATTTTGAAAAATAATTTTTCAAATCCTTTATCTGATCCGGTAACCTTCAGCTCTGATACCACGTGTAACACCCCACGTCCGTTAGTGTCACTCACAAAGGGAATGCACTAAGTTCTGTGGAGCATTTTGGGTAAAAGATGCAGATAAATTACAAGACAGACAAATTATTAAACAGTGGAAAATAGAACTTTGCTTTATTGATAAAATAGTCTGTACAAGATTCTTTTACAATATCAGAGTATCATCTGTCTTTATAAAATAAAGAAGCATGAAAATACATTTATATATTCCCCAATGTAGCAAGAGCCAGCCATAGCATCTGGAAGAGAATCCAAAGACAACTTCGTCAAATCTTCAAGCTGGGAAAGAGCAACGGTCCAGTCTAATCCTGAGTTATACTATTCCCTCCTCAACTACCTGGGGGGGGGGGGGGAACGAAAGAAAAGAAGACGAAAGAAAAACAGAGTCAGACATAAAGCCTGAGTAAGTTCAGTAACTTCTAGCATGTGAACATGGAAAAACAAAATGACATGAATTAACTGAATACAAGATTACACCATGACGATAAGGTCAACAAGATTAGACAAGGTAGTCACAAGATATGCTAAGATGACTGGATACGCTCTAATACTTTCGCAGCTTCGCTATTTCCTTGTTATACTGGTTTCTATATCTCTGCACCACCTAACTAGTGTTCAACTAGTAACGATAACGTGATCCCAACCCCTGTAGTTTCCATTGCCTTCAGGCATACATTTATTATTTATTACCTAGATCTAGTCTAGGGTTTTCTATCAAGTGCTTTCTAGATTTAACTATAGTTTTACGCTATCTGCTGAACGCTTTTCGAGTTCAGGGTTTATGCCACCTAGTCCAACTAGGGATTACGCTACCTGTCGAACAATGCCCCCAAGTCTAGGACACACTACCTAGGGTGGTATATGCTCCTAGGCTTCCCCACGCATGTATCGCGAATCGTTATCGCTTGTCTAGATGCACATGTCCTGTAATGTGCGATCCGAGTCCTGTGACAGGGCAAATCAAGGAATACAGAACTCGGTCGGGAGCTTTCGGATATCTGCCGATGCAGATGCTAAGGTCTGTTTTTATTCCAGTGGCTATGGTCCCACTTGACCCCTCCCTCAACTAATGAAAGGCACACCTTGTAAAATGAGAACTATACGCCGGCCCCCGGTGCCCCACTATCCTATGGCCATCCGCAACCATAACTAGATAGCAAGTATATGGTCTTTTGGAGTTCTCCGCCTTTCCGCTTCACGTATCTCGATTGACTCAAGATGGATGGTAGACGACGAGTTGCTATCACAGGGCTACCGTTTTCTCGCCGAATCACGCTGGTCCATCCTAGTCTTTAGGTTGCCACATATATATATTGCAACCAAGGCATACCCTCGGTTCTTCTAACGCAGACCTTAACCTCTGTGAGCCCAGGATGATCATCTGCAGCCTCACAGAGGGATACCAAGGGTACCCTCACGTCCCCTCGAAGCCTCGGGCTTCGTAACCCAATTCGTTGGAGCCTTCTTAAAACCATATGGATGTCCGCTCCTTCGTGTTATACTAAGAATTACTACTTAGTTCTACTAACTAAGGTTTACCACTTAGTTTCCAAATTCCTTGTTTTCTTAACTAAGTTTTACTACTTAGTCCCTTTTTCAACTGAGGTTTACTATTTAGTTTTCTTTCTCGCCAGGTTGGGTTGGTTAAGTATCTTTAGTCGATTGAAGCTATCTTAACCCTCTTCCCTTATCCTATTACACTGGTTAAGTGTTATCCCTTTATGCTTTTTACTTAACCCTATTCATTTATCATATTCTGATGGTTAAGCATTCAAGTTTACTTAACCCTATGGTCTAGTCCAGCTAACATATTAATTTGGCTAAGTGTATTACTTAACCCCAACCTCTAGTCTAATTAACATGTTAAATTGGCTAAGTGTATTAACTTCACTTAACCCCACCTTTTAGTCTAGTCAACATGTTAATTTGGCTAAGTATTCCCATGGACTTAACCCTCCCATTCTAGCTTTAACTGTGCTAAGTTGGTTAAGTGTTCCTTAACCTTCCCATTCTAGCTTAACTTTGTTAAGTCGGTTAAGTGTTCCTATGGACTTAACCCACCCATTCTTGCTTAACTGTGTTAAATTGGTTAAGTGTTTCTATGGACTTAACTCTCCCATTCTTGTTCTAGCTTTAATTAATAAATTAAAGCCGCAACCTCTCACATTAGACAGATATTGCTGTGGTTACTGGATGTGCCGGTCGGTTCCGGGCAGGTTTACACCGCAACTCAGTCTAACCTCGGGTTAGGCATATTCATGTTTTCTAAGTTCAAAGGGTTTTTGATTAATTTCCAAATCTGGTTTTGAAAACAACCATCCCGTCCTTCGGATCAGTTAGGGATAGCCAGGGAGGGCAGGAAACTTGTATTTTCCAAACCCAAGCCTAGACACTATCCTCTCTGTCACCCTAGAACCTTCTGGTCTATGTGTTATAAAAAGGGATGTTATCAAAATACTTTTCTTTTGTTTATAAATTGTTAACAATTTATTCCAAAAGCCCATTTCCCCTTTTTAGACAAATTTGGCCTATATTTATTTGTCAAGCCTACTAGTATACTTATATTCTAGGCCCAAGTCCTAACCCAACATGCAGTTTAGGCCATCTCCTATTTCATTGCTGAAACTAGATTAAATATCCTAGTTTATACTTTATGGCCAAAACTTAACCAAGTTACATATTTTGTGGTAAATGAACAATTTAACATTTATGACGAATTCTATAAGTAAATTACTCCTAATTTACTGATTTCATTACTACTCTTTTAATGTACATTGTCACATTTATTATTATGGCCCATTCTCTCTTATTTATCATATTTATACTTTTTGGTATGTAAATTATACCAAATTTAGTGTCGCTAACCATAATTTATTCTAAACATGACAATTGCTCACAATTATGAATAAATTCAAAATTGTGCTAATATACTTATTCCAAATCAACCTTAATTAACCCAATCTTGGTTTAATATCCTAATTCACAATTTATGGCAAAACTAGAATTATTTTTCTAGTTTACATTTTATGCCTAAAATTTAGCTTACTTACTAACGCTAAATTTAATATGTTAAAATCACATATTCCCTAATCCATGTCAAATTTCCCTGTTTTCATTTTAATATGCATGTCATAATACATATTCCAAATTATGCCAATTTCCAAGTTTACAACTACGTTCATATTCATTTCCATGTTTTTCCCCAAATCGCATTCCCACCGTTCGAATAATCGTGATTCAACCTAGATTATAAATAAATCTAGATTCGTAGATAAAAAGGGAATGAATCAAAATGACAAGAAGGAATAATTGGCATAAAAAGGTTTGGATAACAATGTAGGTTCAAGAATATGGGTAGACCTAACTAAATAGGTAAATTCCCACTGTCTTAAAACCAAAGAATGGGCAAAATAGGTTCAAGAACGTGGGTAGACCTAACTTAATAGGTAAATTCCCACTGTCTTAAAACCAAAGAAAAACCAAGGAACAGGTAGAATAAATAATTGGGTTTAGACCCAACTTCTCAATCACAAAACTAAAGCAATATTTTCCTAATCATAAATGATGGGTGTCAAAATCACAGTTGTCCTCATTATGTCATAAGTAATAGTTTATGTCCAAATCAAAGGTATAGGCCTAGTCAAGGAAATAATCCTTGTAGTCACAGTCACAGTCATAGGAAATGTCCATAGTCATATGCGATGTTCATAGTCCAAAAGGGAAAATAATTCCCATAGTCATAAGTCATTGTCATAGGCAATGTTTATATGTCCCAAAATCAAAGGCTTATGTCATAGTCCAAAGGCATATGCTTTCAAAGGCCACAGTTCTATAGTCATAGTCACGGTTACAGTCTTATTTGTCTTTGAATCATGATAGTTCTTAATTAGGTCCAAAGAGATAGGCACAGATTCGAATAGAAAGAAAGAGAATTGGCATATTCTTTTATCCCTTTAATTTCATGTCATGAACAAAGAAAAACGTTCAAATCTAGAAATAACTGACTTACAGAAAATAGATCTAGAAAAGAAGGAAAGCATGGCTATGATTCGTGCGTCGTTGCTTGAAACTTGTTTGAGCTAGCCTTTGAATTCTTCACTTGAAACTTTGATTTGAATCCCTCCTTAAAAGTCTTTTAGCAGCATCTCCTCATCTTGAATCATATTTTATTTTATTTATTTAAGAAAATTTAGAGGAGGGGAAGAAGCCATGAATCTTAGCAGCATAAGGATAGAAGAGAATTGGTGCAAAGAGAATGAAGACTAGGGCTGTTTATATAGCTGCTCAAGACCTTATCGTACACGCAGCGCTGAGTCAGATTGAACCTAGTTAAGAAAATAGTCCAGGTACGTAGATGAATCCAGCCAAACCTTATCATACACGCAGTGCTGAGTCAACATTGGGTCCCACAAGCTATTTTGGCGTAAAAGTTTGATTTTCAAACTTTTGAATTTCTGGAATTTATTTAACTGTTTTATTCACATGAAATATTCTTATATGTATACAATTCCTCTAACGACCATTTTACGCGTATATATATACGCACAACTTTCATTTTATCTTCAAAATTCAAATGATGTTGCCATATTTCATTGACTGTAGCCTTATCTTAAATTTTATCTTTCGTATACATATATTTTTGTATATATATATATTTATATTTCTCATATGTATATATATATATATATATTCTTTATTTCCTTATACGTACGTTCTTATCCTTTCAAATTTTGAATTTGTATACGTACATATATTTGCATGTTTAGTTGGCCCTCTCTAAAACAATGATAAAAAAATTATGCCGCCGCCGGGGTTCGAACCCCCGACCTCCATGCTACCAATCCAATGCCTTAACCAACTGAGCTACAGAGGCTTTTGTTAATAAGTCTTAGAACAATAATAATTATTGTTCTCTCCTTACCTCTTTTTTTCATGTTAGTTACAATACTTAAATTAAACAACTACATGGATCTTTTTCTTTTAATTTTTCTTTTAAAAATTAATTATACTTTAATTTGAGAATCTTAATGTCACAGAATTACGGGGTGTTACAGCGCTACTACTATCTGTCTATGAACTAGTAAAGTTAACTGGCATGAGAAGCTGAGATGAACATAAGGATAACAACATACTGGCATGGTGATTAACTAACAAGATAGATAAAGGTGTCATCGCATAATCAAGGTTAAGTTTTGCACCACAGGTGTACTAGCATTCTAACATGTCAAGTAAAAACAAGAATTGATCCCTTGGCCCAAGCTTGGCCCAATATAATGAGGTGACCTAAATCAAGGTCCAACTACACAGTCTAGTCGATCGGCTCCCTATAAGCCTAACTCGTCAAGTGTCGGTGTCATGCGGCTTAATCTTGTAATGTAGTTGACTGTGCAGGGTCCACCCTAGGGTGTATCTGGCCCTACGGTGTAACCCTCTGACACCATACCATGATGCACAGTCCAAACCTACCGTTGCCCGTGTTCAACTCCGGACTTGATGTGCACGACCATGGTCCGCCTGAACAACCGGGGCATCATTCAGCCGTCTCTTTTGGTCTCTTACAATCAGCCCAGTAATCGTGCCCCACCCTAGCCTAGTCCTAGGGTCTTATGATACTACCTAGAAGGTTACTGCTGAAAAGGACCACACAACTAGGGTTTCTTAACGGGTTAAATGTGGTTAACCCGATCCACACGTGGATTAAATTGGTTAAGAGTACCCAAGGCTCCTGACTTAACCTCGATTAATCCATCAAGCCCAAATTGGTTAAGTATTAAGTGGACCATGACTTAACCCTAATCAGGAGGCATTAATTAACTTAATGCGCTTTAACCTCTCACAATAGACTTTGTTGTGGTTACTAGTTAAGCCGGGCGGGTCCGGGTAGCTTTATACCACAACTAGGTCTAACCTCGGGTTCGAGCACAACATGACCAACTTCTCACATTGGGTCTTATTGTTTGTAGCCACTAGTTAAGCCGGGCGGGTCCGGGTAGATTTATGCTACAAACTCAACCCAACCTCGAGTTGGCCACACTCATATTTTCTAAGTGTCATGTCCATTATGTTTCCAAAACATAATTACAAGTTAACATATCACGTCATGTTATAAAAATCATGTTCATGTCATAATTTTACCCAACCCCAACGTAATCCCATCGTTTACATACTCGCAACAACGCATAAAGGATAAAATAGGGAACTTGGCATAATCATGACAAAAAGGTGTTGAAGCCACAAGTTTATCATGGTGGCATATGAAATGTACATATATTTATATACTTGCATATTGCATCATTAGGCTTCAAAAGCATGCATAAAACCAAACTTAGCATATGAGTGATACATGGTGATAAATGACATGTAGAAGTTGCTAGAAGTTCGCATTTAGCCTCACATGCAAGTTATCATAAGGGATATGATAACTTCCATGTTGCCAAAATGCAACCTTCAACATAAAGCTTGGAGCTTTATGCTCACAACATCAAATTTAACTTGCATAACATGATAACAAGATCAACCCAAACTTGCATAACATAGCAACATGTGTCATACATAATGATTAACCCAACTTGCATAATGATCATCCAAACTTGCATATAATGATCAACCAAACTTGCATATAATGATCAACCAAACTTGCATATAATGATGATCAACCAAACTCGCATATCATAATGATCAACCAAACTTGCATATCATAATGGTCAACCCCAAACTTGCATCATTCATTTAACTTTAGAGTTCAAGAAAGAAAGTAGAAAAGGGCTTACAATGCTATGAAGACACAAATAAATATTTATTATAAAGATTGAGACGAAGCCCTTATGCAAGCACCAAAAACCCAAATATGCAAGCTCCAAATGAAAACCCTTGAGCCAATTTAATAAAAACCCTTGCTTTGAAATAGAAATGTTGCAACTTGACTTGAATGCAAGCTAAGAACATTCATACAAGTTTGAAAACACTTGTATGAACTCAAAATCTCTCATAGAAATTAACTTAGAAATTTTAGCATGAGAGTGGAGGCCATGAGAGGAACAAATTTGGCATAGTTTAGTTGTAGGATTGAATAATGGTGATTTAGGCTAGGCTTAGGGGTCTTTTTATAGAGTTTTAGGATAGTATTAGCCATAGGATTAACCCTAGATTCAATCCAAGCCATCAAAGCATGTCTTGGGGAAGAAGTCAAGTGTAGGAACCATCTAGGGCCTTTAGATTAAAGCTGAACCATGAGAACCATTCAAATGCAAAATCTGCATTTGAGCGAATCGGCCCACGGGTTGACAGCCAAACACCCTGGATTAACCCCTAGTCGACCCAGCGAGCTCGGGTCGACCTCAAAAATCGGCCGGTTCGGTTATCCCCCTCTCCCCATTCGCTGTTTTGAACATTTTTGAATATTTATTTATTTAATTTTCAATTATATATATATATATCAATATATATATATTTCTCTGCGCAACCCATTTCACTTAATTAAGTATACTTTAATTTGTGAATTTTTCGTGAAACTTCGCGAGGCCATATCTTGGTCATACGGACTCCGATTTTCGAAAACTCGGACTCTATTTCGCGTATTTTTCCGAGACGAACGCAATGGCACAGCCCGTTTACCTTGATTCAGATTTTACAGTTTAATTCTGCCTCCATTTATGTTATAACATGTTATTCAAAAATACGGGTTGTTACAGTTTTTGTGCTAGACTGTAATCTTTAGAGAAAGATAATGAGTATAGAAATCTTAGAAAGTATAGAATAGATTCAGAGGGATTAGGTAATTAAAACCTTCAACCTTAGATATTTTTATAGTAACTGAAAAGCTTTTATGAAGGGATTTAACCTTTGAAAGTAAAACTCTTCGTTTGAAATGATATATCCATTGAAGAACAAATTTAGGGTTTAAAAGAAAATTTGTGACATTTGAAAACAAAGAGAACCCTTTCAGAATAAAACAACCGTTGCCAAGAAAAACGTTTGTTCATATGGTCAGACGTCTGTTAGTGTATTTTGGATATGTTCCAGATACAAAGATAGGCATATGTCCATATGGTGAAAAACATTTGTAGTTTCAGGAAACAAATTGTGGAGACCATGAACAGACGTCTGTCTATATATGACAAATGTTTATGCTGAGTCTAGGAATATTTCCTGAACCTAGTACCAGATGTTTGTCATATATAGACAGGCGTCTATACATGCAAAGACTGTTCTATATATATATATATATATATTTGAAAATGCTCTCATAAACCCAAGGAGATTTTACATAAATCTAATACTTAATACCTAATATATTCTTTCAATGAAGCCTTTGAGTAATTCTTGTGGTCTTGTTCATGCTTTCGTCCCCTTCTTGAATAAATCCCGCAAGATTATATGATATGTTATATATACTTTCTATGGTCATATAGTTGTTTTCATCAAAAGCTCAAACAGAGGATCTAACATTCTCACGCTTCCCCTGAATTAGTGATCCCATATTATCTCCTCATTTGGCATTATCAAATAGCATATATGAAAGTGATAATTCAAACGTGCCAATAACACAAAGCGTCGAACACAAAAAAATTACAGAGTATTAATACAGACCAAAGTTTTGAATAGTAGCATAAGCATAGATAAATAAAACACCATAGATGTTGAAACATTAAACCTAGGAACCAGTGACATAACCCCAAAGATTAGATGATTGATCATCATACTACTGCTATTGAGATTCATCATTGTATGCAACATTTTTCTGAATGGAGAGGCCTTGAAAAGCATGATGTCCATAGCGAGGAGCATCTTCTGGTTGCCATGAACTATCCTCCTCCTCTTCAGGCATTGGACTTTTTCCAAGTACATGATGTTCAGGTGAGGCACCTAGAGTGCTTGCTCCTGGAGGAAGATCACGTATAATAGGTTGTGATGGGGGCGGAATAGGAGATGCAGAAGAAGATCGTGAATATGATCTACCTTGTACTTTGTGAATAATCTTTCCAAGGGTGGTCATGATTTTGTCTAAGGTTTTTTCAACCTATGTCATTCCAGTGGAAAATGATCGTTCAAGACGCGTGACTTTCTTTCCTAAAACTTGTTGATTAAGGGAGAGAATTCGCTGATTTTGGAGGGTAACATCATGTACGCTTTCACCGGCTTATGCACTTATTCGATCCCCTTAAATTTCAGGGTTAGAAAAATATTCAGTTGGTCGGAAGGCTTGGATGGTATTTCACGTCTTTGTCTTTGTTGAGGTTGGGATGGTTGTACAGGTTCTTATGGAAGATTTTGTTGCTCTTTCCATTGTTAAATCAGAATAACTTGTAAAGGTCTTTATGGTAAATGCATTAATGAAGCAAAACGTATTTCATAATTTTATATCTCTATTTCTTGATATTTTGACAAGTAGAGAGTATTGTCTTATGATTGAAATATTTGCATGAGATAAGCAACATATGGAATCGTACATTCTGTGGGGGGTCCAGAAACTCTTAATTTGATCAAATATGCACCGAGACCAGTTTACTCTAGTCGGACCAAAAATAGCATAGAGTACATTATGGTCATGATCATAAATCTGTTAATGACTCCCCATTCTAGAAAAAACGTATTAATAAGCATTCTATTAATCAACCTAGGTCTTGAACGAAATTGTGAAGTAGTCATTCTAGTAAACATGTCTTCCCAAATATGATAAGTAATATGATCTCTTAGTTTATAACGCATATCTAGTATTTCTTGCAACCTAACCCCAAAGTAAGAATAACCTGAAATTTGCCCTAACATTTCAATGTTGAACTTAACCACTTTCCCATATACACTTGTCCATACCCAATTTTCAGGGTCAAATGGTGACCACACCGCTAGCGAACACAGATTAATGAAAAACAAGTAAATGGCAAGAGGATATATCTTCCCTTTATTATCTTCAATGTCAACCAAGTGTTTAAGTTTTGCTCTAGTGAGTAAATTATTAACATCATATTGTGATAATTGACTAAGAGAGTAAAAAGGACCTGAGTGAATAGTTTTCTTCGTCAAAAATTCAAGAAGATTTGGACCATCTCTTGCTTGCATCCATTGTTTGATTTGCTCTCCGATGGCATAGTTTTCGGTTTCCTCTTGAGATTTAGTTTCTTCAATAACCTTCTTTCCCTTTGGAACCAGACGTTTTCAAGCCATTAAATTGAAATTTGAAAGTTTGGGAATTGGGGATTTGGGTTAGGGTAAAAAAATAGAATGGTAATAAGTAAAAAGTAAAAAATAAGCGGAGAAAGTGAAAACTGGTATATATAGAAATTAGTTCAGACAGAAGCAGACGTCTGTTCGCTTCATGATAAACGTCTGTCTTTGCAGGAAAATTATCTCAAGAAGACGTACAAATGTCTATTGCTTTTTTGCTAGACGTCTGTGTTGGGATAAGTATGGAATACGAATTTTCAGTTTGCACAGAAGTCTGAGGGTTGGAGAACAAACATCTGTGATTACTGGGTTTTGAAAACCCGAGACATTGTACAGACGTCTATCCTAAACTTTCAGACGTCTATGCAGAACAATATTCTTATTTTCACTTTCACCCTATGTCAACCGTATGATATTATATTGATATGATATTATATTGATAGACATATGTTTGTTGTAAATACTGTTTTTCACTGAATTTTCTGAAGATGAAATACATTAATTTTTGTAGATTTATATGATAGTACATTTCAAAATACTTATTAAAATTCAAAAACAAACGACATATTGAAAACATTCATGTTGCATTATATCAATGCAATCGTTATTAACTGCAAGTATATATAAAACAGTGGAATGAATATTTTTTCTTCATCCGATGACAATGATTTCTTCTTTGGAGAATCCTTCTTTGATTCTTCGTTTGCCCTGTAGTTCATATCCCATGAGTTTGGACTGTAAGGTGGGCGAGTAATTGTATTTTTCCAAGGACTCAAGAAGTCGATGGTCGTTCTGGAGTAGTTGAAAGAGGATAATGTCTTTGTTCGAGAACGTTCGATTTTCCACAAACACTTATAAAAAATTTCTCCAAGAAACTTTAGCGTCATAATGTTTTTTGTTCAAAATAATGTTCACGTTGCAACTCCAACTATTGTTGCTGGTAATGATGGATCTCATCAATTTTGTATTTCGTAATCGGGGATACAGAAAAGTTACATTTTGTCTTCTTAGAGTCCGTTTGTAACTTGTTTGATATTCTTTCCATTTATACTCGGGCTGCTTCTCCGGATTTGGAGAAACAAGTATGTTGATTGATTCAAATGACTGCTTTCTAGTTGATTTTTTTTGGTGTAGATTTGATGAAGATGATTTGTTCGACATGATTTTGATCTTCTTTAGTATTGAAATATTATTATGTTTGTAATAATTTTTCTTACCATAATGCTGCTTATTTATAGTTATTTAGTACTATACACTACTACAAAAGTGGGCATATTCGACACTAGTTTGTGTGCGTTGCGTGAAAAGTGTGGAGAAAGCTATGATTTCTTTGAGCTTCTGCAACAACATTCATATGTTGTTGCATTATACGTGGATGCACTGTTGCGGTGGGAATTTTAGTGTTTTGGTGTGCAACACCAGTTAAAAGCGTAGCATTACGTATATATAATCCAGCTCAGCGATCCACATTATCGACATATAAAAACCCCAAATGTAGATGAAAGATTAATCCAATGGTTCAAACCATCTATGGATCTGATGATCTTAATTTTAGCCATCATCCAATCATTGACAACCACGTCATTGCATTCTTTTGACGAAATTTTGGCGCGATCTTCTCCCTTCATGAAATCGTTTTCTTCTCTATCATCTAATTGTTTTTCCCCCTTTTTACTATTGAAAAAAATTTAAACCTAAATTCACGTCATTATCGCTCCTCTCCTCGACAGCAAATTCTATTCCGAAAAGGATGAAGCTTTGAAACGCTTTCTAGCTTTGATTGCTCAGGGCGCTGACATCGCCAGTTTTTTCCCTCAAGTTCAGTTTGTATAGCACTGTGAATTAGTTGCGCTTATTATAGATTGGATTATGAGTAATTAGTAATTAGTTCATTTGTTACATTTTGAAAAACCCACTCGCTTATGAGTAATTAGTTGCGCTTATTATTGATTTGGGATTATGCTGAGGTTTATTCGAAAATTATACCCAACAATAAACCATGAGAACGGGGCTATTGGCATGAAAAAGACATTGGTTTATTATAGAGGTCGAGCTAGTTAAGGAATGGGGACTGCGGTTAATTTGCACTGCTTGAGGTTCATACCTTACACTGAGGTTAATTTGTATGCTTGAGGTTAATTTGCACTGTGGTGTGTATGCGTTGCGGTGTGTTTGCACTGCGGTGTGTATGCACTGCGGTGTGTTTGCACTGAGGTTTTGTAATACACGCAGTGCATACATGCACAAGTATACACGATTTTTTATTACGGACGATGCTAGTATGCCCGGGTGTAAAGCCGGGTAAAATGTGCGATTCAGTGGGAACTGAGGAAATCACGGGGTATGATGGTAATTTTGTATCTGATGATGGTGGGGACATCTGAATTTTAAGCCTCTTACTGCAGATTTTTACAAAATCTGAAGCGGGCACTTAAGCTTTTTCGTTTTATTACAATACTCATCATACACATAGTGCATACACGCACAAGTATACACGCACGCACAAGTATACACGCACACACAAGTATACACGCACAAGTATACATGCTCAAGTATCATAAGTATACACGCACAATTATACACGCACAAGTGTCATAAGTATACACGCTCAAGTATCATAAGTATCACAAGTATACACGCACAAGTATCATAAGTATACACGCTCAAGTATCATAAGTATACATGCACAAGTATACACGCACGCACAAGTATACATGCACAAGTATCATAAGGCAGCTATCTGAAGGCACACACAAGTATACACGCACAAGTATCACAAGTATACATGCTCAAGTATCATAAGTATACACACACAAGTATACACGCTCAAGTAGACACGCACGAGTATACACGCACGCACAAGTATACATGCACGCACAAGTATCATAAGGCAGCCATCTGAAGGCACGTACAAGTATACACGCACAAGTATCATAAGATTAAAAAAATCACCAGCATTCACAAACATTCACCACGTACCATTCACAAACATTCACTAGCATCCATCATCAGTCATCACCAGTCATCACCAACAATCACAAACTTCCACAACCACACAAAATTTCACAAATATTCACAAACTTTCAAGCCAAAAATCATTACCAGCAGAAAAAAACCAACATTCACAAAAATCACCAGTCATCACCAGCATCCACACCAGCACCAACATCTTCTTCTTTCACTTCGGAGTCAGTGTCCATGTCAGAGTCTTTGTCCATGTCAGAGTCATTGTCTATGTCAGAGTGACTGAATGGGGATTACATGATCATTGATATATTCCAATTAGCACCTCATATAAATGATCATAGTTTTAAGAAGAAACTTCTAGATATATAAGATAATCCACTTGTGATAATGTGTTGTTTTATGCTAATGTTGGTATAGCTACTTTCTAGTTGAATGTCGGTCATCTGGTTGTGTCTCATTATAAGGCTATTATAACCTTGTATGTATGTATGTATGTAAGTGTGTGCATGTGTGGTTGTGTCTCATTATAAGGTTGTTAAGGATAAAGCATAGTCAGCGACGAAACCAGAATTTCTTGTTGTGGAGGGAAAAAAGTTACAAAGTAATCTTTGGATGATCAAACTTCAATAATATAACATAACATACATTTGTAAAAGAGTTCGATGGGAATTAGTCATATCGATGAAGCAAACATTAATAGGTAAATTATATTTCCATACACATTTTCGATCACCTAATCCACCCTATAAAGTAAGATCTTTGACTTTTAACATGTAAAACTTAATTAGTTTATCCACCTAGTATATTATATGATTCAATTTTCAAATAATGTGATCCACCTAAGAGTTTATATGGCTTAATTATCAAACAATTTGACATGAAACACACATTGAGTATGGTGATTTTTTTTTACAGTTTACCACTCTGGTTTTTTTTCCAGTAATGTTAAAAATTGGAAGTGATCTCATAAAATTCCACTATATTTCAGAAGATAAAGCAGTTCCTGCATATAAAAAGAACATTATACTCCATGATTACTTTTTCTCTAACTTAATGACATTATTCTATGATAACTGTGGATGGAAGAAAAATTTACCTATGATCACAAAAAAATGGTACCACCGGTTCCTCCCTATTGCTCACAAACAGAATTTCAGGCCTTGTCCCAGGATGAGCATGTGTGGTGCGCTGAACCCTAATGAGGTAAACCTTGTTGTCGAATCGAGCAACAAAAGTATTTTCCAAGCTGATTCCTTCATATAATTCCATTTTCAGGTATAATGATCTATGGTCAATTCGAGACCAATGACAGTCGTCAATTTCACACACATTTCCCATTGGCGTCATTAATTCTTTAATTGCAAGAACATTTTTCTTCAGGAACTCGGAAAAGCCAACAACTCTAGCCCATGATTCTGCCTCGAACGCCGGTTCAGACTCAAATTCTTCACCAGACCATTGTTGCACATAAAAAGCACCTCCACATTTTGCAAAAGTTTTAACATCAGCGCATGATCACGCTTACTGTAAGATGGGCATGTTATTAGAAAAGAGTTTTTGGGTATAACCCGTATAGTTCACTCCTCATTATGCTTCAGAGTATGCCTAAGAGTGAGATGCACAAATTCGTAAGTCCAATGTCCTGAAAGAACAGTGGCAGTGATGCATAGTGAAGAGTCCTCCATTGTTTTTTTTAAACTTTTGACGATGGTGTTTTGTTTAGGAGTTGAAGATGTAGATGACGATATGCTTCTGAAGCTTGACAAGATATGAAGTGACACACTGTATGTGGCAGAAATATGCGAACTGAAAACTTTTTGCTCAGAAGATGAAGCATACTTAAATTGCTTATTTGTTGGGCTTGGCTGGCATGAGTGACCAATCGCCGTCAATTGTAATAATTGTGTTCATTTTGTTAACAAGGTCAATGGCCATTCGATGCCACCACTTATCAAATAACTTGTTATCATTTGATCAGGTGCATATTTAATTATGGAAGCTAGGCAGACGGATACATTTTGCAGATGTGACACACATATATATATTCGATGCCACCCTCTTGTATAGGTATATACATATATATTTCCTATTGCAATCGGATTGCTGCATATATACGATTCATATATATAAATGAGTAATACATTTTGCAGATGTGGACACATGTGTACATGTTCAGAATGCGCTAAAGAATTGGCCAGGAATGGATCAGGATAATGTCCCTTATGCCGTGCACCTATTCTTGAAGTAGTTTGAGCTTACTGTATACAATGAAGAAAATGGTGTAGCTGATTTTTGAGTTTTGATAATTGGATAATTAAAACAATTGCTTTGGATGAGTTTCTTGTACAAAATCTTTATTGCAAAATTTTTAATTAAAGCATTGTATTTGCTATCAAATTAGTGTTGCATTTGCCTTCTTCTAATGTTGCGTTAGCTTTTATTGATATTGCATTTCATGATAATGGTGTTGCATTACATATTGCAATGGTGTTGCATTACATTAAATATGATTGCATACCCGTCGCACGTGGACCCCACAGCTGATGTGGATAGGTGGTGTGGCATGTGACACGTGGAGTGCTGACATGGAGAGATGACGTGTCGTGTGACACGAGACAGCTGACGTGGAAAGCTTACGTGGCCCCAATGGAAGCCAGGCCCTAACTTATGCATAAGGCAACGCTGAATAGTGTTGCATTACGCACAAATAGTATTGCATTACGACTATAATGCAACACTTTCTGTCTTTGGTCGAAGATGGGCAAAAGTGTTGCCTTAGATGGCTAATGCAACGGCCGCGGATGCCACGCCCCCCTGGTGTTGCCTATTTGAAAAAAGGGCCTACGGCAACGCTTTTTTATCTACGGCCACAACAAATTAGTGTCGAATATGCCCACTTTTGTAGTAGTGATATATAAGTCCTTGATTGTGGAGGCTATTTTTATTATTATATTATAAACCACCTAAAAAATTAAGGAAGGGAGAGATTATCGGAAAGTTTTTGTTAGATGTAGTTTGTAATTTTGAGAAAGCACATATACCTGTCTGTCTTCTTAGATTTATAAAAGAAGTTTCATTTAGGGGTTTTGTAAAAATATCTGCAATTTGCTTATCTATAGTAATAAATTTCAATGTTATATTTCCTTCTTCGATGTGATCTCTTAGAAAATGATGTCTGATATCTATGTGTTTTGTTCTAGAGTGATTTATAGGATTTTTTGATAAATTGATAACACTAGTATTGTCATAGTATATAGGTCTATTATTAAATTTTCCAAACTCCTTTTATTTCTTTTGCTTATAAATTACTTGAGCACATGCAAGAGTAGCAGATATATGTTCCTCTTCGCATGTTGGGAGTGAACCTGAATTTTTCTTCTTACTAAACCACAAAACAGGAGATTGACCAATAAAGTGGTAAGTACAACTTGTGCTTTTTTATCTGTTTTGCATCCTCCGAAGTCGGCATCACTACATGATACAAGTTCGAAGGAACTGCCTTTTAGATAGAAAAGCCTATAATCTCTTTTATTGGTTAAGTATCTCAAAATTTGTTTTATTGCTCTAAAATGTGATTCTTTCATTTGTGCTTGAAATCTTGCACAAAGACAGTCACTCATCATAATATCCGGTCTACTAGCGATTAAATATAAAAGAGATCCTATAATACTTCGATATAGTTTTTAATCAAAATCTTTTCCTTTTTCATCTTTTCTATGTGAACAGTTGTACTCATTGGTGTTGGCTTTCTGTAATGACCCGCACTTTTAGAGATATATAATTAATTTATTTAATTATATAATTGGTGATTTAGAGAAGTTAATGATCATTTAATTAAATAATATTGAATATTTAATAAATAATTATAATATAATAATATATTATAATGTCGAAATAGTCGGAAATAGTGAAATTCACAATATCGTGTGAATTGAATAGCATACGAGATTTGGTGGAGTTTCAATTCGAAATATAATAACGATTATATTGAATCGACGACAGTTGAACGTATAGTTTATAATATATTTATAAACGAGCTCGAAATGGCGCTGCAGTTCGCTATTTGGCAATTCGAACTTCAACTGAATGTACAGGATTCGTTTTAAGCCAGATTTCTGTGAAACAAGAAACGTGTGGAGCTGGTGGAGTATATCTTTCTAGTGGAAGAGAAAAATCAGGATTTCATCGTGTAGATTTTGAGTTACGTCCAAATCAAATTCTGGAAAAGTCGCTATGGATTTCCTTTATAATTTGCGACGCTTTATATACGTTATAAATCGATTTTTCGATACGAACTGAATATCGGGATAATCTGGAGTCTGGAAATCAAGTCATAAAATCTGAGGTGATATTCTAGAGCCGGACGACATCGTATATGGATATATACGATAATATAAATTTATTTATATTAAATTTAATAATATTTAAATATATTTATATATTTAAATGGGTCATTCAGAGCGTTAAAAATAGCCAGTTTTGCAAATGAAGTCGGATTTCGACGAAACTAAATTTGTTGGATCCGCAATGTCAAATTATTGTTAGAGGTCAAGTTTCGTGATTTTTAGAATCAGTATGTGGCCGTACGGATTTTTAGAGTGTAAAACAGTCAGTATTTTGACGGTTAAAAATACACTGTGTGAGCATACGAAGTCGGAATTCGACGAAACCAGTTTCGTTGGGACCGTAATGTCGAACTCTAGCTACATGTCCAGTTTCGTGATTTTTGAATACTGTGTGTGATCACAGCGATTTTTAGAAACCAGAAATGAATAAAAAGAATTAAATAAAAATATTAAAATAATAATATAAAAATATCTAGATATTTTAGAGGCCTATAAATACCCCTCCCTTAGAAATTCCTAAACCTAATTTCATTTGGAAGTCAACAAACAAGTCCGCCGTTCTTCTTTTTGTTTACAGCAAAAAGTTTAGGAGTTCAAAAATCAAAAAGAAAGTGAAATAAAATCCTACAAATCCCCTAACTCATGTATTTGGGTTCACCGTGCTTTCCCCTTCAAACTGGTATGCTCTGCTTTGAGTTCGACGTCCATTTGGATGGTTTGGGTTTTCAACAATCAATCTAGGGTTCGGTTTATGGGCCACCTCGTGGCGTCGGAGGTCAAGCAAACGGTATGGATGAACTCGTGATGATTTGAGGAGTGAGTTGATGGTGGAAAGCGTACGTCTGGCGGCCCGAAGTGAAACGCGACACCTGCATTTCGTGGGAGCTACAGCCGAACGGAAATCGCCTGGGGGAGCCGAGTTCAGGAAAGTGGGTATCGACCGAAGGAGAATGTGGTGAGGGTCGAAGTGGTGTTGTCGGATTTGAAAACTCGTGGAGAAATGGAGTGAAGAGGGAGTTCGAGTTCGGTGGAGCAAAGATGGAGCAGCTGCGTTCTGAGAATTGGGGAAGAAGTGTTTTAAACGGGTACGGGCTTAGAGAGGATGGGCTGATATTGAAAGGGTAAGGCCCATTTAGTAATTAAAACTCAAGTGTTATTTTAAATTAAAGTGTATAAATTTGTATAAGTCATAACTTGACCGTACGTGAACGAAATTCAGCAAAACAAGATCCGTTGGGATCGTAGGGACGGTGGCTACACCATGGAGCTGACTGGAAGTGGATTCGAGCTCGTTTGGATTTATGGCGAAATTAATTGTTCGACTGAATCAAATAACGCAAACCGTTATTCAACGGTTAACGCGCAACTGTGAGTAAAACTCACCAACTCTGAACAGTTATATTTTTATAATGTATTTTTAGAACTGTTTAGCCATCTGTTGATTGCTGTGTGTTGGTTGATTGATTGAACTGCTAGTCAGTTAGTGAGAATTATATATATATATATAATTATATATATATAAACCGTTAAATATTTATATATTGATTCTGCTATCAGAATAATTTATATTGAACTGAAAGTGATGATAATCATATTGTGTAACATCTGTGGATGCAGGGAGACAGGTTGGAGGAATCCGACTGGATTCCTCAACAGTTATTTTATTGTTTTTCATATATTTTAATATATGATGTGAATTATAACCTGTTGTTGATTGTGTGTGTATGGACGATATTGAACATCGTGATTTGATATGATTGAATAACATAACATACGGGATGTTGATAAAGGAGATTTTCAAAGTGATAGTGAAAATAAAATATTTATAAACGGAATATTTATAAATAAGGAATATTTATAAATTGGAATATTTATAAATAGGAGATATTTTGAAAAGGAAATTAATTCAAGATATTTTCTTTTTTTGAATGGAAAGGCCTGTGTGGCGGGTTTGGGGATTTTCCCGATGCTCCCAGTACAAAGGAGGTTATGGCGAATTTTTCCGGGAATTTAAGGAGTTAGAATATTTTCAAGAATAGAATTGAAAAGGAGATATTTATTTGTTAGAATAAATAGAATTAAAGGAAATATTTATTTGATAAATAAATAGGATTAAATCAAAGGGATATTTATTTGATAAATAAATAGAACTAAATCAAAGTGAATTAGTTAAGTTAAACTAAATGGATTAGTTAAGTTAATCAAAGTGAATTAGTTAAGTTAAACTAAATGGATTAGTTAAGTTAATCAAAGTGAATTAGTTAAGTTAAACTAAATGGATTAGTTAAGTTAAACTAAATGGATTAGTTAAGTTAATCAAAGTGAATTAGTTAAGTTAAACTAAATGGATTAGTTAAGTTAAACTAAATGGATTAGTTAAGTTAATCAAAGTGAATTAGTTAAGTTAAACTAAATGGATTAGTTAAGTTAAACTAAATGGATTAGTTAAGTTAATCAAAGTGAATTAGTTAAGTTAAACTAAATGGATTAGTTAAGTTAAACTAACTGGATTAGTTAAGTCAAACTAAGTGAATTGGTTAAGTTAATCAAAGTGATTAGTTCAGTTGATCGAGATAAGTAAAATCAAGTGAGGTTAATCAAGTTGAATTAGTCAGTCGAGTTAATCAATTGAGTTAGTCAAGCCAAGTAAATCAAGCTAGGTTAATCGAGTTGAATTAGTAAGTCAAGTTAACCAGTTGGTTTAAGTTAGTCAAGTTAACCAGTTAGGCTAAGTAAGTCAAGTAAATCAGGTAGAGTTAACCAGTTAGAGTTAATCAGTTAGAGTTAATCAGGTAGAGTTAATCAGGTAGGGTTAACCAGTTAGAGTTAATCAGTTAGGTTAGTCGAGTTAAGTCATTCGAAGAGGAGTTAATCGAATTAAGTTATTCAAAGAGGGGTTAATCGGATCTAGTTATTCGAAGGAGAGAGTTAATCGAATATAAGTTATTCGAAGAGAGATAATCGAATATAAGTTATTCGAAGAAGAGTTAATCAAATAGAATTAAACAAGATTAGAAACTGACTAAAGATAGTAAGTTGAATAGTTTTCTGAGTATCGATCTGATGTTGGTTTCGGCCTTCGGGGTTTATACTTAGAAAATTGTTCTCTTACTAATTTACAGTTAGGGACTAATCGTTGTAGAATGGTAATGATGCGTGAATAAGCAGATGGAAACGTTTCCCTGTGTTAACGTATATTTCCTAAACATAGAAAATAGGAAATATGAATATATATATATATATATATATATATGATTGATGATTGATTGATAGAATTTCCATCTGGAAATAATATCGTTGTTTGCACACAGACATTTTTCGTTTGATAGTTAAATCACCGACTATCAAAGTTTTGACCATTTTAACGTTGTTAATATGGAGAGACCGGTTGGATTATTATCCAAAGAACCACTCTGTATTGGCATAAGCGTTGCGAATCATATATGCTAAAGATAATTGAAGACGGAGTAAAATGCAAGGGCTATTGTATAAGTCTTAGATAACAGTGCCTAAGATGGATGTACTGAATAGTGCCTTCGATTTGTACAGTCCCAGGACAACTTGTATGGACGAAGGTCTGACAGAGTATATCTGGTAGATCACGTAAGTTGGTATTTTCAAACGTATTCACGTTTGGTGGCGGAGGAACTCGTTTCTCTTAGCTGTATACCCGTGGTATGTTTGGCGAAATCAATTTATGATTTGGCGGGTATGATGATGTGGCTTTCAAAGCAAATGAAGATTTTATAAAAAGGGTAAGTTACGACCTCTGGCCTCACATCCAGGAAAAAGGTATAAAATCGGGTAGGTCGCATGGCTAAGTGGTTAGCTGCCAAGTAGGGTGTATTGTCACCTGATCTAGAGTTTCATTCATTTCTATAATCTATTGTTGATGCTGTCCCTTTCGGGAAACGGTTGCTGATCCCAACCGTTGGTGATAATACATTCGGTACACTCAAGCGAAATGAGTGACCGGTCATGTTTAGCCTGGGTTGCAAGATGTTCTTGTTGAACCCGGTGTATCCCTCTCTAGAGGTACACTGTCGGAAGGTGGTCCCATACCTTGCCAGTTGGAAATCCATTACCCAATACGTGCTTGCGGTTTTGATTGTAAACTATATATGTAGAACGTGAGATGAAAGCGTTTCTACTAGATTGATATCTAATTGTATTTAGACATTATTATAATATCAGAATGATATTGCTTTACAAAGTTGTTTGGATTTTCATAAGGGAAAACCCGTTCCGTTTTCACGGCGTGGTCTTATGATATATCCTTTATTTAAACTAAGTGTTTTAAACTGTTTTACTCATACCAGTCCCATGACTGACCCGGAGTTTACTTTGTTGTTTTCCCTAAACTCTTGGGTGCCTAAATTTGTACGGGCAGTCAAGTAGTCGGGATTTTTCAGATACACTTGGAGAGCTTGGAGCAGGAGACTTCAGGATTCTATAGCTATTATTATTTCCGCTGTGGTTGTAAGTGTTGTACTCTGATAAGTGCTATTGTATATATAACTGTTTGTATTTCAAAAGTTATGTTATATTTTATTCGTTCCGCTGTGAGATTCGTGTTTACTATGATGATGATGTTCTTCTTCTTCTTCTATTCTATAAGTTCTATCTTATCTTTCCTCACCCTCTAATTTCTTTCATTAACAACCGGGATTTTTCGATGTTTTGGTTATCGACGAAGGGCTTACGTCGATAACCAAAGCCGCCGAAAATCCGGGTCGTTACACTTTCCGTAAGTTTTCTCTATACTGAAACATTTTTATAAATCATTACATTATTTTTCTTGGTTTATAAAAATACATTTTCTATTGTTTAATTTGTAGTCCAAGAAGAAAATTAATTCTCCCATATGATACATTTCAAATTCATTTTTCATTGTATTTGAAAAAACGTCACAAAGATTTTCATTAGTTGATCCAAAAATTATATCATCAACATATATTTGAACAACCAAAATTTCTTTTTGTATTCTTTTTATAAAGAGTGTTGTATCTACTTTTCCAATTTCAAAACCAGAGTTAATGAAGTGTGATTTCAATCTTTCATACCAAGCACAAGGTGCTTGTTTTAGACCATACAAAACTTTCTTTAATTTGTAAACATGATCAGGAAATTTTTCCCGAGCAAAAAGTTGAAGTTGTTCGACATATACTTGTTCTTTTATTAAGCCATTTGAAAAGGCGCTTTTTACATCCATTTGAAAAAGTTTCATATTATGATGAACAACAAAAACAAGTAGGGTATGAATAGCTTCAAGACGAGCTAATAGAGTAAAAGTTTCTTCATAATCAATGCCCTCTTCTTGGTTATGCCCTTGAGCTTCTAATCTAGCTTTATTGCGAACTATATTTCCAGTTCCGTCTGCTTTGTTCTTATAAACCCACTTTGTTCTAGTTACTAATTGATCCGTTGGTCTACGTACTAGTTCCCATACCTTATTCCTTTCAAATTGATTAAGTTCTTCCTGCATTGCCAACATCCATGATTCTTCGTTTGAGGCTTCCTTATAGTTTTTAGGTTCTAAAGACGAAATAAAGGAAACATGGCTTATTTGATTTAGTTTATGTCTAGTAGAAACTCTTGAATTGATGTTACTTATTATGGATTTTGCAGGATGATCTTTTAAAATTCCAGGAGAAGATCTTAAAATAGTTGAAGATTCGTTATTATTTGAATTTGTATTATTTACAGTATTTTGAATTTCAACTTCTTCTTTGTCATGAGCTTTATTTGTTTGAAAATTTTCATCAAAAGAAACATGTAAGCTTTCCTCAGTAGTATTAGTTCTTTTATTATAGATTCTATATGCTTACTTCAATTTGAATAGCCAATAAAAATTACTTCGTCGGCTTTTGGATCGAATTTTTCTAAGTTATCTTTTGTGTTTAGAATAAAGCATTTTGAACCAAACATTCTAAAATATGAAACTTTAGGTTTCTTTCCATAAACATTTCATAACAAGTATTTTATTGTCGTGGGTCGTAGTGTTACTCTATTTAGTACATAACATGTAGTTGCTACTGCTTCAGCCCAAAATTGCTTTGGTAAACCACTACTAATAAGCCGAGTCTTAGTACATTCTTGCAAGGTTCGATTTTTTCATTCTACAACACCATTTTTTTGTGGTGTTCGTGGAATAGAAAAGTTATGTCTTATTCCCCTTTTGTTACAAAAATCATTAAATAATTCATTTTCAAATTCACCTCCATGATCGCTATGAATATTTTTGATTTTTAGATCTAATAAATTCATTATTCGTTTGGCAAAAATCTTAAATATTTCATAAGTATCACTTTATGTTTTAAAAACAAAGTCCATGTGTATCTTGAAATATCGTCAACTATAACAAAAACATATTTATTATGATTTAATGAACGTGTCTGAGAAGGTCCAAATAAGTCTAAATGTAATAATTTAACAGTTGTTTTGTAAATATATTGTTCTTTGACTTAAAAGGACTCTATATCAATTTACAAAATTGACATGCATCACATAAATTATTTACTTTGAAATTACTTTTCGGTAATCCTCTAACTGATTCATGTTTTACTAATATGTTAATACACTAAAAATTTAGATGACAAAATTGTTTATGCCATAACCATGGATCTTCATGATCTACGTGTAAACATAAAGCTGAATTTTGTTTTATTTTCATGCTTAAAACATATATATTTCTATTTCAGAAACCTTCAAAAATTAAATTTTTATGGTTATCAAATATATTGCATTTTTCCTTTTCAAAACTAATTTGAATCCTTTATCGCAAAGTTGGCTAATGCTTAAAAGGTTGTGCTTCAAAATTTTAACTAAAAAAACATTAGAAATAATGGGAGAATTTGATATACCGATATTGATGACTTCACCAATGCCAATGACGTAGCCTTTTGAATTGTCACCTAATGTTATTGTGCCACAATACATATATGTTATATTGGATAACATGTTTTTGTTGCCTATCATGTGCTTGAGCAGCCACTATCCAAAATCCACTTCTCTTTTTGTCTTGGTTTGGGTACCTACAGGATAAGAAGTTTTAATTGGTACCCACTTCCTCTGTTAGGGTCCTAAATGTTAGACGGAGAAGGTAGCCATACCCATGTGGGTATGGGGCCTTTAAAGACATAATTTGAATTATGAACTACATTTTGCAAAAAACTTTTAATATGCTTTTGTCTAATGAGTTTATTGTTGGTCTTAGGAATCCATATCTTTACTTTCTTAAGTATATCTGTCTTTTTATTGACATTTCCCTTTTTCACCTTTTTCACCTTTTTATAAAGAAAACTGTTATTTTTTGTTTTTGAATTCTTTTTGAAACCCAGTCCGTTTCTATTTCCCGAAGGCTTTGAAGTTTTGATCAAATGATCTAAACTTTGTTTTCCTTTATTAATTTTTGAAACATCAGTAGTAATCTTTTCGAACTCACTTTTAAGTTTAGAAATTTCAAATAATGAGTTCTCTAGATTGCTACTTAAGGTTATGTTTTTATATAAAATATCATCATTTTCTTGTTTAACTTTTCCTAAGTCTTCTAACAAGGAATCGTTCTCCAAAGTTAACTCTTTACATTCACTTTGTGCATATCTAATTCCTCTTCTAGAATGGTTTTCTCATTTTTTAATAAACCAATTTCAATTTCCATTATATTTAATCTAGCAATAGATTCTGTATTCAATTTCTTTTGCTATCTAAATTTATCATCTAACCCCTTAAATTTTCCAAAATCTCATTATAAGTGAGTTCAGGACATACCTCGTCTGTAACTTCTATAAAGCATACATTTGCTTGTTCCGAGTCACTGCCACTATCACTATCTGATGAGGAAGAGTCGGAGTCATCCCATGTAACTAGAAAGGCTCTTCTTTTCTTCTTAAACTTTTCATTTTTTTGTTTCTTCTTTTCATTGAGAATTTTTGGATAGTTTTTCTTCATATGACCAAATTCATTACATTCGAAGCACTTTATTGTTGTCTGGTTTGTTGAACTTGGTTTTCCATTCTTCTTAAATTTGGTCATCTTTCTTAATTTCTTGAATTTGTTGTAGTTCTTAGCTATAAACACTATTTCTTCTTCGGCCAAGTCAGAATCTTCTTTATTTGCCGGAAAACAATATTTTTATTTTCTGTATTTTGCTCTTTTCTAGGCTACAAGTTAGCTTCACATGACAACAAATTTCCAATTAACTCTTCAACTTTGAGTTGCGAAAGATCGTTAGCCTCTTCTATGGCTAAAACTTTTCTTTCCCGCCTAAAGAATTTAAAATTCGTGTAACTAATACAAAATCAGTAAATTTGACTCCAAGTGCCATAAGGTTATGTTGAATAGTTTGGAATCTATTATACATATCATGTAACAACCCGGAATTTTGGAACTAATTTAAATTTTAATTTAAGCTATTTTGAGAAATGCGGAGTATAAATTGGTTATTTTTATGAAATAAAAATTTGAGAATAACTTTAAAATTAGTTTTTATATACTATCTGATTTAAAACAAACTTACGAAAAAATTATTTAAATTAAATTATTTAATATAAATTGGTCCTAAATAAAATTTATGATATTATTAATGGAATTTATTAATTTTTGCTGAAAGATTGTCTGGAAATAATGTGTTCATTATACATGAAATAAATTACAATACTTGCATGTATATATCTTTGTCTATCGTCTTTAATTCTTTCCCTATTTGTTCAAAATATAACATTTAAGAATTTGGAATGGGATTACATGTGAATAACTGCATATGTTTTTAGTGTCCTCCTCTCTTCGTTGTTTCATCAATACTGCACCATTCCTCTCTTTTAAAATTGGCACATTCTCTGTAAGAACCCGTAACATCCCCGCAAAGGAAAGAGCGGATTGCTTTGAGAACAAGCCACATCGGGATACAAACAGAAGAACATTTCATTGTTTATTACAACAATTCCATTAGAATACAAGAGTATACAGAGTGTGAATAAATATTATACATCAGAAAAATATCAGAGATTCAATTTACATTACATAGCAGCGGAAAAATAATACAAAACACAACTGAAAGTAATACACGAACACAGAGCTTTCTGCGTATCGTTCCAGCTGTAAACCAGGATCTTGTGAATATAAATCTGCAAAGCCAAAACTACTAGCTGCCCATGCGGAAAATAGGGGCACACAGAGTTTAGGTTGAAACAATAAACTCCAGGTCAGTCATGTTACTGGTGTGAGAACTAAAACGGTTATTAATTTTAATTCTAAAGTTAGGTAAATCATGGAACCACGCCGTATGACACGGAACGGGTTTCCTCCCAAGAATACCAGTGCATAAACAATAGCGCAATGCTAAATAAAGAACAATGAAGCTATTATAAGACCCCAATCCCATCACACAATGCAACACAAGCCGGAGGATAGGGTTTTACCTTATAATAGCCAAACATGCTTGGTTCGTTAAAACAATAATTTGATACTATTATAAGTGCATAATGTATAAAACAACTTCAAATATAAATGTGTCAATCCTAGACGGCATTGGTACCATATATCATGTCGCCAATACTAGGCTCTACAATCAGAACCGCAAAGTCACGTATTGGAAGTTGGATTTTCATCTGTGAACCGAGGCAAGGGATCGTCCTCACTGCTTCGAGACAATCTAGCCCATGTCTCAGGCAAGTACTTTGTCAAGCCTTTAGATCGACAGGGCCCATCCATCGATGTGGATTAAAATGCCTAAACACTACATTTCCCCGCCCTTCGGGGCGTAAATGAGTCCTATGACTCCATCGGCTCCACATAGTCACCGATATATCCGAGGCGCCTCGCAATCCAACAACCACACAGGTGAAAATAATATAAATGTCAGGGCTGGTAGGTCACCGACACCACCCTAGCTAGAAGGAAACGCATGTCCTCCATGAAGTCCTCTCCTGTTTTTGGTTCACACCGAGGTGTGAGGCTCGCGAGTTAACGCTACACAAAGTGTTGTCACATAGGTCGTTCTTTGATCATCAACCACAAGACTCTGCTTTTCAACAGAAGCCTTGATCATTTGTATCTCAGCTTGTCACACAGGGAAACCACTCCATGCAACCGATATACATCAATCACAAAGAATGATATCCAATATCAGACACACAGTCCATTTACAAGTCCGTCCGGGGTCTGAACGAAACCGGAGTCACCTTGTACCTCGCATATCCATAGATCTCCAAGTACATCTGGACGATCACCAACTGATTCCCTCCTCTTGGGTGTACATCCCAATCAAAATCATCAGTAATTATCCAAACGATGTGAAGACCTCCGGTCTTCGACCACCATCTTCTTCCTCGACACATCGTCGAATCAGTTATTCAGAATGGGATAAACCCGGTCTTTCTGAATAACTCGCGTATATAATAAACAAGTGTTACACAAACACAACATACGCCTCATTCCAATTCAGAATATTCTTTTATTCAAATATTCTTATACTTTGGGAAAGGTTCCCATTAATTTTATCAAAGATAAATTCTTTATATTTATTCTTTAATCTTCTTTTGAATCAATTAAATCCAAATTATGGTTTATCCAATCTAGTTGGGATTAGCGAACCTTACCAAAGTAATCACTTGTTAAATTTCTCAACCCCAACCTATTCATCCCATGAAGTAAAACTGGTAATACTTCATATTTAACACCATGGTGTTATCGGTAAATTCAATTACCATTTCACGTTCAAATGTAATTAAAGAATTAACTATCGCCTGGAGCAAAACTGGTGATACTCCATTCTCGATCATTTCAATCTAATTAAAGATTCATTAAAACTCCACTTGGTTTTAATCTTCCCAAAAATCAATATTAATGATTATTTAACTTGGGAAATCATATCCTGTCTTTAACTAGGTTAAATAACCAATGTCATTTAAAACACAGTTCACGATAAACCCCAAAAATCAATTTCAATTCAATTTCAATTAAATATTAAATAATTGGTATACTTCATTGAATCTAAATAAAAAGATTTAATCTTTTTCTCAACTGGGTTAAAGAACAGTGTTAATGAAGACACCATTCACGACAAACCCAAATCCCATTTGATATTAAATACAAGGCTCTGAATAGAAAATATATCGGCTTATATTCAATATCAAATACCACAACCAACAAATATCATATTGGAATTAACAATATAAATATATCTTTCAAATTTCCATAACAATTTCTGTATAATCACGAAATCCAACATCGAAATATTCCAAAGACAATTTCGATTCAAATCCATTCCAATTCAATTATTGGAAATTTTGGTTACTTTTAAAACCCTTTCAAATCCAATTTATTGATTTCAAAAATAATTGGATTATATTTCTAGTTTAAAACTAGTTCATTTCAATAAAAAACTATTTTTATCTTTTCAAATATGGAATTTTTCATCCCAGTTCTTTCCAAATTATTTCTTATGATTTTACACAAATTATTGCTATTTTTAATAATTTTATCAAGGGTCGTACAGTCGATTTCCATAAATGGCCATCGAACTGCACTTACAGCGACCTTTTCCAAATTTGATTTGGACTTAATTCCAAATCCAACCATTAGATTTCAAATCTCTAATATTCGTTAGAAAGCTCTTTTCGATACGAACCCAATGGTTCCAGTTTTAGGAGAATTCGACAGTCGGATCTCCCGTAATGTCCATTCGAAGTCAATGATCGAAATTCGCGAACTGCCACAGCACGACGCATTCTATTCAGGCCATTATATATATAATATATATATTATATATTTTGTCGATTTCCTTTTAAAATGTATTTTATAAATCGTTTTAAATTCGTTTTCAAAACGATTTCAACTTCATATTCAATTTCAGATCAAAATTGAATATTCCATATCATTAATATATAAATGATAATATGTTCAAAACAATATATTTTGAAATCACTTCCTTTTCTATATTCATTATAAAAACGAATATAATCGATATAAATATTGTACGCATCAAAATGGCGCATATCTAATCAACACGACTTTATATATTTCAATAACTTCGTTATTCTATTCAACAAATGAATATTTTATTCAACACATGAATATATATTTTATTCAACACATGAATATTTATTAATTCTTACGTACAATAAAAATGTGAACTTTATTGTATAAATATTTCATTCAACACATGAATTTTCTTTTATTCAACACATGAATATATATTTTATTCAACACATGAATTTTCTTTTATTCAACACATGAATATATATATTTCTATTCGACACATGAATTTTCTTTTATTCAACACATGAATATATATTTTGTTCAACACATGAATTTTCTTTTATTCAACACATGAATATATATTTCATTCAACACATGAATTTTCTTTTATTCAACACATGAATATTCGTTTATTCAACACATGAATTTTCATTTATTCAACACATGAATATTCTTTTATTCAACACATGAATTTTCATTTTATAATATTCTTTTATTTTCTAAATTGGAATGAGGCCCAATTAATTACCATATAAGGTTAATTATATGGATTCCCTACAACACATGTATATAATATCAACGATAAAGAATCAACCATCATCCAGGGTACACCACACAACAGCATAAGCATTAAATATAAATAATTAATGCTTACACAGTCTGTCAACCAATTGATCGACACACAGCTAAATAATTGGGATTAGTGTACGCAAAATATCATCCCAATACCCGTGTGGGGTTTCAAATCAACAAACACATATTTTTATTTGTGAAATTGGGCGATGTGTAAAATTTATCGTCCCAATCAATATCAGTCAAATGGGTGTACATAAACAAATCGTCCGATTTGTTTATAAATATTTATTTTATATACACGTTAAAAATTATATTTTTAGCTATAAAATATTTATTCATTCCACATCAAACAATAAAATTTCACAACACATCAATCAAACAAACAAGTCATCCATGGTCTGTGGACGACGGGTGTCGGGTGCTGCTAAGCACCGTCTGCATCCTAGTATATATTTCAAACTAGAAATTAAAATAAAAGTGAGGAGTTCTCACCGAGGGTTGCACTCCACCGTGCTTTCCTTCTGAACTGTTCGGGTTTCGTTTTGATATCAGTCAATACCATCGCCATCTTTTCCCGCTGTTCACAGTAAAAATCATATTTTTATCGCTTTGTCCCAATAAATAAAAATCATATTTTTATTTCGATTTCTTATATTTTACAGCGCTACTTTCAATATAAAAATTATATTTTTACCTCGCCATTCTTTACATAGAAATCACATTTTATGTATAACGATCGTACTTTTATATTTCTACTACATATGTAAAAGTTGCATCTTTATATTCACTATCATATAAAAATCACATTTTTTATTATTTATATAATATAAAAATCATATTTTTATTATCTACATTACATAAAAATTATATTTTTATTCTCTATATTACATAAAAATTATTTTTTTATTCTCTAACCTCATGATAAAAATCATATCTTTGTTTTTCTAACTTCATAATAAATAAAAATCGAATCTTTATCGCTATGAAAACAATAAAAATATAATCTTTAATCTAAACTAGCTTTATAAAAACCGTATTTTTAATCTAAGTTATTTTTATAAAAATTAGAATTCTAAAACAATGTAAAATAAATAAAATAAAATAAAATAAAAAGAAAACTCACTGTATTTTTTGAACGGAGGAGGGTTGGGGCGCACAGGGGATCAGAGCGCCGGAGTTTGAAGGCGGTCTGTCGCTGGTGGCACGCGGTTCTATGGTGGCGCGATGGGTTCTAGGGGGCGCGTTTGAATTAGAGGAGGGGGTGCGATCATGGAGGAGGCGATGGTCGGGGGGAGCAGCCTGGCGCGGGGGCGGAGGAGCCAAAAGGGCGGTGACGTCGACGAGGTGGAAGGGCGACGAGGGTTCGAACGAGAGCGGTTTTTTTCTCTTTAGATCTGAGAGTGACGGTGAGGGAGAGAGGAAAAGGAGTTGACCAAGTAATATATATAATACTTTAATTATTATATTATTTTATTCTTCAAAAAGTTAGATTTTAAATTCGAACTCGAAATCAAACCCACCAATGACCGTCCCTAGCTAATTACCCCCATTACGAACACAATGGGATATGTATCGTAAGCTCGTTCGATCGTTTCGATCAGTTTCCGTCAAAATCAAAATATAAATTTATATATTGAATTTGAACGCACATTTCAATTTACCGGGGCCACATACCGACTCTAAAAATTCCCGAAAAATATTTTCTTGCTTCGTATTAACGATACGGTTCTAATAAAACTAATTCCGTCAAATTACGAGACCGTTTGAAAAATGGCCATTTTCTGGTCGATCGAAATTGACTGAAACTGTTAAAACACGTTTTACTTCGCCACACTCACATATTGATTCAGAAAATTATGAATTTTGAAATCTAACAAAAATTTTACATCTCGGCTCAACAAAAGTGCTTTCGTCGAAAATGAAGGTCATTTGCAAAATTTTCATTTTTAAGGGCCAAAATTCCTTAGCGACCATTCTGAATTTTCAACTGGCGTAACTTTTTATCCTCGCTTTGAAATTTTGAATTTTCGGATTCGTTGGAAAGATATTTTCAAATAGATTCTAATATTTTTGGTTTAGCTAAAATCCGGTTTATTTTGAACCCTGTACATTCATTTGAACTTTGGAATCAAAATTTCAAACTACCGCGCCATTTTCAATTCCTTTTAAAATTAAATATAAATATTTATATTCTAACATTGATTCAAATAAAAATATACGTTCTAATTCTATTCAAGATAAAGTTCTTGTCGTTATTATTTAAAATAACTCATTTTAAATATTCAAAATTAAATAAAATTGCCAAAATAAAAGTTTTAAATTGGCTTAGATTTCCGGATTATTACAATCTCCCTCACTTAAAACTTTTCGTCCCCAAAAAGGAACGAAGCTGAAAGTTGTTTTACAAACCAACTCAATTTTCATTATTTTCATTATGGCTTAAGTTCTTCAACTTTTCAGTTTCTAAGAACTTTTCAAATTCTTTAAAAATTTGGCTAACATCCTAAATTTTCAAAAAAATTCGCCATAACCTCCCCTGCACGGGAGCACCGGGAAAATCCCGAAATTGCCATACAGGCCTCTCCAATCAAAAAGAAAAAGAAACAGCCAAGCGGCTAGCAAATCAGCTCATAAAATCATCAAAAACTCCAAGAAATACAATAAACATGTACCTATTTGCCGGGCAAACAATTTTATTCCTCTTCTCTAGCCTCCTTGCTACGACCTGTTAAATGTATATACATGTATATGCATACAATTTCAACCAAATTTCCATTCAGTTCAATATTTGATAAAATTTAGCTAATGTAACTTTCATGCACATATTGGTTTCAAGGAATAATCATACAACACAACCAGCAATCAATTAGTTGATTAGCTTTTCGAATTCATAATTTTAGTACATAAGTCAAAAATCATATTTTTGATGCAAATACACAACAATAACCCTATATCTAGTTTTGGTTCTCACACCAGTCTAACGGAAATATATAAATATCCCACCTTCGAGACTCGAACACAAATACTGATGATGTCGTGACAATCATCAGTATCATCTCTGGGCGACTAGAGTGTGATCCTATGCCTATCCAGTAGCTTTGAGCCTTCGAATACACGCTAGCTAGGCATACACACAAAATCTCTATATACTCGATTGTCCAAATCAAAATAAAATATTCAAATACGTATAATACGATTTAAATTTCAAAACAAAATTTATTTTCAGTTTTATTTATTTAAAAACAACACTCTTCACACTCATTCTAGGATACTACTGATCCTATCTCTAACGAGTCATTCCTATTGGATATTTCTAATCCAATCTCTGATGAATTCTTTCGTATGGTTCTAATGTGTCTTGTTCTCGAGCTCTGTAAACCAGAGCTCTGATACCACTGTATGAACCCGTAACTTCCCCGCGAAGGAAAGAGCGGATTGCTTTGAGAGCAAGCCACATTGGGACACAAACAGAAGAACATTTCATTGTTTATTACAACAATTCCATCAGAATACAAGAGTATACAGAGTATGAATAAATATTATACATCAGAAAAATATCAGAGATTCAATTTACATTACATAGCAGCGGAAAAATAATACAAAACATAACTGAAAGTAATACACGGATACAGAGCTTTCCGAGTATCATTCCAGCTGTAAACCAGGATCCTGTGAATATAAATCTGCAAAAGCAAAACTACTAGCTGCATGTGAGGAAAATAGGGGCACCCAGAGTTTAGGGTAAAACAATAAACTCCAGGTCAGTCATGTGACTGGTGTGAGAACTAGAACAATTATTAATTTTTATTTTAAAGTTAGGTAAATCAAGGGACTACGCCGTATGACACGAAACAGGTTTCCTCCCACGAATACCAGTGCATAAAACAACAACGCAATGCTAAATAAAGAACAATGAAGCTATTATAAGACCCAGGTCCCATCACACAATGCAACACAAGCCGGAGGATAGGGTTTTATCATATAATAGCCAAACATGCTTGGTACGTTAAAACAAATCATTTGATACAACTATAAGTGCATAGTGTATAAAACAACTTCAAATATAAATGTATCAATCCTAGATGGCATAGGTACCATATATTTTGTCGCCAATACTAGGCTCTACAATCAATACCGCAAAGTCACGTATTGGAAGTTGGATTTCCACCTGTGAACCGAGGCAAGGGATCGTCATCACCGCTTCAAGACAATCTAGCCCATGTCTCAGGCAATACTCTGTCAAGCCTTTAGATCGTCAGGGCCGGTCCACCGATGTGGATTAAAATGCCTGAACACTGCGTTTCCCCGCCCTTTGGGGGCATAAATGAGTCCTATGACTCCATCGGCTCCACATAGTCACTGATATATCCGAGGCGCCTCGCAATCCAATAACCATACAGGTGAAAATAATATAAATGTCAGGGCTGGTAGGTCACTGACACCACCCTAGCTAGAAGGAAACGCATTTCCTCCCTGAAGTACTCTCCCGTTTTTGGTTCACATCGGGGTGTGAGGCTAGCGAATTAACGCTACACAAAGCGATGCCACATAGGTCGTGCTTTGATCATCAACCATAAGACTCTGCTTTTCAACAGAAGCCTTGATCATTTGCATCTCAGAATGCCACACAGGCAAACCACTTCATGCAACCGATATACATCAATCACACAGAATGATATCCAATATCAGACACACAGTCCATTTACAAGTCCGTTTTGGGTCTAAACGAAATCGGAGATGTGACGGCCCGCCCCGCACCAGCCGACATTTACTCCAAAAGTGCGTTGTACACATGTCCGGTTAGCACGGGACGGATCGTCAGAAGAAAAGGGAAGAAGGAAATGAACTAACCAGGAACCTGTAAAATGTCTCACAGCGCATGGATCAAAATATAATAACAACATACTTTACATAAAACAGGTGAGACAGTGCATAAGCTGAAAACAAACTAACATAGCAGCAGAAAATCTAAGTACAGCTTATGATCCAAAGCTAACATTATTACAACTTTTCAAACTGTCTCAAAAACAAAAGCAAGATAAAGGAGGTACACTACTAATGCCCAAGTAGCGACCACCAACGACACAGGGAGAATGTCTATATATCATACGTGGAAGCCTCCTGCTCGCCTCCGAATCAGCTACTCGCACATCACCAGCTAACCTGTCTCTAGTCTGCTCGTGTGAGCACCCAGTGTAATAAGAAGAGACATAAAACTCTGGGTCAGACATAAAGCCTGGTATGAGCGATAAGCATCTAAACAGAACAATAACAGGTAGACTAAACCATACCTGAACCTGGACCTGCAACCAAAGAGTTAGCACTACATACTGTACAATACTCTAAGGTGCCATTTCAAATAGTGTAAAGATAACGGGGGTGGGGGTGTGCATGTCATAGTGATGGAAAACAATCAAACATAGCATCCATCCTCACATCTCTCACTCAGTGCGTAAAGCATACGATATTCACCACTTCGATCACCCAACATGCTTTGCTATGATCACCTTGCCCCATGAAGTCATAAATGGCTTCACTGCACTGATACATAGCCACTAATCCTTCACTATGTCCACTTTGCCCCATGGAGTCGCAATGACCCCACTGCACTGGCTCATAGCCTCACTAATTCTTTACTATGTCCACTCTGCCCCATGGAATCACAATGACCCCACTGCACTGGCTCATAGTCTTACTACACATCACTTTTCCCCTCGAGTCATAATGATCCTACTGCACTGATAACGTAGTCTTGCTACCATCACCTTTCCCCTCGAGTCATAGTGACTCTACTGCACTGATAAGTAGCCCATCATCCATTTCGGTGGTGAATCGAAGTTATGAACGTCGACAACTCCTTAGCACACGTCCCGCAGCAACGCCCAACCATGAAGTGAACTCATTGGTTCCCAACTGAATCCTGAGCTCTAACTTCCATTTGGACTACCTTTGCATCTCGGGTTATTGGTCATCACCGGATCGGTTCGGATCTCCTCCTAATCATCAGTTCGGTTCGGATCGGAATGCTCCTCTTTAATGGATTGGATCGGTTCATCATCACCTCAGCGGATCGGATCGGGTCTCCACGTCCAGTTGCCATCACCGGTTCGGGTCGGGATCCTCCGAGCGGCTCGGATTGGAAAGCACTTCTCCAGGTCGAGTTCCTGGATCGTGCTCACCATTCAAGGACGGTTCGGGTGCTCCAGTATGTGACGCGGTTCGGGTTCGAGCTCCTTTCCCCATCGGATCGGGGTTTAGTTTGGATCGTGGCAAGTACCCACGAACGGTTCGGGTCGGATCCTCCTAACCGATCTGATCCGGTTCGGATGTCTTCCTGCACTTTTTCCAGCAAGCAATTTACGCCACTCAACGGCGTTTTCGACTATTCTACCTATTCTAATCAATCACCAAACATACCATACAGTCATAGCAACAAGTAGAAGTGACCTCAAACACCAAAACATCAATATGATAGGTTAAAATGGATCAAACATAGCCAAAACCCCATGTTTCCCCTTAAGCATGTTTAGGTGAAACTAATGATGTGATTAGCAAAACTTAACCAAATTAACCCAAATTCATATCAGAGGTCTAAAACATCATTTAAGAATTTATAAATATTTTTCCAGAATTTATTAGTGTATAAATTCGCTAATTAACACGAATTACCCTTAATTAGCCATGATTAGTGAGGAACTATGCAAATCACTCACCTTAGCCACAAATAAAACTTTAGATCTGAAATAGATCTCTGATTTGGTGCGAATCCCAATGCTAAACAGCAGCTCTAATGTTGATTTGGTGAAGTTCTCCCTTGATTTGATGTTGCTAAGCTTAATCCTTGATTAGAAGATGATTTGGAGGTGATTTATTGGTTGGAGGCCATTTTTAGGGTTTCTAAGAGGTAAGTGGAGGCAAGAAAACTGAAATGGAATGAATCTCTAACCATTTTCAGCCTCCCCATAACCCTAATCCCGAAATGGGTTATGGGCCCATTCACTAATCACCCTATTTGGTCCGGTTAAGCAGTTTTTCACCTTCCAAACCTTGTTTCAGCCATATCTCCCAAACGGTGAGTCTGTTTGGCTATTATAACCACTCTACGGAAAGATAAACCATCAAACGAATCTAACGGAAGTGGTTTCAGGTCAAAATTCCTTTCCAGTCAAAAGTTATGGCAAAAAAAAAATCAGTTAGGGGCAAAATGGTCATTTAAAAATCGACAAAAATCATGAACATGGGAAATGAGTCTAATGGTTGTTTCCCAAAGTTACATGACCATACGACTTCATATGAGAAAGAAATAAATATTCTACGATTCTCCGATGCGTAGAATGCGGGTTGTTACATTCTCCCCCCCATAAGAAATTTCGCCCCCGAAATTTCCTAACTAAAACACACAAAGGGTCCTGCATGCCTATCAACCATAACTAACCATCAAACATGCAAAACAAGTCTATCCTAGCATGCAGAATAACTAAATTGCAAAGTAAATCTTACCAGGCAAAGAGTTCTGGATACGTCTTTCTAATGCTCTCCTCTGTCTCCCAAGTACAGTCATTCTCGTCCTCGCCCCACTGAACCTTGACTAGCTTCACCGCCTTCCTTCGAAGTTGCTTCGTATCATGGTCGACAATACGAATCGGCTTGCGGTTTCCAACTGCCTCGGGTTCCACTTCGAAGTCCTCTAACAGATCAGGTGAAATAGCCATATCTGGGTCGTGTACGAACTTCCTCAGTTGGGAAACATGAAATACGTTGTGAACTCCCGCCATCTTCTCTGGTAAGTCAACTCTATATGTCAAATTTCCAACTTGTTCGAGAACTGGGAATGGTCCAACAAATCTTGGTGCCAACTTGCCTCTCCTGCCAAATCGTATCATGCTCTTCAACGGAGAAATTTTCGCAAACACCAAGTCGCCAACGGAGAATTTCAAGTCTCTTCTCCTTTTATCAGCATAACTCTTCTGCCTATCTTGGGCAGCCTTCATTCGTTGTTGAATGGTCTTAATCTTATCCGAAGTTTCCCTCACCACATCTGGTCCAAGCATAAACTTATCGCCAGTCTCTATCCAACATGATGGTGAGTTGCACGGTCTTCCATACAAAGTTTCATATGGAGCCATACCGATACTGGATTGGTAGCTATTATTATATGCAAACTCTACTAGATGCAATCATCCCATGATCCACCAAAATCCAATATACAAGCTCTCAAGAGATCTTCCAATATACGATTCACCCTCTCCGTCTGACCGTTGGTCTGAGGATGATATGCGGTACTGAGATGTAATTCTGACCCTAGAGCCTCTTGTAAGCTCTTCCAAAACCCACTAGTAAACAATGGGTCTCGGTCACTCACAATGCTTTTAGGTACTCCATGAAATCTCACTACCCATTTCATATACAGTTCTACCAACTTAGCTGCCGTTCTGGTCGATTTGACTGGTATAAATCTTGCACTCTTAGTCAATCGATCCACAATTACCCAAATGCTATCATGTCCCGATCTAGTCCTTGGTAAACCATCGATGAAATCCATCGAGACTTGCTCCCATTTCCATTCGGGAATTTCTAATGGTTGTAACAACCCACTAGTCTTCTTTTGCTCGGCTTTAACTAGCTGGCAATTCATGCATTTGGATATAAACTTCCCAATGTCTCTTTTCATCCCTTCCCAGTAGTAAGTCTGTCTCATGTCTCGATACATCTTATCACCACTGGGGTGTATAGTCAGTTTTGAGTGATGACATTCTCTACGCACTTCATCTCTCAAACCATTCACGTTGGGTACAACTAGTCTTCCATTCTTTCTAAGCCATCCATCACGATCAAGCCCATACACATTCATCTCCTCACCGTTGATGTTCATCTCTAACCTGGAGATGATTCCCAATAGATTAGGATCGTCCCTATGGCTAGAACCAATCCGCTTTATCAAAGTGGGTCTGATCGCCAAACTAGCTAGCATTTCTGGATTCAATTGGCACTTTGGTCTGAAATCAAACCTTGCGATATACTCCAGTTGCTTCCATTCAAGAAACATAGCCCCTAAACTGGCATGTCTCCTACTAAAGGCATCGGCTACCGCATTACCTTTCCCAGGTGTGTATGCGATATCAAAATCATACGAAGCCAAGAACTCTAACCATCTCTGCCGACGGAGATTCAGATCCTTCTGGGAGAAGAGATACCTTAGCGATTTATGATCGGTAAACAACTCAAATCTCTCTCCCAAGAGATAATGTCTCCACATCTTTAGCACAAACACGATCGCTGCTAATTCCAAATCATGGGTAGGGTACTTTCTCTCATGTGGCTTTAGTTGTCGACTAGCATAAGCTACAACCCTACCTCCTTGCATCAATACAACACCTAATCCGGTACCACAAGCATCCGTGTATACCGTCATCTCTTCATTCCCTCTAGGAATGACCAATACTGGCGCACGCGTCAACTTTTCTTTTAGACTCCTGAATGCATTCTCACACACTCTGTCCCAGACGAAGGCCTGATTCTTCTTAGTCAACTGAGTCAACGGTGCTGCTATCTTGGAGAAGTCCTGGATAAACTTACGATAATATCCAGCTAACCCCAAAAAACTTCTTACATCTGTTGCATTCTTGGGCGTAGGCCAATCCTGCACCGTAGCCACCTTCGCAGGGTCCCCGGCAATACCATTCTCTGAAACAACATGGCCCAAGAATCTCACTTCCCTCCTCCAGAAATGACACTTAGAGAATTTCGCTATCAATTGGTGTTTCCTCAACACCTCCATCACTATCCTCAAGTGTCCCTTGTGTTCCTCCTCTGTCCTCGAGTCAACAAGGATATCGTCTACGAACACAAGAACAAACTTATTCAACTGATCTTTGAATACTCGATTCATAAGATCCACAAAATAGGCTGGTGCATTGGTCAACCCAAATGGCATAACCAACCACTCATAGAATCCAGACGGCGTCCTAAATGCCGTTTTCGGAACACTCTCATCCACCACTCAGAGCTGATGAAATCTTGTCGCGAGGTCCAACTGGGAGAACACTCTTGCTCCTTCTAGTTGATCAAACAAATCATCTATCCACGGTAGAGGATACTTATTCTTCCTCCTGACCTTATTCAACTCGCGATAGTCCACACACAAACAAAGGGAACCATCTGCCTTAGTGGCATACACAACTGGTGCTCCCCACTCGGAGACACTTCTTCTAATAAATCCCTTCTTCAAAAGATTGCTGACTTGCACCCCGTGCTCTCGCTGCTCCCTTGGTGCCATACGACGAAGTGGCAACACTATAGGTCTGGCATCTTTCACTAAATCAATACGGAACTCAATCTCTCGGTGTAGTGGAAGCCCGGTCACCTCCTCAAAGACGTCCGGATACTGGCCAACTATGGGCACATCTGACAACTCATCATGCGGGATGTCGAGCGAATTTATAAACTAGCTATTACCCCATCACTAGGTAGACTACCAGACACTACCCTCCGCCCATCATCCGCCCTAACTGTCACCAAAAAGCCCTCACAATCTACCACCACCCCGTATCTTTGGAGCCAATCGACTCCCAATATAATGCCATACCCAGTAAAGCCCAAAATAAAGCAATCACAAACAAACATACATCCATAACTCGATAAGACCAAATTTCGGCAAATCATACTAAGGCTAGTCGAACCACCAATCGGGTTCGTCACAACCAACGGTCTATCGACTACCTCGGGTTCTAGTCCCAACCTATCTACCAGGTCACTAGATATGAAGGAACGGGAAGCCCCAGTATCAAATAAAACTCGAACTGGTACATCATAAATAGAAAGCATACCTTGAATAACAACATTCTTTCCTTTCTCCGCCGCAGTTGGGGCATTCGACGAAGAAGGAACAACATCAATAGCATATGCTTTCACAATCTGCTTCTCCTTAAGAGGTTGCGGACACTTATCCTTATGATGTCCCACTTGGCCACAGTTATAACACTTCCTATCCGCTGGCTTGGCCCGACATTCTTTATCATAATGGCCCTTCTTACCACAGCTGAAGCACTCAACATCTTTCTTGTTCTTTTTCTAGCCATCCTTAGATTGGTTCTGCTTCCTTTTATTTTAAGAGTTATTCTTGCCTCCGCCGTCTGCTTGCGGTTTCAGCCCTTCTGCAGATGCAGCCTCAGTCTTTGGCTTAGGGTAAAGAATTTCTGATCTTAAAGCTTTCCCCACAATCGATTCAAAAGTCTCATCGATGTGGTTGATAAGCCTTTCCCCCAAGTATCCATCCAACCCAGTAATGAACTTATCATTCTTCTTCTCAGGAGTATCGATAAGAGATAGTCCATACTTCGACAAAGTGTCGAACTCAGCAATATAGTTAGATACTGCCCTTGCATTCTGCTTGAGTTCCAAGAATATCTTAAACAGCACTGACTTTTGGGCAGCTGGAATGAACTTCTCGCTAAAGCAAGCCTTGAACAGATCCCAAGTAACCTGATCTTCTGGAGTAGCTGTTCTAATGGCATTCCACCAATTCATCGCTCGCCCTTGCAGCTGACGAGATGCTAGCCTTCTCTTCATCGCATCCTCGATACCCAAGTCGTCGAAGATACGATCATAGTTATCCAACCAATCTTGAACATCTGTGGCCGACTCCGTTACATGGAACGGCTTCCCACCAAGATTAGTGTAATCCTTGCACAACTTGGCGAAATTGACCCTAAGCGCCTGCACTACTGGACCACCACCATTTCCGGGATTGGGAACTGCCCCTTGAACATCCCTAAGCATCTCCCTCATGAAGTTAGTGAACATCGTCCTCATGTCAGGAGCATTTCCATTATTGGTCCCCCTACCAGCACCTCTAGCATATCGGCTCATCGTTTAATCTGTAAAGAGGAGACAATTAACGACCCCATAGTGGTGCTAGTGCAGTACGACTTCATTCTTATACTACTAATAGTATATGTATATAGCTTTTGAAAACCAAAGTAATCACAAATACGCTCTCTCATATACGTGCTATCTCTCCCTAGTGTCTTTCCCTGGGTTAACTACACAACCTAGAGCTCTGATACCAAATGTGATGGCCCGCCCCGCACCAACCGACATTTACTCCAAAAGTGCGTTGTACACGTGTCCGGTCAGCACGGGACGGATCGTCAGAAGAAAAGGGAATGTAACACCCCACGTCCATTAATGTCACTCACAAAGGGAATGCATTAACTTCCATGGAGGTTTTAAGTGAATATAGAACAGAAAAATTACATAAAGACAGATAATAAGTAGTACTTGGAAATCTAAAACTTTATTTCATTGCAGCGGAAATTAAACATGTTTGTTACATCATAAAACCATAAATCAGAGTCAAGTACAATATCCATCTTGATAAAACAAAATACATAATCCCATTAAATAAATAGCCATTAAAGAAGATAACAAGCTAGACTTTACTTCAGCGGTCCAAGCTTTCCAAAAGAAAGAATAAGCAATTCAATCAGACTCCACTAGAGCTGGGTCCACCCTGAGGACCTAGAGGGGGAAAAAGATAGAAATAGAGGGGGTCAGACATAAAGTCTGGCGAGTATGATAATTCTAACAATACTATTATCAAAATAACTAGACTAAGGCATAAGCTGGAAAACAAGGAAATGTCTATGAACTACTGGGTATGGAAGAGCAGATAAAGATAACGTTAAAGGCACACCTAATACTAACGAATAATTACTACACTGCACCACACCAGTCACCCTAAAGGTTGATCCCACTTGCTTCACTTAGAAATTTTATAAATAACTTCGTGTACCCCTAGCTGACTACATAGGTGTCGCCTGCCCCTATCTCCGCTAGGTGTACCCCACTACCCACTTTCGATCGGCTCCCTACTCGTAGATACCCGTGCTGGTCCCACAGTGGGGTGTATCACTCCCCTAAAGTGGAAACCCGATACAGCCTAAGGATGCATGGCTTATACCTACACGATGCAATAACGTCTTACCGACCAGCCCGGGTCCACACACGCATATGAAACCTGTTGGACTTGCGTTGCCACCGCTAACCCGTTTGACCTCTTATAGTCAAGTCCAGTATGCGTGTCCCGTCCTCGACTTGGGTCGAGCCCACAAAGATACGTTTGGGTTACTGGTTGAAATGGGCCCCCAATTACTTACCACAAGCTATCCACCTAAGCTTGTCCCCACTAGTATATCCCACTTAACCCTCTTCTTAGTCATGTTCATTTACATGTGTGTTTGGTTAAGTCTTACTAATCGTATTTCAAATGCCACTAAAGGCACCCAATAGATTCCTCATGCCACCCAAGGCACCTACTTAACCCCCATGTCCCACTTCACATGTTTATCTGGTTAAGTATTTCTTAATTCATTCAGGCCATAACCTCATAAAGACCTCTCACATTAGACTGGCATTTATGGCAGCTGGATTCGCCGGGCGGGTCCGGGCAGTCTTACACCATAAAAGAGTCTAACCTTGTGTCTTTACAACTGTTATGCTTTAATTTGGGCCTAGGACCTCTCACATTGGGCTGACATTTGTGACTACTGGATTCGCCGGGCGGGTCCGGGCAGTTTTACGTCACAAACGAGTCCAACCTCGTGTCCTAAGCATTGATTAACACTTATCATCTTTTACCCCAGTTTTAAATATATCCCTATTCAAATCATTAATTAATTCCAATTTTAATGATGTCCATAATTGACTCAATTATGGCCATCCACTTACGGTATGCAAAATCATATCAATTGCACCCCAATTTCTTAATATTAAATCCTTACTATTACCCCTACCCCACGTTATACGTTTGCTTATTCAACAAAAAATATACGTTAGACTCGAATAGTCTAACTCATAGCACAAAGATAAATTATCACAACATATAGACAAATAAAATAGATCTAATCATAATAGGGGTGAAACTTGCATAAAACTACACATGTCATCGATCTAAAGGTGTCAACTTCTTTGGTTAAATGTCACAACTTACATAATATGATCATAACCCAAGTTCATGTATAAACTTGCATATGTGGTTTATGCAACATAATGATGGTGTGAACTAGCATCTAACACATAGAACTCACACATGTCATAGCAAAATTCTAGATCTAAATAGATGTCATAATTCTAGATTTAAATAGATGTCATACAGTATGTGAGATTATACATACTAATAAATCTAAACTTTCATAGGTACATGTGATTTATCATGTGAATCATCATAGCCCAAATATATATAATCAACATCATGATTCATAAGCTAACTACAACATAATAACATCATGGCTTTGTAACATCGCAACTTAGCATAGAAACTTGCAACATATATAATATTATCATAGCATGATTTACAACATATAGGATATCATCATCACATAACATAGGATTTACAACATACATGATAGCATAAGGTTTACAACAACATATATGACAATTCACATCATTTTCTTATGATCCATATCACATCTTAATCTAATTAGTTTGCTAATAATCTTATTAAGATCATCATACTCACAATTAGAAAAGAAAGAGAGTCTTGATTTGCTTTAGAGTTGAGTAGAATTAGAGTTTTGATTAGCTTTCTTCCTTCTTAGTTAGTGGCGGCTACACTGAGTTCCATGGCGACGGCATGACGACGGTTATTCTATTTTTTTATGTGATTTTAGAATGAGAGACTACCCATGTATATATAGAATTTAGGATTAGTTTAGACCATCCGATCAACTCCGAATGAACCTGAACCGTTAAATTAGCCAACTCAGCCCTAAAGGCACATCAGCAGCTCAAGATTGGGCTCGGCCCAAACCTGGCCGACTTGACCAGGTCGACACCCAGGTCGACCTGGGGGGGGGAGGTCGACTCTAGTGTCGACTCCCCAGTCGACCTGCCTGGGCGGGAATTTTCCCGCCCAGCCCGCTTCTGCACTTCCAGTTTGAATTTTTAAATTTTCCTGCGAGCTGTTTTGAATTTTCTGAAACTTCCGATGGCCATATCTCCTTCATACGAAGTCCAAATTACGAAACTCGGACTCTATTTCAACCAGAATTCCGAGACTAACACAATGGCGCAACCCGTTTCCCACAATTCTCATGTCTGAGATTAGTTATTCTTTAATTTGTGAATATTTATATTAACAGAATTTCAGGGTGTTACATTCTCCCCTCCTTAAAGGATTTCGACCCCGAAATCTTCAAGTCAAGAAGAATGTATATCCTAACATCCAATCGTCCATCTACTCAACCGTCAAACACAGGCATCCATTGTCCTTATAGACTTCTAATGCTTTCATGTTTAAATGCACAGTGTGTGTATATGTCCATATCTAATGCAAAATCAGGCGGTCCACTGATTCAGTTGACCTCCTTAATGCAAATCATGATAGTGCCATGCGTCCATTATGTATGCAAAAGTTCCTTAATGCTACATATTATCACTATATGCGTGCACAATCATCATCTGAATGCATCATCCATATGAAAAAAAAATCCTCATACATCCATTTTACTAAATACATCCATATATATGCAATATGCAATATGAAGTGACTGAGCCGATCTAGTGCCTAATAGTGTGTGTATATGCGTCCACGAGCAACTACTAGCAAACACTTGCATCCACTTTGCATCCATCATACATAACATGTCTCAAACACATGTTTCAACCATAGGATTATCCTAACTAAAGGTCAAATATACTAGCGAGAGGATATACTAAAGATAAGATAAGTACAAGCTAAGCGATAAAGGAGAAATTAAAAGACATACCCTCAAAAAGAAAAGGGTACAACGAACGCATCTTCGCTTCTGTCTCCCAAGTAGCGTTTCTCTCATCATCTCCCCATTGCACTTTGACTAGTCTGACCTCTCGATTCCTCAACTTCTTGATCTCCGACCCAAGAATGCATGTAGGAGCTCGTCGAATTGTCGCATCACGCTCTATCTCCACCTCTCTAAGCAAGCTCGGCTCTACCACTTCCGCGGTCTCGTGCAAGCACTTCCTCAAATGTGACACATGGAATACGTCGTGTACACCACTAAGTCTCTCAGGAAACTCCACTCTATACGCCATTTGTCCAATCTTCTCCTTAATAGGAAACGGCCCTACAAACCTTGGTACTAATTTCCCAAAGGACCCAAAGCGAACAACATTCCGTAATGGAGACACTTTGATAAAAAAAATGTCCCCAACATCAAACTCAAGATCTGTCCTCCTTTTGTCTGCATAAGATTTCTGCCTATCTTGCGCCGTCTTCATCCTCCTTCGAATCAAGTCGATCTTTTCCGAAGTCTCTCTAATCATATCGGGCCCAAGTAAGATCTTATCCGTAGATTCCCACCAACATGTAGGTGAACAACAAGGTCGTCCATAAATAGCTTCGAAAGGTGCCATGCCAATGCTAGATTGAAAGCTGTTATTATATGCGAACTCTACCAACGGAAGATGCTCTTCCCATGTACCCCCAAAGTCTAGGATACATAGCCTCAAAAGATCCTCTAGAATGCGATTCGCCCTCTCAGTCTGGCCGTCCGTCTGAGGATGATACGTGGTGCTCAAACATAACTGAGTCCCTACCGCCTCTTGCAAGCTCTTCCAAAATTCGCTAGTGAAGATAGGATCACGGTCGCTTACTATGTTAGAAGGAACACCATGCAAATGAACTATCTCTCGAACGTATACAGAAGCTAACCATGGAGCAATCCTCTTACTCTTCACGGGAATGAAATGGGCACTCTTAGTAAGTCTGTCTACTATAAACCAAATCCCCGTATTACCTTTCCTTGATCTTGGTAATCCATCCACAAAGTCCATCGAGACACTTTCCCACTTCCATAGTGGAACCTCCAATGGGTGAAGCAACCCACCGGGTTTCTTTTGCTCCGCTTTTACTTGTTGGCACACCAAGCATCTAGCAACATACTCGGCCACATCCCTCTTCATACCGGCCCAAAAGAAAACTCGCATCATGTCTTTGTACATCTTGTCCCCACCGAGATGAATGGTCATCTTCGAATGATGTGCTTCGTCAAGAATAGCCTTCCTCAAACCTTCGCCTCGAGGTACACAAAGTCTACTATCCCTACGTAACCATCCCTTATCATCCAGGGTATACCTACGGAGATGGCTTGATGACTCCCCTCTTTTGATCTTTTCTACTAACTCAACCAACTGTGGGTCGTCTCGCTGTGCCTCACCAATCCGTCCCAAAAGCGTAGGTCTGACCTCCAAGGATGCTAGCAAACCGGGTACAAAGTCAACGGAAGGTCTAAAGTCAAACATAGAGATGAATTCTAAGTTTCGCCGCTCAACAAACAATAGGCTCAAGGACAACCTTTTCCTACTTAAGGCGTCTGCCACCACGTTACCCTTGCCAGGTGTATATGTTATTTCGAAATCGTAGGACGATAAGAACTCCATCCACCTTTGCTGCCTTAAGTTCAAGTCCTTCTGAGAGAATAAGTATTTTAAAGATTTGTGGTCAGTGAACAATTCGAATTTCTCGCCAAGAAGGTAATGACGCCAAGTCTTAAGCGCGAAAACAATTGCGGCTAACTCTAGGTCATGTGCAGGGTAATTTTTCTTATGCACCCTTAACTGCCTTCCACCATAGGCTATTACCCTTCCCTCTTGCATTAAGACTGCGCCTAGACCTGTCCCACAAGCATCGGTATAAACAGTAAATGGCTTACTCCCGTCTGGAAGCACTAAGACTGGAGCTGAGGTCAAAGCTCTCTTTAAACGTTGGAACGCATCTTCACAATCTACGTCCCACGCGAAGACTAGGTTCTTCTTCGTCAGGCGTGTCAATGGAGCTGATATTTTTGCGAAGTCTTTGATAAACTTCCTATAGTAGCCAGCCAACCCCAAGAAACTCCTTACTTCGGTATCATTTTAGGGACCTTCCAATCTTGGATGGCCACCACCTTCGCGGGATCCACAGCTATCCCTTCTTTGGAAACCACGTGCACTAAGAATCGCACTTCCTCTCTCCAGAAGTGACACTTAGTAAATTTAGCTTTAAGGTTATGCGCTCGTTGAGTCTCCAACACTTCCCTAAGATGTAGGGCATGCTCTTCTTCATTCTTAGAAAAGATCAAGATGCCATCTATAAAGACCACCACGAATTTATTAAGGTACTCCCTAAACACCTTACTCATCAAATCAACAAAGTATACGGGGGCGTTTGTCAAACCGAAGGGCATCACTAGCCATTCATAGAAACCGTCCGGAGTCCTAAAGGCAGTTTTGTCTATGCTATCCTCAGCCACTCTCAACTGATGGAATCCAGTGGCTAAGTCCAACTGCGAAAACATTGAGGCGCCAACTAACTGATCAAAGAGATCGTCAATCCTCGGCAGTGGGTGTCTGTTTTTCTTAGTAAGTTTATTAAGTTCTCTATAATCCACACAAAGTCTAAGGGACCCATCCGCCTTCGTGGCAAACACTACTGGAGCACCCCACTCCGATATACTACGTCTTATGAACCCCTTCTCTAGCAACTCCTTCACTTGCTTATTGAGTTCCCTCCTTTCATGAGGAGCCATGTGGCGTACTGGCAAAGATAATGGTTTTGCATTATCCACAAGATATATTCGAAATTCTATCTCCCGCTTCGGAGGCAAGCCCTTCACCTCCTCAAACAGATATGAATATTCTTGGACTACTTTAACAGATTGTAGATTTTCCACCGACGCGTCAAGCGATTCTAGATAACTTAGCATAACGGAATTTATGGAATTACAAAAGATTTCGAGAGTGTTGCCAAGGCGAGTCATGAGCCTAACTACTCTCCTTTCACAATCAAGAACGGCCCCATTTCTGGATAACCAATCCATTCCTAAAATTAGCCCATAGCCCGTGAAGCCAAAACATAAGCATCACATCTAAACCCAACGCTAAGTGTAGAAATTTTCAAATCCAAACATATCATGGACAAATAAGCTGAGCCCCCAATTGGATTCGAAACAACTAAGGGATCCTCTATTAAACTGGTGTTTAAGTGCAGTGATTCAACTAATGATGTAGAGATAAACGAATGAGATGCGCCCGAATCGAATAAGGTACGGATAGGATGATCAAACAGAAAAACTAAGCTTTCAACAGAAATGGTTCTACCTCGTTCTTGCAGCGGTGGGACCGCGAGAGCCTGAACTTGTCCCCTTGCCTGCCCTGGTGCCATAAGAGCCTGCACCTGTCCTCCCGAGGTAGACCCTGCCCTCTGCCCCTTCTTTGGGCAGTCCTTCACTAGAAGTCCCGCTTCACCACAGTGAAAACAACCAGTCTTCTTTTTCTTTCTGCAATCCTTGCTGAGATGGCCTGGTGTCCCACAGTTAAAGCATCTTTTCTTTCCTTTGCCATTATTGTCTTTACCACCCTTCTTATTTTGCTGTTGTGGTTTCTTCTGATCCTCTTTCTTCTCGGGTGCCTTATTAGCATTAGCGCCTTTCTCCTCGTGCATGAGTGCCATGTCTACTAGCTTCTCAGAGGTGGCCCCCATAGGGATGTGGGTTATAGCCAACCCCTGGAATGGCTCATTCAAGCCATTAACGAACCTCAGAGCCTTCTTCTCCTGCGTGTTCACCAAATCTAAGCCAAACCTTGCCAATTGGTTAAATTTGTTGATGTACTCTTTCATTGATAGATTTCCCTGCTTCAATGTCAAGAACCTTTCCATGTATAGATTCTCTTCTGCCCTTGAGAGAAACTTTGCCTCAAACCTACGTCTGAAATCCGCCCAAGAATCAACAGGACGCTCCCCATTAGTGACCTCCCACCAAAACGAGGCCTCTCCCTTCATTAACCAAGCTGCTAGTTTGACTTTCCTCCCTTCTTCTACTTCAAAGATTTCTAGCAATTCTTCCACCTCCTTAAGCCAATCTCTAGCTTCCACAAACGTTTCTGACCCTTGAAAAGGTTTTCCACCCACAGCCTTAAATTCCTTGCATGTCTTTGCAAAAGTTTCAGCGCGAGGAGGGGGAGGAGGAGGAGGAGGAGCGGGTGCAACTGGTGGTGGAGGAACATTGGCTGGACCTGCAGCGGCCCTAGCCTCTAATAACCTCCTATACCATCCTGGTATCGTTACACCCTCCGGAAGGTTAAGATCTTCAGCCATGCTGAAATAAAAAAGGAAAGATTCAAAATGGAGAATTCGAAAGATAAAGATATATGGCTATTAGGGATTATGTTTTTCATAAAAACTTTCCTCTTTAAATTACTCATCAAGACATGTTTTTGAAAACACTTCTTCCGAAAATACTTTAGAAAAATAGTTTTTCTAAAAAAATTATCTGTTCTGGTAACCTTAAGCTCTGATACCACGTGTAACACCCCACGTCCATTAATGTCACTCACAAAGGGAATGCATTAACTTCCATGGAGGTTTTAAGTGAATATAGAACAGAAAAATTACAACAAGACAGATAATAAGTAGTACTTGGAAATCTAAAACTTTATTTCATTGCAGCGGAAATTAAACATGTTTGTTACATCATAAAACCACAAATCAGAGTCAAGTACAATATCCATCTTGATAAAACAAAATACATAATCCCATTACATAAATAGCCATTAAAGAAGATAACAAGATGGACTTTACTTCAGCAGTCCAAGCTTTCCAAAAGAGAGAATAAGCAATTCAATCAGACTCCACTAGAGCTGGGTCCACCCTGAGGACCTGGAGGGGGAAAAAAGATAGAAACAGAGGGGGTCAGACATAAAGTCTGGCGAGTATGATAATTCTAACAATACTATTATCAAAATAACTAGACTAAGGCATAAGATGGAAAACAAGGAAATGTCTATGAACTATTGGGTATGGAAGAGCAGATAAAGATAACGTTAAAGGCACACCTAATACTAACGAATAATTACTACATTGCACCACACCAGTCACGCTAAAGGTTGATCCCACTTGCTTCACTTAGAAATTTTATAAATAACTTCGTGTACCCCTAGCTGACTACATAGGTGTCGCTTGCCCCTATCTCCGCTAGGTGTACCCACTACCCACTTTCGATCGGCTCCCTACTCGTAGATACCTGTGCTGGTCCCACAGTGGGGTGTATCACTCCCCTAAAGTGGCAACCCGATACAACCTAAGGATGCACGGCTTATACCTACACGATGCAACAACGTCTTACCTAGCAGCCCGGGTCCACACACGCATATGAAACCCGTTGGACTTGCGTTGCCACCGCTAACCCGTTTGGCCTCTTATAGTCAAGCCCAGTATGCGTGTCCCGTCCTCGACTTGGGTCGAGCCCACAAAGATACGTTTGGGTTACTGGTTGAAATGGGCCCCCAATTACTTACCATAAGCTATCCACCTAAGCTTGTCCCCACTAGTATATCCCACTTAACCCTCTTCTTAGTCATGTTCATTTACATGTGTGTTTGGTTAAGTCTTACTAATCGTATTTCAAATTCCACTAAAGGAACACACTAGATTCCCCATGCCACCCAAGGCACCTACTTAACCCCCATGTCCCACTTCACATGTTTATCTGGTTAAGTATTTCTTAATTCATTCAGGCCATACCCTCATAAAGACCTCTCACATTAGACTGGCATTTATGGCAGCTGGATTCGCCGGGCGGGTCCGGGCAGTCTTACACCATAAAAGAGTCTAACCTCGTGTATTTACAACTGTTATGCTTTAATTTGGGCCTAGGACATCTCACATTGGGCTGACATTTGTGACTACTGGATTCGCCGGGCGGGTCCGGGCAGTTTTACGTCACAAACGAGTCCAACCTCGTGTCCTAAGCATTGATTAACACTTATAATCTTTAACCCCAGTTTTAAATATATCCCTATTCAAATCATTAATTAATTCCAATTTTAATGATGTCCATAATTGACTCAATTATGGCCATCCACTTACGGTATGCAAAATCATATCAATTGCGCCCCAATTTCTTAATATTAAATCCTTAATATTACCCCTACCCCACGTTATACGTTCGCTTATTCAACGCAAAGTATATGTTAGACTCGAATAGTCTAGCTCATAGCACAAAGATAAATTATCACAACATATAGACAAATAAAATAGATCTAATCATAATAGGGGTGAAACTTGTATAAAACTACACATGTCATGGATCTAAAGGTGTCAACTTGTTTGGTTAAATGTCACAACTTACATAATATGATCATAACCGAAGTTCATGTATAAAATTGCATATGTGGTTTATGCAACATAATGATGGTGTGAACTAGCATCTAACACATAGAACTCACACATGTCATAGCATAATTCTAGATCTAAATAGAAGTCATAATTCTAGATCTAAATAGATGTCATACAATATGTGAGATTATAAATACTAATAAATCTAAACTTGCATAGGTACATGTGATTTATCATGTGAATCATCATAGCCCAAATATATATAATCAACATCATGATTCATAAGCTAACTACAACATAATAACATCATGGCTTTGTAACATCGCAACTTAGCATAGAAGCTTGCAACATATATAATATCATCATAGCATGATTTACAACATATAGGATATCATCATCACATAACATAGGATTTACAACATACATGATAGAATAAGGTTTACAACAACATATATGACAATTCACATCATTTTCTTATGATCTATATCACATCTTAATCTAATTAGTTTGCTAATAATCTTATTAAGATCATCATACTCACAATTAGAAAAGAAAGAGAGTCTTGATTTTCTTTAGAGTTGAGTAGAATTAGAGTTTTGATTAGCTTTCTTCCTTCTTAGTTGGCGGCTGCTACACTGAGTTCCATGGCGACGGCATGACGGCGGCTATTCTATTTTTTTATGTGATTTTAGAATGAGAGACTACCCATGTATATATAGAATTTAGGATTAGTTTAGACCGTCTGATCAACTCAGAATGAACCTGAACCGTTAAATTAGCCAACTCAGCACTAAAGACACATCAGCAGCTCAAGATTGGGCTCGGCCCAAACCTGGCCGACTTGACCAGGTCGACACCCAGGTCGACACTACAGTCGACCTGGAGGGGGCGGGGGAGGTCGACTCTAGTGTCGACTCCCCAGTCGACCTGCCTGGGCAGGAATTTTCCCGCCCAGCCCGCTTCTGCACTTCCAGTTTGAATTTTTAAATTTTCCTACGAGCTGTTTTGAATTTTCTGAAACTTCTGATGGCCATATCTCCTTCATACGAATTCCAAATTACGCAAACTCGGACTCTATTTGAACCAGAATTCCGAGACGAACACAATGGCGTGACCCGTTTCCCACAATTCTCACGTCTGAGATTAGTTATTCTTTAATTTGTGAAAATTTATATTAACAGAATTACGGGGTGTTACAGGGAAGAAGGAAATGAACTAACAAGGAACCTGTAAAATGTCTCACAGTGCATGGATCAAATTATAATAACAACATACTTGACATAAAACAGGTGAGACAGTGCATAAGCTGAAAACAAACTAACATAGCAGTAGAAAATCCAACTACAACTTATGATCCAAAGCTAACATTATTACAACTTTTCAAACTGTCTCAAAAAAAAAGCAAGATAAAGGAGGTACACTACTAATGCCCAAGTAGCGACCACCAACGACATAGGGAGAATGTCTATATATCATACGTGGAAGCCTCCTGCTCGCCTCCGAATCAGCTACTCGCGCATCACCAGCTAACCTGTCTCTAGTCTGCTCGTGTGAGCACCCAGAGTAATAAGAAGAGACATAAAACTCTGGGTCAGACATAAAGCCTGGTATGAGCGATAAGCATCTAAAAAGAACAATAACAGGTAGACTAAACCATACCTGAACCTGGACCTGCAACCAAAGAGTTTGCACTACATACTGTACAATACTCTAAGGTGCCATTTCAAATAGTGTAAAGATAACGGGGGTGGGGGTGTGCATGTCACAGTGATGGCAAACAATCAAACATAGCATCCATCCTCACATCTCTCACTCAGTGCGTAAAGCATACGATATTCACCACTTCGATCACCCAACATACTTTGCTATGATCACCTTGCCCCATGAAGTCATAAATGGCTTCACTGCACTGATACATAGCCACTAATCCTTTGCTATGTCCATTTTGCCCCATGGAGTCGCAATGACCCCACTGCACTGGTTCATAGCCTCACTAATTCTTTACTATGTCCACTCTGCCCCATGGAGTCACAATGACCCCACTGCATTGGCTCATAGTCTTACTACGCATCACTTTGCCCCTCGAGTCATAATGACTCTACTGCAGTGATAACGTAGTCTTGCTACCATCACCTTGTCCCTCGAGTCATAGTGACTCTACTGCACTGATAAGTAGCCCATCATCCATTTCGGTGGTGAATCGAAGTTATGAACGTCGGCAACTCCTTAGCACACGTCCTGCAGCAAAGCCCAACCATGAAGTGAACTCATTGGTTCCCAACTGAATCATGAGCTCTAACTTCCATTTGGACTACCTTTGCATCTCGGGTTATTGGTCATCACCGGATCGGTTCGGATCTCCTCCTAATCATCAGTTCGGTTCGGATCGGAATGCTCCTCTTTAATGGATTGGATCGGTTCATCATCACCTCAGCGGGTCGGATCGGGTCTCCACGTCCAGTCGCCATCACCGGTTCGGGTCGGGGTCCTCCGAGCGGCTCAGATCGGAAAGCACTTCTCCAGGTCGAGTACACGGATCGTGCTCACCATTTAAGGACGGATCGGGTGCTCCAGTATGTGACGCGGTTTGGGTTCGAGCTCCTTTCCCCTTCGGATCGAGGTTTAGTTCAGATCGTGGCAAGTACCCACGAACGGTTCGGGTCGGATCCTCCTAACCGATCCGATCCGGTTCGGATGTCTTCCTGCACTTTTTCCAGCAAGCAATTTACGCCACTCGACGGCGTTTTCGACTATTCTACCTATTCTAATCAATCACCAAACATACCATACAGTCATATCAACAAGTAGAAGTGACCTCAAACACCAAAACATCAATATGATAGGTTAAAATGGATCAAACATAGCCAAAATCTCATGTTTCCCCTTAAACATGTTTAGGTGAAACTAATGATGTGATTAGCAAAACTTAACCAAATTAACCCAAATTCATATCAGAGGTCTAAAATATCATTTAAGAATTTATAAATATTTTTCCAGAATTTATTAGTGTATAAATTCGCTAATTAACACTAATTACTCTTAATTAGCCATGATTAGTGAGGAACTATGCAAATCACTCACCTTAGCCACAAATAAAACTTTAGATCTGAAATAGATCTCTGATTTGGTGTGAATCCCAATGCTAAACAGCAGCTCTAATGTTGATTTGGTGAAGTTCTCCCTTTATTTGATGTTGCTAAGCTTAATCCTTGATTAGAAGATGATTTGGAGGTGATTTAGAGGTTGGAGGTCATTTTTAGGATTTCTAAGAGGTAAGTGGAGGCTAGAAAACTGAAATGGAATGAATCTCTAACCCTTTTCAGCCTCCCCATAACCCTAATCCCGAAATGGGTTATGGGCCCATTCACTAATCACCCTATTTGGCCCGGTTAAGCAGTTTTTCACTTTCCAAACCTTGTTTCAGCCATATTTCCCAAACGGTGAGTCCGTTTGGCTATTATGACCACTCTACGGAAAGGTAAACCATCAAACGAATCTAACGGAAGTGGTTTTAGGTCAAAATTCCTTTCCAGTCAAAAGTTATGGCCAAAACAAAATCAGCTAGGGGCAAAACAGTCATTTAAAAATCGAAAAAAATCATGAACATGGGAAATGAGTCTAATGGTTGTTTCCCAAAGTTATATGACCATACGACTTCATATAGGAAAGAAATAAATATTCTACGATCCTCCGATGCGTAGAATGCGGGTTGTTACAGGAGGCACCTTGTACCCCGCATATCCATCGATCTCTATGTACATCTGGACGATCACCAACAAATTCCCTCCTTTTGGGTGTACAACCTAATCTAGATCATCAGTAATTATCCAAACGATGTGAAGACCTCCGGTCTTCGACCACCGTTTTTATCCTCGACACATCGTCGAATCAGTTATTCAGAATGGGATAAACCCGGTCTTTCTGAATAACTCGCGTATATAATAAACAAGTGTTACACAAACACAACATACGCCTCATTCCAATTCAGAATATTCTTTTATTCAAATATTCTTATACTTTGGGAAAGGTTCCCATTAATTTTATCAAAGATAAATTCTTTAAATTTATTCTTTAATCTTCTTTTGAATATCAATTCAAACCAAATTATGGTTTATCCAAACTAGTCGGGATTAGCGAATCTTACCGAAGTAATCACTTGTTAAATTTCTCAACCCCAACCTATTCATCCCATGAAGTAAAACTGGTAATACTTCATATCTAACACCACAATGTTATCGGTAAATTCAATTACAATTTCACGTTCAAATCTAATTAAAAATTTAACTATCGCCTGGAGCAAAACTGGTGATACTCTGTTCTCGATCATTTCAGTCTAATTAAAGATTCATTAAAACTCCACTTAGTTTTAATCTTCCCAAAAATCAATATTAATGATTGTTTAACTTGGGAAATCATATCCTGTCTTTAATTGGGTTAAAGAACCAATGTCATTTAAAACACGGTTCACGATAAACCTCAAAAATCAATTTCAATTCAATTCCAATTAAATATTAATTAATTGTTATACTTCATTAAATCTAAATAAAATGTTTTAATCTTTTTCCTCAACTGGGTTAAAGAACAGTGTTAATGAAGACACCATTCACGACAAACCCAAACCCCATTTGATATTAAATACAAGGCTCTGAATAGGAAATATATCGGCTTATATTCAATATCAAATACCACAACCAACAAATATCGCATTGGAAATAACAATATAAATATGTCTTTCAAATTTCCATAACAATATCTATATAATCACGAAATCCAACATCGAAATATTCCAAAGACAATTTCGATTCAAATCCATTCCAATTCAATTATTGGAAATTCTGGTTACTTTTAAAACCCTTTCAAATCCAATTTATTTATTTCAAAAATAAATGGATTATATTTCTAGTTCAAAACTAGTTCATTTCGATAAAAATCTATTTTTATCTTTTCAAATTTGGAATTTTTCATCCCAATTCTTTCCAAATCATTTCTTATGATTTTACACAAATTATTGCTTATTTTAATAATTTTATCAAGGCTCGTACAGTCGATTTCCATAAATGGCCATCGAACTGCACTTACAATGACCTTTTCCAAATTTGATTTGGACATAATTCCAAATCCAACCATTAGATTTTAAATCTCAAATATTCTTAGAAAGCTCTTTTCGATACGAACCCAACGGTTCCGGTTTTAGGAGAATCCGACGGTCGAATCTCCCGTAATGTCCATTCGAAGTCAATGGTCGAAATTCGCGAACTACCGCAGCGCGGCGCATTCTATTCAGGCCATTATATGTATATAATATATTATATATTTAGTCGATTTCCTTTTAAAACGTATTTTATAAATCGTTTTAAATTCGTTTTAAAAACGATTTCAACTTCATATTCAATTTCAGATCAAAATTGGATATTCCATATCATTAATATATGAATGATAATATGTTCAAAACATTATATTTTGAAATCATTTCCTTTTATATATTCATTATAAAAACGAATATAATCGATATAAATATCGTTCGCGTCAAAATGGCGCATATCTAATCAACACGGCTTTATATTTCAATAACTTCGTTATTCTATTCAACAAATGAATATTTTCTTCAACACATGAAAATATATTTTATTCAACACATGAATATTTATTAATTCTTACTTACAATAAAAATGTTAACTTTATTGTACAAATATTTCATTCAACACATGAATTTTCTTTTATTCAACACATGAATATATATTTTATTTAACACATGAATTTTCTTTTATTCAACACATAAATATATATTTTTATTCAACACATGAATTTTCTTTTATTCAACACATGAATATATATTTTGTTCAACACATGAATTTTATTTTATTCAACACATGAATATATATTTTATTCAATACATGAATTTTCATTTATTCAACACATGAATATTCTTTTATTCAACACATGAATTTCATTTTATAATATTTTTTTATTTTCCAAATTGGAATGAGGCCCAATCAATTACCGTATAAGGTTAATTATATGGATTCCCTACAGCACATGTATATAATAGCAACGATAAATAATCAACCATCATCCAGGGTGCACCACACAACTGCATAAGCATTAAATATAAATAATTAACGCTTACAAAGTCTGTCAACCAATCGATCGACATACAGCTAAATAATTGGGATTAGTGTACGCCAAATATCATCCTAACACCCGTGTGGGGTTTCAAATCAACAAATATAGATTTTTATTTGTGAAATTGGGCGATGTGTAAAATTTGTCGTCCCAATCAATATCAGTCAAATGGATGTACATAAACAAATCGTCCGATTTGTTTATAAATACTTATTTTATATACACGTTAAAAAATATATTTTTAACTATAAAATATTTATTCATTCCACATCACACAATAAAATTTCACAACACATCAATCAAACAAACAAGTCATCCATGGTCTGTGGACGACGGGTGTCGGGTGCTGCTAAGCACCGTCTACATCCTAGTATACATTTCAGACAAGAAATTAAAATAGAAGTGAGGAGTTCTCACCGAGGGTTCCACTTCTCCGTGCTTTCCTTCTGAACTGTTCGGGTTTCGTTTTGATTTCAGTCGATACCATTGCCATCTTTTCCCGCTGTTCACAGTAAAAATCATATTTTTATCACTTAATCACAATAAATAAAAATCATATTTTTGTTTCAATTTCTTTTATTTTACAATGCTTCTTTCTATATACAAATTATATTTTTACCTTGCCATTCTTTACATAGAAATCACATTTTATATATAATGATCGTACTTTTATATTTCTACAACATATGTAAAAATCGCATCTTTATATTCTCTATCATATAAAAATCACATTTTTTATTATTTCTATAATATAAAAATATTTTTTTTGTTAACTACTTTACATAAAAATTATATTTTTATTCTCTACATTACATAAAAAATATATTTTTATTCTCTAACCTCATGATAAAAATCATATCTTTGTTTTTCTAACTTCATAATAAATAAAAATTGAATCTTTATCGCTATGAAAACATTAAAAATATAATCTTTATCATTAAAAATATAATCTTTAATCTAAAACTAGCTTTATAAAAACCGTATTTTTAATCTAAGTTAATTTTATAAAAATTAGAATTCTAAAACAATGTAAAATAAATAAATAAAATAAAATAAAAAGAAAACTCACTGTATTTTTCGAACGGAGGAGGGTTGGGGTGCGCAGGGTATCGGAGCGCCGGAGCGCCGGAGTTTGGAGGCGGTCTGTCGTTGGTGGCTCGAGGTTCTGTGGTGGCGCGATGGGTTCTAGGGGGCGCATTTGAAGAAGAGGAGCGGGGTACGATCGTGGAGGAGGCGGTGGTCTGAGGGGGGGCGGAGCAGCGTGGCGCGGGGGCGGAGGAGCCAAGAGCGGTGGCATCGACGAGGTGGAAGGGCGACGAGGGTTCGAACGAGAGCGGTTTTTTTCTCTTTAGATTTGAGAGTGACGGTGAGGGAGAGAGGAAAAGGAGTTGACCAAGTAATATATATAGTAATTTAATTATTATATTACTTTGTTCTTCAAAAAGTTATATTTTAAATTCGAACTCGAAATCAAACCCATCGACTATCGTCCCTAGCTAATTACCCCCATTCCGAACACAATGAGAATTGTATCGTAAGCTGATTCGATCGTTTCGATCAGTTTTCGTCAACATCAAAATATAAATCTATATATTGAATTGAACGCACATTTCAATTTACCGGGGCCACATACTGACTCTAAAAATTCCCAAAAAAAATTTTCTAGCTTTGTATTGATGATACAGTTCTAATAAAACTAATTTCGTCAAATTCCGAGACCGTTTGAAAAATGGCCATTTTCTGGTCGATCGAAATTGGCTGAAACTGTTAAAACGCGTTTTACTTCGCCACGCTCACATATTGATTCAAAAAATTATGAATTTTGAAATCTAGCAATAACTTGACATCCCGGATCCAACAAAAGTGGTTTTATCGAAAACGAAGGTTGTTTGCAAAATTTTCATTTTTAAGGGCCAAAATTCCATAGCGACTATTCTGAATTTTCAATTGGGCGTAACTTTTTATCCTGGCAATGAAATTTTGATTTTTCAGATTCGTTGGAAAGATATTTTCAAATAGATTCTAATATTTTTGGTTTCGCTAAAATCCGGTTTATTTGAACCCTGTACATTCATTTGAACTTTGAAATCGAAATTTCAAACTATCGCGCCATTTTCAATTCCTTTTAAAATTAAAAATAAATATTTATATTCTAACGTCGACTCAAATAAAAATATACGTTCTAATTCTATTCAAGATAAATTTCTTGTTGTTATTATTTAAAATAATTCATTTTAAATATTCAAAATTAAATAAAATTGCCAAAATAAAATTTTTAAATTGCCTCAGATTTCCGTGTTATTACGTTCTTTTATTCTTCTATTTATCCGTTCCTAAATATTGCATGATATTTCCTTCTTCTCCTCTTCTTTCCCTTTTCACTTCAATCCCTTGCAACTTCTCAATTAATTTCATGTTTTCCTATTAATTTTTTTAGGAAAAATAAATAAATAATGCACAACATTTCTCTATTCACATTTCACGCTAATTTAAAAAATATTTTGATAAATATAAATTATACATGTTCCCTTTTAAAGTTGAGGATAACTTTATAAAGAGAATAAACCTAAATTATGAAAACAATATTTTATAGTCATTGAATATGTAACAACCCGCATTCTACGCATCGGAGGATCGTAGAATATTTATTTCTTTCTTATACGAAGTCGTATGGTCATGTGGCTTTGGGAAACGACTATTGGGGTCATTTCCCATGTTCATGATTTTTGCCGATTTTTAAATGACCGTTTTGCCCCTAGCTGATCTTGTTTTGGCCATAACTTTTGATTGGAAAGGAATTTTGACCTGAAACCACTTCGATTAGATTCGTTTGATGGTTTACCTTTCCGTGGAGTGGTCATAATAGCCAAACTGACTTACCGTTTAGGAGATATGGCTGAAATAAGGTTTGGAAGGTGAAAAACTGCTTAACCGGGCCAAATAGGATGATTAGTGAATAGGCCCATAACCCATTTCGGGATTAGGGTTATGGGGAGGCTGAAATGAGTTAGAGAATCATTTTCATTTCAGTTTTGAGCCCCCACTTTCTTTTTGAAACCCTAGTAATGGCCTCCACCTTCTAATTTCATCCCAAATCGTCTCTAATCACTTTCTAATCGAAGATTAAGCAAAACTACATCAAATCAAGGGAGGGTAGCACCAAATCAAAGAGAGAGCTACTGGAACACGTAGGGATTGGATCCAAATCAGAGATTATTTCAGATCTAAAGTTTGTTTGTGGCAAAGGTGAGTGATTTGCATTGTTTTTCACTAATTACGGCTAATTATGGTAATTAGCGAAGATTAGTGAAATTATGGCTCAGAAAAATCTAGAAAAATTCCTAAAATTCTAAAACATCATTTTATGCCTTTGATATGAATTTGGGTTGATTTCGACTAATTTTGCAAATCTCGGAATTTGGGGGATTAAGGGGTGATTAGTGGAAATTAGCGAATTTATGCATGTTAAAAATCTGGAAAAATATTCATAAATTCTGAAATATTGTTTTAGACCTCTGATGTGAATTTGGGATAATTTGGTTAAGTTTTGTTAATCATATCATAAGTTTCACCTAAACATGCTTGAGGGAGAATATGGGGTTTTGGCTATGTTTGATCCATTTTAACCTATCATATTGTTGTTTTGGTGTTTGTGGTTGATTATACATGTTGCTATGACTATACGGTATGCTTTGTGATTGATTAGAATAGTTGGAATGGTCGAAAACGTCATCGAATGACGTAAATTGTTCGCTGGAAAGTTGCAGGAAAAAAGTGCAAGCTTTCGGACCGGATCAGATGGATGGGCTCGGACCGGAGCGGACTGAGCAAAGTATCGCCGAACCGAACCGAAGCTTGTCTCAAGAGAGAGTGGCAAAAAAGGAAGGCCACCATTATATGAACCGGATCGGATCGGCTATAGAGACCACGACCTGATGGTGGAAGGAGCTCGAACCCGAACCGCGCCACGTATTGGAGCACCCGATCCGCTTGCACGATCCGAAGATGGTCCACGACTCCGCCAGCAGCTCCGAACCGAACCCATGGATGGAGATGGACTTGGAGACCCCGACCCGACCTGTTGAGGTGTTAATGATCCGAACTGCCACCAGGTGGATACCACGAGTTGGAGCATGGAGCACGACCCGACCCGATCCGGTGCATCATGGAGGAACTTGAGGAACTCGATCCGATCCGAGGTGATGAAGCAATCCGAATCGAACCAAGGAAGAAGGAGAAGACCGATCCGGTGATGACCAATAACCCGAGATGCAAAGGTAGTCCAAATGGAAGTTAGAGCTCAGGATCCATATGGGAACCAATGAGTTCACTTCATGATTGGGCTTTGCTGCGGGACGTGTGCAAAGGGGTTGTCGGTATTCATAACTTTGGTCCACCACTGAGAGATGGATAGTGGGCTTGTAGTGATAGTTACATGGGATTGGATTCCGTCACGGCCCAAAGTATTAGGTGACCAAAGTAGTGGATATCGTATGCTTTACGCACTGAGTGAGGGATGTGAGGATGATTGCTATGCTTGATTGTTTGACATCACTATGACATGCACACCCCCACCCCTGTATCTCTTACACAGTATGTTAGTGGCACCTTAGAGTATTGTACGGTATGTAGTGCTAAATCTTTGGTTGCAGGTCCAGGTTCAGGTATGATTGGATTATACCTGTTATTGTTCTGTTTTGTTGCTTATCGCTCATACCAGGCTTTATGTCTGACCCAGAGTTTTATGTCTCCTCTTATTACTCTGGGTGCTCACACAAGCAGACTAGAGACAGGTTAGCTGGTGATGCGCGAGTAGCTGATACGGAGGCGAGCAGGAGGCTTCCACGTATGATATCTACATATATTCTCCCTGTGTCATTGGTGGTCACTACTTGGGCATTAGTAGTGTACCTTCTTTATCTTGCTTTTGCTTTAGAGATGGTATTTTAAAAGTTGTAATAATCTGTATTTTGGATTTCCGCTGCTATGATGTTAGTTGTTTCAGCTTATGCACTGTCTCACCTGTTTTATGTCAAGTATGTTGTTATTATATTTTATTCTATGCACTGTGAGACATTCTACAGGTTCCTTGATTAGCCCATTCTCTTCTTTCTTTTCTTTTGATGACCGTCCCGTGCTAACTGGACATGTGTACAACGCACTTTTGGAGTAAATGTTGGTTGGTGCGGGGCGGGTCGTCACATTTGGTATCAGAGCTCTAGGTTGCGTAGTTAACCTAGGGAAAGACACTAGGGAGAGATAGTACGTATATGAGAGCGCGTATTTGTGATTACTTTGGTTTTCAAAAGCTATATATGTATATACTATTAGTAGTATAAAGACGAAGTTGCACTGCACCAGCACCACTATGAGGTCGTTAATCGTTTTCTCTTTACAGATCGAACGATGAGTAGAGACACCAGAGGTGCTGGTAGAGGGACCAACCATGGGAATGCTCCTGACATGAGGACAATGTTTACCAACTTCATGAGGGAGATGCTTAGGGATGTTCAAGGAACAGTTCCCAATCCCGGAAATGGTGGTGGTCCAGTAATGCAGGTCCCTAGGGTCGATTTCGCCAAGTTGTGCAAGGATTACACTAACCTTGGTGGGAAGCCATTCCATGGAACGGAGTCGGCCACAGATGTTCAGGATTGGTTGGATAGCTGTGATCATATCTTCGATGACTTGGGTATTGAGGATGCGATGAAGAGAAGGCTAGCGTCTCGTCAACTGCAAGGGTGAGCGATGAATTGGTAGAATGCCATTAGAACAGCTACTCCAGAGGATCAAGTTACTTGGAATCAATTTAAGACTCGCTTTTGTGATATGTTTATTCCAGCTGCTCATAAATCAGAATTGTTCAGGAAGTTCTTGGAGCTTAAGCAGAATGGTAGGGCAGTCTCGGAGTACATTGCAGAATTTGACACTTTATCAAAATATGGATGGTCCTTTATCGATACAGTCGAAAAGAAGAACGAGAAGTTCATAACTGGCTTGGATGGGTACTTATGGGAAAGACTTATAAACCATATTGATGAGACATTCGAGTCTATTGTAGGAAAGGCATTAAGGTCAGAGAGCCTTTTCCCTAAGTCGAAGACTGAGGTTGCTACGGCATCTGCAGAGGAGCCAAAGCCGCAAGCAGGCGGTGAAGGCAAGAAGAATTCTCAGAACAAGAGGAAGCATTACCCGACCAAGGATGGTCAGAATAAGAAAAATAAGAAAGATGGCGAATGCTTTAGCTGTGGCAAGAAGGGCCACTATGCCAGAGATTGTCGAGAAAAGCATGGGGAAAGGAAGTGCTTTAACTGCGGCCAGGCGGGACATCACAAGGATGATTGCCCACAACCTCCTAGGGAGAAGCAGATTGTGAAAGCGTATGCTATCAACGCTGTTCCTTCTTCGTCGAATGCCCCAACTGCGGTGCAGAAGGAAAAAGGTGTCGTTATTCGAGGTATGCTTTCTATTTAAGGTGTTTTGATTGGGTTTTGCTTGACAAACCTAAGTTAGTCGATAGACCTTTAGTAGTGACGAACCCGATTGGTGGTTCGACTAGTTTTGGCATGATTTGTTGTAATGTGGTCTTATCGAGTCATGGATGTATGTTTCCTTGTGATTGCTTTGTTTTGGGCTTTACTGGGTTTAGCATTATTTTGGGAGTCGATTTACTCCAAAGGAATAGGGTGGTATTAGGTACCTACCTAGTGATGGCGATAGTAACTGGAGTTAAGAAAGGTGAAAGGTTATTTTTGTAATAAGTTCTAGTTGTCTCTGGGAGGCAAATGAGTACTCCAGTGCTAGATTGTTTTTCTAGTATCACCTCACATGGATTGTCCGAACTCGAAGGCGATGTTCCTTGTGTGCTTGTCTGATATTGGTTTAGGCCTTTGGAGCTTGTGCTTGGGGAATGTCGATTTCGACTAAGATGGTTTGCGTGAGGGGTAAATAGTTGCTGTGATTTTTCATTGGATGATATCTTGGTTTACTCGAGGAGTGATGGGCAGACGGAACATGATGAGACTGTTCAATGGTATAGACTGCCCAGAGTTAGACTCGATAGGGTTATGGGATTGCTCGAGTGGGACTAGGGAAAGATGTAAAGTAATGGATTGTTTAGGACCCTATGTTGATGTTCTCTATTGGATAGTAGAACTTTGAAGGGATAGGATGTATTCGTTGATCATGGAAGATACAACGAAGGTTAGGGCGATTCAAGTTGGACTTGAACTCGTAAAAGAAAATGGGTGTTCGTTGATCTTGGAGATGCAACGAATAGGGAGACGACTCACGTTGGACTAAAGTTTGTCACTAATGGATACTCAAGACTGGGTCTGAGTTATAGATTGACTCGAGTTGGACTCGAGAAGGCTGCAAGGAATTGGATTCGGCTCGGGTTGGACTCGAGAGGGCAGCAAGACAATGGATAGACTTGGGTTGGACTCAAGTATTTTAGGAGGACTAAAAGCAAGGGTATCTGGGGACGCCCGTTACCTTGGATCCGTTGGACGTGATCTAGTTATCCTTGGAGGATAAACGTACGTTGGACGTACGGTAGTCCGATTGGAGGCTAGGCTTCCATTAGTTTAACTATCCTTGGAGGATAAACGTACGTTGGATGTACGGTAGTCCGTAGGGAGGTGGGGCTTCCATTGGCCTGGGATTGGTTGGACCAGTCAAGTAGGCATCGGTGTATGTATGGAGGCTGGGCTTCCATTAGTTATTGATGTTGGTTGGACCAGACATACTAGAATCGACATATTGGGATTGGTTAGACCAGTCATGTAGGTGTCGATGTGTTTATGAATTTAGCAGGTGATAGGTAGGACTTGTTTGATGAATGTTATGGTTGCTATGTTGTTCCTATTTTTCTTCCCTTGAGTAAACTATCACCTGTAGGGTTTCAGCGATGGGGAACAAAGTGATTGTAGTAGGACTATGAGCCAGTGCAGTAGAGTCGTCATGACTCAAGGGGCAAAGTGGACATAGTAAAGGAATAGTAGGGCTATGAGCCAGTGCAGTGGAGTTGTTATGACTTCATGGGGCAGAGTGGACATAGCAAAGGACTTGTGGCTATGAATCAGTGCAATGGAGTCGCCATAACTCCATGGGGCAGAGTGATCATAGTAAAGGATTTGGGTGCGGTAATAGTTGCATTGAGTAGGAGACATGCCGGTTTAGGGGTTTTGTTTCTAGGATGGAAGCAACTAAAGTATATCACAGGATATGATTTCGGGCCCAAGAGTGAATTGGATTCAGAAACACTAGTAAGCTTGACGATTAGATCGATTTTGATTGAGTGGATTGGTTCCAGTTAGAAGGACGATCCTAATCTGTTGGAAATCATCTCTAGGGTAGAGATGGGTATCGATGGAAAGAGAACGATCAAGCAAGGATTTGATCGAGAAGGATGGCTTCGAAAGAATAAGGGACTAGTTGTACCCAACGTAGATGGACTGAGAGATGAAGTGCTTAGAGCATATCATCACCCAAAATTGACTATACATCCCAGTGGTAACAAGATATATTGAGACATGGAGCAGATCTACTACTGGGAAAGGATAAAGAAAGACGTTGAAAGACGTTGGGAATTTGGCGTATGAAGTAGAGCTACCTGACAAGATGGCGGGAGTTCACAACGTATTTCATGTTTCCCAGTTAAGGAAGTTTGTGCAAGACCCTAATGTGGCTATTTCACCAGATCAGTTGGACGATATCGAGGTTGAACCCGAGGCGGTTGAGAACCGCAAGTCTATGCGTATTGTTGGGAACGATACGAAGCAGCTTCGAAGGAAGGCGGTGAAACTAGTCAAAGTCCAGTGGGGTGAGAATGAAAAAGACTGTACTTGGGAAACAGAGGAGGATATAAGGAAGAAGTATCCAGAACTCTTTGCCTAGTAAGGTTTTGGTAGTGATAGTTTCTTCCCTTGTTAGTAAACCGCATGCTAGGATAGACTTGTTTTGCATTTTGATTGGTGTTTTATGGTAGATAGGCATGCGGGACCCTTTGTGTGTTTTGGTTAGGGAATATCGGGGGCGAAATTTCTTAAGGGGGGGGGGATGTAACAACCCGCATTCTACGCATCGGAGGATCGTAGAATATTTATTTCTTTCTTATACGAAGTCGTATGGTCATGTGGCTTTGGGAAACGACTATTGGGGTCATTTCCCATGTTCATGATTTTTGCCGATTTTTAAATGACCGTTTTGCCCCTAGCTGATCTTGTTTTGTCCATAACTTTTGATTGGAAAGGAATTTTGACCTGAAACCACTTCCATTAGATTCGTTTGATGGTTTACCTTTCCGTGGAGTGGTCATAGTAGCCAAACGGACTTACCGTTTGGGAGATATGACTGAAATAAGGTTTGGAAGGTGAAAAACTGCTTAACGGGGCCAAATAGGGTGATTAGTGAATAGGCCCATAACCCATTTCGGGATTAGGGTTATGGGGAGGCTGAAATGAGTTATAGAATCATTTTCATTTCAGTTTTGAGCCGCCACTTTCCTTCTTGAAACCCTAGTAATGGCCTCCACCTTCTAATTTCATCCCAAATCGTCTCTAATCACTTTCTAATCGAAGATTAAGAAAAACTACATCAAATCAAGGGAGGGTAATACCAAATCAAAGAGAGAGCTGTTGGAACACGTAGGGATTGGATCCAAATCAGAGATTATTTCAGATCTAAAGTTTGTTTGTGGAAAAGGTGAGTGATTTGCATTGTTTTTCACAAATTACGGCTAATTATGGTAATTAGCGAAGATTAGTGAAATTATGGCTCAGAAAAATCTAGAAAAATTCCTAAAATTCTAAAACGTCATTTTATGCCTCTGATATGAATTTGGGTTAATTTCGACTAATTTTGCAAATCCCGGAATTTGGGGGATTAAGGGGTGATAAGTGGAAATTAGCAAATTTATGCATGTTAAAAATCTGGATAAATATTCATAAATTCTGAAATATTGTTTTAGACCTCTGATGTGAATTTGGGATAAGTTGGTTAAGTTTTGTTGATCATATCATAAGTTTCACCTAAACATGCTTAAGGGAGAATATGGGGTTTTGGCTATGTTTGATCCATTTTAACCTATCATATTGTTATTTTGGTGTTTGTGGTTGATTATACATGTTGCTATGACTGTACGGTATGCTTTGTGATTGATTAGAATAGTTGGAATGGTCGAAAACGTCGTCGAATGGCGTAAATTGTTCGCTGGAAAAGTTGCAGGAAAACAGTGCAGGCTTTCGGACCGGATCGGATGGATGGGCTCAGACCGGAGCGGACTGAGCAAAGTATCGCCGAACCGAACCGAAGCTTGTCACAAGAGAGAGTGGCAAAAAGGAAGGCCACCATTATATGAAACGGATCGGATCGGCTATAGAGACCGCGACCTGATGGTGGAAGGAGCTCGAACCCGAACCGCGCCACGTACTGGAGCACCCGATCCGCTTGCACAATCTGAAGATGGTCCACGACTCCGCCAGCAGCTCCGACCCGAACCCATGGATGGAGATGGACTTGGAGACCCCGACCCGACCTGTTGAGGTGTTGATGATCCGAACTTCCACCAGGTGGATACCACGAGTTGGAGCATGGAGCACGACCCGACCCGATCCGGTGCATCATGGAGGGACTTGAGGAACTTGATCCGATCCGAGGTGATGAAGCAATCTGAACCGAACCAAGGAAGAAGGAGAAGACCGATCCGGTGATGACCAATAACCCGAGATGCAAAGGTAGTCCAAATGGAAGTTACAGCTCATGATCCATATAGGAACCAATGAGTTCACTTCATGATTGGGCTTTGCTGCGGGACGTGTGCAAAGGGGTTGTCGGTATTCATAACTTTGGTCCACCACTGAGAGATGGATAGTGGGCTTGTAGTGATAGTTACACGGGATTGGATTCCGTCACGGCCCAAAGTATTAGGTGACCAAAGTAGTGGATATCGTATGCTTTACGCACTGAGTGAGGGATGTGAGGATGATTGCTATGCTTGATTGTTTGACATCACTATGACATGCACACCCCCACCCCCGTATCTCTTACACAGTATGTTAGTGGCACCTTAGAGTATTGTACGGTATGTAGTGCAAACTCTTTGGTTGCAGTTCCAGGTTCAGGTATGATTGGATTATACCTGTTATTGTTCTGTTTTGTTGCTTATCACTCATACCAGGCTTTATGTCTGACCCAGAGTTTTATGTCTCCTCTTATTACTCTGGATGCTCACACGAGCAGACTAGAGACAGGTTAGCTGGTGATGCGCGAGTAGCTGATACGGAGGCGAGCAGGAGGCTTCCACGTATGATATCTACATATATTCTCCCTGTGTCGTTGGTGGTCACTACTTGGGCATTAGTAGTGTACCTTCTTTATCTTTCTTTTGCTTTAGAGACAGTATTTTAAAAGTTGTAATAAGCTGTATTTTGGATTTCCGCTGCTATGATGTTAGTTGTTTCAGCTTATGCACTGTCTCACCTATTTTATGTCAAGTATGTTGTTATTATATTTTATTCTATGCGCTGTGAGACATTCTACAGGTTCCTTGATTAGCCCATTCTCTTCTTTCTTTTCTTTTGATGACCGTCCCGTGCTAACTGGACATGTGTACCGCGCACTTTTGGAGTAAATGTCGGTTGGTGCGGGGCGGGTCGTCACAGAATAATTGCTGTAACCAATATAGAAATGGTCTTGACGTTACACTTAAAAACTTTAATTTTGAATTTGAATTTGGATTGCGTGTGCTTAGTCTAATTTAAACAAATTGGATTGATTGCTAAATTACATAATCCATAATAAAATTTCCATAATGCCACCGTTGAATAAAATACTAAGCAGATATGGTATTTAACAATGTTCAAATAAGTAATCGTACAACCCTAATGTTCAGCTAAGTATTACAAAAGAATTTTTTTTGAAGAAATTAATTATCCCCTTTTGATTTTTGAATTAAAAATAAATACTATATTACTTTTTTAATTACTTAGTGTACTCTTAATTTATTTGTAGGTGTTCTTCCTTATCTCTTTCCCACTTTAACAGTGAATCGTTTCCTTTAATTTTGAAAAGAAATAACTGTTTATTTAATCAACACATAAATTTCCTAATTATTACCTTATTTTTGAGTAATGAACTAAAGAAAAACTTTTCCAAAATAAATACCTGAAATCCTATTAATGACGTAGGTTGAATTAAGATAATAAGTGTAACATCTATAATAGTAAATTTTAACAATACGGATATGCATTTTAGATATGTTGGTTGCAATAATGATGAAACATTCATTAAATTAGAAATTTGTACCTATTGTTTGTATATCGTAATTTTAAAATAATTTTGAATTAGTATAAGTAGAATATAACCTTTTATTATCTTCCTAGTAACTGTAATCAATTTTTGAATTTAATGTTGGAACCTCAATTGGAATTCTTTAGAAAAAAAAATATTGAAAATAAATGTGGTTGATTGTTTTAAAAAGAGAAACACATGTTTATGTTTGTATGAAAAGAAAAAAAATGAGTATAAATTTGTATATAGTAGTTAAGGATATTAATTAGGGGTTCCTCATTCGATTTATAATCATGCATTGAATACTTTCCCATTTTTCTCTTTCTTATTTTATTTTTAATTTTGAATAAGAAATAAATATGCTACCTCATGCTTAGTCAGCTAAATTAATTTCTTTCGTAACTACTATATATGAAAGGACACATTGAAGAAATAAATATAATATCTTTCTCAATTTCCTTCAACATTCTTTTTTTTCCTTCTCTGCAATTGTTTTCTACAAATGTTAGAACCTCTTCATCCTCTCCCCATAAAAGAAGAAAAGTAAATCTAAATTCCTTTCTACCTTCATCAACCTCATCTTCCCTAAAAAAAAAAAAAAAAAAAAAAAAAAAAAAAAATTCATGGTGTCCTCTTCTTAAAATTTTATACATCCTCCTTCTCAAAAGAAACAAAGGATCTTCAATTTGCAAATTTGCTGTTCGGGATTGGTTGTTGTCCATGTTTATTTCTTGTCTTCATCTTATCCACACAAGGTGAGAATTCTAAAATCACTTTAAAAATATGAGTTTTAATTTATACATTCGATGTGTAAAGTTATGTATGCTATGAATAAAATTATCATGCGATGAAATAATTATTGGTTAGTTAAAAATATGATTTTTAACTATATGCGATGAATAAAATTATCATGCAATGAAATAATTATTGGTTAGTTAAAAATATGATTTTTAACTTATGTATGCTTTGAATAAAATTATATTCATGCGATATAGAAATTTTTCATGTTATTGAATAATTCCTAGTTCGATAAAAATATGATTTTTAGTATATTCATGCGATGTAGAAAATTGTTGTGAGAATTGTAACACCCCGCCTCCGCTAGGGTCACTCGCAAAGGAATGCACTAGCTTTAGAGGGGCATTATTGGTAAACATGCACAGAAATATCACAAGACAGAACATATAAAATAGCGGAAGTAAAATTGAACTTTCATAAACATTAATAATTAAGGTCTAAAGCCTATTACATCAGAGTACATCAAAACCTATCTTGCAATAGTAAAGAAGCATAAAGACTTTTTCATAAATTATTCCCCAAGTAAAAACAGTAAAGTAGCCATAGCCAAGAAAAATCCAAGCCATCCATGATGACCTTCAAGCAGAAGAAATCCGAACTAAACAACAGTATTTCCTCCCTGTAACCTGGGGGGGAAACGGAAGAAAAGAGGCGAAACAAAACGGGTCAGTCAAAAAGACTGAGTAAGCCCTATCTACTATCAGTATAAAAACTAGTAAAGTTAACTGACATGAGAAACTGGGATGAACATAAGCATGATGACAAGATAGATAAGCTAAATTAGAATAACATGATGAACTACTGAACTCAGAATAAACTAAGGTGTCATGATACATTACGGTGTCAAGATAAAACAAGGTATCCCATCGTCAAGTTCCTGTCAAATATAATATCCCCAAGATATCTATCACGTATAACATCCCATGGTATCTATCCTGTCTTTTAGCTCTGCCCCTACCGTACTAGTATCCCCGTCGTATCATGTGTTAACCATGAATGACCCTTACTCAACAGTCGTGAAACGGTCCATGTCAACCTAATATATCGCATATATAGGTTACTCAACTCGTATGTTTTATTCCATGTAAATGTTCAGTCCCTTGCCGTAGACCATACGGGCTTTCCCATGAGATTCTATATTACTTTAACATAGTTCCATGATCCTTAAGATCGGTTTGGACTGTTACCCTAAACCTAGCTGGGGTCTTCCAACATGAATTATCATTTATACAACTAGGACTTATGCTACCTAGGACTACTAGGGATTACGCTTACCTATTGCACGTTTTCGTATTTTGGTTTTGGTTCAACCACCCAGGGCCACTAGGATTTACGCTAACCGTCAACCGCGCCCTTTTTCCCACGCATTCATCGTGAATCGTTTTTCCATGACTGTATGCACATGTATCACATCGTGCCATCCGAGTCCTGTCACAGGGCAGACTAGGAAATACAGGACTCGGTCGGGAGCTTTCAATTTATCTGCCGATGCAGATGCTAAGGTCTGTTTTTCTATACGTGGCTATGGTCCCACGAGACCCCTCCCTCAACTAGTGAAAGACAAGACAGGATAAATCCTGTATGAGAACACACTACTGGCCAACCCACAATCTAGCCCTACCGCAACCATAATTAGATAGCAATTATGGTCTTTTGGGTGTTCTCTGCCTTTCCGTACGTACACGCTTGACCAAAGATGGTAGGTAGCCTGACGAAAATGCTATCTAGGGTACGACCGTGTATCGTCGACTATCCCCTATCCATCCCCGTCTTTAGGTCGCTCGTATAGCAACCAAGGCATACTCTTGGTTCTTCTAACGCATACCTTAACCTCTCATGAGCCTAGTATAATCACCTGGCAGCTCATAGAGGGATACCAAGAATACCCTCACATTCCCCGAAGCCGCTGCTTCGTTACCCAGTTCGCTGGAGCCTTTATCCAAATCAGATACTTGCTCCTACTCGTATACTTAAACGATGACCTACCGTATTAGGTTACTCATCTATCTATGAACTGGTCTAAACTTCCTTGACTAAGAATCATTACTTAGTTACTCTTCAACTAAGGTTTACCACTTAGCCTCATTCCCGCTATCCTTGTTAACTACGGTTATCCACCTAATCCTCAGAACTAGGGTTTACATAATGGATTAAGTGTCACTTAAGTTCATGACTTAACCCGTCTACAAATCATGTCAAGATAATCATGTCAAAATTGGCTAAGTATCCAAGTTCAAGACTTAACCCCACAAACCATGCTCAAGTTGGTTAAGTATATTAAGCAATTCACGACTTAACCTCGCCCAATTATCATTCTAGATTGGTTAAGTATATATTAACTTGACCCTATTAATTTACTTAGTCAAATCGGTCAAGTGTATTCAAGCGATTCGTGACATAGCCTTATCATGTTTTCACGTTAGATTGGTTAAGTATAGGTTAACTTAACCTCAATAAATTCACGGGTTAGATTGGTTAGGTATAGGTCACTTAACCTCAACAAATTCACGGGTTAGATTGGTTAAGTATAGGTCACTTAACCGCATCAATTCATCATGTTTAGATTAGTTAAGTGTTTAACTTAACCCCATTAAACTACCAAGCGGGATTAATTAAGTCTAGGCTAACTTAACCCCATCCGATTATCATGTTTAGACTAGTTGAGTCTAATCTTAACCCCATCCCTTAATTGTATCTTTCGGTTAAGTGTCATTAAGAAAACTTACTTAACCTTACCAGATTATCGTGTTGGATTGATTAAGTGTTGGTTAACTTAACCCCGTCCACTAGTCGTATAAAAATGGTTAAGTGTCATTAGGCAAATCAAGTCACTTAACCTTCCCAACCTTGTCATGTTTTGTTAAGTACCATTAGCCTAATCAAATTACTTAACCCATTTGCCCATGTCATATTTGGTTAAGAGTCATTAATCAAATTAACTTAACCCTATCATGTGGCATTAATTACTTAATGCACCTTCACCTCTCACATTAGACTTTGTTGTGGTTACTAGTTAAGCCGGTCGGTTCCGGGTAGCTTTACACCACAACTTGGTCTAACCTCGGGTTCAAGCACAACATGACCAACTTCTCACATTGGGTCCTATTGTTTGCAACTACTAGTTAAGCCGGTCGGTTCCGGGTAGTTTTACGTTGCAAACTCAACCCAACCTCGAGTTGGCCACTTTCATGTTTAGTCTAGTGTCATGTTCATATTCAAGTTTTCAAGCAATTGGGTAGACCTAACTTAATAGGTAAATTCCCAATGGGTAGACCTAACTTAATAGGTAAATTCCCAAGCTTATGTTTTCAAGCATACTTACATGTCAACTTCCATGTTATGTTTCAAGTCATGTCTTCAAGTTGTATTTTCATGTCATTAGAAATTACCCATAACATAACCCAACGCTTTTAAACTCGCATATACGTTCGCAACAACGTAATGGATTAAAAGAATTGACTTGGCAAAGGCATGACAAAAATGGATATTAAGCCACAAGTTAATCATGGTGGCAAATGAGGCACAAATGTGTTCATTAGCTTGCATGTTACATTCTTAAGCCTCAAAATCATGCATAAACCCAAACTTGGCACATAAACGAATCATGGTGACAAAAGACATGGAATGATGACTAGAAACTCGCATGTATCATCATATAAGGGTTATGACTTCATATGCAAGTTGACATAAAGATTATGAAGGTTCTCATGTTGCATAATGCAACATTTCAACATAAAGGTTGTAGCTTTTAGCTCATAAGATCAAGATAATGACTTCATAAACTTGCATGACATGATAGCATGTATCATTCTCAATGATCAAACCCAAACTTGCAACATGAACATTTAACTTCATAGTTAATATCTAAGAGTAGGGAAAGGGCTTACATTGATATGAAGGCACAAATCGAAATGCAACACAAAGATTGCGATGAAGCCTATGCATGCCATCACCCAAAAACCCAAAGATGAACCCTCCAAATCGATAAAAACCCCATCTTTATGAACAAAGATCAAAGCTTTTGTCTTGAAATCAACTTGAGAAGCTCTCATACTAACATAGGGACTCTCTAACACTCTCATGATCATGAAACCTCTCATAGAAATGAAGTGGAGGCTAGGATTTTTAGTGGAGGCCATGAGTGGAGCAATTTTGCCATAGTTTAGTTGCATGAATGAATAATGAGGGTTTAGGGGTAGGTTAGGGGCTTATTTATAGAGATTAGGATTAGTTAGGACCCTTAGATTAACCCTAGGACCAACCTGAACCGTCAGATTTCAAACCAGGCCCAAAAACCTAGCCAAGATAGAAAATAGGTGCACCAGGCAAAACTGCCCGGCCACCCTATGTCGACCCCCAAGTCGACAGGGCTGTCGACTTGGGTAGTGCCAGGTCGACTCCCAAGTCGACAGGGCTGTCGACTTGGGGAGCCTGGCGGGAATTTTCTCGCCTAGCCTTCACGCCCTAATTTTCGAAATTAGAACTCGTTTTTGAACTTGAATTTTCTGAAAACTTCGTCAGACCCTAACTTGGTCATACGGACTCCGATTCTCGAAAACTCGGACTCTATTTCGCGTATTTTTCCGAGACGAACGCAATGGCATAGCCCGTTTAACTTGATTCAGAACTTATAATTAAATTCTGCCTTGATTCTCGTCTTAATCATGTTATCGAAATACGGGTTGTTACATTCTCCCTACCTTTTAGGATTTTGTCCCCGAAATCTCCAAGTTAGGAAGAACATATCCTACCATCCATCATACATCTACTCAAAACATCATCCACAAGCAACCATTGTCCTTAGATGATTTCTAATGCTGTATGAACATACGCAAGACGTGTGTGTACATGTTCCTTAGCTAATGCTAATGATCAGGCCTGAATTATCTTCCTAATGCAAAAATATGTATTGTGCCATGAATCCAACATGTATGCAAATAGTCCTAGTCATATAGATACTATATGCGTGCACAATCATTCATTCATATGCAACCACCGCATGATAATACATTCGATTTCATCCATAAACAAGTATAAATACTCGTGCATATGCAATATGAAATGTGACTGAGTCGAGCTAGTATCTAATGTGTATTCGCGCATCCACGAGCAACCAGTTGCAACCACTTGCAACCATATCAATCATAACATGTTTCAAATACACGTTTACATCCATAGGGTTCTACCTAGGATTCCCTGAAACATGGTCGAGAAGATAAACAAGAAAAACTCCTTACGGGGTTTGTAACAGAAAATAGGACCGAGAGGATGTCCACAAAAGATAGCCTACAAGTAAGCTCTACAGAAAACAGGGATCAAGGATATACTCCCAAAAAGGGATATCATGCGCGTATCTAGTCTTTGACCATCAAAGTCGTATTTCCGTGGGCTTAATTCCATTGTGCTTTAACCATCCTTTAACTTCATGGTTTCGTAGCTCCTTATTTTTCCTGTTTCCATAACATGAGTTGGAACTCATTTCTTCATCGCCTCTCGTTCCACTTTGCACCTATCCTTTTTCTAGAATACTTGGCGCAAACATGACTGCGTACTCATGATCTCATGCAAGCTTTCCAAAATTCACTAGTGAATCTCGGACCTCGTACCACAAGGTATTCCACGTAGGAGAACTTTCTCTTGAAAGTAAACAGATGTCAACCAGGTTATCATGCGCACTTACTAGGGTGATTTCTATGACCTATGCATAAGTGAAATGAACCATCCGTCTTATCGGCGAACACCACTCGATCGGGCTTCAAATTTCCAATAAAGGCATCAAGGGATTCTTAGTAACTAGTCATGACAGAACCTCAAAAAGGTTACACGATACTTCGAGGGTATTACCAAGGCTAGTCAAAAGGTCTAACTACCCTCCTATCAAAACCGAGAGTGGCACCCCCTACTGGATAACCACTTCATCCCTAGAATCCATCCATAGCATATAAACATAAGCATTATTTCCAAACTCAACACTTGGCATAGACATTCTCAAATCCAAAGAAGTCATGTATAAATGGACTGACTCTCCAATAGGACTTTGAGACAAAAATTGGGATTCCCTATTACGCTAGTACTTAAGGTGCAGAGACTCAACTACCGAAGCGGACTTAAATGATACGATGATCAAAACAAAGTCCTAACGGGATGATAGAGACGAAGAGCTAAACCTTTAACAAGATCGTTACCCTCCTTCCGAGGTACCCTAGAAATGAGAGCACACTATTGCCCTCCCGATGATCCTGTGCTTGTCCCATAATACTTAACTATCCGCCCCGTTTTACCGTGCCAGAGGTACTCTCTCGTCATGGGTTTCATTGTTCATCTTTCTCCCTCCTTGAGGACTAAGCTATACCAACAAGTTGCTCATCCTTAAGCTCGTATCCTTTATCCTCTTTCTCACTATCCTTTCCTATAACGCGGCCACTGGTCTCTCGAGAACCACCTCCATCGCATGGAAAGCACTTTCGTAGATAGAAAAGACTAGTCGCAGTTAAAACCACTGTGACTACAGATGGAGGAAAGAAAGGAAAAGAGATTAAATTAAGGAAACAAGGATAGTGCTAATGGCCTTTGGGGAATAGCCTTTTTATTTTAAAAGAAAATTTTCTTGAAAAATGCTTCTTTGTAAACGATTTTCAAATAGTTTTCAGAAGGTCTTTAAAAACTTTTGCCCAGTCTGGTAACCTTCTGCTCTGATACCAAACGTAACACCCCGCCTCCGCTAGGGTCACTCGCAAAGGAATGCACTAGCTTTAGAGGGGCATTATTGGTAAACATGCACAGAAATATCACAAGACAGAACATATAAAATAGCGGAAGTAAAATTGAACTTTCATAAACATTAATAATTAAGGTCTAAAGCCTATTACATCAGAGTACATCAAAACCTGTCTTGCAATAGTAAAGAAGCATAAAGACTTTTTCATAAATTATTCCCCAAGTAAAAACAGTAAAGTAGCCATAGCCAAGAAAAATCCAAGCCATCCATGATGACCTTCAAGCAGAAGAAATCCGAACTAAACAGTAGTATTTCCTCCCTGTAACCTGGGGGGAAACGGAAGAAAAGAGGCGAAACAAAACGGGTCAGTCAAAAAGACTGAGTAAGCCCTATCTACTATCAGTATAAAAACTAGTAAAGTTAACTGACATGAGAAACTGGGATGAACATAAGCATGATGACAAGATAGATAAGCTAAATTAGAATAACAGGATGAACTACTGAACTCAGAATAAACTAAGGTGTCATGATACATTACGGTGTCAAGATAAAACAAGGTATCCCATCGTCAAGTTCCTTTCAAATATAATATCCCCAAGATATCTATCACGTATAACATCCCATGGTATCTATCCTGTCTTTTAGCTCTGCCCCTACCGTACTAGTATCCCCGCCGTATCATGTGTTAACCATGAATGACCCTTACTCAACAGTCGTGAAACGGTCCATGTCAACCTAATATATCGCATATATAGGTTACTCAACTCGTATGTTTTATTCCATGTAAATGTTCAGTCCCTTGCCGTAGACCATACGGGCTTTCCCATGAGATTCTATATTACTTTAACATAGTTCCATGATCCTTAAGATCGGTTTGGACTGTTACCCTAAACCTAGCTGGGGTCTTCCAACATGAATTATCGTTTGTACAACTAGGACTTATGCTACCTAGGACTACTAGGGATTACGCTTACCTATTGCACGTTTTCGTATTTCGGTTTTGGTTCAACCACCCAGGGCCACTAGGATTTACGCTAACCGTCAACCGCGCCCTTTTTCCCACGCATTCATCGTGAATCGTTTTTCCATGACTGTATGCACATGTATCACATCGTGCCATCCGAGTCCTGTCACAGGGCAGACCAGGAAATACAGGACTCGGTCGGGAGCTTTCAATTTATCTGCCGATGCATATGCTAAGGTCTGTTTTTCTATACGTGGCTATGGTCCCACGAGACCCCTCCCTCAACTAGTGAAAGACAAGACAGGATAAATCCTGTATGAGAACACACTACTGGCCAACCCACAATCTAGCCCTACCGCAACCATAATTAGATAGCAATTATGGTCTTTTGGGTGTTCTCTGCCTTTCCGTACGTACACGCTTGACCAAAGATGGTAGGTAGCCTGACGAAAATGCTATCTAGGGTACGACCGTGTATCGTCGACTATCCCCTATCCATCCCCGTCTTTAGGTCGCTCGTATAGCAACCAAGGCATACTCTTGGTTCTTCTAACGCATACCTTAACCTCTCATGAGCCTAGTATAATCACCTGGCAGCTCATAGAGGGATACCAAGAATACCCTCACGTTCCCCGAAGCCGCTGCTTCGTTACCCAGTTCGCTGGAGCCTTTATCCAAATCAGATACTTGCTCCTACTCGTATACTTAAACGATGACCTACCGTATTAGGTTACTCATCTATCTATGAACTGGTCTAAACTTCCTTGACTAAGAATCATTACTTAGTTACTCTTCAACTAAGGTTTACCACTTAGCCTCATTCCCGCTATCCTTGTTAACTACGGTTATCCACCTAATCCTCAGAACTAGGGTTTACATAATGGATTAAGTGTCACTTAAGTTCATGACTTAACCCGTCTACAAATCATGTCAAGATAATCATGTCAAAATTGGCTAAGTATCCAAGTTCAAGACTTAACCCCACAAACCATGCTCAAGTTGGTTAAGTATATTAAGCAATTCACGACTTAACCTCGCCCAATTATCATTCTAGATTGGTTAAGTATATATTAACTTGACCCTATTAATTTACTTAGTCAAATCGGTCAAGTGTATTCAAGCGATTCGTGACTTAGCCTTATCATGTTTTCACATTAGATTGGTTAAGTATAGGTTAACTTAACCTCAATAAATTCACGGGTTAGATTGGTTAGGTATAGGTCACTTAACCTCAACAAATTCACGGGTTAGATTGGTTAAGTATAGGTCACTTAACCGCATCAATTCATCATGTTTAGATTAGTTAAGTGTTTAACTTAACCCCATTAAACTACCAAGCGGGATTAATTAAGTCTAGGCTAACTTAACCCCATCCGATTATCATGTTTAGACTAGTTGAGTCTAATCTTAACCCCATCCCTTAATTGTATCTTTCGGTTAAGTGTCATTAAGAAAACTTACTTAACCTTACCAGATTATCGTGTTGGATTGATTAAGTGTTGGTTAACTTAACCCCGTCCACTAGTCGTATAAAAATGGTTAAGTGTCATTAGGCAAATCAAGTCACTTAACCTTCCCAACCTTGTCATGTTTTGTTAAGTACCATTAGCCTAATCAAATTACTTAACCTATTTGCCCATGTCATATTTGGTTAAGAGTCATTAATCAAATTAACTTAACCCTATCATGTGGCATTAATTACTTAATGCACCTTCACCTCTCACATTAGACTTTGTTGTGGTTACTAGTTAAGCCGGTCGGTTCCGGGTAGCTTTACACCACAACTTGGTCTAACCTCGGGTTCAAGCACAACATGACCAACTTCTCACATTGGGTCCTATTGTTTGCAACTACTAGTTAAGCCGGTCGGTTCCGGGTAGTTTTACGTTGCAAACTCAACCCAACCTCGAGTTGGCCACTTTCATGTTTAGTCTAGTGTCATGTTCATATTCAAGTTTTCAAGCAATTGGGTAGACCTAACTTAATAGGTAAATTCCCAATGGGTAGACCTAACTTAATAGGTAAATTCCCAAGCTTATGTTTTCAAGCATACTTACATGTCAACTTCCATGTTATGTTTCAAGTCATGTCTTCAAGTTGTATTTTCATGTCATTAGAAATTACCCATAACATAACCCAACGCTTTTAAACTCGCATATACGTTCGCAACAACGTAATGGATTAAAAGAATTGACTTGGCAAAGGCATGCCAAAAATGGATATTAAGCCACAAGTTAATCATGGTGGCAAATGAGGCACAAATGTGTTAATTAGCTTGCATGTTACATTCTTAAGCCTCAAAATCATGCATAAACCCAAACTTGGCACATAAACGAATCATGGTGACAAAAGACATGGAATGATGACTAGAAACTCGCATGTATCATCATATAAGGGTTATGACTTCATATGCAAGTTGACATACAGATTATGAAGGTTCTCATGTTGCATAATGCAACATTTCAACATAAAGGTTGTAGCTTTTAGCTCATAAGATCAAGATAATGACTTCATAAACTTGCATGACATGATAGCATGTATCATTCTCAATGATCAAACCCAAACTTGCAACATGAACATTTAACTTCATAGTTAATATCTAAGAGTAGGGAAATGGCTTACATTGATATGAAGGCACAAATCGAAATGCAACACAAAGATTGCGATGAAGCCTATGCATGCCATCACCCAAAAACCCAAAGATGAACCCTCCAAATCGATAAAAACCCCATCTTTATGAACAAAGATCAAAGCTTTTGTCTTGAAATCAACTTGAGAAGCTCTCATACTAACATAGGGACTCTCTAACACTCTCATGATCATGAAACCTCTCATAGAAATGAAGTGGAGGCTAGGATTTTTAGTGGAGGCCATGAGTGGAGCAATTTTGCCATAGTTTAGTTGCATGAATAAATAATGAGGGTTTAGGGGTAGGTTAGGGGCTTATTTATAGAGATTAGGATTAGTTAGGACCCTTAGATTAACCCTAGGACCAACCTGAACCGTCAGATTTCAAACCAGGCCCAAAAACCTAGCCAAGATAGAAAATAGGTGCACCAGGCAAAACTGCCCGGCCACCCTATGTCGACCCCCAAGTCGACAGGGCTGTCGACTTGGGTAGTGCCAGGTCGACTCCCAAGTCGACAGGGCTGTCGACTTGGGGAGCCTGGCGGGAATTTTCCCGCCTAGCCTTCACGCCCTAATTTTCGAAATTAGAACTCGTTTTTGAACTTGAATTTTCTGAAAACTTCGTCAGACCCTAACTTGGTCATACGGATTCCGATTCTCGAAAACTCGGACTCTATTTCGCGTATTTTTCCGAGACGAACGCAATGGCATAGCCCGTTTCACTTGATTCAGAACTTATAATTAAATTCTGCCTTGATTCTCGTCTTAATCATGTTATCGAAATACGGGTTGTTACAAGAATCCTAAACTCACATGAAAATAGAAAATAAAAATAGTCATGCAATGTAGAAAATCATGTGTATGATAAAAATTGTTTGTGAGAATTCTAACTCACATAAAAAGGGTTTATAAAATTATATTTATTCGATGTAGAGAAATTGGTTATGCGATAAAATTGTTCATGTGATAAAATTGTGTATGCGATAAAAGTTGTTATGTGATGTGAGATTTCTCAATCTAAAATTAATATATATATATATATATATATATATATTTAAATTAATTGTGATTGTGTTATTAATATACGCTATATAAAACACATATTTGTGTCGTATAAAATTGAGGTTGATTGATTTATTGTGGTTGTTATGATTTGTTGAATTATATTTTTGTAAGATAAAAATATAATCTTTAACACATGAAATAAAAGTGTCATTTTGTTACATAATGTCATGTGAAATAAAAGTGTCATCTTGTTACATAGTGTCATTTAGTAAGAATAATGTTTGTCAAATAAAAATGTTATTTTGATTAGAATAATGTTTGTTAAATAAAAATGTCATTCATTTAGAATAATGTTTGTTAAATAAAAATGTTATTTTGGTTAGATAATGTTATGTTAAAATAAAAATGTCATTTTGTTAGAAAATGTTATGTTTGAATAAAAACGTCATTTTGATTAGAAAATGTTATGTTGAAATAAATATGTCATTTATGTTGAAAACATATTTTATAAATAAATATGTCATTTATGTTAAAAATATATTTTGTAAATAAATATGTCATTTATGTTGAAAATATATTTTGTAAACAAATATGACATTTTGTTAGAAAACATATTTTGTAAATAAATATATCATTTAGTTAGAAAACATATTTTGTAAATATATATGTCATATAGTTGGAAAACATATTTTGTAAATAAATATGTCATTTAGTTAGAATATGTGTTTGTTTAATAAAAATATCATTTAGTTAGAATATATTTTTGTCAAATAGAAATGTCATCTTGTTAGAATACATTTTGTTAAATAAATTTGTGTTTAAACATGTAGTAATATATGCAAATAAATTACATTTTATTTGACATTAGAAAACACGTAGTAATATATGCAAATAAATTACATTTTATTTAACATTACAAATCATGTAGTAATATATAATATATGCAAATAAATTACATTTTATTTGACATTAGAAAACATGTAGTAATATATGCAAATTAATTACATTTTACTTGACACTAGAAAACATGTAGTAATATATGCAAATAAATTACATTTTATTAGACATTAGAAAACATGTAGCAATATATGCAAGTAAATTACATTTTATATGACGTTGGAAAACATGTAGTAATATATGAAAATAAATTACATTTCATTTGACATTAGAAAATATGTAGTGAATGTATGCAAATAAAATACATTTTTATTTGACATTTAAAATCATGTAGAAAAGTTATGCAAATAAAATACATTTTTATTTGACATTAGAAAACATGTAGAAAGTCATGCAAATAAAACTTCTCCTTGTATTTGACATTGGAATACATTAGAAATGGATGCAAACAAAAATCTCCATTTATTTGTTATTAGAAGATATAGGAATTTGTTTGCAAATATAATATCTCTTTTTATTTATCATTAAAAACATTTAAATGGTTATGCAAATTAAAACATTCTTTTATTTGGCATGTTAATCATGTAAGTGGAATCGTCAAATGATTTATATTTATATATAATTATATATATATAAATATAAATTAAAATTAAACGAATTGCGCACAGTAGTTCGCGTTTCGGAATCGTAACTTTAAACGATTATATCAAAAGACCCGACCATCGGATTTTCCCAAAACTAAAACCGTTAGGTCTGCTTTTGGAAGATCTTTCCAACGATATAAAATTTATTAAAATCCAATAGTTAGATTTTGAGAAATGTGTAAATCAAATTTGGGTAAAAACAGCGTAAGGGTCGCATAGTGAGCTGAAGCGTCGTTAAATTAAATTGGACTATTTTATACAAATAAAAATAGCGATAAATCGTTATAAAATAATATTAAGGTATGAAATGATTTTAAATTATATATATTCGAGAATTATTTGAAAAGACCGAGTTCAATCTCATTTCAAATAATTATACAACGATTTAAAGTCGAAGACATTGAAGACGGTGGTTGAAGACCTGCGATCTTCACATCGAATGGATGACTACTGATGCCCTGGACTGATTTGCTCCTAGGAAAGGGTGACAGCGGTAGTTTTCCAGACATACTTGTTGATTGTCCGGATATGCAAGAGCCTCCCTTCCGTATTGGACATACGGGACGAGGAATAAAGTGTCTTCGGTTTCGTTCAGACCCGGAACAAACTCGTAAATGGGTGTGTGTCTAACATTGGATTTCATTTCATGTAAATTGATTTCTATTTAATATATATCTGTTTGGTGGCGGAGAATTTATTTTCTTGCTTAACACCCTTCTATGAGAAGCACGAGCTCAGAGGTTATATACCGATAGTCTTCGGTCGCATGGCATGGATTGTCAATGTGGCATGCTAAGATGCAAATGATCAAGGCTTTTGTTGAAAAGCAGAGCCTGGTGGTTGATGATCAAAGCACAGCCCGTTTAGGCATAACTTTATGTATAGCGTTACTTTGCGAGCCTCACACCCCGGTATGAGTCAAAAACGGGATAAGGGAACGCATGCAGTGCACATGTTTCTTTCTAGCGAGAAGTAGTGTCATGGTATGGAGCCTAGACATTTTTACTTATGTGGATGATGGATTACGAGGCTTCAGATATATTGGTCGATAGTGGCCAATTGATAGGTTCAATAGGACCAGGAAACGTGTGTTCTAGAACTGCCAATCAACTAAGGTATATTTGTGGACCGGCCCTGTAGGATCCATGGATTCGCTGCGGGGGATCCCGAGACATTTCCTAGTGTGTCTCGAATCGGTAAGGAGATCATACCTACCCTGGAATCATGATGGAAATCCAACTTCCAATACAATACCATGCGGTTTTGATTGTAAAACAAGTATGGCGACATAGTATATGGTAGCTATGACGTCTATGATTGATACCTTATGATTGAAATGTTTTTGAAACATATGTACACTAATAATAATATCAAATCCGTTTTATCGTATCAAGCATTTATGACCATTATAAGGTAAAACTCTATCCTCCGGCTTGCGTTGCATTGCATTGTGTGATAGGACTTGAGTCTTATAATGGTTTCATTTTTCTAAAAAGCATTGAGTTGTTTAACGATTTACTTTATTTATGCACTGGCAATCCAGTGGAGTAAACCCGTTCCGCGTTAGCGGCGTGGTCCTGTGATTAGCCTTATGATTAAATAGGTTAAATAGATTTCTCATGCCAGTCCCATGACTGACTCGTAGTTTGTTTCACTTTGCAAACTCGGGTGCCCTTTTTCCACATGGGCAGTCGAGTAGATTATTTTGCAGATATATTGAGCAGGATTCTGGATCGAAGCTTAAAGCTGTGTCCAGAGCAATGATAATCTTCCGCTGCGTTAGTTTAATTTTTCTGTTGTGCATTGTATTAAAATTATTGTAAATTATCTTCCGCTGTATTATATTGCATGTACTCTGATGTAACATTATTATAATGTTTATAAAAGTCTTCTGTTATTTATTCTAATGCGTTGTATGCCCAGAGTTAGCGTATGCGGGATTCGAACGGTCTTGGTCGATTTAGCGATCGATTAGGTCCGGGAGAAATCCGTGTCGTTACAGCTGGTATCAGAGCCAGGTTTCGATCCTGGGACCTGTGGATTATGGGACAACACGCTTCCGCCGCGCTAGTATAATTGTTTCGCTGTGCATTGTATTAAAATTATTGTAAATTATCTTCCGCTGTATTATATTCTATGTTCTCTGATATTCTGTACTCTGATGTAATATTATTATAATGTTTATAAAAGTCTTCTGTTATTTGTTCTAATGTGTTGTATGCCCAGAGTTAGCGTATGCAAGATTCGAACGGTCTTGGTTGATTTAGCGATCGATTAGGTCCGGGCGAAATCCCTGTCGTTACATATCACTAATTGATTCAGTGGCTTTCATTTTAGAGAATGAAATTTGAATTTGCAAAATTGATATTTTTGTTTGTTTGACTTTCGTCGGGCCTTCGTGAGTGATTTGTAAAGTTCTCCATATATCAAAGGCATTAGTGCACATCATGACACGTGAAAACTCATTTTTATCTAATGCACAAAATAAAACATTCATAGCTTTTGAATTGTTAGAAGCTGTGGTTTTTTTTAACATCGGTCCATGCACTCAATTCAGTAGTTGGTGCTTCATATTTGTTTTCAGTGGCAGCCCAATTATCTAAACCTTTTGCATTCATAAATATTCTCATGCGAGTTGACCAATAAGCATAATTAGATCCATTAAAAAGTGGTGGACATTATGTGGATTGACCTTCTTGAAAGTCATTACTTGCCATATTAAAATGATGCAAATACGAGTTACTGTAATTTGATCTAATTAACCTTCCTCCAATACCGATTGAAAGTCTATGTGGATCGTATATGTAACTAACTATAGCAAGTGATGAAGTATAACTAACAAAAAGTAAAGTAAAAGAAGAAGAAGTAATCACACCAGTATTTTATCCTGGTTCGAACCTCCCGTCCTACGCCCAGTCCTGAAGCTCCCCTTTGGCTTTCTTACTATAACAAACTTCCCTCTCTTAGCATGGAGGAATAGGCTTATACATAAGAAAGATACTTTGACAATAGTGTGTTCTCTTCAATACGGATTTTGACTGAATAGTACAAAGTTCTATCTCCTAGTATAAATTTGAAAATTGAATAGCCTGGAAATATAGAAAAGTTTTTGTGCTTGACTAAATTTTCTAAAGAAAGATAATGAGTATAGAAAGTATAGAACAGATTTAGAGAGATTTGGTAATTGAAAAGCTTTTATGAAGGGATTTAACTTTGAAAGTAAAAACTCTTCGTTTGAAATGATATATCCATTGAAGAACTAATTTAGGCTTTAAAAGAAAAGTTGCGCCCTTTGAAAACAAAGAGAATTCCTTTCAGAATAAAACAACCATTGCTAGGACATACGTCTGTCCATATGGTCAGATTTCTGTCAATGTATTCTTGATATTTTCCAGATACAAAAATAGACGTCTGTGGTTTTAGGAAATAAATATCCGAGACCATGAACAGAAGTCTATCTATATATGACATACGTCTATGCTGAGTCTAAAAATATTTCCTAAACCTAGTACCAAACGTCTATCATATATAGTCAAACGTCCGTATATGCACAGACTGTTATATATATATATATTAAAAATGCTCATATAAACCCAAGGAAATTTTACATAAATCTAATGCTCAATACCTAATATATTCTTCCAATGAAGCCTTTGAGTATGGGTCTTGTGGCCTTGTTCATGCTTTCATCTCCTTCTTGAATAAATCCTGCAATATTATATGATATGCTATATATACTTTCTATGGTCGTATAGTTGTTGTCATTAAACGCTCAAATATAGAATCTAACATTCTCCCCTTTTTTGATGATGACAACTATACGAAGTGTTAAAGCTCCCCCTGGATTAGTGATCCTCTATTATCTCCCCCTTTGGCATTATCAAAAAGCATATATGAAAGCGATAATTCAAACATGCAAATATCACAAAGCGTCAAACACACAAAAGTCACATAGTATTAATATGGACCAAAGGTTTGAATAGTAGCATAAGAATAGATAAATAAAATACCATAGACCTTGAAACAATATACGTAGGAACCAGTGAAATTTGATAAGAGTAAAATAAACTAATTCCTAGCATATTTTACAACCATTGTACATCGAATTTTGCAACCATTTGTGCAATTGTGCAAAGTGTAATACAACATAATAATACATGAATGAGATGAGTGCCTAAGCGATACCTCCTATATGAATGCAAATTTTCTTGAAAATCTTGTTGAAAACATGTAATAACCCGGAAATTCTGAGCCAATTTAAAATTTTTATTTTGGCAATTTCGATGAATTTTGATTATTTAAAATGAATTATTTTAAATAATAACGATGAGAAATTTATTTTGAATAGAATTCGATCGTATATATTTATATAAATCGTCGTTAGAATATATATATTTATTTTAAATATAAAAGGAATTGGAAATGGCGCGATAGTTTGAAAATTCGATTTCAAACTTCAAATGAATGTATAGGATTCAAAATAAACCAGATTTTGGCGAAACCAAAAATATTTGAATTGAGAATATCTTTCCAACGAATCCGAAAAATCAAAGTTTCATAGCGGGAATCAAAAGTTATGTCTAGTTGAAAATTCAAAATAGTCGCTATGGATTTCTGGCCCTTGAAAATGGAAATTTTGCAAACGACCTCGGTTTTCGACGAAACCACTTTTGTTGGATCCGTGATGTCAAGTTATTTCTAGGTTTCAAAATATTTTTTGAATTAATATGTGAGCGTGGCAAAGAAAAACGCGTTTGACCAGTTTCAGTTGATTTTAATCGACTGGAAATTGGCCATTTTTCAAACGGTCTCGGAATTTGACAAAATTAGTTTTGTTAGGACCATATCGTCAATACGAAGCTAGAAAATATTTTTCGGGAATTTTTGGAGACTGTGTGTGGCCTCGGTAAATTGAAATGTACGTTTGAAATTGAATATATAGAGTTATATTTGAATTTCAATGGAAATTGATCATAATTGTAACACCCCACACCCGCTATGGTCACTCGCTAAGGGAATGCCATAACATCGGTGGAGTATTTTAAGTGAATATAGAACAGAAAAATTACAACAAGACAGATATAAGTAATACTTGAAGATTTTTAAACATCATTTCATTTCATTGCAGCGGAAAGTAATACATGTTTGGTTACATCACAAAACCATAACAAGAGTCAAGTACATAATATCCATCTTGATAAAATAAAAGTACATAATCCCACTACAACTAATAGCCAGAAAATATAAACTGGGCTTTACTCCAACGGTCCAAGCTCCAAAACATAGATACAGCAATCCAATCAAAGCCCACTGGCACTAGGCCCACTCTGATAACCTGGGGGTTGGGGAAAAAAGATAAAAACAACGGGGTCAGACATAAGTCTGAGCGAGCTCTATAACTTTAACAATACAATCATTAAAGTAACCAGAGAAGACATAAGTTGACATACGGTAACGACTGGGGATGAATGGCTACACTAAGCAGCTTGGTAGACTTAGGACAAACTAAGATAACCGTAAAGACGCATTTATCCACCCAAGGATAATTACTGGATTACGCCACCCCAGATCTACCCACCCAAGGGTAATTCCTACACTGCACCACACCAGTTCTACCCACCCAAGGGTAATTCCTACTTAAAGGTTGATCCCACTAAGTGTACTTAGTAATTTTACCCCGTAGTTTCCTCGTACCCCTAGCTGACTACATAGGTGCCGTCTGCCCCTATCTCCACTAGGTGTACCCACTACCCCCAAGCGATCGGCTCCCTACCGTAGATACCCGTGCTGGCCCCACAGTGGGGTGTATCACTCCCCAAAGTGGCAACCCGATAATCAATGGTGCACGGCTTATACATACACGATGCAACAACGGCTTATCTACCAGCCCGGGCCCACACACGCATATGCAACCCGTTGGACTTGCGTTGCCACCGCTACCCTGTTTTGGCCACTTATAGACAAACCCAGTATGCGTGTCCCGTCCTCGGCTTGGGCCGAGCTCACAAAGATACGTATGGGATACCGGTTGTAATGGGCCCCCACAAGCTACCCACCTAAGCTTGTCATTCATTTAGTATAACCCAATAATGGGTCCCCACAAGCTACCCACCTAAGCTTGTCACTCATCAAATGTAACCCCATAATGGGTCCCCCCACAAGCTACCCACCTAAGCTTGTCATTCATCAAATGTAACCCTATAATGGGTCCCCCCACAAGCTACCCACCTAAGCTTGTCATTCATCAAATGTAACCCTATAATGGGTCCCCCACAAGCTACCCACCTAAGCTTGTCATTCATCTAGTGTAACCCACTTAACCCTTTTTAATATCATGTTCTCATACATGTTTAAAGTTTGGTTAAGTCATTTAATTATATTTCAATTGCCACCCCAGGGCACCCACTAGATTTCCACATGCCACCCAAGGCACCCATTAGGTTTCCTCATGCCACCCAAGGCACCCACTTAACCCTTTAATCATGTTTTAGTTACATGTTCCACTTTGGTTAAGTATTCTAATCGTATTTTCTATTGCCACCCAAGGCAACCACTAAATTTCCGCATGCCACCCAAGGCACCCACTTAACCCCTCATGTCCCACTACATGTTAATATGGTTAAGTGTTTCTTAATTAATTAAGACCGTGATCTCCCATAAAGACCTCCCACATTAGACTGGCTGTTATGACCGCCTGGTTAAGCCGGTAGGGTCCGGGCAGTCTTACGTCATAACAGAGTCTAACCTCGTGTCTTTACTTTAATCACGTATTTAATTTATGGCTAAGACCTCTCACATTGGGCTGACATTTGTAGCAACTGGTTAAGCCGGTAGGGTCCGGGCAGTCTTACACTACAAATGAGTCCAACCTCGTGTCTTAGTCGATTAATTACACCTAATTAATCACCCCCATATTAATTATCCCTAATTAATATCAAGCTTTTCATAACATGGGTAGACCTAACTCAATAGGTAAATTCCCATGGGGTAGACCTAACTCAATAGGTAAATTCCCACTTATGTTAATTTATTTTTATGGTATGCTTAATCATAACCATTTCACACCATTTCATTAACATGTCTATTTACCCCATCGTTTCCCACGTACTTATGCTAACACGACATATTTCCAAGAGAAGATTCTTTCACAATTAACATGGGTTTCACTTAGCATACATTAGCATTAACATGGGTTAAAAGGTGTCCACTTACATCATGATATTAACCCAACTAGCATTACTAAATAACCCAACTTGCATGAACATACATATGTCATGTATAAAGGCAACTTGCATAAGTGTTCATAGGTTATACAAAGGTGAACTTGCATGTGTCTTAAAGGTGTGAACTTGCACAACATGTTACATGTTATCTTGCATAACATCATACACATAACTTGCATAATATCATAAACATAACTTGCATATCATCATACACATATCTTACATAACATCATGCACATAACTTGCATAACATCATACACATAACTTGCATATGAACTTGCACAACAACATGCACATAACTTGCATAACATCATACACATAACTTGCATATGAACTTGCACAACAACATGCACATAACTTGCATAACATGTTGAACTTGCATATAAGCATACACATAACTTGCATAAGCATTCTCATACTTGCATAAGCATGCATAACTTGTATATCATGTTAATCTTGCATTTAAGCATATACATAACTTACTTAACATGTTGAACTTGCATATATGACTCGCATCTTAAAGGAGGGTAAACATGCATGTCATGATTTATGCATAATACCAAACACTTAGCATGCATAAAACCACATACTTATCATGCATAGAATCAATTACTTATTATGCATAAACCCACCACTTAACTTGCATAAACCCACATACCTAACTTGCATAAACCCACATATCCAACTTGCATAAACTCACATATTCAACTTGCATAAACTTAGGATTAATATTAAACATAGATTAGCATATTCACATCATATCATATGACTTGAAAACCCATTAATCCTCATGCAAAACCATAGATCTCATCATATCTCATCTACTTAATTTAGCAATTGATCATCAAAGTGATAGAAACTCACCAAACCCAAGATTAGCAAACTTATGAAGTGGAATTAGTTGCTTTAGTTGAAGAAGATGTTGATTAGAGGTTGATTAGCTTGCAACTCTCTTCATTGATTTGTGGAGGCCATGATCAAGTTTCATTTTGCCATAGTTTAGTTACAATATCTAATTATGAATAGATTAGGGTAGGGTTGGGGTCTTATTTATAGGATTAGGTAGTGTTTTTAGGCCATTAGATTAACCCTAAATTAGATTAGGACCCTTAGATTTCGGCACCTTCCAGAAACCAGCCCTAAGACCAAGCCCAAACCCCAAACTGGTGCACCCAACCCACAGAACTCTCTAGAAACTATGCAGGTTTCTTGGCTCGGCACGGGCGCACTTCCCAAGTGCGCTAGTGTATTTTTGTACTGGCGCACTTCATAAGTGCGCCAATGCATTTTTGTACTGGCGCACTTCACAAGTGCGCCAGTGCATTTCTGGCCTGTTTCTGGTTTTTCTGCCTAACTTCGTTCGTCCATATCTCTTTCATACGGTACCCGTTTTACGCAAACTCGGACTCTATTTCGCGTATTTTTCCGAGACGAACGCAATGACGCAGCCCGTTTCCCCTAATTCCCACATCTGGGATTAGTTATTCTTTAATTTGTGAATTTTAGCATTAACCGAAAATTCGGGGTGTTACATTCTCCCCTCCTTAAAGGATTTCGTCCCCGAAATCTCTAAGCTAAGGAGAATGCATATCCTACCATCCAAACAACCATCTACTCAATCCATCAAACACGGGCATCCATTGTCCTTAAAACAACTTCTAATGATGTATGAGCATATGCAAAAAGTGTGTGTATATGTTCCCTATCTAATGTATGAACATATGCAAACCATGATAGTGCCATGCATCCATTATGTATGCGAGAGAACCCTATCAACACATACAATTTCTACATGTGTGCACAACCATACACCAAAATGCATCATCCATATGATAACGCAACCATTATACATCCATTGGTATAGCTACCTACACACATAAATATGCAATATGCAATATGAAGTGACTGAGCCGATCTAGTGCCTAAAGTGTGTGTATATGCATCCACGAGCAACCACTAGCAAACACTTGCATCCACTTGCATCCACTTGCATCCATCAACCATAACATGTCTCAAACACATGTTTCAACCATAGGTTTACCCTATCTAAAGGTCAAACAGTACTAACGAGAGGACATACTAAGGATAAGATAAGCACAAGATATGGGATGAAGGAGAAACAAAAGGACATACCCTCCGAAAGAAAAGGGTACCTCGAACGCATCTTCGCTTCCGTCTCCCAGGTAGCGTCGCTCTCTTCATCTCCCCATTGTACTTTGACTAGTTGAACCTCTCTGTTTCTCAACTTCCAAATCTCTGACCCAAGGATGCAAGTAGGAGCTCGTCGAATTGTCGCATCACGCTCTACTTCCACTTCTCTAAGCAAGCTCGGCTCTACCACCTCTGCGGTCTCATGTAGGCACTTCCTCCCATGGAATACATCATGTACACCACTAAGTCTGTCGGGCAACTCCGCCAATGGAAGATGCTCCTCCCATGTACCTCCAAAATCCAAGATACATAGCCTCAAAAGGTCTTCTAAAATATGATTCACCCTCTCGGTCTGGTCGTCCGTCTGAGGATGATATGCGGTACTCAAACACAACTGAGTCCCTATCGCCTCTTGCAAACTCTTCCAAAATTCTCTAGTGAAGATAGGATCTCGATCGCTCACTATACTGGAAGGTACACCATGTAATCTAACAATCTCTCGAATGTAAACTGAAGCTAGCTCTGCAGCAGTCCTCTTAATCTTCACGGGTATAAAATGGGCACTCTTAGTAAGTCTGTCTACCACACCCCAAATTCCCGTATTACCCTTCCTCGATCTCGGTAATCCATCGAGACACTATCCCACTTCCATAACGGAACTTCCCATGGGTGAAGCAACCCACCGGGCTTCTTTTGCTCCGCTTTTACTTGTTGGCACACCAAGCATCTAGCGACATACTCGGCCGCATCTTTCTTCATTCCGGCCCAAAAGAAAACTCGCTTCATGTCTTGGTACATCTTGTCCCTATCGGGATGAATGGTCATCTTCGATCGATGTGCATCATCAAGTATAGCCTTCCTCAAACCCTTGTCTTGCGGTACACAAAGTCTACCTTCTCTACGCAACCACCCCTTACCATCTAGGGTGTACCTACTCAAATGGATGGACGACCCCCTCCTCATGAGCTTCTCCACTAACTCATCCAACTATGGGTCGTCTCGCTGTGCCTCGCTAATTCGTCCCAAAAGAGTAGGCCTAACCTCCAAGGAGGCTAGCAAACCGGGTACACAGTCAACGGAAGGTCTAAAGTCAAACATAGAAATAAACTCTAAGCTCCGTCGTTTAACGAACCATAAACTCGAGGACAACCTTTTTCTACTTAAGGCGTCCGCTACCATGTTACCCTTGCCAGGGGTATACGCTATCTCAGACTCATAGGATGCTAAGAATCTCATCCACTTTTGCTGTCCTAAGACTATGCACTCGAAGAGTCTCCAACACTTCCCTAAGATGTAGGGCATGCTTTCTCCACTTCTAGAGAAAATCAGGATATTCTCCCATGCAAAATCGTCACAACTATCTATCTCTCACGCAGACCACCCTAGTCGAACTCGACATCCCCCAAATGCAAGCCCCAAAGGCCTAAACCAATATCAGACAAACACCCAAGGGATACCTCCTTCGAATTCAGACGACCTACGTGAGATGATACTAGTAAAAACGGCTAAATAATTAAGCCCTTGTCCAACTCTGGATATCCTCACCAGTCTCGCTCCAAGACCACCGTTTATCCCATAACTGGCTTTGCTCAACCTATTGAGCACATACGAAAACTTATTTCGTTCCTAGAAAAGACCAAGATGTCATTTACAAAGACCATCCCGAACTTATTTAGGTACTCCCTGAACACCCTTCTCATCAAATCAATAAAGTATGCGGGGGCGTTCGTCTAACCAAATGGCATCACCAGCCACTCATAAAAACCATCCGGAGTCCTAAAGGTAGTCTTCTCTATACTATCCTCAGCCACTCCCAACTGATGAAACTCCGTGGCTGAGCCCACTGCGAAAACACTGAGGCGCCAACCAACTGATCATAGGGATCATCAATCCTCGGCAATGGGTGTCTATTCTTCTTTGTGTGTTTATTTAGTTCTCTTTAGCCTACACAAAGTCTGAGGGACCCATCCGCCTTCGTGGCAAAAACTACTGGAGCACCCCGCTCCGGTATACTTCGTCTTATGAACCCCTTCTCAAGCAAATCGCCTACTTACTTATGGAGTTCCCTTCTCTCACGAGGAGCCATGTGGCACACTGGCCAAGATACTGGTTTGGCATTGTCTACCAGATACATTCGGAAGTCAATCTCCCGTTCCGGAGGTAAGCCCTTCACCTCCTCAAACACATCCGAGTATTCCCGGACCACTCTAACAGATTGCAACCTCTCGACCGACTTGTCAAGCGATTCTAGATAACTTAGCATAACAGATTCCATGGGATTACAAGAGATCTCGAGAGTGTTACCCAAGCGGGTCATAAGCCTAACAACTCTCCCTTCAAAATCAAGAACGGCACCCCTACTGGATAACCAGTCCATGCCCAAAACTAACCCATAGCCCGTGAAGCCCAAAAAGCATCACATCTAAACTCAACGCTAAGTATAGAAACTTTCAAACCCAAACACATCATGGAGCCCCAATTGGGTTTGAAACAACTAAGGGATCATCTACCAAACTGGCGTCTAAGTGCAGTGACTCAACTAACAATGATGAGATAAACAAACTCGATGCGTCAGAATCAAATAAAGTTCGAACCGGATAATAAAGAAATCCAGATTCCAACCTAGACGGTCCTATCCTCATCTGGTACACTAGCCGCGAGGGAATACAACTACCCTCCAGGAGATTCCATACCTTGCCCATGCCCCTTTGGACAATCCTAATAAGGTGTCCCATTCCTCCAAAAGGATAACTACTCGCCTTCTTCATCCCATTCTCCACTCGTAACCTCTCCACCAATGAGGTTTCATCCTTCATTAACTATTTGATCCTTCCTCCCTTCGTTTATCCAATAGATACCTACCAGTCCTCCTCCTTCTTGAACCCACTTTTAATCTGACTAACGTCTAAGTCCCTTGAAGTGGTTTTCCATTCTTATCTATCTTAGAAAGATCATCTATACACGGAGGGGAAACTCAAAACGAGAGAGGAAGAGATTCAAAACGGAGAATTCGAAAGATAAAGATATGGCTATCGGGGATTATGCTATTCTTTCAAAAACTTTTCCCTTAACAGACATATTTTTGAAAATACTACTTTCAAAAATATTCTTAGAAAATAGTTTTTCTAAAAATTCTATCTGTTCTGGTAACCTTAAGCTCTGATACCACGTGTAACACCCCACACCCGCTATGGTCACTCGCTAAGGGAATGCCATAACATCGGTGGAGTATTTTAAGTGAATATAGAACAGAAAAATTACAACAAGACAGATATAAGTAATACTTGAAGATTTTTAAACATCATTTCATTTCATTGCAGCGGAAAGTAATACATGTTTGGTTACATCACAAAACCATAACAAGAGTCAAGTACATAATATCCATCTTGATAAAATAAAAGTACATAATCCCACTACAACTAATAGCCAGAAAAGATAAACTGGGCTTTACTCCAACGGTCCAAGCTCCAAAACATAGATACAGCAATCCAATCAAAGCCCACTGGCACTAGGCCCACTCTGATAACCTGGGGGTTGGGGAAAAAAGATAAAAACAACGGGGTCAGACATAAGTCTGAGCGAGCTCTATAACTTTAACAATACAATCATTAAAGTAACCAGAGAAGACATAAGTTGACATACGGTAACGACTGGGGATGAATGGCTACACTAAGCAGCTTGGTAGACTTAGGACAAACTAAGATAACCGTAAAGACGCATTTATCCACCCAAGGATAATTACTGGATTACGCCACCCCAGATCTACCCACCCAAGGGTAATTCCTACACTGCACCACACCAGTTCTACCCACCCAAGGGTAATTCCTACTTAAAGGTTGATCCCACTAAGTGTACTTAGTAATTTTACCCCGTAGTTTCCTCGTACCCCTAGCTGACTACATAGGTGCCGTCTGCCCCTATCTCCACTAGGTGTACCCACTACCCCCAAGCGATCGGCTCCCTACCGTAGATACCCGTGCTGGCCCCACAGTGGGGTGTATCACTCCCCAAAGTGGCAACCCGATAATCAATGGTGCACGGCTTATACCTACACGATGCAACAACGGCTTATCTACCAGCCCGGGCCCACACACGCATATGCAACCCGTTGGACTTGCGTTGCCACCGCTACCCTGTTTTGGCCACTTATAGACAAACCCAGTATGCGTGTCCCGTCCTCGGCTTGGGCCGAGCTCACAAAGATACGTATGGGATACCGGTTGTAATGGGCCCCCACAAGCTACCCACCTAAGCTTGTCATTCATTTAGTATAACCCAATAATGGGTCCCCACAAGCTACCCACCTAAGCTTGTCACTCATCAAATGTAACCCCATAATGGGTCCCCCCACAAGCTACCCACCTAAGCTTGTCATTCATCAAATGTAACCCTATAATGGGTCCCCCCACAAGCTACCCACCTAAGCTTGCCATTCATCAAATGTAACCCTATAATGGGTCCCCCACAAGCTACCCACCTAAGCTTGTCATTCATCTAGTGTAACCCACTTAACCCTTTTTAATATCATGTTCTCATACATGTTTAAAGTTTGGTTAAGTCATTTAATTATATTTCAATTGCCACCCCAGGGCACCCACTAGATTTCCACATGTCACCCAAGGCACCCATTAGGTTTCCTCATGCCACCCAAGGCACCCACTTAACCCTTTAATCATGTTTTAGTTACATGTTCCACTTTGGTTAAGTATTCTAATCGTATTTTCTATTGCCACCCAAGGCAACCACTAAATTTCCGCATGCCACCCAAGGCACCCACTTAACCCCTCATGTCCCACTACATGCTAATATGGTTAAGTGTTTCTTAATTAATTAAGACCGTGATCTCCCATAAAGACCTCCCACATTAGACTGGCTGTTATGACCGCCTGGTTAAGCCGGTAGGGTCCGGGCAGTCTTACGTCATAACAGAGTCTAACCTCGTGTCTTTACTTTAATCATGTATTTAATTTATGGCTAAGACCTCTCACATTGGGCTGACATTTGTAGCAACTGGTTAAGCCGGTAGGGTCCGGGCAGTCTTACACTACAAATGAGTCCAACCTCGTGTCTTAGTCGATTAATTACACCTAATTAATCACCCCCATATTAATTATCCCTAATTAATATCAAGCTTTTCATAACATGGGTAGACCTAACTCAATAGGTAAATTCCCATGGGGTAGACCTAACTCAATAGGTAAATTCCCACTTATGTTAATTTATTTTTATGGTATGCTTAATCATAACCATTTCACACCATTTCATTAACATGTCTATTTACCCCATCGTTTCCCACGTACTTATGCTAACACGACATATTTCCAAGAGAAGATTCTTTCACAATTAACATGGGTTTCACTTAGCATACATTAGCATTAACATGGGTTAAAAGGTGTCCACTTACATCATGATATTAACCCAACTAGCATTACTAAATAACCCAACTTGCATGAACATACATATGTCATGTATAAAGGCAACTTGCATAAGTGTTCATAGGTTATACAAAGGTGAACTTGCATGTGTCTTAAAGGTGTGAACTTGCACAACATGTTACATGTTATCTTGCATAACATCATACACATAACTTGCATAATATCATAAACATAACTTGCATATCATCATACACATATCTTACATAACATCATGCACATAACTTGCATAACATCATACACATAACTTGCATATGAACTTGCACAACAACATGCACATAACTTGCATAACATCATACACATAACTTGCATATGAACTTGCACAACAACATGCACATAACTTGCATAACATGTTGAACTTGCATATAAGCATACACATAACTTGCATAAGCATTCTCATACTTGCATAAGCATGCATAACTTGTATATCATGTTAATCTTGCATTTAAGCATATACATAACTTACTTAACATGTTGAACTTGCATATATGACTCACATCTTAAAGGAGGGTAAACATGCATGTCATGATTTATGCATAATACCAAACACTTAGCATGCATAAAACCACATACTTATCATGCATAGAATCAATTACTTATTATGCATAAACCCACCACTTAACTTGCATAAACCCACATACCTAACTTGCATAAACCCACATATCCAACTTGCATAAACTCACATATTCAACTTGCATAAACTTAGGATTAATATTAAACATAGATTAGCATATTCACATCATATCATATGACTTGAAAACCCATTAATCCTCATGCAAAACCATAGATCTCATCATATCTCATCTACTTAATTTGGCAATTGATCATCAAAGTGATAGAAACTCACCAAACCCAAGATTAGCAAACTTATGAAGTGGAATTAGTTGCTTTAGTTGAAGAAGATGTTGATTAGAGGTTGATTAGCTTGCAACTCTCTTCATTGATTTGTGGAGGCCATGATCAAGTTTCATTTTGCCATAGTTTAGTTACAATATCTAATTATGAATAGATTAGGGTAGGGTTGGGGTCTTATTTATAGGATTAGGTAGTGTTTTTAGGCCATTAGATTAACCCTAAATTAGATTAGGACCCTTAGATTTCGGCACCTTCCAGAAACCAGCCCTAAGACCAAGCCCAAACCCCAAACTGGTGCACCCAACCCACAGAACTCTCTAGAAACTGTGCAGGTTTCTTGGCTCGGCACGGGCGCACTTCCCAAGTGCGCCAGTGTATTTTTGTACTGGCGCACTTCAAAAGTGCGCCAGTGCATTTTTGTACTGGCGCACTTCACAAGTGCGCCAGTGCATTTCTGGCCTGTTTCTGGTTTTTCTGCCTAACTTCGTTCGTCCATATCTCTTTCATACGGTACCCGTTTTACGCAAACTCGGACTCTATTTCGCGTATTTTTCCGAGACGAACGCAATGACGCAGCCCGTTTCCCCTAATTCCCACATCTGGGATTAGTTATTCTTTAATTTGTGAATTTTAGCATTAACCGAAAATTCGGGGTGTTACAATAATGGCCGAATTGGCTTACCAGACATGTCCCATTGTGTTCAGAATGGGGGTATTTTGCTAGGGGCAACAGTCGGTGGGTTCAAAAAGGAGTTCGAATTTTTAAAGTAAGTTTTAGAGAATAAAATAAAAATAAAATATTAAATTATATAATCTAATCTCCCCTCCTCTTCAAAATCAGACAACGCCCGATAAAAAAAAAACCAACCCTAGACCCGCGTCGCCCAGCCCCTGCCGCCGCTCCTCTCTCCTCTTCTACCCCCAAAACCGAACGCCATACCCCCCAATCAGCCACAGCTAGAACGAAGAGCCCCAGAGCCGCACCCACCTCGAAGAACCGACGCCCTAGCCGCCGCTCCAGCCTGAGCCACCCCAGCGCGAGCCCCACCTGCCGTGACGCCACCTACAAACCCCTTCCTCCTCCGATAATCCCGTAAGTCCTCTGACTTTTGTTTTTATTTTTATTTTACTTTGTAAAAATCTAATTTTTAACTTGAATAAGGCTATGATGTTTAATACAACAACGCTAAGATTTTTAATACGATAAAAATATGATTTTTGACGCATGTACGATAGTAAAAATTTGATTTCTATGACAAAGAATAGATTTTTAAAACGACAAGGTTTGAATTTTTAAATACAAGAAGTTATGATTTTTAAATACAATGAGGTTTGATTTTTAAAATAGCGAAGGATTTGATTTTTGAAGTATGAAAGATTATATTTTGATTTACACGAAGGCTTAGATTTTTTTATAACATAAAGATGCGATCTTTATACATGAAGTAATATAATAAAGATTTGATTTTTATAAATAAAAATTCGATTTTTGTCTAGGTAGAGTAGCGATAAAAATATAATCTTTACAATATAGGAAATAAAAATAAAAAAGTGTTTATTCATCTATTTATTGAATCGAAAGTTAAAAATATAATTTGTATATAAGTAGAGAATTAAAAATAGAATTTTTATCCATGTAGCGTATTTATAAAAATGTGATTTTTATATATGTAGTGAATACGGGCAACGAAAGTGACAAAAAGCGAGCAAGACGAAGATTTCTACATATGAAGAGTCTTGGTATTGGTTTAGCTAGTCGGTGAGAACTTCTCACTTTAAATCTTCTTTTCTAGTTAAAAATATATACTAGGATGCAGAAGGTGTTTAGTCGCACCCGACACCCGTCATCCACAGACCATGGATGGCTTGTATGTTTGATTGTTTGTTGTGATGAAAATTGATTGTGTGATGTGAAATGAAATAAAATATTTATATAGTTAAAAATATTTTGTCGTTAAAAATATAATTTTTAACGTGAATGTGAATAAATAAATATTCATTTACAAACCGGACGGTTTGTTTATGAACATCTATTTGAAGGACATTGATTGGGACGATAAATTTTACACGTCGCCTAATTGCACAAATAATATTCAGTGTTTGTGGATTGAAACCCCACACGGGTGTTGGGATGGTATTTGGCGTACACTAATCCCAATTATTTAGTTGTATGTCGATCAATTGGTCGACGGACTGTGTAAGCGTTAATTATTTATATTTGATGCTTATGCAGTTGTGTGGTGCACTTTGGATGATGGTTGATTATTTATCGTTGCTATTATATACATGTGTTGTATGGGAATCCATACAATTAATATTATATGGTAATTGATTGGGCCTCATTCCAATTGGGAAAATAAAGAATATTTTAAAATAAGATTCATGTGTTGAATAACAAAAATAGTCACGTGTTGACAGTACTCGTGTGTTGAGATTAGTCATGTGTTGAACGAAATATTTTAACAAACAAATTCACATCTTTATCATATAAAAATTAGAAACTAACTGGAAAATAGATAAGATGAGTGGTTTCCTGGGTATTGATCTGATGTTGGTTTCGGCCTTCGGGGTTAATATTTAGGGAATCGTTCTTTTGCTAATTTACGGTTAGAGTTTGATAAAAAAATTAAACGATAGAAATCATAATTTTTAAAGTATATTGAATAACAAAAATAGTCATGTGTTGATAGTACTCATGTGTTGAGATTAGTCATGTGATAAAAGATATATAGATTCATGCGTTGAATAGCATAAATATTCATTTGTTGAATAGAATAACGAAGTTATTGAAAAATATAAAACCGTGTTGATTAGAGATGCGCTATTTTGACGCAAACGATATTTATATCGATTATATTAGTTTTTATAATGAATATTGAAAAGAGATTTATAAATCGAATATTTAGAAAATGAATTCGAATTGAATTGAATATAAAATGAATTCGAATTGAATCAAATATTTAGAAAATGAATTCGAATTGAATTGAATATAAAATGAACTCGAATTGAATTGAATATAAAATGAATTCAAATTGAATTGAATATAAAATGAATTCGAATTGAATTGAATATAAAATGAATTCGAATTGAATTGAATATAAAATGAATTCGAATTGAAATGAATTCAAATCGAACTGAAATTGAATTAATTAGAAATGCAATTGGAAATCGCAGTGTAATCGATTTGGAATGAATTCAAATCGAATTGAAAATGAACTGAAATTGATTTGAATTGAAATCTAATAGAAATGAATGTGAAAAGAATTTATAATGGAAAATTCAGTTTTGATTTGAATTTGAAATGAAAGTTGAAATTGTTTTTGAAAAAAAATTGAAACGATTTATAAAATTCGTTTTAAAAGGAAATCTATGAAATATATATAATATATATATATATATTATATATATAATGGCCTGAATAGAACGCGCCGCGCCGCGGTCGTTTGTGAATTTCGACCATTGACTTCGAATGGACATTACGGGAGATCCGACCGTCGGATTCTCCTAAAACCGGAACCGTTGGGTTCGTATCGAAAAGAGATTTCCAATGAATATTAGAAATTTGAAATCTAACGGTTGGATTTGGAATTATGTCCAAATCAAATTTGGAAAAGGTCGTTGTAAGTGCAGTTCGATGGCCGTTGATGGAAATCGACTGTACGGGCCTTGATAAAATTATTAAAAATATCAATAGTTGGTGTAAAATCATAAGAAATGATTTGGAAAGAATTGGGAAGAAAAACTCCATATTTGAAAATATAAAAATAGATTTTTATCGAAATGAACTAGTTTTGAACTAGAATTAAAATCTAATTATTTTTAAATAAATAGATTGGATTTGAAATGGGTTTTAAATTACCATAATTTCCAATATATGAATTGGAATGGATTTGAATCGAAATTGTCTTTGGGATAGTTCGATATTAGATTCCGCGATTATACAGATATTTCGGAGGAAATTTGGAAGATATATTTTATATCGTTATTTCCAAAGTGATATTTGTGGGTTTCAAAATTTGATATTGAATATAAGCCGATATATTTTCTATTCAGAGCCTCGTATTTAATATCAAATGAGATTTGGGTTTGTCGTGAATGGTGTCTTCATCAACACTGTTCTTAAACACCATGGAGAAAAGATTAAATCTTTTTATTTAGATTTAATGAAGTATACCAATTAATTAATATATTTAATTGGAATTGAATTAGAATTGATTTATGGGTTTATCGTGAACGATGTTTTAAATAACACTTGTTCTTTAACCCGATAATAAATAGAATGTAATTTGGGTTTATCGTGAACTGTGTTTTAAATGGCATTAGTTCTTTAACCCAGTAAAAGGAGTTTTAATGAATCTGTAATTAGATTGAAATGTGAATTGATAATTTATATTATCAAATTTGGAAAGTGAGCGAGAATGGAGTATCACCAGTTTTGCTCCAAAGCGATAGTTAAATCTTCAATTAGATTTGATCGTGAAATGGTAATTAATTTTACCGATAACACCGTGGTGTTAGATATGGAGTATTACCAGTTTTGCTTCATGGGGTGAATAGGTTGGGATTGGGAAATAAAATAAATAATTACTTCGGTGTGGTTCGCTAATCCCGACTAGTTTGGAAAACCTTAACATGGTTTGAAATGACATCCAAAGGAAGATTAAAGAATAAATTTAAAAGAATTTATCTTTGATAAAATTAATGGGAACCTTTCCCTAAGAATGTGAAATTTAGAAACTAACTGTAAGTTAGCTAAGAAGAATGGTTTCCTGGGTATTGATCTGATGTTGGTTTCGGCCTTCGGGGTTAATATTTGGGGAATTATTCTCTAGATAATTTACGGTTAGTGACTGATGAATTGGAATGAGGCGTATGTTGTGTTTGCGTAACATTTTTTTTATTATATGCGCGGATCATTCAGAAAGGCCGGGTTTATACCCATTCTGAATAACCGATTTGACGATATGTCGAAGAGGAAGAAGGTGGTTGAAGACCGGAAGTCTTCACATCATTTGGGTGATTACTGATGATCTTGATTGGGCTATACACCCAAGATGAGGGAATCAGTTAGTGATCGTCCAGACGTACTTGGAAATCGATGGATATGCGAGGAAAGTGCCTCCGGTTTCGTTCAGACCCAGAACGAACTTGTAAATGGACTGTGTGTCTGACATTGGATTTTATTCTGCGCTGATTGATCTCTATTAAATATACATCTGTTTGGCGGCAAAGAATTTATTCTCTTGCTTAACACCCTTCTCTGAGATGTATGAGCTCAGAGGTTGTATATTGATGGACATCAGTCGCACGGAGTGAATTGCCTGTGTGGCATGCCTAAGTGGCAGATGATCAAGGCTTCTGTTGAAAAGCAAAGTCTTGTGGTTGATTATCAAAGCACGGCCTGTGTGACGCAGCTTTGTGTATAGCATGAATTCACGAGCCTCACACCTTGGTATGAGTCAAAAATGGGATAAAGACCCAAGGAGTGCACGACGTTTCTTTCTAGCTACGGTGGTGTCAGTGCTTAAACTGGTTGACATTTATATTATTTTCACCTTGGTGGTTGTTGGATGCGAGGCGCCTCGATTATAGGTCCTATAGGGCCGGGAAACGTGTGTTCAGGAATAATTAATCCTCGAACGTAAGGGAGGACCGGTCTTGGAGGTTCCAGGGGTTGCCCAGAGTGTGTAGTCCCGAGGCATTTGCTAGAGTGTCTCGAAGCGGAGAGGAGCTTGCCTCTTGCCTCGACTCATGACGGAAATCCAATTTCCAATACGTGATATTTCGGTTTATTTGTAGAGCCTAGTATGGCGACATGATATATGGTACCCATGCCGCCTATGGTTGATATTTATGATTATATATGAAATCAGAAACTAATTGGAAACGAGCTAAGATGGGTGGTTTCCTGGGTATTGGTTTGATGTTTGTTTCGGCCTTCGGGGTTAATACTTAGGGAATCGTTCTCTTACTAATTTACGGTTGGAGTCTGATTAAGAATCAAAAGATAAAATTTCGCGTATCAAGCATTCTTTGGCTGTTATAAGGTAAAACCTATCCTCCGGCTTGCGTTGCATTGTGTGATGGGACCTGGGTCTTATAACAGCTTCATTTTTCTTTACTTAGCATTGCGCTGTTTGTTTTATGCACTGGTATTCTTGGGAGGAAAACCCATTCCGTGTTATACGGCATGGTCCCTTGAATTACTCTCTTTTAAAGTAAAGTTTTAATAACTGTTTTAGTTCTCACACTAGTCACATGACTGACCTGGAGTTTATTGTTTTAACCTAAAATCTGGGTGCTCCTATTTTCGACACGGGCAGCTAGTAGTTTTGGTTTTGCAGATTTATATTCATAGGATCCTGATTTACAACTGGAACGATGCTTGAAAAGCTCTGTATCCATGTATTATTTTCAGTTGTGTTTTGTATTGTTTTTCCGCTGCTATGTAATTTATTGTAATCTCTGATATTTGTATTTTCTTGTATCTAATGGAATTGTTGTAATAAACAATGAAATGTTCTTCTGTTTGCATTCTATTTTGTCTTATTCTCAAGATAATCCGGGCTTTCCTTACCGGGGAAGTTACGGGTCGTCTCAAAACATGATGTACACATCCTAGTATATCGACAATTTCTATATGAATGCAATATTTTGAATATTCAAACATTTTTTCATCCAATTTTTCCTACACTCTTAAAGAGCAAGAATGAAGTTCATCCAATTTTTTGTATTCAGACCCTACCAACAACTTTAAATTTGTGAATTCCAGAAAAGTCTAATTTTTTGAATTTGATTTCTTATTTGATAAAAAGATGGAAAACTTCACATCTTCAGTTTTTCTTTTATGTACCTTTTCTATCCGTACTTGGATTTCATGCAACTATTATATAAAGATTTCCTATCTCCCTATCCAAGCACGATTTATATAAGAAAATTTTCTTTGTTATAAACTTTCTTTTCCAACTTACTTTAAAAAAATCCATCTTTTTCTATTTCATGAAATTTTCCACCTTTCTCAATTGTCATATTTTTTGCATTATTTTCACAGTTGTCATTATTGTTTGTTTTCCTCTAGTTATGTCATTAACTTTTTCCTTAACTTAATCCACCGGTCTAAGTTTGATTTTGATTAAGCCTTCTAGTACTTTTAAAAATAAAATAGGAAAACAAGCACACTACATAACTATTACCAAGGGCTAAGAAACATAGGACTATGTCGCCGCCGACAAAGAAAAGTCCAAACCATAGAATTTAAAGAACTTGCTTATCCACTACTATCTATTTGTCAAAACTATTCCTTGCTGTGTACTAACTGTCTTTTCCAAACAACAATTTAGGCTCTATGGTGCTTATGCACTCTACAGGAGTTCACTTTTGTTTTAAAGCAATTCTTGCTATCCACTTTGTAGCCTCAAAATATTAGTCGCCTTTCCTAGGTAATAATCTTTACCTACTGCATGATTTAAAAACATGGTCTGGTTTCATTATTTCATATTCTTCCAAAAATTAAAAGCTTCAAGACTTTCCTTCTTTTTCATTAAAACTTACTTTTGCCAAACCATATAAATGATATCTCATAAAGAAACGAATAACATTTTTTTTTTGAAAATCATAAAAATTGTAGTAGACAAGGACAACTATTTCTCAACTAATTTCATAACCATTCCTTATTACAACACTAGTTTAATTACTATCAACTAGGTGCAAACGTGTCCTCTATTCTATAATTTTACAACTTATTTTGTCCACCTACCGAAGTTTATGTCAAAACAATTGTCAAAATTCATGTCAAAAGAATAGAGATTTTCAAAATTTTCCTTACACAAAATTTTAGTTTTTGACAAAATGCAGTCTTTCTATGTTTTGTTATTTAATTCTTTCAAACTTTAAAACTAGCAAGCTATATATGCTCTTTAATGTATACATCCTTTTGAAAGAATTGAATTTTGACAAAAATTTCATAAGAAATCTCTGTTCTCAAAATATACCCCATTTTCCCCATAACCCAATACGTACCTTTAAAATATGTTACTTACATATTTTTTTTCAAACGTCAAAAGTATCTATTTTTGTTTCAAAAATTGTTTCTACATAATTTAACCAGTACATATCTTCAAATTGTGAACTTTTAAGGTCAAAACTTGAAAAACACAATATACTATCATTAGATTTCAAGTTCTTAAAAGTTAACAATGGGGCTAGACTCAATGTGCATTTCTAACTTACTTAAATCTCTTTAAATTATTCCCACAAAGTCATTTTTGTCAAATATATATTCTAATTCGTTTTCCTTTTTCTCCATGTATAAGGCTCAATTGCTGAACCAACTAATCCGAATTACTAACATTTCAATTACTAACATATGAGATTCATCTTTCTTTATTACAAAACATATTGTACACTTTTCACCCAAACCTCATAAGGGTCTCTTATTCTCAAATTTCCATATCTATTCCTTTAGATACATAAATGATATCCTAACTCTTTCCATATGTCACTCTTCCTATTTAGTGGATTCCATTATGGATCTAGGTGTATATATATATTCATATTTCTTACTCACTATCTATACAGGATTCCCAAACTTATGCTCTGATACCAGATGTAACAACATGAGTTTTGAATATTGATTTTTTTTCAAAAAAATCCAATCTATCGAAGCTTGAGTCGTCTTGTCTAGTATCCTGCAGAAAAGACAGAAAAAATAAATATATATCAAAGCTCAGTAAACATCTCATAGCGGAATGGATAAAATATAATATAATCAAATATAGTCTTACCGAAGTAATAATACTGCCTAACTAGTATCCAAATCTACCATATCTTTACCCCAAAACCTAACCTACGAGTGTGTTATGAGGAGGGAGTCAGAGCACAAGCTTTAGTGACTAGGAAAATTATACATTCTGAAATAACCCTGCATATACTATTTAGTTATGTTTTCTTATTTATTAAGTTGTATAGGTTAACAACACTCAAGGCTTTATACTCACATTGTACCAATCTACTTCCCAGTAAATCAACCTAACATAGTGTATATGTGGCTACCCCAATAATTTAAGGTACTCCCTATAGTACCGTCGTCGCACGGTCCCCACCATCATGCCACGGAAGTGTGTTCTACGCCGAACAACATACGTAAATACAAATTATAATGCCACGTTACCGCATAGAATCATCATTACTATGCCACATGAGCGTACAGAGTAATGTCCTACCATTTATGGTACACTCGGTATGTGTACCTAGACCCTCAAATGTACATACTGCCTACTGTACCCTGAGTCCTTTAATAGGGCTGCATCGAATGCACGAAATTCGGCTGGGAGCCTTTTCATATCTGTACTGGTCCACATAAAGGACCTCTAGTACATATATCCAACTATAGTATGCTTTTCACGGTGGCTATAGTCCTACCCAGGCCCCTGCCTCAACTAATGAAAGACTACATCAAGAGCTAAGTGACGTGCCTCTACCAACCAATCTATCATCTAATTTGGTGCATCCCTCAATCATGCCTCAATAGTGAAAGGACAATGATATCTTGGTTTAGCTGTAATAACCCGCATTTTACGTATCGGAGGATCGTAAAATATTTTTATTTTATTCCTTGAGGGTTGGACCATTCTCATATTTTGATATGTTGCTTATGGGGATGTGAGACATGTCCATTATTTTTACCAATTTTGTTTGTGACTATTTTTTCCTTGTCAGTCTTGTACAAGGCATAACTTTTGACTCAGGTCGAATCAAATGGTGAGACCAGCTCCATTGGAAAGGAAATGATGATTTCCTTTCCGTAGAGTGGTTACTTTAAAGATTTGGCTTAATGATTCGGGAGGAATCGTTGTTTTAAGGTTTAACAGTTGGCTGTTTAGGTTTGTGAAGCCTTAATGGGCTGATTTGTAGAGGCTCATTAGTGGGCTAGTGGAAAGCTATAAATAAGGGATGAGAGGTCTAGAGAATAATTTACTTTCTTCATTCTCTAATTTGGTGGCCTATGTTCCTCCTCCCTCTAACACCTTTCCACCATTAAAATCGAGATCCAAGCTTAGGAAATCAAAGATCTACACCATTTAAGGCTACATCTACACCGTTGCAAGGGAGAGTTCATCAAATTAAGGAGTTTGGATCAAGTTCCTTGCTGTTCAGAATCTTATTTCATTGTTTTTTGCTTTGATTTGGAGAATTGGTGAGTGATGCATTTCCCACATGGATTCAATCAAGTATATGAATATTTGGTCATGTTTTTCATCAAATACAAGAATTTTCTAATAGATCTACACCTTGGTAAGTCCATTTTCATAAGAATCATTATAGGATCTGATTTAATAAGTTTAAACCGGTAATTTCTATGCTACATATGTTTATACAAGTTAGATCCGCAATTTAGATCATATGTCCATTTATCATGGTTTTTGGCGAAAATTGTATGATTTTAATGAATTGTCATATTCATGTTGTTAGTGATCTCAAAACATGCTTATGATTGTATTGGATGGATTAGATGAGTATATTTCGTCGGTTGTAACGATTGGTGAAGTTTTGGTTGAATTTGGACTTGAATTGGGGCTGTGCAGGCTGGGTTGAGCATGTAGTACAACATGTCGTACAATGTGAAATACAATAGGGGTTGGTCATACCGAAGGGAGGGGTCGATCGAGCGTTGCTCGGGTTGGTCTCTGGTCTTGCATCCAAAGGAGGGATCAAGCAGGCCAGTCGGTGGGTGGGATGGTGGTCGGTCAAAGGGGATCGGTCGTGACTTAGAGAAGTAAGCTTCTGAAGTAAGATCGGTCGGTCGAGCCTTCGAAACAGGGTCGGTTGGTCCAACATTTGGGGCTGGTTCTGGCCAGTCTGTGTGGAGGCAGAAGTGGGTTCGGTCACACGTGGGATTGGTCGAGCAAGTGGTTGGTCGTGGTGTGGTCGGTTGTGATATGCTTGGTCGGGCAGGGATAAGTTGGCCAGGGCTCGTTCGGGCTTGAAGCTGATTGGTCGTGCATGATGTAGACAGGGTCATTTTTGAAAAATTATATTTTCGAGTACGACTCGGATTTGAACAAAAAGGTCTGAAAAAATGCAAGTATGAAGTGCGACTTCTAAGAAAATTCAAGTAGGAAGGTTCGAAGCATTGAAAGGTGTTCGTTGATCGTTGTAGAACAGCGAATGAGGCGACAACTCAAAGGTCGTAAGTTGGTGGAAAACGGTTGCCCAAGAAGGTTGCTTGAGCTATGAAAAGTCGTCGGGTTGCATGACTAGAGATGTGAAGGCTGAGAGATTATCGTCTAAGTTCTAGCAGGCTCAAAGCAGGGGTACAATAGGGGCACCTAAAAGACCGGTGGTAGGTTAAGCACCCTGGGTATCGTTGAAAGGCCTAGTTGTCAAGATTGTACAAACATACGTATCATTGAATGGCGTATGGAGTTTATGGTAGAACTGGGGTTACGACTAGCCCTTGACATATGGTAAAGTTGGCCATCATACGATTAACGATGGTTTCAAAGCAGGATTGGCAGAGATAGCCAGAGTCTATCACGATTGATTAGTTGCCTTGTTTGTACTGTCTCACGTAAATTGTCCAACGTCGAAGGAGATGTTCCTTGGGTGCTTGTCTGATATTGGTTTAGGCCTTCGGGGCATGTGCTTGAGGGATGTTGAGTTCGATTAGATGGTTTACACAAGATATATATTTTGGATGTCATGAGTTATTTGCCATGATTGAATTGGTGTTCTGGTTTCCATGGATGTGTGGTTGAAATGTTGTTATAAAAGCTATCACTGTTCGATGTGTGGAAGATAGGGTTGGGTTCTTCTCTGGTGTTGTGGGTAGATTAGTATGTTTATCTATCCCTTCTCATATACTTTATTATTGGTGTTTGTTAGTTGTTTTATCACTCATTAAGATTGCTGTCTGACTCAAGGTTTTATGTTTCCCTCTTATTACCTTGGGTTGTTCATCCGGTTATGGATGGGAAAACTAGGTGGTAGGTGATAGCTTAGTGAGGACGATGTTGTAGTTCAAAAGCGAGATGGAGGCTTACGTACATGTTTTATTATTATCTAGTATTTTTATTCTTGTTGTTTGAATTTCTCTATGAGTGTTATAGTAAGGCTTTATGTACAGATTTTGATATTTCCAATGATGTTTGGATAATGTTTCAGGATATTGTGAAAAGTTTCATAAGTTTGTTATATGATGCTTCACTATTATTACCTGTTGTATATTTTCTTGTATATTTTATCATTGTGCTGTGAGTTCTTTGACATGTATCGATTGTGTTTACCTGTAAACACCCTACTTCCATTAAGGTCACTCACAAAGGGAATGCATTAACTTTGGTGGAGTATTGTAGGTAAAAGGTACAAGTAAATTACAAGACGGACATATAAACAACGGAAAGACTAAATTTTATTTCATAAGCATGTGGTCCAGTCAAAACATTACAACAACTGTCTTAAAAACCAACTTCCAAAATCATTAAAGTAAAGCATCTGTCTTGAATAAAACATAAAGAAGCATAAACAATAATAAAGCAGCATAAATCCCCAATTAAGAGTGCAACCACAGCCATAACCCAAGAAAAGAGAGTCCAAACAATACGTCTACTTTCTTCAAGCTGGAAAAGTTTTGGACTAAGTTGAAGTATTCCCTCCCTACGGACCGGGGGGGAGGGAGGAAGACAAGAAGACGAAAGAAAATGGGTCAGACATAAGCCTGGTAAGTCCAGTGATTATTTAGCATGTAAACAGGTAAAAGGATCATGACATGAATAAACTGAACCTAGGACAATACCCTAGAAATAAGATAACAATAAATAAGGCAAGATAAACTGAATATACTATCGCACTAATTTCTATTTCTCTGCACCTACTAATAAGTGTTTTCAACTAGCACCATGTGTTCATGATAAAATGATCCATTTTATCGATCGGCTTCTACTCGCATGCATTTAAGACTTGTCTCATTCGGCCCCGCTCAATTGTAGATACCTGTGCTGGTCCCACTATGGGGTGTATCAATTCCTATGGTAGCAACCCAACACAAATTCAAGATGCACAGTGTATTCTACTGATCGAGCGGGGCTGAATGACACAAGTAATAAATGCATGCGAGTAGAAGCCGATCGATAAAATGGATCATTTTATCATGAACACATGGTGCTAGTTGAAAACACTTGTTAGCAGGTGCAGAGAAATAGAAATGAGTGCGATAGTATATTCAGTTTATCTTGCCTTATTTATTGTTATCTTATTTGTAGGGTATTGTCCTAGGTTCAGTTTATTCATGTCATGATCCATTTACCTGTTTACATGCTACATAATCACTGGACTTACCAGGCTTATGTCTGACCCGTTTCCTTTCGTGTTCTTATCTTTCGTTCCCTCCAAGGTACGCAGGGAGGGAATACTTCAACTTAGTCCAGACCTTTTTCAGCTTGAAGAAAGTAGACGTATTGTTTGGACTCTCTTTTCTTGGGCTATGGCTGTGGTTACACTCTTACTTGGGGATTTATGCTGCTTTATTATTGTTTATGCTTCTTTATGTTTTAGTCAAGACAGATGCTTTACTGTAATGATTTTGGAAGTTGCTTTTTAAGACAGTTGTTGTAATGTTTTGACTGGACCACGTGCTTATGAAATAAAATTTAGTCTTTCCGCTATTTATATGTCTGTCTTGTAAATTACTTGTACCTTTTACCTATAATACTCCACCAAAGTTAATGCATTCCCTTTGTGAGTGACCTTAATGGAGGTGGGGTTTTTACACTTGGTATCAGAGCAATGGTTTACCAGATCAGATAAAAGTTTTTGAAAACTATTTTTCAAAAAGAAGTTTAAAGAAGCATTTTTGAGAAAAATGTTGTTTTATTTTAAAATCATAATCCCCAAAGCCATATGCACTATCTTTCTATCCCTTGTTTTGAACCTTTTCTTTTCATTTCAGCATGTCTGGGGATCTTAATCTTCCTGAGGGCGTGCCAGTACCTGGTTGGTTCAGAAAGTACCTGGAGGCTAGGGCAAATGACGCAGGCCCAACAGACGTTCCTCCTTCCCCAGTTGCAGCTATTCCTCCTCCTCCTCCCCGTGCAAATGCTCTCTCGAAGATATGTAGAGACTTTCGAGCCATGGGTGGAAAGAACTTTAATGGGACCGAATCATTTGTGGAAGCAAGAAACTGGCTCAAGGAAACAGAAGATTTGTTTGTTATCTTCAAAGTGGATGATAGGCAGAAGATACAATTGGCTATGTGGTTACTTAAGGATGAAGCCTCTTATTGCTAGGAAGTTACTAATGCTGAGAGACCAGTTGAAACCTAGAAGGATTTCCGAATGAGGTTTGAAATGAAGCTCCTCTTGTAAGCTGAACGAAGCCTACAGATGGACAAGTTCTTAGCTTTCAAACAGGGAAGCCTATCGGTCAAGGAATACGTCAACCAGTTCAACCAGCTGGCTAGATTCAGATTGTAATTAGTGAACACTCCACATAAGAAGGCTCTCCATTTCGTTAAAGGGTTGAACGAGCCATTGCACAACCTAGCTATGACCCATATACCTATGGGTGCGACTTATGAGAGACTAGTGGAAATGGCACTGTTACAGGAGGAAGATAACGATGGCAAGAAAGAGACAAAGGTGGAAGTACCTCAAGACAAGAAAGTGGGGGGATCACAAAACAAGAAGACAGATTCCAAGAAAGGAGGGAAGAATAACAAACCCCGTGATAATAGGAAGTGTAACTTTTGTGGCATACCTGGACATATGATTAAGGACCGTAGAAAGAAGAAGAGGAAGATGGGTGGTTGTTCTCAGTGCGGCGAGACAAGACACATGGCTAAGGAGTGCCCAAGAAAGCAAGGGCAAGGGAAGAGGACTGGATTTACCTCTGGAGGGCAGGTTCACACTCTCGTAGCACCTCCGCAAGAACGAGGTAGAAATATTTCTGTTGAGAGTTTAGTTTATCTTTTTGATCATCATGTTCGTACTCTCTTTGATTCTGGCGCATCACACTCTTTTATATCTACTACTTTAGTTGAATCTATGCACCTAGACACCAATATAGTAGAGGATCCCTTGGTTGTTTCAAATCCAATTGGGGGTTCGCCTTATTTATCGATGACTTATTTGGATTTGGAAATTTCTGTACTAAGCGTTGGGTTTAGATGTAATACCTATGTTTTGGGCTTCACGGGCTATGGGTTGATTCTAGGCATGGATTGGCTATCCAGTAATGGTGCCGTCCTCGACTGTGAAAAGAGAGTGGTTAGACTTATGACTCGCCTCGATAACACTCTCGAAATCTCTTGTAATCCCATGAACTCTGTTATGCTTAGTTACCTAGAATCTCTTGATGCGTCTGTGTAGAACCTGCAATCTGTTAGAGTAGTCTGTGAATACTCGGATGTCTTTGAAGAGGTAAAGGGTTTACCTCCGAAGCGAGAGATAGACTTCCGCATAACCTTGTTAAAAATGCAAAACCCATTGCTCTACCCGTTAGACATATGGCTCCGAGGGAAAGGAAAGAGCTCAACAAGCAAGTTAAAGAGTTGCTTGAAAAGGGGTTTATAAGGTGCAGTATTTCTGAATGGGGTGCTCCAGTGGTGTTTGCAACCAAAGCAGATGGTTCACTTCACCTATACGTTGATTATAGGGAGCAAAACAAGCTGACCAAGAAGAATAGGCACCCACTTCTAAGAATAGACGACTTGTTTGATCAACTTGTAGGTGCACCAGTTTTTCTCCCAACTAGATCTGGCTACCGGGTTTCATCAGCTAAGAGTAGCTGAGGACAACATTGCTAAGACCGTATTCAGGACCCCAGATGGTTTCTTCAAATGGCTTGTCATGCCTTTTGGCATGACAAACGCACCTGCTTATTTCGTTGACTTGATGAGTCGGGTGTTCAGGGAGTTCCTTAATAAATTTGTGGTGGTCTTTGTGGACGACATTTTGATCTTCTCGAAAAGTGAGGAAAATCATGCTTTGCATTTAAGGGAAGTCAGGGATACTCTTCGTGCACGCTAGCTAAATGCAAAATTGTCCAAATGCCATTTTTGGAGAGAAGAAGTAAGGTTTCTTGGACATGTGGTGTCCAAAGAGGGGATAGCTGTGGATCTCGCAAAAGTAGTTGCGGTGCAAGATTGGAAGGTCCTACGGAATGCAATCGAAGTACGAAGTTTTCTCGGCTTAACGGGCTTTTACCAAAAGTTCGTTAAAGACTTTGCAAAGATCTCAGCCCCACTTACTAGATTGACAAAGAAGAACCTAACTTTTGCTTGGGATTTGGATTGCGATGTTGCTTTCAAACGACTCAAAAGGGCTTTGACAACAGCCCCCAGTTCTGACATTGCCTGATGGGAGTAAGATGTTTACTGTATATACAGACGCATGCAGGACAGGATTGGGCGCTGTCTTGATGCAAGAGGGCAAAGTAATTTGTTATGGAGGAAGGCGGTTGAAGGTACATGAGAAGAACTACCTAACTCATTATTTGGAGCTAGCTGCCACTGTTTTCGCTCTTAAGTCATGGCGTCATTACCTACTAGGAGAAAGGTTTGAATTGTTTACTGACCATAAATCGTTAAAGTACCTTTTCTCACAGAAAAATCTTAACTTAAGACAACAAAGGTGGATGGAATTTCTGGCCTTATACGATTTTGAGATTGCTTATACCCCTGGCAAGGGCAATGTGGTAGCAGATGCCTTGAGTAGGAAAAAGCTGACCTTAAGTCCTCTCTTTGTAGAAAGGCAAAGCTTGGAGTACATAGCAAACTTTGACTTTAGACCCTCCTTCGAATTTGTACCTGGTTTGTTAGCAACACTAGAGGTGCGGCCTACTTTTTTGGACTTAATAGGAACCGCGCAACATGAAGACCCTTAGCTAGTTGATATGATTGATAAGCTAATGAGAGGCGAGACTTCTAATCACCTCAATAGATACTCCATCGATGACAAGGGTTGGTTGAGATGGGATGGAAGACTTTGCATCCCAGAAGCAAGATATTTGGTGAAAACCGTTCTCGAAGAAGAACACCATTCTAAATTGACCATACACCCAGGTGGGGACAAGATGTATAAAGACATAAAAAGGGATTTCTTTTGGAATGGCATGAAGAAGGATGTAGCTGAGTTTGTCTCTAAATGCTTGATATGCCAGCAAGTCAAAGCGGAGCAGAAGAAGCCTGGTGGTCTGCTTCATCCTCTAGAGGTCCCACAGTGGAAATGTGACAGCATTTCGATGGACTTTATTGATGGGTTGCCCAGGTCAAGAAGGGGCAATACCAGTATTTAGGTAATAGTGGACAGGCTCACTAAAAGCGCTCACTTTATACCCGTTAAGAGTAAGAGGACTGCCTCATCGTTAGCATCCATTTATCTTAAAGAGGTGGTTTGACTGCATGGAATACCCTCTAGCATAGAAAGTGATCGAGATCCTATCTTTATGAGTGAGTTTTGAAAGAGTTTGCAGGAAGCTGTTGGCACACAGCTATGCTTAAGCACTGCCTATCACCCCCAAACCGATGGTCAAACGGAAAGGGTGAACAGAGTATTAGAAGATCTTTTGAGATTCTGCATTCTTGATTTTGGATGGACATGGGAGGATCATCTTCCTTTGGAGGAATTCGCCTACAACAATAGCTACCAAGCCACCAAAGGCATGGCACACTTTGAGGCTTTATATGGAAGACCATGTCGATCGCAAACTTATTGGTGGGTGTCTATAGACAAGCTCATAATTGGGCCTGACATGATTAGAGAAACTTCAGAGAAGGTGGACTTGATACGAAGACGAATGAAGACTGCAAAAAATAGGCAGAAGTCCTACGCTGATAATAAAAGGACCGACCTTGAGTTTGAGGTTGGAGACAGGGTTTTCCTTAAAGTATCTCCTTTGAGGAATGTCGTTCGCTTTGGGACTACAGGAAAATTGGCACCAAGGTTTGTTGGGCCATTTCCTATAATTGAAAGGATTGGGAAGATGGCTTATAAAGTAGAGTTTCCCAAAAGGTTAGCTGGAGTTCATAATTTCTTTCATGTCTCTCACCTACGAAAGTGCTTACATGAGTCGGAAAAAGTTGTGGAGCCAAGCATACTAGAAGAAGTAGAAGTGGAACGAGAAGGGACGATGAGGAGAGTTCCAACTCGTTCCTTAGGGAAAGAATTCAAAAAGCTACATAACCGTGAAGTCAAGCTTGTTAAAGTTCAATGGAGTGACGCTGAGGAAGACGCGATTGGGGAGACTAAGGACAAGATACGTGCAGCCTACCCTTTTCTTTTTTAGGGTATATCCTTGATCTCTTTTTCATAAGTTTATGCATACTTGTATCTATCTCTTAAGTATATCTCCTCTGTCCTATCCTTGATCTTTAGGTTGAAACCAATGGATTTGAACATGTATTTGAAACATGTTATGATTGATGGTTGCAAATGGTTGCACGTGGTTGCTCGTGGATGCATATACACACACATTAGGTACTAGATCGGCTCAGTCACTTTCATATTGCATACGCATACATGTATCTGTATATAGATTGAAACTTGATGAGTTATCATATGGACGTTGCATTTGTATGAATGATTGTGCACTCAGTAGAAAGAATGATTAGGAATGATTGCATACATAATGGACTCATGGCACTATCATGATTTGCATTAAGGAGGTCAACTGAATCAGTAGATCACCTGATTTTGCATTAGATAAGGAGATATACACGCACTATGCATATGTTCATGAAAAGCATTAGATACCTTTTAAGGACAATAGATGCATGTTATTGAATGGTTGAGTATATGGATGTTGGATGGTAATATATACAATCTTCTTGACTTAAAGATTTCGGGGACGAAATCCTTTAAGGATGGGAGAATGTAACACCCCATATTTTCTATGAACATTAAAGTATTGAATTAAATAATACTAAAATTTAAAAGTGGGAATTAGGGGAAATGGGTTACGCCATTACGTTCGTCTTGGAGTTCTGCTTGGGATAGAGTCCGAGTTTGCATGAATCGGACTCCGTATGAAGAAGTTATGGAGTTCAGAAGATTTCAAGTTTAAACGGAAATTAAATATAAATAATAATTAAATCAAAAAGTAGTTCGAATTCAAAAAATTCCGAAACAAACGGCTGGGCGGGAAAATTCCTAGGTGTCGACCCCCCAAGAGGGGTGTCGACTGGGGTGTCGACCCCCCTATAGGGGTCGACCCCCTCGCCCAGATCTGGACTGTTTTATCCAGTGACGTTTTCTGAGTCACTAGGGCTTATGTGGCAACTTCCGGTTGGCTCTGTTTGGTCTGGATAGGTCTGATTTTTCTAAGGTTGATCTAACGGCTCTCGTTAATCTAAAATTCTATATAAACAACCCCAACCCTCAACCCTAAAACCACATAAAATTGCTCTCTGAAGCCGTCATGCTGTCCATGGCCAAACTAGCGTAGCCTCCATTTTTCTCTAACCTACAAGTCAAGTTAGGAAGTCCCAAATCAAATCAAAACTAGAGAATCAGTAGTCTACATCAAAGGATAGCTTTTCAGTTTCATAAGTCAGATCCCATAAAAACAAGATTTGTTCTTTTGTTTGTAAGTTCAGTTATTCTTTAGATTTGAACAAATAAAAGTCATGACTTGTAATGAAGAGAAACTAGAACTATGCCTAGTAGTAAGATAATCGTATTCTGATTTATGTAGCAATTCTGAAATTACCTATGCCTATGTGACTATTATGATTGATACAACCTATCATGTTGTATATTAATTTGGTGATGAACCAATCATGTTGTATATTAATTTGATGATGAACCAATCATGTTATATATAAATTTGGTGATGAACCTACCATGTTGTATATTAAATTGGTAATGGACTTATCATGTTGTATGTTAAATGGGTGATGAACCTATCATGGTGTATAATAATCTAGCAACGAACCTATCATGTTGTATATAAATTTGGTGATTCCTTATGTTATATTATATGCAAGATCATAAGCTAAATCATGTTCATATATGCTTATATGTCTAGATCTACATGCTTAGATGTTTCTTTCTATGTTAATTTGATCCAACACAAATACAAGTTCACCTTTACATGCTTAATTAAATTTGTGTAATACTAGGCCAAATTTATATTACACAAGCTTAGTTGATCAAAACTATTTTATGCCATTGGAATGTTACATGTCCCTTTTCTTTTTCCCTCTTTGTTTATGAGTTAGGCTAATTTGCAAGCCTAACGTTCTTTGTTATTTATGCAAACGGATAACGGGGGATACGTAGTGAAAAATATTAAATTATATGTTATTGGCATAGGTAAGCTCATAATCATGTAAATATTTAATGGCATGAAATGGTATAATTTGTATACCTAAGAATTATGGACAAAATGGGACATGACTTGAGTTGACAACATTGGTAGATAATTTACATATAAACATAAATAGTAAATACGTAAATTAATTAAAAGATGATTGTGCCTAATCTGAGGTTAGATTGAGTTACGGTGTAAGACCACCCGGAACCGCCCGGCACATCCACCAACCATAACAATATAGATCTAATGTGAGAGGTTAGCGCATTAAGCCCAAAAAACCCGAGGTTAGATTGAGTTGCGATGTAAGACTGCCCGGAACCGCCCGGCACATCCAGCGACCGCAATAATACGTATCTAATTTTAGTGGTTGGTGCTTTAATGAATGAATTAAAGCTAAGAGAGGCTAAGAATGGTAGGGTTAAGTTAATTAAGGCAACACTTAGCTAATACAACATGTTAACCAAACTGATGGGTGGGGTTAGGTTAGTTTGAGAACATTAACCATTTTAACATGTTGATTAGAAAACCCTATTAACGAGAACCCATTTCAGTAGTAACCCACATAGATGTATCATGCTACCCTGAACTAGGCAGGGTGGGGCACGATTACTGGGCTGATTATAAGCGGTCAAAATAACGGCGGGTGGAGCAGCAGTGTTGGTTCCGACGGAGTATGGGCGTGCACGTACTCCGGCATGGACAAATTAGGCACTGGGCATCAGTAGTATACACCGTGCATCTTGAATTTGTGTCGGGTTGCCACCATAGGAATTGATACACCCCATGGTGGGACCAGCTTAGGTATCTACAATCGTGCGGGGCCGAATGACACAAGTCATAATTGCATGCGAGTAGAAGCCGATCGATAAAATGGATCATTTTATCAAGACACTTGGTACTAGTTGAAAACACTTGTTAGTAGGTGCAGAGAAATAGAAGTGAGTGCGATAGTATATTCATTTTATCTTGCTTTATTTATTGTTATCTTATTTCCAGCGTATTTTCCTAGGTTTAGTTTATTCATTCCAATATCCTTTTACCTGTTTACATGCTAAATAATCACTGGACTTAACAGGCTTATGTCTAACCAGTTTTCTTTCTTCTTCTTGTCTTCCGTCCCCCTCCCCCCCGGTCCGCAGGGAGGGAATACTTCAAGTTGGTCCAGTCCTTTTCCAGCTTGAAGAAAGTAGACGTATTGTTTGGACTTTCTTTTCTTAGGCTATGGCTGTGGTTACACTCTTAATTGGGGATTTATGTTGCTTTATTATTGTTTATGCTTCTTTATGTTTTAGTCAAGACAGATGCTTTACTGTAATGATTTTGGAAGTTGGTTTTTAAGACAAGTAGACGTAGTGATTTAAATTTACATAATTGCCATTTATGTCCAAGTCTAGATTTATATGTAAATTTATCTGTAAGTGTGGTTAATTCAAGTTATGCCACTTTTACTAGATATGCCCAAAATTAATTATATGATTACGACCCATTTTATGCCAATTACATAATGTCCAATATTTAATGTTTCCCAACTGTTTCCCAACGTCAATCATTCGTATGATTCATATAAAACATTAGGCTTGCAATTAGCCTAACTCATAAGAAAAAGGGAAAGAAAGAGACGTATAACATTCAAACTGGCATAAAACAATATAAATCCAATTATGAACATAACTAGCATATAACCTAGATCCCATTTATGAACTTGCATAACAAAATAGATCTAAAGTAACATATGGACTTGCATAACAATTTAGATCTAAATTAACATATGAACTTCCATAACAAATTAGATCTAGATTAACATATGGACTTAATCAAGTATATGTAATTAGTCATATTCATATAGTCCAACTTATAAACCCATCACAATTACGTTCAACAATTATCTTGTAAAAGTAGCTGTACTCAGTATGAATGGATTAAAGAAGAGAATAGATTAAGCGTAGAATCCTTTTTCCACCATCCCAAGACTGTAATAATTTATGTTCATCATGTACCTGCTCTGATACCAAGTGTAAACATCCCACCTCCGTTAAGGTCACTCACAAAGGGAACGCATTAACTTTGGTGGAGTATTATGGGTAAAAGGTACAAGTAATTTACAAGACAGACATATAAACAGCGGAAAGACTAAATTTTATTTCATAAGCACGTGGTCCAGTCAAAACATTACAACAACTGTCTTAAAAAGCAACTTCCAAAATCATTACAGTAAAGCATCTGTCTTGACTAAAACATAAAGAAGCATAAACAATAATAAAGTAGCATAAATCCCCAAGTAAGAGTGTAACCACAGCCATAGCCCAAGAAAAGAGAGTCCAAACAATACATCTACTTTCTTCATGCTGGAAAAGGTCTGGACTAAGTTGAAGTATTCCCTCCCTGCATACCTTGGAGGGAACGGAAGATAAGAAGACGAAAGAAAACGGGTCAGACATAAGCCTGGTAAGTCCAGTGATTATGTAGCATGTAAACAGGTAAAAGGATCATGACATGAATAAACTGAACCTAGGACAATACCCTACAAATAAGATAACAATAAATAAGGCAAGATAAACTTAATTAACTATCGCACTCATTTCTATTTCTCTGCACCTGCTAACAAGTGTTTTCAACTAGCACCATGTGTTCATGATAAAATGATCCCTTTTATCGATCGGCTTCTACTCGCATGCATTTATTACTTGTGTCATTCAGCCCGGCTCGATCAGTTTATTCATGTCATTCGGCCCCGCTCGATTGTAGATACCTGTGCAGGTCCCACATGGGGTGTATCAATTCCTATATGGAAACCCGACACAAATTCAAGATGCACAGTGTATACTACTGATGCCCTGTTCCTTATTTGTCCATGCCGGAGTACATGCACGCCCATACTCCGTCGGAACCTACACTGCTGCACCACCCACCATTATTTTGACCGGTTATAATCAGCCCAGTAATCGTGCCCCACCCTGCCTAGTTCAGGGTACCATGATACATCTATGTGGGTTACTGTGGAAATGGGTCCTTGTTACTTGGGTTTCCTAATCAACATGTTAAAATGGTTAAGTGTTATCAAATTAACCTAATCCCACCCATCAGTTTAGTTAACATGTTGTATTGGTTAAGTGTTGCCTTAATTAACTTAACCCTATCATTCTTAGCCTGTATTAGCGATAATTCATTCACTAAAGCACCAACCACTCACATTAGATATGTATTGTTGTGGTCGCTGGATGTGTTGGGCGGTTCTGGGCAGTCTTACACCGCAACTCAATCTAACCTCGGGTTTTTCGGGCTTAATGCGCTAACCTCTCACATTAGATCTACATTGTTACAGTTGTTGGATATGCTGGATGGTTCCGGGAAGTCTTACACCGTAACTCAATCTAACCTCGGGTTAGGCATAATTATCTTGTAATTAATTTACTTATAATTAATTTACATATTTACTATTTATGTTTATATGTAAATTATCTACCAATGTTGTCAACTCAAGTCATGTCCCATTTTGTCCATAATTCTTAGGTATACAAATTATAACATTTCATTCCATTAATCATTTACATGACTATGAGCCAACCTATGCCACTTGCATATAATTTAATATTTTTCCCAACGTATCCCCCGTTATTCGTTCACATAAATTACCAAGAACGTCAGGCTCACAAATTAGCCTAACTCATAAATAAAGAGGGAAAAAGAAAAGGGACATGTAACATTCCAGTGGCATAAAACAGTTTACATCAACTAAGCATGTGTAATATAAATTTGGCATAGTACTACACAGATTTAATTAAGCATGTAAATGTGAACTTGCATTTGAGTTGGATAAAATTAACATAGATCTAAACATCTAAGCATGTAGATCTAGAAATACAAGCATATATGAACATGACTTAGCTTATGATCTTGCATATAACATTACATAAGGTCACCAAATTTATATACAACATGATAGGTTCATTGCCAAATTATTATACAACATGATAGGTTCATCACCAATTTAACATACAACATGATAAGTCCATCACCAATTTAATATACAACATGATAGGTTCATCACCAAAGTTATATACAACATGTTTGGTTCATCACCAAATTAATATACAACATGATTGGTTCATCCCCAAATTAATATACAACATGATAGGTTGTATCAATCACAACAGTCACGTAGGCATAGATAATTTCAGGATTGCTACATAAATCAGAATACGATTATCTTACAATTAGGCAAAGTTCTAGTTTGTCTTCATTACAAGTCATGACTTTTATTTGTTCAAATCTTAAGAATAACTGAACTTACAAACAAAAGAACAAATCTTGTTTTTCTGGGATTTGATTTCTGAAACTGAAAAGCTGTCCTCTGATGTAGACTACTGATTCTCTAGTTTTGATTTGATTTGGGACTTCCTAACTTGACTTGTAGGTTAGAGAAAAATGGAGGCTACGCTAGTTTGGCCATGGACAGCATGACGACTTCAGAGAGCAATTTTATGTGGTTTTAGGGTTAAGGGTTAGGGTTGTTTACATAGAAGTTTAGATTAATGAGAACCGTCAGATCAACCAAAGAATAATTTGAGCCATCCAGACCAAACAGAGCCAACCGGAAGTTGCCACATAAGCCCTAGTGACTCAGAAAACATCACTAGCCAAACAGTCCAGATTTGGGTGAGGGGGTCGACCCTTATGGGGGGGGGAGGGGGTCGACACCACAGTCGACACCTCTCCTGGGGGGTCGACACCTATGTCAATCCCCCCTGAAGGGAGTAAAACCCTATGGGCGGGAATTTTCCCGTCTAGCCGCTTGTCTCATAATTTTTTGAATTTGAACTAGTTTTTTATTTAATTATTATTTGTGTTTAATTTCCGTTTAAACTTGAAATCTTCTGATCTCCATAACTTCATCATATGGAGTTCGATTCACGCAAACTCGGACTCTATTCCAAGTAGAATTCCGAGACGAAACGCAATGGGGTAACCGTTTCCACTAATTCCCACTTTTAAAATTTAGTATTCTTTAATTTGTTACTTTAATGTTCACAGAAAATACGGGGTGTTACGTTCTCCTCTCCTTAAACGATTTCATCCCCGAAATCTTCAAGTCAAGAAGAATGTATATCTTTGCATCCAACATCCATCTACTCAACCATTCAATCACAGGCATCCATTGTACTTAAAAGGTATCTAATGCTTTTCGTGAACATATGCATAGTGTGTATATGTCCTTATCTATTGCAAAATGTTGACGCCAAAAAGAGGTCATCAACGACCAAAAGTCAGATTTGAGCATGATATATGAAGAAATATCAGAGAAAGCGAGAAAAAGCAAGAAAAAGTAAGACAACAGTGTTTTTATAGTGGTTCGGCGTTAACGAGCCTACATCCACTTTATAATCTCATAATAATGTCATAAAGTCGGAGATACAATGAATGAGATCGTCAGGATCTCTATTACATAATCGTTTTTGATGAATATAGCAAGCATTTTTGAGGTGAAAGTGGTTGGCAGCCATGATTGAGTTGTGGAGGGCATGCATGAGCTATAAAGTCAGGCTCAGATCTCAGCCAAAAGTCCTCTTCTTTTTTGTATAGCTTGGTGTATTTATAGGCAGTAGGCTTCAATAATTGGAGGTGCCATGTGTCGGTTGATCCATGTGAATAGCGGGTAATGGAGCTGAGTCTTGATTACGCGGAGAAGTTCCCTTCAATATGTGGCAGCATAAATGTAGTTAGATCCGAGTTTATAAGCTTTAGAATAGGTAGTTGGACCAAGTAAGTAGGCTATGAAATATATCTCATGACCAAGTCATCGCTGTAGTGTGAGCTGATCTCATGACCACCTAGCCTAGGTCTATAGGGCTGAAGTGCTTCTATCCGAGATCCCTCGAGCCAAGGATCCTCGGGCCAAAAATGTATGGGCTTGTCCAGGCCCTGATCGAGTCCTGAGTGATCCTGTGATGGGTCCATGGGTTGACGGCCTTGCCAAACGGCGGGTCAACACTTTGCCCCCCAAAGTACATCGTGTGGCGGACATGATGTACTTTGAGTAAGTCGAACTACATCTCTTTGGAATGTCATTCATCTTCGAGAAAGCAATGTCGAGTTGTTATGTCTTTAGGAGTAGTCCTAAAGCTTGAATTCTTTTTTCTTTTCTGCCATGTCGAGTCAAGAGGTCGAATGATATCATCATAAGCCAAGCTGTGCCGCTGGCTTCTGCACATGGTCATCATAAAGAGTCTTCATCGAATGGTGTCATCTTCTTATGCAAGTCGAGAGCATGGTCAAGTGTAAGGTCAAGTCAGACCATTAGTCACACACAAGTCAGAGCATGATTTGGTTATCCAAGTCATGAGATAACGTAGAAAATTAGAAATGGCATGTGAACTTGACATCGCATATGGGTTTTTACTTCCCGAGTCATTGGAATAGTAGGCTAGAAATCAATTATCGCCATATCTTACCACTAGAAAGTCAGAAAACCATGATCACGCCCGATCATATTAACAAAAGACTAAAAATCTATGGTCACGTCAAATCATATTTAATGAAATCCACAATCGCTCCGGATCATTTTTATGGTCCAATGATCACACATGAGTCAGGGCAAGACGTTGTTGAAATCATGTGAGCCGATGTCTAGTATGATTGTCAAAATCATAAGGCAGTAGAAAAGTGAGTCTCGCTCTCTATTTAATGTACTTGCGATTTGAGTCTTCCAAGTCATGTTTTGCTCATAAGTTGCCTCACTTGAATGAGTAAGGCAAGTCATGTTGAACTCATAAGCGGTCTCACTTGAATGAGTAACCCAAGCCTTGTCATAGTCGGAAGGTATGGTATATATCCTTTGAATCACATGTCAAGTCAAAGACGTGTTCAAAGCTAGTCTGTAAGCTGAGCCCCAATCCCACAATGTCGGTGGGGAACAAACGAAGCCAGTGCTCTTGCCCCCAGCGTCAGTAGGGGTGAAGCTAAGTCAGTCGGACATCCAATCCTTAAGTCTTCATAATCTCCGTCGTTGTTTCAGGATAAAGTTGCAGGTTTGGCGATCTTAGCCAACCCAAGTCATTTTGTACTTTCTCTCGAGTCGGCGAGAGTTAAAGTTGAACACGCAAATAGTCAAATCTCATTTGTCTAGGCATCGTTCCTTAACTTTAGTTAGAAAATGAGGATCGGCTCATCGAGCGCTAATGAACTTAGTTACTCTTATTATTCGAGCCAATTAGGTCGATCCCCTTTATTTATGTTCCACCGTAATCCAAAATGGTCATCATATTCTTGTTGAGTTTGCCCTTCATGCACAGTTCTATTGAGGTCATCATTTTTGCATGTAGTTTGAGATCCTGCAAAATTTTAAGAAGTTGAAAATGTGCATAGAGTAGTCGAGTAGTAGATTCATGCTTTTCATGGCTCGCGCTCTTCGTCCTTAGCCATTGGGGCTTGACCGAGTAGTGGACGTCAAATCCATGTCTTCTCAGGATTCATACTTCCTCATCATATCGTGAGTTTGATGCAAAATGATTTGTTGGTATTCAACCCATATTGGTTTCTGCTCTCCCATCCAAGCTCTGAGGATCGAAGTTGGGCTGCGAGAGGTCAGATAGTAGTCACTTTGAATGCTCTCTTTCTTCCCCTTCCAATTGGGAAGTAGGTTGGGATCAGTCAATGGATGGTCACTCTACACCATTTCATGGTCCACATGCGGCCTTCCAAATGCTCAAGCTAATGCATCTTCTATTCAGTGTACTTGCAATGTGAAAACTTGTCATTGCTCTTGGTATGTGTGTCTATTCTAGATATCACTCTCGAAACCCTCTTTCAGTTGTTGCCTTAAATCATGTGATGTGTTATTGAACATCCCACTCTCAAGGTCTCCTTTCGGTCATTGCATTGAGTCATGTGGGAAGCTTAGCATTAGAAGTCGACGTCATTCCTTCGAACACGACCTCTTTGTTGTTATATGCGAGTGTGTCCCTCGTGTCTTTGCTTTTTATCTGTACATAATCTTGCAATTCGATACTAAGTCAATCTTTAAGTCATAAGCAATTGTAGCTCGAAATGAAAACATGTTGAGTGCTAATTTATCTAGCATAGAATTATTAAATGTCAAAGTGTCAAGGTACTAAGTGTCGTAGTTTGGAGGTATAATGCCTGTAGCCTGCATTTAACTTTGAAACATGGGTCGCGTCCGAAGCGTGTTTGAAGTTAATTCAGAAATCTATGCCCGTTCCCCCAGCATCAGGTGGGAACCGGGTTAAGTCGTTCAGATGTTCGGCCCATAAGTCTTTTATAATCCTGTCCTCGGTCGGAGGGCGATGGAGATTGCATGCACGTCGCAGCATTATCCTTTATACTCTGTCCCAAGTCGTGAGAGTTAGAGTTATGGGTTTAGTGGTCTTAAGTCGTGGTGCACCATTCACACTTACCCAACAGATTTATACTCTCTCTCAAGTCGTGAGAGTTAGAGTTATGGACGTCGTGGTTCGTCCTTTATACTCTCCCAAAGTCAGTTTGGGTTAGAGTTATAGATCGAGTGGTCTTAAATCTTGGCGCGCCTGTCACACTCGTTCTAAGTTTATACCCGTATCCAAGCTCTGAGGATTAGAGTTAATCGGGCAAACAGTCGGATCATATTTGCCTTGGCATCGTCCCTTTGCTTCCACGTCAAGGGCGAAGGTCGCCATCAGGGGTGGTCAGTTCACGCCCCTATTGAGTTTATACTCCTCCCATTAAAGTCATGGGAAAGAGTTAGAGACGTCGTTGGAGAGCGGTCGAGTCATACTCATCCTCGTCTTAACATTTCTCTTTTGCCCCCACATCGAAGGAAAAAGTTATTATGTTGTTTATGGATCGTGTCCCGGTCATTGTTGTGCTCTTCCCGTCGGATCAAGGGATGGAGTCGTCGATATGTTGGATTGTTATGTCACACCCGAATACATCTCTACGTCTTTCCTGGTGAATCAAAGGCTAGAGGATGAGGACGCCTCATTAGTATGCCCATGTAAAAATAATACACATCGAATTCATGTGCGTTTATTTTCTTGCCCCTACGTCAAGGGCAAAAAGTCAGTGAATGGATGATTGAACCTGATTTATGTCAGATTGTTGGCGTCGGGCCAAGAGTAAGCGGGTGAATATTTGAATCACGTTCGCCAAACTTTACGTTCCTCCGATCAAACTATGGAAGGGGTGATTGGTACCAAACCTCGGGTACCTGCATCATTCATATACGAATTTGAATGGGGTAGTCATGCCAATAACTCAAGGAAAAGGTAAAGGAAAAATGCATGATTGGAAAGTAAGTATGTTGATGGGCAGTGCGGCCTCCTTTATTTGGATCCACGAAATCCGATGGTGTCAAACATAGGATCTGGCTATATGGATTGTCGAACCGCGTCCATTCTAAGTCGGATTTGGACTTTGAAAGGCAAAAGTCGATGCATAATTGTCTTGAGTCATGCCATGCATGAGCCGAGTAGTGGATGGTCATGTCAGATCCACCTTGAGCTGTATAACTTTCCTTGGACAGGGGGCATGGTTTTGTAAATGAGTGCTTCAGTCAAGCCCTTTATGACAATGCTTTGTAGTTCTGCATGCAGGTATTGGAAGTATGATCAGTACCAGACTTTGGGTACCTATATCATTCACACATAAATTCGTAAGAGTTGTTAGTCACATAAATTATTCATAAAGCATGTAAAGATAAAAGATACGGGTAAAAAATAATCCTGTTAAGGGAATGAGTATTATTCAGAATGAGAATGGTATCACATATCCTTTGCCAGCCCATTTTGACTTGTCCCATCTCTGACAGGTGATGACCGTTGAAGCTTTAATTGATGAAGGAAGTCTTTTCAAATCCTCATGGGGCGGCAATGCCAAGAACGATTAGACTTGATCGGGGTACTGGGATAATAAAGGCAATCAAGCCGCCTTTGTGGGTGAATGATGAGGGCGAGTTTCCTTTGAATCGCCTTCTTGCCCCCACGTCGAGGGCAAAGAATAAAGGTCAGGTAGTCAGATCAAAACCGCTAATAATGGTATCTCATCTTGTGGGTGTTAAGGTTTTGATCAGCAGAAGAACAATGGATCCATGCTTATAGAAGCTTTGTCTTTTCCATGTCAGGAAGTGGGATACAGAGGCTAAGAATGTAGACATGCCTCATCCATCCACTGTAATGTCTTTGATTCCACGTCGGGAAATTAGAGCCGATATATAGACAATCAATCAGCATCCAGGCAGAAGTCTTTCAAACTTTTAACTTATCGATCTTTGGGCAAGACTGAAGCAGTCGATCTGGATTGAATAACCTTAGTAAATGAGGATGATGGCTCTTGGAAGAATCCCGGTTGTTACCATCTTGCTGTTGATATTCTCGGACCATCCTTCGAATCTTGGATGATAAGATTTATTGTTGGCCAAAATACATGCCAAGCCTAATGCAGGCCATCAAGCGGGTCCAGGCGCAGCGCCGGTGGGGTTCCGGGGCCCCACAGTCCCGACAGCGATCGACCTAGCCGGTTAGGTCGAAAATGTGGGCACCGCACGATTTTTTCGATTTTAGAAGATGGAGCCTTTTCTGAAACAATCAAAAAAATGCATTTTTTCTAAAAATGACCTTGTCTCGGGTCGATGTGCAAGACTTTAGAAATGACTAGTAATCCGGGTCGGTATATCTGAAAAAGTTGGTTCGAAGCAGGTCGACCTGGAGATCTTCAGAGGAGTCGGTCGACCTGGAGAGCTTCAGACGAGTCGGTCGACCTGGACTTGAACATCGTTACGATGATGGCTGTTCGAACTGATCTCACCTCGACCTATGACCTGCTCTGGGCCAAGCTACATACTGGGAGCTTTCCAAAGTGCAATTCCTACAGGCTGGTTCTCTGGTCGGGTTGATGTCGACCCAGGAAGGGTCAACCCGACTAGGGTCGAACCCAAAAAACAGTTTTTTTATGTAGATGTTGCTGCTTCTGCTTTCCAAAGCATGCGCAGAAGTATTGGAAACCATGGCTGCTGAAAATGACGGAAAATAGGATTTTGTCTTGGACTTGATGATCCAAAAGTTGAGAAAAACCCTTAAGACGTTGAAAATTCATTTCTCAGTGAAAGCACCAAACTGTTGACGCCAAAAAGTGGTCATCAACGGCCAAAAGTCAGATTTGAGCATGATATATGAAGAAATATCAGAGAAAGCGAAAAAAAGTAAGACAACAGCGTTTTTATAGTGGTTCGGCGTTAACGAGCCTACATCCACTTTATAATCTCATAATAATGTCATAAAGTCGGAGATACAATGAATGAGATCGTCAGGATTTCTATTACATAATCGTTTTTGATGAATATAGCAAGCATTTTTGAGGTGAAAGTGGTTGGCAGCCATAATTGAGTTGTGGAGGGCATGCATGAGCTATAAAGTCAGGCTCAGATCTCAGCCAAAAGTCCTCTTCTTTGTTGTATAGCTTGGTGTATTTATAGGCAGTAGGCTTCAAGAATTGGAGGTGCCATGTGTCGGTTGATCCATGTGAATAGCGGGTAATGGAGCTGAGTCTTGATTACGCGGAGAAGTTCCCTTCAATATGTGGCAGCATAAATGTAGTTAGATCCGAGTTTATAGGCTTTAGAATAGGTAGTTGGACCAAGTAAGTAAGCTATGAAATATATCTCATGACCAAGTCATCACTGTAGTGTGAGCTGATCTCATGACCACCTAGCCTAGGTCTATAGGGTTGAAGTGCTTCTATCCGAGATCCCTCGAGCCAAGGAGCCTCGGGCCAAAAATGTATGGGCTTGTCCAGGCCCTGCTCGAGTCCTGAGTGATCCTGTGATGGGTCCATGGGTTGACGGCCTTGCCAAAAGGCGGGTCAACACAAAATTAGGCGGTCTACTGATTCAGTTGACCTCCTTAATGTAAATCATGATAGTGCCATGAGTCCATTATGTATGCAGTTATTCCTAATCATTCTTTCTACATGATTCACAATTGTTCATACAAATGCAATGTCCATATGATAACACATCAAGTTTCAATCCATATACAGATACATATATGTGTATGCAATATGAAAGTGACTGAGCCGATCTAGTACCTAATGTGTGTGTGTATGCATCCACGAGCAACCACTTGCAACCATCAATCATAACATGTTTCAAATACATGTTTACATCCATTGGTTTCTACCTAAAGATCAAGGATAGGACAAAGGATATATACTTAAGAGATAGATACAAGTATGCATAAACTTATGGAAAAGAGATCAAGGATGTACCCTCAAAAATAAAAGGGTAGGATGCGCGTATCTTGTCCTCAGTCTCCCAAGTCGTGTCTTCCTCAGCGTCGCTCCATTGAACTTTAACAAGCTTGACTACACGGTTGCGTAGCTTTTTGACTTCTGTCCCTAAGATACAAGTTGGAGCTCTCCTCACCGTCGCTTCTCGTTCCACTTCTACTTCTTCTATTATGCTTGGCTCCACAACATCTACTGACTCATGTAAGCACTTTCGTAGGTGAGAGACATGAAAAACTTTATGAACTCCAGCCAATCTTTCGGGCAGCTCTACTTTATAAGCCATCTTCCCAATCCTTTCAATGATTGGAAATGGCCCTACAAATCTTGGTGCCAATTTTTCTCTAGTCCCAAAGCGAACGACGTTCCTCAAAGGAGATACTTTAAGGAAAACCCTGTCTCTAACCTCAAACTCAAGGCCGGTACTTCTTTTATCAGCATAGGACTTCTGCCTATCTTGTGAAGTCTTCATTCGTCTTCGTATCAAGTCCACCTTCTCTGAGGTTTCTCTAATCATGTACGGTCCAAGTACAAGTTTGTTTGTTGACTCCCACGAACAAGTTGGCGATCAACATGGTCTTCCATATAAAGCCTCAAAGGGTGCTATGCCTATGGTGGCTAAGTAGCTATTTTTGTAGGCGAACTCCACCAAAGGAAGATGATCCTCCCATGTCCCTCCAAAATCAAGAATGCAGAATCTCAAAAGATCTTCTAATACTCTGTTCACCCTTTCTATTTGACCATCGGTTTAGGGGTGATAGGCCGTGCTTAAGCATAGCTATGTGCCTACAACTTCCTGCAAAATCTTCCAAAACTCGCTCATAAAGATAGGATCTCGATCACTTACTATGCTAGAGGGTATTCCATGCAGTCGAATCACCTCTTTAAGATAAATGGATGCTAACGATAAGGCAGTCCTCCTACTCTTAACAGGTACAAAGTGAGCGCGTTTAGCGTGCCTGTCCACTATTGCCCAAATACTAGTATTGCCCCTTCTTGACCTAGGCAACCCATACATAAAGTCCATTGAAATGCTATCCCATTTCCACTGTAGGACCTCTAGAGGATGAAGCAGACCACCAGGCTTCTTCTGCTCCACTTTGACTTGCAAGCATATCAAGCATTTAGAGACAAACTCAGCTACATCCTTCTTCATGCCATTCCATAAGAAAACCCTTTTTATGTCTTTATACATCTTGTCCCACCTGAGTGTATGGTCAATTTAGAATGGTATGCTTCTTCGAGAGCGGTTTTCATCAAATCTCTTGCTTGTGGGACGTATAGTCTTCCACCCCGTCTCAACCAACCCTCAACCAACCCTTATCATCGATGGAGTATCTATTGAGGTGACTATAAGTCTCACCTCTCATTAGCTTATCCATCACATCAACTAGCTGAGGGTCTTCACGTTGCGCGGTTCTTATTGAATCCAAAAGCATAGGTCGCACCTCTAGTTTTGCTAACAAACCAGGTACAAATTCGAAGGCGGGTCTAAAGTCAAAGTTTTCTATGTACTCCAAGCTTTTCCTTTCTTTAAAGAGAGGACTTAAGGTCAGCTTTTTCCTACTTAAGGCATCTGCTACCATATTCCCCTTGCCAGGGGTATACTGTAACGACCCGCATTCTGCGCATCATAGGATCGTAGAATATTTATTTCTTTCACATACGAAGTCGTATGGTCATGTAACTTTGGGAGACGACTATTGGGGTCATTTCCCATGTTCATGATTTTTCCCGATTTTTAAATGACCATTTTACCCCTAGTTGGCACTGTTTTGGCCATAACTTTTGACTGGAGATGAATTTTGACCTGAAACCACTTCCATTGGCTTCGGATGATGGTTTCTCTTTCCGTAGAGTGGTCACATTAACCAAACGGACTTACCGTTTGGGAGATATGGCTGAAACAAGTTTCAGATGGAGAAAAATAGCTTAATTGGGCTTAACCGGGTGATTAGCAGCTAGGCCCAAGGGGAATTTCGGGTTTAGAGGTATAGGAGGTCTGATTAGGGTTAGGTTATCACTTTCATTTCAGTTTTGAGCCGCCACAAACCTCCTTGAGACCTTAGTAATGGCTTCCTACATCTAAAACACCCCAAATCACTCTCTAATTGAAGATTAGGCTTAGCAACACCAAATTAAGGAGAAAAAGCACCAAAGCAAGGTTGGAACTGCTGTTAGACATCAGTATTCACCCCAAATCAGAGGAGTTTCAGTTCTGAGAATTTCATTTGTGGCCAAGGTGAGTGATAGCATCATTTTGACACTAATTACGGTTAATTAAGGGTAATTAGTAAGGATTAGCGAATTTATACATAAATAAATTCTGGAAAAATTCTTAAAATTTTAAAATAATGTTTTAAGGCTCTGTTAGAAATTTGGGTTAATTTCGATGTGTTTTGCTAATCGTATGCTTAAACATGATTAGGAGGGATTATAAGAAAATGTGAGGTTTTGGCCACTTTTGATCCATTTTGATTCATTTAAATTGTTGTTTGTTGTTTGTGGTTGCTATTACATGTTACTATGACTCTATGGTATGTTTCATGATTGATTAGAATAGTTAAATTGCTCGAAAACGTCGTCGAATGGCGTAGAAAGCTTGCTGGAAAGTTGCAGAAGTGTGCAGGCTCCGAACCGGTTCGGATCGGAGAAAGGGGTCGGATCGGACTAGGGAACTGACCAAGGGAATCCGAACTGGATGAGGACTTGCCACTGGAAGAAGTTTGGCAGGAAGGAAGGCCATTGCTTAGAGTTGGAGTTGGACAGGAGATCGGATCGGAGCGATGGAGCGGATCGGATCGGAGTAAGCTAGGGAACGGAGCGGATCGGATCGGAAGAGTGATTGGAGGCCAGATCGGATCGACTTGGAGATGCAGGGCTCGGATCGGAAGCAAAGAAGAAATAAGCTAGGGATTGGAGCGCTGGAGGGAAGGACACCCGACCCGACCTGGAGGAGGACCCCGACCCGACCCGGAGCGAAGTGCCCGACCCGAAAAGACAAGGAGAAGGACTCGAACCGAGCATGGGTGACTGAACCGAACCGAATTTTAGAGCTGCTACTGCACGACAACTTTTCTGAAGACCCACTCCAATTCGACCAAACCCGAGATGCAAAGGAAGTCCAAATGAGAAGTTAGAGCTCAAGATTTAGATGGGAATCAACGAGTTCGCTTCATGGTTGGGCTTTGCTGCGGGACGCGTGCCAAGGAGTTATCGACGTCTATAGCTTTGGACCACTATGGTAGGAGGTACGAAGGCGGATTCAGGGCCATTATGGCATTGGTAGAACCAAGGGCTATGACCAATGAAGTGGGTCATTGAAATGTTTGGTCATGACTCCATATGTTTGGCTTGGTCACAGCAGGGTTTCTACAAGTCGGGATTCGTTGTTGCTTCAGTTTGTCTAGTGCTCCAAAGTGGTAGATGCCGTACGCTTTAGGCACTGAGTGAGAGATGTGAGGATGGTTGCTATGGATGATTTGTTGCTATTATTTTGACATGCACACCCCACCCCCGTATTCTTACACTATTTATTATGGCACCTTGGAGTATTGTACGGTATGTGGTACTAACTCTTTGGTTGCAGGTCCAGGTTCAGGTATGGTTTAGTATACCTGTTATTATTCTGTTTAGATGCTTATCGCTCATACCAGGCTTTATGTCTGACCCAGAGTTTTATGTCTCCTCTTATTACTCTGGGTGCTCGCACGAGCAGACTAGAGACAGGTTAGCTGGTGATGCACGAGTAGATGATCCGGAGACGAGCAGGAGGCTTCCACGTAATATACATATATAGTATTCTCCCTGTGTTGTTGAAGATCACTATTTGGGCATTGGTGGTGTATCTTCTATTTTGGCTTTCTGTTGTTCAGAGACAGTAGATTTTGAAAAGTTGTAATAAGCTGTATTTGGATTTCCGCTGCTTTGAGATTGATGTTGGTTTTAGTTATCAGCTTATGCACTGTCTCGCCTGTTTTATGTCAAGTACATTATTATTATATTTTATTCCATGCGCTGTGAGACATTCTACAGGTTCTTTGATTAGTTCATTCCCTTCTTTCCTTTCTTATGACGACCGTCTTGTGCTAGTCGGGCATGTGTACAGCGCACTTTTGGAGGAAATGCAGGCTGGTGCGGGGCGGGCCGTCACACTTGGTATCAGAGCTCTAGGTTGCGTAGTTAACCTAGGAAAGTTATCAGGGAGAGATATTATACGTATACGAGAGAGCGTATTTGTGATTACTTTGTTTTTTAAAAGCTATATATATATATATATACTATTAGTAGTATAAGGATGAAGTCGTACTGCACTAGCACCACTATGTAGTCGTTAATCGTTTCCTTTTTCAGATTGACGATGAGCCGAGATACTAGAGGTGCTGGTAAGGGAGCCAATAATGGTATTGCTGCTGACATGAGGACGATGTTTACTGACCTCATGAGAGAGATGCTTAGGGATGTGCAGAGGGCAGCTCCCAATGGTGGAAATGGTGGGGGTCCAATAGTGCAGGCGCCAAGAGTCGACTTCGCCAAGCTGAATAAGGATTATACTAGTCTTGGTGGGAAGTCATTCCATGGAACGGAGTCGGCTACGGACGTTCAGGATTGGTTGGATAGTTGCGAACGTATCTTCGAGGATTTGGGTATCGAGGATGCGATGAAGAGGAAGCTAGCGTCCCGTCAGCTGCAAGGGCGGGCAATGAATTGGTGGAATGCTATAAAGGCAGCTACTCCCGAAGATCAGATTACTTGGGAGCAGTTCAAGGCTCGCTTTAGCGAGAAGTTCATTCCAGCTGCTCAGAAGTCAATGTTGTTTAAGAAATTCTTGGAGCTCAAGCAGAATGGCAGGGCTGTCTCGGAGTATATTGCTGAATTTGATACTTTGTCAAAATATGGGTTATCTCTTATAGATACTGCCGAGAAAAAGAATGAGAAATTTATAACTGGTTTGGATCAGTACTTGGGGGAAAAACTTATTAACCACATCGATGAGACGTTTGAATCGATTGTGGGGAAAGCGTTAAGGTCAGAAAGTCTCTACCCTAAGCCAAAGACTGAGGTTGCATCCGCAGATGAGCCAAAGCCACAAGCTAGTGGTGGAGGCAAAGGTGGTTCTCAGAATAAGAGAAAGCAGAATCAGGCTAAGGATGGCCAGAAGAAAAAGAATAAGCAGGATTTGGAGTGCTTCAGCTGTGGTAAGAAGGGCCATTATGCTAGTAATTGTCGGGCCAAGCCAGCGGATAGGAAGTGCTTCAATTGTGGCCAATTGGGACATCACAAGGACAAGTGTCCGCAGCCCCCTAAGGAAAAGCAAATGGTGAAAGCATATGCTCTTAATGCTATTCCTTCTTCGTCGAATGCCCCAACTGCGGCGGAGAAGGGAAAGAACGTCGTCATTCAAGGTATGCTTTCTGTTTATGATGTTCCTGTTAGAGTTTTGTTTGATACCGGAGCTTCCAGTTCTTTCATATCTAGTGACCTGGTAGATAGGTTGGGATTGGAGCCCGAAATTGTCGATAGACCTTTAGTAGTGACGAACCCGATTGGTGGTTCAACTAGCCTTAGCATGATTTGTCGTAATGTGGTTCTATCGAGTCATGGATGCATGTTTGTTTGTGATTGCTTTGTTTTGGGCTTTACTGGGTTTGGCATTATTTTGGGAGTAGATTGGCTCCAAAGATACGGTGTGGTGGTAGACTGTGAGGGCTTTTTGGTGACAGCTAGAGCGGATGATGGGCGGAGGATAGTGTTTGGTGGTCTACCCAGTAAGGGGGTATTTGCTAGTTTTCTAAACTCCCTCGACATTCCGCATAGTGAGTTGTCAGGTTTGCCCGTGGTTGGCCAGTATCCGGATGTTTTCGAAGAAGTGACCGGACTTCCACCACGCCGAGAGATTGAGTTCCGTATTGATTTGGTAAAAGATGCCAGACCTATAGTGATGCCACTTCGTCGTATGGCACCAAGAGAGCAGCGGGAGCTCGAGGTGCAAGACAGCGATCTTTTGAAGAAGGGATTTATCAGAAGGAGTGTTTCTGAATGGGGAGCACCAGTTGTGTTTGCTACCAAGGCGGATGGTTCCCTTCGTTTGTGTGTAGACTACCGCGAGTTGAATAAAGTGACGAGGAAGAACAAGTATCCTCTACCGCGGATAGATGATTTGTTCGATCAGTTGAGTGGCGCGAGAATATTTTCTCAGTTGGATCTCGCGACAGGTTTTCATCAGCTTAGAGTGGAAGCTGAGAGTATAGCTAAAACGGCATTTCGAACGCCGTCTGGATTTTATGAATGGTTGGTTATGCCATTTGGGCTGACTAATGCCCCGGCATATTTTGTGGACCTTATGAATAGGGTATTCAGAGATCAGCTGAATAAGTCTGTCCTTGTGTTCGTTGATGATATTTTGGTCTATTCGAGGACAGAGGAAGAACACAAGGAACATTTAAGGGTAGCGATGGAGGTGTTGAGAAAACACCAATTGAAAGCAAAGTTTTCTAAGTGTCACTTCTGGAAGAGGGAAGTGAGGTTCTTGGGCCATGTTGTATCAGAGAATGGTATTGCCGTGGACCCAGCGAAGGTGGCTACGGTACAAGATTGGCCTACGCCCAAGAACGCAACAGATGTAAGAAGTTTCTTGGGATTAGCGGGATATTATCGTAAGTTTATCCAAGGTTTCTCCAAGATAGCAGCATCATTGACTCAGTTGACAAAGAAGAATCAAGCTTTTGTCTGGGATGAAAGGTGCGAGAATGCATTCAGAAGTCTAAAGGACAAGTTGACAAGCGCACCAGTGTTAGTCATTCCTAAGGGGGATGAAGAGATGACGGTATACACGGATGCCTGTGGTACCGGACTGGGTGCTGTATTGATGCAAGGCGGTAGGGTTGTAGCTTATGCAAGTCGGCAATTGAAACCGCACGAGAGAAGATACCCTACCCATGATTTAGAATTGGCAGCGATCGTGTTCGCGTTAAAGATGTGGAGACACTATCTCTTGGGAGAAAGATTTGAGCTGTTTACAGATCATAAGTCGTTGAAGTATCTATTCTCCCAGAAGGATTTAAATCTCCGTCAGCAGAGATGGTTAGAGTTCTTAGCTTCCTATGATTTTGACATCGCATACACACCGGGAAAGGGCAATGCGGTGGCTGATGCATTGAGTAGAAGACATGCCAGCTTAGGGGCTATGTTCCTTGAATGGAAGCAACTGGAGTTTATCGCGGGGTTTGATTTCAGACCAAAGTGCGAATTGGATCCAGAAATGTTAGCAAGTTTGACGATCAGACCCACTTTAATTGAGCGGATCGGCTCTAGTCAGAAGGACGATCCTAACCTATTGGAGATCATCTCCAAGTTAGAGATGGGTATCGATGAGGAGATGAACAAGTATGGGCTTGATCGAGATAGATGGCTTAGAAAGGATGGAAGACTAGTCGTACCCAATGTCAATGGATTGAGAGATGAAGTGCTTAGAGAATGTCATCGCTCAAAGCTAACCATACACCCCGGTGGTAATAAGATGTATCGAGATATGAAGCAGACTTACTACTGGGAAGGGATGAAAAGAGACGTTGGGAAGTTTATATCCAAGTGCATGAATTGCCAGCTAGTTAAAGCCGAGCAAAAGAAGCCTAGTGGGTTGTTGCAACCATTAGAAATTCCCGAATGGAAATGGGAGCAAGTCTCGATGGATTTCATCGATGGTTTACCAAGGACTAGATCGGGATATGACAGCATTTGGGTAATTGTAGATCGACTGACTAAAAGTGCAAGGTTTATACCAGTCAAATCGACTAGAACGGCAGCTAAGTTAGCAGAGTTGTATATGAAGTGGATAGTGAGATTTCATGGAGTACCTAAAAGCATTGTGAGCGACCGAGACCCGTTGTTCACTAGTGGGTTTTGGAAGAGCTTGCAAGAGGCGCTAGGGTCAGAGTTACATCTCAGTACCGCATATCATCCTCAGACCGACGGTCAGACGGAGAGGGTGAATCGTATTTTGGAAGATCTCTTGAGGGCATGTATATTGGATTTTGGTGGATCATGGGATAACCATTTGCATCTAGTAGAGTTTGCATATAATAATAGCTACCAATCCAGTATCGGTATGGCTCCATTTGAAGCTTTGTATGGAAGACCGTGCAACTCACCATCATGTTGGATAGAAACTGGCGAGAAGTTTATGCTTGGACCAGATGTGGTGAGGGAAACTTCAGGTAAAATCAAGATCATTCAGCAACGAATGAAGGCTGCCCAAGATAGGCAGAAGAGTTATGCTGATAAGAGGAGAAGAGACTTAAAATTCTCCGTTGGCGACTTGGTGTTTGTCAAGATTTCTCCGTTGAAGAGCGTAATACGATTTGGCAGGAGGGGCAAGTTGGCACCAAGATTTGTTGGCCCATTCCCTGTTCTTGAACTAGTCGGGAATTTGGCATATAAAATTGACTTACCGGAGAAGATGGCAGGAGTTCACAACGTATTTCATGTTTCCCAACTAAGGAAGTTCGTTCACGACTCATATATGACTATCTCACCTGATCAGTTGGAAGACTTCGAAGTAGAACCCGAGGCGGTTGGAAACCGCAAGCCGGCCCGTATCGTCGCCCACGACATGAAGCAACTTCGAAGGAAGTCGGTGAAGCTAGTCAAGGTACAGTGGAGCGAAGACGAGAATGATTGTACTTGGGAAACAGAAGAGGACATAAGGAAGAAGTATCCAGAACTCTTTGTCTGGTAAGATTTTATTAGCGATTTAGTTTTCCGCATGCTAGGATAGACTTGTTGCTTGCTTTGCATGTTTGGTTGTTGTATGTGGGTGTTAGGCATGCGGGATCCTGTGTATGTTTTGGGGTTAAGGAATTTCGGGGACGAAATTTCTTAAGGGGGGGAGAGTGTAACGACCCGCATTCTGCGCATCATAGGATCGTAGAATATTTATTTCTTTCACATACGAAGTCGTATGGTCATGTAACTTTGGGAGACGACTATTGGGGTCATTTCCCATGTTCATGATTTTTCCCGATTTTTAAATGACCATTTTACCCCTAGTTGGCACTGTTTTGGCCATAACTTTTGACTGGAGATGAATTTTGACCTGAAACCACTTCCATTGGCTTCGGATGATGGTTTCTCTTTCCGTAGAGTGGTCACATTAGCCAAACGGACTTACCGTTTGGGAGATATGGCTGAAACAAGTTTCAGATGGAGAAAAATAGCTTAATTGGGCTTAACCGGGTGATTAGCAGCTAGGCCCAAGGGGAATTTCGGGTTTAGAGGTATAGGAGGTCTGATTAGGGTTAGGTTATCACTTTCATTTCAGTTTTGAGCCGCCACAAACCTCCTTGAGACCTTAGTAATGGCTTCCTACATCTAAAACACCCCAAATCACTCTCTAATTGAAGATTAGGCTTAGCAACACCAAATTAAGGAGAAAAAGCACCAAAGCAAGGTTGGAACTGCTGTTAGACATCAGTATTCGCCCCAAATCAGAGGAGTTTCAGTTCTGAGAATTTCATTTGTGGCCAAGGTGAGTGATAGCATCATTTTGACACTAATTACGGTTAATTAAGGGTAATTAGTAAGGATTAGCGAATTTATACATAAATAAATTCTGGAAAAATTCTTAAAATTTTAAAATAATGTTTTAATGCTCTGTTAGAAATTTGGGTTAATTTCGATGTGTTTTGCTAATCGTATGCTTAAACATGATTAGGAGGGATTATAAGAAAATGTGAGGTTTTGGCCACTTTTGATCCATTTTGATTCATTTAAATTGTTGTTTGTTGTTTGTGGTTGCTATTACATGTTACTATGACTCTATGGTATGTTTCATGATTGATTAGAATAGTTAAATTGCTCGAAAACGTCGTCGAATGGCGTAGAAAGCTTGCTGGAAAGTTGCAGAAGTGTGCAGGCTCCGAACCGGTTCGGATCGGAGAAAGGGGTCGGATCGGACTAGGGAACTGACCAAGGGAATCCGAACTGGATGAGGACTTGCCACTGGAAGAAGTTTGGCAGGAAGGAAGGCCATTGCTTAGAGTTGGAGTTGGACAGGAGATCGGATCGGAGCGATGGAGCGGATCGGATCGGAGTAAGCTAGGGAACGGAGCGGATCGGATCGGAAGAGTGATTGGAGGCCAGATCGGATCGACTTGGAGATGCAGGGCTCGGATCGGAAGCAAAGAAGAAATAAGCTAGGGATTGGAGCGCTGGAGGGAAGGACACCCGACCCGACCTGGAGGAGGACCCCGACCCGACCCGGAGCGAAGTGCCCGACCCGAAAAGACAAGGAGAAGGACTCGAACCGAGCATGGGTGACTGAACCGAACCGAATTTTAGAGCTGCTACTGCACGACAACTTTTCTGAAGACCCACTCCAATTCGACCAAACCCGAGATGCAAAGGAAGTCCAAATGAGAAGTTAGAGCTCAAGATTTAGATGGGAATCAACGAGTTCGCTTCATGGTTGGGCTTTGCTGCGGGACGCGTGCCAAGGAGTTATCGACGTCTATAGCTTTGGACCACTATGGTAGGAGGTACGAAGGCGGATTCAGGGCCATTATGGCATTGGTAGAACCAAGGGCTATGACCAATGAAGTGGGTCATTGAAATGTTTGGTCATGACTCCATATGTTTGGCTTGGTCACAGCAGGGTTTCTACAAGTCGGGATTCGTTGTTGCTTCAGTTTGTCTAGTGCTCCAAAGTGGTAGATGCCGTACGCTTTAGGCACTGAGTGAGAGATGTGAGGATGGTTGCTATGGATGATTTGTTGCTATTATTTTGACATGCACACCCCACCCCCGTATTCTTACACTATTTATTATGGCACCTTGGAGTATTGTACGGTATGTGGTACTAACTCTTTGGTTGCAGGTCCAGGTTCAGGTATGGTTTAGTATACCTGTTATTATTCTGTTTAGATGCTTATCGCTCATACCAGGCTTTATGTCTGACCCAGAGTTTTATGTCTCCTCTTATTACTCTGGGTGCTCGCACGAGCAGACTAGAGACAGGTTAGCTGGTGATGCACGAGTAGATGATCCGGAGACGAGCAGGAGGCTTCCACGTAATATACATATATAGTATTCTCCCTGTGTTGTTGAAGATCACTATTTGGGCATTGGTGGTGTATCTTCTATTTTGGCTTTCTGTTGTTCAGAGACAGTAGATTTTGAAAAGTTGTAATAAGCTGTATTTGGATTTCCGCTGCTTTGAGATTGATGTTGGTTTTAGTTATCAGCTTATGCACTGTCTCGCCTGTTTTATGTCAAGTACATTATTATTATATTTTATTCCATGCGCTGTGAGACATTCTACAGGTTCTTTGATTAGTTCATTCCCTTCTTTCCTTTCTTATGACGACCGTCTTGTGCTAGTCGGGCATGTGTACAGCGCACTTTTGGAGGAAATGCAGGCTGGTGCGGGGCGGGCCGTCACATATACGCAATCTCAGAATCGTATGAGGCCAGAAATTCCATTAACCTTTGTTGTCTTAAGTTAAAATCTTTATGTGAGATAAGGTACTTTAATGATTTATGGTCAGTAAACAATTCAAACCTTTCTACTAGTAGGTAATGATGCCATGACTTAAAAGCGAAAACAATGGCAGCTAGCTCCAAATCATGAGTTGGGTAATTCTTCTCATGTACCTTCAGCTGCTTAACCAATATAACATGATAAATGGATAGGGTTAAGCTAATAAGAAACACTTAACCAATATAACATGATAAATGGGTACGGTTAAGTTAATAAGAAACACTTAACCAATATAACATGATGAACGGATAGGGTTAAGTTAATAAGAAACACTTAACCAATATAACATGATAAATGAGTGGGGTTAAGTTAATAAGAAACACATAACCAATATAACATGATAAATGGGTAAGTAAGTTAATAAGAAACCCTTAACCAATATAACATGATGAACGGATATGGTTAAGTTAATAAGAAACACTTAACCAATATAACACGATAAATGAGTGGGGTTAAGTTAATAGGAAACAGTTAACCAATATAACATGACGAATGGGAAGGGTTAAGTTAATAAGAAACACTTAACCAATATAACATGATAAATGGGTGAGGTTAAGTTAGTAGGAAATAGTTAACCAATATAACATGATGAATGGGTGGGGTTAAGTTAATAGGAAACACTTAACCAATATAACATGATGAATGGGCAGGGTTAAGTTAATAAAAAACACTTAACCAATATAACATGATAAATGGGTAGGGTTAAGTTAATAAGAAACACTTAACTAATATAACATGATGAACGGATAGGGTTAAGTTAATAAGAAACACTTAACCAATATAACATGATAAATGGGTGGGGTTAAGTTAATAGGAAACACTTAACCAATATAACATGATGAATGGTGTGATAACCCCTAACTTCCGTTGACCGAAAGTCAGGATAATCATTTGAAATACAACATATTTATAACAACAACAGATCTCAGATAATATCATAACACATAATTATTGCAGCGGAAAGATATAAGTCATAAACATCACATCAACAGAACCACAGGGTACGTAGTTTACAGGATATAACTTAGCAAAATAAAGTCTGAATCAAAGAAAATAAGTTCCAACTCCAAAACGTACATCAAAATACAGAATGAAATAAAGTCTCTAAAGCAAAAAATAAAGATAAAAGAGAGTCCTCGCCTCCTTCTTCCAAACAGTCTTCAATCTAGAAAATGTCTACCTAAGAACCTGTCACTTGGCTGCCCGTGTAAAGAGATGGCACCTGAGTTTGCAAAGTGAAATAGACATCGAGTCAGTCATGGGACTGGTATGAGAAATCTTTGTATATTAACTAACAATATGGCTAATCATAGGACCACACCGCTAATGCGGAACGGGTTTACTCCATTTGATTTCCAGTGCATGATTTAACAAGGTTTATACAAAAACAATGAAATGACTTTTGAAAAATGAAATCATTATAAGACTCAGGTCCTATCACACAATGCAACGCAAACCGGAGGATAGAGTTTTTCCTTATAATGATCAAACATGAATTGATAAGTATAAAATAATATTTTTAATATTATTATTAGTGTCTAAGCAGTATTAAAATACTTCAATATAAATGTATCAATCCTAGGCGGCATACATACCATATACTATGTCGCCAAATATAAGTTTACAATCAAGACCATAATGTCGTATTGGAAATTGTTTTTTCTGTCATGAAATCGAGGCTAGGGATCGTCCTCTCTGATTCGAGACACTCTAGCAAATACCTCAGGATTCCCCGCAGTGAACCCTTGGAGCGGTAGGGCCGGTCCCCACCTAACGGTAGTGGATTGCCAATTCCTGAATACACATTCCCCGGTCTCTTTGGACCTCGATATGGCCACTAACAAACTATAAAACCCGAGGTACCTCAATCCATCATCCACATAAGTAAAATGCCAGCCAGTTTAAGCACTGACACTACCACTAGCTAGAAAGAAACGTGTGCACCCCCTACGGTCCATATCCCATTTTTGACTCATACCGGGGTGTGAGGTTCGCGAAGCCACGCTATACACAAAGCTATGCCTAAACAGGCTATGCTTTGATCATCAACCGCAAGGCCTGCTTTTCAACAAAAGCCTTGTTATTTGCACCTTGCGTGCCACATTGACCATTCACGCCATGCTACCGACAAATATTGATATATACCAGGGTGTTAAGTAGAGAATAAATTCTCCACCACCAAACAGACATACATCAATAGCAATCGATTTAATTACACTAAATGAATTCCAACGTCAGATACGCATCCATTTACAAGTCTGTCCTAGGTCTGAACGAAACCGGAGACACCTAAGAGGCTCTCGCTTATCCGCACAACCAACACATACGTCCGGACAACAACTGCTTCAACACCTTCCTGGGAGCAAGTCAGTTCAAAGCATCAGTAGTCGTCGTCCATTCGATGCGAAGATCGCCGGTCTTCAACCACCGTCTTCTATATTTCGATTTAATCGCCGTATAATTATTTGAAATGAGTTAAACTCGGTCTTTTCAAATAATTATCACAAAATTTTCATTTAAATCATTTCATGTCTTTAATATCTATTTATAATGATTTGTCGCTATTTTTATTTATTTAAAAATAGCTCAAAATAATAAAACGACGCTTCGGGTCAGTGGGCTGCCCTGGCGCTGTTTTTACCAAATTTTGATTTACATATATCCTGAAATCTAACCGTCGGGATTTGATGAAGTTTATATCGTTGGAAAGCTCTTCCCAAAGCGGTCCTAACAGTTCCAGTTTTGGAAAAATCCAATGGTCGGATCTTTCGGTATAATCGTTTAAATTTGCGATTGCCGATACGTGAACTGCCGCGCGCGTTTCGCTTAATTTTATATTTATATTTATATACAAATATATATAAATATAAATCGTTTAGCGATTTCAACTATTATAATTTATTCTTTTTATCGTACCTAAAGTGACGATAAAATTTACATTTCTAATTTCTACTCTTTTATTTCAACAAACGTGTTTGTTTGTTTCAACTCTTTTCTTTAACAAAAATGTTTATTTTTGTTTCAACTCTTTTCTTTAACAAAAATGTTTATTTTTGTTTCAACTCTTTTCTTTTCTTATTCCTTTACTCTATATGTAAATAAATGTTTCTATTATAAACATGTTCATTTCATTTACACCGAAGATGTAAATAAAGTTTTCACCAAACTGTTCTTTTTATTTACATAAGAAAATGTAATTTAGGGTCATTGCCAAGTTTGTTCTCTTTATTCCTTTATTTACAAAGAAAAAGGTAAATTCTTTCTATTCCTCTTCTTTACATTGAAAAATGTAAATCTTCTTATTTCTTTTTTTACATTGAAAAATGTAAATCTTTTTATTTCTTTTCTTTACATTGAAAAATGTAAATCTTTTTATTTCTTTTCTTTACATTGAAAAATGTAAATCTTTTTATTTCTTTTTATTACATTGAAAAATGTAAATCTTTTTATTTCTTTTCTTTACATTGAAAAATGTAAATCTTTTTATTTCTTTTTATTTACATTGAAAATATAAAAATGCGAACAAAAATGTAACTTTTATTTTAACGTATATTTGCATCAGCGGATGCAAATAAAAGAACATCTTTATTTTCCAATGTATATTTGCATTAGGGATATATTTCAATTGTATTGTCAATTCTATTAAATCAAATAAAATGACAATTCTATCTCCATTCCATAAGAATGATACTATAAGGTTTCATATTGAATTGACAATTCTATACAAGTAAATAAACGTGACAAAATGATATTCATACAATTGAATTGACAAAATAACACAATTCAACTTACATAACAAAATAGTGTTTTCATTTTGAATTGACAAAATAAATCAATTCCAACTATAATGACAAATCAATGTTTTATTTTGAATTGACAAAGTAAATCAATTCCACAAACATGACAACATAGTGTTTTTATTTCTATCGAAATGGAAATTCTAATCCAAATCAATAATTGAACAAAATGGTAATTTTTATCGGTTTGGAAAATCTAGTCCAAATTAATAAATAAACAAAATGGTAAATTTGTTTTATTAAAACACAAACAAATATGCGTTTATATATCACCCACAAACAGAATAAACATCCACAACAAACAAAATAAACATCTACAATATCATCACATAACAGATCTGAATTATACACATTTCAATCACCACATAACAATTAAATTAAATAATTAATTATTTATATAAAAGAAGAATTCTCACCGTCGTTCGCGATTTGGTCCAAATTTCAAATAGTTCAAAATGGTCCCTTTTCAGTCTAGGAATGTAGATCTTCGTCGTACGATCTTGACGGATCTGAAATCGCCGAATTTCAAGTTCAAACGAAGGAGTTATGATCAAATTAAGGTTAATAACATTTTAAATTAATTAATTAAGGAATTAACTAGAATTAAACATTTCTTCCACTTCACATATGAAGGCCGCGTAGTTTAACTACTTGTTCAAATTTAGGTCTTCGGTTTTCGAGCAGTACAGGGCGTTGGAGGCCGATCAGGAGATGGCACGACGGAGAGCAACCCACGGCGCACCAGGGGCACCCAAAATGGCGCAGCTCGGTGGGACCCAGGTGGAGGCCGACGAGGTTTTTGGGCGCGGGTTTGGAGACCTGGTGCTCGGCCTACATGCGTTTGTAAGGGGTGATGGCCGTATAGATTGAAAGAGGGAGAAGAGAGCTTCGGAGTGGTGTAAGTATTGAGGTCTGATTCGAGGAGATGGGAGAGAAATTAGAAGAGGAAGGTTTGACCGATGGTGGCCATGGATTTCAAAGGGTGGCAGCTGTAGAAGACGGTGAATAGTGAATTAGGTTTTACTTTTCCTATTATTTATATATTTTTTAAATGAATTTTTACATTTAAATCCATAACTTTTTAACCGTTCTATTTCCAGTCCAGCAGAAAGTGTCCCTAGCAAATAACCCATATTCCCGATCCAACGGGCCAGGTCCCGTCAGCCCAAATGGCTGTCTGTAGCCTGTTTTATTTATTTTAATATTAATTCCTTTATTAAATTAATTTATTCGTATCAATAAATTCACCGAGGTCGCATACGGACTCAGAATAATCCCGAAAAAATATATTTGTCTTCGTTATGATGATACAGTCCTAACAAAATTAATTTCGTCAAATTCTGAGACCGTTTGAAAAATGACTATTTTTCAGTCGTTTAAATTTGACCGAATTGAACAAAAGACATTTTCTTTCGCCACGCTCACATACTAGCTCGAAAAATTCTAAAAATTGAAACCTAACAATAATCTGACATTCCAGTTCCAACAAAAGTGGTTTCGTCGAAAACAGAGATCGTTTGAAAATTGACTATTTTCACTGGCTGTAATATTATTTAAAAATGAAAATTTTAATTTCTGCCACATTTCTCCACTAAATTATTTAAAATAAAATTTTTAAATTGGCTCGGATTTTTCGGGTCGTTACAATCTCCCCCACTTAAGAGTTTTTCGTCCTCGAAAAGGAAACAAAGTAAAGTAGGAAACAAGACGGAAAATGTAAATTGGGGTAAATGTACCTTAACACAAGAGTTATTCAGAGATGTCCACTCTGCACTTGGGGTAAGCCTTTTTGATGCTATCCTCTGTCTCCCAAGTACAGTCTCTAGGATCCCCACTCCATTGAACTTTGACTACGTTGATCCTCATGTTCCTCAAAATTTTGGTTTCCTTGCCAATGATCTTTATCGGGTCTTTTCTCAATGTTAGACTCGGAGTAATCTCCAGGACCTGTTGATTTAAGTCATCCTCAATCAGATCTGGATCATGCACATGCTTGCGGAGTTGAGACACATGAAATACATCATGCACCCCTGGCAACCAGTCAGGAAGCTGCACTCTATAAGCGAGAGTGCCAATCCTTTCGAGAATAGGAAATGGACCAATGAATCTCGGTGCCAACTTTCCAGTCTTTCCAAAACGAATTACGCCTCTTAATGGAGAAACCTTCAAGTATACTCGATCACCAACAGAGAATTCTAAATTTCTTCTTCGCTTGTCTGCATAGCTCTTCTGTCGGCTCTGAGCAGCCAATAGGTGCTTCTTAATCAAATCAACCTTATCCGATGCTTCACGAACCATGTCGGGGCCCAAGACCAGTTGATTGCCTGACTCCACCCAACATGCCGGAGATCGGCATGGTCTGCCATATAACAATTCAAACGGTGACATCTTCAAGCTTGCTTGGTAGCTATTATTATAAGAGAATTCCACCAAGTGCAAGTGAGCCTCCCATGAACCACCATAATCAAGGATGCACGCTCGCAACAAATCTTCCAAAATGCGGTTCACCCTCTCAGTCTGGCCATCTGTCTGAGGGTGATAAGCAGTGCTCAGGTTTAATTTGGTCCCAAGCTCTTCTTGAAAAGCTTCCCAGAATTTGCTAGTAAATAACGGATCCCGATCACTGACAATGTTTTGGGAACTCCGTGTAGTCTGACTATCTCTTTAAGATAGAACTGCGCCAAACTTTGAGCTGTTCTATTGGACCTAACAGGGATGCAATGGGCAGACTTCGTTAAGCGGTCTACAATCACCCATATGCTATCATTCCCATTTCTGCTTCGGGGCAAGCCATCAATAAAGTCCATAGAAATTTCCTCCCACTTCCAACTGGGAACTCATAGCGGTTGCAACAAACCTGCCAGTTTCTGTTGATCACTTTTAACTTGCTGACAAGTGGGCACTACAACAAAACAGTCCTTTTACAACGGGCAAAAACCGTTGTAATATGTATTTCACAACTGGCATATGCCCGTCTTAATATGACCCATCGTAATAGCTCCTGACTATTTGACAACGGGCAATGACTGTTGTAAAAGACCGTTGTAATAACTGGCTCTGTCACGTGCAGTGACTCAATGACAATGGTTATTAACCCGTTGTAATAGCTAATAAATTACAAGCGGCCTTTGCCCGTTGTAATACAGTATATTACAACGGTTTTTGCCCGTTGTAATAGAAAATTTAAATATAACTGCTGCGATATGCATCCATAATAATAATGAATATTTTAACATGCAATAAATACTGTAATGCAACAATCAAAATCACATAATAACACATACTAAAAGACTGAAGCAAGAATCATATAATTCCAACACATTTCAAAAAGTTCGATAAGTTTATACTCCAAAAGACTAGATAAGTTTACATTCCAAAAGGTTACATAAGTTACGTCGACATAGTTCTAACATAAATTACATAACTAGTTTCATAAGTACCAAAACTAGACCAAGAAATGTAATCTTTGTGCCACGCGACGGCAAATCCAACGGCCTGTTGATCTTGAGACTGCATATATTTACTAGCACGGTGTGACTGCAAAAAAAGGAAAAAAGTTACCACATTTTGATGAGGAATTAGCATTACCCAAATAAACCTTTGTAGCATGCATGTCCACTGGTATGGAAATTATCTCTGCAAATACCAATTTTGATGAGGAATTAGCATTATCCACATATCTAAGTTGTTCTAAAAATTAAGGCATAACTATTTATTGATTTGAAGGCAATTTTTAGACCCATAAATCTGAAATGCATTCTGTAATGAACTACATCAAGGCTATGTAACGTATGTGTTTATGTATATAACCAAATGACATAATCGGGGGAGGGTAAGAAACTCGTATATGCTCTGTCTATAATCTTACAGATATCAATAGTAATTCTTACCACATTAGTTTAGTATCAATCAAATTAAGCTGATCAAAGAACCTAAAAAATTTGATGCATCAGCCACTAATTGGTAGTAATAGAAGAGGGAAAATTTGCTAAATAATTTATCCCTTATTGACTAATGTTTCATTTGCAAGAAGTGAAAAGACTAACTTTATTCTTAAATCCCAAGTCCAACCCAAAATTAGACATTAATAGGGATGAGCAACATCTCTATTATTAAGTTAATGATGTACTCCCAAATTATAAATGCTTTTCTTAACGATCTATCCATTAATATTGTGTTTTCAACTAAATTTTGAATAAGAACAATTCTTAACATTTTATGGGTCTTGTTGATTTCAGATTTATAGAGGGAAAATGCTGCGCTAAAATTTTGTATAACATATGAAACTTTTTATTTTAAGATTTTGCAATGCTTTTTTACACATGTATATTTATTTAAGACTGGAGGTGCTTTCTTTCCTTTTCTTTTCTTTATATCAATAGTTCACAAAATAAAATTCACTTATTGCTTTAGACGGATCTGGATGCTTATTATTTGGTCCAATGTTATTTACCCTAAAAAGTTGCATGCACACGCAAACCCGTACCAAAACTACAGGTAGCAAAAAATTATAAATTAATCATAGGAACATTTGCAGGAACAACATTTGTATGCTGGTTAGGAAATGATGTTTATTGATACAACTAAAAATAAATAAATAAAGCCCCTTACCAGAAACCAACGGTAAATTGAACTTCTCTCTTCTCCTCCCCAGTATTTCTTCTCAGCAGTTAGTTTAGTGCCTTCGACGCAACTGCCCAATATACGGAGAGACAACAATCTCAGACTTCCTACAAAATTGAAGGAAAAAGGATTATTATCACTTTGGGACAACAAATCTCGGAGAGACAACATTTGTAATAACACATTTCCTATGTTCTGAGAATGAAAATAATAGTAGAGCTAAATATATTGTTACAAACAAACTGCAAATTCTGCTAAATATGCACCATACCTTAAGCTTGCTTCTGCTAGAGCCAGCACAGCTTGATTCCAATGTCGGATTGATGCAATGTGAATGTTCTTCAGTTTTTTCAGCTTGATTGTAATGTCCTATTGATGCAATGTGAATGTTCTTCATTTATGACAAGACTGACCAAGATGTCCGATTATGCTAACAAGATATGTAAAATCCTCTTGTGTAGAAAAATCAAGAGATATCACTCTGGGACAACTACTAGCCTAGAAAGTGAGAATAAAAACATTAATAATAATAAAGGCTAACAAAAGAAAAAGAAAATAACATGTGAAAGTTGCTTTTTTTAAAAATCAGTTGCATGGGCTACCAAACCTATAATGGTATAAGAAATTAAAATAACAAATATTAGTTTAGTTCCGTCTCCACAACAACAAGAAGAAGATAACAATAACAAGCATCATTTTACCGCAGATTAACATGGAGTCGGTTTGCGACAGAAGTCGCAAAATGGACTCAGTTTGCGATTTCTATCGCAAACTGATCCAATTTGCGACTTCTGTTCACAAACTGATGCAGTCCAAACTGATCCAATTTGCGACTTCTGTTCACAAACTGATGCAGTTTGCGACTTCAGTCGCAACAGTTTGCAACTCAGTCACAAACTGGACTCAGTTTGCGACAGAAGCCGCAAACTGAGTCCAACTCAGTTTGCGATTCAGTTGCAAATTGGACTCCAGTTTGCAACTCAGTTGCAAACTGGACTCAGTTTGCGGCTTCAATCACAAATTTAGTCAAGTTTGCGACAAAACTAGTGTGGATATCCTTTGTATTTTGGTTTATAAGCTTTCAAATATATTTTGACACATTAAACATGTATAATCATCAAACCTGAAAAGCAGCAAACAGAACTTTGTTATAAGTTATAACTTTTGTTCATTTAGCATGATTTTGCAAAATTTCATGTTGAATTAGTCTACCAAACCTATACATAGAAAAAATATGTGGAAATCAAGGATCATTTAAGGTGCATCCCTTTCAATGTCTCTCATGAAGAGATTGCAGTCATGTACCATTTTGCCAACTTCTAACAAAAACTATTTTTTTCTAAGGATTTGTTCAATTTGGCTTTCTTTTTGCACTGTGAAATATGACGATATATTAAGCATTAATTATACATGATGTTGATTTCATCTCATTGTTTGGTGATACAAATCTATGTTTCATAATGTAACTTGCATGACTATAAACTATCTATCATCAACATTACCTACATAGTGAATTTTAAGTCATCTGTGGAGAAGTCGTCACCTGTAGCTAATTGATCTTCAAACAAAAGTTTGTAACTATTAATGAGTGGCTTAAAATGGGGTGCTACAAAATAGGGATGCTGGACACCCCCGCATTGCATATGTACATAGATTTTTCTTACTATTTGCTCTTTGTTCTTTTAAATAAGGTAGATTTGCTAGTATATGTAACCTCGTTCACTGGATATAGTGTCCATGCGTTCCAGTGTATCATGCGTTTATTTAGCTCGCTAAATTTTCTGTACAACTTTAGATGCCAATCATAATATATATAACTTTAGTATTGGAATCAACAGCACCTTAAAACCGAGTCCTACAATTAACGCATATGTAAGCTTCGGACAAATTTGGGAGATTAAAGCTTCTAAAAATGTCATACTGGGTCTACAAAAATATTATGCGCAACAAAGGACTCGCTGGTCTTTTTGGAAATTAAAGACAGAAGGTATAGTGTTACATAGTCAACTTCAAGTGCAAAATTAAAGCTATTAGAGTTTTACTGTCACATGGTTAGAATATAAGTTTAAAATTATTTGAACTAAATTTGCGTACCTAGTATATTTAGAAGCTGACATCGATACCTTCCTCAAGTCAACTATTTCAATAAGCTTCAAAATGAAAAATAGCGTTCTAAAGATGCAGAATTATAGGTCTGCACAATTTGTACATACCAAAAAAAGGTCAATTGAAGATACCCATAGCGTCGACCAGTTGAATGTTTGCGCTACTCCTGCATTTAAATGACAGAACTAAGAACCAGTTCAGTAATTATATTACTTAAGATTTCCACTGTGTACTTCATATAGTTCTAAGCTGTTTTGTAAAAAACAACTAAATTTCATAAGTAATAAAATATAATATTTAATACCATATAGCAATGAGTTTTTACTTTTGAAAATCGATGCTTTGCGGATAATATGTCAATTACTTTTGAAAATCATGCTTTGCTGATAATATGTCAAAAATATAAAAATATTTCATAAATGATATACTACAACTGCAGAAAGAATAACAAACAAAAAGTTAAAAGATCAATTTTGTGCCTCTTATGCGACAAATTACCTGTTCACACAACAATTATCTTGGGATAAATTATGTGTATTGGAATCATAAAGGGTGTAAATCATGGTATGATGGCAAAATATCAGTTTACATCCACATTCGTAAGTAGAGCAAATATTATAAAATATCAACGAGTTAGTATTTCATGTACAGCCTATTGACAATGGCCGAAGGGATGAAATATCAGTTATGATAGGTATACAAAATCGATTGAGAAGCACAAAACTCTAAGTAGTCGGAAATTCCCTAAGGTTCTAATTTGGAAATTATGAAATGGAATTATTAAAAATGTACTCTCTATTTTAATAGGTGAGATTCCAAATTCAATTGATATTTGTATGTTAGCAATAACTATGGAAATTGGTACATACCTTAAACAGGAACATAAATTGGAAAGCCACGATACAAAATCTGATGAATATTCTTGGAGCAGGAAAGTATTTATGTGTTCAATTTTAAATGTAGTTGCACAACGAATGAAAACTGTTAAAAAATATCTCTTTTTGTGACAATCGAGCAAAAAAAAATTATGTCATTATTCATATCAGTTTTGTTTTAGGTAACAAAAAAATATACAGAACTCTTGAACGGATTTATTTTCATATGAAATCATTCCTCCATTTTTGATTTTGTCTTTGTTAATCAATGCAAAAATATTCAATATTTAGAACAACTATGTGCATTCATACTAAAACCTATTCTAGTTCCTAAAACACATTGAAACTTGAGTCCCATCTTTAATATTGGATTTCGGTCTACACTTAACAACTTTGTGTGATATAGGGGAAAGCTTAATTAGAACTTATTTGTATAGCTCCTCAAAACAACATGAAGCATAATGATCAACAACTTGAAATCAAAAGATAATCAAATTATCATTCATATCTAATATAAAATATTAATAAATTAAATAAGAAGTCACATTAAAAATTGATTCAATAGTCTTACGATTCGTGGAGGAAGAATTTCTTTATATTTCATCATTATTGTAATGGACAAAGAGAATTTCCTTCGACTATTGCTAGTTGCGTACATCATACAAAGCAGGTCGGATAAATTAAGGATAAGGTTCTTTTCATACTTTGGAAAGAGATAATAAGTTAAAAGGGATAGTGCGCATGATATTGGGAAATGAACTAATTCAGCAGAATGGTTTTATTTTTAAATGCCAAAGAATAGTCTTATTTTCATATATATTTCTCAAAATCTGTTAGCAAAACAAATAGCTATTAAGCAACTCTTTCATATTATAAATCACAGGAAGAGATAAATTTCAATGCTATTTGTTCATGATTCATGGTCAGACTGTGTGTGTGCGCGTATAATATATTTACAAATATACCGAGGGGGGTGTTGTGTGTGTCACTACAATCATGAACCACATTCTGAAGTTCCACTAATGCTGCTAGTTAATCTGCAAAGGTAAATACATCTAAAGGCTGCTTTGTGAATTCAAAATTATGTAGACATTAGAAACACCATAATAATAATAATAAGAAGAAGAAGAAGAAGAAGAACCAAGTGACTACATGTTATTTAAAAAAATAGATAGTGATAATCATATTTTTCATCAGTGTTATACTGTTAAAGACAAGAGTATGACTAATAGCTTAGTAATAAGTAGTAAGATCATAACAAGTAATAGAAACTCACCAGCACAAAGCATATAGTCAAAGTTCATATGGGTTATGCACTAATCACAGCAGAAGAAGATTATCCACTTACGAAAGCAGCCAGATGCAGTGTAGAACGGTGCTATTAGAGAAACCTCTTTTCCTGTGATGTTTACCAGTAATCTTGTTCTTAACCATACCTGAGTCGAGCTGTTCATCTCCAACATCCTAGCTGTGGCATATTAAAATAGCAAAACTGTCAGTGTTAAAGTTAGTAGGTGCATGGTTAGGGTTGTAAGTTGGCACATAAATCAAATATAGCAAACAAAGTATATGTATTAAAAAATGAAATAAAAGTGTTATAGCAGAGGAAATACGAAGTATACATATTACTGAAAGATGTTAGTATACTCCGAAGAAAACACAGTTAAACCAAACACGTTGCTGCCTAGGGACATGTCGCTGATATTCAATCGCATAGTACTTTATATATGGCACAACAACTGAAATATGTAGACAAATATGCAGTTTGCATTTATGGAAAAGTGCCTACTCATTATTTAGTCATTCAAATATACCATTATTTTCAGTTTCCTAATTTTTACATGGGAAACTACCATAACTGTGACAATGCTTTTCATGTAATTGCTTCATTACATGTTCAATCATAAATAGTCTACAATTTATAATAAGAAATCAAAATAGAATACAAGTACATAGCCTCATTAACAAACTAGGGTTGTTCTCGGCTGAAGAAAACATGCTTGCAGATGAAATAGTGAATCGTTTCATCGAATTGTCTAATTCTCAAGGAATAATAGAAAAATTATAGAACAGAATATGACATTTTTTTTAGTGATAAACGCTAAAAATGACCAAATACTCAGATTGTAAAACAAATTGATTAGGTACTTAGGTTTACTCCATATTCAGATCAAAATAATTAGGTAAAAGTAGTAAATAAATCAGATCTAAAGGAATTAAGGTTACCGTATCTATAGCATGAAAAGGCAATGTTGGCACAGAAACTCAACTCAGGTGGCAGCGGATCTCGAATTGCAGAGGAGCTCGATTTTCAGATTGTTGCAGATGAGTCTGGCTTTCAATTGCAAGGTAGTGGAGAAGATCGTAATTGATAGACTATCACAGGAGGTTGGTCCAAGTGGTTCCACCATTAAGCACCTACAAGAGATAATAATTTAGGGAATTTAGGGATTTGATGGAGAAATCACGAGAGACCGAATTTAGGGTTAGAGGAGAACATGATTTTTTTTAATTCGATGTTTTTCGCATATGAGCCCCTCAAAAATAGCATGGTTCGAACAAGTCAATTTGAAAGAACGGTTCAGATCTACTTTTAAAGTTGGTATGGGTTGCTAAAACTTTTTTTTTTGCAAGGCAAACTAAAACCTTTTTTCCTAAAACAAAAATATATCAAGTTGAAATATTAGAATTTATAACATTAATCAAAAGTTGTATAATCGTAACAACGTATAACAAACGTTATCCTAAATATGGATTGACATAACGTTATGATAATGTTGTAAAATAATAAATAAATAGAATTTACAACTATTTATTGCTGTTGATCAACTTCGAGTTTACAATATTTGGTAAATATCGTTGAATACTACAGACTTACAATGTTTAAAAAATAAAAAATAAAAAACAACCTTCAAAATTAAAAATTAGCATAAATTATTAATGTTTATTGTTAATTAGCATAAATTTATATGATCATTGTAAAATTAACATCGGCTAAAATGATTATTTTTCATATAGTGTAGTAATATTATTAATCATAAATTATTAATGTTTATTGTTAATTATAAATAGGGCTGTCAATGGATATCCGAAAAATCCGAAATCTGTTCGCATCCGTATCCGAAAAGCGGATAAATATCCGATATCCGGGAAAGCGGATGCGGATGCGGATATAGGCATATCCGCATCCGAAAATTATCCGTCCGCTTTTTTTCCCGATTATAGCTTAAATTATGTGTATTTTAACATAATTAAATATACTAATTTATTAATTTGAAAATTAAAAGTCTACTAAACGCATGTTAATTGCTCAAAAATATATATTATCATCATATTTATTTGTTTTCAGCAATTTAGTAATCAATTAGGTTGAAAAAGATTAATATTAAGCTAACAAAATTCATTTATATTCATTGATTTATCGATTGTTGGCGGAGCGGATAATTATCCGATATCCGTCCGTATCCGCGGATACGGATATCCGATATCCGAAAACGGTTTCGGATGCGGATACAGATATGGCACTATCCGTATCCGAAAGTATCCGTTGACAGCCCTGAATTTATAAATTATTGATATTGATTACTGGATATATATTATTTACTAATAACTGGAAAGTAAAATTAAGTTTGTTGGAATATTGATTATATATAATAATTAATGATTAGAGATTATTTATTAATAATCATTAATTATTATAATTTATAAATGATTAATATAATATTATTAATGATTGATTATTAAATATTAATAAATAATATAATATATTAATGATTAGTAATTAGTAATATGATATTATACTTAATAATAAGTAATATATGATTAATGATTAATTATTAAATAATCAAAATTAATTTTATGGAAGTATTGTAATTATTAATTGTCAAAAATTAGCGTCTATTACAACGGACATTTTGTGACCGTTGTAAAATAGACATCTATTACAACGGGCGTTTTGTGACCGTTGTAAAATAGATATTTATTACAACGGGCCTAAAAATGACCGTTGTAATATCATTTATTACAACGGGCATTATATGCCCGTTGTAGAAAGGGTGTTGTACAGGCATCTATTACAACGGTCCAGAAAATGACCGTTGTAACAGCATTCTATTACAACGGGCAGCAAACGCCCATTGTAAAATGGACGTTGTAATAGATATGTTTTGTTGTAGTGGGGGCATCTAGCAACGTAAATAGAAATATCTCTCTTCATGGACCTCCACCAAAATGTGCGCTTGAGGTCGTGATACATCTTGATCACCCCAGGGTGAACACAAAGCTTAGATTTACGACATTCATCCATAACCTCCCTTTTGAGGTTAGAATCGTATGGGACACAAATTCGGCCTAATAGCCTCAGAACCCCTTTGTCATCTATTTGAAAACTCGTGGTTTCGCCATCCTGAATTCTTTTGATAATCCACTGAACAAATTTGTCATCCTTCTGAAGAGGAGAGACTTTATCAAGAAGGGTAGGAGTGATAATGAGATTGGCGAGAATGAGCTTGTCGTCATCTGCATTCTTTCTACTAAGCGCATCGGCTACAACATTGGCTTTCCCTGGAGTATATAGGATATCCAGATCATAGGCTGCAAGAAATTCAACCCAGCGTTGCTACCTCATATTCAAATCTCTTTGGGTAAAAAGATGTTTCAAGGATTTGTGATCCGTATATATTTCGAACTTCTCACCTAAGAGATAGTGCCTCCATATTTTAAAAACAAATACAATGGCCATTAGCTCGAGATCATGCGTGGCGTAATTCTTCTCATGCGGTTTCAGCTGGCGGCTAGCATATGCGACTACTTTGTCTCTTTGCATCAGCACCGCACCAATACCTTAAATAAATAAGGGATAACATGTTAAAATGAGATTTTACATTAAAAGAAAATGTTATCTCTGACATGTTGATTTATAAAGAAACAACCTTGTTTAGAAGCGTCGGTCCGGACCTTCAAGTCCTGATTGCCATCTATGATAGTCAACACAGGAGCATTGGTCAACCTCCTTTTTAGATCTTTGGAAAGCTATCTCGCATTCGGGTGTCCAATTGAATTTCGTATGCTTCTGGGTCAGGTTTTTCAATGGACAAGCTACCTTCGAAAAATCTTTGACAAATTTCCGATAATAGCAAGCCAGTCCCAAGAAACTTCTGACCTCTATGGGAGTTCAAGGCTGCTTCCACTCTTGGGTGGCTGAGATCTTTCCTGGGTCTACTGATATGCCTTCTTTTGATACAACATGACCGAGGAATTTCACCTCTTTTTGCCAGAATATGCATTTGGAAAATTTGGCTTTCAGCACATTTCTTTGCAAAATCTCCAAGACTTCTCTCAGATGCTGTTCGTGCTCAGCCGAGGATTTAGAAAAAATGAGGATGTCATCGATGAATACTAGCACGAATTTATTTAAAACATCTCTGAGTACTCTATTCATCAAATAAACAAAGTATGCTGGAGCATTACATAGACCGAAGGGCATTACTAGCCATTCATAGAATATATCCGGTCCTCTGAAAGCAGTTAAAGGCACACACTCCTCTGCAATACGAAGTTGATGGAAGCCTGTAGCTAGGTCCATCCTAGAGAATACTCGTGCTCCATGCAAGCGATCTAATAGATCATCAATTCGTGGTAGTGGGTATTTGTTTTTCAGTGTTTGTTTGTTGAGATCGCGGTAATCCACACATAGCCTGAGGGTACCGTCCGATTTTGGGACGAATACCACGGCTGCAACCCATTCAGAGAAGCTGGGCCTGATCAGACCCTTCCAAAAAAGCTGCTTGGTTTGATTTCTCAGCTCTTCTTTTTATTTTGGTGACATTCTCCGAATAGGATGTACAACAGGCCTTGCATTTGGAGCTAAGTCAATCCTGAAGCTGATTTCTCTATGCGGAGGTAAGCCCTCAACTTCTTTGAATACATCAGCATAATCTTTGATGACAGGGATATCCTCAATAGAAGTAGGGGTGACTTCTAGAGAAGACCAAATTTCTTTTCTGTCGGTGGCTGAGCCATGGCATGGTATAGATATAGTTTCTCCAAATTTGGGTTTGATTTTAACAATTCTTCCAGCGCATACCAACTCAGCCTCATACTTTGCTAGCCAATCTATCCCAAGAATAACGTCATAACCGGAGAAACTCATAACGATCAAGTCAAAGGGAAACTGGTAGCGAGAAAAAGAAATAGGTACTCTACAATACTGATCGAGAATAAGAGAACCTCATATCGGGCTATTTGCTCTAATCAATTCTCTAAGTTTTCTTGGTTTCAACTTTAACTTTTTAATTGCATCATTAGAAATAAAGCTTCGTGCTGCCCCAGTATCAAATAAGACAGTAATAGGGATATCCTTAATATTAAGAGTACCTCCTAAGACATCGGGTTTACCTGGCCCCTCGGTAGAAGCTGGTGTAATCGCTCCCTCGTAAATAAGCGCCACTTGAGAATTCTTCAGTAATGGGCAATTCGGCTTGATGTGCCCCTTCTGATGGCAATTGTAGCATTCCTTTTCATTGCGATAATTCTGGCCACAATTCTGAGCACTCTGGCTACGATTCTGGCTAGGTCCTGATTTGTTCCTCTTGACCCTTTTTGGAGCTTTACACTCGGTCTCAAAATACCCAGTCATGCCGCAGTTAAAGCATGTCAACTTGCTCCTGTCCCTCTTCTTCCCTTGAGGCTTAGCAGTAGAAGAATTGCTTGCCTTCGGTTTCTTGCCTGTTCCTTCTGGTTGTTGCTTTGATTTTTCCCTCTATCCTGCTATCCAACCTCATCATTCTCCTCGTAGCGGCAAGCCATCTCCACTACCTCATTGAATGGGAGCTTGATATGAGCAGTGACTCTGTTCAAATATTTCTTTGAAAGGCCCTTGATGAATTTTTCATTCTTCTCTACTGGATCTTGAATCAACCCAGGAGCATATCATGAAAGCTCATCAAACTTCCTCACATACTCGGAAACAAACATCCTCCCTTGCTGTAGGTTAACAAACTGCTCGCGTAGGCGCTCTCTCGCTTGTTGGGGGAACATACTTGTCATTGAGAAGTTCTTTAAATTTGGTCCAAGACATATTGGCCACGTGAAAGGTACACCTCCTAGATTGCAGCCAAGACATATTGACATACTTGTCATTGAGAAGTTCTTTAAATTCTAAGCCCTCTAGGATCTTTTCACAGTCCTTAAGCCATGCCTCTGCCTAAATTGCAGACTCTCACCCCGTGAAAGGTACACCTCCTAGATTTCTGAATTTCTTTGACATTCTCTCCAAGTCGAAGGGCTGTGGAGGTGGTCGTGCTACGACCTCTGAAGTATGTTGTTCCTGAGTAATCGGGGTCTCGTCTCTAGTTTGCCCTCTAGATCCCCCTCGGGCTCCTCCTCTGGCCCCGCCTCGAGCTCCACCTCGGGCTGTTCTTGCTCTGGTATCAATTTAAATCAGTCTGTGCCATCAAGGAAAGAGTCAGACCAACAAGAATGATTTTTTTTAAAGAAAAGATAAGGTAAGGACAAGATGAAAAGATGATGATTTACTAACAGATAAATATGTGCTATTCTGCTGAAACACCCCACCTCCGTAAGGGTCACTCTCAAAGGGAATGCCCTAATTTTGGTGGAGGTTTATAAGTATAAGTCACAGATACACAAGACAGATATAAGAACACATATTTTTGAACAGCGGAAAACAACAGCAATTTTTATTTCAACAAAATACGTGTTACACAAACCATGTCATAATTTGTCTTACAATACTTCCAAAAACATAACACCTTCATAACTGTCTTGATTACATTATTTAAAGAAGCATAAAAACATAAGTAAACTGCATAAGTCCCATAATTGTTGTCCAAAGCCATAGTCCAAAACGAAAAAGATCCAAGCAATACATTCTTTCTCTTCAAGCTGGATGTGAAAACTGGTCAAGCTGCGGTATTCCCTCCCTGTGGACCTGGGGGGGGGGGACGAAAGAAAAGTAGGGTCATACATAAAGCCTGAGTAAGTCTAGGACTATTCAGTCTATGAATAAAGAACTGGGCATGATAAGTATAAACTGGAAATGGGAAAGCACCATAAACTGAGTTAAGTTGTCTAGAGTCAAATATACTATCGTACCCCATATTAATCTCTGCATCCATATAAACTAATTCCCAACAGGCACCCCATAATCAGGGTGAAGTGATCCATTTCTAATGATCGGCTCCTACTCGCATAGTTACATGTGTCTTACGGCCCCCGATGTTGTAGTTACCTATGCTGGTCCCACCATGGGGTGTATCAAGTCCCATGGTGGCGGCCCGACACAATCCTAGAATGCACAGGTATGCTACTGGTGCCCAGTGCCTTATTTTTCTGCGCCGGAGTGTGTGCCCGCCCGCACTCCGTTAGAACCTACACTGCTGCACCACCGCCGTCGATTTGACCTCTTACAGTCAGCCCAGTAATCGTGCCCCACCCTGCCTAGTTCAGGGTATCCTGATACACCTTGTAGGGTTACTGCTGAAAAGGGTCCCCCGCTACTAGGTTTTCTATTTCTAGCCAACATGCTAAGTTGGTTAAGTGTTTTGTAGACCTAACCCCCAATCAGTCTGTATAGTTTAGCATGTTCCATTTTGATTAAGTATTAATTTAATTTACTTAATCCTATCAATCCTGACTCAGCCTTAATTGTCTTATTAAAGCCTCGACCTCTCACATTAGACAGGTATTGTTGTGGCTGCCTGTTGCCGGTTGGGTCCGGGCAGTCTTACGCCACAACTCGGTCTAACCTCGGGTCCTTATTGGGCTCCGTGTTTAACCAACCACATTGGATAGGTATTGTTGTGACTACTGGACAGCCGGGCGGTTCCGGGCAGGTTTACATCACAACTCAATCCAACCTCAGGTTAAACACATCGTATTTTCTAAATTTACATATTTTGTCTCTTTTTCTTTTTATATGTAAATATTTGCGGCCCATTATTCAAATTCATCTTTATTGGGTAAAATTAATTTATACCACTTAATTGTTTTTCAAGGTTGTTGGCACGCGTCAAACATGCCAACACATATGTTCTATATTTTAACCCAGTCGTCATTACCCTGTTTTATGCGTTCGCTACATATAACATATGTTGGGTTTAACATTTAAACCCAACTTAGCCACATGGAAAAGGGGAGGCTTAGAACATGGTGTTTATATATTCTAAGTAACATAAAAAGGGGAGTGTGAACGCATGAACTTGCAACATAACGATCTAATTAACATGAACTAGGCACATGTGAACTTGCATTGTAATCGCGTATAATCATGGCATAAACATACTTAAACATGAATCATTCTATTCATATAATCATGGCATAAACATACCTAAACATGAATCATGGTTTTTAATCTATTCATGTAAACTTGCAATTGGAATGTAAATCTAACTTAATTATGTGTCACATATATCACCATATGATTTTGATAAAAACATAGGCCTAAAACATGTTTTCAACTAGGCATAACACCAAACATAGTTTAGTCATGTTCATAAAGATGCCTACTTTTGTCTCTAACACAAAAGTATGGTTTTACACTTGAATCACGATGCCAATTCCAACATAAATTCATATAAACCATAGTACTTAGTTGAATCCAATTACGCACTAAAAGTGATCATAAAAGTATGTACATCATATTGGCATAATAGTGAATCATATACTTGTATGAATCCCAAATAAACTACCACAACATATGGTCATTAACAAGAATCATATACTTGCAAATATCCAATAGGCCTAACATCGTTATACCACAATATCCCAAATCGATTCAGAATTAAAATCATAGCAACATACAATCATAAATTAAATTAAGTACAATTCCATTTCTCATTTTACATAAATCAAAACTCAATTGTTCATTCACATCGGAATAGCACTCTACTTACAACGTATGACGAATCTTCAATTCAGGAATCTGAATTCTGAATTTGGAGATGCTATCCTTTGTTGTAGGCGTTTTTTTTTATTTAATTGATGTTGCTTTAAGCTTTCGAATTGTCTCCTAATTGTCTCTCAATTTCTGACGGCTATTCCTAGTCTTTCCTCAGCAGCATGACGGTCTCATCTCCATTTTTGTTTGTATGAATTAGGGTGAGTCTTAGGTTCTTTTTATAGAGTTTGTGAGTTGATTAGGACCGTCGATGGAGCTTGGTTTAATAATAGTTGTTCGTTTGAAGGAGAGACCAACCAGGAGCTGACACCTAGCCCTAGTGACAAGGCAAGGCTCAGAAAATCGACCAAGCACTGACCAGGCCAGCCAGGAGGGGCTGGGTTCGACCTGGCTCAAGGGCCAGGTCGACCCCCCAGTCGACCCCCAGGTCGACTATGTAGTCGACCTGGGTACCCCAGGTCTACTACCCAGTCGACCTGGGTAGCCCAGGTCGACTACCCAGTCGACCTGGGTGTCTTGGGCGGGAAAATTCCCACCCTGGCCAATCCGGCCCGATTTTTGAAATTTAAATTTGTTTTCTAAGCTGTTTTGGTCTGTTTGAATTTTAAACTGAATTCTGAAACTTCCGGAGGCCATATCTCCCTCATACGGAGTCTGTTTTACGCAAACTCGGACTCTATCTCAAGAAGAATTCCGAGACGAGCGTAATGGCGTATCCCGTTTCCCTTAATTCTTTGATTTGAAATTTATTATACTTTAATTTGTGAATTTCACTGTTACAGAATACACGGGGTGTTACATCTGCTGTGCTCATTCTAGGACATTACTAGTCCTATCTCTAATAAGCTACTCGCCTTAGAATAATGTGGATTCTATCTAGATGAATTGTTCTAAACATGTTATATTCCAAAGCTAAGGTTAACCTTAGGCTCTGATACCAACTGTGATAACCCCTAACTTCCGTTGACCGAAAGTCAGGATAATCATTTGGAATACAACATATTTATAACAACACCAGATCTCATATAATATCATAACACATAATTATTGCAGCGAAAAGATATAAGTCATATACATCACATCAACAGAACCACAGAGTACGCAGTTTACAGGATACAACTTAGCAAAATAAAAGTCTGAATTAAAGGAAATAAGTTCCAACTCCAAAACGTACATCAAAATACAGAATGAAATAAAGTCTCTAAAGCAAAAAATAAAGATAAAAGAGAGTCCTCGTCTCCTTCTTCCAAGCAGTCTTCAATCCAGAAAATGTCTACCTAAGAACCTGTCACTTGGCTGCCCGTGTAAAGAGAGGGCACCCAAGTTTGCAAAGTGAAACAAACATCGAGTCAGTCGTGGGACTGGTATGAGAAATCTTTCTATATTAACTAACAATATGGCTAATCATAGGACCACGCCGCTAATGCGGAACGGGTTTACTCCATTTGATTTCCAGTGCATGATTTAATAATGTTTATACAAAAACAACGAAATGACTTTTGAAAAATGAAATCATTATAAGACTCAGGTCCTATCACACAATGCAACGCAAACCAGAGGATAGAGTTTTTCCTTATAATGATCAAACATGACTTGATACGTATAAAATAATATTTTTAATATTATTATTAGTGTCTAAGCAGTATTAAAATACTTCAATATAAATGTATCGACCCTAGGCAGCATAGGTACCATATACTATGTCGCCAAATATAAGTTTACAATCAAGACCGTAATGTCGTATTAGAAATTGGTTTTTCTGTCATGAAATCGAGGCTAGGGGTCGTCCTCTCCGATTCAAGACACTCTAGCAAATGCCTCGGGATTCCCCGTAGTGAACCCTTGGAGCGGTAGGGCCGGTCCCCACCTAACGGTAGTGGATTGGCAATTCCTGAACACACGTTTCCCGGTCCCTTTGGACCTCGATATGGCCACTAACAACCTATAAAACCCGAGGTACCTCAATCCATCATCCACATAAGTAAAATGCCAGCCAGTTTAAGACTGACACTACCCATAGCTAGAAAGAAACGTGTGCACTCCCTACGGTCCATATCCCGTTTTTGACTCATACCGGGGTGTGAGGTTCGCGAAGTCACGCTATACACAAAGCTATGCCTAAACAGGCTATGCTTTGATCATCAACCGCAAGGCCTGCTTTTCAACAAAAGCCTTGTTATTTGCACCTTGGCGTGTCACATTGACCATACACGCCATGCTACCGAAAAATATTGATATATACCAGGGTGTTAAGTAGAGAATAAATTCTTCACCACCAAACAGACATACATCAATAGAAATCAATTTAATTACACTAAATGAATTCCAACGTCAGACACGCATCCATTTACAAGTCCGTCCTGGGTCTGAACGAAACCGGAGACACCTAAGAGGCTCTCGCTTATCCGCACAACCAACACATACGTCCGGACAACAACTGCTTCAACCCCTTCCTGGGAGCAAGTCAGTCCAAAGCATCAGTAGTCATCGTCCATTCGATGCGAAGATCGCCGGTCTTCAACCACCATCTTCTATATTTCGATTTAATCGTCGTATAATTATTTGAAATGAGTTAAACTCTGTCTTTTCAAATAATTATCGCAAAATTATCATTTAAATCATTTCATGTTTTTAATATCTATTTAAAATGATTTATCGCTATTTTTATTTATTTAAAAATAGCTCAAAATAATAAAACGACGCTTCGAGTCAGTGGGCTACCCTGGCGCTGTTTTTACCAAATTTTGATTTACATATATCCTGAAATCTAACCGTCGGATTTTGATGAAGTTTATATTGTTGGAAATCTCTTCCCAAAGCGGTCCTAACGGTTCCAGTTTTGGGAAAATCCAATGGTCGGATCTTTCGGTATAATCGTTTAAATTTGCGATTGCCGATACGCGACTGCCGCACGCGTTTCGCAAAATTTTATATTTATATTTATATACATATATATATAAATATAAATCGTTTAGCGATTTCAACTATTATAATTTATACTTTTTATCGTACCTAAAGTGACGATAAAATTTACGTTTCTAATTTCTACTCTTTTATTTCAACAAACGTGTTTGTTTGTTTCAACTCTTTTCTTTAACAAAAATGTTTATTTTTGTTTCAGCTCTTTTCTTTAACAAAAATGTTTATTTCTGTTTCAACTTTTTTCTTTAACAAAAATGTTTATTTTTGTTTCAACTCTTTTCTTTTCTTATTCCTTTACTCTATATGTAAATAAATGTTTCTATTATAAACATGTTCATTTCATTTACACCGAAGATGTAAATAAAGTTTTCACCAAACTTTTCTTTTTATTTACATAAGAAAATGTAATTCAAGGTCATTGCCAAGTTTGTTCTCTTTATTCCTTTATTTACAAAGAAAAAGGTAAATTCTTTCTATTCCTCTTCTTTACATTGAAAAATGTAAATCTTCTTATTTCTTTTCTTTACATTGAAAAATGTAAATCTTTTTATTTCTTTTCTTTACATTGAAAAATGTAAATCTTTTTATTTCTTTTCTTTACATTGAAAAATGTAAATCTTTTTATTTCTTTCTATTACATTGAAAAATGTAAATCTTTTTATTTCTTTTCTTTACATTGAAAAATGTAAATCTTTTTATTTCTTTTTATTTACATTGGAAATATAAAAATGCGAACAAAAATGTAACTTTTATTTTAACGTATATTTGCATCAGAGGATGCAAATAAAAGAACATCTTTATTTTCCAATGTATATTTGCATTAGGGATATATTTCAATTGTATTGTCAATTCTATTAAATCAAATAAAATGACAATTCTATCTCCATTCCATAAGAATGATACTATAAGGTTTCATATTGAATTGACAATTCTATACAAGTAAATAAACGTGACAAAATGATATTCATACAATTGAATAGACAAAATAACACAATTCAACTTACATGACAAAATAGTGTTTTCATTTTGAATTGACAAAATAAATCAATTCCAACTATAATGACAAATCAATGTTTTATTTTGAATTGACAAAGTAAATCAATCCCACAAACATGACAACATTGTTTTTATTTCTATCGAAATGGAAATTCTAATCCAAATCAATAATTGAATAAAATGGTAATTTTTATCGGTTTGGAAAATCTAGTCCAAATCAATAAATAAACAAAATGGTAATTTTGTTTTATTAAAACACAAACAAATATGTGTTTATATATCACCAACAAACAGAATAAACATCCACAACAAACAAAATAAACATCTACAATATCATCACATAACAGATCTGAATTATACATATTTCAATCACCACATAACAATTAAATTAAATAATTAAATAATTAATTATTTATATAAAAGAAGAATTCTCACCGTCGTTCGCGATTTGGTCCAAATTTCAAATAGTTCAAAATGGTCCCTTTTCAGTCTAGGAATGTAGATCTTCGTCGTACGATCTTGACGGATCTGAAATCACCGAATTTCAAGTTCAAACGAAGGAGTTATGATCAAATTAAGGTTAATAACATTTTAAATTAATTAATTAAGGAATTAACTAGAATTAAACATTTCTTCCACTTCACATATGAAGGCCGCGTAGTTTAACTACTTGTTCAAATTTAGGTCTTCGGTGTTCGAGCAGTACAGGGCGCTGGAGGCCGATCAGGAGATGGCACGATGGAGAGCAACCCACGGCGCACCAGGGGCACCCAAAATGGCGCAGCTCGGTGGGACCCAGGGGGAGGGCGACGAGGTTTTTGGGCACGGGTTTGGAGACCTGGTGCTCGGCCTACAGGCGTTTGTAAGGGGTGATGGCGTATAGATTGAAAGAGGGAGAAGAGAGCTTCGGAGTGGTGTAAGTATTGAGGTCTGATTCGAGGAGATCGGAGAGAAATTAGAAGAGGAAGGTTTGACCGATGGTGGCCATGGATTTCAAAGGGTGGCGGCTGTAGAAGACGGTGAATAGTGAATTAGGTTTTACTTTTCCCATTATTTATATATTTTTTTAAATGAATTTTTACATTTAAATCCATAACTTTTTAACCGTTCTATTTCCAGTCCAGCAGAAAGTGTCCCTAGCAAATAACCCATATTCCGGATCCAACGGGCCAGGTCCCATCAGCCCAAACGGCTGTCTGTGGCCTGTTTTATTTATTTTAATATTTAATTCCTTTATTAAATTAATTTATTCGTATAAATAATTTCACCGAGGTCGCATACGGACTCAGAATAATCCCGAAAAAAATATATTTGTCTTCGTTATGATGATACGGTCCTAACAAAATTAATTTCGTCAAATTTTGAGACCATTTGAAAAATGGCTATTTTTCAGTCGTTTAAATTTGACTGAATTGAACAAAAGACATTTTCTTTTGCCACGCTCACATACTAGCTCGAAAAATTCTAAAAATAGAAACCTAACAATAATCTGACATTCCAGTTCCAACAAAAGTGGTTTCGTCGAAAACAGAGATCGTTTGAAAATTGACTATTTTCACTGGCTGTAATATTATTTAAAAATGAATTTTTTAATTTCTGCCACATTTCTCTACTAAATTATTTAAAATAAAATTTTTAAATTGGCTCGGATTTTCCGGGTCGTTACAAATGGGTAGGGTTAAGTTAATAAGAAACACTTAACCAATATAACATGATAAATGGGTGGGGTTAAGTTAATAGGAAACACTTAACCAATATAACATGATGAATGGGTCAGGTTAAGTTAATAAGAAATACTTATCCAATATAACATGATGAATGGGTAGGGTTAAGTTAATAAGAAACACTTAACCAATATAACATGATGAACGGATGGGTTAAGTCAAGGGAAAACACTTAACCGATATAACATGATGAATGAACAAGGTTAAGTTAATAGGAAACACTTAACCAAGACAACATGATGTGTGGGTGGGTTAAGTTAACATGAATGGACAACACTTAACCAATACATGAACAAAGTGGATAAGATTAAGGCAAACATAACCGTTAAATAAACATACTTGAATCAGTGGGAGGGTTAAGTACATCTCGCGTAGGTGGGTAATATTTGTATATATAGGCCCACAAACTTAACCAGTGGGAAACCCTAGTAATGGGGACCCATTTCAGTAGTAAGCCACATAAATGTATCATGGTACCCTGAACTAGGCAGGGTGGGGGCACGATTACTGGGCTGATTATAAGCGGTCAAAATAGCGGCAGGGGGTACATCAGTGTAGGTTCCAATGGATTACGGGCGTGCACGTACTCCAGAGTGGAAAAAGCAGACACTGGGTACCAATAGTTATACACTGTGCATCTTGAATCGTTTCAGGTTGCTATCATAGGGATCGATACACCTTATGGTGGGACCAACATAGGGTATCTGCACGCAAGAGAGGGCCGACTGATAAAGACATAAGGAAAATTAATACAAGTAGGGGGACGATCGGTTAAGGTAGTAAGGATACTTCTAACATCTTCATGGCAATTAGGCTGATTGAGGTAAGATCCTCATAATAGATGTACACCTGAAGGCTACCACAATTGCGGGGTTGGGATCACCTTATTATACAACACAGGATAATAGTTGGGACACTAGTAAGGGATACTGATCCTTTTTCATAGGATACTAGTTGGGACACTAGTAGGGAATACGAATCATTCTATAAATGACACTAGTTAGGATGCTAGTAGGGTGGTGCAGAGAAAATAGGAAATCAGAGAAAGAACCAAAGCGCATTCAGTGTATCTTGCCTTTTCATATCTAACGCTCATCATTTGTTATCTTGCTATGCTTATTATCATGGTTAGGTGTTGCATCCAGTTTGTTCATGTCATGATGCTTTTACCTATTTACATGTTGAAAGTCAGTGGACTTACCTGGATTTATGTCTGACTCCGTTTTCCGTCGTCTTCTTTTCTTCTGTTTCCCCCAAGTAGTCAGGAAGAGAATAGCTCAGCTTAGTTTGGACCTTTTCTCTTTCCAAGCTTGAAGATTCTTTGATGTATTGCTTGGATCCTCTCATCTTTGGCTATGGCTATGTTTGCACTTTTATTTAGGGACTTATGCTTCTTATATACTTGGAAGTTTTTGAATCAAGATAGAAGTTTCATACCTTTAAGTATGATTGGGTCAATTGTTGTGAAAGCTTAATCGAACTACATTGCTTATAAAATGAATTTATTTTCCGCTGCTTTACTTGTCTGTCTTGTAATTTATCTTCATCTTTTACCTAAAACGCTCCACCAAAGTTAAGGCATTCCCTTTGTGAGTGACCTTAACGGACATGGGGTGTTATACGTAACACCCCTATTTTCGATTAACATTAAAGTAACGAATTAAAGAATACAAAATTTTAAAAGTGGGAATTAGGGGAAACAGGTTACTCCATTGTGTTCATCTCGGAATTCTTCTTGGGATAGAGTCTGAGTTTGCGTGAATCAAACTCCGTATGAAGAAGTTATGGAGTTCAGAAGATTTCAAGTTTAAACGGAAATTAAATATAAATAATAATTAAATCAAAAAGTAGTTCAAATTCAAAAAATTCTGAGACAAGCGGCTGGGCGGGAAAATTCCTGCCCATAGGGATTGACTCCCCTGAGAGGGGTTGACATCAGTGTCGACCCCCCAAGAGAGGTGTCGACTGTGGTGTCGACACCCCCGTAGGGGTCGACCCCCTCGACCAAATCGGGACTGTTTTGTCTAGTGATGTTTTCTGAGTCACTAGGGCTTATGTGGAGACTTCCGGTTGGCTCTGTTTGGTATGGATGGCTCTAATTATTCTTAGGTTGATCTGACGACTCTCATTAATCTAAACTTCTATATAAACAACCCCAACCCTTAACCCTAAAACCACATAAAATTGCTCTCTGAAGCCGTCATGCTATCCATGGCCAAAATAGCGTAGCCTCCATTTTTCTCTAACCTACAAGTCAAGTTAGGAAATCCCAAATCAAATCAAAACTAGAGAATCAGTAGTCTACATCAAAGGATAGCTTTTCAGTTTCAGAAATCAAATCCCAGAAAAACAAGATTTGTTCTTTCGTTTGTAAGTTCACTTATTCTTTAGATTTGAACAAATAAAAGTCATGACTTGTAATGAAGAGAACTAGAACTGTGCCAAGTTGTAAGATAATCGTATTATGATTTATGTAGCAATTTTGAAATTACCTATGCCTATGTGACTATTGTGATTGATACAACCTATCATGTTGTATATTAATTTGGTGATGAACCAATCATGTTGTATATTAATTTGGTGATGAACCAATCATGTTGTATATAAATTTGGTGATGAACCTATCAAGTTGTATATTAAATTGGTAATGGAATTATCATGTTGTATGTTAAATTGGTGATGAACCTACTATATTGTATAATAATCTGGCAATGAACCTATCATGTTGTATATAAATTTGGTGATTCCTTATGTTATGTTATATGCAAGATCATAAGCGAAGTCATGTTCATATATGCTTATATGTCTAGATCTAATTGCTTAGATGTTTAGATCTATGTTAATTTGATCCAACTCAAATGCAAGTTCACATTTATGTGCTTAATTAAATTTGTGTAGTACTAGGCCAAATTTATATCACACATGCTTAGTTGATCAAAACTGTTTTACGCCGTTGGAATGTTATATGTCCCTTTTCTTTTTCCCTCTTTGTTTATGAGTTAGGCTAATTTGCGAGCCTAACGTTCATTGTAATTTATGCAAGTGGATAACATGGGGTATGTTGGAAAAAATATTAAATTATATGCTATTGGCATAGGTTGGTTCATAATCATGTAAATGATTAATGACATGAAATGGTATAATTTGTATACCTAAGAATTACGGACAAAATGGGACATGACTTGAGTTGACAACATTGGTAGATAATTTACATATAAACATAAATAGTAAATACGTAAATTAATTAAAAGATGATTGTGCCTAACCCGAGGTTAGATTGAGTTACGGTGTAAGACTGCCCGGAACCACCCGGCACATCCTGCAACCGTAACAATATAGATCTAATGTGAGAGATTAGCGCATTAAGCCCGAAAAACCCGAGGTTAGATTGAATTGCGGTGTAAGACTGCCCAGAACCGCCCGGCACATCCAGCGACCGCAACAATCATATCTAATGTGATTGGTTGGTGCTTTAATGATTGAATTAAAGCTAAGACAGGCTAAGAATGGTAGGGTTAAGTTAATTAAGGAAACACTTAACTAATACAACATGTTAACCAAACTGATGGGTGGGGTTAGGTTAATTTGAGAACACTTAACCATTTTAACATATTGATTAGGAAACCCTAGTAACAGGGACCCATTTCAGCAATAACCCACATAGATGTATCATGGCACCCTGAACTAGGCAGGGTGGGGCACGATTACTGGGTTGATTATAAACGGTCAAAATAATGGTGGGTGGTGCAGCAGTGTAGGTTCCGACGAAGTATGGGCGTGCACGTACTCCGGCATGGACAAATATGGCACTGGGCATCAGTAGTATACACTGTGCATCTTGAATTTGTGTCGGGTTTCGACATAGGAATTGATACACCCCATGGTGGGACCTGCACAGGTATCTACAATCGAGCGGGGCCGAATGACACAAGTCATAAATGCATGCGAGTAGAAGCCGATCGATAAAAGGGATCATTTTATCATGAACACATGGTGCTAGTTGAAAACACTTGTTAGTAGGTGCAGAGAAATAGAAATGAGTGCGATAGTATATTCAGTTTATCTTGCCTTATTTATTGTTATCTTATTTCTAGGGTATTGTCCTAGGTTCAGTTTATTCATGTCATGATCCTTTTACCTGTTTACATGCTAAATAATCACTGGACTTACCAGGCTTATGTCTGACCCGTTTTCTTTCGTCTTCTTGTCTTCCGTCCCCCCCCCCCTTAGGTTCGCAAGGAGGTAATACTTCAACTTAGTCCTGACCTTTTCTCACTTGAAGAAAGTAGACGTATTGTTTTGACTCTCTTTTCTTGGGCTATGGCTGTGGTTACACTCTTAATTGGGGATTTATGCTGCTTTATTATTGTTTATGCTTCTTTATGTTTTAGTCAAGACAAATGATTTACTGTAATGATTTTGGAAGTTGGTTTTTAAGATAGTTGTTGTAATGTTTTGACTGGACCGCGTGCTTATGAAATAAAATTTAGTCTTTCCGCTGTTTATATGTCTATCTTGTAAATTACTTGTACCTTTTACCTATAATACTCCACCAAAGTTAATGCATTCCCTTTGTGAGTGACCTTAACGGAGGTGGGGTATTTGCATTACCTACCTATGATGATCGTCCACAGCTGCCGGGCACACCTTTCAGGTGCATTATTCCTCTTGTTTAGTGCAGGGGTTGTGGGCGGCCGTCACATTAGCTCTAGTCTTTCCACATCCTACTGACTGCCGATGACACGTATTCGACGATTACTATCTTTAATTTGGTCCTGACCAGCCTCTCCCGCCATAGCTTTCTGACTGCCAAGCTATTGTTGTAGTCAAGGTATACCCACTGGGTGGTATCACGCAGAACCTCACCTCTACGAGTACATCCTGAGCGCGTACCGCAACAGAGGACCACCACAGAGTACCCTACCACATCCCTTGCAATTCGCGTGCTTCCCTCTTGTCCCATATAGCAATCAAGCCGCATGTCGAGTAGAGTAATCAAGTGGACGTGCTCCTCCCGTGTCTCCAGACATCCCGATGATCTACCCTGTTAGGTTTTTCACCTTCGTTCATGCGAATTGGTTCATGTGCATCACACAAACGTGTTATTAGAACCTATGTCTAATCATTTAATCACACTTACTTTAATGACAGTAATATACTACCTTTTACCCCAGATTGTAATTAACGAAAGTACTCTGCAATCCCTTTTTGTTACCGTGTCATTTACTGTCAATTACATGTTTACAAGTTCCAATAACATGTTCTACTTAATGTATAATTAAGTATATCTTATTCCAATCCACATGTTTTCTGTTAACATGTTACTTAATGTATATGATTAAGTACGATTTATTTCATTCCATAAGTCTAACTCATTCTTCCTTATTTATAGATGAATCATGCACTATCATCACAATCTATTGTTGTTGTTTACTTATTAACTTAGTTCTCTTAACTAATGTTTATTAATAAGTTCTCTTTCTATTTATTATAACCCATTTTATAATTCCACTTGTACCTAGAACAAACCTACCTCTTATATTGCATTTTCATTAATATAATTAATTATAATAGGTAACATTCCCCCTTCATCACGTTTTCCCTTTTTAACCAAATTTTTACTGTTGTAACATCCATTTCTTACCGTCATGTATATTTCCACATGCACCATTTATTTCTATTGATTACGATTAATGTCACTTATGAACCTAACGGTCATAATTTTCTAAGACATAAATTAACAATGAAGTATCCTTATTTTCTCAGTCCCAAAATATCTATTTGTTGTACCCCAACAGACATTACTAATTTATTTATTTATTGCATGTACTATACATATATTTATGTATGTTTATGCACCAGACCTCTTACATTAAGCTAACCACTTGTGGATGCTGGATTTGCCGGGCGGTTCTGGACAGACTTCTACCACAAGTTGAACTTAACCTCGTGTCTTAGTGCGGTTATCTACAATTTCTTAATCAATATAAATTTTCCATACAAATTAGGCATATCTATTCTTCCAGCACTTCCAATTTCAATGTAATTTGATTTACAATATCTAATTCGTCATTAACAACATTTTCAGTAGTATATTCACTTTTACTGTAAATTCCACAATTTCGGTATTACAGTGATTTTTAATCCAATTAACAGATTCATAGAATAGATCTATATGACAGTAATATTCTCAACATAACTAAAAATAAATTATACCGCAATTATCATAGCTTACAATTGTTTAACATATTAAGAACGACGAGGAATGTGTACGATAAACATACCATTATTCGAAAGGTATAATTTAAATCCACTCACCTGACAGCTTTTCTATCCTTGAATTTGATCCAGAACTTTTATTCTGTGGCCTTCCTAACTAATTCTATTATTAAAATAACCACTAATTCACAAATCTAATACTAAGAGAAGAGGGAAAGATAGAGAGAAACCTATCAATCAGATTCAAGAACTTACCTCATGTTGATCAGAAATCTGAACACCTATGTTGTAGATTTATATATCTTACCTTCAATGAATCAGAATCCCCAAGAATTAATATTCTAATTTCTGAAAAGAATTGGAGAGGAAAGAGAATGGTAGAGTCCTGGCAGGATCTCAGAAAAAATGAGTTTAAGGCTAGGCCCCGCTAGTCTGTTTATAGGTGTATAGAAATTCCTGGTCCAACGGATTTAATTATATAAAATTTGAACCGTTTATTCCGGAAAACACGTCATCTAAAAAAATAGTCTGACCCGAATGATTGACCGCTGGGTCGACACATAGGTCGACCCATGTGAGACCTGGGTCGACTTATCATGGGTTCGAACGTGCTTCCCTACATTTTTTTTGAATTTTGTTTTAACATTAATTAATAACGTTAATTTCCTACTTAATATAATTCATCTGATTTATAATATTCCAGTTAAGACTTATCTTTAAGTTTGAATTTCGAATTTACGCGTGTATATATGCATACAACTTTCAATTCCTTGTCCATTAATACCTTCTTAATTAATGTAACAAATGACACTATCAATTAGTTGTTTTATTCCCTTTAATGCATTCTAATTTCGAAGGCTGCTAATTTATTGTCCATTTATCATTTATTATGCACTTAATTACTTTCTACTCTTAACTTGCACCTTTTTATTTCAACATTCAAATTTGTGTGTATATCTATACGTGCAATCTTTATTTATTTTTAAAAATTCAAAGGTCATTATGTCATCATTTATTTCTTACCTATTTTCATTGATTGCAAGTTTATTTCAGATTTCTCTTTCATATATATATTTTTAGACACACATACACATATATTTACATATGCATGTATACATATATTTCTATACTCACATTTATGTATAATTTTCCATATATGTGCATTTATACATATTCTCCTCTTAGAATTTGCAATTCTTTAACCGTACCTCTAAAATTAAAAATATGGCGCCACACGGGACTCGAACTTGCACCACTCACTTGGGAGAGACCTGTCTCTACCAATTGGGCTACATAAGCTTTTGTTCACAAGATTTAAAAAAATGGTGGTCAATGTTCCTCTTAGTGTTCTTCTTGTACCTTCTTTTCACGTTTGTTGTAACGTTTCATATAAGGATATCGTTTTCATCTTAAAACCATTTCCTACAAACCATAGTCTAAATTTATCATAAAATCACCACGAAGGAACGAAGCTAACTCCATGAACCAAATTTGAAAGATTTTCTAATTTACTATATTATTCAATTAAAAAAACAAGGTGTTAAAGCGACGCTTAATCTCGTCGATTGAGAGAAAATTGGGTCTTTGTCCTATCTAGAGTTTGGTGCGCGCTAGGGAGGGGAGATGTTCTGTGGTGTTGGCTCTTCGTTAGGAGGTGTGTGACAACCAAAATCTCACTCAAAAGTGGTGATAGTTTTTGACATTTCCGGTGAATGCATGGATAATGGAGGGTTGAAGTCTGAAGGTCGACAGAGGAGAGGGGAGAGAGGCATAGTTTGGGGGTGGTCTAGTGATCTATCATGGCCGGAGTTGGCGTATGGAGCGAGAACACCGAAAAATGGAGTACGTTAGGGTTTTTTCATTCAACGGTGGCTAGAGGGCATCAGCGGGGGCTAGGCCGGGTGGAAAGGGAAGGTCGATCGGAGGGTGTTCGAGTGACGGTGGTATTTGGGGCCTAGGCAAAGTAAGGCGGTGGTGGGAGTGGGCTGAACGGAGATGATTTCCTCCATGCTATTTTTGAACTGGATTCGAAAATATTTGCGGTAGTAAACATGGTTACGAGAGTATTAGGACTCACTAATCATACAAATTAGTGCTAAGCTAATTACATTTATTTAAATTAAATTATGTTAATTTTTATTAAGTCTTGTAGCGCCTATATATGTTCACCAAATTTCGATGAAACAAATTGGGTTGGGTTCGTATTGACAAACACTACGCGTATGAATTGCATTAGACGAATTCTGAATAGCTTGGAATTTAATCTAATTTCAATGCATGTTCAAAATTAGTTAAAACGACCCATAAATCGTTGAATTTGAATGGATGGTGAGTTAACTCTCACACTTTTTGGAATACTTCTGAATATTATTATACTATATAATTATATTCATTATTGATTGTTATATCAAATTGTATGTTTGGATGATTTTTTTACCTTGTTGGTGGTTGTCGGTATATATTCCTGTCGGTGAAAGGATGACCTTTGACACTACCTGCTCTTAAGCGGAAGAATTGTCTTAGATGAATTAGATTATTATCTATTTTATATGCATATATGAATTGATATATGAGCTGTGATGCAAGGGGACAGGTTTGAGGGATCCAACATGATTCCTCAATGTTTGGGATGTTATTTGTTTGATATTTGACGTATATGAACCATCTAAAATAAGTAACATTAAAATATGTTTTGGACGGTGATTGTTGAATTGAATTCAACACTAATGTGTTATTAATCAATAAACTGTATTGGTTAAGTGACTTGTAGCAGATGACCTAATATCCATTTTTAAGACGTTGACTCGCCGTCAGGCAAATTGGCTAAATTTGAAGTTATAAAATTATTTTTAACAGAAGAAGGTTTTGGATTGAATTTTGTATAAGTTATATAAAAAAAAGTTTACTTTAAAATTAATATTTATAATTGTATTTTATAACGACCTAGATTTTCGTACTATATGAGTTGACTAAATACACAGCACGCCAAACCCAAATTGCATAGAAATACGAATCATTATTGGTAAAGAAAAAAGATAGAAGAAGAACAGAAATAACAAACAGATTCTCACATCGTGTAGGAATAAAATATAATATATATATATAACAGCTTTTAAATACAGAATTATGTACCATTATACATACCATTATAAGAGTACAACACAATACATTTACTGCGGAATAAACTCTAGATATCTAACATTGAAGCCTCCTTGTCCAAGCTTCCCCAAAGGTATCTGTAAATACCATAAGTACTTGAATACCCATACAAATTTGGCTACCCAAGATTTTAGGGCAAAACAAAATAAACTCTGTGTCAGTCATGTGACCGGTTTGAGTAAACTCCAACCACTTTTTTTACCTTTAAAAATCCTTTTGGAAGAAAAGATAATCGTAAGATCGATCCATACAAAAACATGGATGATTTTTACCTTACGATAACCCAAAATATTCTTTGTACCAAAAATATTATGATTTTATAATAGCATCTAAATCAAATAAATAGCAATCTAGCGGAACGCTTACATCTCACATTCCATATACATAATGTACAATAAAAAACCATCGGGTTCTTATTGGAGAATGGATTTCCAACTATGACAAGGTATGTAACCACCTCCCGATCAGTGTACTCTAGATAGGATACACTGGGGGTTCAACACGAACATCTTGCAACCAGTCCACACACGACCAACCACTTATTCAACCTGAGTGTATCGAATATATTGTCACCCACCGCTGTGATCAACAACCGTTTCCGTAAGCATACAAAAGCGATATAAGAGGAAACAAATGAATTTTATCTAAATGGTGATAATACACCCTAATGGGAATGACCCACATAGCCATGTTTCCTCCCAGATTTCTCTCATTTCCTGGTTGAAGAGACTTGAGGTCATGATTAACTTTAGAACATTACATCGTCATTTACTTTGAATGCCACATTATCAGATCCATCAAACCTCTAATTGACGTCCACAAAAATATTTTGCGTGTTAAGCTAAGAGAATGTGACTTCTCTGCCACCAAATAGAAGTATACTCGAGGAAATCAATGTACAAGATCATTTGGAAATACTTTGTTTGGCATTTGTCTATACAAGTTCATTCTAGGACTGAACGAAACCAAAGGCACTATTTTCATTAATCCATATTAGGCAAATTTTAACTAGGATTAGCAGAAAAAAAAAACTTGCACTTTACTCCATCGTTGATTATCTTCAATATAATATGATTCGCAATGCTTATGCCTATACGGATTGGTTTTGGATAATAAATCCAATCGATCACTCTATATTGACAACGATAACATTTAATTCGCCAACATTTCGGTAGTCGTTTATTTAACTATCGAAGAACCAAACATTCAACCAAATCCCTATTTCCAAAAGGGAATACTATTGATTTGCACCAGACAATAACTGAGCCCTTTATAACTAATATTTCATTAATCAAATCATTTCCCAATTTCCTTTCAATCTCTATTACCCAAATATTCTTCAAATCACTTTAGCCTCTTACGATATTTGGAAAAAACATTTCCATATCCCATATTCTTTTATTTTCTATACTTACAAAATATTCCTTATTATATTTGGAAAATGTTTCCAAATTACATTCACTTGGTTAAAACTAATATTGCGTAAAACATCGTTACAACAACCCAAAATACTGTATTTAACAAACTATATTATTAATCTTGTATGAAATCTTAATCGTTTCCTTTTTGAAAATCGTTTACTATAATAATAGCGTTATAGTTCATGATTTTCTATTTTTAATGAAAAACATCTATTATAACACTTTAAATTTTATTAACCAATTTAGTTCCAAATTCTATAAATTTTCTAAGTCCTTAAATTTCCAAAAATTTCACCAGTGCCTCTTTTGCATGGCTCAATAGGTACGACTACAAATCGGCTGTTTAGGCCCTTTCCATTCGAAAGGAAAATAAAAAAGCTAAGTGTCTTGCCAAATAGGCTTATAAAAATCTAATATCCAATTAAATATGTACCTTTTCGATGAGCATTCAATTTGTTTCTTCTATTAGCCTCATTCCATACCTTCTTAGCATATACTTCTCCAATTCAAACTGGTTTCAAATCAATTTAACTTTTAAATTCAACCTCATTCACTTTGCCAATTTTTTTTATAGTTAGCTCTTTTATCTAATCCCCTTTTTTATTTGAACATATCACGTTCAAATATATTTTTATTCGCTTATAAACAAGTCGAACTCAAACTCCATGTTCAATTCCAAAATTTAATTCAAATTCCATATTCAATTTTCCAATTTCAATTCGCAAATTCAATTCATTTAACCATAGTTAAGTTCGATCCAAAACCCCATTAACTAATTTCTTTTCAAATTAGTTAACTTCATTCAGTAATTAAAAGTCTGTTATTGTTTCAAAAATCAATTCATTTACTCCACTTCACTTCATGTTTATTTTATAACTCAAGTTTGGATTTTTTTAATGGAAATCGAAATTTTTATTCACTTGAAATCCTTTTAATATATTAAATAAATCGTTATAGCTTATAAACGATTATACATTGTTTTTACTAGAAATCTGGTTTTGAATAACTCAAAATCTATAAGACGAAATCCAGATTTTTCTCTTCCACTATAAAACTATTATTCAATATGTCCTGATGATTCTTGTTTCAAAGAATTCTGACTTATATTGAGTTATATATAATCAATTGAAGTTCGAAACGTAAAACTACGAACTACCGCACCGCGGTGAGTTCGTTTTAAATAAATTTAAATAAAACCGTTTAAACTTCGTTTATTTGATAACCAACTCTATTTTTCCATATTTTAATATATATTAAGCTATTTTTCCAAATCTAACTTTTTAATTATCCAAAATTGTCGATTATTTCATTCAGCATTCATAACATAGTTATAAATTTATTCACAACTCAATTACTAAATTATATTTTATTTCAAATTCCTTGGGAATAAATTGTTCTATAAAATTCGACATAATCGAATTCCAATTATAAATCCCTTGGTCTATCATTTCCTTTTCGAAACAATTTCCAATTTCTTTTATTTCCAATAACTTCCACTTATAGAAATTCTTTTACTTACAAAATCCTATTATAAGCTCAAATCCCTTTTTAAGCCCCAACATCACTTATAATATGGTTTATAATATAAAATATTGGCTCAAAAACTGATTTAAATCAACATATCCAATCTCCATTTGTATATTTATTTATACAAATCCAGTTCTAAACTCCTTTAATGAAGTTGCTACAAAATTAACATTTTCCATCTATTCAAATAGTTCAACATCTCTTTTTCAATATATTTTATGAGATATACATGTCATAGCCTCCGACATCCACTTTATTTGATTTCCACAAATCCTTTCTCATCTAATAATTCCAATTTAAAATACTTATATATTATTACAAAACTTATATATATATATGTATGAACATAGAATTTATTTTTATATGTTAAATTTTGAAATATTAGCTTCTTAAGATTTTATTTTGTAGTTTCTAAATTATAGTTCGTACTAAATATAATTCCAATATCCTTTCTGGAATGATTTATTTTTATAAATTCAACATAGTTGAATTCAAATCTTAAATTCATATGGATTTATTTCAATTCAATTTACATTCCGAACGTCGAAAAAAATATTCATTTTTTCCTTTTCTGAAACAATTCCCAATTTCCATTATAAATTCACCCTTGAATTCATATTCCCAAATTATCCAATGATAATTTATTTCACTTCATTCATAAATATCATTTATAAATTCAATTGCTTGTTCTTGTTACTAAAAAAGTTAATAATTCATGGCCCATTCGAAATTCAAATTCTATTTTGGAAAAATATTTTTTCCTTTCCAAACTCAATTTCTTTTCTTTTCATTCGAATATATTTTTGCATTATTTAAATACCAATTAATTTTAGGGCTAGTGTTATTCAAATATTCATACACCCAATAATCAATCACACATTATTTATCACATCATATAACACTATATATGAAAACAATAATTAAATTGTTGAGGAATCCACTTGGATCCCTCAAACCGATTTTTCCTGCATCCACAAATGTTAGACAACATAAATAACACCAATCCTTCTTCAAGTAAGGATATCGCGGTATAGAAGGTCATCCAATATTATGCGGGTCACATAGGGTCTCATCCGCTAAAAGTAGCAGGAATATCCAAATACCAAGCCTAAATATAACATATATATGTATATATATAAGCCACAATGATCAATCATTTATCAGTGCATCCAAACAGCCAACAAACAACATACAAAAAAATTTATACTAAATAAAAATTCGTTTATTTTGAATTATAAACGAACCAGAGAGTCAGTTTACTCACATTGATTTTTATTTGCAAATCTGATACAATTTTAGCTTAAATCGAACGATATTCGATTTAAATTAAAATTCCATAGTTGATCTCAGATGACTCCAAAAATTCCAAACTCAATTCGATCGCGGAGCTTTAGCCCTTACGATTACATTGAATTTCGTCAAAAACTATTACCATATGCAAGTGTTATTTTTTTCAAGTTTGTATATATATGTAAATTAAATATTATTGATTAATTTATTAACTGACTTTTACCTTAACCCCCTATGATAATACTTCTTCCCTAAACCATGCACTCGAACTTGGATAACCAGAGAACCGCGACACTGGTCTTAAAACGCTGCTACAGTTTCTTCCTTAAATGCAAAAATCGGCCTCTTTCTATTCCAGTTTCAAAGCACAGCACATGCCGAGCTCCCTCCATCCTGTTCCACTATCTCCCTCCCCGACTTCAGCTATGTCTCCTTCCAGTAATCGCGACATTCACCGCTTTCGCACTACGGGGTGCGAACTTTTTCGTCCCCGAAATTCCCCAAAACTTCACCATAAACTCGCTTTGTCTCCCTGATCAACCTCGAATCCATGAAACATCCTTCGACTTCCCCAAATAAAAGCTTGAATCCTAGCTCTGATAAACCCCTCGGCTAACACTTGATGTGCCTAACTGTGATCACACGCCCCATTTGTATTCAATTTCATATTGTAGGCAATGAATTGGATTTATCTTTGATCATTATTTTTCTTTGTTTTATGTTTGATTTCAATTTCGTTTGAGTGAGGAAAGAAGTCGTTTGAATGATAAGCGGCTTCGATTTTGTTTCGAAGGAAAAAAAGTAAGCGTAAAAGAAATTACGATAATGAGGGGCATAAGGGTCTACTAATAGGCAAAATCAATATTAAAATATTCAAGTGAAACTTAAGCCCAAAGTAATGTGCTTAAATGACCATATATGAGCTCCAATCGCGATGAAACTTGCATTTAATAACTTAATATTTTGGACACAATGGAACTAGTTACGTCGAATTCTGAGATTGTTTGTAAGATTTCTTTTTAATTCACAACGTGAATCGATACGCGTTTAAATTGATCACAATCACAAAATAACTTCGATTAACTTGAAACTTGAAATCTAGGTATAATTAACTATTACGGATTTTATAAAATTAGTCTTGTTGGAATCCGATGTCGTTTGAAAATTGGTTCTTTTCACATATCAAATTAAATCGAGTAAATATAATTTAAATTTAAAACAATCAATTCCTCGATAGTAAATTATTATTATTATCGTTTATATTCCAAATAGAATTTATATTGATCATATGCATCATTTCTATTCAGTTTAACCTAGAATTCAATTATTTGTCATTTTCATATTACGATAATTCGATATACTCGAAATTAAATCAAATTCGATTATTAAATCGTTAAACTTCATATAAAAATCCATTTATATTATCAACTCGACATTGAAAATAATATTACATGTTCCAAATTAACCGACCGAAAATCCGAATCGTTACATTCTTCCTCCCTTAATAGAATTTCGTCCCCGAAATAATTAAGATAGGAAAAATGCTACAAACCCACTAATATGACAAAAACCCCCTTAGTTGACACTTCATATCTCTACAATCCTAAAATTCAACAAGTAAAGCAAAAATAACAAAAATATTGGCTTCCATCAACAAAAATAATGGCTTCCATCAACAACAAGAACTACCCAACACTCCTCCCATTCATTCTTCCGTTCACCTACCACCACCCTGCTCATCCGCTTCTTCTTTACAAACCCTGTATAACACGTTGGATTCGATGATCAACGAATCCCTCATCATCTGCAAACCCTCGGCACTCTGCCAGCAACCAACGCTGCCACCACCGCCACCTTCACAGGCTTCATCGCAATCACCCCCCAAAACCGCCTCAAAAGCTTCCACTGCTGCTGCCCACAACACCTGCCTCCAAACGATTATCTTACGTGATGGTGCTCTCGCACCGCATCAGAATGACCCATCCAATTCCGCCAACTCCTTATGTGGCAACGTCATTCAGATCAGGTCTCCTACCCTCATTCAAATCGTTCACGCGCACAGTTCGATTTTTGTAAAACTACTGCTAATGCTACCACTATGCTTCCAAAGGACACATGGCGAGAAATAGTAGGAATGCAAGGATTTGATATAAAAGCGGTTTTTTTGGGCATGACAATAAAATCTGCACACGAAGGGATAACAAGATACTAACAAATGCAGCTTCGATTACCCCAAAAACCTCTATGCATTCCCCTGATGAAAATCTTTCATCCATCAACTCACTACCTCTTTCTACACATGTGCCAGCAATCGAAGCGGCACATTCTCTTACCAACAAATCACCTCCTCCTATTTAATCCTCACCTTCCCCCACTAATTACCCCATTATCCAGAAAAACACAATTTTCCACTTTCAACCTCCAAAATGGCGCTTCCAGCCAACGCCTCCCACCTCATCAAAGTTTTCATCTTAGTTGGATATTGGAATCTTAACAGTGTACGCGCCACTCTATCGGAGCTCTTCCACCATTATGGCTGGAGTATCTTCATAATCGCTGACTATAACTATCTTATCCAGTTCCCATCCGCCAAGCTATACCACGCATCCCTAAATCGCCAGTTCATCAGCAAACCAGGTGCAACCCTAGCTCTTGATGCCTGGACCGCAGCCTCCGAGATTGTTGTCAGAGAATTCTGGCTACCACCTGGGTCAGAATCAGAGGATTCCCGATACACCTCCATCACTGTCCAGAGTGCCTCACAACCACCATCTACCCAATGGGCATTTACCTCCGTGTTGACGACTGCGGGTGGGCTCAGGTAGATTTTAGGTTTGTTTTTGCTAGAGTGGTACTTCTTAAGGCTGTCAGTCTTCCCTACACGTACTCCGTCCTCCTTAACAACAACCACTACCTCATCACCATCGAAGATTGTGACCATTTCCACCCCACCCTGATCCTTATCGACCTTCTCCTTGGCAATCCATGGGATAATAACCGAGACTTTGTAATGGAACCATTCCACCTCCCCTTCTCCGCTGACCCATCCTTCTCCATAGAATCTGACAACCGTTTCGACGCTATGCTTATTGAATCCACCGTAACCGAACCCATCGAACCAATTCGTACCAACCCTACTCCTCTAGCCACTACGGACAACTCCATTGAGGTTATCAGTCCGATGGGATGGGACCCTTGGCCTTCGCCAGGACCTAGGTGGGACCCCCTTGCAGATATGGATTTATCTGACGCCTTTCCCCAGCCAGTCAACTCTAGCATTACAGCACTATAGTCCGTTGCTCAGGAAGTCACTCCACCACCCCCTCCTCCTTCGCCCACCAACGATGTTTCTCCGATGATTGCTCCAACACTGTCAACCTCTGCTATAAGACACAACACCAGAATCCAAGCCTCATTGTTTGGTACCCAAGTGCAATCGTTCATGCCTCTCATCCTAGACACCATGCTCAACTGGGAAGAATCCGTTGGAAGCATTCAATTCGATGGTCTGCACCAGCGTCGACTCTTCCCACACCCATGTTAACTTCTTCCTGTTTTTGCTTTTTGCTTGCATCCTTTTAAACTCTCGCCTGTGTTTTGGTTAGTACGCTTCAGGAACTTTTTGCTATTGTACTGCTCGTTTGGTGATGATGTTATGCCTTTGTTGTGAATGTTTATTGGTATTATATCTGTATATTTGCGCTCAGCGCTAAGTACTCCACTTGCATGCATGGTGCATGCATAACTTCACGTATTTTGGCTAATGTTCAGGCTTGTTGACCGTAAGGTACTATTTATTGTGTGTATATATATATATATATGTATATATATAATCGGGTGTGTATATCCGCTCTACACAGCTGTCTAAGTTCAAAAAAAAAACTCTACTATCCTAGTTCCATTCAGAACATTTAATTTTCATGCCAATAATGGTTTTCCCATTTCTAATTCAAAACTCTTCTAATTGCACCCAATTTCAAAACCATATCTTTTAACTTACAAAAATTTTCAAAGATTTTTAAATTTTTTCTAACTCCCTTAAATTTTGGAAAATTTCGGCAGAGTCTCCCCTGTACGGAGGAGCTTTTTCAATATATCAAAAAAGATGAAACAAGTATACATCGACCTACACGGTCAAAAAACAGTTCATATAACTTAATTGGGTATTTTTGTGTAGGCGTACATTATGTAAGCATTTATTAAGCGCATTTTCTTAGCGTTTATGCAATCCCTACACCCTAAACTAAGCTAGGTAACTCCATGCATATGTACTTAATCAATTTAAAACCCCCGTAAATCCAAAAACATGAAGTTCCAATAAATTTAATTCATTTAATTAATTAAACACATGGATCCAATGCAACCATGTCATACCGTGAATATATATAACATGCATATGCTAATACAAGTCCCGACATTTAGTATATATGTCTTTTCATTCATATTACACATCATATATACTCATATTCATTCAATTCGAATGATTTACAATCAATATATTCACATCCAATTCATATTTCATTCATGAACATTCAAATTGATTTGAATCAATTTATTTATTTCGTTAACGACAAACGAATTTTTTTCTTATGCATATTTGGTATTATTCGATTAATAAAATAATCGCTTATATCTATGACTATTTTAAATTTATTCCAAATCAATTTATTCATTTCAATCCATTTAACCTTTACCAATTTATTTTATTTAACTTGCATAAGTTAAATTTAATTTCAGAATTCGAATGCCCAGTTTTTTTTTCAAATTCTTTTGAAATCATATAGATATATACATATATTTATAACCATCTCAAATTCAAAACAATTGAATTTTTCCAAAATAACTTGTTTTCTAAAATAAATTTCCATTACAAATTTTTACTATGATAGCAATTCGTCACTTAGAAACTCGAAAAGTAACACTGATGATGTTGCAATCACCATCAAAATTATTTTCTAGTGACTGGAGTGAGTTCCGTGCTTTATCGCTCTATAATCAATCTAAAATGATTTTTATTCAAAAATCCTTCAAAAAAACAAAGCAATATTACTTTAAGGGTCCGTTTGGCACTGATCCCTATTAAGTTTCAAAATTAGGCTCACATCCGGTCATAAACTTATTGTAAATTAGGTCCCTATTTTTCGAAAATTCATAAAAAAAAAAGATACGTAAATTCATATTTAAATAAAACACGAAAACATAAAAAATTCATTTGAAAAAACCACCGAAAAACACTTAAAAACCAAAAATACAGAAAGACGACGAAACTGCAGTTAAATGTATAATAGTATGCACATATTTGAATTTCCTTGCATACATGTGTGCAAGTATTCTAGTCATGCGTCTGTGTTTGTTTTCATGCATACATGCATGGATGTAAGGCATTATTCTTGCATACAAAGGTGGAAAAATTCACATGCATGCAAATTATTTCACATTTATTTGCATTCATGTGTGGAACAAAAACAGAAAAGTTACACGCATGTGTGCAACAATCTACAGGCAAAATTCAGTACAGTTTTTCTTCATGCAATGCTTGCATACATGTGTGCAAGTATTTCAACATAGTTGCACACATGTATGCAAGTTTTTATCCAGATTTTCAATGGAAAAAGCTTCTACAATAGTTGCATTCACGTATGCAACTATTGGCAAAAATTGCATACATGCAACTTTTTTTTTATTTCCGTGGACTTGGGGGAATATTTCCAGAATTTTGAATTTTTTTTTAACCTGACAGTGCTTTTTTTTGGCATAAAAACGTAAAAGGCGGAACTTTCAAAAAGAGGGGCCGGGTTTGGATTGAAAAGTAGAGAGGGATGTGAGCCAAATTAAGTTTTGTTTTAGGGATGTATGCCTAATTTTCACTTACTTTAATATACTTCAAAAAATATTTTTCCAACCTTCCGGGCTTTAAATTCCAAACTCTAGTTTGAATCTAATTTCATTTCATCTCATTTGTATATTTCATACATATATAAATTCTATTTGGTCATACATAATCATTTCTATTCTTATAATCTTATTTGATCATAATAATAACAACCAACACATCCATATATTATAATAATTTCTGAAAATTTGTCCTTTTATAACAAAGTATAATTTTAGGCAAAATTATTTCATTTACCCACTTCAAAACAATATTATGTAAAGTTCCTCTGTTCCAGTGTTTAGAAATTCCTATCGATGTTGTGATGTCCCACGATTCGACTAGAATTCATTAGCCACTCAACAGACAAGGTAACACAATATAAAACAATTTTTATATCAACTAACAAATACGCGCTCTCGAATATACAGTCAAACTCATTTTAGTGTACTACTAACCCTATCTCTAATGAGCAAACCCCACCAAAGCCTAGGCATTCGCTCAACCTAAGCTCTGATACCAATTGTAACGACCTAGATTTTCGTACTATTTGAGTTGGCTAAATACACCACGTGTGTGATGACCCCAAAAATCCATACGCTTGAACCAACTATATACCACACAAGTCCAATCCAAAAAGTAAGCATCCTCGAAATGTCCTGCAATAATCCGAATTATCGATCTTCGATAGTCGATAATTAACACATCCACGGTGTTCATGTACTGCAAAACAAAATATTGCAAACTCAATCCATCGAGGTTTATTAGAGCAAACACAGTGGAACAGAACAAGAGACAAGAACAGAATCTCACAGCGGAATAGAACAAAATATAATATTCTAATATAACTTTACAACGGAAAAACATTTGAATAATCAGAGTAAACATACCATGGATATTTACAAACTCTATCCTCACATAATACAACCGCGGCATCCAAGTATAGATAGTAGAATATGCTCTGCCTTCTAACGAAGATCACCCGCTCCTTTGGAATTGTTAGGGAACTCCTCGAATCCTGCCTAAACCTGAGATACACTCGGATCTGAACCGAGTACCAAAACACTCAAGTCAGGCTTGAATTAGTCAGCTTGAGAACTAGGTAATAAACCATACATATATCAAATAATCATTAAAAGGGCTTCAAAACTTCATGCATGTTTTTTGGAAAATGAAGCTACGATAAGACCTGCATCGCATCACACAATGCAAAAACACACCATTATGAGCAAGTTTTACCTTATGATAACCAAATATGCTTGGTACGCGAAAATCATTTGATATTATCATTAATGTCCATCTTTGAAAACCTTTTCAAAATAAATGTATAAATCTTAGCAGACATAGGTATCCTTATATTATGCTACATACATAGATTACAACTAAAACCGTGAAGGTTCGTATTGGAGGTTGGATTCCAATAATAATCAAGGCAAAGGATCTCCCTTAACCGATTCGGGTATACCTCTAGCGAGATGTCCCAAGCACTAACAAATGATCCCCTTTCTTTGTAGATCCCGAGCCAACCCACCTATACCAGGTGTAGTTCAGGTTTCTCCTGAACGTAACATCTCCCGGTAGTCACCGACCATTATCCGAGGCGACTTGATCTTTCATCCACTAAGTAAATTTCTTGGGATCTATACCATAGAATAACTTTCTTAACTAAAAAAGAGATGTTTGTCCTTAACTCTGCGATACTTCATCCTGTTTCGTCTCATTACCGGGTATTAAGGCTTCCACACAAAGCTACACTATATTAGCCATGCTTTGATCATCAGTAGCTCATCACTTAGCTTGCCACCTTGTCAATTCACAACATATAATTGGTACACACTAATATATAACCCTCTAAGTACATATGTCTCAGAGGAGGGTGCTAAGCTAAGAGGATAGATCCTCCACTACCTAGCTGATATATCATTAATAGAAACTAATTTATTATGCCCTAAAATACAACATCAGACATACATCCATTAACGAATTCATTAAGGATTTTGAACGAAAACGAAGGCACTTTAGTCTACGACCCAACCTAGGTGCGAAAACCCGTGCAATCCAAATCGCTTCAACGACGGTCAGATTGTTGACACAATATAACCTCATAATCAGTGGCCACTTGAGACATCAACGAGAAATTTTCGGATGTGAGGGTCTCCGGTCTTCAATCACAGTCATCTTCATTTTCAATTGCTTTTATTATGTCGTATAGTTATTAACAGTGAGTTAAAACCCAGTCTTTTCGAATAAGTAATACATCTTTAAAATGAATATACATATATAAAAAAATCATGAGCCACACTCCATTTTAGATTTTATTTTACTTAAATCATTCTTTATATTGGGTATATTCATTAAATCTTATCAAAGATTTACAAACTTTAAACTCTTGTTTAAATCTTACCTTGTAAATCATTTTAAATGATTGTAAAATCCCATTTCACAAATTTAACTCAAACCAAGGTTTCTACGTTTTTTCGGAATATTAAACCTCACAAAAAGGTAATTTCTCAAATCATTATCCCATTCCCATCCAATTCATCCCAAGGAGCAAAAGTGATAGCATTCCAAATCTGAAAAGTTTTCATTTATCTTTATGGGAAAACATATTTATCCAAATCTTACCCATTCATTGATCATTGATTAGGGTAAATTACTTTATCTTTCCTTGATCATATCTTTAGCCTAAAACCGTATTTACGATTTCTAAGTCAAATCATTACATAAAGAACACACTTATCTTGTAACGTCCCAGATTTTTAGTCACTTTAGAATATGGGTTCAAGATTTTTAAATGGATAATTATGACTAAATTTGAAATTTTGTTAAATATTGAATCTAGATTTGAAAAATTGTGGAAAATGAATTATAACTTTTTTTAATTTCTTACTAAAGTAAAATAAGGTTAGTGAACTTTTAAAATTGATTTAAAAGAAAATATATTAAAATTCGATAATTTAACATTGTTCTAAAAGCCTAAAAATAGATTGTTTTGCAAACAATCTTAGATTTCGATGAAACCAATTCCATCGGATTCAGAACGTTAAGATATTGAAAGATTCCAAATTTTATACTGATCAGAGTTAGTATGTGAGCGTATGCAATATAAACGCGTGTTGAAAAACCAGTTGAAATTTAATAATAACATAGAAAAAAGCCATTTTGCAAATGGTCTTTGGATTCGATGGTGGTAGTTTCATTGGAACCGTATCTTTGAAAAATAGTAGGGTTTCAAATTTTGTATCGATCGGACTTATGGTTTGGTCGTATGAGTTGAATATGTATAATGGTTGTTTAATTAAACATTGAAACTAACCAACCCGTGACTATTTGTCCTTTCCTCCAAATGCTCTCCTCTTGACACCTCATTGGAGACAACCTAATTATTTTCCCTTAGGAATAACAAATAAGATTTAACACTTAAAATAAGAGAGGAAGGCATGATTACTTTCCTATAAATACCACCTTAACACTTCAATTCTCTTTCTTTTTATTCCTCTTTCTCCCTCTCAAACTCAAGCTTCCTCTCTCCTCCTCCGACACCCCCCGCGCCAAGCACCCTCCTTTTCACCTTAGCAACTTAAAAATCCTATCTTTAACCACTTAACCACCACTACACCACCCATATACCCTCTTTACCACCACCGCCATCACCCCTTACCCCACGCCCACGTGTGTATTCCCCACCAGCAATACCCCATTCATGCCTTGGGCCCCACCCCTATAAACCCCCCTTAAACCATTAAAAATCTCACCTTTCTCCTCTTAAACAAAAGTTGAAATGTGTACGCAAGTATGGTTTGTGTTTGTGGTTCGTTTGAAGTAAAAAACACGCGAGCTTGGTTGTGTAGCGATGTTGGAAGTTTCAGAGAAGTTAAAGAGTCCTTAAAGTTTGTCGGAGTGGGTAAGCTACAGTGAGCAAACCTTGTTCATGTTTGGTTAGTTAGTTTAATTAGTGAACACACTTAGTTTACATCTAAAATTAATTATGTATGAATAGTAATTTTGGGTTAATATTGTTAATGGAAATTAGTAAGTTAATTACATGAAAGTTTGGTAATTAATTTGAACACCCAAATGATTATGAAGTTAAACCAGAAATAAATAATTAGTTAGTTTGGTTAATAACGTAATTGTTATGTTACAGATGAAATTGATTGACAACATGATGTGATTTATGTTGACATTAATTGGACTTGATTGGACTTTCTAATTATAGCAAACAAGTTATTGACCATGGTTAATAATTTTGTTAAAGTGATTTGAAATAGTAATCAAGTGTTAATGACCTTAACACTTATGTTAATAATGCAAATAAGTGGTAGCTAGAAGTTAATTACTGTTAATAATCGTTAACGATGTGTTCTTTTGGCAAATCCAAGCTGATTTTTAGAGTGGGCTATTCCACTTTTTCATTATACCAAATAATGAGTACAAAATAAAGCAGGAGATAGGCATTTCGCCTATCTGTTATAGACAATCTGATACAGATTACACTAAACTGTAATCAAGACCACCGGATTATGATCAGTCTTTAGTAATATGCGGAATTAAAGACAAGGTACATCATAGTTGGGTCTAAAAGATCATACACACATATAACATGTTAACTATATTACCTTTATGCCTACAACCAATAAGAAGAAGATCTGTGAAGTCCTCTTAACTAGGAGCTAGAACATGAGAAGCAACAGACACTACAACAAAAACAACATATTACAACTTTAATTTTACAACTGTGCGAAAAGCACAGTTGTAATAAATGCTTTTTTACAACTGTGCAAAACGCACTGTTGTAATAAATGTTTTTTACAACTGTGAAAAATTCACTGTTGTAATAAACATATATATCACAACTTTTCTTTTTTGTCTGTTGTAATAACTAATATATACTATTGTAATTTTTTGTCAGTTTTATTGGAAAGTTGTTTAAACTTATTTTCAATAGTTCTTTTTACTACTTGTTGTAATAAAAGGCATATTAAATAAAAGTAATAACTAATATTTAATAATTAGTGATATTAATATTTAAGAATAATTATTAATTAATATTCAATAATAACATTACAAATTAATAATTACTATTATTAATTGTTATTTTTTAATAATTATTGTTGAGTATTTAATAGTTAATAACTAGTAGCATAGACATAATAATTAACTTTTAATAATTAGTATTCAGTTATAACTAAGGAGAAATAAATAATATTTAATAATAACTATCATTAGCAAATAATATTCAATAGTTTACGAAAAACTTATTCTTAGGAAATCCATATTATACTTAATATATATTTTTGCTTATTACTTCTAACTTGCACTAATTAGTTGTATAAGTTTTGGCGAAACATGAAAATCTGGTGGTGTAAGTTAATGCGAAACACGAAATTGAGGCGGCAAAAGCAAAAATTTGGCTCCGAATTACTATTTCTACTCCCGTGCTGACCTTTCCTTTTATCTTTCCTAAATTAACATCGATCTACGGCCCAAGATATACATCCTTTCAAAATCTAAAATCCCTAAATCAGAAAAAGGAATGGCCTCGACTTGTAAACAAAATTTGATCCCTCCTAATCAAATTGCTGCCACCTTCAACACTCCACACGGTCGCCGTCATCCCCAAGCCGTGCATGCCAGAAACCACCTCCGTCCTTTGAATCAAGGACCCGAACTCGCTCCCTCTCCCCGTCAGACCTGAAACCCGAATTTTGCAAGGTGACAGGACAGCTGTGATAGTGCCACTTGAGGCTGGTGCAACCGCCTCCGCCTTCGGTTCGAGTTCGTCACTGATAGTGTCATCTGCCCCAGTCACGAATCGCCACCTACGCTTTCTCCTTCCAACCAGCAATGTAAGTTTAACTTATGATTATGCTTATTCCAAGTCGTTACTTCGTAAATTCACTGAGTAAAATTATTTGGGGTTCGTTTTGCTTCCGCTCTTGTAGTTTGGGTTGACCATTTGGGGCTAAATATCTTATCATAGCTGCTTATTTGCCTGTTACCTTCGCTTCCATTTGAGCATGAGTATATAACATTATTACATACAGTCCGGATCTGATTTTTTTTTTGGTGTCCATATACTGGTTGAATTATATACACAAGTATACACTGTCATCTACTTCTACTGAATCATATATGAGCGTCCCCTCTTGAATTAAGCTATGCTGTTGATGTTCTAACCATAAACTAAATGTGCTTAAAACTGTGGATTTCCTATATTTTATATCTTTCTGGAGGTCCCATTATTGGTTGGCTTGGAATAGGTGGTCCATGATTTAGTAGTTCATTTTTCAAGCAATAATAAAATTGGCTAAGGTATACTGTAAAGGGCCTTTAATAATTTGGAGATAAGAGTACTATTGATTATAAAAACTTGGTAAACTATGCTCAACAGAAGGATGAATGTTAAGAAAATACTTGCCCTTCGGAGATAAGAGTACTGTAAAGGTTTGCTGTTGAATATTTAAGCAAAACCTATTTTAGCATTCTATAAATCGAATCTGATGACTTTTGGTCCTTTTATCAATTCACATGTATTGAATGTGAAAATCTATTTCAAAGATAGTATTTTTATGTCGCTTCCATGTCTTTATGTTCATGATTTTTTTATGCCCTCCAAATTGCTAATCTTCATTACCTTATTTATATTATTTTCTCTTCTCTGTGTGTATTATTTCCTATATGACCTGTTACTATGCATTATATTTTGATATATGATTTCATCCTAACCATGAAAATGAGTTTTTATGTTAATTTAGTAAATTACAAATAAAATTAGATTGAACAATAAATTGGTTTGCTTTGTCATAGCATTTATGTTGCATCTTTGGAAAATTGTACATTTATAAATTTAATGCTTTTTTCCTTATAGTTTTGAGTGTAACAGTTAGACTACATTTGTACAACTATATATGTTCATTTGTCTTCTTCATCTGTGATTTTGGTCACCTTAGCACACATTTCTAGAAGGTCGTATTGACAACCAATGTACATAATAGAAGTTATAAAAAAAGTGAAATAGTAGAAATACTTTTTTTGCTCAGTCTATGATATTTACTTTTTTGCTGTGTAGATATTACATGGAGTGTTGCTTGATGATGATTGGTTTGGTCTTTCTGAATCAAGTCATGTCCCATTCAAGAGGTAAAGTAAGATGCAGGTAACAGTTTGTTGTTGACATGTTTTATGGTATGGTGACATGGAGTTTGTTTTGCTGCTCATGTTATCTGGAACTGCTTTGTGTGGTTTAGATTGTGTTTTGTCATAGTGTATGCCATATTTATTGTTTTTGTCAAAGTGTATGTGTATGCTTTTGGAAAGCTTGTGTAAGCAGCGACTATCTGTTGGCAGTCTTATGACATTGTTCCCTGCATATAGTTTTTTTATGTATAGCAGTCTAGACATATAGTCTAGCTCTTGTACTATAAGCTAGGATGGTAATAGTGGTCGATCCACTCTAAAAACCGAACATAATAGTTAAACAAACTGCCAAAAAAAAGGTTTGAGTGCACATTTTCAATGCATGGTCAGATAGTAGTAGTGCTTTTAATATGGGCTACAAAATTTTTGAGTTTCATTCATGAAAGTTGTAATTTCATACCCTTGAATATAACAGGGTTCAGTGAGATACTACGGATGTTGTGGCATTTGAAGGAACCATGGATAGATGATGTGCCTTTTGTTTTAAGCGTCGTGCAGCTATTGGGACAAGGATGTATTCTGGAATGGATTTCATCTGACGCTTCTGTGAATAATTTGACATACTGGTTGGTCGAGACCTTGTGCTGATTACCGTCTCAATCCGGTATGTACTTAAATCACTCTTGTATTTTTTTTACATCGATTTTTCATAATGTCCAACGCATTCATGGATTCCATCAAATTCTTGTTAGGATTAAAAATTAAAGAAATTAACTAAAAGTTGTTCGGAATTTTCTTTTAAGTTCTATTTAGGTTGGAATTAGAATTTTTTTTACATCATAACCATTAACTCAATCACGATGTTATTTAGGATTTTTCGCCTTTCCTGATTGCTGAAGTTCTGTCCATGTTGTCCCATTTGGGATGATTAAAGTTGGCTTGGCAGACAAATTCTGGCCTATGATGCTGCTCCTACTTCAGCATAGCCAAGATGGTTGTACACAGAGTGATATTCTTTGTAATGGTCATGTATGTAATAATGTACGAAATATTGTCTAAAACTTATTGTTTGTAATACTGAATATTTGAGTATTTTAATAAATTAGTTTGCAAATAACTGTAATATCTGGTTTGCTTATAGAGTATTGATATATTTAGTGTATTGTTCTTTTCGGTTGCAAAAGATGTTTATTTTTTAAAAAACCCAAATGTCAATCACAACGGTGCATAATAGTTGTAGTAGATTTTATTACAAGGGTGCATAACTGTTGTAATAAAGTTTATTACAACGGTGGAAAAAAGTTGTAAAATATACATGTTACAACAGTGTTGCAACAGTGCAAAAAAGTTGTAAAAGATATTAGTCTATTACAACTTCTTAATACACGACGGTTTGCCCACCGTTGTAAAATGTATATTACAACGGTGTTCCACCGTTGTAATAGGGTCATTTCGTTGTAGTGAGAAGAGAAATTCAAAAACCAAGTCTGGACACAGACACAATACCATGCAGACAATGAAGGACCTAGGAGCATTGGTATTAGCAACATGTCGGAAAAAGAGAATTAAGGCAACGGTTTTTGACAAACCGACCAAAAGGAAACTACAAAAAAAACTGCAGAGAACAAGAATTAAATAGAAGTGAAAATGCGGAAGATTGAAAGAGAACTTGAGTGCAGAGAGTGGAAGCAGGAATCAAGTTGGACAAGCTAATCAAAACAGCACACAAGGATGAGGTACAACTCCATGGCATTCCTCAATGCATAATCAGATCCAGGAAGAGCGATGAATAAACAAACAAGCAATCTCACTAATAATCAAAGAAACAACACAATAAACCCAATTACACTAAGACACCACACACAAAATAATGCTATAACTCACAGATAATCATAAATAAATAGCCAATAGTCTCAACAACACAACAACCAATAAAGGAACCCAAGAGACTTATCGTAAAACAACACAACCTACTACCGATATATTCGCACAAAAAGAAAGGATAAAAGGCGGAGGGAGGAAATTGTAACGGCCCGCAAATCCGTACTATCTGAGTTAACTAATAACACCACACGTCCAACCCAAATTGCACAGAAATACGAATCATTATTAGAAAGAAGTTAGAGGATGAGAAATAGAAAGAAATATTAGAATAGAAGAAAACAAAGAAGACAAATCTCATAGCAGAACGAATAAAATAAATTATACATCATAAACTTTGAAATACAGTTCGGTAACTTTATATACATACCATCATCAGAGCGTAACAGTTATTCCTGGAACAGTTATAAACACCTGTTTCCAGATACAAACATGGTACACTATGAAATATATGATAGTCTATAGCTAACTGTGAAGCCTCCTGCTTCAAACTCCTCCAAGTGAATCTGTAAAATCCCGACTACTTGACTGCCCGAATAAATTTGGGCACCCAAGAGTTTAGGGAAAACAAACAAAATAAACTCTGGGTCAGTCATGGGACTGGTGTGAGTAAACTCCAACCAATTGTTTAACTTTCCAAGACCTTTTGAAAGAAGGGATAATAGTAAGACCAGCCCACAGACAAACATGGACAGTTTTTACCTTACTATAGCCCAAAAACACTTTGATTCGAAAATCCAGTGAAATTATAATAGTGTCTAAATCAAATAAATAACAATCTAGCGGAACGCTTGCATCTCACACTCCATATGTAATATAAAATCAAAAACCGCAGGGCGCTTATTGGAGATTGGATTCTGATTATGATAAGGTATTGAGCCGTCTTTCGATAGTGTATCTCTACAGAGGAATACACTGGGTTCAACAAGAACGTCTTGAAACCCGGCCCACACATGACCGACCACTCATTACGCTTGAGTGTATCGAATGTATATCACCAACGGTTGGGATCAGTAACCATTTCCCGAAAAGGGACAACATCGATAGATTAAAGAACTAAAAGGAGTTTCTCTAGATATGTGATTATACACCCTAATGGGAGCGACCCACATAGCCATACTGCCTGCCCGATTTTTTTTATTTCCGTGGTTGTTGAGGCCTGAGGCTATGATTACTTTCCATTCATTTATAACACAATCACTTCGGATGCCACATTGTCAGATCCTCTAATCACTAATTGATTGCACAAATATATTCTGGATATTATGCTAAGAGAATAAATTCTTCGCCACCATATATATTTATACAGACCAACATATGCGATCATCGGAAATACTCTGTCAGACATTCGTTTATACACTTCGTTCTGGGATTGAACGAAACCGAAGGCACAATTTCTATTAATATAGAAAGTCCTTGCACTTTACTCCGTCTTTGGTTATCTTTATATAATCTGATTCACAATGCTACTACTAATACAGAGTGGTTCACGGATAATAATCCAACCGGTCTCTCCATATTGACAACGATATTGGGAAATACTTCGATAGTCGGTTATTTAACTATCGAAGAAAAACAAACAAACATTCATCCATAACAACAAACCATCACTGGGCTCGTTAATTAATATTTCATTAATTAAATCACCCTTTCCATCTCCTTATCAATATTTGTTAAACAAATATTTTCAATTATCATCTTCGCCTTTTCGCTATTTGGGAAATATTTCCATATTTCGCCTTCTTTTATTTTCTATACTTAGAAAATATCTTCTATTAATATTTGGAAAATATTCCAATTACTTCTCCATTTCATGACCATTCATTTCTATACTTAGGAAATATTTATTATTATATTTCCAAAATATCACTTACTTGGGTCAAAACGAATGTTATGTAAAACAGCGCTACAACAACCGAAAATACTACATTCGACTAAATTTCTTTAAACATTTCTCTTCGAGATTGAATCTTGCTATTTATAAGCTAATAATGAAATCAATCGAGTTGGGGTATAATTACCTCTCACACCTTGACTGAAAATATTATTGACTTCAAAACAGACAAGACTGCTAACTCGAATAATCAACACCATATTAAACCAATTTTCCATTTCTAAAACACGTATACGCTTCTCTTTCTATTTTTATCAAATCTAATTTATATATTTCTTTTTTATTTATAATATTCTATTTTTAAGTTTGTTTCCTTATCGAATTCTATATATGTCGATGCATTGATTTCTAACTATAAAATTTTCTTAAAATATTCAAACTCCTTAAATTTTCGGAAAAATTCGCCATAACCTCCTTTGTACCGGCAAATAGTTCAAACCTCAACTCGCCTCTATAGGCCCTTTCCATTCAAAAAGAAAATCAAAAAGCCAAGTGGCTTGCCGATTCGGTGCATACACTACTACAAAAGTGGGCATATTCGACACTAATTTGTGTGCGTTGCATGAAAAGTGTGGCGAAAGCTATGATTTCTTCGATCTTCTGCAACATCATTCATATGTTGTTGCATTATACGTGGATGCACTGTTGCGGTGGGAATTTTAGTGTTCTGATGTGTAACACCAGTTAAAAGCGTAGCATTACGTATATATAATCCAGCTCAGCTATCCGCGTTATCAACATATAAAAACCCCAACCGTAGATGAAAGATTAATCCAACGGTTCAAACCATCTATGGATCTGATGATCTTAATGTTAGCCATCATCCAATCATTGACAGCCACGTCATTTCATTCTTTTGACGAAATTTTGGCGCGATCTTCTCCCTTTATGAAATCGTTTTCTTCTCTATCATCTAATCGTTTTCCCCCCTTTTTACTATTGACAAAAATTTAAACCTAAATTCACGTCAGTATCGATCCTCTCCTCGACAGCAAATTCTATTCCGAAAAGGATGAAGCTTTGAAACGCCTAGTTTTGATTGCTCAGGGCGCTGACATCGCCAGTTTTTTCCCTCAGGTTCAGTTTGTATTGCACTGTGAATTAGTTGCGCTTATTATAGATTGGATTATGAGTAATTAGTAATTAGTTCATTTGTTACATTTTGGAAAACCCATTCGCTTATGAGTAATTAGTTGCGCTTATTATTGATTTGGGATTTGGGATTATGCTGAGGTTTATTCGAAAATTATACCTAGCAATAAACCATGAGAACCGGGCTACTGGCATGAAAAAGACATTGGTTTATTATAGAGGTCGAGCTAGTTAAGGAATGGGGACTGCGGTTAATTTGCACTGCTTGAGGTTCATACCTTACACTGCGGTTAATTTGTATGCTTGAGGTTAATTTGCACTGCGGTGTGTATGCACTGCGGTGACATCCGAATTTTAAGCCTCTTACCGCAGATTTTGACAAAATCTGAAGCGGGCACTCAAGCATTTTCGTTTTATTACAATACACATCATACACGCAGTGCATATATACACTCACAAGTATACACGCACGCACAAGTATACACGCACAAGTATCATAAGTATACACGCACAAGTATCACAAGTATACAAGCTCAAGTATCATAATTATACACGCACAAGTACACACGCTCAAGTATCATAAGTATACACGCACAAGTATCACAAGTATACAAGCTCAAGTGTCGTAAGTATACACGCACAAGTACACACGCTCAAGTAGACACGCACAAGTATACACGCGCACACAAGTATGCATGCACGCACAAGTATCATAAGGCAGCCATCTGAAGGCACGCAGAAGTATACACGCACAAGTATCATAAGTATACACCAGAGACGTACGCAGAGATTTTAAAAAATCACCAGCATTCACAAACAAAACAACGTACCATTCACAAACATTCAAAAACATTCACCAGCATCCATCATCAGTCATCACCAGTCATCAAAAACTTCCACAACCACACAAAGTTTCACAAATATTCACAAAATTTCAAGCCAAAAATCATTACCAGCAGAATAAAACCAACATCCACAAACATCACCAGTCATCACCAGCATCCACACCAGCATCAGCACCAGCATCCATGTCAGAGTCATTATCCATGTCAGAGTCATTGTCTATGTCAGAGTGGCTATTAAGGATAGAGCATAGTCAGCGACCAAACCAGAATTTCTTGTTGTGGAGGGAAAAGTGATCTTTGGATGATCAAATTTCAATAGGTATGTTAATTCTATTTCTGTAAACATTTCGTGATCCACCTAATATATTATATGATCAAACTTCTATTTCTGTAAACATTTTGTGATCCACCTAATATATTATATGATTCAATTCTCAAATAATGTGATCCACCTACGAGTTTATATGCCTTAATTATCAAACAATTTGACATGTAACACACATTAATTATCAAACAATTTGACATGTAACCACATCTGAAGGAAATTCAAGCCATACAATAACAGTGTCTCAAATTCAGGCCACACAACCACATCTATGTACAACTAACAGAGCACCAGTTTGTATTATTATTTTAGAATCTTGGGTGGGGCATTATAACCTTGTATGTATGTATGTGAGTGTGTGCATGTGTGGTTGTGTCTCACTATAAGAAACTGTGGATGGAAGTAAAATTTACCTATGATCACAAAAAAATGGTACCACCGGTTCCTCCCTATTGCTCACAAACAGAATTTCAGGCCTCGTCAAAGGATGAGTATGTGTGGTGCGCTCAACCCTAATGATGTATTTCTTGTTGTCGAATCGAGCAGCAAAAACATTCTTGAAGCCAATGCCTTCATAAAATTCCATTTTCAGGTATAATGATCTATGGTCAATTCGAGACCAATGACAGTCGTCAATTTCACACACATTTCCCATTGGCGTCATTAATTCTTTTATTGCAGGAACATTTGTCTTCAGGAACTCGGGAAAGCCAACAACTCTGGCCCATGATTCTGCCTCGAACGCTGGTTCAGGCTCAAATTCTTCAGCAGACCATTGTTGCACATAAAAAGCACCTCCAATTTTTGTAAAAGCGCATGATCACGCGTACTGTAAGATGGGCATGTTATTAGAAAAGAGTTTTTGGGTATAACCCGTATAGTCCACTCCTCATTAATCTTAAGCGTATGCCTAAGCGTGAGATGCACAAATTCGTAAGTCCAATGTCCTGAAAGAACAGTGGCAGTGATGCATAATGAAGAGTCCTCCATTGTAATAATTGTGGAGTTTTGTTTAGGAGTTGAAGATGTAGATGACGATATGCTTCTGAAGCTTGACAGGATATGAAGTGACACACTGTACGTGGCAGTAATATGGGAACTGAAAACTTTTTGCTCAGAAGACGAATGGCCATATGAAATTGCTTATTTGTTGGCTGGCATGAGTGACCAATCGCCAATGGTCAGTAAGTCAATTGTAATAATTGTGTTCATAACATTTTACTAAGAAGGCTAATGGCCATTCGATGCCACCACTTATCAAATAACCTGTTATCATTTGATCAGGTGCATATTTAATTCTGGAAGGCAGAGGGATACATTTTGCAGATCGGATTGCTGCATATATATGATTCATATATAGGTACATACTAACATACATATATATTTCCTATTGCAACCGGATTGCTGCATATATATGATTCATATATATAAATGAGTAATACATTTTGCAGGTGTGGACACATGTGTACATGTTCAGAATTCGCTAAAGAATTGGCCAGGAATGGATCAGGATAATGTCCCTTATGCCGTGCACCTATTCTTGAAGTAGTTCGAGCTTACTGTATACAATGAACAAAACCGTGTAGCTGATTTTTGAGTTTTGATATTTGGATAATTAAAACAATTGCTTTGGATGAGTTTCTTGTACAAAACCTGTATTGCAAAATATTTAATTATAGCATTGTATTTCTATCAAATTAGTGTTGCATTTTCCTTCTTCTACTGTTGCGTTAGCTTTTATTGATATTGCATTTCATTGTAATGGTGTTGCATTACATATTGTAGTGGTGTTGCATTACATTAAATATAATTGCTTACCCGTCGCACGTGGACCCCACAGCTGACGTGGATAGCTGGTGTGGCATGTGACACGTGGAGTGCTGACATGGAGAGATGACGTGTCGTGTGACACGTAGACAGCTGACGTGGAAAGCTGACGTGGCGGCACTGGAAGCTAGGCCCTAACTAATGCTTAAGGCAACGCTGAATAGTGTTGCATTACGTGCAAATAGTGTTGCATTATGGCTATAATGCAACACTTTCTTTCCGTGGCCGTAGATGGGCAAAAGTGTTGCCTTAGGTGGCTAATGCAACGGCCGCGGATGCCACGCCCCCCCGGTGTTGCCTATTTGAAAAAATGGCCTACGGCAACGCTTTTTTGATCTACGGCCACATAAAAATAGTGTCGAATATGCCCACTTTTGTAGTAGTGATAAAATCTCATATGGAATTTAAACGTGTACCTTTTGGTTGGGCATTTCAATTTATATCTTATCATATACTTCATTCCAAACCAGCTTAACACACATCCAAATATTCTCATTTGGTTTCAACTCAATCCATTCTCTTAACCTAATTTGCTAATTTATTTTCTAATTAGGTATTTTGCCTATTCCACTTCTTTGTTTGAATATAAAACGCTCAAATAAAATATTAACTTGCTTATAAAAAAATTGAATTCCATTTTCAATTCAACTTTCCCTTTCAATTTCGAATATAAATTTCCAAATCGAATTCACTTATTCAAAGCCCAATTTCAATTTAAAATCTCATTAACTAATTGTTATTCAAATTAGTTAATTCTATTCAATTAATAAAAATATGATTTTTGTCTAAAAAAAAATCAATACATTACTTTACTTCAGTTCAGATATATTTTATAACCCAAATCTGGTTTTTTCTAAATAGAAATTCGGATTTTATTTGCTTAAAATCCTTTAATTTATTTAAAAAAATCGTTATGGTTTTATAATGGTTATGGCGTTGTTTTTCTAAAAAATTGATTTTGACATAACTCAAAATCTATTCGATGAAATCCAGATTTTTCTCTTCCATTAGAAAACTATTATCTAACTGGTCCTGAGGTTCCTGTTTCAAAGAATTCCGACTCAATTTGAGTTCTATATACTCAATTGAAGTTCGAAACGCCAATTTACGAACTGTCGCGTTGCGACGAGCTCGTTTTAATTATATTTAAATGTAAACGTTTAAACTTTGTTTATAATGAATTTCAACTCTATTCTAATATATTTTTAATATATATTAAATCCAGTTTTCAAATCCAACTTAATATTTCCGATTATCTCAAATCATTGATTTTTCATTACTTGGTTATAAATTAGTTTATAACTCAATTGCTATATTAAATTCCAATTCCTTTTATAATTAAATTATTTATAAAATTCGATATAATCGAATTCCAATTTGTCCCTTGGATTTGACGTAATCAGTTTATATCCCAAACTACAGAATATAATCAATCATTCCATTTTCAACACGTTTTCCAATATCAGTTTTTAAATTCTTACTTGAATTTAAACTTCAAAATTTATCTAATGACAATTTATTTCACTAGATTTATAGCATCGTTTGTAAATCCAACTTCCTTGTTTTATAAATTAAAACAAGTTTTCCATTTCAAATTCCATTTGAAATCCAATTCCTATTGTGGAATATTTTATTGATTTTACTTATATATAAAATAGTGAATCTATTTCTATATTTAACTTTAAGCTTTTATTTAATATAATCCTAATATATTTCTGAAAATATTTATCTAAATAAATTCGATCCAATCGAATTCACATCATAAATCCATACGGATTTATTTTAATCCAATTTATATTCTGAATATTAGAATAAATTTCTTAGTTTCCCTTTTTAACACAATTCCAAATCCTCGTTTTAAATTCCCATTTGAATTTAAATATTTAAATTACCAATTGAAAATTTTCCACCTTTCTCCTTTACAAAAACAAATATCCCTTTTGTTTTAAAACACACTTGTACTTATATATCTTTAATTATCTAAATGATAATTTTTCCTAATTCATTTATAAACACGTTTATAAATTCAACTTTAATTCCCTGCATTATTTAATTTATAAACATCGTTTATAAATTTATTAACACATTCCAATTTCAAAATCTATTTTAGAAAAATTGATTTCCCTTTTAAATTTAAAATTCTCCTTCACGATACTTTTATATATCTTCAGGCCCAGTGATATTTAAACACCCCAAAACGCCCAATCATCCATCACAGGTTTTCTAACACATCATATATGATAACATATGTGAAACAAAAAAACAATAATATTTTTGAGGAATCAAGTTGGATCCCTCCAACCTGTTTTCCTGCATCCACAGACGTTAGTCAACATAAATAATACCCATCCTGCTTCGAGGCAGGATATCGCGGTATAGAAGGTCATCCACTATCATATCGTGGGCGTATAGGGTCATCCACTAATGATACTGCGGGCATCCGCTAATGGTACTGCGGAAACTATTCAATCACCAATATATATAATAGCCACAACCAAGCCTAGATAACTAATATATAACAACCACAAAAATATTTAAACGCATCCAAGCAACCAACAATTATTTTTAATGATTAAAAATAATTCTAAACAGTAAATTTGAATGAGATTAACTCACCGTGATTTTATTTGCCGAATAGCCCAATTTAAATTGATTTGAATTCCATTAAATCCCCGTCAACTCTGATTGACTCTAAATGCGTTACTTCACAATTTTCCATCCTTGTATAAGTTAAATATATCATATCATAAGACTTCCGATTATATAAAATTAAGCGAATCAATTTAAATTAATTATTAAATTTTTACCTTCAATCCTCTTTAACAACTTCCCAAATTTAAACAGCGCTTATTTGCTAAACATTCGAACACTTAGACCGACTTTCACCACCGCCTCTATCATCAACTGACTCTACCATAACATTGGATTTCCCGCTGCTTCGTCCATACAAATGGACGAAAATATCCTCTCAGGCCCTTGCGAGCTACACAATCACTACCAAAGTCGTTGCCTTCTTCCCAAGCAATGGAATAACCCTTTAAAAGAAAAAGACTCATTACAGCGATATACTCTAACGTCACCATTTGCTACTGAACCAACCATCTTCCCTCTACATACCCTAGTTCGTCAACCAGAATCCCTGATAACAACTTACTGATCGCAATTCACCATTTCCTCAACATAGCACCGTCCCGAATTCATAAATTAAACTTCCCTTTCCGATGCCTTCCTCCCTTAATCATCATTCCAGATTGAAACCCTTTGATTAACTTCTTAGCAAAGCCATCATCGACAAATTTTGATCGCTGGTTGTCTGTACAACATCTACACCGACATCAGGAAACTCCAATTGCCTCCCTTTTGAATGTAAGATACTTCTTCATCTTGACACCCAACTTGCGATACTTTCACCCACCCAGTATCGCAAACTATCACTATGCCTCCTCACCAGAAATTTCAATGTCGCTCTCGATAGCGTTCAACTCCACAGACCGATGAATTCGTCCCTTTCGCCCTCAACTGAATCGCGACTTCGAATTGGTCAGTTTCTAAAAGATGAATCGCACCTAGGATTGAAGGTATGGAGTCGAATGACAAGCGGATTGGAAGCCAACGAGATCGAAATTTAGTTTGATTTCGTGGAGTTTCAATTGATTTCGAATTTACAAGGTCGTTCATTTTTTATTAAGTGAGGATTCGATTTTTCTTTCTGAAGAGGGAACATGGGAAAAGTGAAAAGGGGTTTGCGTGGATTAAACTGAAGCTCTCCATCGTGAATAAAAACAGAGGTTTCCATTTTGATTTTGATTTCCACTAAAAGGAACAGGAGAAATATGCATGTGATTTTATAGACGATGGAGTAAACTTAACAACGAAGAAATTAGCTACGTAGGTGGTACAGTATAGGTATAGATTAAGTACCAAAACAATTAATTGATTTGATATAAAGACATGCTTATCTACTAAAATAAAAAAATCGGGGTTCATTACTTGAAATTACGAACCCCTATTTGAGCGCAACAATCGGCGTTTCTAGCATTATACCACTATTCTAAACAGACTAGGACATGATTCGAAGTCCAGTTCGATCATATGGGGAAGATATTAATTTGAATCAATAAATTAAATTAAAAACAATAAAATTCAGGGACAATAAATTATTATTATCACTTATATATCCAAATAAAATTTCTATAAAATATTTGAATCACTTGGACTTAGTTTAAAATTTCAAATTGAATTAGTCCATATCTCGTACTTAGATAATTATATATATTCGAAATAAATAGTATTTCGATTACTAAATCGATAACTCAATATAAAAATTAATTTATATTATCAACTAAATATTTAAACGACATTAAATATTTAAAATAAATTGTTCGAAAAATCCAAGTCGTTATATTCTTCCCCTCTTAAAAGAATTTCGTCCCCGAAATTTCTAAGGTAGGAAAAATGGTGAAAACCCATTACTTTTCAAAATCTTACTTATGTTGAAACTCAACTCTTTATATTTCAACAAATTTCAACTCCAACCAAAACTTTTGATTTCTATTCATATCGCAATACCATATATGCTTACATTCATTTTATCCAAATGATTTACAATCAATATATTCTCATATAATTCATATCCATTCATATGTATTCAATTTCATTCTAGTCAATTTATTTATCTTAATCCATTTAACTTGCTTAAGTTAAATTTTAATTCCAGAATTTTAATTCTTGGGTTTTTATTTCAAATCCTTTTGAAATCACATAAATATATACAAATATTGTATAATTATTAAAAATTCAAAACATCTGAACTTTCGAAAACAACTTGTTTTCTTTCAAACAATTTTTCATCAAAAACTTTACTAAGGTAGCAATCCATCACTTAGAAACTTGAAAATAAACACTGATGATGTCGCGATCATCATCAGAATTATTTCCCAGTTATTGAAGTGAGTTTAGCGCTTTATCACTTTCAAAATCCATTTAAAAATGATTTTTATTCAGAATCCTTCAAACATAAAGCTATATTGTTCTAATATACTTTAGAAAATATTTTAAAACTTCCCAAGATTTAAATTCCCAATTCTGTTTTGAATTCAATTTTAATTTATCTCATTTGTATATTCATGCACAAGTTCTATTTGGTTAAATATAACCATTTCAATTTTATAATCTCATCTTATTATAATGTTAACAACCAACTCATCCATATAATATAATAATTTCAAAAAATTATTCCTTTTATATCAAAATAGAACTTTGAGTAAAATCATTTCATTTACCCACTTAAAAACAATATCGTGTTCAATCTTCGGTTCGAGTGTTTAGAAATTCTCATCGACTTTGTGGCGTCCCACTATTTGATCAGAATTCATAAACCACTCAACAGACTAGCTAACACAATATAAAACAATTGTTTTAACCAATTAACAAATACGCGCTCTCATATATATATATATACACACACACACACACACTCAACTCATTCTAGGGTTCTACTGACCCTATCTCTAATGAGCACATCCCACCAAAGCCTAGGTATTCGCTCAACCTAAGCTCTGATACAAACTATAACTGCCCTCAAATCCATACTATCTGAGTTGACTAATAACACCACACATCCAACCCAAATTGAACAGAAATACGAATCATTATTAGAAAGATGTTAGAGGATGAGAAATAGAAAGAAAGAAATATTAGAATAGAAGAAAATAACGAAGACAAATCTCACAGCGGAACGAATAAAATATATTATATAACATAAACTTTGAAATACAGTTCGGTAACTTTATATACATACCATCATCATAGCACAACAGTTATTCCTGGAACAGTTATAAACACATATTTCCAGATATAAACATGGTACACTGCGGAATATATGATAGTCTATAGCTGATTGGTGAAGCCTCCTGCTTCAAACTCCTCCAAGTGAATTTGTAAAATCTCGACTACTTGACTGCCCGTACAAATTTAGGCACCCAAGAGTTTAGGGAAAACAAACAAAATAAACTCTGGGTCAGTTATGGGATTGATGTGAGTAAACTCCAACCAATTGTTTAACTTTCAAAGACCTTTTGGAAGAAGGGATAATAGTAAGACCAGCCAACACATAAACATGGACGGTTTATACCTTACTATAACCCAAAACACTTTGATACGAAAATCCAGTGATATTATAATAGTGTCTAAATCAAATAAATAATAATCTAGCGGAACGCTTGCATCTCACTGTGACGATCCCAAAATCCGAGGGGCGGTATTAAGGATAATCATTAGGAAATAACACATTAATCATCATAGCAGAGTACAGATAATAGCAGAAACAATAAATAAAATAATTTTACATGGATATGACAGCGGAATCACAACATGTAGGAATATCAGAATAGCATGACGTGGGATATACTTAGTAAAAAGAAAAGGAGTGATCAGTCATCATCGCCAGAGGCGGAATATATACATGCCGTGACATAATAAGAGTATCAGTCTACATCGCCGAAGGCGGAATACATATACATATAGTGAGAAATACGGAAAGTAAATCAGTCTGCATCGCCAGAGGCGGAATACATATACATATAGTAATGGCGGAAAATATCTAAGTCATCTCTATGGAGTCAGCCTCGCCATGAGCCAAAAGTGCATGCTGTGCAGCAGTGCAGAACCAAAAACCACCTGTCACCTGTGTACTAGGCTGCCCGTGTGAAAATAAGGGCACCCGCGTTTGCAAAGTGAAACAAACAACGAGTCAGTCATGGGGACTGGTATGAGGAATCTATTTAACAGTTAAACAACAGTGATAGCAAATCATAGGACCACGCCACTTTCGCGGAACGGGATTACTCCAGTGATTGCTAGTGCATTTAAAACAAAGTAAATTCTTTTAAAACAACGCAATGCTTTTAGAAAGAATGAAGCCATTATAAGACTCAGGTCCCATCACACAATGCAACGCAAGCCGGAGGATAGAGTTTTACCTTATAAGGGCCAAATATGCTTGATACGTATAAAGCAAAGTCATTTGATATTATTACTAGTGCATATATGTTTCAAAAGCGAATAGCATCATAAATATCAATCATAGGCGGCATAGCTACCATCTACTATGTCTCCATACTAGTTCTACAATCAAATCCGTTATCTCGTATTGGAAATTGGATTTACGTCATGAGTCGAGGCAAGGGGCAAGCTCCTCTCCGCTTCGAGACACTCTAGCGAATGCCTCAGGACTACGCACACTGGGTAACCCCTGGATCTTCAGGGCCGGTCCTCACTTACGTTAGAGGATTAGTTATTCCTGAACACACGTTTCCCGGTCCTTACAGACCTATAATCGAGGCGCCTCGCATTCCAACAACCACAAAGGTGAAAAGTAGATAAATATGTCAGGGCTGGTAAGTCACTGACACCACCATAGCTAGAAAGAAACGCCGTGCTCTCCCTGCAGTCCGTATCCCGTTTTTAACTCATACCGGGGTGTGAGGCTCGCGAATCTGCGAAATACACAAAGCTAGGCCACGTAAGCCTTGCTTTGATCATCATCCACAAGACTTTGCTTTGCAACAGAAGCCTTGATCACAGCATCTTAGCATGCCACATAGGCAGTCCACTCCATACGATTGATTTCCATCGATATATAACCTCTAAGCTCGTACGTCTCAGAGAAGGGCGTTAAGCAAGAGAATAAATTCTCCGCCGCCAAACAGATATATATTTAACAGAGATCAATCAGTATAGAACAAAATCCAATGTCAGACACACAGTCCATTTACAAGTCCGTCCTGGGTCTGAACGAAACCGGAGGCGTCAAATTCCTCGTATATCCGTCCAATCAACATATACGTTCAGACGGCTACTACTTCCGTCCCTTTCCGGTAGCTACTCCGGTTAGGAACCTCAGTAGCGCCCATCCAACCGATACGAAGATCGTCGGTCTTGAATCGTCTTTGCATTTTCCAATTCGAATCGCTCGATGAATTATTTGAAATGAGGGTTAGCTCGGCCTTTTCAAATAATTCACGTCATTAGAATTTAAATCGATTCTTTATATGGTTATATTATTCGACATCCATCTTTCAGTTATTTAATGTTATTTTTATGTCATACACATACAACCATCAAATATCAAACAATTCAAGCCCACTTGGTTTATTTGCAACCTATGTTGCTTATAATATTTTATAACGATTTTTCGCCATTTTTATTTATTTAAAAATGGCCATATTTAATTAAACGACGTTTCAGGTCGTTTCGTGTCACTGGCGCTGTTTTTTCCTTAATTTGTTTTACACATATCGGAAAATCTAACCGTTGGATCTTCACAAATTTTACATCATTAGGAAGGTCTTTTCAAAACGAATCCAACGATTCCAGTTTTGGGAAAATCCGACGGTCGGATCTTCCACACTAACCATTTGAAGTTACGATTTCAATTTACGAACTGCAGCGTCGTTATTCGATTAAATTTAATTATATTTATATATATATATAAATATAATCGTTTCTGGCGCTGTTTTTCCTTAATTTTGAATTAAACATTCCAGACAATCCAACCGTTGGATTTTTACAAGGTTGGTGTCGTTGGAAAGATTATTCCAAGGCGAACCCGACGGTTGAGGTTTCGGGAAAATCCAATGGTCGGATCTTCCGCACTAGTCGTTTGAAATCACGGTTTCAAAATACGAACTACACGGCCTCGTTTCGTTTTAATTCTATTTATATTTATATATTTGTATAAATATAGTTCATTCAATGATTTCCATATCGTTTTCACTTCAAATATTTTTCTAACACCCTAAAATTTTGGAAAATTTCGCCATAACCTCCCCTGCACCGGGAGCATCGGGAAATCGCAAATAGCGTTCCCGGTCCTTCTAATCTCAAAAAGAAAAAGAAAAAGCCAAGCGGCTAGCCAACAGGCTCATAAAATCATCACCCAAACAAAGCAGTAAATGTGTACCTATTTGTCGGGCACAAATTTTATTCCTCTTCTCTAGCCCCTTTGCTATAACCTGTTCAATAAATATGCAGGTACATATATATACAGTTCTTATCATTTATCATCTTCTATTCAACTTCATATTTGATTTCCGTTTGGTTTAAAGACACCATTTATTCTAATGTTACATACATAGGTGCAAATCATTTCATTAGCTAATTAATGAATATTTCATCTCATATATGTTTATTTTGAACAAGTGGCTATTTTTAACACTTCACATTTCAACGATTTATGCATACAATAAAAATGTGATTTTTATTGTAAAACAATTCATTTCAAAACACTATTCTTCTATATAGTTCAAGTTGGTGATAAAAATGGGATTTTTATCATAAAACAATTTCTTTTAAAACGAGATTATTTTACACAGTTCATATAGTCGATAAAAGGTGATTTTTATTATCAAACAATTTATTTCAAAATATGAATACCATTCAACACATGAATTTCAAATCAACGAATGAATATCAATTCAACACATGAATGTTTTCTATAGTTTCTATATATAGATAAAAAATGTGATTTTTATTATCGAACAATTTATTTCAAAATATGAATACCATTCAACACATGAATTTCTAATCAACGAATGAATATCAATTCAACACATGAATGTTTTCTATAGTTTCTATATATAGATAAAAATGTGATTTTTATTATCGAACAATTTATTTCAAAATATGAATACCATTCAACACATGAATTTCTAATCAACGAATGAATATCAATTCAACACATGAATGTTTTCTATAGTTTCTATATATAGATAAAAATGTGATTTTTATTATCGAACAATTTATTTCAAAATATGAATACCATTCAACACATGAATTTCTAATCAACGAATGAATATCAATTCAACACATGAATGTTTTCTATAGTTTCTATATATAGATAAAAATGTGATTTTTATTATCGAACAATTTATTTCAAAATATGAATACCATTCAACACATGAATTTCTAATCAATGAATAAATATAGTTTAAGCATATGAAAATAATTCAAACACAAGAATATTATTCAAAATTTCGGCAGCATAACGGCAGGGTAGTTAAAACCGGCACCGTCCCTAGTACGGCTCCTCGCTCTACCTTAAAACCTCGCGGTTTTTGACAATGGGAATCATGCATCTAGTTCGCACGCAGGCGGCATGTATATATTTATTTCATTTCCACAAACTAATCCTATGTGGTTTCAACCAAATATTTTTCAACCACAAACGGGTATTTTTCAACCGCAATCAACCAATATCAATCACAAACAATCCCAAACAATCATTCGCTATCAATCAATTTTCACAACAATTTCAACCAATAAATATCGTCCATGGTTTGTGGACGAGGGGCGTATATATATATATATAGATATTTATATATAGCAATTCACTTTCATTTTCAACACATATATATAATTATAAAAAGAAATTGAAGAGTGAGAAATCCTCACCAATAGCTATCCAATAACACGATTTTTCCTTAATAGAAATCTTCGCCTATTTCGCCTTCTTGTTGCTTTCGTTGCCTGTATTCTCTACATAGGTAAAAATCGAATTTTTACTATGTTATTCAATATATTAAGATTGCATTTTGACTTCGCTATTAAATATAAAGATTATATTTTTATTATTCTTATGATGTAAAAATTATATTTTTATTATTTTAAAAATACAAAAATCGTGTCTTGCTCCTTCTACATAATAAAAATCCCGTCTTTTCTCTTTTTAAAAAATATGATCTTTATTTTTGCAAGTTCAAATCTTTTTCTATTAAAAGATTAAACCTTTTTCTATTTCAAAGTTTAAACTTTTTTTCTATTTTAAACCTTAAAATAAAATCAGTTTTCTTTTCCTTTAAAAATCAGTTTTTAAAATTCTTTTTCAAATCAGTTTTTATATCATTTAAAAATCCAGTTTTTAAAATTTTAAATCAGAAATTAGTTCTTAAATCATTTAAGAAGAATCAGTTTATAATTTCTAAAAAAATCAGTTTATAATTCTTAAAAGAATCAGTTTATAATTTCTAAAAAAATCAGTTTATAATTTCTTAAAAAATCCAGTTTTTAATTTCTTTTCAAAATCAGTAATTAGCAAAACAAAATAAAAATAAAAATAAAATAACCTAATTCCTTACCGTAGCCTGCGAAGAGAGGGGGGGAGGAAGGAGCGTCGGCGGCAGGCTTCGAGGTGATGTTCGCTGGGTTGTCGGCTTCCAGATGAGGGCGGGGTGCTGCTTCGATTGCGTCGCGACTTCGAGACGAGGCGGCAGGGTGTTCGAGGGCTTCGACGATGTCTCGAGGGGGGGCGGCGGCTCGATTTATTTAGGTTTTCTATTTTTTTTTTGTTTCTGAATAATGAATCGGGGGGGGCCAATGAAGAAGAAAAAGGGTGGAGAAAATTAAAATAATATATTTTTTTTTATTAATTAATTAATTAATTTTGGTAAAAAGGTTGACTTTTACATACGACCTCGAAACGAGGCCTACCGCCTGTCGTCCATAGCGTTTTACCCCCATTCCGAACACAATGGGATATGTATCGTAAGCTGATTTGATCGTTACAATTAGTTTCCGTTGAATTTACATTTAAATCCTTATATTGAATTTTAAACGTACATTTCAAATTACCGGGGTCACATACTAACTAGAAAAATTCCAGAAAAATATTTTCTAGTTACGTATTGACGATATGGTCCTAACAAAACTAGTTTCGTCGAATTCTGAGACCGTTTGAAAAATGGCCAATTTCCAGTCGATTAAATTCAACAGAAACTGGTCAAACGCGTTTTCCTTTGCCACGCTCACATATTGATTCGAAAAATTATGAAATTCGAAACCTAGCAATAGTTTGACATCCCGGACCCAAAAAAAGTGGTTTCGTCGAATTCCGAGGCCGTTTGCAAAATATCAATTTTCCAGGCCTATATATTCTATATACCGACTCTTCTGAAAATTCATTCGGCCATAACTTTTGATTCCCGTTATGAAACTTCGATTTTTCAGATTCGTTAGAACGGTATTGATAAACAGATTTAAATATTTTTGGTCTCGCTAAAATCCGTTATATTTTCCATCCTGCACAGTCAGACTTAGTTTGTATTCAAAATTTCAAACGGCCATATTATACACAATTCTATATTTTATGGAAATAGGCTATTTTAATCATTCAAATTTCTTGTTAATAACCTAATTTAAAAATTTTAAACTGGTTCACATTTTCCGGGTTATTACAATCTCCCCCACTTAAAACTTTTCGTCCTCGAAAAGGAAATAACAGTTAAGCAGGAAATAAAAATGTAAATGCAAAGTATTGTAAAGGTACCTTGCACCGGAGTTAGTCAGAGATGTCCACTCTGCATTTGGGATAGGCTTGTTTAATGCTTTCCTCTGTTTCCCAAGTACAGTCTCTAGGATCACTACTCCACTGCACTTTGACTAAATGGATCTTTTTCCTCCTTAGCTCTCTGGTTTCTTTGCCAACTATCTTTAATGGATCTCTTTTGAGTGCTAATTCTGGAGTTATGTCAATATCATGTTGTGCTGCTTCTTCCACAACAAGATCGGGATCATGAACATGTTTTCTGAGTTGAGATACGTGGAATACATCATGTATACCAGGCAACCAATTAGGTAATGATACCCTATATGCAAGAGTTCCAATCCGTTCAAGTATAGGAAAGGGACCAATAAATCTCGGTGCCAACTTCCCAGTCTTGCCAAATCTGATTACTCCTCGCATTGGAGAAACTCTTAAATAAACATAATCGCCAACGACAAACGATATATCCCTTCTCCTCGCATCAGCATAACTTTTCTGTCGGCTCTGCGCGGTTTTTAATCGCTTCTTAATGAAATCGACTTTATCCGATGCTTCTTGAATCATATCGGGTCCTAACACAAGTCTGTTGCCAGGTTCTACCCAACATGCGGGAGATCTGCACGGTCTACCGTATAGTGCAAATGGGGACATTCCCAAACTTGCTTGATAGCTATTGTTGTAAGAGAATTCTGCTAAATGTAAATGATCTTCCCATGAGCCTCCAAAATCAATAATGCAAGCCCGCAGCAAATCTTCTAAGATTCTATTCACCCGTTCAGTTTGGCCGTCTGTCTGAGGGTGATAAGCGGTGCTTAGATTTAATTTGGTTCCCAATTCTTCTTGGAATGCTTCCCAGAATTTGCTAGTGAACAGGGGATCTCTATCGCTGACTATACTGAGTGGCGCTCCATGGAGTTTAACAATTTCTTTGAAGTGAATCTGTGCTAGACCTTGAGCTGTTCTGTTGGATCGGACAGGTATGAAATGGGCAGTCTTCGTGAAGCGATCTACGATTACCCATATACTGTCGTTTCCTTTTCTAGTTCGAGGCAAGCCATCGATGAAGTCCATCGAGATTTGTTCCCACTTCCAACCTGGAATTTCTAATGGTTGTAATAATCCAGCCAATTTCTGTTGATCACTCTTAACTAGCTGACAAGTGGGGCATCTGCTAACATATAATGAGATATCTCTTTTCATAGCTCTCCACCAGAATGTGCGTTTGATATCGTTATACATTTTGCTCACACCGGGATGGATACTTAATTTAGATTTGTGGCACTCATCAAGTATTTCTCTTCTGAGCTCGGGAAGGTTTGGGATGCAAATTCTACCCTTTAATCTTAGAACTCCCTTGTCATCGAGTCTAAAACTTGTGGATTCACCTCCTTTGACTCTTTGACTGATTCTTTGAACAAATTCATCGTCTTTCTGAAGAGTCGAGATCCTGTCTATTAATGAAGACGTGATGACAAAACTGGCGATGATTTCATTCTTTCTGCTGAGCGCATCTGCTACAACATTGGCTTTCCCTGGAGTGTATATAATTTCAAAATCGTATGCTGCAAGGAATTCTAACCAACGCTGTTGTCTCAAGTTTAGATCTTTCTGGGTGAAAAGGTATTTCAAGGATTGATGATCGGTGTATAGCTCGAATTTCTCGCCCAGTAAATAATGCCACCAGATTCTTAAAGCGAACACGATAGCTAATAACTCAAGATCATGAGTAGCATAGTTTCTTTCATGCGGCTTTAGTTGACGACTGGCATATGCGATCACTTGGCCTTTTTGCATTAACACTGCTCCTAGCCCTCTAATAGAAGCATCTGTCCATACTGTCAAGTCTTGGTTACCTTCTATTATTGTCAATACCGGAGCGGTTGTCAATTTCAGTTTCAGCTCCTGGAAAGCTTCTTCACATTCGGGAGTCCATTTGAATTTCTCATGCTTCTTTGTAAGCTTTGTCAGTACTCCTGATATCTTTGAAAAATCCTGAACGAATTTCCGATAGTAACTAACTAACCCAAGGAAACTTCGAACTTCAGTGGGTGTAGTGGGTTGTTTCCAGTTCTGAATCGCTGTAATTTTGCTTGGGTCTACAGCAATTCCTTCCTTTGACACGACGTGGCCAAGGAATTTAACTTCATTCTGCCAGAAGACACACTTAGAAAATTTAGCTTTCAAGACATTTCTTCTTAGAATTTTCAACACTTGCTCTAAATGTTTTGCATGTTCTTCTTCCGACTTAGAGTAGATTAGAATGTCATCGATGAAGACTAGAACAAATTTATTCAACACACCACGGAACACTCTGTTCATAAGATCAACGAAGTATGCCGGAGCGTTGCACAAACCGAACGGCATTACTAACCATTCGTAGAATAAATCGGGACCCCTGAAGGCTGTCAAAGGAACACAGTCTTCGGCTATACGCAATTGGTGGAAACCTGTAGCTAGGTCCATTCTGGAGAATACGGTTGCTCCATTTAATTGATCTAACAGATCGTCTATTCGGGGAAAAGGATATTTGTTCTTCAGTGTTTGTTTGTTGAGGTCCCTGTAATCGACGCAAAGTCTTAGAGTACCGTCTGATTTCGGGACAAATACCACTGCGGCTCCCCATGCTGAAAAGCTTGGTCTGATCAGACCTTTCCAAAGTAATTCTCGGGTTTGACTACTTAGCTCTTCTTTTTCTTTTGGGGCCATTCTTCTTATTGGATGAACTACTGGTCGGGCATTCAGAATTAGATCAATTCTAAATTCAATTTCTCTTTGCGGCGGTAAGTTCTCTACTTCTTCAAACACATCCGCATAATTTTTCACGACAGGTATCCTTTCTATTGAAGGGGGAGTAATTTCTAAAGAAGACCAAAATTCTGTTCTATTAATTTCTGAACCGAGACATGGTATAGTGATATGCCCCGATTTTGTTTCAACTTTCACAATTCTTTCGGCACATCTAACTTCGGCCTTATATGTTGTCAACCAGTCAAGTCCCAATATCATATCAAATTCGGAAAGGTCCATGACAATCACCTTAAAAGAGAACTTGTAGCAAGAATAAGAGATAGGCGCTCTACAGTATGAACTGAGACTAATAGAACCTCCTATCGGGTTTTGAACTTTAATCGGTTCCTTTAGAATTCTTTGTTTCAAATTTAACTTATGAACAATTTTACCAGATATGAAGCTACGTGATGCACCAGTATCAAAAAGTACAGAAACAGGAATATTTTTAATAGTAAGGGTACCTCCCAAGACATCGGGTTTACCTGATCCATCGGTGGTAGCTGGCGGGGTATTCCCGTCATAAACATGGGCCACTTGTGCGCTCTTCTTCAAAGGACAATTCTTGCTATAGTGCCCCTTCTTGTGGCAGTTGTAGCATTCAGCTGAGTCACTGGCCCTTGGCTTCTTTGGGGCTTTGCACACGTTAGAGAAATGACCGGGCTTCCCGCAATTGTAGCAGTTTCCTTTCGGGATCTTTGCGGGTTTTTGAGTAGCGGCCGCGGTGATGCTAGATTCGGGTTGGTCAGTTGAGGTCTTGCGCTTATTCCCTGCTTGGCTCTTAGCGCGGTCTTGGCTAGCATGCCTCTCATCCATGTCTTCGTAGTTGCAAGCCATCTCTACGAGTTCTGTAAAAGAGAGTTTGATGTTGCTCATAGCTCTATCATGGTATTTGCGCTTCAGCCCAAAAATGAATCTCTTATTCTTCGCTTTGTCGGTCAAAACCAACTCTGAAGCATAGCGCGATAGCTGAGTGAACTTATTCAGATAGTCTTGAATAGAGAGGTCTCCCTGCTGGAGATTAGCAAATTGCTCCCGCATCCTCTCAAGAGCTTGTTCTGGCACAAACTTCTCATTGAATAAAGTCTTGAACTGCTCCCAAGTCCGGATAGTACCAGCTGCATCCCCAGAAGTAATGGCATCCCACCACAGCTCTGCCTCTTCCTGAAGGAGCCAAATGCCAAGTCGGGCTTTGTTGTTAGTTCCCATGCCCATACCTTCGAAGATTTTCTCACAGGTTTTCAGCCAAGCGATAGCTTCGGTCACTGTGCCAGTGCCAGTAAAAGGTTTCCCTCCAAGATTTCTGTATCTCTTTGCCACTTTATCCAACTCAAAATCTTCTGGTGCTGGTGGCTGAATAATAGGGATCTCTACAGCTACGGGGATATTCCCCTGCTCTCCTGCTGCATCTCCTCGGCCTCCACGGCCTCCTCTAGCTGCTGCTGCTCATGTAGCCATCTAAGAGTACTGTATAAGCAAGAAAAGAGTCAAGCTCACAGATTTGATAATTTTCATAAATGATAAAGCAAGGAAATACTAAGAAAGATAATGATGATGTACTGATCAAATTGTTTTGCTAATCTGCTTAGCTCATTCTAGGACATTGCTAATCCTATCTCTAATGAGCTACTCGCATTAGAACACTACTGATTCTATTCTGACGAGGTGTTTAATGCGTTAGATCCCGGAGCTAAGGTTAACCAAAGCTCTGATACCAACTGTGACGATCCCAAAATCCGAGGGGCGGTATTAAGGATAATCATTAGGAAATAACACATTAATCATCATAGCAGAGTACAGATAATAGCAGAAACAATAAATAAAATAATTTTACATGGATATGACAGCGGAATCACAACATGTAGGAATATCAGAATAGCATGACGTGGGATATACTTAGTAAAAAGAAAGGGGAGTGATCAGTCATCATCGCCAGAGGCGGAATATATACATGCCGTGACATAATAAGAGTATCAGTCTACATCGCCGAAGGCGGAATACATATACATATAGTGAGAAATACGGAAAGTAAATCAGTCTGCATCGCCAGAGGCGGAATACATATACATATAGTAATGGCGGAAAATATCTAAGTCATCTCTATGGAGTCAGCCTCGCCATGAGCCAAAAGTGCATGCTGTGCAGCAGTGCAGAACCAAAAACCACCTGTCACCTGTGTACTAGGCTGCCCGTGTGAAAATAAGGGCACCCTCGTTTGCAAAGTGAAACAAACAACGAGTCAGTCATGGGGACTGGTATGAGGAATCTATTTAACAGTTAAACAACAGTGATAGCAAATCATAGGACCACGCCACTTTCGCGGAACGGGATTACTCCAGTGATTGCTAGTGCATTTAAAACAAAGTAAATTCTTTTAAAACAACGCAATGCTTTTAGAAAGAATGAAGCCATTATAAGACTCAGGTCCCATCACACAATGCAACGCAAGCCGGAGGATAGAGTTTTACCATATAAGGGCCAAATATGCTTGATACGTATAAAGCAAAGTCATTTGATATTATTACTAGTGCATATATGTTTCAAAAGCGAATAGCATCATAAATATCAATCATAGGCGGCATAGCTACCATCTACTATGTCTCCATACTAGTTCTACAATCAAATCCGTTATCTCGTATTGGAAATTGGATTTCCGTCATGAGTCGAGGCAAGGGGCAAGCTCCTCTCCGCTTCGAGACACTCTAGCGAATGCCTCAGGACTACGCACACTGGGTAACCCCTGGATCTTCAGGGCCGGTCCTCACTTACGTTAGAGGATTAGTTATTCCTGAACACACGTTTCCCGGTCCTTACAGACCTATAATCGAGGCGCCTCGCATTCCAACAACCACAAAGGTGAAAAGTAGATAAATATGTCAGGGCTTGTAAGTCACTGACACCACCATAGCTAGAAAGAAACGTCGTGCTCTCCCTGCAGTCCGTATCCCGTTTTTAACTCATACCGGGGTGTGAGGCTCGCGAATCTGCGAAATACACAAAGCTAGGCCACGTAAGCCTTGCTTTGATCATCATCCACAAGAATTTGCTTTGCAACAGAAGCCTTGATCACAGCATCTTAGCATGCCACATAGGCAGTCCACTCCATACGATTGATTTCCATCGATATATAACCTCTAAGCTCGTACGTCTCAGAGAAGGGCGTTAAGCAAGAGAATAAATTCTCCGCCGCCAAACAGATATATATTTAACAGAGATCAATCAGTATAGAACAAAATCCAATGTCAGACACACAGTCCATTTACAAGTCCGTCCTGGGTCTGAACGAAACCGGAGGCGTCAAATTCCTCGTATATCCGTCCAATCAACATATACGTTCAGACGGCTACTACTTCCGTCCCTTTCCGGTAGCTACTCCGGTTAGGAACCTCAGTAGCGCCCATCCAACCGATACGAAGATCGTCGGTCTTGAACCGTCTTTGCATTTTCCAATTCGAATCGCTCGATGAATTATTTGAAATGAGGGTTAGCTCGGCCTTTTCAAATAATTCACGTCATTAGAATTTAAATCGATTCTTTATATGGTTATATTATTCGACATCCATCTTTCAGTTATTTAATGTTATTTTTATGTCATACACATACAACCATCAAATATCAAACAATTCAAGCCCACTTGGTTTATTTGCAACCTATGTTGCTTATAATATTTTATAACGATTTTTCGCCATTTTTATTTATTTAAAAATGGCCATATTTAATTAAACGACGTTTCAGGTCGTTTCGTGTCACTGGCGCTGTTTTTTCCTTAATTTGTTTTACACATATCGGAAAATCTAACCGTTGGATCTTCACAAATTTTACATCATTAGGAAGGTCTTTTCAAAACGAATCCAACGATTCCAGTTTTGGGAAAATCCGACGGTCGGATCTTCCACACTAACCATTTGAAGTTACGATTTCAATTTACGAACTGCAGCGTCGTTATTCGATTAAATTTAATTATATTTATATATATATATAAATATAATCGTTTCTGGCGCTGTTTTTCCTTAATTTTGAATTAAACATTCCAGACAATCCAACCGTTGGATTTTTACAAGGTTGGTGCCGTTGGAAAGATTATTCCAAGGCGAACCCGACGGTTGAGGTTTCGGGAAAATCCAATGGTCGGATCTTCCGCACTAGTCGTTTGAAATCACGGTTTCAAAATACGAACTGCACGGCCTCGTTTCGTTTTAATTCTATTTATATTTATATATTTATATAAATATAGTTCATTCAATGATTTCCATATCGTTTTCACTTCAAATATTTTTCTAACACCCTAAAATTTTGGAAAATTTCGCCATAACCTCCCCTGCACCGGGAGCATCGGGAAATCGCAAATAGCGTTCCCGGTCCTTCTAATCTCAAAAAGAAAAAGAAAAAGCCAAGCGGCTAGCCAACAGGCTCATAAAATCATCACCCAAACAAAGCAGTAAATGTGTACCTATTTGTCGGGCACAAATTTTATTCCTCTTCTCTAGCCCCTTTGCTATAACCTGTTCAATAAATATGCAGGTACATATATATACAGTTCTTATCATTTATCATCTTCTATTCAACTTCATATTTGATTTCCGTTTGGTTTAAGGACACCATTTATTCTAATGTTACATACATAGGTGCAAATCATTTCATTAGCTAATTAATGAATATTTCATCTCATATATGTTTATTTTGAACAAGTGGCTATTTTTAACACTTCACATTTCAACGATTTATGCATACAATAAAAATGAGATTTTTATTGTAAAACAATTCATTTCAAAACACTATTCTTCTATATAGTTCAAGTTGGTGATAAAAATGCGATTTTTATCATAAAACAATTTCTTTTAAAATGAGATTATTTTACACAGTTCATATAGTCGATAAAAGGTGATATTTATTATCAAACAATTTATTTCAAAATATGAATACCATTCAACACATGAATTTCAAATCAACGAATGAATATCAATTCAACACTTGAATGTTTTCTATAGTTTCTATATATAGATAAAAAATGTGATTTTTATTATCGAACAATTTATTTCAAAATATGAATACCATTCAACACATGAATTTCTAATCAACGAATGAATATCAATTCAACACATGAATGTTTTCTATAGTTTCTATATATAGATAAAAATGTGATTTTTATTATCGAACAATTTATTTCAAAATATGAATACCATTCAACACATGAATTTCTAATCAACGAATGAATATCAATTCAACACATGAATGTTTTCTATAGTTTCTATATATAGATAAAAATGTGATTTTTATTATCGAACAATTTATTTCAAAATATGAATACCATTCAACACATGAATTTCTAATCAACGAATGAATATCAATTCAACACATGAATGTTTTCTATAGTTTCTATATATAGATAAAAATGTGATTTTTATTATCGAACAATTTATTTCAAAATATGAATACCATTCAACACATGAATTTCTAATCAATGAATAAATATAGTTTAAGCATATGAAAATAATTCAAACACAAGAATATTATTCAAAATTTCGGCAGCATAACGGCAGGGTAGTTAAAACCGGCACCGTCCCTAGTACGGCTCCTCGCTCTACCTTAAAACCTCGCGGTTTTTGACAATGGGAATCATGCATCTAGTTCGCACGCAGGCGGCATGTATATATTTATTTCATTTCCACAAACTAATCCTATGTGGTTTCAACCAAATATTTTTCAACCACAAACGGGTATTTTTCAACCGCAATCAAGCAATATCAATCACAAACAATCCCAAACAATCATTCGCTATCAATCAATTTTCACAACAATTTCAACCAATAAATATCGTCCATGGTTTGTGGACGAGGGGCGTATATATATATATATAGATATTTATATATAGCAATTCACTTTCATTTTCAACACATATATATAATTATAAAAAGAAATTGAAGAGTGAGAAATCCTCACCAATAGCTATCCAATAACACGATTTTTCCTTAATAGAAATCTTCGCCTATTTCGCCTTCTTGTTGCTTTCGTTGCCTGTATTCTCTACATAGGTAAAAATCGAATTTTTACTATGTTATTCAATATATAAAGATTGCATTTTGACTTCGCTATTAAATATAAAGATTATATTTTTATTATTCTTATGATGTAAAAATTATATTTTTATTATTTTAAAAATACAAAAATCGTGTCTTGCTCCTTCTACATAATAAAAATCCCGTCTTTTCTCTTTTTAAAAAATATGATCTTTATTTTTGCAAGTTCAAATCTTTTTCTATTAAAAGATTAAACCTTTTTCTATTTCAAAGTTTAAACTTTTTTCTATTTTAAACCTTAAAATAAAATCAGTTTTCTTTTCCTTTAAAAATCAGTTTTTAAAATTCTTTTTCAAATCAGTTTTTATATCATTTAAAAATCCAGTTTTTAAATTTTTAAATCAGAAATTAGTTCTTAAATCATTTAAGAAGAATCAGTTTATAATTTCTAAAAAAATCAGTTTATAATTCTTAAAAGAATCAGTTTATAATTTCTAAAAAAACCAGTTTATAATTTCTTAAAAAATCCAGTTTTTAATTTCTTTTCAAAATCAGTAATTAGCAAAACAAAATTAAAATTAAAATAACCTAATTCCTTACCGTAGCCTGCGAAGAGAGGGGGGGAGGAAGGAGCGTCGGCGGCAGGCTTCGAGGTGATGTTCGCTGGGTTGTCGGCTTCGAGATGAGGGCGGGGTGCTGCTTCGATTTCGTCGCGACTTCGAGACGAGGCGGCAGGGTGTTCGAGGGCTTCGACGATGTCTCGAGGGGGGGCGGCGGCTCGATTTATTTAGGTTTTCTCTTTTTTTTTTGTTTCTGAATAATGAATCGGGGGGGGGGGGGGGGCAATGAAGAAGAAAAAGGGTGGAGAAAATTAAAATAATATATATTTTTTTATTAATTAATTATTTAATTTTGGTAAAAAGGTTGACTTTTACATACGACCTCGAAACGAGGCCTACCGCCTGTCGTCCATAGCGTTTTACCCCCATTCCGAACACAATGGGATATGTATCGTAAGCTGATTTGATCGTTACAATTAGTTTCTGTTGAATTTACATTTAAATCCTTATATTGAATTTTAAACGTACATTTCAAATTACCGGGGTCACATACTAACTAGAAAAATTCCAGAAAAATATTTTCTAGTTACGTATTGACGATATGGTCCTAACAAAACTAGTTTCGTCGAATTCTGAGACCGTTTGAAAAATGGCCAATTTCCAGTCGATTAAATTCAACAGAAACTGGTCAAACGCGTTTTCCTTTGCCACGCTCACATATTGATTCGAAAAATTATGAAATTCGAAACCTAGCAATAGTTTGACATCCCGGACCCAACAAAAGTGGTTTCGTCGAATTCCGAGGCCGTTTGCAAAATATCAATTTTCCAGGCCTATATATTCTATATACCGACTCTTCTGAAAATTCATTCGGCCATAACTTTTGATTCCCGTTATGAAACTTCGATTTTTCAGATTCGTTAGAAAGGTATTGATAAACAGATTTAAATATTTTTGGTCTCGCTAAAATCCGTTATATTTTCCATCCTGCACAGTCAGACTTAGTTTGTATTCAAAATTTCAAACAGCCATATTATACACAATTCTATATTTTATGGAAATAGGCTATTTTAATCATTCAAATTTCTTGTTAATAACCTAATTTAAAAATTTTAAACTGGTTCACATTTTCCGGGTTATTACACTCACGCTCCGTATATAATATAAAATCAAAAACCGCAGGGCGCTTATCGGAGATTGGATTCTGACTATGACAAGGTATGGAACTACCTTTTGATAGTGTATCTCTAGAGAGGAATACACTGGGTTCAACAAGAACATCTTGCAACCCGACCCACACATGACCGACTACTCATTTCGCTTGAGTGTATCGAATGTATATCACCAACGGTTGGGATCAACAACTGTTTCCCAAAAAGGACAGCATCGATAGATTAAATAAGCAAAAGGAATTTCTCTAGAGAGGTGATTATACACCCTAATGGGAGTGACCCACATAGCTATGCTGCCTGCCCGATTTTTGTCATTTCCCCGGTTGTTAAGGCCTGAGGCTACGATTACTTTCCATTCATTTATAACACAATCACTTTGAATGCCAAATTTTCAAATCCGTTAATCACTAATTGATTGCACAAATATATTCTGGATATTATGCTAAGAGAATAAATTCTCCGCCACCATATATATTTATACAGATCAACATATGCGATCATTCGAAATACTCTATCAGACATTCGTCCATACACTTCATTCTGGGATTGAACGAAACCGAAGGCACAATTTCTATTAATAGGAAAAGTCCTTGCAGTTTACTCCAACTTTTATTATCTTCATATAATCTGATTCGCAACGCTACTGCCAATACAGAGTGGTTCACGGATAATAATCCAACCGGTCTCTCCATATTGACAACGCTATTGGCAAATACTTCGATAGTCGGTTATTTAACTATCGAAGAAAAACAAACAAACATTCATCCATAACATCAAACCATCACTGGGCCCGTTAATTAATATTTCATTAATCAAATCACCCTTTCCATTTCCTTATCAATATTTGTTAAACAAATATTTTTAATTATCATCTTGGCCTTTTCGCTATTTGGAAAACATTTCCATATTTCGCCATCCTTTATTTTCTATACTTAGAAAATATCTTCTATTAATAATTGGAAAATATTCTAATTACTTCTCCATTTCATGACCATTCATTTCTATACTTAGGAAATATTTATTATTATATTTCCAAAATTCCACTTACTTGGGTTAAAACGAATGTTATGTAAAACATCGCTACAACAACCCAAAATACTGCATTCAACTAAATTTCTTTAAACATTTCTCTTCGAGACTGAATCTTGCTATTTATCAGCTAATAATGAAATCAGTCGAGTTGGGGTATAATTACCTCTCAGACCTTGACTGAAAATATTATTAAATTCAAAACAGACAAGATCACTAACTCGAATAATCAATGGCATATTAAACCAATTTTCCATTTCTAAAACACGTATATGCTTCTCTTTCTATTTTTAACATATCAAATTTATAGGTTTCCTTTTTTATTATAGTATTCTATTTTTAAGTTTGTTTCCTTATCGAATTCTATATATACATCGATACATTGATTTCTAACATTCAAATTTTCTTAAAATAATCTAACTCCTTAAATTTTTGGAAAAATTCGCCATAACCTCCTTTGTACCAGCAAATAGTTCAAACCTCAACTCGCCTCTCTAGGCCCTTTCCATTCAAAAAGAAAATCAAAAAGCCAAGTGGCTTGCCGATTCGGCGCATAAAATCTCATATGGAATTTAAATTTGTACCTTTTGGTCGGGCATTTCGATTTATATCTCTTTATATACTTCATTCCAAACCTTCTTAACACACATCCAAATATTCTCATTTGGTTTCAACTCAATCCATTCGTCTTAACCTAATTTGCTAATTTATTTTCTAACTAGCTATTTTGCCTATTCCACTTCTTTGTTTGAACATAAAATGTTCAAATAAAATATTAACTTGCTTATAAACAAATTGAATTCCATTTTCAGTTCAACTTTCCTTTTTGATTTTGAATATAAATTTCCAAAATCGAATTCACTTATTCAAAGCTCAATTTCAATTTAAAATCTCATTAACTAATTATTATTCAAATTAGTTAATTCTATTCAATAATTAAAAATCTGATTTTTGTTTCAAAAAAAAAATCAATACATTACTTTATACAAAAAATCCAGTTTTCAAATCCAACTTAATATTTCCGATTATCTCAAATCGTCGATTTTTCATTACTTGGTTATAAATTTGTTTATAACTCAATTGCTATATTAAATTCCAATTCCATTTATAAATAAATTATTTATAAAATTCGATATAATCGAATTCCAATTTATCCCATGGATTTGACTTAATTCAGTTTATATCCGAAACTACGGAATATAATCAATCATTCCATTTTCAACACGTTTTGCAATTTCACTTTTTAAATTCTTACTTGAATTTAAACTTCAAAATTTATCTAATGTTAATTTATTTCACTAGATTTATAACATCGTTTGTAAATCCAACTTCCTTGTTTTATAAATTAAAACAAGCTTTCCATTTCAAATTCCATTTGAAATCCAATTCCTATTATGGAATATTTTATTGATTTTACTTATATATACATAGTAGTGAATATATTTCTATATTTAAATTTAAGCTTTTATTTAATATAATCCTAATATATTTCTGAAAATATTTATCTAAATAAATTCGATCCAATCGAATTCACATCATAATTCCATATGGACTTATTTTAATCCAATTTATATTCTGAATATCAGAATAAATTTCCTAGTTTCCCTTTTTAACACAATTCCAAATCCTCGTTTTAAATTCCCATTTGAATTTAAATATTTAAATTACCCAATGAAAATTTTCCACCTTTCTCCTTTAAAAAAATAAATATCCCTTTTCTAAAACACACTTGTACTTATATTTCTTAAATTATCTAAACGAAAATTTTTCCCAATTCATTTATCAACACGTTTATAAATTCAACTTCAATTCCCTGCATTATTTAATTTATAAACATCGTTTATAAATTTCTTAACCCATTCCAATTTCAAAATCTATTTTAGAAAAATAGATTTCCCTTTTAAATTTAAAATTCTCTTTCACGATACTTTTATATATCTTCAGGCCCAGTGATATTTAAACACCCCAAAACACCCAATCATCCATCACGAGTTTTCTAACACATCATATATGATAACATATGTGAAACAAAAAAACCATAATATTTTTGAGGAATCCAGTTGGATCCCTCCAACCTGTTTTCCTGCATCCACGGACGTTAATCAACATAAATAATACCCATCCTGCTTTGAGGTAGGATATCGCGGTATAGAAGGTCATCCACTATCATAGCGTGGGCGTATAGGGTCATCCACTAATGATACTGCGGGCATCCGCTAATGGTACTGCGGGAACTATTCAATTACTAATATATATAAATAGCCACAGCCAAGCCTAAATAACTAACATATAATAACCACAAAAATATTTAATCGCATCCAAGCAACCAACAATTATTTTTAATGATTAAAAATAATTCTAAACATTAAACTTGAGTGAGATTTACTCATCGTGATTTTATCTGCTGAATAGCCCAATTTAAATTGATTTGAATGCCATTATATCCCGGTCAACTCTGATTGACTCTAAATGCGTTACTTCACAATTTTCCAGCCTTGTATAAGTTAAATATATCATATCATAAGATTTCTGATTATATAAAATTAAGTGAATTAATTTAAATTAATTATTAAAATTTTACCTTCAATCCTCTTTAACAACTTCCCGAATTTAAACAACGCCTATTTGCTAAACATCCGAACACTAAGACCGGCTTTCACCACCGCCTCTATCATCAACTGACTCTACCATAACAATGGATTTCCCACTGCTTTGTCCATACAGATGGACGAAAATATCCTCTCAGACCCTTGTGGGCTACACAATCACTGCCAAAGTCGTTGCCTTCTTCCCAAGAAATGGAATAACCCTTTAAAACAAAAAGACTCATTACAGCGATATACTCTAACATCACCATTTGCTACTGAACTAACCATCTTCCCTCTACATACCCTAGTTCATCAACCAAAATCCCTCATAACAACTTACGATCGCACTTCACCATTTCCACAACATAGCACCGTCCCGAATTCACAAATCAAACTTCCCTTTCCGATGCCTTCCTCCCTTAATCATCATTCGGATTTAAACCCTTTGCCTAACTCCTTAGCAAAGCCATCATCGACAAATTTTGATCGCTGGTTATCTGTACAACATCTGCACCGCCATCAGAAAACTCTGATTGCCTCCCTTTTGAACGTGAACTACGTCTTCAGCTCGACACCCAATTTGCGATACTTTCACCCACTTAGTATCGGCAACTATCACTATGCCTCCTCACCACAAATTTCAATGTCGCTCTCGATTGCATTCAACTCCACAGATCGATGAACTGGTCCCTTTCGCCCTCAACTGAATTGCTACTTCAAATTGGTTAGTGTCCAAAATATGAATCGCACCTAGGTTTGAAGGTATGCAGTCGAACGACAAGCGGATTGGAAGCCAACGAGATTGAAATTTAGTTTGATTTCATGGAGTTTCAATTGATTTCGAATTTACAAGGTCATTCATTTTTGATTAAGTGAGGCTTCGATTTTGCTTTCTGAAGAGGGAAAATGGGAAAAGTGAAAACGGGTTTGCGTGGATTAAACTGAAGCTCTCCATCGTGAATAAAAACAGAGGTTGCCATTTTGATTTTGATTTTCCACTAAGAGGAACGGGAGAAATATGCGTGTGATTTTATAGACGATGGAGTAAACTTAACAACGAAGAAATTAGCTACGTAGGTGGTACAGTATAGGTATAGATTAAGTACCAAAACAATTAATTGATTTGATATAAAGATATTTTCACTTTATTTTAAAAAGATATCGATTTTATCTCATGCTTATCCACTAAAATAAAAAAATCGGGGTTCATTACTTAAAATTATGAACCCCTCTTTGATCGCAACAATCGACGTTTCTAGCATTATGCCACTATTCTGAACACATAAGGACATGATTCGAAGTCCAGTTCGATCATATAGGGGAGATATTAATTTAAATCGATAAACTAAATTAGAAACAATAGAATTCAGGGAAAACAAATTATTATTATCACTCATATATCTAACTAAAATTTCTATAAAATATTTGAATCACTTGGATTTAGTTTAAAATTTCAAATTCAATAAGTCCAGATCTCGTACTTCAATAATTGTATATATTCGAAATAAATCGTATTTCGATTACTAAATCGATAACTCAATATAGAAATTAATTTATATTATCAACTAAATATTTAAACGACATTAAATACTTAAAATAATTTGTTCGAAAAATCTAGGTCGTTATATTCTTCCCCTCTTAAAAGAATTTCGTCCCCGAAATTTCTAAGGTAGGAAAAATGGTACAAACCCATTACTTTTCAAAATCTTACTTATGTTGAAACTCAACTCTTTATATTTCAACAAATTTCGATTCTAACCAAAACTTTTGGTTTCTATTCATATCGCAATACTATATATTCTTACATTCATTTTATCCAAATGATTTACAATCAATATATTCTCATATAATTCATATCCATTCATATGTATTCAATTTCATTCTAGTCAATTTATTTATCTTAATCCATTTAACTTGCTTAAGTTAAATTTTAATTCAAGAATTTTAATTCCTGGGTTTTTATTTCAAATCCTTTTGAAATCACATAAATATATACAAATATGGTATGATTATTTCAAATTCAAAACATCTGAAATTTCCAAAACAACTTGTTTTCTTTAAACAATTTTTCATCAAAAACTTTACTAAGGTAGCAATCCATCACTTAGAAACTCGAAAATAAACACTGATGATGTCGCGATCAACATCAGAATTATTTCCCAGCGACTGAAGTAAGAACAGTGCTTTATCACTTTCAAAATCCATTTAAAAATGATTTTATTCAGAATTCTTCAAACACAAAGCTATATTGTTCTAATATACTTTAGAAAATATTTTCAAACTTCCCAGGATTTAAATTCCCAATTCTGGTTTGAATTCAATTTTAATTTATCTCATTTGTATATTTAATTCATATACAAGTTCTATTTGATTAAATATAATTGTTTCAATTTTATAACCTCATCTGATTATAATGTTAACAACCAACTCATCCATATAATATAATAATTTCAGAAAATTATTCCTTTTATATCAAAATAGAATTTTGAGTAAAATTATTTCATTTACCCACTTAAAAACAATATCGTGTTCAATCTTCGGTTCATGTGTTTAGAGATTCCTATCGACTTTGTGGCGTCCCACCATTCGATCAGAATTCATAAACCACTCAGCCAACACAATATAAAACAACTGTTTTAATCAATTAACAAATACGCGCTCTCACATATATATATACACACACACACACTCAACTCATTCTAGTGTTCTACTAACCCTATCTCTAATGAGCACATGCCACCAAAGCCTAGGTATTCGCTCAGCCTAAGCTCTGATACCAACTATAACTGCCCGCAAATCCATGCTATCTGAGTTGACTAATAACACCACACGTCCTACCAAAATTGCACAGAAATATGAATCATTATTAGTAAGATGTTATAGGATGAGAAATAGAAAGAAAGAAATATTAGAATAGAAGAAAACAAAGAAGACAAATCTCACAGAGGAACGAATAAAATACATTATATAACATAAACTTTGAAATACATTTCGGTAACTTTATGTACATACCATCAACATAGCACAACAGTTATTCCTGGAACAGTTATAAACACCTATTTCCAGATACAAACATGGTACACTGCGGAATATATGATAGTCTATAGCTAACTGTGAAGCATTCTGCTTCAAACTCCTCCAAGTGAATCTGTAAAATCCCGACTACTTAACTGCCCATACAAATTTGGGCACCTAAGAGTTTAGGGAAAGCAAATAAAATAAACTCTAGGTCAGTCATGGGACTGAAGTGAGTAAACTCCGACCAATTGTTTAACTTTCAAAGACCTTTTGAAAGAAGGGATAATAATAAGACCAGCCCACACATAAACATGGATGGTTTTTACCTTACTATAACCCAAAACACTTTGATACGAAAATCCCGTGATATTATAATAGTGTCTAAATAAAATAAATAACAATCTAATGGAATGCTTGCATCTCACGCTCCATATATAATATAAAACCAAAAACCGCAGGGCGCTTATTGGAGATTGGATTCCGACTATGACAAGGTATTGAACCACCTTTCGATAGTGTATCTCTAGAGAGGAATACACTGGGTTCAACAAGAACGTCTTGCAACCCGACCCACACATGACTGACCACTCATTTTTCTTGAGTATATCGAATGTATATCACCAACGGTTGGGATCAACGACCGTTTCCTGAAAAGGGACAGCATCGATAGATTAAAGAAGTAAAAGGAATTTCTCTAGATAGCTGATTATACACCCTAATGGGAGCGACCCACATAGCCATGATGCCTGCCCGATTTTTGTCATTTCCCCAGTTGTTGAGGCCTGAGTCTACGATTACTTTCCATTTATTTATAATACAATCACTTTGAATGCCGCATTGTCAGATCCGTTAATCACTAATTGATTGCACAAATATATTCTGGATATTATGCTTAGAGAATAAATTCTCCACCACTATATATATTTATACAAACCTACATATGCGATCATTGGAGACATTCGTCCATACACTTCGTTCTAGGATTGAACGAAACCGAAGCACAATTTCTATTAATAGAAAAAGTCCTTGCACTTTACTCCATCTTTGATTATCTTCAAATAATCTGATCCGCAACGCTACTGCCAATACAGAGTGGTTCACGGATAATAATCCAACCGGTCTCTCCATATTGACAACGATATTGGCGAATACTTCGATAGTCGGTCATTTAACTATCAAAGAAAAGCAAACAAACATTCATCCACAACATCAAACCATCACTGGGCCCGTTAATTAATATTTCATTAATTATATCACCCTTTCCATTTCCTTATCAATATTTGTTAATCAAATATTTTCAGTTACCATCTTGGCCTTTTCGCTATTTGGAAAACATTTCCATATTTCGCCATTTTTTTCTATACTTAGAAAATATCTTCTATTAATAATAGGAAAATATTCCGATTACTTCTCCGTTTCATGACCATTCATTTCTATACTTAGGAAATATTTATTATTATATTTCCAAAATTCCACTTACTTGGGTTAAAACGAATGTTACTATTTATCAGCTAATAATGAAATCAGTCGATTTAGAGTATAATTACCTCTCATACCTTGACTGAAAATATTATTAACTTCAAAACAAACAAGACCGCTAACTCGAATAATCAACGACATATTAAACCAATTTTCCATTTCTAAAATACGTGTACACTTCTCTTTCTATTTTTAACATATCTAATTTATAGATTTCCTTTTTGTTTATAATATTCTATTTTTAAGTTTGTTTCCTTATCGAATTCTACATATATCGATACATTGATTTCTAATTATCAAATTTTGTCAAAATATTCTAACTCCTTAAATTTTCCGAAAAATTCGCCAAAACCTTCTTTGTACCGGCAAATAGTTCAAACCTCAACTCGCCTCTCTAGGCCCTTTACATTCAAAAAGAAAATCAAAAAGCCAAGTGGCTTGCCGATTCGGCGCATAAAATCTCATATGGAATTTAAACGTGTACCTTTTGGTCGGGCATTTCAATTTATATATCTTCATATACTTCATTCCAAACCTGCTTAACACACATCCAAATATTCTCATTTGGTTTCAACTCAATCCATTCGTCTTAACCTAATTTGCTAATTTATTTTCTAGTTAGCTATTTTGCCTATTCCAATTCTTTGTTTGAACATAAAATGTTCAAATAAAATATTAACTTGCATATCAACAAATTGAATTCCATTTTCAATTCAACTTTCCTTTTCGATTTCAAATATAAATTTCCAAATCGAATTCACTTATTCAAAGCCCAATTTCAATTTAAAATCTCATTAACTAATTATTATTCAAATTAGTTAATTTTATTCAATAATTAAAAATCTATTTTTTTTAAAAAATAATTCAATACATTACTTTACTTCAGTTCAGATATATTTTATAACCCAAATTTGTTTTTTTCTAAATAGAAATTCGGATTTTATTTGCTTAAAATCCTTTAATTTATTTAAATAAACCGTTATGGTTTTATAATGGTTATGGCGCTGTTTTTCTGAAAAATTGATTTTGACATAACTCAAAATCTATTCGATGAAATCCAGATTTTTCTCTTCCATTAGAAACCTAGTATCTAATTGGTCCTGACGGTTCCTGTTTCAAAGAATTCCGACTCAATTTGAGTTCTATATACTCAATTGAAGTTCGAAACGCCAATTTATGAACTATCGCGCTGCGACGAGCTTGTTTTAATTATATTTAGATATAAACGTTTAAACTTCATTTATAATAAATTTCAACTCTATTCTAATATATTTTTAATATATATTAAATCCAGTTTTCAAATCCAACTTAATATTTCCGATTATCTCAAATCGTCGATTTTTCATTACTTGGTTATAAATTTGTTTATAACTCAATTGCTATATTAAATTCCAATTCCTTTTATAAATAAATTATTTATAAAATTCGATACAATCGAATTCCAATTTATCCCTTGGATTTGACTTTATTCAGTTTATATCCCAAACTACGGAATATAATCAATCATTCCATTTTCAACACGTTTTCCAACTTCACTTTTTAAATTCTTACTTGGATTTAAACTTCAAAATTTATCTAATGATAATTTATTTCACTAGACTTATAACTTCGTTTGTGAATCCAACTTCCTTGATTAATAAATTAAAACAAGTTTTCCATTTCAAATTCCATTTGAAATCCAATTCCTATTATCAACTAAATATTTAAACGATTATAAATATTTAAAATAAATTATTCGAAAAATCCGAGTCGTTACAGAAATCGATGGAGGACTAGAGAGACGCTAGCATGAATAAAAGCCAGCAATGCCTACTAAGAAGTTATCGGTTAAACCAGTAAGAAAGGGACAGAAACCAGTTGAAGGCGAGGAAACAAGAGACACAGATCTAGGGTAATATAGGAGATAGAAAGGTGAGCTTCCACGTGTTAACAGAAAAGAGAAACGGGAGATGAAGGGAGACAAAGAATCAGCCAAGGAAGGCTGTCAAATGAAATAACAGCTATGAATAAGATCTGGATCTGACGAAAAGCAACCGATGGTATAGATCTGGAAATGTTATGGATGGAGCCAAATTCCACAAAAGACAAAGATATGGGTTGGGTAAGGAGAGAAAGGAGGAGGGCAAGGGTTAGATTGGAAAAGGAAGAAGACGGGGGGACAAATGAAAGGGAAAGCAAACCTAGTCGCCATAAAGAGAAGAATTTCCGCCATTTTCAACCATCGGTGATTGTTAATGATGTGTTAAACCTATATAAGTTGAATTATATGGTAACTGATTGAGTTTTATTCCAAATTGGAATTTAATTGAGTATATTATTAATAAAATATTAAGTGAAAAAAGTTTGAATTCTAAATCTGACTGATTTGGAAAGATAGTTTAAACAATTATGAATAGTTTTCGTAAAGCGGAATTTTTTTTGAAGAGGTTTCCAAGTTATTAAGGCATGTTTTGAATTTGAATTTAAAAGTGAATAGTAATTTTGAAAAGTGACGTTTGGTTTGGATATCTCGAAAAGGTTTTAACTCGATTTTATTATCTAAATCATTTTATTTATTTTTATGATAGACTTCACGAAAATTTGGTTTTCAAAAGGTAAAGTTTAAAAAATAATATTATTTTAATAGTTTTAATAATACTATAATATTAAAATAGTAGAATATTTGAAGTGAAAATTAGGTACACATCCCTAAAACCAAACTTAATTAGGATCACATCAGGTCATAAACTTATTGTAAATTTAGTCCCTATTTTTAGAAAATTCAGTAAATAAAATAAAAAATCACATAAACTCATATTTAAATAAAATACGTAAACGTTAAAAAAATCGGATCAAAAAAACCATCAATGAGCACGTCAAAAATGAAAAATAACGAAATTGTAGTTAAATGCATAATAGTATGCACGTTTTTAATTTTCTTGCAAGCATCTATGCAAGTATTTCTGTTATGCATCTATGATGATTTTCTTGCGTACATCTGTGCAAGTATTGAAAAATTCTTGCACAAAAATGTGCAATAATTCGCAGCAAATTAGTTCACATTTATTTGCATTCAGGTGTGCAAACAAAACAGAAAAGTAGCACATATGTGTGCAACAATCTGCATGCAAAATTTCAGTGAAGTTTTCTTCATGCAATACTTGCATACATGTGTGCAAGTATTTCAAAATAGTTGCACACATGTATGCAAGTTTCTGTACCAATTTTCAATAGAAACAACATATGCAATAGTTGCATACATGTGTGCAATTATTGGTAATAGTTGCATACATGTATGCAGCTTTTTTTTAGTTTGTGTGGACTTCCGAGAACATTTCCATATTTTAGAATATATTTTTTACTTAGCAATGCATTTTTTTGGCCAAAACACGTAACCCCAGAAATAGGGACCGGTTTTGAGTAGAAAAAATGGGAGGGATGCCGTTTATATTTAGAAAGTTGTTAGGAATGTGAGCCAAAAGCACCCATATTTGAATATGAAGTTAAATATTAGAAATATAGTTTTTAGATGTTATTATATAGTTAATAAACCATTTTGAAGTAATTCAAATCGATTTTAATTATAATTGAAGTTTGATTTGAATAGAACTAGTCACGCAGTGGTACTTCGCGAATTTCGACCATTAACTTAAAATTGATGTACCGAGAGATCCGACCTTCGAATTTTCCCAAGACGAAAAAAGTTTGCTTCGAAATGAAAAGAGCTTTCAAATGTATGGTAAAGATTTTAAATCCAACAGTTAGATTTTAAAATAAGTTCAAACCAAAATTTGAATAAAAGCAACGCTAGTGTCGTTAGTGACCTGAAATTGAATTTCAAAGAAATGAGCTATTTTTAAATTATTAAATTTGGAATAAATTATTATAAATCATCATAAATGATTTGAAAGAGATTTGAATGAATATATATCAAGTTTGGAATGCTAAAAAGCTATTTTATGAAAATAGATTGTTTTCAACCACAATATTTGCAATTGTTTTTGGAATGATCTAAATTAAAAGGTTTTGAGATAACTAAAGATATCCAAATGATTTGTAAACATATATAAAGGATTAGAATGAAGATTTTAAGATATATTTGGAATTTGAAAATTTTAAATAAATATAAGTTTTCCAAATTGAATTGAAGCTAAATAAGAATCGACTTGGTTCTAGTTGAGATAAGTCTCTATAGATAAACACCTTTACTATTTGAGGAACTTAAAATGCTTTGTTATTATTCCATTTATATTATTAGTCCGATATGGGAATTTATATCGATTATGAGTTGATATGATTTCCTTGAAGATTTCATATAAAATGAAAGTAGATTTTGGATTTATCGTGAATGATGTATTAAATAACATTTGTTATCCCACTAAAAGGAAAGATAATTTTCAAAGATAAGTTGAAGAGTAATCTTGATTCTAATTGAGTATAAAGATGTAATGAAAGATTTTTTCCCCTAGCTAGCGATAATGGGAACAGAGTTTAAAGATAGTTTAAAGAGATAAGCAAGTTTCCCTTAACAGGAAGACTGATAAATCACAAGTACGATTTTGGAATTAAAATTTGATCAAAGAAATATAAAGTAATCTACCCTAATCAATGATCAACAAATGGGTTGGATTTGTATAAATATGTTTTTTCGAAAGGATAAGACTGAATAATCGTTAAGGATTGTTCGGAAGATTTATCCCTTGATTCAAGTTAAGCAATCAATGAAGAATGATTTTGGAGATTAAAACAAAGAGTTTTAATAAATCTTTGAGAAAATATTTGAATTTAAAGAATGGTATTAATGAAGGTAATTAAACTTACCAAAATACAAGGCCAATTAGATATGGAGTATTACCAGTTTTGCTCCATGGGGTGAATAGTTTGGGAATGGATAATAATTTGAGAGATTGCCATTTTCGCACGATATAATAATCTCGATAAAGCATAGAAAACGCGATTTGAGTTAAGTTTGTGAAAAGAGATTTTATAACATTTTGAAATGATTTCCAAGGAAAAGATATAAACAAAAGTTTAAAGAATGTAAATCTTTAATAAGGTTTAAACAGGTATACCCAATATAAAGGATTATTTAAGTAAAGTAATATTCCAATATGGAATGAGACTCATGATATTTTTATATACCAATTAATTGTAAAGATGCGCTAGTTATTCCGGAAAGACTAGGTTTCAACCCATTCTGAATAACTATGCAATGAATATTTGAAGATAGTGGTTGAATACCGGGGATCTTCATATCGTTTGGATTTATTGCTGATGTCTTAATCAGGATGCATACCTAAGATGAGGTTATAAGTGGCAATGGTCCAAACGTACTTGTTGACTGTCCGTATTTGCAAGGGTTTCTCTCCTTTATTGGACGAGGAATAAGGTGCCTCCGGTTTCGTTCACAACCCAAAACGGACTTGTATGGATGTGTGTCTGACATTGTATCTTTTAATATGTAATGGATTTTTTCTAAATGTATTTCTGTTAGTGGTGGAGAATTTATTTTCTCGGCTTAATACACTTCTTTGAGACATACGAGCTCAAAGGTTATGTGGTTAGCGATTATCGATTATATGTCATGGGATGACAATGTAGCATGCTAAGTAATGAGTTATTGATGATCAAAGCTTATTGTTGAAAAGCAGTGATTTGTGTAAAATATGACTTCAGGACCTCACAACTGGTAATGAGCCGAAATAGGATGAAGTACCATAGAGTTAAGGACTAAAGTTTCCTTTTAGTTAAAAAACGATGCTATGGAGCCCAGGCAATTTACTTAGTGGGTGATGGAATGAGGCGCCTTGGATAATGGTCAATAACGACCGGGATGTTAATACCCAGCGTACCCTAGGTATTGATTTTGATGACAACAACCATATAAACATTACTACTAACATATATTTGAGTTATACAGGTACATTAGACATATTATGGAGATATCTATACAAGAGTATGATAGAGAAATTATATAAGAAGTTTAATCAGAGCAATGGAAGGATAATCAGAACAATTGAAGACTAAAGCCTATTAGAGAAGAATGCTGAAGAACAGAGGTATTTGAAGTGATGAGTAGTTGGTTGAAACTTAGAATATCTTGTTAAAGATCGCATGGAAATTATACTTGAAGATAATCAATCCTTGACCTCAACCGAATCACCAAAATCCATAAATATAAGGAAATTTGAACTACGGAAAATTTGAAACACTTATAAGTGTTTATGTGCAATTTGCAACACTTATATGTCGACATACACATTTATGTATGTCGATACATAATGGTTTTCCTGATTTTTAAATTCAAATTGGGAAGTTATTTCCCTCTACCCTTTCACCAAAAGACACATCCTTTCATACACTATTTAAAGGCCTCTGGTAACAATTTTTTACATAATTTTTTCTCATTTTCTTCTACTCCTTCTTCTCCATTTATTATCTACAAAATTCCATTGAAAACTATCCTATTACTCTTGCAAATCCACTCTCTTTCACTCTTATTCTTCATTGATTTACAAGCCACACAACATCAGAGAGTTGTACTTGAATTCATATCATTCTCTCTCTGATTTAATATTATTTCCTCAAAGAATTCAAAGATATATTTTCATTGAAGCTCTATAGGATCATTGTACCAAATCTGCAAGAATATATATTGAAGATATGACTACTTGCCATTGTTTTTTGTTGTTGATAAGGACAAGGTGTGTCTTGTAGCTTGTGAAATCAAGATTGTAAAGGTGGTCTTGCCACCCGTGGAAAGCAAGCGAAAATAGTGAAATTCTGCACGGTGAAGTGTAGGACTGGATGTAGGATTGGTTAATCCGAACCAATATCTCTCTAGTGTCTGAGTAGTGAGTAGCCTTAAGATCCATTAGTATTGGGTTATAGACACCTAGTTCCCTAACAGCCGATATCAGAGCAAGGTTTTCAAATTATCATAATCTGATTTTTTTGAAAATAATAAATTGCTAGTAACACTAGTAATACCGTTATTAATTCTTTTATCGAAAGGCAATCTACCACTAGACCTCCTCTATTTGATGGCAGTAATTATGCTTATTGGGCTTGTAGGATTAAATTTTATTTGCAGTCTAATGGATTAGATATTTGGAACATTACCCACGTAGAATATATAGAGCCTCAAACAGAATATTCGAAATGGACACTAGACCAAAAGACAAAAGCACCTAAAAATTCTTAGGCCATGAACATTTTATTTTGCCCTTTAGATAGAAATGAATTTAATCGAGTTTCTATATGTAATTATGAATATTAAATTTGGGGAATATTGAAAGTCACATATGAAGGCACTAATAAAGTTAAACAAACAAGATATCTATGCTGACTCACCAGTTTCAACTTTTTCAAATGAAACCAAATGAATCGATTTCTGATATGTATTCAAGACTTCAGGATACTATACATGCCTTAATATCATTAGAAAAGAAAATTACTGAAGAAGACCAAGTCAGAAAGATCTTGAATTCACATCCTAGTGAATGGGATCAGAATACTCTGGTAATCAAAGAAGCCAACGATATTAGTACTATGTCAAAAGAAGAATTAATTGGTAATCTAATGTCCTATGAAGTGAAATTGCAGGTTAGAAAAGAGAATCAAGGAAATAAGAAGAAATCGCTTACACTTAATGCTATGATCGATAATGATGAATCAGATGATGATGCTACTGATGATGATCTAGAGTTTATTGCCAAGAAGATCAAGGAATTCTTGAAGTAGTAGATAACAAAGAAACTTCGAAAAACTAACAACAATAATTCTAGAAATGGAAATGTTGTTAAATATTTTGAATGTGATAAACCCTGTCATTTGAAAAGAGATTGTCCCAACTTGAGAAAACCAAAGCACATTTCAAATACTTTCAATAAGGAGAGGAAACAAGCATTCAATGCAACATGGGATGATTCAAATACATCATCAAGTAATAGTGAGTCAGAAACAGAAAAGGTCAACGTATACTTCATGGCAATGGATGACCAGGTATGGAATTTGATAAAGAAATCACTAAAGTTTTAAATGATACACATTAGAGATACAAAATAATTTAGAAAGAGTACGATAATAGTTTGGCAGAAATAGATATATTAAAAATATCTAATGAAAATTTGAGTAAACAAAAACAATGTCTAGAAGATGAAATTGAAAGATTTAATGCTCATAATAATGGAAAGGATTTAACACTTGGAAGTTTTGAAAAAATGAAAATGAGTCCTTAAAATTAGAAAATCTTTCAATGAAATCACAAATCACTGATCTGAATAAGAAAATAACATCTCTAGACAATATTATTCTTAATCGTAGTAAGGATTTTGATGAAATGAAAACTGATGTTGATAAATTTAAAAAAGGAAAGGATAACCTTGAGAAATTATTATCTACATCTAAACAAAATAGGAATAAGCATGGACTTCGATATACCCCTAAGGTTAAACCAAAGAAAAATAGTACATTGTACTACGTTTATTAAAGCCACCAAGTTCAAACCAAAACCTAGGAAATTAAAGTTAAATCCTCCATATAGGCTCATTAACTTATGAGTTCAAAAATGGTTAGATAATACAAAAAAAGAAACATATATTGATAATTTTATTAGTAAGGTTCATTTATCTAATGATTATATTTTGAAAGGGCATTTAAATTCTTCATGGGTTTGACATCCCAAAACTTAACCCCGTTGACCCGGAAATAAAAAGGGTACCAGTGTGCATATTTTATAATTTTCAGGTACTAAATAGTCGATGCTCTAAGCATATGATAAGAAATCTATTGAACCTTGGGTAAATATGAAAAGGATTTGTTATAGGCATCAGCAAAGTCGGTAGCTCTAAAACTCATTTGATTATTTAATTTATTTCATGTTTTGATTTCCCCACTTGTGTTTTATTTATATGCACGTACAAACTCTACATAATGTCTAATGGTAAACTAAATAATCCCTTTTACCCTTTTATGTTGTCGATAAAAGGGGAGAAAAGGGTATAAATATACTAGACAAAAAGATAAGGGAGTGCACAGATTTAGGGTGAGTCAAATATAAAAAGTACTATATTTTATCTCTTAAATATTTATATAGTTGTCATCATCAAAAAGGGGAGGTTGTTAATACTCTAGGTACCCTAGGTATTGATTTATATGACAACCATATAAACATTACTACTAACATACATATTTTGAGTTGTGCAGTTACATTAGATATATTATGGAGATATTAAGAAGTTTAATCAGAGCAATGGCAGGATAATCAGAACAATTGAAGAATAAAGCCTATTAGAGAAGAATGCTTAAGTAAAGAGGTGTTTGAAGTGATGATGAGTTGGTTGAACCTTAGAATATCTTGTTAAATATCCCATGACAATTATACTTGAAGATAATTAACCAATGACCTCAACCGAATCACCAAAATCCATAAATACAGGGAAATTTGAAGTGCATAAAATTTGAAACACTTATAAGTGTTACTGTGCATATTTGCAACACTTATATGTCGATTATGTATGTCGACATATAACGGTTTTCCATATTTTTAAATTCAAATTGGGTAGTTATTTTCTCCACCCTTTCACCAAAAGACACATCCTTTCATATACTATTTAAAGTCCTTTGGTAACGAATTTTTTCACATTTTCTTCTACTCCTTTCTCTCCATTTATTCTCTACAAAATTCCATAGAAAACTATCCTATTATTCTTGCAAATCCACTCTCTTTCACTCCTATTGTTCATTAATTTGCAAGCCACGCAATATCATAGAGTTGTACTTGAATTCATATCATTCTCTCTTTGATTTTATCCTATTTCCACAAAGAATTCAAAGATATATTGCCATCAGAGGTACAAGGATCATTGTACCAAATCTACAAGAATTTGTATTGAAGATATGACTACTTGACATTGTTTACTGCTATTGATAAGGAGAAGGTGGATCTTATAGCCCGTGAAATCATGACTGTAAAGGTGTTCTTATCACCTATGGAAAGCAAGCGATTATAGTGAAATTCTGCGTGGTGAAGTGCAGGACTGGATGTACGATAGGTTAATCTGAACCAGTATAAAAATCCTGGTGTTATTTACTTTACTGCAATTTATTTTATTACTTATTTCTTTTGATTTGAATTTGAATAGATACAATTTATCTCTCTAGTGTCTGAGTAGCCTTAAGATCCATTAATATTGGGTTATAGACACCCATTTCCCTAATATGGGAGACGTTATGTTCAGGAGAAATGCGAGCTACACCTGGTATAGGTAGGTATGTTCTGCCGATACAGTAGGAACAATATGTTGATCCTAGAACATCCCGCTAGAGGTGTCCCAAATTGTGGTAAGGAAGATCTTTTGCCTTTGTCATTGATGGAACCCAACTTCCGATACGAAGTCTTATGGTTTTAGTTGTACTCTATGTATGTAGATGTAATATATTGGTACCTACGTCAGCTAGGATTGATACATTTATTTTGAATTATTTTTTCAAAGATAGACACTAATGATAATATCAAATGATTTTCGTGTATCAAGCATATTTGGTTATCATAAGGCAAAATCTGCCCCGAATGGTATGCGTTTGCATTGTGTGATGGGATGCGGGTTTTATGGTAACTTCATCTTCCTAAAGCATGCACGAAGTTATGAAACCCATTTTGATGATTGTTTTAGATATATATGACTTGTTATTTAGTTGTCAAGCTGATTAATCCAAGCCTGACTCGAGTGCCTGACACTTGGGTCAGATCTGTGCTTATTTTAGGTTTAGATAGGATTCGAGGATTTCCCAAACGATTCTAGAGAAGCCGGTAACCTTCGTCAGAAGGCAGAGGGTATTCAACCATCTATACTTGGATGACGTGGTTGCATTATATGAGGATGGGTTAATAAATATCTGTGGTATGTTATTCCAATTTTTTAAAAGTTTTTGCTCTAAAGTTATATTGAATATTATATTTGTTCTATTCCGCTGTGAGATTCTGTTCTTCTCTTTTGTTTATGTTCCCCTGTGTTTTCTCTGATAAAACCCCTGGATGAATTGAGTTTCCGATATTTGGTTTTGCAGTACATAGACACCGTGGATGTGTTAAGTATCGATTTTCGAAGATCAAAAATTCAGTTTATCCCATTTCCAAGGGTGCTTACTATTTGGATTGGACTTGTGTAGTTTATAGTCGGTTCGATTATATCCACTTATATTCCACAAAGCCAAGATTTTTAAACCTATACATTTCTCTTTACATGAGGATGACTGGCGGTAGCGCTCCGGTGGGCCGAGGAAGACGAAGCGTCGAGGTTGAGGGGTGGAATACAGTTTACAACGTTTTGGCGAGAGGGTTGAAAGGTTATAATAATTAATTAGTTAATTTAATGATCGATCAATGTTCGAACTATTATATCTATCTCATATAAACTTAGAATCTAATGAAACAAGTTCTGTTCAAATCATGGAGAAGAATACTCCGCTATGGAACTGATTCGGACAAGATTGGAGCTAGTTTGAACTTTGGGTTAAATTAAACTCACGATTAATTTACTTCAAAAGCGATCATTATTGAAACGATCAAAAATCACTGTGAGAACTCTTTTTACTTGAATGGTTATTATAATCATTAACTGATTATATATTAATTTCTTGTGGTTGCTATGATTTCTTCGTAGATGATGAATGTTTATTTATAGTTTTATATATACTTTTTATGTACGTATAAGCGTTAACAAATACAACGCATATATTATAACTGTTTGTTTGATGCATGCTAACTGTTGTAGTTGTTATTATAATTGTTAACAAAAATTAACACCATGAATATGGAATAATTTGGGAATTGATTGAGTCGAATTCCATTGGAATATTAAATGAACAATATATAAGTGAACTTTCACACGAAAAGGGAAATTGGATTTTTATATCCAAAACAAATTTGGAAATGTAATTGAATATTGAAAAGGTTGAAATGGATTTGAAAGAGTTATGAATTAGAAATGGCTTGTTCTAATTAAAAATGGATTTTGAATAGTACATTCAAAAGTGAATTCGATTTAGATATATAAACGAGGTTTCTAATTTGAAATGATTGTTTTATTGATCTTATTTATTTTTATAATGGATTTCATGGAAGCTTGGGTTTCAAAAGATTTAATTTTTAAAAAATGAAAATAAAGGACACGTAACATCCAGTCCATGTTTCAAATATAAAGCGGGTCCCTATTTTGGTACTTACGTGTTTTTTAAGGAAATTTTAGGCGCTGCACTATGAAAAACAAATCGCAAATATTCCCAAAACAAATCTGAAAAATACAAAAGAAATTGCATAAATCTGTGCAATAAAACTGAATTGTTACATACATGTATGCAACAATTCATGCAGCGTTTCTATTGAAAAATCTGCATGAATTGTTGCATACGTATGTGCGATTGTTGAATTTTGTTGCATACATATATGCAGCAATCCATGCAGAGTTTATGTTGAAAAATCTACATGAGTTATTGCATACATGTATGCAATTATTGAGTTTTATTGCATACATGTATGCAAATAAATATGAAGTATTATGCATGGGCTCTGAATTGTTGCAGAAATGTATGCATTCATTTTGTATTATATGCATACATGTATGCATAAAAGTTAAGAAGGATGCATAACTGCAATAGATGCATACATATATGCAACAATTGCAAATATGTACATCCTTTAAAGCAATAAACTGGAGATCCATTGTTTTTGTGTTTTTTGATGCGTTTTTAGTGGTTTGAATGTCTGAATTTGATGATGTTTATGTGTTTTATTTAGTTACGAATTACTTGATTTTTTTATTTTTTATTCTGAATTTTTTTGATGAATTTTTGAAAAATAGGGATGTAATTTATATGAAAATTTTGACTGGATGTGATGTGAATTTTGAAACTTATTAGGGATGTGAGTTAAACTTACCCTTTAAAAATATTACTATTTTAATATTATAATAGTATAGAATATTCAGTTTGGATTAAAAATGAATTCGAAGTCGAAATTGTTTTTAAATGAGTTTATAAACGTTTTACAAAATATATTGGAACTTAGTTAGACGAGTTTATTTTAAATAATAACATGGGTTGAATAGGACGTGTCGTGCAGTGATTGTTCGCGAATTTCAACCATGTACTTCAAACGAGCATAACTAGCGTAATTTAAATTAGATTTTCTTGAAACGAAAAACGCTTTCTTTCTATTAATGATTGCTTTCAAATGAAAGAGCTAATTTTGGATTTCAACTTATAGATGTCAATTTATGATTAAATCCATTTTTGAAAAGGTCGCTGCAAACGATGTTCGATGACCGTAATTAGAAATCGAACGAAATGGCCATATATAATTATTTAAAATATGGAAAAATTATGATAAATTAGAATGAGTGATTTTAAAGTGATTTGGAAAAATATGAAGTTTCAAACTATATTTTGATATTTCTATGTTCAGCCTAACCTGCTGAATATGGTAAAACGACGTTTTTGGAATTTAAGTTAAATGAACTAAAGATATTTAAACATTAGTTTATTGGATTTGAAAGATGATTTTTGAGAAATCTTTTAATTAAGATTAAATAAGAATTGGATTTGGATAAAAATGATCTTCGGTTATTTGGTATTGATTACCGTTATGTAGACGTTTACTATTTGAGGAATTTGGAAAATGTTTATATCATTATTCCACTTATAGTATTCATTGATTATGAGAATTGGTGTTGGATATAAGTGGATATAAATTCTGTTTAAATATTTAATATAATATCAATTAGTTTAGGGTTTGTTGTGAATAGTGTCTTCAACAACATTGTTCTTTAACCTCGTTAAAAAGGAAGTTTAGGGAATTAAGATTTAATGAAGTTACCAAAGTTAAGCTTTCCAATTTAAAAGGTAAGCTTTATTCCGCATATAGTATTAGTCCGATGTAGGAATTCATATTGATTATGAGCTGATAGGATTTCCATGAAGATTTCGTTTAAAATGAAAGTATGATTTTGGGTTTATCATGAACGATGTTTTAAATAACGTTTGTTCTTTGACTCATGTAAAGGGAAAGATGATTTTCCAAGATAAGTTGAAATGAGATCTTTTTTAATTTGAATATAAAGATTTAATGAAAGAGTTTTCCCTAGCTAATGATAACGGGAACAAAGTTTAAAGATCACTTAGAAAAAAGGTAAGTGTGTTTTTCTTGTAATAATATGATTAAGAAATTGTAAAAATGATTTTGGGCAAGAGATATGATTGAGGAAAGATAAAGTAGTCTACCCTAATAAACGGTCAATGAATGGTTTGGGTTTGGGTAAATATGTTTTCCCGTAAAGATAATTGAAATCTCTAATCAGATTTGAAATGAAAGAAGGTAACCAAACTTACCAAGAAACGAGGGGTATTAGATATGGAGTACCACCAATTTTTCTCCATGGGATGAATAGGATGGGAATGGGATAATGATTTCAGAAATTATCCTTTTCACAAGATTAAATAATCTCGATAAGGCGTAGAAACTTGGTTTGAGTTAAATTCGTGAAATGAAATTTTATAATCATTTGAAATGATTTCCAAGGATTGATTTATACAGGAGTTTGAAGAATGTATATCTTTGATAAGATTCAAGGGAGTAATTCCCAATGTAAAGAAAGGTTTCTTTTGGCAAAGCCAACCGGTTTTTATAGTGCTCCATAACACTCTTTCATTTATTAAAAAATAAAAGATACAAATAGTAGCAGGTGATATGCATTATACATATCAACTAGATGAACTTCCATGCAGGGAAGTAACAAAATTAAATGGTCATTAGCACATGCACATTACATGATGACTTACATAGCACATATCATTTCTATTTGACCTGAACTCTAAGAAAGTTCTACAAACATCAGAGCGTCATCCTTTATCATCATTGTGCTCTTTCAAGAGCTCAATCTTCTTGATTCTAGTGATAGAAGCACTACCCGTCATACGCCTAGATGTAAAAATAGTAATAGGCGAGTTGATGATAATTTCTAGTGGTGCTTTATATCCCAGCGGCGGCAAAATATGATTGCACGGTCCAGGCTTACGTCGCACATCAACATTATTCTTCACTTCAGACAACGGAGACTTGGCATGACTAGGAGATTGAGTTTTGAGAGTCTCTTATTGGCTGCTTTAGTGCCATTTGGTTTGCTACTGCTGTTCAGAAAACAAGGCTTAATTGCTTTTTGAGGAGGGTCCTTTTGCTTGGCAACATGATCAGAGGAAATCATCCCACCTTCTCATGCTCGACTGCATGCCTTTCCATATAATTGTAATTTATTATCATAGTTTCCATCAGTTTGGTTTTCTCGCGGCACACAAAGTTGTCCAGTTTACTGCTATTAATTTCTTCTCTTGATTTTTCAACCGTCTCACAAACTCCTAACTCATTACTTTTAGATGATGCTTTATCCGCTGGTTGTTCAGATTGTTTTCGCCTCGTTGATTTAGCTTCTTCAACGAAGTTGAAATTATGATGTAAAAACGTGTCAAGAGTGTCAATTCCACAACTTTGCTTCTCACCCACATCATTGGTACTTATTCCATCCTTCGAACCAGATACACAGTTCAAAACAACAGGAACAAAAACATCTGCCTTCGTCCTTTCTTCATCGAACTGGGTTTCTTCATTTACTGTATTAGTTGCCGTACATTCACTTTTACTTCATTATTCTCCATGTTCACGAGTTTAACATCACCCATATTGCTTTGATGTACACTACCGTTAGTGTAGGCTTCATACATTGCTTTTGATTTAGCATCATTGCCAACATGTTGTAGGAAAGCACGAGAAAGTAATTCACTTACTTGTCTTATTTCTCCTTCTTTACACTCGATGTCATTTTCCATCTCTATTTCATCTACGTTCAATTCATTTAGGATAGATAACATATTGTTATCATTACGAGCTTCTCTTTTTCCTTTTCCAGGACTGGGATTTGTTGTGACTCAATATCAACCTTCTTTTTGTTGGTGGCCTTTCTCCAAACATTATTGTTCTTAAACTGAGTTTCAGCTGACCCTTTTGAATTGACATTGGTGTTACCTCTAGCATTCTGTTCCTCCACAGATGGCGTGTACTTCTCCTTTGTTAAAGCAACATCGGTATTTGCTCCATTGTGATTACTACATTTATCTGTTGTGTGACCAAACGTACCACATTTCACACATATCTCTGGTTTCCAAAAATAGCTAATGTGAACAGTTTGCTCACTCCCATCTGGTAACATCACTTGAAATTCCGCAGGATGCCCATCGTGTGGTGTTACTTACACCATACACTTTGCAAAATCTAATCGTTCTCACTTCTCAGTGGAGAGATCCATGCACATGAACTTCCCACCCTCATTGCTTGCCAACTAATCCCTCTCTTTGGCCAACCGTAAAGAGGTAGGTTGGTAAGCTTAATCCATACGTGGGCAGACTTAATGCTTTTGGTTAAATCCCTTAATTTGGGTTCCCATGGTCTTACTATGAACAACTTGTTTTGGATAATTAAGGGATCTTCTCTCAAGATTTTATCCCTGTCCTCAATACTTTCAATGAAAAAGAAATAAACTTTACCCGGAGATCAGATTTTAATTCCACCTGAATGATGCCAGAGTTTTTTCAAGTGACTGGTGACTACCGTTTATGAAAGCAGCCAATTGAGAAAGTGCTCAACCAGATAACCTTCTCACTGTTCTTTATATGCATAGAAAATCTCAGTAGTGGGTTGAAGTGCCTTACCAGTGAATTGGAGCTTCATTGTTGGTGGTGTGTACGAACCAGCATTACGTGGTTTCAATTCGAAGACCTATGACCATTTTTTAGCAGATGGCTTAACAGAGGAACTAGGGTTAAATGAGGAGGGTAAATGAAGCGGGCTTGGTTTCGGAGGTGGGTCCGGTGGAGGCGGAATAGGTGGTGAAGGTATAGCTTGAGGTGGAGGAGCTAGATGGTTGTTAATTTGCGAGGGTAGAGGCGGGAGGATTGAGGGCAGACTGTGAAGTATGGGAAGAAAAGGAATGCCATTTTTGGGAAGATGGGTTTTGTAAGGAAAGATTTGAGTAAAAGAATATTCCAAAATGGGATGATACTCATGATAATTTTATATGTCAATTGATTGTAAAGGTGCACGAGTTATTTCGAAAAAACCGGATTTCATCTCATTTTGAAAAACTATTTGACAAGTATTGAAGATACCGAAGACAGTGGTTGAAGACCATCGCTACACAACCAAGATTACATCTTTTCTACTTCAAATACACCGTAAATACTAGATATACTTATATATACATACTTAAAATTGTTTTTAAAAGGAGAAAGGTGATATTTTTAAGGGGTTATGGGGGGTTTAGGAGGGGAGCTGGTGGAGCCTACTGCGAAACGGGTATCGGGTAGGAGGTGATGGTGGTGGTACAGAGGGTGTATTGGTGGTGTAGTGGTGGTTAAGTGGCTAAAGGTATGATTTTTAAGTGGTTAAAGTGGAAAGGAGGATGCTTAGAGAAAATGAGGGCTACGTGGGGTAAAGGGTCGGGGTGGGGAGGGGAAGATCCCATGTTTTCAACAACCTTCTTCAGTATCTTCAATACTCGTCATATAGTTATTCAGAATAGGTTTAAACCCTGTTTTTCCGAAATAACTCATGCATCTTTACAACCAATCGATATATAAAAATATCATGGGTCTCATCCCATTTTGGAATATTCTTTTACTCAAATCATTATTTACATTGGGAATTACGCAATTAAATCTTATTAAAGATTTACATTATTTAAACTTTTGTTTAAATCTTTCCTTGGAATTCATTTCAAAAGATTATAAAATCTCATTTCACAAAGTTAACTCAAATCATATTTTCTACGCTTTAAGAGATTATTGAATCTCACGAAAAAAGGTAATCTCTAAAATCATTATCTCATTCACATCCCATTCATCCCATCCAAGCTGATTCCCATCAACAATTTTATCCCACTTAACACGGGATTTAGGCGCCTATAGGTTCTCGGGAAAGGCGATCCAATACACTTATACCTAAGGGGACGGAAGTGAGGAGACCGAAGCATGAGGTGAGCTTAAGTGAGGACCTCGTCTGAGCGAAGTGAGCAGGAGGTACAAAAACGAAAGCCCTTAGCGCCTCGGGACGGGAATGGGGGACGACCCTACGTGCAGACAGCAGCAACACCGGCTCTACTGTAACGTCACGCATTTTTATCGGTTCGTATTTGAATATTTAAATCAGTTTAAATATTGAATTCAGAGTATAAGTGATATATATATTAGTTTAAAACGAAGTTGAACGAATAAGTTATATATTGAATATAATCGAGGCCGTAATATCGCGGCAGTTCGTAATTTAACGTTCTGAACTTCGTTTGAGTGTACAGAACTCGTTTTAAATCGGATTTCTGTGAAACAAGAAACGTTGAAATCTGTTGAACCGTATTTTTCTAACGAAAGTGGAAAATTGAAGATACGAGTCAACCTACCGATATTATTATATTTTTGGGATCGTGACACCTCGCTGGACACGACGGTGTTTTCGTTTCTGTCCGTACGCAAGTGGAATTTTAGGAACTGAGGTAAACCAATCTTTAAACACATGAACAATCATAATTTCCAATATACTTTTAACTATTTTGTTCTTCTTAGTTCTGTCCGTACGCAAAGAAAAAAATTGACATGTTAATCTGTGAAGTCACAAAGCTACCCATCCCTTTCAAAACGCAAGGCCTGTGTATTTTCACATCATGGATGAATTGTTTTGATCAATCAAATCTACCCTAGTCTAAAACTGTGAGTCCTACTCTTCCTTTGTCTTGAAGCCATCCATGAAAAGATAACTCAACAGACATGAGCAGTTATCCTAATCCATCACGGCAAAGTAACCACTGCAAAGTGTTTTCAACTCAATCTTTCTATGTAAATAGGAAGCTACGTGAAAACCACCCTACGTGTTGTCATATACAAACCCACAGCATGTACATTCAAATCAAGCAACATCTCTTCCCATACTTTCCGTACTTGAAACGTTTAGACAATTAAATGCACCCTCTCGAAGAAAGTAATGCTATCATATTATAGCATTTAAAGCTCGTGTATGCTACCATGTCAATAGGATATAAAATAACATCACGTAGGTATTATATATACACGACAAGGGGTATGCATTGTCACCATCCTACATAAAACAGCTTTTGCACATGCCACCATTGGAAATTCAACCTACCTATATGCTACACCACCCTAGGTTACGTGAGGGCCAAGTGTTTTCTTCTATATATACGGCATCTCTCCTTTTCTTTCGTTCCAAACCATTGCTGAACGTGTATTCAAACTCCCTCCTCTCTTTTGCCTTCCATGAAACCAATAAAATCGTAACCCTATACAATGGTGTTGCTGAAGTCGTGGACTGTATTTGGATCTCCGATCTGAAGGTGGCAATACAGTTCGAGGGGGCGAACTACTTGTTTTGCTGAGGAAAGAGCCACCGTGTTGGCCATGGTAGTGCATGAGGCGGACGGGAGTGATGCTCGTGAAGGGAGCATTTTTGTTTGACGTGGGGTTGCTGGGTGAGGTTAGCCGAGGGGTCATCCTGGAAGTGCGGGCCTTAATAAGGATGTTTAAACATGATAAGCAGTGGGGATGCTTAAACTTTTTCTTTGGGAAGGTTGCGATGAATGTGGGTTCCTGGCGTTGCCAGGTTGGTTTTGTGCCAACATAGGAGGTGCTTGCGTTCACTGTTGTAACGTGGAGTAAATGCATTCGGTAGTGGTTGTGCATTTAGAACTAAGAGACGTGGCAAAGTTTAAATGTCAGCATGGTATGTTATGATAACTTTTTGAAGCTACGTTGGATAGTTTTATAAAGTGGGTTTGTATTTATATGTTGAAAGGAGCAAACTAATTATTGGTGAAAGCAAGTGCGGTTATGGGGTTTTGTTGTGTGGACATGGGTTTAAAAAAATAAACTCTCCTTAAAACATAATAAAACAATAAATTAAGGTTCTGAATCAAAAGATGAAGCATGAAGTGAGAGTTCAAGCACAAGGCTTAGGCGTTAAGGCAGTTCAAGATGAAGGAGAAAATAACATATAAAGGAAGCTAGAGAAGTTAGCGTGTAAGTTTTGGTCAGTTGTATATTAACAACCGTGAGTTACTTAGGGATGGATGGAGTCAGTGTTGGATCCGGCTTAGAATTCGTTGAATGGAGGGGGAGCGTATGGAGGGGAAGCAGATGCTCAAGCATGGGATGATCGATGAGAACGTGCAGTTCGGATCTGTGATGCACAACGTGGATAACAGGATGGAGCTAAATAAGTGACGCACAGTGGTAAAGTAAGGGTTGTTTTTGAATGTGCCGTAACGAATTTAAGAAGCGAAGTATACAAATGCGGATCAGTTGGAATCGTAAAGTCACGGGTTACCCAGTGGAACCAGTTTGAAGTGATTCAGAGATCGTTGGAAATTATAACGTCTGATCCGGTGTACTGACGCAAATCGTTGTTTAACGGTTAACGCGCCAAGGTGAGTAAATTCACTAACTCTATTTTATTTGAAATATTTTAATTATATTTTAAATAATGGTTGAATGCTGTGTAATGGTCATTTAGGTGAATTACAGTTAAATTGGTTAAAATAGGTATACATCGTTGCATACGTATACATCATTGGTTGGATACTGATTTGACTAACATCGGTGAATGCAGGAAACCGGTTGGAGAAACCCAACCGGATTCCTCAATATTTTTATGTACCGTTTGTTTTATATATGCACTGTTTGAACCCAAATGACTTTTAAACCCTGTATGATATTGATGTTGAATGGAAATTCAACAATGATTTTGATTTAATCAATAGACGATATCGGTTAAGAAAATGGCAGTAGACGACCGTAAGTTCATCTTTTTGTTAAGACGTTGAATTGTCATCAGACGAATCAATGAGGTTCAATTTATAAAAATTATATTTTTATAATTGAGGCAAAGTTTTAAAATTATAATAGAAGTTCTAGTATAAATTAACACTTTGTAGTTACTTTTACAAAGTGAATATGAACGATTGTTTTAGCCATTCAATATAAGGTTATAAGGAGATAAAAGTTGTAAATTATCCTATGAGCAAATCTTTTTGGATAATAAAGAAATATATTGTTTTACTTCAGCAATGAATAATAATTACTTAACTTTTAAAGAATTGTTTCTTAAATGGATTTCATTTAAGATGGCATGGAGTTGTAATGGTATGTTACTTGAATTAAGTATAACAATTCAAGTAAAAAGTAAACGACTAAAGATAGAACATAAATGCGTTTTGGTAAAGAAGTTATAAATGGAATTGTATAAAAAAAAAATTGTAACAGAAAGAGACATCAAAATTTTTGTAACGGAAAAAGATGTCAAGATTTTTGTAACGAAAAGAGATGTCAAGACTAGTATAAAGGGAATATGGCAGCGTATTGCAAGTCTTAAACTATAGCGATAAAAATAACGTTGTTAACTAGGCTTAAGCGTGACTGTTATGTCGAGATTAATTATAAAGAGGAATATTAAAGCGTACGATAAGTTTTTAAACTATAACGCTAAATTAGCGCTGTTGACCAAACTTAAGTGTGATTGTATGATGTTTAGTTATACATTTGAATGGATGTTTTTTTTACTTCGATAGTTAAGTAACTGACTATCGAAGTGTTTTGACTCTCGTTGTCAATACGGAGAGACCGGTTGGATATATTATCCGAAAACCACTCTGTATAGGGCATAAGCGCTACAAATTTGACTATGCTGAAGACAATTGAAGACGGAATAAAATGCAAGGGTCGTTCTGTTCCAGAATGGTGTTTTCTGTTTTTCCAGTCCCAGGACAACTTGTATGGACGAACGTCTGATAGAGTATTGCCAACGGTCACATAAGACGGTCTTTTTAAGGTATTACGTCTAGTGGCGGAGAAATTCGTTTCTCTTAGCTTTTATACACGTAATATTTTGGGAAGATCAACTAGTGATTTGACGGGTTTCACGATGTGACATTCAAAGTGTATGGTGATCAGATGTTCTAAAAGATAGACGTAGCCTCAAGCTTCACAACCGGGAAATGACAAAAATCGGGCAGGCATCATGGCTATGTGGGTCGCTTCCATTAGGGTGTATAATCACCTATCTAGAGAAATTCCTTTTACTTCTTTAATCTATTTCGATGCTGTCCCTTTTCGGGAAACGGTGGTTTGAGCCCAACCATTGGTGATATACGTTCGATACACTCAAGCGAAATGAGTGGTCGGTCATGTGTGGGCCGGGTTGCAAGATGTTCTTGTTGAACCCAGTGTATTCGCCTCTAGAGATACACTATCGGCAGGTGGTCCCATACCTTGTCATAGTTGGAATCCAATCTCCAATAAGCGCCCTGCGGTTTTTGATTTTATACTATGTATGTAGAGCGTGAGATGCAAGCGTTCTGCTATTTGGTTATTTACTTGATTAGACATTATTTTAATATCGCTGGATTTTGATATCAAAATATTTTGGGTTATAGTAAGGTAAAAACTGTCCATGGTTATGTGTGGGTTGGTCTTACTATTATCCTTTTGTTTCAAAAGGATTTTCAAAGTTAAACCGTATGGTTGGAATTTCCTCACACCAGTCCCATGACTGACCCAGAGTTTATTTTGTTTGTTTTTCCCTAAACTCTTGGGTGCCCAAATTTGTACGGGCAGTCAAGTGTTTCAGGATTTTACAGATACTCTTGGAGGAGATTGAAGCAGGAGTCTTCACTGTTGGTTATTTAAAGTCATTTCCGATGTATTAAATGTTATGTTGTACTCTAATAATGGTATGTGTATACAATATAGATTTATATTTCAAAGTTATGTTATATAACATATTTTATTCGTTCCGCTGTGAGATTCATGTTTACTCTGATTCTGCTCAGTTTGTGTTCTTCTCCTTCTTCTATTCTATTAGATCTACCTTATCTTTCTCATCCTCTTATTTCTTTCTATTAATGATCCGAATTTCCGTGCAATTTGAGTCAGACTTGTATGGTATTTGGTCGACTCAAAGGGCTCGAATTTGCAGGTCGTTACAGTTGGTATCAGAGCTAAAGGTTAAGTGATTACCTTGGCTCTGTGGCGTGACTCAATAGAGATGAGGTTAGTAATACCCTAGATTGAGTTTGAGTGTATATATACGAGTGAACGTATTTGTATATTTATATAAAAATGGTTTTATATTGTGGAGATTTATTGGTCGAGTGGCTTATGAATTCTGGTCAATCAGTTTGATCCGCTGTATCGATAGGGATTTCTAAACACTTGAACAGAGTAATTCAACACAGTATGTTTTGAAAAGTGTGTAAATGAAATAATTTTACCCAAAATGTATTTTGGTATAAAAGGAGTATATATCTTGAGATTATTATAAGTATATTGGATATGTTGATCGTTATTATGATCGAATAAAATTTAGAATTGAGTTGGTTATATAATAACCAATCGAAATATTATATAAGTATAATATGCAAAATCAGATGAACTAAATCTGAATTCAAAACCAGAATTGAAATAAAACCCTGAAAACTTAGAAAATGATTAAATAAATAGAAATTTAAAATCCTGGGGAGATTTGAGATTGTTTTCCAAGCATTCTGACAGATATTTGAAATGGAAGTGTTTACAAATGAGTTTGAAAAGTAATATATTATTGAACTCACTTTGATGGCTGGAAGATAATTCCGAGGATGAACCACAGCATTATCGGTGTTCATTTTCGAGTTTCTAAGTGAGGGATACTACCAAAGATTTTGTTTTGAAGTAAGTTGTTCGAAAATTCAAATATTTTGAATTGTTATTATATATATATATATGATTTCATACTGATTTGAAATAAAGACCCAAGAATTTAAATTTTCTGAAATTTAACTTATGAAGTTACATATATTGGAACGATAAAAGTGGATAAATTCAAATAAAAAAATTGGAATTTATTTGAAGCCAGTTAAGTGGAGATCGGATTGGGATAGAACTAACCTGGCGAAGTAATTAAATTTGTGAAATAAGATTTTGGAATGGATTTGGATGGTGAGTAAGAGCTGGGAATTAAGACCAGAACATGAATTTTGAAATGGAATTTAGATTGGATAAAAACGAATGATCAAAGTGGACGATGAATTGATTGGAGATCAACCAAGGATTGAGTTATGGGGATGTGAAGTATGAAATTTCAACCAAGCAGGTTGTGAGGAGTTAGAATTAGAGCATCTGCACTTCTTAGCAATTTCGAGGACGAAATTATTTTAAGGGGGAAGGAATGTAACGTCCCGCATTTTTATCGGTTCGTATTTGAATATTTAAATTAGTTTAAATATTGAATGCAGAGTATAAGTGATATATATATATACATATATATATATTAGTTTAAAAAGAAGTTGAACGTATAAATTATATATTAAATATAATCGAGGCCGTAATATCGCGGTAGTTCGTAATTTAACGTTCTGAACTTCGTTTGAGTGTACAGAACTCGTTTTAAATCGGTTTTCTGCGAAACAAGAAACGTTGAAATCGGTTGAATCGTATTTTTCTAACGAAAATGGAAAATTGAATATTCGTTGTATATATTGCAAGATATGTCCAAATTCAAATATTCAGAAAGTCGCTATGAAATCGTATATCGACCGTAACGGTTTATTCGATATAACTAGATATCAGTTTCGAATTATACAGGATCCTTTTGGGACGTAGTGATAATTTAATTTTTAGAATTTTACTGCAATTTTTAATTAATTTAATATGCAACTAATTATTTGGAGTATTTTTGCACCCTGAATCAATATTTTGGGGTTTCAAAATATGAGTCAACCTACCGATATTATTATATTTTTGGGATCGTGACACCTCGCTGGACATGACGGTGTTTTCGTTTCTGTCCATACACAAGTGGAATTTTAGGAACTGAGGTAAACCAATCTTTAAACACATGAACAATCATAATTTCCAATATACTTTTAACTATTTTGTTCTTCTTAGTTCAGTCTGTACGCAAAGAAAAAAAAATTGACATGCTAATCTATGAAGTCACAAAGCTACCCATCCCTTTCAAAATGCAAGGCCTGTGTATTTTCACATCATGGATGAATTGTTTTGATCAATCAAATCTACCCTAGTCTAAAACTGTGAGTCCTACTCTTCCTTTGTCTTGAAGCCATCCATGAAAAGATAACTCAACAGACATGAGCAGCTATCCTAATCCATCACGGCAAAGTAACCACTGCAAAGTGTTTTCAACTCAATCTTTCTATGTAAATAGGAAGCTACGTGAAAACCACCCTACGTGTTGTCATATACAAACCCACAGCATGTACATTCAAATCAAGCAACAGCTCTTCCCATACTTTCCGTACTTGAAACGTTTAGACAATTAAATGCACCCTCTCGAAGAAAGTAATGCTATCATATTTTAGCATTTAAAGCTCGTGTATGCTACCATGTCAATAGGATAGAAAATAACATAACGTAGGTATTATATATACACGGCAAGGGGTATGCATTGTCACCATCCTACATAAAACAGCTTTTGCACATGCCACCATTGGAAATTCAACCTACCTCTATGCTAAGCTAACCTAGGTTACATGAGGGCCAAGTGTTTTCTTTTATATATACAGCGGATCTCTCCTTTTCTTTCGTTCCAAAACATTGCCGAACGTGTATTCAAACTCCCTCATCTCTTTTGCCTTCCATGAAACCAGTAAAATCGTAACCCTATACAATGGTGTTGCTGAAGTCGTGGACTTATTTGGATCTCCGATCTGAAGGTGGCAATATAGTTTGAAGGGGCGAACTACTTGTTTTGTTGAGGAAAGAGCCACCGTGTTGGCCATGGTAGTGCATGAGGCGGACGAGAGTGATGCTCGTGAAGGGAGCATTTTTGTTTGACGTGGGGTTGCTAGGTGAGGTTAGCCGAGGGATCATCCTGGAAGTGCGGGCCTTAATAAGGATGTTTAAACATGATAAGCAGTGGGGATGCTTAAACTTTTTCTTTGGGAAGGTTGCGCTGAATGTGGGTTCTTGGCGTTGTCAGGTTGGTTTTGTGCAAACATAGGAGGTGCTTGCGTTCACTGTTGTAACGTGGAGTAAATGCATTCGGTAGTGGTTGTGCATTTAGAAGTAAGAGACGTGGCAAAGTTTAAATGTCAGCATGGTATGTTATGATAACTTTTAGAAGCTACGTTGGATAGTTTTATAAAGTGGGTTTGTATTTATATGTTGAAAGGAGCAAACTAATTATTGGTGAAAGCAAGTGCGGTTATGGGGTTTTGTTGTGTGGACATGGGTTTAAAAAAATAAACTCTCCTTAAAACATAACAAAACAGCAAATTAAGGTTTCGAATCAAAAGATGAAGCATGAAGTGAGGGTTCAAGCACAAGGCTGAGGCGTTAAGGCAGTTCAAGATGAAGGAGAAAATAACATATAAAGGAAGCTAGAGAAGTTAGCATATAAGTTTTTGTTAGCTGTATATTAACAACCGTGAGTTACTTATGGACGGATGGAGCCAGTGGTGGATCCGGCTTAGAATTCGTTGAATGGAGGGGGAGCGTATGGAGGGGAAGCTGATGCTCAAGCATGGGATGATCGATGAGAATGTGCAGTTGGGATCTGTGATGCACCACGTGGATAACAGGATGGAGCTAAATAAGTGACGCATGGTGGTAAAGTAAGGGTTGTTTTTGAATGTGCCGTAATGAATGTAAGAAGCGAAGTATACAAATGCAGATCAGTTGGAATCGTAAAGTCACGGGTTACCCATTGGAACCAGTTTGAAGTGATTCAGAGATCGTTGGAAATTATAACGTCTGATCCGGTGTACTAACGCAAATCGTTATTTAACGGTTAACGCGCCAAGGTGAGTAAATTCACTAACTCTGTTTTATTTAAAATATTTTAATTATATTTTAAATTATGGCTGAATGATGTGTAATGGTCATTTAGGTGAATTACAGTTAAATTGGTTAAAATAGATATACATCGTTGCATACATATACATCATTGGTTGGATACTGATTTGACTAACATCGGTGAATGCAAAAAACCGGTTGGAGGAACCCAACTGGATTCCTCAATATTTATATGTACCGTTTGTTTTATATATGCACTGTTTGAACACAAATGACATTTAAACCCGGTATGATATTGATGTTGAATGGAAATTCAACAATAATTTTGATTTAATCAATAGACGGTATCGGTTAAGAAAATGGCAGTAGACGACCGTAAATTCATCTTTTTGTTAAGACGTTGAATTGTCATCAGAAGAATCAATGAGGTTCAATTTATAAAAATTATATTTTTATAATTGAGGCAAAGTTTTAAAATTATAATAGAAGTTCTAGTATAAATTAACACTTTGTAGTTACTTTTATAAAGTGAATATGAACAATTGTTTTAGCCATTCTATATAAGGTTATAAGAAGATAAAAGCTGTAAATTATCCTGTGAACAAATCTTTTCGGATAATAAAGAAATAAATTGTTTTACTTCAGCAATGAATAATTAATATTTAATTTTTAAAGAATTGTTTCTTAAATGGATTTCATTTAAGATGGCATGGAGTTGTAATGGTATGTTACTTGAATTAAGTATAACAATTCAAGTAAAAAGTAAACGACTAAAGATAGAACATAAATGCGTTTTGGTAAAGAAGTTATAAATGGAATTGTATAAAGATTTTTGTAACGAAAAGAGACATCAAGATTTTTGTAATGGAAAAAGATGTCAAGATTTTAGTAACGAAAAGAGATGTCAAGATTAGTATAAAGGGAATATGGCAGCGTATTGCAAGTCTTAAACTATAGCGATAAAAATAATGCTGTTAACTAGGCTTAAGCGTGACTGTTATGTCGAGATTAGTTAAAAAGAGGAATATTAAAGCGTACGATAAGTTTTTAAACTATAACGCTAAATTAGCGTTGTTGACCAAACTTAAGCGTGATTGTATGATGTTTAGTTATACGTTTGAATGGATGTTTTTTTTACTTCGATAGTTAAATAACCGACTATCGAAGTAGTTTGACCCTCGTTGTCAATACGGAGAGACCGGTTGGATATATTATCCGAAAACCACTCCGTATAGGCATAAGCGCTGAAAATTTGACTATGCTGAAGACAATTGAAGACGGAGTGAAATGCAAGGGTTGTTCTGTTCCAGAATGGTGTTTTCTGTTTTCCCAATCCCAGGACAACTTGTATGGACGAATGTCTGACAAAGTATTCCCAACGGTCACATAAGACGGTCTTTTCAAGGTATTACGTCTGGTGGCGGAGAAATTCGTTTCTCTTAGCTTTAATACCCGTAATATTTTGGGAAGATCAACTAGTGATTTGACGGGTTTGACGATGTGACATTCAAAGTGTATGGTGGTCAGATGTTCTAAAAAATAGACGTAGCCTCAAGCTTCACAACCGGGAAATGACAAAAATCGGGCAGGCAACATGGCTATGTGGGTCGCTCCCATTAGGGTGTATAATCACCTATCTAGAGAAATTCCTTTTACTTCTTTAATCTGTTTCGATGCTGTCCCTTTTCGGGAAATGGTGGTTTGAGCCTAACCGTTGGTGATATACATTCGATACACTCAAGCGAAATGAGTGGTCGGTCATGTGTGGGCCGGGTTGCAAGATGTTCTTGTTGAACCCAGTGTATTCGCCTCTAGAGATACACTATCGGTAGGTGGTCCCATACCTTGTCATAGTTGGAATCCAATCTCCAATAAGCGCCCTGCGGTTTTTGATTTTATACTATGTATGTAGAGCGTGATATGCAAGCGTTCTACTATTTGGTTATTTACTTGGTTAGACATTATTGTAATATCACTGGATTTTGATATTTTGGGTTATAGCAAGGTAAAAACCGTCCATGGTTATGTGTGGGTTGGTCTTACTATTATCCTTTTGTTTCAAAAGGATTTTCAAAGTTAAACCGTATGGTTGGAATTTACTCACACCAGTCCCATGACTGACCTAGAGTTTATTTTTCCCTAAACTCTTAGGTGCCCAAATTTGTACGGGCAGTCAAGTGTTTCAGGCTTTTACAGATACACTTGGAGGAGATTGAAGCAGGAGTCTTCACTGTTGGTTATTTAGAGTTATTTCCGCTGTATCAAATGTTATGTTGTACTCTGATAATGGTATGTATATACAATACAGATTTATATTTCAAAGTTATGTTATATAAACATATTTTATTCGTTCCGCTGTGAGATTCGTGTTTACTCTGATTCTGCTCAGTTTATGTTCTTCTCCTTCTTCTATTCAGTTAGTTATACCTTATCTTTCTCATCCTCTTATTTCTTTCTATTAATGATCCGAATTTCCGTGCAATTTGTGTCAGACTTGTATGGTATTTGGTCGACTCAAAGGGCTCGAATTTGCGGGTCGTTACATCTACGAATATTTCTGTTGGCTTTCCCGTGAATAAGAATTCATTGTTAGGCGTGGCGAAGCGAACACAAAACTGGCGGTATTTCATATCTAATACCCCTCGTATTTTGGTAAGTTTGATTACCCTCTTTCATTTAAATCTGATTAAATATTTCAATTATCTTTACGGGAAAACATATTTACGCCAAACCCAACCCATTCGTTGATCACTGATTAGGGTAGACTACTTTATCTTTCTCGATCACATTTCTCACCCAAAGACCATATTTACGATTTCTTATCTTATCGTTATGCGAAAACACGCTTATATTCTTTTAAGCGATCCTTAACTTCGTTCTCGTTATCGTTTGCTTAGGAAAAAATCTTCCATTAAATCTTTATATTCAAATCAAATAAAGATTTCATTTCAACTTAACTTGAGAAATCATCTTCTCCTTTAACTGGGTTAAAGAACAAATGTTATTCAAAAACGTCGTTCACAGTAAACCCAAAATCTTTATTTCAATTTCAATGAAATCTTCACAGAAATCATATCAGCTTAAAATCGATATAAGTTTCCGTATCGGACTAATACGATAATCGGAATAATGACAAATCCTTTCAAATTCCTTAAATAGTAAAGGTCGTCATCCATAAAGACCCATCTCGATTATCACTAAATCGATTCCCATTCAATTCCAGTTTAATTTATTAATTGGAAAACTTCACTTTGGAAAACTCATTAAATCTTGAAATAAAGATTTATTTAATCTTAACGAAGATTATAACTTTCTAGAATTCCAAACATAACTTCACCTTTAATTGGGTTAAAGAACGTTATTATTGAAGATATCATTCACGACAAACCCCAAACTAATTGATAATAAATAGAGGATTTAAACATACTTTATATTCACTTATATTCAATACCAATTCTCGTAATTAACGAATACTATAAGTGGAATAACAATATAAGCATCTTTCAAATTCCTCAAATAGTAAAAGTCTAGATAACTGTAATCAATACCAAATATTCAGAGATCATTTCAATCCAAATCCATATTCCAGTTAATCTTAATTAAAAGATTCTCAAATCTTAATTAAAAGATTTCTCAAAAGTCATCTTTGAAATCCGATAAACTAATATTTGAAAATCTTTAGTTTATTTAACTTAAATTCCTTACCATATTCAACAAGTTTAGTTGAAAGCATAAATATTGAAATATAGTTCGAAACTTTATATTTCATTCTTAAAACTCTTTAAAATCACTTATTATGATTTATCATAAATTTTCCATATTTTTAATAAATTTTATGTGGCCATTTTTGATCGATTTCCAATTACAGTCATCGAACTACGTTTACAACGACCCAAAAATAAATTTAAATATAACTTGAAATCTATAAGGTGAAATCCAAAATTTCTACTTCCAATTGAAAGCTACTTAAATAGAAAATAAATATGTCTCATTTCGGGGAAATCCTATGTCCGTTTGAAGTTCATGGTTGAAATTCACGAACTATCGCTGCGTGACACATCCTATTTAAACCATATTATTATTTAAAATAAAACACGTCCGATTCAGTCCAAAGTATTTTATAAAATGTTTATGAACTCGTTTTAAAATGATTCTAACTTCAAATTTAATTATAAATCAAAATTGATTATTTATTCTATATTATTATAATAGTAAAATAACAATATTTTTCAAAGTATAATATTTTAAAATCCATACTTTTCTTAAATTCATTATAAATATAAATAAGATCATCGGAATAATCAATTCAAGTTATAAACATCGTTTTTACATCTAACTCGAGCTCACATTTGAATTTACTATTCAAAATCTATTTTTAATTAGAACGAGTCATTTCTAATTCAAAAATCTTTAAAATGCATTTCAACCTTTTCAATTGTTGTTGAAATCATATTAACCTCTTTTCCAAATCGTTTCGGATATAAAAATCCAATTTCCATTTATATTGTTCATTTAATATTCTGATGGAACTTGACTCAATCAATTCCAAAATATTTCCATATTCACGGGGTCAATTTGTGTGAATAATTATAATAACAACCACAATAGTTGCCATCCATCAAACAATCAGTTAAAATATAAGCATTGTAACTGTTAACGCTTACATGTACATAAACAGTAACAATAAAACTGTAATAAACATCCATCATCTAAGAAGCAACCATAGCAACCACAAACAATCAATATATAATCAGTAGATGATTATAATAACAGTTCAAGTTAAAAAGAGTTATCACAGTGATTTTTGATCGTTTCAATAACGATTGGTTTTGAATTAAATTAAACTTGAGTAAAAAATTAACTAGCTCCAATCTCATGCAAATCAGTTTGCATGCATAGCTTATGTCCATACGATCCTAATGCATCATATTTCGTCTAATTCTGAGTTCATATGAGAGTGATATGCGTGTTTAAACATTAAACAAATTAATTACATCATAAATTAATTACTTATTTAATTAAATTACTTAACCTTCTTCACCAATGCTCCACGTATCCCTATCCTTGTCCACCACCATCGCTATAGGGCATTAGAGTCTCGCCCACCACCGCCGTCCCCCGGCGCGTTCCCGCCTCCAAGGTCGACCTCCAGAAAGCCGCCCATCGCCCACGATTTGACCCCAACCGAGAAATCCTTCAGCCCAAAATTTAGTCACATCGAGCAACCTGAAGCCACATCACCGTCGTCCTTTCCTCTTCCACTTCTCTATTGACACCCCCGGCCAACAACGCATGTAGCGCAGCCAATCACCAAAAATTCGAACGTGACTCCCCAAAAGCATTCGACGTCGATCATGTCGAAACCACGGTCGCCACAGGCCAAACCTCCAATATGAAAGTTGCAGGCCTCACTCACCTCTCTAACTTCCTATTTGACACCTTCAGTCAACTTTCTACCGTTTGCACACAAAACCCTACAAAACGAATCTGATCTAATGGTGGTTGCAATGAGATTCCAACCACCTCAGGTGTCCATTGGCTATGAAATTTGGTTAGTGTGTCGCCCTCAACCTTATCTACAACTTCCTAGTTAGAACCTTCCTCCAATCCTTAGCGATTTGGAAGATATAAATTAAAAGGAGGAGATGGACTTATTTGCAAAATGTTGCTGTTTTGGGGGATTAGGAATTGTGAAACTTGGGTATAGGGTAGGGTACTTATATGGGGGTATTTTTGGGGGTAAGGTGGCTTATAGTAGTACCCAAAGACAAATAACTTATTAGAGATAAGATCAGTGGTATCCTAAAATGAGTTGCTCATTGGAGATTGGGTTAGCAATGCCCTAGAATGAGTTGAGAGTATTATAAATATATAAGTGACATATTTGTGATTTTCATTTATAAATGATTTTTATTTTTAAAGGATAATATGTACTTTCTATAAAAAAGGATTTTGTTTTGATAACGTGAAAGTTATATTTGAGAAGTTAATCAACTAATTGATTTCTGGGTGTGATGTTTGGTAAATAGTCTAACTATTAAGAACCAGTGTAATTATATACTTAAATAAGTCTAGATAGGAGGTATAAGAAAGTTAAAATGCCCAGTTATACATTTAAGAATAGAAATAGAAAGCAATCATAGATATGATGAGCCAGAGCATGTTCCGATGGAGTCAAATTCTATGGGATCTGAGGATTAGATGCTTGGGTGTTAAAGATCGGTGACAAACTTGAGTATGATTCAGCTGGCCACTTTATTATACCTGATCTAGTTCTAGCAGTACTACTTGTAGTGGATATACTGCATCCACATATGATAGCAATTGTTCCTGACTTAGTTCCAGAGATTGTTGCAGAGCTTATTCTTGTGCATCCCGAGTGGGTATGGCCTTAGTTACCACTGACAGAGTTTGTTGTTCCAGAGTGGGAGGGACATCAGATAGAGCATGGGTTAGGTATGGTGCTAGGAGATTTAGCGTAGCCCGCAGTGCCAGAGCACTTACCAGTATGGAATCTCGCACCAGAGGTTGTTGAGCAGGTTGAGCCAGAGGTAGATCCGGAGATTGATGTGGCAGACCATGATGCTGACGCTATGATAATTGAGGAGAGTGAGCCAGAGATGGACCCGGTGACAGATGAGGCTAGCTACGAAGCCATTGATGCGCTATATGATTAGGAGGAACCTGAGATTCCAAATGACTATTGGACTGATGAGGAGGTGGATATTATGGATGATGATCCTGATGACTTTTGGGTCGAAGAGTAATTGGCACAGACCGGGCATGGGATGGAGTAGACCAGAAGCTGGAGGAGATATCTCTTTCGGGACCATTAGTTCATGATTCCGACAAGGATTAGGGAGCTAGTAGTTGCATCAGTCTATATATGTTAATGTAGTAGGTAGGGTTCGATTTCGTTTTGGTGTGGGATAGGCACTAGATGTATATTTTGGGGCATGAAGTGTTTTGATATTGTATATACCACCCTAAGTACGTAGTACGTTCTTAGGTTGGTAGTTAGGTGCACATACGTAGCTTATACCTTAAGTGGTACCTTACACTAGGGTATAGGTTCTGTCTGTGGTTACAGTATGGTATTCCGTTTATGATGTACTGGAAAGCAATATGATATGTGTAATGTCCCATATTTTTACGGTATTATAATTTATTTATTTAATTATATAAATAGTGATTTAGAGGAATTAATGGTGGTTTAATTAAATAATTTTGAATATTTAATTAATATAATAATTAAATAATATATTTAATTCTGAAATAATCAGAATTAGCTGAAATGGCAATACGATGTGAATTGGGCAATTCAATATATATAATTCAGTTCAGAATTTGAATTAGAATAATGAATATATTATTTGAACGACAGTTTAAACGTATAATTATATTATAATTAAAATCAAGCTTGAAATGGCGTGGCAGTTCGTAATTTGGCGATTCGAACTTTAAAATAATATACATAAGCCGTTTTAAATCGGATTTCTGTGAAACAAGAAACGTTCGGAGCTGATGAAGTTTATTTTTCTAGCGGAAGAGAAAAATCGGGATTTCATTGTGTAGATTTTGATTTATGTCCAAATCAAATTTTCAGATAGTCGCTATGGAATTTCATTTATAATTTATAGCGATTTATTTATATTTTAAATGGAATTTTCATATAAATAAAATATCGATTCAACCGAGATTTGGATATCAAGCTATAAATCCAATTGGAGTTGTATGCTATTCTATTGTGAATATATACGATAATATTTAATTATAAATATTTAATTTTTATTATTTTTAAATATATTTATATATTTAAATGGGTTATTTAGAGCTTTAAAAATAACTAGTTTTGCAAATGACCTCCGTTTTTTATGAAACTAATTTTGTTGGATCCGCAATATTAAATTATTGCTAGATTTCAATTTTCGTGATTTTTAGAGTCAGTATGTGGCCGTACGGATTTTTAATGTGTATTACAGTCAATAAATTGACCTTTAAAAATACATTGTATGAGCAAACGGAGTCGGAATTTGACGAAACAAGTTTTGTTGGGTCCGTAATGTCAAACTATAGTTGTATGTCCATTTTCATTGAAATTGGATAATATATGTGATGGTACGAATTTTTAAACACTAAATGAAGATGACGATTCATTAAAATTAATAAAATAATCAATATAAAAATAATAAAATTACTCTATAAATATATCATCCACCTTAACCCTAATTTACATTCTTTGGTCAATACTCAAAACTGCTGCTGTTACTCTTCTCTTCCAAACGCAAGTTTTTAAACTCTACAAAAATAAATAATAAATGATATGAATTCCTATAAATGGTAAAACATGTGTATATGTATTCCTGGCAAGTAGAGCGTCATTCTTATGTAAGTTTTGTTGGGTATCGAAGCAATAATTTTCGCACCAGTATACCTAGCGTTTCTAGGGTTCAACATTTCAAGAGATTAAAGCCTTGTTGTTGGAATTTGATGTTAATTTCGAGATGAGCATGGAGATTTTAACAAGTAAGAAAATTCTCAGCAAAGTTCAGAACAAAATTTGTCGATCAAATATTCTGCCTGAGAAGCTTACGCGGGTTCGATTATATATTTCTTTGTGAGATCGAGTAGAACCAAAGTGACACATCGAAGAAGTGCATCAGAAGGGAGAGCGATTGATATATGTTGTCCGATTTTTCATGATTCGGAGTGGGAGCTTGATCTCTGGAAGGATTCGAAAATGGTTGAGCAGCGTGGTGAGTTACGGGCTTTGTACTGGGAGAAGAAGGATTTAAAGTGGGAGGTTAAGGTTAACTAAGTGGTTAATTAAATTATGTTAATTTACCTTTGATTTTAAAGGGGGAGGAAAAGTGTTCGGGTACTGTTTTTCTGGTGCGAAGAGACATAGTAAAGGGAAGGGAGAACTCAGTCTTTGGCAAGTGTGTACAGGAGTGAGGACATGGGGAGAGAGGGGTAGAAGACATGAATGGAGCACGATAGCGTGACTTATACAAGAAGAGTACGACAATAGTTTGTAAGCGGTGAAGTTGGATTTTGAAAAGTATGAGGCAACATGTTAGTGTGGTTCGTTTGATTTATAATGAAGCAAGAGATGAGCTTGGATTTTTCGAATGTTGAAAATGGCGTTGGAACAATACTGGAGTAGGACTCACGTTTTGGAGAAGAAGACATTTTCTTTTTGGAGTCGGGTGCGTAAGGCATTTGGGCTGAGTTAAACAAAAAGAAGTAAGCCCAATAAAGAATCAAATTTAAGTTATTTAATTTTATAATATATATACAAGCTTGTAACGCTATATTTCGCACGTACCATATCAGAATTTCGAACGGACGGACCTGTTGGAATCGTATGGACGAGAGCAACACAATGGAACTGACTGGGAGTGGATTGGAGCTCGTTACAATTTATAGTGAAATAAATTGTCTGTCAGAATCAATCAACAATTATCGTTATTTAACGATGATCGTCCAAGGTGAGTAAACACTCACCAACTCTATCAGTTTATATTTTTATAACGTATATTTAGAACTGATAAATGATGATTGATTCTGTATGTTGACTGTTTGGTTGAACTACTAAGTAATTGTTTGAAATTATAGATCTTGTTATATATATAAATATAAATAAATATATATATATATAAATAGATTTTGTTTATCAGAATGTTTCATAGTGAAATAAATTGATGTTAATTGTATTGTTTAACATCTGTGGATGCAGGGAAACAGGTCGAAGGAATCCAACTGGATTCCTCAACATTTATTTTTACTGTTTTTCATATATTGTAATATATGTTGTAATATATAATCTGTTGTTGATTATGTGTGTTTGAATGATATCGATCATTGTTATTTGGTATTTTAAATACAGTAAGAAATACTGGGATATAGAAAAGGGGATTTTCAAAGTGTATTTTGAAAATAAGTATTTATATAAAATCAAATGGATTTTATATATAAAAGGAAAATATTTGTGAAACAAATACAAAAAGGAAATATTTGTGAAAACAAATAGAAAAGGAAATATTTGTGAAAATAGAATTGAAAGAGAAATATTTGTAAACCATTTACAAATAGAATTGAAAGAGAAATAATTGTAAACCATTTACAAATAGAATTGAAAGAGAAATATTTGTAAACCATTTACAAATAGAATTGAAAGGGGAATATTTGTAAACCAATTTACAAATAGAGTTGAAAGGGGAATATTTGTAAACCACTTACAAATAGAATTGAAAGAGAAATATACGTAAACCACTTACAAATAGAATTGAAAGCAGAATATTTGTAAACCACTTACAAATAGAATTGAAAGGGGAATATTTGTAAACCATTTACAAATAGAATTGAAAGGGAAATATTTGTAAACCATTTACAAATAGAATTGAAAGAGAAATATTTTTTAACCATTTACAAATAGAATTGAAACAAAAATATTTGTAAACCATTTACAAATAGAAATGAAAGAGAAATATTTTTAAACCATTCACAAATACAATTGAAAAGGGAATATTTGTAAACCATATACAAATAGAATTGAAAGGGGAATATTTGTAAACCATTTACAAATAGAATTGAAAGGGGAATATTTGTAAAACATTTACAAATAGAATTGAAAGGGAAATATTGGTAAACATTTAACAAATAGAATTTGAAAGAAAATATTTATTTCAAAAATAAATAGATTATAACAAGAAATATTTATTTAGAAAATAAATAGAGTTATAAAAAGAAAATATTTAATTAGAAAATAAATAGAGTTATAAAAGGGGATTTTGAATGAGATTTAATTGTTAGAAATAAAAAGGAGATTTCTTATGAATAATTCTATAAATAGAAGTATAAATAGATTTGAAAATGGGATACTATTTGAAATACGAAGTCAAACTTAATGGAGTTAATCGAATATAGTTTATTCGAATAGAGTTAAAGGAGGTAATCGAATATAGTTTATTCGAATAGAGTTAAAGGAGTTAATCGAATATAGTTTATTTGAGTAAGTTAAAGGAGTTATCGAATATAGTTTATCCGAAAGGAGTTAATGAAATATAGTTTATTCGAAAGGAGTTAAGTGATAAGAGTTAATGGATTAAAGTTAATCGAGTAAAGTTAATGGAGTTAGGGTTAATTGATTTGAGTTAATCAAGTTATATTTTGGAGTTAGATATTTTAGGAGTAGGAATTATAACGCTATAGTTATAATCAATGTTTTTTCAATAAAGAAGTAGATTCCTAAATAGAATCGGAGAGTTACGTAAGGAAGTTTGTTAAAGATGTAAAAGGTGAACCTTGTCTTTTTTGAAGTTAGAAATGTTGTTCATTTAAGGTCTGAGAGGTAGTTATACCCCAACTTGATTGGCTTCATTTTTAGCTAAGGAATGGTTAAGGTTCGGTAGTGAAGATTGGTTAAGTGAATTTATTTAACGAGTATAATGGTTTGAGTGGCATAACGATGTTTTATTTAAACATCTGTTTAAATCCAATGTAGGAGTTTTGGAAATGTTTTCCAAATAAGAAATCAGAAATGTTTTCCAATATAGAACATAAGAAATGGAAATGTTTCCCATTGTTAATAACATATATTTTCTAAATTTAGAAAATAAGAAATATTGAATATACGGGAATAGGAATAGGGAAATGGATAATTGAATGACAAATTAAATTAAAGTGGATTAGTGTTGATTGATGATTTGCTCGGTAAGATTTCCATTTGGAAATACGACCGTTGTTTGTACACATGTTTTCCTTTGATAGTTAACTCACCGACTATCGAAGTTTTTGACCATTTTTCCGTCGTTAATACGGAGAGATGGGGACCAAATGCATTATCTGAAAACCACTCCGTATGGGCGTTAGCGTTACGATCAAATATGATGAAGATAATTGAAGACAGGGTTATGCAAGGGTTGTCCTATTTACATAATAGTACCTTCGGTTTGTCCAGTTCTAGGACGACCTGTATCGAAGAATGTCTGACAGAGTATATGTAATAGATCACGTAAGTTGATCTCTTCAAACATATGCACGTTTGGTGGAGGAGGAATTCGTTTCTCTTTGCTGTATACCTGTTGTATTTTTTGGGAAATTAATTTGTGATTTGGCGGGTATGACGATGTGACATTCAAAGTGAATAAATGTGTGATTTGTCAGAGATAAGCATGGCCTCTAGCCTCACAACCGAAAATGGAAAAAAATCTGGCAGGCAGCATGGCTAAGTGGTTGGCTGCCAATTAGGGTGTATTATCACCTATCTAGAGATATTCATTTCATTCTATAATCTATTGTCGATGTTGTACCATTCGGGAAACGGTTGCTGATCCCAACCGTTGGTGATATACATTCGATACACACAAGAGAAATGAGTGGTCGGTCATGTGTGGCCAGGTTGCAAGATGTTCTTGTTCAATCCAGTGTACTCCTCTCTAGAGGTACACCATCGGAAGGTGGTTCCATACCTTGTCATAGTTGGAAATCCATTACCCAATAAGTGCTCGCGGTTTTGATTGTATTATATATATATGTGGAACGTGAGATGAAAGCGTTCTGCAAGTTGATTATTATATTATGGTTGATAGACACTATTATAATATCAAAAGAGTTTTGATATAAAAGATCATTGTTTCTTTCAAAATGATTTGAAAGTTAAATTAAATTGATTTGGATTCTCATAAGGGAAAAACCCATTCCGTTATATGACGTGGTCTTATGAGATATCATTTTATTGCTCAAACTGTTTTTAAATTGTTTTTCTCACACCAGTCCCATGACTGACCCAGAGTTTGTTTTGTTTTCCCTAAACTCTTGGGTGCTCAATTTTGTATGAGCAGTCAAGTAGCCGGGATTACAGATGCACTAGAAGGAGCTGGAGCAGGAGGCTTCAGCAGCGTTTCTATAGCTATGTTTATTTCCGCTGTGATGTAAGTGTTATACTCTGATAATGTTACTGTATACATATACTAGTTTTATTTCAAAGTTATGTATCTATTATATATTGTTCGTTCAGCTGTGAGATTCGTGTTACTCTGTTGATGTTGTATGTCCTTCTTCTTCTTCTATTCTAAGTATCTATCTTATCTGTCCTCACCCTCTGTTTTCTTTCTATTAGTTTTCTGGTTTCCCGTGTAACTTGGGTTGGACTTGTGTTATTTGGTCTGCTCAAATTGTACCGGAATTTCGGGACACTACAGTTGGTGTCAGAGCTTACGGTTAAGTAATTTCCTTGGCTCTATGGCGTGACTTAGTAGAGATAGGGTTAGTAATACCCTAGATTTAGTTGAGTGTATATATATGACCGCATATTTGTTATTTAATACAAAATGATTTTATATTATGGAGCTTTGTTTGTTGAGTCGTTTATGAGTCCTGGTCGATCAGTTTGATCCACTATATTGGTAGAGATTTATAAACACTCGAATACGATGAACCAACACTGTATGTTTTGAAAAGAGGGTAAATGGAATAATTTTATCTAAATTATATTTTGATATAAAGGATTTATATTGAAATGATAATAATGTATTGGATATATTGGTTGTTATTATAATTGAGTAAGATTATAATTGAACGGTTATGTAAATAACTAATCAGAATTCACATAAGTGTTATATATGAAATCGAAATGGATTAAAGTTGAATTTAAATCAGAATTGAAATTACAGCTCTGGAAAGTTGGAAAGGTGTTTGTAAATGGACTTGGATTAAATATAAGGAAATTTTAAAGTCCTAGGAGATTTTAAATTGTTGTTCAAGCATTGTGAATGGTATTTTGAAATGTATTTCAAAATATAAGTGTTTAGAAATGGTTTTGAAAGTAATATAGTATTGAACTCACTTCGATGGTTGGGAAATATCACTGATGATGAATTGCGACATCATTAGTGTTCATTCCGAGTTCTAAGTGACGGATTACTACCAAAGATATTGATTTCGAATTGTTTTGGCAAAACAAGTTGTTTTAAATCCTGAAAAGGAAAGTTTGACATTTGAGAAAAGCAAAGTTGTTTAAACTCTCCAGGAAGAGACCGTTTGAATTAAAAACAAATTTAAATAAAAATTTGTGGAAATAAATTGGAATTGAATTGAAACCAATTAAGTGGAAATTGAATTAGATTAGAATGATATCGAGAAAATTGGATTTGTGACATAGGAATATGAAATGATATTGTGTTGGTGAGTTAAGAATTGGAATCGAGAATGGAACTCGAGTTTGGAATAGAATTCGACTTGGATATAAGCGAATAGCTGTGTTGAACTGATATTGATTGGAAATTGGTTGAGATGACTTTGGTATATGTTGAATTAATAGTAGGTGAAAGTGATAAAGTTGATATGCCCGACAAAAAGGTACAAGTTTAAATATGGTATAACCATGAGATTTATGAGCCGAATTGGCAAGCCGCTTGGCTGATTGAATTTTTTTTATGGGATGGAGGAGGCCCAAAGAGGCGAGTGGTAGTTGTACCGATTGACTAGTACAAAGGCATTGCTGGCGAAATTTTTCGAAAATTTTGGGTGTTCGAAAATTTTCAGGATTTTTGAAAATTTTCGTTGATAAGAATTAATTAATATTTAATTGAAATTAAATTGGTTCAGTTGAAACTGAAGTGAAGAAGTAAACAAATAAGTTCTAACCAGTTAATAGGGTTGTTTTCTACCTTAGCAATTTCGAGGACGAAATTATTTTAAGGGGGGAAGAATGTAATGTCCCGTATTTTTACGGTATTATAATTAATTAATTTAATTATATAAATAGTGATTTTGAGGATTTAATGGTGGTTTAATTAAATAACTTTGAATATTTAATTAATATAATAATTAAATAACTTTGAATATTTAATTAATATAATAATTAAATAATATATTTAATTTTGAAATAATCAGAATTAGCTGAAATGGCAATACGGTGTGAATTGGGCAATTCAAAATATATAATTCAGTTAAGAATTTGAATTAGAATAACGAATATATTATTTGAGCGACAGTTTGAATGTACAATTATATTATAATTAAAATCGAGCTCGAAATAGCGCGGCAGTTTGTATTTTGGCGATTCGAACTTTAAACTAATATACAGAAGCCGTTTTGAATCAAATTTCTGTGAAACAAGAAACGTTCAGAGCTGGTGAAATATATTTTTCTAGTGGAAGAGAAAAATCGGGATTTCATTGTGTAGATTTTGATTTATATCCAAATCAAATTTTCAAATAGTCGCTATGGAATTTCCTTTATAATTTATAGCGATTTATTTATATTTTATATGGAATTTTCAATATGAATAAAATATCGATTCAACCGGGATTTGGATATCAAGTTATAAATCCAATTGGAGTTGTATGATATTTTATTGTGAAGATATACGATAATATTTAATTATAAATATTTAATTTTTATTATTTTTAAATATATTTATATGTTTAAATGGGTTATTTGGAGCTTTAAAAATAACCAGTTTTGCAAACGACCTCCGTTTTCGACGAAACTAATTTTGTTGGATCCGCAATATTAAATTATTGCTAGATTTCAATTTTCATGATTTTTAGAGTCAGTATGTGGCCGTACGGATTTTTAATGTGAATTACAGTCAATAAATTGACCTTTAAAAATATGTTGTGTGAGCAAACAGAGTCGGAATTCGACGAAACCAGTTCCGTTGGGTCCGTAATGTCAAACTATAGTTGTATGTCCATTTTCATTGAAATTGGATAATATATGTGATGGTATGAATTTTTAAACACTAAATGAAGATAACGATTCATTAAAATTAGTAAAATACTCAATATAAAAATAATAAAATTACCCTATAAATATATCATCCACCTTACCCCTAATTTACATTCTCTGGTCAACACTCAAAACTGCCGCTATTACTCTTCTCTTCCAATCGCAAGTTTTTAAACTCTTCAAAAATAAAAAACAAATGATATGAATTCCTACAAATTGTAAAACATGTGTATATGTATTCCTGGCAAGTAGAGCATCATTCTCGTGTAAGTTTTGTTGGGTATCGAAGCAATAATTTTCGCAATAGTATACCTAGCATTTCTAGGGTTCAACATTTCAACAGATTAAATCCTTGTTGTTGGAATTCGATGTTGATTTCGGGATGAGCATGGAGATTTTAACAAGTAAGCAAATTTTCAGCAAAGTCCACAACAAAATTTGTCGATCAAATATTCTTCATGAGAAGCTTACGCGGGTTCGATTATATTTTTCTTTGTGAGATCGAGTTGAACCAAAGTGGCACAGTGAAGAAGTGCATCGAAAGGGAGAGCGATCTATATATGTTGTCCGATTTTTCATGATTCGGAGTGGGAGCTTGTTTCTCTGGAAGGATTCGAAAATGGTTGAGCAGCGTGGTGAGTTACGGGCTTTGTACTGGGAGAAGAAGGATTTAAAGTGGGAGGTTAAGGTTAACTAAGTGGTTAATTAAATTATGTTAATTTACCTTTGATTTTAAAGGGGGAGGAGAAGTGTTCGTGTAACACCCCACGTCCATTAATGTCACTCACAAAGGGAATGCATTAACTTCCATGGAGGTTTTAAGTGAATATAGAACAGTAAAATTACAACAAGACAGATATAAAATAGTACTTGGAAATTCAAAAACTTTATTTCATTGTAGCAGAAGTCAAAACATGTTTGATTACATCATAACACCATATTCAATGTCAAGTACAATATCTATCTTGATAAAACAAGTACATAATCCCATTACATGAATAGCCATTAAAAAGAAAGATAACAAGCTGGACTTTACTTCAGCAGTCCAAGCTTTCCAGAAGATAAGCGATCCAACTAGACTCCACTAGAACTTGGCCCAACCTGCGGACCTGAAGGGAGAAAAAGGATGGAAAAGAGGGGGTCAGACATAAAGTCTGGTGAATATGATAATTCTACAATACTATTACCAAAATAACTGGACTAAGACATAAGCTGGAAAACAAGAAAATGTCTATGAAGAGCAGATTAAGGACATAGACAATCGCTAAAGGCAACGTTATAGGCGCTCCTAAATACTAAAGGATAAACACTATACTGCACCACACCAGTCACCCTAAAGATTCATCCCACTTAGCTTCACTTAGAAACTTTCCCAATGGCTTTACGTACCCCTAGCTGACTACATAGGTGCCGCCTGCCCCTATCTCCACTAGGTGTACCCTACTTCCCATTATTCGATCGGCTCCCTAACTCGTAGATACCCGTGCTGGCCCCACAGTGGGGTGTATCACTCCCCTAAAGTGGCAACCTGATACAACGGACATGCACGGCTTATACCTACACGATGCAACAACGTCTTACCTACCAGCCCGGGTCCACACACGCATATGAAACCCGTTGGACTTGCGTTGCCACCGCTCCCTGTTTTGGCCTCTTATAGTCAAACCCAGTATGCGTGTCCCGTCCTCGACTTGGGTCGAGCCCACAAAGATACGTTTTGGGATACTGGTTGAAATGGGCCCCCACTATTTACCACAAGCATTCCACCTAAGCTTGTCCCTATTAGTCCATCCCACTTAACCCACTTAGTCATGTTCATTTACATGTGTGTTTGGTTAAGTCTAATCGTATTTCAAATGCCTCTAAAGGCAACCACCAGATTCCTCATGCCACCCAAGGCACCTACTTAACCCCCATTGAGACGACCCGATTTCCCTTTCAGACGGAAACAAGGTTATCTTTGGAATATAACACAGAAACATATAATTTTTAAATCAGAAATCTCACCAATCGCTATCCAACTGCACGACACTTCACTTATAGAAATCTTCGCCTTTTGTCGCTTTCGCCCGTATTCTCTACATATGTAAAAATCGAATTTTTACGATGCTATTCAATATATAAAAATATGATTTTTACTTCGACTTTCAACATATAAAAATATGATTTTTACTTCGACTTTCAACATATAAAAATATGATTTTTACTTCGACTTTCAACATATAAAAATATGATTTTTACTTCGCTACAAATCTGATCTTTTTAAAGTTTAAATCTTTTTCTTTTAACTTAAAATTAAAATCTGTTTAAGTCCTTTATATAAAAAAAACAGTTTTAAATCTTTATTAAAATTTCAGTTTTAAACCTAATTAAATTTCAGTTTAAAAATCCTAAACAAAATCAGTTTTAATTTTTAAACAAAATCAGTTTTAACTTCTTTTATAATATTCAGTTTTTACTTTATTTTAAAAACAAAAATCAGTTTTAATTTCTTTTATAGAATTCCAGTTTTTAAGAATTGTAAAATCAGAATTAAAATAAAATAGATAAATAAAATAAAACTTACCGAGAGGGGGGGGGGTCTTCGCCGATCGTCGGAGGCAGCCTCGAGGAGGACTCGCGATTCGACGGGGGGGCTAATCGGTGTCGCGATGCTTAAGGGAGGGGGGCTCGTGGGTGTCGCGAAGCGGAGGAGGATCGGGAGGCGGATCGACACGTGGTGGGGGTTCGGCGGTCGTCTGGTGGCTGAGCGGCGGGTCGATAGGGTTTTTTTTTTTTTCTTTCCGTTCGGAATTAAAACGAACGGGGGGGGGGGGGGGGCAATGAAGATAAAGGAGGGAAGGGGGAATTAAAATATATATATATATATTTTTTTATTATTTAATTATTTAATTTAGCAAAGAGTTGACTTTTACATATGACCTCGAAACGAGGCCCACCGCCTGTCGCCCATAGCGTTTTACCCCCATTCCGAACACAATGGGATATGTATCGCAAGCTGATTTGCTTGTTACAATCAGTTTCCTTTGAATTTACATTTAAATCATTATATTGAATTTTAAACGCACATTTCAAATTACCGGGGTCACATACTAACTAGAAAAATTCCAGAAAAATATTTTCTAGCTTCGTATTGACGATACGGTCCTAACAAAACTAGTTTCGTCGAATTCTGAGACCGTTTGAAAAATGGCCAATTTCCATTCGATTAAAATCAACGGAAACTGGTCAAACGCGTTTTCTTTTGCCACGCTCACATATTGATTCGAAAAATTATGAAATTTGAAACCTAGCAATAACTTGACACTGCGGACCCAACAAAAGTGGTTTCGTCGAAATCCGAGGTCATCTGCAAAATGTCCATTTTTAAGGGCCTGAATTCCATAGCGACTATTCAGTATTTCCAACTGGACATATCTTTTGATTCCCGCTATCAAATTTCGATTTGTCGGATTCGTTAGAAAGATATTACCAATTAGATTCCATTATTTTTGGTTTCACTAAAATCCGGATTGTTTTGCACCTGGTATATTCAATTGAAGTTTGAAATCGAATTATCGAACTACCGCGCTATTTTCAATTCTATATATAATTGTAATTAATTATATTCGTTTTCAAATGTCGATTCAAACTCAGTTTTCATCGCCATTATTTAAAATATTTATTTTAAATAATTAAAATCCATTATTTTAGCCAATTTAAAAATTTTAAATTGGTTCAGATTTTCTGGGTCGTTACACCCATGTCCCACCTTACATGATTATCTGGTTAAGTATTTCTTAGTTCATTAAGGCCATAACCTCATAAAGACCTCTCACATTAGACTGGCATTTATGGCACCTGGATTTGCCGGGCGGGTCCGGGCAGTCTTACACCATAAAAGAGTCTAACCTCGTGTCTTTACAACTGTTATGCTTTAGTTTGGGCCTAGGACCTCTCACATTGGGCCGACATTTGTGACTACTGGATTTGCCGGGCGGGTCCGGGCAGGTTTACATCACAAACGGGTCCAACCTCGTGTCCTAAGCATTGATTATTAATAATAATCCACTTTCCCCCAATTTTAATAATTCCCTACTTGAATTATTAATTACTTCCAATTTTTAACAATGTCCATAATTGACTCAATTATGGACATCCATTCATGGTATGCAAAATCTTACAAAATTGCACCCAATTTATTAATTCCTAATATTACCCCTACCCCACGTTTGAACGTTTATTCGCAAAATATATGTTAGACTCGAATAGCCTAACTCATAGCATAAAAGAGATTATCATAATAACAACATGTATATGTGACCAAATGAATCATAATAAGGGGTGAAACTTGCATATGTCCAACTTGCATAGATTATACATGTCATGGACCTAAAGGTGTCAACTTGTTCAAAATTCACCTAATATAATCTCAATCAATTATCATAAACTTACATATGAACATGTGTGAATCAACATCATCTAATTTTTTAACAACATGGTTTTATATGGGTACACCTAACTCAATAGGCAAATTCCCATAATCAAGTTTTATTTAATTATAGTTTTAAGTTTATGGGTACACCTAACCTAATAGGCAAATTCCCATAAACAAGATCCATTTAAATTAAAAAAAAAACATAACTTTAAGCATGCTCCAACAACATCATGATTTTTCAACATAATATAGCATGATTTATAACATGGCATAGTATGATAGTATAACATAGCTTGACATGATTCTCAACATAGCACGACATAGCATAAGAGAATTTACAACATAGCATGACATAGCATATATAATTTACATCATACGACAACATAATAACATAATAAGAGATCCACAATATATAGAATTTACAATTACAAATCACATCACTTTCTTGTGATCCATTCATAACTGAGTCAAATTAGTTTGTAATAGTCTTGTGAGAATCATCATACTCACCAACAAAAGAAGAGAATTAGAGAGAGAGTTCTTTGGTTTGATTTGTTTTGTTGAGTAGAATTTAGTTGTAGTAGATTAGGCTTCCTCTTCTTAGTTTGTGACGGCTACGCTGAACTCCATGGCAGCAGCATGACGGTAGCTTCTCTAATTTTACAAGTGATTTAGGTTTAGGGTCTACCCACTTATTTATAGATTTTAGAATGCATTTAGGCCATTAGATTTAACCTAGAAATAACCGCAGCCGTTCAGACAAGATGGGGTTTATCTTGTTGACTCAGCAATGAGTCAGAAGTGACTCAGCAAACACTCAGCATATTAATAAACTTCTATTCATGTCATAAATATATATATATTTTCTACAATGTACATATTAGATACATCCCCCTTTACTTATTATTGTTTTTATATACATATTAGATACATCCCCTCTCTCACACACTTATTAATATTTTTATATTCATATTAGATACATCCCCTCTCTTACACACTTATTAATATTTTTATATTCATATTAGATACATCCCCTCTCTTACACACTTATTAATATTTTTATATTCATATTAGATACATCCCCTCTCTTACACACTTATTAATATTTTTATATTCATATTAGATACATCCCCTCTCTTACACACTTATTAATATTTTAGCAACTTTAGTGTTAATAGAAAATTCGGGGTGTTACATTCTCCCCTCCTTTTAGGATTTCGTCCCCGAAATCTTCAAGTCTGGAAGAATGTATATCCTACCATCCAAACGTCCATCTACTCATCCATCATACACAGGCATCCATTGTCCTTAAAAGACTTCTAATGCTTTATGATCATATGCAAGTGTGTGTACATGTCCTTACCTAATGCGAAATCAGGCGGTCTACTGATTCAGTTGACCTCCTTAATGCAAATTATGTAAGTGTCATGAATCCATTATGTATGCAAAAGATCCTAATTGCTTACATACTAATCCTATATGCGTGCACACCCATTCAACCGAATGCAGCATCCATATGATGGTACAACCATTATACATCCATTATACTAAATACATCCATATATATGCAATATGCAATATGAAGTGACTGAGCCGATCTAGTGCCTAAAGTGTGTGTATATATGCATCCACGAGCAACCACTAGCAAACACTTGCATCCATTTTGCATCCATCATACATAACATGTCTCAAACACATGTTTCAACCATAGGATTATCCTAACTAAAGGTCAAAGATACTAATGAGAGGACATACTAAAGATAAGATAAGATAAGCTAAGCGATAAAGGAGAAATTAAAAGACATACCCTCAAAAAGAAAAGGGTACAACGAACGCATCTTCTCTTCTGTCTCCCAAGTTGCGTTGCTCTCATCATCTCCCCATTGCACTTTAACCAGTCTGACCTCTCGATTCCTCAACTTTTTGATCTCCGACCCAAGAATGCATGTAGGAGCTCGTCTAATTGTTGCATCACGCTCTATTTCCACCTCTTTAAGCAAGCTCGGCTCTACCACCTCCGCGGTCTTGTGCAAACACTTCCTCAAATGTGATACATGGAATACGTCGAGTACTCCACTAAGTTTCTCAGGCAACTCCACCCTATATGCCATCTTCCCAATCCTGTCTTTTACAGGAAACGGCCCTACAAACCTTGGTGCTAATTTCCCCACGGACCCAAAGCGAACAACATTCTGTAACGGAGATACTTTGATAAAAACCATGTCCCCAATGTCAAACTCAAGATCTGTCCTCCTCTTATCAGCATACGATTTCTGCCTATCTTGTGCTGCTTTCATCCTCCTTCGAATCAACTCAATCTTCTTCGAGGTTTCCCTAACCATATCGGGCCCAAGTAGGATTTTATCGGTAGATTCCCACCAACATGTAGGCGAACGGCAAGGCCTTCCATAAAGAGCTTCGAAAGGTGCCATGCCAATACTAGACTGAAAGCTATTATTATATGCGAATTCTACTAACGGAAGGTGCTCTTCCCATGTACCCCCAAAGTCTAGGATACAAAGCCTTAAAATATCCTCTAGAATGCGATTCACCCTCTCGGTCTGGTCGTCTGTCTGAGGATGATATGCGGTGCTCAAACATAGCTGAGTCCCTACCACCTCTTGTAAACTCTTCCAAAATTCGCTAGTAAAGATGGGGTCACGGTCGCTTACTATACTAGAAGGAATACCGTGCAAACGAACTATCTCCTTAATGTATACAGAAGCCAACCACGGAGCAGTCCTCTTACTTTTCACGGGAATAAAATGGGCGCTTTTAGTAAGTCTATCTACTATAACCCAAATCCCCGTGTTACCCTTCCTTGATCTTGGTAATCCATCCACAAAATCCATTGAGATGCTTTCCCATTTCCATAGTGGAACTTCTAATGGGTGAAGCAACCCACCGGGTTTCTTTTGTTCTGCTTTAACTCGTTGGCACACCAAGCATCTAGCGACGTACTCGGCCACATCCTTTTTCATACCGGCCCAAAAGAAAACCCGCTTCATATCTTTGTACATCTTATCCCCGCCGGGATGAATGGTCATTTTTGAGCGATGAGCATCATCAAGAATGGCCTTCCTTAAGTCTTCGTCTTGTGGTACACAAAGTCTATTATCCCTTCGTAACCAACCCTTATCGTCTAGGGTATACCTACGAAGATGGCTTGACGACTCCCCCCCTTTGAGCTTTTCTACTATCTCAACCAACTGTGGGTCGTCTCGCTGTGCCTCACCAACCCGTCCTAGAAGTGTAGGTCTAACCTCCAAGGATGCTAACAGACCGGGTACTAAGTCAACGGAGGGTCTAAAGTCAAACATAGAGATGAATTCTAAGCTTTGTCGTTCAACAAACAACGGACTCAAGGACAACCTTTTCCTACTTAAGGCGTCTGCCACCACGTTACCCTTGCCCGGGGTATATGCTATTTCAAAATCGTAGGAGGCTAAGAATTCCATCCATCGTTGCTGCCTTAAATTCAAATCCTTCTGAGAGAATAAGTATTTTAATGATTTGTGGTCAGTGAACAGTTCGAATTTCTCACCAAGAAGATAGTGACGCCAAGACTTAAGCGCGAAAACAATTGCGGCTAGCTCTAAGTCATGCGTAGGGTAATTCTTTTCATGAACCCTCAACTGCCTTCCACCATAGGCTATTACTCTTCCCTCTTGCATGAGGACCGCGCCAAGTCCCGTCCCACAAGCATCAATATAGATGGTAAACGGTTTATTCCCGTCTGGCAGCACTAAGACTGGGGCTGAAGTTAAGGCTCTCTTTAAACGTTGGAACGCATCATCGCAATCTTTGTCCCACGTAAAAACCAGGTTCTTCTTCATTAACCGTGTTATTGGAGCTGATATTTTTGCGAAGTCTTTGATAAACTTCCTATAATAGCCAGCCAACCCCAAGAAACTTCTTACTTCGGTTGCATTTTTAGGGACCTTCCAATCTTGGATGGCCACCACCTTTGCGGGATCCACTGCTATCCCTTCTTTGGAAACCACGTGCCCTAAGAACCGTACTTCCTTCCTCCAGAAGTGACACTTAGAAAATTTTGCCTTAAGGTTATGCGCTCGAAGGGTTTCCAACACTTCCCTAAGATGTAGGGAGTGCTCTTCTTTATTCTTAGAAAAGACTAAGATGTCATCCACAAAGACTACCACGAATTTGTTAAGGTATTCCCTAAACACCCTACTCATCAAATCAACAAAATATGCAGGGGCGTTTGTCAAACCAAAGGGCATCACTAGCCATTCATAGAATCCGTCAGGAGTCCTAAAAGCAGTCTTATCTATACTATCCTCAGCCACTCTCAGTTGATGAAAGCCAGTGGCTAAGTCCAACTGCGAAAACACTGAGGCGCCAACTAACTGATCAAAGAGATCGTCAATCCTCGGCAGTGGGTGTCGGTTCTTTTTAGTAAGCTTGTTTAGTTCTCTATAGTCCATACAAAGTCTAAGAGACCCATCCGCCTTTGTGGCAAAAACTACTGGAGCACCCCACTCCGATATACTACGTCTTATGAACCCCTTCTCAAGCAACTCTTTTACTTGCTTATTGAGCTCCCTCCTTTCACGAGGAGCCATGTGGCGCACTGGCAAAGATACGGGTTTAGCATTATCCACAAGATAAATTCGAAAGTCTATCTCCCGCTTTGGAGGTAAGCCCTTCACCTCCTCAAACACATCCGGATATTCCCGGACCACTTCTACCGATCGCAGGTTCTCTACAGACGCGTCAAGCGATTTAAGATAACTTAGCATAACGGAATTTATAGGATTACAAAAGATGTCGAGAGCATTACCAAGGCGAGTCACAAGCCTAACTACTCTCCTTTCACAATCAAGAATGGCCCTATTTCTAGACAACCAATCCATTCCTAAAATTAGCCCATAGCCCGTGAAGCCCAATACATAAGCATCACATCTAAATTCAACGCTAAGTATAGAGATTTTCAAATCCAAACATATCATGGTCAAATGAGCCGAACCCCCAATTGGATTTGAAACGACCAAGGGATCCTCTACTAAACTGGTGTTCAAGTGCAGTGATTCAACTAATGATGCAGAGATAAACGAATGAGATGCGCCAGAATCGAATAAGGTACGGACAGGATGATCAAACAGAAAAACTAAGCTTTCAACAGAAATTGTTCTACCTCTTTCTTGCAGCGGTGGGGCCGCAATAGCCTGAACTTGCCCCCTTGCCTGCCCTGGTGCCATAAGAGCCTGCACCTGTCCTCCCGAGGTAGACCCTGCCCTCTGCCTCTTCTTTGGACAGTCCTTCACTAAATGTCCCGCATCTCCACAATGAAAACAACCAGTCTTCTTTTTCTTTCTACAATCTTTGCTGAGATGGCCAGGCGTCCCACAATTGAAGCATTTCTTCTTCCCTTTGCCATTATTGTTTTTACCACCCTTCTTATTTTGCTGTTGGGGTTTCTTCTGATCCCCTTTCTTTTCAACTGCCTTATCCTCATGCATAAGTGCCATTTCTACTAGCTTTTCAAAGGTGGCTCCCATAGGGATGTGGGTCATAGCCAACCCTTGCAACGGTTCATTCAAGCCTCTAACGAACCTCAAAGCTTTCTTCTCTGGCGTGTTCACCAACTCCAAGCCAAACCTTGCTAACTGATTAAATTTATTGACATATTCCTTTACTGATGAGCTCCCTTGCTTTAGTGCCAGGAATTTTTCCATATTTAAGTTCTCCTCTGCCCTTGAAAGAAACTTTGCCTCAAACCTTCGTCTGAAATCCGCCCATGAATCAACTGGACGTTCCCCGTTAGTGACCTCCCACCAAAATGAGGCCTCTCCCTTCATTAACCAAGCAGCTAAACGGACTTTCCTCCCATCTTCCACTTCAAAGATATCCAACAATTCCTCGGTCTCCTTAAGCCAATCTCTGGCCTCCACAAACGTCTCAGTCCCTTGAAAAGTTTTTCCTCCCATAGCCTTGAATTCCTTGCCCGTCTTTGCAAAAGTGTCAACACGAGGAGGAGGAGGATTTACTGGACCTGCGGCGGCCCTAGCCTCGAGATATTGATGAAACCAACCGGGTATATGAACACCCTCTGGAATGTTGAGATCTTCAGCCATGCTGAACGAAAAAGGAAAGATTCAAAATGGAGAATTCGAAAGATAAAGATAAGGATGTGGCTATTTGGGATTATGTTTTTCATAAAAACTCTCTTTAAATAACATGTTTTTTTTTTTTTGAAAGCACTTCTTCCAAAAATACTTTAGAAAAAAAAATATTTTTCTAAAAAAAGAAATTTTATCTGTTCTGGTAACCTTATGCTCTGATACCACGTGTAACACCCCACGTCCATTAATGTCACTCACAAAGGGAATGCATTAACTTCCATGGAGGTTTTAAGTGAATATAGAACAGTAAAATTACAACAAGACAGATATAAAATAGTACTTGGAAATTCAAAAACTTTATTTCATTGTAGCAGAAGTCAAAACATGTTTGATTACATCATAACACCATATTCAATGTCAAGTACAATATCTATCTTGATAAAACAAGTACATAATCCCATTACATGAATAGCCATTAAAAAGAAAGATAACAAGCTGGACTTTACTTCAGCAGTCCAAGCTTTCCAGAAGATAAGCGATCCAACTAGACTCCACTAGAACTTGGCCCAACCTGCGGACCTGAAGGGAGAAAAAGGATGGAAAAGAGGGGGTCAGACATAAAGTCTGGTGAATATGATAATTCTACAATACTATTACCAAAATAACTGGACTAAGGCATAAGCTGGAAAACAAGAAAATGTCTATGAAGAGCAGATTAAGGACATAGACAATCGCTAAAGGCAACGTTATAGGCGCTCCTAAATACTAAAGGATAAACACTATACTGCACCACACCAGTCACCCTAAAGATTCATCCCACTTAGCTTCACTTAGAAACTTTCCCAATGGCTTTACGTACCCCTAGCTGACTACATAGGTGCCGCCTGCCCCTATCTCCACTAGGTGTACCCTACTTCCCATTATTCGATCGGCTCCCTAACTCGTAGATACCCGTGCTGGCCCCACAGTGGGGTGTATCACTCCCCTAAAGTGGCAACCTGATACAACGGACATGCACGGCTTATACCTACACGATGCAACAACGTCTTACTTACCAGCCCGGGTCCACACACGCATATGAAACCCGTTGGACTTGCGTTGCCACCGCTCCCTGTTTTGGCCTCTTATAGTCAAACCCAGTATGCGTGTCCCGTCCTCGACTTGGGTCGAGCCCACAAAGATACGTTTTGGGATACTGGTTGAAATGGGCCCCCACTATTTACCACAAGCATTCCACCTAAGCTTGTCCCCATTAGTCCATCCCACTTAACCCACTTAGTCATGTTCATTTACATGTGTGTTTGGTTAAGTCTAATCGTATTTCAAATGCCTCTAAAGGCAACCACCAGATTCCTCATGCCACCCAAGGCACCTACTTAACCCCCATGTCCCACCTTACATGATTATCTGGTTAAGTATTTCTTAGTTCATTAAGGCCATAACCTCATAAAGACCTCTCACATTAGACTGGCATTTATGGCACCTGGATTTGCCGGGCGGGTCCGGGCAGTCTTACACCATAAAAGAGTCTAACCTCGTGTCTTTACAACTGTTATGCTTTAGTTTGGGCCTAGGACCTCTCACATTGGGCCGACATTTGTGACTACTGGATTTGCCGGGCGGGTCCGGGCAGGTTTACATCACAAACGGGTCCAACCTCGTGTCCTAAGCATTGATTATTAATAATAATCCACTTTCCCCCAATTTTAATAATTCCCTACTTGAATTATTAATTACTTCCAATTTTTAACAATGTCCATAATTGACTCAATTATGGACATCCATTCATGGTATGCAAAATCTTACAAAATTGCACCCAATTTATTAATTCCTAATATTACCCCTACCCCACGTTTGAACGTTTATTCGCAAAATATATGTTAGACTCGAATAGCCTAACTCATAGCATAAAAGAGATTATCATAATAACAACATGTATATGTGACCAAATGAATCATAATAAGGGGTGAAACTTGCATATGTCCAACTTGCATAGATTATACATGTCATGGACCTAAAGGTGTCAACTTGTTCAAAATTCACCTAATATAATCTCAATCAATTTTCATAAACTTACATATGAACATGTGTGAATCAACATCATCTAATTTTTTAACAACATGGTTTTATATGGGTACACCTAACTCAATAGGCAAATTCCCATAATCAAGTTTTATTTAATTATAGTTTTAAGTTTATGGGTACACCTAACCTAATAGGCAAATTCCCATAAACAAGATCCATTTAAATTTAAAAAAACATAACTTTAAGCATGCTCCAACAACATCATGATTTTTCAACATAATATAGCATGATTTATAACATGGCATAGTATGATAGTATAACATAGCTTGACATGATTCTCAACATAGCACGACATAGCATAAGAGAATTTACAACATAGCATGACATAGCATATATAATTTACATCATACGACAACATAATAACATAATAAGAGATCCACAATATATAGAATTTACAATTACAAATCACATCACTTTCTTGTGATCCATTCATAACTGAGTCAAATTAGTTTGTAATAGTCTTGTGAGAATCATCATACTCACCAACAAAAGAAGAGAATTAGAGAGAGAGTTCTTTGGTTTGATTTGTTTTGTTGAGTAGAATTTAGTTGTAGTAGATTAGGCTTCCTCTTCTTAGTTTGTGACGGCTACGCTGAACTCCATGGCAGCAGCATGACGGTAGCTTCTCTAATTTTACAAGTGATTTAGGTTTAGGGTCTACCCACTTATTTATAGATTTTAGAATGCATTTAGGCCATTAGATTTAACCTAGAAATAACCGCAGCCGTTCAGACAAGATGGGGTTTATCTTGTTGACTCAGCAATGAGTCAGAAGTGACTCAGCAAACACTCAGCATATTAATAAACTTCTATTCATGTCATAAATATATATATATTTTCTACAATGTACATATTAGATACATCCCCCTTTACTTATTATTGTTTTTATATACATATTAGATACATCCCCTCTCTCACACACTTATTAATATTTTTATATTCATATTAGATACATCCCCTCTCTTACACACTTATTAATATTTTTATATTCATATTAGATACATCCCCTCTCTTACACACTTATTAATATTTTTATATTCATATTAGATACATCCCCTCTCTTACACACTTATTAATATTTTTATATTCATATTAGATACATCCCCTCTCTTACACACTTATTAATATTTTAGCAACTTTAGTGTTAATAGAAAATTCGGGGTGTTACAGTTCGGGTACTGTTTTTCTGGTGCGAAGAGAAACAGGAAAGGGAAGGGGGAACTTGGTCTTTGGCAAGTGTGTACAGGAGTGAGGACATGGGGAGAGAGGGGTAGAAGACATGAATGGAGCATGATAGCGTGACTTATACAAGAAGAGTACGACAATAGTTTGTAAGCGGTAAAGTTGGATTTTGAAAAGTATGAGGCAACGTGTTAGTGTGGTTCGTTTGATATATATTGAAGCAGGAGATGAGCTTGGATTTTTCCAATGTTGAAAATGGCATTGGAACAATACTGGCGCAGGACTCACATTTTGGAGAAGAAGTCATTTTCTTTTTGGGGTCGGGTGCGCAAGGCATTTGGGCCGAGTTAAACAAAAGGGCTAAGCCCAATAAAGAATAAAATTTAAGTTATTTAATTTTATAGTATATATATACAAGCTTGTAACGCAATATTTCGCTCGTACCATGTCAGAATTTCTAACGGACGGACCTGTTGGAATCGTATGAACGAGAGCAACATAGTGGAACTGACTGGGAGCAGATTGGAGCTCGTTACAATTTATAGCGAAATAAATTGTCTGTCAGAATCAATTGACAATTATCGTTATTTAACGATGATTGTCCAAGGTGAGTAAAAACTCACCAACTCTATCATTTTATATTTTTATAACGTATATTTAGAACTGATAAATGATGATTGATTCTGTGTGTTGACTGTTTGGTTGAACTGCTAAGTAATTACTTGAAATTATAGACCTTTTTATATATATATATATTGATTCTGTTTAGCAGAATGTTTCATAGTGAAATGAAATTGATGTTAATTTTATTGTTTAACATCTGTGGATGCAGGGAAACAGGTCAGAGGAATCCAACTGGATTCCACAACATTTATTTTTACTGTTTTTCATATTTTGTAATATATGATGTAATATATAATCTGTTATTGATTATGTGTGTTTGAATGATATCGATCATTGTTATTTGGTATTTTAAATACCGTAAGAAATACTGCGATAAAGAAAAGGGGATTTTCAAAGTGTATTTTGAAAATGAAGTATTTATGTAAAATCAAGTGGATTTTATATATAAAAAGAAAATATTTGTGAAACAAATATAAAAAGGAAATATTTATGAAAAAAATATAGAAAAGGAAATATTTGTGAAAATAGAATTGAAAGTGAAATATTTGTAAACCATTTACAAATAGAATTGAAAGAGAAATATTTGTAAACCATTTACAAATAGAATTAAAAGAGAATTATTTGTAAATCATTTACAAATAGAATTGAAAGGGGAATATTTGTAAACCATTTACAAATAGAATTGAAAGAGAAATATTTGTAAACCATTTACAAATAGAATTGAAAGAGAAATATTTGTAAACCATTTACAAATAGAATTGAAAGAGCAATATTTGTAAACCAATTACAAATAGAATTGAAAGGGGAATATTTGTAAACCATTTACAAATAGAATTGAAAGAGAAATATTTGTAAACCATTTACAATAGAATTTGTTAGATTAAAATTTGGCCCTAACACCCAAATTGTTTTAATTCGTAGAGAATTATAACTGAAAAATGAGGAAAAAGCAGAGAACACACAAGGTTTATAGTGGTTCGGCATTAACGAGCCTACGTCCACTTTATATGCTATTGATTATACTTTGAATGCTAGTACAACCAATGATTTCTCTCAAACTCACTCTTCCAATTATGATTTCTCTCACTAATCTCGAAGTAAATCTGGTATATAATAGTGGTATGACAGTAATGGTGGAATCAATCCTTAAAACTGCCAAAAGATCCTGAAAAATGCCAAACTCTGGGCTATTTATAGCTGAATTCTGGTGATGGGTCGCGGTCATACATGGCCCACATCCCGAAGATCTCGGACCAGTTCGCAGCTTGATGAAGAATTAGTCAAATTAGCCGTTGTGGACAGGTGTCGCGATCTCCTTAAACATCGGATCGTGGATGACCAAGTCCGTGGCCATCATCGTGTCTTCCTGCTCAGATCGGATCGTGACTGTAGCTTAATGAAGAATTGCTCAATATGACAGTTGGTGAAACGTGTCGCGAGATCCTGCATTCTCGGATCGTGGTAGACTTGGACTTGGTCATCATCCATCAGCTTCGGGGATCGGATCGGATCGAGCTAGCGATGGACGGATCGGATCATGATCAAAGGGGGCGATCGCGAGCCGAGGGGAGTATGGCGATCCGATCCGGTCTTCGAGGGTTAAAGATGTGAAACTTCATATTTTCTTCTTGTGTGTGAACCTTGGTGGTCTTCGAAGGTTAAAGGTGTGAAACTTCATATTTTCTTCTTGTGTATGAACCTTGGTGGCTTGGTCAAAAAGATAGCCAACATTTTGCCCCCTCGAAGTATGTTTTATCGAGGATGGAACATGCTTTGAAATTGCTTAGACGTCTTTTCACAGAAAGACGCAAATCATAGGCCGTGTCTATCTGAAATGTTGTACTGCTTCGAAGAGTCGTGTTCCTCGATTAGCATAAATATTCAGTCGATCTTCAGTCATTTCTTTGGTTATCGGGTAGCTCTTCTCTCTGGAATTTCTGGAGACTTCATTGTCGAATTTATCGAGTGATTGTCAGGTGAACTTTTTAATTTCCATGAATATTTCTGAAATCTCATTTTCATGAGTGTTTGTCGGATCGAATCGTCCGTGCTTTCACGGTCCACAAGGAGCGGCGTTCAATATGATGTGATTTTTAGGTGGGCCTTGGGATTAGCGGGCTCATCCTTCTCACGAGCCAGTCGAGGGACCGCCCTATCTTCCCGATGGGCTTGGATTCGTGGCCCATCAGGCCCTCACGACTCGTGTAAGACAAAAGGCGGAAGGCCAACGGTCACGAATTTGCCTAATAGGCCCGACCTCGCTTCCTCCTTCTTCTTTTGTTCAGCTGCTCGAAGTTTAGACCGAACCCATACTTTCTTCAATCCCAAAAGAGAAAAACTCGTATTTCTTCACTTTTTAAGACAGGTAATCATGTCAAAAACACATTCTAGTGTCTCTATCTTCATTTTACTTGAGTTTCCATCGATTTGAGATAAGAATTGGAGGGATCTGGTGCCATAGGCGTTGGCTGTTCGAGTTCGGAGGAGGGGAAGAGGGAGAAGGAAGAAGAAGGAGGAAAATGCCAGGTTGGGTCGTGGCGATGGTGAGGCAGCGGATCACGGCACATCCATTCGTGGTGGTGGCAGTGGCACGTTGAGTTGAATAGTGGATCGGACCGTGGAGATAGGAGGATGTCGAGATAATGATGAAGTGTTAATTTGAGTAGCGGATCGGGTCGTGGCGCGGAGGAGCACTAGTTTATGGAGATGTGGTAAAGTGGATCGTGGAGGGTCGGCTCGATCCGACAGGAACCCCGATCCACGCTGCATCACGATCCAAGGAAGGGGGCGATCCATTAACCTCGATCTGCCTTGCTTTTCCACGATCCGACCCGCACACTCCTTACGAACCGAGCTTAGATGACGATCCAATATATGTTTTAAACTTTAAACAATACATTGCAGTCACAAGATTCTGAACAGTTAGGTTAGAGCCCATGAGATGAACTTCTTGGACTGAACAACGATAGGGATTAACAACATATTCTATCCGCTTTGTGACTTTACTTTTCCGTATCATACACACCTGCACGCAAAGACACTTGCACGTGCACGGGGTTCGGGTAATTATATTCTTATTTCTCATGTTTACTCGCCTAAACAGTAATGTCGGATAATCGTTCCCCTTCAAGATCTGATACAGAGATGGATCCCGAGATGTCTGAGCACCACAACCCCGAAGTTCTTCCAATTAATCCAGAGGGTGAGGATTCTGGATCCGAATATGAGGTAGAAACGGGATCGGATTCATCTGAGAGTACCTCGCTTGATGAGGAGTCTGAAGTAGACGACCGAGCTCCCAACGAGATTCCTGGTGCACTAGAAATAGAGAAATTCACTGACTCTTTAGCTTCCAAACTTGATGACATAACGCTTAAGAAAATTTGCTTGAGACACGGGATCCCCTGGGATGATGTGAGGACACCTGGTAGCGAAGACAGATCTCATCTGGCTCCGGAGGGGTATATGACAGTTAGCTGACTCATGTGCTGGGTAGGCACTATTCCTCCGTTTCCTCCAATCGTCATTGAAACCTTAAAACGGTTGGGTATTGCTCCGATGCAGCTTCATCCCAATGCCTACGCAGCCCTATACACTCTATACATCGCATATGCGGAAATCTTGCAAACTGAGCTCACGTTTAAAGATTTGAAATTCTATTACCTTTTCAAGCATCGCTCTACGGCAACCCCAAATTTTTCTTTCTTCAAATCGATAGCAAATAGGAAGATCTTATCTGACGATTACAGCAACATAGGGGATCCCAAGGCCGATTGGTTCTATATAAAGAGACAGGCCGGGTGTGCAAGAAGATGGCTTAAATCAAGTAAATTTTAAACTTTTGAATGAATAACTTGTTTAAGAAATCGAAGCGTTAACATGCTTCTTTTCTCTATGCAGATCACATCTTTCCAAAGACGGAAGGCTCGGTGTACAGTAATCGACTATCCCTTCTTCTGAAAAGCAAACCCGATTTCCTAAAGATCAAGAAATGTATTACTGACGAGAATCTTCACAAGCACCGCCTTCTGGATATAAGGTTTGGACTTGGCGCGGGTGGCAAACCTTATAAATACGTGCCCCCGACCGAGGGAGAAGGAACGTCACAGGCGGCAGAAACAACTAAATTTCATAAGAGTCAGTCGCCGATAATTATCCAGGACGACGAAGACTTAAATGTATATAGAGGAGTTAAGGCCCATGCTGACGAGTATATACACAGGAAGACTTCGAAGGGGAGCCATTTTTCCCTATTTCTGAGGAAACAACTGTTCCACTTGAGGAACAAGAGACTACCCAGACAAGATTAACTTCGGGCCCTGGTCTGTTAGGGGGAATTATATGGGATGCACAAATCACATGCACTGTCTGACCTCACACTTTTATACCAATAGTATTCAAGGTTTTAATATGTACTTGTTCCTTTTGCGGAAAAGATATCTCGCAAACGATCTTATTCCTATTGCTCTCTTCGTGAAGGCACACCTAGTCTTCATCCAAATCCTGAGCGTGCTCGTAGCAGCAGCCGAGGGGGAGACAGCCATTGGTCCCGTGATTCTCACAAGCCTCCTTCTTCACGGTCCCGATCTCCATCAAAAAAAACCTCTGGAAAGCCTCCCAGTCATACATTGCCACCTACAGGGGGAAAACAACTTCCCAAAGACTTAACTCCTTCGAAGAGCGCGCCATCCCACAGTAGATCATCCAAAAAGCACCACGAGCCTAAGGATAAAAACAAGGATCCAAACAAGGATTATGAGAAGGAGAAAACTGACATTGTCCCTTCCAGCCAACAAAGTTTGAGTGCCCCCAGGTCACGAGACTATATCCATGGTCCTGAGACTCAGGCCAAGCTGGAAAAATTACGAGAACAATTCCCCGATATCTACTTCGAAAGGATAATGTTCGTTCCAACTCTGGAGCCAGTCCCTAGGAATTGGGATACTGAAGTCATCGGACACATTCGCCATGTAGCCAAGCAATATGAGGCGATGAAGAAACATGCTGTCAATCTTTCAGACATCATCCGAACGCTAGAGATGGAAGCGCACTGGTCCAAAGTGAGGATAGATAACAATGAAAGGGCCAGGGTAAAAATGGAAAAGGACTTGGAAGATGCACAATCTTTCTTGCCTTGACTCAATGAGATGCTAAAAATTACAAGACAGAGCTGGAGGAGGCCAAGCAACGTTTTCATAATGAGCTCGATTCTAACAGCAAAGAGTGTGTGTCATTGAAGAAGGAGGTGGAAGATCTCAGGATGGCCAACACCAAACTGAAAACAGCACAGGATCATTTCAAGGCTGAAAAAGCTGCTTGGGAGAAAGAAAAGGCAAGCTTGAATGATAGTTTAGCTCTGGCCGAAAAAGAGAGGGCGATTCTGAATGATCAACTCGCGCGTGCAGAGAAGCGCGCGATTCTAGCTGAAAATAATGTGGAAAGTGCCATTGAAATGGCTATTGTTTCTAATGAAAAGCTCCTCGAGAGAGAGAAAGATATTGAAGGATTTGAAGAAATGCTGTTTGACTTCCTTGGCCAGGTCATCAAGACCCGTAACATCTCCTGGATCCCGGACTCCCATGTCACTTTAGCCAACATATGGGATGCAATCGTCCAGAGCGAGAAACAACGATTAGGAGTCGATGAAATTGATGAGAATGAGTTGATGCGGACCATTCTTAGGGATAACGAACCTGAGGATTTAGAGAAAGGCAGACGCCTACTCCAAGAAGAGATTGATAAAGAGAAAACTCAGGCCAAGGGCAAAGATAAAATTGAAGAAGGCTCGAGCTCAGCTGCAGAGCCCAAGGCCTCCGAAATTGAGGAATACAATCCCAACGATCCATTGATTCCTCTGGGTCCAACTCCTTCAGCTGTCGGAGGTTCTGGTGCTAGTTTGGATGGAGGATCGGCAGAAGGTATCTCTATATTTTCTCCGCAATTTGTCAAAGCAATTGTCACTTGTCGTCGTTTTGTCGGACAGTCAACTGAGCAAACCGCATTCTCTCCCAAAATAACATTTGTTTCTCATGATACAGGTGGCGGGCCAGTTGATAAGGATGCTGAGAAGAAGGCAGAGGCAGACAAGGTTGACATCCCGCCAAGTGCTGGTGCTGATGTCCCACTAGATGCTGAGCCCATCGAGGCTTTGAGAGATATGGACAGGCGCCACGAAGGCGATGAAGAGGAAGTCGCCATTACCAAAGAAATCAGAGGCGATGAAGAGGAAGCCTTGGCTAAGCAACAGGATGAAGAGGAGAGGCAGTTGCTCCTGATGAGAGGGGAACAGGATCCAGTATATGTGCCCCTATTTCCGAGATCGATCCCAAAACTGGGTTGGCTGTAAGATTTTCCTCTCGATCAATAACTTCACAACTAGCCTCTCAATCCTCTAGTTCTTCGCCAGAGCCTCTTGTTGATAAGAGGAAGAGGAAAAAAGGTGATCGTTCGGATGTTGATAAGGAGGAGTCGGGGAAGCAGAAGAAGAGCAAGAAGCCCACATAGCCCCCTCCCCCCCAGCATGAGTAGGATGCAGATATTAGCTCATATTTTGTCCTTAGGATTTTTAGGCTTTCCACTGGCCATGAAATGTAATTGTGAGAATGGCCCTCACTTTTGTTTAGGTTCCCTTTTATCTTGTAGGCTTGCAGTTTATGAATGAAAGTTATTTCTTTTGCATCATCGTGTACCTGCATCGAATAAACTCTTCACACTTAGTCACAAATCATTTGACCATAACCAAGCTGAAATTATACTACAAATCATTCAAGGGATAGAAAAATTTGACAATTTCTATGCATGTTGCCCCCTATCTTTGAATACGGGGGACTTGGAATTTTTTAGTAGGATTATAGTCCTTGAGGCGCCAAATCTCCGGTGCCTCTATACTTTCCCGATCCATCAGCGGGTTAAAATTCGAACACGTATCATGATCTTCTCACCGATCCTTCAGCGGGGCAGAAATTCTGGGGACGCTGAGTCTCCAGCATCCTTCTCAGCGCTTGATCACAGACGCTTTTATACTCTCCTGGCAGTCGCCAAGGTTAGAGCTCGAGCTAAGCCATTCGGTCGCTCCCCGATCCTTCAGCCGGGTAAGAGCTCTTTCTCAGCGCATATTCATAGACGCTTTTATACTCTCCTGGCGGTCGCCAAGGTTAAAGTTCGAGCTCGGCTGTTCAGTCGCCCCCCGATCCTTCAGCGGGGTAAGAGCTCTTTCTCAACGCTTAATCATAGACGCTTTTATACTCTCCTGGCGGTCGCCAAGGTTAGAGTTCGAGCTCAGCTGTTCAGTCGCCCCCCGATCCTTCAGCGGGGTAAGAACTCTTTCTCAGCGCTTAATCATAGACGCTTTTATACTCTCCTGGCGGTCGCCAAGGTTAGAGTTCGGTCAAGGCGGTTCTTATCATGGTGCATCGCCTTGCCATGTGGACGTTATTTTCGCGTCCTTTATGTTTTCTCTCGGCTCTGGAGAGTTAGAGTGCAATCAATGGTGTGGTTCACTTTATTACACCTTCATCGTTCTGGCTGCGGATTACCCTCCATTCTGATGGAAGGCACCTAGAATTACATGTTTCTGTGATCGCTGTATGATTTTACATCAAACTTTATAAAGATAGAAGAGTAGATAAATAATAGTGCAAATAAAGGTAAACGACACACAATATTTTTATAGTGGTTCGGTCAAATCATGACCTACGTCCACTTTATAATCCTTTGCTCAAGACATTGGACTATTCTAGGCAAGTCATGCCTTTTACATGGTCCTATGAAACAAAAGGATAAATCTGATGACTTTACGTCAGATAAGGCCGCAAATGTTGGGCATTCCACACTCTGGGGATTTCTTCTCCATCTACGGTTGCTAGCTTGAAGGTTCCATTATCAAGCCTTCATAGAACGGAGTATGGTCCTTCCCACTTCGCACCCATATGAGTTGGGGGTGGAAAGACACGCTTCAAAACCAAGTCTCCAGGTTCAAAGGTTCGGGCTCGAACTCTTTTGTTGTAGTATCTAGCGACCTGTTGCTTGTGTCTCAAGGCACGCAGGTCTGCTTCATCCCTTTTCTCCTCTATTGTATCTAGGGATTCAAGGAGCAATTTGTTATTAGTCATCGGATCGTAGTAAGTGACTCGGTGAGATGGTACTTTTAGCTCAACCGGGATGACTGCCTCTGCTCCAAAAGCAAGAGAGAAGGGAGTGTGGCATGTCGCCGATTTATACGTTGTCCTGTAGGCCCATAATGCCAAGGGTAATTCATCAACCCACATGGCTTTGGCCCGCTTCAATCTTCTTTTGATAATGGACTTAATCACTTTATTTGCTGCTTCGACCTGTCCGTTCGACTGCGGACGTGCCACAGAGGTGTACCGTTTCTCAATGTGGTACTTCTGGCAGAAATCCCTAAACTCGTTGCTATCAAACTGGGTTCCATTATCAGTTATGACGATCTTCGGGATCCCAAACCGGCAAATAATGTTTCTAACAACAAAATTAATCACTCGCTTGGCTGTGATTGTAGTTAACGGCTCAGCCTCGACCTATTTGGTGAAGTAGTCAACAGCTACAATAACGAACTTTGCTCCGCCCTTTGCTATAGGGAGGCTTCCGATGATATCAATTCCCCACATAGAGAAAGGCCATGGACTCGCCATTGTCTTTAACTGGCCAGGAGGTGCCCTGGGAATTTTCGAAAATCTTTGGCATGCATCACAACGTCGTGCGTATTTTGCCGCATCTTTATTTATGGTAGGCCAGAAGTAACCATATCGCAACACCTTTTTTGCCAATGTTTGTCCTCCAGTATGGTCACCACATTCACCCTCATGTACTTCCTGCAGTACACACTTGATGTCGTCATGGGCTATACACCGGAGAAGAGGCATCGAAAATCCCTGTCTGTACAGGACTCCTCCTTGCAGAACGTATCGGGAAGCTTTACGGATTATTTTATGCCTCTCGCTCTTCTTGGTCGGAAGCGTTTCATTTATCAAGAAATTCTTTAGAGGGGTCATCCATGACTCCCTTTCTGGCTCAGTCTCTAGTATCAGATCAATTTCCACCTGACCTATGCTAGGTAACTGAAGTACTTCAACTGGGGCTAGCCCGGCTTCTTCAGGATCGTCGGAACTAGCCATCTTCGCTAACTTGTTCGCCTGTTGGTTCTATGACCGCGGAATATGGGATATACTGTAGTGATCAAAGCCAGTCAGTAACTCCTTCACTTTCTCCAAATACGAAATCAATCTTGGGCTCTTAGCTCGGAACTTTCCGGTAACCTGATTTACAACCAACTTGGAGTCACAAAATATGTCCAGCTTCACGATCTCTAATTCATTTGCGATCCTCAGCCCGGCGATCAGGGCTTCATATTCGGTGTCGTTGTTAGAGGCGTGAAATTCCAACCGGATAGCATAGGATATCAGTCGTTTCTCAGGAGTTTCAAGCACCACTCCGGCACCGGATTGTTTATCATTCCTAGCACCATCAATATACAATTTCCATGCACTAGGATCGAGAAGCAATTTTGGTGGGTCAACCTCTTCGTTTACTATGTCATCCTCTGGGACAGTAAATTCTGCTATGAAATATGCCAGCACTTGCCCCCGTATCGATCGTCGGGGCTGAAAATTCAGATCAAATTGACTCAATTCAATGTTCCATCTGAGCAGTCTTCCAGAAGCTTTTGGTCTCTGTAGAACTTGCTTGAGCGGATGATCAGTATACACGGTGATAGGATGAGCTTGGAAATAATGTCGAAGCTTCCTAGATGCAATCAATAAACTGTACGCCAGCTTCTCTATCCTCGGATAATTGCGCTCAACTGCCGCCAATTTTTTACTCACGTAGTACACTGGCCTTTGAACCTTGTCTTCTTCTCTCACTAATGCTGAGCTAATCGTGTGGGATGACACTACTAAGTACACGAATAAATCCTCGTGGTCCACTGGCTTAGACAGTATCGGAGGCCTCTCCAGATGATTCAACAGGTTCTGAAATGCTTCTATGCAATCAGGAGTCCATTTAAAATTGCGTTTTCATCGCTTTATCAATTCAAAGAATGGAATTCATTTATTTGTAGCTCTAGAGATGAATCTGCTTAATGCTGCTACTTTCCCTGCAAGGCTTTGCACATCTTTGATTTGTCTAGGCTCCTGAATGCTTCTGATTACTGCAATTTGGTCTGGATTAATCTCAATCCCGCGCAAGCTGACAATGAATCCTAAGAATTTTCCGGAGGTAACCTCAAATGAGCATTTCGTTGGGTTGAGTTTCATCCCATACTTTCGAAGAATACCAAACATCTCTGCCAAGTCTGTAGTATGATCGGACGATTGTCTGGACTTAACCAACATGTCGTCAACGTACACCTCCATCGTTTTCCTAATCTGGTTATAGAACATTCTGTTCACTAACCGTTGATATGTAGCGCCTGCGTTCTTCAAACCAAAAGGAATTACCACGTAGCAGTATAATCTCATATCCGTAATGAAGCTAGTGTGTTCTTGATCTGGAACATGCATAGGAATCTGGTTATATCCTGAATAAGCATCCATGAAAGAGAGAAGCTCATGACCTGCCATTGAATATACCAACTGATCAATTCTGGGTAACGGAAAGCTATCTTTTGGGCAGGCTTTATTCAAATCCGAAAAATCAATACACATACGCCACTTCCCATTGGCCTTCTTTACCAAAACTGGATTTGAAATCCAATCTGGGTAGGTTGAGTCTCTGATGAATCCGTTACTTCTTCTTTCAAGGCTGCGGACCTCTCTGGGCCCAGCATTCGCCTTTTTTGTTTTACAGGGGGATGCTTTGGGTTAATGCTCAATGAGTGGCTCATGACTGATGGAGATATCCCACACATGTCTGCGTGGGTCCAAGCAAATGCATCCAAGTTATCTTTCAGGAAATCCGTCAGTTCTTTAGCTCGAACTGGATCCAACTGGAATCCAATCTTCAGGACCTTCTCTGGGTCGCTATCATCGATCGGTATATCCACAGTTGTTTCGTTTGGAGCCGCCATTCTGCCCCCAGTCTCTTCGTCCTCTCTGGGATCTACATCCTCGGGCAGTTCTCTGGGCGACTCACCTATAGTCATTCTCTTTAATTGCTATGACGTCTCCTCCCTTGTGGGGGAAGAAGCGTCTTTAGTTTCAATATCTTTTCCTTTACGGAGTAGCTTTATCTCTGCAATGTAACATGCTCATGCAGCAACCTGATCTCCTCTGACTATGCCAACACCAGCTTCCATAGGAAACTTCAATAACAAGCACCAGGGGGCTATACAAGCTCTAAACTTTGCTAGGGCCGGTCGGCCCAAGAAGGCATTATAAGGCGATTCAATATCCAAAACCACGAAGGGAAGAATTCTCACTCTCTGGCGTTCTCCTTCCCCACGTGTTACCGGCAGCTCTACATATCCCATTGGAGCAGTTGAAGCCCCGTTAAATCCATGGATCCGTCCTTCACACGGCTTTAAATCTTTCAATTCAAGGTTCATTTGATCGAACGTCTTTTTGAATAGAATGTTGACTGAACTCCCGTTATCCACTAAAACTTTATGGACAGTGGCTGGGCCAATAGGAATTGCGATTACAAATGGATCTTCGGTCGGAGCGTGGACTCCAATACACTCTCTATTGCGGAAAATGACGTCATCTGACCTCATCTTTTGTTGTTTTACCGGGATATTGTCCTCAGGGTTGCTACACTCTCCTGCCTCAAGATGATGCTTTGTTGCGTTTACGTACTGGTCCATCGCCTTGAAACTATGCCCGGCTAGGTGAAGCCCTCCGATTATGGTATTGATAACAAGATCCTTTCCTTTTTGCTGGACAGTTGGCCTGGCAGTAGGTTGATTTTGGTTTTGGTTCGGGGTCTGGATAGCTTGCTCCCTGTCTCTAGGAGTCACCCGCCACTCATCCAACTTCCCTTCTCGGAGCAGCCTCTCAACTACGTCTCTCAGATGACGGCATTCATTTGTAGAGTGGCCGTGAGTCTGATGGAAGAGACAAAACTTCCCGTCTCACGTTCTTTCTCCGTCGAATCTCTTGGAGGAGGTCTTTTATGTTGGAGAACGTTGTACGAGTCTACGAATATATTCTCCAAAGTATCATTTATTGGCGTATAATTTTTGAAAGACCTGGGACGGGTCCTTCTCTGGGAGTCGTTCCCCCGATTTCTCTTCCGATTATTGCCATTACTGTTGTTACAATTGTTTACTGACTGGCGGCCGCCGCCCTGGTTTCGGTTTCCAACATTGACTTCAACCTTTCCCGAGCTGTCTCCGGTTTGCTTGACGGCCACATTACTTTGGATTTTCTCCTTATTTGCCATTTTCATCTTCCGGTTAGCATACACCTCCTCCTGACGTAAGCGTACGTTTGCTTTCTCGTAAAACAATTCTCTAGTATGAGGTGGCTTGCCGGCCAGGTATCTCCCAAATTCAGTATCTTTATCTACCCCATCAATTAGGGCTTCCACAACAGTTGGCTCATGGGGAGCCTTGACTTCGGTGGCGGCTAGGTTGAAACGATCCAGATACACCCTCAAGCTCTCGCCTGGTCGTTGTTTGACGAGGAACAGGTCAATCACACTCTTTGACCTCTGTGCATAAATGCGGAACTGTTCCACGAACCTTTCACTCAACTCCCTGAAACTGGAAATTGATCTTGCTGGTAATTGAGTAAACCATAATAACGCTACATCCTCCAGGAATATAGGGAATGCTTTGCACTTTACAGCGTCAGAGGCTGCGGCCGCGGTCATTGACCAAAAATATCTCATTAGATGTTGGATTGGATCAGATCTACCCGCGTAACGGTTCATCTGAGGCATGTTGAAGCGCCTCGGGAATGTTACGTCTAGAATGTCGTCAGTAAAAGGGGTGTGACTGCGGTCAATTCCCCAATCTTCATTCCTTTGTCCACGGCTATCCGCCAGGATTTGATGGACCATAGCTGCAACATTTGCACTGGTCATCGGAGGCTCGGGATCAGCGCTTCTCGCTCGATGGAATTCTCCGATCTCTCTTCTAGGAACATCCACGAAGTCCGGAGCTCGGATTGGGCTTCGTTGCCCCCTGTTACCATGAGTATTTGCACGGCGAAGGGGCTGAGGTGGTCTATTCTCAACAGGATTATCCACAACTCGAGCTCTAGGAGTTGTGGCACGATTATTCAAGTTGCAGTTTGAGGGTCATATACCAAGTGTCTCTTCCTCTCGTGAGGGAAAGGTTCCAAATCGGAGCTGCTCTTTGTTTTCAGCCCTCTCATACGGTCGCCGTGGAGGTCTTGGCGATTCCTCTGACGAAGAAGAATACTCTGGGGTGAGTGGGCGAACTGGGAGTGTTCTTTGTCTTGCGAGATCATCGATCCTTCTATCCATAGCAGTTAAGTTCTGCTGCAGCACAGAACTTTGCGGCCTTTGAGCAGCTAATTCATCAAATAGCCTATCCCACATTTCAGAGAAGCGAGAGAGATCTCCTTCAGTGACCTGAGCAGAGGGGTCATATTGATCATCAACATTTTCTCTTATGCACAGGGAACTTGAGCCAGGTCGAACAGAGGACGGGAAGAGTGAGCCATAACCTCCTTTCCAGGTCGAGTCGTAGTCTGGTCATCACTTCGGATCGTAGTGGACCTGTGTCTGTGGCTCGTAGCGCCCCCCTGGGGTCGGATCGTGGTAACATTAGGGGGAGGGTTCGCGGTGTTGTCTCGGGATCGAGTGACGACCCCTTCAGATGCTCGGTTCGTGCCGCCCTGAATTCAGATCGTGGCGCCCCCTTCAAACTGGTTCGTGACGCCACGTTCGGGTCAGATCGCCCCTATGTCTCCGCGATCCGCGAAGCCTTCCTCAACCTGCTCATGCACACTTTCTTCAACTGCTTCATTCGCGACTTCAATCGCCTGCGAAGCTCGTACTTCCTTAGACTTCTTTCCGGCTATGATATCAGATGCCGCTGGAATCTTCAAAAATCTGAATAGTGAAGTTTTGGGACTGTTTTCTTCGGACTTGAGCATCCAAACAACGGAGCAACAATCCAATATGCCGAGAAATCAATTCTCAGTGAAAGCACCAAAATGTTAGATCAAAATTTGGCTCTAACACCCAAATTGTTCTGATTCGTAGAGAATTATAACTGAAAAATGAGGAAAAAGCAGAGAACACAGAAGGTTTATAGTGGTTCGGCGTTAACGAGCCTACATCCACTTTATATGCTATTGATTATACTTTGAATGCTAGTACAACCAATGATTTCTCTAAAACTCCCTCTTCCAATTATGATTTCTCTCAATAATCTCAAAGTAAATCTGGTATGAAATAGTGGTATGACAGTAATGGTGGAATCAATCCTTAAAACTGCCAAAAGATCCTGAAAAATGCCAAGCTCTGGGCTATTTATAGCTGATTTCTGGTGATGGATCGCGGTCATACGTGGCCCACATCCCGAAGATCTCGGACCGGTTCGCAGCTTGATGAAGAATTAGTCAAATTAGCCATTGTGGACAGGTGTCGCGATCTCCTTAAACATCGGATCGTGGATGACCAAGTCCGTGGCCATCATCGTGTCTTCCTGCTCGGATCGGATCGTGATCATAGCTTAATGAAGAATTAGTCAATATGACAGTTGGTGACACATGTCGTGAGATCCTACATTCTCGGATCGTGGTAGACTTGGTCTTGGTCATCATCCATCAGCTTCGGGGATCGGATCGGATCGAGCTAGCGATGGACGGATCGGATCGTGATCAAAGGGGGTGATCGCGAGCCGAGGGGAGTATGGCGATCCGATCGGGTCTTCCAGGGTTAAAGGTGTGAAACTTCATATTTTCTTCTTGTGTGTGAACCTTGGTGGTCTTCAAGGGTTAAAGGTGTGAAACTTCATATTTTATTCTTGTGTGTGAACCTTGGTGGCTTGCTCAAAAAGCTAGCCAACAGAATTGAAAGAGAAATGATTGTAAACCATTTACAAATGGAATTGAAAGAGAAATATTTGTAAACCATTTACAAATAGAATTGAAAGGGGAATATTTGTAAACCATTTATAAATAGAATTGAAAGAGAAATTTTTGTAAACCATTTACAAATAGATTTGAAAGAGAAATATTTGTAAACCATTTACAAATAGAATTAAGAGAGAAATATTTGTAAACCGTTTACAAATAGAATTGAAAGGGGAATATTTGTAAACCATTTACAAATAGAATTGAAAGGGAAATATTTGTAAAACATTTACAAATAGAATTGAAAGGGAAATATTGGTAAACATTTAACAAATAGAATTTGAAAGAAAATATTTATTTAGAAAATAAATAGATTATAATAGCAAATATTTATTTAGAAAATAAATAGAGTTATAAAAAGGAAATATTTATTTAAAAAATAAATTGAGTTATAAAAGGGGATTTTGAATGAGATTTAAGTGTTAGAAAAAAAAGAGATTTCGTATGAATAATTCTATAAATAGAAGTATAAATAGAATTTGGAAATGGGATACTATTTGAAATACGAAGTCAAACTTAAAGGAGTTAACCGAATATAGTTTATTCGAATAGAGTTAAAGGAGTTAATCGAATATAGTTTATTCAAATAGAGTTAAAGGATTTAATCAAATATAGTTTATTCGAATAGAGTTAAAGGAGTTAATCGAATAGAGTTTATTCGAATAGAGTTAAAGGAGTTATCGAATATAGTTTATTCGAAAGGAGTTAATCAAATATAGTTTATTCGAAAGGAGTTAAGTGATAAGAGTTAATGGATTAAAGTTAATCGAGTTAAAGTTAATGGAGTTAGGGTTAATTGATTTGAGTTAATCGAGTTATATTTTGGAGTTAGATATTTCAGAAGTAGGAATTATAATGCTATAGTTATAATCAATGTTTTTTCAATAAAGAAGTAGATTCCTAAATAGAATCGGAGAGTTACGTAAGGAAGTTTGTTAAAGATGTAAAAGGTGAACCTTGTTTGTTTTAAAGTTAGAAATGTTGTTCAGTTAAGGTCTGAGAGGTAGTTATACCCCAACTTGATTGGCTTCGTTTTTAACTAAGGAATGGTTAAGGTTCGGTAGTGAAGATTAGTTAAGTGAATTTAGTTAACGAGTATAATGTTTTGAGTGGCATAACGATGTTTTATTTAAACGTCTGTTTAAATCCACTGTAAGAGTTTTGGAAATGTTTTCTAAATAAGAAATCAGAAATGTTTTCTAATATAGAATATAAGAAATGGAAATGTTTCCCATTGTTAATAACGTATATTTTCTGAATTTAGAAAATAAGAAATATTGAATATATGAAAACAAGAATAGGGAAATGGATAATTGAATGACAAAATAAATTAAAGTGGATCAGTGTTGATTGATGATTTGCTCGGTAAGATTTCCATTTGGAAAAACGACCGTTGTTTGTACACATGTTTTCCTTTTATAGTTAACTCACTGACTACTGAAGTTTTTGACCATTTTTCCGTCGCCAATACGGAGAGACCGGGATCAGATTCATTATTTGAAAACCACTCCTTATGGGCGTTAGCGTTGCGATCAAATATGATAAAGATAATTGAAGATGGAATTATGTAAGGGTTGTCCTATTTACAGAATAGCACCTTCGGTTTGTCCAGTCTCAGGACAACCTGTGTGGAAGAATATCTGACAGAGTATATGTAATGGATCACGTAAGTTGATCTCTTCAAACGTATGTACGTTTGGTGGCAGAGGAATTCGTTTCTATTAGCTGTACACCTGTTGTATTTTTGGGGAAATCAAATATGTGATTTGGAGGGTATGACGATGTGACATTTAAAGTGAATAAATGTGTGATATGTCAAAGATAAGTGTGGCCTCTAGCCTCACAACCGGAAATGGCAAAAATATGGCAGGCAGCATGGCTAATTGGTTGGCTGCCAATTAGGGTGTATTATCACCTATCTAGAGATATTCATTTCATTCTATAATCTATTTTCGATGCTGTCCCATTCGGGAAATGGTGGCTGATCCCAGTCATTAGTGATATACATTCGATACACTCAAGAGAAATGAGTGGTCGGTCGTGTGTGGCTGGGTTGCAAGATGTTCTTATTGAACCCAGTGTATTCCTCTGTAGAGGTACACTATCAAAAGGTGGTCATAGTTGGATATCCATTACCCAATAAGTGCTCACGGTTTTGATTGTATACTATATATATGGAACGTGAGAAGAAAGCGTTCTGCAAGATGATTATTATATTATGGTTGATAGACACTATTATAATATCAAAAGAGTTTTGATATAAAAGATCATTGTTTCTTTCAAAATGATTTGAAAGTTAAATTAAATTGATTTGGATTCTCATAAGGGAAAAACCCATTCCGTTATATGGAGTGGTCTTATGAGATATCGTATTATTGCTCAAACTGTTTTTAAATTGTTTTACCCACACCAGTCCCATGACTGACCCAGAGTTTGTTTTGTTTTCCCTAAACTCTTGGGTGCTCAATTTTGTACGAGAAGTCAAGTAGTCGAGAGTTACAGATGCACTAGAAGGAGCTGGAGCAGGAGGCTTCAGCAGCATTTTTATAGCTATTGTTTATTTCCGCTGTGATGTAAGTGTTATACTCTGATAATGTTATTGTATACATATACTAGTTTTATTTCAAAGTTATGTATCTATTATATATTGTTCGTTCCGCTGTGAGATTCGTGTTACTCTGATGATGTTGTATGTTCTTCTTCTTCTTCTATTCTAAGTTTCTATCTTATCTATCCTCACACTCTGTTTTCTTTCTATTAGTTTTCTGGTTTCCAGTGTAATTTGGGTTGGACTTGTGTTATTTGGTCAGCTCAAATTGTACCGGAATTTCGGGACACTACAATATGACACTTTTAGTTATATATACATGGGTATTGTTTCAGCATTCTAATATTCGCTTCGTTCCAATTTCAAGGACGAAATCTTTTAAGTAGGAAGATTGTAATGACCCGGATTTATAGCCAATTTAAAATATGAATTTAAATACATTCAAAAGAACTTTTAAATTGATAAGCATGATTTAATTTCAAATTTCAATAAATATTTAATCTAGACTTGATAAATTATTGAAAATGAATTCTGACTTTTTTTTATATCTTACCGAAGTTAAAATAAGATTAATGAAATTTCAAAATTGTTTTAAAAGTAAATATATTGAAATTCGTTATTTTAAAATCCTTTTGAAAGCCTAAAAGTAGACATTTTGCAGACGATCTTCGATTTCGATGAAACTGGTTTCATCGGATTCGAAACAGTAAAATAATGTAACATTCCAAATTTCATATTAATCGGAGTTATTATGTGAGCATATGTAATATAAACGCATGTTGAAAAACTAGTTGAAAAACTAGTTAAAATTTAACAATAACTTAGAAAAAGGTCATTTTGCAACGGTGTCTAAATTCGACAAGACCAGTTTCATTAGAACTATATCTATGAAATATAGAGGGTTTCAAATTTCGTATCAATCGAACTTACGTTTTGGTTGTATGAGTTGAAAATGTATAACAATTGTTTAATTAAACATTGAATTTAACAAATAAAAACATGTTTCCTCCAAATGCTCTCCTCTTGACACCTCATTAGAGACAACATAATGATGTATCTTACGAATAAACATATTGAATTTGGCACTAAAAATAAGAGGGGAAGTCATGATTACTTTTCTATAAATACCACATTACCATCTCACTTGTCTTCCATTTATTTCCTCCTTCACCCTCTCAAACTCAAGCTCCCTCTCTCCTCTTACTCCCGCAACTGATGGTAACCACCCTCCCACCCACCACCAGCCCCAACACAGCCACCTCTTCCTCACGTGGCCACATTTGCTCCAAGCACCCTCCTTTCCGCCTTAACCACTTAAAAATCCTACCTCTAACCACTTAACCACCACTACACCACCCATACACCATCTATACCACCACCATTACCCCTACCCCATAATCGTGCGCAGCAGACCCACCAGAACTCCTCTATAACCCATTTGCCCCACCCCTCCTAAATCCCCCTTAACTCTTTAAAAATCCAGTATAAGTGTATATATAAATATATATACTATTTGCGGTGTATTCGGAATAGAAAAGACACAATCTTGGTTGTGAAGAGGCATTGGAAGTTGCGGAGAAGTTGATAGTCCTACATTAAAGTTTGGCCAAGTGGATTAGCTACGGTGAGCAAATCTTGTTTACGTTTGGTTAATTAGTTTAGTTAGTGAACACACTTATTTTACGTCTGAAATTAATATTGTATGAATAGTAATTTCTATGTGGTGAATAGTAACTTTGGGTTAATAAAGTTAATGGAAGTTAGTAAGTTAACTACGTGATAGTTGGTAATTAATGTGAACACCCTAATGATTATGAAGTAAACCGAAATAAATAATCGGTTAATTTGGTTGATAACATGATTGTTATGTTATAGATGAATAGTAACATCAATAAATTTTGAAGTGATGTTGCTTGACAACTTGCTATGATGTATATTGACATTAATTGAACATGTTTGGATTTGCTAATTATAGCAAATAAATTATTAACGATGGTTAATGATTCAGTTAAAGTAATTTGAAATAGGAATCAAGTGTTATTGACCTTAATGCTTATGTTAATGATGCAATTAAATGGTAATTGGAAGTTCATCATTGTTAACAATTGTTAATGATGTGTCAAACCCATATAAGTTGAATTATATGATAACTGATTGAGTTTTATACCAAATTGGAATTTAACTGAATATTTTATTAATACAGTATTAAGTGAAAAACAAAAATTTGAATTCTAAATCCAAACTGGTTTGGAAAGATAGTTTAAACAATTACGAATAGTTTTCGTAATGATGGAAATTTATTTGAAGTAGTTTCCAAGTACTTAAGGCATGTTTTAAACTTAAATTTAAAAGTGAATAGTAATTTTGAAAAGTATAGTTCGGTTTGGACATACGAGAAAGGTTTTACCTCGATTTTATTATTCAAATCATCTTGTTTATTTTTATAATGGACTTCAGGGAAGTTTGGATTTCAAAAGACGAAGTTTGAAAATAACATTATTTTAATAATTTTAATAATATTATAATATTTAAATAATGGAATATTTGAATATGAAGTTAAATATTGGTAATTCAATTTCCAGAAGCTATTATATAGTTAATTAACTATTTGAAAGTAATTCAATTCGATTTTAGTTAGAGATCAAAGTTTGGTTTGAATATAACAAGTCGCATAGCGGTAGAATTTCGACCATTGACTTAAATTGACATACCAGGAGATCCGACCGTCAAATTTTCCTAAAAACAAAAACGTTTGGTTCGAAATGAAAAGTTCTTTTAAGTGTATAGAAAATATTTATAATCCAACGGTTAGATTTTGAAATAAGTTCAAATCAAATTTAAATAAAAACAGCATAGTGCCGTTAGTGACCGAAATTGGATTTTAATGAAATGAGCTATTTTTAAATTATTAAAAATAGAAATAAATTATGATAAATCATAATAAAGGATTTAAAATAGATTTTGGGTTGAATATGCCATTGGAAAGCTAAAACGCTATTTTCTAAAAATGGGTTGTTTTCAATAACGCTATTTGCGACGATTTTTGGAACGGTATGAAATTAAAAGGCTTTGAGATAACGAATGCTGTCTGTACCTGTAAAATATACCTAAACAATATAAAGACAATCCAATTTGAAATAAATAATAATAATAATAAGTAATGAAAATCAGCAATAAAATAATAATATATTAATGAGTTGAAAAATGGAATTGTACAACATTAAGAATTTAGCCATGAAAATAACGTAGTTGTATTCGTGGCGAGATTCTGATCAATTTTCCTATAAAATATGTCAAAATCTGAGTTTGTATGAAGGATTTACATTTAAAAGGTTTTGTACGTTAATATATGTAAGAACGTTTGAAATTTGAATTGTAATATAAATATATGGAATTAAAATAACTAATTGATGGTTGATTAGAATATTCCATTCAATTCAAATTTCGTGTATATATGTATACATAAAATTGGGGATAAGAATATCGTTTAAATGGTAAGATATAAATAAATATAAACAATGTTTAATAAAATATCTTCCTTGCAGTCAACGCGGGCCACTGGCCATTTTCGTGACCAGGATGTCAATCGCCCCCTAGAAGGGGTGTCGACTGCCCTCCTAGGGAGGGTGTCGAATGCTTGGTATGGTCAGATCCCAATGAGTCTGGTTTAGTTGGTCTTTTAGGTTGGTTTTATATAAAATGGATAGCCTAGGTTAAATCTATGTTAATCTAATGGTTTCTGTTCATTTACACACCTATAAATACTACCTAAATCACCTCTCAAATCTCTAAACCCTTTCATTCTCTATGCCTCCATTCTGCTGCTAACATTCCGGGAACTTAGGTTTCTTCTTCCACCCCTAACATATTTCATTTCTATTCTAATTCTATTTAGTTTATATTATGGAATTACATTAATTATATATATATATGTCACAAACACAGGTGGACTAACTTTGTATGTTACTATGGTTCATGCCAGTAATCTCTTATATGATAGACAAGAATTATGGGATAATATATCACGTGAACCATCTACTATTTCTGATGTATAGATTGTAATGGGAGATTTTATTCATGTGTCCTCTTGCTACGATAAACGAGGTGGTCTACCTGTGCCATTCCAACAGTTACGAGTTTTCACCGCCTTTCTAAATCAGAATGGCCTCTCTGAAATTAGACCTGTCGGATTGGACTATACTTGGAGAAGAAAAGGTGTAGCAACCAAAATTGATAAAATACTAGTGAACACTATGTGCCTTGCCAAATTCGTAAACCTTAAGGCTTTCACTTTATCACAGTTATCCAGTGACCACAACCCACTTCTACTCCACTTTATACCCACTACCAACGCAAAAGGTTATCCTTTCAGGTATAAAAATGATGGCATTTGTATGATGGATGTTATGATTGTGTTATGAAAGGACTTGCAGCAGAAACATGGGGTTATCCTAGTTATAACTTTCTAGCAAAAAAAATTTCTTGTAAATATGAACTGAAACAATGGAAAAGACTGCAGCCTAAAGATGATGATATTTTACAACAAACTGAGAAAGTAGTTGAAAATTTGGAAAAAGAAGTGGACCAAAACCTGCTTGATATTGAACTATACAACGAATATATGAAAGCAAAACATCACTTACATACTCAGCAAAAGGTCAAATTACGGAATCTGAGGCAAAAAGCAAAAATTGCATGGCTTCAACAAGGTGATTATAGCTCATAATTTTTCTATTCTAAGATGTCCACCAGACGATTCACAAACAACATTACTGCACTTATTAATGAGAAGGGTGAGTTCATTTTCAAACCTGAAAAGATTGCAGAAGAAGTTATCCACTATTTTTCTGATCTATGGGCCTCCTTCGACTGGTTTTCCACTTTTTCAACGAACCTACAAAATTAACAGATAGGGTCAACATCTCCTATTAAAAGAAATTTCCATGGACGAAGTTAAAACTGCAGTCTTCTCAGTGCATGACGAATCAAGTCTGGGGCCAGATGGGCTAAATGCCAAAAATTTTAAATTGCATTATGATACTATTAAATTGGAGCTACATGCAGTCATCACTGACATGTTAAGTGCAGCAAAATTGTTGAAGGGAGTTAATCACACATTCATTACTTTGGTGCCTAAAACGGATAAACCCACTTCCACCACTCAATATCGACCGATTTCATGCATCCATATGTATTATGAAGTGCTTAGCAAAGTGCTTTGTAACGTGTTCAAACATTTTTTACCCTACTTAATCTCTCAAAATCAACAGCTTTTATTTCAGGTAGATACATTGGATACAATATTTTGCTGGCTCATGAATTGCTTTGGGATTTTAACAAGCTTGGCATAGCCAAATTTTGCGTAAAGGTGGATTTGAAGAAGGCGTACGATTCAATTAATTGAGAATTCATTTGCTACATTATGCAATGCATGGGGTTTCCAGTACATTTTATTAATGTTATATATGCTTGCATTCCAACACCAACCTTCTCAATTATGGTACGGGGCTCGCCGAAAGGGTTTATAACTTCAAATATGGATAGTGGCAAGGCGACCCACTTTCTCCATATTTATTCGCCATTGCCATGGAATATTTTACGTTTTTAATAAATGAATCTACTTACAATAAACAGTTTTTACTAGCATCCAAAGTCCCTCCTATTACAACGCATCTTCTCTACGTTGATGATCTTATGGTGTTTGGTAAATCTACCATGTCATGTGCTAACACATTACAAAACATATTCTCCAAATTGGGCTCTTATGCAAGCTTAGTGGTGAATACTGCTAAAACTAAAATTTATTTCAACAAAACAACAAACAATTCTACTCAATTGCAAGCATTGCTCGGATATTAGATTGGAAGTTTTCCTGTCAAATATTTGGGGGTTCCACTATCTACTACTTATCTACATTATAATGATTGTCAATTGTTAATTCAGAAAATTCAGGACAAATTAAATGGGTGGCAAGTAAAATTACTAAGCTTTGCAGGAAGGGCGGAACTCATACACTCAGTAATTACACCGATTGTTTTATATTGGTTATTTGTCTACCAACTACTTGAACATACACTTAATAAAATTCAAACTTTGTGTTCAGATTTTTTATGTGCAGGTGGATCCCGTAAGGTGGCTTGGCATATTCTCTAGAAGCCGAAAAATGAAGGCGGGATAGGACTGAAACATTTTCCGGGCCTCAAGAAGGTAGCATGCATAAAGTTGGTTTGGAATTTTCTAACAGAAAATAATATCTTGAAGCCGTGGATGGACAACAAATATTGCAGAGGCAAAAAATTTAGAGCATGGCTATTGATAATAATGCCTCATCGACATGGAAATCAATGCTTAGAATTTGCTCAACAGGAAAACAATACTTTAATAAGGAAATTGTAAACGGAGAAAGTAACTCATTATGGCATGATTCTTGGATCAATTGTAGATGTCTGGTAGATATTCTTGGCTTTTAGTAGATTGCAATCTTATGGGGACGATATGGTAAAGGTGGCAGCGATATTACAGAATAATCAAAAAATCCATCATTCCACCCAGCCACTCGCGAAGCAGCACGCCACATTCCCATCATCCATGCAAGAACGGACCAGCATACTAATTATTATGAATGGGGATACGGAGGCGGTTTCTCTTTTTCCAAAGCAATTCGAGCAGCTAGTGGGGTTGGAGAAGTTAAACCCTATTATAGTGTTATTTGGCACAAGAAGAACTGTAGAAGAATGTCCTTCATATGTTATCTAGCGGCACTCGACAAATTGAACACTAAAGAACGCCTATTTCATTTTAGTATTATTAAAAATACATCATATGTGTTACGTGAACATGGTGTGGAAAATTCAAATCATTTATTGTTCTCATGCCAATACTCACGATATATTTGGAGCTTATTGAAGACGAAGCTAGATCTACCTCCTGCACTACTACCCTCACTTTCTGAGTAGATTACTCAGGTATGAGATGGGTTTAAGGCCGATGATCAACTTCTGGACGTTGGTTGCGCTGCTTTAACTTTGGCTATATACCATGTTTGGAAGGAACAGAATAACCGAATTTATGCCAATAAATCCTCTGACGTTGTTGTACTGTTGAGGAAAATTGAGATGGAGACCTTTTATTTAGTCACAAATAATGGCAGTAAATCGATGAGATCAGCGAGCAACATCAGATATGTAACACTCCGTGATTCTGTAATGCTAAGATTCACAAATCAAGGCAGAATTATAATTTAAAATCAAAATCAAGGGAAATGGGCTGCGCCATTGTGTTCGTCTCGGAATTCTACATGAAAACGAGTCCGAGTTTGCATAAATCGGAGTCCGTATGAGGGAGATATGGCCTCCGGAAGTTTCAGAATTCAGTTTAAAATTCGAACAGACTCAAATTTCAAAAATCGGGCCGGATTGGCCAGGGCGGGAATTTTCCCGCCCAAGACACCCAGGTCGACTACATAGTCGACCTGGGGGTCGACCCCCCGCTTTTTCCAGCTTTTTGCACTGGTTCATTCTGATGTATCTGGTTACGTTTTCTGACCAGGTTCGTCCACTTAACACTATATAAACAGCCCTGGTCTTCTTCTCTATTCACAATTCTTTTCTACCCTTATGCTGCAAAGATTCTTTGTGAACATGGCTTCCTCTCCTCCTCTTAATCAAAACAATAAATAAAATAATATATATAAAATAAATCAAGACGAGGAGGTGCTGCTCAAAGACTTTCAAAGAGGAGATTCAAGCTAGAATTCAAGTGAAGATTTGAACGACTGCAATAACTGTTTTTCTACGAATCATAGCAACGCCGTCTTTCTATTCTAATCTAATCTTTGTAAGTCAATTATTTCAAGATTTGAACGTTTCTCTTTTCGTGACATGAAATTAAAGGAATAAAAGAGTATGCCAATTCTTTCTATTTGAATCAGTGCCTATTTCTTTGAACCAAATTAAGAACTGTTATGATTCGAGGACAAATAAGACCGTGACTATGAAACTATGGACCTTAAAACCATATGCCTATGGCTATGAACATTTACCTATGACTATGAACATTGCCTATGACTATGGACATTGCCTATGACTACGAACATTGCCTATGACTATGGACATTGCCTATGACTATGAACATTGCCTATGACTGTGACTGTGACTATGAGGATTATTTCCTTGACTAAGCCTATGCCTTTGATTAGGAAATTTAAACTATTGCCTATGACATAACAAGGACATCTGTGATTAAACACCTGGGATTCATGACTAGGAAAGTGTTGCTTAAGTTTTGTGACTATAAAATTGGGTCTAAACCCGATTATCTATTCTGTCTATTCTTGGTTTTCTTTGGTTTTAGACCTTGGGAATTTACCTATTAAGTTAGGTATACCCATGTTCTGAACCTACTCTGTCTATTCTTGGTTTTAGATCTTGGGAATTTACCTATTAAGTTAGGTCTACCCACGCTCTTCAACCTACGTCGTAATCTATATGTCTGTGAACTACCATCTTAGGCCAGTTGTTATGTCCGTTCTATCATGGCATTTTGGTTCATTCCCTTTTATCGACGAATCTAGCTTTATTTACAATCTAGATTTGTAACGACCCAGAAAATCTGAACCAATTTAAAATTTTTAAATTGGCTAAAATAATGGATTTTAAATATTTAAAATAAATATTTTAAATAGTGGCGATGAAAACTGAGTTGAAATCGACAATTGAAAACGAATATAATTAATTATAATTATATATAGAATTGAAAATAGCGCGGTAGTTCGATAATTCGATTTCAAACTTCAATTGAATATACCGGGTGCAAAACAATCCGGATTTTAGTGAAACCAAAAACATTAGGATCTAAGTGATGATATCTTTCTAACGAATCCGACCAATCGAAATTTGATAGCGGGAATCAAAAGATATGTCCAGTTGAAAATTCGGAATAGTCGCTATGGAATTCAGGCCCTTAAAAATGGATATTTTGCAAATGACCTCGGATTTCGATGAAACCACTTTTGTTAGATCCGCAGTGTCAAGTTATTGCTAGGTTTCAAATTTCATAATTTTTCGAATCAATATGTGAGCGTGGCAAAGGAAAATGCGTTTGACCAGTTTCAGTTGATTTTAATCGACTGGAAATTGGCCATTTTTCAAACGGTCTCAGAATTCGACAAAACTAGTTTTGTTAGGACCGTATCGTCAATACGAAGCTAGAAAATATTTTTCTGGAATTTTTCTAGTCAGTATGTGACCCCGGTAATTTGAAATGTACGTTTAAAAATTCAATATAAGGATTTAAATGTAAATTCAACGGAAACTGATTGTAACGATCAAATCAGCTTGCGTTACATATCCCATTGTGTTCGGAATGGGGGTAAAACGCTATGGGCGACAGGCGGTAGGCCTCGTTTCGAGGTCATATGTAAAAGTCAACCTTTTTACCAAAATTAAATAATTAATTAATAAAAAAATATATATTATATATTTTCCCTCCCTCCCTTTATTCTTCTTCCTGGCCCCCCGAAGTTCATTTATACAGAAATAGAAAAAAAAAAAAAAACCTAGACATCAAGCCGCCGCCCATCTCGAACACCATCCCTAAGCATCGCCTCCCCCGTTCGAACCCCGAGCGCCGCCACCTCGAAGCTGCCGCCGACATCTCCAACCCCCCCCCCCCCCCCCCCCCCCGTCGAATCAAATCGAGCCTCCCCCTCGCGGAGCATTCTGCCACCTCGAAGCTGCCGCCGACGTCTCCAAACCCCCCCTGTAAGTATTTTGTTATTTTATTTTAATAATTTAAAAACTGTTTTTTTTTAAGAATTCAAAACTGATTTTATAATGATTTAAAAACTGTTTTTTTTAGGATTCAAAACCGATTTTTAAAGTAAGTAAAAACTGATTTTATAATGATTAAAAACTGATTTTATAAGATTTTAAAAACTGGTTTTGTTAGGGGTTTAAAACTGATTTTAAAAGGGGTTTAAAACTGTTTTTTTAGAAATAGTAAAAACTGTTTTTTTAGAAATAGTAAAAACTGTTTTTTTTAGAAAAGTAAAAACTGTTTTTTTTGTAAAAGTAAAAACTGTTTTTAAAGAAAATAAAATAAAAACTGATTTGTTTTAAAGGTAAAAACTTTAAATAGGAAAAAGGTTTAATCTTTAAAGAGAAAAAGGATTTGAACTTTAAGAAGTAAAAAATCAGATTTTTAGATATTGAAAGTCGAAGTAAAAATCATATTTTTATATGTTGAAAGTCGAAGTAAAAATTCGATTTTTATATATTGAATAGCATCGTAAAAATTCGATTTTTACATGTGTAGAGAATACGGGCAACGGAGCGACAAAAGGCGAGAAAGGCGAGATTTCTCTAAGTGAAGTGTCGTGAAGTTGGATAGCTATTGGTGAGATTTCTGTTTTAAAAATATTATATATGTGTGAAATGAAAGTGAATTGCTATCTATAAATATATATCTATATATATATATACGCCCCCTCGTCCACAAACCATGGACGATATTTATTGGTTGAAATTGTTGTGAAAATTGAATGATTGTTTGGGATTGTTTGTGATTGATATTGGTTGATTGCGGTTGAAAAATACCCATTGGTGGTTGTGAAATATTTGGTTGAAACCACATAGGATTAGTTTGTGGAAATGAAATAAATATATACATGCCGCCTGCGTGCGAACTAGATGCATGATCCCCATTGTCAAAAACCGCGAGGTTTTAAGGTAGAGCGAGGAGCCGTACTAGGGACGGTGCCGGTGTAACTACCCTGCCGTTATGCTGCCGAAATTTTGAATAACATTCATGTGTTGAATTGATATTCATTCGTTGTTTAGAAATTCATGTGTTGAATGGTATTCATATTTTGAAATAAATTGTTCGATAATAAAAATCACATTTTTATCTATATATAAAAACTATTGAAAACATTCATGTGTTGAATTGATATTCATTCGTTGTTTAGAAATTCATGTGTTGAATGGTATTCATATTTTGAAATAAATTGTTCGATAATAAAAATCACATTTTTATCTATATATAAAAACTATTGAAAACATTCATGTGTTGAATTGATATTCATTCGTTGTTTAGAAATTCATGTGTTGAATGGTATTCATATTTTGAAATAAATTGTTCGATAATAAAAATCACATTTTTATCTATATATAAAAACTATTGAAAACATTCATGTGTTGAATTGATATTCATTCGTTGTTTAGAAATTCATGTGTTGAATGGTATTCATATTTTGAAATAAATTGTTCGATAATAAAAATCACATTTTTATCTATATATAGAAACTATAGAAAACATTCATGTGTTGAATTGATATTCATTCGTTGATTAGAAATTCATGTGTTGAATGGTATTCATATTTTGAAATGAATTGTTTGATAATAAAAATCACCTTTTATCGACTATATGAACTATATAGAAAAGTAGTGTTTTGAAAAGAATTGTTTTACAATAAAAATCACATTTTTATTGTATGCATGAATCGTTGAAATGTGAAGTGTTAAAAATAGCCACTTGTTCAAAATAAACATATATGAGTTGAAATATTCCTTAATTAGCTAATGAAATGATTTGCACCTATTTATGTAACATTAGAATGAATGGTGTTTTTAAACCAAACAGAAATCAAATATGAAGTCGAATAGAAAATGATAAATGATATGAACTGTGTATATGTGTACATGCAATATTCATTGAACAGGTTATAGCAAAGGGGCTAGAGAAGAGGAATAAAATTTTGTGCCCGACAAATAGGTACACATTTACTGATTTGTTTGGGTGATGATTTTGAGCCTGTTGGCTAGCCGCTTGGCTTTTTCTTTTTCTTTTTGAGATTAGAAGGACCGGGAACGCTATTTGCGATTTCCCGATGCTCCCGGTGCAGGGGAGGTTATGGCGAAATTTTTCCAAAATTTAAGGTGTTAGAAAAATATTTGAAGTGAAAACGATATGGAAATCATTGAATGAACTATATTTATATAAATATATAAATATAAATAGAATTAAAACGAAACGAAGCCGTGCAGTTTGTATTTCGAAACCGTGATTTCAAACGACTAGTGCGGGAAATCCGACCATCGGATTTTCCCGAAACCTCAACCGTCGGGTTCGCCTTGGAATAATCTTTCCAACGGCACCAACCTTGTAAAAATCCAACGGTTGGATTGTCTGGAATGTTTAATTCAAATTTGAAGAAAAACAGCGCCAGAATCGATTATATTTATATATAAATATAAATAGAATTATATTTAATCGAATAACGGCGCTGCAGTTCGTATTTTGAAATCGAAACTTCAAACGATTGTACCGGGAGATCCGACCGTCGGATTTTCCCGAAACTGGAACCGTTGGGTTCGTTTTGAAAAGACCTTTCTAATGATGTAAATTTTGTGAAGATCCAACGGTTAGTTTTTCAGATATGTGTAAATCAAATCTGAAGAAAAACAGCGCCACGGCCGCCTTATGGCCCGAAGCGTCGTTTTGAATAAAATGGCTATTTTAAAATAAATAAAAATAGCGATAAATAGTTATAAAATATCATAGGCGATATGGAATGGAAATAAACTGAAATTTGCTTGATTTGTGTGGCTTTTGATGGTTGAATGTGTTTGGTGTGAAAATTACATTAAAGAACACAATTGGTGTTGTCGAATAATTTAACCATTGAAATAAATCGACTTGAAATTCTAAATATACGTGAATTATTTGAAAAGGCCGAGTTAATTCTCATTTCGAATAATTGACCGACGATTGAAATTCGAAGATGAAGACGGTGGTCGAAGACCGGAAATCTTCACCTCGTTTGGATGGTAACCGAGGTCCTGATTGGGAGGCATCCTGAAATATGGATAATGAGTGGTGATCGTCCAGACGGACGTGGTGATCGAAGGGTTTGCGAGGTATTTAGTGCCTCCGGTTTCGTTCAGACCCAGAACGGACTTGTAAATGGACTGTGTGTCTGACATTGGATTTTATTCTATGTTGATTGATCTCTGTTAAATATACATCTGTTTGGCGGCGGAGAATTTATTCTTTTGCTTAACGCCCTTCTCTGAGACGTACGAGCTCAGAGGTTGTATATCGATGGACATCAATCGCATGGCGTGAATTGCCTGTGTGGCATGCTAAGATGCAGTGATCAGGGCTTCTGTTGAAAAGCAAAGTCTTGTGGTGATGATCAAAGCACCGCCTGTGTGGCGTAGCTTTGTGTATAACGTGAATTCGCGAGCCTCACATCCCGGTATGAACCTAAAACGGGAGAAGGACCTCAGGGAGGGCCTGCGTTTCTTTCTAGCTAGGGTGGTGTCAGTGACCTACCAGCCCTGACATTTATATACTTTTCACCTATGTGGTTGTTGCTGTTGCGAGGCGCCTCGGTTTGATCGGACGATCCGGGTCCGATGGAGTCATTCGTTGGCTCGTTTACGCCCCAAAGGGCGGAGAAACGTAGTGTTCAGGCATAATAATCCACATCGGTGGACCGGCCCTGACGATCTAAAGGGTTGATGCGTTCTGATCCTGAGACATGGGCTAGATTGTCTCGAATTCGGTAAGGACTATCTTTTGCCTTGGTTCATGACGGAAATCCAATTTCCAAATACGTGATCGTGCGGTTTTGATTGTATATATATATGGCGACATGATATATGGTACCCATGCCGTCTATGATTGATAGTTATGATTTGAAATTGTTTTCAAAACATATTAACACTAGCAATAATATCAAATGCCTTTGTTTTATTCGTATCAATCATATTTTGGCCATTATAAGGTAAAACTCTATCCTCCGGTTTGCGTTGCATTGTGTGATGGGAACTGAGTCTTATAATGGCTTCATCTTTATAAAAAGCATAGCGATGTTTAAAAGAAAGATTTGTTTTAAAGCACTGGCAATCCAATGGAGTAAACCCGTTCCACGAAAGTGGCGTGGTCCTGTGATTAGCCAATTATATATGTGTTGAGTGGATTTCTCATACCAGTCCCATGACTGACTCGTAGTTTGTTTCACTCTCAAACTCGGGTGCCCCTTTTTCCGCACGGGCAGCCTTGTATTCAGGTTTAGCTGGTTCTTTCTGGACAGCTGGAGCTGAAGATGGATTCTATCATTTATTTCTTTTTATGCTGTTCAGCTCCTATTGTACATATTTTGTTTATTTCCGCTGTAGACATTTATGTATAGCTGAACTATATTTGTACTAAGTAAGATCCTGTATACTGTGTAACTCTGATGATACTTTTATCCAGTATATTTTGTTGTTCATTATCTGGTGTATTTATTTAATTCTGTTCTGCTATTATATGTTTCTGTGTTATATTCCAAAGATAACCTTGTTTCCGTGAGAACGGGAATTTGGGTCGTCTCAAGATTGAATCATGAACGGTGGGAATACGATTTGGGCAAAATATGAAATTTACCAAAAACATAGTTATAAACTTGGAAATTGACATAAATTGGGAATATGTACTATGTCATGTTCATAGAAATGCAAATTGGATAAATTTGACATGAATTATAAGATGTGTAATTTGAATCTAGTATTGACATGTAAATCTAGCATTTACATGAATAGTGAACTAGAGTAATAAGTCTAGTTTGACGTGAACTAGAATGTTGAATCGGATTAGCTAATTTGGCACAGTAAGTAGATTGGCATAAATGTGAAATTGGCCATAATTGAGAATAACTGTCAGGTTTAGAAAAATCATGGTTAGTGACACTTAATTTGGTATAGTTTACATACCAAAAAGCATAAATATGATTTAGGAAGGGAAATGGGCCATAGAAATAAATGTAGACAATTTACATTAAAAGAGTAATTGGGAAATAAGTAAATTAGGAATAATTTACCTATAGAATCTGGCCTAAATGAGGAAATGTGAATTTAGACAAATTAAAGGTTTATTAACGACATCTCTTTTAATGACACACCAGAAAGTTCTAGGGTGACAGAGAGGATAGTGTCTAGGCTTGGGTTTGGAAAATACAAGTTTCCTGCTCTCCCTGGCTATCCCTAACTGATCCGACAGACGGGATGGTTACTTTCAAAACCTGATTTGAAAACTAATCAAAACCCCTTTTGAACTTAGAAAACACGAATATGCCTAACCCGAGGTTAGACTGAGTTGCGATGTAAACCTGCCCGGAACCAACCGGCACATCCAGTATTCGCAACAATATATATCTAATGTGAGTGGTAGCGGCTTTAATTTATTTACTTAAAGCTAGAACAAAAATGGTAGGGTTAAGTTAACTAAGACGCTTAACCAGTTCAACATGATAACTAGACTGATGGGTGGGGTTAGGTTCAGACTGACACTTAACACAGTCAAGCTAGAATGGGAGGGTTAAGTCCATAGGAACACTTAACCAACTTAACACAGTTAAGCTAGAATGGGAGGGTTAAGTCCATAGGAACACTTAACCAACTTAACACAGTTAAGCTAGAATGGGAGGGCTAAGTCCATAGAGACACTTAACAAAACTCAAGGTAGCAAAACGAGACTTGTAGGGGTTAAGTAAAGTTAATACACTTAGCCAAATTAACATGTTAACTAGACTAGAATGAGAGGTTAAGTAAAGTTAATACACTTAGCCAAATTAACATGTTAACTAGACTAGAAGTTGGGGTTAAGTAAATACACTTAGCCAATCTGATATGTTAGCTGGGCTAGACCGTAGGGTTAAGTAAACTTGAACACTTAACCATCCGATTGTGATAAAGGAATATGGTTAAGTCTAAGACATGAAGGGATAATACTTAACTATTAATAATATGTTAGTTAAAACAGACGGGCAAGGTTAAGTAAAAAGGAACACTTAACCAATACAGGATGAATGGGTAGGGTTAAGTAATAAGAAATACTTAACCAATATAACTTGGTTTGTGGTAGGGTTAAGACATCATGAATTACTAATAACACTTAACCAGTATAACAGGATGAATGAAGAGGGTTAAGTTTGCTTGAATTGACTAATGACACTTAACCAATCCAAATTGACGGGAAGAAAACTAAGTAGTAAACCTTAGTTAAAAGGAGCCAAGTAGTAAACCTTAGTTAAGAAAACAATGATTCTGAAAACTAAGTGATAAACCTTAGTTGACAAAACTAAGTAGTAATTCTTAGTATAACACGATGAGGAGCGAACATCCGTCTGATTAAAAAGAAGGCTCCAACGAATTGGGTTACGAAGCTCGAGGCTTCGAGGGGACGTGAGGGTACTCTTGGTATCCCTCTGTGAGGCTGCAGATGATCCGCTTGGGCCTACAGAGGTTAAGGTCTGCGTAGAAGAACCAGGGGTATGCGTTGGTTGCAATACATGGAAACCTAAAGACTAGGATGGACCGGCGTGATTCGGCGAGCAAACGGTAGCCCTGTGATAGCGACTCATCGTCTACCATCCATCTTGAGTCAATCGAGATACATGAAGCGGAAAGGCGGAGAACTCCAAAAGACCATATACTTGCTATCTAGTTATGGGTAAGGATGGCCATAGGATAGTGGGGCACCGGGGGCCGACTTATAGTTCTCATTTTACAAGGTGTGCCTTTCATTAGTTGAGGGAGGGATCAAGTGGGACCATAGCCACTGAAATAAAAACAGACCTTAGCATCTGCATCGGCAGATATCTGAAAGCTCCCGACCGAGTTCTGTATTCCTTGATTTGCCCTGACACAGGACTCGGACCGCACATTATGGGACATGTGCATCTAGACCAGCGATAACGATTCGCGATACATGCGTGGGGAAGTATAGGAACATATACCACTCTAGGTAGTGTGTCCTAGACTTGGGGGCATCGTTCGACAGGTAGCACTAGTTGGACTAGGTGGCATAAATCCTGAATCCGAGAAGCGTTCGGCAGACAGCGTAAACTCTAGTTGAATCTAGAAGGCACTTGGTAGAAAACCCTAGATTAAATCTTGGTAACAAATAAATAAATGGGTGCCTGAAGGCGATGGAAAATACAAGGATTGGGATCATGTTAGCGTTACTAGTTGGGACATTAGTTAGGTGGTGCAGAGATAATAGAAATCCGTATAACAAGGAAATGGCGAAGCGGCGAAAGTATTAGAGCGTATCCAGTTTATCTTATCTTAGCATATCTTGTGACTACCTTGTCTAATCTTGTTGACCCTATCGTTATGGTGTAATCTTGTATTCAGTTAATTCATGTCGTTTTGTTTTTCCATGTTCACATGCTAGAAGTTACTGAACTTACTCAGGCTTTACGTCTGACTATGTTTTTCTTTCGTCTTCTTTTCTTCCGTTCCCCCCCCCCCCAGGTAGTAAAGGAGGGAATAGTTTAGCTCAGGTTAAGTTGGACTGCCACTCTTTCCCAGCTTGAAGATTTGTCGAAGTTTGCTTGGATTCTCTTTTCAAAAGCTATGGTTGACTCTTGCTAAAATCGGGGAATATAAATGTTGTTTTTATGCTTCTTTATTTTGTAAGACAGATGATACTTTGATATTGTAATAAAGCAAAGTTTTATTTTCCGCTGTTTAATTTCTGTCTGTCTTGTAATTTATCTGCATCTTTTACCCTAAATGCTCCACAGAACTTAGTGCATTCCCTTTGTGAGTGACACTAACGGACGTGGGGTGTTACACGTGGTATCAGAGCTGAAGGTTACCAGATTAGATAAAGGATTTGAAAAAAATTATTTTCAAAACGATTTTTAAAGAAGCATTTTCAAGAGAAAAGTTTTGCTTTAAAGACATATTCCCCAAAGCCATACGCACTATCTTCTCTTCCTCTGTTTAAATTCTTGTCTCCTTCTTTCTTGAGTCTCTGGGGCTCCTGGCTTTCTGGGAGGTAACCTCATCGAAGGGCAAAGTAGTGCCCGGCTTCCATCCATAGCCGTAGTTGTCTCACCTACGGCCAGTTTTCCTTCAAGCTTATAGGGTTTTCCGGACGATGGAGGCAGTTTCCGAGAGATTTGTCAACATGACTACACACAGAAGGGGATGAGAAGTTTGGCTAAGGAGCACAACCCTAGGATGAGGAATTCATAGATGTAGATTTAGCTCACGAAGGACGAAGAAATTATAAAACCTAAGACAAGAGGAAGTATCTTTACTAGGGTATGATAGGGCATATAAGGACAAGGGCAAGAACGGGAACAAGATTTTCAGAAGGGCAAGTACATGCTTTCGCCACCAAGCGTACCTAGGAGAAAGGTAGTCCGGTTGGAAGAGTCTAGTTTTCTGTTCGTACTATTTCCTCAGGTACTAGCGTTTCTCATTTGTTCATATCCACTTCCATAGTTGGGTCTCTGCACCATAGTACTTGTATAGTAGAAAGATCCCACTAGAGTCTCAAATCCAATTGGTGGTCCGACCAGTTTATTTTTGGTTAGTAGGGATTTGAGAATAGCTATCGAGTTTGCTTATATCATCTCACGTAGATCGTCTAAATTCGAGGGAGATATTCCTTGGGTGCTTGTCTGATATTGGTTTAGGCCTTTGGGGCTTGTACTTGAGGAATGTCGAGTTCGGTTTGGATGGTTTGCGTGAGAGATGAATAGTTGTGGTGGGCACTCCAAAGAGCACGTAGTGACCTTTCGACTCTTATAGTTATGGCATGGCGGATAAGAGGGAAACCTCTAATCATCTTAGTACATATACTTGGTACCGTGATTGACATCTGTTTATTTTGGAAATGGAGATCCGGAACTTCACAATCGTGGAGTTAAATTAGTTAAGATACAGTGGAGTAAGGCTCAAGAAGGCTAGATACTAGCATCATACCCTTTTCCTTGAGGGTGCATCCTTGATTTCTTTGTTTTAGGAGCTTTACGCATAATTGTTTCTCTCTTTCCAAAGTATATCACCTAGGTCGTATCTTCGATCCTTAGATAGAAGCCAATGGATGTAAACATGTATTTGAAACATGTTATGGTTGGTGGTTGCAAGTGGTTGCTAATGGTTGCTCGAGGATGCATATGCATACGTATTAGGTACTAGATCAAGTTCAGACGCTTTCATATTGCATTTACAAATATGTATTTGTTGTAAGTTAAACTTGATATGTTATCATATGGACGTTGCATATGGATGAATGGCTGTGCACGCATGTAGTATTTACATAACTAGGGATGCTTGCATACATGACTGGACGCATAGCACTGACATGATTCGCATTAAGGAGGTCAACTGAATCAGTAGACCGCCTGATTTTACAGTAGATAAAGACATGTACACACACTATGCATATGAACATGAAACCATTAGAAATCTTTTAAGGACAATGGATGCCTGTGAGTGAATGGTTGAGTAGATGGGTGATTGGATGGTAGGACACATTCTTCCTAACTTGAAGATTTCGGGGACGAAATCCTTTTTAAGTGGGGGAGAATGTAACACTCCGTGATTCTGTAATGCTAAGATTCACAAATCAAGGCAGAATTATAATTTAAAATCAAAATCAAGGGAAACGGGCTACACCATTGTGTTCGTCTCGGAATTCTACATGAAAACGAGTCCGAGTTTGCGTAAATTGGAGTCCGGGAGATATGGCCTCCGGAAGTTTCAGAATTCAGTTTAAAATTCGAACAGACTCAAATTTCAAAAATCGGGCCGGATTGGCCAGGGCGGGAATTTTCCCGCCCAAGACACCCAGGTCGACTGGGAAGTCGACTTGGGCTACCCAGGTCGACTGGGTAGTCGACCTGGGCTACCCAGGTCGACTGGGTAGTTGACCTGGGGCACCCAGGTCGACTACATAGTCGACCTCGGGGTCGACCCCCCTGCTTTTTCCAGCTTTCTGCACTGGTTCGTTCTGATGTATCTGGTTACGTTTTCTGACCAGGTTCGTCCACCAACACTATATAAACAGCCCTGGTCTTCTTCTCTATTCACAATTCTTTTCTACCCTTATGCTGCAAAGATTCTTAGTGAACATGGCTTCCTCTCCTCCTCTTAATCAAAACAATAAATAAAATAATATATATATATATATATATATAGTAAATCAAGACGAGGAGGTGCTGCTCAAAGACTTTCAAAGAGGAGATTCAAACTAGAATTCAGGTGAAGATTCGAACGACTGCAACGACTGTTTTTCTACGAATCATAGCAACGCCGTCTTTCTGTTCTAATCTAATCTCTATAAGTCAGTTATTTCTAGATTTGAACGTTTCTCTTTTCGTGACATGAAATTAAAGGAATAAAAGAGTATTCCAATTCTTTCTATTTGAATCAGTGTCTATTTCTTTGAACCAAATTAAGAACTGTTATGATTCGAGGACAAATAAGACCGTGACTATGAAACTATGGACCTTAAAACCATATGCCTATGACTATGAACATTTACCTATGACTATGAACATTGCCTATGACTATGGACATTGCCTATGACTATGAACATTGCCTATGACTATGGACATTGCCTATGACTATGAACATTGCCTATGACTGTGACTGTGACTATGAGGATTATTTCCTTGATTAAGCCTATGCCTTTGATTAGGAAATTTAAACTATTGCCTATGACATAACAAGGACATCTGTGACTAAACACCTGGGATTCATGACTAGGAAAGTGTTGCTTAAGTTTTGTGACTATAAAATTGGGTCTAAACCCGATTATCTATTCTGTTTATTCTTGGTTTTTCTTTGGTTTTAGACCTTGGGAATTTACCTATTAAGTTAGGTCTACCCATGTTCTGAACCTACTCTGTCTACTCTTGGTTTTAGATCTTGGGAATTTACCTATTAAGTTAGGTCTACCCACGCTCTTCAACCTACGTCGTAATCTATATGCCTGTGAACTACCATCTTAGGCCAGTTGTTATGTCCGTTCTATCATGACATTTTGGTTCATTCCCTTTTATCGACGAATCTAGCTTTATTTACAATCTAGATTGAATCATGAACGGTGGGAATACGATTTGGGCAAAATATGAAATTTACCAAAAACATAGTTATAAACTTGGAAATTGACATAAATTGGGAATATGTACTATGGCATGTTCATAGAAATGCAAATTGGATAAATTTGACATGAATTATAAGATGTGTAATTTGAATCTAGTATTGACATGTAAATCTAGCATTTACATGAATAGTGAACTAGAGTAATAAGTCTAGTTTGACGTGAACTAGAATGTTGAATCGGATTAGCTAATTTGGCATAGTAAGTAGATTGGCATAAATGTGAAATTGGCCATAATTGAGAATAACTGTCAGGTTTAGAAAAATCATGGTTAGTGACACTTAATTTGGTATAGTTTACATACCAAAAAGCATAAATATGATTTAGGAAGGGAAATGGGCCATAGAAAATAATGTAGACAATTTACATTAAAAGAGTAATTGGGAAATAAGTAAATTAGGAATAATTTACCTATTGAATCTGGCCTAAATGAGGAAATGTGAATTTAGACAAATTAAAGGTTTATTAACGACATCTCTTTTAATGACACACCAGAAAGTTCTAGGGTGACAGAGAGGATAGTGTCTAGGCTTGGGTTTGGAAAATACAAGTTTCCTGCTCTCCCTGGCTATCCCTAACTGATCCGACAGACGGGATGGTTACTTTCAAAACCTGATTTGAAAACTAATCAAAACCCCTTTTGAACTTAGAAAACACGAATATGCCTAACTCGAGGTTAGACTGAGTTGCGATGTAAACCTGCCCGGAACCAACCGGCACATCCAGTATTCGCAACAATATCTGTCTAATGTGAGCTTTAATTTATTTAGTTAAAGCTAGAACAAAAATGGTAGGGTTAAGTTAACTAAGACGCTTAACCAGTTCAACATGATAACTAGACTGATGGGTGGGGTTAGGTTCAGACTGACACTTAACACAGTTAAGCTAGAATGGGAGGGTTAAGTCCATAGGAACATTTAACCAACTTAACACAGTTAAGCTAGAATGGGAGGGTTAAGTCCATAGGAACACTTAACCAACTTAACACAGTTAAGCTAGAATGGGAGGGCTAAGTCCATAGAGACACTTAACCAAACTCAAGGTAGCAAAACGAGACTTGTAGGGGTTAAGTAAAGTTAATACACTTAGCCAAATTAACATGTTAACTAGACTAGAAGGAGGGGTTAAGTAAAGTTAATACACTTAGCCAAATTAACATGTTAACTAGACTAGAGGTTGGGGTTAAGTAAATACACTTAGCCAATCTGATATGTTAGCTGGGCTAGACCGTAGGGTTAAGTAAACTTGAACACTTAACCATCCGATTGTGATAAAGGAATAGGGTTAAGTCTAAGACATGAAGGGATAATACTTAACTATTAATAATATGTTAGTTAAAACAGACGGGCAAGGTTAAGTAAAAAGGAACACTTAACCAATACAGGATGAATGGGTAGGGTTAAGTAATAAGAAATACTTAACCAATATAACTTGGTTTGTGGTAGGGTTAAGACATCATGAATTACTGATAACACTTAACCAGTATAACAGGATGAATGAAGAGGGTTAAGTTGGCTTGAATTGACTAATGACACATAACCAATCCAAATTGATGGGAAGAAAACTAAGTAGTAAACCTTAGTTAAAAGGAGCCAAGTAGTAAACCTTAGTTAAGAAAACAATGATTCTAGAAACTAAGTGGTAAACCTTAGTTGACAAAACTAAGTAGTAATTCTTAGTATAACACGAGGAGGAGCGAACGTCCGTCTGATTAAAAAGAAGGCTCCAACGAATTGGGTTACGAAGCTCGAGGCTTCGAGGGGACGTGAGGGTACTCTTGGTATCTCTCTGTGAGGCTGCAGATGATCCGCCTGGGCCCACAGAGGTTAAGGTTTGCGTAGAAGAACCAGGGGTATGCCTTGGTTGCAATACATGGCAACCTAAAGACTAGGATGGACCGGCGTGATTCGGCGAGCAAACGGTAGCCCTGTGACAGCGACTCGTCGTCTACCATCCATCTTGAGTCAATCGAGATACGTGAAGCGGAAAGGCGGAGAACTCCAAAAGACCATATACTTGCTATCTAGTTATGGGTGAGGATGGCCATAGGATAGTGGGGCACCGGGGGCCGGCGTATAGTTCTCATTTTACAAGGTGTGCCTTTCATTAGTTGAGGGAGGGGTCAAGTGGGACCATAGCCACTGAAATAAAAACAGACCTTAGCATCTGCATCGGCAGATATCTGAAAGCTCCCGACCGAGTTCTGTATTCCTTGATTTGCCCTGATACAGGACTCGGACCGCACATTATGGGACATGTGCATCTAGACAAGCGATAACGATTCGCGATACATGTGTGGGGAAGTATAGGAACATATACCACTCTAGGTAGTGTGTCCTAGACTTGGGGGCATCGTTCGACAGGTAGCACTAGTTGGACTATGTGGCATAAATCCTGAATCCGAGAAGCGTTCGGCAGACAACGTAAACTCTAGTTGAATCTAGAAGGCACTTGGTAGAAAACCCTAGATTAAATCTAGGTAACAAATAAATAAATGGGTGCCTGAAGGCGATGGAAAATACAGGGATTGGGATCACGTTAGCGTTACTAGTTGGGACATTAGTTAGGTGGTGCAGAGATAATAGAAATCCGTATAACAAGGAAATGGCGAAGCGGCGAAAGTATTAGAGCGTATCCAGTTTATCTTATCTTAGCATATCTTGTGACTACCTTGTCTAATCTTGTTGACCCTATCGTCATGGTGTAATCTTGTATTCAGTTAATTCATGTCGTTTTGTTTTTCCATGTCCACATGCTAGAAGTTACTGAACTTACTCAGGCTTTATGTCTGACTCTGTTTTTCTTTCGTCTTCTTTTCTTCCGTTCCCCCCCCCCCCCGGCAGGTAGTAAAGGAGGGAATAGTTTAGCTCAGGTTAAGTTGGACTGCCACTCTTTCCCAACTTGTAGATTTATCGAAGTTTGCTTGGATTCTCTTTTCAGATGCTATGGCTGGCTCTTGCTAAAATCGGGGAATATAAATGTTGTTTTTATGCTTCTTTATTTTGTAAGACAGATGATACTCTGATATTGTAAAGAAACCATTGTACAAACTATTTTATCAATAAAGCAAAGTTTTATTTTCCGCTGTTTAATTTCTGTCTGTCTTGTAATTTATCTGCATCTTTTACCCTAAATGCTCTACAGAACTTAGTGCATTCCCTTTGTGAGTGACACTAACGGACGTGGGGTGTTACAAGATATCTATCGAGGTGGAGGATAGAGCTGAAGTATACAGGTTGAGGAAGCTTTGGGAAAGTAAGAGAGAGAGAGTGACATGGTTTGAAATATTTTCATTGTATTGTATGGTATGTTGTATGTTCTGTTCATTGTATCTTTGCACTGCTTTATTATATAGTAATAAAGTGAACCAAATTTCAAAAAAAAAATTCAAAGAATGACGATTTCAGCATTTAAATCAGTATTATCTCCTTTCTCCAAAATCTCCGTGAGTGGAATTAATACTTTTTTAGGCTAAATTCTACATTTTGTAGGTTCTATAATTGATTTTTTTTCCTAAGGGGATTTGGTTTTACGATAACATCATATATAAAATCCCCAAATCTTTTATTTTTTTATATGTCGTAAAGTTGTCAATCAATATTTGGGTTTGTGAACTGTTTGGGTTATGTATGAAGAATAGTTTGGTGATTTACTTTTGTTTAATTGGATTTATCTCCTATTATTTAAAAAGTGTTTGTGGTGTAAAAAGATTAGGATTTAATTTGGTGTTATTATTTGAATAGGTTTATAGTTCCATTCTAAAATGGATAATTTGAACGTATTCAGAGTTGAAATAATCAAATGTTAATAATTTTTGTGTACAACACAGAAAAAGAGTAAATTGGATTAAATATAGGTTTATGTCTGTATGTATGTATATGTATGTGTGTGTGTGTGTGCGTGTGTATGTGTATATATATATCTGTGTGTGCGTGCGTGTGTGTGTGTGTGTGTTAAATATGTATGTACGTACGTAATTAACACCTTATTCCTATTTCATTACCTAAATTGTTTTAACAAGCCTAGGAATACAAGTATGAATAGTTATGTTGTTCCTTTTCCCATTACTGCTTGTAATGTCCCGCATTTTTGCAGTGAGATATTTAATATATTTTATTATTTTAAATATCGATTTGGAATTTTTAATGGATTTATGATATATAATTCATTTATTAAACAATATATGGACGTATAATTTATAAAACGAGTGCGTAATGTCGCTGTATTCCATAATTTACGATGTGAAATTCATGTATGTCAGCACGAATATAAGATGCTCAATGACAATTAATAATAAAATTAAATAATCATTTGAAATACAACGTTCAAATCAATGCGTTGCTTATCTCATGATAAGGGATATGCTTCGCACACGAGAAATTAATCGATATTGTATAAGCCTCAGAAATGTTTTTTTTAAACGATCTCAGTGTTCAACAAAATTAAATTTTGGAACCGGAACGTTAAGACGTAAAAGTGCGTCTATTTTCGTCATGTTTGGAGTTCGTATGTGGCGGTGCGAATATTAGATGGTTAGCAGTAAACACTGGTTGATGGTAGAATAAGGTAATTGTATGCTTAAATTAAAAGAAAGGTGTAAGCTTCATGCTTAAGAAAGATTAAAGTATACCCATGTAGCCTATACTCTAAAAATTTCAGAACGTGCTACCCTAAAGACTACGGAAATGTGCCACACAAATTGAAAAGAAAACACAGCACACATCACCTGTTGACCTAAGTGAAATAAGTGTACTGACCTATTATCTTATATTTCACATCGCATGAACTAGGTGTAAACTTGAAAACGCTGCAAACCTATAAAGAAGAAATACTTCGTTCTTTAGTAACCGTACTCCTAGCTTCTATAGATGTAACACCCCGTATTTTTATAACATGTTAAAACCATAAATCAAGGCAGAATTAAATTTTAAAATAAGAATCAGGGGAAAGGGATTGCTCTATTGCGTTCGTCTCGAAATTCTGCTTGGAATCGAGTCCGAGTTTTCAAAAAACGGAGTCCGTGTGAGGGAGATATGACCCTCCGAAGTTTCAGGAATTTTGAAAATCGAAAACAGCTCGAAATTCAAATTCAAATTCAAATTCCAGCGCAGACTGGGCAGGAATTTTCCCGCCTAGGACCAGGTCGACCTGGGGGTCGACCATAGTGTCGTCCTCCCAGGGACCAGGTCGACCATAGTGTCGACCTAGGGGTCGACCTGGTGCCAGAACCCTGTTCTAAGCCTGGGTTCATTCTGATGTATCTGGTCTCGTTTTCTGTCTAGATTCGTCCGCCGAATCCTATATAAACAGCCTCCTAGCCTCATTCTCCCCACACCATTTTTCTCTATCCTTATGTTGCCTCTGGAATAATTGAAATAAATAAATTAAAATAAAACATGAAGAATGTTCTTGAAGACTACGGCTAGGAATATCAAATTGGAGATTCAAATCAGGATTAGAGCTTTAAGAAAAGGATCAAAGGCAAGTTCAGCGGCTTCGGGCAACATCGTGCAAATCCTAGCAAAATTATCACAATGCTATTTGATTATCCTTTCTCCGATCAATGTAAGTCAGTTACGTTTTAGATTTGAATGTCCAGATCTATTTGTGGCATGAAATTTAATGAATATAACATACGCCAAATTTATCTAAAAGAGTCGTTAGCAATTTACATATAGACAAACAAGATAAATATGTAAATCTAGGGAAAGACGAATATGCCTAACCCGAGGTTAGATTGAGTTACGGTATAAGACTTCCCGGAACTGCCCGGCAAATCTAGCAACCGTAACAATACCTATCTAATGTGGGTGGTTAGAGCATTGAGCCCAAAAGGACTCGAGGTTAGACTGAGTTGCGGTGTAAATCTGCCCGAAACCGACCAGCACATCCAGTAACTGCAACGATATCTGTCTAATGTGAGTGGTTGGTGCTTTAAAGAATAATTTAAAGCTAAGAACGGTTAAGCTAGAATGGGAAGGTTAAGTCCATAGGAACACTTAACCAACTTAACATGTTAACAAGACTTGTAGGGGTTAAATAACCGTTATAACATGTTAACTAGACTAGAAGGTGGGGTTAAGTAAAATACACTTAGCCAATTTAACATGTTAACTAGAAGTGGAGTTAAGTAAGCTTAGAACACTTAGCCATCATAGTGTGACAAACGAACAAGGTTAATTTAAAAGATGAAGGGACAATACTTAACCATTAGAACATGTGAATTAAACAGATGTTAGGGTTAAGTTAACTAAGAGAACACTTAACCGCTTTAGCATGTTAGCTAAACAGAAAGGGCAGGGTTAAGTAAAAGGGAACACTTAGCCAATACAAGGTGAAGGGGTGGGGTTAAGTAATAAGAAATACTTAACCAATATAACTTGATTTGTGGTAGGGTTAAGTCAACATGAACTACTGATAACACTTAATCAGTTTATCATGACAAATGAATGGGTTAAGATAACTTGAATTGATTAATGACACTTAACCAATCCAACTTGACGAGAAAGAGAACTAAGTAGTAAACCTTAGTTAAAAGGACAAAGTTGTAAACCTTAGTTAAGAAAACGACGGTTCGGGGACTAAGTAGTAAACCTTAGTATGACACGAGAAGGAGCGAACGTCCATCTGATCTTAAAGAAGGCTCCAACGAACTGGGGGACGAAGCACGCGGCTTCGAGGGGACGTGAGGGTACTCTTGGTAACCCTCTGTGAGGCTGCTGATGATCCGCCTGGGCTCACAGAGGTTAAAGTCTGTGTTAGAAGAACCAAGGATATGACTTGGTTGCAATATAGGGCAACCTAAAGACTAGGATGAACCAACGTGATTCGGCGAGACCAATAGCCCTGTGATAGCGACTCGTCGTCTACCTACCATCTTGAGTCAATCGAGATAAGTGAAGCGGAAAGGCGGAGAACTCCAAAAGATCATATACTTGCTATCTAGTTATGGTTGCGGATGGCCATAGGTTAGTGGGGCATAGGGGGGCCTGCGTATAGTTCTCATTTTTCAAGGTGTGCCTTTCATTAATTGAGGGAGGGTTCAGGTGGGACCATAGCCACTAGAAAAACAGACCTTAGCATCTGCATCGGCAAATATCTAAAAGCTCCCGATCGAATCCCGTGTTTCTTGATTTGCCCTGCCACGAGACTCGGGTCGCACATATAGAGGACATGTGCATCTAGACAGCAATAACGATCCACGACACATACGTGGGGAAAGTCTAGGAACATATACCACTCTGGGTAGTGTGTCCTAGATTAGGGGCGTCGTTCGATAGGTAGCATAATCCCTAGTTGGACCTAGGTCGCGTAAACCCTAAAATCCGAGAATCGTTCAATAGGTAGTATAAACCCCAGTAGCCCAGGGTAGCGAAAAACCTGGTTGGATCTAGAATGCGCTCGATATAAAACCCTAGGTTAGACCTAGGTAATAAATGATAGATGTACACTTAAAACAACCAAAATTGTGGGAATTGGGATCACGTATCTGTTCTTATCAGTTTATACGGATTACTAGTGAGGTGGTGCAGGGATATAAAAATTAGAATAACAAGGTAGTGGCGAAACAGAGAACGTATAGAAGTGCAACCAGTTTATCTTACCTTATCATATCTTGTGCTAACCTTATGATTCCCGTCATCATGGTGTATTCTTGTATACAGTTAATTCATGCCATGTTGCTTTTTACCTGTTCACATGCTGAAAGTTATTGAACTTACCAGACTTTATGTCTGACTCTGTTTTCTTTCGCTTTCTTGTCTTCCGTTCCCCCACCCTCACCAGGTTCGCAGGGAGGGAATATTACTACTTAGCCCAGTTTTCCTTCCAAGCTGAAGGTTAGTCGAAATTTTGCTTGGATTCTCTTTTCCATTGCTATGGCTGGCTCACGCAACATTGGGGAATATAAATGTATTTTTATGCTTCTTTATTTTGTAAGACAGATATCCTGGCATTGGAAAATAATTGTTGTACAAACTATTTTATCAATAAAGTAAAGTTCTATTTTCCGCTGTTTTAAATTTTGTTGGTCTTGTAATTTATCTGTATCTTTTACCTATAACTCTCCACCGAAGTTAAGGCATTCCCTTTGTGAGTGACCTTAATGGATGTGGGGTGTTACACGTGGTATTAGAGCTGAAGGTTACCGGATCATATAAAAGATTCGAAAAATTATTTTCAACGGTTTTAAAAGAAGCATTTTCAAAGGAAAAGTTTTGTTTTAAAGGCATATTCCCCAAAAGCCATACGTATTATCTCCTGATCCTCTGTTTGAATTCTTGTTTCTTGAGTCTTCAGGGCTCCTAGCATTCTAGGAGGCAACCTCATCGCGGCACGGTTCCATAGGCTTGATAAGACTACAATACCTATCGAAGGGAAAAATAGTGCCCGACTTCCATCTATAGCCATAGTAGTTTCACCTGCAGCTAGTTTTCCTTCAAGCTTTGGAGGGTTTTCCGTGCGATGGAGGCCGCTTTTGAGAAACTTGTCAATATGATAACACAGGGATGGTAAAGATGAGGATGAGGGAGTTTGGCTAGGGAGCTCAACGCAAGGATGAGAAATTCATGGAAATAAACTCGACAAACAAAGGAAGAAGGAATTATAAAACCTAAGACGAGAGGAAGTATCTTTTCCATGGTATAATAGGGCATATAATTAAGGACAAAGGCAAGGATGAGGGACAGGATTTTCAGATGGACGAGTGCATGCTTTCACCACCAGAATACCTGAGAGAGAGATAGTAAAAGTCTCTGTTGGAAAAGTTTAGCTTTTCGTTTTGATTAACCAATAAGTACTCTTTTGATCTTAGCGCTTCGCATTTGTTCATATCTGCTTCCATAGTTTAATCTCTGCACCTTAATACTTGTATAGTAGAAGATCCCATTAGTGTCTCAAATTCAATTGGTGGTTCGGCCCGTTTACCTTTGATTTGTAAGGATTTGAGAATAACTATATTAAGTGTTGAGTTTAAGCATAATGCTTATATTTTTTGGTTCCATGGGCTATGAGTTGATTCTAGGCATGGGTTAGTTCGCTAATAATTCTGAAAGGAGGGTAGTTAGACTTTTGACTTGCCTTGGAAATACCCTCGAGATTCCGTGTAAAGAATCAGTTAGGCTTAGCTAGCTAGAATCGCTCAATGCATTTATCGACGATTTGCAATCTGTTAGGGTAGTCCATGAGTACGCAGATGTTTTTGATTAGGTTAGGAGTTTACCCGTAAGACGCGGGATTGACTTCCACATGTATCCAGTTGACAGTGAAAAACCAACCATCCGGTCAACGGTAGTTTTGGGAATGGAGGTCAAGAAGCTTCGCAATCGTAAAGATTAATTAAATAAGGTATAGAATAGTGAAGCTCAAGAAGATGCGATTTAGAAGACTGAAGACTAGATACACGCATCATACCCTTTTTCTTAAGGGTACGTCCTTGATCTCTTTTTCTAGGAATTTTATAAATACCTCCTAGCTTTTAAGGTATATCCGCTAGGGTGTATCAACGATCTTTAGGGAGAAGCCAATGGATATAAACATGTATTTGAAACATGTTATGATTGATGGTTGCAAATGGTTTCTCGTGGATGCATATACACATCATAGGCGCTAGAACGACTTAGTCACTTTCATATTGCATTCGCATATATGTATTTGCTTAACAGATTTAACTTGATATGTTATCATATGGATGTTGCATATGGATGAATGGCTATGCACACATGTTGTATTTACGTAACTAGGGATGCTTGCATACATGGTTGGACGCATGGCACTGACATAATTCTCATTAAGAAGGTCAACTGAATCAGTAGACCGCCAGATTCTGCATTAGATAAAGACATATACACACACTATGCATATGAACATGAAAGCATTAGAGCCTTTTTAAGGACAATGAATGCCTGTGATTGAATGGTTGAGTAGATGGGTGATTGGATGGTAGGATACATTCTTCCTAACTTGAAGATTTCGGGGACGAAATCCTTTTAAGAGGGGGAGAATGTAACACACCGTATTTTTATAACATGTTAAAACCATAAATGAAGGGAGAATTAATTTTTGAAATAAGAATCAGGGGAAATGAATTGCGCCATTGCGTTCGTCTTGAAATTCTGCTTGGAAACGAGTCTGAGTTTTCGAAAAACGGTGTCCGTATTAGGGAGATATGACCTTCCGAAGTTTCAGGAATTTTCAAAATCGAAAACAGCTCGAAATTCGAATTCAAATTCAAACGCCAGCGCAGACTGGGCGGGAATTTTCCCGCATAGGACCAGGTCGACCTGGGGGTCGACCATAGTGTCGACCTCCCAGGGACCAGGTCGACCATAGTGTCGACCTAGGGGTCGACCTGGTGCTAGAACCCAGTTCTGAGCCTGGGTTCATTCTGATGTATCTGGTCTCGTTTTCTGTCTAGATTCGACCGCCTAATCCTATATAAACAGCCTCCTAGCCTCATTCTCCTCACACCATTCTTCTCTATCCTTATGTTGCCTCTGGAATAATTGAAATAAATAAATTAAAATAAAAATTGAAGACTGTTCTTGAAGACTACGGCTAGGAATTGCAAATTGGAGATTCAAATCAGGATTAGAGCTTTAAGAAAAGGATCAAAGGCTAGTTCAGCGGCTTCGGGCAACGTCGTGCAAATCCTAGCAAAATTATCTCAACGCTATTTGATTATCCTTTTTCCGATCAATGTAAGTCAGTTACTTTTTAGATTTGAACATCCAGATCTATTTGTGGCATGAAATTAAATGAATATAACATAGGCCAAATTTATCTAAAAGAGTCGTTAGCAATTTACATATAGACAAACAAGACAAATATATAAATCTAAGGAAAGATGAATATGCCTAACCCGAGGTTAATTGAGTTACGGTATAAGACTGCCCGGAACCGCCCGACAAATCCAACAACCGTAACAATACCTATCTAATGTGGGTGGTTAGAGCATTGAGCCCAAAAGGACCCGAGGTTAGACTGAGTTGCGGTGTAAATCTGCCCGGAACCGACCGGCACATCTAGTAACCGCAACGATATCTGTCTAATGTGAGTGGTTGGTGCTTTAAAGAATAATTTAAAGCTAAGAACGGTTAAGCTAGAATGGGAGGGTTAAGTCCATAGGAGCACTTAACCAACTTAACATGTTAACAAGACTTGTAGGGGTTAAATAACCGTTATAACATGTTAACTAGATTAGAAGGTGGGGTTAAGTAAAATACACTTAGCCAATTTAACATGTTAACTAGAAGGTGGAGTTAAGTAAGCTTAGAACACTTAGCCATCATAGTGTGACGAACTAACAAGGTTAATTTAAAAGATGAAGGGACAATACTGAACCATTAGAACATGTGAATTAAACAGATGTTAGAGTTAAGTTAACTGAGAGAACACTTAACCGCTTTAGCATGTTAGCTAAACAGAAAGGGAAGGGTTAAGTAAAAGGGAACACTTAGCCAATACAAGGTGAAGGGGTAGGGTTAAGTAATAAGAAATACTTAACCAATATAACTTGATTTGTGGTAGGGTTAAGTCAACATGAACTACTGATAACACTTAATCAGTTTATCATGACAAATGAATGGGTTAAGATAACCTGAATTGATTAATGACACTTAACTAATCCAACTTGACGAGAAAGAGAACTAAGTAGTAAACCTTAGTTAAAAGGACTAAGTTGTAAGCCTTAGTTAAGAAAACGATGGTTTAGGGACTAAGTTGTAAACCTTAGTTAAGGGAACTAAGTAGTAAACCTTAGTACGACACGAGAAGGAGCGAACATCCATCTGATCTTAAATAAGGCTCCAACGAACTGGGGGACGAAGCATGCGGCTTCGAGGGGACGTGAGGGCACTCTTGGTATCCCTCTGTGAGGCTACAGATGATCCGCCTGGGCTCACAGAGGTTAAGGTCTGCGTTAGAAGAACCAAGGGTATACCTTTGTTGCAATATAGGGCAACCTAAAGACTAGGATGGACCAGTGTGATTCGGCGAGACCAGTAGCCCTGTGATAGCGACTCGTCGTCTACCTACCATCTTGAGTCAATCGAGATAAGTGAAGCGGGAAGGCGGAGAACTCCAAAAGACCATATACTTGCTATCTAGTTATGGTTACGGATGGCCATAGGTGCATATGGGGGACTGCGTATAGTTCTCATTTTTCAAGGTGTGCCTTTCATTAGTTGAGGGAGGGGTCAGTTAGGACCATAGCCACTAGAAAAACAGACCTTAGCATCTGCATCAGCAGATATCTGAAAGCTCCCGACCGAGTCCCGTGTTTCTTGATTTGCCCTGCCACGAGACTCGGGTCGCGCATATAGAGGACATGTGCATCTAGACAGCGATAACGATCCACGACACATACGTGGGGAAAGTCTAGGAACATATACCACTCTAGGTAGTGTGTCCTAGATTAGGGGCATCGTTTGATAGGTAGCATAATCCCTAGTTGGACCTAGGTCGCGTAAACCCTAAAATCCGAGAATCGTTCAATAGGTAGTATAAACCCCAGTAGCCCGGGGTAGCGAAAAACGTGGTTGGATCTAGAATGCGCTCGATATAAAACCCTAGGCTTGACCTAGGTAATAAATGATAGATGTACACTTAAAACAACCAAAATTGTGGGAATTGGGATCACGTATCTGTTCTTATCAGTTTATACGGATTACTAGTCAGGTGGTGCAGGGATATAAAAATTAGAATAACAAGGTAGTGTCGAAACAGAGAACGTATAGAAGTGCATCCAGTTTATCTTACCTTATCATATCTTGTGCTAACCTTATGATTCCCATCATCATGGTGTAGTCTTGTATACAGTTAATTCATGCCAAGTTGCTTTTTACCTGTTCACATGTTGAAAGTTACTGAACTTACCAAACTATATGTCTGACTCTATATTCTTTCGCTTTCTTGTCTTCCGTTCCCCCCCCCCCAACCAGGTTCGCAGGGAGGGAATATTACTACTTAGCCCAGTTTTCCTTCCAAGCTGAAGGTTAGTGGAAGTTTTGCTTGGATTCTCTTTTCCATTGCTATGGCTGGCTCACGCTACATTGGGGAATATAAATGTATTTTTATGCTTCTTTATTTTGTAAGACAGATATCCTGGCATTGGAAAATAATTGTTGTACAAACTATTTTATCAATAAAGTAAAGTTCTATTTTCCGCTGTTTTAAATTTTGTCTGTCTTGTAATTTATCTCTATCTTTTACCTATAACTCTCCACCGAAGTTAAGGCATTCCCTTTGTGAGTGACCTTAACGGATATGGGGTGTTACAATAGACATGCCTTTTTTTAGCTACTCTCGTGTTACGCTCCCTTTGGAAAGGAAAACTCCTTTCAGCTACCCCATTTTTCCTAGCCTACTTCTGTACTCAAACTCAACATGTTTCCAATGCGAATCCAGTTCAGCTAAAGGGAAAAATAGTCTTCTATTTAATTGTTCTCTCTTGTTCTATGTTTGAAAAGTTTTGTCCTTGCTTGTACTGCGTGATAGCACTTTGTTCTTATCCATTCTCTCCTTCACATGCCATTGACATCAGTTAGTAGCCTATTCGAAATGAATACTCGCCGCAGCCTATGTATATATCTTTTCAACATGTCTACTTTCTCTTCACTGTGCTATTGAAAACACGTTGCGGACAAACCTACTCTCTGCATTGAAATGAAAACACCCGTCGACCTTCATCTGAGAACCCACATCGCTAGTGTGTTGAAGAGACGTGGATCTTATCCCCTCATTCCCATCGTTATATATATACGCACTCACAGCCTCGCTCCATTGCGTTTGTCCAGCAAGCCATGAAAACTGATAAACCTCAAAACGCTGATCCTTATGTTATATATATATAAGAGTAGAAGTCGAAAGTCATATATATAACTCAATCTCCTCCTGTATTTGGCGGAGCTGTCAATGTGAAGTAGGAAGGAGGAGCGTGCTTGTTTTGATGAAGGAAATGGTGGCATCCAGAGTGGCATAAGTGGCGCAGTCGGTTGTTAAAGGGTGTAGGCGGTGACCGGGTGCAGTAGACAATGGGAGGAAGTCACGACAGAAAGTGGGGAGTCTGCATGAGGTCACAGTGGACATTTAAGGGCTGTTCAGGGTTTGTGGGCACAACATGGATAAACGGAAGAGAAAGAAACTGGAGCTCGTAGGGGCATTTTGTGGAAGACGAGAGCAAGCAGGAGCCTTCTTTTTGTCTGAAGCGTGAAGAACAGTGGAACGACGTGTTGCAAACGCCGGGGATCAGGCATATTTCCGTGTTTACCTGGTGAGTGTTATGGTGCTGGAATGATATACATGAATTGGTTTAAATGAAAACAAATATGTTCGTTGACATGAAGAGTTAGAGGGAATCAAGCAAAAATGGGAAGCTTACACGAAGGAATATGCTGGGCATATTTTTGTTGCATGAATAGTAAACACGTGAACAAGTAAAAAAGGAATGTTTGGGAAATTAAAATGGGGTATGCGCAACGTACCCGAAGTATTTTAGAAGCATTATACATGGACATCCTTTCACGTGAAGAGTAGGAGATGTCATACTGTTCATTTTGGAGTTCAGATGTTTAAAGAAAAAGGAGAAGATGAGAAGTGGACGTGTGGAGAGGAAATGGGCAAATTGGGCATGTCAGTGGAGATAACAAGGTGGTGAGAACATTTTCTGTTGCGGGAGAATGCATGTAGTGGGATCGATAGAAATGGGGAGGACTGCCCAATTGAAATTTCATAATTTGATAACAGCTACAGTTTTTGGTTGATCCAGTACATTTCAATTTGTCTCCGCTTATGCGAAGAGTGATGGAAAAGAAAGCAAGGGTCACGAATGGCAATGATAAGAAATAGAAAGTGGACCTGGCACTATAGATTCAAAGGAATGCGGGCAAAAAGTTGTAGAAGAATCATAACGCGATGAAAGGGAAATTTCTGAGTTTGGGTTTTATAAAAGCAAGGCGGCCTCTGGAATTAGGTAACAAAAGTAAATTTATTTATTTAACGATAAAAAATATATGTTAGTTCATTTAATCGATAACTCGTAACGCTAATAACTATTGATTTCAAGGTCCTAACTTGACGAACAAAATGCATTGGAACCCATTCGAGGAACACAACGTTTTGCAACCAATTTGGATAGTGATGGAGTCAACAAGATATACCGTTAAATTTAATGACTGTTTAATTTAACGGTAACCGAACCATTTCAATGAACGAAATCAATGTGAGTATAACTCACTCAGTTTTTATCCCGTTTATATTTTATATAAATCGGGTTTTATTTTGTGTGCTATGTTTGAAAATTGTTTGTTGTTTGCTGTTATTATATATTGGTTGAATTGGTTGATTAAACGTTAGTTTAATCTAAATAAAACATGCTTGCTTGGATTACTATTATTTATTTTATCTGTTTATAGAATTGAATCATACTATTTGAGATAATGTATTTGGATGCAGGGGGAAGAACAGGTCGGAGGGATCTAATGGGATTCCTCAATTTATTTGTTTATTTTCACATCACATTATATGAACTGTTTGACCAACCTGATTAGATGATTGATTCGTTTATTGATTGTTGAATCTAAATTCAACGTTTGTTCTGTTATTAACCAATGGAAAATATTGGTTGGGTAATTAGCAATGTATGGCCTATAAATCAATCATTTTATGAATGTTGATTTACTGTCAAGTAAATTGACGGTAATGAAGGTATAAAATTTATTTTATAATTGAAAATAGATTTTAAATCTATTGAATTGGAATTAAAGTTATTTAAGAAGGAAATAAATAAAAAAAATTAGTTTCTAAGTTATTATTAAATGATTTTATAAAGTAATGATTTCTTATATTAATAAGATTTATATGTAAATGAGAACGTAACGGGTTAAGAGTTGGATTAAATGGAACCATTTAAATTAATTATATTACTAATTAATTTAAAGGGAGAATTTGTTGGAATTAAGGAGAAAACCATGTTGGAGTAACTGGGATTGATTATTAAATTGAATTAGTTTATTATTAAATAAATCTAATGAAAAGATTTAACGAATATTTGTAAATGTCAATAAGATTTTTAAATAAAAGAAATTATTATTTATAATAAAGAATTTAACTACTTATACAGTAGTTAATAATCGAATAAGTTATTATCTTGATTAATAAGGATATAAGTGATTATTACTTAAAGGAAATTCATTTATGTCAATAATGGAGTTTGGCATGAATCTAATTGAACTAGAAAAGAGCAATGATCGGATTTCATGGTAAAGCCCGAAGTTTTATAACGAAGTTATAAAAGAGATTTTGAAGTGAAGTGATGGCTTAAATACATGTTTATTTAAGGTTGAAGTAAGTAAAAAGAAATTGTGATAGAGGAGGGGTATATACAAAACCCGAGTTTCATAAATAAGGCTTATAAAAGGGCGTAAGACTAAAACGTGGATTTTAAGTTGACAATACTTAATAATGAAATTAAGTGAAACAAATGGAATTGGAACGAGATTTTCAAATGGGAAATGGTTGAATGGATTAGAAGGGGAATCATATGGGTGGATAAGTAGTTAAGACAAGAGAATTAAGAAATGGAAATGTTTCCGACTATGAAAAGGGCTTGAGGAACTATTATAATAATTCCATAGTAATGGAAATATAAAAGGATTTGAGAAGATAATATAATATTTCAATGTAAAGGGAAAGAAAGGAGATCGGGTATAAATATAAAAATATTGATGAAGTAATGGAATTAATGGAACGAGTTTGAATGAGTTTATTTAAAAGGAAATAAGTGTATATATTGTTCCCGAGAAATGAGAACTAACGAGATTTCATAATGATGTTAAATTGATTAATCCCAAGAGGAGAGTATTTATTTGCTTATGATTTTATTTTAAAGTATATAAAATGGTTTGCGAATATTCTTATAATAAGATAAGAAGTAATATTGTAGTTTAATATATTAAGAGAATAAGAAGTTTTAATTTGTTTTTAAATTAAAAATGCCACATGATGTTGAGTACTGAACCAGTAAATTCATTTTATTTTTATGGTTGAATGGTTGTTTATTTGATAGTTAAATAACCGACTATCAAATCTGACCTATACGATTGTTGGTACGGAAAGACCGGGATCGAATTATATTCGAAAACCATTCCTACTAGCAAATACGAAATTGAGAAGATATTAGATGCTGATCAAGATGGAGCCATCGAAGACCATAGATCTTCATAAAACGGAAGGATTACTTATATCTCTGGTTTACTACTATAGTTTTCAAAGTCTACTATATATAAACTTAATTTATAATTTATAACCAGAGATGTAATGTGGTTCTGTCGTGGCTGAAATCTACGGATTTGCAAGGACTACTCGCTACTGATCTTTAGGGTGATTCCTAGGATGTGGTAGGAGGGTACCTTCAGTTCATCATGTTCCTGGATGACTTGTATGGACGAATGTCTAACAGAGTATTCCTTAAGAATCACGTACGTTGATTTTTTTTCAAACGTATCTCTGTAGGCGGCACAGAAGACACCTTCTCTTAGAATAAACACCCAGAGTATTTTTGTGGACGTCAATTAGTGATTTGGCGGAACTGACGATGTGGCATTCAAAGTGAATGATGGCCAGATATTCTAAAGTTAAATTCGAACCTCAAGCCTCACAGCCGGGAAATGACAAAAATCGGGCAGGGAGCATGGCTATATGGGTCGCACCCATTAGGGTGTATAATCACCTATCTAGAGAAATTCCATTTGCTTCTTTAATCTATCGATGCTGTCCTTTTTTGAGAAACGGTTGCTAATCCCAACCGTTGGTGATATACATTCGATACACTCAAGCGAAATGAGTGGTCGGTCATGTGTGGGCCGGGTTGCAAGACGTTCTTGTTGAACCCAGCGTATTCGCCTCTAGAGATACACTATCGGAAAGTGGTTCCATACCTTGTCATAGTTGGAAATCCAATCTCCAATAAGCGCCTGCGGTTTTGATTGTATACTATATATGTGGAGCATGAGATGCAAGCGTTCCACTAGATTGATATTTATTTGTATTTAGACACTATTATAATATCAAAGAAATAAATGATTTCAAAAATGTTTTGGGTTATAGTAAGGTAAAAACCGTCCATATTTATGTGTGGGCTGGTCTTTTTATTATCCTTTTCTTTCAAAAGGATTTTTGACTATAAAATCAATATGGATGTTATATACACTTAGCAAGTTTTCTCACTCTGGTTCACCAGACTGACCCGTCGTTTGTAATGCTCGGGTTAGCCCGGGTTTTTAGGTTCAGGTTTTTGGATATTATGAATTCCAAGAAGATGTGATGGAGGAGTTCAGACGTATGACATATATTTATTCCACTGTGTGTTGTATATGAGGACAGATATCTATAACTGTCTAGATGTATTGATGTACTCTGATGTTGTAAGTATTTTTCATAGCTCTCAATAAAGTTTATTTCTATATTATATTTTGTTCCGTTGCGATGTGAGACTCTGATGATGATGTTATCGTGTTGTCCTTCTTCTTCTTCTTCCATTCTATTATTTCTTTCTTTCTTATCTCATCCTCTAATTTCTTTCTAATAACTATCTGGTGTTTTTGATACTTGAGTCCTGATAAGTAATACGGTTTGAGGTATTATTGTTGGAATTCGGGCGTCGAATTCCCTGGGTCGTTACACTGCTATTATTAATTATGCCATGTATTTAGTAGTTTGATGTGGGAATTAGGCTTGTATACCTTTAATGTGAACCGGATTGACAATTTACACCATTAAAATGTTTCTTCGTTCGAACTGAATTTATGGTTTATAGTACGTATTAAATATTATATTCGTATTGCGTAATCATCGTAATCAAACATAATAATGACGTAATAGATACGTTAGAGTACGGTTTGAAATTTGGTATGTCCCCATTTGAATTTTGCATGCGTGTGTATAAAAAGACTTATGTATATATCAAATAATGATACACAGACACAAGGTTAGTTGTCATTTGTGGTAGAAGTTTGCTGGAACCAACCGGAAAATCCAGCAACCACAAGTGAGTTTGGCTAATGTGAGAGGTCTGGGTGCCATAAGCCATTTAACTTAGTACACTATGACACGAGGTTAAACCCGCTTGTAGTAGAAGCCTGCCTTAAACTGCCCGGCATATCCAACATCTACAAGTAGACGAATTAACATGAGAGGTCTATTGTATATATATACCTATTACATGTGTAAATAGGTAGGCTTACTATGCCTTGAGAAGGTCTTAAGTGGCTGACTTTCTTCTTAATTCTTATCTAGTTTGGATCTTAAGTGGTTAAAGACTAGGATCTTTCCGAAGGTTTATTCCTTGGATTTAGACCAAAGTCATGGGACTCTCCCTTATTATATTTGAAGTTGGTTTATGGGTCCACCTTCTCTAAAAAGTGGTTTAGTCATGGAGATAACGGAGTAGGGTAGTTTACTAGAATGTCCATTTTCTCTAGGAACATAGTGAGGGGTAACCAAGGAAAGATTTGGTATACATGGACATATCATGCTATTTAATTAACCGACTATCTAAGGGAAGTCTTAAGTGGCATAGGTGTTCAACCGTAATATCAATTTAGTAGTAACGTGACGCGTCCGCTGGAGGGGTATTAAATGGTTATGTGTGGGCCTACCCTAAATCGGTATTAAGCGGTTAGATACTACTTCTCATATTACTTGTGAGTATATATTTATAAGGACGTTGAATTGCTAGGACGGAGTCTTAAGTTGCTAAGATCCGCCTTAGGGTCATAAGACATCATAAGAATCCATCCTTAACATATACATTAGAATGGGCCTTAAGTGACAGAGAATGTCCACCACGTTGGGTCATAAGTGATACTGATCCACCCTAAATTCATTGATGAAGATCTTAAGCAATTGACTCGGATATCCACCACATTAATTAAAATATCCCTTTGTGTGTGCATGCTTATGTGTTTACGTAGACATACTTTGAAGTATATAACCTGCGAAATCTAGAGTATAGTCTTTAAACACGTACTTTTTCCAATCACCAGAACTTTATGTTCTGACCTACCTCCTCTTAACATATAAACAGGACGGTAGGTGGGAACGCTTGGATCAATGGTACTTTGGAGATGGTGCCCAACGATGGAGGATCCATAGTTATTAGGCATTATGGCAATATTATTATGTTGGGATAGTTAATATTGATGTCCCTATTATTGCATGAGACTCGTTGTAACTGATATTTATGATGGTTTTAAAATAAATTAGGTACATCTATTTTAAGTTATTATATTTTATCCCTATAGCTGTGCGAGATTCTGATTTGTTTTAGTACGCTCTGTTATATCTGTTATACCATTTTCTTTTAGGAACCAACGATCCGTTTAGAATGGCTTAAAGTTTCGATTTTCCTTTTTGGTTCGAAATTTATGCCCATTCCAGCTGGGTGGTTACATTATCTAATGATTTGAAAACATATCCACAGGATTAGAACGAAGATTTTAAGATATATTTGGGATTTGAAAAGTTTAAAACAAAGCTAAGTTTTCCAAATTGAATTGAAGTTGAATAGGAATCGATTTGATTCTAGTTAAGATAAGTCTCTATAGATGAAGCTCTTTACTATTTGAGGAATTTAAAAGGCTTTGCCATTATTCCATTAGTCCGATATGGGAATTTACATGGATTATGAGCTGATATGATTTCCGTGAAGATTTCATTGAAAATGAAATAATGATTTTAGGTTTAACGTGAACGATGTCTTAAATAACATTTGTTCCGTAACCCACTTAAAAGAAATATAATTTTCCAACATAAGTTAAAGAGTAATCTTGATTTAATTTGAATATAAAAACTAAATGAAAGATTTTTCCCTCTAGCTAACGATAATGGGAACAAAGTTTAAAGATCGTTTAAAAAGATGAGCGAGTTTTCGCTAACGAAAAGAATAATAAATCATATATGCGATTCAAGTTAAGAAATCACTAAAGAATGATGTTGAAGATTAAATTCAAGTTAAAGAATTTAAAGAAGTCTTTGAGTAAAGATTTGAATTTAAAGAATGGTATTAATGAAGGTAACGAAACTTACCAAAATACGGGGGCAATTAGATATGGAGTATTGCCAATTTTTCTCCATGGGATAAAGAGGATGAGAATGGGATAACGATTTGAGAGATTACCTTTTTCGTGAGTTTCGATAATCCCAATAAAAATGTAGAAGCCGTGGTTTGATTTAAATCCATGAAACGAGATTTTATAATCAACTGAAATGATTTCCAAGGAAGGATTTAAACAAGAGTCTAAAATATGTAAATCTTTGACAAGATTTAGGGGAGTAATGCCCAATATAAAGATTGATTTGAGTAAAATAATATTCCAAGATGGAATGAGACTTATGATATTTTGTATATCTTTGTAGGTTTTAAAGAAGCACTTGTTATTCAGAATGACTGGATTTTAACCCATTGTGAATAACTTGAAAGAAACCCTCTCATAATTTTATGATTATCTAGTTATTTAATAAAGTTTGATATTATTTCCTAGGTTCTTCTCTTTCTAGGATTTCATTTTTCTTAAAAAAATATTTCCAAGATTAAATTCTACTAGTATATACATACTAATATATGTTTTTATGTTAAATTGTCTTATGTTTAAAATTATGCATAAGATATACTATTTAAAGTAAATCGGAGTTTTTGGCACATAAGATAAGGGTGATTAAAAAGCTTTTAATCCCTTTTGTCAACAACATAAAAGATATAATGTATTAACATTACCTTACTATAACACACATATAAGTCAATTAGATGTATATAGTTTAGAGGCCATAAAACATAGCATGAGCAAGTGACAATGGAACTTAAAATGGATTCAATCATGGTTGTTTCTATGTAATTATCATCTAAAACATGGTCATAATTTTACTTAACTTCAACCTATTACTCTGTCAAGTTTATGGACCACTTTGTCTTATTACTGGGGTTTATTAGAGAAAACAAGACATCTTCATTGACCATTTCTAAGTGTTGCAAAAGAGACCCTTAACATGTCTGGCTCATGATATATACACTATGTTCAATACTGAACCTCCATATATAGCTTAGCATATAAAATATGCCTTTATAATTTACATGCTTCAGTGACTATGACATGGCTTATATACTCTTATATTGGAAGCTTTTATCTCTTTTGAACAAGTGCGCAGATCTTGGTTTATACTTGCCTTGTTTAGCCTATCAATCCATTAACAAGATTCATAGCAAAATGCATTCACATACACGTCCATATTTCATTAACATAAGTTTTAACAAACATAAACTAAATAACATAATCATTCAGCTAAGGTTCAAGTCTGAGTCTACTTAATTTTTCTAGTACATGCAGTTATTACATTAATAAAACATACAAACTTCCTACTTAACATTTAGCAGGCTAATTCTTTCTTAATCATAACTTCATTGATAAAAAACAAGTAATAACACTTCATTTTTCCAGCATTATTTCCATACTTCTTCTAGTTTACTTCAGTATTACCTGCAGAAGCATTAGAGGCTGCTTCATTTAAAATGAGACCCATATGCCATTAAGTAAATAAGGTCAACCAAATTGTTTGGTGCGAGCTTAACTACACTTATATAAATCTGCTTGTTTGCATGTTCTTAAGTGCCTTACTATAGCCTTGTTCATATATCATATGTTATATCATATGTTCAAATTCTATCTACTAAACCATTTATAAAGAACTTCCAGTATATGTCTCCTATGCATGACATATTCAATTGTGCACATACACATTAATTCAACATATATACATTGTACCCAATCATACAATCACATGCCAATTCTTTTTCTAGAATAAACATGGCTCTATTTCCTTTCCCAACCTTCACCCCTATTCAGGTTATCATATTTCACTTTTCTTGAGCCAACTCCCTTACACTGAACACCAATGTGCACATTGTGTGGGATCCCTCTATCTGTTAACCCATCACATAAAGGCCTCAGGGCATTAACATGCCATGTACATGCCTGGTTTGCCACCTGAAATCTGGACAGATCAATGTGGGTTGTGGCCATTCTAACCACACTGACCTCATCGTTTTTCTGGTTTTATCTTCGTTTATTAATCTCTTATATGTATATATATTATTTTTCCCATTTTTTCTTTATCATATTAGGGTTTATCCCACAGGTTAATAAACCCTCAGAGTGATTTAAACTTTTGTGTCAATGATTTATCATGCACAAACATTTTGCACATATCAACACACCAAACAACCATACCCAATAATTCAGGATTTCATACATTCACATCATAAATATGAAAGCATATAATACAGTCAATCATATGGGTATTACGTCAGTTTCCATCACATATAAGTTTCCTTATTTTCTTTATAATCTGCACTTGTTAACAATTAATGAGAGCCTATGATTAGAGGCATAGGGAGCCTCCAAATCCCATAATCTTATCATCAACCTCCTTAAAATAAGGTGATTCATCGAAAAAAAAGGTAAAGAAGATCAGCACATATATTTCATATTTCTCCTCTATAACTTATTTACATGAAAATAGGTATAAGCATGAGACCACTTGTCCATACTACCATATTTCCACACCCAAAATCCTACCTCTCAATAACATATGTATAAGTTATAATTCATGCAGATAATATATATCACTTGTAATATTTTACAGATTTCTTAAGCATGTTTAAACTTGTCAAAATAAATTATTTCCAACGAAAACGTAACAGGTAAACAATCAAAATGGCTGCCTTAAAGGACTTAATGCCTGTATAAATATAGTATATACTCACAATAGTGTTTTCTCCTTTTTAATCCTTAAATACTTGACAATATCTCGGACTCCTAGGTGCTGCACCTACTATTTGCTTATATCTAATTTTTATCCAGAAGAAAATAATCTAGCTCGCAAGCTTAGAATTTTTATATTGGGGAAACTAAGGTTTAGGGCAACTTAATGTCATATTTACCCATTCAGAGAAACAATTTTATTGATCATGTAAAAGCACTCAAAGCCATACCCATTTGCCTTTTTGATCTTTTTAAAGAAATACGCTATACCCTACTAGGCTATGTCATTTTCTTTTTAGTTGTACTAGGTATTTAGTTTCCCATTTTTACCCTTACTATCATGTTTTCTACATGATCATATTAGCCACAAATTGTAAATGCTATATGTATATTTCCATAGCCCATTTATGTGTAGCCCCATAGGTTTTCTTCTGGGATTTTCTAACCGTATGCAGAATGTTTATTATCATATACATAATCTTTTCAAAAAAAATACTGAATATGTACATTCACTTTATTTAATCTCCAGTTATAATAAAATGAATTAAAACAAGTGTAATCACCCATTTTTCATGTATACTGAATATTCTTGTGCACCCAGCACCTTATTCATGCACACTTATATCTTCATATATGTTACACTCATACGTATATTCATAACCATCATTATTTTCGGTGTTAACTAGTAAAACAATTCAGAGTTACCACATAACTATATTATGTGATAAGAACAAAAGAAAACGGCGATGATTGTGATTGAAGACTGGAGGCTTTCACAATGGAAGAATTGTTGCGGAAAATCAACAAGTATGTCCAGACTACTGCTACTTATAAACTTATAGTGGGAGCTACCCAAGGCATCAGCAAACAGTCCATTCAATGTGAAGATTTCTGATCTTCCACTGTCGTCAATATCATTGACTTCTAACTCATCATATATTATTCTAAATGGGTTGAACTAGGTATTTTTGAAATAATTAGTGTAAAAAAAATCCATTTTAATTATCAGATCCCTAATTAAGTCAATTTTAATTGGAAAACATTTCATAAGATTTGATCTTATTCTTAAATGGTTAAGATGTTGAGGATCCAAAATCATCTTTAAAATTCTTTATTATCCTTATAAAAAGGTTTACCTAGGTTTAGGTTCAATTTGGGAATTTAAGACCTTTAATCTCAAAACATTTTTTAAAGCCGTTACAAAAGGCGTTGCAAAATAGCCTATTTCTGGCTAACAGGCTTTTATCATTTATAACCTCATATATTTAATTAAAAAATATTTAAAATCATTTATTATGATTTGTCATAATTTTCCCCTATTTTTAATCATTTAAAAATAGTCCATTTCAATAAAACTCCCTTTCCGTTCTCAAACTGCATTGGCGCTGTTTTTATTCAAAATTGATTTGAACTTATTTTGAAAGCTAACCATTGAATTATAAATCTTTTCTATACATTTGAAAGCTCTTTTCATTTCAATCAATATGTTCTTCGTTTCGAGAAAATCCAACGGTTTGATCTCCCGGTACATTAGTTTGAAGTCAATGGTCGAAATTCGCGAACTACCGCTGCACGAGTAGTTCTGTTCAAACCAAACTTCAATTAAAATTGAATCAAATTACTTTCAAAATAGTTCATTAACTATATAAAAACTTTTGGAGACTATATTTCTAATTTTTAACTTCATATTTCCATTATTTAAATATTATATTACTATTTAAATTATTAAAATAATATTTTTTTTTCAAACTTTGTCTTTTGAAGTCCAAAATTTCCTGAAGTCCATTATAAAAATAAATAAGATAGTTTGGAAAAGAAAATCTTGTTAAAACATTTCTTATGCACCCAAACCAAAGTTCACTTCTCATAGTTACTATTCATTTCTAAATTAAAACTTGAACATGCCTTAATTACTTGAAAACTGTTTCAAATCAATTTCTTTCCTTTATGAATGTTTATCGTAATAACTTCAACTTCGTTTCTATCAAAAGTAGGATATCAAATTCAAACTTTTATTTTCCACTTATTATTTATTTAATAAAATATTCAATTAAATAACTTTATTAAACAAAGACTTAATTGCTAACCTAATAATCCAACAATTTGGGTATAATTCGTTACGGTGTCATAAACCATCATTATAACATTCAACATCAACAAACAAAGTGCTATTAACTAGCGAGGTAATATCCTTTAACCCATTACTATCCAAAATATTATTCAATCAACCCTTTAAATGTTTGTAACCATAATCAACATCCAGTATCCACACAATCATCATCATAGGGTGTCATTAACTTAAGCGTCATATGGTTATCACTTAAAACTCAATTTTTTTTACTTCACTAGTCATTATTAAATCCAAACGTGATTTAATATTATTAAACCTACACTACTTAGCCATTTAAGTATGTAGTTTCTCACCCAGTTATCCACTCCTTCGTAACTTCGAATGTAGGACTCCTCTGTTGTTCTAGTTAAATTTGGCAGCCTTCCGACATTACCGTTCAATAACAGTTTTTCCGCGGACAGGGCTTCGACGCATGTGAGTTTTATGGTTTGTACGTGAATATATTTGGGTATATATTGATTTCGGGGACAAAAGGTCGGATCAATTTTCAAGGGAGAGGGTAAGGCCTAAGGGGTAGGGTCCACGTGGGTGTGGGTGTAAGCCGGTGGGTCCACGGATGGGGTGTTTTTGGGTGCAAAGGTGTGGTCTTTTAGCGGTTTAAGGGGGTTTTAAGGTAGCTTAGGGGTGTTTGTGGGTGATGGGGTCCATGGAAAATGGGAGGAGATGGCAGAGGGTGATGTGGCAGGGGAGGGTGCAGATGTGCTGAGGTGGCGGGTGGGGCCCTCGACTGTGAGGAGGCGGGGGTAAGAAGAGAAAGGAAGAAGAAAATAGATGAAGAAGGAAAAGAGAATGAAAAGGGGGAGAAAGCGAAGGGGAGTGGGTCTATTTATAGCCAAGAGCTAGGGGTTAAGTTAAAATTGCCCCCTAGGTGTCATCATATGGGAGGTTAGCTTCATGGCGAAGCAATAACTTAACAACAATTTTCCCTACCATGATTTATTAACTAGTTCTTTTCTTATTTCAAGTGCATAGACACAATTATTACTTAGGCATCATTAGAGGAGAGTACATAGACATACCTATGAGGGAGTACAAAGGAGGTGGCATGAAGAAAGCGATTTAAGGAGGTTTGTCCCCCAATAAATATCAACTTGTTTAATTAAACAACCTTATACACTTTCAACCCGTGCGATCAAACTGTAAGTACAATCGAAATGAAATTTGAAATACTACTATATTTCATTGATACACATCAAATGAAACTTGCCTCGTCGAATTCGGAGACAGTTTGAAAAATGGCCTATTTCTAAGCTTTTATTAAATTTCGTCAGATTTTCTAATTCGCGTTTATATTGGGCACGCTCACATACTAACCATGATTGATATGAAATTTGGAATCTTACAATTATTTATCATTCCATATCCAATGGAAGTGGTTTCGTAAAAATCCGAGACCGTTTGCAAAAAGTCCATTTTTCAGACTATCGAAATAATAGCGAATCTTCGAATTTCAGTATATTTCACCTTTAATTCTTTTTTTAAATTGGCTAAAATTTCAGGTCCTTACAATCTCCCCCACTTAAAGAATACGCCCTAGAAATTGAAATGAAAGAGATATTAAATAGAAATAACGTTTCAAGAGATGAGTTTACCTCGCAACGGAGCTATTCCGAGATATCCACTCTACACCTAAGATAAGACTTATGTATACTATCATTTGTTTCCCAAGTGCAATCTCTCGGGTCACTGCTCCATTTCACTTTGACTAACTTCACTTTCTTGTTTCCCAGTCTTTTACATCCTTGCCAATAATTTTTAAAGGCTCTCCTGGATCTGTCAACTCTGGTGTGATCTCGAAGTCTTGACGTGCAGCTTCCTCAATGACCAAATCAGGATCATGAAACTACCTTCGAAGATAGGAATTATTTTATGTGGTGATAATGTGGCATGTTAATTGATAAGCTATTGATGATAAAAGTTTTTCGTTGAAAAGCAGAGCTTTGTGCGGAAGCGTAACTTCAGGACCTCACAACCGGTAATGAGCTGAAATAAGATGAAATACCGTAGAGTTTAGGACTAACGTTTTCTTCTAGTTAAAAAGTAATGCCATGGAGCCCAAGAAATTTACTTAGTGTATGATGGAATGAGGTGCATCTCAGATAATGGTCGACAACGACCGGGAGAAGTTATGTTTAGGAGAAACCCAAACTACACCTGGTATAGTTGGGCTGGATCCAAATGGAAAATATCTTTGAAACTTTAACTAAGGGTATATGACTAATAAGAACTGAACAAAACAACCTTTTCATTATCATTGCAATAACTTTTACATTAGAATATAATTAATATAAGAGTACAATAATAAATACAATGCACATCGGAAATAACTATATCAGAGTGTAACATGTACACAGCGGAAAACATGAACTCCCAGTGGAGGAAATAAAATGATCTAAGCATAGGTGACATCCCACGTCCATTAATGTCAATCATAAGGGAATGCATTAAATTTCGTGAAGAGCAATAGGTAAACAATAACTAAAATTCACAAGACAGATATAAATAGGCAGCAGAAAATTAACTTCTATTATTAAAAGTAAAACATTGTTCTAAACCAGTTACATCATCAAATACCAAATACTTCAAATAAAAACATATGTCTTATAATGCCAACAATAGAGTACAATAATGCAAAATCATATCCCTTTTAACAAACCATAGCAAGTAGAAAGATAACCAAAGTGGTACATCAAATCAGAAGAAGTCCTAATCCAAGCTGAAAGAAAATCCTAATCACTACGAAGTACTACCACCCTGAGGACTTGAGGGGGGAAGAGAAAGAAGCGAAACAAAATAGGTTAGACATAAAACCTAGAGAGTTCCTGTGATTTTCAGTATATGCATAAAATAGAGGTATCAAGATAGGTAAATAAGACTGGATGAGAAGTACAGTAGCCTATAAGTACAAGGTAAATAAGACAGCAAGATAAAACAAGGATCGAGTTAACATTCTTATTTATATCCCAAATACAAGTTTTCTCTGCACCAATAGTAGTATATCAGGATTAGGTGTTACCTAATTACATATCAGGATTAGGTGTTACCTAAATTATTACCCATGTGATCGGCTCCCTACTACGTAAATACCACGATTCAGCCCCGGCAGTATGGTGTATCACTCCATAACTCAGCAACTTATAGAACACAGACTTATTTACTGGGGTTACAAAGTCTTAGTTTCCCTAATCGGACTCATGTACGCTTATGACTATGCCGTAACGAGCCCATAACTACATTCCTCTTTTTGAACCTTTTACTATCCAGATCAGTAAGGCGAGCCCTGGTCGCTACCTAGTGCGAGGCCCGCTAACAAGATACCAACAGGAATACTGATTGATATGGGTTCCACACAGAAAGATTGACACAAGCCAAACCCCCTAATCTTGTACCCCCAAATAACTAGGATTTAAGAGTCCCCAAAACCCAATACAATAGTAGAACGAGCGACCTCTTAGTTTATTAATAATCGGGTTTAACTTAGCAGGTTTAAGTTCATTAATAAGCATGGATTTAATATGACATTTTTTTGTAAATGTTGTTATGTGTGCAACCCCTTCCCCAAAACAAGCGCCAGCCCATATGTACATATATGCTATAGTAATCCAGTTTACTTAACTTACATCTGGTACTTACATTTTCTTAACGTGTTCTTTACTTAATCTCATTATTAAGTATAATCTAACAAGTATACATATATGCATGTTCTTCCTTTTGATTATATTCCTAATCTACAGTCAAAAGTCCTTAATTTATAATATGCCCCCAATTCTCCTTTTTTATTGTCATTTCATATTATCCCAAATTCAATTATACACAATTTTAAATCAGAAATGGCCTTGGCTCTCGATGGCCTAGTTTCAGCGTAAACAAAAGGGAGAAATAGAAGGAGAAGAACATAATAAAATCAAACAGTAAAAAATAGGCATTTAAACAAGACTGGAAATAAATTAAATAGCAGAATTGGGATAAGGAAGATAGATATGTACGAACATAACTGATTAATTAACTGACATCAAAAGAACATATATTACTGTAACAACTACATAAATGAATAACAGTAAAAGAACAGTATAGAAAATAACGTATAAGTACTTTATGTTCTAGATCCAAATTTATTAACTGTCATAATACATTTCTTGATATCAAAACTGAAAATAACTTGAACTCACTAGGCTAGGTATTAGGTTCAGAAATAGTTCTTGAAAAAGGTTGTATGTTGATTGCAGATCTTGAATTATCTCTGTTAATCTAACTTTAAATAGTGTCTCCCCATTTTATTTATTAATTTATATTATAGCCATGAAGGGAGAGAATGAAGAACAGTTGTGTGTATATAAAATGGGAGAGATCCACTCTATTTATAGACTAACTGAGCTAATTCTTAACCGTTAGATTTTAGAGTTTCAAATCTAGACATACAACTCATCCAATGAACCTAAAATATAAAAATAGTTCAGGTACACAGTCCATAATCGGACCTGCATGCAGGTGGGTCAACCCCACCTACCGTGTCGACCCATAAGTCGACCCCTCTTAGACATGGGTCGACCCAGGTACAGGATGGGTTGTCTCATGACCGTTGGTTCCTGCACTAATTTTCTATTTGAATTTTATTAACATATATATCTTATATATTTGTATACAATCTTCTTAGGTCCATAACTTTTTCATACGTTGTCCGATTTACGAAAACTCAAGGTCTATCTGAAATAGAACTCCGAGACGAACGAAATGGTACGTCAGTTTCACTAAATTCTAAATATTTATTTATATAATATTCATTTTATTGTCTTTATTGTATGGTTATAGTATATTAAATTGTAGAGTGTTTCATTCTCCCCTACTTAAAGGATTTCGTCCCCGAAATCTCCAAATTAAGAAGAATGTTATTATTTTAACAACCACCTACAACCATCTACTCATCCATCACCCACTTGCATCCATTTTCCTTAATAATTTCTAATGCTTGTCTGAACATACGCAAAAGTGTTGTGTGTTTATGTTCTTACACTTATGCAAAAATCAGGCGGTCAACTAATTCAATTGACCTCCTTGTTGCAATATATGTATGTTCCGTGTATCCAATATGCATGCAAAAGCGTCCTAGTATAACATATAAGTTCTATATGCGTGCGCAATCATCCACCAAAATGCAACATCCAAATGATGATTCGACCATTTTCATCCATTGAAAATTAAAATGTGCACATGTTCATATGCAATATGTAAGTGTGTGAGCCGATCTAGCGCCTAATGTGTGTGTACGTATATGCATCCACGAGTAACCACTAGCAAACACTTGCACCCACATGCAACCATCAAACATAACATGTCTCAGACACACGTTTTCATCAATTAGTTACTACCTAAGGATCGAAGATTCGAATGATATGATAAACATACTCGAATGATAGAAGCAAATGCGAGTTAAAAGCTTGGAAAAGAAATTAAGAATGTACTCTCAAAAAGAAAAGGATAAAAAGCGCAAACCCTGTGTTTGGGTTCCCACGTCGCATCTTCGCGGTCTTCTCCCCAGTGTATCTTCACTAATCTGATTTCATTGTTACGTAGTTTCTTAACATCTGATCCAAGAATACGTGTTAGAAATCTTCTCACTAATGCTTACTTCTCAACCTCCGCATCTTCAAGTGTGCTCGGCACCACTAACCCTACTGTATCATGTAGACATTTCCTCAAATCGGAAACATGGAACACATTATGTACGCCCGCCAACTATTCAGATAGTTTAATCCTATATGCCATCTGACCTAACCACTCCACTATGGGGAAAGACTCTATGAACCTCGGCGGAAACTTCCCTACCAAGCCAAAGCGAACTACATTTCATAGAGGCGATACTTTAATGAAGACCATATCTCCTATTTCGAATTCCAAATCTGTCCTCCTTTTATCGGCATATTACTTCTCTCTGTCCTGAGATGCTTTCATCCCTCGTCGAATAAGATCAATCTTCTCAGAAGTCTCTCGAATTATCTCAGGCCCAAGTAGAAGTTTGTCCGTAGACTTCCACCAACAGTCCGGCGATCTGCAAGGTCATCCGTAAGTGCTTCAAAGGGTTTGACTGATAATTTTGTTGTAGGAAAACCCGACCAACAGGAGATGCTCCTCCTAAGTTCCTCCGAAATATAGGATACACAGTTTCTGAAGATCCTCAAGAACCCTATTCCTCCTCTCTGTCTGCCCATCGGTCTGAGGGTTTTATGTTGTGCTCAGACGCAGCTGTGTACCTAGTGCCTCTTGTAAGCTCTTCAAAAAGCCAGTAGTGAAGATGGGGTCACGGTCGATTACTATATTGGAAGGTACCCCTATGAAGTCGGACTATCTCTCGAAGGTATACAGATGCTAGCCAGGCTGTCGTCCTCTTGCTCTTGATAAGAACAAAGTGAGCGCTCTTTGTAAGTCTGTCTACTATCACCCAACTACTGGTGTTGCCCTTCCTCGATCTGGGCAGCAAGTCCATAGAGATGCTCTCCCACTCTCATTGTGGAACATCCAAGGGCTGAAGTAATCCGCTAGGTTTCTTTTATTTAGCCTTTACTTGCTGGCAAGTCAAACATCAGGCCACGAATTCCGCCACGTCCTTCTTCATAACATTCCAAAAGAAATCTCCCTTCATATATCGATACAACTTGTCGTCGCCGGTATGGATAGTCATTCGGGAATGATGAGCCTTCTCAAGGGCTGTCCTCAATAAATATCTATCTCGGGGAACATAGAGCCTTCCGTCTCGTCGTAGCCACCCTTTATCATCCATGGAGTATCTTCTTAGGTGACTAGTAGTTTATCCTTTATTAAACCTGTCCATGATGTCTTCAATATGCGGGTCCTCTCACTGTGTGGATCCAATGCTCTGCATAAGAATAGGCTGTACTTTCAACGATGCCAACAAACCAGGTGTAAAATCCGTAGATGGCTTGAATCGATGGTCATTATAAACTCCAAGCTCCGCCTCTCTACGAATAGAGGACTCAAGGTCATCCTCTGCCTACTCAACGCATCTGTCACTACATTACACTTTCCTGGGGTATAAGCTACCTCAAAATCGTAGGACGCTAGGAACTCCATCCATCATTGCTGCCGTAGGTTGAGGTCCTTTTGTAAGAACAAATATTTGAGCGACTTATGATCCATATATAGCTCAAATCTCTCTCCAAGTAGATAATGTCGCCAAGACTTCAATGCGAACACTGTAGCAGCCAACTCTAGGTCATGGGTAGGGTGGTTCTTCTCATGAACTCTCAACTGCCTGCTATCATAGCATACTACCCTACATTCTTGCATCAACACGGCACCAAATCTTGTGCCACAACCATTTGTGTAGACCACAAACACCTTGACTCCATCGGGGAGAGTCCAGGCTGGGGATGATGTCAGAGCCCTCTTCAGTCTCTAAAAAATCATCCTCACAATCAATGCTCCAAGAAAAAGCCAAGTACTTCTTCGTCAGTCGGGTGAGCGGGGCGGATACCCTTGCAAAGTCTTTGATGAACTTTCTATAATAGCCCGCCAACCCTAGGAAACTTCTCACCTTTGTTGCATTCTTCGGAGCGTTCCAATATTGAACTGTGACAACCTTGGCGGGGTCCACCGCTATCCCATCCTTGGAGACTACATGCCCTAGGAACCTTACTTTCTTTCTCTAAAAGTGACACTTAGAAAATTTTGCCTTAAGTTGATGCGATCTGAGAGCGCATGAGTGTAACGACCCGTGTTCTACACATCATAGGATTGTAGAATATTTATTTCTTTTCCGTGTGAAGTTGTATGGTCATGTAACTTTGGGAAACATTTATTTGAGTCATTTCCCCTGTTCATGATTTTTGTCGATTTTTAAATGACCATTTTGCCCCTAGTCAGTACTGTTTTGGCCATAACTTTTGACTGGAAAAGAATTTTGACCTGAAACCACTTCCATTAGATTCGTTTGATGGTTTCTCTTTCCGTAGAGTGGTCATAATAGCCAAACGGACTTACCGTTTGGGAGATATGGCTGAAACAAGGTTTGGAGGGTGAAAAACTGCTTAACCGGGCCAAATCGGGTGATTAGTGAGTAGGCCCATAACCCATTTCGGGATTAGGGTTATGGGAGGGCTGAGATGAGATGGAGAATCATTCCATTTCAGTTTTCTAGCCTCCACTTATCACCAAGGATCCCTAAAAATGGCCTCCAACCTCTAAATCACCTCCAAATCATCTCTTGGTCAAGGATTTGGCTTAGCAACCCCTAATCAAAGAAGATCTTCACCTAATCAACCTTGGAGCTACTGTTAGCATTGGGATTCGCATCAAATCAGAAAATTATTTCAGATCTTAGTTTGTTTTGTGGCTAAGGTGAGTGATTAGCTTGCTTTTTGCACTAATTATGGTTATTCGGGGTGATTAGTGCTAATCAGCGTTTTTAAACGAAAATAAATTCTGGAAAAATGTTTATAAATTCATAAATAATGTTTTAGACCTCTGATATGAGTTTGGGTTAAATTGGATAAGTTTTGCTAATCATATGCTCAAACATGATTAAGAGGGATTAAGGGAAAACATGGGATTTTGGCTATGTTTGATCCATTTTATCATATCATGTTGTTGTTTTGGTGTTTGAGGTCACTTGTATGTATTGCTATGACACTATGACATGCTTTGTGATTGACTGCAATAGTTAGAATGGTCAAAAACGTCGTCGAGTGGCGTAAACAGTCGCTGGAAAAGTCAGTGCAGGAAATCGGATCGGATCGCCCCCACCCGATCCGAACCGCCCATTTCCCTTCACCACGAACCGAACCGGATCGTTATAGCGAAGCAAGCGGCGCCACGAGCTGAAGGATCCGAACCGATCCGAGAAGTCGCGATTCAAGGCTTGGTGATTGAAGACTCCGACCCGACCCGCCTGGAGTGATAACGACACGATCCGATCTGATCACCTTGAGGACAACGAACCGGAGACTTGGAGGAGGGCGAGTGGCTTGGAGCTATGACCAGGAGGCGTGACCCGAGCCGTTGCGTGGTGGAGAACTCGATCCGATCCAGATGGGACTGGAAGCCACGAACCGATGGTGCACTCCGATCCGACCCGAGGTAGCAGTCACGAACCGAGACGATGAAGACCACGATCCCAATGATGATGAAAGGAATCCGAACCGATCCAATGAAGATCCATAACCCGAAATGCAAAGGTAGTTCAAGTGGAAGTTCGAGCTCAGGATCCAGATGGGAACCAATGAGTTCACTTCGTGATTGGGCTTTGCTGCGGGACGTGTGCTAAGGAGTTGTCGGTGTCTATGACTTTGGATCACTGTGTATTAAAGGTGTATGGACGGACTCGGGCTTTGGATATGGTGCGACTAGGGAGCTACCTACCAATGGAGTGGGATCATGGATACGTTGGGCGTGATCCCATAGGTTTGGCGTTGGTGGTAGTAGGAATGGACATAGTCGTACAAAGTCGAGTTCTGTCGTTTTCTTGAAGGGTTATGGTGATCAAAGAAGTAGATACCGTATGCTTTACGCACTGAGTGAGAGATGCAAGGATGGTTGCTATGCTTGATTGTTTGACACACACCCCCACCCCTGTATACTTATATTATGTGTTTGTGACATCATATAGTGTTGTACCGTGTAGTACTAACTCTTTGGTTGTAGGTCCAGGTTCAGGTATGACTTAGTATACCTGTTATTATTCTGTTTATGCTTGCTACCACTCATACCAGACTGATGTCTGACCCAGAGTTTTATGTTTCTTCTTATTACTCTGGGTGCTCACACGAGCAGACTAGAGACAGGGATAGCTGGTAGTGCGCTTGGTAGATGGACTGAAGACGAGCAGGAGGCTCCACGTATGATATATAGTTATTCTCCCTGTGTCGTGATCGGTATCTACTTTGGGCATTAGTAGCATACCTATTTTGTTTATCTTAGAGACAGTATTTTGAAAGTTGTAATAAGCTGTACTTTTGGATTTCCGCTACTCTGATGATGTTAGTTCAAGTTTTCAGCTTATGCACTGTCTCATCTGTTTTATGTCAAGTATATGTTGGTTATTATATTTTATCCCATGCGCTGTGAGACATATTACAGGTTCTTTATTTGGTTCATCTTCTTTCTTTCTCATTCTTTGGCGACCGTCCCATGCCAATTGGACATGTGTACAGCGCACAATTGGAGTAAATGTCGGTTGGTGCGGGGCGGGCCGTCACATTTGGTATCAGAGCTCTAGGTTGCGTAGTTAACCTAGGGAAAGACACTAGGGAGAGTTAGTACGTATATGAGAGCGCGTATTTGTGATTACTTTGGTTTTCAAAAGCTATGTATATATATATACTATTAGTAGTATAAGAATGAAGTTGCACTGCACTAGTACCACTATGGGGTCGTTAATCGTTCTCCTTTTTACAGATTGACGATGAGCCGATATGTGAGAGGTACTGGTAGAGGGGCCAATAATGGAAATGCCGCTGACATGAGGGCGATGTTTACCGACCTCATGAGAGACATTCTTAGAGAAGTGCAAGGGGCAGTTCCTAATCCCGGAGTTGGTGGTGGCCCAGTAGTGCAAGCGCCTAGGGTCGATTTCGCCAAGCTGAGTAAGGATTACACTAATCTTGGTGGAAAGCCGTTTCACGGAACAGAATCGGCCACGGATGTTCAGGATTGGTTGGATAGCTGTGATCGGATCTTCGATGACTTGGGTATCGAGGATGCGATGAAGAGAAGGCTAGCGTCTCGTCAGCTGCAAGGACGAGCGATGAATTGGTGGAATGCTATTAGGGCAGCCACACCAGAAGATCAAGTTACTTGGGATCAGTTTAAAGCTCGCTTTAGCGACAAGTATATCCCAGCTGCCCAGAAGTCGGAATTGTTTAGGAAGTTCTTGGAGCTTAAGCAGAATGGAAGGGCAGTATCGGATTATGTTGCTGAGTTCGACACTTTGTCGAAGTATGGGTTATCTCTAATCGATACTCCCGAAAAGAAAAATGAGAAGTTCATCACTGGCTTGGATGAATACTTAGGGGAGAGGCTGATTAATCACATCGATGAGACGTTTGAGTCGATCGTGGGAAAAGCTTTGAGGTCAGAAAGTCTTTACCCTAAGCCGAAGACTGGGGTTGTTGCAGCATCTGCTGAAGAGCCAAAGCCGCAAGCAAGCGGTGGAGGCAAGAATAACTCTCAGAATAAGAGGAAGCAGAACCAAGCTAAGGATGGCCAGAAGAAAAGCAGGAAAGAAGTCGAGTGCTTCAAGTGTGGAAAGAAGGGCCATTATGCAAGGGAATGTAGGGCCAAGACAGTGGGAAAGAAGTGCTTTAACTGTGGCCAGGAGGGACATTTTAAGGATAAGTGCCCGCAACCTCTGAAGGAGAATCAGATTGTGAAAGCATATGCCATCAATGCTGTTCCTTCTTCGTCGAATGCCCCAACTGCGGCGGAGAAAGGAAAGGGAGTCGTCATTCAAGGTATGCTTTCCATTTATGATCTTCCTGTTAGAGTTTTGTTCGATACCGGGGCTTCCCATTCCTTCATATCTAGTGACCTGGTAGATAGGTTGGGATTGGAACCCGAGTTAGTCGATAGACCATTAGCTGTGACGAACCCGATTGGTGGTTCAACAAACCTCAGTATGATCTGTCGTAATGTGGTCTTATCGAGTCATGGATGTATGTTTGTTTGTGATTGCTTTGTTTTGGGCTTTACTGGGTATGGCATTATTTTGGGAGTCGATTGGCTCCAAAGATACGGGGTGGTGGTAGACTGTGAGGGCTTTTTGGTGACAGTTAGGGCGGATGATGGACGGAGGGTAGTGTTTGGTAATCTACCCTGTGATGGGGTAATGGCTAGTTTTGTAAATTCCCTCGACATTCCGCATGATGAGTTATCAGGTTTGCCCGTGGTTGGCCAGTACCCGGACATCTTCGAGGAAGTGACCGGACTTCCACCACACCGAGAGATTGAGTTTCGTATTGATTTAGTGAAAGATGCCAGACCTATAGTGATGCCACTTCGTCGTATGGCACCACGAGAACAGCGAGAGCTCGAGGTGCAAGTAAGCGATCTTTTGAAGAAGGGATTTATTAGAAGAAGTGTTTCCGAGTGGGGAGCACCAGTTGTGTTTGCTACTAAGGCAGATGGTTCCCTTCGATTGTGTGTGGACTATCGCGAGTTAAATAAGGTGACGAGGAAGAATAAGTATCCTCTACCACGGATAGATGATTTGTTTGATCAACTGGAAGGAGCGAGAGTGTTCTCCCAGTTGGACCTCGCGACAGGATTTCATCAGCTCCGTGTAGCAGTTGATAGTATAGCTAAAACGGCATTTAGGACGCCGTCTGGGTTTTATGAGTGGTTGGTCATGCCATTCGGGTTGACCAATGCACCAGCATACTTCGTGGATCTTATGAATAGAGTATTCAGAGACCAACTGAATAAGTTTGTTCTTGTGTTCGTAGACGATATCCTTGTTTACTCGAGGACAGAAGAGGAACACAAGGAGCATTTGAGAATTGTGTTGGAGGTGTTGAGAAGACACCAATTGAAAGCGAAGTTTTCTAAGTGTCACTTCTGGAGGAGAGAAGTGAGATTCTTGGGCCATGTTGTTTCAGAGAATGGTATTGCCGTGGACCCTGCAAAGGTGGCTACGGTACAAGATTGGTCTACGCCCAAGAATGCAACCGACGTAAGAAGTTTCTTGGGGTTAGCTGGATATTATCGTAAGTTTATCAAAGACTTCTCCAAGACAGCGGCACCGTTGACTCAGTTGACTAAGAAGAATCAAGCCTTCGTTTGGGACGGAGGGTGTGAAAAAGCATTCAAGAGTCTAAAGGAAAAGTTGACGCGTGCGCCAGTGTTGGTCATTCCTAAGGGAAATGAAGAGATGACGGTATACACGGATGCTTGTGGTACTGGACTGGGTGCGGTATTGATGCAAGGAGGTAGGGTTGTAGCTTATGCTAGTCGACAGCTAAAGCCACATGAGAAGAAGTATCCTACCCATGATTTGGAATTGGCAGCGATTGTATTTGCGCTGAAGATGTGGAGATATTACCTCTTGGGAGAAAGATTTGAGCTGTTTACCGATCATAAATCGTTAAAGTATCTCTTCTCTCAGAAAGATCTGAATCTCCGTCAGCAGAGGTGGTTAGAGTTCTTGGCTTCGTATGATTTTGATATCGTGTATACACCTGGGAAGGGTAATGCGGTAGCCGATGCCTTGAGTAGGAGACATGCCAGCTTAGGGGCAATGTTTCTTGAATGGAAGCAGCTGGAGTATATCGCGGGGTTTGATTTCAGACCAAGGTGCGAATTGGATCCAGTTATGCTAGCTAGCTTGACGATCAGACCCACTTTGATGGAACGGATTGGTTCCAACCAGAGGAACGATCCTAATCTACTAGAAATCATCTCCAAGTTAAAAATGGGAATTGATGAGGAGATGAATGTGTATGGGCTTGATCGAGATGGATGGCTTCGGAAGAATGGAAGATTAGTTGTGCCCAACGTGAATGGTTTGAGAGATGAAGTGCTCAGAGAATGTCATCACTCAAAATTGACTTTACATCCCGGTGGTAATAAGATGTATCGAGACATGAGACAGACCTACTACTGGGAAGGGATGAAAAGAGACGTTGGGAAGTTTATATCCAAATGCATGAATTGTCAGCTAGTTAAAGCCGAGCAGAAGAAGCCTAGTGGGTTGATGCAACCATTAGAAATTCCCGGATGGAAATGGGAACAAGTTTCGATGGATTTCATCGATGGTTTACCGAGGACCAGATCGGGACATGATAGCATTTGGGTAATTGTGGATCGACTGACCAAGAGTGCAAGATTTATACCAGTCAAATCGACCAGAACGGCAGCCAAGTTGGCAGAATTGTATATGAAGTGGGTAGTGAGATTTCATGGAGTACCCAAAGGCATTGTGAGTGACCGAGATCCGTTGTTCGCTAGTGGATTTTGGAAGAGCTTACAAGAGGCTTTAGGATCAGAATTACATCTCAGTACCGCATATCATCCTCAGACCGACGGTCAGACGGAGAGGGTGAATCGTATATTGGAAGATCTATTGAGAGCGTGTATATTGGATTTTGGTGGATCATGGGATGACCATTTGCATCTAGTGGAGTTTGCATATAATAATAGCTACCAATCCAGTATCGGTATGGCTCCATATGAAGCTTTGTACGGAAGACCGTGCAACTCACCATCATGTTGGATAGAGACTGGCGAGAAGTTTGTGCTTGGACCAGATGTGGTGAGAGAAACTTCCGATAAGATCAAGATCATTCGGCAACGAATGAAAGCTGCTCAGGATAGGCAGAAAAGCTATGCTGATAAGAGGAGAAGAGACTTGAAATTCTTCGTTGGTGACTTGGTGTTTGTCAAGATCTCTCCGTTGAAAAGCGTGATACGATTTGGCAGGAGAGGCAAGTTAGCACCAAGATTTGTGGGTCCTTTCCAAGTTCTCGAGGAAGTTGGGAATTTGGCGTATAGAGTTGGCTTACCAGAGAAAATGGCAGGAGTTCACAATGTGTTTCATGTTTCCCAACTAAGGAAGTTCGTTCACGACTCAAATGTGACTATTTCACCTGATCAGTTAGAGGACTTCGAAGTAGAACCTGAGGCGGTTGAGAACCGCAAGCCGATTCGTATTGTGGGGCATGATACGAAGCAACTTTGAAGAAAGTCGGTGAAGCTAGTCAAAGTTCAGTGGGGCGAGGACGAAAATGATTGTGCTTGGGAGACAGAGGAAAGCATTAGAAAGGCTTATCCAGAACTCTTTGCCTGGTAAGATTTACTTTGCGATTTAGTTATTCCGCATGCTAGGATAGACTTGTTTTGCTTGTTTTGCATGTTTGATGGTTGTTTTATGATTGATAGGCATGCGGGACCCTTGTGTGTGTTTTGATTAGGGAATTTCGGGGGCGAAATTTCTTAAGGGGGGGGAGAGTGTAACGACCCGTGTTCTACACATCATAGGATTGTAGAATATTTATTTCTTTCCCGTGTGAAGTTGTATGGTCATGTAACTTTGGGAAACATTTATTTGAGTCATTTCCCCTGTTCATGATTTTTGTCGATTTTTAAATGACCATTTTGCCCCTAGTCAGTACTGTTTTGGCCATAACTTTTGACTGGAAAAGAATTTTTACCTGAAACCACTTCCATTAGATTCGTTTGATGGTTTCTCTTTCCGTAGAGTGGTCATAATAGCCAAACGGACTTACCGTTTGGGAGATATGGCTGAAACAAGGTTTGGAGGGTGAAAAACTGCTTAACCGGGCCAAATCGGGTGATTAGTGAGTAGGCCCATAACCCATTTCGGGATTAGGGTTATGGGAGGGCTGAGATGAGATGGAGAATCATTCCATTTCAGTTTTCTAGCCTCCACTTATCACCAAGGATCCCTAAAAATGGCCTCCAACCTCTAAATCACCTCCAAATCATCTCTTGGTCAAGGATTTGGCTTAGCAACCCCTAATCAAAGAAGATCTTCACCTAATCAACCTTGGAGCTACTGTTAGCATTGGGATTCGCATCAAATCAGAAAATTATTTCAGATCTTAGTTTGTTTTGTGGCTAAGGTGAGTGATTAGCTTGCTTTTTGCACTAATTATGGTTATTCGGGGTGATTAGTGCTAATCAGCGTTTTTAAACGAAAATAAATTCTGGAAAAATGTTTATAAATTCATAAATAATGTTTTAGACCTCTGATATGAGTTTGGGTTAAATTGGATAAGTTTTGCTAATCATATGCTCAAACATGATTAAGAGGGATTAAGGGAAAACATGGGATTTTGGCTATGTTTGATCCATTTTATCATATCATGTTGTTGTTTTGGTGTTTGAGGTCACTTGTATGTATTGCTATGACACTATGACATGCTTTGTGATTGATTGCAATAGTTAGAATGGTCAAAAACGTCGTCGAGTGGCGTAAACAGTCACTGGAAAAGTCAGTGCAGGAAATCGGATCGGATCGCCCCCACCCGATCCGAACCGCCCATTTCCCTTCACCACGAACCGAACCGGATCGTTATAGCGAAGCAAGCGGCGCCACGAACTGAAGGATCCGAACCGATCCGAGAAGTCGCGATTCAAGGCTTGGTGATTGAAGACTCCGACCCGACCCGCCTGGAGTGATAACGACACGATCCGATCTGATCACCTTGAGGACAACGAACCGGAGACTTGGAGGAGGGCGAGTGGCTTGGAGCTATGACCAGGAGGCGTGACCCGAGCCGTTGCGTGGTGGAGAACTCGATCCGATCCAGATGGGACTGGAAGCCACGAACCGATGGTGCACTCCGATCCGACCCGAGGTAGCAGTCACGAACCGAGACGATGAAGACCACAATCCCAATGAAGATGAAAGGAATCCGAACCGATCCAATGAAGATCCATAACCCGAAATGCAAAGGTAGTTCAAGTGGAAGTTCGAGCTCAGGATCCAGATGGGAACCAATGAGTTCACTTCGTGATTGGGCTTTGCTGCGGGACGTGTGCTAAGGAGTTGTCGGTGTCTATGACTTTGGATCACTGTGTATTAAAGGTGTATGGACGGACTCGGGCTTTGGATATGGTGCGACTAGGGAGCTACCTACCAATGGAGTGGGATCATGGATACGTTGGGCGTGATCCCATAGGTTTGGCGTTGGTGGTAGTAGGAATGGACATAGTCGTACAAAGTCGAGTTCTGTCGTTTTCTTGAAGGGTTATGGTGATCAAAGAAGTAGATACCGTATGCTTTACGCACTGAGTGAGAGATGCAAGGATGGTTGCTATGCTTGATTGTTTGACACACACCCCCACCCCTGTATACTTATATTATGTGTTTGTGACATCATAGAGTGTTGTACCGTGTAGTACTAACTCTTTGGTTGCAGGTCCAGGTTCAGGTATGACTTAGTATACCTGTTATTATTCTGTTTATGCTTGCTACCACTCATACCAGACTGATGTCTGACCCAGAGTTTTATGTTTCTTCTTATTACTCTGGGTGCTCACACGAGCAGACTAGAGACAGGGATAGCTGGTAGTGCGCTTGGTAGATGGACTGAAGACGAGCAGGAGGCTCCACGTATGATATATAGTTATTCTCCCTGTGTCGTGATCGGTATCTACTTTGGGTATTAGTAGCATACCTATTTTGTTTATCTTAGAGACAGTATTTTGAAAGTTGTAATAAGCTGTACTTTTGGATTTCCGCTACTCTGATGATGTTAGTTCAAGTTTTCAGCTTATGCACTGTCTCATCTGTTTTATGTCAAGTATATGTTGGTTATTATATTTTATCCCATGCGCTGTGAGACATATTACAGGTTCTTTATTTGGTTCATCTTCTTTCTTTCTCATTCTTTGGCGACCGTCCCATGCCAATTGGACATGTGTACAACGCACAATTGGAGTAAATGTCGGTTGGTGCGGGGCGGGCCGTCACATAAAACCTCTCCTAAGGGTTGGTCATGTTCCTCCTCATTCTTTGAGAAGATCAGAATATCATCCATGAGGACCAACATAAACTTTTTCAGAAACTCTTTAAACGCCCTACTCATCAAGTCCACAAAATATACGGGTTCACTGGTCAACCCAAAAGGCATGACCAGCCACTTAAGAAACCGTATGGAATTTTGAAAGTAGTCTTATCAATATTGTCCTCTGCCACCCTCAATTGATGAAATCCCGTAGCCAAATCCATTTGTGAGAAAATTGATGCGCCTACTAGCTGATTAAACAAGTCATCAATCCTAGGAAGTGGGCGCCTGTTCTTTTTGGTGAGCTTATTCAGCTCCCTATAGTCCACACATAAACGAAGTGATCCGTCTTCCTTAGTCTCAAAGATGACTGGATCTCCCCACTCAAATATGCTCTCTCTAATAAATCCTTTCTCGAATAGCTCTCCTACTTACTTGCTGAGCTCCCTCCTCTCCCAAGGAGCCATGTGGTGCACTGGTAAAGCGACTGGCTTTGCATTCTCTACCAAGTAAATTCGGAAGTCTATCGCATGCCTTTGAGGTAATCCATTAACCTCATCAAACACGTCCGGATAATCTATGACTATGGGTACTAATCGCAAATTGTCAACATAAGTATCAAGCGAATCTAGGAACCTGAGCATAACCGACCCCCGTGGGTCACACGAACTCGCGAGAGTTCTCCCTTGGCACATCAAAAGCCTAACCACTCTCCTCTCATAGTCTAGGATAACACCATACGTGGCTAGCCAATCCATTCCTAGAATCAATCTGTAACCCATAAAGCCAAGAACATAAGCATCACATTCAAACTTGACGCCTAAGATAGAAATTCTCAAACCCCAATAAATCATGGATAAATGAGTCGTACCTCCTATGGGGTTTGAGACTACAACAGGATCAAAAACAATAGTAGTATCTAGGTGCAGATTATCTACCACTAAATTGAATATGAATGAATGAGAAGTGCTAGAATCAAAGAGATTCCTAATAGGATAGTCAGAAAGGGAAATCAAACCTTCGCCTATGACTTTCCTACCTCGACCAGGTCCACTAGCCTCAAGAGCATACACTTGTCCTCCAGAAGATCTTGCCTCTTGTCCTTGCTTGCTAGGGTATTGCATAGTGAAATTTCCAACTTGACCACAATTGACACAAGCTTTCTTTGTCTTTCTATATTATTTCACAAAATGATACAAAGCTCCGCAACCATGGCACTTAACTTCTGTTCCTTATCAGGTTTTCCTCCTTTCCTTTGCATTCCGTTCTTGGCTCACCATTTCTTTTTCTCAGCCTTGGCCTTTGTCTCCTCAACCTTGACTTCTTTCTTCTCATCCTTACCGTCCTTGTGCATCAAAGCCATGTCAATATGCCTTTTGAAAGTCGCCCCAATCGGTATATGTGACAGTGCTAATACTTCGAGAGGTGTATTCAGCCTTCTCAAAAACCTAAGAGCCTTCTTATGGGGAGTATTCACCAAGTCCAAAATGAATCTTGTTAGCTGATTAAGCTTGTTAACATATTCCTTAACAGACATATTTCCTTGTTTTAAGGCCAAAAATCTCTCCATCTGCATTCCTTCTTCTTCTTGAGATAAGAACTTCATCTCAAATCTTTGTCTGAAATCAACCCAAGTAGCTACTGGTTGTCATGTTTGTGTCACCTCCCACCAGTATGAGGCTTCTTCCTTTAGTTGCCAAGCGTCCAACTGTATCTTCCTCCTATCATCGAGCTAGAGAAGACTAAACACGATCTCCGTTTTTCTAATCCAATTGCGCGCAACAACAAAATTCTCAGTACCACGGAAGGGATTGCCACCCATTGCGCGAAAGTACTTACAAAGCTTAGAAGAAACAAAGATTCAAAAAGAGATCGAAAGAGTATTGAATATGGCTTGAGGGGATATGTTTTTCAAAAATATGTTTTTATCTGAAAATACTTTGTTTTTTGAAAACCATTTTTCAAAACTTTTCTCTGATCTTGTAACCTTCAACTCTGATACCAAATGTGACACCCCACGTCTGTTAATGTCACTCGTAAGAGAACGCATTAAGTTTCATGAAGCACAATAGGTAAATAATAACTAAAATACACAAGACAGATATGAATAGGTAGCGAAAAATTAACTTTTATTATTAAAAGTAAAACATTGTTCTAAACCGGTTACATCATCAAATACCAAATACTTAAAATAAAACGATCAGTTTTATAATGCCAAACATCAGAGTATAAAAATGCAAAACCATATCCCTTTTAACAAGCCATAGCAAAGTAGCAAGATAATCAAAGTGGTACATCAAATTGGAAGAAGTCCTTATCCAAGTTGAAAGAAAATCCTAATCACTGGGTAGTACTCCCACCCCGAGGACCTAAGGGAGGGGGAAAGGAAGAGAAAGAAGCAAAATAAAATAGGTTAGACATAAGCCTGATGAGTTCCAGTGATTTTCAGTATACGCATAAAATTGCGGTACCAAGACAGATAAATAATACTGGATGAGATGCATAGTAGCATATAAGTAAAAGGTAAACAAGACATCGGGATAAAACAAGGATCGAGTAAAGCTTCTCATTTATATCCCAAGAACAAGTTTTGTCTACACCAATACTAGTATATCAGGATTAGGTGTTACCTAATTATATATCAGGATTAGGAGTTACCCTAATTACTACCCATGAGATTGGCTCCCTACTACATAAATACCTTGTATTAGCCGCGGAAGTAAGGTGTATCACTCCCTAACCCAACAACTTATAGAACACAGACTTATTTACTAGTGTTACAGCATCTTAGTTTCCCTAATCGGACCCATGCACGCTAATGACAGCGTCGGAACGCGCCCGTAACTACCTTCCTCTTTTTGAACGTCTTATTTTCCAGATCAGTAAAGCGTGCCCTAGCCCCTACCTAGTACAAGGCCTCCTAACAAGATACCCACAAGGACATTGACTGATATGGGTTCCACACAACAAGATTGACACTAGCTAAACCCCCTAAGCTTGTGCCCTAGGAAACTAGGATTTAAGGGTACCCAAAACCCGATACAACAGCAGAACGAGGGACCTATTAGCTTATTAATAATCAAGTTTAGCTTAGCAGGTTTAAGTTCATTAATAAGCATGGTTGTAGTATGACATTTTTCTGTAAACGTTGTTATGTGTACAACCCCTTCCCCAAAACAAGCACCTATCCAGATGTACATATATGTTGTAGTACTTTAGTTTACTTAGCTTACATCTGCTACTTACATTTTCTTTACATGTTCTTTAGTTAATCTCTGTATTAAGTCTAGTCTAACATGTATACATATATGCATGTTCTTTTGTTTGATTATATTCCCAATCTACAGTCAAAATTCCTTAATTTATAATATGCCCACTAATTCTCCTTTTTTATTTTCGTTTCATATTATCCCAAATTCAATTATATGCAATCTTAAATCGGAAATGACCTAGGCTCTCGATGGCCTAGGCTCAGCATAGAAAAAAGAAAAAATAGATGGAGAAGAACAGAATCAAATCAAACTATATAAAATAGGCATATAAACAAGACTGAAAATAAATTAAACTGCAAAAATTAGGATAAGGAAGATAGACATGTATGAACACAACTAATTAATCAACAGTAAAAGAACATATACTACTGTAATAACTACATAGATAAATTACAATAAAAGAACAATACAGAAAATAACTTATAAGTACTGTATGTTCTGGATCCAAATTTATTTACTGTCATGATACATTTCTAGATATCAAATATGAGAATAACTTGAACTCACTGGGCTAGATATTAGGTTCAGAAATAGTTCTAGAAAAAGGTTGTATGTTGATTGCAGATCTTGAATTATCTCTATTGATCTAACTTTCAACAGCGCCCCCCAATTTTATTTATTAATTTAGAGTATAGCCATGGAGGGAGAGAATGAAGAATAGTTGTGTCTAGATAAAATAGGAGAGAGCCACTCTATTTATAAATTAACTGAGCTAATTTTTAATATTTGGATTTTAGGGTTTCAAATCTAGTCATACAACTCATCCAAACAACCTAATATATAAAAATAGTCCAGATACACAGTCCAGAAGTAGACTTGCATGCAGGTGGGTCGACCATCACCTATCGTGTCGACCCACGGGTCGACCCTATTTATTCATGGGTCGACCCATAGGTCGACCCAGGTACGAGATAGGCCGTCACATGACTATTGGTTCCTGCGCTAATTTTCTGTTTGAATTTTATGAATACATATCATATGTATATATATACACAGTCTTCTTAGGTTTATAACTTTTTCATACGTTATCTGATTCACGCAAAGTGCGGGTTTATCCAAACTGGAATTTGGAGACGAACGCAATGGTAAAGTCGGTTTCACTAAATTCTGAACATTTAATTATATAATATTCATTTTGTTGTCTTTACTGTACGGTTATGGTGTATTAAATTAGGGGATTTTACAACACAACTCTAGCTTCAATCCAACACCTTCTTTATAGAATATCTGCAAACCAGAACTATTAGGTTGCCCGTGTGGAAAATATGGGCACTTAGAGTTCAGGTGGAAGAACAATGTTATATCTGTCAACAAATTAACTTAACTCGTTGGGTTAAGGATAATGATTTTCAAGACATCGTCCATAACAACCCAAAAACGGTCAATGTTAAATATATGATTTAGAGAAAATTCGTATCATCTCATATCCAATATCAACTTCACATATTTAATAAATACTATAACTGGGGTAATGGTGTATTCACCTTTCAAATTCCACGAATAATACGAGTCTCATCTACGGAATTGACACCAAACACTTGATGATTAATCCCAATCAAATACAAAAAGTTAAGATTTGAAAATTTTAGTTCATTTAAATTATTTTCTCAAAAAGTTGTTTTCAGCCAGCTAGGCTGAAAACACAAATATCCAAAATATAGTTTGAAGCTTCATATTTCTTCTCCAAATCATTTCAAATACAAAAATCCAATTTCCATTTTCATGCCTTATTTCATTTAAATGAATATGTTGTTCATTTAATATTCCAATAGAACTCAATTCAATTGATTCCAATATATTTCCATATTCGTGGTGTGAATTGTGTAAACAATTATAATAACAACCACAATAGTTATCATTTATCAAACAACAGTCATAATTTAAGTGTTATAATTGTTAACGTTTATTTTCTCGAAAGTGGGATGATTATACAATTCCAATTGAAATGTCGAGATATGCTTAAACCTATTTAGATAAGTGTTTGAAATGGTTTGAATAACCAAGATAAAGGAAAGAATAGCCTTAAGCTATGAACTTGATTAAAATTTCATGTTTGTAATTTGGGAAATGATTAAAATGATTTGAGCTTTAAGTTTAACTGATAAAGTTAAATAGATTTAAACGATAAAAGTGAATCAAACGAATTAAAATTTAACTTGAGTAAAGTTAAATAAAATGGGATCGGGTTTGAAATTATATCAAGTGGAATTAAATGCTAGTGTTGAATTGAATTGAGAGTTAGTTGAAACTGTATATTTATATATTGGACAGGTTATTGAATGGAAGCTAAGAAGAGTAATAAAATTTAATGCCCTTCTAAAAGGTACATATTTACTATATTGATTGGGCTTGATGATTCTATGAGCCGCTTGGCTTTTGGATTTTCTTTTGATTAGTGAGACCTAGAGAGGTGAGTTGAAGTTGTACCGATTGAGCCGTACAAAGAATGTTATGGAGAATTTTTTTCAGAAATTTAAGGCATTAGCTAAATTTCGAGAAATGAGAAATTTCTAAGAAACTAAAATGTCGAAGAACATGAGTTAGTAAGAATAAAGGTTTTGTTGGTTGAAAAAAGACCTTCGGTTCTGTCTTCGATTTAGAGGACGAAATCTTTTTAAGTGGGGGAGATTGTAACCACCCAGATTTTATTAAGAAATATTAAATGAATATTAAATATTTTAAAAATGATTTATTTTAAGAATTAACAACTTGAAATTTTTTTAATTTAAGGTTTGAACATATAATTTATAATCTAATTAAAAACAATCTCGCAGCGGTGTAGTAATTCGTAAAATTATGTTTTGAACTTTAAATGAGTGTATATGATCTAATATAAGTCATAATTCATTGAAACAAGAAACATTCGAATATATTGAACTATAGTTTTCTAATGAAAGTGAAAAATCAAGTTTTCATCTTATAGATTGTAAGTTATGTCCAAATCAATTTTCCAGAAAGTCGTTATTAAATCGTTTATAAGCCATAACGATTTATTATGTAAAATAAATGGATTTTATTATAAATTGAATATCGATTTGACTTGAAAATGGAAGTATTGAGTTATAAATCCAATGTAGTTTATTATGAAGCTATATGAAGTTTTATTTGGATATATTTGATAATTATAATTTTTTTTCAAAGAATTTAATTAAATTGAAATTAAATTATATTTTATCAATTTAATTGAGTATGAAAAATAGTCATTTTGCAAACGATCACGGGTTTCGATGAAGCCAATTTTGGTGGATCCGTAATGATAAATTATTGTACGATTCCAAATTTAAGATCAATCGGAGTTAGTATGTAGCCGTGCGAGCTATAAATGTTCAATGTAAATACGTATGTATAACTAAATAATAATTTAAGCCAAAACTAGCGCTATTTGAGCAAATGGACTCGGATTTCGACGAAACAAGTTTCATTAGGACCGTAATGACAAACCATAGCTACATATCAATTGTCACTGCCAACGGAGTTCGTATGTGCCATTGCGAATTTTTAAATGCAAATTAGAGATAGCGATTGACACATAGTAATATAATAATATAATAGAATAATAATAAACCCAAAATATCTACTATATAAATACACCCCAAGTCCACCCTAAACCCAAACCAAAATTTCAGCCTTCATTATTTGCAGATAAATACTCTTCCATACTTTAATTTATATCTTCCAAATGGTTGAGAATTAGAGGAAACTTCCAATATAAAAGTTGTAGAGTATATCAAATAATACCTACAGCAAAAAATTTGTGGTGACTGGTTTAATGGTTTGGTGTGGATCTGGGTTCGAAGTTGAGCTGGACACTTTCATATTTCATTGTTTTGCGTGGAAACGAGGAGGAATTAGCCGAAAGTGTCAACTAGGAAGTTGGAGAGGGGAGGATGGTCTACGACTTCGTAGTTGGGGCTACGGCCTGAAATGGCATGTGGTGGTCGTAGTTTCGACATGATCGGAAGTGTTGAGTTTTTGGTTGCAGCAAGCAAAGAACCGAAATTTCTGGATAATAGTTAGAGAACTAGCGGAGGTGGTCAATAGGAAAAAAGTAGAGCATGGGGAAGCACAAGTGGTGGCGAAGTTTGGTGGCGAACAGAGCACGGTGGCCGCGGCAATTTGGCTCTAATGACGTACGGTTCGAAGGCGTTTATAGGGCGATCGGTGTGGCGTTTTAGGTGGAGGCTCCTGGCAGTGGCACGGTTTTCAAAGGGGGTCACGGTGATGGTCGGCGGCGAGGCTCCAGTGCCTTGTAGCGGCGACGACGACGAAGGTTTGGATGGAGCTGAATGTGTTCGATTTGGGGAAGAAGACGATAAAGATTAATTTAATGAATTAATGTATTTAAAAGTTTGAATAATTATATCTTATTCGTATGAATCCAGAAATGGACGAAACAGGATCCATTGGGATCGTATGGATGCAGACTACGTGTACAAACTAATTTGGACTAGTTTGGAGCTAGTAAGAATTTTCGGTTAAATTAAACCAATATCTTATTTAATTCAAAAGCAATTGTTATTGAAATAATTAAAAATCACTGTGAGAACTCTTTTTAACTTGGATAGTTATTATAATCATCAACTGACTATATATTGATTGCTTATGGTTGCTATGATTTCTTCGTCGATGATGGATGTTTACTACAGTTTTATTATTATTGTTTATGTAAATTTAGGCGTTAACAATTGTAACGCTTATCTTATGACCGCTGATTGATGGATGACAATTGTTTTGGTTGTTATTATAATTATTCACGCAAATTGACACCACGAATATTAACTTATTTGGGAATTGATTGAGTCTCATTTCATTGGAGTTTTAAATGAATATTATATTCATTAAGTCAAATAAGAAATAAAAATGAAAATTGGAATTTTATATTCAAAATGATTTAGAGATGAAGTTAAGACAATTTCAAACAACTATTGAAAAGGTTGAAGTGGATTTGAAAGAGAATTTAATTAGAAATGTCTTGTTCAAATTAAAAATAGATTTTGAATAGTAAATTCAAAAGTGAATTCGAGTTAGATATACAAATGACATTTTCAACTCGAAATGATTGTTCCAATGATCTTTTTTTATAATGGATTTAAGGAAAGTATGGATTCCAAAAGATTTAATTTTTAAATATATTATTATTATTATATTATAATAATAGAATATTCAATTTTGATATATAATTGAATTTGAAGTTGGAATCTTTTTTAAACGAGTTTATACATGTTTTATAAAATATGTTTGGATTGAATCGTATGAGTTTTATTTAAATAATAATACGGTTTGAATATGTTGTGCAGCGACAATTCACGAATTTCAACCATGAACTTCAAACGAGCATAAATGCAATTTAAATCGGATTTGCCCAAAACGAAAAATGTTTGCTTTCTTTTAGTGGTAGTTTTCAAATAAAAGAACAAATTTTGGATTTCGACTTATAGATTTCAAGTTATGTTTAAATCTATTTTTGAAAAGATCGCTGTAAACGCAGTTCGATGACCGTAATCAGAAACAATCGAAATTGCCATATGAAAATTATTTAAAATATGTTCAAATCGTTCATTTGAATAAGTTGAAACCCTTCTTATTGGATGATCGTGATACTTCCCAAAGACCGAAATTCTTGATCAATGAAGGAACAATATTACCATTTTTGTTCAAAAAGATACCAAAGTGGATGATTGACTCATTCCATACTAGAAATAATTGCGGAAAATTCTTTGATAACACGGATTCCTATTTCTCAATGATATCCCACGATCGAGACAATTGGTTATGAAAAATCATAATTAATGATCATAAAGTGATTTAGAAAAGAAATATGAAGTTTCGAACTATATTTTGGATACTCGTGTTTTCAGCTTAACTTGCTGAATACGGTAAAACGACGTTTTTGGAATTTAAGTTAAATGAACTGAAGTTTTCAAATCTTAACATGCTGGATTTGATTGGAATTAATCATCAAATGTCTGGTGTTAATTCCGTAGATGAGACACATACTATTCATGGAATTTGAAAGGTGAATACACCGTTATCCACTTATAATATTTGTTGAATATGCGAAAATGATATTGGATATGAGCTGATATGATTTTTTCTAAATCGTGCATTTAAGGTTAACTGTTTTTGGGTTGTTGTGGACGATGTCTTGAAGAACATCATCCTTGACCCAACAAGTTAAGTTAATTTGTTGTAAAAGATAACACTATTTTGAAAGGAGTGTTTTGATAAATCTTTTGAGTAAGATGGAAGTTTTCCGAATTTAATTAATCAGATTTGGATAAAACGATATTTGAATATTTGATATTGATTACTGTTATGTAACGTTTATTATTTGAGGAATTTGAAAGATGTTTATATCGTTTTTTCACTTATAATATTTTTTGATTACAAGAATTGGCGTTGAATATAAGTGCATGTAAATTATGTTTAAATCTTATATTTACTATGAATTGATTTTGGGTTTGTCACGAATGGTGTCTTCGACAACATCGTTCTTTAACCTAGCTAAACATGAAGTTTATGGAATAAATCTTCTAATTAAGATAATGGAGTTTTCCAAAGTTAAGTTTTCTAATTAATTAATAAATTAAATTGGAATTGAATGGAAATCGATTCAGTGATAATCGAGATGGGTCTCCGTGGATGAAGATATTTACTATTTAACCAATTTAAAAGGCTTTGTCGTTATCCCGCTTATAGTATTAGTTCGATGCAGGAATTCATATTGATTATAAGCTAATATGATTTCCGTAAAGATTTCATTTAAAATGAAAGTATGATTTTGGGTTTATCGTAAACGATGTTTTAAATAACATTTGTTATTTAACCCATTCAAAGGAGAAGATAATTTCTCAAGTTAAGTTGAAGAGTAATCATTATTCAATCTGAATATAAAGATTTAATGGAAGATTGTCCCCTAGCAAACGATAATGAAAAACGAAGTTAAGGAACGCTTAATGATAAGACTTGGAAATTGTAAGTTCGATTTTGGGCTAAAAATGTGATCAGGCAAGGATAAAGTAATGAATCCTAATCAACGATCAATGAATGGGTTTGGGTCTGGGTTCAGGTAAATGTGTTTTTCGTAAAAATAATTGAAATCTTTAATAATATTTAAATGAAAGAGGGTAATCAAACTTACCAAAATACGAGGGTATTAGATATGGAGTACCACCAGTTTTGCTCAATAGGTTGAACATGATGGCAATGAGATAATGATTTGAGAAATTACCTTTTACATGAGATTCAACAATCCCAATAAAGCGTAGAAACTCGATTCGGGTTAAATTTGTGAAATGAGATTTTATATTTTTTGAAATGATTTTCAAGAAAAAGATTTAAACAAGAGTTTAAAAAATGCAAATCAAGGTGATGGAAGAACCAACTAATCCCTCTCATCCTCCTATCGAGACCTAAATGGCAAAGCAATACCAAAGTGCGGCAAATACAAATCAAAATGATGGAAGAACCAACTAATCCCTCTCATCCTCCTATTGAGACCTACACGATAAAGCAATACCAAAGTGCTCTTAACATTGAAGATGAGATGATCAAACACAGAGCTTGAATTAGATGGAAGAAAGCTCGAATTAGATGGAAGAAAGACGGTGACAACACCTGTGCTTATTTTCTGGCAACACTCAAAAACAAACAGTGTAGATAGAACTTAGTTCGTATAGTTGACAGGCATGGAGTTACTATGGTTAATCAAGGTGAAGTAGAAAATGCTTTCCTATTACATTTTACTGGGCTGTTTGGTAATAAAGACAATTTAACCCCTAATATTGATTTTGTTGACCACTACATACTTCCTAAGTTATATGTGATCGATTATCAATTTCTGTGTAATGAAGTTTCTGATTTGGAAGTTACAGATGCGATGCTCTCTCTCAACAAGAACTCGTCGGGGGTCCCTGACGGCTTCAATGCTTTCTTTTATTCAACTTGTTGGACTTTCATTGGTTTGGACGTTTGTAGGGCCGTTCGTCATGTCCTCCTTAAATCAAGTACGTTGTCTTCTTTCAACGCAACTAACTTAGCACTCATTCCAAAAGTCAAAAATGCCACTAGTGTATTTGACTTTAGACCGATCTCTTATTGTAATACCCCTTATAAACGCATTGCCAAAGTTATCGCTTCTAGGTTAAAAAAGGTGCTTCCCTCAATCATTTCATCGAATCAAGAAGCTTATTTACCGGGACGAAACATACTGGATAATGTTCTTCTATCGCATGAGATCTTGAATGGATATACACATTCTAATGTTAGTCTGAGGGCGGTGTTCAAGCTTGATATGATGAAAGCTTTCGATATGCTATAATGGGATTATGTAGTCAGAATTTTGGGTTATATGAACTTTCTGCATCACTTTGTTGCCTAGATTCACACTTGTATTTCGTCAGCTCACTTCTCAATTCTCATTAATGGCTCCGCCATTGAGTACTTCAAAAGTAAACAAGGTATACTTCAAGGGGACCCGATATCAGCATATATTTTTATCGTAGTGACGGAGATGCTGTAACACCCCGTAATTGTGTTAACATTAAAGTGGATAAATTAAAGAACAATTAGTTTAATATTAAGAATTAAGGGAATCTGATTACGTCATTACGTCCACCTCGAAATTCTGGTCGGGATAAACACCTGGTTTGCGTAAAACGGATAACATATGAAGAAGTTATGAACGATAGAAGTTTTTGGGTATTTAGGACTTTTTCAAGTGGATAGCGGCCCATTACCCAATCCCCTTTTAGGGCTGACGTGGCAGTTCGATTTCTGAAACCTAGCAGCTATAAAATCACCTCAATTCCATTGTTTTCTTCACAAAGAAACAATGGCGGCCAATTTCTGCTGGAGTGCGAACTAAGACGGATCTGCTTTCTTCAATTATCAGTTTTGCAAATCAAATTCTGAGATTCAAGTTTCAGTTTTCTCCTTCTATTCTCATAGATCCAATCCTTATGATATAGTTATTTTTAGGTTTAAATAAATAAAAGTGAATTATGAAAGACTATGATTTGGATCTATTCTATTATCATGTTTTATTTTATGACATGGTAAATCTATTCTATGCTATTATCGTGTTTTAGGTTATGACATGATAAATCTATTCTATGCTATTATCATGTTTTATGTTATGACATGATAGATGAATTCTATGTTATTATCATGTTTTAGGTTATGACATGATAAATCTATTCTATGTTATTATCATGTTTTATGTTATGACATGACAGATCTATTCTATGCTATTATCATATCTTATGATATGTTATGATAGATTTATTTGTTAGATCTAATTATCATGTGAATATTTTATGTAGATCTAAATCTTTAATTATGTTAGATCTATTTTATGTAGATCTAAATCTTTAATTATGTTAGATATAATTATCATGTGAATATTTTATGTAGATCTAAATTTTTAATTATGTTAGATCTATTTTATGTGATCTAAATTGTCACCTTATGTTATCATGTTAGATCTATTTTACGTGATCTAAATTTTCAAATTGTGTTGTCATGTTAGATCTATTTTATGTGATCTAAATCGTCACCTTATGTTATCATAATAGATCTATTTTATGTGATCTAAATTGTCACCTTATGTTATCATGTTAGATCTATTTTATGTGATCTAAATTGTCACCTTTTGTTGTCTTGTTAGTTCTATTTTATGTGATCTAAATTGTCACTTTGTGTTATCATGTTAGATCGATCTAAATTGTCACCTTATGTTGTCATGTTAGATCTATTTTATATGATCTAAATTCTCACCTTGTGTTATCATGTTAGATCTGTTTTATGTGATCTAAATTGTCACCTTATGTTGTCATGTTAGATCTATTCTATGTGATCTAAATTGTCACCTTATATTGTCATGTTAGATCTATCTTATGTGATCTAAATTGTTACCTTGTGTTGTCATGTTAGATCTATTTTATGTGATCTAAATTTTCACCTTGCGTTATCATGTTAGATCTATTTTATGTGATCTAACTTGTCACCTTATCTTATCTTGTTAGATCCGTTTTATGTGATCTAAATTGTCATCTTATGTTATCATGTTAGATCTATTTTATGTGATTTGAATTATCACCTTGTCATGATGACAGTTTCATGTCCATGCCAGTATATATGTTCACCTTATTATCATACTAGTTTATGTTTATGCCAAGATGATCATTTTAGCCACTTTCCCATTATTTTCCTTCTTATCGTTCATGACTAGGCTATTGTCTAGCTTAGTCATGCTGCCAATTTTGTGAGGGCGCTAGTTAAGGAACATGGGAAAAGGGTTAAAAATGCAATAATTTGAATATGAACATTTTTAGACATGTAATTCAAAGTATTGAGTAAAATAGGTATTGACACCTATAAAAGGAAAGGCTTAATTAATTGATTGATTGATTAATTAAAAATGGAATGTTTAGTAATTACAATTAGGAATTGTAATTGTACTTATGACACGAAGTTAGGTTGCATTAGTGAAGGAAGTCTGCCCAGACCCGACCGGCATATCCAACATCCACTAATGTTGAACCTAATGTGGGAGGTCTAAGTACGTAAATACGAATCGGACTATGACATGAGGTTACGCCCAACTGTGGAATAAATCTGCCCGGACCCAACCGGCATATCCAACATCCACATGTTGTAGGCCTAATGTGGGAAGTCTGACCCATTATGAAACCATAAATGGACATGATAAAGAATTGGACTACTTAACCAATTCTAATCCATAGAGATTATGTGAACTTAGACTTAAGTAGGGATTAAGTAAACTTGATTAAGTAAAGGGGGTGGGTTAAGTAAAACTGGGGGTGTGGGTAATATTTATATAGGCCCACAAACTTAACCCAGTAAGGTTATGTAATTAAAGACACCTAGTGGTATACATAACAGGTGGAAATAATAAAGTTATGTAACTAAAGACACCTTCTAGGGTAAGCATAACTTATAGAAATAAATAAGGCTATCTAATTAAAGACACCTAGGGGTATACATAGTCAGTGAAAACTTAGTAGGGGGATACAAGACAAGAGGGAGAGCTTGTATCATATTGTGTGGCATCCGTTTCAGCCAGTAACCCGGGGTTGGTATCAAGTATATACTCCAAACTAGGTCGGAGAAGGGGCATGCTTTCTGTACTGATTGTAAGAGATCCAAATGTAAATGATGGTGTAGGCGGCACAAACCGACCGGGCCATGTGTGTGCATGAGCCGGGTAGAGGGGTATAAGACGGCCATGACACCAGTAGATATGGTTGTGCACATCTTGGGAAATGAAGGTTTGCCACTTTAGGAAGTGATACATCCTACCATGGGGCCAGCACAGGGTTTCTACGGGGTAGGGAGCCGACCGATTAGGGTAGTGGTTAGGGTACACTTGGACGTATGCCCTAATCTACCAACTTGTAGTGGAAGGGATCATCTCATTCTGGTTATACTAGAAATAGTGCAGAGTAATCATTAGAAGCACATACACTTTATCCTGTCTACCTTGTCACACCTGCCATTTATGTAGTGACCTCTCTTATCCACTTTATATGCCTATCATGTTACTTTTATTTATTTACTGGCTAAAAGTAACTAGACTCGCCGGACTTTATTTTGATCCTTTTTGTTTCTCCTTCTTTCTTCCGTTTTCCCCTAGGGTCTCAGGGAGGAAACGCCCAGGCTTGATCGTGATTCTGCTGACTTTTGCTAGAGTTGCTGAAATGTATGGATCAAGCTCCTATCCTTGTTGCTATGGCTATATTTTGTTCTTGGGGAATTTTACTTCTTTTATGTACTCTGAAATTTTTGAAGTACAAGATAGTAGCTTTTATGTCATAATGGGTTTTTATGTTCCAGACAAGTGATATTTTGGACCACGGTATCTTATGATTAATAAAGTTGGTTTTTTATTCCGCTGCAAAATTTTACATCTGTCTTGTAATATTCTATGTCTATTTACCAAAAACGCTTCACGAAACTTAATGCATTCCCTTTATGAGTGACATGAACGGGTGTGGGGTGTCACACTTGGTATCAGAGCTGAAGGTTACCAGATTGGATAAAAGTTTTTGAAAACTATTTTCAAAAAGGTTTTAAAAGAAAGAATTTTCAAAAAGAAAAGACTGTTTTGAAAATATATTCCCTAAAGCCATAGGAAATATCTCTTGATTCTCCGCTTGAGTCCTTTTTCTTTTTGTCTGGGGAACCGATTCTTCCTGAAAGGTGTCCCCATTCTGGCATAATGTCATAGGCATGTTTAAACTACCTCACATGTCGAAGGGCAATAAAGTGACTAACCTCCATCTATAGCTGCAGTAGTATCACCTGCGGCAAATTTTCTTGAGGTTCATAAGGATTTCCGTGCGATGGAGGAAACTTTTGAGAAAATTGTTAGCTTGTTACGCAAATATGGTAAAAAGGAGAATAAGCGATTTAGGGCCAAGGAGTACAGCCCAAGGATGACAAAAATGATGGTCCGGGAAGGGAACATAGATAAAGTTCAAATAAATCTGAAAAGGAAGAAGTTAAGGTTGAGAAAACACAAAATAAAAGGGGATGACCCAAGAAAGGGTGGAAAAAATGACAAGACTAAGGGTAAGAGGAAGTGCCATGGTTGCGGGCGAGTGGGTCACTTGGCCCAGGACTACAGGAAAAGGAAGAATGCTTGCTTCGTTTGTGAAGGGGTTGGACACTATTCTAGGGAGTGTCCAAGGAATCAAGGGCAAGGTCAAAGGATAGGAACCTCTGGAGGGAAAGAGAATGCTCTCGTGGCTAGTGCACCAGATAGAGGTAGGAAAGTTCCATGGAAGGTTTGATTTCTCTTTCCAATCACCCTATTAGAACACTTTTCGATTCCGGTGCCTCACACTCATTTATATCAAGTTGTGTAGTTGAATCTCTGCACTTAATTACTAGGATGGTAGTAGATCTTGTAGTTGTTTCATACCTCATTGGTGGTTCGGCTCATTTACCAATGATTTGTCGGGGTTTGAAAATATCTGTGATAGGCATCGAGTTTAAATGCGACGCGTATGTGCTCCAGTTTATGGGCTATGGGTCAATTCTAGGAATGGATTGGCTTACCACGTATAGTGCCATTCTGGATTATAAGAAGAGGGTTGTTAGGCTTCTGACTTGTCATGGGAGAACCCTCGAGATTTCGTGTGACCCATAAGGGTCGATTATGATAAGTTTCCTAGAGTCTCTTGATGCATCTATCGACGATCTGCAATCTGTTCCAGTAGTCCAAGATTTTTCCGATGTTTTTGATGAGGTTCAGGGTTTACCTCCGAGGCGCGAGATCGATTTTCGTATATATCTGGTGGGCAATGCAAAGCCAGTTGCATTACCAGTACGCCATATGGCTCCAAGGGAAAGGAGGGAGCTGAGTAAGCAAGTAGGGGAGCTACTTGAGAAAGGGTTTATCAGACGAAGCATATCTGAATGGGGTGCTCCAGTAGTATTCGAAACTAAGGCGAAAGGTTCTCTTCGTTTGTGTGTTGATTATAGGGAGCTGAATAAACTCACTAAGAAGAATAGGCACTCTCTTTCGAGGATTGATGATTTATTTGATCAGCTTGTTGGTGCCTCGGTATTTTCCCAGTTAGACTTGGCTACGAGGTTCCATCAGTTGAGGGTGGCTGAGGACAGTATAGATAAGACTTCCTTTAGGACTCCGGACGGTTTCTTTGAATGGTTGGTTATGCCTTTTTGGCTGATGAATGCACCCGCCTGTTTTGTCGATCTGATGAGTAGGGTATTTCGGGAGTTCCTAAATAAATTTGTTGTAGTCTTTTCGATGATATTTTGATCTTCTCCAAAAGCGAAGAAGAGCATGCCTAACATTTGAGAGAAGTTTTGAAAACTCTCTGTGACCATCATCTTAAAGCAAAATTCTCCAAATGTCATTTTTGGAGAAAAGAGGTGAGATTCTTAGCGCATGTGGTCTTCAAAGAAGGGATAACAGTATATCTCGTGAAGGTAGTTGCATTGCAAGATTGGCAGGTTCCCAAAAATGCAACCGAGGTGAGAAGCTTTCTTGGGTTAGCTGGTTACTATTTGAAGTTCATTAAGGACTTCGTAAAGATATCAGCCCCACTCACCAGGCTGACGAAGAAGAACCTGGCTTTCTCATGGGATATAGATTGTGAGTTTCTTTCCAACGACTGAAGAGGGCTCTGACAACAGCCCCAGTCTTGACCTTACCTGAGGGAAATAAAGTGTTTACCCTTTACACTCACGCATGCGGTACAGGGCTTGGTGCGGTTCTAATGCAAGAAGGGAAAGTAGTGTGTTATGGGGATAGACAGCAGTGAGTTCATGAAAAGAACTACCACATCCATGATCTAGAGCTAGCTGCCATAGTGTTTTCATTAATGATGTGGCGACATTATTTACTTGGAGAGACATTATTTACTTGGAGAGAAGTTCGAGTTATACACCGATCATAAATCTCTCAAATATCTGTTCTCGCAGAAGGATCTCAATTTAAGGCAACAACGGTGGATGGAGTTTCTTGCTTCTTATGATTCTGAGATTTCTTATACCCCTGGCAAGGGTAATGTGGTGGTAGATGCACTAAGTAGGCAGAGAGTGGCCGTGAGTCCTCTGTTTGTGGAAAGAAAGAACCTGGAGTTCGTATCAGCTTTTGATTTTAGACCCTCCATCGAGATTTTTCCTGATTTGTTTGCATCCTTTGAGATACGACCGACTCTTATGGACCAGATAGGAGCTTCGCAACAAGGTGACCCCATATATTCTAGACACCATGGATAAGCTCAGAAGAGGGGAGACTTCTTATCACCTCAGCTGATATGCCATAGATGAAAAGGGGTGGTTGCGACGAGATAGAAGGCTTTGTGTTCCTCAAACAAGAAGCTTGATAAAGGCAGTCCTAGAAGAAGCCCACCATTCTAAGATGATCATTCATCCAGGCGGTGATAATATGTACAGGGACATGAAGAGGGCTTTCTTTTGGGCTAGGATGAAGAAAGATGTGGCCGAATTTGTTTCCCAATGTTTAGTTTACCAGCAAGTCAAAGCTGAACAAAAGAAGCCCGGTGGTTTACTTCATCCTTTAGAGGTTCCTCGGTGGAAATGGGAGAGCGTCTCTGTGGATTTCATAAATGGTTTGCCTAGATTAAAGAAAGACAACACCAGTATCTGGGTTGTGGTAGATATACTCATTAAGAGTGCTCATTTTATTCCAGTTAAGAGTAAGAGGACGGCATCATGGTTAGCGACAATTTATGTCCGAGTGATAGTTCGTCTTCATGGAGTTCCTTCCAGCATCGTGAGCGATCATGACCTCATCTTTACCAGCAAATTTTGGAGGAGCTTGCAAGAAGCATTAGGTACACAGTTGTGTTTGAGCTCCGCTTATCATCCTCAGACCGTTAGGAAAAAGGAGAGGGTGAACAGAACTCTAGAAGATCTTTTAAGGTTGCGTATCCTAGACTTCAGAGGGACTTGGGAAGAGCATCTTCCTTTTGTAGAGTTTTCCTATAACAACAGCTATCAAGCCAGCATCGTTATGTCACCCTTCAAAGCATTGTACGGACGACCCTGTAGATCACCAACTTGTTGGTGGGAATCTACAGAAAGATTATTACTTGGACCAGATATGGTTAGAGAAATGTCCAAGAAGATTGACCTTATTCGACGACGGATGAAGACAGCTCAAGGTAGGCAAAAATGCTATGCAAAAAAGAGAAGGACTGACCTCGAATTTGAAGTAGGAGACTTGGTTTTAATCAAAGTGTCACCTCTGAGGAATGTGGTTCGCTTCAGATCGGTAGGGAAGTTGGCACATAGGTTTGTAGGACCATTTCCCATAACCGAGAGGATTGGCTAAATGGCTTATAGGGTAAAGCTTCCTGAAAATCTATCTGGTGTTCATGATGTTTTCCATGTTTCTCATCAGCGGAAATGCTTGCATGACACCGTGGAAGTTGTTGAACCGAGTATATTGGAAGAGGTAGAAGTGGAACGGGAGGTGACAGCCAGGACGAGTTCCTTCCCGTATTTTTGGATCCGAATTTAGGAAGCTATGCAATAAAGGGCTCAAGTTGCTAAAGGTTCAGTGGGGAGATAACCCAGAAGATGCGACTTGGGAGACCGAAAACAAGATTCGTGCTTCGTACCCTTTTCTCTTCGAGGGTATGTTCTTAACACCTTTTTCCAAAGCTTTATCAGTACTTTGTTTCTATTCATTTGAGTATATCTTATCCATAGTATTTTTTGACTTTTAGATAGGAATCCTATGGATGTAAGCATGTGTTTGAAACATATTATCTTTTATGGATGCAATGTTTCCTAGTGGTTGCCTGTGGACTCATATACACACACATTAGGCACTGAGAACGGCTCAATCACTTTCATACTACATATGGAGACGTGTTCATTTTCTTTTCTTTTATGGATGGAAATGGATGAATTAGCATATGGATGTTGCATTTGGACGAATGAGTGTGCACACATGTAGAGCTTATAGGTTATAATAGGCTTATTTGCATACATATTAGATTCATGGCACTAACATACATTGCATTAAGGAGGTCAACTGAATCAGTAGACCGCCTGATCTTTGCATTAGTATTGGGACATATACACACACACACCTTTGCATATATTCATGAAAGCATTAGAAATCCTTTAGGACAGTGGATGCCAGTGATTGATGGGTGAGTAGCTGGATGATGGATGTTAGGATATGCATTCTTCCTAACTTGGAGATTTCAAGGATGAAATCCTTTAAGTAGGTGGAATGTTACATCCCGTAATTGTGTTAACATTAAAGAGGATAAATTAAAGAATAATTATTTTAATATTAAGAATTAAGGGAAACTGATTACGTCATTAAGTCAGTCTCGAAATTCTGGTTGGGATAGACACCTGGTTTGCGTAAAACGAATAACGCATAAAGAAGTTATGAACAATAGAAGTTTTTGGGTACTCGGGCTTTTTCAAGTGGATAGAGGCCCATTACCCAATCCTCTTTCAGGGCTGAGATGGCAATTCGATTTCTGAAACCTAACGGTTATAAAATCACCTCAATTCCATTGTTTTCTTCACAAAGAAACAATGCCGGCCAAACTCTGCTGGAATGCGAACTAAGACGGATCTGCTTTCTTCAATTATCAGTTTTGCAAATCTAATTCTGAGATTCAAGTTTCAGTTTTCTCCTTCTATTCTCATAGATCCAATCCTTATGAGTATAGTTATTTTTAGGTTTAAATAAATAAAAGTGAATTATGAAAGACTATGATTTGCATCTATGCTATTATCATGTTTTATGTTATGACGTGATAGATCTATTCAATGCTATTATCATGTTTTATGTTATTACATGATAATCTATTCTATGCTATTATCATGTTTTATGATATGACATGATAGATCTATTCTATGCTATTATCATGTTTTATGTTATGACATGATATCTATTCTATGCTATTTTCATGTTTTATGTTATGACGTGATAGATCTATTTTATGCTATTATCATATGTTTTGATAGATTTATTTGTTAGATCTAATTATCATGATCTAATTATCATGTGAATATTTTATGTAGATCTAAATCTTTAATTATGTTAGATCTATTTAATGTAGATCTAAATCTTTAATTATGTTAGATCTAATTATCATGTGAATATTTTATGTAGATCTAAATCTTTAATTATGTTAGATCTATTTTATGTAGATCTAAATTGTCACCTTATGTTATCATGTTAGATCTATTTTACATGATCTAAATTGTCACCTTCTGTTATAGATCTATTTCATGTGATCTAAATTTTCACCTTCTGTTATCATGTTAGATCTATTTTATGTGATCTAAATTGTCACCTTATGTTGTCATGTTATATCTGTTTTATGTGATCTAAATTGTCACCTTGTGTTATCATGTTAGATTTGTTTTATGCGATCTAAATTATCACCTTATGCTGTCATGTTAGATCTATTTTATGTGATCTAAATTGTCATCTTATGTTGTCATGTTAGATCTATTTTATGTGATCTAAATTGTCACCTTATGTTATCATGTTAGCTCTATTTTATGTGATCTAAATTGTCACCTTATGTTGTCATGTTAGATCTATTTTATGTAATCTAAATTGTTACCTTGTGTTATCATGTTAGATCTATTTTATGTGATCTAAATTGTCACCTTATGTTATCATGTTAGATCTGTTTTATGTGATCTAAATTGTCACCTTATGTTATCATGTTAGATCTATTTTATGTGATCTAAATTATCACCTTGTCATGATGACAATTTCATGTCCATGCCAGTATGTATGTTCACCTTATTATCATACTAGTTTATGTTTATGCCAAGATGATCATTTTAGTCACTTTCCCATTATTTTCCCAATTATCGTTCATTATAGGCTATTTTCTAGTCTAGGCATGCTGCCAATTTTGTGAGGGCGCTAGTTAAGGAACGGGGGAAAAAGGGTTAAAAATAGCATAATTTGAATATGAACATTTTTGGACATGTAATTCAAAGTATTGAGTAAAATAGGTATTGACACCCATAAAAGGAAAGGCTTAATTTACTGATTAATTAAAAATGGAATGTTTAGTAATTACAATTAGGAATTGTAATTGTACTTATGACACGAGGTTAGGTTGCATTAGTGGTGGAAGTCTGCCCGGATCCGGCCGGCATATCCAGCAGCCACTAATGTTGAACCTAATGTGGGAGGTCTGAGTACGTAAATACGAATCGGGGTATGACACGAGGTTAGGCCCAACTGTGGAATAAGTCTACCCGGACCTGACCGGCATATCCACCATCCACATGTCGTAGGCCTAATGTGGGAGGTCTGACCCATTATGAAACCATAAATGGACATGATAGAGAATTGGACTACTTAACCAAATCTAATCCATTGGGATTGTGTTAACTTAGTCTTAAGTTGGGGCTAAGTAAACTTGATTAAGTAAAGGGGGTGGGTTAAGTAAATCTGAGGGGGTGAGTAATATTTATATAGGCCCACAAACTTAATCCAGTAAGGTTATGTAATTAAAAAAACCTAGTGGTATACATAACCGGTGGAAATAATAAAGTTATGTAACTAAAGACATCTTCTAAGGTAAGCATAACTTACAGAAATAATTAAGGCTATGTGATTAAAGACACCTAGGGTTATACATAGTCAGTGAAAACCTAGTGAGGGGATACAAGACAAGGGGGAGAGCTTGTATCATATTGTGTGAGACCTGTTTCAGCCAGTAACCTGGAGTTGGTATCAAGTATATACCCCGAACTAGGTCGGAGAAGGGGCACACTTACTGGACTAATTGTAAGGGATCCAAACGTAAATGACGGTGTGGGCGGCACAAACTGACCGGGCTATGTGCGTGCATAAGCCAGGAAGAGGGGGGGCAAGACGACCGTGACACCAGTAGATATGGTTGTGCACATATTGGGAAATGAAGGTTTGTCACTTTAGGAAGTGATACATTCGACTGTGGGGTCGGCACAAGGTATCTACGAGTAGGGAGCCGATCGATTAGGGTAGCGGTTAGGGTACACTTGGACGTATGCCCTATGTCTACCAACTTGTAGTGGCAGAGATCATCTCATTCTGGTTATACTATTAATAGTGCAGAGTAATCATTAGAAGCACATACACCTTATCCTTTCTACCTAGTCACACCTGCCATTTATGTAGTGACCTCTCTTATCCACTTTATATGCCTATCATGTTACTTTTATTTATTTACTGGCTAAAAGTAACTAGACTCGCCAAACATTATTTCTGACCCTTTTTGTTTCTCCTTCTTTCTTCCTTTTTCCCCCAGGTTCTCAGGGAGGAAACACTCAGGCTTGACCGTGATTCTGCTGACTTTTGCTAGAGTTGTTGACATGTAAGGCTCAAGATCCTATCCTTGTTGCTATGACTATATTTTGTTCTTGGGGAATTTTACTTCTTTTGTGTACTTTGATATTTTTGAAGTACAAGACAGTAGCTTTTATATTGTAATGGGTTTTCATGTTTCAAACAAGTGATATTTTGGACCACGGTATCTTATGATTAATAAAGTTGTTTTTTTATTCCGCTGCAAAATTTTATATCTGTCTTGTAATATTCTATGTCTATTCACCAAAAACGCTTCACGAAACTTAATGCATTCCCTTTATTAGTGACATTAACGGACGTGGGGTGTCACAGATGCTAACTCAGATGTTAAACCGAAAAATCGACTGTGGTACATTTAAGCTGCACCCTATGTGTCATGATCCGAGAGTCTCATCGTTAATGTTCGTGTATGATCTGGTGATTTTTTGTGAACCTTCCTCTCAGACTATTAACTCTATCTTTGAAATTCTATATGAGTTTTATCAGATGATTGGTCTTAGGATTAATCTGCAGATGTATGAAATGAAAGTGGCGAGTATTTTGGAACTTCATTCTCCTGATATACAAGAAAGGACTGGATTTTCTAGCAGTCTACAAACTTTGTCGTACCTTGGACTCCCTCTTTAAACAACGAAGATCACAGCCTCTCAATGCCTTCCTCTATTCAACAAAATCACGGCGCTAGATTGAATTCTTGGACTTCTATAACGTTATGTCAAGCCGAGAGGCTAACCCTTTTTAAGTCGGTGATATTCTCAGTGCAGGTTTACTGGTCCGGAACTTATATTCTTCCTACGAAACTAATTTATATGATTTGAACTGCATTCATGCGATATCTATGGAAAGGAAAAAGCGATGGTGGATATTTAGCTCCGATTGCCTTTAAAAAAGTTGAATGCCCTATACTTAAAGGTGGATTCGGAATTGTTAGCATTAAGCAATAGATCATGGTCGCGTTCTTTAAACATACTGATGATTTTCTCAATAACTCCGACAGCTTATGGGTGAAATGGTCGAAGCTCAATGTGGTGAAAGGCATAAATTTTTGAAATATGAGGCAACCTCATAGGATTAGCTCCACTTGGAGGAACATTTTCAGGTTAAGATCAGTTATACTACCCAGTTTCAAATATGTGATAACCCAAAACTCTAACGTTCTTTTTTGGGATGATCCTTGGTTGCAAAGTGATCTGATTCTCTCAACTGATTCTCGCATCTTGAAATTATCTCCTCTGGAATTAGTCGAAATGCAAAAGTTTATGATTTTGTACATGAGGGAAAAATTTGTATGCCACATTCTTATGTCAGTAGAATTAACCTTATAAGTGACAGAGCGAGAACTTTTAAGCTTGATGTTACAGGAAGCTCGTAACTGATTAATGTGATAATGGAAATAAGTATCATATTCAAATAATGTATGAAAAGCTTGTTGGGATCGATACAATGTAGGTATGTTCTTGGAGTAGGAAAATTTGGTCTCGTGATAACTGTGCACGTGAAAACTTATTGTTGTGGAAGGTTTTAAGAAAATCTATCTTTACTAAGGACAAGTTAGTTCATAGAGGAATGATATCTGATGATTCATGCATGTTCTGCAATATAGGAAATGAAACCACTGAGCATTTATTCTTCCAGTGTTAGTTAGTCTTCTCTTTATGGAAAGAAAGTATGATCAATATTGGTAGACATGATGCCAACCAAAACGCAAATACTCAATGGACCATATTACACAACCAAACTGGTAGGAAAAGTCTGAGAGGAAGACTCCTTAATAACGTGCTTAAAAAGTTCTTATACTCTGTCTGGAGAGAGAGAAATGCACGGGTGTTTAATGGGAGCAACGTCAAGACTTATGAACAGTTAAGGAGAAGTGTGAGGACAAAAATTAGAGAAGGGATAAGGCAAATTGGCTTCACTTTTGATCCGGGAATTTTGCTGCGCCTTATGTAACTTGTTTTTTCTTGTTTTGTTTGTCTTCTTGTGTTTGAAGAACCGTGTTTCTATGTTTTCTGCGTGAGTTGTAATTTTTTTGTTTTCTTCGGTTCTTTAATAAAAGTGGTAGGGGTTCTGCCCTCTCAACCCCGTAAGCCTTGCAAAAAAATAAATAAATAAAACATACCTTTGATAAAATTTAAGTGAGGATACCCAATATAAAGAATAATTTGAGTTAACGATATCAAATCTTTAGTGGTGGATGTTTGGTCTAATTCATTTTCAAACTCATATAAATAACAAATCACCTACACCATAAAGGGAATCTTCAAGATCGTTTGCCTACACACTACTAAAATCATTTCCAACCTTGTTCTTCTACACAAGAGTTATTAAGAAGGTTACTGTAATTATCCATTCAACCGTTGTTCTTCTAATTCAATCTTTTGTACTTAAACTGTAATCAAACCAGCTTATAAAGGTAGTTGATCAATAAAAGAATTTTATAAACTGGACGTACCTTTCACTAAGAGTCGAATCACTACAAAAATCCCGTCTTCCCTCTTTATTTCTCTTCTATTTTTTTCATTTTATTTACTTGCTAATATCACATTTGATATTGTTTGAATTGCATTTAAGACCGATGTTCCATTACAATTTGGCGATGATTCCATATTTTGAGTTGACAAATAATAATACAGATGGTTGAACTTAGCAGAAAAAAAAAAAGTATTATTAAGAATAGATAGATAATAAGAAAAAAGGAACCTCCTTTTGCTAGAAACACATTATTTCATTACATCGTTGTGAATTTGCAAGAAATTACGCATGTGCTAAATGTTAACTACAGTAATTCTCGAGTTAAATGAAAATTTACAACTTTGACATTTATTTAGCAAGACTAGAAGGGATCGGATGACTGATCTCTTACCCTTTTTACAGGATGGTTAGAAAACAAAAGTGAAAGTAGGAGATCTTAGCTTATACACAACTCATACACAACTTAAGATTTACGTCTGCATTAAACACTAAATAATACTAGATATATATAACTGTACTTTTTACCTTTACAGACTACAGTACTACTTTATCTTCATGAAATATTTATATGGTAACCTGATAAACCGATCTTCCTTTTATTACTAACTTTATATGCAAATCTGCCTCTTAAACATTATGTTTAGGCAAATTCTATTCGAACCCACCCTCCATTTTATCAAAAAAAATACAAGAACGAAAATACCTTTTTTTTATATTATATTTTTTTCCTTAGATTTCTGCACATTTCGTAGGGCATTTACGTGGTCTCTTAGTGTAGCTCGTAGTATTCCTACGTGGTTTGTGAAGGAACCACATATAGCTACCACGTGTTACTCTAAGTAATCACACGGGGTTGTTATGGGATACACTGAAAAAATTCATCTTATATGAACAGATATTTTTGGATTTTTTTTAAATCAGGGAAGACTACTTAGTAGAATTGGAAGTCTATCGGTTTTTTAAAATTTTGAGGGCTACATAGCATATTGCTGGGTTCAAATGGAAATTGCCTTTGAGTTTATCCTGAAATTCTATATATAGTAATTAATCTTCTCTATTAATTACTAACATGAATATACGCGTCAATTAGATCGTAGTAACAGCACTTACCCTAATAGCTTTGACAGTCAAAATTTAACAAAACTAAAAAGGGAAATCCAACCCGAAGAGAGCTAAGAGCATTCTTTCCATTGACTGCTTTCCCAAGAATTCTCTATATATACATCAACATAACAACATAGGGCATCCTGCAAAACAACAAATCAAAAATCAATGGAAGCTACAATGGTTTCACGGTCATCCAACACGAAAAACAGGACCCTAGACCTATTTGATCGGATTGAGAAACAAGCCTTTTCAAACCAAGATGATCAGGGCTCGTCATCTTCGCTGACCGCAGTGCCTATGATGTCAGAATTGAGCTTAATGGGTTCGAAAGTAATGGAAGGTAGAGCGTCTAGGAAGGCGATGAGGGAAGAGGAAAAGAAGGCGTTTCCTTGCAACTACTGCCAACGTAAGTTCCCAAGCCCTCAGGCTCTGGGAGGGCATCAGAAAATGCACAAGGGTGAGAGAAGCCTCATCAAACTCAATGGTGGAGGCAGACATCATGGTGGCTCTACCGCTGGTCATATCACCCATGAGTTCTTTGCAGTTGCCGGTTTGTACAAGCCTATAACTAGCTGCCCCTTGGGTATTCAGGTATATACTCATTTTTTTTTTTTTTTTTTTTTCTCTATTTTGGCTAAATTTTCTAGTATTCTGAATTTCTATAAGTTTAATGTATGATAACAAATAGGAAATTAAGCCGGTTACGATAATTTTTTGCTTGTTTTAACGCGACCATCTTAAAGCACCGCATTTATTATAAATCATCAATCAATGAAAATAATCAATGAAAATTAACAAGCATCATTGTGTTAGTTGTTTAAGATGTTGAGGGCAGGATGTAAAAGGTCTTGTATTTGATCTAGTCGGACCACATTGTCATATAAGTTTAGTTAGTGCATACTAGCCAAATTTGTATATAAAATAAGTACTTTTTTGTTTTGTTTTAATATCAATCAATGAAAACTAGCGTTATATTTGAGGAACGATCGGGGGCACCCCTGTTAGCACCACTATCCGTCCGTGAGCTACAGCGATCCAAATCGAACAAAATTTATAGATGTTAAATACAAATATATTTAAGGACATATCCAAAATTTGAGTTCGTTCCGACATTCGTACAATAATATATTTGATGTTTAAAATTAACGATTCGAATAAATGTCTGAACGATGAATAATTGAGCTAAGCTTTTGAAAATGTTACGGATGTCGAGGATGTCGAAACGAGCATAAATTTTGGATAAGTTCTTAAATATATGTGGATTGAACATCTACAAATTCTCGTTCGATTTGGATCGTTGTAGCTCATGAACCGATATGGATGCTAACGGAGGTGCTGCAAACAGGGGTGCCTGCTCCTCGTCCCCTCTCTCTCTCTCTCTCTCTCTCTCGATCTCGAAATTAAGCATGTCCAAAGATGCTAGCTTGCTCAACGGATTCTCTACGCTTGTCTGACATACACATTTTAGAAATATAGAGATGGCTGCCTCTTCTCTATCAGATTCCGCAAGGTTAATTCAAAAACAAAAGAGATTCATAAATATATAATATAAATGAATTGAGCATTATCAAGATCATCAGGAAAATAGTTCATCTTTGGTCTCTCGTAAATAGGGTTTCGCAGTTTTAAAGTATGGAAGGTATATATTGTGTTTTTCCATAGGAGTAAAAGAACTTCTATTCAATGATTTAATACTGGAAACTTGTGAAGGGGAGTTCGATATGCCTGATAAAACCCTCAGTGCTTAATATGCAATCACAGATAACAGTTACCTTCAACTCCTTCACCATAGTTAAATCTTTTTAAAATCCTTGCTATAATTTGTGTTCCCCGTTGGAATCAAGGTCAGAAATTGCATCGATGATCAATATTCTGCATGGGGGCAGTCAATCTGTTTATTTCGTAGAGTTACATATATTTAGACAACAATAACAACAACAAAAAAATTGTGATTTAGGCCTCATGTAAAACTTATTGTAAAAACAAGTCTTATTTTGCTTACATATGGACATGGGCATGTCTTATACATAGTTCACGTATATATCTAACTATAGAAGACTTCATACAATTCTTTCTTATCTGTGTACAACCATGTATAAAGTAAATGTATCTGCACTGAGCTTAAAAGATATTCATGTAACGAGGATATGTTGGATGTTGAAAATGTAATGTTAGGCGCAATCATCCATGGTGCATAGACCACACCATAGAAGGCAGAAGTGGACATGGCCAGCAAGGATGAACCTCATGCAGCAGCAAGAAGTAATTAGTAGGTTGCTTGAAGACCACTTATACGATGGAAAAGAGATGCCAACCCTTGCACTGGATGATCAAACAACCGGATATCGATTGGGAGATAGCGGCGGTGCTGAAAGTTTTAATGGAAGCATTGGTCTAGAATATTTTACAAAAGATGAACCTGAGCTAGATTTGACTCTTCGACTCTAGGTTACTTTTCAATTTACTATTAAGACGACGGTTATTTGTTTTTGGATAGTTATATTCTTTATCAGTTGTTTTTTCCTTGTTTTAAAAGTTGTTATCAGTTTCATTCTTTGAAAGTCAAAATTGTAAAAGGGACATTGTAATGTTTATTACTCTAAAGAGCACTGCATGCTTATTGCTCTCTATTTCAAAACATTTAAAGTTAATTACAAGCTACTATTTTCTTCCCTTTATTCACTATCTGTAGTGAATCATTTTTCCCACGACTTTGATGATTTCAAAGGTTACTTATATGCTCATTACGATTTATAACACTATTAAGACTTATAATGAATGATTCAAAAAGGGAAGCAACTGTCGTTGAAGAATTTGACACTTCAATATATAACACTATTAAGACTTATATAGAATTTATTCAAATGTGCAAGTTATTGGTGGACGCGTAACATATATTTGTTATAACGCTGTTTCAACAGACCGTGCACGGTTTATGGCACCACCGTTTATAGTATATAAATGTATCGCTATAACTTTTAGATATGCATTCTCTGTTTGTCGTTGAACACTGTATTCGACATACATGAAAGATATCAATCTATCAACTGAACTAACATGTTGTTTGTGTAGCGGTATATTTCTACAATGAAATAGATAATATGTTCAACTTCACCATGACGATTGAACATAAATATATATCCACAACCATTTGATATTATTGCTCTACACGTCTTTGCAATATGCGATTGCATGCACATGTCAAAAGAACATATAGAAGTTTATATGATAATGTTTATTTGAGAATTGCAAAAACAAGAAAAATAAGTCTTAGAAGAAGCGAGACATATGTTCGCCAATGGGTACCTTCTGGTCTGAATGATCATTGTCGTTTGCTAATGGATATTATCCTTAGCGCATTATATCGAGATCCTAGATCAGATTCAAACAATCCAATAATATTTCAAGATGCTATGTTGCAATCTTAGATTTAATTCGATCATCAACTGATTTAATAATTTTAAATAAGTAATCTACAATATGATAATTCTAACCAAACCATAAAACTAGCAATTGTCACAATCAAGCCGATAATTAATAAATTTAATCTACTTATACTATACTGGTTAATCATAAAAGTGAGTTTTACTGATCATCATTCCATCTGTCACTTCAATGTTCTATTTCAATTAAATTTTGAATATAATTTGAAATCAATTGAAATTCCAATTAGCTCTAATTTCATTCAATCCAGTTCCAAAATGTATACAATGTCAACAAGATTGTAACACAGCAGGATTGTAACACGACAGGCCGCGATTGATTTAGACCTCGTATAAAAGAGTTATTGTAGTTATATGACATCGATTAAATTAATCAACCATTAAATACTGATTAAAATTCAAAAATTAAGGTAGCGTTTGGTTTACCATTTTAAGTTTTGGGTTTTCGTCCATACAAAAATGTGCACAACGCATGTAAATCATGAAGACAACAATTTTAGAAAACAAAGTTAACACACAAAATAAAAAACTACTTTTATCCATTTTTAATGTTTTGAGAAATGAGAGAAATATGGAGACCAAATCCTCATTTCATGATTGCTACATCCCCTCCGCGGTCCCCTCCATCTTGCTTTCATTCTACCATTCCTCCTTCTTGCACCTTTAAAGTTTTTTAATTAATTTTGAAAACTAAAAATCCAAAACTTATTTTTAACCAAACACACCCTAATTATCTGCTAATCCTTCTTCTCCTTTCCAAATAACAAGGCCCTAATCTCCACTTTTCACCACCGAACTTCTTTCGTTAGCTTCTCATCCCGCATACCGCAAAATTCTAATCTGATTCCACCATCAATCCTCTCTTTCCATGCTCCTTTTCTGCATCACCATGACTTCGACTTTGACTTCCTCATGCCAAATGCGTTGAAAGCCAATAGCTCGACCTAGTCAATGTCGAATGCCCCAATGCTAAATCGCACATCACCATCTCGTGCTATAAGGTGCAATTAATTTTTCATGGTAAAACCAAATCTGAACTCAAATAAAGCAAACTTTTCTAAGATAAATTACCGTGCCAAGCTCCAGCCCGAATAGGAACTGTTGATCACTGAACAGGGATGCTGCATCCTCCATGAGCCAACTAGATTTTAAAGAAAAGGCTTCCTTTTATTTTTACTTTTCACTTTTGAAAGACGCTTGAAAGATTCATTGGAAGGAAGAGAAAGAAAACAACAGTGGGTTGTATAATTTTTTGAAATGTTCACACACACACACACATATATATATAAAGACGCTAGAAAGATTCATTGGAAGGAAGAGAAAGAAAACAACAGTGGGTTGTATAATTTTTTGAAATGTTGACACACACACATATATATATATATATATATATATATATATATATTAAAATTGGGTTATATTACAGTTATCTGTTACTGTCCCAATCATAGTTTGTGATTATAATGTCAATCATGACCTGTATAGCACCATTAGCAGAAAAACACTCCCAACCAAAATGATTGATGAGACTTTTGTTGTTTAGCCAAGGATCCTGCCATAGGTTTGTGGTAGCACCATTAACAATGTCCCATTAAATCATAAACTTTGTTGTAATTTGTAACATAAAATTATATATGTTGATAGAGACGAGGCGTGGATGTGTTTGGCGGTAGAGGAGATGGTGTAGCAACAGAAAGAAGGTTAGAAGGAGCAGTTTGGCGTTTGAGCGGATTTATTGCTGGATTTTGACCCGGTCTTTCTGTGATTTGTTTGCAAGTATTGAGGGGATATATTTCTAATATATCTCTAAGAGGAAAATTGGATATTTTTCCTAAGCCTTCTATTCTCCTATAAAAGCAGCACATTGGGTTGGATTAATGCATGACCGAATAGAGTGGCGGCTGCGTGCCTCTAGGGCTTGGTGCCCTAGAGATGATTGGTGCCTCCAGTTAATCCAAGGGTTAGCCGTCGTTCTTCATTGTTCTCCTTCTCCAACAAGAGTTGTGGTCATCTAGATATTCTTTCCCTTTCTCAATAAGGTTATTGATTCTTGTAGTTTGTTTATTGTTGGTTGTTGAACCAGTGTGTGTAAACAAAATTCGTTTTGAGAATCAATAAAGAGGGTGGTTGGGTGGAATATTTTGTGTTTGCGCGTGTGATTTCATATCTATGTTTGTTTCCATAGAAATCATCTTTAAGTAATTGGGTGAATAAGATCCTGGTCGCTTCCGCAAAGGCCCAGTTTTCACAACAGTTGGTATCAGAGCTAGATCATCGCAAAGCTTAGAGTGATTTTGGATTGGAAAAATTGATTTTTGTTCGGAAAAAATTGATTTTTTGTTGAAAAAATCGATTTTTTTTACGTCGGATATGATGGCGCTGTTGGTGATGACTAATTTTGATTGGGGATTTGAAGGCCTCAATTGTTTGGTTGATGGAGATGAAGAGGAGCCCTTGGATGTGGATGGGGGAAGATGGAAGAAGACGAAGATATTGGCAATTGGCTTGATTTGCCTATACCTTGGTGATTCGGTTCATGTTTTCGACAGGGGTCTTCACGTTGATGATGCTCGAGGGATCAGGAGTGATCGAGGAAGGAGCTCAGGTCAAGTGGTAGACGGGTGTCGATGTGGCAGGCGAGTGACGGTTGAAGAACCTAGTCCACAGCAAGGTGGAGAGGTTAATTTGGTCACTGCTGATGTGTTCAACAGGGGTCTTCACGTTGATGATGCTCGAGGGAACCGGAGTGATCGAGGAAGGAGCTCAGATCAAGTGGTAGACGGGTGTCATTGTGGAATTACAAGCACTTTTAGACCGTTAGTTGATGCACGGTGCAGCTCAGGTGGTAGATGCATCTTTTGCAGGCGGTGAGTTGTGTTTGTAATTGAGGTGTGGTCGTAGTCCTTTCAAATCAACTGGGCGTATCTCGTTGCCCTAAAATCGAGGTTGTGGGGTGTATCTCGTTGCCCGGAAATCGAGATTGGTTTAATTGAGAGAAGGTGTCGTTGAAAGAGCTAGATGACTTGTTTGGTGATTGTTGGAGTGTTGATATGATTTCAGATTAAGGTGGAGCATTGTGATGGTGATTTCACATGTCCATGGAAGTCGGTTGACTTGTTGTTGATGTGATTTCATATCAAGGTGGAGTGTTGTGATTTGTGACATAAAATTACATATGTTGATAGAGACGAGGCGTGTATGCGTTTGGCGGTAGAGGAGATGGTGCAGCAACAAAAAGAAGGTTAGAAGGAGCAGTTTGGCGTTTGAGCGGATTTATTGCTGGATTTTGACCCGGTCTTTCTGTGATTTGTTTGCAAGTATTGAGGGGATATATTTCTAATATATCTCTAAGAGGAAAATTGGATATTTTTCCTAAGCCTTCTATTCTCCTATAAAAGCAGCACATTGGGTTGGATTAATGCATGACCGAATAGAGTGGCGGCTGCGTGCCTCTAGGGCTTGGTACCCTAGAGATGATTGGTGCCTCCAGTTAATCCAAGGGTTAGCCGTCGTTCTTCATTGTTCTCCTTCTCCAACAAGAGTTGTGGTCATCTAGATATTCTTTCCCTTTCTCAATAAGGTTATTGATTCTTGTAGTTTGTTTGTTGTTGGTTGTTGAACCAGTGTGTGTAAACAAAATTCGTTTTGAGAATCAATAAAGATGGTGGTTGGGTGGAATATTTTGTGTTTGCGCGTGTGATTTCATATCTATGTTTGTTTCCATAGAAATCATCTTTAAGTAACTGGGTGAATAAGATCCTGGACGCTTCCGCAAAGGCGCAGTTTTCACAACAAACTTAAGGTTGTCACCTTGCTTCAGGAAATTTTTCCAAATTGTCGAGGCATAATTATCCGTATTGATAACCCAGAAGTTGTCTTTCATATATCCAGCTAGCATCCAAACAACCCATTGTAAGTTGTTTGAGGCTAGTAATCTCCAAGCAAGCTTCATCCCATAAGCCCTTTGGAGATCAAATAGGTTCATCAGCCTAACTTCACATTCTTCCTTGGGTCTACAGAGTAATTTGTGGCTGACCTTGTGCATGTCTCCCCTCCATATGAAGTTCGCACAGAAAACTTTAATTTTTGCAATGGAGCTATTAGAATTTGAAAGGTTTATAGCCAAAACATGACTTTCGAAGTGATAACCGTGTGAACCAGTTCCACCTTCCCCGCAAACGACAAAAGCTATTACCTCCATCCTTATAACTTGTTCCTGATGTCATCAACCAATTTACCACACTCAGTGTCAGTGATGGTGTTGTTTGACAAAGGCATTCCCAAGTACTTAACTAGTAGATTGCCTTTAGGAAACCCCATAGCAGCAAGATATCTTTGTTTGTTAGAACTTATTGAAATAACATTTCGTTTTCTGTTCATTGACCTTAAGACACACACATGTTTCCATATTATCAAAAACGTGTTAAAGTTGATTGAGAGATGTTGTAGAAGCCTTAAACACTACCAATAGGTCATTAGCATATATCATATGTGAAACTCTCGGTTGATGATCATATGTAGGCTGAATCACATTGTTATGGTTAGCAATTTTCATCTACAGAGTAAACCACTCCATGGCCAGCGAAAAGTAATGGGACAGAGGGCCTCCTTGTCGAATGCCCCTAGTACTGGTTATAAAACCTTGGGTACGCCATTGACCAGGAAAGAGTACGTTGGGGTGCGTAAAGAGAAGCTAATTAGCTTACTCAGTTTTTCCGGAACACCCATAAAGTGTAACATGTGAATGATAAAGTTACGGTTCACTTTGTCGTAAGCTTTGTGGAGATCAATTCTAAGAAATATCTTATCAGCACCCTTTTTATTTAACTCGCGCACCAATTCGTGAGCCATTAAAGAATTTTCCAAGATGCATCTACCTTTAATGAAGGCACTTTTTCATTGTGATATAAATTCAGGTAGAATTTTATTGAGTCTATGATAAATGATTTTGCTAAGAAATTTGTACACCACATTATAACATACTACAAGGCGATAATCCTCTAATCGGGAAGCGTTAGACACCTTGAGAATTAGAGAGTGGAATGAGTGATTCATTTCTCTGGTAAACTTCCCCGAGTCCAGTGCTTCCCGGTATGCTTCTAACATGCTTTGTTTTAGGTCTTTCAAGTGCAGTTTGAAGAAGGCTGCCCCCATGCCGTCGGGGCCAGGGCTGGAGTCGCTATGGATGGAGGCTAGAGCATTCTGTAGTTCTATCTTTTTGATCGTACAAACTAGCATTAGACTTCGTTCCTTGGAGATTTTCCTTCGACAAAAGTTTTCCGGTAAGTTGTCTTCAAACTCCACGTTGAATAACCCAGTATAATATGCAATAGCAACATCTTCTATCTTTTTAATGTTTTGGCTTGAGTTACCTTGTTCATTTAAGAAATTCAGGGGATCAGTATAATGTTTTCTTTGGGACATTTTAGTATAAAAGAAATTGTATTCATCGACCTACATGAGCCATTTTTCTTTTGCTTTTTGTTTAATTTCCAGTGATTTCTTGTCCAGTTATTTTTTAAGTTTCCTCTGGTATTATAGAAATCATTGTTAAGTCCTTCATGCGTAGGGTTAGTGTCGAATTTGACTTGCCTCCAGTTGTTCCTGCAATTTTTGGAATTTGTCACCTTGCTTTTGTAACAACCCAGATTTTTCACTTTTGAAAATCAGCACTTAATACATCCAATTGTTCAAATGCCGGAGATTCAAAAGTTGGAATCTGCATTACCTGGGTGACAACACATCATAACATAAACAAAGAAATTTTCATTTTTATTACAATAACTTTATGTTATAGTTACAATGATCATCATAGTGCAACAGAAATACATCAGAAAGAAATACATGTATACTCTTAGTGGAAGCATAATGATCCAAAAATATAGCTCTAGCTCCTATCCTGAATCAATCTTCGAAGGGTAAATCTATAAGCCAAACTACTAGCTGCCCGCATGGAAAATATTGGGAAACCAAAGTTTAGATTTAGCAATAATAAACTCTAGGTCAGTTATGGTGATTAGAACGAGAACTCAAAACAGTTGTTTTAGGACTTATTTTAAAGTGAGGTAAATCACAGAACTACGCCGTTAAACACGGAATGGGTTTAGTCCTTGTGAATACCAGTGCATAGAAATTCACAACGAATTTTTGGAAAATGAAATTAACATAAGTTCTCGAGGCACATACACAATGCAAACGCACACTTGGGCAAGGTTTCTTCTTATGATAATAAAAAATGCTTGATACGTAAAAAATCCTCTTTCATATTATTATTAGTGCATTATGTGAAAATTCTTTCGCAAGCAAATGTATTAATCTTAGCCAACATAATGCCACATCCCATTATACTAACGTATTCCTACCAATAACCAACAGGCTATACAACAAAAATCGTAAAGGCTCATAGTGGAGATTGCGTTTCCGACAAGTGATCAGGCAAAGGAACATCCATATCCTGATGGGTACGCCTCTAGAGGGACTCCCCGAGAAACAAATGGGCTCTCTGCCAATATGAGGTCGGTCTCTCCCTTAGTGGATTGATTAGATCATGCCTAAGTAAGTTATCCCTTTGTCGTTACCAACCTTTAAACCGGGATCCCGCATCATTAGCGGCCACAAAAGCAGAAGTTGCCACATAGGTAATACCTGGACTCCATACCATAATACACCTTTTGGTGAAATCAAAAATTGATCACAACACTTCAAGGTGTTCGAGCAACACTTCACAAAAGTAAGATTTGAAAATATGGAGCTATGAAATATAAAAGCGAGTAAAGATACGGGAATTTTAGAGTGGTTCGGCCTAGAATCGGCCTACGTCCACTATAGAAGCTATTTTCATTATCATTGAAGAATTAACAAAGTACATCGCTTCATTCATTTCACCCATTTCACTTTTTTTTCTCTTTTAAAATGATATTCTCGACTTGCTCTCTTTTTGCTTTAGATTTCACTTGAATTCACGAAGGGATGGATGAGATCTCTTGAATGGTGATGGTTGTTGTGTGGATCTTCAATCACTTGGACATTTAGATGATCTTCCTTACTTCCATGATGATTTTGTGTTGAATCTAGACTTAAGAGAGAATTAATGGAGGTTGAAGAGGTTTAGAGTGGTGGAGAAATGAAAATCGCAGCCCTTCGGGGTCGAAAATTCTTCCTTTGAATGGTGGAAAAGCGAGGTATTTAATGGTGTAGTTTGGAGGTAGTGGCAGAGCTGAAATTTATGTGTTTAGGCCATGGATCGATCATAAATATATTTACGAAAATGCCATTGGGTTTCATTCCAACCAATCCATCGAATAGCTTCCAGCCGACCGATATTTTGTTAATAGGAACGACCCATCTTTTAGCTATACTGCCGACCCATAAATTAATAAGCTACCGATCTATCCTTACGGCTGCAAGATGCTTGACCCATCAACAAAGAAGCTGCCATGTGTTTCATGTTCCTTTTTGTCCAATTCCCCTATTTAAGAGTATTTGATTTACAATATATACCATGCGGCTTATGTATTGTTACAGCTGGCATCAACAAATATAACTTGTTACTCATAGTATGCCGACCCATAGATATTTACCGAAACTGACCCACGTGACATTTAAGGATGCTGACCCATGCGTGAGCAGCTTGACTGACCGACCTACCCATAACCCTTATAATCCCAGTTCAACAAAATTATTCTGATCAAACTTTGTGCATCGACGTTTCATACCTTCTAGAAGCTTTATATTTCCATCAAGATATTTATGCTGGCATGTTTTCCTAGCTTGCATGAACAATGATGCACGATCCATTTTCTTTGACCATACTGATCCATGTATGTTCACTCATGTTTCAATATATTTGTCAAGTTATGTGTCACTTTACTAACATTAACATATATATATAATAATATATACAAATGACCACTTCTTTCCATTTGTTTCAACGTGAAGCCACCTGTGCTCATTACAAAGTGCCCATCCATGCAACCTTAATGCAAACCTGCGAATCCAATCACATATAAGCGATGACACATACCGCCTTATGCAATGACACAGACTGACCCATATATATGTGATGTCGATCTGTGCAACACTTCATGCTTGTCCGCGTGGCGCGTCCCCCATATATGCTCAAGGCTTTACATGTTGTTAGGCGAATCAATGCGTAACAAAGCAGATGGCATTTGAACTATCCCATACTTTCGCAAGCTATAGTTCATGCACATAAATTTATGCCCAGTCCATAGTTGATGGTTTATGACCGATCCATACAAGGAATTTCTGCCCGATCCATCATAAAGTCTGTGCCCGATCCATATGCCTAAAATAGTGCCGACCGATCCATCAACAAAGTGGATGACCAATCCATCGCCAATTAAGGCGCCCGATCCATCAATTGACAACCGACCGATCCATGCTACCATTTTATGTCTGACCCATACAAAATTCATGCCCGATCCATATTAAAACATCACCCGGTCCATCGCTTCGTATATATAAATGATCCATCACCCTTATGTGCAATAAAACATGATTTTAGACCATGTTTTATAATGGAGTTAACACTTTTTATCTAGAAGGAGATGACTACCCATGTCCTCGCTGCATCTTTTCCTGGTTCAGCCATTTCTAGGGGTATGAGGCTTGCCAAAGTCATGATATACACAAAGCTACGCTTCGATAAGCCATGCTTTGATAACAAATAGCTCATCACGTAAGTATGCCACATTCTCCATTCACCACATATGACTAATATCCATTAATATATAACCTCTAAGCTTGTACGCCTCAGAGAAGGCTGTTAAGCTAAGAGAATAAATTCTCTACCACCAAACAGATATATATTTAATAAAAATTATTTGCTCATAGTCAATTATAATGTCGGACACACAATCCATACAAGTTCGTTCTGGGTATGAAAGTTACCGTAGGCACCTTATTCCTCGTCCATAATGGAGAGAGGTCTTTGCGAATTCGAAAAACCTCAAAGTACGTCCGGACCACTACCACAATATAACCTTGTATAGGGTGTACGACCCAATCGAGACATCAACGAGTAATCCATTCGATTTGAAGATCCCCGATCTTTAACTATCGTCTTCAATTGCTTCATAATGTCATATTATTATTCAGAATGGTTTTCGGATATAAATCTAATCCCGATCTTTCCAAATAATAAGCGCAATTTAAAAACAAAATTATGGATCATACAGGATTTCAACTAAATCTCCTCTAATAGTTGATTAACCAAAACTTTTATAGATTCATTCTTAAATTATTCTCATAGCTTTTCCTTTATTAACTCATTATCCAAAATTCAGTTTATTTTGAAATCCTTAACCTATATTTCATAATTCCAATAATGATTCAGGATTGCCTAACATCTTTCTTTTTAATCTTAATTAACGGATTATGATCCCTTCCAAATTTCCTGCTTTTAATTTCCTCAAATTAAAGATTTAATTTAATTCTCAGTTACGATATCAATTTCCACAATTTAATCCTTATTAGGTTTAAAGAATGATATTATTGAAGATACCATCCACGAAAAACCGCAAATCAGTCGATATTGAACATGATTTAAACAGAAGTTATATCTACTTATATTCGATACCAATTCTAAAGATCAACGAATACTATAGAGGAATAACGATATAAATATCTTTCAAATTCCTCAAATAGTATACGTCCAACAATGGAATTCCATATAAAATATCTGAAGATTATTTCTATCTAACTTATTCTCAATTAAATTGGGAAATCTTTATCTTGGTTTTAAAGATTTATCAAACCCCTTGATATTAGATATGGATAGAAATCTCATCAACTTATCCTTAATGTTAATGTCTGTATCCAACCCAAACTATAAGCAAATATTGGTAGACCTGCCTTTTAAATTCCCTAAATAGTATTACTTATCGTCTATAGTGACAATATTACACATCCGAAGATTCATCTCCGACCATATCCAATTAATTTATAATTGGAAAACTCTTTTAAAATTGAATAAACCAATTTAAAATTCGATATATCAAATATTTTGGAACTTAAAAATATTTCATAAATTATTTAAGGATTAGATAATAATTTGCAGGTTAAATTTTTTAAAACAGATCATATTTAAAGAAGCCTGCAAAAGCGCTACAAAACAGTCCATATTCACTAGTTTACCTTTATATTGTCCTAAACTATTATTTCCATTTCAAGTAACTTTGAACTAATTTATAATGATTTTACATAAAAATCCATATTTTTAAAATATTAAGAATAGCTACCTACAGTTACGGTCGATAAACTGCGTTTACAATGACCTTTTTAAAAGTTGTTATACCCATAACTTGAAAGTTAGCAGCCAACATTTGAAATTTTCTTTTCCATTTGAAAGTAAATGTTATGTGAAAACAAATGTTTTTCAATTCGCTAAAATCTAATTTAAAATGCTCAAGTTGTAAGTGTTTAAAATTACTGGTCGAAAATCGCGAATTGTCGTTGCGCGACTAATCCTGTTCAGACCAAATTGCGACGTAAAATAAAAATTCTTCTAAATTGCTTCTCATACGATTATAAACATTTATAAATATAGATAATCTCATTGGAAAATGATATTTCAAATATTTGACCTCAAATTCAATTTAAATTTAAAAAGCGAATAGTATTATATTAATAAAATAGTATTATTTTCCAAAAATTAATCTGATTAAATTCAAAATTTGCAGAAGCTAAAATAAAAATAATGTAGAACAATTCGTGGAATTAGTTTGAATTAAAACATCTTCTAAATAGGCAAACCAAAATTCACTTTTACAAAACAAAACCGAATTTATCGATTTATAATCAACACCTTTTTTTATATCAAAAATTTGTTTAATAAAACGTTCACCTTTACGAAAGTCATTTGTATACAATCCCTTTTCATTTCTAAACCGTTCAAAATTTCGAATTTGAAAAAAAAAATTCAAACCAAAATTTTAATATTATTATAATATAATTTGTTTATATTTCCAATTAAGAAGGAGATTCGATCGATCACCCACACAATACCATAATTGGAGTGGCATAGTGTGTTACACGTCATTAACAAACATTATAAGCATTCATAACAACCATTATCAACATCATTAAGGAAGTAATAATCACTAAGTGTAAGCGTTACAATAATTAACGCTTTATAGTGTATTTGTTGTTTCTAACTACACAATCATCACCTATCATCACATACATACAATCATCAACTATTAACCAATAATCATCCATTACTAATTTAATTAGAAATACTAATTAACTATAAAAAAATATAGTTTAAATAATCCTCACTAATTAGTGTATAAAATTTAAATAGTTCTCACCCTCATAGCTTTCAAATTTCTTCGCAGTAGGTGAGCCTAGCAAACACCATCGAGCAGAGCTTCCTTCGAACCGACACTTCGAAAAAATACATACGGGTATGTATACGTATGTATTTCTTTTCTTAAAGAGGGCCGAGCTTTGGAAGGAGGGGAGTGGGGTCCATGGGCTGAGAGGGGAAAGCTAACTGGGGCCTAGCGCTGGTGGCAGGCAGAGGTGGGAGGACGAATGAGGGATGGGGAGGCCAGGCAGTCGGAGGAAGGAAGTGGAGTTTGGTGGTGGAGATGGCCGGAGTTTGGTGGTGGGGAGGAGGCCGATGGCGGGTCCTACGGGTGGCAGAAGGCCATTGAGGAGAGATAGAGGTAAGAGAGATGGGAGAATAGTGAGAAATGAGGGTGTTTAGCTCTCCTTATATAGCCATAAAATAAGGGCATTTTGGTCATTTTCCCAGGGACATTTGTCCACCTTAGGAGCTTTTCCTTCATGTAAGTTGCCACCTATAGTGCCATGTCTCCATAAACCATGTGCAACTCCAAAACCATGTGTATATACCATGGTTTTTATTTGCAACACCATTTTCCATGCTTTTAGATATTTCTATTCCGCAATGCCGCACAACCATTTCAAATTCAATGTATTCTAGTTCACGTTTATCAAATTAAACATTCAACGATTGATTCGACAAAATGTGTAACACCCCACCTCCGCCAATGCCACTCTAGCAAGGACACTAGCTTTGGAGGGGCGTTAAACGAGGTAAACATGCATGCAGATATCACAAGACAGAACATGTAAGTAAAACAGAGTAAATAAAGCAGCGGATCAAACTAGCATTTCAAAACCATAGTCAAGTTACAACAAAGTACTTGGTCATTATTTTCCAACAAACAAAGTCTAGAGAAAAGCATAAACTGAAAAACTGAAATACATAAAGTACTATCCCCAAAGTGAAGTGATAAACCATAGCTAGCTCAATGTCCAAAACCGTACATGAGCAAATCCAGTAAGCAAGCTATAAAGATCCAAGCTAAGCTCCAATGTTCCCACCCTGAGGACCTGAGGGGGGGAAACGGAAGAAAAGAGGCGAAAGAAAACAAGTCAGTCAAAAAGACTGGTAAGCCCTAACTACTATCAGTCCATGAACTAGTAAAGTTAACTGGCATGAGAAGCTGAGATGAACATAAGGATAACAACATACTGGCATGATGATTAACTAACAAGATAGATAAAGGTGTCATCGCATAATCAAGGTTAAGTTTTGCACCACGGGTGTACTAGCATTCTAACATGTCAAGTAAAAACAAGAATTGATCCCTTGGCCCAAGCTTGGCCCAATATCATGAGGTGACCTAAATCAAGGTCCAACTACATGGTCTAGTTGATCGGCTACCTATAAGCCTAACTCGTCAAGTGTCGGTGTCATACGGCCCAAACATGAAATGTAGTTAAACTGCGCTAGGTCCACCCTAGGGTGTATCAAGTCCTAGGGTGTCAACCTCGGACACAAATCAAGCATGCACAGTCTAGATCTACTGGTACCCGTGCCTGATTTTCCAACTCCGGACTATGTGCACGACCATAGTCCGCCTGGACCCACACCGGCGTACCTACTCAGCCGTCGTTTTGGTCGCTTACATGTCAGCCCAGTAATCGTGCCCCACCCTAGCCTAGTCCCTAGGGTATCATGATACTATCAAGAGGGTTACTGCTGAAAAGGACCACGCAACTAGGGTTTCTTAACGGGTTAAATGTGGTTAACCCGCTCCAAACGTGGATTAAATTGGTTAAGTGTACCCAAGGTTCATGACTTAACCCCGATTAACCCATTAAGCCCAAATTGGTTAAGTATTAAGTGGACTATGACTTAACCCTAATCAGGAGGCATTAATTAACTTAATGTGCTTTAACCTCTCACATTAGACCTTGTTGTGGTTACTAGTTAAGCCGGGCGGGTCCGGGTAGCTTTACACCACAACTTGGTCTAACCTCGGGTTCGAGCACAACATGACCAACTTCTCACATTGGGTCCTATTGTTTGTAGCCACTAGTTAAGCCGGGCGGGTCCGGGTAGATTTATGCTACAAACTCAACCCAACCTCGAGTTGGCCACACTCATATTTTCTAAGTGTCATGTCCATTATGTTTCCAAAACATAATTACAAGCTAACATATCACGTCATGTTATAAAAACCATGTTCATGTCATAATGTTACCCAACCCCAACGTGATCCCATCGTTTACATAATCGCAACAACGCATAAAGGATAAAATAGGGAACTTGGCATAATCATGACAAAAAGATGTTGAAGCCACAAGTTTAACATGGTGGCATATGAAATGTACATATGTTCATATACTTGCATATTGCATTATTAGGCTTCAAAAGTATGCATAAAACCAAACTTAGCATATAAGTGATACATGGTGATAAATGACATGTAGAAGTTGCTAGAAGTTCGCATTTAGCCTCACATGCAAGTTATCATAAGGGATATGATAACTTCCATGTTGCCAAAATGCAACCTTTAATATAAAGCTTGAAGCTTTAAGCTCACAAACTCAAGTTTAACTTGCATAACATGATAACATGTGTATAATGATCAACCTAAACTTGCATAACATAGCAACATGTGTCATACATAATGATTAAACCAACTTGCATAACATAATGATCAACCAAACTTGCATATCATAATGATCAAACCAAACTTGCATCATTCATTTAACTTTATAGTTCAAAAAAAAGAAAGTAGAAAAGGGCTTACAATGCTATGAAGACACAAATGAATATTTATTATAAAGATTGAGACGAAGCCCTTATGCAATCACCAAAAAACCCAAATATGAAAGCTCCAAATGAAAAACCCTTGAGCCAAATCAATAAAAACCCTTGCTTTGTAATAGAAATGTTGCAACTTGACTTGAATGCAAACTAAGAACACTCATACAAGCTTGGAAAACACTTGTATGAACTCAAAATCTCTCATATAAATAAACTTAGAAATTTTAGCATGAGAGTGGAGGCCATGAGAGGAACAAATTTGGCATAGTTTAGTTGTAGGGTTGAATAATGATGATTTAGGCTAGGCTTAGGGGTCATTTTATAGAAGATTAGGATAGTATTAGCCATAGGATTAACCCTAGATTCAATCCACCCTAGGGTATATCCAGCCCTAAGGTGTAAACCACAGACACAATTCAAGCATGCACAGTCTAAACCTACCGGTGCCCATGTTCAACTCCGGACTTAATGTGCACGACCATGGTCCGCCTGAACAACCGGTGCACTATTCAGCCGTCACTTTTGGTCTCTTACAATCAGTCCAGTAATCGTGCCCCACCCTGGTCTAGTCCAGGGTATCCAGATACTCCCAAGTGGGTTACTGCTGAAAAGGACCACGTAACTAGGATTTCAAGCGGGTTAAGTGTGGTTAACCCTATCCTAACCATGTATTGAGTTGGTCAAGTGTATCCAAGCAGTTCATGACTTAACCCTATCAATACATCGTGTTTAATAGGTTAAGTATTCAAGTAGTCCATGACTTAACCCTACCAACCCATCGTGTTTAATTGGTTAAGTATTCAAGTGGTCCATGACTTAACCCTACCATGTGGCATTAATTAACTTAATGCACATCAACCTCTCACATTAGACTTTGTTGTGGTTACTAGTTAAGCCGGGCGGGTCCAGGTAGCTTTACACCACAACCTAGTCTAACCTCGGGTTTCAAGTGCGATGTGACCAACTACTCACATTGGGTCCTATTGTTTGTAGCCACTAGTTAAGTCGGTCGGTTCCGGGTAGATTTATGCTACAATCTCAACCCAACCTCGAGTTGGCCACTTTCATGTTTTCTACATGTCATGTCCACGTTCATGTTTCAAACATAATCACATGTCATATTTCAAGTCATGTTTCATGTCATTTAAGTTTACCCATAACGTAACCCCATCGCACGTAAGTTCGCATCAACGCAAATAGATCAAAAAGGGGGAACATAAGAATATGACAAGGTGGGCATAAGATGGCAAGGTCTATCACAAGTTAAACGTGGTGATATTTGAGGCAAAAGGGGTTCATCATACTAGCATATGGCCTCAACATGTATGATAGCATAAAAGGTGACTTGGCCTCAAACATATCAAATAGCATAAGGGTGCTTTGGCCTCAAGCATGCATAATAGCATAAGGGTGATTTGGCCACAAGCATGCATAATAGCATAATTAGCAAATAGGCTCAATATCATCATATGCATGTTAAGAAACATGAGGGGTTAAGGTTTGTTAACATACATAAGCCATAATCCATTTCATAGCATTTTTCCCAAAGGTCAACATGAACGGTACTAGGTTCATGATAGGTCCACAATCATAGATCAAGAGAGGCATGAATAGATCTATGCATACAATGATAGGTTCAAGGCAAATATTGCACTTAGGTTCAATTCCAATCTACACATGTATGGCATTAAACTTAGCAAATAGGGTGATACACTTGTGATTAGTATATATGTTCATAACATCATATGCAAGTTAACATCAAGGTTTTAAGATGGTCCTATGTTGCATTTATGCATAACTACCAAGTTCTATGTTGCATTATGCATAACCACCAAATAAAGCTTATAGCTTTCTACCCAAAAAGTCAAGGTGATAGTCCCATAACCATAGATCAAAAGAGTCATGTATAGATCTATGCATACAATGATAGATGCAAGGCAAGTGTTACACAAAAATCCCATTTCAACTTGCTATATGTCATATTAAGTTCATAGTTTAAATCTAAGAGTAGAATCGGGCTTACAAAGCGTGGCTATGAGAACTAGAACACAATAGAACAAGATAGAGATGTTGTAGAAGCTCTAGGAATGATGTAGCAACCCAAATAGTCTTGAGAATAAGTAGCTCCTTTGATTTGATGAAGAAAGATGGCTCCTTTTTGCCTTAGAAGCTCTCAAGCTCTCATGAGGAAGATGGAGGTCATGATATGAAGATGGAGGCCATGATTAGGGAGCATTTTGGCATAACTTCGTTGTAGGATTGATTTGTGTGGGTTTAGGCTAGGTCTAGGGGTGATTATATAGAAGTTTAGGGTAGTTTAGGCCATAGGATTAACCCTAAATCAAATCTGAGCCATCAAATCACGTCACTAGCCAACGAAACAGGTCCTAACAGCCAAAATAAGTGCACTAGGCCGACCTGGCCGACCAGGGAGGTCGACCCCCAGGTCGACTCTAGTGTCGACCTGGTTAGGGGGAGGTCGACCCTAGTGTCGACCCCCCTGTCGACCTGTCTGGGCGGGAATTTTCCCGCCCAGTCTGTTTTGGCTGAATTTGAATTCCGAATTTAAATTTGAACTATTTTTGAACTTGAAATTTTATGAAAACTTTGACGGGCCATAACTTGGTCATACGGGCTCCGTTTTTCGAAAACTCGGACTCTATTTCGCGTATTTTTCCGAGACGAACGCAATGGCACAACCCGTTTCCCTTGATTCATATTTTAAAATTTTAATTCTGCCTTGATTTACGTTATAACATGTTATTCAAAAATACGGGTTGTTACATTCTCCCCACCTTAAAGGATTTCGTCCCCGAAATCTTCAAGTTAGGAAGAACGTATCCTACCATCCATCATCCATCTACTCAAAACATCATCCACAAGTAATCACTGTCCTTAAAAGATTTCTAATGCTGTATGAACATATGCAAAGGTGTGTGTATATGTACTTATCTAATGCGAAAATCAGGCGGTTACTGATTCAGTAAACCTCCTTAATGCAAAGTATGTTAGTGAAATGAGTCCATATGTATGCAAATCCCTAACATAATTTATGATCTCTACATGAGTGCACATAACATTCATTCATATGCAGCATCCACGTGATAGCATAACAAGTTTCATCCATGAATAAGCATAGACACTCATGCATATGCGGTATGAAAGTGTGTGAGCCGATCTTAGTGCCTAGTGTGTATCATGCATCCACGAGTATCCACTTGCAAACACTTGCAACCACTTGCAAACATCAAGCATAACATGTTTCAAATACTTGTTTCATCCAAAGGGTTTCTACCTAAGGTTCTCATGACACGATTAACGAGATAACAAGATAAACAGGATAAACATGGATAGCAAAAAGGAAGATATGCTAATTAGGAAAGGAGATTGAGAATGTACCCTCAAAAAGGAATGGATAAAGCCCACGCATCTTCTCCTCGGTTTCCCAAGTTGCATCTTCATCGGCTTCACTCCACTGAACTTTCACCAATTTGACTTCTCGATTCCTTAACTTCTTGATCTCTGTTCCCAAGATACGAATCGGCGCTCTTCTCAAGGTTGCCTCTTTCTCTACCTCCACGTCTTCAAGGATGCTTGGTTCAACCACCTCAGCGGACTCATGTAAACACTTTCGGAGATGCGAGACATGAAAGACATTATGCACTCCGGCTAGCTTCTCGGGCAATTCCACCTTATAGGCCATCTTTCCAATTCTCTCTATGATAGGGAAGGGTCCTACGAACCTTGGTGCCAGCTTCCCAATTGCTCCAAAACGTACCACATTACGCAAAGGAGAAACCTTCACGAAAACCATGTCTCCCACTTCGAATTCCAAATCTGCCCTTCGCTTGTCAGCATAGGATTTCTGTCTATCTTGGGCCGCTTTCATCCTTCTTCTCACCAATTCTACTTTCTCGGATGTGTCCCGTATCATATCGGGCCCAAGTATAAGCCTATCTGTTGTCTCCCACCAACAAGATGGTGACCTACACGGCCTCCCATACAAAGCTTCAAATGGTGCCATCCCTATGCTGGCTTGATAGCTATTATTATAAGCAAACTCTACAAGAGGAAGGTGGTCTTCCCAAGTACCACCAAAGTCAAGAACACAAAGCCTCAAAAGATCTTCTAGAACTCTATTCACCCTTTCGGTTTGGCCATCCGTCTGGGGGTGATAGGCTGTACTCAGATTCAATCGCGTACCCATCGCTTCTTGCAGACTATTCCAGAACTGGCTAGTGAAAATTGGGTCACGATCGCTAACTATGCTAGAAGGAATTCCATGCAACCGCACTATCTCCCGAAGATAAATAGATGTTAGCCATGATGCGGTCCTCTTGCTCTTTATAGGAATGAAATGAGCACTCTTCGTAAGTCTATCAACTATGACCCATATGCTTATATTCCCTTTTCTTGACCTAGGCAATCCATCCACAAAATCCATAGAAATACTCTCCCACTTTCATTGCGGGACCTCCAACGGATGTAATAGCCCACCTGGTTTCTTCGACTCGGCTTTCACTTGTTGGCACACCATGCACTTTGAAACATACTCTGCCACATCTTTCTTCATTCCAGCCCAAAAGAAAATGCGCTTCATATCTCTATACATCTTATCTCCACCAGGATGTATAGTCATCTTCGAGTGATGTGCTTCTTCGAGAACTTTATGCACCAAGTCTCCTACTTGTGGAACGCATAGCCTTCCATCACGCCTTAGCCAACCTTTATCATTAATAGTATATCTAGCAAGGTGACTAGACGTCTCACCACGAATCAACTTGTCCATGACCTCGACTATCTGTGGATCTTCCTTCTGCGAGAAGAGGTACTTGAGTGACTTGTGATCAGTATACAACTCAAACCTTTCGCCTAGAAGATAGTGGCGCCAGGATTTGAGAGAAAAGATGATCGCCGCTAACTCCAAATCATGAGTGGGATAGTTCTTCTCATGAACTTTAAGTTGCCTACCCCCATAACATATCACTCTTCCCTCTTGCATCAGAACAGCACCTAACCCCGTGCCACATGCATCTGTGTACACGGTAAACATCTTACCACTATCGGGTAATGCCAAAACTGGAGCTGAGGTAAGGGCTCTTTTGAGCTTTTGAAAAGCAAGCTCACACTCCAAGTCCCATGCAAAGACTAAGTTCTTCTTCGTCAACTTAGTAAGAGGGGCCGAAATCTTAGCGAAGTCCCTGATGAACTTCCTATAGTAGCCCGCCAGACCGAGAAAGCTTCTTACTTCAGTTGCATTCCTAGGAGTCTTCCAGTCTTGAACCACAACCACTTTCGCGGGATCCACCGCTATGCCTTGCTTAGAAACTATATGTCCAAGAAACCGAACTTCCCTTCTCCAGAAATGACATTTGGAGAACTTGGCTTTCAACTGATGCGCTCTAAGCGTATCCATCACTTCCTTGAGATGCCTAGCATGCTCTTCCTCATCCTTTGAGAAGATCAGAATATCATCCACGAAGACAACGACAAACTTGTTAAGGAACTCCCTGAACACCCTACTCATTAAGTCTACGAAGTAGGCGGGTGCATTAGTCAATCCGAATGGCATGACAAGCCATTCAAAGAATCCATCTGGAGTCCTAAACGCAGTTTTATCAATGCTATCCTCAGCTACTCTAAGCTGATGGAATCTGGTGGCTAGATCGAGCTGAGAGAAAACAGAAGCACCAACCAGCTGGTCAAAGAGATCATCAATCCTCGGTAAAGGGTGCCTATTCTTCTTTGTCAGCTTGTTCAACTCTCGATAATCAACACATAGACGAAGCGAACCATCCGCCTTAGTAGTGAATACCACCGGAGCACCCCATTCAGAAATGCTTCGTCTAATAAAATTCTTCTCAAGCAGCTCCTTGATTTGCTTACTGAGCTCTCTTCTTTCTCATGGGGCCATGTGCCTAACGGGCAATGATACTGGCTTGGCATTATCGACTAGATAAATGCGGAAATCTATCTCTCGTTTAGGGGGTAACCCCTTAACTTCTTCAAAGACATCAGGATAGTCTCGGACCACCCTTACAGATTGCAGATCATCGATGGACGAGTCAAGAGATTCAAGATAACATGACGGGACCTCTAGGGTTACAAGAAATTTCTAGGGTATTACCGAGGCGAGTCATGAGCCTCACCACCCTATGTTCACAATCGAGAATGGCTCCATAACTGGACAACCAATCCATGCCCAAGATCAACCCGTATCTCGTGAACCCGAGAACATAAGCATTACACGTGAATTCTACGGTCAAGATAGAAATCTTCAAATCCACACAAATCATAGATAGATGGGCGGAACCCCCAATCGGATTTGAAACACAAACGGGATCCTCAACTAGACTAGTACTTAGGTGCAAACTTTCAACAATGTCAGAAGAAATAAAACTATGCGATGCGCCAGAATCAAATAAGGTGCGAACAGGATAATCAGAAATATAAACAAGACTCTCTATAGAAATACTACCTCGGTCCTGAACTGGAGCAGCGTTGAGAGCGTGTACTTGCCCTCCAGAAGGTCCTGCACGCTGATTCTGCCCTTGCTTCTTGGGGCAATCCTTGCTAAAATGTCCGGTCTCTCCACAATGAAAGCATTCGACCAACTTCCTCTTCTTCTTCCTACAGTCTTTAGCTATGTGCCCAACAATCCCACAGTAGTTGCATTTTCTTGGGTCCTTTGCCTTGGCCTTGTTGCCCTTGTTGTTCTTGTTGTTCTTGTTGTTATGATTGCTCTGATTTCCTCCCCACTTGGAGTCTGTCTTCTTGGCTTGAGTCTCATTAGGCTTGACTTCTTTCTTGCCATTCTTATCGTCTCCTTGAAGCAATGCCATGTCCACTAGGCCTTCAAAAGTGCCCCCCATGGGTATATGAGATAGGGCTAAACCTTGTAATGGCTCGTTCAACCCTCGTGCAAAGCGCAAAGCCTTCTTCTGGGGAGTATTAACCATGTCCAAACCGAATCGGGCGAGCTTGTTAAACTCATTCACATACTCCCTCACTGTCATGTCCCCTTGCTTCAAAGATATAAACTTCTCCAATTGCAGATTTGCCTCAGCTGATGATAGAAACTTAAGCCCAAACCTCGTCCTAAAGTCGGCCCAAGTCTCTATAGGTCTAGTAGCATTGGTGACCTCCCACCAATAAGCAGCTTCTTCCTTTAATAGCCATGCTGCCAATAAAACCCTTCTATGGTCTTCCACATCAAAGATAGCGAAAAGATCCTCAGTTTCTTTCAACCAATTTCGTGCTTCCACAAAAGTTTCCGTTCCAATGAAATTCTTGCCCCCCATCGCCTTAAAGTCTTTGCAAATCTTAGCGAAATCTGCTTGTGGATTCTGAGGAGGAGGAGGAACCTCAGTTACGGTAGGGGTGATTGCTGGGCCCACATTGTTGGCCCTAGCTTCCAAGTACCTCTGGAACCATCCGGGAATGGTCACTCCCTCGGGAAGGTTAAGATCGGCCATACTGAAAAAGGAAAAGATAGATTTAGAACAAGGAAACGAAGGATAGTGCTAATGGCTTTCGGGGAGTAGCCTTTTAAAATAACTAGACTTTTCTTGGAAAATACTTAATTGGTTTTGAAAATAGTTTTTCAAAAGGTAAGTTTTAAAAACCTTTTGCTCAAATCTTGTAAACCTTATGCTCTGATACCAAATGTAACACCCCACCTCCGCCAATGCCACTCTAGCAAGGACACTAGCTTTGGAGGGGCGTTAAACGAGGTAAACATGCATGCAGATATCACAAGACAGAAAATGTAAGTAAACAGAGTAAATAAAGCAGCGGATCAAACTAGCATTTCAACACCATAGTCAAGTTACAACAAAGTACTTGGTCATTATTTCCAACAAACTAAGTCTAGAGAAAAGCATAAACTGAAAAACTGAAATACATAAAGTATTATCCCCAAAGTGAAGTGATAAACCATAGCTAGCTCAATGTCCAAAACCGTACATGAGCAAATCTAGTAAGCAAGCTATAAAGATCCAAGCTAAGCTCCAATGTTCCCACCCTGAGGACCTGAGGGGGGGGGGGGAAACGGAAGAAAAGAGGCGAAAGAAAACAAGTCAGTCAAAAAGACTGGTAAGCCCTAACTACTATCAGTCCATGAACTAGTAAAGTTAACTGGCATGAGAAGCTGAGATGAACATAAGGATAACAACATACTGGCATGATGATTAACTAACAAGATAGATAAAGGTGTCATCGCATAATCAAGGTTAAGTTTTGCACCACGGGTGTACTAGCATTCTAACATGTCAAGTAAAAACAAGAATTGATCCCTTGGCCCAAGCTTGGCCCAATATCATGAGGTGACCTAAATCAAGGTCCAACTACACGGTCTAGTTGATCGGCTCCCTATAAGCCTAACTCGTCAAGTGTCGGTGTCATACGGCCCAAACATGAAATGTAGTTAAACTGCGCTAGGTCCACCCTAGGGTGTATCAAGTCCTAGGGTGTCAACCTCGGACACAAATCAAGCATGCACAGTCTAGATCTACTGGTACCCGTGCCTGATTTTCCAACTCCGGACTATGTGCACGACCATAGTCCGCCTGGACCCACACCGGCGTACCTACTCAGCCGTCGTTTTGGTCGCTTACATGTCAGCCCAGTAATCGTGCCCCACCCTAGCCTAGTCCCTAGGGTATCATGATACTATCAAGAGGGTTACTGCTGAAAAGGACCACGCAACTAGGGTTTCTTAACGGGTTAAATGTGGTTAACCCGCTCCAAACGTGGATTAAATTGGTTAAGTGTACCCAAGGTTCATGACTTAACCCCGATTAACCCATTAAGCCCAAATTGGTTAAGTATTAAGTGGACTATGACTTAACCCTAATCAGGAGGCATTAATTAACTTAATGTGCTTTAACCTCTCACATTAGACCTTGTTGTGGTTACTAGTTAAGCCGGGCGGGTCCGGGTAGCTTTACACCACAACTTGGTCTAACCTCGGGTTCGAGCACAACATGACCAACTTCTCACATTGGGTCCTATTGTTTGTAGCCACTAGTTAAGCCGGGCGGATCCGGGTAGATTTATGCTACAAACTCAACCCAACCTCGAGTTGGCCACACTCATATTTTCTAAGTGTCATGTCCATTATGTTTCCAAAACATAATTACAAGCTAACATATCACGTCATGTTATAAAAACCATGTTCATGTCATAATGTTACCCAACCCCAACGTGATCCCATCGTTTACATAATCGCAACAACGCATAAAGGATAAAATAGGGAACTTGGCATAATCATGGCAAAAAGGCGTTGAAGCCACAAGTTTAACATGGTGGCATATGAAATGTACATATGTTCATATACTTGCATATTGCATTATTAGGCTTCAAAAGTATGCATAAAACCAAACTTAGCATATAAGTGATACATGGTGATAAATGACATGTAGAAGTTGCTAGAAGTTCGCATTTAGCCTCACATGGAAGTTATCATAAGGGATATGATAACTTCCATGTTGCCAAAATGCAACCTTTAATATAAAGCTTGAAGCTTTAAGCTCACAAACTCAAGTTTAACTTGCATAACATGATAACATGTGTATAATGATCAACCTAAACTTGCATAACATAGCAACATGTGTCATACATAATGATTAAACCAACTTGCATAACATAATGATCAACCAAACTTGCATATCATAATGATCAAACCAAACTTGCATCATTCATTTAACTTTATAGTTCAAAAAAAAAAAGTAGAAAAGGGCTTACAATGCCATGAAGACACAAATGAATATTTATTATAAAGATTGAGACGAAGCCCTTATGCAATCACCAAAAAACCCAAATATGAAAGCTCCAAATGAAAAACCCTTGAGCCAAATCAATAAAAACCCTTGCTTTGTAATAGAAATGTTGCAACTTGACTTGAATGCAAACTAAGAACACTCATACAAGCTTGGAAAACACTTGTATGAACTCAAAATCTCTCATATAAATAAACTTAGAAATTTTAGCATGAGAGTGGAGGCCATGAGAGGAACAAATTTGGCATAGTTTAGTTGTAGGGTTGAATAATGATGATTTAGGCTAGGCTTAGGGGTCATTTTATAGAAGATTAGGATAGTATTAGCCATAGGATTAACCCTAGATTCAATCCGAGCCATCAAATCCCGTCATTAGCCACCAGACCTGACCCAAACTCAAAGTAGGCGCACCAGGCCACTTGGCCACCCGGGGGAAGGGGTCGACCCCTGGGTCGACATGGGTGTCGACCCATGGGTCGACATGGGTGTCGACCCATTGGGGGGGTCGACACTGGTGTCGACCCCTATGTCGACCCTGCCTGGGGCGGGAAAAATCCCGCCTATCTGTTTTGGTTTGAATTCGAATCTGAATCCGAATTTGAACTGTTTTCGGGCTTAGAATTTTCTGAAAACTTCATTGGGCCATAACTTGGTCATACGGACTCCGTTTTTCGAAAACTCGGACTCTATTTCGCGTATTTTTCCGAGACGAACGCAATGGCACAGCCCGTTTCCCTTGATTCAGATTTTAGAATTTAATTCTGCCTTGATTTACATTATAACATGTTATTAAAAATACGGGTTGTTACAAAATGCGACAATGGTTAATCATATTATCGACAAAATATGACGATGTTTGATATAACAAATTAAATTATAAATTTTGTTTTAATAATTGTTACTTAACAAATATAATTTGACAAAAGATCACTTAAAAATTGTTTTGTCGATTTAAGCATTAACAGTTATTGTTATCAAACATTAACAACTAAATAGTTATTTTTATTTTGTTATCCATATGTAATTTGACAAAAACATCTATTCTAATATTTAAACATATACATACATTTTTTATAACTATTTCATATTATATTAAATCCATTTTATGTCCAGAAAATTCAAAATTATATCCCAAAATTTAGTTTTAAATTGGTTGAAAATTTTGGATCGTTACATTCACCCATCCATAGAACTTTTCGTATTCAAAAAGGAAGCGGGGTTACCTAGTGACATAAATTTGGGAAAATCGTTTCAATTTTTATAAAGTGAAATGTTGGATAGAATATATGTGAGTTTACAACAGAATAGGAATATCGTAGCCAACCCAAAAAGTATCATAATAATATCAAGTCAGATTACATCCATATTTGAGAACAAAAAATGATAGAATCATCCAACCCGAGTATGTACTATGTACTAAAGGTGGTCTATATCGTAACAACAAAAAGTGTACCTATCTGCATGGTACTAGTCACCAAAATGTGTCCTAGCCTAAAACACCTTAGTACTGCTAAGCATTTAAAATAACTATATACAATATTTACAAGTCTATCTCTCTCAGACTAACTAATCCTCTAACACATCTGACTCATTATCCGATGGCCTAGACAAACTGAGCTCCTCTAGATCCTCAACAACGAAATCGCCCTCCTCAATAATCTGTATTCTCATCGTCTGCTAAATATCCATCGTCGTCTATAACTACTTTGTCACCCTCACCATCTAAATGCTTCTCCTCATCAATAATATCTTCATCCTTGTCTCCAGACAACTCAGGGGCTAGGTCCCATTTAGGACCCTCATCATCAGGTATCTGCTCCATCTGCTCTTGACCCTACTCATCTAAGACTTCCTACCAGATCTCATCGACCATAGCATCTTCAAACACTACCGGTATCTCTATGCCAAGGTGAGTTGTGGCCTCTGCTCCGTCCATCTAGTCTAACATCACTACATCATAATGTGCATCCTGGTATTTCCCACGTCACTGTCATGCTGTGGAGGTATATCCTCGCTTAAGTCCATTATATCGTCATCTCTAATGGGAGTGTTTATCTCTCATACAATATGGTCATCATCCTCTGAATAAAATTTCTTATATTCATCTGTATGCTCCATCTCATCCTTAGTTGGTGTGTAGTCCTCAATCTCAACAATCTCATGCTCACTAGATAAAAGGTCCTCTGAATGTCCTTCACTAGAGTGTTAATGAATGCAGAATGCGGATCTTAAGGCAAGACTAACACTAGAGAGGGAGGGGTGAATAGTGTTTATAAGGAATTTACAAAAATCTTAAACTTAAATGGTCTACTATATGAATAACACACAACAGAGATGACCACAAACACAATATCAAACAAAACTCAAAAACAGATAAATATAAAATGCAGAAAAGAAAAGAACACACCAGATTTTATACTAGTTCAGATTACTCTACGTCCAGTTTCACGCATCACTGGATTGCGCAGAGTTTTATTATTATCAATATCCAAGTATAATCCCCTTGATTTCACGACTACAAGGTTAACACTGCTCCAAACAGCCTTGATTCTGTACCTACAAGGTTTACACTGCCCCCTTTCCTTGATTTCAGGACTACAAGGAACACACCCTTTCCCAAACATTTCCTAAATGATTACAACAGCCCTATAACTTTTCAATAGCACTTCAATTCAGAGAGCAGTAGACAGAGAGTGAGAAAAGAAGAAGTTTTATATAATTAGAGTGGAAATCAGCAAAGTAGAAGTGTAGAAAATAATTAAATGATAAAGAATAATGGTGGGACGTAGAGAGGCGAAGATGGAGAAAAACATATATTAAAAAAATTCGAAATCAACCCCTATTTATAAGATTTGAAAGGTTGCAACGTCTCAGAAATGTTACAAATGGTGAAAAGACACTTCCTTTGAAAACTGAATTTACGATAGTTGTATGTAGACATACCCATATATGTATGTCGACAAATATACATACTTTTTTAAAAAACTTATTTTTTTCAAGTGTTTAATTATATATATTATTCTGGAAGCTTTTGAATTTAAATTTAATGATATAAATGAGTATTCTAAAGTGTAAAACCATATGAAAACATAATAATATACAATATAAACATATTTATAAATTTATAAGGTTTAAAGCTATATAACTATATAAACTTATATATTAAACTTAAAACTTACATTTGAAATCATAAGTAAGATAGAAAAACAATTTGAAGTTAGAATTTTAATTATGAAAAACAGAATTTGAAATTTGAAAATCAGAATTTGAAAAACATATTTTGAACCTGGAGTGTTATTCAGAGTCTTACATATAAACTAGACTCTATTACTATTTTTATCTTGAACTCTTGAAAACTTGATAACTCATGAGTCTTGAATCTCTATTGAATTCTGAATATATTGGAACTCTAAAATTGTACAATCTTCAGTATTTAAGTCATGTATACAAATCCTGCATATATATGTATATATATTCTAGATAGAGATGTTAGTGTATATATATATATTATAATCAAATAAAGATGATAATTGAAATAAGGTTATTTTCATCAAAACTCCATTCTCCAACAATCCCCCCTTTGATAATGACAACCTTGGTTTATAAAATATTCATACATGTTCATTACCTGTTGATACTATCTGATCTGGTTATTTTAATACTCCTCCTATCATCATGAATCCAACATACTCTCCCTTAAACTAAGTTTAACTAATCCGTATTTTATAATTTCTCCCCCTTTGTCATCAACAAAAAGAAATTCTAAATATACTCCCACTAAATCCTATATCTATCTATACATAGCCTATGACTCTATACTAAAGTAAATTACTCCCCCTAAATTCATGACTATGAAAAGCAGAAACAAAATAATCAATTCAAGTGTTAATATTGACAAGTGTATCAATCCATATGCACACAAGTTTTAAATCCAAGCAATATTTACAAACAATGTCCAAACAAATTCAAATCAAACAAATCAAATTCAAACAAATCAAATCATACCAAACAATCAAACGTCACTTGGAACTTCTACCCATCTGTATTTTACAAAGATAGGGTCCTTCTTGATGTCCTTCTAACCTTCTTCATTGATAAGTGGTGCTTTGTTGTTTTCACCTCTGAAATGGGAAGATATTGACCAACGAATTAGGTCAAGGCATTTCTCTTGATATTCAACGATTCTCATTTGAATCAATTCTAGATGACGCTGATTATGTAGAATAATGGATAGGATGTTCTTGAAAGAATTCAAAGTTTCTTCAAGATTCTCACTCAAATTATGTATTGGATTTGCCATAATTTGATAGTTTTAGATAAGAATTGATTTGAGAAGAAGGAGAAATAATAGAATAAATTTTTCTGGAAGAAATAGGTTTATATAAGGTCTAAAATTTGTTGGATTGGAATAAACATGAGTTAGTTATTTAAATTTTAAATTTTGAACAAATTTGAAAACCTGGCAATTATATGTCGACATAGGGATAAATGTATGTCGACCTACATTATAATTTTTTTTTTTTGGAAATTTTCATTTTTTTAGTTAATTCTTATTATACTATTTTAATTTATTCAATTCTAATGTTTTCACAATAACTTAAAGATAGTTTTGACATAAATAAAACAACATTCATTTCAACTTGAAAGCAAATACATTCAACTAATGCGAGACACTAAATACGAGGTTCGAAAGCAAATACAAGCAAATACGAAAGGTAATATAAACTAGATAAGCTTAGATTTCAGTGGATGATGAGGAGGAAGATGGGATTCCAAGCTTACTTCCTATTTTGCCATTGAACTTAGACATATGAGTAAGAGTGTTTTTGAGTTTCTTTTGGTTCTTGGCTAGTTTTGCTTGATTTTGGACAAGTATTTCTTTGGAAATGTTTCTAGAGTTGGATGGACACTCTACACTTTCCAAAGAAGATTCTTCTTCTTCTATATCCATAGGATCTTGTTCTTGTTGCATATGAACTTGTTTATCTTTGTATGATTCATAAGGCTTAAAGGTGAGTGGAATTTGCATAAGATGTATATTTGTGGAGTCAAACACTTTTCTTGAGATTAACTCCGAAATATTTGAAAATTTGAGTAAGGTAAACTCCATAATAAAGAGGATTTTCATTTGTTGACATTTATTTGGGCTTAAATTCTTTTAAGATCATATCGGCCCAATTGATGTCATAAGCACCGATAATAGCAAAGAGTGCTTTTTGGACTTTGAGAGTTGGGTTGTTGAAATTTCCAGAACGAGGAGTGATGGTATGTTGAAGAGGAGGTTTACGATTCTTGTTTTTGGGTGGAAAAAACGATTTTTGAATTCCAAATGAGCATCACTTTCAAATATATGATGAATGATTTCCAAATCTGTTTCATCGATTTCGAATTCTGAGAAATCCAAGCCTGTGCTCTTAGAATTCAAGATATTTCCCAAGATGTCACAATATAGAACGAATTGCATAGAACATTTTGACAAGATTAGGATAACATACTTCGTTGTTATCTCACGAATCGATTAGACTTAAACTCTATTTTTTTGAAAAGAGAACAAAGATTGTAAGATGGAAAATCTTCATAGATGGCGAAGGCACCCGTATTGACTTTTCTGTTTTCTAGGTAGTCAACATAGGCATTTTTTTGCTTCTCTATCATTGTAGAGATATCCTTTGATGGTTTTGGATAATCTCATTGTTTGAGGAGTGCTAGAGGAAGCAATTGAAGATTTGTTTTGAAGAGTATAGATATGAAGAGAGTTGTTTGAATTTTTAATGAGAGGTAGAAAGAATAAGATTGAATAAATATATAAATAGAGATTGAATGGGCACAACATTTCTGAAATCAATGACACCTTTTCAGATCTTGGAAGTTGGTGAAAAGTTGGAGGGAAGTTTGAAAGTTTAAACTTTTGAAATTCAAGATTTGAATTTCATTTTCTGGTCTATATGTCGACATGCCCATTTATGTATGTCGACATATGTGTAGAATTTCAAAGGACATGTTTTGACTTTTCGGTTTTATTATATTAATGTTTTTATATCCCAGATTTATTATTTTGTGAATTAATATTAATCCTAACAAACATCCAAAATTTATTTTATTATTATACTTACTATTTATTATTTTGAATTGTAAAATTCAAATTTCAGATTTGAATTTTAAAATTTAGATTTCAAATTCAAACAAAACATCCATTCAACCAAAAAATTAAAAATTAATTAAGGTGTACCTGGTTTTTAGATCCATTTCTTTGATATTTTCTGAATTATGAATCGCTGTGAAACACATATTTGAATTTCCGGTTTCTAGCTCTTCATCACTTGATGATGGATCTGAATCATCTAAAGTTGTTGTGTATGCCCTCTTTCTTTACTTTGACGAACTACTGTTGTATGTTTGTTGATTTGATTTATCTGGTTATGGACACATTCTCTTTATATGGCCTGCTTTGATGCAGTTATAACATTGATCATTGTTTCTTCCCGGACTTCCTTGATTATTTCTTTGAAAATTATTTCTCCATTATTATCTCAGAAATTTTCTGAAATTTCTTGTCATTAAGGCAATTTCTTCATCATCTTCACAGCTTGAGTCAGAACCATTTCTTGTCACCTTAAATGCAATAGATTTCTTTTTAGTTGGATTATTTTCCTTTCTTTTCTGTAATTGGACTTCAAACGACATCAAACCCAGTTAACTCCCCAATCATCATTTCACTGACATTATTGGCTTCTTCAATTGTCAAAGTTTTTAGATCCCATTCTGGAGTCAATGAACTAAGTATTTTTTGGACTTGGTCTTCTTCTGAATAAGTTTTTCCCAATGCTACTAATGAATGCACGATCTCTTGGAATCTGCAATACATATAAGAGATAGATTCATTCTCGTTCATTTTTAATAACTCAAACTGATTAATTATTATTGATATCTTAGTCAGTTTAACCTTATTGGTTCCTTCATGAGTGACTTGTAAAGTTCTCCATATTTCGTAAGCATATTTACAAACTGACACTTTATTAAACTCATTTCTATCTAACAAACAGAACAACATATTCATGGCTTTAGAATTGCTTTGTGCAGCAGCCTTTTGTTCATTAGTCCGTTCTGCAAAATCAATAGCGAGTTCAACATATTCAGTCTGTGTAATATTCCATGTGTCTAATACGACTTATAGTAAATACATTTTCATTCTACATGCCTAATATGAATAATTACTATCATTAAACAGTGATGGCCTAACAGTGGTCTGACCTTCTACAAAAGAACTATTATTACCAGTGTTGGTTGCTATGTAATATTTTCAAAACTCAGATTATGAACTTTTTGAAAACCTATGCTCTGATACCAATTGCTAGGAAATGCGGAATGCAGATCTTAAAGCAAGACTAACACAAGAGGAGAGGTGAATAGTGTTTATAAGGAATTAACAAAAATCTTAAACTTAAATGGTCTTCTATATGAATCACACACAACAGATATGACCATAGATATAGAATCAAACACAAACACAGAAACTGATAAATATAAAATGCAGAAAAGGAAAGAACGCACCGGATTTTATACTGTTTTGGATTACTCCTACGTCCAGTCCCACGCAATGCTGGATTGTGTAGAGTTTTATTATTATCAATATCCAAGTACAATCCCCTTGATTTCACGGTTACAAGGTTAACACCGCTCCAAACACCCTTGAAAACATAATAATATGAGTATTCTAAAGTGTAAAACCAGATGAAAACATAATAATATATTATATAAGCATATTTATAAATTTATAAGGTTTAAAACTATATAACTATATAGACTTATATATTAAATTTAAAACGTATATATAAAATCATAAGCAAGATAGAAAAACAATTTAAAATTTGAATTTTGAAAAATAGAATTTGAAATTTGAAAATCAAAATTTGAACCTGGAGTGCTATTCAAAGTATTACATATAAACTAGACTCTACTGCTATATTTGTCTTGAACTCTTGAAAACTTGATAACTCATGAGCCCTGAATCTCTCTTGAATTCTGAATCTCTTGGAACTCTAAAACTGTACAGTCTTCAGTATTTAAGTCTTGTATACAAATCCTGTATATATATTCTAGATAGAGATGTTAATATATATTTATAATCAATTAAAGATGATAATTGAAATAAGTTTGTTGTCATCAAAACTCCACTCTCTAACATAGAGTCATCACTGGGTAAATCTACCATCCGATTCTCCGAGCTTGACTCGGAGCTATTATCGTCGTTACCCGTGAGAAACTTGGGTAAGTACTGTCTAACACTCAAGTGTCTATGGCCCTAAAAATTTACAAGAAAAATCTTAGAGCTAGGAGTTGTTCTTCTAAGTTTTAATTCATAATCTACTACTAAATCTACAATTATGAAACTTATTATTTATCTTTAAAGTCTATCTATATTAACTAGTTGGTTTGTGGGGAGAAAATTACTAATACCTTAATAAATTTGACCCAAGTGATTTCTGAATATGAATTCTGATGTATTTAGTCCCAAAATGTTATTTATTTTACGTGAGAAGGCACTCTATCGAATATAGTACTCTAGAAGCTCATTCTAGGGCATTACTAACCCTATGTCTAATGAGTACATCATATAGGATATTACTAATCCCATCTCTGATGAGTCCTTTCCCTTTTATTCAAATGAGCCATACCCTAAAGTTTTGTTTAAACCAACTCTGATACCACAATATGGCAACCCAGATTTTTTCACCTTCAAAAATCGGCACTTATTACATCCAAGTATTCAAATGTTGGAGATTCAAAAGTTGGAATCTGCATCGCCTGGGGTAACAACACATCAAAAAAAACAATAGAACTCTTCATTATTATTACAATAACTTTACATCAGAGTTACAATGATCATTAGAATACAATGGTAAAATAGCGGAAAGAAATACAAATATACTCCCAGTGGAAGAATAACGATCCAAAATATTACTCTAGCTCCAATCCTGAATCCAGCTCTGAAGACTAAATCTACAAGCCAAACCACTAGCTGTCCGTATGGAAAATAATGGGCACCCAGAATTTAGGTGTAGAACAATAAACTCCAGTTCATTCATGGTGAGTAGTATGAGAACTCAATACAATTGTTTTTAGGGTTTATTTTAAAGTGACGTCAATCATAGGACTATGTCGCCAAACACAGAACGGCTTTACTCCTTGTGAATACAAGTGCATAGAAATTCGCAATGACTTTTTGGAAAATGAAACTAACACAAGGTCTCGCAGCACACACACAATGCAAATGCACACTTAGGGCGAGGTTTCTCCTTATGATAATCAAAAATGCTTAATACGTGAAAATCCTCTTTCATATTATTATTAGTGCATAGTGTGAAAATTCTTTTGCAAGTAAATGTATAAATCTTAGCCAATACAATGGCCCATCCCATTATACGGACGTTTTCTGCTGGTAACCACTAGCCTATACAACTAAAATCGTAAAGGCTCATAGGGGAGATTGGGTTTTCCAAAAATGACCAGGTAAAGTAACTTCCTTATCTACGATGGGTACGCCTCTAGGGGGGACACCCCGATAACCAAACGGGCTCCCTGCCAACATGGTCAGTCTCTCCCTTACTGGATTGATTACATCACGCCTAAGTAAGTCATCCCCTAGTGTTGCCAACCTTTAAACTGGGATCCCACATCATCAACAACCACAAAAGCAGAAGTTTCCACATAGGTAATACCTCGGCTCCATACCATTGGTACACCTTTTATCTACAAGGAAATGACTACCCATGTCCTCGCTGCATCTTTTCCTGTTTCGGCCATTTTACGAGGCGTGAGGCTTGCCGAAGTCATGATATACACAAAGCTACGCTTTAGTAAGCCATGCTTTGTTCATTAGTAGCTCATCCTTTTAGTATGTCACGCTGTCCATTCACTATATATAACTGATATCTATCAATATATAACCTCTAAGCTCATACATCTCAAATAAGGGTGTTAAGCTAAGAGAATAAATTCTTTGCTATCAAACAGATATATTTCTAATAAAGATCAGTTGCTATATATTCAATTACAATGTTAGACACAAAATCAATACAATTTTTGTTTTGGGTCTGAACGAAACCGAAGGCACCCTGTTCCTCGTCCATAACTGAGAGAGGTCCTTGCAAATCCAGAAAATATGCAAGTATTTCCGAACCAATGCCACAATATAACCTCTTATTGGGTGTACGACCTAACCAAGACATCAACGAGTAATCCATTCGATGTAAAGATCCCCGGACTTCAACCACCGTCTTCAATGTCTTCAACTGCTCCATAACATCGTACTGTTATTTGGAATAGTTTTCGGACATAAATATGATCCTGGTCTTTCCAGATAATAAGAGCAATTTAAAAACACAATTATGGATCACATAACATTTCAACTGAATCTCCTCCAATAGTGGGTTAACCAAACCTTTTATAAATTCATTCTTAAGTCATTCCCATAACTTTTCCTTTGATAACCCGTTAACCAAAATTCCATTTCTTTTGAAACTCTTAACCCATATTTCATAAATCCAATCATGATTCAAGATTATCTAACATCCATCTTTTTAATCTTAATTAAAAGATTATGATCCCTTCCAAATTTCTCGCTTTTAATTTCCTCAAATTAAAGATTTAATTAATTCCTCAATTACGATATGAATGTCCACAATTCATTCCTTATTAGGGTTCAAGAATGATATCATTAAAGATACCATCCACGAAAACACATAAATTAATCGATACTGAACATATGTTAAATAGAAATTATATCTACTTATATTTGATACCAATTCTCAAGATCAACGAATACTATAGCGGAATAATGATACAAACATGTTTTAAATTCCTCAAATAGTATACATCAAATAACAGAATTCCATATCAAATATCTGAAGATTATTTCTATCCGACTTATCTCAATTAAATCGGGAAACCCTTATCTTAGTTTTAAAGATTTATCAAACCCCTTGATATTAGATCTAGATAGATATCTCACCAATTTAGCCTAAATTAATCTCCATATCCAACCCAAACTATAAGCGAAATAACAGTATACTACCTTTTAAATTCTCCAAATAGTATGAGTTATCATCTACAGCGACACTATTAAAAATCCGAACATTCGTCTCCAGCCATATCTAATTAATTTATGATTGGAAAACTTTTTTAATATTAAATAAACCAATTTAAATGTTGATATATCAAATAATTTGGAACTAAAAAATATTTCATAAATTATTTAAAAATGATTACTTAAGGTTCAGTTAATATTCTCAGGTTAAAAACTTTATAACAAATCATTGTTAAAGAAGCGACAAAAGCATTACAAAATAGTCCATATTGGCTTGTTTGATCAAAATGACCTTTATGTTACCCAAAACTATTATTTTCCAATTCAACTCAGTTTGCAATAACTTATAATGATTTTACAACAAATTCCATATTTTTACTATATTAAAAACAACTACTTACAGTTACGGTCGACTAACTGCATTTATAGGGACCTTTTCAAAAATTATTTTACCCATAACTTGGAAGTTAATAGTCAAAATTGGAAAATTTCTTTTTTATTTGAAAGCCAATATTATTTGAAAACAAATATTTTTAGTTTCACTGAAATCCGATTTAAAATGCTCAAGTTATAAGCGTTTAAAGTTATTGGTTGAAATTCGTGAACAATCGCTACACGACTAGTCCTATTCAAACCAAATTGCAACGTAAAATACAAATACGTCCATGTTGCTTATCATACAATTATAAAAATTTATAAATATAGATTATGTCATTACAAAATGATATTTTGAATATTTGACTTCAAATTCAATTAAAAATTAAAAATAAGATATTATAATATTATTATATTAATAAAATAATATTATTTTCCAAACATTAATCCGATTAACTTAAAAATTTACAGAAGATAAAATAAAATAATATAAAACCATTAGCGCAATTAGTTTGAAATAAAGCATCTTCTAGATAGGCAAACCAAACTTCACTTTTACAAGACAAAACTGAATTTATCGATTTATAATAAACAACATGTTTTATATTAAAAATTCGTTGAATAAAATGTTTACGTTTACGAAAGTCTTTTGTATACAGTTCCTTTTAATTCCTAATTCGTTTCAAATTCAAATTTGAAAATTAATTTTCAAACCAAAATTTTAATATTATAATAATATAATATTGTTTATATTTCCAACTGAGAAGGAGATTCAATCGATCACCCATACAATACCATAATCGGAATGCATAGTGTGTCATACATCATTGACAAACATTATAAGCATCCATAACGACCATTATCAACATCAATAAAGAAGTATAATAACTAAGTGTAAGCCTTATAATAATTAACGCTTAATAGTGTACTTGTGTTTTCTAATTACACAATAATCATCCATCATCACCTATGTAGTTAATGCTTCGTTATTATCCCGCTATTATCCTGCTATATCCTGTAGCAGATTACCACCGCTATGCATTTCCCAAATAGCCTCTAATATTTCCTCTTTTCTGTAAGCCCATATATATTCCGCAATTCCTGGTATATCCTGTTATTTCCGTTGTATTACGTTATTCCCGCTATATCTTTGATGAAAGAAATGTAAAATAACATCTATGCATTATAAAAGTATAAAGTAGGTATTTTAATTGGGTTTTTTAATAAATATTTTTGGAAACAAAAATACTCTGTATTCATAAGATTTGACTAAGTTAAACTGAGTGCTGTTTTTCCATTTAATTATCATTTTTACCTTCATAAGAACATTACGAATGAGTTACATGTGTTGTTTAATAGGCATTCGCTATATCCTGCTATTTCTCGCTTTATCCTCGCTATGACTATTTGGACCTCCCCCGCATTGGATCCGCTAAGCACTTTGACATCACATACATATAATCATCAACCATTAACCAATAATTATCCATAATTTAATTAGCAGTGCTAACTAACTATAAGAAATATAGTTAAATAATCCTCACTAACTAGTGTAAAGAAATTAAATAGTTCTCACCCTCGTAGATTTACAATTTCCTCATGGTAGGCGAGCCTAGCGAACATATCGAGCAGAGCTTCTTTCGAACCGACATGTAGAAAAAATACGTAAGCATATATGTACATATATATTTCTTTTTTTAAAGAGGGATAAGCTTTGGAAGGTGGGGAGTGGGGTCCACGGGCCGAGATGGGAAGGTTGACTGGGCGGGTTGGCGAGGCCTACGACGACGTTGGTGGCAAGCGGAGAAGTGAGGCTATGACAACCCATGTCCGTTAATGTCACTCATTAAGAGAATGCATTAAGTTTCGTGAAGCGTTATAAGTAAACAGAAACAATATAAGACATACATAAAATAGAAGCGGAATTAAAAACTTCATTAATCATAATGCATCGTGGTTCAAAACATCATATGTCTGAAAATACATAAACATGGTACATCATTAAAACTTCTATCTTGCACTTAAAACATCAGAGTACAAAAATAAAAGAAGCATAATCTCCAAATAAAACATAGCCATAGTAGCAAAGATAGGAGCTTGAGCAATATATCGAAACAGCTCCAGCAAAATGATAGCAGAATCTTGATCAAGCTTGATTATTGCCACCCTGAGAACCTGGAGGGGGGAATGGAAGAAAGAAGAAGAAACCAAAAGGGTCAGACATAAAGTATGGCGAGTCCAGTTACTTTTAGCAAATAAATAAGTAAAAGTACCATGACAGGCATATAAAGTGGATGAGTGTAATGACCCGCAAATCCATAATAACTGAGTTGACTATATACATCATACGTCCAACCCAAATATCACGAAAATACGAAACATTTTTTTTTAGAAGAAAAAGGTAGAAGAAGAACAGAAATAACAACACAGAATCTCACATCGCAGCGGAATAAAATATAATATATCATAACTTTTGAAATACAAAATTTCAACTGTATAACATACGCTTATCAGAGTACAACACTTACAACACAGCAGAACAAAACTCTATATAACTAACGCTGAAGCCTCCTGCTCCAAGCTCCTTTAGATAGATCTGTAAAATCCTGAACTACTTGACTGCCGTACAAATTTAGGCACCCAAGAGTTTAGGTAGAACAAAACAAAATAAACTCTGGGTCAGTCATGGGACTGGTATGAGTAAGCAATTTAAAACAGTTTCAGAACTAAATGATATCTCATAAGACCACGCCGTATAACACGGAACAGGTTTTTCCCTTATGAGAATCCAAACACTTGACTTATCTTTCAAAATCCTTTTGAAAGGAATAATAATCTTTATATCAAACTCTTTTGATATTATAATAATGTCTAAATCAAGTAAATAACAATCTAGTGGAACGTTTGCATCTCACGTTCCACATATATAATATACAATCAAAACCGCAAGCACATATTGGGTAATGGATTTCCAACTATGACAAGGTATGGAACCACCTTTCGCTAGTGTACCTCTAGAAAGGAATACACTGGATTCAACAAGAACATCTTGCAACCCGACCACACATGACCGACCACTCATTTCGCTTGAGTGTATCGAATGTATATCACCAACGGTTGGGATCAGCAACCGTTTCCCGAATGGGACAACATCAACAATAGATTTTTTAGAAGTAATTGAAACTCTAGATCAGGTGATTATACACCCTACTTCGGAGCGACCGACTTAGCCATGCTGCCTGCCCGATTTCTGTCATTTACCAGTTGATGAGGCTTGAGGTTACGCTTCATCATCACATCAGATTCACTTCGAATGCCACATTGTCAGATCCATCGACAATCACTAACTGACGTCTACAACAGTACATTACGTGTTAGCTAAAGAAGTTTCCTTCTCCGCTTCCACTCTTGGTACGGTTGAAGAAATCAATGTACGTGACCTTTCTGGAAATACTCTGTCAGACATTCATCCATACGAGTCACCCAGGAACAGGATGAACCGAAGGCACAATTTCTATTAATAGAAAAAGTCCTTGCACTCTACTCCGTCTTCAATTATCTTCATATAATCTGATTCGCAACGCTACTGCCAATACGGAGTGGTTCTTCGGATAATAATCCAACCGGTCTCTCCATATTGACAACGATGGTCAAAAACTTCGATAGTCTGTGTTTTGACTATCAAATAAAAACAAGTGTTTCGATAGTCGATGATTTAACTATCGAAGAAAACAAGTGTTCATTCAACATATCAAACAATCACTGAGCCCTTAATTAATATTCCATTAATTAAATCACTTTTCCATTTCTTTACCAATATTTGTTAACCAAATATTTTCAATAACCATACTGGCCTTTTTCGTTATTTGGAAAACATTTCCGAATATCGCCTTCCTTTATTTTCTAAACTTTAGAAAATATATGCTATTTATAATTGGAAAATATTCCAATTACTTATCTCTTTTCCGATCTCGTTTATTTCTATACTTAGGAAATATTCTTTTATTCTATTTCCAAGTTTACACTTATTTGGGTTAAAACGGATGTTGTGTAAAACATCATTACGACAACCCAAATACTATATTCAACTAACTCTTATCCAACATTGATCTTCGAGCATGAAATCTTACTATTTATTTGTTAATAATGAAATCAATCAAGTTGGGGTATAACTACCTCTCAGACCTTGACTGAATAACATTTATAATGTCAAAACAGATATGAGTAATTACTCGAATAATCAATACCATACAACTACTTATTCACTTTTAAACACGTATACGCTTTCTATTCTTACTAGATTTTATTCCTAGTCTTCCTTTTTGATTTTACTATTCTATTTTAAGTTCGTTTCCTTATCGACTTCTATATATATTAATATATAGATTCTAGTTATCAGATTTTCTTAAAAATATTCTAACTCCCTAAATTCCCGGAAAAATTCGCCATAACCTCCTTTGTACCGGGAGCATCGGGATATTTCAAATAGCCTCCCATGGCCCTCACCAATCTAAAAGAAAACGAAAAAGCCAAGAGGCTAGCCGATATGGCACATAAAATCTCATATACGAATTAAATACGTACCTTTTTGTCGAGCATTCTAATATATATCTTCATTAACTTCAATCCAAACCTGTTTAACATATATCTGACTTTTTCCAATTCATTTTAATTCAATCTAGTCGTTCTTAACTCAAATTGTTAATCTATTTGTTAACTGGCACTTTTGCTTATTTCATTTTATAATTGAACATAACATGTTCAATATATTTTTTAAACTTGGTTATAACTCTTTGAACCTCAATTTCAATCTAAGTTTCATACTCGATTCCGAATATGAATTTACAAATCCCTTTCCTTGTTTAAAGCCCAATTTCGATTCAAACTCCATTTAAATTTCTATATTCAAATCTATTTTCAAACTCCATTTGAATTATGTATTCCAATTCCCATTTCAACTCTATTTGAATTTTATATTCGAATTCCCATTTCAAATTCTATTTTGAAATTCTATTTTGAAATTCTATTTCAATCTATTTGAGTTCTATATTCAAATTTCATTTCAAACTATTTGAATTCTATATTCAAATTCCATTTCAACTCTATTTGAATTCTATATTCAAATTCCATTTCAACTCTATTTGAATTCTATATTCAAATTCCAAATTCAATTCTATGCATTATTAAATTTATAAACAACGTTTATAACTTCAATTAAAATTCCACATTATATATTTATAAACAAAGTTTATAAATTCAATTCAAATCCCACATTTTAATTTTATAAACAGAGTTTATAAATTCCATACTTGTTTTATATATTCAAACAAGTTAATATTTTCCCTAGTTTATTAAAAATTCAAATTCTATTTCAAAAATAGAATTCCCTTTTTAAATCTCAAATATACTTTTTCGATATTTTTAATAATCAATATTCAGGCCCCAGTGATTTTTAAACACCAAATAACCAATTATTTATTTTCCTAACACATCATATATGACAGTATATATGTAAACAAATAAACAAACAGATAATATATTTTTGAGGAATCCAGTCGGATTCCTCCAACCTGTTTTCTTGCATCCACAGACGTTAGCACATAAATAATACCCATCCTGCTTCGAGGCAGGATATCGCAGTATGAAGGTCATCCACTAATATATTTGTGGGGCGCATAGGGAAATCATCCACTATGAAACTGCGGGCATCCGCTAATGAGACTATGGGAATCCATCCAATCATCAACCCAATATATATATATATATATATATATATATATATATATATAATAGTTAAGCCTAAATAACTATATATATTTAAATCAACCAAACAGCATTCAACAAAGCAACAACAATTATTTTTAATGAATAAAAATAATTCTAAATAAGGTGGTGAGTGAGATTTACTCACCGTGGTTTTATTTGCCGAATATCGAGCTTTTTGAATTATTCAAATGCCTAGCTCGTATTTTGCCAAACTAACGGGACTCATGTTTGTATATTCTTTCTTAACCTCGTATAAATTAAATTTTAGCTTGTATTTGATGTAAAAAAAATTATTGACTAATGGGATTAAAAGCAAAACAAGAATTTGATTTTTATTTTAATTCAAACAATAGATTTTACCTTTTCCTTTACTGTTTTGAATTTCTGAACATACTTCTTCCTACTGTAGTTTTCAAGCAATTACAGTCTTCCTCAATACTGCCTTTCATAATCCGTCGGCCTCCCGTTGCTCCTCAATCACCTCGCCTACTCCTTACAGTCAACGTATGATATCAGTCGACCCCATCTGAAAAGCGCCGACCTCTCCGTTCATGGTTACACAACTATAGGAAACATCGAACTCAATTTCGAACGCACTCCCCATATCCACTTTCAATGTCGGCAGTCTGATCTCGCACCGCGATAACCCTAATTCCATGTCTGTAGCTCCTTCACATCTGCCCTAGCTCACGCGATGCTCGAACTCGAGCAACCCTGATTGACCCCCCATCCGACGCGCATCCACGTAAAGAATGAATCGATGTAAGCTTCTGTAATGACCCGTATTCTACGCATCATAGGATCGTAGGATTTTTATTTCTTTCACATACGAAGTCGTATGGTCATGTAACTTTGGGGGACGACTATGGGGGTCATTTCCCATGTTCATGATTTTTCCCGATTTTTAAATGACCATTTTACCCCTAGTTGGTACTGTTTTGGCCATAACTTCTGACTGAAAAGGAATTTTGACCTGAAACCACTTCCATTAGCTCCGGACGATGGTTTCTCTTTCCGTAGAGTGGTCACATTAGCCAAACGGACTCACCGTTTGGGAGATATGGCTGAAACAAGTTTCAGATGGTGAAAAACAGCTTAATTGGGCTTAACCGGGTGATTAGCAGCTAGGCCCAGAGGGAAATTTCGGGTTTAGAGGTATAGGAGGACTGATTAGGGTTAGGAAATCACTTTCATTTCAGTTTTGAGCCGCCACAAATCTTCTTGAGACCTTAGTAATGGCTTCCATCCTCTAAAACCTCTCCAAAACACATTTTAGTGAAGATTAAGCCTAAACCACATCAAAACAAGGCCAAATAGCATCAGAGCAAGGTTGGAGCTGCTGCTATACATAGGAATTCAACCCAAACAGAGAGTATTTCAGATTTGGTGTTTCATTTGTGGCCAAGGTGAGTGATTTGCATAGTTTTTACACTAATTACGGTAATTAAGGGTAATTAGTGAGGATTAGCGGATTTATACACTAATAAATTCTGGAAAAATGTTTAGAAATTCTTAAATAATATTTTATGCCTCTGTTAGAAATTTGGTTCGATTTTATTAAGTTTTGTTAACCCTATGATTAGTTTTACTTAAACATGCTTAAGGGAAAATAAGGAGTTTTGGCCACTTTTGATCCGTTTTGATTCATTTGAATTGTTGTTTGGTGTTTGTGGTTGCTCTTACATGTTGCTATGACTCTATGGTATGTTTTATGATTGATTAGAATAGTTAAATTGGTCGAAAACGTCGTCGAATGGCATAGAAAGCTCGCTGGAAAGTTGCAGAAATGTGCAGGTTCCTAACCGGTTCGGATCGGAGCAGGGGTCGGATCGGATTAGTGAACTGACCAAGGAAATCCGAACTGGATTGGGACTTGTCACTGGAGGAGGCTTGGCGAGAAGGAAGGCCATTTACTTAGAGTTGGAGTGGACAAAAGGGATCGGATCGGAAGAATAATGGAGACCAGATCAGATCGACTCAAGAATGGAAGGCTACGACTGGAGCAAGGCGAAGGGAGCGGATCGGATCGGAGCAGATGGAGAACGGGAGCGGATCGGATCGGAGCAGATGGAAAACGAGGGAGCTGATCGGAGAAAACTGGAAGGAAGACAGTGACCCGACCCGACCCAGAGGAGGACACCGTCCCGACCCGAAGTGGAGTATCCGACCCGAACCGGTGAAGGTGATGACTGCCGAACCGAACCGACGAAGGTGATGACTACCGAACCGAACCGACAAGGGTGATGACTACCGAACCGAACCGAATTCTAGGACTGTTACTGCGTGACAACTCTTCTGAAGACCCACTCCAATTCGACCAAACCCGAGATGCAAAGAAAGTCCAAATGAGAAGTTAGAACTCAAGATTCAGAGGGGAATCAACGAGTTCGCTTCATGGTTGGGCTTTGCTGCGGGACGCGTGCCAAGGGGTTATCGACGTCTATAGCTTTGGACCACTATGGTAGGAGGTACGAAGGAGGATTCAGGGCCATTATGGCATCGGTAGAACCAAGGGCTACGACCAATGAAGTGGGTCATTGAAATGTTTGGTCATGACTCCATGTGTTTAGCTTGGTCACAACAGGGTTTCTACGAGTCGTGATTCATCGTTACCTCAAGTCGTCTAGTGTCCCAAAGTGGTAGATATCGTATGCTTTACGCACTGAGTGAGAGATGTGAGGATGGTTGCTATGGATGATTTGTTTGCTATCATTGTGACATGTACACCCCACCCCCGTATTCTTACACTATTTATTATGGCACCTTAGAGTATTGTACGGTATGTGGTACTAACTCTTTGGTTGCAGGTCCAGGTTCAGGTATGGTTTAGTATACCTCTTATCATTCTGTTTAGATGCTTATCGCTCATACCAGGCTTTATGTCTGACCCAGAGTTTTACGTCTCCTCTTATTACTCTGGGTGCTCACACGAGCAGACTAGAGACAGGTTAGCTGGTGATGCACGGGTAGATGATCCGGAGACGAGCAGGAGGCTTCCACTTAATATATACATAATATTCTCCCTGTGTTGTTGAAGATCACTGCTTGGGCATTGGTGGTGCATCTTCTACTTTAGCTTTCTTTTGTTTAGAGACAGTAAATTTGGAAAATTGTAATAAGCTGTATTTGAATTTCCGATGCTCTGATGATTGATGTTGATTTTAGTTATCAGCTTATGCACTGTCTCACCTGTTTTATGTCAAGTATGTTATTATTATATTTTATTCCATGCGCTGTGAGATATCCTACAGGTTCTTTGATTAGTTCATTCCCTTCTTTTCCTTTCTTTGGCGACCGTTCCGTGCTAGTCGGGGTATGTGTACAGCGCACTTTCGGAGGAAATGCAGGCTGGTGCGGAGCGGGCCGTCACACTTGGTATCAGAGCTCTAGGTTGCATAGTTAACCTAGGGAAGTTATCAGGGAGAGACAATATACGTATACGAGAGAGTGTATTTGTGATTACTTTGGTTTTTAAAAGCTATATATATATATACTATTACTAGTATAAGGATGAAGTCGTACTGCACTAGCACCACTATGGAGTCGTTAATCGTTTCCTTTTTCAGATTGACGATGAGCCGATATACTAGAGGTGCTGGTAGGGGAGCCAATAATGGGAATGCTGCTGACATGAGGACGATGTTTACTGACCTCATGAGGGAGATGCTTAGAGATGTACAGAGGGCAGCTCCCAATGGTGGAAATGGTGGTGGTCCAATAGTGCAGGCGCCAAGAGTCGACTTCGCCAAGCTGAATAAGGATTATACTAGTCTTGGTGGGAAGTCGTTCCACGGAACGGAGTCGGCTACGGATGTTCAGGATTGGTTGGATAGTTGCGAACGTATCTTCGAGGATTTGGGTATCGAGGATGCGATGAAGAGAAAGCTAGCGTCCCGTCAGTTGCAAGGGCGAGCAATGAATTGGTGGAATGCTATAAAGGCAGCTACTCCCGAAGATCAGATTACTTGGGAGCAGTTTAAGGCTCGCTTTAGCGAGAAGTTCATTCCAGCTGCTCAGAAGTCAGTGCTGTTTAAGAAGTTCTTGGAGCTCAAGCAGAATGGCAGAGCTGTCTCGGAGTATATTGCTGAATTTGACACTTTGTCAAAATATGGGTTATCTCTTATTGATACTGCCGAGAAAAAGAATGAGAAATTCATAACTGGTTTGGATCAGTACTTGGGGGAAAAAACTTATTAACCACATCGATGAGACGTTTGAATCAATTGTGGGGAAAGCACTAAGATCAGAAAGTCTCTACCCTAAGCCGAAGACTGAGGTTGCATCCGCAGATGAGCCAAAACCACAAGCAAGTGGTGGAGGCAAGGGTGGTTCCCAGAATAAGAGAAAGCAGAATCAGACTAAGGATGGCCAGAAGAAAAAGAATAAGCAAGATGTGGAGTGCTTCAGCTGTGGTAAGAAGGGCCATTATGCTAGTAATTGTCGGGCCAAGCCAGCGGATAGGAAGTGCTTCAACTGTGGCCAGATGGGACATCACAAGGACAAGTGTCCGCAACCCCCCAAAGAAAAGCAAATGGTGAAAGCATATGCCCTTAATGTTATTCCTTCTTCGTCGAATGCCCCAACTGCGGCGGAGAAAGGAAAGAATGTCGTCATTCAAGGTATGCTTTCTGTTTACGATGTTCCTGTTAGAGTTTTGTTTGATACCGGAGCTTCCAGTTCTTTCATATCTAGTGACCTGGTAGATAGGTTGGGATTGGAGCCCGAGATTGTCGATAGACCTTTAGTAGTGACGAACCCGATTGGTGGTTCGACTAGCCTTAGCATGATTTGTCATAATGTGGTCTTATCGAGTCATGGATGCATGTTTGTTTGTGATTGCTTTGTTTTGGGCTTTACAGGGTTTGGCATTATTTTGGGAGTAGATTGGCTCCGAAGGTACGGGGTGGTGGTAGACTGTGAGGGCTTTTTGGTGACAGCTAGAGCGGATGATGGGCGGAGGATAGTGTTTGGTGGTCTACCCAGTGAGGGGGTATTGGCTAGTTTTCTAAACTCCCTCGACATTCCGCATAGTGAGTTGTCAGGTTTGCCCGTGGTTGGCCAGTATCCGGATGTTTTTGAAGAAGTGACCGGACTTCCACCACACCGAGAGATTGAGTTCCGTATTGATTTGGTAAAAGAAGCCAGGCCTATAGTGATGCCACTTCGTCGTATGGCACCAAGGGAGCAGCGAGAGCTCGAGGTGCAAGTCAGCGATCTTTTGAAGAAGGGATTTATCAGAAGGAGTGTTTCTGAATGGGGAGCACCAGTTGTGTTTGCTACCAAGGCGGATGGTTCCCTTCGTTTGTGTGTAGACTACCGCGAGTTGAATAAAGTGACGAGGAATAATAAGTACCCTCTCCCGCGGATAGATGATTTGTTCGACCAGTTGAGTGGCGCGAGAGTGTTCTCTCAGTTGGATCTCGCGACAGGTTTTCATCAGCTTAGAGTGGAAGCTGAGAGTATAGCTAAAACGGCATTTCGAACGCCGTCTGGATTTTATGAATGGTTGGTTATGCCATTTGGGCTGACTAATGCCTCGGCATATTTTGTGGATCTTATGAATAGGGTATTCAGAGATCAGTTGAATAAGTCTGTCCTTGTGTTCGTTGATGATATTTTGGTCTATTCGAGGACAGAGGAAGAACACAAGGAACATTTAAGAGTAGCGATTGAGGTGTTGAGAAAACACCAATTGAAAGAAAAGTTTTCTAAGTGTCACTTCTGGAAGAGGGAAGTGAGGTTCTTGGTCCATGTTGTATCAGAGAATGGTATTGCCGTGGACCCGGCGAAGGTGGCTACGGTACAAGATTGGCCTACGCCCAAGAACGCAACAGATGTATGAAGTTTCTTGGGATTAGCCGGATATTATCGTAAGTTTATCCAAGGTTTCTCCAAGATAGCAGCACCATTGACCCAGTTGACCAAGAAGAATCAAGCTTTTGTCTGGGATGAAAGGTGCGAGAATGCATTCAAAAGTCTAAAGGACAAGATGACAAGCGCACCAGTGTTAGTCATTCCTAAGGGGGATGAAGAGATGACGATATACACGGATGCCTGTGGTACCGGACTGGGTGTCGTATTGATGCAAGGCGGTAGGGTTGTAGCTTACGCAAGTCGGCAATTGAAACCGCACGAGAGAAGATACCCTACCCATGATTTAGAATTGGCAGCGATCGTGTTCGCGTTAAAGATGTGGAGACACTATCTCTTGGGAGAAAGATTTGAGCTGTTTACAGATCATAAGTCGTTAAAGTATCTCTTCTCTCAGAAAGATCTGAATCTCCGTCAGCAGAGATGGTTAGAGTTCTTAGCTTCCTATGATTTTGACATCGCATACACACCGGGAAAGGGCAATGCGGTGGCTGATGCATTGAGTAGAAGACATGCCAGCTTAGGGGCTATGTTCCTTGAATGGAAGCAACTGGAGTATATCGCGGGGTTTGATTTCAGACCAAAGTGCGAATTGGATCCAGAAATGTTAGCAAGTTTGACGATCAGACCCACTTTAATTGAGCGGATCGACTCTAGTCAGAGGGACGATCCTAACCTATTGGAAATCATCTCCAAGTTAGAGATGTGTGTCGATGAGGAGGTGAACAAGTATGGGCTTGATCGAGATGGATGGCTTAGAAAGAATGGAAAGCTTGTTGTACCCAATGTCAATGGATTGAGAGATGAAGTGCTTAGAGAATGTCATCACTCAAAGCTGACTATACACCCCGGTGGTAACAAGATGTATCGAGATATGAAGCAGACTTACTATTGGGAAGGGATGAAAAGAGACGTTGGGAAGTTTATATCCAAGTGCATGAATTGCCAGCTAGTTAAAGTCGAGCAAAAGAAGCCTAGTGGGTTGTTACAGCCCTTGAAATTCCCGAATGGAAATGGGAGCAAGTCTCGATGGATTTCATTGATGGTTTACCAACGACTAGATCGGGACACGATAGCATTTGGGTAGTTGTGGATCGACTGACTAAAAGTGCAAGATTTATACCAGTCAAATCGACCAGAACGGCAGCTAAGTTAGCAGAATTGTATATGAAGTGGGTAGTGAGATTTCATGGAGTACCTAAAAGCATTGTGAGCGACCGAGACCCGTTGTTCACTAGTGGGTTTTGGAAGAGCTTACAAGAGGCTTTAGGGTCAGAGTTACATCTCAGTACCGCATATCATCCTCAGATCGACGGTCAGACGGAGAGGGTGAATCGTATTTTGGAAGATCTCTTGAGAGCGTGTATATTGGATTTTGGTGGATCATGGGATGACCATTTGCATCTAGTAGAGTTTGCATATAATAATAGCTACCAATCCAGTATCGGTATGGCTCCGTTTGAAGCTTTGTACGGAAGACCGTGCAACTCACCATCATGTTGGATAGAGACTGGCGAGAAGTTTATGCTTGGACCAGATGTGGTGAGGGAAACTTCAGATAAGATCAAGATCATTCAACAACGAATGAAGGCTGCCCAAGATAGGCAGAAGAGTTATGCTGATAAGAGGAGAAGAGACCTAAAATTCTCCGTTGGTGACTTGGTGTTTGTCAAGATTTCTCCGTTGAAGAGCGTAATACGATTTGGCAGGAGAGGCAAGTTGGCACCAAGATTTGTTGGCCCATTCCCTGTTCTTGAACTAGTCGGGACTTTGGCATACATAATTGACTTACCGGAGAAGATGGCGGGAGTTCACGACGTATTTCATGTTTCCCAACTAAGGAAGTTCGTTCACGACTCAGATATGACTATTTCACCAGATCAGTTAGAGGACTTCGAAGTAGAACCCGAGGCGGTTGGGAACCGCAAGCCGGCCCGTATTGTCGAGCATGACATGAAGCAACTTCGAAGGAAGGCGGTGAAGCTAGTCAAGGTTCAGTGGGGCGAGGACGAGAATGATTGTACTTGGGAGACAGAGGAGGACATTAGGAAGACACACCCAGAACTCTTTGCCTGGTAAGATTTTGACTTCGATTTAGTTTTCCGCATGCTAGGATAGACTTGTTTGCTTGTTTTGCATGTTTGATTGTTGTATGTGGTTGTTAGGCATGCGGGATCCTTTGTGTGTTTAGGGTTAAGGAATTTCGGGGACGAAATTTCTTAAGGGGGGAAGAGTGTAACGACCCGTATTCTACGCATCATAGGATCGTAGGATATTTATTTCTTTCACATACGAAGTCGTATGGTCATGTAACTCTGGGGGACGACTATTGGGGTCATTTCCCATGTTCATGATTTTTCCCGATTTTTAAATGACCATTTTACCCCTAGTTGGTACTGTTTTGGCCATAACTTCTGACTGGAAAGGAATTTTGACCTGAAACCACTTCCATTAGCTCCGGACGATGGTTTCTCTTTCCGTAGAGTGGTCACATTAGCCAAACGGACTCACCGTTTGGGAGATATGGCTGAAACAAGTTTCAGATGGTGAAAAACAGCTTAATTGGGCTTAACCGGGTGATTAGCAGCTAGGCCCAGAGGGAAATTTCGGGTTTAGAGGTATAGGAGGACTGATTAGGGTTAGGAAATCACTTTCATTTCAGTTTTGAGCCGCCACAAATCTTCTTGAGACCTTAGTAATGGCTTCCATCCTCTAAAACCTCTCCAAAACACATTTTAGTGAAGATTAAGCCTAAACCACATCAAAACAAGGCCAAATAGCATCAGAGCAAGGTTGGAGCTGCTGCTATACATAGGAATTCAACCCAAACAGAGAGTATTTCAGATTTGGTGTTTCATTTGTGGCCAAGGTGAGTGATTTGCATAGTTTTTACACTAATTACGGTAATTAAGGGTAATTAGTGAGGATTAGCGGATTTATACACTAATAAATTCTGGAAAAATGTTTAGAAATTCTTAAATAATATTTTATGCCTCTGTTAGAAATTTGGTTCGATTTTATTAAGTTTTGTTAACCCTATGATTAGTTTTACTTAAACATGCTTAAGGGAAAATAAGGAGTTTTGGCCACTTTTGATCCGTTTTGATTCATTTGAATTGTTGTTTGGTGTTTGTGGTTGCTCTTACATGTTGCTATGACTCTATGGTATGTTTTATGATTGATTAGAATAGTTAAATTGGTTGAAAACGTCGTCGAATGGCATAGAAAGCTCGCTGGAAAGTTGCAGAAATGTGCAGGTTCCTAACCGGTTCGGATCGGAGCAGGGGTCGGATCGGATTAGTGAACTGACCAAGGAAATCCGAACTGGATTGGGACTTGTCACTGGAGGAGGCTTGGCGAGAAGGAAGGCCGTTTACTTAGAGTTGGAGTGGACAAAAGGGATCGGATCGGAAGAATAATGGAGACCAGATCAGATCGACTCAAGAATGGAAGGCTACGACTGGAGCAAGGCGAAGGGAGCGGATCGGATCGGAGCAGATGGAGAACGGGAGCGGATCGGATCGGAGCAGATGGAAAACGAGGGAGCTGATCGGAGAAAACTGGAAGGAAGACAGTGACCCGACCCGACCCAGAGGAGGACACCGTCCCGACCCGAAGTGGAGTATCCGACCTGAACCGGTGAAGGTGATGACTGCCGAACCGAACCGACGAAGGTGATGACTACCGAACCGAACCGACAAGGGTGATGACTACCGAACCGAACCGAATTCTAGGACTGTTACTGCGCGACAACTCTTCTGAAGACCCACTCCAATTCGACCAAACCCGAGATGCAAAGAAAGTCCAAATGAGAAGTTAGAACTCAAGATTCAGAGGGGAATCAACGAGTTCGCTTCATGGTTGGGCTTTGCTGCGGGACGCGTGCCAAGGGGTTATCGACGTCTATAGCTTTGGACCACTGTGGTAGGAGGTATGAAGGCGGATTCAGGGCAATTATGGCATCGGTAGAACCAAGGGCTACGACCAGTGAAGTGGGTCATTGAAATGTTTGGTCATGACTCCATGTGTTTAGCTTGGTCACAACAGGGTTTCTACGAGTCGGGATTCATCGTTACCTCAAGTCGTCTAGTGTCCCAAAGTGGTAGATATCGTATGCTTTACGCACTGAGTGAGAGATGTGAGGATGGTTGCTTTGGATGATTTGTTTGCTATCATTGTGACATGTACACCCCACCCCCGTATTCTTACACTATTTATTATGGCACCTTAGAGTATTGTACGGTATGTGGTACTAACTCTTTGGTTGCAGGTCCAGGTTCAGGTATGGTTTAGTATACCTGTTATCATTCTGTTTAGATGCTTATCGCTCATACCAGGCTTTATGTCTGACCCAGAGTTTTACGTCTCCTCTTATTACTCTGGGTGCTCACACGAGCAGACTAGAGACAGGTTAGCTGGTGATGCACGGGTAGATGATCCAGAGACGAGCAGGAGGCTTCCACGTAATATATACATAATATTCTCCCTGTGTTGTTGAAGATCACTGCTTGGGCATTGGTGGTGCATCTTCTACTTTAGCTTTCTTTTGTTTAGAGACAGTAAATTTGGAAAATTGTAATAAGCTGTATTTGAATTTCCGCTGCTCTGATGATTGATGTTGATTTTAGTTATCAGCTTATGCACTTTCTCACCTGTTTTATGTCAAGTATGTTATTATTATATTTTATTCCATGCGCTGTGAGATATCCTACAGGTTCTTTGATTAGTTCATTCCCTTCTTTTCCTTTCTTTGGCGACCGTTCCGTGCTAGTCGGGGTATGTGTACAGCGCACTTCTGGAGGAAATGCAGGCTGGTGCGGAGCGGGCCGTCACAGCTTCACATGATTTAGGAATTTCAGAAGAATTGATTTTGATTTTCCCTCTCCGGCAGATATTGATTTAGGTTCGAATGGAATTAGGAGGATGCGGCCATTTTATAATAGAAGAGGGTGGTTGCGATTTGTGGTAATAAGGGAGGGCATGGGTATTCTTTGTTTGTGGAAGACAAGGAGGGCACGGGTATTCTTTGTTTTGTGGACATAAGAGAGAACACGGGTTTTGTTTGTTATCCACAAACTAAGTTATTTTATTTTAATTTTAATTTGTTTGTGCACTGTATCCTTTAATTAAAATATCCTATTATTCTGAACTCCTTTCTGAACCCAACAAGTGGCACTCCTAGGGTTTAACCACCATTCCAGACACACTGGGATTGGTCACAAAGTCCAATTTTATCGTCTGAAGAAGATATTAGTTTAAATCAATATAAATTAATTTCAGACAATTCATTCTCCTCGATAATAAATAAATATTATTATCGTTATAAATTTAAATAAAATTTCCCATTAATTATTTGAACTGTATTTAATTCAAATTAAATTCTGAATTCATCTAAATCCATTTTCGTATTCTGTTATTTTAATATATTCGATATTAAATCGTAATTGATTATTAAATCGATAACTCAAATATAAAACACCATTTATATTATCAACTCGATATTTAAATCCGTATTAAATATTTAAAAATTAACCCATAAGAATCCGGGTCATTACAATCTTCCCCACTTAAAATAATTTCGTCCTCGAAATTGCTAAGGTAGAAAAAGTGCTACAAACCCATTTACTTTTCAAAAACACACTTATGTTGATACTCAACATTTCAAACTTCCTTACGTAACTCTCTTTCGAATAAACCCTTATTCAATAACTCCTCCCTTCGAATAACTATATTCGATAATTTATCTATCGAATAACTAGATTCGAAAACCTTTCTTCGAATAAACTATATTCGATTTACTCTATTCAATTTACTCTTATCAATTAACGCTATTGGATTTAACTCTTATCGATTAACCCTATTGGATTAGCTCTTTTCACTTAACTCCTTCCGAATAAGCTATATTCGATAACTCCTTTAACACTATTCGAATAAACTATATTCGATTAACTCCTTTTATTCTATTCGAATAACTAATATTCGATTAACTCCTTTTATTCTATTCGAATAACTAATATTCGATTTAACTCCATTTGCTTGACTCTAGATCGCAGCGATCACAATGGATATGCCTGATTCCCTCAGGAAACATCCGACCGCCCTAGGCTATCTGCAGCCCTGCGAATTACGCTAGCAGTCGTACAAAATGGCCACTTATCACGAGTAACTATGTTTGACTAACTCTATTTCAATAACTATATTCGATCAACTTTAATTAAATAACTAACATTCAATTAAATCCTAATTCGATTAACTATGTTCAATTAACTCTATATGGTAAACTCTTAATTTGAATAACAAATATTCGATAAATTCTAATAGAATAACTAATATTCAATTAACTCTACGGATTAACCCTAACTGATTAACTCTAACTGGTTAATTCTTACTCTAATCGGTTTATTCTAACTCTAATCGATTATTTCTTACTCTAATCGACTTCTCCTATTCGAATAACTCCTATTGGATAACGTTTATTCATTTATAAAATTTATTTTTAGTAACGGTTCTTCACTTTATAAATGTTCTCTTTAATAACGTTACTTCACTTATACAAGTGCTGTGTACCCCTTCTATTTAAAACTATCGGTGTTAAAAACCAATATCTCTTCTCTATATAAGTTCAGACTTTTATATTCCATTTATCGAATGATAAATATTTAATTTAATTTATAAACTGTTTTTTTTATAAATTAATCTTTTCTATTTATCTGTTAAAAACAGATTTCCATTTCCTATTCATCTTCTAAATATTCCTTCGATTAAATTCTATTTATTTAACAAATAAATATCTTATCTATAACATTCTATTTATTTTCTATAAATAAATATTTCCATTTAATCTATTTGTAAATGTTTTACAAATATTTCCTTTTAAATTCTATTTGTAAATGTATTTACAAATATCTCTCCTTCTATTTGTTTGCACATAACTTCCTTTGTATTTGTGTTACAAATATTTCCTTTATATTTGTTTTACAAATATATTTTCTTTTTAACTCTTTTGGTCTTTCCTTTATTTACACCCAATTCACATTTCATTCACATAGATTTTACTCAATTTATTCAATTCGATCCATTTAACTTACTTAAGTTAAATTTAATTTCAATCATTCAAATTCCCAGGGTTTTATTTCAAAACTCCTTTGAAGTAATATAAATATATACATATATTTATATCTATCTCAAATTCAAAACATTTGAATTTTCAAGCAACTTGTTTTCTTTTCAAACAAATTTCCATCAAAAACTTTTCTAAGGTAGCAATCCATCACTTAGAAACTCGAAAATAAACACTGATGAGGTTGTGATCATCATCAGAATTATTTCCCAGCCACTGAAGTGAGTTCAGTGCTATATTTCTTTCAAACTCCATTTAGAAAAATATTTTCCAAACTCCCCGGATTTTAAATTCTGAATTCTTGTTTGAATTCAATTTTAATTCATCTCATTTGTATATATTTCATTCTTATACAAATTCTATTGGTTATGTATAACTATTTCAGTTTTATAATCTAATTCGATTATAATCCTAACAATCAACTCAACTATTTAAAATCGTGTCCAATCTTCTGTTCAAGTGTTTATAAACTCCTATCGACATCGTGGCGTCCCACGATTCGATCAGAATTTATAATTCACTCCACATACTAGTCAACACAATATAAAACAGTTTTTATATCAAATAACAAATACGCTCTCTCGTATATATATACACTCAACTCATTCTAGGATACTACTGATCCTATCTCTAATGAGCACATTCCAACAAGCCTAGGTATTCGCTCAACCTAAGCTCTGATACCAACTGTAATGACCCGCAAATCCGTAACATCCGAGTTGACTATATACATCATACGTCCAACCCAAATATCACGAAAATACAAAACATTTTTTTTAGAAGAAAAAGGTAGAAGAAGAACAGAAATAACAACACAGAATCTCACATCGCAGCGGAATAAAATATAATATATCATAACTTTTGAATTACAAAATTTCAACTGTATAACATACACTTATCAGAGTACAACACTTACAATACAGCAGAAAAAAACTCTATATAACTAACGCTGAAGCCTCATGCTCTAAGCTCCTTAAGATAGATCTGTAAAATCCTGAACTACTTGACTGCCGTACAAATTTAGGCACCCAAGAGTTTAGGTAGAACAAAACAAAATAAACTCCGGGTCAGTCATGGGACTGGTATGAGTAAACAGTTTAAAACAGTTTCAGAACTAAATGATATCTCGTAAGACCACGCCGTATAACACGGAACGGGTTTTTCCCTTATGAGAATCCAAACACTTGACTTATCTTTCAAAATCCTTTTGAAAGGAATAATAATCTTTATATCAAACTCTTTTGATATTATAATAATGTCTAAATCAAGTAAATAACAATCTAGTGGAATGTTTGCATCTCACGTTCCAATATATAATATACAATCAAAACCGCAAGCACGTATTGGGTAATAGATTTCCAACTATGACAAGGTATGGAACCACCTTTCGCTAGTGTACCTCTAGAAAGGAATACACTGGATTCAACAAGAACATCTTGCAACCCGGCCACACATGACCGACCACTCATTTCTCTTGAGTGTATCGAATGTATATCACCAACGGATGGGATCAACAACCGTTTCCCGAATGGGAAAGCATCAACAATAGATTTTTAGAAGTAAATGAAACTCTAGATCAGGTGATTATACACCCTACTTCGGAGCGACCGACTTAGCCATGCTGCCTGCCCGATTTCTGTCTTTTACCGGTTGATGAAGCTTGAGGTTACGCGTCATCATCACATCAGATTCACTTCGAATGCCACATTGTCAGATCCATTGACAATCACTAGTTGACGTCTACAACAGTACATTACGTGTTAGCTAAAGAAGTTTCCTTCTCCGCTTCCCTCTTGGTACGGTTGAAGAAATCAATGTACGTGACCTTTCTGGAAATACTCTGTCAGACATTCATCCATACGAGTCACCGAGGAACAGGATGAACCGAAGGCACAGTTTCTATTAACAGAAAAAGTCCTTGCACTCTACTCCGTCTTCAATTATCTTCATATAATCTGATTCGCAACAGCTACTGCCAATACGGAGTGGTTCTTCGGATAATAATCCAACCGGTCTCTCCATATTGACAACGATGGTCAAAAACTTCGATAGTCTGTGATTTAACTATTAAATAAAAACAAGTGTTTCGATAGTCGATGATTTAACTATCGAAGGAAACAAGTGTTCATTCAACATATCAAACAATCACTGAGCCCTTAATTAATATTCCATTGCTTTTCCATTTCTTTACCAATATTTGTTAACCAAATATTTTCAATAACCATACTGGCCTTTTTCGTTATTTGGAAAACATTTCCGAATATCGCCTTCCTTTATTTTCTAAACTTTAGAAAATATATGCTATTTATAATTGAAAAATATTCCAATTACTTATCTCTTTTCCGATCTTGTCTATTTCTATACTTAGGAAATATTCTTTTATTATATTTCCAAGTTTACACTTATTTGGGTTAAAACGGATGTTGTGTAAAACATCATTACGACAACCCAAATACTATATTCAACTAACTCTTATCCAACATTGATCTTCGAGCCTGAAATCTTACTATTTATTTGTTAATAATGAAATCAATCAAGTTGGGGTATAACTACCTCTCAGAACTTGACTGAATAACATTTATAACGTCAAAATAGATATGACTACTTACTCGAATAATCAATACCATACAACTACATATTCACTTTTAAACACGTATACGCTTTCTCTTTCTATTCTTACTTGATTTTATTCCTAGTCTTCCTTTTTTATTTTACTATTCTATTTTAAGTTCGTTTCCTTATCGACTTCTATATATATTGATATATAGATTCTAGTTGTCAGATTTTCTTAAAAATATTCTAACTCCCTAAATTCCCGGAAAAATTCTCCATAACCTCCTTTGTACCGGGAGCATCGAGATATTTCAAATAACCTCCCACGGCCCTCACCAATCCAAAAGAAAACGAAAAAGCCAAGCGGCTAGCCGATACGGCGCATAAAATCTCATATACGAATTAAATACGTACATTTTTGTCGAGCATTCTAATATATATCTTCATTAACTTCAATCCAAACCTGTTTAACATATATCTGACTATTTCCAATTCATTTTAATTCAATCTAGTCGTTCTTAACTCAATTTGTTAATCTATTTGTTAACTGGCACTTTTGCTTATTTCATTTTATAATTGAACATAACATGTTCAATATATTTTTTAAACTTGGTTATAACTCTTTGAATCTCAATTTCAATCTAAGTTTCATACTCGATTCCGAATATGAATTTACAAATCCCTTTCCTTGTTTAAAGCCCAATTTCGATTCAAACTCCATTTTAATTTCTATATTCAAATCTATTTTCAAACTCCATTTGAATTATATATTCCAATTCCCATTTCAACTCTATTTGAATTTTATATTCAAATTCCCATTTCAAATTCTATTTCAATCTATTTGAATTCTATATTCAAATTTCATTTCAAACTATTTGAATTCTATATTCAAATTCCATTTCAACTCTATTTGAATTCTATATTCAAATTCCATTTCAACTCTATTTGAATTCTATTTTCAAATTCCAAATTCAATTCTATGCATTATTAAATTTATAAACAACGTTTATAACTTCACTTAAAATTCCACATTATATATTTATAAACAAAGTTTATAAATTCAATTCAAATCCCATGTTTTAATTTTATAAACAGAGTTTATAAATTCCATACTTGTTTTATATATTCAAACAAGTTAATATTTTCCCTAGTTTATTAAAAATTCAAATTCTATTTCAAAAATAGAATTCCCTTTTTAAATCTCAAATATCCTTTTTCGATATTTTTAATAATCAATATTCAGGCCCAAGTGATTTTTAAACACCAAACAACCAATTATTTATTTTCCTAACACATCATATATGACAGTATATATGCAAACAAATAAACAAATAGATAATATATTTTTGAGGAATCCAGTCAGATTCCTCCAACTTGTTTTCTTGCATCCACAGACGTTAGCACATAAATAATACCCATCCTGCTTCGAGGCAGGATATTGCAGTATGAAGGTCATCCACTAATATATTTGTGGGGCGCATAGGGAAATCATCCGCTATGAAACTACGGGCATCCGCTAATGAGACTGCGGAATCCATCCAATCATCAACCCAATATATATATATAATAGTTAAGCCTAAATAACTATATATATATTTAAATCAACCATACAACATTCAACCAAGCAACAACAATTATTTTTAATGAATAAAAATAATTCTAAATAAGGAGGTGAGTGAGATTTACTCACTGTGGTTTTATTTGCCGAATATCAAGCTTTTTGAATTATTCAAATGCCTAGCTCGTATTTCGCTAAACTAACGGGACTCGTGTTTGTATATTCTTTCTTAATCTTGTATAAATTAAATTTTAGCTTTTATTAGATATAACAAATTTTATTAACTAGTGGGATTAAAAGCAAAACAAGAATTTGATTTTTATTTTAATTCAAACAATAGATTTTATCTTTTCCTTTACTATTTTGAATTTCTGAACATACTTCTTCCTACTGTAGTTTTCAAGCAACTACAGCCATCCTCAATACTGCCTTTCATAACTCGTCGGCCTCCAGTTGCTCCTCAATCACCTCGCCTACTCCTTACAGTCAACGCACGATATCATTCGACCCCTTCTGAAAAACGTCGACCTCTCCGTTCATGGTTACGCAACTATAGGAAACATCAAACTCAATTTTGAACGCACTCCCCATATCCACTTTCAATGTCGGCAGTCCGATCTCGCATCGCGATAACCCTAATTCCATGTCTGTAGCTCCTTCACATCTGCCCTAGGTCACACGATGCTCGAACTCGAGCAACCCCGATTGACCCCCATCCGACGCGCATCCATGTAAAGAATGAATTGATGTAAGCTTCACATGATTTAGGAATTTCAGAAGAATTGATTTTGATTTTCCCTCTCCGGCAGATATTGGTTTAGGTTCGAATGGAATTAGGAGGATGCGGCCATTTTATAATAGAAGAGGGTGGTTGCGATTTGTGGTAATAAGGGAGGGCACGGGTATTCTTTGTTTGTGGAAGACAAGGAGGGCACGGGTATTCTTTGTTTTGTGGACATAAGAGAGAACACGGGTTTTGTTTGTTGTCCACAAACTAAGTTATTTTATTTTAATTTTAATTTGTTTGTGCACTGTATCCTTTAATTAAAATATCATATTATTCTGAACTCCTTTCTGAACCCAACAAGTGGCACTCCTAGGGTTTAACCACCATTCCAGACACACTGGGATTGGTCACGAAGTCCAATTTTACCGTCTGAAGAAGATATTAATTTAAATCAATATAAATTAATTTCAGACAATTCATTCTCCTCGATAATAAATAAATATTATTATCGTTGTAAATTTGAATAAAATTTCCCATTAATTTTTTGAACTATATTTAATTCAAATTAAATTCTGAATTCATCTAAATCCATTTTCGTATTATGTTATTTTAATACACTCGATATTAAATCGTAATTGATTATTAAATCGATAACTCAAATATAAAACACCATTTATATTATCAACTCGATATTTAAATCCGTATTAAATATTTAAGAATTAACCCATAAGAATCCGGGTCATTACAATGAGAAAGATGACATCACAAAAGGTAGGTATGACAACGTAAACCTGATAGAGTGTAAACACTTCTCTAATGATTACTCTGCACCGATACTAGTATAATCAGAATGAGATGATCCCAGCAACTATAAGATGGTAGACTTAGGCGTACTTTCTGGTGAGAGGTTTTAACCTCATACAATCAACAGGCAGCCCAATAACAGGCTCTTAAACTTACCAGAGTCTAGATGTACCCTAACCACTACCCTAATCAATCGGCTCCCTATTCCGTAGATACCTTGTGCTGGCGCCACAGTAGGGTGTATCACTCCCTAAATTGGCAACCCTTCATTTTCCGGATGTGCACAACCATATCTACTGGTGCCACCGTTGTCTTGTCCCCCTCTGCCCGGACCATGCATGCACATGACCCGGTCGATTTGCGTCACCCACACCATCCTCCACGTTTGGATCTCTTACAATCAGCCCAGTAAGCGTGCCTCGACTCTGACATAGTTCGGAGTAATCATTTAATACTGTTATATGGGTTACTGACTGAAACGGGTCCCACACACAAGATGATACAAGCTTCCCCCTATGCTTGCATCCCCATTAGGTTTTCCACAGGTTATGCTTACCTAACGGTGTCTTTAATTACATAACCCTAATAGGTTAAGTTTGTGGGACTATATATAAATATTACCCACCCAACCCAGATATACTTAACCCTCCTACTGTTAAAACAAGTTTACTTAACCCCTAATCAAGTTCATGTTCATACAATCCCTATGGATTCAACTAGGTTAAGTATTCCAATTCATTACAATGTCGATTTATGGTTATAATGTGCTAAACCTCCCAAATAAAGCCTACCACTTGTGGATGTTGGATATCCCGGTCGGTTCCGGGCAGACTTCTTCCACCAGTCTGGCTTAACCTCGTGTCTTAACACGTCTCGTGTTTATGCACTTAGACCCCTCCCATTAGATTCACCACTTGTGGTCGGTGGATATTCTAGGCAGTTCCGGCCAGACTTCTACCACAAGTGTAATCTAACCTTGAGTCTTGGCGCGGCTACAGTTTCTAATTTTTGTAATCCTAGGCATTCCAATTATTAACCAAATTTACCTATGTCGTTATAGGTTTCCATGCCCCTTTTCCCAAGTTATGTTCATAATAAACTATATGCTCCAGATTCAAATTATTACACTTTATTCAAGTTATGCCCAACTTCCTAATTACAAGTTATGCCCAGTGTTAACGTTTTCCCCTTGTTTCCAATCTAACATATTCGCATATTTCAGCGGCATGCCTAGGCTCGAAGGTAGCCTGGCTATATAAAAATAAAAGGGAAAAGATAGAGGGAAAAGGACAGAGATGATCATACTAACAAGGTTGACATGTAATGGCATAAACATATATTGGCATAAGGACTAGATAAGCATATATGATGAACATGTAGCAATAGCACTGATTCTAGCATAATAGGGATAGGCATGATGTGATCTAAACAATGATTTAGATGTCCAACTAACAACTGGTCCGATTTGGCCATAAACATAATAGAACAAGTGATCTAAACAATGAATTAGATCTATAATCAAAGGTAGATTTGACATGATAAAGGTTAAGATCCAAGTCATAGTCATATCAGAATATCATAGATATACAAGTTATAACAGATCTGATATGATTCAAGTAGTCACAGGCATATATCCAAATTATAGTCATATCATGTTTTACTTTTTAATTATTTACATCTAAAAGTAACTTAAACTCATAGTATTTGGATCTAGAAAAGTACAAGAAGAATAGCAGATGTTGAATCACATATCTACACTTGAATAACTCGATTAAAGAAGAAGAAAAAGGCATGATTTGATCTGGCAAGAGGCAACATCTAGTTCTATATTATTTTTGGTGCGCAAAAACATGAGAAATTAGGCCATATTTATAGCCGAACCCCAAACCCTAATCTGTCCAGATCTGCGGAGGGGGTCGACCCCTCTTATGGGGTCGACCCATGGGTCGACACCCCTTGCCAGGATTTTTGCCACTCACGGAAATTTGATTTTTGAACTGAAATTTGATTTTCTGGATTTAATTATATATGTATATAATTCTCTTGCGCGTATACAAACTTCAAACCTTCATAACTTCTTCATACGGTGTCCATTTTATGCAAACCAGGTGTCTATTTTGATCAGAATTCCAAGACAAACGCAATGGCGTAGTCCATTTCCCTTAATTATGAATGTTAAATTAATTATTCATTAATTTTTCCTCTTTAGTGTTGTTAAAATTACGGGGTGTTACAATCTCCCCTACTCAAAGAATTTCGTCCCTGAAATCTCCAAGTTAAGAAGAATGTATATCGTACCATCCGTCAACCATCTACTTGTCCAACAATCTTAGGCATCCATTGTACTTAAAGACTTACAATGCTTATATGAACATATGCAAAGGTGTATGTATATGTCCCAATACTAATGCAAAGATCAGGCGGTCTACTGATTCAGTCGACCTCCTTAATGCAATATATGTCAGTGCGATGAATCCATCATGTATGCAACAGTCCTATTATAACATGTAAGTTCTATATGGGTGCACACTCATCCATCCAAATGCAACATGCATATGATGATACATCCATTTCCATCCATTAAAAGAAGAAAAATGCACATACATCCATATGTAGTATGAGAGTGATTGAGCCGATCTAGTGCATAATGTGTGTGTATATGCATCCACGAGCAACCACTAGCAAACACTCGCATCCACTTGCATCCATCAAACATAACATGACTCAAACACATGTTTACATCCATGGTATTCTTACCAAAAGGTTGAAGATTCGATCGATAGGACATACTCAAATGTTAGAAACAAGCATAAATAAAGGCTTTGGAAAGGAAGTTAAGAACATACCCTCGAAAAGAAAAGGGTATGAAGTATGAATCTTGTCTTCGGTCTCCCAAATCGCATCCTCTAGGTTATCTCCTCATTGAAATTACATCAACTTGACTTCTCTATTGTGTAGCTTCTTAACTTCTGATCCAAGAATACGCGTAGGAACTCATCTGATTGTCGCCTCCCATTCAACCTCTACTTCCTCCAATACACTTGGCTCAACTACTTCTGCGGTATCATGCAAGCATTTCCGCAAATGAGAAACGCGGAAAACATCATGAACGCCGTATAGTCTTTCTAGTAGCTTTACTCTATAGGCCATTTGGCCAATCCTTTCTGTTATGGGAAATGGCCCTACAATTCTTGGCACGAATTTTTATATAGATCCAAAGCGAACCACATTCCTTAAAGGTGACACCATAATGAAAACCATGTTTCATACTTTAAATTCAATGTCAGTCCTTCTCTTGTCAGCGTAGGATTTATGCTTATCTTGAGCGGTCTTCATTCGCCGTCTAATAAGATCAATCTTCTCGGACGTTTCTCTAACCATATCTGGTCCAAGTAATAGCTTTCTTTAGATTCCCACCAACAAGTTAGTGATCTACAGGGTCGCCCATATAATGCTTCAAAGGGTGCTATGCCAATGCTAGCTTGATAACTATTGTTGTAGGCGAATTCTACTAAAGGAAGATGCTTTTCCCAAATCCCTCTGAAGTCTAGGATACATAGCCTCAAAAGATCCTCAAGAATTCTGTTCTCCCTTTCCGTCTGTCCATTGGTCTGTGGGTGATAAGCGGTGCTCAAACACAACTATGTACCTAATGCTTCTTGCAAGCTCCTCCAAAATTCACTGGTGAAGATGGCGTCACGATCGCCTACGATGTTGGAAGGTACCCCATGAAGATGGACTATCTTACGAACGTAAATTGCTGCCAACCATGCTATCTTCCTCTTAGTCTTAACTGTAATGAAATGAGCGCTCTTAGTAAGTCTGTCTACTACAACCAAATGTCGGTATTGCCTTTCTTCGATCTAGGCTAACCATCTATGAAATTCGTAGAGATGCTCTCCCACTTCCATTGTGGAACCTCCAAAAGATGAAGTAAACCACCGGGCTTCTTTTGCTCAGCTTTAACTTCCTGGCAAGTCAAACGTTGAGAAACAAACTCTGCCACATCTTTCTTCATCCCAGCCCAAAAGAAAACCCACTTCATATCTCTGTACATCTTATCACCACTGGATGAATATTCATCTTAGAATTATGGGCTTACTATAGAACTGTCTTTAACAAACTTAAAGTTTGGGGAACACAAAGCCTCCCTTCTCATCGCAACCACCCTTTATCGTTCATGGAATATCTATTGAGGTGACCAGAAGTCTCCCTTTTACTAAGCCTATCCAAGACGTCTGAAATCTATGTATCATTGCGCTGTGAAGCTCCTATCTGATCCATAAGAGCAGGTCGTATCTCTAGCGATGCAAATAAACCAAGAAAAAACTCGTTGGAGGGTTTAAAGTCAAAAGTCGATGTGAATTCCAAGCTTTTCCTCTCCACAAACAGAGGACTTTGGGCCATTCATTGCCTACTCAGTGTGTCTGCCACCACATTACCTTTGTCAGGGGTATAAGCAATCTCAAAATCATAAGAAGCTAGGAACTCCATCCACCTTTGTTGCCTCAAATTAAGATCCTTCTACAAGAACAAGTACTTGAGAGATTTATTATCAGTGTATAACTCAAACTTTTCACCAAGAAAATAATGACACCACGTCTTAAGAGCAAATACTATGGCAGCTAGCTCTAAGTCGTGGTTAGGGTAGTTCTTCTTATGAACTCTTAGTTCTCTACCCCCATAACATTCTACCCTTCCTTCTTGCATCAGAACCGCACCAAGCCCTGTACCACATGCATCAGTGTATACTGTAAACACTTTATCTCCATCGGGTAAGGTCAAGACTGGGGCCGTTATCAGAGCCCTCTTCAATCGTTGGAAAGTAACAGCACAATCTGTATCCCATGAAAATGTCAGATTCTTCTTCGTCGGCCTGGTGAGTAGTGCTGATATCTTTGCGAAGTCCTTAATGAACTTCCTATAATAGCCTGCCAATACAAGAAAGCTTCTCACTTCCGTCGCATTTTTTGGAATTTGCCAATCTTGAACTGCAACTGCCTTTGTGGGGTCTACTGCTATCCCATCAAACCGCATGCCATAGAAATCTCACCTCTTTTTTTCAAAAATGGCATTTGGAGAACTTTGCCTTAAGATGATGCGAATGGAGAGTTTTCGAAACTTCTCTCAAATGTTGGGCATGCTCTTCTTCGCTCTTTGAGAAGATCAAGATATCATCAACAAAGACTGACAAATTTATTTAGAAACTCCCGAAACACCTTAATCATGAAATCAACAAAATAGGCGGGTGCATTCGTCAACCCAAAAGGCATAACGAGTCATTCAAAGAAACCATATGGAGTCCTAAAAGCAGTCTTATCTATACTGTCCTCAACCACCCTCAACTGATGAAACCCCGTAGCCAAATCTAACTGAGTGAATACCAAGGCACCAAGAAGATGGTCAAACAAATCATCTATCCTCGGGAGTGGGTGCCTGTTCTTTTTAGAGTTTATTCAACTCCCTATAGTCTACACACAAGCGAAGTGAACCATCCGCCTTAGTCGCGAATACTACTGGAGCACCCCATTCAGATCTGCTTCGCCTAATAAACCCTTTCTCAAGTAGCTCCCCTTATTGCTTGTAAGCTCCCTCCTTTCCCTTGGAGCCATATGGAGCACAAGTAATGCAACTGGCTTTGCACTGTCCACCAAATATATATGAAAATCGATTTCATGCCTCAGAGGTAAGCCACGTACCTCATCAAAAACATCAAGATAACCTCGGACTACTCGCACAGATCGTAGATCATCGATAGATGCATCTAGAGAATCTAGTAAACTAAGCATGACAGACCATTACGGGTCACAAGAAATCTCGAGGGTCCAACCATGGCAAGTCAAAAGTCTAACAACCCTCTTCTCACAATCCAGAATGGCACCATACATGGTTAGCCAATCCATCCCTAGAATTAAACCATATCCCATAAAACCGAGCACATATGTGTCGCACTCAAACTCGACGCCTAACACAGATATTCTCAAACCCGAAAATCATGGGCAAATAAGCTGAACTACAAATGGGGTTTGAGACAACTACGGGATCCACTACCATATTAGTATTTAAGTGCAAAGACTCAACCAAAAAACTAGATATAAATGAATGTGAAGCACCAGAATCAAAAAGAGTTCTAATAGGATGACTGGTGTAACACCCAACCTCCGCTAGGGTCACTCACAAAGGGAATGCCCTAGTTTTGGAGAGGTATTATCGAGATAACATCACAGAATTATCACAAGACAGAACATAAATAAATAATTAAGTAAACAGCGGAAGAATTTCTGAGCAAAACAGAACTTCATTTCATTCCAAATTAAACCATGTCTTTTACAAACATTTCAAGTAACCTCATTACAACTGTCTTGTAATAATAGCCAAAGAAGCAGTAATTTAAAAACAGTAAAACCGCTTATTCCCCAAGTGTAGTCAAAAGAAGCAGCCATAGCAAACCGTACATGCTGAGCCAAAGCAAGTGATATCCAAGCTAAGAGCTAGTTATTCCTCCCTGAGAACCTGGGGGGGAACGAAAGAAAAAGAGGCGAAAGGAAAAGGGTCAGTCATAAAGACTGAGTAAGTTCTAGTGACTTTCAGTGTAAAAACGGTTAAAACAACCTGTCATGTATGAACTAGAACTAGACTTAAGAATAGTGTCAAGGTGAACAAGATAGACTAAGGTGATCAGGATAAGTCAAGACAAGTCAAGTAAAGCATCACATGTTCGAGATCCGTTGCATCGACTTCACTAGTATACTAAGCCCGTGTCACAAGTTAATCACGAAATAAATCCCACGGCCCAATATCATGAAATGACCCTGAAACGGGGTCTGACCCAAGTACGGGGTCCTACGGAGCGATTATCTAGTCGATCGGCTCCCTACAAGTTCTAGCTCGTCAAGTGTCCGTGTCATACGGCTAATCACGAATGTAGTCACCTGTGCTGGGTCCACCTTCGGGTGTATCAGCCCTAAGGTGTCAACCCCTGACACGATTCAAGATGCACAGATAAATCTACGGATACCCAGTGTCTGCCCCGGATACGTGCACGATCGTAGTCCGCCAAACCTACACTGGCGTACCCCACTGCCGCCGTTCACCTCTTACAATCAGCCCAGTAATCGTGCCCCCACCCGGCCTAGCCCCAGGGTACCTTGATACATCTAGAGGGTTACTGCTGAAAGGGGTCGTGTCTAGGGTTTTGTCTAATAGATTAGGTCATGTAATTCGTGACCCAACCCGCCTAACAGATTAAGTCATGTAATTCGTGACTCAATCCTTTTCTAGTCTAGTCATGTCAAGATGGTTAAGCATGTCATTTCAGTTCGCGACTTAACCCACCTACGTGTCATGTCAAGTTGGCTAAGTGTCGTCGTTTTCAAGTTCATGACTTAGCCCTTCAAATTGTGTTCAAGTTGGTTAAGTTGTCTTTTCATGTTCATGACTTAACCCTACTTGGCATTAATTGATTCGTTAATGCACCGAACCACTCACATTGGATCCTGTTGTTCGTAGCCACTGGATTTGTCGGGCGGTTCCGGGCAGGTTTACACTACGAACTCAACCCAACCTCGGGTTTCAAGCGCGATGTGACCAACTACCCACATTGGATCCTATTGTTTGTAGCAACTGGATTTGCCGGGCGGTTCCGGGCAGATTTACACTACAAACTCAACCCAACCTCGAGTTAGCCACTTTCTTGTTTTCTAAAGTCATGCCCATGTTCTTATCAGAATTTTGATATCATGTTCATATGTCAACTTCGTGCCCAACTAAGGCATGTTTAAAGTCAAGTTATGGCATGTTCAAGTCAAGTTTTTCGTGCCATATTTCATGTTCTACTTATGCCAAATTTCATAGTTTATGCTTATAATTAATTCAAGTTTTGCCTATTCTACCCAATCGTATCCCCAACGTATATAAACGTACTTCGTTCACAAGTATAAACAGTTCAAGAGATAAAGGGGAATAATACCAAACATGTGATAGGCATATGTGACAGTTATAACATTACTTGCATAATAAACAGGCTATAACATATCACATAGTTGCAATACTAGTATGGTGATAACTTGGCATAGTGATGATTCCAACTTAATTTAACATGATGTTTTCAACTTTGCATCATAGGCATAATAATCATTGCGGCATCATAAAAATTTTATTATAAACATGAAACATTAAAGGCATAGAAATCCTAATGGGCATAGTGGATTCCAATTTAGCATTTTTAACATAATGATTCTCATAGACATAATAATTCCAATTTATCATAATGATTCTCATCTAATATTATAAACATAATGGTTCCAACTTAGCATTATTAACATAATGATTCTCAACTAACATGATAGACATAATGATCCCAATTTAGCGTTTTTAACATAATTAACATGATAGACATAATGATTCCAATTTAGCGTTTTTAACATAATTAACATGATAGACATAATGATTCCAACTTAGCGTTTTTAACATATCTAACATTATAACAATTTCAACTTTTCATCATAGCCTAGCAATACCCTATTTTTCATAAATCATGATGGGTATAATAACACCACAGGCATAATTCCATCAATATTCATAGCCATGGTCTAATTAGCATCATAGGCATGGTTTAATCAACATAAATATTTCAATAAACATAGCGATTTCATGGACATGTATTAGTCCAACTTGCCAAACAATTAAGCCCAAGTGATTCATAACAACATCAAAATCATGACAAGTTTAACTTGCAACGTTGCCATAGCAATATCCCCAAATTATAATTCAACGATAAATAATATAAACAATGGATTAGCAATAGTTCATAAATTCGGTTTCAATTCATCGCATGTCCATATTGTTTTAGCGTTTTTGCCTAAAAAGTAACATAGAACTTACAATATGAAGCAAAAAAATCCCAAATCAATTAGTCTCGAATTCGTTGTCTAAAGCGTCGTAGTTGTTGTAGCTTCTAGTTGTAGCCTTCAAGAATCGTCCTCCATCTTCTATAATTTTATTCTTTATATTTTTAATTCAGAGCTCTAGGTTTAATGGCGGCGGCCTGAGGCTAAAATGAAATAGTATGATTTAGGCTAGGTCTTAGGTCCTTTTTATAATGTTTGTGAGTTGTTTTAGACCGTCGATGGAGCTTGATTCAACAATAGCCGTTCAGTCAGGATAGAGTTATCCTATTGACTCAGCCATGAGTCAGAAATGACTCAGCATTGACTCAGCGATGAGTCAGAAATGACTCAGCGTATTAAATGTTCACCAATTCAAACGTAAATACGTATTTAATAGATACATTTTCCCCTTTACTGTATTAATTACCCATATATAAATATTTATTTATATATGAATAAATATTTTCTTACCTTTAATTTGTCATAATTAAAAAATTGGAGAAGGCCAAAAAAAGGAAAAAAAAAACCATCCTTGACAACCAAAAATGCGCAACGTACGCTACATGATGCGTACACGTCATATATATATATGCGTATATGTATATATATATTATATATATATTCATTTTTTTTCTCTATCTTCCCAATTACCCATTTTCACACTAAACCACTTTGTGAACTGCGTTCACACTAGGCTATTTTAAGCCATTCCCCTAAAACAAAAATAGGGCGCTGGCGGGGATCGAACTCTGTACCTCTTGTATGCAAGTCATGTGTTCCAACCAAATGAGCTACTAAGTCTTTTGCTTACAAACCCTAGAACAATGCTAAACATTATTCGTTTCCCATTCTTTTTTTTTCTTCATGTTTTGCTGCGATATTTAAATTAAAGATATCTTCTTCACACGTTATCCGTTTTGCGTAAACTCGGACTCTATCTTAAGCAAAATTTCGAGGCGAATGCAATGGCGTAACCCGTTTCCCTTAATTCTTTGATTTGAAATTAATTATACTTTAATTTGTGAATCTCACTGTTATAGAATACACGGGGTGTTACATTCTCCCCCACTTAAAAGGATTTCGTCCCCGAAATCTTCAAGTTAGGAGGAATGTATATCCTAACATCCAAACATCCATCTACTCATCCATCAAACACGAGTATCCATTGTCCTTAAAATACTTCTAATGCTTTATGATCATATGCGAAGTGTGTGTATATGTTCCTTAGCTAATGCTAATGATCAGGCCTGATTGATCTTCTAAATGCAAAATATGTTTAGTGAAATGAATCCAATATGTATGCAAATTTTTCCTACTATAATTCACAATTTCTACATGAGTGCTCAAACATTCAATCATATGCAACAACCAAATGATAGCACAACCAAGTTTCCAAAATAAACACTCATGCATATGCAATATGTAAATGTGCCTGAGCCGATCTAGTGCCTAATGTTTATTCATGCATCCACGAGCAACCACTTGCGACCACTTGCAACCATTTCGCAATCATAACATGTTTCAATTACATGTTTACATCCAAAAAGATTCTACCTATGGTTCTCAAGATAGGATCAAAGAGATAACAAAACAAACATGGATAGCAAGAGAAATGTATGTAAACCTATAGGAAAAATAGATCTAGAATGTACCCTAAAAAGAAATGGGTATAGCGCGCTTAGCTTTTCTTAAATTTCCCAAGTTGCGTCTTCTAGGGCTTCACCCCACTGTATTTTAACTAGCTTGACTTCTTGATTTCTTAGCTCCTAGATCTCCGTTCCTAAGACAAGAATCAGAACTCGCCTCAATGTTTCCACTTTTATGCCTTCAAGGATGCTTGGCTCAATCACTCCGGAAGACTCATCCGCCTTATCTTTATCCTGATCACTCATACCTATCCTATATAACATGTTAACAAGCCTCACGAAAACTATCTCCATCATACGGGAAAACCCTCTACGAAGCTAGAAAGAAGATTAGCCGCAGGTAAAGCTACAGTGACTACAGATGGAGAAAAGAAAGGGAAAGAGATTCAAACAAGGAAACAAAGGATAGTGCTAATGGCTTTTGGGGAATAGCCTTTAAAAACTTTTTCTTGGAAAATGCTTCTTTGTAAATGGTTTTGAAAAAAAAAAAATCAAAAGGTTTTCAAAACTTTTGCCCAGTCTTGGTAACCTTCTGCTCTGATACCAAGGGTAACACCCAACCTCCGCTAGGGTCACTCACAAAGGGAATGCCCTAGTTTTGGAGAGGTATTATCGAGATAACATCACAGAATTATCACAAGACAGAACATAAATAAATAATTAAGTAAACAGCGGAATAATTTCTGAGCAAAACAGAACTTTATTTCATTCCAAATTAAACCATGTCTTTTACAAACATTTCAAGTAACCTCATTACAACTGTCTTGTAATAATAGCCAAAGAAGCAGTAATTTAAAAACAGTAAAACCGCTTATTCCCCAAGTGTAGTCAAAAGAAGCAGCCATAGCAAACCGTACATGCTGAGCCAAAGCAAGTGATATCCAAGCTAAGAGCTCGTTATTCCTCCCTGAGAACCTGGGGGGGAACGAAAGAAAAAGAGGCGAAAGGAAAAGGGTCAGTCATAAAGACTGAGTAAGTTCTAGTGACTTTCAGTGTAAAAACGGTTAAAACAACCTGTCATGTATGAACTGGAACTAGACTTAAGAATAGTGTCAAGGTGAACAAGATAGACTAAGGTGGTCAGGATAAGTCAAGACAAGTCAAGTAAAGCATCACATGTTCGAGATCCGTTGCATCCACTTCACTAGTATACTAAGCCCGTGTCACAAGTTAATCACGAAATAAATCCCACGGCCCAATATCATGAAATGACCCTGAAACGGGGTCTGACCCAAGTACGGGGTCCTACGGAGCGATTATCTAGTCGATCGGCTCCCTACAAGTTCTAGCTCGTCAAGTGTCCGTGTCATACGGCTAATCACGAATGTAGTCACCTGTGCTGGGTCCACCTTCGGGTGTATCAGCCCTAAGGTGTCAACCCCTGACACGATTCAAGATGCACAGATAAATCTACGGATACCCGGTGTCTGCCCCGGATACGTGCACGATCGTAGTCCGCCAAACCTACACTGGCGTACCCCACTGCCGCCATTCACCTCTTACAATCAGCCCAGTAATCGTGCCCCCACCCGGCCTAGCCCCAGGGTACCTTGATACATCTAGAGGGTTACTGCTGAAAGGGGTCGTGTCTAGGGTTTTGTCTAATAGATTAGGTCATGTAATTCGTGACCCAACCCGCCTAACAGATTAAGTCATGTAATTCGTGACTCAATCCTTTTCTAGTCTAGTCATGTCAAGATGGTTAAGCATGTCATTTCAGTTCGCGACTTAACCCGCCTACGTGTCATGTCAAGTTGGCTAAGTGTCGTCGTTTTCAAGTTCATGACTTAGCCCTTCAAATCGTGTTCAAGTTGGTTAAGTTGTCTTTTCATGTTCATGACTTAACCCTACTTGGCATTAATTGATTCGTTAATGCACCGAACCACTCACATTGGATCCTGTTGTTCGTAGCCACTGGATTTGCCGGGCGGTTCCGGGCAGGTTTACACTACGAACTCAACCCAACCTCGGGTTTCAAGCGCGATGTGACCAACTACCCACATTGGATCCTATTGTTTGTAGCAACTGGATTTGCCGGGCGGTTCCGGGCAGATTTACACTACAAACTCAACCCAACCTCGAGTTAGCCACTTTCTTGTTTTCTAAAGTCATGCCCATGTTCTTATCAGAATTTTGATATCATGTTCATATGTCAACTTCGTGCCCAACTAAGGCATGTTTAAAGTCAAGTTATGGCATGTTCAAGTCAAGTTTTTCGTGCCATATTTCATGTTCTACTTATGCCAAATTTCATAGTTTATGCTTATAATTAATTCAAGTTTTGCCTATTCTACCCAATCGTATCCCCAACGTATATAAACGTACTTCGTTCACAAGTATAAACAGTTCAAGAGATAAAGGGGAATAATACCAAACATGTGATAGGCATATGTGACAGTTATAACATTACTTGCATAATAAACAGGCTATAACATATCACATAGTTGCAATACTAGTATGGTGATAACTTGGCATAGTGATGATTCCAACTTAATTTAACATGATGTTTTCAACTTTGCATCATAGGCATAATAATCATTGCGGCATCATAAAAATTTTATTATAAACATGAAACATTAAAGGCATAGAAATCCTAATGGGCATAGTGGATTCCAATTTAGCATTTTTAACATAATGATTCTCATAGACATAATAATTCCAATTTATCATAATGATTCTCATCTAATATTATAAACATAATGGTTCCAACTTAGCATTATTAACATAATGATTCTCAACTAACATGATAGACATAATGATCCCAATTTAGCGTTTTTAACATAATTAACATGATAGACATAATGATTCCAATTTAGCGTTTTTAACATAATTAACATGATAGACATAATGATTCCAACTTAGCGTTTTTAACATATCTAACATTATAACAATTTCAACTTTTCATCATAGCCTAGCAATACCCTATTTTTCATAAATCATGATGGGTATAATAACACCACAGGCATAATTCCATCAATATTCATAGCCATGGTCTAATTAGCATCATAGGCATGGTTTAATCAACATAAATATTTCAATAAACATAGCGATTTCATGGACATGTATTAGTCCAACTTGCCAAACAATTAAGCCCAAGTGATTCATAACAACATCAAAATCATGACAAGTTTAACTTGCAACGTTGCCATAGCAATATCCCCAAATTATAATTCAACGATAAATAATATAAACAATGGATTAGCAATAGTTCATAAATTCGGTTTCAATTCATCGCATGTCCATATTGTTTTAGCGTTTTTGCCTAAAAAGTAACATAGAACTTACAATATGAAGCAAAAAAATCCCAAATCAATTAGTCTCGAATTCGTTGTCTAAAGCGTCGTAGTTGTTGTAGCTTCTAGTTGTAGCCTTCAAGAATCGTCCTCCATCTTCTATAATTTTATTCTTTATATTTTTAATTCAGAGCTCTAGGTTTAATGGCGGCGGCCTGAGGCTAAAATGAAATAGTATGATTTAGGCTAGGTCTTAGGTCCTTTTTATAATGTTTGTGAGTTGTTTTAGACCGTCGATGGAGCTTGATTCAACAATAGCCGTTCAGTCAGGATAGAGTTATCCTATTGACTCAGCCATGAGTCAGAAATGACTCAGCATTGACTCAGCGATGAGTCAGAAATGACTCAGCGTATTAAATGTTCACCAATTCAAACGTAAATACGTATTTAATAGATACATTTCCCCCTTTACCGTATTAATTACCCATATATAAATATTTATTTATATATGAATAAATATTTTCTTACCTTTAATTTGTCATAATTAAAAAATTGGAGAAGGCCAAAAAAGGGGAAAAAAACCATCCTTGACAACCAAAAATGCGCAACGTACGCTACATGATGCGTACACGTCATATATATATATATATATATATATATATATATATATATATATATATATATGCGTATATGTATATATATATTATATATATATTCATTTTTTTCTCTATCTTCCCAATTACCCATTTTCACACTAAACCACTTTGTGAACTGCGTTCACACTAGGCTATTTTAAGCCATTCCCCTAAAACAAAAATAGGGCGCTGGCGGGGATCGAACTCTGTACCTCTTGTATGCAAGTCATGTGTTCCAACCAAATGAGCTACTAAGTCTTTTGCTTACAAACCCTAGAACAATGCTAAACATTATTCGTTTCCCATTCTTTTTTTTTTTTCATGTTTTGCTGCGATATTTAAATTAAAGATATCTTCTTCACACGTTATCCGTTTTGCGTAAACTCGGACTCTATCTTAAGCAAAATTTCGAGGCGAATGCAATGGCGTAACCCGTTTCCCTTAATTCTTTGATTTGAAATTAATTATACTTTAATTTGTGAATCTCACTGTTATAGAATACACGGGGTGTTACAACTGGAAAGAGAAATCAAACCTTGCACGGAAATTTTTCTACCTCTATCTCAAGCACTGGTCATGAAAGTATGCACCTTCCCTCCAGAAGCCTCTTCCCTTTGACCGTGTCCCTGTTTCTTGGGCACTCCTTAGCAAAGTGTCCAACCTCTCCACAACCGAAGCAAGAATTCTTCCTTATTTTGTAGTCCTTGATCAAATGACCCTCTCGCCCACAATTGTGACACATCCTCTTATCCTTAGCCTTGTCATTCTTTCCGCCCTTCTTCTGTTGTTGTCCTTCCTTGGGCCATACTTTCTTGTTTTATGATTCGTCGACTTTAACTTCCTTCTTGTCGCTTTTGTCTTCCTCATGCATCAAGGCCATATCAACAAGCCTTTCAAAAGTTGCTCCCGTTGGAATATGGGACATAGCTAACCCACGAATGGGTTCACTCAGCCCTTTAACAAAACGCAAAGCTTTCTTATGCGGAGTATCTACCAGTTCAAATCCAAACCTTGCTAGTTGGTTGAATTTCTTCACATATTCTTTAACATTCATGTTTCCTTGTTTGAGAGCCAAGAACCTCTCCATTTGCATGCTTTTCACAACTTGAGAAAGAAACTTCATTTCAAACCGATGTCTAAAATTATCCCAAGTTTCCACCAGACGCCCCGCTTAGGTTACTTCCCACCAGAACGAAGCTTCATCTTTCAGTAGCCAGGCGGCTAGCTGAATCTTCCTACAATCGTCCACATCAAAGATTCCAAATAAGTCCTCTGTTTCCTTGAGCCAATTCCTTGCCTCTATGAACATCTCAGTTCCATGGAACAGATTTCCTCCCATAGCACGAAAAACTTTGCAGACCTTAGAGAAATTATCCGCACGTGGAGGAGGAGGAGGAGGGACGACGGGTGCAGCCGGGGGAGGAACGTCAGCTTGACCAACGGTAGGCGTCGTAGCTTCTAGATACCTACGGAACCAGCATGGTATCGTAACGCCCTCAGGAATATTAGGTTCCCCAGACATGCTGAAAAGAAAAGGAAAGGGATTCAGGCAAAGGATCGAAAGAAATTACATATGACTTTCGGGAATATGTTTTTCAAAACAGACTTTTCTTTTGAAAATGCTTTCTTTTAAAACCTTTTTGAAAATAATTTTCAAAAACTTTTATCTAATCTGGTAACCTTCAGCTCTGATACCAAGTGTGACACCCCACATCCGTTAATGTCACTCATTAAGAGAATGCATTAAGTTTCATGAAGCATTATAGGTAAACAGAAATGGAAACTTTACAAGACAGATATAAAATAGCAGCGGAATTAAAAACTTTATTAATCATAAAGCATCGTGGTTCAAAACATCATATGTCTGAAAATACATAAACCCAGTACATTATTAAAACTTCTTTCTTGCACTTAAAATATCAGAGTACAAAAATAAAAGAAGCATAATCCCCAAATAAAACATAGCCATCGTAGTAAAGATAGGAGCTTGAGCAATACATATAAGCAGCTCTAGCAAAATGATAGCAGAATCCTGATCAAGCTTGAGTATTCCCACCCTGAGAACCTTGGGGGGCGGGGGGAGGGAACGGAAGAAAGAAGAGGAAACTAAAAGGGTCAAATATAAAGTTTGGCGAGTCCAGATACTTTTAGCAAATAAATAAGTAAAAGTATCATGATAGGCATATAAAGTGGATGAGAAAGATAACATCACAAAAGGCAGGTATGACAAGGTAAACATGATAGAGTGTAAATGCTTCGCCAATGATTACTCTACACCAATACTAGTATAACCAGAATTAGATGATCCCAACAAATATAAGATGGTAGACTAAGGCGTACTTTCTGGTGAAAGGTTTTAACCCCATACGATTAACAAGTAGCCCAATAACAGGCTCTTAAACTTACCAGAGTCTAGATGTACCCTAACTACTACCCTAATTGATCGGCTCCCTACTCCGTAAATACCCTGTGCTGGCGCCATAGTAGGGTGTATCACTCCCTAAAGTGGCAACCCTTCATTTTTCGGATGTGCACAACCATACCTACTGGTATCATGGTCGTCTTGTCCCTTCTGCCCGGACCAAGCACACACATGACCGATCAGTTTGCGCCGCCCACATCGTCCACCACGTTTGGATCTCTTACAATTAACCCAGTGAGTGTGCCCCGACTCTGACCTAGTTTGGAGTACTCATTTGATACCGTTATATGGGTTACTGACTGAAATGAGTCCCACACACAAGATGATACAAGCTTCCCCCTACGCTTTCATCCCCACTACGTTTTCCACATGTTATGCTTACCTAACTGTGTCTTTAATTACATAACCCCAATATGTTAAGTTTGTGGGCCTGTATATAAATATTACCCACCAAACCCAGATATAGTTAACCCTTCTACTATTTCAAACAAGTTTACTTAACCTCTGATCAGGTTCATGTTCATATAATCCCAATGGATTCAACCAGGTTAAGTATTCCAATTCATTACCATGTCCATTTATGGTTATTATGTGCTAGACCTCCCACATTAAGCCTACCACTTGTGGATGTTGGATATGTCGGTCGGTTCCGGAAGACTTCTTCCACAAGTTGGGCTTAACCTCGTGTCTTAGCATGTCTTGTGTTTGTGCACCTAGACCCCTTACATTAGATTTACCACTTGTGGTGGCTGGATATGCTGGGCGGCTCCAGGCAGACTTCTACCACAACCGTGATCTAACCTCGTGTCTAGGCGCGGTTATAGTTTCTAATTACTGTAATCCTAGGCATTCCAATTATTAACCAAATTTACCTATGTCGTTATAGGTTTCCATGCCCCTTTTCCCAAGTTATGCTCATAATAAACTATATGCGCCAAATTCATACAATTACACTTTATTCAAGTCATGCCCAAATTCCCAATTACAAGTTATGCCCAATGTTAATGTTTTCCCCTAGTTTCCAATCTAATGTATTCCCATAATTCAACGGCATGCATAAGCTCAAAGGTAGCCTGGCTATATAAAAATAAAAGGGAAAAGATAGAGGGAAAAGGGTAGAGATGATCATACTAACAAGATTGACATGTAATGTCATAAACATATAGTGGCATAATGACTAGATAAGCATATAGGATGAACATGTAACAATAGCACTAATTCTAGCATAATAAGGATAGGCATGATGTAATCTAAACAATGATTTAGATGTCAAACTAATAACAGATCTGATTTGGCCATAAACATAATAGAACAGGTATAAGGTGATCTAAACAATGAATTAAATCTATAATCAAAGGTAGATCTGACATGAGAAATAGAAGAAGAATAGCATTTTCAAAAGAAAAACAAAAGAAGAAGAATAACTTGTGGTGTTTGGTGGTGGAGATGGCCGGATTTTTGTGGTGGTGAGGTAGCCGACAACAACTATTGGTGGAAGGTAGAGCAAGGCAAGAGAGGAGAAAGTAAGGCATGGGAGAAGATAGAGGGGAGAATGGTGAGAAATGAGGGTGTTTAGCCCTTTTTAAATAGCCTTAAATTAAGGGCATTTTGGAGTTACACAAATTTAGGGGAGACATGGTATTATATGTTGCAGCTTGCACGAAGGAGAAGCTCCTAAGGTGGACACCCTCGTTTACCACGCTTTTAGATGTTTTTATTTCAAAACGCATCATAACTGTTTCGAATTTAAAGTTTTTTTAGTTCATCGTTTGTTAGATTAAACATTCAATGATTAATTCGACAAAATACGACAATGGCTAATCATATTATCGACAAAATATGAAGATATTTGATCTAACAAATTAAATAATAAATTATGTTTTAATAATCATTACTTGACAAAAGATCACTTAAAAATGGTTTGTTGATTTAAACATTGACGGTTATTGTTATCAAACATTAACAACTAAATAATTATTTTTGTTGCATTATCCATATATATTTTGACAAAAACATCTATTTTATTATTTAAACATGTACATAAATATTTTAAATCTATTTCATATTATATTAAATCCATTAATATTCCCATAAAATTCAAAATTATATTCCAAAAATTTAGTTTTAATTTGGTTAAAAATTCTAGATCGTTACAGCTTCGGTCTAGTTTTGTTCCGTTCTTTAAGCATGGCTTTACACAGTTTAAGTGAGACCACCAAATGTTGATACACACGCACAGATATATATATATATGTGTGTGTGTGCGCGCGCGCGCGCGCAATGCCATACGGTACTCTATTTATGTATGAACTCTAATTAACACAAAAAAATTAGATTCTGCCTAAAATAATGATGTGATCTCAATATAAAAGTAATTTACATGGATTTTTAGATTTTGAAAATAACAAAAATCTTGCAACTTCATTGTACGTTCTTTAGTTTTAATTTTAGTATTTTAAAAGTTATAGGTAAATCAAATCAAATAAATTAAAAATACATCAATATGTCGAGACTTAAAAATAATTACTTAACATATGATTATTTATTCTAGCTGATAATTATTGCAAATGAACTTAATATTGAATTCGCCATTGATATTCAATTTAAAATAAATTAAATCAGACTATTAAATTAACATTAAAATAATACTCAATTAAAAGTCTATATATTTAAGGCAAATTCTATTCATACACCAAAAATTACCTAGCATACACTGTTATTTTACCAAAAAGTTTATGACTAAATTACCCTTTTCTTAATTACATTTTTTATTTTGTTCTTATATTCCATCTAATTAAATATTAAATACAATAATAATTTATTAAAATGTATAAAATTTTATGAAGTTAATGAAATCTAAAAATAAAATAAGACATCCCTCAAAATTAACAAATGTATATTGAAAGTGTTCAAAAAATTTCTTTTAAAATTAGAGCCCATTTTGATGAAATAATTACGAAAAAACAATCAATCCCTTTACAATACGAGTGTCACAAATTAAAGTTCTATTTTTTTTCTAATTTAAGTAAATTTATTACAAGAAATTTCTCATTTTATGTAATTTAGTTTTGCAGTTTAAGGATGGAAAATGATAAAGATGCAAACAGGGCAATTTTGATAAAAGTCATGGTGTATGTAAAGTAAGTTTTGGTGTATGTTAGTGTTGAGTCAAGATTTCCATAGAGTTTTGATTTCTGATAAAGAGATACGCCGTGATCGACAAAAAGAAGATATTCATTGGTATTATACATTAGAGGTTGAATATTTGGTATGTTAGTTGTGTTATTCATGTTAAAATCTATCCTCAAATAATCTCACACCTCCAATCTTTGAATTTATATATTTATATATATATATATATAAGAAATATGAGTGCACATTAACTGTGCAATCTGGGCTAAACCGGTCGACCGGTTGAAACCGTACGGTCGACCGTTTCTGCCTAGAATGCACAATCAACGTGCACAAGGATACATAACGTATATATATATATATTCAAATTCCTGTCTACTGGTCCTTTTTTGACCTGTCAACTTCTTTCTTCTAGAAAGCAGCCTTTCGTATAGACAATTCCATTTCCTCAACGGTTGCTTCTCTTTCTCTTCACCAATAATCATGGTCGTTGTTTGTAACCCTTCACAAATGGTTACAACTGTTTATTCCTTATATAAACATCATAAGATCATCATTTCAAATCAATGATTCTATCAATCTAATCTCTATGCTCTTGATTTCAATCTTGAACTCTTAAGCGATCAAATTGCTCATATTCTATCATATATCATTTGAATCCTAGAATCTATTTAACGTTCTTTTGATTCAATACGATATCCACTTCCAAATCTTCATATACACAAATATATTATTTGAGGATAAGATTATACGAAGTTTGTACTACAAGTGACAAAATCGTGTTATCAAGAACACATACTGTCAAAAACAAAGTATATTCATTTTAGTTGAAGTCCTCGGTGTTGTAAGAGGCACGTGTTGAAGTCTTCGGTGTTGTTAGCGGCGTGAAATCCCGTTCGTCTGCTCGGGTGTTGTATACCTGTTCCTCAAGGTGAAGTGAGGTGGTTGTTAGTGAAAATACAGATAGAATTTTGGGGTTAGACGTAGGACGGTGCTCCGAACCAATATAAAAATCCCTGGTGTGATTTTTTTAGTTTACTACATCTGCTGTGTTATATATATATATATATATATATATATATATATATATATATATATTTATATCTGTGATTAGCTATTATTTCATATTTGTGTGTTATACACCATATTATACGATTCGTGTGTACTATATTAGCACGTACACGCATTTTCTTTTGGTATCAGAGCAAGGTCTTCATATAAACGTAACACAGTTATTTGATATATTCAAGTAATATGGCAAATAACGCAAGCACCAGCACTACCACTTACACAGAAGGTCAATCGACACAAAGACCTCCATTCTTCAATGGTCTCAACTATAGCTATTGGGAAACACGTATGTCATTTTTTATGCAATCAAATAGCTATAATGCCTGGAATGCTACCCAAAAAGAAATAGTGAATCCAACAACTGATTATTCAGAATGGACACCAACTGAGGAAACGACAGCAGATATAAATGCAAAAGCAATAAACATGTTGTTTTGTGCTATGAATATAACTGCGTTAGTACCTGCACCACTGCATATCAAATTTGGCAAACGCTGAAAACCACTCATGAAGGTATTAACAAGGTTAAACAAGCCAAAATAGCCATGCTGAAAAGTCAGTTTCAAATTTTCAAAATGAAGCCGAGTGAGACAATTAGTGATATGTATTCACGGTTTCAAACTACTCACCATGCACTTATTGGTTTAGGACAAAAATATTCAGATTTTGATGTTGTTTCGACAATCCTACATTCTCTGACTAGTGAACGGGAAGGAAAAGTATTAGCAGTTGAAGAAGCTAATGACCTTTCCGTCATGAAGCCAGATGAATTAATAGGAAATCTAATGTCCCATGAAGCTAATTTGCAAGCTAGAAAGGAACAAAAAGAAGAAAAGAAAATTGTAGCATTTCATGCAGAAAAAACGAAGATGAATCAGATTCTGAAGATGAAGACCTAGCATTCATTACTAAAGGTTTAAAAAAATTCTTGAAACAATGAAAAACTAGTCGATATAACAAAAAGAAAACTGGATCGAATAGACCATCTTCATCCGCTATAGAATGTTTCAACTGCCACAAAAAGGGGCACATGCACAAGGATTTTCCGGAGCAAAAGAAGAAGTCAGAAAATGACAAATTCAGATATAAGAAGGACAAATCAAAGAAACGAGCATTCTCAGTTACATGGGATGATTTAGACTCATCTTCATCAGAAAGTGAAAGTGATACAGAAATTGAACAAGCAAACATTTGTTTCATGGCAGTAGAAGATGAGGTACAAATTCCTACATTTGATGAAGTACTTGATATTAACGCCGAATTGACAGTTAAGCATAAAGACATAAAACGACAATTAAAAGAAGCCAACAAAGATTTGACTAGAGAAGAGTTTGAACGAGATATGTTAAAAGAAGAGAAGAAAACATTAGAAGAAGAACTTAAAAAACTTCAAGAATCATCATCTAATATTGATTCTCAATTATCTCTCTTGATTCAAGAAATTGAAACTCAAAAAGAGAAAAATGATGCTCTTACTACTGAAAATCATGAGCTTAAGGCAAAAGTCAAAATTCTGGACCTAGAAAAGGCTAGTTTACAAACTAAGTTAGAGATATTACTCAAAAGGTTTCTAACTTCAACAATGGTTGAGAAAATTTGACAAAGATCATTGAAAGTTCACAACCTGCTTCAAACAAACAAGGTTTGGGATATAAGAAACAAGAAACCAAGAAACATCTCAAGAAGAGAAGAGATGAAGCTAAGAAAAATCCTAGTTTATTAAATTCTAAGCCAAAACCATTTGTGAAGTTTCAAAAGCAAAATGTCAAGACTATCAAGATATGGGTTCCTAAAACAAATAACAATTTGACTAGGAACAAATATATTCGACATTTCATGAATATTGTGCATCTTAGTTCTAATTATATATAAAAAGGGGATACCAGACCCGTATGGGTTTGGACTCCTAAGACCTAACTCTTAGGACCCCATAAAAAGTGGGTACCATGGACTTAATTTTATTTTTTGTAGGTCCCACTCAGGAAAAGAGGAAAGTGGATCTTGGACAGTGGTTGCTCAAAACACATGACCGAAGATAAGAGCTTATTGACAAATATTACATACTCAGATGGTGGCTCTGTTATTTTTGGAGATAATTCAAAAGGCTATATCATCGGCAAAGGCGTTGTGAGCAATAGCGGTACATCTAACTTACCTCTTATTACCAATGTCATGCTAGTTAGAAATTTGAAACACAATTTACTTAGTATTAGTTAGTTATGCGACAAGGGTTTTACAATTTCTTTTTCAGATAATAAGTGTAGTATCTTAGATAAAGACCATAATTTATTTTTTGAAGGTTATAGAGACAGAAATATATATATTTTGAATACGGATATTAATCATAATTCAAAAATGTGTCTTGTGGCTAATAATAGATCCATGGCTATGGCACAAATGCTTCTGTCATATAAACTTAAGAACTATCGATAAGCTACCCAAAAACGATCTAGTTAGAGGACTACCCAAAATGAGCTTTAGAGTTGACAACACGTGTGATTCATGTCAATTAGGAAAATTGACCAAATCATCTTTTAAATCCAAGAAAATCATATCAACATTACAACTACTTGAGTTAATGCATATGGATTTATTTGGACCAACTAAGGTTCAGTCAATAAATCACAGTCGATATGTGTTTGTAATTGTTGATGATTACTCTCGTTACACCTGGACAATTTTCTTCAAAAACAAAAGTGACACTTCCGAACATTTCAAATCATTCGTCAAGAGAATTCAGAAATCGAAAGGGCTTAAAGTTAAAAATATAAGAAGTGATCATGGCGGGGAGATCGAAAATAATGAATTTGAACATTTTTGTACAAAGAAAGGTATATATCATAATTTTTCGTTTCCTAGAACTCCACAACGAAACTGAGTAGTAGAACAGAAAAATCGAACCTTACAAGAATGTGCAAGAACATTATTAAATGGAACTAATCTACCAAAACATTTCTGGGCAGAAGCTGTTGGAACTGCTTGTTATGTTTTGAATCATGTATCCATTCGACCTCTTACCAAGAATACTTCTTATGAATTATTTAACAAAAGAAAGCCTAATATCTCATACTTCAAAGTATTTGGTTCTATGTGCTTTATCTTAAATACAAAAGACCATCTTGGTAAATTCGATCCAAAGGCCGATGAAGGTATATTTGTCGGTTATTCAGAACGAAGCAAGGCCCATCGTATATTTAATAAACGAACCAAAACTATTGAAGAATCACTTCATGTCTCTTTTGATGAATTTTATCAGCATCCTCAAATTATATCAGATGATGACGAAACTATAGTCACAGATAATCCAATCATCACAAATGTTGATTCTGACTCTGAAATAGTTGTTTAAAATATTCCTCAACCATGTGAGTTACGATCTCCACCAAGGAGACAATCTCCACCAAGGATACAGTCTCCACTAAGAATATTAAGAGGCCGTCCTACTCGAAATATAATCGGGGAAGTAACATCACAAGTCAGAACAAGGAGTCAACTCCATCAAATGGGTCATGTCGCGTTTCTTTCAAATATCGAACCTAAGAAACCAAAAGAGGCTGCTACTGATGATTACTGGATCATTGCCATGTAGGAAGAACTAAATCAGTTAGAGCACAATGATGCCTGGGAACTTGTTCCAAGACCAACTAATCAATCCGTTATTGGTACTAAGTGGGTCTTTAAAAATAAGGCTGATGAACAAGGTAATATTACCAGAAATAAAGCAAGGTTAGTAGCACAAGGGTATAATCAGGAAGAAGGTATCGATTATGAAGAAACATTTGCACCAATTGCTCGACTAGAAGCTATTAGGATCCTATTATCTTTTGCTTCTCACCATAATTTCAAACTTTATCAGATGGACGTCAAGAGTTCATTTCTAAATGGATTTATCAAAGAGAGTGTATATGTCGAACAACCTCCTTTGTTCGTACATGAAAAATATCCTGACTATGTGTACAAACTTAAGAAGGCTTTGTATGGTTTAAAAGAAGAACCTCGTGCTTGGTATGAACGATTACGTAGCTATCTTATTAACTCAGGATTTCAAATAGGCAAAGTCGATCAAACTTTGTTTATCAAACATTCTCAAAAAGATATTCTAGTTATCCAGATATATGTAGACGACATCATCTTTGGTTCAGCAAATGATAAACTCCGCAAAGAGTTTGCAAATATTATGACCAAATAATTTGAAATGTCTCATATGGGAGAGCTATCATATTTTCTTGGACTTCAAATCAAACAACTTCCGAACAGTATTTTTATTAATCAATAAAAATACTGTGGAAATCTTATCAAACGCTTCGGATTAGAAAATACATTTGGTAAATTCACTCCCATGAGTACAACTACACATCTTGAAAAAGATGAAAATAGTAAGAGTGTGTACTAGAAGTTATATCGAAGCATGATTGGTTCTCTTCTTTATCTCACAGCTAGTCGTCCAGACATATTAATGAGTGTTTGTCTATGTGCACGCTTTCAAGCAGATCCAAAGGAATCGCATCTACGAGCAGTAAACCGTATAATTTGTTATCTTAATAATACCAAAGATTTCGGTATTTTCTACCCAAAAGAATGTCCATTCGAATTAGTTTCATATGGCGATGCTGATTACAAAGGCTCTCGAATGGATAGAAAAAGTACAAGTGGTACATGCCATTTTATTGGAAAATCACTTGTCTCTTGGTTTAGTAAGAAACAGAATTGTGTTTCACTATCAACATGTGAAGCTGAACATATATCAACAGCTCTCGCTTGTACTCAAGTAATATACATGCAACAAACATTTCAAGATTTTGATATTCATTTATCAAATTCTATTATATACTGTGATAACACAAGTGCTATAAATATTTCTAAAAATCCAGAGAATCACTCTCAAACCAAACACATTGATATCCGTCATCATTTCCTTAGAGACAATATTATTGAAAAAGGAAATATATGTCTCGAATATGTCCAAACTGGTAATCAACTAGTGGAAATTTTTACTAAGCCTCTAATAGAGTCTAACTTTATAAAATTACGTAGAGAGCTTGGTCTTATCTCTAGAAAAGAACTTGACAAGTAATATTATCACTAATGTTATATTTTGTTAGTTCTCTTCACATTCGGTTTATGTTTACTCAAAACATTAGCTATTTTTGGCTATTGTTATATTAGGAAAATTGAATATGAGCTTTTAAATCTTCTACGGCCAATAATTCCTGGTAATTCCTAGCCTCAAGTTTATATATAGAGAAAAACCTATATAAACTTGCTATTCTCTCCATCTTAATCTCCCAAACTGATCATGGCACATATATGTGATGAGTGTGCTAAAAAATCCCATATTTCTGTCACAAGTTCTGAGCCGGAAGAGTATTACTCTCCCGAAACTCCAAAACACAAATCAAAGCATCACAAATGCAATAATACTCCTGGCAATACGCCAACTTCGAAATGGGCAAAGAAAGCGTTGTTTTGTTCACCTCGCATTAGAGAGAAGATCGATGAGATTCATCATTATAAAAAACAACAGATCGATCTTCAAAGACAGCTACATTATGAGCAACAACAGACCTCGGAACAACTATCTCTTTTAGAAAGAATGGCAACATTCTTTTGTGGTTCAAACAAATATGGAGTATATGAGCCGATGCCATATGTACCTTAATCCTCTAGGAGTCCAAATTCATGGGAAAGAAACTATAATCGGAATGAAGGAGCAAGAGAAAAGTGGTCGCCATGGAAACCACGCATTAAAGATGTCAAAGAAGAGTCTACCGATCACAATTCCTCTACCTCTCATTAGATTTTTTTTTTAATATTGTGAATGTATTCTTGTATTTCATGTATTAATATATATATGTATATATATATCATATTTGAATAAACTCAATATTATATGGACCGTTAAAGAACAGAAATAGAGCAATAGTTAGAAAAAACAGCTCATAGATAAACCAGTCGACCAGCCAAATTCCACCAGTCGACCGTTTGTCTTCTGTTTGAAAACGGTCGACTGGTGAAAATAAGGCGGTCGACCGGTCTCGAGCAGTACTGTTTTTAACATACATATGCGGTCAGATTTTTTACTCCATCTCTTCATTTTTATCACCAAACGTTTTATTTTCTTCCTAAACCTCCATAACCCTAGAATTCAATTCCTTCTCCAACTTCAATCAAATGGCTCTTCCACAAAAGAAATTAAAGCAAGCTTCATCCTCCGAATCATAACCAATCGATCTCTCTGTCAAGAAGTGGCTTGTAGATCCAATTGCAGTCAAAAGGTGGAATGGGATGAAAGATTTTAAAATCCATCTGGGTTCGTACATTAAGTTCGCTGATTTCTCTAGTTATCATGTTCTTGGCTTAGCAAAGAGTACCGATATTGAAAACCTAATTGACTTTAATCAAAATAATGTGGCAATTAACCATATTATGATCAAGTTATTCTATGCTAATCTAAATTTAGAGAAATACAAGCCCAAAAATCCCTCTCAATGCCTTTGGTCCGTAGTATGTGGCAAACAAGTCTTTATCTCTTGAAAGAATGACAAATGTTCTTGGTTCTTCCTTTTTAGGTGAAAAATTCTTGAGTAACTTTTGTAATATCCATGTACATGATCATGTTAGTCATCAATTCATTGAAGATGATAAGCATAGTACAAAATCTATAGGATTACGACCTACTGCGAGAGTTATTCATCACACCCTTATGCACTCCCTGTTTGCGAACAAATTATACAATTGTAAACAACTGTAAAATTCGTTCGTCTTTCCTAAACAACAAGGATTGTTGTAGAGGGTGTCGAACTCTGGGACCAAAAATATTTTAATTAATAAATCCAATCAAGTTATCCCTAACTTTTGATTGGTTGAAAACAAAGAAAATAGCAGAAATTAAATAAAAGAGAGTTTTAACAATAAGTGAAAGCAATTAGGGGATAATGACATAGATTAGATTCACACTCATCAACAGCCAACAAATAATTATAGATCTAATTCATGTTTCTGTCACAAACATGAATCAACGATAAATAGATTCTTAGAAACAAATAAGTAAATAACGACAAGCATAGCCTATGCAGGAGCTGAGCTCTTAAACAACCATAGACTATCAGGACAGATTCACAAATTAATTTCTAAAAACCTAAAATTAGATCTAAATCTGATAATTGTTAGACCGAACACGAATATACCCTGTGAAGGAGCATAGCTCTTAAACGACACAGGATATGAAGGTTCAGATCTAACCCTTGATTCAGATCCATATCTATGTATAAAGTCCTCATCTATTGGCTATGTGATTCATATTGAATCATATCTATTAGCGTCATCACCCCCCAATCAAAGGGGATTAGCTAGACATAGCTAAAGAAGAAGAAAAACAGAAATTAAATAACAAGAACATAAATAAAACTAAAACTAAATAGAACAGAGGAAGAAGAATGATTTTATTCCAAGAAGAGAATTACAGAATAAAACCCAATGTGTTTTACAATGAATGAGATACAAGGTATTTATAGCTGATATGACAAAGGCTAGCTAGCTAATTACATAATGTGGGACTAAAGAAATAACCCAATTAACACATAAGCCAGTGTGAACGCAGCTTTAGAGTGAGTGGTTTAGCAAATAGGCTAGTGTGAATGCAGCTTGAGTAAGAGGCCTTCCAAATGAGCTAATGTGAATGCAGTTTGAGTCTTTATTGAGCCAAATCTTCTTAACTGAAATATAATTGCAACCGTTCTTCAAGCTTTAGACTCTTCAAGCTTTAGCAATTTTAACTTCACTCTTTTTAAGCAAATTCTTCATTCTTTATCCATCAAATGCTCTAAACCATGCTTCTTGTCAACAATCTGAAAATACAGCTATAAATACAAAGTATCAATTATTTTAAAGGGAAAATAAGATAAATAAGCGGATAAAATATACACATTTATGTGTATATCACTCCCCTTTTCCGAGAATAGGAAATTTTGATGTCGTCTATAAAGAAAATTTCAAAGCATTATATGCAATCTACGGGGATATTCGTATCAACTGGATTGGTATGATTTTTGATGAGATATTGCAAGTTAATGAGAGTTCTAGGCCACATTTATGAATATATCATGCGTCAATTACTTGATTGTGGCATTAAATCTCTTGAGTCGACTGTTTCAAAGCCCAAATGCATTAACGAAGCATCGATTTTACGGATGAAGCTTCCCGCTCCATACTTCAATATTATGCCTTTTGAAAAATGGAAAGAACAAGGACATCAAGGAGCTTCATCACGATCGTCCCGCCCAAAACCCGAGGAAGTTAAACTTCTACGATCGTCTTCCTCTACAAAGGAATCGCTTGAAACTACTGCTCGCAATCAATTCCTCCTCGAAGCACGACTTAAGCATATGGATACAAAGATGGATAAGCACTTTAACAAACTTAAGTCCTTCTTCGGATCATTATGGGAAGCAATATCATGTGGAGCATCAACCTCATCTATGCAAGCTCAAGACCCCGGCAAACGTCCAGATCCTCCTACTTATACTTAGACATCTTCAGAGGAAGGTACAAGCTCGGGAACTAGTCATGGGCGTGGACGCGGGAAAACTCAGCTTGTTGAAGAAGAAGAAGAGACGGAGTCGGAATGAGTCTTCTTAGTTTATCTCTTTATCTCTTTCTACGTACTTACGACTTTATTCTACTTTAAGACATGATCCGACACTTGTATTTAAATAGTGTCGTAGTTTATTTAGTACTAGACTTATGTGTATGATCGTATTTTGTGACTCTTGATAACTCTTAATCTATGGTAGTAGTTTATGTTGCTTATAATCCTGCTCATATCATTTACGTTCTCAAGTATTCATCAACTCCTTTTTGTCGATGGCAAACGGGAGAATATTGTGCTAACAATGTATATGCAGGAAAATATAGATTTACAGTTACAGGTACAATCTCAGGGGGTGATCATATACAGGGGGAGATTCAAAATTATGTTGTCATCAATCAAAAAGGAGAATGTTGAGTCAAGATTTCCATAGAGTTTTGATTTATGACAAAGAGATACGCCGTGATCGACAAAAAGAAGATATTCTTTGGTATTATACATTAGAGGTTGATTATTTTGTATGTTAGTAGTGTTATTTATGTTAAAATCTATCCTCAAATAATCTCACACCTCCAATCTTTGAATATATATATATATATAAGAATATATGAGTGCACATTACCTGTGCAATCTGGGCTAAACCGGTCGACCGGTTGAAACCGGGCGGTCGATCTTTTCTGCCCAGAATGCACAATCAACGTACATAAGGATAAATAACTTATTTATATTCAAATTCCTATCTACTGGTCCTTTTTGACCCATCGACCACTTTCTTCCAGAAAGCAACCTTTAATATAGACACTTCCATTTCTTCAACGGTTGCTTCTCTTTCTCTTCACCAATAATCATGGCCGTTGTTTGTAACCCTTCACAAATGGTTACAACTGTTTATTCCTTATATAAACATCATAAGATCATCATTTCAAATCACCGATTCTATCAATCTAATCTCTGTTCTCTTGATTTCAATCTTGAACTCTCAAGCGCTCAAATTTCCCATATTCTATTATATATCGTTTGAATCCTATAATATATTTAACATTCTTTTGATTCAATACGATATCCACTACCAAATCTTCATATACACAAATATATTATTTGAGGATAAGATTATAGGAAGTTTGTACTACAAGTGACAAAATCGTGTTATCAAGAAAACATACCGTCAACAACAAAGTATATTCATCTTAGTTGAAGTCCTCGGTGTTGTAAGAGGCACGTGTTCAAGTCCTTAGTGTTGTTAGAGGCGTGAAATCCCGTTCGTTTGCTCGGGTGTTGTATACCTGTTCCTCCAGGTGAAGTAAGGTGGTTGTTAGTGAAAATCCAGATAGAAGTCTGGGACTGGACGTAGGACGGTGCTCCGAACCAGTATAAAAATCTCTGGTGTGATTTTTCTGGTTTACTGCATCTACTGTTTTATATATATATATATATATATATATATATATATATTTGTGATTAACTATTATTTCATACTTGTGTGTTATACACCATATTACACGATCCGTGTGTATTATATTAGCACGTACACGCATTTCCAGTTAGCTTATTGTATTATAGTGTATGTAAAGAGATTATAGGTGTATAAGTAGAATTAGCTTGTATTTAATTCACTATTAACATATCAAACTCATATTGTCCAATATATTAATTAATGTTAGTATTTGATTTGCCGTTATTAACTTAAAAATGATCCATGTTTTTGAATTCAAGTTATTTAATTACTAAAATCAATATTTAGCATTTAAAATTTACTAAATTTCTAGCATTAAAAATCCAAGTCGTTATACTTTTGAGGAAGATAGGCATGAATGTTTTACCTCCTTTCTAAAGGGTGATTTTATTGTTTTTTCCTTTCTTCCCTGATAACTATGTTATTCGCTTTACTATTTCGGTTTCATATATTCTCCATTGTGGACTGCAAAATCAAAGAGTTTACTTAAGATTATCAATGTTTCAATTTTTTGTATGTACTTTTGAAAAACGGTCCCTGGTTAACATATTCAACTCCGTTGCTCCGTCGAATGGCATTATGCTACAATTTCCAACGTTTAAAACTAAATTAATTTTATTTCTTTTAGATTGACTTCTAGTGTATGTTTTCTTTGTCATATACTTATTTTCCTCCCTTTATACACCATTAAACCACAGTAAAAATTAGAACATCATGACTACTACAATTGCACTAAGTGATAACACTTAGCATGTGTAGTTAAAACCTCGCTTTAGCCCGTAGCATTTTCCTACACTATGTTATTTTAATTTATCGTTGGTGAACAATGGATTCACTTTAAATCCCGCTATTTCTTGCCACATCCACTAAATCAAAGTTTCTTTGGATCCGCTTTAGTAGTATGAATATATAGAGGTTGATTTGATTTAATTCTCTTTTAAAACAAGTCAATAATAGTTAGAGTAAAGAGTTAATTTTAAGGCATAAGTGCCTAATTTATGTTACAAGTCTAAATAGTATATAACATACTACGTGGAAAGTGGCTTGAATCCGTGCTACATCCTTTTATTTTCTAGCTTTATTCCTACTATAAAATTTTGCACCTTCACCGCTATAAAATCGCTAAGCTTTTTAGTTACAGAACACTCAACTGAGATCTAAAGGCTTGAGTGAAAAAGGAAAAACATAGTAAATGTGGTAGTATTGCTGACTTTACACTTTATGCTACACTTCTTTATTCAAACAAAGCACCGTCTTTGGGGTGCAAATCCCCTGGTCCCAATCCCCCTAGACCTCTGGTCTTATCCAATAAAAATGCCCCATTTTGTGGCATTTTGCAGTTTGGCCCCCTGTGTATAAATCAGAGTACGAGGGGAAAACTGCAAAATGCAAAAATTGGGGAATTTTCATTCCATGGGACCAGAGGTCCAGGGGGGATTGGGACCAGGGGATCTTCCCCCCGTCTTTGCTATGTCTGCCCTAGTTAACAGGCAATCACTGGTGAAGAAATAGATGTAGCTTTCATTACATCCTCCCCCAACAACTAGGAATGGGTCTCGGATGTGAACGATCATTAATAGTATTATTTTCCCCTGTCTTTTTTCCTTTGATTTATTTTTAATGCCCATGTTTTTGTATTTTCTTTTCTACTAACCTATGCATTTTAATCATCGTTTTTGAACCACTTCCCCACTTTTATATGCCAGTTATGCAAAATAAAAGTGTAAAAATATTTACTACCTTACATTTGGATAGTCAAAATGAGAGGAAAACTTCAGCCATAACAACTCTTGGACTCAAAATAAAAGGTGTAAGAAGGATGCTTGATCACTCTAATTCAGTTTTAATTCATTGTTCTTTACACTTTATGTTTACCTTTATCATTTTGTTCATTTGCTACCATTCTATACACTAATCATTACTATCATGTAACATACCTCTATTCTTTCTACAACTACATTTTCAATTACAACTATAAGTTAGTAAGAATAAAAGGATGATTTTAGCACATGGGACAACCATTTGATGATGCTTCTCCCCTGTGTACATTATCCATTTCTCTATAGGATCATTTGTTCTTCTCCATGCTAACGATGCCTTTTGAGAAGTTCAATTCTAACTCTTGCACTTTTACATGTACGTGAAAATCACTCACACTAACATTTATACATGACAAATATCATACACATTCAACTAACTGGAGAACCATGTTCATATTATTACCTTAACATACAAAGGACAAGCCATATTCTCCTTTCTCCCTAGTTATGCAATTGCCCACACATTGGTTGTATTCCCGTTCTCCACATTCGCTACTACTGAAATTTTCAACCCTTGTCTTTAGGTCTTTTAACTTTCTCAACGAAACTATTCATTAAATTAAATACGTAATGTAATGCTACTTGTCAAATCTAACAAGCCTGTAGTTATATCCCCAAATCACAGTTCACAATGATACATCATACCTGATCGAGCTATATTTACACACATTTTTTATTACTACCCCTTATTCCCTTCCCATCAATAAATGTACCATATTTCTATGTGCAAACGGCTGACCTTATACTGGTTTTTGGACATAAAATGTATCACAGTTTATGACTTATTCTGGCTATTAACTTTTACCTTATATATATGATTGGTCCAATATTTATCTTAGAACACACCTCCTTTTACCCAATAGAGCATGGGTTGAATAACATACTCTTTATAAGCGATCTTGGTTTGTTATCTGCATGTTGTAATATATATTGTAGAATAAACAGGCATTCAATATATTAAAAAAGCTTACTTAGAAAATAGAGGTAGGAAATTCAATCGACTGACAAGACCGACCCATTTTAAGTTAGGCACTCTTAGAGGTATTTATCATTTCATTAATTTTAGTCTCATTTTAGTGATTATTATTATACTCGAACCAAAACATACATGACTGAGGGCATTGCCTAAGGAAATAAAATATGTAGGGGATACTAACCATTGCATGCCTCCGCTACTTGCGACCATTCGCCTATGCTGCATTCTACTACACGAATGCGCGACTGTTGCCATGACAAATGTTGCCATTCCAATCATTAACGACCTATCTTCTTTGCCCTAATTTGATTTTGTTTCCAACTCTGTTTAACGTTAATTAATAATTGTAGTCATTGAACTTCGGTATATTTTTTACTTACCAGTTATAGCAGTACGTCTTATAAAAAACACAATATAATTAAGCAATGTATATTTATTTGATTTATTTAAATTATTGTATTGGACCATTTTTTTCCAGTATAGTTGAATCATTATGCAATACAAATTAATTGCATCGATTTGATTTTCTCTCAAAATTTCCGTGATATATAATTTGCATTAGACAAATGATTAATGCTTTAATTCATCTGATCTTCCAAAGTATGTTGTTGCCCTTCATTTGAAGTTTTTCTAGTTTAATTACTTATTTAATTATGTTAGTAAAACTTATTGATTATCTCTGAACTATTTGTTATATGCTACTTAAATTATATTAATACCCTAATTAATAATTGTTCTGAGACTGACTGTTGTTGGAAAATAGATGGTGAAAAGTTTGTTGAGATCATTTGAATTGTTGTCTTATATAATAAGCAAGCTTCTCAATGTTTTGGTTGCTCGCCGAATTTTATCATTTACATCCATCATGGCAGTTCAGGTGAAAGAATTTTTTTAAATTGAAATTGTTAAAAGCATTTTATTTCGAACTACTGTGACATAATAAAGATTACGTTGACTACGTGTGATTCAATTGAAAGCAAGTACTTAGATATCTTTAATTATGGAGAGATGATAAATGTATTTTCTTTTAAAACGCAAGAAGAAATTTCATTCATTTTGCATATTGATATGTTGGTAAGTTGGTATTGTTAATATTGATATAATAATGTAAGACTAATCGCCCCATGGCATAAACAATTCGTTGTCTTTCAAGAATGTTTTCCCATTTCTTTATCATAACGGGTTGATTGAAAACCTTATTTCAAAAATAAACGAAGATTATCTATGTAAGTTGTGATTAGTTGCATAAATAAAAAAAACACTCAGAAGTTAAGTTAATTTTATGATGCTATTGATTTAAGATTTCGAGAAAGAATGAAAGTGAAATCTGTGCTAATAGAATATTGTAACACCCCGTACCACTTAACGTCACCCATATGAGGATTTAGATAAGGAATATGAAGCGTATAGGCATAAAATAACATCATAGAGACTGAAATTAACAAGACAACACATGAAAATAGCAGAATTTAAAACTTTATTTAAAGCAGAACATTAATGTTATTACATCATAAAATGTACTTCATCAAAAATCCATAACTTTCTCATGGAAAAAACAACATAATCAGATTACTAAATAAAATCCCTCTCAATATCAAGTACATATATAAGTCCACCATGGAACAGTACATGAATCAAGCAGAAAATAAGCCAAGCAGTAATCTCCAATAAGCTAATCCTAACAAAAAACTTTATTCGCTCAATGATCCTCCGTCCTGAGAACCTGGGGGAGGGGAAAAGAAGAGAGAAGGAAAAATTGAAACTAGTCAGACACAAAGCCTGGTGAGTTCTATAATTACTAGCATGAGTGATAAAAGAAGGAATTTAGATAGGTTAATAGTTTAAAGCACAATAACTGTCAATAAGACAATAGAAAGATAAGCAATGGTATAGTAGATTGTCATCTCATTTGTATCATTCGATTTCTACGCCATTTACCATAACTCATAATTAGGATGTAACCTAATTCTACCCATTGACCAGATCTTCTCTAAAGGACATAGCATTAATCACAGGCATTGCAGCTTCTCATTTTCTCCAATCAGTACAATGCACGCTCACCGCCCAGCCAAAACACGTCTGTATCCACCTTATTTGGACCTCTTACTATCCAATAGTAAAGCATTCCCTAGCCTCCACGTGAGACGCCTATATAATGTAATAAAATAGATATTGTCTGATATGGATCCCCAACCAAAACGCGATTTGACTCAAGTCACACCTAGACTTAGTCCCCAATTTAATTTATTATCATTGACCGCCTACTAACATAGACCCTATAGAATTGTCAACGAACGCCAAGAAAACTATAGAATCATTGTCAACTGCCTTGCTACCTTAGACCCCCATAGAGTTGTCAACAAACGCCAAGGCCAACATAGATTAATTATTTTGTTTACCACTTATTTTTTCCTAATCAGTCTACCTTTGCTGCCGTAATGGACCATACTATGAGCCACTTATTTTCCTCAATCAGTCGTCGCCGCCAGAACAGACTCCCTATTCATACTTATTAATTTTTTTTATTCAATTTAACGCCCATTTTAAGTTTATTGATAAGCTTACTTATTTCATTTAACCTCTTGTTATATTTCTTTTTGGTTGTATTAATAATCATCATGTTTATATTCATTATACAACCCTCAATCCCCATCACTTAGCGTCTTACTAAGTTAACCTATTTCAAATTTCCAACTATTCAGTTTATCAATAATTTCCTTAAATTTTACAGTTCATTTTTTTCCCATTACTGTATTAGTTCAACATGCTCCCAATTAATCCTTTATACCCAAATTCATTTTTTCCCAACATGTGCTTTATAATCAAATTCATAATTTTTCCAGTAAGTGTAAAAACAAAAAGGGATAAAGGTTTATGCTATTTGAAAGGCTTAAACTCAATGTGAATTAAAAGGATAAAGGTCTAGGCGCTCGCATGTCCTAGACTCAAACAAATAAAATAGATCTATAAATGAAATGAGGCAAAATCTAAGTCGTACATAAAACAATCTACAAACAAAAATGGATAGAAGTAAACTGAATTATTTAAGTAACAAATAAATTATTGAAGAAGGGATAAAAATAGTAATCATATATACAAAATTTATTTTTAGAAAAAAAATACTAAAATCTATAAATTACTAAAGAAATTTACAACTGTTATACTATTTAAATAATCCCCATAATCTTGCAATCATAGAAAATACTCATAGAGTTATGCAATCCAACAGACCTTTGTAGGAGTCTCTAGGTCAATGTATAAATATTCTCCCAAATTTATGTATGCAAAAAGGTAACTCATAACTCCATTAAATTTTTAGGGAAGAAGTTTGTGTAGTGAAGGCACAAGAAAAAGGGAGATGGAGTTCTGAGAGTTTACAGTTGGATGGGAGCTATGTTAATAATGGAGTTAGGAAGCCTAGGACGTTAGATATTTTGGTTTGTATCTTGGTTCATCAGATCAAAAGAAGGCTCTAGAAACAACCTAAACAACCGAGTTTTGGTGGAAATAACGTGCGCAAAAATCGCACATGTTACAACGGATGGGTGAGCCATCCCTATGGTCTGTCGACCTACACGAGACACGGACTGACCTATGTGTCGACCCCTTCGGGGATGGGTCGTCCCATCTCTTGCGTGATTTCCTGGTAATTAATTATATTAATTCATTTGTTTTATTTGAATTTTGAATTTGAATTTTGAACTTCTTTCCTTCGTAAGTTCTTCGTTTTAAGTCCAATTTTAGAAAGCCAAATGTTTATCTTAACCATAATTTCGTAATGGACCCAATGACACAACCCTCGTTAATGCCCATTATTTTATAACTTAATATTAATTTTCTTAACCTTTTATTTTATTTACTTTAATAAAATTTTAGGTTGTTGCATTCTCCCCTCCTTAAAGAATTTCTTCCCCGAAATCTCTAAGTCTAAAAGGATGACATACATATTATCACACCAACATCTACATCCATCTATTCATCTGCCAATCATAGGCATCCATTGCCCTTAGGGTTTATAATGCTTTTCATGAACATATGCAATAGTGTAGTGTATATATATATATATTCCTAACTAATGGAAGACATTGTGTGGTCCACTGATTCAATTGACCTTCTTTAATGCAATTTATTTCAGTGTCATGCATCCAAAATGTATGCAAGAAAATCCTAATGATACATGAAATTCTATAAGCGTGCTACAACCGCCATCCAAGTGCACCATCCGTATGATAATCATCCATTTTTCATCTATCAATTTAAAGTGAATTATAAGTGCATACACATCCATATGCAATTATGCTAGTGTCCTAGTTGTCGATAATTAAATAGTGTCTAGTGTGTGTGCATCCACTGCATCCACTAACTAACACTTGCATCCACGTCAATCCATCAAACATAAAATGTCCTAATAACATGTTTAAACCACATCCTATCATCCATAAGCTTTTCCTAAGACGCAGTGATTCAAATGATAAGAAATGGATAAGGTTCAAATTCAAACCTAAAAAAGAATGGGTGCGTACTATAAAAAAGAAATGGAAAAGATGCGCAAATCCTATCTTTTGGTTCCCATGTTGCCTTATCTCTTTCCTCTCCCCATTAATCCTTGACGAGCTTCAACTTCTTTACCTCAAACCCCAAAATCCATGTAGGTACTCATTTAAAAGATGGTTGTCTCTCAACCTCAACCTCCTCTAAGGTACTTGGCTCCACCACAACCACAAAATCATGCAAGCACATCCCCAAATGCGAGATGTGAAATACATCATGCACGCGTGACAGCCTACCCGGTGGCCGAATCCTATAGTCCATATGACCTACCCTCTCTATTATAAGAAATGGCCCTACAAATCTCGATGCTAACTACCCAACTGAGCCAAACCGTACCACATTCCTTAGGCGTGATGTCGTAACGAAAACCATATCTCGTACACTGAACTCGAGATCTGTCCTCCACTTATACTCATGTCTACCTTGAGCTTCCTTCATCCTTTTCCGAATCAAGTCGATCTTATCCAAGGTTTCCCTGATCATCTCTAGTCCAAGAAGAAGTCCATCTGTGGTCTCTCTCCAACAAGAAGGTAATATGTAGGTCGTCCGTACATAGCTTTGAAAAGTGTCATGCCAATGCTCGTCTGATAGCGGTTGTTATAAGCAAACTCCACTAAGGGAAGTTGCTCCTCCCAAGTCCTTCCGAAGTACAAAATGCATAGCCAAAATAAATCCTCAAGAATCCAATAAACTCTCTCAGTCTGTCCGTCTGTCTAAGGGTGATATGCAGTATTAAGCCTGATCTATGCACCTAGTGCCTCCAGTAAGCTACTCCAAAACTCGCTGGTAAATATGGGATCTTTATCACTGATAATGCTTGTAGGAACTCTATGGAGTAGGACAATCTCCCTTAAATATATCGAAGTTAACCAAGTTGTGGTCCTCTTACTCCTAACTGGGATGAAATGAGCGCACTTAGTCAATCCATCCCTGTTCACCGAAATATGGGTATTGCCTTTTCTCAATCCAGGTAAACCGTCTATGAAATCCATTGAGATGCTCTCTCACTTCCACTGTGGTATATCAAGGGGCAGAAGCAATCTAGTGGGATTTCTTTGCTCAGCCTTAACACTTTGGCACGTCATACATATTTCCACATAATCAACCACATCCTTCTTCATCCCCATCCAATAGAAGACCCTCTTCATATCAATATGCATCTTATCTTTTCCGGGATGGACGGTCATCCGAGAGTGATGGGCCTCACACAACACTACACTCATCACATCTTCTGTGGTGTACACAAAGCCTACCGTCATGGCATAGTCATTCTCTCTCATCAACTGAGTATCTAGAATGGTGCTTAAATGTGTTGCTTCTACCAAGACAATCCAAAATATCTGCTTGTTGTTGATCATCATGCGGACTTGATCCAATACGTTCCAATAAAGTAGTTTGTACCTCAAGCGATACTAACAATCCTGGTGCATATTAGTAAATGGTCTAAATTCAAAAGATGAGACAAACTTCAAACTTTGTCACTCTACGAATAACAGGCTCAATGTCATCCTCTACCTACTCAGAGTGTAACAGCCCGCATTTTACGTATCGGAGGATCGTAAAATATTTTTATTTAATTTCCTAAGGGTTGGATCATTCTCATCTTTTAATATGTTGCTTATGGGGATGTGAGACATGTCTATAATTTTTACCGATTTTTTGTGTGACCATTTTGCCCAGGTCGACCTTGTACAAGGCATAAATTTTGACTCAGCTCGAATTAGAGGGTGAGACCTGTGCCATTGGAAAGGAATTGATGGTTGCCTTTCTGTACTGAGGTTACATTAAAGATTTGGCTCAACGGTTTTGAAGAAATAACAGTTTTAAGGTTTTTCAATTGAATGTTCGGGTTTTGGGAGCCTAATGGCTGATTTGGAGGAGGCCCATTAGTGGGCTGATGGAAACTATAAATAGGGGTAAGGGATATGGGAAAGGGTTTTAGTTTTCCATTCTCTCATTTGGTGCCTTGTGCTCCTCCTTCGTCTAACACCTTTCCACCATTAAAAATCCAAATCTAAGGAAGGAAATCATATATCTACACCATTAAGGGCTAGATCTACGTCAACTGAAGCAAGAGTTTGTTGGATCATGGAGATTGGTTCGAAGTGCTTGCTGTCCGGAATCTTATTGCATTGATTTTTGCTTGTTTGGGGGAATTGGTGAGTGGTTTACATCCCTCACATGGATTCAATGAAGTGTATGAGTAGTTGATCATGTTTTTCATTAAATTCAAGTGTTTTCTCATAGATCTATGCATTGGCAAGTCCATTTTCATATTAATCACCCTATGATCTGATTTAACGAGTTTAGATAGGTAATTTCTATGATATTTCATGCGAATATGCAAGTTAAATCCATGGTTTTGTTCATATGTACATTTGTGGTGATTTTGGGAAATTTTACATAATTATTAATGAAGTTGTCATAGTGGTGATGTTGTTGGTTTCGTAACATGTTTATGGTCGTAGTGGATGAGTTGGTTTCGTCAATTCTATCGTTTGTGAAGTTTTGTTCGAAATCAGAGAGGAATTTGGTGAAGTGCAGGTTTTAGGACGGTCGAGCGAGCCAGGGTGGGTTGGTCGGTCCCCAAAATGTGTCTTGGAGAACAAGCCAGAAGCCATGCCTGGTCGGTCGGTCTCACCTAGGTCAGGTCGGCTACGATGGGTCAGGTCAGTCTTGGTGTGGGTCGGTCGAACAGGTCCGAGAGTTCTGGTTTTGGAGTTTGGGTCGGGTCGGTCATTATGGGTCGGGCCTATTACTCCAGGTCGGTCTTGAGGTGGGTCGGATGTGTACGAGGAGGAGGACTTTGGGTCGTGCATGCAGGTGGTCGGTCGTGCACATTCCAGGTCAAGCAGCATGGGTTCATGCAAGGTTGGGTCGAGCAGGCGTCAGGTCGATCGAGTCAGTCCTCCTTGGGTCGGTCGGTCTGAATGATGGAATTTCAGCAACGTGTTTAAACGCATCGGTTGATGGCCTAAGTGCAATGATTTTTTTCCTTTAGCAAATTGATCTGATGCTATGGATTATTTCAGACCGTATGATAGATGTTTTCATCGGTTCGAGAGTGATGATAACTTTAAAGTGAATTCCATGGGGAATGACGAAGTGAGGTGATTGGTTCATCGGATGTGATGAATGTGGAATCGACTCAAGGATGTATTGAGTTCATTTAAAATGATTGCTCTAAGGTGTTCTGAGCTGATTAATAGTTGTAATTGATAATAACTAGAGATGAAAAGGCCGAGGAACTGTAGTTGTCGTAGGTTCTAGCAGATCCAAAGCAGGGGGTACAACTAAAGACTGGTTGTAGGTCGAGTGCCCTGGGCGTCGTGTAAGGCCTAGACACGTGTTGATTATAGCATGTGGTTTTGCTAGAACCGGGACGTCGTGTATGGTTCTTGACAACTGGCAAGTTGTTAGCCAGTCATATGATAACGAGGGATCCAAAGCAAGATTGGCGGTGATAGCCAGAGTCAGTTATGGATGTTTGAATGCTTGTCATGATGATGGTTGAGTTGCTATTGCAATGTATGAATGGTTATCCTGGTTGCCATGGCTGAATTGTTGTTCCTTTGGATGTACCGATCGTAAAGGCTATCACCATCAGGTGTGGGAAAGGCGGTTGTAATGTCCCGAATTTCTGACCAATTTTGTAATTTATAAATCTTAGACTTTTGCAGGAAATTAAATTTAACTGAATAATATTTAATTTGAATATTATAGATAATTTTGAATAATCATTTGTCTTAAATCCAATATGTATGTTTTTGACTCGTGTTTCATTTATACATGGGTAAATGTCGTTTTAACATTTTATTTTACATTTAAAACTTGTTTTAAATTTATGAAGTGAAATATAAATGTTTAAGTAAAATTTGATTTCTATATTTGAGAAAAGATAAATTAATATTCTTATATAGATATGATCTTTAGTATATATGTATTTATAAATATGTAGAATCAAGAAAGTAAATTTTTGTTTATAATGATGTAAAACAGTTTGTCTCTTCACATATATGTACACAAAAATGACATGACTATGAATGGATTACAACATGTCATATAATAATTTAAATAGAGGAAAATCAAAATATTGATCAATGAAAATAGTGTTTCACATTTGTTGCCTTTATGCAGTACACTAGCATAGGGTGATCAAATAAAATCTTATGACAGGGATTGATTTTTGCATGGACTAAGGGTCATAGCCTGGACTCTATAGGATCTAAAACATTAAATGGACATATGTGTCTTGAACATAAATTGAAAACTTCAAAAAACAGTAAATAAATAGAATTGTATTACTTAATAACTAAGTAAGTCACTGGAAAACACACACAAGAACTTGAAAGCTACACATGTAAGTGTATCCCGAACTACATCAGCCTTGACTTTAAGTGTAAAGCCTTGTTAAACAACCCATTTTTCAATCAAAAACTAAAACAACAGTTAGCCTGTAAACCTATCAACTTGCACATAGATTTATACAAAATATATACACAGCAAATGCTGTGTATGTTGACAACATAGACACAACCATACATCCTTGTGTTTTCCCTTTCACTCAGCTAGCAAAAACAAGCCATAAGTCTAGCTGCTTTCACCATCACTAGACAACTTCAGGCCCAGTCAGTCATAGTCGAGCCAAGAGTGTCCTCTCCATCATGGTAAGACAACCTTTAACCCTACCATGTCAAGCATTTAACCTTACACAGTTTTCACCTATAAATGCCTTGCCATATTGATGCAACTTCAGACCCCAAAGCTGTCTTGAATACTTTTAGATGGGAAAAAAATGGCCGAGACAATATTAAAATAGAGAGGAAACCTGAAAAGAGAAAATCAATGAGTGTGAGTAAACTATCTCCATTTGAATCTATTTCAAGTTACTTATGTATGATACTATTCTATATAGGCCTTCATGTTTTTAGTATATTGATGTAGTTGATTTCAAATTGGATGAAAACCTAGTTTAGATGGATCCTGAGAATATACGGGGTATGTGAAAAATAGCAAAACAAAGAGTAAGTAAATACTCCTTTTCCTCCTGTTATATGCAATGAAAATGTTGAATCTAGGATTTACAGATAAGTCTATTAGTTGAAGTTAAGTGAATGACATATGATTGATATTATTTAAATTGTGCTATGTTTTAAACAAAAAGGACTGACAGTTTTTGGTAAATAAAAACAATGGGACAAAGGGCAAAAGTACAAATGGTGGATAGTAAACTGTGAGTAAACCTCACTTTAAATCTTCTATTTTGAATTTCCATTTGATTATGATATTGTTTATGTTTGGTATATGTATGCCATTGCATGTTGTCAGTTTTTATACTATCACTTGTATTGTATGGTGGAATTGAAGCCGGTTTATCCATGAAAACATATATGTATGATTTTAAATCAGTAAACAGTTCATCTATTCTAACTTATAAAATCAATAACCCTGATCCTAGGGACATATAGTAATTGAGTTCTATACAAATATTGCTTGTTTATGTCTATAGTATATTTTAAAAATATATGTAACCTATATAATAGTGTAAATTAACATATATTAATACATATACTATAAACAACATAGGTACTAAGAATCTCGAATATTGTAAATATAAAGTTCAGGCATACGAATGTGTTCGTATGATTAAATCGTGAATTTAGATGGAAAAATCACAATTTTTACTATAAGGGTTCAGTATATTTTGATGTTCATCTGAAAATGTAATTTGGGTTTTTTCTGGTGATCTGGTTGGTCGGAAGCCATAGGGTTTGGTCTGGAGCAGCGTCAGTGATCGAGGATCATAGGACAAATGTTATTAGATTTTTCCATAGCTTGAATTCGGAGATTTGATTCAATTTACGTTTTTGGTGGCTATTGAATGGGGTAACTTTGTCGATGAACTGCACTGCGATGGAAACTTTGAATTGGACCAAGTTTGGGGTGGAAGTCGAGGCACAGGTCGGCTTCACATTGGTGGATTTTGAGGATGATCGGTGCAGGGAGGTGGCGTAGCAAGGTGGTTTTCGTGGAGAGTGTCTATGCTTGAATTTCTTGTGAAACATCAAAATTTGATGTTGGTGATCGAAGCAAAAATGGGGAGTAAGGGTTGGATCAGAGAACAATTACACGTATGTGGAGGGTATCGTGATCGATGCCCGGTGGCTTGAGAGATTGTGCATGTGCACACAGCACATGTACATTTAGGAAGAACTGGAAATGGCGAGACAATGAAGAAAGAAGATGGAGCAAGGAAATGGGAAGTATTTGTTTGTCTGACTACTCAACTATTTTTAATAATAAAAAAAACTATCATCAAAATGAGAAGAACACTCGATACTATAAGTAAATTGTGAAGTATAAAAGAAATAGCTACTCGAAATGCCCGATAGTCGCCAATATTTCACTAGACAAAATAACCTGATATTGAGTCCCGTAGTTGGATTGTTGATAGAAAAAAAAAACTTACGGAAGCTACAGGTAACCAAAATGGTTGCATTTAACATTGATTTATACACAGGAAAAATGACCTAGGTGCAAGTAAAAGAACAAGGGAAAGAAGAAGGTGAGTGGACCGAAATGGATGATGGAGTATAGCTGCCTGGTGAAAATAAATCGATTAGGAAGTAGGAGCATCGGATTTGCAGTGCAAGATTTGGAGATTTCATTTACAAAGTAAAGAGCAGGAAGGGCCGTAGAATAAATCGGGTGAAAGGAAGGATCGTGGCATTGGGCTATTGGGCTTGGGCCAGAAAAGAAAGAGAGTATAATAATAGAAAGAATAAAAGAATAGGGAAAGGGGAATGTGCCATTAAGGCTGATAGGTTGAATAAAGTAAAATAAAAATAAAATGAAATATAGAAATTAAAGGGAATAGGAAGAAGAAAAGAAAATGAAAAAAAAAGTAAAAGGAAAAGTAAAGATAAATTAATATTCTTTTGGATGAATCAAAATAAAGACAATACAGATCCATTTATTCTAAAATCCAAATAAATAAATCTAGTTGTATTAGTTAAACTATAATTGACGTTATCAATGGATGTTGGCTGATTGTTAAAAAATTTGTGTTATAATGAATTCATTTGTTTGACATGAAATGTTATTTTAAATTGTAATCGACTTAAGTCGATAGATATATTTTAAATCAAGTAATGATTTAAAAGTTGAATTAACGAAGATTAAACTAAGTATCGAAATTCATTAGAGAGATTAAATGAGTTTAGAAGCAAGGAAATTCACAATCCAACATGAATAATGTGAGGAACAGATGTTTTCCAACTAAGAATGGTTGTGAAGATAAATTGATTGACCAATAACGATCTGAAGTTCAGAAAATAAAATAGTGATGAACTAGAAGGAAATGTCATATTGGGAATTGATTAAGTTAAAGTTAGGAAAGTATCATTATTTTCCATAAGATTTAAATAAATTATATAAAATAATTATTCATTTAAAGAAATAAATAATAAGTCATATATATTGAAGTATAGATTATAACAATATGTTTATAATCAATGAAAAACAAATGGGATTCTTGAACTACATTAATCATAGATAAGTATGATTTGGAAAAAATCATTTCCAAGATCAACCGATGTTATGAAAGGCGATTATTTAAATTATTGAATTATTGACTTGTGGTGGATCTGTGTGATGGTGGTTTGTTGTAGTATGACCCAATAGACTTGTTCAGTCTAGCTTACTTATTTGCATGTCTTATTTAAATAATATTATACTATTGTCGTAATACGGAATTTTGTAGATAAGTCCCGATATTGAAATTTGTTTGAAAATGATAACATGATTCCATTAAGTATAACTTGTTCCCAAAAGATTTTGACGTTCATCGATTCAAAGAGACCGGGATTGGTTTTCTCAATGAAATCCAAATACCACTTTGTTTCGATCTAGGTGTTATTTAATTTAAGATTAAGATGAAAACCATTGAAAATGGTGTTTATGCAAGGGTTGTCCTGTCGATCCTAGGTAGAAATTTCTTAAGATGGATTTACAGAGTAGTGTCTTCGGTTTGTCCAGTCCCAGGACAACTTGTATGGACGGATGTCTGACAGAGTATGCCTAACAGATCACGTAAGTTGATCGCTTCAAAACCATGTTTGGTGGCGGAGGAATTTGTTTCTCTTAGCTTTATACCCATAGTTTTGGGGAAATCAATTTGTGATTTGACGATGTGGCATTCAAAGTGAATGAAGATGTACTATTCAAAAATGTAAGTTTTGACCCCAAGCCTCACAACCGGGAAATGACAAAAATCGGGCTGGCAACATGGCTATGTGGGTCACTCCCATTAGGGTGTATTGTCATTATCTAGAGAATATTCATTTTTTTACTCCTTTCGCTTTTGTATCTCCCGGGAACGGTTATGTTGCTAGCAACCATAAGGTGACATATATTCGATACACTCAAGAGAAATGAGTGGTCGGTCATGTGTGGTCGGGTTGCAAGACGTTCTTGTTGAACCCAGTGTATTCCTCTCTAGAGACACACTATCGGAAGGTGGTTCCATACCTTGTCATAATTGGAAATCCATTTTCCCTAAGGGCCAAGCGGTTTTGTTTGTATACTATATATGTGGAGCGTGAGATGCAAGTGTTCCACTAGATTCTAATTTATCTGTGGAAACCCTAGATATTATTATAATATCAGTATAATTATAATTTCAAAATGTTTTGGGTTATTGTAAGGTAAAAACCATCCGTGTTTACGTGTGGATCGGTCTTATAATTATCTTTTCTTTCAAAAGAAATTTTCCAAGTTAAGCAAGCTGTTTTAAAATCGTTTACTCACACCAGTCCCATGACTGACCCAGAGTTTATTTTTTGTGTTCTCCCTAAACTCTTGGGTGCCTAAATTTGTACGGGCAGTCAAGTTGTTCAGGATTTTACAGATAATCTGGAAGGAGCTTGGAGCAGGAGGCTTCAATGATAGATATAAGTTTATTTCCATTGTGTTGTATATATGATGTACTCTGATGTTGTATGTAAGTTCTAATACCGTTTTGTATTTTTCCAAAGCTTATATATTATATTTTATTCCGCTGCGATTTTGAGATTCGGTGTTATTCAGTTCTTTCTTCTACCTTCTTTCTTCTATTCTAATTTTCTATCTTTTCTATTTCTCATCCTCTGAAGTCTTTCTATTAATGATTCGTATTTTCATGCAGTTCGGGTCGGACTTGTATTGTATTTAATCGACTCAAAGGGTTCGAATATGCGGGTCGTTACAGCAGTTGAGAGTTCTTCTCTGCAGTTGGGTAGATTAGTTGTTTATTTACCCATTCTCTTAAACTTTATTGATGAAGTTTGTTAGCTATGTTATCGCTCTCTAAGACTGTTGTTTGACTCAAGGTTTTATGTTTCCACTTATTACCTTGGGTTGTTCATCCAGTTTTTTGGATGGGCAGACTTGGTGGTAGGTGACAGTTTGATTGCTTAGTAAGGGCGAGGTTGTTGTTCGGTGACGAGCAGGAGGCTGGCATACCATTTTACTACTATCTAGTTCCTTTTTTTTCTGTTGTTTGCTATTTCTCTGAGTGTTGTAGTGAGGCAAATTGTACAAACACTATTGTTGTTATCCATATGTACGGGAATTTCTTTCTAGTTTTCATGGACTCGTAGTGTTTTCTACTTCATTATCACTACCTGTTGTATATGTTCTATTATATTTTATCCTTGCACTTTGAGTTTACGACAGGTTCCGCTTATGTATTATACCCTGATGATTGTCCATAGCCGCCTGGCATACCTTTCAGAGCATTATTCCTCTTGTTTAGTGCGGGGGCTGTGGCCGGTTGTCACGTTTGGTATCAGAGCTCTGGTTAACAATTTTTAGCCAAAGTTCAAGGACATAATTACGTATGAGAGACGTACTTGTAGATTTCAGTTGGATGCTTACTATATATTAGCATATATATATAGTAGTAGCGGTTGTATTCTTTAGCACTTTTTCTTGGAAGTGGCTAATTATTCTAAATTGCAGATTTGGAATGAGTAGACGACCATCAAGACACGTTGCTAGGGAAGGTAGTGGTGGAGGGGGAAATGGCGGTGCACATGACTACCCGGCTATGTTTGAAGCTATTATAGAAGCATGCCTTCGAAGGAACCCCGCTCCAGTGGCAGCTACGGTTGAAGTTGGAGTTCCAGTGCCTAGAACGGGTAGAATTTGCAAAGCTATACAAAGACTTTACATCATTGGGAGGGAAACAGTTCAAGGGTACTGACCCAGTTGGAGAGGTTCAAAGGTGGCTGGATACATGTGTTCGAATTTTCAAGGACCTGGGTATCAATGATGCAACAAAGAGGAAGCTTGCATCATGGCAGTTAGAGGGTCGAGCAATGGACGGGTGGAACTCTGTCACACTTGAGACTTCGGAGCTAGAGATCTCATGAGTGCAATTTTAATCCAAGTTCGAAGCGAAGTTTATCTCCACCGTGCAAAAGTCAATTTTGTTTAATAGATTTGTGGAGTTTAAACAGAATGGTCGCCCAGTCCTTGACTATGTTTCTGACTTCGAGAACTTGTCGAAGTATGCTCGTTCGTATGTGGATACTCCTTACCAAAAGAACAAGAAATTTGTCTTGGGATTGGATGAATATCTTGGGAATCATCTTGTGGATCACCTCAATGATAGCTTGAGAATATCGTCGAGAAGGCTTTGAGGCATGAAAGTCTGTTCCCTTGGAAGATGTCTATTGTTGCACCTAAGGAAGAACAGAAGCAACAACAGGGTGGTAATAATAAGAAAAGGAAGCAACAACAACAGAAAGGAAAAGATGGCCAAAAGAAGCAGAAGGGAGAAGTGACTTGTTTTAATTGTTGGTAGAAAGGCCACTTTGCTAGTGAATGCAAGAATCCTAAAGCTGAGAAGAAGTGCTTCATGTGTGGAAAATCGGGAGATGAGAAGAAAGATTGTCCAGAATCAGCTGAAGGGAAGCAAGTGGTTAAGGCTTATGCTTTAGGGGCAGTGCCGTCTTCTTCAAAAGCTCCTACTGCAGAGGAGAAGGGAAAGGGTGTCGTGGTGCAAGGTGCTCTTTCTATTCATGGTGTTTCAGTTCGAGTTTTGCTTGATACAGGCATTCATTCATTTGCAATGAGCTTGTGTGTAGCTTGGGTTTGGAACCCGATATTTGTGATAGACCATTGATCGTGAGTAATCCAGTTGGGGGTTCATCCAGTTTTGCATGTTGTGTCGTGGTCTAATGCTGTCGAGTTATGGTTTCTCTTTTTTTGTGATTGCTTTGTTCTTAACTTCGCTAGGTTTGGGATCATCTTGGGCATGGATTGGCTCAAGAGTTATGCAACAAGAGTGAATTGCGAGAAGCTAGTGGTGAGATTCAGGGATGTGGAAGGGCGAAAGGTGTTGATAAGGTGTAAGCACGAAGAGGGTGTCTTCATTAGCTATCTATATTTGCTTGCCATTCCATAAGAAGACTTGTCATCTGTGCTGATTGCTAAAGAGTATGAGGATATCTTTGACGAGGTCAAAGGATTGCCGCATCGAGAGATCGAGTTTAGGATCGATTTGGTCGAGGGTGTTAGACCGATCGTTATGCCTCTTAGGCGGATGGCGCCTAAGGAACATCGAGAGTTGGAGGTGCAAGTTCGAGACCTCCTTAGTAAGGGATTCATTTGGAGAAGTGTTTCTGAATGGGGTGCACTAGTCGTGTTTGCAACCATGGCAGATGACTCGTTAAGGTTGTGTGTAGACTATCGTGAGCTGAACAAGGTGACTAAGAAGAACAAGTATTCGTTGCCAAGGATTGATGACTTGTTCGATCAGCTTCACGAAGCCAAAGTGTTTTCTCAAATGGATTTGGCAACGGGATTTCACCAGTTGAGGGTGGCGAAGGATAGCGTGCCAAAGACTTCTTTTAGGACACCATCTGAGTTTTTCGAGTGGTTGGTGATGCCATTCGGGTTGACTAACGCGCTAGCATATTTTGTGGATCTTATGAATAGAGTTTTCAGAGATCAGTTGAACAAGTTGGTGCTTGTGTTCGTGGATGATATTCTATTTTACTCCAGGAATGAGGAAGAGCACAAGACACACTTGAGAGTTGTGCTAGAGATCTTGCGAAAGCATCAGCTAAACGCTAAGTTCTCGAAGTGTCACTTAGGAGGAAGACGGATAAGCTAGTCAAGGTACAATGGAGTGAGAAAGGTGACGATTGTACGTGGGAGATGGAAGAGGGCATGAAGGAGACTCATCCAGAACTCTTCGTCGGTAGGACACTTTGATATCGTATCATCGTTATATGGTTATATCTTGTTGTTGTTTAATAGAATTCCGTGTGCTAGGCTAAGGCTATGAATGCATGGCTTGATGGTTGCTAGTTTGGATGATAGAGTTTGCTTCTCATGGATGATAGGCATGCAGAATTGTTGCGATTGCTTGGAATTTTGGAGGCGAAATTCTTAAAGGGGAAGGGGAAGAGGGGATGTAACAGCCCGCATTTTACGTATCGGAGGATCGTAAAATATTTTTATTTCATTCCCTGAGGGTTGGATCATTCCCATATTTTAATATGTTGCTTATGGAGATGTGAGACATGTCCATAATTTTTACCGAATTTGCTCGTGACCATTTTGCCCCTATCACCCTTATACAAGGCATAACTTTTGACTCAGGTTGAATCAAAGGGTGAGACCTGTGCCATTGGAAAGGAATTGATGGTTGACCTTCCATATAGTGGTTACATTAAAGATTTTGCTCAGCGGTTTGGAAGAAATCGCTGTTTTAAGGTTTTTCAGTTGGTTGTTTAGGTTTTGGGAGGCTAATAGATGATTTGGGGGAGGCCCATTAGTGGACTGGTGGAAACTATAAATAGGGGTAAGGGATATTGGAAAGGGTTTTAGTTTTCCATTCTCTCATTTGGTGCCTTGTGCTCCTCCTTCCTCTAACACCTTTCCACCAATAAAAATCCAAATCTAAGGAGGGAAATCATAAATCTACACTACTGGGGGCTAGATCTACATCAACTGAAGCAAGAGTTCATCGGATCAAGGAGATTGGTGCAAAGTGCTTGCTGTCCGGAATCTTTTTGCATTGATTTTTGCTTGTTTGGGAGAATCGGTGAGTGGTTTACATCTCTCACTTTGATTCGGTGAAGTGTATGAGTAGTTGATCATGTTTTTCATTAAATTCAAGTGTCTTCTCATAGATCTATGCACTGGCAAGTCCATTTTCATGTTAATTACCCAATGATTTGATTTAACAAGTTTAGATAGGTGATTTCTATGATATTTCATGTGAATATGCAAGTTAAATTCATGTTTTTTGTTTATATATACATTTGTCGTGGTTTTGGGAAATTTTACATAATTATTAATGAAATTTTCATATTGGTGATGTTGTTGGTTTCATAATATGGTTGTGGTCATACTGGATGAATTAGATGAGTTGGTTTCGTTAATTCTATCGTTTGGCGAAGTTTTGGTTGAAATCAGAGAGGAATTGGTGAAGTGCAGGTTTTGGGTCGGTCGAGCGAGCCAGGGTGGGTGGTTCGGTCCCCAAAATGTGTCTTGGAGAACAAGCCAGAAGCCATGCCTGGTCGGTTGATCTCACTTGGGTCGGGTCAATCACGATGGGTCGAGTCGGTCGTGGTGGGTCGGGCGAACAGGTCTGAGATTATGGTTTTGGAGTTTAGGCCGGGTCGGTCACTATGGGTCGGCCTATTACTCCGGGCGGACGTGTACGAGGAGGAAGAATTTGGATCGTGCATGCAGGTGGTCGGTCGTGCAAATTCCGGGTTGAACAGCATAGGTTTATGTTAGGTTGGGTCGAGCAGGCATCAGGTCGATCGGGTCGGTCCTCCTTGGGTCGGTCGGTCTGAATGACGGAATTTCAGGAACGTGTATAAACACATCGGTTGATGGCCTAAGTGTTGTGATTTGTTTCCTTAAGCAAATTGATCTGATGCTACGGATTATTTTGGACCATATGATCGATGTTTTATTCAGTTCGAAAGTGATGATAACCTCAAAGTGAATTCCATGGGGAATGACAAAGTAAGGTGATTTGTTCATCAGATGTGATGAATGTGGAATCGACTCAAGGATGTACTGAGTTCATGTAAAATGATTGCTCTAAGGTGTTCTGAGTTGATTAATAGTTGTAATTGATAACGACTAGAGATGAGAAGGCCGAGGAACTGTAGTTGTCATAGGTTCTAGCGGATCCAAAGTAAGGGTACAACTAAATACCAGTTGTAGGTCAAGTGCCTTGGGCATCGTGTATGGCCTAGACACGTGTTGAGTATAGCGTGTGGGGTTTTTCTAGAACCAGGACCTTGTGTATGGTCCTTGACAATTGATGGCATGTTGTTAGATAGTCATACGATAACAAGGGATCCAAAGAAAGGTTGGGGTTGGTAGCCAGATTCAGTCATGGACATTTGAATGCTTGTCATGGTGATGGTTGAGTTGCTATTGCAATGTGTGAATGGTTGTCCCGGTTGCCATAGCTGAATTGTTGTTCCTTTGGATGTATGGATCGTAAAGGCTATCACCGTCAGGTTTGGGAAAGGCAGTTGAGAGTTCTTCGCTGGAGCTGGGTAGATTAGTTGTTTATTTACCCATTCTTATATACTTTATTGATGGAGTTTGTTAGTTGGGTTATCGCTCACTAAGGCTGTTGTCTGATTCAAGGTTTTATGTTTCCTCTTATTACCTTGGGTTGTTCATCCAGTTGATTGGATGGGCAGACTAGGTGGCAGGCGGCAGGTGATTACTTAGTGAGGGGGAGGTTGCTGTTCGGTGGTGAGCAAGAGGCTGACGTACTATTTTACTGCTATCTAGTACCTTTTTTCCCGCTGTTTTCTATTTCTCTGAGTGTTGTAGTGATGCAAATTGTACAAACACTATTGTTGTTATCTACGTGTATGGGAATTACTTCCTAGTTGTCCTGAAAGTTTAGTGTTTTCTGCTTCACTATCACTACCTGTTGTATATGTTCTATTATATTTTATCCTTGTGCTTTGAGTTTACGACAGGTTCCGCTTATGTATTATACCCTAATGATTGTCCATAGCCGTCTGGCGCACCTTTCAGAGCATTATTCCTTTTGTTCAGTATGGGGGCTGTGGGCGGTCGTCACACAGACATCTGCCACTACATTCCCCTACCCTAGGGTATATGATATCCCAAAGTCGTAGGATGCTAGAAACTACATCTAGCGATGCTGCTTTAAGTTAAGGTCCTTTTGCGGAAAAAAGTACTTCAGAGACTTATGGTCAGTATACAACTCAAACCTCTCGCCCAACATGTAATGCCTCCAAGTGTTAAGTGCAAAATCATTGATTACTAGCTTTAAATCATAGGTAGGATAATTTCACTAATGTACCCTTGGTTGTCTACTCCCATAGAAACAACCCTACCTACTGCATTAAGACCGTGCCCAACCTTGTGTCGCAAGTATTAGTATAAACCGTGAACATCTTCGATCCGTCTAGAAGAGTCAAAACTGGAGCAGTCGTGAGTGCCTTCTTTGATATCATAAAGGAACCGTCACAATCCACATTCCATGAGAATACTGGGTTCGTCTTAGTAGGGCTAGTAAACGGAGCTGAAATCCGCACAAAGCCCTTAATGAAATTGCGATAATACCCCGCTAAACCTATAAAACTCCTCACCTCAGTTGCATTCTTGGAGCACAGAGAGTACAGAGGACCTCTCCCAAGTGCTAAGCATGCTCATCCTCATCTCTCGAACACACCAAGATGCCATCCACAAACACTACCATAAACTTATTTAGGAACTCCCTAAATACTCAACTCATCAAACGAACAAAATATGTCGGTGCATTGGTTAGTCCGAAGGAAATAACCAGCCACTCAAAAAATCCATTTGGAGTCCTAAAAAAAGTCTTATCCACGCTATCATCTGCAACTCGAAGCTGATGAAATCCAATTGCCAAATCTAACTGAGAGAAAACGGATGCCCCCACCAACTGATCAAATAATTGGTCTATCCAAGGGAGTAGGTGTCGATTCTTCTTTGTGTGCTTATTCAATGCTCTATAATCCACACATAGCCGGAGAGAGCCATTTGCCTTGTCAGCGAAAACAACCAGTGCTCCCAGTTCATATTTACTCTGTCTAACAAAGACTTTCTCTAACAGCTCACCCACCTTCTTACTCAGTTCTCTCCTTTCCGTCGGAGCCATATGACGCACTAGCAATGCAATAGGCTTAGCGTTCTCTATAAAATAATTCCAAAATTTGATCTCTTGCCTCAAAAGTAGCCCTTTCACCACCTCAAATACACCCGAAAAATCTCTCACTACGGTACCAAGCTAAGATCATCAATAGAAGCGCCTAGGGAATCTAAGAATCTCAACATGACTGATCTTTGTGGGTCGTAAGATGTCTCGAGAGTACTACCATAACAAGGCATCATCCTCACAACTCTCCTTTTGCAGTCAAGGATGGAACCATACATGGCCAACCAATCCATCCTAGAATAATACTGTACCCCGAAAACCCAATTATATAGACGTCGCAATCAAACTCGACACCTAATATATAAAGTCTCAAACCCTTTCACATCATAGACAAATAAGCCAAACCTCCTATAGGGTTTGAAACAACTACTAAATCAAAAACAAGAGATATACAAAGGTGCAGACAATCGAATAACGAAGTAGAAATAAACGAATGTGTAGTGCCAGAATCAAATAAGGTCCTAACTATAAAGTCATAAAGAAAGATCAAACCTTCAACTACGACCGTTTTACATCTATCCTGACCGCCACTGGCCTGAACCACCTCTAATGCATGCACCTGCTCTCTAAATGAACTAGCCCTTTGCCTTTGCCTCTAAGGACAGTGCTTATTATAATGACCCGGCTGTCCATGATTAAAACAATTCCCTTTCTTGGTAGTTTCTTGCAGTCCCTCACAAAGGGGACCATCATGTTGCACCCATGGCATTTAACGTCTTCCCTTATCTGAGCTTTTTTGCATTTTTCCCCTTCATCTTATTACCTTTATTTGGCCACCATTTATTCTTTCGATAACCATCTTTCACCACCTCAGCTTTACTTTCCTTGGAATCACCTTTCCCTTCCTTATGCATAAGTGCATCCTAACAAAATCCTCGAGAGTAGCACCCATCGGGACATGAGTCAAAGCAAGTCCTTGTAGGGGTTAACTCATCCCCTTAGCAAATCCCACGGCCTTCTTATGAGATGTATTCACCAAATCCATCCCTAACCTGGCAAGCTCATTGAATTGATTAACGTATTCCTTGACATAAAGATCACCCTTCCTCAATCCTAGAAATTTCTCCAATTGCACTCCTCTTCCGCCTGAGATAGAAACTTCCTTTCAAACCCTCCTTAAACTCATCTCAAGTTTCAATACCGAGGATGCCTTAGCCATCTCCCACCAATAAGAAGCTTCAACCTTAAATTCCTATGCAACTAACTGAACTCTCATTCTATCCTCAAGCTCCAAAATTCCAAATATATGCTAAGAACCATTGAGCCAAACGCGGTTCTTACAAAAGCCTTTGAACCATGGAAGGTATTGCCACCTAGAGCGGTGAAATCTTTGCAAAGCTTAGAGAAATCAACTACTGGTGGTGGATTAGGAGGAGCCACTACGGCTGATGTCGTAGCTTCCACATAACTACGGAAACAAGTTGGAATCGGGATACCCTTAAGAAATTTGGGATCCCCAGACATGCTACTAAAGGAAAAGTGGGAAGGATTTATGAAAGAAATCAAAGGAATATTGTAATTGACTTGAGGGAATGACTTTCAAAAACAAACTGTTATTTAAAAACACTTTTCTTTAAAGACGTTTTCTCTTGGAACAAAAACTTTTCTCTAATCTTGTACCTTAGGCCCTGGTACCAAATGTAACACCCCACGCCCTTCAACGTCACTCATACGAGGATTTTGATAAGGAATATGAAGCGTGTAGTATAAAATAACATCACATGACTAAAATTCAAAAGGAAATTTATGAAAACACAGCGAAATTTTTTTTTTTTTTGAAGTTAAGCACAAAATTTTATTACTCAATAAGAAATGATTACAAAATAAACCGACTCAGTAAACAAAAATATAACCACAAACATCACTTACAAAATAACATGAAAAATATCATATTCAGACTACTGGAAATAACAAGTCTAACATACACCAATCTCCATTTGATCACTGACTTTATATGACTGCAGGAAGCATCCACTAAATCAAGCACGCCTATCCTTGCACATTTTCAAAACAGAGCTTTCTTATCCTTGCACATTTCAAAACCTGTGAAAAGTTCATGCATACAAAGGATCAGAAAAATCACCATTATGAAAGAGAAGGATCATACATAGGATTGCTCCTAGTATGTCTTCTAGTTGTTTTCAAGTTTGAACTTAACGGACACATATCCTCAGGAGTAAAGTCAATATCCTCGTCAAAACATTCTTCCTCGAATGAAAATCGGATCAGAGTGGCGAACCCTTTCTTTATCGATGTCATTAGTGAAATGTCATTAGTGAAATTAAAACAAAAGTGTTCACCATCAAATTTAATATCTACTTTGCCTTGTAATTTCCAATAATGACGCAAGTAGTTTACCACAGCAAGGTAATTCAATGAACCGTCTAAGAAAAATCCTACTAATTAATTATTCCAGTAATGCATACATTCTTGCTTTACCAAGTCTGGAATTGATTTCGGTTTTCCAGATATCAAAGTGTTGCGGCTCGAAAACTCTAGCATTACGAGGGAGATATTTGAACAGTGAAGAAAAAGACGAAAACGAAGAATTACAATTTGTATTTGTGTACTGCTTCGAATTTTCATGAGGAGGATTTACAATAGGAGGATTATTAGATCTTAGAGAATCTTGATTTTCTTGGTTCAGATTTGAAGAAAAACTCCCATGTTAGAAATAGAAGGAATAACCAAAGTTGGATTAACAGAAGGAGGTGGAGGATCAGGTGGATTAAGAGGAGGAGGGCAAGATGGAAGAGGAGGAAAAGAGGAGTTGTAGGCAAGGGAGGTGGAAGAAGAAGATGGATTTGACGAAGCCGCCATTAACGAAGCGGAATTTAAAATTTCATTTTAAGCAGAACATAAATGTTATTACATCATAAACCCATAACTATCTCATGAAAAAAACATAATCAGAGTACTAAATAAAATCCCTCTCAACATCAAATATAATTCTACCGTGGAACAGTACATGAATCAAGTAAGAAAATAAGTTAAGCAGAAATCTCCAATAAGCTAAGCAGAACCAAAAACTCTATCCACTCAAAGATCCTCCTCCCTGAGAACCTAGGGGTGGGAAAGGAAGAAAGAAGGAAGAAGGGAACTAGTCAGACAAAAAGCCTGGTGAGTTCGATAATTACTAGCGTGAGTGATAATAGAAGGAATCTAGACATGGTAATAGTTTAAAGTACAATAACTGTGGATAAGACAATATAAAGAAAAGCAAGGATATAATCGATTGTCATCTCATTCGATTTTTGCACCGTTTATCATAACTCATAATTAGGATGTAACCTAATTTTTACCTATTGATCGACTCCTAAACTATAGTTATATAGCCTATGCCAACTACAGCCTCAAGTTTATCAGTTCCGACCCATCAGCTCTAAAGGACATAGCGTTAATTACAGACGTTACGCCTTATTTTTTGCAATGGCCGCAATGCACGCTTACCGTCCCGCCCGAACGCGCCTGTACCTACCTCGTTTGGACCTCTTACTACCCATTACAGTAAAGCGTGCCCTCGCCTCCTCGTAAGACCTCTATATAGTGTGGTAAAAGTGATATTGTCTGATATGGGTCCCCAAACAAAATACAATTTGACTCAAGTCACCGCTAGACTTAGTCCCCAATTTAATTTATTATCATTGACCGCCTAATAACATAGACACCCATAGAATAGTAAACGAACGCCAAGACCACCATAGAATTATTGTTGATTGCCTAGCTACCCCCAAACCCCTATAGAGTTGTCAACAAATGGCAAGGCCACTATAAAATAATTATTTTGTTAGCCACTTGTCTTCCCAAATTGGCTTACCTCTACTGCCAAAACGGAACACAACTATGAGCCACTTATTTTCACCAATCAGTGCTCGCTACCAGAACAGACTCCCTATTCATGCTTATAAATTTATTTATATTAAACTTAACACCTATTTTAAGTTTATTAATAAGCCTACTCGTTTCATTTAACCTCTTGTAATATTTCTTTTTGGTTGTATTAAACACCATCATGTTTGTATTCATTATACAACCCCCAATCTCCCTCACTTAGCGTCTTACTAAGTTAACCTATTTAAAATTTCCAATTATTCAATTTATCAACAATTTCCCTAAATTTTACAATTCATTTTTTCCCATTGTATTAATTCAACATTCCCCCAATTAATCCTTTATACCCAAATTCATATTTTTCCAATATGCGCTATATAATTAAATTCATAATTTTTTCATCATGCACAAAAACAAAATGGGATAAAGGTTTACACTTTTTGAAAGACCTAAAATCAAAATAAGTTAAAAGGATAAAGGTATAGGCTCTTGCATGGCCTAGACTCAAATAAATAAAATAGATCATTAAATGAAATAGGGCAAAATATGAGTTCTACATAAAGCAACCTACAAGAAAAAGGGATAAAAGTAAACTGAGTGATTTATAGTAACAGATAAATTACTGAATAATGGATAGAAATAGTAATTAAATATACAAAAATCCTTTACATAAAATAAATGCTGAAATCTATAAATTACTGAAGAAATTTACAACTGTTATACTGTCCAAATAATCCCCAAATTATGCTAATCTTGGAATCATAGAAAATACTAATAGAATTATGCAATCCAACAAGCCTTGGAAGAAGTTTCTAGGTCTATGTATAAATATTCTCCCAAATTTATGTATACATAATCCTAAATCTCATAACTCCATAAAAATTTTAGGGGAAGAAGTTTATGTGGTGGAGGCACAAGAAGAAGGGAGATGGAGTTGTGAGGGTATAGGATTATAAGGGAGCTATATTTATGATAGAGTTAGGAGCCTAGGATTGTTAGATATTTAGGTTTTTATCTTGGTTCATCAAGTCAAAAGAAGACTCGAGAAACAGCCCGAACGATCGAATTTTGCTAGAGATAACGCGCGCAAAGATCGTGCATGTTACAAGATATGGGTTGACCCATTCCTATGGTGTCGAACCATGTGTCAACTCGTTCGAGGCCGGGTCGTCATATTTCTTGTGTGCTTTCTGATAATTAATTATATTAATTCATTCTAATCAAAATTTCGAATTGAATTTCGAACTTCTTTCCTTCATAACTTATTCATTTTAAGTCCAGATTCAGCAAACCAAATGTCTATCTTAACCAGAATTTCGCAACGAACCCAATGGTGCAACCCCCATTGCCCAATTCCTATTATTTTACAACTTAGTATTTACTTTGTTAACCTTTTATTTTAATTGCAATATTAAAATTTTGGGTTGTTATAAATGTACTGTTATATAGGGATAGAAAAATCTATTCGTTATAAGTGCCTGTTGAATTAAACAGTCATGACCATTTTATAATGGTTGTTATCGTTGGTTGTTGCCTCGTACCAATACCTCAATTGGCAAGTCAAATTCTGTTAGTAGGGACGTTGCCTTCAAACTCTCACCTTACAAAGGAATCACCATATTACAACGATGTAAAACAGTTGTAAGTGAATTTTTACAAAGTGATTACAGTAGTATATTAAGAAGTTTTAATAGATTAAAATCTTTTACAACTGAATATTAATGTTGATTGTTGTCTTATATCCTATTACAATGGTTATACTCCATTGTTGTTATAATTTTTACAAAGTTTGTAACTATTGCGATATGTTACATAGAGTAAGGTAGCAGATATAACAACTATTGGATAACAGTTGTAGTAGCACTATTGGATAACAATTGTAGTAATAGCTACTACAACTATTATGCACCATTGTGATTTCATAATTTTTACAACTATTTCTAATGGTTGTAATACACTTTATTACAACTATAATTGATAGTTGCATTTTAAATCCCAAAAATTATTATATGCATTAAACAATCACATATTAATAATATAATTCATATATTAATAATCATAGTATTAAATCAAAATACAATATATACCCAATAAAACAATCTAAAGTAGTCATTCACATCACCAACTAAACTGTTACCAAAAACATTGCCATTCCAAAGTATGTACATCAATACAACACAAAAAGTTCATATGAAAGATAAAATTTTGGCCACAAATGATTGCATACCCTACGGGAGTACACTAGTCGAAGATAGTGAAATCTTTACTCCAAACCATGGTTGATCCAATAGCTTCTCCAATTGTACTCATCTCGGAATTCGACTTCCAATGGACTATTTTGACAACAACAGCAATTACATTCTATAGTATGAATTCTAACCCCGACATTATAACCGACAAAAGCAAGCCTGAAATTTACATTCATATAACAACATCCATTGAACATTAAGAGAAAATGCCAACGATTTGTCTTTCATCCCTCATTTCCTAATTTCTAGTTGTCTAGTTAAACGACATGAACAATACTTCAAGTTCAGGCTTTTCATCAATGTGGACACTTCAATATTTAACTAATGGTGTTCATAAACTTAGACAGACTGATTATGCTTTAAATTATATCCACATTGGAATGTTGCTAAAATCAATGGATATTAGATCATTAACTACAAGAAAAGGTTTATTAATGTATGCTGGTTGCATGACAAGATTGAGCTAATTCAAAAAAGTTAGGAACGTCACACTGTAAAAATGAAACATATATTAACTGAAAACCGAAACTCATAAAATTGGAAAACATATAGCATTCAGAAAACAAACCTTTAGAAATGGTACAAGTGGCATATTAGCATGAGGAGTTGCTGGATTTCCGCATTAACTGTTTGTTTTCCTTTTAAATTCTGTAAAGATTGTACGGACTAAAAAATTGTACTCAAATATATATATATATATATATATATATATATATATATATCAGTTCAATACTAAAAATATAATATGGTGTTGGAGGACAATATATATTATATGGAATGATGTTTGTTGAAGTGACGCGATTAATTGTTTGGAAAAAGTCATAATTTATTAGTATGTACATTGTTTATTTACCAATAAAGTGGGCAATAGTAAAGCATAATGCTAATTAACACTTACCATCAACATCGATGTATGCTCCTGTACTTTGATCTCCAAGTCACTAACTTGGTTTCGCTTTGCTTGTACAATTGTACTTTACATAAGTTAGCCCGAATATGCACCTGACATGGTACAACCTCAAAAATAAGTCCTCTTTCATGTCCTCCATGTTCCTGGCAAAAAACATCGACACTCGATCTTGAGTAACTGGTGCTATTCCTTGAGAATCCTGACTTGTGGCATTATGCTCTTTTGTCTTAGACCAAAAATTCAAAAACAACCAATATTAAGAAATTGATAATAATAGTGCATTAACAATAGCATAAAACTGCAGTTTTTTTTTTTTGCTTATAATGTATATTTGAACTTGTTCTTGGCAATAACTGAATTCAGAGTTTTTTTGGTGTGTCGTTTGCACCATAGTTCATCTCTAATGATACCAAATGCTGACTTTTCCTTTATCTACGACACTACGCCATAGATGGCCTATCGCAACGAAAATCCAAGGTGTTGCTAGCTACAATGTTACTATAGGTATGTTGTTTTTTGTCTATTGCAACACAGGCTTCAAAGTGTTACCATAGAAAATCCAAGGTGTTGCAGTAGCCACATGAATAAATTTATCAATCCGGGTGATTACGATCCAACGGTCCACGTTATCAATCCACGTGACGTGAAATAATTTTTAACGCGGGAAGCAAAAACAAAAAACAAAAAACAAAAAACAAAGCAGCAAAAAACTTATCCAAATTTTCAATTAGGGTTTCAATTGAAAACTTAAGAAAATACGCCGCCGCTCAATCTGTCAACGACTCTCACTCGCAATTTCAATTAGGGCAAAAAGTTCAAGTTTACAAGCTTAATTGGGGTTCGATTACGGCAAGTTCAAGTTCAATTAGGGCTTCGGTGTTTCAATAAGGTCTTCAATTGGGTTCGTCTAGGACTCAAATTTCAGTTAGGGCTTCGATTTAATCTGCTGCTTAAGGTACCCTCAATGTATATTTCAAGTATTTCCTAATTTGATTATTGTGTTGCCTAATTCACAGATTTACTTGTGTATTCAGGCATAATCATATTCCTGATTTTATTATTATGTTTATTTTTGTAACAAACTTATGTTGAGCACTGCTTATATGATATTATTCTGTTTTTTGCCTTATAGTCATGGCTAAATAATAATTTTTTATGTTATTTGTGTGTAAATTAGTGATGAAAAAGGAAAAAATATGGGCAGAACTTCATAAGTTCAGATGGCTGCATGTTATTTGTGTCTAAATTTAGGCCTTGATTACCAAAGAATACATGCATGTCCAAATGACTGCATGCTATATATTAGGCAAAAAATGAAAAGGAAAATAACTGCAAAACATGTGGTGTTTCAAGGAAAATAACTACATGCTATTTAAGTAAAAAAATGTTGTTTCTACCTATATTACATGTTAGTGAAGTGGTTGTTTTATTTTATAACGCAGTTGGTTTATTTTATTTTGTAATTATTTCAATCGAATGCTAATTTCTCCATTTTGTGTAGGATGGAGGCAAATCTTAGGTTCCATCACAAGGGAAAATTTGGGAAGAATGGATATGTTGGTGGAGAAGAGGCTATTGTCAAGGATGTTGATCTGGATAGGTTTTCGTACTTAGTACTGATGGAGTTTGTCAAGGAAGAGCTAGAGTACACCGAAATTGGAGGAATATATGCATGGAAAGGTCCAACGAGTAGGTGGAAATTGGTGGCCAATGATGTAGAGCTGTTGTTTATGATGCAAATAAAAAATAATGGTGATTACATTGATTTCTATGTCGACACTGTCGTCGAGGATAGTACCGAGCCAATTAAACAAATGCAGCCACATGTCATCGTACGCCCGAGGAAGAATCTGTTTCTAGGTATAAACATGTCTTCTTATTTGTACTATTTGATGAAGTTGGTCATTTTGCTGAATATGTTTTTCATTTAGGACTTGTTTGATTTTTAGTGCACTTAGTAGAATAATAAAGAACTTGTATGTTGCAGCTGCGACATCACAGAAACAACAGTTTGTCACCTCTCACCATCTACAACAGATAGCAAAAAAAAGCAGCAGACCGATCAAGTCTTTACTCCTAGAAAGTCGACATGGCTAAACAATTCCCAAATGATCAGCGAAGCTGCTGTGATTCCACCTATCAACAATAAGCAGACCGATCAAGTCTTTACTCCTAGAAAGTCGGCACGGCTAAATAATCCAGTGACGAACAATCCAGAAGTGATAAGCAAAACCGCTGTGGGTCCACATATGAAGAAGAAAAAGGCAGTCAACAAGAAGTCAACTAGAGTCAGTAGTTCAATGAAGTTACCCGAGAAGGAAAATCCAACTGAAGTCAGCGATGCAACTTTGAATACCAACTCAACAGGTGTCAAGAGTAAATTAGATTTCAATACTCCACATGATGAAGAGGAAAATACAGATGAAAATGACTTTCTGGTAAGAAGACTACAACCTGATCTTCTAATATATGATCTACATATTTTGCTAATATTTACAATAATGTCTTGGTTAATTACTTTCAGAATGATGGTCTATCACCTCCGCCACCTCCACCACTTACAGAGTACGAAATGGAGAGAGACAAAAATGTCTCACAAAGGAATAAAGTTTTTGAAAAACTTGGGAAGCCTAAATTAGTTTCTGGAATGAGAAATGAATTTGGAAAAAATAATGCAAAATCAAAGATGCTCGATGAGGAAAGCAAAGATTATGTTTCAGAATTTGAAGATGATACTTCAAAAAATCAGGCAAAGGTGCGTTATAGCTAAAGAATTAATTTTATGTTGGTAATCATAGACTAGCTTCATTATTTTTTTGATTTTATTGTTTTTGTGTGCATATTTTAGAGAACCAAAAAAGATAGGGTTACAAAGCCTCAATCTGGACCAACAACTCGTTCAGGAGCCAATGTCGAATCTGCAACTGATAATAATGCAACTCCTAAGGTAGGGGAAGTACCAGTTCGTACGCAATCTGATGGTCCACCATGTAGCGTTGAGTTACCACACAATGAAGGGATAGGAATAATGGCGGGTTATTTGGCTATGCGAGAACGCCAGAAGATTAACAGTAGTGGAAGTGTAAAGAATAAGGCTATTGTCGGAAATGTCTCGACAAATATTGAAAACGAAGAAGATGAAGTAGCAGAAGATGAAGGTAGTATTTTATTAAGTTCTGATTTTAATAGTTTAAGTTCTCATTTATGTTTTGCCTAGCCTTCTCATTACTATTGTATGTACTTTGTAAAGGTAGTCGGAGCTCCCAGAAGGCTGAGGGGAAAAACAAAGATGGATAAAGTTCATTCAAGGCCATATGACAAAAGAGTTGTAATCCAAATGAATGATCGGGGCCAACCTATTTCATACGATGACCAAGTCATGACTGAACTGAGTTATTTTTTAGGAACACTGAAGAGGTGTGTTCCACTTACTTACAAGTCTTGGTTTGATGTTCCTGCTAGTATGAAAGACACGCTGTGGAGCTATGTGAAGGTAATTTGCAAACTTAGCTGAATTTTACTTAAATATAATAAATTTGTCACAAAAGTAGCATGACTGTTCTTTTTAATGTTTGATTTGTATTTAAGCAACGGTATATTATTCCGGATCAATGTGAATATTGGGCTTTGATGTCAATTCATGATGCTTGGAGGGGGTACAAGAGTCGTATTAAAAAGGCACACTATACGGCTTATGAAACTGATGAAGAGAGGCTTGAAAATAGTCCGGACGAAATTCCACTTCAGGATTTCAAAGTACTCTTGCAGTTTTGGAGAGATGAAAAAGTTCAGGTATAATTTTAAGTTTTATCACAGATTTTTTTCCCTTTTTATTCATTCAAATCAGTCAGATAAACATATTTATTTCATGTTGTTTTGTAGTCCCAGGCCCTTACAAATTCTGCAAATCGGAAATCGTATACTGACACGCACACTGCTGGTCCAAAACTTTTTTCCCAAATTTGACATAAAATGGTATGTATTTTGCTTATTTAACTCGAATATTGCGATATCCTTGTTTAACTTGAATGCAGTATCCTTGTTTAACTTGTGAATAAACTACATATCCTTATTTAACTTGTTTAGCAATATTAGTGATATATGTTCTAGAACAATTGTTTTGATATCCTTTTACTATCTAATATTTTTTAATTTGTATCAAGCCAAGGAATCTGATGGAGAACTTTATGTTAAAACTCGCAAGCGGAAAGAAGGAAAGGTGTACAAGACTGATGCTTCAATAATGAACTATAAAATTGTAAGAATTTTATTTTCTCTTCAATCAGGTATTAAAAACAATGCTTCATTTTGCACATGATCATCATTATTGTTGAATTAGATCCTGTTTTGTTGAAACCGATAGCAGGATCGATCATAGCAATGGGTGTGATCTTTTACTTTGGGTTTCAATGTGTATATGCCACGATTCTTGTTTAAAAGTTGTTAATTTTATTTAATGTCACATTTTAAAACTACTTTACTTTGCAGGAGAAGATTGAAAAGGCAATTGGTGAAGGAAGCAATGATGGAGTTGTTCATGATCTTGTTTCTAATGGAAAGTCGCACGGTCCATCATGGCTTATAGGACGGCACACCAAGTCTCCAAAAATTTCAAAAGCTGCTCTGTGACAACAAGGAATTTTGCTCGATTTGAATCGATCGCTAAACCGACCAAGACCGTTCGAAACCCCTGATTGTTTTGAGAACACGACAAATCGGAACGCATACAGAAGAACATTTCATTGTATATTACAACAATTCCATCCGAATACAAGAATATTACAGAGTACGAATAAATATTACATGGAAAATATTAGAGATTTAATTACATTACACAGCAGCGGAAAATATTACAATACACAACTGGAAGTAATACACGGATACAGAGCATTCCGAATATCGCTTCAGTTGTAAATCGGGATCCTATGAATATAAATCTGCAAAACCAAACTTCTAGCTGCCCGTGCGGAAAATAGGGGCACCCAGAGTTTAGGTTAAAACAATAAACTCCAGGTCAGTCATGTGACAGGTGTGAGAACTAAAACAGTTATTATTCTTTATTTTAAAGTTAGGTAAATCAAGGGACCACGCCGTATAACACAGAACGGGTTTCCTCCCAAGAATACCAGTGCATAAAACAACAGCACAATGCTAAATAAAGAACAATGAAGCTATTATAAGACCCAGGTCCCATCACACAATGCAACACAAGCCGGAGGATAGGGTTTTACCTTATAATAGTCAAAGAATGCTTGATACGCTAAATTTCATCTTTTATTATTACTATAAGTGTATAGTCTATAAAACAACTTCAATTATAAATGTATCAATCCTAGACGGCATGGGTACCATATATCATGTCGCCAATACTAGGCTCTACAATCAAAACCGCAATTGTCACGTATTTGGAAGTTGGATTTCCATCTGTGAACCGAGGCAAGGGATCGTCCTCACCGAATTCGAGACGCTCTAGCCCGTGTCTCAGGAACAGAATGCATCGCCCCTTGGATCGTCAGGGCCGGTCCACCGATGTGGATTAAAATGCCTGAACACTGCATTTCCCTGCACTTTGGGGCGTCACTGAGCCAAATGACTCCATCAGCTCCACATAGTCACCGATATATCCGAGGCACCTCGCAATCCAACAACCACACAGGTGAAAATAATATGAATATCAGGGCTGGTAGGTCACTGACACCACCCTAGCTAGAAGGAAACGCATGCCCTCCCCGAGGTCCTCTCCCATTTCTGGTTCACAACCGGGGTGTGAGGGTCACGAATGAATGCTACACAAAGCTATGCCACACAGGCGATGCTTTGATCAGCAACCACAAGATTTTGCTTTTCAAAAAAAGCCTTGATCATTTGCATCTTAGCAAGCCACATAGGCAAACCACTCCATGCAACCGATATCCATCAATCACACAGAATGATATCCAATGTCAGACACACAATCCACTTACAAGTCCGTTCTGGGTCTGAACGAAACCGGAGGCACCTTGTACCACGCATATCCATTGATCTCCAAGTACATCAGGACGATCACCAACTGATTCCCTCCTCTTGGGTGTACAACCCAATCAAGATCATCAGTAATTATCCAAACGATGTGAAGACCTCCTGTCTTCGACCACCGCCTTCATCCTCGACACATCGTCGAATCAGTTATTCAGAATGGGATAAACCCGGCCCTTCCGAATAACTCGTGTATATAATAAACAAGTGTTACACAAACACAACATACGCCTCATTCCAATTCAGAATATTCTTTTATTCAAATATTCTTACACTTTGGGAAAGGTTCCCATTAATTTTATCAAAGATAAATTCTTTAAATATATTCTTTAATCTTCTTTTGAATATCAATTCAAACCAAATTATGGTTTATCCAAACTAGTCGGGATTAACGAACCTTACCGAAGTAATCATTTGTTTTAAATTTCCCAATCCCAACCTATTCATCCCATGAAGTAAAACTGGTAATACTTCATATCTAACACCACGGTGTTATCGATAAATTCAATTACCATTTCACGTTCAAATCTAATTAAAGATTTAACTATCGCCTGGAGCAAAACTGGTGATACCGCATTCTCGATCATTTCAATCTAATTAAAGATTCGTTAAAGCTCCACTTGGTTTTAATCTTCCCAAAAATCAATATTAATGATTGTTTAACTTGGGAAATCATATCCTGTCTTTAACTGGATTAAAGAACCAATGTCATCTAAAACACGGTTCACGATAAACCCAAAATCACATTCCATTAACAATGGAATTTTCACGGGAAACGGATCAATGTATATAATCGACATGAACTTCCATATCTAACTAATAATATAAACGGAATAATGGCAAAGCCTTTTAAATTCCATATATATTAGCAGTCTTCCTCCACAGAAATTCTCTTCGATTATCACCAAATCGAATTCCATTTCATTCCAATTAATGTTATTAAATTGGAAAATTTTACTTTGTAAAATCTCCTTTAAATCTTAACAAAAGATTTATAAATTCCAAATCACATTTCACTGCAAATCGGGTTAAAGAACAAATGTCGTTAAAACACAGTTCACGATAAACCCAATTCACATTCCATTAATTATGGGTTAAAGAACAAGTGTTATTTAAAACACCGTTCACGATAAACCTAAAAATCAATTCCAATTCAATTCCAATTGAATATCATTTAATTGGTATACTTCATTAAATCTAAATAAAAAGATTTAATCTTTTACTCAACTGGGTTTAAGAATAGTGTTAATGAAGACACCATTCACGACAAACCCAAATCCCATTTGATATCAAATACAAGTCTCTGAATTGAAAAAATATCAGCTTATATTCAATATCAAATTCTACGACCAACAAATATCATATTGGAAATAACGATATAAATATATCTTTCAAATTTCCATAACAATATCTGTATAATCACGAAATCCAACATCGAAATATTCCGAAGACAATTTCGATTCAAATCCATTCCAATTCAACTATTGGAAATTCTGGTTACTTTTAAAACCCTTTCAAATCCAATTTATTTATCTCAAAAATAAATGGATTATAATTCTAGTTCAAAACTAGTTCACTTCGATAAAAATCTATTTTTGTCTTTTCAAATATGGAATTTTTCATTCCAAATCTTTCCAAATCATTTCTTATGATCTTACACAAATTATTATTATTTTTAATAATTTTATCAAGGCCCTTATAGTCGATTTCCATCAACGGCCATCGAACTGCACTTACAGCGACCTTTTCCAAATTTGATTTGGACATAATTCCAAATCTAACCATTAGATTTCAAATCTCTAATATTCATTAGAAAACTCTTTTCGATATGAACCCAACGGTTCCGGTTTTAGGAGAATCCGACAGTCGGATCTCCCGTAACGTCTATTCGAAGTCAATGGTCGAAATTCGCGAACTGCCGTAGCGCGGCGCGTTCTATTCAGGCCATTATATATATAATATATATATATATATATTATATTTCGTCGATTTCCTTTTAAAACGTGTTTTGTGAATCGTTTTAAATTCGTTTTCGAAACGATTTCAACTTCATATTCAATTTCAAATCAAGATTGAATATTCCATATCATCGATATATAAATGATAGTATTTTCAAAATATTATATTTTGAAATCAATTCCTTTTCGATATTCATTATAAAAATGAATAAAATTGATATAGATATTGTTCACGTCAAAATGGCATTAATCTAATCAACACGCCTTTTTATATTTAAATATAATCGTGTCTCTCCCAAATCGGACATCAAAGTCACATTTTGATATATTACTGAATATTGTTTTAAAATAATCGTTATTTCAAAATATTCATTCTTTTTGAACTGGAATCAGACACAATCAATTGCCATATAATGTGATTTATATGGATTTCATACACATATGTACTCAACTACAATCAAACACTTCCAATCATCATCCAAAGTGCATTCTACACTGCATAAGCATCAAATAAAAATATTTAATGCTTATAAAAGTCTGTCAACCAATCGATTGACATACAGCTAATTATTGGGATTAGCGTATGTCATATATCATCCGAAAACCCGTGTGGGGTTTCAAACAATCAAACACAGGTTTTATTTGTGCAGTTGGGTGATGTGTAAAATTTATCATCCCAATCAATATCAGCCAAATGTGTGTACATAAACAAATCATCTGATTTGTTTATAAATATTTATTTTATATACACGTTAAAAATTATATTTTTAACTATAAAATATTTATTTCCATTCCACAACACACAATCAATTTTCACAACACATCAATCAAACAAATAAGTCATCCATGGTCTGTGGACGACGGGTGTCGGGTGCTGCTAAGCACCGTCTGCATCCTAGTATACATTTCAAACTAGAAATTAAAATAAAAGTGAGGAGTTCTCACCTTGGGATCCACTCTGCCATTCCCTATTTCTGAACGGTACGGATTTTGTTTTGATTTCAGTCCATCCCATTGCACTCCTTTTCACACTGTTCATAGCGAAAGTCATATTTTTATCGCTTCATTGAAATAAAAATCACATTTTAATTTCTCTACCCATGCAAAAAATCATATTTTTAATACGCTACTCTCTATATAAAGATTGTATTTTTATTTTCCTAAAATTTTTATTTTTACATCGCTAAAAATTCATTCTTTCTATACACAAAAATCTAATCTTTCTAACGATAAAAATATAATCTTTTCTAACATAAAAATATAATCTTTTCAGTTATAAAAATCTAACCTTTTCACAAATAAAAATCGCCTCTTTATAATTTTAAAAATCAAATCTTTTTGAAACAATAACATATTTTTATATCATTATTCAAATAAATAAAAAGAATCCAATTTTTATACACTAAAAATCGTAGCTTTTCTAGTTTAAAAACCGTATCTTTGCTAGTATAAAAATCCTAATCAAAGCCGAGGATGTCAAGAGAGGAATCGTGCAAATCAAATGAAGCTAATAATCGATTCAAAGAGATCATTTTAACTCAGCGAACTCACCAGTCGAAGTTGAGGAGGCGGTCCTGTTCGATTTGGGGTGTTGGATGGTGCTCACGTCAGTCTGAGGTTTGCTGATTTCGTCGATGGAGGGCGGAGAAGGTGCGGAGAAGGTGCGGCGAAGGTTGGGGGTGCCCTGGCTGTTGCGGATCGAAGAGGGGCTGAGGCCATCGGCGGTGGTGCTAGGGAGGCGGAGGCGCATGCTAGGGGTGCGGTTCGAAGGATGATGCGATGATTTGGTTTGCGTCTGTTTGGGGGTGGAGAGTGAAGAAGCGACGGGAGGGGATCCGGGTCGGGGCGGCGGTGGGTGAGGCACGCGGTGGCGTCGCGGCAGGAGGTGGGGCACAAGGAGGAGCGGCGGCGTGGAGAAATCGACATGTTCAGGTTTTTTTATTTTGATTCTGAAAGGTAGAGAGAGAAGAGGGAAAGGAGTTAGGTTTATATAATATTTTATTGTATTTAATTTCAAAAAGCAACTTTTTATTTTGAACTCGAAATCGAACCCACCGACTGTCGTCCCTAGCTAATTACGCCCATTCCGAACACAATGGGATATGTATCATAAGCCAGTTCAACTGTTACGATCAGTTTTCGTAAAAATCAAAATATAAATCAATATAATGAATTTGAGCACACATTTCAATTTACCGGGGCCACAGATGGACCCTAAAAATTATTTCTAGCTTCGTATTGACGACACTGTCCTAACAAAACTAGTTTCATCAAATTCTGAGGGCATTTGAAAAATGGCCATTTTCTGGTCGATCGAAATTGACTAAAACTGTTAAAACATGTTTTACTTTACCAAGCTCACATATTGATTCAGAAAATTATGAATTTTGAAACCTAACAATAACTTGACATCCCGGATCCAACAAAAGTGGTTTCGGCAAAAATAAAGGTCGTTTACAAAATTTCCATTTTTAAGGGCCAGAATTCCATAGCGATTATTCTGAATTTTCAACTGGGCATAACTTTTGATTCCCGCTATGAAATTTCAATTTTTCGGATTCATTGGAAAGATATTCTCAAATAGATTCTAATATTTTTGGTTTCGCTAAAATCCGGTTTATTTTGAATCATGTACATTCATTTGAAATTTGAAATCGAATTTTCAAACTAGCGCGCCATTTTCAATTCCTTTTATAATTAAAAATTAATAATTATATTCTAAAGTCGATTCAAATAAATATATACGTTCTAATTCTATTCAAAATAAATTTCTATTTGTCATTATTTAAAATAATTCATTTTAAATATTCAAAATTCACAAAAATTGCCAAAATAAAATTTTTAAATTGGCTTAGATTTCCGGGTTATTACAATCTCCCCCACTAAAACATTTCGTTCCCAAAAAGGAACGAAGCTGAAAGTTGTTTTACAAATCAACTCAACTTTCATTGTTTTCATTACGGCTTAAGTTCTTCAACCTTTCAGTTTCTAAGAACTTTTCAAATTTTTCAAAAATTTGGCTTACACCCAAATTTTCGAAAAATTTCGCCATAACCTCCCCTGCACGGGAACACCGGGAAAATTCCGAAATTGCCATACAAGCCTCTCCAATCCAAAAAGAAAAAGAAACAGCCAAGTGGCTAGCCAATCGGCTCATAAAATCATTAAAAACCCCAAGAAATTCAATAAACATGTACCTATTTATCGGGCAAACAATTTTATTCCTCTGCTTAGCTCCCCTATTATGACCTGTCCAATAATCATGTATGTACATGTATGCAAATTCAAACAATTTTCAATACTATTCAATATTTGATACAATTTGGCCTAAATGGTTAAAAATATCAAACCAATAATCAAACAACACAACCATCAATCAATTAGTGAATTAATGTTTCAAATTCATAACTTTGATACATAGTCCAAAAATCAGATTTTTTACGCCAAATCACAACAATAAGCCCTATCTAGCTTTGGTTCTCACACCAGTCAATTGGAAATATATAGATATCCCACTTTCGGCACTCGAATATAAACACTGATGATGGCGCGCCATCATCAGAATCAGACCCGGGCGACTAGAGTGTGATTCTATATCTATCGAATATATTTGAGGCTTCAATACACGTGGATCAGATGTATACTAAAATCTCGATATACTTGATTGTCCAATTCAATTTAAAATAAATATTCAAATACGAATAATAAAGTTTAAATTTTCAAAACAAAATTTGTTTTCCAATTTTATGTTAAAAACATCACTCTTCACACTCGTTCTAGGATACTACTGATCCAATCTCTAACGAGTCATTCCCATTGGATATTACTAATCCAATCTCTGATGAATTCTTTCGTATGATTCTAATGTGTCTTGTTCTCGAGCTCTCTAAACCAGAGTCCTGATACCACTGTGACAACAAGGAATTTCGCTCGATCTGAATCGATCGCTAAACCGACCAAGACCGTTCGAAGCCCCTGATTGTTTTGAGAACACGACAAATCGGAACGCATACAAAAGAACATTTCATTGTATATTGCAACAATTCCATCAGAATACAAGAATATTACAGAGTATGAATAAATATTACACAGAAAATATCAGAGATTTAATTACATTACATAGCAGCGGAAAAAAATACAATACACAACTGGAAGTAATACACGGATATAGGGCTTTCCGAATATCGCTTCAGCTATAAATCGAGATCCTGTGAATATAAATCTACAAAACCAAACTACTAGCTGCCCGTGCGAAAAATGGGGGTACCCAGAGTTTAGGTTAAAACAATAAACTCCAGGTCAGTCATGTGACTGGTGTGAGAACTAAAACAGTTATTAATCTTTATTTTAAAGTTAGGTAAATCAAGGGACCACGCCGTATAACAAGGAACGGGTTTCGTCCCAAGAATACCAGTGCATAAAACAATAGCGCAATGCTAAATAAAGATCAATGAAGCTATTATAAGACCCAGGTCCCATCTCACAATGCAACACAAGCCGGAGGATAAGGTTTTACCTTATAATAGCCAAAGAATGATTGATACGCTAAATTTCATCTTTTATTATTACTATAAGTGTATAGTGTATAAAACAACTTCAAATATAAATGTATCAATCCTAGACGGCATGGGTACCACATATCATGTCGCCAATACTAGGCTCTACAATCAAAACCGCAATTGTCACGTATTTGGAAGTTGGATTTCCATCTGTGAACCGAGGCAAGGGATCGTCCTCACCGAATTCGAGACGCTCTAGCCCGTGTCTCAGGAACAGAACGCATCGTCCCTTAGATCGTCAGGGCCGATCCACTGATGTGGATTAAAATGCCTGAATATTGCGTTTCCCCGCCCTTTGGGGCGTCAATGAGCCAAATGACTCTATCAGCTTCACATAGTCACCGATATATCCGAGGCGCTTCGCAATCCAACAACCACACAGGTGAAAATAATATAAATGTCAGGGCTGCTAGGTCACTGACACCACCCTATCTAGAAGGAAACGCATGTCCTCCCTGAGGTCCTCTCCCATTTCTGGTTCACAACCGAGGTGTGAGGCTCGCGAATTAACGCTACACAAAGCTATGCCACACAGGCGGTGCTTTGATCATCAACCACAAGATTTTGCTTTTCAACAAAAGCCTTGATCATTTGCATCTTAGCATGCCAGATAGGCAAACCACTCCATGCAACCGATATCCATCAATCACACAGAATGATATCCAATGTCAGACACACAGTCCATTTACAAGTCCGTTCTGGGTCTGAACGAAACCAGAGGCCCCTTGTACCTCACATATCCATCGATCTATAAGTACGTATGGACCCATCAATCACACAGAATGATATCCAATGTCAGACACACAGTCCATTTACAAGTCCGTTCTGGGTCTGAACGAAACCAGAGGCCCCTTGTACCTCACATATCCATCGATCTATAAGTACGTATGGACGAACACCAACTGATTCCCTCCTCTTGGGTGTACAGCCCAATCAAGATCATCAATAATTATCCAAACATTGTGAAGACCTCAGGTCTTCGACCACCGTCTTCATCCTCGGCACATCGTCGAATCAGTTATTCAGAATGGGATAAACCCGGCCTTTCCGAATAACTCGCGTATATAATAAACAAGTGTTACACAAACACAACATACGCCTCATTCCAATTTAGAATATTCTTTTATTCAAATATTCTTACACTTTGGGAAAGGTTCCCATTAATTTTATCAAAGATAAATTCTTTAAATTTATTCTTTAATCTTCTTTTGAATATCAATTCAAACCAAATTATGGTTTATCCAAACTAGTCGGGATTAACAAAACTTACCGAAGTAATCATTTGTTTTAAATTTCCCAATCCCAACCTATTCATCCCATGAAGTAAAACTGGTAATACTTCATATCTAACACCACGGTGTTATTGGTAAATTCAATTACCATTTCACGTTCAAATCTAATTAAAGATTTAACTATCGCCTGGAGCAAAACTGGTGATACCCCATTCTTGATCATTTCAATTTAATTAAAGATTCATTAAAGCTCCGCTTGGTTTTAATCTTCCCAAAAATAAATATTAATGATTGTTTAACTTGGGAAATCATATCCTGTCTTTAACTGGGTTAAAGAACCAATGTCATCCAAAACACGGTTCACGATAAACCCAAAATCACATTCCATTAACAATGGAATTTTCATGGAGAACAGATCAATGTATATCATCAATATGAACTTCCATATCTAACTAATAATATAAACGGAATAATGGCAAAGCCTTTTAAATTCCATATATATTAGCAGTCTTCCTCCACAGAAATTCACTTCGATTATCACCAAATTGAATTCCATTTCATTCCAATTTATTTTATTAAATTGGAAAACTGTACTTGTGAAAATCTCCTTTAAATCTTAACAAAGATTTATAAATTCTAAATCACATTTCACTACAAATCGGGTTAAAGTACGAATGTCGCTAAAACACAGTTCACGATAAACCCAATTCACATTCCATTAATTATGGGTTAAAGAACAAGTGTTATTTAAAACACCGTTCACGATAAACCTAAAAATCAATTCCAATTCAATTCCAATTGAATATCATTTAATTGGTATACTTCATTAAATCTAAATAAAAAAATTAATCTTTTACTCAACTGGGTTTTAGAACAGTGTTAATGAAGACACCATTCACGACAAACCCAAATCCCATTTGATATCAAATACAAGGCTCTGAATAGAAACAATATCAGCTTATATTCAATATCAAATTCTACGACCAACAATTATCGTATTGAAAATAACGATATAAATATATCTTTCAAATTTCCATAACAATATCTGTATAATCACAAAATCCAACATCGAAATATTCCAAAGACAATTTCGATTCTGATCCATTCCAATTCAATTATTGGAAATTCTGGTTACTTTTAAAACCCTTTCAAATCCAATTTATTTATCTCAAAAATAAATGGATTATAATTCTAGTTCAAAACTAGTTCATTTCAATAAAAATCTATTTTTATCTTTTCAAATATGGAATTTTTCATTCCAATTCTTTCCAAATCATTTCTTATGATTTTACACAAATTATTACTATTTTTAATAATTTTATCAAGGCCCGTACAGTCGATTTCCATCAACAACCATCGAACTGCACTTACAACGACCTTTTCCAAATTTGATTTGGACATAATTCCAAATCCAACCATTAGATTTCAAATCTCTAATATTTTTAAAAAGCTCTTTTCAATACGAACCCAACGGTTCCGGTTTTAGGAGAATCCGACGGTAGGATCTCCCGTAACGTCCATTCGAAGTCAATGGTCGAAATTCGCGAACTGCCGCAGCGCGTTCTATTCAGGCCATTATATATATATATAATATATGTATTATATATTTCGTCGATTTCCTTTTAAAACGTATTTTATAAATCGTTTTAAATTCGTTTTCAAAACGATTTCAACTTCATATTCAATTTCAAATCAAAATTGAATATTCCATATCATCGATATATAAATGATAGTATTTTCAAAATATTATATTTTGAAATCAATTCCTTTTCGATATTCATTATAAACATGAATAAAATCGATATAGATATCGTTCACGTCAAAATGGCGTCAATCTAATCAACACGGCTTTTTATATTTAAATATAATCTTGTCCATCCCAAATCGGACATCAAAATCACATTTTGATCTATTACCGAATATTATTTTAAAATATTCGTTATTTTAAAATAATCATTATTTCAAAATATTCATTCTTTCTGAACTGGAATCAGACACAATCAATTACCATATAATGTGATTTATATGGATTTCATACACATATGTACTCAACTACAATTAAACACTTCCAACCATCATCCAAAGCGCATTCCACACTGTATAAGCATCAAATAAAAATATTTAATGCTTATAACAGTCTGTCAACCAATCGATTGACATACAGCAAATTATTGGGATTAGTGTATGTCATATATCACCCCAAAACAAAAATATGGCGTCCTCCTCCTTCTTTCATGGCGTCCAATCATTCATGGCGTCAGCTTCTAGTTTCGTTCAAGAAAATCCATGTTCAACGGATCCTTCACCTACCAAATCTCATGTGACATTTAAAGAAGCTCTTTTAAATAATCCTGGTCCGAAAATTGAGAACAACAAAACGCAAGATGCAAGAAAGGTTACCGATTCATATTCTGCTAAACTACAGAATGTCAAACCAAAGAAATGTTGCTTTCGATGTGGTGAATCTGATCATTGGGTTAGGGATTGTAGAAATCCAACAATTTGTTTTAAATGCAAAAAAAAACTGGTCATAAAGGGTTTTAGTGCTTTGAGGGCAAAAAATCACATAGAAATACCCCAAATTCTTCAAATAATCCATCTGAAACTCCTCCGCATAATTCGCGTGCACCGCAGCAAAGAAGAAGGAAGATGGTAATCGGCAACGAGATCCATATTTCTCAGTTTACGGGGGATGCTGATTTAGAGAGACTTAATTCTTGGGTGGTTATTTCTATCATGAAGGGAGAGTTTTCTATGAATCATGTAGAACAGTGCTTAAAGAAAGAGTTTGAGTATCTTCATCGCTGGGTTTGGAATGTAAAGCGCTTTAACAACGACTTTATGGTGAAATTTCCCCGAATTTTCTTGGATGGGGAAAGATTCTTGAATGTAGATAGGGGTGTTCTTTGTTTGAGACCTTGGAGTCTTCGCTTTAATTCTGCTAAACCTAAGGAGATGGCGAAGATCTGGATCACTCTAAAGAACCTTCCGATTATCTTTCGTAATCGATGGATGGTAAGCTTGATCCTGATGAAAGTGGGGGAGGTTACAAATTTACAGCAAAAGATTTGGGATGTTGTTGATCTTTCTTATGTTAGAGTGGAGGTTGAGGTTCCTATGCCTATCTATCTTCCATCCTTGTTGAGAATTTATGCAATACGTTCGTATCATGAGGTGGAGATTAGTAGGTTCTATGGAAATCCTAACGAGATGTCGGATCCTGTGGAATTTAAAAGTGTGGTGTTCAGAAAGGACTCTGAAGGAATTCTGAAAACTTGGAAGGCTAAAAGTGATGTGCATCTTCAGAATGTCTTTCTGAACATTCCTGGAGAGTGGGGAGAACCTTTTACTATTTTTGATGGTGGTGACGCTCAGGAAGATTTGGGGGAATTGCATGCAGGTGTGGAGGCGTCTCATGTGACAGAGAACGTTGAAGGGGTGCTTGATAGTGATGATTCAAATGGTGAACATGTGGGAGATGCTCCTGCTGTAGAGAGTAGCTACCGCAGCAATCCAAAGGGCAAAAAAGCTTTGGGTACTTCTGGAATCACACTGCTAAGGAGGAGTGCACGAAGGAGTCAAGGCATCGAATGCTACTTCATCGAATGCTGTTTTGTTTAATGTACTAAAGTTTTACTATAAGTGGATGGGTATTGATGATTGGTTATTTGTCGATTTTGTTTCAGATAGCAGCGGAGCATGGTGATTGGCTCCACGCTGTTCGGATGGGTAGCTTTTGGTCGCTTTTATTTTGGTTACAGTATTTTGTCTTGTAAATCCTGATGTTTTGGTTAGCTCCTGCGTGAGCAAGGTTGATATTATGTTTCTTTTTGGCTCCGTTGTGAGCAGTTTGGTTGTAATATTGTGACCAACAGGACGATGTTTCTTTATGCAGTATTTATATATGGCGAGGCAAGTTATTGCCTCTACCTTTCTGCTCAAAAAAGTATATCATCCCAAAACCTGTGTGGGGTTTCAAACAATCAAACACAGGTTTTATTTGTGCAGTTGGGCGATGTGTAAAATTTATCGTCCCAATCAATATCAGCCAAATGTGTGTATATAAACAAATCGTCTGATTTGTTTATAAATATTTATTTTATATACACGTTAAAAATTACATTTTTAACTATAAAATATTTATTTCCATTCCATAACACACAATCAATTTTCACAACATTTCAATCAAACAAACAAGTCATCCATGGTCTGTGGACGACGGGTGTCGGGTGCTGCTAAGCACCATCTTCATCCTAGTATATATTTCAAACTAGAAATTAAAATAAAAGTGAGGAGTTCTCACCTTGGGATCCACTCCGCCTTTCTCAATTTCTAAACGGTACGGATTTTGTTTTGATTTCAGTCTGTTCCATCGCACTCCTTTTCACACTGTTCATAGTGAAAGTCATATTTTTATCGCTTCATTGAAATAAAAATCACATTTTTATTTCTCTACCCATGTAAAAATCATATTTTTAATACGCTACTCTCTATATAAAGATTATATTTTTATTTTGCTAAAAAATTATTTTTACATCGCTAAAAATTCATTCTTTCTATACACAAAAATCTAATCTTTCTAATGATAAAAATATAATCTTTTCTATCATAAAAATATAATCTTTTCAATTATAAAAATCTAACCTTTTCACAAATAAAAATCGCGTCATTATAATTTTAAAAATCAAATCTTTTTAAAATAATAACATATTTTTATATCGTTATTCAAATAAATAAATAAATAATCCAATTCTTATACACTAAAAATCATAGCTTTTCTAGTTTAAAAATCATATCTTTTCTAGTATAAAAATCCTAATCAAAGCCGAGGAAGTCAAGAGAGGAATCGTGCAAATCAAATGAAGCTAATAATTGATTCAAAGAGATCATTTTTACATCAGAGAACTCACCACTCGAAGTTGAGGAGGCGGTCCTGTTCGATTTGGGGTTTTGGATGGTGCTCACGTCAGTCCAAGGTTCGCTAATTTCGTCGATGGAGGGCGAAGAAGGTGCGGCGAAGGTTGGGGGTGCCCTGGCTGTTTCGGATCGAGGAGGGGCTGAGGCCATCGGCGGTGGTGCTAGGGAGGCGGAGGCGCAGGCTAGGGGATTCGATTTGAAGGCTGACGCGATGATTTGGTTTGCGTCAGTTTAGGGGTAGAGAGTGAAGAAGCGACAGGAGGGGGATCCGGGTCGGGGCGGCGGTGGGTGAGGCGCGTGGTGGCGTCGCAGCAGGAGGTTGGGCACCAGGAGGAGCGGGGGCATGCAGAAATCGACATCTTCGGGTTTTTTTTCGATTCTAAAAGGTAGAGAGAGAAGAGGGAAAGGAGTTAGGTTTATATAATATTTTATATATTTTATTATATTTAATTTCAAAAAGCAACTTTTTATTTTGAACTCGAAATCGAACCCACCGACTGTCATCCCTAGCTAATTACCCCCATTCCGAACACAATGTGATATGTATCATATGCCAGTTTGACTGTTACGATCAGTTTTCTTCAAAATCAAAATATAAATCAATATAACGAATTTGAGCGCACATTTCAATTTACCTGGGCCACATACGGACCCTAAAAATTCCAAAAAAAATTATTTCTAGCTTTTTATTGACGACACGGTCCTAACAAAACAAGTTTCATAAAATTCTAAGACCATTTGAAAAATAGCCATTTTCTAGTCGATCGAAATTGACTGAAACTGTTAAAACACATTTTACTTCGCCAAGCTCACATATTGATTCAGAAAATTATGAATTTTGAAAACTAGTAATAAATTGACATCCCGGATCCAACAAAAGTGGTTTCGTCGAAAACAGAGGTCGTTTGCACAAAAACATAGGATAAACATAAGCAAGATCAAGTGTGCATAATAAAAGTATCGGATGTGCAAGAATTGAGCTCATGGACTTCGGATCAGCCAAGTCTGGCTCGGCCACGAGCAACTTCACTTCATTTCACATCACACAACCCAGCTCAGTTATTCCCGGCTCAGCTATCTTTAGCTCTGTAACACCCCGTAGTTCTGTAACACTAAGATTTACAAATCAAGGTAGAATTAAAAGTTAAAATCAAAATCAAGGGAAATGGGCTGCGCCATTGCATTCGTCTCGGAATTCTACATGAAAACGAGTCCGAGTTTGCGTAAATCGGAGTCCGTATGAGGAAGATATGGCCTCCGGAAGTTTCAGCAAAGTTCAAATTTCAAAACAGACTCAGAAGGGACCCAGGTCGACTGGGTAGTCGACCCCCCCCCCCCCCCGCTTTTTCCAGCTTTCTGAACCTGATTCGTTTCTCTGTATCCGGACGCCCTTCTGACCAGATTCGTTGACTTCTACACTATATAAACAGCCCTGGTCTTCTCCTTCATTCACAATTCTTTTCTATCCTTATGCTGCCTCTGAGAAAATATATAAATAAATAAAAATAAGAAGATAATACGAAAATCCAAGACAAGGTTATGCTGCTCAAGTTGTCTGGAAGAGATTCAAAGCTTCAAGATAAGGATTAAAGGCTAAACGTCGCACGAATCATAGCAACGCCTCCTTCCTATTCTAATCTAATCTCTGTAATTCAGTTATTTTTAGATTTGAACGTTTTTCTCTGTTCGTGACATGAATTTAAAGGAATAAAAGAATATGCCAAATCTCTCTCTCTATTCGAATCAGTGCCTATACTCTTGAACTTAATTAAGAACTGTTATGATTCGAGGACAAATAAGACCGTGACTATGAAACTATGGACCTTAGAACCATATGCCTATGACTATGAACATTGCCTATGACTATGGACATTGCCTATGACTATGAATCTTGCCTATGACTGTGACTGTGACTATGAGAATTATTTTCTTGACTGTGAACACCAGCCTATGCCTTTGATTGGGAAAAGCATAAACTATTTCCTATGACATAACAAGGACATCTGTGATTAAACACCTATGATTCATGACTAGGAAAGTGTTGCTTAAGTTTTGTGATTATGAGATTGGGTCTAAACCCGATTATTTATTCTGCCTGTCCTTGGTTTTCTTTGGTTTTAGACCATGGGAATTTACCTATTAAGTTAGGTCTACCCATGTTCTTGAACCTACTCTGTCTATTCTTGGTTTTAGATCTTGGGAATTTACCTATTAAGTTAGGTCTACCCACGCTCTTCAACCTACGCCGTAATCTATATGCCTGTGAACTACCATCTTAGGCCAGTTGTTATGTCCGTTCTATCACGGCATTTTGGTTCATTCCCTTTTATCGACGAATCTAGCTTTATTTACAATCTAGATTGAATCATGAACGGTGGGAATACGATTTGGGCAAAATATGAAATTTACCAAAAACATAATTATAAACTTGGAAATTGACATAAATTGGGAATATGTACTATGGCATGTTCATAGAAATGCAAATTGAATAAATTTGACATGAATTATAGATTGTGTAACCTGAATCTAGTATTGACGTGTAAATCTAGCATTTACATAAATAGTGAACTAGAGTAATAAGTCTAGTTTGACATGAATTAGAATGTTGAATCAGAATTGGATTAGCTAATTTGGCACGGTAAGTATATTGGCATAAATTTGAAATTGGCCATAATTGGGAATAATTGGCAGGTTTAGCAAAATCATGGTTAATGACACTTAATTTGGTATAGTTTACATACCAAAAAGCATAAACATGGTTTGGAGGGGAAAATGGGCCATAAGAATGAATGTTGACAATTTACATTAAAAGAGGAATTAGGAAATAAGTAAATTAGGAATAATTTACTTATGGAATTTGTTCTAAATGAGAAATGTAAACTTAGACAAATTAAAGGTTTGTTAAACGACATTTCTTTTAATAATAAGCCAGAAAGTTCTAGGGTGACAGAGAGGATAGTGTCTAGGCTTGAGTTTGGAAAATACAAGTTTCCTGCTCTCCCTAACTGATCCGACGGACGGACGGTTACTTTCAAAACCCAATTTGAAAACTAATCAAAACCCCTTTGAACTTAGAAAACACGAATATGCCTAACCCGAGGTTAGACTGAGTTTCGATGTAAACCTGCCCGGAACCAACCGGCACATCCAGTATTCGCAACAATATCTGTCTAATGTGAGTGGTCGCGGCTTTAATTTATTTAGTTAAAGCTAGAACAAGAATGGTAGGGTTAAGTTAACTAAGACACTTAACCAGTTCAACATGATAACTAGACTGATGGGTGGGGTTAGGTTCAGACTGACATTTAACACAGTTAAGCTAGAATGGGAGGGTTAAGTCCATAGGAACACTTAACCAACTTAACACGGTTAAGCTAGAATGGGAGGGTTAAGTCCATAGGAACACTTAACCAACTTAACATAGTTAAGCTAGAATGGGAGGGCTAAGTCCATAGAGACACTTAACCAAACTCAAGGTAGCAAAATGAGACTCGTAGGGGTTAAGTAAAGTTAATACACTTAGCCAAATCAATATGTTAACTAGACTAGAGGTTGGGGTTAAATAAAATCTAATACACTTAGCCAATTTTGATATGTTAGCTGCGCTAGACTGTAGGGTTAAGTAAACCTGAACACTTAACCATCAGGTTGTGATAAAGGAATGAGGTTAAGTCTAAAACATGAAGGGATAATACTTAACCATTAATAACATGTTAGTTAAGACAGACGGGCAAGGTTAAGTTAAAAAGGAACACTTAACCAATACAGGGTGAATGGGTAGGGTTAAGTAATAAGAAATACTTAACCAATATAACTTGGTTTGTGGTGGGGTTAAGTCAACATGAATTACTGATAACACTTAACCAGTATAACAGGATGAATGAAGAGGGTTAAGTTGGCTTGAATTGACTAATGACACTTAACCAATCCAAATTGACGGGAAAGGGAACTAAGTAGTAAACCTTAGTTAAGAAAACAACGATTCTGGAAACTAAGTGGTAAATCTTAGTTAGTAAAACTAAATAGTAATTCTTAGTATAACACGGGAAGGAGCGAACATCCGTCTGAGTAGAAAGAAGGCTCCAACGAATTGGGTTACGAAGCCCGAGGCTTCGAGGGGACGTGAGGGTACTCTTGGTATCCCTCTGTGAGGCTGCAGATGATCCGCTTGGGCCCACAGAGGTTAAGGTCTGCGTAGAAGAATCAGGGGTATGCCTTGGTTGCAATACATGGCAACCTAAAGACTAGGATGGACCGGCGTGATTCGGCGAGCAAACGGTAGCCCTGTGATAGCGACTCGTCGTCTACCATCCATCTTGAGTCAATCGAGATACGTGAAGCGGAAAGGCGGAGAACTCCAAAAGACCATATACTTGCTATCTAGTTATGGGTGAGGATGGCCATAGGATAGTGGGGCACCGGGGGCCGGCGTATAGTTCTCATTTTACAAGGTGTGCCTTTCATTAGTTGAGGGAGGGGTCAAGTGGGACCATAGCCACTGGAACAAAAACAGACCTTAGCGTCTGCATCGGCAGATATCTGAAAGCTCCCGACCGAGTTCTGTATTCCTTGATTTGCCCTGTCACAGGACTCGGACCGCACATTACAGGACATGTGCATCTAGACAAGCGATAACGATTCGCGATACATGCGTGGGGAAGTATAGGGACATATACCAATCTAGGTAGTGTGTCCTAGACTTGGGGGCATCGTTCGACAGGTAGCATAATCCCTAGTTGGACTAGGTGGCATAAATCCTGAATCCAAGAAGCGTTCAGCAGATAGCGTAAACTCTAGTTAATTCTAGAAAGCACTTGATAGAAAACCCTAGATTAAATCTAGGTAACAAATAAATAAATAGATGCCTAAAGGCGATGGAAAATACAGGGATTGGGATCACGTTAGCGTTACTAGTTGGGACATTAGTTAGCTGGTGCAGAGATAATAGAAATCCGTATAACAAGGAAATGGCGAAGCGGCGAAAGTATTAGAGAACATCCAGTTTATCTTATCTTAGCATATCTTGTGTTGATCTTGTCTAATCTTGCTGACCCTATCATCATGGTGTAATCTTGTATTCAGTTAATTCATGTCGTTTTGTTTTTCCATGTTCACATGCTAGAAGTTACTGAACTTACTCAGGCTTTATGTCTGACTCTGTTTTCTTTCGTCTTCTTTTCTTCCGTCCCCCCCCCCCAGGTAGTAAAGGAGGGAATAGTATAGCTCAGGTTAAGTCGGACTGTCACTCTTTCCCAGCTTGAAGATTTGTCGAAGTTTTGCTTGGATCCTCTCTTTCAGATGCTATGGCTGGCTCTTGCTAAAATTGGGGAATACAAATATTGTTTTATGCTTCTTTATTTTGTAAGACAGATGATACTCTGATATTGTAAAGAAATCGTTGTACAAATCATTTTATCAATAAAGCAAAGTTTTATTTTCCGCTGTTTATATTATGTCTGTCTTGTAATTTATCTGCATCTTTTACCCAAAAATACTCCACAGAACTTAGTGCATTCCCTTTGTGAGTGACACTAACGGACGTGGGGTGTTACATGTGGTATCAGAGCTGAAGGTTACCAGATCAGATAAAGGATTTGAAGAATTATTTTCAAAACGGTTTTTAAAGAAGCATTTTCAAGAGAAAAGATTTGTTTTAAAGACATATTCCCCAAAGCCATACGCACTATCTTCTCTTCCTCTATTTAAATTCTTGTCTCCTTCTTTCTTGAGTCTCTGGGGCTCCTGGCTTTCTGGGAGGTAACCTCATCGAAGGGCAAAGTAGTGCCCGGCTTCCATCCATAGCCGTAGTTGTTTCATCTACGAGCAGTTTTCTTTCGAAGCTTATAGGGTTTTCCGGACGATGGAGGCAGTTTTCGAGAGATTTGTCAACATGACTACACACGGAAGGGGATGAGGAGTTTGGCTAAGGAGCATAACCCTAGGATGAGGAATTCATGGATGTAGACTTAGCACATGAAGGAGGAAGAAATTATAAAACCTAAGACACGAGGAAGTATCTTTACTAGGGTATGATAGGGCATACACTTAAGGACAATGGCAAGAACGAGGACGAGATTTTCAGAAGGACAGGTACATGCTTTCGCCGCCAAGCGTACCTAGGAGAAAGGTAGTCCGGTTGGAAGAGTCTAGTTTTCTGTTCATATTATTTCCTTAGGTTCTAGCGCTTCTCATTTGTTCATATCCACTTCCATAGTTGGGTCTCTGCACCATAGTACTTGTATAGTAGAAAGATCCCACTAGTGTCTCAAATCCAATTGGTGGTCCGACCAGTTTATTTTTGTAGGGATTTGAGAATAGCTATCGAGTTTGCTTATATCATCTCACGTAGATCGTCTAAATTCGGAGGAGATATTCCTTGGGTGCTCGTCTGATATTGGTTTAGGCCTTTGGGGCTTGTACTTGAGAAATGTCGAGTTCGGTTTGGATGGTTTGCGTGAGAGATGAATAGTTGTGGCAGGTACTCCAAAGAGCACGTAGTGACCTTTCAACTCTTATAGTTATGGCATGGCGGATAAGAGGGAAACCTCTAATCATCTTAGTACATATACTTGGTACCGTGATTGACATCTGTTTATTGTAGAAAAGGGAGGTCAAAAACTTCACAATCGTGAAGTTAAATTAGTTAAGATACAGTGGAGTAAAGAAGGCTAGATACTAGCATCATACCCTTTTTCTTAAGGGTGCATCCTTGATTTCTTTGTTTAGGAGCTTTACGCATAATTATTTCTCTCTTTCCAAAGTATATCACCTAGGTCGTATCTTCGATCCTTAGGTAGAAGCCAATGGATGTAAACATGTGTTTGAAACATGTTATGGTTGATGGTTGCAAGTGGTTGCTAATGGCTGCTTGTGAATGCATATGCATACGTATTAGGCACTAGATCAGTCCGGACGCTTTCATATTACATTTACAGATATGTATTTGTTTATAAGTTGAGCATGATATGTGATCATATGGATGTTGCATATGGATGAATGGCTAAGCACACATGTAGTATTTACATAACTAGGGATGCTTGCATACATGATTGGACGCATGGCACTGACATGATTCGCATTAAGGAGGTCAACTGAAATCAGTAGACCGCCTGATTTTGCATTAGATAAAGACATATACACACACTATGCATATGAACATGAAGGCATTAGAGATCTTTTAAGGACAATGAATGCCTGTGATTGAATGGTTGAGTATATGGGTGATTGGATGGTAGGACACATTCTTCCTAACTTGGAGATTTCGGGGACGAAATCCTTTTAAGTGGGGGAGAATGTAACACCCCGTAGTTCTGTAACACTAAGATTTACAAATCAAGGCAGAATTAAAAGTTAAAATCAAAATCAAGGGAAACGGGCTGCGCCATTGCGTTCGTCTCGGAATTCTGCATGAAAACGAGTCCGAGTTTGCATAAATCGGAGTCCGTATGAGGAAGATATGGCCTCCGGAAGTTTCAGCAAAGTTCAAATTTCAAAACAGACTCAGAAGGGACCCAGGTCGACTAGGTAGTCGACCCCCCCCCCCCCAGGTCGACTGGGGAGTCGACTGGGTAGTCGACCCCCCTAGGTCGACTGGGTAGTCGACCCCCCCCCCCCCCCCCCGCTTTTTCCAGCTTTCTGAACCTGATTCGTTTCTCTGTATCCGGACGCCCTTCTGACCAGATTCGTTGACTTCTACACTATATAAACAGCCCTGGTCTTCTCCTTCATTCACAATTCTTTTCTATCCTTATGTTGCCTCTGAGAAAATATATAAATAAATAAAAATAAGAAGATAATACGAAAATCCAAGACAAGGTTATGCGGCTCAAGTTGTCTAGAAGAGATTCAAAGCTTCAAGATAAGGATTAAAGGCTAAACGTCGCACGAATCATAGCAACGCCTCCTTCCTATTCTAATCTAATCTCTGTAAGTCAGTTATTTTTAGATTTGAACGTTTTTCTCTGTTCGTGACATGAATTTAAAGGAATAAAAGAATATGCCAAATCTCTCTCTCTCTCTCTATTCGAATCAGTGCCTATACTCTTGAACTTAATTAAGAACTGTTATGATTCGAGGACAAATAAGACCGTGACTATGAAACTATGGACCTTAGAACCATATGCCTATGACTATGAACATTGCCTATGACTATGGACATTGCCTATGACTATGAATCTTGCCTATGACTGTGACTGTGACTATGAGAATTATTTTCTTGACTGTGAACACCAGCCTATGCCTTTGATTAGGAAAAGCATAAACTATTTCCTATGACATAACAAGGACATCTGTGATTAAACACCCTATGATTCATGACTAGGAAAGTGTTGCTTAAGTTTTGTGATTATGAGATTGGGTCTAAACCCGATTATTTATTCTGCCTGCCCTTGGTTTTCTTTGGTTTTAGACCATGGGAATTTACCTATTAAGTTAGGTCTACCCATGTTCTTGAACCTACTCTGTCTATTCTTGGTTTTAGATCTTGGGAATTTACCTATTAAGTTAGGTCTACCCACGCTCTTCAACCTACGCCGTAATCTATATGACTGTGAACTACCATCTTAGGCCAGTTGTTATGTCCGTTCTATCACGGCATTTTGGTTCATTCCCTTTTATCGACGAATCTAGCTTTATTTACAATCTAGATTGAATCATGAACGGTGGGAATACGATTTGGGCAAAATATGAAATTTACCAAAAACATAGTTATAAACTTGGAAATTGACATAAATTGGGAATATGTACTATGGCATGTTCATAGAAATGCAAATTGAATAAATTTGACATGAATTATAGATTGTGTAACCTGAATCTAGTATCGACGTGTAAATCTAGCATTTACATAAATAGTGAACTAGAGTAATAAGTCTAGTTTGACATGAATTAGAATGTTGAATCAGAATTGGATTAGCTAATTTGGCATGGTAAGTATATTGGCATAAATTTGAAATTGGCCATAATTGGGAATAATTGGCAGGTTTAGCAAAATCATGGTTAATGACACTTAATTTGGTATAGTTTACATACCAAAAAGCATAAACATGGTTTAGAGGGAAAAATGGGCCATAAGAATGAATGTTGACAATTTACATTAAAAGAGGAATTAGGAAATAAGTAAATTAGGAATAATTTACTTATGGAATTTGTTCTAAATGAGAAATGTAAACTTAGACAAATTAAAGGTTTGTTAAACGACATCTCTTTTAATAATAAGCCAGAAAGTTCTAGGGTGACAGAGAGGATAGTGTCTAGGCTTGAGTTTGGAAAATACAAGTTTCCTGCTCTCCCTGGCTATCCCTAACTGATCCGACGTACGGGATAGTTACTTTCAAAACCCGATTTGAAAACTAATCAAAACCCATTTGAACTTGGAAAACACGAATATGCCTAACCCGAGGTTAGACTGAGTTGCAATGTAAACCTGCCCGGAACCAACTGGCACATCCAGTATTCGCAACAATATCTGTCTAATGTGAGTGGTCGCGACTTTAATTTATTTAGTTAAAGCTAGAACAAGAATGGTAGGGTTAAGTTAACTAAGACACTTAACCAGTTCAACATGATAACTAGACTGATGGGTGGGGTTAGGTTCAGACTGACATTTAACACAGTTAAGCTAAAATGGGAGGGTTAAGTCCATAGGAACACTAACCAACTTAACACAGTTAAGCTAGAATGGGAGGGTTAAGTCCATAGGAACACTTAACCAACTTAACACAGTTAAGCTAGAATGGGAGGGCTAAGTCCATAGAGACACTTAACCAAACTCAAGGTAGCAAAACGAGACTCGTAGGGGTTAAGTAAAGTTAATACACTTAGCCAAATCAATATGTTAACTAGACTAGAGGTTGGGGTTAAATAAAATCTAATACACTTAGCCAATTTTGATATGTTAGCTGCGCTAGACTGTAGGGTTAAGTAAACCTGAACACTTAACCATCAGGTTGTGATAAAGGAATGAGGTTAAGTCTAAAACATGAAGGGATAATACTTAACCATTAATAACATGTTAGTTAAGACAGACGGGCAAGGTTAAGTTAAAAAGGAACACTTAACCAATACAGGGTGAATGGGTAGGGTTAAGTAATAAGAAATACTTAACCAATATAACTTGGTTTGTGGTGGGGTTAAGTCAACATGAATTACTGATAACACTTAACCAGTATAACAGGATGAATGAAGAGGGTTAAGTTGGCTTGAATTGACTAATGACACTTAACCAATCCAAATTGACGGGAAAGGGAACTAAGTAGTAAACCTTAGTTAAGAAAACAACGATTCTGGAAACTAAGTGGTAAATCTTAGTTAGTAAAACTAAGTAGTAATTCTTTGTATAACACGGGAAGGAGCGAACGTATGTCTGAGTAGAAAGAAGGCTCCAACGAATTGGGTTACGAAGCCCGAGGCTTCGAGGGGACGTGAGGGTACTCTTGGTATCCCTCTGTGAGGCTGCAGATGATCCGCCTGGGCCCACAGAGGTTAAGGTCTGCGTAGAAGAACCAGGGGTATGCCTTGGTTGCAATACATGGCAACCTAAAGACTAGGATGGACCGGCGTGATTCGGCGAGCAAACGGTAGCCCTGTGATAGCGACTCGTCGTCTACCATCCATCTTGAGTCAATCGAGATACGTGAAGCGGAAAGGCGGAGAACTCCAAAAGACCATATACTTGCTATCTAGTTATGGGTGAGGATGGCCATAGGATAGTGGGGCACCAGGGGCCGACGTATAGTTCTCATTTTACAAGGTGTGCCTTTCATTAGTTGAGGTAGGAGTCAAGTGGGACCATAGCCACTGGAACAAAAACATACCTTAGCATCTGCATCGGCAGATATCTGAAAGCTCCCGACCGAGTTCTGTATTCCTTGATTTGCCCTGTCACAGGACTCGGACCGCACATTACTGGACGTGTGCATCTAGACAAGCGATAACGATTCGCGATACATGCGTGGGTAAGTATAGGGACATATACCAATCTAGGTAGTGTGTCCTAGACTTGGGGGCATCGTTCGACAGGTAGCATAATCCCTAGTTGGACTAGGTGGCATAAATCCTGAATCCAAGAAGCGTTCAGCAGATAGCGTAAACTCTAGTTAAATCTAGAAAGCACTTGATAGAAAACCCTAGATTAAATCTAGGTAACAAATAAATAAATAGATGCCTGAAGGCGATGGAAAATACAGGGATTGGGATCACGTTAGCGTTACTAGTTGGGACATTAGTTAGCTGATGCAGAGATAATAGAAATCCGTATAACAAGGAAATGGCGAAGCGGCGAAAGTATTAGAGAACATCCAGTTTATCTTATCTTAGCATATCTTGTGTTGATCTTATCTAATCTTGCTGACCCTATCATCATGGTGTAATCTTGTATTCAGTTAATTCATGTCGTTTTGTTTTTCCATGTTCACATGCTAGAAGTTACTGAACTTACTCAGGCTTTATGTCTGACTCTGTTTTCTTTCGTCTTCTTTTCTTCCGTTCCCCCCCCCCTAGGTTGTAAAGGAGGGAATAGTATAGCTCAGGTTAAGTCGGACTGTCACTCATTCCCAGCTTGAAGATTTGTCGAAGTTTTGCTTGGATCCTCTCTTTCAGATGCTATGGCTGGCTCTTGCTAAAATTGGGGAATACAAATATTGTTTTATGCTTCTTTATTTTGTAAGACAGATGATACTCTGATATTGTAAAGAAATCGTTGTACAACTCATTTTATCAATAAAGCAAAGTTTTATTTTCCGCTGTTTATATTATGTCTGTCTTGTAATTTATCTGCATCTTTTACCCAAAAATACTCCATAGAACTTAGTGCATTCCCTTTGTGAGTGACACTAACGGACGTGGGGTGTTACAAGCTCTGTAACACCATACGCATTCAGCTCAGAGATCAAGTGTAATGTCCCGTATTTTACAGTGTAATAATTAATTCATTTAATTATTTAAATAGTAATTTATAGATTTAAATGGTTTAAATTAAATAACTTTGAATATTTAATTAATATAATAATTAAATAATATATTTAATCCTGAAATAATCAGAATTAGTGAAATGGCAATATTGTGTGAATTGGGAAATTCAAAATATATAATTCAGTTTGGAATTGAATTTGAATAACAAATATATTATTTAAACGAAGTTTGAACGTAGAATTTTGATACAATTATAATCGAGCTCGAAATGGCGCTGCAGTTCGTAAAGTGGCAATTCGAACTTCAAACGAATATACAGAAGCCGTTTTAAATCGGATTTCTGTGAAACAAGAAATGTTCAAATCTGTTGAACAATAATTTTCTAATGAAAGAGAAAAATCGAAATTTCGTTGTGTAGATTGTAAGTTATGCCCATATTAAATATTCAAAAAAGCAGCGGCATATTCGTTTATGGCCATAATGGTTATTTAAATATATTTAAATATCGGTTTCGAATTTGGACAAGATTCTTTTGAGACGTAATGATAATTTAATTTTTAGAATTTTATTGTAATTTTTAATTAATTAAATAAGCAACTTTTTATTTGGAGTATTTTTGCATCCTATATTAATGTTTTGGGGTTTCACAATATAAGTTAATCTACAGATATTTTTATATTTTTGGGATCGTGGGGCATTAATTGACATGACGGTATTTTTACTTCTGCCGGTAGCAGTCCATACGTAAATGGAATTTTACTAGTATCCTATAAATAAGGCATCCATCTCTTAACCTAATTATCATTTCTCCTTGGTCAAAAATTAAGCCATGCCTTCATTATCTTCTCAGCTACATGTTCTTTCTAAAACGTGGAAATCAAATCCTCCACAAATTCAAAGAACTAAATTCCTATAAATATCCCACAATCCATCCTTAACCTAATCTTCCCAACCTAGGTCAAAAACAATTTCGAAGTCAAACTCTCGTAGCCACTAGTTCCTTCTCTTCTTAGATAAATCGCGAAAATCAAATTCATAGAAAAAGAAATAAAAATCCACAAATCTCCAAAGATCTATTTTCGGATTCAATAAAGGCTTCTCATTAACCTGTTATGCGATTTGAAGGATTCGGCTATCATCTTTTTCGCACGACTTTGCTATTGGAAACCGTGAGTGCGAGATCGCGATTTGCAGAGGGGATGAACGTGTTCAGGTAGCAATTCGAAGGGGTTGAGATTGGTGAAGAAGGAAGGACTGTGTTGCATGGTATTTTGGGGAAGACGTGATGTACAGGGCGTGTTCCAGTATTCTTTTTGGGAGGAATTTATACAAAAAGAGGTCGATCTTCTATTGAGCAGCAACAAATTTCGGAGGATAGACTCGCTGATATCATTGCGAGGAAGAGGAGAAGGAGCAAGTGTTTTACAACAATTTTGGTTTAAGTTTGAGTAGTAGTTGTTGTGTCCACTGAGAGGGGAGGAGGAATGAACCGTTAGGTTGTTAATGGCAATAAGGAGTTGGTGGAGGTCTTTGTGTGTTGTTTAGACAATCAGGGAGGAGCGAATAAAGGGAAGTGTGGCGTTGTGTTTGGGGGTTCTTGCAGGCATTTTTGATGGTGATAATTGTTTATTGAATAATGAAATGAGAAGGATTCGAAGAAGACGGTTTTGAGCTTAAAGTTTGGTTCGATGTCAATAAACAGGACTGCGGATTTCTCTGTTTTGAATGGGCCATAGGTTAAAAGGTTAAGCCCAATATCCATTATATATGTAAGTTTTATTTAAGGTAATGATATATATAATAAACCTATATAATGTATAAATATATCATACTGTATCAGAATCTCGAACGATCAGATATGACATGATCGTATGGACGGATACTAAAAAATGGGACTAACTGGGAGTGGATTGGAGCTAGTTTGAATTTATGGCAAAATAAATTGTTTGATCTGAATCAAACAACAGTTTATCATTCTTTAACGATGAACTGCCAAAGTGAGTAAAACTCACTAACTCTGATCGGTTTATATTTTTATAACGTATTTTTAGAATTGTTAAATGTTGGTTGATTGCTGTGTGTTAACTGTTTGGTTGAATTGCTTACGTATTGGTTGAAATTATAGGTAACGATATATATATATATATATTAATCGTTAATCAAATATAGATTCTGTCTAGCAGAATATTTCATAGTGAAATGAAATCGATGTTAATTATATTGTTTGAAATCTGTGATGCAGGGAAACAGGTTGGAGGGACCCAACTGGGTTCCTCAATATATAAAATACTGTTTTGTTTCATATATTGTGATATATGATGTGGCATATAATCTGTTGTTGATTATGTGTGTTTGAATGATATCAATCACTTTTGTTGGTATTTTAAATACCGTAAGAAAACCCTGGGACGAAAAAGGAAATTTTCAATACCTACATTGAAATAAAATATTATATAAAATCGAAGGATTTTATATAAAAGGAAGATTTCAAACTGTATATTGAAATAGAATATTTATAAAATCAAAGGATTTTATATAAAGGAATATTTATAAAATCAAGGGATTTTATAAAGGAAATTATCTGTAAAACAAATATAAAGGAAAATATTTTTAAAACAAATATGAAGGGAAATATTTGTTAAACAGATATAAAAGGGAAATATTTGTAAAACAAACAGAAAGAGAAATATTGGTAAAACATTTTAAAATAGAGTTATAAAAAGGAAATGTTTATTTAGAAAATAAATAGAGTTATAAAAGGGATTTATTGGGAAATGAAAAGAATGTCATATAAGGAAATATTTGGCAAATGAATAGAATTTTACGTCAAGAAAGGTTAGACCCGTGCTTCGCACATGGGTATAACATGATATGAGTTTAAAGCAAAGATTTTAAATAGAATCTATTGTAACCCATAGATTGAGAAGATTAATTTATAAATAATATTTTATAAATTAAGTAAAATATTTATCATTGGATAAATAGAATATATAAGTCAGGACTTATATAGAGAAGTAAGAATCGATTTTAACATCGATATTTGAAACTGAATATGGGCATAGAGTTAATTAAAGGAGTTAATCGAATATTAGTTATTCGAAAGGAGTTTATCGAAGATTAGTTATTCGAAAGGAGTTTATCGAATATTAGTTATTCGAAAGGAGTTAATCGAATATTAGTTATTCAAAAGGAGTTTATCGAAGACTGGTTATTCGAAAGGAGTTAATCGAATATTAGTTATTCGGAAGGAGTTAATCGAATATTAGTTATTCGAAAGGAGTTAATCTAATATAGTTTATTCGAAAGGAGTTAATTGATAAGAGTAAATTAGTTAGAGTTAATTGAATAAAGTTAATCCAGTAGGGTAAATCAAATAGAGTTAATAGAATTGAGTTAATCAAGTAGAGCTAATTCAATTAGAGTTAATCGAATAGTGTTAATTGAATAGAGTTATTCGAATATAGGTTATTCGAAGAAGAGAGATTATCGAATATAGTTTATTCGAAGGAAAGAGTTATCGAATAGAAATTTATTCGAAAGAGAGTTACGTAAGGAAGTTGGTTAAAGATTTAAAAGATAAACTTTGACTATTTCGAAGTTAAAACGTTGTTTAGTTAAGGTCTGAGAGGTAATTATATCCCAACTTGATTGACTTCCTTCTTAACTAAGGAATGGTAAGGGTTGATAGTGAAGGTTGGTTAAGTGAATATAGTTAATGAAGGTAACGGTGAATTGGCATAACGATGTTTTATTTAAACATCTGTTTAAATCCAAGGAATGAGTTTTGGAAACGTTTTCCAATATAATCAGAGATATTTTCTAATCATACAAAATGAAATGTTGGATGGTAAAGAATACTGGAATGATAGAGATACGTGGAAAGGAGATGGAAATGTTTTCCAATGATTAATAACGTATATTTTCTAAATTTAGAAAATAAGAATTTTTGTATATATATACAGAAACAGGAAATGGAGAATGAATAAATTAATGATAAATAAATTTAAGAGATAAATGTTGAATGTTGATTGATCAATAAAATTTCCATTTGGAAATAATATCGTTGTTTGCACACATGTTTTTCTTTGATAGTTAAATCACAGATTATCAAAGTTTTGACCATTTTTCCGTCATCAATACGGAGAGACCAGTTGGATTATTATCCGAGAACCACTCCGTATGGGCGTTAGCGTTTCGAATCAAATAGATCGAAGACAAATTGAAGATGGGGTTTATACAAGGGCTATTGTATAAATCTTAGGTAGAGATTGCCTAAGATGGATGTACGGAATAGTGCCTTCGGTTTTTCCAATCCCAGGACAACTTGAATGGACGAATGTTTGGCAGAGTATATCTGGTAGATCACGTAAGTTGATTGTTTCAAACGTATTTACGTTGGTGGCGGAGGAATTCGTTTCTCTTAGCTTATACCCGTGGTATTTTTGGGGAAATCAATTTGTGATTTGACGGGTATGATGAGGTGGCATTCGATGTAAATGGAGGAGTGATCTGTTAAAAGATATGTTTTGACCTCGAGCCTCATCAACTGGGAAATGACAGAAATCGGGCAGGCAGCATGGCTAAGTGGTTCGCAACCAATTAGGGTATATTGTCACCATCTAGAGAATATTCATATTTGTTACTTCTTTCAATTCTGTATCTCCTGGGAACGGTTATGTTGGAATACTAACCGAGGGGTGGCAATATATTCGATACACTCAAGCGAAATGAGTGGTCGGTCATGTGTGGCCGAGTTGCAATATGTTCTTGTTGAACTCCAGTGTATCGCTTCTAGAGTACACTGAGCGGAAGGTGGATCCATACCTTGTAATAGTTGGAATCCATTCCCCAAATAAGAGCTCGCAGTTTTGATTGTATATTATATATGTAGAACGTTACATGCAAGAGTTTCTACTAGATTGATATTACTTGTGTTAGACATTATTATAATATCAGACAAGTATCGTTTTACAAATGATTTGGGTTATCGTAAGGTAAAAACCATCCGTGTTTATGTGTTGATCAGTCTTACGATTATTCTTTCTTTTGAAAGGATTTTGAAAGTTAAATCAAATGATTTGAGTTTACTCACACCATTCATATGACTGGCCTGGAGTTTATTTTGTTTTGTTTTCCCTAAACTCTTGGGTGCCCAATTTTGTATGGGCAGTCAAGTAGTCGAGATTTACAGATACTTGAAGAGATGGAGTAGGAGGCTTCAGAATTATATAGCTATGGTTTTTCCGTTGTGTTGTAAGTGTTGTACTTTGGAAATGATATGTATATTCAAGTACAGATTTATATTTCAAAGTTATGTTATGAAATATATTTATTCGTTCCGCTGTGAGATTCGTGTTTACTCTGATGTTGTATGTTCTTCTTCTTCTTCTATTCTAAGTTTCTATCTTATCTATTCTCACCCTCTAATTTCTTTCATTAACTACTGGTAATTTCGATCCTTGGATATTCGATATGTGTTGTATATCGGATAACCAAGATCGACTTTTTTCGGGACGTTACAGTTGGTATCAGAGCTTAAGGTTAAGTAATTACCTTGCCTCTGTGGCGTGACTCAGTCAAGATGGGGTTAGTAATACCCTAGATTGAGTTGAGTGAATATATACGAGTGAAAGCATATGTTATTTGATATAAAAATGGTTTTATATTGTGGAGATTTATTGGTTGAGTTGTTTATGGGTTCTGGTCGATCAGTTTGATCCACTGTATCGGTAGGAGTTTATAAACACTCGAATACGATGGGTCGACACGATATGTTTTGAAAAGAGGGTAAATGAAAATAGTTTTACCCAAAGTATATTTTGATATAGAGAAATTATATATATTGGAATTGTAATATATTGGATATATTGGTTGTTATTATAATCGTGTAAGATTATAAATTGAAATGGATGTAAGTAACCAATCAGAAATCATATAAGAGAAACATACGAAATCCGAAGAATTGAATCTGAAATTAAAATCAGAATTTAAATTAAAACCCTGGAAATTTGAAAAGTGTTTGTAAATGAGTCTGGGTTAAATATATGTGAATTTTAATCCTGGGAGATTTTAAATTTGGTATAAGCATTGAAAAGGATATTTTGAAATGTATTTCAAAATGGAATAATTTAAAAGTGATTTTGAAAGTGATATAGTGTTGAACGCACTTCGATAGTTGGGAAATAACCCTGATGATGAATCGCGGCATCATTAATGTTCATTTTCGAGTCTCTAAGTGACGGATTACTACCGAAGACATTGTTTTTGAATTGATTTGAGAAAAGCAAGTGTTTGAATCTTGAAAAGGAAAGTTTGATTTTCGGTATGGTAAACTGTTTAAAATTCCCAGGGAAAGATTGTTGAATTAAAAACAAATTGAATTGACAGTTGGAAAAGCAATTGGAATTTAATTGAAATCAATTATGTGAAAATTGAATTGAATTAGAATATAATGATATCGAGTAAGTTGAATTGTTGAGTTAGAATTTTGAATTGAGATTGGAATTGTAGTTTGAATGGAATTCGACTTAGGTATAAGCGAATGGTTGGATTTGTGGATAACAACAGATTGGAATTTGATTGGGATGACATGGGTCTATGCTGAATTAACAGCAAATGGAAAGATATAATGATATGCCCGACAAAAAGGTACCAGTTTATATTATGTATGGGTTTGAGATTTTGATGAGCCGAATTGGCAAGCCTCTTGGCTGTTTGATTTTCTTTTGGGTTAGAGAAGGCCTAGAGAGGTGAGTTGTAGTTGTACCGATTGACCAGTACAAAAGAGGTGCTGGCGAAATTTTTCAGAAATTTCGGGTGTTAGAAAATTTTCAAGATTTTTGAAAATATTCGTTAGTAGGAATAAATTAATAATTTAATTGAAATTGATTTAGTTCAGTTTAAATTGAAGTTAAGAAGTGAACAAATAAGTTCTAACCAGTTAATAGGGTTTGTTTCATACCTTAGCAATTTCGAGAACGATATTATTTTAAGGGGGGAAGAATGTAATGTTCCGTATTTTACGGTGTAATAATAAATTTATTTAATTATTTAAATAGTAATTTATAGATTTAAATGGTTTAAATTAAAAAACTTTGAATATTTAATTAGTATAATAATTAAATAATATATTTAATCCTGAAATAATCAGAATTAGTGAAATGGCAATATTGTGTGAATTGGGAAATTCAAAATATATAATTCAGTTTGGAATTGAATTTGAATAACGAATATATTATTTAAACGAAGTTTGAACGTAGAATTTTAATATAATTACAATCGAGCTCGAAATGGCGCTGCAGTTCGTAAAGTGGCGATTCGAACTTCAAACGAATATATAGAAGCCGTTTTAAATCGGATTTCTGTGAAACAAGAAATGTTCGAATCTGTTGAACAATATCTTTCTAATGAAAGAGAAAAATCGAAATTTCGTTGTGTAGATTGTAAGTTATGTCCAAATTAAATATTCAGAAAAGCAGAGGCATATCGTTTATGGCCATAATGGTTATTTAAATATATTTAAGTATCGGTTTCGAATTTGGACAAGATTCTTTTGAGACGTAGTGATAATTTAATTTTTAGAATTTTATTGTAATTTTTAATTAATTAAATAAGCAACTTTTTATTTGGAGTATTTTGCACCCTATATCAATGTTTTGGGGTTTCACAATATAAGTTAATCTACCGATATTTTTATATTTTTGGGATCGTGGGGCATTGCTTGACATGACGGTAATTTTACTTCTACCGGTAGCAGTTCATACGTAAATGCAATTTTACTAGTATCCTATAAATAAGGCATCCATCTCTTATGTAACGACCCGCATTTTTCAGCGATATAATAATTAATTAATTTAATTATTTAAATAGTGGTTTAGAGAATTTAATGGTCATTGAATTAAATAAGAGTGAACATTAAATTTAAATAATATATTAAATTCAGAAATAATCAAAATTGGCGGAATTCACAATATAATGTGAAGTGGACAATTCAAAGTATATAATTCAGTTTAGAGTTGAAATATATTAACGAATATATTATATAAACGAAGTTTGAACGTATAATTATATTATAATTAAAATCGAGCTCGAAATGGCGCTGCAGTTCGTTATTTGGCGATTCGAACTTCAATTGGATATACAGAAGCCGTTTTAAATCGGATTTCTTGGAAACAAGAAACGTACGGAGCTGGTGAAGTATATCTTTCTAGTGGAAGAGAAATATTTGTAAAACATTTACAAATAGAATTTAAAAGGAAATATTTGTAAAACATTTACAAATAGATTTAAATGGAAAATTTTATTTATAGGAAATAAATAGGAAAGATAAATGAGATATTTATTTGTTAAATAAATAGAAAAGATAGAAGAAATATTTATTTGTTAAATAAATAGAATTGAAGGGAATATTTATTTGTTAAATAAATAGAATTGAAAGGGAATAGTTATTTGTTAAGTAAACAAATATAAAAGGAATTATTTGTATAAACAAACAGAAAAGGAATAATTCAAAGGAGATAATTCAAAAGGAAATGATTCAAAGCAGTTAATCAGTTAGAATTAATCAGTTAGAATTAATCAGTTAGAGTTAATCAGTTAGAGTTAATCAGTTAGAGTTAACCAGTCAGAGTTATTCAGTTAGAATTAATCAGTTAGAGTTAACCAGTCAGAATTATTCAGTTAGAATTAATCAGTTAGAGTTAACCAGTTAGAGTTAGAGTTAACCAGTTAGAGTTATTCAAATGGAGTAAATCGAGTAGAGTTATCGAATATCACTTATTCGAGAAGAGTAATCGAATATAGTTTATTCGAGAAGAGTAATCGAATATAGTTTATTCGAGAAGAGTAATCGAATATAGTTTATTCGAGAAGAGTAATCGAATATTGGTTATTCGAAGCGAGTTAATCGAATATTAGTTATTCAAACCGAGTAAAAAGGAGTTATCGGATCTTAGTTATTCAAATTGAGTTAAAAGGAGTTATCGAATATTAGTTATTCGAATCGAGTTAAAAGGAGTTATCGATTAGTTTAATCGAAAGGAGTTAATTGAATTTAGTTATTCGAAAGGAGTTATCGATTAGTTTAATCGGAAGGAGTTAATCGAATTTAGTTATTCGAAGAGGGTTATCGAATATAAGTTATTCGAAGAGAGATAATCGAATATAGGTTATTCGAAGAAGAGTTAATCAAATAGAGATTTCTCGAAAGAGAGTTATACGTCGAATTCGATTATATCGAATTCGGGAAAGTACTTATGCTTTTCGGTTTTTAAAACAAGAGAATATATTAATGAATTAGTGTTTGTTTAATTATTCGAATTAAGTAATAAATGGAAGTTATAATTTGAAGTTAGAAAATTCGAAAGTAGGGATTATAACGTTATCGTTATAACAAATGTTTTTATAAAAGAAGTGGATTCGTAAATTGAATCCGAGAGAGACGTAAAGAAGTTTGTTAAAGGTTTAAAAGATAAACTTTGACTATTTCAAAGTTAAAACGTTGTTCAGTTAAGGTCTGAGAGGTAATTATACCCCAACTTGATTGACTTCCTTCTTAACTAAGGAATGGTAAGGTTTGATAGTGAAGGAGTTTTGGAAATGTTTTCCAAATAAGAAATCAGAAATGTTTTCTGATAATAGAAAATAGAATTTAGAATATATGGAAACAGGAGAGAAGTAAATTAATGATCTAAAGAGATAAATGTTAAATGATTATTGATCGATATAATTTCCATTTGGAAATAATATCCTTGTTTGCACACGTGTTTTTCTTTGATAGTTAAATCACCGACTATCGAAGTTTTGACCATTCTAACGTTGTTAATATGGAGAGACCGGTTGGATTATTATCCGAAGAACCACTCTGTATTGGCATAAGCGTTGTGAATTAAGTATGCTGAATATATTGAAGACGGAGTAAAGAGCAAGGGATGTTGTATAAATCTTAGATAACAATTGCCTAAGATGGATGTACTGAATAGTGCCTTCGGTTTGTTCGGTCCCAGGACAACTTGTATGGAAGAAGGTCTGACAGAGTATATCAAATAGATCGCGTAAGTTGATATCTTCAAACGTATTCACGTTTGGTGGCGGAGGAATTCGTTTCTCTTAGTTGTATACCCGTGTTATTTTTGGATAAATCAATTTGTGATTTGGTGGGTATGGAGGTGTGACATTCTAAGTGAATGAAGATGTGGCATGTAAAAGATAAGCGTAGCTTCTAGCCTCACATCCGGTAAATGACAAAAATCGGGCAGGCAGCATGGCTATGTAGGTCGCACCTATTAGGGTGTATAATCACCTGATCTAGAGTTTCATTTACTTCTAAAAATCTATTGTCGATACTGTCCCATTCGGGAAACGGTTACTGATCTCAACCGTTGGTGATATACATTCGATACACTCAAGCGAAATGAGTGGTCGGTCATGTGTGGTCGGGTTGCAAGATGTTCTTGTTGAACCCAGTGTATTCCTCTCTAGAGGTACACTAGCGAAAGGTGGTTCCATACCTTGTCATAGTTGGAAATCCATTACCCAATACGCCCTTTCGGTTTTGATTGTATACTATATATGTAGAACGTGAGATGAAAGTGTTTCTACTGGATGATTATTATATTGTGGTTGATAGACACTATTATAATATCAATGAGTTTGATATAAAGATTATTTTGGATTCTCATGAGGGAAAAACTCGTTCTGTTATACTGCATGGTCTTATGAGATATCGTTTAATGGCTCAAATTGTTTAAACTGTTTTACTCATACCAGTCCCATGACTGACCTGGAGTTTATTTTGTTTTGTTTTCCCTAAACTCTTGGGTGCCCAATTTTATATGGGCAGTCAAGTAGTCAGGATTTTACAGATATACTTGGAGAGCTTGGAGCAGGAGGCTTCAGGATTATATAGCTATAATTATTTCCGTTGTGTTGTAAGTGTTGTACCCTGATAATGTTACTGTATACGTATACTGATTTTATTTCAAGGATACGTTATCTATTATATGTTGTTCGTTCCGCTGTGAGATTCGTGTTACTCTGATGTTGTGTGTTCTTCTTCTTCTTCTATTCTAAGTTTCTATATTATCTATTCTCACCCTCTAATTTCTTCTATTAACTTTCCGGTATTTTTCGATGTTTGGTTAGTCGTCATTGAGTTTATGTCGATAACCAAAGTCGCTTAAAAACCGTGTCATTACAGTTGGTATCAGAGCTTAAGGTTAAGTTATTACCTTGGCTTTGTGGCGTGACTCAGTAGAGATAGGGTTAGTAATGCCCTAAATTGAGTTGAGTGTATATATTTGAGTGAACGTATTTGTTATTCAATATAAAATGTTTTATATTGTGGAGATTTATTGGTTGAGTTGTTTATGTGTTATGGTCGATCAGTTTGATCCATTGTATCAGTAAGAGTTTATAAACACTCGAATACGATGAACCGTCATGGTATGTTTTGAAAAGAGGGTAAATGAAATAATTTTACCCAAATTAGATTTTGATATAAAGGATTTATATTGAAACGATTATAATATATTGGATGTGTTGGTCACTATTGTAATCGAATAAGATTATAAAATGTGAAATGGTTATGTAAATAGCCAATCAGAATTCGTATAAGTGAAATACGTGAAATCAGATGAATTAAATCTGAAATTAAAATCAGAGTTGAAATTTAAACCCTAGAATTTGAAAGTTGTTTGTAAATGGAATTGAATTAAATATATGAGAATTTTAAATTTTTGGGAGATTTTAAATTATTTTACAAACATTGGGAATAGTATTTTGAAAATGGATTTCAAAATATAAGTGTTTAGACATGGTTTTGAAAAGTGATATAGTATTGAACTCACTTCGGTCACTGGAAAATAATTCTGATGATGACTGCGCAGCATCATCAGTGTTCATTTTCGAGTTGTAAGTGACGGATTACTACCGAAAAGATTTTGTTTCTGAATCATTTTGATAGAAATAAGTTGTTTGAAATCCAAAAAGGAATATTTGGTTTTAGAAAAGAAAAGCTGTTTAAAACTCCCAGAAAGAGACTGTTTGAAATAAAAACAAATTTAAATAAAAATTTGTGAAACCAAGCTGGAACTAAATTGAAACCAATTAACTGGAAATTGAATTGGATACGATATATCAGGTAGAATCAGATTTTGAATTGTGAGATAGAATCTGAAATGGTACAGGATTGATGACTTAAGAATTTGAAAATCGAAAATGGAACTTTGATTTGAAATTGAATTCGACTTAGGTATAAGCGAATGGTTGGGTTGAGGATAAACTGATTGGAGCTTGATTGGGATGACATTGGTATATGCTGAATTAACAGCAGATGGAAAGGATATAGTGATATGCCCGACAAAAAGGTACAAGTTTATTTTATATGAGTTTGGTGATTTATGAGTCTATTTGGCAAGCCGTTTGGCAAGCCGCTTGGCTGTTTGGTTTTCTTTTGGGTTGGAGATGGCCCAGAGAGGCTAGTTGTTGTTTTACCGATAGGGCTGTACAAAGGAGGTTATGGCGAAATTTTTCAGAAATTTCGGCTGTTAGAAAATTTTCAGGATTTTTGAAAATTTTTGTTGATAAGAATTAATTAATAATTTAATTGAATTTAAATTGGTTCAGTTGAAACTGAAGTTAAAAAGTGAACAAATAAGTTCTAACCGGTCGATAGGGTTTGTTTTCTACCTTAACAATTTCGATGATGAAATTATTTTAAGTGGGGAAGAATGTAACGGCCCGTATTTTTCAGCGATATAATAATTAATTTATTTAAATATTTAAATAGTGGTTTAGAGAATTTAATGGTCGTTGAATTAAATAAGAGTGAATATTTTATTTAAATAATAATTAAATAATATATTAAATTCAGAAATAATCAAAATTGGCGGAATTCACAATATAATGTGAACTGGACAATTCAAAGTATATAATTCGGTTTAGAGTTGAAATATATTAACGAATATATTATATAAACGAAGTTTGAACGTATAATTATATTATAATTAAAATCGTGCTCGAAATGGCGCTGCAGTTCGTTATTTGGCGATTCGAACTTCAATTGGATATACAGAAGCCGTTTTAAATCGGATTTCTTGGAAACAAGAAACGTACGGAGCTGGTGAAGTATATCTTTCTAGTGGAAGAGAAATATTTGTAAAACATTTACAAATAGAATTTAAAAGGAAATATTTGTGAAACATTTACAAATAGAATTTAAAAGGAAATATTTGTAAAACATTTACTAATAAATTTAAATGGAAATATTTATTTATAGGAAATAAATAGGAAAGATAAATGAGATATTTATTTGTTAAATAAATAGAAAGGATAAAAGAAATATTTATTTGTTAAATAAATAGAATTGAAGGGAATATTTATTTGTTAAATAAATAGAATTGAAAGGGAATACTTATTTGTTAAGTAAACAAATAGAAAAGGAATTATTTGTATAAACAAACAGAAAAGGAATAATTCAAAGGAGATAATTCAAAAGGAAATGATTCAAAGGAGCTAATCAGTTAGAATTAATCAGTTAGAATTAATCAGTTAGAGTTAATCAGTTAAAGTTAATCAGTCAGAGTTATTCAGTTAGAATTAATCAGTTAGAGTTAACCAGTCAGAGTTATTCAGTTAGAATTAATCAGTTAGAGTTAACCAGTTAGAGTTATTCAAATTGAGTAAATCGAGTAGAGTTATCGAATATCACTTATTCGAGAAGAGTAATCGAATATAGTTTATTCGAGAAGAGTAATCGAATATAGTTTATTCGAGAAGAGTAATCGAATATCGGTTATTCGAAGCGAGTTAATCGAATATTAGTTATTCAAATCGAGTAAAAAGGAGTTATCGGATATTAGTTATTCAAATTGAGTTAAAAGGAGTTATCGAATATTAGTTATTCGAATCGAGTTAAAAGGAGTTATCGATTAGTTTAATTGAAAGGAGTTAATCGAATTTAGTTATTCGAAAGGAGTTATTGATTAGTTCAATCGAAAGGAGTTAATCGAATTTAGTTATTCGAAGAGGGTTATCGAATATAAGTTATTCGAAGAGAGATAATCGAATATAGGTTATTCGAAGAAGAGTTAATCAAATAGAGATTTCTCAAAAGAGAGTTATACGTCGAATTCGATTATATCGAATTCAGAAAAGTGCTTATGCTTTCCGGTTTTTAAAACAAGAGAATATATTAATGAATTAGTGTTTGTTTAATTATTCGAATTAAGTAATAAATGGAAGTTATAATTTGAAGTTAGATAATTCGAAAGTATGGATTATAACGTTATCGTTATAACAAATGTTTCTATAAAAGAAGTGGATTCGTAAATTGAATCCGAGAGAGACATAAAGAAGTTTGTTAAAGGTTTAAAAGATAAACTTTGACTATTTCAAAGTTAAAACGTTGTTCAGTTAAGATCTGAGAGGTAATTATACCCCAACTTGATTGACTTCCTTCTTAACTAAGGAGTGGTAAGGTTTGATAGTGAAGGAGTTTTGGAAATGTTTTCCAAATAAGAAATCAGAAATGTTTTCGGATAATAGAAAATAGAATTTAGAATATATGGAAACATGAGATAAGTAAATTAATGAACTAAAGAGATAAATGTTAAATGATGATTGATTGATATAATTTCCATTTGGAAATAATATCCTTGTTTGCATACGTGTTTTTCTTTGATAGTTAAATCACCGCCTATCAAAGTTTTGACCATTTTAACATTGTTAATATGGAGAGACCGGTTGGATTATTATCCGAAGAACCACTCCGTATTGGCATAAGCGTTGTGAATCAAGTATGCTGAATATATTGAAGACGGAGTAAAGTGCAAGGGCTGTTGTATAAATCTTAGATAACAATTGCCTAAGATGGATGTACTGAATAGTGCCTTTGGTTTGTTCAGTCCAGGACAACTTGTATGGAAGAATGTCTGACAGAGTATATCTAATAGATCGCGTAAGTTGATCTCTTCAAACGTATTCACGTTTGGTGGCGGAGGAATTCGTTTCTCTTAGCTATATACCCGTGTTATTTTTGGATAAATCAATTTGTGATTTGGTGGGGTATGACGATGTGATATTCTAAGTGAATGAAGATGTGGCATGTAAAAGATAAGAGTAACTTCTAGCCTCACATCCGGTAAATGACAAAAATCGGGCAGGCAGCATGGCTATGTAGGTCGCACCTATTAGGGTGTATAATGACATGATCTAGAGTTTCATTTACTTCTAAAAATCTATTGTCGATAATGTCCTATTCGGAAAACGGTTGCTGATGCCAACCGTTGGTGATATACATTCGATACACTCAAGCGAAATGAGTGGTCGGTCATGTGTGGCCAGCTTGCAAGATGTTCTTTTTGAACCCAGTGTATTCCTCTCTAGAGGTACACTAGCGAAAGATGGTTCCATACTTTGTCATAGTTGGAAATCCATTACCCAATACGTGCTTGCGGTTTTGATTGTATACTATATATGTAGAACGTGAGATGAAAGCGTTTCTGCTAGATGATTATTATATTGTGGTTGATAACCACTATTATAATATCAATGGGTTTGATATAAAGATTATTTTGGATTCTCATGAGGGAAAACCCGTTCCGTTATATGGCGTGGTCTTATGAGATATCATTTAATGGATCAAACTGTTTAAACTGTTTTACTCGTACCAGTCCCATGACTATCCCGGAGTTTATTTTGTTTTGTTTTCCCTAAACTCTTGGGTGCCCAATTTTATACAGCCAGTCAAGTAGTCAGGATTTTACAGATATACTTGGAGAGCTTGGAGCAGGAGGCTTCAGGATTATATAGCTATAATTATTTCCGCTGTGTTGTAAGTGTTGTACCCTGATAATGTTACTTTATACATATACTGATTTTATTTCAAGTATATGTTATCTATTATATGTTGTTCGTTCCGCTGTGAGATTCGTGTTACTCTGATGTTGTGTGTTCTTCTTCTTCTTCTATTCTAAGTTTCTATCTTATCTATTCTCACCCTCTAATTTCTTCTATTAACTTTCCGGTATTTTTCGATGTTCGATTAGTCGTCATTGAGTTTATGTCGATAACCAAAGTCGCTTAAAAACCGGATCGTTACATTATTATCATTTCTCCTTGGTCAAAAATTAAGCCACGCCTTCATTATCTTCTCAGCCACATGTTCTTTCTTAAATGTGGAAATCAAATCCTCCACAAATTCAAAGAATTAAATTCCTATAAATATCCCACAATCCATCCTTAACCTAATCTTTCCAACCTAGGTCAAAATCAATTCCGAAGTCAAACTCTCGTAGCCGCTAGTTCCTTCTCTTCTCAGATAAATCGCGAAAATAAAATTCATAGAAAAAGAAATAAAAATCCACAAATCTCCAAAGATCTATTTTCGGATTCAATAAAGGCTTCTCATTAACCTGCTATGCGATTTGAAGGATTCGGCTATCATCTTTTTCGCACGACTTTGCTGTTGGAAACCGTGAGTGCAAGATCGCGATTTGCAGAGGGGATGAACGTGTTCAGGTAGCAGTTCGAAGGGGTTAAGATTGGTGAAGAAGGAAGGACTGTGCTGCGTGGTATTTTGGGGGAAGACGTGATGTACAGGGCGTGTTCCAGTCTGCTTTTTGGGAGGAATTCATACAAAAAGAGGTCGATCTTCTGTTGAGCAGCAACAAATTTCGGAGGACAGACTCGCTGATGTCATTGCGAGGAAGAGGAGAAGGAGCAAGTGTTTTACAGTGATTGGTTTGCATCGTTTTGGTTTAAGTTTGAGTAGTAGTTTTTGTGTCCGCTGAGAGGGGAGGAGGAATGAACCTTAGGTTGTTAATGGCAGTAAGGAGTTGGTGGAGGTCTTTGTGTGTTGTTTAGACAATCAGGGAGGAGCGAATAAAGGGAAGTGTGGTGTTGTGTTTGGGGGTTGTTGCAGGCATTTTTAATGGTGATAATTGTTTATTGAATAATAAAGTGAGAAGGATTCGAAGAAGATGATTGGTTTTGAGCTTAAAGTTTGGTTCGATGTCACTAAACAGGACTGCGGATTTCTCTGTTTTGAACGGGCCATAGGTTAAAAGGTTAAGCCCAATATCCATTATATATGTAAGTTTTATTTAAGGTAATGAAATATATAATAAACCTGTATAATGTATAAATATATCATACTGTATCAGAATCTCGAACGATCAGATACGACATGATCGTATGGACGGATACTACAAAATGGGACTAACTGGGAGTGGATTGGAACTAGTTTGAATTTATGGCGAAATAAATTGTTTGATCTGAATCAAACAACAGTTTATCGTTCTTTAACGATGAACTGCCAAAGTGAGTAAAACTCAATAACTCTGATCAGTTTATATTTTTATAACGTATTTTTAGAACTGTTAAATGTTGGTTGATTGCAGTGTGTTAACTGTTTGGTTGAATTACTTATGTATTGGTTGAAATTATAGGTAACGATATATATATATATATATATTAATCGTTAATCAAATATTGATTCTGTTTAGCAGAATATTTCATAGTGAAATGAAATCGATGTTAATTATATTGTTTAACATCTGTGATGCAGGGAAACAGGTTGGAGGGACCCAACTTGGTTCCTCAATATATAAAATACCGTTTTGTTTCATATATTGTGATATATGATGTGATATATAATCTGTTGTTGATTATGTGTGTTTGAATGATATCGATCACTTTTGTTGGTATTTTAAATACCATAAGAAAACCTTGGGATGAAAAAGGAAATTTTCAATAACTATATTGAAATAAAATATTATATAATATCGAAGGATTTTATATAAAAGGAAGATTTCAAACTGTATATTGAAATAATATTTATAAAATCAAAGGATTTTATATAAAGTACTATTTATAAAATCAAGGGATTTTATAAAGGAAATTATTTGTAAAACAAATTTAAAGGAAAATATTTGTAAAACAAATATAAAGGGAAATATTTGTAAAACAAATATAAAAGGGAAATATTTGTAAAACAAACAGAAAGAGAAATATTGGTAAAACATTTTTAAATAGAGTTATAAAAAGGAAATGTTTATTTATAAAATAAATAGAGTTATAAAAGGGATTTATTGGGAAATGAAAAGAATGTCATATAAGGAAATATTTGGCAAATGAATAGAATTTTACATCAGGAAAGTTTAGGCCCGTGCTTCGCACACGGGTATAACATGATATGAGTTTAAAGCAAAGATTTTAAATAGAATCTGTTGTAACCCATAGATTGAGAAGATTAATTTATAAATAATATTTTATAAATTAAGTAAAATATTTTTCATTGGATAAATAGAATATATAAGTCAGGACTTGTATAGAGAAGTAAGAATCGATTTCAATGTTGATATTTGAAACTGAATATGGACATAGAGTTAATTAAAGGAGTTAATCGAATATTAGTTATTCGAAAGGAGTTTATCGAAGATTAGTTATTCGAAAGGAGTTTATCGAAGATTAGTTATTCGAAAGGAGTAAATTAGTTAGAGTTAACTGAATAAAGTTAATCCAGTAGGGTAAATCCAATAGAGTTAATAGAATTGAGTTAATCAAATAGAGATAACTGATAAGAGTAAATCGATTAGAGTTAATCGAATAGTGTTAATTGAATAGAGTTATTCGAATATAGGTTATTCGAAGAAGAGAGATTATCGAATATAGTTTATTCGAAGGAAAGAGTTATCGAATAGAGATTTATTCGAAAGAGAGTTACGTAAGGAAGTTTGTTAAAGATTTAAAAGATAAACTTTGACTATTTCGAAGTTAAAACGTTGTTCAGTTATGGTGTGAGAGGTAATTATACCCCATCTTGATTGACTTCCTTCTTGACTAAGGAATGGTAAGGCTGTGAAGGTTGGTTAAGTGAATATAGTTAATGAAGGTAACGGTGAATTGGCATAGCGATGCTTTATTTAAACATCTGTTTAAATCCAAGGAATGAGTTTTGGAAACGTTTTTCAATATAATCAGAGATATTTTCTAATCATAGAAAATGAAATGTTGGATGGTAAAGAATACTGGAATAACAGTGATACGTGGAAAGGAGATGGAAATGTTTTCCAGTGATTAATTACATATATTTTCTAAATTTAGAAAATAAGAATTTCTGTATATATATACAGAAACAGGAAATAGAGAATGAATAAATTAATGATAAATAAATTTAAGAGATAAATGTTGAGTGTTGATTGATCGATAAAATTTCCATTTGGAAATAATATCGTTGTTTGCACACATGTTTTTCTTTGATAGTTAAATCACAGACTATCAAAGTTTTGACCATTTTTCCGTCGTCAATACGGAGAGACTGGTTGGATTATTATCCGAGAACCACTCCGTATGGGCGTTAGCGTTTCGAATCAAATAGATCGAAGACAAATTGAAGACGGAGTTTATACAAGGGCTATTGTATAAATTTTAGGTAGAGATTGCCTAAGATGGATGTACGGAATAGTGCCTTCGGTTTGTTCAGTCCCAGGACAACTTGAATGGACGAATGTTTGACAAAGTATATCTAGTGGATCACGTAAGTTGGTCGTTTCAAACGTATTTACGTTGTTGGCGGAGGAATTCGTTTCTCTTAGCTTATACCTGTGGTATTTTTGGGGAAATCAATTTGTGATTTGACGGGTATGACGATGTGGCATTCGAAGTAAATGGAGGAGTGATCTGTTAAAAGATACGTTTTGACCTCGAGCCCCATCAACTGGGAAATGACAGAAATCGGGCAGGCAGCATGGCTAAGTAGTTCGCAACCAATTAGGGTATATTGTCACCATCTAGAGAATATTCATATTTGTTACTTCTTTTAATTCTGTATCTCCCGGGAACGGTTATGTTGGAATACTAACCGAGGGGTGGTAATATATTCGATACACTCATGCGAAATGAGTGGTCGGTCATGTGTGGCCGAGTTGCAAGATGTTCTTGTTGAACTCCAGTGTATCGCTTCTAGAGTACACAGAGCGGAAGGTGGATCCATACCTTGTCATAGTTGGAATCCATTCCCCAAATTAGAGCCCGCGGTTTTGATTGTATATTATATATGCAGAACGTTAGATGCAAGCGTTTCTACTGGATTAATATTACTTGTGTTAGACATTATTATAATATCAGACAAGTATCGTTTTACAAATGATTTGGGTTATCGTAAGGTAAAAACCATCCGTGTTTATGTGTGGATCAGTCTTACGATTATTCTTTCTTTTGAAAGGATTTTGAAAGTTAAATCAAATGATTTGAGTTTACTCACACTAGTCACATGACTGACCCGGAGTTTATTGTTTTGTTTTCCCTAAACTCTTGGGTGCCCAATTTTGTATGGACAGTCAAGTAGTCGAGATTTACATATACTTGAAGAATTGGAGCAGGAGGCTTCAGAATTATATATCTATGGTTTTTCCGCTGTGTTGTAAGTGTTGTACTTTGGAAATGATATGTATATTCAAGTACAGATTTATATTTCAAAGTTATGTTATGAAATATATTTATTCGTTCCGCTGTGAGATTCGTGTTTACTCTGATGTTGTATGTTCTTCTTCTTCTATTCTAAGTTTCTATCTTATCTATTCTCACCCACTAATTTCTTTCATTAACTACCGGTAATTTCGATCCTTGGATGTTCGATATGTGTTATATATCGGATAACCAAGATCGACTTTTTCCGGGACGTTACATCAAGAGGGATGTTACATCCATTTTGACAACCGTGGCTCAACATTCTCGTACCGGCCGACTCAGCTATACTGAGTCGAAGGTGTACTCCTCCAATGTCCACTACGTATAATGCTTAACTGTGATCCACTTATCACACCTTGACCTCCGAAGATGCTTCCAGGTGTCTTGGTCGAACTGGATCTGCCTCCATGTGTCTTGGCAAACCCGACTTCTGGAGCTCCTATAAATAGGTGAGCTTTGGACATTTCAAAGGATTTTCCTTCTTGTCCAACCAAGGGAACTCACAAGAAACGAGATTCACTTCTTTCTCTTCATATTTCTTACTGTAAAACCACCTGTAATTTGTAATCAAACGGTATAAACATAAGATTATTGCAAGTGCGTGTAGGCACATTGCCGAACCACTATAATTTTGTGTGTTCCTTTACTTTTCTGCATATTCTGTGATTTTATGATTGTGAGATTATTTGTTAATTGCTTCATTTCAGTTTTTAACTTGAAAGAACCATTTTTCGAGTTAAGACATACTTACGAAAGCTTACAAGAAAAAACCGTAAATTGAGAAAACATCATTAAGAGTTAATGTTTAAAGGAACAAATAAAATCCTTCAATGGTGAAAATGAAAATGAAGCTTAAATGTGGAAAATGTATTAAAAAGCATATGTTGTGAACTCTTCAAATGCTCTAAAAATAACTAAAAATGAAATATCTTAATTTACATAATGCTAATGGTGGAAGAAAAGACAAAGTCCAAAATATGTAGAAGGTACTTCAAACTTTTTCCTTTGACTAATTATAGTTTCACAAAAATAATGTGAAGCGCTAAGAAGTTGTGCAACCTAGTGCATGGTACATGCATCCTAAAAAAATGCATTTATACATATTATGGTAGCCCAATTGAGCAAGTTTTTGTAGGCAAAAAAAAAAAATGTTACGCCGGATTTTTTAATGAAAAAAATCCATATTACTCCAGTATATTTCACATAATTTTCATAGCATCATATTATAACTAACATACAAGTAGATGTATTTGACATTATACGTTTTCTATATATTGAGAGTATGTTTAAATAATAAGAAGATAAGTCATATGAAAATATGGTATTTGATGATGGTTTTGATCAATTTCTCATCTAGCCAGAGTAATATATTAAATTAGTTGAAAGTAAAAGGACTACGGCCTATAAATATTGTTTTATTAATTACTTCAAAAAAAAGTAAGAAAGACTGAGTTTTCAAAAAAAATTAGTCATATTATGAAAAAAAATGTTATAATAATATGTTAAACTATCATCCTTCTAGTTATATAACAACATTTGTAGGACATAGTTCTTAATTTTTCCATTGAGACGTTGATTAGAATGGAAAACATAAGGCATGTAATTTAATGATAAATTCTAATTTGTCAAACATAATTTTCTTTTTCACAATTTTCATGTTGTTTCAAAAGGTATTAGATATATGCACTTTTTGTTTTAAATTTCGTAAAGTGCAATATATTTTTGATATTGAACATTTTGGATAACTTTTGTCATTAATATTTCTAAAGCTAAAGTTTTTGCCTAATATAACTTTAAATAAAATATGCATTGGGCATATAATGTCCTTATGATCAACAAAGTATGCACAAGTTTAATGAATATTCCATCAGTGCTTGCAGATTTTACAGCGACTAAAAAGAAAATTGTAATGTTAAACTATTGTTATAGTATGTAAAAATATTTGTGGAGATCAAATCAAATTCTTCCTTAAACTCAACTAAAAATATATAAGTATAAAACCATAAAGACATGACTTAAACTCTCAACCTCTTGGTCACTATATTATTATACTAAGATTTTAGGCAAACACCAATTGTATATTTCCATTGCATATTACATAAATAACCAAAATATATATACAAATATATACATATATATATATATATATATATGTATGTATGTATATTAACCGACCGGAGTCATAAAACCCTCCCTAGTGCACCTAGCCTGGTCCGCGAGCAGCACATAAGTGGATGATCTTAGCGTATGCACATGGTAAGCTCTTAGCACGTCATTCCGGGTTTCGAGCTCGCGACACTGTTACCATGGCGCAAAGTCCTTAACTGCTGAACTACTGCTGCGGATATGTACTTATATATATACTTGAAAATTAAATATATATATATTTGAAAATTATATATATATATTAATTTTTATTTTTTGTTACCCTAGCCCATGTGGGCTGCCCTAGCTCATGGGATTGGTGGGCTGCCATAGAGTCACCCCTGTATTAACAACCTACATAAATGTTTCCAAACAATAAAAGGCATGCATTAATGCAAAAAAGGTTCTTAAACTCTAGTGGGGTTGAGACTAATGCATTTACATTATTCTTGAGTTACATATAATTTGCCTTGACACGCATAATATTTATTTTAAGACATATTAGTAGGTTATCATGCATAAATAAATGTGTAAAAATCTAATTAAAGGAATGTAATTTATAGTAAAGCATAACGACTCACTGGAAGATGAAACATAATATAAGTAGAATATCAATGTGGTAATTTAAAAAATAACATTTCACTTGATTGTTTTAAAATTAGTTGAAAGAAAAAGGAGCGATACCATAGCTAACCGTATCAATAAAAAAATATGACTATAGCCATTCTAGGGACCAAATATGAACACATTTAAACACATAAATATTAGCAGTCTGGAATACACTTTAAAAGCCTAATAAAATAAAATTTGCAATAAATTTAACATAATTAGCTTCAAACTATGGTTGACACACTGTTAAAGATAAAACGAAAAAAGTTTAAAAGAGAAGACCGAAAAGGTAAATCTATTTAATGATGAAACAAAATTAACTAAAAGGAATGGAAAACCTAATCAAATCGGTAGAAAATCGAGCGTAGATTAGAAGTCATATAAAAATTTGATTAAAAGATCAGGGTAAACCTATAGTAAGTTGATAAAGAATTTCTTTAGTGAGATTGTCGACTTGCATGTAAACTTAGGGAATATAGTTGAAGATTGGCTTGATAAATACTATAAAAGCCTAATCAAATTAATTTGTAGTAAATCTTTATTAACATTTGTATTCAAAATGCAAACTTTCGGTCTAGCCGCAAGCTTTCAAAATACTCTTACATATCTTTAATATATTTCTCGAAATTAAAACCTAACAGTAACATTTTTTTTACAAATTTAAACATCATTTCTTCACATTACCAAATATTAATATCACTTAAAAATAGGATATAGTAAATAAGCATTTGTTAAATCCTCTTTCTTTATTAATTAACAACATAAATTGAAACTAAAATAAAAAAAAATAGATGTTACAACTTAGAAATAAAAATCAAAACATATTACACATGATCTCAACCCAAGAATATAACTATATATAAGCGCATATCATTTTCGCTTGAATGTGTTAAACAAATACAGTTTATAAAAACATAATTCAAGCGTAAATCGTGTATCGTGATCACATGCAAAACACGTGTTATAATGCTCGTCTAACATAATTAGTTTTCACTTATGGTTGAGACATTGTTGAAAAAAAAAATGTTTGAAAGGGGACTGAGAGGGTAAATATAATGAAAGATAAAACAAAGTAAAATGAAGAAAGAAATTAGAAACTCACGATAGACCTGTATAAAATTATGCATAGGTTAGAAGTCATAATAATTGAGGGAAAACAATAAGCAAAACTTACAGAAAATTGATAATGATTCGATATGATGAGGTAAGTCCACATGAATGCAAACATAGGAATATAACTAAAGATTAACTTGGGAAGGAGAATGATGAGAAGAGTATTGAAATAGGTGGATACTTTTATATTTGACGATTGTGAGTGAGTGAGCAAAATAGAAATGAAAACATATAAAAAGGAAATAAACGGATTTAGTTAAATAAAAGTGGAGTAAATAAGCTTTGCAGTTGTTAAAACCTGGAAATCAATTAAAATAAATTGGAAGGGGTAAATAGAAATAAATTAAAAATCAATGAGAGATTAGTATATGACATGATATTAAATGAGACTGAATGAGAGAAAAGAATCAAAATGGTTATATGTTAAGATTCATATATAATATAATAGATATATTGAAACATCAATTTAAGTGCAAATTCAAACGCATCATGCAAATTCAAATATAGCTTTAAGCACGCGATACATGTCGACGATGCTCCTGAAGCACTATGTTGAACGATGCATATAAGATAAGTCGCTCCAAGGCACGAAAACATTGATGTCTTTTAAGAATGTTTTCCCTTTTCTTTGTCATGACGTGTTGAGTGAAAATTTTCTTTCAGGATGTAATGGAGATTATTTACGCAAGTTGTGATTACTTGCACAAATCAGAAAAACACTCAGAAGTTTATTTGATGATGTTAATTGTTTGGAGATTTCAAGAAGAAAATGAAAGTGAAGTCTGTGTTAATTGAATGTACTATTATATAGGGAGTGAAACATCTATTTGTCTACAGATGTATGTTGGGTCGAACGGCCGTGATCGTTTTCTAATGATTATTTCTGCTGGTTGTTGAATTCAAATTCAACAGCCAACAAAGCATATAGTTTTGGATGGGATGTTGCCCTTTAGACCTCTACGAGCTAACCGGGCAAGCCGAACCCTGATAGCGCGGGTGTTGACCCCGCACCCCCACCTTAGGGGTTGTCACCCCCTTCAGTAGGGGATCACAATTGACAAAAGCTTTTGAAAAAACTTTCAACATTCCCCACTTTTTTTCTTTCAAAACTTCACCTATAAAACCAATATTGTAAGCACCACCATAGAAAGCAGTACATTTATGAAAGTAGCTTACGACTTTGAACTTTCACTTAATATAAACAACTCAAAAAAAGTTCAAGGTGTTATGGTGAACGTATCTTGAACCTAGGACCTTATTAGTGACTTGCCGGAGTCGCCACACATATTAAATGCATAGTAGAGTGTAATTCTTTGTTCCTACGAGTTAACGGTTTATGTAATATCCTAATTTCATCAATGTTATAGAGATGGTCCAATTTCATAGAAAGTGGCATAACTTTCTCATTCATGTAGGTGGGTTTTACTTAAAGCGATTTTGTGGGTCACTCCTTGTAACTGAACCCATTAAGAATTTTCATCATCTTCTATCTTTCTTAATTATACACCAGAAAATTTTCTTTTAAAATGGGATCTATTGTTGTACTCTAGTTTATCTCCAATTTCATATTTCAACTTGTTTTTTACCCTTTGAACTTTGGTTGTTTTTCAAAATATAAGTAGGGTTCCTATTAAAGAATGAATTCACACAAACTTTATTCTCATTTCTATTGATGTTTTCCCAATCATCTCTCTTACCAACCTTTTTGTCGAAGGATCTGCTATATTATTATTTGATTCAACAAAGTCGACTATAATTACTCCTCATTTGAGTAATCCTCTAATAAATTGATCTTGAAGTTGTTTACCATTGTAACTCTTGTGTATCACTTTGTACAATGTAGCTTGACTATCGCAATGTACTGTAATACTCGGAGTTGGTTTCATCCAGATCGAAATATTTATCAATGGATCTCTTAATCATTCAGCCTCTTTACATGCATCTGCAAGTGCTATAAATTCTCCCAACATAGTTGAGTCAGAGATGCATGTTTATTTCTTAAAACTCAATGATATGACAACCCTACCTATTGTAAACATCCATCCTGAAGTGGACTTAGAGTTAAGACTTTATGTTATTCCAACTTGCATCGTTGTAACCTTTTAAGTATAGTTGGTTTGCCTTTGAAAACTAAACCATAATTCATAGTCTATTTCAGATATCTCAGAACTCTTGAAATTGCATTCCAATGCTCTCTTCCTAGATTACTAGTGACTCAACACAATATTCCTATAACATATGTTGTATCTGGTCTAATACAATGCATGACATACATAAGACTACCGATCACACTAGCATATTTTAACTGATCGCAACATCTGTCAGTATTTTTCATTAATTTGACACTAGGATCGATAGGTGTTTTGCTAAAGAGATATCTAAGTGATTGTATTTCTCGAGAATACTTTCAATATAATGAGATTGTGTTAATAAGATTGATTTTTCTTTTCTCGCTATTTTGATTCCTAAGATTACATTTACTTCTCCCAAGTCTTTCATTTCAAAATTAGATTCTAGAAACTTCTTATTTTTTATTGTACTTTCTATATTATCATATCATCCACGTACAAACAAACAATTACACATGTTCCATCTTTGTACGTGGAATACATACACTTGTCTGCTTTATTAACTTTGAACCCTTTTGATAGCATGACTTTAGTAAATTTTTCATGCCACTGCATTGGAGCTTGTTTTAATTTGTAAAGAGATTTCAGAAGTTTACAAAAAAATTCTTTTGTCCGGATAAAACAAATCCCTTAGGTTGTTCCATATACACTTCTTCTTCCAAATCACCATTTAAAAATTTGTATCACGACAAGCTACGACTTCCTTATAAATCAGTGGATCACCATCATTAGTAAGAGTTATCCTAGTCTGGTGTACAATTTTATTTATATCTCCTTGTACCAGGTACGTCAAAAAATTTGAACCAAAATTCTTTTCAACCCTTCTTCTCTTGCTTTTGCGGGGTTCTATGTCCAAACTTGGTACAACCGATTCTTTATGAGTCTCTTTAGCGGTACCATGAATTTTGGTATTATTTTCTGAGAAAGATTTAAGCATATACTCAAAAAATTCTGCATCGATTGATTCTATAATTTCATTTGATTCTAATTTCAGAAATCTATATGCAGAACTATTTTTGGCATATCCAACAAAACACGCATTTATATGTTTTGCTTCTTAACTTGTCATTTCTGGATGTGATTTTGTTACATAAGCCAAACATCCTCATACCTTTAAACGACTAAGATTAGGTTTTCGATTAAACCATAGTTCACAAGGAATTTTTCTAGTTGTTGCAATAGCAACTATGTTTAAGATATAACATAGGCACTTGAAAGTGCTTCTCCCCACCAACAATCGGATAAGCCAGAGCCTAACAACATGCAATTAACCATATTCATTAAAGTCATATTTTTCGGTTTAGCAATACCATTTGATTCTGGTGAATACGGTGGTGTAAATTCATGGACTATTCCACTAGATTCACAAAACTGTAATAGTTCTATTGATTTATACTCACCACCTCTACCGACTCTTAGTACTTTGATTTTATGATTTAATTGATTTTCAACTACTGCTTCATATATAAGAAACCTTCTCAAAACTTTATCCTTACTTTTTAGTAAGTATATGTAAGTATACTTTGAATAATCATCAATATATGTTACAAAGTATTTGTTTCCTCCTCGTGAAACTTTACTGTGTAAGTCTACAACATCGGTTTGCACGAATCCAAACAATTCAAGTGACCTAGTTACTGTTTTGTGTGATTTACAAGTTAATTTTCCTTATACGCATATTCCACACTTGTCAACATTCTCACTATTGCATTTGGATATAAGTCCCAGGTTTTGCATATTTCGAATAGAATTATAGTTGATATGGCCTAATCTACCATTGCCATAAGGGTACGGATTGTACCATATAAGCAAAAACCGATTTTATTAAATTCATTTTGAATATTCCATTACATGAGTACCTTTTCTAATAAATACATTATTTTTGGATATAACAACATTGTCTGATTCAATAACTAATTTAAACCCTCCTTTGTAGGGACGATCGCCATAAATTAGATTCTTAGTCATTTCTGGAACCTGGAATAGATCAGTCAAAGTCAAAAAAAAATCCTAAAGTAAACTTCAGAATAATATTTCCAATACCAGCAACTTTGACACGAACACCATTGCCCATTTTGACTTCTTTTACTTCGTTGCATTCTTTACAAGTCTGGAACTGCGACTTATCATTATGGACATGAATGGTTGCAATTGTGTCTAACCACCATCCGTCTTCAACTCTAACAGAGTTAGCTTCCTCTACAACAACAACCAATCTAGGTTCATTTTCAAAATCAGCAACAATGTTAACTCATTTATTCTTGTCTTTCTTGTCTCTTATACAAACTCTGTATTCTCGGGGATAATGACCAGGTTATTTACAGTAAAAGCAATCAACTTTGGGATTTTTAGATTTCTCATGTTTATTCCCTTTGGGATTGATCCTTTTTTTTTTCCTTTCTATTATTGTGATTCTTAGAGAATTCTCTCTGAACCACATTTGCCTTTTATGTTTCCTGGTATTCTTTCTTATCTCTCTTGCAAGATTCTTCCTTCATACGTAAATGTCGTATGACGGATTCCAGAGAGTATTTTTTTCCTTATGCATCGGTTTCTTTTTATAGTCATTCCAAGTACTAGGCAATTTTGCAATTATAGTTCCTTGAAATGCTTCAGGAGGTTCTATTTTTGCATCCTTTAGTTTATTGACAATCGGATTTAATTCATGAGCTTCGGAAGCAATGCCAGCAACATCATTTGTCTTATAATTAGTTTTATTACTTATTAGAAACTTCTGATTACTTGCCTCTTCAATACAGTATTTGACAACCGGAGCCATCTATGAAGCTTTTGCGTCACCAATAGTTCGGCTTGCACTGTATGCTGAATTTGAAAGTGCGTTAAGAATGTGCGATCCACAAACAAAGTCTTCATTCTTTCGCTTCTGCCTTAGTTCCTTTAGCTTTTTCTTTCGTTGTTTAGCATTTGTAGCTCTTTCTTTAGGGATTGGTTCTAAGTCATCATTTATAATATGGTTCAGACTAATGGTAGTGAGAAAGAATAAAATTGTTTCCTGTCAACGAGCAAAATTATTTCCATCAAACCTTTCAAGGCGGGTGAGATTCTGATTCATTACTTGAAATGATTATGTTGTAATTTTGCTGAGCGATGAATCTTGAATAGAAAACATTCTTGAAACTGTTGAACAATTAATATAGGACAAGTCGCTCCAAGTCACGAATAAATCGTTATTTTTTAAGAATGTTTCTCCCCTTTTTTTTATCACAATGGGTTGAGTGGAAATTTTCTTTCAGGATACAATGTAAATTATTTGTGCAAGTTGTGATTATTTACACAGATTAGAAAAACACTCAGAAGTTTATTTGACAACGCTTATTGTTTAGCGATTTCAAAAAGAAAATGAAAGTGAAGTCTGTAATGATGAAATGTATTATTATATAGAGAGTGAAACATCTGTTCGTCTATAGGTGTCTGCTATGTCGAATGGTCATGACCGTTTCCTAACGATTATTACCGTTGGCTGTTGAATTCAAATTCAACAGCCAATAAAATGTACCATTTTGGACGTGGCGCTGCCCTTTAGACCCCTACGATCTGACCAGACAGATTGAACCTCGTTAGTGGGGGTGTTCTCCCGCACATCCACTTCGGGCTTGCCATGCCCCCTCCCCTTGTAATGGATCGCATTTGATAAAAGCTTTTGAAAAGACTTTTAACACACCATTGGTTCTGTTTCGGTCCACTTGTGCGTTACACCATCAAAGCCCGACATTTTCTTACTTCTTTGAATTTCCTATAGAGAATTTCGAAACCTCAATGATGTTATATCGACATAACTTCATGCACAGTATGCAGCAACCAACTTTAGATCTCCTTGATGAATTTCACCGACTTCTAACGAACTCGATGACCTTTGCATCATTTGCACATCTTGTGAACAACTTCATAAAACATGTTAAATGCATCAACGACCCACCGATTGGATAGCGATAGAACAATGGAATTAAAGAAAGAACATCCACGTCACCACCAACGTTCATGTCGCGTTAAGCAAAGTCAACTAGTTGGGAGGGCCAGAATGGTTGGAAACCAAATGACCATTCTGTTCATGAAGAATGTGCTCGTTATCCAACAAAATTTAGAAGAAGAAAAAATTTGTGGGAGGATATCTTGACACGACCAACCCACCAGTTGTCGTCATAAGGAACAAATGTTCCACTAACTTGAGAACCATTTCACACAATTAAATCGATACCAATCTTCGAACTAGCCCAATATTTTGGCAAAATGTTTTGTTTTTTCTAGGACTAACCACAGTGGAATCCATAATTAAAGTTGAAGTAAGAGAAAAATAGGACTGGGAGCATGAAGAAAGTGAGGAGTTGAGTTTCAATTTGCAGAGGTGTCCGAAGCAAAGTTGATGTTACGTCCATTGTAAATTTTACTTTGTCATCAACAGCTTCATTCTAACGTTGGCGAACGCTTTTCAGGTAAACATTTACTTAGTTGATATGTCGAATTTAAACTAGTTATGTCGGACTTAGCGTCCATGGATTATATTTTAGAAGAGTTTCCATTGCACTCTTAATTTTATTCCAAGCGAAATATCATCAGCATTTTGGATATGCTCATCGTCTCTCAAAGCAAAACATTAAAACAAAAAAAATTAAACAATGATCATTTGGTTACCCATATGCTACTTTTCTTATCATTGACTTGCCAAATTATTCACATGTTCTAATTCAACTCATCGATATGATTAGGACTGCCACTGAATATCCGAAATATTTGAAATTCATTTATATTCGCATGCAGAAACGGATGCAGATATAAACACATCCACATTCTAAAATATCTGTTTGATTTTTTTTATTTTTTATTATAGCTTAAATTATGTATATATTAACATAAAGAAATATGTCAATTTATTATTTTATTAAGTTGAAAATCTATATTTTACGCGCTAAACACATATTAATTGCTTAAAATTATGAATTATTGTTATATTTGTTTATTTTTAGCATTTTAGTAATCAATTGGATTAAAAAAACTTTACGTTAAACTAAAATTTTCTATTTATATTTCTTGATTTATCGACCATGGATTGAATAATTATCCAATATACGTCTATACCCGCAGTTGCGAACATTGGATATCCCAAAAAAATTGAATGTGGAGCAAATACAACATCATACTCATCTGAAAACACCCCTTTACAGATCATTTAAATTTGTACTTTTGAAATTAAAATAATAATAATAAAACAAATCAAACATCAAATTTATCCTGTTATCCAAAATGATATAGGACCAACCTTGCATACACATTCGATGGTTAGACTATTTGGGTTGAACTACCTCTGTTTTATCTTAGAACATCAAAATAAATAGTTGGACGATTTGATTTGGTGCATGTATTGGAGGGAGTTGCTCTGACTCAAGCACAAGCACACGCACTTAACATAATCCGCTTCGAAAGCACTACACTATTCCACCAACTATAATGTTGGAAGATATGATTATTTTGAGGAATCATGTCTGAACTACAAAACAAATTTCTAATGCCTTTGAAAATACGTTTCCATTCTCACAGTTACAATGAAGTGTCCTGTCCCATGTAAATACAACCATTTGTCCGTTTCAAGGTTTGACTACCTACACTCAGCCCAAAAGAACAATTTGATGATGACTATGCTAGGAGTAAAGTTGACAATAAGCCAAATGAACAAAATGCGGTATCAAGCATGATAGATGAGTTTCAAAGTGTTATCATTCGCCAAACAGACAGACGACCAGTTTTGTCGAATGGAAACACAGATACCGTTCACAGCCAAAATTGAGGCCTCCGACGCGTGGGCATGGTAAACCACATCTAACCACGGTCATTTTGTCCGTTGGAAAATGGACTGCTAGCGTCGAACGCCGGCTTGCAACACAATTTTCCAGTCCGTTTAAATGCCCGTTTGTAGCAAAAAACGTATCCTCGTTCACTAACGTGCCACGCTCAAATATCCATTACCGTTCTTGTTCTTAAGAACGTACCCATAGAAAATTACAAGAACAATGAATGATTGAAACAAGACCCCAAGAATCCCTTCCAAGGATCGAACAGTAATATCATGTGTTTCATAAGATTGCATTTTCCATGTTTTATGATCTACATTGTCTAACATCACTATATTGATGCAGTACTGGTACTAAAGAAAAATCACACAATAACAGTAGAGTTTTTCCATCTTTTATACCTCTAAACCATCAAAATCATCATTTTCCATTAACTATAACAAACTACCCACTAATTCAACATTATCATCGCCAATTACTGATTAATTTACCATGTATTAAACAAACGACTAAAACCTACTGGAATATAAGAACAACCAAAATTCCCAAACCTGGCATCACATTTGTAATGCAGCCTTTTATCTCCGTCTCCTGTCTGCTGCATACTGAGAAAGGGGCACGACCTCAGACAAAGGAGTGCTCAAAGGAGTAGGCATGGGCGAATTTCTACAAATAGGGCAGGATCCATTAAGCCTCAACCAAGCATCAATACAGCACAAATGAAAGTAATGCTTGCAATCCGCCATCATTCTAAGCATCTCCCCGTCTCTGAATTCGCACAAACAGATCGAGCATAGATTGGCACTGTTACGATTGTTGTTGCTATCAGAATCCTTGATGTCCTTGTACTTGAATTTCGGGTAGGAGTTGATTACGGCTTGATCCAGACCGGATCGGGCCTGCTGCTCGATGTCTTCGTCGTCATCGTCGTTGACGAAGATTATTCTTGGGATGGATACTCCGTTGGAGTTGATGGAGTTAGGGTTTAGGTTGGGGTTATGGTTTTGACGGCGGAAGCAGAGGTAGGAGGCGAGGAGGAGGGAGGAGAGGAGGACGAGGGCAGCTAGAGCGATGGCGATGGCGTAGCCGAGACCGAGGTTGGAAAGGTTGGCGAGGAAGAAGGAGGAGGAGGAGGATGACGGCGAAGGAGATGACGTGGTGACGTAGGACGAGGAAGAGGACATTTTGGGGATCTAAAAGGAGGAGGGTGAACTGAAGAATCTCCATGGTTTTGGGGCTGATGAATTAATTATAGGTTGGTGGTAAGTTCCAGCTGCTGCATTTAATAGGAGAGAAGAAGTTCTTCAATTTTTTATTTGTTTCTTTATTTATTTATCTCGGCTACCCTACTCTTCTGAATTACTTATGTTCTACTCCTTCCCTACCCTACAGCGTGTAAATAGTGGAGAATTCAGCCTCAATACGAAGCGAGCACGAAATGAAATAGTCAGCGATGGTTCAGGCTGGGACCCCTGTTTAATACAAAGAGTAGCAGTTCTTTCGTTACTTTTCAAATACCTATACCTATACCTATATATATATATATATATATATATATATATATATATATATATATATATATAATATATATATATACACATATGGCTTCCGCTATATCTCTTATATTACACGTGAACTATTCTCCTTAATCTACACCACTCATTTCCCTACTCATTTTCTCTCTTCCCATTTCAATATTATTTGTTAGTGGGAAGAGAGAGAATAAGTAGGTAAATGGGTGATGGAGATGAAGGGGGAGAGTTCACGTGCAAAATATAAGATTTTGAACTATTATCAACTCCTTTAGCCTCCCGAATAGTACACATGCTTGTAACTTGAATATTATATTCTTTCAACAAACTATAAAATTTTCATAGTATTTTGTTGCATCAATGATAATCATATAATAACAAATGCATACATTTTGAACTATTATCTTACAACTCATTTTGTTATATTCTTTTATCATTGTGAACACATTATAATATGTATATAATTTATCATTTAGTGATAAAAATATATAAATATATAAATTTGTGTACATTAGAACGCAATATCACCAGGTCGTGGGGCGGGTCGGGTCTACCCTGACCTGTATGGGTTTGGGGTACAGGGCAAAATTCCAGACCCGCAACGGGTCTACGCGGCGGGTCTGGGACGGGGTTTAAAAAGTCCGGTTCGGGTCTGGGGCACGAGAAACCTGTCTCAACCCGTCCCATTGCCATTCCTAGAGCCATTGGATCTCCCCTTAAATTCCACCTCATGCATAAAGACAAACAAATCTTGTGGTCCAGATTTTGTATACAAAATTTTATGTCTAATTTTGTGTTTCTATGGGCGCTCCCTCTATATATATATATATATATATATATATATATATATATATATATATATATATATATATATATATATATATATATATATATATATATATATATGAGCGTTCAACGGCACCTCAAATGCCCCCCAATAGAAACCAAATATTTATTGTAGTTTAAGTTAGTGGAAGGTGAGAGAGTGGAGGGAGAGAGAAACGGGATATGTATTGGAAATCAGGGGGCATTTAGGGGTGCTGCACTGTTTTGGGTGTCATTGAACGCTCGCTATATATATATATATATATATATATATATATATATATATATACACACACATATATGTGTGTGTGTGTGTGTGTAAACGTCATTTCATAAAACGACCATTTTTCACGATATACGTGCATCATTCACAATTTTTGTACGGATGAAATAAAATACTAAAAATGATAAATTAAACATTTGCGTGCTTTTAGCACTGTACCACTTCGTGAAGCTAAAAAATATCTGCTTTTACACTTTCTAATATCAAACGTGATGTTATGAAAAAAAAAATTGGAATGCTTTTAGCAACGTACTTAATGTAAACTAGAATCAGTAGGTCTACGAGTCATGCAAAATTAAGAATGGAGGATTTGCTCTCGCTTTGTATAGGATGATGTTGGAATTGTCAATTCATATGAAGTTGGGATCATGTAACGAATAGCAACTACATGCATATTGTAAAGCTAAATCATGTTGGTTTATTTTGTTGTTAGCTTGGTGATTTATATACATGCATTTGTAAAATTTGAACCATAAGCTTGTAATAAGAGAGCAACAACTCACTATTCCACCTATATAATTTGAATTGTAGGAGTAACTTAAGGAGGCATGGATGACACTGGAAGGAGGAATACATAGCAAAGAGTATTCAAATAAAAAAAATGAAAGGTAGTCGTGCAAAAGAGATGACAAAGCAGTTTACCACTTGAAATACCCAATTACATAATAGTTGTAAAGATTTCGAGTTTGAGTGTAACATCCCTAATTTTCACTACTAAAAAATGATGTTTTAGTGACATAACTATTGTAATGAAAAAATCCATAGCAAAATTGTGTCGAATCTGAGATGGATCTGAGTTAAATTTTTAAGTTCTTTTTCAAATATAATTTTTTGTTGACAAACATAATTTTTTGTGACGTAACATGAACTCCTAACAAATCCATGTAAATTAGTCAAGGAATTGTCACAAATATGGAAACCATAACTAAATTTTGCTTTTAAAAAAAGAAAAGGAAAAGTGATATCAAATGCTATTTGTCATAGATCATGGAAAATCCATCACAAATCAGCTATGAAGTTGTCATTAATAGTTGAAAAGTCACTAAATTTTATGCTAAAATTTAGTAAAATATTGTTGCAACAAAAAGTTACAACCCCGTAGCAATTTTTATGTAGATTTACCATGGATTTGTGACGTAACATACAATTAACTTTTTTTGATAAAATAAATATATCAAAGAAATCCGTTACAAATTTATTACATGTTTATCGTAGATTTGTAATTTTGATCTTCTCTTAAAATACAAGAGATGTATTAATAACTATGAAGTGATATTTATAGTTAATAATTTTATAATTAAATAATAATTAACAGTTAACAAATTATTAAAAATTAATGTCTACTAATTAGTATGTACTTAATTAAACATATTAATAGTTATTAAACAATTAATATTGATTATAAATAATTATTAATAATTATTAAATGATTGAAAGTTATAATTAATAACTATGACTAATAATAATTGTACATTCATAATAATTGTACATGATAATTAATGTTAGTATCACTACAAGAAAAACTGCATATAGTAGCGGTAGAATCCACTTCTAATTCGACGCTAAACAGGCTTTAGCGACCGGATTTCCTACATAACGTTGTGGTCGGTAAAAACTGTGACGGTATCTGTGTCAGATTTTGCGACGGAATTTAGCATGAGTTTTCCGATATTTTTCCGTCATTTTACTAATTTTTTAATAAAAATAAAATTTTATTTATTAATTTAATTTTTGTTTATATACCGACTATTTACCGGCGGATAATTAATTTATAATAAAATATTATTTATAAAAGACGTTGGTAAATCCATATTAATTACCAAGGGATTAGCCAAGAAAGTTAAATTGAGGTAAACTTGACCTTCCTTTTTTGTTGGTAATCCGTTGTTATTCCCCTTCTGGTATCTCTCTCTCTCTCTCTCTCTCTCTCTACACACACACACACATACTCATCACACACATAACTTGTGTTCCATTCAATACACGATCCTAATTTAAATACAGCACAACTAATATTAACATCTCATAATCAATGTATTATATTAATCACTCATCTTATAATCAACATTCAACATTGCATAATAGACATACTAAACATTCTTACATCAAAAATACATGATACATCCATAATATTTCATAAACAATACTAAAAAGTACAAACCAAAATATAGTTCTAGCATTTCAAATCCATATCTTGTTGTGGCATGTTCCCACTTTTTTGCATCAAAGATGTCTATCTTCCTGTAAAACAAAAATTCACTAGTTATACATACAGTCACAACAATAAACAAATTTACTTTGGAAATTTTTATTTGTATCCACCAAATTTGTTAGTTCATCCACATAGTTTACTTTAGTAAGTTAATCCACCAATCTATTTGTAAGTTAATTCACTAATCTATTTGTAAGTTAATCCACTGTGGATTAACTAATAAATGGTGGATTAACTAACAAATAAACAATATTTTGATCCTACCACTCTAAAAAAATACGCTCTAGCTGGAAGTACTACTATAGATATACATCCAAACATCACAAACAATGTAGACCAAACTTGGACTTTATCTATCATAACAACTTGATATAAAAAAATTAATGTTTCATTTCACTCTTTACATGTACGTTATTTGATGTCGTAACTAAAACGCTATTTATTAGTTTTAGAAGTTGCTTTAAAGTCCTAATGAGGCCAAACCAATTGCAACTTTTTTCCTTCACATAGCCTACAACAGTAATATTAGAAGAGCACGCCTATCAGATGTGTAACACCCCACCTCCGCCTGGGGTCACTCTTGCAAGTACACTAACTTTGGAGGGGTGTTGGACAAGGTAAACATGCATAAAGATATCCCAAGACAGAACATATAAGTAAAACAGAGTAAGTAAAGCAGCGGATAAAACTACTATTTCAAAACCATAGTCAACTTACATCAAAAGTACTGAGTCATTATTTTCCAACTACTACAAGTCTAAAAACATAAACCGAAAACTGGAAATAACATAAAGTAAACTATCCCCAAAGTAGACGTGGTAAAGCCATAGCGAGCTCAAGTCCAAACCGTACATGAGTTATCCAGTAAGCAAGCTAAAGATCCAAGCTAGGTGCTAGTATTCCCACCCTGAGAACCGAGGGGGGGAACGGAAGAAAAGAGGCGAAAGAAAACGGGTCAGTCAAAAAGACTGGTAAGTCCTACCTACTATTAGTATAAAACTAATAAAGTTAACTGGACATGTAAAACAGAGATGAAACTGTAACGACCCGTATTCTACACATCATAGGATTGTAAAATATTTATTTCTTTCCCATGTGAAGTCGTATGGTCATGTAACTATTGTGAAACATCCATTAGAGTCATTTCTCATGCTTATGATTTTTGTCGATTTTTGAATGACCATTTTGCCCCTAGTTGGTACTGTTTTGGCCATAACTTTTGACTGGAAAAGAATTTTGACCTGAAACCACTTCCATTGGATTCGTTTGATGGTTTACATTTCCGTAGAGTGGTCATAATAGCCAAACGGACTTACCGTTTGGGAGATATGGCTGAAATAAGGTTTGGAGGGTGAAAAACTGCTTAACCGGGCCAAATCGGGTGATTAGTGGATAGGCCCATAACCCATTTCGGGATTAGGGTTATGGGAAGGCTGAAATGAGATAGAGGACCATTCCATTTCAGTTTTCTAGCCTCCACTTATCACCAAGGAACCCTAAAAATGGCCTCTAATCTTTTTAAATCACCTCCAAATCATCTTTTGGTCAAGGATTAAGCTTAGCAACATCTAATCAAGGGAAATCTACACCAAATCAACATTGGAGCTGCTGTTTAGGGTTGGGATTTGCATCAAATCAGAGAATTATTTCAGATCTTAGTTTATTTGTGGCTAAGGTGAGTGATTTGCATAGTTTTACACTAATTATGGCTAATTAGGGGTGATTATTGTTAATTAGCGAATTTAAACATGATAAAATTCGGGGAAAATGTTCATAAATTTCTAAATGATGTTTTAAACCTCTGATATGAATTTGGGTTAATTTGGTTAAGTTTTGCTAATCCTATCATTAGTTTCACCTAAACATGCTTAGGGGGAAATATGGGGTTTTGGGTATGTTTGATCCATTTTAACATATCATGTTGATGTTTTGATGTTTGTGGTTGATTATGCATGTTGCTATGACTGTATGAAATGCTTTGTGATTGATTTCAATAGTTAGAATGGTCGAAAACGTCGTCGAATGGCGTAAACACTTGCTGGAACAGTTTCAGAAAACAGTGTAGGGTTCGGATCGGATCGGATATGGGGCTCGGATCGGATATGTTGAACTGAGCAAGGAATCTGGTCGGATCGGAACCCAACACTTGGGAGAAAGTGGCAAAAAGGAAGGCCACGCTAGCTGAACTGAGAACGGATCGGATCGAGGAGGACGGATCGGAGTGAAGGCATGAGGATGGATCGGATCGAGGACACGGATCGGAACGAAGGCACGAGCTGGAGGGGAGATGACACCCGACCCGACCCGAGGTAAAGCACCCGAACCGAACCAATGGAGGACAACCGACCCGAACCACACCAAGAGAAGACCCGACCCGAACCAATGAAGGATACCCGACCCGAACCGATGGCTTGAAGAGGACCCGATCCGACCAGTATTGACCAATAACCCGAGATGCAAAGGTAGTCCAATATGGGAAGTTAGAGCTCAAGATCCAGTTGGGAACCGATGAGTTCACTTCATGGTTGGGCTTTGCTGCCGGACGTGTGCTAAGGAGTTGTCGACGTTCATAACTTCGATTCACCACTGAAAAGGAATGATGGGCTACTTATCAGAGCAGTAGGGTCATTATGACCTGAGGGGCAAGGTGATGGTAGCAAGACTACGTTATCAGTGCAGTAGGGTCATTATGACCTGAGGGGAAAGGTGATGCATAGTAAGACTTTGAGCCAGCGCAGATGGGGTGAACAACTCCATGGGGCAAGTGGACATAGTAAGGATTGGTAAAACTATGAGCCAGCGCAGATGGGGTGAACAACTCCATGGGGCAAGTGGACATAGTAAGAATTGGTAAGGCTATGAGCCAGCGCAGATGGGGTGAATAACTCCATGGGGCAAGTGGACATAGCGAGGAATTAGTGGCTACGTTATCAGTGCAGTGAAGCCATTTATGACTTCATGGGGCAGAGTGATCGTAGCAAGGCATGTTGGGTGATCGAAGTGGTGAATATCGTATGTTTTACGCACTGAGTGAGAGATGTGAGGATGGATGTTATGTTTGATTGTTTGCCATCCCTATGACATGCACACCTTCCCCACCTCCGTATCTTTACACTGTTTGATATGATACCTTAGAGTGTTGTACAGTATGTAGTGCTAACTCTTTGGTTGCAGGTTCAGGTTCAGGTATGTTTTAGTCTACCTGTTATTGTTCACTTTAGATGCTTATCGCTCATGCCAGGCTTTATGTCTGACCCAGAGTTTTATGTCTCCTCTTATTACTCTGGGTGCTCACACGAGCAGACTAGAGACAGGTTAGCTGGTGATGCGCGAGTAGCCGATTCGGAGGCGGGCAGGAGGCTTCCACGTATGATATATATATACACATTCTCCCTGTGTCGTTGGTGGTCGCTACTTGGGCATTAGTAGTGTACCTCCTTTATCTTACTTTTACTTTGAGACAGTTTGAAAGTTTTAATAAGCTGTATTTTGGATTTCCGCTGCTATGATGTTTAGTTCTGATTTTCAGCTTATGCACTGTCTCTCCTGTTTTATGTCAAGTATGTTGTTATTATATTTTGTTCTATGCGCTGTGAGACATTCTACAGGTTCTTTGTATGTTCATTTCCTTCTTCCCTTTCCTTCTCACGACCCGTTCCGTGCTAACTGGACATGTGTACAGCGCACTTTTGGAGTAAATGTCGGTTGGTGCGGGGCGGGCCGTCACACTTGGTATCAGAGCTCTAGGTTGCGTAGTTAACCTAGGGAAAGACACTAGGGAGAGTTAGTACGTATATGAGAGCGCGTATTTGTGATTACTTTGGTTTTCAAAAGCTATGTATATATATACTATTAGTAGTATAAGAATGAAGTCGCACTGCACTAGCACCACTATGGGGTCGTTAATCGTTTCCCCTTTTCAGATTGACGATGAGCCGAGATACGAGGGGTGCTGGTAGAGGGACCAACCAAGGGAATGCCGCTGACATGGGGGCGATGTTTACTAACCTCATGAGAGATATGCTTAGAGAAGTGCAAGGGGCAGTTCCCAATCCCGGAGTTGGTGTTGGCCCAGTAGTGTAGGCGCCTAGGGTCGATTTTGCCAAGTTGTGCAAGGATTACACTAATCTTGGTGGAAAGCCGTTCCATGGAACGGAGTCGGCCACAGATGTTCAAGATTGGATGGATAGCTGTGATCGTATCTTTGATGACTTGGGTCTTGAGGATGCGATGAAGAGAAGGCTAGCGTCTCGTCAGCTGCAAGGGCGAGCGATGAATTGGTGGAATGCCATTAGAACAGCTACTCCAGAGGACCAGGTTACTTGGGTTCAGTTCAAGGCTCGCTTTAGCGAGAAGTTTATTCCAGCTGCCCAGAAGTCAGTATTGTTCAAGAGGTTCTTGGAACTCAAGCAGAATGGGAGGGCAGTTTCTGACTATATTGCTGAGTTCGACACTTTGTCGAAGTATGGACTCTCTCTCATTGACACTCCTGAGAAGAAGAACGAGAAGTTTATTACTGGTTTGATGAGACTTTTGAATCGATCGTGGGGAAAGCTTTGAGATCAGAGAGCCTTTACCCTAAGTCAAAGACTGAGGCTGCATCTGCAGAAGGGCCAAAGCCGCAAGCAGGCGGTGGAGGCAAGAATAATTCTCAGAATAAGAGGAAGCAGGACCAATCAAAAGGTGGTCAGAAAAAGAGCAAGAAGGATGTTGAGTGCTTCAGCTGTGGTAAGAAGGGCCATTATGATGAAGATTGTCGGGCCAAGCCAGCGGATAAGAAGTGCTTCAACTGTGGTCAAGTGGGACATTTCAAGGACAAGTGTCCGCAACCTCTTAAGGAGAAGAAGATTGTGAAAGCATATGCTATTGATGTTGTTCCTTCTTCGTCGAATGCCCCAACTGCGGCGGAGAAAGGAAAGAATGTTGTTATTCAAGGTATGCTTTCTATTTATGATGTACCAGTTCGAGTTTTGTTTGATACTGGGGCTTCCCGTTCCTTCATATCTAGTGACCTGGTAGATAGGTTGGGACTGGAACCCGAGATAGTCGATAGACCATTGGTTGTGACGAAACCGATTGGTGGTTCGACTAGCCTTAGTATGATTTGCAGAAATTTGGTCTTATCGAGTCATGGATGTATGTTTGTATGTGATTGCTTTGTTTTGGGCTTTACTGGGTATGGCATTATATTGGGAGTCGATTGGCTCCAAAGATACGAGGTGGTGGTAGACTGTGAGGGCTTTTTGGTGACAGTGAGGGCGGATGATGGGCGGAGGGTAGTGTTTGGTAGTCTACCTAGTGATGGGGTTATGGCTAGTTTTGTAAATTCCCTCGACATCCCGCAGGATGAGTTGTCAGATGTGCCCGTGGTTGGCCAGTATCCGGACGTCTTCGAGGAGGTGACCGGGCTTCCACCACACCGAGAGATTGAGTTCCGTATTGATTTAGTGAAAGATGCCAGACCTATAGTGTTGCCACTTCGTCGTATGGCACCAAGGGAGCAGCAAGAGCTCGGGGTGCAAGTCAGCAATCTTTTGAAGAAGGGATTTATTAGAAGGAGTGTCTCCGAGTGGGGAGCACCAGTTGTGTTTGCCACTAAGGCAGATGGTTCCCTTCGTTTGTGTGTGGACTATCGCGAGTTGAATAAGGTGACGAGGAAGAATAAGTATCCTCTACCGCGGATAGATGATTTGTTTGATCAACTGGAAGGAGCTAGAGTGTTCTCCCAGTTGGACCTCGCGACAGGATTTCATCAGCTTCGGGTAGCAGATGAGAGTGTTCCGAAAACGGCATTTAGGACGCCGTCTGGATTTTATGAGTGGTTGGTCATGCCATTTGGGTTGACCAATGCACCAGCCTACTTTGTGGATCTTATGAATCGAGTATTCAGAGATCAGTTGAATAAGTTTGTTCTTGTGTTCGTGGATGATATCCTTGTTTACTCAAGGACAGAGGAGGAACACAAGGGACACTTGAGGATAGTGATGGAGGTGTTGAGGAAACACCAATTGAAAGCGAAATTCTCGAAGTGTCATTTTTGGAGAAGGGAAGTAAGATTCTTGGGTCATGTTGTTTCAGAGAGTGGTATTGCCGTGGACCCTGCGAAGGTGGCTACGGTGCAGGATTGGCCTACGCCCAAGAATGCAACAGATGTAAGAAGTTTCTTGGGATTAGCTGGATATTATCGTAAGTTTATTCAGGACTTCTCCAAGATAGCAGCACTGTTGACTCAATTGACTAAGAAGAATCAGTCCTTCGTCTGGGACGAAGGGTGTGAGGATGCCTTCAAGAGTTTAAAGGAGAAGTTGACGCGTGCGCCAGTGTTAGTCATTCCTAAAGGGAATGAAGAGATGACGGTATACACGGATGCTTGTGGTACCGGACTGGGTGCTGTATTGATGCAAGGAGGTAGGGTTGTAGCTTATGCTAGTCGACAGCTAAAGCCGCATGAGAAGAAGTATCCTACCCATGATTTGGAATTGGTAGCGATTATATTTGCGCTGAAGATGTGGAGACACTATCTCTTGGGAGAAAGATTTGAGTTGTTTACCGATCATAAATCGTTAAAGTATCTCTTCTCTCAGAAAGATCTTAATCTCCGTCAGTAGAGATGGTTAGAGTTCTTGGCTTCGTATGATTTTGATATCGCATACACACCTGGGAAAGGTAATGTGGTAGCCGATGCCTTGAGTAGGAGACATGCCAGCTTAGGGGCAATGTTTCTTGAGTGGAAGCAACTGGAGTACATCGCGGGGTTTGATTTCAGACCAAAGTGCGAATTGGATCCAGTTATGCTAGCTAGTTTGACGATCAGACCCACTTTGATAGAGCGGATTGGTTCCAGCCAGAGGGACGATCTTAATCTATTGGAAATCATCTCCAAGTTAGAGATGGGTATCGATGAGGAGATGAATGTGTATGGGCTTGATCGAGATGGATGGCTTCGGAAGAATGGAAGACTAGTTGTGCCCAACGTGAATGGTTTGAGAGATGAGGTGCTTAGAGAATGTCATCACTCAAAACTAACTATACATCCCGGTGGTAATAAGATGTATCGAGACATGAGATTGACTTAGTACTGGGAAGGGATGAAAAGAGACGTTGGGAAGTTTATATCCAAATGCATGAATTGCCAGCTAGTTAAAGCCGAGCAAAAGAGGCCTAGTGGTTTGTTGCAACCATTAGAAATTCCCGAATGGAAATGGGAGCAAGTCTCGATGGATTTCATCGATGGTTTACCAAGGACTAGATCGGGATATGATAGCATTTGGGTAATTGTGGATCGATTGACTAAGAGCGCAAGATTTATACCAGTCAAATCGACCAGAACGGCAGCCAAGTTGGCAGAATTGTATATGAAGTGGGTAGTGAGATTTCATGGAGTACCCAAAAGCATTGTGAGTGACCGAGACCCGTTGTTCACCAGTGGGTTTTGGAAGAGCTTACAGGAGGCTCTAGGGTCAGGATTACATCTCAGTACCGCATATCATCCCCAGACCGACGGTCAGACGGAGAGGGTGAATCGTATATTGGAAGATCTCTTGAGAGCTTGTATATTGGATTTTGGTGGATCATGGGATGACCATTTGCATCTAGTAGAGTTTGCATATAATAATAGCTACCAATCCAGTATCGGTATGGCTCCATATGAAGCTTTGTACGGAAGACCGTGCAACTCACCATCATGTTGGATAGAGACTGGCGAGAAGTTTGTGCTTGGACCAGATGTGGTGAGAGAAACTTCGGATAAGATTAAGATCATTTAGCAACGAATGAAAGCTGCCCAAGATAGGCAGAAGAGTTATGCTGATAAGAGGAGAAGAGACTTGAAATTCTCCGTTGGCGACTTGGTGTTTGTCAAGATCTCTCCGTTGAAGAGCGTAATTCGATTTGGCAGGAGAGGCAAGTTGGCACCAAGATTTGTTGGTCCATTCCCTGTTCTTGAACTAGTCGGGAATTTGGCATATAAAGTTGGCTTACCAGAGAAAATGGCAGGAGTTCACGATCTATTTCATGTTTCCCAACTATGGAAGTTCGTCCACGACTCAGATATGACTATTTCACCTGATCAGTTAGAGGACTTCGAAGTAGAACCCGAGGCGGTTGGGAACCGCAAGCCGATTCGTATTGTGGGGCACGATACGAAGCAACTTCGAAGGAAGTCGGTGAAGCTAGTCAAGGTTCAGTGGGGCGAGGACGAGAATGATTGTACTTGGGAGACAGAGGAGAGCATTAGGAAGACATATCCAGAACTCTTTGCCTGGTAAGATTTACTTTGCAATTTAGTTTTCCGCATGCTAGGGTAGACTTGTTTTACTTGTTTTGCATGTTTGGTTGTTGTTTTATGATTGATAGGCATGCGGGACCTTTGTGTGTGTTTTGACTTGGGAATTTCGGGGGCGAAATTTCTTAAGGGGGGGGGGGAGAGTGTAACGACCCGTATTCTACACATCATAGGATTGTAGAATATTTATTTCTTTCCCATGTGAAGTCGTATGGTCATGTAACTATTGGGAAACATCCATTAGAGTCATTTCTCATGCTTATGATTTTTGTCGATTTTTGAATGACCATTTTGCCCCTAGTTGGTACTGTTTTGGCCATAACTTTTGACTGGAAAGGATTTTTGACTTGAAACCACTTCCATTGGATTCGTTTGATGGTTTACCTTTCCGTAGAGTGGACATAATAGCCAAACAGACTTACCGTTTGGGAGATATGGCTGAAATAAGGTTTGGAGGGTGAAAAACTGCTTAACCGGGCCAAATCGGGTGATTAGTGGATAGGCCCATAACCCATTTCGGGATTAGGGTTATGGGAAGGCTGAAATGAGATAGAGGACCATTCCATTTCAGTTTTCTAGCCTCCACTTATCACCAAGGAACCCTAAAAATGGCCTCTAATCTCTAAATCACCTCCAAATCATCTTTTGGTCAAGGATTAAGCTTAGCAACATCTAATCAAGGGAGATCTACACCAAATCAACATTGGAGCTGCTATTTAGGGTTGGGATTTGCATCAAATCAGAGAATTATTTCAGATCTTAGTTTATTTGTGGCTAAGGTGAGTGATTTGCATAGTTTTACACTAATTATGGCTAATTAGGGGTGATTAGTGTTAATTAGCGAATTTAAACATGATAAAATTCGGGGAAAATGTTCATAAATTTCTAAATGATGTTTTAAACCTCTGATATGAATTTGGGTTAATTTGATTAAGTTTTGCTAATCCTATCATTAGTTTCACCTAAACATGCTTAGGGGGAAATATGGGGCTTTGGGTATGTTTGATCCATTTTAACCTATCATATTGATGTTTTGATGTTTGTGGTTGATTATGCATGTTGTTATGACTGTATGAAATGCTTTGTGATTGATTTCAATAGTTAGAATGGTCGAAAACGTCGTCGAATGGCGTAAACACTTGCTGGAACAGTTTCAGAAAACAGTGTAGGGTTCGGATCGGATCGGATATGGGGCTTGGATCGGATATGTTGAACTGAGCAAGGAATCTGATCGGATCGGAACCCAACACTTGGGAGAAAGTGGCAAAAAGGAAGGCCACGCTAGCTGAACTGAGAACGGATTGGATCGAGGAGGACGGATCGGATCGAGGAGGACGAATCGGATCGAGGAGGACGGATCGGAGTGAAGGCATGAGGATGGATCGGATCGAGGACACGGATCGGAACGGAGGCACGAGCTGGAGGGGAGATGACACCCGACCCGACCCGAGGTAAAGCACCCGAACCAAACAGATGGAGGACAACCGACCCGAACCGCACCAAGAGAAGACCCGACCCGAACCAATTAAGGATACCCGACCCGAACCAATTAAGGATACCCGACCCGAACCGATGGCTTGAAGAGGACCCGATCCGACCAGTATTGACCAATAACCCGAGATGCAAAGGTAGTCCAATATGGGAAGTTAGAGCTCAGGATCCAGTTAGGAACCGATGAGTTCACTTCATGGTTGGGCTTTGCTGCGGGACGTGTGCTAAGGAGTTGTCGACGTTCATAACTTCGATTCACCACTGAAAAGGAATGATGGGCTACTTATCAGAGCAGTAGGGTCATTATGACCTGAGGGGCAAGGTGATGGCAGCAAGACTACGTTATCAGTGCAGTAGGGTCATTATGACCTGAGGGGCAAGGTGATGCGTAGTAAGACTATGAGCCAGCGCAGATGGGGTGAACAACTCCATGGGGCAAGTGGACATAGTAAGGATTAGTAAGACTATGAGCCAGCGCAGATGGGGTGAACAACTCCATGGGGCAAGTGGACATATTAAGGATTGGTAAGGCTATGAGCCAGCGCAGATGGGGTGAATAACTCCATGGGGCAAGTGGACATAGCGAGGAATTAGTGGCTACGTTATCAGTGCAGTGAAGCCATTTATGACTTCATGGGGGCAGAGTGATCGTAGCAAGGCATGTTGGGTGATCGAAGTGGTGAATATCGTATGCTTTACGCACTGAGTGAGAGATGTGAGGATGGATGCTATGTTTGATTGTTTGCCATCCCTATGACATGCACACATTCCCCACCTCCGTATCTTTACACTGTTTGATATGATACCTTATAGTGTTGTACAGTATGTAGTGCTAACTCTTTGGTTGCTGGTCCAGGTTCAGGTATGTTTTGGTCTACCTGTTATTGTTCACTTTAGATGCTTATCGCTCATACCAGGCTTTATGTCTGACCCAGAGTTTTATGTCTCCTCTTATTACTCTGGGTGCTCACACGAGCAGACTAGAGACAGGTTAGCTGGTGATGCGCGAGTAGCCGATTCGGAGGCGGGCAGGAGGCTTCCACGTATGATATATATATACACATTCTCCCTGTGTCGTTGGTGGTCGCTACTTGGGCATTAATAGTGTACCTCCTTTATCTTACTTTTGCTTTGAGACAGTTTGAAAGTTGTAATAAGCTGTATTTTGGATTTCCGCTGCTATGATGTTTAGTTCTGATTTTCCGCTTATGCACTGTCTCTCCTATTTTATGTCAAGTATGTTGTTATTATATTTTGTTCTATGCGCTGTGAGACATTCTACAGGTTCTTTGTATGTCCATTTCCTTCTTCCCTTTCCTTCTCACGACCCGTTCCGTGCTAACTGGACATGCGTACAGCGCACTTTTGGAGTAAATGTCGGTTGGTGCGGGGCGGGCCGTCACAGAAACATAGGATGATAACTGGCATGGTGAAAAGTTAACAAGATAGGTCAAGTGTGGCATCGCATATACAAGGTTAAGTTGCACCAAGTGTACTAGTATTTTAATCCATGTCAAGTATAAACAAGAAATGATCCCTTGGCCCAAAGTTGGCCCAACATCATGAGATGACCTAAATCAAGGTCCAACTACTCGGTCTAGTCAGTCGGCTCCCTATAAGCCTAACTCGTCGTGTATCGGTATCATACGGCCTAATCATGGAATGTAGTTAACTGTGCAAGGTCCACCCTAGGGTGTATCCAGCCCTAAGGTGTAAACCACAGACACAATTCAAGCACGCACAGTCTAAACCTACCGGTGCCCATGTTCAACTCCGGACTTAATGTGCACGACCATGGTCCGCCTGAACAACCGGTGCACTATTCGGCCGTCTCTTTTGGTCTCTTACAATCATTTCAGTAATCGTGCCCCACCCTGGCCTAGTCCAGGGTATCCAGATACTCCCAAGTGGGTTACTGCTGAAAAGGACCACGTAACTAGGATTTCAAGCGGGTTAAGTGTGGTTAACCCTATCCTAACCATGTATTGAGTTGGTCAAGTGTATCCAAGCAGTTCATGACTTAACCCTATCAATACATCGTGTTTAATTGGTTAAGTATTCAAGTAGTCCATGACTTAACCCTATCAACCCATCGTGTTTAATTGGTTAAGTATTCAAGTGGTCCATGACTTAACCCTACCATGTGGCATTAATTAACTTAATGCACCCCAACCTCTCACACTAGACTTTGTTGTGGTTACTAGTTAAGCCGGGCGGGTCCGGGTAGCTTTACACCACAACCTAGTCTAACCTCGGGTTTCAAGTGCGATGTGACCAACTACTCACATTGGGTCCTATTGTTTGTAGCCACTAGTTAAGCCGGTCGGTTCCGGGTAGATTTATGCTACAAACTCAACCCAACCTCGAGTTGGCCACTTTCATGTTTTCTACATGTCATGTCCACGTTCATGTTTCAAACATAATCACATGTCATATTTCAAGTCATGTTTCATGTCATTTAAGTTTACCCATAACGTAACCCCATCGCACGTAAGTTCGCATCAACGCAAATAGATCAAAAAGGGGGAACATAAGAATATGACAAGGTGGGCATAAGATGGCAAGGTCTATCACAAGTTAAACGTGGTGATATTTGAGGCAAAAGGGGTTCATCATACTAGCATATGGCCTCAACATGTATGATAGCATAAAAGGTGACTTGGCCTCAAATATATCAAATAGCATAAGGGTGCTTTGGCCTCAAGCATGCATAATAGCATAAGGGTGATTTGGCCACAAGAATGCATAATAGCATAAGGGTGATTTGGCCACAAGCATGCATAATAGCATAATTAGCAAATAGGCTCAATATCATCATATGCATGTTAAGAAACATGAGGGGTTAAGGTTTGTTAACATACATAAGCCATAATCCATTTCATAGCATTTTTCCCAAAGGTCAACATGAACGGTACTAGGTTCATGATAGGTCCACAATCATAGATCAAGAGAGGCATGAATAGATCTATGCATACAATGATAGGTTCAAGGCAAATATTGCACTTAGGTTCAATTCCAATCTACACATGTATGGCATTAAACTTAGCAAATAGGGTGATACACTTGTGATTAGTATATAGGTTCATAACATCATATGCAAGTTAACATCAAGGTTTTAAGATGGTCCTATGTTGCATTTATGCATAACTACCAAGTTCTATGTTGCATTATGCATAACCACCAAATAAAGCTCATAGCTTTCTACCCAAAAAGTCAAGGTGATAGTCCCATAACCATAGATCAAAAGAGTCATGTATAAATCTATGCATACAATGATAGATGCAAGGCAAGTGTTACACAAAAATCCCATTTCAACTTGCTACATGTCATATTAAGTTCATAGTTTAAATCTAAGAGTAGAATAGGGCTTACAAAGCGTGGCTATGAGAACTAGAACACAATAGAACAAGATAGAGATGTTGTAGAAGCTCCAGGAATGATGTAGCAACCCAAATAGCCTTGAGAATAAGTAGCTCCTTTGATTTGATGAAGAAAGATGGCTCCTTTTTGCCTTAGAAGCTCTCAAGCTCTCATGAGTAAGATGGAGGTCATGATATGAAGATGGAGGCCATGATTAGGGAGCATTTTGGCATAACTTCGTTCTGGATTGATTCGTGTGGGTTTAGGCTAGGTCTAGGGGTGCTTATATAGAAGTTTAGGGTAGTTTAGGCCATAGGATTAACCCTAAATCAAATCTGAGCCATCAAATCACGTCACTAGCCAACGAAACATGTCCTAACAGCCAAAATAAGTGCACCAGGCCGACCTGGCCGACCAGGGAGGTCGACCCCCAGGTCGACTCTAGTGTCGACCTGGTTGGGGGGAGGTCGACCCTAGTGTCGACCCCCCTGTCGACCTGTCTGGGCGGGAATTTTCCCGTCCAGTCTGTTTTGGCTGAATTTGAATTCCGAATTTAAATTTGAACTGTTTTTGAACTTGAAATTTTCTGAAAACTTTGACGGGCCATAACTTAGTCATACGGGCTCCGTTTTTCGAAAACTCGGACTCTATTTCGCGTATTTTTCCGAGACGAACGCAATGGTACAGCCCGTTTCCCTTGATTCATATTTAAAAATTTTAATTCTGCCTTGATTTACGTTATAACATGTTATTCAAAAATACAGGTTGTTACATTCTCCCCACCTTAAAGGATTTCGTCCCCGAAATCTTCAAGTTAGGAAGAACGTATCCTACCATCCATCATCCATCTACTCAAAACATCATCCACGAGCAGTCATTGTCCTTAAAGGATTCTAAATGCTGTATGAACATATGCAAAGGGGTGTGTATATGTACTTATCTAATGCGAAAATCAGGCGGTTATTGATTCAGTAAACCTCCTTAATGCAACGTATGTTAGTGAAATGAGTCCATATGTATGCAAATTCCTAACATAATTCATAATCTCTACATGAGTGCACATAACATTCATCCATATGCAACATCCACGTGATAGCATAACAAGTTTCAGCCATGAATAAGTATAAGCACTCATGCATATGCAATATGAAAGTGTGTGAGCCGATCTTAGTGCCTAAGGTGTATCATGCATCCACGAGTATCCACTTGCAAACACTTACAACCACTTGCAGCCATCAAGCATTACATGTTTCAAATACATGTTTCATCCAAAGGGCTCCTACCTAAGGTTCTCAAGATTATCGAAATAACAAGATAAACGTGGATAGCAAAAGAAAGATATGCTGACTAGGAAAAGAGATTGAGAAAGTACCCTCGAAAAGAAAAGGATAAAGCCTACGCATCTTCTCCTCGGTTTCCCAAGTTGCGTCTTCTTCGGCTTCATTCCACTGAATCTTGACTAACTTGACTTCTCGATTCCTCAGCTTCTTGATCTCCGTTCCCAAGATACGAATCGGAGCTCGCCTCAGGGTTGCCTCTTTCTCTACCTCCATGTCTTCAAGAATGCTAGGCTCAACTACCTCGGCTGACTTATGTAGGCATTTTCGGAGATGCGAGACATGAAAAACATTGTGCACTCCGGCCAGCTTCTCGGGCAATTCCACCTTATAAGCCATCTTCCCAACTCTTTCTATAATAGGGAAGGGTCCTACGAACCTTGGTGCCAGCTTCCCAACTGCTCCAAAACGAACCATATTTCGCAAAGGAGAAACCTTCACAAAGACCATGTCTCCAACTTCAAACTCTAAGTCTGTCCTTCGCTTGTCTGCATAGGATTTCTGTCTGTCTTGGGCCGTTTTCATCTGCCTTCGAACCAACTCAATCTTCTCGGATGTGTCCCTTATCATGTCGGGCCCAAGTATAAGCTTATCCGTCGTCTCCCACCAACATGTTGGTGACTTGCACGGTCTCCCATACAAAGCTTCGAATGGTGCCATCCCTATGCTTGCTTGGTAGCTGTTATTATAAGCAAACTCTACAAGAGGAAGGTGATCTTCTCAAGTGCCACCAAAGTCAAGAATGCATAGCCTCAATAGATCTTCCAGTACCCTATTCACCCTTTCGGATCTGGCCATCCGTCTGTGGGTGATAGGCTGTACTTAGATTCAATCGCGTACCCATCGCTTCTTGCAAACTATTCCAGAACTGGCTAGTGAAGATTGGGTCACTATCGCTAACTATGCTAGAAGGAACTCCATGCAATCGCACTATCTCTCGAAGATAAATAGTTGCTAGCCATGATGCGGTCCTCTTGCTCTTCACCGGAATAAAATGGGCGCTCTTCGTGAGTCTATCCACTATGACCCATATCCCATAAAGCCCAAATAGTTTGGTCAACTTGACGGACATCTTCACCCCAACTATATATCACAAACAGGCGAGTCATACTCCTTATGGGGTTTGAGACAGAACTAAGATTGAGAATAGGACCGAGAGGATATACTTAAAAGATAGCATGCGAGTAAGTTCTACAGAATAATAGGGACCAAGGATATATTCTTAAAAAGAGATATGATGCGCGTATCTGGTCTTCAATCTTCTAAGTCGCATTTTCTTGAGCTTAATCCTATCGTGCCTTGACCGTCTTTTAACTTCACAATTCCGTAGCTTCTTAATTCTTATTTCCAAAACATGAGTTAGAACTTATTTCACCATTGCCTCTCATTCCACTTCCACTTATTCTTTCCCTAGAATACTTGGCTTAAACATAACTTCGTGCTCATGGTTTCATGCAAGCTTTCCAAAATTCGTTAGTGAATCTTGGATCTCGTTTACATCCTATACGGTATTCCACGCAGAAGAACTATCTCTTGAAAACAAATGCCAATCCACGTTGCCAAAGGTACTTACTAGGGTGATTTCTATAACCCATGCTTAAGTGAAATGGATTATCCGCCTTAGTGGCGAACACCACCGGAGCACCCCATTCTGAAATGCTTCGCCTAGTGAAATTTTTCTCAAGCAACTCCTTGATTTGCTTGCTAAGCTCTCTTCTTTCTCGCGGGTCCATGTGCCTAACAGGCAATGAAACTGGCTTGGCATTATCAACAAGATGAATACGGAAGTCTATCTCGCGTTTAGGGGGTAACCCCTTAACCTCTTCAAAGACACCAGGATATTCTCGGACCACTCTCACAGATTGCGGATCATCGATGGACGAGTCAAGAGATTCAAGATAACACGACATAATGGGATCCATAGGGTTACCAGAAATTTCTAGGGTATTACCGAGTCGAGTCATGAGCCTCACTACCCTATGCTCACAGTCAAGAATGGCTACATAACTGGACAACCAATCCATGCCCAAAATCAACCCGTATCCCATAAACCCGAGAACATAAGCATTACACATGAATTCTACGCTTAAGATAGAGATTTTCAAATCCATACAAATCACAGATAGATAGGCGGAACCCCCAATCGGATTTGAAATACTAACGGGATTTTCAACTAGACTAGTACTTAGGTGCAAACTTTCAACAAGATCAGAAATAAAACTATACGATGCGCCAGAATCAAATAAGGTACGAACAGGGAAATCAGAAATGTAAACATGACTTTCTATAGAAACACTACCTCGATCAAAAGCTGGAAGAGCGAGGAGAGCCTGCAATTGCCCTCCAGAGGGTCATGTTCGTTGAGTTTGCCTTTTCCCTTGTCCTCGCTTTTTCGGGCAATCCTTACTATAGTGCCTAGACCCTCCACAATGAAAGCATACGCCCAGCTTCCTCTTCTTCTTCTTACAGTCTTTGGCTATGTGCCCAGTGATCCTACAGTAGTTGCACTTCCTTGTCTCTCTTGCCTTGTTGTTGTTGTTGCCCTTGTTTCCCTTCTTGTTGTTCTTGTCTCCTTTATCGGAATCTTCATTCTTGCCTTGAGACTCATTTGCCTTGACCTCCTTCTTGCCACTCTTATCTTCCTCTTGAAGCAGGGCCATATTCACCAAACTCTCGAAGGTCGCCCCCATGGGTATATGGGACATGGACAAACCGCGCAATGGCTCATTCAATCCTAGAGCAAAGTGTAGGGCCTTCTTCTGAGCTGTGTTAACCAAGTCTAGACCGAACCGAGCAAGTTGATTAAACGTATCCACGTATTCCCTAACTGTCATGTCCCCTTGCTTTAGAGGTAGGAACCTCTCCATCTGAAGGTTTTCTTCTGCTGATGATAGAAACCTCACTCCAAACCTTCTCCTAAAATCATCCCAAGTTTTAATTGGCCTAGTAGTGGTGGTGACTACCCACCAATATGTAGCTTCCCCTTTCAACAGCCATACCGCCAACAGAACTTTCCTACGGTCTTCCATATCAAAGATAGCAAAGAGGTCTTCAGTTTCCTTTAACCTGTTTCTTGCCTCAACAAAAGTCTCCGTCCCAACAAAATTCTTACCACCCATCGCCTTAAAGTCCTTGCAAATCTTCGCGAAATCTTCTTGTGGATGCTGAGGAGGAGGAGGAGGAACCTCAGCTACGGGAGGAGGAGGAATGTTAGCCACGGGGGAAGGAGGAGGAATGTCCGCGGGGCCGGCTTCATTCGCCCTTGCCTCCATGTACAATCTAAACCAAATAGGAACTGGTACGCCCTCCAGAATGGAAAAATTATCGGCCATACTGAAACGAAGAAAAAAGATAGATTCAGAACGAGGAACCAAAGGATAGCGCTAATGGCTTTTGGGGAATAGCCTTTTAAAATAAACTAGACTTTTCTTGGAAAATACTTAATTGGTTTTGAAAATAGTTTTTCAAAAGGTAAGTTTTAAAAACCTTTTGTTCAATCTCGTAAACCTTATGCTCTGATACCAAATGTAACACCCCACCTCCGCCAGGGGTCACTCTTGCAAGTACACTAGCTTTGGAGGGGTGTTGGACAAGGTAAACATGCATAAAGATATCCCAAAACAGAACATATAAGTAAAACAGAGTAAGTAAAGCAGCGGATAAAACTACTATTTCAAAACCATAGTCAACTTACATCAAAAGTACTGAGTCATTATTTTCCAACTACTACAAGTCTAGGAACATAAACTGAAAACTGGAAATAACATAAAGTAAACTATCCCCAAAGTAGACGTGGTAAAGCCATAGCGAGCTCAAGTCCAAACCGTACATGAGCTATCCAGTAAGCAAGCTAAAGATCCAAGCTAGGTGCTAGTATTCCCACTTTGAGAACCTGGGGGGGGGGGAACGGAAGAAAAGAGGCGAAAGAAAACGGGTCAGTCAAAAAGACTGGTAAGTCCTACCTACTATTAGTATAAAAACTAATAAAGTTAACTGGACATGTAAAACAGAGATGAAACATAGGATGAGAACTGGCATGGTGAAAAGTTAACAAGATAGATCAAGTGTGGCATCGCATATACAAGGTTAAGTTACACCAAGTGTACTAGTATTCTAATCCATGTCAAGTATAAACAAGAAATGATCCCTTGGCCCAAAGTTGGCCCAACATCATGAGATGACCTAAATCAAGGTCCAACTACTCGGTCTAGTCGGTCGGCTCCCTATAAGCCTAACTCGTCGTGTATCGGTGTCATACGGCCTAATCATGGAATGTAGTTAACTGTGCAAGGTCCGCCCTAGGGTGTATCCAGCCCTAAGGTGTAAACCACAGACACAATTCAAGCACGCACAGTCTAAACCTACCGGTGCCCATGTTCTACTCCGGACTTAATGTGCACGACCATGGTCCGCCTGAACAACCGGTGCACAATTCAGCCGTCTCTTTTGGTCTCTTACAATCAATCCAGTAGCCCCACCCTGGCCTAGTCCAGGGTATCCAGATACTCCCAAGTGGGTTACTGCTGAAAAGGACCACGTAACTAGGATTTCAAGCGGGTTAAGTGTGGTTAACCCTATCCTAACCATGTATTGAGTTGGTCAAGTGTATCCAAGCAGTTCATGACTTAACTCTATCAATACATCGTGTTTAATTGGTTAAGTATTCAAGTAGTCCATGACTTAACCCTACCAACCCATCGTGTTTAATTGGTTAAGTATTCAAGTGGTCCATGACTTAACCCTACCATGTGGCATTAATTAACTTAATGCACCCCAACCTCTCATATTAGACTTTGTTGTGGTTACTAGTTAAGCCGGGCGGGTCCGGGTAGCTTTACACCACAACCTAGTCTAACCTCGGGTTTCAAGTGCGATGTGACCAACTACTCACATTGGGTCCTATTGTTTGTAGCCACTAGTTAAGCCGGTCGGTTCCAGGTAGATTTATGCTACAAACTCAACACAACCTCGAGTTGGCCACTTTCATGTTTTCTACATGTCATGTCCACGTTCATGTTTCAAACATAATCACATGTCATATTTCAAGTCATGTTTCGTGTCATTTAAGTTTACCCATAACGTAACCCCATCGTACGTAAGTTCGCATCAACGCAAATAGATCAAAAAGGGGGAACATAAGAATATGACAAGGTGGGCATAAGATGGTAAGGTCTATCACAAGTTAAACGTGGTGATATTTGAGGCAAAAGGGGTTCATCATACTAGCATATGGCCTCACATGTATGATAGCATAAAAGGCGACTTGGCCTCAAACATATCAAATAGCATAAGGGTGCTTTGGCCTCAAGCATGCATAATAGCATAAGGGTGATTTGGCCCCAAGCATGCATAATAGCATAAGGGTGATTTGGCCACAAGCATGCATAATAGCATAATTAGCAAATAGGCTCAATATCATCATATGCATGTTAAGAAACATGAGGGGTTAAGGTTTGTTAACATGCATAAGCCATAATCCATTTTATAGCATTTTTCCCAAAGGTCAACATGAACAGTACTAGGTTCATGATAGGTCCACAATCATAGATCGAGAGAGGCATGAATAGATCTATGCATACAATGATAGGTTCAAGGCAAATATTGCACTTAGGTTCAATTCCAATCTACACATGTATGGCATTAAACTTAGCAAATAGGGTGATACACTTGTGATTAGTATATAGGTTCATAACATCATATGCAAGTTAACATCAAGGTTTTAAGATGGTCCTATGTTGCATTTATGCATAACTACCAAGTTCTATGTTGCATTATTGTGACAAAAAGGAATTCCGCTCGATCCGAATCAGTCGCTAAACCGATCTAGACCGTTCGAAAACCCTGATTGTTTTGAGAACACGACAAAATAGAACACAGACGGAAGAACATTTCATTGTACATTACAACAATGCATCAGAATACAAGAATATACAGAGTATAAATGAATATTACATAGAAATATCAGAGATTTAAATTACATTTAAATACATAGCAGCGGAAAATAATACAATACACAACTAGAAGAGATATACGGATACAAAGCTTTCCGGATATCATTCCATCTGTAAACCAGGATCCTGTGAATATAAATCTGCAAAACCAAAACTACTAGCTGCCCGTGTCAAAATAGGAGCACCCAGAGTTTAGGTTAAAATAATAAACTCCAGGTCAGTCATGGGACTGGTGTGAGAACTAAAACAGTAATAAATCTTTAATTTAAAGTTAGGTAAATCAAGGGACCACGCCGTATAACATGGAACGGGTTTCCTCCCAAGAGTACCAGTGCATAAAACAAACAGCGCAATGCTAAATAAAGAAAAATGAAGCTGTTATAAGACCCAGGTCCTATCACACAATGCAACGCAAGCCGGGGGATAGGGTTTTCCCTTATAACAGCCAAAGAATGCTTGATACGTTTAAAACAAATCATTTGATACTATTATAAGTGCATAGTGTATAAAACAACTTCAAATCATAAGTATCAATCATAGGCGGCATAACCGTCCCATGCCACTATGTCGCCATATATAGGTTTACAAATAAAACCGCAAATGTCACGTATTTGGAAATTGGATTTCCGTCTGTGAACCGAGGCAAAAGATAGTACTCAACCGATTCGAGACTGTCTAGCCCGAGTCTCAGGATCAGAGCTCGAGTGACCCTTGGAGCGACGGGGCCGGTCCACCGATGTGGATTAAAATGCCTAAACACTGCGTTTCCCCGCCCTTTGGGGCGTAGATGAGCCAACGAATGGCTCCATCGGACCCGGATCGTCCGATCTAACCGAGGCGCCTCGCAACAGCAACAACCACACAGGTGAAAAGTATATAAATGTCAGGGCTGCTAGGTCACTGACACCACCCTAGCTAGAAGGAAACGCATGCCCTCCCTGAGGTCCTTCTCCCGTTTTTGGTTCACAACCGGGGTGTGAGGCTCGCGAATCAACGCTACACAAAGATGTGCCACACAGGTTGTGCTTTGATCATCACCACAAGACTTTGCTTTTCAACAGAAGCCTCGATCAATTGCCACTTAGGCATGCCACACAGGCAATTCACTCCATGCGTTTGATATCCATCAATATATAACCCCTGAGCTCGTACGTCTCAGAGAAGGGCGTTAAGCAAAATAATAAATTCTCCGCCGCCAAACAGATATATATTTAATAGAAATCAATCACACAGACTAAAATCCAATGTCAGACACACAGCCCATTTACAAGTTCGTTCTGGGTCTGAACGAAACCGGAGGCACCTAGTACCCCGCATATCAATCGATCTCCAAGTACGTCTGGACGATCACCAACTGTTTCCATCTTCTTGGGTGTACAGCCCAATCAAGATCGTCGGTAATCATCCAAACGACGTGAAGACTTCCGGTCTTCAACCACCGTCTTCATCTTCGACTTATCGTCGTATCAGTTATTCAGAATGGGATAAACCCGGTCTTTCCGAATAACTCGCGTATATTTTACATAAGTGTTACACAACACAACATACGCCTCATTCCAATTCATCAGTCACTAACCGTAAATTAACAAGAGAATAATTCCCCAAATATTAACCCCGAAGGCCGAAACCAACATCAGATCAATATCCAGAAAACCATTCTGCTTAGCTAACCGACAGTTAGTTTCTAAATTTCACATTCATAGGGAAAGGTTCCCATTAATTTTATCAAAGATAAATTCTTTAATTTATTCTTTAATCTACTTTTGAATATCAATTCAAACTAGTCGGGATTAACGAACTTTACCGAAGTAATTATTTGTTTTAATTTCCCAATCCCAACCTATTCATCCCATGAAGTAAAACTGGTAATACTTTATATCTAACACTACGGTGTTATCGGTAAATTCAATTACCATTTCACGTTCAAATCTAATTAAAGATTTAACTATCGCTTGGAGCAAAACTGGTGATACTCCATCCTCGACCATTTCAATCTAATTAAAGATTCATTAAAACTCCACTTAGTTTTAATCTTTAACGGGGTTAAAGAATCAGTGTCATTTAAAAACACTGTTCACGATAAACCCCAAGATCACATTCCATTAATTATTGGGTTAAAGAACAAGTGTTATTTAAAACATTGCTCACGATAAACCCAAAAATCAATGCCAGTTCAATTCCAATTAAATATCATTTAATTGTTACACTTCATTAAATCTAAAATAAAAGATTTAATATTTTCTCATCTAAGTTCAAGAACAGTGTTAATGAAGACACCATTCACGACAAACCCAAATCACATTTGATATTCAATACAAGGCTCTGAATAGAAAATATATCGGCTTATATTCAATATCAAATTCTACGATTAACAAATGTCGTATTGGAAATAACGATATAAATATATATCTTTCAAATGTCCATAACAACATCTGTATAATCACGAATTCCAACATCGAAATATTCCGAAGACAATTTCGATTCAAATCCACTCCAATGCAATCATTGGAAATTCTGGTTATTTTTAAAACCCTTTTCAAATTCAATTTATTTATTTAAAAACAAATAGAATTATAATTCTAGTTCAAAACTAGTTCATTCCGATATAAATCTATTTTTATCCTTTCAAATATGGAGTTTTTCATCCCAATTCTTCCCATATCATTTCTTATGATTTTACACAAATTATTGATATTTTTAATGATTTTATCAAGGCCCGTACAGTCGATTTCCATCAATGGCCATCGAACTGCACTTACAGCGACCTTTTTCAAATTTGATTTGGACATAATTCCAAATCCAACCGTTAGATTTCTAATTTCTAATATTCATCAAAAATCTCTTTTCGATACGAACCCAACGGTTCCGGTTTTAGGAGAATCCGACGGTCGGATCTCCCGTAATATCCGTTCGAAGTCAATGGTCGAAATTCGAGAACTGCCGCGGCGCGGCGCGTTCTATTCAGGCCACTATATTATATATATAATATATATAATATATACTTCGTCGATTTCAATTCAAAACGTGCTTTATAAATCGTTTTAAATTCGTTTTCAAAACGGTTTCAACTTCATATTCAATTTCAAATCAAAATTGAATATTCCAATATAAATTCGTTTTAAATTCATTTCAAATCGATTTCAATTCAAATTGATTTCTAATTCAATTTCAGTTCGTTTTCAATTCAATTTCAATTCGAATTCATTTCTATTCAATTTCAATTCGAATTCCGAACCATTTCAGTTTATTTCGAATTTCAAATCAATTCAATTAGATTCGAATTTCAATTCACTTTAATATTCACTTCAATTTGAATAAAATCGATATAAATATCGTTCACGTTAAAATGGCGTCAATCTATCAACGCGGCTTCATATATTTCGATTTTCAAATATTCTATTTCAAATATTTCTTTTTCAAATATTTCTAATTTTCAAATATTTCTATTTCAAATATTCTATTTCGAAACTGGAATGAGGCCCAATCAATTACCATATAATGTTAATTATATGGATTTTCTACAATACATGTATATATCAACAACGATGAATAATCAACCATCATCCAAAGTGCATTCTACACTGTATAAGCATCAAATATAAATATTCAACGCTTATAACAGTCTGTCAATCAATCGATCGACATACAACTAGACAATCGGGATTAGTGTACGTCAAATATCGTCCCAATACCCGTGTGGGGTTTCAAACAATCAAACACAGATTTTATTTGTGCAGTTGGGCGATGTGTAAAATTTATCGTCCCAATCAATATCAGTCAAATGTGTGTATATAAACAAATCGTCTGATTTGTTTATTTTTATTTATTTCACTTCATATACACGTTAAAAATTCCATTTTCAACTATAAAATATTTTTAACTATATAAATATTTTATTTTCATTTCACATCACATCACACAATCAACTACACGTCAAAATCAAACAAACAAACAAACAAGCCGTCCATGGTCTATGGACGACGGGTGTCGGGTGCTACTAAACACCGTCTGCATCCTAGTATATATATATAACTAGAAAATTAAATCAAAGAGTGAGAAATTCTCACAGAATAGCTAATCCAACGCCACGACTCTTCTTATGCAGAAATCTTCGCTGTTCTTGCCTCTTGTCACTTTCGTTGTCCGCTTTCACTACATATATAAAAATCGAATTTTTACTTCGCTATTCAATATATAAAAATCGAATTTTTACTTCGCTATTCAATATATAAAAATCGAATTTTTACTTTGCTATTCAATATATAAAAATCGAATTTTTACTTCGCTATTCAATATATAAAAATCGAATTTTTACTTTATAAAAATTTTACCTTTCATATATGATCTTTTCCTTAGTCTCGCCTTTGTTAAAAATAAAAATCCGACCTTTCTTCTAAAAATCAAAACTTTTTCTGCAAAGTTATACTTACTTCCTTTTCAAATCTACACTACAAAAATTTGATTTGTACAACGCAACTTCATATGACAAACCATATATTTTTAAGCGAACAAAAATCATATCTTTCGCTAGTTTAAAAATCTAATTTAAAAAAAAAGAAATGGAAAAAATCAATTCTTTTTATAGTGAAAAAAAATCAATTCTTTTTATAGTGAAAAAAAATCAATTCTTTTTCTTGTGCTTCATATAAATAAAAAAAATACTGAAAATAAAAAGTAATTTAAATTCACTTACAGTATATCAGCGAAGGGAGGGGGTGTTGAGGCTTGCTGTGGCGCGCGGGGCCCAGGGTGCAGCGCAGGGGGTGTTGAAGGTGGCTAGGGGCGCGCGGCCATGGTCTGTTGGTTGGATCCGGGTGGTAGCGGCGGATTTTGAAGAGGGTTTGGGTTCGGTCTACACAGGAAGGAGATGGAGAGAGGGTACGGGGGAGGGGGTCGCGTGGAGAGGGCGGCGACGTGGGTGGCTCGCGATGGACGGGGTTCGGCGGTGCTTGGTGGTTCGACGATCGGTTTCTCCCTTTTTTTTTTCTTCCGTGAAATGAAATCGGGGGGGGGGGGGGGGCAGAGGAGTTTAAGGGGAGAGGAAAGAGAATTTTTTTTTTCATTTATTTATTTAATCCCAAAAAGTTGACTTTTACATACGACCTCTAAACGAGGCCCACCGCCTGTCGTCCATAGCGTTTCACCCTCATTCCGAACACAATGGGATATGTATCGTAAGCTGATTCGATCGTTTCGATCAGTTTTCGTCAAAATCAACATATAACTCTATATATTGAATTTGAACGCGCATTTCAATTTACCGGGGCCACATACGGACTTTAAAAATTCCTGAAAAATATTTTCTAGCTTCGTATTGTCGATACGGTCCTAACAAAGCTAATTTCGTTAAATTCTGAGACCGTTTGTAAAATGGCCATTTTCCAGTCGATTAAAATCAACTGAAACTGGTCAAACGCGTTTTCCTTTGCCACGCTCACATATTGATTCGAAAAATTATGAAATTTTGAATCTAGCAATAACTTTACACCACGGACCCAACAAAAGTTGTTTCGTCGAAATCCGAGGTCGTTTGCAAAATTCCCATTTTTAAGGGCCTGAATCCCATAGCGACTATTCAGAATTTTCAATTGGACATATCTTTTGATTCCCACTATGAAATCTCAATTTTTTGGATTCGTTGGAAATATATTCACAATTAGATCCTAATGTTTTTGGTTTCACTAAAATCCGGATTGTTTTGCACCCGGTACATTCAATTGAAGTTTGAAATCGAATTATCGAACTACCGCGCCATTTTCAATTCCTTTTATAATTTAAAATAAATATTTATATTCTAACGACGACGCATATAAATATATACGTTCGAATTATATTCAAAATAAATTTCTCGTCAATATTATTTAAAATAATTCATTTTAAATATTCAAAATTCATTAAAATTGCCAAAATAAAAATTTTAAACTGGCCCGCATTTTCGGGTTGTTACAATTATGCATAACCACCAAATAAAGCTCATAGCTTTCTACCCAAAAAGTCAAGGTGATAGTCCCATAACCATAGATCAAAAGAGTCATGTATAGATCTATGCATACAATGATAGATGCAAGGCAAGTGTTACACAAAAATCCCATTTCAACTTGCTACATGTCATATTAAGTTCATAGTTTAAATCTAATAGTAGAATAGGGCTTACAAAGCGTGGCTATGAGAACTAGAACACAATAGAACAAGATAGAGATGTTGTAGAAGCTCTAGGAATGATGTAGTAACCCAAATAGCCTTGAGAATAAGTAGCTCCTTTGATTTGATGAAGAAAGATGACTCCTGTTTGCCTTAGAAGCTCTCAAGCTCTCATGAGGAAGATGGAGGTCATGATATGAAGATGGAGGCCATGATTAGGGATCATTTTGGCATAACTTCGTTGTAGGATTGATTTGTGTGGGTTTAGGCTAGGTCTAGGGGTGCTTATATAGAAGTTTAGGGTAGTTTAGGCCATAGGATTAACCCTAAATCAAATCTGAGCCATCAAATCACGTCACTAGCCAACGAAACAGGTCCTAACAGCCAAAATAAGTGCACCAGGCTGACCTGGCCGACCAGGGAGGTCGACCCCCAGGTCGACTCTAGTGTCGACCTGGTTGGGGGGAGGTCGACCCTAGTGTCGATCCCCCTGTCTATCTGTCTGGGCGGGAATTTTCCCGCCCAGTCTGTTTTGGCTAAATTTGAATTCCGAATTTAAATTTGAACTGTTTTTGAACTTGAAATTTTCTGAAAACTTTGACGGGCCATAACTTGGTCATACGGGCTCCGTTTTTCGAAAACTCGGACTCTATTTCGCGTATTTTTCCGAGACGAACGCAATGGCATAGCCCGTTTCCCTTGATTCATACTTTAAAATTTTAATTCTGCCTTGATTTACATTATAACATGTTATTCAAATATACAGGTTGTTACAAGATGCATGGAACGTCATAGAAAAAACTTTTGATAGTAGAATATATTCTTTGTTAGGTATGCAATTAAACAATGTGGGTTGCGCTCAGGTTGAAAAGAAGGCTTTGGATCCCACGGGTTCCATTTGACCATATACTCTTCTAATATGGCTGTTAAGATGACTTGAATAGTTCAGGTTTTGGCCATGGCAAAGAAGATTTGGCAGGACGGAGATGAGTGTTTCAATTGACTTAATATCTCTGTATGGAAAGCTAGAGTTGGATTTGCATGATGAAAAGGAGAATTTTGTTTCCTTTTTGAATAAAATAATAAATCCGATAGTAGAATGCACCTTATGTTGGGTATGCAATAAAATTGTTTGGGGTCGTGCTCACGTTAAGAAGGTTTTATTTTTATTCTCAGAGTTCCATTTTGTTTTCTACTGTATTGTTTGACATTAAAGATGCCTATTATCGAAATCAGTGCCTTGCTTATGCATCACTGATAAATAAGTGGCACTACTTATTTTCGTTACCAAGATAATTGACAAAAAAGTTGAAAAATCAAATGCTAGTATGTGTATGATATAATATAAACAGAATTTCATTGTAATTTTAGCTTGGTTAACCATTTTGGTAGGAAAAATTGAACATGAAACAATCAATTTTCAAGCCAAAGAAAAACTGATGCAACATTCACATTTCTATAAAAATGGTATTATATAACCTACCAGAATGATTCTTTGTTAATTTTTCTTCTATCCATTACACGTTAGAGGAGGCTTCCCTTCATCCACCTTATTCTCCCAACCGGCTTCAACAAAAGTTCATCGGTCAGTAGCACTGTTGCCATTTTCGTTCCCAAAGGGTTATGATGCAAAGACCGACTCCACCTTGAGTTTCCAACTGGGACTGAAACATCATATTGTTCTTACTATTATGTATGCTACATCTACAGACCGACTCCACCTTGAGTTTGCACTATACATTGAACCAATGTGCTGTTAAAATACACATTTCATACCAATATGTTTGCCTTCCAAGTTACATTTTTCACTATAAGAAGAATAAAGGCTAAAGATGAGCCATGCTGTATGTGTATTATTTTATTTACCTACCCTCAAATTATGTGAAATGCATATACAACAGCTAGCATTCTTTGAAATTTGTTCTCTCAAGTTTTAGCTTTCAATTATCATAGGATCATATTACATGTATATATAGAAAAGTGATCTCTGTAGCGTTATTGTACAGATTTTAGTGATTTCGGTCGTCCTATAATATATTTCCAGCTAAAATTTACAAATGATTTTTTTGTACCTAATTCATCCAACATGCTTCCAAGTATTAGATTATACGTGAACGGTTCATTTTCATTGAAAATTTTGGCAGTAGGCATGCAAAACCAACGACTTTTTTTGTTAATATCACAAACTGTAAGGGGAAAACCATTAATCCCTTGTGTGTGTGTGTGTATATATATATTAATTTGGGTATGATTTTAGTGGAAAGGGTACAAAATCAAGGACCTTTTCCTTCATGAAATTATGTAAGCTATAATTTATTAGAAATTTTATTATTATCATACAATTGTAACTTAAAAGGATGTTTTTATCATTGTTTATGCGCATGTGCGCCGCTTATGTCGCTGGTGTTACACTCCAATCAAGTTGTTTACTGTTAATTTCAAATATTATTTTATTTTTAAACGTTAAAAGATTTCACAATTTACAGGTAAATGAATGTATGTACAGATCATCAACTGTTCATGTTCCTCGTCACCATTTTCATAGATAACAAGTAGTAACTTTTGTGTAAATTATATTATACTTCACACACTACTTGCACTAAAAATTAATTAAGTCGCATTATTTTCATTTTCATAAATACCAAGTAATAACTTTTGTCTAAACTATATTATACTTCACACACTACTTGCACTAAAAATCAATTTAGTTGCATTATTTCTCGCACAAGTCCAACGGATGTGTCATACGTGTATCTTTTCCCAACTATGAGTGCACCTACATTTATTGGCTCCATGTGACCATGTTCCTCTTCCCTATGTTATGATTTTATATTCATAAAATTCACTTCCAACTCTAATTCTATCTAACATTACCAAATATAATCAGGAGCTCTAGTATTTTCCTACTAATGAAACAAAGAAAATAACAATATTTTAGTTAAAAAAAATGTACCGCTGACAAGCAGGATCTCATCAATACCCTTCGCCTTTAGCTCTTCGGCATTGCTAACAAACCCGGGAACATGCTACATACTGCAATCAAATAATACGCATCAATAAGAGACAAAAACAAGAAAAAATACAGCTTTTCCTAGAATTTGTTTCAACATAATACTTTTGCCAACAAAATTAATACAAAACACCCAAATGATAATCTGTGGAATTACCTGCAAGTGGCCATAAAAGCACCAGGGACACCAAAAAGAGTAACCTTTTGGCCAGTGGCAAGGGAATGGATCGAAACCTGTTGCATCTAATCGTTCTCATCGAACCAAGCTAGGGTTTCATCTGGGATTGATTCGCCAACTGCAATTGGAGCCATCGAATTTGTTCTCTTAATTTAAGGTTGAATAATAAGTGATTGAATGATTTGAAATAACTATAAAAATAAGATTTTTCAACAATAAACATCCGTGATAACTGCCCAGTTGTGATTCGAAATAACTTACAAAATAAAATAGTTGAAATACGCTCACTTTCGCTAATTTAATCATACCATTATCTCCAGTTGTGGGAGGCAGCGGAGGTTCTTAGGTTTAGAGTTCAGGTTTGGGATTGGGTGAACCTTCATGGTTGAATTGGCGAATCCTAACTCAATTTAGGGTTACTAGGTAGATAATTTGGGGGAATTTGAAGGAGTACTCCGACCTGGTTGATTGGAAGAAATATTAAAATTCAACCTTCCGAAGAGAAATTGCAATACGTGAAAAACGACGACATTTATGGAATCGGGGTTGAAGCCGAAAAGAGTCAAGCGAATTATAGAAGCACGCATGATAGGGCGATCTGAAATAGAAACATTGGAGATATTCTATTCGTTGGATCTATCCACATTGAACGGTGATGAATGAGATTGTTTCCCATCATGTGGATCTGCGTTTTCCCTTTTCAAATCAGAGTTTTCTCTCCCAGCCATTTTTAACGTTAAATATAATTATTAATTATCAAGTACTATACAATACCGATTAGTTATTCCAAACTTGATTTATAATTTGTTAACTAATTCTCTTTCAAACTTAACCTCGAGCAAATGATGACTATGTGAAACGAACAAAGATATTTTAGTTTTGTACCTCTTTTACATTGGTCAATTTTGTATCTATTCTGTATTTTTTGTTTTGTATATTTTTTACATTTTCGGTTTTGTATATGTTCTGTATTTTTAATTCAATATTTTCAATGTATTTTCAATTCTATATATACAATTTTGCATTCAAAGCACAATTAAAAATAAACAATATAATACAAATATCATACATTTTAAAAAACCGATATTCAATACTAAATGAGCAAAGATTATTTTGCTAACAGTAATGACCCGAGTTTTTGACGATCTTGGTTATCCGATATACAACACATATCGAACATCCAAGGATCGAAAAATACCGGTCATTAATGAAAGAAATTAGAGGGTGAGGAAAGATAAGATAGGAACTTAGAATAGAAGAAGAAGAAGAACATAACATCAGAGTAACACGAACCTCACAGCGGAACGAATAACATATAATAGATAACATATCCTTGAAATAAAATCAGTATATGTATACAATAACATTATCATAGTACAACACTTACAACACAGCGGAAATAAACTATAGCTATATGATCTTGAAGCCTCCTGCTCCGAGCTCTTCCAGTATATCTGTAAATCCCGACTACTTGACTGCCCGTACAAAATTGGGCACCCAAGAGTTTAGGGAAAACAAAACAAATAAACTCCGGGTCAGTCATGGGACTGGTATGAGTAAAACAGATTAAAACGGTTTGAGCAGGTAAATGATATCTCATAAGACCACGCCGTATAACGGAATGGGATTTTCCCTTATGAGAATCTAAAATATCTTTATATCAAAAACCTTTTGATATTATAATAATGTCTATCAACCACAATATAAAAATCATCTAGCAGAAATGCTTTCATCTCACGTTCTACATATATGGTATACAATCAAAACCGCAAGCACGTATTGGGTAATGGATTTCCAACTATGACAAGGTATGGAACCACCTTTCGATTTCGTGTACCTCTAGAGAGGAATACACTAGGTTCAACAAGAACATCTTGCAACCCGACCACACATGACCGACCACTCATTTCGCTTGAGTGTATCGAATGTATATCACCAACAGTTGGGATCAGCAACCGTTTCCCGAATGGGATAGCATCAACAATACATTTTTAGAAGTAAATGAAACTCTAGATCAGGTGATTATACACCCTACTTCGGAACGACCGACTTAGCCATGCTCCCTTCCCGATTTCTGTCATTTACCGGTTGATGAGGCTTGAGGTTACGCTTCATCATCACATCAGATTCACTTCGAATGCCACATCGTCAAATCCATCAAATCACCGATTGACATCCTCAACAATACATTATGTGTTAGCTAAAAGAAGTTTCCTTCTCCGCTTCCACTCTTGGTACGGTTGAAGAAATCAATATAGTGATCGTCTGGAAATACTCTGTCAGACATCCGTCCATACAAGTCATCCAGGAACAGGATGAACCGAAGGCACTATTTTGTATATCCATCTTAGGCACTGTTATCTAAGACTTACACAATAGCCCTTGCATTTTACTCCGTCTTCAATTATCTTTGGCATATATGATTCGCAACGCTTATACCAATACAGAGTGGTTCTTTGGATAATAATCCAACCGGTCTCTCCATATTAACAACATTAAAATGGTCAAAACTTCGATAGTCTTTGATTTAACCATCAAAGAAAAACAGGTGTGCAAACAACGATATTATTTCCAAACGGAAATTCTATCTATCAATCATCAATCATATATATATATATATCCTTATTTTCTATGTTTAGAAAATATACGTTATTAATACTGGAAAACATTTCCATTGTTATTTAAATATCACTATCATTTCACTACTATCATTCCCTGACAGTAAACTAGTAGGAGAACAAATTCTCTAAGTATAAACCCCGAAGGCCGAAACCAATATCAGATCGATACTCAGAAAACCATTCAATTTACTAATCTCTAGTCAGTTTCTAATTTTGCTTAACTCTGTTTGTTACCTCTATTCGATTAACTCTATTTGATTAACTTTAATTCGAATAACTATGTCTGTTTTTAACTCTATCTTGAATAACTATATTCGATTAACTAAATTCGATTAACTCTTTTATATCTCGTTAACTTCCTTTTATAATCCTCTTTAGTTTCCAACTAAATATTCCTTTTATAATTATATTTATTTTCTAAATAAATATTCCTTTATTCTATTTATTTTCTAAATAGATATTCCTTTATTCTATTTCCTTTATCAACTTTATTTATTTTCTAAATAAATATATCCTTATTCTATTTATTTTCTAAATAAATAATCCTTTATTCTATTTCCTTTATAAAGTATTCTATTTATTTTCTAAATAATTTCTCTTTTATAAAATCCTTTGATTTTATAAATAGTTTATTTCCAATATTCACTTTGAAATTCCCTTTTCAACATTTCGGTATGTTATGGTATTCAACATATCAAAGCACGATGATCAATATCGTCCAAACACATATAATCGACAACAGATTATATATCACATCATATATCACAATATATGAATAACAGTAAAATAAATGTTGAGGAATCCAGTTGGATTCCTCCAACCTGTTTCCCTGCATCCACGGATATTACACAGTATAAAATCAACATCACTTTCAGTTCCATATGATATATTCTGTTAAACAGAATCAATATAGAAATTCAACTAACTGACTAGCAGTTCAATCAAACAGCCAAGACACAGTCAATCAGCCAATATTTAACAGTTCTAAAAATACAACATGAAATTATATACTATTCAGAGTTAGTGAGATTTACTCACATTTGCAGTTCATCATTAAAGAACGATAAACTGTTGTTTGATTTGAATCAAACAATTTATTTTGCCATGAATTCAAACGAGCTCGAATCCATTCCAACCCAATTTCAGAATGTTGTACTCGTTCATACGATCCCAACGCAATGTATGGTTCGTCAATCTGATCTTGTATGACCAAGTTATGAATTTTATACGTTAATACACATTTTATTTTAACTTTAAACTTAATTGAATAAAATATCGGGCCTTACTCTTTAAACCGGCCCATGGCCCAACTCCTTTGACTTTTGAGCCCAGACCCATACCCCTTTCTTCTTCTCCGATTACTGCGGTGAGCTCCAGGAAAAACAAAACAAAAATGGCCGACATTCATCTTCCTTTATCTCCCTTTATACATCATCGAGTACCACACGGATTCCACCATTACTTTCCTCCTTCGAATCTCCATCCGTCCATGCCAACAAAGTACCACTCGATCTCCCCTCCTGGAATCCGACTACCACCAAATTCCGCGTCACCTAGTGCATCGTGGTTTGAAAAATACCACCGAACCCCGCCAAAACTTGTACGCAAGTGTTATTTCCCACCCCAAATCCGAATATCAACTTGCTTTTCCACATCCTTGCACCAAATCGCAAATAACATCAACCCTAACATTCGCTGTACAAATAGGCAGCGACGGAACTCACATCGAGTTCAACCAGAACCACACCAAACTGAAGAGAAATGCTTGGTGAACCGGAATACATACATATTATGATTTATGCTATTTTATTTGATTTGTTCTTTGATTTTTGAAGATCAAAGTTTACTGTGTTTTTGCTTCTGAGGTGCGGCGGCCTAAGTGAAGGGTTTTATAGGGGATTATATTTTTGTGTGGTTCAAACGAGGAGTATGTGGCTTGTTATTGTTCACAAATCAATTAGGATATTTTAGCTTTATATTTATTTTATATTCATATCAGCACTCTAAAAATCCCTACGAACACACACGATACCTAAAAATCATGAAAATTGACATGTAGCTAGAGTTCGACATTACGGTCCCAACGAAACTGGTTTCGTCGAATTCCGACTTCGTATGCTCACAAAGCGTATTTTTAACCGTCAAAATACTAACTGTTTTTCACTCTACAAATCGGTACGGCCACATACTGACTCTAAAAATCACAAAAACTGGCATCTAGCAACTATTTGACATTGCGGATCTAACAAAATTAGTTTTGTCGAATTCCGACTTCGTTTGTAAAAGTGGCTATTTTTTTTAAAGCTCTGGATGACCCATTTAAATATATAAATATAATTAAATAAATTATTAATAAATTAATATTATCGTATATATTCACAGTGGAATACCATACAGCTCTAGAATATTCCTATATGAATTTCTAACTTGATATTTTAGATCTGGGTCAACCCGATATTCGATTTATATTGAAATTCCTTTTTAAAATATAAATAATTCCTTTATTAATTATAAAGGAATTCCACAGCGACTTTTTCTAAAATTTGATTTGGACGTGAATCAAAATCTACACGACGAAATCCCGATTTTTCTCTTCCATTAGAAAGATATACTCCACCAGCTCCACACGTTTCTTGTTTCACAGAAATCCGGCTTAAAACGAATCTTGTACATTCAGTTGAAGTTCAAATCGCCAATTTACGAACTGCAACGCCATTTCAAGCTCGATTTTAATTATATTATAATTCTATGTTCAAACTGTCGTTTATATAATATATTCGTTATTCAAATTCAATTCCAAGCTGAATTAAATATCACAGGTGATCCAGTTCACACCATATCGCCATTTCAGCCAATTCTGATTATTTTAGAATTAAATATATTATTTAATTTATTATTTTAATTAAATATTCACCATTATTTAATTCAACGATCGTGAAATCCTTTTAATCACCTTTTAAATAATTAAATAAATTAATTATTATACCGCTGAAAGTGCGGGTCATTACATTCTTCCCCACTTAAAATAATTTCGTCCTCGAAATTGCTAAAGCTAGAAGACGACCCTATCTACTGGTTTGAACATATTTGTTCACTTCTTAACTTCAGTTTCGACTGAACCAATTTAATTTCAATTAAATATTAATTAATTCTTATCAACGAAAATTTCCGAAAATCCTGAAAATTTTCTAACACCTTAACTTTTTGAAAAATTTCGCCAGCACCTCCTTTGTACTGGTCAATCGGTCAAACTCCAACTTGCCTCTCTGGGCCATCTCCAACCAAAAGAAAATCAAACAGCCAAGCGGCTTGCCAATTCGGCTCATAAATCTTATATCCAATAGAAATATAAACTTGTACCTTTTGTCGGCATATTAACTCTATCACTTCCATATGCTATCAATTCAGCAGATACAAGGGTCATCCCAATCAAATTCCAATCTGCTTTTATCCACAACACAACCATTCGCTTATATCCAAGCCAAATATCATTTTAACTCGAGTTTCTTCTCGATTCCCAACTCTTAACTTGATTATCTCATTACACTTCAAATTTGAATCTCACAATCCAATTTGTCTTGATATCATTCTAATTCAACCTCAGTTACCACTTTACTGGCTTTACTTTAATTCAATTTAGCTTTCACAAATTTTTGTTAAATTTGTTTTTAATTCGAACAGTCTTTCCCTGGGAGTTTTTAAACAGTTTACTCTTTTAAAAAAAAATCAAATTTTCCTTTTGAACATGTCACTGAGCCCTTAATTAATATTCCATTAGTTAAATCACTTCTCTATTTCTTTATCAATATTTGTTAACCAAATATTTTCAATAACCATATTGGCCTTTTATGTTATTTGGAAAACATTTCTGAATTTCGCCTTCCTTTATTTTCTAAACTTTAGAAAATATATGCTATTTATAATTGGAAAATATTCCAATTACTTATCTCTTTTCCGATCTCGTTTATTTCTATACTTTAGGAAATATTCTTTATTATATTTCCAAGCTTACACTTATTTGGGTTAAAACAGATGTTGTGTAAAACATTGTTACGACAACCCAAATATTATATTCAACTAACTCTTATTCAACATTGATCTTCGAGCCTGAAATCTTACTATTTATTTGTTAATAATGAAATCAATCAAGTTGGGGTATAACTACCTCTCAGACCTTGACTGAATAACATTTATAACGTCAAAACAGATATGACTACTTACTCGAATAATCAATACCATACAACTACTTATTCACTTTTAAACACGTATACGCTTCCTCTTTCTATTCTTACTAGATTTTATTCTTAGTCTTCCTTTTTGATTTTACTATTCTATTTCTAAGTTCGTTTCCTTATCGACTTCTATATATATATCGATATGTTGATGTCTAACTATCAAATTATCTTAAAAAATTTCTAACTCCTTAAATTCCCGAAAAAATTCGCCGTAACCTCCTTTGTATCGGGAGCATCGGGATATTTCAAATAGCCCCCCATGGCCCTCACCAATCCAAAAGAAAAGGAAAAAGCCAAGCGGCTAGCCGATACAGCTCATAAAATCTCATATATGAATTAAATGCATACCTTTTCGTCGAGCATTCTATTTATATACCTTCATACCTTATCCATACCTATCTCATGTATATTTATACATGGCCAATCTATTTTAACTATACCTGATCGTTTTAACTCAATTCGTTAATTAATTTGTTAATTAACTCTTTAGTCTATTTCACTTTTATATTTGAACATGACATGTTCAAATATATTTTAACTTGCTTATTAACTAATTTGAATCCAAATTTCAAATTTAAGTTCTATATTCGATTTCGAATATCCATTTACAAATCCAATTCACCTTTCAAAGTTCAACTTCAAATTAAAAACTCGATTAACTAATTCCTCTTCGACTTAGTTAATTCTATTCAATTTCTATTCAAATTTTATATCACTTCTATTATTCAAATCTATATATCAAATTCTATTATTCAAATTCTATATATCAAATTCCATTCAAATTCCATATTATAAATCCCATTTGAATTTCTATATTCAAATTCTATATATTCAAATTCTATATATCAAATTCTATATTATACATCCCATTGTGAAATTCAACACAACTTGTCTTTCCCAAAACAAATTCAAAACAGTATGTCAGGTAGTAATTCGTCACTTACAACTCGAAAATGAATACTGATGATGCAGCTGTCATCATCGGAATCTACTTTCCAACGATCGAAGTGAGTTCAATACTATAAAACCATTTCTAAACATTTCCACTTTGAAATTCATTTCAAAATATAATTCACACTGCTTGTAAAACAATTTAAAATCTCCCAAGATCTTAAATTTTTCTTACTTTTAATCCAAATCCATTTACAAACACTTATCCAATTTTCCAGAATTTTAATTCAAATTCTGGCTTAAATTTCAGATTTAACTCATTTGATTTCACGTATTTCACTTATATAAATTCTGATTGGTTATTTACATAACCATTTTACTTATAATCTTACTTGATTATAATCACAACCAATATCTCTAATATATTAAAATTTTGATATATATATCTTCTCTATATCAAGATATACCTTGGGTAAACTTATTTTAATTTACCCTCTTTTCAAAACATATCGTGACGACCCATCGTATTCGAGTGTTTATAAACTCCTACCGATACAGTGGATCAAACTGATCGACCAGAACTCATAAACAACTCAACAAATGAATCTCCATAATATAAAACCACTTTATATCAAATTACAAATACGCACTCGTATATATACACTCAAACTCAATCTAGGGTATTGCTAACCCTATCTCTACCGAGTCACGCCACAGAGCCAAGGTAATTCTTAACTTAAGCTCTGATACCAACTGTAATGACCCGGGTTTTTGACGATCTTGGTTATCCGATATACAACACATATCGAACATCCAAGGATCGAAAAATACCGGTCATTAATGAAAGAAATTAGAGGGTGAGGAAAGATAAGATAGGAACTTAGCATAGAAGAAGAAGAACACAACATCAGAATAACACGAACCTCACAGCGGATCGAATAACATATAATAGATAACATATCCTTGAAATAAAATCAGTATATGTATACAATAACATTACCAGAGTGCAACACTTACAACACAGCGGAAATAAACTATAGCTATATGATCTTGAAGCCTCCTGCTCCGAGTTCTTCCAGTATATCAGTAAATCCCGACTACTTGATTGCCCGTACAAAATTGGGCACCCAAGAGTTTAGGGAAAACAAAACAAATAAACTCTGGGTCAGTCATGGGACTGGTATGAGTAAAACAGTTTAAAACGGTTTGAGCAGGTAAATGATATCTCATAAGACCACGCCGTATAACGGAACGGGGTTTTCCCTTATGAGAATCCAAAATATCTTTATATCAAAAACCTTTTGATATTATAATAATGTCTATCAACCACAATATAAAAATCATCTAGCAGAAACGCTTTCATCTCACGTTCTACATATATAGTATACAATCAAAACCATAAAGCACGTATTGGGTAATGGATTTCCAACTATGACAAGGTATGGAACCACCTTTCTATTTCGTGTACCTCTAGAGAGGAATACACTGGGTTCAACAAGAACATCTTGCAACCCGGCAACACATGACCGACCACTCATTTCGCTTGAGTGTATCGAATGTATATCACCAACAGTTGGGATCAGCAACCGTTTCCCAAATGGGACAGCATCAACAATAGATTTTTAGAAGTAAATGAAACTCTAGATCATGTAATTATACACTCTACTTCGGAGCGACCGACTTAGCCATGCTGCCTGCCCGAATTCTGTCATTTACCAGTTGATGAGGCTTGAGGTTACGCTTCATCATCACATCAGATTCACTTCGAATGCCACATTGTCAAATCCATCAAATCACCGATTGACGTCCTCAACAATACATTATGTGTTAGCTAAAAGAAGTTTCCTTCTCCGCTTCCACTCTTGGTATGGTTGAAGAAATCAATATACGTGATCGTCTGGAAATACTCTGTCAGACATCCGTCCATACAAGTCATCCAGGAATAGGATGAACCGAAGGCACTATTCAGTATATCCATCTTAGGCACTGTTATCTAAGACTTATACAATAGCCCTTGCACTTTACTCCGTCTTCAATTATCTTTGGCATATATGATTCGCAACGCTTATGCCAATACAGAGTGGTTCTTTGGATAATAATCCAACCGGTCTCTCCATATTAACAACGTTAAAATGGTCAAAACTTCGATAGTCTGTGATTTAACCATCAAAGAAAAACAGGTCTGCAAACAACGATATTATTTCCAAATGGAAATTCTATCAATCAATCATCAATCATATATATATATATATATATTTCCGTATTTTCTATGTTTAGAAAATATATGTTATTAATACTGGAAAACATTTCCATTGTTATTTAAATATCACTATCATTTCACAACTATCAGTCCCTGACTGTAAACTAGTACGAGAACAAATTCTCTAAGTATAAACCCCGAAGGCCGAAACCAACATCATATTGATACTCAGAAAACCATTCAATTTACTAATCTCTAGTCAGTTTCTAATTTTGCTTAACTCTATTTGTTACCTCTATTCGATTAACTCTATTTGATTAACTTTAATTCGAATAACTATGTCTGTTTTTAACTCTATCTTGAATAACTATATTCGATTAACTAAATTCGATTAACTCTTTTATATCTCGTTAACTTCCTTTTATAATCCTATTTAGTTTCCAACTAAATAATCCTTTTATAATTATATTTATTTTCTAAATAAATATTCCTTTATTCTATTTATTTTCTAAATAGATATTCCTTTAATCTATTTCCTTTATCAACTTTATTTATTTTCTAAATAAATATATCCTTATTCTATTTATTTTCTAAATAAATAATCCTTTATTCTATTTCCTTTATAAAGTCTTCTATTTATTTTCTAAATGATTTCTCTTTTATAAAATCCTTTGATTTTACAAATAGTTTATTTCCAATATTCACTTTGAAATTCCCTTTTCAACATTTCGGTATGTTATGGTATTCAACACATCAAAGCACGATGATCAATATCGTCCAATCACATATAATCGACAACATATTATATATCACATCATATATCACAATATATGAATAACAGCAAAATAAATGTTGAGGAATCCAGTTGGATTCCTCCAACCTGTTTCCCTGCATCCAGAGATATTACACAGTATAAAATCAACATCACTTTCAGTTCCATATGATATATTCTGTTAAACAAAATCAATATAGAAATTCAACTAACTAACTAGCAATTCAATCAAACAGTCAACACACAGTCAATCAGCCAATATTTAACAGTTCTAAAAATACAACATGAAATTGTAAACTGTTCAGAGTTAGATTTACTCATATTTGCAGTTCATCGTTAAAGAACGATAAACTGTTGTTTGATTTGAATCAAACAATTTATTTCGCCATGAATTCAAACGAGCTCGAATCCATTCCAACCCAATTTCAGAATGTTGTCCTCGTTCATACGATCTCAACGCAACTTACAGTTCGTCAATCTGATCTCGTATGGCCAAGTTATGAATTTTATACGTTAATACACATTTTATTTTAACTTTAAACTTAATTGAATAAAATATCGGGCCTTACTCTTTAAACCGGCCCATGGCCCAACTCCTTTGACTTTTGAGCCCAGACCCATACCCCTTTCTTCTTCTCCGATTACTGCGGTGAGCTCCAGGAAAAACAAAACAAAAATGGCCGACATTCATCTTCCTTTATCTCCCTTTATACATCATCGAGTACCACACGGATTCCACCATTACTTTCCTCCTTCAAATCTCCATCCGTCCATGCCAACAAAGTACCACTCGATCTCCCCTCCTGGAATCCGACTACCACCAACTTCTGCGTCACCCAGTGCATCGTGGTTTGAAAAATACCACCGAATCCCCCCAAAACTTGTGCGCGAGTGTTATTTCCCACCCCAAATCTGAATATCAACTTACTTTTCCACATCCTTGCACCAAATCGCAATTAACATCAACCCTAACATTCGCTGTACAAATAGGCAGCGACGGAACTCACATCGAGTTCAACCAGAACCACACCAAACTGAAGAGAAATGCTTGGTGAACAGGAATACATACATATTATGATTTATGCTATTTTATTTGATTTGTTCTTTGATTTTTGAAGATCAAAGTTTACTGTGTTTTTGCTTCTGAGGTGCGGCGGCCTAAGTGAAGGGTTTTATAGGGGATCATATTTTTGTGTGGTTCAAACGAGGAGTATGTGGCTTGTTATTGTTCACAAATCAATTAGGATATTTTAACTTTATATTTATTTTATATTCATACCAGCACTCTAAAAATCCCTACGAACACACACGATACCTAAAAATCATGAAAATTGACATGTAGCTAGAGTTCGACATTACGCTCCCAACGAAACTGGTTTCATCGAATTCCGACTTCGTATGCTCACACAGCGTATTTTTAACCGTCAAAATACTAACTGTTTTTCACTCTACAAATCGGTACGACCACATACTGACTCTAAAAATCACGAAAACTGACATCTAGCAACTATTTGACATTGCGGATCTAACAAAATTAGTTTTGTCGAATTCCGACTTCGTTTGCAAAAGTGGCTATTTTTTTAAAGCTCTGGATGACCCATTTAAATATATAAATATAATTAAATAAATTATTAATAAATTAATATTATCGTATATATTCACAGTGGAATACCATACAGCTCTAGAATATTCCTATATGAATTTCTAACTTGATATTTTAGATCTGGGTCAACCCAATATTCGATTTATATTGAAATTCCTTTTTAAAATATAAAAAATTCCTTTATAAATTATAAAGGAATTCCACAGCGACTTTTTCTAAAATTTGATTTGGACGTGAATCAAAATCTACACGACGAAATCCCGATTTTTCTCTTCCACTAGAAAGATATACTCCACCAGCTCCACACGTTTCTTGTTTCACAGAAATTCGGCTTAAAACGAATCCTGTATATTCAGTTGAAGTTCAAATCGCCAATTTACGAACTACAGCGCCATTTCAAGCTCGATTTTAATTATATTATAATTCCATGGTCAAACTGTCGTTTATATAATATAACTTTATTCAAATTCAATTCCAAGCTGAATTAAATATCACAGGTGATCCAGTTTACATCATATCGCCATTTCAGTCAATTCTGATTATTTCAGAATTAAATATATTATTTAATTTATTATTTTAATTAAATATTCACCATTATTTAATTCAACGATCGTGAAATCCTTTTAATAACCTTTTAAATAATTAAATAAATTAATTATTTTACCGCTGAAAGTGCGGGTCAGTACACTAATTCTAAATAAGCAACGATTATAAGTTATTTTTTTAGAACGTAAATTATTATTTATTATTAGTTATAAATCATCAATTAGAACAAATTAATTATTAATTATTGAACATGTTAATAATTATTAAAAAATAACACTAAAGTATATCTTAGAAAAATAATATAAACATCTCTTTCAAATCTGTTGGAATTCCACTGCAAAATAGCTTCGATAAATATTCGTCGGTTTTCTCCCTGAATTTGTAGCAGAAAATAGCTACAGAATTTTTCTGCCGGTAATTTGATGCAATTTGCAACGATTTAGTGAGGGATGACAGAAGACGACGGTAATAAATAAAAGGAAAAAAAGTTAAAAAAAGAAAAAACTATCTCTTGCGATCACATGGAAATCCGTCGCTAATTAACGACGGAAATTTCGAAGCTAAATCAGTGTTTTCTTGTAGTGTATGTATTTTTATTACTTATTATTAAAAATTATAATTGATAATTATATTAAATGTTCAATAATTTAAAACTTATAACTAAAACAAAACTACAATGAGTTCAATATTGTCACTAGTGTGTCGCAAATACATCACCAATTTGTTATGTCTTAGTGATGCCATGATTGTTATAACATTTTCATATCACATATGACATTGTGATGCCAATGGAGGCTATGTGACGTTATTTCTAGATACAATTTTTTAATGGATTTTTTTTTCGATTCGGCCACCTTTTAGAAACTTATTACTGAAATAGCCTAGGTTTAAAACTTATTACGGTCATAGCCTGGTTTTGGTCACGTCAACCAAAACGATCATTTTTATTTTCTCCATTTGAGATGGCACACAAAATAAAAAAATTGTGCTCCATTTGAGATGCCGCAAGGTGCTTCATTTGAGATGCCGCACAAAAAAAAAATTGTATTGCGTCATCTCGAATGACGCTAGTATAAAATAACCGTTTTTGCCTCCAAGGCCAAAACTAGGCTATGACCATAATAAGTTTTAAAACCGGGCTAATTCAGATTAGTTTTCTAAAGCTGGCCAAATCGAAAAAAAATCCTTTTTTTATTTGTCTAGCATCACAAAGATATAAAAATTTGTCTTTGTGTTATACGGAAACAACAGCCATAGCCATTTTGTAATCCATGTATTTTTAACATCTGTCGTTGATTCACCCTAATCCAACGATCCACAGTGGTGATCCGCGTAAAATTCATTCGTATCAAAGTCGGACCCTCGTTACTTGGTCAAATAATCCCAACTCTTGAATCGCCATCCCAAATAAAGGAAAACCCTAATTTCCCAATTTCTTAATGGCACATATAAATCAAACCAACTACATCGACCAAAGGCAAAACCCCGAGAAAGCAGTTAGTAAGCGAGCTTCGATTGGGAGCAGTAGCGAGCAGTTGTAGTCGACAAGAACAGCCGCGAGATCCATGTGTTTTCTCCGGCCACTACATTGCCTATAGGCCTTCTCCGGCCAATCTGGGCAATATATCCTTCGAAAAAAATAGTCATGAGATTCTTATTTTTTTTCCAACAGAACTTGTTAATGTTGTGTTTGGGTTGCTAGATCTGTTTTTGGCATTAAAGGTGGAATTAGATTTAGAATTGCTATAGATTATTGATTAGACCAAGAATGGTTTGGGATTTATGTTTGTTTAAACCGTGTCTTCACAGTGGGAAAATTGGCTTGGGCAAGTTTAAAGAGATTTTGTTGTTTATGATTTAATTTTCCTTTTATGTTGCTGTAGTAAAAATGTTTATTTATGCTGATCAAAACATCAGGATACATCCTTTCACATTTACCATCTTATGTTAGAAAATGTATAATACAATATTATTTTACACATGGAGGACATATTTCTTTGAATAAGATACCAAAAAAGACTATGTCAATGTAGTATTTGGAAATTTAACTATTTTCAGAATTATACCAAGAAGCTACGGTAGAATTTTATTGGAGCTCTTCAATTTTGCAGGAAATGAACCTAGGCTGAATTAACTTCATTCCTTTTACACCTAGCTTTCTCTTTTTTTATATTTGTTCATATCATCACTCCTTGTTTCTCTCTATTAGTCCACCAACTTACCCTACTGTATATTCCACTTCTAATCTAAGGCCATCAAATTCATTATTCAGTTCTAGTTGCAACAGTTTGAGTAGTTTGGGCATGATGGGATAGTATTGGAAATTGACGAGTTATTGTTGTTCAATTTTGAAACTAATGAATGTGATGTTGGTGGTGGGTGCTTCTGTAGTGCTAACAGTAGCTAGCAGTATTGGAAATTGGCGAGTTCTTGTTGTCTGACTTTGAAACTAATGAATGCGATGCCTTGTTGGAGTTTTCACAGTAGCTGCTTTAGGTCTGAAGCTAACAGTGTATATTTTTCTTTCTAATTTTAGTTTTGTATATTATCTGATAGGATTATAGGGAAATGGACTAAAAATGAATTCACACAAGCATACCATACAAGCGCACAGAGGGCCAAAACTAAATCTCATATCTGGATTGGGTACATGCTCCATTGCCAACATTCGCTTGAGGCCATTGTTCTTGGTTATTGGTAATTTTTTTTTTTGAATTTGTGACTTTTTTTTAAAAAAGTAAAATTTTGATTTGATTGATATAGATATGCTTCATGTGTGTTTTCCACATCTGTGTAGTATTTACTCCAAAGCGATTGGCTTATTATGTTTTATTCGCTATGTCTATATGGCCTTGCATTGCTAACATGTTTTGTTGTCGATGCATTGCCAGTTTAAAAAAACCATTTCAGTATATGTATCACTTTCGATAGATGTTGAGCTGGAACATCTTACGTCATCATATGATGATTCTTTCAATAAAATCCCTTTTCCTTTTGCCTTCTTATTTTAGAAGACCTGTCCTTGTTTGGCTTTTTCCATAGTTCCACCAACGCTTTCTATTAGCATAGTTCAATAGAAAAATGAAGTAAATTACGAGACTGGATAATGAACTGAAAAACGTTTATGATGGGATTAGATATTGTTGGTCTTGGGATATAGATGCGTTGATTAATTTATGTTCACAATTTAGTAAGTCGCATTGGACTGACTTAATACTTGATTTGGATTGTTGTTGTGTGGACGACTGCCCCTATTAAAAATAACCAAACAATGGTGGCTCACATGTTTATCTATATGGTAATGCATACGTGATTCAATTCAAATCAACTTATCCACAAGGTTTACCATCAATTATTCTTGACGCATACTAGCATTTATCCTCTGATTTTGACCAATCATTATGATGTTCACAATTAAAATTGTACAAAACTGTTAGTGCTAACATTTTGCTCCAACACTTCTAAAACTGTCAACATGAAAATAAAGGTACTAATGATGTAGTATAAAGAAATTTGGAGTAATTCTGTGACCTAAATAGGAAAACAATTGATAACTAGTCCGTTGGAAAATAAACAAAGGTCAAACTCGATACTTACCATTATGTTGTGTACGCTTGAAAATTGCTGTAAGAATTTCTAGTCTAGCTGGTGCTTTTGGAAACTGCAAAGAGTGTATTAAAGATGAAGGATCGACTCCAATCAACCATACTAAAAGACCATTTGGTACTTCAGTTCCATCGTTGAGAACTACTTTTTAAGGTTTCACACCTATCACGGAGCCACGAACAAGGTGTACTCCAAACTATCAATTGTACAAAGAACGTTAAATTTTGGGGTAACCAAATTTTGAAAGAATGTTTGCATTGAGAGGAGCAGCTTGAATCAATCATCTTGGTCAATTGCTTTATGGAATATTGTCTGAGACGAATATCAAACGATGACAATATTTATACAAAATATTAATAAAAGCAGTACACATAATTTAGTATAAAATTTCCTTCAGCCTTGTTAAGAATAGCCCAAATTATCATCATATGCAAAAATGGAAGAATAGCAAGAAAAGATAAATGACTTCATGATGCAATGCATCCTACCCATACTTCTTATAAAATTTATGCTAACGCATCCACGGCTATATGTTTGAACTGGAGCAATACTAATCTATTCATACCTCATACGGAACCTCCTTTACTTTCACGTGTGATCGACAATGATTCTTCAAAGTTATGATCAAGAAAACATAAGATTTTGCTAGGTTTCTCTCGTTATTGTATGTTGGAGACTACATATATCGATACAATAACTTTTAGATGAAATGGTTCGGATCTTTTATTTTTCTCTGTTTTTTTTTTTTTTTTTGCATATTATTGTTTTGGTTTTTCATTGAACATGCTTACTGTTGATGGATATAGACGTAAATATTAGTGTTTAGGTACCACCTTATCTCGGAATCAATTTAGGCGTGCCAATTAGGTAGCTCAATTAATATATACTGGATTAACAATAAGGAAAAAAGTGTGGCTTGGATTTGGATTGTTTCATTTTTGCATTTTTCACATGATATAATTTCAATGCAAGACCATGAATTTTCTTAAAAGTTCACACATACGCTGCTGTTTTAGTTTTTTCTTGCAAGTTAATTCCAGTCGAAACATTGCTACCACAGAAATTTTTGGGCTAGGGTCGGCATGGAAGAAAGATCATGAACAATGATATGTGTTCAAATGATATCTTCTTCAACCATTGGCCATTATATGTAATTGCCCATTAAGGGTCTTTAGTCATCCATTTTTTAATCATAGGTTTGCTAAGTAAATGTTTCCTGCATTTGATTTTTAGTGCCCTTAATGTAATTTAAGATTTTAAAATATTCACATTAGTACAGTACATCAATACTAATTCTTTTATTTACTATTTATTCACATGTATATTATGATTCGCTGTCTAATTTACTCACAGTTAATCTTTGTAGACAAATTATATAACATATTGTACATTATTATGCCCCCTTAATTTTTGAGGATATAAAAAGCAGGTTATGAATTGGTGGTATAGCAATGTTAATGGCCATGAAAATAATAAATGATAAAGAGTTCTTTCTTAAATATGTTAATGTATTTTAAGATTATACAATATTCACATTACTACAGTATAGCAATGCTAATTCTTTTATTTTCTATTTATTCACATGCATATGATGATTTGCTATCTAAATTGATTTTCACAAAAAAATAGTACTCACAGTTGATCTTTTTAGACAAATTATATACCATACTGTACATTATTATGCCCCTTTAATTTTTAAGGATATAAAAAGTAGGTTTTGGATCGATGGTATAGCAATGTTAATGGCCATGATAATAATAAATGATGACGAGTTCTTTTCTTAAATATGAAGATTTTATGTCGCTACAATCAGTTAAAGAAATGGTAAGTGATCAATCTCATTGTAGATTATGGTTCATTAAAAAAAGATATAATGAATAATCAAAATGAAGCAGGTAGTTGAATGCTTTACATATATGCTTCTTTCTTTATTTTCCTTTTGGTATATTTTTTTTCAATTATTCCAATGGTTATGTTATACTCTTGATCTTAGTTTTGGATTATAGTTTACAATGAAGCATGAAAAAACTATAGAACTTGAAAGAAGCAGGTGGTATAATTTACTAATCTGCAATTATACCATATGTATTTCACTTTTTGTTTGACTATTAAAAGAGATCTAGGTGGGTATCTTACAAATGACATGCATGCATGCAAAGTTCCACGCTTGCTGTGTCAGGAGAGTGAGATGAGTTCTGTCATTTAACAGCAAGATTCATTTGTACATGTTTCTAAATTGTATCATTGATCAAGTTTGGACACGACATGTTATATGCATAGAAAGAAAAAAAAGTACATGTAATATTTTCCAAACAATACACAATTTTCACACTATAGATTGGTTCATCCACAGCACAAAGACGAAGAATGATGATGAATGATAGCCACTGTCAAGAATATGACTCGACAATAGCAGGTGAACTAGAAGCTAAGTTAATTGCCATGCAAGAGGAGATGGATCTCGTCAAGGCTCGAGGAGAGGAGACTAGTCGACTATATGAGGAGAGACTTTACCATGTTGAGGAGGAACGTTGATAGATTGAGGTGGAGCGCCGACATGACATAGAGAATCGTGAAACACTGAATAGTAGGCTAATATAATGCAAATCGAGCAACGATTGTCATAAACCACTCATCCCCCTCCATCGTGATATTCTAGAACTTTAGGTACATTATCCATTAGTTTAGATTGCTGATATTTTGGTCAATATTTATATGCGACAGGATATAATTTATTTTTTGTAGTTTGGACAATAGCTATTTTTTGTTGTGGTTTGATCCTGGGGTGTCAATTTTGTATTTTGGTGTTGTATTTATATTAGGAGCATTTGTAGTTTTATATTTAGTTATCTTTGTCTATATTGTTGTATTGTTTGCATGTTTTCCAGTAGAATCTTTTATGTGTGATATTCCAAAGAACAATACATGTATATGTAGGTTGTATGAAAACGTTGCTGGAGAAATGCACATAACAACCGTTATGGTTATGTGATGAATTTGCCATGGATTTACAAACTGAAACAAAATTTTAGTGTTTAGCTATCTCATTTTGTTATGGATTTGCAGTGGATTTTTAATTATTATTTTTATAATTTATTCAATAATCCGGTGATTAGAAAAATATTAGTAATTCATAGCGAATCCATTGCGAATCCGTAGCAATTTGTCACGTGTTTGCAATGGAGGGTTTCATATTTTATTTCATGGTTTATTGGTTGGAAGAATAATATTTTTCCACGGTAAATCTGTTGCTAATCCATGACAATTTGTCACGGGTTTGCGATGGAGAAGTTTAAAATACATTTAATAATTTGCTGTTTGAAAGAATAAATGTTTCATAGCAAATCCGTAGCAAATTTTCAATGGATCAGTGATGGAAATTTGAAATACTTTTACATGTTTTTCAAAAAGAAATATAGAAAAATAAATGGTTTGCTACGAACCATGACAAATACATCACAAAATTTGTTGACTTTTCGCCACTAACCAGTCTGCGACAGATCTAGACCTAATGAATTGGGAGGTAATATCCATCACAAATCCATTGCAAAATATTGTTTTGTGATGGATTTGAGGTGGAATTTCCCATCACTGGAACAACATTTTCTAGTAGTGTTTATTAGATATTATTTAGATAATCTAATTGGGTGAATAAAATAATATATAAGTTAATAACGAGTATGTGATTTGATTAATCAAATGGGGCCAAGTCATTATTAATCAACTAATTAGACCAATTAGAGCCGGTAAGTAAGAAAAAGAACTTTGAGATGGGTAAAATAAGAAAAGTTATTTACTAAACATTTAACCCAACCCACCTCTCATATTTTCTCTTCACATTTTCATTTGCAAACTAAAAACACATAAGGAGGCTGGAAATCTATCAAATAATAGTAAAACGGAAGAATTTGAAGCTCTCTCATTAATTCGAAGAGTTTTCTCATTTCCTTAATTCTCTATGGATAATTTATTTTCAAGTTACTTTACGATTTATACTTATTTACTAATTATCTTCCTTCATTTTACTATTACAATTATTTTACATTTTAGTATAAATGTTTTAAAGTTTACTCGATTATTTTGCATATAATTTAATAGTTTGCTTCTAACATTTTATATTTAAGTCTGCATATTTAATTATTTAAAATTTTAAAATAATTTAAATAAGTGGTTTTTAGGCACAAGCACAAACTTAACAAAAAGTTTATCCATAAGGACAAGAGCCTAAAATTTTAACCACAAGGACACTTTTTAGTGTAAAGAGAGGAACCCTGGGGTCCACTATCATTCCATACTTTACACTAAAATTTGTCCGTGCGGTTAATTTTTTTGCCCTTTGTTCTTATGGATAATTTTTTTGTTAAATTTTTCATTCACACTATTTTCCTGATTAAATAAATTCAATTAACTAATATTTCTTTCAAAGTACTAAAGAATGATAAAATTATGCTTAATTTTTTGGCTCGAAATACCTACACTTCAAATTTTCTATAATCACCTAAGTCATCTCAATTCGTCTCTAATATTTTACATTTAATGCCATATTTTATAGTTAAGTACATAATATTAAAAAAAAAACTTTTGCAAGTTATTGTTCACGATTTAACTAAAAAATAACATCAAGGTTAACCATTTTCATATTAACAAAAATAAAAATAAAATAAGATTTATAAACACATCACTTGCATAACATAAATTATACACATAAATAACAATCACAAGTTTAAAGTTTAACTCATTTAGATTAATATATTTACCTTATATTGCATTGTAATACTAACGTCAAGCATCCATATTTTAAAATCTATTTAGTTATTTACAAAAGATTCCATAACATATCACTTAACATTATACATTTAAGCCAATATGCTTGAATTGATTATCTGATTTTGAATTTAACAAATAAATTCAATTAATAAATTATTGTTAATTTATCTAATTAATGCTAAATATATTATTTTAAAATGTATATCATGCCGACATCAACAAAAAAGACAAAATTGGTGTTTCTTTCAAATATAAGTTAAACAAGTCACACAATTTAAATAATATTTGTAAACAATAACAAACTAATTTATTATATTATATACTCATCTCAAAAAATTTATCATAAATTGAAGAAAATAATTTAAGCTGTAGAAGGGGAGGTCACGATTTAACCGATAGGAAGGGTTGCAAGTCCATGGTGTTGGCAAGTTCGGTTGGATGTAAGGATCGTAATGGTGAGGTTGGTGTTAGTTTTAGTGGGGAGATGAGCTCGCGGTGGAGGTGAGAAAGGTGCGCCATGGTAAAAGATTTTAGGAGTCAGGTTCCAATTATACGAACGAGGAAGAATGGTAAGGCTACCTAATTAAAGTAATTAAGATTAATTTAATATTAGTTTAATTAAGTTAATGATGATTTAAATTCGCTCAAACTCATAATATTAATAACTATTTCATACATTATCAGATCTAGACAAAACCAGTTGCGTTGGAATCGCATTAACAAACACTACGCATAGGAACTACTTAGGAGTGATCTAGAGCTCATTGGAATTTATCTAATTTTAAATGTTCGTTTAAAATTAGATAAAAAGACACGGTATCATTGATCGAAAATGAAATGTGAGTTAGCTCTTATGCTTTCTGAAATACTGTGATGCGGTAAATTTCATTTATTTATAATTTATTGTTATTAGCATAAATTGGATGTTTATTGTTTGATTGTTGATCGTCGTTATTTATATTTCCGTCATTTAAATGAAGTGGATTAGAATTCTATTTCATATGCAATTATATAATGATATTACGAACTATGATGCATGGGAAAATAGGTCGGAGTGATCCAATTGGATTCCTCAAATATCTTGAATGTTATTTGCTTTCATATTTTTTTATATATGAATTGTTCAACCCAAGTAACATTATATTCTGTTTGAATGTTAATGATTGAGTCGGATGTTGAATTAAAAATTCAACATTGATGTTTTATTAATCAATAAATAGTATTGATTAAGTGATTGACATCAGATAGCCTAAAATCCATCTTTTTAAGACATTGATTTGATGTCAGGCGAATTAACGGAATTGAAGTTATAAAATTTATTTTTATAATTGAATCAAGGTTTTCAAGTTTATTTTATATAAGTTATATAAATAAATCAATATCTATAATTAGTTTTTACATAGTAATTATAAAATATTTTATATATAGCAAATTTCGGTGTATAAATAAGTTTTATAAGCAGTAAGCCAAAAATTAACCTAAGGGTTAATGATTTAGGATAATTGTTTTAAGAAAACAATCAAGTGTGATATTATTAAATTAATTAATTTGTTAATTAATTTAAGAGAAAGGATTAGTGGAAATCGGTTAATAATTTAACAGATGTTTTCTAGTTGATTAAGTCACTTGTTTTAATTGAAATTGATTATTAGATTAATTTGTTTTAAATTATTCTAATAGAAATAGTTTTAAAAAATAGTCGTTTATACTTAATGGATGTTCTTATAAGTTAATTAATCTTCTAATTAACCATGTATAATGATAATTATCGAGTCAATTATTATTAACGGAGTTAATTATTATTTTAATAACCGTTTCAAAAGAGATTAACTATTATATTTTTAGTTAATAGTGAAGTAAACTACTTTTATTTAGTTAATGATGAAGTTAGTTATTATTTTAATTAATAATAATTAAAGTGATTACTTTTTAATTGGAATTCAATTAAGAAAGTTATCGAGTTTGGATAAGATCTAGCAAAAAAATTATGATGGGATTCGTTGACATTAGGCTATATATAGGACCTCAATTCTATTGTTTTATTCACCAGAAACAATGGAGACAGCGAGGTGCTGCCCCAACTCAGATTAAAATAGCCTATTCTTCTATAACAACGATTTATACATATTCAAGAATCTCTGTTAAAACATCAACAGTCAATTCTATGTTCTTTAGATCCAGTCATAGTGAGTTCATGTTATTTGTAGATATAAACAATTAATTGTAATCTTAACATGTTTATAAGTGGGATCTAAACCTATACACCTGATCCTCTGTTTAGTCCTTGCAAGCCTATCTTTATTATGCTTATTCTGTTAACATGTCTAATCATGTCACCATATGCCTATCCTGTTAGTATGCTTATATCTTTCATCATATGCATGTCTTATTATTATGTCTATTCTTATTATCTTCTCCCCCTCTTTCCCTTTTTATTTTTATAGTCAGGCTACCTTCGAGCCTAGGCCTATCGTTGAAATATACGAGGGCACGAAATTGGGAACGATTGGGAATGCTAAATTTGAGGCATAACTTATATTAAAACATGATTGGGATTTGGGCATAATTTATACCTTGATCTAAAACTTTAATTTGGGGCATAACTTGTATTGTGAATCAGACTGGGATTTTGGGAATTATCTTGGATAAACATGAAAAATTGGTTCATAATGAACATACCTAGATTTACAGTAACTAGAAACTGTAATCGCATTTAGACACGAGATTAGATTACCCATGTGGTAGAATTCTGCCCGGAACTGTCCGACAAATCCAGCGTCCACTAGTGGTTAATCTAATGTGAGGGGTCGAGTGCATAAATGTACACGTAACAGTGCTAAGACACGAGGTTAAGTCCAACTTGAGGTAGAAGTCTACCTGGAACCGCCGGGAATATCCAACATCCACAAGTAGTAAACTTAATGTGAGAGGTCTAGTCCATTAACAATAATAAATGGATGAATGATAATAACTTGTTAACCTATAATACTTAACCTATTTAAATCTATGGGGGGTTACATGAACCTGTCAAATTGAGTAGGGGTTAAGTAAACTTGCTTGAATCAGTGGAGGTTAAGTTAATCTTGTCAAATCTGTGGGGGCGGGTTATATATTTAAAAACCCAACAAACTTAACCTGTTTTACATGTGAGGGTTATGCAACCTTTTTAAACCGTTAAGCATAACCTGTCAAAATCCTAGTAGTGGGGATGCAAGCCTAGGGGAAGCTTGTATCGCCTATTGTGTGGGACCCGTTTCAGTCAGTAACCCATCTTGGTATCAAACGGGGGAACCCCAAACTTGGTCGGGGTCGGGGCACGCGTACTGAGCTGATTATAAGAGGTCACTTGTGTGAGGGTGTTGATGGTGAATTCCAACGGGATCATGTGCGTGCACGGGTCCGGTTTTCTTGGGGAAATTAAGATGTTGTGATTTGGATTCTCTCTTTTGTTCTGCTTGGAGCTGCTTAGATGTACCACTTTGATTTCTTTCCTTCCCTTATATGGCTATATTTTTGGGGACTATGCTTTTAAATTACTGTACTAATGATTTTAGTACAAGGCAGATACTTTAAATTGATGTAATGGGTTTTCTGTATTTCAGACTTATGTTGTAACTGAACTTGGACCACGATGTTTTCTATTTGGAAAATAAAGTTTTAAATTCCGCTGTTATTTTATATCTATCTTGTGATGTTTCTATTTTTGTTTACCTATAGCGCATCATGAAACTTAATGCATTCTTTTAAAGAGTGACATTAACGGACGTGGGGTGTCACATTTGGTATCATAACTAAAGGTTACCAGATCAGATAAAAGATTTTGAAAATTGTTTTCAAAATGTTTTTAAAAGAAAGCATTTTCAAAAGAAAAGTCTGTTTTGAAAAACATATTCCCCAAAGCCATATGAAATATCTTTCAATTCTCCGCTTGAATCCCTTTTCCTTTTCTTTTCAGCATGTCTGGGGAGCCGATTCTTCCCGAAAGGTGTCCCCATTGCGGCATGGTTCCGTAGGCATGTTAAAACTATGACACATGTCGAAGGGCAAGGAAGTGCCCAACCTCCATCTGTAGCCGCAGTAGTTCCGCCCACAGCAAATTTTCTCTCAAACTTCGTAAAGATTTCTGTGCGATGGAGGCAGCTTTCGAGAGACTTCTTAACATGTTACCCAAGGATGGTAAAGAGGAAAGTAAGGGAATTAAGGCTGAGAAGCACAGCCTAAGGATGAGAAAAATGGTGGCTTAAGAAGGGAACATAGATGAAAGAAGGAAAGCCGGATAAAGTTCAAGTAAAGGTAAGAAAATTTATGTTGAAGGTTTGATTTCTCTTTCCAATCATCCTGTTAGGACTCTTTTTAATTCTGGCGTTTCGCATTCTTTTACATATGATTCTGTGGTTGAGTCTCTGCACCTTAGTACTAGTATGGTTTTGGATCCCATTGTTACCTCAAACCCCATTGGGGGCTCGGCTCATCTGTTTGTGATTTGTCGGGTTTGAGGATATATGTGTTAGGTGTCAAGTTTGAGTGCGATGCGTATCTTGTTTCGTGGGCTATGGATTGATTCTAGGGATGGATTTGCTATCCATGTATGGTGCCATTCTGGATTATGAGAGGAGGGTCGTTAGACTTTTGACTTGCTATGGGAGGACCCTCGAGATTTCTTGTGACCCTAAAGGGTCTGCCATGCTTAGTTTCCTAGAGTCACTTGATGGATCTATTAATGATTTACGATCTGTACCAGTAGTCTGTGAGTATCCTAATATTTTTAAGAAGGTCCGGGGCTTACCTTCGAGGTGCGAGATTGATTTCCGTAATTACTTGGTGGATAATGCAAAGCCAATTGCATTGCCTATGCACCATATGGCTACGAGAGAAAGGAGGAAACTCAGCAAGCAAGTAGGGGAGCTACTTAGGAAAGGGTTTATTAGGCGAAACATATCTGAATGGGGTGCTCCAGTAGTATTCGCCACTAAGGCGGATGGTTCGCTTCGCTTATGTGTGCATTACAAGGAGCTGAATAACCTTACTAAGAAAAATAGGCACCCACTTCCGGGAATAGATGATCTGTTTGACCAACTTGTTGATGCATCTGTTTTCTCCCAGTTAGACTTGGCCATGGGGTTTCATCAGTTGAGGGTCGCCGAGGACAGTATAGACAAGACTGCCTTTAGAACTCCAGATGGTTTCTTCAAATGGCTCGTCATGCCTTTTGGGACGACGAATGCACCCGCCTATTTTGTGTATTTGATGAGTAGGGTGTTTTGGAGTTTATAAATAAGTTCATCTTGGTATTTGTTGATGACATCTTGATTTTCTCGAAGAACAAGGAAGAGCATTCCCTACATTTAAGGGAGGTTTTAAAAACTCTCCGTGCACATCAGCGCAAGGAAAAATTCTCCAAATGTCATTTTTGGAGAAAGGAAGTGAGATTTCTAGGATATGTGGTTTCTAAGGATGGGATAGCCGTAGATCCCGCGAAAGTAGTTGTAGTTCAGGATTGGCAGATTCCAACGAAAGCAACGGAGGTGAGGATTTTTCTTAGTTTAGCGGGCTATTATAGGAAGTTCATTAAGGACTTCACAAAGACATTATCCCCACTCACTAGACTAACGAAGAAGAATCCGAAATTTTCTTTGCGCATAGACTGTGAGGATGCTCTTCAGCAATTGAAGAGGGCTCTAACAACAACCCCAGTCTTGACTTTTCCTGATGGGAACAAGGTGTTCACAGTATACACTGATGCATGTGGTACAGGGCTTGGTGCGGTTCTGATGCAAGAGGTAAGGGTAGTATGTTATGGATGTAGACAATTAAGAGTTCATGATAAGAACTTCCCTACCTATGACTTAGAGTTAGTTGCCATAGTATCTGCGCTTAAGACTTGGCGGCATTGTCTACTTGGAGAGAAGTTCGAGTTGTACACCGATCATAAATATCTCAGGTACTTGTTCTCGCAGAAGGATCTCAATTTTAGGCAACAAAGATGGATGGAGTTCCTAGCGTCCTATGACTTTGAGATTGCTTATACCCTTGGCAAGGGCAATGGGGTGGCGGACACACTGAGTAGGTAGAGGATGACCTTGAGTACTCTATTTGTAGAGAGGCAGAGCTTGGAGTTTATATCGAATTTTGATTTTAGACCCTCGACCGAGTTCACACCTGGTTTATTGTCATCATTAGAGGTGCAACCTACTATGTTGGATCAGATAGGAACTTCGCAGCGAGAGGACCTACAGATAGCAAATATCATGGATAGGCTCAGTAGTAGGGAGACTTCCAGTCACCTTAGTAGATATTCCACGGATGATAGAGGGTGGTTGCGATGAGATGGAAGGTTTTGTGTTCCCTAAGTTGGGAGTTTGTTAAAGGCTGTCCTTGAGGAAGCCCAACATTCTAGATGACTATTCATTCAGGCGGTGATAAGGTGTATAGAGATATGAAGAGGGTTTTCTTTTGGATCGGGGTGAAGAAAGATGTAGCGTTGTTTCTCGATGTTTGATATGCCAGCAAGTCAAGGCTGAGCAAAGAAAGCCCGGTGGTTTACTTCATTCTTTGGAGGTTCCACAATGGAAGTGGGAGAGCGTCTCTATGGATTTCATCGATGATTTGACTAGATCGAGGAAAGGCAACACCAGTATTTAGGTTATAGTTGACAAGCTTACTAAGAGCGCTCATTTCATTCCTGTTAAGAGTAATAGGACAGCAACATGGTTGGCAGCAGTTTATCTTCATGAGATAGTCCGCCTACTTGGAGTTCCTTCAGTCTTATAAGTGATCATGACCACATTTTCACCAGTGAGTTTTGGAGGATCTTACAAGAGGCATTAGGTACACAGTTGTGTTTGAGCATCGCTTATCACCCTCAGACCGATGGACAGACGGAAAGGGTAAATAGAGTTCTTGAGGATCTTTTAAGACTGTGTATCCTAGACTTCAGAGGGACTTGGGAAGAGCATCTTCCTTTGGTAGAGTTTGCCTACAACAACAGTTATCAGGGTAGTATTAGCATGACACCCTTCGAGGCATTGTACAGACGACCTTGTTGATCACCGACTTGTTGGTGGGAGTCTATAGAAAGGCTTCTACTTGGACCTGAGATGATTAGAGAGACTTCAGAAAAGATTGATCTTATTCGAAGGCGCATGAAGCTCAGGACAGACATAAGTCCTACGTAGATAAGAGAAGGAACGATATTGAGTATGAAGTAGGAGACACGGTTTTCATCAAGGTACCACCTTTGAGGAATGTGGTTCGTTTTGGATATGTAGGGAAATTGGCACCAAGATTTGTAGGGCGATTGCCCATAACAGAAAGGATTGGCCAAATGGCCTATAGAGTAAAGCTACTAGAGAGACGGGCCGGTGTTCATGATGTTTTCCACGTTTCTCATTTAGGGAAGTGCTTGCATGATATCGTAGAAGTAGTTGAGCCGAGTATGCTTGAGGAAGTAGAGGTGGAACGGGAGGTGAGAGCTAGACGAGTTTCTACCCGTATTCTTGGATCCGAGGTTAAGAAGCTACGCAACCGAGAGGTCAAGTTGATGAAAGTTCAATGGGGAGAAGACCCCGAGAATGTAACTTGGGAGACTGAAGACAAGATTAGTGCTTCGTACCCTTTTATTTTTAAGGGTATGTTCTTAACTTCTTTTTCCAAAGCTTTCATTCGTACTTGCTTCTGTCATTTAAGTATATCCTATTGATCGAATCTTTGACCTTTAGGTAGGGAACCCATGGATGTAAACATGTGTTTGAATCATGTTATGATTGATGGATACAAGTGGATGCAAGTGTCTGCTAGTGGTTGCTCGTGGATGCATATACACACACATTAGGCACTAGATTGGTTCAATCACTCTCATACTACATAAGGATGCATGTGCATATTTTTCTTCTTTTAATGGATGAAAGTGGGTGTATCATCATATGGATGTTGCATTTGAATGGATGATTGTGCATGTATATAGCCTTTACATGGTATATTAGGATTATTTGCATACATGTTGGATTCATGGCACGAACATAAATTGCATTAAGGAGGTCAATTGAATAGTGGACCGCTTGATTTTTCGCATTAGTATAGGGACATATACACACACCTTTGCATATGTTCATATAAGCATTAGAAACATTTTAAGGACAATGGATTCCTGTGATTGGTAGATGAGAAGATGAATGATGGATGTTAGGATATACATTCTTCTTAACTTAGAGATTTTGGGGACGAAATCTTTAAGTTGGGGAGAATGTAACACCCCGTAATTTTAAAGAATACTATAAGGATAAACTAAGAACAATTAATTAAATATTGAGAATTAAGTAAAACGGACTGTGCCATTGTGGTCATCTCAGAATTTTGCTTAAGATAGACCCCAAGTTTGCGTAAACGGACCCCATATGAAGAAGATATTAAGCTTTGAAGTTTGTATACGTATAAGCTAATATATATAAACTAATACAAAAAATCAAAATCATAGAACGGGAAAAGGGGGGACTTCAGCCCATTAGGGGTCGACCCCGTGCCCCATGGGTGTCGATCCATGGATCGACCCCTACATAGGGGGGTCGACCCCTGTGTCTACCCAGTCAGATCTGAGGTAGAACCGGTTATGTGAATGTGGACTCGTTTCTTGACCAGATTCGTTGACATTAGGCTATTTATAGGACCTCATTTCTATTGTTTTATTCACCAAAAACAATGAAGACAACGAGGTGCTTCCCCAACTCAGATTAAAATAGCCTATTCTTCTACAACAACAATTTATACGTATTCAAGAATCTCTGCTACAACATCAACAGTCAATTCTCTGTTCTTTAGATCCAGTCACAGTGAGTTCATGTTATTTTTAGATATAAAAAATTAATAGTAATCTTGACATGTTTATAAGTTGGACCTAAACCTGTTCCTTTTAATAACCTGAATCATAACTAAACAGATCTGCCATTACTTGTACACATGATCCTCTGTTTAGTCCTTGCATGCCTATCTTTATTATGCTTATTCTCTTAACATGCCAAATCATGTCACCATATGCATATCTTGTTAGTATGCTTATTTCTGTCATCATATGTCTGTCTTGTTATTATGCCTATTCTTGTTCTCTTCTCCCCCTCTTTCCCTTTTTGTTTTTATAGCCAGGCTACCTTCGAGCCTAGGCCTATCGTTGAAATATGCGAGCGCACGAAATTGGGAACAATTGTGAATGATAAACTTGGTGTATAACTTATATTAAAACATGATTGGGATTTGGGCATAATTTATACCTTGATCTAAAACTTTACTTTGGGGCATAACTTGTATTGTGAATCAGATCGGGATTTGGGGCATAATCTTGGATAAACATGAAAAATTGGTTAATAATGAACATGCCTACATTTACAGTAATTAGAAACTGTAATCACACTTAGACACGAGTTTAGATTACATCTGTGGTAGAAATCCTGATTTGCATAAAAATATGTTATTTTATGCGCCTATATTTTATCTTATTGTAAATAAATAAATTTTACATTGGGTATTTTCGTATGTTTTCATGGGCTGCTCATCAATCCTCATGCACCTATTAAAGAAAATATATTACGCAAGAAGAAGATCAATTTTAAAGAGTTTATCCTATGTTGCCTTTGGAGTTTAATAAGCATCCTTGTTTGGAAGAATTAATGACATGCAATCTGATCAATCAGTTAGCCACATGGAAGATTTAGAAGATATTCACCATGATATGCTCAGATATCCTTAAAGATTATTTCCAAACAAGCTTGGTCAAGAAAGGCATGAGATATGATAATAACTCTTGGGAAAAGAGGCCCATTTATTCATAGATCTGATTAGGGTTTAGCCTATCTCACCTATAAATATACGTTGTAACCATTGTAAACCTAAGCCATTATTCTGTATTCTCTTTTATTCTAAATAAAGTTTTCTTTATTCTAGTTTTATTGTTCTTTTCTTTCATAACAATTTGTTTTATCTACTCAATTAGTTTTGGTAGAACATGAATTGTAACACCCCGCATTTTTAATGCAATTAAAAATATTAAAATATGCATATATGTGTGTATATATATATTATATGCATAGATATATTTAAAGGAAAAATTAAATAATAATATAATTGCATGTAATAAGTTCATGCAGTGAAATGAAGAAAAAGATTAATAAAAAAATTACATGCAATACATGAAATGAGAAGAAATGCTATGTAATGCAATTGAAATTGCATGCAAGCATTTAAAAAGAAATAAAAAGAAAAATTTGAAGAGCTTCCAGAATTTGATCACGAAATTAGCGTTATTGTGTTCATGGTGATTTTCTGGTCAATTTAGACCTATAGTTTACAAAAAACTGATTTAAAATGAAAGAGATATTTAAATTAATTATTGCAACAAAACATGAAAAAAAGAATTGAGAAAAGAATAATGCCTAGCACTGTTCTAAGCCTTGTTAACAAAAGACCAAGTAGCTCGGTTGGTTGGAACATGTGACTTGCATACAAGAGGTTCAGAGTTTGATCCCCGCCAGTGCCATATTTTTTTTAAGGGAATGGCTAAAAAGTGGCTTAGTGTGAAAGCAGTTAAAAAGTGGCTTAGTGGGAGGACAGTTTAATTAAACAGCGGTTCAGTATGAAAAGAGTTAATAAGAGGTTTAATTGGGAGAATGTTTCAAAAGAGGAATATATATACATATATATATATATTAATTGGTTTGAGACAAATAATTGTTCGTATATAAAAGATTAGCATACACATAAGAGTTGAATACAAATGAACATAATTCAAATTAAGGGTTGCGCGCGAATAAAGAAGCAAAGAAAGAAGGAATGTTTAAAATTTGATTTATATGCAAGAAGATTACATGTATTATAAATAAATCAAATTTCAAAAAAAAAAGACATATATATATACACACACGGCAGGGGTGCTGACACCACCATAGGGGTATCGACATTCGACACCCAAGCAATAGTGTCAACCCCTGCGCATCATTCAGCACACGTGGCATGTTTTGATTGGTGAACATTTGTTTTTGTTGCGACGCGGCCATTTCCTATTGGTCGTATGACGTGGTTAGCTCTAATGGAGTTTTATTTAAATCTAAGGGTCTTGGTTGCTCCATACTCCTATAAATAAGACCTTAGATCTAACCCTAAACCATATAATTTGGCGGCTACGCTGGAGCTCTGCCTTGACTCTCTCTCTCTCTTCTCAAATCTATTCTGAAATTAAAATATTAGCCTACAAGTTATGAATCCACATCTGGAGGAGAGGATCAACGCTAATAAAAGATTATTCAAAGCAAGGTTGTGAATCTAATCAAAGGGAAAAGAGGTAACCATGGATGATGGAACAGATCGGATCCAAAAATTGGGGAAAGCTTAAAGGTGAGTGGGTTTAAATTGGAGCCTTTAGATAATGTTATGACTATTGCTTAGCATTCCCCTTTTAATAAATTGTGAAATTGCCAGTTTAACTATAAATTGTTGTTATAACAAGTTGGGACGTTAATATGGATAAATCAGGAAATTCCCAACTTGTTATAACAACAAGTTATAATTAAACTGGAAATTTCACAATTTATTAAAAGGGGAATGCTAAACGATAGTCATAACATTATCTAAAGGCTACAACTTAAACCCATTCACCTTTAAGCTTTCCCCAATTTTTGGATCCGATCCGTTCCATCATCCATGGTTTCCCCTTTTCCCTTTGATTAGATTCACAACCTTGCTTTGAGTAATCTTTTATTAACGTTGATCCTCTCCTCCAGATGTGGATTCATAACTTTCTAGGTTAATATTTTAATTTCAGAATAGATTTGAGAAGAGAGAGAGAGAAGGCCATGGCAGAACTCCAGCGTAGCTGCCAAATTATATGGTTTAGGGTTAGGTCTAAGGTCTTATTTATAGGAGTATGGAGCAAGCAAGACCCTTATATTTAAATAAAACACCATCAGAGCTAACCACGTCATACGACCAATAGGAAATGACCACGTCGCAACAAAAACAAACGTTCACCAATCAAAATACGCCACGTGTGCTGAATGACGCGCAAGGGTTGACATCCCTGCTTGGGTTTCAACACATATGTCAACACCCCTATGGTGGTGTCGACACCCCTGCCGTATATATATATATATATTTTTGAAATTTGATTTATTAATAATACATGTAATCTTCTTGCATATAAATCAAATTTCAAACATTCCTTCTTTGTTTGCTTCTTTGTTCACGTGCAACCCTTAATTTGAATTACGTTCATTTGTATTCAACTCTTATGCGTATGCTAATCTTTTATATGCGAACAATTATTTATCTCAAACCAATATATATATATATATATATATATTCCTCTTTTGAAACATTCTCCCAATTAAACCTCTTATTAACCCTTTTCATATTGAACCGCTGTTTAATTAAACCGTCTTCTCACTAAGCCACTTTTTAACTGCTTTCGCACTAAGTCACTTTTTAGCCATTCCCTTAAAAAATATGGCACTGGCGAGGATCGAACTCTGAACCTTTTGTATACAAGTCACATGTTCCAACCAACTAAGCTACTTGGTCTTTTGTTAACAAAGGTTAGAACAGTGCTAGACATTATTCATTTCTCAATCCTTTTTTTCCATGTTTTGTTGCAATAATTAATTTAAAGATATCTCCTTCATTTTAATCAGTTTTCTGTAAACTACAGGTCTAAATTGACCAGAAAATTGCCATGAACGCATTGACGCTAATTTCGTGATCAAATTCTGGAAGCTCTCCAAATTTTCCTCTTTATTTCTTTTTAAATGCTCGCATGAAATTTCAATTTCATTGCATTGCATTTCTTCTCATTTCATGTATTGCATGTAATTTCTTTTATTAATCTTTTTCATCATTTCACTGCATGAACTTATTACATGCAATTATATTATTATTTAATATTTCCTTTAAATATATTTATGCATATAATATATATATATAAACACACACATATATGCATATTTTTATATTTTTAATTGCATTAAAAATGCAGGGTGTTACATTCTCCCACCCTTAGGAAATTTCGTCCCCGAAATTTTATAAGGGTAAAATAAATAATCCCTCGCATAATATCCACCCATCATGTGTGCATCCAATTTTTGCAGACATAGTGCACATGTGCAAAGTGAAATACATCATAGTAATACATGTATGCCTAAGCGGTACCTCCTATACGTATGCAAATTTTTCAAAAATTCTTTTTAAAACATGATGCTCACATCCTAAATATACTGACAGTTCTATATGAATGCAATATTTTGAAAACCAAAACACCTTTTTCATCCAAATTTTCCCACACTTTTACTGAATAAGAGTGTAGTTCGTCCAATTGTTGCATCCATAATCCTATCAACCAACTTTGTTTTTCGAATTTCAGAAAAATCTAATCTTCTAAATTCGATTTCTTATGTTACAAAAAGGCGGAAAACGAAAACTCCGCATCCTCCGTTTTTCTTTTCCAACCTTTTTCTGACCGCACTTGGGTTTTTATGTAACTATTTATAAAGATTCCCTATTTTCCTATCTAAGCACAGTCCACATAAGAAAATTTTCTTTTGTTACTGATTTCCTCTTCATCTTATCTTGGAAATTTTCCATTCTTATTCATCTTTTCTCGTAATTTTCCATTTTTTTTCCTTTACTGAATTTTCTGTTTCTTTTTCAAATCACAAAACTGGAGTAGATATGGACAACTTTTTTCTCAATCGGGTTTATGACTTGTTCTTACCTATAAGGTCAGTTCTGTCTCTTACTACAAGGTTCCAACATCTTTTCTACAACTTATTTTGTCCACCCACAGAATTATCTTAAAATAATTTATCAAAAAGGGTTGTCATAAGAATTGGGATTTCAAATCTTTCTTTACTAAAAATTCTTGTATGAAATGTAACAAGAAAACTAGCGAGCAATACATGCTCTATAATATGCACCTTTTACTGAGAAAATTTTACTTTAGATAAAGTTTTCGCAAGAAACCACTATTTACAAAATATACCCCAGTTTACTTCAAAACCCAATATGTACTTCTTTACATATTTAAAACTATAACTTTTAAGATTAAAACTTGAAAACACCATAAACCATTTTCCTAAAACTTTTATAATTTCAAGTTCTTAAAAGTTAACAATGGGGTTAGACTCAAAGCGGATTCCGAATTTTCTGGGCTTTCCTAGACACTCCCCAAGGTCAATTCTCTCAATTATATATATTCCTAATCCATTTTCCTTTTCAACCTTTTCCAATTTATAAGGTTTTCAAGCCCACTAACCCAAAATACTAATCATATGGGATTCACTTCCCTTCCATACAAAGTATATTGTACACTCTCTACCCAATTTACCTAAGGGTCTCGAATTTCCATATTCATTCCTTTAGTGTAAAAAACAACATCCCATTTCTAATCATGTTACGCTCTTTCTATTTAGCGGGTCCCTTTATGGATATAGGTATATAATATATTTATATTTCTAAAAATACAAATACGTTCACTCATTATTTATATAGGAATCCTAAACCTAAGCTCTGATACCAAATGTGACAAACCCAATTTCGACACGTAATGGTGCTAAGACACGAGGTTAAGTCAACTTGTAGTTGAAGTCTGCCCGGACCCGCCCGACAAATCCAACATCCACAAGTGTAGGCTTAATGTGAGAGGTCTAGTGCTTATATATATATGTATGTGTGTGTGTATATAACAAGATATGAATAAATGGCAATAATGGTAATTAAATGTCTAACTCAGAAAATATGAAAAGAAGTGATGTAATGAACAGAGTTAGTGTGATACGAAGGAAAAATGATGTATTTCCCTAAATGACCTATTTCTGAGAACGTGGTTGCAAGTATGTCACAGTAACTAAAGTAAGAAGAGTAAAGAAATTACTTGCTACCACGGATTTAGATGGGAATACATTATGAAAATAAATCACTGATTCCTTCTGTCAAATTGATAAGGTGCATAAAGTGTTTTCCTTAATTAAAACAAGGAATATATATATATATATATATTACAGTGAATGAAGGATACTGGAATACAACAGTAAAAGAAAACGGTTTAGAAGAGGAGTGATAATAACCTATTATAAATAAATAACATTAATGAAAATGTTGTATAATAGGTAGACTTGTCCTAGGGACAAGTGAATATTATAACTTATGTTATGATAAACTAGTAAGAGGATAGGATAACTGGTGAATTGAATTAAGGAACACTTAATTGTAAATTAAGTAATCAGTAAAGGGGGAAACCTGAAACCAGTTAAGAAAAGGGGGAAAATATATTGTGCTTAATTATAAATTAAATGATCTGTAAGCTTGGAAGTCTAAAACCTGTTGATAAGAATGTTTTAAGGACAAGAGGAAATTATAACACAGGTTATAATAAACGGGTAGAGAAACTTATTAGTGGGCCTTAGTTAATAGAACTAAGTTAATAAGTGTAATAACCCGGAAAATCTGGGCCAGTTTAAAATTTTTATTTTGGCAATTTTAGCGAATTGTGATTATTTAAAATGAATTATTTTAAATAATATCGACGAGAAATTTATTTTGAATATAATTAGAACGTATATATTATATACGTCGTCGTTAGAATATATAAATAATTATATATAATTATAAATAGAATTGAAAATGGCGCGGTAGTTCGAAAATTCGATTTCTAATTTCAAATGAATATACAGAATTCAATATAAGTCCGAATTGAACGAAACAAGAAATATTTGAATCCGTATATCTATATCTTTGTAACGAAGTTAACAAACTGAGATTTCATCTTAGAAATGATAAGATATGTCCAGTTTAAAATTAGAAATAGTCGCTGTGGAATATATATATATATTTATATATATAAGGCCCTTAAAAATAGCAATTTTGCAAATGACCTCGGATTTCGACGAAACCAATTTTGTTGGGTCCGTGATGTCGAGTTATTGCTAGATTCCAAATTTCATAATTTTTCGAATCAATATGTGAGCGTGGCAAAGGAAAACGCGTTTGACCAGTTTCAGTTGATTTTAATCGACTGGAAATTGGCCATTTTTCAAACGGTCTCAGAATTCGACGAAACTAGTTTTGTTAGGACCGTATCGTCAATACGAAGCTAGAAAATATTTTTCTGGAATTTTTCGTGTTCGTATGTGGCCCCGGTAATTTGAAAGGTACGTTTAAAATTCAATATATAGAGTTAAATGAAAATTTAACGGAAACTGATTCAAATGATCGAATCAGCCAACGATACATATCCCATTGTATTCGGAATGGGGGTTAAACGCTATGGACGGCAGGTGGTGGGCCTCGTTTTGATGACGTTTGTGAAAGTCAACTTTTATAAAATAATAAAATAATAAATAAAAAAAAAGAAACCCCCCCTTTTCTCTTATCTTCTGGCCCCCCCCGATTTAATTAGAAATCGATTTACAGCATAAAAAAAAAAAAGAGAAAGAAGAAGGAAGGGCGACGATCGCCCATCGCCGCCGCCACCCAGGGGCATCGCGTCGCCCTCGCGTTCACCCCCTCCTCTTCCCTCCAGCCACCTGGACGAAGCGAAGCCCCCCCCCTCGACGAAGCGAAGCCCCCCCGCTCGACGAAGCGAAGCCCCCCCCTCGACGAAGCGAAGCCCCCCCTCGACGAAGCCGATGGCCCCCCCTCTTCGCATACGGTAAGCATTTCTATTTTTACTTTTATTTTATTTTTATTTTAGAGTTTAAAATTAATTAGGATTTTTTAAAAACTTATTTTTTTAAGATTTAAAAACTGATCTTTTAAAAAGAAACTAAAAACTGTTTTTTTTAAAAAGAAATATAAACTGAATTTTTAAAAGAAATAAAAACTGAAATTTTAAAAAAAGTATAAAACTGAAATTTTAAAGAGTATTAAAACTGATTTGTTTTTTTTAAAGTATTAAAACTGATGTGCTTTTAAAGTAAAAACTGATTTTTATATAAAGTTAAAAACTAATTTTTATATAAAGTTAACACTGAATTATGTAAAAGTTAAAACTGATTTTTATAGGAAGTAAAACTGATTTTATTTTGAAAAGGAAAATGATTTTAAACTGAATTTAAAATGAAAAAGGATAGATTTTTATACCGTAGGAAGAGTAAAAATATGATATTTACTCATGAAGAGTAATAAAAACATAATTTTTATTATATTACTAGCGATGTAAAAATAGAATTTTTATCTATATAGTAGAGGTATAAAAATATGATTTTTATATATTGAACTTCGAAGTAAAAATAAGATTTTTATATATTGAACATCGAACTAAAAATATGATTTTTATATATTGAACTTCGAACTAAAAATATGATTTTTATATATTGAACTTTGAACTAAAAATTCGATTTTTATATATTGAACTTTGAACTAAAAATTCGATTTTTATATATTGAACTTTGAACTAAAAATATGATTTTTATATATTGAACTTTGAACTAAAAATTCGATTTTTATATATTGAACTTTGAACTAAAAATAGAATTTTTATATATTGAACTTTGAAATAAAAATTCGATTTTTATATGTTGAATAGCGAAATAAAAATTCGATTTTTATATATATAGTGGCTACGGGCGACGAAGCTGACGAAGATGCGAAAACGGCGAAGACTTCTGCAAATGAAGTGCCGTGGAGCTTGGATAGCTTTCGGTGAGAATTTCTCACCTTTCAATTTATTATTCTAGTTATATATATATATATATACTAGGATGCAGACGGTGCTTAGTAGCACCCGACATAATCGTCCACAGACCATGGACTTGTTTGTTTGGCTGTGTTGTTAGTTAGATTGTTTGGGTTGATTTGAATAGTTTGGTGAAATGAAATTGATATGATTGATGTGTGAATGGCGTGGGCCTTCACTAGACCGGGGATAAGGCTAGGCCTTGTCCCGTTTCTAGTATCGTGCCGTTATGCCGCCGAAATTTTCTAAAATATGTTAGAAAAATAAAAATATCATTTTATTGAATAAATGAATTGAATAGAAATTCATAGGTTGAAATAAAATGTTTTATCGTTAAAAATATAATTTTTAACGTGAATATGAAAATAGTGAAGTGAATAAACAAATATTCATTTACAAACCAGATGGTTTGTTTATGTACACTTATTTGAATGACATTGATTGGGACGATAAATTTTACACATCGCCCAACTGCACAAATAAAATATGTGTTTGATTGTTTGAAACCCCACACGGGTGTTGGGATGAAATATGAATTTCACTCATCCTGATTGATTGAATATGTCGATCGATTGATTGACAGGCTGTTATAAGCGTTGAATATCTATATTTGATGCTTATACAGTGTAGTGCACTTTGGTTGATGGTTGATTATTTTCAATGTTATTATATACATGTGTTGTATGAAAATCCATATAATTAATTTTATATGGTAATTGATTGGGCCTCATTCCAATCGTGAAAATAAAGAATATTTTGATAATAACAAATATTTTGATAATAGGAAATATTTGAAATATAATATTTGAAAATAGAAATTTATGAAGCCGTGTTGATTAGATTGACGCCATTTTGACGTAAACGATATTTATATCGATTTTATTCATTTTAAAATGAATATTGAAAAGTAATCTCGAAATCGACGATTTCGAAATGAATTGAATTGAAAACGATTTCGAAATGAATTGAATTGAAAACGATTTCGAAATGAATTGAATTGAAAACGATTTCGAAATGGATTGAATTGAAAACGATTTCGAAATGAATTGAATTGAAAACGATTTCGAAATGAATTGAATTGAAAACGATTTCGAAATGAATTGAATTGAAAACGATTTCGAAATGAATTGAATTGAAAACAAATTCAAATTGAATTGAAAGCAAATTGAAATGAATTCAAATTGAATTGAAATTTGAATTGAATAGAAATGAATTTTAAAACGAATTTATAAAGAAGAATTCAATTTTGATTTGAATTGAAATGGAAGTTGAAAATGTTTTTGAAACGAACTCAAAACTATTTATATAATTCGTTTTGAATAGAAATCGACGAAATATATATTATATATATTATATATATAATATAATGGCCTGAATAGAACGCGCCGCGCCGCGGCAGTTCGCGAATTTCGACCATTGATTTCAAACGGACATTACGGGAGATCCGACCGTCGGATTCTCCTAAAACCGGAACCGTTGGGTTCGTATCGAAAAGAGCTTTCTAACGAATATTAGAAATTTGAAATCTAACGGTTGGATTTGGAATTATGTCCAAATCAAATTTGAAAAAGGTCGCTGTAAGTGCAGTTCGATGGCCATTGATGGAAATCGACTGTACGGGCCTTGATAAAATTATTAAAAATAGTAATAATTTGTGTAAAATCATAAGAAATGATTTAGAAAGAATTGGGATGAAAAACTCCATATTTGAAAAGATAAAAATAGATTTTTATCGAAATGAACTAGTTTTGAACTAGAATTATAATTCTATTTATTTTTAAATAAATAAATTGAATTCGAAAAGGGTTTTGAAAATAACCAAAATTTCCAATGATTGCATTGGAGTGGATTTGAATCGAAATTGTCTTCGGAATATTTCGATGTTGGAATTCGTGATTATACAGGTGTTGTTATGGAAATTTGAAAGATATATATTTATATCGTTATTTCCAATACGACATTTGTTAATCGTAGAATTTGATATTGAATATAGGCCGATATATTTTCTATTCAGAGCGTTGTATTGAATATCGAATGTGATTTGGGTTTGTCGTGAATGGTGTCTTCACTAACACTGTTCTTGAACCCAGTTGAGAAAAGATTAAATCTTTTTATTTAGATTTAATGAAGTGTACCAATTAAATAATATTTAATTGGAATTGAATTGATATTGATTTTTGGGTTTATCGTGAACAGTGTTTTAAAAAACACTCATTCTTTAACCCGATAATTAATGAATGTGATTTTGGGTTTATCGTGAGCCGTGTTTTAAATGACACTGATTCTTTAACCCAGCCGAAGATTAAAACTAAGTGGAGTTTTAATGAATCTTTAATTAGATTGAAATGATCGAAAATGGAGTATCACCAGTTTTGCTCCAGGCGATAGTTAAATCTTTAATTAGATTTGAACGTGAAATGGTAATTGAATTTACCGATAACACTGTGGTGTTAGATATGAAGTATTACCAGTTTTACTTCATGGGATAAATAGGTTGGGATCGGGAAATTAAAACAAATGATTACTTCGGTAAGTTTCGTTAATCCCGACTAGTTTGAATTGATATTCAAAAGTAGATTAAAGAATAAATTAAAGAATTTATCTTTGATAAAATTAATGGGAACCTTTCCCTATGAATGTGAAATTAGAAATTAACTGTCGGTTAGCCAAGCAGAATGGTTTTCTGGATATTGATCTGATGTTGGTTTCGGCCTTCGGGGTTAATATTTGGGGAATTATTCTCTTGATTAATTTACGGTTAGTGGCTGATGAATTGGAATGAGGCGTATGTTGTGTTTGTGTAACACTTATTTAAAATATACGCGAGTTATTCGGAAAGACCGGGTTTATCCCATTCTGAATAACTGATACGACGATAAGTCGAAGATGAAGACGGTGGTCGAAGACCGGAGGTCTTCACGTCGTTTGGGTAATTACTGATGATCTTGATTGGGCTGTACACCCAAGAAGATGGAAACAGTTAGTGATCGTCCAGACGTACTTGGAGATCGATGGAGATGCGGGGTACTAGGTGCCTCCGGTTTCGTTCAGACCCAGAACGGACTTGTAAATGGACTGTGTGTCTGACATTGGATTTTAGTCCGTGTGATTGATCTCTATTAAATATATATCTGTTTGGCGGCGGAGAATTTATTCTCTTGCTTAACGCCCTTCTCTGAGACGTACGAGCTCAGGGGTTATATATTGATGGATATCAAACGCATGGAGTGAATTGCCTGTGTGGCATGCCTAAGTGGCAATTGATCGAGGCTTCTGTTGAAAAGCAAAGTCTTGTGGTGATGATCAAAGCAAGGCCTTTGTGGCGTAGCTTTGTGTAACGTTTGATTCGCGAGTTTCACACCCGGTATGAACCAAAAACGGGAGACGGACCTCAGGGAGGACTTGCGTTTCTTTCTAGCTAGAAGTGGCGTCAGTGGTTTTACATGCCCTGACGAGTTTGACTTATGTGGTTGTTGCTGTTGCGAGGCGCCTCGGTTATATCGGTTTCGGCCGATGCTTCTGGTCGGCTGACGGACCAGACTTACACCCCATAGGGTGGGGAAACGTAGTGTTCAGGCATTTTAATCCACATCGGTGGACCGGCCCTGTCGCTCCAAGGGCTCACCTGAGTCTGGGTCCTGTGGCTCGGGCTAGAGAGTCACGAATCGGTTGAGGACTATCTTTTGCCTCGGTTCATAGACGGAAATCCAATTTCCAAATACGTGCCATTTGCGGTTTTATTTGTAAACCTATTTATGGCGACATAGTGGCATGGGACGCTCATGTCGCCTATGATTGATACTTATGATTCGAAGTTGTTTTATACACTATGCACTTATAATAGTATCAAACGATTTGTTTTAACCGTATCAAGCATTCTTTGGCTGTTATAAGGGAAAACCCTATCCTCGACTGCGTTGCATTGTGTGATGGGACCTGGGTCTTATAACAGCTTCATTTTTCTTTATTTAGCATTGCGCTGTTTGTTTTATGCACTGGTATTCTTGGGAGGAAACCCGTTCCGTGTTATACGGCGTGGTCCCTTGATTTACCTAATGATTTAAAACAAAGATTAATAACTGTTTTAGTTCTCACACCAGTCACATGACTGACCTGGGGTTTATTGTTTTAACCTAAACTCTGGGTGCCCTTATTTTCGACACGGGCAGCTAGTAGTTTTGGTTTTGCAGATTTATATTCACAGGATCCTGGTTTTACAGCTGGAATGATATCCGGAAAGCTTTGTATCCGTATATCTCTTCTGGTTGTGTATTGTATTATTTTCCGCTGCTATGTATTTAAATGTAATTTAAATCTCTGATATTTCTGTGTAATATTCATTTATACTCTGTATATTCTTGTAATCTGATGCATTGTTGTAATATACTATGAAATGTTCTTCTGTATGCGTTCTATTTTGTCCTGTTCTCAAACGATAGGGCGTTTCGAACGGTCTGGGTCGGTTTAGCGACTGGTTCGGACCGAGCGAAATTCCTTGCCGTCACAGTTGGTATCAGAGCTTTGGTTTACAAAGCAGAGAACAAGACACATTAGAACCCTACGAAAGAATTCATCAGATATTGGATTAGTAATGTCCAACTAGAATGACTCGTTAGAGATAGGATCAGTAGTATCCTAGAACGAGTGTGAAGAGTATATTTTTGAAAATGAAAACAATTTTTTTTTGTTTTGAAAATTTAAATCAATTATTCGTATTTGATTATCTATTTAAATTGATGTGGACAATCCAGTATATATAGATTTTGCGTATACGTCTGATCCGCGTGTATTCGAAGTTTTAATATATTGGATAGATATAGAGTCGCACTCTAGTCGCCCGGACATGGTCCTGATGATGAAGTATACCATCACCAGCATTTATTTTCGAGTAACGAAAGTGTGATATCTATATATTTCCATTAGGCTGGTGTGAGAACCAAATCTTATATAGCTAGAACACTTTGTTGTGAATTGGCATCAAAAACAAGATTTTTGTATATATATCAAAATTATGAATTTGAAACTCTAATTCACTAATTGATTGATGTTTGTGTTGAATGTTGATTTGTTTGCTAATTGTGAACCTTTATGCCTAATTGAACCGAATATTGAATTGTATTGAAAATTGGTTGCATTTGCTTGCATATACATATATATCATTGAACAGGTCATAGCAAGAAGGCTAGAGCAGAGAATAAAATTTGTTTGCCCGACAAATAGGTACATGTTTACTACATAATTTACTGTTTTGTTTGGGTGATGATGATTTTGTGAGCCTATTGGCTAGCCGCTTGGCTTTTTATTTTTCTTTTTGAGATCTGAAGGACCGGGGAAGCTATTTGAAATTCCCCGATGCTCCCATTACAGGGGAGGTTATGGCGAAATTTTTCGAAAATTTAGGGTGTTAGCCAAATTTTTGAAATTTTGAAAATTCTCAGAAACTAAAGAGTTGGAGAATGGAAGCCAGATCGAGCGTAGTGTTGATTAGTCAAACCACTTTCGACTTTGTTCCTTTTCGGGGACGAAAAGTTTTAAGTGGGGGAGATTGTAATAACCCGGAAAATCTGGGCCAGTTTAAAATTTTTATTTTGGCAATTTTAGCGAATTGTGATTATTTAAAATGAATTATTTTAAATAATATCGACGAGAAATTTATTTTGAATATAATTAGAACGTATATATTATATACGTCGTCGTTAGAATATATAAATAATTATATATAATTATAAATAGAATTGAAAATGGCGCGGTAGTTCGAAAATTCGATTTCTAATTTCAAATGAATATACAGAATTCAATATAAGTCAGAATTGAACGAAACAAGAAATATTTGAATCCGTATATCTATATCTTTGTAACGAAGTTAACAAACTGAGATTTCATCTTAGAAATGATAAGATATGTCCAGTTTAAAATTAGAAATAGTCGCTGTGGAATATATATATATTTTTATATATATAAGGCCCTTAAAAATAGCAATTTTGCAAATGACCTCGGATTTCGACGAAACCAATTTTGTTGGGTCCGTGATGTCGAGTTATTGCTAGATTCCAAATTTCATAATTTTTCGAATCAATATGTGAGCGTGGCAAAGGAAAACGCGTTTGACCAGTTTCAGTTGATTTTAATCGACTGGAAATTGGCCATTTTTCAAACGGTCTCAGAATTCGACGAAACTAGTTTTGTTAGGACCGTATCGTCAATACGAAGCTAGAAAATATTTTTCTGGAATTTTTCGTGTTCGTATGTGGCCCCGGTAATTTGAAAGGTACGTTTAAAATTCAATATATAGAGTTAAATGAAAATTTAACGGAAACTGATTCAAATGATCGAATCAGCCAACGATACATATCCCATTGTGTTCGGAATGGGGGTTAAACGCTATGGACGGCAGGTGGTGGGCCTCGTTTTGATGACGTTTGTGAAAGTCAACTTTTATAAAATAATAAAATAATAAAATAATAAATAAAAAAAAAGAAACCCCCCCTTTTCTCTTATCTTCTGGCCCCCCCCGATTTAATTAGAAATCGATTTACAGCATAAAAAAAAAAAGAGAAAGAAGAAGGAAGGGCGACGATCGCCCATCGCCGCCGCCACCCAGGGGCATCGCGTCGCCCTCGCGTTCACCCCCTCCTCTTCCCTCCAGCCACCTGGACGAAGCGAAGCCCCCCCCCCTCGACGAAGCGAAGCCCCCCCCTCGACGAAGCGAAGCCCCCCCTCGACGAAGCGAAGCCCCCCCTCGACGAAGCCGATGGCCCCCCCCTCTTCGCATACGGTAAGCATTTCTATTTTTACTTTTATTTTATTTTTATTTTAGAGTTTAAAATTAATTAGGATTTTTTAAAAACTTATTTTTTTTAAGATTTAAAAACTGTTCTTTTAAAAAGAAACTAAAAACTGTTTTTTTTTAAAAGAAATATAAACTGAATTTTTAAAAGAAATAAAAACTGAAATTTTAAAAAAAGTATAAAACTGAAATTTTAAAGAGTATTAAAACTGATTTGTTTTTTTTAAAGTATTAAAACTGATGTGCTTTTAAAGTAAAAACTGATTTTTATATAAAGTTAAAAACTAATTTTTATATAAAGTTAACACTGAATTATGTAAAAGTTAAAACTGATTTTTATAGGAAGTAAAACTGATTTTATTTTGAAAAGGAAAATGATTTTAAACTGAATTTAAAATGAAAAAGGATAGATTTTTATACCGTAGGAAGAGTAAAAATATGATTTTTACTCATGAAGAGTAATAAAAACATAATTTTTATTATATTACTAGCGATGTAAAAATAGAATTTTTATCTATATAGTAGAGGTATAAAAATATGATTTTTATATATTGAACTTCGAAGTAAAAATAAGATTTTTATATATTGAACATCGAACTAAAAATATGATTTTTATATATTGAACTTCGAACTAAAAATATGATTTTTATATATTGAACTTTGAACTAAAAATTCGATTTTTATATATTGAACTTTGAACTAAAAATTCGATTTTTATATATTGAACTTTGAACTAAAAATATGATTTTTATATATTGAACTTTGAACTAAAAATTCGATTTTTATATATTGAACTTTGAACTAAAAATAAAATTTTTATATATTGAACTTTGAAATAAAAATTCGATTTTTATATATTGAATAGCGAAATAAAAATTCGATTTTTATATATATAGTGGCTACGGGCGACGAAGCTGACGAAGATGCGAAAACGGCGAAGACTTCTGCAAATGAAGTGCCGTGGAGCTTGGATAGCTTTCGGTGAGAATTTCTCACCTTTCAATTTATTATTCTAGTTATATATATATATATATATATATACTAGGATGCAGACGGTGCTTAGTAGCACCCGACACAATCGTCCACAGACCATGGATTTGTTTGTTTGGCTGTGTTGTTAGTTAGATTGTTTGGGTTGATTTGAATAGTTTGGTGAAATGAAATTGATATGATTGATGTGTGAATGGCGTGGGCCTTCACTAGACCGGGGATAAGGCTAGGCCTTGTCCCGTTTCTAGTATCGTGCCGTTATGCCGCCGAAATTTTCTAAAATATGTTAGAAAAATAAAAATATCATTTTATTGAATAAATGAATTGAATAGAAATTCATAGGTTGAAATAAAATGTTTTATCGTTAAAAATATAATTTTTAACGTGAATATGAAAATAGTGAAGTGAATAAACAAATATTCATTTACAAACCAGATGGTTTGTTTATGTACACTTATTTGAATGACATTGATTGGGACGATAAATTTTACACATCGCCCAACTGCACAAATAAAATATGTGTTTGATTGTTTGAAACCCCACACGGGTGTTGGGATGAAATATGAATTTCACTCATCCTGATTGATTGAATATGTCGATCGATTGATTGACAGGCTGTTATAAGCGTTGAATATCTATATTTGATGCTTATACAGTGTAGTGCACTTTGGTTGATGGTTGATTATTTTCAATGTTATTATATACATGTGTTGTATGAAAATCCATATAATTAATTTTATATGGTAATTGATTGGGCCTCATTCCAATCGTGAAAATAAAGAATATTTTGATAATAACAAATATTTTGATAATAGGAAATATTTGAAATAGAATATTTGAAAATAGAAATTTATGAAGCCGTGTTGATTAGATTGACGCCATTTTGACGTAAACGATATTTATATCGATTTTATTCATTTTAAAATGAATATTGAAAAGTAATCTCGAAATCGACGATTTCGAAATGAATTGAATTGAAAACGATTTCGAAATGAATTGAATTGAAAACGATTTCGAAATGAATTGAATTGAAAACGATTTCGAAATGGATTGAATTGAAAACGATTTCGAAATGAATTGAATTGAAAACGATTTCGAAATGAATTGAATTGAAAACGATTTCGAAATGAATTGAATTGAAAACGATTTCGAAATGAATTGAATTGAAAACAAATTCAAATTGAATTGAAAGCAAATTGAAATGAATTCAAATTGAATTGAAATTTGAATTGAATAGAAATGAATTTTAAAACGAATTTATAAAGAAGAATTCAATTTTGATTTGAATTGAAATGGAAGTTGAAAATGTTTTTGAAACGAACTCAAAACTATTTATATAATTCGTTTTGAATAGAAATCGACGAAATATATATTATATATATTATATATATAATATAATGGCCTGAATAGAACGCGCCGCGCCGCGCCAGTTCGCGAATTTCGACCATTGATTTCAAACGGACATTACGGGAGATCCGACCGTCGGATTCTCCTAAAACCGGAACCGTTGGGTTCGTATCGAAAAGAGCTTTCTAACGAATATTAGAAATTTGAAATCTAACGGTTGGATTTGGAATTATGTCCAAATCAAATTTGAAAAAGGTCGCTGTAAGTGCAGTTCGATGGCCATTGATGGAAATCGACTGTACGGGCCTTGATAAAATTATTAAAAATAGTAATAATTTGTGTAAAATCATAAGAAATGATTTAGAAAGAATTGGGATAAAAAACTCCATATTTGAAAAGATAAAAATAGATTTTTATCGAAATGAACTAGTTTTGAACTACTATTATAATTCTATTTATTTTTAAATAAATAAATTGAATTCGAAAAGGGTTTTGAAAATAACCAAAATTTCCAATGATTGCATTGGAGTGGATTTGAATCGAAATTGTCTTCGGAATATTTCGATGTTGGAATTCGTGATTATACAGGTGTTGTTATGGAAATTTGAAAGATATATATTTATATCGTTATTTCCAATACGACATTTGTTAATCGTAGAATTTGATATTGAATATAGGCCGATATATTTTCTATTCAGAGCCTTGTATTGAATATCGAATGTGATTTGGGTTTGTCGTGAATGGTGTCTTCACTAACACTGTTCTTGAACCCAGTTGAGAAAAGATTAAATCTTTTTATTTAGATTTAATGAAGTGTACCAATTAAATAATATTTAATTGGAATTGAATTGATATTGATTTTTGGGTTTATCGTGAACAGTGTTTTAAATAACACTCATTCTTTAACCCGATAATTAATGAATGTGATTTTGGGTTTATCGTGAGCCGTGTTTTAAATGACACTGATTCTTTAACCCAGCCGAAGATTAAAACTAAGTGGAGTTTTAATGAATCTTTAATTAGATTGAAATGATCGAAAATGGAGTATCACCAGTTTTGCTCCAGGCGATAGTTAAATCTTTAATTAGATTTGAACATGAAATGGTAATTGAATTTACCGATAACACTGTGGTGTTAGATATGAAGTATTACCAGTTTTACTTCATGGGATAAATAGGTTGGGATCGGGAAATTAAAACAAATGATTACTTCGGTAAGTTTCGTTAATCCCGACTAGTTTGAATTGATATTCAAAACTAGATTAAAGAATAAATTAAAGAATTTATCTTTGATAAAATTAATGGGAACCTTTCCCTATGAATGTGAAATTAGAAATTAACTGTCGGTTAGCCAAGCAGAATGGTTTTCTGGATATTGATCTGATGTTGGTTTCGGCCTTCGGGGTTAATATTTGGGGAATTATTCTCTTGATTAATTTACGGTTAGTGACTGATGAATTGGAATGAGGCGTATGTTGTGTTTGTGTAACACTTATTTAAAATATACGCGAGTTATTCGGAAAGACCGGGTTTATCCCATTCTGAATAACTGATACGACGATAAGTCGAAGATGAAGACGGTGGTCGAAGACCGGAGGTCTTCACGTCGTTTGGGTAATTACTGATGATCTTGATTGGGCTGTACACCCAAGAAGATGGAAACAGTTAGTGATCGTCCAGACGTACTTGGAGATCGATGGAGATGCGGGGTACTAGGTGCCTCCGGTTTCGTTCAGACCCAGAACGGACTTGTAAATGGACTGTGTGTCTGATATTGGATTTTAGTCCGTGTGATTGATCTCTATTAAATATATATCTGTTTGGCGGCGGAGAATTTATTCTCTTGCTTAACGCCCTTCTCTGAGACGTACGAGCTCAGGGGTTATATATTGATGGATATCAAACGCATGGAGTGAATTGCCTGTGTGGCATGCCTAAGTGGCAATTGATCGAGGCTTCTGTTGAAAAGCAAAGTCTTGTGGTGATGATCAAAGCAAGGCCTTTGTGGCGTAGCTTTGTGTAACGTATGATTCGCGAGTTTCACACCCGGTATGAACCAAAAACGGGAGACGGACCTCAGGGAGGACTTGCGTTTCTTTCTAGCTAGAAGTGGCGTCAGTGGTTTTACACGCCCTGACGAGTTTGACTTATGTGGTTGTTGCTGTTGCGAGGCGCCTCGGTTATATCGGTTTCGGCCGATGCTTCTGGTCGGTTGACGGACCAGACTTACACCCCATAGGGTGGGGAAACGTAGTGTTCAGGCATTTTAATCCACATCGGTGGACCGACCCTGTCGCTCCAAGGGCTCACCTGAGTCTGGGTCCTGTGGCTCGGGCTAGAGAGTCACGAATCGGTTGAGGACTATCTTTTGCCTCGGTTCATAGACGGAAATCCAATTTCCAAATACGTGCCATTTGCGGTTTTATTTGTAAACCTATTTATGGCGACATAGTGGCATGGGACGCTCATGTCGCCTATGATTGATACTTATGATTCGAAGTTGTTTTATACACTATGCACTTATAATAGTATCAAACGATTTGTTTTAACCGTATCAAGCATTCTTTGGCTGTTATAAGGGAAAACCCTATCCTCGACTGCGTTGCATTGTGTGATGGGACCTGGGTCTTATAACAGCTTCATTTTTCTTTATTTAGCATTGCGCTGTTTGTTTTATGCACTGGTATTCTTGGGAGGAAACCCGTTCCGTGTTATACGGCGTGGTCCCTTGATTTACCTAATGATTTAAAACAAAGATTAATAACTGTTTTAGTTCTCACACCAGTCACATGACTGACCTGGGGTTTATTGTTTTAACCTAAACTCTGGGTGCCCTTATTTTCGACACGGGCAGCTAGTAGTTTTGGTTTTGCAGATTTATATTCACAGGATCCTGGTTTTACAGCTGGAATGATATCCGGAAAGCTTTGTATCCGTATATCTCTTCTGGTTGTGTATTGTATTATTTTCCGCTGCTATGTATTTAAATGTAATTTAAATCTCTGATATTTCTGTGTAATATTCATTTATACTCTGTATATTCTTGTAATCTGATGCATTGTTGTAATATACTATGAAATGTTCTTCTGTATGCGTTCTATTTTGTCCTGTTCTCAAACGATAGGGCGTTTCGAACGGTCTGGGTCGGTTTAGCGACTGGTTCGGACCGAGCGAAATTCCTTGTCGTCACAATAAGTAAACAACGATAAGTTGTATTGACAACGTAAAATGGAATTATGATTAAATGAGAAAGAATGAGGAAAACTTATGAAATAAAATAAGTTATATTTAATCATAAATGGTAAGTGACATGTTAATTAGAAAAATGTGAATTGGACATACTTAATTACATATTAAGTAAAACATGTTATTGTAATGATGGAATCAAACAAGAATATAAAAGAGATTGTAGATTACAAACCTTGGGCCACAATCTAGAGAATAACATGTTGGGGCTTATTAATAAACTTAAATGGATTAAGTTGTATGACTGAAATTAATAAGCAAGAGAAACTTGGTAATTTGAATAAGAATTCAGTATGAATGGGAATAACCAAGTAAACTGGAAATCTGTTGAGGTGAGGTAACCGCGTAAAAGAATGTTTAGACATAGGGTCTAATAACATATTAAAGTGAGGCGCTTGAACCAGTCCGCACATTTGAGGGTGAATAACCCAACAGGGTAGATTATCGTGGTGTTATAAGGCACGAGGAAGGGCACACATTCATCTAATTGTTATGACGGCTCCGAAGGACTAGAAGGGGAAGCATGCGGCTTCCTGAGGTACGTAAGGTGCTCCTAGTAGTCCTCTGTGCAGTGGCAAATGTCTTAGGATGTGTCCGCAGAGGTTGGGTTTGCGCGTAACTACTAGGTGGGTGGGCCTTGATAGCCGATGTAGCTATGCAGTCAGAATGCTGTGACGAGGTGACACAAGGGTGGTTCGGCGGTTGCCTCACGAGGAGGCAGAGGGTCAGGGCCAACAAGGATAGTAGACCGTCAGACACTCGTCATCGGCAGCCAGTGGGATGCGGAAAGGCTCGAGCTAAACCCAAGACACCATTTCACCCTTCACCATCGGGGTACGGGGTTGAGGGGAGACGTCACATGAATGTTTAGATTGTTTGCGTAGGGACGGTCACTTAGCTCTGGTAATCTTTACTAGTTGAGGGAGGGGCCAAGGTGGAGCCATAGCCACCACGAAAACAGACCCTAGGTATGTCTGTATATAGAGGATCTTTAGAGACGGGCCAGTACATATATGGAAAAGCTCCCGACCGAGTTTCAAGTTTCTTGTATCGCCCTGCCACGGAACTTGGTGCACATTAGGGGACATGCGATTGAGGCATCAAGCTACAAATGAAGATACGTATGGTGGATAGTCTAGATACATGCATATCGGCTCTAGGTGGTGTATCATAGACTTGAGGGCATTGCTCCATTATGGAGTCTATTCGAACAAAGGTGGCAGTCCGTATGTTTGTGTAGCATAGTAATGACATATATATATATATATATATATATATATATATATATGCGGAACATAATATTGTTATCCGTACGTCACTACGGCGTAGGATGAGAGACTGTGTATACTGCGATAGTGTTCCGGTGGAGACTGTGCGAGTGGGGTTCCATGGGGTGTACCTCGATATTGGGGGTAGCTACACATATACTGTATTAGGTTCATTCACTGGGAAGTAAATGGGTATGACGCGTGTGTAAGCCTTGAGTGCTGTTAACCCAAGTAAGCTAATAAATAAGATAATATGATTGAACGGTATATGTAGGATTATCCAAAGTGTATAGTTTAAATCCATTCACCAGAACTTGTGTTATAACCCCCTCCTCATAACATACTCGCAGGGCGGGGACATGAGACATTATAGCTTTGGATACTGGTTAGGCAGTATTATTAAATCGGTAAGGCTATATTTTGATTTATATTATATTTTATCCATTCCGCTGTGAGATATTTTCTGAGCTCTGACATTTTTTATGTCTCTGTCTTTTCTGCAGGATACCAGAGCAAACCAATCCGAGTTTCGATAGATTGGATTTTTTTTAAAAAAATCTGGTCTATCGAAATTGGGGTTGTCACACAAATTATTATTGTTATTTCTTTTTTCATATTAGGATTGGCTGTTTGATTAGATTCAACGGCAATACTAATTTTAATTTCTGTTGTTGTAGTTTTTGTTATTTATTTCTATTCTAGTAATTTGTTCTCTGTTTTAGTCGGTATTGATCTGATTAGATTCGGATCCATAATAGATTCAATAGCGTTATTTCAAACCCATCTCTAAATATTGTCTAACTCGCCTAAGAAATATATAAATAATAAAATTTAAAACACCTCCCTATGATTCGACCTGCATATTACACGATCTGTGCGCTTGTAGTATTTATTTGAAAATTCGCGCTTTTCTAATTCCTTAGAAAGCGACAATCAAGTTTTTGGCGCTGTTGCCGGGGAGGTAACGATTAAATTTTATTACTTATTTAATTTTTGATTCGTGTTATTTTTATTTTTCCCCCTTTTTGTTTTCTTGTGTATATATATATATATATATTAAAAAAAATCTTGTTGGTGATTTGGTATATCAACTTCATTGGTACTATCATCAACTGATCAAGCAAGAAAAAAAATACTTGCCAAATTTCCTTGATTTTATTTCCTTTTCTTTTCAATTATTTCTTCCCCTTTTTAAAATTTTCTTTTTTCATTTTTTTCGTCTCTCTTATAATTTTACAACAATAAACAAAAAAATTCCTTTCTTCTTAATTTCCTTCCTTTTCTTTTTTACATTCCTTTTTCAAATTTACATAACTTTCAAATTTCTTATGTTCATAATTCCTTTTTATTTCTTCTTTTCCTCTGGTTTTGTGTTTCTCCTCTTCCTTACACCTCACGGTTGCAAGCTCCAACTACATCTACAACCAGCAAATTCCACTTTCACAGCCACCAAGCCGTCATCAACAGTCATCGAAACCGCCATTTTCAGCAATCCCTCCACGCACTTGGACTAATCCATCATACCCGACCCCTGTTCAACCACCATCACCACCTCCTGCATCTCCATTTTCACAACGGATAACTTCAATTCAAAACCCCACTGCATAAACATTCTCCGCACCAACTGTCGAACAAGTTTTTCATGTAGTCTCACTTTGTTTCTACGCCTCCAATCTCAAGCTACAACCACAAAATACCCTTCACCATTTGATCACAGTCACAATCCACGCGCCTTACCATACTAAAAATCAAGAGCTGATCATAAAACCTGACTGCTCCACCAAATTACCAATCCCACTGTTCAACACCAGTCCACAAACTCCCCATACTCCACACCCACACACGACTGCTGCTTTACAAGTCAACAACCCGTGCATCACAAACCTATAGGACCATCACGAATTCGCCTTTATCCAAAACTCATACAACAAATCCCATAATCCACCAAGCAAACCCAACTTCGATCTGAAATTCCGATCAACAAACCCCTTACCAATAAATCCTTTCGCCGATATGGAACAATCATAGCATGTGACAACAGTCAAATCGAAACCCCAAATTGAACCCTCATGTCACGATTCGAAACCCTAAAAACCCGAGTCGAAAACCACATACACCCAGGTCGAAGATTTTTAGATCATTTTTATTTTTCGATTGCAATACTTGACCAAATTCGAAAATAAAAAAAGGAAGGAAGGCGTTTTGTGTAATTGTCTTTAATGGATTTCGATTGTGATTTTGTAGGAGGGTGCATGACTTTGTTTTTTCTTTTCTTTAGGGTGATTGTGAAAGGGTTGCGTGAGGGATAAAATAGACAAGAGGAGATTAAGGGATTGTTTTGCCTGGTGATTTGTTTCCTCGTGAGTCCCCGATTGTAATATTCAGTTTCTCCAAACAATTAAAAAAAACCGAAAAGAGATTTCCTTACCCGGAGCCAGTTTTATGTGTATGTATAGGCGTGTTTTTTTTATAGTGCTTTGCTTATTTTCATCTTTCTATTTTCTATTAGAAATCTCTTTGTTTCAATCAAAAAACGGAAAAGTAAGAAGAGCCATTCAAAAAAAAAGAACAAAGCTAGAAAGAAGTCAAGCAACAAATTAGAGATTCGATGGTCAAACAAATTGCAAACAGTGAAGTTAGAATTGTGAGCGCTACTCAATTGTTCTGGACAGACTGCGATACCCCGCTCTGTAAATTTTATAAACTCTACAGGTTCTGCAACTGCTTGAAAAATATAGAAATTGCATGTAAAAATCTTCTACAGGGGCAACGGCTTGCTTGTACAATATTTTAAATTTCTGCAGTTATTATTGTCTAACTTTTTGTGGTTGAATGATATTTCCATAACAGAAATCTTCATTCTCATTGTTTTCAACAATAAAAAAAATAGACATTGCAAAATAATATAATTGAAAAGTGGTGTTTGTGAAGTTGATTGTCTCGTATAATTGGATCGCGGATACATAGTAGTTTAACTTATTGAACTATTAGCAAAAGAGGTTGCATACTACCCGTAAAAAATTGGTCGTATGCCTTAGTATTTATACTATACGTCTGTGCAGTTAAAGCACTTAGCGGTTATGTAGCGGTGGAAGTGCAAAAATTTGTAGCAGGGATAAAGCGGGGAAATAACGGGGCTACAACGGAAGTGCAAAAAGGTACATTAGACGTGAAAATAACTATTTAAAAATTAATTAATTATCGTTCTCACATCATTTGTGTAGAATAAAGTAATACCTATTAACCTTATATAATAAAATCAAAGAATATCATGGTTACACACATTATAATTGATTACTATAATAGATTTCTGCCATATGTTAGACACTTATCTGTTTAAATTATCTCTGTACACTAACTTTATGAATTTATTTTAAAAGAGAACTAGTCAAATCAAGCTTCGTATATTAATATTGCTAAAGTGGGTGCTAAAAAGCATTGATTTAACGGGTGTAGCGGAAAATAACGGGGCTTGAAGAGGAACTACTGTTGATCAGCGCTAAACAGAAATAGCATAGCGGTTGAAGTCAGCGTCGGTCTGCACAATCCGCCAAGCTCTGTCCTAACTCTCCTTCAATCTACAAGGCAGTGTATGGGTGGTATACCTTGGTCTTTTAAGTTAGGTGTATGTAATTAATCATAAATTTAAACTTTTATAGAGATAAGGAATAAGCGATGATGCCCAAACATTTCTCGACCTTATTGATTTGACTAGCCATACACAAGCGAATTAGAATACCACTTTACAAACTGTGCCAGGCAAACTAAGAATTTATTTCATGGCTGCACTATGTTATCAACCGGACCAACTGGCCAAACTGGAATTTAACATTTGAAAGCTTGAATTATATTGAAAATTTGCGACAAGTTGAGGTATTTAAAATAAAATCAACTGATTAGAAATTGTTAACTTACCTTACCTTGTTGTACCACTTTTCTAAAACAAGTAGTGTTATCATCTTTGTTTTTATTTGCATATATCCATTGCATTCATGTAGTTGCTTTAGATCCACACATACTGCATTTGGATTTTGTGGGTAGTATCCGCTGAAAACCCTCATGAGACACCAGTCGTCCTACTAGGGACACCTAGAGGCTTAACGGCTTGTTACATATGCTCAATGCAATCGTGCTTCCTACGAAAGTGTGACCTATCTAGTTTAGCTTTTCATTTTTTTTCCTTCTTTTTACTCGCGGACGAGTAAAAGATAAGTGTGGGGGTATTTGATTAGCATAAAAATATGTTATTTTTGTTGAGTCAAGAGATTATGGAGTTTTGCTTTCTGACAAAGGAATCGCTAGACACAATTGCTCGTAACCAATTTCTACTCGAAGCAAGACTTAAGCGTATGGATACAAAGATAGACAAACGATTCAACAAGATTAAGTCTTTCTTCGGAACATTATGGGAAACAATGTCGTGTGGTGCATCATCATCCATGCAAGCTCAAGACCCCGGCGAACGTCCAGCTCCTCCTACTTTTTTATTGGACATCATTGGAGGAGGCTACGAGCTCAAGAACTAGTCATGGACATGATCGCAGAAAAACACAAGCTGTTGAAGAGGAAGAGGAAGAGGAAGAGGAAGAGGAGGACGATGAGACAGAGCCGCAATCCGAGTCTTCTTAGTTCACTTTCTAGTTTTCTCTTGCTACGTACCTATGTCTATCTTTTGCCTTAAAACTTGATTTGGCACTTGTATCTATAAGGTGCCGTGTTTTAGTCGTACTAGACTTTTGGTTGTGTATAACGTTATTTTGACACTCTTAGCATGATCTATGTTACTCATTTGTGTTGCTTAAATATTCTGATAGTATCATTTATATCTTCACTTATTTGCTCCTTTTTGCCGATGACAAAGGGGGAGAGATCGGTACTAACAGTGTTATGCAGGAACATATAGTTCATGTTCATATACAGGCACAATCTCGGGGGGGGGGGGGGATCGTATACGGGGGAGATTCAGAACTATTTTGTCATCAATCAAAAAGGGGGAGAAGTGGAGTCAAGATATTATGGAGTTTTTCTTTCTGACATAGAAATAAGCCATGATCAACAAAAAGAAGATATTTATTGGTTTGAAGAGGTACAAAGAGCTACATATGGTATTATAGAGTAGTGGTTGATTATTTGGTGTTTTAACAGTGTTGTTTATGTTAAAATCTATCCTTAAATAATGTCACACCTCAAAATTATCGATATATATATATACACGAATATATATATATATATATATATATATATATATATATGTACACATTGATTGTGCAACATGGGTAAAACCGGTCGACCGCCCATATTTTGACCTGTCGACCGTTTATACCCGGAATGCACAATAAACGTGTACATATGAATATAACTTATATATATTCAAATTCCTGTCTACTGGTTCTTTTTGACCTGTCGATCGTCAGCAAACAACCTTTCGAAAAGATACCTCCTTTCAATCAAGGGTTGCATCTCCTTCTCTTCACCAATAATCATGGCTATTGTTCATTACTCTTCACAAAGGGTTTCAACTATTTATTCTCTATATAAACACCATGAGACCATCATCCCATTCAATGAATTTTGACTTGATTACTATCTCTAATTTCTTGATCTCATTTCTATGTTCTGAAGCGCTCAATTGCTCATATTCAATAATGTATCGTTTGAATCCTAGAATCTACTTGATATTCTTTTGATTTAATACGATACCCACTTCCAAATCTTCATTTGCACAAATATTCTGTTTGACGATAAGATTATAGGAAGGTTGTATTACAAGTGACAAATTCGTGTTATCAAGAACAAATACTGTCAAAAACAATTGTATTCGTCTTAGTTGAAGTCCTCGGTGTTGTAAGCGGCACGTGTTGAAGTTATCGGTGTTGTTAGAGGCGTGAAATCCCGTTCGTCTGCTTGGGTGTTGTAAACATGTTCCTCCGTGTGAAGCGAGATGGTTGTTAGTGAAAATCCAGATAGAAGTCTGGGACTGGATGTAGGACGGTGCTCCGGACCAGTATAAAAATCCCTGGTGTGATTTTTCTATTTTACTGCATTTACTGTTGCATACCTGTAATTAGCTGATATTTATATCATTTTATATTTGCCTTCATAGCTATTGTATATTTGTGAGTTACACAGCATATTACACGATGCGTGTGTACTATATTAGTTCGTACGCAATCATCAATTTTATGCACCTATATTTTATCTTATTGTAAATAAATAAATTTTATATTAGGTATATTCTTATGTTTTCACGGGCTGTTCATCAATCCTCATGCACCCCTTAAAGAAAAGATATTACACATGAAGAAGATCAATTTTAAAGATTTCATCCTATGTTGCCTTTGGAGTTTAATAAACATCCTTGTTCGGAAGAATTAATCACATGCAATCTGTTCACCAATCAATTAGCCACATGGAAGATACGGAAGATTTGGTAGATATTCACCATGATATGCTCAGATATCCTTAAAGATTATTTCCAAACAAGCTTGGTCAAGAAAGGTATGAGATATGAAAATAACTCTTGGGAATAGAAGCCCACTTATTCATAGATCTGATTAGGGTTTGGCCTATCTTACCTATAAATATACATTGTAACCATTGTAAACCTATGCCATTATTCTGTATTCTCTTTTATTCTATATAAAGTTTTCTTCATTCTAGTTTTATTGTTCTTTTCTTTCATAACAATTTGTGTTATCTACTCAATTAGTTTTGGTAGAACATGAATTGTTATTGTTATTTCTTTTTGCATATTAGGATTGGCCATTCGATTAGATTCAACGGCAATACTAATTTTAATTTCTATTGCTGTAGTTTTTGTTTGTTATTTCTATTCTAGTAATTTGTTCTCTGTTTTAGTCGTTGAATTTAGTATTGATCTGATTAGATTCAGATCCATAGTAGATTCAATAGCATTATTTCAAACCCATCTCCAAATATTGTCTAACTCGCCTAAGAAATATATAAATAATAAAATTTAAAACACCTCCCTATTATTCGACCTGCATATTACACGATCTGTGCGCTTGTAGTATTTATTTGAAAATTCAAGCTTTTCTAATCCTTAGAAAGCGACGATCAAATTTGCCTGGAACCACCCTACAAATCCAGCATCCACAAGTGGTTAATCTGATGTGAGGGGTCGAGTTCATAAACGTACACATAACGGTGCTAAGACAAGAGGTTAAGACCGACTTATGGTAGAAGTCTGCCTGGAACCACCCGACATATCCAGCATCCACAAGCAGTAGACTTAATGTGAGAGATCTAGTCCATTAACAACCATAAATGGATGAACGATAATAACTTGTTAACCTATAATACTGAACCTATTTAAATCTGTGGAGGGTTACATGAACCTGTCAAATTGAGTAGGGGTTAAGTAAACTTATTTGAATCAGTGGGAGTAAAGTTAATCTTGTTAAATATGTGGGGGCGGGTTATATATATAAACCTGACAAACTTAACCCGTTTTACATGTGGGGGTTATGCAACCTTGTTAAACTATTAGGCATAACCTGTCAAATTCCTAGTAGTGGGGATGCAAGCCTGGGGGAAGCTTGTATCATTTGTTGTGTGGGACCCGTTTGAATCAGTAACCCATCTTGGTATCAAACGGGGAACCCCGAACTAGGTCAGGGTCGGGGCACACTTACTGAGCTTATTATAAGAGGTCACTTATGTGAGGGTGTTGATGGCGCATTCCAACGGGGGTCGTATGTGTGCGTGGGTCCAGTTTTCTTAGAGAAATTAAGACACTGTGACATCAATAGATATGGTTGTGCATCTTGAAAATAATGGGGTTGCCACTTTAGGAAGTCAAACCTCCTACTATGGGGCCAGCACATGGTATCTACGGGGTAGGGAGCAGATCTATTGGGGGTAGTAATTAGGGTACATCTAGTCCTACTTGTCTTTCTTGTTTAGGAGCCTGTTATTATTGTTGGGGGTAACATCTGTCATTCCTGTTGGGCTACCTGTTATTATTGTTGGGGGTAAAACCCGTCACTAGAAGTAACCTAAGTCTACCATCTTGTTCTTATTGGGATCATTCTGTTCTTGTTATACTAGTATTGGTGCAGAGAAAAGTAATTGAGAAGCGCAATATATTCTATCATGTTTATTATGTTTATCCTGCTCGGTCTGTTATACCTGCCTTATGATACTGTTATCTCTCTTATCCAGTTTATATACCTGTCATGATGCTTTTACTTATCTGTATGCTAAAAGTAACTAGACTCGCCAGACTTTATGTCTGACCCATTTTATTTCCTCTTCTCTCTCTTCTGTTCCCTCTGGTTCTTCGGGTGGGAATACTCAGACTTGATTTGGATTCTCTCTTTCGTCTTGCTTTGAGTTGCTTAAATGTACCACTTTGATTTCTTGCCTTCTCTGATATGGCTATATTTTTGGGGACTATGCTTTTATATTACTGTACTCTGATGATTTTAGTACAAGGAAGATACTTTAAATTGATGTAATGGGTTTTCTGTATTTCATACTTATGTTATAATTGAATTTGGACCACGATGTTTTCTATTTGGAAAATAAAGTTTTAAATTCCGTTGTTGTTTTATATTTATCTTGTGATGTTTCTGTTTCTGTTTACCTATAACGCTTCACGAAACTTAATGCATTCTGTTAAAGAGTGACATTAACGTACATGGGGTGTCATAGTTAATGATTTGGTAAAGGATTTAGGTAATAAATCTGAGTTGTAAATAAACTGTATTAAAACGGTTTAAGGCTAAAAGGTGCATTTTATTAAGAAATTACTTAATCAACGAATTAAGTAAAATGGATATAATTGAAGGGGATTTTTTTAAAGTAAAGAAAGTTTTATAAAACCTTATTTTTTCTTTAATGGAATAATAAATGAGATTTTTGAGATATTATTATTAATATCAGTTTTTGAGTTATAAACTTTTATCTATCTCAAGATAAGAACGTTGTTGTGCCAAGGTCTAAGAGTTAAATTAAATACTCCAACTTGAATGACCTCACTATTATCAAGGGACGACACTAGTTTGTAATGGTAAAAGAGGTTAGAAATAGTTATTATCTCTATAAGAGGAATATTGCAAATTATTTTGCAAGATTTAGAGATTTTGTTAAACTATTGGGTTTTAAAGTAAACAATGTATTATTTGACATTATTTGGTCCATATATGAGGTGTGACTATACTTATATCATTAGGTTAAGTGTCATTAGGTTAAGTACATAGTACTTTTTTCTAGATAATGGAAATGGTATGGTTTTGTAGAAGCACTTATTCAAAGAAATAAGTAAATAACTAGGTTTTCAAAGAAATTTAAACAAGAGGTTAAACTGGTTTAAAACATAAATGCATGTTAGGAATCAAATTTTTATTTCCATAAGTGATAGTGTAAACTTCAAATTATATAGTTTTGATGTTAAATAAAAGCCGTTATGGTTTATATAATAAACAAGGTGTAACGACCTGATGGAGAAATTCAAGTCTTGAGATTTCTACAATAATACATAATCCTGAATTACTTGCCAAAACTCAAGTATCGAACCCACCAGATTGTTAATTAAAAGAAATTAGAGGGTGAGAAAAGAAAGAAATATTAGAATATAAGAAAAGGAAGATCAACAATACAGAATCAGAGTCTCACATCGCAGTGGAATAAATATAATATGGAAATGAATCTTTATAAATAACTTGTATAAAATACTTACATTCATCATAATATAGCAGATAATTGGTACATTTAGATAGTTATAATAATGTATCCTCATTTACATTACAAAGTGGAATAAATACTAATACGTCTGGACTCCTTCAACATGTCTTTTGAACTCCGTAGCATCCTAACCTGAACCTGTAAAACTCTGTCTGACCCGAGCATTGCAAACGCCATAGATCAGTCTTGTGAACCAATGTCATAAAACTCACTAATTTTATAAGTAACAGCCAACTTTCTTAACTTTATAAAACCCATTTGAAAGAAAAGGATAATCGTAAGACCAGTCCACACATAAACATGGATGATTTTTTACGATAACCCAAAACAGTTTGATATATCGAATCCGATGATATTATAATAGTGTCCGTCAAATCACAAAAAATAATCATCTAGCAGAACGTTTGCATCTCATGCTCTACACATATAGTATATAACCGAAAGATACATGGGCTTATTATAGAATAGATTTCCAACTATGACAAGGTATGTGACCATCTTCTGATAGTGCACCACTAGAGGGCAATGCATTAGGGTTCAATATGGACATTTTGCAACTCGCCCACACATCACCGACCACTCATTATCACTTGAGCGTATCGAATATATTGTTTCCCTATGGTTTTATGGGCCCACCGTACTTCTGCGGAGATACAAAAACGAAAGAAGAAATGGAAGAAGAAGAAATAATTTTTTCTCTAGATGGTAACAATACACCCTAATTGGAATGACCCACTTAGCCATGTTTCCTGCCTAATTTATATATTTTCCCAGTTGATGAGGCTTGAGGACATGATTACTTTTTCAAATAACATCTCAATATCTTTGAATGTCACATTGTCAGATCCTTCAAATCACTAATTGAAGTCCACAAATACACTTTGGGTGTTAAGCTAAGAGAAGGTTTCTTCTCCGCCACCAAACATGGTATATTTGTAAAAATCAACGTACATAACTCTTAAGGAAATACTCTTTCAGACATTTGTCCATACAAATCGTCCAGGAATAGGATGGACCGAAGGCACTCTCCTACCGCATCCTTATATCGGAATCACCCAAAGGATTAGTGGCGAGAAGTCCTTGCAAATCCATATATTTCAATCACGACTGAATCACAAGTCATAATAACTCCGGGCATGAACCAGAGAAATTTAACGAGTAGTTTTTCCACTCATGAAGATCCATGGTCTTCAATCCTCCATCTCGACCATCTTCTGATTCTTCAACGATTTTGTATTTGCTGGTCGGAATGGTTTTTCGAATATAAATTCAATCCCAGTCTTTCCGTACAACTAACCGATAATAGGTCAGATTTTGATAGTCAGTTATTTAACTTGTTGGATATCGCTGTATAGTGTTTTGATTATGACAACTATACATGTACATATATATTATTATTGACTAACTCTGTTTTGTAGGAAGAAACTCAACAAACAGATTCAAGAGCTTAAATCAAAGATTATATTTGTTTAAATTCTGTTAGTAATAGTAGAAAATGGTTAAAATCTTCTTTGATGATACGCACACATGGACAATCTAATGTATATAAGTTTTTACATAAGACATGCACAGGATATATGCCTATATAAGTAAACAGACGTCTGTTTATTTCAAGTAAGACGTATGTTCGCTAAAACAAAAATTGTTCCACTATAATATTTAAATGTCTGACTTATTATAAACGGACGTCTGTTTTGACCCCGAAATGGCATATTTCTTTGTTGTTTGAATTTTACTTAAAAGACAGACACCTGAATTTTTAATTTAGACATCTGAATACGAATAGATGCAACCATTCAATGAAGAGTCACAACCTTTAATTCATATCACTTCTTTAAATCTTTTCATGAATGATTGCATCTATTTGATTATTATAAATAGAAGTTCAAACAAATGAGTTCTTCACTGAAACTTACTCTAACTCTTTCTATCTTTTCTAAAACACTCAGATTCATAAAAGCATTCTATTTCCATATTTCTAAGAATACAAATCATTTCCAATCTTCAATATTCCTTCATAAACTACACTATTATCATCAAGGAATGATTATAGGAAGGATGTACATTAATTTGACATATTCATGTTGCCAAGAACACAAGTAGTCAACAAACTCTTTGTATTTTGGAAGTCCTCTTTAGTAGTTGAGGCAAGAAATCCCATTCAGTTGTTCGGGTGGTTGTAAACTTGTTCCTCCAGGTGAAGTGAGGGTATTTGTTTAGTGAAATACCAGAAGGGAGTCTTGGACTGGACGAAGGACAGTGGTCTGAACCAGTATGAAATCGACTGTGTCATTTTATTTACTGCTATTACTTTACTATCTACACATTACCTTGCTTATACTCCATACTGTACGATCTTACTGCTGCATAGACTCTTTCAATTGGTATTATAGCATGGACATCCTATAGTCGTAACACAGTTATTCAATATTTTAATAATATGGAAAATAATGCAAGTACTAGCAAAACCACTGTCTTTACATTTGCCGAAGAACAATCTACTCAAAGGACACCATTATTTAATGGTTTACATTACAGTTATTGGGCTACAAGAATGAGGATATATATGCAAGCAACCGGTTTTGATGCTTGGAATGTAACCCAAACAAAATTCACAGCACCTACAACTGAATACTCTACATGGACAATTGCTCAAAAAAATGAAGCTAGTGCAAATGCCAAAGCTATGAATATGCTATTCTATGCTTTGGGTAGAAAGGAATTCAATCGAGTTTGTATCTGCACCACTGCCCATCAGATATGGGAAACACCCAAAACAATTCATGTGGGTACAAGAAAGGTCAAGCAAGTAAAAATCTCAATGCTCAAAACCCAGTTCCAAAATTTTAGAATGAGACAAAATGAAACCATCAACGACACATACTCAAGATTTCAAGACGTTCTTCATGCCTTAAGAGTATTAGGAGAAAAATATAGTGACTTTTGTATTGTATCAAAGGTACTAAACTCCTTAACTGATGAATGTGAAAGAAAGGTTTTAGCTATTGAGAAAGCCAACGACCTATCAACAATGAAACCAGAAGAACTAATAGGTAACCTCATGTCTTATGAAGTAAATTGCCAAGACAAAAAGGACCAGGCACAAGAGAAAATGAATGCAGCTTTTCATGCGAAAATAGAAGAACCAGAATCAAAAGATGAGGATCTAGCATTTATTGACAAAAAATTTAATAATTTTATTAAATTTAGAAAAAGTAATTTAAAAAATAATTCCTCAAATAAACCTTCACCCTCAAGCTTAGAATGTTTTAATTGTCACAAGAAAGGTCATATGGTAAAAGACAGTCCAGAGCTAAAGAAGGAGAATCAGAAAAGCTTCAACAACAAGAATAAGAAAGACAAATTTAAAAAGTAATTCTTTTTCCATCACATAAGATGATTCAAATTTAGATTAATCGTATAGTGATAGTGATAGCGACAATGAATAAGCAAACGTGTGCTTCATGGCTCAAAAACATGAGGTTAGTGATTTATCTTATGATAATTTAATAGAAGTAAACATTTATTTTTTAATTACTATAAAAATTCTTAAAAATAAACTTAAGGAAACACATGAAAATCAAAACAAAGATGAATTTGAATGAGATATGTTAAAAGACGAAAAGAAAATTTCGGAAGAAGAACTTGAAAAGGTTCAATAATCTTTATCAAACTCAAATAGTCAACTTTCACTTTTGAGTCAAGAAATTGAACCTCAAAAGGCAAAGAATGATGAGATTGTTTCTGAAAATCACAATTTAAAAACTAAAATAACACCAATAGAATTAGATAATACTAGTCTTTGAACTAGATTGGATAGTACTACTAAAAATATTTCTAATTTTAATAAGGGAACAGAGAATTTATCTAGAATTATAAAAAATTCTCAATCCTTTCCAAATAAAAATGGATTAGGTTTTAAAAAGGAGTCAAAATTTCCTCCAAATAAAAATACTAATTTTAAGAGGAAAAATGATTCGAAACATAATGTAGTTTTGAAAAATATGGTAACACATAGTATATCAAAATACACTAAAAGAAAAAGAAAATCAAAACATGGGTTCCAATAACAAACAATAGTTTGATTAGGACCAATCATATCTTTATTTATGGAAACTGTTCATAACAATAAAAACTATATTTATAAGAGTGATAATGAACCCACTTGGGTTTAGTTTCCTAATATCTAACTCTTAGGAAACTATTAAAAGGTGTGTACCAATGTGTTTATTAATATTTTTTGTAGGTCCCACTCAAGAAGAAAAAATGGATTCTAGATATTGGTTGCTAAAAACACATGGCCGGAGACAAAGATATGCTTACAAATATTTCATACTTTGGTGGTGGTTCTGTTACCTTCGGAGATAACTCAAAAGGTTTTATGATTGGAAAAGGAGATATGTGTAAAAACCCACACTAATCTACACCCAAATTTTGAAAAAAATCAAAACTTGAACACATCCAAGCATGGAGCGTGTATATCTGGTACCCGCAACAAATGAGCATGAGCATAATCAGAGTACAATAAAAGATAACTTGCAGCAGAAACAAAATGGGATAATGAGTATTAACTCAGGTAACTACCTTTTTCAAAGTAAGTCACTCTGCCAATACCAAGCATGAGAGAGAACGAGAACCGAAAGACAAACTTAATCATATGTGAGAACCCGACCTTCTCTAGGAAACCTGGGAGGTTGCAATGAGGAGAGGGTCAGAACAACAAGTCCTGGTTACTAAGAAATGTACAACACAGACTATAACACAGATATATTCTGTTTGGTTCAACCCAAGTTGTATACCTAACAAAGTTAGTGATTCTAAACCAACATTGTTAATGTTTACGCATGTCTCTACTACTCTTTCCAAAGTAGTATTCCCAAGTTATAATACCGAGATAGGACATTTACACATATTTTTGTGAAGCCTTTATACCATAGATTAACCGTTCACTATATCGAGGGTGGGCCCCTAATTACGGGGTTTCTATTTATATATTCCCATTCATTGTTCTTTATTATTTATTGCCTGACTATCAATGATAGATATGGTGGATTCCTTCGGATTGCTTAAGATCCTAGGTGGACCAGTTGGTCACTTATTAACTCTCGATAGTATTTTCAACGTTAACATAAACTAGAGGCCGACATTAGCTACGGGCACTACTAGTTGAGGCTTCCGTCATTCACGCACGTACACTTGCCCCGCATAAATTGAGAGATGGTATTTTATCGTTCGCTATACCTTCTAGCTGACCTTATTAGATAACCTCCTTAATCGCTTATTACTTCCCATAGGACAGGTAGCCATATCTGACGTTTTAATTTCCAGGTTTTGGTAGGCCCATACACACCTACCATTTAAGACCCCTAAACTGAAAGACCTATTCCTAGGTGGACTCATCAACCCCAGTCACTTAGCCGTTTAGGACCCAGGAAGCGGACTATACGCAAAGGTTATTGGTTCGAACCTCCATTAGACTATTATACCTTTCCCTATTTGGGATAAAGTGGGCTACATTATTGAGTCATTCCCGTTTAGACCCTCTACACAGGAATACTCTTCTTACAAGATTTCTTTTGTCACGGGTTTTAGATAGTATATAGTATTTTACACTATTAACCTACTAAGTCCAATTGTATTTTCTATTTTCATTGGCATAAATAAGGAAGGTTGTATTTTCCCTTTTTCTCTAGGATTTCACTTAATATCTTCCCTAATATGGACTTAGTATATGAACTTAAAATCATGAATCCCCTTACGACTCCCGTTTCCTTTTATTTCCTTTTTATTGCCCTTTATGACCCTAACGGTCATATTTTCCTAAGGTAACTATTTATCAGTCCCACGTTATCTATTTATTGTACCCCAACGGACAATTTCTATTCTTATTCATTTACTTATTGTTTGACTATTATATACATATAAATATATTTATGTATCATGCCTCTCACATTAAGTTGACTACCTGTGGATGCTGGATTTTCCGGTCGGTTCCAGGCAGACTTCTACCATAAGTGAACTTAACCTCTTTCCTTAATACGATGATAATTATGCATTAGACCCCTCACATTGAACTGACTACCTGTGGTTGCTAGATTTGCAGGTCGGTTCCGGTCAGACTTCTACCACAAGTTGAGTTTAACCTCGTGTCTAATGCAGTTGTAATTCAAATTTCCTAATTGGGGTTCACAACATTTATCCTAATTGATTTTAGAATTTTAACCATTTTTCTCATCATATTTATTTTCCCTAAATCAATATTGGTTACAATAGTTATTTCTTTATTTGCGGTCTCATTTATAGCAGTTAATTACATTTATTGCTTCAAATGGTCACCACAAGTATATTAATTCAAAATGGATTATATTTACACATAATTCCATATTGAAACATATCCAATCATTCAAACATTCCATATTGTTTAAACCGAAATTGGTTCAAACACCAAAGGTGCTACGAAAGCACTTCACCAAATGGTTAGGAATGAGACCATAATCGCAATAAGCAAGTAAATACACAAAGAATTTTATAGTGGTTCAATCTAAAATAAATCTGCATCCACTTTGGGGGAGATTTTCATTATCACATGCGAGTTTACAAAGTTTGAACACTCTCTCATTACATCAATTTTCATTCTCACAAACTCTTCTCTTGATCTAATCAAAATAACCAAGGAAGTTGTTAGAATCCTCTAAGTATAGAAATTAGAGAAGTGGATCTACGATTCTTCAAACACTTGAATGGATTTCGATGATTTGATTGTAAATTTGATGTTTGATCTTTGATTGTGTTAGAATCACTTTGAATGGTTGAAGAAATAGTTAGGGAGCCCTTTGGGATCATCCAATTCGGTCCCCATTAATGTGGAGTGCATGGGGTATTTATAGAATTGAGGGGAGTGAAATTATGTAGTGTTATGTAGTGCAGGCATCCATGTCGTTCGTTCATGACATGGTTCATGTCGGTTGGGAGTTAGCTAGCGACAACTTGGCATGGGACAGCTGGCAGTAGCCTGGATGCAGCTAGTGACGGCATGACTTATGTCGGCTATGACATGGCATATGCAGCTTACATTCAAATCGGTTATAATATGGATGGTTGCGATATGGATTCATGTCGGCTATGGCATGGCTGGATGCTTCTTAACTTCGGCGAGATGACTATAGCTTTGCACATTGCCTTTAGTGTTCGGACAACACAGACTTCAGACGACTTGATCTATACGATATGAGCCAAGGACAAGATGGCAACTTATACCGTGATGATGAGCTCGCCTCACGCCACGGTTTGAAGACGACATGGAGGCCAGATGACTTAGCTTAGGTCTGGCGTTATGAATGGAGTACGGCATGGTTTGGGATGACTTGATCTCCTCAGGCCGGCTTGGTGAGGGATGAGTTGACTTAGGAATGACGTGGTTTACTTCCCTCCTTGCGGCATGACTTTGGAACAGTTCGGGCTTGTGTATAACGACTTGGGAAATGAACAACATGAATACAAACATCAATCCCATATTTTTATGGGTTAACATTTGCGCCTCGAAGTTCGTATTATTAGAAATAATGCGGACTTCGAGTTACAATATTTTTTATGTTTGTCAAGCGTTTTTACTAAGTCGTTAAATGCTTTTTCCTAAAAAACCATCCCATCGATGTTATCATGTCACAAGTCGTTTGCACACCGTCACTATGTAATCCGCACTGGACCTTTAAATTGTTTTGGACCTTCTAGCCGTGTTGGGCTTCAAACGGGTTTCACCTGGCCCAGTTACCCTCAGTGCCTTCATTTTATCTCTCATTCCACTCGTCCATTCATATTCCACTCACATTTGATGCTCCTATCTCGTTAATGGTGGCTGCGCTCTGAGAAAGGACATTGTGCTTCCCTCGAACAATTTACCTAATCGTATCACGACGCTGCTTACCAGATTTCGATCAGACAAGCTCCGACGAACTCAACCATTCCAATAATCAACACCAATTCGATCAACTCAATACTTGTTCCCCTAAACTTAAAGTGTTCTTCATCGTCAATTAATCAGAGGACCATTGCAAGTAACTTCTGCCCAAAATCAGGTTTAATCATCATTTTATTTCTTCCGATTTTTGAGTTCAAATTGAATAATTGAATATATAGGGCTCTAGAGAGTAAATTCTTGGTATCAAAATGGGTTGAATTGGGATCAGATTGGATTGTAATGGGTTAAATGTTGTGTATGAGGGATTTGAAATACACTGGTCCTCTTAAAACTCTGATTTGGTGTAATGCACATATCATGTTTGTTGAAATGCTTGAGACGTAATATCCCATGTATTTTTTTGCTGGCTTGTACATTAGGATTTGACTGCCTTAGCTTGCTGAAATAATCCTGATAATGCTTTAAACTTTTATCATTGATGATAAAATATGTTGGCCTTTATCACATTTGAATTGGCTTTTGCTGATATAACTCATAACTCCATGTCGCAAAACCGACGTAGAATCCCAAGTCGATCAAGTCGTATAATCTTGTCTTAACTTGCAAATATAACTTTAGGCTGATTGCATATCATTGTTTGAACTAATAGCTCACAAATTTGTGCATGAAATAGCACCTGAACCTTACTCTCGTTTTGCATGATGTCGAACTGCTGAATGTGTGCTTTTGTATTGTGCTTGTTTGACCGCAAAGATCCAAGTTGCTGAAATAACTTCAAAACCCCATGTCATTATGGCGACTTGAATTATCAAGTCGTTGCTTTGATTTAAGTCATATGAGGTGCCATGTCGTATGGATGACTTGACTCTCTATCGATTTAAATCCCGATTGCGACTTGGTGACCATGTCGCCATGCGACATTAACCATAAGATGGTTCGAAACCTGAACGACTTAAGCTCTCCCTAACGACTTAAGTTTGTAATGACTTGAGTCTGAATGGCTTAAGTGCCCAGTGAATTAAGCTCGAAACAACCTAAGTCTGAACGGCTTAACCCTTGAATGGCTTAAGTCTTGGTATGACTTCAGCCTTGTTGTGCCTTGAGTCGTACTACGACATGAGTCCCTTAACGACTTAAGGACCGAACGACTTAAGCTTTGAAAAACTTAATGGTTAGGCCGACATGATATCTTAAAATTAGATTGTCAAGCAAATTTTGAGTATTTCAGAAATTGAATAATCCATGGCTTCTCTTTAGAAGTTAAGAATTTTCTGTGACGCGTTTATGAACGGGTATTCTTATGTAGAATGACTTCTAAAAAGAGTTCTCGCCTTCGCATCGAAGGAACCTCCTCTTCTGCCCCCCGAAATCACTGCTACTTCTGGACAAGTTTATACACCACAATTTACGGAACTCCGACCTGTTAGTACTAGGGAACAAGAAAGGAAGTCCACCACCTTAAATCAAGATCAATTTGAACAGTTATGCGGACAATATGGAATTCCTATTACTGATGCGATATTGCCAAAAGAGGGTGTATTCGCGGACAGACCCCCGACTGGATATGTAGTTGTGAATCGACACATGCTAGCAATCGGTGCTATTCGTCCATTCACTCAGCTCCGCTCTAACGGCTACATCATCCTATTAGGGCTTTATATTCTTGCTATGGACAAAGAAGGGTGCAAGCCTACTTTCCACGAAATCCGACACTTATGCTCTTTTAAAGTTAGGAAAGATACTCCTTCTATCATGCATGCTGAAGGTGCCCGGAATCAGAAACTTATTCATAATTTGCTAGACAGTGTTTCGGGGTTCTTAAATCAATTTGTCTTTGTTCGATGCTCTGAAGCCTTTCATGGGAATTGGAGGGGGTAAACAATCTTTTTTTATGAAAGCTCACTTTTAACCCTTCCATTGACCTCAACTACTGAACTTTATGTTCTTATTTTTTCAGTTCTCCCAGCTCCTTTTAAAGACAAAGATGGTGCTCCTTATAAGCCTCTTTACGAATCTATTCATATTGCTAGTATATTAGATAGATTTAGACAGTATGTAATAACGGAAGGCAGTCTTCACAAGTACGGATTACTCCATTTTTCTAGGAAATTCTATTCCAAAGGAACACCTCCAACTCCCAAACTTAAGCCCGTGGAACTAGATGTTGGTACTTCTGGCGGTGATAATGAGGCCAAAGGCCAAACCGTTGACCCTTCACTGAAAAAATGCTATGAATCCGTTGGCGGTAGTAAAATGACTGCTAGGGAGGATGAAGCATTTAACCAGCGTGAGGGTAAGAGTCTTCTGACTTAACCCGAACAAGTTGAGAAAGAAGGTACCACCCCGAATCTTGTACCAGAAACCGAGCAGATCGACGAAGATGAGAGAGAGGGTAACATTCCAGATCCTACACATGAGACTGAGCATGTTGTTGAAGGTGAAACAACATTAGAAATTGATCTGAACGCTGAGGAAGGCTCCACAGTTACCTTTGAGGGTTTAGGTGACCTTAATTCGGCTAAGTATCTTAGCCAGGGTGATACTGTTACCCGATCAATTGATCCTCAAACCACAATTACAGGAGCTAGCATAATGGAGGCTCTTGTCTCTAAGCCAGGAAAATTTCTTGCATCTCTAGGACTTTCCTTGGATCTAATTATAAAAACTAGTCTGTTAAAAGAAGCGCTTTAGAAAATATTTCTAATATGCACACACTTCTTAAATTTCTTTGTAGTTTTCACAGGTTGCCCCAGCACCTTCCGGTTTGAGTGCTAAAAGCTTTTCTTATCTTTTCTCAGGTTCAGAAATGCATGGTCAACACTTGTCAGACTTTAGGAAGAAAAACGTTACATACAACCCGAAGCACCTCTTACAACCCTATCCTTTGCACCAACCGCAACATTCCAAGCAATATTATCCTCCTCAGCAGCCACAATCCTCTCACAAGCCTCCACCATTGCGCGAACATGAATTTTCTGATGAGCATATATGAAAGATGCATGAGGAGAATGAGGAAGAAAGGAGGAGACAAACTTGGCTTAGAGATGACGACGACGATGTTCATGATGGAGGGAGCCGCATAGAGAAGCGAGGCAAAGACGATCAAGGGAAGGATGGTTCACATAAGCACCCTCGATTGGACATGCTTCCTATTATAGCCCAATCAATCCCGCCAACAGGCATTCCCGACCCTTCTGCAGAAATTCACTCGATTAATCAAAAGCTTCGTTATGATCCCGAGCCAGCAAAAACTTCTCTTGCTGGAAGATTCAAGGGTTGGAATTTGAAAGGGATACTCTTTGACGTGGGGTTAATCCAACTGATGCCGATGACATAGCGAAGGAAATAGATACCGTAATAAGTCAAATGCACACCCAACTTGACACTGCTAAAAGTCAGGTCGACACGAAGCTAGGTATCGTCAAGGACCATGCTAAGAAGTAGTTGAGCGGATGGCACAAATTTGACGATGATTTCCAAAAGCGTAATGACGCTAACCTTGCAAAGATTGCTTCTTTAGAAAGCGACAAAGCTAAGAGGGAAGAAGTTCCGGATTCTCGGAAAGTGATTATTGCATTCCTCACTAGAAGAAATGCAAAATGGAAGGGTCTAGATGCCGAGAACAAGAAGTTCAAAGAAGAACTTGCGGCTGTTAAACGAAGGGAAAAGGAAGCCCAAACTGCTAGACACAATGCTGAAGTTACATTGTCTATAGAAAAGGATTTCTTTATACAATATCGGGACGACGCTGCCCAACTTTGTGAAACTGTCAATTCCTTGAAAGCTTCCAATCTTATATTAACGACTAAGGTTGTGTAACGACCTGCATTCTACGCATCGGACGATCGTAGAATATTTATTTCATTCACATATGAAGTCGTATGGTCGTGTGACTTTAGGAAATGACTATTGGCGTCATTTCCCATGTTCACAATTTTTGCAAAATTTTAAATGACCATTTTGCCCTTAGTGAATCTTGTTCCGCCTACAACTTTTGATTGGCAAGGAGTTTTGACTTCAAACCACTTCCATTGGATTCGGATGATGGTTTACCTTACCGTAGAGTGGTCACATTAATCAAACGGACTTACCGTTTGGCAAAAATGACTGAAATAAGGTTTGAAGATGGAAAAATGGCTTAACCGGGCTTAATTAGGTGATTACTGGTTAGGCCTATAACCCATTTCGGGATTAGGGTTACGGAAAGGCTGAAAAGAGTTAGAGGATGATTCATTTTCATTTTTCCAGCCGACACTTACCTTCCTCTAACCCTTGTAATGACCTCCACCTTCTAAATTCATCCCTAATCACTTCCTAATAACATATTAAGCAAATCTACATCAAATTAAGGCGGATTAGCATCAAAATCGAGATAGATCTGCTGGAACACATCGGAATTCGATCCAAATCAGAGAAGTTTTTAGATCTATAATTTATTTGTGGCTTAGGTGAATGATTTGCACTTTTGTTCACTAATTACGGCTAATTATGGGTGATTAGTGATAATTAGAGAAATTATGCATCATAGAAATCTGGATAAATATGTGAAAATTCTAAAATATTATTTTATGTCACTGGTAAAAATTTGGGTTAATTTGGATTAAGTTTGCTAATCCTATTGTTAAAACATGGTTAAGGGGAAAATCATGCTTTTTGGGTATGTTTGATCTAAAATATTTCATGTGAGTGATGTTTTAGTGTTTTTGATTGATTCTATATGTTGTTACTGCTGTTTGGAATGTTTTGTGGTGTCATAGGAAGGTTAGAATGGTTGAAAACGCCGTCATCTGGCGTAAATAACTTGTTGGAAAAAATCGCAGATTTTCAGGTCTGGTTAGGAGGAAATCCCGATCTGAACCGGTTAGGTAGGAGATCCGAACTGATCTGGATAGGAGAAAGAGACCGAACCGATCCAGGTAGGAGAAGGAGACCCGAACCGAACCGGATAGGAGAAGGAGACCTGAACCAAACCGGATAGGAGAAGGAGACCCGAACCGAACCAGATAGAAGAAGGAGACCCGAACAGAACCGGAAAGGATGAGGAGACCCCGAACCGAACCAGATAGAAGGAGGAGACCCGAACCGAACACCAATTCAAACAAAACTCGAGATGCAAAGGAAGTCCAAGTGGGAAGTTATCACTCAGGATCCAGATGGGAACCAACGAGTTAACTTCTAGAGTTGGGCTTTACTGCGGGACGTGTGCAAAGGGGTTATCGGTATCTATGACTTTAGTTCACCATTGAAGAGAAGGGGTATATAGACGAACCAGAGCCAGGGAAGTGTTGACTGGTTGGCCCTTAACCTAGTGCCAAGGATGTGTGGATTCGGTAGGGTTATTGACTATAGACCAGGGATGTATGGTCATAGCAATAGTTGTACGGAGTTGCCATCATGACCACAATAGTTTTGGTGATCAAAGTGGTGGATATTGCATGCTTTACATACTGAGTGAGAGACGTGAGGATGATTGCTGTGTTTAATGTTTGCTATCACCATGATACACACACTCCCATTTTACACTTTATGTTAGTGTTACCTTAGAGTATTGTACATCTTGTTGCGCTAACTCTTTGGTTGCAGGTCCAGGTTCAGGTATGATTATTTATACCTGTTATTGCTTTATTTTGCTGCTATCGCTCATACCTGACTTTTGTTTGGCCCAGAGTTTTATGTCTCTTCTTATTACTCTGGGTTCTCCTAAATGAGCAGATTAGAGGCAAGTTGGTGGTGATGCGCGAGTACCTATCCGGAGACGAGCAGGAGGCTTCCACGTACTATATACATATATTCTCCTTGTGTTGTTTCTAGTCACTGCTTTGGGCATTAGTAGTGTACCTTTTCTATTTTGCTTTAAAGACAGTATTTTGAAGTTGTAATAATGATGGTTTGGATCATAAGCTGTATTTTGGATTCCCCTACTATGATGGTTTAGTTTTCAGCTTATGCACTGTCTCGCCTGTTTTATGTCAAGTTATGTTATTATTGTATTTTATTCCATGCGTTGTGAGATATACTACAGGTTCTTTGGTGATTCATCATTTCAAGACCCTTTTTATTTGATGACTGTCCCATGCTAATCGGGCATTGACACAACGCATTTCGGGGAAATGTCGGCTAGTTTGGGGGCGGTCTGTCACATTTGGTATCGGAGCCAGGTTGCGTAGTTAACCTAGGGGAAGACGTCAGGGAGGGATAGTATACGTATATGAGAGTGCGTATTTGTGATATTTTGGTTTTCAAAACTATATATATATACTATTAGTATATCTAAGGATGAAGTCGCACTGCACGGGCACCATATGGAGATGGTTAATCGTTTTCTCTTTACAGACTGAACGATGAGCCGATATACGATGAGTACGAGTTCAGGGGCCAACAATGGGAATGTCCTGATATGAGGACGATGTTTACTACCTTCATGCGAGAGATGCTTAGGGATGCTCAGGGAATAATCCCTAATGCTACTAACGGTGGTGGTGCAGCGGTGCCGGCGCCTAAGGACGATTTTGCCAAGCTCAGCAAGGATTATACTATTCTTGGTGGAAAGCCATTCCATGGAACAGAATCGGCTACGGAGGTTCAGGATTGGCTTGATAGTTGTGAACGCATCTTCGAGGATTTACGGATCAATGATGTAATGAGGAGAAAGGTAGCATCGCGTTGGCTTCAAGTACGGGCTATGAATTGGTGGAATGCAATTAAAGCGGCTACTCCTGAGGGTCAAGTTACTTGGGATCAATTTAAGACTCGCTTTAGTGACAAGTTTATTCTAGCTGCTCAGAAATCAGAATTGTTTAGGAAATTTTTGGAACTTATGCAGAATAGTAGGGCTGTCTCGGAATATATTGCTGAGTTCATTACTTTTTTGAAATATGGAATATCTCTTATCGATACTACCAAGAAGAAGAACGTGAAGTTCATAATTGGCTGAGATGAGTACTTAGGAGAAAGACTTATAACCCACATCGACGAGACATTCGATTCTATTGTGGGAAAGGCATTGAGGTCTGAGAGCCTTTACCCTAAGTCAAAAACCGAGTGTGCTGTTACATTTGTAGAAGAGCCAAAACCGAAGGCAAGTGGTGGAGGCAAGAATAATTCCCAGAATAAGAGGAAACAAAATCAGACCAAGGATGGTTAGAAAAGAAGAATAAGAAAGATACCGAGTGCTATAGCTGTGGCAAGAAGGGTCACTTTGCTAAAGATTGTCGAGCAAAACCCAAGGAAAAGAAGTGCTTCAACTATGGCCAAATGGGACATTTTGAGAATGAATGTCCATAACCCCCTAAGGAGAAGAAAATGGTGAAAGCATATGATATCAACGTTGTTCCTTCTTCGTCGAATGCCCCAACTGCGGCGCAGAAGGGAAAAGGTGTCGTTATTCAAGGTATGCTTTCTATTTATGATGTTCCTGTTCGAGTGTTGTTTGATACCAAGGATTCCCATTCCTTCATATCTAGTGACCTAGTAGATAGGTTTGGACTGGAACCCAAGATTGTCGATAGACCTCTAGTTGTGACGAACCCACTCGGTGGTTCGACTAGCCTTAGTATGATTTGTCGTAATTTGGTCGTATCGAGTCATGGATGTATTTTTGCTTGTGATTGCTTTGTTTTGGGCATTACTGGGTTTGGTATTATTTTGGGAGTCGATTGGCTCTAAAGGTATGAGGCGGTGGTAGACTATGAGGGGTCTTCAGTGACCATTAGTGCAGACGATGGGCGGAGGGTACTGTTTGGTTGCCTACCTAGTGATAAGGTGATGGCTAGTTTTCTAAATTCCCTCGACATCCCGCATGATGAGTTGTCAGATGTGGCTATTGCTAGCGAGTATCCAGACATCTTCGGGGAAGTGAGCGGACTTGCACCACACCGAGAGATTGAGTTTCAGATTGATTTAGTGAAAGATGCCAAACCTATAGTGATGCCACTACATCGTATGGCGCCAAGGGAGCAGCGAGAGCTCAGGGTGAAATTAAGCGATCTTTTGAAGAAGAGACTTATCCAAAGAAGTGTTTCCGAGTGGGGAGCACCAGTTGTATTTGCTACCATGGCCGATGGTTCTCTTTGATTGAATGTAGACCACCGCCAGTTGAATAAGGCGACGAGGAAGAATAAGTATCCTCTTTCACGTATAGACGATTTGTTTGATTAGTTGAATGAAGCGAGAGTGTTCTTCCAGTTAGATCTCATGACATGATTTCATCAGCTCCGAGTAGCAGCTGAGAGTATACCTAAAATGGCATTTTGAACGTCATCTGGATTCTATGAGTGGTTGGTCATGCCATTCGGGTTGACAAATGCACCAACATATTTTGTGGATCTTATGAATACGGTATTCAAAGATCAATCGAATAAGTTTGTTCTTGTGTTCGTGGACGATATCATGGTTTACTCGAGGACAGAGGAAGAACACAAGGAACATTTAAGGATATCGATGGAGGTGTTGAGGAAACACCAATTAAAAGCGAAATTTTCTAAATGTCACTTCTGGAGAAGGGAAGTGAGGTTCTTGGGCTTTGTCATTTCGGAGAATGATATTGGCGTCGATCTTGCGAAGGTGGCTACGGTGAAGATTGGTCTACGCCCAAGAATGCAACGAACGTAAGAAGTTTCTTGGGGTTAGCTGGATATTATCGTAAGTTTATCCAAGACTTCTCCAAGATAGCGGCACCGTTAACTCAGTTGACCAAGAAGAATCAAGCTTTCATCTGCGACGAAAGGAGCGAGAACGCATTTAAGAGCCTAAAGGAAAAGTTAACGTGCGCACTAGTGTTAGTTATTTCTAAAGGGAACGAAGAAATGACGGTATACACAGATGCCTGTGGTATCGGACTAGGTGCTGTACTAATGCAAGGAGGTAGGGTTGTAGCTTATGCTAGTCGGCAACTTGAACCGCATGAGAAAAGATATCCTACCCATGATTTGGAATTGGCAGCGATCGTGTTCGTGTTAAAGATGTGAGACACTATCTCTTGGGAGAAAATTTTGAGTTATTTACCGATTATAAGTCATTAATGTATCTTTTCTCTCAAAGGGATTTAAATCTTTGTCAGCAGAGATGGTTAGAGTTTTTGGCTTCATATGATTTCAATATCGCATACACACACGGGAAGGGAAATGCAGTAGCCGATGCATTGAGTAGGAGACATGCCAGCTTAGGGGCTATGTTTCTGGAATGGAAGCACATGGAGTATATAGTAGGATACAGTTACAGACCTAAGTGCGAATTGGATCCAGAGATGTTAGCAAGTTTAACGATCAGACCGACTTTGATTGAGCGGATCGGTTCTAGTCAAAGGGATGATCCTAACCTATTGGAAATCATCTCCAAGGTAGAGTTAGGTATCGACGATGAGAAGATGAACAAGTATGGACTTGATAGAGAAGGATGGCTTCGAAAGAATGAGAGGTTGGTTGTACCCAACGTTAATGGATTGAGAGATGAAGTGCTTAGAGAATGTCATCACTCGAAACTGACCATACATCCCGGTGGAACAAGATGTATTGAGACATGAAGCAGACCTACTACTGGGAAGGGATGAAGAGAGATGCTGGGAAGTTTATATCCAAGTGCATGAATTGCCGGTTAGTTAAAGCCGAGCAAAAGAAGCCTAGTGGTTTGTTACAACCGATGGAAATTCCCAAATGGAAATGGGAACAAGTCTCAATGGATTTCATTGATGGTTTACAAAGGACTAGATCGGGTCATGATAGTATTTGAGTAATTGTGGATCGAATGACCAAAAGTGCAAGGTTTATACCGGTCAAGTCGAATAGAACGGCGACTAAGTTAGCAGAACTGTATATGAATTGGGCAGTGAGATTTCATGGAGTACCTAAAGGTATTTTGAGTGACTGAGATCCATTATTTACTAGTGGGTTTTAGAAGAGTTTACAAGAGGCTTTAGAGTCAGAATTACATCTCAGTACTGCGTACCATCCTCAAACCGGCGGTCAAACAAAGAGGGTGAATCATGTATTAGAGGATCTCTTGAGAGCTTGTATATTAGATTTCGGAGTGTCATGGGATGGCCATTTGCATCTAGTTGAGTTCGCATATAATAATAGTTATCAATCCAGTATTGGTATGACTCCATTTAAAGCTTAGTACGGAAGACTATGCAACTCACCGTCATGTTGGTTGGAAACCAGTGAGAAATTTGTGCTTGGCCCGGATGTAATAAGAGAAAATTTAGGTAAGATCAAGGTTATTCAACAGCGAATGAATGCTGTCCAAGATAGGAAGAAGAATTATGCTGATAAAAGACGAAGAGAATTGAAATTCTCCATTGGCGACTTGGTATTCATTAAAATTTCTCCGTTTGGCATCATGGTTTGTTGGTCCATTTCAGTTCTCGAGCAAGTGGGGAATTTAGCATATAAAGTTGGATTACCAAATAAGATGGAGGGAGTGCACAACGTATTTCATGTTTCCCAGTTAAGGAAGTTCGTGCACAATTCTGATATGACTGTTTCACTAGATCAGTTGGATGATATCGGGGTGGAATCTGAGGCAGTTGGGAGCCACAGAACGATTTGTATTGTCGGACATGATACAAAGCAACTTCGAAGGAAGACGATGGAATTGGTTAAGGTCCAATGGGGCGATAATGAGAATGACTGTACTTGGGAAACGATGAAAGCATAAGGAAGTCATATCCAAAACTCTTTGCCTGGTAAGGTTTTAATCGCGATATTGTTATTTTCTTGTTAGTAAACCGCATGCTAGGATAGGCTTATTATTGTTATGCATGTTTGATTATTTGTAAATGGTTGATAGGCAAGCGGGCGACCATTGTATGTTTTCTTGATTAAGGAATTTCGGAGGCGAAATTTCTTAAGGGTGGAGAGTGTAACGACCCACATTCTACGCATCGAAGGATCGTAGAATATTTATTTCATTCACGTATGAAGTCGTATGGTCGTGTGACTTTGGGAAACGACTATTGGGGTCATTACCCATGTTCACGATTTTTGCCGAATTTTAAATGACTGTTTTTCCCCTGGCGAATCTTGTTTCACCTATAACTTTTGACTCGTAATGAGTTTTGACCTAAAACCACTTCCATTGGATTCAGATGATGGTTTATCTTTCCGTAGAGTGGTCACATTAATCAAACGGACTTATTGTTTGGGAGAAATGACTGAAATAAGGTTTGAAGATGGAAAAACAACTTAACCGGGCTTAATTAGGTGATTTGTGGTTAGGCCCATAATCCATTTCGGGATTAGGGTTATGGTAGGACTGAAAAGAGTTAGAGGATGATTTATTTTCATTTTTCCAGTCGCCACTTACCTTCCTCTAACCTTAGTAATGGCCTCCACCTTTTAAATTCATCCCTAATCACTTCCTATTCACATATTGAGCAAATCTACATCAAATTAAGGCGGATTGGTAGAGCTGCTGGAACACATAGAATTCGACCCAATTCAGTGGAGTTTTCAGATTTATAATTTATTTGTGGCTAAGGTGAGCGATTTGCACTTTTATTCACTAATTATGGCTAATTAGAGGTGAATAGTGATAATTAGCTAAATTATGCATCATAAAAATCTGGAAAAATATGTGAAAATTTTAAAATATTATTTTATGTCACTGGTTAAAATTTGGGTTAATTTGATTAAGTTTTCTAATCCTATTGTTAAAATATAGTTAAGGGAATTAAGGGGAAAATCATGCTTTTTGGGTATGTTTGATCTTAAATATTTCATGTGAATGATGCATTAATGTTTTTGATTGATTCTATATGTTGTTACTGCTGTTTGGAATGTTTTTTGATGTCGTAGGATGGTTAGAATGGTTGAAAACGCCGTCGTTTGGCGAAAATAGCTTGCTGAAAAAGTTACAGATTTTCAGGTCTTGTTAGGAGGATGACCCGATCCGAACCAGTTAGGAGGGAGGCCCTAACCGATTCGGATAGGAGAAAGAAACCCAAACTGATCCGGATAGGATAAGGAGACCTGAACCGAACCGGATAGGAGAAGGAGACCCGAACCGAACCAGATAGGAGAGGGAGAGAAGGAGACCTGAATCGAACCGGATATGAGAAGGAGACCCGAATCGAACCGGAAAGGAGGAGGAGATCCGAATTGAACTAGATAGAAGGAGGAGACCCGAACTGAACAACAATTCAACCGAAACCCGAGATGCAAAGGAAGTCCAAGTAGGAAGTTATCACTCAGGATCCAGATGGGAATCAACGAGTTAACTTCTAGAGTTGGGCTTTGCTATGGGTTGTGTGCAAAGGGGTTACCGATATCTATAACTTTGGTTCACCGTTCAAGAGAGGGGGTATGCAGACGAACCAGAGCCAGGGAAGTGTGGACTGGTTGGCCCTTAACCTAGAGCCAGAGATGTGTGGATTGGTCAGGGTTATTGACTATAGACAAGGGAAATATGGTCATACCAATAGTTGTACAAAGTTGCCATCATGTCCCCAATAGATTTGGTGATCAAAGCGGTGGATATCGTATGCTTTACGCACTGAGTGAGAGACGTGTGGATGGTTGTTGTGTTTGATGTTTGCTTGTTTGATGTTTTCTATCACCATGACGCACACACTCCCATTTTACACTTTATGTCAGTGTTACCTTAGAGTATTGTACATATTATTGAGCTAACTCTTTGGTTGCAGGTCCAAGTTCAGGTATGATTATTTATACCTGTTATTGCTTTATTTTGCTGCTATCGCTCATACCAGACTTTTTCCTGACCCAGAGTTCTATGTCTCTTCTTATTACTCTGGGTGCTCCTATACGAGCAGATTAGAGGCAGGTTAGATGGTGATGCGCGAGTAGTTGTCCGGAGACGAGCAGGAGGCTTCCACGTACTATATACATATATTCTCCCTGTGTTGTTACCGGTCACTGCTTTGGGCATTAGTAGTGTACCTTTTCTATTTTGCTTTAGAGACAGTATTTAGAAGTTGTTATAATGATGGTTTGGATCATAAGCTTTATTTTGGATTTTGCTGCTATGATGGTTTAGTTTTCAACTTATGAACTGTCTCTCCTGTTTTATGTCAAGTTATGTTATTACTATAATTTTATTCCATGCGTTGTGAGATATACTACAGGTTCTTCGGTGATCATTGTTCAAAACCCTTTTTCTTTGACGACCGTCCCGTACTAGTCGGGCATTGGCACAACTCATTTCGGGGAAATGCCTGCTGGTTCGTGGAGGTCCGTCACAGGTTGAGACTCTTGAGAAGGATAAAAAAACGCTGAGGAGACTCTTAAGAAGTTCATGGATGACGCTAATGCTGACATGTTCAAATTTTATGTTTTCAGCTTCATGAGCCAAGGGAGTTTACATTATTTAGGGGACAACTTTCCAACCACATTGGCTCTTGTCAGGGAGCGAGTACTTGAAATTAATGATGGTGATCGCAGCGAAGACGATCTCATTAGTGATCTCTTAGATGAGAGATCCAAGAAAGCTTTAGCTGAGGGAAAAGCTCGGTTGGCAAGCGATAGGGCTGGTGCTTCCGGGGAGCAGCCCCAGAATTAAACCAACATGGATCCTCCCGTTGATCCTGTCAACATTGGAGCTTCTAGATCACAGACACCGGTTAACCTTCCTGATGCTTCGAAAGAAAAGGAAACAATTGCAGATGAGTGTACTGCTATGGATAATGTTATTGAGGAGCATGGTGGAGATGATGAAGGTGATGATGATAACATAGACAAATGGAGAATTGAGCACAGAGATATCCAAGAGAATCTTCTAGATGTAGGTAAAACTAAAACTGATTTCACATGTCACACTTAGATTCCTTTTTTTGTTCACCTGGATCTCTTGCCTTTTATGCTCATTGCCCCATGTTCTAAGTTTAATCTCACCCCTATCTTCTCCTGCTATATGCAAGGCCATAACAACTGAAGCTGTTATAACTGACTTAACTTTGATGTTCCTCTTGCCTCAGTTATCATTCCTGTATGTATTGACACGTCTTTACTTGCCATTACAGCCCCTGGGTCACAAGATACTAAAATCAGTGCGCTTTTTGACTTAGAGTATGTCGATTATACTCTTAGTGATGATGAGGAAGCCATAGAAACAAATGAAAGCCCTGGACATACTGCTAAGGATCAGGGAAAGAAGACATCCAAGTCCTCATCATCTTCAAAACGCAAGAGAAAGAAGCGTATTGCTTAGGAGATAGGAGTTATTACTTTTGTCTTCTTAGGAAAACCCAAGTGACGTGGCTGTGACTCCTCCTCCTCTCAACAAACCAACTCTAAGGGCAAGTGATAAGAAGAAATAGTCTCCGTACCAGCTTATTTTGCTTCCTGACTACCTTCTTTTATATGTTTCAATCAGATCGGTTGTGTATGCGGGTGCCAGTCCCCGCTTGTTACATTATGTTACTCTACATCTGAAACTTTCGTACTAGACTTATGACTTTGTGATTTGACTTTGAATTGCTGTGATGGAAATATGTTATGTGTTCTGCTTATTGTACTTAAGCTTTTGCTCTAGCTTTGTCATACTTTCTTGTCTTGCATTCCACACCTGTTGACTTTACACACTTTCAACATAAGTTTTCTATATCACAAGTCATTTGTCATTGCAATGCCTGGTATTATAATGACCTCGTTGTACTTTTTTGTAATTACTGATTTTTCCATTTTTTGTAGCCACGGATCATTATTAATTGGATTTACTTGACCAATTTTACTGAATTTTCTTAATTTTGACTGGGGCAGCATTTGAGACTTCTTTTCCCTAAATAACCACCTTTTGTGTTTACCACTGTATTGAAGTTCTCGAATTTTCCTTAGCCATTTCAATGGATTCAACTTTGTTGATCGGATTAATCCTTATAGGTTCCAAGCCTTTTTGTTTAGTGTAAAGTTGTCACGAGCTTATGGTATGTTTAAGTGAGAATTATTGATTTTTTTTAATGTGGTGGTGATGCCTCCATACCAAAGTTCGCCATAAGCTTTAAAGGTTAAGTGTGACTGACTATATTTGGAATTTCTCGGTCATATGCTTTTGTCGTCACATTTGGTACTTCCTGGCTTGCTCGTGATCCAAGAATTCCTGGTTTAGTTAGCCAGGCTAATGCCTTTTAATGGAAAGGAATTTTTGTTTTTGTACCCCTGCTTGAGAGGTCTTATATTTTCAGTATATTCAACCATGTTTCTCGCTAACTTGGCAGTCCAGGTCCTTCGGAGATTAGATTTGAATATATGCCCCCGGGGAGATCTTGGTTTTCCTACCTCCAGAGAGGTCTTTGTAAATCCGTTATTCGTCGTGATTGAACAATTCAGCCACTTGTAGAATTTGTCGAACGCCTTCGAAAAGGTCTTTTGAGTCCGTCAGTAACTGAATTTGGAAGATTCAACATCTGATCGGATGCCCCTAAAGAGCTCTTTAAGGTCCGTCAGTAACTGGATTTGGAAGACCCAACATCTAATCGGATTCCCTCGAAGATATCTTTAAAGTCCTTCAGTAACTGGTTTTGAAAGACCCAGCATTTGATCGGATGCCCCCGAAGAGGTCTTTAGAAGCCCACGGTTTGTTGTGATCGGGCCATGTATTTATGGCACTGACGATCGACTGGGTGCCCCTCGGAGAGGTCATTGGTTTGGGGTTGCATTGTTTAGCAGGGCGGACGCTAGTTCATTTATCGTGTTTTACTATGATTTGTAGAACTAGGGTCCTGGACCTTGCAATTTAGAAGGTGCCCCTACGGTGAAACTTACAACTTTGTTTGTAGTTTGAATGCTGCATCATTTGATTGTTTAGTTCCAGGTGTCCCTTATTTGCAATTATGTACTCTACATCTTCATATTTGTGAATGATGTTTTGAGCATTGAGCAATCAGTACTTGAGCTATCCTAATAGAGATGTACTGCAATGGTTACCAGCCTTTATTAGGTTATGGATGCATCAACGTTCTTTTAGGGAACCTGCAATCAAAATCGAATCTTAGCAACTTGTAAACAAGAATTTGCAAATGTACGATTTAGGCAAGCAAGGCAATTTCTTTCATCAATATGTATAAAGCTTGTAACAATGTTTGCATGGTATTTACAATACATGGTGTTTACAACTTTTCAAGATATGTGAAAGAACTTTTAAGCAAAATAATGACGGAGATGTATGCTATTTCAGGCTTTGGGAAGTTTGATGTCATCTGTTGTCTTCAGTTCGAAGGTGCCATCTAAGAATTTTTGGCTTATCACATACGGTCCTTCCCAATTGGGTCTGAATACTTCGTTTCCTGTCATGATTTTCTTCAGATCAAGGTCCCCAATTTCGAAGGTTCTCCGTTTGACCTTAGAATTCAAATGTCTAGCTATCCTTCTCTAATGAGCAACAATTCTGATTTTTGCTTCTTTCCTCTTTTCTTCGAGCAAATCAAGTGCTTCGAGTTGCGCCTTCTCATTCTCTTCTTGAATAAAGTGGATTCTGCGGTCAGTGGGAACTTCCAGCTCTACCGGTGTAATGACCCGTATTTTACCGTATTATAATTAATCTATTTAATTATTTAAATAGTGATTTAGAGGATTTAATGGTTTTTTAATTAAATAATATTGAATATTTAATTAATATAAATAATAGAATAATATATTTAATTTTGAAATAATCAGAAATATTGGAATTCACAATATTATGTGAATTGGATTATTTCTAAGATTTAATTCAGCTTAGAATTGAATTAGAATAAAGAATATATTTAAATAATGACAGTTTGAACGTATATTTATATTATAACTATAATCGAGCTCGAAATGGCGCGACAGTTCGCTATTTGGCGATTTGAACTTCAACTGAATATACAGGGTCTGCTTCAAATCGGATTTCTGTGAAACAAGAAACGTTAGGAGCTGGTGAAGAATATTTTTCTGATGGAAGAGAAAAATCGGGATTTCATCGTGTAGATTTTGAGTTATGTCCAAATCAAATTTTCAGAAAAACAGCGTCATAACCATTTAAAAACCATAACGATTTATAAAAGGATTTCTATTTTTAATCGAATATCGGGCTGACCCAAATTTGAAATATCGAGTTATAACTCTGTACATATTTATTTGGAGCTGTATGGTATTCTAGTAAATACATATACGATAATATTTATTTATAAATATTTAATTTAATTATTTTTAAATATATTTATATTTAAAATAGGGGTTATTTAGAGTTTTAAAAGTTGCCAGTTTTGCAAACGAACTCCGTTTTCAACGAAAATAATTTTATTGGATCCGTAACATTAAATTATTGTTAGATTCCAAGTTCCGTGATTTTTGGCGTCACTGTGTGGCCGTATGGATTTTTAATGTGAAAAACAGTTAGTATTTTAACGTTTAAAAATACACTGTGTGAGAAAACGGAGTCGGAATTCGACGAAACCAGTTTCGTTGGGTCCGTAATGTCGAACTTTAACTGCATGTCCAGTTTCGTGATTTTTGGGTGTCATGTGTAATTATAGAAATTTTTAAAGGAGATATATATACAACGATTGATTAAAAAGGAATAAAATAATCAAAAGAAAAATATCTAAACTTCCTATAAATATCCATCCATCCCTTAACCCTAATCTAAAACCTTCCCGGTAGTCAACGATGTCTGTAGCCGCTGTTAGTCATCCTAAATCCCAAAATCGTGTATTCAAAAATCCATAGAAATTCAAACAAAATTCTATAAATTAGAAGACTTATATGTTTGGAAAGCGAATAGAAAGCTCTTCATCGCTGTATGGTTTTTAAATGGTTCAACAGCAGTTTTGGGGTGTTGCGAAAATACTAGTAAGCTAGGGCTCCCCTTTTCCGCGAGTCCTAAGCATCGAATGATTTTTGAGTGTTGTTTTCGAGACCAGGAGGCAGTTCTGCACCTTGTGTGCTGATTTGGGGTGTTTCCGCGATTCTTTTGGTCGATCGATTTTCCTGTAGCGGCGGTCATTAGCTGAAAACCGCCAAGGAGAGGAAGCCGACGATTTGAGCAAAATTGGTGTGGGTTTGTAGAGGTTTGATAGGTGATTACTGTGATGGAATTGGTTTGTGTTTCTATGAAGAGGAGAAGGAGCATTGAAGATAAAAAGTTGGCGTAATGGTGTTTGAAAAGGAGTCAGGTTCGAATACTGTTGGGAGAAGAAGAAGGGTGGGGTCCTGTAACGACCCAGAAAATCTGAACCAATTTAAAAATTTTAAATTGGCTAAAATAATGGATTTTAAATATTTAAAATAAATATTTTAAATAATGGCGATGAAAACTGAGTTTGAATCGACAATTGAAAACGAATATAATTAATTATAATTATATATAGAATTGAAAATGGCGCGGTAGTTCGATAATTCGATTTCAAACTTCAATTGAATATACCGGGTGCAAAACAATCCGGATTTTAGTGAGACCAAAAACATTAGTATCTAATTGATGATATCTTTCTAACGAATCCGACCAATCGAAATTTGATAGCGGGAATCAAAAGATATGTCCAGTTGAAAATTCTGAATAGTCGCTATGGAATTCAGGCCCTTAAAAATGACATTTTGCAAATGACCTCGGATTTCGACGAAACCACTTTTGTTGGATCCGCAGGGTCAAGTTATTGTTAGGTTTCAAATTTCATAATTTTTCGAATCAATATGTGAGCGTGGCAAAAGAAAACGCGTTTGACCGGTTTCAGTTGATTTTAATCGACTGGAAATTGGCCATTTTTCAAACGGTCTCAGAATTCGACGAAACTAGTTTTGTTAGGACCGTATCGTCAATACGAAGCTAGGAAATATTTTTCTGGAATCTTTCTAGTTAGTATGTGGCCCCGGTAATTTGAAATGTGCGTTTAAAATTCAATATAATGATTTAAATGAAAATTCAAAAGGAAACTGATTATAACGATCAAATCAGCTTGCGATACATATCCCATTGTGTTCGGAATGGGGGTAAAACGCTATGGACGACAGGCGGTGGGCCTCGTTTCGAGGTCATGGGTAAAAGTCAACTTTATGCAATTAATTTAATAAAAAAAAAATATAAATATATAAAATAATATCTCCCTCCCTATATCTGTCGTTCTGCCCCCCCCCCCCCCCCCCCCCCCGTAGCTCATTACCGATTCATATAAACAGAAATAAAAAAAAAACCCTAAGAAGGATTTTTGCACGGGAATGATGATTAAGGAGGAGTCGTTGTTGTGTTATTTCCATTGGGATGGCATTCGAATTTGTGAAAATGGGAACAAGCGTGAATAAAGTTCGAGCTATACACAGGTGGTTTTGTGGAAGGAAGGTGTACGGTTTTGGCAAGATCTAGGAATGGGTTCAGTTATTTTAAAAAAAACACAGGGAGGAGTCGCATGTTTAAGTTTGCAGGAAGAAGAGTTTGGTATATGATGTTGTGGTGAGAGACTTAACTAAATGATTAGTAATGTTTGTTTGAGTATAAGTGAAGTGTGCAACGCGAGGCATGGAGAGGAAGCAATCGATTTTGATGAGTTTCAAGGAAGTTGCGGGATGTGTAAATCAAGAGGACGAAGGCTTAATGAATTAAATAGGGGTTAGTGATACTTAGGTGGTATTAACCAATTATTATTTAAATGTTACAAACTTAGTAAATTTATAACTTGATCATACATAATCAAAATCGTACAAAACAAAATCCAGTCGGGATCGTATGGATGAGAGCTACACCACGGAACTGACTAGGAGTGAAACAGAGCTCGTTACAATTTATAGCAAAATAAATTGTCCGTCTGAATCAAGAGATGGTTATCGTTATTAACGATGATCGTCCAATGTGAGTAAAACTCAACAACTCTGAACAGTTATATTTTTATAACGTATTCTTAGAACTGGTAATTATCTGTAACTGCTTGGTTGAATTGCTTATGTATTGGTTGAAATTGTAGATAACGATATATATATTGTTAATCAAATATCGATTATGTTTAGCAGAATATTTCATATTGAAATGAAACCGATGTTAATTATATTGTTTAACATCTGTGATGCAGGGAAACAGGTTGGAGGGATCCAACTGGATTCCTCAACATTTATTTTACTGTTTTTCATATATTGCAATATATGATGTGATATATAATTTGTTGTTGATTATGTGTGTTTGAATGATATTGATCATTGTTATTTGGTATTTTAAATACCGTAAGAAATACTGGGATGGAAAAGGGGATTTTCAAAGTATATTTTGAAAATAAATTATTTATATAAAATCAATGGATTTTACATATAAAAGGAAAAGGATTTTATAAAAGGGAATAATTATAAAATCAAAGAAATAAAAAGGAAAATATTTGTCAAACAAATATAAAGGAAATTATTTGTAAAACAAATATAAAGGAAATTATTTGTAAAACAAATATATAGGAAAATATTGGTAAAACAAATATAAAGGAAATTATTTGTAAAACAAATAAAGGAAAATATTTGTAAAACAAATAACAAGGAAACATTTGTAAAACATTTACAAATAGAATTCAAAAGGGAGTATTTGTAAAACATTTGCAAATAGATTAAATGGAAATATTTATTTAGGAAATAAATAGAAGTATAAAAGGATTATTTATTTAGGAAATAAATAGAGGTATAAAAGGATTAGTTATTTAGGAAATAAATAGAAGTATAAAAGGATTATCTATTTAGGAAATAAATAGAAATATAAAAGGATTATTTATTTAGGAAATAACTAGAAGTATAAAAGGATTATTTATTTAGAAAGTAAATAAAATAAATTTTCAAAGGAAATATGAGTTATGGATTTAAAGTAGATTGTAAATAGAAATTTGTTTTAACAGATTAATGGATCAGATTAATTTATAAATAATATTTTATAAATTAAGTAAAATATTTATCATTGGATAAATGGAATATAGAAGTCAAGACTTATATAGAGAAGTAAGAATCCATTTCAGCATCGATATTTGAAACTGAATATGGACGAAGAGTAAATTGGATAGGGTGAACCAGTTAGAGTTAATCAGTTAGAGTTAACCAGTTAGAGTTAATCAATTAGAGTTAATCGATTAGAATTAAATCGAACTAGAGTTAACCAGTTAGAGTTAATCAGTTAGAGTTAACCGGTTAGAGTTAACCAGTTAGAGTTAATTAAATAGAGTTAATCGAATTTGAGTTAATCGAATTTGAGTTAATCGAATATCAGATATTCGAATAGAGTTAAAAAGGAGTTATCGAATATTAGTTATTCGAATGGAGTTAAAAGTATTTATCGAATATCAGATATTCGAATAGAATTAAAAAGAAGTTATCGAATATTAGTTATTTGAATAGAGTTAAAAGGAGTTACCGAATATTAGTTATTCGAATAGAGTTAAAAGGAGTTATCGAATATTAGTTATTCGAATAGAGTTCAAAGGAGTTATCGAATATTAGTTTATTCGAATATAGTTAAAGGAGTTAATCGAATACAGTTTATTTGAAAGGATATATCGAATATAGTTTATTCGAAAGGAGATATCGCATATAGTTTATTCGAAGAAAAGGAGTTAATTGAATATGTGTATTCGAATAGAGTTAAAGGAGTTAATCGAATACAGTTTATTCGAAAGGAGTTAATCGAATATAGTTTATTCAAAAGGGGTTAATCGATAAGAGTTAATCGATTAGAGTTAATTGAATAGAGTTGATCCAATAGAAAATCGATTAGAGTTAATTAAATAGAGTTAATCCAATAGAGTTAATCAAATAGATTTAATCAAATAGAGTTAATCAAATAGAGCTAACTGATAAGAGTAAATCGATTAGAGTTAATCGAGTAGTGTTAATTGAATAGAGTTAATCGAATATGGCTATTCGAAGAGAGATTATCGAATATAGTTTATTTGAAGGAATGAGTTATCGAATAGAGATTTATTCGAAAGAGAGTTACGTAAGGAAGTTGGTTAAAGGTTTAAAAGGTGAACCTTGTCTGTTTCGAAGTTAGAAATATTGTTCAGTTAAGGTCTGAGAGGTAGTTACACCCCAACTTGATTGGCTTCGTTTTTAACTAAGGAATGGTTAAGGTTCGATAGTGAAGGTTAAGTGAATTTAGTTAATAAGTGTAATGTTTTGAGTTGGCATAGCGATGTTTTATTTAAACATCTGTTTAAATCCAAATGTAGGAGTTTTGGAAATGTTTTCCAAATAAGAATCAGAAATGTTTTCTAATATAGAAAACAAGAAATGGAAATGTTTCCCAATGTTAGTAACGCATATTTTCTAAATTTAGAAAATAGTAAATGTTGAATATATGGAAACAGGAGATGAAAATGAACTAAAGAGATAAATGTTAAATGATGTTTGATCGGTATAATTTCCTTCTGGAAATAATATCGCTGTTTGCACATGTGTTTTTCTTTGATAGTTAACTCACCGACTATCGAAGTTTTTGGACCATTTTACGTTGTCAATATGGAGAGACCGGGATCAGATTCATTATCTGAAAACCACTCTGTATGGACATTAGCGTTGCAATCAAATTTGATGAAGATAATTGAAGACGGAGTTTATGCAAGGGCCGTTCTGTCAAATCCTAGGTAGAAATTGCCTAAGATGGATTTACAGAATAGTTCCTTCGGTTTGTCCAGTCCCAGGACGACCTGTATGGAAGAATATCTGACAGAGTATATTTAACAGATCGCGTAAGTTGATCTCTTCAAACGTATTTACGTTTGGTGGTGGAGGAATTCATTTCTCTTAGCTGTATACCCGTGGTATTTTTGGGGAAATCAATTTGTGATTTGGAGGGTATGACGATGTGACATTCAAAGTGAATAAATGTGTGATCTGTCAGAGATAAGCATGGCCTCTAGCCTCACAACTGGGAAATGACAAAAATCGGGCAGGCAGCATGGCTATGTGGGTTGCTTCCATTAGGGTGTATTATCACATGATCTAGAGTTCCATTTACTTCTATAATCTATTGTCGATGCTATCCCATTCGGGAAACAGTTGCTGATCCCAACCGTTGGTGATAATACATTCGATACACTCAAGCGAAATGAGTGGTCGGTCATGTGTGGCCGGGTTGCAAGATGTTCTTGTTGAACCCAGTTTATTCCTCTCTAGAGATACACTATCGGAAGGTGGTTCCATACATTGTCATAGTTGTAAATCCATTATCCAATAAGTGCTTGCGATTTTGATTGTATACTATGTATGTAGAACATGAGATGAAAGTGTTTCTGCTAGATGATTATTATATTGTGGTTGATAGATACTATTATAATATCAATGGGTTTTGATATAAATATTGTCGTTTCGTTTAAAATGATTTGAAAGTTAAATCAAATTGATTTGGATTCTCATAAGGGATAACCCGTTCCGTTATACGACATGGTCTTATGAGATGTCGTTTAAGTGCTCAAACTGTTTTGAATTGTTTTACTCACACCAGTCCCATGACTGACCCAGAGTTTGTTTTGTTTTGTTTTCCCTAAACTCTTGGGCGCCCAATTTTGTACGGGCAGTCAAGTAGTCAGGATTTTACAGATATACCTGGAGAGCTGGAGTAGGAGGCTTCAGCAGCGTTTATATGGCTATTTTTATTTCTGCTGTGTTGTAAGTGCTATACTTTGATAATAATATGTATATTCAAGTACAAATATTTTATTTCAAAGTTATGTTATATTTTATTCGTTCCGTTATGAAATTCGTGTTTACTCTGATGTTGTGTGTTCTTCTTCTTCTTATTCTATTCTAAGTTTCTATCATATCTATTCTCACGCTCTGTTTTCTTTCATGTACTATCCAGTATTTTCGATGCTTGAATAGTCGACATTGAGTTTATGTCGAGTACTCAGGATCGCAAAAACTCCGGGTCGTTACAGTGGTATCAGAGTTGAAGGTTAAGTAATTACCTTGGCTCTGTAGCGTGACTCAATAGAGATAGGGTTAGTAATACCCTAGATTGAATTTAAGTTTATATATATGAGCGCATATTTGTTATTTGATATAAAAATGGTTTTATATTGCGTAGATTTATTGGTTGAGTTGTTTATGGGTTCTGATCGATCAGTTTGATCCGCTGTATCGGTAGGAGTTTCTAAACACTCGAATACGATGGGTCGACACGATATGTTTTGAAAAGAGGGTAGATGGAAATAATTTTACCCAAAGTATATTTTGATATGGAGAATATATATGTATATATATATTGGAATTATAATATATTGGATATATTGGTTGTTATTATAATCAAGTAAGATTATAAAATGTGAAATGGTTACATATAACCAATCAGAATTCATATAAGTGAAATATATGAAACGACATGAATTAAATCTGAAATTTAAATCAGAATTGGAATTGAAATTCCCAAAATTTGGAAAAGTGATTGTAAACAGATTTGGATTAAATATATGAGAATTTTAAAATCCTGGGAGATTTTAAATTGTTTTAAAGCATTGTAAATGGTATTTTGAACTGATTTCAAAATGGAAGTGTTTAGAAATGGTTTTGAAAGTGATATAGTATTGAACTCACTTCGGCCGCTGGAAAATAAATTCCGATGTTGATCCGGACATCATCGGTGTTCATTTTCGAGTGTGTAAGTGACGGATTACTTCCAAAGAGATTGTTTTTGAAGTTGTTTAGAAAAACAAGTTGTTTTGAACTTCGAAAGGGAATATTTGATTTTTGAAAAGTGAAGCTATTTAAAACTCACAGGAAAAGATTGTTTGAATTAAAACCAAAAATAAGTAGAATTTGGGAAAAGCAAATTGAAATCGAAATTGAACGGGATTCGAATGATAACGAGGCAAATTGGATTTGTGAGATTTGAATTTGAAATGGTATTGGATTGATGAGTTAAGAATTTAAAAATCGAGAATGGAACTTTGGTTCGAAATGAAATTCGACTTAGGTATAAGCGAATGGTTGGATTTGTGGATAAAAACAGATTGGAAATTGGTTGAGAAGACATTGGTAGATATTGAATTGATAGCAGGTGAAAGGATATAATGAAATGCCCGACAAAAAGGTACAAGTTTACATTTCTATTGGATATGAGATTTATGAGCCGAATTGGCAAGCCGCTTAGCTATTTGATTTTCTTTTGAGTTGGAGAAGGCCTAGAGAGGCAAGTTGTAGTTTGACCTATTGACCAGTATAAAGGAGATGCTGGCGAAATTTTCTAAAAATTTAAGGTGTTAGAAAATTTTTAGGATTTTTGAAAATATTCGTTAATAGAATTATATTAATAATTCAATTAAAATTAAATTGGTTCAGTTGAAATTGGAGTTAAGAAGTGAACAAATAAGTTCTAACGAGTTAATCGGGTTTGTTTTCTACCTTAGCAATTTCGAGGACGAAATTATTTTAAGGGGAAAGAATGTAACGACCCGTATTTTACCGTATTATAATTAATCTATTTAATTATTTAAATAGTGATTTAGAGGATTTAATGGTTATTTACTTAAATAATATTGAATATTTAATTAATATAAATAATAGAACAATATATTTAATTCTGAAATAATCAGAAATATTGGAATTCACAATATTATGTGAATTGGATTATTTCTAAAATTTATTTCAGCTTAGAATTGAATTAGAATAATGAATATATTTAAATAATGACAGTTTGAACGTATAATTATATTATAATTATAATCGAGCTCGAAATGGCGCGGCAGTTCGCTATTTGGCGATTTGAACTTCAACTGAATATACAGGGTCCGTTTTAAATCGGATTTCTGTAAAACAAGAAACGTTAGGAGCTGGTGAAGTATATTTTTCTAATAGAAGAGAAAAATCAGGATTTCGTCGTGTAGATTTTGAGTTATACCCATCAAATTTTCAGAAAAATAGCGCCATAACCATTTAAAAACCATAACGATTTATAAAAGGATTTCTGTTTTTAATCGAATATCGGGTTGACCCGAATTTGAAATATCAAGTTATAACTCCCCATATATTTATTTGGAGCTGTATGGTATTCTAGTGAATATATATATGATAATATTTGTTTATAAATATTTAATTTAATTATTTTTAAATATAGAGCTGTATGGTATTCTAGTGAATATATATATGATAATATTTGTTTATAAATATTTAATTTAATTATTTTTAAATATATTTATATTTAAAATAGGGGTTATTTAGAGTTTTAAAAATAGTCAGTTTTGGAAACGAACTCCGTTTTCAACGAAACTAATTTTATTGGATCCATAACATTAAATTATTGTTAGATTCCAAGTTCCGTGTGTGGTCGTACGGATTTTTAATGTGAAAAACAGTCAGTATTTTGACGGTTAAGAATACGCTATGTGAGCAAACGGAGTCGGAATTTGACGAAACCAGTTTTGTTCGGTCCGTAATGTCGAACTTTAGCTGCATGTCCAGTTTCATGATTTTTGGAGTCATTTGTAATTATAGAAATTTTTAAAGGACATATACATAAAACAATTGATTAAAAAGGAATAAAATAATCAAAAGAAAAATATCTAAACTACCTATAAATATCCATCCATCCCTTAACCCTAATCTAAAACCTTCCCGGTAGTCAACGATGTTTGTTGTCGTTATTATTCATCCTCAAACCCGAAATCGTGTATTCAAAAATCCATAGAAATTCAAACAAAATCCTATAAAATAAAAGACTTATATTTTTGGAAAGGGAATAGGAATCTCTTCATCGCAGTATGGTTTTTAAATGGTTCGACAGCAGTTTTGGGGTGTTGCGAAAATACTGCGTAAGCTAGGGCTTCCCTTTTCCGCGAGACCTAAGCATCGAACGGTTTTTGAGTGTTGTTTTCGAGACAAGGAGGTAGTTCTGCACCTTGTGTGCTGATTTGGGGGGGGGGTCCGCGATTCTCTTGGTCAATTGATTTTCCTATAGCGCCGGTCATTAGCTGGAAACCGCCAGGGAGAGGAAGTCGACGAGTTAAGCAAAATTGGTGTGGGTTTGTAGAGTTTTGATAGGAGATTACTGTGATGGAATTGGTTTGTGTTTCTGTGAAGAGGAGAAGGAGCATTGAAGATCAAAAGTTAGCTTAATGGTGTTTGAAGAGGAGTAATGTTCAAATGCTGTTGGGAGAAGAGGAAGGGTGGGGTCCTTATTTTTGCGTGGGAATGATGATTAAGGAGTCGTTGTTGTGTTATTTCCATTGGGATGGCATCCAAATTTGTGAAAATGGGAACAAGCGTGAATAAAGTTCGAGCTGTACACAGGAGGTTTTGTAGAAGAAAGGTGCATGGCTTTGGCAAGATCCAGGAATAGGTTCAGTTATTTAAAAAAAAAACACAGGGAAGAGTCGCATGTTTAAGTCTGGAGGAAAAAGAGTTTGGTGTATGCTGTTGTTGTGAGAGACTTAACTAAATGATTAGTAATGTTTGTTTGAGTATAAGTGAAGTGTGCAACGCGAGGTATGGAGAGGAAGCAATCGGTTTTGATGAGTTTCCAAGAAGTTGTGGGATGTTTAAATCAAGTGGACGAAGGCTTAATGAAGTAAACAGGGGTTAGTGATACTTAGGTGGTATTAACTAATTATTATTTAAATGTTACAAACTTAGTAAATTTATAACTTGATCATACATAATCATAATCGTACAAAACAAAATCCGTCGGGATTTTATGGATGAGTGCTACACCGTGGAATTGACTAGGAGTGAAACGGAGCTCGTTACAATTTATAGTAAAATAAATTGTCCGTCTGAATCAAGCTATGGTTATCATTATTAACGATGATCGTCCAATGTAAGTAAAACTCACCAACTATGAACAGTTATATTTTTATAACGTATTCTTAGAACTTATAATTATCTGTTGATTGTTATGTATTAACTATTTGGTTGAATTGCTTATGTATTGGTTGAAATTATAGATAACGATATATATATATATATATATATCGTTAATCAAATATCAATTCTGTTTAGCAGAACATTTCATATTGAAATGAAATCGATGTTAATTATATTGTTTAACATCTATGATGCAGGGAAACGGGTTGGAGGGTTCCAACTGGATTCCTTAACATTTATTTTACTGTTTTTCATATATTGCAATATATGATGTGATATATAATCTGTTGTTGATTATGTGTGTTTGAATGATATCGATCATTGTTATTTAGTATTTTAAATACCGTAAGAAATACAGGGATGAAAAAGGGGATTTTCAAAGTATATTTTGAAAATAAAATATTTATATAAAATCAATGGATTTTATATATTAAAGGAAAAGGATTTTTAAAAGGAAATAATTATATAATCAAAGAAATAAAAAGGAAAATATTTGTATAACAAATATAAAGGAAATTATTTGTAAAACAAATATAAAGGAAAATATTTGTAAAACAAATATAAAGGAAAATATTTGTAAAACGAGTATAAAGGAAAATATTTGTAAAACAAATAAAAAGGAAATATTTGTAAATCATTTACAAATAGAATTTAAAAGGGAATATTTGTAAAACATTCACAAATAGATTAAATGGAAATATATATTTAGGAAATAAATAGAAGTATAAAAGGATTATTTATTTAGGAAATAAATAGAAGTATAAAAGGATTATTTATTTAGGAAATAAATAGAAGTGTAAAGAAATATTTATTTAGAAAGTAAATAAAATAAATTTTCAAAGGAAATATGAGTTATGGATTTAAAGTAGATTGTAAATAGAAATCCGTTTTAACAGATAAATGGATCAGATTAATTTATAAATAATATTTTATAAATTAAATAAAATATTTATCATTGGATAAATGGAATATATAAGTTATGACTTATATAGAGAAGTAAGAATCCATTTCAACATCGATATTTGAAACTGAATATGGACGAAGAGTAAATTGGATAGGGTTAACCAGTTATAGTTGATCAGTTAGAGTTAACCAGTTAGAGTTAATCAATTAGAGTTAATCAATTAGAGTTAATAGATTAGAGTTAAATTGAATTAGTGTTATTCAAATAGAGTTAACTAGTTAGAGTTAATCAGTTAGATCGAAGAGTAAATTGGATAGGGTTAACCCGTTGGAGTTAATCTGTTAGAGTTAACCAGTTAGAGTTAATCAATTAGAGTTAATCAATTAAAGTTAATCGATTAGAGTTAAATTTGAACTAGAGTTATTCAAATAGAGTTAACCAATTAGAGTTAATCAGTTAGAGTTAACTAGTTAGAGTCAACCAGTTAGAGTTAATCGATAGAGTTAATTAAATAGAGTTAATCGAATTTGAGTTAATCGAATATCAGATATTCGAATAGAGTTAAAAAGGAGTTATCGAATATTTGTTATTCGAATAGTGTTAAAAGGAGTTATTGAATATCAAATATACGAATAGAGTTAAAAAGGAGTTATCGAATATTAGTTATTCGAATAGAGTTAAAAGGAGTTATCAAATATTTATTATTCGAATAGAGTTAAAAGAAGTTATCGAATATTAGTTATTCGAATAGAGTTAAAAGGAGTTATGGAATATTAGTTTATTTGAATAGAGTTAAAGGAATTAATCAAATACAGTTTATTCGAAAGGAGATATCGAATATAATTTATTCGAAAGGAGATACTAAATATAGTTTATTCGAAGAAAAGGAGTTAATCGAATATGTGTATTCTAATAGAGTTAAAGGAGTTAATCGAATACAGTTTATTCGAAAGGATTTAATCGAATATAGTTTATTCGAAAGGGGTTAATCGATAAGAGTTAATCGATTAGTGTTAATTGAATAGAGTTGATCCAATAAAGAATCGATTAGAGTTAATTAAATAGAGTTAATCCAATAGATTAATCAAATAGAGTTAATAGAACAGAGTTAATCAAATAGAGCTAACTGATAAGAGTAAATCGATTAGAGTTAATCGAGTAGTGTTAATTGAATAGAGTTAATCGAATATGGCTATTCGAAGAGAGATTATCGAATATAGTTTATTTGAAGGAAAGAGTTATCGAATAGAGATTTATTCGAAAGGGAGTTACGTAAGGAAGTTGTTAAAGGTTTAAAAGGTGAACCTTGTCTGTTTCGAAGTTAGAAATATTGTTCAGTTAAGGTCTGAGAGGTAGTTACACCCTAACTTGATTGGCTTCGTTTTTAACTAAGGAATGGTTAAGGTTCGATAGTGAAGGTTAAGTGAATTTAGTTAATAAGTGTAATTTTTTGAGTTGGCATAGCGATGTTTTATTTAAACATGTGTTTAAATCCAAATGTAGGAGTTTTGGAAATGTTTTCCAAATAAGAATCAGAAATGTTTTCTAATATAGAAAACAAGAAATGGAAATGTTTCCCAATGTTAGTAACGTATATTTTCTAAATTTAGAAAATAGTAAATGTTGAATATATGGAAACAGGAGATGAAAATGAACTAAAGAGATAAATGTTAAATGATGTTTGATCGATATAATTTCCTTCTGGAAATAATATCGCTGTTTGCACACGTATTTTTCTTTGATAGTTAACTCACCGACTATCGAAGTTTTTGGACCATTTTACGTTGTCAATACAGAGAGACCGGGATCAGATTCATTATCTGAAAACCACTTTGTATGGACGTTAGCGTTGCGATCAAATTTGATGAAGATAATTGAAGACGGAGTTTATGCAAGGGTCGTTCTGTCAAATCCTAGGTAGAAATTGCCAAAGATGGATTTACAGAATAGTGCCTTCGGTTTGTCCAGTCCCAGGACGACCTGTATGGAAGAATGTCTGACAGAGTATATTTAACAGATCGCGTAAGTTGATTTCTTCAAACTTATTTACGTTTGGTGGTGGAGGAATTCGTTTCTCTTAGCTGTGTACCTGTGGTATTTTTGGGGAAATCAATTTGTGATTTGACGGGTATGACGATGTGACATTCAAAGTGAATAAATGTGTGATCTGTCAGAGATAAGCATGGCCTCTAGCCTCACAACCGGGAAATGACAAAAATCGGGCAGGCAGCATGGCTATGTGGGTTGCTTCCATTAGGGAGTATTATCACCTGATCTAGAGTTTTATTTACTTCTATAATCTATTGTCGATGCTGTCCCATTTGGGAAATGGTTGCTGATCACAACCGTTGGTGATAATACATTCGATACACTCAAGCGAAATGAGTGGTCGGTCATGTGTGGCCGGGTTGCAAGATGTTCTCGTTGAACCTGGTGTATTCCTCTCTAGAGGTACACTATTGGAAGGTGGTTCCATACCTTGTCATAGTTTGAAATCCATTATCCAATAAGTGCTTGCGATTTTGATTGTATACTATGTATGTAGAACGTGAGATGAAAGCGTTTCTGCTAGTTGATTATTATATTGTGGTTGATAAACACTATTATAATATTGAGTTTTGATATAAAGATTATCATTTCTTTCAAAATGATTTGAAAGTTAAATCAAATTGATTTGGATTCTCATAAGGGAAAATCCGTTTCGTTATACAGCATGGTCTTATGAGATATCGTTTAAGTGCTCAAACTGTTTTGAATTGTTTTATTCACACCAGTCCCATGACTGACCCAGAGTTTGTTTTGTTTTCCCTAAACTCTTGGGTGCCCAATTCTGTACGGGCAGTCAAGTAGTCAGGATTTTACATATATACCTGGAGAGCTGAAGCCGGAGGCTTCAGCAACGTTTATATGGCTATTGTTTATTTCCACTGTGCTGTAAGTGATGTACTTTGATAATGATATGTATATTCAAGTACAAATCTTTTATTTCAAAGTTATGTTATATTTTATTCGTTCCGCTGTGAGATTCGTGTTTACTCTGATGTTGTGTGTTCTTCTTCTTCTATTCTAAGTTTCTATCTTATCTATTCTCACCCTCAGTTTTCTTTCATGGACTATTCGGTATTTCCGATGCTTGAATAGTCGACATTGAGTTTATGTCAATTACTCAGGATCGCAAAAACCCCGGGTCATTACAACCGGGATCATAGCCTCGGATCCAAATGCAAGTGAGAAGGGAGTGTGCCCAATAGCAGCATTATTAGTTGTCCGATATGCCCATAGTGCAAGAGGAAGCTCATCTACCCAAGCACATTTAGCTTTTTCGAGACGCTTCCTGATGGTTGACTTTAAGATCTTGTTGATTGCTTTAACTTGCCCGTTGGCCTGCGGATGAGCAACGGCTGCAAAACTGTTCTTAATCTTGTATTTGGCACAGAAATATAAGAATTCGCTACTTTCGAACTGAGTTCCATTATCAGTGATTTTTTTCTACGACACTCCGAACCTGCAGATGATGTTCTTCAGGACAAAGTTGATCATCGTATTCGAAGTAATAGTAGCTAGTGGCTGAGCTTCAGCCCATTTAGTGAAATAGTCAATGCTACTATTGCATACTTCATGCTTGCCTTAGCTGTAAGCAATGCTCCGATTAAATCTATTCCCCAGACACCAAATGGCCACGGGCTGACCAGTTGAGTCAGTTATGTGGGAGGTGCTCTTGGAATCTTTGCAAATCTTTGGCATCTATCACACTTCTTAGCATAGGTCATTGCATCCAGGTTCACATCGGGCCAGAAGTAGCCATATCACAGGATTTTCTTTGCTAATGTTTGGCTACCTATGTGACCTCCACATTCCACTTCATGTACTTCTGCAAGATTTCTCTGGACTCCTCTTTGGTTATAAATCGCGATAGAGGCGTAGAGAAGCCTCATCTATATAATCTTTCATCTTGGATAAGGCACAATGGAGCTTTGCGCAATATTTTCCTCTGCTTCTTTGGTTCCTCTGGAAGTGTTCCGTTAAGAATATATTCCTTTATTAGGGTCATCCAGGATACAGGCTCTTCAAAAGTCTCCATAATCCAATCGACATCCGCTTCTTCAATAGTAGGATTTGAAAGGACTTCGAAGGGAATTAAACCCGGCAACTGCGCATCTGAGGAACTGGCATATTTAGAGAGAGAATCTACCTTCAAATTCTCTTCCTTGGGAATATGAAATATTGTGTAGTAATCGAGATCGTTGAGAAGTTCCAAGGCCTTAGTAAGATAAGCGGCAAGGTTTCCAACTTTGGTCTGGAAGTCTGTATGGACCTGGTTCTTCCCCAGTAAGCCTTTTACTGATATAGTAAATTGGCCATTGAACCTTTGCTTCTTCTCAAAGTAGCGCAGCGCTTAAAGCATGAGATGAGACTACTAGGTACAAGAATAACTCTTCTCCATCTTTAGGCTTTGATAGCATTGGTGGTGACTCCATGTGGTTTATTAATTCTTCAAAAGCTGCTTGGCATTCAGGAGTCCATTGGAAATCTTTCCTTTCTTCAAAGCATCAAAAAGTGGAATGCACCAATCCGTTGCCTTAGAGATAAATCGGTTAAGCACAGCTACTTTCCCATTTAGTCTTTGAAGCTCTTTCTTCGTCCTAGGAGCACGCATCTCTCGCAAGGTTGTGACTTGAGAAGGATTTGCTTCAATGCCTCTGGCGTCGACTATGAATCCGAGAAACTTTCCTGATGCAACTCCGAATGAACATTTAAGCAGATTTAGCTTCATCCCATATTTTTTGAGGATATGAAATATTTCGGCCAGATTTTCCAGATGATCATCAGCTTTCTTCGATTTTACCAACATATCGTCCACATTGACTTCCATTGTATTCCCAATTTGTGATTTGAACATGGAATTTACAAGGCACTGGTATGTTGGTCCTGCGTTTTTCAGCCTAAACGACATGACCTTATAGCAATACAAGCCCCTATCCATTATGAAACTCATGTTTTCCTCATTCGGCTTGTGCATCATAATCTGATTGTATCCGGAGTATGCATCCATAAAAGATAGTGTTTCGTTCCCCGCTGCTGCATCAACAAGTATATCAATTTTGGGCAATGGGAAGCTATCCCTAGGACATGCCTTGTTGAGGTCTGAATAGTCTATGTGCACCCTACATTTGCTGTTGGACCTTTTTACAAGGACCAGATTAGAAACCCAATCAGGATATGTGGATTCTCGAACAAAGTTATTTTTGAACAACCTATCCACCTCTTCTTTTAACACTACAGATCTTTCAGGTCCTTGAATTCGTCTCTTTTGTTTTTTTGGATTCATAGTTGGATTATCAATTTATGCACAATTTCATCAGATGAAATTCCGCACATATCAGAATGTGTCCAAGCAAAAACATCCAAATTCGCCTTTGAAAACATAGTTAATTATTATTTTAACTTCGGGCCCAGCTAAGAACCTATTTTCAATATTTTGTCAGGATCTTTGTCATGCACTGGGAAGTGAGATTGTGGCTTCAGCTGGTACTGCTCTATTCTCCCCCACACTGGCTTTCCTTGGGTCTATTTCCTTTTGGGTTTCTCTGTGCTTGCCAGTGTGTGGGCCTCGCCCTAGTTGCTATAAGGGGGAGTCATGAATGCGGAGCGAAGCCTCCACATTCTTCTTCGTCTCCTTCTTCCTAGCTTCAGCCAGTTTCGCCATCACTTCAAGAAAACCTGTATATAGCGGCAAATTTTTAGCAGCGGAAAATTCCATCGTAAATTAGCGACGGATTTTCGTGGACTTTGTAAGGGATGATATTTTGGATTTTATATGTCAACTTATTTTAAATTATTACCGTCGGATATAATTTCTGTCACTAAATCATTGGAAGTTGCAACACTTTACTATCATAAAAAATTTAACGCTAAATTCCGTTGCAGATAGAGGCTGTTTACCATCGTCAAAATTTTGACGCTATTTTTGCAGCAGTTTTTCAAGAGATTTGAAAAGGACTTTAATATTTATTATTTATAAAATGTTTTACATTGGTGTTTTTATTTAGTCATTAATAAGCAAATATAAAATTTAAATAATTAATGTTAATAACATATTAATAATAAATAATAAATAAGTACTATTAAATGTAAATAATATTCAATAGTTAGTATGGATTAATTATTAATTACTATAAGATATAAATTAGAGGCAATAATAATTAATAAAATATTTAATAAATAATAACATTTAAATAATAATAATTAACTAACAATAAAAACTAATTAATAATTAATTAGATATATGAAATAATATGCTAATTATAATCAACATATTTTTAACAACTATTTGTTTCAGCCATTTGCGATAGAAAATTATAATAACTTACAGTTTTTTGGCTGCTGTAATATTGAATAATTAAAGATTATATTAAATAATTACTACTAAATAATAAACAATCAACTTTTGCTAATTAAAATCAAATATTTAATAATTAACCAGCAATATAAATAAACAACATTTTATCATGAAATTATCCCCTTTTATAATTACTGATAAACGCGGTACAGTTTTTGTTCTCCCGCTTCCAAGCGGTGAAATTTTGATCTAGCCGACTCCTTTTTCCTTCTTCCATTTTCTTGTCTAAATTATTTCGCAACTCTATCAATTTGTCTTCTCCATCCCTACCTAGCTTTCCCTATCACTGTGCCTTTTTGCCATTTTTTGAGCCAATTCAGACTCTGATCTGGAAATTTATTTTTTAGATCTATTTTAGTTTTCAATTTCCTTACTCCGCCTAGGTATTTCCTTGATCGTGCCTTTTTGCCTTCCCTCCTTTTGATGCTGTTTTTACCTAGACCGTTAACGACCTATAAATTGGCTACAAAAGTGAAGCTACCTACTCCATTTGCCTCCTCTTGCAGTTCAGCTGCCTATCGAGCCTCGGTGTTCTTTCAGATTGAGCTGTGACAAGCTTGGTGCTCATTTTTTGGTCATTAAGGTTTCGCAAGTAATCTTATTTTGGGAATCTGGTTTTGGAACTGGTGGGGGCGGTGGAGGGGGGAGGGGAAGAAAATTGGGTGGGAGATGCGTTTATGGTTTGCTGTTACTCCTTAGCTTTTCTCCTCACAATTTCGTCATTCTCTGCTACAAATTCTAATCCATCGGCCTCAAATTAAACCATTGCTTATTTCTTTTGTTTTCAACCTTTCGCACACTAGATCCACCACTGGTTTCTTTAATCACTTATACTTGCTCGATTGATCCTATTCTGTTCAACTTCACGCAGGTTTGAGTTACCCAGTTCCCCATTTCGGTCTTCACCTCGTCTCCGTCTCGGTTCCAGTTTACTTGGGCGTGCCTCATTAGTATTTAGGTCTCCCATCTTGTTAACAGCCGTCTTTGAGGTTATTTCAGATCGAGTTTCCTCGACTAGTTTTTTGAGGTCGCCTGGGTTTTACTTATGAGCTGGTGGAAGTTTTATTTGTAGGATGTAGTCTATAATCATCTTGATATGCGCTGTTCCTCTGGTGGTTCCCACTCATTTTTGCTAAATGGAGGATTCTGTGTGTTTGTTGTTGCAAGTGGTTTCTGTTTAGTGTCCAGAAGTCAGTGGCTTCGGTAGTGGTATCAGAAGAAGACTTGTTTCCTTCCACAATGGGTTTGGCGTCTTGGTATCGATGGGCAGTGCTACATCTACCCATTCGGTCAAAACCAGTAAAATCTAGATATTTATGGTGAGCAGCCATATGAAGTCATTTCCTATTTTAGGACGGATATTGCTTGCTGGTCTTTGGTAGTTGATATGCTCTCTCTGTTGATTTTGCATCTTGCTCTTGTTTGTGTTTAGAGTCCGTAGCTATGTTATTGGTAACTAATGAAAAAAAAACATCACCAACATGACCTGTCTTTGGTAGATGTATAGTTTTTTAGAGTTAGTGTTGAAATTGGCCACATGACAGTTAAGTAAGTTTGGAAGTCACAACATTATCAAACATGTAGTAGAGCAACATATATATTTGCTTGATGCACTGTTAAGTAATTTTTTTTAATCTTTGATTCACTATTTCCGAACAGTTGCAATATCATGAGCAAGACCCACTGAAACAGTTATAATTAATGTTTGATATCTAGAGCGTTAGCTACACCCATTGAAACATCAAACATTTGTTGAAACACTGATAATGTTTGATATCCACTAAACATCAAACATTCGTTTAATCATTTTTCATGTTCAGATCTGGTAAGCGTTAGCTACACCTATTAAAACATTCTTTTAATAAACTAATTACAGTTTGACTGCAAGTAACATCTCTATGATTCAGTAATTTGTTTTAATGAGTACAATGTTGTAACGACCCTCATTCTATGCATCAGAGGATCGCATAATATTCATTTCTTCCTTGTACGAAGTTGTATAGCCATGTAACTTTGGGAGACGACTATTGGGGTCATTTTCCATGTTCATGATTTTTGCCGATTTTTAAATGACCATTTTGCCCTTAGCTGATCTTGTTTCATCCATAACTTTTGATTGGAAAGGAGTTTTGACCTGAAACCACTTCCATTAGATTCAGGTGATGGTTTCCAATTCCATAGAGTGGTCACATTAGCCAAACGGACTCACCATTTGGGAGATACGGCTGTAACAATGCTTAGAAGGTGAAAAACTGCTTAACCGGGCTTAATTAGGTAGTTAATAACTAGGCCCATTGGGGGATTTCAGGATTAGGGTATATAGGGCCTGATTAGGGTTATAAAACATTTCTTTAGACACTTTTTCAGCTGCCACTTTCATTCTTGGAACCCTAGTAATGGCCTCCTACATCTAAAACACCTCTAAACCACTTTCTAATTGAAGTTTTGGCTTAATTACATCTAATTAAGGAGAAATAGCACCAACGCAAGGTTAGAACTGCTGTTAGACATCAGTATTCATGCCAAACAGAGAATTATTTCAGATCTACAGTTTATTTGCAGCAAAGTTGAGTGATTAGCACCTTTTTACACTAATTATGGCTAATTAGGATTGATTAGTGTTAATTAGCGAATTTAAACATGATTAAATTCTGAAAAAATATTTATAAATTTCAAAATATTGTTTTAGGCCTCTGTTAGAAAATTTGGTTAAGTTTTGCTAATCCTATCATTAGATTTTCGTAAACATGCTTACGGGGAAAATATGGGATCTTGGCTATGTTTGATCCATTTTAACCTATCAAATTGTTGTTCTAGTGTTTGTGGTCAATTATACATGTTGCTATGACTGTTTGAAATGATTTGTGGTTGTTTAGAAAAGTTAGATTGGTCGAAAACGCCGTCGAATGGCGTAAACAGGTCGCTGGAAAAATTGCAGAATATATGCAGGAACCGGATCGGATCGTCCCTGCCCTCTCCGACCCGACCCACTCGTGGTGATGGAGACCGATTTGAACTGCTCCAGCTTAAGCATCACGAACCATGGAGAACCATGCAACTCCGACCCGACCCGTTCTCCTGGAGTACGCCATGAAGTTATGATCCAAAGCAGAAGAGGGAGACCGAACCGATAGGGATACCAACCTGAACCAGTTCAGAAGTCTACAAGCTGATGGCCAAAGGAGATTACGAATCGGGGCACCCCACCCGAACCGACCCGATGCACTGAAGCTAGGATCCCAAACCGTATCAGTGTGACACCACGACCCGATCTGACGGAGGGAGCGTGACCCTACCCGATCGGGGTTGACGACCATGGACTTAACGAGAAGAAGGGAGCCGGTCGGAATAGAAGCTTGATTCTGAACCGATCCGGAGATGATGACCAAAACCCGAGATGCAAAGGTAGTCCAAATGGGAAGTTTGCACTCAGGATCCAGATGGGAACCAATGAGTCAACTTCATGAGTTGGGCTTTGCTGCGGGACGTGTGCTAAGGGGTTATCGACGTCCATAACTTTGACTCACCACCATGACGGATGTTAGACTATGGATCAGTGTAGTGGGGTAGATGTTACTCCATGGGGCAAAGTGATCGTAGTATGGCTATGAGCCAGTGCACTGTAGTCGTCATGACTTCATGGGGGCAAAGTGGACATAGCAAGGATAATGGCTATTGATCAGTGCAGTGGTGTCATCATGACTCCATGGGGCAGAGTGATCATAGCAAGGATTTGGGTGGTAAAAGTAGTGGATATCGTATGCTTTACGCACTAAGTGAGAGTTGTGAGGATGGTTGTTATGCTTGATTGTTTGACATCACTATGACATGCACACCCCACCCCCATATTCTTTACACCATATGTTAGTGGCACCTTAGAGTATTGTACAGTATGTAGTGCTAACTCTTTGGTTGCAGGCTCAGGTATGGTTTAGTATACCTGTTATTATTCTGTTTTGCTGCTTATCGCTCATACTAGACTTTTATTTGACCCAGAGTTTTATGTCTCTTCTTATTACTCTAGGTGAACGGGCAGACTAGAGACAGGTTAGCTGGTTGTGCACGAGTAGCTGTACTGGAGATGAGCAGGAGGCTCCTACGTATTATCTACATATACTATCCCTATGTCGCTGCTGGTCACTACTTTAGGTATTAGTAGTGTACCTTCCTTATTTGCTTTAGAGACAGTTTTCAAAAGTTGTAATAATAATGATGTGGACATAAGCTGTATTTGGATTTTTCCGCTTCTATGATGTTTAGTTTTCAGCTTATGCACTGTCTTACCTGTTTTATGTCAAGTATGTTATTATTATATTTTATTCCTTGCACTATGAGACATTCTACAGGTTCCTTGTTAGTTCAAATACCCTTCCTTTCCTTTCTTTGGCGGTCGTCCCATGCTGGTTAGACATTAGCACAACGCACTTTCATTGAAATGTCGGCTGGTGCGGGGCTGGTCGTCACACTTAGTATCAGAGCTCTAGGTTGCGTAGTTAACCTAGGGAAAGACACAAGGGAGAGACAATACGTATATGAGAGCACGTATTTGTGATTATTTTGGTTTTCAAAAGCTATATATATATAATATTAGTATAGCTAAGGATGAAGTCGTATTGCACTGACACCACAAAGAGGATGGTTAATCATTTCTCTTTACAGATTGAATGATGAGCCGATATACAAGGGGTGCTGGCAGTGGAGCCAATAATGGGAATGCTCCTGACATGAAGACTATGTTCACTGAATTCATGAGGGAGATGCTTAGGGATGTTCATAGGGCAGTTCCTAATGCTACAAATGGTGGTGGTGCAGCGGTGCAGGCGCCTAGAGCCGATTTCTCCAAGCTATGCAAGGATTACACTAGCCTTGGTGGGAAGCCGTTCCACGGAATGGAATCGGCTACCGAAGTTCAGGATTAGTTGGATAGCAGTGAGCATATCCTCGAAGAATTGGGTATCAAGGATGCGAAGAAGAGGAAGCTAGCTTCCCGTCAGCTGCACGGACGGGCGATGAATTGGTGGAATGCTATTAAGGCGGCTACTCCAGAGGATCAGGTTACATGGGATCAGTTTAAGGCCCGATTCAGTGATAAGTTCATTCCAGCTGCTCAGAAGTCAGAGTTGTTTAGGAAATTTCTGGAGCTTAAGCAGAATGGTAGCGCAGTCTCGGAGTACGTTGCAAAGTTCGATACTCTATCGAAATATGGATTATCCCTTATTGATACTGCCGAGAAGAAAAATGAAAAGTTCATAACAGGCTTAGACCAGTGCTTAGGGGAAAGGCTTATAAACCATGTCGATGAGACATTTGAAACGATTATGGGGAAAGCTTTGAGATCAGAAAGTCTATACCCTAAGTCGAAGAGTGAGGTTGCATCTGCAGAGGAGCCAAAGCCGCAAGCAAGCGGTGGAGGCAAGAATGGTTCTCAGAATAAGAGAAAGCAGAATCAGACCAAGGATGGCCAGAAGAAAAAGAATAAGAAAGATGTTGAGTGCTTCGACTGTGGTAAGAATGGCCACTATGCCAAAGAATGTCAGGCCAAGGCAGCGGATAGAAAGTGCTTCAACTGTGGCCAAGTGGGACATCACAAGGATAAGTGTCCACAACCCCCTAAAGAAAGGCAGATTGTGAAAGCATATGCTATCAATGCTGTTCCTTCTTCGTCGAATGCCCCAACTGCGGCGGAGAAAGGAAAGAATGTCGTCATTCAAGGTATGCTTTCTATTTATGATGTTCCTGTTCGAGTAATGTTTGATACCGGAGCTTCCCGTTCCTTCATGTCTAGTGACTTGGTAGATAGGTTGGGATTGGAACTCGAGATAGTAGATAGACCTTTAGCAGTGACGAACCCAATTGGTGGTTCGACTAGCCTTTGTATGATTTGTCGTAATGTTGTTTTATCGAGTCATGGATGCATGTTTGTTTGTGATTGCTTTGTTTTCGGCTATACTGGGTTTAGCATTATTTTGGGAGTCGACTGGCTCCAAAGAAACGGGGTGGTGGTAGACTGTGAGGGCTTTTTGGTGACAGTTAGAGCAGATGATGGGCAGAGGTTAGTGTTTGGTGGTCTACCAAGTGATGGGGGTAATTGCTAGTTTTCTAAATTCCCTCGACATCCCGCATGATGAGTTGTCAGATGTGCCCGTGGCTGGCCAGTATCCGGACGTCTTCGAGGAAGTGACCGGACTTCCACCACACCGAGAGATTGAGTTCCGTATTGATTTAGTGAAAGATGCCAGACCTATAGTGATGCCACTTCGTCGTATGGCACTAAGGGTGGAGCAAGAGCTCAGGGTGCAAGTAAGCGATCTTTTGAAGAAGGGATTTATCAGAAGAAGTGTTTCTGAGTGGGGAGCACCAGTTGTGTTTGCTACCAAGGCAGATGGTTCCCTTCGATTGTGTGTAGACTACCGCGAATTGAATAAGGTGACGAGGAAGAATAAGTATCCTCTACCGCGGATAGATGATTTGTTTGATCAGTTGAGTAGCACAAGAGTGTTCTCCCAGTTGGATCTCGCGACAGGTTTTCATCAGCTTAGAGTGGAAGCTGAAAGTATAGCTAAAACGGCATTTCGGACGCCGTCTGGATTTTATGAATGGTTGGTCATGCCATTCGGATTGACCAATGCACCAACGTATTTTGTAGATCTTACGAATATGGTATTCAGAGATTAGTTGAATAAGTTTGTTCTTGTGTTCGTGGACGATATACTTGTTTATTCGAGGAAAGAGGAAGAACACAAGGAACACTTGAGGATAGTGATGCAGGTGTTGAGAAAACACCAATTGAAAGCAAAGTTTACTAAGTGTCACTTATGGCAGAGGGAGGTGAGATTCTTGGGCCATGTTGTTTCAGAGAACAGTATTGCCGTGGATCCTACGAAGGTGGCTACGGTACAAGATTGGTCTATGCCCAAGAATGCGACAGACGTAAGAAGTTTCTTAGGATCAGCTAGATATTATCGTAAGTTTATCCAAGACTTCTCCAAGATAGCAGCACCGTTGACTCAGTTGACCAAGAAGAATCAAGCTTTCATCTAGGACGAAAAGTGCGAGAATGCATTTAAGAGTCTAAAGGATAAGTTGACATGTGCACCAGTGTTAGTCATCCCTAAAGGGAATGAAGAGATGACTGTATACACAGATGCCTGTAGTACCGGACTAGGTGTTTTATTAATGCAAGGACGTATGTTTGTAGCTTATGCAAGTTGGCAACTGAAACCGCATGAGAAAAGATATCCTACCCATGATTTGGAATTGGCAGCGATCGTGTTCGCATTGAAGATGTAGAGACGTTATCTCTTGGGAGAAAGATTCGAGTTGTTAATCGATCATAAGTCGTTAAAGTATCTTTTCTCTTAGAAGGTTCTAAATCTCCGACAACAAAGATGGTTAGAATTCTTGGCTTCATATGATTTTGATATCGCTTATGAACCAGGAAAAGGCAATGTAGTAGCGGATGCCTTGAGTAGGAGACATGTCAGTTTAGGGGCTATGTTTCTGGAATGGAAGCAATTGGAGTATATTGTTGGGTATGATTTCAGACCAAAGTGCAAATTGGATCCAGAAATGTTAGCAAGTTTGACGATCAGACCCACTTTGATTGAGTGGATTGATTCTAGTCAGAGGGACGATCCTAATCTATTGGAAATCATCTCCAAGTTAAGGATGGGTATCGACGAGGAGATGAACAAGTATGGGCTTGATCGAGATGGATGGCTTCGAAAGAATGGAAAGTTTGTTGTACCCAACATAAAGGGATTGAAAGATGAAGTGCTTAGAGAATGTCATCACTCAAAACTGACTATACATCCCGGTGGTAACAAAATGTATCGAGACATGAAGTAGACCTACTATTGGGAAGGGATGAAAAGAGACGTTGGGAAGTTTATATCCAAATGCATGAATTGCCAGCTAGTTAAAGTTGAGCAAAAGAAGCCTAGTGGTTTGTTGCAACCATTAGAAGTTCCAGAATGGAAATGGATTTCATTGATAGGTTACCAAGAACCAGGTCGGGCCATGATAGCATTTGGGTGATTGTGGACCGATTAACCAAAAGTGCAAGGTTTATACCGGTGAGAATTTGCGCTTGGACCAGATGTGATAAGAGAAACCGCAGATAAGATCAAAGTTATCTGACAACGAATGAAGGCTACCCAAGATAGGCAAAAGAGTTATGCTGATAAGAGGAGAAGAGATTTAAATTTCTCCATTGGCGACTTGGTGTTTGTCAAGATTTCTCCATTAAAGAGCGTGATACGATTTGGCAGGAGAGGCAAGTTAAAACCAAGATTGGTTGGACCATTCCCAGTTCTCGAGCAAATTGGGAATTGGGCATATAAAGTTGAATTACCAGACAAGATGGCAGGAGTTCACAACATATTTCATGTTTCCCAGTTAAGGAAGTTTGTGCATGACCCTAGTGTGACTGTTACACCGGATCAATTGAATGATATCGAAGTTGAACCCGAGGCGGTTGGGAACCGCAGGTCTATGCGTATTGTTGGGAACGATACTAAGCAGCTTCGAAGGAAGGCGGTGAAACTAGTCAAAGTTCAGTGGGGTGATGATGAAGAAGATTGTACTTGGGAAACAGAGAAGGACATAAGGAGGAAGTATCCATAACTCTTTGCCTGGTAAGATTTTTATATCGGTATAGTACTCCCTTGTTAGTAAACCGCATGCTAAGATAGGCTTGTTGTGTTGTTTTGTATGCTTTATTGTTTCGTTAATGATTGGTAGGCATGCGGGATCCCTTGTATGTTTTGGGTTAAGGAATTTCGGGGATGAAATTTCTTAAAGGAGGGGGGGGGGGTGGGAGAACGTAACGACCCATATTCTAAGCATCTGAGGATCGTAGAATATTTATTTCTTCCTCATACGAAGTCGTATAACCATGTAACTTTGGGAGACGACTATTGGGGTCATTTACCATGTTCATGATTTTTGCCGATTTTTAAATGACCATTTTGCCCTTAACTGATCTTGTTTCATCCATAACTTTTGATTGGAAACGAATTTTGATTTGAACCCACTTTCATTAGATTCGGATGATGGTTTACAATTCCGTAGAGTGGTCACATTAGCCAAACGGACTCATCGTTTGGGAGATATGGCTGAAACAATGCTTAGAAGGTGTAAAACTGCTTAATCGGGCTTAATTGGGTAGTTAATAACTATGCCCATTGAGGGATTTCGGGATTAAGGGTATATAGGAGCTGATTAGGGTTAGAAAACATTTCTTTAGACACTTTTCAGCCGCCACATTCATTCTTGGAACCCTAGTAATGGCCTCCAACATCTAAAACACCTCTAAACCACTTTCTAATTGAAGATTTGGCTTAATTACATCTAATTAAGGAGAAATAGCACCAAAGCAAGGTTAGAACCGCTGTTAGACAGTATATAGGGGCTGATTAGGGTTAGAAAACATTTCTTTAGACACTTTTCAGCCGCCACTTTCACTCTTGGAACCCTAGTAATGGCCTCCAACATATAAAACACCTCTAAACCACTTTCTAATTGAAGATTTGGCTTAATTACATCTAATTGAGGAGAAATAGCACCAAAGCAAGGTTAGAACTGCTGTTAGACATCAGTATTCGTAACAAACAGAGAATTCTTTCAGAACTACAGTTTATTTGTAGCAAAGGTGAGTGATTAGCACCTTTTTACACTAATTATGGCTAATTAGGATTGATTAGTGTTAATTAGCGAATTTAAACATGATTAAATTCAGGAAAAATATTTATAAATTTCGAAATATTGTTTTAGGCCTCTGTTAGAAAATTTGGTTATTTCGGTTAAGTTTTGCTAATCCTATCATTAGATTTGCTTAAACATGCTTAAGGGGAAAATATGGGATCTTGGCTATGTTTGATCCATTTTAACCTATCTAATTGTTGTTCTAGTGTTTTTGGTCAATTATACATGTTGCTATGACTGTTTGGAATGATTTGTGGTTGTTTATAAAAGTTAGATTGGTCGAAAACACTGTCGAATGGCATAAACAGGTCGTTGGAAAAGTTGCAGAAAATATGCAGGAACCGGATCGGATCGTCCCTGCCCTCTCCGACCCGACCCGCTCGTGGTGATGGAGACCGATCCGAACCGCTCCAGCTTGAGCACCACGAACCGTGGAGAACCATGCAGCTCCGACCCGACCCATTCTCCTGGAGTATGCCACGAAGCCATGATCCAAAGCAGAAGAGGGAGACTAAACCGATAGGGATACCGACCCGAACCACTTCAGAAGTCTATGAGTTGATGGCCAAAGGAGATCACGAATCGGAGCACACCACCCGAACCGACCCGATGCTCTAGAGCTAGGATCCCGAACCGAACCAGTGTAACACCACGACCCGATCCGACGGAGGGAGCGTGACCCGACCCGATCGGGGTTGACGACCATGGACTGGACGAGAAGAAGAGAGCCGACATGAATAGAAGCTTGATTCCGAACCGATCCGGGGATGATGAACAAAACCCGAGATGCAAAGGTAGTCCAAATGGGAAATTTGCACTAAAGATCCAGATGGGAACCAACGAGTCAACTTCTTGAGTTGAGCTTTGCTATGGGACGTGTGTTAAGGGGTTATCAACGTCCATAACTTTGACTCACCACCAAGACGGATGTTTGATTACGGATCAGTGCAGTGGGGTAGATGTTACTCCATGGGGCAGAGTGATCGTAGTATGGCTACGAGCCAGTGTAGTGGAGTCGTCATGACTTCATGGGGGCAAAGTGGACGTAGCAACGACTAATGGCTATGTATCAGTGCAGTGGTGTCATCATGACTCCATGGGGCAGAGTGATCATAGCAAGGATTTGGGTGGTCAAAGTAATGGATATCGTATGCTTTACGCACTGAGTGAGAGTTGTGAGGATGGTTGTTATGCTTGATTGTTTGACATCACTATGACATGCACACCCCACCCTCGTATTCTTTGCTCCATATGTTAGTGGCACCTTAGAGTATTGTACAATATGTAGTGTTAACTCTTTGGTTGCAGGTCCAGGTTCAGGTATGGTTTAGTATAACTGTTATTATTCTGTTTTGCTACTTATCTCTCATACCATACTTTTGTCTGACCCAAAGTTTTATGTCTCTTCTTATTACTCTGGGTGCTCTTATACGGGTAGACTAGAGACAGGTTAGCTGGTTGTGCACGAGTAGCTGTACCGGAGACGAGCAGGAGGCTCCTACGTATTATCTACATATATTCTCCCTGTGTCGCTGCTGGTCACTACTTTGGGCATTAGTAGTGTACCTTCCTTATTTGCTTTAGAGACAGTTTTCAAAGTTGTAATAATAATGATGTGGACATAAGCTGTATTTGGATTTTTTCACTGCTATGATGTTTATTTTTCAGCTTATGCACTGTCTCACCTGTTTTATGTCAAGTATGTTATTATTATATTTTATTCCTTGCGCTGTGAGACATTCTACAGGTTCCTTGTTAGTTAAAATGCCCTTCCTTTCCTTTCTTTGGCGACCATTCCATGCTGGCTAGACAGTGGCACATCACACTTTCATTGAAATGTCGGCTGGTGCGGGGCGGGCCGTCTACAATGTTTTATTGGAGGACGGTCACGTCATCTTTTCTGTTTGATATTGGGTGCTCTGTAGCTTTCTCAGGTTCGAATGTTGAAGATGATGTTGTTAATTTTACCAGCAATGGTGATTTCTTTGGTAGCCAGTTTGTTTATTCGGCCAGTTTGGATTCTGTTCCTAAGTTTTCTGGTAATGGCTTGGAATTTGTATGCATAATTGGTTTTGACCACAGTAACATGTATTTGTCATATTTGTTTCATTTAATGAATATAACCCTATGTAATGGAGTGGAAGGATATACGCCATTGACTCTCAGTTTACCTTGTTTTCTTATCATAGGTCATTTATATCAGTTATAGGCAAAAACTAAGGAAAACTAAAGTTATACAGAACATTTCTACCAAGACAGGCTCATCTATTCCAAATGCTCAAAGGTAAACATTTATAATTTGATCCGTAATCGATTCCATTTTTTGAATTCTAATTTGCTAAAATATATGTTAGGTTATTTGTTTAGATTTGTTTGCGGTTGCCATTCTCCCTTTTCGACATCTTTTGCAACGCCGGAGGTAAGTTCACTGCTCCATCTTTTCGGCATTTTCTTCTTCTTTATATGCAGTTCATTGTTGCAAATTTTAGAATGAAACATTGATCCAGATTTTGAGTATAGTATGTATAAAAAGAGGATTCAGGTAAAAGTCAAAATATAGACATTTAAAAGATTAATAATGAGTCTAAAAATTTATCTAAAACGTATTTCCCAACAAAAAAGGATAACAATATAGATTCTTTTCACTTCTATCAAAAGAGAAGTGCGTAGTTGCCTTGTCAGATAAACCCAGCTTTTGTGGTAGTTGCCTTGTCAAATAAATAAGTGTTGACCTTATGTTCATACTTGTCAGATAAAAAAGGATAGCACCTTAATACAAGTTTTAACATATTACTCTCATTTTGGGGTTTAGGGAGGGGGTTGCAGGGTTTGAATGGGCAGCAGTTTCATGCTGCTTGTCTTGGCTATAGGTGAAGCGAGTCAATGTGCATCAGTTTGGAGTGATTACAAAGGCCAGCTAATGGTAAAATCACATACGATACTTCTAATTTTGTGAGCATATCATCTTTTTTCATTGTTGATGCTCTGTATTATTCAAACTAGTTACTTATGTAGCCGTCAATGACATTATTGATTGACATCTAGTAGTTGCAACTGGAAAGAAAGGAAGAAGATGGATTCACATTGTTGTATGTGTACAGAATCTATTTTTTTCTTTCTCCATTATACTCGTAAAATTCTGACATTAAAAATCAAAATACCTGATTGAATTTGCAAATAATGCATTATTTTTATTTCCCCAAGTACACACTTTCCAATCAGTTGATTGTACATCGTTTCCCATAGGAAGACAAAAATGATAGCAAACATTTGGATTCAGCCTGCTCTCATGTTGTGGACAAATGTGGGAAGAAATAATAGGCTTTTTCTGTTTCATGTTTGCTTGCGACTTCATCATCGTCATCTTCGTAAGCGGGTTGGGTATGTTACTTAGACTTATTTTGGTGTAAATATGGCGTTATGTGGTTTTAGTATGGTTATGGATGATATGTGTTTGTATTTGGGATAATGTTAGCACCAACTGAATAGTTTTTTTACTCATAATTCAGCTTGTGTATGAATTGATGAAGGATTATGGATGTTGTGGGTTTTTTGTATGTGATTATGAATGTTCTTTTTAGTTCTAAATTAATGTTGTTGGCTAATTTATCTTTGGTTTTTTAAATATGTTATTTATTTATTTTAGTGTTCACAGTTGAATGATGTTAGTTCGATATATATATATAGGTAGATCAGAAGGGGAATAACGGTGGAATACCAACAGAAAAAGTGAGATTAAGTTTACTTCAATTTAATTTCCATCGATAATCCCTTGGCAATAAGTATGGGTTTACCAACGCCTTTTGTAAATAATAATTTATTATAAACTACCTATCCATTGGTAAACAGTCGATAAATAAATTAATAAATAAAATTATATTTTTATTATAAAAATAGTAAAATGGCAGAAAACTGTTGTAAAACTCATGCTACATTCCATCGCCAAAATCTGACACAATTACCGTCATGGTTTTTATCGACCCCTATGTTATACAGTAAATCTGTCGCTAATGCCAGTTTAGCGACGGATTAGAAGTGGATACTGTCGTCGCTATATGCTGTTTTTCTTGTAGTGCATGTAGCAATCCCTTGCTGCTTTCTAGTTAATCACACCGACTCCATTCTCTGTAGGGCCATTGCAATCCTGAATGCGGTAAGGGCCGGTCAAGCACCATAGAGCCATTGCAATCCTGAATGCGGCAAGGGCCGGTCTCCCACGGAGGGCATTATAGGATGAAGGCTCATCGACTATAACAAAAGTTTGCTTCATAGCAACCTTCTGCTCTCCCTCTCCGAGCTCTACAAGCAAGTTGATGACGCCAATCAGTTGAGTGGGTTGCCCCGTGAACCCATGGATCTTGTTCTGGCAAGCTCTTATGTCATCCATGGAAAGAATCATCTTGTTGAATGAATTAATGAAAAGAACATTGACAGACGCCCTACTATCTACCAAGACACTTCTTACTATGGATGGACCCAAACCGATGGTAACAACCATAGGATCAACTGTTGGTGGTAGCAATCTGCCTGAATCTCTATCTTTGAATACAACATCATCCCATGAGGTCTTCGGCATTTTTGCGCGAAAGGTATTGTTCATGACCATGAGTTCTTCTTCTTTTGGAAGGTTTTTCATTTCGTCAGTATACTTCATGATGTTCCCCCCAGCTTCTTCCAGTTGGGTGAGGTCCTCCTGAAAACGTGTTGATGATTGGTCTTGGAATAATAACAACTGGAGTACTCTCTCACGGTCTAGGCTGTCCTGAAAATGTTCCTTACCCTTGAGCGGCTTGAGTATTCTGTGGGTTCTTCGTATACTACTGAAGTTTATTCTTCCTTATTAACTCCTCGATTAGGTTCTTCAGATGTCTGCACTCATTTGTATTATGGATCGGTTGGTTGTGAAACCGACAAAACCTTCCTGACCTTATTGCAGCATCATTGACCTTTACTTGCTTTGGCGTCGGATATTCCTCGGTATCCTTAGTTGCCATGAAGATGTTTTCTACGGTGTCATTCAAAGGAGCCAACTCTGAACTCTTAAAGAAGCAATTTGTTTTGTTAACCTGATTATCCTTTCCATCGTTACCCTTTTTTGACCACCAAGATTATTTACATTTATTGCTACAAATGGTCACCACAAATGTATTAATTCAAAATAGATAATATTTACACATAATTCCGTAATTGAACCATATCCAATCATTCAAACATTCCATATTGTTTAAATCGAAATTACTTCGAACACTAAAGGTGTCACAGAAGCACTTCATCAAATGGTTAGGAATGAGACCACAATCGCAATAAGAAAGTAAATACACAAAGATTTTTATAGTGGTTCGATCTAAAATATATCTGCATCCACTTTAAGGGAGATTTTCATTATCACATGCGAGTTTACAAAGTTTGAACACTCTCTCATTACATCAATTTTCATTCTAACAAACTCTTCTCTTGATCTAATCAAAATAACCGAGGAATTTGGTAGAATACTCTAGGTATAGCAATTAGAGAAGTAGATCTACGATTCTTCAAACACTTGAATGGATTTCGATGATTTGATGGTAGATTTTATGTTTGATCTTTGACTGGAGACGATTGGAGATGTTAGAATCACTTAGAATGGTTGAAGAAATAGTTGGGCAACCCTTCGGGATCATCAATTCGGTCCCCATTAATGTGGAGTGCATGGGGTATTTATAGGAGTGAGGGGAGTGAAATTATGTAGTGTTATGTAGTGCAGGCATCCATGTTGTTCGGCCATGACATAGTTCATATCGGTTAGGAGTTAGCTGGCGACAACCTGACATGGGACAACTGGCAGTAGCCTGGATACAGCTAGTAACGACATGGCTTATGTGGGCTACGACATGATATATGCGACTTTACATTCAAATCAATTATAATATGGACGGTTGCGATATGGATTCATGTCGGCTACAACATGGTTGGATGTAGCTTGACTTTGGCAAGATGACTATGGATTTGCGCTGCGCCTTTAGTCTCGGACGACATGGACTTCAGACGGCTTGATCTATACGATATGAGCCAAGGACGAGATGGCAGCTTATACCATGACGCTGAGTTTGCCTCACGCCATGGTATGAAGATGACATGGAGGCCAGGTGACTTAGCTTAGGCTTGGCGTTATGATTGGAGTACGACATGGTTTGGGGATGACTTGATCTCCTCAGACCGGCTTGGTGAGGGACGACTTGACTTAGGAACGACATGGTTTACTTCACTCCTCGCGACATGACTTTGGAACAGTTTGGACTTATGTATAATGACTTGGGTAAAGAACGACATGAATACAAATATCAATCCCATATTTTTATGGGTTAACACATATAATTTATATTTCATCGTTTTGCGCTGATTTGGACAGATAATATGTATATGTTTATTTTTTTGTTTTCGTGCGGTCAACGTAGTTATTATTATTTTATTCTTCTTTTAAATTAATGATTTGATCTAATCAATTTACCAAACATTTCCTTTTTACTTTCAAATTTTCCAAAAGGTTTCAAGTCTCACAAAGGACCGTTAGTCGTAATCATTGTAAATAATGCCTATTTTGTGGAATTTGACATATTTCCAAATCATAAGAAATATATGTAATATGTATTTATTGGAATAGTCGATGCAAATTACATACAAATACATGTATTTATATTTATTATGTACATTTGCACCACTTTTCCCTTTTAATCTTTTTTGTCATACTTCTTGTGATTCCAAAATAATGCCTCTTTATAAATAAGAAGGGTAAAGGCATATTTTACAATGCTTAAGCCAAAACCCAACAATATTGAATATAAACAGGAATACTTCTTTTATTCTTGAAATCACAAAATACACAAATTTCATCTTTTTACCCAAATTCACATATTTCATATTTTAGCATTGAACTAAAGATCTGGAACATAACTACAACAAATTTATGTTTAATGGGACTGATTTCCACATCCATAGCGCATGTAATATGTACAACATATTTCATGACATAACCGTAGGAATATGTGGAAAAATATATAAAATCCTACAATTCATGTTATACCTAATCACAACTTATCATTTACCCATTTTAACCATATTCATAATCAGATATGATGGTTGCTACAATTTCACAATTATTTAAATAAACAGATCTAATAGGCATAAAACATATACTGGACTCAAACGAAATAGATAAGTCATTATAATTGTATTAGTAAATCTCCCACTTACCTTATAGCTTCCAATTTCTCAATTTTGAACCCGTTTATGCTTACAATTCCCAAATTCTTATAAATTTATAATTCGTCTAGAAAGGGGAATATTTTAGATCTGTAGAAATGTAAGAAAAATTGAAAAGAGTGAAGAATCTATCATTGATCATCCTCTTCCATTGAATCTATTAATCTTCCTAATTCCATATGAATTTTATTTGATTTGGAATATATATATATTATTTAGAAATTAGATTAGAAGAGGAAGAAAAATGACAGAGCTCCGCTGCTTCTATGGATTTGAATGGAAAAGAATGGGGCTCTACCCCTTTACTTATAGGGGTGGAAATGGCCTAGAACCTTCGGATTAGTTTTAAGTTATATCCGTCCATTCGTATTTATAATATAATAAACCAGTACCTCAAAACCTAGCTGCCACTGGGTTGTTTGACGCCCAGTTGTCAACCTGTGCAGTCGACCGTCGTTTGACCCCTATGTTGACCGCCTGGACATCAAACTGCCTAGGTCGTCTTGGTTAATTATGGTTTGTTATTAATTAAATATTTTGTTTATTTATTTTCCATCTGTTTTCGTATTTCATTCGTAATTTTTTCATACGGACACTGTTCGCGAATCTCCAAACACGAAAGTTGACCAGAATTCCAAGATGATCGCCAAAATTCTAATAATTAATTTATGTTGCCAAAATTCCGGGTTGTTACAATGTATGCAACTACGGTATATCAAATTTACCCCTTATTACAAATGTTTTTTAGTTAAACATTTAAAATATAATTTATTAAGCATTGGTCATCTATGTGACAAAGGTTTTAAAATAACTTTTTCTGAAAATAAATATAGTATTTTTGTTCAGAATCAAAATCTTATTTTTGAAGGAAGTAGCGATAGAAATATCTATGTTTTAAATATGAAAGTTAATCATAATAAAGATATGTGTTTAATAGTCAAAAATAATGATCCTTGGTTATGACACAAAAGATTTTTCATATTAATTTTAAGACTATTCAAAAGCTTTCAAAAAATGAATTAGTCAATGAATTACCAAAAATAAATTTTAAAATAAGTAATCTTTGCGATGATTGTCAATTAGGAAAATTAACTAAATCATCTTTTAAATCTAAGAAAGTCATTTCAACTTTACAATCATTAGAATTATTGCATATGGATTTATTAGGCCAACACAGGTTCAATCCATTAATCATAATCGATAAGTTTTTGTAATAGTTGATGACTTCTCAAGATACACATAGACAATATTTATGATAAACAAAAGTGATACATTTGTTCATTTCATAAAATTTGTTAAAAGAATTCAAAATGTTAAAAATCTAAAAGTCAAAAATATAAGAAGTGATCCTGGAGGCGAATTTGAAAATGAATCATTTGAATTATTTTGTAAAAAGAAAGGAATAAATCATAATTTTTCATTTCCTAGAACTCCACAACAAAATGGAGTTGTAGAAAGGGAAAATAGAACACTACAAGAGTAGGAAAGAACTTTATTAAATGGAAGTACATTACCAAAGCTTTATGGGCAGAAGTTGTAGCAACTGTGTGTTATGTATTAAATCATATTTCTGTATGACCTTTAACTAAAAACACTTCATATGAACTATTTAATGGGAGAAAACCTAATATTTCTTAATTTAAAGTCTTTGGGTCAGAATGTTTTATTCTTAACACAAAAGACCAACTTGGAAAATTTGGAAATAATAAAAATATTAATCAGAACAATAGCAATCAAATTATATCTCCTCCTAGAATGCTACGAGAGCATCCTATACAAAATGTAATTGGAGAGATTAATTCGCAAGTTCAAACTAGAAGTCAAGTAAACCAAATGGGTCATGTTGCCTTCCTTTCAACTATTGAGCCTAAAAACCCAAAAGAAACTTCAATAAATGACTATTGGATTATTGCCATGCAATAAGAATTAAACTAGTTTGAACGAAACGATGTTTGGGAATTAGTTCCTCGTCCTGATGACCAATCAGTTATCGAATCTAAATGGGTCTATAAAAATAAAGCAGATGAACTAGGAAATATTACTAGAAATAAAGCAAGATTAGTAGCACAAGGCTATAATTAAGAAGAAGGAATCGATTACGAAGAAGCGTTTGCTCTTATTGCAAGACTTGAAGCAATACATATTCTATTAGCTTACGCGTGTTTTCATAATTTTAAATTTTATCAAGCGGATGTTAAAAGTGCATTTTTAAATGGATTTATAAGGAAAACATATACGTTGAATAATTGCCATTATTTATTCATGAAAAATATCCAGATTATGTATATAAACTAAAGAAATCTATATACGGTCCAAAACAAGCATCTCGTGCTTGGTATGGCAGACTTAAGAATTATTTAATTAACTCAGGATTTTGAGTCAGAAAAGTTGATCAAACTTTGTTTATTAAAAATACGAATAAAGATATTTTAATTATACAAATATATGTAGATGACATCATTTTTGGTTCAACTAACGAAGAATTATGTAAAGAATTTTCTACTATAATGACGAAAGAATTTGAAATGTCACATATGAAAAAGTTATCATACTTTCTCGGTTTACAAATCAAACAATTTTTAAATGGTATCTTTATTAATCAAGAAAAACATTGTAATAACTTAATTAAATGTTTTGTAATGGAAAATACTTCCGGAAAACCTACTCCTATGAGTACTACAACTCATCTTGATCGAGATGACAATGAGGAAATTGTTGACCAATAGTTATACATAAACATGATAGGATCGCTACTTTATTTAACTGCAAGTCGACCAAACATTATGATGAGTATAGCGCTAGATTCCAAGAAAATCCTAAAGAATCACATCTATGGTAGTGAAACGAGTTATGTGATATCTTAATAATACTAAGAATTACGGTCTTTTCTATCTAAAAGAATGTCCATTTGAATTTGTATCCTTCAGTGGATCATGGACGGATAGAAAGAGTACAAGTGGTACGTTCCATTTCATTGGAAAATCACTTGTCTCTTAGTTTAGCAAGAAACAAAATTGTGTAATACTCACAACATGCGAAGCAAAATATATATCTACAGCTTTAGCTTGTGCTCAGGTTATTCATATTTAACAGACACTCAGAGATTTTGGAATAAATTTTTCTAAATCAACAATTTTCTGCAACAATACAAGCACAATAAATCTATCTAAAAATCCTGTAAATCACTCACGTACAAAACATATTGGTATTCGTCATCGTTTCTTATGAGACAATACAGAAAAAGAGATTATCAATTTAGAACATATTTCTACAAAAAATCAAATAGATGTTACACTTACCAAACCCCTTTTAAAAAATTTATTTGTTAAACTATGCCGAGAACTAGGTATAATGTCTGTAAAAGATGTTTAAAATTTTATACTTTTATGTAGTACATAAGAATAAGATAAACATTTTATGCCAAAAGTAAGACTCGAACCCATGTCTCGACTGTGAGTTTGAAGACTTAACCATTTGAGCTATGTATTTTAATCGTCCACATAATTTTACACTAACTAAAACATTCCTCCAAGACCATTCACTTTTAAAATTAATAGTTAACTGGTAAATCAATCTATGGCTCCAAGTTGATATTCATTCTAAACCACAATTTATATAATACTCAGCCTATAATACCATGTCAAATCCAAAACAAAATAAAATTTCTTCTTGAAAAACTCCAACTTGTTAGAAAAAATGTCTCAAAACAAATCATCATCATCCTTCAATATAACTTTCTCTCTTGATAGCTAAGCTGTAACACTTCACCTTCCAATAACAATGCCAAGACAAAAACCTGTTTATAAGTTGGAAAATTATCGAACCGGATATACACTGGATTCCAAGAAGGCCAAACATGCGCTGTTTGTTTCTCCAGACAAAAAGAGGAAGATCGATGAAATCCATCACTGTCAAAAACAACAAATGAATCTTCAATGTGAGTTGTATTTTGAACGGAAAGTCATAGCTAAATGGTTGAATTTCCTTTAACAAATAGGTAAAAAAAATATGTGAAACAAAAATAAAAGACGTAAGTGAACCATTACCTCGACCGGTTGATCCTTTGGATCCGTCTGCCTCATACCGTGCAACAAATGATCCGGTAAATCCTCGGGCTTCCCCTCAAAGACCTCACTATAGTCCAAATACTCGGGACAGAAACTACATGGCAAATGAGGGACGTCGAACCTCTACACCATAAAAGACGTCATCCCCTAAGAACTAACGATGTATTATCTTTAAAGTTATTTGTGTTTTTTGATTATTATTTATCAATAATAATGTTGTATTAATATCATTTGATTTATCTAAAATAAATAAAAAACCAATACTAAAGTTACATAAATATATATATTTTTATAATTCCAAAAACTTATGGCAAAGTAGAATTTTTTTCTCAAAAAATAGACGTCTGACTAAAAATAATCAGACATTTGATCGCTGAAGCATAATAATTTTCATTGTAGATTCAGAAGTTTGACCAAAGAAAAACAAACGTTTGAATAAGGGCTAAAACTAACTAAATACGTGCGGGTTGAAAATTTAATAAATTCAGACATTTGAATTTATTTTTTAGATGTCTTACGAATTGGCGCATTTTATAAAAAGGTGCAAACCCCTTTATCTACCCACCTCTTCATCACAATCCTATATTTTTTTTACTTTCCTCATTTAAATTTTCACAAATCATAGCCTCCATTACTCTATAAAACCCCAAAATTCAAATTTTTCTTCACAAAAAACATGGCAAACTGACCCAAACGTGTAAGAATAGAAGAATCAATCACTCCATTTGACGATCAAGTCCAAAGGTGGCTATGGAATGACATTGCAAAGGTATAAAGCTATGAAGAATTCAAAATTCTTTGAAGGTGCTTTAGTTAAATTTGATGCTTTTTCAAACAATTGTCTTCTCCAATATGCTAGACATTTCAAATCTTTGGTTGATTATAATATCAACAATGTTAAAATTTACCCATTTCTTATCAAACTTGAATTTAGACCAACAAACACCTAGGAATACTACAGATTGTGTATGGTCTATGGTTTATGGAAAACGCATTCTTCTTCCTATCCAACGATTAGGGAAAATTTTACATTTTACTTGGCAAGGGGTTGACATTGACACCATTGATGTTAACATGAATAAGACGCATGAGGCGTCACAAAAATTTCTATCCGATAATTTAGTTAATATGCAAGAGCTTACATCTACTCATCTTCGTCCACAAGCATGTCTACTTAACCGTATCTTTGTCCGAACTACTCAACCTGGAAAAAGAAGTTATGAAAAAGTGTATAAGTGCGATTTTCTAGCTTTGTATGCTTTGTATTCTAATAAGCAAATGAATTGGGATAAAATAATTCTTGATGAGTGGGTAGACATAACACATAAACGGAAATACAAGACGCTTCATTACGGTGCCTATATAACTTGAATCCTTCTTGCAAGTGAAGTGCAAATACCCGACACTCCATCTTTAAGCGTCAAAGAAATTAGTCCAAAAACTTTTCCTCTCATGGATATTGATTCTAACCTATCGACATTCGAATATACGTCCTTTCAAGCTTGGCAAGTACACATTGCATCACAACCGGAAACTATAATAGCTGAGTCATCATCTCATCGTCGTCGCCATCTTATACATGAAAAAGAAGAAGAGGATGTCCATCTAGTCACTCCCAATCTTCCATCAAAGAAAGCATTGGTTATGCTCTCTCGCAATCAATCAAAGCTTTACAGGATTTCTAGCGCTTTTAGCATAAAACCAACAAGAAATTTAACCCTTTGAAAGGCTTTCTTAATAAGATTTGCGATAAGGTTTCGTGCATTCGACCTCAATCCTCTCAAGCTCATGATCCCACTCCATTCCATTGGTCTTCTAACTCCATTGAAGAAGTTCCAGATTCAAGCTCTAACCATGGTGATCCAAAGGGAGGTGGCACCAGTGTTGGTCAAAGCTCGACAGATTCGGAAAGTTGGTAAGCATGGTATGGTCTTTATGATCTTTTGCATCAAACATTTCTTATTCGCATGGTTTGTAATACTTTTTTGATACTTCGGTTCATTTGGCACAAAACTCTATTATGTGCTTGATACGGTGATGAACATATGGATGTCTGCATGTGGATACTTATGCTTATGTTATGGACGTCGTTTGTGTGTTTTGTGCATATTCATATGTGTTTATTACATAAGTATCTCCTTTTTGTCAATGACAAAGTGGGAGAAGTATATAATAATATATGCATATTGACAGGGGGAGCTACATATATAGTTTGCATTATAAAAAAGGAGGAGAATATTGGATCTTGCTGTATGGTGTTTTGATTATGACTACTATACATGTACATATATATTATTATCGACTAACTCTATTTTGTAGGAAGAAACTCAACAGACAAATTCAAGTGCTTAAATCGAAGATTGTATTTGTTTAGAGTCTGTTAGTAATAGTAGATAATGGTTAAAATCTTCCTTGATCATACATACACATGCACATTTTAATATATATATATATACATACATACATACATATATATATATATATATATATATAAAAGCTTTTATATATGACATGCACACGATATAGGCCTATATCATTAAACAGACTTCTGTTTATTTCAAGCCATACGTCAGTTTGCTAAAATAAAAATTATTCCACTATAATATTCAGACGTCTGTTTTGACCCCAAAATGACCTATTTCTTTGTTGTTTGAATTTTATTAAAAAAACAGACATCTGAATTTTTAATTCATACATCTAAATACAAATAGATGCAACTATTCAATGAAGATTCACAACCTTTAATTCATATCTCTTCTTTGAATCTTTGCATGAGTGATTACATATATTTGATTATTATAAATAGGAGTTCAAACAAATGATTTCTTCACCAAAACTTACTCTAATTCTTTCTAACTTATCTAAAACACTCAGATTCACAAAAGCATTCTATTCCCGTATTTCTAAGATTACAAATCATTTCCAACCTTTCATATTCTTTCATGAACTACACTATTATCATGAAGGAAAGATTATAGAAAGGATGTACATTAATTTGGCATATTTGTGTTTTCAAGAACACAAGCAGTCAACAAACTATTTGTATTATGGAAGTCCTCTACAGCAGCTGAGGCAAGAAATCCCGTTCGGCTATTTGGGTAGTTGTAAACATGTTCCTTTGGGTGAAGTGAGGGTAGTTGTTTAGTGAAATACTAGAAGGGAGTCTGGGACTGGATGTAGGACAGTGGTTCAAACCAGTATAAAATCGATTGTGTCATTTTATTTACTGCTATTACTTTACTATCTACACATTACCATGTTTATACTCCATATTATACGATCCTACTGCTGCATTGATTCTTTCATAACTATCAAATAAACATCCATTCAACCATGAAAAGAAAATAAATTCAATTGTTCGGTATATAACATCATTTGACCATTTTTTATATTAATTACAAATCTTTCAATAATCAAAATATTACATTTTACCTCTTATTTTAAATATAAGAATATTCTCAAAATATTTCATTTTTCAATACTTAGAAAATAGCCCACAACCATATCCAATTTTCCATTTATTGCCATCTGCAAAATATTTGCCAAAACCATTTTCCATTGTCAAAATTGGAACAAAGTTCATTTTTATAAAATATCAGTTTAACTTAACGTTTGTAAAAAGCAAAGTTATGAATTTCATTTCAAATATCATCACCCTTTTTCTCAAACCATTCATTTCAACTCAGGAAACCCCTTTTCTTAGCATATCCATTTCTATTAAATAAATCACAATTATAACTCTTTTCTATATAATTCAATTTATATATATAACTCCATTTATAACTTACTTTTGGGGAAAACGTACTATTTTCAACATCCTCTACCCTTATAAACCAATACCATCGCTTGATAATAGCGAAGCCGTTCAAGTTGAGGTATTTTAATTACCTCTCAGACCTTGACCGACAACGTTCTTAGATTAAGATAAATATGAGTTTGTAACTCAATACCTGATATTAACAACATAAAAATATTATTAACCATTTGATTTCAAAAATGGTTTGATAAACCATTTCTTATATTTGAAATATCCTTTTGATTATAATCTCTTTTACTTAATTTATTAAGTAAACATGCACTAAACATGTCTTTCAGTTAAAAACCATCATTAACATAATATCGTTTACAACTTTGGATTATAAAATCCCTTAAATGAATAATTTATTCCAACCCACTTATAAAACTTATCTTGGATTTCTTAACTAAAATGCATTACCAAATTAAATATCTCTTACTTGGATTTATTTCTAAAACATTAAATATCTTTTCTCTTAAAATATGAAATCTCACTTAATTTCAAATGTTCGTATTTAAAATCATCGTCTTGTTTTTAAACCTCTTAAGTTAATTCGTAATGTAATTAATTTAAAAATATTGTTTTCTCAAACACAATTATTTCCAACTATTAACCCTTTGGTTAACTTCCAATTTACTTGCTTAAAATATAAAAAATCGCTTTATAATTTATTTAAATAATATTTTATAAAACAAATTATAAACATTTCTTTACAAAACTTCTGCTGTTAAATAACTGATAAAAATATAACTTAAAATTCTAGCTTCAATTATAAAAATATATTTTATAACTTAACTTCGTCATTCTGCCTGACGACAATCAACATTCCAAAGAATATAAATCTGAAAACATTTCAGACTCAATCTAAAATCAATTTCAATGATTTCTTATTTTATTATTGATATTAAAAAGCCCAAATAACTATAAAATACCGAATTCTGAAATAAGGGTTTATTTCATCCAATTTCTCATCCAATCAGACATACCAACATATATGATAAAACATTATTAATATAAGTGATGAATCATGTTGGATCCCTCCAATCTGTCTTTTCCTTACATCCTAATAGGATACCTCAAAATAATCATTCAATTAAGTACAAGAATATATTTATCATTGATAGACGGAAATAAACAGTTCAATTAATAATTCCAACAATCAATTAATAATAACAATCCAAACATTCAACCATTTATTTTATACGTTTATATTATTATAAATGTGACCAACAAGGTAAGTTACTTCAATTGGAAATAATCGTTAAAATAACGATTGAGTTTTAATTAAATTAAATGAGAATTTAATTTTATCAATTCAGTCACTAGATATAAATTAACATTCAGTAACAAAAAAAAATCAACCATAGCTCTCAAATATTAAACCTGACTGATATGAATATAAGTGAGACAAACTGAGTGAGTTATACTCACTTTGATTTCCGTTTTTCGTTAAAGTGGGTCAGTTCTAGTTAAATTAAACATGCGTTTAATTTAATTGGAAATTCCAACAGCTTTCAAATCTGTCCAAACCATTCTAGAATGTTGAGTTCATTACCCTGATCCCAATACAACCTGTTTTATTTCATTCTATTGACATATGCATGAGTTACAAAATTATAAGCATCTGATTTAATTTAAATTATTAATTTCTTAATAAAAAAATAATTATCACTTAGTTACTTCGTAAAACACAATGATCCGATTGTTTTTTCCCTTTCCAGTTCGTTCGTTGTTCACGCATTTTTCCAGATCGTTGCTTTACTTTCAAACCCGACACACATGTCATACCATATTCATAAACTGTGTATTACGGATTCAGGCCGATTCTCATTTTCCTTCATACTTGATCTGTTCCCTTCATTCCGACTGCCGTTTTCCAGATTCACGATTGACTAGTACAATCCAAAAACCATCGCCGCACCAAGCCGCCGAAACTTCATCAGAGGGAGGCATCCATTGTACCTCAACCTTATCCGTCTTCGCCCTCAACCAGGTTTAGCTAGAGGTTTCCCTGGCATCACCAATAGGCTTGTGGATGACAGTGGTCGAGCCCAGATTCCATATGCTCTGCTACCTCGAATCAGATCATGACCGATTATATCACAGAGCTCAATGAGATGAACAATTTTGGTGAAGAAAGTTTTTGAAAACGATGAGGGTTTGAAGAGTAAAATCGGTGGGAAGACGGGGTGTTCTTAATCGTTGATTTCATAAGGGTGGAGGAAGAATTGGTCTGACCCGGAAAAACGTTGATCTAGGGTTAGAAGAAAAATGGTGATATATATACACACATATGGGTTTTATATTACTATATACGAAACTTATGTTGCAAGATTCTCAAAAAAACCACTTCATACGACCTCCATTTGAAACAAAAATTGAAATCCTTGCATATTTGAATACTCTGGACACGATGAAATAGGTTTCGTCGAATTTAGAGTTCGTTTGTAAAAGTTCCTTTATAATTGTACAACGTGAATCAATGCGTGTTTAAATTGCATACGATCACATATTAACTCCAAAAATCTTGAAACTTGTAATTTCACAATAGTTATTCACTGCGAATTTAATAAACTTGGTTTTGTTGAATTCTAAAATTGTTTGAAAATTGGTTATTCTTAAAATTCATATTAAAACGATAAAATGATTAAATAGAAATCTTAGCGTTTATCGTTGCCATGATCAGACAGTAAGTTTGATCGATTCAAAAATCAAAATTCGATAATAAATTACTAATACGGATCCAACGACACAAGTTTCGTCGCATTCTGAGACTGTTCACTCGAAACGATATTTTACATGCAAAATGACGCTATAATTGGACATCAAAATACATGGTCTCAAAAAATAATGAATTATACAAATCCTGACCTTAAACCTTAGTATGAATTCAATGAAAAAAGTCTTGCGTCTTAATTCGATCGTTGACTCAAGTTATAATTGAATTCCTTCTAATCAAGTTAAATTTAGTTAATTAATTTCTACGCAAACTAGCTATGAGTCTATAACTGCCGAGGTCACATATGATATCGAAACATCAAGAAATTTATTTTCATACAATAATTTAATGTTACAGATCCAATGAAACTGGTTTCGTTGAAATCTGTGACTGTTTCAAAATTGGCTATTTTTAACGTGATTAATAATAATAATATAAAATTCACATTTCTGCCAAATCAATATTAAACCAATTATTAAAAACTCTATTAATGTAACACCCCGAATTTTAGTTAATACTAAAATTCACTAATTACAGGATAAATAATCTCAGATGTGGGAATTAGGGGAAACGGGCTGCGTCATTGCGTTCATCTCGGAAAAATACGCGAAATAGAGTCCGAGTTTGCGTAAAACGGGTACCGTATGAAAGAGATATGGACGAACGAAGTTAGGCAGAAAAACCAGAAACAGGCCAGAATTGCACTGGCGCACTTGTGAAGTGCGCCAGAACAAAGATGCACTGGCGCACTTGTGAAGTGCGCCAGTACAAAGATACACTGGCGCACTTGGGAAGTGCGCCAGTGCCGAGCCAAGAAACCTGCACAGTTCTGGAGAGTTCTGTGGTTGGGTGCACCAGTTTGGGGTTTGGGCTTGGTCTTAGGGCTAGTTTCTGGAAGGTGCCGAAATCTAAGGGTCCTAATCTAATCTAGGGTTAATCTAAGGGCCTAAAACACTCACCTAATCCTATAAATAAGACCCCAACCCTACCCTAATTCATTCATAATTAAGTCTTGTAACTAAACCATGGCAAATTGAAATTTGAGCATGGCCTCCACTAATTCATAAAGAAAGTTGCAAGCTAATCCCTCTCTAATCAATCTCTAATCATCATTATCTTCATAGTTTGCAACTAATTCTACTTCATAAGGTTGCTAATCTTAAGTTTGGTGAGTTTCTATCACTTTAACATCAATTGTTAAAGTAAGTGGATTGGGTGTAATGAGACTTATGGTCTAAAATGCGGATTAGTGAGTTTGAATCATGTATAATGATATGTTACTCTATGTTGTTCTATGATTATGCATATGTGATAAGTTGGTTTATGCATGCTTAATAAGTTGATTTATGCATGTTTAACAAGTTGATATATGCATGTTTAACAAGTGGATTTATGCATATTTAATGAGTGGAATTATGCATGTTTAACAAAGTGAGTTATGCAAGTTAAGTATATGTTTAAAATGCAAGTTTAATGTGATATGCAAGTTATGCATGCTTATGCAAGTATATGGATACTTATGCAAGTCATGTATATGTTTAAATGCAAGATTTATGTGATATGCAAGTTATGCATGCTTATGCGAGTATATGAATGTTTATGCAAGATATGTATATGCTTAAATGACATGATATGCAAGTTATTCATGTTTATGCAAGTATGTGAATGCTTATGCAAGTGTGTGAATACTTATGCAAGTTATGTGTATGCTTAAATGCATGTTTAACATGTTATGCAAGTTATGAGAATGCCTATATGCAAGTTCAACATGTTATGCAAGATATGTGTGTGACAATATGCAAGATCATATGCAACATGTTATGCAAATCATGTGTATGATAATATGCGAGTTTGGGTTTATATGTGGTTGGGTTAATATATGCTCATATATGTAAGTTGACATCCTCTTAACCCATGACAAAGTTGTATGCTAAACCCACGATATTTGTGATGATCTTCCCCTTATTTATGTCATGAAATGAGAACGATTTACGTGGGGAACGATGAGGTTGGTAAATATGTTAATAAATGAATGTTTGGGTATGATTAAGCATACCATAAAAAAATAAATTACCATAAGTGGGAATTTACCTATTGAGTTAGGTCTACCCCATGGGAATTTACCTATTGAGTTAGGTCTACCCATGTTATGGAAAACTTGATATTAATTAGGGATAATTAATATGGGGGTGATTAATTAGGTGTAATTAATCGACTAAGACACGAGGTTGGACTCATTTGTAGTGTAAAACTGCCCGGACCCGACCGGCTTAACCAGTTGCTAAAAATGTCAGCCCAATGTGAGAGGTCTTAGCCATAAATTAAATACGTGATTAAGGTAAAGACACGAGGTTAGACTCTGTTATGACGTAAGACTGCCCGGATTCTACCGGCTTAACCAGGCGGTCATAACAGCCAGTCTAATGTGGGAGGTCTTTACGGGAGATCACGGTCTTAATTAATTAAGAAACACTTAACCATAATAGCATGTAGTGGGACATGAGGGGTTAAGTGGGTGCCTTGGGTGGCATGAGGAAATTTGGTGGCAATAGAAAATACGATTAGAATACTTAACCAAGTGGAAACATGTAATTAAACATGATTAAAGGGTTAAGTGGGATACACTAGATATTTGACAAGCTTAAGTGGGTAGCTTGTGGGGGCCCATTTCAACCAATATCCCAAACGTATCTTTGTGGGCTCGACCCAAGTCGAGTGACGGGACACGCATATTGGGCTTGATTATAAGAGGCCAAAACGGGTTAGCGGTGGCAACGCAAGTCCAACGGGTTTCATATGCGTGTGTGGGCCCGGGCTGGTAGATAAGCCGTTGTTGCATCGTGTAGATATAAAGCCGTGCACCGTTAGTATTGGGTAGCCACTTTAGGGGAGTGATACACCCCACTGTGGGACCAGCACGGGTATCTACGGTAGGGAGCCGATCGCTTGGGGAGTAGTGGGTACACCTAATGAAAATAGGGGCAGACGGCACCTATGTAGGGGTACACGAAACTACTGGGTAAGAATTACTGGGTACACCTAGTGGAGATAGGGGCAGACGGCACCTATGTAGTGGGCTAGGGGTACATGAAACTACTGGGGAAATTTTCTAAGTTTTTGGAAGGGATCAACCTTTAAATAGGAATGACTGGTGTGGTGCAGTTAGTAATTATCCTTGGGTGGGTAGATGCGTCCTGATGGTTATCTTAGTTTATCCTAAGTCTACCAAGCTGCTTAGTGTAGCCATTCATCCCCAGATATTACCGTAGGTCAAATTTATGTCTTCTCTGGTTACTTTAATGATTGTATTGTTAAAATTATAGGACTCACTCAGACTTATGTCTGACCCCGTTGTTTTTATCTTTTTCCCAACCCTCAGGTCCTACGGTGGATCCTAGCGGTAGTAGAGCTTGATCGGATTTCTGTTTCCAGTCTTGAGGAGCTTGGGTAGATGTAAAGCTCCAGTTATCCAGTTATCTTTTCTTTTCTTATGGCTATTGTATGAGAGAGTGGGATTATGTACTTTTTTATTTTGACAGATATTGTACTTGACTTTTATCATGGTTTTATGATGTAACCAGACATGTTTATTTCCGCTGTTATGAGATGATGTTTAAAATTTCAAATACTATTTATATCTGTCTTGGTGTAATTTTTCTGTTCTATATTCACTAAAATACTCCACCGATGCTATGGCATTCCCTTAGTGAGTGACTATAGCGGGCGTGGGGTGTTACACGTGGTATCAGAGCAAAGGTTACCGGAACAGATAAAATTTTTAGAAAACTATTTTTCTAAAACATCTTTTGGAAAAGATATTTTCAAAAACATGTCCTTTAAAGAGAAAAGTTTTTGAAAGAAAAGCATAATCCCCAATAGCCATATCTATATCCTTCGAATCCTTCGTTTTGAATCTTTCCTTTTTCGTTTCAGCATGGCCGAGGATCTTAATTTTCCGGAGGGTGTGACGGTACCAGTATGGTATTGGAGATTGATAGAGGCTAGGGCCACCACTGCGGGTCCAGCAAGTGTTACTCCACCAACCGTAGCACCCGATCTTCCTCCTCCCCCTCCTCCTCGCACGGATACTTTTGCTAAGACTTGCAAGGAATTCAAAGCTATGGGAGGGAAACCTTTTCAAGGATCTGAAACCTTTGTAGAGGCTAGAGATTGGCTTAAGGAGGTGGAAGAGTTGATAGATATCTTTGAGATGGAAGAAGGGAAGAAAGTCAAGTTGGCTGCTTGGTTAATGAAGGGAGAGGCCTCATTCTGGTGGGAGGTCACTAATGGAGAACGCCCCGTTGATTCTTGGGCAGATTTTAGGCAAAGATTTGTGGCAAAGTTTCTCTCAAGGGCGGAGGAAAACTTGTATATGGAAAGATTCTTGACTCTAAAGCAAGGAAATCTCTCGGTGAAGGAGTATGTTAATAAGTTTAATCAATTGGCAAGGTTTGGCCTAGATATGGTGAATACACCGGAGAAGAAGGCTTTGCGGTTCGTGAAAGGCTTGAATGAACCTATGCATGGGTTGGCTATGACTCATATCCCTATGGGGGCCACCTTTGAGAAGCTAGTTGACATGGCACTCATGTTTGAGGAAGAGAAGGGTCCTAATGCTAATAAGGCACCCGAGAAGAAGGGAGATCAAAAGAGACCTCAGCAACAACAACAAAGCAAAGGTGGGAAAGGCAACGGTGGCAAGGGCAAAAAGAAGAAGTGTTTCAATTGTGGGACACCTGGCCACCTAAGCAAGGATTGTCGTAAGAAGAAGAAGACCGGCTGCTTCCACTGTGGCGAAGCAGGGCATTTAGTGAAGGATTGCCCTAAGAAAGGGCAAAGGACGGGGTCTACCTCAGGAGGACAGGTGCAAGCTCTTATGGCACCGAGTCAGGCTAGGGAGCAAGTACAGGCTCTCGCGGTTCCACCGATTCAGGAGAGAGGTAGAACTATTTCCGTTGAAAGTCTGGTTTTTCTATTTGACCATCCTGTCCGTACATTGTTTGATTCAGGCGCATCGCATTCGTTTATTTCATCATCATTAGTTGAGTTACTGCACTTAGACACCAGTCTGGTTGATGATCCCTTGGTTGTTTCAAACCCAATTGGGGGCTCCACTTATTTGTCCATGATATGTCTGGGTTTGAAGATTTCTATACTTAGCATTGAGTTTAGATGTGATGCTTTTGTGTTGGGCTTCACGGGCTATGGGTTGATTTTGGGCATGGACTGGTTATCCAGTAATGGTGTCGTTCTTGATTACGAAAGGAGAGTTGTTAGGCTCATGACCCGCTTGGGTAACACTCTCGAGATTTCTTGTAACCCCAGGGACTCTGTTATGCTAAGTTATCTTGAATCGCTTGACGCTTCGGTCGAGAGTTTGCAATCTGTTAGAGTGGTCCGGGAATATCCGGATGTGTTTGAGGAGGTGAAGGGCTTACCTCCGAAGCGGGAGATTGACTTCCGAATATATTTGGTGGATAATGCTAAACCAGTATCTTTACCAGTGCGCCACATGGCTCCTCGTGAGAGGAGGGAACTCCATAAGCAAGTAGGGGAGTTGCTTGAGAAGGGGTTCATAAGACGGAGCATATCGGAGTGGGGTGCTCCAGTAGTATTTGCTACGAAGGCGGATGGGTCCCTCAGACTTTGTGTAGACTACAGAGAACTTAACAAGCTCACAAAGAAGAATAGACACCCATTGCCGAGAATAGATGATCTTTTCGATCAGTTAGTTGGCGCTTCGGTATTTTCTCAGTTGGACTTGGCCACGGGGTTTCATCAGTTGAGGGTGGCTGAGGATAGCATAGACAAGACTGCCTTTAGAACTCCGGATGGTTTCTATGAGTGGCTAGTGATGCCATTTGGGTTGACGAACGCCCCTGCATACTTTGTTGATTTGATGAGTAGGGTGTTCAGGGAGTTCCTTAATAAATTTGTGGTGGTCTTTGTGGATGATATCTTGGTATTTTCTAAGAGTGAAGAAGAGCATGCCCTACATCTTGGGGAAGTATTGAAGACTCTTCGAGCACATAGCCTTAAGGCTAAATTCTCTAAATGTCACTTCTGGAGGAGGGAAGTGCGGTTCTTGGGGCATGTGGTCTCCAAGGAAGGGATAGCTGTGGATCCCGCGAAGGTAGTATCAATTCAGGATTGGAAGGTTCCGAAGAATGCTACCGAAGTAAGAAGTTTCTTGGGGTTGGCGGGCTATTATAGGAAGTTTATCAAAGACTTCGCGAAGATATCAGCCCCATTAACCCGCTTAACAAAGAAGAATCTTGTTTTCACATGGGACGTAGATTGTGATGATGCGTTCCGACGGTTAAAGAGAGCTTTAACCACTGCTCCAGTTTTAGTGTTGCCAGATGGGAGCAAGCCATTTGTTGTCTATACCGATGCCTGTGGGACAGGCCTTGGCGCAGTCTTAATGCAGGAGGGAAGGGTAATAGCCTATGGTGGAAGGCAGTTGAGGGCACATGAGAAAAATTACCCTACCCATGATCTAGAGCTGGCCGCTATTGTTTTTGCGCTTAAGATTTGGCGCCATTATCTTCTTGGTGAGAGATTCGAGTTGTTCACTGACCACAAATCATTGAAGTACTTGTTTTCTCAGAAAGATTTGAATCTGAGACAGCAAAGGTGGATGGAATTCTTAGCATCCTTGATTTCGAGATAGCGTATACCCCTGGCAAGGGTAACGTGGTGGCGGACGCCTTGAGCAGGAAGAGGTTGTCCTTGAGTCCATTGTTCGTGGAACGACAAAGCTTGGAATTTATCTCGATGTTTGATTTCAGACCTTCCGTTGACTATGTACCCGGTTTGCTAGCTTCTTTGGAAGTTAGACCTACTCTTTTGGGGCGGATTGGAGAAGCACAGAGGGACGACCCATAGTTGGTTGAGTTGGTGGAGAAGCTCATAAGGGGGGAGTCGTCCAGCCATTTGAGTAGGTACACCCTAGACGATAGGGGGTGCTTGCGTAGGGACGGTAGACTTTGTGTACCGCTAGATGAAGGGTTGAGGAAGGCTATTCTTGATGATGCACACCGTTCTAGGATGACCATTCATCCCGGTGGGGATAAGATGTACCAAGATATGAAGAGGGTTTTCTTCTGGGCTGGTATGAAGAAAGATGTGGCCGAGTATGTTGCTCAATGTTTGGTGTGCCAGCAAGTGAAGGCGGAGCAAAGGAAACCAGGAGGGTTGCTTCACCCATTGGAGGTTCCGCAATGGAAGTGGGATAGCGTCTCGATGGATTTTATTGACGGGTTACCCAGGTCGAGGAAGGGTAATACAGGAATTTGGGTGGTGGTAGATAGACTTACTAAGAGCGCCCATTTCATACCTGTGAAGAGCAAGAGGACTGCTCCATGGCTAGCTTCAGTATATCTTCGAGAGATAGTTCGATTACATGGGGTACCCTCTAGCATAGTTAGTGATCGAGATCCTATCTTCACTAGCGAGTTCTGGAGAAGTTTGCAAGAAGCAGTGGGGACTCAATTGTGTCTGAGCACCGCATATCATCCTCAGACAGACGGCCAGACTGAGAGGGTGAATCGTGTTCTAGAAGACCTTTTAAGGCTTTGTATCTTAGATTTTGGAGGTACATGGGAAGAGCATCTTCCACTGGTGGAGTTCGCATATAATAACAGCTTTCAGTCCAGTATTGGTATGGCTCCTTTCGAAGCTCTCTATGGAAAGCCTTGTCGATCACCTACATGTTGGTGGGAATCTACGGATAAGATCTTGCTTGGGCCTGATATGATTAGGGAGACTTCTGAGAAGATTGACTTGATTCGAAGAAGGATGAAAGCAGCGCAGGATAGGCAAAAATCTTATGCGGACAAGAGAAGGACGGATCTTGAGTTTGAGGTTGGGGATATGGTTTTTGTTAAGGTATCTCCGTTGAGAAATGTTGTTCGCTTCGGATCCGTTGGTAAGTTAGTACCAAGGTTTGTTGGGCCGTTTCCCATCAAGGAAAGGATTGGGCGGATGGCATATAGGGTGGAGTTGCCCGACAGACTTAGTGGTGTTCGTGATGTATTCCATGTATCACATCTGAGGAAGTGCTTACATGAGACCGCAGAGGTGGTAGAGCCGAGCTTGCTTAGAGATGTAGAGGTTGAGCGTGATGCGACGATTCGACGAGCTCCTACTCGCATCCTTGGGTCAGAGACTAGAAAATTGAGGAATCGAGAGGTTCAGCTGGTCAAAGTGTAATGGGGAGAAGATGAGAGCAACGCAACTTGGGAAACGGAAGCGAAGATGCGTTCATTGTACCTATTTCTTTTTGAGGGTATGTCTTTACTTTCTCCTTTATCGCTTGTCTAGTACTTATCTTATCTTTGGTATGTCCTCTCGTTAGTACCTTTGACCTTTAGATAGGGTAAACCTATGGTTGAAACATGTGTTTGAGACATGTTATGGTTGATGGATGCAAGTGGATGCAAGTGTTTGCTAGTGGTTGCTCGTGGATGCATATACACACACTCTAGGCACTAGATCGGCTCAGTCACTTCATATTGCATATTGCATAAAAATTGTGTGTAGGAAGATATATTTATGGATGTATAATGGTTGTGTTATCACATGGATGATGCATTTTGGTGAATGATTGTGCACTCATGTAGATATTGTATGTGTCGATAGGGTTTCTCGCATACATAATGGATGCATGGCACTATCATGGTTTGCATATGTTCATACATTAGATAGGGAACATATACACACACTTTTTGCATATGCTCATACATCATTAGAAATTGTTTTAAGGACAATGGATGCCAGTGGTTGATGGTTTGAGTAGATGGTTGTTTGGATGGTAGGATTTGCATTCTCCTTAGCTTAAAGATTTCGGGGACGAAATCCTTTAAGGAGGGGAGAATGTAACACCCCGAATTTTAGTTAATACTAAAATTCACTAATTACAGGATAAATAATCTCAGATGTGGGAATTAGGGGAAACGGGTTGCGTCATTGCGTTCATCTCGGAAAAATACGCGAAATAGAGTCCGAGTTTGCGTAAAACGGGTACCGTATGAAAGAGATATGGACGAACGAAGTTAGGCAGAAAAACCAGAAACAGGCCAGAATTGCACTGGCGCACTTGTGAAGTGCGCCAGAACAAAGATGCACTGGCGCACTTGTGAAGTGCGCCAGTACAAAGATACACTGGCGCACTTGGGAAGTGCGCCAGTGCCGAGCCAAGAAACCTGCACAGTTCTGGAGAGTTCTGTGGTTGGGTGCACCAGTTTGGGGTTTGGGCTTGGTCTTAGGGCTAGTTTCTGGAAGGTGCCGAAATCTAAGGGTCCTAATCTAATCTAGGGTTAATCTAAGGGCCTAAAACACTCACCTAATCCTATAAATAAGACCCCAACCCTACCCTAATTCATTCATAATTAAGTCTTGTAACTAAACCATGGCAAATTGAAATTTGAGCATGGCCTCCACTAATTCATAAAGAAAGTTGCAAGCTAATCCCTCTCTAATCAATCTCTAATCATCATTATCTTCATAGTTTGCAACTAATTCTACTTCATAAGGTTGCTAATCTTAAGTTTGGTGAGTTTCTATCACTTTAACATCAATTGTTAAAGTAAGTGGATTGGGTGTAATGAGACTTATGGTCTTAAATGCGGATTAGTGAGTTTGAATCATGTATAATGATATGTTACTCTATGTTGTTCTATGATTATGCATATGTGATAAGTTGGTTTATGCATGCTTAATAAGTTGATTTATGCATGTTTAACAAGTTGATATATGCATGTTTAACAAGTGGATTTATGCATATTTAATGAGTGGAATTATGCATGTTTAACAAAGTGAGTTATGCAAGTTAAGTATATGTTTAAAATGCAAGTTTAATGTGATATGCAAGTTATGCATGCTTATGCAAGTATATGGATACTTATGCAAGTCATGTATATGTTTAAATGCAAGATTTATGTGATATGCAAGTTATGCATGCTTATGCGAGTATATGAATGTTTATGCAAGATATGTATATGCTTAAATGACATGATATGCAAGTTATTCATGTTTATGCAAGTATGTGAATGCTTATGCAAGTGTGTGAATACTTATGCAAGTTATGTGTATGCTTAAATGCATGTTTAACATGTTATGCAAGTTATGAGAATGCCTATATGCAAGTTCAACATGTTATGCAAGATATGTGTGTGACAATATGCAAGATCATATGCAACATGTTATGCAAATCATGTGTATGATAATATGCGAGTTTGGGTTTATATGTGGTTGGGTTAATATATGCTCATATATGTAAGTTGACATCCTCTTAACCCATGACAAAGTTGTATGCTAAACCCACGATATTTGTGATGATCTTCCCCTTATTTATGTCATGAAATGAGAACGATTTACGTGGGGAACGATGAGGTTGGTAAATATGTTAATAAATGAATGTTTGGGTATGATTAAGCATACCATAAAAAAATAAATTACCATAAGTGGGAATTTACCTATTGAGTTAGGTCTACCCCATGGGAATTTACCTATTGAGTTAGGTCTACCCATGTTATGGAAAACTTGATATTAATTAGGGATAATTAATATGGGGGTGATTAATTAGGTGTAATTAATCGACTAAGACACGAGGTTGGACTCATTTGTAGTGTAAAACTGCCCGGACCCGACCGGCTTAACCAGTTGCTAAAAATGTCAGCCCAATGTGAGAGGTCTTAGCCATAAATTAAATACGTGATTAAGGTAAAGACACGAGGTTAGACTCTGTTATGACGTAAGACTGCCCGGATTCTACCGGCTTAACCAGGCGGTCATAACAGCCAGTCTAATGTGGGAGGTCTTTACGGGAGATCACGGTCTTAATTAATTAAGAAACACTTAACCATAATAGCATGTAGTGGGACATGAGGGGTTAAGTGGGTGCCTTGGGTGGCATGAGGAAATTTGGTGGCAATAGAAAATACGATTAGAATACTTAACCAAGTGGAAACATGTAATTAAACATGATTAAAGGGTTAAGTGGGATACACTAGATATTTGACAAGCTTAAGTGGGTAGCTTGTGGGGGCCCATTTCAACCAATATCCCAAACGTATCTTTGTGGGCTCGACCCAAGTCGAGTGACGGGACACGCATATTGGGCTTGATTATAAGAGGCCAAAACGGGTTAGCGGTGGCAACGCAAGTCCAACGGGTTTCATATGCGTGTGTGGGCCCGGGCTGGTAGATAAGCCGTTGTTGCATCGTGTAGATATAAAGCCGTGCACCGTTAGTATTGGGTAGCCACTTTAGGGGAGTGATACACCCCACTGTGGGACCAGCACGGGTATCTACGGTTGGGAGCCGATCGCTTGGGGAGTAGTGGGTACACCTAATGAAAATAGGGGCAGACGGCACCTATGTAGGGGTACACGAAACTACTGGGTAAGAATTACTGGGTACACCTAGTGGAGATAGGGGCAGACGGCACCTATGTAGTGGGCTAGGGGTACATGAAACTACTGGGGAAATTTTCTAAGTTTTTGGAAGGGATCAACCTTTAAATAGGAATGACTGGTGTGGTGCAGTTAGTAATTATCCTTGGGTGGGTAGATGCGTCCTGATGGTTATCTTAGTTTATCCTAAGTCTACCAAGCTGCTTAGTGTAGCCATTCATCCCCAGATATTACCGTAGGTCAAATTTATGTCTTCTCTGGTTACTTTAATGATTGTATTGTTAAAATTATAGGACTCACTCAGACTTATGTCTGACCCCGTTGTTTTTATCTTTTTCCCAACCCTCAGGTCCTACGGTGGATCCTAGCGGTAGTAGAGCTTGATCGGATTTCTGTTTCCAGTCTTGAGGAGCTTGGGTAGATGTAAAGCTCCAGTTATCCAGTTATCTTTTCTTTTCTTATGGCTATTGTATGAGAGAGTGGGATTATGTACTTTTTTATTTTGACAGATATTGTACTTGACTTTTATCATGGTTTTATGATGTAACCAGACATGTTTATTTCCGCTGTTATGAGATGATGTTTAAAATTTCAAATACTATTTATATCTGTCTTGGTGTAATTTTTCTGTTCTATATTCACTAAAATACTCCACCGATGCTATGGCATTCCCTTAGTGAGTGACTATAGCGGGCGTGGGGTGTTACAATTAACTTCCATTATATCCCAACATCATATATAACCATTCAAAAACCATTGCGATCAAATTCTACATTAAAATGATATTCAATTCATTAAAAACCTTTTTATTTATTCAATAAAATCATTATAATTTATAAACAATTGCATTGCGACTATTTGAAAATTTGATTTAGACATAAGTCAAAATCAACCATATGATCTTGATTTCACTCTTCCATTAGAAAATTATAATCATATAGATTCGGACGATTCTTGTTTCAAAGAATTCCTACTTAAAATGGATTTTGTATGTCCAAATAAAGTTCTAATTATAGCATTACGAACTACCGCAACGTTACGAGCTTGGTTCAATTATGCATAAGTTATACGTTCAAACTTCGTTAAATTAATAAATATAAATCCATTTATACTTCCAAATTAAAACTAAAACCAAATTAAATGTTTAAACAAAAATGACTAAAAATTTGGGTCGTTACACAATGTGTCGTATGACGTTTGTTTTGGCTCATATAAGCTTGGTAATTAAATCTATACCATTTAGCTATATATATATACTGATATTTTCGAAGTAAAGAAAATACGTGAGGTTTAGTGAATACGTTTATTCTAAAGAGTTAAAGATATAGTTATTGTTTTCAAAGTAATGAAAAATAAAAGGGATTTATTGAGATAAATATAAGTAATTGATTTTAAATCGATGAAATGTTCTTAATGAATGATTTTAATTTAAAGGGCCTGAGCTGCTGACTGTACCGTTTGATGTCATATTTAATACCTGACTATCAAATAAACATCCGTTTTTGACTTTAATGTGGAAGTTTGAAGAGACGGGGATAGGAACTGGACCCAAAACCACTTCGAACCGATTTTGCAATCAAAAAAAAACTTGCAGGGATGATTATGCAATTTAAAGATGGAAAAATTGAAGACCATGGATCTTCATGAGAAGAAGAACTATTTGTTGAATTTCTTTGGTTAGCTCACAGAGATATTTTTACGGTTATTCTATCGTGATTGAAATCTTCATATTGCAAGGACTACTTGCTACTGATCCATAGGGTGATTCCTAAATGGGATGTGGTAGGAGAGCGCCTTTGGTTCATCCTTCTCCTAGATGATTTGTATGGAAGAATGTCTGACAGTGTATTTCCAAATGATCGTGTACATCGATTTCCTCAAACATACTTCCGTTTGGTGGCGGAGAAGGTAAATTCTTTTAGCTTAACACCCAGAGTATTTTTATGGAGGTTAATTACCGAAATTGGGAAGGCAGTAGGGCTATACGGGTTGTAACCATTAGGGTATATTTTCACATGATCTAGAGAAACTGGTTGTCCCTTTTTGTATGCTTTGGAATAAGTACGGTTGGACGGCCAACAACCGTGGTGATGATATAATTGGTACACTTGAGTTGAATGAGTGGCAAAAACCATGTTGCTAGGTTGCAAGATGTTCTGGTTGAACCCCATTGTTTCATCTCTAGAGAACAGTAATCGAAAGTTGGTTCCATATCTAGTCATGTTGGAAATACAAAATCCAATCCGAGTCATACGTTTTTAGTTGTATACAAACTATGTTGAAAAGTTAGATGGAAGATTTTCGGCTATATTCTTATTTTATTTGTAATTTGATAGACATTATTATAATATCACCGGAATTTGATATTAGGTTATCGTAAGGTAAAACACGTTCCATGTTTATGTATTGTAATAACCCGGAAATTCTGAGCCTATTTAAAATTTTTATTTTGGCAATTTTAATGAATTTTGAATATTTAAAATGATTTATTTTAAATAATAACGACGAGAAATTTATTTTGAATAGAAATAGAATGTATATATTTATATAGATCGTCGTTAGAATATAACTATTTTATTTTAAATATAAAAGGAATTCAAAATGGCGCGGTAGTTTGAAAATTCGATTTCAAATTTCAAATGAATGTACAGGATTCAAAATAAACTGGATTTTAGCAAAACGAAAAATATTAAAATCTAATTGAGAATATCTTTCCAACGAATCCGAAAAATTAAAATTTCATAGTGGGAATCAAAAGTTACGCCCAATTGAAAATTCAGAATAGTTGCTATGGAATTATAGCCCTTAAAAATGGAAATTTTGCAAACGAACTCTGTTTTCGACGAAACCACTTTTGTTGATCCGGGATGTCGAATTATTGCTAGATTCCAATTTTCATAATTTTTCGAATCAATATGTGAGTGTGTCAAAGGAAAACGCATTTGACCAGTTTCAGTTGATTTTAATCGACTGGAAAATGGCCATTTTTCAAACGGTCTCAGAATTCAATAAAATTAGTTTTGTTAGGACCGTATCGTCAATACGAAGCTATAAATATTTTTTCTGGAATTTTTAGAGTCCGTATGTGACCCCAGTAAATTGAAATGTGCGTTCAAATTCAATATATAGATTTATATTTTGATTTTGACGGAAACTGATCGAAACGATCAAATTAGCCTACGATACATATCCCATTTTATTCGGAATGGGGGTAATTAGCTAGGGACGACAGGCGGTGGGTTTCGTTTCGAGTTCGAAATAAAAAGTTACTTTTTCATGGAATTAAAAATGTAATAAAATAAATATATATATAATTAATATCCTCTCCCCCTATCCCACACTCAGTCAAATAAAAAATACGCGCTTTACTTTCGCCGTCATCCTCTTGGCGAGCCGGCGCCGCCTCAATCTTCTCCCCCTCTCCCGCATCGCTCCCCCTCCAGCTCTCCTCTCTTCTCATCCCTCTTTCTCCCTTCGCGAATCCCACAAGACCCTCCCCCCCACAAAATCTTACACCGCCCGTCGCTCCTTGTACCCGACGCCGCTGCACCACCAGGACCCCACCTCGCGTCGCGCGTCCCCTCCTTTCACCTCTCCCCTCGTCTCGCGCCTCTCACCCTTCCTCCTCCGTCCAAACTGGAACGGAGGACCCAAATCCCCAATTTCCGCGAAGCCCTAGCAGTCGAACCCCCTGCCACCACTTCACTGAAGCACCTCCGCTCCCCTAGTCTACTGCCGTCTCCCTCAGTCGTCCACCGCCGCCGGTGGGTCCTCCTTCGTCAAAAAGATGCAATTTTGTTAAGAGAAATAAAAGGTGAATTTTATTTATATAACTTACGTTGTTTAAATCATAGGTTTAAAACTATACCTTGTTTAAAAACTGAATTTTATATGGAAAGATTCGTTTTTATATACATGAAAAGTATACGTTTTTACTAAAAAGTTTAGTTTTTTAATGAGTAAAAAGCATGATTTTTAATGAACAAGAAAGTTAGATTTTTAATGAATAAAAAGACTAGATTTTTATTCAAACAAAGTTCTGATTTTTAGTTAGCAAAGGAAAAAGATGAGATTTTTATTATAGAAAAGATGTGATTTTTATAATGCAAACATAGTGGTAAAGTTATGATTTTTATCTATGTGAAGAATCGATAAAAATGTGATTTTTATCTATGTAGAGTTGAAATAAAAATATAATTTTTACATATATGAAGTAGCGATAAAAATACGATTTTTATATAATAGAGAATATAAAAATGTGATTTTTCTATATGTAGTGGACACGGACGACGAAAGTGACAAAAGGCGAGGACGGCAAAGATTTTCTACATATGAAGAGTAGCGGCGTTTGGTTTAGCTCTTGGTGAGAACTTCTCACTTTAATTCTTGTTTTCTAGTTAAAATTATATACTAGGATGCAGACGGTGCTTAGCAACACCCGACACTCGTCGTCCACAGACCATGGACGACTTGTTTGATTTTGTTGTGTGGTGAAAATTGATTGTGATGTGGAATGAATGGAAACATATTCATGTGTTGAAATAAATATTATATAGTTAAAAATATAAATTTAACGTGAATGTGAATAAATAAATATTCATTAACAAATTGAACGATTTGTTTATGTACACCCATTTGAAGGATATTGATTGGGACGATAAATTTTACACATCGCCCAACTGCACAAATAATATTCAGTGTTTTTTGATTTGAAACCCTGCACGGGTGTTGGGATGATATTTGGCGTACACTAATCCCAATTATTTACTTGTATGTCGATCGATTGGTTGACAGACTGTGTAAGCATTAATTGTTTATATTTAATGCTTATGTAGTTGTGTGGTGCACTATGGATGATGGTTTATTATTTATCGTTGCGATTATATACATGTGTTGTATTGAATCCATATAATTAACATTATATGGTAATTGATTGGGCCTCATTCCATTTTCAAAAATAAAGAATATTATAAAATAAAGATTCATGTGTTGAATATAATAAATAGTCATGTGTTGACGATACTCATGTGTTGAGAATATTCATGTGTTGAAACTTATCATGTGTTGAACGAAATATTTTAACAATAAAAATTCACATTTTTATCATATATGAAATTAGAAACTAACTGGAAACTAGTTAAGATGAGTGGTTTCTTAGGTATTGATCTGATGCTGGTTTCGGCCTTCGGGGTTAAAACTTAGGGAATCATTCTCTTACTAATTTACGGTTGGAGTCTGATTAAGAATTAAACGATAGAAATCATAATTTTATAAAATATATTAAAGAACAAAAATAGTCATGTAATAACCCGGAAAATACGAGCCAATTTAAAATTTTAAATTGATTATTTCAAAGCAATTTGAACCATTGAAATAGAATATTTCAATAAATTAGTGAATTAGAAATAGTAAGTCAGTTTGAAAATTTGAATTCATACTTTGACTGACTGTGCAGGGTGGAAAATATAACGGATTTTAGTGAAACCAAAAATATTTAAATCTGTTAGTCAATACCTTTCTAACCAATCTGAAAAATCGAAGTTTCATAACGGGAGTCAAAAGTTACGGCCGAATGAACTTTCAGAAGAGTCGGTATATAGAATTTATAGGCCTGGAAAATTGATATTTTGCAAACGGCCTCGGAATTCGACGAAACCAATTTTGTTGGGTCCGGGATGTCAAACTATTGCTAGGTTTCAAATTTCATAATTTTTCGAATCAATATGTGAGCGTGGCAAAAGAAAACGCGTTTGACCAGTTTCTGTTGAATTTAATCGACAGGAAATTGGCCATTTTTCAAACGGTCTCAGAATTCGACGAAACTAGTTTTGTTAGGACCGTATCGTCAATACGAAACTAGAAAATATTTTTCTGGAATTTTTCTAGTTAGTATGTGACCCCGGTAATTTGAAATGTACGTTTAAAATTCAATATAAGGATTTAAATGTAAATTCAACGGAAGCTAATTGTAACGATCAAATCAGCTTACGATACATATCCCATTGTGTTCGGAATGGGGGTAAAACGCTATGGACGACAGGCGGTAGGCCTCGTTTCGAGGTCGTATGTAAAAGTCAACCTTTTTGCAAAATTAAATAATAATAATAAAAAAAAATATTATTCCCTCCCTTTTCTTCTTCTTGGCCCCCCCCCCCCGATTCATTAATCAGTAACGAAAAAAAAAAAAACCTAAACCTAGACAGCCGCTCCTCCCTCCAGACATCGCCGCCGACGCAAATCGAAGCCGCCGCCCCCCTCCGTCCAACCTCCTCCTTCCAGTGTCGAAACCGACGAACCCCTCGCGACGCAAATCGAAGCCGCCGCCCTCACCTCGAACCCTGCCGCCGACACCACCAAACACCACCACCCTGCCGCCGACGCCTCCTTCTTCTTCCCTCCCCTTCGCAATCTACGGTGAGCATTTAGGGTTATTTTATTTTTATTTTTATTTTTGTTTTGCAAAAACGAATTTCTGATTTTTTAAAGATTTATAAACTGATTTTATAATGAATTTAAAAACTGATTTATAAGAATTTTAAAAACTGATTTATAAGAATTTTAAAAACTGATTTATAAGAATATAAAAACTGAATTTTTTAAAGCTTTAAAAACTGATTTAAAAAGAATTTAAAAACTGATTTTAATTAGGTTTTAAAAACTGATTTTAATTAGGTTTTAAAAACTGATTTTTAAAGGAAATAAAAACTGATTTTATTTTAAGGTTTAAAATAGGAAAAAGGTTTGAAATAGGAAAAAGGTTTAAACTTTGAAATAGAAAAAGGTTTAATCTTTTAAAAGAAAAAGATTTGAACTTGCAAAAATAAAGATCATATTTTTGAAAAAGAGAAAAAGACGGGATTTTTATAAGGTAAAAGGAGTAAGATACGATGTTTGTATTTTTAAAATATAATTTTTACATCATGGGAATATTAAAAATATAATCTTTGTTTTTAGAATATGATCTTTATATATTGAATAACATAGTAAAAATTCGATTTTTACCTATGTAGAGAATACGGGCAACGAAAGCGACAAGAAGGCGAAATAGGCGAAGATTACTATAAAGGAAGAGTCGTGTTATTGGATAGCTATTGGTGAGAATTTCTCACTCTTCAATTTCTTTTTATATATATATATGTGTGTGGAAATAAAAGTGAATTGCTATATATATATATATACGCCCCCTCGTCCACAAACCATGGACGATATTTATTGGTTGAAATTGTTGTGAAAATTGATTGACGGCGAATTGTTGTTTGGGATTGTTTGTGGTTGATATTGAATTGATTGTGGTTGAAAAATACCCGTTTGTGATTGGAAAATATTTGGTTGAAACCACATAGGATTAGTTTGTGGAAATGAAATAAATATATACATGCCGCCAGCGTGCGAACTAGATGCATGAATCCCCATTGTCAAAAACAGCTAGGTTTTAAGGTAGAGCGAGGAGCCGTACTAGGGACGGTGCCGGTTTTAACTACCCTGCCGTTATGCTGCCGAAATTTTGAATAATCTTTGTGTGTTAGAATTATTTTCATATGTTGAAATTATTTGCATGCATAGAAATTAAAGTCGTATATTGAAACTATGTCCATGTGTGGAAATATTCATGTGTTGAAAAGTGTTGTGTGAAAATAAAATTCATTCGTGGATGAGTGAAGTGTTTAAACAACAAAAATCATATTTTTTTATATATATATGAGGTATGAAAAATATTCACCTTATATAAATAATTTCAATCATAAAAATCCCATCTTTCTAATATGAACAACATAAATAAAATGTCCATGTGTGGAAATACTCATTTGTTGAGAAGTGTGTGTAGTGGAAAGGTTCATGTGTTGAATAAAAAGATTGAACGATAAAAATTACATTTTTATTGAAACTATGAAGTGTTGAAACCATACATTGGTTGAATAAATATTTTAAATGATAAAAATATCATTTTTATCATATGTGTAATATGCTAAAGATATGCAGACGTTGAAACAAATATTTGTGATAGAAATATTATTTTTAACATGCATAGGGACTAAATAAAATAGTCATGTGTTGAAATCTACTTTAGTTCGCCAAAATTATCATCTTTGAAATGTGAAGTGTTAAAAATAGCCACTGGTTCGAATAAACGTGCATGAGTTGAAATATACATTAACTAGCTAATGATATGATTTTAGCCTATGCATGCGATATTAGAATGAATGGTGTTTTTAAACCAAAGCAAATCAAATATGAAGTTGAATAGAAATTGATAAATGATATATACATGTACATGCATATTCATTGGACAGGTTATAGCAAAGGGGCTAGAGAAGAGGAATAAAATTTTATGCCCGACAAATAGGTACACATTTACTGTTTTGTTTGGGTGATGATTTTATGAGCCTGTTGGCTAGCCGCTTGGCTTTTTCTTTTTCTTTTTGAGATTAGAAGGACCGGGAACGCTATTTGCGATTTCCCGATGCTCCCGGTACAGGGGAGGTTATGGCCAAATTTTCCAAAATTTTAAGGTGTTAGAAAAATATTTGAAGTGAAAACGATATAGAAATTATTGAATAGACTATATTTATATAAATATATAAATATAAATAGAATTAAAACGAAACGAGGCCGTGCAGTTCAGATTTTGAAACCGTGATTTCAAACGACTAGTGCGGAAGATCCGACCATTGGATTTTCCCGAAACCTCAACCGTTGGGTTCGCCTTGGAAATATCTTTCCAACGGCACCAACTTTGTGAAGATCCGACGGTTGGATTGTCTGGAATGTTTAATTCAAAATTAGTGAAAAACAGCGCCAGAAACGATTATATTTATATATATATAAATATAATTAAATCGAATAACGACGCTGCAGTTCGTAAATTGAAATCGTAACTTCAAATGGTTAGTGTGGAAGATCCGACCGTCGGATTTTCCCAAAACTGGAACCGTTGGATTCGTTTTGAAAAGACCTTCCTAATGATGTAAAATTTGTGAAGATCCAACGGTTAGATTTTCCTATATGTGTAAAACAAAATTAGTGGAAAGCAGCGCCAGTGCATCGAAACGACCTGAAACGTCGTTTAATTAATTATGGCCGTTTTAAATTAAATAAAAATGGCGACGTATCGTTATAAAGTGCTATTGACGATATAAAGTGGAAATAAACCAATTTTGTTGTGTTTGCTTGATATGTGATGGTTGAATGTACTTGACATGAAAATTATAACTAAATAACTGATATGTGAATGTTGAATAGTTCAACCCTGTGATTAATTGGTTTGAAAATCTAAATATACGTGGGTTATTTGAAAAGGCCGAGTTTATCTCATTTCAAATAATCGATCGACGTTGAGAAGTCGAAGAGTCGAAGACGACTGAAGACCGACGATCTCCACATTGGATGGATGGGCGCTACTGATGCTCGTGATTGGAGTAGCTACCATGAAGGAATTGAAGTAGTAGCCGTCCAAACATATTGTTGATTGTACGGATATGCGATGAATTGGTGCCTCCGATTTCGTTCAGACCCAGAACGGACTTGTAAATGGACTGTGTGTCTGACATTGGATTTTGTTCTGTGTTGATTGATCTCTGTTAAATATATATCTGTTTGGCGGCAGAGAATTTATTCTCTTGCTTAACGCCCTTCTCTGAGACGTACGAGCTCAGAGGTTATGTATTGACAGAAATCAGTCGCATGGAGTGGATTGCCTGTGTGGCACGCCTAAGTGGCATATGATCAAGGCTTCTGTTGCAAAGCAAAGTCTTGTGGTTGATGATCAAAGCATGGTCTGTGTGACGTAGCTTTGTGTATAACGTGAATTCGCGAGCCTCACACCCCGGTATGAGTCAAAAACGGGAGAAGGACCCAAGGAGTGCATGACGTTTCTTTCTAGCTATGGTGGTGTCAGTGACCTCCCAGCCCTGACATTTATATCTACTTTTCACCTGTGTGGTTGTTGGAATGCGAGGCGCCTCGATTATAGGTCTGTAAGGACCGGGAAACGTGTGTTCAGGAATAACTAATCCTCAAAAGTAAGAGAGGACCGGCCTTGGAGGATCCAGGGGATTGCTGTGTGCGGTCCCGAGGCGTTTGCTAGAGTGTCTCGAATCGGAGAGGAGCTTGCCCCTTGCCTCGACTCATGAAGGAATCCAATTTCCAATACGATATGTGCGGGTGTGATTGTATTACTAGTATGGCGACATGATATATGGTACCCATGCCGTCTAGGATTGATATTTATGATTGAATTTGCTTTTGAAACATATATGCACTAGTAATAATATCAAACACTTTGTTTTATTCGTATGAAGCATCTTTGGCCATTTTAAGGGAAAACTCTATCCTCCGGCTTGCGTTGCATTGTGTGATGGGACCTGAGTCTTATAATGGCTTCATTTTATAAAAAGCATTGCGTTGATTTAATCGTTTACTTTATTTCATGTGCGAGCACTCATTGGAGTAAACCCGTTCCGCGAAAGTGGCGTGGTCCTTTGATTTGCCTTATTATTGTTGTTAATAAGTTGAATGGATTTCTCATACCAGTCCCATGACTGACTCGTAGTTTGTTTCACCTTGCAAACTCGGGTGCCCTTATTTTCACACGGGCAGCCTAGTTACAGGTTTCTGACGCACCTTTTGGCTCATGGCGAGGCTTGACTACACTGTGCTGACTTGGATTTTCTCCGCCATTATTGTATCTATATTATGATTCCGCCACTGGCGATGTAGACTGATATTCCTTTTGTGTACTCTTTATGTATGATTCCGCCTCAGGCGATGGTGACTGATTATGTATCATTATGCCCTAAGTTGTATCCTATACTGTGCTTCTCTGATGTGATGTTATCTATATGATTCCGCTGTCATATGTGTGTAAATTATTCTATTTTCTGTTTATGCTATTATCTGTGATCTGCTAATGATGATTAATGTGTTATATTCCAATGATTATCCTTAACACCGTGCCACGGGGTTTTGGGATCGTCACAAGTCATGTGTTGGCGATACTCATGTGTTGAAAAAAAAAATCATGTGTTGAAGAAAATATTCATTTGTTGAATAGAATAACGAAGTTATTGAAATATATAAAGCCGTGTTGATTAGATATGCGCCATTTTGACGTGAACGATATTTATATCGATTATATTCATTTTTATAATGAATACAGAAAAAGAAGTGATTTCAGAATATAACGTTTTGAAAATATTATCATTTACATATATTGATGATATGGAATATTCAATTTTGAATTGAAATTGAATATGAAGTTGAAATTGTTTTGAAAACGAATTTAAAACAATTTATAAAATACGTTTTGAATTGAAATCGACGAAATATATATAATATATATATTATATATATTAGATGGCCTGAATAGAACGCGCCGCGCCGCGGCAGTTCGCGGATTTCGACCATTGACTTCGAATTGACATTGCGGGAGATCCGACCGTCGGATTCTCCTAAAACCGGAACCGTTGGGTTCGTATTGAAAAGAGCTTTCCAATGAATATAAGAAATTTGAATCTAATGGTTGGATTTGGAATTATATCCAAATCAAATTTGGAAAAGGTCGCTGTAAATGCAGTTCGACGACCGTTATTGGAAATCGACTGTACGGGCCTTGATAAAATTATTAAAAATATTAATAATTTGTGTAAAATCATAATATATGAATTGGAAAGAACTGGGATGAAAAATTCCACCTTTAAAAAGATAAATATATATTTTTATCGAAATGAACTAGTTATGAACTAGAATTATAATCCAATGTTTTTGAATAAATAAACTGGATTTGAAGTGGTTTTAAAATTATCAGAATTTCCAATATACAAATTGGAATGGATTTGAATCGAAATTATCTTCAGAATGTTTCAATGTTGGATTTCGTGATTATACAGATATTGTTATGGAAATTTGAAAGATATATTTATACCGTTATTTCCAATACGATATTTGTTGGTTTCAGAATTTGATATTGAATATAAGCCGATATATTTTCTATTCTGAGCCTTGTATTTAATATCAAATGGGATTTTGGGTTCGTCGTGAATGGTGTCTTAAATAACACTGTTCTTGAACCCAGTTTAGAAAAGAATAAATCTTTTAATTAAGATTTAGTGAAATTGTCCAGTTAATTAGTATTTAACTGGAATTGAATTTAAAATTGGTTTTTTGGGTTTATCGTGAGCGGTGTTCGAATAACACCTGTTCTTTAACTTGATTAACAATGGAAAGTGATTTCGGGTTTATCGTGAACCGTGTTTTAGATGACATTGGTTCTTTAACCCAGTTAAAGAGAGGATATTGTTTTTTTTGGAAGATTGAAACTAACTGGAGCTTTAATGAATCTTTAATTAGATTAAAGTGATCGAGAATGGAGTATCACAGTTTTTCTCCAAAGCGATAGTTAAATCTTTAATTAGATTTGAACGTGAAATGGTAATTAATATTTACCGATAACACCGTGGTGTTAGATATAAAGTATTACCAGTTTTGCTCCATGGGATGAATAGGTTGGGATTGGGAAATCAAATAAATGATTACTTCGGTGTGGTTCGCTAATCCCGACTAGTTTGGAAAACCTTGACATGGTTTGAAATGATATCCAAAGGAAGATTAAACAATAAATTTAGAAGGATTTATCTTTGATAAAATTAATGGGAACCTTTCCCTAAGAATATTCTGAATTGGAATGAGGCATATGTTGTGTTTGTGTAACACTTGTTTATTATATACGCGGGTTATTCGGAAAGGCCGGGTTTATACCCATTCTGAATAACCGATTCGACGATAAGTCGAAGATGAAGACGGTGGTTGAAGACCGGAGGTCTTCACGTCGTTTGGATGATTATTGATGATCTTGATTGGGCTGTACACCCAAGAGGAGGGAATCAGTTGGTGATCGTCCAGACGTACTTGGAGATCGATGGATATGCGAGGAATAAGGTTCCTCCGGTTTCGTTCAGACCCAGAACGAACTTGTAAATGGACTGTGTGTCTGACATTGGATTTTATTCTGTGTGATTCATTTTTATTAAATATATATATCTGTTTGGCGGTGGAGAATTTATTCTCTTGCTTAATGCCCTTCTCTGAGACATACGAGCTTAGAGGTTATATATTGATGGATATCAATCGCATGGCATGAATTTCCTGTGTGGCATGCCTTAGTGGCAGTTGATCAAGGCTTCTGTTGAAAAGCAAAGTCTTCTGGTTGATGTTCAAAGCACGACCTATGTGGCATAGCTTTGTGTATGGCGTTAATTCGCGAGCCTCACACCTCGGTATGAGTCAAAAACGAGATAAGGACCCAAGGAGTGCACGACGTTTCTTTCTAGCTATGGGTGATGTCAGTGACCTACCAGCCCTGACATTTATATTACTTTTACCTTTGTGGTTGTTGGATGCGAGGCGCCTCGAATATAGGTCTGATAGGACCGAGAAACGTGTGATTAGGAATTGCCAATCCTCAAAAGTAAGAGAGGGCCGGCCTTGGAGGATCCAAGGATCGCTGTATGGGGTCCTGAGACATTTGCTAGAGTGACTTGAACGGAGAGGAGCTTGCCCCTTGCCTCGAATCATGATGGAATCCAATTTCCAATACGTGACATTCGGTTTTATTTGTATTTCCAATACGTGACATTCGGTTTTATTTGTAGAACCGAGTATGGCGACATAGTAGCATGGGATACTATGCCGTCTATGATTGATACTTATGATTGAAATTGTTTTGACGTTATACACTAATAGTAATATCAAAACAATGTGTTTTTAAACGTATCAAGCATTCTTTGGCTATTATAAGGTAAAACCCTATCCTCTGGCTTGCGTTGCATTGTGTGGTGGGACCTGGGTCTTATAATAGCTTCATTTTTCTTTATTTAGCATTGCGCTGTTTGTTTTATGCACTAGTATTCTTGGGAGGAAACTCGTTCCGTGTTATACGGCGTGGTCCCTTGATTTACCTAACTTTAAAATAAATATTAATAATTGTTTTAGTTCTCACACCAGTCACATGGCTGACCTGGAGTTTATTGCTTTAACCTAAACCCTGGGTGCCTCTATTTTCCACACGGGCAACTAGTAGTTTTGGTTTTGCAGATTTATATTCACAGGATCCTGGTTTATAGCTGAAGTGATATTCGGAAAGCTCTGTATCCGCGTATTTCTTTCAGTTATGTTTTGTATTATTTTTCCGCTGCTATGTATTTAAATGTAATTTAAATCTCTGATATTTTTATGATGTATTATATTCATTCATACTCCGTATATTCTTGTATTCTGATGGAATTGTTGTGATAAATAATGAAATGTTCTTTTGTTTGCATTCCGATTCGTCTTGTCCTCAAAGCAATCCGTGCTTTCCTTACCGGGGAAGTTCGGGTCATTATATGTGTGGTCGTGCCTTACGAGTGTTCCATTCTTTTAAAAGATTTTCTAAAGCCAGGCAAATTGTTTGTGGTGAGTTTTACCACTGAAAGTATTCTAGACTGTTCCAATGATTTTGCTTTCCTCAAATGTGCTCGGGTCAGACCAAGTATATTTTCCTGATTAGTTTTACCTTGGAGCTTCAAGAAAGGAATTGAAGTCGAGATAATTTATTTCTGCTGTGTGTGTTATATTTATCATATTGTATAATCTGATCTAGTTTGTACTCTGATGTTGTAATTATATATATATAGTTTTCTCTTGAGTAAAATTTTGATTTATTATATTTTACTCGTTCTGCTGTGAGATTCTACCCTACTCTTATTCTTTAAGTATTGATGTTTTCTTCTTCTTCTTGTTCTTCTATTCTAACATTTCTTTTCTCCCACTTCTCACCCTTTAACTTCTTCTATTAACTATTTGTGTTTTCGATACTTGAGTTTTGGCAAATGAATACAAGGTAATGTATTATTGTCGAAAATTCGAGCATCGAATTTCGTCTGGGTCGTTACAAATAAATTTAATTAATAATTATATATTTCACATCAAAACAATCATATATTACATAACAAAGGTCTCATTTTAAATGAAATAATAAATATTATTTTTAATAATATTGGTATGTGCAATGCATGGGTTATACACTAATTACTATAGGGAAGAAGAGAGAAAGCTTACCTCGAAGAGAAAATCAAGCTTAGAAATTCAAATCTGAAGTTTATTCACATTCCAATCAAGGCGAATAATGATATTCATTCATTTTTTATGCTTGTTGATTCAACTTTTGGTAAAATTTGAATGGTTATATGTTTATATGATGATTTATGCCTTGTTTTGACAATAAAATTAGTTTATATACATGTTTATTGATGATTTGCGTACATTTTTAGGAAGTTATCATGTAGGATTTCCTTAGAAACCCAATTGATTTGAGATTTTAAGATGTTGTAAGGAACATTAATTTAAAAGTGATTTCATGTTTTATAATTTTCTAAACAAGTATGAATATTCTATAAATTTTATAAGATTAGAAAATTGTGTAATTTAGATTTAGTTATTTAAGTAATTAAATAATGATTTTGGTTCTGAATTTATTATTTGTTGAAATATGTATATGAAAAGCGATTTATTATGGTTTCAGAGGGATTTTACCTATAAGCTTATAATTTAGTATGAGTGTTCTAAGCAAGATAAGCTTAATTATTTAATTACTTTAATTAAATAAATGATTTTGAATCAAAGGGTTTGCAAATATTTCAGTGTTTTGAATTCTCAAATCCATGACACAAATCTAAAAGGAAAGTTTATTAGTCGATTGGATTTTGCTACATAATAAGAGGCTAGTAAAAAACATTACTTTGAATAGATATCTTCCAGTTTTAAGTTAATAACAGTTATGTAACCCTACAAATCAATGTTTTTCTTCTTTCAGTGGTTTCGATTCGTTTCATTTTGTCATTTCATGTTGTGGAGAAGTACATGATGCTAAAGAAACTTAGCATAGAATGCTTCGCAGCAAGAGCGATGCAAAGGAATGCTTTAATGTGGTGCTTTGCGTTGAATAGAGAGAGTCACATTTTGTATATAGTTTTGAAACAACCTAACTCCTTTATTTTGCTTTGCTTCGACGCTGTTGCTTCGAATCGCTTTTACTTTTCTTTGAATTTTGCTTTAAGCGGCTTATATAAATAAGTTTTGCTTCAAAGTCATCTGCTTCAAACCGCTTTTATTTTGTTGTGAAGCAGTTGCTTCATCCTCTTTCAAATTGTTTTCGAATGGTTTGTAAAATTTGTGCCAATGTTTTTTCATAGCCAAGTATTTTGGTCTTGAAGTGCCTTATTTTGTAATTTGAAGCACCCTTATTGCATTTGTTCTGCTTCGACGCTATAAAGATATGAAGCTAAGTATTTTGCTTCAACGCTATATAGGTTCGAAACCATATGTTTTGATGCAAAGCATATAAATCCATATAACTCTCTTATTTCAAATTGTTTTGAATGACTTCGAACTAAAGTTTATAAATGACTAGTTTTCCATCGTCTCGAATTGTTTTGAATGGGTTCAAAGGATTTTAAGATAAGTGCTTCTTCGAATGATTTTGGCTTGATAGTTAAAGTTTTAAAGTATATATACTTCGAAGAATTTTAAAATATCATCAACAAAGATTTAAAAGCATATATTGGCATAGTTGATTTGTTTAGTGAAATATTGATTGAATTTCCTTAATTTACAGATAATATTCCAATGACTGAATTATAAAAGCATATGTTTCAAGTAAGTAGATATGAAGAGCATTAACCAAATATTTGTTGGGGTTGCGGATTAAGGTTCTTAAGGCAAATTAAACACTAGAGTGGGATTAATAGTGTTTTATGGATTTTATTAATTTCTTGAAATCATTTTAAGTTTATCATAATGTTATGCAAATCACAAATATCAACAATCAAAGAATCAATCAAAGATGTAGATAAGAATAGTAAAAAGCAATAAAAAAAAAGTACACATCGGTATTTTATATTGGTTCGTAGTTACCCTACATCCAGTCCGACACAAAGCTGGGTTGATGTGGATTTCCATTAAACTAATACCTAATACTGCACTCCTTGATTTCAGGGCTACAAGGAACACCCCAACTGATTTCTGAAGTATAGCGACACTTGGTTGATTTCCGGAACACAACCAACACCCAATTGATTTCCGAGCTACAATCACACCTTTTGTCAGTATCAGTTTTGAAGTATTGGCTTGATAGAACTTGATCTCATGATCTTTGATTATAAATAGCTTATAACTCTTAAGTAGCACTTGAATTTCAAAGAGAGTTTGTTGAAGAATTGAAAGAGAAAGAGTTTGATATAATTCTCTTTGAAAATTGGCAAAGTATAAGAACAAATTTGAAGAATTTAAGAAGAATAACAGTAAGGAGAGAAAGGAAGGAGAACATGATGATTAGTTATAAAAAAATTCAAAATCTGAAGCCTATTTATAATTTTCCAGTAGCCACAACCATCCAAAAATTGTTTGAATTCAAAAGACACCACTTTTCAAAATTTAGAATAAAAACCAATGGCACATATGTCGATAAATAAATTTATGTATGTCGACATACTATAGTAAATTTTCAAAAATAATTTTTTAAATCAAAGAAAATTATGGTTAAATAAATTATGGTAATTTCTGAGTTAAAACGAACAATATTCCTTTGTATTAAAATATACTTTTCAAGTATATATATATATATATATTTAAAACATATAATAAGATGATTTAAAAATGTTTAAAAACTTAAATACAAAATGATATAAAAGTTATATTTAAAACTAGAAATATTTTAGAACTTAATAACTATAACTAAGGAAAATGAAAACATAAGTAATTATGAAATTAGTATTAAATATACAAGTAAAAAATATTTGAATTAAGATTTTAAAAATATTTAAGAAATAAAGTATAATTTTAAAATAGGAGTTAAAATAAATTTCAGGAGTTTTAACAAGATATCTAGACACAATTACTTTATATTTCTTGAACTCTCGAATTCTTGATACTCATGAGTCTTGTATCTTTTACTCTTCTACTTTTAAATCTTGATTTTCTAAACCATATAATCATCAATAATCAATATTTGCATATATTTTCTGTATATATATGTGTATATATATATATTCTAGATAATTGTGTTAGTATATATTTTATAACTATAATAATCGAAACAAGGTTGTTATCATCAAAACTATCATCATCAACATCTCGTTCCCTAAAAATCTCCTCCTTTTTGATGATGTCAATATTGGTTTATAAAATATTCATACCCGATGTCTTGATTCACCTGTTACTCCCCCTTACTCCATTAACTCCTTCTAAAACTACTAACTCTCCCTTAATTTAAGCCATATTTTATAATTCTTCCCCTTTTTCATCAACAAAAACTATATATATTTCTAATCAGACAATAATACTCCCCCTAAAACTAAGACATAGTACTAAGACTAATATGATTCTATTACCCAAAACTAATCTAATCTAGGTTAAAATTCTAATTCCTAATACTATTTGTAAGTAAATAAACCAGAAAATTACTTTGATAAACTTTCTAAGACTATAAATTAAACATATAAATACAAACTTTTAATTACTGTGAATTGTCGTGACAAATATAGAAGAATGTTTAACAAATATTTACATGAGTAATTACGTAAATAGTTAATACACGAATATTATACGAATGTACGATACCTATTAAGTGTTTTTGACAATTGGGGATTTATAAATTGGACAATTAGGGTAATAGAGGTAGAATTCTCCATTTTATTCAATCAAATTTCCTTCCCTGTCAAAGCACACTTCGCCGATGCAAATAACTTGATCGTCTTCTTCTATTTCCTTTTCTTCTTCCTCCTCATCTTCTTCTTCTTCAACTTCTTTTTCTTCTTCATCTTCCTCCATAGGATTATGGATTTGAAAATTGAAGGAATCATCTTCAATAATTATTAGATTAGTTTGGTTATCCATTATTGAAACACCCCACCTCCGTTAAGGTCACTCACAAAGGGAATGCATTAACTTTGTGAAGCATTTTAGGTAAAAGACACAGATAATTTACAAGACAGGCATATAAGCAGCGGAAAGCTGAAATTATTTATTAAATGGCGTGGTTCAGTTAAAACATTACAGGCATTGTCTCAAAACCCAACTTCTAAATTATTACAACAAAACATCTGTCTTGATTTAAATCTCCAAGTACATAAAGAAACATAAAGTAGAAGCAAAGTAGCATAAATCCCCAATAAAAGTAACCACAGCCACAGCCCAAGAAAAGAGAATCCAAGCAATACATCTACTTTCTTCAAGCTTAAAAAGGTCTGTACTAAGCTGAAGTATTCCCTCCCTGCGGACCGGAGGGGGGGGGGAGATGGAAGAAAAGAAGAAGAAAGAAAACGGGTCAGACATAAGTCAGGTAAATCCAGTGATTATTCAGCATGTAAACAGTTAAAAGGATCATGACATGAACAAACTGAACATAGGACAATACCATAGAAATAAGATAACATAAGATAAGATAAACTGAATGTACTATCGCACTCATTTCTATATCTCTTCACCCAATACGAGTGTTTCAACTACCATCATGTGTTCATAAAAAAGTGATCCCTTTCCCGATCAGCTTCTACTTGCATGCATTTGCTACTTGTGTCATTCGACCCCGCTCGAATGTAGATACCTGTGCAAGTCCCACCATGGGGTGTATCAATTCCTATGGTGGCAACCCAACACAAATTCAAGATGCATGGTGCATACTACTGATGCCTATTGCCTGCTTTTCCACTTCGGAGTACGTGCATGCCCATACTCCGTCGGAACTACACTGCTGCACCCCCTGCCGCTATTTTGACTGCTTATAATCATCCCAGTAATCGTGCCCCACCCTGCCTGGTTCAGGGTACCATGATACATCTATGTGGGTTACTGCTGAAATGGGTCTCCGTTGCTAGGGTCTCCTAATCAACATGTTTAAGTGTTTTCCATTTTACCTAACCCCACCCATCTGTTTGATTAACATGTTGTATTGGTTAAGTGTTGCCTTAATTAACTTAACCTTACCATTCTTAGCATGTCTGTTCCTTAGCTTTAATTCATTCATTAAAGCACCAATCTCTCACATTAGATATGTATTGTTGCGGTCGCTGGATGTGCCGGGAGGTTCCGGGCAGTCTTACACCGTAACTCAATCTAACCTCATGTTTTTCGGGCTTAATGCGCTAACCTCTCACATTAGATCTGTATTGTTGCGGTCGCTGGATGTGCCGGGAAGTTCCGGGCAGTCTTACACCGCAACTCAATCTAACCTCGGGTTAGGCATATTCATCCTTGAATTAATTTAAATATTTATCATTCATATTTATATGTAAATTATCCACAAGTGTTGTCAAATCAAGTCATGTCCCATTTACCCTCTAAATTATGCCCAAATTATGCCATTTCATGCTACTAATCATTTACATGATTATGAGCCAATCTATGCCAATATCATGTAATTTAATATTTTCTCCCAACGTCTTCCCTGTTATTCGTTCGCACAATTCACATAGAACATTAGGCTCGCAAATTAGCCTAACTCATAAACAAAATGGGAAAAGAAAAGGGACATGTAACATTCAAACAGGCACAAAACAACATAGATCAATATATGTAATATAAATTCGGCATAGAACGACATAAACTTAATTAAGCATATAAACGTGATCTTGCATTTAAATTAGATCCAATTGACATGCGAACTAGCATAAGTCTAATTGTATAAACATGAACTTATATGGATCTTAAACATCGGTACTAGCTTGGATCTAAACATATAACATGTATGAACATAATTTAGCATGTAACTTACATACATAAAAGAACCGCAAATTTAATACAACATGATAGGTTCAATGGTATCAGTCTCAATAGTCTCATAGGCATGATAGATTTTACTATGTCAGTCACAACAGTCCAATAGGCATGATAGACTTTGCTTTGTCAGTCACAATAGTCCAATAGGCATGAGCAATTCAGAATTGACAAAAGGATAGGCACGAATAGAATTAAGCATAGTTCTAGATCCAGTTATTACAATCATGATTTCTTATTAGGTGTTCACATCTAAACAATAACTGTACTTACAGGAAAAGGACGGATCTTGGTTCCTGGGATCTGATTTCTGAATTTGAAAAACTATCCTTTGATGTAGACATTTGATTCTCTAGTTCTTCTAATTGATTCCTAGTTAGAGTTTGATTCTTTACTTTGGGGTAGATGAATGGAGGCTTGGCCAGTTTGTAGACGAACAACATGACGGCTTCATAGAATGAGTTATAGGGTTGAGGTTTGGGGTGATTATATAGAAGTCTAGGTTCAATTTAAGCCTTTAGATTAGTCTAGGAGAAATCAGAGCCATCAAACCAAAAAGATGTGCCATCCAGCCAACCGTAACATGACACATATACCATAATACCTCAGAAATCAGTCATTGGCCAATCAAAGAAGGCCACATCAGCACAGGGCTGTAAAAATTCATCACATGAGCTGCATCTGGGAGGGGTTGACTCCTTACAGGGGGGTCGACACCTATGTCGACTCCCCTTGGGGGGGGCGGGGGGCGACACCCTGGGCGGGAAATTTCCCGCTCAACTGCTTTTGAATTTTGAACTATTTTTATTATTTAATTATTATTTATATTTATTTTCTACTTGAACTTGAAATCTTCTGAACTCCATAACTTCTTCATGCGGGGTCCGATTCACGCAAACTCGGACTCTATCTCAAGTAGAATTCCGAGACGAACGCAATGGCGTAACCGTTTCCCTTAATTCCCACTTTTAAAACTAATTATTCTTTAATTCATTACTTTAATGTTCACAGAAAATATTGGGTGTTGCATTCTCCCTTCCTTAAAGGATTTCGTCCCCGAAATCTCTAAGTTAAAAAGAATGTATCCTAACATTCAACACCCATCTACTCAACCATCAATCATAGACATCCACTGTCCTTAAAAAGATCTCTAATGCTTTCATGATCATTTTCATAGTGTGTGTGTTGTCCTTATCTAATGTAAAATCAGGCGGTCCACTGATTCAGTTGACCTCTTGATGTGAATCATGTCGGTTCTTCATGTATGTAATTTTTCCTAACCTTATTTTGTAACTTCTACATGAGTGCAGAATCATCCGTATAAATGCAACGTCCACGTGACAACACATCAAGTTCCAATCCATATATAAATACATATATGCATATGCAATATGAAAGTGACTAAGCCTATCTAGTACCTAGTGTGTGTGTATATGCATCCACGAGCAACCACTAGCAACCACTTGCAACCACTTGCAACCATCAATCATAACATGTTCCAAATACATGTTTACATCCATGGGTGTCTACCTAGGGATCAAGACTGGGACTGAGGAGATATACTTAAAAGGATAGATATAAGCATGCAAAAACTTTATGGAAAATAAGAGATCAAAGATGTACCCTCAAAAAGATAAGGGTATGCTGTGCGTTTCTTGTCCTCAGTCTCTCAAGTCGTGTCCTCTTCTGCATCACTCCATTGTACTTTAACTAGCTTGACTTCACGATTGCGTTGCCTTTTAACTTATGTACCCAAGACACGAGTTGGAACTCTTCTCACCGTCGCTTCTCGCTCCACTTCTATTTCCTCTAGTATGCTTGGCTCCACAACTTCTGCCGACTCATGTAAGCACTTTCGTAGACGAGAGACATGAAAAACATTATGAACTCCTGCCAATCTTTCGGGCAGCTCTACTTTATAAGCCATCTTTCCAATCCTTTCAATGATAGGAAATGGCCCTACAAATCTTGGTGCCAATTTTCCTGCAGACCCAAAGCGATCGACATTCCTCAAAGGAGATACTTTAAGGAAAACCCTGTAATCAACCTCAAACTCAAGGTCGCCTTTTATCAGCATAGGACTTCTGTCTATCTTGTGCGGTCTTCATTCATCTTCGTATCAAGTTCACCTTCTCTGAAGTTTCTCTGATCATGTCAGGCCCAAGTTCGAGCCTGTCTGTAGACTCCCACCAACAAGTTGGTGATCGCCATGGTCTTCCATATAAAGCCTCAAAGGGTGCCATGCCGATGGTGGCTATTGTTGTAGGCAAACTGCACCAAAGGAAGGTGATCCTCCCATGTTCCCCTAAAATCAAGAATGTACAATCTCAAGAGATCTTCTAATACTCTGTTCACCCTTTCCGTCTGACCATCGGTTTGAGGGTGATAGGCAGTGCTTACACATAGTTGTGTGCCTACAGCCTCTTGCAAACTCTTCCAAAACTCGCTCGTAAAGATAGGATCTCGATCACTTACTATGCTAGAGGGTATTCCATGCAGTCGAACCACCACTTTAAGATAAATGGATGCTAACAATGAGGCAGTCCTCCTACTTTTAACAGGTATAAATTGAGCGCTTTTAGTGAGCATGTCCACTATTACCCAAATGCTAGTATTGCCCCTTCTTGACCTAGGCAGCCCATCAATAAAGTCCATCGAAATGCTATCCCATTTCCACTGTGGGACCTCTAGAGGATGAAGTAGACCACAAGGCTTCTTCTGTTCCGCCTTGACTTGCTGACATATCAAGCATTTAGAGACAAATTCGACTACATCCTTCTTCATGCCATTCCAGAAGAAAACCCTTTTTATGTCTTTATACACCTTCTCCCCGCCTGGGTGTATGGTCAACTTAGAATGATGTGCTTCTTCGAGAACGGTTTTCACCAAACCCCTTGCTTGTTGGACGCATAGTCTTCCATCCCGTCTCAACCAACCCTTGTCATCGATGGAGTATCTATTGAGGTGAATAGAAGTCTCACCTCTAATTAGCTTATCCACCACATGAACTAGTTGAGGATCTTCACGTTGCGCGGTTCCTATTGAGTCCAAAAGAGTAGGTCGCACCTCTGGCGATGCTAACAAACCAGGTACAAATTCAAAGGAGGGTCTAAAGTCAAAGTTTGCTATGTACTCCAAGCTTTGCCTTTCTACAAAGAGAGGACTCAAGGTCAGGTTTTTCCTACTCAAGGCGTCTGCTACCACATTGCCCTTGCCAGGCATATAAGCAATCTCAAAATTGTATGAGGCAAGAAATTCCATCCACCTTTGTTGTCTTAAGTTAAGATCTTTCTATGAGAAAAGGTACTTTATCGATTTATGGTCAGTAAACAATTCAAACCTTTCTCCTAATAGGTAATGGCGCCATGACTTAAGAGCGAAAACAATGGCAACTAGCTCTAAATCATGAGTTGGGTAGTTCTTCTGATGTACTTTCAACTACCTTCCTCCATAGCAAACTACTTTGCTTTCTTGCATCAAGACAACGCCTAATCCTGTACCGCATACGTCTATGTATACGGTAAACATCTTGCTTCCATCATGCAATGTCAGAACTGGGGCTGTTGTCAAAGCCCTTTTCAATCGTTGGAAAGCAATGTCGCAATTCAAATCCCAGGCATAAGTTAGGTTCTTCTTTGTCAATCTAGTAAGTGGGGCTGAGATCTTCGCAAAGTCCTTAATGAACTTTCTGTAAAAGCTTGCTAGCCCGAGAAAACTTCGTACTTCGGTTGCATTCTATGGACTCTTCCAATCTTGCACCGCAACTACTTTTGCGGGATCCACAACTATCCCCTCTTCAGACATCACATGTCCAAGAAACCATACTTCATCTTTCCAAAAATGGCATTTGGAGAATTTTGCTTTCAGCTGATGTGCACGAAGAGTATCCATAACTTCCCTTAAATGCAGAGCATGTTCTTCCTCACTTTTTGAGAAAATCAAAATGTCGTCCACGAAGACCACTACAAATTTATTAAGGAACTCTCTGAACACCCTACTCATCAAGTCTACGAAGTAGGCAGGCGCGTTTGTCAAGCCGAAAGGCATGATAAGCCATTTGAAGAAACCATTCGGGGTCCTGAACGCGGTCTTATCAATGTTGTCTTCAGACACTCTTAGCTGATGAAACCCGGTGGCCAGATCTAATTGGGAGAAAACCGAGGCACCTACGAGTTGGTTAAACAAGTCGTCTATTCAAGGAAGTAGTTTCCTATTCTTCTTGGTCAGCTTGTTTAGCTCCCTATAGTCCACGCACAGGCGAAGTGAACCATCGACTTTGGTTGCAAACACCACTGGAGCACCCCATCCAGAAATACTTCGCCTTATGAACCCGTTTTCAAGCAACTCTTTAACTTGCTTGCTGAGCTCTTTCCTTTCCCTAGGAGCCATGTGTCTAATAGGTAAAGCAACAGGTTTTGCATTGTCAACAAGGTATATGCATAAGTCTATCTCTCGCTTTGGAGACAAACCTTTCACCTCTTCAAAGACATCCGAGTATTCACGGGCTACTCTAACAGATTGCAAGTTTTCAATAGATGCATCAAGAGATTCTAGATAACTAAGCATAATAGAATTCATGGGATTACAAGTGATTTCGAGAGTATTATCGAGGCGATTCATAAGTCTAACCACTGTCTTTTCACAATTGAGGATGGCACTATTACTGGATAACCAATTTATGCCTAGAATCCACTCATAGCCCGTGAAACCCAAAACATAAGCATTACATTTAAACTTGACGCTTAGTTTAGAAATTTCCAAATCCAGACAAATCATGGACAAATAAGCCGAGCCCCCAATTAGATTTGAAACAACCATGGGATCATCTACTATATTGGTATGTAGGTGTAGAGATTCAACTAAAGCAGTAGATATAAAAGAGTGCGATGTGCCAAAATCAAAAAGAGTACAAACTGGATGATCAGAAAGATAAAATAAACTCTCAACAGAAATATTTCTACATCTTTCTTGCGAAGATGCAATGAGAGCGTGAACCTGCCCTCCAGAAGTGGATCTAGTCCTCTGCCCTTGCCCTTGCCTTTCTGGGCAATCCTTAGCCATATGTCATGTCTCGCCGCATTGAAAGCAGCCACTCATCTTCCTCTTCTTCTTCCTACAGTCTTTAATTAGATGTCCAGGTATGCCACAAAATTTGCACTTCCTCTTTTCATGGGGTTTGTTATTATTCCCTCCTTTCTTGGAATCCATCTTCTTATTTTGTGATCCCTCCATTTTCTTGTCCAGAGGTTCTTCCACCTTTGCCTCTTTCTCGTCATTCTTGTCTTACTCCTGTAACAGTGTCATGTCCACCAGTCTCTCAAAAGTCGCACCCATAGGTATATGGGATATAGCTAGACTGTGCAGTGGTTCATTCAACCCTTTAACGAATCAGAGAGCCTTTTTATGTGGAGTGTTTACTAACTCCAGTCCGAACCTAGACAGTTGGTTGAATTGGTTGACGTATTCCCTAACTTATAGGCTTCCCTGTTTGAGTGCTAAGAACTACTCCATCTGCAGGCTTCGTTTAGCTTGCGAGAGGAACTTCATTTCAAATCTCATTCTGAAATCCTCCCAAGTTTCAACTGGTCTCTTAGCATTAGTAACTTCCCACCAGTAAGAGGCCTCGTCCTTAACTAACCATACAGCCAATTGTATCTTCTGCCTATCGTCCACTTCGAAGATAACAAACAAATCTTCTAATTCCTTGTGCCAATTTCTTGCTTCCACAAATGACTCAGTCCCATTAAAGTTCTTTCCACCCATTGCTTGAAAGTCTCTACATATCTTCGAGAAAGCATTCACATGAGGATGAGGAGGAGGGGGAGGAGGAACAACTGCAACTGGGGGAGGAGGAACGTCTGCTAGGCCTGCGTCATTAGCCCTAGCCTCCAGGTACCTTCTGAACCAACCAGGTACCAGTACGCCCTCAGGAAGATTAAGATCCCAGACACGCTGAAACGAAAAGAAAAGGTTCAAAACAAATGATAGAAAGATAATGCATATGGCTTTGGGGATTATGCCTTTATAATAAAATAACACTTTTCTTGAAAATGCTTCTTTAAACTTCTTTTTGAAAAATAGTTTTCAATTTTTTTTTATCTAATCTGGTAAACCATTGCTCTGATACTGTGACGGCCCGCCCCACACCAGTCGATATTTCCTCCGATAGTGCGCTGTACACATGCCCGATTAGCACGGAACGGTCGCCAAAGAATGGAAAGAAGATGAAGGAACAAACAAAGAAACCTGTAGAATGTCTCACAGCACATGGGATAAAATATAATCATAACATATACTTGACATAAAACAAGTGAGACACTGCATAAGCTGAAAACAAACTATCATAGCAGCGGAAATCAAGATACAGCTTATTACAACTTTCCAAATTATTGTCTCTAAAACAAAAGAAAGCTAAAGTAGAAGATGCACTACTAATGCCCAAGCAGTGATCTTCAACAACACAGGGAGAGTACTATATATATCATACGTGGAAGCCTCCTCCTCGTCTCCGTATCAGCTACCCGTGCATACCCAGCTAACCTGTCTCTAGTCTGCTCGTGAGAGCACCCAGAGTAATAAGAAGGGACATAAAACTCTGGGTCAGAAAAAAAGTCTGGTATGAGTGATAAGGAACTAAACAGAACAACAACAGGTATACTAAACCATACCTGAACTTGGACCTGCAACCAAAGAGTTAGAACTACATACCGTACAATACTCTAAGGTGCCATTGAACAAATGGTGTAAAGATAACGAGGTGGGGGTGTGCATGCCATAATGATGGCAAACAAATCAACCATAACAACCATTCTGACATCTCTCACTCAGTGCATAAAGCATACGATGTCCACCACTGTAAATCAATAGACCCATCGAAGTAGTGACGGAGTTCGACTTGTACAACTACTGCTACTACCAAGCTTACCACATGGAATCATGACCAATCTTTACAAATGACCCCACTTCATTGGTCTATAGCCCTTTAGTCGTACCAAGGCCACTATGGCCCTGAATCCGTTCACGTACTCCCTACACATAGTGATTCAAAGTTACAGACATCGACAACCCCTTAGCACACGTCCCGCGGCAAAGCCCAATCATGAAGCCCACTCATTGGTTTCCAACTGGATCCTGAGTCAAAGCTCCTCATTTGGACTTCATTTGCATCTCGGGTTTTGGTCGAATTGGAGTTGGTCTTCAAAAGAGTCGTCGCGTGATTCATTCGGTTCGGTTCGGTGTATGGGGTTATGCATGCCACATCGGTTCGGTTCGGGTGTCCTCATCTGATTTGGTTCGGTGCTCATAGCTCACGCCTAGGTTCGGTGGTTGCTCTCTCCTGGATGTCCCGATCCGATCCGGTGCTTCGCTTCGATCCCAGCTCCAAGCTTGGTCCTCCGATCTGATCCCTACACTCTTGCTTCCGATCCGATTTCTACGCCCTTGCTTCCGATCCGATCCCCTGTGCCCTTGCTTCCGATCCGATCCCCTGCCCAACCCCAATCCTAAGCAAGTGGCCTTCCTTCTTGCCAGTTCTCCTTTAGTGCGAGGTTCTGATCTGGTTCGGTTTCTCTGCCCAGTTCACCATCCGATCCGAGCCCCTTATTCCGATCGAATCCGAAACCCTGCACATTTTCCTACAACTTTTCCAGCGGCTGTTTTACTCCATATGACGGCGTTTTCGACCAATCTAACTATTCTAAACAATCAAAAAACATACCATATAGTCATAGCAACATAAGGAATCAACCATAGACATCAAAACAACAACCACAGCATGTAATTTGGATCAAACCTACCCAAAATCCTATGTTTTCCCTTAAGCATGTTTAGGCAAAACTAATGGTATGGGTAGCAAAACTTAATCAATTTAAACCAAATTTCTAACAGAGGTCTACAACATTATTTAAGAATTTACAAATATTTTTCCAGAATTTATTAATGTATAAATTCGCCAATCTTCACTAATTACCCTTAATTAACCGTAATTAGTTCAAAACTATGCAAATCACTCACCTTGGCCACAAATAAAACCTTTAGAACCGAAACTCTACTATTTGGGCGCGAGCACCAATGTAACACAACAGCTCTACTACTGATTTGGTGAAGATCTTCCTTGATTTGATGTAGTTTAAGCCAAAACTTGATTAAGAAGTGATTAGGGGTGTTTTTAGATGATGGAGGTCATTGTTAGGTTGAAGAGAGAGTTTGTGGCGGCTGGAAAATGAGTGAAAAACTGAAATCCTAACCCTAGCAGCCCTCAAATACCTCTAATCCCGAAATCCCCCATTGGGCCTAGCTGTTAATCACCCGATTAAGCCCAATTAAGCTATTTTTCACTATCTGAAACTTGTTTCAGCCATATCTCCCAAACGGTGAGTCCGTTTGGTTAATGTGACCACTCTACGGAATTGTAAACCATCAAACAAATCTTATGGAAGTGATTTCAGGTCAAAATTCCTTTCCAATCAAAAGTTATGGCCAAAACAGTATTAGCTAGGGGCAAAACGGTCATTTAAAAATCGGGAAAAATCATGAAGATGGGAAATGACCCCAATAGTCGTCTCCCAAAGTTACATGACCATACGACTTCGTGTGTAAAAGAAATAAATATTCTACGATCCTGCGATGTGTAGAATGCGGGTCGTTACATTCTCCCCCTCTTAAGAAATTTCGTCCCCGAAATTCCTTAACCTAAAACATACAAAGGATCCGCATGCCTACCAATCATATATGTAACAATCAAACATGAAAAACAAACAAAACAACCTATCCTAGCATGCGGAAAGACTAAATCAAAATTGAAATCTCACCAGCGAAGAGTTCTGGACACGTCTTCCTAATGCTCTCCTCTGTCTCCCAAGTACAGTCATTCTCATTCTCGCCCCACTGAACTTTGACTAATTTCACCGCCTTCCTTCGAAGCTGCTTCGTATCGTTCCCAACAATACACATAGGCCTGCGGTTCCCAACCGCCTCGGGTTCAACTTCAATATCATCCAGCTGATCAGGTGAAATAGTCACATCTGGGTCGTGCACAAACCTCCTTAATTGGAAAACATGAAATATGTTGTGAACTCCTGCCATCTTCTCTGGTAATTCAACTTTGTATGCCAAATTCCCAATTTGCTCAAGAACTGGGAATGGACCAACAAATCTTGGTGCTAACTTGCCTCTCCTGCCAAATCATATCACGCTCTTTAACGGAGAAATCTCGATAAACACAAAGGCGCCAATGGAGAATTTTAGTTCCTTTCTCCTCTTATCAGCATAACTCTTCTGCCTATCTTGGGCAGCCTTCATTTGCTGTTGGATAACCTTAATCTTAGCTGAAGTTTCTCTTATCACATCGGGTCCAAGTACAAACTTCTCACCAGTTTCTACCCAACATGACGGTGAGTTGCACGGTCTTCCGTACAAAGCTTCAAATGGAGCCATACCGATATCGGATTGATAACTATTATTATATGAAAATTCTACTAGATGCAAATGGTCGTCCCATGATCCACCAAAATCCAGTACACAAGCTCTCAAGAGGTCTTCTAACACTCGATTCACCCTCTCTGTCTGTCTGTCGGTTTGAGGATGATACGCGGTACTGAGATGTAGTTCTGACCCTAACGCCTCTTGTAAGCTCTTCCAAAATCCACTAGTGAACAACGGATCTCGGTCACTCACAATGCCTTTGGGTATTCCATGAAATCTCACTACCCACTTTATATATAGTTCAGCTAGCTTAGTTGCCGTCCTGTTTGACTTGACGGGCATAAATCTTGCACTTTTGGTCAATCTGTCCACAATCACCCAAATGCTATCATGACCCGATCTAGTCCTTGGTAACCCATCAATGAAATCCATTGACACTTGTTCCCATTTCCATTCTGGAATTTCTAATGGTTGTAACAAACCACTAGGCTTCTTTTGCTCAACTTTAACTAGCTGGCAATTCATGCATTTGGATATAAACTTCCCAATGTCTCTTTTCATCCCTTCCCAGTAATAGGTCTGCTTCATGTCTCGATACATTTTGTTACCACCGGGATGTATAGTCAATTTTGAGTGATGACATTCTCTAAGAACTTCATCTCTCAATCCATTGACATTGGGTATAACTAGTCTTCCATTCTTTCTAAGCCATCCATCTCGATCTTGCCCATACTTGTTCATCTCTCCGTCGATTCCCATCTCCAACTTTGAGATGATTTCCAATAGGTTAGGATCGTCCCTCTGACTTGAACCAATCCGCTCAATCAAAGTGGGTCTGATCGTCAAACTCGCTAATATTTCTGGATCCAATTCGCACCTTGGTCTGAAATCATACCCAGCGATGTACTCCAGCTGCTTCCATTCTAGAAACGTAGCCCCTAAACTGGCATGTCTTCTACTCAATGCATCAGCCACCGCATTGCCCTTTCCCTGTGTATATGCGATGTCGAAATCATAGGAAGCTAAGAATTCTAACCGTCTTTGTTGTCGGAGATTTAGATCCTTCTGAGAGAGGAGATACTTTAACGATTTATGATCGGTAAACAACTCGAATCTTTCTCCCAAGAGATAATGTCTCCACATCTTCAGTGCAAACACGATCGCTGCCAATTCCAAATCATGGATAGGGTATCTTTTCTTATGCGGTTTCAGTTGCCGACTTGCATAAGCTACAACCCTACCTACTTGCATCAATACAGCATCTAGCCCTGTGCCACATGCATCCGTATATACCGTCATCTCTTCATTCCCCTTAGGAATGACTAACACTGGTGCACACATCAACTTTTCCTTTAGACTCTTAAATGCATTATCTCACTTTTCGTCCCAGACGAAAGCTTGATTCTTCTTAGTCAACTGAGTCAATGGTGCTGCTATCTTGGAGAAGTCTTGGATAAACTTACGATAATATCCAGCTAATCCCAAGAAACTTCTTATGTCTGTTGCATTCTTGGGCATAGGCCAATCTTGTACCATAGCCACATTCGCAGGATCCACGACAATACCATTCTCTGAAACAACATGGCCCAAGAATCTCACTTCCCTCCTCCAGAAGTGACACTTAGAAAACTTTACCTTCAATTGGTGTTTTCTCAACACCTCCATCACTATTCTTAAGTGTTCCTTGTGTTCTTCCTCTGTCCTCTAATAGACCAAAATATCATCCACGAACACAAGGACAAACTTATTCAATTGATCTCTGAATTCTCTGTTCATAAGATCCACAAAATATGCTGGGGCATTGGTCAGCCCGAATGGCATGACCAACCACTCATAAAACCCAGACGGCGTCCGGAATGCTGTTTTAGCTATACTCTCACCTTCCACTCTAAGCTGATGAAAGCCTGTCGCGAGATCCAACTGAGAAAATACTCTCGCGCCACTCAACTGATCAAACAAATCATCTATCCGTGGTAGAGGATACTTGTTCTTCCTTCTCACTTTATTCAGCTCGCGATAGTCTACACACAAACGAAGGGAACCATCCGCCTTGGTAGCAAACACAACTGGTGCTTCCCATTCAGAAACACTCATTCTGATAAATCCCTTCTTCAAAAGATTGCTGACTTGCACCCCGAGCTCTCGCTGCTCCCTTGGTGCCATACGACGAAGTGGCATTACTATAGGTCTGGCATCTTTCACTAAATCAATACGGAACTCAATCTCTCGGTATGGTGGAAGCCCGGTCACTTCCTCGAAAACGTCCGGATACTGGCCAACCACGGGCAAACCTGACAACTCACTATGCGGGATGTCGAGGGAATTTAGAAAACTAGCCATTACCCCATCACCGGGTAGACCACCAGACACTACCTTCCGCCCATCATCCGCTCTAGCTATCACCAAAAAGCCCTCACAGTCTACCACCACCCCGTATCTTTGGAGCCAATCGACTCCCAAAATAATGCCAAACCCAGTAAAGCCCAAAACAAAGCAATCACAAACAAACATGCATCCATGACTCGATAAGACCACATTACGACAAATCATGCTAAGGTTAATTGAACCACCAATCAGGTTCGTCACTACTAAAGGTCTATCGACAATCTCGGGCTCCAATCCCAACCTATCTACCAGGTCACAAGATATGAAAGAACAGGAAGCCCCGGTATCAAACAAAACTCCAACAGGAACATCATAAACAGAAAGCATACCTTGAATGACGACATTCTTTCCCTTCTCCACCGCAGTTGGGGCATTCGACGAAGAAGGAATAGCATTAAAGGCATATGCTTTCACCATCTGCTTTTCTTTAGGGGGTTGCGGACACTTGTCCTTGTGATGTCCCACTTGGCCACAGTTGAAGCACTTCCTATCCGTTGGCTTGGCCCGACAATTACTAGCATAATGGCCCTTCTTACCACAGCTGAAGCACTCAACCTCTTTCTTATTCTTTTTTTGGCCATCCTTATTCTGGTTCTGCTTCCTCTTATTCTGAGAACCACTGTTGCCTCCACCACTTGCTTGTGGTTTTGGCTCCTCTGCAGATGCAACCTCAGTCTTTGACTTAGGGTAAAGACTTTCTGACCTCAATGCTTTCCCCACAATCGATTTAAACATCTCATCGATGTGGTTAATGAGCATTTCCCCAAGTACTGATCCGAGCCTGTTATGAACTTCTCGTTCTTCTTCTTGGCAGTATCAATAAGAGATAACCCATACTTCGACAAAGTGTCGAATTCAGCAATATACTCCGAGACAGCTCTGCCACTCTACTTGAGCTCCAAAAATTTCTTAAACAACACTGATTTCTGAGCAGCTGGAATGAACTTCTCACTAAAGCGAGCCTTAAACTGCTCCCAAGTATTCTGATCCTCGGGAGTAGCTGCCTTTATAGCATTCCACCAATTCATTGCCCGTTCTTGCAGCTGACGGGATGCTAGCCTTCTCTTCATCACATCCTCGATACCCAAATCTTCGAAGATACGCTCACAGCTATCCAACCAATCCTGAACATCCATGGCCGACTCCGTTCCGTGGAACGGCTTCCCACCAAGACTAGTATAATCCTTGTTCAGCTTGGCGAAATCGGCCTTAGGCGCCTGCACTATTGGACCACCACCATTACCAGCATTGGGGGCTGCCCTCTGCACATCCCTAAGCATCTCTCTCATGAGGTCAGTAAACATCGTCCTCATGTCAGCAGCATTCCCATTATTGGCTCCCCTACCGGCACCTATTGCGTATCGGCTCATCGTTCAATCTGTAAAGAGAAAACGATTAACCATCTCCATGGTGGTGCTAGTGCAGTGCGACTTCATCCTTAGCTATACTGATAATAATATATATAGCTTTGAAAACCAAAATAATTGCAAATACGCACTCTCATATATGTATACTATCTCTCCCTGATGACTTCCCTAGGTTAAATACGCAACCTAGAGCTCTGATACCAAATGTGACGGCCCGCCCCGCACCAGTCGACATTTCGTCCGATAGTGCGCTGTACACATGCCCGACTAGCACGGAACGGTCGCCAAAGAAAGGAAAGAAGATGAAGGAATTAACAAAGAAACCTGTAGAATGTCTCGCAGCGCATGCGATAAAATATAATCATAACATATACTTGACATAAAACAGTTGAGACAGTGCATAAGCTGAAAACAAACTATCATAGCAGCGGAAATCCAGATATAGCTTATTACAACTTTCCAAATTACTGTCTCTAAAACAAAACGAAAGCTAAAGTAGAAGATGCACTACTAATGCCCAAACAGTGATCTTCAACAACACAGGGAGAGTACTATATATATCATACATGGAAGCCTCCTGCTCGTCTCCGGATCAGCTACCCGTGCATACCCAGCTAACCTGTCTCTAGTCTGCTCGTGCGAGCACCCAGAGTAATAAGAAGAGACATAAAATTCTGGGTCAGACAAAAAGTCTGGTATGAGCGATAGGCAACTAAACATAACAACAATAGGTATACTAAACTATACCTGAACCTGGACCTGCAACCAAAGAGTATACCGTACAATACTCTAAGGTGCCATTGAACAAATGGTGTAAAGATAACGGGGTGGGGGTGTGCATGTCATAATGATGGCAAACAAATCAACCATAACAACCATCCTCACATCTCTCACTCAGTGCATATAGCATTCGATGTACACCATTGTCAATCACTAGACCCATCGAAGTAGTGACGGAGTTCGACTTGTACAACTACTGCTACTACCAAGTTTACCACATGGAATCATGACCAATCTTTACAAATGACCCCACTTCATTGGTCTATAGCCCTTTAGTCGTACCTAGGCCACTGTGGCCCTGAATCCGTTCACGTACTCCCTACACATAGTGATTCAAAGTTACAGACATCGACAACCCCTTAGCACACGTCCCGCAGCAAAGCCCAATCATGAAGCCCACTCATTGGTTCCCAACTAGATCCTAAGTCAAAGCTCCTCATTTGGACTTCCTTTGCATCTCGGGTTTTGGTCGAATTGGAGTTGGTCTTCAAAAGAGTCGTCGCGTGATTCATTCGGTTCAATTCGGTGTATGGGGTCCTGCATGCCACATCGGTTCGGTTCGGGTGTCCTCATCTGATTTGGTTCGGTGCTCATAGCTCACGCCTAGGTTCGGTGGTTGCTCTCTCCTGGATGTCCCGATTCGATCCGGTGCTTCGCTCCGATCCCAGCTCCAAGCTTGGTCCTCCGATCTGATCCCTACACTCTTGCTTCCGATCCGATCCCTACGCCCTTGCTTCCGATCCGATCCCCTGCCCAACCCCAATCCTAAGCAAGTGGCCTTCCTTCTTGCCAATTCTCCTTTAGTGAGAGGTTCCGATCCGGTTCTGTTTCTCTGCCCAGTTCACCATCCGATCCGAGCCCCTTATTCCGATCCGATCCGAAACCCTGCACATTTTCCTGCAACTTTTCCAGCGGCTGTTTTACGCCATACGACGGCGTTTTCGACCAATCTAACTATTCTAAACAATCAAAAAACATACCATACAATCATAGCAACATAGGGAATTAACCATAGACATCAAAACAACAATCATATCATGTAATTTGGATCAAACCTACCCAAAATCCCATATTTTCCCTTAAGCATGTTTAGGCAAAACTAATGATATGATTAGCAAAACTTAATCAATTTAAACCAAATTTCTAACAGAGGTCTACAACATTATTTAAGAATTTACAAATATTTTTCCAGAATTTATTAATGTATAAATTCGCTAATCTTTACTAATTACCCTTAATTAACCGTAATTAGTGCAAAACTATGCAAATCACTCACCTTGGCCACAAATAAAACCTTTAGAACCGAAACTCTACTGTTTGGCCATGAGTACCAATGTAGCACAGTAGCTCTACTACTGATTTGGTGAAGATCTTCCTTGATTTGATGTAGTTTAAGCCAAAACTTGATTAAGAAGTGATTAGGGGTGTTTTTAGATGATGAATGCCATTGTTAGGTTGAAGAGAGAGTTTTTGGCGGTTGAAAAATGAGTGAAAAACCGAAATCCTAACCCTAGCAGCCCTCAAATACCTCTAATCCTGAAATCCCCCATTGGGCCTAGCTGTTAATCACCCGGTTAAGCCCAATTAAGCTGTTTTTCACTATCTGAAACTTGTTTCAGCCATATCTCCCAAACGGTGAGTCCGTTTGGCTAATGTGACCACTCTACGGAATTGCAAACCATCAAACAAATCTAATGGAAATGGTTTCAGGTCAAAATTCCCTTACAGTCAAAAGTTATGGCCAAAACAGTATTAGCTAGGGGCAAAACGGTCATTTAAAAATCGGGAAAAATCATGAACATGGGAAATGACCCCAATAGTCGTCTCCCAAAGTTACATGACCATACGACTTCGTGTGTGAAAGAAATAAATATTCTACGATCCAGCGATGCGTAGAATGCGGGTCGTTACAGATACTAAGTGAAACAACCCACCTCAGTTAAGGTCACTCGCAAAGGGAATGCATTAACTTTGGTAAAGCATTTTAGGTAAAAGACATAGATAATTTACAAGACAGATATATAAACAGCGGAAAACTGAAATTATTTATTAAATGGCATGGTTCAGTTAAAACATTACAAGCATTGTCTCAAAACCCAACTTCTAAATTATTACAACATAACATCTGTCTTGATTTAAATATCCAAGTACACAAAGAAACATAAAATAGAAGTAAAGCAGCATAAATCCCCAATAAAAGTGTAACCATAGCCATAACCCAAGAAAAGAGAATCCAAGCAATACATCTACTCTCTTCAAGCTTGAAAAAATCTGCACTAAGCTGAGGGGACGGAAGAAAAAAAAGGCGAAAGAAAATGGGTCAGACATGAGTCTGGTAAGTCCAGTGATTATTCAGCATGTAAACAGATAAAAGGATCATGACATGAACAAACTGAACATAAGGCAATACCATAGAAATAAGATAACATAAGATAAGATAAACTGAATGTACTATCACACTCATTTCTATTTCTCTGCACCTACTACGAATGTTTCAACTACCATCATGTGTTCGTAACAAAGTGATCCCTTTCCCGATCGTCTTCTACTAGCATGCATTTGCTACTTGTGTCATTCGGCCCCGCTCGATTGTAGATGCCTGTGCTGGTCCCACCATGAGGTGTATCAATTCCTATGGTGGCAACCTGACACAAATTCAAGATGCACAGTGTATACTACCGATGCCCAGTGCCTGCTTTTCCACTCCGGAGTATGTGCATTCCCATACTACGTCGGAACTACACTGCTGCACCCTCTGCCGCTATTTTGACCACTTATAATCAGCCCAGTAATCGTGCCCCACCCTGCCTAGTTCAGGGTAGCATGATACATCAATGTGGGTTACTGCTGAAATGGGCCCCCGTTACTAGGGTTTCCTAATCAACGTGTTATAACGGTTAAGTGTTTTCCATTTTACCTAACCCCGCCCATCTGTTTGATTAACATGTTGCATTGGTTAAGTGTTGCCTTAATTAACTTAACCCTACCATTCTTAGCCTATCTGTTCCTGAGCTTTAATTCATTCATTAATGCACCAATCTCTCACATTATATATGTATTGTTGCGGTCGCTGGATGTGCCGGGCGGTTCCGGGAAGTCTTACACCGCAACTCAATCTAGTCTCGGGTTTTTCGGGCTTAATGTGCTAACCTCTCATATTAGATCTGTATTGTTGCGGTCGCTGGATGTGCCAGGCGGTTCTGGGCAGTCTTACACCGCAACTCAATCTAACCTTGGGTTAGGCATATTCATCCTTTAATTAATTTACATATTTACCATTCATGTTTATATGTAAATTATCCACAAGTGTTGTTAAATCAAGTCATGTCCCATTTAACCTCTAAATTATGTTCAAATTATGCCATTTCATGCTACTAATCATTTACATGATTATGAGCCAGTCTATGCCAATAGCATGTAATTTAATATTCCCCCCCAACGTCTCCCTCATTATTCATTCGCACAATTCACATAGAACATTAGGCTCGCAAATTAGCCTAACTCATAAACAAAAAGGGAAAAGAAAAGGGATATGTAACATTCCAACAGGCATAAAACAACATAGATCAATATGTGTAGGCATAAAATGACATAAACTTAATTAATCATATAAACGTGATCTTGCATTTAAATTAGATCCAATTGACATGCGAACTAGCATAAGTCTAATTGTACAAACATGAACTTACATAAATCTTAAACATGGGTACTAGCTTGGATCTAAACATATAACATGTATGAACATAACTTAGCATGTAACTTACATACTTAAAAGAACCACAAATTTAATACAACATGATAAGTTCAATGGTATCAGTCCCAATAGTCTCATAGGCATGATAGGTTTTACTATGTCCGTCATAACAGTCCAATAGCCATGATAGGCTTTACTATGTCAGTCACAACAGTCCAATAGGCATGAGCAATTTAGAATTGACAAAAGGATAAGCACGAATAGAATTAGGCATAGTTCTAGATCTAGTTATTACAGTCATGATTTCTTATTATGTGTTCACATCCGAACAATAACTGTACTTACAGAAAAAGGATGGATCTTGATTTCTAGGATCTGATTTCTGAATTTCAAAAGCTATCCTTTGATGTAGACGTTGATTCTCTAGTTCTTCTAATTGATTCCTGGTTTGAATTTCATTTTCTAGTTTAGGGTGGATGAATGGAGGCTAGGCCAGTTTGTAGACGAACAGCATGACGACTTCATAGAATGAGTTCTAGGGTTGGGGTTTAGGGTGATTATATAGAAGTCTAGGTTCAATTCTAGCCTTTAGATTAGTCTAGGAGAAATCAGAGCCATTAAACCAAAGAGATGTGTCACCCGGCCAACCGTAGCATGACACATATGGCCTAATACCTACGAAATCAGTCATTGGCCAATCAGAGAAGGCCACATCAGCACAGGGCTGTAAAAATTCATCACAGGAGCTGGATCTGGGAGGGGTCGACTCCCTACCGGGGGGGGGGTCGACACCTATGTCGACTCCCGTATAAGGGGGTCGACACTTATGTCGACTCCACCTAGGGGGGGTGTCAACCTTGAGCGGGAAATTTTCCGCTCAGCCGATTTTGAATTTTGAACTGTTTTTATTATTTAATTATTATTTATATTTATTTTCTGCTTGAACTTGAAATCTTTTGAACTCCATAACTTCTTCATACGGAGTCCGATTCATGCAAACTCGGACTCTATCTCAAGCAGAATTCCGAGATGAACGCAATGGCGTAATCTGTTTCCCTTAATTCTCACTTTTAAAATTAAGTATTCTTTAATTTGTTACTTTAATGTTCACAGAAAATACTGGGTGTTACAATTATATATTTAAGAAAATTCCTAATAATATTCCCTTGCTTTTCTTGCTCTTTCACCATCCGGAGTTGTGGAAGTTGTATTTCAGCGAGTAGTTGTAGGGTATCTTTCATAGATTCTTCTCTTTCGATAAATCTTGTGTGCGTAGACCATTCAAACGGGTCTGGAGTAGGTGTAGAAGATGAAAAGGAGTTGTTTTGATTGTTATTAGAAGTGGAAGTCATTGTTTGTTTGTTTTAGAGTTTTTATTACAGAGAAAATGAGAGGGATGAGAAGGATTTTCGAAGAAGGGAGTTTAAATAAGTCCAATAACTAACTTCAGAGGGAGTTCAAAATTTTCAGTCGTATGTCGACATATAGGTTTGTGTATTTCGACATATATGTTGAATTTTTGAAATTTTCATTTTTTCTTATATTTTATTATACATTTATACTAATATATTTAATTATTTTACTTCGGTTAATGAACAAATGCCTGGTTCTCTTCTTAGTTTAGCAAACGTTGCTTCATTTAATGATTTACTTAATATATCTGCATTCTGATTTTTATTTATTTTAATTAACTCTAGTGAAATATTTTCCTTATTTACATTATCTCTAAGGAAATGAAGTCTTACATCAATATGTTTTGTTCTAGCATGACGCGTAGGATTTTTAGACAGATTTACAGCACTGGTATTATCGCAGTAAATTGGTGATTTGGTTATACTAAATTTGAAATATTTAAGTGTTTGTTGCATATATATTACTTGATAACAAGCCAATGCAGTAGATATATACTCTGCTTCAGTCATTGACAAGGAAATGGTATTTTGCTTTTTACTAAATAAGGAAACCAGAGAATGACTCAAAACGTGACATGTAGGGGTACGCATAAACCACACCGTAATGCGGAATCTGCCCATACCGAACCACAAAAGCGGTGCGGAAAACCGCACTGGATTCTCTTTCTAAAGCGAACAACCCAAATTGTACTGACTCGCAATGATATGGTTCGGTTGCGGTTTGAACTTTTACCAAATTATATTAAACCGAACCGAACCGCATAGCTACACCGACAATGTTATGATAAAAAAATTAACAAATTCCTATCTAACTTTTAATTTAATGATATATATTCTATTTTCAACGTATGTTGTAGTTATATCAATTCAAGAAAATACTATGTGTTTTAACCTTCAGGTGACAAAACGTCATACAATCATAAATTCATTGTTGATGGAAGTAATTTTCTTGTTTCATATTTAATACGGGTTCAAACCGGACCAAACCAAAACCGGACCGTATTACATCGAAACCGAATAAAAACCGAGCCGTTTGAACATTTAGTATAATGGTTTGTATTTTTTATCAACCGTTTGATGCGATGCGGAAGCGGTTTGAGTTTCAAACCGCACCGAACCGAACCGCGCCCACCCCTAGTGACACGTTCCACTCGTACTATTTCAGTCCAATTTACAACCAGCATACTCAACACACTACAAGAGAAATGATTTTTTGTAGCACTCAAAAACCGCCACTAATCATTTTTTGTGTCGTTTTGATAATCGTTACGAGAAAACATGCCACTAATTTTTTTTTTTGCATTTTATTTAAATGCTACTGTAATACTTTTATTGTAATGTTTTCCAAATGGCACCATAAATATTTCTGTAGCGCTTTAAAAACGCCATAAAAAGCTTTTTGATGCTACTAATAAAGTTTCCAATTTTACCCCTGATTTACGGTTGCGTTTACTCAACGCCACTACATGTATTTCTGTATCATTTTTAAAATGCTGCTAAAAATTATTGATTAAATTACTATTTTTTATGCAATTATTTATTTTTAATAGTCTGTTTCTATAATATCAATCAATAATGATTCACATAATCATAATGTTCAAACAATTAGAAAAACAATTAACCATATAATCAAGTAGACTATGCATAACCATTTCAATACAACATTTTTCTGAATAAATGACCAAACTCACATACAATAATCATTGATATACTAATTTACACATCTAGTACAAAGAAAATGTTATATTTAACTAGTACTTACAAAACGCTTGGTTACCCATAATTTTTTGTTGTATGCACAAGGGAAACCTAGCACGATAAATGTTCAACTTGCTCTTTGAACGTCCAATGCTTGCACAAGTGAAAGTACTACACATATTCAGACAGCTCCTCCCTGATCTCACAACAAGATACACAAATCTGCACAGTTCAAATCTGCAGAGAAAAATATAAGCTCACCAATTGTTTCTGAACTCCTCCCTGATCTCACAACAAGATAAGCAAATGCAGACCACAATCCTCCACATAGAACGTAAACAAATAAGCTCTCAAAAGCAAAAAAAATCTTCTGCAGAAAACAAAAATCAGTATTGATAATTATTTAAAAATAACAAAAGATTAACCGTATAAAATTATGAAGAAAAAGAAGACATCTATGGAAGCAATATTGTATTCAACCACTATATTACCAAGAACTGAAGTAGATATAGTGCATAAAGAAGATTATGGCGGTGTCGTCTGCAGAACTACTATACTTTGTTCCATATATTAGTTGTTTACAGATCTATTATTGTCACCCATATGTCCTGTCCACATAAAATGTTCAAATATCTTTTATAGTTTCAAACTGTCCTTAAAACATCAGTAATGCTTCCTACAATGACCGTGGATGATGTATCTATCTTGTAAAACTTGCATCAAGTATTTGATGTTGTGTGCATTTTTTTTTATTTTTTTTAGTTCTCATAACTTACTACAAATGGCAGACTCACCTAGGACTTCTCACCAAGCTAAGACATGTAAAATATTAACCATGAAAATAGTTCACTTAAAAATAGGCAAATATTACAAATGGATGAAAACATGTTGGCTTGTCTCCATAAACTGTCCCCTCTACCCCTGATCTTTTTACACTATAAAATTCAGTTTGGACAACGCATGTAAAAATACAAACGCAGGAGAATAGGCATGGCACAGTGAATCAAGTCCAGAAAGGAATAACTAGCGTACATTCTATAATATCATTATCCTTTGCCCCCAAAAACAAGAAGAAGAGAAGGATGAATATTTAGTGTACTTGGGGATATTCCTGAACTAACTCAACAAGAATTAGTTTCAGGTAACAAGGAAGAATAATTGTTTTCACACTTAACATAATTCCTATTGCAACAGTCCTCGGCTGAGTTTGCTACCCTATCTGGGTAGGAGTAAAATTTTATCAGGGAATGAGTCCTTAATGCAAGGAATGAAGTTCTACCTGCTTAAGTCAGGCAAGTCAATTTAATGGTATTATTCAATTAATTATCTAAGCAACTGAAGCAGCAAGATAACTAAAAGATATGCATTTTAATAATACCTCATCTATGATAATTTTGACAAACATCAACTGAAGCAGCAAGACAACTGAAAGATAAGCATTTATAATACCTTCTATATGCTAAATTTGACAGACATCATAAAAGTTAAAACCATTGCCCAGAATTGGTATTGGTGTTAATATCCAACAAGGACCGCATATTGGTGATGTATATAATACACATATCTACCTTGAACTATCAGAAACTTACCAAATCTAGATCTGAAGCCCCAAGGTCTGCAGAGAGAAAGATAGGATCTGTTATACAAAATTTTGTTGTTGCCATATAGAAGCATGCACTACATGAAGGCACTAGGCTTCGACATGGTGAACGACTGGTTGTGGCACAGCAGGCGACGCAGAGGTCAAAGGCATTCCTCTTCATTTTGCGGACTAGGGCAAAGCGGTTTGGAAAAAATAGGAGAGGCAAAGCATCTGTGACGGCCCGCCCCGCACCAACCGACATTTACTCCAAAGGTGCGCTGTACACATGTCCAGTTAGCACGGAACGGATCGCTAGAAAGAAAAAGAAGAAGGAAATGAACTAACAAGGAACCTGTAGAATGTCTCACAGCGCATAGAACAAAATATAATAGTAACATATTTGACATAAAACTGGAGAGACAGTGCATAAGCTGAAAACCAAAACTAAACATCATAACAGCGGAAATCCAAAATACAGCTTATTACAACTTTCAAACTGTCTCAAAGCAAAAGCAAGATAAAGGAGGTACACTACTAATGCCCAAGTAGCGACCACCAACGACACAGGGAGAATGTTTATATATATATATATATATATATATATATATATCATACGTGGAAGCCTCCTGCCCGCCTCCGAATCAGCTACTCGCGCATCACCAGCTAACCTGTTTCTAGTCTGCTCGTGTGAGCACCCAGAGTAATAAGAGGAGACATAAAACTCTGGGTCAGACATAAAGCCTGGTATGAGGGATAAGCATCTAAAGTGAACAATAACAGGTAGACTAAAACATACCTGAACCTGGACCTGCAACCAAAGAGTTAGCACTACATACTGTACAACACTCTAAGGTGCCATATCAAACAGTGTAAAGATACGGAGGTGGGGGTGTGCATGTCATAGTGATGGCAAACAATCAAACATAGCATCCATCCTCACATCTCTCACTCAGCGCGTAAAGCATACGATATTCACCACTTCGATCACCCACCCTTGCTACGATCACTTTGCCCCATGAAGTCATAAATGGCTTCACTGCACTGATAACGTAGCCACTAATCCTTTGCTATGTCCACTTGCCCTATGGAGTTATTCACCCCATCTGCGCTGGCTCATAGCCTTACCAATCCTTACTATGTCCACTTGCCCCATGGAGTTATTCACCCCATCTGCGCTGGCTCATAGTCTTACCAATCCTTACTATGTCCACTTGCCCCATGGGGTTATTCACCCCATCTGCGTTGGCTCATAGTCTTACTACGCATCACCTTGCCCCTCGAGTCGTAATGACTCTACTGCACTGATAACGTAGTCTTGCTACCATCACCTTGCCCCTCGAGTCATAATGACTCTACTGCACTGATAAGTAGCCCATCATTCATTTTTAGTAGTGAATCGAATTTATGAACGTCGACAACTCCTTAGCACACGTCCCGCAGCAAAGCCCAACCATGAAGTGAACTCATTGGTTCCCAACTGGATCCTGAGCTCTAACTTCCCATATTGGACTACCTTTGCATCTCGGGATATTGGTCAATACCGGGTCGGGTCGGGTTCCTCCTCAAGCCATCGGTTCGGGTCGGGTGTCCTCCATCGGTTCGGTTCGGGTCCTATTCTGGTATGGTTCGGGTCGAGTGGTTCTCCTCGGGTCGGGTCGGGTCGGGTGTCTCACTTCGGTTCGGGTCGGGTGCCATCTCCCCTCCAGTTCGCGCTTCCGCTCCGATCCGCTTCCTCATCCTTCACATGCTCCGATCCGATCCATCCTCCTCTATCCGCTCCGATCCCTCCTCCTTAATCCGATCCGATCCCAGTTCAGTTAGCATGGCCGTCCTTTTTGCCAATTTTCTCAAGTGTCAGGTTCCGATCCGATCGAATCCCTTGCCCAGTTCAACATATCCGATCCGAGCCCCCATATCCGATCCGATCCGAAACCTGCACTGCTTTCTGAAATTGTTCCAGCAAGTGTTTACGCCATTCGACGACGTTTTCGACCATTCTAACTATTGAAATCAATCACAAAGCATATCACACAGTCATAGCAACATGCATAATCAACCACAAACATCAAAACATCAATATGATAGGTTAAAATGGATCAAACATACCCAAAACCCCATATTTCCCCTTAAGCATGTTTAGGTGAAACTAATGATAGGATTAGCAAAACTTAACCAAATTAACCCAAATTCATATCAGAGGTCTAAAACATCATTTAGGAATTTATGAACATTTTTCCAGAATTTTGCCATGCTTAAATTCGCTAATTAACACTAATTACCCTTAACTAGCCATAATTAGTGTAAAACTATGCAAATCACTCACCTTAGCCACAAATAAACTAAGATCTGAAATAAATCTCTGATTTGATGCAAATCCCAATACTAAACAGCAGCTCCATTGTTGATTTGGTGTAGATCTCCCTTGATTAGATGTTGCTAAGCTTGATCCTTGATTAAAAGATGATTTGGAGGTGATTTAGAGGTTGGAGGCCATTTTTAGGGTTCATTGGTGATAAGTGGAGGCTAGAAAACTGAAATGGAATGATGCTCTATCTCATTTCAGCCTTCCCATAACCCTAATCCCGAAATGGGTTATGGGCCTACTCACTAATCACCCGATTTGGCCCGGTTAAGCAGTTTTTCACACTCCAAACCTTATTTCAGCCATATATCTCCCAAACGGTAAGTCCGTTTGGCTATTATGACCACTCTACGGAAAGGTAAACCATCAAACGAATCTAATGGAAGTGGTTTCAAGTTAAAATTCCTTTCCAATCAAAAGTTATGGCCAAAACAGTACCAACTAGGGGCAAAATGGTCATTTAAAAATCGACAAAAATCATAAGCATGGGAAATGACTCTAATAGATGTTTCCCAAAGTTACATGACCATACGACTTCACACGGGAAAGAAATAAATATCCTACGATCCCCCGATGCGTAGAATGCGGGTCGTTACACTCTCCCCCCTTAAGAAATTTCGCCCCCGAAATTCCCTAATCAAAACACACACAAAGGTCCCGCATGCCTATCAATCATAAAACAACAATCAAACATGCAAAACGAGTAAAATAAGTCTATCCTAGCATGCGGAATAACTAAATCGTAAAGTAAATCTTACCAGGCAAAGAGTTCTGGATATGCCTTCCTAATGCTCTCCTCTGTCTCCCAAGTACAATCACTCTCGTTCTTGCCCCACTGGACCTTGACTAGCTTCACCGCCTTCCTTCGAAGTTGCTTCGTATCGTGCCCCACAATACGAATCGGCTTGTGGTTCCCAACCGCCTCGGGTTCTACTTCGAAGTCCTCTAACTGATCAGGTGAAATAGTCATATCTGAGTCGTGAACGAACTTCCTTAGTTGGGAAACATGAAATACATTGTGAACTCCCGCCATTTTCTCTGGTAAGCCAACTCTATATGCCAAATTCCCGACTAGTTCAAGAACAGGGAATGAGCCAACAAATCTTGGTGCTAATTTGCCTCTCCTGCCAAATCGTTTCACGCTCTTCAACGGAGAAATCTTGACAAACACCAAGTCACCAACGGAGAATTTTAAATCTCTTCTCCTCTTATCAGAATAACTCTTCTGCCTATCTTGGGCAGCTTTCATTCGTTGTTGAATGATCTTGATCTTATCGGAAGTTTCCTTCACCACATCTGGTCCAAGCACAAACTTCTCGCTAGTCTCTATCCAACATGATGGTGAGTTGCACGGTCTTCCGTACAAAGCTTCATATGGAGCCATACCGATACTGGATTGGTAGCTATTATTATATGCAAACTCTACTAGATGCAAATGGTCATCCCATGATCCACCGAAATCCAATATACAAGCTCTCAAGAGATCTTCCAATATACGATTCACCCTCTCCGTCTGACCATCGGTCTGAGGATGATATGCGGTACTGAGATGTAATCCTGGCCCTAGAGCCTCTTGTAAGCTCTTCCAAAACCCACTAGTGAACAACGGGTCTCGGTCACTCACAATGCTTTTGGGTACTCCATGAAATCTCACTACCCACTTCATATACAATTCCACTAACTTAGCTGCCGTTCTGGTCGATTTGACTGGTATAAATCTTGCACTTTTAGTCAATCGATCCACAATTATCCAAATGCTATCATATCCCGCTCTAGTCCTTGGTAAGCCATCGATGAAATCCATCGAGACTTGCTCCCACTTCCACTTGGGAATCTCTAATGGTTGCAACAAACCACTAGGCTTCTTTTGCTTGGCTTTAACTAGATGGCAATTCATGCATTTGGATATAAACTTCCCAACGTCTCTTTTCATCCCTTCCCAGTAGTAAGTCTGCTTCATGTCTCTATACATCTTATTACCACCGGGATGTATAGTCAGTTTTGAGTGATGACATTCTCTAAGCACTTCATCTCTCAAACCATTCACGTTGGGCACAACTAGTCTTCCATTCTTTCGAAGCCATCCATCTCGATCAAGCCCATACACATTCATCTCCTCATCGATACCCATCTCTAACTTGGAGATGATTTCCAATAGGTTAGGATCGTCCCTCTGACTAGAGCCGATCCGCTCAATCAAAGTGGGTCTGATCATCAAACTTGCTAACATAACTGGATCTAAGTCACACTTTGGTTTGAAATCAAACCCCGCGATATACTCCAGTTGCTTCCACTCAAGAAACATTGCCCCTAAACTGGCATGTCTCCTACTCAAGGCATCGGCTACCGCATTACCTTTCCCAGGTGTATATGCGATATCAAAATCATACGAAGCCAAGAACTCTAACCATCTCTGCTGACGGAGATTCAGATCTTTCTGAGAGAAGAGATATTTTAACGATTTATGATCGGTAAACAACTCAAATCTTTCTCCCAAGAGATAGTGTCTCCACATCTTCAGCGCAAACACAATCGCTGCTAATTCCAAATCATGGGTAGGATACTTCTTCTCATGAGGCTTTAGCTGTCGACTAGCATAAGCTACAACCCTACCTCCTTGCATCAATACAGCACCCAGTCCGGTACCACAAGCATCCGTGTATACCGTCATCTCTTCATTCCCTTTAGGAATGACTAACACTGGCGCACGCGTCAACTTCTCCTTTAGACTCTTGAAGGCATCCTCACACACTCCATCCCAGACGAAGGACTGATTCTTCTTAGTCAATTGAGTCAACGGTGCTGCTATCTTGGAGAAGTCCTGGATAAACTTTCGATAATATCCAGCTAACCCCAAGAAACTTCTTACATCTGTTGCATTCTTGGGCGTAGGCCAATCCTGTACTGTAGCCACCTTCGCAGGGTCCACGGTAATATCACTCTCTGAAACAACATGACCCAAGAATCTCACTTCCCTTCTCCGAAAATGACACTTAGAGAATTTCGCTTTCAACTGGTGTTTCCTCAACACCTCCATCACTATCCTCAAGTGTCCCTTGTGTTCCTCCTCTGTCCTTGAGTAAACAAGGATATCATCCACAAACACAAGAACAAACTTATTCAACTGATCTCTGAATACTCAATTCATAAGATCCACAAAGTAGGCTGGTGCATTGGTCAACCCGAATGGCATGACCAACCACTCATAAAATCCAGACGGCGTCCTAAATGCCGTTTTCGGAACACTCTCATCCGCTACTCGTAGCTGATGAAATCCTGTCGCGAGGTCCAACTGGGAGAACACTCTTGCTCCTTCCAGTTGATCAAATAAATCATTTATCCGCGGTAGAGGATACTTATTCTTCCTCATTACCTTATTCAACTCGCGATAGTCCACACACAAATGAAGGGAACCATCTGCTTTAGTGGCAAACACAACTGGTGCTCCCCACTCGGAGACACTCCTTCTAATAAATCCCTTCTTCAAAAGATTGCTGACTTGCACCCCGAGCTCTCGCTGCTCCCTTGGTGCCATACGATGAAGTGGCATCACTATAGGTCTAGCATCTTTTACTAAATCAATACGGAACTCAATCTCTCGGTGTGGTGGAAGCCCGGTCACCTCCTCGAAAACGTCCGGATACTGGCCAACCACGGGCACATCTGACAACTCATCCTGCGGGATGTCGAGGGAATTTATAAAACTAGCCATAACCCCATCACTAGGTAGACTACCAAACACTACCCTCCGCCCATCATCCGCCCTCACTGTCACCAAAAAGCCCTCACATTCTACCACCACCCCGTATCTTTGGAGCCAATCGACTCCCAATATAATGCCATACCTAGTAAAGCCCAAAACAAAGCAATCACAAACAAACATACATCCATGACTCGATAAGACCAAATTTCTGCAAATCATACTAAGGCTAGTCGAACCACCAATCGGGTTTGTCACAACCAATGGTCTCTCGACTATCTCGGGTTCCAGTCCCAACCTATCTACCAGGTCACTAGATATGAAGGAACGGGAAGCCCCAGTATCAAACAAAACTCGAACTGGTACATCATAAATAGAAAGCATACATTGAATAACAACATTCTTTCCTTTCTCCGCCGCAGTTGGGGCATTTGACGAAGAAGGAACAACATCAATAGCATATGCTTTCACAATCTGTTTCTCCTTAAGAGGTTGCGGACACTTATCCTTGAAATGTCCAACTTGACCACAGTTGAAGCACTTCTTATCCGCTGGCTTGGCCCGACAATCTTTAGCATAATGGCCCTTCTTACCACAGCTGAAGCACTCAACATCCTTCTTGCTCTTTTTTTGACCACCTTTAGATTGGTCCTGCTTCCTCTTATTCTAAGAGTTATTCTTGCCTCCACCACCCACTTGCGGCTTTGGCCCTTCTGCAGATGCAGCCTCAGTCTTTGACTTAGGGTAAAGACTCTCTGATCTCAAAGCTTTCCCCACAATCGATTGAAAAGTCTCATCGATGTGATTGATAAGCCTTTCCCCCAAGTATCCATCCAAACCAGTAATGAACTTCTCATTCTTCTTCTCAGGAGTGTCAATGAGAGACAGTCCATACTTCGACAAAGTGTCGAACTCAGCAATATAGTCAGAAACTGCCCTCCCATTCTGCTTGAGTTCCAAGAACCTCTTGAACAACACTGACTTCTGGGCAGCTGGAATAAACTTCTCGCTAAAGCGAGCCTTGAACTGAACCCAAGTAACCTGATCCTCTGGAGTAGCTGTTCTAATGGCATTCCACCAATTCATCGCTCGCCCTTGCAGCTGACGAGACGCTAGCCTTCTCTTCATCGCATCCTCAAGACCCAAGTCATCAAAGATACGATCACAGCTATCCATCCAGTCTTGAACATCTGTGGCCGACTCCGTCCCATGGAACGGCTTTCCACCAAGGTTAGTGTAATCCTTGCAAACTTGGCGAAATCGACCCTAGGCGCCTGCTCTACTGGGCCAGCACCAACTCCGGGATTGGGAGCTACCCCTTGCGCTTCTCTAAGCATGTCTCTCATGAGGTCAGTAAACATCGCCCTCATGTCAGCAGCATTCCCATAGTTGGTTCCTCTACCAGCACCCCTCGTGTCTCGGCTGATCGTCAATCTGAAAAAGGGAAAAGATTAACGACCCCATAGTGGTGCTAGTGCAGTGCGACTTCATTCTTATACTACCAATAGTATATATATACATAGCTTTTGAAAACCAAAGTAATCACAAATACGCGCTCTCATATACGTACTATCTCTCCCTAGTGTCTTTCCCTAGGTTAACTACGCAACCTAGAGCTCTGATACCAAGTGTGACGGCCCGCCCCGCACCAACCGACATTTACTCCAAAGGTGCGCTGTACACATGTCCAGTTAGCACGGAACGGATCGCCAGAAAGAAAAAGAAGAAGGAAATGAACTAACAAGGAACCTGTAGAATGTCTCACAGCGCATAGAACAAAATATAACAGTAACATATTTGACATAAAACAGGAGAGACAGTGCATAAGCTGAAAACCAAAACTAAACATCATAGCAGCGGAAATCCAAAATACAGCTTATTACAACTTTCAAACTGTCTCAAAGAAAAAGCAAGATAAAGGAGGTACACTACTAATGCCCAAGTAGCGACCACCAACGACACAGGGAGAATGTATATATATATATATATCATACGTGGAAGCCTCTTGCCCGCCTCCGAATCAGCTACTCGCGCATCACCAGCTAACCTGTCTCTAGTCTGCTCGTGTGAGCACCCAAAGTAATAAGAGGAGACATAAAACTCTGGGTCAGACATAAAGCCTGGTATGAGAGATAAGCATCTAAAGTGAACAATAACAGGTAGACTAAAACATACTTGAACCTGGACCTGCAACCAAAGAGTTAGCACTACATACTGTACAACACTCTAAGGTGCCATATCAAACAGTGTAAAGATACGGAGGTGGGGGTGTGCATGTCATAGTGATGGCAAACAATCAAACATAGCATCCATCCTCACATCTCTCACTCAGCGCGTAAAGCATACGATATTCACCACTTCGATCACCCACCCTTGCTACGATCACTTTGCCCCATGAAGTCATAAATGGCTTCACTGCACTGATAACGTAGCCACTAATCCTTTGCTATGTCCACTTGCCCCATGGAGTTACTCACCCCATCTGCGCTGGCTCATAGCCTTACCAATCCTTACTATGTCCACTTGCCCCATGGAGTTATTCACCCCATCTGCGCTGGCTCATAGTCTTACCAATCCTTACTATGTCCACTTGCCCCATGGAGTTATTCACCCCATCTGCGCTGGCTCATAGTCTTACTACGCATCACCTTGCCCCTCGAGTCGTAATGACTCTACTGCACTGATAACGTAGTCTTGCTACCATCACCTTGCCCCTCGAGTCATAATGACTCAAGTGCACTGATAAGTAGCCCATCATTCATTTTTAGTGGTGAATCGAAGTTATGAACGTCGACAACTCCTTAGCACGCGTCCCGCAGCAAAGCCCAACCATGAAGTGAACTCATTGGTTCCCAACTGGATCCTGAGCTCTAACTTCCCATATTGGACTACCTTTGCATCTCGGGTTATTGGTCAATACTGGGTCGGGTCGGGTTCCTCCTCAAGCCATCGGTTCGGGTCGGGTGTCCTCCATCGGTTCAAGTCGGGTCTTCTTCTGGTATGGTTCGGGTCGAGTGGTTCTCCTCGGGTCGGGTCGGGTGTCTCACTTCGGTTCGGGTCGGGTGCCATCTCCCCTCCAGTTCGCGCTTCCTCTCCGATCCGCTTCCTCATCCTTCACATGCTCCGATCCGATCCATCCTCCTCTATCCGCTCCAATCCCTCCTCCTTAATCCGATCCGATCCCAGTTCAGTTAGCATGGCCTTCCTTTTTGCCAATTTTCTCAAGTGTCAGGTTCCGATCCGATCGAATCCCTTGCCCAGTTCAACATATCCGATCCGAGCCCCCATATCCGATCCGATCCGAAACCTGCACTGCTTTCTGAAATTGTTCCACCAAGTGTTTACGCCATTCGACGACGTTTTCGACCATTCTAACTATTGAAATCAATCACAAAGCATATCACACAGTCATAGCAACATGCATAATCAACCACAAACATAAAAACATCAATATGATAGGTTAAAATGGATCAAACATACCCAAAACCCCATATTTCCCCTTAAGCATGTTTAGGTGAAACTAATGATAGGATTAGCAAAACTTAACCAAATTAACCCAAATTCATATCAGAGGTCTAAAACATCATTTAGGAATTTATGAACATTTTTCCAGAATTTTATCATGCTTAAATTCGCTAATTAATACTAATTACCCTTAACTAGCCATAATTAGTGTAAAACTATGCAAATCACTCACCTTAGCCACAAATAAACTAAGATCTGAAATAAATCTCTGATTTGATGCAAATCCCAATACTAAACAGCAGCTCCAATGTTGATTTGGTGTAGATCTCCCTTGATTAGATGTTGCTAAGCTTGATCCTTGATTAAAAGATGATTTGGAGGTGATTTAGAGGTTGGAGGCCATTTTTAGGGTTCCTTGGTGATAAGTGGAGGCTAGAAAACTGAAATGGAATGATGCTCTATCTCATTTCAGCCTTTCCATAACCCTAATCCCGAAATGGGTTATGGGCCTACTCACTAATCACCCGATTTGGCCCGGTTAAGCAGTTTTTCACCCTCCAAACCTTATTTCAGCCATATATCTCCCAAACGGTAAGTCCGTTTGGCTATTATGACCACTCTACGGAAAGGTAAACCATCAAACGAATCTAATAGAAGTGGTTTCAAGTCAAAATTCCTTTCCAATCAAAAGTTATGGCCAAAACAGTACCAACTAGGGCAAAATGGTCATTTAAAAATCGACAAAAATCATAAGCATGGGAAATGACTCTAATAGATGTTTCCCAAAGTTACATGACCATACGACTTCACACGGGAAAGAAATAAATATCCTACGATCCCCCGATGCGTAGAATGCGGGTCGTTACACTGTCGGATCTGGTCGAAGAGGAACGATGGATGGCTCGCATGAATCTAGGTGTAGAAGAGGGGAAATCGATTTTGTTTTTAGGGATACTGGACATGCGCAGTTGAACGAAGGAGAAAGAATAGTTCGGTGGGTTTTGGATTTCAATTGGGGAAGGAGCAAAGAGGATTGGAAACATTTATTTCGATGATGGAGGCCAATATTTTTCTTTGGGGAAGTTTTTAATTCGGCTGTTAATGAAATGAAGAAGAGGAAAGAAATTGGGGATAAAGAAAAAGAAATGAGACTACGCGGTCACGTTTATTTTGGACATGCAGACTCATTTTTACGAAGGCGGGAATGTGATTTTTTTTTCCGCATTTACATTGTGAATGAAAACAACTTTGCTTGCATTTGCGACTAAACGCCACTGATTTTTGCAATAAAAAATCATTTTTCTTGTACAGACATCACAATATGAAATTAAATCGAATGAATCATTTTTTGGATAAAATAAACCAAAGTCTAATATATGTTTAACATATCGTAGAATATGTTTTACGGCTTTCGAGTGAGTTTCCTTAGGTTGTGATTGATATTTAGCGCAGAGACAAAAATTATGCATTATTCTGGTCTACTTGCAGTTATATATAATAAAGAACCTATCATACCTCAATATAATTTCTAATCTACATCTTTTGAAGAGTCTTCTCTACTGAAGGCTTCATTAGTTTCCATAGGTATAGGCTTTCCTTTAGTACTAGCCATGTTAAATTCATTAATTATATTCCTAACATATTTTTCTTGATTAATAAATATTCCATTATTTAATTGTCTAATACGTAGATTTATAAAGAAAGTGGGTTTTCCCATGTGACTCATTTCAAATTCTTTCATCATGATTTATGAAAATTCTTGGTTCATTTTATTATTTGCTGATCCAAAAATTATACCGTCTACATATATTTGTACTAATTGAATATCATTTTCATTTCTTTTAATAAATATTACATTATCGACTTTATTAATTTCAAAATTTGATTATAACAAATAGGTTCTTAATCAATCATACCAGGCTTTAGGAACTTGTTTTAATCCATATAAGGCTTTCTTTAACTTATAAAAGTGGTTTGCAAAGTTTTCATACTCAAATAATGGGGGGTTGTTTAACATAAACATCTTCTTTATCGCATCCATTTAGAAAAGCACTTTTTACATCCATTTGAAACAGTTTGAAACTACTATGATTAGCGAAAGCAAGTAGAATTCTAATAGCATCTAATCTTCCCCCGAGGGCAAAGGTTTCATTGTAATCTATTTCTTCTGATATACAATATCCTTGAGCAACTAATCGTGCTTTATTTCTAATGACCTCACTAAGTTCATATATTTTATTCTTATAAACCCATTTAGTTCCGATTATTGTTTTATCCTATGGTCTAGGAAGAAGTTCCTATACATTATTTCTAGTGAATTGATTCAATTCCGCTTGCATAGCAAGTATATATGAATCAATAGACAAATCTTCCTTTGGAATTTTAGTTTTGATAGTTGATATAAAAGCTATATTACTCATGTTATTTAATTGATTTATTGTTTTAACTACAGATTCAATATCTCCTAATATATTTTCTACAGGGTGTTCTTTTAAAAGTCTAATTTTTTCATTGGGTTGATTAATTTCATTATTTATTTCGTTTAATTCATTATCATTATCACATTCTTCTTCATTACGATTTTTATTTAAATCTTTATAATTTTCATCAAAAGATGCATTTAGAGTTTCTTCAATAGTATTAGTTTTTAAATTAAAACTCTATCTGCACCACTACTATTTGAATATCCAATAAAATTTTCTTTATCTGATTTATGATCAAATTTATCTAGATTTTCTTTAGTATTCATAATAAAACATTTACTTTACAAAGTTCTAATATAAGATACCTTTGGTTTCTTATTATAAAGAAGTTCATATGGAGTTTTACTAGTTAATGGTTTTACTAAAATTCTATTTAAAATATAACAAGCTGTTGCAACTGCTTCAGCTCAAAAACTTTTGGTAGATTACTGTAAGAATTCACACACTTTTGGATCGTTCTATTTTTACGCTCAACTACCCCGTTTTGTTGAGGAGTTCTTGCAAAAGAAAATATATGAGCAATTCTCTTTTTATTATAGAAATTCTCAAAATTTTCATTTTTAAATTCTCTACCGTGGCCACTACGTATAGTTTTAATTTCTAAAGATAATAGATTTTGAACTCTCTTAACAAAAGCTTTAAATGGATCAAAAGCATCACTTTGTTTTTAAGAAAAAGAGCCCAAGTAAATCTAGAGAAATCACCGATAATTGCAAAAACGTACTTACTATGGTCTATTGATTGTGTTTGAGATGGACCAAATAAATCCATATGAAGCAATTCTAATGGATTTTGTGTAGTAATCTCATCTTTTAGCTTGAATGAACTTTTCTTAATTTCCCTAATTGAAAAGCATCACATAAATTATTTTGTTTAAAATTCATTTTGGGTTGCCCTCAACATAAATCAAATTTAGAAATTCTAGACAGGTGTTTGAAATTTAAATAACCAAATTTTTTAAGCCAAACCCAAGGGTCACTTGTATTGGCCAAAAAACATAAATTGTCATTTGAAATTTTCATACTTAAGATGTAAATATTTTTCCTTTTAATTTCTTCAAAAATAATGTTTGATTTATTATCTTCAATAAAGCACTTATCTTTTTCAAATTTAACTTTATAACCTTTATCACATGATTGACTTATACTAAGTAGGTTATGTTTTAAATTCTTAACTAATAAAACATCAGAAACAGTAAGAGTTTTAGAATTATTGACATTGCCAATGCCAATCACATATCCTTTTGAGTTATCACAAAAATTGAGCCTTCCTTCATTTTCATAGGCTATATCATACAGTAATTTAGGATTTCCCGTCATATGTCTCGAATAGACAATATCAAGTATCCACTTATCTCTGTTGATTTGCACCATTTGACCGTCAGTTTTGAATCATCAATAGCCATGTAACACATCTGTTCTTGTACAACACACTGATTTGGTCGATAACTTGATTTTTCTACAAAATTAAATGCAGACTTATGAAACAATGATGAAATTCATATTTTCGAACTAGTACTATAAAAATCTTCAAAAACTGCCATTTTAACTTTTCAAAAATTTAGATTATGAAAATTCTGAAAACCAATGCTCTAATACAAACTATTGGAGATGCAAATTAGGAATCTTAAGGAAAATTAAACACTAGATGGGGGTGAATAATGTTTTATGGATTTTATTAATTTCTTGAAATTGTTTTAAGTTTATCTGATGTTATGCAAATCAGATATATCAAAAATCACATAATCAATCGCAAGTGCAGATAAAAATAATCGAAACAGTAAAAGGAAAGTACACACTGGGATTTTATACAGGTTAAGAGTTACCCTACAACCAGTCCCACACAACGCTGGGTTGATGTGGATTTTTATTCAACTAATATCCAATGTTACACTCCTTGATTTCAAGGCTACAAGGGAGCACCCCAACTGATTTTCGGATTACAGCGAGACTTAGTTGATTTAGGGCCGCAGCCAACACCGAATATATTTTCGGTCTACGATCCCATCCAATTAATTTCTGGGCTACAATCACACCTTTTCTCAGTATCAGTTTTAAAGTATTAACTCGATAGAACTTGATCTCGCGATCATTTGTTACAAATAGGCTATAACTCTTAAATAGCACTAGAATTTCAAAGTGAGTTTGATGGAGAATTTAAAGAGAAAGAGTTTTGATATAAGTCTCTTTGAAAATTGGCAGAGTATAAGTATAGGTTTGATGAATTTATGAATAATGTTAAAGAGAGAAAAGAAGAAGAAGATGATGATTAGTTATTAAAAAACTCAAAATATGAAGCCAGCCACAACCATTCAGAAAAGATTTGAATTCAAAAGACACAACTTTTCAAAATTTATAATAAAAACCAACGACACATATTTCGACATATAACCTTATGTATGTCGACATAATACAGTAAATTTTCAAAAAATAATTTTTTAAATCAAAACAAGTATTGATTAAATAAATTATAGTGATTTCTGAGTTAAAGCAAACAATATTCCTTTATATTAAAATATATTTTTAATATTAAGATGATTTAAAAATGTTTAAAAACTTAATTATAAAATGATATAAAAGTATATATTTAAAACTAGAAACATTTTAGAACTTAATAACTATAACTAAGGAAATTGAAAACATAAGTAATTATGAAACTAGTATTAAATTTATAAGTAAAGAGTATTTGAATTAGGATTTAAAATGTATTTAAGAAATAAAATATATTTTAAAATAGGAGTTAAAATAGATTTAAGAATAAAGAGATATAAATTTAAAATAAGGACGCAATTTTGAAATCATTTTGAAAATAGATTTAAAAACAAGGTAGTAATTTTGAAATCATTTGAAAAAGTTTAAAATAAGGGTGACTGATGTCGGATTACGCCCTATGCTTCATTCATCACGCTAAATGAAATTGTCCAACATTACAGTGCAGAAGGCAGAGTAAAGACAATGTTAAAATTGTAGTATATAGAAAAAGGAATGCTATGAGATATGTTATCTGTGATCCCTCAAAACAATTAAGTTCTTAGCCCTCTTAAATAAACGAAGGGAAAAAAAGGTAGTCATATAAGAATTAAACTTGGACACACCATCCATCTTATTTCTAACAGTCGGTAAAATGATATTGGCATATCTGGTAAGCCTGAATCAGTTGTATGAAATCAAGAAAGATAGTAAGAACTAGATGGATAGTCAAAATTACATATGAGATATATAGTCAATATTATCCTTGAGATAAATAGTCAGGATTGAATATAGATGTTCTGAATTGGCCATGAGACATGCATGCATATAATTGTTCATCGTTGACTGATGATTATTAAGTATTCATAAGAAAACTAGTTAACATCCCCAAGTCAAAATTAAGCTTGTTGAGCCAGTCGACAAGGGCATGTTGATTGAGTATATAAGATCCAGAAGTCTTTTAACTTAAGAAAATAGTGCTTATCGAGCTAGTAGATAACACTTATCGGCTAAGAAGATAAGATCTTTAAGATTACAGTCTTAATCAAATAGGATTGTTATGTTTGTCAACATAGGCTTATTCCTAAGTAGATAAGAGCGAACATGATTCAGTAGACCAGAGTAAATAGATAAGAATTATTAAACAAATTCTCTCTTCTTATTTATTTTTGATGATGTACATGTATAACAAAAGGATTCTTTTCGCCTAATTGAGATCATATTAATTATCCCTAATTTGTTTTGGGGTTTAAATCATTGGGTTAAAGTACAAATGAAATAGGGTGAGTAAAGGCCAAAGAATCTATCCTTCTAAATATTCCTTTTCCATCTATATTTGTAGAAGTAGCAAGGTTTGTCGTCTTGGTTCTTGTCTCTTTTTTCCTCACCGACTCAGTCGATAAAGTTGTTCCTTGGTGTCTTGATGCTTCTACTTCATGACTTAGTCTTAGCCTACATATCGCTTCCATGGCTTAAACGATGCTTAGCGGATTGGGAGAGTATCCAAGCGACATTAATAAGGCCTCCATCTCATTGATGGCGACATGGTTGAAGGCGACAAGGTTGGAGGTAGAAAGGCTTGAAAACGAATTCGATAATCCATTTAAGTGACAAGCCTTCTAAGGTGATAAGATCTATTTTCAACATGTGCGATAAGCTTTAAATGGCATGCTTAGGATGATTTGACTCCTAAGGCTTTGAAGTTATCAAATAGACTAATAGACTCCCTTGTTGACCCTTTCGATAGGGACATGAATTCCCTTAGTTGGATGAAGGCGGTAAGTCTTTGATGAACATGGATTCAATGTTGACGAGTCTTTCCTTATCGATCCAAGCGATAAGCTTGGGATTTACCGGGGATGACAAGCTTCAAACTTCCGTAATGGTGATAAGCGATAAGTAGCGGGTTGTCTCCACCTTAACTTCTTTGGAATCCATATATATAGATGACAAACTTTAACCATTGCGACTACGACAAGCTTTGTCCAATGCAGTAGTGGCAACAACCTTATCATTATTGGTCGGAAGGATGCGAGTATGATTATGATGTAACACTAGCCCCATATATAAATGTTTATTGACTTTTAAGTCGACACAGTACATTTATTTATCTTTGTCGAGTTTAATCTGAGCCATTGATTTGAATTGAGGTACTTCGTCTATTGGATTTGACCTATAAATACAGTTGCTTTTCCTTTTTTCATACTTGTAATCAAAATGTAAAACAAGGAGAACTAGCTTCTTTTCAACATTCAAGTCAACCAAATTATCATATTTTATTCTAAACCTATTTTGAATTCTCATAATGATTAACAATGTTGATACAGTTTATTCCATCAACTCATAAATTCCCGATCTGGCTTTGAAGGTAGTTACTTACCCAATCCTTAATTATTTTCCATGCATGTTACATTTTTATTAACATTTCCGACCGACTACTGTTAATAAGAACGAGACATGTTGAACTATGGATAACACATGAATGACAATCATTGTCTGTTGATTCGACATGATCCAACCAATCCACACAAAGATTTATAATTCACATGCGAGAACACTTTTTGATACATTAAATAAGGATAATTTATCGATCCAATCGATAAGCAGTCCCTATTGACTACGTCGGTAAGGGATGACACTATTTATTGTATGTTATCGTGTACGATATGTTGTAACTCATATTCAACTAGGAATTTATGATTGATATCCTTGTTTTAATAATGAAACTTTGTTAAAATTTAAGGTATTAAATCATTTTGAAATCGATCAAATTAAAATTTTAGTTAGAAATTCAAGATGTGCAACAATCCTGTTTATATATGAGGTATGTCATTCTTGTTTGATTTCTCATAACAATGACAGTGATAGAACTTGTTTCCTATAACAATCATATTATTGTAGTTCATTATTTGCTATCTTGAATCACATCAGTATAGCTTATCGCTTCCATTTAATATAAGCAACAAGCTATCTTAATTTTATTTATACAACATGTCATGCTGCCTTTATATGACATCTTTTGTGAATTTAGAACTATAATGACAAAAATTATTGCCTTCCTTCAAATATTATTGTAACTTTGTCAACATAGTCGATATGATGTATCGGCACTAGCTTAGTTAATACTGTATTACTATTGATTGTAATATGTTGTTATTGATTTAATCGACAAGGCTAATAGCTATCAGTAGGGTAGATAAAACATATTCAAGTTAACTTATGTGTTTGAGATTGGATGAATTAACACAGAGTAATATTTTTGACTTAACCGCTATTACATAACATCAATTTTGACTTAAGTATTACTTATGTTATATTCGTGATTTTTATTTACTAAAACAATATCATATGAAAATGAAATGGACTCTGCCTTTAAGACCTCCAACAAGAAATGAGTTCTAGTCCTAAACGATCTTCTCTCAAGCTTGTTCCACTTTCTCAACCTTTTAGCATCACGTCTCGAGTTGATGTGGATTCCACCTTAGACCATTTAGGAATTTCCGATGTAGAAGTTATCCCGGCTAGTACAAGTGACACTATATTCTCCCCTCCTTTAGGATATTTTACTTCCTCTTCATTGCACATCTAGCATGGAGGTCCCCTGCCAATATTCATCAAAGAAAATCTAGATTTCCTTAAAATGGCTCCAATCTAGATTTTGCCGTATACCTGTAAGTATCTTATGTGTTTGGAAATTCTGGCTTAGGAAACAGTTTCTTCTTCCCTTGATCTAGCTATCCTTCATTACAAGATGAGTCCCACAAAGTACCGAAGAAAAAACTCATGATATATAGATTATTCCATACCCCAAAAATCTTATTTTTGTTATGATCAACAAGACATGAAAATTGGACAACCAATACTTCTTCGTCCAATGCTTCTCAAGTATTAAAGGAAAATTTGTCTATGATGGTAATTCCCTTTCTTTATTATCTTCTTAATTTGCATATGCATACCCTTCCATGTTTAACATTGACTACTTTGAATTATAGTTTCTCTTCTAATGTCTCTAAGTTCTTCTCAACATAAAATTATAAATAGCATGTTTGTAAAGGCCGAATCAATTAGGAGGAAGAACAAGCCAAATCAATTAGGAGAAGAACATATTTTCATGATTTTCATTCCATTGCAATACTCCAATATTCTTGGTGGCTTCAATGGCTAAACCTCTTACGATTAAGCATAATTTTAAAGAAAAACCTACTTTGGTGGCTGAAAAGTTATCGACATTTACTCAGAATTCTGCAATTCAGGGAGAAGTAACATGTAGTTGATAATTTACATTGACCAACTCTAGAGTCAATATAATTCTCGACCCATGGATTTCTACAGGAGCCATTATTCAGAATGACCCCTTTGGTACTTCGTTAGGGAAGACTATCGTTGAACTTCTAACCAAGTCGAAGCCTAACATTATAAGATATGATGTGCTTAAATCCTTAGCAATGCTGAAGTGGAAATTGCAACTACTTCTAGCTTTAAATCTCCCATCTCAAATAAGGTCAGATAAGATAATGAATTTTTTCAGTTTCTGAGGAAGAGATCGACATTGTCAATATCACCCAAGATTCTGGTGCAACTGATACTGATCTTGCAAAAGATGTAGAACATCTGAACGAGCCTCACCAGGTGATCTTATACACAAAGTCACTTTTCTAATTTTGCCCAGTAGTTTAGACCAAATGAGGAAAGAATTAGGGCTATCGGTCTCCCCTCTTGATCCTTTCCCATTGTCATATTCACTACTGCACCTTATGACATGTTTAGAGATCTTGTACAATCTGTTTTGCAGTCGCCTTCTTTCACTATTGAATCTTCTTCTAATCATCCTTTATCTTTTGAATAACGGTACATTATCCTTTAGATCATTCTTGTGGTATGTTTTCCTTCTTGAAATCAAGTTTTTTTTTTTTTTTTTGTTTAGATTGTAGATCATAATTTTGATCTTATAATTACACAAGGTTACAAAATGATATTTTGAATCTCACAGGAACACTTTGGGTCTGAGTGAAGAGGAGTCAGATGAAAAGAAATAGTCTCATTTCTCAGTTCGCAAGTGGCTAATCTTTCTTCCATTAAAGACAACTTGGAGAAAGAGTGGGAGAAGGAGAAAGGAAAAAATCTCGTTGCTCTCAAGGCAGTGCAAACTTCACTTGAAGTGGCCAATAGCATGGAGCAAATTCTGAAGATCTGTTTAGGTATCTTAATGATAAACTTGCCTTTACCAACTCTGCTTTGACTAAAAGTTTGTGGCATAATGACAATCATGAGTAGAAATCGAAAAAGAAGAAGAAGCTCCTTTTAAATTTGAAAAAAGAATCAAAGATGCAAAGCAGAAAGGGTTACAATTTCTGAACGAATCCTTGCGTGTCATAATTGGAAGAGCTGCTGGGCAATCCCTCTTTTTTGCTTACGGCTGCAACATTGGTAAATTCTCCGACAAAGACTTCCCACCATCAGCCAGAATGAAGAGTACAAAAGAAATTTTCAAGATATAATAGCTAGTGAACTAGATGAACGCGTGGATCTTCATGCCTCATCCCTCATAGTTATTGGTAGCCTCCTCTAGATAAGGAGATTGACTATAAGGATGAAAATAAGGGGGGGAAGGAGACAAAAAAGTTAACAGAAAAGAAGGTAATGGCGATAGTGATGATTAAAGAAGTGTGATTAGACGTAACCATTAACAAAGTCCTCCTCTTGATGACAACAGAGGAGACAAAGGAAAGAGGGCCACATGCAACTTGACAAGTAAAGCCATACTGATATTCCTAGAGCCTTTTGCTCTCAAGCTGGTGGCGTTTTTACCAAGAGCAAAAGGAAGCAGCAAACTTCTCCTACTCTAATCCCAACATCTCAAGTATGAAATTCATTACACAGGTACTGCTCTAGATTACTCAAGAATACTTTATAAGTTTACGCATTATTTACTTAGGGTGCGTTCGCAGCATTTTTTTACCACGCTCAGCTTTTTGTTCGCGTCGGACGCGTCCGACGCCAACTATTTTTTTCCCGTTCAGATGGAACGATTTCCGAACGCTAAAAATTAAGGTGTTGGCGTCCGACGCGTCGTACGCGTCGGACGCCAACCCATTTTGTTTGTTAATTATGCGTGCTTCATGTGTTAATTAAATGCACAGTTGGTTCCAGACGTTGGCTCCAGCATTAAATCCTTTTGCTTGTTCCCATTAAATCCTTCCAGCATTAAATCCTTCCAGCATATTAAAAGACGCTTGGTTCCAGTAATTTAAATACGTTGGCTCCAGCATTAATCCTTTTGCTTGTTCCCACACAAACTTTCAAAACCAACACAGCATATTATTATTGAAGATTCCCAATGAAATTGTTTTCAACAAACACACAGTAAATTAAATTAGAGTTAACAAATAAATTAAATAAAAATTACAATTAATAAATAAATTAACAAATGAATTAATCATAAATTACAATAAAACGCATAAATTAACAAATAAATACCCTGTTCAGATACCACGCTCAATTAATGGCTTCGGGCGATCCACCGTCTGGTCAGCCCTCTAGGCGCGGACAGGCAGAGTGTGCCAGCTCGTGGGTGACCGACCAAACGAGACAGCTTGCTGCTCGTTGTTTGGAGCTTGTTCAGAGATCGGGGACGTGTGTGGATCTTTGGGAGATTCTGACGGTTTTTCGCAACGATGAGCGGAATGTTGATATTGCTCAGGAGCTTAGCGATGAGGGCTTATGTGCCTTTATTTCATCAGAGTTGAACTTATTACCTCATCGTCGTTTATTGTAGATTTTCATGTATTTGTTTTAATTCCAGTACCGTTGTGTTCTTTATGTTTTATGAAAAACGTGGTCGTGTTATGAAATATGTTGTCGTTATAGTTTGATGCAATTAGAATTTAATTAAATCAAAATCATTAATTTAACAATTAAATACCACGCTCAAATACCACGCTCAAATACCCCGTTCGTCGCTAAAAACACAATTCTCCTTCGCTACAGTACCACGCTCAAATGGCACGCTCAAATGCCACGCTCACGTTCGTTAAGAACGCACCCTTAGACTATGATCATATCAAAATATAAATATGAGACCTTCTTGAGAGAAATCAGTTTGAAATTGACCGACTAAATAGAGAATTAAACAAACAAGTGAAAGAGTTTAATGGGCTATTGATACGGATATGGATTCAGATCTGAAATTAGGAGGAAGAGGAGACAGTAGAAGAAAAGAAAATGGGGACGAAGCAAAGAAAAGAGAGTGAAAGTTTTACAACTAATTCATCCATATCCATTCTGTTGCCTTCGTACACATATATAGCCACTTGCAACACACTATTTCTGCAAGTTGCTGAATTCTTAACAACTTTTGGCGCCAAGCCACTAAAGAAATAAAAAGAAATACATCAAAAAGTTAAAAAGAACGTGCTGAAGAACGAGCTGCTACTTTCTCTCATTATATAGCACTAGTAGCTTTATATTACTTCTGGGTGCCCATTGATCTTTATTATTGTTGTAACATTACCGACGCCTTGAAACTGACCTTGTCCTCAAGGTCATAAGCCGACGCAAACAATCGTTCAACTTCATTTGCCCACCCGGATCAAAGATGAATATTGTTATTTCACAAATCTTCTTGGTGCCCCTTTCAAGCATAACATCAAACAGTTTTTGGATGTATTGTTCAATCCTTGCGAAAGGAGTTTGAGAGCCAAATTGCATCTTGATTCCAACACCTAAATTAGAAACTAGCGGTGCACCATTGTTAATCTTTCCCAGCTGATTAATAGAAACTTCTAATGGGCTTGGTGGGGTTTTAAAGCCCACTAATAGACATTGTATTTCAGATTCCTTATCAGCAACAGAACCCCAAAGTAAAAGCTGGTCAGTAAAATTATTATCCATAGTTGGAACCGAACCTGGCACTTTGAATAGTTTGTTTTGTAGCACATGTTTTGTGTAGTCAGATGCATGTTTAATCGAGATATGGGATTCAATTTCAGATCTAGCAGGAGTGACACGAGGTGGGGTTGAAGATGTTAGACAACAGGAAGGAGTTAACAGAGAAGCAACCAAAGGACTATTGAAGTGAGAAGTGGCTGTAGTGGAGGTAGGAATGCCTGTAGTAGAGGTAGCAATGGTAGCTGGAATTGTTTCCGCCACTGTAGTAGTCGCCGGAGCAATCAGAAGAGGAGATCCAGCTGCTGTTGTAATCGAACTGCTAACGACAATGGATTGGATTTGCGGAGCCTTTGGATCTGCTGGCTCAACTATCCCCAACGACATTGCTTTCAGATCTGAGGTAGGTATTGAAGGAAGGAGGGTTGATGGTGGTGGGTTGTCTAATTTTTGGCTGAGCTCGGCCATGGATTTGCTGAGATCTTGAAGCATTGCTTTAATTTCGAGTATGTCGGCACGACGTGTTTTGAGCATGGAGTTGTGACGTGTTTGGGTGGCTTGGATGGTGGTGAGGGCTTCTTGGTGGTTGGCGAGGTGTTGAAAGACTTTATCCAGTTGGGTCATTTTTATGAAGGACAGGTAGAGTTTATTGAGAGGGGAAGGAGAGTAGATCGGTGAAAGCACCAGTTGATAAGAATATGGATTCAGATCTGAAATTAGGAGGAAGAGGAGACAGTAGAAGAAAAGAAAATGGGGACGAAGCAAAGAAAAGAGAGTGAAAGTTTTACAACTAATTCATCCATATCCATTCTGTTGCCTTCGTACACATATATAGCCACTTGCAACACACTATTTCTGCAAGTTGCTGAATTCTTAACAACTTTTGGCGCCAAGCCACTAAAGAAATAAAAAGAAATACATCAAAAAGTTAAAAAGAACGTGCTGAAGAACGAGCTGCTACTTTCTCTCATTATATAGCACTAGTAGCTTTATATTACTTCTGGGTGCCCATTGATCTTTATTATTGTTGTATCAGCTATCATATAAGCATAGAAAAATCCTTTTATATGCATCTCGCTTAAAGAACTATAAGGGAAAGAAAATTTCCCCTAGATTGAGAAAGGCACGTATCCATAGGAGCAAAGTTTTAAAGGAGAATGCCAAGCTGATGACACTATTCTAGATGTTAATCTAAGATAGAAGCATATTAGAAGAGACTTTATATAAAGAATATTGCAACAATACATACACTGACTATTCATATTAGGGTAAGAGTGTGCAGGCTTATTCGAATGCTTTCACAGAAGATATCTAGACGAGCATGGAGAGGACCTCATGACGGGAGAGATGTTGGAACCTTCCTCTAGTCAGACCTATACTCTCAGCCGACCAACCACTTGCTCGATTTTAGCAGTACATACACTGTCTATTCATATTAGGTTACTGCACTACATACACTAACAACGTAAAATTTGAACCATATTATATCTGAAAAGACTATAAGAGTAGGATCGAGTAATATGGAATTAAGTGTATATGCGGAAGTTTTGATAGTGTGATATACTATACTTGATATAGTTATGCAAGTAAAAATTTAATGAGAAAAACTATATAAATTAATATAACAAATAAGCAGAGTAAATGCAATAAATAAAAATAAATGACAATAGGAATTTTTATGGTGGTTCGGAGCACCGTCCTGCATCCAACCCCAAACTCCTTATTGAATTTCATTAAGAAATACTCTCACTTCACCCGGAGCAATAGGTTTACACACACCCGAGCAGTCGAACGGGATTTTGACTCAGCAGCCGAAGAGGACTTCTTGCCTGAGCAGTGGAACATGACTTCACAAACACAACGATAGCTTTGACTATATATGTGTTCTAGATAAAATGGATAAGTCACACAACGGTAGCAACAGAACATCCTCCAATATATGAAGTGTATGTGAAGATTTTCAGGAAGTAAATCACTTTTGAATTAAGAAGTATGAATATGGAATCAAATATTCAAGTGATGAAAGACGATTTTTAGAGCTTTTGAATGCACAAAATATAGAGAAATTAGATTTAGAAATTAGAACAAGAATTGGTAATTTGGAAAGTTTATTAAAGTGTTTGAATAGTGTATGAAGAGTTATAATCATTTGCAAAGAGATTCAATCAAAAGAGGCATCCATTTCTCTTGGATATGGATCGAGTCTCTTCATGAAAGGAAGTGTCTCTTCGCTGAAATATGACAGTTGGTTTGAATTAGTCGATGCATAAAAATGACCAATCAACTGGTAAAAATTAGATTGTGAACATGTATATGCACAAGTGCGCAAGCTATGCAAAATTGCAAGCACCAGTCGACCGACGGAAATTCAACAAGTCGACTGGTCCTGTGCAATTTGGAAAGTTTGCACTTTTGTCACTATTTGTGATATGCGATATTTTTGTGTTAGTGTGTAATAATATTTGAGGATAGAATCTAACAAAATAGAACACATCTAAGATTCAACTTAATAGATAATCATACACTGTGAGCTTGCGTATCACTTCTTCTTGATCTTCTCTTCTTTCTTATCATGAATCAAAAAATTATGAACTAACATTCCCTCCCTTTTTTACTGATGACAATCTTTTGTAGATAGTCCAAAAGTGTATATTCCTCCCTATAAATATATTATATATAAATTTCTCCCCATGAATATGTAGCTATGATTTTTCCTACATACAAATTGTTAGTATATCAATTTCTCTCTCCCTTTGTCATCGGTAAAAAAATATCATCAAGACAGAAATACCATGAATACATAATAGTGCATAAAATACATAGTAGAGCATGTTTTCAAGCTAAAATGAAAAGAGTTCAAGAAGCATAAGGGACTATTTACTACAAGTCTCATAAAAGTTATATAGATACCAAAATAAACTTACTACCATTTCAACTTTGATCACCATTTCAAATAGTGTAAGAGAGTAACATCCCAGATATTTCAACCATTTAAGTTATTGAATTTAATTATTGAATGTAAAACTGGTTTTTAAATAAAGTTTTTTTTTGTTATTAATGAAATTTATTAATTTCTGCTGAATGTTTGATTGAAAATAATATGTGGCTTGTAGATGAAATAAATTCTAACAATATATATATATTTATTTGGCCATTGTCTTTAATTATTTCCTTGTCTTTTCAAAATATAACGTGTAGAAATTTTAAATGGGGATTACATGTTCAAATCTTCATTAATTTATTTGTTAAATTGTGATTTATAATGATGAAAATTATCAATTTGTATGTGCATTTGGAATAACCAACTTTAAGTTATTATCGATAAAATTTAATAGTTGAATCCTTGATTTTATTTAAAGGTTCAATATAGGAATTAATGCGATAATTGAAAATAAATTTGTGATTATTTCCCTTTTAATTTTGTATAGGAAGAGTTATAACAAAACAGAGTGTCAACGATGTATAATATACGTTTTAGTTATAGCATTTAATGAAAATTAATGTTACATTTATAACAATATAAATATAAAAGAAACCAAACAAAACATAAAACATATTTATTGTCCAACCTTTCCATGTATCTCTAATGTATTGGTGTATTTATTTTAGTATTGAAGTCAAAAAGGGTTATTTAGTCTGTAGGCCCTTTATTATGCATAAAACAAATAGACCATGCATCGCCTACCCTTTTTAAATGCAAGCATGCACTGTAAATTTTGAACTGCCATAATTTGTTATATTTTCAACATATGCATTTTTTTCTAAATGGACAACGTTTCATATAGTAATATACATGTGGTGGCCATTCATTTTCAAGTTCCCTTTTTAACTTTAAACCATACATGCATTCATTTATTTAGTACCATAAATTACCCATGTCTAGATTAATACATTTCCAAAACCTTCATCTCTTCCAATTCGTTACTTCATTTTTTTCTCGCTTCCACTTCTCCTTAAATTTGAATCATTCCAATAAAAAAAGAATTAACCTTTTGCATGCATATATATGTTCACGTTTGTCATCACTTGTCTCATGAAGCATGCATGACGATAACTGTCTTTTGAGTTCTACCATTTCAAGTATCTTTTTTTTCTCTTCTTCTTATTTCCTGTTAAACCGAGGATGCTCTTTCTTTAAGTATCAATGCGTTTGAACAGAGGCCATTTTTATGTTGTATGTTTTGATAGTTAATTTGAAATTGTTGAAAATGTTGGATTTTATTTTCTGGTAAACCCAACTATTTGGCCCTACTATATTTAAGCAAATATGTGACTATAAATAGTAAATGAATAAAAATCTGTATCGCCCATATTTGGAACCGTTCTCTTGGAATTAATGGAATATGCGCATCAAGAATGAGACGTTCAATTTAAAATTCAAATTCTTTTATAACTACCATCATTTACTCCTTGTAATTCACTTTCTTTTAATTGTTCCACTCTCTCCGAACTATTTTTTTGGTCAATAACCTGACACTTCTCTGCGTATGTGTGTGTGTGTGTGTGTGTGTGTGTATATATATATATATATATATATATATATATATATAAGCGCAACTCCATCCTCTTAATCGATTCTTCTCCCAAAAAAAATGAAAATCCCTAAATCCTCTTCCAAGGTTCCGCCTTGGCCAAATTTCACCGCACTGCTCCCCTAGCCTTTCGCTCCTCAAGCCGAGCCTTCACCTCCGGCAAGTCCAAACCGAAAAGACCGAATTTTCTCCACTCTCGTTTCACTTGAAACCCGCGTCGCGGTAGCAGCCGCAGTGGAGGTCCGTCTCTTTCCCAAATGCGCAAGTTATCCACCTGCAGCTGGATCCATTCGCCCGCATCAATGAAGTTGTCATGAAATCACAATCCTATAGCCGCACCGCTTCAAAATCGAACCCGCAACCGTCGCCAATGCCATGACCAACAGTAAGTTTTTCTTACGATTAAACTTTTGGCAAGTTCACGACTTCAGATTCCTCCGAGTATAATTCGTTAAGGCCCGTTGTTTGATACTGTATTTTTCGTCGACTGCCTTGCTTTCCCGCTTGACAATCATTTTGTTTTGCTCTTGTCTTAAAGTTTTAAAAGATGCTAGTTATGTTGATCCCACACAATCACTTTAGTATGTTAGGAATACCATTTATTTACATGCATGGTTATATAAAGTGCCACTATCCTTGCTGTGTGATTTTCCCAATGGGTACAAGGAATTTGTATAAGTCTTGATTTTCCTATACCAATTTGATATCAAATTTTTGTTCGTTGGTTGCACGTCCTATATCATTGTGACCTGAAAGAAAAAAAAACAATGCATGTTTTGACTAAAAGAACCATTTCTTATTTTTCTGCATGCATTAGTTCATTCAAGGACCCATGTAATGATTCAAAAATATACCTTATGTTGTGAACTCATGAAAAGGAAATGGACTGTTAAAACTATTTAAATTGAGCCACTGTTGGTAGCCATGATTTAGCTAAGAATCTTCCAGTCTGTTCATTTTTTCTTCTTCTTCCACTTGATTTTTCAGCCTTGATCACTACTTGTTGTGTAGTACTAGTTGTTGAAGTCTGACTTTCAGTTACGCTTGTTATATGAATATGTGGGCACAATATATTGGCTAGATTTCCATATGCATACCATTGTTTACTATAGATGTTTGAAATATGAAAATATATATAGTTACCTGAAGTACAGTATAACATACTTATATGTGTATGTACTGGGTATGGTTTGATGTTGTTTCTTTTGAACCCACCACTCTCTTACTAAAATTATGACTGGTTCCCTTAAAGCTTGCAACCGAATTAGTAAGATAGTATCATGCTTTGGAACATAGGTCCTTTCTATTTGCATTAAAAACTATCCATGCGTTACTGACATACACTCATACATGGACCGTTTATTTGTGCACTGCATTTTAGTTTTCCAAGTATGTTTATAGTACCTTTTCCTTATGCATGCACCATATATATATATATATATATATATATATATATATATATATATATATATATGTGTGTGTGTGTGTGTGTGTGTGTGTATGTATGTATATGTATGTATGTATGTATGTATGTATGACTGTTATTTTGTCCGTTTGCATTGGTTTAATATTAGTATCTTTTGCCACTTTCATGCCTTGCTAGGAAATATTACTTATTTTGGCTTGCTCCACGCTATTTATGTTAGCATGTACATGGCTACTATCTCACTAATACTAAGTTCACGGCCCATGCATGAAACCGCACACACTTGTTGAGTTGTTTTGTAATGTTTATTTCAACGGTTCTTTGCTTTAGATACTCGTATTATTTAATAATTTGTTGGGATTAAACAAATTATATTTTTGTGATTATCGAAATTTGCTAACTTGAAATAAGTTTAATCCTGACTTGAGTGTTTTGTGTATTTTGCATGGAACGCTCGGGTCAGATCCTAAGTGTTCCAGATCAAAAGGTTTCAGCTAACAAACTGGAGAGGAATGTGAAAACGCATTTGTGCGCGCAAGGACCGATTGAAAAAGTAAGCTTTAAATTTAAAAATCATGTACTATATTTATTAATTTTTCCTTGTATAAAATGATTTGTAAAACTCGGATATTATGCATATGAAAATTTATTTCGCTGTAAACATTTACGTTCTGTGATTTTCTGTGTATTGGTTCGGTTAAACCTCATGAGCAATAACAATTTGTCAATTCGAGCGGTTTAAGTTGGTTTAATTTTCGACTTGAAGCGGTCGAAAAGGCAGTTGTTACTGTTGGTATCTGAGCTTTGAGTTATACAAAGCTTAACTTATGGGGTTTAGCAAGAATTATCATCGGAATATCTAGGGACAACGTATTTTGAAAATTTATGTTTTTTTGTATACATTAATTTGTAAAGAAAATTGGAAATAAAATTATAAAGTACTTTTGAAGTGTATATTAATTTGAAAATATAATGTATTTAGAAGTATAAATTGATTGGAAATAAAGTTTGTTTAGATGTATAAATTGACATGAAACATAAAACATTTTGGAATATAAGTTAATTTGAAATATGAAGTATTTTGAAATTATGAAATCTTATGATGAGAAAAAAATTTGAAATAATTTTGAGCATAAAAAAAAATTGAAACCAAATAAATTTTTGGATGTAAATGTGATCCGAATGAATTTGTATAACATATAAAATATCATTTGAATTGAATGTGAATCTAAATAAGCCTTCGTAAGTAAAGTTATGTTTTGTAAATTATTTGGAAATATAAGTATAGTGTATTAACTAACTTGATTGAATCAAGTTATGTTTTGTAAATTGTTTGGTAATATAGTTTGAGTATGAGTAACAAATCTGATATTGAATTAAGTATTTTGAAATCACTTAATAGTTTAGAAAAATGATTGTTTTTGAATTCCAACAAACGAGTTTTATTATATAAATTGTGTATAGAAAATATCGATGTTAAATATAAAGAAAGTTACGTATTTTCGAAGAATATATTCGTAGGGGTAAATTGATGATTGTCTTTATTGTAGTATATTTAAGATATAATAATGGGTGATAATTGATATTCGGGTTAATAAATTACAATTGTTAAACCATTGATGAAATATGAAATCACAATTTGATTTAGTTAAAATTAAGGAAATCGTTTGACAAAAATTTGAGAATTTGATTCTTGAAATTTGTGTAATTGATTCCTAATGTTTTGAAGAAAAAGGCTAGTATTATATACAAGTATTTTCGAATAAAAATGTTTGAACTATTTTTCTGAGATGTTTTCAAAAAGGAAATTATATGAATGGCAAACCCACTTTTGTCGCTAGAAAATAATTTCAATGATAATTTTACTTCACTGGAATTTATTCTCGAGTCTCAAAGTGGGGGGACCACTTTGCTAGCTTTGCTACTTGTTTTTCTTAATCAAACAAAGCTTCATTTATGAAGTATGATTTGATGTGAAAACATATATGTATATTTTGAATGATTGAAAGAAAATCTGGAATTGATTCTTGAGTTTAGTCGATTGGTAATCCTATGTATTAGGATAATGTAATTATACATCTTAAAGAGATATCTTGATAAGAAATTACTGAATGTAAATATTTAATTGAATAATGATATTTGTGATATTTAACCCAAATCAAAAGTTTTTAAAAACGAGTTGATTGTCAATATGAACTAGATTTGAGATGATATTGAATATTCAAATCAATTGTGAAATCAAAACTAAATTGATATTGAAATGAAAATTTTGAAGATTTATCGACTTATGAAAATTATGATTTGAAATGTTTGAAACTTATATGACTTATATAAGTATGAGATTAATTTGAAACCCACTGACTTGGAAGATAATTGCTTGAAATAATAGTCTTATATAATAGAATTTATATGAGAATGATATGTTGAAAAAAAGAAGGTGATTTGAAAAGAAAATCTTATGTAAATTGATAGTTATGTAAGTGCGATATATGCGAAATTGTGAAAACCCGTAACTTCCCCGTAAAGGAAAGCGTCGGATAGTTCGAGAACAAGCCACAACAGAACGCATATAGAAGAACATTTCATTGTAAATTACAACAATGCATCAGATTACAAGAATATACAGAGTATAAATGACTATTACACAGAAATATCAGAGATTTAAATTACATTTAAATACATAGCAGCGGAAAATAATACAATACACAACTAGAAGAGATATACGGATACAAAGCTTTCCGGATATCATTCCAGCTGTAAACCAGGATCCTGTGAATATAAATCTGCAAAACCAAAACTACTAGCTGCCCGTGTCGAAAATAGGGGCACCCAGAGTTTAGGTTAAAACAATAAACTCCAGGTCAGTCATGGGACTGGTGTGAGAACTAAAACAGTAAATCTTTATTTTAAAGTTAGGTAAAACAAGGGACCACGCCGTATAACACGGAACGGGTTTCCTCCCAAGAATACCAGTGCATAAAACAAACAGCGTAATGCTAAATAAAGAAAAATGAAGCTGTTATAAGACCCAGGTCCCATCACACAATGCAACGCAGCCGAGGATAGGGTTTTCCCTTATAACAGCCAAAGAATGCTTGATACGTTTAAAACAAATCATTTGATACTATTATAAGTGCATAGTGTATAGAACACTTCAAATCATAAGTATCAATCATAGGCGGCATGAACGGCCCATAACACTATGTCGCCATATATAAGTTTACAATCAAAACCGCAAATGTCGTATTGGAAGTTGGGTTATCATTTATGGTATGAACCGAGGCTAGGGGCAAGATCCTCTACCGATTCGAGACGCTCTAGTCCGTGTCTCAGGACCCAGACACAGGTGGGCCCTTGGATCGTCAGGGCCGGTCCACCGATGTGGATTAAAATGCCTGAACACTACGTTTCCCCACCCTATGGGGTGTAAGTCTGGCCCGTCAGCCGACCAGAAGCATCGGCCGAAACCGATATAACCGAGGCGCCTCGCAACAGCAACAACCATATAAGTCAAACTCGTCAGGGCGTGTAAAACCACTGACGCCACTTCTAACTAGAAAGAAACGCATGCCCTCCCTGAGGTCCGTCTCCCGTTTTTGGTTCATACCGGGTGTGAAATTCGCGAAGTAAACGTTACACAAAGCTACGCCACAAAGGCCGTGCTTCGATCATCAACCACAAGACTTTGCTTTTCAACAGAAGCCTTGATCATTTGCCACTTAGGCATGCCACACAGGCAATTCACTCCATGCGATTGATATCCATCAATATATAACCCCTGAGCTCGTACGTCTCAGAGAAGGGCGTTAAGCAAGAGAATAAATTCTCCGCCGCCAAACAGATATACATTTAATAGAGATCAATCACACGGACTAAAATCCAATGTCAGACACACAGTCCATTTACAAGTCCGTTCTGGGTCTGAACGAAACCGGAGGCACCTAGTACCCCGCATATCCATCGATCTCCAAGTACGTCTGGACGATCACTAACTGTTTCCATCTTCTTGGGTGTACAGCCCAATCAAGATCATCAGTAATTACCCAAACGACGTGAAGACCTCCGGTCTTCGACCATCGTCTTCATCTTCGACTTATCGTCGTATCAGTTATTCAGAATGGGATAAACCCGGACTTTCCGAATAACTCGCGTATATTTTAAATAAGTGTTACACAAACACAACATACGCCTCATTCCAATTCATTAGTCACTAACTGTAAATTAATCAAGAGAATAATTCCCCAAATATTAACCCCGAAGGCCGAAACCAACATCAGATCAATATTCAGAAAACCATTCTGTTTGGCCAACCGACAGTTAGTTTCTAAATTTCACTTTCATCGGGAAAGATTCCCATTAATTTTATCAAAGATAAATTCCTTGAATTTATTCTTTAATCTACTTTTGAATATCAATTCAAAACTAGTCGGGATTAACGAACCTTACCGAAGTAATCATTTGTTTTTAATTTCCCAATCCCAACTTATTCATCCCATGAAGTAAAACTGGTCATACTTCATATCTAACACCACGGTGTTATCGGTAAATTCAATTACCATTTCACGTTCAAATCTGATTAAAGATTTAACTATCGCCTGGAGCAAAACTGGTGATACTCCATTTTCGATCATTTCAATCTAATTAAAGATTCATTAAAACTCCACTTAGTTTTAATCATTATCTGGGTTAAAGAATCAGTGTCATTTAAAACACGATTCACGATAAACCCAAAATCACATTCCATTAATCATCGGGTTAAAGAACAAGTGTTATTTAAAACACTGTTCACGATAAACCCAAAAATCAATACCAATTCAATTCCAATTAAATATCATTTAATTGGTACACTTCATTAAATCTAAATAAAAAGATTTAATCATTTCTCAATTGGGTTCAAGAACAGTGTTAGTGAAGACACCATTCACGACAAACCCAAATCACATTCGATATTCAATACAAGGCTCTGAATAGAAAATATATCGGCTTATATTCAATATCAAATTCTACGACTAACAAATGTCGTATTGAAAATAACGATATAAATATATATATCTTTCAAATTTCCATAACAACACCTGTATAATCACGAATTCCAACATCGAAATATTCCGAAGACAATTTCGATTCAAATCCATTCCAATGCAATCATTGGAAATTCTGGTTACTTTTAAAACCCTTTTCGAATTCAATTTATTTATTTAAAAATAAATAGAATTATAATTCTAGTTCAAAACTAGTTCATTTCGATAAAAATCTATTTTTATCTTTTCAAATATGGATTTTTTCATCCCAATTCTTTCTAAATCATTTCTTATGATTTTACATAAATTATTACTATTTTTAATAATTTTATCAAGGCCCGTACAGTCGATTTCCAACAATGGCCATCGAACTGCACTTACAGCGACCTTTTTCGAATTTGATTTGGACGTATCTCCAAATCCAACCATTAGATTTCTAATTTCTAATATTCGTTAGAAAGCTCTTTTCGATACGAACCCAACGGTTCCGGTTTTAGGAGAATCCGACGGTCGGATCTCCCGTAATGTCCGTTTGAAATAAATGGTCGAAATTCACGAACTGCCGCGGCGCGGCGCGTTCTATTCAGGCCATTATATTATATATATAATATATATTTCGTCGATTTCTATTTAAAACGAATTATATAAATAGTTTTAAATTCGTTTCAAAAGCAATTTCAACTTCCTTTTCAATTCAAATCAAAATTGAATTCTTCTTTAGAAATTCGTTTCAAAATTCATTTCTATTCAATTCAAATTTCAATTCAATTTGAATTCATTTTCAATTCATTTCGAAATCGTTTTCAATTCATTTCTATTCGAAATCGTTTTCAATTCAATTCTATTCGAAATCGTTTTCAATTCATTTCTATTCGAAATCGTTTTCAATTCAATTCATTCGAAATCGTTTTCAATTCATTTCTATTCGAAATCGTTTTCAATTCATTTCTATTCGAAATCGTTTTCAATTCAATTTATTATATTCGATTTCGAAATCACTTTTCAATATTCATTTTTAAGATGAATAAAATCGATATAAATATCGTTCACGTCAAAATGGCGTCAATCTAATCAACACGGCTTCATAAATTTCTATTTTCAAATATTCTATTTCAAATATTTCTTTTTCAAAATAGTTGTTATTATCAAAATATTTCGTTCAACACATGACCAATCTCAATGAATGAGTACTGTCAACACATGAACTTTTATTTTATAATATTCTTTATTTTCCAAATTGAAATGAGCCCCAATCAATTACCATATAAAGTTAATTATATGGATTTTCATACAACACATGTATATAATTACATTGAAAAATAATCAACCATCAACCAAAGTGCACTACACTGTATAAGCATCAAATATAGATATTCAACGCTTATAACAGCCTGTCAATCAATCGATCGACACATTTAATCAATCAGGATGAGTGAACTTCAAGTTTCATCCCAACACCCGTGTGGGGTTTCAAACAATCAAACAAATATTTTATTCGTGCAGTTGGGCGATGTGTAAAATTTATCGACCCAATCAATGTCCTTCAAATAGGTGTACATAAACAAACCGTCTGGTTTGTAAATGAATATTTATTTATTCACTTTCACTATATTCATATTCACGTTAAAAATTATATTTTTAACGATAAAACATTTTATTCCAACATATGAATTTCTATTATTCATTTACACAATAAAATGATATTTTTATTTTCTAACATATTTTAGGAAATTTCGGCGGCATAACGGCACGATACTAGAAACGGGACAAGGCCTAGCCTTATCCCCGGTCTAGTGAAGGCCCACGCCATTCACACATCAATCAAATCAATTTCATCTCACCAAACAATTCAATTCAAACAAATAACTCAACTAATCTATGCAACCAAACAAACAAGTCCATGGTCTGTGGACGATTGTGTCGGGTGCTACTAAGCACCGTCTGCATCCTAGTATATATATAAAACTAGAAAAGAAATTGAAAGGTGAGAAATTCTCACATATAGCTATCCTAGCTCCACGGCACTTCTTTTGCAGAAAATCTTGTCGTTCTTGCCTTTCTTCACTTTCGTTGCCCAAGGCCACTATATATATAAAAATTGAATTTTTATTTCAAAGTTCAATATATAAAAATCGAATTTTTTCTTCAAAGTTCAATATATAAAAATCGAATTTTTATTTCAAAGTTCAATATATAAAAATCGAATTTTTACTTCAAAGTTCAATATATAAAAATCGAATTTTTATTTCAAAGTTCAATATATAAAAATCGAATTTTTATTTCAAAGTTCAATATATAAAAATCGAATTTTTACTTCAAAGTTCAATATATAAAAATCGAATTTTTTCTTCAAAGTTCAATATATAAAAATCGAATTTTTATTTCAAAGTTCAATATATAAAAATCGAATTTTTATTTCAAAGTTCAATATATAAAAATCGAATTTTTACTTCAAAGTTCAATATATAAAAATCGAATTTTTATTTCAAAGTTCAATATATAAAAATCGAATTTTTATTTCAAAGTTCAATATATAAAAATCGAATTTTTACTTTTGCTTTCAACATATAAAAATATGATTTTTACTTTTGCTTTCAACATATAAAAATATGATTTTTACTTTTGCAAGTTCAAATCTTTTTCTACTAAAAGATTAAACCCTTTTTTTTTTCCTATTTTAAAGTTCAAAATAAAATCAGTTTTTCTCTTTTATAAAAATGCAGTTTTTAGTTTCTTTTTTAAAAAAAAAACAGTTTTCAATTTAATCTAAAATCAGTTTTCAATTTTAACCTAAAATTAGTTTTATATGCTTTATATAATTCAGTTTTAAATCTTTATAAAATTCAGTTTTTATTTCTTTAAAAAAAACAAAATCAGTCTTTTTCTTTTTAAAGCAAAAGCAGTTTTTGTTATTTATATTTTAATTAAATTCAAAATAAAATAAAATAAGAAAATAAATTAAAATAAAAACATACCAGCGAGCAAGGGGGGGGTGTCTGCGTCGGCGTGAGGCCTGGAGGGGGGGGGGGGGGGTGGGGCTGTCGCGGCTTCAGGTGGCGGAGGAGGAAGAAGATGGCCGAGGGGGGGGGGCTCGCACGCACGGTCTGAAGGAGGAGACGAGGGGAAGGAGGCGGCGCTGGGAGGCCAACCTCCAGTGGCGCCCTCGACGAAGGGCGGTGGTGGAAAGGGGGGGGGGGGGGAGATCGACGACGTCTCCGTCGTCTTCGAGGGTCCTTTTTTTTTTTTTGATTCTGAACTGATAGGGGGGGGCCAGAGTTAAAAGGGGGAAAGGAGTTTTTTTTTTTTTATTATTAAATTCAAAATAAAGTTGACTTTCACATACAACCTCAAAACGAGGTCCACCGCCTGTCGCCCATAGCGTTTCACCCCCATTCCGAACACAATGGGATATGTACCGCAAGCTGAATCGACCGTTTCGATCAGTTTCCGTTAAATTTACATTTAAATCACTATACTAAATTTTAAACGTACATTTCAAATTACCGGGGTCACATATTAACTCTATAAATTCCATAAAAATATTTTCTAGCTTCGTATTGACGATACGGTCCTAACAAAACTAGTTTCGTCAAATTCTGAGATCGTTTGAAAAATGGCCAATTTCCAGTCGATTAAAATCAACTGAAACTGGTCAAACGCGTTTTCCTTTGCCACGCTCACATATTGATTCGAAAAATTATGAAATTTGAAATCTAGCAATAACTTGACACTGCGGACCCAACAAAACTGGTTTCGTCGAAATCCGAGGTCATTTGCAAAATGTCTATTTTTAAGGGCCTTATATATATAAAAATATATATAAATTCCACAACGACTATTTCTAATTTTAAACTGGACATATCTTATCATTTCTAAGATGAAATCCCAGTTTGATAACTTCGTTACAAAGATATAGTTATACAGATTCAAATATTTCTTGTTTCGTTCAATTCTGACTTATATTGAATTCTGTATATTCATTTGAAATTAGAAATCGAATTTTCGAACTACCGCGCCATTTTCAATTCCCTTTATAATTATATATAATTATTATATATTCTAACGACGACGTATATAATATATACGTTCGAATTCTATTCAAAATAAATTTCTCGTCGATATTATTTAAAATAATCTATTTTTAAATATTCAAAATTCGCTAAAATTGCCAAAATAAAAATTTTAAACTGGCCCAGATTTTCGGGTTGTTACAATCTCCCCCACTTAAAACTTTTCGTCCCCGAAAAGGAACAAAGTCGAAAGTGGTTTGATAATTCAACCCTACGCTCGTCCTGGCTTCCATTCTCTAACTCTTTAGTTTCTGAGAATTTTCAAAATTTCAAAAATTTGGCTAACACCCTAAATTTTCGAAAAATTTCGCCATAACCTCCCCTGCACCGGGAGCATCGGGGAATTTCAAATAGCTTCCCCGGTCCTTCAGATCTCAAAAAGAAAAAGAAAAAGCCAAGCGGCTAGCCAATAGGCTCACAAAATCATCATCACCCAAACAAAACAGGAAATTATGTAGTAAACATGTACCTATTTGTCGGGCAAACAAATTTTATTCTCTGGCTCTAGCCTCCTTGCTATGACGTGTTCAATATAAGTATATGTATATGCAAGCAAATGCGACCAATTTTCTATATCATTCAATATTTGATTCAATTAGGCATAATGGTTCAAAATTATCAAACAATTAAACAAACAACACAAACATCAATCAATTAGTGAATTAGAGTTTCAAATTCATAATTTTGATACATATACAAAAATCATGTTTTTGATGCCAATTCACAACAATGTATTCTAGCTATATATAAGTTTTGGTTCTCACACCAGCCTAATGGAAATATATAGAAAATCACACCTTCGAAACATGAACATAAACACTGATGATGAGATCTCAATCATCAGTATCATCTCCGGGCGACTAGAGTGTGATTCCATATCTATCCAGTATATTAAAACTTCGAATACACGTGGATCAGACGTATACCCAAAATCTTTATATACTGCATTGTCCAAATCAATATAAATAAATAATCGAATACGAATAGTTGATTTAAATTTTCAAAACAAAGATTTGTTTTCATCTTAAAAAAAAATACTCTTCACACTCGTTCTAGGATACTACTGATCCCATCTCTAATGAGTCATTCCCATTGGATATTACTAATCCAATATCTGATGAATTCTTTCGTATGGTTCTAATGTGTCTTGTTCTCTGAGCTTTGCAAACCAAAGCTCTGATACCAACTGTGAAAACCCGTAACTTCCCCGTAAAGGAAAGCGTCGGATAGTTCGAGAACAAGCCACAACAGAACGCATATAGAAGAACATTTCATTGTAAATTACAACAATGCATCAGATTACAAGAATATACAGAGTATAAATGACTATTACACAGAAATATCAGAGATTTAAATTACATTTAAATACATAGCAGCGGAAAATAATACAATACACAACTAGAAGAGATATACGGATACAAAGCTTTCCGGATATCATTCCAGCTGTAAACCAGGATCCTGTGAATATAAATCTGCAAAACCAAAACTACTAGCTGCCCGTGTCGAAAATAGGGGCACCCAGAGTTTAGGCTAAAACAATAAACTCCAGGTCAGTCATGGGACTGGTGTGAGAACTAAAACAGTAAATCTTTATTTTAAAGTTAGGTAAAACAAGGGACCACGCCGTATAACACGGAACGGGTTTCCTCCCAAGAATACCAGTGCATAAAACAAACAGCGTAATGCTAAATAAAGAAAAATGAAGCTGTTATAAGACCCAGGTCCCATCACACAATGCAACGCAGCCGAGGATAGGGTTTTCCCTTATAACAGCCAAAGAATGCTTGATACGTTTAAAACAAATCATTTGATACTATTATAAGTACATAGTGTATAGAACACTTCAAATCATAAGTATCAATCATAGGCGGCATGAACGGCCCATAACACTATGTCGCCATATATAAGTTTACAATCAAAACCGCAAATGTCGTATTGGAAGTTGGGTTATCATTTATGGTATGAACCGAGGCTAGGGGCAAGATCCTCTACCGATTCGAGACGCTCTAGTCCGTGTCTCAGGACCCAGACACAGGTGGGCCCTTGGATCGTCAGGGCCGGTCCACCGATGTGGATTAAAATGCCTGAACACTACGTTTCCCCACCCTATGGGGTGTAAGTCTGGCCCGTCAGCCGACCAGAAGCATCAGCCGAAACCGATATAACCGAGGCGCCTCGCAACAGCAACAACCATATAAGTCAAACTCGTCAGGGCGTGTAAAACCACTGACGCCACTTCTAACTAGAAAGAAACGCATGCCCTCCCTGAGGTCCGTCTCCCGTTTTTGGTTCATACCGGGTGTGAAATTCGCGAAGTAAACGTTACACAAAGCTACGCCACAAAGGCCGTGCTTCGATCATCAACCACAAGACTTTGCTTTTCAACAGAAGCCTTGATCATTTGCCACTTAGGCATGCCACACAGGCAATTCACTCCATGCGATTGATATCCATCAATATATAACCCCTGAGCTCGTACGTCTCAGAGAAGGGCGTTAAGCAAGAGAATAAATTCTCCGCCGCCAAACAGATATACATTTAATAGAGATCAATCACACGGACTAAAATCCAATGTCAGACACACAGTCCATTTACAAGTCCGTTCTGGGTCTGAACGAAACCGGAGGCACCTAGTACCCCGCATATCCATTGATCTCCAAGTACGTCTGGACGATCACTAACTGTTTCCATCTTCTTGGGTGTACAGCCCAATCAAGATCATCAGTAATTACCCAAACGACGTGAAGACCTCCGGTCTTCGACCATCGTCTTCATCTTCGACTTATCGTCGTATCAGTTATTCAGAATGGGATAAACCCGGACTTTCCGAATAACTCGCGTATATTTTAAATAAGTGTTACACAAACACAACATACGCCTCATTCCAATTCATTAGTCACTAACCGTAAATTAATCAAGAGAATAATTCCCCAAATATTAACCCCGAAGGCCGAAACCAACATCAGATCAATATTCAGAAAACCATTCTGTTTGGCCAACCGACAGTTAGTTTCTAAATTTCACTTTCATAGGGAAAGATTCCCATTAATTTTATCAAAGATAAATTCCTTGAATTTATTCTTTAATCTACTTTTGAATATCAATTCAAAACTAGTCGGGATTAACGAACCTTACCGAAGTAATCATTTGTTTTTAATTTCCCAATCCCAACTTATTCATCCCATGAAGTAAAACTGGTCATACTTCATATCTAACACCACGGTGTTATCGGTAAATTCAATTACCATTTCACGTTCAAATCTGATTAAAGATTTAACTATCGCCTGGAGCAAAACTGGTGATACTCCATTTTCGATCATTTCAATCTAATTAAAGATTCATTAAAACTCCACTTAGTTTTAATCATTATCTGGGTTAAAGAATCAGTGTCATTTAAAACACGATTCACGATAAACCCAAAATCACATTCCATTAATCATCGGGTTAAAGAACAAGTGTTATTTAAAACACTGTTCACGATAAACCCAAAAATCAATACCAATTCAATTCCAATTAAATATCATTTAATTGGTACACTTCATTAAATCTAAATAAAAAGATTTAATCATTTCTCAATTGGGTTCAAGAACAGTGTTAGTGAAGACACCATTCACGACAAACCCAAATCACATTCGATATTCAATACAAGGCTCTGAATAGAAAATATATCGGCTTATATTCAATATCAAATTCTACGACTAACAAATGTCGTATTGAAAATAACGATATAAATATATATATCTTTCAAATTTCCATAACAACACCTGTATAATCACGAATTCCAACATCGAAATATTCCGAAGACAATTTCGATTCAAATCCATTCCAATGCAATCATTGGAAATTCTGGTTACTTTTAAAACCCTTTTCGAATTCAATTTATTTATTTAAAAATAAATAGAATTATAATTCTAGTTCAAAACTAGTTCATTTCGATAAAAATCTATTTTTATCTTTTCAAATATGGATTTTTTCATCCCAATTCTTTCTAAATCATTTCTTATGATTTTACATAAATTATTACTATTTTTAATAATTTTATCAAGGCCCGTACAGTCGATTTCCAACAATGGCCATCGAACTGCACTTACAGCGACCTTTTTCGAATTTGATTTGGACGTATCTCCAAATCCAACCATTAGATTTCTAATTTCTAATATTCGTTAGAAATCTCTTTTCGATACGAACCCAACGGTTCCGGTTTTAGGAGAATCCGACGGTCGGATCTCCCGTAATGTCCGTTTGAAATAAATAGTCGAAATTCACGAACTGCCGCGGCGCGGCGCGTTCTATTCAGGCCATTATATTATATATATAATATATATAATATATATTTCGTCGATTTCTATTTAAAACGAATTATATAAATAGTTTTAAATTCGTTTCAAAAGCAATTTCAACTTCCTTTTCAATTCAAATCAAAATTGAATTCTTCTTTAGAAATTCGTTTCAAAATTCATTTCTATTCAATTCAAATTTCAATTCAATTTGAATTCATTTTCAATTCATTTCGAAATCGTTTTCAATTCATTTCTATTCGAAATCGTTTTCAATTCAATTCTATTCGAAATCGTTTTCAATTCATTTCTATTCGAAATCGTTTTCAATTCAATTCATTCGAAATCGTTTTCAATTCATTTCTATTCGAAATCGTTTTCAATTCATTTCTATTCGAAATCGTTTTCAATTCAATTTATTATATTCGATTTCGAAATCACTTTTCAATATTCATTTTTAAGATGAATAAAATCGATATAAATATCGTTCACGTCAAAATGGCGTCAATCTAATCAACACGGCTTCATAAATTTCTATTTTCAAATATTCTATTTCAAATATTTCTTTTTCAAAATAGTTGTTATTATCAAAATATTTCGTTCAACACATGACCAATCTCAATGAATGAGTACTGTCAACACATGAACTTTTATTTTATAATATTCTTTATTTTCCAAATTGAAATGAGCCCCAATCAATTACCATATAAAGTTAATTATATGGATTTTCATACAACACATGTATATAATTACATTGAAAAATAATCAACCATCAACCAAAGTGCACTACACTGTATAAGCATCAAATATAGATATTCAACGCTTATAACAGCCTGTCAATCAATCGATCGACACATTTAATCAATCAGGATGAGTGAACTTCAAGTTTCATCCCAACACCCGTGTGGGGTTTCAAACAATCAAACAAATATTTTATTCGTGCAGTTGGGCGATGTGTAAAATTTATCGACCCAATCAATGTCCTTCAAATAGGTGTACATAAACAAACCGTCTGGTTTGTAAATGAATATTTATTTATTCACTTTCACTATATTCATATTCACGTTAAAAATTATATTTTTAACGATAAAACATTTTATTCCAACATATGAATTTCTATTATTCATTTACACAATAAAATGATATTTTTATTTTCTAACATATTTTAGGAAATTTCGGCGGCATAACGGCACGATACTAGAAACGGGACAAGGCCTAGCCTTATCCCCGGTCTAGTGAAGGCCCACGCCATTCACACATCAATCAAATCAATTTCATCTCACCAAACAATTCAATTCAAACAAATAACTCAACTAATCTATGCAACCAAACAAACAAGTCCATGGTCTGTGGACGATTGTGTCGGGTGCTACTAAGCACCGTCTGCATCCTAGTATATATATAAAACTAGAAAAGAAATTGAAAGGTGAGAAATTCTCACATATAGCTATCCTAGCTCCACGGCACTTCTTTTGCAGAAAATCTTGTCGTTCTTGCCTTTCTTCACTTTCGTTGCCCAAGGCCACTATATATATAAAAATTGAATTTTTATTTCAAAGTTCAATATATAAAAATCGAATTTTTTCTTCAAAGTTCAATATATAAAAATCGAATTTTTATTTCAAAGTTCAATATATAAAAATCGAATTTTTACTTCAAAGTTCAATATATAAAAATCGAATTTTTATTTCAAAGTTCAATATATAAAAATCGAATTTTTACTTCAAAGTTCAATATATAAAAATCGAATTTTTACTTCAAAGTTCAATATATAAAAATCGAATTTTTTCTTCAAAGTTCAATATATAAAAATCGAATTTTTATTTCAAAGTTCAATATATAAAAATCGAATTTTTATTTCAAAGTTCAATATATAAAAATCAAATTTTTACTTCAAAGTTCAATATATAAAAATCGAATTTTTATTTCAAAGTTCAATATATAAAAATCGAATTTTTATTTCAAAGTTCAATATATAAAAATCGAATTTTTACTTTTGCTTTCAACATATAAAAATATGATTTTTACTTTTGCTTTCAACATATAAAAATATGATTTTTACTTTTGCAAGTTCAAATCTTTTTCTACTAAAAGATTAAACCCTTTTTTTTTTTCCTATTTTAAAGTTCAAAATAAAATCAGTTTTTCTCTTTTATAAAAATGCAGTTTTTAGTTTCTTTTTTTAAAAAAAAACAGTTTTCAATTTAATCTAAAATCAGTTTTCAGTTTTAACCTAAAATTAGTTTTATATGCTTTATATAATTCAGTTTTAAATCTTTATAAAATTCAGTTTTTATTTCTTTAAAAAAAACAAAATCAGTCTTTTTCTTTTTAAAGCAAAAGCAGTTTTTGTTATTTATATTTTAATTAAATTCAAAATAAAATAAAATAAGAAAATAAATTAAAATAAAAACATACCAGCGAGAAAGGGGGGGTGTCTGCGTCGGCGTGAGGCCTGGAGGGGGGGGGGGGGGGTGGGGCTGTCGCGGCTTCAGGTGGCGGAGGAGGAAGAAGATGGCCGAGGGGGGGGACTCGCACGCACGGTCTGAAGGAGGATACGAGGGGAAGGAGGCGGCGCTGGGAGGCCGACCTCCAGTGGCGCCCTCGACGAAGGGCGGTGGTGGAAAGGGGGGGAGATCGATGACGTCTCCGTCGTCTTCGAGGGTCCTTTTTTTTTTTTTTTTGATTCTGAACTGATAGGGGGGGCCAGAGTTAAAAGGGGGAAAGGAGTTTTTTTTTATTATTATTATTATTAAATTCAAAATAAAGTTGACTTTCACATACAACCTCAAAACGAGGTCCACCGCCTGTCGCCCATAGCGTTTCACCCCCATTCCGAACACAATGGGATATGTACCGCAAGATGAATCGACCGTTTCGATCAGTTTCCGTTAAATTTACATTTAAATCACTATACTGAATTTTAAACGTACATTTCAAATTACCGGGGTCACATATTAACTCTATAAATTCCATAAAAATATTTTCTAGCTTCGTATTGACGATACGGTCCTAACAAAACTAGTTTCGTCAAATTCTGAGATCGTTTGAAAAATGGCCAATTTCCAGTCGATTAAAATCAACTGAAACTGGTCAAACGCGTTTTCCTTTGCCACGCTCACATATTGATTCGAAAAATTATGAAATTTGAAATCTAGCAATAACTTGACACTGCGGACCCAACAAAACTGGTTTCGTCGAAATCCGAGGTCATTTGCAAAATGTCTATTTTTAAGGGCCTTATATATATAAAAATATATATAAATTCCACAGCGACTATTTCTAATTTTAAACTGGACATATCTTATCATTTCTAAGATGAAATCCCAGTTTGTTAACTTCGTTACAAAGATACAGTTATACAGATTCAAATATTTCTTGTTTCGTTCAATTCTGACTTATATTGAATTCTGTATATTCATTTGAAATTAGAAATCGAATTTTCGAACTACCGCGCCATTTTCAATTCCCTTTATAATTATATATAATTATTATATATTCTAACGACGACGTATATAATATATACGTTCGAATTCTATTCAAAATAAATTTCTCGTCGATATTATTTAAAATAATCTATTTTTAAATATTCAAAATTCGCTAAAATTGCCAAAATAAAAATTTTAAACTGGCCCAGATTTTCGGGTTGTTACAGAAATGTAACACCCCACCTCCGCCAGGGTGGCTCTTGCAAGCACTCTGACTTTGGAGGGGCGTTTGAATCGGGTAAACATGCATAATGATATATCAAGGCAGAACAAGAACATATGTATATATGTAAACAGAGTAAATAACATAGATAAAACAGCGGAAGATTTCAAACCATTTCAAAACAAGTCTGGTACAACATAATGTCAACTTTCCGAATAAACAAGTCTAGATAAAAACAACATCAACTGAAAAACTGAAATACATAAGTACTATCCCCAAAATAAGTGATAACCATAGCTAGCTTCATGTCAAACCGTACATGAGCTAAATCCCACAAGCAAGCGATCAGAAATCCAAGCTAAGCTCCAATATTCCCACCCTGAGAACCTGGGGGGGGGGGGGAAACGGAAGAAAAGAGGCGAAAGAAAACAGGTCAGTCAAAAAGACTGAGTAAGCCCTACTACAATCAATGTAAACTGATAAAGTTAACTGACATGAGAAGCAGGGATGAACATAAGGATAACAACATACTAGCATGATGATTAACTAACAAGGTAGATAAAGGTGTCATCGCATAATCAGGTTTAAGGTTTTTGCACCACAGGTGTACTAGCAAGCTAACATGACTTGAATAAACAAGTATTGATCCATTGGCCCAAGCTTTGGCCCAATAACATGAAGTGACCCTAATACGAGGTCCAACCAAACGGTCTAGTCGATCGGCTCCCTAAGCCTAACTCGTCACGTGTTGGTGTCAATACGGCCCAAACATAATTGTAGTCAGACTGTGCCGGGTCTCCCGTCGGGTGTATCAAGCCCTAGGGTGTCAACCCCTGGACACCATAAACATAAGTGCACAGTCTAGATCTACTGGTACCCATGCTTGACTTCTCCAAATACGGACTACGTGCACGACCATAGTCCGTCCGGAACTACATCGGCGTACCACTCTGCCGTCGTTTTTGGTCACTTACCTCAAGTCCAGTAATCGTGCCCCCACCCTAGCCTAGTCCCTAGGGTCTTAATGATACAAACTTGGGATTACTGCTGGAGTGGACCCCCATTGCTAGGATTTTCTAGTGGGTTAAGTACGGTTTAACCCTCTTGCTAATCATGGATTAACTTGGTTAAGTGTAACGATGAGTTCACGACTTAACCCTGATTAATCTACCAAGCCCAAATTGGTTAAGTATTAAGTGGACCATGACTTAACCCTAATCATGAGGCATTAATTAATTAATGTGCCTTAACCTCTCACATTAGACTTTGTTGCGGTTACTAGTTAAGCCGGTCGGTTCCGGGTAGCTTTACACCACAACTTGGTCTAACCTCGGGTTCAAGGTACAACATGACCAACTTCTCACATTGGGTCCTATTGTTTGTAGCAACTAGTTAAGCCGGTCGGTTCCGGGTAGGTTTACGCTACAAACTCAACCCAACCTCGAGTTGGTCACACTTATATTTTCTAAGTGTCATGTCCATTATGTTTACAAAACATATTACAAGTTTTCAAGCATTTGGGTAGACCTAACTTAATAGGTAAATTCCCAATGGGTAGACCTAACTTAATAGGTAAATTCCCAATCTTATGTTTTTATGTCTTTTAAGTTTACCCAACCCCAAACGCAATCCCATCGCTTACATATCGCAATAGCGCATAAAGGATAGAAAGAGGGAACTTGGCATAATCATGACATAAAGATTTTGAAGCCACAAGTTTAACATGGTGGCATATGAAATGTACATATGTTCATATACTTGCATATTACATTTTTAGGCCTCAAAAGCATGCATAAAACCAAACTTAGCATATTGGTGATACATGGTGATAAATGACATGTAGAAATGGCCATAAGTTCGCATTTAGCCTCACATGCAAGTTATCATAAGAGATATGATAACTTACATGTTGCCAAAATGCAACCTTCAGCATAAAGCTTAAAGCTTTATGTTCATATACTCAAGGTAAGCTTGCATAACATGATAACATGAGTAAAATGATCCACCCAAACTTGCATAACATACATGGCAAACTTGCATATCATAACATAGCAAACTTGCATAACATAACATGGCAAACTTGCATATAAACTTGCATATCATAACATGATAAACTTGCATATCATAACATGGCAAACTTGCATAACATACCATGATTAACTTGCATATCATAACATAGCAAACTTGCATATCATAACATATCAAACTTGCATAACATGACATAGTAAACTTGCATATCATGGCAAACTTGCATATCATAATGATCAACCAAACTTGCATCATTCATTTAACTTTAGAGTTTAAATATGAAAGTAGAAAAGGGCTTACAATGCTTATGAAGACTCAAATGAGTATAAGCAAATATAAGATTGAGACAAAGCCCTTATGCAATCAAATAAACCCAAAATGCAAGCTCCAATAGAAAAACCCTTGAGCCACAATGATCAAAACCCTTGCTTTATGATGTAAATATGGAAACTTGACTTGAATGCAAGCTAATGATGCTCATACAAGCTTGAAAACACTTGTATGCATTGAAAATCTCTCATGGAAATAACTTAGGAATTTTATGAAGAGAGTGGAGGCCATGAGAGGAATGATTTTGCCATAGTTTAGTTACTTGAATGAATAATGATGATTTAGGGTTAGGTTAGGGGCTTATTTATAGAGATTAGGATTAGTTTCAACCTTAGGATTAAACCCTAATTCCAATCTCAACCCTTAAAACCGAATCTGGCCCCCAAACTCAACACAACTCCCAAAATGGTGCACCAGGCAAAACTGCCCGGCTGAGCCAAGTCGACACCCAAGTCGACAGGGCTGTCGACTTGGGCCTAACCATGTCGACTGCCCAGTCGACAGGGCTGTCGACATGGGTGGTCTGGCGGGAAATTTCCCGCCTGCGCCCAACTGCCATAATTTCCAAATTCAAACTTGAATTTGAAATCTGTTTTTTACTTTTAGATTTTCTGAAAACTTCGTTGGGCCTTAATCGGGTCATACGGACTCCGATTTTCGAAAACTCGGACTCTATTTCGCGTATTTTTCCGAGACGAACGCAATGGCATAACCCGTTTCCCTTGATTCAGATTTATAAATTAAATTCTGCCTCGATTTACATTATAACAGGTTATTGAAAATACGGGTTGTTACATTCTCCCCTCCTTAAAGGATTTCGTCCCCGAAATCTTCAAGTTAGGAAGAACGTATCCTACCATCCAACATCCATCTACTCAAAACATCATCCACGAGCAATCATTGTCCTTACAAGATTCTAAATGTTGTATGAACATATGCAAAGGTGTGTGTATATGTACTTATCTAATGCAAATATCATCAATGCAAATTATGTTAGTGAAATGAATCCATATGTATGCAATTCCTAACATAATGTATAACATCTATATGTGTGCACATAACATACATCCATATGCAACATCCATGTGATAACACAAAAATTTTCATCCATGAATAAGCGTAAACACTCATGCATATGCAATATGAGGAGTGTGTGAGCCGATCTAGTGCCTAATGTGTATAATGCATCCACGAGTAACCACTTGCAAACATCAAGCATAACATGTTTCAAACACATGTTTCATCCAAAGGGTTTCTACCTAAGGTTCTCATGACGAGATTAACACGATAAACTAGATAAACATGGATAGCAAAGAGAAAGATATGCTAACAAAGAAAAGAAATTGAGAGTGTACCCTCAAAAAGGAATGGATAAAGCCCACGCATCTTCTCCTCGGTTTCCCAAGTTGCGTCTTCTACGGCTCCACCCCATTGAACCTTTACCAACTTGACCTCTCGATTCCTTAGCTTCTTGGTCTCCGTCCCCAAGATACGAATCAGAGCTCTCCTCAAGGTAGCCTCTTTCTCCACTTCCACATCTTTCAGAACACTTGGCTCAACAACCTCTGCTGATTCATGTAAACACTTCCGGAGATGCGAGACATGAAAAACATCGTGTACTCCGGCAAGCTTCTCGGGCAACTCCACTCTATAAGCCATCTGCCCGATCCTCTCTATAATAGGGAATGGTCCAACAAACCTCGGTGCTAACTTCCCAACGGCTCCAAATCAGACCACATTCCGTAAAGGAGAAACCTTCACGAAAACCATATCCCCAACATCAAATTCCAAATCAGTTCTTCGCTTATCAGCATAGGATTTCTGTCGGTCTTGGGCCGCTTTCATCCGTCTCCGAATCAACTCGACCTTCTCGGATGTATCTCTGATCATATCAGGCCCAAGTATAAGCTTATCTGTAGTCTCCCACCAACATGTAGGCGACTTGCACGGCCTCCCATATAAAGCTTCAAATGGTGCCATCCCTATGCTTGCCTGATAACTGTTATTATATGCAAACTCAACAAGAGGAAGATGGTCTTCCCAAGTACCACCAAAATCCAGAATACAAAGCCTCAATAGATCCTCGAGTACCCTATTCACCCTTTCGGTTTGACCGTCCGTCTATGGGTGATAAGCCGTACTTAGATTCAACTTCGTGCCCATAGCTTCTTGCAAGTTATTCCAGAACTGACTTGTAAAGATTGGGTCATGGTCACTGACTATACTAGAAGGGACTCCATGTAGTCTCACAATCTCACGAAGATATACAGACGCTAGCCAAGATGCGGTCCTCTTGCTCTTCACCGGAATGAAATGAGCACTCTTTGTAAGTCTATCCACAATAACCCAAATGCTCGTATTCCCTTTCCTTGACCTTGGTAGCCCATCGATAAAATCCATGGAAATACTCTCCCACTTCCATAGTGGAACGTCTGAGGATGCAATAGCCCACCGGGCTTCTTCGACTCGGCCTTAACTTGCTGGTAAATGATACATCTAGAGACAAACTCTGCCACATCCTTCTTCATCCCAGGCCAAAAGAAAATGCGCTTCATATCTTTATACATCTTATCTCCGCCCGGATGTATAGTCAACTTAGAGCGATGTGCTTCCTCCAGAACTTTTCTTACTAAATCTTCTACCATTGGAACACATAACCTTCCGTCTCTCCTCAGCCAACCCTTGTCATCAATAGAATATCGAGCGAGATGACTAGACGCCTCTCCTCGAATCAGCTTATCCATAATCTCAACTATCTGAGGGTCTTCTCTCTGCGAAGCCCCAACTTGATCAAGAAGGGTAGGTCTGAGTTCCAGAGATGCTAAAGAACCGGTCATCGACTCAATCGCCAAAGAGAAATCAAAGGTTGCCACATACCCTAAATTCTTCATCTCAACGAATAGAGGACTCAGAGTCAACCTTTTTCTACTCAATGCATCTGCTACCACATTCCCCTTGCTAGGGGTATAAGCTATCTCAAAATCGTAGGACGCCAAGAATTCCATCCATCTTTGTTGCCTCAGATTCAGATCCTTCTGAGAAAAGAGATACTTCAATGACTTGTGATCGGTATAAAGCTCAAATCTTTCTCCCAGAAGATAATGGCGCCAAGCCTTGAGTGCATATACTATTGCTGCCAACTCTAAGTCATGAGTGGGATAATTCTTCTCATGCACTTTGAGTTGTCTACCGCCAAAGCATATCACTCTTCCTTCTTGCATCAGAACAGCTCCTAACCCCGTGCCACATGCATCGGTGTATACTGTAAATAACTTCCCTCCATCGGGCAAAGCTAGAACAGGTGCTGATGTGAGAGCTCTCTTGAGCCTCTGAAAAGCAAGCTCGCATTCTATGCTCTAAGCAAAAACTAAATTCTTCTTCGTCAATTTAGTCAGAGGAGCGGAAATCTTCGCGAAGTCCTTGATGAACTTCCGGTAAAAGCCTGCAAGACCTAGAAAACTTCTCACTTCGGTTGCATTCCTTGGAGTCTTCCAATCCTGAACCGCAACTACCTTAGCGGGATCCACCGCTAAGCCTTGCTTAGATACTATATGCCCAAGGAATCTAACTTCCCTTCTCCAAAAGTGACACTTGGAGAACTTGGCCTTCAACTGATGCGCTCTAAGCGTATCCATCACCTCCACGAGATGCCTTGCGTGCTCTTCCTCATCCTTAGAGAAGATCAGAATATCATCTACGAAGACCACGACAAACTTGTTCAAGAACTCCCTGAACACCCTACTCATCAAGTCCACGAAGTATGCGGGTGCATTAGTCAAGCCGAACGGCATGACAAGCCATTCGAAGAATCCATCTGGAGTTCTGAACGCAGTCTTGTCTATACTATCTTCAGCTACCCTGAGCTGATGGAATCCAGTAGCAAGATCAAGCTGAGAGAAAACAGAAGCACCGATAAGCTGGTCAAAGAGATCATCAATCCTCGGTAACGGGTGTCTGTTCTTCTTAGTCAGCTTATTCAACTCTCGATAGTCAACACAAGGTTGGAGAGAACCATCTGCCTTGGTAGCAAATACCACAGGCGCTCCCCATTCAAATATACTTCATCTAATGAAGTTCTTCTCAAGCAACTCCTTCACTTGCTTACTTAGCTCCCGCCTTTCACGCGGAGCCATGTGCCGAAAGGGCAAAGAAACCGGCTTTGCATTATCCACCAGATAAATGCGGAAATCAATCTCTCGCTTAGGGGGCAACCCCCTAACTTCATCGAAAACATCCGGATACTCTCGAACCACTCTCACGGACTGAAGAGTTTCCATTGACGAGTCGAGTGATTCAAGATAGCACAACATGACGGGACCTCTCGGATTACAAGAAATTTCTAGGGTGTTTCCGAGGCGAGTCACGAGCCTCACAACCCTATGCTCACAATCAAGGACGGCTCCATATCTGGACAACCAATCCATGCCCAATATCAATCCGTATCCCCTAAAACCAAGAACATAAGCACTACACTCAGTATAGAGATCCTCAAATCCCCACATATCATAGACAGATGGGCGGAACCCCCAATAGGATTTGAGACATAGACGGGATCATCTACCAATCTAGTACTAAGGTGCAAACTATCAACAAGATCAGATGAGATAAAGCTATGCGATGCACCAGAATCAAACAAGGTACGAACTGGAAAATCAGAAATATATACAAGGCTCTCAACAGAAATACTACCTCGATCGGGAACTGGAGCGGCATTGAGAGCATGAACTTGCCCTCCTGAAGGTCCAGCACGCTGAGTCTGACCCTGGCCTTGCCCTTGCTTCTTTGGGCAATCCTTACTGAAATGTCCAGTCTCACCGCAGAAAAAGCATTCACCATTCTTCCTTTTCCTCTTCTTACAATCCTTAATAAGATGCCCAACTAAACCGCAATAATGGCACTTCCCCTTGGTGTTCTTGCCCTTGTTGTTGTTCCCCTTGTTGCCTTGACTCTTGTTCTTGTTCTTGTTCTGATTGCCTTGACTGCTCTGACCACTTGGATTACCCTGATTTCCTTTCCACTGGGAATCAGTCTTCTTGGCTTGAGTATCATTCGTCTTGATCTCTTTCTTGACATCTCCCTGAAGTAACGCCATATCAACCAAGCTCTCAAACGTGGCCCCATGGGGAATATGTGACATAGCCAATCCCTGCAACGGCTCATTCAATCCTCTAGCAAAACGAAGAGCCTTCTTTTGAGGAGTATTCACCATATCCAAGCCAAAACGAGCTAACTGATTGAACTTGTTCACATATTCTTTGACAGACATATCTCCTTGTTTCAAAGTTATGATCCCCTCCATTTGCAGATTCTCCTCAGCAGAAGATAGAAACTTAAGCACGAACCTTGCCCTGAAATCGGCCCAAGTCTCAACAGGCCTAGTACCATTGGTGACTTCCCACCAATAAGCGGCTTCATCCTTCATAAGCCAAACCACCAACAAGATCTTCCTCTGATCGTCTAACCCAAAGATAGCTAATAAATCCTCGTTCTCTTTCAACCAATTTCTGGCCTCTACAAAAGTCTCAGTGCCTTGAAAGTTCTTTCCACCCATTGCTTTGAAATCTTTGCAAGTCTTTGCGAAGTCAGCTTGAGGATGCTGAGGGGGAGGAGGAAGAGGAACCTCAGCGACAGGAGGAGGAGGAACATTAACTACCGGAGGAGGAGGAACATTAACTACCGGAGGAGGAGGAACATCTGCGGGGCCGGCTTCGGTCGCCCTAGCCTCCAAAAGTCTCCTATACCAAACAGGTACGTGTGCTCCCTCCGGAATAGCAAAGTTATCGGCCATACTGAAAACGAAAAAAGACAGATTCAGAATGGAGAAAAATGAAGGAATTTTGCTAATGGCTTTTTGGGGAATAGCTTTTAAAATAAACTAGACTTTTCTTTGGAAAATACTTTATACTTGGTTTTGAAAATAGTTTTCCAAAAGTTTTTTTTTAAAAAAAAAAAAACCTTTTTGTTCCTTCTCGTAAACCATATGCTCTGATACCAAATGTAACACCCCACCTCCTCCAGGGTGGCTCTTGCAAGCACTCTGACTTTGGAGGGGCGTTTGAATCCGGTAAACATGCATAATGATATATCAAGGCAGAACAAGAACATATGTATATATGTAAACAGAGTAAATAACATAGATAAAACAGCGGAAGATTTCAAACCATTTCAAAACAAGTCTGGTACAACATAATGTCAACTTTCCAAATAAACAAGTCTAGATAAAAACAACATCAACTGAAAAACTGAAATACATAAGTACTATCCCCAAAATAAGTGATAACCATAGCTAGCTTCATGTCAAACCGTACATGAGCTAAATCCCACAAGCAAGCGATCAGAAATCCAAGCTAAGCTCCAATATTCCCACCCTGAGAACCTGGGGGGGGGAACAGAAGAAAAGAGGCGAAAGAAAACAGGTCAGTCAAAAAGACTGAGTAAGCCCTACTACAATCAATGTAAACTGATAAAGTTAACTGACATGAGAAGCAGGGATGAACATAAGGATAACAACATACTAGCATGATGATTAACTAACAAGGTAGATAAAGGTGTCATCGCATAATCAGGTTTAAAGTTTTTGCACCATAGGTGTACTAGCAAGCTAACATGACTTGAATAAACAAGTATTGATCCATTGGCCCAAGCTTTGGCCCAATAACATGAAGTGACCCTAATACGAGGTCCAACCAAACGGTCTAGTCGATCGGCTCCCTAAGCTTAACTCGTCACGTGTTGGTGTCAATACGGCCCAAACATAATTGTAGTCAGACTGTGCCGGGTCTCCCGTCGGGTGTATCAAGCCCTAGGGTGTCAACCCCTGGACACCATAAACATAAGTGCACAGTCTAGATCTACTGGTACCCATGCTTGACTTCTCCAAATACGGACTACGTGCACGACCATAGTCCGTCCGGAACATCGGCGTACCACTCTGCCGTCGTTTTTGGTCACTTACCTCAAGTCCAGTAATCGTGCCCCCACCCTAGCCTAGTCCCTAGGGTCTTAATGATACAAACTTTGGATTACTGCTGGAGTGGACCCCCATTGCTAGGATTTTCTAGTGGGTTAAGTACGGTTTAACCCTCTTGCTAATCATGGATTAACTTGGTTAAGTGTAATGATGAGTTCACGACTTAACCCTGATTAATCTACCAAGCCCAAATTGGTTAAGTATTAAGTGGACCATGACTTAACCCTAATCATGAGGCATTAATTAATTAATGTGCCTTAACCTCTCACATTAGACTTTGTTGCGGTTACTAGTTAAGCCGGTCGGTTCCGGGTAGCTTTACACCACAACTTGGTCTAACCTCGGGTTCAAGGTACAACATGACCAACTTCTCACATTGGGTCCTATTGTTTGTAGCAACTAGTTAAGCCGGTCGGTTCCGGGTAGGTTTACGCTACAAACTCAACCCAACCTCGAGTTGGTCACACTTATATTTTCTAAGTGTCATGTCCATTATGTTTACAAAACATATTACAAGTTTTCAAGCATTTGGGTAGACCTAACTTAATAGGTAAATTCCCAATGGGTAGACCTAACTTAATAGGTAAATTCCCAATCTTATGTTTTTATGTCTTTTAAGTTTACCCAACCCCAAACGCAATCCCATCGCTTACATATCGCAATAGCGCATAAAGGATAGAAAGAGGGAACTTGGCATAATCATGACATAAAGATTTTGAAGCCACAAGTTTAACATGGTGGCATATGAAATGTACATATGTTCATATACTTGCATATTACATTTTTAGGCCTCAAAAGCATGCATAAAACCAAACTTAGCATATTGGTGATACATGGTGATAAATGACATGTAGAAATGGCCATAAGTTCGCATTTAGCCTCACATGCAAGTTATCATAAGAGATATGATAACTTACATGTTGCCAAAATGCAACCTTTAGCATAAAGCTTAAAGCTTTATGTTCATAAACTCAAGGTAAGCTTGCATAACATGATAACATGAGTAAAATGATCCACCCAAACTTGCATAACATACATGGCAAACTTGCATATCATAACATAGCAAACTTGCATAACATAACATGGCAAACTTGCATATAAACTTGCATATCATAACATGATAAACTTGCATATCATAACATGGTAAACTTGCATAACATACCATGATTAACTTGCATATCATAACATAGCAAACTTGCATATCATAACATATCAAACTTGCATAACATGACATAGTAAACTTGCATATCATGGCAAACTTGCATATCATAATGATCAACCAAACTTGCATCATTCATTTAACTTTAGAGTTTAAATATGAAAGTAGAAAAAGGCTTACAATGCTTATGAAGACTCAAATGAGTATAAGCAAATATAAGATTGAGACAAAGCCCTTATGCAATCAAATAAACCCAAAATGCAAGCTCCAATAGAAAAACCCTTGAGCCACAATGATCAAAACCCTTGCTTTATGATGTAAATATGGAAAATTGACTTGAATGCAAGCTAATGATGCTCATACAAGCTTGAAAACACTTGTATGCATTGAAAATCTCTCATGGAAATAACTTAGGAATTTTATGAAGAGAGTGGAGGCCATGAGAGGAATGATTTTGCCATAGTTTAGTTACTTGAATGAATAATGATGATTTAGGGTTAGGTTAGGGGCTTATTTATAGAGATTAGGATTAGTTTCAACCTTAGGATTAAACCCTAATTCCAATCTCAACCCTTAAAACCGAATCTGGCCCCCAAACTCAACACAACTCCCAAAATGGTGCACCAGGCAAAACTGCCCGGCTGAGCCAAGTCGACACCCAAGTCGACAGGGCTGTCGACTTGGGCCTAACCATGTCGACTGCCCAGTCGACAGGGCTGTCGACATGGGTGGTCTGGCGGGAAATTTCCCGCCTGCGCCCAACTGCCCTAATTTCCAAATTCAAACTTGAATTTGAAATCTGTTTTTTACTTTGAGATTTTCTGAAAACTTCGTTGGGCCTTAATCGGGTCATACGGACTCCGATTTTCGAAAACTCGGACTCTATTTCGCGTATTTTTCCAAGACGAACGCAATGGCATAGCCCGTTTCCCTTGATTCAGATTTATAAATTAAATTCTGCCTCGATTTACGTTATAACAGGTTATTGAAAATACGGGTTGTTACACGAAACGTGAAATGAAGTACTATATATATATATAGTATGTATGTTTCCAAATGAAGATATGGAAAGTGCCTTCCACTGAAAATTGAAAATTGAAAATATTAGCTACGTTGGTGCTCCATTGATTGGGGTATCCATCGATATCGGAATCCTATTCGGTGGGATCACATTGATTATTATTACTTATCTGTTCTAGTATAATTCGAGGGGCGCAAAGGCTACAGTTACGAGCGGTTCTATTGAGATAGTGGTCATAACCATCGCGTAACTGCGATCTAGACGCCATAGCGAAATTCGAGGGGCGTGATGCCTACAGTACAAGCGGTTCCACTGAGATAGTGGTCGTAACTGCTGTGCAACTGCGATCTACGACAACAACCATGGCAAATTTCGAAGGGTGTGATACTTATGGTTACAAGCGATTCTACTGGGATAGTAACGGATTCTACTGGGATAGTAGCGTAACCGCAGAGTAACCGCGATCCATAGAGGAGCGTACTTTCCATATCTATTTTTTTTTAATATTTTCACTAGGAGTTGAAACAAGTATATTAAGTACTTAGAGATTTTAGTCATGCGCCTGGCCAGCGTATGCCTAACGTTTGTAAGAACGACAATAAACTTGTTAAACTTCGAGTTATTAAGTATTTTCATACGTTAAATAACAAATTAATAGCTGCAATTAAATTTATATAACTTCAACATAATAGACTAAGAAATAAAATTATTTAAATGTCTTAAGAAATACAACAGCTTTAATTTTTCAATAAAATTCTTTTTTCCTATTTCAAAAGTTGTTTTCAAACACGGGAATCATATTTTCAAATTTTAAGTTTTGTTATAAATATTTTAACTTTGTTTAAAAGCCTATTTTTATTTTGTTTAAACTAAATTTTGTATTAGTATGTATTTTGTTGTATACACGAGTGGAAACCCGTGCGTTGCACGAAAGCATAGAGTACGGGGTGTTGTAGTTTGCACGCACGTGGTTGTTTGACGCTCTTCGCGCGTGGTTGTGGCACGCTCTTCGTGCGTGATTGATGAAAGTCGTTTGTGCGTCGATTGATGTTCATCAAATGTTATGTATATGTGGAGTAATTGTATATTTAAATTTTTATTTGTCGCATGTTATTTAATGTAAATTGGAAGTGGATGAATGTAAAATATTGGAATTATTTCAGTTGAGTAGTAAAAGATGCGCGAAGTTGGCAACAGAATAATAAATGAAAGGGAAAAAGTGTCATAATTAAAAACAAACTGCAGAAAACAAACTGCATAATACAAACTTATGCATACAAAGAAAAGACAGGTAAATTTATACAGTGGTAACACAGGTGGGAAGTGAATGTAATTTATTAGAGGGGAATACAAACGGAACTGGTGAGTGTGGAAAGAAGGACATGAGGTTATAATGGAGAAACAGGTTGATTAATTCCTTGAACGCCTTGCCAGATACTCTGCCCCGATCCTATCACAGCCCGCAGACTGCAGTAAAGAAAAAAAATGGTTAGAAAAGCAGTTTGTACGAAGTCGTAGTGTTTAAGGTACCAAACTGAATAAGTAATTGCGAAAACACTTGTAATAGTGAAGAAAATAAGGACTTGCAAACAAATAAACTAACCAAAAAGATGGACATTGGTGATCGCGTCGGTGGCAGGCCAAATATTTTTATTGCAAAGCATCTGTAGACAAAATAAAGGTGTAAAACTGCAGTACGAAATTTTTAAAAAAAAAAGTTTTAGAAAACTAACCTTTGAGGGGAAAAGTACATACATTTGTACTCCAATTTTTTTGTGAAATTACAGCAAAACCTCAGGATAAACGACATTTGTTGTAAATGTTGTTGTGGTTGATTTTAGCAGAATTGAAATTCTACGGAATGCAGTGCATCTAGATAGAGCAACATACAGTTGTCCATGACTAAACACTTCGGTGCGTAAATCAATACCTACGTACTTCACAGATTGACCTTGTGCTTTATTGATAATTAATGTGTAAGCAAGCTTAATAGGAAACTGACGTCTTGACATGTTTATAGATAATTCTGAGGAAGATGGTTGAAGAGATATTCTAGGTATAAATACAAAATTACCAGCTTTATCTCCAGTAAGTATTTGAGCTTCAATTATTCGTGTTGCACATCGGACTACTATCAACCTTGTTCCATTGCAGAGTCCCTCTTTTGGAGCTAGGTTTCTAAGCAGCATAATCGGGCTTCCAACTTTAAGTTCAAGTTTGAATGGTGGTAATCCACTACACTTTAATGAATTCAGAAATTTAGTTGGGTAACGATCATTTTCCTCATTTTCCACTAACTTGTCAGCAGAAAGGAAAATATGAATATCACCAGAGCATTTCTGCAGATATGCAGAATTTATTGTGCTCACATCTTCGTTACGTGCTGAGAGAATAGTTCTATCCTTTAGAAAATCTGGGGATACTTGGTTGACAGTAAGTCGTGGATAAACAGTGTTAATTAAGTTAGCAAGACTACTGCATTGTGCATCATTGATAGGTCAATGTGTTGTTCTGGCGTTGATCCGATCTGTACAACAATAAATTTGATTAAAAGAACAATTATATTAAATAGACACAGAGTCGAACTACTGTTATGATAGTAGTAGGAAATGAAAATGTAGTACCCTGGTTAGATATTCCGCCAAAGCACCACTCTCAATGTCGTTGGAACTTAGTCGCATATTTTTGTGTAAACATAAGACATGAACGACTGCCCATAACGATGATCGACGTAACGTTGATGCAACAATATCTTCACGTGTTTCCTTTGGGATAACTGGTAAAATTTGGCGAAAATCTCCTCCTAAAACAATTGTCAGTCCACCGAAAGGCTGTGTGTTATCTCGAATATCGTTTAATGATCGATCGACTATTTAAACACAAAATCGATGTTGCATTGGTACTTCATCCCATATAATGAGACTTGCTTGTCTTATGAGCTCGGCTTTTGATGATTGTTTTGTAAATCCGCAAGTTGAGTCCTCTAAAATATTTAATGATAGGGAAAATGTTGATTGCGCTGTTCTACCTCCAAGAAGTAGTGAAGAAGCAATACCTGATGAAGCAAAGGTAAGCACAATATGTCCTAGACTCCGACATTTGTCTGCAATTGTGTTATATAAGTATGTTTTTCCAGTCCCAGCTCCACCATTTAAAAAAAAAGTTTTTCCGTCTCGATTTTGAACAGACGAAAATATTAATTTGTATGCTATCCGTTGATCATCGTTGAAACTAAGAATATTTTTTTCCGACTTCGCATCTTGTCTTTCATATTGTAGTTGTTTGTGTTCCATTATAAGTCTGTTTTGCACAGCAATTTCCTAGTTTTTAGTTGGCAGAGGCATTGGTGGAAAATCATGTAGACTTTTTCCTGATTCTTGGAGTAATTTGTTAAGAATATGTAAACCATAATCTTGGATTTCATATTCAGTAGGATTAGTAATGTGGAACCGATTTGTGATAGTGTGCCCTAAATCATCACAAATGTGTGTAGCAAATTTTGTCCAAAGGTTATGCGGTCGTAAAGGGTAGCACTGAGTGAGAATAATGGAGAAAAGTCTTCTAAGTTGATATCCAGTGTTCATAATTAAAGCCTCTTCCAAACATGTGACCCATTCTTCGTCATCTTCAAGCATACCTTTAGCAACGCATGCATCTTTAAATGTTTCATGAACTTCGCCATTAACTGTTCGTAAATCCTCAAAAGATGTTGCACACTTTTATCTTTTCATTTAAGCTATTTATAGCATGCATGAAATACTAGGAATGTGTATCAGTAAACAAAATTTAATTCATACAGCAGTTTATGTTATGTAACTTCTTTGCTATATACACGACCCATTTACATTAAATATGAGTATGTATGCTCGCATGTCTCCAATAGCAACATCAAAATCATACGTAACATAAGGCAAGATTCAAGAGGTATTCACAGCATGTTAAATTAAGCCATTTAAAGATAAATTGTATATAGCAACATCAAAATCATACATAACATAAGGCACGATTCAAGAGGTATTAACAGCATGTTAAATTGAGTCATTTAATGGCTAATTATATATAGCAACATCAAAATCATACGTAACATAAAGCAAGATTCAAGAGGTATTCACAGCATGTTAAATTGAGCCATTTAATGCTAAATTATATATAGCAACATCAAAATCACACGTAACATAAGGCACGATTCAAGAGGTATTCACAGCATGTTAAATTGAGCCATTTAATGCTAAATTATATATAGCAACATCAAAATCATACGTAACATAAGGCAAGATTCAAGAGGTATTCATAGCATGTTAAATTGAGCCATTTAACGCTAAATTATATATAGCAACATAATTTCAAATATATTTTGAAGCTTTTAGGTCCCAACCCATTTAATGCTAATTTCATAGTTGAAATTGGGTATCATTAGAATATTGTTAGTGATTGGCTCTTATGATTTGCACATTTTTATCTTTTCATTTAAGCTATTTATTGCATGCATGAGATGCTAGGAATGTGTATCAGCAAACAAAAATATAATTCATACAGCAGTTTATGTTATGTAACTTCTTTGCTATATACACGACTGACTTACAGTAAAGATTTCGTATGTATGCTCAACTGACTCCGAAAGGTATATAACAACATCAAAATCATAAGTAACATAAGGCAAGGTTCAAGAGGTATTCACATCATATTAAATTGAGCTAACCACATCACACGAAATATATATTTTTTTTCACAGAAAGCAAATGCAGAGAGGACAAAAATAAATATGACAGACTTTGATACAGGATATATATTAAAACTTATTATCAACATTTAAACATATTTTTAAGTACACGTAAAAAAGTGTAATTATCGATCACCACGTCCTTACTCCAATGTGCTGAGTGCAAGTTAAGCTGCAAAAAAGAGTAAATAAGCAGTTGGTTAAAACAAAAAATGTACTTATTTTAGTATTCAAAATATAAGCAGTAGATTGTCTTACCGTATTTCTTTTTAATGGCCATTCAGTAGTTTGCCGATTATTCATTGTATCCTCTTTATAGGCCAGTATTGCACTATCCCAAATCTTTAATGTGATATGGAAAATGTAATATGAATTGATAATTAAATTAAAGAGTATACGAACACATGAGCAGAGGTTATACTTCACTTCCTAGGCTTGTTCTCTGTCTTGGCCATGTGCTTCTCCGAATTTGCATAGGCCGGTCTGGGTAAACATGTCGACCCTTCAAGATATGGGTAGATGTTATGTACTGATAATCTCAAATTAAAATATGTAAGCATATAACTAAAAGATAAACACTTACATGATTGTCAAACATAATGACATTAACCCCATATTCATGTAGCAAACATACGATTTTGGAAACAATATAATCTCCATCCACCCAAAGATTTCTGTGAATGTGAGATTATTAAATATTTTTGCTGCTTGTCATCGCGCATTGTGTACAGAGGACATAATCATCGTGTACGATAAGTGAATTGGTAAGTGGAAAAATGTTAAACGGGAAGATTAGAATGCGTGAATTGGGTGGAGATGGGATTAAATGAGAAGAGAAGGTGAAGTTGCGACTTGCGAGAAGAGAAGACAGAAGAGGTTATCTACAAATATATAAAAAGGGTTGGTGGAAGAAAGAATTTAGAATGGAGTGGAGGAAGGAGTGGAGGAAGACATGGGAACGTGAAAGTGGGAGAGCAAAGTTACTAATACACGTGATAACTAAATATAAGGCAAATGCGGATGAGGTGGCAATCAAAATACCAGGGGATGTGTTTAAATTAGGACGGTGGATTTGTTTTTGCGGGATTAAATCTGAACCACTCTTTGTCTTGTTGTTTGTCCAAGGGGGGAATTTTATTATATAGATATGCATATTTTTTTTAACCTCTCATTTTCGAGGACGAAAAGTTCTGAGTAGGGGAGGTTGTAACATCCCATATATTTCAACAATTTAAGTTATCGAATTTAATTTAATTATTGAATGAAAACTGATTTTTAGATAAAGTTTTTTTGTTATTAATGAAATTTATTAATTTCCGCTGAATGTTTGATTGAAAATAATATGTGGTTTGTAGATGAAATAAATTCTAACAATATATATATATGTAAATATATATATCTTTGGCCATTGCCTTTAATTATTTCCTTGTCTTTTCAAGATATAACGTGTAGAAATTTGAAATGGGGATTACATGTTCAAACCTTCATTAATTTATTTGTTAAATTGTGATTTATAATGATGAAAATTATCAATTTGTGTCTGCATTTGGAATAACCAACTTTAAGTTATTATCGATAAAAATTAATTGTTGAATCCTTGATTTTATTTAAAGGTTCAATATAGGAATTAATGCGATAATTGAAAATAAATTTGTTATTGTTTTCAGTTTAATTTTGTATATGAAGAATTATAACAAAATAGAATGTCAACGATGTATAATGTACGTGTTAACTATCGTAGTTAATGAAAATTAATGTTAACATTTATAATAATAAATAAATATAAAATAAAACAAACAAAATAAAAAACATATTTATTGTCCAACCTTTCCATGTATCTCTAATGTTTTGGTGTATTTATTTTAGTATTGAAGTCCGAAAGGGTTATTTAGTCTGTAGGCCTTTTATTATTCATAAAACAAAAAGGCCATGCATTGCCCATGCATTGCCTACCCTTTTTAAATGCATGCATGCATTGTAAATTTTGAACTGACATAATTTGTTATATTTCCAACATATGCATTTTTTTCTAAATAGACAACGTTTCATACAGTAATATACATGCGGTGGCCACTCATTTTCAAGTTTCCTTTTTAACTTTAAACCATACATGCATTCATTTATTTAATACCATAAATTATCAATGTCTATGTTAATACATTTCCAAAACCTTCAATTTCTTCCAATTCGTTACTTCATTTTTTCTCCCTTCCACTTCGCCTTAAATTTGAATCATTCCAATAAAACAAGAATTAACCTTTTGCATGCATATATATATATATATATATATATATATATATATATATATATATATATATATATGTTCACGTTTGTCATCACTTATCTCATGAAGCATGCATGGTGTTAACTGTCTTTTGAGTTCTACCATTTTAAAAATCTTTTTTTCTCTTCTTCTTATTTCCTGTTAAACTAAGGACGCTCTTTCTTTAATTATCAACGCATTTGAACAAAGGCCATTTTTATGTTGTATGTTTTGATATTTAATATGAAACTATAGAAAAGGTTGGATTTTATTTTCTGGTAAACCCAACTATTTGGCCCTACCATATTTAAGCAAATATGTGACTATAAATAGTACATGAATAAAAATCTGCATCGCCCATATTTGGAACCGTTCTCTTGGAATTAATGGAATACGTGCATCATGAATGAGACGTTCAATTTAAAATTCAAATTCTTTAATAACTGCTGTCATTTACTCCTTGTAATTCGCTTTGTTTTAATTGTTCCACTCTCTCCTACCTATTCTTTTGGTCACTAACCGGATACATATCCCCGCGCGCGCGCGCGCGTGTGTGTGTGTATAAGAGCAACTCCTTCCTCTCCTCATTTTTCATTTTCAGCTGGCAAATAAATTCTTCTCCTAAAAAAAAATGAAAATCCACAGATCGAAAGTATGGCCTCTTTCAAGGTTCCGCCTTCGCCAAATTTCAACACGCTGCCCCCCCTAGCCTTTCGCTTCTCAAGCCGAGCCTTCACCTCCGCCAAGTCCAAACTGCAAAGACTGAATTTGCTACACTCTCGTTTCACCTGAAACCTGCGCCGCTGTAGTAGCCGCAGCGGAGGTCCGCTTCTCCCTTCTGCCTTAAAAAAAAACCTCCGCCTCTTTCCCAAACGCACAAGTTGTCCACCTGTAGCTGGATCCATTCGCCTGCATCAACGAATTTGTCATTAAATCGCAGTCCAATGCCGCACCGCCTCAAAATCGAACCCGCAACCGTCGCCTAAGTCATGACCAATAGTAAGTTTTTCTTACGATTAAACTTTTTGCAAGTTTGCGACTTCGGATTCCTCCGAGTATAGTTGGTTAAGGACCGTTGTTTGATACTGTATTTTTCGTCGACTACCTTTCTTTCCCACTTGACAATCATTTTTTTTTACTCTTGTCTTAAAGTTTTAAAAGCTGTTATTTATGTTGATGCCACATAATCACTTTAGTATGTTAGGAATACCATTTATTTACATGCATGGTTATATAAAGTGCCACTACCCTTGCTGTGTGATTTTCCCAATGGGTACAAGGAATTTATTTAAGTCTTGATTTTCTTGTACCAATTTGGTATCAAATATTTGTTCGTTGGTTGCATGTCCTAGATCATTGTGACCTGAAAGAAAAAAAACAATGCATGTTTTGACTAAAAGAACAATTTCTTATTTTTCTGCACGCATTAGTTCATTCAAGGACCCATGTAATGGTTCGAAAATATACCTTATGTTGTGAACTCATGAAAAGGAAATGGACTGTTAAAACTATTTAAATTGAGTCACTGTTGGTAGCCATGATTTAGCTAAGAATCTTCAAGTTTGTTCATTTTTTTTCTTCTCCCACTTGATTTCTCAACCATGATCACTACTTGTTGTGTAGTACTAGTTGTTGAAGTCTGCCTTTTGGTTACGCTTGTTATATGAATACATGGACACAATATATTGGCTAGATTTCCGTGTGCATACCATTATTTGCTATAACTGTTTGAAATATGAAAAAATGTATAGTTACCTGAAGTACAGTATAACATAATTACATGTGTATGTACCTGGGTATGGTTTCATGTTATTTCTTTTGAACCCACCACTCTATTACTAAAATTATGACTGGTTCCCTTGAAGCTTGCAACTGAATTAGTAAGATAATATCATGCTTTGGAACATAGGTCCTTTCTATTTGCATTAAAAACTGCCTATGCGTTATTGACATACACTCATACATGGACCATTTATTTGTGCACTGCATTTTAGTTTTCCAAGTATGTTTACAGTACCTTTTCCCTATGCATGCACCATATATATATATATATATATATATATATATATATAGACACACATACACACACTGATTGTTATTTTGTCCATTTGCATTGGTTTAAAATTAGTATCTTTTGCCACTTTCATGCATTGTTAGGAAATATTACTTATTTTAGCTTTTTGCACACTATTTATGTTAGCATGTACATGACTACTATCTCGCTAATACTAAATTCACGGCCCACCACGAAACCGTACACACTTGTTGAGTTGTTTTGTAATGTTTATTTCGGCGGTTCTTTGCTTTAGATACTTGTATTATTTAATAATTTGTCGGGATTAAACAAATTATTTTTTTGTGTTTATCGAGTTTGCTAACTTGAAATAAGTTTAATCCTGACTCGGGTGTTTTGTGTATTTTGCATGGAACGCTCGGGTCAGATCCTAAGTGTTCCAAATTTAAAGATTTCAGCTAGCAAACTGGAGAGGAATGTGAAGACGCATTTGTGCGCGCAAGGACCGATTGAAAAAGTAAACTTTAAATTTAAAAATCACGTATTGTATTTATAAATTCTTCCACTGTATAAAATGATTTGTAAAACTCTGATATTATGCATATAAAAATTTATTCCGCTGCAAACATTTATGTTCTGTGATTTTCTGTTTATTGGTTCTGTTAAACCTCATAAGCAATAGCAATTTGTCAATTCGAGCGGTTTAAGTTGGTTTAATGCCTGACTGAAGCGGTCGAAAAAGCAGGTTGTTATACAGAGCTTGTACTTTCTTCGGAGGTAGACCATGTGAAAGTTGGTGTTGGTCTCTTGCGCTGATCTTGAATTGAGGTCATTGTCGAGGTAGAACAAGGGATGACTTCAGATAGGTTCCCAAAAAATGATTTCGGGCAACTTGATCAATGGCCTGTTGTTTGAGATGGTGTGGTAAGTCTGCAGACATCTTCTGGACAAGGTTTGATATGTGAAGCAGAGAATTCACCTTGAGGTTGTTGTTCCTGAGATTTAGAACGTTATACCCAATCCTCAAAGGACATAATGCGAAGAGTTGGATGTGGTAGCTTCATCATTTTAATGTCTTTACTATTTTATTTTTTTACATCCATAGTCTTAAAGTCAGGTTGAGGAATGACGATATAAGCAAGTAATCTCATGATGTATTCACCATGGAAAATCTATCTCATGCTACCTTGATTGAATCCCAAAAGCTCATCCAAAATTAATTTTGTCCAATTTATTTGAATACCACCATGGATTGCATATGATGCCCAAAAAGTTTCCTTGTAAGCAAGATCGAAAGTGCCGGTTCGTAGGAATATATTCTCGTCAAAGTATGATGTAGTAGTCTTGCACTCGGATGTAGACCAATTGTTTTGGTACCATCTGAATCATCATCTATATTGACATACCTTATTTCGTGCATGAATTTCACAGTTCACATCTTGTAGGTCTATTCCATCAGTTGGTGATTCTAATATATGTCCCATTATTTCGAGAGAGAAGAAAACTTGTTTACCACACACCAATCTCCATACATAATTTTTTGGATTTTCAGGTGTTTGGTGACCTAGGTTGAGATTTTCTAGGAATGATTTCACCATAACATGATTGATTTTCAACTTATTCTTCTCGTAATCCAGTAGAGATTCAATTCTTCCTCTTTGTCCTAAAGAGTATTTGCTCACATCTTCTTTGCCGATGATATAGCCTTTGGAATTATCTCCAAATGTGACAGTTCCTTTTTTTGAGTAGATAATATTTATTAGTGTCTCTTTGTCTCATGTCATATGTTTTGAACAACCACTGTAAAGTATCCATTTTCCTCTCTTCTTGAGTGGAACCTGCAAAAAATATGTAGTGACGTTGGTACCCACTTCCTCTGTTAGGGTCCTAAGAGTTTGGTCTTAGGAAACCAAACACAAGAGGGTTCAATGTTCCTTTCATAAATATAATCCTTATTATTATGGACAGTTTTTAAGAATGTTTTTATATACTTTTTTAATCAAATAATTATTCATTTTAGGAACTCATATATCATTAGTTTTAGAAACTTTTTTCTTTGTCGAAGGTGTTACTGGATTGCTAAGTTTAGACTTCTTTTTATTTGATTACTTTCAAATATCACTTTTTTGTACATATCCTAGTCCCTTCTTGTTGGATGCAAGTTGAGAGTTTTCTATAATTCTAGGTAAATTCTCTCTACCTTTATTAAAATTAGTAATATTTTAGTGATATCATCCAATTTAATTTTGAGACATGAATTATCTAATTCTACAATTTAAATCCTAGTTTTCAACTCATGATTCTCAGAAATAAGCAGATAATTCTTTTCTTTTGAGTTTCAATTTATTGACTCAATAAGAAAAGTTAAGAATTTGCATTAGAAAGATATTCTTGAAGTTTTCTAATTTTATCTTCTAATAACTCTTTTTCATTTTTCAACGTATCTCTTTCAAATTCAGCCTTCTCCTAATCTTTGTTAGCTTGTTTATATTTTCTTTTGAAATTATTTCTAGATTCTAATAATTCCGTATTTATTTCTACCATATCTTCAAAAGTAAAATCACTAACCTCGTTTTCTTTGGCCAAACACATGTTAGCCTTTTCATTATCATTTTCATTATCAATGTCAGAAGACGATGAATCTGAGTCATCCCAAGTTACCGAGAAGGCTCGTGTTTTGGATTTCTCCTTATTTTTGCTGTGAGACTCTGTAACACCCTGAATTTTCTGTGTCTATTAAAAGAACGAATTAAAGAATACTTAATTTTTTAAAGTGAGAATTAAGGGAAACGGGTTACACCATTTCGTTCGTCTCGAAATTCTGCTTGGAATAGAGTCCAAGTTTTCGTAAATCGGACTTCGTATGAGGAAGTTATGGCCCTTAGAAGTTTCAAGAATTTAAATAAATAAAAACAGCTCAGATTTAAATTCAAAATTCAAACGAAACCAAAGAAGTGGGCTGGGCGGGATTTTTCCCGCCCCAAACTAGGTCGACCAGGGGGTCGACCACCCCTATAAAGGTCGACCTTGGGGTCGACCTGGGGGTCGACGTACCCCCTCGCCCAGATCCCAACAATGACGAATTTCTGACCTATTGCTGAGTTTTTTCTGACTTGCTGCTAAGTCACTAGGGCAAAGGTGACAATTCTGGATAACTCTATCTAGTCTGGATGGTTGTGATTGCTCCTAGGATGATCTAACGGCTCACATAAGTTTAAAGCTCTATAAAAGCAACCCTATTCCTCAACCCTAAATCACACAAATTCATTCCAAGGAGCCACCATGATGTCCATGATCGTCCTAGCCTAGCCACCATTTCTTCTCAAACTAGAAAGCAAGTTAAAAGCTACGAATCAAAACTAACTTAAAGAATTGATAGTCTTTGTCAAGGGATTGCTTTTCAGTTTCAGAAAACAGATCCTAGAAAATAAGACTTTCTTTTATTTGTAAGTCCTGTAATTATTTAGATGTGAACGATTAAAAGTTATGATTTGTAATAAAGTGAAAACTAGAGTAATTCCTAGTTGTAGGATAATGATGATGTTGATTCATGTCTATTCTTGTAACGATTCTATTGTATATGCTTATGAGACTATTGTGGTTATTATGTTGATGTTAAACCAATCGTGTATTATGTAAATTTGGTGACTTTTTCATGTTACGTTACATGCAAGTTGTTAGGCTAAGACATGTATTATGTTTAGATCTACATATAGATCTATGAAAATTGGATCCAAAATAAAAGTTTACATTTACATGCCTAGTTGGATTTGCGTAATTCCATATGCTTAAGATTCATGTTTATTGGATCCAAATTAAAAGTTCACATTCACATGCCTAGTTGAACTTGTGTAATTCTATATGCTTAAGATTCATGTTTATTGGATCCAAAATAAAAGTTCACATTCACATGCCTAGTTGAACTTGTGTAATTCTATATGCTTAAGATTCATGATATTGGATCCAAAATTAAAAGTTCACATTCACATGCCTAGTTGAACTTGTATAATTCTATATGCTTAAGATTCATATTTATTGGATCCAAAATAAAAGTTTACATTTACATGCCTAGTTGGATTTGGGTAATTTCATATGTTTAAGACTCATGTTAATTGGATCCAAAAATGCAAGTTCATTATTTTATGCCACATTTACGTGACACACGTTTAGTTAGATCCTTATTATTTTATGTTGTATGAATGGTACATGCTCCTTTCTTTCCCCTTTTGTATATAAGTTAGGCTAAGTTGCGAGCCTAACATTCTGTGAATTTTGCGAATGTATGACGGGGGTAATGTTGGGAAAAACCTTAAATTTCATATTATTGGCATAATTTGGCCCATAAATATATGAATGATTAGTGGCATAAAAATGGTATAATTTATGTACCAATTTTTTTGAATATGATTTAGAGGGTAAATGGGGCATGACTTGAATGACAATAATTGTGGATAATTTACATATAAATATGAAAGGTAAATATGTAAATTAAGTAAAAGACGAATATGCCTAACCCGAGTTTAGATTGAGTTACGGTGTAAGACTGCCCGGAACCGACCGGCACATCCAGCAACCATAACAATATATATCTAATGTGAGAGGTTTGTGCATAAAGCCCAAAAGAACCCGAGGTTAGATTGAATTTTGGTGTAAGACTGTCCGGAACCGACCGGCACATCCAGCAACCGCAATAATACATTTCTAATGTGAGTGGTTGGTGCTTTAATGAATGAATTAAAGCTAAGACCGGAATGATATGATTAAGTTAATTAAGGAAATATTTAACCAATACAACATGTTAACTAAAATAATTGGTGGGGTTAGGTTAATTTGAGACCACTTAACCATTTTAACATGTTGATTAGGTAACCTTAGTAACAGGGACCCATTTCAGTAGTAACCCACATAGATGTATCATGATACCCTGAACTAGGCAGGTTGGGGCACGATTACTAGGCTGATTATAAGCGGTCAAAACAACGGCGGGTGGTGCGTTAGTGTAAGTTCCGACGAAGTGCGTGCGTGCACGTAATCCGGAGTGGAAAAAGCAGGCACTGGGCATCGGTAGTTATACACTGTGCATCTTGAATTGTGTCGGGTTGCCACCATAGGATTTGATACACCCCATCGTGGGACCTGCACAGGTATCTACAATCATGCGGGGCCGAATGACACAAGTGGTAAACGTATACGAGTAGGAGCCGATCGATAAAAAGGGGATCATTTATCTTGAACACATGGTGCTAGTTGAAACACTTGTAAGGTGGTGCAGAGAAGTAGAAATGAGTGCGATAACATATTCAGTCTTATTATCTTATTACTAGGGTGTTGTCCTAGATTCAGTTTACTCATGTCATAATCCTTTTTCTTGTTTACATGCTAAATAATCACTAGAATTACCAGACTCATGTCTGACCCATTTTTTATCGTCTTCTTTTCTTCCGTTTCCCCCTAGGTCCGCAGGGAGGGAATACTTTAGCTTAGTTCGGATCATTTTCATCTTGAAGAGAGTAGATGTATTGCTTGGAATCTCTTTCCTTGGGATATGGCTTTGGATACTCTCTTATTGGGGATTTATGCTACCTTACTGTTGTTTTAGTGCTTCTTTATGTTTTAATTCAAGATAGAGATTTTGTTGTAATAATTTGGAAGTTGGTTTGAGACAGTTGTTGTAATGTTTTTACTGAACCACGTACTTATGAAATGAATTTAATTTATCCGCTGTTTATATGTCTGTCTTGTAAATTATCTGTATCTTTTACCTATAATGCTCCACCAAATTTAAGGCATTCCCTTTGTGAGTGACCTTAACGAAGGTGGGGTGTTACACTTGGTATCAGAGCTGATGGTTGCCAGATCAGATAAAATTTTTGGAAACTAATTTTCAAAAAGAAGTTTAAAGAAGCATTTTCAAGAAAAAGTGTTGTTTTAAAAGGCATAATCCCCCCCAAAGCCATATGCACTATCTTTTCTATCCTTTGTTTTGAATCTTTTCTTTTCCGTTTCAGCATGTCTGGGGATCTTAACCTTCCAGAGGGTGTACCGGTACCTGGCTAGTTCAGAAGGTACCTAGAGGCTAGGGCTAATGATGCAGGCCCAGCAGACGTTACTCCTCCCCCAGTCGTAGCTGTTCCTCCTCCTCCTCCTCGTGCAAATGCTTTCTCAAAGATATGTAGGGATTTTCGAGCCACGGGTGGAAAGAACTTTAACGAGACTGAGTCATTTGTAGAAGCAAGAAACTGGCTCAAAGAAACCGAGGACTTGTTTGTTATCTTCGAAGTAGACGATAGGCAGAAGATACAGTTGGTCGTATAGTTGCCTAAAGACGAAGCCTCTTATTGGTGGGAAGTTACTAATGCTGAGAGACCAGTTGAAACTTGGGAGGATTTCAGAATGAGGTTTGAAATGAAATTCCTCTCACAAGCAGAACGAAGCCTACAGATGGAGAAATTCTTAGCTCTCAAACAGGGAAGTATGTCGGTCAAGGAATACATCAACCAATTCAACCAGGTGGTTAGATTCGGACTGGAGTTAGTGAACACTCCCTATAAGAAGGCTCTCCGTTTTGTCAAAGGGTTGAATGAGCCACTGCATAGCCTAGCTATGTCCCATATACCTGTGGGTGCAATTTATGAGAGACTGGTGGACATGGCACTGTTACAGGAGGAAGACAAGGATGGCAAGAAAGAGGCAAAGGTGGAAGTACCTCAAGATAAGAAAGTGGTGGGATCGCAGAATAAGAAGACAGATTCAAAGAAGGGCGGGAAGAACAACAAACCCCATGACAAGAGGTAGTGTAATTTTTTTGGCATTCCTGGACATCTGATTAAGGACTGCAGAAAGAAAAAGAGGAAGATGGGTGGTTGTTTTCACTGCGGCGAGACAGGACACATGGCTAAGGACTACCCAAGAAAGCAAGGAAAGGGGCAGAGGACTGGATCTACTTCTGGAGGGCAAGTTCACGCTCTCATAGCACCTCCGCAAGAATGAGGTAGAAATATTTCTATTAAGAGTTTAGTTTATCCTTTCGATCATCCTGTTCGTACACTCTTTAATTCTGGTGCATCGCACTCTTTTATATCTACTGCTTTAGTTGAATCTCTGCACCTAGACACCAGTATAGTAGAGGATCCCTTGGTTATTTCAAATCCAATTGGGGGCTCGGCTTATTTGTCAGTGATTTGTTTGGATTTGGATATTTCTATACTAAGAGTTGGGTTTAGATGTAATGCTTATGTTTTCGGCTTCACCGTCTATGGGTTGATTCTAGGCATGGATTGGTTATCCAGTAATGGTGCCATCCTCGATTGTGAAAAGAGAGTGATTAGGCTTATGACTCGCCTCGGTAACACTCTCGAAATCTCTTGTAATCCCATACATTCTGTTATGCTTAGCTACCTAGAATCTCTTGATGCATATGTTGAAAACTTACAGCCTGTTAGAGTAGTCCGTGAGTACTCATATGTATATGAAGAGGTGAAGGGCTTACCTCCGAAGCGGGAGATATACTTCCGCATATACCTTGTTGATAATGCAAAACCCGTAGCTCAACCTGTTAGACACATGGCTCCAAGGGATAGAAAAGAGCTCAATAAGCAAGTCAAAGTGCTGCTCGAAAAAGGGTTTATATGGCGGAGTATTTTTGAATGGGGTGCTCCAGTAGTATTCGCAACCAAAACGGATGGTTCACTTTGCCTATGCGTTGACTATAGGGAGCTAAACAAGCTGACCAAGAAGAGCAGGCACCCACTTCCAAGAATAGACGACTTGTTTGATCAGCATGTAGGTGCGTCGGTTTTCTCCCAACTAGATCTGACTACCGGATTTCATCAGCTAAGAGTGGCTGAAGACAACATTGATAAGACCGTGTTCAGAACCCCAGATAGTTTCTTCGAATGGCTTGTCATGCCTTTCGGCTTGATAAACGCACCCGCTTATTTCGTTGACTTGATGAGCAGGGTGTTCGGGGAGTTCCTTAATAAGTTTGTGGTGGTCTTCGTAGACGACATTTGGATTTCCTCGAAGAATGAAGAAGTGCATGCTTTGCATTTAATCAAAGTCATGGATACTCTTCGTGCACATCAGCTGAAAGGCAAATTCTCCAAATGTCATTTCTAGAGAGAAGAAGTGAGGTTTCTTGGACATGTGGTGTCCAAAGAGGGGATAGCTGTGGACCCCACAAAAGTAGTTGCGGTGCAAGATTGGAAGGTTCCACGGAATGCAACCGAAGTCCGAAGTTTTCTCGGGCTAGCGGGCTTTTACCGAAAGTTCATTAAAGACTTTGCGAAAATCTCAGCCCCACTCACAAGATTGACAAAGAAGAACCTAACTTTCGTTTGGGATTTGGATTGCGATATTGCTTTCCAACATTTGAAAAGGGCTCTAACAACAGCCCCAGTTCTGACATTGCCTGGTGGGAGCAAAATGTTTAATGTATGCATAGACGCATGCGGTACAGGATTAGGCGCTGTCTTGATATAAGAAGGCAAGGTAGTTTGTTATGAGGGAAGGAAATTGAAGGCACATGAGAAGAACCACCGAACGCATGATTTGGAGCTTGTTGCCATTCCTTTCGCTCTTATGTCATGGCGTCATTATCTACTAGGAGAAAGGTTTGAATTGTTTACTGACCATAAATCATAAAAGTACATTTTCTCACAGAAAGGTCTTAACTTAAGACAACAAAGGTGGATGGAATTTCTAGCCTCATATGATTTTGAGATTTCCTATACCCCTGGCAAGGGCAATGTGGCAGCAGACGCCTTAAGTAGAAAGAAGTTGACCTTGAGTTCTCTTTGTAGAAAGGCAAAGCTTGGAGTACATAACAAACTTTGACTTTAGACCCTCCTCTGAATTTGTACATGGTCTGTTAGCATCGCTAGAAGTGCGGCCTACTCTTTTGGACTCGATAGGAACCGCGCAACGAGACGACCCTCGGCTATTTGATATGATGGATAAGCCAATTAGGGGTGAGACTTCTAGTCACATCAATAGATACTCCATCGATGATAAGGGTTGGTTGAGACGGGATGGAAGACTATGCGTCCCACAAGTAAGGGATTTGGTGAATATAGTTCTCAAAGAAGCACACCATCCTAAGCTGACCATACACCCAGGTGGAGACAAGATGTATAAAGACATAAAAAGGGTTTTCTTATGGAATGACATGTATAAAGACATAAAAAGGGTTTTCTTATGGAATGACATGAAGAGGAATGTAGCTGAGTTCGTTGCTAAGTGCTTGATATGCCAGCAAGTCAAAGCGGAGCAGAAGAAGCTTGGTGGTCTGGTTCATCCTCTAGAGGTCCCATAGTGGAAATGGGATAACATTTCGATGGACTTTGTTGATGGGTTGACTAGGTCAAGAAGGGGCAATACCAGTATTTGGGTAATAGTGGACAGGCTCACTAAAAGCGCTCACTTTTTACCTGTTAAGAATAGAAGGACTTCCTCGTCCTTAGCATCCATTTATCTTAAAGAGATAGTTCAACTCCATGGGATACCCTCCAACATAGTGAGTGATCGAGATTGGAGGAGTTTGCAAGAGGCTGTAGGTACACAACTATGCCTAAGCACGGCCTATCACCCACAAACCGATGGTCAGATGGAAAGGATGAACAAAGTATTAGAAGACCTCTTGAGATTGTGCATTCTTGACTTTGGAGGAACATGGGAGGATCATTTTTCTTTGGTGGAATTCACTTACAACAATATCTACCAAGCCACCATAGGCATGGCGCCATTCGAGGCTTTATATGGAAGACCATGCCGATCACCAACTTGTTGGTGGGAGTCTACAGACAAGCTCGTACTTGGGCCAGGCATGATTAGAGAAACTTCAGAAAAGGTGGACTTGATAAGAAGACGGATGAAGACTTCACAAGATATATACAAGTCCTACGTAGACAAAAGAAGGACCGACCTTGAGTTTGAGGTTGGAGATTGGTTGTTCCTTAAAGTATCTACTTTGAGGAATGTCATTCGCTTTGGGTCCGTAGGAAAGTTGGCACCAAGATTTGTAGGACCATTTCCTATCATTGAAAGGATTGGGATGATGGCTTACAGAGTAGAGCTACCCGAAAGACTGTCTGGAGTTCATAATGTTTTTTATGTTTCTCAACTACGAAAGTGCTTACATGAGTCTGCGGAAGTTGTGGAGCCAAGTATACAAGAGGAAGTAGAAGTGGAATGAGAAGTGACTGTGAGAAGAGCTCCAACTCGTATCTTGGGTACTGAAGTCAAAAAGCTACGCAACCGTGAAGTCAAGCTTGTTAAAGTCAATGGAGTGACGCCGAGGAAGACGCGACTTGGGAAACTGAGAGAAAAATACGCGCAGCCTACCCTTTTCTTTTTGACGGTACCTCCATGATCTCTTTTTCCATAAGTTTATACATGCTTATATCTATCTTTTAAGTATATCTCCTCGGTCCTATCTTTTATCCTTAGGTAGAAACCAATGGATGTAAACATGTATTTGAAACATGTTATGATTGATGGTTGCAAGTGGTTGCTCGTGGATGCATATACACACACATTAGGTGTTAGATCGGCTCAGTCACTTTCATATTTCATATGCATATATGTATTAGTGTATGGATTGAAACATGGAATTTTATCATATGGACGTTGCATTTGTATGAATGATTGTGCACTCATGTAGAAAGATTGATTAAGAATAATTGCATGCATAATGGACTCATGGCACTAACATAATTTGCATTAAGGAGGTCAACTGAATCAGTAGACCACCTGAATTTGCATTAGACAAGGACATATGCACACACTATGCATGTGATCATGAAAGCATTAGAAGTCTTTTTAAGGACAATGGACGCCTGTGTTTGATGGTTGAGTAGATGGACGATTGGATGGTAGGATATACATTCTTTTTGACTTGAAGATTTCGGGGACGAAATCCATTAAGGAGGAGAGATTGCAATACCCTGAATTTTCTATGTCTATTAAAAGAACGAATTAAATATTTAATTTTTAAATTGAGAATTAAGGGAAATGAGTTATGCCATTGCGTTCGTCTCGAAATTTTGCTTGGAATAGAGTTCGAGTTATCGTAAATCGGACTTCGTATGAGGAAGTTATGACCCTCAGAAGTTTCAGGAATTTAAATAAATTAAAACAGCTCAGATTTAAATTCAAAATTCAAACGAAACCAAAGAAGCGGGCTGGGCGGGATTTTTCCCGCCCCAGACCAGGTTTACCAGGGGATCAACATCCCCTATACAGTTCGACCTGGGGGTCGACCTACCCCCTCTCCCAGATCCAAACAATGGCGATTTTCTGACTTGTTGCTGAGTATTTTCTGACTTGCTGCTGAGTCACTAGGGCATAGGTGGCAATTCTGGATAACTCTATCTAGTCTGGACGGTTGTGATTGCTCCTAGGATGATCTAACGGCAAACATAAGTTTAAACCTCTATAAAAGCAACCCTATTCCTCAACCCTAAATCACACAAATTCATTCCAAGGAGCCACCATGTTGTCCATGATCGTCCTAGCCTAGCCACCATTTCTTCTCAAACTAGAAAGCAAGTTAAAAGCTACAAATCAAAACTAACATAGAGAATTGATAGTCTTCGTCAAGGGATTGCTTTTCAGTTTCAGAAAACAGATCCCAGAAAACAAGACTTTCTTTTGTTTGTAAGTCCTGTAATTATTTAGATGTGAACGATTAAAATTTATGATTTGTAATAAAGTGAAAACTAGTGTAATTCCTAGTTGTAAGATAATGATGATGCTGATTCTATTCTTGTAACGATTCTATCGTATATGCTTATGAGACTATTGTGGTTATTAGGTTGATGTTAAACCAATCGTATATTATGTAAATTTGGTGACTTTTTCATGTTACGTTACATGCAAGTTGTTAAGCTAAGGCATGTATTATGTTTAGATCTACATTTAGATCTATGAAAATTGGATCCAAAATAAAAGTTTACATTTACATCCCTAGTTGGATTTGTGTAATTCCATATACTTAAGATTCATGTTTATTGGATCCAAATTAAAAGTTCACATTCACATGCCTAGTTGAACTTGTGTAATTCTATATGCTTAAGATTCATGTTTATTGGATCCAAAATAAAAGTTCACATTCACATGCCTAGTTAAACTTGTGTAATTCTATATGCTTAAGATTCATGTTTATTGGATCCAAAATTAAAAGTTCACATTCACATGCCTAGTTGAACTTGTATAATTCTATATGCTTAAGATTCATATTTATTGGATCCAAAATTAAAGTTTACATTTACATGCCTAGTTGGATTTAGGTAATTTCATATGTTTAAGACTCATGTTAATTGGATCCTAAAATGCAAGTTCATTATTTTATGCCACATTTACGTGACACACATTTAGTTAGATCCTTTTTATATTATGTTGTATGAATGGTACATGCTCCTTTCTTTCCCCTTTTGTATATAAGTTAGGCTAAGCTGCGAGCCTAACATTCTGTGAATTTTGCGAATGTATGACGGGGGTAATGTCGGGAAAAACCTTAAATTTCATATTATTGGCATAATTTGGCCCATAAATATATGAATGATTAGTGGCATAAAAATGTTTATATACCAAATTTTTTAAATATGATTTAGAGGGTAAATGGGGCATGACTTGAATGGAAATAATTACGGATAATTTACATATAAATATGAAAGGTAAATATGTAAATTAAGCAAAAGACGAATACGCCTAACCCGAGGTTAGATTGAGTTACGGTGTAAGACTGCCCGGAACAGACCGACACATCTAGCAACCGTAACAATATATATCTAATGTGAGAGGTTAGTGCATCAAGCCCAAAAGAACCCGAGGTTAGACTGAGTTGTGGTGTAAGACTGCCTGGAACCGATCAACACATCCAACAACCGCAACAATACATATCTAATGTGAGTGGTTGGTGCTTTAATGAATGAATTAAAGCAAAGACAGGAATGATAGGATTAAGTTAATTAAGGCAACATTTAACCAATACAACATGTTAACTAAACTAATGGGTGGGGTTAGGTTAATTTGAGAACATTTAACCATTTTAACATGTTGATTAGGTAACCTTAGTAACGGGGACCCATTTCAGCAGTAACCCACATAGATGTATCATGATACCCTGAACAAGGCAGGGTGGGGCACGATTACTAGGCTGATTATAAGCGATCAAAGCAACGACGGGTGGTGCGTCAGTGTAGGTTCCGACGGAGTGCGGGCGTGCACATAGTCCGGAGTGGAAAAAGTTGGCACTGGGCATCAGTAGTTATACACCGTGCATTTTGAATTGTGTCGGGTTGCCATCGTAGGATTTGATACACTCCATGGTGGGACCAGCACAGGTATCTACAATCATGCGGGGCTGAATGACACAAGTGGTAAACGTATACGAGTAGGAGCCGATCGATAAAAAGGGGATCATTTATCTTGAACACATGGTGCTAGTTGAAACACTTGTAAGGTGGTGCAGAGAAGTAGAAATGAGTGCGATAACATATTCAGTCTTATTATCTTATTACTAGGGTGTTGTCCTAGATTCAGTTTACTCATGTCATAATCCTTTTTCTTGTTTACATGCTAAATAATCACTAGAATTACCAGACTCATGTCTGACCCATTTTTTATCGTCTTCTTTTCTTCCGTTTCCCCCTAGGTCCGCAGGGAGGGAATACTTTAGCTTAGTTCGGATCATTTCCAGCTTGAAGAGAGTAGATGTATTGCTTGGAATCTCTTTCCTTGGGCTACGGCTTTGGATACTCTCTTTTGGGGATTTATGCTGCCTTACTATTGTTTTAATGCTTCTTTTTGTTTTATTTCAAGTTAGAGATTTTGTTGTAATAATTTGGAAGTTGGTTTGAGATAGTTGTTGTAATGTTTTTACTGAACCACGTACTTATGAAATGAATTTAGTTTTTCCGCTGTTTATATGTATGTCTTGTAAATTATCTGTATCTTTTACCTATAATGCTCCACCAAAGTTAAGGCATTCCCTTTGCAAGTGACCTTAACGAAGGTGGGGTGTTACACTTGGTATCAGAGCTGATGGTATCCAGATCAGATAATATTTTTGGAAACTAATTTTCAAAAAGAAGTTTAAAGAAGCGTTTTCAAGAAAAAGTGTTGTTTTAAAAGGCATAATCCCCCCCAAATCCATATGCACTATCTTTTCTATCCTTTGTTTTGAATCTTTTCTTTTTTGTTTCAGCATATCTGGGGATCTTAACTTTCCAGAGGGTGCACCGGTACCTAGCTAGTTCAGAAGGTACCTAGAGGCTAGGGCTAATGATGCAGGCCCAGCAGACGTTACTCCTCCCCCAGTCGCAGCTGTTCCTCCTCCTCCTCCTCCTCATGCAAATTCTTTCTCAAAGATATGTAGGGATTTTCGAGCCATGGGTGGAAAGAACTTTAACGGGACTGAGTCATTTGTAGAAGCAAGAAACTGGCTCAAAAAACCGAGGACTTGTTTGTTATCTTCGAAGTAGATGATAGGCAGAAGATATAGTTTGTCGTATGGTTGCCTAAAGACGAAGCCTCTTATTGGTGGGAAGTTACTAATGCTGAGAGACCAGTTGAAACTTGGGAGGATTTCAGAATGAGGTTTGAAATGAAATTCCTCTCATAAGCAGAATGAAGCCTACAGATGGAGAAATTCTTAGCTCTCATACAGGGAAGTATGTCGGTCAAGGAATACGTCAACCAATTCAACCAGGTGGCTAGATTCGGACTGGAGTTAGTGAACACTTCCTATAAGAAGGCTCTCTGTTTTGTCAAAGGGTTGAATGAGCCACTGCATAGCCTAGCTATGTCCCACATACCTATGGGTGCAACTTATGAGAGACTGGTGGACATGGCACCGTTATAGGAGGAAGACAAGGATGGCAAGAAAGAGGCAAAGGTGGAAGTACCTCAAGATAATAAAGTGGAGGGATCGCAGAATAAGAAGACAGATTCAAAGAAAGGCGGGAAGAGCAACAAACCCCATGACAAGAGGTAGTTTAGTTTTTGTGGCATTCCTGGACATCTGATTAAGGACTGCAGAAAGAAAAGGAGGAAGATGGGTTGTTGTTTTCACTGTGGCTAGACATGACACATGGCTAAGGACTACCCAAGAAAGCAAGGAAAAGGGCAGAGGACTGGATTTACTTCTGGAGGGCAGGTTCATGCTCTCATAGCACCTCCACAAGAACGAGGTAGAAATATTTCTATTGATAGTTTAGTTTATCCTTTCGATCATCCTGTTCGTACACTCTTTGATTCTGGTGCATCGCACTCTTTTATATCTACTGCTTTAGTTGAATCTCTTCACCTAGACACCAGTATAGTAGAGGATCCCTTGGTTGTTTCAAATCCAATTGGGGGCTCGGCTTATTTGTCAATGATTTGTTTGGATTTGGAAATTTTTGTACTAAGAGTTGGGTTTAGATGTAATGCTTATGTTTTCGGCTTCACCGGCTATGGGTTGATTCTAGGCATGGATTGGTTATCTAGTTGTGGTGCTATCCTCGATTGTGAAAAGAGAGTGATTAGGCTTATGACTCGCCTCGGTAACACTCTCGAAATCTCTTGTAATCCCATACATTCTGTTATGCTTAGCTACCTAGAATCGCTTGATGCATCTGTTGAAAACTTATAGTCTGTTAGAGTAGTCCGTGAGTACTCAGATGTATTTGAAGAGGTGAAGGGCTTACCTCCGAAGCGGGAGATAGACTTCCGCATATACCTTATTGATAATGCAAAACCCGTAGCTCTACCTGTTAGACACATGGCTCCAAGGGAGAGAAAAGAGCTCAACAAGTAAGTCAAAGTGCTGCTCGAAAAAGGGTTTATAAGGCGGAGTATTTCTGTTCTGAATGGGGTGCTCCAGTAATATTCACAACCAAAGCGGATGGTTCACTTCGCCTATGCGTTGACCATAGGGAGCTAAACAAGCTGACCAAGAAGAATAGGCACCCACTTCCAAGAATAGACGACTTGTTTGATCAGCTTGTAGGTGCGTCGGTTTTCTCCCAACTAGATCTGGCTACCGGGTTTCATCAGCTAAGAGTGGCTGAAGACAACATTGATAAGACCGCGTTCAGAACCCCGGATGGTTTCTTCGAATGGCTTGTCATGCCTTTCGGCTTGACAAACGCACCCGCTTATTTCGTTGACTTGATGAGCATGGTGTTAAGGGAGTTCCTTAATAAGTTTGTGGTGGTCTTCGTAGACGACATTTTGATTTCCTCGAAGAATGAAGAAGAGCATGCTTTGCATTTAAGGGAAGTCATGGATACTCTTCGTGCACATCAGCTGAAAGACAAATTCTCCAAATGTCATTTATAGAGAGAAGAAGTGAGGTTTATTGGACATGTGATGTCCAAAGAGGGGATAGCTGTGGACCCCGCAAAAGTAGTTGCGGTGCAAGATTGGAAGGTTCCACGGAATGCAACGGAAGTCCGAAGTTTTCTTGGGCTAGTGGGCTTTTGCCGAAAGTTCATTAAAGACTTTGCGAAAATCTCAGCCCCACTCATAAGATTAACAAAGAAGAACCTAACTTTCGTTTGGGATTTGGATTGCGATATTGCTTTCCAACGTTTGAAAAGGGCTCTAACAACAGCCCCAGTTCTGGCAATGCCTGATGGGAGCAAAATGTTTACCGTATACTTAGACGCATGCGGTACAGGATTAGGCGCTGTCTTGATGCAAGAAGGCAAGGTAGTTTGTTATGGGGGAAGGCAATTGAAGGCACATGAGAAGAACTACCCAACTCATGATTTGGAGCTAGCTGCCATTGTTTTCGCTCTTACGTCATGGCGTCATTATCTACTAGGAGAAAGGTTTGAATTGTTTACTGACCATAAATCATAAAAGTACCTTTTCTCGCAGAAAGATCCTAACTTATGACAATGAAGGTGGATGAATTTCTGGCCTCATATGATTTTGAGATTTCCTATACCCCTGGAAAGGGCAATGTGGTAGCAGACGCCTTGAGTAGAAAGAAGCTGACCTTGAGTTCACTTTGTAGAAAGGCAAAGCTTGGAGTACATAGCAAACTTTGACTTTAGACCCTCCTCTGAATTTGTACCTGGTCTGTTAGCATCGCTAGAGTTGCGGCCTACTCTTTTGGACTCAATAGGAACAGCGCAACGAGACGAACCTCAGATATTTGATATGATGGATAAGCCAATTAGGGGTGAGACTTCTTGTCACATCAATAGATACTCCATCGATGATAAGGGTTGGTTGAGACGGGATGGAAGACTATGCATTCCACAAGCAAGGGATTTGGTGAAGATAGTTTTCGAAGAAGCACACCATTCTAAGCTGACCATACACCCAGGTGGAGACAAGATGTATAAAGACATAAAAAGGGTTTTCTTTTGGAATGGCATGAAGAGGGATGTAGCTTAGTTCGTTGCTAAGTGCTTGATATGCCAGCAAGTCAAAGCGGAGCAGAAGAAGCCTGGTGGTCTGCTTCATCCTCTAGAGGTCCCACAGTGGAAATGGGATAGCATTTCGATGGACTTTTTTGATGGGTTGACTAGGTCAAGAAGGGGCGATACTAGTATTTGGGTGATAGCGGACAGGCTCACTAAAAGCGCTCACTTTTTACCTGTTAAGATTAGGACTTCCTTTTCCTTAGCATCCATTTATCTTAAAGAGATAGTTCAACTCCATGGGATACCTTCCAGCATAGTGAGTGATCGAGATCCTATCTTTACGAGCGAGTTTTGGAGGAGTTTGCAAGAGGCTGTAGGCACACAACTATGATTAAGCACGGCCTATCACCCCCAAACCGATGGTCAGATGGAAAGGGTGAACAGAGTATTAGAAGACCTCTTGAGATTGTGCATTCTTGACTTTGGAGGAACATGGGAGGATCATCTTCCTTTGGTGGAATTCGCTTACAACAATAGCTACCAAGCCACCATAGGCATGGCACCCTTCGAGGCTTTATATGGAAGACCATGCCGATCAACAACTTGTTGGTAGGAGTCTACAGACAAGCTCGTACTTGGGCCAGACATGATTAGAGGAACTTAAGAAAAGGTGGACTCGATAAGAAGACGGATGAAGACTTCACAAGATATATAGAAGTCCTACTCAGACAAAAGAAGGACCGACCTTGAGTTTGAGGTTGGAGATAGGTTGATCCTTAAAATATCTCCTTTGAGGAATGTCGTTCGCTTTGGGTCCGTAGGAAAGTTGGCACCAAGATTTGTAGGACCATTTCCTATCATTGAAAGGATTGGGACGATGGCTTATAGAGTAGAGCTACCCGAAAGACTGGCCGGAGTTCATAATGTTTTTTATGTTTCTCAACTACGAAAGTGCTTACATGAGTCTGCGGAAGTTGTGGAGCTAAGTATACTAGAGGAAGTAAAAGTGGAATGAGAAGCGACTGTGAGAAGAGCTCCAACTCGTATCTTGGGTACTGAAGTCAAAAAGCTACGCAACCGTGAAGTCAAGCTTGTTAAAGTTCAGTGGAGTGACGCTGAGGAAGACGCGACTTGGGAAACAAAGAGAAAAATACGTGCAGCCTAACCTTTTCTTTTTTAGGGTACCTCCATGATCTCTTTTTCCATAAGTTTATACATGCTTATATCTATCTTTTAAGTATATCTCCTCGGTCCTATTCTTTATCCTTAGGTAGAAACCAATGGATGTAAACATGTATTTGAAACATGTTATGATTGATGGTTGCAAGTGGTTGCTCGGGGATGCATATACACACACATTAGGTGTTAGATCGGCTCAGTCGCTTTCATATTTCATATGCATATATGTATTGGTGTATGGATTGAAACTTGGAATATTATCATATGGACGTTGCATTTGTATGAATGATTGTGCACTCATGTAGAAAGTATGATTAAGAATAATTGCATGCATAATGGACTCATGGCACTAACATAATTTGCATTAAGGAGGTCAACTGAATTAGTAGACCACCTGATTTTGCATTAGATAAGGACATATGCACACACTATGCATATGATCATGAAAGCTTTAGAAGTCTTTTTAAGGACAATGGACGCCTGTGTTTGATGGTTGAGTAGATGGACGATTAGATGGTAGGATATACATTCTTTTTGACTTGAAGATTTCGGGGACGAAATCCATTAAGGAGGAGAGATTGTAACACCCTGAATTTTCTATGTCTATTAAAAGAACGAATTAAATAATACTTAATTTTTAAAGTGAGAATTAAGGGAAACGAGTTATGCAATTGCGTTCGTCTCGAAATTCTGCTTGGTATAGAGTCCAAGTTTTCATAAATCGGACTTCGTATGAGGAAGTTATGGCCCTCAGAAGTTTCAAGAATTTAAATAAATTAAAACAGCTCAGATTTAAATTCAAAATTCAAACGAAACCAAAGAAGCGGGCTAGGCAGAATTTTTCCCGCCCCAGACCAGGTCGACCAGGGGATCAACCTCCCCTATACAGTTTGACCTAGGGGTCGACCTACCCCCTCTCCCAGATCCAAACAATGACGATTTTCTGACCTGTTGCTGAGTATTTTCTGACTTGCTGCTGAGTCACTAGGGCATAGGTGGCAATTCTGGATAACTCTATCTAGTTTGGACGGTTGTGATTGCTCCTAGGATGATCTAACGACAAACATAAGTTTAAACCTCTATAAAAGCAACCCTATTCCTCAACCCTAAATCACACAAATTCATTCCAAGGAGCCACCATGTTGTCCATGATGGTCCTAGCCTAGCCACCATTTCTTCTCAAACTAGAAAGCAAGTTAAAAGCTACGAATCAAAACTAACTTAGAGAATTGATAGTCTTCGTCATTGGATTGCTTTTCAGTTTCAGAAAACAGATCCCAGAAAACAAGACTTTCTTTTGTTTGTAAGTCCTGTAATTATTTAGATGTGAACGATTAAAATTTATGATTTGTAATAAAGTGAAAACTAGTGTAATTCCTAGTTGTAAGATAATGATGATGTTGATTCTATTCTTGTAACGATTCTATCGTATATGCTTATGAGACTATTGTGGTTATTAGGTTGATGTTAAAACAATCGTATATTACGTAAATTTGGTGACTTTTTCATGTTATGTTGCATGCAAGTTGGTAGGCTAAGACATGTATTATGTTTATATCTACATTTAGATCAATGAAAATTGGATCCAAAATAAAAGTTTACATTTACATGCCTAGTTGGATTTGTGTAATTCCATATGCTTAAGATTCATGTTTATTGGATCCAAATTAAAAGTTCACATTCACATGCCTAGTTGAACTTGTGTAATTCTATATGCTTAAGATTCATGTTTATTGGATCCAAAATAAAAGTTCACATTCACATGCCTAGTTGAACTTGTGTAATTCTATATGCTTAAGATTCATGTTTATTGGATCCAAAATTAAAAGTTCACATTCACATGCCTAGTTGAACTTGTATAATTCTATATGCTTAAGATTCATTTTTATTGGATCCAAAATAAAAGTTTACATTTACATGCCTAGTTGGATTTAGGTAATTTCATATGTTTAAGACTCATGTTAATTGGATCCTAAAATGCAAGTTCATTATTTTATGCCACATTTACGTGACACACATTTAGTTAGATCCTTTTTATATTATGTTGTATGAATGGTACATGCTCTTTTCTTTCCCCTTTTGTATATAAGTTAGGCTAAGTTGCGAGCCTAACATTCTGCGAATTTTGTGAACGTATGACAGGGGTAACGTTGGGAAAAACCTTAAATTTCATATTATTTGCATAATTTGGCCCATTAATATATGAATTATTAGTGACATAAAAATGGTATAATTTATATACCAAAATTTTTGAATATGATTTAGAGGGTAAATGGGGCATGACTTGAATGGCAATAATTGTGGATAATTTACATATAAATATGAAAGGTAAATATGTAAATTAAGTAAAAGATGAATATGCCTAACCCGAGGTTAGATTGATTTACGGTGTAAGACTGCGTGGAACCGACCGGCACATCCAACAACCATTACAATATATATCTAATGTGAGTGGTTAGTGCATCAATCCCAAAAGAACCCGAGGTTAGATTGAGTTGCGGTGTAAGACTGCCCGGAACCGACCGGCATATCCAGCAACCGCAACAATTCATATCTAATGTGAGTGGTGCTTTAATGAATGAATTAAAGCTAAGACAGGAATGGTAGGGTTAAGTTAATTAAGGCAACACTTAACCAATACAACATGTTAACTAAACTGATGGGTGGGGTTAGGTTAATTTGAGAACACTTAGCCATTTTAACATGTTGATTAGGAAACACTAGTAACGGGGACCCATTTCAGCAGTAGCCCACATAGATGTATCATGGTACCCTGAACTAAGCAGGGTGGGGCACGATTACTAGGCTGATTATGTTAGAGTTTGTGCCCTAGAGGCAATTCATTTGATGGGATTGATAACACTGTTGATGTTATTATTTTATTTGGAATAAAATATTATTCTATTATATTGTATTTACTGTGTAATATAAATAATAATATAATAGAAGTCCTTAGAATAATAATACGGAATTATATAGTTCGAGTAAGACTGAATTTGAGATTATATAATTATTAAGTATTATAATTCTTAAATGTCCCTAGTCAGGTTTTATGGTTTATACAAGACAACAATAAAGCATTGAGACTAGTATATTGATTGACTGATGATCACATCTCACTGATCATTACTATACGTGATATTAAAGTCAAGATATAAATACGTATTGGAGAATAGTGTATTGGGCTGACCCACCGTGAGATAACTCCATGGATTATAATTAATAGTATCATAAGTTATTCTCATAGTGACAGTGATGTAATGGTCCTCAGACCTGAAATCATTATAATTTTATTCGACAATATTTGTGTTTTGATATGATCTAAAGCTATTTCGTAACAGAGTAATGATAACGGTGATTATTGGATATATTTAGAATCGAATATAAATTATGAATGATCTAGATGGAATTTAACCCTATGATATATTCGTAGTGATATCCATGGGCCTCTTGATTAAGTGAGACTGTGAAATGCATGGCCATGCTCAAATATTGATTTGTTTCAAATAGTCTACTTATTGATCAAGAAAAACAGATTAAATTATAAAGAGGATGATATGATCCATGCCTCCAGTTTAATCTTGGATATAACGGTTAAAAGGATTATATTACATTGAAACACTAATCACAGAAAGGTTGTATCGAATAATTGATATTATTATAACTTGGGTAACGGCGATGTATTACTAGATGCCGCTCACTGTTTACAGTTTAAATATTGTTTAATTTGTTGCCAACGTTATGATAACCTATAGGGTCACACATAAGGGCGTTGTATAGGGTGAAGACTATTCTTAGTAAAGGAAATTCAAAAAGGTTGATTTTTTCTTTAACTTTGAATGGTAGAACGGGTAAAAAGGATTATCTAATATCTCGGATAAGTCATATTATAAAATAAGGACGATGCCTTTTATTTTATTCGGATGAACACACACGAGAAAAGTAAAACCCTAGATCCCAATCTCGGCTAGTACCAATTCACCCTTTTCGATTTCATCTGACGATTTCGACAACAACATTCGTGGATCACCTGTAGAGGCTCAACACTTGAAGGGCTGCTGATTCGATTCCTCTGCATCGTCCCTGTTTTGAATTTAATTTAGTTTCCATCTGGAATCGATGCATCAGGTATGGGTTTTAATCCCAAATTTTATAAGTTTTGATTTAATTTTCTTGCTAAGATCCCAACTTTAAGTTGTTAAAGTATAAAAGGGGAAATCGATTGGATCGATTCTACTTTACAGTGGTATCAGAGCAAGGGTATTGCAAGAAATTTAAATTGAACTTTAATTTTGGGTTTTATTCGTGTTTATATCGTCGTCAGGATTCCATTTCATAAACAAATATTACACCAAAATAAATTAGGGTTTCACACCTTAATATTGATTAGAAATTCGTACTGATAAGCGATTGATTCTGATCAGAAATGTTTCAGTATAAGCAAAATTTGTTTTGTTACAAAACCTAATTTGAACCATGTTTTGGTTTATATGTTCAATTGAATACTCAATTGAATATGACAGAAACAAGATTAGGATTTGAAACTATTTCAAAAATTAACAAAATTGGTTTTGTTATCAATTATGAATCCAACACTGATATTTGATATTGGATCAATAATATGTTTTATGGTTGCCAATTCTTACCTGTTAGAACATTTAATTATGATTATATATTTGACACTGCTGAATTGGGATAATATTGGGATTTAACATTATAAACCATATTAATAGTGTGAATCAGTTTTGACATTTTTCCTGAAATAAAATTAGTTTGTATGACCCAAATTAGTAATAGAATTTAATATGGTTTTGGATCTGTTTATATGAGTTAGAAGTGCTAGTATAATGATACAAGTTTGATTAACCTATGTGTGTTAGTATCATGGCTCAGTCAGATTTTTCTTTTGTATGACAGAAGTCAAATTTGCTATTTGCCAATCAGAAATACTATCTTAAACCGTTTGATTTAATGAAATCAGTTTTCAGCAATATGGAAATTTATTAAGACTATTTGGGTGTGATCTGTATACTTGGAATAGAATTCAAATCTGCTTGATCCATAAGTGTTAATATCATAACCTTGTTATATTATTATTTTGATTGGAACTTGATTTGCTGATTTTCAATCAATACTGCTATTTTCAGTCAAAATCAATTTAATTGAAATTTATTTGTATGAAAATTGTTAAAACAATGTTTTGTTTTGGTTTTATTCTTTGAGAGTAAAATCAGAAAACCTTATTATTTTGATCAAAACTGGTCAAAAGAATCCAACAACATGAATAGAGATTCACATAAATTTCATTGGTTTTGATTTCTCATTATAATGATAATGACCAAGGATATGTTCAAGTCATAACAAATGGTTTATGATTTGGTCATTCTATAAAATTTATATGTGATGTATTTTGGAATTAAATATGCATTGCATATGTGTACTTGACATACATGTAAAAGTGCAATATACTAATCCATGTAATCTGTTTTAAAAGCCATAGGAAATTTGATTTCCTGATTGATTCATACTATATATATATATATATATATATATTCTTGTATCTGCATACAATGGTGAATTCAAGATCATTTTATATTTTGCAGCCAAAGATAAAATACCAATATTTTTCTTTTTTGCATATAATAATTGATCTACAAAATTCAAATTTATGTAATAACTAATGTTTAAACATACACAGCAATTATAACTGTATCAGTATAAAGATACTGAATTGATTTTGAATCAAATAACACATGGATCATAAGATATTGGTGAATGTTATGAAGCTGTACTGTGTGTATATATATGTGTATACGTTCACTGTAATTTAAAGTATTTCAATATCCACTTTATAATGTCAAGTGTTATTTGAAACTTATCTGGTTTATAAAACTGATGAAAGTGGAAATCGATTGTAACAAGATTTTAAATTCGGACTTGAACTGGTTTCAATGTAAACAAAATTGTTTTGTTTTAAGATCTGAATGGAATTGTGGTTAATATATGATATTAATTATAATTTTGCTGCTATTTATTACTTATTATAATTGATAATATGTAATATATAAATCTGGTTAAATCTTTATTTCTATGGGCATTAGTATTAGTTAATTCTAATAGATCTGATGTAGTTCCTATATGATAATGAATCAAATGGTTGATTTCAGAAAAGCGTAACACTATTTTCATATCAGTTGTATCATTATGGAACCTAACAAGTATGATTTGATTTTGACATCTGGACAAATAAGTTTATATTGTAATATATGAGATATAAAATGGATTTAGTCATGTATATTGTGGATATACAATATATATATATATATATGAATACACTGCAAAACTGTTTGCAGTTGTTTTACATTACAATAGGTGTTATTGACTCAATGCAGTCATATAAAATCATCCCTGTTTTGACTGATTTCAGAAATCAATTGGTATGATTAATCAGTCAAACACATTTTAGAAATGTAACTTTGGATCAAACTTGTTCAGTCAATATACATTCAAAATATGTTTGAATCCAGAATAATAAGCAGTGTTGAATATGTATTATTTTTCATAGTGAAATTTTACACAGCTAAATAGAATTTTAAAACCATTTAAAATTGTGTAAAATGTTTACATGCCACCTTGTAGCTGTTCAGATTTAAATACAAGTACCTTCTTTTATTTTGTATTTATTCCAATCAATTTTGTTATTGATTTAGCATTTTCACTCCAGTTGAAAGTTATGAACACATTAATCTATAGCATAAGGATTATACTTCTGGAAGTATTACATATAGGTTTACACGTAGAGCCTACCATACTTGTTGCTGAACCATCACAATGGAATAGGTTCTCATTTTATTTATATGTGATGCAAGAATGCATGACTGTAATAACCCAGAAAATGTGAACCAGTTTAAAATTTTTAAATTTGGTTATTAACAAGAAATTTGAATAGTTGAAATAGCATATTTCAATAAAAAATAGAATTGTGTATAATAGGGCAGTTTGAAATTTTGATTGCAAACTTTGTCTGACTGTACCAGGTGGAAAATATAACAGATTTTAACGAAACTGAAAATATTTAAATCTGTTTATCAATACCTTTCTAACGAATCTGAAAAATCGAAATTTCATAACGGAAATCAAAAGTTATGGCCAAATGAATTTTCAGAAAGGTCGATATATAGTATATATAGCCCTAGAAAATTGAGATTTTGCATACGACCTCGGAATTCGACGAAACCTCTTTTGTTGGGTCCGGGATGTCAAATTATTGCTAAATTTCAAATTTCGTAATTTTTGAAGCTAGTATGTGAGCAGGGAAAAAGATAACGTGTTTGGTCAAATTCTGTTAAAATGGGTCGACCTAAAAATGGCCCTTTTTCAAACGAGCTCAGAATTCGACGAAACTGGTTTTGTTAGGACAGTATCGTCAAAACAAAGCTAGATTTATTTTTCTGGAATTTTTCGATTCAGTTTGTGGCCCTGGCAAATTGAAATGTACGCTTAAATTAAATATCGAATGTTTTATATTTTAATTTGAAAAATAACTGACTGTAACAGTCGAAATGGCCAACGAAACATATCCCATTGTGTTCGGAATGGGGGTATTTAGCTAGGGGCGACAGTCGTTGGGTTTGATTTCGAGGTCGTTTGTGGAAGGGGGTATTTTTGGAATTAAATATATTAAAAATTAAAATAAAAAGGGCATCAACCAATCAGAATTCATCTCCCTCCTCGAAACCTCTGTCGCGACGCGGAAACGCTTCCGAATCTTCTCTCTTCAATTTCTCCGCATCCACTCAACGAAATCAAGCAAACCCAGTTCCAATTTGAAGAGCGTTCAGAGATCTTCAAATCCATAGTAATTTCACGAATTATCATTGAGTATTGGGAGAGATATCGAGTCGGGAAGCTCCGACCTTTGCGCCGCCGCCGTGCCCTCTAGGAGGCGTCGAGTTCAACATCTCAGGTAGCTTTGGGAAGCTCTCTCCTTCCTCTACGACGTAGCGCTGGCCATTCGTCCTAAAGCTTCGTGGATTTGCCGAAAAATTCAACCCTAGCTTTCGAATCAAAAAGGGGTATACGGCTGGAACTGATTTTTACACTTTAAAGCGTTGCAAACTTGTAAAAATCATATCTTTTTGCTATGTTAACGAAATTCGATGAAACAGGACACTCCGTGACCGCAAGGAGGCTCTCTACATTCTAGAAGAAGCTGCGGATTTTTCTGACCTTCCTACGATTTTTAGCACCGCAATAACCAATGTGAGGAATCTAAATTATCTGTGTGAATGAAATCGCGTTGTATAAATTATATAAGCGAAGTGTAAATTATATACGCATTGTATACCTCATGTACATGTGTTGTATAAGTTATATTAGCGATGTATAAATTATACAAGCGTTGTTTGAAACATATATGCTTTGAATTGTGATGAAATGCAAGTGAATTATTATATCATATATATATATACTCCCCTCGTCCACAGACCATGGACGATATTTATTGCTTGTGATTGACGGGATATCATATGGTTTGACGAATGGTTGGAAATAATTGTTTGTGGTTGATATTATGGTTGAAAAATACCTTTGTGGTTGAAAAATACCCTCTTGTGGTTGAAACAAAATAGAATAGGATTGTGGAATTGAAAATAAAACATGCCGCCTGCGTGCGAACTAGATGCATGATCCCCATTGTCAAAAACCGCGAGGTTTTAAGGTAGAGCGAGGAGCCGTACTAGGGACGGTCCCAGTTTTAACTACCCTGCCGTTATGCTGCCGAAATTTTCTGAAATATCTATGTGTTAGAATAATTTTCATGCATTGAAATTATTTACATATGTTATATCGAATATTCATGTGTTGAGTTGCGATTCATTCGTTGAGTTGAAATTCATGTGTTGAATATTATTCGAATTTAAACAAATGGCTTAGCAATAAAAATCACATTTTTATATATCTACAAACTATATCGAATATTCATGTGTTGAGTTGTGATTCATTCGTTGAGTTGAAATTCATGTGTTGAATATTATTTGAATTTAAACAAATGGCTTTAGCGATAAAAAATCACATTTTTATATATATACAAACTATATAGAATATTCATGTGTTGAGTTGAAATTCATTCGTTGAGTTGAAATTCATGTGTTGAATATTATTTGAATTTAAACAAATGGCTTTAGCGATAAAAAATCACATTTTTATATATATACAAACTATATCGAATATTCATTCGTTGAGTTGAAATTCATTCGTTGAGTTGAAATTCATGTGTTGAATATTATTTGAATTTAAACAAATGGCTTTAGCGATAAAAAATCACATTTTTATATATATACAAACTATATCGAATATTCATGTGTTGAGTTGCAATTCATTCGTTGAGTTGAAATTCATGTGTTGAATATTATTTGAATTTAAACAAATGGCTTTAGCGATAAAAATCACATTTTTATATATATACAAACTATATCGAATATTCATGTGTTGAGTTGCAATTCATTCGTTGAGTTGAAATTCATGTGTTGAATATTATTTGAATTTAAACAAATGGCTTTAGCAATAAAAATCACATTTTTATATATATACAAACGATATAGAATATTCATGTGTTGAATTGCAATTTGTTCGTCGAGTTGAAATTCATGTGTTGAATGTTATCGTCTTCTAAAAATAAAATGAATCGACAGTGAAAATATTCCTTTTATCATGAATATGAAGTGTTAAAAATACACACGTGTTGAATAAATATTTTTGATGATAAAAATATTCCTTTTATCATGAATATGAAGTGTTAAAAATACACATGTGTCGAATAAATATTTTTGATGATAAAAATATTCCTTTTATCATGAATATGAAGTGTTAAAAATACACATGTGTCGAATAAATATTTTTGATGATAAAAATATTCCTTTTATCATGTATACGCTTAGTTAAAAATACACACGTGTTGAAATAAATAATAGTTTGCTAGAAATATTACTATTAGCTTTGTTCTGCATATATATACATGTGTTGAACAGGAAAAAAAATGGATTAGCTGTAGAGTAAAGAAATTATTTGCGTGCCCGACAAATAGGTAAACCTTGATGAGTTGGCTGCGCAATTTTATTTATATATCAACTCCTGTGAATGCCATTGGATGCGGAGTGCTGGTTTTTCTGTGTGAAATAATAAACAATGCCATAGGATAGTAACAATTAATTTTGAACTACACTACATGGCATACTTCTTGATGATAGGCATACTTCATCATATTCCACATAAGCAAATGGAGCTTGTGTGACGAGGTGGAAGATTTACCATACAAGCAAGAGGCTTGTATGGCGATGACTATATACTACAGGTTGAACTGATGACTGATATGGACTATATAAATTATAACGATAAACTGCCAGATTAATAAAAACCCCACACGGGTCTAGAGTTGACAATAATCACGTCGCTCTAGTTATTAGATACGGCACATGGACTATTTATTTCCACACGGAAACGGGGTGACGGGAATTTATTCTCTGGAGTGATTATCAGTACATGCTCCCCCGTAAACACCAAAATATATCACTAAAAATATGTGAATGCTTTTTAGGATTTATTGGGTACCTAATACGGCCCAATAAATTTCCAAACCCCTCCCCGTACAAAGGAGGTTATGGCGAAATTTTTCGAAATATTAAGGCGTTAGTGAAATATTTGAAGTGAAAACGAAGTTGAAATTATAAAATGAACTATAGTTGAAACAGTGGAATGAACTACATTTATATATATAAATATAAATATAATTAAAAGGAATAGAGGCCGTGCAGTTCGCGTTTCGGAATCGTAATTTGAAACGATTAGTACGAGAAATCCGACCATCGGATTTTCCCGAAACCCCAACCGCTGGGTTCGCCTTGGAAATACCTTTCCAACGGCACCAACCTTGTAAAAATCCAACGGTTGGATTGTCCGGAATGTTTAATTCAAATCTGAAGAAAAACAGCGCCAGAATCGTTTATATTTATATATTAATATAAATATAATTAAAATAGAATCGAATAACGACGCTGCAGTTCGAATTTTGAAACCGTAACTTCAAACGACTAGTGTGGAAGATCCGACCGTCGGATTCTCACGAAACTGGAACCGTTGGGTTCGCTTTGGGAATATCTTCCCACTGATATAGACTTTGTGGAAATCCAACGGTTAGATTTTCCGATATGTGTAAAACAAATTAAGGGAAAAACAGCGCCAGTGCCACGACACGACCTGAAACGTCGTTTAATTAAATATGGCCATTTTTAAATAAATAAAAATGGCGAAAAATCGTTATAAAATATTATAAGCAACATAGGTTGAAAATAAACCAATTGGGCTTGAATTGTTTGATATTTGATGGTTGTATGTGTATGACATGAAAATAACACTAAATAACTGAAAGATGGATGTCGAATAACATAACCATAAAATAAATCGATTTAAATTCTAATGACGTGAATTATTTGAAAAGGCCGAGCTAACCCTCATTTCAAATAATTTATCGAGCGATTCGAATTGAAAAATGCAAAGACGATTCAAGACCGACGATCTTCGTATCGGTTGGATGGGCGCTACTGAGGTTCCTAACCGGAGTAGCTACCGGAAAGGGACGGAAGTAGTAGCCGTCTGAACGTATATGTTGATTGGACGGATATACGAGGAATTTGATGCCTCCGGTTTCGTTCAGACCCAGGACGGACTTGTAAATGGACTGTGTGTCTGACATTGGATTTTGTTCTATACTGATTGATCTCTGTTAAATATATATCTGTTTGGCGGTGGAGAATTTATTCTCTTGCTTAACGCCCTTCTCTGAGACGTACGAGCTTAGAGGTTATATATCGATGGAAATCAATCGTATGGAGTGGACTGCCTATGTGGCATGCCAAGATGCTGTGATCAAGGCTTCTGTTGCAAAGCAAAGTCTTGTGGATGATGATCAAAGCAAGGTCTACGTGGCCTAGCTTTGTGTATTTCGTAGATTCGCGAACCTCACACCCCGGTATGAGTTAAAAACGGGATACGGACTGCAGGGAGAGCACGACGTTTCTTTCTAGCTATGGTGGTGTCAGTGACTTACCAGCCCTGACATATTTATCTACTTTTCACCTTTGTGGTTGTTGGAATGCGAGGCGCCTCGATTAGAGGTCTGTAAGGACCGGGAAACGTGTGTTCAGGAATAACTAATCCTCAAACGTAAGAGAGGACCGGCCCTGAAGATCCAGGGGTTACCCAGAGTGTGCAGTCCCGAGGCATTTGCTAGAATGTCTCGAAGCGGAGAGGAGCTTGCCCCTTGCCTCGACTCATGACGGAAATCCAATTTCCAATACGAAATAATGGACTTGATTGTAGAACTAGTATGGTGACATAGTATATGGTAGCTATGCCGTCTATGATTGATATTTATGATGCTATTCGCTTTTGAAACATATATGCACTAGTAATAATATCAAATGATTTCTCTTTATACGTATCTAGCATATTTGGCTATTATAAGGTAAAACTCTATCCTCCGGCTTGCGTTGCATTGTGTGATGGGACCTGAGTCTTATAATGGCTTCATTCTTTCTAAAAGCATTGCGATTGTTTTAAAAGAATTTACATTATTTTAAATGCACTAGCAATCACCGGAGTAAACCCGTTCCGCGAAAGTGGCGTGGTCCTATGATTTGCTATTACTGTTGTTTAACTGATAAATAGATTCCTCATACCAGTCCCCATGACTGACTCGTTGTTTGTTTCACTTTGCAAACGCGGGTGCACTTATTTTCACACGGGCATCCTAGTACACAGGTGACAGGTGGTTTTTGGTTCTGCACTGCTGCATAGAGTGCATTTTTTTGGCTCATGGCGAGGCTGACTTCATAGAGATGACTTTGACTTTTTCCGCCATTACTATACTTACATTATGATTCCGCCACTGGCGATGCAGACTGATTTACTTTCCGTATTTCTTATTATATGTATATGTATTCCGCCTTCGGCGATGTAGACTGATACTCTTATTATGTCTTACTGCATGTATGTATTCTGCCTCTGGCGATGATGACTGATCACTTTCCTTTTCATTTACTAAGTATATCCCACGTTATGCTATTCTGATATTCCTACATGTTGTGATTCCGCTGCCATATCCATGTAAAATTATTTTATTTATTGTTTCTGCTATTATCTGTACTCTGCTATGATGATTAATGTGTTATTTCCTAATGATTATCCTTAATACCACCCCTCGGATTTTGGGATCGTCACAATGACTTTGACAGTTCACATATATAAATATATAAACACTTGCATATATTTGCTTATATCTACCTATATGTCACTATGTATGAACATATATAGATACAGTCATGTAATATTGACTAATAGTTACATTTATTTGACTGTAAATTAATCTGCATGAGATGTATTTCATTTTAATGATCAATGAAGTATAAAGTTAGTATCAGGTCTTACTCTATGCCTTCTGTTGCTATATTTCTTAGCACCCATTTCAGAAAGGCTTATAAATGATTTGGTCATTTGTTTAAATACACAAGTTCATGTGACTGACCACATCTGTGTTACATATATGCATTTGATGTGTATATGTTACATTGATATTAATTGTACATTTGATGTATACATCAGATATGCAGCGCACATAATGCACTATTTATTTTCTAATATAAAATTATCTGACATTACATTTGATTGCATATATGCAGATTTGATTTTCAATATAAATCAGTGTGACTGAGATTATATGCAAATATGGAAAGACATGGCAATGTAGATTCCATGGCAACTCCAAAAGGGAAAATGTAATTAGCAGGTTTACAGTTATTAGATCTGTTGTACTGTGTATTCGGATGCATAGTGATATGCCAAATTTCAGCCAATTGTATTGTTTACTATATACATGTATGTCTTATTTAAGCCTTGTATCTCTTGTAAGATGATGCTTAATTTGGAATAAGTGACTGGATATTTGGATAGGGACAATGTATTATCTTCTGTGATTGAGTTTGACCCTACAGTGCCAATATTAAATACTTGATATATATTCACAGTTTTGAACATGAATTCCAGTAGTAACAAGCTGTATAACATGTAAGCATATAATGTTGTTTTGTGCTGAATGTCTTATATATATATTTGAAATTGGAATCGGTTAATTTAAGTTCTTGTTAGCTTTGAACATAATTACTAATTCTAAGGTTAATGTAACCAATTGTTATGAAACAAGGAATATATATATAAGCTTGATTCCTATATATATTGTTGAATTTAAATCATATATATTTCATATATTTTATTTAAAATCAAACTTATATTATGAATATAAAATACACATATTTTGATATGTGTAAATAACTATAATATTTTTCCACTACGAATTATAAATTCCCTTTAAAGCAAATTTTGTTATATTAAGTCGTGGTGAAATCTTCCAATAGTACACCCATCAATGTCCATTCTCACAGGATGTAGGTAATGCCAAAGCATTTTGCATCCTTTTAGTTTGGTTATATGCGGTAGGATTAATTGTGGTGCTTCGATTGTATTATTGGGTCTGATTTAACTAAGGCTGCATAATAGGATTATGGCCTTAGAGACAATAGCGTGAATTATTCTATATTTGAGCAAACGAATAACACTGAACAAAATGTTCATCATGCGATCCAGGAATTATATACACGATATAATTGACATAAGATGTCTACCTAAAAGGTTGTGTTTTGGGGATTTTCCAAAGCAGAGTCAAAACATGATTTGATATGGATCTTGGAACACCATTATATATATATATATATTGATAAATGTACATAAATGAAGGGATGTTAATCTGAGTGGGAGCATACTTTAGTTTAAAATATATACACATTTATGTTTATATATAAATTTTGATTGTCAAAAATTTGTATTAAATAAATATTACAGAATCAATTATTATTTTATTATCAAATGTAGATATTAAATAATAAATAAATCCGATAATTTAAATTAATCCTTAAGAAGGATAAATTAAATGAAATCAAATTTCTTGACTAATATTGAAATTTGAGGATCGTCCTCAAACAAAATAAGCGTAATTGTTTCACAAATATAGAAGATCTAAAATAAGGGTTGAAGTACGACTCCAACCGAATATGATATAAATGTTATAAAATCTACTTATGTATCTCTAGTATTAGATACTAGATATGAATCACATATATGTATGTTGATTTACAGAAATAACAAAATAAGTAGAAATATGACAAAAGTACAAGTGGACTTACGATTGGAAATGAAGCAAATGTTGTTGGATTATCCATAGGAAGTTGATTCTTGTTCTATAAACTGGCTTAATTAAATATAATAATTGTTATTATGAAATTCGATTTAAAATAAATATTATTATAAATCTTGTTCAGACAAGTTTAAATTTCATTTGTGATAAAAGAACAATTGTTATTCATTTTATTTAAATGAAATATCATATGGAATATCACAAATAGTTAATGATATTTGTAAATCCTTAACTATAATGTACTTGACATTAATAATGACTGGATTAAATTTAGTGATTTAAATCCAATATACCTTTAGTATTACCAGTTAGCCCAGTAAACAAGAAAGTATATCAAAACTCCATAATGATGGAATTTTGAAATCAATTGATTTCAAATCATATGAAGAACACAGATCTTGTTTATTAGGCAAAATAACTGAATTACCTTTCACTTGACGCAGTGAATGAGTGATAAGTATTGGGTCTCATACATAATGATGTATATGGAGCAATGGATACATAAGCTAGAGGCAGGTTTTATTACTTCATTATATTTACTGATGATATCAGTAGATACATATATGTGTATCTTATGAAACACATATCAGAATCCTTTGAAAAGTTCAAAGAATTCAAAATGGAGATTGACACCAATTTTAAAAGAAAAATAAATACTTTTCGAACAGATCGAAAAGAATATTTAAGCCAATTAAATAATGACTGTCCATATGAATTTGAAATTGTTTCATAACTTACTCCATCTAGAAGACCATATTCAAATGGTATGTCTGAAAGGAGATATCGTACCTTATAAGATAAAATATGATTAATGATAAGTCATATAGATTTTCCAATCAATTAAATTAAGAACAATTAAATTAATCCTACTAAAACAAGTCTTAAGACACCATATAAGATATGGATTAGGAAATGTCCAAGTATGTCTAAATGCGCAGATTTGGGATGTACGGCATTTGTTAAATGTCCTTCCACTGATAAGATCGGACCCAAATCAGATAACCATTTTGTGGAATATCCAAAAGAAGTAAATGGATATTATTTCTATAAATCCTCTGAGAATAAAATGTTTATTGGTCGAATTAGTATCCTTATAAAGGAGAGTCAGTCTCTAACATACCGATGAGAATAATATAGAATCCGAAATGTCTCGGAGACCACAAAATACCATTGAATCTTGTATAGACAAGAAATTTAGTGGGAGTGACACAATAATTACAATGTTATATATTGATAACACATTAATTATTGTGAATAATGTTAGTTTTAAAACAAAAAATAAATACTGATTCTAAGAAAGAAAATGTTTGGATTTAGAAGTTCATGATTGAACTTAATTCATTGTTGATCCAATGATTTACATTGCGATAACAATGTGGCTACTGCTCAGGCCTAAAATGTTAAACTCATAATCGATCCAAACATATATTTAAGAAATATAATTCTTATGTGAAATTATTCACAGAGGATATGAACATATCTGCAAAGTTGCAAAAGCTGTAAAGCTGCAGACCTACTGAATTAAACTCTATCGCAACAGAAGTTTAATAGTCACACTAGTTTCATAAGTATACGATACGTAAATGATTGACTCTAGTGCAAGTGGGAGATTGTTAGAGTTTGTGCCCTAGAGGCAATTCATTTGATGGGATTGATAACACTGTTGATGTTATTATTTTATTTGGAATAAAATATTATTCTATTATATTGTATTTACTGCGTAATATAAATAATAATATAATAGAAGTCCTTAGAATAATAATACGGAATTATATAGTTCGAGTAAGACAGAATTTGAGATTATACAATTATTAAGTATTATAATTCTTAAATGTCCCTAGTCAGGTTTTATTGTTTATACAAGACAACAATAAAGCATTGAAACTAGTATATTGATTGACTGATGATCACATCTCATTGATCATTAATATACGTGATATTAAAGTCAAGATATAAATACGTATTGGAGAATAGCGTATTGGGCTGACCCACCGTGAGATAACTCCATGGATTATAATTAATAGTATCATAAGTTATTCTCATAGTGACAGTGATGTAATGGTCCTCAGACCTGAAATCATTATAATTTTATTAAACAATATTTGTGTTTTGATATCATCTAAAGTTATTTCGTAACAGAGTAATGATAACGGTGATTATTGGATATATTTAGAATCAAATATAAATTATGAATGATCTAGATGGAATTTAACCCTACGATATATTCGTAGTGATATCCATGGGCCTCTTGATTAAGTGAGACTGTGAAATGCATGGCCGTGCTCAAATATTGGTTTGTTTCAAACAGTCTACTTATTGATCAAGAAAAACAGATTAAATTATAAAGAGGATGATATGATCCATGCCTCCAGTTTAATCTTGGATATAACAGTTAAAAGGATTATATTACATTGAAACACTAATCACAGAAAGGTTGTATCGAATAATTGATATTATTATAACTTGGGTAACAGCGATGTATTACTAGATGTCGCTCACTGTTTACAGTTTAAATATTGTTTAAATTGTTGCCAACGTTATGATAACCTATAGGGTCACACATAAGGGCGTTGTATAGGGTGAAGACTATTCTTAGTAAAGGAAATTCAAAAAGGTTGATTTTTTCTTTAACTTTGAATGGTAGAACGGGTAAAAAGGATTATCTAATATCTCGGATAAGTCATATTATAAAATAAGGCCGATGCCTTTTATTTTATTCGGATGAACACCGAGAAAAGTAAAACCCTAGATCCCAATCTCAGCTAGTTCCAATTCACCCTTTTCGATTTCATCTGACGATTTCGACAACAACACTCGTGGATCACCTGTAGAGGCTCTACACTTGAAGGGCTGCTGATTCGATTCCTCCGCATTGTCCCTGTTTCGAATTTAATTTAGTTTCCATCTGGAATCGATGCATCAGGTATGGGTTTTAATCCCAAATTTTATAAACTTTGATTTAATTTTCTTGCTAAGATCCCAACTTTAAGTTGTTAAAGTATAAAAGGGGAAATCGATTAGATCGATTCTACTTTACAGATTATAAGCATTCAAAACAACGGCGGGTGGTGCGTCAGTGTAGGTTCTGATGGAGTGCAGGTGTGCACGTACTCCAGAGTGGAAAAAGCAGGCACTGGGCATCAGTTGTTATACACTGTGCATCTTGAATTATGTCGGGTTGCCACCATAGGATTTGATACAGCTCATGGTGGGACCAGCACAGGTATCTAAATCTTGCGGGGCCGAATGACACAAGTGGTAAACGTATACGAGTAGGAGACGATCGATAAAAAGGGGATCATTTATCTTGAACACATGGTGCTAGTTGAAACACTTATAAGGGGGTGCAGAGAAGTTGAAATGAGTGCGATAGCATATTCAGTCTTATTATCTTATTTCTAGGGTGTTGTCCTAGATTCAGTTTATTCATGTCATAATCCTTTTTCTTGTTTACGTGCTAAATAATCACTGGACTTACCAGACTCATGTCTGACCCATTTTCTTTCGTCTTCTTTTCTTCGTTTCAACCCCAGGTCCGCAGGGAGGGAATACTTCAGCTTAGTTCGGATCATTTCCAAGTTGAAGAGAGTAGATGTATTGCTTGGAATCTCTTTCCTTGGGCTATGGCTTTGGATACTCTCTTATTGGGGATTTATGCTGGCTTACTGTTGTTTTAATGCTTCTTTATGTTTTAATCCAAGACAAAGATTTTGTTGTAATAGTTTGGAAGTTGGTTTGAGACAATTGTTGTAATGTTTTAACTGAACCACATACTTATGAAATAAATTTAGTTTTTCCGCTGTTTGTATGTCTATCTTGTAAATTATCTATATCTTTTACCTATAATGCTCCACCGAAGTTAAGGCATTCCCTTTGTGAGTGACCTTAACAAAGGTGGGGTGTTACAGACTCCTTCTTTTCCAGACAATCTTTCTGTAAATGTGCTTTCTTTTGACAACCGAAACATTCAATTGCAGATAAAGAGGCTTTGTTGTTGTTTTTGAAATTTTTTCCTTTCTTTTTTACTCTTTTCTTATACTTCAAAAAATTTCTAGAGTTTTTAGCAATGAAAGCTAAATCTTCTTCATCCGAGTCTGGTTCATCTTTTTTAGCATGGAAAGCTAAGTTCTTTTCGTCCTACGCATGAACTCTTTTTGCCTACAAGATAACTTCATATGACATTAGAATTCCTATTAACTCTTCAGGTTTTATGGTTGAACGGTAGTTAGCTTCTTCAATAGCTAAGACCATTCTTTCCCTATCTTCCGTTAAAGAGTTTAGGATTTTTTATACTATATCAAAATCATAGTATTTTTCTCCTAAGACCAATAATGAATGACAAAATCTCTTGAAACCTAGAGAACATATCATTAACAGATTCATTTTCATTCATTTTGAAATTCTAAAATTGACTTTTAACCATGGATATCTTGCTTTGTTTAACCTTGTTTGTTCCTTTGTGAGTTACTTTGAGTGTTCGCCAAATCTCATATGCAGTATTTCCATACAAACTCGGTAAAACTCATTTCTATCTAAGGTACAATGCGGCATATTCATAGCTTTAGCATTAGCAATAGCTTCTGCTTCCTCATTGGTTGACCATTCAGAATAATTAGTAGTAGGGGTGTACATTCTTTTTGGCAATATTCCATGAATCAAGACCATTGGCTTGCATATAAAGTCTCATTCGTGTAGCCCAGTAATTATAGTTCATGCCATCAAAAACTGGAGGTTGTGCAATGGATTGACCTTCTGTGAAGCTTGTGTTTGTGCTGGTGTTAGTGTTATTTTCCATATTATCAAATTATCGAATAACTGTTTTATGGTTATAAGATGTCCCGCTCTGATACCAAACGAAAAGACTATAAGAGTAGGATTGAGTAATATGGAACTGAGCGTATATGCGAATGTCTTGATAGAGTGATATACTATACTAGATATAGTTATGCAAGTAAAAGTTTAATGAGAAAAACTATATAAACTAATATTATAGATAAGCAGAGTAAATGCAATAAGTAAAAATAAACGACACCAGGAATTTTTATATTGGTTTGGAGCATCGTCCTACGTCAAGTCCCATACTCATAGAATTTCACTAAGCAGTACCCACACTTCACCCACAGGAATAGATTTACACACACCCAAGTAGTAGAATGAGATTTTGCCTCACCAGCCGAAGAGGAATTCTTACCTGAGCAGCGGAGTAGGACTTCACAAATACAACGATATCTTTGACTATATTTGTATTCTAAATAACACGGATAAGTCACCCTATGAGTACACCTTTCCTATAATCTTTCCTCAAATATATGAGGTGTATGTGAAGATTTTAAGGAAGTAAATCACTTTTGAATTAAAAAGTATGAATATGGAATCAAAGATTCAAGCAATGAAAGATGATTTTTAGAGCTTTTAAATGCACGGAATATATAGAGATTAGATTCAGAAATTAGAAAAAGAATTGATAATTTGGAAAGTGATATTGAGGTGTTTAAATAGTGTATGAATAGTTACAATCATTTGCAAAGAGATTCGATCAAAAGAGGTGTCCATTTCTCTTGGATTTGGATCGAATCTCTTCACGAAAGGAAGCGTCTCTTTGCTGAAATATGACAGCTTGTTTGAATCAGTCGACTGGTAAAAAATGACTAGTCAACAGGTAAAAAATTAGATCGTGTACATATACATGCACAAGTTGTGCAAAATTGCATGTACCAGTCAACTGACAGAAATTTGACCAGTCGACTGGTCCTGTGCAATTTGCACAGTTTGCACTTATGCCACTATATATGATATGCGATTTTTTTGTGCTAGTATAGTAATATTTAAGGATAGATTTCAACAAAATATAACACATCTAAGGCTCAATTTAGTAGATCATCATACGCTGTGTTCTTTCATAGCACTTCTTCTTGATCTTCTTTTCTTTCTTGCCATGAATCAAAAACTCATGAACTAACAATATCTTTTGAAAGATTATCTGTACCTTTAGCTTATGTTATAAATTGCGCCTATGACATGGGCTTATAATGCCTCACATAGCTCTGTACCTGCTACTCTTTTCAATAAATGTGATAAGATCCAAAGGAAGTTAAAGGACAAATCTATGATTTTCAAAGTTTTGAAATTGTTAACAAATTTATTTATTAGAAATTTACAAGAACAACTTCCTAAATTCAGGTTTGACTTCTTGGAGACAAGAGAGAAGAATGGCTTAGTGAGGCCTAAATTTCCATGCGAAACTATTTTGCAAACAAGATTCCACTCTTGCCATAGGAGTAGTTTACAAATGATTTCCTCCTTTTTATACTGCAAAAAATAGCAGTTTGATTCGACATTATAGCTAATTTATCACCTAGCACACTTGACAAACCTAATTCTAGTTTTTCAATGTTGTAAGGATTTCTTTGTGTGAGATGTAACTTGAAAATGTACTATCATTAGTATTGCATTTCATTTTACTTTGAAATCGGTTTATTATTAAAACGCAATCGTTTAGGAAGAACAATTGTCTTTGGCTATCATGGGCAAATTATTCTCTTTCATCTCGAAACGATAAAAGAAAGACATAACATTGACATTCAGAAATGGACTTCCTCAACAAAGAATTTCCCATACTAGTCCACAGCGTAAGAGTCGCGTAACACCCCACCTCCGTTAAGGTCCCTCACAAAGGGAATGCCTTAACTTCGATGGAGCATTTTTGGTACAAGTTGCAAAAAAATTACAAGATAGACAAATAAAGCAGCGGAAAATAAATAACCTTTATTGATTAAAACACAGCTTGTACAAAGATTGTTTTACAACACCAATACTTATTACAACAAAGCAACTGTCTTGTTTAAAAATAAAGAAGCATAAACAAACAATGATATTCCCCAATAAAGCATGAGCCAGCCATAGCAATAGAAAATGGAGTTCAAAACAATGCGTCAAAGAATCTTTAAGCTCGGAAAGAGTAATGGTCCAAAATGATCTGAGCTATTCCCTACCTAGCTGCCGGGGGTGGGGGGGGGGGACAGAAGAAAAGAGGTAAAAACAAACTAGGTCAAACATAAGTCTAGTAAGTCCAGTTACACTTCAGCATGGAAACTAGAAAAGGACTATGACATGAACAAACTGAACTTAGAACCATACCATAGTGATAAGATAATCCTAAAACAAGACAAGGTAAGATTAACAGAATTGGCTATCGCATCCACTTCTATTTCTCTGCACCTACTAAGGACTGTTTCAACTATCATCGCGTGTTCATGATAAAATGATCCCCCTTTTTATTGTACATGCAGTCCCTTATCCATCGAGTGTTACCTAGATCCAACTAGGGTTTACTTATCGAATGCTTCCTAGATTCAACCAGGGTTTACGCTACCCAGGGCCACTGGGGTTTATGCTACCTATTGAACGCTTCTCGGATTCAGGGTTTACGCGACCTAGGTCCAATAGGGATTATGATACCTATCGAACGATGCCCCCTAGTCTAGGACACACTACCCAGAGCAGTATATGTTCCTAGACTTTCCCCATGTATGTGTCGTGAATCGTTATCGAAGTCTAGATGCACATGTCCTCTATATGTGCAACCCGAGTCCCGTGGCCGGGCTAATCAAGAAACACGGAACTCGGTCGGGAGTTTTCAGATATCTGTCGATTGCAGATGCTAAGGTCTGCTTTTATAGTGGCTATGGTCCCACTAGACCCCTCCCTCAACTAACAAATGAAAGGCACCCAAGAAAATCAAGAATGAGAACTGTACGCATGCCCCTCTATGCCCCCACAAACCTATGGGCCAACCTCACCCTTAACTAGATAGCAAGTATATGGTCTGTTGGAGTTCTCCGCCTTTCTGCTTCACGTATCTCGACTGACTCAAGATGGTAGGTAGACGACGAGTTGCTATCACAGTGAAAAAACCGGTCTCGCCGAATCACGTCGGTCCATCCTAGTCTTTAGGTTGCCTTATTATTGCAACCAAGGCATACCCTTGGCTCTTCTTACGCAGACGTTAACCTCTGTGAGCCCAGGAGGATCATCTGCAGCCTCACAGAGGGATACCAAGATTACCCTCACGTCCTCTCGAAGCCGCATGCTTCGTGACCCAGTTCATTGGAGCCTTCTTCATGATCAGATGGATGTTCTCTCCTCCTCGTATTCTACTTGGTTTTCTTGACTAAGGTTTACTACTTAGTTCTCTTAACTAAGGTTTACTACTTAGTTTCCTGAATCGTTCGTTTTCTTGACTAAGGTTTACAACTTAGTCCTCTTAACTAAGGTTTACTACTTAGTTCTCTTTCTCGTCATGTTGGATTAGTTAAGTGTCATCAGTTAACTCAAGTTAACTTAATCCATTCACTTGTCATGTTGAATCAGTTAAGTGTTATCCAGTAGTTTACGTTGACTTAACCTACCCATATATCATGTCAAATTGGTTAAGTGTTATCTAGCGGTTCATGTTGACTTAACCCACTCTAACATCATGTCAAATTAGTTAAGTGTTCCTTAACCTTACTCTTTTATCAGGTTATACTAGTTAAGTGTCTCTCATTAACTTAACCCTGTTTATGCTACCACGGTTAAGTGTTCTAAATTTACTTAACCCCACCATCTAGTCTAGTTAGCATCTTATAACGGTTAAACATTTACTTAACCTTACCCACTAGTCTAGTTTACATGTTATAATGGTTAAGTGTTTCCTTAGTTACTTAACCCCCACAAATCTTGCCTTGTTAACATGTTAAGTTGGTTAAGTGTCCAAATTAACTTAACCCCCATCAATCTTGTCTAGTTAACATTATGAATTGGTTAAGTGTTTTCTCAATTACTTAACCCCACCCTTCTTGGTCTTTCTGGGCTTGATGCACTAACCTCTCACATTAGACAGGTATTGTTGTGGTTACTGGATGTGCCGGGCGGGTCCGGGCAGTTTTACACCACAACTCAATCTAACCTCGGATTAGGCATTTTCCTCTTCTCTAATCTACATATTTACTATTTATGTAAATTTTCCGTAAATCAATTTAGCCTAGATCATATTCATTTGTCATGCCAATTAATATACTTATATTTTATGCCCAAAACTTGATTTACCTATCAATTAGCCCAACTTGCAGTTTATATCAATTTAGATTTAATATTCTCCTTTTTCAGTTCATCCCCAATCTAGATTAATATTCCAATTTACATTTCATGTCAAAACTAGATTCAATATTCTAGTTTACCATTTATGTCCAAAACTTGGTTTACATGCCAATTACATACTTTGCGGCCAATTAAAATTTATCAATTTATGCCTAAGTCTAATATGCATGTAAATCATTCACTATTATAGCCAATTTAGATTATGCCAACATATTTATTATGCCAAATTAACTTAATTAAGCTACGCCCTATCCCCGCATCATAATCGTACGTATAACATGATTTCACAAGTTTTCTAAGTACTCATGAAATGGCACTAACAAAAGGAATAGGGATAAGCACAAGAATTGATATAAAAGAATAGGCATGCAAAAATAATGGCTCCAACAGGTTCGATGTACATAATAGTGAAAAGGAATAAACTAGCCAAGTTACACACTAAATATGAGATCCAACATAATCAAGGGAATAGGCATAGGTGATTTGGTCCAACATAATGCCAGTTCAAGTTACAACATGATTGGTTAATTGTAACAATGTGAATAGGCATAAGCAACTAACTACAGTAGTTATAGGCAATTAACCACAATAGTCATGGGCGACTAATCACAATTATTTCTTAATCAATGTCATAGGCAATAGTCTCATAGTTATGAATCATAGTCGTAGGTAATAATTTCATAGGCAACAGTTTCATGGTCATAGTCTTAGGAAAAGGTCTCATAATCATAGTCATAGTCATAGTCATAGGCAATAGTTCCATCACAAGAATATAACATAGGAAAATCGCATGAATAAACATGAATCCACATAGATAAACTAATAGGCACCGTTCTAATATCAGTTTCTTCCAAGCCATGACTTCCTATTAATGTTTAAATCGGAAATATAACAGTATTTACAAAATATAGGCAAGTCTTGTTTTTTTGAAATCTGTTTTCTGAAGCTGAATAGCTTTACTTTGATGTAGATTAGTCGTTCTTTTAATTCTGTTCAAATTGGAAGAAGATGCACTAGTTCTAGCTTAGATTTCAGCAGAGTAGCGATGCCATTCTTATTTTTAATTAGAATAGAGGCAGAGTATAGGCAGAATGAAATTGTGTGGAGAGAAAGCTAGGTTTGGGGTGTTTAAATAGGTTAGAGCTCGCGAATCCGGTCAGAAAGGCGTCCTGGTGCAGAAAAATGGATCTGTCTCCAGATCTGGAAAGGGGGGGGAGGTCGACCCTTGTGTCGACCTGTTTACCCAGGTTGACCCCCAGGTCGACCCTAGTGTCGACTGGGTCCTGGGCGGGAATTTTCCCGCCCAGCCCGGGTGTCTGTTTTGAATTTCGGGTTGGTTTTTATTGAAATTTCCGAAGGCCATATCTTCTTCATACAGAGTCCGATTTACGCAAACTTGGACTCTATTCCAAGCGGAATTTCGAGACGAACGCAATGGCGTATCCCGTTTCTTTTAATTATTTTGTTACAATTTTATTATTCTCTGATTTATTACTTAACGTATTTCTTGAGAAATACAGGGTGTTACATTCTCCCCTCCTTTAAAGGATTTCGTCCCCGAAATCTCTAAGTTAGGAAGAATGTTTATCCTACCATCCAACATCTATCTACTCAACCATCCAATCATAGGCATCCATTTTCCTTAGAAGGTTTCTAATGCTTTTCATGATCATATGCATAGTGTGTGTATATGTCCTTATTTAATGCAAAATCAGGCGGTCTACTGATTCAGTTGACCTCCTTAATGCAAATCATGTCAGTGCCATGAGTCCATCATGTATGCAACTACTCCTAATCGTATTTTATAACTTCTACATGAGTGCACAATCATTCATACAGATGCATTGTCCATATGATAACACATCAAGTTTCACAAATACATATACGTATATGTAATAAGGAAGTGACTGAGCCAATCTAGTGCCTAATGTGTGTGTATATGCACTCACGAGCAACCTCTAGTAACTACTTGCAACCATCAAACATAACATGTTTCATACACATGTTTACATCCATTGGCTTCTACTTAAGAATTGAGGATAGGACCGAGAGGATATACTTAAAAGATAGAGACTAGTCATGCAAATAAACTCTACAGAAAAAGAGAGATCAAGGATATACCCTCGAAATGGGTATGATGTGCGTATCTAGTCTTCAGTCTTTTAAGTTGCATCTTCGTGAGATTCTCTCTACTGTACCTTAACTTCACGGTTGCGAAGCTTCTTAATCTCTATTTCCACAACTCACTAGTAAAGATAGGACCTTGGTCGCTTACTGTGCTAGAGGGCATCCAATGTAGTCGAACTACCCTTCCAAGATAAACAGATGTTAACCATGATACCAAGTGTATATCCTAAGATGATTAGAGGTCTCTCATCTACTTAACTTATCCATCATGTTACAAATCTGAGGGTCTAAAGCTAATGGTTGCTATGTACTCTTAAGGTCAGTCTAACTTAAGGTGCCAGCCCCAACCATTTATTTCTCATGCAAACCATCTAGTTGAACTCGACATCCCTCAAGTACAAGCCCCAAAGGCCTAAACCAATATCAGACAAGCACCCAAGGGATACCTCCTCCGAATTTGAACGATCTATGTGAGATGATACTAGCAAAACAACCAAACAATTGAGCTTTTTACCGACTCTGGCCATTTGCTCCAAAATTACCGTTGATTGCATAACTGGCTTTGCATTGTCAACTAAATATATGCGGAAGTCTATCTCGAGTTTTAGGGGGGAATCCCCTAACCTAATCAAAAACATCTTGCGTACTCATGGGCTACTCCAACAGATCGAAAATCGTCGATAAATACATTAAGTGATTCTAGGTAGCTAAGACAAACTGATCACTTAGGATCGCACGAAATCTCGAGTGTATTCCCGAGGCAAGTCGAAAGTCTAACTACCCTCCTTTCACAGTTACTAGCTAACCAATCCATGCCTAGAATCAACCCATAGCCCATGAAACCAAAAACATAAGCATTAATATAGCTATTCTCAAATCCTCACAAGTCAACGATAAATGAGCCGAACCAGTAATTGGATTTGAGGCTATAATGGGATCCTCTACTATACAATATCTAGGGTGCAGAAATTCAACTATGGAAGCAGATACAAATGAGTGCAGCACGACAGAATCAAATAGTGTACGAACAGGATGATCAAAAAGAAAAACTAGTCTTTTTCAACAGAAACTTTACTACCTCTCTCTCAGGTATGCTGGTGGTGAGAGCATGCGCTTGTCTTCCGGAAAATCCTGTCCTTTGTTTTTGCCCTTGCCCTTAATTATGCGACCCATTATACCAAAATAAAGATACTTCCTCTTGTTTTAGGTTTTACTATTCTTTCCTCCCCTCCAAGTCCATATCCATGGGTTCTTCATCCTTGTGTAACTTGTTGACATGTCTCTCGAAAGCTGCCTCCATCGCATGGAGAAACCTACAAAGATCGAAAGAAAATTACAGCTACGGATGGAAGTTAGGCGCTTATTTGCCGTTTGACAAGTGTCATAGTCTCATCAAGCCTACGGAACCATGTCGTGATGAGGTTACCTCCCAGAAAGGCAGGAGCCCCAGAGACATAGGAAAGAAGGAAACAAGGATTCAAACAGAGGATCAAAAGATAATACATATGGCTTTGGGGGATATGCCTTTAAAACAAAACTTTTCTTTTGAAAATGCTTCTTTTAAAACCGTTGAAAATAATTTTCCAAATCTTTTTATCTGATCCGGTAACCTTCAGCTATTATACCAAGTGTAACACCCCACCTCCGTTAAGGTCACTCACAAAGGGAATGCCTTAACTTCGGTGGAGCATTTTTGGTACAAGTTTGCAAAAAATTTACAAGACAGACAAATAAAGCAGCGGAAAATAAATAACATTTATTGATTAAAACACAGCTTGTACAAAGATTTTTTTACAACACCAATACTTATTACAACAAAGCATCTGTCTTGTTTAAAAATAAAGAAGCATAAACTGACAATGATATTCCCCAATAAAGCATGAGCCAGCCATAGCAGTAGAAAATGGAGTTCAAAACAATGCGTCAAAGAATCTTCAAGCTCGGAAAGAGTAACGGTCCAAAATGACCTGAGCTATTCCCTCCCTTGCTACCTGGGGGGGAGGGGGGGACGGAAGAAAAGAGACGAAAACAAACTAGGTCAGACATAAGTCTGCTAAGTCCTGTTATACTTCAACATGGAAACAAGAAAAGGACTATGACATGAACAAACTGAACTTAGAACCATACCATAGTGATAAGATAATCCTAAAATAAGACAAGGTAAGATTAACGGAATTGGCTATCGCATCCACTTCTATTTCTCTGCACAAACTAAGGACTATTTCAACTATCATCGTGTGTTCATGATATAGTGATCCCCCTTTTTATTGTGTATGCAGTCCCTTATCCATTGAGTGTTACCTAGATCCAACTAGGGTTTACCTATCGAATGCTTCCTAGATTCAACCAAGGTTTACGCTACCCAGGGCCACTGGGGTTTATGCTACCTATTGAACGCTTCTCGGATTTAGGGTTTACGCGACCTAGGTCCAACTAGGGATTATGCTACCTATCGAACAATGCCCCATAGTCTAGGACACACTACCCAGAGCGGTATATGTTCCTAGACTTTCCCCACCTACGTGTCGTGAATCGTTATCGATGTCTAGATGCACATGTCCTCAATATGTGTGACCCGAGTCCCGTGGCAGGGCTAATCAAGAAACACGGACCTCCATCGGGAGCTTTCAGATATCTGCTGATTGCAGATGCTAAGGTCTGCTTTTACAGTGGCTATGGTCCCACTAGACCCCTCCCTCAACTAACAAATGAAAGGCACCCAAGAAAATCAAGAATGAGAACTGTATGCATGCCCCTCTATGTCCCGCACACGTATGGGACAACCTCATCCATAATTAGATAGCAAGTATATGGTCTGTTGTAGTTCTCCGCCTTTCCGCTTCACGTATCTCAACTGACTCAAGATGGTAGGTAGACGATGAGTTGCTATCATAGGGCAAAAACTAGTCTCGCCGAATCACGCTGGTCCATCCTAGTCTTCAGGTTGCCTTATTATTGCAACCAAGGCATACCTTTGGCTCTTCTTACGCATACCTTAACCTCTGTGAGCCCAGGAGGATCATTTGCAGCCTCACAGAGGGATACCAAGAGTACCCTCATGTCCCCTCGAAGTCGCGCGTTCTTCGTAACCCAGTTCATTGGAGCCTTCTTCATGATCAGATGGACGCTCGCTCCTCCTCGTATTCTACTTGGTTTTCTTAACTAAGGTTTACTACTTAGTTCACTTAACTAAGGTTCACTACTTAGTTTCCTGAATCGTTCGTTTTCTTATCTAAGGTTTACAACTTAGTCCTCTTAACTAAGGTTTACTACTTAATTCTCTTTCTCGTCATGTTGGATTGGTTAAGTGTCATCATTAACTCAAGTTAACCTAATCCATTCACTTGTTATGTTGAATCAGTTAAGTGTTATCCAGTAGTTTACGTTGACTTAACCATACCCATATATCATGTCAAATTGGTTAAGTGTTATCTAGCGATTCATGTTGACTTAACCCACCCCTACATCATGTCAAATTTGTTAAGTGTTCCTTAACCTTACTCGTTTATCAGGTATACTGGTTAAGCGTCTCTCATTAACTTAACCTTGTTTATGCTACAACGGTTAAGGTGTTCTAAGTTTACTTAACCCCACCATCTAGTCTAGTTAGCATATTATAACGGTTAAACATTTACTTAACCTTACCCACTAGTCTAGTTTACATGTTATAATGGTTAAGTGTTTCCTTAGTTATAACTCAAAATCTTCAATATGAAATCTCGAATTTTCTCTTCCAATAGAAAATATAATCCAATAGACCGAGAAGGTTCTTGTTTCAAAGAATTCCGACTTATACTGAATTATATATACTCAGTTGAAGTCCAAATCATAAAACTACGAGCTATCGCGACGTTGCGGCTTGTTTTAAATAATTTATGATTAATACGTTCAAACTTCTTTTAATAAACGAATTCCTTATTATAATTCAAATCTAAACTTAATGAAATCCTTTTATATTGTCCAACTCATATTGTATTGCAAATCCATCTTATTTCGACTATTCCAAAAGTAAATTTATTATTTCACTATTTTATATTAGTAAAATACTCAAAATCATAAAAAATGAGTTGTTTAAATTCACAAATCACTATTCTAATATTTAAATAAATTGAATATTCGACTACTAAAAATTTGGGATGTTACATTCCTTCTCCCTAAAAGAATTTCATCCCCGAAATTACTAAGGTAAGAAAAATGCTACAGACCTTCTAAATTTTCATAAACTCTTTTAGTTAAAATATTTCGTTCCACTTTCCAAACTTTTAGTCCCAACTTTTATAATTGGTTTCAATTAAAACACCAATTCATTTCTATTAACAAAAAATTTCAAAATTTTTTTAACATCTCAAATTTTTGAAAATTTCGACAGAGTCTCTTTTGTATAGAAGGACTTTCACAATACAATAAGAGAGACAAGTATGTATACATCGACCCACATGGTCGGAAAACCAAATTCATATACCAAATTTTGTATTTTTTGCGTAGGCGCACCTTATATAAGCGTTATTAAGCGAACTCGCTTAATATTTATGCAATTCACATAAGAAAAATTAAGCCATATAACTCATGCACCTGTACTTATAATATAGAAAGACGTAAGTCTCAATCATATGAAATTTTAACCATGTTCACTCAATTAGAATGATTTACACTATTTTGTTTACATTCCCATCATATATGCACAATCAACCAAACTTTAATACATAGGATCTATATGCATCCATAATACAATTTGATCGAGAGTTTGGGAATCAAACTCCATAATTCAAAATCGTAAATTCTGTATTCAAAACAAATTTTTGTTCTAAATCCAATAATTTTTTAATAGTAGTAATTCTTACTTAGAAGCTCGAAAATGAACACCAATGATGCTACGCAGTCTATCATCGGAATTATTTTTCAGTGACACAAGCAAGAATTATTCTTATAAAATCTTTTAAAATCCTTTTATTTTGAAAAAATAATTAAAATAATTCAAGTATTTTCCTTTTAATTCTTTGATAAACCAATTTAAATTTCACCGGAGATTCAGTTTCTTGTTCCTCAACTCAAATCCATATCCCATCCATAAACCCCATTTATAAATTTCACTTTCATTCTTCTAGTTCTATATAAATTTATTTCACATAGGTTTTTCCGGTTTAAACTTATATTAAACAACTTTACTTATGTTAATTTTTCTTACCTAACCCATGTAAAAGAAGATAAGATTATCGTATCTAAACAAACAGCCAATACCCTTAGCTAGTTGAGCATAACTACCAATCAATCAACAACCCATCAAATAATTATTAAATTGAAAATATTTTTATACATATAAAATATATAAAATCTGGGTAAAATTATTTCATTTACCAATTCTTTAAAATAATATTATGTCGATTTACCTTGTTCGAGTGTTTAGAAATCCTTATTGACCATGTCAGCTAAACGCGTTGATTTGAAATTTTTATACCACTCAACCGATAAACAAACACAATATGAAACATTTTTATAACACTAACAAGTACGCTCTAGTATATATATTCCCACACACTCGAACTCAATCTAGGGTATTACTAACCTCATCTCTATTGGGTAACACCAAAGAGACAAGGTTATTACTTAACCATACGCTCTGATACCAAATGTGATGACCCACTCTTTCGATACAGTTTAAGCAGATACTTAACTACACATGTCAACTCAAACTGCACAGAAATTGCAAATTGTTTGAAGAAAGAAGTTAGAGGATGAGAGAATAGAAAGAAAGAAGAGACATAACAAAAAAACAAGGTTATAACACAATAGATTCATAGGAAACATGAATTTCACAACGGAATGATTAAAATATAATATATCAAAACTCTTCACACAAAGGGAAAACTAGCGTATGTATACCTGAGTATTGTCATCAGACTACATAACCAGTTCAGCCTATACAATGCTGATAAATACAATACACACATTGGAAATAAAGTAATATAAGAAAATACGAGAATACGTCTCGAATCCAGCTCCTCTCCTGAAGCTCCAAGCAAATCCAGTGCTACTTGGGAAAAAGATACTCGGTTACATACACAGATCAGTATAGGATACTTTCAGTAAGAAAAATCACATCACAAACAACATGCTTAACGTTAGAAAATCTTTTAAAAAAAGGAACTCTTGTAAGACACGATAACACATAAACACGACACATTTTTTTACCTTACGTTACCCAAATCACTTTTTATATCAAAATCCAGTGATATTATAATTATGTCTATCAAACCACAAATAAAATAGGAATATAGCCGGAAAGCTTGCATCTCACTTTCCAACATAGTTGGTATACATCTAAAAACGTACAGCTCACATTGGTGACTAGATTTTAAGCACTCTAGAGATGGAACACTGGGGTTCAACAAGAACATCTTGCAACCCGACAACACATGATTGGCCACTAATTCAACTTGAGTGTACCGAATATATCATCACCACAGTTGTTGGCCGTCCAACCGTACTCATTTCGAAGCATACAAAAAGAGACAATTGATTTCCCTAGATTACATGATGATATACCCTAATGGGTATAGCCTACATAGCCATGCTGCTGTAACAACCCGGAATTTGGGGCCAATTTAAAATTTTCATTTTAGAGATTTTAAAGGTGTTTAAATAGTTGAAATGAATTATTTTAAATAAAAAAATGACTAGAAATTTATTTTGATTGGATTTAATACGAATATGTTTAATTTAATTACAAAAGGAATTAGAAAAAGGACGGTAATTTGAAAAGTCAAACCTGAACTTTGACTGACTGTACAGGATGCAGGATAAATCGGATTTTGGGGAAACCAAAAACATTTAAATATGTTAATGAATATCTTTCTAATGAATCTGAAAAATCGAAGTTTCATAGCGGGAATCAAAAGTTATGGCCAAATGAATTTTCAGAAAGGTCGCTATAGAGATATATCACCCTTGAAAATAGACATTTTGCATACGACCTTGGAATTCGACGAAACCACTTTTTTGGATTCGGGATGTCTAATTATGGCTAGATTTCAAATTTCATGATTTTTGAAGTTAATATGTGAGCGTGGCAAAGGAAAATGTGTTTTGGTCAATTACAGTTAAATTGGATCGACCAGAAAATGACGATTTTTCAAACGATCTCAGAATTCGACGAAATTTGTTTTGTTAAGACCGTATCGTCAAAACATAGCCAAAAATATTTTTTTCGGATTTTTCTGACTTCGTATGTGACCCCGGTAAAATTAGAAAGTACGTTCAAATTTAATATTAAAGATTTAATTTGAAAATAAAGAAAACATACTGTAAACTTCAGAATTGGACCTCGGCAATAGCGCCATCACGTCAGAAGGCGTCAAAACATATTGTTCGACAGTCGTTGGGCTCCGTTTGGAGATCGTACGGAAAAACCCTAATTTCTGGAATTAATTAAATTAAAAATATAAAAAATACGCTCAAATACAGTATAAATACGGGGCCATACGCGTCCTTCTTCCTCTTCGTTTTCACAGCCGCCGAACCCATAAACAACTCAAAACTTTGAGCTCCGATTCCTCCCAATCCATGGAGAATTAACAAATGCCCTTTTGGACTTTTTTTAAGCTCTCATCAATCTCTTCCATCTCCGACAAGAATCATCTCCCCTCGTGGACTGTAGCTCTCGAACCAGGAGCCCAAACCCGCGCCCTTCTTTCCACCGCCGGGCCCCACAGGCGCCACCGAGTTGGCCACCTCCGACCGGCGGACATCCGCCTCTCCACCCCCTTCGACCTCCAACAAACCGTTCCTGAAACTATCAACTACAGCTCGCGAATTCTCGAATCAAAAATTTGAACAAAAACAGAATTTTCAAGGTATGAATTACTCAGTTTTGCGACGCTTTTTAATCGTTATAGTGACAGTTGTAAAAAATTAGTTTCTAATTTATACATATGAACTTCAAATTGAAATCTCTCTGATCCAAAACCGTCGTGACTTTGAACACGAGATCTGATCAAGTTTGGACCTTCATTTTAGATCCAAGCAAGGTGAGAATTTATTTTTAATTAAATTTAATTAATTTAATTATTATTCTTGCGTTATGTGAAGTTTGAATGGCAAATATAAATGGATCTGCGATGGTTGTTATTATAAGTTATGGATCTGAATTATTTGTGATGTTATGATATTAGATCTGAAAATTTAAGTGTTAGATATGAGTTTGGTGATTTATTAGGATCATTTATTTGTTAATCTTGTCAATCATGGTTTGTTGATATTCACGAACCATATGTCTATATGAATTTACATCATATGATGAAAATTACATTTTTCTATGTAATTAAAATATGAATTTACACCGTATGATGAAAATTACATTTTTCTATGTAATTAAAATATGAATTTACACCGCATGATAAAAATTACTTTTCTTATTTGAAACTATGATATGCAGTTGGCGATGAAAATAAAAATTACTTTTTTTTGAAACTATGATATGCAATTGGCTATGAAGATAAAAAGTACATTTTTCTATGCAACTAAAGTCATGAGATTTGCAATGCAAATAAAAGTTACATTTTTCTATGTAGTATGAATGAGATTTGAAAGACGAAAAGAAATCATTTTTTTAAAATAAGAATGAGAAAATTGCATAGAGAATAAAAATTCACATTTTATATGTGGATTAAGGACGAGGATTTACATAGTAAGAAAAATTTCATTTCTATTATGTAAGTGAAAAGGGGAATTTACATAGTAGGTAAAATTCCAATTTTTACATATAAATAAAAGAAGGAATGTGACATGTAATGAAAATTTACATTTTTATTAATGTAAATAAAGTAGAAATTTTCACCACATGAGAATTACATTATTTTTAATGTGATTAAAATGTGAGTTTGCATTGTATGATTAAAAAATTACATTCTTCTATGTAATTAGAATAGGAGTTTGCATCGTGTGATAAAAACTACATTTTTATATGTAAGTAAAACATGAATTTCCATCGTATGATAAAAATTATATTTTTATATGTAACGATGATGAGATTTACAATGTAAACTAAAAATTACATTTTTGTAACGTAAGAAAGAAGTAGGATTCACATTAAAACTAAAAAAAAATACACCTTTATATGTAATTAGAACTATAATTTACATTGCAAACTAAAAATTATATTTTTATATGCAATGGAGAGATAAGAATTTGCGGTGTAATAAAAATTACATATTTCTATACGTAGTTAGGAGTTGGGAACTAGCATTTAAAATAAAATTTCCTTTTTGTCACATAGTTAAAGATTAGAATTTACATTGTAAATAAAAACTACATTTTATTGTAATTGGAAGACGTGAAATTTGCATCGTATAAGAAATTACACTTATTTTCAATGTAGTCAGGAAATGGATTTATCGCCGCAATATAAAGTATAATTGTAGGTGATTAATTAAAATGAGAATTTGCAATGTAAAATAAAATTACATTTTTATAATGTAAATAAGAAGAAGAGTTTGCATTGTAATTAAAATTTGTATTTTTATATGTAAATTAAAAGTAGGATTGTAATGTAATCAAATTTACATTTTTACATGTAAATTAAAGAAAAGGATGGAGTTTACATTTTTAATGTAAAAAAATGAATTTAGGATAATGTAATATTATCGTCATTTTCAAATGAATTAAATAATATCAACGAATAAGAATGATTTTCAATAAGTATGTATATACGAGGATTATTTGGAAAGACCGAGTTACTCTCATTCCAAATAATCATACGACATAAAGAATCGAAGTATGAAGACGGCGTGTGAAGACCGTAACTCTTCCATCGAGAGGACAACGATCGAGGCCCTGATTTGACTTGCTCCCAATTCAAGGGTCATGGTCATTGCCCAAACGTAAGCGTTGATTTCACGGGTTTGGTTTTCGCTCAGACCCAGAGCATAAGCTAATAAATGGATTGTGTGTCTGACATCGTACTCCATTAAATATCATGTTATTAATTTTCTGTCGAATGTATGAATGTTTGGTGGCGGAGAATTTATTCTTTTGCTTAACACCCTTTCATATGTTTCGGAAAAGGATTGGTAATGTGATATGGAGTGACAGTGTGGCATACTAAGATGCAACGATCAAGGTGTAACTCCCCGTGAATCCTATAACATTAAGCTTCACAAATTGAAGTGTAATTAATTCTAAATGAAAGAATTAAGGGAAATGGGTTATGCCATTGCGTTCATCTCGAAATTCTGCTTGAGATAGAGTCCGGTTTTGCGTGAATCGGACTCCGTATGAAGGAGTTATGACCTTCGGAAGTTTTAGAATAAAATTTAAAATTCATACAGCTCGGTTTCAAATTCGAAATTCGAAAAACAGGTTCAAACTGGGCTGGGCGGGAAAATTCCCGCCCAGGGACCAGGTCGACCATAGGGTCGACCATGGTGTCGACCTGGTCACCCCAGGTCGACCATAGTGTCGACCTGGGTGTCGACCTGCCAGTCGACCTACCTGGTCGACCTGGCTAGCTGGATCTGGCTCTGGCTCGAATTTCTGTGGCTTGGTGTGTCATTAGGGCTGACATGTCACCTCTTGATTGGCTCTTTGAACTTTGTATGGTCTATATTCCTCCTGTCTTCATTTGATGGCTCAAAACAATTTAAAAATCTATAAATATACCCTAAGTCTCAACTAAAAATTCACAAAAATAAATAAGATGGGAGTCGTCATGCTGCTAGGAAGGAATTGAGCATAGCCGTCAAGAGAGAGGAGCTTAGAGACGAATCAAATTAAGAAGAAGACTAAAGCTTAATCAAATTAATCAACGCAACATTAATCTACCCAAAGGAACGCATCTCAGTTTTAGAATTCAGAATCCAGAATTCAAGATTCTGCATTCGTTGTAAGTATAGTGACCTTTCAGAATATGAATAAAAACTACGACGTGATTCGATGTAAATGAAAATAGAATTGTGTTATTGTATGATAATGATATAAATTCCGTGTATCGTAATGATTCTGTCATGACTTGTGTATTGATATTTGTGGCCTAAATTGATTGATGCAAGCCTATTGAACAATTATATATGAAAATAATGGCACTTGCAAGTTTGTGGCAAAAACTAGAATTTGATCCCTTTTTGTTTATGTCTATGGCATGGACTATATACATTCACTAAGTCTAAATTAAGGCCTATGTAAACATGTTCTAGATTTGAGACCTTTTATGCTTACATGACCCAGAACCTATGAACACATTCTTATGTTTATTTGCAAGTATAATTGGATCTATGTTAAGTATCATTTGGGTTTCATAAACTATGCAAGTTCATGTTAAAATAGGCTATATGATTAGATGTTAAAATTGGACATTTTGGTGAATATACAACATGCTAGTTTTGTGGTTGACATTATGCCAAGTTAAACATGTTTAAACCCAAGTTTGTGTAAGCCTAAACTATGCCATTTCATATGTCACCTACCTAATTATACTTTGATTTGAATACAAGTTCACATCACCCATGATTTATGTTAGTTGAATCGCTAAATTGTAAGTTCATGCGCCACACACCTTTATGTATTGTAAAATATTACATGTTCTTGATTTCCCTTTTTTTTCTCACGATTATAAAGTTGGGCTGAATTGTGTCGAGCCCAACACTTGTTATAATGTTGCGAACGTACAAACGGGGGTAATAACGTTGGGTGTAAAACATTATAAATATATGTTGGCATGGTTGGCGCATGCCAATGACAATGACATTCTAGCGGTATGAATTGTTATACCCAAGAATAAAGGACATGACATTTACATATAATTGAGAAGCAATAAAATATGTAAATTTAGAAAACACGGTATGCTTAACCCGAGGTTGGATTGAGTTGTGACGTAAACCTACCCGGACCCGCCCGGCTGTCCAGTAGTCACAACAATACCTATCCAATGTGGGTGGTTAAGCATTGAGCCCAATAAGGACTCGAGGTTAGACTGAGCTACGGTGTAAACCTGCCCGGAACCGACCGGCACATCCAGTAACCGTAGCAATATCTGTCTAATGTGAGTGGTCAGGTGCTTTAAGAGGCTAAGGACACATGGTAGGGTTAAGTCAACTATAAACACTTAACCAAATTCAACATGTTAATAAGAATTGATGGGTGAGGTTAGGTAAATACAGACACTTAACCACTTAACATGTTTGACAAAAAATCCTAGTAACGAGGGACCCATTTCAGTAGTAACCCAAGTTAGGTATCATGGTACCCTGAAACTAGGCAGGGTGAGGCACGATTACTGGGCTGATTGTAAGCGGTCAAAGCGACGGCGGTGGGTGCAACAGTGTAGGTTCTAACGGGGTGCGGGCGTGCACACACTCCGGAGCAGAAAAACAGGGCACTGGGGGCACCAGTAGTATAACCTATGCCTTCTAGAGTTGTGTCGGGGCCGCCACCATGGGTCTTGATACACCCCATGGTGGGACCAGCATAGGTATCTACAATTCTTGGGGGTCGTATGACACATGTTTACGCGAGTAGGAGCCGATCTTTAGAAAATGGAGATCATTTCACCCTCAGCATGGGGTGCCAGTTAGAATAAGCTCAAGTAGGTGCAGAGATATAGTATGGGTGCGATAGTACATTCGATTCTAAATGACACTTCCTTAGCTTGTGACACTTGCATGTTTTCAGTTTATATCTATCATGCCCTTTTCTTTTTCACATACTGAAGAGTTACTAGATTTACTCAGGCTTTATGCCTGAATCTATTTTCTTTTCGTCTTCTTTTCTTTCGTTTCCCCCCCAGGTCCACAAGGAGGAAACAACCCAGCTTAGTACTCTTTTGCAAGCTTCAAGACCGTAGACGTATGGTTTGGATCTCTTTTGCTCGGATTATGGCTTTGGATATCACTATGGGGATTTTTGTTACTTTTATTTGTGTTTTATGCTTCTTTAATAATCAAGACAGTAATGAGGTTGTAATGATGGAAGTATTTTGAGACAATTATAGAAATGTTTTGTTTGAACACGTATTAATGAAATAAAAGTCTGTTTGGTTTCCGTTGTTTAAAATATGTGTATTTATATATGTCTTGTGTTTATCTGTGACTTTTACTTATAAACCTCCACCAATGTTAAGGCATTCACTTTGTGAGTGACCTTAATGGAGGTGGGGTGTTTCACTTGGTATCAGAGCATAGGTTTACTAGATAAGATAAAAAAATTTGAAATTGTTTTCAAAAGAAAGTTTAAAGAAGCATTTTTCAAGAAAAAGTGTTACTTTTAAAGAGGCATAATCCCCCAAAGCCATGTACACTATCTCTCTCTATCCTTCGTTTTGAATCTTTCCTTTCTGTTTCAGCTTGTCTGGAGACCTTAACCTTCCAGAAGGAGTGCCGATACCCGGCTGGTTTAGGAGGTACTTAGAAGCAAGGGCCAATGGCGCGGGCCCAGTAGACATCCCTCCTCCAATGGCCGCGGTTCCTCCTCCTCCTCCTCGTGGAAATGCCTTCGCAAAAACATGTAGAGACTTCAAGGCTATAGGTGGAAAAGACTTTTATGGGACATAATCCTTTGTAGGAGCAAGAAACTGGCTAAAGGAGACCGATGATCTGTTTGTCATCTTCGGAGTGGATGACAGGCAAAAAATACAACTAGTAGTGTGGTTGCTTAAAGATGAAGCTTCCTATTGGTGGGAAATTACCAATGCTCAGAGGGCGGTGGAAACATGGGAAGATTTCAGGACAAGGTTTGAGATGAAATTCCTCTCCCAAGCTGAAAGAAGCCTGCAAATGGAGAAGTTTCTAACTCTGAAACAGGGAAGTATGACAATCAGGGAATATGTTAATCAGTTTAATCAGCTGGCCAGATTTGGGTTGGACTTAGTAAACACCCAACACAAGAAGGCGCTTCGCTTCATCAAAGGTTTGAATGAGCCTCTACACAGCCTTGCTATGACCCATGTATCCACGGGAGCGACTTATGAAAGCTTGGTGGACATGGCGTTGCTACACGAGGAAGACAACGGCAAGAAAGAGACTAAGGTGGAAGAAAAGAAAGAGGGTTTACAAGCTAAGAAAACAGACGTCAAGAAAGGAGGGAAGAACAATAAGCCCCGTGAGAGGAGAAGGTGCAATTTCTGTGGCATTGTGGGACATATATCAAAAGACTGCCGAAAAAGGAAGGCAAAGATGGGTGGTTGCTTCCATTGTGGAGAGACTGGGCACCAAGCTAAGGACTGCCCAAAGAAGAAAGGGCAGGGACAGAAAGCCGGATCCACTTCAGGGGGTCAGGTTCATGCACTAGTGGCACCTTCACAGGAACGAGGTAGTAATATTTCTGTAGATAGTGTAGTCTATCTTTATGATCATCCAATTCGCACACTTTTTGACTTTGGCGCATCACACTCCTTTATTTCATCTGCCTTAGTAGAATCTCTGCATCTAGACACTAGTATGGTGGTGGCTCCGCTTACTTGTCAATGGTTTGTTTGGGTTTGAAAATCTCTATTCTCAGCGTTGAGTTTAGTTGTAATGCCTTTGTTTTGGGCTTCTCGGGATATGGTTTGATCTTATGCATGGACTGGTTATCCAGTAATGGTGCCATTCTTGATTGTGAGAAAAGAGTAGTTAGACTCTTGACTCGGCTTGGTAACACTCTAGAGATTTCTTGTAATCCCTTAAATGCGGTTATGCTTAGTTATCTAGAGTCGCTTGATGCTTCTGATTAGAATTTGCAGTCAGTTAGAGTAGTCCGGGAATATCCGGATGTCTTTGAGGAGGTGAAAGGCTTACCTCCGAGGCGGGAAATAGACTTCCGCATATATCTTGTGGATAATGCAAAGCCTGTAGCTTTACCTGTCAGACACATGGCTCCAAAGGAGAGAAAGGAGCTCAATAAGCAGGTTAAAGAACTTCTCGAAAAGGGGTTCATTAGACGAAGCATTTCGGAATGGGGTGCTCCAGTGGTGTTCGCAACCAAAGCGGACGATTCGCTTCGCCTTTGCGTAGAATATAGGGAGTTAAAAAAATTGACCAAGAAAAATAGGCACCCTCTTCCCCGAATTGACGATTTGTTTGATCAGCTTGTAGGTGCGTCGGTCTTCTCCCAACTTGATCTGGCAACAGGGTTCCATCAGCTAAAAGTAGCTGAAGACAGCATTGATAAAACAACGTTCAGAACCTCAGACGGTTTCTTCGAGTGGCTTGTCATGCCTTTCGTCTTGACAAACGCACCCGCTTATTTCGTAGACCTAATGAGCAGGGTGTTCAGAGAATTCCTCAACAAATTTGTGGTTGTCTTCATAGATGATATCTTAACCTTCTCAAAGAATGAGGAAGAACATGCTCAGCATCTGAAAGAGATCATTGGTACTCTCCGTGCACATCAGCTAAAAGCCAAGTTCTCCAAGTGCCACTTTTGGAGAAAGGAGGTAAGATTTCTGGGGCATATAGTGTCCAAAGAGGGGTTGGCTATGGACCCCGCGAAAGTGGTGGCAGTGCAAGATTGGAAGACACCAAGAAATGCAACCAAAGTCCGAAGCTTTCTTGGGCTAGTCGGTTTTTACCGAAAGTTTATTAGGGATTTCGCGAAAATCTCAGCTCCACTCACAAGGCTAACAAAGAAAAATCTGGCGTTCACTTATGATTTGGACTGCGAGTTTGCTTTCCAACGATTAAAAAGGGCTCTCACAACAGCCCCAATTCTGACTTTGCCAGATGGAAGCAAAATGTTCACAGTATATACGGATGCTTGTGGTACGGTGCTAGGCATTGTTTTGATGCAAGAAGGGAGGGTAGTAGCTTATGATGGAAGACAATTGAAAGTTCATGAAAAGAACTACCCAACCCATGATCTTGAGTTGGCGGCCATCTTCTTTGCACTTAAGTCTTGGCGCCATTATCTCCTAGGTGAGAAGTTCGAATTATACACTGACCATAAATCGTTGAAATATCTCTTCTTGCAGATGGATCTTAACTTGAGGTAGCAAAGATGGATGGAGTTTCTTACCTCGTATGACTTTGAAATTTCCTATACTCCCGGCAAAGGCAACGTAGTAGCAGACACGTTGAGCCGAAAGAAACTGACCTTAAGCCCGCTCTTTGTAGAGAGGCAAAGCTTGGAGTATATAGCCAGTTTTAACTTTAGGCCCTCCTCGGATTTTGTACCAGGTTTGTTAGCATCTCTCGAAGTACGCCCTACTCTCTTGGACTCAATAGGGGCTGCACAACGTGAAGACCCTCAGCTTGTTGATGTGATTGATAAACTTATTAGGGGTGATGTAACAACCCGAATTTTAAACAACGTGTTAAGACAAGAATCAAGGCATAATTAAATTATAAAATCTGAATCAGGATAAACGGGTTGCGCCATTGCGTTCGTCTCGGAAAAATACGCGAAATAGAGTCCGAAATTTCGTAAATCGGAGTCCGTATGACTGAGATATGGCCTCGCGAAGTTTCACGAAAATTCAAATCCGAAAACAGATTCGAATTCAGCCCAAAAAGAGAAGGCGGGAAAATTCCCGCCAGACACACAGGGTGTCGACACCCGTGTCGACATGGGTGTCGACCCCCCTCCAAGGGGGTCGACATGGGTGTCGACCCCTGGGTCGACCCACCCTGTAGAACCCCGACCTGGTGCATCTGCTTGTTATGGCTGCTCGGTTTTGGAGGCTTGTGACGATTTTGGATGGCTTGGATTCGATCTAGGGTTAATCCTATGGCCTAAAATGCACCTAAACTCTATAAAAAGACCCTAACCCCCTAACCTAAATCACTCAAACTCTCTCATGCCACGAAGTGCTGCCCAAATGCCAAGTGATCATGGCCTCCATCTCCAACTCCAAGGGCTTATGCATTCAAATCGGGTTCAAATCAAAAGGTGCAAGCTTTCTACACCAAATCGAGGAGGAATCAACGTTGCTACGCAAATTCCATGACGATTCTTCGACAAAGGAGCCACCTTTCTTCGTCAAGATGATGCATGATCCTTTTCCTAAGCCTCGCTATGTAAGTTCTAGCTACTTCTAGATCTAAACGGTAGTCTTAATGATGGCATGGAATAAAACGAGATTAAACTAAGTATGCTAGCCTATATGAACCTTGTCATGCCTCTTTTGCTTGAACCTATGACTTTTGGCTATGCTTAGTGACTAGATCAGGCTATTCATGTTATGATTAACCTAGATTACCTTGCAAGTTTGAATCTTTATCTATGGAATGCTAGCATGAACCTTTGGGAACCATTTGACTTGTGAAACATTGGCAAAGATTTGACTTTGGGGCTTATGCATGTAAATGAACCCAAACCCCTTACGATACTATGCATGTTTGTGGCCAAATCCCCTTATGAAACTATGCATGCTTGTGGCCAAATTCCCTTATGATACTATGCATGTTGGTGGCCAAATTCACTTATGATACTATGCATGTTTGTGGCCAAATCCCCTTATGAAACTATGCATGCTTGTGGCCAAATTCCCTTATGATACTATGCATGTTTGTGGCCAAATTCCCTTATGATACTATGCATGTTTGTGGCCAATATGTTGGCATAATACCCTACTATGTGACTCGCTTCCACTTGGGTTGGAAATACGTTTGGGTAGCTTAGGAAAAACGTGGGTATGACATGAAAAACTTGACATGGGGTTTACATGAGAACATGACATTCATGATACATTTAAATATGGTCATGAAACGTGGGGAAAACATGGAACTTGAACTAGACATGGGTGGGTTGGAAGTGTAATAAGACACTAGACCAAACATGAAAGTGGCCAACTCGAGGTTGGGTTGAGTTTGTAGCATAAATCTACCCGGACCCGCCCGGCTTAACTAGTGGCTACAAACAATAGGATCCAATGTGAGAAGTTGGTCATGTCGCGCTTAAGACACGAGGTTAGACTAGGTTGTGGTGTAAAACTACCCAAACCCACCCGACTTAACTAGTAACCACAACAAGGTCTAATGTGAGAGGTTGAGAGTGCATTAATTAAATTAATGCCACATGATAAGGTTAAGTAAATTTGACTAATGACACTTAACCGATATGACACGAATGGGTAGGTTAAGTGGGACCGGGCTTGATTTCTTAATGACACTTAACCATACAAGACAATTAGGGGATGGGGTTAAGTAATTTACGCTTAACCAATCCGACTTGGTAATTAGATGGGGTTAAGTAATCCACACTTAACTAATCTAAACACGGTAAATTCGATGAGGTTAAGTAATCCATACTTAACTAATCTAACACGATAGTTAGGTGGGGTTAAGTAACCTTCACTTAACTAATCTAAACACGGTAATTCGATGGGGTTAAGTTAAACACTTAACCAATCTAAACTTGGTAATTCAATGAGGTTAAGTAACCAATACTTAACCAACTTAACACGGTAATTTAATGGGGATAAGTAACTTATACTTAACCAATTATACATGATGATTTGATGAGGTTAAGTAACCTATACTTAACCAATCTAATAGGTGGACCTGATAGGGTTAAGTCATAAGACCTTTTTAAAATTAGGCTTAACCATTGTAATACGATTAGTGGATGGGGTTAAGCTAACCCATACTTAACCAATCCGACTCGATAATCTGATGGGATTAAGATAATCTATGCTTAATCAATCTAACATGATAATCTGATAGGGTTAAGACAAATAAATACTTAACCAATTTGACTTGATAGGGTTAAGTCATGAGCTTCTTGGTACACTTAACCAACTTGTAGGGCTAAGCCTTGAACTTGAGTACTTAGCCAATCTTGACATGATTCGTAGGCGGGTTAAGTCATGAACTTGGATAACAACACTTAACCCATTTGACAAAACCCTAGCTCAGGGGACTAGGTTGGAAATCGTAGTTAACAAGGATAGCGGAAAGAGGAGCTAAGTGGTAAACCTTAGTTAAGGGTAACTAAGTAATAATTCTTAGCTAAGGACATGGGACTAGTTCATAAAGAGAGGAGTAACCTGATGCGGTAGGTCATCGCTTAATATACGAGGAGGAGCAACTTATCTGACTTGGATAAAAAGCTCCAGCGAACTGGGTGACGAAGCGGTAGCTTCGAGGTACGTGAGGGTACTCTTGGTATCCCTTTGTGAGGTGGCAGGTGGTCCATGAAACCCGGCCTCATAGAGGTTAAGGTCTGCGATAGAAGAGCCAAGGGTATGCCTTGGTTGCTATGCGAGCGACCTAAAGACTGGGATGGATTAGCGTGGAGTAGACGATACTTGATTTTGCCCTGGATAGCACGTCGCCGGCTACCTACCATCTTTAGTTAATCGTGCACGAGCGGAAAGGCAGAGAACTCCCAACAGACCATGTTCTTGCTATCGAGTCATGGGTGAGGTTGGCCCATAGGAAAGTGGGGCTATAGTGGGGCCGGGATGTAGTTCTCATACATGATTTTTCTTGGATTGCCTTTCAGTAGTTGAGGGAGGGGTCACGTGGGACCATAGCCACGGATACAAAAACAGACCTTGATATCTGCATCAGCAGACGACTTAAAGCTCCCGACCGAGTTCCGTATTTCTTGATTTGCCCTGGCATGGAACTCGGGTGGCACATTGAGATACATGTGCGTCTAGTCCTGGAAAACGATTCACGATACATACGTGGGATAAAGGGCGTGGTTGACGGGTGGCATAATCCCTAGTGGTCCTAGGTGGCCAAAACCCAAACCGAGACACGGAAACGTTCATTAGGTGGCATAATCCCTAGTGGTCCTAGGTGGCCAAAACCAAACCGAGACACGGAAACGTTCATTAGGTGGCATAATCCCTAGTGGTCCTAGGTGGCATAAATCCTAAGTGAACACGCGATAGTTCATGGTTAGAAAACATAACTAGATCAAGGGTGGCAGTCCAAAACAACTTCAAGGATAAAATGGTACTACGTTGAGGTGGTATAGATTTACATGGGAAAGCCCGTACGACCTACGGCAAAGGACTGAACTTATACATGGAAAGAAACATACGAGTTGGGAAAGAACCTACATATGCTATATATCAGGTTGACATGGACCATTACATGACATTGGCCAAGGGACATTCATAGTTAACACATGACGCGGGTGGGGACACTAGTACGAGAGGTGCAGAGCAAATATACATGATAGATACCGTGGGATGTTATACATGATAGATACCTTGTGATAGTATACTTGATAGAAACCTGACGATGTGATACCTTGATTCTTGACACCGTAGTTTATCATGATACCTTGGTTTACCTTGCTACAGTAGTTCATCCAGTTATCTTGGTTTAGCTTATCTATCTTGTTGTCATCCTTATGTTTACTTTCAGTTTATGCATGTCATGTTACCTTTACCTGTTTTTATGCTGGAAGTAGATAGGACTTACCAGTCTTTATGACTGACCCCGTTTTCTTTCGCCTCTTTGTCTTCCGTTCCCCCCCCCAGGTTTTCAGGGAGGAAACATTGTTATTTAGTTCGGACTTCCTCTGCTTGAAGGTCATCATGCATGGCTTGGACTTTTCTTGGTTATGGCTACCTTACTGTTTTATTTGGGGAATAATTTATGAAAAGGTTTTATGCTTCTTTACTATTGCAAGACAGGTTTTGATGTATTCTGATGTAAAAGACTTCAGACCTTATTTTATAAGGTAATGAAATTTGTTTTACTTCCGCTGTTATATATATATGTTCTGTCTTGTAATATTTCTGTGCATGTTTACATCGATAATGCTTCACCAAACCTAGTGCATTCCCTTTGTGAGTGACCCTAGCGGAGGTGGGGTGTTACATTTGATATCAGAGCAGAAGGTTACGAGATTGGGCAAAAGTTTTGAAAAAACCTTCTGAAAACCATTTTACAAACCGTTTACAAAGAAGCATTTTCAAGAAAAGTTTTGTTTTAAAAGGCTATTCCCCAAAGGCCATTAGCACTATCCTTTGATTCCTTGATCGAATCTCTTTTCCTTTCTTTCCTCCATCTGTAGTCACAGTAGTTCTAACTGTGACTAATCTTTGTCTAGCCACGTAGGTGTTTTCCGTACGATGGAGGTGGTTCTCGAGAGACCTGTTTTCGTGGTACAAGGAAGGATAATAAGAGTAAGGATAAAGAATGCGAGCTTAAGGATAAGCAACTTGTTGGTATGGCTTGGTCCATCAAGGAGGACAAGGACAAGATCATCGGAGAGGGCAATTGTACGCTCCCATTTCTAGGGTACCTAAAAGAGATGGTACCGTTTCTGGTAAAGGTTTAGCCGTTCTTTTCTATCATACCGTCCAGACTTTGTCTTGATCATCGTATCATTTAAGTCTGCTTGGATAGTTGAGTCTCTGCACCTTAGTACTAGCATGGTAGAGGATCCCAGTTTTTGTCCCAAAAATCTGGTTGGAGAGTTGGTCCATTTCTTCATGACTTGTTTGGATTTGAGAATGACATGTCTCGGCTACGGATGGATTCTAGGGATAAAGTGGTCACCCAATAAGGGGTGCCATTCTCGGTTTTGGAAAGAGGGTAGTTAGACTCTCGACTCACCTTGGTAATACCCTCGAAGCCTCGTATAACCTTTTGGGTTCTGTCATGGTTAGTTACCTAGAATCTCGGGATGCAGTTGTTGGTAATCCGTTCGAGTAGAATTCACCGCTAAGGCGGATGGTTCGTTTTGCTTATGCATGAGTTATAGGGATCACCCTAGTAAATACTCTTGGCAACATGGATTGGCATTGGCAAGCGAGATCCAGAATTCCCTAGAGAATTTTGGAGAGCTTGCATGAGTAAGTGGATACGTTTGAGCCAAGTATACTAGGGAAAGGATAAGTGAAAAAGGAACGAGAGACGACGATGAAATGGGTTCCGACCCATGTTTTGGAAACAGGAATTAAGAAGCTACGGGATCATGAAGTTAAAAGACGGTCAAGGCACAATGGAATTAAGCTCAAGGGAGGGCGACTTAGAAGGTTGAAGGCTAGATACGCGCATCAATATCTCTTTTTAAGAGTATATCCTGGATCCCTGGTTTTTCATGTAGAGCTTGCTCGTATGTTATCTTTTGGTGAATATCCTCTCGGTCCTGTTTCTGTTGCAAACCCCGTCGGGAGTTTACCTTGTTTATCTCCTCGATCCTATCGTGAGAACCTTAGGTAGAAACCTATGGATGTAAACATGTGTTTGAAACATGTTTTGATTGATATGGTTGCAAATGGTTGCAAGTGGTTGCTCTTGGATGCGCGAATACACATTATATACTAGATCGACACACACACATTTCATATTGCATATGCACGAGTATTTATACCTGTTTATGGATGAAATTGAATGTGTTATCATGTGGATGTTGCATATGAATGAATGGTTGTGCACACATATAGTGTTTATATGACTAGGAGTATTTGCATACATGTTGGATTCATGGCACTAAACATAATTTGCATTAGAAGATCATTCAGGCCTGATCATTAGCATTAGCTAAGGAACATATACACACACTTTCTGCATATGTTCATACAGCATTAGAAATCTTTTAAGGGCAATGATTACTTGTGGATGATGATTTGAGTAGATGGATGATGGATGGTAGGATACGTTCTTCCTAACTTGGAGATTTCGGGGACGAAATCCTTAAAGGAGGGGAGAATGTAACAACCCGAATTTTAAACAACGTGTTAAGACTAGAATCAAGGCAGAATTAAATTATAAAATCTGAATCAGGATAAACGGGTTGCGCCATTGCATTCGTCTCGGAAAAATACGCGAAATAGAGTCCGAAATTTCGTAAATCGGAGTCCGTATGACCGAGATATGGCCTCGCGAAGTTTCACGAAAATTCAAATCCGAAAACAGATTCGAATTCAGCCCAAAAAGAGAAGGCGGGAAAATTCCCGCCAGACACACAGGGTGTCGACACCCGTGTCGACATGGGTGTCGACCCCCCTCCAGGGGGTCGATCCCCCTGTAGAACCCCGACCTGGTGCATCTGCTTGTCATGTTGGCTCGGTTTTGGAGGTTTGTGACGATTTTGGATGGCTTGGATTCGATCTAGGGTTAATCCTATGGCCTAAAATGCACCTAAACTCTATAAAAAGACCCTAACCCCCTAACCTAAATCACTCAAACTCTCTCATGCCACGAAGTGCTGTCCAAATGCCAAGTGATCATGGCCTCCATCTCCAACTCCAAGGCCTTATGCATTCAAATCGGGTTCAAATCAAAAGGTGCAAGCTTTCTACACCAAATCGAGGAGGAATCAACGTTGCTACGCAAATTCCATGACGATTCTTCGACAAAGGAGCCACCTTTCTTCGTCAAGATGATGCATGATCCTTTTCCTAAGCCTCGCTATGTAAGTTCTAGCTACTTCTAGATCTAAACGGTAGTCTTAATGATGGCATGGAATAAAACGAGATTAAACTAAGTATGCTAGCCTATATGAACCTTGTCATGCCTCTTTTGCTTGAACCTATGACTTTTGGCTATGCTTAGTGACTAGATCAGGCTATTCATGTTATGATTAACCTAGATTACCTTGCAAGTTTGAATCTTTATCTATGGAATGCTAGCATGAACCTTTGGGAACCATTTGACTTGTGAAATATTGGCAAAGATTTGACTTTGGGGCTTATGCATGTAAATGAACCCAAACCCCTTATGATACTATGCATGTTTGTGGCCAAATTCCCTTATGAAACTATGCATGCTTGTGGCCAAATTCCCTTATGATACTATGCATGTTTGTGGCCAAATTCACTTATGATACTATGCATGTTTGTGGCCAAATCCCCTTATGAAACTATGCATGCTTGTGGCCAAATTCCCTTATGATACTATGCATGTTTGTGGCCAAATTCCCTTATGATACTATGCATGTTTGTGGCCAATATGTTGGCATAATACCCTACTATGTGACTCGCTTCCACTTGGGTTGGAAATACATTTGGGTAGCTTAGGAAAAACGTGGGTATGACATGAAAAACTTGACATGGGGTTTACATGAGAACATGACATTCATGATACATTTAAATATGGTCATGACACGTGGGGAAAACATGGAACTTGAACTAGACATGGGTGGGTTGGAAGTGTAATAAGACACTAGACCAAACATGAAAGTGGCCAACTCGAGGTTGGATTGAGTTTGTAGCATAAATCTACCCGGACCCGCCTGGCTTAACTAGTGGCTACAAACAATAGGATCCAATGTGAGAAGTTGGTCATGTCGCGCTTAAGACCCGAGGTTAGACTAGGTTGTGGTGTAAAACTACCCGGACCCGCCCGGCTTAACTAGTAACCACAACAAGGTCTAATGTGAGAGGTTGAGAGTGCATTAATTAAATTAATGCCACATGATAAGGTTAAGTAAATTTGACTAATGACACTTAACCGATATGACACGAATGGGTAGGTTAAGTGGGACCGGGCTTGATTTCTTAATGACACTTAACCATACAAGACAATTAGGGGATGGGGTTAAGTAATTTACGCTTAACGAATCCGACTTGGTAATTAGATGGGGTTAAGTAATCCACACTTAACTAATCTAAACACGGTAAATTCGATGAGGTTAAGTAATCCATACTTAACTAATCTAACACGGTAGTTAGGTGGGGTTAAGTAACCTTCACTTAACTAATCTAAACACGGTAATTCGATGGGGTTAAGTTAAACACTTAACCAATCTAAACTTGGTAATTCAATGAGGTTAAGTAACCAATACTTAACCAACTTAACATGGTAATTTAATGGGTTTAAGTAACTTATACTTAACCAATTATACATGATGATTTGATGAGGTTAAGTAACCTATACTTAACCAATCTAATAGGTGGACCTGATAGGGTTAAGTCACAAGACCTTTTTAAAATTAGGCTTAACCATTGTAATACGATTAGTGGATGGGGTTAAGCTAACGCATACTTAACCAATCCGACTCGATAATCTGATGGTATTAAGATAATCTATGCTTAATCAATCTAACATGATAATCTGATAGGGTTAAGACAAATAAATACTTAACCAATTTGACTTGATAGGGTTAAGTCATGAGCTTCTTGGTACACTTAACCAACTTGTAGGGCTAAGCCTTGAACTTGAGTACTTAGCCAATCTTGACATGATTCGTAGGCGGGTTAAGTCATGAACTTGGATAACAACACTTAACCCATTTGACAAAAACCTAGCTCAGGGGACTAGGTTGGAAATCGTAGTTAACAAGGATAGCGGAAAGAGGAGCTAAGTGGTAAACCTTAGTTAAGGGTAACTAAGTAATAATTCTTAGCTAAGGACATGTGACTAGTTCATAAAGAGAGGAGTAACATGATGCGGTAGGTCATCGCTTAGTATACGAGGAGGAGCAACTTATCTGACTTGGATAAAAAGCTCCAGCGAACTGGGTAACGAAGCAGTAGCTTTGGGGTACGTGAGGGTACTCTTGGTATCCCTTTGTGAGGTGGCAGGTGGTCCATGAAACCCGGCCTCACAGAGGTTACGGTCTGCGACAGAAGAGCCAAGGGTATACCTTGGTTGCTATGCGAGCGACCTAAAGACTGGGATGGATTAGCGTGGAGTCGACGATACTTGATTTTGCCCTGGATAGCACGTCGCCGGCTACCTACCATCTTTTGTCAATCGTGCACGAGCGGAAAGGCAGAGAACTCCCAACAGACCATGTTCTTGCTATCGAGTCATGGGTGAGGTTGGCCCATAGGAAAGTTGGGCTATAGTGGGGCCAGGATGTAGTTCTCATACATGATTTTTCTTGGATTGCCTTTCAGTAGTTGAGGGAGGGGTCACGTGGGACCATAGCCACGGATACAAAAACAGACCTTGATATCTGCATCAGCAGACGACTTAAAGCTCCCGACCGAGTTCTGTATTTCTTGATTTGCCTTGGCACAGAACTCGGGTGGCACATTGAGATACATGTGCGTCTAGTCCTGGAAAACGATTCACGATACATACGTGGGATAAAGGGCGTGGTTGACGGGTGGCATAATCCCTAGTGGTCCTAGGTGGCCAAAACCCAAACAGAGACACGGAAACATTCATTAGGTGGCATAATCCCTAGTGGTCCTAGGTGGCCAAAACCCAAACCGAGACACGGAAACGTTCAATAGGTGGCATAATCCCTAGTGGTCCTAGGTGTCATAAATCCTAAGTGAACACGCGATAGTTCATGGTTAGAAAACATAACTAGATCAAGGGTGGCAGTCCAAAACAACTTCAAGGATAAAATGGTACTACGTTGAGGTGGTATAGATTTACATGGGAAAGCCCGTACGACCTACGGCAAAGGATTGAACTTATACATGGAAAGAAACATACGAGTTGGGAAAGAACCTACATATGCTATATATTAGGTTGACATGGACCATTACATGACATTGGGCAAGGGACATTCATAGTTAACACATGACGCGGGTGGGGACACTAGTACGAGAGGTGCAGAGCAAATATACATGATAGATACCGTGGGATGTTATACATGATAGATACCTTGTGATAGTATACTTGATAGAAACCTGACGATGTGATACCTTGATTCTTGACACCGTAGTTTATCATGATACCTTGGTTTACCTTGCTACAGTAGTTCATCCAGTTATCTTGGTTTAGCTTATCTATCTTGTTGTCATCCTTATGTTTACTTTCAGTTTATGCATGTCATGTTACCTTTACCTGTTTTTATGCTGGAAGTAGATAGGACTTACCAGTCTTTATGACTGACCCCGTTTTCTTTCGCCTCTTTGTCTTCCGTTTCCCCCCTAGGTTTTCAGGGAGGAAACATTGTTATTTAGTTCGGACTTCCTCTGCTTGAAGGTCATCATGCATGGCTTGGACTTTTCTTGGTTATGGCTACCTTACTGTTTTATTTGGGGAATAATTTATGAAAAGGTTTTATGCTTCTTTACTATTGCAAGACAGGTTTTGATGTATTCTGGTGTAAAAGGCTTCAGACCTTATTTTATAAGGTAATGAAATTTGTTTTACTTCCGCTGTTATATATATATATATGTTCTGTCTTGTAATATTTCTGTGCATGTTTACCTCGATAATGCTTCACCAAACCTAGTGCATTCCCTTTGTGAGTGACCCTAGTGGAGGTGGGGTGTTACAGGTGAGACTTCTAGTCACCTCAGTAGATATGCCATCGATGATAAGGGTTGGATGAGGCGAGATGGAAGATTATGCGTCCCACAAGCAAGGGAGTTGACAAAGAAGGTTCTCGAGGAAGCGCATCGTTCCAAGATGACTATACACCCTGGCGGTGATAAGATGTACAAGGATATAAAAAGGACTTTTTTCTGGAGCGGCATGAAGAAGGACGTGGCAGATTTCGTTTCTAAGTGCATGACCTGCCAACAAGTCAAGGCGAAATAGAATAAGCCTGGAGGACTACTTCATCCTTTAGAGGTCCCACAGTGGAAGTGGGATAGCATTTCAATGGGCTTCATTGATGGACTACCTAGGTCGAGAAGACGCAATACTAGCATTTGGGTAATAGTGGATAGGCTTACTAAGAGTGCCCACTTTATACCCATTAAAAGTAGAAGGACTGCCTCATCTCTAGCATCTCTTTATGTCAACGAAATAGTTCGACTCCATGGGATACCCTCCAGCATTGTTAGTGAACGAGACCCCATCTTCACAAGCGAGTTTTGGCGAAGTCTGCAAGAAGCTGTAGGCACACAGTTATGTTTGAGCACGACCTATCACCCCCAAACCGATGGCCAGACGGAAAGGGTGAATAGAGTTTTAGAGGATCTTTTGAGACTTTGCGTTCTTGACTTTGGAGGGACTTGGGAGGATCACCTTCCTTTAGTGGAATTTGCCTACAACAACAGCTACCAAGCTACCATCGGTATGGCGCCCTTCGAAGCCATGTATGGAAGACCGTGCAAATCACCAACTTGTTGGTGGGAGTCTACAGATAAGCTTATACTTGGGCCAGACATGATTCGAGAGACTTCGGAGAAAGTGGACCTGATACGAAGGAGAAGGAAGACTGCCCAAGACAGACAGAAATCCTACGCTGACAAAAGAAGGACCGACCTTGAGTTTAAGGTTGGGGACAGGGTTTTCCTTAAGGTATCTCCCTTAAGGAACGTCGTTCGCTTTGGATCCACAGGAAAGCTAGCACCAAGATTTGTAGGACCGTTTCCTATCATCGAGAAGGTTGGGAAGATGGCCTATAGATTAGAGCTACCCGAGAGACTGGCCAGAGTTCACAACGCCTTTCATGTTTCTCACCTTCGGAAGTGTTTGCATGAGTCTGCGGAAGTGGTGGAACCTAGCATTCTAGAAGAAGCCGAAGTGGAACGTGAAGCAACTGTGAGGAGAGTTCTAACCCACATCTTAGGAACTGAAGTGAAAAAGCTACGCAACCGCGAAGTCAAACTCGTTAAAGTTCAGTGGAGAGACGCCGAGGAAGACGCGACTTGGGAAACTGAGGACAGAATACGCGCTGCTTACCCTCTTCTTTTTGAGGGTACATCTTTGATCTCTTTTTCCTTAAGTTATGCTTTATCTTTTTAGGTATATCTCCTCGGTCCTTTTCCTAGCTCCTTAGGTAGAAAACAAATGGATGCAAACATGTATTTGAAAACATGTTATGGATGATGCCTGCAAATGGTTGCTAGTGATTGCTAGTGGTTACTCGTGGATGCATACACACACACACCCCCTAGGTTTTAGATCGGCTCAGTCACTTCATATTGCATATGCATATATGTATTCTCATTTGTATATGGTTGAAACTTGATATGCTGTCATATGGTTGTCGCATTTGTATGAATGGGTTGTGCACACATGTAGAATTATGAGTAGGAAAAATTTGCATACATAATGGATTCGTGACACTTACATGATTCACATTAAGGAGGTCAACTGAATCAGTAGACCGCCTGATTTCTGCATTAGATAAGGACATGTACACACACTATGCATATGATCATGAAGCATTGGAAGTCTTTTACGGACAGTGGACGCCTGTGTTTGTTGGTTGAGTAGATGGACGGTTGGATGGTAGGATATACATTCTTCCTAACTTGAAGATTTCGGGGACGAAATCCTTTTAGGGGGGAGAATGTAACACCCCGTGAATCCTATAACATTAAGCTTCACAAATTAAAGTGTAATTAATTCTAATTGAAAGAATTAAGGGAAATGGGTTACGCCATTGCATTCGTCTTGAAACTCTGCTTGAGATAGAGTCCGAGTTTGCGTGAATCGGACTCCGTATGAAGGAGTTATGACCTTCGGAAGTTTTAGAATAAAATTTAAAATTCAAACAGCTCGGTTTCAAATTCGAAATTCGAAAAATAGGTTCAAACTGGGCTGGGCGGGAAAATTCCCGCCCAGGGACCAGGTCGACCATAGGGTCGACCAAGGTGTCGACCTGGTCACCCCAGGTCGACCATAGTGTCGACCTGGCAATCAACCTACCTAGTCGACCTGGCTGGCTGGGTTTGGCTCTGGCTCGAATTTCTGTGGCTCGGTGTGTCATTAGGGCTGACATGTCACCACTTGATTGGCTCTTTGAACTTTGTATGGTCTAGATTCCTCTTGTCTTCATCTGACGGCTCAAAACAATTTAAAAATCTATAAATACACCCTAAGTCTCAACTAAAAATTCACACAAAAAATAAGATGGGAGTCGTCATGCTGCCAGGAAGGAATTGAGCGTAACTGTCAAGAGAGAGGAGCTTAGAGACGAAAGCTTAATCAAATTAAGAAAAGACTAAAGCTTAATCAAATTAATCAACGCAACGTTAATCTACCCAAAGGAACGCATCTCAGTTTCAGAATTCAAGATTCTGCATTCGTTGTAAGTATAGTGAGCTTTCAGAATATGAATAAAAACTGCGACGTGATTCGATATAAATGAAAATAGAATTGTGATATTGTATGATAATGATATAAATTCTGTGTATCGTAATGACTCTGTCATGACTTGTGTATTGATATTTGTGGCCTAAATTGATTGATGCAAGCCTATTGAACAATTGTATATGAAAATAATGGCACTTGCAAGTTTGTGGCAAAAACTAGAATTTGATCCCTTTTTGTTTATGTCTATGGCATGGACTATATACATTCACTAAGTCTAAATTAAGGCCTATGTAAACATGTTCTAGATTTGAGACCTTTTATGCCTACCTGACCCAAAACCTATGAACACATTCTTATGTTTATTTGCAAGTATAATTGGATCTATGTTAAGTATCATTTGGGTTTCATAAACTATGCAAGTTCATGTTGAAATAGGCTATATGATTAGATGTTAAAATTGGACATTTTGGTGAATATACAACATTCTAGTTTTGTGGTTGACATTATGCCAAGTTAAACATGTTTAAACCCAAGTTTGTGTAAGCCTAAACTATGCCATTTCATATGTCACCTACTTAGTTATACTTTGATTTGAATGCAAGTTCACATGACCCATGATTTATGTTAGTTGAATCACTAAATTGCAAGTTCATGCGCCACACACCTTTATATATTGTAAAATATTACATGTTCTTGATTTCCCCTTTTTTTCTCACGATTATAAAGTTGGGCTGAATTGTGTCGAGCCCAACACTTGTTATAATGTTGCGAACGTACAAACGGGGGTAATAACGTTGGGTGTAAAACATTAAAAATATATGTTGGCATGGTTGGCGCATGCCAACGACAATGACATTCTAGCAGTATGAATTGTTATACCCAAGAATAAAGGACATGGCATTTACATATAATTGAGAAGCAATAAAATATGTAAATTTAGAAAACACGGTATGCTTAACCCGAGGTTGGATTGAGTGGTGACGTAAACCTTCCCGGACCCGCCCGGCTGTCCAGTAGTCACAACAATACCTATCCAATATGGGTGGTTAAGCATTGAGCCCAATAAGGACCCGAGGTTAGACTGAGCTACATTGTAAACCTGCCCGGAACCGACCGGCACATCCAGTAACCGTAGCAATATCTGTCTAATGTGAGTGGTCAGGTGCTTTAAGAGGCTAAGGACACATGGTAGGGTTAAGTCAACTATAAACACTTAACCAAATTCAACATGTTAACAAGAATTGATGGGTGAGGTTAGGTAAATACAGACACTTAACCACTTAACATGTTTGACTAGAAAACCCTAGTAACGAGGGACCCATTTCAGAAGTAACCCAAGTTAGGTATCATGGTACCCTGAAACTAGGCAGGGTGGGGCACGATTACTGGGCTGATTGTAAGTGGTCAAAGCGACGGCGGTGGGTGCAACAGTGTAGGTTCTAACAGGGTGCGGGCGTGCACACACTCCGGAGCAGACAAACAAGGCATTGGGGGCACCAATAGTATAACTTATGCCTTCTAGAGTTGTGTCGAGGCCGCCACCATGGGTCTTGATACACCCCATGGTGGGACCAGCATAGGTATCTACAATTCTTGTGGGCCGTATGACACATGTTTATGCGAGTAGGAGCCGATCTTTAGAAAATGGGAATCACTTCACCCTCAGCATGGGGTGCCAGTTAGAATAAGCTCAAGTAGGTGCAGAGGTATAGTGTGGGTGCGATAGTACATTCGATTCTAAACAACACTTTCTTAGCTTGTGACACTTGCCTGTTTTCAGTTTATATCTATCATGCCCTTTTCTTTTTCACATACTGAAGAGTTACTAGATTTACTCAGGCTTTATGTCTGACTTTCTTTTCGTCTTCTTTTATTTCGTTTCCCCCCAGGTCCACAGGGAGGAAACAAACCAGCTTAGTACTCTTTTGCAAGCTTCAAGACCGTAGAGGTATGGTTTGGTTCTCTTTTGCTCGGATTATGGCTTTGGATATCACTATGGGGATTTTTGTTACTTTTATTTGTGTTTTATGCTTCTTTAATAATACAGACAGTAATGAGGTTGTAATGATGGAAGTATTTTGAGACAATTATAGAAATGTTTTGTTTTGAACACGTATTGATGAAATAAAAGTCTGTTTGGTTTCCGCTATTTAAAATATGTGTATTTATATCTGTCTTGTGTTTATCTGTGACTTTTACTAATAAACCTCCACCAAAGTTAAGGCATTCCCTTTGTGAGTGACCTTAATGGAGGTGGGGTGTTTCATAAGGTTTCTTGTTGAAAAGCAGAACCTTGTGGTGACGATCAAAGCACAACTTGAATAAGCATAGCTTTGTGTATTACGTAACTTCACGAGCCTCACAACCCGGTGGAGTCTAAAACGGGAGAAGGGAACGTAGGGAGAGCAGCACGTTTCTTTCTAGCTAGAAGTAGTGTCGGTGCTTAAACTGGCTGATATTTTACTTATGTGGATGATGGAATGAGGCGCCTCGGATAGGCCCTATAGGATCAGGGAACGCGTGTTCAGGAATTGCCAATCCTCAAAGCCGTATGTGAGGACCGGCCCTGCAGCTTTCCAAGGGTTCACTGCGGGGGATCTTGGGGCATTAGCTAGAGTGTCTCGAATCGGTAAGGAGCTCCTCCCTAGCCTTGGCTCATGATGGAAACCAAAATCCAAATACGACCCTACGAATTTGATTGTATTACTAATATGGAGGCATAGTAGTATGGGATACTATTCTTCCTAGGATTTATACATTTACTTTGAAATATTTTTCTTATATACTCTAATGATAATACTAGGTTCGTATTTACCGTATTTAGCATGTTTAATCATCATAAGGTGAAACCCTATCCTCTGGTTTGCGTTGCATTGTGTGATGGGACTTGGGTCTTATGGTGATTCCATTTTTCCAAAAGCATTGCGTTATTTTACGATTTATTTACTGTTGTTATGACACTTTAAATTATGCACGGAAATCCATTGGAGTAAACCCGTTCCGCGTTAGCGGCGTGGTCCTTGGATTTGCCTTATTACTAGTAGTTAAATTAGTTAAGAATTCTCATACCAGTCCCACGACTGACCTGTTGTTTGTTTCCACTTTTTTGCAAACTCGGGTGCCCTCCTTTCTACACGGGCAACCAAGTAAACAGGTTCATTCTTTGCTTGGAGTCTTTTCTTTGGAGCTGCTTATTATCTTTCTTGGATTTGCTTTCGTGGAGAGGTGATGACTTGGAGCTTGAGGACATCTATCATTTGCTACTATTGCATTTTTCTCTCTTTAATTTCAGACATCAAACTTGTTTCATTTCACGTTGTTTTATGTTGGAGTTGGAACTTATTTCATTTTCTGCAAACTTGATGTAATAATTTAGAATTCTGTGACTGTGGACTTTCTGTGGTTGATGACATTATATTTCCGCTGTTATGATGTTGTTACTCTATGAATTTCCTATGCTATGTTGTATCTGTGATCTGTATTATTGTATTTATGTTGTATTCCAAATGATTATTCCTAACTTTCATTCCGTGGAAGTTTGGGGTTATCACAGTTGGTATCAGAGCTTTGGTTAAACTTAGCTTTGGAATATAACATATTTATAATAATTCGTTTACGTAGAATCACAATATTCTATGGCGAACATTTCATGTGAATACATAATAGTCAGTCATTCTATCATCATCTTTTCATTCGTCCTTTTATCTTTATCATTTCTTCAAATCACCATTATAGTTGTTCTGACTCTTTCCTTGATCGTACAGAACTAATTAGAAATGAGTACCGCTGCTGCTAGAGCTGCTAGAGCTAGAAGAAGGCAAAATACTACCGAAACCGAGGAGCCCACAGTCCAACAACCACCACCACCGCAGCCCTTTGATTTGGATAAGGTGGCGAAGAAGTTCAAAAACCTAGGAGGAGTGCCATTCAAGGGTACTGAAACGGTGACGCAGGCTCAAGCTTGGATGAGGAACTGCAAAAAGATTTTTGGAGGATTGGAGCTAGAGGATCAGAGGAAAATATTAGTGGCTTCATGGCTGCTACAGGAGGAAGCTCAAAACTGATGGGACACAGTCCCGGTTGGAGGGATTGCAGATAATATGTATTGGACAAGGTTTAAGGAGCTTTTCAATGACAAATACATTCCAAGGCAGGAGGTAGAAAGACTGCATGACGAGTTCGCCAATCTGAAGCATGGCGACAAGACCATCTCAGAATATGTACGAAGATTTGAAGACCTCTCCCGCTATGCCCCTGAATTGATTTAGGATGACTTTCAGAAGAACAAGAGGTTCATAAATGGGCTTGCGAGAAAATATATTGATAGAGTCACTGCCCACATCAACCTTTCTTTCAATAGGCTGGTGGAGTTTGCTTGTCGATATGAGGAGGAGTTTGCTTGTCGATATGAGGAGAATGATAGGAAGAATTCCCAACAAGATAGAGAAAGGAGCTTGGCCAAGAATAAAAGGAAGCATTCCAAAATGAGTTGGGAACGAAGTTAAAACTCAGTACCCATATCACCCTCAGACTGATGGCCAAACTAAGCGGATGAATCGTGTTCTTGAAGATCTATTGCGAGCTTGCATAATCAATTTTGGAGGTTATTGGGAGGATCACTTGCATTTAGTTGAATTCTCTTATAACAATAGCTATCAAGCAAGTTTGAAAATGTCTCCATTTGAAGCCTTATATGCTAGACCATGTAGGTCGCCAGCATGTTGGGTGGAAAAAGGAAATCGTCTAGTATTGGGTCCAGACATGGTCCGAGAAGCTTCAGACAAAGTTGATTTTATTAAGAAGCGATTATTGGCTGCCCAAAGTAGACAAAAGAGCTATGCAGATTTAAGAAGAAGAGAATTGGCTTTTGAAGTGGGTGACGTTGTCTATTTAAAAGTTGCTCCAATGCGAGGTGTAATCCGTTTTGGAAGGATAGGAAAATTAGCACCTAAATTCATCGGCTCCTTCCCTATTCTTGAAAAGATTGGCACCCTAGCCTATAGAATTCAGATGCCCGACTGGTTGCCTGGAGTGCACGATGTATTTCATGTATCTCAACTTCGAAAGCATGTCCATGATCCGGATCTAGTAGTGGAGGAAGCAGCACGGCAAGATTTGGAGATTACCCCAAGCCTTGCAGTGAGAAGGGAACCACTGAAAATTATTGGCAAGGAGACTAGGAATCTGAGAAATAAAAGTATCAACCTAGTCAAGGTGCAATGGAGCGGTGATCATAGAGACTGCACTTGGGAAACTGAGGAGAGTATCAAACAAGCCTATCCCAAATGCAGAGTGGATATCTCCGATTAGATTTTATTTTAAGGTACGCTTAAAATATTTCCCATTCTCTATGTTGGTTCCTACCCTTCTATTCTTTCCTTTTTCCTTTTCGAGGACGAAAAGTTCTTAGGCGGGGGAGATTGTAACAACCCGGAATTTGGGGCCAATTTAAAATTTTCATTTTAGAGATTTTAAAGGTGTTTAAATAGTTGAAATGAATTATTTTAAATAAAAAAATGACTAGAAATTTATTTTGATTGGATTTAATACGAATATGTTTAATTTAATTACAAAAGGAATTAGAAAAAGGACGGTAGTTTGAAAAGTCAAACCTGAACTTTGACTGACTGTACAGGATGCGGGATAAATCGGATTTTGGTGAAACCAAAAATATTTAAATTTGTTAATGAATATCTTTCTAATGAATCTGAAAAATCGAAGTTTCATAGCGGGAATAAAAAGTTATGGCCAAATGAATTTTCAGAAAGGTCGCTATAGAGAATATATCGCCCTTGAAAATAGACATTTTGCATACGACCTCGGAATTCGACGAAACCACTTTTGTTGGATCCAGGATGTCTAATTATGGCTAGATTTAAAATTTCATGATTTTTGAAGTTAATATGTGAGCGTGGCAAAGGAAAATGTGTTTTGGTCAATTACAGTTAAATTGGATCGACAGAAAATGGCCATTTTTCAAACGATCTCAGAATTCGACGAAATTTGTTTTGTTAAGACCGTATCGTCAAAACATAGCCAAAAATATTTTTTTCGGATTTTTCTGACTTCGTATGTGACCCCGGTAAAATTAGAAAGTATGTTTGAATTTAACATTAAAGAATTAATTTGAAAATAAAGAAAACATACTGTAAACTTCAGAATTGGACCTCGGCAATAGCGCCATTGCGTTCAGAAGGCGTCAAAACATATTGTTCGATAGTCGTTGGGCTCCGTTTGGAGATCGTACGGAAAAACCCTAATTTCCGGAAATAATTAAATTAAAAATAAAAAAAAATACGCTCAAATACAGTATAAATACGGGGCCATACGCGTCCTTCTTCCTCTTCGTTTTCACAACCGCCGAACCCATAAACAGCTCAAAACTTTGAGCTCCGATTCCTCCCAATCCATGGAGAATTAACATATGCCCTTTTGGACTTTTTTTAAGCTCTCATCAATCTCTTCCATCTCCAACAAGAATCATCTCCCCTCGTGGCCTGTAGCTCTCGAACTGCGAGCCCAAACCCGCGCCCTTCTTTCCGCCGCCGGGCCCCACAGGCGCCACCGAGTTGGCCACCTCCGACCGGCGAACATCCACCTCTCCGCCCCCTTCGACCTCCAACAAACCGTTCCTGAAACTATCAACTATAGCTCGCGAATTCTCGAATCAAAAATTTAAACAAAAACTGAATTTTCAAGGTATGAATTACTCAGTTTTGCGACGCTTTTAATCGTTACAGTGACAGTTGTAAAAAGTTAGTTTCTAATTTATACATATGAACTTCAGATTGAAATCTCTCAGATCCGAAACCGCCGTGACTTTGAACACGAGATCTGATCAAGTTTGGACCTTCATTTTGGATCCAAGCAAGGTGAGAATTTATTTTTAATTAAATTTAATTATTATTCTTGCGTTATGTGAAGTTTGAATGGCAAATATAAATGGATCTGAGATGGATGTTATTATAAGTTATGGATCTGAATTGTTTGTGATGTTATGATATTAGATCTGAAAATTTAAGTGTTAGATCTGAGTTTGGTGATTTATTAGGATCATTTATTTGTTAATCTTGTCAATCATGGTTTGTTGATATTCACGAACCATATGTCTATATGAATTTACACCGTATGATGAAAATTACATTTTTCTATGTAATTAAAATATGAATTTACACCGTATGATGAAAATTACATTTTTCTATGTAATTAAAATATGAATTTACACCGTATGATGAAAATAACATTTTTCTATGTAGTTAAAATATGAATTTACATCGTATGATGGAAATTACATTTTTCTATGTAATTAAAATATGAATTTACACCATATGATGAAAATTACATTTTTCTATGTAATTAAAATATGAATTTACACCGTATGATAAAAATTACTTTTCTTATTTGAAACTATGATATGCAGTTGACGATGAAAATAAAAATTACTTTTTTTTTGAAACTATGATATGCAATTGGCTATGAAGATAAAAAGTACATTTTTTATGCAACTAAAGTCATGAGATTTGCAATGCAAATAAAAGTTACATTTTTCTATGTAGCTATGAATGAGATTTGAAAGACGAAAAGAAATCATTTTTTTTTTAAAATAAGAACGAGAAAATTGCATAGAGAATAAAAATTCACATTTTATATGTGGATTAAGGACGAGGATTTACATAGTAAGAAAAATTTCATTTCTATTACGTAAGTGAAAAGGGGAATTTACATAGTAGGAAAAATTCCAATTTTTACATTAAATAAAAGAAGGAATGTGACATGTAATGAAAATTTACATTTTTATTAATGTAAATAAACTAGAAATTTTCACCGCTTGAAAATTACATTATTTTTAATGTGATTAAAATTTGAGTTTGCATTGTATGATTAGAAAATCACATTCTTCTATGTAATTAGAATAGGAGTTTGCATCGTGTGATAAAAACTACATTTTTATATGTAAGTAAAACATGAATATCCATCGTATGATAAAAATTACATTTTTATATGTAATGATGATGAGATTTACAATGTAAACTAAAAATTACATTTTTGTAATGTAAGAAAGAAGTAGGATTCACATTAAAACTAAAAAAAAAATTACACCTTTATATGTAATTAGAAATAGAATTTACATTGCAAATTAAAAATTATATTTTTATATGCAATGGAGAGATAAGAATTTGCGATGTAATAAAAATTACATTTTTCTATACGTAGTTAGGAGTTGGGAACTAGCATTTAAAATAAAATTACCTTTTTGTCACATAGTTAAAGATTAGAATTTACATTGTAAATAAAAACTACATTTTATTGTAATTGGAAGACGTGAAATTTGCATCGTATAAGAAATTACACTTATTTTCAATGTAATCAGGACATGGATTTATCGCCGCAATAGAAAGTATAATTGTAGGTGATTAATTAAAATGAGAATTTGCAATGTAAAATAAAATTACATTTTTATAATGTAAATAAGAAGAAGAGTTTGCATTGTAATTAAAATTTGTATTTTTATGTGTAAATTAAAAGTAGGATTTTGTAATGTAATCAAATTTACATTTTTACATGTAAATTAAAGAAAAGGATGGAGTTTACATTTTTAATGTAAATAAAAAATGAATTTAGGATACTGTAATATTATCGTCATTTTCAAGTGAATTAAAATAATATCAACGAATAAGAATGATTTTCAATAAGTATGTATATACGAGGATTATTTGGAAAGACCGAGTTACTCTCGTTCCAAATAATCATACGACGTAAAGAATCGATGTATGAAGACGGCGTGTGAAGACCGTAAATCTTCCATCGAGAGGATAACGATCGAGGCCCTGATTTGACTTGCTCCCAATTCAAGGGTCATGGTCATTGCCCAAACGTACGCGTTGATTTCATGGGTTTGGTTTTCGCTCAGACCTAGAGCATAAGCTAATAAATGGATTGTGTGTCTGACATCGTACTCCGTTAAATATCATGTTATTAATTTTCTGTCGAATGTATGAATGTTTGGTGGCGGAGAATTTATTCTTTTGCTTAACACCCTTTCATATGTTTCGGCAAAGGATTGGTAGTGTGATATGGAGTGACAGTGTGGCATACTAAGATGCAACGATCAAGGTTTCTTGTTGAAAAGCATAACCTTGTGGTGACGATCAAAGCACAACTTGAATAAGCATAGCTTTGTGTATTACGTAACTTCACGAGCCTCACAACCCGGTGGAGTCTAAAACATGAGAAGGGAATGCAGGGAGAGCAGTACGTTTCTTTCTAGCTAGATGTAGTGTCGGTGCTTAAACTGACTGATATTTTACTTATGTGGATGATGGAATGAGGCGCCTCGGATAGGTCCTATATGATCGGGAAACGTGTGTTCAGGAATTGCCAATCTTCAAAGCTGTATGTGAGGACCGGCCCTGCAGCTTTCCGAGGGTTCATTGCAGGGGATCCTAGGGCATTAGCTAGAGTGTCTCGAATCGGTAAGGAGCTCCTCCCTAGCCTTGGCTCGTGATGGAAACCAAAATCCAAATACGACCCTATGAATTTGATTGTATTACTAGTATGGAGGCATAGTAGTATGGGATACTATTCTTCCTAGGATTTATACATTTACTTTGAAATGTTTTTCTTATATACTCTAATGATAATACTAGGTTCGTATTTACCGTATTTAGCATGTTTAATCATCATAAGGTAAAACCGTATCCTCTGGTTTGCGTTGCATTGTGTGATGGGACTTGGGTCTTATGGTGATTCCATTTTTCCAAAAGCATTGCGTTATTTTACGATTTATTTATTGTTGTTATGACACTTTAAATTATGCACGGCAATCCATTGGAGTAAACCCGTTCCGTGTTAGCGGCGTGGTCCTTGGATTTGCCTTATTACTAGTAGTTAAATTAGTTAAGAATTATCACACCAGTCCCACGACTGACCCATTGTTTGTTTCCACTTTTTTGCAAACTCGGATGCCCTCCTTTCTACACGGGCAGCCAAGTAAACAAGTTCATTCTTTGCTTGGAGTCTTTTCTTTGGAGCTGCTTATTATCTTTCTTGGATTTTCTTTCGTGGAGAGGTGATGACTTGGAGCTTGAAGACATCTACCATTTGCTACTATTGCATTTTTCTCTCTTTAATTTCAGACATCAAACTTGTTTCATTTCACGTTGTTTTATGTTGGAGTTGGAACTTATTTCATTTTCTGCAAACCTGATGTAATAATTTAGAATTCTATGACTGTGGACTTTCTGTGGTTGATGACATTATATTTCCGCTGCTATGATGTTGTTACTCTATGAATTTCCTATGCTATGTTGTATCTGTGATCTGTATTATTGTATTTATGTTGTATTCCAAATGATTATTCCTAACTTTCATTCCGTGGAAGTTTGGGGTTATCACAGCTACTATCCCCATTTCAGTCATTTCCCGGTTGATAAGGCTTTAGGCCATGATTTCCTTTTTGGGACAAATCATTCAAACTTTGAATGCTATATTTTCAGATCCGTCAATCGCTAATAGATTTGGACAAATATACTTCGTGTGTTAAGCTAAAAGAAGTTACTTTCTCTGCCACCATTCTAATTATATTTGTAATAATCAACGTATGTATTCTTAGGAAATACTCTGTCAGACATTCGTCCATATAAGTTCACTTTGGGACTGAACGAAACGAAGATACTCCATAACGTCAGAGTTACTTCTACGAGTATAATCCTGGTTGTTAACCAAAGATATCAGCGAGCAACACTCTTGCTCTAAAGATCTATGACTCCAAATCTTATTATAATCCTCCCTGCAAGTTATTTTTCGAACACAAAATTGGTTCGTAGTGGTTTTGCGTCTTGTTCCCAGCCCGGTCTTTTTGAACTAGCATGTTGAAAGTCCAAAAAGCAATATTTATCGATAGTTGGGTTTTAAACTATCAAATCCAAAACAGCGTAGATCGGTATTTTAGTAGCTCAGGCCTATTTTAATTTTATCATTCATTAAAACCGTTCAGTCGATTCTTGAAAATTGATTCCATACTTATTTTAAACAGGCATTATATTCACAAATCTCTCTTGTTTTTGTTGCTTTGAAAACAATAACCAAATCCATATCTCTTCGGAATAACATATCCACACAATCTCTTCTTTATTTTCTTTTACTTTGAAAAATCGTTATATTTTCACATAATTTCTGTTATTTCATTTACCTCGGAAAAATTGCAATATATACATAGTCAAATGGCATAAATCTAGTCATTTGGTCTTATATGGTCCAAACAATGTCAAGCAACCTATTCTTGATTATATAACCATAAATAGCTTTTTCGCAGCTTCAAACTTTGTTGACTAATGTTTAAAATAATGTCTATGGAAACAATAATTAAATTTCCAATATTTTCTTTCGTTTTCTAACCTTTTGTTTCTTTCTCCTAAAGCCATATCCATTTAGTTATTACTAGGAATAAGTGTATTCATGGAACTATACTATTTTAATTACTTAACAAATAGGGTTGTATACTTAACCAAATGATACAAGTATCATCACACTTTATACTTTGACGAAACAATGTCAAATTATACATTGTTTATTATAAAACCCAGTAGTTTAATTAAGTCTCTTCAAGTTTGCAAATTAAGTAGCAATATTTCATGTGGAAATAATAAAATATCTCCAACATCTTTTTACCGTTACAAACTCATACCATCTCTTGGATAACAATGAAGCCGTTCAAGTTGGAGTATTTTATTTACCTTGACTTGACAACGTTATTATCCTAAGATAGATAAAAGTTTGTAACTCAAAAGTTGACATTAATTATAATATCTCAAATCTTATTTACTATTCAATTTAAAACATGGTTTTTGTAAACTGTTACTTGCATCTGGAAAACCTCCTTTTACTAAATTCATTATTTAGTAAATCTTTACTAGACACAAGCCCTGCAAATCTCGGTTTATTCCAATAATTCATTTACCAAATCATTTTACACAAATTCATTTAAGTATCCTTCCTTTGCATTTTGGAAATCTTGTTTCCATACTAATTAATTTACTTAATATAATTATTAAATAGACGCTTGTTAGAAATCATCGCATTAGCTTAACTCTTTTTATAAAGCTTCGGTTCCATTATAAGTCTTACTGGAAAATTTGCTTTAGTTTTAGCTTAATAAAACTTCCTTTCTTTTTTAACATATTCGAATATAAATCAAACCATTAGAACTTAATTTCCACAATTAATTCATTCACCTTTTGGCTACTGTTTGGATTTCTAACTTCATGCTTTCCGCATCTAAACTTAAGCACTATTTGTAGATTATTCTTAGGTTTATAAATCAATTAATAAACCCATTCTAGTAGTTGAATTCTTTTTCCAACTTTTTGTTTGAGCATAACAGTTGTGTAGCGTGGTGCTACACAGCCAATTAGATAATATATATATATATATATATATATATGTGTGTGTGTGTGTGTGTGTATATATATATATATATAATATTCAAGCCAGTTGACATGCCAATTAGTAGCCAACATACTAACGACATAAAAACCAAAAACATACTACAAACATAGTATTGATCATATTGCAAGCAAACTACTTAGATACATGCATATATGCTATAACCATAAGACACACAATGAAATAAAAGCCAAAAGCATACTGCAAGCAAACAGAGAAGCAAGTTAAACGAGCTCTGGACTGTTGCTACCAATCGTTTTAATAGGACTATGAGCACGTGTTAGAGCCAATCTAAAGGAGCTGCATGAGATGGTCATGTCCAAGTTTGAAAAATATGATCAATATGACAACAAATTCCGTACACATTGTTCCTTGATTTATTAAAAACCACAACATTTCTTTCCTTCCATATACACCAACAGTATATAGCAAGAAAATCATCCAACTTATAATTGACAGAGCCATATTGCTAATGATCAAACACAGATGAAATTAATGGAATAAAGCCCAGAAGGTGAACACTTAACGCAGCCCAAATTGCATAAGTATAGTCATAGTCAAAAAAGAGATGGTGAACATATTCCTCATGCATATTGCATAGCACGCAGTTAGGGTTAAAAACAAAATTACAATAGAACAATTTCTTTCTCGTGTTAATCTTATCATGAATGAGGCACCATTGAAAGAATAGAATTCAGGCGACACTTCCTGAGTCTGGAAAAAGAGAAAGCACGGCTAGAATGATTAAGGAAGTAATAACATAATGCTACCGAAAAACCTTTCTAAGAAACCAAGGCCAAAAAGAAACAATCGGGGGAAGAGGAAAGATGGGTGCGTTGAAGTAAGCTAGAAGCAGCTAAGAGATCAAAAAAGCTAGAAACGTCAAAGAGAGAGGTTAGAAAAACCAGAAGGACCCATATTCATGAGTTCCACTATAGAAAAACCCAAAAGAGGAAGCATGGAATAAAAAGAAGGAAACAAAGAAGAAAATGGAAGCTGACCATGCCAAATGTCATGCCAAAAGAGATAGTTAACACCATTCCCCAACTGAACAAGGAAAAGATTCTTGACACAAGGAATGGTAGAGAGAACACCAGACAAGAAAGGAGAGGTTCTAGCGGCGGGAGGGAAATGAAGAACATGATGAGGGTTAGAATAGTAGTGCAGGGAGAGAATCCAGTCTTTCCATATAAAATTGCTAGGGGAAAGAAGAAGCCATATCTATTTCGCAAGTAAAGACGAATTAAATGTAGATAGATTAGGAATTCCAAGCCCTCCTTTATTACGATGCAAATAAACAGTACTCCAATTCACCAAACTTCTAATTTTATTGGCATTTCATAGAAAGGAACTTCTAATAGAATCAAATTTTTTAATGACCCAACAAAGAAGCTTATGAAAGCCTATCCAATAAGAAGGAATAGCAGAAAGAACAAATTTGACCAACACTAAACTACATGCCGATGAAAGTGAATTATCTTTCCAAGTAGCAAGTCTAGATTCAATCTTATTGATAAGAGGAAGCCAGTCAGATTTGATGAGCTTAGTAGGTCTGAGAGGGATACCCAAATAATTAATGGGGAATTTTTCAATGGGACGGTTAAGGATAGATGAGGAAAGAGTGCCCAAGTGCGATGAATTACCCAACCTAATAATAGAGCTTTTGTTGAAATTGATGGAAAGCCTAGAGATAGCTTCAAAAGTGTATAAAAGAACTTTAAGACAATGAGTATGTTTAGGATCAAGGGAAGAAAAAAAAATGATGGTATCATCTGCAAACTGTAAATTGGATACAACCATCTTGGAATTATGAAGACGAATCCTTTCCCAAAATCATCAGCAATTGCCTTCTTAACCGTCTGATTGAAAACATCTGCAATTAACACAAAAATCAAGAGAAATAGCAGATCACCTTGTCTAAGACCACGAGCTGATTTGAATAGCCACTCAAACTTTCCATTGACTAAAACAGAAGAGAAACAGGTGGTGAGAATACATTTAATCCATCTACACCTCTTATCAGAGAAGCCTCTATGCTTTATCAAATCAAGAATAAAAGACCAGTTAACAGTATCAAAAGCTTAAGAGAAGTCAAGCTTAAGGAGAACACCAGGGGTGGAAGAGAAGTAGCAAAAAGAGATAACTTCTTGAGTGGCAGCAACACAGTCAAGAATATTGCAACCAAGAATGAAAGTCGGTTGCTCTTGACCAACCAATGGAGAAATGACAGATTAGAGACGGATGGCAAGAACCTTAGTAATGATTTTAAAAGTAGTATTAAGGAGACTGATGGGTTTAAACGAGGATAAGTTATTTGCGCCAGAGCATTTGGGAAGAAGAAAAATATTGGCGTAGTTCAGTCTTTCAATAGTCGAAGGATCATGCTGGTTTCCAAAAACATGTCAACAATATCATTTTTAACCAAGGCCCAAAAACGTTTAAAAAAGATAGGCCCAAAACCATCAGGCCCAGGGGCTTTGTCGTCCACTACATCAATAGGTGCAACCCATATTTCTTCTTTGGAAAAGGATAATCGATATTAGTGTGTGAAGGGTTCAAATAGAGAAGGTTCCAATCAATGTCAGGCAAAGGGGGAGAAGAGCGGCCAAGGATGGAACGGAAATGTCCTTAAACATAATTATTTATAAAAACTTGGATTTATAACTTAGTTCAACTTGGATTTTAGTAATATCATTAACAAGAATTCTTTATAAAATTTCATCTTAAACCTTAATATATATATATATATATATATATATATGAACTTAACTACCATTCATTTAAACTTACTTGAACTCTTTTATAATATCCAACCTTTTATATATTAAATCCTTGAGTCCAACACAATTTCTATGTCGGTCCTGCAAGTTTAATAACTACTATAAACTTGTTCAAACGACCGAAGTCACTTAGGAATTCATTTAACTACAAAACAAAGTATTATAACTCAATAAATTCCATTAGATGAATTCCAATTAAAAAGGTTATCGCCTTAATTATTATTAATTAAATAATAATTAACTTCTTCATTAACTAAAGCAAAAGTGTTTTAGTTCATCATTAACTAAGAATAAAATAGTTAATTTCTCTTACGAAGTTATTAAGTAATAATTAACTTTATTAATAATCATTAACTCAATAATCGTCTTATTTCATAGTTAATTAAAAGATTATTCAACCTTCCAAGAAATTGTTTTAAGTTTAAACAAATATTTGTCAAAACTATTTCTATTCAATTAATTGAAATTAGAATTTATTAAATATCCAATTCCAATTGGAACAGTTGAAATAGTCAACCTGAAACACCTAATTAACTTGTTAATCAAGTTCAATTAATCATTTTTTTTAAATTAATTAACATAATTAATTAAATAATCCTACTTAATTATTGTTAAAACAGTTAATCTAAATTATTAACCCTTAGGTTAATTACGAATTTACATGCTTATACAACTGATTTAAAATATAAGAATTTGTCACAATAACCATGTATAAAATTAACAATAAATATTCATTTTCTTTTAACAAAAACTTTTTTTTAAAATAATTTATATAAAACAGATTTCAAAATCTGACTTCAATTATATAATAAAGTTTATAACTTCATTTTAGTTAATTCACCTAACAGTAAATCATCGTCTTGAAAAGATAGATTACCAGGCCATCTTCTGCTAATCACTTAATCAATAATGCTTATTGATTAATAACATTAATGTTGAATTCAAATTCAACGTTCAACATCCAAATCATCATCCAACCAGATTGGTTAAACAGTTCATATAATAATAATGTGAAAGGAAATAACAATAAATATTTTAGGAATCCAGTTGGATCCCTGCAACCTGTTTCTCCCTGCATCACGGTTAATATAATAGTTTATATATGCATATAAACAAACAATTTAAACTAATTCATTAAAAATGAATCTTCTTCTTAAAAGCACATAGCGTTAGGGTTTATCCATTCATAGACGAAAATTTATAACTATAACCAACAATCCAAGCAATAAACAATAATCAACCCAAACAATAATAACCAATCATCCAAACAAATAGTCAATTGTATTATATAAATAAATATCGATTAAATAATAGATATTTATAACATGATATAATTAAAAAGCATTCCAGAAAGCGTTAGTTGACAACTCACCAATCGTTCGATCGATGATTTAACATTATTTCATTTAATTTTAAACAACGTTTAAATGATGCAAAATTTTGAATTGCTCTAGACCACTCCAATTCAACACGGACTTGTAGTAATCGTCCATACGATCCCAATGCTTCTTGTTTCGCGCAATTTTGTTCACGTATGGACAAATTATGTATGTTACAACATTTAATCGGACTAAACATTATTAACAAATTAAATAATGATTTAATTACCCCAATTATAATTATAATTATAATCCATCTTCTCTTATCCTACCCATTTCGAACCTGTGAAGCTTCTTTTCCCATGACCATGTTTTGCCATCGCCTAGCTTCATCTACAAACCACTGAATCATGTGAGACCACTGCATATGCTTCTCCTTCCCGAGCTCTCTCTTCCCATCACCATCTTAATCCACTCGCGGCCTCCCCCAAAAAGCGAACCCCGACCTTCCTCTTGCGGCTACAGTGACTGTAGCAAACAAAATTTATGCTATACTTCACCCAAAAATCGCATGCAAGTGCTAAATCCCGCTAGGAATCCAAATATAATATTAGTTTTGCAAATCAATGTGTAAAACACGTGAACTTCCTACCCTAACTCATGTTGTCTTCAAGGGAGAGAAATTTTGTTGCATCAAACCCATTGAAAAGTATATGAGGTTGAATTTCACATTTATACGAGTTTAACCAATCCAGTAACATTCGATTTCGTTGAAGATTTAATTTTATATGATTTTCGGAAGGGATTTTTATGTGGCATTTGTATATCATATTGACTAAAGAAGAAAACGGGTGAGAGTTAAGGAATGTTAAGGATGATAAAATTATAATTATAATTATATATATACATGTAGAGTGGATAAATTATTAGTTTATTCGATTTTACTGAATATAATATCCTGTCCTATCGTTATTTACTGTTGGACATTTTCTATTCATACGATCATATACATCCGATTATGATGAAATTGGACACTATGCTATAATTTGAAATTCCGGACCCAATGAAACTTGTTTCGTTGAATTCTGAGTCTGTTTGCAAAAACAACATTATTTTGATACAAATTTATTTTTCCCACACTCACATAATAACTATGATTGACACGAAACTTGAAATCTAGCAATAGTAGCCATTGCGGATTTGATAAAATTAGTTTCTTGAAATCCGAGGTCATTTGAAAAATTAATATTTTCACGTTTTAGGTTGATAAAAGATAAATCGATTTCAAAACAATTCAATTTAATAATAATAAATTATTATTATCATATATATTCAAATAAAATTCCATATAACTTCAAAATAAACTAATTTGGATTTTAAACTCGATATTTCAAATTTCAAGTTAAATCGATTTTCGATTTATTTAAAAAAAAAAAATTGAATATATCGTTATAGTTCATAAAAGATTATACATCGATTTTCTGAAAATTTGATTTTGATATAACTTAAAATCTACAATATGAAATCTCGAATTTTCTTTTTCATTAGAGAATTGTCCAGTAGATTTGGAAGATTCTTGTTCCAAATAATTGCGACTTGTATTGAATTCTATATACTCACATGAATTTCAAATCGTAAAACTACGAACTACGTGACGTTGCAGGCTAGTTTTAAATAATTTATAATCAATACCTTTAAACTTCGTTTGATAAACGAATTCTTTATTATAATTCAAATCTAAACTTAATTAATTCCTTTTATATTGTCCAATTCATATTGTATTGCAAATCCATCTTATTTTGACTATTCCAAAATTAAACTTATACATTCAATATTTTATATTAATAAAATACTCAAAATCGTAAAACTTGAGTTGTTTAAATTTCCAAATCACTATACTAATATTTAAATAAATTAAATACTCGACTACTAAAATTCCGGGATATTACACCTCTTATCATCATGGATATCATCGAAATTATATAATTCGTTACATACAACTTTTGGACATTGATAATCTGATGTGCGACACAGATTAAAATGTTACACATAAATGTTTGTATGTGTGTGTATATATATATATACGTATAACCTATAATATAAGTTGAAATGATATGTGTATATATATATATATAGACATGTATGTATGACCTTTTATATGAGTTGAAATGATATATATTCATGCAATTTAAACTTGAACTAAATGATCATTTGGCCCTAGGGTAGAAAATTAATTTATGAACACTAAATTTGGTCAAATGAAATGTTTTCAAATTTGTAAATTTGAAATGCTTGAATGAAAGTGGTTGGTAAATTTTGACTTGAAACTATTAGTTTTAAATGTTAAAAACTGAAGTTGGAATTCAAACTGAATTTATGAAAATTGTATTATTTCAGGGGTTAAACTGAAAATCTTGAATTAGTATAAGTTTTGAGACTAATTCAAGCTAAACGTGTGTAAATTTGGAATTTAAGTTTTGAAAGCAAATGATTAAACTGGAGTTTAAAATAGAGTTTAAGATTTAAACTGCTTAAATTGAAGTTGAATTGAATTGGGAAACAAATTGTAAAGCCCCACCCCGAGACCCACATTAACAAAGAGAATTACATTGTAATTCCGTCTGCTAATACAGGGAATAGGGCTGGTTAAGGGCGACCAACCATAACTTTGTCGAAACATTCAATTGAATACGTCGACAAGTGCTATCTATTTTTTTAACTTGGGTGGATTGATATACTCAGTAAATCGTTAATGCAAAGCTATAGATGGCTATGGATTTATCAGATTTGATTAAGAAACAAAGAAGTTATATTCACAACACTTTTTATATATGAAGTTCAGATTTTAGTTGTTTCAATTCCGAGACAGTGACACTAGAGCGATCTTTCAATCACACAAGCATCAAAATTTTACAAAACATGAAAGTTGAAGCCTACATTCTAAGGTTTCCAAAGCATTTTAAATTATTAAATTTGGATAAGAAATGAGTAACTTATAGCGAAATGCGAGTTGGCTAAAGTTGAAGCTTGAAATGATTTGAAATTTGTTTCCAATTGAAATACCGATTTGAAATGCTGTATAGTGAAAATTTAAAACTTTGAATTGGATTCAAAATGTTTTAAGAGGAAATAAATTATTTTATTCCAAACTATTATAATAAAATTTTATTTTCAAATCAGTATTATTTTTATTTTAACTATTTCTACTAAAACTATTTTTCATCATATTATTTCATTTCAAAAACTCTGTTTTAAAATTTATTTTGAACTTAAATTGTTTCAATTAAGAATATTATTTTTAAATAGAATTATAAATATATAACTGTTTTAACAAAAAATCTATTTTTGAACCAAGCTTTTTGAGCACAAGTTGGTTTTGAATGTAAGAATTACATTTTAATAATGATATTTGAGACATGGTAGTTTAAAATCAAAATTTGAACCTGATTATGAACTGATTCGTGATATAGAAATATGAAATTGAAACTCGAATCCAATACTGAAAGTACTTGATATAATGTATCGAAATCTGAGCTATACTGATTTTCTAGACGAAATACGAAATTTAAATGTTAACTGAATATTGTTTAAATTTGGGATACGATCACGTGGAAGTTGAAATTCAAACCTAGTATTAAACCGGTCTGTAACTTGAAAATATAATGGTTTATTGAAATATAAAATGATTATAGTGTATGAAATGACGATGGGTGTTAATGAGACTAGGGATGGATATTGATATACTTTTTGTCAATATTGGAACTACTTTAACAACTATTACATGTAAGATGTTCCAGAATGAAGTGATTGAACCGATGAACATTTACTTAAATGAAGTAAGTAAACATTGATGGATAGCTTGATACTTATGTCAAAATTAAAATGACTAAAACAAGAGTCTAAGTCTAACCATTGAGGATGACTATCTCTAGCAGACATAATTCCTTGTATTACTCACTTGACTTATGGTTTTATTGGTGCACTTTTGATTTGATTTGGGGGTGTTGTACGTGGTCAGTTGTTATGTGTTATGACCTATCCAAAAGTATAAAATGATAGAATCCTACCTTATGCATTGTCTCACATCCCTTATCATGTTTTATTATTATATAAGCCTCTATGATTTTGCGTAGCATTGTATCTATGTAGATTCACTGGCTAATGATGTTACTGATTGTGTTATAGGACCTATGTTGTGATGACCGCCCATAACTCCGGCACTTAACAAGGGAAATAATGCGCTGAAAGATGTGCCAGGCAGCCATGGACGATCAACAAGTAAGATAAACACGCAGAATCTATCGTATAACTCACAACATTGAGATAATATATATAACAGAACATAAATAACAGACACATAATAGTGAAGTTGATTTGAGAAGAAACTTAAACTTCCATATCAATTTGAAAGAATATCCTTACAACAAAGGATTTCATCATAAGAGTCTGTACAAAGATGCCTCACTACAATCACTCAGAGAATCATAAACATAACAACGGAAACATCAACAAGATATGAATAGTAGAAAACTGATACGTAAGCCTCCAGCTCATCGTTGATCCTCGGTATCATCCACTAAGATATGCTACATGTAACCTTTTACTCAGTCTTCCCATCCACAATCGGATGAACAACCCAAGGTAATAAGAGGAAACATAAAAACCTTGAGTCTGACAACAGTCTTAATGAGCGATAAATGTAACAACTTGCCTTTTTGACCGCTCTAGGTTGGTTTTTAAACCAACTCAGAACGTTCAAAACGACAGCTCGTTATTAGCTTAGCGGGTTTAAACAGGATATCACACAGAATCATAGATACAGAAAATATAACAATATCTCACAACAGAATAAAAATTTATACAAAAATATCAGAGTTTTACAAATTTGAATTTATTGTACAGCGGAAGAAATTATAAATACAGAACATGATATTTAAATGAAAATAAAAGTTCATAGTTTTGGTCGGGCCTTGCGCGCTTATATGTCTTCGCGTGCCTCTCCTCTTATAAAGCTGAAATCTTTAAATATCTGCAACACCCGTACCTGACCTGAGCGTTCCATGCAAAACATAAAACATCGAGTCAGGATTAATCGTAGTTCAAGTAAATTAACTTCAAATGAAACTGAATATAATAATTAATTCTAACATTAAATGTAAACAAAGGTGTAGTATCTATTCTTATCAATGTGCAGTGTCTACCCTATATCAACTTAAGTTTAAGTATAGCATCTACTCAAATCAGTTTAACTACATACAAATCTGGTGTAGTTAATATTTCAATAATCAGTAGTGTATGAATTAAATCACAATTTGTTCAGATTAGCATATAAATTGTTCAAAGGCCAGTGCAGCATAATATTACCCAAACATCAACACAGGGTTTGGTATGTTTTTATTTTCTACTCCACAAGGTACGCATGATTTAGTTTTTCACAACTAAGTGTGCCTGTTACATAAGACCAAAGTTGAAAGTAATTACAATTCTGATAGATTTTTGTATACACCTACATATATAAATGCACTAATACGTGCGGCAATATACAAATACATATATTATATAATATATACATATATACACCCCCACACACGTACATATATATGTAGTAGTAATAGAAAGTGACAAAGCTTCATAGTAACCAGCCCAAAAGACGCAGGCCACACAAGTGAGAAGGACCCAATATACTGGATTTCTATCAAAACCAATCTCAATACATGCGCAATAAAAAAAACTATATATGCCTAAACTGATTGTATAGGATGATAATATTCATCTAAATATCTGAAATGTCCAGTGCCGATGTTAATTTTCGCATGTATTGGTAACCCACATTTCAACTGCAACCAAGAAAGTTTAGAATCATACTTATCCAATCCAAAATTGCATGTGTATTTGCAACTCTAGATTTTTCCTATCTAATGCAAAATTCCTAAGGTCTCATACACATACAAGTTATATGCAACAAGGTAACAAAATCGGTTAATCACACCAAGCGAAAAAGGCATAGAAAGACATACACATACTTTTGTCTAAGGAAAGGCAATACATATGTACCAGGTACGGCAAGCCACGCTTGGACAGGGTAGAACATGGAAATCACAGAAAGGAGAAAAATGTACGCATGTAAATTTAACCTAAAACAATGTAACAGCCAACCCACAATTTACAGAGACATTTAGCACAATGCAGCCAATAATAACAGTGAAACCCTAATTTTATACTCTAGTTACATCGAAGTTAAGATTCATGAAATTGGAAAATCGTGAGGTGAAACTCACCTTTGCGGCACGAGAGCGATGAGATGAAACGGCGGTGCTTGGCTTGAGCAAGGGTGCGCAGACAGGGAGGCTACGTGGTGCTGAAGCCATTGGCTTTGAGCTTTCCAGGAAGGGAAGGACAACGGGATTCTCGCAATGGTGGGGGAAACAATAGGTACGGTCGGTTCGTCAGCGTCGTCGTAGGGGTGTGAAAGGCTGGCGAAGCTCGATTGTGGCGAATTCCTACACGGAGGAAGGTTGCGGTGTAGCTACGGGGTTGGCGGCGGTGTAAGAACTGGTCAGTGGCGGCACGGCTTTGATCCGTGGAGGAGGAAGCGATGTTTGATTTTCGGGGAGGATGGAAGCCATCTCGAATTCCAATTTAAGGATAATGAACTGACTGAGTAATTTTGGGGAAGACTGAAATTTGATTTGGGAGGAGAACTAATGACTGAAATAAAATGAAGAGAGAATTGGTTTAAGGAGAACAAAAGGAAAAGGAGGCAGGATGAGATATTGAAAGCAGGACACACGGTGTAATTTGTGGTTAACGAACGCATTTCTCAAGAACAAGTGTAAACAAAATTTAAACAAACATTTTCTATTAGAACCAAAAATAAGATTTAAATAAATCAAATATTTCAAGTTAAATAAAATTAAAAATTCAAAACAATATATTTCAATAAATTTAAAAATACTTCTAACCTTTAAATAAAATAAAGCTATTCGCATTTAAATAAAATTTTAAATATACAACCATTGTTAAATTTAACAAGACAGCTTACATTAAATTTTTAAGTTAACATTTATAAAATCAACTCAAAATCTAGTTAAGTAAAAAAAATCAAATTTTTTTAATTTCTCAAACCATATAATTTAATTAGTTTAAAATATCACTGATATTTAAATCGAAATAAAAGAAAAATTAAATTTATACTTATAAAATTGATCTAAAACCAAAATAAAATAGATTAGGTTTCAAATTTAAAATCAAATATCAAGCATAAACATAAATTTTCAACACTAGATTAAATTAACTCTAAAAAAAATTTATGCCGAAAATTCTGGTTCGTTACAATGTCCCCTCTTAAAGCTTTTCGTCCTCGAAAAGGGAAGACTGTTAATTTGACATCAAAGTATAAAACAATTTCTTTGACTTAAAATCCCGATTTTATTTTCAAATCATTTGAAATATTATATTTCCTTTTATATGGAATCATACATGCTTCAGGATTTTTAAACCAAAATCATTTCAAAAAAAATTCAAATATTTTACGATAAAATGACATAAGACATTTGTGTCCCAAGTTAAGAGGTTTCTCCCCGTGACAAGGCCACTAGGCATGGCCTATGCATGTATCGATATAATGCTAAGTATCTCCCAGCTAACATCCAAACTCGGACACCGAATATAGAGCAAAAAATATATATCCCGTTTTCATCCAGACATCGTACACCGTATATACCATATTCACAAACATAAGTTAAGTATCTCCCAATTAACATCCAGACACGGACACCGAATACAAAATGCAAAGTATATATACCTTTCTTTAGTCACGGGTTACTCAAATCTCAGTAACAAATCATTTCATTCATATCCCGAAGTTATAAATTATTCCGTAATAATAGTAATTCGTAAATAATTTCAAATCGTATATTTTCGTTTTTCAAACACTTCAAAATATCGGGATTTCAAGTCATCGAAAATTCTTTTCAAAAATCCAGGTTGTCCATTAATTTATCAAAGTAAGGCAAAGGATTTAGGAATAAAATTTGAACAGTTAAAAATTCAGACACGAATAGATCGAATGATAAGCGAAAGGTGAAGAAACATCAAGGGAAAACTAAATGCGTTAATAAGCGAAGGGACAATAGTATATTTTCAAAATGTTCGTTTCTATTCAAATTATTCTTTATTACAACTTATTAAAACAAAATAAGTTATGAAATTTTAGGACTTGAATTTTTTTCTAACGCCCGCATTTACGGAAAATTTCGGCAGCACCTCCCCTGCACGGTTCGGTCAGGAAAATTTTGCCGAACACAAGACAACAAAAAAACACAAAATATACATCTAACCTATACGATGAGTCATCCCTAATCAAGCGACACAAAAACCAAATATTGTATTAAATCCGAGATGCGTACCTTATATTAGCGTTTATGAGCATGTTTGCTTAGTTTTTAATATTTAGTGCACAAGCGAATTTTCATGCGAAGCGCTCGCCATGACTTCCTACTAAAACACTTAACAAATAATGAGAATCATGTACATATACAACAAAACTTAATATATAAAGCATAAGCAAGCACGATATGTAAACTTTGATTGTAACATCCCGTATTTTTTGCCTAATTATTTGAATTATTTGATTATTTTATTTATTTAAATATTTATTTGAATTTAAATGATTGGACTTAACCATTTTATTTTGAATATTTATTTATATTAAATAATAATAATATTTTAATTCTATAATATTTGGGAAATGTTGAGTTTAAAATATACTGTGATCTTGCAATTTAAATTGGTTCAATATTGTTCGTATTGAAATTATAGTGATGATTTCGTTTATAAAACGACGATTAAGTGAATAATTTATAATTTAAATATAAAACGAGCTGCAGTGGCGCGACAGTTCGTAATGTGGCGTTTTGAACTTTAATTAGCTATATAGGATCCAAAATAAGTCGGATTTTCTCGAAACAAGAAACGCCTGAATCTGTTGGATAATATTTTTCTAATGGAAGAGAAAAATCCAGTTTTCGTAGCGTAGATTTTGTTTTATGTCCAAATCAAATTTTAAAATAGTCGCTATGGAATTCCTTTATAAATTATAGTGATTTATTTATATAAAACAAAGGGTTTTATTTTTCTGAACATCGATTTGGCTTGAAATTCAGCCTGTGATATTTTATTGTGGTAGTGTATGAAATTTTGGTCATGTATGGCCAATAACAATATTTTATTTATATTATATTGAGGTATTTTAAAATTGGTTTATTTTAATGTAAATTGGACCTTTTAAAAGGGACCTTATTCAAACGACCTCCGCTTTCGACTAAACAAATTTTGTTGAGATCGTAACGACAAATTATTGCTAGATTTCGAGTTGCTCATCAATTGGAGCTAATCTGTGAGCATGGCAAAATAAAATGCAAATAAATCGATCATTTGGGCGTGAACGAGCGCCGTTTGAGCAAACGGACTCGGAATTCGACGAAACAAGTTTCATTAGGACCGTAACATCAAATTATACTATGACGTCCATTTACACGACGAACGGAGTTTGTATGTGAGCACAGGAGCCAATAAACAATGTTCGGAATTGTGATAGACACGAATAAAAATATCGCTAGTCAACGTCACAATTAAATAACATTGTTTCTACCTTTATATACATCTACCATCAGCCTAAATTTCATTCACCCCGTCCAAATTCCGTTTCCGTTCAGCAATTTTGCAGAAAAGCCCTCCTTCACTAATTAATTTATTCCTTCTAATTTGTAATGAGTCGGGCTGGGTGACCTGAAATAAAGTTGTAGATCGGGTCGAGGTCTACTTGCTGGAAAATTTTGGGACGATCGGACGATTGTGGTGGCCGGAATTGCACGAAAACCGAGAAATGATGGTTTCGTTCTCTACTGGTCAGGAGGAGTTGTGGTCAATTTCAGAAGCTCAGACCTGTGGGAGGATGAAGAGGAGAGATCAGACTTTCTTTTGCACTAGTGTGGGGTCCTCTGGTGGACGGAGGAGGTCGTGGGAAGGAGATGAACAGAGGTCAACGTTTTTGGGGTGTTTTCGAAAGTTTTGGTTAGATTTGCTAATTTTCCGATGGTTGGAGGATGAGTTGGTGGCCGGGTCCGAAGGTTGATCGAAGAGGGAGGCAAGGCGTAAGCTACGGTGGAGGTCCGTTCCTCTATAGTTGTCGCTGGTGGTAGCAATTTGTAGTTGAACGGAAATCAATCGAGGGAGATTTTCAGGCAAAGGCGGTGGTATGGGGTCACGACGCTCAGGATATGGTGGCTGCTCGGAGGTACGGTGACGGTGGCGGGGTCGATGGGTGTTCCGGTGGTCTGAGCAACTGCCGGCGACCGAAAGTTGGGGGCGAACATCGTTCGTGAAGAAGAACGAAGGAGAGGACGGGTTTGAGGAGAAGAAAAAGGAGAAAATGCCTGAAGCGTTGCTGACGTGTCAGTTTATTATGGTAATTAATAATAATAATTTATTTAATTAATTAATAGTTATGCCATTTTAATTTATACCAAAACTAGAAAACGCGATATCCCTTTCATACGTTAACGGAATTGCGCGAAACAGGATCTGTTGGGATCGCAGGGATGAGGCCTAGACGATGGCACTAACTGGGAACTGATTAGAGCTGTTTGGAAATTCAGTTAATTTTTAACGTATGTTTAAAATTAAAAGGAACAAACGCATCAACCATCAAAAGGGGTGAGTTAATTCTCACACCTTCTGGAATCCTATGATGTGGTAAATTCAAATTAAAATATAGTATACCATTAACAGTATAAATTGGTTGATTGGACGCTATGGGTGCTAATTGGTTGTTTATTTGTTTGATTGTTTGCCATTAATTATATTTCGTCATTTTAAATACATCATATTATTGAGAATTTAATTCGTATATTATTATCAAATGTTATCGGCAATGCAGGGAAGGACAGGTTGGAGGGATCCGACCGGATTCCTCAAATAAACTGTAAATGATTTGTTGTGCATATTATTCGTGAATTATTCAACTTGAATGATTTTAAACCCGTTTGAATGTTGATGGTTGAATAGATATTCATCATTGTTGTGTTTAAAATCAATTGACAGTACTGATTGGGTAATTGGCAGTGAATGGCCTAAAATGTATTGTTTCAAACATCAGTCTATTGTCAGGTGGATTGACGTAGTTTTTAAAGTTATAAATTATTTTTAACTGAATTAAAATTTTCCAGTTACTTTATATAAGTAATTAAATTGGAATTTATAATAATTTATTTTAATCGAGTTATAAAAGAAATTATTTAAACGGCTTATGTAATAAATTTTGTGATCTATACAAGTTCTGAAAGCCAAATAAATTACTTACGGAGTGGTCAAATAGAAGAATTGTTTTTTAAAAAATAAAATAGTGTTTTTAAATTAATTAAGTTGTTTAATCAATTTAAAAGGGAAATGACAAATGAAAAACACTTAATTGCTAACGGATATGTACGGTTGACAAAATCAACCACTTTTAAATGAAGCTGATAACGGGATTAATTGGATGTAAATTTTTCCGAGTATTCGTTAAATGTAACAAATGATGTTAAATTTTTAGTTAATCTTTGATTAAATTTAATATATTGAATTGTTAGTGTGAAATATTAGATAATCTTTGATTAACTATAATTCTAAGTAATTATCAAATTGGTTAGTGTTAATAAAGAAAATTATTATTTAATCAGCTTTTAAAAGTGATAATTATCCTTTTTTTAATAGCAAGGTTAACTATTTTTAATATAGTTAATGTTAAAGTTAATTATTATTTTAATTAATAACAATTAAAGAAGTGACCTTCAATTGAAATTCCATTAGAAGTGATTAGGTGTCGATAAGTTCGATCAAAGTTGAATTAGGGTGTTAAAAAGGGGTTTATAACCCTAGTGTGCCAACGAGATTGGAAAACAAAATTGGTAAGCGAATATGAAGATTTAAACAAGATTTCGCTTAATTAATTAAGTGAATTCAATTGAAATGAAATGTTTAGGAGAAGTGATAAACATATTAGTAATAGACTGGAATATGGTAATGGTTTTAAAATAAAATATAAGAAGTTGTTAAATCTTCTTAACAGATTATTATAAGTGATTTGGAAGAAATCAAAACAAGGCTTTAAAAAGGTTTTTAAACCAAAATGATGAGTTAAATGTTGAAGAAATTAATTAAGTGAAATGCTGCAATTGAAATAAGGATTTCAACGAAAAGGAAAATACATAAAAATTGTTTTGTGTTAAATGTTGGTAAATGGATTTTGGAATAAAACCCAAGTTAAAAGGCTTTATTGCAAAAAAGGTAATAAGCGAATTTTAGTCATGGAATCCATGTAAAAGTTTAATTAAGAATTCACGGATGGATGTAAGAAGATTATTTGACATCGGATTTGCATTATAAGTCAAAAAATTCATAAGTGGAATTATGTTTAGGATCAAAGTAGTGTTTTAGTGAATATTTACTTAATTAAAGGAATTAAGTAGAAAGATTATTGAACGAGGATTCCAAATATAAGAAAAAGTTTATAAACCAAATTTGAAATCAAGGTGGTAAAGGAGATTTTAATATCTAAGTGACAAACTAATATTATTCTAAGGTAAGAACGTTGTCGATCAAGGTCTGAGAGGTAAATAAAATACCCCAACTTGAACGGCTTAACTATTTTCGAGGAATGGTATTAGTTTGAAACGAGGAAAAGGTGTTGTAATTAATTAATTATTCCATACGAGGTATTTGAATATAAATGTTAGTCACAAGGTAAATAAGAATATTTGAATTTAAATTATATAAAATTGACATTTGATTTGTCATATCAGAATTGGTAATTTGGTTTATACCATTAAGTATTATATATATAAGTATATATCGTTAGATGCTCAAATTTAAGGAAATGGGAAAAGAGGTTTTGAAGAATATAATGATAATTCCAAAGGTAATAGAGAAGGAAAGTTAGATATATATATATATATATGTAATTCATGTTCTAAAACATATAAAATAACCTTTGTTATAATAAAATAAGGATAAATAAAAGGTTTAGTATGTTGGGAAAAAATTAAGAGTTGATTAACCATTTAGTAATTATTTTTAAATAGTCCAACTATTGCCAAGTACGGAATCAGTAAACTTATTCACCCATTTGTTATTTGATAGTTAAATCACCGACTATCAAGCCTGACCAATATGATTGTTAGTATGGAAAGACCGGGATCAAATTTATATTCGAAAACCATTCCGACCAACAAATACGTGAAGATGGTAACTGAAGATGAAGCAATAGAAGACTATGGATCTTCATAAGTGGAAGAACTACTTGTCAAAATTCTCTGGCTTGCAACCAGAGTTATTTGGTTTGTGATTCTGTCGTGGTTGGAATCTATAGATTTGCAAGGACTTCTCGCTATTGATCCATGGGGTGATTCCTATATTGGGTGTAGTAGGTGGGTGCCTTCGGTTCATCCTGTTCCTGGATGACTTATACGGACGAATATCTGACAGAGTAATTCTTAAGAGTCACGTTCATTGACTTTTACAAACGTATTTCTGTTAGTGGCGGAGAGGGGCACTTCTCTTAGCTTAACGACCAGAGTATTTTTGTGGACATCAATTAGTGATTGGTGGATCTGACAATGTGACATTCAAATTCAATGATGACCAGATGTTTCACAGGAAAATTCTAGCCTCAAGCCTCATCAACCGGGAAATGACAAAAATCGGGCAGGCAGCATGGCTATGTGGGTCGCTCCCATTAGGATGCATAATCACCTATCTAGAGAAATTCCTTTTGCTTCTTTAATCTATCGATGCTGTCCTTTTTTTGGGAAACGGTTGCTGATCCCAACCGTTGGTGATATACATTCGATACACTTAAGCGAAATGAGTGGTCAGTCATGTGTGGGACGGGTTGCAAGACGTTCTTGTTGAACCCAGTGTATTCATCTCTAGAGATACACTATCGGAACGTGGTTCCATACCTTGTCATAGTCGGAATCCAATATCCAATAAGCGCCCGTGATTTTGATTGTATACTCTATATATGTGGAGCGTGAGATGCAAGTGTTCAACTAGATTGTATTTATTTGTATTTAGACATTATTATAATATCAGAATTAGTTATGGTTTTCAAAAATGTTTTGGGTTATAGTAAGCTGAAAACCATCCGTGTTTATGTGTGGGCTAGTCTTACTATTATCCTTTTCTTTCAAAAAGGATTTTCCAAAGTTAAATAAGATTGTTTGTGCTGTGAATTTATCACTGAAAGTATTCCAGACTGACCCGTTGAATTTTGCTTTGCTTCAAATGTGCTCGGGTCAGACCGAGTATATTTCCAGGTTGGGTTTCACTTCGAGTTTCAGGAGCTGGAAACAGGAGGCTTCATCGCTAGTTATATAAAGTTACCGCTGTGACAGTTGTATGTTGTACTCTGATGATTGGTATGTATATACAGTCCTTTTGTATATAGAGATTTGATATTATATTTTATCTATTCCGCTGTGAGATTCTGATGTGATGTTTTTTCTTCTTTCTTCTATTCTAATATTTATTTCTTTCTTTTCTCACCCTCTAAATTCTTTCTATTAACATTCCTGTGTTTTCGGTGCTTGGAAGGTCGGCATTATATACGGTAATTGTATTTGTGTCGATTTTGGGGGCTGAAAATCCGCTGGGTCGTTACAGTGGTATCAGAGCTATTGGTTTAGAGATAACCTTGGCTCTATGGTGTGACTCAATAGAGACGGGGTTAGCAATGCCCAAGATTGAGTTTGAGTATATATGTATGAGAGCGTGTATTTGTAATTTGATATAAAAGTATCTTTGAACTTACTTTGCCCAATTTATTTTATAATAAATGTAATGATTTTCACAAGCTATTATAAACTGGGCAATCAATTGGATTTGTTAATGTTGATTTGAATGCGATGGTTGGATTTGTGTTGTTGATTTCTTGAATATAAATCTGAAATGGATACACTTGGGTGAAAACCAATCTAAAATGAATTAACTGAATAAATCAATCCAAATGTAGTGGATCTAAGTGGATAATTAAAGGAAATTTCAATTATGGGATGAGTAAATGGCAATACTAATATTTAATCTAACTTATACTTGTTAAAATAAATCAGAGAAGATGTGATCATACTTGAAAATTTCATAATTTGACTTGTGTTTGGAAAACAGTAAGTCAATGGAATATTTGAGAATCAATGAATTGTTTGGATTGTATAGTTAGTTGCATGGATATTGATTTGAAACTTGATTGAGGACCAATGATTGAATCAAAGTCTAATGTATCGAGATGGATAATTAAAGAAACAAATGGATCGTTAAGACTTGGTTATAAATAATTATAACCTCATATGGATTGAATTGTGTATAGAATTAGTCAAAATAGATGATATGGATGACGTGGGTATTTTGAATTCAATTGACATTGTTTTGATGACAAATGGAGTTCATCTAAGTGAGAACAGGTGCAGAAGTGCCAATTCAGCTTTAAAATTCATCCAAAATAATTCTGGAGTTAATCGAATCCAGTTTGAACAGAGCTGCATAGTAACTAAGCAAGCTCGTGTATAATATATCGCTTATCGCATAATAACGCTCGCAAAAAGGTACGCCCACGCAAAATATGAAATTTTGATTTTTATTCGGATTTTGGGATTGGATTTTGAATTTTTCCGACCATGTTGGTCGATGCATATATATTTCTTGAACCTGCAATGTTGCAGATGTCCTCCATATAGAGGAGATTCTGCCGAAAATTTTCCAAAATTTAAGGTGATACAAATTTTTTTGAAGATTTTTCGAAAATTCTGTTATTTGAAATAAATTGGTTTTAAAACCAATTAGGTTAGTTTAAAAATAAAACCGAGTTTTAAATTAATTATTTTTAAAGAGATAACGGGTCATAACGTTCTATCTGCCTTAGCAATTTTGGGGACAAAATTTTTTTAAGGGGGAAGGAATGTAACGTCCCGTATTTTTCTGCCTAATTATTTGAATTATTTGACTATTTTATTTATTTAAAATATTTATTTGAATTTAAATGATTGGACTTAACCATTTTCTTTTGAATACTTGTTTATGTTAAATAATAATAATAATATTTTAATTCCAGAATATTTGGAAAATGTTGAATTTAAAATATACTGTGATCGGGCAATTTAAATTGGTTCAATATTGTTCAAATTGAAATTATAGTGACGATTTCGTTTATAAAACGACGGTTGAGCGAATAATTTGTAATTTAAATATAAAACGAGCTGCAGCGGCGCGATAGTTCGTAATATGGCATTTTGAACTTTAATTGGCTGTACGGGATCCAAAATAAGTTGGATTTTCTCGAAACAAGAAACGTCCAAATATGTTGGATAATATTTTTCTAATGGAAGAGAAAAATTCAGTTTTCAAAGCATATATTTTGTTTTATGTCCAAATCAAATTTTAAAATAGTCGCTATGGAATTTATTTATAAATTATAGCAATTTATTTATATAAAACAAAGGGTTTTTATTTTTCTGAACATCGATTTGGCTTGAAATTCAACCTGTGATATTTTATTGTGGTAGTGTATGAATTTCTGGTCATGTATGGCCAATAAAAATAATTTATTTATATTATATTGAGGTATTTTGAAATTGGTTTATTTTAATGTAAATTGGACCTTTTAAAAGGGACCTTATTCAAACGACCTCTGTTTTCGACGAAACAAATTTTATTGAGATCATAATGGTAAATTATTGCTAGATTTCGAGTTGTGCGTCAATTGGAGTTAATCTGTGAGCCTGGAAAAATAAAATACAAATAACTCGATCATTTGTGTGTGAACGAGCGCCGTTTGAGCAAACAGACTCGGAATTCGACGAAACAAGTTTCATTAGGACCGTAACGTCAAATTATACTATGACTTCCATTTTTAAGGCGAACGGAGTTTGTATGTGAGCACAGGAGCCAATAAACAATGTTCGGAATTGCGATAGACATGAATAAAATATCGCTAGTCAACGTCACAATTAAATAACATTGTTTCTACCTTTATATACATCTACCACCAGCCTAAATTTCATTCATCCCGTCCAAATTCCATTTCTGCTCAGCAATTTTGCAGAAAAGCCCTCCTTCACTAATTAATTTATTCTTTCGAATATGTAATGAATCGGCCTGGGTGATCTGAGGTAAAGTTGTAGACAGGGTCGAGGTCTACTTGCTGGAAAAATTTGAAGGTGATCGGACGATTGTGGTGACCAGAATTGCACAAAAACCGATAAATAATGCTTTCGTTCTTTGATGATTTGGAGGAGTTGTGGTCGATTTTAGAAGCTCAGACCTTTTGGAGGATGAAGAGGAGAGATCAGTCTTTCTTTTGGCACTGGTGTGGGGTCCTCTAGTGGACGGAGGAGGTCGTGGGAAGGATATGAACAGAGGTCGAAGTTTTTGGGGTGTTTTTGAAAGTTGTGACCAGATTTGCTAATTTTTCGGCGGTTGGAGGATGAGTTGGTGGCGGGGGTCCGAAGGTTGATCGAAGAGGGAGGCAAGGCACAAGCTACGATGGAGGTCCGGTCCTCTATAGTTGTCGCTGGTGGTCACAATTTGTAGTTGAACGGAAATCAATCGAGGGAGAATTCCAGGTGAAGGCGGCGGTATGGGGTCACGACGCTCAGGGTATGGTGGCTGCTCGGAGGTGCGGCGACGGTGGCGGGGTCGATGGGTGTTCCGGTGGTCTGAGCAACTGCCGGCGATCGAAAGTTGGGGGCGAATGTAACAACCCGGAAATGCGAGCCAGTTTAAATTTTTATTTTGGCAATTTTAGTGAAGTTTGAATATTTAAAATGGATTATTTTAAATAAAAATGATGAGAAATCTATTTTGAATTGGAATAGAACGTATATATTTATATACGTCATCGTTATAATATAAATATTTTATTTTAATTATAAAAGGAATTGAAAATGGAGCGGTAGTTCGATAATTCGATTTCAAATTTCAATTGAACGTACAGGGTGCAAAGTAAACCGGATTTTAGTGAAACCAAAAATAATGGAATCTAATTGTGAATATCTTTCCAACGAATCCGAAAAATCAAAATTTCATAGCGGGGATCAAAAGATATGTCCAGTTGAAATTTCAGAATAGTCGCTATGGAATTCAGGCCCTTAAAAATAGCCATTTTGCAAACGACCTTGGATTTCGACGAAACCACTTTTGTTGGATCCGTGATATCAAGAGATTGCTAGATTCCAATTTTCATAGTTTTTCGAATCAATATGTGAGCGTGGCAAAGGAAATGCGTTTGACCAGTTTCAGTTGATTTTAATCGACTGGAAAATGGCCATTTTTCCAACGGTCTCATAATTTGACGAAATTAGTTTTGTTAGGACCGTATCGTCAATACGAAGCTAGAAAATATTTTTCTGGAATTTTTCGAGTTAGTATGTGACCCCAGTAAATTGAAATGCGCGTTCAAATTCAATATATAGAGTTATATGTTGATTTTGACGAAAACTAATCGAAACGATGGAATTGGCTCATGATACATATCCCATTGTGTTTGGAATGGGGGTAATTAGCTAGGGACGAAAGTCGTTGGGTCTCGATTGGAGATCGAATTTGAAGGTTGCGTTTTAGAATTAATAACATAATTAAATAATATAAATTATATTTATATAATACCCCTGCCCCCTTTTCCCTCTTCTCTATCCTCAGAAATCGATTTTAATAAAAAAAGAAAAGAAAAGAAAAAGGAGGTCAACGATCGACTCCACGCCACCGCCGTCCTCCGATCAGCCCCTCCCTCTCGCGTGCGTCGGCCTCCATCCACCCACCTCCTCCGATCTGCTAGATCCCCTCCTCCACGGTGTCACGCGCAGACCCCAAACCCCGAGCCCTAGAGCCTGAACGCGCCCTCAGCTACCCATGCCGCCGTCAATGACCTCCAGCCCCCCCATGCCCGCCGTCGACAGCCCCCAGTCACCCAACGCCGCTCCCAGCACCCCCTCCTTCTTCCTCCGACCTTTTTTATCTCTCCGTCTCCCTATTCTAGCCCAAAACCGCCCCATTCCTTCGCTGCTCCGGCCAATGTGGCTCCACCATCAGCCGCTGAGCCACTCTTCACCACTCGGCATCATTTGTAAGTTTTTAGTTTTTATTTTTATTCATGTAAGCGGATAAAAATAGGATTTTTATATATATAAATAGGATTAAAAATATGAAGACTTGATTTTCAAACTAAAAAGTTTCGATTTTCAACAATATAAAGATTCGATTTTTATTTAAGTAAAGATAGGATTTTTGTCAACATAAAGATGAGATCTTTAGGAAATTAAAGCTTCGATTTTTATAATCTTAAAGGCGAAGTTTTCATAGTGTTAAAGACGAAATTTTTATAATATAGAAAGGTTAAAAATATAATTTTTATATTATAGAAGGAATAAAAATGAAATCTTTATATATGAAAAAATGAAAATTTTATTATATTTGAAAAAAATATAATCTTTATATTTGAAAAGGCGAAATCTTTATATTTGAAAAAATATAATCTTTATATTTGAAAAGGCGAAATCTTTATATAGAGAATAGCATGATAAAAATATAATCTTTATTATATGAACATCGTTGTAAAAATAGAATTTTTATCTATATAATAGCGATGTAAAAATAGAATTTTTATCTATATAATAGCGATGTAAAAATAGAATTTTTATCTATATAGTAGCGATGTAAAAATAGAATTTTTGTCTATATAATAGCGGTGTAAAAATAGAATTTTTGTCCATATGGAGTGATAATAAAAATATGATTTTTATATACATAGCAACAATATAAAAATGTGATTTTTATATATGTAGTGGCTACGGGCAACGAAAGTGACAAAAGGCGAGAACAGCGATGACTTCTACATAAGAAGAGTCATGGCATTTGGTTTAGCTTGGGTGAGAACTTCTCACTTTAAATTTTCTTTTTCTAGTTATATCTATATATATACTAGGATGCAGACGGTGCTTAGTAGCACCCGACACCCGTCGTCCACAGACCATGGACGGCTTGTATGCTTGTTTGATGTGTTGTGAAAATTGTTTGTGATGTTGATGTGAAATAGATAATAAAATATATTCATGTGTTGAAATAAATTAATTATCATTAAAAATATAATTTGTAACGTGAATGTGAATAAATAAATATTTATAAACAGATCGACCGATTTGTTTATATACACTGATTTGACTAATATTGATTGGGACGATAAATTTTACACATCGCCCAACTGCATAAATAATAATCAGTGTTTGTTGATTTGAAACCCCACACGGGTGTTGGGATGATATTTGGCGTACACTAATCCCAATTATTTAATTATATGCCGATCGATTGGTCGACAGGCTGTGTAAGCGTTAATTATTTATATTTGATGCTTATGCAGTTGTGTGGTGCACTTTGGATGATGGTTGATTGTTTATCGTAGCTATTACATACATGTGTTGTATGGAATCCATATATTTAACGTTATATGGTGATTGATTGGGCCTCATTCCAATCGGGAAAATAATGAATATTATAAAAGAATATTTATGTGTTGAAACTATTCATGTGTTGAGTAAAATATTTTAACAATAAAATTTACGTCTTTATCATATTTAAGATTAGAACCACTTTACAGTTGGAGTCTGATTAAAAATCAAACGATAGATACCATAATTTTATAAAATATATTACATAACAAAAATAGTCGTGTGTTGACAGTACTCATGTGTTGAGATTAGTCGTGTGTTGAAAGAAATATAAATTCATGTTTTGAATGGAATAAATATTCATTTGTTGAATAGAATAACGAATTTATTGAAATATATAAAGCCGTGTTGATTTGAGTTGCGCTATTTTGACGTGAACGATATTTATATCGATTATATTCGTTTTTATAATGAATATAGAAAAGAAGTGATTTCAAAATATAACGTTTTGAAAATATTATCATTTATATAGTAATGATATGAAATATTCAATTTTGATTAGAAATTGAATATATTGTTGAAATGGTTTTGAAAACGAATTTATAACAATTTATAAAATACGTTTTAAAAGGAAATCGACGAAATATATAATATATATATTATGTATATATATATACAATGGCCTGAATAGAACACGTCGCGCCACGGCAGTTCGTGAATTTCGACCATTGACTTCGAATTGACGTTGCGGGAGATCCGACCGTCGGATTCTCCTAAAACCGGAACCGTTAAGTTCGTATCGAAAAGAGATTTCCAATGAATATTAGAAATTTGAAATCTAACGGTTGGATTTGGAATTATGTCCAAATCAAATTGGGAAAAGGTCGCTGTAAGTGCAGTTCGATGGCCGTTGATGGAAATCGACTGTACGGGCCTTGATAAAATTATTAAAAATATTAATAATTTGTGTAAAATCATAATATGTGAATAAAAAAGAACTGGGATGAAAATTCCACATTTGAAAAGATAAAAAGAGATTTTTATCGAAATGAACTAGTTTTGAACTAGAATTAGAATCGATTTATTTTTAAAATGAATAAATTGAATTTGAATTGGTTTTGAAAATAACCAGAATTTCCAATACGTGAATTGGAATGGATTTGAATCGAAATTGTCATTGGAATATTTCGATGTTGGATTCCGTGATTCTACAGATATTGTTATGGGAATTTGAAAGATATATTTATATCGTTATTTCCAATACGATATTTGTTGGTTTCAGAATTTGATATTGAATATAAGCCGGTATATTTTCTATTCAGAGCCTTGTATTTAATATCAAATGTGATTTGGGTTTGTCGTGAATCGTGTTTTAGATGAGATTGGTTCTTTAACCCAGTTAAAAACAGGATATTGATTTTTGAGAAGATTAAAACTAAGTGGAGTTTTAATGAATCTTTAATTGGATTGGAAGTGAATTGATAATTTAAATTATAAAATCTGAAAAGTGATCGAGAATGGAGTATCACCAGTTTTGCTCCAAGGCGATAGTTAAATCTTTAATTAGATTTGAACGTGAAATGGTAATTAATTTTACCGATAACACCGTGGTGTTAGATGTGGAGTATTACCAGTTTTTCTCCATGGGATGAATAGGTTGGGATTGGGAAATAAAATAAATAATTACTTCGGTGTGGTTCGCTAATCCCGACTAGTTTGGAAAACCATAATATGGTTTGATATGATATCCAAAGGAAGATTAAAGAATAAATTTAGAAGAATTTATCTTTGATAAAATTAATGGAACCTTTCCCTAAGAATGTGATTTTGTGAATAAAAGAATATTCTGAATTGGAATGAGGCGTATGTTGTGTTTGTGTAGCATTTGTTTATCATATACGTGGGTTATTCAGAAAGGCCGGGTTTATACCCATTCTGAATAACCGATTCAACGATATGTCGAAGATGAAGACGGTGGTTGAAGACCGGAAGTCTTCACATCGTTTGGGTGATTACTGATGATCTTGATTAGGCTGTACACCCAAGATGAGGGAATCAATTGGTGATCGTCCAGACGTACTTGGAGATGGATGGATATGCGAGGAAAGTGCCTCCGGTTTCGTTCAGACCCAGAACGAACTTGTAAATGGATTATGTGTCTAACATTGGATTTTATTCTGTGTTGATTAATCTCTATTAAATATACATCTGTTTGGCGGCAGAGAATTTATTCTCTTGCTTAACGCCCTTCTCTGAGACGTACGAGCTCGGAGGTTGTATATCGATGGACATCAGTCGCATGGAGTGAATTGCCAGTATGGCACACGTAAGTGGCAATTGATCAAGGCTTCTGTTGAAAAGCAAAGTCTTGTGGTTGATGATCAAAGCACGGCCTGTGTGGCGTAGCTTTGTGTATAGCGTGAATTCGCGAGCCTCACACCTCGGTATGAGTCAAAAACGGGATAGTGACTGCTGGGAGAGCACGATGTTTATTTCTAGATAGGGTGGTGTCAGTGACCTACTAGCCCTGACATTTATATACTTTTCACCTGTGTGGTTGTTGGAATGCGAGGCGCCTCGGATATAGGTCTGTTAGGACAGGGAAACGTATGCTCAGGAATAACTAATCCTCCAAAGTTAGGTGAGGACCGACCCTGAAGATCCAAGGATCATAGTGGGGTCCTGGGACATTTGCTAGAGTGTCTCGAATCGGAGAGAAGCTTGCCCCTTGCCTCGACTCATGATGGAATCCAATTTCCAATACGTGATATTTCAGTTTTATTTGTAGAACCTAGTATGGTGACATAGTGGTATGGGTCATTCATGCCGCCTATGATTGATATTTATGATTGAAATTGTTTTGACACTATACACCTATAATAGTATCAAATAATGTGTTTTTAACGTATCAAGCATTCTTTGGCTATTATAAGGTAAAAACCCCATCCTTCGGCTTGCGTTGCATTGTGTGATGGGACCTAGGTCTTATAATAGCTTCATTTTTCTTTATTTAGCATTGTGCTGTTTGTTTATGCACTGGTATTCTTGGGAGGAAACCCGTTCCGTGTTATACGGCGTGGTCCCTTGATTTACCGAACTTTAAAATAAAGATTAATTACTGTTTTAGTTCTCACGCCAGTCACATGACTGACCTGGAGTTTATTGTTTTGACCTAAACTCTGGGTGCCCCTATTTTCCACACGAGCAGCTAGTAGTTTTGGTTTTGCAGATTTATATTCACAGGATCCTTGTTTACAGCTGGAATGATATCCGGAAAGCTCTGTATCCGTATACCACCTTCAGTTGTGCTTTGTATTATTTTCTGCTGCTTTGTAATTTATTGTAATCTCTAATATTTATCGAATGTATATTTATTCATACTCTGTATATTCTTGTGTTCTGATGGAATTGTTGTAATTAACAATGGAATGTTCTTCTGTTTGCGTTCCGATTGGTCTTGTCCTCAACGCAATCCGGGCTTTCCTTCACGGGGAAGCTCGGGTCGTGTTAGCGAACTTCGTTCGTGAAGAAGAATGAAGGAGAGGACGGGTTTGAGGAGCAGAAAAAGGAGAAAACGCGGGAAGCGTTGCTGACGTGTCAGTTTATTAAGGTAATTAATAATAATTTTTTAATTATTTAATAGTTATGCAATTTTAATTTATACCAAAACTAGAAAATAGGATATCTCTTTCATACATTAACGGAATTGCGTGAAACAAGATCCGTTGGGGTCGCAGGGACGCTTTCTAGACGTTGGCACTGACTGGGAATTGATTGGAGCTGTTTGGAATTTCAGTTTATTTTAAACGTCTATTTAAAATTAAAAGGAACAAATGCATCAACCATCAAAACTGGTGAGTAAATTCTCACACCTTCTGGAATCCTATGACGCGGTAAATTCATATTAAAATATAATTTACCGTTAACAGTATAAATTGGTTGATTGGACGCTGTGGATGCTAATTGGTTGTTTATTTGTTTGATTGTTTGCCATTAATTATATTTGTCATTTTAAATACATCATATTATTGAGAATTTAATTCGTATATTATTATCAAATGTTATCGGTAATGCAGGGAAGGACAGGTTGGAGGGATTCGACCGGATTCCTCAAATAAATTGTATATTATTTGTTGTTCATATTATTCATGAATTGCTCAATCTGAATGATTTTAAACCCGTTTGAATGTTGATGGTTGAATAGATATTCATCATTGTTGTGTTTAAAATCAATCGATAGTATCGATTGGGTAATTGGCAGTGAATGGCCTAAAATATATTGTTTCAAACATCAGTCTACTGTCAGGTGGATTGACGTAGTTTTTAAAGTTATAAATTATTTTTAACTAAATTAAAGTTTTCCAGTTACTTTATATAAGAAATTAAATTGAAATTTGTAATAATATATTTTAATCAAGTTATAAAAGAAATTATTTAAATGGCTTATGTAATAAAATTTTGTGATCTATACAAGTTCTGAAAGCCAAATAAATTAATTACGAAGTGGTCAAATAGAATAACTGTTTTTAAAAAAAAATAGTGTTTTAAAATTAACTAAGTTGTTTAATCAATTTAAAAGGGAAATGACAAATGAAAATCAGTTAACTGCTAACTGATATGTACGGTTGATAAAATCAACCATTTTTAAATGAAATTGATGACGGGATTAATTGGATGTAAATTTTTCCAAGTATTCGTTAAATGTAACAAATGATGTTAAATTTTTAGTTAATCTTTGATTAACTTTAAATTATTGAATTGTTATTGTGAAATATTAATTAATCTTTGATTAACTATGATTCAAAGTAATTATCAAATTGGTTAGTGTTAATAAAGTAAATTATTATTTAATCAGCTTTTAAAAGTGATAATTATCCTGTTTTTATTTAATAGCAAGGTTAACTATTTTTAATAGAGTTAATGTTAAAGTTAATTACTATTTTAATTAATAATAATTAAATAAGTGACCTTTAATTGAAATTCCATTAGAAGTGATTGGGTGTCGATAAGTTCGATCAAAGTTGAATTAGGGTGTTAAAAAGGTGTTTATAACCCTAGTGTGCAAACGAGATTGGAAAATGGAATTGGTTAGTGATTATAGAGATTTAAATAAGTTTTTTCTTAATTAAGTAAGTGAATTCAATTGAAATGAAATGTTTAGGAGAAATGACAAACATATTAGTAATAGACTGGAATATGGTAATGGTTTTAAAATAAAATATAAGAAGTTGTTAAATCTTCTTAACGGATTATTATAAGTGATTTGGAAGAAATCCAAACAAGGCTTTAAAAAGGTTTTAAACCAAAATGATGAGTTAAATGTTGAAGAATTTAATTAAGCGAAATGTTGTAATTGAAATAAGGATTTCAACAAAGAGGAAAATACATAAAAATTGTTTTGTGTTAAATATTGGTAAATGTATTTTGGAATAAAAATCCAAGTTAAAAGGCTTTATTGCAAATAAGGTAATAAGCTGATTTTAGTCATGGAATCCAAGTAAAAGTTTAATTAAAAATGCCCGGATGGATGTAAGAAGATTATTTGACATGGGATTCGCATTATAAGTCCAAAAAGTCATAAGTGGAATTATGTTTAGGATTAAAGTAGTATTTTAGTGAATATTTACTTAATTAAAGGAATTAAGTAGAAAGATTATTGAACGAGGATTCCAAATATAATAAAAAGTTTATAAACCAGATTTGAAATCATGGTGGTAAAGGAGATTTTAATATCAGTTGTTAAGTGACAAACTAATATTATTCTAAGGTAAGAACATTGTCGATCAAGGTCTGAGAGGTAATCAAAATACCCCAACTTGAACGACTTCACTATTTTCGAGGAATGGTATTAGTTTGAAACGAGGAAAAGGTGTTGTAATTGGTTAGTTATTCCATACGAGGAATATTGAACATGAGTACGAGGTATTTGAATATAAATGTTAGTCACAAGGTAAATAATAATATTTGAATTTAAATTATATAAATTTGACATTTGATTTGTCATATCAGAATTGGTAATTTGGTTTATACCATTAAGTATTATATATATAAGTATATATCATGAGATGCTTGAATTTAAGGAAATCGGAAAAGAGGTTTTGAAGAATATAATGATATTTCCATGGGTAATAGAGATGGAAAGTTAGATATATATATTCATGTTCTAAAACATATAAAATAACCTTTGTTATAATAAACTAAGGATACATAAAAGGTTTAATATATTGGGAAAAATTAAGAGTTGATTAACCATTTAGTAATTATTTTTAAATAGGGCAAGTATTGCCAAGTATTGAATCAGTAAACTTATTCACACATTTCTTATTTGATAGTTAAATCACTGACTATCAAACCTGAACAATACGATTGTTGGTATGGAAAGACCGGGATTGAATTTATATCAGAAAACCATTCCGACCAAAAAATACGTGAAGATGTAACTGAAGATGGAGCAGTTGAAGACTGTGGATCTTCATAAGCGAACGAACTACTTGTCAAATTTCTCTGGCTTGCAACCAGAGTTAATTGGTTTGTGATTCTGTCGTGGTTGGAATCTACGGATTTGCAAGGACTTCTCCCTATTGATCCGTGGGGGTGATTCCTGTATTAGGTGCAGTAGGAGGGTGCCTTCGGTTTATCTTATTCCTGGATGACTTGTATGGACGAATGTCTGACAGACTAATTCTTAAGAATCACGTACATTGATTTTTACAAACGTATTTTTGTTAGTGGCGGAGAGGGGGACTTCTTTTAGCTTAACGACTAGAGTATTTTTATGGACGACAATTAGTGATTTGGCGGATCTGATAATGTGGCATTCAAAGTCAATGATGACCAGATGTTTTAAAGGAAAATTCTAGCCTCAAGCCTCATCAACCGGGAAATGACAAAAATCGGGCAGGCAACATGGCTATGTGGGTCGCTCCCATTAGGATGTATAATCACCTATCTAGAGAAATTCCTTTTGCTTCTTTAATCTATCGATGTTGTCCTTTTTTCAGGAAACGGTTGTTGTTCCCAACCGTTGGTGATATACATTCGATTCACTCATGCGAAATGAGTGGTCAGTCATGTGTGGGCCGGGTTGCAAGACGTTCTTGTTAAACCCAGTGTATTCGCCTCTAGAGATACACTATCGGAAGGTGGTTCCATACCTTGTCATAGTCGGAATCCAATCTCCAATAAGTGCCCGTGGTTTTGATTGTATACTATGTATATGTGGAGCGTGAGATGCAAGCGTTCTGCTAGATTGTATTTATTTGTATTTAGACGTTATTATAATATCAGAACTAGTTATGGTTTTCAAAAATGTTTTGGGTTATAGTAAGGTAAAAACTGTCTGTGTTTATGTGTGGGTTGTTCATACTATTATCCTTTTCTTTCAAAAAGGATTTTCCAAAGTTAAACAAGATTGTTTGTGTTGTGAATTTATCACTGAAAGTATTCCAGACTGACCTGGTGAAATTTGCTTTGCTTCAAATGTGCTCTGGTCAGGCCGAGTATATTTCCAGGTTGGGTTTCTCTTCGAGTTTCAGGAGCTGGAAGCAGGAGGCTTCATCGCTAGTTATATAATGTTATTTCCGCTGTGACAGTTATATGTTGTACTCTGATGATTGGTATGTATATACAGTCCTTTTGTATATAGAGATTTGAAATTATATTTTATCTGTTCCGCTGTGAGATTCTGATGTGATGTTCTTCTTCTTTCTTCTATTCTAATATTTCTTTCTTTCTTTTCTCACCCTTTAAATTCTTTCTATTAACATTCCTGTGTTTTCGGTGCTTCGAAGGTTGGCATTAGATACGGTAATTGTATCTGTGTCAATTTTGGGGGTCGAAAATCTGCTGGGTCGTTACAGTGGTATCAGAGCTATTGGTTTAGAGATAACCTTAGCTCTGTGGTGTGACTCAATAGAGATGGGGTTAGCAGTGCCCAAGATTGAGTTTAAGTATATATGTATGAGTGCGAGTATTTGTAATTTGATATAAATGTATCTTTGAACTTACTTTGCCCAATTTATTTTATAATAGATGTAATGATTTTCACAAGCTATTATAAACTGGGCAATCAATTGGACTTGTTAATGTTGATTTGAATGCTATGCTTGGTTTGTGTTGTTGATTGCTTGAATATAAATATGAAATGGATAGACTTGGTTGAAAACCAATCTAAAATGAATTAACTGAATAAATCAATCCAAATGTAGTGGATCTAAGTGGATAATTAAAGGAATTTTCAATTATGGGATGAGTACATGGTAACACTAATATTTAATCTAACTTATACTTGTTAAAATAAACCAGAGAAGATGTAATCATACTTGAAAATTTCATAATTTGACTTGTGTTTGGAAAACAGTAAGTCAATGGAATATTTGGGAATCAATGAATTGTTTGGATTGTATAGTTGGTTGCATGGATATTGATTTGAAACTTGATTGAGGACCAATGAACGAATCAAAGTCTAATGTATCGGGATGGATAATTAAAGAAACAAATGGATTATTAAGACTTGGTTATAAATAATTATAACCTCATATGGATTGAATTGTGTATAGAATTAGTGTGAATTAATGTGAATAGATGATATGGATGACGTGGGTATTTTGAATTCAATTGACATTGTTTTGATGAATAATGGAGTTCATTTCAGTGAGAATAGTGCAGAAGTGCCAATTCAGCTTTAAAATTCATCCAAAAGAATTCTGGAGTTAATCGAATCCAGTTTGAATAGAGCTGCATAGTAACTAAGCAAGCCCGTGTATAATATACCGCTTATCGCATAATAACGCCCGCAAAACGGTACGCCCACACATAATATGAAATTTTGATTTTTATTTGGATTTTGGGATTGGATTTTGAATTTTTCCGACCATGTTGGTCGATGTATATATATTTGTTGAACCTGCAATATTGCAGATGTCCTCCGTACAGGGGAGACTTTGCCAAAAAAATTCCAAAATTTAAGGTGTTAGAATTTTTTTTGAAGATTTTTCGAAAATTCTGTTATTTGAAATAAATTGGTTTTAAAACCAATTGGGTTAGTTTAAAAATAAAACCGAGTTTTAAATTAATTATTTTTAAAGAGATAACGGGTCATAACGTTCTTTCTGCATTAGCAATTTCGGGGACGAAATTTTTTTAAGGGGGAAGGAATGTAACGTCCCGTATTTTTCTGCCTAATTATTTGAATTGTTTGATTATTTTATTTATTTAAAATATTTATTTGAATTTAAATGATTGGACTTAACCATTTTCTTTTGAATAATTATTTATATTAAATAATAATAACAATATTTTAATTCCAAAATATTTGGAAAATGTTGTATTTAAAATATACTGTAATCGGGCAATATAAATTGGTTCAATATTGTTCATATTGAAATTATAGTGACGATTTCGTTTATAAAACGATGGTTGAGTGAATAATTTATAATTTAAATATAAAATGAGCTGCAGCGGCGTGACAATTCGTAATATGGCGTTTTGAACTTTAATTGGCTGTACAGGATCCAAAATAAGTCGTATTTTCTCGAAACAAGAAACGTCTGAATCTGTTGGATAATATTTTTCTAATGGAAGAGAAAATTCTAGTTTTCATTGCGTAGATTTTGTTTTATGTCCAAATCAATTTTTAAAATAGTCGCTATGGAAATCCTCTATAAATTATAGCGATTTATTTATATAAAACAAATGGTTTTTATTTTTCTGAACATCGATTTGGCTTGAAATTCAACCTGTGATATTTTATTGTCGCGGTGTATGAAATTCAAGTCATGTATGGCCAATTACAATATTTTACTTATATTATATTGAGGTATTTTAAAATTAGTTTATTTTTATGTAAATTGGACCTTTTAAAAGGGACCTTATTCAAGCGACCTCCGTTTTCGACGAAACAAAATTTATTCAGATCGTAATGGTAAATTATTGCTAGATTTTGAGTTGCGCGTCAATTGGAGTTAATCTGTGAGCGTGGCAAAATGAAATGCAAATAAATCGATCATTTGGGCGTGAACGAGCGCCGTTTGAGCAAACGTACTCGGAATTCGACAAACAAGTTTCATTAGGACCGTAACGTCAAATTATACTATGACGTCCGTTCCCAAGGCGAACGGAGTTTGTATATGAGCACAGGAGCTAATAAACAATGTTCGGAATTGCGATAGACACGAATAAAAATATTGCTAGCCAACGTCATAATTGAATAACAATGTTTCTACCTTTAATACATCTACCATCAGCCTAAATTTCATTCATCCCGTCCAAATTCCATTTCCATTCAGGAATTTTGCAGAAAAGCCCTCCTTCACTAATTAATTTATTCCTTCCAATCTGTAATGAATCGGCTTGGGTGACCTGAAATAAAGTTGTAGATCGGGTCGAGATCTACTTGCTAGAAATTTTTTAGGATGATCGGACGATTGTGCTGACCGGAATTTCACGAAAACCGAGAAATGATGGTTTGGAGGAGTTGTGGTCGATTTCAGAAGCTCAGACCTGTGGGAAGATGAAGAGGAGAGACCAGGCTTTCTTTTAGCACTAGTGTGGAGTATTCTGGTGGACGGAGGAGGTCATGGGAAGGAGATGAACAAAGGCCGACATTTTTGCGGTGTTTTTGAAAGTTGTGATCAGATTTGCTAATTTTCCAGCGGTTGGGATGAGTTGGTGGCAGGGGTCCGAAGGTTGATCGAAGAGGGAGGCAAGGCACAAGCTACGGTGGATGTAACGACCCAGAAAATCTGAACCAATTTAAAAATTTTAAATTGGCTAAAATAATGGATTTTAAATATTTAAAATAAATATTTTAAATAATGGCGATGAAAACTGAGTTTGAATCGACAATTGAAAACGAATATAATTAATTATAATTATAAACAAGGCCTGAAATGGCACTGTAGTTTCGAAAATTGAATTCAAACTTTGTCGGGCTGTGCCGGGTGCAAAACAATCCGGATTTTAGTGAAACCAAAAATATTTAAATCTGTTAGTGAATACCTTTCTAACGAATCTGAAAAATCGAAATTTGATAGCGGGAATCAAAAGATATGTCCAGTTGAAAATTCTGAATAGTCGCTATGGAATTCAGGCCCTTAAAAATGGACATTTTGCAGATGACCTCGGATTTCGACGAAACCACTTTTGTTGGATCCGCAGTGTCAAGTTATTGCTAGGTTTCAAATTTCATAATTTTTCGAATCAATATGTGAGCGTGGCAAAAGAAAACGCGTTTGACCAGTTTCAATTGATTTTAATCGACTGGAAATTGGCCATTTTTCAAACGGTCTCAGAATTTGACGAAACTAGTTTTGTTAGGACCGTATCGTCAATACGAAGCTAGAAAATAATTTTCGAGAATTTTTCTAGTTAGTATGTGACCCCAGTAAATTGAAATGCGCGTTCAAATTCAATATATAGAGTTATATGTTGATTTTAACGGAAACTGATCGAAATGATCAGATCAGCTTGCGATACATATCCCATTGTGTTCGGAATGGGGGTTAAACGCTATGGACGACAGGCGGTGGGCCTCGTTTCGAGGTCGTGGGTAAAAGTCAACTTTATGCAATTAATTTAATTAATAAAAAAATAAAAAAATAATAATATCTCCCTCCCTTTTCTTCTTTCTGGCCCCCCTCCCGATTTCATTAAACAGAAAAAAAAATCCCTAACTAATCACGCCCTCCCTCCTCAGTCGATCTGACGCAATCGAACCCCCTCCAGTCCATCGGAGGACCAGCGCCGGCCACCCCACCAAGGATCGATCATCCCCTAGCCCTCGGACGCTCCCTCGTTCCCATCCTCCTCTGAATCGAGCATCCCCATCCATCGCCCCTGCTGACGCCGACCTCACCCCACTCTCGCTCCACCCAGCAATCGAACCCCCTCCAGTCCATCGGAGGACCAGCGCGGCCAGCACTTCCGAGCCCACCACCTCCAGGCAGCGAGCTCCCCCACGCAGCGCCTCCGACCGCCACTTCGACACTGTAGCGAGCCCCTCCACTTCTATAACGAACGTGAGTTTTTTTTTTTAACTAGATTTTAATTTCTGTTTTATTATAAGTACATAGTTAATTAAAAACTGATTTTAAAAAAGGTTACAAAACTGATTTTTTTAAAAGGATTTAAAAACTGGGTTTTTTAAAGTTTTAAAACTAATTTTTTTTAAGGATTTAAAAACTGATTTTTAAAAAAGTATTTAAAACTGTTTTTTTTAAAAGGATTTAAAAACTGGGTTTTTTAAAGCATTTAAAACTGATTTTTAAAAAAGGTTTAAAAACTGATTTATTTTAAACTTTAAAAAGGAAAGAGGTTTAAACTTTAAATAGAAAAAGGTTTAAACTTTAAATAGAAAAAGATTAGAACTTTATAAAGAAAAAGGTTTAAACTTTAAAAAGAAAAAGATTTGAACTTTAAATAGAAAAAGATGTGAACTTGGACAGAAAAGATCATATTTTTAAAAATAGAAAAGACGGAATTTTTATTAAGTAGAAGAAGTAAGATATGATTTTTATATTTTTAAAGCAATAAAAATATAATTTTTACATCATAGGAATATTAAAAATATAATCTTTATTTTTGAAAAGGCGGAATCTATATTTTTGAAATGCAATTTTTATATATTGAATAACATAGTAAAAATTCGATTTTTACATATGTAGAGAATACGGGCAACGAAAGCGACGAAAGGCGAGATTGGAGAAGATTTCTAAAGGAAGAGTCGTAGTATTGGATAGCTATTGGTGAGAATTTCTCACTCTTCAATTTCTTTTTCTATATATATATGTGTTGAAATAAAAGTAAATTGCTATATATAATATATATATATATATATCTACGCCCCTCGTCCACAAACCATGGACGATATTTATTGGTTGAAATTGTTGTGAAAATTGATTGATAGCGAATGATTGTTTGGGATTGTTTGTGGTTGATATTGATTGATTGAGGTTGAAAAATACCCGTTTGTGGTTGAAAAATATTTGGTTGAAACCACATAGGATTAGTTTGTGGAAATGAAATAAATATATACATGCCGCCTGCGTGCGAACTAGATGCATGATCCCCATTGTCAAAAACCGCGAGGTTTTAAGGTAGAGCGAGGAGCCGTACTAGGGACGGTCCCGGTTTTAACTACCCTGCCGTTATGCTGCCGAAATTTTGAATAATATTCGTGTGTTTGAATTATTTTCATATGCTTAAACTATATTCATTCATTGAATGGTATTCGCGTTATAAATATAAAAATCACCTTTTATCTATATATAGAAACTATAGAAAACATTCATGTGTTGAATTGATATTCATTCGTTGATTAGAAATTCATGTGTTGAATGGTATTCATATTTTGAAATAAATTGTTTGATAATAAAAATCACCTTTTATCTATATATAGAAACTATAGAAAACATTCATGTGTTGAATTGATATTCATTCGTTGATTAGAAATTCATGTGTTGAATGGTATTCATATTTTGAAATAAATTGTTTGATAATAAAAATCACCTTTTATCTATATATAGAAACTATAGAAAACATTCATGTGTTGAATTGATATTCATTCATTGATTAGAAATTCATGTGTTGAATGGTATTCATATTTTGAAATAAATTGTTTGATAATAAAAATCACCTTTTATCTATATATAGAAACTATAGAAAACATTCATGTGTTGAATTGATATTCATTCGTTGATTAGAAATTCATGTGTTGAATGGTATTCATATTTTGAAATAAATTGTTTGAATATAAAAATAACATTTTTATCTATATATAGAAACTATAGAAAACATTCATGTGTTGAATTGATATTCATTCGTTGATTAGAAATTCATGTGTTGAATGGTATTCATATTTTGAAATAAATTGTTTGATAATAAAAATCACCTTTTATCGACTATATGAACTGTGTAAAATAATCTCGTTTTAAAAGAAATTGTTTTATGATAAAAAATCCTATTTTTGTCACCTATATGAACTATATAGAAAAATAGTGTTTTGAAATGAATTGTTTTGCAATAAAAATCACATTTTTATTGTATGCATAAATCGTTGAAATGTGAAGTGTTAAAAATAGCCACTTTTCAAAATAAACATATATGAGTTGAAATATTCATTAATTAGCTAATGAAATGATTTGCACCTATGTATGTAACATTAGGATAAATGGTGTTTTTAAACCAAATAGAAATCAAATATGAAGTTGAATAGAAAATGATAAATGTTAAGAACTGTATATATATATATGTACATGCATATCCATTGAACAGGTTATAGCAAAGGGGCTAGAGAAGAGGAATAAAATTTTGTGCCCGACAAATAGGTACACATTTACTGTTTTGTTTGGGTGATGATTTTGTGAGCCTGTTGGCTAGCCGCTTGGCTTTTTCTTTTTCTTTTTGAGATTAGAAGGACCGGAAAGCTATTTGCGATTTCCCGGTGCTCCCGGTGCAGGGGAGGTTATGGCGAAATTTTCCAAAAATTTAAGGCGTTAGTGAAATATTTGAAGTGAAAACGATATTGAAATCATTGAATGAACTATATTTATATAATTATATAAATATAAATAAAATTAAAACGAAACGTGGCCGTGCAGTTCGCATTTTGAAACCGTGATTTCAAACAACTAGTACGCGGAATCCGACCATTGGATTTTCCCGAAACCACAACCGTCGGGTTCGCCTTGGAAAAATCTTTCCAACGGCACCAACTTTGTAAAGATCCAACGGTTGGATTGTCTGGAATGTTTAATTCAAATCTGAAGAAAAACAGCGCCAGAAACGATTATATTTATATATATATATATATAAATATAATTATATTTAATCGAATAACGACGCTGCAGTTCGTATTTTGAAATCGAAACTTCAAACGATTGTACCGGGAGATCCGACCGTCGGATTTTCCCGAAACTGGAACCGTTGGATTCGTTTTGAAAAGACCTTTCTAATGATGTAAATTTTGTGAAGATCCAACGGTTAGATTTTCAGATATGTGTAAATCAATTCTGAAGAAAAACAGCGCCACGGCCGCGTTATGGCCCGAAGCGTCGTTATGAATAAATTGGCTATTTTAAAATAAATAAAAATAGCGATAAATCGTTATAAAATATCGCAAACGATATGGAATAGAAATAAACTGAATTTGCTCGATTTATGTCGTATTTGATGGTTGAATGTGTTTGGTGTGAAAATTACATTAAAGAACAAGATTGGTGTTGTCAAATAATTTAACCATTGAAATAAATAGATTTGAAATTCTAAATATACGTGAATTATTTGAGAAGGCCGAGTTAATTCTCATTTCAAATAATTGACCGACGATTGAAAGTCGAAGATAAAGACGGTGGTCGAAGACCGGAGATCTTCACCTCGTTTGGATGGTAACCGAGGTCCTGATTGGGAGGCATCCCGAAATATGGATAATGAGTGGTGATCGTTCAGACGTACGTGGTGATCGATGGGTTTGCGAGGTATTTAGTGCCTCCGGTTTCGTTCAGACCCAGAACGGACTTGTAAATGGACTGTGTGTCCGACATTGGAATTTGTTCTGTGTGATTGATAGCTATCAGTTGCACGGTGTGAATTGCCTGTGTGGCATGCTAAGATGCAGTGATCAGGGCTTCTGTCGAAAAGCAAAGTCTTGTGGTGATGATCAAAGCACCGCCTGTGTGGCGTAGCTTTGGGTATAACGTAAATTCGCGAGCCTCACACCCCGGTATGAACCTAAAACGGGAGGAAGGACCTCAGGGAGGACATGCGTTTCTTTCTAGCTAGGGTGGTGTCAGTGACCTACCAGCCCTGACATTTATATACTTTTCACCTATGTGGTTGTTGCTGTTGCGAGGCGCCTCGGTTTGATCGGACGATCCGGGTCCGATGGAGTCATTCGTTGGCTCGTTTGCGCCCCAAAGGGCGGGGAAACGTATTGTTCAGGCATTTTAATCCACATCGGTGGACCGGCCCTGACGATCCAAGGGTCACTCGAGCTCTGATCCTGAGACATGGTAGGCTAGATTGTCTCGAATTCGGTAAGGACTATCTTTTGCCTTGGTTCATGACGGAAATCCAATTTCCAAATACGTGATCGTGCGGTTTTGATTGTATATATATATGGCGACATGATATATGGTACCCATGCCGTCTATGATTGATAGTTATGATTTGAAATTGTTTTCAAAACATATAAACACTAGCAATAATATCAAATGCCTTTGTTTTTTTATTCGTATCAAGCATATTTTGGCCGTTATAAGGTAAAACTCTATCCTCCGGTTTGCGTTGCATAGTGTGATGGGAACTGAGTCTTATAACGGCTTCATTTTTATAAAAAAGCATAGCGATGTTTAAAAGAAAGATTTGTTTTAAAGCACTGGCAATCCAATGGAGTAAACCCGTTCCACGATAGTGGCGTGGTCCTGAGATTAGCCAATTATATATGTGTCGAGTGGATTTCTCATACCAGTCCCATGACTGAATCGTAGTTTGTTTCACTTTCAAACTCGGGTGCCCCTTTTTCTACACGGGCAGCCTTGTATTCAGGTTTAGCTGGTTCTTTTTCTGGATAGCTGGAGCTGAAGATGGATTCTATCATTTATTTCTTTTTATGCTGTTCAGCTCCTATTGTACATATTTTGTTTATTTCCGCTGTAGAAATTTATGTATAGCTGAACTGTATTTGTACTAAGTAAGATTCTGTATACTGTGTAACTCTGATGATTACTTTTATCCAGTATATTCTATTGTTCATTATCTGGTGTATTTATTTAATTCTGTTCTGTTATTATCTGTTTCTGTGTTATATTCCAAAGATAACCCTGGTTTCCGTTTGAACGGGATTTTGGGTCGTCTCAACGTGGTATCAGAGCTTTGGTTAAGCTTAGTTCTGGAATATAACATGTGAACGAACTCGTCAGAAATAGAACCAGTAGTGTTCTAGGACGGGTAACTCAATATAGATAGGATCAGTAATATCCTAGTATGAGTAAAGCAGAATGAAATTACACCTTGATAGACACATTTACATTTGAAGTATGTGTTTCTATATTTTAAAATACCTTTTCTGTGACCTGACACTTGATCTGCCATTTGCAGAAGTACTAGAAAATGAGTGTCAGAAGCAGAAGGAATGCAGAACCGGATATTGAGGCCCTATTAATCAAATATCGAAATATGGGTGGAATACCGTTCTTTGGTGAAGAATCTATTATGAAGACACAAGCTTGGATTCGTTCGGCTGAGAAAATCTTTGAAGCATTAAAGCTTAGGGATGACCAGAAAAGATTACTGGCCTCCTGGGCATTTAAAGATGAAGCTTTGTTCTGGTGGGATTCGGTTATAGAGAATAATCCAGAAGGTGATATCACCTGGGATAGATTCAAAGTGATTTTCCTGGAAAGATTTACTCCTCCCGAAGCGACTGAGCGCCTTTGTGACGAATTTTCTTATCTAATACAAGGTGACATGACAATTCCCGAATATCATAAGAAATTCAACGAACTTTCTCACTTTGCTCCTCATCTAATTCAAAATCTGAAGAGGAAGAATTTGAGATTTATCAATGGGCTTCAAAAGAAATACCAGAATAAATTATTGGGGCATGTGAAGCTCCCTTTTTCAGAAATGATTTATATGGCTTATCAGTATGAAGATCTCGATCGGAGAGGAATGCTGCGAGATGAAGAAGAAATCAGTTCTAGCAGCAAAAGAAAATTCGAAGCTGATAGCCCAGAGGCAAGTATGCAGCCTGAGGCCAGCACGAAGGCTGAATTCATAAAGAGGCCAAAGATCAATCAGAAAAAGGTAAAGACAATCGTATGCTTAAAGTGTGATCAACATGGGCATTCGATGAGAGACTGCAGATCTTCGAACAGACGAAAGGATGGCGAGTCTAAATCCGGGATGAATTTTCAAGAAAATAGGAAGTGCAGTCAATGCCATGAGGTCGGTCATCTTTCTAAGGCCTGCCCGTTACTTAGAAAATCTGAGGCAGTACATGTGAACGAAGTGGCAGATGTGCCTGCATCTTCGTCTATTCAGGAGAGGCCAGATGTTTTAGAAGGCACGCTAACTGTCAAGGATATTCCAGTTAAAGTACTGTTTGATACAGGCGCGTCACGAAGCTTCATTTCCAAAGATGCAGCTAAGAAGCTGGATTTGAACTTGAGGAAGCTCAAGGAACCAATGACTGTCCAGAACCCGGTTGGGGGCTCCATTGATCTCAGTTGGATTTGTGGAGTGCCAGTTTCTTTCTCTCGTTATCGGTTTCCTACCATCGCGGTCGTCATGAATTTTAAAGAGTTTGATCTTATCTTGGGGTTAGATTGGTTGACCAAATATGAAGCTGAAGTTAAATGCGCCGACAGAGTCGTAAAGGCGAAGATTAAATCAGGTGATTATATAACCATTCCCTGTGAAGGTCAGAATACTAATAGAAAAGACTTCTGGGCAGCTTTGAATGTTTCTCCAGCCCAAATTGAAAATGTTCCTGAAGTCACAGAGAATATTCCTGACCTCATTAAAGATATTCCTGTCGTCAAGAACTATGCGGATGTGTTCGAGGAAGTCGTTCGCTTACCTCCGCAGAGAGAAATAGATTTCAAGATTGCTTTAATTCCCAATGCAAGGCCAGTAGTTCACGCTATTCGAAGAATGTCCTTGAAAGAGAAAGAGGAATTAGACATTCAAACACGACAGCTAGTATGGAAGGGTCTGATCAGACCTAGTTTCTCTGATTGGGGAGCAGCAGTGGTTTTTGTCCCAAAATCTGACGGTACTCTACGGCTATGTGTGGACTATCGTGATCTGAACAAACAGACGATAAAGAATAAATATCCATTGCCGCGAATAGATGATTTGTTGGATCAGTTAAATGGAGCACAAGTATTTTCAAGAATGGACCTAGCTACAGGTTTCCATCAACTTCGAATTGCTGAAGAATGTGTTCCAATGACAGCATTCAGAGGCCCCGACTTATTCTACGAGTGGTTAGTAATGCCATTCGGCTTATGTAACGCTCCAGCTTACTTCGTTGACCTGATGAATAGAGTGTTCAGAGGAGTTTTGAATAGATTTGTTCTGGTTTTCATTGACGATATTCTAATCTTCTCTAAATCAAAAGCCGAACATGAAAAGCATCTGGAACAGGTTCTAGAAATTCTGAGACGGAACGTATTAAAAGCCAAGTTTTCCAAATGTATATTCTGGCAAGATGAAGTGAAATTTCTGGGCCACGTTGTATCGAAAGAAGGAATTGCTGTGGATCCAAGCAAAATCACAGCTATTCAGAATTGGAAACAGCCCAGTACCCCCACTGAAGTCCGCAGTTTTCTTGGATTGGCTAGCTATTACCGGAAGTTCGTTAAAAACTTTTCTAAGATATCTGGTCATTTAACGAAGCTTACAAAGAAGCACTCTAAATTCAAATGGACTCCAGAAAGTGAGGAGGCTTTCGAAGAGCTAAAGTTAAGACTAACAACAGCTCCAGTGTTAACCATCATCGATGGCAACCAGGATTTAAAAGTGTGGACTGATGCTTCTAGAGAAGGCCTTGGGGCAGTGTTAATGCAAAGGGGTCAAGTGATTGCTTATGCTAGCCGTCAACTGAAGCCACACGAGAAAAACTACGTCACTCACGATCTTGAGTTATTGGCTATAGTATTCGCTTTGAAAATCTGGAGACACTATCTTCTGGGTGAGAGATTTGAACTGTTTACAGATCACCAGTCGCTAAAATATCAGTTCACTCAGAAAGACTTGAATTTAAGGCAGCAACGTTGGCTGGAGTTTCTTGCAGCATATGACTTTGAAATTATATATACTCCAGGAAAAGCCAATGTCGTGGCTGATGCGTTAAGCAGAAAGAATGAAATGATCGCCAGTTTTATTATCACGACTTCATTGCTAGATAAGATACCTGCTCTTCAGGAGGATGATCACTTCATTCAGAAGATCAGAGGGATAATTCAACAAGGCGAACCCTCGAGTTTTCAAGTAGACAATGATGGGATTTTAAGGCTCAAAGGTCGAATCTGTGTCCCTAACCTTCCTGAACTTCGAAAGGAAGTACTGGATGAATGCCACAAGTCAAAACTTAGTATCCACCCGGGAGTAAGCAAAATGTATAATGACATCAAACGCACTTTTTGGTGGAAGTCGATGAAAAGGGACATTTCTTTATATGTCAGCCGATGCCCTACTTGCCAGCTAGTCAAGAGCGACCAACAGAAATTGGCTGGATTATTACAACCACTAGAAGTTCCTGGTTGGAAGTGGGAACATATTTCTATGGATTTCATCGATGGTCTGCCCAGGACCAGAAAAGGAAATGACAGTATTTGGGTGATCGTAGATCGTTTCACGAAGACCGCCCATTTTATACCTGTCAGATCAAACAGAACTGCTCAGAGTCTGGCGCAGATATACTTCAGGGAAATAGTTAGACTACATGGAGTGCCGCTCAGCATAGTAAGTGATAGAGATACGATATTCACTAGCAAATTCTGGGAAGCATTTCAAGTCGAGCTGGGAACGAAGTTAAACCTAAGCACCGCTTATCATCCTCAGACAGACGGTCAGACTGAGAGGGTGAATCGCATTTTAGAAGATCTATTGCGGGCTTGGGTTCTAGATTTCGGTGGATCATGGGAAGACCATCTGCATTTGGCTGAATTCTCTTATAATAACAGCTACCAGGCGAGTCTGACAATGTCGCCATTCGAAGCATTGTATGGTAGACCTTGCCGATTTCCTGCCTGTTGGGTCGAGCCTGGAAATAGACTTGTGTTAGGGCCTGATATGATTCGAGAAGCATCCGACAAAGTCGATTTTATTAAGAAGCGATTACTCGCCGCTCAAAGCCGACAAAAGAGCTATGCCGATAGGAGAAGAAGAGATATATCCTTTGAAGTTGGCGACTATGTATATTTGAAAGTATCGCCGATGAGAGGAGTTATCCGGTTCGGTAAAACTGGAAAGTTAGCGCCCAAATTTATAGGTCCGTTTCCTATTCTGGAACGGATTGGAACTCTCGCTTATAGGGTCAAACTGCCTGACTGGTTGCCTGGAGTGCATGATGTATTTCATATATCTCAACTTCGAAAGCACGTTCATGATCCAGACTTGATCGTGGAAGAAGCAGCTCAGCAGGTTATTGAAATTACTCCAGAATTAGCTGTGAGGCGAGAGCCGCTAAAGATTATTGGCAAAGAAACCAAAGAGCCGAGGAACAAGAAGGTTCACTTAGTCAAAGTGCAATGGAGTGGAGATCCGCGAGATTGTACTTAGGAAACTGAGGAGAGCATTCAGAAAGCTTATCCTAGGTGCCGAGTAGATATCTCTGATTGACTCTGGTGCAAGGTACATTTGCTCTACTTTGCACTACCATTCAATTCTCTACTCTATTGTTATTTTCTTTTCAATAGGGGTGCACTTTTAATTATATAGTCTGAATGATTTTTAAGGGGCATAGGATTTGATTAGTATATTTTTGAAGGTTAAAAACAATTGGATTGGTTGTTGTGTTGCGTGATTGTAGATTTATCAAACCACTCTCGACTATGTTCCTTTTCGGGGACGAAAAGTTTTAAGTGGGGGAGATTGTAACGACCCAGAAAATCTGAACCAATTTAAAATTTTTAAATTGGCTAAAATAATGGATTTTAAATATTTAAAATAAATATTTTAAATAACGGCGATGAAAACTGAGTTTGAATCGACAATTGAAAACGAATATAATTAATTATAATTATAAACAAGGCCTGAAATGGCACTGTAGTTTCGAAAATTGAATTCAAACTTTGTCGGGCTGTGCCAGGTGCAAAACAATCCGGATTTTAGTGAAACCAAAAATATTTAAATCTGTTAGTGAATACCATTCTAACGAATCTGAAAAATCGAAATTTGATAGCGGGAATCAAAAGATATGTCCAGTTGAAAATTCTGAATAGTCGCTATGGAATTCAGGCCCTTAAAAATGGACATTTTGCAGATGACCTCGGATTTCGACGAAACCACTTTTGTTGGATCCGTAGTGTCAAGTTATTGCTAGGTTTCAAATTTCATAATTTTTCGAATCAATATGTGAGCGTGGCAAAAGAAAACGCGTTTGACCAGTTTCAGTTGATTTTAATCGACTGGAAATTGGCCATTTTTCAAACGGTCTCAGAATTTGACGAAACTAGTTTTGTTAGGACCGTATCGTCAATACGAAGCTAGAAAATATTTTTCGAGAATTTTTCTAGTTAGTATGTGACCCCAGTAAATTGAAATGCGCGTTCAAATTCAATATATAGAGTTATATGTTGATTTTAACGGAAACTGATCGAAATGATCAGATCAGCTTGCGATACATATCCCATTGTGTTCGGAATGGGGGTTAAACGCTATGGACGACAGGCGGTGGGCCTCGTTTCGAGGTCGTGGGTAAAAGTCAACTTTATGCAATTAATTTAATTAATAAAAAAAAATCTCCCTCCCTTTTCTTCTTTCTGCCCCCCCCCCCCCCGATTTCATTAAACAGAAAAAAAAATCCCTAACTAATCGCGCCCTCCCTCCTCAGTCGATCTGACGCAATCGAACCCCCTCCAGTCCATCGGAGGATCAGCGCCGGCCACCCCACCAAGGATCGATCATCCCCTAGCCCTCGGACGCTCCCTCGTTCCCATCCTCCTCTGAATCGAGCATCCCCATCCATCGCCCCTGCTGACGCCGACCTCACCCCACTCTCGCTCCACCCAGCAATCGAACCCCCTCCAGTCCATCGGAGGACCAGCGCGGCCAGCACTTCCGAGCCCACCACCTCCAGGCAGCGAGCTCCCCCACGCAGCGCCTCCGACCGCCACTTCGACACTGTAGCGAGCCCCTCCACTTCTATAACGAACGTGAGTTTTTTTTTAACTAGATTTTAATTTCTGTTTTATTATAAGTACATAGTTAATTAAAAACTGAATTTTAAAAAAGGTTACAAAACTGATTTTTTTAAAAGGATTTAAAAACTGGGTTTTTTAAAGTTTTAAAACTGATTTTTTTTAAGGATTTAAAAACTGATTTTTAAAAAAGCATTTAAAACTGTTTTTTTTAAAGGATTTAAAAACTGGGTTTTTTAAAGCATTTAAAACTGATTTTTAAAAAAGGTTTAAAAACTGATTTTATTTTAAACTTTAAAAAGGAAAAAGGTTTAAACTTTAAATAGAAAAAGGTTTAAACTTTAAATAGAAAAAGATTAGAACTTTAAAAAGAAAAAGGTTTAAACTTTAAATAGAAAAAGATTTGAACTTTAAATAGAAAAAGATGTGAACTTGGACAAAAAAGATCATGTTTTTAAAAATAGAAAAGACGGAATTTTTATTAAGTAGAAGAAGTAAGATATGATTTTTATATTTTTAAAGCAATAAAAATATAATTTTTACATCATAGGAATATTAAAAATATAATCTTTATTTTTGAAAAGGCGGAATCTATATTTTTGAAATGCAATTTTTATATATTGAATAACATAGTAAAAATTCAATTTTTACATATGTAGAGAATACGGGCAACGAAAGCGACGAAAGGCGAGATTGGAGAAGATTTCTAAAGGAAGAGTCGTAGTATTGGATAGCTATTGGTGAGAATTTCTCACTCTTCAATTTCTTTTTCTATATATATGTGTTGAAATAAAAGTAAATTGCTATATATAATATATATATATATATATATCTACGCCCCTCGTCCACAAACCATGGACGATATTTATTGGTTGAAATTGTTGTGAAAATTGATTGATAGCGAATGATTGTTTGGGATTGTTTGTGGTTGATATTGATTGATTAAGGTTGAAAAATACCCGTTTGTGGTTGAAAAATATTTGGTTGAAACCACATAGGATTAGTTTGTGGAAATGAAATAAATATATACATGCCGCCTGCGTGCGAACTAGATGCATGATCCCCATTGTCAAAAACCGCGAGGTTTTAAGGTAGAGCGAGGAGCCGTACTAGGGACGGTCCTGGTTTTAACTACCCTGCCGTTATGCTGCCGAAATTTTGAATAATATTCGTGTGTTTGAATTATTTTCATATGCTTAAACTATATTCATTCATTGAATGGTATTCGCGTTATAAATATAAAAATCACCTTTTATCTATATATAGAAACTATAGAAAACATTCATGTGTTGAATTGATATTCATTCGTTGATTAGAAATTCATGTGTTGAATGGTATTCATATTTTGAAATAAATTGTTTGATAATAAAAATCACCTTTTATCTATATATAGAAACTATAGAAAACATTCATGTGTTGAATTGATATTCATTCGTTGATTAGAAATTCATGTGTTGAATGGTATTCATATTTTGAAATAAATTGTTTGATAATAAAAATCACCTTTTATCTATATATAGAAACTATAGAAAACATTCATGTGTTGAATTGATATTCATTCGTTGATTAGAAATTCATGTGTTGAATGGTATTCATATTTTGAAATAAATTGTTTGATAATAAAAATCACCTTTTATCTATATATAGAAACTATAGAAAACATTCATGTGTTGAATTGATATTCATTCGTTGATTAGAAATTCATGTGTTGAATGGTATTCATATTTTGAAATAAATTGTTTGAATATAAAAATCACATTTTTATCTATATATAGAAACTATAGAAAACATTCATGTGTTGAATTGATATTCATTCGTTGATTAGAAATTCATGTGTTGAATGGTATTCATATTTTGAAATAAATTGTTTGATAATAAAAATCACCTTTTATCGACTATATGAACTGTGTAAAATAATCTCATTTTAAAAGAAATTGTTTTATGATAAAAAATCCTATTTTTGTCACCTATATGAACTATATAGAAAAATAGTGTTTTGAAATGAATTGTTTTGCAATAAAAATCACATTTTTATTGTATGCATAAATCGTTGAAATGTGAAGTGTTAAAAATAGCCACTTGTTCAAAATAAACATATATGAGTTGAAATATTCATTAATTAGCTAATGAAATGATTTGCACCTATGTATGTAACATTAGGATAAATGGTGTTTTTAAACCAAATAGAAATCAAATATGAAGTTGAATAGAAAATGATAAATGTTAAGAACTGTATATATATATATATGTACATGCATATCCATTGAACAGGTTATAGCAAAGGGGCTAGAGAAGAGGAATAAAATTTTGTGCCCGACAAATAGGTACACATTTACTGTTTTGTTTGGGTGATGATTTTATGAGCCTGTTGGCTAGCCGCTTGGCTTTTTCTTTTTCTTTTTGAGATCAGAAGGACCGGGAAAGCTATTTGCGATTTCCTGATGCTCCCGGTGCAGGGGAGGTTATGGCGAAATTTTCCAAAAATTTAAGGCGTTAGTGAAATATTTGAAGTGAAAACGATATTGAAATCATTAAATGAACTATATTTATATAATTATATAAATATAAATAAAATTAAAACGAAACGTGGCCGTGCAGTTCGCATTTTGAAACCGTGATTTCAAACAACTAGTACGGGGAATCCGACCATTGGATTTTCCCGAAACCACAACCGTCGGGTTCGCCTTGGAAAAATCTTTCCAACGGCACCAACTTTGTAAAGATCCAACGGTTGGATTGTCTGGAATGTTTAATTCAAATCTGAAGAAAAACAGCGCCAGAAACGATTATATTTATATATATATATAAATATAATTATATTTAATCGAATAACGACGCTGCAGTTCGTATTTTGAAATCGAAACTTCAAACGATTGTACCGGGAGATCCGACCGTTGGATTTTCCCGAAACTAGAACCGTTGGATTCGTTTTGAAAAGACCTTTCTAATGATGTAAATTTTGTGAAGATCCAACGGTTAGATTTTCAGATATGTGTAAATCAATTCTGAAGAAAAACAGCGCCACGGCCGCGTTATGGCCCGAAGCATCGTTTTGAATAAATTGGCTATTTTAAAATAAATAAAAATATCGCAAACGATATGGAATAGAAATAAATTGAATTTTCTCGATTTATGTCGTATTTGATGGTTGAATGTGTTTGGTGTGAAAATTACATTAAAGAACAAGATTGGTGTTGTCAAATAATTTAACCATTGAAATAAATAGATTTGAAATTCTAAATATACGTGAATTATTTGAGAAGGCCGAGTCAATTCTCATTTCAAATAATTGACCGACGATTGAAAGTCGAAGATAAAGACGGTGGTCGAAGACCGGAGATCTTCACCTCGTTTGGATGGTAACCGAGGTCCTGATTGGGAGGCATCCCGAAATATGGATAATGAGTGGTGATCGTTCAGACGTACGTGGTGATCGATGGGTTTGCGAGGTATTTAGTGCCTCCGGTTTCGTTCAGACCCAGAACGGACTTGTAAATGGACTGTGTGTCTGACATTGGAATTTGTTCTGTGTGATTGATAGCTATCAGTTGCACGGTGTGAATTGCCTGTGTGGCATGCTAAGATGCAGTGATCAGGGCTTCTGTCGAAAAGCAAAGTCTTGTGGTGATGATCAAAGCACCGCCTGTGTGGCGTAGCTTTGGGTATAACGTAAATTCGCGAGCCTCACACCCCGGTATGAACCTAAAATGGGAGGAAGGACCTCAGGGAGGACATGCGTTTCTTTCTAGCTAGGGTGGTGTCAGTGACCTACCAGCCCTGACATTTATATACTTTTCACCTATGTGGTTGTTGCTGTTGCGAGGCGCCTCGGTTTGATCGGACGATCCGGGTCCGATGGAGTCATTCGTTGGCTCGTTTGCGCCCCAAAGGGCGGGGAAACGTATTGTTCAGGCATTTTAATCCACATCGGTGGACCGGCCCTGACGATCCAAGGGTCACTCGAGCTCTGGTCCTGAGACATGGTAGGCTAGATTGTCTCGAATTCGGTAAGGACTATCTTTTGCCTTGGTTCATGACGGAAATCCAATTTCCAAATACGTGATCGTGCGGTTTTGATTGTATATATATATGGCGACATGATATATGGTACCCATGCCGTCTATGATTGATAGTTATGATTTGAAATTGTTTTCAAAACATATAAACACTAGCAATAATATCAAATGCCTTTGTTTTTTTTATTCGTATCAGGCATATTTTGGCCGTTATAAGGTAAAACTCTATCCTCCGGTTTGCGTTGCATTGTGTGATAGGAACTGAGTCTTATAACGGCTTCATTTTTATAAAAAGCATAGCGATGTTTAAAAGAAAGATTTGTTTTAAAGCACTGGCAATCCAATGGAGTAAACCCGTTCCATGAAAGTGGCGTGGTCCTGAGATTAGCCAATTATATATGTGTCGAGTGGATTTCTCATACCAGTCCCATGACTGACTCGTAGTTTGTTTCACTTTCAAACTCGGGTGCCCCTTTTTCTACACGGGAAGCCTTGTATTCAGGTTTAGCTGGTTCTTTTTCTGGATAGCTGGAACTGAAGATGGATTCTATCATTTATTTCTTTTTATGCTGTTCAGCTCCTATTGTACATATTTTGTTTATTTCCGCTGTAGACATTTATGTATAGCTGAACTATATTTGTACTAAGTAAGATTCTGTATACTGTGTAACTCTGATGATTACTTTTATCCAGTATATTCTATTGTTCATTATCTCGTGTATTTATTTAATTCTGTTCTGTTATTATCTGTTTCTGTGTTATATTCCAAAGATAACCCTGGTTTCCGTTTGAACGGGATTTTGGGTCGTCTCAGTGGAGGCCCTTCCTCTATAGTTTTTGCTGGTGGTAGCAATTTGTAGTTAAATGGAAATCAATCGAGGGAGAATTTCAGGCGAAGGCGGCGGTATGGGGTCACGGCGCTCAGGATATGGTGGCTGCTCGGAGGTGCAGTGATGGTGGCGGGGTCGATGGGTGTTTCAATGGTCTGAGAAACTGCCGGCGATCGAAAGTTGGGGGCAAACTTCGTTCGTGAAGAAGAACGAAGTAGAGGACGGGTTTGAGGAGCAGAAAAAAGAGAAAACGCGTGAAGCTTTGCTAACGTGTCAGTTTATTAGGGTAATTAATAATAATTTATTTAATTAATTAATAGTTATGCCATTTTAATTTATACCAAAACCAGAAAACGCGATATCTCTTTTATACGCTAACGGAATTGCACGAAACTGGATCCGTTGGGATCGCAGGGAAGAGTCCTAGACGATGGCACTGACTAGGAACTGATTGGAGATGTTTGGAATTTCAGTTAATTTTAAACATCTGTTTAAAATTAAAAGGAACAAACGCATCAACCATCAGAAATGGTGAGTTAATTCTCACACCTTCTGGAATCCTATGATGTGGTAAATTCATATTAAAATATAGTTTACTGTTAATAGTATAAATTGATTGATTGGACGCTATGGATGCTAATTGGTTGTTTACTTGTTTGATTATTTGCCATTAATTATATTTCGTCATTTTAAATACATCATATTATTGAGAATTTAATTCGTATATTATTATCAAATGTTATCGGTAATGCAGGGAAGGACATGTTGCAGAGATCCAACCGGATTCCTCAAATAAATTGTATATGATTTGTTATGCATATTATTCATGAATAGTTTAACCTGAATGATTTTAAACCCGTTTGAATGTTGATGGTCGAATAGATATTCATCATTGGTGTGTTTAAAATCAATCAACAATATTGATTGGGTAATTGGCAGTGATAAAATATATTGTTTCAAACATCGGTCTACTGTCAGGTGAATTGACGTAGTTTTTAAAGTTATAAATTATTTTTAACTGAATTAAAGTTTTCTAGTTACTTTATATAAGTAATTAAATTGGAATTTATAATAATATATTTTAATCGAGTTATAAAAGAAATTGTTTAAATGGCTTATGTAATAAATTGTGTGATCTATACAAGTTCTGAAAGCCAAATAAATTACTTACGGAGTGGTCAAATAGAATAATTGTTTTAAAAAAAATAAAATAGTGTTTTTAAATTAATTAGGTTGTTTAATCAATTTAAAAGGGAAATGACAAATGAAAATCAGTTAACTGCTAACTGATATGTACGGTAGACAAAATCAACCATTTTTAAATGAAATCGATAACGGGATTAACTAGATGTAAAATTTTCCGAGTATTCGTTAAACGTAACAAATGATGTTATTTTTTTAGTTAATCTTTGATTAACTTTAAATTATTGAATTGTTAGTGTGAAATAATAGTTAATCTTTGATTAACTATAATTCAAAGTAATTATCAAATTGGTTAGTGTTAATAAAGTAAATTATTATTTAATTAGCTTTTAAAAGTGATAATTATCCTATTTTTATTTAATAGCAAGGTTAACTATTTTTAATAAAGTTAATGTTAAAGTTAATTATTATTTTAATTAATAATAATTAAAGAAGTGACCTTTAACTGAAATTCCATTAGAAGTGATTGGGTGTCGATAAGTTCGATCAAAGTTGAATTAGGGTGTTGAAAAGGGGTTTATAACCCTATAGTGCAAACGAGATTGGAAAATGGAACTGGTAAGTGAATATAGAGATTTAAATAAGATTTCGCTTAATTATGTAAGTGAATTCAATTGAAATGAAATGTTTAGGAGAAATGATAAACATATTAGTAATAGACTGGAATACGGTAATGGTTTTAAAATAAAATATAAGAAGTTGTTAAATCTTCTAAATGGATTATTATAAGTGATTTGGTAGAAATCCAAACAAGGATTGAAAAAGGTTTTTAAACCAAAATGATGAGTTAAATGTTGCAGAAATTAATTAAGCGAAATGCTGTAATTGAAATAAGGATTTCAACGAAAAGGAAAATACATAAAAATTGTTTTGTGTTAAATATTAGTAAATGGATTTTGGAATAAAAATCCTAGTTAAAAGGCTTTATTGCAAATAAGGTAATAAGCAGAATTTAGTCATGGAATCCAAGTAAAAGTTTAATTAAGAATGCCCGGATGGATGTAAGAAGATTATTTGACATGGGATTTGCATTATAAGTCCAAAAAGTCATAAGTGGAATTATGTTTAGGATCAAAGTAGTGTTTTAGTGAATATTTACTTAATTAAAGGAATTAAGTAGAAAGATTATTAAACGAGGATTCCAAATATAAGAAAAAGTTTATAAACTAGATTTGAAATCAAGTGGTAAAGGAGATTTTAATATCAGTTGTTAAGTGACAAAGTAGTATTATTCTAAGGTAAGAACGTTGTCGATCAAGGTCTAAGGGGTAAATAAAATACCCCAATTTGAACGGCTTCAATATTTTCGAGGAATGATATTAGTTTGAAACGAGGAAAAGGTGTTGTAATTGGTTAATTATTCCATACGAGGAATAATGAACATGAGTACGAGGTATTTGAATATAAATGTTAGTCACAAGGTAAATAAGAATATTTGAATTTAGATTATATAAATTTGACATTTGATTTGTCATATCATAATTGGTAATTTGGTTTATACCATTAAGTATTATATATATAAGTATATATCGTGAGATGCTCGAATTTAAGGAAATGGAAAAAGAGGTTTTGAAAAATATAATGATATTTCCAAGGGTAATAGAGATGGAAAGTTAGATATATATATATATATATATATATTCATGTTCTAAAACATATAAAATAACCTTTGTTATAATAAAATAAGGATACATAAAAGGTTTAATATATTGGGAAAAATTAAGTGTTGATCAACCATTTAGTAATTGTTTTTAAATAGGCCAAGTATTGCCAAGTACGGAATCAGTAAACTTGTTAACACATTTGTTATTTGATAGTTAAATCACCGACTATCAAACCTGACCAATACGATTGTTGTATGGAAAGACTGGGATCGAATTTATATTTGAAAACCATTCCGACCAACAAATACGTGAAGATGGTAACTGAAGATGGAGCAACTGAAGACTGTGGATCTTCATAAGCGGAAGAACTACTTGTCGAATTTCTTTGGCTTGCAACCACAGTTATTTGGTTTGTGATTCTGTCGTGGTTGGAAGCTACGGATTTGCAAGGACTTCTCGCTATTGATCCATGGGGTGATTCCTATATTGGGTGCAGTAGGAGGGTGCCTTCAATTCATCTTGTTCATGGATGACTTGTATGGATGTTTGTCTGATAGAGTAATTCTTAGGAGTCACGTACATTGATTTTTACAAACATAGTTCTGTTAGTGGCGGAGAGGGGCACTTCTCTTAGCTTAACGACCAGAGTATTTTTGTGGATGTCAATTAGTGATTTGGCGGATCTGACAATGTGGCATTCAAAGTTAATGATGACCAGATGTTTTAAAGGAAAATTCTAGCCTCAAGCCTCATCAACCGGGAAATGACAAAAATCGGGCAGGCAGCATGGCTATGTGGGCCGCTCTCATTAGGATGTATAATCACCTATCTAGAGAAATTCTTTTGCTTCTTTAATCTATCGATGTTGTCCTTTTTTCGAGAAACGGTTCCTGATCCCAACCGTTGGTGATATACATTTGATACACTCAAGCGAAATGAGTGGTCAATCATGTGTGGGCCGGGTTGCAAGACATTCTTGTTGAACCCAGTGTATTCACCTCTAGAGATACGTTATCGGAAGGTGATTCCATACCTTGTAATAGTCGGAATCCAATCTCCAATAAGTGCCCGCGGTTTTGATTGTATACTATATATATGTGGAGCGTGAGATGCAAGTGTTCCGCTAGATTGTATTTATTTGTATTTAGATATTATTATAATATCAGCACTAGTTATGGTTTTCAAAAATGTTTTGGGTTATACTAAGGTAAAACCGTCCGTGTTTATGTTTGGGCTGGTCTTACTATTATCCTTTTCTTTCAATAAGGATTTTCTAAAGTTAAACAAGATTGTTTGTGTTGTGAATTTATCACTGAAAGTATTCCAGATTGACCCAGTGAATTTTTCTTTGCTTCAATTGTGCTCGGGTCAGACCGAGTATATTTTCTGGTTGGGTTTCGCTTCGAGTTTCAGGAGCTGGAAGCAGGAGGCTTCATCGGTAGTTATATAAAGGTATTTCCGCTCTGATAGTTATATGTTGTACTCTGATGATTAGTATATATATATACAGTCCTTTTGTATATAGAGATTTGATATTATATTTTATCTGTTCTGCTATGAGATTCTGATGTGATGTTCTTCTTCTTTCTTCTATTCTAATATTTCTTTCTTTCTTTTCTCACCCTCTAAATTCTTTCTATTAACGTTCCTGTGTTTTCGGTGCTTGGAAGGTCGGCATTATATACGGTAATTGTATTTGTGTCGATTTTAGGGGCCGAAAATCCGCTGGGTCGTTACATTGGTATACATGAAACAAGATTTATCTACAAAAGCAAATGTTCCTTTTAAATACAATACTCATTTCATTTTGTTCGAACATCTTCATTATCGTCATTCATTCCTATTACACATATTTTACTATTTCTATAATTATTATTCCATATGCTTGTCACCATATTAAATACGCTTACAATCAATGTACTGTCACACAATCATTTACTCGTCAATTCGTTCTTATTAAATTCACTTTCCATCATATACATGGTCAATTTTTTTCTTCCATTTCAATCCATTTTCATTTCATTTAAAGGGTTATCATCCTTCATTTCCTTAGTCGCTTAATGGATTCACATTCATCGAATTCAAATCTTTTTAAATTGAATTATAAATATCCATTTACACTTAGATTCAATTTATTCTCGTTTGGATTGATCTCATTCAAATCCATTTATATTGGTTTCAATCCATAATTCATGTTTTCCATTTAATGTTGAATTCGTTAGTGGACCGCTTTTTTTCTTCATTTTCGTTAGGTTAGATAAATTTTACCATACTCATTTGCTATTAAATTTATTTACTAACTTCCCAAAAAAAAATTGAATGTCACAACTCTTCCTTTATTAACACTTCAATTCGGTTATAACAAAACATAAATTTAAACTTGCAATTCTCATTTTTGAAATTTAGAAAAAGATATTTTGTTATATACTTCAAAGCTGTGCACTTGTAAAACCTTCAAAACCCTCTTTCTTAGTTTATTTGTTGAAGTTATACAAGTTTTACTTTCATAATATCGATTTTTTATTTAAAGTTCGAAAATACTTGATAACTCGAAGTTTAACAAGTTCATTTTTGTTCTTATAAAAATATAAGCATATATGGATCCAACGCATGACTAAAAATCTCCGAGTACTAAATATATACTTTTTTTGGCTTTCAGTGAAAATACTTATATCTTTTTAGTAAAACAGATATGGAAAGTACTTCACTTCCCCCATGGATCGCAGACACGCAGCGATTACGCTACTATCCCAACAGAATTGCTTGTGCTCGTGGGTATCACACCCTTCGAATTTCGCCTTGGTTGTTTGCCATATGTCGCAGTTACACAATGGTTGCGCCACTATCCCAGTGGAATCACTTATAACTGTAGGCATTTCACCCGTCGAATTACGCTAGAGATAAATCATAATATATAATACATGTCCCCATCGCACGGGCACCCGTTTCGATGGAGGTTCCAAACATTGGTGCTCCAACGCAGCTACAATTTTCAACGGACACTCACACGGAGCTTCATCGCCTTCACGACTTTTAAATGGATACTCCCGAGGAGTTCCAGCGCCTTTGCGACTTTCAGTGGAAGGTATTCCTCATATCTTTGGTTTTTAAAACATACGATACTATATACATATAGTACTTCATTTCACGTTTCGATATATCGCGCTTATATCGCTATAAATTTCATAATATTTCCAAATCATGTTTTCAAACATACCATTCTCATATTTCCCTATATAAGATTTTTGTTTCAAATCAATCTTCTTCCAAGTCAATAGTTACGAATTAATCATAATTCTTACATATATCTTCCATGTATATAAGATTCGAAAATTCCGTATTCAAAATCAAAGATTTTCAAATTTTCTAATTTCACTATCAATTCAATTTTGATTTCACAATCAATTTGAATTTCAATATCATTTCAAATCTAGTTCATATTCGTAGTCAATTCATTTTCAAACTTCATGTTTGATTTGGGTTTCATATCACAGTTATCATCATTTAATTGAATCTTTATACACAATTCATTTCGAATTTAAATTGCTTGGATCGAAAATAAATAATTGATCTCAAAATAGTTAGATACAGAATAGTTAAAAAAAAGTAGTAAGCTTGAAATAAAGTAGGTTTGAATAAATAAGTCTTTGGAAAAGTAAGATTTGGATAAATTAAATAAGTTTTAATATAAAATAGTTTAAGTAAATTAAATAGGCTTAACAAAATAGGTTTTAATTAAAAAAATAAAATAGATAAATTAATTACTTTAGTACAAATAAAATAATGGTAAATATATAATAGTTGTAAAATAAGTAGTACTAATTTCAAGAAATATTCCAATCCAAATCAATTTTCCAAACGTTTCAAGAAATTTCGCTAACATTTATTTCGATGTCGAAATTAAACTCAAATTTACCTTAAGACTCAATTTGAAACATTCCAGTTAGAACCAAGTGTTCAAGCTCGATCACAACCCAAATTTCTCATTCAATTTCTCTTCATCAATTTTTATTTGAAGTTTGAATTTCCCTCTCATTTCACAATATTGGTTAAACAAATTTCAAACTTTTTCGAGACTTCTCTTCCAATAGAATAATTACACTATCCTAATACATAGGATTATCATTTTTTTTCTAAACTCGAGAAGAAATTCAGGATTTCATTCAACCATTCAAATATACACATTCATATTTACATATCAAATCATGCTTCACAAATCAAACTTTGTTTGAACAAGGCTACTAAAGTAGTCTTCCCCACTTTGAAACTCAAAAACAAATTTCGATGGTAAAGAATTATCATCAAGATTATTTTCTAGCAACAAAAATGGGTTCTCCACTTATATATTTCCCTTTTTGAAAATATTTTAAAAAATCACTTCAAACATTTCTTTTTGAAAATACTTTTATATATTACTAGTATTTTTTTTCAAAACCTTAGAAATCTGTGACGACTGCCCATGGTCCCTACACTGAACAAGAAGAATAATGCGTTGAAAAGGGTGCCTGACAACTATGGAAGATCATTAGAGTAGGTAAACACAAGCGGAACCTATCGTAACTCACAGTGCAAGGATAAAATATAATAAAATATACACAATAGGTAGTAATAGTGAAGCAGAAAACACTAGACTTTCATAACAACCAGAAAGTAATATCCATACACTTGGAAATAGTGTTTATACAAATTGCCTCACTACAACACTGAAAGAATAACAAACAACGGATATCCAAAAATTATATAGTAAAAAGATAGTACGCCGACCTCCTGCTCGCCTCCGAACAGCTACATCGTCCACACTAAGCATTCACCTGTCACCCGCCACCTAGTCTCCCATCCAAAAACGATGAACAACCCAAGGTAATAAGAGGGAAACATAAAACCTTGAGTCAGACAACAGTCTTAGTGAGCGATAAAACAACCAAAAAACTTCATCAATAAAGTATATGTGAATAGGTAGATTAACAAACCAATCTGCCAAACATTATAGAAGAACTCAACTCCCGTCTTCCTCACATCGGACAGTGATAGCCTTTACATCAAACATTTCAACCATTCATCCATGGAAACCAGAACACCCATTCAGTCATGGTAAAGCACTCATGACATCCAGATTATATGTCTCATGTAAACCATCCTAATCGAATTCAACATCCCTCAAGCCCAAGCTCCAGAGGCCTAAACCAATATCAGACAAGCACCCAAGGGACATCTCCTTCGATGTTGGACAATCAACATGAGATGGTACAAACAGAGTAATAAAACAATCAAACATCCATGACTGACTCTGGCTATCATTGCCAATCTTGCTTTGAAACCATCATTAATCGTATAACGGCCCATCATGACTGTCATATGTCAAGGGCTAATGGTAACCCCAGTTCTAGTACAACTCCATACGCCTTCATGACTCGTATGTTTGACTTCTCAAATATCGTCAACTAGGCCCTTCACGACTGCCCAAGGTACAAGGCCCTTCAGGACTACCCAAAGTACCCCTTCTTTGAGTCTGCTAGAACTTACGACAACGATAATCTCTCAGCCTTCATATCTCTAGCCATCAAATCCAATGACTATTCATTAATTCAAGTCCCCCTTGAGTATCCATTATCCATGAACTCAAAACACCCTCGATTTGACTTCTCATTCGTTGCTTTACACTGATCAACGTATACATCCAACACTTCAAATATTCCTACTTGAATCTACTTCAAAGTCACACATCACAGCGCTGCGGTTAGGATTCGGGGGGTTGCCCACAAAAAATATTTTTTTAGACTTTTCTGTTCAAATCGGAGTCGTACCTGAAAATACAATTTTTTAGAAAATGACCTTGTGCGACCGACCAGAGATTGACTGTAACAACCCAGAAAATCTAAACCAATTTAAAATATTTTAAATTGGCTAAAATAATGGATTTTAAATATTTAAAATGAATATTTTGAATAATAGCGATGAAAACTGAGTTTGCATCGACAATTGAAAACGAATATAATTAATTCTTATTATAAACAAGGCTTGAAAAGGCGCTGCAGTTTCAAAAATTGAATTCAAACTTTGTCGGACTGTACCGGGTGCAAAACAAAACAGATTTGAGTGAAACCAAAATATTAAAATCTGTTAGTGAATACCTTTCTAACGAATCTGAAAAATCGAATTTTCATAGCGGAAAGCAAAAGTTATGGCCAAATGAATTTTCAGAAAGGTTGTTATGGAATTTATATAGCCCGTGAAATTGGCCATTTTGCATACGACCTTGGAATTCGACGAAACCACTTTTGTTGGATCCGGGATGTGAAGTTATTGCTAGGTTTCAAATTTCATAATTTTTGAAGCTAGTATGTGAGCATGGCAAAGGAAAACGTGGTTTGGCCAATTACAGTTAAATTGGATCGACCAGAAATGGGCCTTTTTGCAAACGGTCTCAGAATTCAACGAAACTAGTTTTGTTGGGACCGTATCGTCAAAACATAACTAGATTTAGTTTTTTGGAATTTTTCGAATCAGTTTGTGGCCCTGGCAAATTGAAATGTACGTTCAAATTAAATATTGAATGTTTTATATTTTAATTTGAAGGAAAACTGACTGAAACATTCGAATGGGCCTTCGAAACATATCCCATTGTGTTCGGAATGGGGGTAAAACGCTAGGGATGACAGTCGTTGGGTTTGGATTGGTGGTCGTGTCAGAAAACCCCCTTATAAAATCTATCGACCAATCATAATTTAAATAAAAAAAATCCCTCATTTTCTCTCTCCCCGTAATCGCGATATATGGCGGAAAGCTAGTCGCCACTTCCAGGCCATTTTCCCACCGCTTCGATCAACGAAACCCACTGCCCCAGTTCAACTTTTTGTAGAGTTTTCTCCCCTTTTTAAATCCATACCCATTACCCTCTCCATCGTTGCGTCGTTCGAGAGAACCGAGCACGAGAAGTTGCCGCCTTTGAAGAGCCGCCGCCGCCACCTGGGTTGATCGAATTGGGTCCCCTCCCTGGCGCACGTGCGCCTCTCCTAGCCCGTCGAGGTGGCGCTGGCCGATCGAAACAACGATCAACGGATTTGAAGATAATTTGAAACCTAGTTTTGAAGATTCAAACGAGGTATTCGGCTGTGTTTATTTTCAACAGTTTCGACACCTTTAAACCGTTGCAAACTTTGAAAAATCATATCTTTTTCGATTCTTGACGAAATTCGATGAAACAGGAAACATCGTGACCGTGTGGACGTCTTCTACATTTTAGAAGAGACCGCATATTTTTCTGAGCCTTCTGCTATTTTTGGTGGAGTGGAACCCAATGTGAGATTTCTAATTTATAAACGATATGGAAAATGACGATGTATAAATTATATAGTCGATGTATGAGTTATATAAGCGTTGTACGCCTCATGTATAAGCGTTGTATAAGTTGTACGTTCGATGTATAAGTTATATATGCGTTGTAAAAATTATACATGTGTTGAGATAGAAGTGAATTGCTATATATATATATATATATATATATATATATATATACACACACACACACATATATACGCCCCTCGTCCACAAACCATGGACGATATTTATTGGTTGTGATTGGTGTGAAAATTGATTGATAGCGAATGGTTGATTGGAATTGTTTGTGGTTGATATCGATTGGTTGTGGTTGAAAAATAACCATTTGTGGTTGAGAAATATTTGGTTGAAACCACATAGGATTAGTTTGTGGAAATGAAATAAATATATACATGCCTCCTGCGTGCGAACTAGATGCATGATCCCTATTGTCAAAAACCGCGAGGTTTTAAGGTAGAGCGAGGAGCCGTACTAGGGACGGTCCCGGTTTTAACTACCCTGCCGTTATGCTGCCGAAATTTTGAATAATATTCATATGTTTGAATTATTTTCATTTGCTGAAACTATATTTATTCGTTAAATAGAAATCCTTCATGTGTTGAATCGATATTCATTCGTTGAATAGAAATTCATGTGTTGAATGGTATTCGCGTTTTAAAATATAAAAATCACATTTTTATCTATATATATAAACTATAGAAAACCTTCATGTGTTGAATCGATATTCATTCGTTGATTAGAAATTCATGTGTTGAATGGTATTCGTGTTTTAAAATATAAAAATCACATTTTTATCTATATATATAAACTATAGAAAACCTTCATGTGTTGAATCGATATTCATTCGTTGAATAGAAATTCATGTGTTGAATGGTATTCGTGTATTAAAATATAAAAATCACATTTTTATTGATATATACAAACTATAGAAAACCTTCATGTGTTGAATCGATATTCATTCGTTGAATAGAAATTCATGTGTTGGATGTTGTTCGTGTTTTAAAAGATAAAAATCACCTTTTTATCGATTTATATAAACTATAGAAAACCTTCATGTGTTGAATCAATATTCATTCGTTGAATTGAAATTCATGTGTTGAATGGTATTCATATCTTGAAAGAAATTGTTTTATAATAAAAATCCCATTTTTAACATCAATATGAAAAGTATAAGATAATCCTGTTTTGAAATAAATTGTTTTACAATAAAAATCCTATTTTATCCTCTATATTAACTATACGAAATAATAGTGTCTTGAAAGAAATCGTTTTATAATAAAAATCCCATTTTTAACATCGATACGAAAAGTATAAGATAATCCTGTTTTGAAATAAATTGTTTTACAATAAAATCCTATTTTATCCCCTATATTAACTATACGAAATAATAGTGTTTTGAAATGAATTGTTTTACAATAAAAATCACATTTTTATTATATAAACGAATTGTTAAAAATAGTGAAGTGTTGAAATAGAAGACAGTTAGATAAAAATATCATTTTTATCAAATGTATGAAAGGAAATTAGCTTTGAAATCGAAGAATCGATATATATATATATATATAAATAGAATTAAAATATATCGAATAACGACGCTGCAGTTCGTATTTTGAAATCGAAACTTCAAACGATTGTACCGGGAGATCCGACCGTCGGATTTTCCCGAAACTGGAACCGTTGGATTCGTTTTGAAAAGATCTTTCTAATGATGTAAATTTTGTGAAGATCCAACGGTTATATTTTCAGATATGTGTAAATCAAATCTGAACAAAAACAGCGCCATGGTCGCGTTATGGCCCGAAGCGTCGTTTTGAATAAATTGGCTATTTTAAAATAAATAAAAACAGCGATAAATCGTTATAAAATATTATAAACGATATGGATGTGATTTAGAAATTAACTGAAGGTTGGCTAAGTCGAATGGTTTCCTGGGTGTTGATCTGATGTTGGTTTCGGCCTTCGGGGTTAATATTTGGGAAATCGTTCTCTTACTGATTGACGGTTAGTGACTAATGAATTGAAATGATGCGTGTATATGTTAGTGTTGCACTTGTTTATTATATACGCGAGTTGCTCAGAAAGACCGAGTTTATCCCATTCTGAATAACTAAATCGACGATAAGAAATCGAAGATGAAGACGATGGTCGAAGACCGGAGATCTTCACCTCGTTTGGATGGTAACCGAGGTCCTGATTGGGAGGCATCCCGAAATATGGATAATGAGTGGTGATCGTCCAGACGTACGTGGTGATCGATGGGTTTGCGAGGTATTTAGTGCCTCCGGTTTCGTTCAGACCCAGAACGGACTTGTAAATGGATTGTGTGTCTGACATTGGATTTTATTCTGTGTTGATTGATCTCTATCAAATATACATCTGTTTGGCGGCGGAGAATTTATTCTTTTGCTTAACGCCCTTCTCTAAAACGCACGAGCTCAGAGGTTGTATATCGATGGACATCAGTCGCATGGCATGAATTGCTAGTGTGACATGCCTAAGTGGCAAATGATCAGGGCTTTTGTTGGAAAGCAAAGTCTTGTGGTGATGATCAAAGCACCGCCTGTGTGGCGTAGCTTTGTGTATTATGTGAATTCGCGAGCCTCACACCCCGGTATGAACCAGAAACGGGAGAAGGACCTCAGGGAGGGCATGCGTTTCTTTCTAGCTAGGGTGGTGTCAGTGACCTACCAGCCCTGACATTTATATACTTTTCACCTGTGTGGTTGTTGTCGTTGCGAGGCGCCTCGGTTAGATCGGACGATCCGGGTCCGATGGAGCCATTCGTTGGCTCATTTACACCCCAAAGGGTGGGGAAACGCAGTGTTCAGGAATTTTAATCCACATCGGTGGACCGGCCTTGACGATCCAAGGGCGCACCTGAGTTTGTGGCTCGGGCTAGAGAGTCACGAAATCAGTAAGGACTATCTTTTGCCTTGGTTCATGACGGAAATCCAATTTCCAAATACGTGACTGTGCGGTTTTGATTGTATACCTATATATGACGACATAGTGGTATGGGGTATTAATGCCGTCTATGATTCATAGTTATGATTTGAAAGTGTTTTCAAAACATATAAACACTAGCAATAATATCAAATGGCTTTGTTTTATTCGTATCAAGCATATTTTGGCCGTTATAAGGTAAAAACTCTATCCTCCGGTTTGCGTTGCATTGTGTGATGGGAACTGAGTCTTATAACGACTTCATTTTTATAAAAAGCATAGCGTTGTTTCAAAGAATGATTTGTTTTAAAGCACCGGCAATCCAATGGAGTAAACCCGTTCCACGAAAGTGGCATGGTCCTGTGATTTGCCATATTATAAATGTGTTGAGTAGATTTCTCATACCAGTCCCATGACTGACTCGTAGTTTGTTTCACTTTCAAACTCGGGTGCCCCTTTTTCTACACGAGCAGCCTTGTATTCAGGTTTAGCTGGTTCTTTCTGGATAGCTGGAGCTGAAGATGGATTCTATCATTTATCTCTTTTTATGCTTTTCAGCTCCAATTGTACATATTTTGTTTGTTTTCCGCTGTAGACATTTATGTATAGCTGAACTGTATTTGTACTAAGTAAGATCCTGTATACTGTGTAACTCTGATGATTACTTTTATCCAGTATATTCTATTGTTCATTATCTGGTGTATTTATTTAATTCTGTTCTGCTGTTATCTGTTTCTGTGTTATATTCCAATGATTGCCCTTGTCTCCGTCAGAACAGGAAATGGGGTCGTCACATTGACCTACCCAGTTGAATGCTTGACCCTCTCCAGACAGACCCTTTCACTTGAATGCTCGACCGACCCGCCTTACTGTAACAACCCGGAAAATCTGGGCCAGTTTAAAATTTTTATTTTGGCAATTTTAGCGAATTTTGAATATTTAAAATGAATTATTTTAAATAATATCGACGTGAAATTTATTTTGAATAGAATTAGAACGTATATATTATATACGTCGTCGTTAGAATATATAATAATTATATATAATTATAAAAGGAATTGAAAATGGCGCGGTAGTTCGAAAATTCGATTTCTAATTTCAAATGAATATACAGAATTCAATATAAGTCAGAATTGAACGAAACAAGAAATATTTGAATCTGTATAACTATATCTTTGTAACGAAGTTAACAAACTGGGATTTCATCTTAGAAATAATAAGGTATGTCCGGTTTAAAATTAGAAATAGTCGCCGTGGAATTTATATATATTTTTATATATATAAGGCCCTTAAAAATAGCAATTTTGCAAACGACCTCGGATTTCGACGAAACAAGTTTTGTTGGGTCCGTGATGTTAAGTTATTGCTAGATTCCAAATTTCATAATTTTTCGAATCAATATGTGAGCGTGGCAAAGGAAAACGCGTTTGACCGATTTCAGTTGATTTTAATCGACTGGAAATTGACCATTTTTCAAACGGTCTCAGAATTCGACGAAATTAGTTTTGTTAGGACCGTATCGTCAATACGAAGCTAGAAAATATTTTTCTGGAATTTTTCTAGTTAGTATGTGACCCCGGTAATTTGAAATGTGCGTTTAAAATTCAATATAGAGATTTAAATGTAAATTCAACGGAAACTGATTGTAACAATCGAATCAGCGTGCGATACATATCCCATTGTGTTCGGAATGGGGGTGAAACGCTATGGGCGACAGGCGGTGGGCCTCGTTTCGAGGTCACATGTAAAAGTCAACCTTTTAGCCAAATATAATAATTAAATAAAAAAAAAAAAAAAAAAAAAAAAATATTTCTCTCCCCTTAAAACCGCTCTGGCCCCCCCCGCTGTTTCATTCGAACAGATGAAATCAAAACAAAAAAAAAAAGAAAAGGGGGAAGAACGACGGGCTCGTCGTCCCTGAGAGCCGCGCCTCCAGGCGGAGCCCCACCAGCCGCCGCCTCTTCCTCTTCTTCCCCTCTCCCTCGCATCCGCCCCTCGTCCCTCCTCGTCGAAGCCCCCAGGAAACCGCCGAACCCTCGCCCTAACCCTAGAACCGCCCGACGCGAGCTCCTCCGACCAGGCGAGCTCTTCCGACTAGGCCCCTCGCGTCAGCCCCCCTGTAAGTTTTAATTTATTTATTTTACTTTTATTTTTATTTAAAACATAATTAGAAAACTGATTTTAAACATTTTAGAAAACTGATTTTTAAACATTTTAGAAAACTGATTTTTAAACATTTTAGAAAACTGATTTTTAAACATTTTAGAAAACTGATTTTAAACATTTTAGAAAACTGATTTTAAACATTTTAGAAAACTGATTTTTAAACATTTTAGAAAACTGATTTTTAAACATTTTAGAAAACTGATTTTTAAACATTTTAGAAAACTGATTTTTAAACATTTTAGAAAACTGATTTTTAAACATTTTAGAAAACTGATTTTAAACATTTTAGAAAACTGATTTTAAACATTTTAGAAAACTGATTTTAAACATTTTAGAAAACTGATTTTAAACATTTTAGAAAACTGATTTTTAAACATTTTAGAAAACTGATTTTTAAACATTTTAGAAAACTGATTTTTAAACATTTTAGAAAACTGATTTTTAAACATTTTAGAAAACTGATTTTAAACATTTTAGAAAACTGATTTTAAACATTTTAGAAAACTGATTTTTAAACATTTTAGAAAACTGATTTTTAAACATTTTAGAAAACTGATTTTTAAACATTTTAGAAAACTGATTTTTAAACATTTTAGAAAACTGATTTTAAACATTTTAGAAAACTGATTTTAAACATTTTAGAAAACTGATTTTTAAACATAATTAGAAAACTGATTTTAAACATAATTAGAAAACTGATTTTAAACATTTTAGAAAACTGATTTTTAAACATTTTAGAAAACTGATTTTTAAACATTTTAGAAAACTGATTTTTAAACATTTTAGAAAACTGATTTTAAACATTTTAGAAAACTGATTTTAAACATTTTAGAAAACTGATTTTTAAACATTTTAGAAAACTGATTTTTAAACATTTTAGAAAACTGATTTTTAAACATTTTAGAAAACTGATTTTTAAACATTTTAGAAAACTGATTTTTAAACATTTTAGAAAACTGATTTTAAACATTTTAGAAAACTGATTTTAAACATTTTAGAAAACTGATTTTAAACATTTTAGAAAACTGATTTTAAACATTTTAGAAAACTGATTTTTAAACATTTTAGAAAACTGATTTTTAAACATTTTAGAAAACTGATTTTTAAACATTTTAGAAAACTGATTTTTAAACATTTTAGAAAACTGATTTTAAACATTTTAGAAAACTGATTTTAAACATTTTAGAAAACTGATTTTTAAACATTTTAGAAAACTGATTTTTAAACATTTTAGAAAACTGATTTTTAAACATTTTAGAAAACTGATTTTTAAACATAATTAGAAAACTGATTTTTATATTTTGTTAAAACTGATTTTTATATTTTGTTAAAATTTAAAAAGAAAAAGATTAGATTTTTATGATTATAAAAATGTGATTTTTTATATAGGAAGTGGCGAAGTAATAATATGATCTTTGTTATGAAAAGGTCGATATAAAAGTATAATGTTTTTATGATGAATTAGCGAAATAAAAATAGAATTTTTATATATTGAACTTTGAAATAAAAATTCGATTTTTATATATATTGAACTTTGAAGTAAAAATTCGATTTTTATATATGGAATAGCGAAGTAAAAATTCGATTTTTACATATGTAGTGGCTACGGGCAACGAAGAGACGAAGATGCGATAGCAATGAAGATTTCTATCAATGATGTGCCGTGGAGCTAGGATAGCTATATGTGAGAATTTCTCACCTTTCAAATTTATTTTCTAGTTATATATATATACTAGGATGCAGACGGTGCTTAGTAGCACCCGACACAATCGTCCACAGACCATGGACTTGTTTGTTTGGCTGTTTGGTTATTGATTGTGATATTGGTTTGAATGTGGTTTGTGGTGTGAAAAATCGAATCGATAAATTGGTTAGGATTAGACGTGCGCCGTTATAAGGCGAAGGAGTAAGGCTAGGTTAGACCCTTACTCCAAATTTTGTGGTTTGCATAACGAAAGTGAATTTGATTGATGTGTGAATGGCGTGGGCCTTCACTAGACCGGGGATAAGGCTAGGCCTTGTCCCGTTTCTAGTATCGTGCCGTTATGCCGCCGAAATTTTCTAAAATAAGTTAGAAAAATAAAAATAGCATTTTATTTAACGAATGAACTGAATAGAAATTCATATGTTAAAATAAAATGAGTTATCGTTAAAAATATAATTTTTAACGTGAATGTGAATAAATAAATATTCATTTACAAACCGGACGGTTTGTTTATGTACACCTATTTGAATGACGTTGATTGGGTCGATAAATTTTACACATCGCCTAACTGCACAAATAAAATATGTGTTTGATTGTTTGAAACCCCACACGGGTGTTAGGATGAAATTTGAAGTTCACTCATCCTGATTGATTAAATATGTCGATCGATAGATTGACAAGCTGCTATAAGCGTTAAATGTCTATATTTGATGCTTATACAGTGTAGTGCACCTTGGTTGATGGTTGATTATTCATCGTTGTTGATATATACATGTGTTGTAGAAAATCCATATAATTAACATTATATGGTAATTGATTGGGCCTCATTCCAGTTTCGAAAAAAAAAAAAAAGAAATATTTGAAATAGAAATATTTGAAATAGAAATATTTGAAATAGAATATTTGAAAATAGAAATATGTGAAGCCGTGAGGATTAGATTGACGCCATTTTGACGTGAACGATATTTATATCGATTTTATCGATTTCGAATTGAATTGAAAACGATTTCGAAATGAATTGAATTGAAAACGAATTCGAATTGAATTGAAAACGAATTCGAAATGAATTGAATTGAAAACGATTTCGAAATGAATTGAATTGAAAACGAATTCGAATTGAATTGAAAACGATTTCGAAATGAATTGAATTGAAAACGAATTCGAATTGAATTGAAAACGATTTCGAAATGAATTGAATTGAAAACGAATTCGAATTGAATTGAAAACGATTTCGAAATGAATTGAATTGAAAACGATTTCGAAATGAATTGAATTGAAAACGAATTCGAATTGAATTGAAAGCGAAGTGAAATAAATTCAAATTGAATTGAAATTTGAATTGAATAGAAATGGATTTTAAAACGAATTTATAAAGAAGAATTCAATTTTGATTTGAATTGAAATGGAAGTTGAAAATGTTTTTGAAACGAATTCAAAACTATTTATATAATTCGTTTTAAATAGAAATCGACGATATATATATTATATATATATTATATATAATATAATGGCCTGAATAGAACGCGCCGCGCCGCGGCAGTTCGCGAATTTCGACCATTGATTTCAAACGGACATTACGGGAGATCCGACCGTCGGATTCTCCTAAAACCGGAACCGTTGGGTTCGTATCGAAAAGAGCTTTCTAACGAATATTAGAAATTTGAAATCTAACGGTTGGATTTGGAATTATGTCCAAATCAAATTCGAAAAAGGTCGCTGTAAGTGCAGTTCGATGACCGTTGTTGGAAATCGGCTGTACGGGCCTTGATAAAATTATTAAAAATAGTAATAATTTATGTAAAATCATAAGAAATGATTTGTGAAGATTTGGGATGAAAAACTCCATATTTGAAAAGATAAAAATAGATTTTTATCGAAATGAACTAGTTTTGAACTAGAATTATAATTCTATTTATTTTTAAATAAATAAATTGAATTCGAAAAGGGTTTTGAAAATAACCAAAATTTCCAATGATTGCATTGGAGTGGATTTGAATCGAAATTGTCTTCGGAATATTTCGATGTTGGAATTCGTGATTATACAGGTGTTGTTATGGAAATTTGAAAGATATATTTTTATATCGTTATTTCCAATACGACATTTGTTAATCGTAGAATTTGATATTGAATATATGCCGATATATTTTCTATTCAGAGCCTTGTATTTAATATCAAATGTGATTTGGGTTTGTCGTGAATGGTGTCTTCAATAACACTGTTCTTGAACCCAGTTGAGAAAAGATTAAATCTTTTTATTTAGATTTAATGAAGTGTGCCAATTAAATGATATTTAATTGGAATTGAATTGATATTGATTTTTGGGTTTATCGTGAACAGTGTTTTAAATAACACTTGTTCTTTAACCCGATAATTAATGAATGTGATTTGGGTTTGTCGTGAATGGTGTCTTCACTAACACTGTTCTTGAACCCAGTTGAGAAAAGATTAAATCTTTTTATTTAGATTTAATGAAGTGTACCAATTAAATAATATTTAATTGGAATTGAATTGATATTGATTTTTGGGTTTATCGTGAACAGTGTTTTAAATAACACTTGTTCTTTAACCCGATAATTAATGGGATGTGACTTTGGGTTTATCGTGAACCGTGTTTTTAAATGACACTGATTCTTTAACCCAGTCACAGATTAAAACTAAGTGGAGTTTTAATGAATCTTTAATTAGATTGAAAAGATCGAGAATGGAGTATCACCAGTTTTGCTCCAGGCGATAGTTAAATCTTTAATTAGATTTGAATGTGAAATTTAGAAACTAACTGGCGGTTAGCCAAGCAGAATGGTTTTCTGGATATTGATCTGATGTTGGTTTCGGCCTTCGGGGTTAATATTTGGGGAATTATTCTCTTGATTAATTTACGGTTAGTGACTAATGAATTGGAATGAGGCGTATGTTGTGTTTGTGTAACACTTATTTAAATATACGCGAGTTATTCGGAAAGACCGGGTTTATCCCATTCTGAATAACTGATACGACGATAAGTCGAAGATGAAGACGATGGTCGAAGACCGGAGGTCTTCACGTCGTTTGGGTGATAACTGATGATCTTGATTGGGCTGTACACCCAAGAAGATGGAAACAGTTAGTGATCGTCCAGACGTACTTGGAGATCGATGGATATGCGGGGTACCAGGTGCCTCCGGTTTCGTTCAGACCCAGGACGGACTTGTAAATGGACTGTGTGTCTGACATCGGATTTCATCCTGTGTGACTGATATCGGTTGCATAGGATGGTTTGCCTGTGTGGCACGCTAAGATGCAAATGATCAAGGCTTCTGTTGGAAAAGCAAAGTCTTGTGGTGATGATCAAAGCACGGCCTTTGTGGCGTAGCTTTGTGTAACGTTTACCTCGCGTGTTTCACACCCGGTATGAACCAAAAACGGGAGACGGACCTCAGGGAGGACTTGCGTTTCTTTCTAGCTAGAAGTGGCGTCAGTGGTTTTTTTCACGCCCTGACGAGTTTGACTTATGTGGTTGTTGCTGTTGCGAGGCGCCTCGGTTATATCGGTTTCGGCCGATGCTTCTGGTCGGCTGACGGACCAGACTTACACCCCATAGGGTGGGGAAACGTAGTGTTCAGGCATTTTAATCCACATCGGTGGACCGGCCCTGTCGCTCCAAGGCTTGACTGAGTACTTGCCTGTGGCTCGGGCTAGAGAGTCACGAATCGGTTGAGGATCTTGCCCCTAGCCTCGGTTCATAGACGGAAATCCAATTTCCAAATACGTGACTTTGCGGTTTTATTTGTAAACCTATATATGGCGACATGATATATGGTACCCATGCCGCCTATGATTGATACTTATGATTTGAAGTTGTTTTATACACTATGCACTTATTATAGTATCAAATGATTTGTTTTAAACGTATCAAGCATTCTTTGGCTGTTATAAGGGAAAACCCTATCCCCCGGCTTGCGTTGCATTGTGTGATAGGACCTGGGTCTTATAACAGCTTCATCTTTCTTTATTTAGCATTGCGCTGTTTGTTTTATGCACTGGTATTCTTGGGAGGAAACCCGTTCCGTGTTATACGGCGTGGTCCCTTGATTTACCTTTGAAAATAAAGATTAATAACTGTTTTAGTTCTCACACCAGTCACATGACTGACCTGGAGTTTATTGTTTTAACCTAAACTCTGGGTGCCCTTATTTTGACACGGGCAGCTAGTAGTTTTGGTTTTGCAGATTTATATTCACAGGATCCTGGTTTACAGCTGGAACGATATCCGGAAAGCTTTGTATCCGTATATCTCTTCTAGTTGTGTATTGTATTATTTTCCGCTGCTATGTATTTAAATGTAATTTAAACCTCTGATGTTTCTGTGTAATATTCTTTTTACTCTGTATATTCTTGTAATCTGATGCACTGTTGTAATATATAGTGAAATGTTCTTCTGTATGCGCCCTGCTGTGGTTTGTTCTCGAACTATCCGTCGCTTTCCTTTACGGGGAAGTTGCGGGTCTTCACATTTGGTATCAGAGCTTTGGTTTACAAAGCTTAGAGAACAAGGCACATTAGAACCATACGAAAGAATTCATCAGATATTGGATTAGTAATATCCATTTAGAATGACTCGTTAGAGATGGGATCAGTAGTATCCTAGAACGAGTGTGAAGAGTATATTTTTTAAAATGAAAACAAACTTTTGTTTTGAAAATTTAAATCAATTATTCGTATTTGATTTTCTATTTATATTGATGTGGACAATCCAGTATATATAGATTTTAAGTATACGTCTGATCCACGTGTATTTGAAATTTTAATATATTGGATAGATATAGCATTACACTCTAGTCGCCCGAAGATGATATTGATGATAGCGATCGCATCATCAACATTTATGTTCGAGTTTCGAAGGTGTGATTTTCTATATATTTCCTATTGACTGGTGTGAGAACCAAAATTAGATAGGGCCTATGGTTGTGATTTGGCATCAAGAATCTGATTTTTGTATATATATCAAAGTTATGAATTTGAAACTCTAATTCACTAATTGATTGATGTTTGTGTTGTTTGTTTAGTTGTTTGCTAATTTTTAACCATTAAGCCTAATTGGATCAAATATTGAATTATATTGAAATTTGGTCGCATTTGCTTGCATATACATATATATCTTTGAACAGGTCATAGCAAGGAGGCTAGAGCCAGAGAATAAAATTTGTTTGCCCGACAAATAGGTACATGTTTACTACATAATTTCCTGTTTTGTTTGGGTGATGATGATTTTGTGAGCCTATTGGCTAGCCGCTTGGCTTTTTCTTTTTCTTTTTGAGATCTGAAGGACCGGGGAAACTATTTGAAATTCCCCGATGCTCCCGGTGCAGGGGAGGTTATGGCGAAATTTTTCGAAAATTTAGGGTGTTAGCCAAATTTTTGAAATTTTGAAAATTCTCAGAAACTAAAGAGTTGGAGAATGGAAGTCAGATCGAGCATAGAGTTGAATTATCAAACCACTTTCGACTTTGTTCCTTTTCGGGGACGAAAAGTTTTAAGTGGGGGAGATTGTAACAACCCGGAAAATCTGGGCCAGTTTAAAATTTTTATTTTGGCAATTTTAGCGAATTTTGAATATTTAAAATGAATTATTTTAAATAATATCGACGTGAAATTTATTTTGAATAGAATTAGAACGTATATATTATATACGTCGTCGTTAGAATATATAATAATTATATATAATTATAAAAGGAATTGAAAATGGCGCGGTAGTTCGAAAATTCGATTTCTAATTTCAAATGAATATACAGAATTCAATATAAGTCAGAATTGAACGAAACAAGAAATATTTGAATCTGTATAACTATATCTTTGTAACGAAGTTAACAAACTGGGATTTCATCTTAGAAATAATAAGGTATGTCCGGTTTAAAATTAGAAATAGTCGCCGTGGAATTTATATATATTTTTATATATATAAGGCCCTTAAAAATAGCAATTTTGCAAACGACCTCGGATTTCGACGAAACAAGTTTTGTTGGGTCCGTGATGTTAAGTTATTGCTAGATTCCAAATTTCATAATTTTTCGAATCAATATGTGAGCGTGGCAAAGGAAAACGCGTTTGACCGATTTCAGTTGATTTTAATCGACTGGAAATTGACCATTTTTCAAACGGTCTCAGAATTCGACGAAATTAGTTTTGTTAGGACCGTATCGTCAATACGAAGCTAGAAAATATTTTTCTGGAATTTTTCTAGTTAGTATGTGACCCCGGTAATTTGAAATGTGCGTTTAAAATTCAATATAGAGATTTAAATGTAAATTCAACGGAAACTGATTGTAACAATCGAATCAGCGTGCAATACATATCCCATTGTGTTCGGAATGGGGGTGAAACGCTATGGGCGACAGGCGGTGGGCCTCGTTTCGAGGTCACATGTAAAAGTCAACCTTTTAGCCAAATATAATAATTAAATAAAAAAAAAAAAAAAAAAAATATTTCTCTCCCCTTAAAACCGCTCTGGCCCCCCCCGCTGTTTCATTCGAACAGATGAAATCAAAACAAAAAAAGAAAAGAAAAGGGGGAAGAACGACGGGCTCGTCGTCCCTGAGAGCCGCGCCTCCAGGCGGAGCCCCACCAGCCGCCGCCTCTTCCTCTTCTTCCCCTCTCCCTCGCATCCGCCCCTCGTCCCTCCTCGTCGAAGCCCCCAGGAAACCGCCGAACCCTCGCCCTAACCCTAGAACCGCCCGACGCGAGCTCCTCCGACCAGGCGAGCTCTTCCGACCAGGCCCCTCGCGTCAGCCCCCCTGTAAGTTTTAATTTATTTATTTTACTTTTATTTTTATTTAAAACATAATTAGAAAACTGATTTTAAACATTTTAGAAAACTGATTTTTAAACATTTTAGAAAACTGATTTTTAAACATTTTAGAAAACTGATTTTTAAACATTTTAGAAAACTGATTTTAAACATTTTAGAAAACTGATTTTAAACATTTTAGAAAACTGATTTTTAAACATTTTAGAAAACTGATTTTTAAACATTTTAGAAAACTGATTTTTAAACATTTTAGAAAACTGATTTTTAAACATTTTAGAAAACTGATTTTTAAACATTTTAGAAAACTGATTTTAAACATTTTAGAAAACTGATTTTAAACATTTTAGAAAACTGATTTTAAACATTTTAGAAAACTGATTTTAAACATTTTAGAAAACTGATTTTTAAACATTTTAGAAAACTGATTTTTAAACATTTTAGAAAACTGATTTTTAAACATTTTAGAAAACTGATTTTTAAACATTTTAGAAAACTGATTTTAAACATTTTAGAAAACTGATTTTAAACATTTTAGAAAACTGATTTTTAAACATTTTAGAAAACTGATTTTTAAACATTTTAGAAAACTGATTTTTAAACATTTTAGAAAACTGATTTTTAAACATTTTAGAAAACTGATTTTAAACATTTTAGAAAACTGATTTTAAACATTTTAGAAAACTGATTTTTAAACATAATTAGAAAACTGATTTTAAACATAATTAGAAAACTGATTTTAAACATTTTAGAAAACTGATTTTTAAACATTTTAGAAAACTGATTTTTAAACATTTTAGAAAACTGATTTTTAAACATTTTAGAAAACTGATTTTAAACATTTTAGAAAACTGATTTTAAACATTTTAGAAAACTGATTTTTAAACATTTTAGAAAACTGATTTTTAAACATTTTAGAAAACTGATTTTTAAACATTTTAGAAAACTGATTTTTAAACATTTTAGAAAACTGATTTTTAAACATTTTAGAAAACTGATTTTAAACATTTTAGAAAACTGATTTTAAACATTTTAGAAAACTGATTTTAAACATTTTAGAAAACTGATTTTAAACATTTTAGAAAACTGATTTTTAAACATTTTAGAAAACTGATTTTTAAACATTTTAGAAAACTGATTTTTAAACATTTTAGAAAACTGATTTTTAAACATTTTAGAAAACTGATTTTAAACATTTTAGAAAACTGATTTTAAACATTTTAGAAAACTGATTTTTAAACATTTTAGAAAACTGATTTTTAAACATTTTAGAAAACTGATTTTTAAACATTTTAGAAAACTGATTTTTAAACATAATTAGAAAACTGATTTTTATATTTTGTTAAAACTGATTTTTATATTTTGTTAAAATTTAAAAAGAAAAAGATTAGATTTTTATGATTATAAAAATGTGATTTTTTATATAGGAAGTGGCGAAGTAATAATATGATCTTTGTTATGAAAAGGTCGATATAAAAGTATAATGTTTTTATGATGAATTAGCGAAATAAAAATAGAATTTTTATATATTGAACTTTGAAATAAAAATTCGATTTTTATATATATTGAACTTTGAAGTAAAAATTCGATTTTTATATATGGAATAGCGAAGTAAAAATTCGATTTTTACATATGTAGTGGCTACGGGCAACGAAGAGACGAAGATGCGATAGCAATGAAGATTTCTATCAATGATGTGCCGTGGAGCTAGGATAGCTATATGTGAGAATTTCTCACCTTTCAAATTTATTTTCTAGTTATATATATATACTAGGATGCAGACGGTGCTTAGTAGCACCCGACACAATCGTCCACAGACCATGGACTTGTTTGTTTGGCTGTTTGGTTATTGATTGTGATATTGGTTTGAATGTGGTTTGTGGTGTGAAAAATCGAATCGATAAATTGGTTAGGATTAGACGTGCGCCGTTATAAGGCGAAGGAGTAAGGCTAGGTTAGACCCTTACTCCAAATTTTGTGGTTTGCATAACGAAAGTGAATTTGATTGATGTGTGAATGGCGTGGGCCTTCACTAGACCGGGGATAAGGCTAGGCCTTGTCCCGTTTCTAGTATCGTGCCGTTATGCCGCCGAAATTTTCTAAAATAAGTTAGAAAAATAAAAATAGCATTTTATTTAACGAATGAACTGAATAGAAATTCATATGTTAAAATAAAATGAGTTATCGTTAAAAATATAATTTTTAACGTGAATGTGAATAAATAAATATTCATTTACAAACCGGACGGTTTGTTTATGTACACCTATTTGAATGACGTTGATTGGGTCGATAAATTTTACACATCGCCTAACTGCACAAATAAAATATGTGTTTGATTGTTTGAAACCCCACACGGGTGTTAGGATGAAATTTGAAGTTCACTCATCCTGATTGATTAAATATGTCGATCGATAGATTGACAAGCTGCTATAAGCGTTAAATGTCTATATTTGATGCTTATACAGTGTAGTGCACCTTGGTTGATGGTTGATTATTCATCGTTGTTGATATATACATGTGTTGTAGAAAATCCATATAACAATTGATTGGGCCTCATTCCAGTTTCGAAAAAAAAAAAAAAAGAAATATTTGAAATAGAAATATTTGAAATAGAAATATTTGAAATAGAATATTTGAAAATAGAAATATGTGAAGCCGTGAGGATTAGATTGACGCCATTTTGACGTGAACGATATTTATATCGATTTTATCGATTTCGAATTGAATTGAAAACGATTTCGAAATGAATTGAATTGAAAACGAATTCGAATTGAATTGAAAACGAATTCGAAATGAATTGAATTGAAAACGATTTCGAAATGAATTGAATTGAAAACGAATTCGAATTGAATTGAAAACGATTTCGAAATGAATTGAATTGAAAACGAATTCGAATTGAATTGAAAACGATTTCGAAATGAATTGAATTGAAAACGAATTCGAATTGAATTGAAAACGATTTCGAAATGAATTGAATTGAAAACGATTTCGAAATGAATTGAATTGAAAACGAATTCGAATTGAATTGAAAGCGAAGTGAAATAAATTCAAATTGAATTGAAATTTGAATTGAATAGAAATGGATTTTAAAACGAATTTATAAAGAAGAATTCAATTTTGATTTGAATTGAAATGGAAGTTGAAAATGTTTTTGAAACGAATTCAAAACTATTTATATAATTCGTTTTAAATAGAAATCGACGATATATATATTATATATATATTATATATAATATAATGGCCTGAATAGAACGCGCCGCGCCGCGGCAGTTCGCGAATTTCGACCATTGATTTCAAACGGACATTACGGGAGATCCGACCGTCGGATTCTCCTAAAACCGGAACCGTTGGGTTCGTATCGAAAAGAGCTTTCTAACGAATATTAGAAATTTGAAATCTAACGGTTGGATTTGGAATTATGTCCAAATCAAATTCGAAAAAGGTCGCTGTAAGTGCAGTTCGATGACCGTTGTTGGAAATCGGCTGTACGGGCCTTGATAAAATTATTAAAAATAGTAATAATTTATGTAAAATCATAAGAAATGATTTGTGAAGATTTGGGATGAAAAACTCCATATTTGAAAAGATAAAAATAGATTTTTATCGAAATGAACTAGTTTTGAACTAGAATTATAATTCTATTTATTTTTAAATAAATAAATTGAATTCGAAAAGGGTTTTGAAAATAACCAAAATTTCCAATGATTGCATTGGAGTGGATTTGAATCGAAATTGTCTTCGGAATATTTCGATGTTGGAATTCGTGATTATACAGGTGTTGTTATGGAAATTTGAAAGATATATTTTTATATCGTTATTTCCAATACGACATTTGTTAATCGTAGAATTTGATATTGAATATATGCCGATATATTTTCTATTCAGAGCCTTGTATTTAATATCAAATGTGATTTGGGTTTGTCGTGAATGGTGTCTTCAATAACACTGTTCTTGAACCCAGTTGAGAAAAGATTAAATCTTTTTATTTAGATTTAATGAAGTGTGCCAATTAAATGATATTTAATTGGAATTGAATTGATATTGATTTTTGGGTTTATCGTGAACAGTGTTTTAAATAACACTTGTTCTTTAACCCGATAATTAATGAATGTGATTTGGGTTTGTCGTGAATGGTGTCTTCACTAACACTGTTCTTGAACCCAGTTGAGAAAAGATTAAATCTTTTTATTTAGATTTAATGAAGTGTACCAATTAAATAATATTTAATTGGAATTGAATTGATATTGATTTTTGGGTTTATCGTGAACAGTGTTTTAAATAACACTTGTTCTTTAACCCGATAATTAATGGGATGTGACTTTGGGTTTATCGTGAACCGTGTTTTTAAATGACACTGATTCTTTAACCCAGTCACAGATTAAAACTAAGTGGAGTTTTAATGAATCTTTAATTAGATTGAAAAGATCGAGAATGGAGTATCACCAGTTTTGCTCCAGGCGATAGTTAAATCTTTAATTAGATTTGAATGTGAAATTTAGAAACTAACTGGCGGTTAGCCAAGCAGAATGGTTTTCTGGATATTGATCTGATGTTGGTTTCGGCCTTCGGGGTTAATATTTGGGGAATTATTCTCTTGATTAATTTACGGTTAGTGACTAATGAATTGGAATGAGGCGTATGTTGTGTTTGTGTAACACTTATTTAAATATACGCGAGTTATTCGGAAAGACCGGGTTTATCCCATTCTGAATAACTGATACGACGATAAGTCGAAGATGAAGACGATGGTCGAAGACCGGAGGTCTTCACGTCGTTTGGGTGATAACTGATGATCTTGATTGGGCTGTACACCCAAGAAGATGGAAACAGTTAGTGATCGTCCAGACGTACTTGGAGATCGATGGATATGCGGGGTACCAGGTGCCTCCGGTTTCGTTCAGACCCAGGACGGACTTGTAAATGGACTGTGTGTCTGACATCGGATTTCATCCTGTGTGACTGATATCGGTTGCATAGGATGGTTTGCCTGTGTGGCACGCTAAGATGCAAATGATCAAGGCTTCTGTTGGAAAAGCAAAGTCTTGTGGTGATGATCAAAGCACGGCCTTTGTGGCGTAGCTTTGTGTAACGTTTACCTCGCGTGTTTCACACCCGGTATGAACCAAAAACGGGAGACGGACCTCAGGGAGGACTTGCGTTTCTTTCTAGCTAGAAGTGGCGTCAGTGGTTTTTTTCACGCCCTGACGAGTTTGACTTATGTGGTTGTTGCTGTTGCGAGGCGCCTCGGTTATATCGGTTTCGGCCGATGCTTCTGGTCGGCTGACGGACCAGACTTACACCCCATAGGGTGGGGAAACGTAGTGTTCAGGCATTTTAATCCACATCGGTGGACCGGCCCTGTCGCTCCAAGGCTTGACTGAGTACTTGCCTGTGGCTCGGGCTAGAGAGTCACGAATCGGTTGAGGATCTTGCCCCTAGCCTCGGTTCATAGACGGAAATCCAATTTCCAAATACGTGACTTTGCGGTTTTATTTGTAAACCTATATATGGCGACATGATATATGGTACCCATGCCGCCTATGATTGATACTTATGATTTGAAGTTGTTTTATACACTATGCACTTATTATAGTATCAAATGATTTGTTTTAAACGTATCAAGCATTCTTTGGCTGTTATAAGGGAAAACCCTATCCCCCGGCTTGCGTTGCATTGTGTGATAGGACCTGGGTCTTATAACAGCTTCATCTTTCTTTATTTAGCATTGCGCTGTTTGTTTTATGCACTGGTATTCTTGGGAGGAAACCCGTTCCGTGTTATACGGCGTGGTCCCTTGATTTACCTTTGAAAATAAAGATTAATAACTGTTTTAGTTCTCACACCAGTCACATGACTGACCTGGAGTTTATTGTTTTAACCTAAACTCTGGGTGCCCTTATTTTGACACGGGCAGCTAGTAGTTTTGGTTTTGCAGATTTATATTCACAGGATCCTGGTTTACAGCTGGAACGATATCCGGAAAGCTTTGTATCCGTATATCTCTTCTAGTTGTGTATTGTATTATTTTCCGCTGCTATGTATTTAAATGTAATTTAAACCTCTGATGTTTCTGTGTAATATTCTTTTTACTCTGTATATTCTTGTAATCTGATGCACTGTTGTAATATATAGTGAAATGTTCTTCTGTATGCGCCCTGCTGTGGTTTGTTCTCGAACTATCCGTCGCTTTCCTTTACGGGGAAGTTGCGGGTCTTCACACTTACTCCAAAGCATGATCAACCCAAATATAAACCAATGACTGACCCACCTCCACGGAAGCAGATCGACCCAATTGGAAGTATCGGACCGACCTGACTCCTGGATAGTAGACCAACCCGACCCAAATGGGACTAGACTCCAAGCAACCACAACAATTCCGCATGCCTATCGTCCATGAGAAGCCAATTCTATCACCCAAACTAGCAACCATCAAGCCATGCATCCATAGCCTTATCCGAACACGCGGAATTCTATCAAACAACAACAAGATACAATGATATAATGATGATACGATATCAAAGGGTCCTACCTACGAAGAATTCTGGATGAGTCACCCTCATGCTCTCTTCCGTCTCCTACGTATAATCATCACCATCTTCACTCCATTGTACCTTGACTAACTTAACCGTCTTCCTCCTAAGATGTTTTATGTTATTTCCCACAACGCAAAGCGGCTTACGATGTTTCACAACTGCGGTTTCTACTTCTAGGTCTTCGTACTGCTCTGGAGATACCACCACATTCGAATCATGCACGAACTTCCGTAGAAAAGACACATGGAACACATTATGCACATTCGACATCTTCTCGGGTAACTCCAATCTATATGCGAGCTTTCCAATTCGCTCGACAATCGAAAATGGTCCAACGAACATTGGAGCCAACTTTCCTTTATTTCCAAATCAAACCATATGCTTCAACGGTGAAATCTTCATGAAAACCATGTCTCCCACGTCGAACTCCAAATCCTTTTGACGCATATCAGCATAGCTCTTCTAACGATCTTGGGCTGCCTTTATTCGTTGTCGAACGATCTCGATACAATCCGAGGTCTCTCTAATCATCTCAGGCCCAAATATCAACTTATCTCCAGTTTTTAACCAACAAGTTGGAGAATTACACGACCTCCCATACAATGCCTCATATGGTGCCATCCCAATGCTAGACTGGTAGCTGTTATTATATGCGAACTCAACTAGATATAGATGGTCTTCCCATGATCCTATGAAGGCTAACACAAAGCCCTCAGGAGATCTACTAAAACTCGATTGACTCTCTCGGTCTGACCACCAGTTTGGGGATGATAAGCCGTACTCAAACATAACTCGGTTCCCAAAGCTTCTTGCAAACTTTTCCAAAATTCACTCATAAATAATAGGTCTCGGTCACTCACTATACTCTTCGAAATACCATGGAATCGAACTATCCATTTCGCATAAAGTTAGCCAATTTCGATGCCGCCCTAGTTGATTTGACAGGAATGAACGTTGCACTTTTGGTCAAATGATCCATGATGATCCAAATTCCTTCATTTCCTTCCCTCGTTCTAGGTAGTCCATCGATATCGGCTCCCACTTCCATGTAGGAACTTCCAATGGCTGAAGCAAACCACTCGGCTTCTTCTGTTCAGCTTTCACTAACTGATAGTTCATGCACTTAGAAATGAACTTTCCAGAATCTCGCTTCATCCCCTCCCAGTAGTAGACTCGCTTCATGTCCTAATACATCTTATTACCACCGGGACGAATCATCAACTTCGAGTGGTGACATTCCCCTAGAACCTCATCTCTCAATCCACTGATATCAGGAACAACAAACCGCCCTTTCTTTCGAAGGCAACCTTCTCGATCGACTTCGAACTCTTTACTCTCTGGTTCCAGCTTATGGATAAACTCGCAAGCTTTACATCTCACTTTTGGCTCTCGCCAATCCTTTCGATGAGGGTAGGTCTTATTGATAACTTGCCAACATTTCAGGTTGCAATTCACACCTTGGCATGAAATCAAACCTTGCCAAATAATCGTGGCTCTTCCATTCTGAAAATATCACTCCCAAGCATGTGTGTCTTCGACTCAATGCATCTGCAACCGCATTACCTTTGCCCGGAGTATAGGCTATACCAAAATTGTACGATGCCAGAAACTCCAACCATCGTTGATGCCGAAGATTTAAATCCTTTTGGGAGAAAACGTACTTCAACGACTTGTGATCCGTGAACAACTTGAATTGAACTCCCAACAGGTAATGTCTCCACATCTTCAGAGCAAGCACTATTGCCGCCAACTCTAAATCATGAGTTGGGTAATTCCTTTTGTGCGGCTTCAAATTTCCACTCGTGTAGGCCATAACCTTATCCTTTTGCATCAGCACTGCTCCAAGTCCAGCACCACATGCATCGGTATATACCACAATCTCTTCATTCTCATTTGGAATGGTCAACACAGGAGCACTCATTAGTCTCTCCTTTAGGATTCCAACGGCTTGTCCACACTTTGCATCCCATGTGAACACTTGGTTCTTCTTCGTCGATCCTGTTAACGGTGCAACTACCTTGGAGAAATCCTTGATAAACTGCCGGTAATAACCAGCTAACCAAGGAAACTTCTCAGATCCGTTGCATTCTTAGGTCTATACCAGTCCTGGATTACTGCCACTTTAGTGGGGTCAAATGTTATCCCATTTCCAGAAACTACGTGGCCTAAGAACCTCAATTCACTCTTCCATAAGTGACACTTTGAAAACTTTGCTCTAAGCTGATGCTTCTGCAAGATTTCTAACACGACTCGCAAGTGCGCCTTGTATTCTTCCTCATTCCGAGAGTAATCCTGAATGTCATCCATGAACACAAGCACGAACTTGTTCAGTTAATCTCTGAACATCCTATTCATAAGATCCACAAAATACACTGGCGCGTTAGTCAACCCGAATGGCATCACCAACCATTCGAAGAAACTGGATGGTTTCCTCCTAAAAGAAGTCTTTAGCACACTATCCTTTGCCACTCTCGACTAGTGAAATCCCGTTGCCAAATCCATCTGTGAAAACACTTTAGCTTCGTGAAGCTGATCGAACAAGTCATTAATCCTCGGCAACGAATACTTGTTCTTCTTGGTCACCTTGTTCAGCTCATGATAGTCCACACACAATCTCAACGAGTCATCTGCCTTGGTTGGAAACACGACCAGTGCACCCTATTTGGCACACTTCTCCGAATGAATCCCTTTCCTAGAAGGTCACAAACTTGCACCTCTAACTCTCGTTGTTCCCTAGGAGCCATCCGCCTAAGGGGCATAACAATTGGTCTAGCACCCTCAACTAAATCGATTCTAAACTCGATCTCATGATGCGGCGGAAAACCTTTGACTTTGTCAAAGACATCCTCATACTCATTAGCGATTAACAAATATGACAAGTCTTCTTGTGGAATCACAAGCGAATATAGATAGCTAACGAAGAAACCCTCTTCGTGCTTACACCGTATCAACACCTTTCGCCCTTCCACATCCCCGACTCTCACCTCTAGCTTCTCGCAATTCACCCTTGCCGCATACCTCTTGAGCCAATCCATGCCCAAGATGATCTCAAACCCAGTGAAGTTAAGAATAAAGCAATCACACACAAAAGAGCAACCATGACTCGACAACACTAGACCACGAAAAATCATGTAGAGATTGGACGAACCCCCAACTGGATTAGTCACTACGAAAGGTCTGTCACAATTCTCGTGTTCCAAACCCAAATGACACACAAGCTCATTGCAAACGGATGAATGCGATGCTCCACTATCAAACAAAACTCGAACTGAAACACCATAAAGAGTACCTTGAACGACGACGCCCTTTTCCTTCTCCTCTGCAGTAGGAGCTCGTGAAGAAGATGGCATGACTTCCAAAGCATATGTCTTCACAATCTGCTTCACTTTAGCCGGTTCTGGACAGTCCTTCTTGAGATGCCCAACCTTGCCACAATCTTGATACATCCTCCCAACCTTTAGATTCTTGCACTCATTAGCAAAATGACCTTTCTGTTGGCATTTGAAGCAAAACCCTCACTCTTTGGCTTTTATTGGCCATCTTTTCCTTTCTGCTATTACTTCTTATTATTATCACCTTGCTGTGGTTTTTGAGCTTCCTTGGTTGTAGCAACAACATTTTCTTCCTTAGGAAACAAGCTCTCATGACGAACAACTTTTTCCACAATCTTCTTAAATGGATCGTCAAGATGATCCATTGGCGGCCTTTCAATATAGGTATCTAGACCCATGACGAACTTCTCGTTCTTCTGATAGGGTGTGTCTATGTATGAATGAGCATATCTGGACAAGACTTCAAAGTCAAAAATGTGGTCAAGCACAGGACGACCATTCTGTTTCAATTCCACAAATTTCTTGAATATGGCAGATTCCTGAGCTGTGGAGATAAACATTGCTTCAAACTTAGCTTGGAATTTCTCCCATGAAATCTCTTCCTCTGGAGTCTTAAGTGTAACTGAATTTCACCATTCCATGGCCCTGCCTTGTAGTTTCCTTGATGCAAGCTTTCTCCTTGATGCACTATCCAATCCCAACTCTCCAAAGAAACGAACACAAGAATCCATCCACCTCTGAACCTCTTCAGCTGGCTCAGATCCTTTGAATGAATTTCCTCCTAGATATGTATAATCTTTGCATAGATTCGGAAAGTTCATGCCTTAGGCAACTGAACTACTACGTCCACATAGCTGCCGCTGGAGCGGGCACCCTTCACATGAATGCTTCCATCATGACTTCAAACGTAGGGTAGTCTGGTTCACCGCCATTTTCCCCTCCAGTACCAGCTTCCCTAGCATCATGTCTTATTGTTTGTCTACTCATTCTAAATCTGCAATCTAGAATAATTAGCCACTTTCAAGAAAACTGCTAAAGGAATACAACCGCTACTTCTATATATGCTAATATATATAGTAAGCATCCAATTGAAATCTACAAGTACGTTTCTCATACGTAATTACGTCTTAGAACTCTGGCTAAAATTGTTAACCAGAGCTCTAATACCAAATGTGACGACCGCCCATAATCCCTGCACTAAACACGAAGAATAATGCACTGAAAAGGACGTTAGGCAGCTATGGACGATCATCAGAGTAGGTAAACACAAGTGGAACCTATCGTAACTCATAGCGTAAGGATAAAATATAATAGAACATATATAAAAGGTAGTAATAGTGAAGCAGAAAATACTAGACTTTCATAACAACCAGAAAGTAATATCCATACACTTGGAAATAGTGTTTATACAAATTGCCTCACTACAACACTCAGAGAATAACAAACAGCGGAAATCCAAATATTATATAGTAAAAAAGATAGTACGCCAGCCTCCTGGTCGCCTCCGAACAGCTACATCGTCCACACTAAGCAATCACCTGCCACCTAGTCTGCCCATCCAAAAATGGATGAACAACCCAAGGTAATAAGAGGGAAACATAAAATCTTGAGTCAGACAACAGTCTTAGTAAGCGATAAAATAGCTAACAAACTTCATCAATAAAGTATATGAGAATAGGTAGATTAACAAACCAATCTACTAAACATCATAGAAGAATTCAACTCCCGTCTTCCCCACATCGGACAGTAATTGCCTTTACATCAAACATTTCAACCATTCATCCATGGAAACCAGAACACCCATTCAATCATGGTAAAGCACTCATGACATCCAGATTATATATCTCATGTAAACCATCCTAATCGAATTTAACATCCCTCAAACACAAGCCCCATAAGCCTAAACCAATATCAGACAAGCACCCAAGGGACATCTCCTTCGACGTTGGACAATCTACATGAGACTGTACAAACAGAGAAATCAAACAATCAAACATCCATGACTGACTCTGGCTATCACTGCCAATCCTGCTTTGAAACCATCGTTAATCATATGATGGCCCATTATGACTGCCATATGTCAAATGCTAATGGTAACCCTATTTCTAGCACAACTCCATACGCCTTCATGACTCGTATGTTTGTCTTCTCAAATCTCGACAACTAGGCCCTTTACGACTACCTAAGGTACGAGGCCCTTTATGACTGCCCAAAGTACCCCTGCTTTGAGTCTGCTAGAACTTACGATAATGATAATCTCTCGGCCTTCACATCTCTAGCCATCAACTCCAATGACTATTCATTAACTCAAGTCCCCCTTGAGTATCCATTATTCATGAACTCAAAACATCCTTGAGTCAACTTCCCATTCGTTGCTTTACACCGATCAACGAATACGTCCAACACTTCGAACCCACTTGAATCTACATCGAAGTCACACATCACTGCGCTACGGTTAGGGTTCGGGGGGTTGCCGATAAAAAAATATTTTTTTAGAACTTTTTGTTCAAATCGGAGTAATACCTGAAAATATAATCTTTTTAGAAAATGACCCTATGTGGTCGACCCACTCTAATGCTCGACCCTCTCCAGACCGACCCTTTCACTTGAATGCTTGACCGACCCGCCTTACTCCAAAGCATGACCGACCCAAATAGAAACCAATGACCGACCCACCTTCACGAAAGCATACCGACCCAACTGGAAGCATCGGACCGACCCGACTCCTGGATAGTAGACCGACCCGATCCAAATGGGACCAGACTCCCAGGCCTGCTTGACCGACCCACACCGAGACCGACCCAAAACCTGCACCACCCCAATGCAACTTTGATTTCGACCAAAACTTCTTTAATCGACAAAATATACTCTCTCAATTCATTCAGCACAATCGTAAGCATGTTACGAAGTCACTAAAATTATGTAAATTCACCAAAAATCATAATAAATGAACATATGATCTAAATGCGGACCTAACGTGCATAAACTTATGAAATAGCCTAGGAATTATCAGTTTAAACTTGCTACATTAGATCATAGGGTGATTCATATGAAAATGTACTTGTCATGGTATAGATCTATGATAAAACACTTGAATTTGATGAAAAACATGATCGAACATTCATATACTTCATTGAATCCATGTGAATGATGCAAATCACTCGCCGATTCTCCAAAATAAGCTAAAATCAATGCAATACGATTCCGAAAAGCAAGCACTTCGAACCAAACCCCTTGATCTGATGAATTCTCACTTCAAATTATGTAGACCTAGCCTCCAATAGTGCAGATCTTCGATTTCCTACCTTAGATTTTGATTTTCAATAGTGGAAAGGTGTTAGAGGAAGGAGGAGCATAAGCCACCAAATGAGAGAATAGAGAAACTAAACCATTTCGCATACCTCGCACCCCCTATTTATACCCTTCCATCAGCCCACTAATGGGCCTTCCCAAATCAGCCCATTGTGGCTCTCAAAACCTGAACAGCCAACTGGAAAACCTTAAAACAACGATTCCTCCCAAACCGTTGAGCCAAATCTTTAATGTAACCACTATGTGGAAAGGCAATCATCATTTCCTTTCCGATGTCACAGGACTCACTAACTGATTCAACTTGAGTCAAAAGTTATGCCATGTCTCACATCCCCATAAGCAACATATCAAAATATGAGAATGATCCAACCCTCAGGGAATAAGATAAAAATATTTTACGATCTTCCGATACGTAAAATGCGGGCTGTTACAAAATTAGTTTCAAAAATTTCCAATATCAGATTCTCAAGTTTAGCCACACGATCTTCGTTGTTATGACTTCCTTCATCTTATTCCACAATTTTTCTTTAATTGGAATACACATTTCTTATTGCATTTCAGCAGTTTAACATTCTTCGATTTATACGCCCATTCATCATATATACTTTATTAGTTAACGCTTCCTAAATTTCAACAACCGTTTGTTCTCACTACAATTATTTCCCATATACATGATTCATGTTCAATTAGTAAATAACTAATTTTTATTAATTTTATTAACCTACATTTATTTTACTCGACAACCACAACTCAACGATAGATTTCGAATGGGATCAAGATTGGACAATTTCAAAAATTTCAAGCATGAATGGTTCGAAACGATAATGATAAGCAAGAATTGATGGCATGTCAAGGAATAGCAAACACGACAACTAGCAAAGAGGCAGTATTATATTTTTAAAATATTCATTATTATTCCCTATTCCATCCTAATTTCATTTGCAATTTAATTTATTCTTTACAAACAATGAGAATGTCGTTTATTTAAATTTTGCTTATCTATTCCCATTCATATCCAATTGTCAATTTTTTCTAAATTTATCAAAACATTTTCAAACACTCATCTATATGGTTTCAAGTATTTCTCGATGTTTAAATCGGAATCATACAGTCATCCCACTTTCGAAACTCGAAAATAAACTTCTGATGATGTTCGAACTATCACCAGAATCATCCCCAAGCGACTAAAGTGTGATTCTATATCTATCTAGTATATAGTGGATCTTGTATATACGTTAGCTAGGCGTATATTCAAAATCCGTACATACTAAATAGTCCAATCTCGACGTCTAATAATATACTCAAAACACTTATCATACATTATATTTCGAAAATAATTTTGCTTTTCAAAACTGTTTATTTAATTTCAAAATAATTTTTATTTTCAAAATAATTTTTATTTTCAAAATACGCTCTCTCAACAACAGTTTTTGTGTCAATTCTACTCATTCTAGGGTATCGCTGTCCTACATCTAGTGAATTTTTTTAAACCCAATAAGCTAAGCTTTGTCAAACCAAAGCTCTGATACTATCTGCAATGACCTGCTTTTATGACCGCTCCAGGTCGGTATTTGAACCAACTCAAAATGTTCAAAATGACAACTCGTTATTAGCTTAGTGGGTTTAAACAGAATATCACACAAAATCACAGACATAGAAAAGATAGCAATATCTCCCAACGGAATAAAAATTTATACAAAAATATCAGAGATTTACAAATTTGAATTTATTGTACAGTGGAAGAAATTATAAATACAGTACATGATTTTTTAAATGAAAATAAAAATTTACATTTTTGGTCGGGCCTTACATGCGTATAAGCCTTCATGTGCCTCTCCTCTTATAAAATTGAAATCTTTAAATTTCTGCAACACTCGTATCTGACCTGAGCGTTCCATGCAAAACATAAAACACTCGAGTCAGGATTAATCGTAGTTCAAGTAAATTAACTTCAAATGAAACTGAATATAATAATTAATTCTAACATTAAATGTAAACAGTGGTGAAGTATCCATTCTAATCAGCGTGCAGTGTCTGCTTTATATCAACTTAAATTTAAGTATAGCATCTACTTGAATCAATTTAACAACATACAAATCTGGTGTAGTTAATAGTTCAATAATTGATAGTGTACGAATTAAATCACAATCTGTTCAGATCAGCATGGAAATTTTTCAAAGGCCAATGCAGCATAATATTACCCAAACATCAACAGAGGGTTCGGTATGTTTTTAGTTTCTACTCCACAAGGTATGCATGTTTTAGTTTTTCACAACTAAGTGTGCATGTTACATTAGACCAAAGTTTAAAGTAATTACAATTCTAATAGATATTTGTATACACCTACATATATAGGTGCACTAATGCGTGCGGCAATATACAAATACATATATCATATAATATGTACGTATATACACCCCATGCACACATATATATATGTATTGGTAATATACAAATTTCCAACAGAAAGTGACAAAGTTTCATAGTAGCCAGCCCAAAAGATGCAGGCCACACAAGTGAGAAGGACCCAATATACAGGATTTCTATGCAAAACCAATCTCAATACATGCGCAACAACCAAAACTACTATATGCCTAAACTGACTGTACAGGATGATAATATTCATCTAAATATCTGAAACGTCCACTGCCTATGTTCATGTTTGCATGTATTAGTAACCCAAATTTCAACTGCAACCATGAAAGTTTTGAATCATACTTATCCAATCCAAAATTTCATGTGTATATGCAACTCTGGATTTTTCCTATCTAATTTAAAATTCCTAAGGTCACATACACATACAAGTTATATGCAACAAGGTAACAAAATCAGTTAATCCAACCATGCGAAAAAGGCATAGTAAGACATACATATACTTATGGCCGAGGAAAGGAAATACATATGTACTAGGTACAACAAGTCACACATGGACAGGGTACAACGTGGAAATCACAGAAAGGAGCAAAATGTACGCATGCAAGTCTAACCCAAAACAATGTAATAGCTAACCAACAATTTACAGATACATTCAACACAAGGCAACCAACAATAACTATGAAACCCAAATGTTATACTCTAGTTACACTGAAGTTAAGATTCTTGAAATCGTGAGGAAAAACTCACCTTTGCAGTACGCGAGCAACGAGATGAAACGGTGGTGCTTGGCTTGAGCAATGCTGCATAGACAGGGAGGCTACGTGGTGCCGAAGATGCTGGCTTTGAGTTTGCCATGAAGAGAAGGACAGCAGGGTTCTCGCGATGGTAGGAGAAACAATGGGTTCGGCTGGTTCGTCAGCGTCGTCGGAGGGGTGTGAACGGCTAGCGGAGCTCGGTTGTGGCAGGTTCCTATGCAGAGGAAGGTTGTGATGTAGCTGCGGGGTTGGCGGCGGCATAAGCACAGGTCAGAGGCGGGACGACTTTGATCCATGGAGGGGGAAGCGATATTTGATTTTCGGGGAGGATGGCAGCCATCTCGAATTTCAATTTGGGGATAATGAACTGATTAAGTAATTTTGGGGAAGACTGAAATTTGATTTGGGTGAAGAACTAATAGCTGAAATAAAATAAAGAGAGAATTGGTTCAAGGAGAATAAAAGGAAAATGAGGCACGGTGAGATATAGAAAGCAGGATACGCGGCGTAATTTCAGAACAAGGTAAACACGTGGTTAACGAACGCATTTCTCAAGAACAAGTGTAAACAAACATTTTTCTATTAGAATCAAAAATAAAATGTAAATAAATTAAATATTTCAAGTTAAATAAAATAAAAAATTCAAAACAATATATTTCATTAAATTTAAAAATGCCGCTAACCTTTAAATAAAAAAAAGTTATTCATATTTAAATAAAATTTTAAATATTAGACCATCGTTAAATTTAACAAGACAGCTTGCATTAAATTTTTAAATTAACACTTATAAAATCAACTCAAAATCAAGTTAAGTAGAAAAATCAATTTTTTTATATTTCTCAAACCATATAATTTAACTAGTTTAAAATATCAGTAATATTTAATTTTAATGAAATATTTGAATCGAATATAAAAGAAAAATTAAATTTATATTTACAAAATGTAACACCCCACGTCCATTAATGTCACTCACAAAGGGAATGCATTAACTTCTATGGAGCGTTTTAAATGTGTATAAAACATAAACTTAACAACAAGACAAATATAAACAGTACTTAAAACTTTAAAATTTTATTCATTGCAGCGGTAAACACATAGGCTTGATTACATCATCAAAAACCAAAGTCAAAGTACATAATATCCATCTTGACTAAATCAGAGTACATAAATTGAAAGACATAACCCCAATACAAAATAGCCATAAATAAGATAGGCCGAACTTTTACTTCAGCGATCCAAGCAACTTCTAAAAGCAAGAGATACAGCTGTCCAAAATCAAGCTCCACTGGTGCTAGTTCCACCCCGAGCACCTGGGGGGGGGAGGAGGAAAAGAGTTGGAAATAAAGGGGGTCAGACATAAAGTCTGGCGAGTGCGATAACTTTAACAATATAATTATCAAAATAACTAGGCTAAGGCATAAGTTGGAAAATAAGGAAATGACTGTGAACAATTCAGCCTGGCAGAGCAAACTAAAGGAAATAAGATGAACAAAGATAACGTTAAAGGCGCACCTAGTCGCTATAAGATAATTACTACACTGCACCACACCAAACACCCTAAAAGTTGATCCCGCCTACTAGACTTTAATAATGATAATGGTAGTTTCGTTTACCCCTAGTTGCCTTCATAGGTGCCGCCTGCCCCTATCTCCACTAGGTGTACCCACTACCCTCATGCGATCGGCTCCCTAACTCGTAGATACCCATGCTGGCCCCACAGTGGGGTGTACCACTCCCCAAAGTGGCAACCCGATACCACCAACAATGCATGGCTTATACCTACACAATGCAACAACGTCTTACCTATCAGCCCGGGCCCACACATGCACATGAACCCGTTGGACTTGCGTTGCCACCGCTAACCCGTTTTGGCCTCTTACAGTCAAGCCCAGTACGCGTGTCCCGTCCTCGACTTGGGTCGAGCCCACAAAGATACTTATGGGTTACTGGTTGAAACGGGCCCCCATTACTTAACACAAGCTATCCACCTAAGCTTGGTCCCCTCTAGTACATCCCACTTAACCCTCTTCTTATTCATGTTCACTTACATGTTTTCAATTTTTGGTTAAGTGTTTCTAATCGTATTTCAAATGCCACCCAAGGCATCCACTAAATTCCACATGCCACCCAAGGCACCCACTTAACCCCCTCATGTCCTACTGCATGTTAATCTGGTTAAGTGTTTCTTAATTCATTAACACCGTAACCTTGTAAAGACCTCCCACATTAGACTGGCATTTGTGGCAACTGGATTTGCCGGGCAGGTCCAGGCAGTCTTACACCATAAAAGAGCCTAACCTAGTGTCTTTACAACTGTCATGAATTTAATTTATGCCTAAGACCTCCCACATTAGACTGGCATTTGTGGCAGCTGGATTTGTCGGGCGGGTCCGGCAGTCTTACACCACAAAAGATCCTAACCTCGTGTCTAATGCGATTAATTACACATAATTAATTATTCCCCAATTTGAATTAATTTCGCTATTCAAATTATCAATTAATTCCAAATTTAACTATGTCCATAATTGACTCAATTATGTCCATCTATTTATGGTATGCAAAATTATACCAATTATCATCACAAATTAATTTTATGCCATTTAAGGCATTTATGCCAATTCTCAATATTAAATCTTTTAATATTATCCCATGGCCCCACGTTGTACGTTCGTTCATTTAACGTAAAATATACGTTAGACTCGAATAGTCTAACTTATGGAATAAAGAGAAAACATCACAACATACATAGAAATAAAACTAGATCTAAATATATGGGGTGAACTTGCATGTGTGAATAAGGTTCTTCATCTAAAACTTGCATGGGCCAAAGTCACAAACTTGCATAAAACTACATGTGTCATAGATCTAATTCTAAAGGTGTAAACTTGAATAGGCATGATTCATACTCCAAACATGTATATATACTTGCATAGGTGATTTATGCAACATAAACGATGGTGTAAACTTGCATCTAAACATGTAAACTAGCATATAGAATTTTGTATACTAACATATAACTCACACATGTCATAGCCTAACTTTAGATCCAATTTATACATAAAATAGATGTCATGAAACATGTAAGGTTGTACATAATTTCATTAACTTGCATATGATCCAGATCTAAACTAACATCTAGACTTGCATACATACATACATATGATTCAACATATAAATTAGTTCCAACAACATGACCAAACTAGCATATGAAACATCATTATGAATTAATTATACATAAGCCAATCATGGAATTACAACATAGATGATAACAACTTTACAACATAGATGATAACATCATAGAATTTACAATATAGATAATAACATACGGTCCATAATTCACAACATAGCCATATAATCCAAATCATAGCTCAATCCAATTAAATTGTTAATTATTTTATTAAAGAAATCGAACTCACAACTCAAATAAGGTCTTGAGTTCTGAAATCTGAGTTCTGAAATTGAATTAGCTTTCCTTTGGAGAAGACATTTTGTTGCGGTTTAGATTAGAATTGAATTTGATTAGCTTTTCTTCCTCTTTAATTGGTGGCGGCTATTCTAGGTTGCTAGGAGACGGCATGGAGGCCATGATTCTAATTTCTATTTGATTTTAGGGTTTGAGTCTACATGTGTTTTTATAGAGTTTAGGATTAATTTAAGCCATCCGATCAACCCGGAATTAACCCCAGCCATTCAGAACAAATCAGAAACCCTAATGACTCAGCATATAGTCGTAAACAGGTCATCAAACAAATCTGCCCGGGGAGGGGGGCAGGTCGACCCCCTGGTCGACATGGTGAGCTTAGGTCGACCCCCTGGTTGATCTGGCCCTGGCGGGAAATTTCCCGCCTAGCCCATTCTGACTCTAAAATTCGAATTTTTGAAATCTGTTTAAATTTTTCTGAAACTTCGGATGGCCATAACTTCTTCATACGAAGTCCAATTCACGCAAACTCGGACTCTATCTCAACCAGAATTCCGAGACGAACACAATGCCGCAACCCGTTTCCCTTAATTCTCAGATCTGAGATTAGTTATTCTTTAGTGTGTTACTTTAGTGTTAACAAAAATACGGGGTGTTACATTCTCCCTCCTTAAAGGATTTCGCCCCCGAAATCTCCAAGTTAAGGAGAATGCATATCCTAACATCCAAACAACCATCTACTCATCCATCAAACACAGGCATCCATTGTCCTTATAAAATTCCTAATGTTGTATGAGTATATGCAAGAAATGTGTGTATATGTTCTTTATCTAATGCAAAATCAGGCGGTCTACTGATTCAGTTGACCTCCTTAATGCAAACCATGATGGTTCCATGCGTCCATTATGTATGCGAAAGAACCCTATCAATACATATTATTTCTACATGTACGCACAACCATTCACCAAAATACAGCATCCATATGATAACCCAACCATTATACATCCATTAACTTAAATATGTACACACATTTATATGCAATATGCAATATGAAGTGACTGAGCCGATCTAGTGCCTAAAATGTGTGTATATGCATCCACGAGCAACCACTAGCAACCACTTGCATCCACATGCATCCATCATACATAACATGTCTCAAACACATGTTTCAACCATAGGACTACCCTATCTAAAGGTCAAAGATACTGGCGAGAGGACACACTAAAGATAAAACAAGTACAAGCTAAGCGATAAAGGAGAAATTAAAAGACTTACCCTCGAAAAGAAAAGGGTACAATGAACGCATCTTCTCTTCCGTCTCCCAAGTAGAGTTGCTCTCATCATCTCCCCATTGCACTTTACCAGCTTGACCTCTCGATTTCTCAACTTCTTAATCTCAGACCCAAGAATGCACGTAGGAGCTCATCGAATCGTCGCATCACGCTCTATCTCCACATCTCTAAGCAAGCTTGTCTCTACCACTTCCGCGGTCTCATGCAAGCACTTCCTCAAGTGTGATACATGGAATACATCGTGTACACCACTAAGTCTCTCGGGCAACTCCACTCTATACGCCATCTGTCCAATTCTTTCCTTAATAGGAAACGGCCTTACGAACCTTGGTGCTAACATCCCAAAAGACCCAAAGCGAACAACATTCCGTAATGGAGACACCTTGACAAAGACCATGTCTCCAATATCAAACTCAAGATCTGTCCTCCTCTTGGCCGCATAAGATTTCTGCCTATCTTGTGCCGTCTTCATCCTCCTTCGAATCAAATCGATCTTTTCCGAAGTCTCTCTAATCATATCGAGCCCAAGTATGATCTTATCTGTAGATTCCCACCAACATGTAGGCGAATGACACGACCGTCCATAAAGAGCCTCAAACGGTGCCATGCCAATGCTAGACTGAAAGCTATTATTATATGCGAACTCCACCAAAGGAAGATGTTCCTCCCATGTACCTCCGAAGTCTAAGACACACAACCTCAATAGGTCCTCTAGGATACGATTCACCCTCTCAGTCTGGCCGTCCGTCTGAGGATGATATGCGGTGCTCAAACATAACTGAGTCCCTACCGCCTCCTGCAAGCTCTTCCAAAACTCGCTAGTAAAGATAGGATCGCGGTCGCTCACTATGCTAGAAGGAACACTGTGCAAACGAACATTCTCTCGAATGTATATGGAGGCTAACCATGGAGGAGTCCTCTTACTCTTCACGGGAATGTAATGGGCGCTCTTGGTAAGTCTGTCTACCACAACCCAAATCCCCATATTACCCTTCCTCAATCTCGGTAACCCATCAATAAAGTCCATCGAGACACTTTCCCACTTCCATTGTGGGACCTCCAATGGGTGAAGCAACCCACCGGCCTTCTTTTGCTCTGCTTTTACTTGTTGGCACACCAAGCATCTAGCGACAAACTCAGCCACATCCCTCTTTATGCCGGCCCAAAAGTAAACTCGTCTCATGTCCATGTACATCTTGTCCCCGCCGAGATGGATGGTTATCTTTGAACAATGTGCATCATCAAGAATGTTCTTCCTTAAATTCTCGTCCCGTGGTACACAATGTCTATCGTCCCTACGTAACCAACCCTTATCATCTAGGTTATACTACTGAGATGGCTCGACGACTCCCCCCTTTTGAGCTTCTCTACTAACTCAACCAACTATGGGTCATCTCGCTGTGCCTCACCAATCCGTCCCAAAAGCGTAGGTCTGACCTCTAAGGATGCTAGCAAACCGGGTACAAAGCCAATGGAAGGTCTAAAGTCAAACGTAGAGATGAACTCTAAGCTTCGCCGCTCAACAAACAACGGACTCAAGGATAACCTTTTCCTACTTAAGGCGTCTGCCACCATGTTACCCTTGCCAGGGGTATATGCTATCTTGAAATTGTAGGACGCTAAGAATTCCATCCACCTTTGCTACCTTAAGTTCAAGTCCTTCTAAGAGAACAAGTATTTTAGCGATTTGTGGTCAGTGAACAATTCGAATTTCTCGCCAAAAAGATAATGGCGCCAAGAATTAAGCGCGAAAACAATAGCGGCCAACTCTAAGTCATGCGTAGGGTAATTTCTCTCATGCACTCTCAACTGCCTTCCTCCATAGGCTATTACCCTTCCCTCTTGCATTAGGACTGCGCCTAGTCCTGTTCCACAAAGCATCGGTATAAACGGTAAATGGCTTACTCCTATCTGGCAACACTAAGACTTGGGCTGTGGTCAAAGTTCTCTTTAAACGTTGGAACGCATCAGCACAATCTACGTCCCATGTGAAAACTAAGTTTTCTTCGTCGAGCGTGTTAATGGGGCTGATATTTTTGCGAAGTCTTTGATAAACTTCCTATATAGCCAGCCAACCCTAAGAAACTCCTCACCTCGGTAGCATTTTTAGGGACCTTCCAATCTTGGATGGCCACTACCTTCGTGGGATCCACAGCTATCCCTTTTTTGGAAACCATGTGCCCTAAGAATTGCACTTCCTTCCTCTAAAACTGACATTTAGAAAATTTAGCTTTAAGGCTTTGCGCTCGAAGAGTCTCCAACACTTCCCTAAGATGTAGGGCATGCTCTTCCTCGCTTTTAGAAAAGATCAGGATGTCGTCCACAAAGACTACCACGAATTTAATAAGGTACTCCCTAAACACCCTACTCATCAAGTCAACAAAGTATGCGGGGGCGTTTGTTAAACCGAAGGGCATCACAAGCCACCTGAAGAAGCCGTTTGGAGTCCTAAAGGCAGTCTTGTCTATGCTATCCTCAGCTACTCTCAACTGATGGAAACCTGTGGCTAAGTCCAACTGCGAAAACAATGAGGCTCCAACTAACTGATCGAAGAGATCGTCAATCCTCGGCAGTGGGTGTCTATTCTTCTTAGTAAGCTTATTAAGTTCTCTATAGTCCACACAAAGTCTAAGGGACCCATCTGTCTTCGTGACAAATACTACTGGAGCACCCCACTCCGGTATACTACGTCTTATGAACTCATTCTCAGGAAATTCTTTCACTTGCTTACTGAGTTCTCTTCTCTCTCTTGGAGCCATGTGGCGCACTGGCAATGCAACTGGATTTGCATTATCTACTAGATATATTCGAAAGTCTATCTCACGTTTTGGGGGTAGACCCCTCACCTCATTGAAGACATCAACATATTCACAGACTATACGAACAGAATGTAAATCATCATCGGATGCGTCAAGGGATTTTAGGTAGCTAAGCATTACTGGACCTCTAGGGTCACAAGAAATATCAAGGGTCTTTCCACAACAAGTCAATAATCTAACTACCCTTCTTTCACAATCTAGGATGGCCCCGTATCTAGTTAGCCAATCCATACCTAGAATCAAGCCATAGCCCATGAAGCCAAGAACAAAGGCGTTGCATTCAAACCCAACGCCCAAGAAAGACACTCTCAAATCCCGACAAATCATAGAAAGATGAGCTGAACCACCAATAGGATTTGAGACTACTAAGGGATCTGTAACTAAACTGGTATTTAGGTGCAGTGTTTCAACTAATGATGTAGAGATAAACGAATGTGATGCGCTAGAATCGAATAAAGTACGGACCGGATGATCAAACAAAAAAACTAAACTTTCAACGGAAATTGCTCTACCTCGTTCTTGCAGCGGTGGGAACACGAGAGCCTGAACTTACCCACTTGCCTGCCCTGGTGCCATAAGAGCCTGCACCTGTCCTCCCGAGGTAGACCTTGCCCTCTGCCCTTTCCTTGGCAGCCCTTAATCAGATGTCCCGCTTCACCACAGTGGAAACAGCCAGTCTTCTTTTTCTTCCTACAATCTTTGCTTAGATGGCCTGGTGTCCTACAGTTAAAGCATCTCTTCTTTCCCTTACCATTGTTGCCTTTACCACCTTTCTTGTTCTGTTGTTGTTGTCGTTGCGGTTTCTTTTGATCCCCTTTCTTTTCGGGTGCCTTATTAGCATTGGTGCCCTTCTCCTCTTCATGCATAAATGCCATGTCAACTAGTCTCTCAAAGGTAACCCCCATGGGGATGTGGGTTATAGCTAACCCATGAAGCGGCTCGTTCAAACCCTTAAAAAATCTCAGGGCCTTCTTTTCTGGTGTAATCACCAAGTCCAAGCTAAATCTCACTAACTGATTGAATTTTTTGATGTATTCTTTCACTGATAGATTCCCTTGCTTCAACGCCAAAAATATTTCCATGTATAGACTCTCTTCAGCTCATGAGAGAAACTTTGCCTCAAACCTCCGCCTGAAATCTGGCCATGTATCAACTGGACACTCTCCATTAGTGACCTCCCACCAAAACAAGGCCTCATCCTTCATTAGCTAGGAAGCTAACTGGACCTTTCTTCCATCTTCCACTTCAAAGATCCCAAACAATTCTTCCACCTCCTTTAGCCAGTTTCGAGCTTCAACAAATGTCTCTGTCCCGTGAAAAGGTTTTCCACCTATTGCCTGAAAATCCTTACATATCTTTGCAAAAGTATCGACACGAGGAGGAGGGGGAGGGGGAGGAGCATTTGCTGGACTTGCGGTGGCGGCCCTAGTCTCCAAATACCTCCTAAACCATCCTGGTATCAGTATCCCCTCGGGTATCTCGGGAATTACAGACATGCTGAAACGAAAAAGGAAAGATTCAATACAATAGAACCGAAGGAAAAATATATGGCTCTTGGGGTTATGCTTTCTAAAATAAGATTTTCTCTTGAAAATACTTTCCTTAAAACGTACTTTTGAAGGTACTTCTTTATAAAAGTGTTTTTGAAAAACAGTTTTTCAAAATTCATATATGTTCTGGTAACCTTCAGCTCTGATACTATGTGTAACACCCCACGTTCATTAATGTCACTCACAAAGGGAATGCATTAACTTCTATGGAGCATTTTAAGTGTGTATAGAACAGAAACTTAACAACAAGAAATATATAAACAGTACTTAAAACTTTAAAATTTATTCATTGCAGCGGTAAACACATAGGTTTGATTACATCATCAAAAACCAGAGTCAAAGTACATAATATCCATCTTTACTAAATCAGAGTACATAAATTGAAAGACATAACCCCAATACAAAATAGCCATAAATAAGATAGGCTGAACTTTTACTTCAGCGACACAAGCAACTTCTAAAAGCCAGAGATACAGCTGTCCAAAATCAAGCTCCACTGATGCTAGTTCCACCCTAAGCACCTTGGGGGGTGGGGGGGAGGAAGAAAAGAGATGGAAACAAAGGGGGTCAGACATAAAGTCTGGCGAGTGCGATAACTTTAACAATATAATTATCAAAATAACTAGGCTAAGGCATAAGTTGGAAAATAAGGAAATGACTGTGAACAATTCAGCATGGCAGAGCAAATTAAAGGAAATAAGATGAACAAAGATAACATTAAAGGCGCACCTAGTCACTATAAGATAATTACTACACTACACCACACCAAACACCCTAAAAGTTGATCCCGCCTACTAGACTTTAATAATGATAATGGTAGTTTTGTGTACCCTTAGTTGCCTTCATAGGTGCCGCCTGCCCCTATCTCCACTAGGTGTACCCACTACCCCCATGCGATCGGCTCCCTAACTCGTAGATACCCGTGCTGGCCCCACAGTGGGGTGTATCACTCCCCAAAGTGGCAACCCAATACCACCAACAATGCACAGCTTATACCTACACGATGCAACAACGTCTTACCTACCAGCCCGGGCCTACACACACACATGAACCCGTTGGACTTGCGTTGCCACTGCTAACCCATTTTGGCCTCTTACAGTCAAGCCCAGTACGCGTGTCCCATCCTCGACTTGGGTCGAGCATCACAAAGATAGTTACGGGTCACTGGTTGAAACGGGCCCCCATTACTTGACACAAGCTATCCACCTAAGCTTGGTCCCCTCTAGTACATCCCACTTAACCCTCTTCTTATTCATGTTCACTTACATGTTTTCAAATTTTGGTTAAGTGTTTCTAATTGTATTTCAAATGCCACCCAAGGCATCCACTAAATTCCACATGCCACCCAAGGCACCTACTTAAACCCCTCATGTCCCACTACATGTTTATCTGGTTATGTGTTTCTTAATTCATTAACACCGTAACCTTGTAAAGACCTCCCACATTAGACTGGCATTTATGGCAGCTGGATTTGTCGCGCGGGTCCGGGCAGTCTTACACCACAAAAGAGCCTAACCTCGTGTCTTTACAACTGTCACGCATTTAATTTATGCCTAAGACCTCCCACATTAGACTGGCATTTGTGGCAGCTGGATTTGCCGGGCTGGTCCGGGCAGTCTTACACCACAAAAGAGCCTAACCTCGTGTCTTAGGCGATTAATTACACATAATTAATTATTCCCCAATTTGAATTAATTTACCTATTCAAAATATCAATTAATTCCAAATTTAACTATGTCCATAATTGACTCAATTATGTCCATATATTTATGGTATGCAAAATTATACCAATTATCATCACAAATTAATTTTATGCCATTTAAGGCATTTATGCCAATTCTCAATATTAAATCTTTTAATATTATCTCATGGCCCAACGTTGTACGTTCGTTCGTTTAACGTAAAATATACGTTAGACTCGAATAGTCTAATTTATGGAATAAAGAGAAAACATCACAACATACATAGAAATAAAACTAGATCTAAACATATGGGGTGAACTTGCATGTGTAAATAAGGTTCTTCATCTAAAACTTGCATAGGCCAAAGTCACAAACTTACATAAAACTACATATGTCATAGATCTAAATCTAAAGGTGTAAACTTGCATAGGCATGATTCTTACTCCAAACATGTATATATACTTGCATATGTGATTTATGCAACATAAACAATGGTGTAAACTTGCATCTAAACATGTAAACTAGCATATAGAATTTTGTATACTAACATATAACTCACACATGTCATAGCCTACCTTTAGATCCAATTTACACATAAAATAGATGTCATGAAACATGTAAGGTTGTACATAATTTCATTAACTTGCATATGATCCAGATCTAAACTAACATCTAGACTTACATACATACATACATATGATTCAACATATGAATTAGTTCCAACAACATGACCAAACTAGCATATGAAACATCATTATGAATTAATTATACATAAGCCAATCATGGAATTACAACATAGATGATAACAACTTTACAACATAGATGATAACATCATAGAATTTACAATATAGATAATACATACGGTCCATAATTCACAACATAGCCATATAATCCAAATCATAGCTCAATCCAATTAAATTGTTAATTATTTAATTAAAGAAATCGAACTCACAACTCAAAGAAGGTCTTGAGTTCTGAAATCTGAGTTCTGAAATTGAATTAGCTTTCCTTTGGAGAAGACAATTTGTTGCGGTTTGGATTAGAATTAAATTTGATTAGCTTTTCTTCCTCTCTAATTGGTGGCGGCTATTCTAGGTTGTTAGGTGACGGCATGGAGGCCATGATTCTAATTTCTATTTGATTTTAGGGTTTGAGTCTACATTTGTTTTTATAGAGTTTAGGATTAATTTAAGCCGTCCGATCAACCTAGAATTAACTCAGCCATTCAGACCAGATCAGAAACCCTAATGACTCAGCATATAGTCATAAACAGGTCATCAAACAAATCTGCCCGCGGTGGTGGGGGGAGGGGGGCAGGTCGACCCCCAGGTCGACCCCCTGGTCGACCTGGTGAGGGTAGGTCGACCTGGCCCTGGCGGGAAATTTCCCGCCTAGCCCATTCTGACTCTGAAATTCGAATTTTGAAATCTGTTTAAATTTTTCTGAAACTTCCGATGGTCATAACTTCTTCATACAAAGTCCAATTCACGCAAACTCGGACTCTTTCTCAACCAGAATTCCGAGACGAACACAATGGCGCAACTCGTTTCCCTTAAATCTCATATCTGAGATTAATTATTCTTTAACTTGTTACTTTAGTGTTAACAGAAATACGGGGTGTTACACAAAATTGATCTAAAACCAAAATAAAATAGATTAGATTTCAATTTTAAAATCAAATATAAACATAAATTTTCAACACTAATTAAATTAAATCTAAAAAATTTCATGCCAAAAAATCTGGTTCATTACAATAAAACAACTTTCTAACATCATCAATGAAGTACATGAGAATAAGCAAATAAATCAACTAATCTACCAACATCAACAGAGAAGAACCCAAACCTGTCTTACCCACATTTGTAAACCCATCTTTTCCACGATACGTATGTTTTCTTTACTCAACGAAGACAACTAGGTCTTTTCGCGATACCCAGCGTACTCGACCAGCTAACTTCTAGACTTTTGGGCGTCCCCATTATACCTTTGCTTTGAGTCTTCTAGAACCTACGATTAGCGATGATTCCTCATCCTTCATTATCTCTAGCCATCCAACCCGATGACTGTTCATAAGCTCAAGCGACTTCTTGAGAAACCATTATCCATAAACTCACGACCTCGAGTCGTCTTCACATTCGTTGCATTTCGAGATCAATGAACACTTAACAACACTTCGAACATTCCTCCTCGAATTCACGTCGAAGCCATGACCATCGTCGACCCAAAAACATACATCGTTTGGTTGTTCAATCCACCAAATATACTAACCTAATCCAATGTCCAGATCTTGCTCGATCCATGGTGAAGAACACGCCCGATTCATGGTGAAAAACATGTCCAGTCCATCCAAAAAACCTATTTGATCCATCCCATAGCGCTCTGCCTGATCCATAAAAATGTCTAATCCATGAAATGCCTGGTCCATGGAAATCCCTGACCCATGAAACATCCGGTTAATGGAAAAGCCCAATCCATGAAACGCCCAGTCCATGGATGTAACGACCCGGGTTTTCGCGATCCTGAGTAATCGACATAAACTCAATGTCGACTATTCAAGCATCGGAAATACCAGATAGTTAATGAAAGAAAATAGAGGGTGAGAATAGATAAGATTGAAACTTAGAATAGAAGAAGAAGAACATACAACATCAGAGTAACACGAATCTTACAACGGAACGAACAACATATAATAGATAACATATCTTTGAAATAAAATCATTATATGTATACAATAACATTTATCAGAGTATGACACTTACAACACAGAGGAAAATAACAATAACTATATAATCCCGAAGCCTCCTGCTCCAAGCTCTCAGTATATCTGTAAAATTCTGACTACTTGAATGCACGTACAAATTTAGGCACCCAAGAGTTTAGGGAAAACAAAACAAAATAAACTTTGGGTCAGTCATGGGACTGGTATTAGTAAAACCATTTAAAATAGTTTGAGCAATTAAACGAAATCTCATAAGACCACGCTGTATAACAGAACAGGTTTTTCGCTTATGAGAATCCAAATCAATTTGATTTAACTCTCAAATCATTTTGAAAGAAACAATGATCTTTTATATCAAAACTCTTTTTATATTATATTAGTGTCTATCAAGAACAATACAATAATCATCTAGCGGAACGCTTACACCTTACGTTCCACATACATAATATATAATCAAACACCGCAGGCGCTTATTGGGTAATGGATTCCAACTGGCAAGGTATGGGACTTCCTTCCGACAGTGTATCTCTAGAGAGGAATACACTAGGTTCAACAAGAACATCTTGTAACCCAGGATAAACATGACCGGTCACTCATCTCGCTTGAGTGTACCGAATGTATTATCACCAACGGTTGGGATCAGCAACCGTTTCCCTAAAGGGACAACATCGAAATAGATTACAAAAGTAAATGAAATTTCTCTAGATCAGGTGACAATACACCCTAATTGGAAGTTAACCACTTAGCCATTCGACCTACCCGATTTTATACCATTTCCGGTTGTGAGGCTAGAGGCCATAACATATAGATCACACCTTTATTTACTTTAAATGTCACATCGTCATACCCGCTAAATCACAAATTGATTTCCCCAAACATACCACGGGTATATAACTAAAAGAAACGAATTCCTCCACCACCAAACGTAAGTACGTATGAAGAGATCAATTTACGCGATCTATTAAATATACTTTATCAGACATTCTTTCATACAGGTCGTCCTGGGACTGGACAAACCGAAGGCACTATTCTGTAAATAGGACAGTCCGTGCATAAATTCGTCTTCAATTATCTTCATCATATTTGATCGCAACGCTAACGCCTATAAAGAGTGGTTTTCAGATAATGAATCTGATCCCGGTCTCTTTGTATTGACGACGGAAAAATGTTCGAGAACTTTGATAGTCGGTGATTTAACTATCAAAGAAAAACATGTGTGCAAACAACGATATTATTTCCAGATGGAAATTCTATCGATCAATCATCAATCAACATTTATTTATTTCCCTATTTCTCGTTTCCATATATTCATTAAATCCTTATTGTCTAATTTTAGAAAATATACGTTATTAACTTTGGAAAATGTTTCCATTTCTGATTCACGCATCACTATCTTTTCACATATATCAGTCTCTAACTGTAAACTAGTAAGGCAACAACCCCTACGTATTAACCCCGAAGGCCGAAACCAACATCAGATCAATACCCAGACATCTGTTCAATTTAACTAATCTCCAGTCAGTTTTTAATTCCTTTAACTCCATTTTAATTACTATTTCAAACCCTGTTTCCTTTATAAATATTTTATTTGCAAAATATTTACTTAAATTCTTTATTCACATTAAATGTAAATAATATTTCTTCTTTGCAATCAAAACAGTTTGACTTAAAACAATATCCTCAATCCAATTTCTATTTGTACTTCTAATTATAGAATTATTTAAATAAAATCTCATTTTATTCTTCTAACACTTATAATCCCATTTATAATTCCTTTTATATAATTCTATTTATTCTATATAAATCCTTTTATATAATTCTATTTATTTTATATAAATCCTTTTATATAATTCTATTCATTTTAAATAAATCCGTTTTACATTCAAGTATTTCATGTGGTATTTAAAATACCAAATAACATGACCAGTGTCATCATAATCAATCACAGATAATATATCACATCATATATCACAGTATATGAAAACAAACAGTATTATAAATATTGAGGAATCTAGTTGGATCCCTCCAACCTGTTTTCCCTGCATCACAGATGGTAAACAATATAAATAACATCGATTTCATTTTAATATGAAATATTCCGATAAATAGAATCAATATTTGATTAACGATATATATATATATATCATTATCTATAATTTCAACCAATACATCAGCAATTCAACCAAACAATCAACACATAACAATCAATCGTCATTTATCAATACTAGATTATATTTATAATAATATAAAATGTATAGAGTTAGTGAGCTTTACTCACATTGGACGGTCATCATTAAATAACGATAATCGGTTGTCAATTCAGAACAGACAATTTATTTTGCTATAAATTATCACAAGCTCCAATTTACTCCCAGTCAGTTCCATGGTGTAGCCACTGTCCATACGATCCCAACGGATCTTGTTTCATCAATTTCTGAGAACGCATGACGAAGTTATAAATATTATACATTATTACGGATTAAACATCATCATCCTAAGTAATTAAATAATTATACCTTAATCTAATTACCGTTTAGACTAAACAAAACTTGCTAATCATGTTTTATTACTGTTACAAGTTTTACGGGAATTAAACATCACATATAAATCACTTAAATAAAAAAATAACCTTACTTAAGATTTTCCGCTAACCACAAAATGATTTGCTCCTCTGTATTTACCTTGTCCGTTTCCAATCCCTCTTCAAGCTCAAACTCATCCAATCCCAATGTCCTCCATGCTACCCTTACTTCATGAAACCACACATGCCACAACACACTCTTCTTTCGCTTATCCCATGTCTTCCCTCCACGCTTCTTACCGACGTTCACTCCACCATCCTTGAAACGGTATGTGCAGGCCTCCGTTAAACTGCATCAACCTGTTATACACTTGAACAACCTCCTCCATCTCCCTTCAACCACGTCACACACTCTCTTCACTTCACGGAATAAACTACCAAGCCCGTCATCCGAACGCAGCAACCCGAGGCTACACCCATGTATACATGCATGAATCCTGTCCAGTAATACACGCATGAACACCATTTCGAACATTTGACAGCATCCGCTCCTCACTTTTTCATCTTGCTATAGTCCCCTGTTTTTCTTTCGCATGCATGTTCATATGCTTGTTCACCGTTTCTACCCAACACTCTTCTATAAACCCGCACTGAACACCTCTTCATGCACAGGTCCATGAAGCTCCTCTTCTCGTTGCTATATACACCCAGATATCTTGTTGCCGTCCATGTTTGACTTTCTACAAACCCATCACTTCAACTCGCACATCGCTCTTTGGTACCTGCCTCCACACCCTTATCTCAATTTTTACAAAACCACTTTCTTCATGCACTCTAGTATTCTATTGCAGTTACAAACTCAGGTCCAGTTATATTCGCAGCATTCCATTCCTCACATACCCAAACGCACACCCTCATCTTCTCACCCGCGTTCACAGCCATGACCCGCTACAGTACAGGAACCCGTGCGCCTTCAAATCCCTTCACCCTCCTGAGTGCTGCCCCATATCCTACATGACCTCCGGCATCGTCAAATCTTCATGAAGTCGGGCTTAGCCGCTACTTAAATATTTGGAATCGTAGAACTTGCATCGCACCCATCGAGAGGCTTACGAGGTAGAAAAGAGCTATACTAGGAAGTGGCATATCTAATTTGCATTATTTTTAGAGGACGGCTAATTTGATTTAAATCTTCATTGCCATGAAACTAAGATGGAATGGGAATAAAGATTTTAGAAGAAGAAAAGAAAAGAACTAGAGAACAGCGCGTTATATAAGGAGATAGAAGACTTCGATATTAAGGTATTACATATGCTCTAGTTTTTAGGGTAGGCAATATTTAACAATGAAGGAAACGTATATATTATATATATTCTCTTGTCAGTAGGCCTGTTTCGATGTGAAGATACACGTAGGGTAGGTACAGGGGAGTGTACGAAACTTTGGGGTGAAGTTATAGTGAGATGATTTGATTACTCATGGCAGAAGTCTATTAGCTTTAGGGTTCAGTTTGATTTTAAAACATGTTGAAGGTCGGTTCCTTTGTATCAATTACGGTTCGGCATTTGTGTGTGTTATTTCGCCTGTCTACTAATTTGTGAAATCTCGTTTTCATTTTGATAGTTCACTCAAAATGTTTGGATTTGGCTAGGCATCAGCGTAATTAGATCAGCTCCTACCACTAGGTAAAAAGATTGAAGTAATCATAAAGATCATACGCCCCATTTTAGCAATAACAAATAAATTCCATTTCAACACTAAGTAATCCATCAGACCACGATAAGGATATGGGCAAGGTGTATTATAAACTTATTGTTGGCGTGAAATGTGTGTGTATATATATATATATCTTAAAAGTTTAGTGCACCCTGTTACATGGAACTCTGCTCCTTTCGGATCGCTATGGACAAAAATGAAAATACGATCATGTTAAACAATGTACCACTGTCCCAAAACAATAATAAAATAGACAAGTTATCTTATTCTGTGGAACCCCAAAATGCTGGTTTATGGTGTAAAATAATTCAAAATAAAAAGTGCTTAATTTTCAAATTAAAAATTACAGTAAAATTCTAAAAATTAAATTATACCTACATCTCAAAGATCCTATCTAAATTCAAAACCAATATTTAATTAAAATTAAATATATCATTATGGTTTATAAACGATTCCATAACGACTATTTGGAAATTTGATTTGATCATAAATCAAAATCCACATGATGAAATCCCGATTTTTCTCTTCCATTAGAAAAATATTTTTCACTAGCTCTGAATGTTTATTTTTTCACAGAAATCCGACTTAGAACGGATTCTGTATATTCGTTTAAAATTCGAATCGCCAAATTATGAACTACCACGCCATTACGGGCTCGATTATAATTATATTATAATTAATACGTTCAGCCATCGTTATTTAAATATATATTCATTATTATAATCTAATTCTAAACTGAATTATATCTTGTAAAAAATCCAAATCATATAATATTGCCATTTCAGCTACTTCTGATTATTTCAGAATTAAATATATAATTCTATTATTTATATTAATTAAATATTCAATATTATTTAATTAAACGACAATTTAAATATCTAAATCACTATTTAAATAATTTAATTAATTAATTATTATACCGTAAAAATACGGGACATTACAATGGAAATGCACGATCCATGAAACGCCCAGTCCATGGAAATGCCCGATCCATGACACGCCCGATCCATGGAAATGCCCGATCCGTGAAACGCCCAGTCCATGGAAATGCCTGATCCATGAAACACCCAGCCCATGGAAGTGCCCGATCCATAAAACGCCCGATCCGTGGAAATGCCCGATCCATGAAATGACTGATCCATGGAAATGCCCAATCCATGAAATACCCAATCCATGGAAATGCTCGATCCATGCGTTTTCACAACCCCAGTCCATACGATTTCACCTATCAATCGAAATCAACCATCAACAAGTGCCAATACAACAATTATTCATCATTCAATCATGAGAAATTCACCAAATCTAAATAAAATGATGAATAGACAATTAAATGGATATAAAATTGCATAAACACATGAATTTACCAATTTAAGTTGCTAGATTAGATCCTATGGTGATTCAAATGAAAATATACATACCATTATGTAGATCCAGGTGAAAACAACTTGAAATGACGAAAATAAGATCAAACAACCTATATACTTGATTAAATCCGTGCGAGATATGCTTATCACTCACAAAATCTTCAAAATAGCTTGAAATCAACTAATCTCTAATCTGGAAAGTGAAGAACAATCTTCAAATCTTTTAATTTGATGCGATCCTCTCTTTCTTGACATAGATCTAGCCTTTCTGGATGTAGATATTCAATCTTCTAATATGGATCTAAGATTTAATGGAGAAGAGATGTATTTGATTGGAGTAGGAGAATCTCAAAGCCTAACCAAATGATAAATGAAGAAATTAACCCCTTCTCCTTTCCTCTAACCCCCTTTTTATAGCCAAACCATCAGCCCACTAATGGGCCTCACTAATCAGCCCACTAATGACTAAGTAGTCTATCAGAATTGTGTAGCACTAAAATAGTGATTCCTCCCAAACCACTTAACAAAATCTTTAATGTGACCACTCTACGGAATTGGAAACACCATTTCCTTTCCAATGAAATCGATCTTAGCACCTGATTCGATCCTATTCAGAGTTATCCTCTGTACAAAACTGATAGGGGAAAACGGTGACAAATAAAATTGGTAAAAATTATGGACATGTCTCACGTCCCCATGAACAACATATCAAAATACGAGAATGATCCAACCTCCAGGAAAATAAATAAAAATATTTTATGATCCTCCGATATGTAAAAATGTGTGTCGTTACATTCTCCCCCCTTTAGGAATTTTGGCCCCGAAATCCTAACCAAACATAAGCGACCAAAAATAACTCCACATGCTTATCATCCATGATGTAACATATTGAATTTCTGTACTATCTGAGTTGACTAAGTACACTACACGTACAACCCAAATTGCACAGAAATACAAATCATTTTTAATATAGAAGAAAAAGGTAGAAGAAGAGCAAAAACAATAACACAGAATCTCACATCGTAGCAGAACAAAATATAATATATATATATATATGTATATATATATCAGCTTTTGGAGTACAAATTTTTTCTGTATATACATATCATTATAAGAATACAACACTTGCAACACAATGGAAAACAATAACTAAATAACGCTGAAGCCTCCTGCACCAAGCTCCTTTAGATAAATCTGTAAAATCCAGAACTATTTGACAATCCATACAAATTTGGGCACCCAAGAGTTTAGGGAAAACATTAAAAAAAACTCTGACTAAACAATTTAAAACAATTTGAGAAAATAAACGATATCTCATAGGACCACGTCGTATGACACAGAATGGGTTTTTCCTTATGAGAATCCAAAACACTTTATTCTACTTTCAAAATCCTTTTGAAAGAAAACGATAATCTTTATATCAAAAATTTGTTGATATTATAATAGTGTCTATAAACCACAACTAAATAATCATTTAGCAGAACGTTTGCACCTCACGCTCTGCATATATATCATACAATCAAAACCGGAGCACTTATTGGTTAATGAATTTCCAACTATGACAGGGTATGGAACCACCTTCCGATAGTGTGTCTTTAGAGGAGAATACACTGGTTTCAACATGAACATCTTGTAATCCAACCACACATGACCGACCACTCATTTCACTTGAGTGTATCGAATGTATATCACCAACGGTTGGGATCAGCAACAGTTTTCCCGAATGGGACAGCATCGAATAGAATAAAGAACGAAATGAATTTCTCTAGATAGGTGATAATACACCCTAATTGGGAGCTACCCACTTAGACATGCTGCTTGCCCGATTTTTTTCATTTCCCGGTTGTTGAGGCCTGAGGCTACGATTACTTACCATTCATTGATATCACAATCCCTTTGAATGCCACATTGTTAGATCCGTTAATCACTAATTGATTTACACAAATATATTATGGATATTATGCTAAGAGAATACATTCTCCGCCACCATAAATATTTATACAGACCAACATATGTGATCATTGGAAATACTCTGTCAGACATTGGTCCATACACGTTCGTTTTGGGACTGAACGAAACCGAAGACACAATTTCCATTAATCTATCTTAGGGAATTTCTACCTAGGATTAACAGGAAAAGCCCTAGCACTTTACTCCATCTTCGATTATCTACATATAATCTGCTTCGCAATGCTACTGCCAATACAGAGTGGTTCTCGGATAATAATCCAACCGCTCTCTCTATATTGACAACAATATTGGCAAATACTTCAATAGTCGGTTATTTAACTATTAAAGAAAAACAAACATTCAACCAAAGCATCAAACAAATCACTGAGTACCTTAATTAATATTTCATTAATTAAATCACTTTTCCATTTTCTTATCAATATCAGTTAACCCGATCTTTTCAAAAATCATCTTCTTGGCCTCTTACACTATTTGGAAAATATTTTCATATATCGCCTTCTTTTATTTTCTATACTTAGAAAATATCTTCTATTTATAATTGGAGAACATTCCACTTATGTATCTCTTTCACGACCATTCATTTTTAGACTTAGGAAATATTTATTATTATATTTCCAAAATTCCACTTATTGGATTAAAACGAATGTTGTGTAAAACATCGTTACAACAACCCAAAATATTGCATTCAACTAACTCTTTAAACATTTATCTTCGAGACTGAATCATCCTATTTAACGGTTAATAATGAAATCAATCAAGTTGGGGTATAATTACCACCTAGACCTTGACTGAAAACATCCTTAACTTCAAAATAGACAAGACCACTATTCCCGAATAACCAACATCATATAAAGCCAATTATTCATTTTTAAAACGTATATACATTTCTCTTTCTATTACCAGATTATCGATTTCCTTTTTATTTATAATATTCTATTTTAAGTTCGTTTCCTTATCGAATTCTAATATATTGATATATTGATTTCCAATTATCAAAATTTCTTAAAAATATTCTAACTCTTTAAATGTCTGGAAAAAATTGCCAGCACCTCCTTTGTATTGGTCAATAGCTCAAACCTCAACTCGTCTCTCTAGGCCCTTTCCATTCAAAAAGAAAATCAAAAAGCCAAGTGGCTTGCCGATTCGGTGCATAAAAACTCATACAGAAATTAAATGTGTACCTTTTTGTCGGGTACACGAATTATAATCTTAATACACTTCTTTCCAAGTGGCTTCCCAATTGATTCCAACTCAATCCAATCATTTTTAACTTGATTTGCTAAATTATTCTCTAATTAAAATTTTGCCCATTCCACTTTTATTTGAACATATCGATTTCGTATATATATTTTTAATTTACTTAAAAACCAAATTGAGTTCCATAATTACAAATATGATTTTGGTTTCAAAAATCATTTCATTTACACAACTTGAGTTCGTATTTATTTTACAACTCAAATTTGGATTTTAAATTCAAAATCCATATTTATTAATTTAATATACTTTGATTTTAATTAATAAACCGTTATGGTTTTATAATAGTTATGGCGCTGATTTTCTAAAAATTTGATTTTTCCATAACTCAAAATCTATTAGACAAAATCCAAATTTTTCTCTTCCATTAGAAAACTATTATCAAATCGGTCCTGACAGTTCTTGTTTCAAAGAATTCCGATTTAAGTTGAGTTATATGTACTCAATTGAAGTTTGAAACGCCAATTTACGAACTGTCGCGCTGCGGCGAGTTCGTTTCAACTATATTTAAATATAAACCTTAAACGTTTATTATGTAAATTCCAATTCCATTTCTTAAAAATTAAATATAAATTAAACCCGTTTACCAAATTTAACTAAATATTTCGAATATTCATAATCGTCAATTATTTCGTAACTCAGTTATAAATTTATTTATACTTCAATCTTCTATATTTAATTCCAATGCCTTTTATAAATAAATTATTTATAAAATTTGATATAATCGTATTTCAATTATAAACCCATTGGATTTTTCTCAATTTAGCTTATATTTCGAATTCTAAAATATAATCAATCGTTCTTTTTCAAAACACTTCCCAATTCCCTTTTTGTAATGATTTCAATTTTCTGTGTTTAATTTCAATCTTGAATTTAAAATTTCAAATTATCTTCTGATAATTAATTCAATACAATTATAACATCGTTTATAAATTTACTTATTTTATATATTAAAACAAGTTCCATTTCAAAAATCTATTTAAAACAAAATTCTTATTTTGGAATATTCTATTTATTTTAACTTATCCATATATAACGTAGAATCTATTTTCATATTTAAATTTAACTTCTATTTAATACAATCCTAATATTTTTTCTAAACATATTTTATTTAAATAAATTCGAACTAATCGAATTCAAATCATAAATCCTTACGGATTTATTTTAGTTCAAGTTATATTCTGAACATCCGAATAAACTTCATCGTTTACTTCTTTAAAATGATTCCCCATTTCTATTTTTAAATTCACATTTGAATTTAAATATTCAAATTATCAAATGATAATTTTTTCTACTTCATTTATAAACACCGTTTATAAATTCATTTCAACTCCCTGATTATCAAATGAAACATTCCATTTTATTTATAAACACCGTTTATAAATTTACTTCAATTTCCTATATTATTTAAGTTATAAACATAAATTCAATACTTCAATTTTATGTATTATTTAATTTATAAACATCGTTTATAAATTCAATACTTGTTTTATTTATTCAAAGCAAGTTAATATCTTTATATCCCATTCGAAATTCGAATTCTATTTTTGAAAAATAGTTTTTCCATTTTAAATCTTAAAATATCCTTTTCACGGTATTTTTATAAATCAACATTTTTAGGCCTAAAGATATTTAGATAATCAAACCACCCAATTTTCAATCAACCCATCATATATGATAATATATATATATATATGAAAATAAACAATAATAAATTTTAAGGAATCTAGTTGGATCCCTCCAACCTGTTTCCCTGCATCCACAGACGTTAGCCAACATAAATAATACTCATCCTACTTCGAGGCAGGATATCGCAGTAAAGAAGGTCATCCACTATCATATTATATGGCGTATAGGGTCATCCGCTAATGATACTGCTGGCATCCGCTAATGGTACTGCGGGAAATACCCAATCACCAATATTTATATCTATAATAATCATAAACACCATTCCTAAATAACTAATGTATATTTAATAATAGCCCCAGTAATATTTTAATGCAACCAAACAACCATCAATTATTTTTAATGACTAAAAATAATTCTAAATAATAAATTGAGTGAGATTTACTCACCGTGATTTCATTAGCTAAATCTACATTTAAATGGCGTATCGTTGTTTACGAATTTACTCGAGTCATCATCAACCAAATTTATTCGAGTTAAATTCACCTTTCTCCTACGAATATAAATTTTATTTAACGACTAAATTTTTTTTTTTTTAAATTAACAACTAAAATAAATAAGTAAATTAGCCTATGTATTTTAAATTTTATAAAATATATACCTCTCCATCTTGCGAATTACTCGACAAATTCCATAAATAAATCTCCGAAAACTGCAATAACCCCATCACTATACTGTTGAATAACCCAGCATAACCCTTGTTCGATCAACCAAACTCCATACAGTCCCAATATTTACTAATTTAACTTACAAACACCTAACGTTGAACTGCCTTATACCCTCACTGTACGGATCAACAACCATCATTATTTTGACCAACTCTATTTCCACTATCAAACTTGGTATTATTTACTATTGAGTCCTGCAATGACCCGTATTTCGGTAGCTAAATATTTAATTTAATTTATTATTTTAAATATTATATTTGGAATATTAATCAATTTAATATTGAATTCATTTATTAAAACAAAGTTTGAACGTTAATTTATATATAATTTAAATCGAGCTCAAAATGGTGCTGCAGTTCATAATATTGAATTTTGAACTTTAATTGAGTATACAAGATCCGATATAAGTCGGGTTTCCATGAAACAAGAAACATTGGACTCTTGTTGATTATAATTTTCATATGAAAGAGAAAAATTCAAATTTCGTGTTATAGATTGTTAGTTATGTCCAAATCGAATTTTAAAATAGTCGCTATGGAAATCGTTATTAAAATATAACGTTTATTTAATAATTTATAAGGAATTTTAAATATAATTTGGATAACGGTTAAATCGAAATGGACGATATTGAGTTGTATAATTTATATTTGAAGTTGTATATATAATCTGCTTGGATATATATGATAAAAATAATTTATTATTATTTTATTGAATTATTTGGAAATTTAATGTATATTTTATTAATATTATATAAGCGTTAAAAATAGCCATTTTTGCAAATGGTCTCAGTTTTCGATGAAATTAGTTTCATTGGAACCATTTCATTAAATTATTGTAAGAAAATCAAATTTCGTTGAAAAGGGGTGTCGTATGTGACTTCGATGGCCAAAAATGTCTTTGTTTCTATTTAATTGTTTAGAAAATTTAGACAAGGGTAACTTTAAATGAATAGACGACTCGCCAAACGAACTCCAAATTTGACGAAACAAGATTCATTGGATCCGTTAGGAAGAGGTTTAGTAAAATGTCAAGGTCTCATATGACACATTTCGAAAATTTATACTGACTTCGGAATTCGACGAAACCTTTCCCATTGGGTCCAGAATATTTTTTATGCTAGGAATATATATTTATTTGTCAAAAGCGGAGTGTTTATGTAGGTAATTTGACATATTTCTCCATTGCAACGTTATGTGTAATAAAATAATATTTAACTAACCCCACTTCTTTATAAAGGAGCAACGTAGACCTAAAAAGGGTCAACATCTCTATGCGCTGTAACAACCCGCATTCTACGCATCGGAAGATCGTAGAATATTTATTTCTTTCTTATATGAAGGCGTATGGTCATGTAACTTTGGAAAATGACTATTGGGGTCATTCCCCATGTTCATGATTTTTCCCGATTTTTAAATGACCATTTTGCCCCTAGATGGTATTGTTTTGGCCATAACTTTTGATTGGGAAGGAATTTTGACCTGAAACCACTTCCATTGACTTCGAATGATGGTTTACCTTTCCGTAGAGTGGTCACATTAGCCAAACGGATTCACCGTTTGGGAGATATGGCTGAAACGAGGTTTAGAAGGTAAAAAACAGCTTAACCGGGCCTAATTATGGTGAGTAGCAAGAGGGCCCATGACCCATTTCGGGATTAGAGATGTATAGGGGCTGATTAGGGTTAGTAAACATTTCTTTCAGCCGCCACTTCCATTCTTGAAACCCTAACAATGGCCTCCATCATCTAAAAAGACCCAAATCAACTTCTAATCACTTTCTAATCAAGGATTAAGGTTAGCAACATCAAATCAAGGGAGATCTTCACCAAATCAAGATTAGAGCTGCTAATTTGCATTGTTATTCGCACCCAAACAGAGATTTATTTCAGATCTAAGATTTATTTGTGACTAAGGTGAGTGATTTGCATAGTTCCTCACTAATTAAGGTTAATTAATCGTAATCAGTGAAGATTAGCGAATTTATACATTAATAAATTCTGGAAAAATGTTCATAAATTCTTAAATAATGTTTTAGACCGCTGATATGAATTTGGGTTAATTTCATTAAGTTTTGCTAATCATATCATTAGTTTTGCCTAAACATGCTTAAGGAAAAATATGGGATTTTGGGTAGGTTTGATCCAAATTACATGCTATGGTTGTTGTTTTGATGTCTATGGTTGATTCCCTATGTTGCTATGACTATATGGTATGTTTTGTGATTGATTAGAACTGTTAGATTGGTCGAAAACACCGTCGTATGGCATAAAACAATCGCTGGAAAGTCACAGGAAATAAGCAGGGTTCCGAACCAGATTGGATCGAATAATTGGGCTCGGATCGGATAGAAGAACTGGGCAAGAGGACTCGATTCGGATTGGAACTTAGCATAAGAGGCTTGGCGAGAAGGAAGGCCATTGCTTAGAGTTGGAGTTGGACAGCGAGATCGGATCGGAGCTAGGGAGCGGGATCGGAGCTAGGGAGCGGGATCAGATCGGAGCAGGCAAGCGAGTGGGATCGGATCGGAGCAGGCAAGCGAGTGGGATCGGATCGGAGTAGGCAAGCGAGTGGGATCGGATCGGAGCAGGCAAGCTGGAGCAGGAGGGACGAACCGAACCGAATGGAGCGTGGCACCCGAACCGAACCGAATATGAAGCTTGGAGATGATTTATCCGAACCGAACCGACTGAAGCAGATTAGACCAAACCGAATTGAACTTCCATCTCTTCCACGTAACGACTCTTTTGAAGACCAACTCCAATTCGACCAAAACCCGAGATGCAAAGGAAGTCCAAATGAGGATCTTTGACTCAGTATCCAGTTGGGAACCAATGAGTGGGCTTCATGAGTCGGGCTTTGCTACGGGACGTGTGCTAAGGGGTTGTCGATGTCCGTAACTTTGGATCACTATGTGTAGGAAGTACGTGAACAGATTCAGGGCCATAGTGGCCTAGGTACGACTAAAGGACTATAGACCAATGAAGTGGAGTTATTTGTAAATATTTGGTCATGACTCCATGTGGTAAGCTTGGTAGTAGCAGTAGTTGTACAAGTCGAAATCCGTCACTACTTCGATGGGTCTAGTGATTGACAGTGGTGGACATCGTATGCTTTATGCACTGAGTGAGAGATGTGAGGATGGTTGCTATGTTTGATTTGTTTGCCATCACTATGACATGCACACCCCCACCCCCGTATGCTAGTACACCATATGCTAGTGGCACCTTAGAGTGTTGTACAGTATGTAGTGCTAACTCTTTGGTTGCAGGTCCAGGTTCATGTTTGGCTTAGTATACCTGTTATTGTTCTGTTTAGCTGTTTATCGCTCATACCAGACTTTTTGTCTGACCCGGAGTTTTATGTCTCTTCTTATTACTCTGGGTGCTCACACGAGCAGACTAGAGACAGGTTAGTTGGTGATGCGCGCGTAGTGGATTCGGAGACGAGCATGAGGCTTCCACGTATGATATGTAAAGATATTCTCCCTGTGTCGTTGCTGGTCACTACTTTGGGCATTAGTAGAGTACCTTTCTTGTTTAACTCTTGAGACAGTTTTAAAAGTTGTAATAATGTTGGCTTTGGATCATAAGCTGTACTTTGGATTTTCCGCTGCTATGATAGTTTGTTTTCAGCTTATGCACTGTCTCACCTATTTTATGTCAAGTATGTTATTATTATTATATTTTGTTACATGCGCTGTGAGACATTCTACAGGTTCCTTGTTGATTCTTCGTCTTCTTCCTTCCCTTCTGACGACCGTTCCGTGCTAACTAGACATGTGTACAGCGCACTTTTGGAGTACATGTCGGTTGGTGCGGGGCGGGTTGTCACATTTGGTATCAGAGCTCTAGGTTGCATAGTTAACCTAGGGAAGTCATCAGGGAGAGATAGTACGTATATGAGAGAGCGTATTTGTGATTACTTTGGTTTTCAAAAGTTAGATATATATTATTAGTATAGCTAAGGATGAAGTCGCACTGCACTAGCACCACTATGAAGATGGTTAATCGTTTCTCTTTACAGATTGAACGATGAGCCGATACGCAAGAGGTGCCGGTAGAGGAGCCAATAATGGGAATGCTACTGACATGAGGGTGATGTTTACCGACCTCATGAGAGACATGCTTAGGGATGTGCAAGGGGCAGCTCCCAATGCTGGTAATGTTGGTGATCCAATAGTGCAGGCGCCTAGGGTCGATTTTGCCAAGCTATGCAAGAATTACACTAGCCTTGGAGGGAAGCCATTCCACGGAACGGAGTCGGCCACGGATGTTCAGGATTGGTTGGATAGCTGTGATCGTATCTTCGACGACTTGGGTATCGAGGATGCGATGAGGAGAAGGCTAGTGTCTCGTCAGCTGCAAAGGCGAGCGATGAATTGGTGGAATGCTATTAAGATAGCCACTCCAGAGGATCAGATTACTTGGGAACAGTTTAAGGCTCGCTTTAGTGAGAAGTTCATTCCAGCTGCTCAGAAATCAGTGTTGTTTAAGAAATTTTTGGAGCTCAAGAAGAATGGCAGAGCTGTCTCGGAGTATATTGCTGAATTCGACACTTTGTCGAAATATGGGTTATCTCTTATTGATACTTCCGAGAAGAAGAACGAGAAGTTCATAACTGGTTTGGATCAGTACTTGGGGGAAAGGCTCATTAGCCACATCGATGAGACTTTTGAATCGATGGTTGGGAAAGCTTTGAGATCAGAGAGTCTTTACCCTAAGTTAAAGACCGAGGTTGCATCTGCAGAGGAGCCAAAACCACAAGCAAGTGGTGGAGGCAAGAGTGGTTCTCAGAATAAGAGGAAGCAGAACCAGAACAAGGATGGCCAGAAAAAGAATAAGAAAGATGTTGAGTGCTTCAGCTGTGGTAAGAAGGGCCATTATGCTAGTAATTGTCGGGCTAAGCCAGCGGATAGGAAGTGCTTCAACTGTGGCCAAGTGGGACATCAGAAGGACAAGTGTCCGCAACCCCCTAAAGAAAAGCAGATGGTGAAAGCATATACCCTTAATGATATTCCTTCTTCGTCGAATGCCCCAACCGCGACGGAGAAGGGAAAGAATGTCGTCATTCAAAGTATGCTTTCTGTTTATGATGTTCCTGTAAGATTTTTGTTTGATACCGGGGCTTCCAGTTCTTTCATATCTAGTGACCTGGTAGATAGGTTGGGATTGGAACCCGAGATTGTCGATAGACCTTTACTAGTGACGAACCCGATTGGTGGTTCGACTAGCCTTAGCATGATTTATCATAATGTGGTCTTATCGATTCATGGATGCATGTTTGTTTGTGATTGCTTTGTTTTGGGCTTTACTGGGTTTGGTATTATTTTGGGAGTCGATTGGCTCCAAAGGTACAGGGTGGTGGTAGACTGTGAGGGCTTTTTGGTGATAGCTAGGGCGGATGATGGGCGGAGGGTAGTGTTTGGTGGTCTACCCGGTGATGGGGTAATGGCTAGTTTTCTAAATTCCCTTGATATCCCGCATAGTGAGTTGTCAAGTTTGCCCGTGGTTGGCCAGTATCCGGACGTTTTCGAGGAAGTGACCGGGCTTCCACCACATCGAGAGATTGAGTTCCGTATCGATTTAGTGAAAGATGCCAGACCTATAGTGATGCAACTTCGTCGTATGGCACCATGGGAGCAGCGAGAGCTCGGGGTGCAAATCAGCAATTTTTGAAGAAGGGATTTATCAGAAGGAGTGTTTCTGAATGGGAGCACCAGTTGTGTTTGCTATCAAGGCGGATGGGTCCCTTCGTTTGTGTGTAGACTACCGCGAGTTGAATAAAGTGACGAGGAAGAACAAGTATCCTCTACCGCGGATAGACGATTTGTTTGATCAGTTGAGTGGCGCGAGAGTATTTTCTCAATTGGATCTCGCGACAGGCTTTCATCAGCTTAGAGTGGAAGCTGAGAGTATAGCTAAAACGACATTTCGGATGCCGTCTAGGTTTTATGAGTGGTTGGTCATGCCATTCGGGCTGACCAATGCCCCAGCATATTTTGTGGATCTTATGAATAGGGTATTCAGAGATCAGTTAAATAAGTTTGTCCTTGTGTTTGTGGATGACATTTTGGTCTATTCGAGGACAGAGGAAGAACAAAAGGAACATTTAAGAATAGTGATGGAGGTGTTGAGAAAACACCAGTTGAAAGCAAAGTTTTCTAAGTGTCACTTCTGGAGGAGGGAAGTGAGATTTTTGGGCCATGTTGTTTCAGATAATGGTATTGCCATGGACCCTGCGAAGGTGGCTACGGTACAGGATTGGCCTACGCCCAAGAATGCGACAGACGTAAGAAGCTTCTTGGGGTTAGTTGGATATTATCGTAAGTTTATTCAGGACTTCTCCAAGATAGCAGCAGCGTTGACTTAGTTGACTAAGAAGAATCAAGCCTTCGTTTGGGACGGAGTGTGTGAGAATGCATTCAAGAGTCTAAAAGAAAAGTTGACGCGTGCGCCAGTGTTAGTCATTCCTAAAGGGAATGAAGAAATGACGGTATACACGGATGCTTGTGGTACCGGACTAGGTGCTGTATTGATGCAAGGAGGTAGGGTTGTAGCTTATGCTAGTCGGCAATTAAAGCCGCATGAGAAGAAGTATCCTACCCATGATTTGGAACTGGCAGCGATAGTGTTTGCGTTGAAGATGTGGAGACATTATCTCTTGGGAGAAAGATTTGAGTTGTTTACCGATCATAAATCGTTAAAGTATCTCTTCTCTCAGAAGGATCTAAATCTCCAATAGCAGAGATGGTTAGAGTTCTTGGCTTCGTATGATTTTGATATCGCATATACACCTGGGAAAGCAATGCGGTCGCCGATGCCCTGAGTAGGAGACATGCCAGTTTAGGGGCTATGTTTCTTGAATGGAAGCAACTGGAGTATATCGCAGGGTATGATTTCAGACCAAAGTGCGAATTGGATCCAGATATGTTAGCTAGTTTGACCATCAGACCCACCCTGATTGAGCGAATTGGTTCCAGTCAGAGGGACAATCCTAATCTATTGGAAATCATCTCCAAGTTAGAGATGAACATTGACGGTGAGGAGATGAATTTGTATGGGCTTGATCGAGAAGGATGGCTTCGAAAGAACGGAAGACTTGTTGTACCCAACGTCAATGGTTTGAGAGATGAAGTGCTTAGAGAATGTCATCACTCAAACTTACTATACACCCCGGTGGTGATAAGATGTATCGAGACATGAAACAGACTTACTACTGGGAAGGGATGAAAAGAGACATTGGGAAGTTTATATCCAAGTGCATGAATTGCCAGCTAGTTAAAGCCGAGCAAAAGAAGCCTAATGGTCTGTTACAACCATTAGAAATTCTAGAATGGAAATGGGAGCATGTCTCAATGGATTTCATTGATGGTTTACCAAGGACTAGATCGGGACATGATAGCATTTGGGTAATTGTGGATCGATTGACTAAGAGTGCAAAATTTATACCAGTTAAATCGACCAGAACGGCAACTAAGCTAGCAGAATTGTATATGAAGTGGGTAGTGAGAATTCATGGAGTACCTAAAAGAATTGTGAGTGACCGAGACCCGTTGTTTACTAGTGGGTTTTGGAAAAGCTTATAAGAGGCTCTAGGGTTAGAAGTACTTCTCAGTACCGCGTATCATCCTCAAACTGACGGTCAGACAGAGAGGGTGAATCGTATATTGGAAGATCTCTTGAGAGCTTGTATATTGGATTTTGGTGGATCACGGGATGACCATTTGCATCTAGTAGAGTTTGCATATAATAATAGCTACCAATCCAGTATCGGTATGGCTCCATATGAAGCTTTGTACGGAAGACCGTGCAACTCACCATCATGTTGGATAGAGACCGGTGAGAAATGTGTGCTTGGACCAGATGTGGTGAGGGAAACCTCAGATAAGATTAAGATCATCCAACAACGGATGAAGGCTGCCCAGGATAGGTAGAAGAGTTATGCTGACAAGAGGAGAAAAGACTTAAAATTCTCCATAGGTGACTTGGTGTTTGTCAAGGTTTCTCCGTTGAAGAGCGTGGCAGGAGAGGCAAGTTGGCACCAAGATTTGTTGGCCCATTCCCAGTTCTCGAACAAGTTGGGAATTTGGCATATAGAGTTGACTTACCAGAGAAGATGGCAGGAGTTCACAACGTATTTCATGTTTCCCAGTTAAGGAAGTTCATGCACGACCCAAAGATGACTATTTCACCTGATCAGTTAGAGGACCTCGAAGTGGAACCTGAGGCGGTTGGGAACCGCAAGCCAACTCGTATTGTCGAGCACGATACGAAGCGACTACGAAGGAAGGCGGTGAAGCTAGTCAAGGTTCAGTGGGGCGAGAACGAGAATGACTGTACTTGGGAGACAGAGGAGAGCATTAGGAAAACGTATCCAGAACTCTTTTCCTGGTAAGATATACTTTGTAATTTAGTTATTCCGCATGCTAGGATAGACTTATTTTGCTTCTTGATTGTTGTTTTATGGCCGATAGGCATGCGGAACCCTTTTGTGTGTTTTAGTTAGGGAATTTCGGGGACGAAATTTCTTAAGGGGGAAGAATATAACAACCCGCATTCTACGCATCGGAAGATCGTAGAATATTTATTTATTTCTTATATGAAGGCGTATGGTCATGTAACTTTGGGAAACAACTAGTGGGTTCATTTCCCATGTTCATGATTTTTCCCGCTTTTTAAATGACCATTTTACCCCCAACTGGTACTGTTTTGGTCATAACTTTTGATTGGAAAGGAATTTTGACCTGAAACCACTTTCACTGGCTTCGGATGATGGTTTACCTTTCCGTAGAGTGGTCACATTAGCCAAACGGACTCACCGTTTGGGAGATATGGCTGAAACAAGGTTTAGAAGGTGAAAAACAACTTAACCGGGCCTAATTAGGGTGAGTAGCAAGAGGGCCCATGACCCATTTCGGGATTAGAGATGTATAGGGGCTGATTAGTGTTAGAAAACATTTCTTTCAGCCGCCACTTCCATTCTTGAAACCCTAACAATGGCCTCCACCATCTAAAAAGACCCAAATCAACTTCTAATCACTTTCTAATCAAGGATTAAGCTTAGCAACATCAAATCAAGGGAGATCTTCACCAAATCAAGATTAGAGCTGCTGATTTGCATTGTTATTCGCACCCAAACAGAGATTTATTTCAGATCTAAGATTTATTTGTGGCTAAGGTGAGTGATTTGCATAGTTCCTCACTAATTAAGGTTAATTAAGGGTAATTAGTGAAGATTAGCGAATTTATACATTAATAAATTCTGGAAAAATATTCATAATTTCTTAAATAATGTTTTAGACCTCTGATATGAATTTGGGTTAATTTCATTAAGTTTTGCTAATCATATCATTAGTTTTGCCTAAACATGCTTAAGGGAAAATATGAGATTTTGGGTAGGTTTGATCCAAATTACATGTTATGGTTGTTGTTTTAATGTCAATGGTTGATTCCCTATGTTGCTATGACTGTATGGTATGTTTTGTGATTGATTAGAACTATTAGAATGGTCGAAAACGCCGTCGTATGGCGTAAAACAGTCGCTGGAAAGTCACAGGAAATATGCAGGGTTCCGTACCGGATCGGATCGGATAATTGGGCTCGGATCGGATAGGAGAACTGGGCAAGAGGACTCGATTCGGATTGAAAATTAGCATAAGAGGCTTGGCGAGAAGGAAGGCCATTGCTTAGAGTTGGAGTTGGACAGCGAGATCGGATCAGAGCTAGGGAGCGGGATCGGGTCGGAGCAGGCAAGCGAGTGGGATCGGATCGGAGCAGGCAAGCGAGTGGGATCGTATCGGAGCAGGAAAGCGAGTGGGATCAGATCGGAGCATCCAAGCTGGAGCAGGAGGGACGAACTGAACCGAATGGAGCACGGCACCCGAACCGAACTGAATGGGAAGCTCGGAGATGATTTATCCGAACCGAACCGACTGAAGCAGATTAGACCAAACCGAATTGAACTTCCATCTCTTCCACGTAAAGACTCTTTTGAAGACCAACTCCAATTCAACCAAAACCCGAGATGCAAAGGAAGTCCAAATGAGGAGCTTTGACTCAGTATCCAGTTGGGTACCAATGAGTGGGCTTCATGAGTCGGGCTTTGCTGCGGGACGTGTGCTAAGGGGTTGTCGATGTCCGTAACTTTGGATCACCATGTGTAGGAAGTACGTGAACGGATTCAGGGCCATAGTGGCCTAGGTACGACTAAAGGACTATAGACCAATGAAGTGGGGTCATTTGTAAAGATTTGGTCATGACTCCATGTGGTAAGCTTGGTAGTAACGGTAGTTGTACAAGTCGAACTCCATCACTACTTCGAAGGGTCTAGTGATTGACAGTGGTGGACATCGTATGCTTTATGCACTGAGTGAGAGATGTGAGGATGGTTGTTATGTTTGATTTGTTTGCCATCACTATGACATGCACACCCCCACCCCCGTATGCTAGTACACCATATGCTAGTGGCACCTTAGAGTGTTGTACAGTATGTAGTGCTAACTCTTTGGTTGCAGGTTCAGGTATGGCTTAGTATACCTGTTATTGTTCTGTTTAGCTTCTTATCGCTCATACCAGACTTTTTGTCTGACCCAGAGTTTTATGTCTCTTCTTATTACTCTGGGTGCTCACTCAAGCAGACTAGAGACAGGTTAGCGGGTGATGCGCGAGTAGCGGATTCGGAGGCGAGCATGAGGCTTCCACGTATGATATGCATAGATATTCTCCCTGTGTCGTTGCTGGTCACTACATTGGGCATTAGTAGAGTACCTTTCTTGTTTAACTCTTGAGATAGTTTTAAAAGTTGTAATGGCTTTGGATCATAAGCTGTACTTTGGATTTTCCGCTGCTATGATAGTTTGTTTTCAGCTTATGCACTGTCCCACCTGTTTTATTTCAAGTATGTTATTATTATTATATTTTGTTCCATGCGCTGTGAGACATTCTACAGGTTCCTTGTTGATTCTTCGTCTTCTTCCTTTCCTTCTGACGACCGTTCCGTGCAAACTGGACATGTGTACAACGCACTTTTGGAGTACATGTCGGTTGGTGCGGGGCGGGTTGTCACATGCGCGGTCGACACCTTCATATTTCCGCTTACACCCATAAAAATGAATGACTGTGAGCATTCAACCTTTTCACCCTTTTATCATCTAACCCACGGCTTTTCTTCATAAATTTCCAACATAAAAACTGATGAGCTATGTGAGATCTATCGATTCAACGGTGGAGATGGAGTTTAGTGGTTCGAGTAGGTCGGAAACGGGCTAGAAGCGGCAGAGGGTTTGAGGAGTTTTGGATCTTAATGGCGAACTTAGGTGGCGCCGCCCTTCAGCCATTGGTGTGGGAAACTCGGGCGCACCTTGCGGTGGTCGTAGATCATTGTCTGATGGACGGAATAAGTAGCGGGTCTGAGGTATTTGTTCGATGGTGAAGATTTTGCAGTAGCATGGTATTAGTTTATTAGTTCGGTGGTGAAGATTTTGCAGTAGCATGGATTTAATTCGTGGAAGCAGCATGAAAAGGGAACGAAGATTTGAACGGACGACTGAGTTATAGTTGATAAAAGCAGAAGCTGAGTGGTATCGGCAAGAAAAAAGGAAAAAAAGGAAAAATAAAATAAAATGGACAAGGCGTGGATTGAGAGAACGTGGAGACTAACTGTACAAGGAGGAAAGTTGGAAGTAGCATTGAGGAACAAAGATGGCTGTTTGAACCTTGAGACATCGGTGCATGCGGTAACGGACCTTGGGCCAATTAAAAAAAGAACGTGGGAAAGTTGCTCAGTTGCCTATTCATCATGGTAGGGGAAACTACTGGCGGGTTAAATGGCAATGTTGGACATGCGCAAGTACATGACGTGAGGCCAAAATTATGTTAAAGATTAGTGACTTATTTATTTAAGAAGTAATTATCTAATTTAAAGAGTAAAATATGTATCACTTATATAATGGTTCTTAATTGGTTCATTGCAGAATGGACGGAGAAGTCTGGACCAAGAACAAAGGATACAACAATAAATCAGCCTGTGTTTATTTTTGTAACAATGTAATTAAATATATAATTATTTAGCTAAGGTATTAGTTTAATTAAAACTATGATAACTTAAACGTTAATAACTCTCTGAATATTTATTAGAATTGGACCGAACAAAAAGTGACGTGACTATATAACCGAGGTCCACCATTTGGAACTGGCCTGGACAGGAAATGGTATCAATCGAGATCTTTAGTTAAATTAAACTTTGTTTAATTTAACTAAAACATATGATCTAAAACAGCGAAGCAAAATCAAGTTGTGTTAAACTCACTCAGTTATCCCACTTATATTTTATATAAGTCAGTTTTTTATTTTGTGTGCCATGGTTGCTAATGGTTGACTGTTTGTTGTTCGTTAAATAGATCTTCATATATTGATTGAACTGATGAAATTAAATGTTGTTTAATTTCAGTGAAAACCAAATCGTTATTCTAACTGTTGGTCCCAATTAAGGTAACTTACCTTATTTGTCACGTTTATAAAATAAACGTGTTAATTGTTTGAATTGTTTTGTTAATGTTAAGTTGTTGTTAAATGGCTGTTATATCAGTTAAATTGAATTGAATGATTTTATTTAAGATAACTGATTTGAAAGCAGAGAAGTATAGGTTGGAAGGATCCAACGAGATTCCTCAAATATATTTGATGTTGTTTATTTTCATATTACCATTATATAAACTATTCTGATTGAATGATTGATTTGATTTGTTGACCGTTGATCTAAAATTCAACATTTGTTTGGCTTAAATCAGTGGGTGATATTGGTTGAGTAATTGGCAATATATGGCCTATAAATCAATCATTGTATAAATATGGATTTACCGTTGGATGAATCGACCGTAATGAAGTTATAAATTTATTTATAACCGAATGTAGATTTTTAAATATATTATTTAAAATGAAATTTATAAAAGGGAAATTAACCAAACACATATATGTTGATTGTTTTAATCACCATTGTTGTATAAAAAATCAGTCGTGTGCGAAGCACGTGTCTCATCTTGCTTATTAAATGATTTATAAAGCTAATTCTTATATTACTAAGATGAATAAGCAAGTGAGAAAGGATTAATATAATGATTTATAACTGAGATTTATTATTTGTAAGAAACAGTTAAATGAAATTATTTAAATTAATTATATTATTAATTAATTTAAATAAGGGACTAACTGGAACTGGTTAACGAAATAACCATGTTTTAAATCGACGAAGTCAACTGTTTTAACTGGATCGATTATTAAATCAATTTGTTTTGAATTTATCTAATGAAATAGTTAATGAATATTTGTTTAAATTTTAATAAGATCCTTTTAAAAAAAGAATTATTATTTATTTTAGTCAATAAAGAATTCAACCACTTATATAGTTGTTAATGATGAAGTAAATTATTATTTCAATTAATAATAATTTAAGAGGTTACTTTTTAATTGGAATTCATTTAAAAAGTGATCGAAGTTGAAATGAATCGAATTGAATGGTGAAAAGAAGTTTATGAGCGAGTTTTATATTAAAACCTGTGTTTTTATAATGAAGTTATAAAAAAGATTTTAAGCGAATGTGATAGCTCAAATTAAATATTTACTGAATATTTGAAGATAGAAAAAGGAAATTAGTAAAATGGGAAAATGGTATTAAATAACGAAATGAAATTTATTCTGAGGTTCGGAATGTGATATTCAGAATGTTAAGCGGGGTTGAGAGTATAAGCTAAGTAAAAGATTTTGGAAATGGCAATGAATATAAATTGTCGTAAATGATGTACAAACGATTTTTTAAATGGAAGTTAGGAGTTGAAATGTAATCGGAATATTTTTTGTCATAATAATTTACAAATGGGATTTGTAAATGTAGTGAGAGATTTGAAAAATGAATTTGTAATAATTGTTACAAATAAAAAATTGGTCTATTTGATTTATAAACTAAATATCTTTAAAAAGGATCGCTATGTGATTTTAGACATTGCATAAGTTGTCGTAATAATTTGAAAAGGTATAATAAAATGAAAGTTAAGAGTTTAGAAATGAAATTTGTAACATTTGTTACAGGTGATAAATGAAGTGTTTTGATAAAAGGGATTCGTATGAGATGTCAGTATAAGAGTTGTAAAGGATATAAAGGTAAGATTTATAAATATATTTGTATATGATTTATTAAGATATTTATATTAGATTTGTTAAAGATGGTTATATATGATTTATAAAGACCAGTATGATATTGTTGTTGCAAACAAGTCAAAGAATGTATATAACAAAATCGAAAGTCGAGTATAATATTAAAAAGGATTAATAAAGATTAATCGAGAAGTAAAATAATAGTACTTAATAATTAATTAAGTAAATGGTGTTCAGAGATAAATAAGGTTTTCAAAAGAAAATGTGTGGTTATTAAACTTCTATCTATTCTGAATACATGAATGTTGTTGTTCAAGGTTTGAGAGGTAAATAAAATACTCCAACTTGAACGACTTCACGATTATCTAGGAATGATATTAGTTTATAAACGAGAGAAAGTGAGGGAAATATAAGTTATGATTTCCGTAAATAATATTAAAAGCTGTGTTCGAAAAGTTTATCGGTGAATGAAATGATTTTTTAAGAATATTCTTATTTTAATTAGAAGTAAAAGATAAACTCCGAATATTGGAAGATTTAAAGAAATAGAATTAACAGATGTTTAATTAACAAGGCCGAATAATGCCAAGTACTGAATCAGTAAACTCATTTCATTCACATGATTATTTATTTGATAGTTAAATAACCGACTATCAAATCTAGCTAATGTGATTGTTGGTACGGAAAGACCGGGATCGAATTATATTCGAAAACCTTTCCGACCAGCTAATACGTGGAAATGTTAATTGAAGATGGGGCATTGAAGACCGTGGATCTTCATCAATGAAAGAACCACTTGTTGAAATTCTCTGGTTTAGCAAATGGAGATATTTTGACTTGTGATTCTATCGTGAGTGAAATCTTCGGATTGCAAGGACTACTCATTACTGATCCTTGGGGTGACACCTATATAGAATGTGGTAGGAGGGTGCCTTCGGCTCATCCTGTTCCTGGATGACTTGTATGGACGAGTGTCTGACAGAGTATTTCCAAAGGAGTTACTTACATCGATTTTTTTCAAACGTATTTCTGTTGGTGGCGAAGAGAGGGGCACTTCTCTTAGCTTAACGCTCAGAGTATTTTTATGGAAATAAATTAAGTAATATCCAGCAGATCTAACGATGTGGCATTCAAAATGAATGGTGGCCGATGTTCAGAAGAATTAAACAATAATATCATAATGATAAATTTATTTATTAATTAATTAATTTAGACCTCAAGCCTCTTCAACCAGGAAATGGTATAAAATCGGGTAGGTCGCATGGCTATGTGGGTCGCACCCATCAAAAGGGTATATCATTCCCTGATCTAGTGAAATTAAATGCCTTCGGTTTCCCTTTATTTTATTTGTATTCTATCGGTTCGGTTGGCTGGCCCCTAACCGTGGTAATGATATATTCGGTACTCTCAAGCGAAGTGAGGGGCCGGTCATGTTTAGCCGGGGTTGCAAGATGTTCTTGTTGAATCCCCAATGTATTCTTCTCCAGAGGTACATTGTCGAACGGTGGTCCCATACCTTGCCATAGTTGGGAATCCATTCTCCAACAAGTGCCGGCGGTTTAGATTGTATACTATATATGTGGAGCATGAGATGCAAGCGTTCTGCTAGATTAATATTTAATTGTATTTAGACACTATTATAATATCAGAAAAGATATTGATTTCAAAAATGTTTTGGGTTATCGTAAGGTAAAAATCGTTCGTATCTCTGTGTGGATTTGGTCTTACGATTATCCTTTACTTTCAAAAAGATTTTGACTTTAAAATCAAGCTGTGTGGTAAATTTTAAACTTAGTGGTTTTTCTCACTCTGGTTCACCAGATTGACCCGTCGTTTGTAATGCTCGGGTTAGACCGGGGTGTACAGGTTCAGATTATCAGATGCTATGAAGTCCACAGACGAGCTGGAGAAGTCCAGACGTATCATATATGGTTGTTATTCCGCTGTTTGTTGTATATGAGGACAGGATATTATAACTGTCCAGATGTGTTGATGTACTCTGATGATTGTAAGTATTTTTAAAGCTCTCAGTAAAGATTTTTTATATTATATTTTGTTCTGCTGCAATGTGAGATTCTGATTATGTGTTGTGTTGGTTCTTCTTTTTCTATTCTAATATTTCTTTCTTTATTATCTCACCCTCTATATTCTTTCTAATAACGTTCCTGTGTTTTCGATGCTTGAATGTTTGACACTGTGTTTTTGTGTCGATTTTCGAGATTGAAAATCCTCTTGCCGTTACAAGTCCCCTCCTCAATTGTAAGCAAGTGTTACTCATTCCAGGAACCCAAAATACTAACCCAACTCCTCACAATCGAACACTCAATTCTCCATGTTCATCACCAAACATCCGCATTCCTCCTTGTTGAAAACAATACAACATTGGCCTTCCTATCACTTCTCAACTCTATTATAGCACCCTGCTCCTCACACGCGACTTTGGCCTTCACCCAGTCCCTCACCTGCGAACTTCCAACATCCAACAAAACCCTAAATCAACTTCACCAATTTTCATCGCACCATTACCAGAAGATTACACTATCTTCACATCACTAATCGAACTCGACAACTGAACCCTAAGTCGCGTTATTCTTCTCAAATAGTGATGCAAAGATTTCGAACATGAAAATCTCGAGAAAAACACTGTCGACCCTTCATGATGTCACGATCCCAGTACAACCCTCCTCTCCCTTCTTTTTTTCCTAAACCAAGTAGAAGCTCACACCCTAACTTGCGACTAAGGAAGCCGACCCCAGATAAATCCATCGAAACTTACACAACACCCACGAATTAACAGATCCAGAGCGAAGAATTCGAATTAGGTCTTCCACTATTATCATTTCTCTCATCTTCTTTTTTACGGGAATAATTGGTGCTTCGAAAAGGAAATCTTTGATTATTTGATCAAAGGGGAACTCATGACTTGCTTTTTTTCACTTAGGAATGATAAGTAAGAAAAGAGATTGGCAAAAGGGGGAGTCGCATATTTATATAAAGATGTATACTTAGCTATTAAGAAATGTGTGGTACAATGGTAGGGTAGGTTAAGTACACTAATATTAAATACGATTTGATTTTGATTTAACTGTGATTTGAGTTCGATCTTATCCATTAAATTTTATAATAATATATTCGGGGTTCCGAATTCCAATTCGAGCGCAATAACCGACGTTCTTAGGGTTGTACCATTATTCTGAACACACTGGATCAGCATTCGAAGTTCCACTCGATTTTATGGTGAATACATTAATTTAAATCAATATAAATTAAATTTAAAAAAAATTCCTTGATAATAAATTAATATTAGTATTCTAATTCAAACTAAATTTTGCATTGATCATCTGAACTGTTTTTGATTCAGTTTTTATCTTCGAATTAAACTAGATTTGTTTTTCGTATTACGATTATTTAATATATTCAAAATAAATCGTATTTCAATTTTTAAATCAATAACTCAATAAAATATCCATTTATATTATCAATTCAATATTTAAATTAAATGTTAAAAAATAAATCGACCAAAAATCTTGGTCGTTACACATCAGCAGCCAATTTTACCATCCAAACTAGCATCCATTAAGCCATGCATCCTTAGCCTTAACGTAGCATGCAGAATTCTAATGAATAGTACAAGTTACAATGACGTAAGGTGACACGACATTAATAGGTCATACCAACGAAGAGTTACAAATATATCTTCTTCACACTCTCTTCCATTTCCCATGTACAATCGTCACCATCCTCACTCTATTGTACCTTGACTAGATTAACTGTCTTCCTTTTAGATGTTTCGTGTCATTCCCCAGAATGTGAAGCAGCTTATGAGGTCTTGCAACTACAGTTTTGACTTCTAGGTCTTCATACTGTTCCAGAGATATCACCACATTCGAATCATGCACACACTTCCGTAGAAAAAAACATGAAAAACATTGTGCACACTCGACATTTTCTCGAGTAAATCCAATCTATACACGAGCTTTCCAATCTGCTAGACTATCGGAAATGGTCCAACGAATCTTGGAGCTAGCTTTCCTCTGCTTCCAAATCTAACAACATTCTCCAATGGTGAAATAATAACTAAAACCATATCGCCAACATTAAACTCCAAATCCTTTCGATGCTTATCAGCATAACTCTTCTGACGAACTTGGGTTACTTTCATTGGTTGTCGAACGATCTCCAAACAATTTGATGTCTCTATGATCATCTCTGGCCCAAGCATCAACTTATCTCCATCATCTAATGAACATGCCAACGAATTACAAGGTCTACATACAACGCCTCGTATGATGCCATTCCAATGTTTGACTGGTAGCTATTATTGTACGCAAACTCAACTAGATGTGGATGTTTCTTCCCACGATCCTCCGTATTCCAATACACACGCTCTTAGGAGATCTTCCAAAACTCGGTTAACCCTGTCGGTTTGACAATCAGTCTAGGGATGATAAGCCGTACTTAAACACTACTCGGTTCCCAAAGTCTCTTGCAAACATTTCCAAAATCCACTTGTGAATAATGGATCTCGATCACTCACTATGCTCTTCGGGATACCATGCAATCGAACTATCCATTTAATGCATAGCTCATCCAACTTGGATGTTGTCCTAATCGATCTGATAGGAATAAACCTTGCGCTCTTGGTCAAATGATCGACGATGACCCAAATGCCTTCGTTTCCCGCCCTAGTTCTAAGTAGTCCACCAATAAAATCCGTCGATATCTGCTCCCACTTCCACGTAGGTACTTCTAATGGTTGAAGCAATCCACTTGGCTACTTCTGTTCAGCTTTCACAAACAGACAGTTCATACACTTGGAAATGAACTTTCTAACATCTCTTTTCATCTCTTCCCAGTAGTGGGCTCGCTACATGTCCTGATACATCTTATTACTATTGTATCTAATAATTCTATGATTTTTTTATGATAGCAAACATAAACTTATTATTATAAATGTGTTTACAATTGTACTGTTCTACAACATCACAAACAAAAATAAATATTTACATTTAAAAAGAATAATACAGCATAAGAATATAAATATTCAAATAGTATTTTATTTAAATATAATATTTTATTTCAACAGTACAAATTTATAACTCCGCTATTTGTATATTTCACTGAAATACAATACATTCAGTTTCATTTGTTACATTGTTCCTAAGACTTCCCGTACCTCCCCGCGAAGGAAAGCCCGGATTGCTTTGAGGACAAGACAAATCAGAACACAGATAGAAGAACATTTCATTGATTATTACAACAATTTCATCAGAATACAAGAATATACAGAGTATGAATAAATCATATACATTTGATCAATATCAGAGATTTAAATTACATTTAAATACATAGCAGCGGAAAATAATACAAGACCCAACTGAAAGAGATACAAAGATATAGAGCTTTCCGAATATCATTCCAGCTGTAAACTAGGATCCTGTGAATATAAATCTGCAAAACCAAAACTACTAGCTGCCCGTATGGAAAATAGGGGCATCCAGAGTTTAGGTTAAAATAATAAACTCTAGGTCAGTCATGTGGCTGGTGTGAAAACTAAAACAGTTATTAATCTTTATTTTAAAGTTCGGTAAATCAAGGGACCACGTCGTATAACGCGGCATGGGTTTCCTCCCAAGAATACCAGTGCATAAAACAAACAGTGCAATGCTAAATAAAGAACAATAAAGCTATTATAAGACTCAGGTCCCATCACACAATGTAACGCAAGCCGCAGGATAGAGTTTTTACCTTATAATAGCCAAAAATGCTTGGTACGTGAAATTTCATCTTTTATTATTACTATAAGTGTATAGTGTCAAAACAATTTCAATCATAAGTATCAATCATAGACGACATAAGTGCCCCATACCACTATGTCTCCATATATAGGATTACAACTAAATCTGAAATGTCTCGTATTGGAAATTGGATTTCCATCTGTGAACCAAGGCAAGGGATTGTCCTTACAGCTTCGAGACGCTCTAGCCCGTGTCTCAGGATCCAGACTCAGGTGGGCTCTTGGATCGTCAGGGTCGGTCCATATGGAGTGGATCAAAATGCCTGAACATTGTGTTTCCCCACCCTATGGGGCGTCAACTGGTCATATACTGACCAAACTATCAGCCCCGGAATGACCGATATAACCGAGGCGCCTTGCTATCCATCATCCACATAAGTTAAATGTCAGGGCATGCAAAACGCTGACACCACTCCTAGCTAGAAGGAAACGCGTGTCCTACCGAAGTCCTCTCTCATTTCTGGTTCACACCGCAGTGTGAGGCTCGCGAATCAACGCTACACAAAGCTACGCTATATTAAAGCTGTGCTTTGATCATCAACCACAAGACTCTGCTTTTCAACAGAAGACTTGATCATGTGCATCTCAGCATGCCACATAGGCAATTCACGTTATGCAACCGATGTCTATCAATCACATAGAGTGAAATCCGATGTCAGACACACATCCATTAACAAGTACGCTCTGGGTCTGAATGAAACCAGAGGCAACTTATTCCTCCCTATATGTCAAATACAGGGGAGAGGCCCTCGCATATCCGGTCGATCTCTAAGTACGTCTGGACGATCCCCACTTATTACCTTGTCTTGGGAGTACATCCCAATCAAGACATCAGTAATCATCCAAATGATGTGCAAACCTCCGGTCTTCAACCACCGTCTTCATCCTCGACACATCGTCGAATCAGTTATTCAGAATCGGATAAACCCGGTCTTTCTGAATAACACACGTATATAATAAACAAGTGCTATAAAAACACAACATACGCCTCATTCCAATCCAAAATATTCCTTTATTCAAATATTCTTATAATTTGGGGAAGGTTCCCATTAATTTTATCAAAGATAAATTCTTTAAATTTATTCTTTAATCTTCCTTTGAATATCAATTCAAGCTAAATTATGGTTTATCCAAACTAGTCGGAATTAATGAACCTTACCGAAGTAATCATTTGTTAAATTTCCCAACCCCAACCTATTCATCCCATGAAGTAAAACTGGTAATACTTCATTTCTAACACCACGGTGTTATCGGTAAATTCAGTTACCATTTCACGTTCATATCTAACTAAAGATTCAACTATCGCTTGGAGCAAAACTAGTGATACTCCATTTTCTATCATTTCAATCTAGTTAGAAATTCATTAAAACTCCACTTGGTTTTAATCTTCCCAAAAATCAATATTAATGATTGTTTAACTTGGGAAATCATATCCTGTCTTTAACTGGGTTAAAGAACCAATGTCATTTAAAACACGGTTCACTATAAACCCAAAATGACATTCCACTCCATCAGCCTTTAACCGTAAATTAGCAAGTGAACAATTCCCTAAGTATTAACCCCGAAGGCAGAAATCAACATCAGATCAATGCCCAAGAAACCATTCAACTTAACTAATCTCCAGTTAGTTTCTGATTTTCTTAACTCCTTTGGGTCTAAGAATAGTATTGTTAAAGATACCATTCACGACAACCCAAAATCTTATTCTTGTCTTTAATTGGGTTAAAGAACCAATGTCCTTTAAAACACGGTTCACGATAAACCCAAAATCACATTCCATTCCATCAGCCTTTAACCGTAAATTAGCAAGTGAATAATTCCCTAAGTACTTACCCCGAAGGCCAAAACCAACATCAGATCAATACCCAGGAAACCATTCAACTTAACTAATCTCTAGTTAGTTTCTGATTTTGTTAACTCCATTGGGTCTAAGAACAGTATTATTAAAGATACCATTCACGACAACCCAAAATCTTATTCCATTGTTAAGCGGGTTAAAGAACAAGTGTTATTTAAAACACCATTCACGATAAACCCAAAGACCAATTTCAATTCCGTTCCAATTAGATATCAATTAATTGGTATACTTCATTAAATCTAAATAAAAAGATTTAATCTTTTCTCAACTAGGTTCAAGAACAGTGTTAATGAAGACACTATTCACGACAAACCCAAAATCATATTTAGTATTAAATACAAGGCTCTAAATAGAAAATATATCGGCTTATATTCAATATCAAATTCTGGAATCAACAAATATCATATTGGAATAACGATATATATATATTCCAAATTCCTCCACAATATCCGTATAATCACGTAATCCAATATCGAAATATTCTAAAGATAATTTCAATTCAAATCCATTCCAATTCATATATTGGAAATTCCGGTTATTTTTTAAACCATTTCAAATCCAATTTATTTATTTTAAAAATATTGGATTTTTAATTCTAGTTCATTACTAGCTAATTTCGATAAAAATAAGTTTTTATCTTTTCAAATATGGAATTTTTCATCCTTACTCTTTCAAAATCATTTATTATGATTTTACACAAATTATTAATATTTTTAATAATTTTATCAAGGCCCGTACAATCGATTTCCACAAACGGCCATCGAACTGCACTTACAACGACCTTTTCCAAATTTGATTTGGACATAATTACAAATCCATCCGTTAGATTTCAACTCTCTCATATTCGTGAGAAAGCTCTTTTCGATACTAACCTAATGGATCTGGTTTTAGGAGAATCCGACGGTCGGATCTCCCGTAATGTCCGTTCGAAGTCAATGGTCGAAATTCGCGAAATACTGCAGTGCGGCGCGTTCTATTCAGGCCATTATATTATATATAATATATATATTATATATATATTTTGTGACGCCCCCAGTCCCCGTACTGACGGTGGCAAGGGTAATCTTTGGAATATAATACATAAACAGAAATAACAGAACAGAATTAAATAAATACACCAGATAATGTACAAATAATACACTGGATAAACATAATCATCAGAGTTACATAGTATACAGGATCATACTTAGTGCAAATACAGTTCAGCTATACATAAATGTCTACAGTGAAAAACAAACATAATATGTACAATAGGAGCTGAACAGCATAAAAAGAGATAAATGATAGAATCTGTCTTCAGCTCCAGCTATCCAGAAAAAGCCTGCTAAAACCTAAACATAAGGCTTCCCGTGTAGAAAAAGGGGCACCCGAGTTTGCAAGTGAAACAAACTACAAGTCAGTCATGGGACTGGTATGAGAAATCTATTTAACACATTGTATAATATGGCTAATCACAGGACTACGCCACTTTCGCGGAACGGGTTTACTCCATTGGACTGCCAGTGCTTTAAAACAAATAATTCATTTAAACATCGCAATGCTTTTTATAAAAATGAAGCCATTATAAGACTCAGTTCCCATCACACAATGCAATGCAAACCGGAGGATAGAGTTTTACCTTATAATGGCCAAAATATGCTCGATACGAATAAAACAGTAGAATTTGATATTATTACTAGTGTTTACATGTTTCAAAAAAACAATTTCGAATCATAACTATCAATCATAGACGGCATGGGTACCATATATCATGTCGCCATATATATATATATATATATATATATACAATCAACACCGCACAGTCACGTATTTGGAAATTGGATTTCCGTCATGAACCAAGGCAAAAGATAGTCCTTACCGAATTCGAGACGCTCTAGCCTGTGTCTCAGGAACAGCCACAAATGCACCTTGGATCGTCAGGGTCGGTCCACACGGAGTGGATTATAATGCCTGAAAAATGTGTTTCCCCGCCCTATGGGGCGTCAATGAGCCAACGAATGACTCCATCGGTCCCGGATCGACCGATATATCCAAGGCGCCTCGCAACAGCAACTACCACACAGGTGAAAATAATATGAATGTCAGCTAGTTTAAGCACTAACACCACCTCTAGCTAGAAAGAAACGCACGTCCCCCCTGAGGTCCTCTCCTGTTTCTGGTTTATACCGGGGTGTGAGGCTCGTGAATTCACGTTATACACAAAGTTATGCCACACAGGCCGGGCTTTGATCATCAACCACAAGACTTTGCTTTTCAACAGAAGCCTTGATCACTGCATCTTAGCATGCCTCACAGGCAATTCACACCATGCGACTGATGGCTATCAATCACACAGAATGAATTCCAATGTCAGACACACAGTCCATTTGCAAGTCCGTTCTGGGGAACGAAACCGGAGGCACTATATACCTCGCATACCCATCGATCTCCACGTACGTCTGGACGATCACCACTCATTATCCATATTTCGGGATGCCTCCCAATCAGGACATCAGTTACCATCCAACCGAGGTGAAAATCTCCGGTCTTCGACCACCGTCTTCATCTTCGACTTCTTAACGTCGATTCAATTACTCAGAATGGGATAAACTCGGTCTTTCTGAGCAACTCGCGTATATAATAAAAAGTTGCTACACAAACACAACATACGCCTCATTTCAATTCATCAGTCACTAACCGTAAATCAGTAAGAGAACGATCTCCCAAATATTAATCTTGAAGGCCGAAACCAACATCAGATCAAAACCCAGGAAACCATTCGACTTAGCTAACCTTCAGTTAGTTTCTAAATTTACATTCCATATCATTTATAGTATTTTATAATGATTTATCGCTATTTTTATTTATTTAAAAATAGCCAATTTATTCAAACGACGCTTCAGGCTATAACGCGGCCGTGGTGCTGTTTTTCTTCAGATTTGATTTACACATATCTGAAAATCTAACCGTTGGATCTTCACAAAATTTATATCATTAGAAAGATCTTTTCAAAACGAATCCAACGGTTCCAATTTTGGGAAAATCCGATGGTCGGATCTCCCGGTACAATCGTTTGAAGTTTCGATTTCAAAATACGAACTGCAGCGTCGTTATTCGATTTAATTTAATTATATTTATATACATATATATATATATATATATATAATCGATTCTGGCGCTGTTTTTCTTCAGATTTGAATTAAACATTCCAGACAACCCAATCGTTGGATCTTCACAAAGTTGGTGTCGTTGGAAAGATATTTCCAAAGCGAACCCAACGGTTTCGGTTTCGGGAAAATCCAATGGTCGGATCTCCCGCACTAATCGTTTGAAATCACGGTTTCAAAACAAGAACTTCAGCTTCGTTATTCGATTTATTTTAATTATATATTAATATATAAATATAATCGATTCTTCGATTTCAAAACTATATGCTTTTCATACATTTGATAAAAATGATATTTTTATCCAACAGACATTTATTTTGACACTTCACTATTTTCAACCATTCATGTATATAGTAAAAATGTGATTTTTATTGCAGAACAATTTATTTCAAAACACGACTATTTTATATAGTTCATATAGATGATAAAAATATGGTTTTTATAGATGATAAAAATATGGTTTTTATTATAAAACAATTTATTTCAAAACACGACCATTTTATATAGTTCATATAGATGATAAAAATATGGTTTATATTATAAAACAATTCATTTCAAAACACGAATACCATTCAACACATGAATTTCTATTCAATGAATGAATTTCTATTCAACACATGAATTTCTATTGAACACATGAAGGTTTTCTATAGTTCGTATATTTAAAATAAAAATGTGATTTTTATTGTTAAAACAATTTATTTATAACACGAATAACATTCAACACATGAATTTCTATTCAACGAATGAATTTCTATTCAACACATGAATGCAGTTTCAATATATGGAATAATTTCAGCAAATGAAAATAATTCTAACACATGAATATTTTAGAAAATTTCGGCAGCATAACGGCAGGGTAGTTAAAACCTGTGCCGTCCCTAGTACGACTCCTCGCTCTACCTTAAAGCCTCGCAATTTTTGACAATGGGGATTTCATGCATCTAGTTCGCATGCAGGCGGCATGTATATTTTTTTCCATTTCGACAAACTAATCCTATGTGGTTTCAACCAAATAATTCTCAACCACAAACGGGTATTTTTCAACCACAATCAATCAATTTCAACCACAAACAATTTTAATCAACCATTCGCTATCAATCAATTTTCACACCTATCACAACCAATAAATATCGTCCATGGTTTATGGACGAGGGGCATATATATATATATAAGTATATTTCACTTCCATTCAACACATATATAATTTTTACAACGCATATATAACTTGTACATCGAACGTACAACTTATACAACGCTTATACATGAGGTGTACAACGCTTATATAACTCATACATCGACTATTATACATCGTCGTTTTCCATATCGTTTATAGTTTAGAAATCTCACATTGGGTTCCACTCCACCAAAAATAGCAGAAGGCTCAGAAAAATATGCGGTCTCTTCTAGAATGTAGAAGACGTCCACACGAGTCCATTGTCTCTTGTTTCACTGAATTTCATCAAGAAACAAAAAAGATATGAATTTTACAGTGAAATCCAAAACCATAGCGCTTTAAAATGCTATAATCTATAAATCAGAAATAAAGGCCGTTACCTTCCAAAATCGTTCGAACCTAGGTCTTCGATTTGCAATCAAACCGAAGCACGTTGTCGAGATTAGGTGGCGCAGCATGGTAGGGCGTGGAAATCCGCTCAGAACGACGCCAGGTGGGCCTACTTCGGTGGTGGATCGTAGGCACGGCGTCGCTCCGAAGTCTCGAACTTCGGAGGAGGATATCTCGTCGACGGCACAACTACAGGGGGGGCCACCGGTCTTGATATGAAGGGGGAGGGAGTACTACAGAAAGTTCAACAGGGGCGGTGGGTTTTGGTGAGAGGAATCGCCGGAAAATGGCTGGGAACAGAGAAACGGGTTTCGTCGTCGATTGGGGGGAGGGAGAGAGAGAAAGCGGGGAGAGAGAAGGAATGATGGCCAATAAGATTTTTCCATTTAATTTATATATTTTTAAATTTCGAAAATACCCTCTTTCACACATGAACCCCAATACAGACCCAACGACTGTCATCCCTAGCTAAATACCCTCATTCCGAACATAATGGGATATGTTTCGTAGGCCCATTCGAATGTTGCAGTCAGTTTTCCTTCAAATTAAAATATATAACATTCAATATTTGATTTGAACGTACATTTCAATTTGTCGGGGCCACATACTGATTCTAAAAATTCCCGAAAAATAAATCTAGCTATGTTTTGACGATACGGTCCCAACAAAACTAGTTTCGTCAAATTCTGAGACCGTTTGAAAATGGCCATTTTCTGGTCGATCCAATTTAACTTTAATTGCCCAAAACACATTTTCCTTCGCCACGCTCACATACTAGCTTCAAAAATTATGAAATTTGAAATCTAGCAATAACTTCATATCCCGGATCCAACAAAAGTGGTTTCGTCGAATTCCGAGGTCGTTCGCAAAATGACCATTTTCACGGGCCATATAAACTCTATAGCGACCTTTCTGAAAATTCATTTAGCCATAACTTTTGCTTCTCGCTATGAAACTTCGATTTTTCAGATTCGTTAGAAAGGTATTCACTAACAGATTTTAATATTTTTGGTTTCACTCAAATCCGTTTTGTTTTGCACTCGGTATAGTCAGTCAAAGTTTGAATTCAAATTTTGAAACTACCGTGCCATTTCAGGCCTTGTTTATAATTAGAATTAATTATATTTATTTTCAAACGTTGATTCAAACTTAGTTTTCGTCGTTATTATTTAAAATATTATTTTAAATATTTAAAATACACCAAAATAGCCAATTTAAATTTTTTTAAATTGGTTCAGATTTTCCGGGTCGTTACATATTTAGTCGATTTCCATTTAAAACGTATTTTATAAATCATTTTAAATTCGTTTTCAAAACAATTTCAACTTCATATTCAATTTCTAATCAAAATTGAATATTCCATATCATCGATACATAAATGATAATATTTTCAAAACATTAGATTTCGAAATCATTTCCTTTTCGATATTCATTATATATAAAATCGATGTAAATATCGTTTACGTCAAAATGGTGTTAATCTACTCAACACGACTTTATATATTTAAATATTTTCATGTCCATCCCTAATCGGACATCAAAATCATATTTTGATTCTTTTCTGAATATTATTTGAAAATATTCGTTATTTTAAAATAATCGTTATTTAAAAATATTCATTCTTTCTGAACTGGAATCAGACACAGTCAATTACCATATAATGTGATTATATGGATTTCATACAACACATGTACCCAACAACAACGATAAGTAATCATCCATCATCCAGAGTGCATTCTACACTATATAAGCATTAAATATAAATATTTAACGCTTACAACGGTCTGTCAACCTATTGATTGACATACAACTAAACAGTTAGGATTAGTGTACGTCAAATCTCATCCCAACACCCGTGTGGGGTTTCAATCAACAAATAATGAATTTTATTTGTGCAGTTGGGCGATGTGTAAAATTTATCGTCCCAATTCATATCAGTAAAATGGGTGTTCATAAACCAATCGTCTGATTTGTAAACGAGTATTTATTTTATTCATATACACGTTAAAAATTATATTTCAACTATAAAATATTTTTTTAACTATAAAATATTTTATTCCATTCCACATCACACAATCAACTTTCACAACATAATCAAACAAACAAATAAGTCGTCCATAGTCTGTGGACGACGGGTGTCCGGTGCTGCTAAGCACCGTCTGCATCCTAGTATATATTTTAACTAGAAAAATAGAATAAAAGTGAGAAGTTCTCACCATGGGTTCCACCCCACCATGCTTTATTTCTAAACAGTCTGAATTCCGTTTTGCTTTCATTTCGTTTCATCGCAATCTTTTTCACACGATTTTTATAAAAAAAATCACATTTTTATTTCAACGCTATATATATAATAAAAATCAGATTTTTACAATGCTTCTTTCTATATAAAAATTATATTTTTATATCTCTACTTCTTATATAAAGATCGTATTTTTATTTCACTTCTCCTATAATAAAAATTATATTTTTATTATGTTATTCATATAAAAATCACATTTTTATTTGTTCACTTTCAATATAAAAATCACATCTTTCTATATCGTTCAAACAATAAAAATCCAATTTTTATTTGCCCTTCAAATAAATAAAAATATAATTTTTATCTTGCTTTACACACATTAAAAATTGAATCTTTGTGTTACTAAAAATATAATCTTTATATTCATTAAATAAAAATCATTTCTTTTTATTCATAAAAATTCAAACTTTCCGTTATAAAAATATAATCTCTTTATATTTAAAATCATTGCTGTTATATAATAAAAATCTAATTTTTCTTATGCTAAAATAATAAAAAATCAAATCTTTGAATAAATAAAAATCCTATCTTTTATCACCTAAAAATCCTATATTTTATCACTATTAAAATCAGAGGAATTCACCTTTCGATCGGAGGAGAGGGCGCGTCAGGCATGGTGGAGATCGTCGGAGAGGGGGGTGAGAACAAGTCTGACTTGCGCAGGGGGTCTGAACGAGGGAGGTGGCGGGTTTAATTTAGGGTTTAGGGTTCGCGGGGCTTGTGTTTCAGAAAGGGGGAAGCGTGGAGGGAGAGGGAGAGGGTCGAGGAGGGAGTGGCGGCGTCAATTAGGAGGGCGGTGGCGCACCTGGGGCGGCGCGATGTGGAGTATGGCGGCGGGTGGTGGGTTCCATCATCGTTGCGTTTGTTTTCTTTTTCTTTTATTTTTTAATCTCAAATTCGATCTGAACGATGGAGAAAAGGGGGGTTAGTGTAAAGAATTTATATTTATTTATTTATTTCTCATAAAGGTTCACTTTTTATTCGAACTCCAAACGAGACCCAACGACTGTCGTTCTTAGCTAATTACCCCTATTCCAAACACAATTGGATATGTATCGTAAGCTAGTTTGGCTGTTTCGATCGGTTTCCATCAGAATCAAAATATAAATCCATCTATTGAATTTGAACGCACATTTCACTTCACCGGGCCACATATGGACTCCAAAAATTCCAGAAAAATTATTTCTAGCTTTGTATTGACGATACGGTTCTAACCAAACTAATTTCGTCAAATTTGGAGACCGTTTGAAAAATGGCCATTTTTTGGTCGATCCAAATTGAGTGAAACTGTCAAAACACGTTTTACTTCGCCACGCTCACATATTAATTTCAAAAATTATGAATTTTGGAATCTAGCAATAACTTGACGTCCCGGATCCAACAAAAGTGGTTTCTTCGAAAACGGAGGTCGTTTGCAAAATTTCCATTTTTAAGGGCTATATTTTCCATAGCGACTATTCTGAATTTTCAACTGGGTATAACTTTTTACTCCTACTACGAAACTTCAATTTTTTTTGATTTGTTGGAAAGATATTTTCAAATAGATTCAAATATTTTTGGTTTCAGTAAAATCCGATTTATTTTGAATCATGTACATTCGTTTGAAATTCGAAATCGAATTTTCAAACCACCGCGCTATTTTCAATTCCTTTTATAATTAAAAATAATTATTTATATTCTAGCGTCGATCTATATAAATATATACATTCTAATTATATTCAAAATAAATTTCTCACCGTTATTATTTAAAATAATTCATTTTAAATATTCAAAATTCACTAAAATTGCCAAAATAAAAATTTTAATTGGTTCAGATTTTCCGGGTTGTTACAATCTCCCCCACTTAAAATCCTTTTGTCCTCGAAAAGGAACGGAGCTGAAAGTTGTTTAACTAATCAACTCATCTTTTTTTTATTTTAACTATGGCTTAAGTTTTCAACTTTTCAGTTTCTAAAAACTTTTCAAATTTTTCAAAAATTTGGCTAACACCCTAAATTTTCGAAAAATTTCGCCATAACCTCCCTTGTACGGGAGCACCGGGAAAATCCCAAAATCGCCATATAGGCCTTTCCAATCCAAAAAGAAAAAGAAACAGCCAATCGGCTCATAAAATCATCAAAAACCCCAAGAAATACAATAAACACGTACCTATTTGTCGGGCAAACAATTTTATTCCTCTTCTCTAGCCTCCTTGCTATGACCTGTTCAATGTATATACATGTACATGTATGCATTTCCAAACAATTTTCAATACAGTTCAGTATTTAGTTCAATTTGGCCTAAATTTACCTTTCTTTCACATATTTGTTTAAATAAATAATCACACAACACAATCATCAATCAATTAGTGAATTAACATTCCAAATTTATAATTTTTGGTGCATACACAGAAAATCATGTTTTTGGTGCCTAATCACAACAATAAGCCATATCTAGTTTTGGTTCTCACACCAGTTAATTGGAAATATATAGACATCCCACTTTCGAAACTCAAACACAAACGTTGATGATGTGTAGACTATCATCAAAATCATCTCCGGGCGACTAGAGTGTGATTCTATATATATCTAGTATATTAAAATTTCGAATACACGCTTGCAAGGCGTATATGCAAAATCTTTATAAATTGGATTGCCCAAATTCAATACAAATAAAATATTCAAATACGTGTGAAATGGTTTAAATTTTCAAATCAAAATTTATTTTCATTTTTATTTTAAAAATAATACACTTCACACTCGTTCTAGGATACTACTGATACCATCTCTAACGAGTCATTCTTATTGGATATTACTAATCCAATCTCTGATGAATTCTTTCGTTTGGTTCTAGTGTGTTTTGTTCTCCAAGCTCTGTAACCAAAACTCTAATACCAAATGAGACGTCCCGAACCTCCCTGCGAAGGAAAGCCCGGATTGCTTTGAGGACAAGACAAATCAGAACACAAACAGAAGAACATTTCATTGCTTATTACAACAATTTCATCAGAATACAAGAATATACAGAGTATGAATAAATCATATACATTTGATCAATATCAGAGATTTAAATTACATTTAAATACATAGCAGCGGAATATAATACAAAACCCAACTGAAAGAGATACGCGGATACAGAGCTTTTCGAATATCATTCCAGCTGTAAACCAGGATCCTGTGAATATAAATCTGCAAAACCAAAACTACTAGCTGCCCATGAGGAAAATAGGGGCACCCAGAGTTTAGGTTAAAACAGTAAACTCCAGGTCAGTTATGTGACTGGTGTGAGAACTAAAACAGTTATTAATTTTTATTTTAAAGTTCGGTAAATCAAGGGACCATGCTGTATAACGCGGAACGGGTTTCCTCCCAGGAATACCAGTGCATAAAACAAACAGCGCAATGCTAAATAAACAACAATGAAGCTATTATAAGACTCAGGTCCCATCACACAATGCAACGCAAGCCGGAGGATAGAGTTTTTACCTTATAATAGGCAAGAATGCTTGGTACATGAAATTTCATCTTTTATTATTACTATAAGGGTATAGTGTCAAAACAATTTCAATAATAAGTATCAACCATAGACAGCATAAGTGCCCCATACCACTATGTCGCCATATATAGGATTACAACTAAATCTGAAATGTCTCGTATTGGAAATTGGATTTCTATCTTTGAACCAAGGCAAGGGATCGTCCTTACTGCTTCGAGACGCTCTAGCCTGTGTCTTAGGATCTAGACTCAGATGCGTCCTTGGATCGTCAGGGTCAGTCCACACGGAGTGGATTAAAATGCCTGAATACTGCGTTTCCCCACCCTATGAGGCATCAACTGGTCATATCCCGACCAAACTATCGGCCCCGGAACAACCGATATAACCGAGGCGCCTCGCTATCCATCATCCACATAAGTAAAATGTCAGGGCGTGCAAAACGCTGACACCACTCCTAGCTAGAAGGAAACACATGTCCTCCCTGAAGTCCTCTCCCGTTTCTGGTTCACACCAGGGTGTGAGGCTTGCGAATCAACGCTACACAAAGCTACGCTATATTAAAGCTGTGCTTTGATCATTAACCACAAAACTCTGCTTTTCAACAGAAGCCTTGATTATTTGCATCTCAGCATGCCACACAGATAATTCACGCTATGCGCCGATGTCTATCAATCACACAGAGTGAAATTCGATGTCAGACCCACATCCATTTACAAGTTCGTTTTGGGTATGAATGAAACCGTAGGCACCTTATTCCTCCTCCATATGTCCAATACAGGGGAGAGGCCCTCGCATATCCAGTCGATCTCCAAGTACGTCTGGACGATCACCACTTATTACCTTGTATTGGATGTACAGCCCAATCAAGACATCAGTAATCATCCAAATGATGTGAAAACCTCTGGTCTTCAACCACCGTCTTCATCCTCAACGCATCATTGAATCAGTTATTTAGAATGGGATAAACCCGGTCGTTCTGAATAACTCGCATATATAATAAACAAGTGTTATAAAAACACAACATACGCCTCATTCCAATCAGAATATTCCTTTATTCAAATATTCTTATATTTTAGAAAAGGTTCCCATTAATTTTATCAAAGATAAATTCTTTAAATTTATTCTTTAATCTTCCTTTGAATATCAATTCAAACCAAATTATGGTTTATCCATACTATTCGGAATTAACGAACCTTACTGAAGTAATCATTTGTTAAATTTCCCAACCCCAACTTATTCATCCCATGAAGTAAAACTGGTAGTACTTCATATCTAACACCATTGTGTTATCGGTAAATTCAATTACCATTTCACGTTCAAATCTAGTTAAAGATTCAACTATCGCTTGGAGCAAAACCGGTAATACTCCATTTTCGACATTTCAATCTAATTAAAGATTCATTAAAACTCCACTTGGTTTTAATCTTCCCAAAAATCAATATTAATGATTGTTTAACTTGGGAAACCATATCCTGTCTTTAACTGGGTTAAAGAACCAATGTCATCTAAAACACGGTTCACTATAAACCCAAAATCACATTCCATTCCATCAGCCTTTAACTGTAAATTAGCAAGTGAACAGTTCCCTAAGTATTAACCCTGAAGGCCGAAGCTAACATCAGATCAATACCCAGGAAACCATTCAAATTAACTAATCTCCAATTAGTTTCTGATTTTCTTAACTCCATTGGGTATAAGAACAGTATTATTAAAGATACCATTCACGACAACCAAAAATCTTATTCTTGTCTTTAACTGGGTTAAAGAGCCAATGTCCTTTAAAACATGGTTCACGATAAACCGAAAATCACATTCCATTCCATCGGCCTTTAACCGTACATTAGCAAGTGAATAATTCCCTAAGTACTAACCCCGAAGGCCGAAACCAACATCAGATCAATACCCAGGAAACCATTCAACTTAACTAATCTCCAGTTAGTTTCTGATTTTCTTAACTCCATTGGGTCTAAGAACAGTATTATTAAAGATACCATTCACGAAAACCCAAAATCTTATTCCATTGTTAATCGGTTGAAAGAACAAGTGTTATTTAAAACACCATTCACAATAAACCCAAAGACCAATTTCTATTCCATTCCAATTATATATCTATTAATTGGTATACTTCATTAAATCTAAATAAAAAGGTTTAATCTTTTGTCAAATGGGTTCAAGAACAGTGTTAATGAAGATCTGTTCACGATAAACCCAAAATCACACCCAATATTAAATATAAGGCTCTGAATAGAAAATATATCGGCTTATAATCAATATCAAATTCTGGAATCAACAAATATCGTATTGGAATAATGATATATATATATATATATATATCTTCCAAATTCCTCCACAATATCATTATAATCACGGAATCCAATATCGAAACATTCTGAAGATAATTTCGATTCAAATCCATTCCAATTCATATATTGGAAATTCCGGTTATTTTTAAAACCATTTCAAATCCAATTTATTTATTTTAAAAATATTGGATTTTTAATTCTAGTTCATTTCGATAAAAATATATTTTTATCTTTTCGAATATGGAATTTTTCATCCCAACACTTTCCAAATCATTTATTATGATTTTACACAAATTATTGATATTTTTATTAATTTTATCAAGGCCCGTATAGCCGATTTCCTTAGACGGCCATCGAACTGCACTTACAGCAACCTTTTCCAAATTTGATTTGGACATAATTCCAAATCCATCCGTTAGATTTCAAATCTCCCATATTTATGAGAAAGCTCTTTTCGATACGAACCCAAAAATTCAGTTTTAGGAGAATCCGATGGTCGGATCTCCCGTAATGTCCGTTTGAAGTCAATGGTCGAAATTCGCGAACTACCGCAACGCGGCGAGTTCTATTCAGGCCATTATATTATATATAATATATATAATATATATTTCATCGATTTCTATTTAAAACATATTTTATAAATCGTTATAAATTCATTTTCAAAACAATTTAAACTTCATATTCAATTTCTAATCTAAATTGAATATTCCATATCATCGATATATAAATGATAATATTTTCAAAACATTAGATTTCGAAATCATTTCCTTTTCGATATTCATTATAGAAATGGATAAAATCGATATACATATCGTTTACGTCAAAATGGCGTTAATCTACTTAACACGGCTTTATATATTTAAATACTTTCGTGGCCGTCCCAAATCAGACACAGTCAATTACCATATAATGTGATTATATGGATTTCATACAACACATGTACCCAACAACAGCGATAAATAATCATCCATCATCCAGAGTGCATTCTACACTGTATAAACATTAAATATAAATATTTAACGCTTACAACGGTCTGTCAACCTATCAATTGACATACAGCTAAATAGTTGGGATTAGTGTACGTCAAATATCATCCCAACACCCGTGTGGGGTTTCAATCAACAAATAATGAATTTTATTTGTGCAGCTGGGCGATGTGTAAAATTTATCGTCCTAATTCATATCAGTAAAATGGGTGTTCATAAACCAATCGTCTGATTTGTAAATGAATATTTATTTTATTCATGTACACATTAAAAATTATATTTTCAACTATAAAATATTTTTTTAGCTATAAAATATTTTATTCCATTCCACATAACACAATCAACTTTCACAACATAATTAAACAGACAAACAAGTCGTCCATGGTCTGTGGACGATGGGTGTCGGGTGCTGCTAAGCACCGTCTGCATCCTAGTATATATTTTAACTAGAAAAATAAAATAAAAGTGAGAAATTCTCACCGTGGGTTCCAGTCTGCCATGCTTTATTTTTGAACGGTCTGAATAGGGGTTTTGCTTTCAGTTCCTTTCATCGCAATCTGTTTCACACATTTTTTATAAAAAACATCATATTTTTATTTCAACGCTATATATATAATAAAAATCAGATTTTTACAACGCTTCTTGCTATATAAAATTATATTTTTATATCTCTACTTCTTATATAAAGATCGTATTTTTATTTCACTTCTCCTATAATAAAAATTATATTTTTATTATGTTATTCATATAAAAATCACATTTTTATTTGTTCACTTTCAATATAAAAATCACATCTTTTCTATACCATTCAAACAATAAAAATCCAATTTTTATTTGCCCTTCACATAGATAAAAATCTAATTTTTATCTCACTTTGCACACATTAAAAATCGAATCTTTGTGTTATTAAAAATATAATCTTTATATTCATTAAATAAAAATCATTTCTTTTTCTTCTTAAAAATTCAAACTTTCTGTTATAAAAAATATGATCTCTTTATATTTAAAAATCATTGCTATTATATAATAAAAATATAATTTTTCTTATGCTAAAATAATAAAAAAATCAAATCTTTGAATAAATAAAAATCCTATATTTTATTACCTAAAAATCCTATATTTTATCACTATTAAAATCAGAGGAATTCACCTTTCGATCGGAGGAGAGGGCGCGTCAGGCATGGTGGAGATCGTCGGAGGGGGGGGGGGGGGGGAGAAATCGTCTGACCTGCGCAGGGGGTCTAAACGAGGGCTGTGGCGGGTTTAATTTGGGGTTTAGGGTTTGTGGGGCTTGCGTTTCAAATAGGGGGAAGCGTGGAGTGAGAAGGAGAGGATCAAGGAGGGAGTGGCGGCGTCGATTAGGAGGGCGGTGGTGCACCTGAGGCAGCGCGATGTGGGGTACGGCGGCGGGTGGTGGGTTCCGTCGTCATCACATTTGTTTTCTTTTTTTATTTATTGATTTTTTTAAATCTCAAATTCGATCTGAACGATGGAGAAAGGGGGGGTTAGTGTAAAGAATTTATATTTTATATTTATTTATTTGATTCTCATAAAAGTTGACTTTTTATTCGAACTCCAAACGAGACCTAATGACTGTCATCCCCAGATAATTACCCCCATTCCGAACACAATGGGATATGTATCATAAGCCAATTTCGCTGTTTCGATTGTTTTCTGTCAGAATCAAAATATAAATCTATATATTGAATTTGAATGCACATTTCACTTTACCGGGGCCACATACAGACTCTAAAAATTCTAGAAAAAATATTTCTAGCTTCGTATTGACGATACGGTTCTATCCAAACTAATTTCGTCAAATTTAGAGACCGTTTGAAAAATGGCCTTTTTTTGGTCGATCAAAATTGATTGAAACTGTCAAAACACATTTTACTTCGCCACACTCACATATTAATTCCAAAAATTATGAATTTTGGAATCAAGCAATAACATGACATCCCGGATTCAACAAAAGCGGTTTCGACGAAAACGGAGGTCATTTGCAAAATTTCCATTTTTAAGGGCTATATTTTCCATAGTGACTATTCTGAATTTTCAACTGGGAATAACTTTTTCTTCCCGCTATGAAATTTCAATTTTTTGGATTCGTTGGAAAGATATTTTCAAATAGATTCAAATATTTTTGCTTTTGCTAAAATCCATTTTATTTTGAATCCTGTACATCCATTTGAAATTCAAAATCAAATTTTCAAACTACCGCGCCATTTTCAATTCCTTTTATAATTAAAAATAATTATTTATATTCTAACATCAATCTATATACATTCTAATTCTATTCAAAATAAATTTCTCATCGTTATTATTTAAAATAATTCATTTTAAATATTCAAAATTCACTAAAATTTCCAAAATAAATTTTTTTAATTGGTTCAAATTTTCCGGGTTGTTACAGTTCCTCACTACATCACTCAGTTATACAGTCACTCATTCATATACATTGTTGCCTCACTACATTTCTCTCATTCACTCATACATTCATTGATACATATACTGACAATGTCACTTGTCTTCTGTCTGTCTTCTTCACTGTCAATCCAGTCTTCTGCTTACCTGTCACAGTAGAAACACATAGTAAACTGGAACAAAAATATTTCAAATTATAGCAGATATAATTTTATTTTAAAAATATATTTTCCATAGATTTTTGGTGTGTTTCTCATCATATTTCATGACTTGATCTGATTTATATATATATACACACACACACATCCATCTATGTCTAGACAGCTTGTGATATTCACAGTGATTCACTGTAAATACCACAAGGTAAACATCATCTGTAGTTCTCACACATATATATAATCTGCATGTGCACGATACATGTATACACATACGTGTGTATGTATAGACACATATATTTTGTGTATGGGCAATATGGTCAACAAGGGACAAATATATCGAAAATGAAGTGTCAAGTAAGGCTTGTCAACATATGCATGCTGCAAGTATCCATGAACACTCAAGCAACAAATACAAACACACACATATATATACATACGTGTGTATATATACATATATGGTGATACACGCACATGCATAACGATGTATGGTGCTCAAGATAGCAAGCAAAAGCTAGCCAAGGTGTACACTGCTCGACCGTGCACAAATGCAACATTTCAAGTATACAAGTCAGCCCTAATGCAAGTGTCAAATGCACTCATGTACAAACCAAAGTCAAACTCTTGGATTTACACAAACTCATAAGTCATGAACAAGCCAAAGACAAGTTTACAAAAGCCAGAACACATTCAGATGTGAATGGAGCAGTACACGCGCATATGCCAGAGCATGACTTATTTTTCATTTTCAGTGAATAGTTTTCAAATGGTCGAGCATCAAGAATAATTTGTGCACAGGAAAACAGTGGCATGTTTTCAATGAAGATGGGGATAATTGGAAGTGTGAATGAATACAACTCGAATAAAAATATGCATGTGACAAACAGGAAAAATATTGCACACAACAAATGAAGCCAAGGAACTGCAAACACTAGTTCAAATGCATGCATGGTGAATGGAGCAAACACAAAGCAACAATCATGAGAAAATTAAAGTAAAGTCGTACATGTGTAAACAATAATTGTACAAGGAAGCCATTTACTTTTCAAGTAAACAGTGGTGCAAGGCTTTCTTGGTTGGGACAGTTCGAATGAATGTTTCAAAATGGCATGCAAAGCTCAAATTCAAGCATGAATACACAAATGTACAGGTGCAAAGAACACAGTATTGCAAGTTATATATATGTATATGTGAAATATATATATATATGTATATATTCAAATGAATCTCGACATGGCAAGAAATGGAAAAACTCATTTTCATGCAAATTTTTGAAATTGTGTTTAAAGTGGCAGATTAGCTTCTTTGCAAATCATCTCATAGAGGAACAAATATCTTCCATAAAATTTTCCAAATGTCAAATGAATATATGGCAAAAGTTTAACGAACTTTTTTAAGTGTTTCTGAAAATCTACATGCATTTTTGGGCAAGTGTTCAAATGATTGCCTGAAATCAATGTTTTTAGGCGCGGCAGATACTGGATATTTGTTTCCAGGAAATCACGTAAGTAAATATGTTTCTAGAATTGTCCAAGTCATTTTCAAGGACAAAAAGTCAAACACAATATTCATGGCTTTTTTTAATCAAAAAAATCCGTGGATTTTTTTTTAAACATGCAAGGACTTGGCTTCATGACAAAAAGAAAATATCACAATCACAGTACTGGAGAGAAAATCGTTCAGATGACTTATGCCATATTTAATCAACCAAGAATCATTCACGCAAGGGACAAGGGAAACTATTTATTTTTTTTCCAGAAATTCGATCATTCAAACCAGGAATTCAAGACATACTTTTAAGGCCATAAAAATTAAAATCAATTCTTTCTAGAATTCAACCACAACAAATCATACAACAAAAACACGCGCAAATCAAATCAAGCCATTTGAAGAAATCAAAGAATACAAGGGTTTGTTTAACCCTATATAAGCACACGCAATTCATCATAGGCAAGAAGTCGAAACCAAAACAAATTCATTCGAGAAAAAAGAAATAAAAATCAGTGCCAAACTTATAAGAGTTTCGACCTCAAGAAGCCGAAATTTGTCGTGAAGCAAGCCCAAGAATTTGAAGCCATAGGAGAATCAAATCATCAAACAATTGATCGAGATTTGGGGATATCAGAGAAACCTTAATTCCATTTTAAATTGGCCGACATTAAAGAAGAAGCAAAGCCAATGTGTTTGAATATATAAAGAAAGGGGGTCAGCCTATATTACTTTAGACAAAGGGAGTTTTGGTTTTTTAATTGTTTTTCTTTAGTTTTGTATTGTTTTAATATACCACTTGTAATCGTTCACTAGTTTTCTAGTTTGTATGTAAAACAAGGGTTCATTACTTTATCCGTAAAACTAAGGGTTTACTAGTTTGTCACTAAAACTAGGGTTTACTAGCTACGGGTTTGTCGCTAGGGAAAAATATGATCTTGGTGATAAAGATCAGTCTAGGGTTCAGAGCGCACGATTAGAACAGGAGCAGGGTTTGCGAGTTTACAGGGTTTTGTTAGCAGGATCTGTTTTAATACATAGTAAAAATTTTAGGAATACAGCAGTAAGCTGGGTTTGCCAAAGCTGTGTAAAAACTTTGTTATTTACTTCAGCGTTTATTTTATCTGTTGCAATTCTTTCTATGATATGTTTTAATATCTCAAATTAATTCAATATACCCAATTCATCCCCTCTAGGGTTAATCTAGATCCAACAAATGATATCAGAGCAGGTTTTTCATTAACTCTAGAGTTATGATGTCCCCTAGTTGTCGGTTCTCTGAGAGTCAGTCCAGTCGTATTCCAACTTTTTAATGGTACGGATTTTTTAAATTGGAAATTAGAAATGGAATCCTATTTAAAATATTTTAATATAAAATGTTGGGATATTGGTAGTAATGGGTATGATATGGTCGATAGGAATGGCATTGCATTTAATTCTCGTGCTACTCATATTTTATATTCTTATGTTGATGATGACCGATATAGCCTTATCTTCCATTGTTTAAATGCATAGGAAATCTGGAACACTCTCAATGCGAAGTATGAAAGAATTGACAATAGCAATTCAAAACCCCAGAAGGTCAACTCAGATTCAGATCTATGCTTGAAAGGAGAAACATATGAAAATTAAAGTAGATCAGACAGTGAAGACTCGACAGACAATGAGACTGAAAGTTTCTCATATGTAGATTTTGTTTATATGTGTGCTGATTTAACAAAAATTGTTGATAATCACCATCGAAAAAACAAATCTTTGAAATCTAAAAATTATGAGTTGAACAGCAAAACTAACTGTTTGGAATCAAAACTTTCAAATGTCATGAAATTAAAAAATTCTGATTGCGAAAATTGTTTGAAATTGAAAACCGATCTCGTTCATCTTAGTAAAAACATTCAAAATCTTGAAGAGGATATTCTGATTTTAAAAGATAACGAGATTGAGATAAAAAGCACAAAAAATTCTTTGCAAAATGAATTTAATTTTTTTAAGGCTATTAAAAACCCATATGCACATCTCAAAGCCCCCCAGCCTACAAGGAACGACCACCGGATATCATCTCTGGTGCTGTGCCTACAAGCTCAAATGAAAAACCCAGATCAATAACCTCGATTACTCGGAGTAGGAAGAAAGAGATGATGCGGAATCTCCAAGTAAATGGTTAACTGCCTATCTTGGTAGTGTAACTTGGTGAAATTGGTGATGTCAGATTCTTGTCTATGCCGATGTTAAAATGTCAAAATGCAAGTTATTTAGTAGTGAAATTTGTTGTCTTCCCTTCGTGGATGCCTTAGTTGATATATCTGATGTATATCACCTGTCTCTTATGTATCCTTTTTCTTTCTTTAATAAAAAAGTGTTACGGAACACAATAAAAACCGGTCGGCCTTGCCAAAAAAAAAAAAATTCCAGACATGAAATCGTTGAAAAGGAAAGTTTGCAAAAAACTGAATCAATCTTGAATGAGCTTAAAAAAGTAATTGAAAATTCAAGAGCTCTGAGAAACAACAATCTGATAAATAAATTCATTTTGAATATGAGATTTTGGAGTCCAAGACCAAAATCAAAATGCTTGAAGAAGAAAACTTGTTTTTGAAACAAAATGATACTGAAAGGAGAAAGATCAGCATTAATCATTGTTCAAATTTGATGAAAGAAAATTATAATCTTAAATCCAAAATTAACAATCTTGATTTGAGTTTAAAACATTTCTCAACCAGAGAAAAATCTTTGAATATGCTGTTGAAAAATCAATTTTCTTTTGGTAATAGGAATGGTCTCGGTTTTGGGAAAATAAATGATTTTGAAAAACTAAATTCTTATGATTTTAAAAATCCCTCAAATTGATTCAGGAAGGATCATTTTGAAAATTTGAACTCCAAAAATTTCGAAGGGTTTTTGAATCATAAACAAGATAAGAATTTAATTGATAACAATGTATTTAATCCATTTTGGACCCCAAAAAGAAATAATGTGAATTCATCTAAATTCAAACAGGTTTGGGTTCCTCAGGGTACAAAAGTAAATTCGGATGGATTGTTGTACAGATAGTTTTGGGTACCAAAATGTAAGAATACAATCAATAGTGGTTTTACAAATTTTGTTAGACCACTCGATCCTCTAAACTGTTAGGTATCGAAGATGGCCGAGGAACTGCTTTGCGAAAAAGTGGTTGAATTCAAATTGTTTATTATCATTGTATCATTCAGTGTTCCTTGGCGAAGTTGTTTTGAGTTAGAGGATCCACAAAATCTACTGAAAAATTTGGTATGATCTCTAAACTCAACTCTGCTTATTTTTTTTCTTGTCTATTCCTCCTTTTACCCCTTCTATTTTCTTTTGGTCATTTCTGATTTGCAATTACATTGCCATATTATTTTTTCCTTTATTTTGAGTTTCTTAACTTTCAACTGCAGAATTCTTGTTTTTTTTTTTTGAAAATTTGCTTCATTTGAATATAACTCTCATGTTTTAATCATTTCCAGATCTTGAATTTAAGCTTGTAAATATTTGCAATTGTTTTGAAGTTTATTTTTTTATTTTTGAATTCCTAATAGTGCTGGAGCATTCTTGTCATATCTTAAACACTGTTATTTTCAATTCTAAATTTTTGTAGATCTTAAATACAATTGAAATTTCACACATCTCAATTATTTTGAGTTTTCTTCTAATTCATTTTGGAAAGATTTGAAAATTCATATCATTACAGCACACTACTATTTTTCAATTGTGATAATTTCATTGGTTTTTTCGATTGGCTTGATTATTTTTGAATTGAAAATCATTTAACTTAAATCACTACGCTACATCTTGAAATTCATTTTTATGTATGATCGTTTTGGTTGGATATTTGATTGTTTGAAATCATTTGAAATTTTTGATATTTTGAATCTCACACACTTCTTAGATTTGAAATTATTAATCTTGTGTGATTGATTCATTGTATCTCAAAATTTACATTTCTTCAAGTGATTTCAAATAAACTATTTTTGGATCATGAATATCTCTCAAAACTTGAGGTAAATATTTCTGAAAATTTCTCTTGTGCTTGTCAGAAATAATTGTTAAAAATTCTTTGAAAATGTGGTCTTGGAACTCATTGTTATTTCATGATCATTTGGCTTGAATATTTGTTTGTTTGAAATCATTTGAAATTATTAATTTCTTGAATCTCACACACATCTTGGATTTAGAAATTATAATTTGTTGTGATCGATTCATTGGACCTTGAAATTTTCATATTCATTCAAATGATTTCAAATAAACTATATTTTTTGGGATCATGAATCATCTTTTATGACTATCAGAAATATCTATGAAAAAATCTCCTAACAAGTCTACTTTGAAATTGTTTGTTTTACTGCTTTGGTAAAAGGTTCAAAAAATTTCTGATTGACTTAACTACTTTGAATTAAAAATATTTTTGGCATAGATTATTGTCCTACATCCTGAAATTCATTTTGAAATCATGATCATTTACTTGTATATTGCTTTGTCTGAAATCATTTGAATATTGTCTAATATCTTGAATCTCACACTTTTCTTGAATTAGAAATAAAAAATCATGTGTGATCGATTCATTGAATCTTGAAATTTTCATTCCCATTCAAGTGATTTCAAATAAACCATTTATTTACATCTTTCATCATGATTTGTCTTCTTGAACTTGTGGTATTTTTTTTGGAAAATCTCTTTTGAATTTTTTTACTACCTGTTTTGGTAAATTTTGATTGCTACTCTGATAAAGGGAATTTGTGTGCTTATTTTGCTTTCTTGGGCTTGGTAATTGGATATTGTTGTCTGGGATATCTTTGCTAGCCACCAGTGTTGTATTAAAATACTTGATTGATGGAGACAACAAGTGGTATCAGTTTAGAAGTGCTGATTTTTTATTTTATCTGATTCTCATCTTGTATTTTTTTATTCTTCTTGTCTTGTATAAAGCTTTCTAATTCCCTCTTGTTATTGATTTTCAATTTTAAAATTATTTATTGATTATTTATTCAGAAATTGAAATCAATAAACAAACTAGATAGTATTTAGAATCCATCAAAATTATTATCAGAATTTTGAAATTATGATGAGTTGTTACTACAGTATATTTCACAATAAGAGGAACTTTTCATGATGATTGAACAGTTGTTATAATATCTTTGGATTGGCGCTTATTTCATGACCATCTCCTGTATCTACCATCATTCTACCATAAATCACAATTTTATATTAATGCGGAGAGTTTAATATTTTTAAATTCATCTTAATAAATTTACAATGTCAAATTTATGATGGAAATGTGACTGTATTATTTTTCAGAAATAGAGACAATTGAAAATTTTCAATGATCATGATATAGTTGAGCATATTTCATAATATGATTAATTTAGAAATTTATTTCACAACCATTTTTGTATCTACCATATTTCTATCATCCATTTTGGTTTTATATATTGGGGAGTGTTTTCTTTTGGAACAGAGAATACTAAAAATATAATTTTTCATAAATGTTTCTCTAACCTCATTTAAAAATCCAAGCTCTGGTCATGCATGGTTATGATATTACTTATTTTAATCTGCAACTGGCCTCATTTAAAAATCCATGATCTGGTTATGCGTGGTCAACGTGCACTTAAATAAAAAGAAAAAGAAAAGGGAATAATTTGTCATAAATAAATAAATTTTTATATGAAATTATCCTTGGTGTGAAAACACCAGCCTATCAATCCATCTTCTAACATGTGAAATGTGTTAATATTTTATGATATATTATGATTTGTTGATTGATAGTTATTGGGATTCTAGATTATTCGATTGCGTCACTTAAATTAAATTTATAATTAGTCCAAACACATCACTATTTTTGTGCTCATCTTTTTATAAAAATTTATTGGAAAATAGTTGGAATCATATATTTTAAAAACTCTCTCCATTTATATAAATTTCATCGTAAATCCATCATTCTACAATGTGAAATATGTTGGGTTTCCCTCCTAATTTATTGGAAAGCTCAACAATTATTATTGAAAGATGTGTAGACACATCAAATTTCTATGCATATTTATGTTAACCCAATGGAAACATTATTTTTCCAAGGAAGAAGTTTGAAAGCCACATTGTGAGAGAACCTTTTGTATTCCACGCCTATATATATGAGTGTGAGAGAGTGTGTAAAAACATAAGAAAGAAAGAAATACACAATAAGAGAGATTGCTTGAGAAGTCTTTATCCTCAAGCTTGAGTGAGGCACTGAGTGTGAGATATATACAAGTTCTTGTAATCCTACTATCATCTTATAGTGGAAGAATTGGACTTCTAGTCCAGCGGTTTTTCCCTCATTGGGTTTTCCGCGTAAACAAATCTCTTGTGTTGCTGTTTGTTATTTTTATCTATCTGTTAATTATTTTACTGCACTTCACTTCTAAGCTTATCTACACAGAGGAAATATAAAGTTTTACTCAACAGTGGTATCAGAGCTTGGTTCAGCAATATATATTTCCTTCTTGTGTAAGCTAAAATGGAGACCAACATTACACATGATGGTGAAATGTTTAAGCTCACTGCAGAGAATTTTTCTTACTGGAAGCCAATGATGGAAGATCATTTGTACTACACGGATTTGTACGAGCCAATCACAAAAGCAGATAAACCAGAAGGAAAGCCCGAAAAAGATTGGGAACTTTTGAATCGGAAAGCAGTTGCCATGATCCGAAAATATATAGATCAAAGTTTATTCAAGCATGTATCTACTTATACTAATGCCTATCAGTTGTGGGAGAAACTTGAGCCTATGATTCAAAAGAAGACACCTCAGAACAAAGCTCATCTAGTAAGACGATTGGTTAAATCAGAGTACAAAGATGGTCAAAGCATGATTGAGCACCTGAACAGTTTTAAGGGCTTAGTAAATAAGTTAACCAAGATTGAAATGAAGATAGATGATGAACTGCAAGCCTGTCTTCTTTTAAGCTTTTTACTTGAGAGTTGGGATACTTTGGTTGTTACTCTAAGTAACTCAGCTCCAGAAGGAAAACTCACCATGGATGTGGTTGCCGATAGCCTTCTAAATGAAGAGGCAAGAAGAAAAGAGCGTGGAACAGCACAAAGCGAGGCTCATATAACAGAGAATCAAGGCAGAAGTGAATTTCATGGAAGAAATAAAAACAAGGGACGTAATAAGTCAAGAGGACGCTCCAAGTCCCGCTCTAGAATCACTTGTTATTATTGTGGCAAACCAAGTCACAAAAAATCTGAATGTCGTATTCTTAAAAGAGATCAAAAAAATGGAACTGTGAAGCCAGATCAAGTTGACTAGAGAAAGAAGGAAGAACAAAACACTACAGCAGTTGCAGTCAAAGAAGAATCGGATGTATTCTTTATTGGAGATGACAATTATCTCAATTTGACTTATGATAACAATATATGGATTGTTGACTCAGGTGCTTCCTTTCACATTACTCCACATAAATGGTTATTTACTTCTTATCAAAAAGCCAACACATCCAGTGACCGCAAAATACCTGTCTAATGTGAGTGGTTGGTGCTTTAATAAATGAATTAAAGCTAAGACAAGATTTGGTAGGGTTAAGTTAATTTTAGAACACTTAGCCAATTTAACATGTTAATTAGACAAGTGGGTAAGGTTAAGTAAATTTAGAACACTTAACCAATTCAACATGTCAATTAGATAGGTGGGTGAGGTTAAGTACATTTAGGACACTTAACCGATATAACATGTTTGTTAAACAGACAGTAGGGTTAAGTTAACTAAGGTAACACTTAACCAATTATATAACATGATGTATGGGAAGGGTTAAGTTAACACGAGAACAACACTTAACTAACATGACGTGACGGGTGGATGGGTTAAGCTAACTTGAATTGATTAATGACACTTGACCAATATAACTTGATGAGCGAAGGGGGTTAAGTTAAATGGGAGATACATAACCAATATTAAATAATGAATGAACAGGGCTAAGTTAATAAATCACACTTAACCAATCCAACATGATAAGCAAGAAAGGTTAAGTTAATAAGACCACTTAACAAACACAGCTTGACGAGTAGGAGGTTAAGTACACGTCGGGTAGGTGGGTAATATTAGTAAATATAGGCCCACAAAACTTAACCATTAAATAAACATGCTTGAATCCGTGGGAAACATCGGGTTGGTGGGTAATATTAGTAAATAAAGGCCCACAAAACTTAACCGTTAAGAAAACATGCTAGAATCGGTGGAAGGGTTAAGTACATCTCGTATAGGTGGGTAATATTTGTATATATGGGCCCACAAACTTAACCAGTAGGAAACCCTAGTAATGGAGACCCATTTCAGCAGTAACCCGCATAGATGTATCATGTACCCTAAAACTAGGCAGGGTGGGGCACGATTATTGGGCTGATTTTAAGTGGTCAAAAATAGCGATAAGGGGTACGTCAGTGTAGGTTCCGACGGTTTACGGGCGTGCACGTACTCCGAAGTGGAAAAAGCAGGCATTGGGTACCAGTAGTTATACACTATGCATCTTGAATCGTTTCGAGTCGCTATCATAAGGCTTGATACACCTTATGGTGGGGCCAGCACAGAGTATCTACATGCAAGAGAGGGCTGACTGACACGGTCACATGGAAAATTAATATAAGTAGGTAGCATAATCCCTAGTTGGACCTAGGTCGCGTAAACCCTTAATCCGAGAAACGTTCAATAGGTAGCATAAACCCCAGTGGTCCTGGGTAGCGTGAACCCTGGTTGAATCTAGTAAGCACTCGATAGTAAACCCAAGATTAGATCTAGGTAATAAACGGAATCCCCATAATAGATGTACACCTGAAGGCAACCGCAAATACAGGGATTAGGATCACGTTATCATAGGATCATAGATTACTAGTTTGGACACCAGTTAGGTAGTGCAAAGATATAGAAATCAGTATAAACAGGGTAGTTGTGAAGCAGAGAAGGAGTAGAAGCGCATTCATTTTATCAGTACATTCAGTTTATCAGTACATTCAGTTTATCTTGCCATATCCCATGCTTATCCCATATTATCTTGTTACTGTGGTTTAGTCTTATATTTAGTTTATTCATGTCATGACCCTTTTCCTCGTTTAAATACTAAGAATCACTGGACTTACCAGACTTTATGTCTGACCTAGTTTGCTTTCGCCTCTTTTCTTCCTCCTCCCCCCCCCCCCGGCCCAAGGTAGTCAGGGAGGGAATAGCTCAGGTTTGTTTGGACCGTTACTCTTTCCAAGCTTGAAGACTCTTTGTCGTGTTGCCTTATACTCTCTCCTCTACTGCTATGGCTGGCTCATGCTTTATTTGGGGAAATCATTTTATGCTTTGTAAGCAAGACAGGATAATTTGGTATTGTAAAACAATCTTTGTACAAGCTGTTGTCAATGAAATAAAGTTTTATTTATTTGTCGCTGCTTTAATTGTCTGTCTTGTAATTTATCTACATCTTTTACATATAGTGCTCCACCGAAATTAAGGCGTTCCCTTTGTGAGTGACCTTAACAGAGGTGGGGTGTTACACTTGGTATCAGAGCAGAAGGTTACCAGATCAGATAAAAAGATTTGAAATATTATTTTCAAAACGAATTTAAAAGAAGCATTTTCAAAAGAAAAGTTTTGTTTTAAAGGCATATTCCCCAAAGCCATATGCACTATCTTTTGACCCTCTGTTTGAATCCTTGTTTCCTTCTTTCCTGTGTCTCTGGAGCTCCTGGCTTTCTGGGAGGTAACCTCATCGCGGCATGGTCCTTTAGGCTTGATGAGACTACGACACTTGTCAAAGGGCAAATAAGTGCCTAACTTCCATCTGTAGCCGTAATTTTCTTTTGAGCTTTGTAGGATTCTCCGTGCGATGGAGGCAGCTTTTGAGAGACATGTCAACAAGTTACACAAGGATGGCAAAGTTGAGAATGAGGGGGTTTGGCTAAGGAGCACAACACAAGGATGAAGAACCCATGGATATGGACTTGGTTCACAAAGGAGGGGAGGAAAGAATAGTAAAACCTAAGACAAGAGGAAGTATCTTTATTTTGGTATAACGGGTCGTATAATTTAGGGCAAGGGCAAAGAACAAGGGACATGATTTTCCGGAAGGCAAGTGCATGCTCTCACCGCCAGCATACCTGAGAGAGAGGCAGTAAGATTTCGGTTGAATGAGTTTTTCCTTTTTGATTATCCTATTAGTACTCCTTCCGATTTTAGCGCTCCACATCCGTATATATCTGCTTCCATAGTTGAGTCTCTGCACCCTAGATATTGTGCAGTAGAGGATCCCATTATAGTCTCGAATCCAATTGCTGGTTCAGCCCATCTATCTTTGACTTGTGAGGATTTGAGAATAGATATATTTATGCTTATGTTTTTTTAGGCTATGTGTTGATTCTAGGCATTGATTAGTTAGCTAGTAATTATGAAACAAGGGTAGTTAGACTTTCGACTTGCCTCGAGAATACTCTTGAGATTTCGTACGATCCTAAGGGATCAGTTTGTCTTAGCTACCTAGAATCACCTTACTTATCTATCAACGATTTTCATTTTGTTGGGATAGTCCATGAGTACGCAAGATGTTTTGACTAGGGTAGGGGTTTTCCCCCTAAGAACTCGAGACAGACTTCCGCATGTATCTAGATGACACTGCAAAGCCAGTTATGCGATCAACGATAATTCGGGGGCAAGATTGGCGAGGATAGCCAGAGTCGGCAAAGTGCCCAATTGTTTGGTTGTTTTGTTAGTATCATCTCACATAGATCGTCCAAATTCCGAGGAGGTATCCCTTGGGTGCTTGTCTGAATTGGTTTAGGCCTTTGGCGCTTGTACTTGAGGGATGTCGAGTTTGACTAGGATGGTTTGCGTGAGAAATAAATGGAGGTCAAGAAGCTTAGCAATCGTGGAGTTAAATTAGTTAAGGTACAGTGGAATGAAGCTCAAGAAGATGCGACTTCGAAGACGGAAGACTAGATACGCATATCGTACCCTTTTTGAAGGTATATCCTTGATTCCACTTTATCTGTAATGTTTATCTTTGACATATATTCCCTAGGTCATATCTTCGATCCTTAGGTAGGAACCCATTTGGATGTAAACATGTAATTGAAACATGTTATGATTGATGGTTGCAATTGGTTGCCAGTGGTTGCTAGTGATTGCTCGTGGATGCATATACACACATTAGGCACTAGATCGGTTCAGTCACTTTCATGTTTGCATATGCATATATGTATTTGTATATGGACTAAAACTTGATGTGTTATCATATGGATGTTGCATATGGATGAATGGTTATGCACACATATAGAAATGATGTGTATCAATTAGGATTTCTTGCGTACATAATTGGACTCATGACACTAACATAATCCGCATTGAGGAGGTCAACTGAATCAGTAGACCGCCTGATCTTTGCATTAGATAAGGGACATATACACACACTTTTGCATATGTTCATACAACATTAAAAGTCTTATAAGGACAGTGGATGCTTGTGGGTGATGGTTGAGTAGATGGATGATTGGATGGTAGGACATATTCTTCTTAACTTGAAGTTTTCGGGGACGAAATCCTTTAAGGAGGGAAAAATGTAACACCCCGTATTTTCTGTGTTCATAAAAGTAAAAAATCAGGGAATAATTAAATTGTAACAAAATAATTAAGGGAAATGGGATACGCCATTTCATTCATCTCGAAATTCTGCTTGGAATAAAGTCTAAGTTTGCATAAATCGGACTCTGTATGAAGAAGATATGGCCTTCAGAAGTTTCAGCCCAAAATTCAAAACAGAAAGGACCCAGGTCGACACTAGGGTCGACCTGGGGGTCAACCTACCTACACAGGTCGACACTAAGGTCGACTTGGGTATACAGGTCGACACTAGGGTCGACCCTAGGGTTGACCTCCCCTCTCCTTTCCAGATCTGTAGACATATCCATTTTTCTGCACTTGGACGCCTTTCTGACTGGATTCATGAGCTCTAACCTATTTAAACACCCCCAAACCTAGCTTTCTCTCCACACAATTTCATTCTGCCTATACTTTGCCTCTGTTCTAATTAAAATAAAAATGGCGTCGCTACTCTGCTGGAATCAAAACTAGAATTAAAAGAGAATCAAGTTAAAGCTTCAAGTTGGACCGTAGGCATTCTGCTTCAAGCAACGTCACTCGAATCATAACAAATCACCTTTTCTAAATTGATCACTGTAAGTTCGGTTATTCCTTAGATTTGAACGTGTAATTGGAATTGTGAATGTAATGAATCAAAATATAAAACTATACCAATTTGCAAGTTAATTATCTTTGATTCGTGCTTATGTTAAATCTAACGTTATTTATGCCTTTGGATCTGATTCTCGATTGTGGCCTAGAACTTATTGTGGCTAATTGCCAATGACTATGATTATGGGACTTTTGCCTAAGACTATGACTATGAAACTATTGCCCATGAAACTATCGCCTATGACTATGATTCATGACAAAGAGACTATTACATATGACTATGACTATAAGACTGTTGCCTATGACTATGGCTATAATTCATATTTTTGAGACTATTGCATATGAATCATGAATATGAGACTATTACCAAGATTTATGACTATGAGATTATTGCCTATGACATTGATTAAGAAACTATTGTGATTAGTCGCCTATGACTACTGTGGTTAATTGCCTATAACTATTGTAGTCAGTGACCTATGCCTATTCCCATTAACCTATTAGGTTGTACTTTGAACTGGCATTATGTTGGACCAAATCACCTATGCCTATTCCCTTAATTATGTTGGATTCCAAATTTTGGATGTAACTTGTCTAGTTTATTCCTATTTACTGTTATGTACATCGAACCTATTGGAACCATTATTTTTGTATTTGGTTCATTCTTGCATGTCTATTCTTTTGTCAATTCTCGTGCTTATCCCCTATTCCTTTTGTTTGTTTCATTTCATGAGTACTCAGAAACTTGTGAAATTATGTTATACGTACGATTACGGCGTGGGAATTTGGGTACGGCTTAATTAAGATAATCTGGCATAACAAATATGATGGCATAATCTGAATTGGCTATAATCGTAAATAATTTACATGCATATTAGTCTTGGGCGTAAATGGTAAAATTGTTAATTGGCTGCAAAGTATGTAATTGGCTTGTAAATCGAGTTTTGGGCATAAACTGTAAACTAGAATATTCAATCTAGTTTTAACATGAATTGTAAGTTTGGATATTTAATCTAGATTGGGTGTAAAATGTAAATGGGAACATTAAATCTAGATTAGGCTTAACTATTGATTTGGAACGCCAAATATATGACATAGTGATTTTGGGCATGACTATTATGGCGAGTTTGGGAAGGTGGGGTATAGCCTATTCTGATTAATAACTTGAAATTACATGTAATTGTAATATTTAGCATAATCATAGTTAGTGACGCTTAATTTGGTATAATTTACATACCAAAAATTATAAACATGATGTAGAGGGAAAGTGGGCTATAATAAAAAATGTTGATAATGTACATTAAAAGAGTAATTGTGGCATAAGTAAATTAGGAATAATTTACATATAGGGAATTTGTCCTAAATGAGATATGTGTACATTGTAGAAAATATGAATAGGCCTAACCCGACGTTAGATTGAGTTGTGGTGTAAAACTGTCCGGACCCGCCCGGCTGTCCAGTAACCACAATAATACCTATCTAATGTGAGAGGTTAAGGCATTGAGCCCAATAAGAACCCGAGGTTGGACTGAGTTATGGTGTAAAGCTGCCCGGAACCGACCGGCGCATCCAGTGACCGCAACAATACCTGTCTAATGTTAGTGGTTGGTGCTTTAATAAATGAATTAAAGCTAAGACAAGATTTGGTAGGGTTAAGTTAATTTTAGAACACTTAACCAATTTAACATGTTAATTAGACAAGTGGGTAAGGTTAAGTCAATTTAGAACACTTAACCAAATCAACATGTTAATTAGATAAGTGGGTGAGGTTAAGTACATTTAGGACACTTAACCGATATAACATGTTTGTTAAACAAACAGTAGGGTTAAGTTAACTAAGGTAACACTTAACCAATTATATAACATGGTGTATGGGAATGTTTAAGTTAACACGAGAACAACACTTAACCAACATGACATGACGGGTGGATGGGTTAAGTTAACTTGAATTGATTAATGACACTTGACCAAAATAACTTGATGAGCGAATGGGGTTAAGTTAAATGGGAGATACTTAACCAATATTACCTAATGAATGAACAGGGTTAAGTTAATAAATCACACTTAACCATCCAACATGGTAAGCAAGAAAGGTTAAGTTAATAAGAACCACTTAACCAACACAGCTTGACGAGTAGGAGGTTAAGTACACGTCGGGTAGGTGGGTAATATTAGTAAATATAGGCCCACAAAACTTAACCATTAAATAAACATGCTTGAATCCATGGGAAAGTTATGTGCACGTCGGGTTGGTGGGTAGTAAATATAGGCCCACAAAACTTAACAGTTAAGAAAACATGCTAGAATCGGTGGAAGGGTTGAGTACATCTCGTATAGGTGGGTAATATTTGTATATATAGGCCCACAAACTTAACCAGCAGGAAACCCTAGTAACGGAGACCCATTTCAGCAGTAACCCACATAGATTTATCATGGTACCCTGAAACTAGGCAAAGTGGGGTACGATTACTGGGCTGATTTTAAGCGGTCAAAAATAGCGACAGGGGGTACGTCAGTGTAGGTCCCGACGGCTTACGGGCGTGCACGTACTCTGGAGTGGAAAAAGCAGCACTGGGTACCAGTAGTTATACACTGTGCATCTTGAATCATGTCGGGTTGCTATCATAAGGCTTGATACACCTTATGGTGGGGCCAGCACAGAGTATCTACACGCAAGAGAGGGTCGACTAACACAGTCACATGGAAAATTAATACAAGTAGGTAGCATAATCCCTAGTTGGACCTAGGTCGCGGAAACCCTTAATCCGAGAAGCGTTCAATAGGTAGAATAAACCCCACTGGCCCTGGGTAGCGTAAACCCTGGTTGAATCTAGTAAGCACTCGATAGTAAACCCTAGATTAGATCTAGGTAATAAACGGAATCCCCATAATAGATGTACACCTGAAGTCAACCGCAAATACGGGGATTGGGATCACGTTATCATATGATCATAGATTGCTAGTTTGGACACCAGTTAGGTAGTGCAATGATATAGAAATCAGTATAAACAGGGTAGTTGCGAAGCAAAGAAGGAGTAGAAGCGCATTCAGTTTATCAGTACATTCAGTTTATCTGTACATTCAGTTTATCTTGCCATATCCCATGCTTAACCCATATTATCTTGTTACTATGGTTTAGTCTTATATTTAGTTTATTCATGTCATGACCCTTTTCCTCGTTTAAATACTAAGAATCATTGGACTTACCAGACTTTATGTCTGACCTAGTTTGCTTTTGCCTCTTTTCTTCCGTTCCCTCCCAGGTAGTTAGGGAGGGATTAGCTCAGGTTTGTTTGGACCGTTACTCTTTCCAAGCTTGAAGACTCTTTGACGTGTTGCCTTGGACTCTCTCCTCTACTACTATGGCTGGCTCGTGCTTTATTTGGGGAAATCATTTTATGCTTCTTTATTTTTGTAAGCAAGACATGATACTTTGGTATTGTAAAACAATCTTTGTACAAGCTGTTTGTCAATGAAATAAAGTTTTATTTATTTGTCGTTGCTTTAATTGTCTGTCTTGTAATTTATCTGCATCTTTTATCTATAATGCTCCACCGAAATTAAGGTATTCCCTTTGTGAGTGACCTTAACAGAGGTGGGGTGTTACATGTTAGAATTGGGCCAAAAACAAGAAAGTTATGATCTCTATTATGACAGTCAAAGTACAATTCAACTTGCTAAAAACTCAGCCTACCATTCCCGATCGAAACACATCGATGTTCGATATCACTGGATTAGAGATGCATTGGATGCAAAGTTGTTGCAACTCAACAAAATTCATACTGATGATAATTGGTCAGACATGTTGACGAAGGCCATACCAACTAAGAAATTTGATGACTGTTGTGATGGTGCTGGTATGGAAGTGCTTCCTGATTAAGTCGAGAAGGGGGAGATTTGTTGGGTTTCCCTCCTAATTTATTGGAAAGCTCAACAATTATTATTGAAAGATGTGTAGACACATCAAATTTCTATGCATATTTATGTTAACCCAATGGAAACATTATTTTTCCAAGGAAGAAGTTTGAAAGCCACATTGTGAGAGAACCTTTTGTATTCCACACCTATATATATGAGTGTGAGGGAGTGTGTAAAAACATAAGAAAGAGAGAAATACACAATAAGAGAGATATCTTGAGAAGTCTTTATCCTCAAGCTTGAGTGAGCCACTGAGTGTGAGATATGTACAAGTTCTTGTAATCCTACTATCATCTTATAGTGGAAGAATTGGACTTCTAGACCAGCGGTTTTTCCCTCATTGGGTTTTCCGCGTAAATGAATCTCTTGTGTTGCTGTTTGTTATTTTTATCTATCTGTTAATTATTTTACTGCACTTCACTTCTAAGCTTATCTACACAGAGGAAATATAAAGTTTTACTCAACAAAATGTGTCACTAGATCTTATAATAATTTGATTTTTGTTTAACTGGTTGAGGTTTATGATGATTGTTCTTCCTCTTAAGCTGATTTTATATTGTTAGTTTTTCATCACTATTTTAATTTCCGTATCCTTTTTTATGATAACAAAAGGGGGAGAATGGAAATTAAGGTTTATCAAACTAGTCGGGATTATTGAGCCTTACCAAAGTAATCATTTATTTTATTATCCTTATCCCAACCTATTTATTCCATGGAACAAAACTGGTAGTACTCCATATCTAACACCCATGGTGTTATCAGTAAAATTAATTACCTTTTCACGTTCAAATCTAATTAAAGATTTAACTATCACCTGGAGCAAAACTGGTGATACTCCATCCTCGATCATTTCATGAATTCGATAAATATATTTATTTCATTCACATTCCAATCTAATTAAAAATTCATTAAAACTCCAATTAGTTTTAATCTCAAAATCATTACTTAATGATTATTTAACTTTAGGAAAATTAATCCTGCCTTTAACTGTGTTAAAGAACTAATGTCATTTAAAACACAGTTTATGATAAACCCAAATCATCTTCCATTAACTATGTCATCTTCACGGAAAACAGATCAATATACATAATCGATATAAATTTTTGTATCCAATCAATACTATAAATAGAATAACGGCAAAGCCTTTTAAATTCCATATATAGTAGCGCTCTTCTTTTAAAGAAGCTCATCCCGATTATTACCAAATTGATTCCCTTCAATTCCAATATAATATATTAAATCAGAAAACTTTACTTTGGAAAATTGCCATTAAATCTTAGGATAAAGATTTGTAAATTCCAAATCATATCTTCACTGTTAATTGGGTTTTAAGAACAAATGTCTTTTAAAACACAGTTATTAAAAGATTTATTCTTTTCTCAACTGGGTTTATGTGACGGCCCGCTCCGTACCAGTCGGCATTTCCTCCGAAAGTGCGCTGTATACGGGCCCGATTAGCACGGAACGGTCGCCAAAGAAAGGAAAGAAGTGAAGAAAAACCTGTAGAATGTCTCACAGCGCATGGAACAAAGTATAATAATAACATACTTGACATAAAACAGGTGAGACAGTGCATAAGCTGATAACTAAAATCAACATCAATCATCAGAGCAGCGGAAATCCATATACAGCTTATTACAATTTTCCAAATTTACTGTCTCTAAACAAAAGAAAGCTAAAGTAGAAGATGCACCACCAATGCCCAAGCAGTGATCTTCAACAACACAGGGAGAATATTATATATATTACGTGGAAGCCTCCTGCTCGTCTCCGGATCATCTACCCGTGCATCACCAGCTAACCTGTCTCTAGTCTGCTCGTGTGAGCACCCAGAGTAATAAGAGGAGACATAAAACTCTGGGTCAGACATAAAGCCTGGTATGAGCGATAAGCATCTAAACAAACAATAACAGGTATACCAAACCATACCTGAACCTGGACCTGCAACCAAAGAGTTAGTACCACATACCGTACAATGCTCTAAGGTGCCATAATAAGTAGTGTAAGAATACAGGGGTGGGGTGTGCATGTCACAAAGATAGCAAACAAATCATCCATAGCAACCATCCTCACATCTCTCACTCAGTGCGTAAAGCGTACGACATCTACCACTTTGGAACACTAGACAAACTGAGGTAACGACGAATCCCGACTTGTAGAAACCCTGCTATGACCAAGCTAAACATATGGAGTCATGACCAAACATTTCAATGACCCACTTCATTGGTTGTAGCCCTTGGTTCTACCGATGCCATAATGGCCCTGAATCCGTCTTCGTACCTCCTACCATAGTGGTCCAAAGCTATAGATGTCGATAACTCCTTGGCACGCGTCCCGCAGTAAAGCCCAACCATGAAGCGAACTCGTTGATTTCCATCTGAATCTTGAGCTCTAACTTCTCATTTGGACTTCCTTTGCATCTCGGGTTGTAGTCTTTACTTGCGGATCGGTCTTCATCCAGTCTTCTCCTCGGATCGTGCTCCCTTGGATGGTTCGGTTCGTGACGCGCCTCCCCAATCGGATCGGGTCGAGTTCCTGCTGGCTCGTGGTGCTCCAGCTCCATCGGATCGTGTCGCACCATACGGATCGCGCCTCAACAGCTCGTGGCGCTGGCAACCCATTGGGTTCGGGTCGTGCTACCTCGTCTGGATCGTCGCGCCTCATCTCGGATCGCACCTTCTGATCGGTTCGTGGTCCACCAAGCTGGAGCGATTCGGATCGAGGTACTTCAGTTTGGACACGGCGCTGCATCGGTTCGTGGCCTTCGAAGTGGAACGGATCGTGGCACATGGTGGCGTGAGCTTCAATCAGATCGTGCTCATAGGGGGGCGATCCGATCCGGGTAAATTCCTGCATTTCGTTCCAGCGACAGTCTTTCGCCATTCGACGGCGTTTTTGACCAAACTAACACTTCTAAACAATCACAAAACATCTCATACAGTCATAGCAACGTATAGTATCGACCACGAACACCATAACACAAATCATAGCATGTAAAGTGGATCAAACATGGTCAAAACCCCAAATTTTCCCTTAAGCATGTTTAAGCAAATCAAGTGATATACTTGGCAATACTTAATCAAATCGAACCAAACTTCTATCAGAGGTTTAAAATAACATTTAAGAATTTCTAAACATTTTTCCAGAATTTATTAGTGTATAAATTCGCTAATCTTCACTAATTACCCTTAATTACCGTAATTAGTGCAAAAACTATGCAAATCACTCACCTTGGCCTCAAATAAAATTCTCAGAACTGAAACTTCTCTGATTTGGGGCGAATACTGATGCCCAACAGCAGCTTTAACCTTGCTTTGGTGCTTTTTCTTCTTAATTTGATGTTGCTAAGCCTAATCTTCAATTAGAAAGTGATTTGGGGTGTTTTAGATGTAGGAGGCCATTGTTAGAGTGTCTAAGGATGAAAGTGGCAGCTGGAAAATGTCTAAAGAAATGTTTTCTAACCCTAATCAGCCCCTATATACCCCTGAACCCGAAATCCCCCTCCGGGCCTAGCTGCTAATCACCCGGTTAGGCCCAATTAAGCTGTTTTTCACCATCTGAAACTTGTTTCAGCCATATCTCCCAAACGTTGAGTCCGTTAATGTGACCACTCTACGGAATTGTAAACCATCATCCGGAGCCGATGGAAGTGGTTTCAGGTCAAAATTCTTTTCCAGTCAAAAGTTATGGCCAAAACAGTGATAATTAGGGGTAAAATGGTCATTTAAAAATCGGGAAAAATCATGAACATGGGAAATGACTCTAATAGATATTTTCCAAAGTTACATGACCATACAACTTCACATGGGAAAGAAATAAATATTCTACGATCATATGATGCGTAGAATACGGGTCGTTACACTCTCCCCCCCTTAAGAAATTTCGCCCCCGAAATTCCTTAACCCAAAACATACAAAGGATCCCGCATGCCTAACAACCACATACAACAATCAAACATGCAAAACAAGCAAGCAAGCCTATCCTAGCATGCGGAAAACTAAATCGAAGTCAAAATCTTACCAGGCAAAGAGTTCTGGGTGCGTCTTCCTAATGTCCTCCTCTGTCTCCCAAGTACAATCATTCTCGTCCTCGCTCCACTGTACCTTGACTAGCTTCACCGCCTTCCTTCAAAGTTGCTTCATGTCGTGCGCGACAATACAAGCCGGCTTGCGGTTCCCAACCGCCTCGGGTTCTACTTCGAAGTCCTCTAACTGATCAGGTGAGATAGTCATATCTGAGTCGTGAACGAATTTCCTTAGTTGGGAAACATGAAATACGTTGTGAACTCCCGCCATCTTCTCTGGTAAGTCAATTCTGTATGCCGAATTCCCGACTAGTTCAAGAACAGGGAATGGGCCAACAAATCTTGGTGCCAACTTGCCTCTCCTGCCGAATCGTATTACGCTCTTCAACGGAGAAGTCTTGACAAACACCAAGTCACCAACGGAGAATTTTAGGTCTCTTCTCCTCTTATCAGCATAACTCTTCTGCCTATCTTGGGCAGCCTTCATTCGTTGTTGAATGATCTTGATCTTATCTGAAGTTTCTCTCACCACATCTGGTCCAAGCATAAACTTCTCGCCAGTCTCTATCCAACATGATGGTGAGTTACACGGTCTTCCGTGCAAAGCTTCAAACGGAGCCATACCGATACTGGATTGGTAGCTATTATTATATGCAAACTCTACTAGATGCAAATGGTCATCCCATGATCCACCAAAATCCAATATACACGCTCTCAAGAGATCTTCCAAAATACGATTCACCCTCTCCGTCTGACCGTCGGTCTGAGGATGATATGCGGTACTGAGATGTAACTCTGACCCTAAAGCCTCTTGTAAGCTCTTCCAAAACCCACTAGTGAACAACGGGTCTCGGTCGCTCACAATGCTTTTAGGTACTCCATGAAATCTCACTACCCACTTCATATACAATTCTGCTAACTTAGCTGCCGTTCTGGTCGATTTGACTGGTATAAATCTTGCACTTTTAGTCAGTCGATCTACAATTACCCAAATGCTGTCATATCCCGATCTAGTCCTTGGTAAACCATCGATGAAATCCATCGAAACTTGCTCCCATTTCCATTTGGGAATTTCTAAGGGCTGTAACAACCCACTAGGCTTCTTTTGCTCGGCTTTAACTAGCTGGCAATTCATGCACTTGGATATAAACTTCCCAACGTCTCTTTTCATCCCTTCCCAGTAGTAAGTCTGCTTCATATCTCGATACATCTTGTTACCACCGGGGTGTATAGTTAGCTTTGAGTGATGACATTCTCTAAGCACTTCATCTCTCAATCCATTGACATTGGGTACAACAAGCTTTCCATTCTTTCTAAGCCATCCATCTCGATCAAGCCCATACTTGTTCACCTCCTCATCGACACACATCTCTAACTTGGAGATGATTTCCAATAGGTTAGGATCGTCCCTCTGACTAGAGCCGATCCGCTCAATCAAAGTGGGTCTGATCGTCAAACTTGCTAACATTTCTGGATCCAATTCGCACTTTGGTCTGAAATCAAACCCCGCGATAAACTCCAGTTGCTTCCATTCAAGGAACACAGTCCCTAAGCTAGCATGTCTTCTACTCAATGCATCGGCCACCGCATTGCCCTTTCCCGGTGTGTATGCGATGTCAAAATCATAGGAAGCCAAGAACTCTAACCATCTCTGCTGACGGAGATTTCGATCTTTCTGAGAGAAGAGATACTTTAACGACTTATGATCTGTAAATAGCTCAAATCTTTCTCCCAAGAGATAGTGTCTCCACATCTTTAATGCGAACACGATCGCTGCCAATTCTAAATCATGGGTAGGGTATCTTCTCTCGTGCGGTTTCAATTGCCGACTTGCGTAAGCCACAACCCTACCGCCTTGCATCAATACAGCACCCAGTCCGGTACCACAGGCATCCGTGTATACCGTCTTCTCTTCATCCCCCTTAGGAATGACTAACACTGGTGCGCTTGTCAACTTGTCCTTTAGACTTTTGAATGCATTCTCGCACCTTTCATCCCAGACAAAAGTTTGATTCTTCTTGGTCAACTGGGTCAATGGTGCTGCTATCTTGGAGAAACCTTGGATAAACTTACGATAATATCCGGCTAATCCCAAGAAACTTCTTACATCTGTTGTGTTCTTGGGCGTAGGCCAATCTTGTACCGTAGCCACCTTTGCCGGGTCCACGGCAATACCATTCTCTGATACAACATGGCCCAAGAACCTCACTTCCCTCTTCCAGAAGTGACACTTAGAAAACTTTGCTTTCAATTGGTGTTTTCTCAACACCTCCATCGCTACTCTTAAATGTTCCTTGTGTTCTTCCTATGTCCTCGAATAGACCAAAATATCATCAACGAACACAAGGACAGACTTATTCAACTGATCTCTGAATACCCTATTCATAAGATCCACAAAATATGCTGGGGCATTGGTCAGCCCGAATGGCATGACCAACCACTCATAAAATCCAGACGGCGTTCGAAATGCCGTTTTAGCTATACTCTCAGCTTCCACTCTAAGCTGATGAAAACCTGTCGCGAGATCCAACTGAGTAAATACTCTCGCGCCACTCAACTGATCGAACAAATCATCTATCCGCGGTAGAGGGTACTTGTTTTTCCTCGTCACTTTATTCAACTCGCGGTAGTCTACACACAACCGAAGGGAACCATCCGCCTTGGTAGCAAACACAACTGGTGCTCCCCATTCAGAAACACTCCTTCTGATAAATCCCTTCTTCAAGAGATCGCTGACTTGCACCTCGAGCTCTCGCTTCTCTCTTGGTGCCATACGACGAAGTGGCATCACTATAGGCCTGGCATCCTTTACCAAATCAATACGAAACTCAATCTCTCGGTGTGGTGGAAGTCCGGTCACTTCTTCGAAAACATCCGGATACTGGCCAACCACGGGCAAACCTGACAACTCACTATGCGGAATGTCGAGGGAGTTTAGAAAACTAGCCAATACCCCCTTACTGGGTAGACCACCAAACACTATCCTCCGCCCATCATCCGCTCTAGCTGTCACTAAAAAGCCCTCACAGTCCACCACCACCCTGTATCTTTGGAGCCAATCTACTCCCAAAATAATGCCAAACCCAGTAAAGCCCAAAACAAAGCAATCACAAACAAACATGCATCCATGACTCGATAAGACCACATTACGACAAATCATGCTAAGGCTAGTCGAACCACCAATCGGGTTCGTCACTACTAAAGGTCTATCGACAATCTCGGGCTCCAATCCCAACCTATCTACCAGGTCACTAGATATGAAAGAACTGGAAGCTACGGTATCAAACAAAACTCTAACAGGAACATCATAAACAGAAAGCATACCTTGAATGACGACATTCTTTCCCTTCTCCGCCGCTGTTGGGGCATTCGACGAAGAAGGAATAGCATTAAGAGCGTAGGCTTTCACCATTTGCTTTTCCTTAGGGGGCTATGGACACTTGTCCTTGTGATGTCCCATTTGGCCACAGTTGAAGCATTTCCTATCCGCTGGCTTGGCCCGACAATTACTAGCATAATGGCCCTTCTTACCACAGCTGAAGCACTCCACATCTTGCTTATTCTTTTTCTTCTGGCCATCCTTAGCTTGGTTCTGCTTTCTCTTATTCTGGGAACCACCCTTGCCTCCACCACTTGCTTGTGGCTTTGGCTCATCTGCGGATGCAACCTCAGTCTTCGACTTAGGGTAGAGACTTTCTGATCTTAATGCTTTCCCCACAATTGATTCAAACGTCTCATCGATGTGGTTAATAAGTTTTTCCCCCAAGTACTGATCCAAACCAGTTATGAATTTCTCATTCTTTTTCTCGGCAGTATCAATAAGAGATAACCCATACTTCGACAAAGTGTCGAATTCAGCAATATACTCCGAGACAGCTCTGCCATTCTGCTTGGGCTCCAAGAATTTCTTAAACAGCACTGACTTTTGAGCAGCTGGAATGAACTTCTCGCTAAAGCGAGCTTTAAACTGCTCCCAAGTAATTTGATCTTCGGGAGTAGCTGCCTTTATAGCATTCCACCAATTCATTGCCCGCCCTTGCAGCTGACGGGACGCTAGCTTTCTCTTCATCGCATCCTCGATACCCAAATCCTCGAAGATACGTTCGCAACTATCCAACCAATCTTGGACATCCGTGGCCGACTCCGTTCCGTGGAACGGCTTTCCACCAAGGCTAGTATAATCCTTATTCAGCTTGGCGAAGTCGACTCTTGGCGCCTGCACTATTGGACCACCACCATTTCCACCATTGGGAGCTGCCCTCTGCACATCTCTAAGCATCTCTCTCATGAGGTCAGTAAACATCGTCCTCATGTCAGCAGCATTCCCATTATTGGCCCCTTTACCGGTACCTCTAACATATCGGCTCATCGTCAATCTGAAAAAGGAAACGATTAACGACTCCATAGTGGTGCTAGTGCAGTACGACTTCATCCTTAGACTACTAATAGTATATATATAGCTTTTAAAAATCAAAATAATCACAAATACGCTCTCTCGTATACGTATATTATCTCTCCCTTATAGCTTCCCTAGGTTAACTACGCAACCTAGAGCTCTGATACCAAGTGTGACGGCCCGCTCCGTACCAGTCGGCATTTCCTCCGAAAGTGCGCTGTATACGGGCCCGATTAGCACGGAACGGTCGCCAAAGAAAGGAAAGAAGTAAAGAAAAACCTGTAGAATGTCTCACAGCGCATGGAACAAAGTATAATAATAACATACTTGACATAAAACAGGTGAGACAGTGCATAAGCTGATAACTAAAATCAACATCAATCATCAGAGCAGCGGAAATCCATATACAGCTTATTACAATTTTCCAAATTTACTGTCTCTAAACAAAAGAAAGCTAAAGTAGAAGATGCACCACCAATGCCCAAGCAGTGATCTTCAACAACACAGGGAGAATATTATATATATTACGTGGAAGCCTCTTGCTCGTCTCCGGATCATCTACCCGTGCATCACCAGCTAACCTGTCTCTAGTCTGCTCGTGTGAGCACCCAGAGTAATAAGAGGAGACATAAAACTCTAGGTCAGACATAAAGCCTGGTATGAGCGATAAGCATCTAAACAAACAATAACAGGTATACCAAACCATACCTGAACCTGGACCTGCAACCAAAGAGTTAGTACCACATACCGTACAATGCTCTAAGGTGCCATAATAAGTAGTGTAAGAATACGGGGGTGGGGTGTGCATGTCACAAAGATAGCAAACAAATCATCCATAGCAACCATCCTCACATCTCTCACTCAGTGCGTAAAGCGTACGACATCTACCACTTTGGAACACTAGACAAACTGAGGTAACGACGAATCCCGACTTGTAGAAACCCTGCTATGACCAAGCTAAACATATAGAGTCATGACCAAACATTTCAATGACCCACTTCATTGGTTGTAGCCCTTGGTTCTACCGATGCCATAATGGCCCGGAATCCGTCTTCGTACCTCCTACCATAGTGGTCCAAAGCTATAGACGTCGATAACTCCTTGGCACGCGTCCCGCAGCAAAGCCCAACCATGAAGCGAACTCGTTGATTCCCATCTGAATCTTGAGTTCTAACTTCTCATTTGGACTTCCTTTGCATCTCGGGTTGTAGTCTTCACTTGCGGATCGGTCTTCATCCAGTCTTCTCCTCGGATCGTGCTCCCTTGGATGGTTCGGTTCGTGACGCGCCTCCCCAATCGGATCGGGTCGAGTTCCTGCTGGCTCGTGGTGCTCCAGCTCCATCGGATCGTGTCGCACCATACGGATCGCGCCTCAACAGCTCGTGGCGCTGGCAACCCATTGGGTTCGGGTCGTGCTACCTCGTCTGGATCGTCGCGCCTCATCTCGGATCGCACCTTCTGATCGGTTCGTGGTCCACCAAGCTGGAGCAATTCGGATCGAGGTACTTCAGTTTGGACACGGCGCTACATCGGTTCGTGGCCTTCGAAGTGGAACGGATCGTGGCACATGGTGGCGTGAGCTTCAATCAGATCGTGCTCATAGGGGGCGATCCGATCCGGGTAAATTCCTGCATTTCGTTCCAGCGACTGTCTTTCGCCATTCGACGGCGTTTTTGACCAAACTAACACTTCTAAACAATCACAAAACATCTCATACAGTCATAGCAACGTATAGTATCGACCACGAACACCATAACACAAATCATAGCATGTAAAGTGGATCAAACATGGTCAAAACCCCAAATTTTCCCTTAAGCATGTTTAAGCAAATCAAGTGATATACTTGGCAAAACTTAATCAAATCGAACCAAACTTCTATCAGAGGTTTAAAATAACATTTAAGAATTTCTAAACATTTTTCTAGAATTTATTAGTGTATAAATTCGCTAATCTTCACTAATTACCCTTAATTACCGTAATTAGTGCAAAAACTATGCAAATCACTCACCTTGGCCTCAAATAAAATTCTCAGAACTGAAACTTCTCTGATTTGGGGCGAATACTGATGCCCAACAGCAGCTCTAACCTGGCTTTGGTGCTTTTTCTTCTTAATTTGATGTTGCTAAGCCTAATCTTCAATTAGAAAGTGATTTGGGGTGTTTTAGATGTAGGAGGCCATTGTTAGAGTGTCTAAGGATGAAAGTGGCGGCTGGAAAATGTCTAAAGAAATGTTTTCTAACCCTAATCAGCCCCTATATACCCCTAAACCCGAAATCCCCCTCTGGGCCTAGCTGCTAATCACCCGGTTAGGCCCAATTAAGCTGTTTTTCACCATCTGAAACTTGTTTCAGCCATATCTCCCAAACGGTGAGTCCGTTTGGCTAATGTGACCACTCTACGGAATTGTAAACCATCATCCGGAGCCAATGGAAGTGGTTTCAGGTCAAAATTCTTTTCCAGTCAAAATTTATGGCCAAAACAGTGATAACTAGGGGTAAAATGGTCATTTAAAAATCGGGAAAAATCATGAACATGGGAAATGATTCTAATAGATATTTCCCAAAGTTACATGACCATACGACTTCACATGGGAAAGAAATAAATATTCTACGATCATATGATGCGTAGAATACAGGTCGTTACAGTTTAAGAACAATGTTATTAAAGTCATCATTCACGACAAACCCAAAATCCAATTTCCAATACACGACTTTTCAATTTTAGTTGTAAACCTATGTATGGCGGCATAATATATAGTACCTACGTCGTCTATGATTGATACATTTATATTTGAAGTTGATTTTGAAACTATGCACTTATAGTAATATCAAAATGTTTTGTTTTAAACGTACCAAGCATGTTTGGCTATTATAAGGGAAAACTCTTTCCTCTTATGATAGCTTCATTTTTCGAAAAGCATTGCGTTGTTTATTTTAAACTGAGATTCGTGTGAAGTAAACTCATTCCGTGTTACACGGTGCGGTCCTATGATTTCCCAACTTTTAAAGTGAAGATTTAATAACTGTTTTAGTTCTCATACCAGTCCCACGAATGACTCGGAGTTTATTGTTTCTACCTAAACTCTGGGTGCCCATATTTTCCACATGGGCAGTCAGTAGTTTAGTTTTGTAGATTTCTATTTAACAGGATTCTGGTTTACAGCTGGAGCCATATTCGGAAAGCTTTGTATCTGTGTATCTCTTTCAATTGTGTTAGTTGATGTATTTCCGCTACACATTGTATTTATACATTTTAAATTTACGCTGCTTTGTAATTTAAATCTCTGATATTTTCTGCTGTAATATTTATTGATACTCTAATATATCCTTGTACTCTGATATGAATTGTTGTAATAGCAATGAAATGTTCTATTGATTGTGTGACGACCGCCCACAGCCCCTACACTTTATAAGAGGAATAATGCACTGAAAGGTGTGCCAGACTGCTATGGATGATCATCAGAGTAGGTAAAAACATCGAAACCTGTCGTAGAACTCACAGCGCAAGGATAAAATATAATAGAGCATATACAACAGCTAACAGTAGTGAAGCATCATATAACAAACTTTCTATACTTTCACAACCCTGGAAGATTCTTCCAACATCATAGGAAATATCAAGTATATACATAAGGCCTCACTACAACACTCATAGAGCAATTCAAACAACGGAAACAGAAAATACTAGATAGTAATAAACTGGTACGTGAGCCTCCTGCTCGTCGTCGATCAGCATCAACGTCCCCACTAAAGCATCACCTGTCACCTGCTACTTAGTCTGCCCATCCACAACTGGATGAATAGCCCAAAGTAATAAGAGGAAACATAAAACCTTGAGTCAGACAATAGTCTTAGTGAGTGATAAAACAACTAACAAATTTCAACAATAAAGTATACGAGAAGGAATAGATAAATATACTAGTCTACCCACAACATCGGAGAAGAACTCAATCTTATCTTCCCCACATCGGACAGTGATAGCCTTTACTTTAAACAACTCAACCATTCATACATGGAAACCAGAACACCTATTCAGTCATGGTAAAGCACTCATAACATCCAAATTATATGTATCTCATGTAAACCATCCTAATCGAATTTAACATCCCTCAAGCGCCAGCCCCAAAGGCCTAAACCAATAACAGATAAGAACCCAAGGAACATCTCCTTCGACGTTGGATAACCTACATGAGACGGTATAAACAGAACAACCAACCATCCATAATCGACTCTGGTTATCATTGCCAATCTTGCTTTGAAACCATCGTTAATCGTATGACGACCAACCTTTCCATATGTCAAGGGCTAATGGCAACCCTAATTCAAGCATAAACTCTATATGTCCAACCTTGACAACTAGGCCTTCCTCCAAGACCCAGGGTACTCGATCTACAACCAGTCTTTTGGATGTCTCTACTGTATCCCTGCCAGAAATTTTGACAACGATAATCTCCTGGCCTTCACATCTCTAATCACCCAACCTAATGACTTTTAATTGCTCAAGAAACCTTCTCGAGCAACCATTATCTACCAACTCACTACCTTTGAGTTTCCACCTCATTTGTTGCTCTACACCGATCAACGACCACCTTTCAACACTTCGAATATTCCCACTTGAATTTTCTTCGAATCCCCTTCGACTGATCCTCCTGGACTAACTGGTCCTCCCTGAACAACCGGTCCACCCTGACCATCGGTCCTCCCGGACTAACTGGTCCTCCCAGAACACCGGTCCTCCCGAACTAACCGGTCCTCCCTGAACAACCGGTCCTCCCTCAACACCGGTCCTCCCAAACCAATCGGTCCTCCCTCAACACCGGTCCTCCCTGACTAATCGGCCCTCCCTGAACACCGGTCCTCCCTGAACACCGGTCCTCCCGGACTAACCGGTCCTCCCTGAGCACCGGTCCTCCCGGACTAACCGGTCCTCCCTGAACAACCTGTAACACCCCGTACTTTCTGTTAACGTTATAGTAACGAATCAAACAATACTTAATTTAAAATGTGAGGATTAAGGGAAATGGGTTGCGCCATTGTGTTCGTCTCGGAATTCTGGTTGAGATAGAGTCAGAGTTTGCATAAATTGGACTTCGTATGAAGAAGTTATGGCTGTCGGAAGTTCCAGAAAATTCAAATAAATTCAAACAGCTTGAAAACAGATTCAAAATTCAAATCAAAAGTCAGAAGCGGGTTGGGCGGTAAAATTCCCTCCCAGGACCCAGGTTGACCCTAGTGTCGACCTCCCCCCTACAGGTCGACCTGGGGGTCGACCTGCCCCCCACCCCCGGGCAGATATGAAAGATGACGATTTTGTGACTCAGTGCTGAGTCATTAGGGATGAGGTGTCACCCTATCTTGACTGAATGGTTGTGGTTAACTCTAGGATCATCCGATGGCTATAATTAAACTGAAATTCTATATAAACAACCCAATGCTCAACCTAAAAATCACACGAAAATAATCCTAGAACTATCATGCCGTCGATAGAGAACTTAGAGTATCCGTCACCGCTTTCAATTCAAAGACAAGATAAAAACCTGAATCAAACTCAAATTAAAAGTTATCAAGTTCAACGATCTACATCAAAGGCGAGCTTACCAAATTCAGAATTCAGATTTCAGAAATCAAGAATTCCTTTTTAGTTTGTAAGTTGGTTATTACGCAGATTTAAATGTTCTTTCAAATGAATCATGACATGTTGTAATTCGAATATAGAATGATGCTTATGTATAAGATAAATGAAGTTTGATTCTTAAATTACCGTTGCGATTGATCATGTCTATATGTTTGTGATGATGAACATACCATATTGAATGTTATTGGAACCTATTATGATTTGGTAATGGATTTATTATGCCAACTAAATGGTGAAACATGTCATGTTATAATTTGGTGGTAACTTGCAAGTTTATGATCTAAAGAACATGCTTATATGTTAGATCAACATTCATGTATATTTAGATCCATGTTAAGTTGAATCTATTTATGTTGCAATATTTGATTTGTAGCTCTCTTATGTTTAACACACATAAGTCATCATGCTAAGTTGTGATTCGAATATGTTTATAGTAGCTCTCTTATGTTTAACACACATAAGTCATCATGCTAAGTTGTGATTCGAATATGTTTATAATAGTTCTCTTATGTTTAACACACATAAGTTAATATGCTAAGTTGTGATTTAAATATGTTTATAGTAGCTTTCTTATGTCTTGACATACATAAGTTAATATGCTAAGTTGTGGTTTAAAATTGTGTTTATATGTTAAACCTCCATGCTAGACCTATATCAAGTTTACATGACAATTAGACCCAACTTAGTCACAAGTTCACCTTTACCCGTTTAATTAAGTTAATGATACTTCTATGCCAAGTTACACGTGATAAGTTAAATTATGCAATTAACATATTTATTTCATGTCCCGGTTTATTACGCCTTTTTGTTTATGGGTTTGGGCTAATTTACTAGCCCAACATCTTATGTGATTCATGCGTACGTTCCACGGGGATAGCGATGGGAAAATATGAAAGTTCATGGCATAGATATGTTCATAAAATGGTATATTTTATATACCATTTATTGTGAGCATAATCAAAGGATAATTATGGCATGATTAAATTAAAATTAGTTTACATAAAGAAATTAGACATATATAGAAAATATATGGATTTAGAAAAGACGAATATGCCTAACCCGAGGTTAGACTGAGTTGTGGTGTAAATCTGCCCAAAACCGATCGGCATATCCAGTGACCACAACAAGACCTGTCTATTGTGGGTGGTTAGTGCATCAAGCCCAAAAAGAACCCGAGGTTAGGCTGAGTTGTGGTGTAAATCTGCCCAGAACCGATCGGCATATCCAGTGACCACAACAAGACTTGTCTAATGTGAGTGGTTGGTGCTTTAATGAATAAATTAAAGCTAAGTCAGGATTGGTAGGGTTAAGTCAATTAGGGAAACACTTAACCGATTCAACATGTTAACTAAACGAATGGGTAGGGTTAGGTAAACTTGGACACTTAACCAAATAAACATGTTGATTAGAAAACCCTAGTAACGGGGACCCATTTCAGCAGTAACCCACATAGATGTATCATGGTACCCTGGACTAGGAAGGGTGGGGCACGATTACTGGGCTGATTATAAGCGGTCAAAACGTTGGCGGTTGGTGCGCTAGTGTAGGTTCCGACGGAGTATAGGCGTGCATGTACTCCGAAGTGAAAAAGCAGGCACTGGGAATCAGTAGTATACACTGTGCATCTTGAATCGTGTCAGCTTTCCACCAGAGGGACTGATACACCCCATGGTGGGACCAGCATAGGTATCTACAATCAAGCGGGGCTGAATGACACTAGATATGAATGCGTGCGAGTAGGAGCCGATCATTAAGGGGATCGTTTGTTATGAATACGTGGGGCTGGTTGAACCAATGGTTAAGTAGGTGTAGAGACTATAGTAATGGGTGCGATCACAATATTCCTCTTATCTTATATTAGGGTATTGTTCTATGTTCTGTTATTACTGTCACGATCCCTTTCCTTGTTTAAATACTAGTAATCACTAAACTTACTAGACTTATTGTCTGACCCGTTTTCTTTCGTCCTCTTTTCTTCCGTTTCCCCCTCCCTCCCAGGTCCACAGGGAGGGAATACTCCAGCTTAGCCAGACTCTTTGCAAGCTTCAAGAAAGTAGATGTATGATTGTGACTCTCTCACCTTGGCTATGGCTTTTGGACACTACCCTTGGGGATTTATGCAGTTTTATTTATGGTTTATGCTTCTTTATTAAATAATCAAGACAGAAATTATATTGTAGTGTTTTGGAAGTAATTTTGAGAAAATTTGATGTAATGCTTTTTATTGAACCACATATGCAATAAATATTTGAATTTCGTTGCTTATATTTATCTGTCTTGTAAAATTTTCTGTGTCTTGTACCTATAACCCTCCACCAAAGTTAAGGCATTCCCTTTGTGAGTGACCTTAATGGAGGTGGGGTGTTTCACTTGGTATCAGAGCAAAGGTTTACTAGATCAAATAAGAGTTTTTGAAAACTATTTTCAAAAAGAAATATAAAGAATCATTTTAAAAGAAAAAGTGTTGTTTTAAATTTAAAAAGGCATAATCCCCAAAGCCATATGCACTATCTTTCTATCCTTCATTTTGAATCTTTTCTTTTTCGTTTTAGCATGTCTAGGAATCTTAACCTTCCAGAGGGTGTACCGATACCGGGCTGGTTCAGGAGGTACTTAGAGGCTAGGGCCAACGATGCAGGCCCAGCAAATGTTCCTCCTCCTCCAGCTGCAGCGGTTCCTCCTCCTCCAGCTGCAGCGGTTCCTCCTCCTCCTCCTCATGCAAATGCTCTCTCAAAGATTTGTGGAGACTTTAGGGCCATGGGTGGAAAGGATTTCAAGGGAACTGAATCATTCGTAGAAGCAAGGAACTGGCTCAAAGAAACTGAGGATCTGTTCGTTATCTTCGAGGTGGACAATAGGAAGAAGATATAGTTGGCTGTATGATTGCTCAAAGACGAAGCATCCTATTGGTGGGAAGTCACTAACACTGAAAGACTAGTTGAAACATGGATGGATTTCAGAATAAGGTTTAAGATGGAATTCCTCTCATAAGCTAAACGAAGTTTACAGCTGGAAAAGTTCTAATCTCTAAAGCAAGGAAGTATGACGGCCAAGGAGTACGTCAACCAATTCAATCAGCTGGCCCGATTTGGACTGGACTTGGTGAATACTCCTCATAATAAGGCTCTCTGTTTTGTCAAGGGATTGAATGAGCCACTTCACAGGTTGGCTATGACCCATGTACCTATGGGTGCTACTTACGAGAGGTTAGTGGACATGGCACTCTTATATGAGGAAGACAAGGGCAAGGAAGAGGCAAAAACGGAAGTGCCTCAAGATAAGAAGGGGGACGGGCCGCAGAACAAGAACGTTGATTCAAAGAAAGGTGGGAAGAACAACAAACCCCGTGACAAGAGAAAGTGTAATTTCTGTGGCATTCCTAGACATCTAATCAAAGACTGCAAGAAGAAGAAAAGGAAGATGGGTGGCTGTTTCCACTATGGTGAGACAGGACACATGGCTAGGGCCTGCCCAAGAAAGCAAGGGCAGGGAGCTGGACCTTCTTCTGGAGGACAAGTTCACGCTCTTACGGCACCTCCGCAAGAACGAGGTAGAAATATTTCTGTCGAAAGTTTAGTCTATCTTTTTTATCATCATGTTCGCACATATTTGATTCTAGCGCATCACACTCTTTTATATCTACTGCTTTAGTGGAATCTCTGCACCTAAACACCAGTATAGTAGAGGATCCCTTGGTTGTTTCAAATCCAATTGGGGGCTCAGCTTATTTGTCAATGGCTTGTTTGGATTTGAAAATATCTATACTAAGCGTTGGGTTTAGATGTAATGCCTTTGTTTTGGGCTTCACGGGCTATGGGTTGATTCTAGGCATAGACTGGCTATCCAGTAATGGTGCCATCCTCGATTGTGAAAGGAGAGTGGTTAGACTCATGACTCGCCTCGGTAACACTCGAAATTTCTTGTAATCCCATGAACTCTGTTATGCTTAGTTATCTAGAATCTATTGATGTGTCTGTTGAGAACTTGCAGTCTGTAAGGGTAGTCTGTAAATACTCGGATGTGTTTGAAGAGGTAAAGGGCTTACCTCCGAAGCGGGAGATAGACTTCCGCATATACCTCGTTGACAACGCAAAACCCGTTGCTTTACTCGTTAGACACATAGCTCCACGGGAGAGGAAAGAACTCAACAAGCAAGTTAAAGAATTGCTTGAGAAGGGGTTTATAAGGCAGAGTATTTCTGAATGGGGTGCTCCGGTAGTGTTCGCAACTAAAGCGGACGGTTCGCTTCGCCTGTGCATTGATTATAGGGAGCTAAACAAGCTGACCAAGAGGAACAGGCACCCACTCCCGAGAATAGATGATTTGTTTGATCAGCTTGTAGGTGCATTGGTTTTCTCCCAATTAGATTTAGCTACTGGGTTTCATGAGCTAAGAGTGGCTGAAGACAGCATTGATAAGACCGCGTTCAGAACTCCAGATGGTTTCTTCGAGTGGCTTGTCATGCCTTTCGGCTTGACAAATGCACCCGCTTACTTCATTGATTTAATGAGCAGGGTGTTCCGAGAGTTCCTCAATAAGTTTGTGGTGGTCTTCGTAGACTATATTTTGAACTTCTCAAAGAATGAGGAAGTCATGCTCAGCATCCAAATGCCATTCCTGGGGAGAAGAAGTTAGGTTCCTTGAACACGTGGTGTCCAAAGAGGGGATAGCTGTGGACTCCGCGAAAGTGGTTGCTGTGTAAGATTGGAAGGTTCCTCGAAACGCAACCGAAGTCCGAAGCTTTCTCGGGCTAGTAGGCTTTTATCGAAAGTTTATCAAAGATTTTGCAAAAATCTCAGCTCCACTGACAAGGTTGACACAGAAGAACCTAGCTTACAGTTGGGATTTGGATTGCGATATTGCTTTCCAACGTTTGAAAAGGGCTCTAACAATAGCCCCAGTTCTAACATTGCCCGATGGAAGCAAGATGTTTATAGTATACGCAGATGCATGCGGAACGGGACTAGGCGCTATTCTGATGCAAGAAGGGAAGGTAGTGGCTTATGGTGGAAGACAGTTGAAAGCACATGAGAAAAACTACCCAACCCACGACCTAGTGTTGGTAGCCATCGTTTTTGAGCTTAAGTCTTGGTGCCACTATCTCCTAGGTGAGAAATTTGAATTGTATACTGACCATAAATCATTGAAATACCTTTTCTCGCAGAAAGATCTCAATTTGAGGCAGGAAAGATGGATGGAGTTTCTTGCCTCGTTCGATTTTGAGATTTCCTACACTCCTGGCAAGGGCAATGCAGTAGCAGACGCCTTGAGTAGAAAGAAGCTGACCTTAAGCCCTCTATTTGTAGAAAGGCAAAGCTTGGAGTTCATAGCAAGTTTTAACTTCAGACCCTCCTTTGACTTTGTACCTGGCTTGCTAGCAACGTTAGAAGTGCGGCCAACTCTATTAGACTCAATCGGAGCCGCGCAAAGAGAAGACCCTCAGCTAGCCGATGTGATGGGCAAGTTAATTAGGGGTGAGACTTCTAGTCACCTCAAAAGATACTCCATTGATGGCAAGGGATGGTTGAGAGGAGATGGAAGACTATGTGTCCCACAAGCAAGGGGCTTGGTAAAGGCGGTTCTAGAAGAGGCACACCATTCCAAGCTGACCATATACCCAGGCAGAGACAAAATGTATAAAGACATCAAAAGAGTTTTCTTTTGGAATGGCATGAAGAAAGACGTAGCTGAATTTGTTTGTAAGTGTTTAATATGCCAACAAGTCAAGGCGGAGCAGAAGTAGCCCGGTGGTCTGCTTCGTCCTTTAGAGGTCCCACAGTGGAAATGGGATAGCATCTCGATGGACTTTATAGATGGGTTGCCTAGGTCAAGGAGGGGCAATAGCAGCATTTGGGTAATAGTGGAAAGACTTACTAAAAATGTTCACTTTATACCTGTCAAAAGTAGAAGGACTGCCTCATCTCTAGCATCCATATATCTTAAAGAGATAGTTCGACTCCATGGGATACCCTCCAGCATAGTGAGTGATCGAGACCCTATCTTCACAAGCGAGTTTTGGAAGAGTTTACAAGAGGCTGTAGGCACACAATTATGCTTAAGCACGGCCTATCACCCTCAAACCGATGGCCAGACGGAAAGAGTCAACAGAGTATTAGAAGACCTCTTGGGATTATGCATTATTGACTTCGGAGGTACATGGGGGGATCATCTACCTTTGGTGGAATTCGCTTACAACAATAGCTACTAAGCCACCATAGACATGGAGCCTTTCGAAGCTTTATATGGAAGACCGTGCAGGTCACCAACTTGCTGGTGGGAGTCCACAGACAAGCTCATACTTGGACCAGACATGGTTAGGGAAACTTCAGAGAAAGTAGACTTGATACGAAGAAGAATGAAGACTGCCCAAGATAGACAGAAGTCCTACGCAGACAAAAGAAGAACTGGCCTTGAGTTCGAAGTTGGAGACAAGGTGTTCCTTAAAGTATCTCCTTTGAGGAACGTCATTCGCTTTGGATCCGCAGGAAAGTTAGCACCAAGATTTATAGGGTCGTTCCCTATCATAGAGAAGATTGGGAAGATGGCTTATAGGGTACAGCTGCCCGAAAGATTGGTCGGGGTTCATAATGTCTTTCATGTCTCTCACCTGCGGAAATGCTTACACGAGTCTGCGGAAGTGGTAGAACTAAGCATGCTAGAGGAAGTAGAAGTTGAATGAGAAGCAACTGTGAGGAGAATTCTAACCCGTATCTTGGGAACAGAAGTCAAAAAACTACGCAACCATGTAGTTAAGCTCGTCAAAGTTCAATGGAGTGACACTGAGGAGGACGCGACTTGGAAAACTGAGGACAGAATACGCGCAGCCTACCCTTTTCTTTTTGAGGGTACATCCTTGATCTCTTTTTCCTTAAGTTTATGCTCGTATCTACCTTTTTAGGTATATCTCCTCGATCCTACCCTTTATCCTTAGGTAGAAACCCATTTGGATGTAAACATGTAATTGAAACATGTTATGGTTGATGGTTGCAAGTGGTTGCTAGTGGTTGCTCGTGGATGCATATACACACACATTAGGTATTAGATCAGATCAGTCACTTTCATATTGCATATGCATATATGCATTTGTATATGGATTGAAACTTGATGTGTTATCATATGGACGTTGCATTTGTATGAATGATTGTGCACTCATGTATTTTGAGTAGGAAGAAAAATTGCATTCATAATGGACTCATGCCAATGACATAATTTGCATTAAGGAGGTCAACTGAATCAGTAGACCGCCTGATTTGGCATTAGATAAGGACATGTACACATACAATGCATATGATCATGTAGCATTAGAAATCTTTTAAGGAAGTGGACGCCTGTGTTTGATGGTTGAGTAGATGGGTGATTGGATGGTAGGATATAAGTTCTTCTCGACTTGGAGATTTCGGGGACGAAATGCTAAAAGGAGGGGAGAATGTAACACCCCGTATTTTCTGTTAACGTTATAGTAACGAATTAAACAATACTTAAATTAAAATGTGAGGATTAAGGGAAACGGGTTATTCCATTGTGTTCATCTTGGAATTCTGGTTGAGATAGAGTCCGAGTTTGCATAAATTCTATCATCCAAGCAACCACAACAATTTCGCATGCCTATCATCCATGAGAAGTCAATTCTATCAACTAAACTAGCAACCATCAAGCCATGCACCCATAGCCTTATCCTAGCACGCGGAATTCAACCAAACAACAACAAGATACAATGATACAATGATGTTGTGATTAAAGGGTCCTACAGACGAAGAGTACTGGATGAGTCGCCTTCATATTCTCTTCCATCTTCCATGTACAATCGTCACCATCTTTATTCCATTGTACCTGGACTAGCTTAACCGTTTTCCTCCTAAGTTGTTTTGTATCATTCCCCACAACACGAAGTGGCTTACGAGGTCTCGTAACTACTGTATCTAATTCTAGATCTTCGTACTGGTCTGGAGATACCATCACATTCGAATCATTCACGAATTTCCGTAGAAACGACACATTGAACATATTATGTACACTCGACATCCTCTCGGGTAACTCCAATCTATATGCGAGCTTTCCAATTTGCTCGACTATCAGAAATGGTCCAACAAACCTTGGAGCTTACTTTCCTTTCTTACCAAATCTGACTATGTGCTTCAACGGTGAAGCTTTCACAAAAAACGTATTGCCCACATCGAATTCCAAGTCCTTTCGACGCTTATCGGCGTAACTCTTTTGACGGTTCTGGGTTGCCGAAGATTCAAATCCTTTTGGGGGAAAAGATACTTCAATGACTTGTGATCTGTTTCCAATTCGCTCGACTATCGAAAATGGTCCAACAAACCATGGAGCTAACTTTCCTTTCTTACCAAATCTGACCATATGCTTTAACGGCGAAGCTTTCACGAAAACCGTATCGCCCACATCGAATTCCAAGTCCTTTCAACGATTGTTGGCGTAACTCTTCTGATGGTCCTGGGCTGCCGAAGATTCAAATCCTTTTGGGAGAAAAGATACTTCAATGACTTGTGATCTGTAAACAACTCGAATCAAACTCCTAAAAGGTAATGATTCCACATCTTCAGGGCAAACACAATTGCCTCCAACTCCAAATCATGAGTTGTATAATTCTTCTCATGCGGCTTTAGTTGTCGATTCGCGTAGGCCACAATCTTATCCTTCTGCATTAGTACTGCTACAAGACCAGTACCACATGCATCGGTGTACACTACCATCTCTTTATTCCCCCTTGGAATGGTCAACACAGGAGAGTTCGTCAATCTCTCCTTCAGGATTCCAAACGCTTGTTCACACTTCGCATATTTTGACACAAAAAATTAGCACAACCCCAAAAAGGGAGACTTGTGTACAGATTAAAATAAAGATTAACAAATATAGGTAATGCAAAACAGAAAGAATTCACACAAAGATTTATAGTGGTTCAGCGTTAAAGAGCGTACGTCCACTTTATACACTTTTATAGATCGTTTCAGCAGCTAAGGAAATGTTTACAATGGCAGAACGAAAGAATTAAAACTATAAATAGCTTCTGCTATTGTTTCTTTTTGATCAGAAAATTGAAGATGGATCCTTCTCTCTGAACCGGAAAGGAGTATTGTAACAACCCTGAATTTTGGGGGTAAATTAAAAATTTATATTAACTAATATTAATGAGTTTATGATATTTAAAATAATTTATTTAGAATAATAATGATTAAAAATTGATTTAAATTGAAGTTAGAATGAATAATTTAATTTTAATTATAAAAGGAGTTAGAAATAGCGCGGTAGGTTGAAAAGTCAAACTTGAACTTTGACTGACCGTACGGGATGCAAAATTTAACGAATTTTAGTGAAACCAAAAATATTAGAATCTATTTAAAAATATCTTTCTAACGAATCCAAAAAATTGAAATTTCATAGTGGGAATCAAAAGTTATGCCCAAATTAAAATTTAAAAAGGTCGGTATGAAATTTATATAGGTCAAAACACTACTTTTTGCATACGAAGGAATTTGGACTCAAAATCACTTCCATTGAGTTCAGAATGACGTTTCTGCATTGAGAAGTATAAACACTTATATATTTTGAGTTTCGAAAATTATTTGTTTAAAATGTGTTTTTAATATTTAATATATAGCCCTTAAAAATAGCCATTTTTCAAACGACCTCTGTTTTTGACGAAACCACTTTTGTTGGATTCGGAATGTCAAAATATAGTTAAGTTTAATTTTTTATAATTTTTAGAATTGAGTTGTGGCCGTGGCAAAAAGAGTTCAGTTTTGTCAATTTCGGTCAATTTTAATCGACTTGAAAATAGCCATTTTGACGGGCTCAGAATTGAACGAAATTAATTTTCCTAGGTCCACAGCGTAAAAACATAGCCAAAAATATTTTTTGGGGAATTTTTAAAGTAAAATTGTGGCCCCGGTGAATTTTTATATACGTTTGAATATTAAAATAAAAGAATAATTTTAAATCTGAAAAACGGGGGCTGAGATGACCTTTTGGGCCTGCGGGACATAGTTAGATGGATCTGGAATAGGGGTTATTAGCTAGGAAACATAGTCATTAGGCTGAAAACAGAGTAAGTGGGTAAACGGACCTTTATTGGATAATTAGATAATAACCTAATTAAATAATAATATAAATAAGAAGCAAAGTACGGGCTTTCTTCTTCCCCGTCATTCTACAGCCGCACGCACAAACCCATGGCTGAAAATTATCCTCTCCAAATTCTCCCAATCCACAAAGAATTAGCTTAGGCCGTAGTACAAATTTTTGAAGCTCTTCTCACTCTCTTTAATCTCCAACAAGTTTCATCCCTTTTCATCGACAGTAGGCGAAGAACGAGCACCGCCAACCCGCGGCCTTTGCACCCAAACCGCACCTTCCATGTGCCACCATCCATCACCCTATTTTCTGAGCTTGTAGATCTCTCGTAGCCGGTCGTTTTGCCGCAAACTGTTCGCAAAACCATCAACTACAGAGAGAGAAATCTTGAATCAAAATTTTGAACAAACTAAGAACTTAAGGTATGAAAAATTTCAGATTTTGCCACGCTTCTATCCGTTATAGCGGCAGTTGTGAAAAGCAATTGTCAATTTAAATATTTATAGTTAATTCATACAAACTCCGAATCTGAAAATTTCAGATCCAACGGAACCGTGACGACGAATAGACTTTGCTGAAATTGATTGGAACATTTTCTGACTCTCTGTTGATTGTAGATTCGTGCAATAGCAAGGTGAGATTCTATTTTAAATAATTATTAAATTAAATTATTCATTGTTATTTAATGGTTGAATAGAGAATGAAGTAAACCTGAAATGTGATAATATTATGAATGATGGTTTGTATGTATGTATGATTCCAAATCAATCATTTAGATCTGATGTTGAGTGATTATTTTCTCTTGTTTCAGCTCTATTATTGTGATTTGTTATTGCGATCAAAATCTACTTATTGAGATTTATATAAAAATATATACGATTGGTTCCTTTAGTTTTGTTGCATTCAAAATTTACAATTGTGTAAATTAGAAATAGTAAGAATATGAAATTTATGATGCGAATAAAATTTCATTTTATATGTAATTATAGAATATGAAATTTATGACGCGAATAAAATTTCATTTTATATGTAATTATAGAATATGAAATTTATGATGCGAATAAAATTTCATTTTATATGTAATTATAGAACATGAAATTTATGATGCGAATAAAAATCAATTTTGTTTAGAATGACAATTTATATTGAAAATAAAGGAAATTTACATTTTTATATGTAAATAAAAATGAGAATTAGCAAAATAAAGAAAATTTACATTTTTATATGTAAATAAAAATGAGAATTAGCATAGTATAGAAAATTTATATTTTTACGATGTAAACAAAAAGTAGATTTTGCATTGTAATTAAAAATTACCTTTTTATAATGTAAATTAGAATGAGATTTTGCATGTAGATTAAAATTACATTTTTTTATATGAAAAAATTGTACATTATATTGGAAATTTACATTCTAATGTGTATGGAACATTAAAATAAGACATGTTAAGATAAATAAATATTCTTTTATTTTACATTAGAAATGTAAATGTAAGATTGTCATTTTAGTGAATTAGAAATATGAAATACAAAAAATTTCATTCTTGTTAAAATCATATTTTTGTCAATATAAAGAAGAAGCGACAAAATCATATTTTTGCCAAAATAAGAAGTAGCTACACAAAATCATATTTTTGTCAATATAAAGAAGTAGTGACAAAAATCACATTTTTTTAAGATATGAAACATTAGATAAGATAAGAGAAATATAATATACTTCTTATATCTCATTAGAGTTCGCAGGAAATGTAAACATATAAAATTTACTTTTTTTATGTCATTAGAAGTCATAGAAAAATGTGAATATACATAATATTTATTTTTTTTTATATGAAATTAGAATCCATAGAAATGGTTAGCATATAAAATACCATCTTCACATGACGTTAGAATTCGTAGAAATGTTAACATATAAACCATTATTTTATATGATATTAGAATACATAGAAAGATGTTTGCATATAGAATATTCTTTCATATGATATTAGGAACCATCACCTTTATTAGAGAATGACATGTAATTAATTTTATGAAGAAATGTCTTGTAAAAGAGAAACAACATTTTAATTATAAAATGTTAAAATAACATTTTGATTATATAAATGTTAAAGTAAAGAAAAATAACATTTTAGTTATAAAATGTTGAGTTGATCAAAACATTACTTTTCATTTGTTTGCTGTGTTATAATTGACAACAAAACAAATATATTACTTTTATTTGTGTTTTGTTGAATTAGAATTGTCGACAAAACAAGTATTTCACTTTTATATGTTTTTGTTGAAATAGAATTGTCAACAAAAAACAAAGTTATTTTTTTATTTGCTTTGTTGAAAATGTTAGGATTGATTTAACATAAAATATCCTTTTTATGTTAATATGAAAGGAAAAGAATTTGAAATTGAAATATTAATTACATTTCTTATGTAATTAAAAGAAGGAATTTTTAATGTGATTAAAAGGGAGACTCTTACATTGTAATATTAATTGCATTTTTAATGTAATTAAAAAGGAAATTTTACATTGTAAATGAAAGATTTCCTTTTTTGTTTGTTAAATAAAAGATTCCACCTTTTTGTTTGTTAAAATAAGAAAGTTTCACTTTTGATTGTAAATAAAAGAAAGGTTCATTTTTTTATATAAATAAGAAAACATTCAATTGATTTTTTGTTAAAAAGAACGGAATGACATTAACAGTGATTTTAGTTGAAACGATTACAAGACATCATTTTGGTTAGTGAACAAAAAGAGACTTCACTTAGCTGAATTAGAAGTGATATTATTTGCACCGTTATGTGTTAAATTTTTAATGAACATTATTTGCACCATCATGTGTTAAATGAAGAAAAGAACATTATTTACTTTGCAATTTTGTTGGAAATGAAAAATAGACATTATTTGCTTTGTCAATTTGTTAGAAATAAAAAAAGGACCTTGATTTCATTGCAAAAAAAAAAAAGATTTAGAAGAAAAGTTTACATTTTTAATGTAAATAAGATTAAAGAAGAAAAGTATACATTTTAATGTGAATAAGAGAGGGAGAACTTTACATTTTCATGTAATTAGAACTTAAAGAAGAAGATTTACATTTTAATCAATTGAATTTTTATTAAAAAGGATAACGGTATGAAATTTACATATTCATGTAAAAGAATTTCAGTAAAGATTATAACGATGAAATTCATATTTCAATGAATTATATTTTCCTTAAAAGTTTAAAGACATGAAATTTATATTTTCATATGTATATATTAAAGAAAGAATTTCATTTTGCTTGTAAAGAAAAGAATGACACAAAATAATCATTTTTGTTGAATTAGAAATGATGCACAAGAATTTGCATGGTTGTGTAGATTGAAAATGGAAGGAATATACATTGCATGTATAGGTTGTATATGTGAATTAAAATAAACATGATTATGTGTTATGTTATGTATCCTTACTTGTCATGATTATCACAATAATGAAATGACCGAAGAAATTGTGTGTATATATTCGATTATATACATATATATATATATATATATATATATAAACAAATTTTAATTTAACTAATCAAGCGTGGTAGTTTGCGTTTTGGAATTGTATTTTTAAACGGTTATACCGAAATTTCCAATCGTCGGATTTTCCCAAATCTGTAACTGTTAGGTTCGCCTTGGGAAGATCTTTCCAACATTGTGAATTATGTTAAAATCCAACGGTTAGATTTTGAGAAATGTGTAAAACAAATTTGGGTGAAAACAGTGCCAATGTCGCCTTTTGACTTGGAGCGTCGTTAAATGGAATTTAATTATTTTTATATAAATAAAAATAAAGATTGATCGTTATGAATTGATATTAACAATATGAAATGATTTTTAAAATATATATATATGCGAGAATTATTTGGAAAGTCCGAGTCTATCTCATTCCAAATAATTTGAATGACGTTTAAAAGTTCAAGAGTTGAAGATAGAAATTGAAGACCGACGATCTTCATATCGAATGGACGACGACTGCTGATGCCCGTGATTGGAGTAGCTACCTTGGAGGGGCTACATTGGTGGCCGTCCGGACGTAGTGTTGATTTGTACGGATTTGGCTTTTGCTCAGACCCAGAGCATAAGCTTATAAATGGATGTGTGTCTGACGTTGAATTTTGTTCTATGTAAATTGATTTCTATTAATATACAACCGTTGGTGGCGGAGAATTTATTCTCTTGCTCAACACCCTTAGAGGTTGTGTATTAATAGTTATCAATCGCATGGCGTGAATTGTCAACGTGCCACGCTAAGATGAAGATGATCAAGGCTTTGTTGAAAAGCAGGCCTTGTGGTTATAACATTACTTCGCGAGCCTTACAACCCGGTTGAGTCTAAAACGGGAGAAGGGAACGCAGGGAGAGCAGCACGTTTCTTTCAAGCTAGAAGTTGTGTTTGGGCTTTAACACAGCCCGACATTTTACTTATGTGGATGACGGAATGAGGCACCTCGGATGATAGGTCCTATAGGATCGGGAAACGTGTGTTCAAGAATAACTAATCCACGAAGCTGTATGTGTGGACCGGCCCTGCAGCTATCCAAGGGTTCACTGCGGGGGATCCTGAGACATTAGCTAGAGTGTCTCGAATCGGTAAGGAGCTCCTCCCTAGCCTTGGCTCATGATGGAAATCCAAACTTCCTATACGAACCCACAGATTTGATTGTATTACTAGTATGGATGCATAGTATTATGGTATATATGTGTCCTAGGATTGATACATTATGATTGAACTGTTTCTGAAAAGTTATATACACTTATAATAATATCAAATTCGTTTTTATCGTACCAAGTATGTTTAATCTCCATAAGGTAAAACTCTATCCTCTGGTGTGCGTTGCATTGTGTGATGGGACCTGAGTCATATGGTGATTCCATTTTTCCAAAAGCATTGCGTTGTTTAACGATTTACTTTAAGTTATGCACGACAATCCATTGGAGTAAACCCGTTCCGCGTTAGTTGCGTGGTCCTTCGATTTGCTTTATTACTATTAGTTAAATTAGTTAAGAATTCTCACACCAGTCCCATGACTGACCCATTGTTTGTTTCCACCTTTGCAAACTCGGGTGCCCTTTTTCCACACGGGCAGTCGAGTAGTTTATCTACAGGTCCTTATCTCGAGCATGATTCTGGATTGAAGCTTAAAGCTGTGTCCAGAGCATAGATAGTCTTCCGTTGTATTGTATTAAAATATTGTAATTTATCTTCCGTTGTAATTTTATTCCAATGTACTCTGATATTCTGTACTTTGATGTAACATTATTGTAATGTAATAAAAGTCTGCTGTTGTTGTTCTGATGTTGTTGTATTCCCAAAGTTAAAGTATTCATGGATTTCCAACTTTTGGGTCAGACTTGTGTGGTTTATGGTCGATCCAAAGAGCGGGAATTTACGGGTCTTTACAGTTGGTATCAGAGCTTTGGTAAGCTCAAATCTTTGGGATACAACTCGTTAGAACTGAACAAAAGACTCATCAGAGATCGGATTAGTAATATCCAATAAGAATACGCATTAGAGATAGGATCAGTAGTATCCTAGAATGAGAAAACTCATTAGAGATGGGGTTAGTAATGCCCTAGAATGAGCTGAGAGTAACAAGATTATAATATACGTATTTGTAATTATAATCTATTTTTGAAAATATGATTTTTGAATATATAAAAGTTATATATATTTTAAAAGTTAATCAACAAATAAAATTCTTGAAATTAATAAGGAATGAAAAATTTGAGTAGGATAATTAAACACTTTTAGCTTCGTTCCTTTTCGAGGACGAAAAGTTTTTAAGTGGGGGAGACTGTAACAACCCTGAATTTTGGAGGTAAATTTAAAATTTATATTAACTAATATTAATGAGTTTATGATACTTAAAATAATTTATTTAGAATAATAATGATTAAAAATTGATTTAAATTGAAGTTAGAATGAATAATTTAATTTTAATTATAAAAGGAGTTAGAAATAGCGCAGTAGGTTGAAAAATCAAACTTGAACTTTGACTGACCGTACGGGATGCAAAATTTAACGGATTTTAGTGAAACCAAAAATATTAGAATCTATTTAAAAATATCTTTCTAACGAATCCGAAAAATTGAAATTTCATTGCGGGAATCAAAAGTTAATGCCAAATTAAAATATAGAAAGGTCGCTATGAAATTTATATAGGTCAAAAACACTACTTTTTGCATACGAAGGAATTTGGACTCGAAATCACTTCCATTGAGTTCAAAATGACGTTTCTGCGTTGAAAAGTATAAACACTTATATATTTCGAGTTTCGAAAATTATTTGTTTAAAATGTATTTTTAATATTTAATATATAGCCCTTAAAAATAGCCATTTTTCAAACGACCTCTGTTTTCAACGAAACCACTTTTGTTGGATTCGGAATGTCAAAATATAGTTAAGTTTAATTTTTCATAATTTTTAGAATTGATTTGTGGCCGTGGCAAAAAGAGTTCAGTTTTGTCAATTTCGATCAATTTTAATCGACTTGAAAATAGCCATTTTTCAAATGGGCTCAGAATTGAACGAAATTAATTTTCCTAGGTCCGTAGCGTCAAAACATAGCCAAAAATATTTTTTCGGGAATTTTTAAAGTTAAATTGTGGCCCCAATGAATTTTTATATACGTTTGAATATTAAAATAAAAGAATAATTTTAAATTTGAAAAAGGGGGCTGAGATGACCTTTTGGGCCTGCAGGACATAGTTAGATGTATCCGGAATAGGGGTTATTAGCTATGAAACACAGTCGTTGGGCTGAAAACAGAGTAAGTGGGTAAACAGACCTTTATTGGATAATTAGATAATAATCTAATTAAATAATAATATAAATAAGAAGCAAAGTACGGGCTTTCTTCTTCCCCGTCGTTCTACAGCCGCACGCACAAACCCATGGCTGAAAATTTTCCACTCCAAATTCTCCCAATGCACAAAGAATTAGCTTAGGCCGTAGTACAACTTTTTGAAGCTCTTCTCACTCTCTTTTATCTCCAACAAGTTTCATCCTTTTTCATCGACCATAGGCGAAGAACGAGCACCGCCAACCCGCGGCCTTTGCACCCAAACCGCACCTTCCATGTGCCACCATCCATCACCCTATTTTCTGAGCTTGTAGATCTCTCGTAGTTAGTCGTTTTGCCGCAAACCGTTCGCAAAACCATCAACTACAGAGAGAGAAATCTTGAATCAAAATTTTGAACAAACTAAGAACTTAAGGTATGAACAATTTCAGATTTTGCCACGCTTCTGTCCGTTACAGCGGAAGTTGTGAAAAGCAATTGTTAATTTAAATATTTATAGTTAATTCATACAAACTCTTTAGATCCAACTGAACCATGACGACGAATAGACTTTACTGAAATTGATTGGAACATTTTCCAACTCTCTGTTGATTGTAGATTCGTGCAATAGCAAGGTGAGATTCTATTTTAAATAATTATTAAATTAAATTATTCATCGTTATTTAATGGTTGAATAGAGAATGAAGTAAATCTGAAATGTGATAATATTATGAATGATGGTTTGTATGTATGTATGATTCCAGATCAATCATTTAGATCTGATGTTGAGTGGTTATTTTCTCTTGTTTCAGCTCTATTATTGTAGATTTGTTAATGCGATCAAAATCTCATTATTGAGATTTATATAAAAATATATACGATTGGTTCCTTTAGTTTTGTTGCATTCAAAATTTACAATTGTGTAAATTAGAAATAGTAAGAATATGAAATTTATGATGCGAATAAAATTTCATTTTATATGTTATTATAGAATATGAAATTTATGATGCGAATAAAATTTCATTTTATATGTAATTATAGAATATGAAATTTATGATGCGAATAAAATTTCATTTTATATGTAATTATAGAACATGAAATTTACGATGCGAATAAAAATCAGTTTTTTTTAGAATGACAATTTATATTGAAAATAAAGGAAATTTACATTTTTATATGTAAATAAAAATGAGAATTAGCAAAATAAAGAAAATTTACATTTTTATATGTAAATAAAAATGAGAATTAGCATAGTATAGAAAATTTACATTTTTATGATGTAAACAAAAAGTAGATTTTGCATTGTAATTAAAAATTACCTTTTTATAATGTAAATTAGAATGATATTTTGCATGTAGATTAAAATTACATTTTTTTATATGAAAAAAATTGTACATTATATTGGAAATTTACATTCTAATATGTATGGAACATTAAAATAAGACATGTTAAGATAAATAAATATTCTTTTATTTTACATTAGAAATGTAAATGTAAGATTGTCATTTTAGAGAATTAGAAATATAAAATACAAAAAAATTCATTCTTGTTAAAATCATATTTTTGTCAATATAAAGAAGAAGCGACAAAATCATATTTTTGCCAATATAAGAAGTAGCGACACAAAATCATATTTTTGTCAATATAAAGAAGTAGTGACAAAAATCACATTTTTTTATGATATGAAACATTAGATAAGGTAAGAGAAATATAATATACTTCTTATATCTCATTAGAGTTCACAGGAAATGTAAACATAAAAATTTACTTTTTTATGTCATTAGAAGTCATAAAAAAATGCGAATATACATAATATCATTTTTTAATATGAAATTAGAATCCATATAAATGGTTAGCATATAAAATATCATCTTCACATGACGTTAGAACTCGTAGAAATGTTAACATATAAACCATTATTTTATATGATACTAGAATACATAGAAAGATGTTTACATATAGAATATTCTTTCATATGATATTAGGAACCATCAACTTTATTAGAGAATGACATGTAATTAATTTTATGAAGAAATGTCTTGTAAAAGAGAAACAACATTTTAATTATAAAATGTTAAAATAACATTTTGATTATATAAATGTTAAAGTAAAGAAAAATAACATTTTAGTTATAAAATGTTGAGTTGATCAAAACATTACTTTTTATTTGTTTGCTGTGTTATAATTGACAACAAAACAAATATATTACTTTTATTTGTGTTTTCTTGAATTAGAATTGTCGACAAAACAAGTATTTCACTTTTATATGTTTTTGTTGAAATAGAATTGTCAACAAAAAACAAAGTTATTTTTTTTAATTATTTGCTTTGTTGAAAATGTTAGGATTGATTTGACATAAAATATCCTTTTTATGTTAATATGAAAGGAAAAGAATTTGAAATTGAAATATTAATTACATTTCTTATGTAATTAAAAGAAGGAATTTTTAATGTAATTAAAAGGGAGACTCTTACTTTGTAATATTAATTGCATTTTTAATGTAATTAAAAAGGAATTTTTACATTGTAAATGAAAGATTTCCTGTTTTGTTTGCTAAATAAAAGATTCCACCTTTTTGTTTGTTAAAATAAGAAAGTTTCACTTTTGATTGTAAATAAAAGAAAGATTCATTTTTTTATATAAATAAAAAAAATTCAATTGATTTTTGGTTAAAAAGAACGGAATGACATTAACAATGATTTTAGTTGAAACAATTACAAGACACCATTTTGGTTAGTGAACAAAAAGAGACATCATTTAGTTGAATTAGAAGTGATATTATTTACACCGTTATGTGTTAAATTTGTAATGAACATTATTTGCACCATCATGTGTTAAATGAAGAAAAGAACATTATTTACTTTGCCATTTTGTTGGAAATGAAAAATAGACATTATTTGCTTTGTCAATTTGTTAGAAATAAAAAAAGGACCTTGATTTCATTGCAAAAAAAAAAAGATTTAGAAGAAAAGTTTACATTTTTAATGTAAATAAGATTAAAGAAGAAAAGTATACATTTCAATGTAAATAAGAGAAGGAGAACTTTACATTTTCATGTAATTAGAACTTAAAGAAGAAGATTTACATTTTAATCAATTGAATTTTTATTAAAAAGGATAACGGTATGAAATTTACATATTCATATAAAAGAATTTTAGTAAAGATTATAACGATGAAATTCATATTTCAGTGAATTATATTTTCCTTAAAAGTTTAAAGACATGAAATTTATATTTTCATATGTATAGATTAAAGCAAGAATATCATTTTGCTTGTAAAGAAAAGAATGACACAAAATAATCATTTTTGTTGAATTAGAAATGACGCACAAGAATTTGCATGGTTGTGTAGATTGAGAATGGAAGGAATATACATTGCATGTATAGGTTGTATATGTGAATTAAAATAAACATGATTGTGTGTTATGTTATATATCCTTACTTGTCATGATTATCACAATAATGAAATGGCCGAAGAAATTGTGTGTATATATCCGATTATATATATGTATATATATATATATATATATAAACAAATTTTAATTTAACGCATCAAGCATGGTAGTTTGCGTTTTGGAATTGTATTTTTAAACGGTTATACCGAAATTTCCGACCGTCGGATTTTCCTAAATCTGTAACCGTTAGGTTCGCCTTGGGAAGATCTTTCCAACGTTATGAATTATGTTAAAATCCAACGGTTAGATTTAGAGAAATGTGTAAAACAAATTTGGGTGAAAACAACGCCAAGGTCGCCTTTTGACTTTGAGCGCCGTTAAATGGAATTTAATTATTTTTATATAAATAAAAATAAAGATTGATCATTATGAATTGATATTAACAACATGAAATGATTTTTAAAATATATATATATGCGAGAATTATTTGGAAAGTCCGAGTCTATCTCATTCCAAATAATTTGAACGACGTTTAAAAATTCAAGAGTTGAAGACGGAAATTGAAGACCGACGATCTTCATATCGAATGGACGACGACTGCTGATGCCCGTGATTGGAGTAGCTACCTTGAAGGGGCTACAGTGGTGGCCGTCCGGACATAGTGTTGATTTGTACGGATTTGGCTTATGCTCAGACCCAGAGCATAAGCTTATAAATGGATGTGTGTCTGACGTTGAATTTTGTTCTATGTAAATTGATTTCTATTAATATACAACCGTTGGTGGCGGAGAATTTATTCTCTTGCTCAACACCCATAGAGGTTGTGTATTAATAGTTATCAACCGCATAGCGTGAATTGTCTACGTGGCACGCTAAGATGAAGATGATCAAGGCTTTGTTGAAAAGCAGGCCTTGTGGTTATAACGTTACTTCGCGAGCCTCACAACCCGGTTGAGTCTAATACGGGAGAAGGGAACGCATGGAGAGCGGCACGTTTCTTTCTAGCTAGAAGTAGTGTTTGAGCTTTAACACGGCCCGGCATTTTACTTAGGTGGATGATGGAATGAGGCGCCTCGGATGATAGGTCCTATAGGATCGGGAAACATGTGTTCAGGAATAACTAATCCACGAAGCTGTATGTGTGGACCGGCCCTGCAGCTAACCAAGGGTTCACTGCAGGGGATCCTGAGACATTAGCTAGAGTGTCTCGAATAGGTAAGGAGCTCCTCCCTAGCCTTGACTCATGATGGAAATCCAAACTTCCAATACGAACCCACGGATTTGATTGTATTACTAGTATGGAAGCATAGTATTATGGTATCTATGTGTCCTAGGATTGATACATTATGATTGAACTGTTTTTGAAAAGTTATATACACTAATAATAATATCAAATTCGTTTTTATCGTACCAAGCATGTTTAATCACCATAAGGTAAAACTCTATCCTTTGGTGTGCGTTGCATTGTGTGATGGGACCAGAGTCTTATGGTGATTCCATTTTTTCAAAAGCATTGCGTTGTTTAACGATTTACTTTAAGTTATGCACATCAATCCATTGGAGTAAACCCGTTCCGTGTTAGCGGCGTGGTCCTTGGATTTGCTTTATTACTATTAGTTAAATTAGTTAAGAATTCTCACACCAGTCCCATGACTGACCCGTTGTTTGTTTCCACCTTTGCAAACTCGGGTGCCCTCTTTTCTACACGGGCAGTCGAGTAGTTTGTCTACAGGTCCTTATCTCGAGCAGGATTCTGGATTGAAGCTTAAAGCTGTGTCCAGAGCATAGATAGTCTTCCGCTGTATTGTATTAAAATATTGTAATTTATCTTCCGCTGTAATTTTATTCCAATGTACTCTGATATTCTGTACTCTGATGTAACATTATTGTAATGTAATAAAAGTCTGTTGTTGTTGTTCTGATGTGTTGTAGCCCAAAGTAAGCGTATCCGGCGATTTCCCGCAAGGGCGATTTTCGGATCGTTTCAAGTATCTATAGATGATATAATATCAAGCCGCCCTGAGCATGTGCCGTGAGATCCAAAAAGATAGCCGATATTGAATGAGTCGGTTTATTCTAAAGAGTTGGTATTCTCTGTGAATTATAGGTGTCAATTGGTATCGAACCCTTTCTTCTTGAGGAAATTAAAAGGAAAAACCTGGGGCGAGCTGATCCTTAGACCGGTTTTTCGGATCTCATCTGAGGATGGCAAGGCTAATCATGCCTGGTCATGTTGAACTACTCAGAGCCGCATCAAGGGAAGAGAGCCCTGTCGTTAGGCCTTACAGCTCGGTCCACACCGAACGCTTCAGCAACATTCCTGCCTCATCATTTCGCCTTGATGGGCTGCTCAAAAGTCCCATCAACATTTTCCCCCCTAAAGTATGGTGCGTTGGAAATGGAACATACTTTGAAAACATGTGGCCTGAATAAACATTTTTATCTTAATCAGATTCTCAGAAGCTGGGCCAAGTAATTCATCCGATGTACCTTGAAATCTGCAACGGATCAGCAAATTACTTCGGGGACCTCAAAAGGCTCAAACGATGATGACGTTTTACTTGGTACTCACCTCATTGGCTGACCCTTGAGTTACCTGCCGCTTCACACGTCAGTCATGTCTAATCTGAGGGTTATATCAATGGAGTTTGAATGGTCTTTTTGCGATAGTATATAACAAGGGAAAATCTTTCTTATCCCATTCCCCTCTTCTCTTCTGCTGCGGAATATTATTTTACTACTTAAAATGAAAGATTGTAGATTGTTCATCGCCTTCGCATTAATCCATCTTTCCCAGGTAAAAGATCTCTTTTTATGTCATTTTCATCATATCAATGTTGTTTTGGCATTAGATTCCTTTTTCCTTACTTCATCTTAACCTGGATCCTACGAGATCCATGGTCAGGGTCGCCGATGCTGGCTTGCCTTATCAAAGGCATCTCTGGAGAATCCGATCGTGGGTTCGATTTGGTCCTTGCGATTCGATTAGTCCATATGGGGATGAAGTTTTCCACTTTTCTGTGGTTTGGACGAGGTTAATTCCTTATTGAATCTAACTCTTTTTTATTTCAAATCAACAACGTCTTGATCAGCCATGGTCGAGTTACGAGGCGACCCTAAACAAGAATCAGTTAAGAACTTGTCTTCTTCTACCCAAGTTGATAGCTTTTCCGGATCCTTGGTCGATTCGGGTCCAAACTTAAACAACGGTCCCCAGAATCGAATGACAGGGGACACGTGTCTCGTGAAGTGGCGGTCGAATTGAATTTGGCGAATCGAATTTTGATGGCGCCTAACATGCATCCAGAAGCTGAAATTTTGAAGAACCCTCCAGACACCGTAGAGTCTGAAATAACTCACACACAGTTAGAAAACTTGACGGTTAAACACAAGATCCTCTTTACAGACGTTCTTCTTCCATAAGACACTGGTTGACCTAACAATCCTCCGGTAGGCTACACGGCGATGTCTCTTCCGATGTGTAACGTAGGAGCCATTCTCCCATTTCATCCATTCATCATCGAATTCTTGCGATGCATGAACGTAGCCCCAATGCTATTTCATCCGATGACCTATGACAGCCTGCTATCTATGTACTTCTTGTTCATGAGATATTTGGGTTACCCCCAACCTTTGAGGACCTGACTTTTTTTCCGTTTCAAGTATAATGAGAAACAATCTCCTTATCTTCTTCATTTTGAGTCTTCTCGGGGTTGGAAAATTATTGAGGATATTTCCAGCAAAGAGGGTGATCCAAAGCGGGAGTGGTTATGGATCAAAGAACAACTGGGATGCGCCCGATATTGGTTTCAATGTTGTAAGTATATTTGTTAATTCAAATGTTTGCGATGAACCTTTATTTCTCTCCTTCTCCTCAGGATTCCTCTCTCGTTCCCCATTTTTCTATACGTTCGATTCCTTCTTCTTTAATAGGAGATTATCCCGCAAGGTCCGAGGGGGAGGTGTTTGAGAAAAGACACAGGCAACTCATCAATTTAGATATTAAGCATCGGCGGTTTTGGGATTGTTTGTCCGACCAACACCTTCATCAATATGCTCTCCTAGATGAAAACAGATCCATCGGGCCCCACAAGGAAGGAGTCAGACCGATTGTCCCTAGTCAGAATGAAACGACTCCATCAAAAAGAAAGTCAGAGGATAATAAGTCAACTTCCTTAGTCAGGGAATCCTCCGCCTGCCCTTTACTCAAGGAAAAGAAGAATTTAAGGTCGAAGAAGTCCACGTCTAAGACACAGGTTAGAGAGACTGATAGTCGAGAAGCCAAACGCCAGAAGCTCGAATGCCGAGGAAGGGAGGGAGTTATTGTTGACAAATCTCCAAAGGATAAAGAAGAGACAACTAGGGAAATCTCCATTAAAAACTACTTGAGGGGTCCTATAGACGATAAGGATTCTCCTTCGGCCTGTAGTCTTCGAGGAGAGCATGTCACATCACCTCCATTTGGGTTAAAGTCACTGCAGATGCCTTGTGTCATCTTTACGCTGTGGAGTTTAGATCCGAATCGATTTTTGGACAACTAGTCTGAAGGGATGTCAATCGGGAAATAAAACATCGGAGGTATGACTTCGCTTTCAACTTTAGGATCATTTTGAACAATTTAACATATAACGCTCATGTTGCACATCACAACATTACGTTCTTCACATTCAACTCAAATGTGGGTTGTTTTAATTGCTATTCGTCCTTTCTTTTCAGTATATATTAACAAGGAGTTTTATGGCAATCTTTTCGCCTCCCTTCCAGTAGATGTTAAATCAGACGAGGCCATTTTACAACACTTCGGGAAAGGCGACGACATGGCAGTTACAACAGCTGGAGGGAGAAAGACGGAAATATGGAAGAAGGCAAAGAGGGAGGAAGGGAGAAAAGTGAGAGAAACAAGCAGGAAAAAGATGATGAGAAAGCAAAGAAAAAGAAAGAGTCGGCCCGACATCGAAGCAGGAAGAAGAAGAGAAGCCTAGAGAAACATGTTCGAATACCGGATGATATAGAAGAGCTGGGAGGTACGCTCAAAAAGAAAAAAGAGAATGAATCCTCTAAGCTTCAGTTTCCTCATGTCTTCGCAAAAAGGTCCTTGAAGAAGAGACGAAATACGAACATTCCTAAGCTGCACTAAATCAACATGGATCTTTGGTCGAGCCTCCTTCCGTCGATTGAATCAGAGAATTGGAAAGGGATTTTCCAGATTTCGTATTTGCGGGGGTTGAATCTGCCCCGAGTTATAGCCACTGTCGGGTGGTTTCTGTCGCTGTATTCGCAACAACCATGATCGTGTCCTTTCTCAATACGACATATTGCATGAGCGGGAAAGTAAGTGGTGTACTGAAATAAAAAATAACCAAGATTACCAGTTTGAAAATGGATGTGGCGAAGAACATGAAGGTTTTCGGTTCTCTTGAGAAGAAGGTTAAGGGCATGGAACTACAGGCGGCTGCTGACAAAGCGGAGCACAAAAGGATAATAAAGGATTTGGATGCCCAGGTCAAGCAGGGGAGTCGGGAGTGCGACTCCATGAAAGGTGAAATCAAATCTTTAAGGGCTGACAAGGTTCAACTGAATTTGGAAGTGCAGAATCTCAAGGCCACACTTCATTCGTCCGAATTGGCCAAAGGACTGGCCGAACAGAATGCTGCTGCAGCGATTGAGTCAGCCAGTAACCTGAAACTCCAGCACGACATTGACATCCAAGCAGTCAAGTCAAAGCATGCTCAAGAAAAAACCAAGTTAAAGAAGGGGCATGCTCGTCAGGTTCTCGAGTTTTTTGCTAAGTTCCTTCGTCGCAGGGATCTATCCTGGATGCCGAAGTATTCCATGGTTTTAGCTGATGTATGGGGAATAATCCTCACTACAACAAAATGAACCTGTTACAATGGTGGAATACCATTGTAATATACATTTTAGAATGGTGGGCTAACCATCGTGTATTAAGAAGTTGTAATACACTAAAATCGTTTACAACTTTTTTGCACTGTTACAACACCGTTGTAATATGTATATTTTACAACTTTTTTCCACTATTGTAATAAACTTTATTACAATAGTTAAACACCGTTGTAATAATATCTACTACAAATGTTATGCACCGTTGTGATTGATAGTTGCATTTTAAAAAAAAATAGACCTTTTGCAACTAAAATGAATATTACACTAAATGTGGCAATACTCCATAAGCAAATCAGATATTACAATTATTTGAAAACGAATTTATTAAAATACTCAAATTTTCAGTATTACAAACAATAAGTTTTAGAAAACATTTCACGCATTATTACGTACTTGACCGTTACAAAGCAACTTAGTACAAACACAAGTACTAATAGTACATACAGCTAGATATTTGACCACATTAATCAACCATACTCTTTCCATCCCAAATGGCTAGTGTGCTCCACAAAGTTTATATTCTTCGATAAACAAGAAAGGACATAAAGCATATCTGCACTTCAGGATTGCCAATTAAAAATAAACATTCATAAAAACTAGACATCAAAATAAAAATAAATCATGGTCGTTGCTCACCACCTTGAGTAACAAAAGGATAATCAGAGGCACTTAGATTAATGAACCAATCCCATTGCTTGCACATCTTAAGCAGAAGAGCACCGCCATGTAGAAAAGCTGCAACCATAGTAGGACCTCTGTAAGTCACCATGTTAGACTCCACAACCACATGCACATTCACAAAACTATGAACTGAACATAAATAAGGAAGATCAATAACAAGGTGTCGAGTCCAAAGTACTATATCGTGTTTCTCTTTGGTGCCCATATTAATACCATTTTAACTCATTTTTGGACAACATATTCTGTAAGAAGCAAGCAAAAATGAAATAAACATGTAGACACAGCATATTCTGTAAGAAGCAAGCAAAAATGTAATTCATACAAAACAAAATCACAAGTTGTCATATATTAAATATAAATATTACAACTTAGCAATTAAGAAGAATATGACAACTTGTGATTCGAAACACAAAATTAAAGTAAAACTAACTATCATTTCATTTGCAGCAACTCTTAATGCTATTGAATCTAGGAGAAAATGAACAACATATTCATCAAGTTTATAAGAAAAATAGCCTCCTGTGCCTTGAATTAAAACACAAAATGTACAGATGAACCAAAATAAAACTTGCAAGAACAGATCACAATAATCCCAAGCAGCAAGACAATGGCCCAAAAGAAAACAAGCAGCTCCAGCAACCAAAAGGCTGCAAAACCATAGAACCACAACAAACCCTTCGAAACTTCCTCAAAACCAACAACCAACTAACAGTTCCTCAAATCCTCGATAACTCAATAAACCAATTCCAAAATCCACTCAACAAGCAAAAAACCCATCGAAAAAAGCAAAATAGACATACCGTAGCATGCAGAGTAAATCGCGTGCCAAAGGTCATATTTAGATCAGCAGGAAAAGGGGCAAAAGCGAATCGAATCAAATTTACTAAATCAAATCAAAAACTGATTTTGTTTTTGGATCTAATTTGGAGAATGAGGAATCATTCCTCGGTTTGGCTTCGAATAGGGAGGTCCATCTTTGGGAAGGAAGGGAAGCTGAGAGTGTTAATGGTGGTGGCGGTTCTGGCAGTGGAGGAATTTGGGACGGAGGTGGGTTAGGAATTTTGGGTGGAGGGGGACTATCGAGGAGGATGGATGGGTTTGAAGCGAATGGGGGATCCGCTGCCAAGGTTGAGAGGCTAAGTTTTGAATGATTATGAATTTGAAGTGATTTTGTTTAGCGTTGACCAGATGAAATGGTTTTGCTTTTGATCTAGGATCCAGTACGTTAGACGCGGCCCGCCAAAACTTTCAATCCTCCCGCTTAAATTTTGATCTAGGTGCAGTACACGAGAGCCAAAATTTATTTTTTTTCAGCTCAAGTTTCCTACTTTCTTCTGTGCTGACAGTTATGTCCATGAATTTTTCATTGATCATAATGAAAATTTCACCAAAATACACAGAATTAAATATTATAAGTTGAATTAATAAATAAAAACATATATTAAATATGATATGGATTTCTTGAGAATTAATTTTTATTAAAATATTAAATATTACTTAATTATTATTAGTAATAGTTATTATTAATTATTATTTATTTCTTCTTAGTTATAATTGAATATTAATTATTAAAAGTTTATTATGGATATGTTGCTAATTATTAATTATTAAACACATAACTGTAACAACCCGTATTTTTATAACGTGTTATAGCCATAAATCAAGACAGAATTAATTTTTAGTATAAGAATCAAGGGCAACGGGTTATGCCATTACATTTGTCTCGACATTCTGCTTGGGAACGAGTCCAAGTTTTCGAAAATCGGAGTCCGTATGACCAAGTTATGACACTTCGAAGTTTTCAGAAATTTTCAAGTTCAGAACAGCTCAGAATTCGAATTCAAATTTCGAATTCAAAGCCCAGAATGGACTGGGTGGGAAATTTCCCGCCCAGGACCAAGTCGACCAGGGGGTCGACTATAGTGTCGACCTGCCCAGGACCAGGTCGACCATAGAGTCGACCTGGGTGTCGACCTGGTGGCCGAGCCCATTTTTGAGTCAGAATTCACTCTAATGTTTCTAGACCTATTTCTGTCTAAATTCAATGGCCAGAACCTATATAAACAGCCCCTAACTCTAGTCTCTCTACACAAATTCTCTCTGGCCTTATGTTGCTAAAACTCTGGTTGAAAAGATAGAGAAAATGGATTGCTTCTTCTCCAACAAGGCTACGTGTAGAGTATTGCTGTTTGGGGAATTTCTATTAGACTCGGGATTCAACATCGCCTCTTTGTTTTCTAATTCTCTAACAACGATCTGTAAGCCCCAGTTACTTTTAGATCTAAACTTTAAACTTAATATGGACATGTTATAAATCACGATTGAACCTAAGTATGATAATTATCTTGAATCTATCATTGTATATCTTGGATCTATCATTGTTCATTTTGGATCTATTATTTTAGATCTACTATTTGTTCACCTTAGGTCTATCCATCTTGAATCTTGATTTGTAGTAATATTTATATGAAATTGATTTGGGACCTATACATGTTATAGATCTAAAACACTTAATGTCTGTACTATTCATGCCTGTGATGTTGAGACAATTGTCATTCACAAGTTTGGGGTTATTATCTTATGACAACTGTTACCATGACTATCACCCTATTTTACTAGATTTGATATTTGAGACCACTATTCCATATGCCAGTATTGTTGTAATCACTTATCTCAAGTTATACCATTCTTGACTTATAATCACTTTTACCACCTTATGCCAGTTCTTTCTATGTTATTCCCTAATTAGATTCGTTTGTATCAATTCGAGTTTACGTGCGATGGGAATGCGATTGGGTTGATTAGGCAAAACCTGAATTTACTATGAACTTGAAACATGAACGTTGTTATAACTTGAACCTGGATATGGACATGAACTTGACATGAAAACTTGAACATGGACATGACGCTAGAATGAATTTGAAAATGGCCAACTCGAGGTTGGGTTGAGTTTGCAGTGTAAATCTGCCCGGAACCGCCCGGCGAATCTAGTGGCTGCAAACAATAAGATCCAATGTAGGTAGTTGGTCATATCACACTTAAAACCCAAGGTTAGACTGTGTTGTGGTGTAGATCTTCCCAGAACCGCCCGACAAATCCGGTGACCACGACAACTAGTCTAATGTGAGAGGTTGGGGTGCATTAATGAATTAATGCCACATGATAGGGTTAAGTCATGAGCCACTTGAATATACTTAACCAATTTGACACGACGATTTGATAGGGTTAAGTCATGAACCGCTTGAACACACTTAACCAACTTGATACATGATTTGGTAGGGTTAAGTCACGAATTTGAATGACAACACTTAACCCATTAGAAACCCTAGCTACGCAGTCCTTTTCAGCAGTAACCCACTTAGATGTATCACGATACCCTGGGACTAGGCAGGGTGGGGCACGATTACTGGGCTTACTGTAAGCGACCAAAACGACGGCTGAGTAAGTGCGCCATTGTAGGTTCAGGCGGACTATGGTCGTGCACGTAGTCCGGAGTTGAAAAAGCAGGCATTGGGCACCTGTAGGTTTACACTGTGCGTGCTTGATTCGTGTCGGTGGTTGGCACCATAGGACTTGATACACCCTATGGTGGACCTAGCACATGTGACTACATTTCGTGATTGGGCTGTATGACACAGACACATGACGAGCTAGAACTTGTAGGGAGCCGATCGATTAGTAGATCGTACTGTAGGACCCCGAAAAGGGTCATTTCATGATATTGGGCCAAGGGATCAGTTCATGGTTAATACTTGACATGGGATAGAATACTAATACAGTTGGTGCAACGAATCTTGAATATGCGATGCTAGACTTGATTTATCTTGTTATCTTAGTTATCATGCCAGACTTATCATCATCCTTATGTTTATTCTCCGTTTATTCATGTCTTGTTAACTTTACTAGTTTTTATACTGAAAGTCACTAGGGAGTACCAGTCTTTACGACTGACCCTTTTTCTTTCGCCCCTTTTTCTTTCGTTCCCCCCCGGTTCTCAGGGAGGAAACTCTAGCTCTTAGCTTGGACTTAGCTTTCTTTCTGTCAGCTCATGTACGGTTTGGTCTTGAGCTATGCTATGGCTGCACTTCTGCTATTTTTGGTGAATAATTTACTTTTGTCATTTTAAGTTTATGCTTCTTTATCTAGAACTTGATGTAATGGAATAATGACAATTTGTACTTTGGATATATATAAGGTTTTGACTCTTTTCTTGAAAGTGATGAGATTTGGTTTTTAATTTCTACCGCTGCTTTATTTATGTTCTGTCTTGTGATATCTCTGTGCATGTTTACCTAGATAATGCTCCACCAAAACTAGTGCATTCCCTTTGCGAGTGACCCTAGCGGAGGTGGGGTGTTACATTTGGTATCAGAGCAGAAGGTTACCAGATTGGGCAAAATTTTCAAAAGCCTTCTGAAACTATTTTCAAAACCATTTATAAAGAAGCATTTTTCAAGAAAAATTTTATTTTTAAGAAAAGGCTATTCCCTAAAAGCCATTTTCACTTTCCTTTGTTTCCTCATTTGAATCTTTTTCTTTTCGTTTTTCAGCATGTCTGACCTTAATCTTCCCGAGGGAGTACCCGTACCTGGATGGTTCCGAAGGTACTTAGAAGCTAGGGCCAATGGCGCAGGCCCAGCAGACATCCCTCCTCCTCCTCCCCCAGTGGCTGCGGTTCCTCCTCCTCCTGGTAACGCCTTTGCCAAAATATGCAAAGACTTTAAAGCAATGGGCGGCAAGAACTTCGTTGGAACTAAAACCTTCGTTGCGGCACGAAACTGGCTAAAGGAGACTGAAGACTTGTTTGTTATCTTCGATGTGGAGGATCATAGGAAAGTTCAGTTGGCAGCATGGTTATTGAAAGAGGAAGCTGCATTTTGGTGGGAAGTCGCCAACGCTACCAGGCCAATTGAGACTTGGGCAGACTTTAGAGAGAGGTTTGGGCTTAAATTCTTATCGTCAGCAGAAGAGAACCTTCAGATGGAGAGGTTCCTAACACTCAAGCAAGGGGACATGTCGGTTAGGGAGTACGTGAATAAGTTTAATCAGCTTGCTCAGTTCAGTTTGGACTTGGTCAATACGGCCCAGAAGAAGGCTGTACGCTTTGCTCGAGGATTGAACGAGCCACTACACAGTTTGGCCATAACTCATATACCCATGGGGGTGACCTTTGAAAGCTTGGTGGATATGGCCCTACTTCATGAGAAAGACAAGAATAACAAGAAGGAGGTTAAGCCTAATGAGACTCAGAATAAGAAGGTTGACTTCAAGAAGGGAGGTAACAAGAATAACAAGAATAATAAGAACAACAATAATGCTAACAAACCACGTGAGACAAGGAAGTGCAACTTTTGTGGTATTACGGGACATCTAGCTAAAGACTGTAGAAGGAAGAAGAGAAAGTTGGGTGAATGCTTTCATTATGGACAAACTAGACACTTCAGTAAGGATTGTCCTAAGAATCAAGGACTAGGGCAAGGGCAGACCCAGCAAGCAAGACCTTCTGGAGGGCAGTTGTAGGCTCTCAACACCACTCCAGCTCTTGACCGAGGTAGTAATATTTCTGTAGAAAGCCTTGTTTACATTTCTGAATTTCCTGTTCTAACCTTATTTGACTCTAGCGCATCGCATACTTTTATTTCTTCTGATATTGTTGAAAATCTGCACCTAAGTACTAGTCTTGTTGAGGATCCCGTTAGTGATTCAAATCCAATTAGGGGCTCCGCTCATTTATCTATGATTTGTGTAGATTTGAGGATTTCTATCTTAGGCGTAGAATTCACGTGTAATGGTAATGTTCTCAGATTTATGGGGTACAGTTTGATCCTAGGTATGGATTAGCTGTCCAATTATGGAGCCATTCTTGATTGTGAACGAAGGGTAGTGAGGCTCATGACTCGCCTTGGTAATTCCCTTGAAATTTCTTGTAACCCAAAGGGTCCGGTCATGTTGTGTTATCTAGAATCTCTTGACTCATCCATCGACAATTTGCAATCTGTAAGAGTGGTCCGAGAATGTCCAGATGTCTTTGATGAGGTGAAGGAGTTACCCCCTAAATGCGAGATAGACTTCCGAATTTATCTTATTGCTAATGCCAAGCCAGTTTCATTGCCCGTTAGGCACATGGCCCCGCGATAAAGAAGAGAGCTCGATAAACAAGTTAAGGAGTTGCTTGAGAAAAATTTCATAAGGCGAAGCATTTCTGAATGGGGTGCTTTGGTGGTATTCGCTACTAAGGCGGATGGTTCGCTTCGTCTGTGCGTAGATTATCGTGAGTTAAACAAACTGACGAAGAAGAACAGGCACCCACTGCCAAGAATCGACGATTTGTTTGACCAGCTTGTGGAAGCATCTGTTTTCTCTCAACTCGATCTAGCCACAGGATTCCATCAGCTTAGAGTGGCTGAGGATAGCATTGACAAAACTGCGTTTAGGACTCCAGATGGGTTCTTCGAATGGCTCTTCATGCCGTTTGGGTTAACGAATGCACCCGCATACATTGTAGATTTGATGAGTAGGGTGTTTTGGGAGTTCATTAACAAGTTTGTGGTGGTTTTTATGGACGATATTTTGATCTTCTCAAAAGATGAAGAAGAGCATGCTAGGCATCTCAAGGAAGTCATGGATACGCTTAGAGCACACCAGTTAAAGGCTAAGTTCTCCAAATGCCATTTTTGGAGGAAGGAAGTTCGGTTTCTTGGACATGTAGTTTCTAAGCAAGGCATAGCTGTAGACCCCGCCAAGGTAGTTGCGGTGCAAGACTGGAAAATTCCTAAGAATGCAACGGAGGTGAGAAGCTTTCTCGGTTTGGTGGGCTACTACAGGAAGTTTATTAAGGACTTCGCTAAGATTTCAGCCCCTCTTACTAAGTTAACAAAGAAGAACCTATCTTTTGCATAGGACATAGAGTGTGACGTTGCTTTTCAAAGGCTTAAGAGAGCCCTTACTACAGCTCCAGTTTTGGCATTACCCGACGAAGGCAAGACGTTTACGGTGTACACAGATGCATGCGGGAGCTGTCCTAATGCAAGATGGAAGAGTGATATGCTACGGGGGCAGACAACTTAAAGTTCATGAGAAAAATATCCCACACATGACTTGGAGTTGGCCGCGATTGTTTTTGCGCTTAAGGCTTGGCGCCACTATCTTCTAGTTGAAAAGTTCGAGCTGTATGCCGACCACAAATCGCTTAAATACCTCTTCTTACAGAAAGATTTGAATCTGAGACAACAACGGTGGATGGAATTCTTGGCATCATATGTCTTCGATATAGCTTATACCCCTGGCAAGGGTAACGTGGTGGCGGACGCGTTAAGTAGAAAAAGGTTGACTTTGAGCCCCTTGTTTGTTGAAAGGAAAAGCCTTGAGTTTATAGCAACCTTGGATTCTACACCTGCTGTTGAGTCATTGGCTGCTACACTAGCATCTCTTGAGTTAAGACCTACACTCCTAGATCAAGTAGGGACTTCACATAAGGAAGACCCACAAATAGTCGAAATCATGGACAAGTTGATTAGTGGTGAGACATCAAGTCACCTCGGTAGGTATGCCATATATGACAAGGGATGGCTAAGGCGTGATGGAAGGCTATGTGTCCCACAAGTGGGAGACTTAGTAAGGAAAGTCCTCGAGGATGCGCATCACTCGAAGATGACCATACATCCCGGAGGGGATAGGATGTATAGGGATATGAAACACAATTTCTTTTGGGCTGGAATGAAAAAGGACGTGGCATAGTTTGTTTCGAAGTGCATGGTGTTCCAACAAGTAAAGGCCGAATCAAAGAAGCCCGGTGGGCTATTACATCCTCTGGAGGTTCCGCAATGGAAATGGGAGAGTATCTCGATGTATTTCGTGGATGGACTGCCTAGGTCAAGGAAGGTAAATACTAGCACATGGGTCATAGTTGATAGACTCACGAAAAGTGCTCACTTCATTCCAGTGAAAAGCAAGAGGACCGCATCATGGCTTGCACCTATTTACCTTCAAGAGATAGTACGGTTGCACGGGGTTCCTTCTAGTATAGTTAGTGATCGTGACCCGATTTTCACTAGCCAGTTTTGGAATAGTCTATAAGAAGCAATGGGTACACGACTAAGTTTAAGCACGGCCTATCACCCACAAACTGATGGGCAAACCGAAGGGGTAAATAGGGTACTAGAGGATCTTTTGAGGCTATGCATTCTTGAATTTGGTGGTACTTGGGAAGACCATCTTCCTCTCAAGGAGTTTGCATATAATAATAGTTACCAAGCTAGCATCAGAATGGCACCATTCGAAGCCCTGTATGGAAGACCGTGCAAGTCGCCAACTTGTTAGTAGGAGATAGCAGACAGGCTTATACTTGGGCCAGACATGATAAGGGACACTTCTGAGAAGATTGAGTTGATACGAAGGCAGATGAAAACGGCCCAAGATAGACAGAAATCTTATGCGGACAAGAGAAGGACAGACATAGAGTTCGAAGTTGGAGATATGGTCTTTATAAAAGTTTCTCCTTTACGCAATGTGGTTCATTTTGGAGTGGGTGGAAAGCTAGCACCAAGGTTCGTAGGACCGTTCCCTATCACTGAGAGGATTGGGCAGATGGCCTATAAGGTAGACTTACCCGAGAAGCTAACCGAAGTACACAATGTCTTTCACATCTCGCATCTCCGAAAGTGCTTACATGAGTCGGCCAAAGTGGTTGAGCCAAGCATCTTTAAAGGCATAGAAGTGGAAAAAGAAGCAACATTGAGGCGAGTTCCAATTCGTATCTTAGGAACGGAGATCAAGAAGCTTAGGAATCGAGAAGTCAAGCTAGTTAAAGTACAGTGGAGTGAAGCCTAAGAAGTCGCAACTTGGGAAACCGAAGAGAGGATACACGCGCTTTACCCATCTCTTTTTGAGGGTACATTCTCGATCTCTTTTCCTATAAACTTGAAAACCTTTCGTATCATGCTTCTACTACCTATGTTTGCCTTGTTATCTTCTCGATCTTGTCTTGAGAACCTTAGGTAGAACCATATGGATGTAAACATGTGATTGAAACATGTTATGGTTGATGTTTGAAAATGGTTGCAAGTGTTTGCAAGTGATTGCTAGTGGATGCATGACACACATTAGGCACTAGATCGGCGCAGTCACATTTTCATGTTGCATATGCATGAGTGCTTATACTTGTACATGGATGGAACTTGTTATGCTATCACTTGGATGTTGCATATGAATGAATGTTATGTGCACTCATGTAGAGATTATAAATTATGTTAGGAATTTGCATACATGTTGGACTCATTACACTAACATATCTCGCATTAAGGAGGTTTACTGAATCAGTAACCGCCGGATCTTTTGCATTAGATAAGTACATATACACACGCTTTCTACATATGTTCATATGACACTAGAGATCTTTTAAGGACAATAGTTTTTTGTGGATAATGTTTTGAGTAGATGGATGATGGATGGTAGGACACATCCTCCCTAACTTGGAGATTTCGGGGACGAAATCCTTTAAGGAGGGGAGAATGTAACAACCCGTATTTTTATAACGTGTTATAACCATAAATCAAGACAGAATTAATTTTTAGGTTAAGAATCAAGAGCAACGGGTTACGCCATTACGTTTGTCTCAAAATTCTGCTTGGAAACGAGTCCGAGTTTTCGAAAATCGGAGTCCGTATGACCAGGTTATGACACTTCGAAGTTTTCAGAAATTTTCAAGTTCAGAACAGCTCAGAATTCGAATTCAAATTTTAAATTCAAACCCCATAATGGACTGGGCGGGAAATTTCCCGCCCAGGACCAGGTCGACCTGGGGGTGGACTATAGTGTCGACCTGGCCAGGACCAGGTCGACCATAGAGTCGACCTGGGTGTCGACCTGGTGGCCGAGCCCATTTTTGAGTCAGAATTCAGTCTGATGTTTCTAGACCTATTTCTATCTAAATTTGTTGGCCAGACCCTATATAAACAGGCCCTAACTCTAGTCTCTCAACACAAATTCTCTCTGGCCTTATGTTGCTAAAACCCTGGTTGAAAAGATAGAGAAAAGGGATTGCTTCTTCTCCAACAAGGCTACGTGTAGAGTATTGCTGTTTGGGGAATTTCTATTAGACTCAGGATTCAACATCACCTCTTTGTTTTCTAATTCTCTAACCACGATCTGTAAGCCCCAGTTACTTTTAGATCTAAACTTTAAACTTAATATGGACATGTTGTAAATCGCGATTGAACCTAAGTATGATAATTATCTTGAATCTATCATTGTATATCTTGGATCTATCATTGTTCATTTTGGATCTATTATTTTGGATCTACTATTTGTTCACCTTGGGTCTATCCATCTTGAATCTTGACTTGTAGTAATATTTGTATGAAATTGGTTTGGGACCTATACATGTTATAGAACTAAAACCCTTAATGTCTGTACTATTCATGCCTGTGATGTTGAGACAATTGTCGTTTACAAGTTTGGGGTTATTATCTTATGACAACTGTTACCATGACTATCACCCTATTTTGCTAGATTTGATATTTGAGACCACTATTCCATATGCCAGTATTGTTTTAATCATTTATCTCAAGTTATACCATGCTTGACTTGTAATCACTTTCACCACCTTATGCCAGTTCTTTCTATATTATTCCCTAATTAGATTCGTTTGTATCAATTCGAGTTTACGTGCGATGGGAATGCGATTGGGTAGATTAGGAAAAACCTGAATTTACTATGAACTTGAAAAATGAACGTTGTTATAACTTTAACCTGGATATGGACATGAACTTGACATGAAAACTTGAACATGGACATGCTGCTAGAATGAATTTGAAAATGGCCAACTCGAGGTTGGGTTGAGTTTGCAGTGTAAATCTGCCCGGAACCGCCCGGCGAATCCAGTGGCTGCAAACAGTAAGATCCAATGTGGGTAGTTGGTCATATCGCACTTAAAACCCGAGGTTAGACTATGTTGTGGTGTAAATCTGCCCGGAACCACCAGGCAAATCTGGTGACCACTACAACTAGTCTAATGTGAGAGGTTGGGGTGCATTAATGAATTAATGCCACATGATAGGGTTAAGTCATGAGCCACTTGAATATACTTAACCAATTTGACACGACAATTTGATAGGGTTAAGTCATGAACCGCTTGAACACACTTAACCAACTTGATACATGATTTGGTAGGGTTAAGTCATGAATTTGAAGACAACACTTAACCCATTGGAAATCCTAGTTACGCGGTCCTTTTCAGCAGTAACCCACTTAGATGTATCACGATACCCTGGGACTAGGCAGGGTGGGGCACGATTACTGCGCCGATTGTAAGCGACTAGAATGACGGCTGAGTAGGTGCGCCATTGTAGGTTCAGGCGGACTATGGTCGTGCACGTAGTCCGGTGTTGAAAAAGCAGGCATTCCATTGTAGGTTCAGGCGGACTAAAGTCGTAAATGCTCTGCATTCCATGCCCTTGGGAAAAGCTCGCCATCAGCGGTCGATAATCTAAAACTCCCATTGTCCAGTTTTCGTTGAATGACGTAGGGTCCTTCCCATCGAGGGCCCATATGAATGGGAACCAGGAAGATCCGCTTCAAAACAAGGTCACCTATTTCAAAAGTCTTCGGTCGGACCTTTTTGTTGTAATATCGCGCGACCCTCTGCCTATGGGCCAATGCACGAAGGTTTACCTCTTCCCTTTTTTCATCAATCGTGTCCAACAACGTCAAGAGAAGTGCTTTATTAGATAAGGGGTCGTAGTAAATCGTTCCATGTGATGGCACTTCAAGCTTTATCGGGAGAATTGCCTCCAAACCATAGGATAGGGCGAAAAGGGTATGACTTGTTGCAGTTTTATGGGTAGTTCGATAGGCCCATATGGCTAGTGGCAATTCATCAACCCATTTTGCTTTTGCTCGTTCTAGCCTCTTTTTTAGAATGGTATTGATGATTTTGTTAACCGCCTCGACCTATCCATTGGACTGGGGATGTGAAACCATGGTATATTTTTTCTCAATATGATATTTCTCACAAAAATCTTTGAACTTTGAGCTATCAAACTGAGTCCCATTGTCAGTGATGATGGTTCGAGGGACCCCATACCGGCATATAACGCTAGTCATTATCGTGGTCATCTGCTCGGCTTCTTCCCATTTTGTGAAGTAATCCACTTCTACTATTGCATATCTAGCACCTCCCTTAGAAATGGGAAAGGTTCCGACAATGTCTATTCCCCAAACAACGTATGGCCAAGGGCTAGCCATTTGTGTAATCTCCATAGGGGGCGCTCGCAGAATCTATTTGAACCTCTAACATTTGTCACATCTTTTAGAGTAATTTGCGGCATCTTTGTTAATAGTCGGCCAAAAGTATCCATAGCGCAGTATCTTCCTGGCCAAAGTTTGCCCCCGGTATGCGCCCCACAATCTCCTTCATGCACTTCCTTTAGTATCTTCTTGATATCATCGTTGGCCACACACCGAAACATGGGAACGGAGAACCCCCCCCCCCCTTCTGTATAGCTGGCCTTGCTGGATTACATATCTGGAAGATTGTCGCACCAAAGCTCGTCTTTCATTCATTCTTTCAGGTAATGTGCCATGAAGGAGGAAATTCTTGATGGGTGTGACTCTTTCTCGGGTTCAATGTCTACCTGATCGATCTCCTTTTGCTCGATGCTCGGCATGATTAGGGTTTCTATGGGGACTAACTCCGTTTTGCCAAGGTGGTCTAAGCTGGCGAATTTAGCCAACCTGTCCCCTTTCTGATTCTCTTTTCGAGGAATGTGTGAAATGCTGTATTAGCCAAAATTTTGCAATAATTTCTCAACTTGTTTAAGATAAGAACTTAGTCGCTCTCCCTTGGTAAGATATTCCTTACAAACTTGTCATACAACAAGTTGTGAATCATAAAAAATATCGAACGACGCTACCTTCAGGTCCTTCGCGAGCCTGAGCCAGACAATCAGGGTTTCGTACTCAGAATCATTGTTCGTCGCAAGAAACTCAAGCCTCAAGGCATAGTAAACCGATCATCCCTCAGGGGAAAGTAATACTATACCAACCACCGACCGACGCTCATTTCAAGCTCCGTCTGTATATAGCTTCCAAGCGACCGGTTCAGGTTTGACCATTAAAGGCACGGGGTTATCATTCCGGTCTTCATCCTCTGGAGCAGTGAATTCTGCTATAAGGTCAGCCAAGGCCTGCCCTCGGATGGACTTTCGGGGCACAAAAGTTAAGTCGAACTGACTTAATTTGATGTTCCATTTTAACAATCTCCCACTGGCTTCTGGTCGCTGCAAAACTTGCCGAAGGGTTGGTCGGTAAATATCTTAATTGGATGATCTTGAAAATAATGTTGGAGTTTCATTGACGCGATCAATAAACTATAAGCAAGCTTCTCAATTTTTGGATAATGCGCTCGGCACCTGTCAATTTTTTGCTTACATAGTAGACCGGTCATTGTATTCACTCTTCTTCTCGAAGTAGGACCGAGCTGATCGTATATGCATATACCGCTAAATAAACTAATAGGTCTTCTTGATCGATGAGCTTAGAGAGGATGGGTGGTTTCTCTAAGTGATCGAGTAAACCTTGGAAAGCTTCGACACAGTCAGGCATCCAAGCAAAGTTTCGCTTCCCTCTTTTAATTAACTCAAAGAATGGTATACATTTATCAATCGCCTTTGAAATGAATCAACCCATAGCTGCTATCTTACCCGCCAAGATTTGGACATCCTTGATCCGTTTAGGCTCTTGGATTCTTTTGAGGGCCGAAATTTGGTTGGGATTAATCTCGATTCCTCGAGAACTCACAATAAAACCCAGGAATTTGCCTGAAGCTACTCCAAAGGAACACTTCAAAGGATTTAGTTTCATACTGTACTTCCGGAGGATGTTAAACATCCTTGAGAGATCTTTCAGATGCTCGGATGATTGTCTCGATTCTACTAACATGTCATCCACATATACCTCCATCGTTTTCCCTATCTGGTCGTGGAACATTCGGTTGACCAGCCTTTGATAGGTTGCTCCAGGATTTTTCAGGCCAAAGGGCATTACCACATAACAACACAGTCCAAGGTCAGTGATGAAGCTAGTATGCTCTTGGTCCGGTATATGCATACGATCTGGTTGTACCCTGAGTACGCATCCATAAACGAGAGCAGCTCATGCCCTACGGTCGAGTCGACCAACTGATCAATCCTAGATAGTGGGAAGCTATCCTTAGGACATGCCTTCTTTAAATCATAGAAATCAATGCAAGTCCTCTACTTCCCATTAGCCTTTTTCACAAGTACCGAGTTGGCTATCCAGTCGGGATAGATCGAGTCTCAAATGAACCCATTAGCTTGTAATTTACCAATCTCCTCTTTCAAGGCCATCGACCTTTCAGGACCGAGCATCCGTCTTTTTTGTTTAACCAAAGTATACTTCGAGTCGATGCTGAGGGAGTGATAATGGAGGATGAGATCTCACACATGTCAACGTGGGTCTGGGCAAACACGTCTAGGTTTGCCCAAAGGAATTCAGTCAATTTCTTCGTCCAAAAGAAGTCTAGGTAGGATCCGATTTTTAAGACCCTGGTGGGGTCATTTTTATCAACCGGAATTTCCAATATTGCCTCATTCGGGGCGGTCTTTCTACATCTTGGTTCTTCGTCCTCTTTGGGGTCGATATCTTTGACTTAGCAGATGGATGGTCCCGACCAGGACGTTTTCTGTAGTTGTTATGCTCTCATATCTTTCGTCGGAGGAGACTCGACTATTGACTTTTTGCTGCCCTTATTCTGGAGATCCTTCCATTCCGTCGAGTAACTAGCTCTCCCATCTACCTGGTCTCCCCATACCATACCGATTCCTCCATCAGTTGGGAATTTCAATAGCAGGCATCATGGGGCGATATAAGCCCTAAACTCCATTAGCGCCAGTCGTCCTAAGAACACATTATATCCAGAGTTGATATCCATTACAACGAATAGTAGGGGCCTTACTCTCCTTCGATACCTGTCTCCTAATTCCACGGGCAATTTGATTACTCCTATGGGCTCGTTGGAAGATCCGTTGAAACCCTGTATCTCACAAGAACAAGGCTCTAAGTCTTGCAGCTCTAGCTTCATCTGCTCATAGGTTTGTTTAAACAATATATTGACCGAACTTCCATTGTCGATCAACACCTTTCTTACTATTGTCGGGTCTATAATTGCGGTGATTACCATGGGATCGACTGTCCGAGCCTCGACGCCTATTGCTTCTCTTCTGCGGAAGACAACATCTTCTGTCTTGGTCTTCCTCTGCTTCATGGGGTCCACCCCTTCGGGGACACTAGCTTCGGCAACATCAAGGTGTTTCACGAAATTCACATATTGCTCCATAGCCTTGATACTGAAACCGGTAGGGTATGGCCCCTTACTATAGCACTGAAATCGATTCATTTCCCCTTATCTTGTGCTGAGGCTTGAGGAGCGGCCTGACTTTGCCTGGGGTTAAACCCACTTGCCCCTTTCTCTTGGGGCCGTCTTATATTCGTCAAGCTTTCCTTCCCGAATCAGCTTTTCTACGATGTCTCTAGGATGCTAACACTCATTTGTCATATGCCCGTAGATGTCATGGAACAGGCAATACTTCCCAGTCGCTTGCTTCCTCTCTGTGGGCTCGCGAGGAGGAGGTTTCTTATACTGGACTGTGCTATTGGTATCAACGTAGATGTTTTCTAGCGTGTCATCCAGGGCAGTGTAAGTTTCAAACACCTGGAATAGTGGTCGCTTTCGAGGGTTTCCCTCTGTCCTAAGCCTCCACTGGTTTCTCATTGTCCCTCGCTGGTTCGCTTGTCGCAGTTTTTGATGTTTACTTCCACTTTCCCTGAGCTATCACCAGACTGTTTGACCGCGACGTTGATCTGAGTCGATGGAATAGATGCATTTCTCGGCCCAACTTCCTCCTCTAAATGCGCATCCTGCTGCCGTAATCGGATGTGGGCTTTCTCATAAAAGGCCTCAATTGTTATTGGCGGCTTCCCAATAAAGTATTTCTGTAACAACCCGAATTTTTATAACATGTTAAAACAAGAAATCAGGGCATAATTAAATTTAAAAATAAGAATCAAGAGAAACGGGTTGCGCCATTGCGTTCGTCTCGGAATTCTGTTTAGAAACGAGTCCAAAATTTCGTAAATCGGAGTCCGTATGACCGAGATATGGCCTCTAGAAGTTTCACGAAAAATCAGAAAACGAAAACAGATTTTCGAATTTCGAATTTAGCCCCAAACAGACTGGACTGGAAAATTTCCCGCCCAGCCCCAGGTCGACTGGGGAGTCGACTGGGGAGGCGACCCCCTAGGGACCAGGTCGACTGGGCAGTCGACCTGGGTGTCGACCTGGGGGTCGACCTCGCTGGTCGGGCCTGGTTGGCCTGGTGCACCTGCTTGCTCCTTTGGGTCTGTTCTGTTGGCCTGTGACGAGAATGGATGGTTCAGATCTAAACTAGGGTTAATCCAAGGGCCTAAACTAGTCCTAACTTCTATAAAAACACACTAACACCTAGCCTAATTCACTACAAACCATCCCAACAACAAAGTGCTGCCCAAATGTCTCTTGATCATGGCCCCCATCTTCAACTTCAAGGGCTTAAGCATGCAAATTAGATTCAAGTCAAAGGAGCAAGCTTTCTACATCAAATCAAGGAAGTAGAGCATCATCTCAACACCGTTCTACGACAAATGCTTTCTCATAAATCTCTAGCCACGCTTTGTAAGTTCTAGCTACTTTTAGATCTAAACGGTAGTTCTAATGTTGACATGAAATAAAATGAGATAAAACCTAAGTATATTAGTCTATGTGAATCTATTCTTGCCCCTCTCTTGAACCTATGACTTTGGGCTATTTCTTAGTGATTAAATCATGCCACTCATGTTGTGTTTGACCTAGTTTATCATGCAAGATTGAATCTTGACTTGTGGAATGTTGGCATGAACCCTTAGAACAATTTGACTTATGGAACATTCATATGAACTTGACTTGGGGCTTATGCATGTAAAAGAACCTAAACCCCTCATGGCCATTTACATGCCTATGATGATGAACCTAGTGTTATGCTATCATACATGTTTGAGGCTAATCCCTTTATGCTATCATACATGTTTGAGGCCAATCCCTTTATGCTATCATACATGTTTGAGGCCGATATGTTGTCATATTATTCCTACTATGTTGACTCGCTTTCACTTGCGTTGGGAATACGCCTTGGATAGTTTAGGCAAACTTGAGATGGGCTATGAAACTTAACATGAATTAAGTAAAGGGACAATGGGCATAAGTGGAAAACGTGGACTTTGTCATAGCCTAAATTTGACATGAACATGACAAGTAGAAAAACATGAAAGTGGCCAACTCGAGGTTGGGTTGAGTTTGTAGCGTAAATCTGCCCGGAACCGCCTGGCAAATCCAGTAGCTACAGACAATAAGACCCAATGTGAGTAGTTGGTCATATCGCGCTCAAAACCCGAGGTTAGACTAGGTTGTGGTGTAAAGCTGCCCGGACCCGTCCGGCGTAACCAGTAACCACAACAAAGTATAATGTGAGAGGTTGGGGTGCATTAATTTACTTAATGCCACATGATAAGGTTAAGTTAGTTTTACTAATGGCACTTAACCGATATGACATGAATGGGTAGGTTAAGTAAGACCGGACTTGATTAATTAAAGACACTTAACCATATAACACGATTAGCGGATGGGTTAGTTTAACCTAAATGGGTTGATAACACCCGACTGGGATAACGCGATGCGTGGTAGGGTTAAGTAAACCCACAAGAATGATACTTAACCATTATAAATACGACTAGTGGATGGGGTTAAGTTAACCTACACTTAACCAATCCGACTCGGTAATTTGATGGGGTTAAGTTAACTTACACTTAACCAATCTGACTTGATGATTTGATAGGGTTAAGTCACGAACCTCTTAAATATGCTTAACCAATCCGACTCGATAAATTTAATGGGGTTAAGTTAACCTATACTTAACCAATCCGACTCGATAATTTAATGGGGTTAAGTTAACCTGCACTTAACCAATTTTACTCGATGATTTGATGAGGTTAAGACAACCTATACTTAACCAATCTGACGCGGTAGCTGGATGGGGTTAAGATAGCCTATACTTAACCAATCCGACACGGTAATTTGATAGGGTTAAGTTAACCTATACTTAACCAATCTTACATGATAATCTAGGGTTAAGTCATGAACGTCTTGATATACTTAACCAACTTGATACAGGGTTTGTAGGGCTAAGTCTTGAACTTGAATACTTAGCCAATTTTGACATGATTCGTAGGCGGGGTAAGTCATGAACTCGAATGACAACACTTAACCCATTAGACAAAACCCTAGTTCAGGGGACTAAGTGGAAAATCGTAGTTAATAAGGATAACGGGAAGGGGAAACTAAGTGATAAACCTTAGTTAAGGATAACTAAGTAATAATTCTTAGTCAAGAGAATTGGACCAGTTCACAAATAGATGAGTAACCTGATACGGTAGGTCATCGTTTAAACAAACACACGAGGAGTAGCGAATGTTTATCTGACTTAGATAAAGGCTCCAGCGAACTGGGTGACGAAGCGGTAGCTTCGGGGGACGTGAGGTTACTCTTGGTATCCCTCTGTGAGGTTGCAGACGATCCGCCTGGGCTATAGAGGTTAAGGTCTGTGGTAGAAGAACCAAGGGTATGCCTTGATTGCTGTGCGAGCAACCTAAAGACTGGGGTGGATTAGCGTGGAGTCGGCGATACTTAGTTTAGCCCTGTGATAGCACGTTGTCGACTACCTACCATGTTTAGTCAATCGTGTACGTATGCGGAAAGGCAGAGAACTCCCAACAGACCATATACTTGCTATCTAGTTATGGGTGAGGTTGGCCAATAGGAAAGTGGGGCATGGATGGCCAGAGTATAGTTCTCGTGCATGATTTTCTTGGATTGCCTTTCAGTAGTTGAGGGAGGAGTCACGTGGGACCATAACCACCAGTAGAAAAACAGACCTTAATATCTGCATCGGCAGATAACCTAAAGCTCCCGACCGAGTCCTGTATTTCTTGATTAGCCCTGTCACGGGACTCGGATGGCACATTGAGATACATGTGCATCTAGACATGGAAAACGATTCACGATACATACGTGGGAAAAAGGGCGTGGTTGACGGGTAGCGTAATCCCTAGCGGTCCTAGGTGGCTTAAACCCAAACCGAGTTACGAAAACGTTTAGTAGGTAGCGTAATCCCTAGTGGTCCTAGGTGGCATAAATCCTAGCCGAACATTCGAGAATTCATGGTAAGAAAATACAGCTAGATCAAGGGTGACAGTCCAAACAATTTCAAGGATAATGGAACTACGTTGAAGTAGTATAGAACTACGTGAGGAAGCCCGTAGGATTTACGGCAAAGGACTAAACATATACATGGAAAGAAACATACGAGTTGGGAAAACCTACATTAGGTTGACATGGACCATTTCATTGGGCAAGGGACATTTTGTAGCTAACACATGACACGGGTTGGGATACTAGTACGGAAGGTGCAGGGAAAATATACTTGATAGTTACTTGGGGTGTTATACTCGATAGAACCTTGGGATGTTATACTCGATAGAACCTTGGGATGTTATACTTGATTCATACTGACCGTAGTTTATCTTGATACAGTAGTTCATCCTGTTACCTTGGTTTAGCTTGTCTATCTTGTCATCATCCTTATGTTTACTTTCAGTTTATGCATGTCACGTTACCTTTACCTGTTTTTATGCTGGAAGTAGATAGGACTTACCAGTCTTTATGACTGACCCCGTTTTCTTTCGCCTCTTTGTCTTCCATTCCCCTCCCCCCCCCCCCCCAGGTTTTCAGGGAGGAAATACTGTTATTTAGCTCAGACTTCTTCTGCTTCTAGGTCATCATGTATGGCTTGGATTTTTCTTGGCTATGGCTGCTTTACCGTTTTACTTGGGAAATATTTTATGACTGTGGTTTTATGCTTCTTTAACTATTGCAAGACAGGTTTCCAATGTAATGGCTTTTAAAGGCATTTTGATGTAAAAGGCTTTAGACCTTATAATTTTATGAGGTAATGAAATTTGGTTTTTCTTCCGCTGTTTTATATGTTCTGTCTTGTAATATTTCTGTGCATGTTTACCTAGACAACGCCCCTCCAAAGCTAGTGCATTCTCTTGTGAGTGACCCTGGCGGAGGTGGGGTGTTACAATTTCCCAAATTCAGTTTGTTTGTCGATGCCATCGACCAGGGCGGTTAGAACAGTTTCATGGTTGGGGTTACTGACCTCGGTGGCCGCCCAGTTAAATCGGTTAAGGTAATTTCTCAGGGATTCTCCCTTTTCTTGTTTAACTGTTGAGAGTGCCATTACATGCTTTGACTTGGTAGCATGAAGGCGAAATCGAGTCAGGAACTTCTCACTCAAATCTTTAAAGCTTGGGACAGATTTCGTGGGCAAAAGCATGAACCACATAAGCGCCATCCCACTCAGGAAGATTGGGAAGGCTTTGCACTTGATAGTGTCGTGGGCCACCGCTACCTCCATGTGCTAAGAATACCTCATCAGATGTTGTTGTGGGTCAGAGGTTCCGTCGTCTTGATTCATCTGGGGCCTATTAAATCTCTGAGCGAACTCTGCTTGTAAGATGTTGTCAGTGAAGAGCATGTAGCTTCGATGAACTCCCCAGTCTTCATTCTTATGTCTGCAACTGTCGTTCAAAATGTGTCGCACCATTGCAGTCAGGTTTGGTGGGACGACTAGGTCAGGGTTGGCTTCATCGTTCAAATGGGCTCCCCTGGCTCTTTCTCCAGGGTACGTTGCCTGACCTAGTGCCCAGGCTCTCTCCCTTCCTCCCTGGGTATTTTGGTCAATCACAAGATTACGGGGAGGCAGAATAGGGGCTCGATTCCTTTGGGCAGCATTCTGCGGTTGAGGAGCCACTCCTTGGTCCTGCGATGCCGCAGGATCGATAATTTACACCTCAATCGGGTCAGCCTCGGTTTGTTCATTCGCGTCCCACTGGTCTAGATGTTGCTCGAGATGCAACTGCCATACATTTCGGCTCTTTGTAACGGGCATCGGATCCGTCGTGGATCCCTGTTTTCATCAGACGACGAAGAGTTTTCTGACACGTGATCCAGCTGAGGGGGAGGAAGCTGATATTCCCCGACTTCTTGAGTTTGGTTCCTGAGCTCCTCCCATTATCTTGTTATGCGAATCATATCTGGCCGCATAGCGGCATTCTATCGAGCATGGGTCTTTAGAGCCTCCGTCGTCTCCTGAAGTTGATTCAGCACAGCCGTAAACTCGTCTCGAGTAGCAAAGGTTGATGAGGGAGCTGGATCTATCGTGGGAAGCAAGGTAGGTTGATCCTGAGCAATTTCAGGGGCAACAGATCAGCCAGTCGGCTCTGCGGAGGTTCCAGCTTGCGGTTGCTTTCCAGTGTTGCGAGCTGATTTTCTACCATAATTCGACAATACAGGGATGAGGGTGAGATTTCTGTCTTTGGGCTTGGTGATCCGAAAGTAGAGCAAAAAATATGAAGCAGTGAAAGCGCCAAAATGTTGACACCAAAAATTGGCACAACACCAAAAAGAGAGACTTGTGTGGAGATTAAAATGAAGATTAACAAATATAGGGAATGCAAAACAGAAAGAATTCACACACAGATTTATAGTGGTTCGGCTTTAAAGAGCCTACGTCCACTTTATAAACTTTTATAGATCATTTCAGCAGCTAAGAAAATGTTTAAAGTTGTAGAACGAAAGAATTAAAACTATAAACAACTTCTATTATTGTTTCTCTTTGATCAGAAAATTGAAGATGGATCATTCTCTCTGAATTGGAAAGGAGTATTTATAGATGATATAATATCAAGTCGCCTTGAGCACGTGCCATGAGATCCAAAAAGATAGCTGATATTGAATGAGTCGGTTTTTCCTAAAGAGTTGGTATTCTCCGCGAATAATAGGTGTCAATTGGTATCGAACCCTTCCAGCTTGAGTAATTTAAAAGGAAAAATCTAGGGCGAGCTGATCCTTAGGCCGGTTTTCCAGATCTCATATGAGGATGGCAAGGCTAATCATGCCTGGTCATGCTGAACTTCTTAGGACCGCATCAAGGGAAGAAAGCCCTGTCGTTGGGCCTCATAGCTCGGTTCACACCGAACGCTTCAACAGCATTCATGCCTCGTCATTTCGCCATGATGGGCTGCCCGAAAGGCCCATCAACACCATCCCATGTGAATGCTTGGTTGTTCTTCGTCAATCCTATTAATGGTGTAGCTACATTGGAGAAATCCTTGATAAACCATCGGCAATAACCAGCCAACCCAAGGAAACTCCGAACATCCATCGCGCTCTTAGGCCTATCCCAGTCCTGGATTGCTACCACTTTAGCAGGGTCGACTGCTATCCCATTTCCAGAAACAACATGACTTAAGAACCTCACTTCACTCTTCCAGAAGTGACACTTGGCAAACTTAGCTCTAAGCTGATGCTTTCGCAAGATCTCTAACACAACTCTCAAGTGTTTCTTATGTTCTTCCTCATTTCTGGAGTAAACTAGAATATCATCCATGAACACAAGTAAAAACTTGTTTAACTGATCTCTGAACACTCTATTTATAAGATCCACGAAATAAGCTGGCGCTTTAGTCAACCTGAGTGGCATAACCAACCATTCGAAGAAACTGGATGGTATCCTAAAAGCAGTCTTTGGCACACTATCCTTTGTCACCCTCAATTGGTGAAATCCCGTTGCCAAATCTATCTGAGAAAACACTTTGGCTTCGTGAAGCTGATCGAACAAGTCATCAATCCTTGGCAATGGATACTTGTTCTTCTTAGTCACCTTATTCAGCTCACGATAGTCCACACACAATCTTAATGAGCCATCTGCCTTGGTTGTAAACACGACTGGTGCACCCCACTTGGAAACACTCCTCCGAATGAATCCTTTCCCCAAAAGGTCACGAACTTGCACCTCTAACTCTCGGTGTTCCCTAGGCGCCATCCGTCTAAGAGGCATAACGATTGGTCTAGCACCTTCAACCAAATTGATCCTAAACTCGATCTCATGATGTGGAGGCAACCCTTTGACCTCGTCAAAGACATGTACATACTCATTAGCGATCATCACTGATGGCAGGTCTCCTTGTGGAATCCCAAGCAAATATAGATAACTCGCGAAGACCCCATCTTCGTGCTTACATCTAATCAACACCTTTCGCCCTTCCACAGCCCCGACCCTCACCTCTAGCTTCTCACAATTCACCCTTGTCGCATACCTCTTGAGCGAATCCATGCCCAAGATGATCCCATACCAAGCGAAGTTAAGAACAAAATAATCACACACAAAAGAGAAACCATGACTCGACAACACTAGACCACGACAAATCATGCACAAATTGGATGAACCCCCAACTGGATTAGTCACAATCAATGGTCTATCATAAATATGGGTTCCAAACCCAAGTGACAAACAAGCTCAATTTAAATGAACGAATGTGTTGCTCCAGTATAAAACAAAACTCGAACTGAAACACTATTAATACAAAGAGTACCTTGCACCACGACACCCTTTCCCTTCTCCTCTGCAGTAGGAGCTCTCGAAGAAGTTGGCATGGCTTCCAAAGAATATTCCCTCACAACCTGCTTTCCCATAGCAGATTCTGGACAATCTTTCTTCTTATGCCTAGGCTTCCCACATTTGAAGCACTTCTTCTCAGCTTTCGGATTCTTGCACTCATTAACAAAATGGCCTTTCTGTTGGCAGTTAAAGAAAACCACCTCACACTTAGGCTTCTTTTGGCCATCTTTTCCCTTCTATTGTTGTTGCTTCCTCTTCTTATTATTACCACCCTGCTGTGGTTCTGAGCCTTTTTGGTTGCAGCGACAACATTTGCTTTCTTGGGAAACAAGCTCTTATGACGAATAGCTTTTTCCACAATCTTCTCAAATGAATCGTCAAGATGGTCCACTAACGGCTTTCCGATACAAGTGTCCGAACCCAAAACAAACTTCTCGTTCTTTTGATAGGGTGTATCAATGTATGAACGAGCATATCTAGACAAGGCTTCAAAGTCAAAAATACAGTCAAGCACAGAACGACCATTTAGTTTCAGCTCTATGAACTTCTTGAATAGAGTAGATTTCTGAGCTGTGGATATAAACTTTGCTTCAAACTTGGCTTGGAATTGCTCCCATGAAATTTCTTCCTCTGGAATCTCAAGTGTAACAAAATTCCACCATTCCAAGGCCCTGTCCTGCAGTTGCCTTGATGTAAGCTTTCTCTTTATTGCATCCTCAATACCCAAGTCTCCAAAGATTTGGACACATGAATCCATCCACCTCTGAACCTTTTCAGCAGGTTCAGTTCCCTTGAATGGTTTTCCCCCTAGAGATGTAAAGTCCTTGCACAACTTTGCAAAATCTACTACTCTAGGAACTCGCACACCAACATCTACCGTTGCTGCCATCGGAGCGGGTACCCTTCGCATAATTGCTTCTGCCATGGCTTCAAACATGGCCGGGTAATTAGGTTCACCACCATTTCCCCCTCCAGTATTGGCTCCCCTAGCAGTGTGTCTTGTGGTCGTCTACTCATTCTAAATCTACAATTTAGAATAATTAGCCACTTCCAAGAAAAACTGCTAAAGAGATACAACCGCTACTACTATATATGCTAATATATATAATAAGCATCCAACTGAAATCTACAACTCTCATATGTAGTTATGACCTTGAACTTTGGCCAAAAATCGTTGACCAGAGCTCTTATACCAAATGTGACAACCACCCACAGCCCCTGCACTATACAAGAGGAATAATGCACTGAAAGGTGTGCCAAACTGCTATGGACGATCATTAGAGTAGGTAAACACATCGAAACCTATCGTAGAACTCACAGCGCAAGGATAAAATATAATAGAACATATCCAACAGGTAATAGTAGTGAAGCATCATATAGCAGACTTTCTACACTTTCACAACCATGAAAGATTCTTCCAAAATCATAGGAAATATCAAGTATGTCATAAGGCCTTACTACAACACTCATAGAGCAACTCAAACAGCGGAAACAGAAAATACTAGATAGTAATAAACTGGTACGTGAGCCTCCTGCTCTTCGTCGATCAGCATCAACGTCCCCACTAAAGCATCACCTGTCACCTACTACTCGGTCTGCCCATCCACAACCGGATGAATAGCCCAAGGTAATAAGAGGAAACATAAAACCATGAGTCAGACAATAGTCTTAGTGAGCGACAAAATAGATAGCAAACTTCAACAATAAAGTATACGAGAAGGGATAGATAAATATACTAGTCTACCCACAGCACCAGAGAAGAACTCTATCTTATCTTCTCCACATCGGATAGTGATAGCCTTTACTTTAAACAACTCAACCATTCATACATGGAAACCAGAACACCCATTCAGTCATGGTAAAGCAATCATAATAGCCAAATTATATGTATCTCATGTAAACCATCCTAATCGAATTTAACATCCCTCAAGTGCAAGCCTTAAAGACCTATACCAATATTAGACAAGCGCCCAAGGAACATCTCCTTCGACGTTGGACAACCTACATGAGACGATATATACAGAACAACCAATCATCCATGACCGACTCTGGCAATCACTGCCAATCCTGCTTTGAAACCATCGTTAATCATATGACGGTCAACCTTGCCATATGTCAAGGGCTAATAGTAAACCTAGTTCTAGCATAAACTCTATATGTCCAACCTTGAAACCTAGGCCTTCCTCCAAGACCCAGGGTACTCGACCTACAACCGGTCTTTTAGATGTCTCTAGTGTACCCCAGCTTTGGGCATACTAGAGCTTACGACAAAGATAATCTCTCGGCCTTCACATCTCTAGTCACCCAACCTAATGACTTTTCATGGCTCAAGCAACCTTCTCGAGCAACCATTATCCACCAACTCACGACCTTTGAGTTGCCACCTCATTCGTTGTTCTACACAGACCAACGAGCTCCTTTCAACACTTCGAATATTCCCACTTGAATTTTCTTCGAATCCCCTTCGATCGATCCTCCTGGACTAACCGGTCCTCCCTGAACAACGGTCCTCCCTGACCACCAGTCATCTCTAAACACCGGTCCTCCCGGACTAACCGATCCTCCCTGAACACCGGTCCTCCCGGACTAACCGGTCCTCCCTGAACAACCGGTCCTCCCTGAACACCGGTCCTCTCGGACTAACCAGTCCTCCCTGAACACCGGTCCTCCCAGACTAACTGGTCCTCCTGGACTAAACGGTCCTCCCTGAGCAAACGGTCCTCCTTGAACACCGGTCCTCCCAGACTAACGGGTCCTCCCGGAATAACCGGTCCTCCCTGAACAACCGGTCCTCCCTGACTAACCGGTCCACCGTGAACACCAGTCCTCCCAGACTAACCGGTCCTCCCTGAACAACCAGTCCTCCCTGGCCACCGGTCCTCCCTGAACACTGGCCCTCCCTGAAGCACTACCTACCGGTCGGTCTTCCTGAAGCACTACCTACCGGTCATCCTGAAACACTACCTACCGGTCGGTCTTTCTGAAGCACTACCTACCGGTCGTTCTTCCTGAAGCACTAACTACCGGTCGGTCCTCCTAGAACACTACCTACCGGTCTTCCTGAAGCAATACCTATCGGTCGGTCTTCCTGAAGCACTACCCACCGGTCGGTCTTCTTGAAGCACTACCTACCGGTCGGTCCTCCTGGGGCACTACCTACTGGTCTTCCTGAAGCACTACTTACCGGTCAATCTTCCTGAAGTACTACCTACCGGTCGGCCTCCTGGAACACTACCTACCGGTCAGTCACCTACTGGTCGGTCCTCCCGAAACACTACCTAGTGGTCAGTCCTCCCGAAACACTACCTACCGGTCTTGACTTGTTCCCCAAGACATGATTTCTGACCGATCGGTCTACCGTACAGCCCCAATCCAACTCCAATTTCGACCAAAACTTTGCCAAACGACGAATTCAATGAAACCAACTCATCCAATACAATCATAAACATGTTATGGAACCACAAATATCATGAAAATGACAATTATCATCAAATTATGAAAATTCACCAAAAATCATGATAAATGAACATATGATCTAAATTGGGAATCTAGCTTGCATATACATGTGAAATGGCATAAGAATTGCCGGTTTAAACATGCTAACTTAGATCATAGGGTGATTTATCTTAAAATGGACTTACCAATGCATAGATATATGAAAAAACACTTGCATATGATGAAAAACTTGTACAAACACTCATATACTTCATTAGATCCATGTGAGAGATGCATATCACTTACAGATTTGCCAAAACAAGCTAAAATGATAAATACGGACAGCGAGCAATCTGAACCATACTCCTTGATCTGATGAATTCGCACTTGAAATGATGTAGATCTAGCCTCCAATGGTATAGATCTTCGATTTCCCCCCTTAGATTTGGATTTTTAATGGTGGAAAGGTGTCAGAGGAAGAAGGAGAACAAGGCCACTTAATGAGGAAATGAAAAACTAAACCATTTCCCATATCCCTCACCCCTTATTTATACCCTCTCATCAGCCCATTAATGGGCCTCTCCAATTCACCCCATTATGGCTTCCCAAACCTGGACAGCCAACTGAAAAACCTTCTCCCAACCCGCTGAGCCAAATCTTTAATGTAACCACTCTACGGAAAGAAAATCATTCATTCCTTTCCAATGGCACAGGTCTCACCTTTTGATTCGACCTGAGTCAAAAGTCATGCTCTGTACAAGACTGATAGGGGCAAAGTGGTCACAAACAAAATCGGTAAAAATTATGGACATGTTCCACATCCCCATAAGCAACATATTAAAAGATGAGAATGATCCAACCCCCAGGGAATAAAATAAAAATATTTTACAATCCTCTGATACATAAAATGCAGGCTGTTATAGATTGTGTTCTGATGCGTCGTGTTCTCAAAGCAATCCGGGCATCTCCGTCTCTTCGGGGATTGGGGAAGTCTGGGTTGTTTCATTTTGGTATCGGAGCCAGGTTTCGCAGATATTTCTTTTCACAGGTTCCTGGATTACAGCTGGAGCTATATTCGAAAAGCTTTGTATCCATGTATTTCTTTCAATTTTGTCGGTTGTTATTTTCCTCTACGCATTGTACTTATGTATTATTTTCCGCTGCTATGTAATTTTAATCTCTGATATTGTTTTCCAATGTGTAATATTTATTCATACTCTGGAATATTCTAGTACTCAGATGTAATTGTTGTAATAGCAATGAAATATTCTTCTGTTGGTGTTCTGATGCATCATGTTCTCCTTACAATCCGTTGTTTCCCTTCTCTTCGGAGATAGGGGGATTTCGGGTCGTTATATTAACAACCCGGAATTTTTGAAACAATTTAAAATTTTTATTTTAGCTATTTTAATGGGTTTTGAATATTTAAAATGATTTATTTTAAATAATAATGATTTAAAATTTATTTAAATCGAAGTTAGAACATATAAATTTATTTTAATTATAAAACAAGTTTGAAATGGCGTGGTAGTTTGAAAATTCAATTTTAAATTTCAATTGAATGTATAAGATTCACTATAAATTAGAATTGGATGAAACAAGAAACGTTAGAATCTATTTAACTATATCTTTCTAACGAATGTAAGAACTGATATTTCACTTTTTAAATTGAAAGTTATGCCCAGTTTAAATTTTAGAATAGTCGCTATGGAATTTATATATATTTTTATATAATATATAGCCATTTTGCAAACGACCTCCATTTTCGATGAAACCACCTTTGTTGGATCCCGAATGTCAATTTATTGTTAGGTTTCGAATTTCATAATTTTTGGAATTAATATGTGAGCGCAGTGAATTTAAATATGTTTGGTAATTTTAGAGTGAATTTAATCAACTGGAAAAAGACCATTTTTCAAACGATCTCCGAATTAGACGAAATTAGTTTTGTTAAGACCGTATCGTCAAAACATAGCTAGATTTATTTTTCGGGAATTTTTGGAGTTTGTATGTGGTTAAAGATTCGGGTAACCCTGAGGACTAAAAGTATGGGTGGGATGGTGGTGTAGTTTTCCTCGAGGATGTGGAATGGTGCATCGTCAGTGTAGCCTGATCCGTCGTGGGAGATGCACATATATATATCGAGTTGGTACCTTCTCCTTGTCGACGGGAGAAACCTCCCGATATTTGGTTGCATACTTGTTTGTATGCATTGTTATGTTTTGGAATTCATATTTCCAAAGATTTTAGTTTGAGATCCCGAAGTGAAATCTACTTCGATATAAAAGTTAGATATGTTTTCAAAATGATTTGAAATAAGAAATCAGAAAATAAAGTCCATAGAAATAATTTCTGTAAAGTGAATTGGATTTGAAAAATCTAAATTTGGGATTAACCCTAAATGAGTAGATTGAGGAACTGAATGTTATATGATGCATTGTAGATCCATATGACTGTTATTAATTGTTGTTTATGCACTGGTATTCATGGGGGTAAACCCATTTCATGACATATGGCGTGGTACCATGATTTACCTTATTTTAAAGTAAAGTTTAATAACTGTTTTGAGTTCTCACACCAGTCCCATGACTGACCCGGAATTTATTGTTTCTACCTAAACTTTGGGTGCCCATATTTTCCACACGGGCAGTCAGTAGTTTAGTTTTGCAGATTTCTATTTAACAGGATCCTAGTTTACAGCTGGAACCATATTCAAAAAGCTTTGTATCCGTGTATCGCTTTCAGTTGTGTTAGTTGATGTATTTCTGCTACGCATTGTATTTATACATTTTAAATTTCCGCTACTTTGTAATTTAAATCTCTGATATTTTCTACTGTAATATTTATTGATACTCTGATATATATCCTTGTACTATGATGTAAATAGGTGTAATAGCAATGAAATGTTCTATTTATTGCGTTCTAATGCGTCGTGTTCTCAAAGCAATCCGGGCTCCTCTGTCTCTTCGGGGATCAGGGAAGTCTGGGTCGTTTCAGGTTAAGATTCTGATCGATGAGTGGATATTCTTTGAATATTTTAACATTGAAGTTTCGATTATTGTTTTTCACTCATGCACATATCTAGGGGGAGTATTGTTGTAGGGAGAGCATACAAATAGGGGGAGTTCAAACATTAGCTGTTAGATACATTTATTACGTTCAAAATCTCATCATATGTTTGTCATCATCAAAAGGGGGAGATTGTTGTATCTAACAATACTATGATTTTGTTTGATGATAACAAACATATACTTATTATTATAAATGTATTTACAATTGTACGGTTCTACTACATAACAAACAGAAATAAATATTTACATTTAAATAGAATATTAATGCACAAGAATTTAAATATTCAAAAGGTATTCTATTCAAATATAATATTTTATTTCAACAATTCAACAGTAAAAATTTATAACTCCACTACTTGTACATTTCACTGAAATAAAATGCATTCACATTTAGTTTCATTTGTTACATTGTTCTTCACTACATCACTTAGTTATACAGTCACTTGTTCATACACGATGTTGCCTCACTACATTTCTCTCAGTCACTCATACATTCATTGATACATACACTGACACTGTCTGTAAACGGCAAAAAATGTCGCAAACACCAAAGATTCCTAATTACTAGGAATTATAAATATGGTCGCATAGATAAGAACATATTATAGAACATAAACAGTAAATAACACAAGAGATTTATAGTGCTTCAGCCTTAAGGAGGGCCTACGTCCACTTTGAAGAGTTGTAGGAATTTTATTGATCACTTGAAAGATTACAAGGTTTAGATCCTCTCATTGCATTCATTGACTATGATATATGTAGCTACAATAGTCATATTTTCAAGAAATATTAAAATAGATAAGTTTGCCCTTCTTCTTCCTCAAAGAGGAGATGCCATTAGTGAAGCTTTATGGAGGTCTCAAAGCCTAAGAATCTCCCCCTTTTGAAGTGTGAGGTAGTGGGGTATTTATAGGAAGTGGTTAGGTAGGGGTAAGGTAGGAGTACGTAACAACTCGGAATTTGGGGCCAATTTAAAATATTCATTTTAGAGATTTTAAAGGTGTTTAAATAGTTGAAATGAATTATTTTAAATAAAAATGACTAGAAATTTATTTTGATTGCATTTAATACGAATATGTTTAATTTAATTATAAAAGAAATTAGAAAAAGGACGGTAGTTTGAAAAGTCAAACCTGAACTTTGACTGACTATACAGGATGTAGGATAAATCGAATTTTGGTGAAACGGAAAATATTTAAATCTGTTAATGAATATCTTTCTAACGAATCTGAAAAATCGAAGTTTCATAGCGGGACTCAAAAGTTATGGCCAAATGAATTTTCAGAAAGGTCGCTATAGAGAATATATCGCCCTTGAAAATGGACATTTTTCATACGACCTCGGAAATCGACGAAACCACTTTTGTTGGATCCGGGATGTCTAATTATGTCTAGGTTTCAAATTTCATGATTTTTGAAGTTAATTTGTGAGCGTGGCAAAGGAAAATGTGTTTTGGTCAATTATAGTTAAATTGGATCGACCAGAAAATGGGCATTTTTCAAACGATCTCAGAATTCGACGAAATTTGTTTTGTTAAGACCGTATCGTCAAAACATGACCAAAAATAATTTTTTCGGACTTTTCTGACTTCGTATGTGACCCCGGTAAAATTAGAAAGTACGTTCGAATTTAATATTAAAAAATTAATTTCAAAATAAAGAAAACATACTGTAAACTTCAAAATTAGACTTTGGCAATAGCGCCATCACGTTCAGAAGACGTCAAAACATATTGTTCGACAATCGTTGGGGTCCGTTTTGAGATCGGATGGAAAAACCCTAATTTTTAGAATTTAATTAAATTATAAAAAGGAAAATACCCTAGTATACAGTGTAAATACGGAGGCACTGTACATCGTTCCTCTTCCATTTCAAAGCGCCGCCGAACCCATAACAGCTCAAAACTTTGAGCTCTGATTCCTTCCAATTCGTAGAGAAATAGACAGGGGTGTAGTTGAGTTTTCCGAAGCTCCTTCTCTCCTCTTCCATCTCCGACAGGAATCACCTCCCCTCGTGCCCCCGTTAGCCCGCCCCGACCCTCGAAACCCGCGCCGTAAATCCCACCGCCGAGCCCACCTGTCGCCGCCGCACCCTCCACCGTGCTAGGCCACGTGCCCCTCTCTTTACCGCTCCACCTCCAACAAACCGCACCCCAAACCGACCTTCCTACCTCATGAAAATCGGATTCAAAGATTTGAACAAACTGAAAATTTTAAGGTATGAATAACTCAGATTTTGCCACGCTTTTAGCTGTCACAGCAGCAGTTGTAAAAAGTCATTGTGTAACGAACCGGGATCTTCGACTCCGAAAATCAACATCAAACTACCATGTTGACCATCCAGACATCGAACATTCCAGATCATTAATAGAAAGAAGTTAGAGGGTGAGATAAGAAAGAAAGAAATATTAGAATAGAAGAAGAAGAAGAAACACCACACAGAGTCTCACATCGCAGCGGAACAAAATATAATACAGAAATAAATCTTTATTGAGAACTTTGAAAATACTTACAATATCAGAGTACATCAACATCTGGACAGTGATAATCTGTCCTCATACAACACACAGCGGAATACTAGTAATATCATACGTCTGGACTCTTCCAGCTCGTCTCTTCACAGCAGTCGATAACCTGAACCTGTACAACCCGGCCTAACCCGAGCATTTACAAAACACCGGGTCAGTCTGGTGAACCAGAGTGAGATAAACTCGCACAGTAATAAGGGTGAACCATCCAATCATGATTTTAAAGTTCAAAATCTTTTCAAAAGAAAAGGATAATCGTAGGACCAAATCCACACATAAACACGGACGTTTTTACCTTACGATAACCCAAAACAGTTTTGAAACCAATATCTTGTCTGATATTATAATAATGTCTAAATACAAGTAAATAGAATCTAGTAGAACGCTTGCATCTCACGCTCTACATATATAGTATACAATCAAAACCCGCAGGCACTTATTGGGGATTGGATTCCAACTTGACAAGGTATGGGACCACCTTCCGATCGTGTATCTCTAGAGACGAATACACTGGGTTCAACAAGAACTTCTTGTAACCCGGCCCTCACATGACCGACCACTCATTTCGCTTGAGTGTATCGAATGTATATCACCGACGGTTGGGATCAGCAACCGTCTGCCCGAAAAGGGACAGCATCGAAACATAGATTAAGAAACAAATAGGATTTCCTCTAGATAGGTGATCATACACCCTAATGGGAGCGACCCACATAGCCATGCTGCCTGCCCGATTTTTGTCATTTCCCGGTTGATGAGGCTTGAGGCCAGAATTAACTCTTGACATCTGGTCGCCATTTACTTTGAATGCCACATCGTCAGATCCGTCAGATATCACTAATTGACGTCCACAAAAATACTCTAGCCGAAAGCTAAAGAATGGCAATTCTCCGCCAACAACTATCGTACGTTTGAAGAAATCAACGTACGTGATCCTTTGGAAATACTTTGTCAGACATCCGTCCATACACGTCATCCAGGAACAGGATGAACCGAAGGCACTCTCCTACCGCATCCATATAGGAATCACCCCATGGATCAGTAGCGAGAAGTCCTTGCACTCGTAGATTCCAACCACGACAGAACCACAGTTTATCTCTGGCCGCTAAACCAGAGATTTCTTAGCAGTTCCTCCGCTTATGAAGATCCACGGTCTTCAATGCTCCATCTCGACCGTCTTCAAATATCTTTACGTATTTGTTGGTCGGAATGGTTTTCGAATGTAAATTCGATCCCGGTCTTTCCATACCAACAATCGTATTGGACAGATTTGATAGTCGGTGTTTTAACTATCAAAATAAACAGTGTTTCAAACATGACACTCCAATGAGTTCACTGGTTCTGTATTTAGCATCATTCGGCCTTTAACAAAACTGATTTACTTTTTGTTAAATTGAAACTTCTAACACTTTTAAATATTCAAAAATACGATATTTGAATAACTCTTATTGATTAATTAACATTCGTCTTAACTCATTCGCTTGACTCTAGATCACAGCGATCACAATGGTTACGCCTGATTCCCTCAGGAAACATCCGACCGCCGTAGGCTATCTGCAGCCCTGCGAATTACGCTAGCAGTCGTACGAAATGGCAACTTAGCCCAATAATTATGTTTGGCTAATTCTATTTCGAATAACTATATTCAATTTCCCATTTTGAAATCTCATTTAAAATCCTCCTTTTTTACTTGATCTCGTTTTCAAATAACGTTAATGTAAAATTAACGTCTTAACACTTTGAAATTCACTTGAAACCTCTGTTTTATAATAAACCCTTTTTATCGTAATCTCCTTTCACTTAATTCATATAGTTTAGTATGTTTATTTCCTTTCACCATTTAATTGGCTTGCATCTCACATTCGTTAACCTTTTTAAATGAATTCCCATTTAAAAATATATTCCTAAATTCATCATTAATTAAAATAATAACTTATTCCAAACATTAACTACTTTAGTAGTTAATCCCCTTTATTAACTAAATTAAATATTGAACCCCTTTTTAAATCCTTATTTAAATTCAAACAATATTCGTTTAACTATTTTAGTCAAAACACATTAACTTGATAAACAATTCTAATTCCAAACGGTCGATTTATTTAACTCAAAAACTTGATTATCTCATTAACCAATTTCAACAATCCTTGCTTTAAATTAATTAAAAATTAATTTAAATAGATTCTAATTATTTGTTTCCTTTACAAACAAATCTTCAAGGTTTAACCATTTAATTCATTTCTTATTCTTCAACTGGTAAATCTGATTAACATCTTTGCAAAATAACTTCATAACAAATCAAAGTCTTAAACAAAAATATTTATTTATTTCTCTTAAATAACTTTTATTCAAATAATATAATTCAAATCTAACTCTGGTTATAAAAATAAATTTTTATAACCTCAACTCTATCGATTCACCTGTCGGTGAATCAATATCTATAACTCGATTGGTTTTAAAGGCCATACTCTGCCAAACACTTAACCAATATCGCCCATTGGTTTAAACCAAACAGATGTTGAATATTCAATTAATAATCAACCATCCAATCAATCACACAAACAGATCAGTTCATATATGAGAATATGAAAATAAAAATAGTTCATTTGAGGAATCCGGTTGGATCCCTCCAACCTGTTCTTCCCTGTATTCAAATGGTTAGCACGAATCAGACTGTTCAGTTTTGTTTAACTGATAAACTAAATAACAACCATTCAACATCAACTATACGCAATTCAAACCATTCAATCATTTAAACACGTTTATAAATAAACGTGACCAACCAAGGTGAGTCACCCTTATTGGAACCAATCGTTAAAAATAACGATTTGATATTTCACTGAAATTAAACACAGTTTAATTTCATCGGTTAAATCAACAGTTAAATAGATAACTAGCAAAGCAGTCAACCATTGGTAAGCAGAGCACACAAAATAAAAACACCCAATTTATATAAAATATAAAAAGGGTAACTGAGTGAGTTTAACTCACCTTGATTCCTAGTCGCTGAAACAGTCCTTTTAATTAAATCAAAATGATGTTTCATTTAATTAAAATCTCAGTAGCCGCCAACTCTGGTTAAATTAGCTCCATCTGGTTGTGCACGTTGATATGGTTCCACATCACTTGTTTTGTTACATTCCATCTGGCACTGTATTATACGGTTACCATTTTAATATGGTATTTATTTATATTAATACTTCATAATAATTATTACTAGATTGTTAAACAAATCTTCATTAGCTATGCTAAAGCCGGTTAGACATAGTAAAACCATAGGTCACGCATATATATTATTTAATAACTTAACAGGCATGGTATGAACCCCTTGTTAATATAGGTTGGCCATACAATACTAGGCGTGATGATATTTTCTTCTACCTGTTCTTGTATTAACCATTCTCTCAATACCACGCAACTTTCATCTAAGGTGTATATTAGGCCATGCTTTACTAACAACTTAAGTATATATTATATATACATTATTAAGTTAGAAACTGCTGTTTTCAAATGGCACGTTAACAACCAAATTAGATAAACTAAAATGATAAATAAAGTGCATGTGTAAACTAGAAGGTATATGCGGTTTAGGCATGTTAATACTATATGGTTTAGACACCTTGATCTTCACGTTAATTATTAGGAACATGATTTGGCACTTGACTAAAAATGGATATGTTATTCGCTACCTGCTGTGAACGCTTCTTCTTGTTTGGAACCATCCGCTCCTCTCCCTCTCGCATACTCTCTTCTACACCACCCATAACCGCTCCCTAAACCAACCCACTACACCCATCAGGCGCCACAGGAGTTCATCAGCCCTGCCCCATTCGAAAGTCCGACGGATCCTCCTCCTATGCCCAGAAAACCACGGAACTCGAAGTCCCCATCGCTCCAGGAACCGAGCTTAAACCCGGCGGCTACGGTCCCCTTCTTCTCCATTTTCCACTCCCCATCCTTTCCTACTTCACTTCAACCCATGCACCAGAACGAAACCGCCCCTGCGCTATTTCATACCACCGCATACCCACAAACTCTCCCATGCACTCACCGCTCCCTCATCTTCTAGACACGCTCTACCACTCATTAGAACCTTCGAAGCCCCCTTTTTTTTTTTTTTTTTTTTTCCGAAAACTGGAGATTTTGTTTTAAACCCGTGCTCAGGAATGAAGTAGCAGCACACCCTTTTATAGGGTTGAAGTTCCGTGACAGCCACGTTTTGTAATATATATATTTTATACAATCGTAGGTCTGCATTGAATGTAGATTAGCATGTTTAAGGGTGGGGTGGTCTGCTCGCATTGTCAGTGTATTGTCTTAGGGAGGGACGGGTTTTAATGGTGATGTTCAGTTCCCGTATGAGTATAGATATGCTGCCTCCTTTTTATACAGCAGGCGGTTGCATGTGAAGTTGTTTTTAGAGGCTGTGAAGACTGGAGCCAGTGCAGCGTGTCTTCCCCATCAAGTCTCCTCAAGTTACACAGGTAGTAGAAAAGAAAGGAGCTAGAGTAGGTCGACTACATGTGAAGATTGTTCAGACGTGAAATATAAAACGGTGCAGAGATTTTATATATATTTGTCAACTGAACCAAATCTTGTCTGCACGATTTTAACTTGATGAGAAAAGCATATAGGATAGGTTAGATCAAATTAATATTATTTTAAATTTTAACGAAACTTACGGGTAAAGTAATACGTAAAACTATCCTCAATTGATTTCTGTTTACTGATAAAAAGGTTGTTCTTGATGTAAAACGATATTCCGGATCCGAAGGGACAAGTTTCGTCGGAAACCGAGGTCGTATGGAAAAATTTCCTTTATGAAACCGGAAATGAACACGCATTTAATTTTTCCACGGTCACTAGATAAATCAAATCAACTTGAAACTGCGAACATTGATAATAACTTTTCGATACGAACCCAACGGCACTAGTTTCGTCACATTCTGAGACTGTTGCCCCGGTAGGCTGTTTTTACCCCGAACCGCCCTACCCTTTTTAACGCCAAATTTCTCGATCTCTAAAAATAACAAACTATATACCTATCCTGACTCTAATCGACGATACGAATTCAACGGAACTGGTTTCGTCGAAAACAGAGTCCGTTTGCAAAACGACTACTTTAAAGGCCTATAATTTAATAACGATTTTCCATAGCGACTATTTCAAAATTTGATTTAGCCATAACTCGCTATTTATAATACGAAATCTGAAATTTTCTCTTTCATATGAAAGCTATCGCCAATACGGCTCCAACGTGTCTTGTTTCACAGAAATCCGACTTATATCGAATCCTGTATTCTCAGTTGAAGTTCAAAACCAAATATTACGAACTGCACGCCGTTTTCAAGCTCGATTTATAATATATAAATTATATAACGTTCAAACTTCGTTTTAAATAACGAATTAAATATTAAATTTCATTAATATTCCCAATAAAATATTTAAAACTAATTTAAATATTCATATTCAAATGGTCGAAAAACACGGGTCGTTACATTCTTCCCCCCTTAAAATAATTTCGTCCTCGAAATTGCTAAGGTAAGAAAGAACGTTATAAACTCATTAAATTTCAAATCTAATTTATTTTAGATCAAAAATCAATCCAATACTGTAAATAAATATTTTCAAAGATATTGAAAATTTTCTAACACCTTAAATTTCCGAAAAATTTCGCCAGCACCTCCTCTGTATGGCTCAATCGGTACAACCACAACTCGCCTTTCTAGGCCTTCTCCAATTCAAAAGAAAATGAAACAGCCAAGTGGCTTGCCAAATAGGCTCATAAATCTCCAAATCCATATAAAAATAAACGTGTACCTTTTTGTCGGGCATATCATCATATCCCTCTGTCTGCTACCCTGTCAGCTTATACAAATGCATTCCCAAACGAAATTCCACTTTTATCCTCAAGCCCAAATCCTTCACGCAACCAAGCCAAATCTCATTCTTAACTCAATTTCCATCCATCACCAATTTCAACTCTTAACTTACCAGTCCAACCACCATCTCAGATTCCGGTCTTCCAATTCCAAGTCTGATTCTACTTGATATATTATCTCCTGATTCAATTTACAGTTAATTTGTTTCAATTCAATTCATATTTGCTTTCCCATATTTCTTTTTAATTTTGTTTTTGTTCACACAATCTCCCTGGGAGTTTTTAAACAGTAGCTCTTTCAAAAATCCAATATTCCTTTTCAGGATTCAAAACAACTTGTTTTTCTCAAAATAATTCGAAAACAAAATCCTTGGTAGCAATCCGTCACTTAGAACTCGGAAATGAACACTGATGATGTGGCCAGCATCCTCAGAGTTATTCCCCAGCTATCGAAGTGAGTTCAATACTATATCACTACAAAATTCCAATTTTAAACACTTTCATTTTGAAATCTATTTCAAAATAAAATTCACGATGCTTGTAAACAATTTAAAATCTCCCAGGATTTTAGAATTCTCATATATTCAATCCAAGTTCATTTGCAAACACCTTTCCCACTTTAAGGAATTTTAATTCCTATTCTGATTTAGATTTCAGATTTAATTCATCTGATTCCATATTATACGAATTTTAATTGGTTATTTATATAACTATTCCAATTATAATCAACCAACACATCCAATATACTATAATACTTCAAATGTTAATCATTTCTTTATATCAAAATATAATTTGGGTAAAATTATTTCATTTACCCTCTTTCAAAAACATACTGTGTCGAATTATTCTGTCCAAGAGTTTAGAAACACTTATCGACACAGTTTGCATTACTTTATCGACCAGAATTTATAAACTACTCGACAAACCAATCAACACAATATAAGACAGTTTTTATATCAATTTACAAATACGCGCTCATATATATACACTCAAACTCAATCTAGGGTATTACTAACCCCATCTCTACTGAGTCACGCCACAGAGCCAAGGTACTTACTTAACCAATAGCTCTGATACCACTGTAACGAACCGGGATCTTCGACTCCGAAAATCAACATCAAACTACCATGTTGACCATCCAGACATCGAACATTCCAGATCATTAATAGAAAGAAGTTAGAGGGTGAGATAAGAAAGAAAGAAATATTAGAATAGAAGAAGAAGAAGAAACACCACACAGAGTCTCACATCGCAGCGGAACAAAATATAATACAGAAATAAATCTTTATTGAGAACTTTGAAAATACTTACAATATCAGAGTACATCAACATCTGGACAGTGATAATCTGTCCTCATACAACACACAGCGGAATACTAGTAATATCATACGTCTGGACTCTTCCAGCTCGTCTCTTCACAGCAGTCGATAACCTGAACCTGTACAACCCGGCCTAACCCGAGCATTTACAAAACACCGGGTCAGTCTGGTGAACCAGAGTGAGATAAACTCGCACAGTAATAAGGGTGAACCATCCAATCATGATTTTAAAGTTCAAAATCTTTTCAAAAGAAAAGGATAATCGTAGGACCAAATCCACACATAAACACGGACGTTTTTACCTTACGATAACCCAAAACAGTTTTGAAACCAATATCTTGTCTGATATTATAATAATGTCTAAATACAAGTAAATAGAATCTAGTAGAACGCTTGCATCTCACGCTCTACATATATAGTATACAATCAAAACCCGCAGGCACTTATTGGGGATTGGATTCCAACTTGACAAGGTATGGGACCACCTTCCGATCGTGTATCTCTAGAGACGAATACACTGGGTTCAACAAGAACTTCTTGTAACCCGGCCCTCACATGACCGACCACTCATTTCGCTTGAGTGTATCGAATGTATATCACCGACGGTTGGGATCAGCAACCGTCTGCCCGAAAAGGGACAGCATCGAAACATAGATTAAGAAACAAATAGGATTTCCTCTAGATAGGTGATCATACACCCTAATGGGAGCGACCCACATAGCCATGCTGCCTGCCCGATTTTTGTCATTTCCCGGTTGATGAGGCTTGAGGCCAGAATTAACTCTTGACATCTGGTCGCCATTTACTTTGAATGCCACATCGTCAGATCCGTCAGATATCACTAATTGACGTCCACAAAAATACTCTAGCCGAAAGCTAAAGAATGGCAATTCTCCGCCAACAACTATCGTACGTTTGAAGAAATCAACGTACGTGATCCTTTGGAAATACTTTGTCAGACATCCGTCCATACACGTCATCCAGGAACAGGATGAACCGAAGGCACTCTCCTACCGCATCCATATAGGAATCACCCCATGGATCAGTAGCGAGAAGTCCTTGCACTCGTAGATTCCAACCACGACAGAACCACAGTTTATCTCTGGCCGCTAAACCAGAGATTTCTTAGTAGTTCCTCCGCTTATGAAGATCCACGGTCTTCAATGCTCCATCTCGACCGTCTTCAAATATCTTTACGTATTTGTTGGTCGGAATGGTTTTCGAATGTAAATTCGATCCCGGTCTTTCCATACCAACAATCGTATTGGACAGATTTGATAGTCGGTGTTTTAACTATCAAAATAAACAGTGTTTCAAACATGACACTCCAATGAGTTCACTGGTTCTGTATTTAGCATCATTCGGCCTTTAACAAAACTGATTTACTTTTTGTTAAATTGAAACTTCTAACACTTTTAAATATTCAAAAATACGATATTTGAATAACTCTTATTGATTAATTAACATTCGTCTTAACTCATTCGCTTGACTCTAGATCACAGCGATCACAATGGTTACGCCTGATTCCCTCAGGAAACATCCGACCGCCGTAGGCTATCTGCAGCCCTGCGAATTACGCTAGCAGTCGTACGAAATGGCAACTTAGCCCAATAATTATGTTTGGCTAATTCTATTTCGAATAACTATATTCAATTTCCCATTTTGAAATCTCATTTAAAATCCTCCTTTTTTACTTGATCTCGTTTTCAAATAACGTTAATGTAAAATTAACGTCTTAACACTTTGAAATTCACTTGAAACCTCTGTTTTATAATAAACCCTTTTTATCGTAATCTCCTTTCACTTAATTCATATAGTTTAGTATGTTTATTTCCTTTCACCATTTAATTGGCTTGCATCTCACATTCGTTAACCTTTTTAAATGAATTCCCATTTAAAAATATATTCCTAAATTCATCATTAATTAAAATAATAACTTATTCCAAACATTAACTACTTTAGTAGTTAATCCCCTTTATTAACTAAATTAAATATTGAACCCCTTTTTAAATCCTTATTTAAATTCAAACAATATTCGTTTAACTATTTTAGTCAAAACACATTAACTTGATAAACAATTCTAATTCCAAACGGTCGATTTATTTAACTCAAAAACTTGATTATCTCATTAACCAATTTCAACAATCCTTGCTTTAAATTAATTAAAAATTAATTTAAATAGATTCTAATTATTTGTTTCCTTTACAAACAAATCTTCAAGGTTTAACCATTTAATTCATTTCTTATTCTTCAACTGGTAAATCTGATTAACATCTTTGCAAAATAACTTCATAACAAATCAAAGTCTTAAACAAAAATATTTATTTATTTCTCTTAAATAACTTTTATTCAAATAATATAATTCAAATCTAACTCTGGTTATAAAAATAAATTTTTATAACCTCAACTCTATCGATTCACCTGTCGGTGAATCAATATCTATAACTCGATTGGTTTTAAAGGCCATACTCTGCCAAACACTTAACCAATATCGCCCATTGGTTTAAACCAAACAGATGTTGAATATTCAATTAATAATCAACCATCCAATCAATCACACAAACAGATCAGTTCATATATGAGAATATGAAAATAAAAATAGTTCATTTGAGGAATCCGGTTGGATCCCTCCAACCTGTTCTTCCCTGTATTCAAATGGTTAGCACGAATCAGACTGTTCAGTTTTGTTTAACTGATAAACTAAATAACAACCATTCAACATCAACTATACGCAATTCAAACCATTCAATCATTTAAACACGTTTATAAATAAACGTGACCAACCAAGGTGAGTCACCCTTATTGGAACCAATCGTTAAAAATAACGATTTGATATTTCACTGAAATTAAACACAGTTTAATTTCATCGGTTAAATCAACAGTTAAATAGATAACTAGCAAAGCAGTCAACCATTGGTAAGCAGAGCACACAAAATAAAAACACCCAATTTATATAAAATATAAAAAGGGTAACTGAGTGAGTTTAACTCACCTTGATTCCTAGTCGCTGAAACAGTCCTTTTAATTAAATCAAAATGATGTTTCATTTAATTAAAATCTCAGTAGCCGCCAACTCTGGTTAAATTAGCTCCATCTGGTTGTGCACGTTGATATGGTTCCACATCACTTGTTTTGTTACATTCCATCTGGCACTGTATTATACGGTTACCATTTTAATATGGTATTTATTTATATTAATACTTCATAATAATTATTACTAGATTGTTAAACAAATCTTCATTAGCTATGCTAAAGCCGGTTAGACATAGTAAAACCATAGGTCACGCATATATATTATTTAATAACTTAACAGGCATGGTATGAACCCCTTGTTAATATAGGTTGGCCATACAATACTAGGCGTGATGATATTTTCTTCTACCTGTTCTTGTATTAACCATTCTCTCAATACCACGCAACTTTCATCTAAGGTGTATATTAGGCCATGCTTTACTAACAACTTAAGTATATATTATATATACATTATTAAGTTAGAAACTGCTGTTTTCAAATGGCACGTTAACAACCAAATTAGATAAACTAAAATGATAAATAAAGTGCATGTGTAAACTAGAAGGTATATGCGGTTTAGGCATGTTAATACTATATGGTTTAGACACCTTGATCTTCACGTTAATTATTAGGAACATGATTTGGCACTTGACTAAAAATGGATATGTTATTCGCTACCTGCTGTGAACGCTTCTTCTTGTTTGGAACCATCCGCTCCTCTCCCTCTCGCATACTCTCTTCTACACCACCCATAACCGCTCCCTAAACCAACCCACTACACCCATCAGGCGCCACAGGAGTTCATCAGCCCTGCCCCATTCGAAAGTCCGACGGATCCTCCTCCTATGCCCAGAAAACCACGGAACTCGAAGTCCCCATCGCTCCAGGAACCGAGCTTAAACCCGGCGGCTACGGTCCCCTTCTTCTCCATTTTCCACTCCCCATCCTTTCCTACTTCACTTCAACCCATGCACCAGAACGAAACCGCCCCTGCGCTATTTCATACCACCGCATACCCACAAACTCTCCCATGCACTCACCGCTCCCTCATCTTCTAGACACGCTCTACCACTCATTAGAACCTTCGAAGCCCCCTTTTTTTTTTTTTTTTTTTCGAAAACTGGAGATTTTGTTTTAAACCCGTGCTCAGGAATGAAGTAGCAGCACACCCTTTTATAGGGTTGAAGTTCCGTGACAGCCACGTTTTGTAATATATATATTTTATACAATCGTAGGTCTGCATTGAATGTAGATTAGCATGTTTAAGGGTGGGGTGGTCTGCTCGCATTGTCAGTGTATTGTCTTAGGGAGGGACGGGTTTTAATGGTGATGTTCAGTTCCCGTATGAGTATAGATATGCTGCCTCCTTTTTATACAGCAGGCGGTTGCATGTGAAGTTGTTTTTAGAGGCTGTGAAGACTGGAGCCAGTGCAGCGTGTCTTCCCCATCAAGTCTCCTCAAGTTACACAGGTAGTAGAAAAGAAAGGAGCTAGAGTAGGTCGACTACATGTGAAGATTGTTCAGACGTGAAATATAAAACGGTGCAGAGATTTTATATATATTTGTCAACTGAACCAAATCTTGTCTGCACGATTTTAACTTGATGAGAAAAGCATATAGGATAGGTTAGATCAAATTAATATTATTTTAAATTTTAACGAAACTTACGGGTAAAGTAATACGTAAAACTATCCTCAATTGATTTCTGTTTACTGATAAAAAGGTTGTTCTTGATGTAAAACGATATTCCGGATCCGAAGGGACAAGTTTCGTCGGAAACCGAGGTCGTATGGAAAAATTTCCTTTATGAAACCGGAAATGAACACGCATTTAATTTTTCCACGGTCACTAGATAAATCAAATCAACTTGAAACTGCGAACATTGATAATAACTTTTCGATACGAACCCAACGGCACTAGTTTCGTCACATTCTGAGACTGTTGCCCCGGTAGGCTGTTTTTACCCCGAACCGCCCTACCCTTTTTAACGCCAAATTTCTCGATCTCTAAAAATAACAAACTATATACCTATCCTGACTCTAATCGACGATACGAATTCAACGGAACTGGTTTCGTCGAAAACAGAGTCCGTTTGCAAAACGACTACTTTAAAGGCCTATAATTTAATAACGATTTTCCATAGCGACTATTTCAAAATTTGATTTAGCCATAACTCGCTATTTATAATACGAAATCTGAATTTTTCTCTTTCATATGAAAGCTATCGCCAATACGGCTCCAACGTGTCTTGTTTCACAGAAATCCGACTTATATCGAATCCTGTATTCTCAGTTGAAGTTCAAAACCAAATATTACGAACTGCACGCCGTTTTCAAGCTCGATTTATAATATATAAATTATATAACGTTCAAACTTCGTTTTAAATAACGAATTAAATATTAAATTTCATTAATATTCCCAATAAAATATTTAAAACTAATTTAAATATTCATATTCAAATGGTCGAAAAACACGGGTCGTTACACATTGTTATTCAAAAAAATTGATAATTAATTCATACGAACTCCGAATCTGAAAATTTCAGATCCGACGGAACCGTGACGACGAATAGACTTTGCTGAAATTGATTGGAACGTTTTCTGACTCTCTGTTGATTGTATATTCGTGCAATAGCAAGGTGAGATTTCCTTGTTTAAAGTTATTAATTAATTAAATTATTTTGTTTGCGATGTTATAATAACATGCTTACGATACAGATTTGTTTTGTCATATTTGATGATGGTTGGTATGTGTTTGTGATGAATAGTGTAGATCCATATGATTATCACCTCTTATATTATCACTTGTGTTGATTTGAATTGATCTGTTTTATCAATTCAAATAATAGAAATATGATTATCACCTCTTATGTTATCGCTTTTGTATGATTTGAAGTAATCTAATTTATCAATTCATAATAAAGGAGACATGGTTTGTCATCGTTATGTTAGCACTTTTGTTTTATTTGAATTGATGTAGATTATCAATTCAACATAGAAAATAAAAATTTGTCTTTTTATTTGAATTGATCTAGATTATCAATTCAACATTATAAAGAAAATTTACATTTTTCTTTTTATGTAAATAAAATGAGCATGTATAGGAAATTTACATTGAATAAAAATTATTATTTTTTATGTAATTAAGAAGTAGAAAATTTACATTGACTAAAAATTAAAATTTTCATATGTAATTAAAGTTAAGAATTCGCATGTAAATAAAAATTACATTTTCATAATGTAAACTAGAAGTAGAAATTGCATGTAATATAAATTTACATTTTTATTAATGTATATAAAGTAGGAATTTTCATCATATGAAAATTTACATTTTTATTAATGTAAATAAAGTAGGAATTTTCATCGTATGAAAATTTACATTTTTATTAATGTAAATAAAGTAGGAATTTTCACCGCATGAAAATTACATTATTTTTAATGTGATTAAAATATCAGTTTGCATTGTAAGATAAAAATTACATTATTTTTAATGTGATTAAAATATGAGTTTGCATTGTATGATGAAAATTACATTATTTTTAATGTGATTAAAATATGAGTTTGCATTGTATGATAAAAATTACATTCTTCTATGTAATTAGGATAGGTGTTTGCATCGTATGATGAAATCTACATTTTTATATGTAAGTAAAACATGAATTTCCATCGTATGATAAAAATTACATTTCTATATGTAACATATGATGAGATTTACAATGTAAATTGAAAATTACATTTTTGTAATGTAAGAAAAAAGTAGGATTCACATTAAAACCAAAAATTACATCTTTATATATAATTAGAAATAGAACTTACATTGTAAATAAAAAACTACATTTTTATATGTAATTATAAAGTAGGACTTTGCGATGAAATGAAATTACCTTTTTATATGCAAATAAAAATGAGAATTGGCATCGCAAATAAAATTGCATTTTTATATGCAATAAAAGAATGAGCTTTTACTTTTTCTTTTTATGTAACATAGGATGAGAATGTACATTAAAAATAAAAATCATTTCTTTTTATGAACTTAGAGGGGGAATTAGCATAGTAAAGAAAATTTACATTTTTATATGTACATAAAAATGAGAATTAACATAGTAAAGAAAATTTACATTTTTATATGTAAGTAACAATGAGAATTAGCATAGTAAAGAAAATTTACATATGTGGATTAAAAGTAGGATTTTGCAATGTAATCAAAATTACATTTTTATATGTATATTAAAAATAGAAATTTGACAAGTAAATTAAAGAAAAGGATGGAATTTACATTTCTAATGTAAATAAAGGATGAATTTAGGATACTGTAATATTATCGTCATTTTCAAATGAAATAAGAATAGTATTAACAAATAAGAATGATTTTCAATTAGTATGTATATACGAGGATTATTTGGAAAGTCTGAGTTACTCTCATTCCAAATAATCATATGACGTTAAGAATCGAAGTATGAAGACGGCGTATGAAGACCGTAAATCTTCCATCAAGAGGACAACGATTAAGGCCCTGATTTGACTTGCTCCCAATTCAAGGGTCATGGTCATTGCCCAAACGTACGTGTTGATTTCACGGGTTTGGTTTTCGCTCAGACCCAGAGCATAAGCTAATAAACGGATTATGTGTCTGACATCGTACTCCGTTAAATATCATGTTATTAATTTTCTGTCGAATGCATGAATGTTTGGTGGCGGAGAATTTATTCTCTTGCTTAACACCCTTTCATATGTTTCGGCAAAGGATTGGTAGTGTGATATGGAGTGACCGTGTGGCATACTAAGATGCAACGATCAAGGTCTCTTGCTGAAAAGCAGAACCTTGTGGTGATGATCAAAGCACAGCTTGAATAAACATAGCTTTGGGTATTACGTAACTTCACGAGCCTCACAACCCGGTGGAGTCTAAAACGGGAGAAAGGAACGCAGGGAGAGCAGCGCGTTTCTTTCTAGCTAGAAGTAGTGTCGGTGCTTAAACTGGCTGATATTTTGCTTATGTGGATGATGGAATGAGGCGCCTCGGATGATAGGTCCTATAGGATCGGGAAACGTATGTTCAGGAATTGCCAATCCACGAAGCTGTATGTGTGGACCGGCCCTGCAGCTATCCAAGGGTTCACTACGGGGGATCCTGGGGCATTAGCTAGAGTGTCTCGAATCGGTAAGGAGTTCCTCCCTAGCCTTGACTCATGATGGAAACCAAAAATGCAAATACGACCCTACGAGTTTGATTGTATTACTAGTAAGGAAGCATAGTATTATGGTATCTATGTGTCCTAGGATTGATACATTTATTTTGAAATGTTTTATATACACTAATAACAATATTAGATTCGTATTTACCGTATTTAGCATGTTTAATCACCATAAGGTAAAACTCTATCCTCTGGTGTGCGTTGCATTGTGTGATGGGACTTGAGTCTTATGGTGATTTCATTTTTCCAAAAGCATTGCGTTGTTTTACGTTTTACTTATTATTTGCTCTGTCACTTTAAATTATGCATGACAATCCATTGGAATAAACCCGTTCCGCGTTAGCGGCGTGGTCCTTGGATTTGCCTTATTACTACTAGTTAAATTAGTTGAGAACTCTTACACCAGTCCCATGACTGACTCGTAGTTTGTTTCACCTTTTTTGCAAACTCGAGAGCCCTCCTTTCTACACGGGCATCCAAGTAAACAGGTTTATTCTTTGCTTGGAGTGTTTTATTTGGAGTTGCTTATTATCTTTCCTGGATTTTCTTTCATGAAGAGGTGATGACTTGGAGCTTGAAGACATCTATCATTTGCTACTATTGCATTTTTCTCTCTTTAATTTCAGACATCAAACTTGTTTCATTTCACGTTGTTTAAGTTGGAGTTGGAACTTATTTCATTTTATGCAAACTTGATGTAATAATTTAGAATTCTGTGACTGTGGACTTTCTGTGGTTGATGACATTATATTTCCACTGCTATGATGTTGTTACTCTATGAATTTCCTATGCTATGTTGTATCTGTGATCTGTATTATTGTATTTATGTTGTATTCCAAATGATTATTCCTTACTTTCATTCCGTGGAAGTTTGGGGTTATCATAGTTGGTATCAGAGCTTTGGTTAAACTTAGCTTTGGAATATAACATATTTATAATAATTCGTTTATGTAGAATCACAATATTCTATGGCGAACATTTCATGTGAAAACATAATAGTCAGTTATTCTATCATCATCTTTTCATCCGTCCTTTTATCTTTATCATTTCTTCAAATCACCATTATAGTTGTTCTGACTCTTTCCTTGATCGTACAGAACTAACTAGAAATGAGTACCGATGCCGCTAGAACTACTAGAGTTAGAGCAATGGGGCAAAATGATATTGGAAGGGAGGAGCTCGCAGTTCAACAGCCACCACCACCACCACCGCAGCCCTTTGACTTGGTGAGGGTAGTGAAGGATTTTAAGAATTTAGATGGAGTTCCGTTCACAGGTACGGAGATCGTGATACAGGCTTAGGTATGGCTTAAGAATTGTGAAAAGATATTTAGAGCGCTAGAACTGGAAGATCAAAAGAAGAGATTTGTGGCTTCATGGATGCTCCAAGGCGAAGCACAACTTTGGTGGGAAGAGGTCAATATAGGAGGAGATGAAGAAAATATGACTTCGACCAAATTTAAAGAGCTGTTTAATGAAGAGGATATTGCAAGGCAAGAGGTGGAAAGGCTTTATGATAAGTTTGCATGTCGCTATGACAAGAAGTCTGAAGAAAGCAGTTCTGGAGCTGTTATGACTCATGATAAGACCAAGCTGCAATGCTACCACTGCCAGAAGTTTGGACACTATAGCAAGGACTAGGGGAATCCAAAGAAGACCAGAAGGGATGACACTAGAAGATGCTATAACTGCCATAAAAAGGGTCACATCAAACGTAATTGTCCACTATTGAGGAGTTCCCAAGTTGCCCATGTGTACGAGGGAGCAAGTGCACCACCTTCTTCTGCACCTACTTCTTCTGAAGGAGCAGGTAAGCCTGATGTTTTAGGTGGTACTATTTTTGTTAAAACATTCTTTGTGTTGGTTCCTACTCTTCTAAATTCCTTTTTCCTTTTCGAAGACGAAAAGTTCTTAAGCGGGGGAGATTGTAACAACCCGGAATTTGGGGCCAATTTAAAATTTTCATTTTAGAGATTTTAAAGGTGTTCAAATAGTTGAAATGAATTATTTTAAATAAAAACGACTAGAAATTTATTTTGATTGGATTTAATACGAATATGTTTAATTTAATTATAAAAGGAATTAGAAAAAGGACGGTAGTTTGAAAAGTCAAACCTGAACTTTGACTGACTGTACAAGATGCAGGATAAATCGAATTTTGGTGAAACTAAAAATATTTAAATCTGTTAATGAATATCTTTCTAACGAATCTGAAAAATCGAAGTTTCATAGTGGGAATCAAAAGTTATGGCCAAACGAATTTTCAGAAAGGTCGCTATAGAGAATATATCGCCCTTGAAAATAGACATTTTGCATACGACCTCGGAATTCGACGAAACCACTTTTGTTCGATCCGGGATGTCTAATTATGGCTAGGTTTCAAATTTCATGATTTTTGAAGTTAATATGTGAGCGTGGCAAAGGAAAATGTGTATTGGTCAATTACAGTTAAATTGGATCGACCAGAAAATGGCCATTTTTCAAACGATCTCAGAATTCGACGAAATTTGTTTTGTTAAGACCGTATCATCAAAACATGACCAAAAATAATTTTTCCGGATTTTTCTGACTTCGTATGTGATACCGGTAAAATTAGAAAGTACGTTCGAATTTAATATTAAAAAATTAATTTGAAAATAAAGAAAACATACTGTAAACTTCAGAATTAGAATTCGGCAATAGCGCCATCGCGTTCAGAAGATGTCAAAACATATTGTTCGATAGTCGTTGGGGTCCGTTTGGAGATCGGATGGAAAAACCCTAAATTTTAGAATTTAATTAAATTAAAAAAAAAGGAAAATACCCTAGTATACAGTATAAATACGGAGGCACTGTACATCGTTCCTCTTCCATTTCAAAGCGCCGCCGAACCCATAACAGCTCAAAACTTTGAGCTCCGATTCCTCCTAATCCGTAGAGAATTAGACAGGGGTGTAGTTGAGTTTTCCGAAGCTCCTTCTCTACTCTTCCATCTCCAACAAGAATCACCTCCCCTCATGCCCCCGTTAGCCCGCCCCGACCCTCGAAACCCACGCCGCAAATCCCGCCGCCGAGCCTACCTATCGCCGCCGCACCCTCCACCGTGCTAGGCGCACGTGCCCCTCTCTTTCCCGCTCCACGTCCAACAAACCGCACCCCAAACCGACCTTCCTACCTCCCGAAAATCGGATTCAAAGATTTGAACAAATTGAAAATTTTAAGGTATGAATAACTCAGATTTTGCCACGCTTTTAGCTGTCACAGCAGCAGTTGTAAAAAGTCATTGTTATTCAAAAAAATTGATAATTAATTCATACGAACTCCGAATCTGAAAATTTCAGATCCGACGGAACCGTGACGACGAATAGACTTTGCTGAAATTGATTGGAACGTTTTCTGACTCTCTGTTGATTGTTGATTCGTGCAATAACAAGGTGAAATTTCCTTGTTTAAAGTTATTAATTAATTAAATTATTTTGTTCGCGATGTTATAAAAACATGCTTACGATACAGATCTATTTTGTTTTGTCATATTTGATGATGGTTGGTATGTGTTTGTGATGAATAGTATAGATCCATATGATTATCACCTCTTATATTATCACTTGTGTTGATTTGAATTGATCTGATTTATCAATTCAAATAATAGAAATATGATTATCACCTCTTATGTTATCGCTTTTGTATGATTTGAAGTAATCTAATTTATCAATTCGTAATAAAGGAGACATGGTTTTTCATCGTTATGTAAGCGCTTTTGTTTTATTTGAATTGATGTAGATTATCAATTCAACATAGAAAATAAAAATTTGTCTTTTTATTTGAATTGATCTAGATTATCAATTCAACATTGTAAAGAAAATTTACATTTTTCTTTTTATGTAAATAAAATGAGCATGTATAGGAAATTTACATTGAATAAATTTTTTTTTTATGTAATTAAGAAGTAGAAAATTTACATTGACTAAAAATTACATTTTTCTTATGTAATTAAAGTTAAGAATTCGCATGTAAATAAAAATTACATTTTCATAATGTAAACTAGAAGTAGAACTTGCATGTAATGTAAATTTACATTTTTATTAATGTATATAAAGTAGGAATTTTCATCGTATGAAAATTTACATTTTTATTAATGTAAATAAAGTAGGAATTTTCGTCGTATGAAAATTTACATTTTTATTAATGTAAATAAATTAGGAATTTTCACCGCATGAAAATTACATTATTTTTAATGTGATTAAAATATGAGTTTGCATTGTATGATAAAAATTACATTATTTTTAATGTGATTAAAATATGAGTTTGTATTGTATGATGAAAATTACATTATTTTTAATGTCATTAAAATATGAGTTTGCATTGTATGATAAAAATTACATTCTTCTATGTAATTAGGATAGGAGTTTGCATCCTATGATGAAATCTACATTTTTATATGTAAGTAAAACATGAATTTCCATCGTATGATAAAAATTACATTTTTATATGTAACATATGATGAGATTTACAATGTAAATTGAAAATTACATTTTTGTAATGTAAGAAAGAAGTAGGATTCACATTAAAACCAAAAATTACATCTTTATATGTAATTAGAAATAGAACTTACATTGTAAATAAAAAACTACATTTTTATATGTAATTATAAAGTAGGACTTTGCGATGAAATGAAATTACCTTTTTATATGCAAATAAAAATGAGAATTGGCATCGCAAATAAAATTGCATTTTTATATGCAATAAAAGAATTAGCTTTTACTTTTTCTTTTTATGTAACATAGGATGAGAATGTACATTAAAAATAAAAATCATTTCTTTTTATGAACTTAGAGGAGGGAATTAGCATAGTAAAGAAAATTTACATTTTTATATGTACATAAAAATGAGAATTAACATAGTGAAGAAAATATACATTTTTATATGTACATAAAAATGAGAATTAACATAGTAAAGAAAATTTACATTTTTATATGTAAGTAACAATGAGAATTAGCATAGTAAAGATAATTTATATATGTGGATTAAAAGTAGGATTTTGCAATGTAATCAAATTTACATTTTTATATGTATATTAAAAATAGAAATTTGACATGTAAATTAAAGAAAAGGATGGAATTTACATTTCTAATGTAAATAAAGAATGAATTTAGGATGCTGTAATATTATCGTCATTTTCAAATGAATTAAGAACAGTATTAACAAATAAGAATGATTTTCAATTGGTATGTATATACGAGGATTATTTGGAAAGTACGAGTTACTCTCATTCCAAATAATCATACGACGTTAAGAATCAAAGTATGAAGACGACGTATGAAGACCGTAAATCTTCCATCGAGAGGACAACGATCGAGGCCCTGATTTGACCTGCTCCCAATTCAAGGGTCATGGTCATTGCCCAAACGTACGTGTTGATTTCACGGGTTTGGTTTTTGCTCAGACCCAGAGCATAAGCTAATAAATGGATTGTGTGTCTGACATCGTACTCCGTTAAATATCATGTTATTAATTTTCTATCGAATGCATGAATGTTTGGTGGCGGAGAATTTATTCTCTTGCTTAACACCCTTTCATATGTTTCGGCAAAGGATTGGTAGTGTGATATGGAGTGACCGTGTGGCATACTAAGATGCAACGATCAAGGTTTCTTGTTGAAAAGCAGAACCTTGTGGTGACGATCAAAGCACAACTTGAATAAGCATAGCTTTGTGAATTACGTAACTTCACGAGCCTCACAACCCGGTGGAGTCTAAAATGGGAGATGGGAACGCAGGGAGAGCAACACGTTTCTTTCTATCTAGAAGTAGTGTCGGTGCTTAAACTGGCTGATATTTTGCTTATGTGGATGATGGAATGAGGCGCCTCGGATGATAGGTCCTATAGGATCGGGAAACGTGTGTTCAGGAATTGCCAATCCACGAAGCTGTATGTGTGGACCGGCCCTGCAGCTATCCAAGGGTTCACTACGGGGGATCCTGGGGCATTAGCTAGAGTGTCTCGAATCGATAAGGAGCTCCTCCCTAGCCTTGACTCATGATGGAAACCAAAAATCCAAATACGACCCTACGAATTTGATTGTATTACTAGTATGGAAGCATAGTATTATGGTATCTATGTGTCCTAGGATTGATACATTTATTTTGAAATGTTTTATATACACTAATAACAATATTAGAATCGTATTTACCGTATTTAGCATGTTTAATCACAATAAGGTAAAACTCTATCCTCTGGTGTGCGTTGAATTGTGTGAATGGACTTGAGTCTTATGGTGATTTCTTTTTCCAAAAGCATTGCGTTGTTTTATGTTTTACTTATTATTTGCTCCGTCACTTTAAATTATGCACGGCAATCCATTGGAATAAACCCGTTTCGCATTAGCGGCGTGGTCTTTGGATTTTCCTTACTACTAGTAGTTAAATTAGTTGAGAACTCTCACACCGGTCCCATGACTGACTCGTAGTTTGTTTCACCTTTTTTGCAAAGTCGGGTGCCCTCCTTTCTACATGGGCAGCCAAGTAAACAGGTTCATTCTTTGCTTGGAGTCTTTTCTTTGGAGCTGCTTATTATCTTTCATGGATTTGCTTTCGTGGAGAGGTGATGACTTGGAGCTTGAAGACATCTATCATTTGCTACTATTACATTTTTCTCTCATTAATTTCAGATGTCAAACTTGTTTCATTTCACGTTGATTAAGTTGGAGTTGGAACTTATTTCATTTTCAGCAAACTTGATGTAATAATTTAGAATTCTGTGACTGTGGACTTTCTGTGGTTGATGACATTATATTTCCGCTGCTATGATGTTGTTACTCAATGAATTTCCTATGCTATGTTGTATCTGTGATCTGTATTATAGTATTTATGTTGTATTCCAAATGATTATTCCTTACTTTCATTCCGTGGAAGTTTGGGGTTATCACAGAGTAGGTAGAAATGGGGACCATCTTCAGGAAATTCGCGCCTCTAGCTGTCGGCCACGGAAAATTCGTACCTGGGTGGAGGTATGAAATTTCGCACCTCCTATGTGCGAAATTTTGCACCTCCCAGGTATGAAATTTCGTACCTGCTAGGTACGAAATTTTGTACCTACTAGGTACGAAATTTCGTACCTTCAAGGTACGAAATTTGGCACCTCCAAGGTACGAAATTTCGTACCTAGGAGGTACGAAATTTCGAACCTTGGAAGGGTGCGAAATTTGTTTGGAGGGGACGTGGCCGAGGTTCGTTGGCGCGGTACGTTGGTTCTTTTGGAGCGTCGAAGCTCCTCAGCACGAAGTGAAGGAATCCATCATTTAGTCGGTCCGAAGTGAAGGAATCTGAGCTTCCGACATGGAGAAAATTGGATGAATCGGACGGTGCCCACAGTTTCGACCTAATGGGTTAGGTTGATCACCGCCGGGACTGTGGGACCCCGGACCCCCACCGGCGCTGCGCCCGGACCCGCTTGACGGCTCGCCTTGGCTCGGATGCGGATGAATACTGATGGAGGTTGCGTCCGAGGGATGCGACATCCTGCTAGTGGCCAGACTCGAGTCTTCTGATACTGGCCCCCGGATGATATTGGCGACACCTCCGGCCTGTAATATCATGTGATATGTTGAGTCGAGTGTGTCTTGAGCACTTTTGGTGACCGGACCAAAAGGTCGGTTAACATTTGCCCCCCAAAGTACGTCTTGTCTTGACATGATGTGCTTTGGAATGAAGGTTGAGATGATAGTGGGGTTGCGGATTTATCCTGCAAGTTATAGGAAATACATGTTAGTTAGAGGGCATGCTCGTTGGGGAATTGTGAGCGAGCCGTTGTTGGTTTGGTGTCGCACTCGCATTGCTTAGTAGCCGCATAGTGCCGTCGTCGTGCGTTTTAGGAGACTTGACACTTGCGGGGGATGTGCGTACGCGGGCGCTTTGATGATTGAGATTTTGGTGAGTATGCAAGTGGTCGTTGAGTCGTGATTGACTTGGTAGCCAGTGCTTCAAAGATAAGTGGATGTAGCCGTATTTAGGTGTACGATCTCGAATTCCGACATTGGAACGTTCGTTTGGGGCATACCGATCCACTAATTGTAGTTACTTCCTTTCTCCTCTTCTCCGGATAGAAAATCATTGTAGGGGTTGGAGGATGCCAAAATACTTCTTTTGTGCTTTAGTTGCTTGAGGTATTGTTAGGTTTTTGAGAGAAGGGAAGAGAGATGTGGAAAGTAAGAGGGCTTTCGGATCTGGTGTCCAAGAACGTGGAGCGGCGGATCTTGGAGAACGGGATCAGGAACTTGGATAAAGGTTGCCAAGCATGTGTGAATACGGGATTGGGCTTTGTGTCCCAAATGCTTATTAAATCTTTCACGCTCTTTAGGAGCTCGAATCTTGGTTGAGGAGATGACAACTAAGCCGACGCGTAGGAGCATGAGACATAACTCTGCACTGCCACGACTATGTCGAAACCTGTCTTCGATCTTGAGTTAGTAAACCTGAACCTTTGCATGGTGCCATATGAGCGGACAGTGATTGGTGATTTTTGGTCTCGCGACGTGGTCCTCAAGGAATGGACCTGCTTGGATTGTCAGCTTGAATGCTCGTGTAAGATATAGAAACATAGTTAAGTGGTTAGTCTTGGGATCCAATCAATAACCTAATCATGATGCAGTCGCATCCTAACTTAGGCATTGCACTGGCGGTTGGTAATGGCCGTGGAGTTAGTTGTTGAGGCTAAAGGCTGCCACCGTGTTCCAGAGCGTTAGCTTTTTGTGGAGTCCGGCTAATGATGGAAGCCGAGAAGCCTCCAGGGCCTGAACTCTGGCTCCGGATTTCCTTCGTTGCAAAGTGAAGGTGCTCTAAAGATGGTGGTTCCGTAGGATGTTGTGAAGATAATGCCAGTGCAGATACTTTAGGGGATTTGATCAGGAAATGAGATTGCCAGGCCAGTGTGACAATCCATAGAGGGTTGCCCCAGGCCCGGGTACCTGCTAGATTCTTCTCGACATCAGATACGAGCTAGCAGGCTCGGATCATTGCTCAATGTTTCATGTCTGGTCAGTAATTGAAGTCGAACATAACACAATTGGTTGGCGAATGATTCTGAAAATGAACTTATTCGGACTGATTGCTCGGATACGTGCACAAGATGCATGCATATGGTCGAGTCGTTAGTCTCCAACCCAATTATGTCGAGGTCATTATCCGATTCAGAAAATGGTGCTAACATTTATCAGTAACTACTTCCATAGTTATCCAAACTAGGTGTCGTCGCCGCGTTTCGATGCGCTTGTAGGTATGCATCGAGGGGTGTGAGTTAGCTTCATGTTGCGTTTAAGTATGAGTTTGTTGGCAGGGCGCTGAGACCTTGCGGACCCAATGAACTGGCCATGGAAACCCGAGAACTTACACATAAATATGGATTTTTTTAATTTTCGTATTGAGAATTCGTCGAAGTTCTCCAGTTCCTCGGGGAACTGCGACCGTATTGCTTCATCTGCCCTTCGGTTCGGGCCTCTATGCCTGGTCTGCCCAGTACTACCAGGAGGTTAGAAGTTTCTGAGACCCAAGGTTTTGGATTCGGGTCATTCTCGTGGTGAGGTGTACGTTCCTCCTCAGAATGGTTGCTTCACGGCTGTGGCAATGGAAATGCTAGCGCGGAAGCTAGTGGAGATCCTCCTCAGGTCCTGTGATGAGTAAGCCGGTGCGGAGATGGGTAGAAGACTGCCCCCACGCTCGTGTACTAGCCCTTTGAGTGGAGGTGACGCCAGGCTTTGCCCCCGTACTTCCTAAAGCATTCGGGTCCCAGTTGTAGTCACAACGGGAACAATCTGGAGAAGTAGGAGAACCCATGACTTTGGTGTCCCATGTTTATATGATCCTCCTTGGAGGAGGAGAAGTTGTGGCTGGTCGAAGTGCTCATCCAACGGGCGTAGCTGGTGTAAAAGGCAAGCAATGCAAGCTGGGGTGGAGAATCAGGAAGCCCGACTGGTGGCAAAGTCGGAGGGGAAGACGGACAGGATGAGGCTACCATACAAGGTGCCCGGGCATAGTCTAGTCAGGATGCCAAGGAGAAATCTGCTGCCGCCGTGGCGAGGAGGTAGGCCGATGCTGAGGCGGAGAAGGAGAGGGCCTCTGAGTAGGCTAGGAATAAGGAGAGCCGCCGGTGATGCCCGCTAGAAGAGGGCGAGAGGAACCTTAGCACCCTTGTAGCGAATGCCATTATGTGGCTCTGGGCCGGGCACTTAGCTGATCAGAAGACTGCCGAAGATGCTGAGAAGAGAGCGGAGTTAGGCGCCAAGAAGGCTTGGGGAGACACCCATGCTGGATTGGCCCTTGCTTCTTACATTGTCCCTAAGCCGTTGCCACGTGTTGCTCTCGGGGAGGCTATGATGATTACAAGCGGCGAGGATGATGGCGGAAGGTGCGCATCGATGCCTCATGAATCCATTACTCTTGTGTGGAGTAGAGGAGGAGGAAGCGGTTCTAGAAGGAAAGGGCCCATCATTGTTGGTGACCTGCTGGTATCGAACGAGTGCGGTCCTTGCTTTTGGTGCTCAAAGACCTGGTGTGGTATTCATGAATACCCTGTCATCAGAGAGAAGAGATGTTAAACATGTAGTTTATCTTACGTGTGTGTGAAATGGAAAACTAATTAGTAAAGATCACATTTTGTGTTAACTGTTCGGATGTTCCTCCCATGTTTTCAGGCATCCCGTACTTGCATGGGCATACTTATCCTTACATTTAACAAAAAAGCGATTGTGAGTGTTGTGCCCCAGGCTGGTGATTCCAGGGGGTATGATTGAGTGTCGCGCTCTGGGTTGTAGTTCCAGAGGGGTGGAATTGAGTGCCGCACTCTGGGTCGTTGTTCCAGAGGGGTGAGATTGACTATCGCGCTCTGGTTGTTGTTCCAAAGGGGAAAGATAGAGCGCAGGCTTCTAGTAAGTTTACTTTAGCTTGTGAAACCCGTAGTTTGTGAAGCCAGGCTAGAGCACCTACTGTTTTTTCTTGGGTTGCCCGGGGTTAATCCCAAGAGTAGCGGAGGCGTATAACGTCGTGTTATGCGGTCCGTCCAGAGGGTGGATCTCCAGTCGTTCATCGGGTTCGAGCGAGTGACGGCATCGTTTATTCGCCGGATAAAAGCTCCGATCATCAACGCGTATGGTCCGATCGTCGCCATAAGTTGCACCTAAGCCTTTGGGGCTTCGAGGAACCGAGTTAACGTCGGTCTCGGTGCTATGTCGGGATTCGACAGGTACACGTAGCCAGGGGGAAGTGTACATCGCTCCCGGCTGTATGTTGGGCGGCTTCAAGTCGCGTGGGACTTGGGCAAACGATTCGAGTCAGAGGTTATTTATACTCGGTCGCGCCGCGGGCCAGCGACTCGAGTGGCGTGGCCGGCTCCCGTGCTCGGGGCGCCGATCGTTGCCAATGTTGTTAGGCCGCGGGGTTGGTTCGTGGTTGAGATGGCGGTGCCGGCCCTAATGTTAGGGGCGGGTACGGCGGTCAGAAGTTTGAGTGAAAGCTGGTTGTTAGGATTAACCAAACATGTCATGCATGAAGCAAACATGGAAGGGAGACAGGAAACTGAACATCACTTCTACGGGTATCTCTATTAGTATTAGCCTTTGCAATGCCTCGAATTGCAGGAAAGCAAATCATCGTTGAAAGGCCTGAATTGATTGTACACTAAGTTATGTAGAGTAAAGGTGAAGATGTTCGTTATTCCATGCCCTTGGGAGTTCAACTCCATCCATGGTTGAGGGTTTGAAAGTTCCATCACTGAGCTTCTGTTATATGAGTGTGGGCCTTCCTATCGAGGGGCTAGGCCTGCTGGTGGAGGAAGGACTCATTGTAGGATGAGGTTGCCGATGTTGAGGTCCTTATGGCGGACTCTAGAGTTGAAGTATCGGGGTACTCGTTGCTGATTAAAGCTTGATCCAAGGGACCGGTTCCCGGGTCGGAGATGTTGAGCCAGTGCTACGCGCTCGTGTATACGAATTAGTCGTAATGGTTGACTATAGGTCGGACAAAAGCCATTTGGAAGGCTTACCGCACTTGAGGCCTAATATCAACTAGATCGGCGCAAAAGGCGACCCAGTGAGGCGATTTGTGAGGCATGGATGCTTATTGTTTCCATAGTCCTGATGAGCCCGGGGGGAGATCATGTGGGAATTATTGTCGGTCGAAGTTATGTTTAGTGGGTATCTTTGATGAGCGTCGAGTGGCTCGGAGATCCCATGTAGTGCGGATTTCCGATGAGCGTCGAGTGGCTCGAAGGCCCCACATAGTGGGAACCCTCGATGAGTGTCGAGTGGCTCGGAGATCCTGTGCAGTAGGAATCTTCAATGAGCATTGAGTGGCTCGGAGATCCCGTGCGGATGAGTTCCTTGATGTTGTTCCGCAAGCAGCGGAACATGTTCGTGTTGTATCTGCGGATGTTATAGAACCGACAATATCCTGTAGAGTCCCTTCGTGCGCTCGTCGAACGTTTAGGCCCTGGCCTTTTGCATGGTTGGGGATTGCAGGCTGCGAGATGGATTTTCCCGGGGATGTCCCTGAAAGCAGTATAGCTGTGGAAAGAAGGAAGTCGAAGGCGCTTCCCTTTATTGTTGCGACTACCTTTGACGCTGCCGGCGGGAGCAAGATTGTGCAGAGTGGTGGAATCAGAGTTGTTGGAGTTCTGGGCATCATCACGAGGTAGGATATTGAGGGTAGGAGCTTGATTCCTCTATGCTAGATTTTGGCATTGGAAGTAGTCGACATTCATGTGGAAGATCTTCTGAATCCTTGATTGTTTTTGATCGGTCCATGCCCCAAGTTTGGAACCAGGTGGCATGCCCTTTGTAAGCTGGACGAGTGTGACTCGAGGAGTGAGTTCCTTGACTTCAGCAAAGGCGGTGTTGGATTTTGCAAGGTGGCCTTAAGAGTTCATAGATGCCTTGGTAATCGTTCGAGACTAAGAAGATGTTTCTGGGTATCACGACGTGCATCCTGGATTACAGGACCATTCTTTTGGCGGTTTAGTCGAGAGTTGAGATAGTTCACAGTGGAAGTCGAGGGAATCATAATAGAGCCGTCTTGGATAAGGACGGGGAACTACTTGCATTTTACGGCGTCGGTGATGCATAATGAACCCATGTGCCACTTGTGGAGGCTAATAAAACTTCGAGAATCATGGGTTCTTTAAGTATGGGGCAAGTGTCGACATGTCGGAGTGCTGGCGCCACTGGAGCCATTTGGTATTATGGCTAGCCGAAGTGAATGGGTTACGCCTCGTACTACTTCCGCAGATGTCGTGGGCATGCCCCCGCGATTTCCTTATAATCCCACGGATCGTGTCAGCGACAATCAGAGGTTGGGCTCTTGCTGCATTATAGAGGTCGTTATCTAGTCCAGGACTTTGGAGCCTAGCGCACCTTCTTGGCGGAATGTCTTTGTCACTCCATGAGTCTCTAACTTCGGTTGCATGACGTTGTGGAAGTCGGTTGAAGTGAACTTGAGCCCAGTTGGATGCTAGAAGCGTAGGCGATAAGTATGGACTCATAGCAGCCTGAGTCCGCCGAGCGGAGGCTTGAGCGTCAAAGCCGGGGACGGCCGGGATGACGTGTTCCATTTCTTGTGGTGACCCTGATATTGCCAAGGTTAGAGGTCAGTCTTGCCTTCATGGAATGGCACATGTGGTGTGTTGGAGTGTCAGGGACACTCAGCTTTGCGTGCGATCCTAGTGAATGGATAATTCTTGGAGTGTACTGACGGATGACACCTGCGATCTCTGGCCCATTTTCGGTAGCAAGCAATTGATTTTGATTGCCCATAGTGGCACGGTGCCCCTAGTGCTTAAGTCCAAGTTGAGAATCGGTTGATTGAGAGGAAAGTCTTGTTGGATTCCAACTGGAGGGGCCACATCGAGCGTGATTCTGACTCATGAAACCATGGGACGAGTACCATCCAAAGCTGCGCTCATTGGTGCTTGAGCAACATTTCCAACTGCAAAGCCTAACCAATCGAAGTGCATCGAGTTGGAGCGATGTCGGGATTAGGGGTGCCCCCGAGTGTAGCGGGACCGACACCATTCCAAGAAGTGACGTCGGCTAGTCGGTTAGTTTGCGGGGCTGCCCCTAAGTCCTAGGTCGATGGTGGAGGAGCATCGGTACTTTCCTCCGTAATGTATGCTTGGCCAATCGGATCTGAAGTGCTTCTTATCTGGCGAGGAAGGTATTTAAAGCTTCCTCCTACCGCTCGAGCCAAGCTTTCAATTCGGTGGCAGGATTCTTGATCATTCTTTTGATTCTCCCCTCGAGCGACGTAATTCGATGGAGGTCTAGTTTTGGTATAGCTGTCGAGTTTGGGCGAGCTGGTGTGCACCCGGATTCGGAGGTACTTTGATTTGACGAGTTGCTGGAAGAGCGGGACTTTGGTTGCGAGCGGCGACAGATGGACTCTTCCGAGTAGAAGGTTGGTTACACGAACTCGGTTTGTTACCGTGTTCCTTGGCCGTAAGTGATGATTATTTGATCGTTATTTCCTTTCTGTTATTGTTGCTGTTGCCATGCGAATCTTGGAGTGGATGGCGATGTTTTTAATGAGGCTGGATCTCCTTCCTCGCCGTGGGCCATTAGCTTCGAAAGAGGAAATTTCTGATGCGGTATGCTGCTAGCGGACGCGGTTCTAAGCAAGCTGATGTAGAACGACGGTGCGTTGAATTTTTTTTGAAGTTGGCGCATAAGGTTGATGTTGATCTTCAACGCCTAGCGTGAGAGCTGCATTCTCATATTTCTTATTAAGCGTGTGAATCTGTGCTTGAGCCGCAGGAGCTTCGGGGTCCACAAGTGGAAGGAGATCCGTTTCCAGTGGGTCCTCCGCCACTCGGGGCGGGTGAGAGGTACCAGTGTCAATTGCGGCCAATGTTAGGTTTTGCCGGAATTCTGCTTAGTGCCGGCGAGATTCATGATGCTTTTCAGGCGTACTTCTCAAGGCCCTTCTCGCGGACAAGCCTTTCGATTACATCTTCGAATTGATGGCAATCATTGGTATTATGCCCGTACATGCCGTGGTACCGACAGTACTTGCCGGTCTTCTTCTCATGATTAGTGGACTCCTTGTTGTATGGTTTTTTGTATTGAAGTGTGTTGCACGTTTGCTGATAGATTGTTTCCAAGTCTTCATTCAACGGGGTGTAGATCTTGTATGTCCGGTGAGAGCTGGGCTTTTTGGGTTCTGTAGAAACTTGGCCGTTGTTGCGGCTGCCTTGCCTACTGCTATTCGATCTTTGTTTGTAGGGGCCTGCGCCCGTGTCCTTATCAAAGAGCTTTACTATCTGTTTCCCTTTGATGTTGTCATTTATGGCACCCACATGTGGATTGTTGGGAAGACCGGCCCTGGGGAGTCGGTTTCGTCTCGCCTCTTATTGACATAAGTATTGCCTAGCCTTTTCATGGAAAGCGTCGAGGCTTTTTGGCTGCTTCCGAACGATCCATGCCCCGAATTCGGAAGTAGGGAGGAAACCTTTGGCTAGTTGACAGAGTACGGTGCAAGGATCTGGATCCTTGACCTCGGCGAGTGCGACATTGAATCGGGAGAGGTAGCTTTCGAGCGACTCGGCAGGTCCTTGGCATAGGTTATACAAGGCGAGGGCATTCTTCGGAGTCGGGATGTGCACTCTGAATTGCATGACCGATTCTGCTGCTAATTGGCTGAAGCTTTTAATGGAATCGAGTGGGAGGCGAGAGAACCATAACAAAGCGGTTCCTGATAAGAAGACTGGGAAGCACTTGCATTTGACCGGATCATTGCCCCGGCTCGAGTCCATTTTCCATTCATATTGATTTAAGAAGGTATAGGGGTCGGTTGTGCCATCATATAGCGGCATATGTGGCATGCTGAAGCGGCATGGCCATTCAGCTTCATTTACCCTCCTGGTGAAGGGGTTGCGCCTAATGTGCGCTTCCCATGAATCATGCATGTTTCCCTGCCTCTCACTCATGATCCTTCGGACCATGTCGGGAAAGTATTTTGGATGGAGATCCACCATCGGGACTCATGGGTTTTGGCGAGGTTCCGGGGTCCTATTGCGAGGACGTTTCCTATGATGGACGTCCGGATTGTCTTCCTCCATGTCCTCGACGTCTATAAGCGGACCTTGATGAAGAGCGGATTGATGCGGATCTTGTTCTGGAAGAGCATGGGCCATTGGAATAGCGGGCCCATCATCCTGATTAGTGGTCATCGAGTTGTGTCGAGGAAGAGGTTAGTTCGTAGGATCTGGTCCGTCATTGATAATCAAGCGAGAGCGGTCTCGGTATTGTGCCCCCTCGCTATATGTGACTGTAGTTCGGTCGCCATTGTCATTGTCGTGACCATCGCCATTGCCGTTATCGAGCGCATTGGTACGAGCGGCGATGTCATTACCGAGACTTAACCTCCTTCTTTGATGCGGGCCCCTTGACTTGGAAGAGGAAGTTTCCGAGACCGTTGGTCGAGGTCAAGTGTTGTTCCGAGCTAGTTGAAGTCGATCGACGATGCGCTTTCTTGAAGTTTCCGCATAAGGTCGATGTTATTCCTTAATGCTGGGTTGAGCTCGACATCCATGTTCTCATATTTTTCAGTAAGTGCACGGATTTGAGCTTATGTTGCGAGTGCTTTGGGGTCCACAGTAGGAGGGATGATTTCATTAGTGGACGAGCCTCCTAGTCCTTGTGATTGATCTTCCTTGCTAGGCGAGAGTGGTTGAGGAGTTGCCGATGTTATAGCGTAGCCGAGTGAGGCGGAGTCGAGGCCGAGTGAGACGAAGTCGAGGCTGAGTGAGGTGGGATGAGGAGTCGAGGAATCCAAAGTATGGAATGGAGGCTCGAGGCTGAGGCGAGGGACTTTCGAACCTCTTGGGGCTCGAGGGTACGAACCCTGCGGAATTTGAGTTTCGAACCCCGTGGGGGTTCGAGTTTTCGAGCCTCGTAGGGTTCGAGTTTCGAACCTGGTGGGGTTCGAGCTTCGAAGCCCGTGAGGTGCGAGTTTTGAACCACGGGGGAGGCTCAAGGCTGAGGCGAGAGGCTCGAGGTCGAGGCGAGAGGTTCAGGGCTCGAGGTTGAGGTTGTTGGGATGCCCTGTCCTCGACTGCGGCTGAAGAGCCGATCTTTGCGTTCTTTGGTCGCTTTTCTATCGTAAGCGGACTCGACAGCAGGTTTAGCAAGGAACCTTAAGATCGTCGGGGGTCAAGATGACAAGGTGCGACAAAGGTGCAAAATCCGAGTTTTCTTAGTGAAAGCACCAAATGTTGACGGCAAAAAATGTCGCAAACACGAAAGATTCCTAATTACTAGGAATTATAAATATGGTCGCATAGACAAGAATGTATTATAGAACATAAATAGTAAATAACACACGAGATTTATAGTGGTTCGGCCTCAGGGAGGGCCTACGTCCACTTTGAAGAGTTGTAGTAAATTTATAGATCACTTGAAAGATTACAAGGTTGAGATCCTCTCATTACATTCATTGACTATGATAAATGAACCTACAATAGTCATATTTGCAAGAAATAGTAAAATGGGCAAGTTTGCCCTTCTTCTTCCTCAAAGCCCAAGAATCTCCCCCTTTTGAAGTGTGAGGTAGTGGGGTATTTATAGGAAGTGGTTAGGTAGGGGTTAGGTAGGAGTAGGTAGAAATGGGAACCATCTTCAGGAAATTCGCACCTCTAGCTGTCGACCACGGAAAATTCGTACCTGGGTGGAGGTACGAAATTTCGCACCTGCTAGGTGCGAAATTTCGCACCTCCCAGGTACGAAATTTCATACCTGCTAGGTACGAAGTTTGGCACCTCCAAGGTATGAAATTTTGTACCTAGGAGGTACGAAATTTTGCACCTTGGCAGGGTGGAAGTTTGTTTGGAGGGGATGTGGCTAAGGTTCATTGGCGTGGCATGTTGGTTCTTTTGGGGCGTCGAAGCTCCTCAGCACGAAGTGAAGGAATCCATCATTTAGCTGGTCCGATGTGAAGGAATCTGAGCTTCCGACATGAAGAAAATCGAATGAATCAGGCGGTGCCCACAGTTTCGACCTAACCGGTTAGGTCGATCGCCGCCGGGTCTGTGGGGCCCCGGACCCCCACCGGCACTGCGCCCGGACCCACTTTACGGCTCGCCTTTGGCTCGGAGCATGGCTTGCCTTCGGCTTGGATGCGGACGGATGCTGATGGAGGTTGCGTCCGAGGGATGCGACATTCTGCTAGTGGCCAGACTCGAGTCTTCTGATACTGGCCCCCGGATGATATTGGTGACACCTCCGGGTTGTAATATCACACGATATGTTGAGTCGAGCGTGTCTTGAGTACTTTTGGTGACCGGACCAAAAGGCCGGTTAACATTGTCACTTGTCTTCTGTTTGTCTTCTTCACTGTCTATCCAGTCTTCTACTTATCTATCACAGTAGAAACACACAATAACCTAGAATAAAAATATTTTAAATTATACAAGATAAAATTTATTTTAAAAATATATTTGCCACTGATTTTTGGTGTGTTTCGCATCATATTTCGCAACTTAATCTTATATATATGTATGTATATATATTCATCTGTGTCTAGACAGCTTGTGATATTCACAATGAGTCACTGTAAATACCATAAGGTAGACATCTTTGTAGTGCTCACACATATATATAATCTACACATGCACCATAAATGTATACACACACACGTGTGTATGTATATACATATCTATTTTATGCAGGGGCAATATGGTCAACAAGGGACAAATATATCGAGAATGAAGTGTTAGGTAAGGCTTCTCAACATATGTATGCTGCAAGTATCCATGAACACTCAAGCACCAAATACAAACACACATATATATCTATATACATATATGCGTATATATACATGTATGTATATGGTGATACATGCACATGCATAACGATGTATAGTGCTCAAGACAACATGCAAAAGCCAGTCAAGATGTACACTGCTCGACCGTGTACAAATGCAACATTTCAGGTTCAAGTATATAGGTAAGCCATAATGCAAGTGTCAAATGCACGCATGCACAAACCAAAGTCAAACTCTTGGATTTTTGCAAACTCATAAGTCATGAACAAGCCGAAGACAAGTTTACAAATGCCAGAACACATTCAGATATGAATGGAGCAATACACGCACATATGCCAGAGCATGACCAGCTTTCCATTTTCAGTGAACAGTTTTCAAATGGTCGAGCATCAAGAATAGTTTGTGCACAGGAAAACAATGTCATGTTTTCAATAAACATAGGGATCATTTGAAGTATGAATGAATACAACTCGAATATAATATGCATGTGAAAAACATGAATAATATTGCACACAGCAAATGAAGCTAAGGAACTGCAAACACTAGTTCAAATGCATGCATGGTGAATGGAGCAAACACAAAGCAACAATCAGGAGCAAACTAAAGTAAAGTCGTACACGTGTAAATAGCTATTGTACAAGGAAGCCGTTTAATTTTCAAGTAAATAGTGTGCATGTCTTTCTTTGTTGGGACAATTCGAATGAATGTTTCAAAATGGCATGCAAAGATCAAATTCAAGCATGAATACACAAATGTACAGGTGCAACTAACACAGTACTACAAGTCATATATATATATGTGTGTGTGTGTGAATACATATATATATATATATATATATATTCACATGAATCTCGACTTGGCAAGAAATGGCAAAACTCATTTTCGTGCAAGTTTTTGAAATGATGTTTAAAATGGCAGATTAGCTTCTTTGCAAATCATCTCACAGAGGAACAAATAACTTCCAGAAATTTTTCCAAACGTCAAATGAATATATGGAAAAAGTTTATTGAACTTTTTAAGTGTTTCCAAAAATCTGCATGCATTTTTGGGCAAGTGTTTAAAGGGTTGCCTGAAATCAATGTTTTTAGACATGGCAGATACCGGGTATTTGTTTCCAGGAAATCTCACAAGTAAATATGTTTCTAGAATTGTTTAAATCGTTTTCAAGGCCAGAAAATCAAATACAGGATTCATGGCTTTTTTATTTAAATAAATATTTGGATTTTTTTAAACATGCAAGGACTTGGCTTCATGATAAAAAGGAAATATCACATTCAGAATACTGGAGACAAAATGATTCAGAGGAATCATGCCATATTTAATCAAGCAAGAATCATTCATGCAAGTGACAAGGGAAACCAATTATTTTGTTTCCAGAAATTCGACCATTCAAACCAGAAATTCACGACATACTTTCAGGGCCACAAAAATCCAAATCAATTCTTTCTAGGATTCAACCGCAAAAAATCAGGCAACAAAAACACGTGCAAATCACATCAAGCCATTTAAAGAAATCAGAGAATACAAGGTTTTTTTAACCCTATATGAGCATACACAATTCATCATAGGCAAGAAGTCGAAACCAAAACAAATTCATTCGAGAACTAAGAAATAAAAATCAGTGCCAAACTTACCAGAGTTTTAAACTCATGAAGCCCAAATATGTCATGAAGCAAGCCATAAGAATTCAAAGCCATAGGAGAATCAAATCATTATATAATCGATCGAGATTTGGGGATTTCAGAGAAACCCTAATTCCATTTTAAGTCGGACGACATTAAAGAAGAAAGCAAAGACAAAGTGTTTGAATATAAAAGGAGAGGGGGCGGCCTATATTACTTTAGACAAAGGGGGTTTTTGGTTTTTTAATTGTTTTTCTTTAGTTTTGTGATCTTTTAATTTTCCACTTGTAATTGTTCACTAGTTTTATAATTTGTCTGTAAAACTAAGGTTTACTAGTTTGTCTATAAAACTAGTGGTTTACTAGTTTTTCACTAAAACTAGAGTTTACTAGCTATGGGTTTGTAATTAGGGGAAAATTTGATCTTGGGGATAAAGATTAGTCTAGGGTTTTGAGCGTATGATTAGAATAGGAGCAGGGCTTGTGAGTTTACAGGATTTTGTAAGTGGTATCTATTTTGATACCTAGTAAAAATCTTGGGAATGCAGCAGTAGGTAGGGTTTGTCTAAGCTGGGTAAAAACTGTGTTATTTACTTCTTTATTTATTTTATATGCTGCGATCTGTTATGTGATATGTTTTAATATCTCAAATTATTTCGATAAACCCTATTAACCACCTCTAGGGTTAATCTAGATCCAACAATTACCACCAGGATGAATCGTCAACTTCAAGTGATGACATTCCCTTAGATCCTCATCTCTCAACCCATCGATATCAGAAACAACTAGTCGTCCTTGCTTTCGAATCCAACTCTCTTGATAGACCTCGAATTCCTTATCTTCTAGTTCCAACTTTTGGATAATCTCAACAAGCTTTGCATTACGCTTTTGGCTCTCGCCAATCTTTTCGAAGAGAGTAGGTCTTATCGATAAGCCTGCCAACATTTCAATTTCCAACTCACACCATGGTCTGAAACCAAATCCTGCCAAGTACTCGAGGTGCTTCCATTACAAAAATATCGCTCCCAAACTTGCGTATCTTCGACTCAACGCATTTGCCACCGCGTTACCTTTTCTAGGAGCATAGGCTATACTAAAATCATATGATGCCAGAAACTCTAGCCACCGTTGCTACTGAAGATTCAAATCCTTTTGAGAGAAAAGATACTTCAATGACTTCTGATCCATAAACAACTCGAATCGAACTCCTAACAGGTAATGTGTTCGCATCTTCAGAGCATACACGATCGCTGTCAACTCCAGATTATGAGTTGGATAATTCCTTTCATGCGGTTTTAGTCGTTGGCTCGCGTAGACCACAACTCTATCATTTTGCAATAACACTGCTCCAAGTCCAATACCACATGTGTTGACGGGCAAAATTGTCGCATGCCAACACCCAATGTGTACATGTGAACAATTATCCAAACAAGAAGTAAATAATGTAAATGCGGGGAGACACAGATTTTATAGTGGTTCGGCACAAACACCTATGTCCACTTTATAATTCTCATTCATCGTATCTTTAGTCGATTACAGGGTTGTACAAGTTCAGACAATAACTAAGTTCAAAGTGTTATAGTAGAACAACAAAATATATGCTCGTTCTACACTTTGACTAAATTGCCCTTCTTCTTCTTTGTTGAGAAGTATTGACTTGGTCAACAATAACCAAGTTTAGTGGTCATGTCCATGAAGTTTAATGGGAGCATAACAATCCTTGTTAATGTTCAATTGTTGATGGAAAAAATACATGCCATGTTTTAATTATCCATGTCATCTCCAATGGCCATGGTGGAGGTGTTGGAAGCCATTAATGAGCGTTTAGAGCTCTCAATGTCAAAAGTTCCAAGGGAGTCGGATCTCTATGAAGGCCAAGGCTTGGGGTATTTATAGGAGGAAGGTTAGTTGGGAGAAGGTGAGCAGCGGGACCCACCCAAGCCAATTTTCACACCCAAAACAAGGCCCAAGACAGAAAATTCGCACCCCCTACTGCGGAGTTTGAAATTTCGAACCTATTGGTAGGGTTCGAAAGTTCGAACTCACTGGTGGGGTTCGAAATTTCGACACCACCAGTTGGGTTCGAAACGTCAACCTCACCTAGGGGTTAGAAATTTTGTCCCCACCAGGTGGGTTCGAAATTTCGACCCCACCAGGGGGATTTGAAATTTCGACCCCACCAAGGGGGTACAAAATTTCGAATGCCCTGGTAGGGTGCGAAATTTCAACCCCACCAGGGGGTGCGAAATTTCGAACACCTTGGAGAGATTCGTAATTGATAGAGAATGACGTTGAAATCATACTGCCGAGGGAGTTGAAATTCCTGAATACGAAGTGAAGGAATCCAAGTTTCATGAGTCTGAACTAAAGGAATCATACTGTCGATCCTAGCCGGGACTGTGGGGCCCCGGATCCCCACCGGTGCTGCTCCCGGGCCTGCTTGGCCGCTCGCCTTCGGCTTAGAGAATGGCTTGACTAAGAGTTCATTGGGCCCGACAGGGGGCACCTGATAGAGGCTTCGGGTCTCCTTGCGTTTGCGACGCGACTTTGATCGAACTGCTCTGTACTTTTTGATGCCTGAGCGTGTCACTCACTGAATACTTGACGTGTGACATCTTCGACAGAAAAGCGTGTCAACAACATGCATCGGTGTATACCACCGTCTCTCCATTCCTTCTTGGGATGGTCAAACTGGAGCACTCGTCAGTCTCTCTTTCAGAATTTTGAAAGCTTGATCACACTTCACATTGCATGTGAACACTTGATACTTCTTTGTTAATCCTATTAATGGTGCGGCTATCTTGGAAAAATCCTTGATAAAACGACGATAATATCCCTCCAACCTAAGAAAACTCTTAATAACCATCGCATTCTTAAGTTTATCCCAGTCCTAGATTGCTTCCACCTTAGCGGGGTCAATCACTATCCCATTTCTAGAAACAAAATGGCCTAAGAACTTCACTTCACTCTTCCAGAAGTGACACTTCGTAAACTTAGCTCTCAGTTGATGCATTCGCAAGATTTCCAAAACAACTCATTAGCGTGTTTTATGCCCTTCCCCATTCTGGGAGAAATCCAGAATATCGTCCACGAACATAAGCAAGAACTTGTTCAACTGACTCTGAACACCCTATTCATAAGATCCATGGAGTACGCTGATGTGTTAGTCAACCCAAATGGCATCACTAACCATTCGAAGAAACCGGATGGTATCTTAAAAGCTGTCTTCGGCATACTATCCTTCGCCACTCTCAACTGGTGAAATCCCATTGTCAAATCTATCTATGAAAACACCTTAGCCTCGTGAAGCTGGTCGAACAAGTCATATATCCTCAGCGACAGATACTTGTTCTTCTGGGTCACCATGTTCAGCTCACGATAATCCACATACAATCTTAAAGATCCATCAGCCTTGGTTGCAAACACAACTGGTGCACCCCATTTGGACACACTTCTCTGAGTGAATCATTTTCTCAAAAGATCACGTACTTGCACCTCTAACTCTCGTTGTTCCTTAGGCACTATCCGCCTAAGAGGCATGACGATAGGTCTAGCACCGTCGACCAAATCGATTCTGAACTCAATCTCATGATGTGGCGGCAACCCTTTGACCTCGTTAAAGACATTATCAAACTCACTAGCGTTCGGTGTAGTGACAAGTCTTCCCATGGAATCTCAAGAAAATATAAATTGCTTACGAAGACACCATCTTCGGGCTTACATCGAACTACAACCATTCTCCCTTCCACATTCCCAACTGTCACCTCGAGCTTTTCGCAATCCACTTTTTTCGCATACCTCTTGAGCCAGTCCATACCCAAAATGGTCCCAAACCTAGCGAAGTTCAAAACAAAGCAATCACACACAAAGGACCAACCATGACTGGACAATACTAGACTACGAAAAATCATACACAAACTGGACGAACCCCCAATGGATTAGTCATGACTAATGGTCTATCCTAAATATCGGGTTCCAAACCCAAGCGATAAACAAGCTCATTACAAATGAATGAATGTGATGCTCCTGTATCAAGCAACACACGAACTGAAACACCTCTAATGGAATGAACACCTTGAATGATGACAATCTTTCCTTTCTCCTCCTCCGTAGGATCCCTTGAGGAAGATGGCATGGCTTCCAAAGCATATGCCTTCACAACCTGCTTACCCTTAGCTAGTTTTGGACAATCCTTCTTGTCATGCCCAGGCTTTCCACTTAAAGCACTTCCTTTCAGCTTTTGAATTCTTACAATCCTTGGAATAATGGCCCTTATGCTGGAAGTTATAGCAAGTCACTTCGCCTTTTTGCTTTTTCTGACCATCCTTCCCTTTCTGCTATTGCTGCTTCCTCTTTTTATTATTACCACCCTGCTTTTATTTCGGTTCTTCCTTAGCTGAAACAATAGTCTCTTCCTTGGGAAACAAACTCTCATGCATCAGAGGTTTCTTCACAATCTTCTCATAAGTATCATCCAAGTGATCAACTAGATCATTCCCAAGATATTTGTCCAACCCATGACAACATTTTTGTTCTTCTGGTAAGGAGTTTAAACATATGAATGAGCAAACTTGGACAAGGCTTCAAAACCCGAAACATACTCCAACACTGGCCTACCATTCCGCTTCATCTCAACAAACCTCTTGAACACAATAGACTTATAAATGGTAGAAATGAACTTCCTCTCAAAGTTGACTTGGAATTGATCCTATGAAATCTCATCTTCTGGGGTCTCCAGAATGACAGAGTTCCACCAATCCATAGCTCTGCCTTGTAGCTGCCTCGATACAAGCTTCCTCTTAGTCTCTTCGTCAACACCCGAGTCTTCAAAAATTTGAATGCAAGTATCAAGCCACCCTTGAACCTCTACAATCGGCTTCGTCCCCTTAAACGGCTTCCCTCTTAGAGTAGTGATATCATTGCATAGCTTTACGAAGTCCACAACCCTGGGCACTTGCACTTGAACTCCTACATCTACCGCTGTTGTCCCTGGAGTGGGTGCCCTGCTCAAGATCGCTGCCATCATGGCCTCGAACATAGCCGGGTAATCATGTATACCTCCATCAAACCCTCCAGGACCAGTCTCCTCCCTAGCAGTATGTCTTGACGGTCGACAACTCATTCTAAATCTAAAAAAATAGAATCATTAGTCCACACACGAGAAAATTGCAAATGCAGTTCAAACACTATTATACGATACATTAATATATAATATACATCCATTACAAATCTATGTTCCTCATATGTTATTACGTCCTTGAACTTTGACTAGAATCAATTAACCAGAGGTGTGACACCCCATGTCCGTTAACGTCACTCAATAAGAGAATGCATTAAGTTTCGTGAAGCATTATAGGTAAATAGACACATAACATTACAAGACAGATATAAGAGATAGCAGCGAAATTTAATATTTTATTTAAAACATAATTCATAACATCGTGGTCCAATTTCACAAGTCTGGAACTACATAAAAACTATTGTAATAATATAAAGCTTTTGTCTTGTACCATCGTGGTCCAAAAGAGACAAAGCCATAATAGTAAAGACATGAAATTGAGCAATACTTCAAAAGCAGCTCCTAGCAAGATGATAACCGAGTCTTGATTAAGGCTGAGTATTCCCACCCTGCGAACCTTGGGGGGGGGGGAGATGGAAGAAAGGGGAGAAAACAAAAAGGGTCATACATAAAGTCTGGCAAGTCTAGTTACTTTTAGCAAGTAAATAAGTAAAAGTATTATGATAGGCATATAAGGTGGACAAGAAAGATAACACCATAAAAGGAAGGCATGACAAGGTAAATATGATAGAGTGTATACACTTCCCTAATGATTACTCTGCTTCTCTGCACTAATACTAGTATAACCAAAATGAGAAGATCCCAACAACTATAAGATGGTAGACTTAGGCGTACTTTTGGTGAGAGGTGTTAACCCCATACAATCCATAGGCATCCCAACCTATCAAGCTCCGAAACTTTTTTACCAGACTCTAAACGTACCCAAACTACTAACCTAATCAATCGGCTCCCTACTTCATAGATACCCTGTGCCAGCCCCATAGTAGGAGGTATCACTTTCCAAAAGTGGCAACCCTTCGTGATGTGCACAACCATACCTACTGGTGACACGGTTGTCTTATCCCCTTCTGCCCAGCCCATGCAAGCACATGTCCCCGGTCGGTTTGCGCCGCCCACACCGTCCTCCACGTTTTTACAATCAGCCTAGTAAGCGTGTACCTACTCCAACCTAGGGCGGAGTACTCGTTCGATACCGTTATATGGGTTACTGACTGAAATGGGTCCCACACATAAGATGATACAAGCTCTTCCCATTGTCTTGTATCCCAATTAGGATTTCCACCGATTATGTATACCTATATGTGTCTTTAATTACATAACCCCCTTAGGTTAAGTTTGTGGGCCTATATATGAATATTACCCACCCCTTAAATTTACTTAGCCTACCCACTATTCAACCAAATTTACTTAACCCCTATTCAAGTTCATGTTCATACAATCTCTATGGATTCAACTAGGTTATGTATTCCAATTCATTACCATGTCCATTTATGGTTATAATGTATTGGACCCCTCACATTAAGCCTACCACTTGTGGATGCTGGATATGTCAGTCGGTTCCGGGTAGACTTTTTCCACAAGTCGAGCTTAGCCTCGTGTCTCAGCACGTCTCGTATTTGTGAACCTAGACCCCTCACATTAGATTCACCACTTGTGGTCGCTGGATATGCCGGGCGGTTCCGGGAAGACTTCCACCACAAGTGTAATATAATATCGTGTCTAGGCGCAGTTTACAATTTCTAATTACTATAATCCTAGGCATTTCATCATTAGCCAATTTTTACGTATGTCGTTATAGGTTTCATGCCTCTTTCTACCAATTATGTTCACAATGAATTATATGCTCTAAATTCATATTCATAAACATGGTTCAAGTTATGCCAATTTTCCCCTTTACAAGTTATGCCCAATTTCAATGTTTTTCCCCTTGTTCCCAAACTAACACGCTCGCATATTTTTAGCAGCATGCCTAGGCTTGCAAGTAGCCTAGCTACTTAAAATAAAAGGGAAACGGTAAAGGGAAGATGACAGAAATGATTATTTTAACAAAATTGACATAAACATATAATGGCACAATGTTAAGATGGGCATATAAGAATAGATTTGGTGAACTTGTAATAATAAGATTGGTCTTAACATAGTAAGGATGTCATAATAGGCATGATTAGATCTAAACAATGATTTAGATGTCCAACTTATGATAGATCCAAATTAACCACAATATGATAGGTATAAAATGATCTAAATAGTGAATTAGATCTATATTCAAAATTAGATCTCACATGATAAAGGTTAAGATCCAAGTCATAGCTAATTTAGAATATCATGGATTCACAAATTACAATAGATCTAATATGATTCAGTTATAGGGATATGTCCAAATTACAGTCATATCATGTTTTACTTTTAGTTATTTAAATCTAAAGGTAAATTAAACTCACAATGTGCGGATCTAGAAAAATAGAAGAAGACTAATAGAGGTTAAATCACAGATCTACACTTGAATCTCTAAACTTGATTGCAGAAGAACAAAAGGATTTGATTCAGTCCAGGCACCGACAGCATTTAGGCCTCCATTGGTTTCAGTGTGAGAAAACAAGAGAAATGAGGCCATATATATAGCTGCCATCCCCCATAACCTACCTGCCACGTCATCCCTAGGGAGTCAACCCCCCCTTAGGGGGTCGGCACCCCCCTTGACGGGTCGACACCCCTGGGCGGGAATTTTCTCGCTCACCCAGATTTTCATGATTTTGAATTTTCTGAACCAAATTTGAATTTTTGGACCCTATATGTATATATATATATATATTCTTCTTGCATGTATACAAACTTCAAACCATCATAACTTCTTCATACAGTGACCGTTTTATGCAAACTGAAACACCCCACCTCCGTTAAGGTCACTCACAAAGGGAATGCCTTAACTTTGGTGGAGCATTATAGGTAAAAGACACAGATATTTTACAAGACAGACATATATAAGCAGTGGAAAAACTAAATGTATTTCATACATGCTTCATAACAAAACATTTTAGTAAACTATCTCAAAACAGCTTCCAAATCATTTCATCAAAATCTTTGTCTTGATTATAACATAAAGAAGCATAAAACAAAATAAAACTGCATAAATCCCCAAGTAGTAGTGTGTCCAAAGCCATATCCAAAGATAAGAGGTTCCAAGTTATACATCACAGAGTCTTCAAGCTTGGAAAGGTGAACGGTCCAAATTAAGTTGAGTTGTTCCCTCCCTGGGTACCTGGGGGGGGAACGGAAGAAAAGAGAGCGAAAGAAAAATGGGTCAGATATAAGTCTGGTAAGTCCAGTGATTATTCAGCATGTAAACTGGTAAGAGAACCATGACATGAATAAACTGGACGTAGGACAATAACAAAGAAATAAGGTAACATAGGAGAAGGCAAGATAAACAAGGCAAGATAAATAAGGCAAGAAAAACTAATCATACTATCGCACTCGTATCCATATTCTCTGCACCTACTAGATATTTCAACCATCATCATGCGTTCAAACCTGGTGATCCCTTTTTATCGGTCGGCTCTTACTCGCACGCATTTACTACTTGTGTCATACGGCCCCGCTTGATTGTAAATACCTGTGCTGATCCCACATAGGGTGTATCAAATCTTATGGTGGCAACCCGACACGATTCAAGATGCACAGTGTACAACTACTGATGCCCAGTGTCTGCTTTTTCCACTCCGTAGTACGTGCACGCCCGTACTCCGTCAGAACCTACACTGACGCACCAGCCGTCGTTGTTTTGACCACTTATAATCAGCCCAGTAATCGTGCCCCACCCTACCTAGTTCAGGGTACCATGATACATCTATGTGGGTTACTCTGAAATGGGTCCCCGTTACTAGGGTTTTCTAATCAACATGTTAAATTGGTTAAGTGTCCAAGTTAACCTAACCCCACCCATCAGTTTAGTTAACATGTTGTATTGGTTAAGTGTTGCCTTAATTAACTTAACCCTACCATTCGTGACTTAGCTTTAATTCATTCATTAAAGCACCAACCACTCACATTAGACAGATACTGTTGCGGTTACTGGATGTGTCGGTCGGGTCCGTGCAGTTTTACACTGCAACTCAGTCTAACCTCGGGTTCTTTTGGGCTCGACGCACTAACCTCTCACATTAGATATATATTGTTATGGTTGTTGGATGTGCCGGACGGTTCCAGGTAGTCTTACACCGTAGCTCAATCTAAGCTCGGTTAGGCATATTCGTCTTTTCTAAATTTACATAGTTACATCTTTATATTTATATGTAAATTATTGTTATTCAAGTCAAGCCCCACTTTCCCTTTTAAATCAAGTTCATAATTTTAGGTATAAAAATTTATACCACTTTATGCCATAAAACATTTACATGTTTATGAGCCAAATATGCCAATTATATGTAATTTCATGTTCTTCCCCAATGTAACCCCCGTCAAACGTTCGCATAAATCACATAAAATGTTAGGCTCGATACATAGCCTAACTTATACACAAAAGGGGAAAAAGAGGAACATGTAATAATTCCAACATCATAAAAATATGGATCTAACTACATATGTGTCATATGAATTTGGCATTGAACAATATACATTTAATTATGAACTTCCAAATTTAGATCTATTCAACATGAATCGTGAAATAGGGGTTCTATATAGAACTACATAAACTTAGAATTAGGCATGTAGTTGTGAACTTGCAAATTAGTTGGATCAAATTTAACATGAACCTAATCATATTAGCATGTAGTTTTGTTCATATATGTGATCATGGTTGTACTTGCATAAACATAGCAAAATTCCCAAATTGACATACAACATATATGTGTCATTACCAAATCATACAACAAGAAATGTCATCGCCAAATTATACAACATGGTATGTCATCTCCAAATTACATAACATGATATGTCATTGCCAAATTACACAACATAATATGTCATCGCCAATTTATTCAACATGATATGTCATCGCCAATGTATACAACATAATATGTCATCGCTAAATTACACCACATGTATGTCATTGCCAAATTATACAACATATGGATTCATTGCCAAGCATTTAACATTTATCAACAAATTACAACATGATCACAAACATAACCTGATAAGAGTCATAGTCTTAATCAATTCAGTTTAACAAAATGGATAGGCATAAATTTACATTAGGCGTCGTTCTACATACAGTTATTTAGTCACGATTCTAATATCGTTTAGGTCTAAATGATAACTGGACTTACAAAAAAGAGACTAGTCTTGTGTTCTGGGATCTGTATTCTGAAATTAAATAGCTCCCTTTTATAGTAGACATTAAATTCTCTTAGTTGAATTAGATTTGATATGTAATTCCTAACTTGCTTTCTAGTTGAAGGAGAATGGCGGCTACTCTAGGTTGAGTACTGACATCATGACGGTCTTAGGAATATTTTTGTGTGGCTTAGGGTTTAGATTTAGGTTGCTTATATAGAAGTTTGATTTAATAGGAACCGTCAGATCAACCTAGGGTGAATCAAAGCCATTCAAACGTAAGAGAACCAACCAGAACTTGCCACACAAAGAAACACGTCAGATTTCAGATCTGACCCGAGGGGGAGGTCGACCCCCAGGTCGACCCCCTGGTCAACCTGTATGGGGGGAGGTCGACCCCCTGGTCGACCTGGCCTTGGGCGGAAAAATTCCCGCCCAGCCCGCTTCTGCTTCTGATTTTGAATTTTGAATTTTCTGAACTTTAATCTGAGCTGTTTATTTAAATTCCTGAATCTTCTGAAGCTCATAACTCCTTCATACGGAGATTTACGCAAACTTGGACTCTATCTCAAGAAGAATTTCGAGAAGAACGCAATAGCGTAACCCGCTTCCCTTAATTCTCACATTTGCAATTATTTATTCTTTAATTCGTTTTTAGAAAATACAGGGTGTTACATTCTCCCCTCCTTAAAGGATTTTGTCCCCGAAACCTTCCAGTCAAGGAGAACGTATATCCTAACATCCAACATCCATCTACTCAACCATTCAATCACTGGTGTCCATTGTCCTTGAAAAGATTTATAATGCTTTAATGATCATATGCATAGTGTGTGTACATGTCCTTATCTAATGCAAAATCAAGCGGTCTACTGATTCAATTGACCTCCTCAATGCGAATTATGTCAGTGCCATGAGTCCATCATGTATGCAATTATTCCTAATCGTACTTTATAACTTCTACATGAGCGCACAATCATTCATACAAATGCAACATCCATGTGATAACACATTAAGTTTCAATTCATATATATATATATATATATAAATTCACTCATGCATATGCAATATGAAAGTGACTGAGCCGATCTAGTGCCTAATGTGTGTATATGCATCCATGAGCAACCACTAGCAACCACTTGCAACCACCAACCATAGTATGTTTCAAACACATGTTTACATCCATTGGCTTCAACCTAAGGATTGAGGATATGACCTAAAGGATATATCTAAAAAGATAGAAACAAACATGCATAGAATTCCTAGAAAAGGAGATCAAGGATATACCCTCAAGAAAAGGGTATGATGCGTGGATCTTATCTTCAGTCTCCTACGTCGCGTCTTCTTGAGCTTCACTCCACTGTACCTTAACTAATTTAACTTCACAATTGTGAAGCTTCTTGACCTCCATTTCCAAAACTCACTAGTGAAGATAGTACCTCGATCACTTACTATGCTAGAGGGTATCCAATGTAGTCGAGCTATCTTTCCAAGATAAACAGGTGTGAGCCATGATATCAAGTGTATATACTAAGATGATTAGAGGTCTCTCCTCTACTTAGCTTATCCATCATTTCACAAATCTGAGGGTTTAAAGCTAAAGGTTGCTATGTACTTTTTACCCCTCTTAAGGTCAGTCTTACTTTAGGGCACCTACCACAACCATTTATTTTTCACGAAACCATCCTAGTCGAACTTGACATCCCTTAAGTACAAGCCCCAAAGGCCTAAACCAATATCAGACAAGCACCCAAGGAATACCTCCTCCTAATTTGGATGATTTATGTGAGATGATACTAGCAAAACAACCAAACAATTGAGAAATTAACCGACTCTGGCTATCCTCGCCATTCTTGCTCCAAAACTATCGTTGATCGCATAACTGGCTTTGCATTGCCAACTAGATATATGCGGAAGTCTATCTCGATTTTTAGGGGGAAAATCCCTAAACTAAGCAAAAACATCTGCGTACTCATGGACTACTCTAATGGATCACAAATCATCGAAGATGCATCAAGTGATTCTAGGTAGCTAAGCCTAACTGATCCCCTCAGGATCGCACAAAATCTCGACGGTATTCACGAGGCAAGTAAAAATTCTAACTACCCTCGTTTACAATTACTAGCTAACCAATCTATGCCTAGAATCAACCCATAGCCCATGAAACCAAAAACATAAGCATTACACTTAAACTTAATCCTTAATATAGATATTCTCAAATCCTTACAAACCAAAGATAAATGAGCCGAACCACCAACCGAATTTAAGAAAATAATGGAATCTTCTATTATACTAGTACTAAGGTGCAGAGACTCAACTACGGAAGCAGATATAAGTGAATGTGAAGTGTTGAAATCAAAAAGAGTACTTACAGGATGATCAAAAAGAAAAACTAACCTTTACTATCTTTCTCTCAGGTACGCTGGCGGTGAAAGCAAGCACTTGCCTTACTGAAAATCCTGTCCTTATCCTTGTCCTCTGGGAAATCCTTGATAAGATGCCCTGCCTCACCATGCTGAAAGCAACCACTTGTCTTTTACTTCCTACAATTAAATGACCCGCTAAACGCAAAAAAGATACTTCCTCTTATTGCAGGATCTATTATTTCCTCCGCCCTTTCTTATATTCCAATCCCTTGTTTGAGATCCTTCCCCTTTTATCTCTTTCTCTTTACCTCCTTTGTGAACCATGCTGACAAGCCTTTCGAACATTGCCTCCATCACATGGGAAACCTTACAAATCTTGGAAGAGAATTAGCCGTAGGTGAAACTATTTCAACTATGGATGGAGGTTGGGCACTTCTTCGCCCTTTGACAGGTGTCGTAGTCTCGCCGAGCCTACGGAACCATGCCGCGATGAGGTTACCTCCCAGAAAGCCAGGAGCCCGGAGACTCAGGAAAGAAGGAAACAAGGATTCAAACAGAGGATCTAAATATAGTGCTTATGGCTTTAGGGAATATGCCTTTAAAACAAAACTTTTCTTTTGAAAATGCTTCTTTTAAAACCGTTTTGAAAATAATTTTTCAAATCTTTTATCTGATCCGGTAACCTTCAGCTCTGATACCAAGTGAAACACCCCACCTCCGTTAAGGTCACTCACAAAGGGAATGCCTTAACTTTGGTGGTGCATTCTAGGTAAAAGACACAGATAATTTACAAGACAGAAATATATAAGCAGCGGAAAAACTAAATTTATTTCATACGTGGTTCATAACAAAACATTTCAGCAAACTATCTCAAAACAACTTCCAAATCATTTCGTCAAAATCTCTGTCTTGATTATATCATAAAGAAGCATAAAACAAAATAAAACTGCATAAATCCCCAAGGAGTAGTGTGTCCAAAGTCATAGCCAAAGATAAGAGCTTCCAAGCTATACATCACAGAGTCTTCAAGCTTGGAAAGATGAACGGTCCAAATTAAGTTGAGCTATTCCCTCCCTGTGTACCTGAGGGGGGGAACGGAAGAAAAGAGAGCAAAAGAAAAATGGGTCAGACATAAGTCTGGTAAGTCCAGTGATTATTCAGCATGTAAACTGGTAAGAGAACTATGACATGAATAGACTGGACGCAGGACAATAACAAAGAAATAAGGTAATATATGATAAGGCAAGATAAACATGGCAAGATAAACTAATCATATTACCGCACTTATATCTATATTCTCTGCACCTACTAGATATTTCAACCATCATCATGCATTCAAACCCAGTGATCCCTTTTTATCGATCGGCTCCTACTCGCACGCATTTACTACTTGTGTCATACGGTCCCGCTCGATTGTAGATACCTGTGCTGGTCCCACCACGGGGTGTATCAAATCTTATGGTGGCAACCTGACACGATTCAAGATGCACAGTGTATAACCATTGATGCCCAGTGCCTGCTTTTTCCACTCCGGAGTACGTGCACGCCCATACTCCGTCGGAACCTACACTGACGCACCAACCGTCGTTGTTTTGACCGCTTATAATCAGCCCAGTAATCATGCCCCACCCTACGTAGTTCAGAGTACTATGATACATCTATGTAGGTTACTGCTGAAATAGGTCCCCGTTACTAGGGTTTTCTAATCAACGTGTTAAATTGGTTAAGTGTCCAAGTTAACCTAACCCCACCCATCAGTTTAGTTAACATGTTGTATTGGTTAAGTGTTGCCTTAATTAACTTAACCCTACCATTCCTGACTTAGCTTTAATTCATTCATTAAAGCACCAACCACTCACATTAGACAGGTATTGTTGCGGTTACTGGAAGTGCTGGTCGGGTTCGAGCAGTTTTACACCGCAACTCAGTCTAACCTCGGGTTCTTTTAGGCTCGATGCACTAACCTCTCACATTAAATATATATTGTTATGGTTGCAGGATGCGCCGGGCGGTTCCAGGCAGTCTTACACCGTAACTCAATCTAACCTCGGGTTAGGCATATTCGTCTTTTCTAAATTTAAATACTTACATCATTATATTTATATGTAAATTATTGTCATTCAAGTCAAGCCCCACTTTCCCTTTTAACTTAAGTTCATAATTTTAGGTATAAAAATTTATACCACTTTATGCCATAAAACATTTACATATTTATGAGCCAAATATGCCAATTATATGTAATTTCATGTTTTTCCCCAACGTTACCCCCGTCAAACGTTTGCATAAATCACGTAAAATGATCGGCTCAAAACATAGCCTAACTTATACACAAAAGGGGGAAAAGAGGAACATGTAATAATTCCAACTTCATAAAAATATGGATCTAACTACACATGTGTCATATGAATTTGGCATAAAACAATATACATTTAATTATGAACTTCCAAATTTAGATCTACTCAACATGAATCGTGAAATAGGGGTTTTACATAGAACTACATAAACTTAGAATTAGGCATGTAGTTGTGAACTTGCAAATTAGTTGGATCAAATTTAACATGAACCTAATCATATTAGCATGTAGTTTTGGTCATATATGTGATCATGGTTGAACTTGCATAAACATAGCAAAATTCCCAAATTGACATACAACATATAGGTGTCATTACCAAATCATACAACATGAAATGTCATCGCCAAATTATACAACATGGTATGTCATCGCCAAATTACACAACATGATATGCCATTGCCAAATTATACAACATAATATGTCATCGCAAATTTACACAGCATGATATGCCATTGCCAAATTATACAACATGGTATGTCATCGCCAAAGTATACAACATAATATGTCATCGTTAAATTACACAACATATATGTCATTGCCAAATTATACAACATATGGATTCATTGCCAAGCATTTAACATTTATCATCAAATTACAACATGATCACAAGATTAACATGATAAGAGTCATTGTCTTAATCAATTCAGTTTAACAAAAGGATAGGCATAAATTTACATTAGGTGTTGTTCTATATCTAGTTATTTAGTCATGATTCTAATATCATTTAGGTCTAAATGATAACCGGACTTACAAAAAGGAGACTAGTTTTGTGTTCTAGGATCTGTATTCTGAAATTGAATGGCTCTCCTTTGTTGTAGACGTTGAATTCTCTTAGTTGAATTAGATTGTATTTGTAATTCCTAACTTGCTTTCTAGTTGAAGGAGAATGGCAGCTACTCTAGGTTGAGTACTGACAGCATGACGGTCTTAGGAATATTTTTGTGTGGCTTAAGGTTTAGATTTAGGTTGCTTATATAGAAGTTTGATTTAATAGGAACCGTCAGATCAACCTAGGGCAAATCAAAGCCATTCAAACTAAGAGAACCAACCAGAACTTGCCACACAAGCCCTAATGACACAGAAGATCGTCACACAAAGAAACACGTCAGATTTCAGATCTGACCAAGGGGGGAGGTCGACCCCCTGGTCGACCTGTTTGGGGGGAGGTCGACCACCTGGTCGACCTGGCCTTGGGCGGGAAAATTCCCGCCTAGCCCGCTTCTGCTTCTGATTTTGAATTTTGAATTTTCTGAACTTTAATCCGAGCTATTTATTTAAATTCTTGGATCTTCTGAAGGTCATAACTCCTTCATACGGAGTCCGATTTACGCAAACTCAGACTATCTCAAGCATAATTCCAAGAGGAACGCAATGGCGTAACCTGTTTCCTTGAATTCTCACATTTGCAATTATTTATTCTTTGATTCATTTATAGAAAATACGGGGTGTTATTGTAACACCTCGTAGTTCTATAGAATTAAGTTTCACAAATTAAAGTGTAATTAAATTTTAGAAGAAGAATTAAGGGAAATGGGTTACGCCATTGCATTCGTCTCGAAATTCTACTTGAGATAGAGTCCGAGTTTGCGTAAATCGGACTCCGTACGAAGGAGATATGACCTCCGGAAGTTTAAGAATTTATTTAAAATTCAAATAGCTTGAAAATCGGATTCAAAATTCAAAAATAGGACCAGACCCGGGCTGGGTAGGAAAATTTTTGCCCAGGGCCCAGGTCGACCATAGGGTCGACCTGGTTGACCCAGGTCGACCATAGGGTCGACCTCCCCTATCGACCTGGTCAGGTCGGGCTGGCCTGGTCTGTGTTCTGGTCGAATTTCTGGGCCTGGTCTTGTCACTAGGGCTGAGTTGTCTTCTTTTGATTGGCTTCTCTTTAGAACAGATGGCTTTGATTAAACCTGGCTTCATCAACGGCTCTAATTAACTTGCAACTCTATAAAAACACCCTAGGTCTCCAACTAAAATTCACACAAAAATAAGAACTTGAGACGCCATACTGTCGGAAGAAAACTAAGGAGAGCCTCCGCTTGAAAAGAGACGAACAACGATTCAAGAAACAAAAGTCTAAGCTAATTTCTATGCAACGTTTTCTACTCCGAGGGAAAGCTTTGCAAATTCAGAATAACAGAAAGCAGAAAACAAGTTTCAGCGCCCGTTGTAAGTATAGTGGTTTTCTGAATATGAATAGAAATTGCGATGTGATTCGATGTAATTGAAATTGGGGTTTTACTATTGTAAAATATTGATGTAAATTCTGTGTATTGCGTTGATTATGTCATATTTTGTATTGGGTGTTTGTGGCATAAATTGGTTGATGCGAGCCTATTGACATTTGTATATGAAGATAAATATCACTTGCAAGTTTGTAGTAAAACTAGAATTGACATCTTTATGTTATGTCATTAACATGGTTAGCATACATTCTTTTTAGGCCTAAGTAGAGACTCGTGTAAACATGTTCCAAGATGAAACCTTTTATGCCTACACGACTCAAAACCCTTGTATACATTATTATGTTTATTTGCAAGTGATAATTGGGTTTATGCAAGTACCTTTTGGTTACACAAATTATACTAGTTTCATGTTGAAATAGACTACTTAATGTAAAGTTAGTTTACACCTTTGGGTTATGTCAAAAAGTGGACATTTTTATGCTAGTTTGGTGTTTGACATTATGCCTAGTCATATGTGTATAAAACCATGTTTAAACAAGTCTAAAAGTACGCCATTTCATGTGACACTAATTTAGTTATATCCTTATTGAATGCAAGTTCACATGACCCACGATCTATGTTAGTGAAAACGCTATGTTGCAAGTCCATGCGCCACACACTTTTATGTATTCTAGAACAATTCATGATTCTGTGCTTCCCTTTTTTTATGTTTACAAGTTGGGCTGAAATGTTAAGCCCAACATATGTTATAATGCTGCGTACGTACAAACGAGGGAAACAAACGTTGGGTTTAAAATAAAATACATGTATTGGCATGTTTGACACATGCCAATGACTAGTGACATTTAAAGCGGTATAAATTGTTACACCCAAAATTAGTGAATTTGGATAATTGGGCCATAAACATTTACATATAAAAATGAAAAGTGACAAATATGTAAATCTAGAAAATACGAGCATGCTTAACCCAAGGTTGGATTGAGTTGTGATGTAAACCTGCCCGGACCCGCCCGGCTGTCCAGTAATCACAACAGTACCTATCCAGTGTGGGTGGTTAAGGCATTGAGCCCAATAAGGACCCGAGGTTAGACTGAATTGTGGCGTAAGACTGCCCGGAACCGACCGGCATACAGGCAGCCACAACAATACCTGTCTAATGTGAGTGGTTGGTGCTTTAATAAGACAATTAAAGCTAAGTTAGGATTGGTAGGGTTAAGTTAATCTGAACACTTAAGCAACTTAACATGTTAACAAGACAAGACTTGTAGGGGCTAAGTAACTAAGAAAACACGTCGCCAATTTAACATATTAACTAGACAAGAGGGTGAGGTTAAGTAAATTCAGGACACTTACCCGTTATAACCTGATAAATAGATAAGTGGGTGAGGTTAAGTAAATTTAGAATACTTAACCATTATAACACGTTAGCTAGATAAGTGGGTAAGGTTAAGTAAATACACTTAGCTAATTTAATATGTTAGCTGGACTAGAGGGTGGGGTTAAGTAAACTTAGAACACTTAACCATCATAGTGTGATAAATTGAATAGGGTTAAGTTGAAACATGAAGGGACAATACTTAACCATTATAACATGTTAATTAAACAGATGCTAGGTTTAAGTTAACTAAGGGAATACTTAACCGTTATAACATGTTAGTCAAAACAGATGGGCAAGGTTAGGTTAAAAGGGACACTTAACCAATACAAGGTGAATGGGTAGGGTTAAGTAATAAGAAACACTTAGCCAATATGACTTGATTTGTGGTAGGGTTAAGTCAACATGAACTACTGATAACACTTAATTAGTTTATCATGACAAATGAATGGGTTAAGATAACTTGAATTGACTAATGATACCTAACCAATCCAACTTGACAAGAAAGAGACTAAGTAGTAAACCTTAGTAAAAAGGACTAATTTGTAAACCTTAGTTAAGAAAATGACGGTTCGGGGACTAAGTAGTAAACCTTAGTTAAAGGAACTAAGTAGTAAACCTTAGTACGACACGAGAAGGAGCGAACGTCCATCTGATCTTAAAGAAGGCTCCAACGAACTGGGGAACGAAGCCCGCGTCTTCGAGGGGACGTGAGGGTACTCTTGGTATCCCTCTATGAGGCTGCAGATGATCCGCCTGGGCTCACAGAGGTTAAGGTCTGCGTTAGAAGAACCAAGGGTATGCCTTGGTTGCAATATGAGGCAACCTAAAGACTAGGATGGACCAGCGTGATTCGGCGGAACAAATGGCCCTGTGATAGCTACTCGTCGTCTACCTACCATCTTGAGTCAGTCGAGATATGCATTCGGAAAGGCCGAGAACTCCCAACAGACCATACACTTGCTATCTAGTTATGGGTGAGGCTGGCCAATAGGAAAGTGGGGCATAGGTGGCAGGAGTATAGTTCTCGTGCTTGATTTTCTTGGATTGCCTTTCATTAGTTGAGGGAGGGGTCAGGTGGGACCATAGCCACTGGAAAAACAGACCTTAGCATCTGCATTGGCAGATATCTGAATGCTCCCGACCGAGTTCTGTGTTTCTAGAATAGCCCTGCCACCGGACTCGGGTCGCACATTTCAGGACATGTGCATCTAGACAGCGATAAACGATTCGCGACACATACGTGGGGAAAGTCTAGGAACATATACCACTCTAGGTAGTGTGTCCTAGACTAGGGGCATCGTTCGACAGGTAGCATAATCCCTAGTTGGACCTAGGTGGCATAAATCCTGAATCTGAGAAGTATTAGATAAGCCGCATAAACCCTAGTTGAATCTAGGAAGCGCTCGATAAGAAAACCCTAGATTAGATCTAGGTAATAAATAATAGATGTACACCTAAAGGCAACAGCAATTACATGAATTAGGATCACGTTATCATCTTTATACAGATTACTAGTTGGGATACTAGTTAGGTGGTGCAGAGATTAGTATGGGGTGCGATAGTAATTTCGATTCTAAACCGCTTTGCCTTAGTTTATGGTATTTTCCATTTTCAGTTTATGCCTGTCATGTCCTTTTCCTTATTCATATACCGAAGCACCACTACACTTACCAGGCTTTATGTTTGACTCTATGTTTTCTTTCGTCTTCTTTTCTTCCGTTCCCCCCTCCCCCCCCCCCCAGGTAGTCAGGGAGGGAATAGCTCAGATTTTATGGACCTATTACTCTTTCCAAGCTTGAAGACTCTTTGATGTGCTGCTTTGGACTCTCTTTTCCACCGCTGTGGATGGCTAATGATTCATTGGAGAATATCATTGTATATTTATGCTTCTTTATTTTGTTAAACAAGATAGATACTTTGTTGTTGGAAAACAATCTCTGTACAAGTTGTTTATAAATGAAATAAAGTTTTATTCACTTTTCCGCTGCTTTATTTATCTATCTTATAATTTATCTGCATGATTTACCTATAATACTTCACAGAACTTAGTGCATTCCCTTTTGAGTGACACTAACGGATGTGGGGTGTTACACGTGGTATCAGAGCTGAAGGTTACCAGATCAGATAAAAGATTTGAAAAATTATTTTCAAACGGTTTTAAAAGAAGCATTTTCAAAAGAAAAGTTTTGTTTTAAAAGCATATTCCCCAAAGCCATATGCACTATCTTCTGATCCTCTGTTTGAATTCTTATCCCCTTCTTTCTTAAGTCTTCGGGGATCCTGGCTTTCTGGGAGGTAACCTCATCGTGGCACGGTTTTGTAGGCTTGATAAGACTACGATACCTATCGAAGGGAAAAGAAGCGCCCGACTTACATCTATAGCCATAGTAGTTTCACCTGCGGTAAGTTTTCTTTCAAGCTTTGTAGGGTTTTCTATGCGGTGGTGGCAGCTTTCGAGAGACCTATCAACATATTACACAATTAAGAGGATGAGGAGTTTGGCTAAGGAGCACAACCCAAGGATGAGAAACTCATGGATATGGACTTGGCTCACGAGGGAGGAAGAATTGTAAAACCTAAGACAAGAGGAAGTATCTTTACTATGGTATAATAAGGCATATAATTAAGGACAAAGGGAAGGAACGAGGGACAGGATTCTTAGAAGGACTAGTACGTGCTCTCAACACCAGCATACCTGAGAGAGAGATAGTAAAAATCTTTGTTGGAAAAGTTTAGCTTTTCTTTTGATCAACCAATTAGTACTCTTTTGATCTTAGAGCTCCGCGTTTGTTCATATCTACTTCCATAGTTGAGCCTCTGCACCTTAGCACTTGTATAGTAGAAGATCCCATTAGCGTCTCAAAATCCAATTGGTGGTTCGGCCCGTTTATCTTTGGTTTATAAGGATTTGAGAATAACTATATTAAGTGTTGAGTTTAAGCGTAATGCTTATGTTTTCGGTTCCATGGGCTATGAGTTGATTCTAGGCATGGGTTGGTTGGATGGTAATTCTGAAAGAAGGGTAGTTAGACTTTTGATTTGCCTTGGAAATAACCACGAGATTTCATGCGATCCTAAAGGATCAGTTAGGCCTAACTACCTAGAATCACTTGATACATCTATCGACGGTTTGCAATCCGTTAGAATTGTCCATGAGTACGCAGATGTTTTGACTAGGTTAAGGGTTTACCCCTAAAACGCGGGATAGACTTCCGCATATATCCAGTTGACAATGAAAAACCAGTTGTCCGATCAACGACAGTTTTGGAAATGGAGGTCAAGAAACTTCGCAATCGTGAAGATTAATTAGATAAGGTACAGAATAGTGAAGCCCAAGAAGATGTGACTTAGGAGACTGAAGACTAAATACACGCATCTTACCCTTTTTCCTAAGGGTACGTCCTTGATCTCTTTTAAGAATTTTATGCATACTTTCTAGCCTTTAAGGTATATCCTCTAGGACGTATTATCGATCCTTAGATAGAAGCCAATGGATGTAAACATGTATTTGAAACATGTTATGATTGATGATTGCAAATGGTTGCTCGTGGATGCATATACACACCACAGGCGCTAGAACGACTCAGTCACTTTCATATTACATTCACATATATGTATTTGCTTAACGGATTTAACTTGGTATGTTATCATATGGATGTTGCATATGGATGAAGGACTATGCACACATGTAGTATTTACATAACTAGGGATGTTTGCATACATGATTGGACGCATGGCACTGACATAATCCGCATTAAGGAGGTCAACTGAATCAGTAGACCCCCTGATTTTGCATTAGATAAAGACATATACACACATTATGCATATGAACATGAAAGCATTAGAAATATTTTTAAGGACAATGAATGCCTGTGATTGAATAGATGGGTGATTGGATGGTAGGACACATTCTTCCTAATTTGAAGATTTCGGGGACGAAATCCTTTTAAGAGGGGGATAATGTAACACCCCGTAGTTCTATAACATTAAGTTTCAAAAATTAAAGTATAATTAAATTTTAGACAAAGAATTAAGGGAAATGGGTTACGCCATTGCGTTTGCCTCGAAATTCTGCTTGAGATAGAGTCCGAGTTTGGGTAAATCAGACTCCGTGCGAAGGAGATATGACCTCTGGAAGTTTAAGAATTTATTTAAAATTCAAACAGCTTGAAAATTGGATTCAAAATTCAAAAAAAGGACCAGACCCGGGCTGGTCAAGAAAATTCCTACCCAGGGCCCAGGTCGACCATACGGTCGACCATACGGTCGACCTGGTTGACCCGGGTCGACCATAGGGTCGACCTTCGTTGTCGACCTGGTCAGGTCGGGCTGGCCTGGTCTGTGTTCTGGTCGAATTTATGGGCCTGGTCTTGTCACTATGGCTAAGTTGTCTTCTTTTGATTGGCTTCTCTTTAGAACGGATGGCTTTGATTAAACCTGGCTTCATCAACGGCTCTAATTAACTTGCAACTCTATAAAAACATCCTTGGTCTCCAACTAAAATTCACACAAAAATAAGAAATTGAGCCGCCATACTGTCGGAAGAAAACTAAGGAGAGCCTCCGCTTGAAATGAGATGTAACACCCCACCTCCGCCAGGGTGGCTCTTGCAAGCACTCTGACTTTGGAGGGGCGTTTGGATCAGGTAAACATGCATAATGATATATCAAGGCAGAACAAGAACATATGTATATATGTAAACAGAGTAAATAAGATAAGTAAAACAGCGGAAGATTTCAAACTATTTCAAAACAAGTCTGGTACAACATAATGTTAACTTTCCAAATACACAAGTCTAGATAAAAACAACATTACTGAAAAACTGAAATACATAAGTACTATCCCCAAAATACGTGATAACCATAGCTAGCTTCATGTCAAGACCGTACATGAGCTAAAATCCCACAAGCAAGCGATCAGAAATCCAAGCTAAGCTCCAATATTCCCACCCTGAGAACCTGGGGGGGGGAGGGGACGGAAGAAAAGAGGCGAAAGGAAAACAGGTCAGTCAAAAAGACTGAGTAAGCCCTACTACAATCAATGTAAACTGATAAAGTTAACTGGCATGAGAAGCTGGGATGAACATAAGGATAACAACATACTAGCATGTTGATTAACTAACAAGGTAGATAAAGGTGTCATCGCATAATCAGGTTTAAGGTTTTGCACCACAGGTGTACTAGCAAACTAACATGACTGGAATAAACAAGTATTGATCTCTTGGCCCAAGCTTTCGCCCAATAACATGAAGTTACCCCAATTCGAGGTCCAACCAAACGGTCTAGTCGATCGGCTCCCTATAAGCCTAACTCGTCACGTGTTGGTGTCCATACGGCCCAAACATAATTGTAGTCAGACTGTGCCGGGTCTCCCGTCGGGTGTATCAAGCCCTTGGGTGTCAACCCCTGGACACCATGAACATGCGTGCACAGTCTCGATCTACTGGTACCCGTGCATGTTTTCCCCGGCTTCGGACTGTGTGCACGACCATAGTCCGCCCGGAACTACACCGGCGTACCCTTCTGCCGTCGTTTTTGGTCACTTACCTCCAGTCCAGTAATCGTGCTCCCTCCCTAGCCTAGACCCTAGGGTCTTAATGATACAAACTTGGGATTACTGCTGGAGTGGACCCCCATTGCTAGGATTTTTCTAGTGGGTTAAGTACGGTTTAACCCTCTTGCTAATCATGGATTAACTTGGTTAAGTGTAACGATGATTTCACGACTTAACCCTGATTAATCTACCAAGCCCAAATTGGTTAAGTATTAAGTGGACCATGACTTAACCCTAATCACGAGGCATTAATTAATTTAATGCGCCTTAACCTCTCACATTAGACCTTGTTGTGGTTACTAGTTAAGCCGGGCGGGTCCGGGTAGCTTTACACCACAACTTGGTCTAACCTCGGGTTCAAGGTACAACATGACCAACTTCTCACATTGGGTCCTATTGTTTGTAGCAACTAGTTAAGCCGGTCGGTTCCGGGTAGGTTTACGCTACAAACTCACCCCAACCTCGAGTTGGTCACACTTATCTTTTCTAAGTGTCATGTCCATCATGTTTCCAAAACAAATTACAAATTTTCAAGCAATTGGGTAGACCTAACTTAATAGGTAAATTCCCAATGGGTAGACCTAACTTAATAGGTAAATTCCCAATCTTATGTTTTTATGTCTTTTAAGTTTACCCAACCCCAAACGCAATCCCATCGCTTACATATCGCAATAGCGCATAAAGGATAGAAAGAGGGAACTTGGCATAATCATGACATAAAAGCGTTGAAGCCACAAGTTTTACATGGTGGCATATGAAATGTACATATGTTCATATACTTGCATATTACATTTTTAGGCCTCAAAAGCATGCATAAAACCAAACTTAGCATATTGGTGATACATGGTGATAAATGACATGTAAAAATGGCCATAAGCTCGCATTTAGCCTCACATGCAAGTTATCATAAGGGATATGATAACTTACATGTTGCCAAAATGCAACCTTTAGCATAAAGCTTGAAGCTTTATGTTCATATACTCAAGATAAGCTTGCATAACATGATAACATGAACAAAATGATCACCCCAAACTTGCATAACATACATGGCAAACTTGCATATCATAACATAGCAAACTTGCATAACATAACATGGCAAACTTGCATATAAACTTGCATATTATAACATGATAAACTTGCATATCATAACATGGCAAACTTGCATATAAACTTGCATATTATAACATGATAAACTTGCATATCATAACATGGCAAACTTGCATATAAACTTACATATCATAACATGGTGAACTTGCATATCATAACATAATGATCAAACACCACTTGCATCATTCATTAACATTAGAATTTAAATATGAAAGTAGAATAGGGCTTACTATGCTTATGAAGTCACAAAAAATATGACAAAGCCCTTATGCAATCAATTAAACCCCAAAATGCAAGCTTCAATAGAAAAACCCTTGAGCCAAAATGATCAAAACCCTTGCTTTATGATGTAAATATGGAAACTTGACTTGAATGCAAGCTAATGATGCTCATACAAGCTTGAAAACACTTGTATGCATGGAAAATCTGTCATAGAAATAACTTAGGAATTTTATGAAGAGAGTGGAGGCCATGAGAGGAATGATTTTGCCATAGTTTAGTTACTTGAATGAATAATGATGATTTAGGGTTAGGTTAGGGCCTTATTTATAGGGATTAGGACTAGTTTTAGCCTTAGGATTAAACCCTAGTTCCAATCTCAGCCCTCAAAACCGAATCTGGCCCCCAAACTCAACACAAACCCAAAATGGTGAACCAGGCAAAACTGCCCGGCTGGACCAAGTCGACAGCCAAGTCGACAGGGCTGTCGACTTGGGTCCAACCAAGTCGACTCCCAAGTCGACAGGGCTGTCGACTTGGGTGCTCTGGCGGGAATTTTCCCGCCTACGCCCAACTGCCCTAAATTCCCAAATTCAAACTTGAATTTGAAATCTGTTTTGAACTTGAAATTTTCTGAAAACTTCGTTGGGCCTTAATCGGGTCATACGGACTCCGATTTTCGAAAACTTGGACTCTATTTCGCGTATTTTTCCGAGACGAACGCAATGGCATAGCCCCTTTCCCTTGATTCGGAATTATAAATTAAATTCTGCCTCGATTTATGTTATAACAGGTTATTGAAAATATGGGTTGTTACATTCTCCCCTCCTTAAAGGATTTCGTCCCCGAAATCTTCAAGTTAGGAAGAACGTATCCTACCATCCAACATCCATCTACTCAAAACATCATCCATGAGCAATCATTGTCCTTACAAGATTCTAAATGTTGTATGAACATATGCAAAGGTGTGTGTATATGTACTTATCTAATGCAAATATCATCAATGCAAATTATGTTAGTGAAATGAATCCATATGTATGCAATTCCTAACATAATGTATAACATCTATATGTGTGCACATAACATACATCCATATGCAACATCCATGTGATAACACAAAAATTTTCATCCATGAATAAGCATAAACACTCATGCATATGCAATACGAGGAGTGTGTGAGCCGATCTAGTGCCTAATGTGTATAATGCATCCACGAGTAACCACTTGCATACACCTGCAACCACTTGCAACCACTTGCAACCATCAAGCATAACATGTTTCAAACACATGTTTCATCCAAAGGGTTTCTACCTAAGGTTCTCATGACAAGATTAACATGATAAACTAGATAATCAAGACAAACATGGATAGCAAAAGATATGCTACAAAGAGATCGGGAAGATAAGCAGGATATACCCTTTTCGGATTACAAGAAATCCCTTCCTAACCCAACCCATATTCTATAAAAGCCCAAAAGGTTTATTCAACCTAACGGACCCCTTCAAACCCTGACATGTATTACTAGCCAATAAGTCATACCTCCCGACAGAAATAGGACCGAGAATGGGACCGAGAGGATATACGTAAAAGATAACATGCAAGTAAGTTCCATAGGAAAACAAGGATCAAGGATATGCTCTTAAAAAGATATGATGCGCGTATCTTGCCTTCAATCTTCTAAGTCACGTTTCCTTGAGTTTAACTCCACTGTGCCTTGACCATCTTTTACCTCATGATTTCTTAGCTTCTTAACTCTTATTTCCAAATATGAGTTGGAACCCATTTCATTGTCGTCTCTCGTCTTCCTTTTTCACTTACTCTTCTATCATTCTTGGCTTAAACATAACTGTGACCTCATGGTTTCATGCAAGCTCTCCAAAATTCACTAGTGAATCCTGGATCTCGTTTACTTACTATAAAGTATTCCACGCAGCAGAACTTTTCTTGGAAATACCAATCCACGTTGCCAATTGCTCTTACTAACGTGATTTTCTATAACTCATGCTTGAACGAAATAAACCATCCGCCTGCGAATGATAGGCCATACTTAGATTCAGTTGCTTGCCCATGACTTCCCGTAGACTATTCCAAAACTGGCTAGTGAAGATTGAGTCATGATTACTAACTATACTTTAGGGAACCCCGTGCAACCGCTTTATTTCTTGAAAGTAATCCGTTGCTAGCTATGATGCAGTCCTTTCGCTCTTTACCGGAGTGAAATGAGCACCCTTCGTGAGTCTACCTACTATGACCCACATGCTCGTATTCCCTTTCCTTGACCTAGGCAGTCCATCCACGAAATCCTTCGTGACGCTTTACTACTTCCATTGCGGGGACCTCCAATGGATGTAATAGACCACCGGGCTTCTATGACTCGGCCTTTAACCTGTTGGCACAACATGCACCTTGGGACAAACTCGGCCACCTCCTCGGGTGATGTGCATCATCAAGAACCTTCTTTCTCTCATCGCGTCTTAGCCATCCCTTGTCATCTATAGCGAGATGACTTACTATCTCGCCTCGAATCAACTTGTCCATGATCTCGACTAACTACGGGTCTTCTTTCTGTGAAGTCCCTACTTGATCCAGAAGGGTAGGTCTAAACTCAAGGGACGCTAACTAACTAATTAAACTGAGAGAACTTCTTACTTCAATTGTCCTCGTCGGAGCTTTTTGGTTTTGAACCGCGACCACTTTAGCAGGATCCATCACTAAGCCTTGCTTAGAAACTATGTGCCCAAGAAATCTAACTTCTTTTTCTCCAAAATGACATTTGGAGGACTTGGTTTTCAACTGATGGGCTCTAAGCGTATCCATCACCTCCTTGAGATGTCTAGCATGTTCTTTCTCGTTCTTTAAGAAAGTCAGGATATCGTCTACAAAGATTACCACAAACTCGTTCAGGAACTCTCTAGACACCCTACTCATCAAGTCCACGAAGTAGGCGGGTGCATTAGTCAAACCGAATGGCGTGACCAGCCATTCTAAGAATCCATCTGGCGTTCTGAACGCAGTCTTGTCTATACTATCCTCAACTACTCTGAGCTGATGGAATCCAGTAGCAAGATCAAGAGAAAACAGATGTTCCTACAAGCTGAACAAATCATCGATCCTTGGTAATGGTTGTCTATTCTTCTTATTCAACTCACGATAATCAACACACGGGCGAAGCGAACTGTCCACATTAGTAGCGCATACTACTAGAGCACCCTCTTCGGAAATGCTTCATCGTATGAAGTTCTTCTCAAGCAACTCCTTGACTTGCTTTCTTAACTCTCATCTTGTGGGGCCATGTGCCTAACTGGCCACGAAACTATCTTGGCATTATCAACCAGATAAATGCGGAAATCTATCTCTCGTTTAGGGGTAACCCCCTTCACTTCACCCAAGATATCAGGATATTCTCGGACCACCCTCACCGATTGCAAACTATCAATAGACGAGTTGAGGGATTCAAGATAACACAACATGACGGGACTCATAGGGTTACTAGAAATTTTTAGGGTATTACCGAGGCGAGTCATGAGCCTCACAACCCTATGCTCAAAAGTCAAGAATGGCTCCAAAACTGGACAACCCATCCATGCCCAAAATCAACCCATACCCCATGAAACCGAGAATATAAGCATCACACGAGAACTCTACACTAAAGATAGAGATTTTCAAATCCACGTAGATAATAGACAAATGGGCGGAACCCCCAATTGGATTTGAAACACACACGGGATCATTAACTAGACTAGTACTTAGGTGCAAACTTTCAACTAGATCAGACAAGATAAACTATGCGATGCACCAAAATCAAACAAGGTACGAACTGAAAAATCAGAAATATATACAAGGCTTTCAACAGAAATACTACCTCGATCGGGAACTAGAGCGGCATTGAGAGCATGAACTTGCCCTCCTAAAGGTCCAGCACGCTGAGTCTGACCCTGGCCTTGCCCTCGCTTCTTTGGGCAATCCCTAGTGAAGTGTCCCATTTCTCCACAGTTAAAGCAAGTGCCCTTCCTTTTCCTGCAATCCTTAATAAGATGCCCAACTGAACCGCAATAATGGCACTTCCTCTTGTCGTTATTGCCCTTGCTATTGTTCCCCTTGTTGCCTTGACTCTTGTTCTTGTTCTGATTGCCTTGACTGCTCTGACCACTTGGATTACCCTGATTTCCTTTCCACTGGGAATCAGTCTTCTTGGCTTGAGTATCATTCATCTTGATCTCCTTCTTGTCACTCCTATTCTCTTCATTGAGTAGGGCCATATTCACCAAACTCTCGAAAGTTGCCCCCAAGGGTATATGAGTCATGGCTAAACCATGTAATGGCTCGTTTAATCCTAGAGCAAAGTATAGGGCCTTCTTCTGAGCTGTGTTAACCAAGTCTAAACCGACCCGAGCCAGTTGATTAAACTTATCTATGTATTCCCTAATAGTCATGTCCCCTTGCTTCAGTGATAGGAACCTTAGTCCAAACTTTCCCCGAAAGTCATCCCAAGTCTCAATTGGCCTAGTAGCGGTGGTGACCACCCACCAACGTGCAGCTTCTTCCTTTAGCAACCACACTGCCAATAAAACCTTCCTACGGTCATCTATATCAAAGAAGGCAAAAAGATCTTCGGTTTCTTTCAACCAATTCCTTGCCTCTACATAAGTCTCGGTTCCAATGAAATTCTTGCAACCCATCGCCTTAAAGTCTTTGCAAATCTCCGCGAGATCCTCTTGTGGATGCTGAGGGGGAGGAGAAACATCAGCTATGGGAGGAGGAGGAGAAACATTAACCACCGGAGGAGGGGGAGGAACATTAACTACCGGAGGAGGAGGAACATCGGCGGGGCCGGCTTCGGTCGCCCTAGCCTCCAAAAGTCTCCTATACCAAACAGGTACGTGCACTCCCTCCGGAATAGCAAAGTTATTGGCCATACTGAAAACGAAGAAAAAGACAGATTCAGAATGGAGGAAAACGAAGTAATTTTGCTAATGGCTTTTGGGGAATAGCCTTTAAAATAAACTAGACTTTTATTTGGAAAATACTTTATACTTGGTTTTGAAAATAGTTTTCCAAAAGTTTTTAAAAAAAAACTTTTTGTTCCTTCTCGTAAACCATATGCTCTGATACCAAATGTAACACCCCACCTCCGCCAGGGTGGCTCTTGCAAGCACTCTGACTTTGGAGGGGCGTTTGGATCAGGTAAACATGCATAATGATATATCAAGGCAGAACAAGAACATATGTATATATGTAAACAGAGTAAATAAGATAAGTAAAACAGCGGAAGATTTCAAACTATTTCAAAACAAGTCTGGTACAACATAATGTTAACTTTCCAAATACACAAGTCTAGATAAAAACAACATTACTGAAAAACTGAAATACATAAGTACTATCCCCAAAATACGTGATAACCATAGCTAGCTTCATGTCAAGACCGTACATGAGCTAAAATCCCACAAGCAAGCGATCAGAAATCCAATCTAAGCTCCAATATTCCCACCCTGAGAACCTGGGGGGAACGGAAGAAAAGAGGCGAAAGGAAAACAGGTCAGTCAAAAAGACTGAGTAAGCCCTACTACAATCAATGTAAACTGATAAAGTTAACTGGCATGAGAAGCAGGGATGAACATAAGGATAACAACATACTAGCATGTTGATTAACTAACAAGGTAGATAAAGGTGTCATCGCATAATCAGGTTTAAGGTTTTGCACCACAGGTGTACTAGCAAACTAACATGACTGGAATAAACAAGTATTGATCCCTTGGCCCAAGCTTTGGCCCAATAACATGAAGTGACCCCAATTCGAGGTCCAACCAAACGGTCTAGTCGATCGACTCCCTATAAGCCTAACTCGTCACGTGTTGGTGTCCATACGGCCCAAACATAATTGTAGTCAGACTGTGCCGGGTCTCCCGTCGGGTGTATCAAGCCCTAGGGTGTCAACCCCTGGACAACATAAACATGCGTGCACAGTCTCGATCTACTGGTACCCGTGCATGTTTTCCCCGGCTTCGGACTGTGTGCACGACCATAGTCCGCCCGGAACTACACCGGCGTACCCTTCTGCCGTCGTTTTTGGTCACTTACCTCCAGTCCAGTAATCGTGCTCCCTCCCTAGCCTAGACCCTAGGGTCTTAATGATACAAACTTGGGATTACTACTGGAGTGGACCCCCATTGCTAGGATTTTCCTAGTGGGTTAAGTACGGTTTAACCCTCTTGCTAATCATGGATTAACTTGGTTAAGTGTAACGATGATTTCACGACTTAACCCTGATTAATCTACCAAGCCCAAATTGGTTAAGTATTAAGTGGACCATGACTTAACCCTAATCACGAGGCATTATTTAATTTAATGCGCCTTAACCTCTCACATTAGACCTTGTTGTGGTTACTAGTTAAGCCGGGCGGGTCCGGGTAGCTTTACACCACAACTTGGTCTAACCTCGGGTTCAAGGTACAACATGACCAACTTCTCACATTGGGTCCTATTGTTTGTAGCAACTAGTTAAGCCGGTTGGTTCCAGGTAGGTTTACGCTACAAACTCAACCCAACCTCGAGTTGGTCACACTTATCTTTTCTAAGTGTCATGTCCATCATGTTTCCTAAACATATTACAAATTTTCAAGCAATTGGGTAGACCTAACTTAATAGGTAAATTCCCAATGGGTAGACCTAACTTAATAGGTAAATTCCCAATCTTATGTTTTTATGTCTTTTAAGATTACCCAACCCTAAACGCAATCCCATCGCTTACATATCGCAATAGCGCATAAAGGATAGAAAGAGGGAACTTGGCATAATCATGACATAAAAGCGTTGAAGCCACAAGTTTTACATGGTGGCATATGAAATGTACATATGTTCATATACTTGCATATTACATTTTTAGGCCTCAAAAGCATGCATAAAACCAAACTTAGCATATTGGTGATACATGGTGATAAATGACATGTAAAAATGGCCTTAAGCTCGCATTTAGCCTCACATGCAAGTTATCATAAGGGATATGGTAACTTACATGTTGCCAAAATGCAACCTTTAGCATAAAGCTTGAAGCTTTATGTTCATATACTCAAGATAAGCTTGCATAACATGATAACATGAACAAAATGATCACCCCAAACTTGCATAACATACATGGCAAACTTGCATATCATAACATAGCAAACTTGCATAACATAACATGGCGAACTTGCATATAAACTTGCATATTATAACATGATAAACTTGCATATCATAACATGGCAAACTTGCATATAAACTTGCATATTATAACATGATAAACTTGCATATCATAACATGGCAAACTTGCATATAAACTTGCATATCATAACATGATAAACTTGCATATCATAACATAATGATCAAACACCACTTGCATCATTCATTAACTTTAGAGTTTAAATATGAAAGTAGAATAGGGCTTACTATGCTTATGAAGTCACAAAAAATATGACAAAGCCCTTATGCAATCAATTAAACCCCAAAATGCAAGCTTCAATAGAAAAACCCTTGAGCCAAAATGATCAAAACCCTTGCTTTATGATGTAAATATGGAAACTTGACTTGAATGCAAGCTAATGATGCTCATACAAGCTTGAAAACACTTGTATGCATGGAAAATCTCTCATAGAAATAACTTAGGAATTTTATGAAGAGAGTGGAGGCCATGAGAGGAATGATTTTGCCATAGTTTAGTTACTTGAATGAATAATGATGATTTAGGGTTAGGTTAGGGCCTTATTTATAGAGATTAGGACTAGTTTTAGCCTTAGGATTAAACCCTAGTTCCAATCTCAGCCCTCAAAACCGAATCTGGCCCCCAAACTCAACACAAACCCAAAATGGTGCACCAGGCAAAACTGCCCGGCTGGACCAAGTCGACAGCCAAGTCGACAGGGCTGTCGACTTGGGTCCAACCAAGTCGACTCCCAAGTCGACGGGGCTGTCGACTTGGGTGCTCTGGCGGGAATTTTCCCGCCTACGCCCAACTGCCCTAAATTCCCAAATTCAAACTTGAATTTGAAATCTGTTTTGAACTTGAAATTTTCTGAAAACTTCGTTGGGCCTTAATCGGGTCATACGGACTCCGATTTTCGAAAACTCGGACTCTATTTCGCGTATTTTTCCGAGATGAACGCAATGGCATAGCCCGTTTCCCTTGATTCAGATATATAAATTAAATTCTGCCTTGATTTATGTTACAACAGGTTATTGAAAATACAGGTTGTTACATGAGACGAACAACGATTCAATAAACAAAAGTCTAATCTAATCTCTACACAATGTTTTCTACTCCAAGGGAAAGCTTTGCAAATTCAGAATAACATAAACTAGAAAACAAGTTTCAGCGCCCGTTGTAAGTATAGTGGTTTTCTGAATATGAATAGAAATTGCGATGTGATTCGATGTAATTGAAATTGGGGTTTTACTATTGTAAAATATTGTTGTAAATTCTGTGTATTGCGTTGATTATGTCATATTTTGTGTTGGGTGTTTGTGGCATAAATTGGTTGATGCGAGCCTATTGACATTTGTATATGAAGATAAATATCACTTGCAAGTTTGTAGTAAAAACTAGCATTGACATCTTTATGTTGTGTCGTTAACATGGTTAGCATACATTCTTTTTAGGCCTAAGTTGAGACTCATGTAAACATGTTCCAAGATGAAACCTTTTATGCCTACACGACTCAAAACCTTTGTATACGTTATTATGTTTATTTGCAAGTGATAATTGGGTTCATGCAAGTACCTTTTGGTTACACGAATTATACTAGTTTCATGTTGAAATAGGCTACTTAATGTAAAGTTAGTTTACACCTTTGGGTTATGTCAAAAAGTGGACATTTTTATGCTAGTTTGGTGTTTGACATTATGCCTAGTCATATGTGTATAAAACCATGTTTAAACAAGTCTAAAAGTACGCCATTTCATGTGACACTAATTTAGTTATATCCTTATTGAATGCAAGTTCACATGAACCACAACCTATGTTAGTGAAAACGCTATGTTGCAAGTCCATGCGCCACACACTTTTTTGTATTCTAGAACAATTCATGATTCTGTGCTTCCCTTTTTTATGTTTACGAGTTGGGCTGAAATGTTGAGCCCAACATATGTTATAATGTTGCGTACGTACAAACGGGGGAAACAAACGTTGGGTTTAAAATAAAATACATGTATTGGCATGTTTGACACATGCCAATGACTAGTGACATTTAAAGCGGTATAAATTGTTATACCCAAAATTAGTGAATTTGGATAACTGGACCATAAACATTTACATATAAAAATGAAAAGTGACAAATATGTAAATCTAGAAAATACGAGCATGCTTAACCCAAGGTTGGATTGAGTTATAATGTAAACCTGCCCGGACCCGCCCAGCTGTCCAGTAATCACAACAATACCTATCAAATGTGGGTGGTTAAGGCATTGAGCCCAGTAAGGACCCGAGGTTAGACTGATTTGTGGCGTAAGACTGCCCGGAACGGACCGGCATACTGGCAGCCACAACAATACCTGTCTAATGTGAGTGGTTGGTGCTTTAATAAGACAATTAAAGCTAAGTTAGGATTGGTAGGGTTAAGTTAATCTGAACACTTAACCAACTTAACATGTTAACAAGACAAGACTTGTAGGGGCTAAGTAACTAAGAAAACACTTAGCCAATTTAACATATTAACTAGACTAGAGGGTGAGGTTAAGTAAATTCAGGACACTTACCCGTTATAACCTGATAATTAGATAAGTAGGTGAGGTTAAGTAAATTTTGAATACTTAACCATTATAACACGTTAGCTAGATAAGTGGGTAAGGTTAAGTAAATACACTTAGCTAATTTAATATGTTAGCTGGACTAGAGGGTGGGGTTAAGTAAACTTAGAACACTTAACCATTATAGTGTGATAAATTGAACAGGGTTAAGTTGAAACATGAAGGGACAATACTTAACCATTAGAACATGTTAATTATTGAGGTGTTAGGTTTAAGTTAACTAAGGGAACACTTAACCGTTATAACATGTTAGTCAAAACAGATGGGCAAGGTTAGGTTAAAAGGGACACTTAAGCAATACAAGGTGAATGGGTAGGGTTAAGTAATAAGAAACACTTAGCCAATGTGACTTGATTTGTGGTAGGGTTAAGTCAACATGAACTACTGATAACACTTAATCAGTTTATCATGACAAATGAATGGGTTAAGATAACTTGAATTGACTAATGATACCTAACCAATCCAACTTGACGAGAAAGAGACTAAGTAGTAAACCTTAGTTAAAAGGACTAAGTTGTAAACCTTAGTTAAGAAAACGACGGTTCGGGGATTAAGTAGTAAACCTTAGTTAAAGGAACTAAGTAGTAAACCTTAGTACGACACGAGAAGGAGCGAACATCCATCTGATCTTAAAGAAGGCTCCAACGAACTAGGGAACGAAGCCCGCGGCTTCGAAGGGATGTGAGGGCACTCTCGGTATCCCTCTGTGAGGCTGCAGATGATCCGCCTGGGCTCACAGCGGTTAAGGTCTGCGTTAGAAGAACCAAGGGTATGCCTTGGTTGCAATATGAGGCAACCTAAAGACTAGGATGGACCAGCGTGATTCGGCGGGACAAATGGCCCTATGATAGCGACCCGTCGTCTACCTACCATCTTGAGTCAGTCGAGATACGCATGCGAAAAGGTAGAGAACTCCCAACAGACCATATACTTGCTATCTAGTTATGGGTGAGGTTGGCCAATAGGAAAGTGGGCATAGGTGGCAGGAGTATAGTTCTCGTGCTTGATTTTCTTGGATTGCCTTTCATTAATTGAGGGAGGGTTCAGGTGGGACCATAGCCACTGGAAAAACAAACCTTAGCATCTGCATCGGCAGATATCTGAAAGCTCCCGACTGAGTTCTGTGTTTCTAGAATAGCCCTGCCACGGGACTCGGGTCACACATTTCAGGACATGTGCATCTAGACTGCGATAAATGATTCGCGAGACATACGTGGGAAAGTCTAGGAACATATACTACCCTAGGTAGTGTGTCCTAGACTAGGGGCATCGTTCGACAGGTAGCATAATCCTTAGTTGGACCTAGGTGGCATAAATCCTGAATCCGAGAAGTATTAGATAAAACGCATAAACCCTAGTTGAATCTAGGAAGCGCTCGATAAGAAAACCCTAGATTAGATCTAGGTAATAAATAATAGATGTACACCTAAAGGCAACCGCAATTACAGGGATTGGGATCACGGTATCATCTTTATACAGATTACTAGTTGGGATACTAGTTAGGTGGTGCAGAGATTAGTATGGGGTGCGATAGTAATTTCGATTCTGAACCGCTTTGCCTTAGTTTATGGTATTTTCCCATTTTCAGTTTATGCCTGTCATGTCCTTTTCCTTATTCATATACCGAAGCACCACTAGACTTATCAGGCTTTATGTCTGACTCTATGTTTTCTTTCGTCTTCTTTTCTTCCGTCCCCCCCCCCCAGGTAGTCAGGGAGGGAATAGCTCAGATTTGTATGGACATGTTACTCTTTCCAAGCTTGAAGACTCTTTGATGTGCTGCTTTGGACTCTCTTTTCCACCGCTATGGCTGGCTAATGTTTCATTGGGGAATATCATTGTATATTTATGCTTCTTTATTTTGTTAAACAAATAGATACTTTGTTGTTGGAAAACAATCTTTGTACAAGCTGTTTATAAATGAAATAAAGTTTTATTCACTTTTCCGCTGCTTTATTTATCTGTCTTGTAATTTATCTGCATCTTTTACCTATAATACTTCACAGAACTTAGTGCATTCCCTTTTGAGTGACACTAACGGATGTGGGGTGTTACAGTTGTACAAACCAAATGTCTATCTTAACCAGAATTTCGAGACAGACGCAATGGCGCAGTCCGTTTACCTTAATTATGAATATTAAATTAATTTATTATTTCAGTTATCCTCTTTAGTGTTGTTAAAATCATGGGGTGTCACATTCTCCCCTACTCAAGGGATTTCCTCCCCGAAATCTTCAAGTTTAGAAGAATGTATATCCTATCCTCTATCACCCATCTACTCATCCACCAATCACAGGCATCCATTGTCCTTAAAGAATTCTAATGCTTATATGAACATATGCAAAGGTGTGTGTATATGTCCCAATACTAGTGCAAAGATCAGGCGGTCTATGGTTCATTCGACCTCCTTAATGCAATGTATGTTAGTGCCACGAATCCTGCGTGTATGCAATGATCCTATCATAACATGCAAGTTCTATATGGGTGCACAAACATCCGTCTAACTGCAACATCCATATGATAATACATTCAGTTTCATCCATAAAAAGAAGAAAAATGCACACACACATCCATATGCAGTATGAGAGTGATTGAGCCGATCTAGTGCCTAATGTGTGTGTGTATATGCATCCACGAGCAACCACTAGCAAAAACTTGTAGCCACTTGCATCCATCAAGCATAACATGTCTCAAACACATGTTTACATCCATAGGATTCCTACCTAAAGGTTGAAGATTCGATCGATAAGATACAACTAAATGATAGAAACAAGGATAAATAAAAGCTTTGGAAAAGGTGTTAAGAACATACCCTCGAGAAGAAAAGGGTACGAAGAACGAATCTTGTCTTCGGCCTCCCAAGTCGCATCCTCTGGGTTATCTCCCCACTGAACTTTCACCAACTTGACTTTCCTATTGCGTTGCTTCTTAACTTCTGATCTAAGAATACGAGAAGGAACTCGTCCGATTGTCGCCTCCCATTCCACTTCTACTTCTTCTAATACACTCGGCTCAACTACTTCCACGCTATCATGCGAGCACTTCCGCAAATGAGAAACATGGAAAACATCATGAACGCCGGATAATCTCTCTGGAAGCTTTACTCTATAGGCCATTTGGCCAATCCTTTCTGTTATGGGAAATGTCCCTACAAATCTTGGTGCCAGTTTCCCTACAGATCCGAAGCGACCGCATTCCTCGAAGGCGACACATTAATGAAAAACATATCTCCTACTTCAAATTCAATGTCAGTTCTTCTCTTATCTGCGTAGGATTTCTACCTATCTCGAGTGGTCTACATTCGTCATCTAATAAGATCGGTCTTCTCTGACGCTTCTCTAACCATATATGGTCAAAGTAATAGCCTTTATGTAGATTCCCACCAACAAGTTGGTGACCTACAGGGTCTTCCGTATAATGCTTAGAAGGGTGCCATGCCAATGCTAGCTTGATAACTGTTGTTATAGGAAAACTCTACTAAAGGAAGATGCTTTTCCCAAGTCCCTTCGAAGTCTAGGATACACAGCCTCAAAAGATCCTCAAGAATTCTGTTCACCCTCTCCGTTTATCCATCGGTCTGTGGATGATAAGCGGTGCTTAAACATAACTATGTACCTAATGCTTCTTGCAAGTTCCTCCAAAATTTACTAGTGAACATGGGGTCACGGTCACTTATGATACTGGAAGGTACTCCGTGAAAACGGACAATCTCATGAACATAAATTGCTGCCAACCATGATGTCGTCCTCTTACTCTTAACTGGAATGAAATGAGCGCTCTTAGTAAGTGAATCTACCACCACCAAAATAGTGGTGTTGCCTTTCTTTGATCAGGGCAAACCATCTACAAAATCCATAGAGACGCTCTACAACTTCCACTGTGGAACCTCCAAATAATGAAGTAAACCACCGGGCTTCTTTTGCTCAGCTTTGACTTGGTGACAAACTAAACATTGAGAAACAAACTCTGCCACATCTTTCTTCATCCCAGCGCAAAAGTAAACCCTCTTCATATCCCTATACATCTTATCACCACCTGGACGAATAGTCATCTTAGAATGATAGGCTTCTTCTAGGACTGACTTTAACAAACTTCCAGTTTGGGGAATACAAAGCCTTCCATCTCGTCACAACCACCCTTTATTGTCAATTGAATATCTATTGAGGTGACTAGAAGTCTCCCCTTTACTAAGCCTATCCAAGATATCTAAAATATGTGGATCATGTCGCTATGAAGCTCCTATCTAATCCATAAGTGTAGGTCGTATCTCTAGTGATGCAAACAAACCAGGCAATAAATCAATGGAGGGTCTGAAGTCAAAAGTCGATATGAACTCCAAGCCTTTCCTTTCCACAAATAGAGGACTTAAGGCCATCCTCTGCTCAATCAGTGCGTCTGCCACCACATTACCCTTGCCAAGGGTATAAGAAATCTCAAAATAAAAAGAAGTTAGGAACTCCATCCACCTTTGTTGCCTTAAATTAAGATCCTTCTACGAGGACAAGTACTTGAAAGATTTATGATCAGTGTACAACTCAAACTTCTCTCCAATCAAATAATGATGCCACATCTTAAGCGCGAACACTATGGCAGCTAGCTCTAAACCATGGGTAAGGTGGTTCTTCTCATGAACTCTCAGTTGTCTACCCCCATAATACACTACCTTCACTTCTTGCATCAAAACCGCACCAAGCCCTGTACCACATGAATCAGTGTATACCGTAAACACTTTATTTCCATCAGGCAAGGTCAACACTGGAGATGTTGTCAGAGCCCTCTTCAATCTTTGGAAAGCAACATCACAATTTGTATCCCATGAAAACGCCAAATTCTTCTTCGTCAGCCTGGTGAGTGGGGCTAATATATTTGTGAAGTCCTTAATGAACTTCCTATAATAGCCTGCTAATCCCAAAAAGCTTCTCACCTCCGTTGCATTCTTTGGAACCTTCCAGTCTTGAACTGCAACCACCTTTGTGGGATCTACTACTATCCCTTCTTTAGAAACCACATGCCCAAGGAATCTCACCTCTTTTCTCCAAAAATGGCATTTGGATAACTTTGCCTTAAGCTGATGCACACGGAGAGTTTTTAAAACTTCTCTCAAATGTTGGGCATGCTCTTTCTCGCTCTTTGAGAAGATCAAAATATCATCAGCGAAGACCACAAAGAATTTATTTAGAAACTTCGAAACATCCTACTCAACAGATCAACAAAATAAGCAAGTGCATTCGTCAACCCAAAAGGCATAACGAGCCATTCAAAGATACCATCTGGAGTCCTAAAAGTGGTCTTATCTATACTGTCCTCAGCCACCCTCAAATGATGAAACCCCATGGCCAAGTCTAACTGAGAAAATATCGAAGCACCAACAAGATGGTCAAACAAGTCATTTATCCTCGGAAGTGGGTGCTTGTTCTTCTTAGTGAGTTTGTTCAACTCTCTATGGTCTACACACAGACGAAGCGAACCATCCGCCTTTGTCGCGAATACTACTAGAGCACCCCATTCATATGTGCTTCGCCCGATAAACCCTTTCCGAGTAGCTCCCCTACTTCCTTGCTAAGCTCCCTCCTTTCCCTTGGAGCCATATGGCGCACTGGTGATGCAACTGGCTTTGCATTGCCCACCAAATATATACGAAAATCAATCTCGTGCCTCGGAGGTAAGTCCCGTACCTCATTAAAAACATCAAAATAATCACGGACAACTGGAACAAATTGTAGGTCATCGATAGATGCATTTAGAGACTCTACGAAACTGAGTATGACATACCCTTGTGGGTCACAAGAAATTTCAAGGGCAAAAGTCTAACAATCCTCCTCTCACAATCTAGAATGGCACCATACATGGTTAGCCAATCCATCCCTAGAATCAAACCATAGCCCATAGAACCAAGCACATATGCGTCGTACTCAAATTCGATGCTTAAGATAGATATTCTCAAACCCCAACAAATCATAGACAAATGAGCTTAACCACCAATGGTGTTTGAGACAACTACGGGATCCACTACATAGTAGTATTTAAGTGCAGAGATTCAACAATAGAACTAGATATAAATGAATGTGAAGCGCCAAAATCAAAAAGAGTTCTAATTGGATGACTAGAAAGAGAAATCAAACCTTCAATGGAAATTTTCCTACCTCTGTCTGGAGCACTGGTCGTGAGAGCATGCACCTGCCCCCTCCCCCCCAGTAGCTCCTACCCTTTGACCTTGTCCCTATGGTCCCTGTTTCTTCGAGCACTCCCTAGCCCAGTGTCCGACCTGTCCAAAATTGAAGCAAGTATTCTTTCTTCTTTTGCAGTCCTTAACCAAGTGACCCTCTCGTCACAACTGTGACATTTCCTCTTATCCTTACCCTTGTCATTCTTTACGCCCTTCTTCTGTTGTTGTTATTGCTATCCTTTCTTAGGCCATAAATTCTTGTTTTTTGTTGTTTCCTCATCTTTAACTTCCTTCTTTTCTCCTTTGTCTTCCTAATGCATCAAGGCCATATCAAAAAGCCTTTCAAATGTTGCCCCCATTGGAATATGGGACATAGCTAACCTATGAAGGGGTTCATTCAGCCCTTTAGCAAACCGCAAAGCTTTCTTATGCAGAATATCTACCAATTTCAATTCAAACCTTGCTAGCTGGTTGAATTTGTTCACATATTCTTCAACAGTCATGTTTCCTTGTTTGAGCGCCAAGAACCTCTCCATTTGCATGTTTTTCTTAGCTTGAGAAAGAAACTTCATTTCAAACCTCATTCTAAAATCATCCCATGTCTCCACCGGACGTCCAGCTTAGGTTACTTCCCACCAGAATGAAGCTTCAACTTTCAGTAGCCAAGCAGCTAATTGAATCTTCCTTCGATCTTCCACTTCAAAGATTACAAACAAGTCCTCGGTCTCCTTGAGCCAATTCCATGCCTCTATGAATGTTTCAGTTCCACAGAATGACTTCCCTCCCATGGAACAGAAATCTTTGCAGATCTTAGCGAAATTATCTACTCTTGGAGGAAGAGGAGGAGAAACAACGGGTGCAGCTGGGGGAGGAACGTCAGCTTGACCTCCGGCAGGCGTCGTGGCCTCTAAATACCTACGGAACCATCCTGGTATCGTAACGCCTCAGGGATATTAGGTTCCCCAGACATGCTGAAATGAAAAGGGAAGAGATTTAGACAAAGGATCAAAGGATATTACATATGGCTTTGGGGAATATATTTTTCAAAACAGACTTTTCTTTTTGAAAAAATTCTTTCTTTTAAAACCTTTTTGAAAATAATTTTCAAAACTTTTATCTAATCTGGTAACCTTCAGCACTGATACCAAATGTGACACCCCACGTCCTTTAATGTCACTTATTAAGAGAACGCATTAAGTTTCGTGAAGCATTATAGGTAAACAGACACAACATTACAAGACAGATATAAGAGATAGCAGCAGAATTTAAAATTTTATTTAAAACATAATTCATAACATCGTGGTCCAAAATATCACAAGTGTGGAACTACATAAAAACCATTATAATAATATAAAGCTTCTGTCTTGTACTATAAGAGTACACAAATACATAAAAGAAAAAGAATAATTCCCCAAAAGGGACAAAGCCATAGTAGTAAAGACAGGAACTTGAGCTATACTTCAAAAGCAGCTCCAAGCAAGATGATAACCGAGTCCTGATTAAGCCTGAGTATTCCCACCATGCGAACCAGGGGGGAGGGGAAGGGGAAACGGAAGAAAGAAGAGGAAAAAGGGCCAGACATAAAGTTTGGCAAGTCTAGTTACTTCTAGAAGGTAAATAAGTAAAAGTATTTTGAAAGGCATATAAAGTGGATAAGAAATATAACACCATAAAAGGCAGGTATGACAAGGTAAATATGATAGTGTATACGCTTCCCCAATGATTTCTCTGCTTCTCTGCACTAATACTAGTATAACCAGAATGAGATGATCCCAATAGCTATAAGATGGTAGACTTAGGCATACTTCCGGTGAGAGGTGTTAACACCATACAATCCACAGGCAGCCCAACCTAACAAGCTCCTAAACTTTTTACCGAAGTCTAGACGTACCCTAACTACTACCCTGGTCAATCAGCTTCCTACTCCGTACATACCTTGGTCGGCCCCACATTAGGAGGTATTACTTTCCTATAGTGGTAACCCTTCATCATGTGCACAACCATACCTACTGGTGTCACGGTCGTCTTATCCCCTTCTCGCCGGCCATGCACGCACATGTCCTCGATTAGTTTGCGCCGCCCACACAGTCCTCCACGTTTGGATCTCTTACAATCAGCCTAGTAAGCATGTCCTTACTCCGACCTAGGGCGGAGTATTCATTCGATACCGTTATATGGGTTACTGAAAGGAATGGGTCCCACACATAAGATGATACAAGCTCTCCCCTTTGTCTTGTATCCCCACTACGATTTCCATCGGTTATGTATACCTATAGGTGTCTTTAATTACATAACCCCCTTAGGTTAAGTTTGTGGGTCTATATATGAATATTACCCACCCCCTCAAAATTACTTAACCCACCCACTGTTAACCAAATTTACTTAACCCTATTTAAGTTCAAATTCATACAATCCCTGTGGATTCAACTAAATTAAGTATTCCAATTCATTACCATGTCCATTTATGGTTATTATGTACTAGACACCTCACATTAATCCTACCACTTGAGGATGCTGGATATGCCGGTCGGTTCTGGGAAGACTTCTTCCACAAGTCGGGCTTAACCTCATGTCTCAGCACATCTCGTATTTGTGTGCCTAGACCCCTCACATTAAATTCACCACTTATGGTCGTTGGATATGCCAACCTCGTATCAAGGCGCAGTTACAGTTTCTAATTACTGTAGTACTGGGCATTTCATTATTAGCCAATTTTTACCTCTGTCGTTATAGATTTTATGCCCCTTTCGCCCAATTATGTTCATAATGAATTATATGCTCTAAATTCATATTCATAAACATTATTCAAGTTATGCCAATTTTCCCTTTTACAAGTTATGCCTAATTTCAATGTTTATCTCCTCGTTCCCAAACTAACGCACTCGCATATTTTTAGCGGCATGCCTAGACTTGCAAGTAGCCTGGCTATATAAAATAAAAGGGAAAGGTTGAAGGGAAGATGACAGAAATGATTATTCTAACAAAATTGACATAAACATATAATGGCACAATGTTAAGATGGACATATAAGAATAGATCTGGTGAACTTCTAATAATAAGACTGGTCTTAATGTAGTAGGGATGTCATAATAGGCATGATTAGATCTGAACAAGGATTTAGATGTCCAACTAATGACAGATCCAAATTAACCACAACATGATAGGTATAAAATGATCTAAATAGTGAATTAGATCTATAATCAAAAGTAGACCTGACATGGTAAAGGTTAAGATCCAAGTCAAAGCTAATTTAGAATATCATGGATTCACAAATTACAATAGATCTGATATGATTCGGTCACAAGGATAGATCCAAATTACAGTCATATCATGTTTTACTTTTAGTTATTTAAATCTAAAAGTAGCATAAACTCATATGTTCGGATCTAGAAAAATAGAAGAAGACTAGTAGAGGTTGAATCACAGATCTACACTTGAATCTCTAAACTTGATTGCAGAAGAAGAAAAGGATCCGATTCAGTCCAGGCACTGACAATATTTAGGCCTCTATTGATTTCAGTGTGAGAAAACAAGAGAAATGAGGTCGTATATATAGCTGCCAGTCCCCAGAACCGACCTGCCACGTCAGCCCTAGGGGTGTCGACACCCACTTTGAGGGGTCGACTCCCCTGGGCGGGAATTTCCCCACTCTCCCAAATTTTCATGATTTTGAATTTTTTGAACCAAATTTGAATTTCTGGACCGTATATGTATGTATGTATGTGTATGTGTATGTATATATATATATATATATATATATATCCTTCTTGCGCGTATACAAACTTCAAACCTTCATAACTTCACCAAATGTCTATCTTGACCAGAATTTTGAGACGGACGCAATGGCGTAGTCCATTTCCCTTAATTCTGAATATTAAATTAATTTATTATTTAATTTATCCTCTTTAGTTTTGTTAAAATTACGGGGTGTTACAAGAGGTCTGATACCAAATGTGACGATCGCCCATAACTCCTGCACTTAACAAGGAAATAATGCATTGAAAGACGTGCAAGGAAGCTATGGATGATCATCAAAGTAAGATAAACATGCAGAAACATAACTCACAGCACATAGATAAAATATAATAGAACATATACAACAGGAACATAATAGTGAAGCAGATTTGAGTAGAAACTTGAACTTCCATATCAACTTAAAAGAATATCCATACAATAAAGGATTTCATCATAAGAGTGTGTATAAAGATGCCTCACTACAATCACTCAGAGAATCATAAACATAACAAAGGAAACATCAACTAGACATGAGTAGTAAAAAACTGATAGTAAGCCTCCTGCTTGTCATCAATCTGCAACATTGTCTACTAAGATTTGCTTACTTGTAACATGTTACTCAGTCTGCCCATCCATATCCAGATGAATAACCCAAGGTAATAAGAGGAAACATAAAACCTTGAGTTAGAAAACAGCCTTAATGGGTGATAAAAAAAGCTATCTAACATCATCAAAGAAGTATATGAGAATAAGAAGAATAATCAAATAATCTACCAACATCAACAGTGAAGAACCTAAACCTATCTTCCCTATATTTGACAGTAATAGCCTTTACAAACAATCATAATAGAAACAAACAGTACATTCATGGCAATCAGTTATCAAGTGTAGACTATCCTAATCGATATCGACATCCCCCAAGAACAAGCCCCGAATGCCTAAACCAACATCAGACAAGAACTCAAGAGATATCTCCTTCGATGTTGGATAATCCACACAAGACGATACAAGCAAAACAATCATCATCCATGAATCTGGCTATCACGGGATTTCCTTCCTTAAAACCATCGTTAGTCATATGACTGGCCTAACTTGCCGCACATCAAGAGCTAATGGTAACCCCGTTCTAGCAAAACTCCATATGCTTTTCCATGATGCGTATGTTCGCCTTACTCAACGAACACAACTAGTCCTTTCCGTGATACCCAGGGTACTCAATCAACTAACTTCTAGTCTTTTGGGCGTCCCCATTATATCCTTGCTTTGAGTCCGCTAGAACCTTTGATTAATGATAATTCCTCAGCCTTCATTATCTCTTGTCATCTAACCTGATGATTGTTCATAAGCTCAAGCGACTTCTCGAGCAACCATTATCCATGAACTCACGACCTTGAGGCGTCTTCATATTCAATGCATTTCAACAATTAACGAAAACTTACAACACTATGAACATTCCCCCTTGAATTCACGTCGAAGCCATGACCATCGTCGACCCAAAAACATACATTGGTTTGGTCGATATTTAATCCACCAAATATACTTGCCCGATCCAATGCCCTGATCACGCCCAATCCATGGTGAAAAATACGTCCGATCCATGATGAAAAACATGTCTGGTCCATACAGAAAACTTGCCCGGTCCATCCCACAACGCTCTGCCCGATCCATGAAACTCCCAGATCCATAGAAATGCTCAATCCATGAAACTCTCAATCCGTGGAAACGCCCGATCCATGAAACGCCCAATCCATGAAATGCCCGATCCATGAAACGCCCAGTCCATGGAAATGCCTGATCCATGAAACGCCCAATCCATAAAAATGCCTGATCCATTAAATGCCCAGTCCATGAAAATACCCAATCCATGAAACACCCGATCCATGGAAATGCCCAATCCATGAAATGTCTAGTCCATGGAAATGCCCAATCCATGAAACGCCCGATCCATGAAAATGTCCGATCCATGAAATGCCCAATCCATGAAAATGCCCGATCCATGAAACGCTCAATCCATGGAAATGCCCGATCCATGAAACGCCCAGTCCGTGGAAATGTCGCTCGATCCATGGAAATGCCCTGATCCATGAAACTCTAAGTCCATGGAAATGACCGATCCATGAAACGCCTAGTCCATGGAAATGTATTATCCATGCGTTTTCACAAGCCCGATCCATACGAATTCACCAATCAATCCAAATCAACCATCAAGAAGTATCAATACAATAATTAATCATCATTCAACCGTAAGCAATTCACCAAATCTAAATAAAACGATGAATAGACAATTAAATGGATCTAAACTTGCATAAACACATGAATTAACATATGAATTTACCGATTTAAGTTTCTAGATTAGATCCTACGGTGATTCAAAAGAAAATATACATACCATTATGTAGATCTAGGTGAAAACAACTTGAAATGACAAAAATAAGATCAAACAACCCATATACGCGATTGAATCCGTGTGAGAGATGCTTATCACTCACCAAATCTTCAAAATAGCTTGAAATCAACTAATCTTTAATCCGAAAAGCGAAGAACAATCTTCAAGTCTCTTAATTTGATGCGATCCTCTCTCTCTCTCTCTTGACGTAGATCTAGCCTTCCTTGATGTAGATCTTCAATCTTCTAATGTAGATCTAAGATTTAATGGAGGAGAGATGTATTTGATTGGAGTAGGGAGAATCTCAAACCCCAACAAAATGAGAAATGAAGAAAGTAACCCCTTCTCCTTGCCTCTAACCCCACATTTATAGCCAAACCATTAACCCACTAATGGGACTTACTAATCAACCCACTAATGGGACTTACTAATCAACCCAATAATGACTAATTAGTCTATCCAGAAATTGTTTAGCACTAAATCAACGATTCCTCCCAAACCGCTGAACCAAATCTTTGTTGTGAATACTCTATGGAATTGGCAACACCATTTCCTTTCTAATGAAATCCATCTCAGCACCTGATTCGATCCCAGTCAAAAGTTATCCCCTGTACAAAACCGGTAAGGGAAATGGTCACAAAAAAATTGGTAAAAATTAAGGACATGTCTCACATCCCCATAAACGACATATCAAAATATGACAATGATCTAACCCTTAGGGAGTTAAATGAAAATATTTAATGATCCTCTGATGCATAAAAATGCAGGTCGTTACATATATAGACCACATGTTTTAGATGTGTCAATTTAGGTTAATGTAAAGCTTTAACGCTATTTTAATATTTATTTTGCTGATAGACATTGCATTTATAGCATATCTTATTATTTATAAATAGTTTGACAGATCCTTAGAAGATGGTAAATCCCGTAACATCTCTTAGATTGCTTTTACATTTATTTCATGCTTTTGATTTGACTCACAAGATAAATTTTAGTTCTGACTTGAGTATGTTGTCTTTCATTATGCTCGGATCTGCCTGAGTTGTTTCAATTTAGCCGATAATATTATTCTGAAGTTGAAAATGAAGATTGGCAATTCGTATTCACTAATATTATTTCTCTACATTATTTGGTATGTCTGTTGATTAGTTAACCATGATATTGCAATAAAATGTATATTGTGAAACAATTGTATAATTTACTTGTTTGATTATTATATATTTTTTTCGTTCCACTGTGAAATTATGTGTTCTGTTTCCTCACATCTCTTTTATTCTTACATTCAAATCTTGTCAACAGTTTACTTTTTCAACGGTTTGTGTTAGACATGTGTGGTTGATTATTGATTTGAGTTATTTAGAATAGAGGGTTGTTACAAAAGTGGCATGACCACTAGTATAACTCATTTTAAGGAATGTCGTTGACGTTTTTTTTCTTATCAGTCATTAAAACAAAAAATGGATGTTGCGAGTTAATGCAGATTGTCTTCAGGGATACAATGGAGTGAAGTTGATTGTTCTCATCAATTGATTATGACAACACTAACAAAATGAATTTAAACTATATATATGTTGTAGTGACATAAGTATCGAGTTTGTGATCTATAGTATGACAAACTCGAAATAGTTTTGAAAGAAGTGGAAGAGAAGAATTGAATAAGATAGTCATGTTTGCAATGCTTTCTAAGCTTTCCATAAAAAAAGTGATTCTTAAAAAAATTCAGCCGTTGCAAATTCAAGGAACAAAAGATTAAATATGATAAAGATTTCAAGTGATTGTTGTAATAGCGAAGAGGTATCTTTTCATTTGTAACAGTCGCACTTTCTACCAAATGATGCTTCCATTTGTTTGAATTCAAAACATCATGTCATGCCATTTCAGTTCCCACCATTTCTGTCTATTCAAACTCACATTTTAGGCTATAGTAGCGAGTTCAAATCAAACTCGTTTCAACTAAAATAATTGCACCCAAACACATCCCTATTCTATCTAATTTGTTGGTTGAACCGACGATGGCGACGACGTACATATATAGTGGTCATGCAAGATCCCTCTCCTCATAATAAAGCAACATATGGGTGTCCAAAGGCCCGAACCCTCTTTAGGGGTACCTATGTTTGAAAAAAAATTCCTATATATTCTACTATGTGAGATTATTCCCAGTCCCTAAAAAAACAAAATAACTCCCACAAAACATTTTTATACAACAATTACTAATAATCTTCCACCAAATTTTAATTAAAAAAAATTCTTATCGTATGTTGCAAGAAAACAGGTGCATGCTTGAATCTATACATAGTGAACCGATCATAGTATGCCGGGATTTATTGATTGACTAAGCATTGAACCAATGATCTTATACGACATACCAGATGTGTTTCACACACTTGTTTTCTTTCTTCTAAATACTTCATAAGCTGATATATGGGTTGACCTTGTGACTATATCTTGTTTCATAATGCCCTAAGAGGCTTGGTCATTGTAACACCCCTCTTGAAAAGCTAACACAAAGATCTTTTAGCACAGTGGTTAGTACGTGGTGTTGCTTTTCGAAAGGTCGAGGGTTCGAGTCTCGTCGTTGTCACATCGTCACATCGTAGAAGGCGACACCATCTTCATGCATTTATATAGGCTAGTTTATTGCTAGTACCCTATAACAAAGCACTTCAATGACATTTCTATTATAAACCTAACAATATTACATCGTAGAAGGCGATACCATCTTCATTATACGTCGTTGTAATAACATGTTTACAACACTTCTATACCATGGCGCAATTCTCATGTACCAATTGGAAGTCTTTACACGATGATTTTTAAATGTTGTAAAATGTACTTTTTATATAAATATCAATGTAATCTTTTTGCATTAATCGTAAAACAATATTTCTTGTTCTTTCGTTTTCTTCTACATATTGTAAATATAGCTCTAAAATGATGCAAAAAGAAGCATATATGACATTTACAGTAACTTATTTTTGGGCATTTCTACACCATTCTTTTAGCATTTTAAAAGTAAATAATCTTTTTGGTAGTTTGGGTTAATTATTTCAAATATGTTGAACAAACGATGTAGAAACACTTTAAACAACAAATCAAAATTATTGTAAAAAATAATTGTTTACAACACTGCATAAAATTAATCCATAAAACTAACAAAAATGTTTTACATGGCATTTTACGAACATTTATTTAAATTATATATATTTATATATATAAACACATGCCCGCATACACACACATTTGTGAATATAATCAAATATCCACCACAAGTATTTGCCGATAATGCGTACATAAGTTTTTTTAAATGAACAACCGAACCCTATTTTTGTTTTTGCATAGTTCTACAAATTCCTCTGGCTTGATGTAAGTATTCACTGCATTTTTCAACTACACGCAATGGATAAAAGCGTGTACTGATCAACCATATCCAACATGTAGTATATCGATTTCAGTTTAACCATATTTCCTGCCTTAGCCACTACTATCGGCACAACTGCCAGCATTTGCACCTCCTTGTACCTCTATCTTCAACATTGCATATATTTAACTTTGGAAAAATTGACACTTCTTTGTTTGCATCCTGCAAAGGTGCATTTGTAATGATATAAAATCATTGAAAATTGAGGTATATGGGTGTTTGTTGAATTTAAAAAGGACACCGAGAAACGATATTCTTCCAACTTCCTTTATAAATAGTGGAGCTAATCCTGGAGAAAAATACATTAGAATGGACAAAATAAGTAATCACCACTGAAATTGAATGATGATTTATGCATATCTAAAAAGAAGTAGGTTATGAAGAAAAGTACACTGGAATGGATGAATAAGTAATAGTTATCGAAATCAAACAATGATTGAATGACATTTAAAATTGATGAAGGTATTGTAATTAGATAAACGTTTCCTAGCCTTATAAACCTAAGTATCCATTGGTTACACTAAATATTTGTACAATCAAAGACAAATAGTTTACTCCTAAATCACAAGTTGTTATAAAACTTCTGCTAGAAAAGGCTTCTAAATGTTACTATATCAGTCAAACTATATATATGGTTTTAACAAAAAGTACGTTATCATAACTTAGACTTGAATTAATCACATGATACGGTACTAATTAGTTTAAGGAAGGAGGAGAAGGGAAGAAGCCTTAGAAAAGAGAAAATTGTTTAATTCCAGCCTGATTTGTTCATTCCCTTCGACACTATTTATAAATGCTTACAATTTCCAGAAACTTCCTGGACAAATGGTTATATATCCACCATACCTTTGCAACAACTTTTGTGCTAATTAAAAAAAATACTACAAATAAAAAGTAAATCCACCTCCGTAGAATTCTAACAAGCTAGCATTTCCTAAAACCACATGTTATCATATTACGTACATTCTGGAGCAATGATGTATCATTATTTTGGGTATTGTGATATTTGTTTCCTCCTTCCTTGCGCATTATTTAAGTGCATATCACCACCGTATAATTACCGACCCCTCGAAAACGTCATTGTCCTCAAGGTCGAAGATGCCCTTTATGTTGAATGTACCGCCGGGATCGAAGATGAGAACTTTGCTTTCACTTTTCAGCTTTTTCATTTCAACAAACACACTGGGTGCAGTAGTCCATTTCCACTCTAGTTTGTTTATTTCGACAAATATGTTGTGTGCATCAATCCATTTCTGCTCGATTAGTACGCCATATAGGATTCAGTGCCGCCGTCGCACACAAAGCCTTATTAAGTGCAGTTGTCGAGTAGTACGCATCAACCTGGTAATGAACACTATTTTTCGTAGGCACAAACATAGTATAACATGGCGGTGGAGGTAAATTCGTTGGCGGTGGGAGAGGTATAGAGTTAGCAGCAACTGCAAGAGTAGGTCGAGATGTAGGGGACTTAGGTAATGGAAGAGAAGCAGTTGTGAAGTTCATTACCACAGTTGCAGCGACAGCAGCGACAATGGCGATAGGAGGTGGTGCAACTACAGCTGCATAGGTTAGAGGAAGATCTGGTGTCTTAGAACTCACGACAGTGGCATGCAGCGGAGTCGTGAGATCAGAGAAACAGGGAGAGGTGGTGGTAATGTGATTTGGAAGCCAAGTTTTGTGGCGATCTTAGACACAGAATGAATGATATCGTTAATGGAAGTTCAGATGTTGACGATGGCGGTTTTGAAGTTGGCGATATCTTGTTGTTGATTTTCAAGGGTTGCTTGAATGTCTTTGATGGCGATTTGATGTCGAGTGGTGATGTCATGGAGTTGTTGGATAGATTTACCGGTCATATGGTTGTGGCTGATGGTTTCGGCGATGGTTCCGTCTTTTGAAATGAGGAAGGGAATGAGATATAGAAGAAAGAGGGGAGAACAAGAGTGAAAGCAACAAATGATACGGTAGTAATTAGTTTGAGTAAAGAGGAGAAGGCAAGAAGCCATAGAAAAGACAAAATGATTTAATTACAGCCTGATTTGTTCATTCACTTCAGCGCAATTTATAAATGCTTACAATTTCTAGCAATTTCCTGGACAGATGGTCACATATCCACTATAGCTTTACAACAAATTTTATGCTAATTAAAAATATAAAATACTACAAATAAGAAGTAAATCCACCTCAGCAGAATCCTAGCAAACTAGCATTTCATAAAACCATGTGTTATCAAATTGCATTCGTTCTGCAGCAATTATGTATCATTCTTTTGGGTATTGTGATACTTGTTTCCTCCTGCCCATTTCCTTATGCATTATTGTAACAGTCCAAAAATTCCTGATCTTGAACATCGACACAGATACATATCCTGTATCACATATCGACTAATCAAGCATAAAAAATTAACAAGCCGTTAATAGAAAGAAGTTAGAGGGTGAGAAATAGATAGAAAGAAAGCTAGAATAGAAGAAAAAAAGAACATAATAAAACAGAATTAGAGTATCACGAATCTCACAGTGGAACAAATAAAATATATTATATAATAATTCTTGAAATACAAAAACTGTATTCAAACTTACATATATCATCAGAATACAACACATACACAATACAGTGGAAATAAACCTATATCTAATATTGAAGCCTTCTTCTCTAAGCTCCTCCAAGTGAATCTGAAAAAAATCCTAAACCACTTGACATCCCATACAAATTTTGGCACTCAAGAGTTTAGGGAAAAACATAGAAAAATAAACTCTTGGTCAGTCAGATCGGTGTGAGTAAACGATTTTAAAACAACTTGATTTAGCATTCAGATTTCCTTTTGAAATAAAAGATAACCATAAGAACGATCCACATATAAATACAGATGGTTTTCCCCTTATGATAACCCAAAAATATTCTTGATATTAAAACAATTCTGACATTATAATAGTGTCTAAATCAAATAAATAACAATCTAGTGGAATGCTTGCATCTCACTCTCCACATACATAGTATACAATCAAAACAACAGGTGCTTATTGGGTAATGGATTCCGACTGTGACAAGGTATGGAAACACCTTCTGATAGTGTATCTCTAGATGGGAATACACTGAGTTCAATAAGAATATCTTGCAACCCGACCACTCATTTCGCTTGAGTGTATTGAATGTATATCACCAATGGTTGGGATCAACAACCATTTCCCGAAAAGGACAGCATCGAAAGAATAAAGAAGAAAATGAATTTTCTCTAGATAGGTTATTATACACCCTAATTGGGAGCGACCCACTTAGCCATGCTGCCTGCCCGATTTATGTCATTTCCCGGTTATGAGGCTTAAGGTTACGTTTTACCCTTTTGAACATCTGGCCACCATTTACTTTGAATGCCACATTGTCAGATCCATCAAATCGCTGATTGACGTTCACAACTACACTTTGGATGTAAAAGAAGTGCCCTTCTTTGCCACCAATTCGGTATATTTTTATAAATCAATGTATGTGGTTTTTATAAAGTACTCTGTCAGACATTTATCCATACAAGTCATCCAGGAACAGGATGAACCAAATGTACTTTCCTACTGCATCTAATATAGGAATCACCTCATTGATCACTAGCGAGTGGTCCTTGCAAATCTGAAGTTTTCAATCATGATAGAATCACTGCTGAAATATCTCTAGGAGCTAATTAAAGAATTTCAACAAGTAGTTCTCCAGCTTATGAAGATCTACGGTCTTCAATTTGTACCATTTATAAAAAAATCCTACAAGTTAGGTTACGAATGTAAAGTTGGTTCGAAGTGGTTTTACGGGTCCCGTTTCCATCCCAATCTGTTGAACTAACACGTAAGGAATATTTACTTGATAGCCAGTGTTTTAAGTATAAAATTTAAATAGTGTAGGCCAGTAAAACTATTTATTCGAATTATTACATAAAATTCTCATAACATACCCATACAGTTTAACTTATACAATCTCATTTCTAATTTCAAAACAGTAATCAACACAAGAAGATTAAAATACAGTAAAACTTGTCAACATTTTATTTTTACTAAATTAGATCTGATTAATCACTTCATAGAATAAAAATTAACAATCATTCATCACAATATAAATAGTCAACAATGCTTGACATTTTAATTTCAAACTTAATAACGGTCTGAAATATATGATCTCGGGTAACAATTAATTTTAACATAATATTATTCACAATTCTTTAGAAATAAATTGATTCTTTTTATTACTTTTATTCTGATTTCCGATAGACTATACATATATACTAATGTTGGAGATTCGAACTTAATTTATACAATGGAGTCCATTTTTGCAATCACAAAATAGCTTGACGGCTTCCTGATCCTTTCTTCTTGCTTTATTTCTTATTTACTTCCATTGAAAATCACATTTTATTAATATTTATTAGTTAAACAACACAGTTATCCTAGGCCCTTTACAGTCTAATGTTTCACGCACATACCTTAAGTTATTATATCATTCATCGTAAACTGTTCAATTAAATTCTCACTTCTTTGATTATATATATATATAGATATATATATCATGGTTAAGTTTAAAAAGAAAACTTAAATTTCAAACAAACATTAATTTCCGTTTCAAATTCTTTTAGGCCTAAGCCCCATTACTCTTAACAGCCCATACTCCCTTCGTCGCTTCTCTTCTACTACCAGGTAAAACAAACCAATGCAATCGTGGGTTTGGCTACCTTTAATCATAGATCCGGCAACAAAATCTAAGGGGAAAACTCGTGTCTGGCATCATTAAAACAAGGATCGATCTGGTCCACTCATCCCTTCTTCCACACCCGTTCTTTCTTTTTTCTCTTTTCCTGATATTCTTCTTCACCGTGCACAACCCCTCCGTGCATATGCACACTTTATTCTAGCACCACCTTATCCTTCTGATCATCGCTACATGCTACCCAGTTAACCCCGGTCCTATCAACACCACTGAAAACCTCATGATGCCATTATTCCAAAATTCAAAGCTTTAGCAGAAGCTTTAAAACCCCAAACCACAATCAAAATGTCTCGCACCGCTACTATGCACCATCGTTCATCACCCAACTTCACCCTGAGCTCGTCGACAACCTTCCCTTCCAAACTCCTTTGGTGCGCACCCCTGTAGCATCATGACCATCATACAGTTTGCCTCCAAACTCAGGCAACCCGAAACGGTACTCAACCCATATAAAAATAAAAAACCCTTAATTTATTTGTTTTTAAGTATTAGTTATATTTTTCTCATGATCCACGATCTACCATGCCTCTACAGTGCCAAGGCTATGGCCATCTATCACCGTCATAGCTAGATCTTGATCAATGTTCCATTTCTAATTGACACACAATTTCTCACTCCATAAGATATTAAAAATCCTAATTTTTATATTAAAATTCATAAAAATTCATTTCAAATCCATCTATATACTTGAAACATTTAATTATGAGGTTTGAAAAAAAGAGTGTTAATAACTTTAACTGTATTCAAATGATTTCTGATGCTATATTCAACTATTTGATTTGAAACCACTTTTAGATTATTTATGAGGCACAAATAAGCAACTTTGATTTTGATCTCAACTCCTATAACAAACTGTAATTCGAGTTACTGGTTTTTAAATTTACAGTAGGGATATTTTGTGCATAGTTTAAACATACAGTTAGCTTTAATTTGCAAATTGGATATTATTTCCCAGTAGTTTTCCATGATATTCAATATGAGATGAAAATGCAGATTTAATGTATATACATCCAAATATATGTTTGAATATCCACAGATGAATTCCTAACTTAGGATAAGGAGGAAATTAAGGGAAGTTAATTCGCAGTATATATTACTGTATTTGTTCACTACCTTTGTATTTTGCTTCTCTGCTTATTATGTTCAACCATTAAGTCACAATGTAACTACCCTTGAACGACATCAATATTTGTACCAAATATTATGGATGCATTTCAACAGACATATAGTTTTGAATCCACTAACAGTTAATATAAACAGTAGAGTAATATATATATATATCATTGTTCTTGCTTATGTTTTCCAGATTTATCCCCTGTTTGTTCCTCAGATTATTTTCTTTCCAGACATGATTAAACACTCCAAACAAGGTATATAACTACATAAATATACTACGAATGCACTGGAATTTTATATACAACTGTAAAGAGGTTTCAGGATATGTACTCACATAATTGTGTTTACTCTCCATTGCCATATATTCCTTCTCTTTTTGGCTCCATGTGCATTTGTTTCCAGTGTTCTTCTGCCATTCTTAACCCTAGTGTTATCCATCTGATCGATCCAAGTTAATATGGGTCGGTTTTAATCGTTTTGAAGAAGGGATCGGTCTTGCCGTTATTAAAAGGGAGCGGCCGTAGCGCAAGCTTCCTGGTCGACCTAAAGCTGGTCGCTCCAGAAGCCAAGGAAATCTGGTCGCTCCAGAGACAAAAGGCACCCGGTCGCTCCAAAGAGTAGAAGAACCTTGATCGTCCTAAGGATTCTGATTGCTCCTGAGGATAGAGACTCCTGGTCGCTCTCTTTTATGCACAGACCCGATCGTTCCAAAAGCTAAAGAAAGCTGGTCGTTCCAAACTTGGTCGTCCGCTAGTCTCTGATCGCTCCAAATACAAAGGGCAACTGGTCGTCCTTCTCTGGAGACCGACCCCATGTTTGAGGAAACCAATTCCGATGAGTTCTCAACCTGGTCGCACATTTCTGGAGGGTATTCTTTGGTCGGTCCGCTCCGCATTCTAGCCTCCTGGTCGTCCTTTCTTCTGGCGGAAGCTCCTGGTCGGTCAAAGCGCTAGAAATGACCTGTGATGGCGTGACAGCTGGAAACAACTGGTGACAACTGGCAGTGGCATTTCCGTAAATACCGAAAATACCGACCAGACCCCTGAATACAAGATTTAGCCATTTCTCCGCCTATAAATAGGACCCTACCTCCATCATTTTGAGGGGACTTTTCTAGAACTACGAGGAGGTGCTGCCTAATTGCTTTCGGGATTTCTCCAAGCATTCTTACATCTCTTCTCTATCATCAATCATAAGTCTAGGGAACGTTGGAGCATGAGGATCATAGTTGGCATGGAGGAACAAGCGTAAGCATTTCACGCACTTCTTCATTTCTTCTTGATCATTCATCTAAAGATCTAAGGAGCTTTCATCCATGGCATCCATGGAGGGATTGGCATAAAATACTTCAAGCTTTCATCCATTCTTTCAATCGGTTGTGAGGATAAATGCATGTCAAAGGAGCTTGTATGAATGTATAATGGAGCAAATGTTGTAATCTTTTGGTGATTAATGAAATCCAATCTTCAAAGTGGACGTAGACTCGAATAAGAGTCGAACCACTATAAAATACTTGTCTTCTTTCCTTGTTTTGGTATTTTGATGTTTTTGAATGTTAGATATGGCCTCACATAACTCTAAAGGTTTTCTAACGCCCCGCCTCTGAAAAGGTGACGTGCTCTCTAAGCATCTCGCCTCCGATTAGGAAACGTGTTTAGAAATACCATTTTGGTTGTTATACCAATTTTCGGTATCAACAATTAGGCGCCCACCGTGGGGCCAGATCTACTTTCTGGCATCAAGTATACTACGAAGATCTTGAGATCTTGAAGCTAAGCCTTAAAATAGCTCGCTCCAGCTTGCGATTTGGACCTTCTGACGGATTTTCTGCAAAGTTCAAATTGCTTTCTGAAATAATGCCGCCAAAAGCAAATAAGGAAGCTAGAATTAGAATCTCTAACGGAGAAAATCGGGATGAGACCCCCGTGGCTAACCGATTTGAAGTGGGAGAGACATCTAATGGAGGTGTGAATGTCACAAGAGGCGAGCTTGATAAGGCTGTCGCTGGATTGACGCAACAGCTAGAGATAGCCAACAAAGCCATGTTGACAAAACTTGATTCTCTCTTTGCTCTTCAGGCCGCTACGGCAAAGGTGGCCTCTAAGCCCATTCGTGCAGAGGATGCTGGTTCTTCTTCTTCTAGTCCAAATCGGGAAAAATCTTTTCAAGAAATCTCCGATCCAGATAAAGGAAAGCATGAGATTTCGAAGCAAGCTGATCGGAACCGCACTGCAGGTATCACTTCTCATCAAGCGGCCAATTCTGCCAAAGGGGCACTTTCCAACCAAGAAAGACCAGGGCCCCTAAGTCGCAACCGCGATGGTTTGCTCAAGCAAGCCTCCGGTCAAGACAAAGGTGTCCGCCCCGCAGATAGCCTCCCTGAGAAGGAACGCCTCAAGAAAATGGTCCAACAGCTTATGAAGGAAAGCCAATCTCGAAACGATAATGAGGCTGAATGGGAATTCGCACCGTCCAAAACTCCCCTCACTGAAAGGATTAAAAAGACAACTTTCCCACGCAAATTCAAACCTCCTTCAATCCAAGCTTATAACGGGACAGGCGACCCCAATGTGTTCTTGTTTCGATACGATCAACACATGGATGGGGCACAAGCAACTGACGAACTTAAGTGCTTATACTTCCCGGTGTATTTGGAAGGGGTTGCGTCATTATGGTTCACAAGGTTGCCTCCCCGATCTATTGTTGAATTTTCCACATTGGCAAGATGCTTCCGAGACCAGTTCCGCCTCCAAACAACAAAGGTCAGAGATATCATGTCCCTCAATGAACTAGAACAAGCTCCTGGTGAAACGATAAGGTCTTTCTTAAATCGTTTTAATGCTGCTGCTGCAGAAGTAGGGACCCAAGAGCCAAGGCTAATTCTAATGGCCTTAAAGGGGGGCATTGATAAGCTGTCTGAGTTCGGAAGGTGGCTAAAAAGAAAGAAACCTGAGACGCTAGAGAAATTTTATGACAAAGCCGAGGAATACATGTGTCTTGAAGATGATCCTATCTATTCCGTTGGCAATGTCAAAACTAAGGTGGTCCCGGAAAGGAAGGAAGCTCCCAAAAAGAATAGTCAAGAAAATTTTGGGGAAGGTCAAAAGAGAGGAGGCAGTAATGATGCTAGAAACGATAAGGATTCCAAGAAACGGCGCTTCTTCAAGCCAACGGATTTTACTCCGTTGAATGATACAATCGAGCACATATATATGGCAACAAAGGATGCAGAGGGCTATCCAAGCCCAAAGCCAGTAAAGGTGTCCGAGGAAGCTACGAACTCAGGGAGGTTCTGTCGATTTCACAATCGACCGGGACACGACACTAATGAATGTCGACACCTTAAGAATTTGATTGAAGAATTGATAAGGCAAAATCGTCTCCAAGAGTACGTAAAGCGGTCAACAGATGCCGAGCCTACTCAGGGGCAGCAGACTCGTCCGACTCAAGATGGAAGAACACCTGCAAGTGACTCCCGACCAATAATCAATACGATTAGTGGTGGTCCTCATCCTGCAGGGGATGCTTGGAAGGATATGATCAGGTATACTAATGAACCAAGAAGCATTCTAAAAGGAGATGGTTTTGAGGTTTGCGATAATTCTCTTCGTCGAAAAATGCCTAAAACATCCTGTGAAGATGTTATCTTCCGGAATCGGTATTCCAACGGAATGTTGGTTCCAACTGTTGACCCGATGGTGATCACTATTGGCTTGGGTCCGGCAATAGTAAACAAGGTGTTGATTGATAACGGAGCATCCGTAAATGTTCTATTTTACAGTACTTTCTCTAAAATGGGTCTATCCATGGATAATGTGCGAGCTAGCAAAGATAAAATACACGGGTTCACTAGCGTACCAACTCAGCCAATTGGTGTGATTGATCTCCTTGTAGAGCTAGGAGAGGGAGAGAGGCAAGTCTCCATGATACAGTCTTTCGTTATAATTGACTCACCTTCAGGGTATAATGCATTCTTGGGGAGGCCAGCACTTGCCGACTTCAGGATAACTCTTGCTCCTTGGTGCTTGATGATGAAGTTCCCGACCGTAGATGGGGTGGGAGTTATCAAAGGGGATCCTCAGGAATCGAGAGAATGCTATATGGTAGAACTGACTGAAGCTCGGAAATACGAAATTCAGAAGGATGCGGAGACTCCTCTCTACATCCATGAAGCTCCTCTATAGCAATTGAAAGACCTTGCCTGCACAGGAGCATATAACGACATACAGGAGTCTTTGGCCCTAATTGGGAAGGGCCGTTTATTGTCAATCAAAAGCTTCTGGACAGTACCTGTAAACTTAAAACAACAGATGGAGTAAAACTCCCAAGGGCCTGGAGCAGTGATCACCTTCGTCGTTATTTCAATGATTTTCTAGCTCATGTTCTTTTGTATTTTTCTATGAATACAGTAAATACTTTGTATGAAATTACATGAGTATGAATCCAGCAGCACTTCTGATTCTGTCAAAGCTTTATATTCGCATCCAAAAGATGCACAACTATGGTTACAGAACACGATACCTTCGTCATCCTGTTTTCCGGCATAAAACTCGCCATAGCTTTACTGAAGAAAGATGGTCCAAAAGCAGGTGCAAATTTAACCCAAACCCTCTCCGAGGATTCTCAATCGAATAATAAACTGAGTTTTCTCCAGGGGTGCTCGGTCAAGTAACCCAAAGTCAGACAAAATCTGATCGCGTTATAACCGAGTTTCTTAACCCAAACCCTCTCCGAGGATTCTCAGTCGAATAATAAACTGAGTCTTTTCCAGGGGTGCTCGATCAAATAACCCAAAGTCAGACAAAATCTGCTGGCGTTATAACCGAGTTTCTTAACCCAAACCCTCTCCGAGGATTCTCAGTCGAATAATAAACTGAGTTTTCTCCAGGGGTGCTCGGTCAAATAACCCAAAGTCAGACAAAATCTGATCGCGTTATAACCGAGTTTCTTAACCCACACCCTCTCCGAGGATTCTCAGTCGAATAATAAACTGAGTCTTTTCCAGGGGTTCTCGGTCAAATAACCCAAAGTCAGACAAAATCTGATCGCGTTATAACCGAGTTTCTTAACCCAAACCCTCTCCGAGGATTCTCAGTCGAATAATAAACCGAGTCTTCTCCAGGGGTGCTCGGTCAAATAACCCAAAGTCAGACAAAATCTGATCGCGTTATAACCGAGTTTCTTAACCCAAACCCTCTCCGAGGATTCTCAGTCGAATAATAAACTAAGTCTTCTCCAGGGGTGCTCAGTCAATAAATCAAAGTCAGATAAAACTTGACTACGATATTACTGAGTCTTTGACAAGGAAAACCTTCAAAAGGCATTCAAACATTTCTCGAATACCCAATGCATTAGGACGCAAAGGATGGAGAATTCCAAACAAAGCGTGCAAGGTTCGTATAAAGAATCAAAAGCATCCAAATATCCACCTTCGATATATAAAGGTTGAAACAATCCAATGGTTCGGGGGCATATCACGACACAAAACAAAAAGCAGCTCCTTGATTTCTCACATACCAAAGGATCATCTCAACCATTTATAAGTGGGAAATTCATAAATAAGCAAAATGTGTAAAGTATGGTGTGCAAGCATAATGTACAAACCAGAATGCGCAGAAGAAAGTAAGGACAAGGTTTAGAATGCAGAAACACAAAGCATCACCACACCACACTCAAACACAGAATCAAGTCACAACATTATTAAGTGCAAATGGTTCAAGTCATAAGCGAGGGCCGGCACCCGCATATACATCCGGTCTGAATAAAAGATTGATAAATGCAAAGCAAGAGTCCAAGCCACTATTTCTTTGGGTCTCCAGATCTCAATGAAGGACCCCTAAGAGTTGGCGAATCAACGGTCTTCTTCTTCTTGACAGCGCGCTTATGATGTTTCCGCTTAGAAGGAGAAGCATCCTCTTTACCTGAATCAACAATGATGTCGTCGATAGTTGCCTCAGAATCATGCTCTTCTTCCTTACGAAGCTTACTAATATCTCGGTCAAGGGTTTCGATAGCATCAATTCTCTCCTCCTGCGAACCTGGTTGGGAGAATGTTAGTCCTTTGGAAACACCAGCAAGTAAGCCTGTATTGAATAAAGGCAAGTCAGTTTCAATGGCATCCATCACCATAGCAGTATACCCGCCAACAGGAGGTGATGGTGAAAGCGAATTCGTTGCATAATTATAGCAACTCATGAGCTTAGAATACTCCAAAGAAGCAAAAAAGTAATCTAAATCTAGTATCACTTCATCCATATCATCTCTACCTGGAGCAGGAGGATGTGTGCTGATTTCATAATCATCGAGGTTTATTGTTTCCTCCAAATCACTGTTTCCTCCAGCTGCAGAGGGAGGGATTGCAACATCTGCATGTAATACAGGGCTTGAGATTATGGCACCATCAGTTAATTTGGTGAAAGTATCCTCAATAAATATACCTGAAGACTTAACCCCGGATGATTCCCCCCGATGGATCCCAAGAGAGTTTCTGCCCTCAGCTAAGGCCTCTCGATCATCTTCATCCAGCAACTCGAGTTGGAGCTGGTAGTCATCGGAATCTTTGTAACGCTTCAAAACCTCCTCCCAAACGCGAGCAAGCGTATCTCCATAGCCTTCTCCTAGGAAGCGGAGGCTTCCCCCATACATAACACTGCAGACGTAGAATTCTAGGAAGGTTGCTTCATCTTCTTCCTTAATTCTGCGGGCTTGGTTCAGAGATTCTTGCTTCTCTTTTTCTAAGGAGGAGGACTTGGCAGTTTCGACTTCAAGCTTATCGCGAAGAGAGGCGATTTCAGATTCACGAACAGACACAGTCCTTCTGCTCAAAGCCAGCTGAGCTTCAGCTTCTTCTTGTGCTTTTACAGCATCATCAGCCCGCTTATTAAGCTCGACCTCTGTATTCTTGGCATCTTCGAGCTCCTTGCGAAGCTTTTCAATCTCGGATTCTAGCTCGTTAACCCTGGAACCCCGTTCTAAAACAGAAATCTTCGTATCCTGAGCTTTCACAACTTGGATAAGTTGAGCCTTTTCGTCCTCCAGGGTTTTAATGCTTTCAATCCGTTTGGTGTTAAGATTCTGAAAATCATAACAAAATTGTTCCCATGCTTTGAGGCGCTGATCAACGGTTTTGCCAATATCATCCAGGATTCCCCGAGCTTTCGCCACCATCTCTGTCATGTCCCGTCTATCTGTGGGATGGACGTCCACATCAAAGTTCGAACCCCTCAAATCCCAATCTCCAAATCTATGACTAAGAGGGGGGCTGCGACATCCAAGTTCCCTTTCCACATCAAGTATTTCACACGGCCTCGACATGATAGCTTGAAGCTCGTCCTGGGTGGGATAAGGAGGAACGTATCCTGGGGCACGCTTCTGGGGGATCTCCGTAAGAGGGTCATCTCCACTCCTTCGTCTTCTCCTTTGAGGCTCCTCCCTTTTCTGCCTTGCCTCCTCCTCCGCCGATTGTTCATAATCATCAAGCCAGGCTCTTTGCTCTGGAAGTTGTTCATAAGAAGGATGAGAAGAAGTGGGATGTTGGCCGTGTGATTTTTGGGGTTGAGGAGGAGCTTGCTTGATCTTTTTCTTTGGCCGAGCAAGTGTACCGGAACTTTGCCTCCTTTTCCGGAAATCGTCAATGAATGATGACTTCATTCCTAAAAAGAAAAATAATAATGAGATCATTTAGCACTTGAGAACATGGAAGTAAACCAAGATATAGAGTAAGAAGTTAAAAGTACAACTCCGAAAGCAAGCTTAATCCTAAAAGCAAAAACAAAAACATGCCTAATAAGCCTGTGTTAGACTCCGATCCTAAGTTTATTCTCGTATCTGGAACTGGCCCAGGAATCTCCGGAATGTTGGGATCAGATTGAACATTAGGAACTGCGAAACCTGAAACAGGGGTATCATCTTTGCTAAGGTATCGCATAGACTCTAGATCAGGAAGTTCGCCAAAAGTACCCGCGGAGTCTCTATCTTGAGTACTTGCCATAGTCAGATCCTCAAGAACATCTCCAACGTTCTGTTCAACATTTAAGGTAGTTTCTCCTACCGCGAGTTGCTTACCCTCACGTTGAACAAGTTCTTCTTCAGTATTTGAGGGAGGCTGATCCCCCGTAGTTCCCTACGGGATTTCCGGGATGACAGCTTGTTTTTCGGAAACGGCCTCAGTGGTTCTCTCCGGAATCGTCAAGACATCGGCCTGCTTTTTAGGAGAATCTTTATGTTCCTTAAGGGCACTCGAAGGTTTTTTACTACCACTACCGCTGCCGGCTTGTGCACATTTTGTCAAGTATTTCTTAGCCGTTCTTTTCGGCGTCAGGGTACGAGATGGGGGAAGCAGCTTGTATTGTCGAAGGAACTCGTCGCAAATTAAAAACTGTCTACTTCTTTCAGTTTCGCTCACGGATAACAATGATTCCAGCAGAGGCTCATTAATGTCTGTGTCTTGATCAGAAGGAGTCTCTGTGAGAAAAAGTAAAATCAATACATAATCATCAGAGGTAAAATAGAATTCCTATGAGCATTTACCTCCTTCGGCCCATCGACCAAAAAAGTTGTCAGGACACCGCACATAGAAAAATTGGTCGGGAAATCCTTTGATACTCTCAAATAAGCCAGTTATAACCCTGGATCTCCTGCTTTTCATGAAGATAAAGGAGGGACGCTCCTTCTTTCGTCTCTTAAAAGAGTATAACGAGCATATATCCTTGAAGGTGGGCTCGCGCTTCAAAACTCTCATAAACAGCACATATAAGCATGTAACAATGAAGTAGCCATTGGGAGCCAGTTGATAAGGAGCGATAGCCAAAATTTTCAGAATCATTTCTAAGTAAGGATTGAAGGGAGGGATCGCTCCACTCTGTAACATCCCCTTACAGACTGTTACGTATCCAACGGCGGGACGATCAGATAAATCGTCTCTTTCTGGGAATCTGACTTCATCTTCAGAAAGGCTAAATTGTTTGCATATTCTATGATACGCATCAACGTCAAGTTTTGACACACAACTATCAGCAGGTGTGTAAGAAAGACATCGAATGATTGGGGAGTTCTGATCAACATTCATCTCAGTGGTAGCAGCAGAAGAAGTTTCAATATTTTGATCAGAGGTCCCAGCTTCTCTAGTTGGAGAGGTTCCCTCAACAAAATGGCGAGATTTTCGTCTGGTCGTCATTTCTACACAAACAAGTATGTTGGAAAAACAAACTACAGGAATATTAATAAAGCTCAAAAACAAGGTCGGCATTGGCTGGTTAAAACACTTGGTCGTTCTGAAATGGCATCTGGTCGCCCTAAACTACAAAAGCCTTAATCACACCGGGTCAACCATTCCTTGGTCGGGAAAATCCCCTCAAGGCAAAACAAAGCTAGAAATCCTTGATCGCTAAAAAACTGGTTGAGACTTGATCGCTCAAAAACTGGTTGAGACTTGATCGCTCAAAAACTGGTTGAGACCTGGTCGCTCAAAATTGGAAAAGCGCCTGGTCGCTCTAAAAACAGCCAAGCCCCGGTCGCTCAAAACTGGCAAAGCGTCTGATCGCTCCATGCCAGTCAAGCTCCGGTCGCTCAAAGCTGATAGAGCACCTGGTCGCTCCAAGCCAGTCGAGCCCCGGTCGCTCAAGACTGAAAGAGTACCTGGTCGTTCCAAGCCAGTCAAAACCTTATCTCGTAAAATTAGCCTCTTCTGGATCGGTAAAAACATCCTAAGGCTGGTCATTATAAAGATAATTCGAAATCAGTTTCAACCTGGACGGTCGAGGTTAAAATCCACCTGGGTCGGTCCTGTCAGATAAATTTGATCCAAGCCAGACTATCCTAGTCGGCCAAAAAGAGGGCTGCTCGTCTAAAACCGATCACCCAGTTGGTCTAAAAACGACCAAGTTGTTTGCATAAAGGAAAAGAAGCATGATTTTTTGTTGAAAATACATAGCGATTCAAGTAAAAATCATACATGTACGAATCATTCAGACATGTACACAAGCATATCGCGATCAATATCACAGCAAAGAAAAACATGAGTGTTCTCATTTCAAAATCATCGCTTACCAATTCAAATTGGATGCTACTTTGCTAATAAACATTTCAATACACACAGGGATTCAAGTTCACAAATTCAATTATAGGTTGCAATTGTACATCCAAGACCGGTTCGAATTCACAGGTTTAATCACATATTACCATACTGCATCTAAAACCGATCTAAATACAATCCAAACCCAAGAATGTAACCAAATCCAGAAGACAATGTTGGTTCTGCACGAATAAACAAAAAAAGGAAGAGCGTATACCTGAGATCGGACTAGCAAGTTGAAAAAGCTTCGATCGAATTTCCAAACTCCAGCGATATGCAAAGTTGGACGATCGCGATTTGAATAATTTGCAGAAATTTGAAGATGGATTGAAGTCTTGATTCAAACCGGTAGAAACGGGATGGAGATCGAAGAATTCTTCTTCAAAGGAGCGCCGCCATTAAAGTGTAAAATTACGGGGTCGAGAAAGTGAGGAACACCAAGGGTCAAAAAAGTTTTATATAGACAGGACGACCGGCCTCTTCATATTTAAAACCGACCCCCCAAGCTAATTCCAGAACCGACCCATGAGAACTGCGCCCAAGACCGACCCTTAATTGAAGCAGATCGATCCACTAATATTTCGAAGCCCACAGTTTTTATAAAAACTATGAAACTTCGAGGGGCAAAATGTTATCCATCTGATCGATCCAAGTTAATATGGGTCGGTTTTAATCGTTTTGAAGAAGGGATCGGTCTTGCCGTTATTAAAAGGGAGCGGCCGTAGCGCAAGCTTCCTGGTCGACCTAAAGCTGGTCGCTCCAAAAGCCAAGGAAATCTGGTCGCTCCAGAGACAAAAGGCACCCGGTCGCTCCAAAGAGTAGAAGAACCTTGATCGTCCTAAGGATTCTGATTGCTCCTGAGGATAGAGACTCCTGGTCGCTCTCTTTTATGCGCAGACCCGATCGTTCCAAAAGCTAAAGAAAGCTGGTCGTTCCAAACTTGGTCGTCCGCTAGTCTCTGATCGCTCCAAATACAAAGGGCAACTGGTCGTCCTTCTCTGGAGACCGACCCCATGTTTGAGGGAACCAATTCCGATGAGTTCTCAATCCTGGTCGCACATTTCTGGAGGGTATTCTTTGGTCGGTCCGCTCCGCATTCTAGCCTCCTGGTTGTCCTTTCTTCTGGCGGAAGCTCCTGGTCGGTCAAAGCGCTAGAAACGACCTGTGATGGCGTGACAGCTGGAAACATCTGGTGACAACGGGCAGTGGCATTTCCGTAAATACCGAAAATACCGACCAGACCCCTGAATACAAGATTTCAGCTATTTCTCCGCCTATAAATAGGAACCTACCTCCATCATTTTGAGGGGACTTTTCTGGAACTACGAGGAGGTGCTGCCTAATTGCTTTCGGGATTTCTCCAAGCATTCTTACATCTCTTCTCTATCATCAATCATAAGTCTAGGGAACGTTGGAGCATGAGGATCATAGTTGGCATGGAGGAACAAGCGTAAGCATTTCACGCACTTCTTCATTTCTTCTTGATCATTCATCTAAAGATCTAAGGAGCTTTCATCCATGGCATCCATGGAGGGATTGGCATAAAATACTTCAAGCTTTCATCCATTCTTTCAATCAGTTGTGAGGATAAATGCATGTCAAAGGAGCTTGTATGAATGTATAATGGAGCAAATGTTGTAATCTTTTGGTGATTAATGAAATCCAATCTTCAAAGTGGACGTAGACTCGAATAAGAGTCGAACCACTATAAAATTCTTGTCTTCTTTCCTTGTTTTGGTATTTTGATGTTTTTGAATGTTAGATATGGCCTCACATAACTCTAAAGGTTTTCTAACGCCCCGCCTCTGAAAAGGTGACGTGCTCTCTAAGCATCTCGCCTCCGATTAGGTAACGTGTTTAGAAATACCATTTTGGTTGTTATACCAATTTTCGGTATCAACACCTAGGTTTGCTAGATTTAGCCTAAGGTTTTTGTATGTGAATGTGTATAGTATTGTAGTGTATATATAGGTGAAAAAATTAGCTTAGGTTAGCTAATATTTGATGTGTACATGCACATGTTGCAGCAGCTTATCATATGAGGTGTGATGTTTGATGAAGTGAGGTATAGTTAAGTATCTTCTCATTAAATCCTTCCCTAGTCTAGTGTATGTTGTTCGGCTATGTAGTGTGTACTACCATGTGCCAAAGTGGTTATAGAGGCTAGGTCTTGTATGGGAATGTGTAGGCTATCTTCTGTTTGATGTGAATATATATGTTGTAGTATATAAGTGAAGTGAAGTGATGTACAATCCCTTAACTATATACAACTTCGCTGCTAAGAAAAGATAACTCATGCATGTGCTTGCTGCACATTTTGTATATGTGTTTGTACTATATGTATATATATACAAATTCACCCTTAGTTCAAAAACACGTCACTCATGTCTAAGTTGTTAGCTGCACAATCATGTCCATAGGCATGTACTTAATATATTTATAAATTAACTTAGTAACAAAGAAACCATCCTTAAAATTCAAGTCAAAATCAATCCATCAATGTACAAGTTCTTGCCGCAACTAGTGCACATGTATGTACTATACACACACACACACAAATTAACCTTACTAATAAAGCAAAGATCAAACAACTAAATGACCAAGATCTAGCATGTACACCATGTATTTAATGTTTTAAATGTCTTCAAACATATCATCGAAACAAATCAGCCCAATTACATCACATAAAAGCATGTCCCTTTCATTGTTATATCTCTTATGCACTTATATGTGAAGTAAGTTAATATTTTACTTATGTATATCTCATTAGTTACTTTAATTATATCTTCATTATTTACTTCTATGTCTGTACATGTAAAAACAAGTTTTTAATTGTAAACAAACATTGTTAAACACAACATTCACTAGCATGTATATATATATATAACATGACAAGTTAATATATGTATAGGAAAATGATTATATTATTTAATGAATTTGATCTTTATTAACATTATTAAATAAAATAAATAGCTTGCATTGAATAATCTATACTTGTGTTTTTCTTTCTACATGAAGTAATCTCATTATATAAGCAATTTCTTATTCTTACTTCCAAGAAAAATCCAAATTTATATGTATATATATATACACTACAACAAAAATACTATATTACAACTTCCATTTTACAACGGGCATTGGTTACCCGTTGTAATAGAGTGATATTACAGCAGTCACTTCATGACCGTTGTAATAGATGTCATGTATACTTCCCTTTTTACAACGGGCATGGACTGCCCGTTGTAATAGAATGCTATTACAATGGTTTTTAAAAGCCTGTTGTAATGAATAACAATTTTACAATGTTCATATGATGCCCGTTATAGTAGATATCTATTTTACAACAGTCACAAAATGACCGTTGTAAGTGGTGCCAATTTTACAATGGGTAATGCCCATTGTAATAGGTGCCAATTTAATAGCATTCATAAAATGCCTATTTTAAACAATGCCAATTTTACAATGATCATAAAATGCCTGCTGTAATAAATGTCTATTAATAATTTTCGATAATCGATAATTAATAATTACAATACTTTCTTAAAATTAGTATTGATTATTTTTTATTATTTAATAATTAATCTTTAATAGTATTATATTAATTATATGTTAGTAGTTACTAACTATAATATTACACTATTACTAATCATTAATAATATTATATTATTTAGTAATTAATCATAAATGATATTAAATTAATCATTTATAACTTATAATAATTAATGATTATTAATATATAATCAGTAATTATCAATTATTATATATAATCAGTATTCCAACATGCTTCATTTTACTTTCCAGTTATTCATACGTAATACCGAGTAATTAATATGAAATGTATAATAATTTATAATTAACAATAAATATTAATAATTTATGATTAGTAAAATTCCAATAAAAAAATAAAAATTAATAGACTTACTTTGAGAAATAATAATAGTATAGTACTGATATTGGATGGTATATTTCGATTTTGTTTGTATTTTTGAAATTTGGATGCAAAATTTTTATTTTTATTTAATAATATATTATTATTAATTATTTATAGCTAGTAAATTATAGTTAATGTTTATTCATTTCATTTTATAAATAATCTTAAATAATTAATATTGAACAATTAATAATTAGTATTTAATAATTAATGTTTGACATTTAATATTCAATAATCAGGAAGTAATAATGAAATTTGATAATTAATAGTTACAATCGATAATAGTTGATAAATGTAATTAATATTTGATAACTAATAATTAATGAATATATTTGATTGTTGAGTATGTTCATTAATATACCTAATACGCTAAAATTAATATAGTAATAATTGATAAGTATATTTAGTTGTTAGCCGATAATAAATAATTGTTAATAAACTAGTACTAAATATATAGTACAGCTAATAGATAAGAAACAAACTGGGATAAATAAGGAGCCCTTTGCGATTTAGTAATCCAACCGCTTAATTTAGATCGCAGGATGCTACCTTTTATCTAACAAAAATAATCCGGCCGTGAGGAGCTTCTCACGAAACTAAACCCTAGCCTCCTTATCTTTGCTGAACCCCTAACTATTCGTCATGGCAAAATCGCTGAAGGAGTGATGCGCGAATGATTTGGTTCCAATCGTTGAATTGAAGGCGCCTCTAGGAAATTGTTCGTCTTATGCCTTTGATGCTCTCATTCCTCAATTTATTGGCACATTGTAGGATGCATGTACTTTAATTTGTCGAGTATTTTATGATTAATGAACGATTTATGATTCCCAACTTTTCGATTTCCTCTGTATTCTCAACTTTATTATTCGAGATGATAGATTTATACCGAACCCAAGTACGATTTTTCCTCTTTGGGTTTTTCTTATGGATTATATTTTCTCATCGGTTTTATTTTTGCTCTCTGATTTTGCTTAAGTTAGAATATGATTTTGTTGATATTGATAATTGGTTATTTATTAGGATTCAAGATACATGCAAGTACTTATGGGAAAAATAATGCAGTCTAGAAAAATAATGCTTAAGTTAGAATAAGATTTTTTATTTCTTCTGAAATAGCATAAAGAATGCAAGTACTTATGGGAAAAATAATGCAGTCTAGAAAAGCATTATGTGCACTTAGAGGTCTAGTACTACTACAAGCACTGATTAGGGGAAACCTAGTGAGAAGGCATGCTACTGAGGCGCTAAGACGCATGCAAGCTTTGATGATAGCTCATGGAAGAATCCGCGCACAAAGAATTCAAATGGTTGAACATGAGCAAGCAAAAAGCACATCTGCTTGTACACCAAATCAAAGACGATCCCCACTTCATTCTAGATCCAAGCAATCATACGTAAGTTAGTATGTTTTTAATTCACTGCTTTTGTTTGAATTCATTTTGCTTGTCTTGTGCAAAATTATTTTCGTTACCCTAGTTTTTTTGCCACTTGTTATTGAAATGCTTGTTAATGATGAAACTTCAAACCTTTTGATGTGCATTCCTAGGATTATCTTCATTTTATTTTTTATTTTTTATTTTTGTAGAAAGAAGATGGTTAGAGCGGAAGCAGCGATAAAAACTTGCAACCTAGGACTGAGGATGTAGATGAGAAAATTTTGACAACCTTCAGCTGTAAATAGCCAAGGAGAGGCTTCATTTGAGGTATGTTTTCTAGTCGTTTACGAATTTCTATATTATCTCCAGTAGTCCTAGGGATCCTTGCCGATTCATTAGAAAAAACATTTGTATTATGCATTATACATTCATACGATTAAAAAATGATGAATTTGTTACATATTTCATTTTTGGTGAACATGAAAAATACAAAGTAAAAGCAAAAAGTAATATATTCTCTCTATTTGCCTGTAGCCTGTGTTCCATCATGAATTATCCCTCCTACTTTCATGGAACTACAGTCACAAAGAATTAATGTATATATGTAACATGAAACCTCATGATAAAGAATTATATTACATTAGACAGAACCAAATATTATTATCAGATAAGAAAGTCCAGCATAATCATCATCGAATCAATCGAAAACTTTCTCTTATGGTAGTCAACTCAAAAAAATATGTATTTCTTTAATCCAAAAGTTTAATGGAATACTAAGTGGCTGCGGCCACCATAAAACCAGACTGCTTTGCCAAAAAAGTTAATGGAATACGCAAAGAATGAAATGTCCATTTATATAATCTAAAAATTATATCAGTACTTAGATACATGTACCTTTGTGGATCCCCATTAAATGCTAAATAATTGTTCTACACAGTGGAAAATCTTGACCAACAATTTCATATTACATACCAAAAAATAGTATTTGTGCAGTAATGCAAAGCATAAAAAGAGAAACATCTAGCTTTTTTATCATCACTACACGTTCTTTAACTTTTCACTTTTAGTACCACATTATTGATTTACGGGTTTTGGTGATGGAATAGGCAGTGGCATTTAAAATGAAACCATATTGATAGTTTTGGTGTTTTGTCTAGTTTAAGAAATGCTTCCCTATGGTTCGGTTTGGGCCAAAATTTTGTGGATCATTACCATATTTTCCCCCAATTTAGAGTTGGGTGTTTATATACCTTTTTTTCATTGTCTACATATTGCAATATCAAAATTTGTAAAATATTTCATTTAAAGTCATATACAACATTATCAAAGTCCAGGATGAAAGATTAGACCAACTAAATAAAAATCAATAATAGTTTCACAATAGACGGTGCAGACGTGTTTGTAGATTCATCAATGCAATAATAATTAATCTAGATAATTTGTTGAATTTGTTTTTAATCTATAAAAATTGCTAATATTTAAATAGTTAAATCTATAAGTTTACATGTATCTTGTAGGATAAGCTACATTTAACAAAAATGAGTTGCTTTTCTTATATTATTGAGTAATGACAGTAAGTGTAAGTAAGGAATTAGGATTCATCCACTTCATTCTTGTTTCGTTAATTACCCAAATTGTATTAGTCGGTATAACTGACAATCAATATTATTTCTACTCGTAAGGTTAAATTATTCGTATAAATACGTTTATTGATTTTGAAAACAAACTCGTTTAGTAATAATTGAAACACTGCCTTCGTAAATCAACTTGAAAATAAAATAGACCTAGTCATATTACGACACCCGTCAAGACCTTTTGAGGTGGTAGGAATGGAAAGTTTGTTTGTAGATTCGTCAATGCAATGATAATTAATGTGGATATTTTGTTGAATTCATTTTTAATATGTAAAAATTGCTAATATTTAAGTAGTTACATCTACAGGTTTGCATTTATATTACAAGATAAGCTACACTTAACATGGCAACAAGTATGAGTTGCTTTCTTATATTGTTGAGTACGGACGTCCACTTTAAGGTATATATTTTTCCAGTTAAGATAACAGTCATATTAATTTTTTGTAATGTTATATAATTTCATGTTGAAACTTTTTACTGCTTGTAATAAATTTTGAGAAAAAATTCAAAGCAGGTCAATTTTTTTTAATGCTTGTCGATAAATAATCATTTCAGTTATGACATGTCGCACTTAAGATGTGTATTATTTTGCTTACCCTTGCGTTATTCGAATGTAGTAATGGTAACTTGAGCATTAAGTTGACTCATTTAACAGAAATAACTGACTTACTCTCACAAAACTTCATTTGAGAACTTAAAAGAAAGAAAATATAATTAATCAACAAATAAATGAATGTAATATTGTAGCAAAGTATCTCAAACCTTTCAACTGCCAAATCAAGCTACGAAATAAGGACTGAATGAAGAAGGCTTCAACTTGGAACATGTCTGGCATGACTGAAAACTTGTCTGAATCTGAAATATAAGCATGAAATAGAATAGTTAGTAAAATAATTGGCGTTCTACGAAATTAGGATTCATAAGTCTCATTCACTGCCAAAATTGTATTAGTCAGTGTAACTAACCGTCAAAATTACTTCTAACGGTAAAGCTTGAATTATGTGTACAAATAATTTTATTACCTTCAAAACCTTATTGGTTTAATAATAATCAAAACCACTGCTTTTGTAAATGAATATCAGATAAAAATAGATCAACTTATACTGTAGCATTCATCAAAATCTTTTGACGTAACAGGAAAAATAAAGTTTGATTGTTGATTTGTCAACGTGATGATAACTATTTTGGGCATTTTATTAATTTATTTTTAAATATTTAAAAATTGCTGAAATTCAAATAGGCAAAATACATTTTCATTTAGATTCGTAGATCAGCTACACTTAAGACAGGGAAAAAAGAATTGATTTGTATCTTTGCACTGAAATTGTTATTCGACTTTACAGATTTGTCCTTGACCATATACGTGGTTATTGATAAAACAACATAAAAATATGAATATGTATCTTTTAATAAAGGCATTTATCATTTAAGCAGCTAAATGAGAAATATAAAATTTACAAAATATTACATTGCGCAAACAGAGGTCATAGAATAATTATAATCAAGCACATATCAGAAAAACTTGTCTCTAAAATTATATTCACAAGTAGCTAGTGGTCATATAAAACCAAATCACGACGTTTAAACCCAGTTTTTTTTTAGTGTTTTGAAGCAGATTTGAGTTGTTAGCAAAAATCCTGTGAAACTCAATTCATGAATCCTGCTCACGTTATGCAAATTTATCTGTAACATAAAATATTGCAACCACCAATGTAGAAGAGAATAAATATCTTCAAAGTTAATTGACATGGAAAACTGCTGCAATCTTGATTCAAATTATGCAATTATTGCGGCAGCAAACATTACATGCTTGTCTGGTTTCTATGTTTTTGTATTATTGTTATTATGTATGTATACTGTTTAAATGTGTGTTTTTGACAAAGGGTACTCGGTGCTCCATTTTGAGTTGAATTTATAATTGTTTGTTATAATAAATACTGTAATAAGCCGGAAATCTAAGCCAATTTAAAAATTTTATTTTGGCAATTTTAGTGAATTTTTAATATTTAAAATGATTTATTTTAAATAATAACGACGATAAATTATTTCGAATAGAATTAGAATGTATATATATATATATATTTGAATCGTCATTAGAATATAAATATTTTATTTTAATTACAAAAGGAATTGAAAATGGCGCGGTAGTTCGATAATTCGATTTCAAAGTTCAAATGAATGTATCGGGTGCAAAATACACTGTATTTTAATGAAACCAAAAATATTTGAATCTAATTGAGAATATCTTTCCAACGAATTTGAAAAATTGAAATTTCATAGTGGGAATCAAAGGATGCGTCCAGTTGAAAATTTAGAATAGTCGCTATGGAATTCTGGCCCTTAAAAATGGGAATTTTGCAAACGACCTCGGTTTTCGACAAAACCACTTTTGTTGGATCCGTGATGTCAAGTTATTGCTAGGTTTCAAAATTCGTAATTTTTCAAATCAATATGTGAGCGTGGCAAAGGAAAACACGTTTGACCAGTTTCAGTTGATTTTAATCGACTGGAAAATGGCCATTTTTCAAATGGTCTCTGAATTTGACAGAATTAGTTTTGTTAGGACCGTATCGTTAATAATAAGTTAGAAAATATTTTTCGGGAATTTTTGGAGAATGTATGTGGGCCCGATAAATTGAAATGCGCGTTCAAATTCAATATATAGCTTTATATTTTGATTTTGACGAAAAATGATCGAAACGATAGAATTGGCTTACGTTACATATCCCATTGTGTTCGGGATGGGGGTATTACCCTAGGGACGACAGTCGGCGGGTTCGATTTCGAGTTCAAAATAAAAAGTTACTTTTTGGACTTTAAAATTTAAAATTAAATAATTAAAAATAAAATAAACCCCCCTTTAATCTCCTTACTCGGTCAACCTCCCCCCTTCTTCACTTTCCCGTTCGATTTCAGAAATAAAGGAAAAAAAACTGAACGACCGTCGCTCCCTCCGATCTGACCTCTGCCCACCGCCGATCGAGACCCCCTCCCCGAGTCGCTCCCCTCTCCCTCCTCCTCCTCTCCTTCCCGCTTCCCTCCTTCTGCTTGGCGTGAACCCCAAACACCCCCCTTTCCGAAACCCTAGCTGCCATAGCGCCACCATCCGCCACCCACACGACCCCCGCCAACCCCCTCCGACCTCAGGCGATGGTGAACCCCCCCCCCCCCCCACCCTCCCCTTCAAAACAAAGGTAAAAATTGTTTATTTCAGTCTATGTATTTCAGTTCTTCAAGTATTTCCTTATATAAAAATGAAGAAAATTAAATGATGATCTATATAATAATAAAAATATGATTTTTATATTATAGAAATAATAAAAATATGATTTTTATAGTATAGGAATAATAAAAATATGATTTTAATATATATGAAGTGGAAAATATAATTTTTATTATGAAGTTAGCGTGATAAAAATATGATCTTTATTATATGAACACCGTTATAAAAATAGAATTTTTATCTATATAGTAACGGTGTAAAAATAGAATTTTTATCTATGTAGTAACGGTGTAAAAATATAATTTTTATCTATATAGTAACGGTGTAAAATAGAATTTTTATCTATATAGTAGCGGTTTAAAAATAGAATTTTTATCTATATAGTAGCAATATAAAAATAGAATTTTTATTTATATAGTAGCGGTATGAAAATAGATTTTTTTTTCCATGTAGCGTAGTTATAAAAATGTGATTTTTATAAACATAGCAACAATATAAAAATGTGATTTTTATATATGTAGTGAATACGGGCAACGAAATTGATAAAAGGCGAGCACGACGAAGATTTCTACATAAGAAGAGTCGTGGCATTTGGTTTAGCTAGTCGGTGAGAACTTCTCACTTTAAATCTTATTTTCTAGTTAAAAATATATACTAGGATGCAGACGGTGCTTAGCAGCACCCGACACCCGTCGTCCACAGACCATGGACGACTTGTATGCTTGTTTGATGTGTTGTGAAGTTTGTTTGTGATGTTGATATGAAATGGATAATAAAACATTCATGTGTTGAAATAAATTAATTATCGTCCAAAATTTAATTTTTAACGTGAATGTGAATAAATAAATATTCATTTACAAACCAGACGGTTTGTTTATGAACACCTATTTGAAGGACATTGATTGGGACGATAAATTTTACATGTCGCCCAACTGCACAAATAATATTCAGTGTTTGTGGATTGAAACCCCACACGGGTGTTGGGATGATATTTGACGTATACTAATCCCAATTGTTTAGTGGTATGTCGATCGTTGGATTGATAGACTGTACGAGCATTAATTATTTATATTTAATGCTTATGCAGTTGTGTGGTGCACTTTGGATGATGGTTGATTATTTATCGTTGCTATTATATACATGTGTTGTATGGAATCCATATAATTAACATTATATGGCAATAGATTGGGCCTCATTCCAATTGGGAAAATAAAGAATATTATAAAATAAAGATTCATGTGTTGAATAGAATAAATAGTCATGTGTTGACGATGCTCATGTGTTGAGAATATTCATGTGTTGAAACTTATCATGTGTTGAACGAAATATTTTAACAATAAAATTTACATCTTTATCATATATAAAATTAGAAACTAACTGGAAAATAGATAAGATGAGTGGTCTCCTGGGTATTGATCTGATGTTGGTTTCGGCCTTCGGGGTTAATATTTAAGGAATCGTTCTCTTACTAATTTAAGGTTGGAGTCTGATGATAAAAAAAATTAAACGATAGAAATCATAATTTTATAAAATATATTAAATAACAAAAATAGTCATGTGTTGACAGTACTCATGTGTTGAGAATAGTCATGTGTTGAAAGAAATAAAGATTCATGTGTTGAATAGAATAAATATTCATTTGTTGAATAGAATAACGAAGTTATTGAAAAATATAAAGGCGTGTTGATTAGAGAAGCGCTATTTTGACGCGAACGATATTTATATCGATTATATTCGTTTTTATAATGATTATAGAAAAGGAAGTGTTTCCAAAATATAATGTTTTGAAAATATTGTCATTTGTTTATCAATGATGTGGAATATTCAATTTTGATTCGAAATTGAATATAAAGTTGAAATCGTTTCGAAAACGAATCTAAATCGATTTATAAAATACGTTTTAAAAGGAAATCGCCGAAATATATAATATATATATTATATATATAATGGCCTGAATAGAACGCGCCGCACCGAGGCAGTTCGCGAATTTCGACCATTGACTTCGAATTGACGTTACGGGAGATCCGACCGTCGGATTCTCCTAATACCGGAACCGTTGTGTTCGTATCGAAAAGAGATTTCCAATGAATAATAGAAATTTGAAATCGAACGGTTGCATTTGGAATTATGTCCAAATCAAATTTGGAAAAGGTCGTTGTAAGTGCAGTTCGATGGCCGTTGATGGAAACTGACTGTACGGGCCGTGATAAAATTATTAAAAATATTAATGATTTGTGTAAAATCATAATATATGAATTGGAAAGAACTGGGATGAAAAATTCCACATTTACAAAAATAAAAATAGATTTTTATCGAAATGAACTAGTTTTGAACTAGAAATATAATCCATTATTTCCGAATAAATAAATTGGATTCGAAGTGGTTTTGAAAATAATCAGAATTTCCAATACATAAATTGGAATGGATTTGAATCGAAATTATCTTCGGAATATTTCGATGTTGTAGTTTGTGATTATACAGATATGGTTGTGGAAATTTGAAAGATATATTTATATCGTTATTTCCAATACGATATTTGTTGGTTTCAGAATTTGATATTGAATATAAGTTGATATATTTTCTATTCAAAGCCTTGTATTTAATATCAAATGGAATTTTGGGTTCATCATGAATGGTGTCTTGAATAACACTGTTCTTGGACCCAGTGTAGAAAAGATTAAATCTTTCTATTTAGATTTAGTGAAGTGTACCAATTAAATAATATTTAATTGGAATTGAATTTGAATGTGATTTCGGGTTTATCGTGAACCGTGTTTTAGATGACATTGGTTCTTTAATCTAGTTAAAGACAGGATATTGATTTTTGAAAAGATTAAAACTAAGTGGAGTTTTAATGAATCTATAATTAGATTGAAATGTTTATTGATGATTTAAATTGTCAAATTTGGAAAGTGAATCGAGAATGGAGTATCACCAGTTTTGCTCCAAAGCGATAATTAAATCGTTAATTAGATTTGAACGTGAAATGGTAATTAATTTTACCGATAACACTGTGGTGTTAGATATGGAGTAATACCAGTTTTGCTCCATGGGATGAATAGGTTGGGATTGGGAAATAAAATAAATAATTACTTCGGTGTGGTTCGCTAATCCCGACTAGTTTGGAAAACCTTAACCTAGTTTGAAAAGATATCCAAAGGAAGATTAAAGAATAAATTTAGAAGAATTTATATTTAATAAAATTAATGGGAACCTTTCCCTAAGAATGTGAAAACTTGAATAAAAGAATATTCTGAATTGGAATGAGGCGTATGTTGTGTTTGTCTTACATTTGTTTGTTATATATGCGGGTTATTCGGAAAAGCCGGGTTTATACCCATTCTGAATAACCGATTCGACGATAAGTCGAAAATGAAGACGGTGGTTGAAGACCGGAAGTCTTCACATCGTTTGGGTGATTACTGATGATCTTGATTGGGCTGTACACCTAAGAGGAGGGAAACGGTTGGTGATCGTCCAGACGTACTTGGAGATCGATGGATATGCGAGGAAAGCGCCTCCGGTTCCGTTCAGACCCAGAACGATGTGTAAATGGATTGTGTGTCTGACATTGGATTTTATTCTATGTTGATTAATTTGTGTTAAATATATATCGGTTTGGCGGCGGAGAATTTATTCTCTTGCTTAACGCCCTTCTCTGAGACGTACGAGCTTAGAGGTTATATATCGATAAATATCAGTCGCATGGCATGAATTGCCTGTGTGGCACGCTGAGATGCAATGATCAAGGCTTCTGTTGAAAAGCGGAGTCTTGTGGTTGATGATCAAAGCACAGCCTACGTGGCATAACTTTGTGTATGACGTGAATTCGCGAGCCTCACACCTCGGTATGAGTCAAAAACGGGACAGTGACTGCAGGGAGAGCACGACGTTTCTATCTAGCTATGGTGGTGTTAGTGACTTACCAGCCCTGACGTTTATATTATTTTCACCTATGTGGTTGTTAGATGCGAGGCACCTCGATTTTAGGTCTGTTAGGACTGGGAAACGTGTGTTCACGAATACTAATCCACTAACGTAAGTGTGGACCGTCCCTGAAGCATCCAAGGGTTACCTAGAATGTGTAGTCCTGAGACATTTGCTAGAGTGTCTCGAAGCGGAGAGAAGCTTGCCCCTTGCCTCGACTCATGACGGAAATCCAATTTCTAATACGAGATATTTCAGTTTTAATTGTAGAACCTAGTATGGCGACATAGTGGTATGGGTCATTCATGCCGCCTAGGTTTGGTATTTATGATTGAAATTGTTTTGACACTATACACTTATAATAGTATCAAATGATTTGCTTTAAACGTACCAAGCATGTTTGGCTATTATAAGGGAAAACCCTATCCTCCGGCTTGCGTTGCATTGTGTGATGGGACCTGGGTCTTATAATAGATTCATTTTTACAAAAATCATTGCGCTATTTTGTTATATGCACTAGTGTTCTTGGGAGAAAACCCGTTCTGTGTTATACGGCGTGGTCCCTTGAATTACTCTCTTTTAAAGTAAAGTTTTAAATAACTGTTTTAGTTCTCACCCCAGTCACATGACTGACCTGGAGTTTGTTGTTTTAACCTAAACTCTGGGTGCCCTTATTTTCGACACGGGCAGCTAGTAGTTGGGTTTTTGCATATTTATATTCACAGGATCCTGATTTACAGCTGGAGCGATAGTCGGAAAGATCTGTAACCGTGTATTACTTCTAGTTGTGTTTTGTATTTTTTTCCGCTGTGATGTATGTAAATGTAATTTAAATCTCTGATATCTGTCAATTGTGTAATATTTATTCGTTCTCTATATATTCTTGTATTTAATGGAATTGTTGTAATAAACAATGAAATGTTCTTCTGTTTGCGCTCCGATGTGTGTTTTTCTCAAAGCAATCTGGGCTTTCCTTACCGGAGAAGTTACGGGTTACTACAGTTGGTATCAAAGCTTTGGTTTACAGAGCTCGAGAACAAGACACATTAGAACCAAACGAAAGAATCCATCGAATATTGGATTAGTAATATCCAATTAGAATTACTCGTTAGAGATAGGATCAGTAGTATCCTAGAACGAGTGTGAAGAGTTTATTTTGAAATAAAAAAAATGAAAACAAATTTTGTTTTGAAAATTAAGTTCATGTATACGTATTTGAATATTTTATTTGTATTGAATTTGGACGATCGAGTATATAAAGATTTTGCATATATGCATCATGAACGTATATTTGAAGTTTTAATATACTGGATAGATATAGAATCACACTCTAGTCGCCCGAGGATAATTTTGATGATGATGCATCATCATCAGTGTTTGTGCTCGAGTTTCAAAGGTGTGATATTTATATATTTCCATTAGACTGGTGTGAGAACCAAAACTAGATAGGTTCATTGTTGTGAATTGGCATCAAAAACATGATTTTCTGTATATATGTCAAAGTTATGAATTTGAAACGTTAATCCACTAATTGATTGATGGTTGGGTTGTATGTTTATTGGTTTGATAATTTTGAACCATTATGCCAAATTGAACCGATTATTGAACTGTATTGAAAATTGTTTGGAATTACATGCATATACATGTACTTACATTGAACAGGTCATAGCAAGGAGGCTAGAGCAGAAGAATAAAATTGTTTGCCCGACAAATAGGTACATGTTTACAAATTTATTGGGATTTGATGATTTTATGAGCCGATTGGCTAGCCGCTTGGCTGTTTCTTTTTCTTTTTAGATTGATGAGGGCCATGGGAGGCTAGTTGAAATATCCCGAAGTCCCCGGTGTAGGGGAGGTTATGGCGAAATTTTTCGAAAATTTAGGGTGTTAGCCAAATTTTTGAGAAATATGAAAAGTTCTTAGAAACTGAAAAGTTGAAGAACTTAAGCCATAATGAAAATAATGGAAGTTGAGTTGGTTTGTAAAACAACTTTCGGCTTCGTTCCTTTTCGGGGACGAAAAGTTTTAAGTGGGGGAGATTGTACTAACCCGGAAATCTGAGCCAATTTAAAATTTTTATTTTGGCAATTTTAGTGAATTTTGAATATTTAAAATGATTTATTTTAAATAATAACTACGATAAATTATTTCAAATAGAATTAGAATGTGTATATATTTGAATCGTCGTTAGAATATAAATATTTTATTTTAATTATAAAAGGAATTGAAAATGGCGCGGTAGTTCGATAATTCGATTACAAAGTTCAAACGAATGTACCGTGTGCAAAATACACCAGATTTTAATGAAACCAAAAATATTTGAATCTAATTGAGAATATCTTTCCAACGAATCCGAAAAATTGAAATTTCATAGCGGGAATCAAAAGATGCGTCCAGTTGAAAATTCAGAATAGTCGCTATGGAATTCTGGCCCTTAAAAATGGGAATTTTGCAAACAACCTCGGTTTTCGATGAAACCAATTTTGTTGGATCCGTGATGTCAAGTTATTGCTAGGTTTCAAAATTCGTAATTTTTCGAATCAATATGTGAGCGTGGCAAAGGAAAACACGTTTGACTAGTTTTAGTTAATTTTAATCGAATGGAAAATGGACATTTCTCAAACGGTCTCAGAATTTGACAGAATTAGTTTTGTTAGGACCGTATCATCAATATGAAGTTAGAAAATATTTTTCGGGAATTTTTGGAGACTATATGTGGGCCCGGTAAATTGAAATGCGCGTTCAAATTCAATACATAGCTTTATATTTTGATTTTGACGAAAATTGATCGAAACGATAGAATTGGCTTACGTTACATATCCCATTGTGTTCGGAATGGGGGTATTACCCTAGGGACGACAGTCGGCGGGTTCGATTTCGAGTTCAAAATAAAAAGTTACTTTTTGGACTTTAAAATTCAAAATTAAATAATTAAAAATAAAATAAACCCCCCTTTAATCTCCTTACTCGGTCAACCTCCCCCCTCCTCCTTCACTTTCCCGTTCGATTTCAGAAATAAAGGAAGAAAGACTGAACGACCGTCGCTCCCTCCGATCTGACCTCCGCCCACCGCCGATCGAGACCCCCTCCCCGCGTCGCTTCCCTCTCCCTCCTCCTCTTCTCCTTCCCGCATCCCTCCTTCTGCTCGGCATGAACCCCAAACACCCCCCTTTTCGAAACCCTAGCTGCCGGAGCACCATGGCGCCACCATCCGCCACCCACATGACCCCCGCCGACCCCCTCCGCCTCAGGCGACGGTGAACCACCCCTCCCCTTCAAAACAAAGGTAAAAATTGTTTATTTCAGTCTATGTATTTTAGTTCTTCAAGTATTTCCTTATATAAAACTGAAGAAAATTAAATGATGATCTATATAATAATAAAAATATGATTTTTATATTATAGGAATAATAAAAATATGATTTTTATATATATGAAGTGGGCAATATAATTTTTATTATGAAGTTAGCGCGATAAAAATATGATCTTTATTATATGAACACCATTATAAAAATAGAATTTTTATCTATATAGTAACGGTGTAAAAATAGAATTTTTATCTATATAGTAACGGTGTAAAAACGGAATTTTTATCTATATAGTAGCGGTATAAAAATAGAATTTTTATCTATATAGTAGCATAATAAAAATAGAATTTTTATTTATATAGTAGTGGTATAAAAATAGAATTTTTGTCCGTGTAGCAAATTTATAAAAATGTGATTTTTATATACATAACTACAATATAAAAATGTGATTTTTATATATGTAGTGAATACGGGCAACGAAATTGACAAAAGGAGAGCACGACGAAGATTTCTACATAAGAAGAGTCGTGGCGTTTGGTTTAGCTAGTCGGTGAGACATTCTCACTTTAAATCTTGTTTTCTAGTTAATAATATATACTAGGATGCAGATGGTGCTTAGCAGCACCCGACACCTGTCGTCCACAGACCATGGACGACTTGTATGCTTGTTTGATGTGTTGTGAAGTTTGTTTGTGATGTTGATGTGAAATGGATAATAAAACATTCATGTGTTGAAATAAATTAATTATCGTCAAAAATATAATTTTTAATGTGAATGTGAATAAATAAATATTCATTTACAAACCAGACGGTTTGTTTATGAACATCTATTTGAAGGACATTGATTGGGACGATAAATTTTACACGTCGCCCAACTGCACAAATAATATTCAGTGTTTGTGGATTGAACCCCACACGGGTGTTGGGATGATATTTGATGTATACTAATCCCAATTGTTTAGTGGTATGTCGATCGTTGGATTGACAGACTGTACGAGCGTTAATTATTTATATTTAATACTTATGCAGTTGTGTGGTGCACTTTGGATGATGGTTGATTATTTATCGTTGCTATTATATACATGTGTTGTATGGAATCCATATAATTAACATTATATGGTAATTGATTGGGCCTCATTCCAATTGGGAAAATAAAGAATATTATAAAATAAAGATTCATGTGTTGAATAGAATAAATAGTCATGTGTTGATTATGCTCATGTGTTGAGAATATTCATGTGTTGAAACTTATCATGTGTTGAACGAAATATTTTAACAAAAAAATTTACATCTTTATCATATATAAAATTAGAAACTAACTGGAAAATAGATAAGATGATTTGTAACAACCCGGAAAATCTGGGCCAGTTTAAAATTTTTATTTTGGCAATTTTAGTGAATTTTGATTATTTAAAATGAATTATTTTAAATAATATCGACGAGAAATTTATTTAGAATATAAATCGAACGTATATATTATACGCGTCGTCGTTAGAATATAAATATTTATATATAATTATAAATAGAATTGAAAATGGCGCGGTAGTTCGATAATTCGATTTCAAACTCCAATTGAATGTACCGGGTGCAAAACAATCCGGATTTTAGTGAAACCAAAAATAATGGGATCTAATTGTGAATATCTTTCCAACGAATCCGAAAAATCAAGATTTCATATCGGGAATCAAAAGATATGTCCAGTTGAAAATTCTGAATAGTCGCTATGGAATTCAGGCCCTTAAAAATGGACATTTTGCAAATGACCTCGGATTTCGACGAAACCAGTTTTGTTGGGTCCGCAGTGTCAAGTTATTGCTAGGTTTTAAATTTCATAATTTTTCGAATCAATATGTGAGCGTGGCAAAGGAAAACGCGTTTGACCAGTTTCAGTTGATTTTAATCGACTGGAAATTGGTCATTTTTCCAACGGTCTCGGAATTCGGCGAAACTAGTTTTGTTAGGACCGTATCGTCAATACGAAGCTAGAAAATATTTTTCGGGAATTTTTCTAGTTAGTATGTGACCCCGGTAATTTGAAATGTACGTTTAAAATTCAATAAAGTGTTTTAAATGTAAATTCAACGGAAACTGATTCAAACGATCAAACCAACCTACGAAACATATCCCATTGTGTTCGGAATGTGGGTAAAACGCTATGGACGACAGGCGGTGGGTTCGATTTCGAGAGCGTATAAAAAGTCAACGTAGGAGAGAAATTAATTAAATAAAAAAAAAAAAAAAAAATATTCCTCCCCCCTATTTCATTCTGGCCCCCCCCCCCTCGAAATCAAAGCTGACAAAAGAAAAAAAAAAACTTCAAAACCCGCCCCCCCCTCCAGTCTAAATCGCGACGCCGCCGCCTCCCTTGCCTTCACCGCCAGTAGCCGACGAGACCCCCCCCCCCTTCCCTCTGCGAACAGCGCGACGCCCCCCCGCTTCATTTCAGAGACCCCCTCCTCCGCGTTGAGCTCCAATGGTCGGCGCGCAAACCCCCTCCCCAAGCCTTAAATCGGCCGCCGACAGCCAAGGCAAGACCGCCATCACCACCTCGATGCCGGCGCCGCCTCTGGCCGAATTCTTCCCCCCCCCCCCCTTCTGGCGTGAATATACAGTAAGTTTTTTTTTGTGTAGTTTTGTTTTTTTTATTTTTAAGTAAGTTAAAATTGATTTTTTTTATAGGATTTAAAACTGATTTTTTTTTAGGATTTAAAACTGAATTTATTTTGAGATTTAAACTTTTAAAAGAAAAAGATTAAAACTGCATTTTAATAAAAGAAAAACTGTTTGGAAAAGAAAACTGTTTTGAAAAGAAAACAAAAACTGTTTTGGGAAAAAAAAAAAAAAGGGATTTGGACTTGAAAATAAAGATCATATTTTTAAAAATAGAAAAGACGAAATTTTTGTTAAGTAGAAGAAGTAAGATATGATTCTTATATTTTTAAAATAATAAAAATATAATTTTTACATCATAGGAAAGATCAGATCTTTGTTATAAAAATTGAAATTTTTATAAAAGGCATAAAGAAGGATTTTTATATATTGAACTTTGAAGTAAAAATTCGATTTTTATATATTGAACTTTGAACTAAAAATTCGATTTTTATATATGGAACTTTGAAGTAAAAATTCGATTTTTATATATTGAACTTTGAACTAAAAATTCGATTTTTATATATGGAACTTTGAAGTAAAAATTCGATTTTTATATATTGAACTTTGAACTAAAAATTCGATTTTTATATATTGAACTTTGAACTAAAAATTCGATTTTTATATATTGAACTTTGAACTAAAAATTCGATTTTTATATATTGAACTTTGAAGTAAAAATTCGATTTTTATATATGGAACTTTGAAGTAAAAAACTCGATTTTTACATATGTAGTGGCTACGGGCAATGAAGACGACGAAGAATTCTGCAGAAGAAGAGTCAAGATGATTGGATAGCTATCTGTGAGAATTTCTCACCTTTCAATTTCTTTTCTAGTTTTATATATATACTAGGATGCAGACGGTGCTTAGTAGCACCCGACACAATCGTCCACAGACCATGGACTTGTTTGTTTGGTTGCATAGATTAGTTGAATTATTTGTTTGGATTGAATTGTTTGGTGAGATGAGATTGATTTGATTGATGTGTGAATGGCGTGGGCCTTCACTAGACCGGGGATAAGGCTAGGCCTTGTCCCGTTTCTAGTATCGTGCCGTTATGCCGCCGAAATTTTCTAAAATAAGTTAGAAAAATAAAAATAGCATTTTATTTAAAGAATGAATTGAATAGAAATTCATAGGTTGAAATAAAATGTTTTATCGTTAAAAATATAATTTTTAACGTGAAGTGAATAAAATAAATATTCATTTACAAACCAGACGGTTTGTTTATGTACACTTATTTGAATGACATTGATTGGGACGATAAATTTTACACATCGCCCAACTGCACAAATAAAATCTGTGTTTGTTTGTTTGAAACCCCACACGGGTGTTGGGATGAAATTTGAAGTTCACTCATCCTGATTGATTAAATATGTCGATCGATTGATTGACAGGCTGTTACGAGCGTTGAATATCTATATTTGATGCTTATACAGTGTAGTGCACTTTGGTTGATGGTTGATTATTTTCAATGCTATTATATACATGTGTTGTATGAAAATCCATATAATTAATTTTATATGGTAATTGATTGGGCCTCATTCCAGTTTTGAAAAAGAAATATTTGAAAAAGAAATATTTGAAATAGAATATTTGAAAATAAAGGAATATATGAAGCCGTGTTGATTAGATTGACGCCATTTTGACGTGAACGATAATTATATCGATATTGAAAGTGATTTCGAAATAAATTGAATTGAAAACGATTTCGAAATGAATTGAATTGAAAACGATTTCGAAATGAATTGAATTGAAAACGATTTCGAAATGAATTGAATTGAAAACGATTTCGAAATGAAATGAATTGAAAACGATTTCGAAATGAAATGAATTGAAAACGATTTCGAAATGAAATGAATTGAAAACGATTTCGAAATGAATTGAATTGAAAACGAATTCAAATTGAATCGAAAGTGAATTGAAATGAATTCAAATTGAATTGGAATTTGAATTGAATAGAAATGAATTTTAAAACGAATTTATAAAGAAGAATTCAATTTTGATTTGAATTGAAAAGAAAGTTGAAATAGCTTTTGAAACGATTTTAAAACTATTTATATAATTCGTTTTAAATAGAAATCGACGAAGTATATATTATATATATTATATATATAATATAATGGCCTGAATAGAACGCGCCGCGCCGCGGCAGTTCGTGAATTTCGACCATTTATTTCAAACGGACATTACGGGAGATCCGACCGTCGGATTCTCCTAAAACCGGAACCGTTGGGTTCGTATCGAAAAGAGCTTTCTAACGAATATTAGAAATTTGAAATCTAACGGTTGGATTTGGAGATATGTCCAAATCAAATTCGAAAAAGGTCGCTATAAGTGCAGTTCGATGGCCATTGATGGAAATCGACTGTACGGGCCTTGATAAAATTATTAAAAATAGTAATAATTTGTGTAAAATCATAAGAAATGATTTAGAAAGAATTGGGATGAAAAACTCCATATTTGAAAAGATAAAAATGGATTTTTATCGAAATGAACTAGTTTTGAACTAGAGTTATAATTTTATTTATTTTTAAATAAATAAATTGAATTTGAAAAGGGTTTTGAAAATAACCAAAATTTCCAATGATTGCATTGGAGTGGATTTGAATCGAAATTGTCTTCGGAATATTTCGATGTTGGAATTTGTGATTATACGGATGTTGTTACGGAAATTTGAAAGATATATATTTATATCGTTATTTCCAATACGACATTTGTTAATCGTAGAATTTGATATTGAATATAAGCCGATATATTTTCTATTCAGAGCCTTGTATTGAATATCGAATGTGATTTGGGTTTGTCGTGAATGGTGTCTTCACTAACACTGTTCTTGAACCCAGTTGAGAAAAGATTAAATCTTTTGATTTAGATTTAATGAAGTGTACCAATTAAATGATATTTAATTGGAATTGAATTGATATTGATTTTTGGGTTTATCGTGAACAGTGTTTTAAATAACACTCGTTCTTTAACCCGATAATTAATGAATGTGATTTTTGGGTTTATCGTGAACAGTGTTTTAAATAACACTCGTTCTTTAACCCGATAATTAATGAATGTGATTTTTGGGTTTATCGTGAACAGTGTTTTAAATAACACTCGTTCTTTAACCCGATAATTAATGAATGTGATTTGGGTTTGTCGTGAATGGTGTCTTCACTAACACTGTTCTTGAACCCAGTTGAGAGAAGATTAAATCTTTTTATTTAGATTTAATGAAGTGTACCAATTAAATGATATTTAATTGGAATTGAATTGATATTGATTTTTGGGTTTATCGTGAACAGTGTTTTAAATAACACTCGTTCTTTAACCCGATAATTAATGAATGTGATTTTTGGGTTTATCGTGAACAGTGTTTTAAATAACACTCGTTCTTTAACCCGATAATTAATGAATGTGATTTTTGGGTTTATCGTGAACAGTGTTTTAAATAACACTCGTTCTTTAACCCGATAATTAATGAATGTGACTTTGGGTTTATCGTGAACCGTGTTTTTAATGACACTGATTCTTTAACCCAGTCACAGATTAAAACTAAGTGGAGTTTTAATGAATCTTTAATTAGATTGAAAAGATCGAGAATGGAGTATCACCAGTTTTGCTCCAGGCGATAGTTAAATCTTTAATTAGATTTGAATGTGAAATTTAGAAACTAACTGGCGGTTAGCCAAGCAGAATGGTTTTCTGGATATTGATCTGATGTTGGTTTCGGCCTTCGGGGTTATTATTTGGGGAATTATTCTCTTGATTAATTTACGGTTAGTGACTAATGAATTGGAATGAGGCGTATGTTGTGTTTGTGTAACACTTATTTAAAATATACGCGAGTTATTCGGAAAGACCGGGTTTATCCCATTCTGAATAACTGATACGACGATAAGTCGAAGATGAAGACGATGGTCGAAGACCGGAGGTTTTCACGTCGTTTGGGTGATAACTGATGATCTTGATTGGGCTGTACACCCAAGAAGATGGAAACAGTTAGTGATCGTCCAGACGTACTTGGAGATCGATGGATATGCGGGGTACTAGGTGCCTCCGGTTTCGTTCAGACCCAGAACGGACTTGTAAATGGACTGTGTGTCTGACATCGGATTTCATTCTGTGTGACTGATATCGGTTGCATAGGATGGTTTGCCTGTGTGGCATGCTAAGATGCAAGTGATCAAGGCTTCTGTTGAAAAGCAAAGTCTTGTGTTGATGATCAAAGCACGGCCTTTGTGGCGTAGCTTTGTGTAACGTTTACCTCGCGTGTTTCACACCCGGTATGAACCAAAAACGGGAGACGGACCTCAGGGAGGGCATGCGTTTCTTTCTAGCTAGAAGTGGCGTCAGTGGTTTTACACGCCCTGACGAGTTTGACTTATGTGGTTGTTGCTGTTGCGAGGCGCCTCGGTTATATCGGTTTCGGCCGAATGCATTCTGGTCGGCTGACGGACCAGACTTACACCCCATAGGGTGGGGAGACGTATTGTTCAGGCATAATAATCCACTCCGTGTGGACCGGCCCTGACGATCCAAGGGGCAGTTGCGGCTGTTCCTGAGGCTCGGGCTAGACAGTCTCGAATCGGTTGAGGATCTTGCCCCTAGCCTCGGTTCATAGATGGAAATCCAATTTCCAAATTCGTGACTTGCGGTTTTATTTGTAAACCTATATATGGCGACATAGTGGCATGGGACGCTCATGCCGCCTATGATTGATACTTATGATTTGAAGTTGTTGTATACACTATGCACTTATAATAGTATCAAATGATTTGTTTTAAACCGTATCAAGCATTCTTTGGCTGTTATAAGGGAAAACCCTATCCTCGACTGCGTTGCATTGTGTGATGGGACCTGGGTCTTATAACAACTTCATTTTTCTTTATTTAGCATTGCGCTGTTTGTTTTATGCACTGGTATTCTTGGGAGGAAACCCGTTCCGTGTTATACGGCGTGGTCCCTTGATTTACCTAATGATTTAAAATAAAGATTAATAACTGTTTTAGTTCTCACACCAGTCACATGACTGACCTGGAGTTTATTGTTTTAACCTAAACTCTGGGTGCCCTTATTTTGACACGGGCAGCTAGTAGTTTTGGTTTTGCAGATTTATATTCACAGGATCCTGGTTTACAGCTGGAACGATATCCGGAAAGCTTTGTATCCGTATATCTCTTCTAGTTGTGTATTGTATTATTTTCCGCTGCGATGAATTTAAATGTAATTTAAATCTCTGATATTTCTGTGTAATATTCTTTTATACTCTGTATATTCTTGTAATCTGATGCATTGTTGTAATATACAGTGAAATGTTCTTTTATATGCGTTCTGTTGTGGTTTGTTCTCGAACTATCCGTCGCTTTCCTTTACGGGGAAGTTACGGGTTTTCACAGTTGGTATCAGAGCTTTGGTTTACAAAGCAGAGAACAAGACACATTAGAACCGTACGAAAGAATTCATCAGAAATTGGATTAGTAATATCCAACGAGAATGACTCGTTAGAGATGGGATCAGTAGTATCCTAGAACGAGTGTGAAGAGTATATTTTTGAAAATGAAAACAAATTTTTGTTTTGAAAATTTAATCAATTATTCGTATTTGATTATCTATTTAAATTGATGTGGACAATCCAGTATATATAGATTTTGCGTATACGTCTGATCCGCGTGTATTCGAAGTTTTAATATATTGGATAGATATAGAGTCGCACTCTAGTCGCCCGGACATGGTCCTGATGATGAAGTATACCATCACCAGCATTTATTTTCGAGTAACGAAAGTGTGATATCTATATATTTCCATTAGATTGGTGTGAGAACCAAAATTAGATAGGGCTTATTGTTGTGAATTGGCATCAAAAACATGATTTTTTGTATATGTATCAAAATTATGAATTTGAAACGTTAAATTCACTAATTGATTGATGTTTGTGTTGTTTGTTAAATTGTTTGATAATTTTTAACCGATTAGCCTGATTGAATCATATATTGACTTATATTGAAAATTGGTCGCATTTGCTTGCACATACATATATATCATTGAACAGGTCATAGCAAGGAGGCTAGAGCCAGAGAATAAAATTTGTTTGCCCGACAAATAGGTACATGTTTACTACATAATTTCCTGTTTTGTTTGGGTGATGATGATTTTGTGAGCCTATTGGCTAGCCGCTTGGCTTTTTCTTTTTCTTTTTGAGATCTGAAGGACCGGGGAAGCTATTTGAAATTCCCCGATGCTCCCGGTGCAGGGGAGGTTATGGCGAAATTTTTCAAAAATTTAGGGTGTTAGCCAAATTTTTGAAGTTTTGAAAATTCTCAGAAACTAAAGAGTTGGAGAATGGAAGCCAGATCGAACGTAGAACTGAATAATCAAACCACTTTCGACTTTGTTCCTTTTCGGGGACGAAAAGTTTTAAGTGGGGGAGATTGTAACAACCCGGAAAATCTGGGCCAGTTTAAAATTTTTATTTTGGCAATTTTAGTGAATTTTGATTATTTAAAATGAATTATTTTAAATAATATCGACGAGAAATTTATTTAGAATATAAATCGAACGTATATATTATACGCGTCGTCGTTAGAATATAAATATTTATATATAATTATAAATAGAATTGAAAATGGCGCGGTAGTTCGATAATTCGATTTCAAACTCCAATTGAATGTACCGGGTGCAAAACAATCCGGATTTTAGTGAAACCAAAAATAATGGGATCTAATTGTGAATATCTTTCCAACGAATCCGAAAAATCAAGATTTCATATCGGGAATCAAAAGATATGTCCAGTTGAAAATTCTGAATAGTCGCTATGGAATTCAGGCCCTTAAAAATGGACATTTTGCAAATGACCTCGGATTTCGACGAAACCAGTTTTGTTGGGTCCGCAGTGTCAAGTTATTGCTAGGTTTTAAATTTCATAATTTTTCGAATCAATATGTGAGCGTGGCAAAGGAAAACGCGTTTGACCAGTTTCAGTTGATTTTAATCGACTGGAAATTGGTCATTTTTCCAACGGTCTCGGAATTCGGCGAAACTAGTTTTGTTAGGACCGTATCGTCAATACGAAGCTAGAAAATATTTTTCGGGAATTTTTCTAGTTAGTATGTGACCCCGGTAATTTGAAATGTACGTTTAAAATTCAATAAAGTGTTTTAAATGTAAATTCAACGGAAACTGATTCAAACGATCAAACCAACCTACGAAACATATCCCATTGTGTTCGGAATGTGGGTAAAACGCTATGGACGACAGGCGGTGGGTTCGATTTCGAGAGCGTATAAAAAGTCAACGTAGGAGAGAAATTAATTAAATAAAAAAAAAAAAAGGGATTTGGACTTGAAAATAAAGATCATATTTTTAAAAATAGAAAAGACGAAATTTTTGTTAAGTAGAAGAAGTAAGATATGATTCTTATATTTTTAAAATAATAAAAATATAATTTTTACATCATAGGAAAGATCAGATCTTTGTTATAAAAATTGAAATTTTTATAAAAGGCATAAAGAAGGATTTTTATATATTGAACTTTGAAGTAAAAATTCGATTTTTATATATTGAACTTTGAACTAAAAATTCGATTTTTATATATGGAACTTTGAAGTAAAAATTCGATTTTTATATATTGAACTTTGAACTAAAAATTCGATTTTTATATATGGAACTTTGAAGTAAAAATTCGATTTTTATATATTGAACTTTGAACTAAAAATTCGATTTTTATATATTGAACTTTGAACTAAAAATTCGATTTTTATATATTGAACTTTGAACTAAAAATTCGATTTTTATATATTGAACTTTGAAGTAAAAATTCGATTTTTATATATGGAACTTTGAAGTAAAAAACTCGATTTTTACATATGTAGTGGCTACGGGCAATGAAGACGACGAAGAATTCTGCAGAAGAAGAGTCAAGATGATTGGATAGCTATCTGTGAGAATTTCTCACCTTTCAATTTCTTTTCTAGTTTTATATATATACTAGGATGCAGACGGTGCTTAGTAGCACCCGACACAATCGTCCACAGACCATGGACTTGTTTGTTTGGTTGCATAGATTAGTTGAATTATTTGTTTGGATTGAATTGTTTGGTGAGATGAGATTGATTTGATTGATGTGTGAATGGCGTGGGCCTTCACTAGACCGGGGATAAGGCTAGGCCTTGTCCCGTTTCTAGTATCGTGCCGTTATGCCGCCGAAATTTTCTAAAATAAGTTAGAAAAATAAAAATAGCATTTTATTTAAAGAATGAATTGAATAGAAATTCATAGGTTGAAATAAAATGTTTTATCGTTAAAAATATAATTTTTAACGTGAAGTGAATAAAATAAATATTCATTTACAAACCAGACGGTTTGTTTATGTACACTTATTTGAATGACATTGATTGGGACGATAAATTTTACACATCGCCCAACTGCACAAATAAAATCTGTGTTTGTTTGTTTGAAACCCCACACGGGTGTTGGGATGAAATTTGAAGTTCACTCATCCTGATTGATTAAATATGTCGATCGATTGATTGACAGGCTGTTACGAGCGTTGAATATCTATATTTGATGCTTATACAGTGTAGTGCACTTTGGTTGATGGTTGATTATTTTCAATGCTATTATATACATGTGTTGTATGAAAATCCATATAATTAATTTTATATGGTAATTGATTGGGCCTCATTCCAGTTTTGAAAAAGAAATATTTGAAAAAGAAATATTTGAAATAGAATATTTGAAAATAAAGGAATATATGAAGCCGTGTTGATTAGATTGACGCCATTTTGACGTGAACGATAATTATATCGATATTGAAAGTGATTTCGAAATAAATTGAATTGAAAACGATTTCGAAATGAATTGAATTGAAAACGATTTCGAAATGAATTGAATTGAAAACGATTTCGAAATGAATTGAATTGAAAACGATTTCGAAATGAAATGAATTGAAAACGATTTCGAAATGAAATGAATTGAAAACGATTTCGAAATGAAATGAATTGAAAACGATTTCGAAATGAATTGAATTGAAAACGAATTCAAATTGAATCGAAAGTGAATTGAAATGAATTCAAATTGAATTGGAATTTGAATTGAATAGAAATGAATTTTAAAACGAATTTATAAAGAAGAATTCAATTTTGATTTGAATTGAAAAGAAAGTTGAAATAGCTTTTGAAACGATTTTAAAACTATTTATATAATTCGTTTTAAATAGAAATCGACGAAGTATATATTATATATATTATATATATAATATAATGGCCTGAATAGAACGCGCCGCGCCGCGGCAGTTCGTGAATTTCGACCATTTATTTCAAACGGACATTACGGGAGATCCGACCGTCGGATTCTCCTAAAACCGGAACCGTTGGGTTCGTATCGAAAAGAGCTTTCTAACGAATATTAGAAATTTGAAATCTAACGGTTGGATTTGGAGATATGTCCAAATCAAATTCGAAAAAGGTCGCTATAAGTGCAGTTCGATGGCCATTGATGGAAATCGACTGTACGGGCCTTGATAAAATTATTAAAAATAGTAATAATTTGTGTAAAATCATAAGAAATGATTTAGAAAGAATTGGGATGAAAAACTCCATATTTGAAAAGATAAAAATGGATTTTTATCGAAATGAACTAGTTTTGAACTAGAGTTATAATTTTATTTATTTTTAAATAAATAAATTGAATTTGAAAAGGGTTTTGAAAATAACCAAAATTTCCAATGATTGCATTGGAGTGGATTTGAATCGAAATTGTCTTCGGAATATTTCGATGTTGGAATTTGTGATTATACGGATGTTGTTACGGAAATTTGAAAGATATATATTTATATCGTTATTTCCAATACGACATTTGTTAATCGTAGAATTTGATATTGAATATAAGCCGATATATTTTCTATTCAGAGCCTTGTATTGAATATCGAATGTGATTTGGGTTTGTCGTGAATGGTGTCTTCACTAACACTGTTCTTGAACCCAGTTGAGAAAAGATTAAATCTTTTGATTTAGATTTAATGAAGTGTACCAATTAAATGATATTTAATTGGAATTGAATTGATATTGATTTTTGGGTTTATCGTGAACAGTGTTTTAAATAACACTCGTTCTTTAACCCGATAATTAATGAATGTGATTTTTGGGTTTATCGTGAACAGTGTTTTAAATAACACTCGTTCTTTAACCCGATAATTAATGAATGTGATTTTTGGGTTTATCGTGAACAGTGTTTTAAATAACACTCGTTCTTTAACCCGATAATTAATGAATGTGATTTGGGTTTGTCGTGAATGGTGTCTTCACTAACACTGTTCTTGAACCCAGTTGAGAGAAGATTAAATCTTTTTATTTAGATTTAATGAAGTGTACCAATTAAATGATATTTAATTGGAATTGAATTGATATTGATTTTTGGGTTTATCGTGAACAGTGTTTTAAATAACACTCGTTCTTTAACCCGATAATTAATGAATGTGATTTTTGGGTTTATCGTGAACAGTGTTTTAAATAACACTCGTTCTTTAACCCGATAATTAATGAATGTGATTTTTGGGTTTATCGTGAACAGTGTTTTAAATAACACTCGTTCTTTAACCCGATAATTAATGAATGTGACTTTGGGTTTATCGTGAACCGTGTTTTTAATGACACTGATTCTTTAACCCAGTCACAGATTAAAACTAAGTGGAGTTTTAATGAATCTTTAATTAGATTGAAAAGATCGAGAATGGAGTATCACCAGTTTTGCTCCAGGCGATAGTTAAATCTTTAATTAGATTTGAATGTGAAATTTAGAAACTAACTGGCGGTTAGCCAAGCAGAATGGTTTTCTGGATATTGATCTGATGTTGGTTTCGGCCTTCGGGGTTATTATTTGGGGAATTATTCTCTTGATTAATTTACGGTTAGTGACTAATGAATTGGAATGAGGCGTATGTTGTGTTTGTGTAACACTTATTTAAAATATACGCGAGTTATTCGGAAAGACCGGGTTTATCCCATTCTGAATAACTGATACGACGATAAGTCGAAGATGAAGACGATGGTCGAAGACCGGAGGTTTTCACGTCGTTTGGGTGATAACTGATGATCTTGATTGGGCTGTACACCCAAGAAGATGGAAACAGTTAGTGATCGTCCAGACGTACTTGGAGATCGATGGATATGCGGGGTACTAGGTGCCTCCGGTTTCGTTCAGACCCAGAACGGACTTGTAAATGGACTGTGTGTCTGACATCGGATTTCATTCTGTGTGACTGATATCGGTTGCATAGGATGGTTTGCCTGTGTGGCATGCTAAGATGCAAGTGATCAAGGCTTCTGTTGAAAAGCAAAGTCTTGTGTTGATGATCAAAGCACGGCCTTTGTGGCGTAGCTTTGTGTAACGTTTACCTCGCGTGTTTCACACCCGGTATGAACCAAAAACGGGAGACGGACCTCAGGGAGGGCATGCGTTTCTTTCTAGCTAGAAGTGGCGTCAGTGGTTTTACACGCCCTGACGAGTTTGACTTATGTGGTTGTTGCTGTTGCGAGGCGCCTCGGTTATATCGGTTTCGGCCGAATGCATTCTGGTCGGCTGACGGACCAGACTTACACCCCATAGGGTGGGGAGACGTATTGTTCAGGCATAATAATCCACTCCGTGTGGACCGGCCCTGACGATCCAAGGGGCAGTTGCGGCTGTTCCTGAGGCTCGGGCTAGACAGTCTCGAATCGGTTGAGGATCTTGCCCCTAGCCTCGGTTCATAGATGGAAATCCAATTTCCAAATTCGTGACTTGCGGTTTTATTTGTAAACCTATATATGGCGACATAGTGGCATGGGACGCTCATGCCGCCTATGATTGATACTTATGATTTGAAGTTGTTGTATACACTATGCACTTATAATAGTATCAAATGATTTGTTTTAAACCGTATCAAGCATTCTTTGGCTGTTATAAGGGAAAACCCTATCCTCGACTGCGTTGCATTGTGTGATGGGACCTGGGTCTTATAACAACTTCATTTTTCTTTATTTAGCATTGCGCTGTTTGTTTTATGCACTGGTATTCTTGGGAGGAAACCCGTTCCGTGTTATACGGCGTGGTCCCTTGATTTACCTAATGATTTAAAATAAAGATTAATAACTGTTTTAGTTCTCACACCAGTCACATGACTGACCTGGAGTTTATTGTTTTAACCTAAACTCTGGGTGCCCTTATTTTGACACGGGCAGCTAGTAGTTTTGGTTTTGCAGATTTATATTCACAGGATCCTGGTTTACAGCTGGAACGATATCCGGAAAGCTTTGTATCCGTATATCTCTTCTAGTTGTGTATTGTATTATTTTCCGCTGCGATGAATTTAAATGTAATTTAAATCTCTGATATTTCTGTGTAATATTCTTTTATACTCTGTATATTCTTGTAATCTGATGCATTGTTGTAATATACAGTGAAATGTTCTTTTATATGCGTTCTGTTGTGGTTTGTTCTCGAACTATCCGTCGCTTTCCTTTACGGGGAAGTTACGGGTTTTCACATGATTGGTCTCCTGGGTATTGATCTGATGTTGGTTTCGGTCTTCGGGGTTAATATTTAAGGAATCGTTCTCTTACTAATTTACGGTTGGAGTCTGATGATAAAAAAAATTAAATGATAGTAATAATAATTTTATAAAATATATCAAATAACAAAAATAGTTATGTGTTGGCAGTACTCATGTGTTGAGAATAGTCATGTGTTGAAAGAAATATAGATTCATGTGTTAAATAGAATAAATATTCATTTGTTGAATAGAATAACGAAGTTATTGAAAAATATAAGCCGTGTTGATTAGGGATGCGCTATTTTGACGCGAATGATATTTATATCGATTATATTCGTTTTTATAATGATTATAGAAAAGGAAGTGATTCCAGAATATAACGTTTTGAAAATATTGTCATTTGTATATCGATGATATGGAATATTCAATTTTGATTCGAAATTGAATATGAAGTTGAAATTGTTTCGAAAACGAATCTAAAACGATTTATAAAATACGTTTTAAAAGGAAATCGAGGAATATATAATATATATAAATTATATATATAATGGCCTGAATAAAACGCGCCATGCCGCAGCAGTTCGTGAATTTCGACCATTGACTTCTAATTGACGTTACGGGAGATCCGACCGTCGGATTCTCCTAAAACTGGAACCATTGTGTTCGTATCTAAAAGAGCTTTTCAATGAATATTAGAAATTTGAAATCTAACGGTTGGATTTGGAATTATGTCCAAATCAAATTTGGAAAAGGTTGTTGTAAGTGCAGTTCGATGTCCGTTGATGGAAACCGACTGTACAGGCCTTGATAAAATTATTAAAAATATTAATGATTTGTGTAAAATCATAATATATGAATTGGAAAGAACTGGGATGAAAAATTCCACATTTGTAAAGATAAAAATAGATTTTTATCGAAATTAACTAGTTTGGAACTAGAAATATAATCCATTATTTCTGAATAAATAAATTGGATTCGAAGTGGCTTTGAAAATAATCAGAATTTCCAGTACGTGAATTGGAATGGATTTGAATCGAAATTATCTTTAGAATATTTCGATGTTGGATTTCGTGATTATACAGATATGGTTGTGGAAATTTGAAAGATATATTTATATCGTTATTTCCAATATGATATTTGTTGGTTTCAGAATTTGATATTGAATGTAAGCCGATATTTTTTCTATTCAGAGCCTTGCATTTAATATCAAATGAAATTTTGGGCTCGCCGTGAATGGTGTCTTGAATAACACTGTTCTTGGACCCAGTGTAGAAAAGATTAAATCTTTCTATTTAGATTTAATGAAGTGTACCAATTAAATAATATTTAATTGGAATTGAATTTGAATGTGATTTTGGGTTTATCGTGAACCGTGTTTTAGATGACACTGGTTCTTTAACCCAGTTAAAGACAGGATATTGATTTTTGAAAAGATTAAAACTAAGTGGAGTTTTAATGAATCTATAATTAGATTGAAATGTGAATTTATGATTTAAATTATCAAATTTGGAAAATGATCGAGAATGGAGTATTACCTGTTTTGCTCCAAAGCGATAAATAAATCTTTAATTAGATTTGAACATGAAATGGTAATTAATTTTACCGATAACACCGTGGTGTTAGATATGGAGTATTACCAGTTTTTCTCCATGGGATGAATAGGTTGGGATTGGGAAATAAAATAAATAATTACTTCGGTGTGGTTCGCTAATCCCGACTAGTTTGGAAAACCTTAACCTGGTTTGAAAAGATATCCAAAAGAAGATTAAAGAATAAATTTAGAAGAATTTATCTTTGATAAAATTAATGGGAACCTTTCCCTAAGAATGTGAAAATTTGAATAAAAGAAAATTCTGAATTGGAATGAGGCGTATGTTGTGTTTGTGTAACATTTGTTTATTATATACGCGGGTTATTCAGAAAAGTCGGGTTTATACCCATTCTGAATAACCGATTCGACGATAAGTCGAAGACGAAGATGGTGGGTGAAGACCGGAAGTCTTCAAATCATTTGGGTGATTATTGATGATCTTGATTGGGCTGTACACCCAAGAGGAGGGAAACAGTTGGTGATCGTCCAGACGTACTTGGAGATCGATGGATATGCGAGGAAAGTGCCTCCGGTTCCGTTCAGACCCACAACGGACGTGTAATTGGATTGTGTGTCTGACATTGGATTTTATTATGTGTTGATTGATTTCTATTAAATATATAACTGTTTGGCGGTGGAGAATAATTTATTCTCTTGCTTAACGCCCTTCTCTGAGACGTACGAGATCAGAGGTTATATATCGATAGATATCAGTCGCATGGCATGAATTGCCTGTGTGGCATGCTGAGATGCAATGATCAAGGCTTCTGTTGAAAAGCGGAGTCTTGTGGTTGATGATCAAAGCACGGCCTATGTGGCATAGCTTTGTGTATAACGTGAATTCGCGAGCCTCACACCTCGGTATGAGTCAAAAATGGGATAGTGACTGCAGGGAGAGCACGACGTTTCTTTCTAGCTATGGTGGTATCAGTGACTTACCAGCCCTGACAATTATATTATTTTCACCTATGTGGTTGTTTGATGCGAGGCGCCTCGATTTTAGGTCTGTTAGGACCAAGAAACATGTGTTCAGGAATACTAATCCACTAACGTAAGTGTGGACCGGCCCTGAAGCATCCAAGGGTTACCCAGAGTGTGTAGTCCTGAGACATTTGCTAGAGTGTCTCGAAGCGGAGAGGAGCTTGCCCCTTGCCTCGACTCATGACAGAAATCCAATTTCCAATACAAGATATTTCGGTTTTAATTGTAGAACCTAGTATGGCGACATGGTGGTATGGGTCATTCATGCCACCTAAGATTGATATTTATGATTGAAATTGTTTTGACACTATACACTTATAATAGTATCAAATGATTTGTTTTAAACGTACCAAGCATGTTTGGCTATTATAAGGGAAATCCCTATCCTCCGGCTTGCGTTGCATTGTGTGATGGGACCTGGGTCTTATAATAGCTTCATTTTTCCAAAAAGCATTGCGCTGTTTTGTTATATGCACTAGTGTTCTTGGGAGAAACCTATTCCGTGTTATACGGCGTGGTCCCTTGAATTACTCTCTTTTAAAGTAAAGTTTTAAATAACTGTTTTAGTTCTCACACCAGTCACATGACTGACATGGAGTTTATTGTTTTGACCTAAACTCTGGGTGCCCTTATTTTCGACATGAGCAGCTAGTAGTTGGATTTCTGCAGATTTATATTCATAGGTTCCTGATTTACAGCTGAAACGATACTTGGAAAGCTTTGTATCCATGTATTACTTCTAGTTGTGTTTTGTATTATTTTCCGCTGCGATGTATGTAAATGTAATTTAAATCTTTGATATCTTTCAATTGTGTAATATTTATTCATTCTCTGTATATTCTTGTATTCTGATGGAATTGTTGTAATAAATAATGAAATGTTCTTTTGTTTGCGTTCCAATGTGTGTTGTTCTCAAAGCAATCCGGGCTTTCCTTACCAGGGAAGTTACGGGTTACTACAAATTCCCTCCATCATTATTTAATGATAATATCAGGAAAAGTTAATAGAAGAGAAAGATACACAACTTATTGATTTTTCTAGTAAATTATCGGGTTTATGTATATTCATGGATTATATACTTGTTCAAGGGTGTGCCACTTTCCGATATATACAGGAATTGTGATGATTTGCTAGTGCCTCCACAGTTGCTACTAGATTCATGTCAAAATCTAAGGGGGGAATCAGCAAGTTATGGATGCACATAAAAAAATGGATTTTATAAGGTAATTTCTTACTTGTTAAAAAGAAAATCATTTTTGTTTTGCTTTCAGTGTTCAAATTTATATCTGGTGATATGTTTACAGAAATTGGGAATAAAACAGTTAACTTTTTGTACACATTCCCTATTTAGTGCAATGTTGTAAGGTTACAGCAATGCAAGACTTAAATGTTGTATAATAAGTTCTGAATGGTGTATATAAATATATTCTCTCTACATTTGGTTACAACTTTTTTTTGTTTGCAGTCACACCGTGCTAGTAACAGTATGCAGGCTCAAGATCAATGAGATTATGTTACTTTGGACGGTTTGGTGAAAAAAAAGTGCAAGCTATTAGGTTGGGAGAAAAATGTAGTTGTAGAGGGGACGATAGCAAGTACTGATGTTGATGCTTTAGTACATTTTAAAAAGCTTGGAGCTGATGTTTGGAAGATATGTGTGAATGTAGTGATGAACCGGAAGCTTTTTCGTTTAGGCTAAATTCAGAGATGTCCACTATCAAACGGGTCGTTGTATCTACCGTCACGTAGCACAAAGATTACATTTCCTTGGTCTAGTGTTGGTACTTATGAAACTAGTTATGTAATTTATGTTAGAACTGTGTCAATATAACTTATCTAATCTTTTGGAACGTAAACTTATCTAGATCTTTTGAAATGTAAACTTATATAACTTTTTGAAATGTGTTGGAATTTTATGAACTCTTGCTTTAGTCTTTTATTATGTGTTATTATCATGTGATTTCGATTGTTGCATCATAATATTTATTGCATGTTAAAATATTCATTATTATAATGGATGTATATGGCAGTAATTATATTTAAATCTGCATTTACTTCGCAACGGTCGACAACTATTGTTATATAATGTATTACAACGGGCAAATGCCGCTTGTAATTTATTAGCTATCACAACGGGTTTATAGCCATTTTCATAGAGTCATTGCATTTGAGAGAGAAAGTTATTACAACGGTCATTTACAACAGTCACTGACCATTGTAAAATAGTCAGGACCTATTACGACGACGCATATTAGGACGGGCGTGTGCATATAACAACGGTCTTTGCCCGTTGTAAAATGACTGTTTTGTTGTAGTGATATATATATATATATGTATGTATGTATGTATGTATGTATGTATAAAGTAACTCAATTTTTCTTTCATTTTCACTTATGTATACAACAAAATTATAAAACATCAATTACCCGTTTTATATATAGATATACATTGGTTAAGGAATTTTAAATCATCAACAAATATATTTATTTGGAATTTCCTTGATATTTACCAGAGATATAAATCTTATTAATTAAATTTAATTTAATTTACCAGTATAATCTATACATTATAGATTATAAAATTAGTCCAAAAATTAGGTTGTTATAATATTTAAGTGCATATCACCACCGTATCATCACAACTATTAACAATAATAAAAAAATGTTACCGTTATAACAAGTGTTGTCTATGAACAAGTTTGACTGAAGTTTAAGCTTATCGTGTAGGTGCTAAAATAAACAATATCAGATATGTTCTACATAAACTAGAACATTAAAATATTCACAAAATAGAATAAATGCATGCTCAGACATAGTTTTGTTTTCTTAAATACCATGTGCATTGTCGATATGCTCAATAAAGATTAAGAGGTCATCTAATCTACGCTGCCGATCTTCCATTAAAGTGGAAGAAATAGTTAAACCATGATAACTATTTTCAACAAACCTCTTCACCATCTTCTGAAAGTCCCTTGACTTTCAGTTTCTGCTTTGAGTTTTTTAGCAGCTTTAGTGGCCATGCATTCTTTTTCAATGGTGATTTATGCTTCTTATTCTACCTTAGCTTTTGCTATGGCTACGTATGCTTCTCTTCTTCCCTCTTTTGGTATTGCACTGCCAAAATACAAGTTTCTATAGAATCAAATATCAAGTGCATAACAAAGTTATAAAATTTTGCTTTTTGATAATCAAAATAAAGAGATAGAAACTATAAACGCTTGCATTTCATACGCAACTATGTATTATACACAATTTTAAATGCTTTATAAAGAAAAAAAGTGGGAAGATGGACGTTGGATCGATTATTGTGACGGCCGGGAATTTCACTCGATCCGAATTAGTCGTTAAACCGATCTAGACCGTTGGAAACCCCTGATCGTTTTGAGAGCAGGACAAATCAGAACACAAACGGAAGAACATTTCATTGTTATTGCAACAATTCTATCAGATACAAGAATATGCAGAGTATAATTGAATAAATTACATTCGACAAATATCAGAGATTACAATAAATTACATAGCAGCAGAAAATAATACAAAACACAACTGAAGGTGATATACGGATACAGAGCTTTCCGGATATCATTCTAGCTGTAAACCAGGATCCTGTGAATATAAATCTGCAAAACCAAAACTACTAGCTGCCCGTGTCGAAAATAGGGGCACCCAGAGTTTAGGTTAAAACAATAAACTCCAGGTCAGTCATGTGACTGGTGTGAGAACTAAAACAGTTACTACTATTGGTTTTAAAGTTAGGTAAATCAAGGGACCACGCCGTATAACACGGAACGGGTTTCCTCCCAAGAATACCAGTGCATAGAACAAACAGCGCAATGCTAAATAAAGAAAAATGAAGCTGTTATAAGACCCAGGTCCCATCACACAATGCAACGCAAGCCGGAGGATAGGGTTTTCCCTTATAACAGCCAAAGCATGCTTGATACGTTTAAACCACGTTATTTGATACTATTATAGGTGTATAGTGTCAAAACAATTTCAATCATAAATATCAATCATAGGCGGCATAGCTACCATCTACTATGTCGCCATACTAGTTCTACAACTAAACCCGCAATACATGTATTGGAAATTGGATTTCCGTCATGAGTCGAGGCAAGGGGCAAGCTCCTCCCCGCGTTCGAGACACTCTAGCAAATGTCTCAGGACTACACACTCTGGGCAATCCTGGATCTTCAGGGCCGGTCCTCACTTACGTTAGAGGATTATTTATTCCTGAACACACGTTTCTCGGTCCTTACAGACCTAAAATCGAGGCGCCTCATCCAACAACCACATAGGTGAAAAGTATATAAATGTCAGGCTGGTAAGTCACTGACACCACCAAAGATAGAAAGAAACATCGTGCTCTCCCTGCAGTCCGTATCCCGTTTTTGATTCATACCGAGGTGTGAGGCTCGCGAATTCACGTTATACACAAAGCTGCCACGTAGGCCGTGCTTTGATCGTCAACCACAAGACTTTGCTTTTCAACAGAAGCCTTGATCATTGCATCTTAGCGTGCCACACACGCAATTCATGTCATGCGACTGATGTCCATCGATATACAACCTCTGAGCTCGTACGTCTCAGAGAAGGGCGTTAAGCAAAAGAATAAATTCTCCACCGCCAAACAGATATATATTTAATAGAAATCAATCAACACAGAATAAAATCCAATGTCAGACACACAATCCATTTACAAGTACGTTCTGGGTCTGAACGAAACCGGAGGCACTTTCCTCGCATATCCATCCATCCCCAAGTACGTTTGGACGACCACCAACTATTTCCATCCTCTTGGGTGTACAGCCCAATCAGGATCATCAGTAATTATCCAAACGATGTGAAGACTTCCGGTCTTCGACCACCGTCTTCATCTTCGACTTATCGTCGGATCGGTTATTCAGAATGGGTATAAACCCGGCCTTTCCGAACAACCTGCGTATATTAAAAAAAATTGTTACACAAACACAACATACGCCTCATTCCAATTCATTAGTCACTAACCGTAAATCAGCAAGAGAACAATTTCCCAAACATTAACCCCGAAGGCCGAAACCCACATCAGATCAATACCCAGGAAACCATTCTTCTTAGCTAACCTACAGCTAGTTTCTAAATTTCAATTCTTAGGGAAAGGGTCCCATTAATTTTATCCAAGATAAATTCTTTTAAATTTATTCTTTAATCTTCCTTTGGATGTCATTTCAAACCAGATTATGGTTTTTTAAACTAGTCGAGATTAGCGAACCACACCGAAGTAATTATTTATTTTATTTCCCAATCCCAACCTATTCATCCCATGAAGCAAAACTGGTAATACTCCATATCTAACACCACAGTGTTGTCGGTAAAATTAATTACCATTTCACGTTCAAATCTAATTAAAGATTTAACTATCGCTTTGGAGCAAAACTGGTAATACTCCATCCTCGCTCATTTTCTAAATTTGATAATTTAGATTATCAATTCACAATTCAATCTAATTGCAGATTCATTAAAACTCCTTTTACTGGGTTAAAGAACTAATGTATTTTAAAACACAGTTCACGATAAACCCAAATCATCTCTATTTAAAACCCATTGCAAATTCAATTTATTTATTTAAAATAAATGGGTTTTTACTTTTAGTTCAAAATTAGTTCATTTCGATAAAAATCTATTTTTATCTTTTCAAATATGGAGTTTTTCATCCTAATTTTTCCCAAATCATTTCTTATGATTTTACACAAATTATTACTATTTTAATAATTTTATCAAGGCTCGTACAGTCGATTTCCATCAACGGCCATCGAACTGCACTTACAACGACCTTTTCTGAATTTGATTTGGATGTATCTCCAAATCCAACCGTTAGATTTCAAATTTCTAATATTCGTTAGAAAGCTCTTTTCGATACGAACCCAACGGTTCCAGTTTTAGGAGAATCCGACGGTCGGATCTCCCGTAATGTCCGTTTGAAGTTAATGGTCGAAATTCGCGGACTGCCGCAGCGCGGCGCATTCTATCCAGGCCATTATATTATATATATAATATATATTTCGTCGATTACTATTTAAAACGAATTTTATAAATAGTTTTGAATTCGTTTCAAAAACAATTTCAACCTTTATTTCAAATTCAAATCAAAAATTGAATTTTCTATTATAAATCCTTTTTACTTTCATTTCTATTTGATTTCAATTCAAATCGATTTTAATTCGATTCGAATTCATTTTCTTTTCAATTCAATTCAATTCGAATTCGTTTTCTTTTCAATTCAATTCGAATTCGTTTTCTATTCAATTCAAATCAAATTCGTTATATATTCCATTGAAATCAAATTCGTTATATATTCAATTCGAATTCAAATTCGTTATATATTCAATTGAAATCAAATCCGTTATATATTCAATTCGAATTCAATTCGTTTTCCATTCAAATCAAATTCGTTTCGTTTTCTATTCAATTCAAATTCGTTATATATTCAATTCGAATTCAATTCGTTTTATATTCAATTCGAATTCAATTCGTTTTCCATTCAATTCGAATTCGTTTTCTATTCAGTTCAATTCGAATTCGTTTTCTATTCAGTTCAATTCGAATTCGTTTTCTATTCAGTTTAATTCGAATTCGTTTTCTATTCAACAAATGAATATTTATTGTATTCAATATGTGAATCTATATTTTTTTCAACACACGACTAATCTCAACGAATGAGTACTGTCCACATGCGACTATTTTTGTTATTTAATATATTTTATGAAAATTAAGGTATCTATCGTTTGATATTAAATTAGACTCCAACCGTAAATTAGTAAGAGAACGATTCCCTGAATATTTACCCCGAAGGCCGAAACCAACATCATCTTATCTATTTTCCAGTTAGTTTCTAATTTTATATATGATAAAGATGTAAATTTTATTGTTAAAATATTTTGTTCAACACATGACTAATCTCAACGGATGAGTACTGTCAACACATGAACCTTTATTTTATAATGATAAAGATGTAAATTTTATTGTTAAAATATTTCGTTCAACACATGAATAATCTCAACGGATGAGTACAGTCAACACATGAACCTTTTTATTTTATAATATTCTTTATCTTCTAAATTGGAATGAGGCCCAATCAATTACCATATAAAGCTAATTATATGGATTCCATACAACACATGTATATAATAGCAACGATAAATAATCAACCATCATCCAAAGTGCACTACACTGTATAAGCATCAAATATAGATATCTAACGCTTATAACAGCCTGTCAATCAATCGATCGACAAACAACTAATTATTGGGATTAGTGTATGTCGTATTTTATCCCAATACCCGTGTGGGGTTTCAAATCAACAAATACATATTTTTATTTGTGCAGTTGGGCGATGTGTAAAATTTATCGACCCAATCAATATCAGTCAAATCAGTGTATATAAACAAATCGGCCGATTTGTTTATAACTATTTATTTACTCACATTCACGTTAAAAATTGTATTTTTAACGATAAAATATTTTTAACTATATAAATATTTTATTTCCTTTTAACACATGAATATTTTATTATTCAATCATTCCACAACACAATCAATTTTCACAACACATCAATCAAACAAATAAGCCATCCATGGTCTGTGGATGACGGGTGTCGGGTGCTACTAAACACCGTCTGCATCCTAGTATATATATAACTAGAAAAAGAAATTGAAAAGTGAGAAGTTCTCACCGATAGCTATCCAACTTCGCGACACTTCATTTATAGAAATCTTCATCATTCTCGCCTTTTTGTCACCTTTGTTGCCCATATCCACTACATATATAAAAATCATATTTTTATATTGCTATTCAATATATAAAAATCGAATTTTTATTTCGCTATTCAATATATAAAAATCGAATTTTTATTCTGCTATTCAATATATAAAAATCGAATTTTTATTTCGTTACTATATAGATAAAAATTCTATTTTTATCACGCTATTATCTATATAAAGATTTCGCCTTTTCAAGAATAAAAATCTAATCTTTTCCATTATCATTCTTGCATATAAAAATCAAATTTTTATGTCATCTATATAAATAAAAATTCTTCCTTTCATACTTGATAAAAATATCATTTTTACATAATTGAAAATCATATTTTTATACAACGGAAAAATCTCAACTTATATTTCAAACAAAATCACCTCTTTATATTGTTAATTCGCTGCAACACATATAAAGGTCGTATTTTTATAATCTCTACTACATAAAAATTATATTTTTATTCTTTCTATAATATAAAAATCGAATTTTATAATCGCTACTATACCAAGATCGAATTTTTATTTTCATTCCTTCATGACAAAAATAAAGTTCATATTTTTATTTCACTTCCTATACTATAAAGATTATATTTTTATTGTCCTCCACATATAAAAATTGTATTTTTATATTTTCTATCTTATAAAAAATTATATTTTTAATACTCACATACAATAAAAATTATATTTTTACTTGACTAAAATTCATATCTTCTTCTAATCAAAGATTATATTTCTAATTTGCTACTAACTATATAAAGATAACATTTTTAATTAGCTACTAACCATATAAAGATATTATTTTTAATTAGCTACTAACCATATAAAGATAATATTTTTAATTAGCTACTAACCTTATTATTTTAAACACAATTAAAAACTGAAAATAAAAATTCAATTTAGATGTATATTAAAAATTAAATAAAAACAAATGAAATACTCACATTTCATTGAGAAAAAAGAATGGATCTAGGCCGCTGGGGCGCTGTAGGGTTGTGGAGTCACTGGGTTTGCTTGCGTCGGTCATCAGAGGAAGAGGGAGGAAGGAGGAACGGCGGAGTTGACTAAGGGGAGGGCGGCGCCGGTCTAAATGGGAAGTGGCTAGGGTTTCTTCGCGGATTGGGGTTTTTCAGAACGGTGGAGGAGGAGAGAAGAAAGGCGTCGGTGCAGTGGAGGAAGTGGCGGAAGTCGGGCTTCCATCGAGGCGGCGCGGTGGCCCTAGCGCGGCGGCGCCTGCTCGCGACGTGGAGGAGCGGGATCGATGCTTTTTTTTCTACGGTTGAATCGGGGAAAGAGAAGGAGAGTAAAGGGGGGCCTTTTATAAAAATATATTATATTATATTCTATTTTATTTTAATCTCCAGAGTTGACTTTTCATTTGAACTCAGAATCGAACCCACCGACTGTCGTCCCTAGTGTTTTACCCCCATTCCGAACACAATGGGATATGTTTCACAGGCCAATTCTATCGTTTCAATCAGTTTTCGTCAAAATCAAGACATAACACTATATATTGAATTTGAACGCGCATTTCAATTTACCGAGGCCACATACTAACTCGAAAAATTCCAGAAAAATATTTTCTAGCTTCGTATTGACGATACGGTCCTAACAAAACTATTTTCGAGGAATTCTGAGACCGTTTGAAAAATGGCCAATTTCCAGTCGATTAAAATCAACTGAAACTGGTCAAACGCGTTTTCCTTTGCCACGCTCACATATTGATTCGAAAAATTATGAAATTTGGAATTTAGCAATAATTTGACATCAAGGATCCAACAAAAGTGGTTTCGTCGAAATCCGAGGTCGTTTGCAAAATTCCCATTTTTAAGGGCCTGAATTCCATAGCGACTATTCAGAATTTTCAACTGGACATATCTTTTGATTCTCGCTATGAAATCTCGATTTTTCGGATTCGTTGGAAAGATAGTCACAATTAGATCCTATTATTTTTGGTTTCACTAAAATCCGGATTGTTTTGCACCCAGTACATTCGATTAAAGTTTGAAATCGAATTATCGAACTACCGCGCCGTTTTCAATTCCTTTTATAATTATATATAATTATTTATATTCTAACGATGACGTATATAATATATACGTTCTAATTATATTCAAAATAAATTTCTCGTCGATATTATTTAAAATAATTCATTTTAAATAATCAAAATTCGCTAAAATTGCCAAAATAAAAATTTTAAACTGGCCCAGATTTTCGGGTTATTACAATTATATTATTGCATCATCACCACAATAAAAATACAAACAAAAATTAGGAAACCTATTCATTCATTTCATATGATCAAGCAATCTAGCTTGCACCTTGAGTCAAGGCATCTTTGTACACGATAATGTAGAGAAGCATGAAACAAACCAAAGTATGAGATGAAATCATGGTAAGCCATTACAGAGTGGTTTGAATAAAAGCATTAGATTGACTGAAACATTGTGTCACCTGAAATGTTCACTTACAGATTTTGAAGTTGCAGATGGGCTAGTAGTACTTCAACAATCTGGTAAAGAAACCAACATTTTCAGAGTCCATAAATATATCAAACTTGAAATTTACAAAGGGGTAACAAAAAGTATGTCAAAATATTGCCTTGTGTTTATTTTGTGCTTCGATTTACACCATTTCTTTTAAGGAAAAACAATTCACTTTTGAACTTAACAATAAACCATTGGAATACTAGCCGTTATATTATGAAATGTAAGCCCAATCCAAGAGTAAACTATTTGTTGAATAACTTTCCTAATTGCTTATGTTACTTAAGAATCAAGCTTTTTTGAGATCTACCGAGTATTGCAACTTACAACCTAGTTTAGTCATTTGGGTAAAGAATATTATATATCTGAGGTAAAATAAATTATCAATCATATGCCAAAAGATTAAAATACAAGAAATTTGGGTATAATGTTTAAATAAGCAATTTCAAATTTATAATTTTACTCGTAGTCAATTAGATTATTATTGTAATGTTTAGAACTAATCAACCAACAACTGAGAATTGACATGATTCTAGCATAAAAGAAACAACAACAAGCTATAAGTTGTTGTGGAGAAATTTTGATTCAAGACCGCTTAAATCAAAAATTCCCAATGCCGTCGAAAACAAGATCGTGGTAATAGTGAAAAAATAATCAATCGAACAATCTCAATCTTATCCAAGCCAATCACAATCACTAAACAATGGAAATAATAGAGAAATAACGAGAAACTAAATCACACAGAGATTTAAAGTGGTTCCACCGACATCTTGTCAGTGTACGTCCACTTTCAGAGAGATACCTTTATTAATATCAATAGAAGAGTACAAGAGATTGATTACAATGATCAAATTTACTAGAAAATTTTGATTTTGTAGAGAAAGGAATTGAAGAAGACTAGGATTGCCTAAACCCTAATTAGAATAAACCTTGATCTAATCTCTTGATTTTGTTATACCTCCTCCTTTTGGATCCGATGTAGCTTATATAGACATAGGGAAGTATATGGAAATTCCCAAAATTTCCTTTAGATCCGAAATATCCTCTAGATCCTAAATATCCTCTAGATCCTAAATATTCTCCGGATCTTAAAATATCCTCCAGATCCTAAATATTCGAAATATCCCGAAATATCCTCCTCAATCTAACACATAGTATCGCATACTTCAACACTCCACCTCGATACTATATCCATCTACATCACAAACTTCAATGCACCCAAGCATTTCCTTCTATCTTCAATCAAGAAAGCTTGAATGTTTCCCCAATGAACTCCGGCATAGCCACCGCCCATTGCATTTCACTAACGAGTTCAGGCATAGCCCCCATTCGTTAATGAAGTGTTGAAACATCCAACTCCTAAACTAGTCTCGCCAAAAGATAATGTACTCGGGAGTGAAAACGAGTACTTATCATGAAGACAGAACACCAACCTCTCACCGATACTCTTCTACATCCAAGTTTCTCTCTCAACTGTGCCACCACGTGGCACCTAGCATCTCTCCAAGCGAATTAAGTTCGAGCAATGCTCGAACTTTCCAATCGTCAATGCCTTAGTGAACATGTCCGCCGCGTTATCCTTTGTGTGCACTTTCCGAAGACATACTTGCTTTTCTTCGTCCATGGCTACTAGAAATGACTCTCTCACTTCAATCTGCTTCGTTCGTGAGATAAATACCAAATTCTCTGCCAAATACATAGCATTTTGGCTATCATATCGAACATCGATACTCTCATGTTCGAAACCCAAGTCACACAATAGTCGCTTCAAATAGAGTTCCTCCTTTGCCGCTTCCACAACGGCTATCAACTCCGCCTCCGTAGTGGTTAAAGCAACCACAGTTTACAATCTCAATCTCCAACTAATGGCCGTACCACCAAGTGTGAAGACATACCCGGAGGTTGATTTCCTCCGATCCCTATCACCAGCGTAGTCCGAGTCACAATAACCAACTAACTTGCAACTCAATCCATCACTACCACCAAAAACAAGACCATGAGATGTTGTGCCTTTCAAGTATCTCAATATAGCCTTCACGGCTTCCCAATGTGATTTCCCCGGATTAGCCATATACTGACTAACCACCTCGACGGCATTTGCAATATCGGGTCTTGTACACACCATGGCATACATCAAACTTCCTACCGTTCTAGCATATGGCACATTTGCCATATAAGCCTTGTCTTTCTCCTCGATAGGTGATCCCTTACTCGAAAGCTTTATATGCAAAGGTAAAGGTGTATTTAACACCTTTGCATTCTCCATGCTAAACCGGCAAAGCACTTTCTTAATGTACTCCTTTTGAGTTAATTTCAACTCAAAATGCTTTCAATCTCTTTCGATCTCCATGCCCAAGATTTTCCTTGCTTCTCCAAGATCTTTCATTTCGAACTCCGCCTTTAATTTTTCTTTCAACTTGTTGATTTCTGACTTGTCCTTAGAAGCAATGAGCATATCATCCACATACAAGAGTAAATACACCCAACAATCATTTCCTAACCTCTTAAGTAAACGCAAGCATCCTTCATGCTTCGATGGAAGCCATTTTCAAGCATGAAATGATCAAATCTCTTGTACCACTGCCTAGGTGATTTCTTCAAACCATATAGTGATTTCTTCAACTTGCAAACTAGTTCTGACTTACCTTCTACAACAAACCCTTCTGGTTGCTCCATGTTGATGTCTTCATCCAAGTCTCCATGCAAGAAGGCGGTTTTCACATCTAGTTGCTCCAACTCCAAGTCATAAATAGCAATGTTAATTTGTGATCCGAAATTCTCATTAGGATTGGTTCAGCTGATGTGTCATCTAAAGGATATTATTTAGTTCCTTAATTTACTCTCTTGATTGAGGATTGGTCCAGCTGATGTGTCACCTAAAGAATATTATTTAGTTCCTTAATTTACTCCCTTGATTGAGGTATTTTCAGCAACCTCATTTAAAGGATAAAGAAGATTCTCTCTTGATTGAGACATTTATAGCAACCTCATCAAAAGGATAAAGGAGATTTTAATTTACTCTCTTGATTGAGATAAATGCAGCAACCTCATTGAAGGATAAAGAATATTCTTATTTTTATTCTTTCTCTCCTTATCTAAATGCATGAAAGTAGAATATAAATTTACTGCTATGGTTGATATGTTGAATAAGCTTGTAACAACTCCATCAATTAAATCAATAAAGTTTGCCTTTCTCCCGTGGTTTTTTCCCGCAAAGGGTTTTTCCACGTTAAATCTTGTGTGTGATTTTATTCTTTACTTGCTTCTTTGATCATTTATTTATTCACAAGTGGTATCAGAGCGTTGGTTTATTCAACATGGCGTCGTTAAAGTATGATCTTCCACTATTGGATCGAAACACTCGATTCTCATTGTGGCAAGTGAAGATGCGGGCGTTGCTCGCACAAGCTGATTATGATGATGCATTGGATGGATTCGGGAACAAGAGATTTGATCTATGGACCGATGATGAGAAGAGAAAGGATCGGAAGGCTTTGTCGCAAATTCAGCTCCATCTACACAATAATATTTTGCAAGAAGTTTTGAACGAGAAGACAGCTGCTTCTCTTTGGCTGAAACTGGAGTCAATTTGCATGACCAAGGATCTCACAAGTAAGATGCATCTCAAACAAAAGCTGTTTCTGCACAAATTGCAAGAGGGAGGTAATTTGCTTGACCATATTTCTGATTTTAAAGAGATTGTTTCTGACTTGACTGCAATGGAAGTCAAATATGATGATGAAGATTTGGGTTTAATCCTATTATGTTCTTTGCCCAGTTCTTACTCAAATTTCAGAGATACCGTATTATATAGTCATGATACTCTCACTCTAAATGACGTTTATGAAGCCTTGCACGCCAAGGAGAAAATGAAACAACTGGTGTCTTCAACTGGATCAAGCTCTCAAGCCGAAAGCTTGTCCGTTCGTGGCAGGACAAAGGAGAAAAATTCAAATAATGGATCTCGAGGCAAAAGTTCCAATGCCTATAAAGGTCGATCTAAATCTAGAGGCAAATACAAGTCTTGCAAATATTGTAAGAGGGATGGACATGAAATATCTGAATGTTATAAGCTGCAGAACAAGGAAAAGAGAAATGGCACATACAAACCAAAAGATAACAAAGAAGATGAAGTTAATGCCAATTGTGCTCGTAATGATAGTTCTGACAATGAGATGCTTGTTGTTACCGTGTTTGCTGGATGTGCTGAGATTAAAGATGAATGGATACTTGACACTGCTTGCACTTTCCATATGTGTCCTATTAAAGATTGGTTTACAACCTTAGAACCCATAAAAGATGCTGGCTCAGTTTTGATGGGTGATGATTCGGCATGTAAAGTAGAAGGAATTGGTTCTATTCAGATCAAGATGTTTGATGGCGCAATCAGAACTTTAACAGATGTTCGGTTCATTCCCAACATGAAGAGAAATCTGATTTCTTTAAGTGCTCTTGATGACAAAGGGTACAAATATTCAGGTGGAGGTGGTGTCTTGAAAGTCACAAATGGTTCTCTTATTGTAATGAAGGGAAATCTTAGGCAAACAAATGGCCTTTATTATCTTCAAGGCACTACTGTTTCAGGTAATGCTTCCCCTGTTATCTCAAATAATATTTCTGATTGTGATACTGCTAATCTTTGGCATATGCGTCTTGGACATATGAGTGAATTAGGTCTGTCGGAGTTGAACAAGAGAGGACTTCTTGATGGGTACAACGCAGGCAAGCTGAAGTTCTGTGAGCATTGCATTTTTGGCAAGCATAAGAGAGTGAAGTTCAACACTGCAGTTCATACAACAGAAGGCATTCTAGATTATGTGCATTCAGACTTATGGGGACCGTCTAGGAAAGCATCCATGGGCGGTGCTTGTTACATGATGACAATTATTGATGATTATTTCAGAAGAGTTTGGCCTTATTTTTTGAAACATAAATCTGAAGATTTTTCAGCTTTCAAAGAGTGGAAGACTATGGTTGAGAGACAAACTGAAAGGAAGGTAAAGAAGCTTCGGACTGATAATGGGATGGAGTTTTGTTCAGATGAATTTAATTCATTTTGCAAGGCTGAAGGCATTGTTAGGCACTACACCATACCTCACACTCCTCAGCAAAACGGGGTTGCCGAGCGTATGAACAGGACTATCATTTCTAAGGCTCGCTGCATGTTGTCAAACGCAGGTTTGGATAGACGTTTTTGGGCTGAAGCTGCTTCCACAGCCTGTTATCTCATCAACCGCTCTCCTCTATTGCTATTGGTAAGAAAACTCCGATTGAGGTATGGTCTGGTTCTCCAGCAAATTATTCTGAATTGAAAGTTTTTGGATGTATTTCTTATGCTCATGTTGATAATGGAAAGTTAGAGCCAAGAGCTGTTAAGTGCATTTTTCTTGGTTATAAGTCTGGTGTTAAAGGCTATAAATTATGGAATCCTGAAACAAGTAAGGTTGTAATTAGCAGAAATGTTGTGTTTAATGAATCTGCTATGTTACATGATATTCCATCTACTAATGATCTTGTTGAGAGTAAGCAGAAATCAAATGTCCAGGTGGAGCATATTATTGATACAGATGCTACATCAAACGCAGAAATTGAGGGACAAGATGAAGCACCCATTGTTGAGGATCCTCCAGAAGTTATGCAACCACCGCAACAATCTATTGCAACAAACAGAACTAGAAGGAATCCAAAACCAGTAAGAAGGTTTATTGAGGAAGCAAATGTTGTTGCTTATGCGTGCGCTGTAGAAGAAGAAATAGAAGGTATTGCCGAGCCTTCTTCATATTCTGAGGCTGTTATCTCTAGTGATTCTGATAAGTGGATGGCTGCTATGCATGATGAGATGAAGTCACTTGAAAGAAATGACACTTGGGACTTAATCAAATTGCCTAAAGAGAAGAAACCTATTCATTGCAAATGGGTTTTCAAGAGAAAAGAAGGTGTTTCTCCAAACGATAAGACAAGGTACAAAGCAAGATTAGTTGCAAAAGGTTACAGTCAGATTCCAGGTATTGACTATAATGAAGTTTTTTCCCCTGTTGTGAAACATAGCTCAATTCGCATGTTACTCAGTATTGTTGCTATGCATGATTATGAGCTTCAACAGTTAGATGTAAAAACTGCATTTTTACATGGAGAATTAGAAGAGGATATTTATATGCATCAACCTGAGGGTTTTATCATCCCTGGAAAAGAAAATCTTTTCTGTAAATTAAAGAAATCTCTTTATGGATTGAAACAGTCACCTAGGCAGTGGTATAAAAGATTTGACACTTTTATGCTACCTCAAGGTTTTAAAAGGTCCAATTATGATAGTTGTGTCTATTTGAAAATTACTACTCATTCAGCCATTTATTTGTTACTCTATGTTGATGATATGTTGATTGCTTCAAAAGACAAGGTGGAAATTGAAAATTTGAAAAGGCAGTTAAGTAGAGAGTTTGAAATGAAAGATTTGGGAGATGCTAAGAAGATTCTTGGCATGGAGATATCAAGAGATAGAACTTCTGGAAAATTATACCTAAGTCATAGTGGGTATGTTAGAAAAGTGCTTCGTCGTTTTAATATGCTTGATGTCAAACCTGTAAGTACTCCTCTTGCTGCACATTTTAAATTGTCATCAGCCATGTGTCCACAATCAAATGAAGATATTGAGTACATGTCTAGAGTTCCCTATTCTAGTGCAGTTGGTTCACTTATGTATGCCATGGTTTGTTCGCGTCCTGATTTATCACATGCTTTAAGTGTTGTCAGTAGATTCATGGCCAATCCTGGAAGAGAGCATTGGAAAGCAGTTCAATGGATTTTTAGATATCTTCATGGCACTGCAAATGCTTGTTTGCAGTTTGGTAAATCTAAAGAAGAACTTGTTGGTTATGTGGATTCTGATTTTGCAGGTGATTTGGATAAAAGGAGATAATTAACAGGTTATGTTTTCACCATTGGTGATTGTGCTGTAAGTTGGAAAGCAACCTTGCAAACTACAGTAGCATTATCAACTACTGAGGCCGAGTATATGGCTATTTCTGAAGCATGTAAAGAAGCTATTTGGCTTAGAGGTTTATATTTTGAGTTTTGTGGAGATACATCTTGCATTACTATATTTTCTGATAGCCAGAGTGCTATATGCCTTACAAAGGATCAAATATTCCATGAGAGAACTAAACATATAGATGTGAGGTATCACTACATTCGAGATGTTATTGCTAAAGGTGGTGTTAAAATTTGCAAGATAAGTACTCATGACAATCCCGCTGACATGATGACAAAGCCAGTTCCAATTACTAAGTTTGAGATTTGCTCAAGCTTGGTTGGTGTTACAGTATAGTCTTTAGGGACTATTGGAGCAAGGCAGATATTTACTTGTTGAAGGAGTTCGTTTTTTACTTCAAGATGAGAATTCGTCTCAAGGTGGAGATTGTTAATTTGTGATCCGAAATTCTCATTAGGATTGGTTCAGCTGATGTGTCATCTAAAGGATATTATTTAGTTCCTTAATTTACTCTCTTGATTGAGGATTGGTCCAGCTGATGTGTCACCTAAAGAATATTATTTAGTTCCTTAATTTACTCCCTTGATTGAGGTATTTTCAGCAACCTCATTTAAAGGATAAAGAAGATTCTCTCTTGATTGAGACATTTATAGCAACCTCGTCAAAAGGATAAAGGAGATTTTAATTTACTCTCTTGATTGAGATAAATGCAGCAACCTCATTGAAGGATAAAGAATATTCTTATTTTTATTCTTTCTCTCCTTATCTGAATGCATGAAAGTAGAATATAAATTTACTGCTATGGTTGATATGTTGAATAAGCTTGTAACAACTCCATCAATTAAATCAATAAAGTTTGCCTTTCTCCCGTGGTTTTTTCCCGCAAAGGGTTTTTCCACGTTAAATTTGTGTGTGATTTTATTCTTTACTTGCTTCTTTGATCATTTATTTATTCACAAGCAACTAATGCAAGTAATATCCGGATAGAAGTATGCCTCACAACCAGTGCGAAGATCTCATCATACTCCTTTCCTTTCCTTTGTGCAAACCCCTTAGCCACTAGCCTAGCTTTGTATCTTCCATCGTCCTTCACCTTATATATCCATTTGCACCCAATAGCACGGTTTCCTTGAGGAAGTAGAGCCAACTCCCAAGTTTGGTTCTTCATCAACGATTGCATCTCTTCCTCTATGGCGCAAATCCACTTTGAGTTATCACTCGAATCCATGACGTCATCAAGGTTCATCGGCTCATCTTGGACTACATGAAGAGCATAGTCCAAATTCTCACAAAAGTTAAGATAGTTCCAATCACCATATCTTTCGAGTGGCCTTATAGCACGACGACCAACCCGAGTAGAAATGCCATCACCCGATCTTTCTTCAGCTCCACCTTGAACTGAATCTTCTCTAGGCTCTTCACCTCGCAAGCACCTCCAACAACTATACTCTCTCTAGGCTTGAAAGTGGGAATAACTTCCTTCTTCTTTGATTCACCATGAACTAATCCGGAACATCCGATGAGCCTTTTTTCTCCTTGAACATAGCTGACTCATCAAAAGTAACATGATGAGAAACCATAGCCTTCTTCGTTTCCGGATCCCAAATCCGATAACCTTTGACATCATCCATATAACCGAGAAAAATCCCTTTGAAAGCTCTAGGTGAGAGCTTATCATTCCCCGGATCATGCACATAAACATGACTGCCAAATACACGAAGATAACTCAAGTCAGTGCTCTTCGCCTTCCACACTTCCTCGGGAATTTTGTTATCAACAGCCGAGCATGGAATCCGATTAATAATATGCACCGCGGTTGACAAAGCTTCGGCCCAAAATCCTTTAGACAAACCCGATGTCAATCTCAAGCATCGAGCTTTCTCTAGTAGAGTTCGGTTCATTCACTCCGCCACTCCATTAGATTGCGGATAACCCGGTGTAGTAAAATGCCTCTGGATACCATGATGCTTGCAAAAATTCAGAAATTCTACGGAAACATACTCGCCGCCATTATCGGACCTAAGAACCTTCAAAGTCTTTCCACTCTTGTAACGACCCGGATTTCGCCCGACCCGATCAATCGCTAAATCGACCAAGACCGCTCAAAACCCGAATATATTAACTTTGGGAATATAACACATCAGAACAGATAACAACAGACTTTTATAAACATTATAATAATGTTACATCAGAGCACAAAATATCAGAGTACACTGATAAATAATACAACGGAATATTTAATTACAACATAATTAATACAATGCAGCAGAATAATTAAATTAATCACAGCGGAAGACTATCAATGCTCTGGACACAGCTTTAAGCTTCGATCCAGAAACTTGCTTAATGTCTGCAAAATAAGCTAATCGACTGCCCGTGTGGAAAAGAGGGAACCCGAGTTTGCAAAGTGAAACAAACTACGGGTTAGTCATGGGACTGGTGTGAGAAATCTTTATATAACTTAACTAATAAGGAGGCTAGTCACAAGACCACGTCGCTATCGCGGAACGTGTTTACTCCATTGGATTGCCAGTGCATAGATAAAGTAAATCGTAAAAAACAACGCAATGCTTTTTAGAAAAATGAAACCATTATAAGACTCAGGTTCCATCACACAATGCAACGCATGCCGGAGGATAGAGTTTTACCTTATAATGGTCAAAAATGCTTAATACGATAAAAATGGATTTGATATTATTATTAGTGTATATATGTTTTAAAAACCTTTCAATCATAATGTATTAATCATAGACGACATAACTACCATATACTATGTCGCCATGCTAGTTCTACAATCAAAACCGCATGGTGTCGTATTGGAAATAGGGTTTCCATCAAGAGTCAAGGCTAGGAGCGATCTCCTGACTGATTCGAGACACTCTAGCAATGTCTCAGGATCACACCTACGGGCAACCCTGGGATCCTGCAGGGCCGGTCCCCCAATAGTGCAATGGTTTGGATTAGTCATGCCTGAACACACGCTTCCCAATCCTATTGGACCTATAAATTGGCCATTGCGGCCAATAAAATCCGAGGCGCCTCAAAATCGATCAACCACATAAGTAAAATGTCGGGCTGTGTTAAACCCAAACACCACTTCTAGCTAGATAGAAACGTGTGCACTCCCTACATTCCCTTGCTTCGTTTCTGACTCACACCGGGATGTGAGGCTCGCTAGGTAACAAAATACACAAAGCTATGCCTAGATAGGGTATGCTTTGATCATCATCCACAAGGCTCTGCTTTTCAACAAAATCACCGATCAATTGCATCTTGGCATGCCACATTGACAGTCCATACCATGCGATCGATATCTATCAATATATAACCTCTAAGCTCGTACGTCTCATAGAAGGGTGTTAAGCAAGAGAATAAATTCTCTGCCACCACAGAAATATATTAATAGATATTAATTTAATTACACGGCATGAAATTCAATGTCAGACACACATCCATTTACAAGTCCGTTCTGGGTCTGAACAAAACCGGAGGCACCTTATACCTTGCATATCCTGTGACAACCCCATTCCCGATAAGACGGGGGCAAGGGTAATCTTTGGAATATAACACATAAACAGATAATAATAGAACAGAAATAAATAAATATACCAGATAATGCACGATAGAATACACTGGATAAATATAATCATCAGAGTTACACAGTATGTAGAATCATACTTAGTACAAAATACAGTTCAACTATACATAAATGTCTACTGCGGAAAAGAAAACATAATATGTACTACAGGAGCTGAACAGCATAAAAAGAGATAAATGATAGAATCCATCTTCAGCTCCAGCTATCCAGAAAGAGCCTGCTAAAACCTGAATACAAGGCTGCCCGTGTAGAAAAAGGGGCACCCGAGTTTGCAAGTGAAACAAACTACGAGTCAGTCATGGGACTGGTATGAGAAATCTACTCAACACATTATTAAATATGGCAAATCACAGGACCACGCCACTTCCGCGGAACAGGTTTACTCGATTGGATTGCCAATGCTTTAAAACAAATAGATCTTTTAAACATCGCAATGCTTTTTATAAAAATGAAGCCATTATAAGACTCAGTTCCCATCACACAATGCAACACACACCAGAGGATAGAGTTTTACCTTATAATGGCCAAAATATGCTTGATACGAGCAAAACAAATCATTTGATATTATTGCTAGTGTATATATGTTTCAAAAATAATTCCAATCATAACTATCAATCATAGACGGCATGGGTACCATATATCATGTCGCCATATGTACATATATACAATCAAAACCGCACGGTGTCGTATTTGGAAATTGGATTTCCGTCATGAACCGAGGCAAAAGATAGTCCTCACCGAATTCGAGACTCTCTAGCCCGAGCCTCAGGCAAGTACTCAGTCAAGCCTTAGGAGCCACAGGGCCGGTCCACCGATGTGGATTAAAATGCCTGAACACTGCGTTTCCCCGCCCTTTGGGGCGTAAATGAGCCCAATGACTCCATCGGTCCCGGATCGACCGATATATCCGAGGCGCCTCGCAACAGCAACAACCACACAGGTGAAAAGTATATAAATGTCAGGGCTGGTAGGTCACTGACACCCCCTAGCTAGAAAGAAACGCATGTCCTCCCTGGATCCTTCTCCCGTTTCTGGTCCATCCCGGGGTGTGAGGCTCGCGAATTCACGTTATACACAAAGCTATGTCACACAGGCTGTGCTTTGATCATCAACCACAAGACTTTGCTTTTCAATAGAAGCCTTGATTATCTATCACTTAGGCGTGCCACACAGGCAATTCACCCCGTGCAACTGATTTCTATCGATATATAACCTCTGGGCTCGTACGTCTCAGAGAAGGGCGTTAAGCAAGAGAATAAATTCTCCGCCGCCAAACAGATATATATTTAATAGAGATCAATCAGCACAGAACAAAATCCAATGTCAGACACACAGTCCATTTACACGTTCGTTCTGGGTCTGAACGAAACCGGAGGCACTCAATACCTCGCATATCCGTACAATCAACAAGTACGTCCGGGTGGCTACTACTTCAACCCCATCAAGGTAGCTACTCCCATCATGAGCACCAGTAGCACCCCTCCATTCGACGTGAAGATCATCGGTCTTGCACCGTCTTCAACTCTTCGACTTCTCAACGTCGATCGATTATTTGAAATGAGATGAACTCGGCCTTTTCAAATAACCCACGTATATTTAGATTTTCAAATCAATTAATCACATGGTTGGACTATTCAACATTCACATTTCAGTTCTTTAGTTATAATTCTCATGTTAAATACATTCAACTATCACATATCAAGCAAACACAACAAAATTGGTTTATTTCCACTCTATATCGTCTATAGTATTTTATAACGATATATCGCCATTTTTATTTAATTTAAAATGGCCATATTTAATTAAACGACGTTTCAGGTCGTGCCGATGCACTGGCGCTGTTTTTCACAAATTTTGTTTTACACATATCTCAAAATCTAGCCGTTGGATATTCACAAATTCTATATCATTAGGAAGGTCATTTCAAAACGAATCCATCGGTTTCAGTGTTGGGAAAATCCGACGGTCGGATCTTCCCCACTAGCCATTTGAAGTTACGATTTCAATTTACGAACTGCAGCGTCGTTATTCGATTTAATTATATATATATATATATATATATAACCGTTTCTGGCGCTGTTTTTCTTCAGATTTGAATTAAACATTCCAGACAATCCAACCGTCGGATCTTCACAAAGTTGGTGCCGTTGGAAAGGTATTTCCAAGGCGAACCCAACTGTTGCGGTTTCGGGAAAATCCAATGGTCGGATTTCCCGCACCAGTCGTTTGAAATCACTATTTCAAAACACGAGCTGCACGGCCACGTTTCGTTTTAATTTTATTTATATTTATATATTTATATAAATATAGTTCATTCAAAATTCCTATATCGTTTTCACTTCAGTTATTTCACTAACGCCTTTTAATTTTGGAAAATTTCGCCATAACCTCCTTTGTACGGGAGGGGCTGGGAAAATTCCCAAATAGCCACAAGGGCGTCTCATGTCAAAAAGAAAAAGAAAAAGCCAAGCGGCTAGCCAACAGGCTCATAAAATCATCACCCAAACAAAACAGTAAATGTGTACCTATTTGTCGGGCACAAAATTTTATTCCTCTTCTCTAGCCCCTTTTGCTATAACCTGTTAAATAAATATGCATATACATATATGCAATTTTTATCACTTATCATTTTCCATTCAACTTCATATTTGATTTACTTTGGTTTAAAAACACCATTCATTCTCATGTTGTATGCATAGGCTAAAATCATATCATTAGCTAATTAATGTATATTTCAACTCATGCACATTTATTTGAGCAAGTGGCTATTTTTAACACTTCACATTTCAAAGATGATAATTTTGGCGAACTAAAATACATTTCAACACATGACCATTCTATTTAGTTCCTATGCATGTTAAAAATAATATTTCATTCACAAATATTTACTTCAATGTCCGCATATCTTTAGCATATCACATATATGATAAAAATGATATTTTTATCATTTAAAGTATTTATTCGACAAATGGATGTTTTCAACACTTCATCGTTTCAATAAAAATGTAATTTTTATTGTTCGATCTTTTTATTCAACACATGAATTTTTCCACTACACACACTTCTCAACACATGAGCATTTCCACACATGGATATTTTATTTATATTATTCATATTAGAAAGATGGAATTTTTATTGTTGAAACTATTTATATATAAGGCGAATATTTTTCATACTTCATATATATTATAAAAAGGTGATTTTTATTGTTTAAACACTTCATTCATTCACAAATGAATTTAATTTTCACACATCACTTTTCAACACATGAACATTTCCACATATGGATATAGTTTCAGCATATGGCTTTAATTTCAACGCATGAAGATAATTTCAACATATGAAAATAATTCTAACACATAAAGATTATTCAAAATTTCGGCAGCATAACGGCAGGGTAGTTAAAACCGGCACCGTCCCTAGTACGGCTCCTCGCTCTACCTTAAAACCTCGCGGTTTTTGACAATGGGGATTCATGCATCTAATTCGCACGCAGGCGGCATGTTTTATTTTTTATTTCCACAAATATTTCTGTAACGACCCGTATTCTACACATCATAGGATTGTAGAATATTTATTTCTTTCCCATATGAAGTCGTATGGTCATGTAACTTTGGGAAGCATCTATTAGAGTCATTTCCCATGTTCATGATTTTTGTCGATATTTAAATGACCATTTTGCCCTTAGTTGGTACTGTTTTGGCCATAACTTTTGACTGGAAAGGAATTTTGACCTGAAACCACTTCCATTGGATTCGTTTGATGGTTTACCTTTCCGTAGAGTGGTCATAATAGCGAAACGGACTTACCGTTTGGGAGATATTGCTGAAATAAGGTTTGGAGGGTGAAAAACTGCTTAACCGGGCCAAATCGGGTGATTAATGAGTAGGCCCATAACTCATTTCGGGATTAGGGTTATGCGGAGGCTGAAATGAGATAGAGGATCATTCCATTTCAGTTTTCTAGCCTCCACTTATCACCAAGGAACCCTAAAAATGGCCTCCAACCTCTAAATCACCTCCAAATCACCTTTTGGTCAAGGATTAAGCTTAGCAACCCCTAATCAAGGAAGATCTTCACCAAATCAACATTGGAGCTGCTGTTTAGCATAGAGATTCACATCAAATCAGAGATTCATTTCAGATCTTAGTTTATTTGTGGCTAAGGTGAGTGATTTGCATAGTTTTACACTAATTATTGCTAATTAGGAGTGATTAGTGTTAATTAGCGAATTTATACACTAAAAAATTCGGGAAAAATGTTCATAAATTCTTAAATGATGTTTTAGACCTCTGATATGAATTTGGGTTAATTTGGTTAAGTTTTGTTAATCCTATCATTAGTTTCACCTAAACATGCTTAGGGGGAAATATGGGGTTTTGGGTATGTTTGATCCATTTTAACCTATCATGTTGATGTTTTGATGTTTGTGGTTGATTATGCATGTTGCTATGACTGTATGAAATGCTTTGTGATTGATTTCAATAGAATGGTCGAAAACGTCGTCGAATGGCGTAAACACTTGTTGGAACAGTTTCAGAAAACAGTGCAGGGTTCGGATCGGATCGGACATAGGGCTCGGATCGGATATGTTGAACTGAGCAAAGAATCCGATCGGATCGGAACCCAACACTTGGGAAAAGTGGCAAAAAGGAAGGCCACACTAGCTGAACTGGGATCGGATCGGATCGAGGAGGACGGATCGGATCGGGAAGGACGGATCGGATCGAGAAGGACGAATCGGATCGAGGAGGACGAATCGGATCGAGGAGAACGGATCGGAGTGAAGGACGAGGACACGGATCGGAACGGAGGCACGAGCTGGAGGGGAGATGACACCCGACCCGACCCGAGACGAAGCACCCGACCCGAACCGATGGAGGACAACCGACCCGAACTGCACCAGAAGAAGACCCGACCCGAATAGATGGAGGATATCCGACCCGAACCGATGGCTTGAGGAGGAACCCGACCCGACCCAGTATTGACCAATAACCCGAGATGCAAAGGTAGTCCGTTATGGGAAGTTTGAGCTCAGGATCCAGTTGGGAACCAATGAGTTCACTTCATGGTTGGACTTTGCTGCGGGACGTGTGCTAAGGAGTTGTCGACGTTCATAACTTCGATTCACCATTAAGAATGAATGATGGGCTACTTATCAGTGCAGTAGGGTCATTATGACCTGAGGGGCAAGGTGATGGTAGCAAGACTACGTTATCAGTGCAGTAGGGTCATTATGACCTGAGGGGCAAGGTGATGCGTAGTAAGACTATGAGCCAGCGCAGATGGGGTGAATAACTCCATGGGGCAAGTGGACATAGTAAGGATTGGTAAGACTATGAGCCAGTGCAGTGAGACATTCTATTTTCAGCTTATGCACTGTCTCTCCTGTTTTATGTCAAGTATGTTATTATTATATTTTGTTCTATGCGCTGTGAGACATTCTACAGGTTCTTTGTATGTTCATTCCCTTCTTCCCTTTCCTTCTGACGACCCGTTCCGTGCTAACTGGACATGTGTACAGTGCACTTTTGGAGTAAATGTCGGTTGGTGCGGGGCGGGCCGTCACACTTGGTATCAGAGCTCTAGGTTGCGTAGTTAACCTAGGGAAAGACACTAGGGAGAGATAGTACGTATAAGAGAGTGCGTATTTGTGATTACTTTGGTTTTCAAAAGCTACGTATATATATACTATTAGTAGTATAAGAATGAAGTCGCACTGCACTAGCACCACTATGGGATCATTAATCGTTTCCCTTTTTCAGATTGACGATGAGCCGAGACACGAGGGGTGCTGGTAGAGGGACCAACCAAGGGAATGCCGCTGACATGAGGGCGATGTTTACTAACCTCATGAGAGACATGCTTAGAGAAGTGCAAGGGGCAGTTCCCAATCCCGGAGTTGGTGTTGGCCCAGTAGTGCTGGCGCCTAGGGTCAATTTCGCCAAGTTGTGCAATGATTACACTAACCTTGGTGGGAAGTCGTTCCACGGAACGGAGTCGGCCACAGATGTTCAAGATTGGATGGATAACTGTGATCGTATCTTTGATGACTTGGGTCTTGAGGATGCGATGAAGAGAAGGCTAGCGTCTCGTCAGTTGCAAGGGCGAGCGATGAATTGGTGGAATGCCATTAGAACAGCTACTCCAGAGGATCAGGTTACTTGGGATCAGTTCAAGGCTCGCTTTAGCGAGAAGTTTATTCCAGCTGCCCAGAAGTCAGTGTTGTTTAAGAGGTTCTTGGAACTTAAGCAGGGTGGCAGGGCAGTTTCTGATTATATTGCTGAGTTTGACACTTTGTCGAAGTACGGATTGTCTCTCATTGATACTCCTGAAAAGAAGAATGAGAAGTTTATTACTGGTTTGGATGGGTACTTGGGGGAAAGGCTTATCAACCACATCGATGAGACTTTTGAATCGATCGTGGGGAAAGCTTTGAGATCAGAGAGTCTTTACCCTAAGTCAAAGATTGAGGCTGCATCTACAGAAGGGCTAAAGCCGCAAGCAGGCGGTGGAGGCAAGAATAACTCTCAGAATAAGAGGAAGCAGGACCAATCTAAAGGTGGTCAGAAAAAGAGCAAGAAGGATGTTGAGTGCTTCAGCTGTGGAAAGAAGGGCCATTATGCTAAAGATTGTCGGGCCAAGCCAGTGGATAAGAAGTGCTTCAACTGTGGTCAAGTGGGACATTTCAAGGACAAGTGTCCGCAACCTCTTAAGGAGAAGCAGATTGTGAAAGCATGTGCTATTGATGTTGTTCCTTCTTCGTCGAATGCCCCAACTGCGACGGAGAAAGGAAAGAATGTTGTTATTCAAGGTATGCTTTCTATTTATGATGTACCAGTTCGAGTTTTGTTTGATACTGGGGCTTCCCGTTCCTTCATATCTAGTGACCTGGTAGATAGGTTGGGACTGGAACCCGAGATAGTCGATAGACCATTGGTTGTGATGAACCCGATTGGTGGTTCGACTAGCCTTAGTATGATTTGCAGGAATTTGGTCTTATCGAGTCATGGATGTATGTTTGTATGTGATTGCTTTGTTTTGGGCTTTACTGGGTATGGCATTATATTGGGAGTCGATTGGCTCCAAAGATACGGGGTGGTGGTAGACTGTGAGGGCTTTTTGGTGACAGTGAGGGCGGATGATGGGCAGAGGGTAGTGTTTGGTAGTCTACCTAGTGATGGGGTTATGGCTAGTTTTGTAAATTCCCTCGACATCCCGCAGGATGAGTTGTCAGATGTGCCCGTGGTTGGCCAGTATCCGGACATCTTCGAGGAGGTGACCGGGCTTCCACCACACCGAGAGATTGAGTTCCGTATTGATTTAGTGAAAGATGCCAGACCTATAGTGATGCCACTTCGTCGTATGGCACCAAGGGAGCAACGAGAGCTCGGGGTGCAAGTCAGCAATCTTTTGAAGAAGGGATTTATTAGAAGGAGTGTCTCCGAGTGGGGAGCACCAGTTGTGTTTGCCACTAAGGCAGATGGTTCCCTTCGTTTGTGTGTGGACTATCGCGAGTTGAATAAGGTAACGAGGAAGAATAAGTATCCTCTACCGCGGATAGATGATTTGTTTGATCAGCTGGAAGGAGCTAGAGTGTTCTCCCAGTTGGACCTCGCGACAGGATTTCATCAGCTTAGAGTAGCAGATGAGAGTATTCTGAAAACGGCATTTAGGACGCTGTCTGGATTTTATGAGTGGTTGGTCATGCCATTTGGGTTGACCAATGCACCGGCCTATTTTGTGGATCTTATGAATCGAGTATTCAGAGATCAGCTGAATAAGTTTGTTCTTTTGTTCGTGGATGATATCCTTGTTTATTTAAGGACAGAAGAGGAACACAAGGGACACTTGAGGATAGTGATGGAGGTGTTGAGGAAACACCAATTGAAAGAGAAATTCTCTAAGTGTCATTTTTGGAGAAGGGAAGTAAGATTCTTGGGTCATATTGTTTCAGAGAGTGGTATTGCCGTAGACCCTGCGAAGGTGGCTACGGTACAGGATTGGCCTACGCCCAAGAATGCAACAGATGTAAGAAGTTTCTTGGGATTAGCTGGATATTATCGTAAGTTTATCCAGGACTTCTCCAAGATAGCAGCACCGTTGACTCAGTTGACTAAGAAGAATCAGTCCTTCGTCTGGGACGGAGTGTGTGAGGATGCCTTCAAGAGTCTAAAGGAGAAGTTGACGCGTGCGCCAGTGTTAGTCATTCCTAAAGGGAATGAAGAGATGACGGTATACACGGATGCTTGTGGTACCGGACTAGGTGCTATATTGATGCAAGAAGGTAGGGTTGTAGCTTATGCAAGTCGACAGCTAAAGCCGCATGAGAAGAAGTATCCTACCCATGATTTGGAATTGGCAGCGATTGTATTTGCGCTGAAGATGTGGAGACACTATCTCTTGGGAGAACGATTTGAGTTGTTTACTGATCATAAATCGTTAAAGTATCTCTTCTCTCAGAAAGATCTGAATCTCCGTCAGCAGAGATGGTTAGAGTTCTTGGCTTCGTATGATTTTGATATCGCATACACACCTGGGAAAGGTAATGCGGTAGCCGATGCCTTGAGTAGGAGACATGCCAGTTTAGGGGCAATGTTTCTTGAATGGAAGCAACTGGAGTATATCGCGGGGTTTGATTTCAGACCAAAGTGCGAATTGGATCCAGTTATGCTAGCTAGTTTGGCGATCAGACCCACTTTGATAGAGCGGATTGGTTCCAGCCAGAGGGACGATCCTAACCTATTGGAAATCATCTCCAAGTTAGAGATGGGTATCGATGAGGAGATGAATGTGTATGGGCTTGATTGAGATGGATGGCTTCGAAGGAATGGAAGACTAGTTGTGCCCAACATGAATGGTTTGAGAGATGAAGTTCTTAGAGAATGTCATCACTCAAAATTGACTATACATCCCGGTGGTAATAAGATGTATCGAGACATGAAACGGACTTACTACTGGGAAGGGATGAAAAGAGACGTTGGGAAGTTTATATCCAAATGCATGAATTGCCAGCTAGTTAAAGCCGAGCAAAAGAAGCCTAGTGGGTTGTTGCAACCATTAGGAATTCCCGAATGGAAATGGGAACAAGTCTCGATGGATTTCATCGATGGTTTACCAAGGACTAGATCGGGACATGATAGCATTTGGGTAATTGTGGATCGACTGACTAAGAGCGCAAGATTTATACCAGTCAAATCGACCAGAACGACAGCCAAGTTGGCAGAATTGTATATGAAGTGGGTAGTGAGATTTCATGGAGTACCCAAAAGCATTGTGAGTGACCGAGACCCGTTGTTCACTAGTGGGTTTTGGAAGAGCTTACAAGAGGCCCTAGGGTCAGGATTACATCTCAGTACCGCATATCATCCTCAGACCGACGGTCAGACGGAGAGGGTGAATCGTATATTGGAAGATCTCTTGAGAGCGTGTATATTGGATTTTGGTGGATCATGGGATGACCAATTGCATCTAGTAGAGTTTGCATATAATAATAGCTACTAATCCAGTATCGGTATGGCTCCATATGAAGCTTTGTACGGAAGACCGTGCAACTCACCATCATGTTGGATAGAGACTGGCGAGAAATTTGTGCTTGGACCAGATGTGGTGAGAGAAACTTCCGATAAGATCAGGATCATTCAGCAACGAATGAAAGCTGCCCAAGATAGGCAGAAGAGTTATGCTGATAAAAGGAGAAGAGACTTGAAATTCTCCGTTGGCGACTTGGTGTTTGTCAAGATCTCTCCATTGAAGAGCGTAATTCGATTTGGCAGGAGAGGCAAGTTGGCACCAAGATTTGTTGGCCCATTCCCTGTTCTTGAACTAGTCGGGAATTTGGCGTATAGAGTTGGCTTACCAGAGAAAATGGCGGGAGTTCACAATGTATTTCATGTTTCCCAACTAAGGAAGTTCGTCCACGACTCAGATATGACTATTTCACCTGATCAGTTAGAGGACTTCGAAGTAGAACCCGAGGCGGTTGGGAACCGCAAGCCGATTCGTATTGTGGGGCACGATACGAAGCAACTTCGAAGGAAGTCGGTGAAGCTAGTCAAGGTTGAGTGGGGCGAAGACGAGAATGATTGTACTTGGGAGACAGAGGAGAGCATTAGGAAGACATATCCAGAACTCTTTGCCTGGTAAGATTTACTTTGCAATTTAGCTTTCCGCATGCTAGGGTAGACTTGTTTTGCATGTTTGATTGTTGTTTTATGATTGATAGGCATGCGGGACCTTTGTGTGTGTTTTGATTAGGGAATTTCGGGGGCGAAATTTCTTAAGGGGGGGAGAGTGTAACGACCCGTATTCTTCACATCATAGGATTGTAGAATATTTATTTCTTTCCCATATGAAGTCGTATGGTCATGTAACTTTGGGAAGCATCTATTAGAGTCATTTCCCATGTTCATGATTTTTGTCGATTTTGAAATGACCATTTTGCCCTTAGTTGGTACTGTTTTGGCCATAACTTTTGACTGGAAAGGAATTTTGACCTGAAACCACTTCCATTGGATTCGTTTGATGGTTTACCTTTCCGTAGAGTGGTCATACTAGCCAAAAGGACTTACCGTTTGGGAGATATGGCTGAAATAAGGTTTGGAGGGTGAAAAACTGCTTAACCGGGCCAAATCGGGTGATTAGTGAGTAGCCCCATAACCCATTTCGGGATTAGGGTTATGGGGAGGCTGAAATGAGATAGAGGATCATTCCATTTCAGTTTTCTAGCCTCCACTTATCACCAAGGAACCCTAAAAATGGCCTCCAACCTCTAAATCACCTCCAAATCACCTTTTGGTCAAGGATTAAGCTTAGCAACCCCTAATCAAGGAAGATCTTCACCAAATCAACATTGGAGCTGCTGTTTAGCATAGAGATTCACATCAAATCAGAGATTCATTTCAGATCTTAGTTTATTTGTGGCTAAGGTGAGTGATTTGCATAGTTTTACACTAATTATGGCTAATTAGGAGTGATTAGTGTTAATTAGCGAATTTATACACTAATAAATTCGGGAAAAATGTTCATAAATTCTTAAATGATGTTTTAGACCTCTGATATGAATTTGGGTTAATTTGGTTAAGTTTTGCTAATCCTATCATTAGTTTCACCTAAACATGCTTAGGGGGAAATATGGGGTTTTGGGTATGTTTGATCCATTTTAACCTATCATGTTGATGTTTTGATGTTTCTGGTTGATTATGCATGTTGCTATGACTGTATGAAATGCTTTGTGATTGATTTCAATAGTTAGAATGGTCGAAAACGTCATCGAATGGCGTAAACACTTGCTGGAACAGTTTCAGAAAACAGTGCAGGGTTCGGATTGGATCGGACATAGGGTTCGGATCGGATATGTTGAACTGAGCAAAGAATCCGATCGGATCGGAACCCAACACTTGGGAAAAGTGGCAAAAAGGAAGGCCACGCTAGCTGAACTGGGATCGGATCGGATCGAGGAGGACGGATCGGATCGGGAAGGACGGATCGGATCGAGGAGGACGAATCGGATCGAGGAGAACGGATCGGAGTGAAGGACGAGGACACGGATCGGAACGGAGGCACGAGCTGGAGGGGAGATGACACCCGACCCGACCCGAGACGAAGCACCCGACCCGAACCGATGGAGGACAACCGACCCGAACTGCACCAGAAGAAGACCCGACCCGAATAGATGGAGGATATCCGACCCGAACCGATGGCTTGAGGAGGAACCCGACCCGACCCAGTATTGACCAATAACCCGAGATGCAAAGGTAGTCCGATATGGGAAGTTTGAGCTCAGGATCCAGTTGGGAACCAATGAGTTCACTTCATGGTTGGACTTTGCTGCGGGACGTGTGCTAAGGAGTTGTCGACGTTCATAACTTCGATTCACCACTAAGAATGAATGATGGGCTACTTATCAGTGCAGTAGGGTCATTATGACCTGAGGGGCAAGGTGATGGTAGCAAGACTACGTTATCAGTGCAGTAGGGTCATTATGACCTGAGGGGCAAGGTGATGCGTAGTAAGACTATGAGCCAGCGCAGATGGGGTGAATAACTCTATGGGGCAAGTGGACATAGTAAGGATTGGTAAGACTATGAGCCAGTGCAGTGGGGTTCGTGTGACTCCATGGGGCAAAGTGGACATAGTAAGGATTAGTAAGGCTATGAGCCAGTGCAGTGGGATTCTTGTGACTCCATGGGGCAAAGTGGACATAGCGAAGGATTTGTGGCTACGTTATTAGTGCAGTGAAGCCATTTATGACTTCATGGGGCAAAGTGATCGTAGCAAGGTATGTTGGGTGATCGAAGTGGTGAATATCGTATGCTTTACGCACTGAGTGAGAGATGTGAGGATGGATGCTATGTTTGATTGTTTGCCATCCCTATGACATGCACACCTCCCCCACCTCCGTATCTTTACACTATTTGATATGGTACCCTAGAGTGTTGTACAGTATGTAGTGCTAACTCTTTGGTTGCAGGTCCAGGTTCAGGTATGTTTTAGTCTACCTGTTATTGTTCACTTTAGATGCTTATCGCTCATACCAGGCTTTATGTCTGACCCAGAGTTTTATGTCTCCTCTTATTACTCTGGGTGCTCACACGAGCAGACTAGAGACAGGTTAGCTGGTGATGCGCGAGTAGCTGATTCGGAGGCGGGCAGGAGGCTTCCACGTATGATATATATACACACACATTCTCCCTGTGTCATTGGTGGTCGCTACTTGGGCATTAGTAGTGTACCTCCTTTATCTTACTTTTGCTTTGAGACAGTTTGAAAGTTGTAATAAGCTGTATTTTGGATTTCCGCTGCTATGATGTTTAGTTCTGATTTTCAGCTTATGCACTGTCTCTCCTGTTTTATGTCAAGTATGTTATTATTATATTTTGTTCTATGCGCTGTGATACATTCTACAGGTTCTTTGTATGTTCATTCCCTTCTTCCCTTTCCTTCTGACGACCCGTTCCGTGCTAACTGGACATGTGTACAGCGCACTTTTGGAGTAAATGTCGATTGGTGCGGGGCGGGCCGTCACAATTTCCAATTCATTTCAATCACCAATGGGTATTTTTCAACTACAACCAAACAATATCAACCACAAATAATTATTCAACCATTCGTATTTTTCATCCAATGTTTCACACCAATTCACAACAATAAATATCGTCCATGGTTTGTGGACGAGGGGAGTGTGTGTGTGCGTATATATATATATATATATATATATATATATATATATATATATAATTGCTATATTTCACTTGCATTTCAACACATATATCAATTATTCTATGCATGTATAATTTATACTTCGCTTATATAGCTTACACCACACATGTACATGAGGTATACAACACGTGTGTAAATTATATTTTGCTAATATAATTTATACACGACATTTTCGATTCAAATTTATTTAATTTAGATTTCTCACATTGGTTTGTTGCTTCGCTAAAAATAGATACGATGTCAGAAAAATCCGTGGCTTCTTCCAGAGTGTAGAGAGCTTCCTTGCGGTCGTGATGTTTCCTGTTTCATCGAATTTCGTCAACACACTAAAAAGATATGATTTTTCAAAGTGTAAACATCAAAAAGAACTCACCTTTCACGATGCTTCAAAACTAGGTTTGCGGTTTTCGCGAGAACCGAGGCACGAGGGGATGATCGGCGGGTTGGACGTGGATGAGGGAAGAGAGGGCTTCTTGTCGGTGGTGGTTTGGTGGTGTTCGGTGGTCGGGATCGTCGGCGGCGGCTCCAGGAAGGTCGGAACTTTCTGGCCTCGATTCAGGCGGAGGAGGCGTCGAGGGTGGTCGAGCTGGGGTCGGATCTGACGAGGGGGCGGAGGCGAAGCGAGCGGCGGTGGTGGCAGCGTCTGGAAGCGGCTGTAGCGGCAGCGATCGGGCCTGGAAGGGGTGGAACGGGTTTCGCCGTTGGTTCTGGGGTTTTTTTTTTTAAATAATGAATGGAGAAATATGATTGGTCGACGGTTTTAATAAATTTTTAAATAGTGTTTTCTCAAATGAACTCCTTTTCAAACCCAACGACTATCACCTTAGCTAAATACCCCCATTCCGGACACAATGGGATATGTTTCGTTAGCCAATTCGACTGCTACAGTCAGTTATTTTTCAAATTAAAGTATAAAACATTTAATTTTTAACTCTGAACACACATTTCAATTTGTCAGGGCCACAAACTGATTCAAAAAATTCCAGAAAAATAAATCTAGCTATGTTTTGATGCTACGGTCCCAACAAAACTCGTTTCGTCGAATTCTGAGATCGTTTGAAAAATGGCCATTTTCTGGTCGATCCAATTTAACAAAAATTGACCAAACACATTTTCTTTTGCCACGCTCACATACTAGCTTCAAAAATTATGAAATTTGAAACCTAGCAATAGTTTGACATCCCGGACCCAACAAAAGTGGTTTCGTCGAATTCCGAGGTCGTATGCAAAATATCAATTTTCCAGGGCTATTCTGAAAATTCATTCGGCCATAGCTTTTGATTCCCTTTATGAAACTTCGATTTTTCAGATTCGTTAGAAAGGTATTGACTAACAGATTTAAATATTTTTGTTTCACTAAAATCCATTATATTTTCCACCCTGCACAGTCAGTCAAAGTTTGAATTCAAATTTTCAAACTGACTCACTATTTCTAATTCACTATTTAATTGAAATATTCTATTTCAATTGTTCAAATTCCTTTGAAATGACCAATTTAAAAATTTTAAATTGGCTCGTATTTTCCGGGTTATTACAATCTCCCCCACTTAAAACTTTTCGTCCTCGAAAAGGGAACAACAGTAAAGTAGGAAACAAATGTAAATGCAAAGTAGTGTAAAAGTACCTTGCACCGGAGTTAGTCAGAGATATCCACTCTGCATTTGGGGTAAGCTTGCTTAATGCTTTCCTCAGTCTCCCAAGTACAGTCTCTAGGATCACTGCTCCACTGCACTTTAACTAAGTGAACCCTTTTGTTCCTCAGCTCCTTGGTTTCTTTGCCAATTATCTTTAGCGGCTCTCTTCTAACTGCCAATTCTGGAGTGATTTCTATATCCTGTTGTGCTGCTTCTTCCACGATCAAGTCTGGATCATGAACGTGCTTTCGAAGTTGAGACACGTGAAATACATCATGCACTCCAGGCAACCAATTAGGAAATTGAACCCTATATGCGAGAGTTCCAATCCGTTCAAGAATAGGAAACGGACCAATGAATTTGGGCGCTAATTTCCCTGTTTTACCAAACCGGATAACTCGTCTCATCGGAGATACTTTCGAATATACATAGTCGCCAACAGCAAATGATATATCCCTTCTTCTCTTATCTGCATAACTCTTTTGTCGGCTTTGGGCGGCTAGTAACCGTTTCTTAACGAAATCGACTTTATCTGCAGCATCGCGAATCATATCTGGCCCCAATACAAGTCTATTAACGGGTTCGACCCAACAAGCAGGCGATCGACACGGTCTACCATACAATGCTTCGAATGGTGACATTGTCAGGCTCGCTTGGTAACTGTTGTTATATGAGAATTCAGCCAAATGTAAATGGTCTTCCCACGATCCGCCAAAATCAAGAATACAAGCCCGCAATAAATCTTCAAGAATACGATTCACCCTCTCAGTCTGACCATCTGTCTGAGGATGATATGCGGTGCTCAAGTTCGGTTTCTTTCCCAATTCTGCTTGAAATGCTTCCCAGAATTTACTGGCAAAAATCGGGTCACGATCACTAACGATACTTATGGGAACTCCGTGCAGTCTAACAATTTCCTTGAAATATACCTGTGCCAGACTCTGAGCAGTCCTATTCGATTTGATAGGTATGAAATGGGCGGTCTTCGTGAATCTATCCACGACCACCCAAATACTGTCATTTCCTTTTCTGGTTCTGGGCAAACCATCTATGAAATCCATAGAAATCTGTTCCCACTTCCCACCGGGAATTTCCAAAGGTTGCAACAATCGAGCGAGCTTTTGCTGATCGCTTTTAATTTGCTGACAAGTAGTACACCGGCTAACATATAAGGAGATGTCTCGTTTCATAGATCTCCACCAGAAAGTGCATTTGATATCATTATACATCTTGCTCACCCCTGGATGGATACTAATCTTGGCTTTGTGACATTCATCCAATACTTCTCTTCGAAGTTCTGCAATGTTTGGCACACAGATTCGACCTTTCAACCTTAGGATTCCCTCGCCATCTATTTGAAAACTCAAGGTCTCGCCTTCCTGTATTCTTTCTTTGATTCTTTGAATGAAGTGATCATCCTTCTGGAGAGCAGATATTTTATCAATCAATGACGTCGTAATGATAAAACTGGCGATTATTACATTCTTTCTACTCAGCGCATCAGCCACAACATTGGCTTTCCCTGGAGTGTACAAAATCTCAAAATCATACGCCGCAAGAAATTCTAGCCAACGCTGCTGTCTTAGATTCAAGTCCTTCTGGGTGAACAGATACTTCAATGACTGATGGTCAGTATACAGTTCGAATTTCTCACCCAAAAGATAGTGCCTCCAGATTTTCAAAGCAAAGACGATGGCTAACAACTCAAGATCATGAGTCACATAATTCTTCTCATGCGGTTTCAGCTGACGGCTAGCATAAGCAATCACTTGACCTCTTTGCATTAACACCGCGCCAAGGCCTTCTCTAGATGCGTCAGTCCATACTTTCAAGTCCTCATTGCTATCTATTATTTTTAACACTGGAGCGGTCGTCAGTTTTAATTTCAGCTCCTGGAAAGCTTCCTCACATACCGGAGTCCAATTGAATCTCGAATGTTTCTTAGTTAATTTCGTTAAGGAACTGGATGTCTTCGCAAAATCCTTAATGAATTTCCGATAATAACTGGCCAACCCGAGAAAACTTCTGACTCCTGTGGGTGTACGAGGCTGTTTCCAATTCTGAATAGCAGTGATTTTACTGGGATCCATTGAAATTCCTTCTATTGACACGACGTGGCCAAGAAATTTAACTTCTTCTTGCTAGAATACACATTTGGAAAACTTTGCTTTTAAAACATTTCTTCTCAGAATTTCTAGCACTTGTTCCAAATGTTTTTCGTGCTCGCTTTCTGACTTAGAGAAGATCAGGATATCATAAATGAAAACTAGAACAAATTTATTCAATACTCCTCTGAATACTCTGTTCATTAGATCGACGAAATAGGCCGGAGCATTACATAAGTCGAACGACATTACTAACCACTCGTAGAATAAGTCCGGACCTCTGAATGCTGTCAAAGGAACACACTCTTCAGCAATACGAAGTTGATGGAAACCTGTAGCTAGGTCCATTCGTGAAAATACCTGTGCTCCATTCAATCGGTCCAATAAATCATCAATCCACGACAATGGATATTTGTTTTTCAATGTCTGCTTATTCAAGTCGCGATAATCCACACACAGTCTGAGAGTACCATCGGACTTCGGAACAAATACCACTGCTGCTCCCCAATCAGAAAAACTAGGCCTGATTAGACCTTTCCATACCAGCTGTCTATTTTGATTGTCCAACTCTTCTTTCTCCTTCAAGGTCATTCTTCGAATTGCGTGAACCACTGGCCTTGCATTCGGGACTAAAGAAATTTTAAAGTCAATTTCTCTTTGCGGAGGTAAGCTAACAACTTCTTCGAACACATCCGCATAGTTCTTGACAACGGGGATATTTTCTATGTCGACTGGGATATTCTCTGTAACGACAGGAACAGGTTCTGTTTGGGCAGGAGAAACATCCAATATTACCCAGAAGTCTTTTCTGTCAGGATTCGAACCTTCACATGGAATTACAATATTGGCGAGATTCGTTTTAACCTTGACAACCCTTTCTGCACATTTAACCTCAGCTTCGTATTTGGTTAACCAATCCAATCCTAAAATAAGATCGAATTCGGTAAAATCCATGACGATCGAGATACAAGGAAACCGATAATGAGAAAGGAAACAGGTACCCCACAAACCCAACTAAGATTGAGGGAACCCCCAACCGGATTCTGGACAGAGATGGGTTCTTTGAGCTTTTTCAATTTCAAATCTAATTTCCTAACCGCATCCTTTGCAATAAAGCTCCTCGACGCGCCTATGTCAAACAGTACTTTGACGGGAATGTTCTTGACAGTAAGCGTGCCTTCTAAAACATCTGACTTTCCCTGATTAGACGAGGATGCAGGAACTTCTGCCACTTTATTTACCTGAACTACTTCAGATTTTCTAGATAGCAGGCAATTCCTAGCAAGATGACCTGTCTGGTTACACTTATGGCATACTCTTGAACCATGAGACTTCTCTTGCTTCTCATTGGGATACCGCCCCTTTATTCGTTTCTCCAGAGATTTGCAACTTATCGACAGATGTCCTTGCTTATTACAGTTAAAGCATATGGCTTTGGTTGCTAATCCTTCTTCCGATTTACCCTTCTTTCGATTCAACTTAGGTTTCTTTCTGGCCCCAGGCGTCGTACTGGCCTCAGGCTGTGTACTCGTCTCTGAGCTATCAGTTTCGGATCTCCTTTTTCTGCTAGTGATAACTTCCTCTTCGAAGACAAAAAGGCCTCGCCTATCAAGATCTTCATATTGATAAGCCATGTATATCATTTCAGAAAAAGGAAGCTTCACATGGCCCATCACACTATTCTGGTATTTCCTTTGAAGACCATTAATAAATCTCAGATTCTTCCTCTTTGGATCGCGTATTAGATGAGGGGCGAAGTGAGAAAGTTCATTGAATTTCTTATGATATTCTGGGATATTCATATCTCCTTGTATCAAATAGTAGAATTCATCACATAACCGCTCAGTTACTTCTGGAGGATAATTTTTTTTTTGAAAAGTTGTTTGAACATATCCCAGGTGATATCACCTTCTGGATTATCTTTAATGATTGTTTCCCACCAGATTAAAGCTTCTTCCTTGAGTGCCCAAGATGCCACTAATATTTTCTGGTCATCTCTCAGTTGGAAACTTTCAAAAATTCTTTCAGCGGAACTCATCCAAGCCTGAGTTTGAATAATAGATTCATTGCCCATGAATGGTACTCCTCCCATATTTCGATATCTTTTAAATAGAGCTTCTATATCCGATCCTGGCTGAGGGAGCACAACTGGCTCATTAATTTGTTGAACCCTAGGATTATTTCTTCTGCTTCTGCCACTCATTTTCTATGTCTGCAAATAGCAGACAAAGAGTTAGGCCAACAGAAAAAGTGATTTTGAAGCATAGAGACATATACTTGTATGTAAATGTGTCTATCGAAGTGTATTTCATTCTGTTATACTCATACTAGGATATTACTGATCCTATCTGTAATGAGTTACTCGTTCTAGAACACTACTAGTTATATTTCTGTCGAGTTCGTTCATATGTTATATTCCAGGCTTAACTAAAGCTCTGATACCACGTTTGTGACAACCCCATTCCCGATAAGACGGGGGCAAGGGTAATCTTTGGAATATAACGCATAAACAGATAATAACAGAACAGAAATAAATAAATACACCAGATAATGCACGATAGAATACACTGGATAAATATAATCATTAGAGTTACATAGTATGTAGGATCATACTTAGTACAAAATACAGTTCAACTATACATAAATGTCTACTGCGGAAAAGAAAACATAATATGTACTACAGGAGCTGAACAGCATAAAAAGAGATAAATGATAGAATCCATCTTCAGCTCCAGCTATCCAGAAAGAGCCTGCTAAAACCTGAATACAAGGCTGCCCGTGTAGAAAAAGGGGCACCCGAGTTTGCAAGTGAAACAAACTACGAGTCAGTCATGAGACTGGTATGAGAAATCTACTCAACACATTACTAAATATGGCAAATCACAGGACCACGCCACTTCCGCGGAACGAGTTTACTTGATTGGATTGCCAGTGCTTTAAAACAAATAGATCTTTTAAACATCGCAATGCTTTTTTATAAAAATGAAGCCATTATAAGACTCAGTTCCCATCACACAATGCAACACACACCAAAGGATAGAGTTTTACCTTATAATGGCCAAAATATGCTTGATACGAGCAAAAAAAATCATTTGATATTATTGCTAGTGTATATATGTTTCAAAAACAATTCCAATCATAACTATCAATCATAGACGGCATGGGTACCATATATCATGTCGCCATATGTACATATATACAATCAAAACCGCACGGTGTCGTATTTGGAAATTGGATTTCCGTCATGAACCGAGGCAAAAGATAGTCCTCACCGAATTCGAGACTCTCTAGCCCAAGCCTCAGGCAAGTATTCAGTCAAGCCTTAGGAGCCACAAGGCCGGTCCACCGATGTGGATTAAAATGCCTGAACACTGCGTTTCCCCGCCCTTTGGGGCGTAAATGAGCCCAATGACTTCATCGGCCCCGGATCGACCGATATATCCGAGGCGCCTCGCAACAGCAACAACCACACAGGTGAAAAGTATATAAATGTCAGGGCTGGTAGGTCACTGACACCACCCTAGCTAGAAAGAAACGCATGTCCTCCTTGGATCCTTCTCCCGTTTCTGGTCCATCCCGGGGTGTGAGGCTCGCGAATTCACGTTATACACAAAGCTATGCCACACAGGCTGTGCTTTGATCATCAACCACAAGACTTTGCTTTTCAACAGAAGCCTTGATTATCTATCACTTAGGCGTGCCACACATGCAATTCACCCCGTGCGACTGATTTCTATCGATATATAACCTCTGGGCTCGTACGTCTCAGAGAAGGGCGTTAAGCAAGAGAATAAATTCTCCGCCGCCAAACAGATATATATTTAATAGAGATCAATCAGCACAGAACAAAATCCAATGTCAGGCACACAGTCCATTTACACGTTCGTTCTGGGTCTGAACGAAACCGGAGGCACTCAATACCTCGCATATCCGTACAATCAACAAGTACGTCCGGGTGGCTACTACTTCAACCCCATCAAGGTAGCTACTCCCATCATGAGCATCAGTAGCACCCCTTCATTCGACGTGAAGATCATCGGTCTTGCACCGTCTTCAACTCTTCGACTTCTCAACGTCGATCGATTATTTGAAATGAGATGAACTCGGCCTTTTCAAATAACCCACGTATATTTAGATTTTCAAATCAATTAATCACATGGTTGGACTATTCAACATTCACATTTCAGTTCTTTAGTTATAATTCTCATGTTAAATACATTCAACCATCACATATCAAGCAAACACTACAAAATTGGTTTATTTCCACTCTATATCGTCTATAGTATTTTATAACGATATATCGCCATTTTTATTTAATTTAAAACGACCATATTTAATTAAATGACGTTTCAGGTCGTGCCGATGCACTGGCGCTGTTTTTCACTAATTTTGTTTTACACGTATCTGAAAATCTAACCGTTGGATCTTCACAAATTTTATATCATTAGGAAGGTCATTTCAAAATGAATCCATCGGTTTCAGTTTTGGGAAAATCCGACGGTCGGATCTTCCCCACTAGCCATTTGAAGTTACGATTTCAATTTACGAACTGCAGCGTCGTTATTCGATTTAATTTAATTATATTTATATATATAAAAAAAAATATAATCGTTTCTGGCGCTGTTTTTCTTCAGATTTGAATTAAACATTCCAGACAATCCAACCGTCGGATCTTCACAAAGTTGGTGCCGTTGAAAGGTATTTCCAAGGCGAACCAAACTGTTGCAGTTTCAGGAAAATCCAATGGTCGGATTTCCTGCACTAGTCGTTTGAAATCACTGTTTCAAAACACGAGCTGCACGACCACGTTTCGTTTTAATTTTATTATTTTTATATAAATATTGTTCATTCAAAATTCCTATATCGTTTTCACTTTAATTATTTCACTAACGCCTTTAAATTTTGGAAAATTTCGCCATAACCTCCTTTGTACGGGAGGGGCTGGGAAAATTCCCAAATAGGCACACGGGCGTCTCATGTCAAAAAGAAAAAGAAAAAGCCAATAGGCTCATAAAATCATCACCCAAACAAAACAGTAAATGTGTACCTATTTCTCGGGCACAAAATTTTATTCCTCTTCTCTAGCCCCTTTTGCTATAACCTGTTAAATAAATATGCATATACATATATACAATTTTTATCACTTATCATTTTCCATTCAACTTCATATTTGATTTACTTTGGTTTAAAAACACCATTCATTCTCATGTTGTATGCATAGGCTAAAATCATATCATTAGCTAATTAATGTATATTTCAACTCATGCACATTTATTTGAGCAAGTGGCTATTTTTAACACTTCACATTTCAAAGATGATAATTTTGGCGAACTAAAATACACTTCAACACATGACTATTCTATTTAGTTCCTATGCATGTTAAAAATAATATTTCATTCACAAATATTTACTTCAACGTCCGCATATCTTTAGCATATCACATATATGATAAAAATGATATTTTTATCATTTAAAGTATTTATTCGACAAATGGATGTTTTCAACACTTCATCGTTTCAATAAAAATGTAATTTTTATTGTTCGATCTTTTTATTCAACACATGAATTTTTCCACTACACACACTTCTCAACACATGAGCATTTCCACACATGGATATTTTATTTATATTATTCATATTAGAAAGATGGAATTTTTATTGTTGAAACTATTTATATATAAGGCGAATATTTTTCATACTTCATATATATTATAAAAAGGTGATTTTTATTGTTTAAACACTTCATTCATTCACAAATGAATTTAATTTTCACACATCACTTTTCAACACATGAACATTTCCACACATGGATATAGTTTCAACATATGGCTTTAATTTCAACGCATGAAGATAATTTCAACATATGAAAATAATTCTAACACATAAAGATTATTCAAAATTTCGGCAGCATAACGGCAGGGTAGTTAAAACAGGCACCGTCCCTAGTACGGCTCCTCGCTCTACCTTAAAATCTCGCGGTTTTTGACAATGGGGATTCATGCATCTAATTCGCACGCAGGCGGCATGTTTTATTTTTATTTCCACAAATATTTCCAATTCATTTCAATCACCAATGGGTATTTTTCAACCACAACCAAACAATATCAACCACAAACAATTATTCAACCATTCGTATTTTTCATCCAATGTTTCACACCAATTCACAACAATGAATATCGTCCATGGTTTGTGGACGAGGGGAGTGTATATATATATATATATATATATATATATATAATTGCTATATTTCACTTGCATTTCAACACATATATCAATTATTCTATGCATTTATAATTTATACTTCGCTTATATAGCTTACACCACGCATGTACATGAGGTATACAACACGTGTGTAAATTATATTTTGCTAATATTATTTATACACGACATTTTCCATTCAAATTTATTTAATTTAGATTTCTCACATTGGTTTGTTGCTTCGCTAAAAATAGATACGATGTCAGAAAAATCCGCGGCTTCTTCTAGAGTGTAGAGAGCTTCCTTGCGGTCGTGATGTTTCCTGTTTCATCGAATTTCGTCAACACACTAAAAGGATATGATTTTTCAAAGTGTAAACATAAAAAAGAACTCACCTTTCACGATGGTTCAAAACTAGGTTTGCGGTTTTCGCGAGAACCGAGGCACGAGGGGATGATCGGCGGGTTAGACGTGGTAGAGGGAAGAGAGGGCTTCTTGTCGGTGGTGGTTTGGTGGTGTTCGGTGGTCGGGATCGTCGGCGGCGGCTCCAGGAAGGTCGGAACTTTCTGGCCTCGATTCAGGCGGAGGAGGCGTCGAGGGTGGTCGAGCTGGGGTCGGATCTGACGAGGGGGCGGAGGCGAAGCGAGCGGCGGTGGTGGCGGCGTCTGGAAGCGGCGGCGATCGGGCCTGGAAGGGGTGGAACGGGTTTCGCCGTTAGTTCTGGGGTTTTTTTTTTTAAATAATGAATGGAGAAATATGATTGGTCGATGGTTTTAATAAATTTTTAAATAGTGTTTTCTCAAACGAACTCCTTTTCAAACCCAACGACTGTCGCCCCTAGCTAAATACCCCCATTCCGGACACAATGGGATATGTTTCGTTAGCCAATTCGACTGCTACAGTCAGTTATTTTTCAAATTAAAGTATAAAACATTTAATTTTTAACTCTGAACGCACATTTCAATTTGCCAGGGCCACAAAATGATTCGAAAAATTCCAGAAAAATAAATCTAGCTATGTTTTGACGCTACGGTCCCAACAAAACTAGTTTCTTCGAATTCTGAGATTGTTTGAAAAATGGCCATTTTCTGGTCGATCCAATTTAACAGAAATTGACCAAACACATTTTCTTTTGCCACGCTCACATACTAGCTTCAAAAATTATGAAATTTGAAACCTAGCAATAGTTTGACATCCCGGACCCAACAAAAGTGGTTTCGTCGAATTCCGAGGTCGTATGCAAAATATCAATTTTCCAGGGCTATATATTCTATATAACGACCATTCTGAAAATTCATTCGGCCATAACTTTTGATTCCCGTTATGAAACTTCGATTTTTCAGATTCGTTAGAAAGGTATTGACTAACAGATTTAAATATTTTTAGTTTCACTAAAATCCGTTATATTTTCCACCCTGCACAGTCAGTCAAAGTTTGAATTCAAATTTTCAAACTGACTCACTATTTCTAATTCACTATTTAATTGAAATATTCTATTTCAATTGTTCAAATTCCTTTGAAATGACCAATTTAAAATTTTAAATTGGCTCGTATTTTCCTTGTTATTACATATCGGAACGATCAACAATATGTCCGGACAACTACCACTGAAACCTTTTCAAGGTAGCAACTCCAGTCAAAGGCATCAGTAGTCCTCATCCATTCGTTGTAAAGATCGTCGGTCTTCAACCACAGTCTTCATCTTCGACTTTTAATCGTCGTAGTAATTATTCAGAATGGGTTAAACCCGGTCATTCCAAATAACTCGCGTATTTTTACAATTAAAAATCAAGTGTTATAAGGATACATCCAACGCCTTTTTCCAATTCAGAATATTCTTTAAATAAAATATTCATATTATTAGGGAAAGGTTCCCATTAATTTTATCAGAGATAAAATCTTTTAAATTTATTCTTAAATCTTATTTTCAAAGATTTGTTAAAATTCCAATTCAGTTTTTAATATCAAAAATCACTACTTTACAATTATTCCAATTTAAGGGATAAATCTTATTTTTAACTAGGTCAAAGAATCAATGTCATTTAAAAACATTGTTCATGATAAACCCAAAATCATTTTCCAATAAATAAATATAAATTGAAATACCAATAATATTGGTTGAAAGATTTATTCTTTATTTAAAAGAAATTCTTTGTTTTAAAAAAAATATTCTTTATATAAAAGATATTCTAAATCGGAAAGTGACTCAATCATTTACCATATAACTTTGGTTATATGGATTTCATACATCGTATGTAAATGACAACAATTGATAAATAATCATCAAACCATTCATTCAACATCCAAAGTGAAGTTCTCAACTGTGTGAGAGTTAAAATGAAACAATAACGCTCATCGCAGCCTGTCAATCTATCGATAGACATACAAATAAACATTGGGACTAGTGTATATCAATTATCATCCCAATACCCGTGTGGGGTTTTCAGCCAACAACAGTACATATAAATAAATAATTGGTTAATGAATTTAACCAATGTTAATACTACCAACATCTTGATAATGATGGACAAAAATGATATTTTATTTCTAATGTCGCAATAAAATATATTTGACTTGCATAATTTCTTTATACATTTCTAATACCTAATAGAATGTAATTTAGTTATATGACATTATTGTGAATGACAAGTAAAAGGTAATTTTTTTTATTATACTTTATTTGTAAGTAATTATTCTTAAATTTAACACATAAAAGAAATAATCACATTTGTATATGTTTTCAATGTATTACCTAGCACTTAAAAATGTTTATTTTAAATTGCATACAAGTTCTAATGTATGCTTTAACATATAGAAATGTCGCTTAAACTTACCTATACATTCTAATGTATGTTATGACCAAGAATATGATTTTTATATTTGAATATAAATTATAATGTAAGTTTGCAAATATAAATGATTTTTATATTTACAAATAAATTCTATTGTATGCTATGCAAATAAAAATGATTATTTTATTTGCATATAAAATCTATCTCAACAAAATGTATAAGAAGTTTCGTTTTGCTGAGAATTTTATTTTAATCAAAATGGATATTGTTATGGTAACACAAACCGATTTCACAAAAATTCTATTTGTGTTTAACTCTTTCAGTTGACAAAAATGTAAATTTTTTCTTAATTCAAATTTAATTAACAAAAGGTAATTTTTGTTTCAACTATTATATTTTTAACAAAAGTAAATATTTTTAACAAAAATAATTATTTTGGTTCAACTAGGCTATTTGTCCAAAATGGATATTTTGATTCAACTTGTCTACTTTAACAAAAGTTTATATATTGACAAAAATATATGGTTTGCTTTAACTAATCTATTTTGTCAAAAATGAATATTTTGACAAAATGTATATTTTGACTTAACTACTCTATTTCAACAAAACAACAAAGATGATGACTTTGTTTTTTTGAGAAATCTAATTCAACAAAACAAGTATAAGTGATGAGTTTGTTTTGTCGACAAAATGATAATGTTTTGTTTTAGCCATTACAGTTTGACAATGACAAAATGTATTTCAACTATTGTAAATTGGTAATGGTGAATGTTTCTGCTTCATTCTTTTAAGCAACACAAAAATGGATAATTTGCCTCATTCCTCTAAAATGACAAAAGTGAATACATTTGTCCTAACCTTTTTTAAAATGACAAATTAAATAATTTTGTCTCATTCTATTTAAATGATAAAAATGTATCTTTTGTATTGCAATAAAAGGACAAATAAACCTTACTTATTTATTACTCTTTTTAGTTTAGCTAAGATGACACTAAAAATATATCTTTTTAATTCTAATCTTTTTATTATAATCTATGATGAAAACAAAACATTTTAAAATTACAACAAAGATGAATTCATTTTATCATAATCTTTTTACTTTCTCTAGTTTAAAAGTAAAAATGATATTTTTAATCCTATTCTTTTATATAATATCTAAAATGTAATAAAATTGTAACTTCTTAAACTATGCTTTTTATTTGCATCTAAAATGCAAATAAAAATGTAATATTTTAATTTATGATTTATTTGCTTCAAAGAATGCAAATAAAAATACAACTTTTATCTTCATGTTTTATTTGCATCAAAGAATGCAAATAAAATGCAACTTCTAATTCAATATTTTATTTGCATCAAGGAATGCAAATAAATATGCAACTTTTAACTCAATAGTTTATTTGCACCAAAGAATGCAAATATAAATTCAACTGTTAATGCGATGGTTTATTTGCATCAAAGAATGCAAATAAAAATTCGACTTTTAAATACGGTGTTTATTTGCATCAAAGAATGCAAATAAAAATATAATCTTTTAACTACGATGTTAATTTGCATCTAAATATGCAAATAAAATATAATCTTTATGCTTTGTTTGCAACTGAATTTACGAACAAAAATGTAACTCTTTTAAATAATGTTTTTATTTCTATTTAAAATACAAAATAAAAATGTCGTATTCATTCTAGTGTTTTGTTGGCATTTATAATTGCAAAAATGAAATTTTAACTCTAATGTTTGTTTGCATCTAAAATTGCAACTAAAAATATAATTTTTTTACTTTTAAATGTTTGTTTGCATCTAAAATTGCAAACAAAAATATAGTTTCACTTCTAATGTTTTGTTTGCATCCAAACAAAATATAGTTTTTCTTATTTCAATGTATATTTGCATTAAAGAATGCAGATAAAAGAATATTTTATATTTCAATATATATTTGCATAAAAGAATGAAAATAAAAGAACACATTTTTTTTCTAATTTCTATGTATATTTGTATAAGCGAATGCAAATAAAGATCAACTATATTTTCTATATATATTTGCATAAAAGGGATGCAAATAAAAGATAAAATATATTTTCTATATATATTTGCATTAAAGGATGCAAATAAAAGATCAATTATATTTTCTATATATATTTGCATAAAATGATGCAAATAAAAGATCACTTTCTATTTTCTGTATATATTTGCGTAAAAGGATGCAAATAAAGGAACATTTATATTTCTATGTATATATTTGCATAAAAGAATGCAAATAAAAGGACATTTATATTGACATAGCGATTATATTCCAAATCAATGATTTTACAAAATGATTTATTTTATCGATTTGGCGATTCTATTCCAAATCAATAATTTTACAAAATGATTTATTTTATTTAACACACACAGATCTGTGTTTATACATCACCAATCAACAAATAAATCTTCCACAATCACATCACAACAGATCTAAGACATATACATACAATTGTTACATAGCAAATAAATTAAATAAATAAATAAATTTAAAAGAAAGATAAATCTCACATCGATCGGTTTTCAGAAATTGTTCATGTTCAAATTTGGCTGAGTTTTCAAAGTGCTCTGTTCTGGTCGTGGACAGTTCCATCGCGTAGATCACATTTTTGCTGTTCCAACGCATCTGATTTCATCAAATTCTGTTTCAGTTTGTAAAAGATATGATCGTTTGAAGATTAGATAATAATTTAATTAAATAATTAAAAATTCTTTAATTACATTAGCCTAATAAAATCGGCCCTTCTTCCTCGTTACTTCCAGTTAAACCGAACCCATTGCTCAACGCCTAGGGCATCACATCGCGCCTCCATCCGACCACCTGCCGCCGATCCGGAGCCACCACCAGGAGCGCCGCTCCGTAGTCCACCCATGCCCCGAGCACAGTGAAGCTCGATGGGCCCCTCCTCATCAAAACCCACCGTGAACGATTCGGCTTTCAAGCCCCCTAACCCACAAACGACGAGACCTTAAACCATCACAACCGTTGGATAGCTAGAGCTTGAGATGCTCTTCGATATTCATGTAGAAAATCTCATGACTTAATTTATGGATTGGAAGATTTCACTGATTTTGTATCGGATGCTCGTGGCCATTGGTGATGAAAGTGGTGGCCACTGCTTTTGAAGGAATTAGGGTTTTGAAAACCTTAGGATATTTATAATATAATATTAATATATGTTCTAATTTTACAAATAAGCCCGTTAATTCAAATTAACACCAAATTTAACCTAACTAAAGTTGTCCCTAGGCAAATACCCCCGTTCCGGACGCAATGGACTAGGTCCCATCAGCCTGTTTAATCGTCTTGACCCACTTTTCTTTAATTTAATATATAAATCATTTATTTATTTAATTCAATATTACATTTAAATTCACCGGGGCCACATACGACCTCTAAAAATTCCAGAAAAATTATTTTTAGTTATGTTTTGATGAAACGGTTCTAACAAGACTAATTTTGTTGAATTCTGAGACCATTTGAAAAATGGCCATTTTCTAGTCGATCGAATTTGACTAAAATTGACAAAACACATTTTCTTTCGCTACACTCACATATTAATTATAAAAATTATGAAAATTGAAATCTAGCAATAATTTGACATTCTGGTTCCAACAAAAGTGGTTTCGTCGAAAATGGAGATCATTTGAAAAAAGGCTATTTTTAATATTAAAATATATATATAAATTCTATAGCGACTATTCTGAATTTTAAACTGGACATAACTTTTGATTCCCGCTATGAAATTTCGATTTTTCAGATTCTTTGGAAAGATATTTTTAAATATATTCTAATATTTTTGGTTGCACTAAATCCGTTGAATTTTGAATTCGGTACATTCGGTGAAAGGTCAAGTTTGACTTTTCAAACTACCGTGCTATTTCCAACTCCTTTTATAATTATAATAAAATTATTCGTTCTAACTTCAATTTAAATAAAGTTTTCATCGTTATTATTTAAAATAAATTATTTTAACTATTAAATTTCCATTAAAATAAATTTTTTAAATTGGTTCAGAATTTGCGGGTTGTTACAATCTCCCCCACTTAAAATCTTTTCGTCCTCGAAAAGGAACGAAGCTAAAAGTCGTTTAATTAACCAACTCAACTTTTAATTTTAATCAATTTTCAGTTTAGTTCAATATTAAATTTGATTTAGTTAAATTAGTCACCGTTTTATATATTGGTTAAATTAATTGTCATTCCAATATTTTAATTAGTTAAACTAATTATCAGACATCACAACCAGCAATCAATTAGGTGATTAACATTTCAAATATATATAACTTTTATATGTAATCAAAAATCATATTTTTTAGTGTAAATCACAGCAATAGACCCTATCTAGTTTTGGTTCTCACACCAGTCAGTGGAAATATATAGATATACCACTTTCGAAACTCGAACATAAACTCTGATGATGTTTCGAACCACCATCAGAACATCCCCGGGCAACTAAAGTGTGATTCGATATCTATCTAGTATATTTGAGGTTTCGAATACACGCTAGCTAGGTGTATATGCAAAATCTTTATATACTCGATTGTCCAAAATAAAATAAAATAATATATATTCAAATACGTATAATATGATTTCAAATTTTCAAAACAAAATTTGTTTTCATTTTTAATTTAAAAATTAATACTCTTCACACTCGTTCTAGGATACTACTGATCCCATCTCTAATGAGTTATTCTAATTGGATATTACTAATCCAATCTCTGATTATCTTTTGCTCAGTTCTAACGAGTTGTACCCCAAAGATTTGAGCTAACCTGGCTCTGATACCAACTGTAACGATCCGGATTTCGCCCGACCCGATCAATCGCTAAATCGACCAAGACCGCTCAAAACTCGAATACGTTAACTTTGGGAATACAACACATCAGAACAGATAACAACAGACTTTTATAAACATTATAATAATGTTACATCAGAGTACAGAATATCAGAGTACATTGATAAATAATACAGTGGAATATTTAATTACAACATAATTAATACAATGCAGTGGAATAATTAAATTAATCACAGCGGAAGACTATCAATGCTCTGGACACAGCTTTAAGCTTCGATCCAGAATCCTGCTTAATATCTGCAAAAATAAGCTACTCGGCTGCCCGTGTGGAAAAGAGGGCACCCGAGTTTGCAAAGTGTAACAAACTACGGGTCAGTCATGGGACTGGTGTAAGAAATCTTTATTTAACTTAACTAATACGGAGGCTAATCACAGGACCACGCCGCTATCACGGAACGGGTTTACTCCATTGGATTGCCAGTGCATAAATAAAGTAAATCGTTAAAAACAACGCAATGCTTTTTAGAAAAATGAAACCATTATAAGACTCAGGTCCTATCACACAATGCAACGCAAGCCGGAGGATAGAGTTTTACCTTATAATGGTCAAAAATGCTTAATACGATAAAAACGGGTTTGATATTATTATTAGTGTATATATGTTTTGAAAACCTTTCAATCATAATGTATTAATCATAGACGCCATAGCTACCATATACTATGTCGCCGTACTAGTTCTACAATCAAAACCGCATGGTGTCGTATTGGAAATTGGGTTTCCATCAAGAGTCCAGGCTAGGAACGATCTCCTGACTGATTCGAGACACTCTAGCAATGTCTCAGGATCACTCCTATGGGCAACCCTTGGATCCTGTAGGGCCGGTCCCCCAACAGTGCAATGGGTTGGATTAGTCATGCCTGAACACACGCTTCTCGATCCTATTGGATGTGAGAACCCGTAACTTCCCCGATAAGGAAAGCCCGGATTATCTTGAGAACACGAAAAAATAGAACGCAAACAGAAGAACATTTCATTGTTATTACAACAATTCCATCAGATTACAAGAATATACAGCATATGAATAAATATTATACAATAGAAAAATATCAGAGATTTAAATACATTTCTGTAGCGGAAAAATAATACAAAACACAACTGAAAGAGATATACGGATATAGCGCTTTCCGGATATCATTCCAGCTATAAACCAGGTTCCTGTGAATATAAATCTGCAAAGCCAAAACAACTAGCTGCCCGTGTAGAAAATAGGGGCACCCAGAGTTTAGGTTAAAACAATAAACTCCAGGTCAGTCATGTGACTGGTGTGAGAACTAAAATAGTTATTTAAAACTTTACTTTAAAAGAGAGTAATTCAAGGGACCACGCCGTATAACACGGAACGGGTTTCCTCCCAAGAATACTAGTGCATATAACAAAACAGCGCAATGCTCTTTGGGAAAATGAAGCTATTATAAGACCCAGGTCCCATCACACAATGCAGCGCAAACCGGAGGATAGGTTTTCCCTTATAATAGCCAAATAATGCTTGATACGTTTAAAAACAAATCATTTGATACTATCATAGGTGTATAGTGTCAAAACAATTTCAATCATAAATATCAATCATAGACGGCATGGGTACCATATATCATGTCGCCATACTAGGCTCTACAAATAAAACCACAAGTCACGTATTGGAAATTGGATTTCAATCATGAGTCGAGGCAAGGGCCAAGCTCCTCTCCGATTCGAGACACTCTAGAAAATGTCTCAGGACCCCACTATGGTCCTTGGATCTTCAGGGCCGGTCCTCTCTTACTTTTGAGGATTAGTTATTCATGAGCACACGTTTCCCGGTCCTAACAGACCTATATCCGAGGCGCCTTGCATTCCAACAACCACACAGGTTAAAAGTATATAAATGTCACCCAGTTTAAGCACTGACACCACCACTAGCTAGAAAAAAACGCCGTGCCCTCCTTGTAGTCACTATCCCGTTTTTGACTCATACCGAGGTGTGAGGCTCGCGAATTCACTCTATACACAAAGCTATGCCACACAGGCTGTGCTTTGATCATCAACCACAAGATTTTGCTTTTCAATAGAAGCCTTGATCAATTGCCACTTAGGCATGCCACACAGGCAATTCATGCCATGTGACTGATGTCCATCGATATACAACCTCTGAGCTCGTACGTCTTAGAGAAGGGCGTTAAGCAAGAGAAGAAATTCTCCGCCGCCAAACAGATGTATATTTAATAGAGATCAATCAACACAGAATAAAATCCAATGTCAGACACACAGTCCATTTACAAGTTCGTTCTGGGTCTAAACAAAACCGGAGGCACTTTCCTCGCATATCCATCGATCTCCAAGTACGTCTGGACGATCACCAACTGATTCTCTCATCTTGGGTGTACAGCCCAATCAAGATCATCCGTAATCACCCAAACGATGTGAAGACTTCCGGTCTTCAACCACCGTCTTCATCTTCAACATATCGTCGAATCGGTTATTCAGAATGGGTATAAACCCGGCCTTTCTGAATAACCCGCGTATATAATAAACACGTGTTACACAAACACAACATACGCCTCATTCCAATTTAGAATATTCTTTTATTCAAATTTTCACATTCTTAGGGAAAGGTTCCCTTTAATTTTATCAAAGACAAATTCTTCTAAATTTATTCTTTAATCTTCCTTTGGATATCATTTTAAACCATATTATGGTTTTCCAAACTAGTCGGGATTAGCGAATCACACCGAAGTAATTATTTATTTTATTTCCCAATCCCAACCTATTCATCCCATGGAGAAAAACTGGTAATACTCCATATCTAACACCACGGTGTTATCGGTAAAATTAATTACCATTTCACGTTCAAATCTAATTAAAGGTTTAACTATCGCCTTGGAGCAAAACTGGTGATACTCCATTCTCGATCATTTTCCAAATTTGATAATTTAAATTATCAATCACTTTCAATCTAATTAAAGATTTATTAAAACTCCACTTAGTTTTAATCTTCTCAAAAATCAATATCCTGTCTTCAACTAGGTTAAAGAACCAATGTCACCTAAAACACGATTCACGACAAACCCAAATCACATTTGATATTAAATACAAGGCTCTGAATAGAAAATATACCGGCTTATATTCAATATCAAATTCTGAAACCAACAAATATCGTATTGGGAATAACGATATAAATATATCTTTCAAATTCCCATAACAATATCTGTATAATCACGGAATCCAACATCGAAATATTCCAAAGACAATTTCGATTTAAATCCACTTCCACTTTATATATATTGGAAATTCTGGTTATTTTCAAAACCAATTCAAATTCAATTTATTTATTTCAAAAATAAATTGATTTTAATTCTAGTTCAAAACTAGTTCATTTCGATAAAATTCTATTTTTATCTTTTCAAATATGGAATTTTTCATCCTGGTTCTTTTCAAATCATTTTTTATGATTTTACACAAATTATTACTATTTTTAATAATTTTGTCAAGGCCCGTACAGTCGATTTCCATTAACGGTCATCGAACTGCACTTACAGCGACCTTTTCCAAATTTGATTTGGACATAATTCCAAATTCAACCGTTAGATTTCAAATTTATAATATTCATTGGAAAGCTCTTTTCGATACGAACCCAACGGTTCTAGCTTTAGGAGAATCCGACGTTCGGATCACCCGCGACGTCAATTTGAAGTCAATGGTCGAAATTCACGAACTACCGCAGCGCGGCGCGTTCTATTCAGGCCATTATATATATAATATATATATATTATATATATTTCATCGATTTCCTTTTAAAATGTATTTTATAAATCATTTTAAATTTGTTTTCAAAACCATTTCAACTCTATATTCAATTTCAAATCAAAATTGAATATTTCATATCATTGCCATATAAATGATAATATTTTCAAAACGTTATATTTTGAAATCGCTACCTTTTCTATATTCATTATAAAAACGAATATAATCGATATAAATATCGTTCACGTCAAAATAGCGCAACTCTAATCAACACGGCTGTATATATTTCAATAAATTTGTTATTCTATTCAACAAATGAATATATATTCTATTCAACACATGAATCTATATTTCTTTCAACACATGAGTACTGTCAACACATGACTATTTTTGTTATATAATATATTTTATAAAATTATGGTATCTATCGTTTGATTTTTTTATCAGACTCCAACCGTAAAGTAGTTTCTAATCTTAAATATGATAAAGATGTAAATTTTATTGTTAAAATATTTTACTCAACACATGAATAGTTTCAACACATGAATATTCTCAACACATGAGCATCGTCAACACATGACTATTTTTATATTCTAATATTCTTTATTTTCCCAATTGGAATTAGGCCCAATCAATTACCATATAATGTTAATTATATGGATTGCATACAACACATGTATATAATAGCAACCATAAATAATCAACCATCATCCAAAGTGCACTACTCTGTATAAGCATCAAATATAGATATCTAACGCTTATAACAGCCTGTCAATCAATCGATCGACATACAACTAATTATTGGGCTTAGTGTATGCCGTATTTTATCCCAATACCCGTGTGGGGTTTCAAATCAACAAACACAGATTTTATTTATTCACATACCCGTTAAAAATTATATTTTTAACGAAAAGATATTTTTAACTATATAAATATTTTATTTCATTTCACATCACACAATAAATTTTCACCACAACAAACAATCAAACATATAAGTCATCCATGGTCTGTGGACGACGGGTGTCGGGTGCTACTAAGCACCGTCTGCATCTTAGTATATAATTTAAACTAGAAAAGAAAATTTAAAGTGAGAAATTCTCACCAAGCTAAACCAAACGCCACGACTCTTCATATGTAGAAATCTTCGTCGTGCTTACCTTTCGTCAATTTCATTGTCCGTAGCCACTACATATATACAAATCATATTTTTATAATCACTATATATGGATAAAAATTCTATTTTTACACCGCTACTATATAGATAAAAATTCTATTTTTACACCGCTACTATATAGATAAAAATTCTATTTTTACACCGCTACTACATAGATAAAAACTCTATTTTTACACCGCTACTACATAGATAAATTTAAATTTTTACACCGCTACTACATAGATAAAAATTATATTTTTACACCGCTACTATATAGATAAAAATTATATTTTTATATTGCTCTTTTCATAATAAAAATCATATTTTTATCACTTCAACTTCATATTAACAATCGTATTTTTATAATTTCAACTTCACATTAAATATAAATCAAATCTTTACTTTGTTAAAAGTCCAACCTTTCTTCTTTATAAAAATCCAACCTTTCTTCTTTATAAAAATCAAACCTTTCGTCTTGATAAAAATCTCATCCGTGCCTCGATTAAAAATCATATCTTTACTTCTTTAAAAATCATAACTCATTTTTTTCATATTTCAAAATCTAATCTTTTTACTTTTCATGATCTAATCTTTTTACTTTCTAAGTAAAAATCGTATATTTTGTTTCCTAAGCAAAATCCTAATTTTTTTCCTAAGTGAAAACCACAATCTTTTTTCACTTCTATTCATATCCATGCCATAAAAATCCGATTTTATCAATGTAAAAAAGCTGAACAGAAAATTCTTTATATAAAAAAAACTCACTTTACATTCTTCAGCGGGGTGGAGGCTCGTGAGGGGAGCAGGCACACGAGACGGTGGCTTGGTTGGTTCACGATGGGCTGGTGGATTTTCTCGTAGAAGAGGAGATGGACGGAGTGGGGAAGAAAGGGGATCGGAGGCCGGAGGGTACGGCGGTCGGGAAGGGTGGTAGGCGGCCTGCTTCCACGGTTTGGGGTCAAGGGGCTAGGGCACGGAGAAAAAGGAGGAGGGGTTTGCCACTGGTGGTGCGGCGGGCTGCAACGCCGGAGCGGTGGTGCGCGGTCTGGCTCGGCGTAGGGCGACGGGGAGATGGTGAGTGCGATTTCTCTTTTGTTTTTTTTTTAAATTTAAAAATGAGCGTGTTTAACTAAATGAGGGAGGAGAGAGAGGTAAAGGGTTTTTATATTTTTTTATTTATTTAATTATTTTATTTACTCCAAAAAGCAACTTTTAATCTCGACCTCTAAACGAGACCCACCGCATGTCGTCCACAGCTAATTACCCCCATTCCGAACACAATGGGATATATTTTGTAAGCTGATTCGATCGTTTCGATCAGTTTCAATCAAAATCAAAATATAACTCTATATATTGAATTTGAATGCACATTTCAATTTATCGGTGCCACATACGGACTTTAAAAATTCCCGAAAAATGTTTTCTAGCTTTGTATTGATGATACATTCCTAACAAAACTAGTTTTGTCAAATTCTGAGACTGATTGAAAAATGGCCATTTTTCAGTCAATTAAAATCAACTAAAACTGGTCAAATGCGTTTTCCTTTGCCATGCTCACATATTGATTAGAAAAATTACGAAATTTGAAACCTAGCAAAAACTTGACATCACGGATCCAACAAAAGTGGTTTCGTCGAAAACTGAGGTCGTTTGCAAAATTTCCATTTTTAAGGGCGAGAATTCCATGGCGACTATTCTGAATTTTCCACTGGATGTAACTTTTGATTCCCGCTATAAAATTTCGATTCTTCGGATTCGTTGGAAAGACATTCTTAAATAGATTCTAATATTTTTGGTTTCGCTAAAATCCGGTTTATTTTGCACCCGGTACAATCATTTGAAGTTTGAAATCGAATTATCGAACTATCGTGCCATTTTCAATTCCTTTTATAATTAAAATAAAATAATTATATTCTAACGACGATCTATATAAATATATACGTTCTATTTCTATTCAAAATAAATTTCTCGTCATTATTATTTAAAACAGTTCATTTTAAATATTCTAAATTCATCAAAATTGCTAAAATAAAATTTTTAAACTGGCTCAGATTTTCCGGGTTATTACAATTTCCCCCACTTAAAACTTTTCGTCCCCGAAAAGGAACGAAGCCGAAAGTTGTTTAACTAATCATCTCAACTTCCATCATTTTCATTACGGCTTAAGTTCTTCAACTTTTCAGTTTCTAAGAACTTTTCAAAATTTTTGCTAACACCCTAAATTTTCAAAAAATTTCGCCATAACCTCCCCTGCACCGGGGACTTCGGGATATTTCATATAGCCTCCCATGGCCTTCTTCAATCCAAAAGAAAAAGAAAAGGCCAAGCGGCTAGCCAATCGGCTCAAAAATCATCATCGCCCAAACAAAACAGTAAATTATGGTAAACATGTACCTATTTGTTGGGCAAACAATTTTATTCTTCTGCTATAGCCTCCTTGCTATGACCTGTTCAATGCAAGTACATGTATATGCAAGCAAATGCGACTAATTTTCAATACACTCACTATTTGGTACAATTAGGCATAATGGTTCAAAATTATCAAACAAATAAACAAACAACACAAACATCAATCAATTAGTGGATTAACGTTTCAAATTCATAATTTTGATACATATACAGAAAATCATGTTTTTGATGCCAAATCACAACAATAAATCTATATAGTTTCGGTTCTCACACCAGTCTAATGGAAATATATAGATATCACACCTTTGAACCACGAACATAAATACTGATGATGTGGCCACATCATCAGAATTATCCTCGGGTGTCTAGAATGTGATTCTATATCTATCCAGTATATTAAAACTTCGAATATACGTTCATGACGCATATACGCGAAATCTTTATATACTCGATTGTCCAAAATCAATATAAAATAAATATTCAAATACGTATATTTGAATTCAACTTTCAAAACAAAATTTGTTTTCATTTTAAGAATATACTCTTCACACCTGTTCTAGGATACTACTGATCCCATCTCTAACGAGTCATTCTAATTGGATATTACTAATCCAATATCTGATGAATTCTTTCGTATGTTTCTAATGTGTCTTGTCCCCGAGCTCTGTAAACCAAAGCTCTGATACCAACTCTGAGAACCCATAACTTCCCCGGTAAGGAAAGCCTAGATAATCTTGAGAACACGACAAAATAGAACGCAAATAGAAGAACATTTCATTGTTATTACAATAATTCCATCAGATTACAAGAATATACAGAGTATGAATAAATATTATACAACAGAAAAATATCAGAGATTTAAATACAGTACTGCAGCGGAAAAATAATACAAAACACAACTGAAAGAGATACACGGATACAGAGCTTTCCGGATATCATTCCAGCTGTAAACCAGGTTCCTGTGAATATAAATCTGCAAAACCAAAACTACTAGCTACCCGTGTAGAAAATAGGGGCACCCAGAGTTTAGGTTAAAACAATAAACTTCAGGTCAGTCATGTGACTGGTGTGAGAACTAAAACAGTTATTTAAAACTTTACTTTAAAAGAGAGTAATTCAAGGGACCACGCCGTATAACACGGAACGAGTTTCCTCCCAAGAATACTAGTGCATTTAACAAAACAGCGCAATGCTCTTTGGAAAAATGATGCTATTATAGGACCCAGGTCCCATCACACAATGCAACGCAAGACGGAGGATAGGGTTTTCCCTTATAATAGCCAAATAAAACAATTTCAATCATAAATATCAATCATAGACGGCATGGGTACCATATATCATGTCGCCATACTAGGCTCTACAAATAAAACCGCAAGTCACGTATTGAAAATTGGATTTCCGTCATGAGTCGAGGCAAGGGGCAAGCTTCTCTCCAATTCGAGACACTCTAGCAAATGTCTCAGGACCCCACTATGATCCTTGGATCTTCAGGGCCGGTCCTCTCTTACTTTTGAGGATTAGTTATTCCTGAGCACACATTTCCCGGTCCTTACAGACCAATATCTGAGGCGCCTCGCATTCCAATAACCACACAGGTGAAAAGTATATAAATGTCAGCCAGTTTAAGCACTGACACCACCACTAGCTAGAAAGAAACGTCATGCTCTCCCTGCAGTCACTATCCCGTTTTTGACTCATACCGAGGTGTGAGGCTCGCGAATTCACGCTATACACCTATGCCACACAGGCTGTGCTTTGATCATCAACCACAAGACTTTGCTTTTCAACGGAAGCCTTGATCAATTGCCACTTAGGCGTGCCACACAGGCAATTCATGCCATGCGACTGATGTCCATCGATATACAACCTCTGAGCTCGTACGTCTTAGAGAAGGGCGTTAAGCAAGAGAAGAAATTCTCCGCCGCCAAACAGATGTATATTTAATAGAGATCAATCAACACAGAATAAAATCCAATGTCAGACACACAGTCCATTTACAAGTTCGTTCTGGGTCTGAACGAAACTCGAGGCACTTTCCTCGCATATCCATCGATCTCCAAGTACGTCTGGACGATCACCAACTGATTCTCTCATCTTGGGTGTACAGCCCAATCAAGATCATCAGTAACCACCCAAACGATGTGAAGACTTTCGGTCTTCAACCACCATCTTCATCTTCGACATATCGTCGAATCGGTTATTCAGAATGGGTATAAACCCGACCTTTCTGAATAACCCGCGTATATAATAAACACGTGTTACACAAACACAACATACGCCTCATTCCAATTCAGAATATTCTTTTATTCAAATTTTCACATTCTTAGGGAACGGTTCCCATTAATTTTATCAAAGATAAATTCTTCTAAATTTATTCTTTAATCTTCCTTTGGATATCATTTCAAACCATATTATGGTTTTCCAAACTAGTCGGGATTAGCGAATCGCACTGAAGTAATTATTTATTTTATTTCCCAATCCCAACCTTTTCATTCCATGGAGCAAAACTGGTAATACTCCATATCTAACACCACGGTGTTATCGGTAAAATTAATTACCATTTCACGTTCAAATCTAATTAAAGGTTTCGCTATCGCCTTGGAGCAAAATTGGTGATACTGCATTCTCGATCATTTTCCAAATTTGATAATTTAAATTATCAATTCACTTTCAATCTAATTAAAGATTCATTAAAACTCCACTTAGTTTTAATCTTCTCAAAAATCAATATCCAGTCTTTAATTGGGTTAAAGAACCAATGTCACCTAAAACGCGATTCACGACAAACCCAAATCACATTTGATATTAAATACAAGGCTCTGAATAGAAAATATACCGGCTTATATTCAATATCAAATTCTGAAACCAACAAATATCGTATTGGGAATAACGATATAAATATATCTTTCAAATTCCCATAACAATATCTGTATAATCACGGAATCCAACATTGAAATATTCCAAAGACAATTTCGATTCAGATCCACTTCCACTTTATATATATTGGAAATTCTGGTTATTTTCAAAACCAATTCAAATTCAATTTATTTATTTCAAAAATAAATTGATTTTAATTCTAGTTTAAAACTAATTCATTTCGATAAAAATCTATTTTTATCTTTTCAAATATGGAGTTTTTCATCCCAGTTCTTTTCAAATTATTTCTTATGATTTTACACAATTTATTACTATTTTTAATAATTTTATCAAGGCCCGTACAGTCGATTTCCATCAACGGTCATCGAACTGCACTTACAACGACCTTTTCCAAATTTGATTTGGACATAATTCCAAATCCAACCGTTAGATTTCAAATTTATAATATTCATTGGAAAGCTCTTCTCGATACGAACCCAACGGTTCCGGTTTTAGGAGAATCCGACGGTCGGATCTCCCGCAACGTCAATTCGAAGTCAATGGTCGAAATTCACGAACTGCCACGGTGCGCGCGTTCTATTCAGGCCATTATATATATAGTATATATATATATTATATTTCGTCGATTTCCTTTTAAAACGTATTTTATAAATCGTTTAAAATTCGTTTTCAAAACCATTTCAACTCTATATTCAATTTCAAATCAAAATTGAATATTTCATATCATTGCCATATAAGTGATAATATTTTCAAAACGTTTTATTTTGAAATCACTACCTTTTTCTATAATCGTTATAAAAACGAATATAATCGATATAAATATCGTTCACGTCAAAATAGCGCAACTCTGATCAACACGACTTTATATATTTCAATAAATTCGTTATTCTATTCAACAAATGAATATATATTCTATTCAACACATGAATCTATATTTCTTTCAACGCATGACTAATCTCAACACATGAGTACTGTCAATACATGACTATTTTGTTATGTAATATATTTTATAAAATTATGGTATCTATCGTTTGATTTTTTTATCAGACTCCAACCGTAAAGTAGTTTCTAATCTTAAATATGATAAAGATGTAAATTTTATTGTTAAAATATTTTACTCAACACATGAATAGTTTCAACACATGAGTATTCTCAACACATGAGCATCGTCAACACATGACTATTTTTATATTCTAATATTCTTTATTTTCCCAATTGGAATGAGGCCCAATCAATTACCATATAATGTTAATTATATGGATTCCATACAACACATGTATATAATAGCAACAATAAATAATCAACCATCATCCAAAGTGCACTACTCTTTATAAGCATCAAATATAGATATCTAACACTTATAACAGCCTGTCAATCAATCGATCTACATACAGCTAATTATTGGGATTAGTGTATGCCGTATTTTATCCCAATACCCGTGTAAGATTTCAAATCAACAAACACATATTTTTATTTATTCACATACCCGTTGAAAATTATATTTTTAACGATAAGATATTTTTAACTATATAAATATTTTATTTCATTTCACATCACACAATCAATTTTCACCACAACAAACAATCAAACATACAAGCCATCCATGGTCTGTGGACGACGGGTGTCGGGTGCTACTAAGCACCGTCTGCATCCTAATATAAAATTTAAACTAGAAAAGAAAATTTAAAGTGAGAAATTCTCACCCAAGCTAAACCAAACGCCACGACTCTTCATATGTAGAAATCTCCGTCGTGCTCGCCTTTCGTCAATTTCATTGTTCGTAGCCACTACATATATAAAAATCATATTTTTATAATCACTATATATGGATAAAAATTCTATTTTTATACCGCTACTATATAGATAAAAATTCTATTTTTACATCGCTACTATATAGATAAAAAAATTATTTTTACACCGCTACTACATAGATAAAAACTCTATTTTTACACCGCTACTACATAGATAAAAATTATTTTTTTACACCGCTACTACATAGATAAAAATTATATTTTTACACCGCTACTATATAGATAAAAATTATATTTTTTTTATCGCTCTTTTCATAATAAAAAACATATTTTTATCACTTCAACTTCATATTAACAATCGTATTTTTATAATTTTGACTTCATATTAAATAAAAATCAAATCTTTACTTTGTTAAAAGTCCAACCTTTCTTCTTTATAAAAATCCAACCTTTCTTCTTTATAAAAGTCAAACCTTTCTTCTTTATAAAATTTTCATCCGTCCCTCGATTAAAAATCATATCTTTACTTCTTTAAAAATCGTAACTCTCTTTTTTTCATACTTCAAAATCTAATCTTTTTACTTTTCAAGATCTAATCTTTTTACTTTCTAAGTAAAAATCGTATATTTTGTTTCCTAAGCAAAATCCTATTTTTTTTTCCTAAATGAAAACCACAATCTTTTTTCACTTCTATTCATATCCATACCATAAAAATCCGATTTTATCAATGTAAAAAAACTGAATAGAAAATTATTTATATAAAAAAAACTCACTTTACATTCTTCAGCGGGGTGGAGGCTCATGAGGGGAGCTGGCGCGCAAGACGGTGGCTTGGTTGGTTCACGGTGGGCTGGTGGATTTTCTCGTGGAAGAAGAGATGGACGGAGTGGGGGAAGAAAGGGGATCGGAGGACGGAGGGTACGACAGTCGGGAAGGGTAGTTGGTGGCCGGCTTCCACGATTTGGGCTCAAGGGGCTAGGGCACGGAGAAAAAGGAGGAGGGGTTCGCCACTGGTGGTGCGGCGGGCGGCAACGCCGGAGCGGCGGCGCGCGGTCTGGCTCGGCGGAGGGCGACGGGGAGAAGGTGAGCGCGATTTCACTTTTATTTATTTTTTAATTTTAAAACTGAGCGTGTTTGACTAAATGAGGGAGGAGAGAGAGGTAAAGGGTTTTTATATATTTTTATTTAACTATTTTATTTACTCCAAAAAGCAACTTTTAATCTCGACCTCTAAACGAGACCCACCGCCTGTTGTCCATAGCTAATTACCCCCATTCCGAACACAATGGGATATGGTTCGTAAGCTGATTCGATCGTTTTGATCAATTTCCGTCAAAATCAAAATATAACTCTTTATATTGAATTTGAACGCACATTTCAATATACCGGGGCCACATACGGACTTTAAAAATTCCCGAAAAATATTTTCTAGCTTTGTATTGACGATACGGTCCTAACAAAACTAGTTTCGTCAAATTCTGAGACCGTTTGAAAAATGGTCATTTTCCAGTCGATTAAAATCAATTAAAACTGGTCAAACGTGTTTTCCTTTGCCATACTTACATATTGATTCAAAAAATTACGAAATTTGAAACCTAGCAATAAATTGACATCACGGATCCAACAAAAGTGGTTTCGTCGAAAACCGATGTCGTTTGCAAAATTTCCATTTTTAAGGGCTAGAATTCCATAGCGACTATTCTGAATTTTCAACTGGACGTAACTTTTGACTCCCGCTATGAAATTTCGATTCTTCGGATTCGTTGGAAAGATATTCTTAAATATATTCTAATATTTTTGGTTTTGCTAAAATCCGGTTTATTTTGCACCCGGTACATTCATTTGAAGTTTGAAATCGAATTATCGAACTACCGCGCCATTTTCAATTCCTTTTATAATTAAAATAAAATAATTATATTCTAAAGACGATCTATATAAATATATACGTTCTATTTCTATTCAAAATAAATTTCTCATCATTATTATTTAAAATAATTCATTTTAAATATTCAAAATTCATCAAAATTGCTAAAATAAAAAATTTTAACTGGCTCAGATTTTCCGGGTTATTACATTGGACCTATAAATTGGCCTTGGCGGCCAATAAAATCTGAGGCGCCTCAAAATCCATCAACCACATAAGTAAAATGTCAGGCTGTGTTAAACCCAAACACCACTTCTAACTAGAAAGAAACATGTGCACTCCCTGCGTTCCCTTGCTCCGTTTCTGACTCATACCGGGGCGTGAGTATAATAACCCGGAAATCCGAGCCAATTTAAAAATTTTATTTTGGCGATTTTAGTGAATTTTGAATATTTAAAATGAATTATTTTAAATAATAACGATGGAAAATTTATTTTCAACGAAGTTAAAACGAATAAATTTATTTAAATTATATAAAGAGCCTGATATGGCGCGATAGTTTGAAAATTCGATTTCGAATTTCAAATAAATATACAGGATTCGTTTTAAATCAGATTTCAACGAAACAAGAAATATTTGAATCAGTTTGATCATATCTTTCTAACGGATATAAGAAACTGAGATTTCACTTTAGAAGTTGAAATACGTCCAGTGTAAAATTCAGAAAAGTCGCTGTGGAATTTATATATATTTCAATATATATAAAGGCCCTGAAAAATGGAAATTTGGCAAACAACCTCGGTTTTCGACGAAACTACTTTTGTTGGATCCGGGATGTCAAATTATTGCTGTAACAACCAGCAAATTCTGAACCAATTTAAAAATTTTATTTTAGAAAATTTTAATGAATTTTGAACGTATAAAGTGATTTATATAAATAATAATGGCTAGAATTCATTTTAATTGAAGTTAAAAACGAATAAATTTAATTTAAATATTAAATGGAGTTAGAAATGGCGCGGTAGTTTGAAAATTTGATTTCAAACTTTAACTGGATGTACAAGATTCAAAATTAATCAGAATTGAGTGAAACCATAAATATTTAAATCTGTTTAATCATATCTTTCTAACGAATCTGAAAAATTGAAATTTCATAGCGGAAACCAAAAGTTATGGCCAATTCAATATTTAGAAAGGTCGCTGTAGAATTTATATATATAATATATATGTCCCGAAGGGCTACTTTTCACATATGAAGGAATTTGGACTCGAAACCTCTTCCATTGAGTCTGGAATAATGTTTCTGCATTTAAAAAGTATAAACTCTTATATATTTTGAGTTTCGAAAATTATTTGTTTAGATATGTATTTTTAATATTAAATATATTGGCCTTGAAAATAGTCAATTTTCAAATGATCTCTGTTTTAGACGAAACCAATTTTGTTGGGACCGGAATGTCAAATTATAGCTAGGTTTCAATTTTTAGAATTTTTCGAATTAACATGTGAGCGTGGCAAAAGAAAACGTGTTTTGACTATTTCAGTTAAATTTAAACAACTTGAAAATAGCCATTTTTCAAACAGTCTCAGAATTCGATGAAAATAGTCTTGTTAGAACCGTATCGTCACAAGAAAGCTAAAAATAATTTTTCTGAAATTTTCTGAGGTCATATGTGGCCCCGGCATATTTAAATGTATGGTCAATATTTAATTAATTAATTTTTAATGGGATTTTAAATAAAATTTCTACAGATTTCGGAATTGGACCCCGAGACCTGTCCCATTGCGTTCAGAAGGCCTCAAAACGTTAAGGTCGGCAGTAAGAAAGCCCAATTCGGAGACAGCCCGCATTTTCACCTTTATAACACCTTTTTTCAATGAATTTAATAATAAAATTAAAAAAATTAAACCCTAACCCTAAAAATGCCAGCCGCTGCCTATTTCTTTCGAAGGCCAGAAAGCTCCGAATTTCAAACATCAATTTCTCTCAATCCGTTCAATGAAAATCTACAAATTATATATGGAATCGAAGAGAATTTCGAGGGCTTTCAATCCATACGTTGATGATCGGGTTTAGTGGAGCGTGGCGGCCGGAATTTGGAGACAAAGGGGCGGCGGTCGAGGACGAATTTCAGGCGATGGGGCCCATCGAGCGTGACGGAGTTCGGGGCGGTGGTGGCTCGCGGGCGGAGCTTCGGAGTGGTGGTGTCCGATCGACACAGGGGGGCTCGGATTGGCACGCGCACAGGGGGATGGACGATGGAGATGGGTGCGGCCTAGTTGCAGCGACGAAGAAGAAGTAATATTATATTATTATTTATTTATTAAATATTTAATTTATCCGATGTTTAAAATTGAATATCTTTTTACTGCGATATCAGAATTCAATGAAACGAGTTGCATTGGACTCGTCTTTCCGAGATCTTCGCAATGGCGCAGACCAGAGCTGAATCCGAGACAGTCGAATTTTCAGCCATATCAATGTGAGAATTCTGAGTTTTATTATTTAATTAATTATCAATTATTTTTCTCGCTTTAAAATAATTGTATTGTGATATTAGTTCGGATCTGAAATGTTCTGTGTTGTATAAATTGTTGATTGTCGCTTGTGGTGTGTTCTGTTGTCCATGATTGAGATTGCATATATTGTTGAATTTTATTTGTGATTGGATCTAGTTGATCTAACTTATTTTATATTGTTAAAATATTATTTTTATCTGAAATTGAACAACAGAATTTGGTTAACAAATAAAATCTTACTTTTATTTGTTTACATTAAGAACAGATTTGTGAATGACAGTAAAAAATTTCTTTTTACTGTCACCTTAAACATAGGATGTTATAGAATTAGAATAATTATAAAATATTAAATTTTATTGTTGATATTAAAAACATATTTATAAAACAAAACTTTATTTACATTGTATTTGTAAATTAAAAGTAATATTTGAAAAAAACACATAAGTGTTTACATTTTTTTTTTTTGAGAAAAAGAAACCATTCTTTTATTTGTGTTTTTCAACATAAATATATACATAGAAATGAATTATTATTTTTATCTGTGTTTTTCAACACAAATATAACTCAGCAAAAGAATTATCTTTTTATTTGTGTTTACCAACACAAATAAAACTTAGAATATGAATTATCTATTTATTTGCATTTTACAATGCAAATATTACATAGAAAATAAGATCACAAAAATGAATTATCTTTATATTTGTGTTCTTAACATAAACATAGAACATGAATCATCTTTTCATTTGTATTCTTAACACAAATACACATAGAATAATGAATGTCTTTTTAATTTTTGTCCCTTAACACAAATATTAACATTGAAATTGAATTGCTCTTTTATTTGTGTACTCAACACAAATATTAACATAGAAATTGAATTGTTTCTTTTTATTTGTGTTCTTAACACAAATATACACTTAGCAAATGAAGTATCTTTTTATTTTGTTTTTTTTAACACAAGTGTAACTCAGAAAATGAAGTATCTTTTTATTTGTGTCTTTCGACACAAATATAACTTAGAAAATGAATTATCTTTATATATGCATTTTTCAATGAAAATATACATAGGAAAATAAATTGTCTCCTTTGTGTTTCTTAACACAAACATTACATAGGGACATAAATTGCCTTTATTCTGTTTTCTCTAACACAAACACAACATAGGAAGATAAATTATCACTTGACTTGTGTTCTTACTACAAATATAACATAGAAATAAAGTTCATCTTTTTATTTGTATTTTTCAATACAAATATAACATAGAAATTAAGTTCATCTTTTTTTATTTGTATTTTTCCATACAAATATGACATAGAAATAAAGTCCATCTTTTTATATACATGCTACAACACAAATATATACTTAGAATCTGTTGCACAAATAAAATCCACTTTTATTTGTCACTTGAAACTTAGAATTTGTTGCACAAATAAAATTCACTTTTTTCGTCATTTGAAACTCAGAATTTATTAGATGACTAAAATCTACTTTTTATTTGTCATTTAAAAATTAGAATTTATTATACAAATAAAATTCACTTTTATTTGACATTAGAATACATAGAAAAATATTTACATATAAAATATTCTTTTATATGTTATTAGAATGTATAGAAAAGTATAAACAAATAAAAGGATTCTTTTATTTGTTATTAGAACATATAGAAAAGTGTAAGACAATGAAATACCCTTTTTATGTTATTCTAGAATTGAAATTTTGAGTTCAATCTTTTATTTGCATTCACTAATGCAAACATACATTGAAAATAAAATTTACCCTTTATTTGCATTCACCAATACAAATATATGTTAAAACCAAAATTTATTCATTTATTTACATTCACAAATGTAAAAATACATTGAAAATGAAATTAGTCCTTTTATTTACACTCATTAAGGCAAATATATTTTGAAAGGAAAAATTGTTCTTTTATTTGGAATGACTAATGTAAATATACATGGAAATTAAAGTTTATTCTTTTATTTGCATTCTCTAATGCAAATATACATTAAAATATAAATTGTTCTTTTATCTGCATTCCCTAATGCAAATATATTTTGAAAATAGAGTTTGCCCTTTTATTTGCATTCACAAATGCAAATATATTCTGAAAATAAAATTTGTTCTTTTATTTGCATTCTTCAATGCAAATATACATTGAAAATAAAATTCTTTCTTTATTTGCATTCACGAATGCAAATATATATTGAAAATAAAATTTGCTCTTTTTACATTCACAAATGTAAATATACTTTGAAATCAAGTTTGTTCTTTATTTTGCATTCCACAATGCAATATAACATCAAAAATAAAAGTTACATTCTTATTTGCAAACATAAAAAAAATGAAATAGACATCTTTGTCAAACTTGATTTAGTTAAAATGAAATAAACATTTTTGCCAACTTGATTAGTTAAAATAAAATAATTACTTTTGTCAATTTATACTAGTTGAAATAAAATAATTACTTTTATCAATTTATAATAGTGGAAACAAAATATGAATTTTTGTCAAATTGATTAGTTAAAATGAAATATACACCTTTGTCAATTTATACGAGTTAATAACAAAATATTCACTTTTATCAATTTACATTTGTTGAAAATAATTATTTATTTTAGTCAATTTATACTAGTTAAAACAAATAGACATTTTGTCAGAAATATTCATTTTTGTCAAAATGAATTAGTTAAAACAAGATATATATAGATATATATCTTATGTTTGGCAAGGTATATACTTGTCAAGATAGGTTAGTTAAACAAAAATTATCATTTTTGTCCAATTATAATTGCCAAAACAATATAACTATTTTTGCTGGAGTTTAAACTAGCGGAATAGAAATTGTCAATAGAGACAAAGTTATTATTCTTATTCATTCATTGCAAAAGAGACATTTTCTTGTCATGGTTATATATTGTGTATTACACTTCCATTCACAAGTTACCCGACTTGTTTATACGATTGGGACGATTATTTTCACACATCGCCCAAGTGCACAAATTAGTTTATCATTTGTTTGTTGGTTGAAACCCCACACGGGTGTTGGGATGAAAATTAACATACACTAATCCCAATATTTAGTTGTATGTTGATCGTTAGATCGACAGGCTGCGATGAGCGTTATTATTTAATTTTAACGCTTACGCAGTGGAAATTACACTTTGGATGAAGATGGATGATTTGATGATTATGTTGTTCTTAACATATATATGATGTGTGTGAAATCCATGTAATCCAAATTATATGGTAAATGATTGAGTCACATTTCGTTTCAGGTGTTCTTTTAAATAAGAATAGTTTTACATTAGAAATTCTTTTTATATAAAGTATATATATTTTCATAAAATACATTTTTAATCAAGTATATGTTAAAATAAAGAATATTTGTAAACGAAAGAATTTGTAATATAAAGAATACTTCTCATTTAGAATCTTTTATATAAAGAATATTTTTATGATTATCTAAAAATTTGTTTTTAAAAGATTATTAGGATTTGCAATTATATTTTGTGATATGAAATAAATTGAGATGTGAAGTGGATCTATCGTGGATGATGTTTTAAATGACATTTGTCCTTTAATCCAATTTACATTGAAATTATTATTTGGAATCTATGAATCTAATGTATTGATTTGATTTCTGTGGAATTCCATATTTTGGAAATTGATTTATAGATTTTATTTTCTGAGTTTATCTTTGATAAAATTAATGAGAATCTTTTAATATGAATATCTTATTAAAAGAATACTCGGAGTTGGAATGTTGCGTAATGTGTGATTTTCCAATATTTACTTTTTAATCTCAAAATACGTGAGTTATTCAGAAAGACCGGGTTTAACCCATTCTGAATAATCACCATGACGATCAAGATTCGAAGATGAAGACGGTGATTGAAGACTGAAGGTTTTCACATCGTTGGGATGATGATGATTGGTATCTTGAATTGGGATTGGCCTTCCAAGGTAAGGTATTTAGTAATGATCGTCCAAATGCATTTGGAGATCGACGGACACGTTGTTTCGCTCAGAGCCAGAGCGAACTTGTAAATGGATCGCGTGTCTGACATTATATTCCTTCCTGTTGTATTTGTTGAACGCTACTAATTATATATTTCTGTTTGGTGGTGAAGAATTTATTCTTTACTTATCACCCTTCTCTAAGACGTATGAGCTTAGAGGTTATATATATATTGGTAGATGATCAATGAGATGGTAGTGTCTGACAATGTGACATACTAAGATGCATATGATCAAGGCTTTGTTGAAAAGCAGGCCTTGTGGTTGATGATCAAAGCACAGTCTCTTTAGGCATAGCTTTGTGTATATCGTGACTTCGCGAGCCTCACACACCGGTTGAGTTTAAAACGGGAGAAGGGAACGCAGGGAGTGCACACGTTTCTTTCTAGTTAGAAGTGGTGTTGGGCTTTAACACGGCCCGACATTTGCTTATGTGGTTGATGGAATTTTTGCGAGGCCTCGGTTTATTCTTATCGGTCGCCCTCGGCTGATTTGTAGATCTAATAAGATCGAGGAGCGTGTGTTCAGGCATAACTAATCCACTAAAGTATCTGTGGACCGGCCCTGCTGTATCCAAGGGTTCGCCAGTGTCCGAATCCTGAGGCATTGCTAGAGTGTCTCGAATCGGTCAGGAGCTCCTCCCTAGCCTTGACTCATGATGGAAACCCAATTTCCAATACGCCCTTGCGGTTTTGATTGTATAACTAGTATGGCGACATAGTAGATGGTAGTTATGCCGTCTAGGATTGATATTATATTTGAAATGTTTTAAATATATATATACACGCTAATAATATCGTTTTTAGATATCAAGCATCTTTTGACCATTATAAGGTAAAACCTTATCCTCTGGTGTGCGTTGCATTATGTGATGGGACCTGAGTCTTATAATGCTTTCATTTTTCTAAAAAGCATTACGTTATTTGACGATTTACTTTATTTATGCACTGGCAATCCAATGGAGTAAACCCGTTCCGCGTTAGCGGCGTGGTCCTGAGATTAGCCTACTTATTAGATAAGTTAAGTATAGAATTCTCACACCAGTCCCACGACTGACCTGTAGTTTGTTTCACTTTGCAAACTCGGGTGCCCTCTTTCCACACGGGCAGTCGAGTAGCTTTTTGCAGATATATTTTAAACAGGATCCTGGATTGAAGTCTGAAGCTGGGTCCAGAATATTGGTAGCCTTCCGCTGAGATTAGTTCTGCTGCAATGTATTTAATCTATTGTAATTTATCTTCCGCTGTATTATTTATCGATGTTCTCTGATATTCTATACTCTGATGTAACATTTATTATTGATGTTATAAAAGTCTGTGTTGTTGTTCTGATGTTGTTGTATGCCCAAAGTTAACGTACGCGGAATTTGAACGGTCTTGATCGATCTTGCGATCGATTGGGGTCGGGCTAAATCCGGGTCGTTACAATTGCTAAGTTTCAAAATTCATAATTTTCTAAATCAATATGTAAGAGTGGTGAAGATAATCGTGTTTTAACAGTTTCAGTCAATTTCGATCGACCGAAAGATGGACATTTTTCAAACAGTCTCAGAATTTGACGAAACTAGTTTTGTTAGGACCGTATCGTCAATACGAAGCTAGAAATAATTTTTCGGGAATTTTTAGAGGCAGTATGTAGCCCCGGTAAATTGAAATGTGCATTTAAATTGAATATATAAAGATTTATATTTTAAATTTGACGAAAGCTAATCGTAACAGCCGAATTGGGTTGCGATACATATTCCATTGCGTTCGAAATGTGGGTAATTAGCTAGGGGCGACAGTCGTTGGGTTTGATTTGAAGTTCGAATGTGAAATTCACCTTTTTGAATTTAATTGAATTAAATAATAATAAAAACTTATATAAAAGCCCCCGAAAATCACCCTAACCCTAATTCCCCCAATACGTTCAGCCGCCAAGAACGATTTCAAAGGCCCTCATCGCTCGATATTTCAACCCCAAATCCCGATCAAAATACGAAGGATTAGACCCCAGCCCTTTGGGCGATTTCGTAGAGAAAAGTCTGAGCTTCAAAACCATACGGATAAGAGCGATTCTCGCAAGGTGTGGGGCTCGAATTTCGAGCCATAACCACCGCAGTTCGCGCCTCGATTTCGAGGCCTAGGGAGCGGCGAGTGGGCCCACCTCTCTGGCGAATGTGAAGCAGCCCAAGCCGGTCACCGTGGTGCGGTTGGATCTGAGGCCGGTGCCTCATAGTTCGTGCTAGCTCGAGCCCTAGAGCTCGAGGTATAGGTTCTCGTTACATGGTAACGAATGGCAGAGAAAAGGATTAGAGGGTTAATCCCTTTTTTTAATTAATTAATTAATTATTATTTAATTATCAATCCATGTAACCAAAGTTTGTAATTACGATATCTTCTTCATATGAGGTCGGATTGGGACGATTTCAATTGCGTTAGGATCGTGGAAACGTACACTTCAACATGGAACCGACCAGAATCAAAACAGAGCAGATTAGAATTTGTGGCAAATTCAAACTCAAACAGAACAGAAATTCAGAATAAAACTGACGGAGTGGATCCCACTGTGAGAAATTCTCTCACTATTATTTTCTGTACAGTTATTTATTTTATAACTGCATACATGAACTGTTTCCCGTCGTCCACAGACCATGGACGACTTGTTTGATTGTATTCTGTGTGAAAATTGATCGTGATGTGAAATATATATATATATATATATATATATATATATATATATACGAATAGTAAATATATATGAAAAGTGAATGATTATATATATATATATATGCGAATGGTAAATATATATGAAAAGTGAATGATTATATATATATATATATATATATATATATATATATATATATGCGAACGGTAAATATATATGAAATGAAAACGATATATATATGAAATGAAAACGATATATATATATGAAATGTGAAAACGATATATATATGAAATGAAAACGATATATATGAAATGAAAACGATATATATATATATATATATGAAATGTGAAAACGATATATATATATATATATATATATATATATGAAATGTGAAAACGATATATATATATATATATATATAGATATGAAATGTGAAAATGATTTGATTGTTAAAAATATATTTTTTAACATATATATACACTGTATAAAATTGTCGTATATATGGAATATTCAAATTTGATTATAAATTGAATATGAAGTTGAAATCGTTTTGAAAACGAATTTAAAACGATTTATATAATACGTTTTGAAAGGAAATCGACAAAATATATATAATATATATTATATATATAATATATTGGCCTGAATAGAATACGTCGCGCTGCAGCAATTCGCGAATTTCGACCAATAACTTCGAACGGACATTACGGGAGATCCGACCGTCGGATTCTCTTGAAACCGAAACCGTTGGGTTCGTATCGAGAAGAGCTTTCCAACGAATATGAGAAATTAGAAATCTAACGGTCGGATTTGGAATTATGTCCAAATCAAATTTGGAAAAGGTCGTTGTAAGTGCAGTTCGATGGCCGTTGATGGAAATCGACTGTACGGGCCTTGATAAAATTATTAAAAATATCAATAATTAGTGTAAAATCATAAGAAATGATTTGGAAATAACTGAGATGAAAAATTCCATATTTGAAAAGATAAAAATATGTTTTTGTCGAAATGAACTAGTTTTGAACTAGAATGATAATTTATTTATTTTTAAATAAATAAATTGGATTTGAAATGGTTTTAAAAATAACCAAAATTTCCAATATATGAATTGGAATGGATTTGAATCGAAATTGTCTTCGGAATATTTCGATGTTGGATTTCGTGATTATACAGATATGGTTGTGGAAATTTGAAAGATATATTAATATCATTATTTCCAATACGATATTTGTTGGTTTCAGAATTTGATGTTGAATATAAGCCGATACTATTTTCTATTTAGAGCCTTGTGTTTAATATCAAATTGGATTTGGGGTTTGTCGTGAACGGTGTTTAAATGACATTAGTTCTTTAACCCGAATAAAAGCAGGATTAATTTCCAAAAAGCAGAACAATCAATATGAAATGATTTTAGAGATGAAACCAATGGGAGTTAGAATAAATCTTTAATTAGATTTGAAAGAATGAATGGTGATTAAATTTACCAAAAACATGAGATGTGGTGTGAACCAAATATATGTGGTTGTTGATATTGATTGTGACTGGTTGATTGTGTGAATGGTGCTCGACCAGTTTATGAGCAGAATATGCTTTTACATTTAGCATTGGGTTGGGTTGAAAATATCTGTGTGCTAACGCCTTGTGAAACACTTCACGATTTGATGATAAGGTGTTTAGAGATGTTGTGTTCATTTCAATTTTAATGAATGATTTTGAAATGATATATTTTTCTTAAGTGAAAAGAAATGTATTCCCGATTTTGGACAGGGGATGTTTTATAAAAATGTTTTATAAAACAGAAAGGATTTTGACATGACCCGAACTTCCCCGTGAAGGAAAGCGCGGATAGCGTTGAGTACAAGACAAAATAGAACGTAGACGGAAGAACATTTCATTGCTATTACAACAATTCCATCAGATACAAGAATATACAGAGTATAAATGAATAAATTACATTCGATAAATATCAGAGATTACAATACAATATTACAGCGGAAAAATAATACAAAACACAACTGAAAGTAATACACGGATACAGAGCTTTCCGGGCATCGTTCCAGCTGTAAACCAGGATCCTGTGAATATAAATCTGCAAAACCAAAACTACTAGCTGCCCGTGTAGAAAATAAGGGCACCCAGAGTTTAGGTTAAAACAATAAACTCCAGGTCAGTCATGTGACTGGTGTGAGAACTAAAACAGTTATTTAAACATTTACTTTAAAAGAGAGTAATTCAAGGGACCATGCCGTATAACACGGAATGGGTTTCCTCCCAAGAATACCAGTGCATAGAAAAGACAACGCAATGCATTTTCGAAAAATGAAGCTATTATAAGATCCAGGTCCCATCACACAATGAAACGCAAGCCGGAGGATAGGGTTTTACCTTATAACAGCCAAACATGCTTGGTACGTTTAAAACAAATCATTTGATACTATAATAAGTGTATAGTGTCAAAACAATTTCAATCATAAATATAAATCATAGACGGCATAAGTGCCCCCATACCACTATGTCGCCATAATAGGCTCTACAAATAAAGCCGAAATACACGTATTGGAAATTGGATTTCCGTCATGAGTCGAGGCAAGGGGCAAGCTCCTCTCCGCTTTCGAGACACTCTAGCAAATGCTCAGGACTACACACTCTGGGCAGCCACTTGGATCGGTTGGGCCGGTCCTCTCTTACGTTTGAGGATTAATTATTCCTGAACACACATTTCCCGGTCCTTACAGACCTATAATCGAGGCGCCTCATTCCAACAACCACAAAGGTGAAAAGTATATAAATGTCAGGGCTGGTAAGTCACTGACACCACCAAAGCTAGAAAGAAATGTCGTGTTCTCCCAACGGTCTGTATCCCGTTTTTAACTCATACCGAGGTGTGAGGCTCGCGAATCCATGCTATACACAAAGATGCCACGTAGGCCGTGCTTCGATCGTCAACCACAAGACTTTGCTTTTCAACGGAAGCCTTGATCCATGCAACTCAGCGTGCCACACAGGCAATTCATGCCATGCGATTGATATCTATCGATATATAACCTCTAAGCTCGTACGTCTCAGAGAAGGGCGTTAAGCAAGAGAATAAATTCTCCGCCGCCAAACAGATATATATTTAACAAAAATCAATCAACACAGAATAAAATCCAATGTCAGACACACAATCCATTTACAAGTTCGTTCTGGGTCTGAACGAAACCGGAGGCACTTTCCTCGCATATCCATCGATCTCCAAGTACGTCTGGACGACCACCAACTGATTCCCTCATCTTGGGTGTACAGCCCAATCAAGATCATCAGTAATCACCCAAACGATGTGAAGACTTCCGGTCTTCAACCACCGTCTTCATTTTCGACTTATCGTCGAATCGGTTATTCAGAATGGGTATAGACCCGACCTTTCCGAACAACCCGCGTATATTAAAAACAAATGTTACACAAACACAACATACGCCTCATTCCAACTCAGCAGCCACTAACCGCAAATTATCAAGAGAACAATTTCCCAAATATTAACCCCGAAGGCCGAAACCAACATCAGATCTATATCCAGGAAACCATTCTTCTTAACTAACCTACAGCTAGTTTCTAAATTTCATATTCTTAGGGAAAGGTTTCCATTAATTTTATCCAAGATAAATTCTTTAAAATTTACCCTTTAATCTTCCTTCGGATGTCATTTCAAACCAAATTATGGTTTTTCCAAACTAGTCGAGATTAGCGAACCACACCAAAGTAATTATTTATTTTATTTCCCAATCCCAACCTATTCATCCCATGAAGCAAAACAGGTAATACTCCATATCTAACACCACAGGGTTATCGGTAAAATTAATTACCATTTCACGTTCAAATCCAATTAAAGATTTGACTGTCGTTTTGGGGCAAAACTGGTGATACTCCATCCTCGCTCACTTTCTAAATTTGATAATTTAAATTATCAATTCACATTTCAATCTAAATGTAGATTCATTAAAACTCCCTTTTCTGGGTTGAAGAACTAATGTCATTTAAAACACAGTTCACGATAAACCCAAATCACATTCTATTTATTATCGGGTTAAAGAACAAGTGTTATTTAAAACACCCTTCACGATAAACCCAATAATCAATTCTATTTAAAACCCATTTCAAATCCAATTTATTTATTTAAAATAAATGGGTTTTAATTTTAGTTCAAAACTAGTTCATTTCGATAAAAATCTATTTTTATCTTTTCAAATATGGAGTTTTTCATCCCAATTTTTCCCAAATCATTTCTTATGATTTTACACAAATTATTACTATTTTTAATAATTTTATCAAGGCCCGTACAGTCGATTTCCATCAACGGCCATCGAACTGCACTTACAGCGACCTTTCCAAATTTGATTTGGACGTATCTCCAAATCCAACCGTTTGATTTCAAATTTCTAATATTCTTAGAAAGCTCTTTTCGATACGAACCCAACGGTTCCGATTTTAGGAGAATCCGACGGTCGGATCTCCCGTAATGTTCGTTCGAAATCAATGGTCGAAATTTTCGAACTGCCGTGGCGTGGCGCGTTCTATTCAGGCCATTATATTATATATATAATATATATTTCGTCGATTACTATTTAAAACGAATTTTATAAATAGTTTTGAATTCGTTTCAAAAACAATTTCAACCTTTATTTCAAATTCAAATCAAATTTGAATTTTCTATTATAAATCATTTTTACTTTCATTTCTATTTGATTTCAATTCAAATCGATTTTAATTTGATTCGAATTCATTTTCTTTTCAATTCAATTCAATTCGAATTCGTCTTCTTTTCAATTCAATTCGAATTCGTTTTCTTTTCAATTCAAATCAAATTCGTTTTCTTTTCAATTCAAATCAAATTCGTTTTCCTATTCAATTCAAATCAAATTCGTTTTCTATTCAATTCAATTCAATTTCTATTCTATTCAAATTCAATTCATTTTCTATTCTATCAAATTCAATTCATTTTCTATTCAAATCAAATTCATATTTAAAAACGAATATAATCGATATAAATATCGTTCGCGTCAAAATGGCGCATCTCTAATCAACACGGCTTTATATTTTTCACTAACCTCGTTATTCCATTCAACAAATGAATTTATATTTCTTTCAATACATGATTCTATATTTTTGTCAACACACGACTAATCTCAACGAATGAGTACTGTCCACGTGTGACTATCTTTGTTATTTAATACATTTTATAAAAATTATGGTTTCTATCGTTTGATTTCAAATTAGACTCTAATCGCAAATTAGTAAGAGAACGATTCCCTGAATATTAACCCCGAAGGCCGAAACCAACATCAGATCAATATCCAGGAGACCACTCGTCTTATCTATTTTCCAATTAGTTTCTAATTTTATATATGATAAAGATGTAAATTTTATTGTTAAAATATTTTGTTCAACACATGACTAATCTCAACGGATGAGTACAGTCAATACATGAACCTTTATTTTATAATATTCTTTATCTTCTAAATTGGAATGAAGCCCAGTCAATTACCATATAAAGTTAATTATATGGATTCCATTCAACACATGTATATATAAAAGCAATGATAAATAATCAACCATCATCCAAAGTGCACTACACTGTATAAGCATCAAATATAGATATCTAACGCTTATAACAGCCTGTCAGTCAATCGATCGACATACAACTAATTATTGGGATTAGAGTATGTCGTATTTCGTCCCAATACCCGTGTGGGGTTTCAAACAATCAAACACAGATTTTATTTGTGCAGTTGGGCGATGTGTAAAATTTATCGACCCAATCAATATCAGTCAAATTAGTGTATATAAACAAATCGGCCGATTTGTTTATAAATATTTATTGATTCATATTTACGTTAAAAATTATATTTTTAACGATAAAATATTTTTAACTATATAAATATTTTATTTCACTTCAACACATGAATATATTTCATTATCTATTTCACATCAATTTCACAAACAAATTTCACAACATATCAATCAAACAAACAAGCCATCCATGGTCTGTGGATGACGGGTGTCGGGTGCTGCTAAGCACCGTCTGCATCCTAGTATATATATATATATAACTAGAAAAAGAAATTTTAAAGTGAGAAGTTCTCACCGGCTAGCTAATCCAATAACACGACACTTCTTATGTAAGGAATCATCGTTGTTCTCGCCTTTTGTCACTTTCGTTGCCCGTATTCACTACATATATAAAAAATCGAATTTTTACTTCGCTATTCAATATATAAAAATCGAATTTTTACTTCGCTATTCAATATATAAAAATCCCATTTTTACACCGCTACTATATAGATAAAAATTCTATTTTCACATCGCTACTATATAGATAAAAATTCTATTTTTACCACGCTATTCTTCATATAAAGATTTCGCCTTTTCAATTTCAAAAATCTAATATGTTCTATTTTTAAAAATCTAATCTTTTCTATTTTAAAAATCTAATCTTTTCTATTTTAAAAATCTAATCTTTTCTATTTTAAAAATCTAATCTTTCCATCTTTTAAAATTCATAGCTCTTTCAAATTAACGAGAAGCAAAATCAGATTTTATATAAATTAAAAGTTATAATCACTCACTATTTTGGTCGAAGGAGGAGGGTCTCGACTGGAGTTGGCGGCCGCTGGTGGAGGCGTAGGCGTGTGGGTGGTCCGGCGGGCGGAGCTCGGCGGATTGGGTACGGGGTGCTGGAGCCATTGGGCGTGGGTGTTGAGGTTGCGTCGGGTTCGATCAGGAGAGGGGGAAAGGAAGGAGAAGAGGAGGGGCGGCGGATGGAGGGGGGCGGCGGCGACTGCCAGGGCGCGGCTGTGGCTTCTCCTTTTTTTTTTTTTTTGATCGAAAAATGAACTGACCGGGGGGGCAAAGGAAATAAAGGAGAGGAGAGAGAGAGGGGTTTAAATTTTAATTATTTAATTTAATTATCTCCCAAAAAGCAACTTTTATTTTCGACCTCTAAACGAGGCCCACCGCCTGTCGTCCATAGCTAATTACCCCCATTCCGAACACAGTGGGATATGTATCGTAAGCTGATTTGATCGTTTTGATCAGTTTCCGCCAAAATCAACATATAACTCTATATATTGATTTTGAACGCGCATTTCAATTTACCGGGGCCACATACTAACTAGAAAAATTCCAGAAAAATATTTTCTAGTTTCGTATTGACGATACGGTCCTAACAAAACTAGTTTCGTTGAATTCTGAGACCGTTTGAAAAATGGCCATTTTCCAGTCGATTAAAATCAACTGAAACTGGTCAAACGCGTTTTCCTTTGTCACGCTCACATATTGATTCGAAAAATTATGAAATTTGAAACCTAGCAATAATTTGACATCATGGATCCAACAAAAGTGGTTTCGTCGAAATCCGAGGTCGTTTGCAAAATTCCCATTTTTAAGGGCCTGAATTCCATAACGACTATTCAGAATTTTCAACTGGACATATCTTTTGAATCCCGCTATGAAATTTCGATTTTTCGGATTCGTTGGAAAGATACTATCAAATAGATCCTATTATTTTTGGTTTCGCTAAAATCCAGTTTATTTTGCACCCGGTACATTCAATTGAAGTTTGAAATCGAATTATCGAACTACCGCGCCATTTTCAATTCTATTATAATTATATATAATTATTTATATTCTAACGACGACGTATATAATATATATGTCGAATTCTATTCAAAATAAATTTCTAGTCGTTATTATTTAAAATAATCCATTTTAAATATTCAAAATTCGCTAAAATTGCCAAAATAAAAATTTTAAACTGGCCCAGATTTTCGGGTTGTTACAATCTTCCCCACTTAAAACTTTTCGTCCCCGAAAAGGAACAAAGTCGAAAGTGGTTTGATTAGTCAACTCTACGTTCGATCTGGCTTCCATTCTCCAACTTTTCAGTTTCTGAGAATTTTTCAAATTCTTCAAAAATTTGGCTAACACCCTAAATTTTCGAAAAATTTCGCCATAACCTCCCCTGCACCGGGAGCCACGGGAAAATCCCGAAATTGCCATATAGGCCTTCTGATCTCAAAAAGAAAATGAAAAAGCCAAGCGGCTAGCCAAGCGGCTAGCCAAGCGGCTAGCCAATAGGCTCATAAAATCATCATCACCCAAACAAAACAGTAAATTATAGTAAACATGTACCTATTTGTCGGGCAAACAAATTTTATTCTCTGCTCTAGCCTCCTTGCTATGACCTGTTCAATGTAAGTACTTGTATATGCAAGAAAATGCAACTAATTTTTAATATAATTCAATATTTGGTTCAATTAGGCATAATGGTTCAAAAATTATCAAACAACTAAACAAATAACACAAACATCAATCAATTAGTGAATTAGAGTTTCAAATTCATAATTTTGATACACATACAGAAAATCATGTTTTTGATGCCAATTCACAACAATAAATCTATCTATATAGGTTTTGGTTCTCACACCAGTCTAATGGAAATATATAGATATCACACCTTCGAAATACGAAAATAAATACTGGTGATGGCGCGCCATCATCAGAATCATGTCCGGGCGACTAGAGTGCGGTTCTATATCTATCCGGTATATTAAAACTTCGAATATACGTTCATGACGCGTATATACAAAATCTTTATATAGCGGATTGTCCAAATTCAAAATAAATAAATATTCAAATACGTAGAATTGATTTAAATTTTTCAAAACAAAAATTGGTTTTCATTTGAAATATATACTCTTCACACTCGTTCTAGGATACTACTGATCCTATCTCTAACGAGTCATTCTAATTGGATATCACTAATCCAATATCTGATGAATTCTTTCGTATGGTTCTAATGTGTCTTGTTCTCGAGCTCTGTAAACCAAAGCTCTGATACCAAACTGACACGACCCGAACTTCCCCGTGAAGGAAAGCGCGGATAGCGTTGAGTACAAGACAAAATAGAACGCAGACGGAAGAACATTTCATTGCTATTACAACAATTCCATCAGATACAAGAATATACAGAGTATAAATGAATAAATTACATTCGATAAATATCAGAGATTACAATATAGTATTGCAGTGGAAAAATAATACAAAACACAACTGAAAGTAATACACGGATACAGAGCTTTCCGGGCATCGTTCCAGCTATAAACCAGGATCCTGTGAATATAAATCTGCAAAACCAAAACTACTAGCTGCCCGTGTAGAAAATAAGGGCACCCAGAGTTTAGGTTAAAACAATAAACTCCAGGTCAGTCATGTGACTGGTGTGAGAACTAAAACAGTTATTTAAACATTTACTTTAAAAGAGAGTAATTCAAGGGACCACGCCGTATAACACGGAACGGGTTTCCTCCCAAGAATACCAGTGCATAGAAAAGACAACGCAATGCTTTTTCGAAAAATGAAGCTATTATAAGACCCAGGTCCCATCACACAATGCAACGCAAGCCGGAGGATAGGGTTTTACCTTATAACAGCCAAACATGCTTGGTACGTTTAAAACAAATCATTTGATACTATAATAAGTGTATAGTGTCAAAATAATTTCAATCATAAATATAAATCATAGATGGCATAAGTGCCCCATACCACTATGTCGCCATACTAGGCTCTACAAATAAAGCCGAAATACACGTATTGGAAATTGGATTTCCGTCATGAGTCGAGGCAAGGGGCAAGCTCCTCTCCGCTTTCGAGACACTCTAGCAAATGCTCAGGACTACACACTCTGGGCAGCCACTTGGATCGGTTGGGCCGGTCCTCTCTTACGTTTGAGGATTAATTATTCCTGAACACACGTTTCCCAGTCCTTACAGACCTATAATCGAGGCGCCTCATTCCAACAACCACAAAGGTGAAAAGTATATAAATGTCAGGGCTGGTAAGTCACTGACACCACCAAAGCTAGAAAGAAACATCGTGTTCTCCCAACGGTCCGTATCCCGTTTTTAACTCATACCGAGGTGTGAGGCTCGCGAATCCACGCTATACACACAGCTGCCACGTAGGTCGTGCTTCGATCGTCAACCATAAGACTTTGTTTTTCAACAGAAGCCTTGATCCATGCAACTCAGCGTGCCACACAGGCAATTCATGCCATGCGATTGATATCTATCGATATATAACCTCTAAGCTCGTACGTCTCAAAGAAGGGCGTTAAGCAAGAGAATAAATTCTCCGTCGCCAAACAGATATATATTTAACAGAAATCAATCAACACAGAATAAAATCCAATGTCAGACACACAATCAATTTACAAGTTCGTTCTGGGTCTGAACGAAACCGGAGGCACTTTCCTCGCATATCCATCGATCTCCAAGTACGTCTGGACGACCACCAACTGATTCCCTCATCTTGGGTGTACATCCCAATCAAGATCATTAGTAACCACCCAAACGAGGTGAAGACTTCCGGTCTTCAACCACCGTCTTCATCTTCGATTTATCGTCGAATCGGTTATTCAGAATGGGTATAGACCCGGCCTTTCCGAACAACCCGCGTATATTAAAACCAAATGTTACACAAACACAACATACGCCTCATTCCAACTCAGCAGCCACTAACCGCAAATTAGCAAGAGAACAATTTCCCAAATATTAACCCCGAAGGCCGAAACCAACATCGGATCTATATCCAGGAAACCATTCTTCTTAACTAACCTACAGCTAGTTTCTAAATTTCATATTCTTAGGGAAAGGTTCCCATTAATTTTATCCAAGATAAATTCTTTAAAATTTATCCTTTAATCTTCCTTTGGATGTCATTTCAAACCAAATTATGGTTTTTCCAAACTAGTCGAGATTAGCGAACCACACCGAAGTAATTATTTATTTTATTTCCCAATCCCAACCTATTCATCCCATGAAGCAAAACTGGTAATACTCCATGTTATCGGTAAAATTAATTACCATTTCACGTTCAAATCCAATTAAAGATTTGACTATCATTTTGGAGCAAAACTGGTGATACTCCATCCTCGCTCACTTTCTAAATTTGATAATTTAAATTATCAATTCACATTTCAATCTAATTGTAGATTCATTAAAACTCCCTTTTCTGGGTTGAAGAACTAATGTCATTTAAAACACAGTTCACGATAAACCCAAATCACATTCTATTTATTATCGGGTTAAAGAACAAGTGTTATTTAAAACACCCTTCACGACAAACCCACTAATCAATTCTATTTAAAACCCATTTCAAATCCAATTTATTTATTTAAAATAAATGGGTTTTAATTTTAGTTCAAAACTAGTTCATTTCGATAAAAATATATTTTTATCTTTTCAAATATGGAGTTTTTCATCCCAATTTTTTCCAAATCATTTCTTATGATTTTACACAAATTATTACTATTTTTAATAATTTTATCAAGGCCCGTACAGTCGATTTCCATCAACGGCCATCGAACTGCACTTACAACGACCTTTTCCAAATTTGATTTGGACGTATCTCCAAATCCAACCGTTAGATTTCAAATTTCTAATATTCTTAGAAAGCTCTTTTCGATACGAACCCAACGGTTACGATTTTAGGAGAATCCGACGGTCGGATCTCACGTAATGTTCGTTCAAAATCAATGGTCGAAATTTTCGAACTGCCGCGGCGCGGCGCATTCTATTCAGGCCATTATATTATATATATAATATATATATTATATATTTCGTCGATTACTATTTAAAACGAATTTTATAAATAGTTTTGAATTCGTTTCAAAAACAATTTCAACCTTTATTTCAAATTCAAATCAAATTTGAATTTTCTATTATAAATCCTTTTTACTTTCATTTCTATTTGATTTCAATTCAAATCGATTTTAATTCGATTCGAATTCATTTTCTTTTCAATTCAATTCAATTCGAATTCGTTTTCTTTTCAATTCAATTCGAATTCGTTTTCTTTTCAATTCAAATCAAATTCGTTTTCTATTCAATTCAATTCAATTTCTATTCTATTCAAATTCAATTCATTTTCTATTCTATCAAATTCAATTCATTTTCTATTCAAATCAAATTCATATTTAAAAACGAATATAATCGATATAAATATCGTTCGCGTCAAAATGGCGCATCTCTAATCAACACGGCTTTATGTTTTTCACTAACCTCGTTATTCCATTCAACAAATGAATTTATATTTCTTTCAATACATGATTATATATTTTTGTCAACACACGACTAATCTCAACGAATGAGTACTGTACACGTGTGACTATCTTTGTTATTTAATACATTTTATAAAAATTATGGTATCTATCGTTTGATTTCAAATTAGACTCTAATCGCAAATTAGTAAGAGAACGATTCCCTGAATATTAACCCCGAAGGCCGAAACCAACATCAGATCAATATCCAGGAGACCACTCGTCTTATCTATTTTCCAATTAGTTTCTAATTTTATATATGATAAAGATGTAAATTTTATTGTTAAAATATTCCGTTCAACACATGACTAATCTCAACGGATGAGTACAGTCAACACATGAACCTTTATTTTATAATATTCTTTATCTTCTAAATTGGAATGAAGCCCAATCAATTACCATATAAAGTTAATTATATGGATTCCATTCAACACATGTATATATAATAGCAACGATAAATAATCAACCATCATCCAAAGTGCACTACACTGTATAAGCATCAAATATAGATATCTAACGCTTATAACAGCCTGTCAATCAATCGATCGACATACAACTAATTATTGGGATTAGAGTATGTCGTATTTCGTCCCAATACCCGTGTGGGGTTTCAAACAATCAAACACAGATTTTATTTGTGCAGTTGGGCGATGTGTAAAATTTATCGATCCAATCAATATCAGTCAAATCAGTGTATATAAACAAATCGGCCGATTTGTTTATAAATATTTATTGGTTCATATTCACGTTAAAAATTATATTTTTAACGATAAAATATTTTTAACTATATAAATATTTTATTTCACTTTAACACCTGAATATATTTCATTATCTATTTCACATCAATTTCACAAACAAATTTCACAACATATCAATCAAACAAACAAGCCATCCATGGTCTGTGGATGACGGGTGTCGGGTGCTGCTAAGCACCGTCTGCATCCTAGTATATATATATATATATAACTAGAAAAAGAAATTTTAAAGTGAGAAGTTCTCACCGGCTAGCTAATCCAATAACACGACACTTCTTATGTAGGGAATCATCACTGTTCTCGCCTTTTGTCACTTTCGTTGCCCGTATTCACTACATATATAAAAAATCGAATTTTTACTTCGCTATTCAATATATAAAAATCGAATTTTTACTTCGCTATTCAATATATAAAAATCGAATTTTTACTTTGCTATTCAATATATAAAAATCGAATTTTTACTTCGCTATTCAATATATAAAAATCGAATTTTTACTTCGCTATTCAATATATAAAAATCCCATTTTTACACCGCTACTATATAGATAAAAATTCTATTTTCACATCGCTACTATATAGATAAAAATTCTATTTTTACCACGCTATTCTTCATATAAAGATTTCGCCTTTTCAATTTCAAAAATCTAATCTTTTCTATTTTTAAAAATCTAATCTTTTCTATTTTAAAAATCTAATCTTTTCTATTTTAAAAATCTAATCTTTTCTATTTTAAAATCTAATCTTTTCTATTTTAAAAATCTAATCTTTTCTATTCTAAAAATCTAATCTTTTCTATTTTAAAAATCTAATCTTTTCTATTTTAAAATTCATAGCTCTTTCAAATTAGCGAGAAGCAAAATCAGATTTTATATAAATTAAAAGTTATAATCACTCACTATTTTGGTCGAAGGAGGAGGGTCTCGACTGGAGTTGGCGGCCGCTGGTGGAGGCGCAGGTGTGTGGGTGGTCCGGTGGGCGGAGCTCGGCGGATTGGGTACGGGATGTTGGAGCCAGGGTTTTGGGCGTGGGTGTTGAGGCTGCGTCGGGTTCGATCAGGAGAGGGGGAAAGGAAGGAGAAGAGGAGGGGCGGCGGATGGAGGGGGGCGGCGGCGGCCGCCAGGGCGCGGCTGCGGCTGCGCCTTCTCCTTCTTCTTCTTTTTATTTCTTTAATCGAAAAATGAACTGACGGGGGGGCAAAGGAAATAAAGGAGAGGAGAGAGAAAGGGTTTTAATTTTAATTATTTAATTTAATTATCTCCCAAAAAGCAACTTTTATTTTCGACCTCTAAACGAGGCCCACCGCCTATCCTCCATAGCTAATTACCCCCATTCCGAACACAATGGGATATGTATCGTAAGCTGATTCGATCGTTTCGATCAGTTTCCGCCAAAATCAACATATAACTCTATATATTGATTTTGAACGCGCATTTCAATTTACCGGGGCCACATACTAACTAGAAAAATTCCAGAAAAATATTTTCTAACTTCGTATTGACGATACGGTCCTAACAAAACTAGTTTCGTCAAATTCTGAGACCGTTTGAAAAATGGCCATTTTCCAGTCGATTAAAATCAACTGAAACTGGTCAAACGCGTTTTCCTTTGTCACGCTCACATATTGATTCGAAAAATTATGAAATTTGAAACCTAGCAATAACTTGACATCACGGATCCAACAAAAGTGGTTTCGTCGAAATCCGAGGTCGTTTGCAAAATTCCCATTTTTAAGGGCCTGAATTCCATAGCGACTATTCAGAATTTTCAACTGGACATATCTTTTGATTCCTGCTATGAAATTTCGATTTTTCGGATTCGTTGGAAAGATACTATCAAATAGATCCTATTATTTTTTGTTTCGCTAAAATCCGGTTTATTATGCACCCGGTGCATTCAATTGAAGTTTGAAATCGAATTATCGAACTACCGCGTCATTTTCAATTCTATTATAATTATTTATATTCTAACGACGACGTATATGATATATACGTCAAATTCTATTCAAAATAAATTTCTAGTCGTTATTATTTAAAATAATCCATTTTAAATATTCAAAATTCACTAAAATTGCCAAAATAAAAATTTTAAACTGGCCCAGATTTTCGGGTTGTTACAGATTTCGAGGCCTAAAACCCGATGATTTGGAAATGATTTGGAAATATATTATGGTTTTACATTGTAGTTCATCACATATTCGATTAGTTGCTATTAATGATGTATCTGTTCGGTGGCGGAGAATTTATTCTCTTGCTTAACACCCTTCTTTGAGACGTACGAGCTCAAAGGTTATGTGATTAATAGTGACTGATCATATGTGTGAATTACTGATGTGAAGTACTATATTTTGAAAGTACTTGTGATTATTATGTTGTGAAATGATTTTCCCTAATTCGGGATATGAAATGATTTAGTATGTGGCTAAAGATTCGGGTAACCCTGAGACTAAAAGTATGGGTGAGAGGGCGGTGTATGCTCTCCATGTGTGGGAGGTGCATCGTCGGTGTAGCCTGCTCCTATGTGGGGTAGGTGCACATTTATATATATCGAGTTGCGAGGTGCGTACCCTTTGCTTTGTCGATGGGGAGCACGATATTTGGTTGCATACTTGTCTGTATGCATTGTTATGTTTTGGAATTCATATTTCCAAACGATTTGATTTGAGATCCCGAAGTGAAATCTACTTTGATATAGAAAGTTAGATATGTATTTCAAATGATTTGAAATAAAAAATCGAGAATAAAGTCCAAAGGAATAATTTCTATAAATAGAATTGGATTTGGGAAATCTAATTGATGATTAATCTAAAAGGGGTAGATTGGGATATTGCATGTTGATTGATGCATAGTAAATCCATATCTATATTACCGATTGTTGTTTATACACTGGCATTCATTGGGGTAAACCCGTTCCGCGTTAGCGGCGTGGTTCTGTGATTTGTCTTATGATTAAATAAGTTAATTTTAACTATAGAGTTTCTCACACCAGTCCCATGAATGACCTGTAGTTTGCTTTTCCCTTGCAAACTCGGGTGTCCTTATTTTCCACATGGGTAGTCGAGTAGTTTTATTTTGCAGATAAATCGAGAAGGATTCGGGATTGAAGCTTTAAGCTATGTCCAGGCATTTACAGTCTTCCGCTGTGTAGTTTATATTTCCGCTGTGCATTATTTTACATTTATGTAAATTTATCTTCCGCTGTGTATTATTTTCAATATACTCTGATATTCTGTACTATGATGTAACATTATTATAATGTTTATAGAAGTCTTCTGCTATTTGTTCCGATGTGTTGTATACCCAGAGTTAGCATATGCGGGATTCGAACGGTCTTGGTCGGTTTAGCGATCGATCGGGTCCGCGCGAAATCCGTGTCGTTACAGCGAGGCGCGGGAGGTAACGAAATACACAAAGCTACGCCTAGATAGGCTATGCTTTGATCATCATCCACAAGGCTCTGCTTTTCAACAAAAGCCTCGATCAATTGCATCTTGGCATGCCACATTGACAGTCCATACCATGCGATCGATATCTATCAATATATAACCTCTGAGCTCGTACGTCTCAGAGAAGGGTGTAAAGCAAGAGAATAAATTCTCCGCCACCACAGAAATATATTAATAGATATCAATTTAATTATACGGCATGAAATTCAATGTCAGAGACACATCCATTTACAAGCCCGTTCTGGGTCTGAACGAAACCGGAGGCACCTTATGCCTCGCGTATCTGAATGATCAACAATACGTCCAGACAACTACCACTGAAACCTTTTCAAGGTAGCAACTCCAATCAAAGGCATCAGTAGTCCTCATCCATTCGATGTGAAGATCGTCGGTCTTCGACCATCGTCTTCATCTTCGACTTTTAATCGTCGTCGTAATTATTCAGAATGGGTTAAACTCGGTCATTCCGAATAACTCGCGTATTTTTATAATTAAAAATCAAGTGTTATAAGGATACATCCAACGCCTTTTTCCAATTCAGAATATTCTTTAAATAAAATATTCATATTATTAGGGAAAGGTTCCCATTGATTTTATAAAAGATAAAATATTTTAAATTTATTCTTAAACCTTATTTTCAAAGATTTGTTAAAATTCCAATTCAGTTTTTAATATCAAAAATCACTACTTTACAATTATTAAAATTTAAGGGATATATCTAATTTTTAACTAGGTTAAAGAATCAATGTAATTTAAAAACATTGTTCACGATAAACCCAAAATCATTTTCTAATAAATAAATATAAATTGAAATACCAATAATCTTGGTTGAAAGATTTATTCTTTATTTAAAAGAAATTCTTTGTTTTAAAAAAATATTCTTTATATAAAAGACATTCTGAATCGAAAAGTGACTCAATCATTTACCATATAACTTTGGTTATATGGATTTCATACATCATATGTAAATGACAACAATTGATAAATAATCATCAAACCATTCATTCAACATCCAAAGTGAAGTTCTCAACTGTGTGAGCATTAAAATGAAACAATAACGCTCATCGCAGCCTGTCAATCTATCGATTGACATACAAATAAACATTGGGACTAGTGTATATCAATTATCATCCCAATACCCGTGTGGGGTTTTCAGCCAACAACAATACATATAAATTAATAATTGGTTAATGAATTTAACCAATTTTAGTACTACCAACTTGTTGATAATGATGGACAAAAATGATATTTTATTTCTAATGTCGCAATAAAATATATTTGACTCGCATAATTTCTTTATACATTTCTAATACCTATTAGAATGTAACTTAGTTATATGACATTATTGTGAATGACAAGTAAAAGGTAATTTTTTTTATTATACTTTATTTGTAAGTAATTATTCTTAAATCTAACACATAAAAGAAATAATCACATTTGTATATGTTTCCAATGTATAACCTAGCACTTAAAAATGTTTATTTTAAATTGCATACAAGTTCTAATGTATGCATTAACATATAGAAATGTCGCTTAAACTTACCTATACATTCTAAAGTATGTTATGACCAAGAGTATGATTTTTATATTTGAATATAAATTCTAATGTAAGTTTGCAAATATAAATGATTTTTATATTTACAAATAAATTCTATTGTATGCTATGCAAATAAAAATGATTATTTTATTTGCATATAAAATCTATCTCAACAAAATGTATAAAAAGTTCCATTTTGCTGACAATTCTATTTTAATCAAAATGGATATTGCTATGGTAACACAAACCTATTTCAGAAAAATTCTATTTGTGTTTATCTCTTTCAGTTGACAAAAATGTAAATTTTGTCTTAATTCAAATCTAATTAACAAAGGTAATTTTTGTTGCAACTATTATATTTTTAACAAAAGTAAATATTTTTAACAGAAATATATATTTTGGTTCAACTAAGCTATTTGTCCAAAATGGGTATTTTGATTCAACTTGTCTACTTTGACAAAAGTTTATATATTGACAAAAATATATGGTTTGCTTTAACTAATCTATTTTGTCAAAAATGAATATTTTGACAAAATGTATATTTTGACTTAACTACTCTATTTTAACAAAACAACAAAGATGATGACTTTGTTTTGTTGACAAACCTAATTCAACAAAACAAATATAAGTGATGAGTTTGTTTTGTCGACAAAATGATAATGTTTTGTTTTAGCCATTACAGTTTGACAAAAATGATAAAATGTATTTCAACTATTGTAAATTGGTAATGGTGAATGTTTCTGTTTCATTCTTTTAAGCAACACAAAAATTGATAATTTGCCTCATTCCTCTAAAATGACAAAAGTGAATACATTTGCCTTAACCTTTTTTAAAATGACAAATTAAATAATTTTCTCTCATTCTATTTAAATGATAAAAATGTATTTTTTTTGTATTGCAATAAAAGGACAAAAAAACCTTATCTATCTATTTCTCTTTTTAATTTAGCTAAGATGACACTAAAAATATATCTTTTTAATTCTAATCTTTTTAATTCTAATCTTTTTAAACTAGAAACTTTCTCTAGTTTAAAAGTAAGAATGATATTTCTAATCCTATTCTTTTATAAAATATCTAAAATGTAATAAAAGTGTAACTTCTTAAACTATGCTTTTTATTTGCATCTAAAATGCAAATAAAAATGTAATATTTTAATTTATGATTTATTTGCTTCAAAGAATGCAAATAAAAATACAACTTATATCTTCATGTTTTATTTGCATCAAAGAATGCAAATAAAATGCAACTTCTAATTCAATATTTTATTTGCATCAAGGAATGCAAATAAATATGCAACTTTTAATTCAATAGTTTATTTGCACCAAAGAATGCAAATATAAATTCAACTGCTAATATGATGGTTTATTTGCATCAAAGAATGCAAATAAAAATTCGACTTTTAAATACGGTGTTTATTTACATCAAAGAATGCAAATAAAAATATAATCTTTTAACTACGATGTTTATTTGCATCTAAATATGCAAATAAAATATAATCTTTATGCTTTGTTTGCAACTAAATTTACAAACAAAAATGTAACTCTTTTAAATAATGTTTTTATTTCTACCTAAAATACAAAATAAAAATGTCATATTCATTCTAGTGTTTTGTCGGCATTTATAATTGCAAAAATGAAATTTTAACTCTAATGTTTTTTGCATCTAAAATTGCAAGTAAAAATATAGTTTTTTACTTTTAAATGTTTGTTTGCATCTAAAATTGCAAACAAAAATATAGTTTTACTTCTAATGTTTTGTTTGCATCTAAAATAGCAAACAAAAATATAGTTTTCCATATTTCAATGTATATTTGCATTAAAGAATGCAAATAAAAGAATATTTTATATTTCAATATATATTTGCATAAAAGAATGCAAATAAAAGAACACATTTTTTTCTAATTTCTATGTATATTTGCATAAACGAATGCAAATAAAGATCAACTATATTTTCTATATATATTTGCATAAAAGGGATGCAAGTAAAGATCAATTATATTTTCTATATATATTTGCATAAAAGGATGCAAATAAAAATCAATTATATTTTCTATATATATTTGCATAAAAGGATGCAAATAAAAGATCACTTTCTATTTTCGGTATATATTTGCGTAAAAGGATACAAATAAAGGAACATTTATATTTCTATGTATATATTTGCATAAAAGAATGCAAATAAAAGGACATTTATATTGAAATGGTGATTCTATTCCAAATCAATGATTTTACAAAATGATTTATTTTATCGATTTGGCGATTCTATTCCAAATCAATAATTTTACAAAATGGTTTATTTTATTCAACCCACACAGATCTGTATTTATACATCACCAATCAACAAATAAATCTTCCACAATCACATCACAGCAGATCTAAGACATATACATATAATAGTTACATAGCAAATAAATTAATTAATTTAAAAGAAAGAAAAATCTCACATCGATCGGTTTTCAGAAATTGTTCGTGTTCAAATTTGACTGAGTTTTCAAAGTGCTCTGTTCTGGTCGTGGACAGTTCCATCGCGTAGATCTCATTTTTGCGGTTCCAACGCATCTGATTTCATCGAATTCTGTTTCAATTTGTAAAAGATATGATCGTTTGAAGATTTGATAATAATTTAATTAAATAATTAAAAATTCTTTAATTACATTAGCCTAATAAAATCGGCCATTCTTCCTCGTTACTTCCAGCTAAACCGAACCCATTGCTCAACGCCTAGGGCATCACATCGCGCCTCCATCCAACCACCTACCGCCGATCCGGAGCCACCACCAGGAGCGCCGCTCCGTAGTCCACCCACGCCCCGAGCACGGTGAAGCTCGGTGGGCCCCTCCTCGTCAAAACCCACCGTGAACGATTCGGCTTTCTAGCCCCCTAACCCACGAACGACGAGACCTTAAACCATCACAACCGTTGGATTGCTAGAGCTTGAGATGCTCTTCGATATTCATGTAGAAAATCTCATGACTTAATTTATGGATTGGAAGATTTCACTGATTTTGTATCGGATGCTCATGGCCATTGGTGATGAAAGTGGCGGCCACTGCTTTTGAAGGAATTAGGGTTTTGAAAACCTTAGGATATTTATAATATAATATTAATATATGTTTTAATTTTACAAATAAGCCCGTTAATTCAAACTAACACCAAATTTAACCTAACGAAAGTTGTTCCTAGGAAAATACCCCCGTTCCGGATGCAATGGACTAGGTCCCGTCAGCCCGTTTGATTGTCTTGACCCACTTTTCTTTAATTTAATATATAAATCATTTATTTAATTCAATCTTACATTTAAATTCACTGGGGCCACATACGACCTCTAAAAATTCCAAAAAAAATATTTTCATTTACGTTTTGACGATACGGTTCTAACAAGACTAATTTCATTGAATTCTGAGACCGTTTGAAAAATGACCATTTTCTAGTCGGTCGAATTTGACTAAAATTGACAAAACACATTTTCTTTTGTTACACTCACATATTAATTCTAAAAATTATGAAAATTGAAATCTAGCACTAATTTGACATTCTGGTTCCAACAAAAGTGGTTTCGTCGAATACGGAGGTCGTTCGAAAAAAGGCTATTTTTAATATTAAAATATATATATATAAATTCTATAACAACTATTCTGAATTTTAAACTGGACATAACTTTTGATTCCTGCTATGAAATTTCGATTTTTCAGATTTGTTGGAAAGATATTTTTAAATGAGAAAATTAGTTTAAAGGAAAAAGTTTAATAATATTTAAATTTAACGGACGTTAAGTTTTAACTTCCGTCTGAAGGACAGGCGGCAAATTCTCCATCGTGAATTCATTACTTTTATTTTCTTCTACAAAATTACTTTTTCAATCTTCACTAAAATTGGCAGCCCTACTCTCGCTCTAAAATAATTCTCTTATCAAACTTCAGGTTTCTCACGCAATCGACTCTAGCAATGGAAGAGAATTCGCCGACTTCCTCAGATTTTACACATAAACCCGAAGATTCAAATCTCTCTTAAACTAGGGTTTCTCCAAGATCTAGGTCTTCTCCACGAACATCAAAACCAGTTTCTCCAAGCACTAGGTCTTCTCCACGAACGTCAAAACCAGTCGATTCGAGTAATATTCAGGGAAAAAGAAGAAAATCGAGAAGATTACTCACAGCTGAGACCGAGAAACAAGACCAACTAAAGCAACAAGAGTTGTGCGATGAAATAATCAGTAGGAAAAGGATATCAAAGGTATAACATTAGATCTATATTTTTTATAGAAATATATCATGTTAAAATGATAGTTCAATATGTCATATTATTATTTGCAAGCATTATAAAGAAATGTTATATGCGTAAATGTAGAATGAAACCTAAACATAGCATTAAAACAATGCAGTATGCTCATCGAGATATTAAATGTTGTGTTTATTGATTTTTTTAGTTAGTTTTAGACTGTTGTTGAATTTGCTAAAGTGTAATGCTAGATGTATATAACATTCCATTTTTACTTTTGTTACTTTTAGATCTAGATGAGTATAGTGCGCGTACAATTAATTCCTGTGTCTATCTCAGTGAGACCACTAATGATTATTTAGCTATCAAGATGTTCAATGATTGATGGTCAAAAAAATAGTATTGTATATAAAATATGAATAATGATAGTTGAATTTAGCATTGCATCTTTTAAAGTGATCTAGCATTATAATAGTTGAATATGACTATGTTTAAAAAAGAATTAGCTTGTATATATCATTTATACTATAAAAACAAATAGGGAACATGTGTAGTATGCTCAATAACAGTTAAATATATCATTATAATAAAAAATGTACTAGCATGTATAAACTATAAAATGATATTTGAATTTAGCATTGTATTTTTAAATTGAATTAGCATGTGTAGAATACATTACATGATAGTTAAATATAGCATCATATTTTTAAAGTGAATTACATGCATAAAATATAAAAACTGATAGTTGTATATAGCATTATATTCATAAAGTGACTTAGCATGTATAAAATATGTTAAATGATAGTTGAATTAAGCATTGTATTTTTTAAAGTGAAATAACTTATGTACAATATACTAAATGATAGTTGAATATAACATTGTACTTTTAAAGTGAGATATCATGTATAAAGTATAATGAATGATAGTTGAATATCATTTGTATTTGTGAAGTGAGTTAACACGTGTAGAATTTGCAAAGTAATGTTTGAATATAGCGTTATATTAGTAAAGTGAACTAGCATGCATAGAATATGCTAAATGATAGCTGAATATAGCATTATAATTTTAAAGCATACTAACTAACACACATAGGATATGAAAATTGATACACAAATTTAAAAGTGTGTTTTGCTGTGTGCTCTATGGGGAATGATAAATGATATACACACATATCATTCATTTTTTGGAAGCATTATACGTATTATTAAAATGATAGTTCAATATATCATATTATTAGTTGCAAGCATTGTACAGAATTTTTATATGCATAGTTGTAGAATGATATGTAAACATAGCATTAAAAAAATGATATACAAACATATCATGGAAAAAGTTTAGTTGAATACGTCAAATTGTTTTGCTGTGTGCTCTATGGGGAATGATAAATGATATACACACATATCATTCATTTTTTGGAAGCATTATACGTATTATTAAAATGATAGTTCAATATATCATATTATTAGTTGCAAGCATTGTACAGAATTTTTATATGCATAGTTGTAGAATGATGTGTAAACATAGCATTAAAAAAATGATATACAAACATATCATGGAAAAAGTTTAGTTGAATACGTCAAATTGTTTTGCTGTGTGCTCTATGGGGAATGATAAATGATATACACACATATCATTCATTTTTTGGAAGCATTATACGTATTATTAAAATGATAGTTCAATATATCATATTATTAGTTGCAAGCATTGTACAGAATTTTTATATGCATAGTTGTAGAATGATGTGTAAACATAGCATTAAAAAAATGATATACAAACATATCATGGAAAAAGTTTAGTTGAATACATCAAATTGTTTTGTTGTGTGCTCTATGGGGAATGATAAATGATATACACACATATCATTCATTTTTTGGAAGCATTATACGTATTATTAAAATGATAGTTCAATATATCATATTATTAGTTGCAAGCATTGTTCAGAATTTTTATATGCATAGTTGTAGAATGATGTGTAAACATAGCATTAAAAAAATGATATACAAACATATCATGGAAAAAGTTTAGTTGAATACGTCAAATTGTTTTGCTGTGTGCTCTATGGGGAATGATCTATAAAAAAAAATTAGATAGATAGCTATGGATTTATAAGTAAATTCAGCTTTGAAAAAAAAATGGTAGACAAATATAGCATTACGTACTTATAGTCGAATATGTCACATTGTTTAATGTTTTTTTATTGTGTAATGATTCATGATGGAAAATGAAAATCAGGTTGTTTCGACAAAGTTGTCACTAGCAACTTCAAAGGGAAAAAAGACAACTGCATTGGAGAAAAGAAAACCAGATAAGGTACATTTGTTATTAACTTAATTTTTTCCTGTGTTGATCTTCTGCTGTCTTTTATATTCACATATACACATGTAAACACATGCACTATGTAAATTCATCCTCCATAACGAATTAAATAAAGGCAGCAAGCCTACAATTATTGACCTAATAGTCTTAAATATTTGCAACCAAACTTAGTATTTCTCATCCACTTACTGATGATACTTCACCCGTCTTTGTTCCCTCTACGTCTTAATCTTTATCAAATCTTGTACACTATATTACTCTTTTTTTTACACATTATTACTTGGGTACTAGTGATAAATGTAACTTTCCCTTTACTTATACTTGAGTGCTATTGATAGATGTGAATGAAAGTTTCACTTATCATATAAGGTTCTAATGATAAATGAAGTTGACATTCATAATGATAGTTTCATATATCATATACTGGGTGCTAATGGTAGACATGCAAATGACATTTGGAATGATAGATTCATATATCATATTATGTTTACTAATGATATACATGACATTGGAAATGATAGTTTCACATATCATATACTTGTTTACTAACGATAGGTGTAAATAGCGTTAAAATTAATTATATGTACATTGATTCACTCAAAAAAAATATTGTGCAGGAATCAACAGGGAAAGAAATGAAGAAGTTAAAGGCAGCAACAACGAAAAAAGCAAAAAAGGCATCTCAAGAAAAAGTCCAATATCGTTGCAGCTTGCTGCCTATGATAAAAAATTTCCAAAAAATTATCCAAAAAGGTGATAATCTTGCAAATCAGTTCAAATTTTTAAATCAAACCCCATTTGAAAAGTTTGTTCATGTCTTTTTCAAACAAATTTTAACCATTTCGGCTTTCACTAAATCATCTACAACCTTAGATGATATAGTAGAAACATTTTCTATTGAGAAACAAGCTTTCAAAATTGGGAATGTTTTTCTAAAATTGAAACCAGAGGATATTTCAATTCTTTTCAGATTACCTATGTATGGAATTAACTTGTTTCCAGCACCTAAAATGAGTTTTCAAGTTCTTCCAGAAAATTGTAAAGACTTTGTTTTAAGAAATTTTGGTAACGTAGAGAATATCTCGAAAGACCTTACAATTTCTAAAATAAACAATGTGCTGGAGACAAAAAAAACTGAAAATGAAACCGATTTTCCGAAACTAATCCTCATTCTTGCAATGATCACCTTCTTTTTTCCCGATAGTCAAAGAATTTTGCCATGGGGATACATTCCTTATATCATTGATATAAGGAAAATGAACTCAATATCTTGGCCAGTTTCAATCCATTATTCTTTGATTAGATCTTTGACGGCTTTTTAAACAAAGCCAAGAAGCATGCCGGGTTGTTCCATGCTTCCAATGGTAAGTACATTATTTTAACTTTATATTTACGCATTTATTTCTATAAATTAAATTATGCATATTCTATGTTTTAACAAATAAAATTTTATTTTCAGTTTTTTCTATGCGAGCATGTTAGTTTGATATCTCCGTTGCCAAACTACTCTTCAACATTGCCAAGATTTGGAAGATGGAATATTTCTAGCTTAAAGAAGGTTGTATCAAGAAATATTTTGTCAAACATGGATGATGAAAAGGTATATTTTAACACACAAACAAACTAGATACATACAATAAATGTTAAATTGGAATATAGTGATAGTAGTCATGTTATTATAGTACATTCATAGTCTAAATGATAGTTAAATTTATCGTTAATGCAGAAATAGAATGCAATGTACTTAATTCTGAAGAATGATAGTTATATATAGCATCAAATGGAGAATGACAAGTACACATAACATTAGTTAATTTATTGGGTGTTACTCAGTCATTTTTATATATGTTATACAGATATTTGTTGAATTGAGAAACATATCAGAAGATGAAAAAGCTCTTCTTGAAAAAATCCCCCACCATCAACATCTGCAAATTGAAACCAATGAACACACGGATATGCAACCAACAAATAATCCGATATAGACATTGAGCAAACAAGTGGAGTCTTTGCAACAGTATAACAAGGATTTGGAACAGAAATTAAAGAAGAATGAAGAAGAATTTGAAATTGAGAAGCAAAAAAGAAGGGATGCTGAAGCCCTTGTGGTAGAGCTAAAAAAGAAAGTAACTATGTTGGTATCAAAAAACATACAAGAAGCAGAACCACCAACATTTAATCTTGAAGTAACACAGCAAATGCTAATGATGCAACAAGGAAAAAAACAAGACACAAGTGGTGAAGTCCTTGAAACTGGGAAAAAACAAGAGGATAAACACAAAAGTTCAAAGGAAAAAAGGGAAATCCTGAAAAAGAATGCAAAACTAATGAAAAAACCAAGCTCTTTAGTTGAGAGGGTTAAAAGCCGCAAACGAACGAGTACATTTGATTCGAAATCCCAGTACAAATTTATTCAAAGGAAAAAATATAAAAAGAAGGAAACAAAAGTTGAAGAAAATAAAGAAGGTGAAGATGATGAAGTTGAAGAAGATGATGTAGGTGAAAATAAAAAAGGTGAAGATGACAAAGTTGAAGAAAATGATGTTGGTGAAAATAAAGAAGGTGAAAATCATGAAGAAGCTGAAGAGGTTGAAGAAGCTAAAGACGTTGAAGAAGCTGAAGAAAGTGAAGAAAGTGACCAAACTGAACAAGAGAAAGAAGAAAAAAATGAACAGTCTGATTATGAAGAAGAAACTGAAACTGAATCTGAAACACATGAAAATGAAAATATAATTGATATTGATAGATATTCTCCAACAAGAAAAGCTTACAAAAGCAAAGATATCACAAAAAGTCATATCATGAAATTATTGACTACAGCACAACAACAAAAGATTATCACTTTCTTCAAATTCAACGAAAATGAGAAGTAAGATTTGTAACTTGTTTTCTTTCTTTATATTTGCAACATTGTAAGCTTTCAATAAAAAACTGACTTATAAAATGTTGATAATCAATTGCAGCACTATAGCATACCACAAAGACGAAGGAAACCAAGGAGGAATAACTATAGTGAAATCAATGCTAGAGGATGTTCTTTATGATGGGCTTACCGACGGTCAGGTATATATCAAACTAGAATTTTGACAGTAAAAAAAAGAGTAATATGGTGTACAAAATTTGATAATGATTGTTATACATATCATTCATCTTTTCATATATTTTGAGCAGTATTCTTACTATATATATGAATTGAATAGCGGAATGAAAGCTAGAAGTAGCATCGCTATATGTTAAATACCTGTAAATGTATAGAATGAGAGAATGATAATTGAAACTATCATTAACAGTTTTTAGTGCATATGTGTATAGGATGATAGAATGATAGTTAGAACTAGCATTCACTTAAAACTTCCTTTCTTTGGTTAAACAGCTGATAGACTGGTTTTACTACAATCAAGAAATGTACCAGCATAGTTATTACTTCACTACAATCATGATGGTAAGCATAGCATTAAATTATAAATGCTTTAAAAAAAAAAACTCTGTTCTAATACATATGAATATGCAGAATGCTATAACAAATGATCAGAAAACAGTGATCAATGACATAGTCATGCCAACAATACAAAAGATTGTCAAAGATGAGTTGTGCGATAAAATGTACTTCCCTCTGCATTTCGGAAACCATTGGACCTTGTTGGTACTAAATTATGAAACAATGCAGTGGAGTCATTACGACTCAACAAAACCGAAAACCAGATCAACAAGGACATCAAACCCCAGCTACAACCAAGCCATCATCACTGTAAGAGAGTTCTTATTTTTTTTTAAACTCTACAAGTAAAAGTCAACACTAATATATATATATTTTTTGCAGAAAAATTTGATTGAGTCGTTGTTCAAGGATGCATGGGTAAAAGAAGGTATAATGAACAGGAAATTCAACAAACCAACAGTGCAGCAGCCTAAAAGTCCACCGCAAGATTCTGATTCGTAAGTTACTTATTTTATTCACAATTTATTAAATGTATGTGTTATGATGCATTGATAGATAATACATGAAAGTAGAATATCAATCTTTAATAAACAGTAGACAATAATTAGAGATATGTACAATAATTGAATGATAATTTAATATATCATTTGATTTACATGCATCATAAGAGATTATGGGATGATAGTGTATGTTTATCCAATTATTGTTTTTATTTTCAAAAATACAGCTGACAATTCGTGATGATCAAAATCATAGCAAAACATTCAACTGAAAAATACAATGAGCATAAAATTAGTAATGACAGTTCAAGCTGTCATCTATACTTTTTACTGCATATACATTTATCAAAACCCAAATGATTGTTTACACTAGGATTTGAGCAATGGTTCAACCTAGTATGAAGAGTTTCTTCCTAACATGAGATGATGCACATGTAAATTGTTTAGTATATGCAGAGTATAGAAAATTCAGTGGTTTATTGAAGATGTTTAAAAAATCATTGCTTTTGGTATTACTTAGTTAGGATTGATATATGGTTGATGTTGATGTATAGGATGTGCTTTTGAACTGAAATCGCTGAACAGCTTATATAAACTATTGGATAAGCCAGGCCATAGGCTCGGAAAATACGAATAACTGTAGTTTGTTAAAGGAGTAATATTTTAGGAAAAATTTGATGAAAGGGTGGATGATAATGAAACTTAACACTGCCACTGTTGAACTATGGAATATTTACTACTATATCTGCATTTGATATTAACGACTATCTCTACATTTAAAGTAAAGAATGATAACTTAATTTAGCATTAGTTTATACTGTAATATTAACTACTATCTCTACATTTGAAGTAAAGAATGATAACTTAATTTAGCATTCATTTATACGTAATATTAACTACTATCTCTACATTTGATACAGACTTGATTGTGGTTTCATCGTGATGGCAAACATAAAAAAGTTGGACAAGGAAGAATTGCCGCCGAGATACACAAAAGAGACCATAAGAATGCTAAGAGCTACAGTTGCTTTTGATGTACTGAACGACACGAAATACAGTTGGTCACCAAACAAACACTAAACATGATGATGAGTAAAGTTGTTGCTGATAACAACTAATGATAGATAGTCTAACAAATTTTCTACTGATTTTAATTTGTCCGTACGAACTGCTCAAATAGGATTGTAATTGATGGATTAAAATTTTAATTGTCTGTTTTCAATGTACTTTTGTTATGCGAACTACTGACAGTATATGCAAATTAATTGTCACGTGAATTTGAATACGTTTTCTGTATTTTTCATGTGGTGACAATAGTTTATATTGAAATGCTATGTAAAACTAGCATTATGTGAAAATAAAATTCTGTTGTGACATTTCGGTATAATTATGGTAAATAGAAACTCTGATTAGAGTTTTAAGCGTTGAAATTATATATCACGTAAAATGCATACTACTTATAATGGAATGCTTGTTAAATTTAGCATTCAACTGAAATGTTAACTACAAATAGGCTCATATAATAAACTCACGAATTCATCTAAATTACAATTATAATTGAACAAAACAACCTTAAATTCACCAAATAATGTAAACATTTAATTCATTTTTACAGTAGGCTTCCCATGCTGTCCACCATATCAGCACATCACAACTTAACCTCAAATAAGTTAAGAGTTTTCCTAATAAAAGAGCATATGAGATATAACAGCTTGTAGTATTAGGCCTATTGGCTGATCCATTAAAAGTATTTCATACAAGATGCATACCAATGATAAAAGGAATGCTGGTTACAACTATCATTCAACAAAAATGATAAGTACAGGTAGCATTGAAAAGAATTGGTAAAAATGAAATGCTGAAATCATGCACTGAACTAAAGTACAGTTAGCAATGATAAAATAACCTGAATTAAAAAAAATGACTTTAAAGAAAAAGACATTAGACATTACCAGACATTAAAAATTAAACAAAACAGACAACATAACACTTCATTTTTTATTTTGCAAACAATTCACAAATACTGACTTCAATATACAATAAGCTGTAATAGCTTTACAATAAAAAAAAAGTCTGTTACACTAACAAATAACATGATTTTTTTTTTAAATTTTAGAAGAAGCAAGACAGTTCCTTTTATTGTGGCCAACTTCATTACAATGACTGCATCTGTTTCTTTTATTTTGAGAATATCCAAATCCACCACGCCTCTTTGTAGATGGTCTTCCTGCACCACGAACTTGTTTAGGAGGCTTAATCAAAACATCATTTTCAACAACCGTTGGCTTATCAAAATCTGGAATTGGATTGATAACATAAGCATATGAAGAACTGAAAGCACTAACAGTAAAATATTCCTCCACAAAGTCATAAACTGATAACCTAGACTTATTAATACACTTGACTGCATGTGCACATGGAAAACCAGTAACTCTCCATTGATTACAGCTACATAAATGATTTCTGAGGTCAACAATATGAGACTTAGGGGATTTTACTTCAAACACAAAGTCCGAAGACTTGAAAACATCCCAACCGAAGCCATCATCTACTAACTTAGACAAGCGTTCCTCCATAACAGGACAAAGAGTCGTCGTCCACAAACGACATTCTTCTCTTCGCCTAGCCATTTGCTCCATAACTTTCACTCGAATACCATCCAAACAAGAAGTTATAGGCATTACTCTATCTTCCAAAATCCAAGAGTTGAAGCTTTCTGCAACATTCGAAGAATATTCACCATACCGCTTTCCTCGAAAAAACAAATCTGCCTAATGATCAAATGGTTTATCTTGTAGAAAATTTTCTGCAGCCGTACCCCCAATATCCTTAAATTTAGAAAGGTATCGCTCAAAATCATACATATTAGAAGCTCTAGCACAAAATTTGAATAACTCTACAACAGAAGAATCACCTTTAGTTGCCTTCACAACACTACCAATATTTTGTTCCATGTGAAGCAAACAATAGCTATGATATGAAGAAGGAAATATTTTAGGAACACCTAAAATGAGACCCCAATGACGATCAGACATAAAAACTAGAGACCGGTCTTCATTTAGCATTTCTTTCAAATGGGACAAAAACCAAGACCAGTTAGATTCGTTTTCATGTGAAACAATACCCATAGCAAGAGGAAAGAAACCTGCAAAATAAATAAATAAGGACTTCTCAATACAAAGATACATGAACCACAGTAAACATCAAACTTGAATTAAATGATAGTAATATATGACAGGCACAATTGAATTAGACTCAAAATGATAAATGAACATATCATATATTATATATCAGTCTTTTAGCACCTTACTGTCCAAACATTAGTACTACAGACACTTCCAATAGAAGCAGTAATAAATGAAGCGAACAAATCTATTGTAAGCATTGTTGCATTAAAATTAAGTGATGTGTAGAACAATAATAGTTTCACATATCATAACTACAAAAATAACCAAAAAAAAGAAAAACAAAAGTAAAATGAAACATATACCTTGGTTAGCATTTTTAGAAGTAGCAGCTAACAAAACTCCAGGTCTTCCCTTCAAATGAGCAGCATCCAAAAATATTAATGGTCGACAGTGTTTAAAACCAAGCAAGCAAGCACCAAAAGCAATACAAACTCTCTCAAACTGATTGGTTGACGAATCAACATCTATTGTAACGGCCCAGATTTTTTGACCATTTAGTTATTATTTAAAAATGTTTTTTTATTGTTTTGGAAGTTTAAATGGTTTAATTTCAATAATTTTGAATATTTTATGTTATTCCGAAATGGTAGAAATTTAGTGGATCTGCAATATAATGTGAACTGGCAGTATAAAAGGATAATTTTTTTAATTTAAAATAGTACGTTTACAAAGGATGTAGTAGCTAACGAACTCGGATTTCGATGAAATCAGTTTCATTAAATTCGAAATGTTGAAATTAGGTAACCAACCAAGTTACGTCAAAAATGGCATCCGTATGTGGAAAGGAAAAAATAAAAGGCCAAAATTTGAACTAAATTTTGACGGTAATTGGAATTTGCTAATGCTAACGGCAAAACTGGAACCTGTGACCTATTCAGGAAAATTCTAAACATAGGATATTAGCTATATATGAAATCTGGGAAAATCCTATAACGGATATAGAAAGTTATTAAGTAAACAAAATTTAAATAAATTATTTGAAAATCTAAACGAACTCCGATTTTTGATTTGAATATATAGGATTGAAGTACGTTAAAAACCGGATCAGATGGTGGAAGAATTTCTGAAAACCGTTATCGTTTGATACTCCAACATGAGACCGGAAGGTGTTGAAACTAACACAAAACACTATTTTGAATTTGAATTTAAATTATTTGAAAGTTCAAACAAATTCAAAATTGATATATTTTTATATAGTATTGAAGAGCAAGAAAAATCGAACAATATGGTTGAAAAAGATTTCGGATAAGTTATCAATAATTAAGTCAAATTAACATCCGAATAGGGTTGAGAAAACACACTTTACTATTCATAAATTATTAAATTTATTTATAATTTAATTAATTTAAGGATTAATCCTAGCTATCCATTTTCGACCGTTGGATTCGCGTCACCTCAGCAATCCATGTGACTCCTTGGGCTATAAATAGCCCCCCCCCCTTCATTTTAAACTCACTCCTTCTCCTCCTCTTTCAAGCTTTGGCAATGGCAGAAATAATAATAAAATATTAGGAAATAGGGAAAAGGGAAGAAAGGGAGAAAGGAGGGCAAGACGGGGAGCTAGGGACTCTTAGGCAGAGGCTTGGGCTTCACGGGGTAAGTTTTTAAATAATATTTATTTATTTATTTTTGTAATATATATATATATATAATAATTAAAATAGAATTTGTAAAAATAAATATCGGAACATTCTAAGGGTGACAGAGAGGATAGTGTCTAAGGCTTGAGTTTGGAAAATATAGTTTCCTGCTCTCCCTGGCTATCCCTAACTGATCCGACGAATGGGATGATTAATTTAAATTTTAAATTTTAACTTTAATTTGAATTTAAAACAGACCAGGGGCATTTTCGTAATTTTTAACCATAAACTTTAAAAGCTTATAACTTTTTCAAAACAAGTCGGATTTCAATGAAACAAGGACCGTTGGATTCTTATCGAAAAATACTTTAAAATGAGTGGAAGCAGATTTTTGATCCGGGTTAAAATTTTTAAGTTATAATTAAATGAATATTTTTAAATATTTTATTTGAAAATTAAATTTAATTAATATTAAAATGGTTTTTTAATTTTAAAGAAAAATTGGATATGGCTAGAGATGGGAAAGTAGGATTTTTTAGAAGGGCAGGGAAGGTAATTTGGCTTATAACGCAATTAGAAATTAATTAAGATAAAAATAATTTAATTAATTTAATTAAATATATATTCATTTAAATTAGGTAAATATTGTAAATAGCATAACTTTTGCATACATTAACGAAATTTAACGAAACAGGATCCGTTGGGATCGTATGGACAAGCACTACGCAATGGAACTGACCGCAAGTGGATTGGAGCTCGTTTGGATTTATGGCAAAATTAAACGCCTGAACCAAATCAATGACCGATTATCGTTATTCAACGATAAACCGTCCAATGTGAGTAAATCTCACTAACTCTGAACACTTTATATTTCTCTAAAGTATTTTTAGAATTGGTAAATATTGGCTGATTTGCTGTGTATTGGCTGTTTGGTTGAACTGCTAGTCAGTTGATTGAAAATATCGATAACGATATATATAAATCGTATCGAAATATTGATTCTGTTTATCAGAATATTTTACCTCCATGTTATTTATGTTGACTGACATCTGTGGATGCAGGGAAACAGGTCGGAGGAATCCAACTGGATTCCTCAACATTTATTTACCGTTTTTCATATATTCTGATATATGATGTGTTATATCATCTGTTGTTGAACCTGTGTGTTTGGATGATGATTGAACCTTTTGATTTGGTATTTTTATACCATAAGTGATACTAGAAAGTGAAAAGGGATTTTCAAAGTTTATTTTGAAAATAAATTATTTATATAAAATCAATAGATTTTATATATAAAAGGAAGAGAATTTCATGAGAGAAAATGATTATAGAATCAAAGCCTTTGTTAAAAAAATAAATATTGGTGAAATCAAATAGAACGGAAAATATTGGTGAAATCAAATAGAAGGGAAAATATTGGTGAAATCAAATAGAAGGGAAAATATTGGTGAAATCAAATAGAAGGGAAATATTTGTGAAACGATTACAAATAGAAATAAAAAGGGAAACATTCGTAAAAGTATTTACAAATGGAATTGAAAAGGGAATATTCATGTAGGGAATAAAGAAAAGTTGAAAGAAGTACTTATTTGTTAAATAAATAGAAAAGTTAAAAGAAATATTTATTTGTTGAATAAATAGAAAAGTTAAAGGGAATATTTATTTGTTAAATAAATAGAAGCGGAAAGAGAATAGTTATTTGTTGAGTAAACGAATAGAAAAAGAATCTATTCAAGGGAGGTAATTCAAAGGAATTATTCCAAAGGAATTATTCAAAAGAAAAAAGTCAAAGGGATTAATTCAAAAGAGTTAATCAACTAGAGTTAAACCGTTGGAGTTAAACTGTTAGAGTTAAACAGTTGGAGTTAAACTGTTAGAGTTAAACAGTTGGAGTTAAACTGTTAGAGTTAAACCGTTGAAGTTAAACTGTCAGAGTTAAACCGTAAAGTTAAACAGTTAGAGTTAGTTAGTTAGAGTTAACCAGTTAGAGTTATTCAGTTAGAGTTATCCAGTTAGAGTTATTCAGTTAGAATTAACCAGTTAGAGTTAATCAGTTAGAGTTAATCGTTTTGAGTCAAATCGAACTAGAGTTATTCAAATATAGTAATCGAATAAGGGTTAATTGAATATTAGTTATTCAATTAGAATTGATCGAATCTAATTATTCGAGATAGAGTTAAAAATAGACAAAGTTATTTAAGGATGAATTTCCATTTAGCACGACTGCTAGCGTAATTCGCAGGGCTGCAGATAGCCTACGGCGGTCGGATGTTTCCTGGGGGAATCAGGCGTAACCATTGTGATCGCTGCGATCTAGAGTCAAGAAAATGGTGTTAAATCAAATAGTAATTAATCAATAGAAGTTAATTAAGTCGAGTTAGTCGAGTATTAGTAAATTAAGTAGGGTTAGTCAAAAAGGGAATTAATCGAATATCACCTATTCGAAGTAGAGTTATCGAATATAGTTTATTCGAGAAGAGTAATCGAATATAGTTCGTTCGAAGTGTGTTAAATCGAATATAGTTATTCGAAGGAGAGAATTATCGAATATGGTTTATTCGAAGTGAGATTTTTCGAATATTAGTTATTCGAAGAAAAGGATTACGAATATTAGTTATTCGAACAGGGGAATCGAATATAGTTTATTCGAAAGAGAATTATCGGATAGTGATTATTCGAGAGCGAATCATACATGGAAATTCGATTATATCGAATCAAGGGAAGTAATGTTTACTTTCCATTTAAAATCAAGTTTTAATTATCTGTTAATAAAGTAGTTGGTAGTTTATTTATCCAAATTAAGATATGGAAATATATTTAAGTTAACATATTTTGAAAGCATGGAATTATAACATTTATAGTTATAATCAAATGATTCAGTAAAGGAAGTGGATTCATAAATAGAATCCGAGAGTTCGCAAGGAAGTTTCTTAAAGAGTGAAGTTTGAACTCTGTCTATTTCGAAGTTAGAAATGTTGTTCAGTTAAGGTCTGAGAGGTAATTATACCCCAACTTGATTGACTTCGTTTTAACTAAGAAGTGGATAAGGTTCGAGAGTGAAAGTGGTCAAGTGAATTTAGTTAATGAGCGAAATGATTGGTGTTGGCATAGCGATGTTTATTCAAACATCAGTTTAAACCCAATGAAGGAGATTTGGAAATGTCTTCCAAATGAAAAATCAGAAATGTTTTTTGAATATAGAAAATGAGAAATGGAATTGTTTTCCATTGTTAATAACGTATATTTTCTAAATATAGTAAATAAGAAATATAGGAAAACAAGGATAAGGAAAAGGGTAAATTTATGATAATTTGATGATGAATGATGATTGATCGATAGAATTTCCATCTGGAAATAATATCGTTGTTTGCACACAGACATGTTTTCATTTGATAGTTAAATCACCGACTATCAAAGTTTTTGACCATTTTACGTTGTTAATATGGAGAGACCGGTTGGATTATTATCCAGAGAACCACTCCGTATTGGCATAAGCGTTGCGAATCAAGTATGCTGAATATATTGAAAAGGGAGTTATGCAAGGGCTATCCTATTTACAGAATAGTGCCTTCGGTTTGTCCAGTCCCAGGACAAACGTGAATGGACGAATGTCTGACAGAGTATATTCAAAGGATCGCGTAAGTTGATATCTTCAAACGTACTTACGTTTGGTGGCGGAGGAATTCGTTTCTCTTAGCTATATACCCGTGGTATTTTTGATGAAATCAATTTGTGATTTGGCGGGTATGACGATGTGGCATTCAAAGTAATGGAGGTGTGATCCATCAAAAGATACATTATGACCTCTAGCCTCATCAACCGGGAAATGACAAAAATCGGGCAGTCAGCATGGCTATGTGGGTCGCACCCATTAGGATGTATGATCACCTATCTAGAGAAATTCCAATTGCTTCTTAAATCTATCGATGCTGCCCCATTCGGGAGACGGTTGCTGATCCCAACCGTTGGTGATATACATTCGATACACTCAAGCGAAATGAGTGGTCGGTCATGTGAGGGCCGGGTTGCAAGATGTTCTTGTTGAACCCAGTGTATTCGCCTCTAGAGATACACTATCGGCAGGTGGTCCCATACCTTGTCAAAGTCGGAATCCAATTTCCAATAAGTGCCCGCGAGTTTGATTTGTATACTATATATGTAGAGCGTGAGATGCAAGCGTTCTACTATATTTTAATTACTTGTGATTAGACATTATTATAATATCAGATAATATATGATTTCCAAAGTGTTTTGGGTTATCGTAAGGTAAAAACCGTCCGTGTTTATGTGTGGATTGGTCTTACAATTATCTTTTCTTTCGGAAGGATTTTGAAAGTTAAACCAAATGATTTGAGTTTACTCACACCAGTCCCATGACTGACGCAGAGTTTATTTTGTTTTGTTTTCCCTAAACTCTTGGGTGCCCAAATTTGTACGGGCAGTCAAGTAGTCAGGATTTACAGGTATGCTTGAAGAGCTTGGAGCAGGAGGCTTCAAGATTTTTCTAGCTATTGATTATTCCGCTGTGATGAAAGTGTTGTACTCTGATAATGGTATGATATACATATACTACTTTGATTTCAAGATATGTTGTCTATTATATTTTATTCGTTCCGCTGTGAGATTCGTGTTACTCTGATGTTGTTGTGTTCTTCTTCTTCTTCTGTTCTAATTTTCTATCTTATCTATCCTCACCCTCTAATTTCTTTCTTGGACTATCCGGTAATTTCGACTTTTGATTGTTCGATAGGTGTTATATATCGGATAACCAAGGTCGCTTTTTCCCGGGTCGTTACAGTTGGTATCAGAGCTGAAGGTTTAGTGATTTACCTTGGCTCTGTGGCGTGACTCAGTAGAGATGGGGTTAGTAATGCCCTAGACCGAGTTTGAGTGTATATATACGAGTGAACGTATTTGTTATTTGATATAAAAATGGTTTTATATTGTGGAGATTTATTGGTTGAGTTGTTTATGAGTTCTAGTCGATCAGTTTGATCCACTGTATCAATAGGAGTTTATAAACACTTGAATACGATGGGTCGACACGATATGTTTTGAAAAAAAAAGGTAAATGAAATAATTTTACCCAGATTATATTTTGATATAAGCAAAGTATAGATCTTTGAAATTATTATAGTATATTGAATGTGTTGGTTGTGATTATAATCGAATAAGATTATAAAATGTGAAATGGTAATGTAAATAACAAATCAAAATTCATATAAGTGAAATATATGAAATCAGATGAATTAAATCTGAATTTAAATCTGAATTTAAGTTCAGAATTGGAATTAAAATTGCTAAAATTTGAATAAGCGTTGTAAATGGAATTAAATTGAATATATGTGAATTTTAAAATCCTGGGAGATTTTAAATTTGTTACAAGCATTGAAAAGGGATATTTTGAAATGAATTTCAAAATGAAAATGTTTAAAAATGGGTTTTGAAAGTGCTATAGTATTGAACTCACTTCGATAGCTGGAAAATAAATTCCGATGTTGATCCGGACATCATCGGTGCTCATTTTCGAGTTTGTAAGTGACGGATTACTACCAAAGATTTTGTTTTTAATTGTTTTGAAAAACCGAGTTATTTTGATATTCCAAAGGGATATTTGATTTTTGGAAAAGGCAAAGCTATTTGAAACTCCCAGGTACAGATTATTGAAATAAACACAAATTAAATAGAAATTTGTGAAAGAAAATTTGAAATTGAATTGAAGGCAGTTCAGTGGAAATTGAGTTGAATTGAAATAGAATGGTATCAAGTAGAATTGGACTAGATTAGAGATAATCTGGGATAGAAATGGATGGTCGAGCAAGAAAGTTGAATTGAGATTGGAATTGCAGTTTGATTGAAATTTGGCTTGGTTATAAGCGGATGGTCATGTTGAAGATAAAAGTGATTGGGAGTTTGATTGGGATGATAGTGGTATATGCTAAATTGATAGCATAATTGAATGCCGACAAAAAGGTACACGTACATATTCATATGAGTTGGATGAGATTTATGAGCCTATTTGGCAAGCCACTTGGCTGTTTGATTTTCTTTTGGGTTGAAGAAGGCCTAGAGAGGCGAGTTGGAGTTTGAGCTATTGACCAGTACAAAGGAGATGCTGGCGAAATTTTTCAGAAATTTCGAATGTTAGAAAATTTTCAGAATTTTGAAATTTTCGTTTATAGAAATAAATTAATAAATTAATTAGAATTAATTGGTTTAGTGAAACCGGAGTAAATAAATAATTTTAACCTAGTTATAAAGTTCATTTTTCTACCTTAGCAATTTCGAGGACGAAATTATTTTAAGGGGGAAAGAATGTAACGGCCCAGATTTTTTGACCATTTAGTTATTATTTAAAAATGTTTTTTTATTGTTTTGGAAGTTTAAATGGTTTAATTTCAATAATTTTGAATATTTTATGTTTTTCCGAAATGGTAGAAATTTAGTGGATCTGCAATATAATGTGAACTGGCAGTATAAAAGGATAAATTTTTTAATTTAAAATAGTACGATTACAAAGGATGTAGTAGCTAACGAACTCGGATTTCGATGAAATCAGTTTCATTAAATTCGAAATGATGAAATTAGGTAACCAACCAAGTTACATCAAAAATGGCATCCGTATGTGGAAAAGAAAAAATAAAAGGCCAAAATTTGAACTAAATTTTGACGGTAATTGGAATTTGCTAATGCTAACGGCAAAACTGGAACCTGTGACCTATCCAGGAAAATTCTAAACATAGGATATTAGCTATATATGAAATCTGGGAAAATCCTATAACGGATATAGAAAGTTATTAAGGAAACAAAATTTAAATAAATTATTTGAAAATCTAAACGAACTCCGATTTTTGATTTGAATATATAGGATTGAAGTACGTTAAAAACCGGACCAGATGGTGGAAGAATTTCTGAAAACCGTTATCGTTTGATACTCCAACATGAGACCGGAAGGTGTTGAAACTAACACAAAACACTATTTTGAATTTGAATTTAAATTATTTGAAAGTTCAAACAAATTCAAAATTGATATATTTTTATATAGTATTGAAGAGCAAGAAAAATCGAACAATATGGTTGAAAAAGATTTCGGATAAGTTATCAACAAGTAAGTCAAATTAACATCCGAATAGGGTTGAGAAAACACACTTTACTATTCATAAATTATTAAATTTATTTATAATTTAATTAATTTAAGGATTAATCCTAGCCATCCATTTTCGACCGTTGGATTCGCGCCACCTCAGCAATCCATGTGACTCCTTGGGTTATAAATAGTCCCCCCCCCCCCTTCATTTTAAACTCACTCCTTCTCCTCCTCTTTCAAGCTTTGGCAATGGCAGAAATAATAATAAAATATTAGGAAATAGGGAAAAGGGAAGAAAGGGAGAAAGGAGGGCAAGACGGGGAGCTAGGGACTCTTAGGCAGAGGCTTGGGCTTCACGGGGTAAGTTTTTAAATAATATTTATTTATTTATTTTTGTAATATATATATATATATATACAATAATTAAAATAGAATTTGTAAAAATAAATATCGGAACATTCTAAGGGTGACAGAGAGGATAGTGTCTAAGGCTTGAGTTTGGAAAATATAGTTTCCTGCTCTCCCTGGCTATCCCTAACTGATCCGACGAATGGGATGATTAATTTAAATTTTAAATTTTAACTTTAATTTGAATTTAAAACTGACCAGGGGCATTTTCGTAATTTTTAACCATAAACTTTAAAAGCTTATAACTTTTTCAAAACAAGTCGGATTTCCACGAAACAAGGACCGTTGGATTCTTATCGAAAAATACTTTAAAATGAGTGGAAGCAGATTTTTGATCCGGGTTAAAAAATTTAAGTTATAATTAAATGAATATTTTTAAATATTTTATTTGAAAATTAAATTTAATTAATATTAAAATGGTTTTTCAATTTTAAAGAAAAATTGGATATGGCTAGAGATGGGAAAGTAGGATTTTTTATAAGGGCAGGGAAGGTAATTTGGCTTATAACGCAATTAGAAATTAATTAAGATAAAAATAATTTAATTAATTTAATTAAATATATATTCATTTAAATTAGGTAAATATTGTAAATAGCATAACTTTTGCATACATTAACGAAATTTAACGAAACAGGATCCGTTGGGATCGTATGGACAAGCACTACGCAATGGAACTGACCGCAAGTGGATTGGAGCTCATTTGGATTTATGGCAAAATTAAACGCCTGAACCAAATCAATGACCGATTATCGTTATTCAACGATAAACCGTCCAATGTGAGTAAATCTCACTAACTCTGAACACTTTATATTTCTCTAAAGTATTTTTAGAATTGGCAAATATTGGCTGATTTGCTGTGTATTGGCTGTTTGGTTGAACTGCTAGTCAGTTGATTGAAAATATCGATAACGATATATATAAATCGTATCGAAATATTGATTCTGTTTATCAGAATATTTTACCTCCATGTTATTTATGTTGACTGACATCTGTGGATGCAGGGAAACAGGTCGGAGGAATCCAACTGGATTCCTCAACATTTATTTACCGTTTTTCATATATTCTGATATATGATGTGTTATATCATCTGTTGTTGAACCTGTGTGTTTGGATGATGATTGAACCTTTTGATTTGGTATTTTTATACCATAAGTGATACTAGAAAGTGAAAAGGGATTTTCAAAGTTTATTTTGAAAATAAATTATTTATATAAAATCAATAGATTTTATATATAAAAGGAAGAGGATTTCATGAGAGAAAATGATTATAGAATCAAAGCCTTTGTTAAAAAAATAAATATTGGTGAAATCAAATAGAAGGGAAAATATTGGTGAAATCAAATAGAAGGGAAAATATTGGTGAAATCAAATATAAGGGAAATATTTGTGAAACGATTACAAATAGAAATAAAAAGGGAAACATTCGTAAAAGTATTTACAAATGGAATTGAAAAGGGAATATTCATGTAGGGAATAAAGAAAAGTTGAAAGAAGTACTTATTTGTTAAATAAGTAGAAAAGTTAAAAGAAATATTTATTTGTTGAATAAATAGAAAAGTTAAAGGGAATATTTATTTGTTAAATAAATAGAAGCGGAAAGAGAATAGTTATTTGTTGAGTAAACGAATAGAAAAAGAATCTATTCAAGGGAGGTAATTCAAAGGAATTATTCCAAAGGAATTATTCAAAAGAAAAAAGTCAAAGGGATTAATTCAAAAGAGTTAATCAACTAGAGTTAAACCGTTGGAGTTAAACTGTTAGAGTTAAACAGTTGGAGTTAAACTGTTAGAGTTAAACAGTTGGAGTTAAACTGTTAGAGTTAAACCGTTGAAGTTAAACTGTCAGAGTTAAACCGTAAAGTTAAACAGTTAGAGTTAGTTAGTTAGAGTTAACCAGTTAGAGTTATTCAGTTAGAGTTATCCAGTTAGAGTTATTCAGTTAGAATTAACCAGTTAGAGTTAATCAGTTAGAGTTAATCGTTTTGAGTCAAATCGAACTAGAGTTATTCAAATATAGTAATCGAATAAGGGTTAATTGAATATTAGTTATTCAATTAGAATTGATCGAATCTAATTATTCGAGATAGAGTTAAAAATAGACAAAGTTATTTAAGGATGAATTTCCATTTAGCACGACTGCTAGCGTAATTCGCAGGGCTGCAGATAGCCTACGGCGGTCGGATGTTTCCTGGGGGAATCAGGCGTAACCATTGTGATCGCTGCGATCTAGAGTCAAGCAAATGGTGTTAAATCAAATAGTAATTAATCAATAGAAGTTAATTAAGTCGAGTTAGTTGAGTATTAGTAAATTAAGTAGGGTTAGTCAAAAAGGGAATTAATCGAATATCACCTATTCGAAGTAGAGTTATCGAATATAGTTTATTCGAGAAGAGTAATCGAATATAGTTCGTTCGAAGTGTGTTAAATCGAATATAGTTATTCGAAGGAGAGAATTATCGAATATGGTTTATTCGAAGTGAGATTTTTCGAATATTAGTTATTCGAAGAAAAGGATTACGAATATTAGTTATTCGAACAGGGGAATCGAATATAGTTTATTCGAAAGAGAATTATCGGATAGTGATTATTCGAGAGCGAATCATACATGGAAATTCGATTATATCGAATCAAGGGAAGTAATGTTTACTTTCCATTTCAAATCAAGTTTTAATTATCTGTTAATAAAGTAGTTGGTAGTTTATTTATCCAAATTAAGATATGGAAATATATTTAAGTTAACATATTTTGAAAGCATGGAATTATAACATTTATAGTTATAATCAAATGATTCAGTAAAGGAAGTGGATTCATAAATAGAATCCGAGAGTTCGCAAGGAAGTTTCTTAAAGAGTGAAGTTTGAACTCTGTCTATTTCGAAGTTAGAAATGTTGTTCAGTTAAGGTCTGAGAGGTAATTATACCCCAACTTGATTGACTTCGTTTTAACTAAGAAGTGGATAAGGTTCGAGAGTGAAAGTGGTTAAGTGAATTTAGTTAATGAGCGAAATGGTTGGTGTTGGCATAGCGATGTTTATTCAAACATCAGTTTAAACCCAATGAAGGAGATTTGGAAATGTCTTCCAAATGAAAAATCAGAAATGTTTTCTGAATATAGAAAATGAGAAATGGAATTGTTTTCCATTGTTAATAAAGTATATTTTCTAAATATAGTAAATAAGAAATATAGGAAAACAATGGTAAGGAAAAGGGTAAATTTATGATAATTTGATGATGAATGATGATTGATCGATAGAATTTCCATCTGGAAATAATATCGTTGTTTGCACACAGACATGTTTTCATTTGATAGTTAAATCACCGACTATCAAAGTTTTTGACCATTTTACGTTGTTAATATGGAGAGACCGGTTGGATTATTATCCAGAGAACCACTCCGTATTGGCATAAGCGTTGCGAATCAAGTATGCTGAATATATTGAAGAGGGAGTTATGCAAGGGCTATCCTATTTACAGAATAGTGCATTCGGTTTGTCCAGTCCCAGGACAAACGTGAATGGACGAATGTCTGACAGAGTATATTCAAAGGATCGCGTAAGTTGATCTCTTCAAACGTACTTACGTTTGGTGGTGGAGGAATTCGTTTCTCCTAGCTGTATACCCGTGGTATTTTTGGTGAAATCAATTTGTGATTTGGCGGGTATGACGATGTGGCATTCAAAGTAATGGAGGTGTGATCCGTCAAAAGATACGTTATGACCTCTAGCCTCATCAACCGGGAAATGACAAAAATCGGGCAGTCAGCATGGCTATGTGGGTCGCACCCATTAGGATGTATGATCACCTATCTAGAGAAAATCCAATTGCTTCTTAAATCTATCGATGCTGCCCCATTCGGGAGACGGTTGCTGATCCCAACCGTTGGTGATATACATTCGATACACTCAAGCGAAATGAGTGGTCGGTCATGTGAGGGCCGGGTTGCAAGATGTTCTTGTTGAACCCCGTGTATTCGCCTCTAGAGATACACTATCGGCAGGTGGTCCCATACCTTGTCAAAGTCGGAATCCAATTTCCAATAAGTGCCCGCGAGTTTGATTTGTATACTATATATGTAGAGCGTGAGATGCAAGCGTTCTACTATATTTTAATTACTTGTGATTAGACATTATTATAATATCAGATAATATATGATTTCCAAAGTTTTTTGGGTTATCGTAAGGTAAAAACCGTCCGTGTTTATGTGTGGATTGGTCTTACGATTATCTTTTCTTTCGGAAGGATTTTGAAAGTTAAACCAAATGATTTGAGTTTACTCACACCAGTCCCATGACTGACCCAGAGTTTATTTTGTTTTGTTTTCCCTAAACTCTTGGGTGCCCAAATTTGTACGGGCAGTCAAGTAGTCAGGATTTACAGGTATGCTTGAAGAGCTTGGAGCAGGAGGCTTCAAGATTTTTCTAGCTATTGATTATTCCGCTGTGATGAAAGTGTTGTACTCTGATAATGGTATGATATACATATACTACTTTGATTTCAAGATATGTTGTCTATTATATTTTATTCGTTCCGCTGTGAGATTCGTGTTACTCTGATGTTGTTGTGTTCTTCTTCTTCTTTTGTTCTAATTTTCTATCTTATCTATCCTCACCCTCTAATTTCTTTCTTGGACTATCCGGTAATTTCGACTTTTGATTGTTCGATTGGTGTTATATATCGGATAACCAAGGTCGCTTTTTCCCGGGTCGTTACATCTATAGACACATAACTACCAGGATTATACTTTTGCAATGCCTCCATATACCAACCTAAATCATTATACGACATTGCATCATCCCCATATATCTCTTTCAACGCCAACTGTTTTCCGCTATACGCATAATAGTATGAAAGATTGAAATTATACTCTCTTCTAAATTCCTTTATGATATCCTTTGGCTTCTTCATAGGAGCATCACGAATTTGATCCACAATTAAAGATTTAACAAATCTACTTGAAATAGTAACTTTATTGACATCTCTAAGACCCGCTCCACACGAATGATCAAAATTGTACGTTCTAATAAAAAACCGAGAAAGTATACCCGGATCCGAAGAAGCATTAAGATAAAACTTACAACCATCGTTAATCCAAGAGCAATTAACAGAAATTCTATCGGGAGAGTTTCTAACAAAAATCAAATCATAACCATTCTTTATTATGCCATTAAAAACTCCCTAAAATCCTCAGCCCCATTAAAACAAAAACCAAGAAAATCCACAATATTTTTCTGAGAACCTTTCTTTAGCATATCTTTCAAATAATGTGGTGAATCAGCATATGATTGACAATTTGTTCCAGAATTACTGCCAATCGAAGTGCTTTGTACACTTGTAGAACCCAAACCACAGCTACCAATATCAGCTTCCATAGCACCAACATTCTTCTTAACCGTAAACTTAAAATATTGACTCTTCTTAAAAATGAGAAAACACAAAATGCTAAGCAAGTCTGAATCAGTGTCCATACTTATATTCTTATTCTCAAGAACGTAAGATAGATCTTATTCTCAAGAACGTAAGATAGCTCAATGGAAAACGGATTAAGGTGTGGCCAAACATCACATATTTCACTCTTAACACCAAATAAAGAAGAGCCTATGGTAAGTCGAGTTGAATAACAGTTCTCATTATGTTCAAAAATAACCAGCACGCTGTTTGCTTCATTATTGATCGTATCAGAACTGGAAAAAATTAAATCCAATTAAAATACTGTAAAGAACAAAACAGTAATACCAAATGCTAAATTAACATACCATAAAAAAATATAATCAATCTTACTGTTGAATTAAACAAGAATAAATTAATTTAAAAAACATATCGTAAATGAACACATCACGGCAAAATTAAACTGAACATGAATACTACAGTAAAGAATGCTATATAAACATAGCATAAATTAACAAACCACAAATAAAATCCACAGGAACGATCGAAGGAAGTTAAAACTATAAAACAATAAACATACGTGAAGAAATATAAAAACAGGCATAAAAATCTTACTTCTCCATTTATATAAATCCAAAGTCGAGATTTACAACTGGAAGAAGAAATTGCCGTATAACCTAGATGAGAAAAGATATGATTATTAATCGACAAACAATTATATGAAACGAAAATTAAAAATAGTCGAAAGAAATAAAAACAACATACCTGAATTTAGCAAGATTGTTTGATGAAGATCGAAATCGCCAATGAAGATCTACAATAAAAAAAGAAGACAAAGATCGAGTGACAATGGAGAAATCGAATCAAAAATAAAAAAGTGTGCAATCGTCTTGAATCGAGACAGGAGGTTGAAGATGATCAGCAATGACGTTTAGAAAAAAGTAATAAGAATTTAAATCTTACTGACTATTTTTCCTTCAGAAGAAATTTTAAACACCACATCCTTGAAACAAAAAATAAATAGCCGCGTCCGTAGGCCCAAAAAAATATAGCAAAACTTCCTCCAGCCCATTTTCCTGTTTTTAAATATATTCTAATATTTTTGGTTTCACTAAAATCCATTGAATTTTGAATCCAGTACATTCGATCAAAGGTCAAGTTTGACTTTTCAAACTACCGTGCTATTTCCAACTCCTTTTATAATTATAATAAAATTATTCGTTCTAACTTCAATTTAAATAAATTTTTCATTGTTATTATTTAAAATAAATTATTTTAACTATTAAATTTCAATTAAAATAAATTTTTTAAATTGGTTCTGAATTTGCGGGTTGTTACAACTCTCATTCTCAACAAGAGCCTTCCATTCTTTGAATCTTGCAAATGCCTCCGACTTGGCCTTCATTACATACACCCAAACCTTTCAACAAAAATCATCTATGAAAGAAATATAATATCTTGCTCCTCCCAAAGAAGCTACCGGCGCTGGTCCCCAAACATCCGTGTGCACATACTCAAGAATCCCTATTGAATCATGTTTTCCTTCACCGAGTGATACTCTAGTTTGCTTCCCCATGACACATTCCTCGCAAAACTCCAACTTGCTGAAACTCTCACCATCAATCATCTCTCTTCGACAAAGAATATCTAAACCCTTCTCCGAGACATGACCCAATCTCAAATGCCACAGTCGTGTAGCATCTAAGCCACGAGAACTATCAACACTGACACAAGTTTCGCCTTCCACGGTCACTCCTTGAAGCAAATAGATACCATGAGTTTTAGCACCCTTCATAACCGTAAGCGCACCCTTCGAAACCCTCAAGCTATCACTCTCAATGGTGATCTTACAACCTAAAGAATCCAACTGTCCCAAAGAGATAAGTGACTTCCGTAGTCCTGGAACATAGCGCATATTAGTGAGAGTATGAACCACTCCGCAAACATCCGAATTTGCACAGATCCAATGCCCTTCGAATTGCAAACTGCACCATTTCCCATAACAATTAATTTTCCTTCCCATTCAACATAAGAAGAAAAACAATTCCTATTAGGCGTCATGTGATATGAAGCCCCCGAATCAAGCACCCAATCGCTGCCCAAAACATCTGACGCTACTGCCGACAAAACATCTACGTCTCCCTCACTAACATCTCTCTCCACCGCAACTGATGAAGATGCTACTTCCTTCTTCCCCTTGTCTGGACAATCATTCTTCCAGTGGCCAGGTTTCTTGCATATAAAGCACTTGCCATTTCTTTCCTTTGACTTCCCTCTTCCATCAGGCTTCTTAGACTTAGAACGCCCCCGGTTTCCCTTCTTCTCGGACTTTTCTTTCTCCGCAAATAGACCCTGACCGTTACCAGCACCACTACTACCATCACTCAGCTCCTTCATCCGATCTCGCAATTCCTCACTAAGAAGACCCGTCTTGACATCATTTAGAGTCAATGTATCCCGTCCATAGATCAAACTGTTTGAGAACCCAGTATAGCGCTCAGGCAATGAACATAACAATATCATCTCCTTCTTCTCCTTCTCAATCTTCAAATCTACCGCTGTCATCTTCATTAGCAAATTATCAAACACATTTAAGTGCGCCTTTAGCGAAGTTCCTTCCTTCATCTTGTAGGTAAAGAAAGTCCGTAACAAGATTAGTCGATTTGTGAGTGATTTCTTCATATACAACTCCTCCAACTTGTTCCAAATACCTTTAGCAGTCGTCTCACCACTAATTTCGGAAATAACACTCTGCCCCATGGCAAGTTGAAGTGTAGTGAATGCCCACTCTTCCATTTCTTCTCTCTCCACATCTGAGATGTCATCTGGCAATAAATGTGTATCAAACACTACCCGATGTACCCGATTTCGCCTAAGAACCGCTTTCATCTTCCATAGCCACTTTTCGAAATCATTATCGTCATTCAACTTGTCGATAACCAATTGTGAACTAGCAGCTACATACGACCCACGTACATAAGGAGCTACACCACTTGGACCAACTATTGATGGATTATTTGAACCTGATTCCGGCATTTCTACAACTATCTATGAAAACCAATGCTACAATACCAAATGTTATGGAGAAATTTTGATTCAAGACCGCTTAAATCAAAAATCCCCAATGCCGCGGAAAGAAAGATCGTGGTAATAGTGCAAAAACAACCAATCGAACAATCTCAATCTTATCCAAGCCAATCACAATCACCAAACAATGGAAATAATAGAGCAATAACAAGAAACTAACTCACACAGGGATTTATAGTGGTTCCACCGACGTCTTGTTAGTGTACGTCCACTTTGAGAGAGAAACCTTTATCGATATCAATAGAAGAGTACAAGAGATTGATTTCAATGATCAGATTTAATAGGAAAAATTGATTTTGTGGAGAAAGGAATTGAAGAAGATTAGGATTTCCTAAACCCTAATTAGAATAAACCTTGATCTAATCTCTTGATTTTGTTATACCTCCTCCTTTTGGATCCGATGCAGCTTATATAGACATAGGGAAGTGAAGTATATGGAAATTCCTAAAATTTTGTCTAGATCTGAAATATCCAAAATATCCTCCAGATCCTAAATATCCTCCAGATCCTAAATATTCTCCAGATTTGAAAATATCCTCCAGATCCTAAATATTCGAAATATCCCGAAATATCCTCCTCAATCTAACACATAGTATCGCATACTTCAACATAAGTATAGTGCATGGTGTAAACCGTGTGCCAGAGCACTTGATAAACAGACAAACAAGTGAAGAAATGTCATTTTGTTCGCTATAAAAAGGTGAGAATAATATGAATCTACAACACACTTAATATATTCAACACACAAGGGAAGAATGCATGTTCTATTAGTTCTCTTGCTACAAAAGACAGCAAGTATTTTAATAAATACTTCATAAGCATCAAAAAGAAAAGACATTAACCAAATTTTGGTCAGTTGATAGAGTGTTATTATAGCATATGGAAAAGATTTTCCACAGAGCAGCGAACACTACAGTGAACGTTATATCCCATGCAAATGCAACATATTAGAACAATGATTTAAACATAAACATTTCTAATCTTTGTTCATATTTCCATTTAACATGGAACTGTGTAGCTTTGTGTTTACCTTCCTAACTAAATCTACCCTTAACCTCGTATGTTAACATGACTGTTATCACTGAAGAAAAATAGCAGCATCAAATGTTTAGAAGCTACATTGTTTCTTAGTAACTGTAGTGTCAAATAAAACATCAACCAATATAGCCATTTTCTTTTTGACCATCTATATGGTAATAATTGATATTGTCACACCAAACCCCACGAATCTACAAACATGCAATTTTGAAATTATGGAATATTAAGGTAGTTCAATACCTTGGTTTCATTAGCAACACCTTCCTTTGTAATGACAATGTCAAACCTACTAACCTCGGAATAATTCTTATTAATTGCAGCTTTAGTAACTATATACTTCACCACCGTGTTCTCCACAATATCATCCAATAATCCTTTATTGCTCAACTTTTCATACTTCACAAACAAGCTAGAAATGTTGGAAAAATTGAACTAAGGCCATCAAGTGCACAGTACTTAGAAGAATGATTGGAAAAGGGGAAGGAATCTGAGTTGAAGTAGTCATATATGATTGCAGCATGGCGAACACCTTCCAGAATCAGATGAAACGCATTATCTTCTGTGATCGGTGAGGTCAAGCCATTTCCTATTGGCCCAATCGTTATGCACAATTTTGTAGCTGAACCTAATACTTCTGCAATTTGTTCGGGTGCATAACAGTTGGTTGCACTACATTGCTTTGATTCTATTGGCGAAATTAGGTTAAACTTGAGTTTTTAACTGTATTTACTAACCATTATTTATTAAAATTTGTGAATTCAAACTATATTCAATATTGTTTATGTTATGCAATGACAGTCGGAACAATGCTCCCTTCCTTCTGCATAGAGCGCACACATATGAGTTGGCACACACATCCTTGTAACAAAAGGAACCCCTATTGTTACATGCTTAGCAACTCATATTTGTACTCCACTCCTTTAATTTATTCCATGATGTAGGACTATTTATTCAAACCTGCCATTCCTCCTTAATAACATGTGAGACAATCCTAACAGTTTACATATGCAAGGAAAGTGGTAAAAAGTGATATTTGTGGTGGCATTGTATCCACTTAGGTAGGATCAATGTTTCATTAATATACCCAACTAGATAGCCCAAAATGCTTTGTACCTCAGATTGATTTAAATATACGACATTTGTAGAAAATTGGTACTTATGAATCTAAGAGAAAAGAGAGTATAGGAGCATATATATATATATATATATATATATATATATGTCATAACAAACTTGATGCTGATGACATTAAAGGTGATACTAAAGGACATGTTAAAGATAGTATTAATTCATTAATAGTAGGTGGTGCTTTATGCATGGAAAATACAGTACCCGAGGGTGGATGGATATACTTAAGACATAAGAGAACATACAACATTGAGTTATCTAAGACATAGGATAATACAAAAAGTGGAAATTAAGTAGGCATCCCTATTTCCAAAACTCATTCAAAGCGGTTCCCTGTTTAACTTTACATTTAAATCGGATCCTTGTTTTATTATAACATCATACTTTCGTGTTTTTTTACGCTACTATATAAAAAAAATTCAAAAAATTGTAAATATTCACATAAGGGTTTTACACGAAAAAAATTGCTGAAATATCAGCACTTTTTATGAATAATGTCTACAGTTATTCACAAAGTGTATTGCCAGTATTGAAAATGAAACAAATAGTTGCAGCAATATCTGCAATTATTCTGAATAGTTACAGGTATAGTTACAATTTTTACAGTGTATTGTATATATGTGTACTATTCGAAAAAATTGAAGAAATATCTACAATTTTTACAAATAATGACTTCTTTTTCTGCAATTTTGCTGGAAATGAAATATTTGTCATTTATATGCAATTTTAATCATTTTTTTGATGATTTTTCTGCAATACAGGAATGTTTGAATAAGTATAGGCTCTGAATTTAAATTTTCATGAAAATCAGCAAAACTTGTTTGAAATTTTGCAATTTTTTGATATAATTGCTGCAATATCAGCAATTTTTCGGAAAATTGCTGCAATTCACTAGAATATGCATATTTTTTATTCTGAAGCGATTTTTTGTAATTTTTTTGCATGGATATGATGATGGTTAGGTGTTGAATTAAATTTTGAAGTTCGATAAATTTTTATGTTGTTTTTTTGATGATTTTCGAAAAATAGGGACATGATTTATAAAGTTTTAAGTTATGGAGTTTTTTTGTATTTTGAAACTTAAACTGGAACTGAACCAAATTGTACCATATAAAAACATCGGTAGCCGTGAGTTTAAAGAAGATAATAGTCAAACATGAAGCATGCATTATTAAGATAACATAGATCACAATACTAGTAACATATTTGTATACTTAATTTGGCACTAAAGAACATAAGGAATGAAATATAAAAATGGGTTTGCTATATTTACATCTTTGTTACATAGCATATATCATGCAAGGTAGTTGTGTATCCTTAAGGAACTTTGTTGTGACACTAAAAATCTATTACTGAACTTAAAACGGTAAATATGAGAAAAAATCACCTGGAATTTCACAGAATTCCTCTTTTCTATAGATTCACACCATTGACTGACCATCAACTTTTCAGGCTTTAAATTAGCAAGTGTTTCCACTTTTTGATTTTTCAAACTTGAAAGTATAAGAACGTACATATAAGGAAATAAAGAAAATATATATATACATATGAGAATATAAATATATATATATATGCAAAAATATATGTATACGAAAGATAAAATTCAAGATAAGGCTACAGTCAATTAAATATGGCAACATCATTTGAATTTTGAAAATAAAATGAAAGTTGTGCGTATATATATATGCGTAAAATGGTCGTTAGAGGAATTGTATACATATAAGAATATTTCAGGTGAATAAAACAGTTAAATAAATTCCAGAAGTTCAAAAGTTCGAAAATCAAACTTCTACGCCAAAACAATTCATTCGAAATTCAAATTTCTACGCCAAAATAGCTTGTGGGACCTAATGCTGACTCAGCACTGCGTGTATGATAAGGTTTGGCTAGATTCATCTACGTACCTGGACTATTTTCTTAACTGGGTTCAATGCTGACTCAGCGCTGCGTGTACGATAAGGTCTTGAGCAGCTATATAAACAGCCCTAGTCTTCATTCTCTTTGCACCAATTCTCTTCTATCCTTATGCTGCTAAGATTCATGGCTTCTTCCCCTCCTCTAAATTTTCTTAAATAATTAAAATAAAATATAAATTCAAGACATGGAGATGCTGCTCAAATCTGTTCAAGAGAAGATTCAAATCAAAGTGAAGAATTCAAAGGCTAAATCAACAAACCTCGAGCAACGACATACAAATCTTAGCATCGTCGTTCTTCTATTCTAGATCTAATTTCTGTAAGTTGGTTATTTCTAGACTTGAACGTTTTATTTTTATTTGTGACATGAAATTAAAAGGATATAAGAAAAATGCCTAATCTCTTCACTTGGATCTGTGTTTATTTAAGTTTTTGGATCTTTTCGTTTTGGACTATGGCTTTGGACAGCAATTATGGGACTTTTGCAGTTTATTTATGTTTTCTTTATGCTTCTTTAAATAATGTAATCAAGACAGTTATGAAGATGTTATGTTTTTTTTAAGTATTGTAAGACAATTATGGTATGGTTGATGTAACACGTATTTTAGTGAAATAAAAGTTGTTGTTTTCAGCTGTTCAAAAATATGTTTTATTATATCTGTCTTGTATATCTGTGACTTATACTTATAAACCTCCACCAAAATTAGGGCATTCCCTTTGAGAGTGACCCTAACGGAGGTGGGGTGTTTCGTCATTAGTCTTGGCTAAGGAACTATGAATGATTACAAAACTATTGAGCAGCTTGAAACCAAATCTCTTTTGCCTAGCAGTTCCTCAGCCTCCTCCGGTACCTAACAGTATAGAGAATCGAGTGGTCTAACAAAATTTGTAAAACCACTCACAGTTTTGTTTATAGCTTTGTACTCAAACTTGTTTATATAACAATCCATCAGAATTTACCAAAGTACCTTTAGGGACCCAAATCTGTTTGAAATTAAAATAATTCATTGTATTTCTTTTTTGGGTCCAGAATGGTTTAAATGGATTGTTATCACACAAATTCACATCACGTTTATGATTCAAGAATCCTTTGAAATTATCAAAGTTCAAATTATCAAGTCGATTCTTTTCAAAGAAGTTTAAAGGATTTTTAAAATCATTTGAATTCCGTTTTTCAAAAATATTATTTTTCCCGAAGCCAAGACCATATTTATTTCCAATAAAATTTTGGTTTTGCAACAACATATTCAATGATTTTTCCCCATTAGAAAATTTATCCAAAGTTGATTCTAATCGTTGAATTTTGAATTTAAGATTACCATTTTCTTGTATTAAATTTGAACAATAATTAATAGTGATCTTTCCGTTAGCATCATATTGTTTTAGAACCACATTCTCATTTTCAAGTAATTTAATTTTGGCTTTTGATTTGGAGATCTCAGATTCAAATCGTTTTTATTTTTCAGTCTCAAATTTCTTGGATTTTTCAATCCCATTTTCAAGTTTTTTCAAGATCAAATCGGATTTCAACAAATTCTCCTTTTCAGCAATTTCAAATTTGGAATATATATCAGTCTTAAAATTTTCAAATTCCTTTTGTAGAAAATTGTTCAAACTTGATAACTCAATCTTGTTTCTTTAGGATCAGAATTTCCTTTTCAAACATTTGAATATTTTTATTGAGACGAACAAGGTTGGTTTCCAATTTCAAACAATTTTTGCAATTTGAATTTGAAGAATTTTTAAAAAATTCAAGTTGTATTTCCAAATTATCAATCTTGCTGGTCAACTCGAAATTCTTAGATTTTAGAGATTTGTTTTTTAACTGAAGTTTATCAACAGATTTAGTTAAATCAATGCACCTATAAACTAAATCTTCGTATGTGAGATTTTCAGTTTCAACATCTATTGAATATCCATCGTTTGACCTATATGTTTCTCCTTTTAAGCATAGATTTGAACCTAAGTTGACAATTGGGGTTTTTGAGCAGTTGTCAGATTTTCCATACAGCGCATCGAGAGTTCTCCAGATATCCTGTGCAGTTAAATAATAAGATGTATGAATAAATTGTTCGGTACTAAGATAATCAAATATGATGTTTATAGCACGAGTATTGGAAATAATATTTCTCTTATCTGACATATCAATCCCATTGATAACAATATCCCAACATTTAATATTAACATATTTCAAATAAAATTCCATTTTGGATTTCCAGTTTAAAAAATTCATTCCATCAAAAATAGTTGGAGATGAACTGGACTTACTCTCAGATGGTTGAAAATTAGAATGACCCATGACTCTAGAGTTAATGAAATAACCTGCTCTGATACCACTTGTTTGATCTAGATTAAACCTAGAGGGGGGTGAATAGGGTTTATCACAATTTTAATGGGATATTAAAAATTCACAGAACACAGAATGCAGCAGAATTAAAAATGTAGAAAGTAAATGACACAAGATATACCCAGCTTCGGCAAAATTCTGCCTACTGCTGCATTCCTAAGGTTTCTACTAGGTAATAGAATAGATCCCGCTTATAAGACTATGTAAACTCACAAACCCCTTGCTCCTATTCTAATCCTACGCTCAAAACCCTAGACTGATCTATATCCCCAAGATCAAATTTCCCCGGATTACAACCCCGTAACCCTAGTTTCTAAGACACTAGTAAACTTCCAGTTAACACCCTAACCGGATTCCTAGAATTGACAGACTCTAGACACTTTCAGCTAAACCCCTAATTGAATCCCCTGGAATTATATAGACTCTTGAAACTGTTCGGACGGTTTATAGAACAAATTAAAATACAACACAAAAACAAACGAAACCCCTAGTTTCTAAAAAGGAATAACAAACTTCCTTTCACACTTCAAATGACTTGGCCGGCCACATCAACTAGGTTCCACCCTTATTTCATTTTGACCTGATTACTTTACTTTGGAAAAACATGGCGGCGGCCCTAGAGAAAATTTCTAGGGTTTTTTGAATTTGCTCCAAATCGAATTGATTGCTTGATGAATGGATTAATCTCTGAAGCTCGAATTCATTGGTCTTCCTTTGTCTAAAATTTGAGAATTGCTCGATCGAAAACGATAAAAAAAACTTGTGAGTTTTTCTAAATTACTTTTCAATGTTTCCTCTTGAATTGTTGTATTGGTCTTTGATGGATAATTGCCTGCGATGAGTGGTGTTTTTATAGGGTGGAATCGAAACCCTAAATGCTCTGATTTCGAATATGTAACTTGATCTGATTGCGCGTGTGTTTCCTCTTTTGATTTCCACAGCTTTGATGATGTTGTGTGATTAACCTGATTGAGGAATTGTGTGACTGAATCCAGACATGTCAATACGAATCTGGTCGGTTTTTTGAAACATGTAAATTTTGTGAAATTGCTTTCATTCCAAACAAATGCCAGACCCACTAAAATTGCTCTCGAGTTTTCTCTGATTAATTTCTGGAAGGACTTCTGTCGAGATATTTAATTAATGTCCCCTTTAAATGTTACCAAAAACAATTCTTGCATGTTTCTTAAACTTGCCAAATTTATCCTATGCTTGATTAACACTGGACCCTTATGTGACTGAATTTCAGGAAAGAAAGAATTGATTGTCTTGCCATATCACATTGAATTGAATTGTTGAACCTTCTTACCGGAATATTGTTGTCACATGCATGAATGAGTAATTATGTTTATTTCTAGAAAGAACAGCATTCCATATATGATTAAATCAAATGCACTAGTCATGTTGATTCACTAATCCCGTGCATGAATTCTGGAATAATTTAAAAACTTGCCAAAGATGGATTTGCCCAATCTGTTTTACTGAATTTTTCTCCACTATGTATTCTGGAAATCATTTGAACTCTTGCCACACCATTTATTATTTGTATCTGCCATATCACATATGTTACACTTGTATTTACTTGCATGCAATTGGTTTCACCATTCATCCATGCTTGCTGAACTGAATTTGAACATGTAGCTTTGCTTAAACTTGAGAAAACTGACTTGAACTTCAACATGGATCTTTGCATTTCCACTGTCATGCTATATTTTTAGTTCACATTGAAACATGTACATCTGTGTACATGCACTTGTGTGTTTGCTTCATGTATGTCGAGCTCGCCCAATTTGGCTATACTGACTCCACCATGTTGTTTGATCCATGTTGAGTTGTGCTCTCACTTGAAACTTACATCTTGTATCATGCTGCTACATATAAATCTGTGTTTTTGCTTTCTTGTATTCAAGACTTGTATGCTGCACTTATTTTTAAAAAAAAAATCCTCTTGAAATCTATTGTTCCTCATATATGTTGCCTCTTGCTCCATGTTATCTTGCTGCATGTACTTTGCAAATTGAAATATATCCATGCTTTTGCTCATCGTGATGCTTCCAGCTTGTCGTGCACAATTGTGTTGAATCATATATTGTTGCATTTGCACCATGCTTGCTGTTCGACCACATGATTGTATAAATGTTGTTTTTCATGTCGTCCATGTATATACGACCATTTTCCTTACTGCTTTGTACATTTGAGCCATTCTAAACTGATTTGTATGTGCATTTGTTGTCCACAATGCTTTGAGCCATGCATGTACATTTGAGTTGACATGATTGAGCTGCTTTGATTGAGCTGCTTGAACATGTATGATGCATTTGAATTGTTCACACTCTCCACCATATTCATATGCACCGAGTTGAGATGGTCCTCGTGGCTACTCCTCAGTTGCTGCTGATTGGTGAGGCAATGCACATGTGTATATTTATACACATGTGTACATGCAGCCATTCAGTAAATTTTCTTGTCCCTGTACATAAACAAATTGTTTGCCTTCTGGTATTTATAGTGTTTCACTGTGAATATCACAAGCTGTCTAGGCATAGATGAATCAAATCAAGTCATGAAAAATGATAGGAAACACACTAGAAATCTGAGGCAAATAAAATTTTGAAATTAAAATTTATATTCGCATGTATTCAGTTTTATTTCTAATACAGTGTATTGTGTGTGTGTATTTCATGTGACAGGTAAGCAGATGATGACTGGACTGACAGTGAAGATGCTGTGAAGATAGAAGATTGAAGATGAAGCAATCTGTGTGTATAGAACAGTGTCAGTGAGTGTATGAGAGTCTGTATGAGTAATGAAATGCAATATGAGTGTTAAGTGTTGTAGTGAGGAGAATTGTATTGAATGTGAAAAATTATGAATTGTATATGTGTGAAATGAAATATATCAGTGGATTGTACAAATAGAGGAGTTATAAAAATTGTACTGTTTGAATGTTTGAAATAAAATATTCTATTTAAATAAAATACTGTGTGAATGTTTGAATTTCTGTATAGTCGTATTCTATTTAAATATAAACATTATATTCCTGTTTGTGATGAATATATGAAATAGTACAATAACAAACACATTTAAAATAAAATATATTTGTTTGTTATCATCAAACAAAAATCATATAATTGTGTATGCAACACTATTATATACAACAAATATGTGTTTGTGTTTGATTCTGTGTCTGTGATCATCTTTGTGGTATGTAATTCATATAGTAGATCATATAACTTTTAATTTTTCTTAAATTCCTTGAAAACACTATTCACCCCCCTCGAGTGTTTGTTTTGCCTTAAGATACGCATTCTGCATTCCCTAACAATTGGTACAAAAGCCTAGTCTTTCAAAAAGTTCATAATTTGAAATTTGAAAATATAAAATGGAAACTTTTGAAATGGTTTATAACACTAGTTTAAACTCATAATCTGATTTTTGTAATTTGATTTTTAAAAATTTTAAATTTTGAAAATTTTGGTATATAGATACGTTACAAAACCATCTTGATATTATTGTAAAAAATTGTAGTTAGTTATTTTGAAAAGTCATTTGATTATTTGAAAAGTTGTTTTGTTTTGTAGGAGAAGAGTAATGACGGTTGGTGAAAAGAGAAGAAATGGATATATATATATATATATAATGTAAATCAACAAAGAAGTACCAAATCCATTTATAACTTTGTATTTTCATCTACAACTTACCTTCATACTGTACTTCTCTTCATTTGCTTCGTAATGCCGCCGGTTTCATGTGAATATGTCAAGAATTGACCAAGTAATGATCAAATGAAGTTTGGGTGAATAAAGAAGGAAACCAAAACAGTCAACGATTATGTTCAAATTGCATCCACAAGTTAGACTATTTTGTCCCAGATCCTTTTTGTAACGACCACGAGATTTTCGAGCCCAAAAATCAACAACAAACACCACGTTGACTATTCAAGTATCGAAAATACTGGGTCATTAATAGAAAGAAATTAGAGGATGAGATAGAAAAGATAGAACTAATAGAATAAAAGAAGAAGAACACAACTAAATAGAATTAGAGAAAAGAAGAATCTCACAGCGTAACGAATAAAATGTATTATATAACTTAACTTTTGAAATACAAATATGAATTTGTATATACATACCATATCAGAGTATAACTCATATACGTCACAACGGAAATAATCTCTAAATATCTAATGGAGAAGTCTCCTTCTTCGAGCTCCTCCAAATGAATCTGCAAAGCCTGAAACACTTGACAGCCCGTACAAATTTGGGCACCCAAGAGTTTAGGGGAAACACAAACAAAATAAACTCTGGGTCAGTCATGGGACTGGTGTGAGTAAATTCCAACCATATTGTTTAATTCTGAAAATCCTTTTGAAACAAAAGGATAATAGTAAGACCAACCCACACACAAACATGGACGGTTTTTACCTTACTATAACCCAAATATTTTCATATCAAAATCCAGTGATATTATAATAATGTCTAATCATGTTAATAACCAAATAGCAGAACGCTTGCATCTCACGCTCCACATATATAGTATAAAATCAAAAACCGCAGGGCGCTTATTGGAGATTGGATTCCAACTATGACAAGGTATGGTACCACCTCCCGATCAATGTACTCTAAAGGGGATACACTGGGGTTCAACGAGAACATCTTGCAACCCGGCCCATATATGACCGACCACTCATTTCCCTTGAGTGTATCGAATATATTGCCACCTACGGTTGGGCCAACAACCGTTATCCGAAGATACAGAAACGAAAGAAGAACAAATGCGAATTTTCTCTAGATGGTGACAATACACCCTAATGGGAATGACCCACATAGCCATGCTGCCCGCCCGATTTTTGTCATTTCCTGGTTGTGAGGCTTGAGGCTATGTCTGTCTTTTCAGAACATCTGTCCACCATTCACTTTGAATGCCACATCATCAAACCCGTCAATTCACTAATCAATTTCCAAAAATATCACGGGCATAAAAAGCTAAGAGGAATGAATTCCTCCATCACCAGACGTAATACCTTTAAGAGATCAATCGTACGTGATTTGTTAGGTATACTCTGTCGGACACTCGTCCGTACAAGTTGTCCTGGGACTGGATAAACAAAAAACAACTTTCTGGAATAGAATGACCCTTGCATTTCACTCCATCTTCAGTTGTCTTCAGCATAAACTAATTCGCAACGCTTATGCTTATACGGAGTGGTTTTCGGATAATAACTCCAACCGTTCTCTCCGTATTGACAACGATGGTCAAAACACTTTGATAGTCGGTTATTTAACTATCGAAATAAAAAAACAAACCTCCATTCAAATGTACAACTAAACATCACACAACTTGGGCACATTTTATTTAACATTCGTTTTTATTATTCGAATTCCCATATCTTACTAGATATTTCTCAAACCCGTTTTAGCCCTTTCGCACTTCTTGGAAAACATTTCCAGTTATTATAAACTGTTATTCTCTCATGTTCCAGAAAATATAGGTTATTAACGTTTAAAACATTTCCATTCTTTTCACATTCTTTATTTTCTATACTTGGAAAATATACCCTATCTACATTGGAAAAAATATTCCCAATTTCATTATAAACATTTTAATATGCCAAATGTTCACTTTTAAACATTATTCACTTTAAAATGTAAATATTGTACCTATTCTAGAAATCTTAAAACTTTTTTCAAGTAACTCTTTATTCGAGGGATAAATACCCTTATCTCATTTACCGAAATTTCTTCATAATTTTATATTCTTATTCCTCTTTATAAACTCTGTTTCTAAGTCAACTTCTTGTCAATACCAAGTTTATAATTAAATATTGATTACATATCTTATTCTAATCTATTGGTTTAAACTAAAAATTAACTATTCTATTTGATTATAATTCCTAATAGTGTTATATATAAAAATCACGCTTAAGCTTGGTCAGCAACGTTAATTTATCGTTACAATTCAAAAACTTGCAATACACTGCCATATTCCCTTTATACCAATCTTGACATCTCTTTCCGTTACAAACTGATACCATTCCTCGATAATAGTGAAACCGTTCAAGTTGGGGTATTTTACTTACCTCTCAGACCTTGATCGACAACGTTCTCATCTTAGAATAGATATAAATCCATAACTTTAAACTCCCTTATTACTTTTAATACCAATTAAACTGTATTTCTTGTTCTATTTGAAACATGGTTTTATAAAACCATCTACTTACTTTGAAAAACTTGGTTATTTATAACTATTTATATTAAATATTAATTCTTCGCTTCTACCTTGCTATATGATTCCATTTGTAGCTTCTTTACCAAAACCCATTAACGTTCTTCGTCTTTTGACGTTTCACTTTCTATTATTATACTTCATTCAAGTAACATCTTATTACAATATAATGATTATCTTAAATTATTCCCATTCAAGAAGTAACTATTTAACTAAAAAAATTTAATCATGATTAACTTCATCATTGTTGAAGTAAAACAGTTTACTTCTTTATTAATATAAATAGATTAGTTGCTTACCTTGGATAAACAATAACTAATTATATTAGTTCAACAATCATTTAAGCTTCTTTAAAAGGGTAATTAATAATTTAGAAAATCTTATTAATTTAAATAATTTATTTCTAATCTACTATTATTAGATTAATCTAAGACCTATTTAATCTAGTAATCATTTTCCAATAATCTCGTTGATTTAATTCATTTCATACCATCAGTTAATTCGTTAACTGATTCTAGTTACTTTACTTCATTAGATTAATATAATTAACCTAATAATATTTCTTAACCGTTTTCCTTAAAATAGTTATCCACATTATTTACTTGTAGGATAATTACAGCTCCATAACTTGTTTTAAATATCAAATAATCGTTTAAATTTACTTTATAGAAACGAACTATAAAATACTAGTTTATAATAGAACTTCTATTATCGTTTAAAACTTTGCCTTAATTATACGAATATAATTTTGTAACTAACTTCATTTATTTTTCTGACGGCAATCAATTTCTTAACCAAACGATGGATTTATAGTCGGCTGTTGCCACTGTCTTAATCTATATTGTTTATTGATCTAATAAAAAATAACGTTGAATTTCCATTCAACATCAATATCCACACAGGGTTTCAATATCATTTTGGGTTCAAACAGGGCACATATAAATAATATAAAAAAATAGTACATATAAATAATGAGGAATCCAGTTGGATTCCTCCAACGGTTTCCTGCATCCACAGACGTTAATCAACATAATTAACACTAATTCCATACTAGGGAACATTATAATCAATGGAAATCAGTATTCAACCAGTGATGTGTACATATGCAATGATATATATATATCAACCAATTTAGTTGTTATCTACCTAAACGACCATCACACATCATTCAATCATTATTATCAATGTTAAAATATAATTATAATATTTTAAAATAGAACAGAGTGAGTGAATTTACTCACCTTTGCGCGTTAACCGTTATATAACGATTTGCGTCAGTTCGGATCCGTGCCCATTAGAATCCCTTCCTCCGAACTCCACTCCGCGGCTGCCTCCTGGCCATCACCAGTCACCATCGTACAAAGTTGAGAGCACCTCCTGCCTTTCGAGTTTATGCCCCAAAACCCACGCCTACGGTTCTGAATTGGAAGGATTTTCGCAGTATTAATACCAACGTTGGTATTAGTCGATCAAATCATTTGTATCCCATCATTTAAAGTTGAACATTTCGAAATAGTACTACATGGCTACTCTTTACGCTTTAATTTCATGACCCCTTCTCGTTCTTCACCCATACCCAACACGCAACCCCACCACATTCACACCTTAACAATTAACACTGCTGAAAGCTTTCAGTGCAAGGACACTCTTGCTAAACCATAACAATTCAAACCGCCATCCCTTTTACGTTACTTCTCTCCCCCCTTCAACTGTGAATCCATTATGCACAAAATATAACATGCGTTTCACACTTATCCATCCTCTCTCCCCCCTTCAACTGTGAATCCATTATGCACAAAATATAACATGCGTTTCACACTTATCCATCCTCGCACTCAAATGAAACACATCCAACCTTCTCGAGTTTGACACTGCCATGTACAACCGTCCACATTCCCATGAGTTTGCGCCCAAGATCCGCAAGTACATCTACAGGGAATTTTGGTCTCCACTCAATGACCCAAACAGTCGGCATCCACAAAGTTCATGCCGAAGTCTTCATCCCTTTCTTACTCCATTTTGAGTGCAGACATTAATGTCTGATGCTCCTACATTCGATTCAAACCCCTGTATCCAGCTCGCATGCACCAGTTAAAACAACATGCCTATTACAGTATACACCCTGTCTGACTCCACAGAGACTCTCCCATTTCCTGCGTTTGAACCCAACTTCCACGTATATATGGTATTATCAGCCTATCAACCAATGTTAGGGACGCATTCTATCTTTTCTAAAATTGATAACTTCTCCTCTTGTTATAATCCCTCGCATGTGTATATTATTTCATTACCACCGTAATATCACTTTCCCCCTACAATCATGCAAATACAATCCCACTTCCAGTACAACCTTCTAATCTCAAGACTTCTCTCTTCTTCTCTACCCAGTTTTGAACATTCCTACAACTCCTTCTATTGTTCCACCGCGTTCCTCCCCAACAAACTCCCCATCCACCTTCGTGTGTCCACGTTTCACTTCCCTTATATATATTTTTTAAAAGTTGCATGCCCTCTTCTTTCTTTGTTTTATTTTTTGTGTAGGAATTGATCGATGGCTTTTGCAAAGAAGGGATGGGTTTTTCTTTACTCTTCCTTTCGGTCTGTGAAAAGTATTGTATATTTATAGTTTTGAGAACCTTCATTGCAAAAGGAATAGGGTAATGGGTATAGCTTCCTATGTGTATTTATAGAGTTTCACTTCCTTAATGATGAAGTAATAGACCCCGCAACAGCTTGCTAGGACAAGTCAGCTGTTTTGATTGAATATTTCATCTTAGGTATGTTATTTTGTTATTAAGCAATAGGGTTGTAGATTGTATATAGGCTTGCAGTGTATTTATATACCCGAAGAAAAGAGAATAAGATAAGAGCAAGGTCCTTCATGATGTTATAGCGCAGGCTATAGGCTATTCACATGAGTTTTCACTTCATTGGTTTGAAATTTAAAGCATAGGCGTGGTGATCAGTATAGGTTTGTGACTTCATTTCAAAGTTATGGCATGTCAGTACGTGATGTCTTTGTCATGAAGTAGGACGGAAATAGCTTGTAGTGGATTGTCCAAATAGTTTTAGTTTACTATATATATATATATATATAGTTAACATTACTACGGTACCGGTTACGAAGGACTTCGTTTATTTATTGTTAGCTATGGACAAAAATAAAAATACCATCGTGTCCAGCGAGGTGCCACGATCCCAAAAATATAATAATATTGGTAGGTTAACTCATATTGTGAAACCCCAAAATATTAATATAGGGTGCAAAATACTCCAAATAAAAAGTTGCGCATTTAATTAATTAAAAACAATAAAATTCTAAAAATTAAATCATTACTACGTCTCAAAAGAATCTTGTCTAGATTTTGCAACCAATATCTAGTTATATCAAATAAACTGTTATGGTCGATAAATGATTCTGTAGCCATTATTTGAAAGTGTTATTTGGATATAACTCGCAATTTGTAATGCGAAATCTTGCTTTTTCACTTATTTTAGAAAGATATCGTTTATTGTATTCCAACGTTCCTTGTTTCGAAGAAATCCGACTAATAACGGGTCATGTACACTCAGTTGAATTTACGAATGTTAAATTACGAACTGCCGCGATATTACGGGCTCGATTATATTTAATATATATTTTTATATGTCCAACTTCGTTTTAAATTAATATATAAATCCACTTATATTACGAATTCAATATTTAAACTGATTTACATATTCAAGTACAAACCGATAAAAATGCGGGATGTTACATTCCTTCCCCCTTATAAGAATTTCGTCCCCGAAATTACTAAGGTACGGAAAATGCTACAATCCATATTATAACCAGGTTATAAATCTTTTATTTAATTTCTTAAATTCAGTTTCAACAGAACCGATTAGTTCTTATTAAAGTATTAATTCCTTCATACTAATGAATACTTTCAGAAATTATAAAAATTTCCTAACAGCTTAAATTTTTGTAGAATTTCGTCAGCATCTCCTCTGCATGGCTCGTTCAGTACTACTACAACTTGCCTCTTTGGGCATTTTCCAATCCAAAAGAAAATCAAACAGCCAAACAGCTTGTCCAACAGACTCATAAAAATCTCATACTCGTATAAATATAAACATGTACCTTTTTGGTTGGACATCCAATTCAAACTCTTCCATTTGATATTCCATCAGCATATACTCATGCATTCCAAATATTGATCTCCAATCCACTTATCCACATCTAATCATTCTCTAGTACCAAAGCCAAATTCCAGTTCAAACTCCATTTCAAATTTCAATTCCAATCTCGACTCCAGATCCTTATTCAACAATCCAATTTCATAACCAAGTTTGGTTCCATTCCCAATCTTATTTCACAAATTCAATTACTTCACCAAGTTTAATCTTATTCCAATACGATTTCCACTTACTTGACTTCAATTCAGTTCCAATTTTTATTTAACTTAGTTTAAGTTAAACTCTAATTTATTTATTTGCTTTTATCATTTCAGTTCTTTTAACTTCACAAGGTAAATTTAAATTTCAAAATTCAAATTCCTGGTTTCTAATTCAAATCAGTTTGAAATAATATATATTTACATATAATAATAGAAATTCAAAACATTTGAATTTTTAACAACTCGTTTTCTCAAAACAATTCAAAAACAAAATCTTTTGGTAGTAATCTGTCACTCCGAAACTTGAAAATGACACTGATGATGTGGCCAGCATCATCAGAATTATTTTCCAATGGTAGAAGTGAGTTCAATACTATATCTCATTCAAAACTTATTTTTCAAACACTTTTATCTTAAAATTTACTTCCAAATACTTGAAATACATTTCCAAATCTCTCCCAGGATTTTAAATTTTCCATACATTCAATTCAAAATTCATTTACAACACCTTTCCAAGTTTCTAGAGTTTTAATTCAATTCTGGTTTTAAATTCAGATTTAGTTCATTTGATTTTACATATTATACTTATATAATATTTCGATTGGTTATTTATATAACCAACTCAATTATAAATCTTATTCGATCATAATAATGATCACACATCCAATATACTATAATAACGATTCAATATATTTTACTTCTTTTTATAATAAAATATATTTGGGGTAAAATTATTTCATTTACCCAGCTTTTTAAAACAATATTGTGTCGTATTTCTCTATCCAAGCGTTTATAAATCCCTATCGACCTCGTCAGCTGAACGCATCGATCTGAAATTTATATACCACTCAACAGATCAATCAACATAATATAAAACAGTTTTATATTAATTTATAAATACGCGCTCATATATATACACTCATACTCAATCTAGAGTATTACTAACTCCATCCCTATTGAGTTATGCCACAGAGCTAAGGTAATCACTTAACCTTCAGCTCTGATACCAGTGTAACGACCACGGGATTTTCGAGCCCAAAAATCAACATCAAACACCACATTGACAATTCAAGTATCGAAAATACTAGGTCACTAATAGAAAGAAATTAGAGGATGAGATAGAAAATAAATAACTAATAGAATAGAAGAAGAAGAACACAACCAAACAGAATTAGAGTAAACACGAATCTCATAGCGTAACAAATAAAATGTATTATATAACATAACTTTTGAAATACAAATCTGAATTTGTATATACATACCATATCAGAGTATAACTCATATTCGTCACAGCGGAAATAATCTCTAAATATCTAATGGTGAAGTCTCCTTCTTCGAGCTCCTCCAAATGAATCTGCAAAGCCTGAAACACTTGACTGCCCGTACAAATTTGGGCACCCAAGAGTTTAGGGGAAACACAAACAAAATAAACTCTGGGTCAGTCATGGGACTGGTGTTAGTAAATTCCAACCATATTGTTTAACTTTGAAAATCCTTTTGAATCAAAAGGATAATAGTATGACCAACCCACACACAAACATGGACGGTTTTTACCTTACTATAACCCAAACATTTTCATATCAAAATCTAGTGATATTATAATAATGTCTAATCATGTAAATAACCAAATAGCAGAACGCATGCATTTCACTCTCCACATATATAGCATAAAATCAAAAACCGCAGGGCGCTTATTGGAGATTGGATTCCAACTATGACAAGGTATGGGACCACCTCTCGATCAGTGTACTCTAGAGGGGATACACTGGGGTTCAACAAGAACATCTTGCAACCCGAGCCACATATGACCGACCACTCATTTCTCTTGAGTGTATCGAATATATTGCCACCTATGGTTGGGCCCACAACCATCATCCGAAGATACAGAAACGAAATAAGAACAAATATGAATTTTATCTAGATGGTGACAATACACCCTAATGGGAATGACCCACATAGCCATGCTGCCTGCCCGATCGTCAAACTCGTCAATTCACTAATCGATTTCCAAAAATATCACGGGTATAAAAAGCTAAGAGGAACGAATTCCTCCGCCACCAGACGTAATACCTTTAAGAGATCAATTGTACGTGAGTTGTTAGGTATACTCTGTCAGACATTCGTCCATACAAGTTGTCCTGGGACTGGACGAACAGAAAACACCATTTTGGAACAGAATGACCCTTGCATTTCACTCCGTCTTCAGTTGTCTTCATCATAAACTAATTCGCAGCGCTTATGCCTATACGGAGTGGTTTTCGGATAATAACTCCAACCGGTCTCTCCGTATTGACAACGATGGTCAAAACACTTCGATAGTTGGTTATTTAACTATCGAAGTAAAAAAACAAACCTCCATTCAAATGTACAACTAAACATCACACAACTTGGGCACTTTTTATTTAACATTCGTTTTTATTATTCGAATTCCCATATCTTACTAGAGATTTCTCAAACCCCCTTTTTGCCCTTTCACACTTCTTGGAAAACATTTCCAGTTATTATAAACTCTTATTCTCTCATGTTCCAGAAAATATAGGTTATTAACGTTTAAAACATTTCCATTCTTTTCACATTCTTTATTTTCTATACTTGGATAATATACCCTATCTACATTGGAAAAATATTCCCAATTTCATTATAAACATTTTAATCTGCCAAATGTTCGCTTTTAAACATTATTCACTTTAAAATGTAAATATTGTACGTATTCTAGAAATCTTAAAACTTTTTTCAAGTAACTCTTTATTTGAGGGATAAATACCCTTATCTCATTTACCGAAATTTCTTCATAATTTTGTATTCTTATTCCTCTTTATAAACTATGTTTCTAAGTCAACTTCTTGTCAATATCAAGTTTATAATTAAATATTGATCACATATCCTTATTCTATTCTATTGGTTTAAACTAAAAATTAACTATTCTATTTGATTATAATTCCTAATAGTGTTATATATAAAAATCACGCTTAAGCTTAGTCAACAACATTAATTTATCGTTACAATTCAAAAACTTGCAATACGCTGCCATAATCCCTTTATACTAATCTTGACATCTCTTTCCGTTGCAAACTGTTACCATTCCTCGATAATAGTGAAGCCGTTCAAGTTGGGGTGTTTTACTTACCTCTCAGACCTTGATCGACATCATTCTCATCTTAGAATAGAAATAAGTCTGTAACTTTAAACTCCCTTATTACTTCTAATACCAATTAAAATTTCTTGTTCTATTTGAAATATGGTTTTATAACACCATCTACTTACTTTGAAAAACTTGGTTATTTATAACTATTTATATTGAATATTAATTCTTCGCTTCTACCTTTCTATATGATTCTATTTATAGCTTCTTTACCAAAACCCATTAACGCTCTTCGTCTTTTGACGTTTCACTTTCTATTATTATACTTCATTCAAGTGACATCTTATTACAACTTAATGATTGTCTTAAATTATTCCCATTCAAGAAGTAATTATTTAACTAAAAAAATTTAATCATGATTAACTTCATCATTGTTGAAGTAAAACAGTTTACTTCTTTATTAATCTAAATAGATTAGTTGCTTACCTTGGATAAACAATAACTAATTATATTAGTTCAACAATCATTTAAGCTTCTTTAAAAGGGTAATTAATAATTTAGAAAATCTTATTAATTTAAACAATTTATTTCTAATCTATTATTATTAGATTAATCTAAGACCTATTTAATCTAATAATCATTTTCCAATAATCTCCTTGATTTAATTCATTTCAAACCATCTGTTAATTCGCTAACTGACTCTAATTACTTTACTTCATTTGTAACAACCCGTATTTTTACGGTATATAAATAATTTATTTAATTATTTAAATAATGGTCTAGTTATTTAAAATGGCCAGAATTAAATAATATTGAATATTTAATTAAAATAAATAATATAATAATATATTTAATTTCTGAAATAGTCAGAAATAGTGAAATTCACAAAATGTGTGAATTGGATCATCTGTAATATTTAATTCAGTTTAAAATTGAATTAGAATAACGAATATATTACTTGAACAGCAGTTTGAACGTATAATTATATTATAATTAAAATCGAGCTCGCAATGGCGCTGCAGTTCGTAATTTGGCAATTTGAACTTCAACTGAATGTATAGGATTCGTTTTAAATCGGATTTTTGTGAAACGAGAAACGTTCGGAGCTGGTGAAGTATATTTTTCTAATGGAAGAGAAAAGTTGATATTTCGTCGTGTAGATTATGAGTTGCATCCAAATCAAATTTCCAAACAATCGTTATGGAATCGTTTATCGACCGTAACGGTTTATTTGATATAACAAGATGTTGGTTTCGAATTTGGACAAGATTCTTTTGAGCCATAGTGATAATTTAATTTTTAGAATTTTACTAGAATTTTTAATTAATTAAATAAGCAACTTTTTATTTGGAGTATTTTACACCCTATATCAATATTTCGGGGTTTCACAGAATAAGTTAACAGACCTATATTATTATATTTTTGGGATCGTGGTACATTGCTCATCACAACAGTATTTTGATTTTTTTCTGTGGCAACTCGCATGTGAATGAAATATTACGTAGCGGGGTACGCTAAGCTTTATAACTTAAAGCGTAGTAGAAAAGTGAAATAATATTTCTGTACACTATTTTTTTCGAAAACACATGTCCTGCCACATGTTTCTTTGCAAATTCAATGCACGTTTTCTTTTCACGTGGTTGCCGAGACTCTTTACTTCATAGTGAAGTCTACCACTGTACAATATCGAATTGGACACCTACCTATAATCTTAGCTATCTACCCTAAACTAAAAAGAAACCATGTGCCTACAAAGTATTTAGCTGATACATCATTTCACGAATCTTTTTCCACCTTGGCCGCCAAGGAAGAAATATCGTACTGACCTATACTATAGCCGTCATGTCTAATGAACTCGCCTATATTGCACTATGAATTCCTTGGCATGCAAGGATTGATTATCTACAAATACATGAAGCTGCTCGTTCATTTACAGGAGCAAGACCAGAGCAAAAATGGTGACTTTGATCTATAAAATAAAACCAAAGTAACTACACTTAAAATCACAAAACCCAATTCGCTGGGCTTGTTTAAAACATGTGCTTCACTTCAATCTATCCAAATTGAATGCGACTACCATTTCTGGAGTTCGAGTAAAAAGGGGATACAGAGGGATAGACGTGAAAATGGGTTTGCATTGGAAACACCGGAAGGATGCAAGAAAGGGCTTTTAAATGGGGAGATGAAGGTTTTGGTGGCAAGTTAAACGGTGGTCTTAGTTTGGGTTTTAATGAAGAAGTGGGGAGGGGAGATCAAACGCAGTGGTGCTGTGTTACAGACATGGCGGCGGGTTAGAATTACAGGAGTAGGGAATATTGCAAGTGCAAGCCTTCCACGAAGGAGAGGCTACCGGAAAGGATCGGGTGTTCTACGGTGTGGGCTGATGGGCAATTAAAAAAATGAAGAAAGGCGGATGCGTGAAAACCACTTTCTAGAGGAGCAAAGTTCAGTTTCTCGAAAATAGGAAGAAGGATACAATGGACGCTGGTTTGTTTGGGGTATGGGCCATATTGAAAAAGGTGATATCCAAAACTAATGATAACTTAAGTTTTAATTTATCTAATAATACATACGTACTTGTTCATATGATAACGTATGCGTTCGTTGTCAGAATCACGAGCAGTCGGATCCGTTGAGATCGTACATTTGCGCACTATGTGATGAAGCTAGGTTGAAGTTATTTGGAGCTCGTCTCAATGTATGATGAAATAAACACTCGTTTGAATCAACCGAACATTAACCGTTATTTAACGATTTACGACAAAGGTGAGTAAACTCACTACCTCTGTCCAGTTTTATAATTTTATAAACGTCATTTAATATTTATAAAAATGGTTGAATGTTGTGTGTGATGATTGTTTGGATGGATTGCAAATAAATTTGGTTGATAGTTAATGTTATTTATGTTGATTAACATATGTGGTTGCAGAGAAACAGGTCGGAAGGACCCAACTGGGTTCCTCAACATTTATTTTACTGCTTTTCATATATTATGTTATATGATGTGATATGAAATCTGTTGTTGATTTTGTATGGTTGAATGATACCGATCATTGTTATATGGTATGTTAAATACCATAAGGAATACTGGAATGTTAAAAAGGAAATTTTCAATGTTATATTGAAAAAGAAATATTTATAAAATCAAAAGATTTTATAAAAAGAAAATATTAATTTAGAAAATAAATAGATTAAAAGGAATATTTATTTGTTAATCAAATAGAAAGAATTGAAGGGAAATATTTGTAAACCATTTACAAATAGAATTGAAAAAGAAATATTTGTAAACTATTTACAAATAGAATTGAAAAGGGATATTTATTCGGAAAATAAATAGAATAGAAAGAGGAAATATGTGTAAAATAAATAGAAAGGAAATAGTTAGATTATCAAAGGAATTACTTATAAAATCAATGGATTTTATATAAAAAGAAAATATTGTATAAATAAATAGAATTATCAAAAAGGGGTTTATTTGGTAAATAAATAGATTATAAAAAGAAAATACTTGAAAAGTGACTAGAATTGTATAAAAGGGGAATTTTACATTTGAAAGGTTTAGACCCGTGCTTCGCACACGGGTATAACATGATATGGATTTGAAGCAAAGATTTTAAATAGAATCTATTCTGACCGATAGATTGAGAAGTTAAATTTATAAATAATATTTTATAAATTAAATAAGATGTTTATCATTGTATAAATAGAATATATAATTCAGGACTTATATAGAGAAGTGAGAATCGATTTCAACATCGATATTTGAAACTGAATAAACTGAGTTAATCCAAATGAGTTAATCCAAAGGAGTTATTCGAAATAGTTTATTCGAATAGAATTAAGGGAGTTAATCGAATATAGTTTATTCGAAAAGAGATTAATCGAATGTAAATCATTCGAAGAGAATTAATCGAATGTAAATCATTCGAAGAGGATTAATCGAATGTAAATCATTCGAAGAGAATTAATTGAATGCAAATCATTCGAAGAGAGAGATTATCCAATATAGTTATTCGAAGAAAGAGTTATCGAATATAGTTTATTCGAAAAGGAGTTATCGAATAGAGATTTTTCGAAAGAGAGTTATACGTCAGAATCGATTATATCGAATTAAGGAAAGTAATATTACTTCCTGTTTCAAATCAAGTTTTACTAATTTAATAATAAGTTAGTTGTTGTTTATTTATTCAAATTTAGAAAGAAAAGTTATATTTAAGTTGTTATATTTCGAAAGTATGAGATTATATCACTATGTTATAATCAAGTGATTTTGGTAAAAGAAGTGGATTCGTAAATAGAATCCGAGAGTTATGTAAGGAAGTTTGTTAAAGATTTAAAAGGTGAACTTTGTCTATTTCAAAGTTAGAAATGTTGTTCAGTTAAGGTCTGAGAGGTAGTTATACCCCAACTTTATTGGCTTCGTCTTTAACTGAGAAATGATTAAGGTTCGATAGTGCAGGTTGATTAAGTGAATTTAGTTAATAAGTGTAATGGTTTAGATTGGCTTAGTGATGTTTTATTTAAACATCTGTTTAAATCAAATGAATAAATTTTGGAAACATTTTCCAAATATAATCAGAGATATTTTCTAATCATAGAAAATGAAATGTTGATGAGAAAGAATACTGGAATGACAGTAATACGTGAAACAGAGATGGAAATGTTTTCCAATGATTTATGACGTATATTTCCTAAATTTAGGAAATAGGAATTTACAAATATATAGAAATGGGAAATGAACAAATAAATGATTAATTTAATTAAAAGAGATAAATGTTGAATGATGATTAATCGATATAATTTCCATCTGGAAATAATATCGTTGTTTGCACACCTGTTTTTCTTTGATAGTTAAATCACCGACTATCGAATTTTTTGACCATTTTTCCATCGTCAATACGGAGAGATCGGGATCAGATTATTATCTGAAAACCAGTCTATATGGACGTTAGCGTTGCGATTAAATATGATGAAGATAATTGAAGACGGAGTTATGTTTGTCCAGTCCCAGGACAAACGTGAATGGACGAATTTCTGACAAAGTATATCTAACGGATTGTGTAAGTTGATCTCTTCAAACGTAATTACGTTTGGTGGCGGAGGAATTTGTTTCTCTTAGCTTTATACCCGTGGTATTTTTGGGGAAATCAATTTGTGATTTGGCGGGTATGATGATGTGGCATTCAAAGTGAATGGTGGTCAGGTGTTCCAAAGAGACGTTATGACCTCAAGCCTCATCAACCGGGAAATGACAGAAATCGGGCAGGCAACATGGCTAAGTGGGTCGCTCCCATTAGGGTGTATATCACCTATCTAGAGAAAATCCATTTTATTCTTTTATCTATTATCGATGTTGTCCCTTTTCAGGGAACGGTGGGTAGCTCCCAACCGTTAGTGATATACATTCAATACACTCAAGCGAAATGAGTGGTCGGTCATGTGTGGGTCGGGTTGCAAGACGTTCTTGTTGAACCCAGTGTATTCGTCTCTAGAGATACACTATGGGCAGGTGGTCCCATACCTTGTCAAAGTCGGAATCCAATCCCCAATAAGCGCCCGCAGTTTTGTTTGTATAGTATATATGTAGAACGTGAGATGCAAGCGCTCTACTAGATTGTTATTTACTTATGATTAGACATTATTATAATAATATCAGAGAAGTATTGATTTCCAAAACTGTTTTGGGTTATCATAAGGTAAAAACCGTCCGTGTTTATGTGTGGATCGGTCTTACGATTATCTTTTCCTTTGAAAAGGATTTTGAAAAGTTAAACCAAATGATTTGAGTTTACTCACACCAGTCTCATGACTGACCCAGAGTTTATTTTGTTTTGTTTCCCTAAACTCTTGGGTGCCCAAATCTGTACGGGAAGTCAAGTGATTAGGATTTTACAGATATACTTTGGAGGAGCTTGGAGCAGGAGGCTTCAGCACTATAGATATATAGTTTAGTTCCGCTGTGATGTTGTGTGATAATGGTATGTATATACTGTTACAAGTTATATTTCTAAAGTTATGTTGTATATTATATTTTAATCGTTCCGCTGTGAGATTCGTATTACTCTGATTTTGTTCTGTGGTGTTTTTTCTTCTTCTTCTATTCTTCTATCTTATCTATTCTCACCCTCTAACTTCTTTCTATTAATGATCTGGAATGTTCGATACCTGAATAGTTAACATGGGTTTTATGTTGATTTTCTAGGTCGAAAATCCCAGTTCGTTACATCATTAGATTAATATAATTAACCTAATAATATTTCTTAGCCGTTTGCCTTAAAATAATTATCCACATTATTTACTTGTAGGATAATTACAGCTCCATAACTTGTTTTAAATATCAAATAATCGTTTATATTTACTTTATAAAAATGAACTATAAAATACTAGTTTATAACAGAACTTCTATTATCGTTTAAAACTTTGCCTTAATTATACAAATATAATTTTTGTAACTAACTTCGTTGATTTTCTAGATAGCAAACAATTTCTTAACCAAACGATGGATTTATGGTCGGTTGCTGCCACTTTCCTAATCGATATTGTTTATTGATCTAATAAAAAATAATGTTGAATTTCCATTTAACATCAATATCCACACAGGGTTTCAATATCATTTTGGGTTCAAACATGGCACATATAAATAATATAAAATAAACAGTACATACAAATATTGAGGAATCCGGTTGGATTCCTCCAACCGGTTTCCTGCATCCACAGATGTTATCCAACATAATTAACACTAATTCCATACTGGGGAATATTATAATCGATGGAAATTAGTATCCAACCAATGATGTGTACATATGCAACGATATATATATATATATATATATATATATATGTATGTATGTATGTATGTATGTATATTTCAACCAATTTAGTTGTAATCTACCTAAACGGCCATCACACATCATTCAATCATTATTATCAATATTAAAATATAATGATAATATTTTAAAATAGAATAGAGTGAGTGAATTTACTCACCTTTGCGCGTTAACCGTTATATAACGATTTGCGTCAGTTCGGATCTGTGCCCGTTAGAATCCCCTCCTCCGAACTCCACTCTGCGGCTGCCTCCTGACCATCACCATCGCACAAAGTTGAGAGCACCTCCTGCCTTTCGAGTTTACGCCCCAAAACACGCGCCTACGGTTATGAATTGGAAGGATTTTCGCAATATTAATACCAACTTTGGTATTAGTCGATCAAATCATTTGTATCCCATCATTTAAAATTGAACATTTCGAAACAGTACTGCATGGCTACTCTTCATGCTTTAATTTCATGTCCCCCTTCTCGTTCTTCACCCCTACCCAACACGCAACCCCACCACATTCACACATTAATAGTTAACACTGCTGAAAGCTTTCAACGCAAGGACACTCTTGCTAAACCATAACAATTCAAACCGCCATCCCTTTTACGTTACTTCTCTCCCCCTTCAACTGTGAATCCATTATGCACAAAATATAACATGCCTTTCACACTTATCCATCCTCGCACTCAAATGAAACACATCCAACCTTCTCGAGTTCGACACTGCCATGACACCCGTCCACATTCCCATGAGTTTGCGCCTAAGATCCGCAAGTACTTCTACAGGGAATTTTGGTCTCCACTCAACGACCCAAACAGTCGGCATCCACAAAGTTCATGCCGAAGTCTTCATCCCTTTCTTACTCCATTTAGAACGCAGACATTAATGTCTGATGCTCCTACATTCGATTCAAACCCCTATATCCAGCTCGCATGCACCAGTTAAAACAACACGCCCATTACAGTATACACCCTGTCTGACTCCATAGAGACTCTCCCATTTCCCGCGTTTGAACCCAACTCCCACGTATATATGGTATTATCAGCCCATTAACCAATGTAAGGGATGCATTCTATCTTTTCTAAAAGCGATAACTGCTCCTCTTGTTACAATCCCTCGCCTGTGTATATTATTTCATTACCACCATAATATCACTTTCCCCTACAATTATGCAAATACAATCCCACTTCCAGTACAACCTTCTAATCTCAAGACCTCTCTCTTCTTCTCTACCCAGTTTTGAACACTCCTACAACTCCTTCTATTGTTCCACCACATTCCTCCCCAACACACGCCCCATCCACCTGCGTGTATCCGCGTTTCACTTCCCTTATATATATTTTTTAAAAGTTGTGGATGCCCTCTTCTTTCTTTATTTTATTTTTTGTTTAGGAACTGATCGATGGCTTTTATAAAGAAGGGGTGGGTTTTTCTTTGCTCTTCCTTTCGGTTTGAGAAAAGTATTGTATATTTATAGTTTTGAGAACCTTCATTGCAAAGGAATAGGGTAATGGGTATAGCTTCCTAAATGTATTTATAGAGTTTCACTTCCTTAATGATGAAGTGATAGACCCCGCAATAACTTGCTAGGACAAGTCGACTATTTGGTTGAACAATTCATCTTAGGTATGTTACTTTGTTATTAAGCAATAGGGTTGTAGATAGTATATAGACTTGCAGTGTATTTGTGACGGCCCGCCCTGCACCAGCCTGCATTTCCTTCGAAAGTGCGCTGTACACATGCCCAACTAGCACGGGACGGTCGTCAAAGAAAGGAAAGAAGGGAATTAACTAACAAGAAACCTGTAGAATGTCTCACAGCGCATGGAGTAAAATATAATAATAACATACTTGACATAAAATAGGTGAGACAATGTATAAGCGGATAACTAAAACCAACATCAACATCAGAGCAGCGGAAATCCAAATACAGCTTATTACAACTTTCCGAATTTACTGTCTCTAAAACAAAAGAAATCTGAAGTAGAAGATGCACTACTAATGCCCAAGCAGTGATCTTCAACAACACAGGCAGAATACTATATATATCATACGTGGAAGCCTCATGCCCGTCTCCGGATCATCTACCCGTGCATCACCAGCTTACCTGTCTCTAGTCTACTCGTGTGAGCACCCAGAGTAATAAGAGGAGACATAAAACTCTGGGTCAGACATAAAGCCTGGTATGAGCGATAAGCATCTAAACAGAACAATAACAGGTATACTAAACCATACCTGAACCTGGACCTGCAACCAAAGAGTTAGTACCACATACCGTACAATACTCTAAGGTGCCATAATAGATAGTGTAAAGAATACGGGGGTGGGGGTGTGCATTTCATAATGATGGCAAACAAATCAACCATAGCAACCATCCTCACATCTCTCACTCAGTGCGTAAAGCATACGATGTCCACCACTGTCAATCACTAGACCCATCGAAGTAGTGACGGAGTTCGACTTGTACAACTACTGCTACTACCAAGCTTACCACATGGAGTCATGACCAAATCTTTACAAATGACCCCACTTCATTGGTTTATAGCCCTTTAGTCGTACCTAGGCCACTGTGGCCCTGAATCCGTTCACGTACCTCCCATACATAGTGATCCAAAATCATAGACATCGACAGCCCCTTGGCATACGTCCCGCAGCAAAGCCCAATCATGAAGTGAACTCATCGGTTCCCAACTGGATCCTGAGCTCTAACTTCCCATATTGGACTACCTTTGCATCTCGGGTTATTGGTCAATACTGGGTCGGGTTCCTTTCAAGCCATCGGTTCGGGTCGGGTCCACTGCGTTGCGTTGGTGCACGGTCTTCCTCTGATAGCGGTTCGGTTCGGGTCCACTCCATCGCGTCGGTTCGGGTCGGGTGTCCTCCTCCGGGTCGGGTGTCCCACCTCGGGTCGGGTCAGGTGCCATCTCCCTTCCAGTTCGTGCTTCCGCTCCGATCCGCTCTCTCGTTCTTCACGTGCTCCGATCCGATCCCTCCTTCTTCATCCGATCTGATCCTAGTTCAATTAGCGTGACCTTCCTTCTTGCCAGTCCTCCCAAGTGTCAAGTTCCGATCCGAGCCCTTCGTCCCTAAGTCGATCTGATCCCCAGCTTAACCAACATGGCCTTCCTTTTTGCCAAGCCTCTTTTGTGCCAGACTCCAGTTCGGGTCGGGTTCCTTGCCCAGGTCTCCAATCCGATCCGAGCCCATATCCGATCCGATCTGAAACCCTGCACAACTTTCTGCAACTTTTTCCAGCAACTTGTTTACGCCATTCGACGACGTTTTCGACAAATCTAACTATACTAATCAATCACAAATCATGTCAAACAGTCATAGCAACATGGCAAATTAACCACAAACACCAAACCAATGAATTTACATGTCAAAATAGATCAAATATACCCAAAATCCCTTATTTTCCGTTAAGCATATTTAAGTAAAACTAATCATAGGGTTAACAAAACTTAACCAAATTTCTACCAGAGGCATAAAATATTATTTTCGATTTTATAGATATTTTTCCAGAATTTATTAGTGTATAAATTCGCTAATCTTCACTAATTACCATTAATTACCGTAATTAGTGAAAAAACTATGCAAATCACTCACCTTGGCCACAAACGAAATTCTCAGAACTGAAACCTTGCTGATTTGGGCGAATACTGATGCCTAACAGCAGCTCTAGCCTTGCTTTTGTGTTTCCTCTCCTTAATTTGACGTAGATTAAGCCAAAACTTGATTAGAAGGTGATTTGGGTGTTGGAGGCCATTGCTAGGGTTGCAAGAAAGAAAGTGGGTGCTGAGAAATGAGGATAAGATCATTCTCTAACTGATTTCAGCCTCCTCCTTACCCTAATCCCGAAATCCCCTTTGGGCCTAGCTGCTAATTACCCAGTTAACCCAATTAAGCTGTTTTTCACCATCTGAAACTTGTTTCAGCCATATCTCCCAAATGGTGAGTCCGTTTGGCTAATGTGACCACTCTACGGAATTGTAAACCATCATCCGGAGCTAATGGAAGTGGTTTCAGGTCAAAATTCCTTTCCAGTCAAAAGTTATGGCCAAAACAGTACCAACTAGGGGTAAAATGGTTATTTAAAAATCGGGAAAAATCATGAACATGGGAAATGACCCCAATAGTCGTCTCCCAAAGTTACATGACCATACGACTTCATATGTGAAAGTAATAAATATTCTACGATCCTATGATGCGTAGAATACGGGTCGTTACACTCTTCCCCCCTTAAGAAATTTCATCCCCGAAATTCCTTAACCCAAAACATACAAAAGATCCCGCATGCCTATCAGTCACATACAACAACCAAACATGCAAAACAAGCAAACAGGCCTATCCTAGAATGCGGAAAACTAAATCGAAGTCAAAATCTTACCAGGCAAAGAGTTCTGGATATGTCTTCCTAATGTTCTCCTCTGTCTCCCAAGTGCAATCATTCTCGTCCTCGCCCCACTGAACCATGACTAGCTTCACCGCCTTCCTTCGAAGTTGCTTCATGTCGTGCTCGACAATACGGGCCGGCTTGCGGTTCCCAACCGCCTCGGGTTCTACTTCGAAGTCCTCTAACTGATCAGGTGAAATAGTCATATCTGAGTCGTGGACGAACTTCCTTAGTTGAGAAACATGAAATACGTTGTGAACTCCCGCCATCTTCTCTGGTAAGTCAACTCTATATGCCAAATTCCCGACTGGTTCAAGAACAGGGAATGGGCCAACAAATCTTGGTGCCAACTTGCCTCTCCTGCCAAATCGTATCACGCTCTTCAACGGAGAAATCTTGACAAACACCAAGTCACCAACGGAGAATTTTAGGTCTCTTCTCCTCTTATCAGCATAACTCTTCTGTCTATCTTGGGCAGCTTTCATTCGTTGTTGAATGATCTTGATCTTATCTGAAGTTTCCCTCACCACATCTGGTCCAAGCATAAACTTCTCGCCAGTCTCTATCCAACATGATGGTGAGCTGCACGGTCTTCCGTACAAAGCTTCATATGTAGCCATACCGATACTGGATTGGTAGCTATTATTATATGCAAACTCTACTAGATGCAAATGGTCATCCCATGATCCACCAAAATCCAATATACATGCTCTCAAGAGATCTTCCAAAATACGATTCACCCTCTCCGTTTGACCGTCGGTCTGAGGATGATATGCGGTACTGAGATGTAACTCTGACCCTAGAGCCTCTTGTAAGCTCTTCCAAAACCCACTAGTGAACAACGGGTCTCGGTCACTCACAATGCTTTTAGGTACTCCATGAAATCTCACTACCCACTTCATATACAATTCTACTAACTTAGCTGTCGTTCTGGTCGATTTGACTGGTATAAATTTTGCACTTTTAGTCAATCGATCCACAATTACCCAAATGCTATCATGTCCCGATCTGGTTCTTGGTAAGCCATCGATGAAATCCATCGAGACTTGCTCCCATTTCCATTCGGGAATTTCTAATGGTTGCAATAACCCACTAGGCTTCTTTTGCTCGGCTTTAACTAGCTGGCAATTCATGCACTTGGATATAAACTTCCCAATGTCTCTTTTCATTCCTTCCCAGTAGTAAGTCTGTCTCATGTTTCGATACATCTTATTACCACCAGGGTGTATAGTCAGTTTTGAGTGATGACATTCTCTAAGCACTTCATCTCTCAATCCATCGACATTGGGTACAACAAGCTTTCCATTCTTTCTAAGCCATCCATCTCGATCAAGCCCATACTTGTTCATCTCCTCATCGATACCCATCTCTAACTTGGAGATGATTTCCAATAGGTTAGGATCGTCCCTCTGACTAGAGCCGATCCGCTCAATCAAAGTGGGTCTGATCGTCAAACTTGCTAACATTTCTGGATCCAATTCACACTTTGGTCTGAAATCAAACCCAGCGATGTACTCCACTTGCTTCCATTCTAGAAACATAGCCCCTAAGCTGGCATGTCTCCTACTCAATGCATCAGCCACCGCATTGCCCTTTCCCGGTGTATATGCGATGTCGAAATCATAGGAAGCTAAGAACTCTAACCATCTCTGCTGACGGAGATTCAGATCTTTCTGAGAGAAGAGATACTTCAACGACTTATGATCTGTAAACAACTCAAATCTTTCTCCCAAGAGATAGTGTCTCCACATTAAGATGCGAACACGATCGCTGCCAATTCTAAATCATGGGTAGGGTATCTTCTCTCGTGCGGTTTCAATTGCCGACTTGCATAAGCTACAACCCTACCGCCTTGCATCAATACAACACCCAATCCGGTACCACAGGCATCCGTGTATACCGTCATCTCTTCATTCCCCTTAGGAATGACTAACACTGGTGCGCTTGTCAACTTGTCCTTTAGACTCTTGAATGCATTCTCGCACCTTTCATCCCAGACAAAAGCTTGATTCTTCTTGGTCAACTGGGTCAATGGTGCTGCTATCTTGGAGAAACCTTGGATAAACTTACGATAATATCCGGCTAACCCCAAGAAACTTCTTACATCTGTTGCATTCTTGGGCGTAGGCCAATCCTGTACCGTAGCCACCTTCGCTGGGTCCACGGCAATACCATTCTCTGATACAACATGGCCCAAGAACCTCACTTTCCTCTTCCAGAAGTGACACTTAGAAAACTTTGCTTTCAATTGGTGTTTTCTCAACACCTCCATCACTATTCTTAAATGTTCCTTGTGTTCTTCCTCTGTCCTCGAATAGATCAAAATATCATCAACGAACACAAGGACAAACCTATTCAACTGATCTCTGAATACCCTATTCATAAGAACCACAAAATATGTTGGGGCATTGGTCAGCCCGAATGGCATGACCAACCACTCATTAAATCCAGACGGCGTTCGAAATGTCGTTTTATCTATACTCTCAGCTTCCACTCTAAGCTGAAGAAAACCTGTCGCGAGATCCAACTGAGAAAATACTATCGTGCCACTCAATTGATCGAACAAATCATCTATCCACGGTAGAGGATACTTGTTCTTCCTCGTCACTTTATTCAACTCGCGGTAGTCTACACACAAACGAAGGGAACCATCCGCCTTGGTAGCAAACACAACTGGTGCTCCTCATTCAGAAACACTCCTTCTGATAAATCCCTTCTTCAAAAGATCGCTGACTTGCACCTCGAGCTCTCGCTGCTCCCTTGGTGCCATACGACGAAGTGGCATCACTATAGGTCTAGCGTCTTTCACCAAATCAATACGGAACTCAATCTCTCGATGTGGTGGAAGCCCGGTTACTTCTTCGAAAACGTCCGGATACTAGCCAACCACGGGCAAACCTGACAACTCACTATGCGGAATGTCGAGGGAGTTTAGAAAACTAGCCAATACCCCCTTACTGGGTAGACCACCAAACACTATCCTCCGCCCATCATCCGCTGTAGCTGTCACCAAAAAGCCCTCACAGTCTACCACCACCCCGTATCTCCGGAGCCAATCTACTCCCAAAATAATGCCAAACCCAGTAAAGCCCAAAACAAAGCAATCACAAACAAACATGCATCCATGACTCGATAAGACCACATTACGACAAACCATGCTAAGGCTAGTCGAACCACCAATCGGGTTCGTCACTACTAAAGGTCTATCGACAATCTCGGGCTCCAATCCTAACCTATCTACCAGGTCACTAGATATGAAAGAACTGGAAGCTCCGGTATCAAACAAAACTCTAACAGGAACATCATCAACAGAAAGCATACCTTGAATGACGACATTCTTTCCCTTCTCCGCCGCAGTTGGGGCATTCGACGAAGAAGGAATAGCATTAAGGGCGTAGGCTTTCACCATTTGCTTTTCTTTAGGGGGTTGCGGACACTTGTCCTTGTGATGTCCCATTTGGCCACAGTTGAAGCACTTCCTGTCCGCTGGCTTGGCCCGACAATTACTAGCATAATGGCCCTTCTTACCACAGCTGAAGCACTCAACATCTTGCTTATTCTTTTTCTTCTGGCCATCCTTAGTCTGATTCTGCTTTCTCTTATTCTGGGAACCACCCTTGCCTCCACCACTTGCTTGTGGTTTTGGCTCTTCTGCAGATGCAACCTCAGTCTTCGGCTTAGGGTAGAGACTTTCTGACCTCAGTGCTTTCCCCAGAATCGATTCAAACGTCTCATCGATGTGGTTAATAAGCCTTTCCCCAAAGTACTGATCCAAACCAGTTATGAATTTCTCATTCTTCTTCTCGGCAGTATCAATAAGAGATAACCCATATTTTGACAAAGTGTCCAATTCAGCAATATACTCCGAGACAACTCTGCCATTCTGCTTGAGCTCCAAGAATTTCTTAAACAGTACTGACTTCTGAGCAGCTGGAATGAACTTCTCGCTAAAGCGAGCCTTAAACTGCTCCCAAGTAATCTGATCTTCGGGACTAGCTGCCTTTATAGCATTCCACCAATTCATTGCCCGCCCTTGCAGCTGACGGGACGCTAACTTTCTCTTCATCGCATCCTCGATACCCAAATCCTCGAAGATACGTTCGCAACTATCCAACCAATCCTGAACATCCGTAGCCGACTCCATTCCGTGGAACGGCTTCCCACCAAGGCTAGTAAAATCCTTATTCAGCTTGGCGAAGTCGACTCTCGGCGCCTGCACTATTGGACCACCACCATTTCCACCATTGGGAGCTGCCCTCTGCACATCCCTAAGCATCTCTCTCATGAGGTCAGTAAACATCGTCCTCATGTCAGCAGCATTCCCATTATTGGCTCCCCTACCAGCACCTCTAGTATATCGGCTCATCGTCAATCTGAAAAGGGAAACGATTAACGACCCCATAGTGGTGCTAGTGCAGTACGACTTCATTCTTATACTACTAATAGTATATATATATATATAGCTTTTAAAAACCAAAGTAATCACAAATACGCTCTCTCGTATACGTATGTTATCTCTCCCTGATAACCTCCCTAGGTTAACTACACAACCTAGAGCTCTGATACCAAGTGTGACGGCCCACCCTGCACCAGCCTGCATTTCCTTCGAAAGTGCGCTGTACACATGCCCAACTAGCACGGGACGGTCGTCAAAGAAAGGAAAGAAGGGAATTAACTAGCAAGAAACCTGTAGAATGTCTCACAGCGCATGGAGTAAAATATAATAATAACATACTTGACATAAAACAGGTGAGAAATGTATAAGATGATAACTAAAACCAATATCAACATCAGAGCAGCGGAAATCCAAATACAGCTTATTACAACTTTCCGAATTTACTGTCTCTAAAACAAAAGAAATCTGAAGTAGAAGATGCACTACTAATGCCCAAGCAGTGATCTTCAACAACACAGGGAGAATACTATATATATCATACGTGGAAGCCTCCTGCCCGTCTCCGGATCATCTACTCGTGCATCACCAGCTAACATGTCTCTTGTCTGCTCGTGTGAGCACCCAGAGTAATAAGAGGAGACATAAAACTCTGGGTCAGACATAAAGCCTGGTATGAGCGATAAGCATCTAAACAGAACAATAACAGGTATACTAAACCATACCTGAACCTGGACCTGCAACCAAAGAGTTAGTACCACATACCGTACAATACTTTAAGGTGCCATAATAGATAGTCTAAAGAATACGGGGGTGGGGGTGTGCATGTCGTAATGATGGCAAACAAATCAACCATAGCAACCATCCTCACATCTCTCACTCAGTGCGTAAAGCATACGATGTCCACCACTGTCAATCACTAGACCCATCGAAGTAGTGACGGAGTTCGACTTGTACAACTACTGCTACTACCAAGCTTACCACATGGAGTCATGACCAAATCTTTACAAATGACCCCACTTCATTGGTTTATAGCCCTTTAGTCGTACCTAGGCCACTGTGGCCCTGAATCCGTTCACGTACCTTCCATACATAGTGATCCAAAATCATAGACATCGATAGCCCCTTGGCACACGTCCCGCAGCAAAGCCCAATCATGAAGTGAACTCATCGGTTACCAACTGGATCCTGAGCTCTAATTTCCCATATTGGACTACCTTTGCATCTCGGGTTATTGGTCAATACTGGGTCGGGTCGGGTTCCTTTCAGGCCATAGGTTCGGGTCGGGTCCACTGCGTTGCGTTGGTGCACGGTCTTCCTCTGATAGCGGTTCGGTTCAGGTCCACTCCATCGCGTCGGTTCGGGTCGGGTGTCCTCCTCCGGGTCGGGTGTCCCACCTCGGGTCGGGTCAGGTGCCATCTCCCTTCCAGTTCGTGCTTCCGCTCTGATCCGCTCCCTCGTTCTTCACGTGCTCCGATCCGATCCCTCCTTCTTCATCCAATCCGATCCCAGTTCAATTAGTGTGACCTTCCTTCTTGCCAGTCCTCCCAAGTGTCAAGTTCCGATCCGAGCCCTTCGTCCCTAAGTCGATCCGATCCCCAGCTTAACCAACATGGCCTTCCTTTTTGCCAAGCCTCTTTTGTGCCAGACTCCAGTTATGGTCGGGTTCCTTGCCCAGGTCTCCAATCCGATCCGAGCCCATATCCGATCCGATCTGAAACCCTGCACAACTTTCTGCAACTTTTTCCAGCAACTTGTTTACGCCATTCGACGACGTTTTCGACAAATCTAACTATACTAATCAATCACAAATCATGTCAAACAGTCATAGCAACATGGCAAATTAACCACAAACACCAAACCAATGAATTTACATGTCAAAATAGATCAAATATACCCAAAATCCCTTATTTTCCGTTAAGCATATTTAAGTAAAACTAATCATAGGGTTAACAAAACTTAACCAAATTTCTACCAGAGGCATAAAATATTATTTTCGAATTTATAGATATTTTTCCAGAATTTATTAGTGTATAAATTCGCTAATCTTCACTAATTACCCTTAATTACCGTAATTAGTGCAAAAACTATGCAAATCACTCACCTTGGCCACAAACGAAATTCTCGGAACTGAAACCTTGCTAATTTGGGCGAATACTGATGCCTAACAGCAGCTCTAGCCTTGCTTTCGTGTTTCCTCTCCTTAATTTGACGTAGATTAAGCCAAAACTTGATTAGAAAGTGATTAGAAGGTGATTTGGGTGTTGGAGGTCATTGCTAGGGTTGCAAGAAAGAAAGTGGCGGCTGGGAAATGAGGATAAGATCGTTCTCTAACTGATTTCAGCCTCCTCCTTACCCTAATCCCGAAATCCCCTTTGGGCCTAGCTGCTAATTACCCAGTTAAGCCCAATTAAGCTGTTTTTCACCATCTGAAACTTGTTTCAGCCATATCTCCCAAACGGTGAATCCGTTTGGCTAATGTGACCACTCTACGGAATTGTAAACCATCATCCGGAGCCAATGGAAGTGGTTTCAAGTCAAAATTCCTTTCCAGTCAAAAGTTATGGCCAAAACAGTACCAACTAGGGGTAAAATGGTCATTTAAAAATCGGGAAAAATCATGAACATGGGAAATGACCCCAATAGTCGTCTCCCAAAGTTACATGACCATACGACTTCATATGTGAAAGAAATAAATATTCTACGATCCTATGATGCGTAGAATACGGGTCGTTACAGTATTTATATACCCGAAGAAAAGAGAATAAGATAAGAGCAAGGTCCTTCATGATGTTATAGCGTAGGCTACAGGCTATTCGCATGAGTTTTCACTTCATTGGTTTGAAATTCAATGCATAGGCGTGGTGATCAGTATGGGTTTGTGACTTCATTTCAAAGTTATGGCATGTCGGTACGTGATGTCTTTGTCATGAAGTAGGACGGAAATTGCTTGTAGTGGATTGTCCAAATAGTTTTAGTTTACTATATATATATATAGTTAACATTACTATGGTACCAATTACGAAGGACTTCGTTTACTTATCGTCAGCTATGGACAAAAATAGAAGTACCATCGTGTCCAGCGAGGTGCCACGATCCCAAAAATATAATAATATCGGTAGGTCAACTCATATTGTGAAACCCCAAAATATTAATATAGGGTGCAAAATACTCCAAATAAAAAGTTGCTTATTTAGTTAATTAAAAATTACAGTAAAATTCTAAAAATTAAATCATTACTATGTCTTAAAAGAATCTTGTCCGGATTTGTAACCAGTATCTAGTTTTATCAAACAAAACTGTTACGGTCGATAAACGATTCTGTAGCCATTATTTGCAAGTTTGATTTGGATATAACACGAAATTTATAATGCGAAATCTTGATTTTTCACTTCTTTTAGAAAGATATCGTTTAACGGATTCCAACGTTTCTTGTTTCGAAGAAATCCGACTAATAACGGATCATTTACACTCAGTTGAAATTCCGAATGTTAAATTACGAACTGCCGCGATATTACGGGCTCGATAATATTTAATATATATTTTTATACGTTCAACTTCGTTTTATATTAATATATAAATCCACTTATATTATGAATTCAATATTTAAACTGATTTACATATTCAAATACAAACCGATAAAAATGCGGGACGTTACACTTTTTTATATTGCACTTCTTGTTCTTGCGGTCGTTTTTATGGGTAGATCATTGAATTCTGATCAAAATTTAGTGAGATATGACTATTTGAAGTTGGCTATGCAAAACTGAAAATTATGTATGGGATTTCTTACATCTCTCCTACTGTTTTGACTTGCTGCACCCTAATACCATCTGAAATCATCCCCAAACTTTTACGACTCATAGTTGTTGCATTTCTTTTCGATTTGTCGCTGATTTTGTCCAATTCCGTTAAGAAACGAAAAAGTTATGCCCCCTGAAAGTTTGATTGAAAGTGAAAAACGAGAAGAAGAAGAAGAAGAAGAAGAAGAGAAAAGATTGTGAAGAGACATGAGTTTTGGGCCTATTTAGCTGAAGTGTCTTTTCAATCAAATTCAAAATTTTGGCGCCAAGTTGGTTGAATTACTAAATCTTCAATATCTTTCTCATACGGTATTCAAATTCAGCAAATGAATATACTATCCTGATCAGAAAAACGAGACTGTCGCAATAGAGCAGATTTCATCATCAAATTCTGGAAGATATTCATGACAATATTAGAATAAAAAAAGAAGGATTGCAAAAATAAGTACGCTTTACAATAATTTCATAAATATCAGTATATTTAGGAATACAGGTCTATGCACATACTTAGGTATAGAAATTTATCTATTTTATAATTTTAGATAAATTAGTTCATATGTTGACACACTATAATATACTTATTAATATACCAATCTAATTAAAATCTTTTTTATTCAAAACTTAATTTTCATTACCATTTGATTTGGATTTGAAAGAATTGAAAGGACATCTTTTCAATATGAAATATCTATTCAAACATTAATTATCAATTTTGTTTATCTACTTATGTTTCATATACTTTGTTTCAAAAATATATATATCAAAATTATAAAATTATTTATACTACATAGATATGTGCTTGAAATAATTTAAATTAAAAAAACAATTTATATTATTATAGAATATAAATATACATATCTTTTATATGTTGTTTAAACATACATAGTTTAACTTATATTTTTCTTATAATTTCATAACAATTTTGGGTTACATTATCATAGATATTATTTGTAACTAAATACCAATTTTTATTTCTTGGTTTATTAAGATTTATAAAACTTGTATATTTAACTTAATATTTGGGGTTTGTGTGTGTATATATATACATATATACATATACATATATATATATATATATATCTTTTATGCCTTAAATATGTAGTTTAAAGTTATAGTTTTACAATTATATTACCAAGTTTCATAAAAAATTATTATTGTCATAACTATAGATTTCTTTTAATATTTTAACATATAAATGATTCTTTAGAAAATTAATATATTTTGATTTGTAAAGTTTAAATTTAAAATTGATTTGTATCAAAAAAAAAAAAATTAAGGCCTTTTAAAATCAATTTTTATGTACAATTATGAATACACGTTTATAGTTTATTTTATATGCTAAAATTATTTTGAATATTTTACTACTTATCGTGAATATATTTTTAATATTCATCTATATTATACTTTCAATCTTTTTCATAAGTATCATTAACCTTAGTCTAGAAATTATTATATATTACCTTTGTTTGATTTGAATAATTTATAATATATATGTATATGCATAATAATTAGATATTATTTTAAGTATCTTTTATAGAAATACATATCATCATCAAATCATTCTATATATTATTACCATAATATCATTACACATCTTATTTCATATCATACATCATTATTATGAATTACAGTGCATCTCAAATTAAAATCATTCACATCATAAGTTGCATTTCATTTAATATATTACTCTGCATATGACATACATTTCATACTACATTATTACTAATATACTGCACACACTACATTACATATTAACTTTTAACTCCACACATAACAAGTATACTATATGGGGAATTATTGTCTTGGAAATACATAGGATTATTAAACACATAACATATTTACTTTGACTTGATTGGCTTGGTTGGCTTGATTAACTTGTTTAACTTTTTTGGCTTGATTGATTTGATTGACTTGTTTGAATTGTTTGACATGGTTGAATTTCATTAGTGGTTGATAGGTGTATTAGAAATATACTTATGCATTTGTAGTTGATAGGAGCTTTATAAGTTTTAGGATAAATAGAAGTTACAAGAAATGTTTGGTTTTATGTTTGAATTTATTTAAATTGATGTTTTATGACAACAAAACTTAAATTGATTGATTGTTTGGATTAAATTGCTTTACTTATATCATGATTTTAAGGATATCTTGTCAGAGTTATTTCTTAGTCTAGATCAAAGTCCTATTATAGTTTTAAGCGAATTAGAGTTTAGGATAGGTTTAGTCATGTATTAGATTAAGGGGGAGTTTTAGAGTTTATAAGGATAAGTTAAAGGTTCAAGAATGCTTTGGTTGTTTTAATTGTTTAGATTGATTCTTTGAATTGCTTGTTTGTTTGAATTGCTTGTTTGGATTGATTTGCTTGTTTGAATTGATTACAAATATTGGTTGGTTTACTTAGTTTTATTTTATTAGACTAGTATAGTCATAATTTTAGGGGGAGTTATAATATTTTAAATTTAGAATCATAGATTTAAAGGGAAATATAAGGCTATTAAATTCACAGAGTTTTGTATAATCATTTATAACATAGGTTTAAGGATTAGTATTAGAATGTTTATACTAGAATAAGGATATAACATAGACATAAATTTAGGGGGAGTTATATATACTTTATTAAAGAATCAATTATAAGGTATGTATAGACAGATATAGGATTTAGGGGGAGTATTGTTAGAATTTATTTTTGATAATGCCAAAGGGGGAGAAATTATAAAATATAGATTTGATTTAAGTAGAATATATATGATTCATATTGACAGGGTGAGTATTAGAAGGATCAACATCAATAAGTACGAATATTTTGTAAACTAAGGTTGTCATCATCAAAAAAAGGGAGATTGCTGGAGAATGGAGTTTTGATGACAACAACCTTATTTCAATTATCATTGATTATAAAATATATACTAACATCTTTATCTAGAATATATATATATACACACACACATATATGCAGGAGTTGTATACATGAATTAATACTAAAGACTGTACAGTTTTAGAGATTCAAGATATTCAGAATTCGAAGAAGATTCAAGACTCATGAGTAATCAAGAAATCAAGAGTTCAAGATAAATATAGTAATAGAGTCTAGTTTATGTAAGACTCTAAATAGCACTCAAGGTTCAAGTTTAAATTCAAATTCTATTTTCAAATTTCAAATTCCGATTTTAACTAGTTTTCTATTTTACTTTTGATTTTAAGCTTAAGTTTTAAAGATTATAAGTTTATATATATATATATATACACTTTATACTTTTATATTTATATAGTTTTAAACTTTATAATTTTATAAATATGTTTATATAATTTATGTTATGATTTCATATGATTTTCTACTTTATAATACTTATTTATATCACTATGTTTCAATTCAAGAATTTTCAGAATTATTTATATATTAAAACACTTGAAAAATACTCAAATTTCAAATTTTGAAATATATAAGTCGACATACATATGTTGGTATGTCAACATACAACTGTCATGTTTTCAGTTTTGAAAGGAAGTGTCTTTTCACCATTTGTAACATTCGAGAAGCGTTGCAACTTTTCAAATCTTATAGGGCTGGCAATTAGAACCGAGAACCGAAAACCCGACCCGAACCGACCCGACCCGACCCGAAAAGACCCGAACCTGAACCGAACCCGATGGATCTCGGGTCGGGTCTAGATGATGAAAAATACCATCAAGACCCGATCAAACCCGACCCGCATAGACCCGACCCGGAAGACCCTACCAAAAAGTATTGAAATGTATGTATTTTTAGTGTTATTATTCAACCGGACCCGAACCGACCTGATCCAACCCGAGTTTGACCCGACCCGAACCGAAGCTCGGTTCGGGTCGGGTCCAGATTTTTGAAATGTATAGCTTAGACCCGACAAAACCCGACCCGCTTAGAACCGAGACCCGACGGGTCGGGTCCGGGTCCATCGGGTCAGGTCTAATTGCCACCCCTAAAACCTTATAAATAGGGGTTGATTTCGAATTTTTTAACCATTCTTCTTCTCCATCTTCATCCATTTTCATTCCTCAATTATTATTTCATATTTTTATGATTTCTACACTTATACTTTGCCGATTTCAATTCTAATTATGTAAAATTTCACTTCTTCTCACTCTCTACTCATTACTCTTTGAATCGAAGTGCTATTGAAGAGTTATAGAGCAGTTGTAATCATTTGGGATTGTTTTGGGTAGTCTTGGAAACGGTGTGTTCCTTGTAGCCGTGAAATCAAGGAAGGAAACGGTGTTAACCTTGTAGCTGGGAAATCAAGGGTGGTGGAAACGGTGTTAACCTTATAGCCGGGAAATCAAGGGTGGCGGAAACGGTGTTAACCTTGTAGCTGGGAAATCAAGGGTGGGTGAAACGGTGGTAACCTTGTAGCCGTGAAATCAAGGATGTTGTACTTGGATATTGATATAGTAATAAAACTCTGCGCAATCCAACGTTGCGTGGGACTGGACGTAGGAATAATCCGAACCAGTATAAAATCCGGTGTGTTCTTTCCTTATCTGCATTTTATTTTGGTTTATTTCTGTGTTTGTGTTTGATTCTGTCTGTGATCATCTCTGTAGTGTGTAATTCATATAGTAGATCATACAAGTTTTAGTTTTTCTAAAATTCCTTGAAAACACTACTCACCCCTCTCCCCCCTTTAGTGTTTGTTTTGCCTTAAGATAATCCGCATTTCGCATTTCCTAACAGATATTTCACAATCAAAGGTGTAGTACTGCTTGTAGTAGTGGTCCTTATATCTCGTATTACACCTAATGGTATCCCTTAAGTAGTCGAATACAAGCTAGGTATTCCCTGATATGCACGACGGAACTGGAAGCCCCTGTAAAACACGTTGAATGCTCTCGTGTCTCTAGTACTGGTAATTGTATAGTAAAAGAATGTGTAATCTAACAGAAATCCCGGTAAGCATAACAAATCTAAGTACGTATTGTTCGTCTCTCAAAAAGCAAAGTGAAGAGTATGGGTAGTCTTCTACTAAAGAGAAGCTAATTAGCCATACAATTGTGCATCAAAAGTTAAAGTCAATCGAATGCCTTTAAAATTTGATATATGATGAGTTAAAATAAATTTAATGCAAGTTTATACATAACTAATCATGAAATATAAAACATACCTACAAAAGTATGAAATTCTATATCATCCAAAAAAACCAGTAATATGCTGATCAACATCAACTTCAGCAATCTCATGAAGCATACAATACATAGATACAAGAGAACCACGAGTTCTTGCTTCTCTCGCCTCTTGGAAAAAAATATTTTGGATATTAACTCCGTGAAGTAAATTATAACTATATAATTTTTAAACAAAAATGTCAATCAACTGACCAAACCTAACCGTACGTGCAAGTGGATAAAAAACATACAGTATTTTCTATGTATGGCAATTTTACAATAAATTAGTGTTCTATTTGAATTTAGAACGACATTTACAGTGATAATGACACAGATAGAAATGTGCACTTGATCATTAAGCAACACATGAAAATTGCCGAACTCTTTTCCCGATCCTACGTTTTGATCCATATCCAGAAACAAAGCAACGACTTCGAAAAAACAACCATCATCCACCACCTACGATATACTCATGTTTGGTTTATTCGACCTGCCCTCGAAGAGTTACTGCCTTCACCACAATCATCTTCACCACTTCCACGATTCTCTAGAAAATTACTACCACCACAAATAACACATATTATTCTTCTTATTTTTCGATAAATAATCGGGAGATTAAAGCTTAAAATATGATTTTAAAAAACGAGTTTTAGGTTTGGATTTGCAGATGGAAATTTGAGTTTGATGAGAGGTGATAAATGATAACATGAGCTGGCTATGTATATTAGTTTATCCGGTCTTACAAAGGCCGGATAAATTGATGGTTCGGATTTTCCTACTTTCTTGACACGCATTGTAATGTGCAGAAATTTTATTCGCTGTTAGGTTATCTGACTTCACACAAGTCAAATAACAAATTTTATGCATTTTTTTGCTATTGGACCAAATTGTGGGATGATACAGGTAACCGATCCCACTGTTGTGAGTGTTGTTAGACCGTTTGATGTGGAAATTTTTTAAAACTACAAAAAAGAAAGTGAAAAGGTTTTGGTCCAAAAGCATCATACATTAGCATAGTTGATGTTTTTTTATGGCACTTTCGACAAACGGTAATAGAATATTTAAACAAGTTTGGTTAAATGAGAAATGTGTTTAGCTATGAACAAGAATGGAAAGTTTTAGCAAAGCAATCGAAGAACTATAAATTAACGCACTCGGTTCAAATCAATTCTAATGTAGAGCACTTCAACATGATCGAAACACAAATAATTGCATCTAAAACAAAACTTATTTGCAAAAATTGTTAATATTCTAAATTTATATAATAAAACAATCTAACTAGTACCATTTACTTGAATACCTCAAATGGTCCCAAACACGTGGTGAAATTTCTTGATGGATGATCGCTAGTGAACCCCATAAATGTAGCAGCATATCACCCGAGCCAAATGCCCACGGTCCAAGAGAAATAACCAATCAAAACGCAAAATTTCATGGGAGTTTCACCCAAAAAAATAAAATAAGAAAAGAAAAAGGTACGTTATTCAAAAATCTCTGCATTCTGATTGGTTTGCCTTGCAAAAAGGGAGCATTCTACCCAGGAGACCTGCATTTCGAGCACCGTATACCAAACTTGAAGTTGATTTTGTTGATGACTTATTAGCTACATCCTATACTAACCAACTGTATGAGTCATGACATCAGCACTCCGTAAAACAAGCCGAGAACATGCGAGGTTGCAATCAATTGTCAAACATATGTAACATAAGGCTTCAACAGCTTCATCGATTGAAATGATATATGCCATGAAGTAAGCGCAAGCAGGCAAACGAAAGATGCAACACCATAACATTTTTTATCAGTATGCTAAATGTTACAATTCATCTCTTTACAACCATATCACAGAACCCCAAAAAAAAGACAAATTTTAAATAAACAAATGGGATATTAAATGAACAAAGTGTGCACATCTATTATCCTCAAGGACGCATTTGAAAGTGACTTCTCAGTATCTCGGAGGTGTTTTATACAAATGAGAATCCATCTTTGAGTATGGATGAAATGAAGAATTTAGAGGGACAGTTGCAAATTCAGAGTCCGGATTCTTGGATGAATTTTGTTGTCGAGAAGGAATATACTGATTTGAAGTATGACTCGAAGTTGAGAAAGTGTTGTTACTGGTATTCGTCGATCCATTTCTCGTGTCCTTTGTGCTTGATGACAGACGAGCAACAGCTTCTTCGGACTCTCTCCTTTCTCTTTCCTCTGTTTCTTTGAGCAGGAAATCAACCCATAGATCTGCAAATGACTGACAAATATATGCAAATTGAGTTAATATAACTGTATCGCTATAGCAACCGTTACATACCCCCTATACCAATCAGGCTATGCATCTAGAGGACTGCTTTACTTTATTCTTTACTATGTCCCTGTTGTTAGAGAAGGTATAATTTTTTTCAGGACAATGTTATCGTGTATGCGCCCATTAAACATGACATGTAAAATCTGAAGTAAGATATAAATTCTATAGTAATATAATTCAAAGAAGAAGAAAAATTGGAAATAAAGAGACTGATGAATTTTCCATTTGCAATAGGAAAGCATTATCAAAAGTAAGCATTTTGATACCCTATTAAATTGATAGAGCATAACAAAATCGATTTTAAGAACTTCATAGGATTCACTTTCAAGGTCTTTGGTAACTAAAAAAATGCATTCAAAACGTGAACGGACTGACCTGGTTATCAGAAGATTGAGGAGACGTTTCAGAAGAGCTTCCTCCTAAAATTCCACCAACAAGGCGTCCTGGTAATCCTAACACACCTCGAACAACTCCCTTCCCTGCACCACCACTCTGTGCTAAACCAATTCTTTGCTTATCTTCTTCAGAAAAGCCTAGCATTCGAACCATTAGATCTAAAACCTGCAAAAATAATAATTTTTTTGTAAAACAGTTATAATTTGAGTTATATACACAAGAAACACTAAAAGGAAAGTAGATTACTTCTTTGCTATGATTTCGTTGAAAATAGGTCACTAATAGTTTGATCACAATCCTCCTGCCATCAAAATAGTCATCAATCTCGGAATTTATTATTAATTTTCTTACATCAAACTATAAAGAAATAAAACAGGAAGGTGATGTCCTGTCCAACATTAACACAATAAAAAGAATAACATCACCATCCCTATGAATATGAATATTTGGGAGAATAATAAAAATAATAAAGAAGAACACCAATATAGAGATGTATCCTCCTGAATTCATGAAACATTTAGATCATATACTGATGGCGACTAGCAAGTTTTTATTTTATTTTAGTGATATATAAAATAGATCAGTATATCAACTTTAGTCATCCAGCTTGGAAAAACAAATAATGTTTTATCAAAGACCATGACAATTCACACACACACGAGCGTGTGTGTGTGTATATATATATATATATATATATATATATATATATATATATATATATATATATATATATATATATATAGAGAGAGAGAGAGAGAGAGAGAGAGAGAGAGAGAGAGATTTGGCAACAATGTATTTTGCATATATGCTGAACCTTCAGACCAGTCTAGGTTTTTCATTAATGTGCATATTTTGACGGTTAATAACATAGGCATAATGTCTAATCATAATATGCTATGCACTTGATGGTAATGGATATAAGATATAGCAAAACTAATATGCCAAATCATATGCAGTCTAATATAAACATCGTAAAGTACCTATCAACATAATTGTCTGAATCGAGAGACATCAGATTCAGCCTTGACATATTCTGCTCTAATGCACGTCGTAACTTTGAATTATCTTCCTCTAGCTTCTGCATTGAACGCTTACTATCCAGTAACATTCTTTCTGCTTGTGAAAACTTGGCCAAAATTTCTTCCTTTTCTCTTCTGGACATTTCGATACCCAGATTTTGAGCCTCGATACCCAGATTTTGAGCCTAATAGTTTATAGATAATATCAGAATTTACATGACATGATTATTTTATCCAGAATATACTAGTATTTAAGGTATTTAACATCATATCTAGAACCAATCATATTTCAAATAAAAATACAATGAGCCAAACTCTTCAAAGGAAAAAGGCTCGTTTGTTAAATACTATGAAAACATTTCATACGATTAAGATTAAAAGATGACCATCACTGACTTACAAAAAAGTATTTTGATGCTTCGAATATTGCCAAGCAATTTACTTGCTGTCCGCATTACAAATTTACTGAGCAAAACAATTATTTTAAAAGCATACCTTTAGGCTTTCAGACATCTTTGCTGATTCTTCTTTAGCAACAACCAATTCTCTTTCCAATCGCTCCTATGAAAATCAACCAGCAACCAAAGAAGAGTAAATATAATACACAGATAACAAAATTCAACACTAGACTGCTAAAAAGTAGGATTCATAATGACAAGTATAGAATACATGTTCTTACCTTGGCTTCACTTTCGGCGTAGTACTGACCAAGTGCAGTTTGAAGATTTTGAAGCTCAATGTTCTTCGAATCGACAATACTCATACAATTTGCAAGTTTTTGCCTCAGGTCATTAATCAAGTCATTTGATTTTTGAAGCTCATTACTTTTGAATTTCATTATTTCTTCTTTGTTTAAAGTTTCTTGCTTCAAAACACTTTCCAACTGCAAAATGTGAGCTCTTTGGCGTTCAGCTGTTTCTTTTAGTTCATCGATAATTCTGTTGTCCTCATCCATCTTGTCCGACTCTTCAAGTTCCTAGACAAACCATCTTCAATTTTACTGCAGAATTTTTGAAAAGAAAAACCTTACTAAAATTGTGCACCCGATCCCAAAGTATCAGCAAACGCGTAATGGAGAACAGATGCTGAGACCAATGGAACTACTACAATCACTTGAGACTACATGAACTACAACTTATTCAAATTAATATAAAAGAAAATGTCTAATTTGGAAATTAAACTACTCATTATAATTAGTGTTCGGCAAATGAAAATTAACATGAAATGTCATAAAGTGGAGCTTCAATCAAGCTTCAACTTACTATTTCTTATTCAATTGTAACTATTTTATGCACTTTCACAATTTTAATAACTTCACAACTAACACAAGCAATTACATCTGACGTCGTCACTACAAGGCATGGGTTCAACTTTTGAAGGGTAATTACATTGGGAAAATTGTTTCCATACTTGTAATTTGTATTTGTAAATAAAAGAGTGTAAAAGCTGACAAGTGGGTGAATAATTTTCTAAAGCCAGTCGCATCCTTGTTCAATCATGTCAACTTCAAAATATTTGAAAATGATACGACATGTATTCTTGAATGCTTTGAAGCTAGCCTGTTGCATGACATATTCTGGAACACTCAAATGATCAAATAGCAACCAAACAACCATCAGATTGTATAATTTGTTGTAGTGACATTAGGATAGTTTCTCAATAAGACGTAAAATGGAACTCTCTTCTAAAAAACAAACATACATAACACAGAAGTCAAACAAATATTGGAATTCTTTAATATTAGGCGTGTCCGCTAAGAGAACGATAAGCAGTGTAATTTTCTTTTCTATCTTCGTTGCAAAGGATATACACAACAATATCATTAATTGTCTAGTACAACATCGTTAGTAAGAAATAGACTAATTACGAAACAAAAGATTAAAAATGAAGAGTCATTTTGCAAATAAAGTGTAGCCACTAGTGACAAAATGGGGATTCTATACCTTATCAAGTAAATGTTGCTTTAGTCGATCCAATTCATGCCATGCTTTATCTCTCTCCTTAGAAGTGTGTTCTAAAGTCTCCTTCAATTTCCGAATTGATGATTCCATTTCTTCAATTGCTTTCTAAATCAAATAGGTCAATACTGAGAGAAGATTAATTAGACATCAATATTTTTGTTAGAGAATAGTTAAATGCTACACCCACACTAGAAATTTGCAGAAGTGGGCGGTTTACAGCAATTATAGTAACTGCTAAACTAAAAGGTTGTGCAGATGCATTACATGCAATAATACAGTAGACAAATCTCACTAAGCATTAAAAAAGGATCGGATACAGAATAACTTGGACACCAATTGACAACATGGTACTTATCGAGGATTAAATTGTAATGCAATATGCTATCGAAGATGTGATATCATAAATATCAAGGGTAAAATCCAGAAGTGATTTCCAGTAGCTATGAACTGAATATAGACGAGTCTAAGCAAATTTGGAAGATTTATTGCCAGTTCTCTAAGTTAACGCTAAATTATTAATTCAGGGATAGCTGGCTAAGGGAAGGAACACGTTATCTGACAATTTATCAAGGAAAGTCGATTAGTAAAATGACAATGATGACAACAGACACAACTCTTGGTCCCTTGGATCAAAGTATTCTACAACGGACTGAATAACATTTTGAAATATAACATCATCAACACAAAGATAATATCGTGTTTTTGTTGAAGACGGAAGAAAACACTGCATTTGGAAATAACATGGGACCGAAGAAAGACAAGACTAAGCTAAAAAAAAAAAAAAAAATCCATGTTTACAATAGCTAATGGGAAAATAATTGGACTTCCACCAAAACATAAAACCAAAAGAACCTTATTAGTTGTCGCTTATCAAATCTTAGACTACAGAAAGATCATAATCTACAAGCGAAATAGAATATCAAGATAGTTTGTCATCAAACATAAATATTGATATGACATGCAGGTTCGAACTTTTGATTCCTTGCTAAAGAAAGGAAGGCTTACCTTATCCACAAGTCCAGCCTCATTGTTTCCAGAAGTTTCTAAAGAATTCTTAGTCTGGAGATTTAGAGCTGATTCACGTTCTTTTTTCTCTGTCTAGAAAGAATACAGTGAGCTATACTAAGAGAGAAAACAGTCTTATAAACATTGAAAAATACACGGTTTACCTTGAGCACTTCATTCTCTTTCTCTAGTCTTGATATCATTTTTTTCAATATTTCCAGTGAATCGTTTCCCCTTGTGTCCCTCCTGCTAAGCTCTACTTGCAGTTTACTCAATTCTGCAATTTTCTCCATTAATTCATTTCGCACTTCTTTCAACTCAGTGGCAGTCTGTTAGAAAAGGTAGTAACATTATCCAATGCTAGGATTACAAAAATTGAAGTAGAAAACAATATGTAATTGACATCTACAGTATAATTTAGTGTTTCTAATTTCGATCATCTCTGCCGAAATCCCATTATGGATCCTGATAACAAGCATCAATGTTTGGTGGTTCAGATTTTTTTTTTTCCTTTTTTTTTTTTTTTTTTTTTGTATATCGACCAAGATATTGATATCTCAGCTGATATTGATATCAATATCCAGACCGATACCTGGGCCAAGATAAAAATCAGACATCTTGCCAATATTATAAATTTTTGTGGATGTTTAAATTTTTACCAGAATAAAATTGTGTGATAAATAGATAAACACGAAGTTATGGAGGCACGCATGCTACCAGTCGAAATGGAGGTTTTCAATGTTAATATGAGCAACGACGTCAGCGGACTCATCATTGGATGCACGCAACTCGAGATCAAATTCAAAACTCACTTTAAAACAAGGTTCAAGAACTCTGTTTCAATCATTCTAAATTCGGTCATTCTAAATTCGGTCAATTTCGGAAATTTTGAAAGTTTCGATTTTCGTTTCGGTTTCGGTCATTTCTGTATTTTCAATGAAAAGGTAATGATAAAAGTTGCAAATCCAGTGGTAGATATAGTTAAGAAAAGACAATGATGCAATGTACCCTCCCACATAGTTGAGTTACATGTCTGCTTTTATTTATATTAACTATAATTTCTAAGGTCTAAAAAACTACTCGGAAACATGTAACACAGGAGTACCACTCCAAAGCCCATACGAACCTTTTCTTAAATCCTCTCATATTCATTCCAAACAAAATACAACTTGCTGAAATGGGAAAAAAGGTGAAGAGGAAGGCGGAAAGGGGGAAAACACTTGTGTCGAAGTCAATGATCCTTGGTGACGTCGACGATTTGGCATCCTCTTGAATTTGGTCGATCTCCTCCATCGTGAAGCTGGCTGAATTTGCACTGTCAAATTTAGGAATGCTTTTGAAGATGATTGTGGTATGTTAAGTTTTCAACTGATGTATTTATATGTGAAATCCGATTCTATTCCTAATGTTCAAGCACGCCCATAGACTTTAGGGTTTTCTTTTTGGTTGTTTTTTGAGTAATTGATTTCTAGTGCTTTCTTTTTCTTTTTGGTCCGCCTCTTCCTGTTCTATCTAGTTATGCAATCCTGATTTGATTCCTTTTTCCCCGCTGTCGTTTTGAATGGGACGAGACTTTGCCTTAATCCTGAATCGTCATCTGCCGGAATCGGTACGAGTCGGTCGAAATCTCGTGGTTCCAGACGGAATCTCAAACCATGCTTCCAAACCAAACACTATATATGGATTCGAATCTGATATCGGTTACAAAAAATGGATCAATAAATCGCTCACTTAATCCAACTCATACGCGGTTAATTGTTATTTTCAGGTTACTTTGAAATGATTAGGTGTCTTATTGGTTTTGAAGTCAGAAGATGATTTGATTCGGTTAGATGATGACTAAATTCAATTACAAGGGGATTTTTTTTATGAAAGATTACAAGAGGATTTGGTTGTGGTATCAGGTTGACTTGATAATTCTAGAGAATTAAACGAATATGATTGTATTGGTTCAACGCACGCATGCGCACATGTGCGCACACATACACAGTTTAGCTTTGGATAAATCAGTTAGGAGCCAATGGATATTGAATTGAACATTTTAGATTGAAAACTCTGAAACAGCTAATCAAGTAAGCTAAAATTATCTCTTTAAGTAGCATTCGTAAGTATTAATGGGTATGCAAATAAATTTTAGACAGCCTATACTTCGAGATAGTCCTTGGATGAATTTTAGATCCGAGATGTATACCTAAAACACACTCAACTCGTTGAAGACCTCCACTTATACGAGATCGGATCTCTAAAAATTCTAAGATGAAACATGATTGAAACCCTAAATTTGAAATCTAAGAACAAATCAAGCAAGATGTTATGCTGAGGAGAATTAGAAAATTAACGGTGAGCTAGTTTAATATTTTGTGGCTTCTAGGAAACAAGATCGACACTCAATAATTATTCCCATAAGAACAAAATTTTCAATTGGAGAAGGCCACGTGCATCTTTTTAAACCACATGTATCATGTAAGTTGCCTCGTTACAATAAATGTGATTATACAAGATGTAAACGAAATTAGGCATGTGTTTTTCCTATTTATTCACATTCACTTCCATTGTCCTAAAAAAACAACTAAACCCAATATTTGTCTTTTAAACCCCCTAAATTCGACCATAATATCCCTATCAAAATATATCTGTTCTATTCCATTCTAAAAATAAAAAATAAGTTAAATCTTTATTTATATTAGCTAAAACCAAAACAAATAAATTGTTCAATTTCGTATTCAAATTGCAACGAACATTCACCCTTGATAAGATATTATGTTATTGTATTAATGGCTTTGATTTGTTAGATTAGAGCACTGATTAATTAATTTTGGGTTTGAGAGAATGATTAAAAAATTGCACGGTTTTTCTTTGAACTAGTGTTTAGAGATAACAATGATGAATGGATGCGGCTGTTGATGGGAGTGTAAGGTGAGGTGTTTGATGAAGGTTAAGGTTTGGAAGATAGGGATTTAACTTTATGGGATTAAAGAGGGTATTATTGCAAACGACAAAGCAAATTTCTGATGGGGGTTAATAGCAAAAACTGGAGGTCACATATTAGATGCCAAAAAAATAGTTTACATACAGAAAGAACCCGTCTCAGGATATGATAACAAACAATAGTTACTAAGATTGATTATCTATACAACAGTAGACGTTAACAAGGTATAAAAGGGACTTACCTTCTGTTTCTCGTTCCATATATTTTGGAGCTCTTGCTGGGAGTGTTCTCTCAATTGACGTTCCTCTATGGACAATACATTAAAAAAGGGTTATTACCATTTTGAGGAGACATGATATTCACCACAAAAGTGGCTCCAGCTTGTTACCTTGTAGTTTTAACTTGATAGCTGATGCAGTTTCACGTTCATTATCCAGCTGTGCTTTCAGTTGAATGATTTCAGAATCTTGAATAGCCTGTGAAACAACCAAACGTCCATATTACGCGATGCACACACAGATCCAGGAATACGTTACTACAATAAATAAATTATGGCATACAAAATGTATTGAAATGTAGGCAAGTATGATATATATACTATCTCAAACATGTGATACTACTACCACCTAAATACCACATATCCCCCCCCCCCCCCCCACCCCCAAAAAAAAAAGGTAAAAAGAAAAAGAAATCAACTAGACCAAATGCGTTCTCACAATTCACAACCCAGAAAGATACAGGACAAACAAAACATGCAACGCACACACAAAAAAGATCAACGGCACGCACTTTGTGTGTGAAAAACAAAACAATTAGTGCATAGGGTACGCGTTCTATGTGTGGGAGGCAAAATGATTAAAGCAAAATCAGTGAATGCTCCATGCATAAAAAGCAAAACGAATATACGGTTAATGCCCACTACGCGCACATGAAAAGCCTATCAACTAGTACAAACGGGGAATGATTCACATATAAACAATAAAAACTAACAATATAAGATTAAAAAACCTAATTGACATTTACTGGTATAACATTAGTTCAACATACATAAAATGTAAAGATGATTAATTTAAGCATAATATATGCTGGTTCAAAGCATATAAAATATTGTTGTAGCAATTGTTTTCCCTTATTATTTATCTAATCTTGACGCCTACATTAATAGAAAAAGGAGTGCATATAACACAGCAGAAATGTTTTAAATAGCATGTTACAACACATAATATTATTCAAACTATTTAACAATTACAGCCCTTTTTACTAGACTAAGAGCATCTCCAATGCATTAAGCATGTAATGTCTAATTTAATCTATGTGTCCACAATGTCAAACCAATGTAATCAGATAACACTTTAAGAGATAGAAAAAACTCTCCAATGCAAAATGTTATTTAAACAATAATTTTGACACCTCTAGCCAATCAAATCGTATCATAATTCAATTAGTTGTATTTAATTAATTATTATTGGTTTCACATTGTCAAATACAATGTCCACAACCAGACATTACAATTGACAATGTCTTTTATTTTGTGTGCCACATCAGATTAACATTATACTTCACAATAGCATTGGAGATTAAATTTCACTTGAAATTGTCAAGTGCTTATGTGAAATATATTTAACATGACAATCACAATAGCATTGAAGATGCTCTAAGCTTCAAAACATGTCATTGTTTGTCAAAATATAACCTAATTTAACAGAAACTAGTTTACGAATGAAATTGAAATCAAGGTTCCAAAATTGGATATCGTTCACTCGAATTTTTCTTAGTTTTGGACGATTTCAGAAATTTCAGAGGTTTTAGTCTTGGTCCCGATTTCAACTTTCAATAGTTTGTTAATTGAAATGTAATAATGATCGATGTAAATAAATTATAAAATATAATCTAACCCAATATGTTTATACTAAATAAATTTAAATTAGAATTAGAAATATACCAAATTAAATTACTCTAAACAAAATTAAATGAAATAAAACAGTCCAACCCAATATATCTCATTAAGTCGGCCCTGATTTTATAAAATTATCAAATTAGTTCATTTCATAGACCAAGCGCTATCTAAATTTTAGTCGATGCTATTTTCTCAGCCTTGTCACATTTCATCCCTAACTTACAAGATCATCCTCAATTCACGTCTTCACCTTCATCCCCCTCAGCCGTCTTCCCCTCGCTTCAGGGTCGGCGTCTTTAACTTCAACCCTAAATCGATGTTTCCCTATCGACCTTAAATCGAGTTTTTTCCTTCAGCCCTAGATCGACTGCAACAAATGCTTTGAAATCGATGACTCACGTTGTTATGAAATCGATGAAAACAATGCTCTTCTAAATTTGCAGCTCCATCTCGATTAGTAATTTACCTTCTTTTTTTTTTACAGCAAGACCAGGACGGGATTTTTAACTTTATCCTGTCCCGCCACTGGCCGGAATCTCGGGGTTCTGACTGAAACCTTAAATCAAGGCTTATATTAAGTTATGAATCCTTCGATTGCGCAAAAATATTTCAAACAAAATGCATTTATTTGAAATAATCAAACTTTACACGATGTGATAGTTATTTACAATTTGATAAAAACTACATACAATCAATCATGATATCAAAATACTGTGTTATTGACTGGAGAAAAATATGTTAGACGATATATATATATATATATATATATATATATATATATATATCTTGATGTTCAATTGTAATATTATAATTCTAAATTGTTCAGTATAAGAAAAAAATTGGTATTTAAATGAAAAGTGTTTCTTAATGATTACAAATGGGAAGATGAATTTACCTTTTGCATACTTTATATAGACATTTTTGACAAACTTAGGTAAAGCTATAAAAAATCAAAATAAAATGTTACTTCTACTTAAATCTAAAATAAACAAAGAATGGATACCGATTTACCTATGCTAAGAATGAAAATAGATTTAAAAAACTGAAAACCGAATATGATAAAATGTGTGAAATATTGTTATATGACTTTAATAATATTATTTTGTCAAATAAAAATAGAGATTTATTTTGGGAAAGTCTTCTTAAACACAAAAAATTGACACAAATTGAAGGACACAAATTCTCAACCATTGGATTACCCCTGATTTTCACCCCTCGCATAAGGACAAATTGATCCAACAGTTGAGATTTTGTATCCTCTGATTTGTATCAAATATTTGTTTCCAAATAGCCGGTCCCATTTATTTTTGTTGTCATCAAGATTCTAACCCGTGACCTCGTCTATATATTGTACCGGGAAGTCGGAAAATTCACAGTCTAACCAAAAAATTGTGTTTATGTTCCAACTATATAATATAGCGAAAGTCTATTTAGACACACAAAATATACACAATTGATGATACGACATCTCTCCACCATTAAATTGCCCATTGATTTCCACTTCTCGATATAAGGACAAAATGACCCAACGGTTGAAATCCTATGTCACTCAGTTTGTATCTAATTTTGTGTCAATATAATCGTCCATATATATATATATATATATATATATATATATATACACACACACACACACACACATATATATATATGTGTGTGTGTATATGGCACATTGCACGTGTTAAAATAGTTTTATACAAAACTTTAAATCTTACTATGTACATAAAATTTCATTCATGTTGTATCTCTCTCTTTACAATTCAAATTTCGTTTAAACTGCAATGGATAACAATCAAATCATACCGACATATTTAACAATAATTATTTGGATCTATATGTCCAATTCTAATTTTCCCCAATTAAAATAAAAGTGAAATTAAAGAGATATTCAATTTTAGAAGTTAAACAATAAAATTAATTTTGAAGTGTGTACAAATCTTAAAATATGATCACTTGAATGTATGAATTACGATTAAAACCCCGTTTTGATTTAAGTTTGAACATTATGATTTACAATTAAATCATGTTCTGTAAACCTTGCCTTTGCCTTTGAAATTATTAATTATTAATTTTATACATTACTTTAACAAGCAAGAATTAAGTAATACAACAACAACTAAGCCATAAATCCCAAACAAGTTAGCTACAGATGGAACCCAAAAAAAAATGCTAAAAGCTTCAATAAAAGTAAAACAAAGTTTAAAATAATTAAATAGATAATAAAAGTAGTTAAGTAATATAAGTAAAAAAAGAGAATGAACTTTTACACCGAGATCATGATATGAACTTGTGATCTCATTTGTGTACCGAACTTCCCATTTGAAAATAGATATTAATCTATTAAATAATAGTAAAACGGAACATTTTAAAGCTCTCTCCTTAATTTTCTATGTTATCTCTATTCAACTTAAAATTCCCAAGATATTTTGTATTAGTTTTAAAAGTTAACACCATATTTTAGGAAAAACCCTAATCTTCATTTTTATTAATAGTTGTAATACCTTTAGTGTCATAAAAATTTGCTGTCAACGTGAAGTGTCAAAACTAACTAGCTATAGATATTAACAAATTTCAATATCTCTTAAAAATAGAATATAACGCTTAAACTTCTTTACAATTTCAAAATATCACTTCACGCTTAGGAGTAAAATCCAATAGTTAAACTTCTTTTCAAATTCAAAACATGTCTCAATTCTTAAATATAGAATCCAACAAATGAATATCGTTCACAAATTCATTGTCTATTAATTAACTGTATAAATAAAAAGTCAAACTAACAAAAAAACTGATATTGCAACTTAAAAGTAAAAAAATTAAATTGAATACCATTGATTTAAACATAAAAATATGGTTAAATATATGAGCAAATTATTCTCTTACATGCGTTAATCATATATAATTTGTAGAAAAACAATTCACGCATGTAGCATACGTCATCATCATGCGCAAAGCACGTGCCCTAACATTCATAATAATAAGTGACTTTTTAACCAGTCGTGAATTCAATATTCAAAAGCAGAAGAAACTTTTGCTCTTTTATTAATTTTGCTTTTTCATTCTCCCCTTGATTATCTCTAGATATTTTACTAATTATCTTTAATATTTATTTGTTGATTTGTATTTAAATACCAAGATTTAATATATTTTATAATGTATATATTTCTTTCAAGTTTTCTTATACTATTTGACGATTAAGTACATATTTAAAAATTAATTAGGTGATCTTAAGTTAAAACTATTCAAATAAACAACACAAAGAACAAATATTTGTTAACTGATCTAATAAATTCTAAAACATGGCAGTTCACCATGCGTATCACATTTATATTTTCAAAATGGTAAAGCTAATTTTTATTTCAAGTCCGCATAGTTTAAAGTTTCGACAATAATATATATGTGTGTATATATATATATTATTACAATGTTGTCATTTTACCTTTAAATATCAACATTCAACTATTACTATTATTTGCCGATTTCTCCTAAATTTTCTTGTATTGTTACATTCGTGTTCATATATGAATTTATCTGGTGGTCTTAAATTTAAACATTTTAATAATACAATGATCAAATGTCTATTTTTTGACTCATAAATCGTAAAAATGACAATTCACTATGTGTACACATTCGTATGGACAAAAATAGTTAAATCAATTTTTCATCCAAGTCTGCATAATTAAAAGGGGCAGTTTAGCTAAGGTTCTTATTGTTAGCCTGCTTTGTGACCAGGCTACCCAAAGCAAAGGATCTGAATATGAACATGAATTGATCAGTAATCGCTCGGTTGAAGTGGCGGGATAGCATCACTCTCCGGCATTGGAAGCCTCGTCAGAAGACATAGGGCAGTTTGGTCAAAATCACAACATCAGTATAAAATGGCCCGAAACTCCTATCAAACGACTTCATTTGGATCTATTCACCTCATATACTCGTAGCCCTTTGAATTAGCTTCAGTTTGAGCTTTGGTTTGGCTCAATCGGACTTATGGTTTGAAAGTTACGCTCATTTTCGTGAACGGGTGTAAGCTGACATATGACCGCGATCCGATCCGCCCTTGCCTATGCGATCCGATCCGACCTTGCCTACGCGATCCGATCCGATCCCCGAGGACGTGGCAAAGCTCCTGACTAAGTCCATCACGATCCGAGATGCATGGATCTCGCGACACCTGTCCACAACTGTCATATTGACCAATTCTTCATCAAGCCTCGATCCGATCCGATATTCTCGGGATTTGCGCCACGTGTGACCGCGATCCGCCTGACAGAATCAGCTATAAATACACATTCAGGGGGCATTTTCAGGGGACTTTTGGCATCTCCTTGTCCATGGCTGCCATGGCTAACACTTCTCCATGAATAACTATCATCTTCCTCAATAAAAATTCAATGAATTCGGAGAGAATGAATTTGTAATTGTAATCCATGAATGAAATGAGAAAATATGAAGTGGACGTAGGCTCGTTAACGCCGAACCACTATAAAAATCTTGTTGTCTCACTTTTTCTATATTTTTCAGTTATTTCTTCATATCCTATGCTCAAAATACGACGATTTGGGTGTTAAGTCCAAATTTTGATCTAACATTTTGGTGCTTTTACTGAGAACCAAATTCTCAACCTATCGGATTGCTATTCTACTATTTGGATTTGAAAGTTCGAAGAAAACAGTCTGCGTTTCTACCATTTTTGAATATTTCGTTGATTTCAGAAAATCAGAGCTTCGTACCTTCGAAAAAAGCTAAGGGTTCACAAGCTTCACGACCAAATGAGGATAATAAAGAAAATGTGCTGGAGCAGGTCGAGGGGCTCGCGGATCGCGGGGAGACCACGATCCGGTCTCAAGATGAATCCACGACCCGACCGAGCAAGGAAGTCGCGATCCGACCCGGTGATACTTCCACGACCCGACCTGGAGTAATTGTTGTGAACATATCCACGAACTGGAGAAGACCACGAACCGATCCGAAGTTGGAAGGTTGGAGCATCCCGATCGCCAAGCTGGACCACGAACCGGAGGACAGTAGCGAACCGTAACCCGAAAAAATGACGACGAACAAGGGTCACAACCCGATCCAAAAAAGTGACAATTTTTGGAAAAAATACAATTTTCAGATCATATCAGAAAAGGCTCCATGTTCCAAAATCGAAAAAATCGTGCGGTGCCCCGGACCCCCGAAAAAATCGAAAAATGACTGCGGGGCCCAGGACCCCCGCAGGCGCTGCGCCCGGACCCGCTGACGGCCTCGCCTTCGGCTCGGAGCACGGCCTCGCTTTCGGCTCAACATATATGTTGGCCAATAGTATTCATCAAAGCTTGTCAATGAAGAATAAACGGATTGTCAAAGAATTTGACAACGGAATGGCGACGATTAGAATTCCTCCAGAAGCCATGACCTCCATCTACCGATGTTATTGAATGTGAGGAGTTATTGAAAAGATTCGACACGCTGGCTATGGCAGTATACAAAATAATGATGGTCTCATAACAGCCTCCTCTTCCAGAGCTCCGATGGTGTAAAGATCTCCCTAATGCAACCGATGATGTTCCTGAACAAGTAGTGATCACCTATTTTACGTGACTTAAACCTATCCAACGGTCGGGATACCAGATGACATTGACATAGAACAATCCGGACACTATTCTGAAGATGACTCAGAAGATCCCAATGACCATGATTCTCAATAATGGGATACCCAACAACAAAGATTGATTGCCATCGAATAAGATTTGGATCAACACGATTTGGTGCCCAGAGTCAGATACCAGTTGAATCACTACAAGCCATGATTGGACCTAGGGATCCTTGCCCAGATGATAGCAACATTGACTGCTCACCAGCCACTATATGACCTTGGTCAAGAGACGAGAGCTCGAGATCAACGCAAATATGAATCAACCATTAGCTCTCCACTTCATACAACAATTGTGACAGGATATACGAACATTACTTGAAGCCTCACAAGCTATGCTATCATGTTCAAGCTCATCTGATCAAGGTTCAGACAGACCAGCTCCAACAGAATTCAGAGCCTACATTGCACCCTAGTGCCTAGTGCTAAATAGGCCAACCGAAGATGGAGCGGGAATGGTCTATGGTGACCAAGTTATTGGAGAAGCCGATTATTTGGCTGGATGGAATATGCTACGCAGTAGAGATGGCGTGAATCCCAAGGACGCTTCCCCTCCAGACGAAATGGAGTGTGAAGGAGGTGTCAATATTGCGAATAAATGGAGCATCACAAAAGGAATTGCCCGATGATCTGCCGAAGACATAGATCCCAGAAAGGATGGTGATTCGGGATGCAGCAGGGTGACATCTAATGACGCAACTGCACATGTTCCGATTGGTGACACCGACCTAACTAAGGTCTTGAAATTGGATCTCATTTAGACCTCTTCTGAACTAGGGAACTGACATGCTTTCTACAGGCGAGCCTGGATGTGCTCGCTTGGACCCTTGTTGATATTCGCAGGATTTTACCATAGTTTATGAGTCATTTGTTGAGAATAAACCTGAAGTGTGTTCTTGCCAAGCAAACAAGACGTATGCTCGATCCAGGGAAAGCATCTACCATGAAAGAGGAAGTCGGAATGTTGAAAGGCAATGGTTTTATATGATGTGCCACACATCCCGCTTGGATATCAAATCCCGTCCTTGTCAAGAACGCTAATGGAAAATGGCGCACACGCATTGATTTCTTAGATTTGAACAAAGTTCGCCCAAAAGGAAGCTTCCCGTCAATCAAAATTGACCAGCTTGTGGATTCAATGACTAGACATGAATGTATCCCTCTCATGGACGTGTGTGCAGCTTACAACCAAATTCTTATGCATATGCCTGATCATGAATAAACATGTTTTATCATTGACCTCGAACTGTACTGTTATATGGAATTGGCATTCGGACCGAAGGATGCCGAGGCAACTTACCAGTGCTTACTGAATTGTATGGTCCACAACCAAAGTGCAAGGCCCATGGAAGTCCATGTAGGTGATAGTCTTATGGAGTCCGAGCGGTCAACCTACCACGTTTCGAATCGGACAGAGATGTTCAATATCTGGAATGAACCTAAAGGCCTCATAGTTAGCCATGAACAACAAAGAATTAAAGGCGTCTGAAGCTTGGCACCACTTGTGTGTAAGGAGGATAAGGTCTGGAAACTAGTCAATAATGTGAGCAAGAAAGTAGTCGTGGTATACCCAAAGCTTGAAAAACTCGTCTACAGCTTGCTGATTGCTCTAAGAAAGCTCCCCCATTACTTTCAAGTTCATCCGATGGTATGCACCCTCACTAACTGCTACGACAGGTCCAGCAACGACCTGAGGCATCTGGAAAATTGCTTGATCGGGACATAGAGCTAAACCAGTTTGATCTCAATTCCCTCCTAAAGAAGTCCATACGAGGGCAAGCATTAACCAACTACATCGCTGAATGTACCACTCCCGAAGAGGATGTGGCAGATGTAGAAGATGCACCTGGAAGATGTAATCAGACGATGCAAAGAATGATTGACTGTCCGACGCCGGTGTCTTATTAATAACCCCTAAAGGGCGGTCAATTTACTATGCCTTGCGGTTGAAGTTCTCCGCTACTGACAACGGCTCCGAAGACGACACCCTGATTATCGAATTGAAACTCGCTAAGGAGTTGGGAATAGTGGCATTGAACATATTTTCTGACTTTCACATTGTTGTTCGCCAGGCTCGAAAGGAATTCCAGACGAAGGAACCACCACTCGCAGCTTACCTAGAACCGGAAGAAGGGTTGTTGGATGTATTAGAATGTTACAACATATCTCATGTCCTGCGAGCAGAAGATCAAAAGGCGGATAATCTGACCAAGTTAGAAGGGTCCGACAATCTAGAAAAGATAGAGATGATCCCCATCAAGACACTATGAAATACAACCATTGATCAGATGGAAGTTGATCCAACGTTGGAGACCAAACCCGGAAGAGAGTCATGGTTAACTCCATGATATCCTACAGCACAGAATGCATCTAACAAGGTGAAGTGAAAGGCGTGCAATCGTTCTTTATGCCTCGAGATATGACATGCAATTCGACATTGCCTATTTTTCTTGGAAGGTTGTCCCAAAACAAACACCAACGAGTGCAATTGCCGAATTCACCGCCCTGAATGATTCGACCAAATCACCAGTCAGCCACCCATTAGATGGGAGATGTACATGAATGAAACTTCTGGTGAACGGCGCTCTGAAGTTAGAAAGTGAAGACTCATACTTCCACTCTTTTCATCGATTATCTGCCAAGTGACTCACTCCCCTAAGGCTGGGGGCAACTACAAATTTGAGCATAAATTACTCGAGATTACATCATCTAATTCAGCGCTGATACATCAAGAATTTGCCTGGCCAATTGACTTAGTCTTGCCTGAAAGTTAGCAAGTTGAAGATCTAGAACACTTACGCATGAATGTTGGTTGATTGTCGGCGCACCAACCCTTGTCCCCGATATGGGATCGAGGGTATATCAGCAAATTTATATGATATGATTATCCCACCAGCAGTAATATCCTATTTCCTAGCATGGAAAATGCAAAAATTTCTATAAGCATGAATCCATTGTTCTCATGCTAATTTACAATCTAACACCAATGCAAAGATGTGCTACCATTAGCAATCCAGTCATGACTTCCTGACACTCTATCCTTACCCTCAGCACGGGGGAAAAAGACGATTTGAAGGAGATGCGACCTCATCACTCGCTTATAGTACCTACCTAGCCGCCTTTGCCATCTCAAGACCCCGACCAAGGTCTATTCATTTTTTGGGACTGCCGCCCCCATGATAATCTGAAAAGATACCCCTCATCAACTAAAGGACTTTGGTAGCCCTTTATTGGCAGAGATAGGGCGAAGCAAAATGGACCTGCAATGAATATGCAACGCCATTTTTCACTCAGAATGATACTCATTCCTTTAACAGGATTATTCTATAACCATGACTCTTATATTTGCATGATTTATGAGTTATTGATGTAATTAACTCAGATGAATTAATATGTGGATGGTGTAGGTATCCAGGATTTGCTACCGATCAAACTTGTAACACCCGCATATCGAGCCATAGAGCAATACTATAACGAGCTCGACTGAACTGCTCGTTTACAAAGCCACGCTCTTCGTCTAAAGAATGTTGTATAGCTCAAGGTGGATCCGGGATGACCATCCAATCCTTGGCTCACACGTGGCAGAGCGCAAGACAATTGAACATAAATCTTTGAGTTGCAAAGTTGGAGTCCTACTCCAGAAGGACGCGGTGTGACCGTCTATATGGCTCAATCCTATCCGCGATGCCGCCAGACTACATGAATCCCAATAAAGGAGGCAACACTGCCTCTCGATTCCTTACGTTTTAACCATGCAATCTACTTTCACATGCTTTCTGAGTTATTGACATGACTAACTCGTGTGATATGAATGATGCAGGTACCCGAAGTTTGGTGCCAACCATTCCTCCCAAAGACTGTTCGGAGGAACGCAAAGCCTTGGCAATCGTTTTCCAACTGTTTGTCTGACTGACTTTAATCCTCAGAGCTTGGATTAAAATATAAACCTAAGATGAGTGTGATGGGCGTGCATGATTGAAGACCGCTCGGTCCATGGCTCTAACTCTCATGATTCGAGAGAGAGTATAAAGGACGTAAAGATGACGTCCGCAAGGCTCGAAGGTGCACCATGATAAGAGCCGCCTTGACAGCACTCTAACCTCGACGAATGTCAGGAGAGTATAAAAGCGTCTCCGATTGAGCGCTGAGAAAAAGCTCTTACCCCGCTGAAGGATCGGGGAGTGGCAGAACTGCTGAGCTCGAACTCTAACCTCGGCGACTGCCAGGAGAGTATAAAAGTGTCCCTGATTGTGCGCTGAGAAAGAACTCTTGCCCCGCTGAAGGATCGGGGAGCGACAGAACAGCTGAGTTCGAACTCTAACCTTGGCGACCGCCAGGAGAGTATAAAAGCGTCTATGATTAAGCGCTGAGAAAGGTGTTGGAGACACAGCACCCCCCATAATTTCTGCTCCGCTGAAGGATCGTTGAGCATATCATGAAACAAGCTAGAACTCCTACCCCGCTGAAGGATTGGGGAGCAGATTGAAAGCTGAGTTCGAACTCCAAAGAGAGTATAAAGACGCTAGAGACTTAGCACCACAAGGGCTCCTACCCCGCCAGAGTGTCGAGGGACTGACTGAACTCCGAGCCCGGATCCTCCATGTCCGGACATGGGGGCAAAACAGTTAAGATCCTAATCAACCCTCAGCAAAGTCCTGGTCAGGCACTAAGTTAATGATTGATTGGGAGCATACCTATACACACATACTACTTTAGTGCATTTTCATTTATAATTGCATTGACTACTTATAACGCTTCATGACTTATTAGCCCATTCGCAGGTACAAGACAATGCGAAAGGAACAAAAATTTTATTACTAAACGCAGGTTTACAAAAGATAACTAGTCAAGAACGCGAGGGCCTCACTCGCAATGATGGCAACATGCTAATGGAAAACGAACAAAGGGTCGCGTCCAGAAGGATGATGCAGGCCCCTTGAAGACTAGAAAGCAGATGCAAAGAGAACGTCCATCTGCTGATCCCAACTTACTTCCAGAATGGGAAGCTCAGATAAGGCTGGATATATCCCACGTAATAATTGAACATGATGCAACTATTTCATCCCCGACCTTTCCCTTGATGCAAAGAGCAAACGGGAGCACTCGAGGCGACTACAATCTGACCCTTCACCGCTTGATTTCTGTCCTCGGAGCTTGGATGGGAGACTATGGCTTAGCATGGGTTGAATACTAACAATTCATTTTTGCACTCAACTCCGGCTCTTGATGCGAGAAGTGAACATGAATCCAGAGAAGACATGAATTCGAAGTGTACTGCTCAACAAAACCCCCTGTGGATAGGGGGCACATGATACGAGCCTTGAGCAGCATAGTTCAATTACTCGATGCCTCCGTTCCCAGCCGAATGACAAAAGCCTGATTGACGGCTAATGCTCGTGTAGAATCAAGAAGCCCGAGGCCGACCTTCACCTATTTCAGGAATGAACTGGAAGGCCGAGCAACAATCATCAATTCGCTGAAAATGATAAAATTGAAGTTCAGGTAGTGACGAACTTGGCACAGTCAGATATCAACCATCAGCTTGGGTTGAACACAAACCAATCAGCAGGCGCGCAGCATGCGGTTTCGATTCGCTACGTCATGGATGGAAACACGGGCAATGGAACAGCTACCTGCAACATCCTAGATGAGAATGCAAGAATTGTGACAAACTCAGATCATACACGACCAGTTTTAACTCCAACTCGAATGAATACTCGAGCGACATTTCATACTCAGCTCCAAGAAAGAACGCAACAATTCGAAAAACAGGAACCCGGTCAGGTCGAATGACTCGAACCATGACCCGGGGGCAATATCGACGTGGAAACAAGAAATCAGCAAAGACCCCCTTTGTAATCTCAGATTCGATGCTGGGGGCACCAGCCAGGATCTTGATAATGTGCATCAATTCTTTGATGGCAACCTGCTCGCTAGTTTGATTCGGCGCCTCTCGAGAGGCGGCACTTCTCGAGATGATATGGATAACAACAATTATAGCCCTCACACGTGGGACGTCAAGATCCCCTGTTATTCCCCCGGACTTTAAATTTTCTCTATAACAAGACTTGCTCAGAGATTTTGATGAATTCAACCCTGAAATGGATAGACTTTCATGACAAAAAGGTGTTAGCGCCGAGACGAATGACCTAGATGCCTTCCTGACTAAAGAATGGAGTACCTTCTAATTCCTGAAACGATAAGGACAAAGGAAAAGCCCTGGAAAACAATGACAAGAATGTGCAATTCCAAAGAGAATCTATACCACTTATCGAGCCCATGATCTTGTTTGTCAAGCACAATTGAACCGAGCATGAGAAAGAGACTCAATAAGACTGTGATAACCATTTCGGACTATGCTGAAGCATAAACGGTGGGGCCCAACTAACTTCATAACGACATTTATTCACTCGCATTCAACAACCTTACTTGACTCCGCAACTGATCTGATGAGAGTAACCGAAGTCGCTGATGCCCGATGAGGCAATCCTCACTATCTGACTAAAGAGAAGAGATGATATCAAAGCAAATGTGGTTCAACCATTCGCATATACAATTCCGATTTTTGCTAAATTGAGAAACAGTACAGAATGGTCTGGGTCGACTAAGATTGCTGAACCTGCAACTCTTACCAGATGCAATGACAGGAAGTATAAAATCTTCAAGATTAAATGCCTTATTGACTCAACTCAACCCCCATCGATACTGGGGGCATAAGTACTGACCTCGCTTGTCCTCCGATGGCACTGAGAGCACAAGTGTCGGTTCATAGACTAACTTTGAAGACAATCCTGGCATGAAATGGGATTCAAAACATGTACGTCATGCCTCCGGAGTACAAACTTACTCATCTTTGTCGACCAAGCGAGCTAGCTTGTGGATCGAATGTGAACTTAAAGACTCAAACTACACCGAATGGAAGGTGTGACAAACCTATCTACTACCTTGCGATGGTGACGATCCTATAGGCACTGGTCCACATAATTTTAACAACATCCCTTGCTGACTACTTCATATGTGAATATTGGATTAAGAAATGATCCGTAACAATTGTGGATTCTCTCGACTACGATCCAGAGTGATCATGGCTTTTGAATTCCTTACTGTTATGATTCAATGCGATTTTAAGATCCTGAATCAATATCAAGATATCAGGCTAGTCCAAACTTGATTACAAATGACAAATTCGTATGATGATTCTGGCGTGCTCCATCCCAATGGTCCAGATGGTAGCTCAGAGCCCGAAGATTCTTGAAACACTCCATTATTCGGTTGGCTACTTCATACATTGGCTCATATGAAAAAGAAAATCCAATCCTACCACGCGCTTGACTTGCATAGAGTGATGATGTTGTTTGACGACAACCTATGCGTGTAGGATCACGCTCGGGAGCCGACAATTTAGCATGACTTCTGACGGATGAATTAGATCTTTTGATTTGACAAGGTTTAAACAATTTCTTGATCGTCTCGAATACTCCTCTCATAGAACTTAGCCTGATTAGCTCCAATGGAAGCAATGCAACAATTGGATAAAGCCTTCTCAAGGACAAATGATATTCTAGAAAGATTTAGCTCAACAATTTCAAAGCACATCTCACCTGCGATAAGATGTACTTTGGGGGGGCAAAATGTTAGCATGCTTTGTGACCAGGCTACCCAAAGCAAAGGATCTGAATATGAACATGAATTGATCAGTAATCGCTCGGTTGAAGTAGCGGGATAGCATCACTCTCCGGCATTGGAAGCCTCGTCAGAAGACATAGGGCAGTTTGGTCAAAATCACAACATCAGTACAAAATGGCCCGAAACCCCTATCAAACGACTTCATTTGGATCTATTCACCTCATATACTCGTAGCCCTTTGAATTAGCTTCAGTTTAAGCTTTGGTTTGGCTCAATCGGACTTACGGTTTGAAAGTTACGCACATTTCCGTGAACGGGTGTAAGCTGGCATATGACCGCGATCCGATCCGCCCTTGCCTACGCGATCCGATCCGACCTTGCCTACGCGATCCGATCCGATCCCCGAGGATGTGGCGAAGCTCCTGACTAAGTCCATCACGATCTGAGATGCATGGATCTCGCGACACCTGTCCACAACTGTCATATTGACCAATTCTTCATCAAGCCTCGATCCGATCCGATATTCTCGGGATTTGCGCCACGTGTGACCGCGATCCGCCTGACAGAATCAACTATAAATACACCTTCAGGGGGCATTTTCAGGGGACTTTTGGCATCTCCTTGTCCATGGCTGCCATGGCTAACACTTCTCCATGAATAACTATCATCTTCCTCAATAAAAATTCAATGAATTCGGAGAGAATATTCATTGTAATTGTAATCCATGAATGAAATGAGAAAATATGAAGTGGACGTAGGCTCGTTAACGCCGAACCACTATAAAAATCTTGTTGTCTCACTTTTTCTATATTTTTCAGTTATTTCTTCATATCCTATGCTCAAAATACGACGATTTGGGTGTTAGGTCCAAATTTTGATCTAACACTTATCAAGTTTTAAAATACACAAAAACTTTTGATCTCTAAACTTTATAAATTAGATCCTTATTTCTCGAAAATCATCACAAAATTAAAAAATCAACGTAAAAAAATTATCAAACTTCAAATTTTGATTCAATATATAATCACCTTTGTATCCATGTAAGAAAAATACAAAAAATGTTTTAAAAACAAAAACAATAAAAAAATCATGCTTCAACGAAAATGCAGGAAAACTCAATTTTCAAAAAATTGTAGACATCAACGCAATTATATCAAAAAAATACATGCTTTTATGCATTTTTTTATTGCTTCAAACTTTCAAATTCAATGCATATAATTATTCAAACATCGCGTTGTTGTAGAAAAACCATAAAAAATGATGTACATTGCATACAAATAAAATATATCATTTCCAGTAAAATTGCTAAAATAGCAGTAACTATGCAAAAAAATTGCAAACATATCTGTAGTTTTTTGATGCATTGCAGACATGTCTGCAGCACACTATGTGAATTGTTACAAATATGTCTGTAAGTGCAGATATTTCAGTAACTTAATTTTCTTTTCGAGTATCAGCAATATACCATGGAATAGTTGTTGATACATCTGCACTTTTTCACAATAAGGCAGACATTTTAGTAACTTCTTTTCCAGTAATGTTCTATTAATATTTACAATTTAAAAAATAGGCAGTAGCACAAAAATTCATGGAAAATACGTTGTTACAGTAACAGGGATCCGCTTTATACTGAAACCTAGAGGATGATGCGCGTTGAATAAAGTTTTATTCTAGGGACCTATCCATGATATTCAATAATTAAAATATATAATAAATTGTCTTTAATTCTTATATCGTTCGACGTTCAAGTTCATGAATTTTCTTTCTTAAATTTAGGATTTAATACAATGAAATATATTTTTTCTATTTAAAGTTCGAATCTCATTACAAACATACATATATATATATATATATATGCAATAATTGCTTTCTAAAATTGTATATCACTAAAAACGTGTATAATGTTTTTTCTTTTTAAAATTGATACGTAAAGTGGATTCTTTGCCATTAACAAAATTTATTCTAAATAAATGATAAGAGTTTGCATTTCATTGTATCGGAAAATAAATAAATAAATTCAGTTATTATGTTTTTGTAAAAAAAGTAAATTTTCAATTATTTATATTTGTAATTTATGTTAATCAATGGACAAAAGTTATACTACATTCTGAAAAATAATAAATCAATATGAAACTAATTTTTATCACAGAAACAATAATTCAGTTTTTATTCAAATGTAGAAATACACTATACAAAAACGATAATTTAATTTTTATTCAAATATAAAAATGACTTAGAATATTGTAGATTCAATTTATCTCATTTATCCTAACAATTCACCATAAATTGCAAATTCCAAAAATATTGAGCATATTATTTTTATATGATATATATCGTGTGCAACGCACGGGTTACACACTATTTGTTTAGAGCAAGATTGGACCTTCTGGCGTCTCTTTTGGACAAAAGCAATTTCAATAGTTCATACAGCCAGACTAAAAGCACTGTTTCTATTCCAATTGTTGTCAATAAAGATGCACATACATACATAAATTACAAATTAACAAAATAAACCTTCTCATTTTCTGTAGAATGTGGCAATGTCTGCATTGAACCGTTACTGAATCCATCTTGCTTGATAACAGACATTCTCCCCAAATTGTTTCCTATACGGGAATTACCCACAGAAGCATTCCTCTGCAGTCTTGTAGATGCCTGTGAAGATAACATTAATCAACAAATTAAAACCGCAATTGGATTGCATATAGATAATTTAGTAACCTAAAACTTTTTGAATAATAATTAATAAATCAGTAAAGGGTCCTATGAATTGAAATCAACATTCAGCACACAACTAATTTTTATCTTCGCTTAGAATAATGTTTTGAGGGCCACAACCTGAAAATTCCAGCCATCACTACGAGTGGGTTTCAGCCTGAACCTGTCACAAAAACCTTAGATTTTGCTTATGAACAAATCTTAAAAAGGCTTGAGATTGTTGTTCTTAAATCTGGTTTTGGAACTTTCAAAGACAAAGATTTATTTTAAAATCAAGTTAACATTTGTTATATTTACATGTTATTTTCAGTCGATATAAACAATGTGATTTCCATAGCTACAATACACCACTCTTTAGTCCTTCCTTACCGTACTGCTGCTTGGAACATCTATAACTGTGCTACATTAGCGAAGTACGTTGCAACTTGTCGAGCTTTGCATCAAAAAACAACATGAAAACTGAATGAAAAAAAAACATTCAATACAGATACCTGTGTAAATTAAGGTTTATGGTCACTTTTCCATTGACATCCATGACTGTTAAGTACAGGACAAATTTTATGGTTTTTGGTACAACAGAAACTAAACTGGTAAGGAGTTTCAAGAGAAAAAAGAATTCACTCCAAAATAAAGATAACTACTTAGGCGAATGGAAGAGAACTGAGCTGGCACAAAAATTTGAATGCTAGAAAAGTTAAGAAAATATATTTCAGATTCTCACGACGCTTGACTGATGGAACTACTCTTAAATTGCAAAGAAAAAAATGAAGTATTACGATACATCCACACATGACCTTTTTCTACAGTACTGTGTGTGCGCGAGCGTGTGCGCGCTATGTATGTCTACATGCACTGACACACTCATACATGTGTGCATGTGTGTGCACGAATATCATGGTAAGGATTTGTAGGAACTTGAAAATTCTGACCTACTTGGTTTATCTGATGGTAACATAGATAGAACTACCATAGACTTTCTGGTTTTAATTTACTAATTATTGTTTTAAGGAAATATTCAAGGTTTCAAATGAAACTCCGTAGTCTAAACTAATTATTTTTCAATACTCAGAATTCATAAGAATTGAAAGTGATATCAAAAATGAGTTCACAAAAGTTAAAATTATACAGCATTTTAAAAATAAAAATCACCATCGAGTAAAACAAAACAAAAATTCCTACTAACGATACAGTTAACCTGCGTACTGATGTACCATTTTTTGTGATTAATCCGCATACTAATGTATCATATTTTGCAATGTACAGAATATTGTGTTTGTGTCTCACTGATGCAAGAGAAACACCCCCCCCCCCCCCCCCCAAGTAAAATTTCTATCATTCTTGTAAGATGACAAATTACCCTACAAGTTCCTAAATTTTGAAATAGAAGGCTAGCGGAACATGATATTTGACAATAAATTAACGTATTTACCTTTTCTATTGCATTTAAATTGATTGACTTATATGCATATTTGGGCCTTTAGTATACATCTTGCATCCAAGTAAAATATTACTATAAATAGCTAGGCAACATGATGTTCAAAGCAAGGCCATCAAAAGTGAAACTTGAAATGAGATTAATGTTGTTTAATTATGCAATATGGAGCCCTGTGCTAAATTGTTGCGAACAATGTGAATACAACCTTTTCTGGTTGTTAACAACTGTATTTTATGTATTGGAGTAGTTATACATTTGTGCATATACTTTGGATATAAATTTTGACAACTAATTTCTTTTCGATAATTTAATTATGATCGGATGTTTTATACAGTCATTAAATTTAATGGAAGCTTGTTATGTAGATAACCTCCTTGTTGATTGCTGAAATTCATTACACTGTAGTTGAATGCTAGTTGCGAAATAATAAACACATTGAAAAAACAAACATGAACACCAGTGGCCCACTTTCCTCTTATTATTATTATTATTATTTCATCTCATTTTAATATCAGTCGTCAACAATAGTAAACACCACTGATTCCAAAAATGTTAAATAGCCTACTTTTTTTAAGGTACTCCAGATCACCCAGGAAATGAAAAGGAAGCACATTGTTTTACATATTGTTTCTAGATTGTGTTTCAAATGTAAAAATTTATACACCATCGCATATAATAAAATCTTACACGTGTGAGTATATTTTTGGTGTCCACCTTAGATTATAACTTTTACCTCAAGACCATCTTGAAGTAAATTTTTGTTACTAAAATAGAAATCAAACAAATTTGAACCTATTTCTTATACATTCTCCCAAGGTAAGAGGAAGTTTAAGTGAGATTTTGAGTTCTTAAACCATGAAAGATAGCTAAATAGTTATCTTTAGTTACTAATGTGCCAATATATTTTATATTCAAGGAATATGCCACAACAAGAGAGAAAACCTGGTTTAGAATGAAAAACATTTTTATAAAATTAATCTTTGGTATGCATATAGATCTGTGCGCCTCCCCCCCCCCCCCCCCCCTTTAATTCAAAAGACGTATAAAACATGGTGGAAATAAAAGAAATCAGGAACTTCTACTTAAGTGGTAAAAAAATGATAGGTGTAGTTGAACAAGTTATCAGGCCATTTTAATGATGCTCTAAGCACCACCGCACGTTCCTAAGCACTATCAAGGTTAAATAATGCTCTCAAAAGAGCATCTAAGGGCCCTCTTTAGATACTTGATACACAATGAGCTATCAATATGGTAGTATCTTTTTCAAAAATGGAAAATTAATGTTCTACTTGAGACCTTATATGCTATTCAGTTACAAGCCCTATTCCATTTCTATGCATTCATAAAAATCAGCTAAGTTGGATCAACATTGTCTATTATGATCACAATTGAAGCGATCCCTGAAACATGGCATTTTAAATATAATACGTACTACAGATATATCAAGCCTTTTGTTCCAAAAATAATACATCTCTTTTATTATTGTATGGCATTGAAATATACATATGTTTTTAAGCTTTACATAACAAAATTTGAATAATGAATCGGTTTCATAACAAAAATAGAACCTGTGTCTTCACTTTTAAATTTGAATTATACTAATCACTACATATGATTTCCATTTTTTTCACCATCTGCAGTTGCATCTTTTATTTCTTTGCACGAACTGTTAAATCAAAAGCAGTAAAATCGCTGGATGCTTTTTTAAGAATGGATCGATGATAACCTTCAAGAGTTTTGGATATACCTCAGTGCTTTTTTAAGAAAAAAACACACATTGTGATTGTGTTTATTCATAATGAAATACTTATTTTGTTGTTCATAGGTTTGAGAGGACCTTGATGTAAGAACCATATTGCAATATACCAAATGAACAAAAAATTGTTCCATAAGGACAAAGGGGTTAAATTTTATCCATAAGGACAAATTTTAGTGTAAAGGGAGGAAATCAGCGGCCTACTATAATTCCTCTCTTTACACTAAAATTTGTCCTTATCCTTGTGGACAAAATTTTAGCCTCTTGTCCTTATGGAACAACTTTTTATTTATTTTGTCCTTCAGGGTATTTTCCTGAAACGAATATATGTCTAATTTAGTACAAGTTATATGAAAGGAGGAGTAAACTAATTTTCTCTGACACAGTTTTCAACGACTTTTTGATAAGTTAGCACATTGCGTAGATCATAACTTGCCATGGAACAAGTATAATGGCTGATAAGCCTTAACAAAAGAGTGGCCAAGTACTTGAGTTCCTAACTGAGAAATGGAAGAAACTAAGTTCGAATCATGTGTCTAGGATCATTTTAACACAATAGGTATCCAAGACACATCCACGGTTTCTTAAAAAACATATACGGAGATGAGGAGCTGATGATGCGAAGTAAGCAAAACCGTTTACAGAATAAACATCAAAATAACGAAAAATTCTCATGCATTCTAAATGCACACAATACTTAAATAATAAATTCCTATGTTAGCATGTATAAGTTGAGATCAAGTGATCAATACATGGAATAATTGTACTACAAGAAAAACAAACTTCGAGGTATAAGTTGATACAGACGAACAAGTAACTGTATACCTTAGTACTGTTTGACAATGCTTTAAAGTTTTCATCTTTCGACGTAAACCCAACAGACTCTTTGACTTCCAAATTTTTCTTTAATGAGTCATTTTCTTCGCGTAACTTCAATAATTGCTCCTGCAAATAAGAGAGAGAAATTCGGATTATCATAGATAAACTAGTTTACAAACAAATAACATAGATTGTAGAAATAGAAACTTTATGGATATTAGTGTAGTAACTACATTTCGTTAAGTGAATAAAGCATTTAATATGAGGAGATTACATGAACTGACTGAAAAACTTGGAATCCTCAAAGTGCCTCTATCAATTATTTCACCATACCCAGGGACAAAGTTAGCAGATGATCTTACGTCGATATAGGTTGGATGAATATATGTCAAATGGCACTCTTCAACCATTGCCTTACATGTTACAGTTATTTTCAAACTTATAAGAACTCATTTGGAAACAACTTATAAGTAAAGTTTGATGTTTCGGTTTTGGATATTTAAGATATTAGTCATCTCGGTTGATCTTGCCAACTTCTAAAAGTTCTTTATCTATTACGGTTTTGGATTTTAATTTCTGTAATAGGCACAAAACAAAGACAGGTTTACCCAGATAAATTTGGATTAGAATTTAGAGGTTCTGTTGACATGCTTTTTGGTCAAACCTGTCACATGTCAAGTCCTAGATTAGCAACATGCTCAAGCGTCAAGAATATCGCCTAGAAACACAAAGCGATTTGGTCGAAGTCGCGTCGCAAACATAAAAAGGCCCGAAACTCCTATCAGATGACCACTTTTGGTCCCGAGAACGTTTGTCACGATGTTTTGCACTATAACTCTTGTAGAAGGAGAGCCGAAGGCAAGCCGTCAGTGGGTTCGGGCACAGCTCTGGTGGGGTCCGAAGCCCCACAGTCCCAGTGGCGATCGACCTAGCCAGTTAGGTCGAACAAGTGGGCACCGCCTGATTCATTCGATTTCCTCTAAGCCGGAAACTCGGATCCCTCCACTTCGAACCAACAAAAACTCGAATTTCCCCACTTTGTGTTCAGGAACCTTGACTCCCTCAACAACAAGATTTCGGCCCCCCTTCATCCTTCTCGTATCCCTCAGAGGGATAAGAAATTTCGTATCCCCCTGATGGGTACGAATTTCCTGTTGCTTGGCTTCTTCAGGGGTTCGAAATTATGGCTTGTGGTCTCAATTTCCTACCAACCTCCCTTCTATAAATATCCCAAACCTTGGCCTTCATTTGTACCTTTTTCCTTGGAACTTTTGGACCTAAAGAGCTCCAAAACCCTCATTAATGGTTGTCATCTTCTCTTCCATGGCCATTGGACATGACGTGGACAATTAAAACGTGGCATACACGTTTTCCATTAACACTTGGACATTCACAAGGGTAATTACACTACTTCTAGGCTCTTTTGGACTTTTTGGACATTGAAGCTCAAATTGGACATAGTTAACCAAGTCAACTCATCTCAAAGGGAAGAAAGACATTTTAGTCGAAGTTTAGAATTAACAAGGACATTGTTATTCTATTGTAATACTTTGTACTCGAATATTGTCTAAACTTATACAACATTGTAATCAGATATCATATGATGAATGATCATTATAAAATGGACGTAGACGTTAGTGCCGAACCACTATAAAAAGCTTTGTCTCCCTACATTTACTTTACTTTACCACTTATTTGGGTTACTGATTACTTACACACATTGGGTGTTGGCGTGCAACGATTTTCCACGTCAACAGGTTCAAAACAAAATTGTTCATATGTAGTGACAATTAAGCTTATTAAAAAAACATGCCATAGCCTACAATTAAACTATAGCCCCAAATTCTCTTCATTCTATGACTTTATCAATAATAACAACCAATGATATAATTCAAACCTGATCCAAATTCTCTTCATCCTGTGTCTGGTTGTTATAATCACAACCCAAATCAGATCCAAATTATGTCATGTGTTTCGAATTTATAATTCAAAATTTCGATCTGAAACACCACTGCTAAAACCACTTGGTTTAGGAACGAAATGAGTAATAATGAAACTGCAACAAATAAAATGATGCGCAAGCATACTTTACACAATGAACAATTGATAACCAGATTTGGGTCAAACCCAAAGTGGGTGGTGATGAAAACTTTCACGATCCTAACGATACCTGCGTCGGGTATGGCTTTGGGTAGTCAAAAGTGAACTTGCAAAATGGTTAATAGTGTGCACATTTGGGTTACATTCAGATTGCGGTTATGATAGCATTTAGATCAAGCTTGAGATGAAAACCACAAACCATATAGGCTTAGTTATAAGTTGTTAAAATAACTTAAAACTTACCAATTTCTATTTTTATGTTTGGCCAAGAACTTACAAAATGGAAAAATAAGTTGCTTGGAAGTTCGCGAATCAGAAGCAACAAATACTTCCTTATAACTTATTCCAACTTCATGACTTAATCTTTTAATAATTTCAGCTTGTTTATTTCCCCCAAAAAAATTACCATTCATAAACTGCCTAAAAGAGGTTACTGATAGCTACTTTTAATTACTTACAAAATAAATGCTTATAATTGGGATGTAACTCATAAACATATCCAACAGCCATGCCATGATAATAAGAATTTGTTGAAACCGTTTCCATTGCTAATTGAATGATAGTTTTAAAAAGTTGGTAATATTCATGGAAAAATTTATTTGGCAATGCTTTGCTATTCATATTGCTTTGGTTAATATGATTAAACATCTGTTATCCGCGACTTAGATTATTGCTGATTTAGTTAAGTTTGTCAACAATATATGACATAATAAAAACTTACATTGTATACCTTATACACTTAAACTGATAGTTTATATTAATTAGTTGGAAATATTTTGACTGCAAATGCCATGATAGAAAGTGTTTTAAATTATAGAAAATTGAAAATCTTGAATTATCCTGAAACAATGTACAAGACTGATAATGAAGCGACTATGCAAAAAATAAAATAAAATAAGAAAACGCTAGCGTGTAGTTGTACTACTCAGATGTTTCTGCAAGAACACAAAATACAGTATTTAATGTCTTTTTGTTTCATATAACTACTACAAACTCATAATCATGGCAGCCAGTTTGTCGATAACTATAAGAGATAGGGGGAAAGAAAATACACGATTTTACTCCTTCCTCACTTGGGTAAAACTAAATCAGGTTATCAATTAATTTCTTTTTTATTTACAAGTTTTCTCTTCCATGTCTCCCTTATTCCTTCTTTTTCAGCTCCATTATCTCTCATCTACATTTTTCAATTTCATATATCAAAACTTTATTGATTGGCGCTCACTCTTGCCATCGCCTCCACTCCATATTTGTAGTTCTCCCTTTACTTATCTCTTTTTTTTTTCCCTTTTTTTGCTCGTATTTTTTGCAAGTCATGTTCGAAACGACACATCTTCCCCTCCAAAGTAGTCGTCCCTCTTCCCAACAAGCCATTTGCACCACCCTACAAGCTGTCCAAATCATCCTCCTTTAAAAAGAAACAGCGCTCAAATCCCAGCTTGCCAATATCATCGAAATAAAACCACTCACCTTCCAAAACACAATCCTGTAACAGCCTAACGAACTCTAGCCAACCACACCACCAAAATTTCCACCATTCCACCATCCATCGTTCCAACGGTTACAATCACACAAACCATTAACCCACAACAATTTATACTCGTCGTTAATCCACTACCATTGAAATAAAACCACTCGCCTTCCAAAACACAATCCTGTAATAGCTTAACGAACTCTAGCCGACCACACCACCAAAATTTCCACCATTCCACCATCCATCATTCCAACGATTACCTTCACAAACCATTAACCCACAACAATTTCTACTCGCCGTAAATCCACTACCACCCTCCCAACTCATTCAATAACCACTGTTTCTTTATCATGCCACTAAATTTTTACTCATACCAACTCCGTCTCTATGTATGAATCCCAACTCACTTACCATCTAAATCATCACCTTCACAACCCCTACAACAACTTCTCACACCACTCGATTAACACCACATACAAACAATCGACAACCAACTCCAATGTTATGTATACTGAAGTTGCTAGTATATTTTATGATAATGTTTTAATTCTTAGCTAGTTATCCAAGTATGAAGATTATTATCTTAGTTTTGATGCAACTAGAAATCCATATGTTAATGTCGTAAAGAAGTTGATATTCAGGGTTACATCCAATTTTTAAATCTCAGATATCGGTCGCGTTTCGTCTCGGGGATTTTATAAACTTGATCTCGTATCAGGGGAGATCTCGGACGAGATGAGCCTAACTCGGGAGTTCATCTCGAATTTCCATCTCGGGCCTAAAAGTTCATATCGGAATAATCTCGGGGTACATTATATGTTGAAAAATGATATGTTTACAAAATGATTTTTATGAATGCTATTAAAAACATAGTAACTTAAACTTGAATTGCAAAATAATTTTATTATTCTATATTTCGCGAAAGATCACTCATACTCTAAATCGTAATATGCTTAAAACAGAAATACTGTTAGACATAAAACATTAAAAGAAACCAAAGCATTAAAAAAATCAGCATAAATAGACCATAAAATACATAATTTCGACGAATATGAAAATCATAAGCGTTGTAGAACATATATGAACATATAATATGGTCATTTAACATGCAAAATGTAAAATAACAAAAGATTATCATGGCTAGATTTGAGTTTTTTAATTATTGTTCTAGTTCAGGCACAAATTTAAATTTTAACCAAAAAAAAAAACTAAGATCTCGGACGATATTACAGTATTTCGTCTCGGATGATATATCGTTCAATATTGCAATACCTCGAGTGATATATTCGAAAGGAGATTTAGAGTGATATTTGTTGTTTCGTTTTAGAAGATGCCCAAAACGAGATCTCGGAGGAGATCTCAGGCGATATTTGCGAGATTTAAAACAGTGGTTACATCCGATTCAAATCCAATTATAAAATGCCAAAAAAGCAACGTCGCATTCTCTTTTATAGATTTGGTGGGAAATACAACAAAGAGCTACATGAAAGTAAAATTTTCATATTTGATCCAGATGGTAAATTTGATGTGCAGAGCATTTTTCGAGATCGTATTTGTATATGATGATGCTCATCGTACAACCATGAGGACAAGGTCGATTTTCAAGAGGATGATAATGATACGGTTACGCTAAGAAATTAACAACGGGTTGATACATGCACTGGACCGGTCTGACTTGCACAAGCATGACACAGCATATGAACCTAATTTCTTCTAAAAGCACAATTGGTTAGTAAATGTCAGTTGTCTACTTTTCAGATTTTTGTCTTATTGGAACAATATGAAGGTGCTAGAAACAGATCATGTAATCTTTATGTAGATGGTTCAACGAATGGGAAAACCTGAGCAAGTTATCAATTATTTTCCTTCTATTACAAGTTTTCTCTTATGCCTCTACCTTGTTCCTCCCTCCATTTTTTTCCTCTGTTATCCAATTCTCTATTTCTATTTCCTAAAGCTATATCAAAACTCTATCGCCTAACTAAGGCGCCAAGACTAAATGTAACCATTTTTAAACTTCAATGCAAAACAGAATTTATAGTTTTTATTTATCTCTACTCCTTACATTCCAACTTCGCCCGGTTTACCAAGTGAGAAACATCTTAGAAAAGGAACATCATTATACAACTAATTTTAGTAAACACGAATGCAATAATTACTAATTTCATGTTTTCTAAATACCTCTTTCTCTTTCAAAACAGCGGCATAGCTGAACGCCAATTCCTTAATTTCAGCTTCTGATGTCATTAGCCTCTGAATATCTGACTTATATTTTGCAATCTATAACAAAGCAAATGAATAAATATAATCCTAAAAGTAATTATTAATCAGAAATTGGAGCACACCTCGTCGTTTGGACCGGGATCGCTGCTGATCCCATTAGAGACCGGTGATTTAGAAACTGGAGACGCAAATCTTGACGATCGGCGTCTCGAATTTCTACGGGCAGAAGAAGGAGAATCGTAAACCAACTGAGAGTTATCAAGCTCATCTTCGTCTGCATCGAATACTTCATTTGCAATTCGGGAGAGACTTTCTTTGTAATTTGCAATCGAATTAATCATGGTTCTAATTCAGATCTTTCGTACGGATCGATGATGGCAGAGATTTAAAGCGCTCTTCGCAGATCTGACGACACGAATGTTGAATTTGGGGAAAATAGAAAGCGCCTGATGAACGCTAAACAGGCGCAAATGATCCAAGTTCTAACTTTGGTCGGCTCACTTTTTAAAAGTACTTACATTTCATTGAAGTAATAACATTCAGAAACACCAAAATAAAGTTTAATACAACAGAAAAAAAAAAAAAAAAATAAGAGGGCTCCAGCTTAACTTTTTTTGGTTAGAAGGGGACTGCTTTTTTTTTTTTTTTTTTACAGAAAAAAAAAGAATCTAACGGCACCTAACTTATGAGTTATGTTAAACTCTAACTTACTGAATCCAGCGCAAGTAATAAACGAGTGAATTATTAAACATCTCAGTTACACGAATTTGATACAGCATATTAGATCAAAATTTTCGTTTTTACATTTATTTTAAATTAACCATACTAATTCCAATATGAAATTACAACTAATTACCTGATCTGATGCCTTCTGATCACCCATAAAACTTTCTTGTGTTTCTATTATACTAACTATATCCATTTTTTTATTTTTATGTGCAACATTAAATTGTAAGCATTAATTAAGGTTTATATTAATGAGAATTATAGAAGGTTAATACCGTAATTTTAATTCATATGTTTAAGAGGAGACTAATTTATTTTGTCCTCTCCATAACAATTATACAATAAATAAAAATAGTCATTTCTTTAACCAAATGTTGAGTCCCTTTAACAATCCCCATAAACTAAGAATCTCATAGCGGAGATAAATAACTCATTATTTTACATTTTCTGTTTGAAATAAACAAGCAGAAATAACATAATTTAACAACTAAATAATTAAACTGAAATGATGAAACAACTAAAATAAATTTAACTCTCCAACTAAGTCATCTTTAGAAAAGAAATCCTCAACTCTAACACTCAGGCTGGACTTCGAAATTTGAATTAACGAAGTTAAAAAAACCCGTCTCTAGTGCCACAACGTGGACCATTGTAATAACCCTCCTTAGGCATACATATACAGATTTACCAATAACTCTTGGAAGAGTGTGTGTGTATGTATGTATATATATATATATATATATATATATATGAGATGTGTGTGTGTGTGTATGTGTTGCTATGCAAGGGTGCATGGTGGATGTGTAGGGTACACAATTAGATTCATAGTATAGTATTTAATTAAATAAAGCATTTTTTTAAGTAGCATACATGGTTGAATAAAACATTCATGTGTCTATTCCAGACTTTTGTGCATATGCATAGGAAAACGTGGTGGGTGCAATATACAACGAACCCTTGAATAAATAAGTAAACTGGTTATGTGTATATTTTGACCTGGAACCATTTGAAACTTGTATGAGAAATCCCTTAATATGTGAGGAGATAAGATCATGAGAATGGCATGATCAACATGGGGTAAAGGTGGAAATTAATAAGCAGCGCTTTGTAGAAAAAAGTAAGCCAGCATGGCTTGTAGGGTGTAAATCTCTCTATCAAAAATAAGTAAAGAAAGATGGTTGAGAAAATGTGTGCTTAATGGGTGAATATAACCGTTTTTCTAGGTAGGGTAAATTTGATATTTCCTGAATGAGGAAAACCTAATTAGTTCCCAGAATAACTGGTATAAAATTAAGTTGTCTAGGCTATCTTATTTCCTCTTAGAAAAAATAAATCAAAGAAGGAATAGAGTGCGGCAGTAGCTAGAAGGACTAGGGCAGAGCAAGAAGATAGGGATCTAAAGAAGCAATTTATAAGTGAGTATATACTATTTTATGAAGGCACTAAGTCCTAAATGAGGCAGCCATTCTTGAGTATAAATATATATTGGTTTTGCTTTCAGTGATATTTATGATATAAAAATGTGCATAAAAATAATGTTGATTGATGTGTTTTGAAATGTTTCTTTGTATGGGTAATAGTAACTCATATGAATTGAGAGTTTGGAAATATTAAGTTCTTGCAGGAAAAATGAATCTGGTAGAGAATGACTGGGTTGCTTTATACTTTTATTTGATCTTAAATAAACTATTATTGTGAGGTAGGGTTTGAAAGTTTGGGTTAGGCATCATGGACCAGTGGGTCACAAGCTCATGTCTAACTCTCTCTCTCTCTCTCTCTCTCTATATATATATATATATATATATATATATATATATATATATATATATATATTTGTGTGTGTGTAAGTATATATAATGACGAAGAGCAGTATTTGTATGTGTGTTGATCCTCTTGTATCAAGAGATTTTCTAAGTTAAACTACCTCTTTGTAAGGATTTAAGTAGGAAAATCATGGGCTTAAAAGATCCCTTGAATTCTCTAATCATATGCTCGCAATAATAGAGAATAAGATAAGAATTGTGAATGAATAAAGAAAGGTTTTCTGAAGGCTATAATATGAATATATATTGGAATGTATAACTTGATCATAGCTATGGCATGGATGTGGTTGACTGGGTGTTTATTTTCATTTGCATGGATGCTAGTTTAATGGTTACACTCAGCGCGCGCGCAGACACACACACATATGTATGTATGTATGAATGTATGTATGTATGTATGTATGTATATATATATATATATATATATATATATATATGTTGATGATATGTACATGTGTAAGTCATGTTTGACAACTTAAAATCTATGGGAATATAGATAAATAATCATTTAAAAGGGTATTAAATGGGGAATAGATTAGAGGGATAAACACTTGAATTATCAAACAGATACTAGATGGCTAAGCCACTATGTATACATTGATCTATTTGATTTATAGAGAAGAAGCCAGGCATGCACATGGCTTGTGAAATCCCTGTAGGACTTTGTGTGTTTAGGAGACACAATGTGCACATATGTGTTCAATCTAGGAATGTGACGACCGCCCGTAACTTCTGCACTTAACAAGAGGAATAATGCGCTGAAAGACATGAACGATCATCAAGGTAGAAAAATACACGCAGAACCTGTCGTATAACGCACAACGCAAGGATAAAATATAATAGAACATATACAAAATGGATGGAAAGCCCAAGTAATAAGAGGAACTACTTTTCATCGCTCACCAAGATCAACTACTTGTCACCTGCTACTCAGTCTACCCATCCACAAAATGGATGGAAAGCCCAAGGTAATAAGAGGAAACATAAAACCTTGAGTAAGACAACAGTCTTGATGAGCGATAAAACAACTATCTAACATCATTAATGAAGTATATGAGAAATAGGCAGATTAATCCTCTAATCTACCAATCATGTCAACAGAGATGAAACCAACCCGTCTTCCCCACATCCGACAGTGATAGCCTTTACAAAATAATCTAATAGAAACAAACAATCATAGCAACCAGTTATCTAGCGTAGACCATCCTAATTGAGATCAACGTTCCCCAAACACAAGCCTCGAAGACCTAAACCCACATTAGACAAGCATCCAAGAGATGTTTATTTTGACGTCGAACAATCTATGCAAGACGATACAAGCAAAACAATCAACATCCATGACTCTGGCTATCACCGCCAATCCTGCCTTGAAACCACCGTTAATCGTATGGCTGACCATATCATTATGTCATCCGTCAAGGGGTAATGGTAACCCCGGTTCTAGCAAAAACTCCATACTCCATCGTGACTCATACCTAGGCCCATCGCGACTTCCCAGGGTACTCGACTAATCATGTAGTCTTTTAGGCATCCCTATTATACCCCTGCTTTGAGCCCTCTAGAAACTATGACAACAATAATTCCTCGACCTTCAATATCTCTAGTCGCCATCACCGACGACTTTCCATAGCTCAAGCGACTTCTCGAGCAACCATTATCCACGGGCTCACAACTTTGAGTCGTCTTCATATTCATTGCATTGCAACGATCAACGAACACTTTTAGACACTTCGAACATCCCTCCTTGTAGTCACGTCGAAGCCACGACCATCACCAAACCAAAAACATACATCGTTTGGTCGATATTCGATTCACAACGTTTCAGCCTTTGCTGTGAATAACATACCACGTCATTCATTTTTCCTTCTACATCGTTTCGAAAATGCCATGGTTCCCTATTCACAGCATTTCAGAACTGCTATGGTTTCTCTGTGGCCGATCCATTGGATGCATACGCCCGATCCATGAAAAATTCTTGCCTGATCCAACGTTTTCCCGTGTTTGTTCCACCCATAAAACGATGCCTGATTCATCCTATACACAACCTTCTGGAAACACTATCAATCCCTGAAAATTCAGCCTGATCCATACTTTTTACAGCGTTTCTGAAACGTTGTCAATCCCTAAAAAATCAGCCCGATCCATACTTGAGAAAAAAAAAGTTGATGCATGCCAGATCCTTGCCCAATCCATGTCAATCCAATCCATCCAAAATCAGCCGATCCATGGCCAGGAACCCTTCGATCCATCTCAAATACATGTCTGATCCATTACTTTTGGCACGTCTGGTCCATACGTTGCCATAGCCGATCTATCATCGAACTCGAGCCACGATCCAACTCCGCTCCGATTCAAAACTCGTGTGATTCATACAATGTAACAACCTGGAATTTTAAGTGTAATTTATTTGATTATTTAATTTAAATTTTGATTTTTATTTTATTCGTTTAAAACTTAGTTTGTGTGTATTTTATAACTATTTTGACTTTGAATTAAAAACTAAATTTATTTTGGTTTTTATATAATGAATGAATTTGATTTGATATGAATATATTTTAATAATATTTTCAATTTCGATCTTATTTAGTCACTTCGTTTGAATCATTTTTGACGATTATTTGTGGTAGCGGCAACCGATATAGCTCAAATATAAATGAAAATGTAATATAAAAATAAAAATCCAAAAAAATATTTGAGATACGTCTAATCAGACATATAGTATAAATTAATTTCGTCGGAAAAATTGAATATTTGTCGATCACGCAATTTTCAGTACAAAGCTGCGCATACCAGTTCAAATTTTAGCGATTTTAAAATCTCTTCGAAACCAGTTCGAACAAACATGAAATATATTCTATTCATCATCACGAATCCGACGGTGAGATTCGTTTCGCGAAAATCGGACGTTTTGACCTTTGTTTGATTGTTTTCCCTTTCGAATTTTACGTTTAAAAGGGGTCCGTAATGCCTTTTTGAACGGAGCGTCCTGACACTGCAAATTATATACCTTTGTGTCCGTCTCGTCGCGCTGATTAGCGCAATATATTTATTTATCAGTTTCGGTGCTCGGTTCGCGCTGAAATTGTGGAAATACTTGCGCAGTTCATTTTTGGAACAAAGCCATTTGACTTCGGAGTTTCCATATTCGGATTCTGCATATTTTTCTAGCCATTTTGGGTCTGCAAAACCCATCTTGTTATTTTACTAAACCATTCATTTATATTTTTGTTTCCAAATGGGTTAGAAAATGGACGCATTTTACCCTTGTTCCAAACCATACGCATGCAACATTCATCCATTGTTTTGCGCATGCACGTCCCAAAACTGACGTCTATTTATGTAGATGGTTCAACGAATTTTAAGTGTAATTTATAATTATTTAATTTAGGGGTGTGATACCTGCGGTTATAAGCGATTCTAGTGGGATAGAAGCGCAACTGCTGAGTAACCGCGATCCATGGGGGAAGTATTTTCCATATTTATTTTAAATGTTTTAAGTATTTTCACTGGAAGTTGAAACAAGAATATTTAGTACTTAGAGATTTTGGTCGTACGCTTGGCCAATGTATGCCTAACATCTGTGAACGACAGTAAACTTGTTAAACTTCTGTATTTTCAAACGATAAATAACAAACCAATAACCTACAATTAAATTTATATATAACCTCAACATAATAAACTAAGAAAGAGATTTTAAATGTTTTTAAAATAAATATTTTTGTATATAAAATTTTGTTTAATATTTAATCTTCTTTTGGAATTTCCTTTCCATTTGAATCCATCTTCCTTCGTCGATCCTCTTTGATTAGGTTCTTTCGTTCGATCAGCTTTTAACTTGAATTCTATGACTTATCCTTGCCCACAACAAGGTAAGAAGTAGAAGAAGAGTGTAAGTCTTCCAGCAAGTCCATTTTACTAAATATTGATTTGAAATAACTATTTTGAAAAGTTATTATATTATATAACTTCCATAGTATAATATTGAAATTTTGATATGTATTTGTGAAAGATTTTATATAAGTAAACATCTATATGCTTTGGAAATATTTTGGTATACTATATATAGAATAATATTCTGTATATTGTCGTATATTTATTTTAGATTGAAGTTGAATTTTAATAAATAAACGAGTGGGGGGTAAATATATATTTCCCTATTTAAAATTTTAATGACTTGAAATATATTATTTATAATATTTGACTTGAAAATTTTGATATATATTATGTTTATATATAGAAAGATGTTTTGAGTATTTACCTGACGTTAAAGTTGGCCTATCGAATACCTAGTGATTTGGGTATACGTCTGATCAACGTATATGTTAATTCCTATAAGTATTGGATAGATATAGAGTCACACTCTAGTCGCTTGAAAATGATTCTGGTGATGACTGCGCAGCATCATCGATATCTATTTTCAGGTTTTGAAAATGGGATAGATATATATCGCCAATCGAGACGTCGAGTGAATACTTAAAACTATTTTGAAATATATTTGAAAATATTTTAATTTATGATTTATATATATATATATATATATATATATTTCAAAGTTATATATATATATATATATATACACGAATATAGATTTGAACTATTGTTTTAAATATATCAATTATTTAATTACTATTTTCCTGCCTTGTTCCTTTTCGGGGACGAAAAGGTTTAAGTGGGGGAGAATGTAACAACCCGGAATTTTAAGTGCAATTTATTTGATTATTTAATTTAAATTTTGATTTTTATTTAATTTTATTCGTTTAAAACTCAGTTTGTGTGTGTACTTCATAACTATTTTGACTTTGAATTAAAAACTAAATTTATTTTGGTTTCTGTATAATGAATGAATTTGATTTGATATGAATATATTTTAATAATATTTTCAATTTCGATCTTATTTAGTCACTTAGTTTGAATCATTTTTGACGATTATTTGCGGTAGCGGCAACCAATATATCTCAAATAAAAATGAAAATGCAATATAAAAATAAAAATCCGAAAAAAAATATTTGAGATGCGTCTAATCAGACTTAGAGTAGAAATTAATTTCGTCGGAAAATTTGAGTATTTGTCGATCGTGCAATTTTCAGTGCAAAGCTGCGCATACCAGTTCAAATTTTAGCGATTTTAAAATCTCTCTGAAACCAATTTGGACAAACATGAAAAATATTCTATTCGTCATCACGAATCCGACGGTGAGATTTATTTCGCGAAAATCGGACGTTTTGACCTTTGTTTGATTGTTTTCCCTTTCGAATTTTACGTTTAAAAGGGTCTGTAATGCCTTTTTGAACGAAGCGTCCTGACACAGTAAATTATATACCGTTGTGTCCGTCTCATCGCGCTGATTAGCGCAATATAATCATTTGTCAGTTTTGGTGCTCGGTTCGCGCTGAAATTGTGGAAATGCTTGCGCAGTTCATTTTTAAAACAAATCCATTTAACTTCGAAGTTTCCATATTCGGATCCTGCATATTTTTCTAGCCATTTTGGGTCTGCAAAACCCATCTTGTTATTTTACTAAACCATTCATTTATATTTTTTCTTCCAAATAGGTTAGAAAATGGACACATTTTACCTTTGTTCCAAACCATACGCATGCAACATTCATCCATTGTTTTGCGCATGCACGTCCCAAAACTGACGTCCATTTATGTAATCCAAATGACAGCATTTAATTCAAAGTTTTATATTTATATATTTTTCCATACGTTACTTTCTACTTTGTTTGTGATTCCAAACCATTAATTTACAAATTAATACATGCATTGTACCCATTGTTTATAAAAACCGTTCCACTTATTCACTGGAATTTTTTTTTTTTTGACTCTTTGTCTCGTTTTGTTTAATTTTTAATATATGTTAGTTTCCATAGACATGTATATATTTTGTATACATCTCATTCCAATATTCCATGCATGGTTCAGCAACCCTTCTCATTTCAAAATTTTGACAAATGTAAGACGTGTATTAAAAAAGAAAAAAGGTAACGTAATAAATAAAATTCATTTCAAACATTTGAATCAGTCGCTCCTCCTTTCCACTGTTCAACGATTATTTTGGATCTGAAGCTCTCTCTTTCACTTCTTATTTGTACAGCCCTTTCATTTTCTTCCTCTTTGTTTTATATTTCTAAAGCCAAAAACTCTCCCCAAATCATAGAAACCCAAATAATGGGTGCTCCTCCACAATTTGTTATTCCCAAAACCAAAGCAAGGCTGAGCCTTTAATCAATTCGGAATCCATGGCGCCTCTCCTGAAATCGCCTTGCCTCTTTCACCGATCCTCCCGCAAGCCGACACCTCCTCAACCGTGCGTTGGCTTCGAAACCCGCGCCTCGGTTGAGCTCCAGCACCACTCGAAGTCAGCAGATCGGTGCTCAACTGCTCTGAACCATCGGCTCCATATCGCATCCGTTTCCAGCAGAGTTTCCCATTTGCCTGCACTACGTCTTCCTCTGTCGTCCGCAAATAAAAATCAATCAACGAGCATCCGCTGCTTATCTTCTTCTTCTTGTTGAGATCAAGGTGAATCTCACTCACGATTAACTGTTGTTCAAGTAGTTTAATTTCAGTTTAATCCTAAATACAACAGTTAAACCTGACTGTTCGGATTTCCCTGTCTGGAATTTGCTGCATATACCCGAATTTTTGTTATTAACTATTGTACGCCGCACCCTCACTGTGATAGTAAACATATACCAAAAATTTTAGTTGCACTCAGTTTATGCTAACCCGTTTAAAAAAGGCATGCTTGTATGCATCATATAACTTATACACATTCAGATTTTGTTGTCGATATTGACCTGGGAAAAAGAGAGTCCTACACTTTACATACCATTGTTTTGCTGAGAATAGAGCTACATGTATTTAACTAAAACATGATTGAACTACATTGTAGGGTAGGATTAACCCCTTTATATGTATATCTTAGTCATCAAATGACCGGTAGTGTAAATATTTCTGCACTAGTAACGGAATGGAATAGAATTGTAACATCATAATATACTAGTAACGGATGATTTATGTGGTAGTATTTATGCTTCCCTGTACTGTTAACTTCCTTAATTCCTTTGTAAAGTTCGCACATACTAACCTTATCTTTTGGACTTGTTATGTGTCAGTACTTGTTTTCGTTTTACTTGATATATATGAAATGATTGCCATCGTTGGCGTCTGCATGCCTTATGTAATGGGAATATGTATTGTTAGCTTATGCCATATTTAATTTTCCTGCATGCATTACTCGATTACCAGTTAGATAAAGACATCATATGGTTTTATATATATGATATATCATATGAAAATCAGTCATGCAATATTTATTACCATGCGCACCTGGTGTGAAGTGGAACAATACATGCCGCATTTCAATTGCATGTTCCTGTTACCATATTGGACCATATTTATGCACCTGATATTGTACCCTTATGCTGTGCCTTATTTTGCTTCTGGGTTTTTTGCCCTGTTGCTTTGGAAACCCAGATGACTTATCCACACTTGGTCTAAATACACTGATATAAACATATACCGCACTTGAAATTAGTCACTGATATGAACAGATACCACAACTGTTTATTTTATATATGACATCGATGTTAGGATTAACTATTATATTTTGGTTTCTATTGAAGTTAATTTACTTGAACTATGATTAATCCTGACTCGAGTGTTTTATGTTTTGCATGGAACGCTCGGGTCAAATACGAGCATTGCAGATTTTAAAGATTTTAGCTCACGAAGAGGAGAGACACGCAAGACACATATGCGCGCAAGGCGATAAAACCGCAAAACCTTTATTATGTTAAAATTCATGTTTACATGCTATTCTTCCACTGTGTAATAAAAATTCTATTCTTGTACCTCTGATATTTTGTATAAAATAATCCGTTGTGAGATACTGTTTATTTCAGTATGTGATTCTGTGTGTTACTTCTGTAACCCGTAAGCTAAAAATAACGAACTGTCGCTTTGAACGTTTTGAGCTAGTTTAAATACCGACTTGGAGCGGGCAAAAAGGCAGGTCATTACAGTTGGTATCAGAGCTTTGGTTTATCAAAGTTTTAGCTTATGGGGTAAAAGCTCATTAGAGATAGGGTAGTGATACCATAGAATGAGTGGAATCAGCCGCAGCATCCTTCTTGTGAAAGAATGTATTTTGAAAATATAAATTATTTTGAAACATAAAGTATTTTTGAAATCTAATTCCTTCCGGAAATCCCACTCTTCGAATCTGTTCTCCTATATAGCTTTCTTTGTTAAGTTCTCCTTCGATTTGAATCTTGATCCCATTTGAAATCCATTCTCTAGTTGTCGCGGTTTTTCGTGATTATGAGAGTTAAGTAAATATTGCAAATAATGTTAAAATGTGGAATAAAATGAATTAGTTATAACAAAGAGGGTCGTTTGACTAAACTTGAGAATTTTGTTCCGGAATACTTTGGAATTGATTTCTAAAGTTTTTGAAAAAGTACTAGTAATATATACAAGTATTTTCGAATAAAAAGTTTGAAATGATTTTTGGAATGTTTTTGGAAAGAAAATATATGAATGAAGACCACTTTGGTAGCTTTGCTACCTAATTATCCAACGAAGTTTGATTTGTGAAGCATGATTTGATATATACATATATGTATATTTTGAATGATTGAAAGAAAAAATCCGGAATTGATTCTCGAGTTTGGTCGAATGATAATCCTATATATATATTAGGATAGTGTAATTTTACATCTTGAGATGTTTTGTTAAGAAATGATTTCCAATTATTGAATTGAAAAATATGCTTTTCAACTATTTGGATGATCTAATCGTTTGTGAACAAGATTTGGAATGACACTGAATATTCAAATTTATTATAAAATCAAAACTGAATTGGTACTAAAATGAAATGTCGAGAATCTTTGATATTAAATATTTGACATGGAGTTTTCGAACCTTATATATATGGTAGATTTATATAAGAATGGCGATTAATTCGAAAGCTATTGATTTGGAAGTTAATTGATTTAAATGAAACCTTATGTAATGAATTTATATAAGAATGATATATTTGAAACATGATGTTGAAAAGGAAATCTTATGTAAATTGATAATTATGTAAGTGCGATATGCGTGAAACGTGAAATGAAGTACTATATATAGTATATATGTTTTCGAAATAAAGATATGGGAAGTACCTTCCATCGAAATCGCAATTCCTGAGAGAGGGATTGTGTTGGCGCTCGTCGATAGTGTCCATCGGAAATCGGAAATCATAGCTATGTTGGTGCTCCGTCGATTGGAATATCCATCGATATCGGAATCTCATTCGGTGAGATCACGTTGATTATCATTATTACTTATCTGTTCTAGCGTAATTCGAGGGGCGAGATACCTACAGTTACAAGCGATTCCACTGGGATAGTGGCGTAACCGCCGCGTAACTGCGATCTAGACGCCATAGCGTAATTCGGGTGCGCGATGTCTACAGTTACAAGTGATTCCACTTGGATAGTGGCGTAACCGCCGCGTAACAGCGATCTATGGCAACAACCATGGCGAAATTTGAGGGGTGTGATACCTGCGGTTATAAGCGATTCTAGTGGGATAGAAGCGCAACTGCTGAGTAACCGCGATCCATGGGGGAAGTATTTTCCATATTTATTTTAAATGTTTTAAGTATTTTCACTGGAAGTTGAAACAAGAATATTTAGTACTTAGAGATTTTGGTCGTACGCTTGGCCAATGTATGCCTAACATCTGTGAACGACAGTAAACTTGTTAAACTTCTGTATTTTCAAACGATAAATAACAAACCAATAACCTACAATTAAATTTATATATAACCTCAACATAATAAACTAAGAAAGAGATTTTAAATGTTTTTAAAATAAATATTTTTGTATATAAAATTTTGTTTAATATTTAATCTTCTTTTGGAATTTCCTTTCCATTTGAATCCATCTTCCTTCGTCGATCCTCTTTGATTAGGTTCTTTCGTTCGATCAGCTTTTAACTTGAATTCTATGACTTATCCTTGCCCACAACAAGGTAAGAAGTAGAAGAAGAGTGTAAGTCTTCCAGCGAGTCCATTTTACTAAATATTGATTTGAAATAACTATTTTGAAAAGTTATTATATTATATAACTTCCATAGTATAATATTGAAATTTTGATATGTATTTGTGAAAGATTTTATATAAGTAAACATCTATATGCTTTGGAAATATTTTGGTATACTATATATAGAATAATATTCTGTATATTGTCGTATATTTATTTTAGATTGAAGTTGAATTTTAATAAATAAACGAGTGGGGGGTAAATATATATTTCCCTATTTAAAATTTTAATGACTTGAAATATATTATTTATAATATTTGACTTGAAAATTTTGATATATATTATGTTTATATATAGAAAGATGTTTTGAGTATTTACCTGACGTTAAAGTTAGCCTATCGAATACCTAGTGATTTGGGTATACGTCTGATCAACGTATATGTTAATTCCTATAAGTATTGGATAGATATAGAGTCACACTCTAGTCGCTTGAAAATGATTCTGGTGATGACTGCGCAGCATCATCGATATCTATTTTCAGGTTTTGAAAATGGGATAGATATATATCGCCAATCGAGACGTCGAGTGAATACTTAAAACTATTTTGAAATATATTTGAAAATATTTTAATTTATGATTTATATATATATATATATATTTCAAAGTTATATATATATATATATATATATATATATATATATATATACGAATATAGATTTGAACTATTGTTTTAAATATATCAATTATTTAATTACTATTTTCCTGCCTTGTTCCTTTACGGGGACGAAAAGGTTTAAGTGGGGGAGAATGTAACAACCCGGAATTTTAAGTGCAATTTATTTGATTATTTAATTTAAATTTTGATTTTTATTTAATTTTATTCGTTTAAAACTCAGTTTGTGTGTGTAATTCATAACTATTTTGACTTTGAATTAAAAACTAAATTTATTTTGGTTTCTGTATAATGAATGAATTTGATTTGATATGAATATATTTTAATAATATTTTCAATTTCGATCTTATTTAGTCACTTAGTTTGAATCATTTTTGACGATTATTTGCGGTAGCGGCAACCAATATATCTCAAATAAAAATGAAAATGTAATATAAAAATAAAAATCCGAAAAAAAATATTTGAGATGCGTCTAATCAGACTTAGAGTAGAAATTAATTTCGTCGGAAAATTTGAGTATTTGTCGATCGTGCAATTTTCAGTGCAAAGCTGCGCATACCAGTTCAAATTTTAGCGATTTTAAAATCTCTCTGAAACCAATTTGGACAAACATGAAAAATATTCTATTCGTCATCACGAATCCGACGGTGAGATTTATTTCGCGAAAATCGGACGTTTTGACCTTTGTTTGATTGTTTTCCCTTTCGAAATTTACGTTTAAAAGGGTCTGTAATGCCTTTTTGAACGAAGCGTCCTGACATAGTAAATTATATACCGTTGTGTCCGTCTCATCGCGCTGATTAGCGCAATATAATCATTTGTCAGTTTTGGTGCTCGGTTCGCGCTGAAATTGTGGAAATGCTTGCGCAGTTCATTTTTAAAACAAATCCATTTAACTTCGAAGTTTCCATATTCGGATCCTGCATATTTTTCTAGCCATTTTGGGTCTGCAAAACCCATCTTGTTATTTTACTAAACCATTCATTTATATTTTTTCTTCCAAATAGGTTAGAAAATGGACACATTTTACCTTTGTTCCAAACCATACGCATGCAACATTCATCCATTGTTTTGCGCATGCACGTCCCAAAACTGACGTCCATTTATGTAATCCAAATGACAGCATTTAATTCAAAGTTTTATATTTATATATTTTTCCATACGTTACTTTCTTGTGACTCCAAACCATTAATTCACAACTTAATACATGCATTGTACCCATTGTTTATAAAAACCGTTCCACTTTTTCACTGGAAAATCTTTCGTTGTTTTTTTTGACTCTTTCTTTCCTTTTGTTTAATTTTTAATATATGCTAGTTTCCATGGACATGTATATATTTTGCATACATCTCATTCCAATATTCCATGCATGGTTCAGCAACCCTTCTCATTTCAAACTTTTGACAAATGTAATCCAAATCAGTCGCTCCACCTTTCCACCGTTCAACGATTATTTTGGATCTGAAGCTCTCTCTTTCACTTCTTATTTGTACAGCCCTTTCATTTTCTTCCTCTTTGTTTTATATTTCTAAAGCCAAAAACTCTCCCCAAATCATAGAAACCCAAATAATGGTTGCTCCTCCAAAATTTGTTATTCCCAAAATCAAAGCAAGGCTAAGCCTTTAATCAATTCGGAATCCATTGCGCCTCTCCTGTAATCGCCTTGCCTCTTCCATCGATCCTCCCGCAAGCCGACACTTCCTCAACCATGCGTTGCCTTTAAAAACCGCGCCTCGGTTGAGCTCCAGCACCACTCGAAGTCAGCAGATCGGTGCTCAACTGCTCAACCGTCGGCTCCATATCGCATCCGTTTCCAGCAGAGTTTCCCATTTGCCTGCCCTACTTCTTCCTCTACCGTCCGCAAATAAAAATCAATCAACGAGCATCCGCTGCTTCGCTGCCGCATCTTCTTCTTGCTGTTGAGATCAAGATGAATCTCACTCACGATTAATTGTTGTTCAAGTAGTTTAATTTCAGTTTAATCCTAAATACAATAGTTAAACCTGACTGTTTGGATTTCCCTGTCCGGAATTTGCTTCATATACCCGAATTTTTGTTATTAACTATTGTATGTCGCACCCTCACTGTGATTGTAAACATATACCAAAAATTTTAGTTACACTCAGTTTATGCTAACCCGTTTAAAAAAGGCATGCTTGTATGCAGCATATAACTTATACACGTTCAGATTTTGTTGTCGATATTGACCTGGGAAAAAGAGTCCTACACTTTACATACCATTGTTTTGCTGAGAATAGAGCTACATGTATTTAACTAAAACATGATTGAACCTGCATTGTAGGGTAGGATTAACCCCTTTATATGTATATCTTAGTCATCAAATGACCGGTAGTGTAAATATTTCTGCACTAGTAACGGAATGGAATAGAACTGTAACATCATAATATACTAGCAATGCATGATTTATGTGGTAGTATATATGCTTCCCGTTACTGCTAACTTCCTTAATTCCTTTGTAAAAGTTCTCTCATACTAACCTTATCTTTTGGGCTTGTTATGTGTCAGTACTTGTTTTCATTTTACTTGATATATATGATATGCTTGTCGTCGTTGGGGTCTGCATACCTTATGTAATGGGAACATGTTTTGTTAGCTTGTACCATATTTAATTTTCCTGCATGCCTTACTCGATTAACAGTTAGATAGAGACATCATATGATTTTATATATAATATATCATATGAAAATCAGTCATGCAATATTTATTACCATGCGCACCTGGTGTGAAGTGAAACAATACATGCCACATTTCAATTGCATGTTCCTGTTACCATTTTGGACCATATTTATGCACCTGATATTGTACCCTTATGTTGTGCCTTATTTTGCTTCTGGGTTTTTTGCCCTGCTGCTTTGGAAACCCAGATGACTTATCCACACTTGGTCTAAATACATTGATATAAATAGATACCGCACTTGAAATTAGTCACTGATATGAACAGATACCACAATTGTTTATTTTATATATGACATCGACGTTTGGATTAACTGTTATATTTTGGTTTCTATTGAAGTTAATTTACTTGAACTATGATTAATACTGACTCGAATATTTTATGTTTTGCATGGAACGCTCGGGTCAGATACGAGCATTGCAGATTTTAAAGATTTCAGCTCGCGAAGAGCAGAGACACGCAAGACGCATATGCGCGCAAGGCGATAAAACCGTAAACCTTTATTATGTTAAAATTCATGTTTACATGTTACTCTTCTGCTATGTAATAAAATTTCTATTCTTGTAACTCTGATATTTTGTATAAAATAATCAGTTATGAGATACTGTTTATTTCAGTATGTGATTCTATGTCTTATTTTTGTACCATAAGCTAAAAATAATGAACTATCGCTTTGAACGTTTGAGCTGGTTTAAATACCGATTTGGAGCTGGCAAAAAGGCAGGTCGTTACATACAACCATTCAAACAACAATACTATCAACAATCAGCACGTTAAACAATCATCATTCAACGATTCAATCACTTAGAATTCACCCAATTCATAACAAATAATAAACGAATTAAACATATGGATCTAACTTGCAAAAATACATGAATTAACATAGAGATTTACCAAGTTAAGTTGCTAGATTAGATCATATAGTGATTCGACATGAAAACATGCTTACGTCGATTAGATCTAGGTGAAAATAACTTGAAATGTTGAAAATAAGATCAAACAACTCATATACTCAATTGAATCTGTGTGAGAGATGCTTATCACTCACCAAATCTTCAAATTAGCTTTAAAACAATGATCTATAATTTCGGATAGTGATGAACGATCTTCAAATCATCCAATTTTCTGTGATCTACCCCCTATTTATAGCCATCTAACCAGCCCACTAATGGGCCTCACCAAGTCAGCTCATTAATGAATAGTTAGCCTATCCAGAAAATTGTGTAGCACTAAAACAACAATTCCTCTGACATCGCTGAACCAAATCTTTAATGTGACCACTCTACGGAATTGGCAACACCATTTCTAAAATCGATCTCAGCACCTGATTTGATCCTAGTCAAAAGTTATTCCATGTACAAAACTGATTGGCGCAAAATGGTCATAAATAATTTGATAAAAATTATGGACATGTCTCACAACCCCATAACCAACATATCCAAATATGAGAATGATCCGACCCCCCGGGAATTAAATAAAAATATTTTATGGTCCTCTGATACGTATAACGCGGGTTGTTACTTTCTCCCCTCCTTAAGAATTTCGTTCCGAAATTCCAAGCAACCACAAACAAATCTGCATGCCTACCATCCACAAGCAATCAATTTATCATCCAAACTAGCATCCATCAAGTCATACATCCATAGCCTTAACCTAGCACGTAGAATTCTAATGAATAGTACAAGTTACAGTGGTATAAGGTGACATGACATTTATAGGTCATTCCAACGAAGAGTTCTAGATGGATCATCTTCATACTCTCTTCCGTTTCCCATGTACAATCGTTATCATCCTCACTCCACTGCACCTTGACTAACTAGCTTAACCGTCTTTCTCCTAAGTTGTTTCGTGTCATTCCCCACAACGTGAAGTGCCTTATGAGGTTTCGTAACTATGGACTCGACTCTAGGTCTTCATAATGTTCTAGAGATACCACTACATTCGAATCATGCACACACTTCCATAGAAACAAAATATGGAAAACATCGTGCACACTCGGCATCTTCTCGGGTAAATCTGATCTATAAACGAGCTTCTCAATCCACTCGACTAACGGAAATGGTCCAACGGATCTTAGAGCTAGATTTCCTTTAATTCTGAATCGAACAACATGCTTCAGCGGTGAAATCTTCATGAAAACCATGTCACCAATGTCGAATTCCAAATCTTTTGACATTTATCGACATAACTCTTCTGATGGTCTTGGGCCGCCTTCATTCGTTGCCGAACGATCTCGATACAATCAGATGTCTCTTTGATCATCTCAGGCCCAAGTATCAACTTATCTCCAGTCTCTAACTAACATGCTAGAGAATTGCATGGTCTACCATACAACGTTGTATGGTGTCGTCCCGATGCTCGACTAGTAGTGTTGTTATGCAAACTCAACTAAATGTAGATGGTCTTCCCACGATCCCCTGACTCCCAATACACAAGCTCTAAGGAGATCTTCCAAAACTCGGTAACCCACTCGGTTTGACCATCAGTCTGGGGATGATAAGTCGTACTCAAACACAACTCGATTATCAAAGTCTCTTGCAAACTCTTCCAAAATTCACTTGTGAACAATGGATCTCGATCACTCACCATGCTCTTCAGGATATCATGGAATCGAACTATCCATTTTATATAAAGCTCAACCAACTTCAATGTTGTCCTAGTCTTTCTAACATGAATAAATCTTGCACTTTTGGTCAAGCGATCCACTATGACCCAAATTCTTTTGTTCTCTGCACTTGTTTTAGGTAATCCATCGATAAAATCCATTGATATATGTTCCCACTTCCACGTAGGAACTTCCAATGGCTCAAGCAATCTAGTCGGCTTTTTCTGTTCAACTTTCACCAACTGACAGTTCATGCACATGGAAATAAATTTTCCAACATCCCTCTTCATCCCTTCCCAGTAGTAAGCTCGCTTAATGTCCTGATATATGTCGTTACCACCAAGATGAATCATCAACTTAGAGTGATGGCATTCCCTTAGATCCTCATCTCTTAATCCATCAATGTCAGGAACAACTAGTCGTCCTTTCTTTCGGAGCCAAACCTCACGATCGACTTCGAATTCCTTATCCTCTGGTTCCAACTTCCGAATAACCTCGACAAGCTTTACGTCATGCTTTTGGTACTCGCCAATCCTTTCGATGAGAGTAGATCTTATCGATAAGCTTGCCAGCATTTCAGGTTTTTACTTACATCGAGGCCTAAAATCAAATCCTGCCAACTACTTGAGGTGCTTCCATTCAGAAAACATCGCTCCCAAACTTGCGTGTCTTCGACTCAATGCATCCACCACTGCGTTACCTTTACCAGGAGTACAGGCTATACCAAAATCATACAATGCCAGAAACTCAAATCACCGTTGTTTCGAAGATTCAAATCCTTTTGGGAGAAAAGATACTTCAACGACTTGTGATCCATAAACAACTCGAATCGAACTCCCAACAGGTAATGTATCCACACCTTCAAATCAAACATGCTCGTTGCCAACTCCAAATCATGAGTTGGATAATTTCTCTCATGCGGCTTCAGCTGTCGACTTGCAAAGGCCACAACTCTATCCTTCTGCATCAGCACTGCTCCAGGTCCAGTACCACATGCATCGATGTATACCACCATCTCTTTATTTCTATTTGGAATTGTCAAAATAGGATCACTCATCAGTCTCTCTTTCAGGATTCTAAAAGCTTGCTCAGACTTCGCATCCCATGTGTGAACACTTGGATTTTCTTTGTCAATCCTGTTAACAGTGCAGCTACCTTGGAGAAATCCTTGAAAGACCGACGATAATAACCCGTCAACCCAAGGAAAATCCTAACATCCGTCACATTCTTAGGTTGATCTCAATCCTAAATTGCTGCCACCTTAGCGGGATCAACCGCTATTCCATTTCCAAAAACAACGTGGCCTAAGAAACTCACTTCACTCTTCCAGATGTGACACTTCGAAAACTTAGCTCTTAGCTGATGCTTTCGCAAGACTTCCAAAAACAACTCGCAAGTGCATCTTATGCTCTTCCTCATTCCGATATTAAACCAGAATATCGTCCACGAACATAAGCATGAATTTGTTCGGTTGATCTCTTAATATCCTATTCATAAGATCCATGAAATATACTGGCGTGTTAGTCAATCCAAATGACATCACCAACCATTTGAAGAAACCGGATGGTGTCCTAAAAGAAGTCTTCGGCACACTATCCTTTATCACCCTCAACTGGTGGAATCTTGTTGCCAAATCCATGTTAGAAAACCCCTTGGCCTCGTGAAGTTGATCGAACAAGTCGTCTATCTTTGGCAACAGATACTTGTTCTTCTTGGTCACCTTGTTCAGCTCACGATAGTCCACACACAATCTCAAAGACCCATCAGCCTTGGTTGCAAACACAACTGGTGCACCCCATTCGGATACACTTCTCTGAATGAATCCTTTTCCCAAAAGGTCATGAACTTGCACTTCTAACTCTCATTGTTCCTTAGGCGCCATCCACCTAAGAGGCATAACAATAGGTCTAGCACATTCGACCAAATTGATCCAGAACTTAATCTCACGATGCGGCGACAATCCTTTGACCTCATTAAAGACATCATCGAACTCACTAGCAATCGGCACAGATGATAATTCTTCCTATGGAATCAAAAGCAAATATAAATAGCTTATGAAGACCCCATCTTCGGGCTTACATCGAATCACAACCATTCGCCCTTCCATATTCCTAAATATCACTTCGAGCTTCTCGCAATCCACTTTTGCCGCATACCTCTTGAGCCAGTCCATATCCAAAATAATCTCAAACCCAATGAAGTTCAAAACAAAGCAATCACACATACATGAGCAACCATGACTCGACAACACTAGACCACGACAAATCATACACAAACTGGACGAACCTCCAACTGGATTAGTCATACTCAATGGCCTATCACAAATCTTGGGTTCCAAACCCAAGCGGCATACAAGCTCATTACAAATGAAATAACGCGTTGCTCTAGTGTCAAACAACACTCGATCTGAAACATCTCTAACGGAAAGAATACGTTGAACGATGACACTCTTCCCTTTTTCCTCCGCCGTAGGAGCCTTTGAAGAAGATGGCACAGCTTCCAAAACATACACCTTCACAATTTGCTTTCCCTTAGTTGGTTCTGGACAATCCTTCTTGTTATGCCCAAGCTTGCCGCAGTTGTAGCACTTCCTCTCATCTTTCAGATTCTTGCAATCCTTGGAATAACGGACCTTCTGCTGGCAGTTGTAGTAAGTCACTTCGTCTTTCTACTTCTTCTTACCATGTAACGTCCCGTATTTTTATGGTATAATAAATAATTTATTTAATTATTTAAATAATGGCTTGGTAATTTTAAATGGTTTAAATTAAATAACTTTGAATACTTAATTAATATAAATAAATAAATAATAAATTTAATTTCCTAAATAGTAGAATTCACAATATTGTGTGAATTGGATTATTTATAAGATATAATTCAGTTTAGAATTGAATTATAATAACGAATCTATTTAATAACAGCGTTAGAATGTATAAATTATATTATAATTATAATCGAGCTTGAAATGGCATGGTAGTTTGTAATTTCTTGATTCGAATTTTAAACGAATATACAAAATCCGTTCTAAGTCGGATTTCTATGAAACAAGAGATGTTCGGAGCTGGTGAACTATATTTTTCTAATGGAAGAGAAAAATCGAGATTTCATCGTGTAGATTGTGAGTTTTGACCAAATCAAATTTTCAAAAAATCACTATGGAATTCCTTTATAATTTATAACGATTTATTTAAATGGATTTTTAATATAAATTGAATACTTATTTAATCTGGATTTGGAATGTCAAGTTATAAATTCAGATAGGAATATTTTGGAGCTGTATTGTATTCTATGTGAATATCTATGATAATATTAATTTATTAATATTAAATTTAATTATTTTAAATATATTAATATTTAAATGGGTTTATTTAGAGCTTTAAAAATAACCAGTTTTGCATACGACCTCCGTTTTCGATGAAATTAATTTTGTTGGATCCAGAATATTAAATTATTGTTAGATTTTAACTTTCATGATTTTTCGAGTCAGTATGTGGTCGTACGGGAATTTAATGTGAAATACAGTTAATAATTTGACTTTAAAAGTACGTTGTGTGAGCAAACAGACTCGGAATTCGAAGAAACAAGTTTCGTTAGGTCCGTAATGTCAAACTATAGCTGTATGTCCATTTTATCGGATTTGGTTATCGTATGCGATCATACAGGTTTTAGAAGACAAACATGAATTACGGTAACTATATAAATTAATAAAATAAAATTTGAATCTTACCCTAAAAGCTAATGGAATCTATAAATACACCTCTAGACCCTAACTTCACTCATTTGACAATCAACAACAATCCGCCTCCATCCCTTTTCTTCAGCAAACATAATCGTTATCCTCAAAATTCACATTAATTCAAATACATGGCAAAATCAACCATTTTTTTATTCGCTGAATCCATTATTTCGCCAGCTTCAATATGATTCCAATAAGATGCAGCTCGATCAACTTTTGTCTGGATAATTGATTTCAAGCAAAGCAATTTGGGCAACATCGGTGGGAGTACGTGATGGTGAGTCGCTGCAGTAGGCGATGCAAACATTTGACGGCAGTTTGGTGGAACTCGATCATCACCGGCGATCAATGGAATCGAAGTTAGGGATTTGGTTGTTTCTCTGAGTTCGAGCGTGTGTTTCAGGGAGGCGTAGGGGATCGCGTTGGTCAGAACGGGGAAAAGAGTCGGCAAGGATTAGTGAGGCCAGCCATTGGTGAACTCCGGTTGGCTGTGGTGAAGGGAACATATGTTTGGATGTGACGAAGTGGTGGTTCGATGTCTGGAAGGCAAAGTCGTTATGGGTTAAGTGTGAAGGGAAGTTCGATGTTTTGGTTGGTGATTTTTAATGATTAAACATGAAGAGGGGACCAAGCAGTGGAGGAACGAAAACTGGAAACGGCAGGAGAAGTGGTTCCCTGCAATTCGAACAGTGGGAGACAATGAGCAAACTAATGGAGGTTTTGAACGTTGGTTAAGGGGATTTAATCAAGGTTAATATTTTATTAACTGAATTATTAATGACCTGTATTTTAACTAAAAAAATAGATATATGTCAATCCTTTTGTTTGATGTAGTGGTTACAAGAAGACGCGCGCAATGACCTGTGCGAGTGAAACATTTTGGTATGGGGAGATGTAAAGTACGAAGAGGGAGATTTTGGGATAAAATTAATTTGATTTTTGTAAAGTGGTTAAGGAGGTTCTTGGGTTTAAAATGGTCGGCTATGGCATGGGTTTGCATCAGGGTTCGAACGGGAGAACGAGGAAGAAGGTCATGGTGAGCGACCTTGGGTTTCTAGGGTTGCTGTTAGGCTGAGTTTAAAATGGTGAGGCCCAATAATCAAATGTGTTAAATTTGAACTATGGAAATATATATACAAACTTAGAAAAGTTATACATAATGCATATATGAATAGAATCACACGAAACAAGTGTCGTTGGGATCGTATGGACGAGGGCTACACCATGGAACTAATTCGGAGTGAATTGGAGCTCGTTACAATTTATAGCGAAAGCCTGATCTGAATCAACGATGGTTATCGCTATTTAACGATAAACCACTAATCGGAGTAAATCTCACTAATTTTGATCAGTTTATATTTTTATAACATATTTTTAGAATTGATAAATGATGGCTGATTGCTATGTGTTGATTGTTTGGACAAACTGCTAATTAATTAATTGAGAATATAGATAACGATATACATATATATCGTTAATCAAATATTGATTCTGTTTATCAGAATATTTCATATTGAAGTAAAATTGATGTTATTTATATTGTTTAACATCTGTGGATGCAGGAAAACAAGTTGGAGGGATCCAACTGGATTCCTCAATATTTATAATACTGTTCTTTTTTCATATATTGTGATATATGATGTGATATATAATTTGTGATTGATTATGATGACACTGGTCTTGTTATTTGATATCTTAAATAGCATAAGAAATATCGGAATATGAAAAGAGAATTTTAAAAGTGTATATTGGAAATAAAATATTTATAAAATCAAAGGATTTTATAAAATAAAATATTTATAAAATCAAAGGATTTTATAAAAGGAAATATTTATAAAATCAAAGAATTTTATAAAGGGAATTATTTGGAAAATAAATAGAATTATAAAAGGGAATATTTTGAAACAAATAGAATTATAAAAGAAATTATTTGGAAAATAAATAGAAATATAAAAGGAAATATTTGAAATAAATAGAATTATAAAAGAAATTATTTGGAAAATAAATTGAATTGTTAAAGGAATTATTTGGAAACAAATAGAATTATAAAAGGAAATATTTAGGAAACAATTAGAATTATAAAAAGGGTATTTGCGAGATATAAAAGAATTTAAAGGGAAAATTGATTTAAAGTAAATATTTAATAGAAAACTGTTTTAACAGATAAGTGGAGAAGATTAATTTATAAATAATGTTTTATAAATTAAGTAAAATATTCATCATTTGATAAATTAAAATATAAGTCTGAATTTATATAGAGAAGTGAAAATCGGTTTTAACACCAATATTTGAAAATGGAATGTAAACGTAACATTTATAAAGGGAATTATAAAGGATGGAATATGAATCTGAAAAGGGAAAATCTATTTTAAAAATAAAAATGGAATTTCGAATGGGCTAGAAATAAATAACTTGTTTAATAATAAAATGAGTAATGTGATTTATAAACAATGTTTATAAATGAAATAAATATAATTATTAGTGGACAATTTGGATTGTGAATTCAGCAATGAATTTAAAACGGGAAATTGGGAGTAATTTTAAAAAGGAAATGATGGCATTTATTTTGATGATTCGAAATGTGAATAGGATTAAATAGAATCCATAAAGATTTGTACTTAGAATTCGACTAGGCCAAATGTTATAAACTAATTTATTTTAAGAAATTATATATTGAATAAATCGGGATTTGACAAGATAATTTATACTCAGTTTGAAACCGATATTTTATAATCGAATGTAAGTTATTCGAAAAGAGTTAATCAAATATATGTTACTCGAAGAGAGTTAATCAAATATAAGTTATTCAAAGAGAGTTAATCGAATATAAGTTATTCGAAGAGAGTTAATCAAATATAAGTTATTCGAAGAGAGTTAATCGAATATAAGTTATTCGAAAAGAGATAATCGAATATAAGTTATCCGAAGAGAGTTAACTGAATATAAGTTATTCGAAATGAGTTAATTGATAAGTTATTCAAAGAGGGTTAATCGAATATAGGTTATTCAAAAAGAGTTAATTGAATAACGATTATCCGAAGGAGGGCTATCGAATAGAGATTATTCGAGAGAGAATTATGCATTAGATTTCGACTGTCTCTAATGCAAGAAAGTACTATTTAATTTCCGATTTTTAATAAAATTTATTTATTTTTAAATAAATTGTTTATTTAGTTATTTATTTGAATTAAGGAATAAAAGCTATATTTTTAAGTTATATATTCTGGAAGTACGGACTATAACGCTATCATTATAATAAATGTTTCTCATAAAAGAATTGGATTCGTAAACTGAATCCGAGAGTTGCGTAAGCAATGATTTGATAAGAAGATAAGAAATGAATTTAAGGAAATTAGAAATTGACCAGAGATTAGTTATGTTGAACAACTTTCTAGTTATCGATCTGATGTTGGTTTCGGCCTTCGGGGTTGATATTTAGGGAACTGTCTTCTTACTAGTTTACAGTTAGAAACTGATGGATGTAGGAGGATAGTGATGCGTGAATTAGAAATGGAAATGTTTTCCAATATATATAACATATATTTTCTAAATTTAGGAAATAAGAATTCACGAATATATGGAAATGAGTAAATAAATGATAAATTAATTGAAAGGGAAAAATGTTAATTGATGATTGATCGATAAAATTTCCATTTAAAAATAATGTCTGTATAGATGTTTTCCTTTGATAGTTAAATAACCGACTATCAATGCTTGGACCATTTTTCCGTCGTCAATACGGAGAGACCGGGAATAGATTTATTATCTAAAAACCACTCCGTATGGGCATTAGCGTTGCGAATCGAATATGATGAAGATAATTGAAGACGGAGTTTATGCAAGGGCTGTTCTGGAAATCCTAGGTAGAAATTGCCTAAGATGGATTTACATAATAGTGCCTTCGGATTTTCCAATCCCATGTCAACCTGTATGGAAGGATGTCTGACAGAGTATATTCAATAGATCGCGTAAGTTGATCTCTTCAAACATATTTACGTTTGGTGGCGGAGGAATTCGTTTCTCTTAGCTGTATAACCGTGGTATTTTTGGGAAATCAATTTGTGATTTGGCGGGTATAATGATGTGACATTCAAAGTAAATAACGGTGTGATCTATACGTCGTGGCCTCTAGCCTCACAACTAGGAAATGGTATAAAATCGGGTAGGTCGCATGGCTAAGCGGTTAGCTGCCAATTAGGGTATATTGTCACCTGATCTAGAGAAATTCTATTTACTTCTATAATCTATTTCGATGTCGTCCCTTTCGGGAAACAGTTGCTAATCACAACCGTTGATGATAATACATTCGGTACACTCAAGCGAAATGAGTGACCAGTCATGTTTAGCCTGGGTTATGAGACGTTGTTGTTGAACCCGGTGTATTCCTTTTAGAGATACATTGTTGGAAGGTGGTCCCATACCTTGCCAATCGGAATCCATTACCCAGTAAGCGCCCGCGTATTTTAATTATATATTATGTATGTGGAACGTGAGATTAAAGCGTTCTGCTAGATGATTATTTAGTTATGGTTGATAGACACTATTATAATATCAAAAGAGTTTTGATATAAAGATTATCGTTTCTTTCAAAAGGATTTTGAATGTTAAATCAAGTGTTTTGGATTCTCATAAGGGAAAAACCCGTTCCGTGTTATACGGCGTGGTCTTATGAGATATTGTTTATTTTCTCAAACTGTTTTAAGTTGTTTACTCATGCCAGTCTCATGACTGACCTGGATTTTTTTTTGTTTTCCCTAAACTCTTAGGTGCCCAAATTTGTACGGGCAGTCAACTAGTCGGGATTTTACAGATATATTGAGAGCTTGGAGTAGGAGGATTTAGGATTTTATAGCAATTGTTTATTTTCGTTGTGCTGTAAGTGTTGTACTTTGATAATGATATGTATATTCAAGTACGGATTTGTATTTCAAAGTTATGTTATATAGCATTTTTTTTCCGCTATGAGGTTCGTGTTACTATGATTCTGTTGTTGTTCTTTTTCCTCTTCTATTCTAATTTTCTATCTTATTTATTTCTCACCCTCTGACTTCTTTCTATTAACGTTCTGGTATTTCTGATTCTTGAATTGTCGACATGGTGTCGTGTGTCGATTTTCGAGGTTGAAAAATCGCGTTCGTTACAGTGTTATCAAAGCTGAAGCTTAAGTGAATTACCTTGGCTTTGTAGCGTGACTTAGTAGAGATGGGGTTAGTAATGCCCTAGATTGAGTTTGATTGTGTATATACAAGAGAGCGTATTTGTAAATTTTATAAAAATGGTTTTGTATTGTGGAGATTTATTGGTTGAGTTGCTTATGAGTTCTGGTCGATCAGTTTGATCCACTGTATCGGTAGGAGTTTCTAAACACTTGAATACGATGAACCGACACAGTATGTTTTAAAAAGAAGGTAAAGAAATAATTTTACCCAAAGTATATTTTGATATAAAGGAAATAATTATCTTAGGATTATATGGTATATTGGTGGTTATTATAATCGGATAAAATTATAATTGAAATGGTTATGTAAATGACCAATCAGAATTCAGATAAGTGTAATATATGAAATCAGATGAATTAAATCTGAATTTAAATCAGAATTGAAATTAAATTCCTAAAAGTTGGAGAAGTGTTTGTAAAAGGATTTGGATTGAATATACAAGGAAATTTTATAATCCTGGGAGATTTTGAATTTGTTTACAAGAATTGTGAACGATATTTTGAAATAATTTCGAAATGAAGTATTTAAGAATGGTTTTGGAAAAGTGATATAGTACTGAACTCACTTCAGTAGCTGGGAAATAACTCTGATGATGCCGGCCACATCATCAGTGTTCATTTTCGAGTTCTAAGTGACAGATTACTACCAAAGATATCGATTTCAAATTATTTTGGGGAAACGAGTTGTTTTGGATCATAAAAAGGAAAGTTGATTTTTGATATGGTAAATGGTTTAAAATTCCTAGGAAAAGATTGTTTGAATTAAAACAAATTTAAATAGAAATTTGTGAAAGCAAGCTGGAATTGAATTGAAATCAATTAAGTTGAAATTGAATTGAGTTAGAATGGTATCAAGGAAAAAAATTGGATTTGTGAGATAAAAAATTGAAATGGTATTGGATTGATAAGTTAAGAGTTTGGAATCGAGGATGGAACTCGAGTTTGAAATGATATTATGGTTTGGATAAAAGCAAATAGTTGCGTTGAGGATAAACTGATTGGAGTTTGATTGGGGTGGCATTGGTATCTGCTAAATTGGCAGCAGATGGAAACGCTATAATAATATGTCCGACAAAAAGGTACAAGTTTATTCGTATATGAGTTTGGTGATTTATGATCCTATCTTGCAAGCGCCTTGGCGTTTTGATTTTCCTTTGGAATGGAGAAGTCCTAGAGAGGCGAGTTGTAGTTGTACCGATTGAGTCGTACAAAGGAGACGCTGACGAAATTTTTCGAAAATTTCGGGTGTTAGAATTTTTTTAGGATTTATGAAATATTCGTTAATAGAAATAAATTAATATTTTAGTTAACATTAATTGATTCAGTTGAAACTGAAGTTTAAGAAGTAAAACAAATAATTTTTACGCAGTTAATAGGGTTTGTTTTCTAACCATAGCAATTTCGAGGACGAAATTATTTTAAGGGGGAAGAATGTAACGTCCCATATTTTTACAATATAATAAGTAATTTATTTAATTATTAAAAAATGGTTTAGTAATTTTAAATGTTTTAAATTAAATAAATTTGAATATTTAATTAATATAAACAATTAAATAATATATTTAATTTCCGAAATAGTCAGAATTAGTAGAATTCACAATATTGTGTGAATTGAATTATTTATAAGATATAATTCAGTTTAGAATTGAATTATAATAACGAATTTATTTAATAAACAACGTGAGAGCGCATAAATTATATTATAATTATAATCGAGCTCGAAATGGCGCAGTAATTCGTAATTTGGTGATTCTAACTTTAAACGAATATACAAAATCCATTTTAAGTTGGATTTCTGTGAAACAAGAAACGTTCGGAGCTGGTGAACTATATTTTTATAATGGAAGAGAAATCGAGATTTCATCGTGTAGATTGTGAGTTTTGTCCAAATCAAATTTTCGAAAAGTCGCCATGGAATTCCTTTATAATTTATAACGATTTATTTACATATTAAATGGATTTTTAATATAAATTGAATACTGATTTAATCTGGATTTGAAATGTCGAGTTATAAATTCAGATAGGAATATTCTGGAGCTGTATTATATTCTATGTGGATATATACGATAATATTAATTTATTAATATAAAATTTAATTATTTTTAAATATATTAATATTTAAATGGTTTTATTTAGAGCTTTAAAAATAGCCAGTTTTGCAAACAACCTTTGTTTTCGACGAAATTAATTTTGTTGGATCCGGAATATTAAATTATTGTTAGATTTCAATTTTTGTGATTTTTGGAGTTAGTATGTGGCCGTACGAGATTTTAATGTGAAATACAGTCAATAATTTGACTTTAAAAATACGTTGTGTGAGCAAACGGACTCGAAATTCGATGAAACAAGTTTCTTTGGATCCGTAATATCGAACTGTAGCTATATATCGATTTTTATCGGATTTGGTTATCGTATGAGATCATACAAGCTTTTTGAAGATAAATACGAATTACGGTAACTATATAAATTAATAAAATAAAATTTGAATCTTACCCTAGAAGCTAATGGAATCTATAAATACACCTCTAAACCCTAACTGTACTCATTTGACAGTTAACAACAATCATCTTCCATCCCTTTTCCTCAGCAAACATAATCGTTATCCTCAAAATTTACCTTGATTCAAATACATAGCAAAATCAACCATTGTTTTATTCGCTGAATCCATTATTTTGCCAGCTTCAATATGATACCAATAATGTGATAGCCCGTAACTTCCACGGTGAGGAAAGCCCGATTACCTTGAGAACACGACAAAATAGAACGCAAAGAAAAGAACATTTCATTGTTTATTACAACAATTCCATCAGAATACAAGAATATACAGAATATAAATGAATGAATTACATTATATAAATATCAAAGATTACAATAAATTACATAGCAGCGGAAAATAATACAAAGCACAACTGAAGATGATATACGGATACAGAGCTTTCCGGATATCATTCCAGCTATAAACCAGGATCCTACGAATATAAATCTGCATAACCAAAACTACTAGCTGCCCGTGTAGAAAATAGGGGCACCCAGAGTTTAGGTTAAAACAATAAACTCCAGGTCAGTCATGTGACTGGTGTGAGAACTAAAACAGTTATTTAAACTTTACTTTAAAACAGAGTAATTGAAGGGACCACGCCGTATAACACGGAATGTGTTTCCTCCCAAGAATACTAGTGCTTAGAATAAACAACGCAATGCTTTTTCGAAAAATGAAGCTATTATAAGACCCAGGTCCCATCACACAATGCAACGCAAGCCGGAGGATAGGGTTTTCCCTTATAATAGCCAAACATGCTTGGTACGTTTAAAACAAATCATTTGATACTATTATAAGTGCATAGTGTATAAAACAACTTCAAAGCATAAGTATCAATCATAGACGGCATAAGTGCCCCATCCCACTATGTCGCCATACTAGGCTCTACAAATGAAACCGAAATACACGTATTGGAAATTGGATTTCCGTCATGAGTCGAGGCAAGGGGCAAGCTCCTCTCCGATTCGAGACACTCTAGCAAATGTCCCAGGACTACACACTCTGGGCAACCCTTGGATCTTCAGGGCTGGTCCTCTCTTACGTTTGAGGATTGACAATTCCTGAACACACGTTTCCCGGTCCTTACAGACCTAAAATCGAGGCGCCTCACATCCAACAACCACATAGGTGAAAAGTATATAAATGTCAGGGCTGGTAAGTCACTGACACCACCAAAGCTAGAAAGAAACGTCGTGCTCTCCCCGCAGTCCTTATCCCGTTTTTAACTCATACCGAGGTGTGAGGCTCGCGAATTCACGTTATACACAAAGCTACGCCACAAAGGTCGTGCTTTGATCATCAACCACAAGACTTTGCTTTTCAACAGAAGCCTTGATCAATTGCCACTTAGGCGTGCCACACAGGCAATTCATGCCATGCGACTGATGTCCATCGATATACAACCTCTGAGCTCGTACGTCTCAGAGAAGGGCGTTAAGCAGGAGAATAAATTCTCCGCCGCCAAACAGATGTATATTTAATGGAGATCAATCAACACAGAATAAAATCCAATGTCAGACACACAATCCATTTACAAGTTTGTTCTAGGTCTGAACGAAACCGGAGGCACTTTCCTCGCATATCCATCGATCTCCAAGTACGTCTGGACGACCACCGACTGATTTTCTCATCTTGGGTTTACAGCCCAATCAAGATCATCAGTAATCACCCAAACGATGTGAAGACTTCCGGTCTTCAACCACCGTCTTCGTCTTCGACATATCGTCGAATCGGTTATTCAGAATGGGTATAAACCCGGCCTTTCCGAACGACCCGCGTATATTAAAAACAAATGTTACACAAACACAACATACGCCTCATTCCAATTCAGCAGCCACTAATCGTAAATCAACAAGAGAACAATTTCCCAAATATTAACCCCGAAGGCCGAAACCAACATCAGACCAATACCCAGGAAACCATTCTTCTTAGCTAAACTACAGCTAGTTTCTAAATTTCATATTCTTAGGGAAAGGTTCCCATTAATTTTATCAAAGATAAATTCTTTAAAATTTACTCTTTAATCATCCTTTGGATATCATATCAAACCAAATTATGGTTTTCCAAACTAGTCGAGATTAGCGAACCACACCGAAGTCATTATTTATTTTATTTCCCAATCCCAACCTATTCATCCCATGGAGCAAAACTGTTATTACCCCATAACTAACACCACGGTGTTATCGGTAAATTTAATTACCATTTCACGTTCAAATCTAATTAAATATTTAACTATCGCTTGGAGCAAAACTGGCGATACTCCATTCTCGATCCTTTTCTAGATTTGATAATTTATATTATCAATCCACATTTCAATCTAATCAAAGATTCATTAAAACTCCTTTTACAGGGTTAAAGAATTAATGTCGTTTAAAACACAGTTCACGATAAACCCAAATCACATTCTATTTATTATCGGGTTAAAGAACAAGTGTTATTTAAAACACCATTCACGATAAATGCACGAATCAATTCTATTTAAAACCCATTTCAAACCAAATTTATTTATATAAAAATAAATGGGTTTTAATTTTAGTTCAAAACTAGTTCATTTCGATAAAAATCTATTTTTGTCTTTTCAAATATGGAGTTTTTCATCCCAATTTTTCCCAAATCATTTCTTATGATATTACAAAAATTATTACTATTTTTACTAATTTTATCAAGGCCCGTACAGTCGATTTCCAACAGCGGCCATCGAACTGCACTTACAACGACCTTTTCCAAATTTGATTTGGACATATCTCCAAATCCAACCATTAGATTTCAAATTTCTACTATTCGTTAGAAAAATCTTTTCGATACGTACCCACGGTTCCGGTTTTAGGAGAATCCGACGGTCGGATCTCCCGTAATGTCCGTTCGAAATCAATGGTCGAAATTCACGACTACCGCGGCGCGTTCTATTCAGGCCATTATATTATATATATAATATATATTTCGTCGATTTCCATTTAAAACGAATTTTATAAATAGTTTTAAATTCGTTTCAAAAACAATTTCAACTCCCATTTCCAATTCAAATCAAAATTGAATTTTTTTTCTTATAAATTCGTTTTACCTTCATTTCTATTTGATTTCAATTCAAATCGATTTCAATTCTATTTCAATTCGTTTTCAATTGAATTCAATTCGTTTTTTTTTAATTCAATTCAAATTCGTTTTCTTTTCAATTCAATTCAAATTCGTTTTCTTTTCAATTTAATTCAAATTCGTTTTCTTTTCAATTCATTTCGAATTCGTTTTCTTTTTAATTCAATTCAAATTCGTTTTCTTTTCAATTTATTTCGAATTCATTTTCTTTTTAATTCAATTCAAATTCGTTTTCTTTTCAATTCATTTCGAATTCGTTTTCTTTTCAATTCATTTCGAATTCGTTTTCTTTTCAATTCATTTCAAATTCGTTTTCGTTTCAATTCATTTCAAATTCGTTTTCTTTTCAATTCATTTTCTTTTCAGTTCATTTCGAATTCGTTTTCTTTTCAATTCATTTCGAATTCGTTTTCTTTTCAATCCAATTCAAATTCGTTTTCTTTTCAATTTAATTCAAATTCGTTTTCTTTTCAATTCATTTCGAATTCGTTTTCTTTTTTATTCAATTCAAATTCGTTTTCTTTTCAATCCAATTCAAATTCGTTTTCTTTTCAATTCATTTAGAATTGGTTTTCTTTTCAATTCATTTCAAATTCGTTTTCTTTTCAATTCATTTCGAATTCGTTTTCTTTTCAATTCATTTCGAATTCGTTTTCTTTTCAATCCAATTCAAATTCGTTTTCTTTTCAATTTAATTCAAATTCGTTTTCTTTTCAATTCATTTCAAATTCGTTTTCTTTTTAATTCAATTCAAATTCGTTTCTTTTTCAATTCAATTCAAATTCGTTTTCTTTTCAATTCATTTCGAATTCGTTTTCTTTTCAATTCATTTCGAATTCGTTTTCTTTTCAATACATTTCGAATTCGTTTTCTTTTCAATTCATTTCGAATTCGTTTTCTTTTCAATTCATTTCGATTTCGAATTCGTTTTCTTTTTAATTTAATTCAAATTCGTTTTCTTTTTAATTCATTTCGAATTCGTTTTCTTTTTAATTCAATTCAAATTCGTTTTCTTTTTAATTCATTTCGAATTCGTTTTCTTTTTAATTTATTATAAAATCGAATGTAATCGATATAAATATCGTTCGCGTCAAAATAGCGCATCTCTAATCAACACGGGTTTATATATTTCAATAATTCCGTTATTCTATTCAACAAATGAATATTTATTCAATTCAATACGTGAATCTATATTTTTGTCAACACATGACTAATCTCAACGAATGAGTACTGTCCACGTGTGACTATTTTTGTTATTCAATATATTTTATAAAATTTTGATATATATATCGTTTGATTTCAAATCAGACTCCAACCGTAAATTAGTAAGAGAACGATTCGCTAAATATTAACCCCGAAGGCCGAAACCAACATCAGATCAATATCCAGGAGACCACTCATCTTATCTATTTTCCAGTTAGTTTCTAATTTTAAATATGATAAAGATGTAAAAAAAAAATTGTTAAAATATTTCGTTCAACACATGACTAATCTCAACGAATGAGTACTGTCAACACATGAACCTTTATTTTATAATATTCTTTATTATCTAAATTGGAATGAGGCCCAATCAATTACCATATAATGTTAATTATATGGATTCCATACAACACATGTATATAATAGCAACGATAAATAATCAACCATCATCCAAAGTGCACTACTCTGTATAAGCATCAAATATAGATATCTAACGCTTATAACAGCCTGTCAATCAATCGATCAACATATAACTAATTACTGGGATTAGTGTATGCCGTATTTTATCCCAATACCCGTGTGGGGTTTCAAACAATCAAACACAGATTTTATTTGTGCAGTTGGGCGATGTGTAAAATTTATCGTCCCAATCAATGTCCTTCAAATAGGTGTACAAAAACAAACCGTCCGGTTTGTAAATGAATATTTATTTATTCACATTCACGTTAAAAATTATATTTTTAACGACCAAATTATTTTGTTCAACCTATGAATATTCTATTCGGTTCATTTATTAAATAAAGTGATATCTTTATTTTACTAACTTATTTTAGAAAATTTCGACGGCATAACGGCACGATACTAGAAACGGGACAAGGCCTAGCCTTATCCGCGGTCTAATAATGGCCCACGCCATCCACATATCAATCAAATCCATTCCATTTCACCAAACAATCAAATTCAAATCAAATAATCTAACCAACTACACAACCAAACAAACAAGTCCATGGTCTGTGGACGATGGTGTCGGGTGCTACTAAACACCGTCTGCATCCTAGTACATATTTATATAACTAGAAAAGAAAAGTTAAAAGGTGAGAAGTTCTCACCGACTAGCTAATCCAAACGCTTTGACTCTTCTTATGTAGAAGTCATCGCTGTTCTCCCCTTTTGTCACTTTCGCTGCCCGTAGCCACTACATATATAAAAATCACATTTTTATATTGTTACTATATAGATAAAAATTCTATTTTTACACCGCTATTCATATAATAAAGATTATATTTTTATCACGCTATTCTCTATATAAAGATTTCGCCTTTTCAAATATAAAGATTTCGCCTTTTCAAATATAAAGATTTCATTTTTTTCAAATATAAAGATTTTGCCTTTTCAAATATAAAGATTTCATTTTTATACTCTCTACTATATAAAAATTATATTTTATACATAGAATAAAAAAAATCACATTTTTATCTAATTCGGAAAAACAACCCTTTATACTTCTAAAAATCCGATCTTTTCTCTTCTAAAAATTTATTCTTTTCACTTCTAAAAATTTATTCTTTTCTATTTTCAAAATCGAATCTTTTCTTAAATAAAGATCCATCTTTTCTTTGCTACAACATATATACAAATCATAACTTTACCACTTCGTTTGCATTATAAAAATACGTTCTTTCTTTAATTAAAAATATGTTCTTTACCTTATTTAAAAATTATATTTTTAACTATGCTTCATACATTTTTTTAAAACTGAAAATAAAAGAAATGTAAACAAATAATTAAAACTCACTATTTTCGGTGTTTCGGTCGAGCGAGAGTTCGTGGAGGCGTCGACTGGGGTTGCTCCGGCGCCGGTGCTTCACGGTGGCTCTCGGGGTGGTAAATGCGAAGAGGACAATCACAAAATTTGCATCTTCACTGCAAAGGGGGCCCACTGGTCAGAGTCGTAGTCGAAGGGGGCGCAGGGGGGGTCGTGGGTGGCCTGGGGTAGTGCGGCCTAGCGGTGGTGGTCGGATGCGGGCCACGGTGGTCGGAGCGTGGGGTTTTGGGGGTAAGGTTTTTCAGGGGGGCGGTTTTCGTACTGGCGACGGATTCCAGAGGCGAGGGAGGGGAAGAAGAAAGAGGGGAGGAGAGAGAGTCGCGAGGGGAGGAAATGAACGGGGGGAGGCGGAGCGCCAGCTCGGCGACGAGCGTTTGGGGGGGGGGGAGAAGCGGTTCGAGGCAGCGGTGTGTTTTTCTTCTTTTTTTTTTACTTTTTTTTTCTAACTGAGAAGTGTCGGTGAAGAAAAGGATAGAGAGGGGGGGGGGTATATGAAAAAGGTTGTTAATATGTAATTTAATTTTCTCCTTACAGTTGACTTTTGCCCCGAACCCCGAATCGAACCCAACGACTGTCACCCTTAGCTATTTACCCTCATTCCAAACACAATGGGATAGGTATCGTAGGTCAATTCGACTGTTTGAATCAGTTTCCGTTGGATTTAAAATATAAATCTTTATATATTCGATTTAAACGCACATTTCAATTTACCGAGGTCACATACTAACTCGAAAAATTCCAGAAAAATATTTTCTAGCTTCGTATTGATGATACGGTTCTAATAAAACTAGTTTCATCAAATTCTAAGACCGTTGGAAAAATGGTCATTTTCCAGTCGATTAAAATCAACTGAAAATGGTCAAACGCGTTTTCCTTTGCCACGCTCACATATTGATTCGAAAAATTATGAAATTTGGAATCAAGCTATAACTTGACATCATGGATCCAACAAAAGTGGTTTCGTCGAAATCTGAGGTCGTTTGAAAAATGTCCATTTTTTTAAGGCCCGAAATTCCATAGGGACTATTCTGAAAATTCATTTGGACATATCTTTTTATCCCCGCTATGAAATTTTTATTTTTCGAGTTCGCTAGAGAGATATTCACAATTAGATCCTATTATTTTTGGTTTCACTAAAATCCGGTTTATTTTGCACCCGGTACATTCATTTGAAGTTTGAAATCGAATTATCGAACTACCGCGCCATTTTCAATTCCTTTTATAATTTAAAATAAATTATATTCTAACGACGATCTATATAAATATATACATTCAATTCTTATTCAAAATAAATTTCTCGTCGATATTATTTAAAATAATTCATTTTAAATATTCAAAATTCGCTAAAATTGCCAAAATAAAAATTTTAAACTGGCTCGCATTTTCCGGGTTGTTACATTCTCCCCCACTTAAAACTTTTCGTCCCCGAAAAGGAACGAAGCCGAAAGTTGTTTTACAAATCAACTCAACTTCCATTGTTTTCTTTACGGCTTAAATTCTTCAACTTTTCAGTTTCTAAGAACTTTTCAAAATTTTCAAAAATTTGGCTAGCACCGGGAAAATCCTGAAACTGCCATACAGGCCCTCTGATCTCAAAAAGAAAAAGAAAAAGCCAATCGGCTCATAAAATCATCATCACCCAAACAAAACAGTAAATTATTGTAAACATGTACCTATTTGTCGGGCAAACAAATTTTATTCTTCGGCTCTAGCCTCCTTGTTATGACCTGTTCAATGTAAGTACATGTATATGCAAGCAAATGCGACCCATTTTCAATACAATTCAATATTCGGTTCAATTAGGCTAAATGTTTCAAAATTATCAAACAAATAAACAAACAACACAACCATCAATCAATTAGTGAATTAGAGTTTCAAATTCATAATTTTGATTTATATATACAGAAAATCATGTTTTTGATGCCAATTCACAACAATAAATCTATCTATATAAGTTTTGGTTCTCACACCAGTCTAATGGAAATATATAGAAATCACACCTTCGAAACTCGAGCATAAGTTCTGATGATGATCGATCAATCATCAGAACCATCTCTGGGTGTCTAGAATGTGATTCTATATCTAGCCAGTATATTGAAACTTCGGATATACGTTCATGACGCGTATATGCAAAATCTTTATATATTGGATTGTCCAAATTCAATATAAATAAATATTCAAATACGTCTAAAACGATTTAAATTTTCAAAACAAAATTGTTTTCATTTGAAAAATATACTCTTCACACTTGTTCTAGGATTCTACTGATCCTATATCTAACGAGTCATTCTAATTGGATATTACTAAACCAATATCAGATGAATTCTTTCGTATGGTTCTAATGTGTCTTGTTCTCGAGCTCTGTAAACCAAAGCTCTGATACCAACTGTGATAGCCCGTAACTTCCCCGGTGGGGAAAGCCTGGATTACCTTGAGAACATGACAAAATAGAACGCAAACAGAAGAACATTACAACAATTCCATCGGAATACAAGAATATACAGAATATAAATGAATGAATTACATTCGATAAATATCAGAGATTACAATAAATTACATAGCAGCGGAAAATAATACAAAGCACAACTGAAGGTGATATACGGATACAGAGCTTTCCGGATTTCATTCCAGCTGTAAACCAGGACCTGTGAATATAAATCTGCAGAACCAAAACTACTAGCTGCCCGTGTAGAAAATAGGGGCACCCAGAGTTTAAGTTAAAACAATACACTCCAGGTCAGTCATGTGACTGGTGTGAGAACTAAAACAGTTATTTAAACTTTACTTTAAAAGAGAGTAATTCAAGGGACCATGCCATATAACACGGAATGGGTTTCCTCCCAAGAATACTAGTGCTTAGAATAAACAACGCAATGCTTTTTCGAAAAATGAAGCTATTATAAGACCCAGGTCCCATCACACAATACAACGCAAGCCGGAGGATAGGGTTTTCCGTTATAATAGCCAAACATGCTTGGTACGTTTAAAACAAATCATTTGATACTATTATAAGTGCATTGTGTATAAAACAACTTCAAATCATAAGTATCAATCATAGACGGCATAAGTGCCCCATCCCACTATGTCGCCATACTAGGCTCTACAAATGAAACCGAAATACACGTATTGGAAATTGGATTTCCTTCATGAGTCGAGGCAAGGGGCAAGCTCCTCTCCGATTCGAGACACTCTAGCAAATGTCCCAGGATCATACACTCTGGGCAACCCTTGGATCTTCAGGGCCGGTCCTCTCTTACGTTTAAGGATTGGCAATTCCTGAACACACGTTTCCCGGTCCTTACAGACCTAAAATCGAGGCGCCTCGCATCCAACAACCACATAGGTGATAAGTATATAAATGTCAGGGCTGGTAAGTCACTGACACCACCAAAGCTAGAAAGAAACGTCGTGCTCTCCCCGTAGTCCTTATCTCGTTTTTAACTCATACCGAGGTGTGAGGCTCGCAAATTCACGTTATACACAAAGCTATGCCACAAAGGTCGTACTTTGATCATCAACTATAAGACTTTGCTTTTCAACAGAAGCCTTGATCAATTGCCACTTAGGCGTGCCACACAGGCAATTCATGCCATGCGACTAATGTCCATCGATATACAACCTCTGAGCTCGTACGTCTCAGAGAAGGGCGTTAAGCAAGAGAATAAATTCTCCGCCGCCAAACAGATGTATATTTAATGGAGATCAATCAACAAAGAATAAAATCCAATGTAAGACACACAGTCCATTTACAAGTTCGTTCTGGGTCTGAACGAAACCGGAGGCACTTTCCTCGCATATCCATCGATCTCCAAGTACGTCTGGACGACCACCAACTGATTCTCTCATCTTGGGTGTACAGCCCAATCAAGATCATCAGTAATCACCCAAACGATGTGAAGACTTCCGGTCTTCAACCACCGTCTTCGTCTTCGACATATCGTCGAATCGGTTATTCAGAATGGGTATAAACCCGGCCTTTCCGAACAACCCGCGTATATTAAAAACAAATGTTACACAAACACAACATATGCCTCATTCCAATTCAGCAACCACTAATCGTAAATCAGCAAGAGAACAATTTCCCAAATATTAACCCCGAAGGCCGAAACCAACATCAGACCCATACCCAGGAAACCATTCTTCTTAGCTAACCTACAGCTAGTTTCTAAATTTCATATTCTTAGGGAAAGGTTCCCATTAATTTTATCAAAGATAAATTCTTTAAAATTTACTCTTTAATCATCCTTTGGATATCATATCAAACCAAATTATGGTTTTCCAAACTAGTCGAGATTAGCGAACCACACTGAAGTCATTATTTATTTTATTTCCCAATCCCAACCTATTCATCCCATGGATCAAAACTGTTAGTACCCCATAACTAACACCACGGTGTTATCGGTAAATTTAATTACCATTTCACGTTCAAATCTAATTAAAGATTTAACTATAGCTTGGAGCAAAACTGGCGATACTCCATTCTCGATCCTTTTCTAGATTTGATAATTTATATTATCAATCCACATTTCAATCTAATTAAAGATTCATTAAAACTCCTTTTCCTGGGTTAAAGAATTAATGTCGTTTAAAACACAGTTCACGATAAACCCAAATCACATTCTGTCTATTATCGGGTTAAAGAACAAGTGTTATTTAAAACACCATTCATGATAAACCCACGAATCAATTCTATTTAAAACCCATTTCAAACCAAATTTATTTATTTAAAAATAAATGGGTTTTAATTTTAGTTCAAAACTAGTTCATTTCGATAAAAATCTATTTTCATCTTTTCAAATATGGAGTTTTTCATCCCATTTTTTCCCAAATCATTTCTTATGATTTCACACAAATTATTACTATTTTTACTAATTTTATCAAGGCCCGTACAGTCGATTTCCAACAGCGGCCATCGAATTGCACTTACAGCGACCTTTTCCAAATTTGATTTGGACGTATCTCCAAATCCAACTGTTAGATTTCAAACTTCTACTATTCGTTAGAAAACTCTTTTCGATATGAACCCAACGGTTCCGGTTTTAGGAGAATCCGACGGTCGGATCTCCCGTAATGTCCGTTCGAAATCAATGGTCGAAATTCACGACTGCCGCGGCGCGACGCGTTCTATTCAGGCCATTATATTATATATATATAATATATATAATATACATTTCGTCGATTTCCATTTAAAACTAATTTTATAAATAGTTTTAAATTCGTTTCAAAAACAATTTCAACTCCCATTTCCAATTCAAATCAAAATTGAATTTTTTTTCTTATAAATTCGTTTTACCTTCATTTCTATTTGATTTCAATTTAAATCGATTTCAATTCTATTTCAATTCGTTTTCAATTGAATTCAATTCAATTCGTTTTCTTTTCAATTCAATTCAAATTCGTTTTCTTTTCAATTCAATTCAAATTCGTTTTCTTTTCAATTTAATTCAAATTCGTTTTCTTTTCAATTCATTTCGAATTCGTTTTCTTTTTAATTCAATTCAAATTCGTTTTCTTTTCAATTCATTTCGAATTCGTTTTCTTTTTAATTCAATTCAAATTCGTTTTCTTTTCAATTCATTTCAAATTCGTTTTCTTCTCAATTCATTTCGAATTCGTTTTCTTTACAATTCATTTCAAATTCGTTTTCGTTTCAATTCATTTCAAATTCGTTTTCTTTTCAATTCATTTCAAATTCGTTTTCTTTTCAATTCATTTCGAATTCATTTTCTTTTCATTTCATTTCGAATTCATTTTCTTTTCAATCCAATTCAAATTCGTTTTCTTTTCAATTTAATTCAAATTCGTTTTCTTTTCAATTCATTTCGAATTCGTTTTCTTTTTAATTCAATTCAAATTCGTTTTCTTTTTAATCCAATTCAAATTCGCTTTCTTTTCAATTCATTTCGAATTCGTTTTCTTTTCAATTCATTTCAAATTCGTTTTCTTTTCAATTCATTTCGAATTCGTTTTCTTTTCAATTTATTTCGAATTCGTTTTCTTTTCAATCCAATTCAAATTCGTTTTCTTTTCAATTTAGTTCAAATTCGTTTTCTTTTCAATTCATTTCGAATTCGTTTTATTTTTAATTCAATTCAAATTCGTTTCTTTTTTAATTCAATTCAAATTCGTTTTCTTTTCAATTCATTTCGAATTCGTTTTCTTTTCAATTCATTTCAAATTCGTTTTCTTTTCAATTCATTTCGAATTCGTTTTCTTTTCAATTCATTTCGAATTCGTTTTCTTTTCAATCCAATTCAAATTCGTTTTCTTTTTAATTCATTTCGAATTCGTTTTCTTTTTAATTCAATTCAAATTCGTTTTCTTTTTAATTCATTTCGAATTCGTTTTCTTTTTAATTTATTATAAAATCGAATATAATCGATATAAATATCGTTCGCGTCAAAATAGCGCATCTCTAATCAACACGGGTTTATATATTTCAATAATTCCGTTATTCTATTCAACAAATGAATATTTATTCAATTCAATACGTGAATCTATATTTTTGTCAACACATGACTAATCTCAACGAATGAGTACTGTCCACGTGTGACTATTTTTGTTATTCAATATATTTTATAAAATTTTGATATATATATCGTTTGATTTCAAATCAGACTCCAACCGTAAATTAGTAAGAGAACGGTTCGCTAAATATTAACCCCGAAGGCCGAAACCAACATCAGATCAATATCCAGGAGACCACTCATCTTATCTATTTTCCAGTTAGTTTCTAATTTTAAATATGATAAAGATGTAAAAAAAAATTTGTTAAAATATTTCGTTCAACACATGACTAATCTCAACGAATGAGTACTGTCAACACATGAACCTTTATTTTATAATATTCTTTATTATCTAAATTGGAATGAGGCCCAATCAATTACCATATAATGTTAATTATATGGATTCCATACAAAACATGTATATAATAGCAACGATAAATAATCAACCATCATCCAAAGTGCACTACTCTGTATAAGCATCAAATATAGATATCTAACGCTTATAACAGCCTGTCAATCAATTGATTAACATATAACTAATTACTGGGATTAGTGTATGCCGTATTTTATCCCAATACCCGTGTAGGGTTTCAAACAATCAAACACAGATTTTATTTGTGCAGTTGGGCGATGTGTAAAATTTATCGTCCCAATCAATGTCCTTCAAATAGGTGTACATAAACAAACCGTCCAGTTTGTAAATGAATATTTATTTATTCACATTCACGTTAAAAATTATATTTTTAACGACCAAATTATTTTATTCAACCTATGAATATTCTATTCGGTTCATTTATTAAATAAAGTGGTATCTTTATTTTTTCTAACTTATTTTAGAAAATTTCGACGGCATAACGGCACGATACTAGAAACGGGACAAGGCCTAGCCTTATCCCCGGTCTAATAATGGCCCACGCCATCCACATATCAATCAAATCCATTTCATTTCACCAAACAATCAAATTCAAATCAAATAATCTAACCAACTACACAACCAAACAAACAAGTCCATGGTCTGTGGACGATGGTGTCGGGTGCTACTAAACACCGTCTGCATCCTAGTATATATTTATACAACTAGAAAAGACAAGTTAAAAGGTGAGAAGTTCTCACCGACTAGCTAATCCAAACTCTTCGACTCTTCTTATGTAGAAGTCATCGCTGTTCTCGCCTTTTTTCACTTTCGCTGCCCGTAGCCACTACATATATAAAAATCACATTTTTATATTGTTACTATATAGATAAAAATTCTATTTTTACACCGCTATTCATATAATAAAGATTATATTTTTATCACGCTATTCTCTATAGAAAGATTTCGCCTTTTCAAATACAAAGATTTCGCCTTTTCAAATATAAAGATTTCATTTTTTCAAATATAAAGATTTCGCCTTTTCATATATAAAGATTTCGCCTTTTCAAATATAAAGATTTCATTTTTATTCTCTCTACTATATAAAAATTATATTTCATACATAGAATAAAAAATCACATTTTTATCTAATTCGGAAAAACAATCCTTTATACTTCTAAAAATCCGATCTTTTCTCTTCTAAAAATTTATTCTTTTCACTTCTAAAAATTTATTCTTTTCTATTTTCAAAATCGAATCTTTTCTAAAATAAAGATCCTACCTTTTCTTCGCTACAACATATATACAAATCATAACTTTACCACTTCGTTTGCATTATAAAAATACGTTCTTTCTTTAATTAAAAATATGTTCTTTACCTTATTTAAAAATTATATTTTTAACTATGCTTCATACATTTTTTTTAAAACTGAAAATAAAAGAAATGTAAACAAATAATTAAAACTCACTATTTTCGGTGTTTCGGTCGAGCGAGAGTTCGTGGAGGCGTCGGCTGGGGTTGCTCCGGCGTCGGTGCTTCACGGTGGCTCTCGGGGTGGTAAATGCGAAGAGGACAATCACAAAATTTGCATCTTCACTGCAAAGGGGCCCCACTGGTCAGAGTCGTAGTCGAAGGGGGCGCAGGGGGAGTCGTGGGTGGCCTGGGGTAGTGCGGCCTAGCGGTGGTGGTCGGATGCGGGGCACGGTGGTCGGAGCGTGGGGTTTTGGGGGTAAGGTTTTTCAGGGGGGCGGTTTTCGTACTGGCGACGGATTCCAGAGGCGAGGGAGGGGAAGAAGAAAGAGGGGAGGAGAGAGAGTCGCGAGGGGAGGAAATGAACGGGGGTAGGCGGAGCGCCAGCTCGGCGGCGAGCGTTTGGGGGGGGGGGGGGGGGGGAGAAGCGGTTCGAGGCAGCGGCGTGTTTTTCTTCTTCTTTTTTAAACTTTTTTTTCTATCTGAGAAGTGTCGGTGAAGAAAAGGATAGAGAGGGGGGTATATGAAAAAGGTTGTTAATATTTAATTTAATTTTCTCCTTACAGTTGACTTTTGTCCCGAACCCCGAATCGAACCCAACGACTGTCACCCCTAGCTATTTACCCCCATTCCGAACACAATGGGATGTGTACCGTAGGTCAATTCGACTGTTTGAATCAGTTTCTGTTGGATATAAAATATAAATCTTTATATATTCAATTTAAACGCACACTTCAATTTACCGGGGTCACATACTAACTCGAAAAATTCCAGAAAAATATTTTCTAGCTTCGTATTGACGATACGGTTCTAATAAAACTTGTTTCGTCAAATTCTGAGACCGTTGGAAAAATGGTCATTTTCTAGTCGATTAAAATCAACTGAAAATGGTCAAACGCGTTTTCCTTTGCCACGCTCACATATTGATTCGAAAAATTATGAAATTTGGAATCTAGCAATAACTTGACATGTCCAACAAAAGTGGTTTCGTCAAAATCCGAGGTCGTTTGAAAAATGGCTATTTTTTAAAGACCCGAAATTCCATAGCGACTATTCTGAAAATTCATTTGGACATATCTTTTTATCCCCGCTATGAAATTTTGATTTTTCGGGTTCGTTAGAGAGATATTCACAATTAGATCCTATTATTTTTGGTTTCACTAAAATCCGATTTATTTTGCACCCGGTACATTCATTTGAAGTTTGAAATCGAATTATCGAACTACCGCGCCATTTTCAATTCCTTTTATAATTTAAAATAAATATTTGTATTCTAACGACGATCAATATAAATATATACGTTCAATTCTTATTCAAAATAGATTTCTCGTCGATATTATTTAAAATAATTCATTTTAAATATTCAAAATTCGCTAGAATTGCCAAAATAAAAATTTTAAACTGGCTCGCATTTTCCGGGTTGTTACAAATAAGATACGGCTCGATCAACTTTGGTATAGATAATTGATTTCGAGCAAAGCAATTTGGGCAACATTGGTGGGAGTACGTGATGGCGAGTCGCTGCAGTAGGCGATGCAAACGTTTGACGGCAGTTTAGTGGAACTCGATCATCACCGGCGATCAATGGAATCGAAGTTAGGGATTTGGTTGTTTCTCTGAGTTCGAGCGTGTGTTTCAGGGAGGCGTAGGGGATCGCGTTGGTCAGAACGGGGAAAGGAGTCGGACTGGGTTAGTGAGACCAGCCATTGGTGAACTCCGGTTGGCTGTGGTGAAGGGGATGGATGTTTGGATGTGACGAAGTGGTGGTTCGATGTCTGGAAGGCAAAGTCGTTATGGGTTAAGTGTGAAGGGAAGTTCGATGTATTGGTTGGTTATTTTTAATGATTAAATCATGAAGAGGGGAGCAAGCAGTGGAGGAACGAAAACTGGAAATGGCAGAAGAAGTGGTTCCCTGCAATTCGAACAGTGGGAGACAATGAGCAAATTAATAGAGGTTTTGAACGTTGGTTAAGGAGATTTAATCAAGGTAAATATTTTATTAACTGAATTATTAATGACCTGTATTTTAACTAAAAAAATAGATATATGTCAATCCTTTTGTTTGATGTAGTGGTTACAAGAAGACGCGCACAATGACCTGTACGAGTGAAACATTTTGGTATGGGGAGATGTAAAGTACGAAGAGGGAGATTTTGGGATAAAATTAATTTGATTTTAGTAAAGTGGTTAAGGAGGTTCTTGGGTTTAAAATGGTCGACTATGGCATGGGTTTGCATTAGGGTTTGAACGGGAGAACAAGGAAGAAGGTCATGGTGAGCGACCTTGGGTTTCTAGGGTTGTTGTTTGGCTGAGTTTAAAATGGTGAGGTCCAATAATCAAACGTGTTAAATTTGAACTATGTAAATATATATACAAACTTAGAAAAGTTATACATAACGCATACATGAATAGGATCACACGAAACAAGTGCCGTTGGGATCGTATGGACGGGGGCTACACCATGGAACTGATTCGAAGTGAATTGGAGCTCGTTACAATTTATTGCGAAATAAATTTCCTGATCTTAATCAACGACGTTATCGTTATTTAACGATAAACCACCAATCTGAGTAAATCTCACTAATTCTGATCAGTTTATATTTTTATAACATATTTTTAGAATTGATAAATGATGAATGATTGCTATGTGTTGATTGTTTGGACGAACTGCTAATTAATTAATTGAGAATATAGATAACGATATACATATATATTGTTATCAAATATTGATTCTATTTATCAGAATATTTCATATTGAAGTTAAATTGATGTTATTTATATTATTTAACATCTGTGGATGCAGGAAAACAGGTTGGAGGGATCCAACTGGATTCCTCACTATTTATAATACTGTTCTTTTTTTATATATTGTGATGTATAATTTGTGATTGATTATGATGACACTGGTCTTGTTATTTGATATCTTAAATAGCATAAGAAATATCGGAATGTGAAAAGAGAATTTTCAAAGTGTATATTGGAAATAATATATTTATAAAATCAAAGAATTTTATAAAGGGAATTATTTGGAAAATAAATAGAATTATAAAAGGGAATATTTGGAAATAAATAGAATTATAAAAGAATCATTTGGAAAATAAATAGAATTATAAAGGGAAATAGTTGAAATAAATAGAATTATAAAAGAAATTATTAGGAAAATAAATTGAATTGTAAAAGGAATTATTTGGAAACAAATAGAATTATAAAAGGAAATACTTGGGAAACAATTAGAATTATAAAAAGGGTATTTGCGAGATATAAAAGAATTTAAAGGGAAAATTGATTTAAAGTAAATATTTAATAGAAATCTATTTTAACAGATAAATGGAGAAGATTAATTTATAAATAATGTTTTATAAATTAAGTAAAATATTTTTCATTTGATAAATTGAAAATATAAGTCTGAATTTATATAGAGAAGTGAAAATCGGTTTTAACACCAATATTTGAAAATGGAATGTAAACGTAACATTTATAAAGGGAATTATAAAGGATGGAATATGAATCTGAAAAGGGAAAATCTATTTTAAAAATAGAAATGGAATTTCGAATGGGCTAGAAGTAAATAACTTGTTTAGTAATAAAAACAAGTAGTGATTTATAAACAATGTTTATAAATGAAATAAATATAATAATCAGTGGATAATTTGGATTGTGAATTCAGCTGTGAATTTAGAACGGGAAATTGGGAGTTGTTTTAAAAAGGAAATGATGGAATTTATTTCGACGATTCGAAATGTGAATAGGAATAAATAGAATCCATAAAGATTTGTAGTTAGAATTCGACTAGGACAAATGTTATAAAATAATTTATCTTAAGAAATTATATATTGAATAAACCGGAATTTGACAAGGTAATTAATATTCGGTTTGAAACCGATATTTTATAATCGAACATAAGTTATTCGAAAAGAGTTAATCGAATATAGGTTATTCGAAGAGAGTTAATCGAATATAAGTTATTCGAAGAGAGTTAAAGTTATTCGAAGAGAGTTAATCGAAATAAGTCATTCGAAGAGAGTTAATCGAATATAAGTTATTCGAAGAGAGTTAATCGAATATAAGTTATTCGAAAAGAGTTAATCGAATATAAGTTATTCGAAGAGGGTTAATTGAATATAAGTTATTCGAAAAGAGTTAATCATATATAAGTTATTCGAAGAGAGTTAATCGAATATAGGTTATTCGAAAGAGAGTTAATCGAATAACGATTATCCGAAGGAGTGTTATCGAATAGAGATTATTCGAGAGAGAATTATGCATTAGATTTCGACTATATCTAATGTTGCAAAGTACTATTTACATTCTGATTTTTACTCAAGATTTATTTATTTATAAATAAATTGTTTATTTAGTTATTTATTTAAATTAAGGAATAAAAGTTATATTTTTAAGTTAGATATTCCAAAAGTACGAATTATAATGCTATCGTTATAATAAATGTTTTTCATAAAAGAATTGGATTCGTAAACTGAATCCGAGAGTTGCGTAAGCTATGATTTGATAAGAAGATAAGAAACGGAGTTAAGGAAATTAGAAATTGACCGGAGATTAGTTATATTGAACGACTTTCTGGTTATCGATCTTATGTTGGTTTCGGCCTTTGGGGTTGATATTCAGGAAATTGTCTTCTTACAAGTTTACAATTAGAAACTGATGGATGTGGGAGGATAGTGATGCATGAATTAGAAATGGAAAAGTTTTCCAATATATATAACATATATTTTTTAAATTTAGAAAATAAGAATTCACGAATATATGGAAATGGGAAAATGATAAATTAATTGAAAGGGAAAAATGTTTATTGATGACTGATCGATAAAATTTCCATTTGGAAATAAGATCATTGTGTGTATAGATGTTTTCCTTTGGTAGTTAAATAACCGACTATCAATGCTTTGATCATTTTTCCGTCGTCAATACGGAGAGACCGGGATCAGATTTATTATCTGAAATCCATTCCGTATGGGCATTAGCGTTGAGAATTGAATATGATGAAGATAATTGAAGACGGAGTTTATGCAAGGGCTGTTCTGGCAATACTAGGTAGAAATTACCTTAGATGGATTTACAGAATAGTGCCTTCGGTTTGTCCAATCCTAGGACAACCTATATGGAAGAATGTCTGACAGAGTATATTCAATAGATCGCGTAATTTGATCTCTTCAAATGTATTTACGTTTGGTGGCAGAGGAATTCGTTTCTCTTAGCTGTATACCCGTGGTATTTTTGGGGAAATCAATTTGTGATTTGGCGGGTATGATGATGTGACATTCAAAGTAAATAAAGGTGTGATCTTGTAACACCCCACCTCCGCTAGGGTCACTCACAAAGGGAATGCACTAGTTTTGGTGGAGCATTATCTAGGTAAACATACACAGAGATATCACAAGACAGAACATAAATAAAGCAGCGGTAGAAATTAAAAACCAAATCTTATTACTTTCAAGAAAAGAGACAAAACCTCATGTATCCAAAGTACAAGTTGCCATTATTCCATTACATCAAGTTCTAAATAAAGAAGCATAAACTTAAAAATAACAAAAGTAAATTATTCCCCAAAAATAGCAGACGTGCAGCCATAGCATAGCTCAAGACCAAACCGTACATGAGCTGACGGAAAGCAAGCAGAATCCAAGCTAAGTGCTAGAGTTTCCTCCCTGAGAACCTGGTGGGTGGGTGGGGGGGGGGGGGGGACGAAAGAAAAAGAGGCGAAAGAAAATGGGTCTGTCATAAAGACTGGTAAGTCGAAGTGACTTTCGGCATAAAAATAGGTAAATGTAACGTGGCGTGTATAAACTGAAAGTAAACATAAGTACGATGTCAAGATGGACAAGATAGACTAAGATAACATGATGAATCAAGTATAGGTCAAGTATAGCATCGCATGTTCAAGGTTCGCTGCACCAACTGTACTAGTAGCCTAACCCATGTCAAGTATTAATCATGAAATAATCCCTTGGCCCAAAATTGTGAATGATCCATTACTGGGTCCAACAGAACAATCCACTAATCGATCGGCTCCCTACAAGTTCTAACTCGTTGTGTTTCTGTGTCATACGGCCCAATCACGAATGTAGTCACCTGTGCTAGGTCCACCATAGAGTGTATCAAGCCCTACGGTGCCAACCACCGACAGGAATCAAGAATTCACAGATAAACCTACTGATGCCCAATGCCTACTTTTTCTGCTCTGGAGTGTGTGCTCGCCCGCACTCCGTTGGAACCTACACTGGCACACCCACACAGCCGTCGTTCTGGTCGCTTACAATCAGCTCAGTAATCGTGCCCCACCCTGCCTTATTCCAGGGTACCATGATACATCTAGTGGGTTACTGCTGAAACGGACCGCGTAACTAGGGTTTCCATCTAGTAGGTTAAGTGTTGTCATTTAAATTCGACACTTAACCCCATCAGTCTAGTATATCAAGTTGGCTAGGTGTTGTCATTTAAGTTCGTGACTTAGCCCTACCATTCACGTGTTAAGTTGGTTAGGTGTTGTCGTTCAAGTTCATGACCTAACCCTACCAATCTATTTCAAGTTGGTAAAGTGTTGTCTTTCATGTTCATGACCTAACCCTATCATGTGGCATTTATTCATTAATGCACCCTAACCTCTCACATTAGACCTGTTGTTGTGGTCACTGGATATGCCGGGCGGTTCCGGGCAGATTTACACCACAACTCAGTCTAACCTCGGGTTTCAAGTGCGATATGACCAACTACTCACATTGGATCCTATTGTTTGCAGTAACTGGATTTGCCGGGCGGTTCCGGGCAGATTTACACTGCAAACTCAACCCAACCTCGAGTTGGCCATTTTCAAGTTCATTCTAGTGTCATGACCATGTTCAAGTTTCATGTCAAGTTTGTGTCAAGTTTCAAGGATAAGTTTTATGCCCACATCTAGATTCACGTTATAACAATGTTCATGTTTCAAGTTTTTCCTATTATCAAGTTCATAATTCATGTTTTTCCTAATCTACCAAAATCGTATTCCCATCGCGTGTAAACGTTAATTGACCTAAATTACAAGCAAATCTAATTCTAGAGATAAAGGGAATAACATCAAAACTATGATAGGCAGAAAGGGATAAACATAAAGCGATAAAAGAGATTACAAGACTGACATGATATGACTTGAGATAATCGGTTACAACATCACTGGCATATAGAAATTAACAGGGTTTTCAAATCTAGCAAATTAAGGCGATAGTCCTGATAAAACTTGACATAAAAGAATAGATATGTGAAAGCAAGCCAAATATAAGGATAAGGGATCCAATGGTTTTGGTGTACATAATAGCGAACAAACTAAGCAAGTCACACCCTAGGTATGAGATCCAACAAACTGCAAATTCGGTGTACAACATGGGTTTCAACTATGGGCATGAACAATCAACTATAATAGTTCCAGGTAATTAACCCCAATAGTCATTGTCATGGTCATAGGCGGAAATCTCATAATTAAGAACCATAAGCGATTAATCACAATAGTCATGGTTAATTATCCAAAATAGTTCTAGGCAATAGTCATAGGAAATTAACAACAATAATTTCAAAGTCATGGTCATAGATAATAGCCTTATGTTCATAATTATAGGTAATAATTCTCATAGTCAAGAGTCATAGGTGATTAGCTACCATTGTCCTTGTCATAGTCATAGGCAATAGTCTTATGTTCACCGTCATAGGCATAGGCATAGTCCTTGGCCATTAACAATAGTTTCAACATCATAGGCATGTTAAGGTTATAGACACGAGAGAGTTTGATTTATAACATGAATAGGTCCAAAGCAATATTCACGGAAGTCAAGATCCAAGACGAATAAGAATAGATACGAATCAATTACCATACATAGATCCAATTCCAATTTACAACATGGATATTAAGTTTACAGCTTTTATCTAAAAGTAACTTGAATTTACAGTGCGTGGATCGAGAATTAGAAAGCATAATTTGATTGTTGAATCTCTATTTGATTGATCGTGTTCTAATTGAAATCCCCCAATTTGCAAATCTCTAAGCGTAGTCTTGATGGAGAAGGAGCAATCCTTTTTCTTCCTTTTTATCTAATTATTTAGATTATCTTAGAAGCAGCATAAGGGCAGAATGAAATGGTGTGGAGAGAATGAGGCTAGGGGGCTGCTTATATAGGGTTAGGAAGACGAATCTGGTCACGAAACAAGTCTAAATACATCAGAATGCATCTGGCTTAGTAAATGGGTTCGGGAGGCAGGTCAACCCCCAGGTCGACACTATGGTCGACCTGGTCCCTGGGAGGTCGACACTATGGTCGACCCCCAGGTCGACCTGGTCTGTGGGCGGGAGTTTTCCCGCCCTGCCTGCTGCGGGGTTTGAATTCGAATTTCGAATTCGAAATTCGAGCTGTCTTTGATTCTGAAAATTTCTGAAACTTCTAGAGGTCATAACTTGGTCATACGAACTTCGATTTTCGAAAACTCGGATCTATTTCATGTAAATTTTCGAGACGAACACAATGGCGAAACCCGTTTCCCTTGATTCTTATTTTAAAATTTAATTCTGCCTTGATTTATGACTTTAACATGTTATAAAAATTCGGGTTGTTACATTCTCTTCTCCTTAAAGGATTTCGTCCCCGAAATCTTCAAGTTAGGAAGAATATATCCTACCATCCAATCATCCATCTACTCAACCATCATTCACGAGCAATCATTGTCCTTAAAGATTTCTAATGCTATATGAACATATGTAGAAAGTGTGTGTATATGTTCTTTATCTAATGCAAATGATCAGGCCTGGTTGATCTTCCTAATGCAAAATATGTTTAGTGCCATGAATCCAACATGTATGCAAATAATCCTAGTCACATAAACACTATATGTGTGCACAAACATTCATCCATATGCAACATCCACATGATAACACATTCAATTTCATCCATAAACAAGTATAAACACTCATGCATATGCAATATGAAAACGTGTCTGAGCCGATCTAGTGCCTAATGTGTGTTATGCAACCACGAGCAACCACTTGCGACCACTTGCAACCATTTGCAAACATCAACCATAACATGTTTCAAATACATGTTTACATCCATAAGGTTCTACCTAAGGTTCTCAAGATAGGATCGAAAAGATATACAAGATAAAACAAAGCATCAAGGAGGAGGAGTTAAAGATGTACCCCCAAAAGGTCCTGCTTGCGGGGCTTGCCCTTGCTTCTTAGGGCAGTTCTTGCTGATATGTCCAGTTTCACCACACTGAAAGCATGCTCCTATCTTCATCTTCTTCTTTCTACAATCCTGGACTATATGCCCTTCAATACCGCAGAAGTGGCACTTTCTTTTCTCACATGTCTTGTTGTCATTATTGTTGTTGTTGTTATTGCCTCCTTTCTCGGAGTCTTTCTTCTTGTTTTGAGAATCACTCGCCTTGACCTCCTTCTTGCCATTCTCGTCTTCTTCGTGAAGTAGGGCCATATCCACCAAGCTCTCAAAGGTCGCCCCCATGGGTACATGAGTCATAGCAAGGCTGTGTAGTGGCCCATTCAAACCTCTGACGAAGCGAAGAGCCTTCTTGTGTTTGGTGTTCACTAAATCCAGCCCAAATCTGGCCAGCTGATTAAACTGATTGACATACTCCCTGATCGTCATGCTTCCTTGCTTAAGAGTTAGGAACCTCTCCATTTGCAGGCTTCTTTCAGCTTGGGAGAGAAATTTCATCTCAAATCTCATTCAGAAGTCTTCCCAAGTTTCCACTGGCCTCTCAGCATGGGTAATCTCCCACCAATACGAAGCTTCATCTTTAAGCAACCACACTGCTAGCTGTATCTTTTGCCTATCGTCAACTTCGAAGATGACGAACAAATCTTCGGTCTCCTTCAGCCAGTTCCTCGCTTCCATAAAGGATTCAGTCCCATAGAAGTCCTTTCCACCCATAGCCTTGAAGTCTCTACACGTCTTTGCGAAAGCATTTCCACGAGGAGGAGGAGGAGGAGGAGGAATCGCTGCAGCTGAAGGAGGAATATCTGCTGGGCCTGCGTCGTTGGCCCTAGCCTCTAAGTACATCCTAAACCAGCCAGGTATTGGCACGCCCTCTGGAAAGTTAAGATTCCCAGACATGCTGAAAAACGAAAAGATAGAGATTCAAACGAGGAAACAAAGGAAAGTGCTAATGGCTTTTGGGGAATAGCCTTTTCAAAATAAACTTTTCTTGAAAAAATGTTTCTTTATAAACGGTTTTGAAATTAGTTTCAGAAGGTTTTTTTTTTAACTTTTTGCCCAGTCTGGTAACCTTCTGCTCTGATACCAAATGTAACACCCCACCTCCGCTAGGGTCACTCACAAAGGGAATGCACTAGTTTTGGTGGAGCATTATCTAGGTAAACATACACAGAGATATCACAAGACAGAACATAAATAAAGCAGCGGTAGAAATTAAAAACCAAATCTTATTACTTTCAAGAAAAGAGACAAAACCTCATGTATCCAAAGTACAAGTTGCCATTACTCCATTACATCAAGTTCTAAATAAAGAAGCATAAACTTAAAAATAACAAAAGTAAATTATTCCCCAAAAATAGCAGACGTGCAGCCATAGCATAGCTCAAGACCAAACCGTACATGAGCTGACGGAAAGCAAGCAGAATCCAAGCTAAGTGCTAGAGTTTCCTCCTTGGGAACTGGGGGGGGGGGACGAAAGTATAAGAGGCGAAAGAAAAAGGGTCAGTCATAAAGATTGGTAAGTCCAAGTGACTTTCAGCATAAAAACAGGTAAAGGTAACATGACATGTATAAACTGAAAGTAAACATAAGTACGATGTCAAGATGGACAAGATAGACTAAGATAACATGATGAATCAAGTATAAGTCAAGTATAGCATCACATGTTCAAGGTTCGCTGCACCAACTGTACTAGTAGCCTAACCCATGTCAAGTATTAATCATGAAATAATCCCTTCGCCCAAAATCGTGAATGACCCATTACTGGGTCCAACGGAATGATCCACTAATCGATCGGCTCCCTACAAGTTCTAGCTCGTTGTGTTTCTGTGTCATACGGCCCAATCACGAATGTAGTCACCTGTGCTAGGTCCACCATAGAGTGTATCAAGCCCTATGGTGCCAACCACTGACACGAATCAAGAATGCACAGATAAACCTACTGATGCCCAATGCCTGCCTTTTCTGCTCCGGAGTGTGTGCACGCCCGCACTCTTTTAGAACGTATACTGGCGCACCTACACAGCCGTCGTTCTGATCGCTTACAATCAGCCCAGTAATCGTGCCGCACCCTGCCTAGTTCCAGGGTACCATGATACATCTAGTAGGTTACTGCTGAAACGGACCGCGTAACTAGGGTTTCCGTCTAGTAGGTTAAGTGTTGTCATTTAAATTCGTGGCTTAACCCCATCAGTCTAGTATATCAAGTTGGTTAGGTGTTGTCATTTAAGTTCGTGACTTAGCCCTACCATTCACGTGTTAAGTTGGTTAGGTGTTGTCGTTCAAGTTCATGACCTAACCCTACCAATCTTATTTCAAGTTGGTTAAGTGTTGTCTTTCAAGTTCATGACTTAACCCTATCATGTGACATTAATTCATTAATGCACCCTAACCTCTCACATTAGACCTGTTGTTGTGGTCACTGGATATGTCGGGCGGTTCCGGGAAGATTTACACCACAACTCAGTCTAACCTCGGGTTTCAAGTGCGATATGACCAACTACTCACATTGGATCCTATTGTTTGCAGTAACTGGATTTGCCGGGCGGTTCCGGGCAGATTTACACTGCAAACTCAACCCAACCTCGAGTTGGCCATTTTCAAGTTCATTCTAGTGTCATGACCATGTTCAAGTTTCATGTCAAGTTTCAAGGATAAGTTTCATGTCCACATCCAGATTCAAGTTATAACAATGTTCATGTTTCAAGTTTTGCCTATTATCAAGTTCATAATTCATGTTTTGCCTAATCTACCCAAATCGTATTCCCATCGCATGTAAATGTTAATCGACCTAAATTACAAGCAAATCTAATTCTAGAGATAATGGGAATAACATCAAAACTATGATAGGCAGAAAGGGACAAGCATAAAGCGATAAAAAAGATTACAAGACTGGCATGATATGACTTGAGATAATCGGTTACAACATCACTGACATATAGAAATTAACAAGGTTTTCAAATCTAGCAAATTAAGGCGATAGTCCTGATAAAACTTGACATAAAAGAATAGATATGCGAAAGCAAGCCAAATATAAGGATAAGGGTTCCAATGGTTTTGGTGTACATAATAGCGAATAAACTAAGCAAGTCACACCCTAAGTATGAGATCCAACAAACTGCAAATTCGGTGTACAACATGGGTTTCAACTATGGGCATGAACAATCAACTATAATAGTTTCAGGTAATTAACCTCAATAGTCATAGTCATGGTCATAGGTAGAAATCTCATAATTAAGAACCATAAGCGATTAATCACAATAGTCATGGTTAATTATCCAAAATAGTTCTAGGCAATAGTCATAGGCAATTAACAACAATAGTTTTAAAGTCATGGTCATAGATAATAGCCTTATGTTCATAATTATAGGTAATAATTCTCATAGTCAAGTGTCATAGGTGATTAGCCACCATTGTCCTTGTCATAGTCATAGGCAATAGTCTTATGTTCACCGTCATAGGCATAGTATTATTAGTCATAAGCAGTCTTATGTTCTCAGTCATAGTCCTTGGCCATTAACAATAGTTTCAACGTCATAGGCATGTTAAGGTTATAGACACGAGAGAGTTTGATTTACAACATGAATAGGTCCAAAGCAATATTCACAAAAGTCAAGATCCAAGACGAACAAGAATAGATACGAATCAATTACCATACATAGATCAAATTCCAATTTACAACATGGATATTAAGTTTACAGCTTTTATCTAAAAGTAACTTGAACTTACAGTGCGTGGATCGAGAATTAGAAAGCAGAATTTGGTTGTTGAATCTCTATTTGATTGATCGTGTTCTAATTGAAATCCCCCAATTTGCAAATCTCTAAGCGTAGTCTTGATGGAGAAGGAGCAGTCCTTTTTCTTCCTTTTTATCTTATTATTTAGATTATCTTAGACGTAGCATAAGGGCAGAATGAAATGGTGTGGAGAGAATGAGGCTAGGGGGCTGCTTATATAGGGTTAGGCAGACGAATCTGGTCACGAAACAAGTCTAAATACATCAGAATGCATCTGGCTCAGGAAATGGGTTCGGGAGGCAGGTCGACCCCCAGGTCGACACTATGGTCGACCTGGTCCCCGGGAGGTCGACACTGTGGTCGACCCCCAGGTCGACCTGGTCTATGGGCGGGAGTTTTCCCGCCTTACCTGCTGCGGGGTTTGAATTCGAAATTCGAGCTGTCTTTGATTCTGAAAATTTCTAAAACTTCTAGAGGTCATAACTTGGTCATACGAACTCCGATTTTCGAAAACTCGGACTCTATTTCGTGTAAAATTTCGAGTCGAACGCAATGGTGTAACCCGTTTCCCTTGATTCTTATTTTAAAATTTAATTCTGCCTTGATTTATGACTTTAACATGTTATAAAAATTCGGGTTGTTACAGATCTATACATTATGGTCTCTAGCCTCACAACCAGGAAATGGTATAAAATCGGGTAGGTCGCATGGCAGAGTGGTTAGCTACCAATTAGGGTGTATTGTCACCTGATCTAGAGAAATTCTATTTACTTCTATAATCTATTTGGATGTTGTCCCTTTCGGGAAACAGTTGTTGATCCCAACCATTGGTGATAATACATTCGGTACACTCAAGTGTAATGAGTGACCGGTCATGTTTAACCTGGGTTACAAGATGTTTTTGTTGAACCTGGTGTAATCCTCTATAAAGATCCACTATCGGAAGGTGGTCCCATACCTTGCCAGTTGGAATCCATTACCCAATAAGCGCCCGCGGATTTTAATTATATATTATGTATGTTGTACGTGAGATGAAAGCGTTCTGCTAGATGATTATTTTGTTGTGGTTGATAGACACTATTATAATATCAAAAGAGTTTTGATATAAAGATTATCGTTTCTTTCAAAAGGATTTTTAATGTTAAATCAAGTGTTTTGGATTCTCATAAGGGAAAAACCCGTTCAATGTTATACGGCATGGTCTTATGAGATATCGTTTATTTTCTCAAACTGTTTAAATTGTTTACTCATGCCAGTCCCACGACTGACCCGGAGTTTATTTTGTTTTGTTTTCCCTAAACTCTTGGGTGCCCAACTTTGTACGGGCAGTCAAGTAGTTGGAATTTTACAGATATATTGAGAGCTTGGAGCAGGAGACTTCAGGATTTTATAACAATTGTTTATTTCCGCTATGTTGTAAGTGCTGTACTTTGAAAATGATATGTATATTCAAGTACAGATTTGTATTTCAACGTTATGTTATATAGTATATTTTATTCGTTCCGCTGTGAGGTTCGTGTTACTCTGATTCTGTTGTTGTTCTTCTTCCTCTTCTATTCTAATTTGCTATCTTATCTATTTCTCACCCTCTAACTTCTTTCTATTAACGTTCTGGTATTTTCGATTCTTGAATAGTCGACATGGTGTCGTGTGTCGATTTTCGAGGTCAAATAATCGTGTTCGTTACAGACCATCTTTTCCTTTTTGCTGTTACTGCTTCCTCTTCTTATTATTACCACCCTTTGTGGTTTATGTTCTTCCTTAGCTACAACAACAGCCTCTTCCTTGGGAAACAAACTCTCATGCCTTAAAGCTTTCTCCACAATCTTCTCATAAGTATCCTACAAGTGATCAACTAACCGATTGCCAAGATAATTGTCCAAGCCCATGACAAACTTCTCATTCTAGTAGGGAGTCTCAATATACGAACGAACATACTTGGAAAAAGCTTCAAAATTCGAAACATACTCCAACACTGGTATACTATTATGCTTCATCTCAACGAACTTCTTGAACAGAATAGACTTCTGAACGGTAGAAATGAACTTCGTCTCCAACTTGACTTGGAACTGGTCCTATGTGATCTCATCTTGTGGGTCTCTGGAGTGACAGAGTTCCACCAATCCATAGCTCTACCCTATAGCTGTCTCGATGCAAGCTTCCTCTTAGTCGCATCATCAATGCCCAAGCCTCCGAAAATCCGAATGAAAGTATCAAGCCACCCTTGAATCTCTACAGTCGGTACCGTCCCTTTAAACGGCTTTCCTTCTAGAGTAGTGAAGCCTTTGCATAGCTTCGTGAAGTCCACAACCCTAGGTACTTGCACATGAGCCCCTACATCTACTACGGCTGTCTCTGGAGCAGGCACCCACCTCATGATCGCTGCCATCAATGCCTCGATCATAGCTGGGTAATATGGTATACCTCCATCACCCCCTCCAGGAACAGTCTCCGCCCTCGTAGTATGCCTCGAAGTTCGACGACTCATTCTAAATCTTAAAAATAGAATGACTAGTCCATACATGAGAATAACTGCAATTGGAGTTCAAGCGCTATTATACTATACACTAATATATAATACACATCCATCAGAATTCTAGAAATAGGTCTCTCATACGTCATTACATCTTCGAACTTTGGCTAAAATCGATTAACCAGAGCTCTAATACCAAATGTGACGACAACTCATAACTCCTGCACTTAACAAGAGAAACAATACACTGAAAGACGTGTCAGACATCTATGGACAATAATCAGGTAGGAAAATACACGTAGAACCTGTCGTATAACTCACAGCGCAAGGATAAAATATAATAAAACATATACAACAAGCAATAATAGCGAAGCAAAATTGAGCAGAATTTAAAACTTTCATATCATCATGAACTATCCAAAACATCAAACTGGATACAATATCAAATTCTGTACAAACTGCCTCACTACAAGTCACTCGAATAATACATCAAGCATAATAGCAGAAAACATCATATAGTAGGTAATAAGAAACTAATACGTAAGCCTCCATCTCGTTGTCTGATGTGCACATAAAAATGCACATTTATATTCATATATTTATTCTCGTTTAGTACTAATAAATGTCATATATGGGTATTTTATCATGTTTAAATAATAATTGAATTGATTTCAAAACTTCATGCATTTATCATCATATGGGGGGAATGATCATTTTTGTGCTTATATTATTTTGAGAATGTTTACTTGGACATTTTTCATATTTTTACAGAAATTGGATGCATGCAAAAAAGGACTTCATAAAGATATATATGCATACAAAGAAAAAAAAGGAAAGAAATCAATGGAGAGGGAATCAATTAAAAAGGAGGAAATCAATGCCTTGCCAAAAAAATGATGAAAGGGAAATCAATCAATGGAATCAGTTCAAATAGAGAATTAATGGAGGACCCTATTCACTCTCCTTCCTTCTTTAGTGGAGACACAAAATTATGGCTTCATGAATCACTATTGCTAAAAGACAAAATGCAGCTTAAAGCGGGGGTATTTTTGGTAGCACACAAAAAGTTAATTTAGGGTTTTCTCTCATGTATAAATAACCCATGTATGATAACGTAGAGATCATCTTGGATTTTTAGTTTAAAGAGAGGCTGAAAACAAAACCTCTATTTTTCTGCCATGGCTTCTTAGTCATTTCTTTTTTGTAATTTGTCGCTTTAATGCAATATTAATTTGTTGTTTTTCATTTTCATGTTATTTTCTCTTTTGCAAGTAGAATATATTTTTATCTTTGTTTGCTCTTTGTTTTGTTCTCTTCTATAATGGAATATCTTTATGTTATAATTGAATCCATTATGAGTAGCTAAACCCCTTCAATTTAGGGGGTAGTGAAGCTCTCATAATTCATGAATAATTAACATAAGAATTCCATATTTCCAACTCACTTATTTGAGCTTAATCTAAAATTCGATATAGATAAAGTAAAGATTTTATATGGTGAAAATTGATAGCACATGTTGGTTGATTATTCCCAAATGTGTTATACTCATATCATTAATAGAATCATACTTTATCACAATCTAATTCATTTTAGAAAAAGTAGTGACATTAAAAGTGAAACCATCCTTGATGTTCTATGTAGTTAGTGAATATTAAGTTATTAACATATAGAACATACTCATAAAATTTCATTTTTATTAGAACTATTATTTTCTATGTGATAATTAGGGCTTTAAGTTTGTAATGAAAATTAATGATTTATGTAGCTTGAATTTTCTAGCATATAAATCATGCTTCTATGAATACAACACTTAATGTGCTAGTTATTAAAGAGAGTTAGAGTCATTTTTTATGTTAATTAGATTGATGTTGATAGTGGATCTACTCCTAAATTGTCTCTTAGTCTCATATTTGTATTCATTTTAACATTGTTAGTTTTCTTTTAAGTAATAGTCAATAATTTCACAGTTTGGTTTAATTTGATTGAATAGAATTTAAAATTATTCTTTCCTTGAGGATCGACTCGTATTCGCTAACGTACTAACCATTGTATGCCGTGCACTTGCGGTTTATTTCAATATTCGCGATGATTATCTAATTCATAGGTTATTCGTCGTCAAGCAAGTTTTTGGCACCGTTGCCGGGGAAAAAAATTAATTTTAGTTTTATTCTTCGAATTACTTTTCCTAGTTTGCTCATTAAAAAAAAATTCTACGCATTTTTGTGTTTGTTTTATTCGATCTTGTTTCAACTGCATTTGTGTGTGTTTTGTCTGCCCATTTTTGTTTGTTTGTTATTCCTTAAAAAAAATGTGCCTTGTTCATTTTTGATTTTGTGTGTGTTTGTGGTTGTCATATTTAGTTCTTCCTAAAAAAAAATTAACACTTGCCTTGTGTTTTCAAATTCTTTCCTGTTTCATTTCATTAATTTCCTTCCACCTTCATCTCATTTATTTCTTTCCCCTTTCTATTCGTTTTCAATTCTTACAAATAATAAAAATCTTCTTATTTTTTCTCTTTTATTTATATCCTTTCTTTGATTTCTTTCCAACTTTTATCCAAAAATCTTTCCTTTCTTTACAAATAAAAAAAAATATTGCTTTCCTTTTCTTGTCCTCCCTCTTTAATATTCTTCTCTGCCTCTGTCTTATTTATTCACTACATTATCCATCTCCATAACACTCACCTTCTTCCACAATTCAATACCAACAAAAGTCTACACACAAACCTTCTTCAAACATATACATCTTTTACCTAACCAAGCCATACCACACTCCACAACAAATCCATCTTCCACCTCCTCTTTCCATCAACAACAGCCACCTCTAGCACTTCAAAACCACCCAGTCCTCATCTTCCTCTGTCAAAGCTGCCACAAACCTTCCCTCACCTCACAGTCACCATACCCTAAACTGTTCAAACGTTCAAGCCATTTTCACGTCATACCTTCCTTCATCTACCCAAACCTCTGCAAGCAACTGGACCTTCCCATTTACGCCCAAAAAAAAGTAAGTTCTTACTTGTTCAAATCCACTGTTTAGGTTTGATGTAACAACCCGAAATTTAACAACATGTTAAATCAAGAATCAAGGCAGAATCATATTATAAATTCAGAATCAGGAGAAACAAGCGGTGCCATTGCGCTCGTCTCGAAAAAATACGCGAAATAGAGTCCGAAATTTCGTAAATCGGAGTCCGTATGACCGAGATATGGCCTTCGGAAGTTTCACGAAAAATTCGAAAACGAAAACAGATTCAAATTTCAGAATTCAGAAGAGGCGGGAAAATTTCCCGCCAGACCAGGGGAGGTCGACTGGGGAGTCGACCCCCCCTGCCCCAGGTCGACTGGGGAGTCGACCCCAGGGTCGACCTGGGGGTCGACCTGCCTGGTCGAGTCCAGGCAACATAGTGCACCTGTTTTGCTGTTTGGCTCGGTTTTGGAGGCTTATGACGATTTTTGAAGACTTGGATCTATCCTAGGGTTAATCTAATGGCCTAACCTACTCCTAATCTCTATAAAAACACCCTAGGACCTAACCTAAATGACTAAAAATCATTCTAGCAACTAAACTATGCCAAAATTTCTAATGATCATGGCCTCCACTCAAAACCCTAGCCTCCATCCTCTTGTCATAAATTCTATCTTCATTTCTATGAGAGATTCTTTGATCATGTGAGCGTATGAGAGTTTCTATGTTCATATGAGAGCTTCTAAACATGATTTCAAGGCTAAAGCTTTAATCTTTGTTCATCAAAGATGGGATTTTTATGGATTTTGCTCAAGGGTTTTCTAAGGAGCTTTTATTTGGGGTTTTTGGTGATAGCATGAACGGCTTCGTCTCAATCTTTTAATTTCATATTGATTTGTGGCTTCATAGCATGGTAAGCCCTCTTCCTACTCTTAGATATTAACTTTAAACTTAATGTGACATGTTGTAAGTTGGGTTTGAACATTAAGTATGTTGCATGCTATCATGTTATGTATCCTATCACGACTAAAAAGTCATTATCTTGATCTTGGGGGCTTAAAGATATAAACTTTATGTTGAATGTTGCATTTTGGCAACATGAGAACTATCATATCCCTTATGATAGCTTACATGTAATGCCATATGCGAACTTCTAGCCATCTTTCTATGTCATTTATCACCATGATTCACCTATGTGCTAAGTTTGAGGTTGTGCATGTTTTTGAGGCCTAATAATGTAATATGCAAGTTAATGAACACGTTTATACCTCATTTGCCACCATGTTTAACTTGTGGCCTTATACCCCTTTTGTCATGCCTTTGCCAAGTTCCTTCTTTTAATCCATTATGCGTTGTTGCGAATGTATATGCGAGTTTAAAAGCGTTGGCTTACGTTATGGGTAAAACTTTAATGACGTGAAACATGATTTGGGTAAATAGGTATAAACATGACAACATGTAACTTTGGCTATGAGCATGGGACTTGAAAACTTGACACGTATGGGTTGTAAGTGTAACAAGACACTAGACCAAACATGAAAATGGCCAACTCGAGGTTGGGCTGAGTTTGTAGCATAAATCTACCCGGACCCGCCCGACTTAACTAGTGGCTACAAACAATAGGATCCAATGTGAGAAGTTGGTCATGTCGCGCTTAAGACCCGAGGTTAGACTAGGTTGTGGTGTAAATCTACCCGGACCCGCCCGGCTTAACTAGTAACCACAACAAGGTCTAATGTGAGAGGTTGAGAGGCATTAATTAAATTAATGCCACATGATAAGGTTAAGTAAGTTTGACTAATGACACTTAACCGATATGACACGAATGGGTAGGTTAAGTGGGACCGGGCTTGATTTCTTAATGACACTTAACCATACAAGACAATTAGGGGATGGGGTTAAGTAATTTACGCTTAACTAATCCGACTTGGTAATTAGATGGGGTTAAGTAATTACGACTTAACTAATCTAAACATGGTAATTAGATGGGGTTAAGTAATTACGACTTAACTAATCTAAACACGGTAATTAGGTGGGGTTAAGTAATTAAGACTTAACTAATCTAAACACGGTAATTAGAAGAGGTTAAGTAACCTATACTTAACTAATCTAAACACGGTAATTCGACGGGGTTAAGTTAAACACTTAACCAATCTAAACTTGGTAATCCAATGAGGTTAAGTAACCAATACTTAACTAATTTAATATGATAATTTAATGGGGCTAAGTAACTTATACTTAACCAATTATACGTGATGATTTGATGAGGTTAAGTAACCTACACTTAACCAATCTAATACGTGGGTCCGGTAGGGTTAAGTCACAAGACCTTTTAAATTAGGCTTAACCATTGTAATACGATTAGTGGATGGGGTTAAGTTAACCTATGCTTAACCAATCCGACCCGATAATCTGATGGGATTAAGACAATCTATGCTTAATCAATCTAACAGGGTTAAGACAAATAAATACTTAACCAATTTGGCTTGGTAGGGTTAAGTCATGAGCTTCTTGGTACACTTAACCAACTTGTAGGGCTAAATCCTGAACTTGAGTACTTAGCCAATCTTGACATGATTCGTAGGCGGGTTAAGTCATGAACCTGGATAACAACACTTAACCCATTTGACAAAACCCTAGCTCAGGGGACTAGGTGGAAAATCGTAGTTAACAAGGATAGCGGAAAGAGGAGCTAAGTGGTAAACCTTAGTTAAGGGTAACTAAGTAATAATTCTTAGCCAAGGACATGGGACTAGTTCAGAAATAGATGAGTAACCTGATACGGTAGGTCATCGCTTAGTATACGAGGAAGAGCAACTTATCTGACGTGGATAAGGGCTCCAACGAACTGGGTGACGAAGCGGTAGCTTCGGGGAACGTGAGGGTACTCTTGGTATCCCTCTGCGGGGTGGCAAGTGGTCCATGAAACCCGGCCTCACAGAGGTTAAGGTCTGCGGTAGAAGAGCCAAGAGTATGCCTTGGTTGCTATGCGAGCAACCTAAAGACTGGGATGGATTAGCGTGGAGTCGACGATACTTGATTTTGCCCCGGGATAGCAAGTCGCCGACTACCTACCATCTTTAGTCAAGCGTGTACCTACGGAAAGGCAGGGAACTCCCAAAAGACCATATACTAGCTATCAAGTTATGGGTGAGGTTGGCTATCTGGAAGTGGGCATCGATGGGCCTTAGTGTAGTTCTCATACATGATTTTTCTTGGATTGCCTTTCAGTAGTTGAGGGAGGGGTCACGTGGGACCATAGCCACGGGTACAAAAACAGACCTTGATATCTGCATCAGCAGACGACTTAAAGCTCCCGACCGAGTTCCGTATTTCTTGATTTGCCCTAGCACGGAACTCGGATGGCACATTGAGGAATATGTGCATCTAGACATGGAAAACGATTCACGATACATACGTGGGATAAATGGCGCGGTTGACGGGCGGCATAATCCCTAGTGGCCCTAGGTGGCTGAACCCAAATCGAGACACGGAAACGTTCATTAGGTAGCATAATCCCTAGTGGTCCTAGGTGGCATAAATCCTAAGTGGACACGCGATAGTTCATGGTAAGAAAACATAACTAGATCAAGGGTAGCAGTCCAAAATAACTTCAAGAATAAAACGTTTACATGGGAAAGCCCGTATGGCCTACGGCAAAGGACTAAACTTATACATGGAAAGAAACATACGAGTTGGGAAAACCTACATATGCTATATATTAGGTTGACATGGACCATTACGTGGCGTTGGGCAAGGGACATTCATAGTTAACACATGACGCGGGTTGGGATACTAGTACGAGGGGTGCAGAGCAAATATACATGATATATACCTTAGGATGTTATACATGATATATACCTTAGGATGTTATACATGATAAGATACCTTGGGATAGTATACTTGATAGAAACCTGACGATGTGGTACCTTGATTTATCTTGACACCGTAGTTTATCATGACACACCCGTTTATTTTGGTACCGTAGTTCATCCTGTTATTTTGGTTTAGCTTATCTATCTTGTCATCATACTTATGTTCATCTCAGTTTCTCATGCCAGTTAACTTTACTAGTTTATATACTGACAGTAGATAGGGCTTGTCTTTATGACTGACCCCGTTTTGTTTCGCCTCTTGTCTTCCGTTCCCCCCAGGTTACAGGGAGGAAATGCTATTGTTAGTTTGGACTTCTTCTGTTTGAAGGTCATCACGCATGGCTTGGACTTCTCTTGGCTATGGCTACTTTACTGTTTTACTTGGGGAATAATTTATGAAATGGTTTTATGCTTCTTTATTATTGCAAGACAGGTTTTGATGTATTTTGATGTAAAAGGCTTTTAGACCTTATTTTATAAGGTAATGAAATTTGTTTTACTTCCGCTGTTTTATATATATATATGTTCTGTCTTGTAATATTTCTGTACATGTTTACCAATAATACCCCTCCAAAGCTAGTGCATTCCTTTGCGAGTGACCCTAGCGGAGGTGGGGTGTTACATTTGATCAGTTGTTGTAATTGTGGTATATTTTGTAGAAGAAAAAAAAGGGGTGGCTTCTTTGTTTAGTGAATGCGTTAAACCACTGGAAACTTCTGTATTTTGATTTGGCTTGCATGTATTTAGGCTTTAGGGTATTTTGAATTTGGAAACTTTTGTTTTGAGTTTTCTTTAAACAGAAGTGTGGTTTGATCAGTGCGTTTTGTATTTTGTGTTCTAGGCCTAGTGGATTAAATATGACACGGTGGACTGCAAGACATGTTTTAATTGCTTGATTGAGCGACAGATTTTGTTTTAGAGTAAAATTTGTTTTTGTTTAGTTCCAATCGCAATCTAATTTTTGTTTAAGTTTAGATTATGTTTTTTTAGTTGAAGTTAGTCTTGCTTTTTATTTTATTTTTAGATAGTCATTTTGTTTGTTTAGTTTTCATTTTATTTCTTCCTTTCGATTTTTTTTTATTTTTTTTGTTTGTTTCTTTTCTCTCCTTTTCTTAAAAAAAAGCCAACAAAAAGCGAAGACAAAATTCAATCAACAAAAAAAGAAATTCAGCGCGCAAAGTCAAGCAAATTGCAGAAGTCAAATCGTTGGAGCGGTTGCACACCAAGTGGGGTGTGAACACGCTAGCGCTACTCAATTGCACTTTACGGACTGCCGATCTAGGTGAGAATTTTATAAACTCTACAGGGCCTGCTGCTGCTGCTGCCTAAAACAAAATTGCTTGTAAAAATTTTTGTGCAGGTGCTGCTGCGACTTGCTTGTAAAAAAAAAATTATTTCTGCAATTTATTGTTCTGTAACTGATATTCCGTGACTGTTCTGAGATTGTTCGTTCTGTGATTGATTAAAATAATCACACAAAAAAAAAGAAAAAAAAAGAGAAAAAGATTGCATCCATCTTAGTTTTGTTTTTATTTTCTAAGGACTTCATTATATTTTGATAAACTGGTTTATTTCTAACGGATTATTTCTCGGTGTATAGACTACGCAGAGTAATAACTGCTTATAAATATTATGGCGATTCATAAATATTATATCGGTTGTTCCTCTGAAGATACTTAAACCTTCAGTCGCATTGCTAGGGTGATTCCTGGTGCACCGATAACTCCTGCCCGTTAACTGGTTGAGAAATCTTTTGCTTAAACCAATCTAACCGTCATTATATAATTCTAGAAAAATTGTAAATTGCATTAGGTTCATCCATCTTTAAAAAAACATAGAAAAAAAAGCCAATAGTATTTTCCTTTTTGTATAAATTTAACTTTCTCTCTCAAAAAAAAATGTATATATAAAAAAATCGCTTCTACTGTCTTCTCAAATTTGTTCTTTCTCTTCTTTGCGCTAGTGCATGCGTAGTTGGACCCGTGATCCTTCTACTAATCGTTTAGTTCGAACAAACATTCTTTCAACCATGGCCGAAGAAAATCCCCCTCGAACTCTTATGGATAGATACTTCCCCGATCGAGTGTTTATTCCTTCTTGCATCATATTGCCCGCCCCAACGGGCAACCACTTTGAAATTCATTCGAACCACATAAATACTCTTCCAAAACTTGGCAATCTTGAATATGATGATCCTTATATATTTTTAACCAAATTTGAACAAGTTTGTGCAACCATGAAATTTCAACAACTAAGTGACGATGGAATCAAACTCAGGTTAATTCCATTTGCACTTACCGATTATGCCGAAAAGTGGTTGTATAGCTTGCCTTCAAATACGATTGGAACTTGGAGTGAATTTGTGAACATTTTTCTAAAGAAATTTTACCCTTTGGAAAAAACATCCAAAATTCGAAACGAAATCGTCAATTTTCATCAATTTGAAGGTGAATCCTTTGCAAAATATTTTGAAAGATTTAAAGAGCTTCTAGTCAAATGTCCACATCACAATTTCAAAAAATGGACTCTTTGTCAAATTTTATACGATGGACTTGAAAATAGTTCTCGAACCATGCTTGAATCGATGTGCCAAGGAAATTTTCTAGCCTAAGATCACAATGTCGCTTGGCAATTTCTCGAAAATTTGGCCAAAAAATCAGCTCAATGGGAAAGATCTAACGAGAAATCGATTTATTCCTGATCTAACGCTCATTCAGTAGGATCATCAGTAGCCTTAGAAGCAAAAATGGACGCGATGATAACCAAATTCGATAATGTCCTTTCGTCAACTCAAATAAATCAAGCTCAAGCGTCTCAGCCCTCATGTTACAAGTGTAACGATCCTAACCACATCGCCGATCAATGCCCACATTCGTTAGAACAACTCAACGCATTTAATAAAGCTTGGAATGACCCATTCTCCCCAATGTACAATCCAGGTTGGAAAAATCATCCTAAATTCTCTTGGTCCCAAAGCAATGGAAATTCGAATTCAATTCGACCTCCTTTTCAATCATTTTCAAATAATCCTTCGAATCCTCCCTTTCAACAAAATCAATTCCATAATCTTGCGCCACCTTCTCAAAATCAAGCGCAACCATCTTTTGTTCCTCAAGACAATAACCGATTGACATCACTTGAAAAAACTCTCGAAGAATTGAGTAAAGCAACGACTCAAAATATCCAATCAAATACCAATCTTCAAAATTTATTGACTTCACACATGCAAAACACAAGTCAATCTATCGCTAAACTTAAAATGCAAATGAGTCGGTTGGCTACTTCTGTAAGTGAACGGGGAAAAGGCACTTTCCCGAGTCAACCCATTCCAAATCCTAGGAGTCAAAATCCTAATCCAAACCAAGCTCATGTCATCCAGGATAGCAATCAAACTCAGCTGAATGCTGTTATAACTTTACAATCCGGAAAGAAAATCAATAATCAAGTTGAAAATCCAAATAACTTATCGAGTGTTCCTCTCGACTCTTCTAAGACCACGAATGATCAAGATCCAAATTCTGAGTCTAGTTCTGCTCCAACTCAAGTAAACTGACCTACTGAGTTTCACATTCCATTTCCTCATTGACTTCGACCAAAGAAACATTCCGACCAAATGGAAAAGATGTTGGAAATTTTTAAACAAGTGAAAGTTAACATCCCTTTTCTTGACATCATTCAACAAGTCCCAACTTACGCTAAATTTCTCAAAGACTTGTGCACCCAAAAACGACACAATCATGTACCCAAGAAAGTCTTCTTAGCTGCTGGACTTAGCGTGGTCTTGACCCAATCAATCCCGATCAAATACAAAGATCCTAGATGCCCTACGATCTCATGCACGATAGGAGATAAAACAATTAATAAATGCCTAGTCGATTTGGGTGCGAGTGTTAATTTAATTCCATATTCCGTTTACCAACAACTTGGTTTGGGTGAACTTAAACCAACGAAAATAACTCTTCAATTCGCTGATTGTTCGATTAAGAAACCCGTTGGCGAAATTAAGGACGTACTCATCAAAGTTGGTCAATTCATCTACCCTGTCGATTTCATTGTTTTGGAAACTCAACCTGTCAATAATCAAATGAGTCAAATTCCATTGATTTTAGGTCGACCCTTTTTGGCTATTTCAAATGCTTTAATAAATTGTCGCAATGGTTCAATGAAAATCTCTTTTGGAAACATGACTCTAGATCTCAACATTTTCGATCTTGAAAGTCATTCGAATGAATCATGTAACCAAACCTTAGAAGTTAATGCCATCCACAAAACTCTGAAAGCGAATCCATTGACCTTAATGACGAGCATGAGGTCGAGTATGAAAAATTATTCCAAGATGATCCTAACAAAGTCGAACACACGCTTCCATTTGAATCGCTTTCAGTTGAGTCCAAATCTCAACGATGTTCTTTAATCGAGAAATCATCAAAGTTGAAGCTTAAACCTCTTCCCGATCACCTTAAGTATGTTCACTGAGATGATAATGAAACTTATCCTGTCATAATTTCTTCAAGTTTAACTCGTGATCAAGAAATTTCTCTTCTCTTGACACTTTCTAAAAATAAAGATGCAATCGGTTGGTCCATTTCTGGCATCAAGGGAATTAGCCCCGTAATCGTTCAACATCGTATTCACTTAACCGATGAAGCCAAACCCACTCATCAAGCACAACGTAGACTTAATCCTAAGATGAAAGAGGTAGTTCGCGAAGAAATTCTTATACTTCTCGATAATGGTATCATTTACCCCATTTCTGATAGCTTATGGATTAGCCCCATTCACGTTGTTCCTAAAAAGTACGGACTCGCCGTTGTCGCAAATGACCAAAATGAACTTCTTCCTACTCGTACTCAAATGGGTTGGCGTGTTTGCATTGATTATCAAAAATTGAATGTTGTAACACGTAATGACCACTTTCCTCTTCCCTTCATCGATCAAATGCTCGAACATTTAGCTAGTCACGAATTCTATTGCTTTCTTGATGGTTATTCTAGTTATAACCAAATTCCAATTGCTCCCGAAGATCAAGAAAAAACGACTTTCACATGTCCATTCGATACCTTTGCTTACCAACGTATGCCTTTCCGTCTTTGCAATGCTCCTGCAACTTTCCCACGATTATGGTTGGAATTTTTTCTGATATGATCGAACGCTGTCTTGAAGTCTTTATGGATGATTTTTCGATTTTTGGCGATTCCTTTTCCTCTTGCTTACATCATCTTGAACTTGTTTTAAATCGATGTAAAGAAATACATTTAACGTTGAATTGGGAAAAATGCCACTTTATGGTCAAACAAGGTATTGTCCTTGGACATGTAATTTCAAATAATGGCATTGAGGTAGATAAAGCGAAAGTTGACGTGATTTCAAAACTACCCATTCCAAAATGCGTTAAGGACATTCGTTCATTTCTTGGGCATGCTGGTTTTACCGACGCCTTGTGAAAGATTTAGCAAAATTGCTCATCCTTTGACTACTCTTCTAGGAAAGAACATTCCATTCGAATTTAACTCTGAATGTGTCGCTTCTTTTGAACACCTTAAATTGCTCATCCTTTGACTACTCTTCTAGGAAAGGACATTCCATTCGAATTTAACTCTGAATGTGTCGCTTCTTTTGAACACCTTAAAAATGAACTCATTTCAGCTCCGATAATCTGTTCGCCCAATTGGGAACTTCCTTTTGAAATCATGCGTGATGCTTCTAACTTCACGATTGGTGTTGTCCTAGGGCAACGCATCAACAAAATTCTTCACGTCATTTACTACGCGAGTATGACTTTGAACGATGCTCAACTGAATTATACAACCACCGAAAAAGAACTTTTAGCTATCGTTTTTGCGCTTGAGAAGTTTCGATCTTACTTGATTGGTTCCCATGTCACGGTCTACACAGACCATTCTGCTCTTCGGCACCTTTTTGCTAAAAAGGATGCTTAGTCACGCTTAATTCGGTGGATCCTTTTACTTCAATAATTTGATCTTACAATCAAGGACAAAAAAGGATCAGATAACGTCATAGCAGATCACTTATCTCGTCTCCCTAACGCACCATCTTCATTGCTAATCAATGAAAACTTTCCTGACGAACAACTTCTTTCTGTTTCAATCGATCCTTGGATCGCTGACATAGTGAACTATCTAGTCACTAAAGAAACCCCCTCATTTTGGTCCAAACAAGATAAATACAAATTTCTTTCCCAAGTGAAATAATTCTATTGGGACGACCCATACTTGTTTAAGTTTTGTCTAGACCAAATCATTCGTCGATGCGTTCCTGATAGCGAAATTAGGAGTGTTCTCTTATTCTGCCATGATCATGCGTGCGGTGGACATTTCGGTCCTAGGAAAACCGCTGAAAAGGTGCTTCAGTGTGGTTTTTATTGGCCTACTCTCTTTAAAGACTCGTTCGAATTCTGTAAAACTTGCAATTATTGCCAAATGCTAGGAAAGGTTTCTTGATGGAATATGATGTCTTTGAATCCCATCTTTACGATCGAGCTCTTTGATTTATGGGGTATTGACTTTATGGGACCTTTCCCAAACTCCTTTGGAAACTTGTGTATTCTTCTCGTTGTCGATTACGTTTCGAAATGGGTCAAAGCCTTTCCATGTAGAATAAATGATCATAAAATTGTTGTGAAATTTCTGAAAGAAAACATCTTTTCGATGTTCGGTACACCTCGCACAATAATAAGCGACAATGGAACACATTGCTGTAATCGATCTTTTGAATCCTTAATGAAGAAATACTCAATAACCCACAAGTTATCCACTCCTTATCATCCGCAAACTTGTGGCCAAGTCGAAGTGTCAAATCGTCAAATCAAACAAAATTTGGAAAAAACTGTAAATAAAAATCGAAAAGATTGGTCACAAAAATTGACTGACGCGCTTTGGGCTTACCGTACTGCTTTTAAAACTAATATTGGAATGTCCCCTTTCCGATTGGTCTATGGTAAAGCCTGTCATTTGCCCGTTAAAATTGAATATAAAGCGCTTTGGGCAATAAAGAACTTAAACTTTGATCTTGAACAAGCTGGCGAAAATCAAAAATTGCAACTCAATTAATTGGAAGAAATTAGGAATGATGCATATGAAAATGCAAAAAATTAAAAGGAAAAACATGATAAGTCAATCCTAAGAAAAACGTTTTCGCCAGACCAAAAAGTTCTACTGTATGACTCACGACTTCATTTATTTCCTGGGAAATTAAAATCGAGATAGACCGGACCATATGTTCGGACTGTTTTTCCACATGGTGCTATTGAAATAGAAAATCCGAGGGATGGATCCATATTCAAAGTCAATGGTCAACGTCTAAAATCGTTCTTGGAATTGCCCACTGATCAAGAGGAGGAGCTCATGATTCTTCATGAGCCATGCTACGTGAACTAAGAAAGTTAAGTTTAACCCTTCTTTGTAAATATGTAAATATTTCTCTTCTGTTCAACTCAGTGTGTCATGCATTGACTGTGAGGACACAGTCGAAATCAAGTATGGAGGGAGTTTCATTTTCATTCTGTTTTGCATAGTTTAAGTTAGCATTTTTTCCTTTCTCTTTTTTCATTTTTTTCTTTTTCTTAAAATAAAAAAATAAAAATTTTGCACTTCTATTTACTTTTAAAATAAGACATGATGGAGTTAGTATATAATTTTGATCATTCGATTTAAATATTTGGAAATTTACTTCTCTTAGGGGATAACGAAAGGAAAGTTTGAATTATGAACAAATTTGGTGTAATTGGTATATTGGGAAATTCGTAGGTGATGAGTATGAAATGTTTTTTGAATTGTAACCCGATTAAATGAATGGTTGATTTTGACTACTTGCGATAACATTTTAGATCGTTTAAGTGAAGTTGTGCTAAGATATTCTGGCTTAACTCTCTCTCTTATGTAAAAAAAAGAGAAAAGAAAAAAGTATATATATAATTATCCAAGGTTATCCAACATTGCTGGTACATCTGGCGTTGGTGTGCAAACCCGCCAAGCTCTTTCCGTCACCTCGCTGACAAAGTCAGCGTCGGCATATCTTGGTCTCATTTTATGAGTTGGACACCTAAGGATTACCAACATCTTGTTGACAAAGTCAGTGTTGGTCTGCAGAATCCGCTAAGCTCTGTCCCAAACTCTCACGTCAGTCGGCGAGGCAGTGCATGGATGGTATACCTTGGTCTTTTTGGTTAGGTGATTGTAAATAGTAACAATGTAAATATTTTTTTAATAAAGAGAGATTAAAGCACTTGAAATCCAAGCACACTCTTCACATATTCGACCTAACTTGTTAACAAAAAGGAAGTTGAGATGCCGTTTTACGACTGTTGATATCGATTATAGAATTCATTCCATATTTGCATTATGTTTCTACCAAAACAACTGGCCAAGATGGAGGAGTTTGTAATGATAACATTACTTTTGTTTGAAGTTTTGGTTAGTAACGGACTCAAATTTTATAGTGACGGCCCAAATTTGTGTTAACTCATTCGTGTAATATTTAAAAGTAAATTATCCATTTGTAAATATTCCTTTAAAAGCTTGCATTCATATTGTAAATATTTTCACATCTTGCATTTTGTAAATATTTTTTGCATTTAACTTTTGGATTTTGTGGGTAGTATCCACTGAAAACCCTCACGAGACAACACTCGTCCTACTGGGGACACCCAGAGGTTTAACGACTTATTGCATACGCTCAATGCAATCGTGCTCCCTATGAAAATGGGTTTAGCTTAGTCTTTACTTTATTCGAGGACTAATAAAAAGATAAGTGTGAGGGTATTTGATGTGCACATAAAAATGCATATTTATATTCACATATTTATTCTCGTTTAGTACTAATAAATGTCGTATATGGGTATTTTATCATGTTTAAATAATAATTGAATTGATTTCAAAACATCATGCATTTATCATCATATAGAAGGAAAATGATCATTTTTGTGCTTGTGTTATTTTGAGAATGTTTACCTGGACATTTTTCATATTTTTACAGAAATTGGATGCATGCAGAAAAAGACTTCGTAAAGATATATGCATACAAAGAAAAAAAAGGAAAGAAATCAATGGAGAGGGAATCAATTAAAAAGGAGGAAATCAATGCCTTGCCAAAAAAAATGATGAAAGGGAAGTCAATCAATGGAATCAGTTCAAATAGAGAATTAATGGAGGACCTATTCACTCTCCTTCCTTCTTTAGTGGAGATACAAAATTATGGCTTCATGAATCACTATTGCTAAAGGACAAAATGCAGCTTAAAGCGTGGGCATTCTTGGTAGCACACAAAAAGTTAATTTAGGGTTTTCTCTTATGTATAAATAACCCACGTATGATAATGTAAAGATCATCTTGGATTTTTAGTTTAGAGAGAGGCTGAAAACAAAACCTCTATTTTTCTACCATGGCTTCTTAGCCATTTCTTTTTTGTAATTTGTCGCTTTAATGCAATATTAATTTGTTGTTTTTCATTTTCATGTTATTTTCTCTTTTGCAAGTAGAATATATTTTTATCTTTATTTGCTATTTATTTTGTTCTCTTCTATAATGGAATATCTTTATGTTATCATTGAATCCATTATGAGTAGCTAAACCCCTTCAATTTGAGGGTAGTGAAGCTCTCATGATTCATGAATAATTAACATAAGAATTTCATATTTCTAACTCTCTTATTTGAGCTTAATCTAAAATTGGATATAGATAAAGTAAAGATTTTATATGGTGAAAATTGATAGCACATGTTGGTTGATTATTCCCAAATGTGTTATACTCATATCATTAATAAAATCATACTTTATCACAATCTAATTCATTTTAGAAAAAGTAGTGACATTAAAAGTGAAACCATCCTTGATGTTCTATGTAGTTAGTGAATATTAAGTTATTAACATATAGAATATACTCATAATATTTCATTTTTATTAAAACTATTATTTTATGTGATAATTAGGGCTTTAAGTTAGTAATGAAAATTCATGATTTATGTAGCTTGAATTTTCTAGCATATAAATCTTGCGTCTATGAATACAACACTTAATGTGCTAGTTATTAAAGAGAGTAAGAGTCATTTTTTATGTTAATTAGATTGATGTTGATAGTGAATCTACTCCTAAATTGTCTCTTAGTCTCATATTTGTATTTATTTTAACATTGTTAGTTTTCTTTTAAGTTATAGTCAACAATTTCACAGTTTGGTTTAATTTGATTGAATAGAATTTAAAATTATTCTTTCCCTGAGGATCGACTCGTATTCACTAACGTTCTAACAATTGTACGTCGTGCGCTTGCGGTTTTTCAATATTCGCGATGATTTTCTAATTCATAGAATATTCGTCGTCGAACATCATCGCTCAGCAGCATCGTCCTCATCAAGATCGACTACCTGTCACCTACTACTCGGTCTGCACATCCACAAAATGGATGAACAACCTAAGGTAATAAGAGGAAACATAAAACCTTAAGTAAGACAACAGTCTTAATGAGCGATAAAGCAAATATCTAACATCATCAATAAAGTATATGAGAAATAGGCAGATTAATCTAATCTATCAATCATATCAACAAAGAAGAACCCAACTCGTCTCCCCTAACTCCTACAATGATAGCCTTTACGAAATAATCCAATAGAAACAAACAGTCATAGCAACTAGTTATCTAGCGTAGACCATCCTAATCAAGATCAACATTCTCAAAACACAAGACCCGAAGGCCTAAACCAACATATGGCAAGCATCCAAGAGATGTCTCTTTCGACGTTGAATAATCTACACAAGACTATACAAGAAAAATAATCAGCGTCCATGACTCTGGCTATCACTGCCAATCCCGCCTTGAAACCATGGTTAATCATATGACTGGCCATATCATCGTGCCATCCGTTAAGGGCTAATGGTAACCCCGGTTCTAGCAAAAACTCCATATGCCATCATGTTCGTATCTAGGCCCATCGTGACTGCCCAGGGTACTCGAATAATCATCTAGTCTTTTAGGCGTCCCTGTTATACCTCTGTTTTGAGCCCGCTAGAACCTACGTCAACGATAATTCATCGGCCTTCAATATCTCTAGTCATCATCACCGACGACTTTCCATAGCTCAAGCGACTTCTCGAGTAACCATTATCTACGAGCTCACAACTTTGAATCGCCTTCATATTCGTTCCATTGCAACGATCAACGAACACTTCAAAACACTTCGAACATCCCTCCTTGTAGTCATGTCGAAGCCACAACCATCATCAAACCAAAAACATACATCGTTTGGTCGATATTCGATTCACAACATTTCAACCTTTGGTATGACATTACTAAAAAACTGGCCTATTGCTTCTGTTGTTTAACCCATGTTGCTTCTGTTCAACAACTGAAGCAACTGCAGTCAAAGCAATAAACCAAAAGTTGCTGCTTCGACTTAGGAACAGAAGCAAAAAAAAAAAAAATTGCTTCGATTTTATGCCCTCTGTTGCTTCTGTTCAACATCAAAAGCAAATGAAGAAGATGCAAATAGATCCAAATTTGTTGCTTCTGGTACACAAAGGAAGCAACAAAAACGTCCTTTTTTGCTTCCGTTCCTAGCCGTCGAAGCAAAAGAAGGTAATGGGAGCTTATTTATTGCTTCTGTTGTGCTTACATCAGAAGCAAAAAAACTACATTTAATAATTAAAATAACCTTTTCAAATCACTATAATTCTCAAATAAGCAATTGTTATATATTACAAATAATTATCTTTTGCAATTATATAACCGGACTATATGGCAATATAAATTGGACAACTAAATGTAATAATTTCATTAATAGTATTATAATTCATACACTTAAAGCAACAACATAATAAAAAACAAAATAATTTAGTAATACTATTGATAATCTAGTCTTAACATAATAAAACACCAAGTACAAAGTTAGAATTACAACTTACTACTTATAAAATCACAGTTTTAAGATGGAGTGCAATATTTACAAAATGCAGCTCTTTGAATGGAATATAGTTTTTCATTGGTTTCTTCAAACACGATGCTCTCTGATTGTTGGCTACAATTTGACAAAGTGCAGTACCTAGATAGCAAAGCAAAATAAACTTTTAGCACCGATTTAATGCCACTCCAGAAAAAACAACTTCAGACAAACTAACCTACACCGAAACCCTCTCAACCTGTAACATTTTATTTAAACAAATTGTTCCTGGCACTTAGCATTAAATTTCTTATAAAATAGTACAATCAGTTTATTTGATGATGTTTCGAATCAAATAACCTATCCTTTTGTGTATAGTCCAAAAAGACACATGAGATAATGTAATAATTAATTAATAATGACACTCAACAAGATTCAAAAAATAAACAAAGACAAAGTATTGCACTGAAGCTCGTTTATGCACTAAACGTACTTTAAAATGACAATCAAGCTTTTATCGTGAATTCAACTCAAGCTCACAATTACACAGTGTTCAATAATTATATTCTTTTGATGAATTGAATATGACTTGGAAGATAATAATGCAAGTAATTTATTCTAAATCCATGAGAAAATAGGTCTTGAGCTTAACATTGGGCAACAAGATGCTAATGAAATTTGGACATGACACAAAATCATATGTATGTATCGAGTGCATATGTTATTGTTATTATTATTTGATGATTATGGGTTTAAATTTGGTGCACTATGAACCCATATTAAAATGCAAATATCATTGTTAATAAGTATTTTGTGTTCACATGATATCTTGATAAATAACTCATTTGGATAATACTATTATGAAGATGGATTTTTTGTTAAAACATAATTAGAAGAATACCTGGAAAACCACGTCCTTTTTTATTTTTTTCATAGAATGTGTAAAACTGAAATATGGAGAATGTCAAAGGGAAGTGGAACAGAAGCGAAGCCTTGAGGCGTGGTATCACTATCCGAAGAACAATATTTCCGCAGGTGGGGAAACTTGTTCGCATGATACAACAAGGCCCGAGAAAGAGTGTGAGAACAGAGGAAGAATGAGCGTAAAAGAGAAGTGAGTTTCTTTGTGGAAGAACACGAATATATAGAGAACCAGGCGACTGTTTGGCAAAAGGATATGATTGTTCAAAACAGAAGCAACCGTTTGTGAATTCGAATTTCAATTTAGTCTGAATTGAAAAAGAGCGCTCGTTGAATGTCAAGGCCCAAGATGCCCTAAGTGTCCATCTATGACTATTTAAATGTTAGTATATATAAGCCCATTGTTGTTGGACTTGTTCCTATGGGCTTTTCTCAATTTGAATATCATATTGGATACAACTATATAAGCATTTATTCTCATCTTATTCTTCCAATGTGGGACTAATGTACTCCTCCATCATACACACAAATTACATAACATTTCCCCACTAATTTGTGTGTTAAATTTTCTCTTGATAAACATTATCCATACAAGAAGGTATCTTTTGATTTGGACCTTCAATTAGTATACATTAGTTAAAGTTTTAACGAAGTCGTAGGTGTCTTATGGAAGATTTAACCAAGATTCCTACTGTAAAAACCGAACAAATGACACAGACATGTTTACCTATTAGGTCTCACAAGTTTCTCAACACAACCTTAGCACTATTATATACGGCCATGTGCTAATCCTGAATTCATGAACATTTATAAATGTAACATATACATTTATTGAAGCGGCACCACTTCTATGTTCATATAGGAAAAGCCTTTACATTGTCTCAATTGCCAAAAGACATCATTATGCTTTATTAAGAGTTGATTAACTCATCATTTACTTAATTGCAACTGTTCACAAACTAGCCTTGATCAATAAAACATATATGGAAACAAGCTAGTTTTTTTAAGCGCTTATCGACAACTTGTTGTTACCCTTTGAACTCAAAAACTAGCTTTTGCTAATCCGAGGTTGGGTTCCTATCGTCGGCGCTTAGGATTTTATGTCCCATATTTTTCGTTGTACTTTGTACTAAGTCTCTAGTAAGTGCTTTAGTGAGAGGATCTGCTATATTTTCCCGGACTTTACATATATAATGGTGATCACCCCTTTAGTAATTAAATCTCCTACAAAAGTATGTCTTAAACCAATATGTCTAGATTTTCCATTATAAACATCGCTATATGCTCTAGACAAGGTCGCTAAACTATCACAATAAATAGAGATGGCAGATAACGAGTGTAGCCATAATTCAATGTCTAATAACAAATCTCGTAACCACTCTGCCTCTTTAGATGCAGCGCTAAGGGCTATAAATTTTGATTTCATAGTCGAATGTGTTATGCGTGTTTGTTTCTTGGATGCCCAACTTATGACCCCTCCACCTAGTGAGAATATCCAACCAGATGTTGACAAGCTTTCATTGGTACTAGACATCCAACTAGCATCACAATAACCTTCTAGCACACTTGGATAATCAGAATAAACTAATTTCAAATCTTTTGTTCTTTTGAGGTATCCAAAGATTCTATTAATTGCTTTCCAATGATGTGTGTTAGGTTTAGATGTAAACCTTGACATCATATTAACAGCCAAAGCTATATGTGACATACATTAGGCTTCCAATGGCACTAGCATACTCTAGTTGAGCAATGATTCAACCTTTATTTTCTTGCATTTTTATACTAGAGTCTACGGGAGTACTAGCATTATTTATGTTAAGATGCTTGAACTTATCAAGTATTTTGTCAATATAATGGATTTGATTTAAGGCATATCCTTTTTCATGTTTTTCTACTTTGATTCCCAAAATAGTATCTATCTCATTTAGGTCTTTCATTTTAAAAACTGAGGTTAGATACCTTTTGGTATCATTAATTCCTTTCATATTTGTGCTAGCAATTATCATGTCATCAACATATAAGCATAACACCACTACATAATCATTGGTTTTCTTATAATAAACGCATTTATCAGCATTGCTATGTCCAAAACCATTTGGTATAATTGCCTCATCAAACTTTTTATGCCACTGCTTTGGAGCTTGCTTTAACTCATATAGTGACTTGACTAATTTACATACTTTGTGTTCATTTCCTGGGAGGACAAAACCTTCAGGTTGGTCCATATATACCTCCTCGGTTAAGTCACCATTTAAGAAAGTCGTTTTACGTCCATTTGATGAATATGCATTTTATATATAGATGTTAGTACAAACAAAACTCTTATGGACGTAGTTCTTGCAACTGGTGCATAAGTATCAAAATAGTTTATTCCTTCTTTTTTTTTAAACTTTTTGCTACCAGTCTTGCTTTGTAAGTTTGTATAGAACCATCAGTTCTATATTTCTTTCGAAATACCCATTTGCACCCGATCGCCTTAGAACCAGGTGGAAGATCTACTAAGACCCAAGTCTTGTTTGATAGTATAGAATCCATTCATCATTTATCGCTTCTTGCCAAAAAGTAGAGTCACGTGAAGCCATAGCTTCTTTAAAAGTTTTTGGATCATTATCAATGTTTAGTACTATAGGTGTAATTTCCATTACTTTTGTTCTAGTAGCCTCAACTAGAAACGTAATCGAATCAGGGGAAATGAAATCGGAACTCAAGTGTTTTGCTTTTCTTGCACGCTGACTTCTCCTTGGTTCACTTTGTTCTTGAAATCTTTCTTTTTGGCTTTCAAACTGTTGTTTGAATTTCCAGAAACTGGTTCTTTAAAAGAAATGTGATGAATCTTTGATCCTAAAATCGACTCATCTCTGGCACGATTCTCACTTTCAATTTGTAAACGAGTAATGAACTTCTCAATAGATATGCTATCAGTTGAGTGTAGAATTTTCCTCCTATAATCATTCCAAGCAGGAGGAAGTATGGAGAGGATTGCTCCAACTTGGATAACATCCAGAATGTTAATCTACAATTCACTCATTTGGGAAACTAGAATCTCGAACTCACGAATTTGATCCATGATTGGCACATCATCAGCAAACTTAAATTCAAAGTACTTTAAAATGAGAAAACGATCAGTACCTTCCTTCATGTGTTTGTACTTTGACTCGAGTGCAAACCATACCTCTTTTGGCGTTTTGTAATTTCTGTAAACATCATACAGTCTATCAGTGAGTGAATTGAGTATGTTGCCTCTGCATAGCATTTCATCCGTCTCACGCTTTGCTTTATCCGCTCCAAATTTCTTCTTAACTTCTTCAGAGTCAGTAGGTTTTTGTTCTGGAAGGGGCTGCAGCGATGGATCCAGTAAATAGCGAAGATTCATAGATAGAAGAAGCCACGACATCCAGTCCTACCATCTTGTATAATTTGTTCCATCAAAGCGATCCAGTTTGATGGTTTCCTTTCCTGGAATCTGCAGTTGTATGTTGGAGTTTGAATCTTTCTCCATTGAATATTGTTCTTCGATTGTAAAACTAAAATATGGAGACTGTCGAAGAAAAGTGGAACAGAAGCGAAACCTTGAGGCATGGTATCACTATCCGAAGAATAATATTTCCGCAGGTGGGGAAATTTGTTCGCATGATACAACAAGGCCCGGGAAAGAGTGTGAGAACAGAGAAAGAACGAGCGTAAAAGAGAAGTGAGTTTCTTTGTAGAAGAACACGAATATATAGAGAATCAGGCGACTGTTTGCCAAAAGGATATGATTGTTCAAAACATACACAATCGTTTGTGAATTCGAATTTCAATTCAGTCTGAACTGAAACAGAGCGCATTATTGTTGGACTTGTTCCTATATGCTTTACTCAATTTGAATATCATATTGGATACAATTATATAAGCATTTATTCTCATCTTATTCTTCCAATGTGGGACTAATGTACTCCTCCATCATACACACAAATTACATAACATTCCCCGATGCTCCTCTACTATAGGCTCAAATATGCTATGTAGAAATTTATCTTCAAAAAATTCCCTTATGGATCTTTCAGTTTTCCTAAATCCACCAAGGAATCACGTTCCCCCAGTGCCTAACTTCTGGCATTCAGCTTTTATTTTTGGACTAATAGTTAAGCCCGTCTTTTTCCTGTATGTTGGGATCAATTCTTCAGTCTGCTTTTCTTTAGTTGCTTTATCTTCAGCTTTTTCTGAGCTTCCCCAGGTTGTATTGTTCTTCCTCCACCAAACTGGACAACAAACAGCCTTAACACAGTGCCTCAGAAATATCCCCAGGCCTAGGCATATTATAGCTGTCATGGCTAGAGCTGAGAATGTAAGAGGATCTGAGCAACAATTTGTTGGGAATTAACTACCCAAAACTTTGCATTCATTTCATCTATTGCCTTCTCTATTTATTCTGTAGTTGCATGTAATACAAAACCAAGTCCTTCTGACCTTCCACATATTCTATCTTTTATCACTTCAGCTGCACATATCATGCATTTCCAATTGTTATAAGTTTATTCTAAAATGTAGCTATGAATTTTACATAACAGTAGAAATCTAAGTATAAAATTATCATAGATAACAAACTGAATGGTAAAATATCAGGATCCGTCTATTAGTTGACCATATGGTTCAAATGCTGCTTTTAGTTGTTCGTCAATGATTACACCAGCTAGGCCCTGTAAATATGAAAACCTACACCTGAGATGATATAAACTAGAATAAAGAAATCAAACATTGCATTCATTTATCGTTTGAAACTATTAAAGATGCCATGCATCTTACATGCTTTTGTTGTCCAATATAACGGAACTATATAACTAGTGGGAATAAAACTACCATAGAAGCAGAACATTTTCATTGATGATGTAGGAAAAATTAAGTTGGTTAATCATTAATAAGGTATGTTTACTTATTACATTGTATTAGATTAGCACAAAAGAGGCATCACTTCATTGGTTTGACAATGAGTACATAAATACTTCTTTTTGTCATTTGATTGCTTCTTATTTAAAAGTCTACTGTATTCCAAATATATTGCTGTCGATCACATGTTAGCCACACAAAGTCTCTAGATTTTGATGTTACTATGGATATTTAAAAGTTTTGCTCAGACTTGCCAAAATTAGATTACATATTATGTAACATCCATGCTTATTGCTGAAAACTATGAGATGGTTATTACTTACTTCTGAAACATCAATTCGTACTAAATTGCAACCAAATTATGTCTGTTGTCCATACTAGCTAATAAAGCCTAATATGGTTAGCATTGCCGAACCAGAGATACCGTAGCTTTGGTATATACAATTACAATGTATTTAGAACTAAGAACGAAGATGGACACGTGAGTTAACTATACTAACATATCAACCTCCAGTGCAGTAGGTACTTGGTTTAAATTTGAGTTCTTTAACAATTATCATTATCAATGCTAAGTATATAAAACAGTAAGGAAATACATATTTATTACAACATGTATTTCAATTAATTGACAATAGTTTTCTATTAATTTCATATAACTAGTTTTTGCATATTTAATTCTCATCTTAATGCTCTGGACTGGAACCTTTTCCAGGAGATTATACATGGTTTGAAAATATACATCTAGGTCTGCTTATATAAAAAACAATCTTTTTATCATATTTTGGAGTTCTTCTAGACGATATTTCAAAGATATTCAATACACGCCACAGGGTGGTATAGATATTGAATACTCAATGTTATGCATCAACAGGTTAGTTTTAAAAGCTTATTCAAATCTGAGACTGTATTAAAGTAAAAGGAACTCAACGCACATGAATAGCATGTTTTCAGCTGACAATTCTCCGGAATTTTAAATCATTAAAGTAACAAAAAACAGTAGAATTCATGTCTCATCTCTTGGCATTTGACAGCAGATGCTCGTTTAATTTATTGGACCATACAAGCAACATAATTTTTAATGCAACTGTATTACTTATAATATAACAACCATTGTTGTTAATTTGAATATCTTCCAAGTAATGATACAAAAACAATCGTACTACGTCCAATTTATTATGTTACATTGTTTTCAATACTAATAAAATAAATCTCTATTAAATTGCAAGTGTATAAATTTAAAGTTGAAGAAAAACAAATCTTTGTTATAGTACTTAATAAATCATGCATCATACCGACAAATCATGTATTCAAAAATTGGTTCATAGGAAAAGATAAAAATAGACTTAGAGATAAAATTTATTAAAAATTTAATCTGAAGAATTATAATTTATAGATCCGTAGAAAAATACTAATTATCACTAGTATTATGTATTGTTAAACATAATAAGATACCACTTATAACTAACGATCTGTGATACATTGTGTAAACTAAGTAAAATACCACTTTTAACTAAGATTTATAATAAAAAAATAGAAATAACACCTAAATTTAATACTGTGAACCAAGTTGTTACCCTTTTAGAAATTGATTTGAAGCTTCAACTCTAAATCCCTTCAAACAGAGATATCTAGAAAAACCCAAGTAAATCAGCAAAATGTGTAAATCCATTCAAACATAGATCGTCTAGAAGAACTCCGAATCCATTCTTCGCAGCTATCAACATTGTCATTGTTATCCTACCATTTTCTGTTAGTTTTCCCCATTGATGGCATAACTATCAAACCTAATTTATCATACGAAATGTAGCAGTGCAAGCTACATGCTTGTACAGTTAAATCTAAAAATACATAGATTGGATCGGGTAGTGTATTAAAATCGCTGTAATTTTATGTAAGAATGCATATCACTTACAAATCTTAAACCAACTAACTAATAAACTAACACTGAAAAATAAGAACAAAGGTAGTAACCTATCACAACATCTCAACCTGGAAGCCAATCTTTTTAATTGAATAACCAATCACCTAAAAGAACTAAAAGCACGCCAGTTCCATTTTCTATTAGATATTAATATATAGACATTGCTTTGGAGATTTGTAGAGGAGCGGGTTAAATCTCAAAGTTACTGGTGAGTCCATCACGATCTGACTGTTCTACTAGTTTATTACGTGAAAACGGTACTTTTAATCCACCATTTCTTTCGAGGTTTGTCCCAGTAAAAATCAAGTCAAACCTGATATTGGAAATGAATGAGTAATTATTGGAAATGAATGAGTAGGTTTGGCAAAATTCATTTAGTCCCACATTGGGGAAAACTACCACCTTTGCCACTATTTATACTAAGACTTGATATGTTATTACAAAAGAAAGAGGAGATGGAAGAGAGAGGCAATGGCATGAACTATGGCATGATAAGCACTCATATTTAATGGTCAAAAGATAGGGCATTGGGCCTTGGGGCTCTTGAGGTCTGTTGATCAAAATTGGGCCTCCGGATGCCTGTTGGTAAATGGTCGCAACCTTTCCAATGGTCGTACCCGTTGCAATTCAAACAGAAACGCCTGCTCATGTAAAGGTGCATCTTCCAGCCTATATAAAGGCCTGCGAAAATAGAAACAAACATACAGTTTAATTCTTATTTACGCTCCTCTTTATCTTCTTCCCCAATTCTCTGTTCTAAAAAGAAAAGCAACGAACAACTTCCTTGCGTTCGTCGTCGACCTACGATTGTAGCGCGACATCGCAGGCAGAAACCGTTTCATCCTTGGGAAACGATTGCTCAACCAAGCCTTACAGCGCCATTGAGGGAGCAATTTCGTTTCAAGGTAGCAGCCTTTGCTGGACTCGGTTATATTACTCTTCTTCTCTGTATTCTTACTTAATCAGTACTGCTTCTTTGGTTCCCTTGCAAAACTGTGATTGATAATTGGTCTTGCAAATTGTAATATCATTGGATCAGTCTTACTAACGCTTAAAGGCGTTGCTGTCCATAGAAACGGTTTTCAGACGTTTCTACTGATTGGTTGATAACAATCTTGAAACGAAATCGCTGATTGTTGCTTTTGTTTGCAGACGACGATGTCGCAAAGTAGCAACGACAAATCTGTGCCCGCACGGACTGTTCCACCGGCTCCGCCTCTGGTTCCACCGACTATTCCATATTCACATGACGAGAGACCAGAGAAGTTTAATGGCCAGGATTTCTAACGCTGGCAACAAAAGATGATTTTCTACCAGACAACCTTGGGGCTGGCCAAATACCTCCAAGAGGATCCACCGTTCGTTGAAGAACTGGAGCCTGACGCCACAAAAGTCGAGGCTTTAAATGCATGGAAGAATTCTGACTTCATCTGTAAGAATTACATTCTCAACGGTTTAGATAACAGTTTGTGTAATGTATATTGTACCGTTGAGACTGCAAAGGTTCTCTGGTTATCACTTGAAAAGAAGTACCAGACTGAAGATGCCGGAATGAAGAAATTCATTGTCTGAAAGTTTCTTGACTTCAAAATGGTCGATTCCAAAACAGTCGTCAGTCAGATTCAAGAACTCCAAGTTATCATTCATGAAATTCACGACGAAAAGATGGAGTTAAGTGAGTCATTCCAAGTCGCTGCCGCTATCGAAAAGTTGCCTCCGTCATGGAAGGATTTCAAAAACTATTTAAAACATAAGCGCAAGGAAATGACCATGGAGGATCTGATTGTTCGTCTGCGAATCGAAGAAGACAACGGAAAATCAGAGAGAAAGGCTACCAGTTCATTTCAGGCAAAAGCCAACGTGGTTGAGGATGAAAAGACAAATAAAAGAAAGCGCGAGCAGAATCCTAATGCAAAGAAACAAAAGAAGTTTCAAGGATCTTGCCATAATTGTGGGAAGAAAGGCCACAAAACACCCGTGTGTCGTGCGCCCAAAAAGAAGAAACCTGAAGCAAATATGGCAGAAATTCAGATGATGTCGCAGATATGGATCTGTGTGCAGTTGTTTCTGAATGCAACCTTGTTGGCAACAACAAGGAGTGGTTTCTAGACATAGGAGCCACTCGTCATATATGTGCTAACAAGTGGATGTTTACAACCTACAGACCTGCAACTGATAACGAGCAACTATTCATGGGTAACTCGTCTACATCAAAGGTGGAAGGCAAGGGAAAGATTGTACTGAAGTTAACTCCTGGAAAGGAATTAAAATTGAATGACGTTCTTCACATTCCAGAAATCCGCAAGAACCTGATTTCAGGATCGTTGCTTAGCAAACATGGTTTCAAACTAATATTTGTTGCTGATAAGTTTGTAATATCAAAGAATGGAGTGTATGCTGGAAGAGGATATGTGTGTGATGGCTTATTTAAAGCAAATGTAACCACTGTTGTACCAAATAATGATATGAATAAAATTGAATCTTCTGCTTATATTGTTGACTCTTCTAACATATGACATTCTAGATCAGGGCATGTAAATTTTGATACATTGCGAAAATTGATTAATCTAAAATTCATACCAAAATGCAATATAGATTCATACTATAAATGTCAAGTTTGTGCGGAAGCGAAAATAACTAGAACGTCGTTTCATCATGTTGAACGAGAAACGGAACCTCTAGAATTAATACATACTGATGTATGTGATTTGAAAATGTGTCAAACTAGAGGTGGAAAGAGGTACTTTATCACATTCATTGATGATTGTACCAGATATTGTTACGTCTATCTGCTTAGAAGTAAGGACGAAGCAATCGACAAGTTTAAACAATATAAGGCAGAAGTTGAGAATCAACTCAACAAGAAAATAAAATCTTTAAGGAGTGATAGAGGAGGAGAATACGAGTCTCCATTTGAGGAATTCTGTGCTGAGCATGGAATTATTCATCAAACTACAGCACCGTATTCACCTCAATCCAACGGTATAGCCGAACGGAAAAATAGAACTCTTGAAGAAATGATGAATGCCTTACTAATTAGTTCTGGCTTACCAGATAACTTTTAGGGAGAAGCTATTCTTTCGGCAAATCATATTTTGAATAAAATACCATGAAAGAAAACATCTAAATCTCCACACGAACTTTGGAAAAAAAGACCACCATCCTACAAATACTTGAAAGTGTGGGGGTGTTTTGCCAAAGTAGAAATACCAAAACCGAAAAAGGTCAAAATTGGACCAAAGACTATAGATTGCATATTCATTGGATATGCTCATAATAGTAGTGCGTATCAATTTTTGGTGTACAAATCTGAAATTGATGACATTCATGAAAACACCATTATCGAGTCACGAAATGCTGGATTCTTTGAACACATTTATCCTCTAAAAATCTCTATTGAAACAATTGTTCAAAAGAGTTCAAGAGATATAGATACTCCTAACGATAATGATAATCAAAGCTCGAATTAGAGAAATGTTGAAACTAAGGTAGAGGAACCCAGAAGGAGCAAACGTCAAAGGATTTTGAAAACCTTTGGACCCGATTTCTACGCATATGTGATAGAAAATGAACCTCTTACTTACCATTAAGCAATGTCATCTCCTGAGGCTCCATACTGGAAGGAGGCTGTCAACAGTGAAATAGAATCCATTTTACAAAACCATACGTGGGAACTAGTGGATCTACCCAAAGGATCAAAACCACTAGGATATAAATGGATATTTAAGAAAAAACTAAAAGCTGACTGTAACACCCCGTGAATTCTATAACGTTAAGCTTCACGAATTAAAGTATAATTAATTATAAATGATGAAATCAAGGGAAATGGGTTACGCCATTGTGTTCGTCTCGAAATTCTTCTCGAGATAGAGTCCAAGTTTGCGTAAAACGGATATCGTATGAAGAAGATATGGACGGACGAAGTTGGGCGAAAAACCAGAAAATGGTTCAGAATGCACTGGCGCACTTGGGAAGTGCGCCAGAACAGAAATGAACTGGCGCACTTGGGAAGTGCGGCAGTACATTTTTGGCCTGGCGCACCTGCCAAGTGCGCCCAGGTCAGAAAGACCTACTGGTCAGGTCCTGGCTGGCCTGGTCATGGTCTGGTCGAATTCTGATGCTTGGCTGAGTCACTAGGGCTTACGTGTCACCTCTTGATTGGCCTCTCTTGAGATGGATGGTCTGGATTCACCCTAGCTTCATCGACGACTCAAAACAATTTAAAATTCTATAAATACAACTTAAGTCTAACCCTAAATTCACACAAATAATAGAATTCAAAAGCCGTCATGCTGCTGGAGAGGAACTAGGAATGGCCGTCAATTAGAAAGCCTAGAGACAAGCCTAAGAGACGAATCAAATTAAAAGAAGATCAAAGCTTAATCAAATCATTCAACACAACTTTGCTACCCAAAGGAGAGCATCTCCAAATCAGAATAACAGAAATCAGAAAACAAGAATTCATCACACGTTGTAAGTATAGTGACCTTTCAAAATATGAATAAAAACTGTGATGTGATTCGATGTAAATGAAAATAGAATCGTGTTGTTATAATCTTTGTGTATTGTGATGGTTCTATCATGACTTGTGTATTGATGTTTGTGGCATAAATTAATTGATGCAAGCCTATTGAACAATTGTATATGAAAAACAATGGCACTTGCAAGCTTGTGGCAAAAATTAGAAATTGATCCCTTTTTGTATATGTCGATGGCATGGACTATGTATATTCCCTTAGTCTAAATTAGAATTTATGTAAACATGTTATAGACCTTTTATGCCTACATGACCCAAAACCCATGATATCATCCTTATGTTTATTGGCAAGTATAATTAGATCTTTGTTTGCAAGTATAATTGGATCTATGTTCCATAAACTAGGCAAGTTCATGTTTATATGCAAAATATAATTGGTTCTATGTCAAACATCGTTTGGGTTTCATAAACTATGCAAGTTCATGTTGAAATAGGCTATATGATTAGATGTAAAAATTATACATTTTGATGAATATATAACATGCTAGTTTTGTGGTCGATATTATGCCAAGTTAACATATTTAAACACAAGTTTGTATTTGCCTAAACTATGCCAGTTCATATGTCACCTACTTAGTCATACTTTGATTTGAATGCAAGTTCACATGACCCATGTTATATGTTAGTTGAATCGCCAAACTGCAAGTTCATACCTATGATGTTCATATTGATTATGCCAAAAATGCCAAGTTTACACCTATGTCACGTTTACGTTTATGAATTCCCTTATGCCTATTTGTGTGCGCTAAATTAGGCTAAGTTTTTAGCCTAATATTATATGTTAAAAACTATGCGAATTAAGATTAGGTTAAGATTGTTAGCCTAATGTTTAAACGGGGTAACGTTGGGAATATTTGAAAACTTGACATAAAAATATATGAAATTGGCATGTTTGTCACATGCCAAAATTGGTGGCATTTAAACGGTATAAATTCTTAGACCAAAAATGTTAAACTTGGAATGTGGGCCATAATATTTAATTGTTGACAAATTTACATATATTCAGTAATAAAGACAAATATGTAAATTTAGAAAACACGATATGCTTAACCCGAGGTTGGATTGAGTTGTGATGTAAACCTGCCCGGACCCGCCCGGCTGTCCAGTAGTCACAACAATACCTATCCAATGTGGGTGGTTAAGCATTGAGCCCAATAAGGACCCGAGGTTAGACTGAGCTATGGTGTAAACCTGCCCGGAACCGACCGACATATCCAGTAACCGTAGCAATACCTGTCTAATGTGAGTGGTCTGGTGCTCCTAAGAAGCTAAGGACAGATGGTAGGGTTAAGTCAACTATAACACTTAACCAAATTCAACATGTTAACAAGAATTGATGGGTGGGGTTAGGTAAATACAGACACTTAACCACTTAACATGTTTGACTAGAAAATCCTGGTAATGATGGACCTGTTTCAGCAGTAACCCAAAGTTAGGTATCAACCATACCCTGAAACTAGGCAGGGTGGGGCACGATTACTGGGCTGATTGTAAGCGGTCAAACGACGGCGGTGGGTGCACAGTGCAGGTCTAACGGGGTGCGGGCGTGCACACACTCCGGAGCAGACAACCAGGGCACTGGGGACACCAGTAGTATAACCTATGTCTTCTAGTTTTGTGTCTGGGCCGCCACCATGGGTCTTGATACACCCCATGGTGGGACCAGCATAGGTATCTACAATTCTTGGGGGCCGTATGACACATGTTAACGCGAGTAGGAGCCGATCTTTAATAAGAATGGGGATCACTTCACCCTCACCATGGGGTGCCAGTTAGAATGAATTCAAATAGGTGCAGAGATATAGTATGGGTGTGATAGTACATTCGACACTTCCTTAGCTTGTGACACTTTCCTATTTTTAGTTTACATCCATCATACCCTTTTCTTATTCACATATTGAAGAGTTACTAGATTTACTCAGGCTTTATGTCTGACCCTATTTTCTTTTCGTCTTCTTTTCTTTCGTCCCCCCCAGGTCCACAGGGAGGAAACAGCTCAACTCAGTCAGGCTCTTTACAAACACCAAGAACGTAGATGTATGATTTGGATCTTTCTTGCTCGGATAATGGCTTTGGATATCACTATGGGGATTTTTGTCACTTTATTTATGTTTTCATGCTTCTTTAATAATCAAGGCAGTTATGAGGTTGTAATGTTGAAAGTATTTTGAGACAATTATGGAAATCTTTGTTTGATACACGTATTGATGAAATAAAAGTTTGTTTGGTTTCCGCTGTTTAAAATATGTGTATTTATATCTGTCTTGAGTTCATCTGTGGCTTTTACTTATAAACCTCCACCAAAGTTAAGGCATTCCCTTTGTGAGTGACCTTAATGTAGGTGGGGTGTTTCACTTGGTATCAGAGCATAGGTTTACCAGACAAGATAAATGTTTTTGAAAATTGTTTTCAAAAAGAAAGTTTATGGAAGCATTTTTTTTAGAAAAAAGTGTTATATTTATAAAAAGACAAAATCCCCCAAAGCCATGTGCCCTATCTATCCTTCTCTATCCTTCGTTTTGAATCTTTCCTTTCTGTTTCGGCATGTCTGGAGACCTTAACCTTCCGGAAGGAGTGCCGATTCCCGGCTAGTTTAGGAGGTACTTAGAAGCAAGGGCCAATGGCGCAGGCCCAACAGACATCCCTCCTCCAGTGGCCGCGGTTCCTCCTCCGCCTCCTCTTGGAAATGCCTTCGCAAAAACATGTAGAGACTTCAAGGCTATGGGTGGAAAAGACTTTTATGGGACAAAATATTTTGTTGGAGCAAGAAACTGGTTAAAGGAGACTGACGATTTGTTTGTCATCTTTGGAGTGGATGACAGGCAAAAGATACAACTTGCGGTGTGGTTACTTAAGGATGAAGCTTCCTATTGGTGGGAAGTTACAAATTCTCAGAGGGCGGTGGAAACATGGGAAGACTTCAGGACAAGGTTTGAGATGAAATTCCTCTCCCAAGCCGAAAGAAGCCTGCAAATGGAAAAGTTTCTAACTCTGAAACAGGGAAGCATGACGATCAGGGAATATGTTAATCAGTTTAATCAGCTGGCCAGTTTTGGGCTAGACTTAGTAAACACCCAACACAAGAAGGCACTTCGTTTCGTCAAGGGTTTGAATGAGCCTCTACACAGCCTTGCCATGACCCATGTATCCACGGGTGCGACTTATGAAAGCCTGGTGGACATGGCATTGCTACACGAGGAAGACCACGGCAAGAAAGAAACTAAGGGGGAAGAGAAGAAAGAAGGTCTACAAGCAAAGAAAACAGACTTCAAGAAAGGAGGGAAGAACAATAAGCCCCGTGAGAAGAGAAGGTGCAATTTCTGTGGCATTGTGGGCCATATATCAAAAGACTGTCGGAAAAGGAAGGCGAAGATCGGTGGCTGCTTCCACTGTGGAGAAACTGGACACCAAGCTAAGGACTGCCCAAAGAAGAAAGGGCAGGGACAGAAAGCCGGATCCACTTCAGGGGGTCAGGTTCATGCGCTAGTGGCACCTCAGCAGGAACGAGGTAGTAATATTTCTGTAGAAAGTGTAGTCTATCTTTATGACCATCCAGTTCGTACACTTTTTGACTCTGGCGCATCACACTCTTTTATTTCATCTGCCTTAGTAGAATCTCTACATCTAGACACTAGTATGGTAGAAGATCCCTTAGTAGTTTCAAATCCAATTGGGGGCTCCGCTTACTTGTCAATGGTTTGTTTGGGTTTGAAAATCTCTATTCTCAGCGTTGAGTTTAGTTGTAATGCCTTTGTTTTGGGCTTCTCGGGATATGGTTTGATCTTAGGCATGGACTGGTTATCAGGTAATAGTGCCATTCTTGACTGTGAGAAAAGAGTAGTTAGGCTCTTGACTCGGCTTGGTAACACTCTAGAAATTTCTTGTAATCCCTTGAATGCTGTTATGCTTAGTTATCTAGAGTCGCTTGATGCCTCTGATGAGAATTTGCAATCAGTTAGAGTAGTCCGGGAATATCCGGATGTCTTTGAGGAAGTGAAAGGCTTACCTCCGAGGCGGGAAATTGTAACACCCCACATCCGTTAGTGTCACTCACAAAGGGAATGCACTAAGTTCAGTGGAGCATTTAGGGTAAAAGATGCATATAAATTACAAGACAGACAAAAATTAAACAGCGGAAAATAAAACTTTGCTTTATTGATAAAATAATTTGTACAACGATTTCTTTACAATATCAGAGTATCATCTGTCCTACAAAATAAAGAAGCATAAAACAACATTTATATTCCCCAATGTAGCAAGAGCCAGCCATAGCATCTGGAAAGAGAATCCAAGCAAAACTTTGACAAATCTTCAAGCTGGGAAAGAGTGACAGTCCAATTTAACCTGAGCTATACTATTCCCTCCTTTACTATCTGGGGGGGGGGGGGAGGGAAACGGAAGAAAAGAAGACGAAAGAAAACAGAGTTAGACATAAAGCCTGAGTAAGTTCAGTTACTTCTAGCATGTGAACATGGAAAAACAAAACGACATGGATTAACTGAATACAAGATATCACCATGATGATAGGGTCAGCAAGATTAGACAAGATTAACACAAGATATGCTAAGATAAGATAAACTGGATATGCTCTAATACTTTCGCCGCTTCGCTATTTCCTTGTTATACTGATTTCTATATCTCTGCACCACCTAACTAGTGTCCCAACTAGTAACGATAACGTGATCCCAATCCCTGTAGTTTCCATTGCCTTCAGGCATACATTTATTATTTATTACCTTGATCTAATCTAGGGTTTTATATCAAGTGCTTTCTAGATTCAACTAGAGTTTACGCTATCTGCTGCACGCTTCTCGGATTCAGGGTTTATGCCACCTAGTCCAACTAGGGATTATGCTACCTGTCGAACGATGCCCCCAAGTCTAGGACACACTACCTAGAGTGGTATATGTTCCTATACTTCCCCACGCATGTATCGCGAATCGTTATCGCTTGTCTAGATGCACATGTCCTGTAATGTGCGACTCGAGTCCTGTGGCAGGGCAAATCAAGAAACACAGATCTCGGTCGGGAGCTTTCACATATCTACCGATGCAGATTCTAAGGTCTGTTTTTATTCCAGTGGCTATGGTCCCACTCGACCCCTCCCTCAACTAATGAAAGGCACACCTTGAAAAATGAGAACTATACGCAGGCCCCATATGCCCTACTAACCTATGGACATCCTCACCCATAACTAGATAGCAAGTATATGGTCTTTTGGAGTTCTCCGCCTTTCCGCTTCACGTATCTCGACTGACTCAAGATGGATGGTAGACGACGAGTTGCTATCACAGGGCTACCGTTTTCTTGCCGAATCACGCTCGTCCATCCTAGTCTTTAGGTTGCCATATATTACAACCAAGGCATACCCCTGGTTCTTCTAACGCAGACCTTAACCTCTGTGAGCCCAGGAGGATCATCTGCAGCCTCACAGAGGGATACCAGGAGTACCCTCACGTCCCCTCGAAGCCTCGGGCTTCGTAACCCAATTCGTTGGAGCCTTCTTTTTTACTCAGACGGACGTTCGCTCCTTCAAGTGTTATACTAAGAATTACTACTTAGTTTTGCTAACTAAGGTTTACCACTTAGTTTCCAGAATCGTTGTTTTCTTAACTAAGGTTTACTACTTAGCTCCCTTTAACTAAGGTTTACTACTTAGTTCTCTTTCTCGTCCATTTGGATTGGTTAAGTGTCATTATTCAATTCAAGCTAACTTAACCCTCTTCATTTATCCTGATAAACTGGTTAAGTATTATCAGTAATTCATGTTGACTTAACCCTACCACAAACCAAGTTATATTGGTTAAGTATTTCTTATTACTTAACCCTATTCATTCATCCTGTATTGGTTAAGTGTTCCTTTTTAACTTAACCTTGCCCATCTGTTTTAACTAACATTTTATTAATGGTTAAGTATTATCCCTTCATGTTTTAGACTTAACCCTATTCCTTAATCACAATCTGATGGTTAAGTGTTCAAGTTTACTTGACCCTACGGTCTAGTCCAGCTAACATATCAAATTGGCTAAGTGTATTAACTTTACTTAACCCCACCTTCTAGTCTAGTTAACATGTTAATTTGGCTAAGTGTATTAACTTTACTTAACCCCACCTTCTAGTCTAGTTAACATGTTAATTTGTCTAAGTGTTTTCTTAGTTACTTAACCCCTACAAATCTTGTCTTGTTACCATGTTAAGTTGGTTAAGTGTCCCTATGGACTTAGCCCTCCCATTCTATCTTAACTGTGTTAAGTTGGTTAAGTGTTCCTATGGACTTAACCCTCCCATTCTAGCTTAACTGTGTTAAGTGTCTGTATGAACCTAACCCCCACCCATTGGTTTTGTTATCATGTTGAATTGGTTAAGTGTCTTAGTTAACTTAACCCTACCATTCTTGTTCTAGCTTTAACTAAATAAATTAAAGCCGCGACCACTCACATTAGACAGATATTGTTGCGATTACTGGATGTGCCGGTTGGTTCCGGGCAGGTTTACATCGCAACTCAGTCTAACCTCGGGTTAGGCATATTCATGTTTTCTAAGTTCAAAGGGTTTTGATTAATTTTCAAATCAGGTTTTGAAAGTAACCATCACGTCCGTCGGATCAGTTAGGGATAGCCAGGGAGAGCAGGAAACTTGTATTTTCCAAACCCAAGCCTAGACACTATCCTCTCTGTCACCCTAGAACTTTCTGGTGTATTATTAAAAGAGATGTCATTAATAAACCTTTAATTTGTCTAAATTTACATTTTCTCATTTAGGACAAATTCTATAAGTAAATCATTCCTAATTTACTTATTTCCTAATTACTCTTTTAATGTAAATTGTCAACATTTATTCTTATGGCCCATTTTCCCCTCTATATCATATTTATGCTTTTTGGTATGTAAACTATACCAAATTAAGTGTCACTAACCATGATTTTTGCCAAACATGACATTTTCTCGCAATTATGGCCAATTTCAAATTTATGCCAATATACTTATTATGCCAAATTAGCTAATCCAATTCTGATTTAACATTCTAATTACAGTTCATGTCAAACTAGACTTATTATTCTAGTTCACAGTTCATGTAAATGCTAGATTTACAAGTCAATACTAGATTCAAATTACACATCCTATAATTCATGTCAAATTTATCCAATTTGCATTTTTATGAACATGCCATAATACAAGTTCCCAATTCATGCCAATTTCCAAGTTTATAGCTACGTTTTTAGTAAATTTCATATTTTGCCCAAATCGTATTCCAATCGTTCGTATAATCGTGATTCAATCTAGATTATAGATAAATCTAGATTCGTAGAAAATAGGGAATGAACCGAAGATGCTATGAAAAAGATAGACATAATAACTGGCATAAAATGATAATTTACTAATTACAGACCTAACGAATTACACTGAAATTGATCTAAAACATCGAAGGCCTATAGGTCTGAAAATCTTATGACATAAAAAGGGTTGAATAACGACGTAGGTTCATGAACATGGGTAGACCTAACTTAATAGGTAAATTCCCAAGATCAAAAACCAAAGAAAACCAAGAATAGACAGAATAGATAATCAGGTTTAGACCCAATTTAAAGTCACAAAACTTAAGCAACACTTTCCTAGTCATGAATCATAGGTGTTTAGTCACAGTTGTCCTTGTTATGTCATAGGCAATAGTTTGTGTTTCCTAATCAAAGGCATAGGCTTGTGTTCATAGTCAAGGAAATAATTCTCATAGCCATGAGTTATAGTCATAGGCAGTGTTCATAGTCATAGGCAATGTTCATAGTCAAAGAGGCATATGGTTTTAAGGTCCATAGTTTCATAGTCACAGTCTTATTGGTCCTTGAATCATAACAGTTCTTAATTAGGTCCAAAGATATAAGCACTGATTCGAATAGAAAGATTTGGCATATTCTTTTATTCCTTTAATTTCATGTCACGAATAGAGAAAACGTTCAAATCTAAAAAGTAACCGACTTACCTTGATCGGTTTTTAGAATAGAAAGATGGCGTTGCTATGATTCGTGCGATGTTGCTCGAAACCGTTTGAGTTAGCCTTTGATTCTTATCTTGAAGCTTTAATCTTGATTCGAATCTCTTCTTGACAAACTTGAGCAGCATAACCTTGTCTTGGATTTTCGTATTATTTTCTTATTTATTTATACATTTTCTCAGAGGCAGCATAAGGATAGAATGAAATGGTGTAGAGAGAATGAGGCCAAAGGATGTTTATATAGGATTAGGGGGACGAATCTAGGCAGAAAACGAGACCAGGTACATCAGAATGCACCTAGGCCCAAAAGTGGGTTTCTGTACCCAGGTCGACACCCAGGTCGACTGGGCAGTCGACCTGGTCAGGGGGGAGGTCGACTACCTAGTCCACTCCCCAGTCGACCTGGGTCCTGGGCAGGAATTTTCCCGCCCATCCCGCTTCTGGGTTTGAATTCGAATTTCGAATTCGAATTTCGAGCTGTTTTCTGTTCTGAAAATTCCTGAAACTTCGGAGGGTCATTTCTTCTTCATACGGACTCCGATTCTCGCAAACTCGGACTCGTTTTCATGCAGAATTCCGAGACGAACGCAATGGCGTAACCCGTTTCCCTTGATTTTGAATTTAAAATTTAATTCTGCCTTGATTTGTGAATCCTAGTGTTACAGAATTATGAGGTGTTACATTCTCCCCCACTTAAAAGGATTTCGTCCCCAAAATCTTCAAGTTAGGAAGAATGTGTCCTACCATCCAATCACCCATCTACTCAACCATTCAATCACACGCATTCATTGTCCTTAGAAAGGTTTCTAATGCTTTCATGTTCACATGCATAGTGTGTGTATATGTCTTTATCGAATGCAAAATCAGGCGGTCTACTGATTCAGTTGACCTCCTTAATGCGAATCATGTCAGTGCCATGCGTCCAATCATGTATGCAAGCATCCCTAGTTATGTAAATACTACATGCGTGCACAACCATTCATCCATATGCAACATCCATATGATAACATATCAAGTTCAACTTACAAACAAATACATATCTGTAAATGCAATATGAAAGCGTCCGAATTGATCTAGTGCCTAATACGTATGCATATGCATTCACGAGCAACCATTAGCAACCACTTGCAACCATCAACCATAACATGTTTCAAATACATGTTTACATCCATTGGCTTCTACCTAAGGATCGAAGATATGACCTAGAGGATATACTTTGGAAAGAGAGAAACAATTATGCGTAAAGCTCCTAAAAGAAATCAAGGATGCACCCTTAAGGAAAAGGGTTATGATGCTAGTATCTAGCCTTCTTGAGCTTTACTCCACTGTATCTTAACTAATTTAACTTCACGATTGTGAATTTTCTGACCTCCATTTCCGAAATAAACAGATGTCAATCACGGTACCAAGTGTATGTACTAAGATGATTAGAGGTCTCCCTCTTATCCACCATGCCATAACTATAAGGGTCGAAAAGGTCACTACGTACTTTTTTAGAGTGTCTGCTACAACTATTCATCTCTCACGCAAACCATCCTAGTTGAACTCGACATTCCTCAAGTACAAGCCCCAAAGGCCTAAACCAATATCAGACAAGCACCCAAGGAATATCTCCTCCGAATTTAGACGATCTATGTGAGATGATATAAGCAAACTTGATAGCTATTCTCAAATCCCTACTAACCAAAAATAAACTGGTCGGACCACCAATTGGATTTGAGACTCTAGTGGGATCTTTCTACTATACAAGTACTATGGTGCAGAGACTCAACTATGGAAGTGGATATGAACAAATGCGAAGCGCTAAAACCAAAGGAAAGAGTACGAACAGCAAAACTAGACTCTTCCAATAGAACTTTACTATCTTTCTCCTAGGTACGCTTGGTGGTGAAAGTATGTACTCGCCCTTCTGAAAATCTTGTCCTTTGCCCTTAATTACATGCCCTATTACACCATAGTAAAGATACTTCCTCTTGTCTTAGGTTTTATAATTCCCTCCTCCTTTGTGAGCTAAATCTACATCCATGAATTCCTCATCCTCTTCCGTGTGTAGTCATGTTGAGAAATCTCTCAAAAGCTGCTTCCATCGTACAGAAAACCCTATAAGCTTGAAAGAAAACTGGTCGTAGGTGAAATAACTACGGCTATGGATGGAAGCCAGGCACGTCTTCGCCCATCGATGAGGTTACCTCCCAGAAAGCCAAGAACCCCAGAGACTCAAGAAAGAAGGAGACAAGAATTCAAACAGAGGAAGAGAAGATAGTGCGTATGGCTTTGGGGAATATGCCTTTAAAACAAATCTTTTCTCTTGAAAATGCTTCCTTTAAAACCGTTTTGAAAATAATTTTTCAAATCCTTTATCTGATCTGGTAACCTTCAGCTCTGATACCACGTGTAACACCCCACATCCGTTAGTGTCACTCACAAAGGGAATGCACTAAGTTCAGTGGAGCATTTAGGGTAAAAGATGCAGATAAATTACAAGACAGACAGAAATTAAACAGCGGAAAATAAAACTTTGCTTTATTGATAAAATAGTTTGTACAACGATTTCTTTACAATATCAGAGTATCATCTGTCCTACAAAATAAAGAAGCATAAAACAACATTTATATTCCCCAATGTAGCAAGAGCCGGCCATAGCATCTGGAAAGAGAATCCAAGCAAAACTTCGACAAATCTTCAAGCTGGGAAAGAGTGACAGTCCAACTTAACCTAAGCTATACTATTCCCTCCTTTACTACCTGGGGGGGGGGGGGGGAACGGAAGAAAAGAAGACGAAAGAAAACAGAGTCAGACATAAAGCCTGAGTAAGTTCAGTTACTTCTAGCATGTGAACATGGAAAAACAAAACGACATGGATTAACTGAATACAAGATATCACCATGATGATAGGGTCAGCAAGATTAGACAAGATTAACACAAGATATGCTAAGATAAGATAAACTGGATATGCTCTAATACTTTCGCCGCTTCGCTATTTCCTTGTTATACTGATTTCTATATCTCTGCACCACCTAACTAGTGTCCCAACTAGTAACGATAACGTGATCCCAATCCCTGTAGTTTCCCTTGCCTTCAGGCATACATTTATTATTTATTACCTAGATCTAATCTAGGGTTTTATATCAAGTGCTTTCTAGATTCAACTAGAGTTTATGCTATCTGCTGAACGCTTCTCGGATTCAGGGTTTATGCCACCTAGTCCAACTAGGGATTATGCTACCTGTCGAACGATGCCCCCAAGTCTAGGACACACTACCTAGAGTGGTATATGTTCCTATACTTCCCCACGTATGTATCGCGAATCGTTATCGCTTGTCTAGATGCACATGTCCTGTAATGTGCGACCCGAGTCCTGTGGCAGGGCAAATCAAGAAACACAGAATTTGGTCGGGAGCTTTCAGATATCTGCCAATGCAGATGCTAAGTTCTGTTTTAATTCCAGTGGCTATGGTCCCACTCGACCCCTCCCTCAACTAATGAAAGGCACACCTTGAAAAATGAGAACTATACGCAGGCCCCCTATGCCCCACTAACCTATGGCCATCCTCACCCATAACTAGATAGCAAGTATATGGTCTTTTGGAGTTCTCCGCCTTTCTGCTTCACGTATCTCGACTGACTCAAGATGGATGGTAGACGACGAGTTGCTATCACAGGGCTACCGTTTTCTCGCCGAATCACGCTGGTCCATCCTAGTCTTTAGGTTGCCATATATTGCAACCAAGTTATACCCCTGGTTCTTCTAACGCAGACCATAACCTCTGTGAGCCCAGGAGGATCATCTGCAGCCTCACAGAGGGATACCAGGAGTACCCTCACGTCCCCTCGAAGCCTCGGGCTTCGTAACCCAATTCGTTGGAGCCTTCTTTTTTACTCAAATGGACGTTCGCTCCTTCGCGTGTTATACTAAGAATTACTACTTAGTTTTGCTAACTAAGGTTTACCACTTAGTTTCCAGAATCGTTATTTTCTTAACTAAGGTTTACTACTTAGCTCCCTTTAACTAAGGTTTACTACTTAGTTCTCTTTCTCGTCCATTTGGATTGGTTAAGTATCATTAGTCAATTCAAGCTAACTTAACCCTCTTCATTTATCCTGATAAACTGGTTAAGTGTTATCAGTAATTCATGTTGACTTAACCCTACCACAAACCAAGTTATATTGGTTAAGTATTTCTTATTACTTAACCCTATTCATTCATCCTGTATTGGTTAAGTGTTCCTTTTTAACTTAACCTTGCCCATCTGTTTTAACTAACATTTTATTAATGGTTAAGTATTATCCCTTCATGTTTTAGACTTAACCCTATTCCTTAATCACAATCTGATGGTTAAGTGTTCAAGTTTACTTGACCCTACGGTCTAGTCCAGCTAACATATCAAATTGGCTAAGTGTATTAACTTTACTTAACCCCACCTTCTAGTCTAGTTAACATGTTAGTTTGGCTAAGTGTATTAACTTTACTTAACCCCACCTTCTAGTCTAGTTAACATGTTAATTTGGCTAAGTGTTTTCTTAGTTACTTAACCCCTACAAATCTTGTCTTGTTACCATGTTAAGTTGGTTAAGTGTCCCTATGGACTTAGCCCTCCCATTCTAGCTTAACTGTGTTAAGTTGGTTAAGTGTTCCTATGGACTTAACCCTCCCATTCTAGCTTAACTGTGTTAAGTGTCTGTATGAATCTAACCCCCACCCATCGGTTTTGTTATCATGTTGAATTGGTTAAGTGTCTTAGTTAACTTAACCCTACCATTCTTGTTCTAGCTTTAACTAAATAAATTAAAGCCGCGACCACTCACATTAGACAGATATTGTTGCGATTACTGGATGTGCCGGTTGGTTCCGGGCAGATTTACATCGCAACTCAGTCTAACCTCGGGTTAGGCATATTCGTGTTTTCTAAGTTCAAAGGGTTTGGATTAATTTTCAAATCAGGTTTTGAAAGTAACCATCCTGTCTGTCGGATTAGTTAGGGATAGCCAGGGAGAGCAGGAAACTTGTATTTTCCAAACCCAAGCCTAGACACTATCCTCTCTGTCACCCTAGAACTTTCTGGTGTATTATTAAAAGAGATGTCGTTAATAAACCTTTAATTTGTCTAAATTTACATTTTCTCATTTAGGACAAATTCTATAAGTAAATCATTCCTAATTTACTTATTTCCTAATTACTCTTTTAATGTAAATTGTCAACATTTATTCTTATGGCCCATTTCCCCCTCTATATCATATTTATGCTTTTTGGTATGTATACTATACCAAATTAAGTGTCACTAACCATGATTTTTGCCAAACATGACAATTACTCGCAATTATGGCCAATTTCAAATTTATGCCAATATACTTATTATGCCAAATTAGCTAATCCAATTCTGATTTAACATTCTAATTACAATTCATGTCAAACTAGACTTATTATTCTAGTTCACAGTTCATGTAAATGCTAGATTTACAAGTCAATACTAGATTCAAATTACACATCCTATAATTCATGTCAAATTTATCCAATTTGCATTTTTATGAACATGCCATAATACATGTTCCCAATTCATGCCAGTTTCCAAGTTTATAACTACGTTTTTAATAAATTTCATATTTTGCCCAAATCGTATTCCCATCGTTCATATAATCGTGATTCAATCTAGATTATAGATAAATCTAGATTCGTAGAAAATAGGGAATGAACCAAAGATGCTATGAAAAAGATAGACATAATAACTGACATAAAATGATAATTTACTAATTACAGACCTAACGAATTACACTGAAATTGATCTAAAACATCGAAGGCCTATAGGTCTGAAAATTTTATGACATAAAAAGGGTTGAATAACGACGTAGGTACAAGAACATGGGTAGACCTAACTTAATAGGTAAATTCCCAAGATCAAAAACCAAAGAAAACCAAGAATAGACAGAATAGATAATCAGGTTTAGACCCAATTTAAAGTCACAAAACTTAAGCAACACTTTCCTAGTCATGAATCATAGGTGTTTAGTCACAGTTGTCCTTGTTATGTCATAGGCAATAGTTTGTGTTTCCTAATCAAAGGCAAAGGCTTGTGTTCATAGTCAAGGAAATAATTCTCATAGCCATGAGTCACAGTCATAGGCAGTGTTCATAGTCATAAGAAATGTTCATAGTCAAAGAGGCATATGGTTTTAAGGTCTATAGTTTCATAGTCACAGTCTTATTGGTCCTCGAATCATAACAGTTCTTAATTAGGTCCAAAGATATAAGCATTGATTCGAATAGAAAGATTTGGTATATTCTTTTATTCCTTTAATTTCATGTCACGAATAGAGAAAACGTTCAAATCTAAAAAGTAACCGACTTACCTTGATCGGTTTTTAGAATAGAAAGATGGCGTTGCTATGATTCGTGCGACGTTGCTCGAAATCGTTTGAGTTAGCCTTTGATTCTTATCTTGAAACTTTAATCTTGATTCGAATATCTTCTTGACAAACTTGAGCAGCATAACCTTGTCTTCGATTTTCGTATTATTTTCTTATTTTTATTTATTTATACATTTTCTCAGAGGCAGCATAAGGATAAAATGAAATGGTGTAGAGAGAATGAGGCCAGAGGCTGTTTATATAGGATTAGGGGGACGAATCTAGGCAGAAAACGAGACCAGGTACATCAGAATGCACCTAGGCCCAAAAGTGGGTTTCTGTACCCAGGTCGACACCCAGGTCGACTGGGCAGTCGACCTGGTCAGGGGGGTCGACTACCCAGTCGACTACCCAGTCGACCTGGGTCCTGGGCAGGAATTTTCCCGCCCAGCCCGCTTCTGGGTTTGAATTCGAATTTCAAATTCGAATTTCGAGCTGTTTTCTGTTCTGAAAATTCCTGAAACTTCGGAGGGTCATATCTCCTTCATACGGACTCCGATTCTCGCAAACTCAGACTCGTTTTCATGTAGAATTCCGAGACGAACACAATGACGTTACCCGTTTACCTTGATTTTGATTTTAAAATTTAATTCTGCCTTGATTTGTGAATCCTAGTGTTACAGAATTACGGGGTGTTACAGAAATAGACTTTCGCATATATCTTGTGGATAACGCAAAGCCTGTAGCTTTACCTGTCAGACACATGGCTCCAAGGGAGAGAAAGGGGCTCAGTAAGCAGGTTAAAGAACTTCTCGAAAAGGGGTTCATTAGACGGAGCATTTCGAAATGGGGTGCTCCAGTGGTGTTCGCAACCAAAGCAGACGGTTCGCTTCGCCTTTGCGTCGACTATAGGGAGTTAAACAAATTGAACAAGAAAAATAGGCACCCTCTTCCCCGAATCGACGATTTGTTTGATCAGCTTGTAGGTGTGACGGTCTTCTCCCAACTTGATCTGGCAACTGAGTTCCATCAGCTAAGAATAGATGAAGACAGCATTGATAAGACAGCGTTCAGAACCCCAGACGGTTTCTTCGAGTGGCTTGTCATGCCCTTCGGCTTGACAAACACACCCGCTTATTTCGTAGACCTAATGAGAAGGGTGTTCAGAGAATTCCTCAACAAATTTGTGGTTGTCTTCGTAGATGATATCTTAATCTTCTCAAAGAATGAGGAAGAACATGCTCAGCATCTGAAAGAAATCATGGATACTCTCCGTGCACATCAAATAAAAGCTAAATTCTCCAAGTGTCACTTCTGGAGAAAAGAAGTAAGGTTTCTTGGGCATATAGTGTCCAAAGAAGGGTTGGCTGTGGACCCCACGAAAGTGGTGGCAGTGCAAGATTGGAAGACACCAAGAAATGCAACCGAAGTTCGAAGCTTTCTTGGGCTAGCCGGTTTTTATCGAAATTTATTAGGGATTTCGCGAAAATTTCAGCCCTACTCACAAGGCTAACAAAGAAGAATCTGGCGTTCACTTGGGATTTGGACTGCGAGTTTGCTTTCCAACGATTAAAAAGGGCTCTCACAACAGCCCCGGTTCTAACTCTGCCTGATGGAAGCAAAATGTTCACAGTATACACGGATGCATGTGGAACAGGACTAGGCGCTGTTCTACTGCAAGAAGGAAGGGTAGTAGCTTATGGCGGAAGACAATTGAAGGTTCATGAAAAGAACTACCCAACCCACGATCTTGAGTTAGCCGCCATCGTCTTTGCACTTAAGTCTTGGCGCCATTATCTCCTAGGTGAGAAGTTTGAATTATACACTGACCATAAATCGTTGAAATATCTCTTCTCCCAGAAAGATCTTAACTTAAGGCAGCAAAGATGGATGGAGTTTCTTGCCTCGTATGATTTTGAAATTTCCTATACTCCCGGAAAAGGCAACGTGGTAGCAGACGTGTTGAGCCGAAAGAAACTGACCCTAAGCCCTCTCTTTGTGGAAAGGCAAAACTTGGAGTATATAGCCAGTTTTAACTTTAGGCCCTCCTCGGATTTTGTACCGGGTTTGTTAGCATCTCTCGAAGTACGCCCTACTCTCTTAGACTCAATAGGGGCTGCCCAACGTGAAGACCCTCAGCTTGTTGATGTGTTTGATAAACTTATTAGGGGTGAGACTTCTAGTCACCTCAGTAGATACGCCATCGATGATAAGGGTTGGCTGAGACGAGATGGAAGATTATGCGTCCCACAAGCAAGGGAGTTGACAAAGAATGTTCTTGAGGAAGCGCATCATTCCAAGATGACTATACACCCTGGTGGTGATAAGATGTACAAGGATATAAAAAGGACTTTCTTTTGGAGTGGCATGAAGCAAGATGTGGCAGATTTCGTTTCTAAGTGCATGACCTGCCAACGAGTCAAGGCGGAACAAAAGAAGCCTGGAGGACTACTTCACCCTCTAGAGGTCCCACAGTGGAAGTGGGATAGCATTTCAATGGACTTCATTGATGGACTGCCTAGGTCGAGAAGAGGCAACACTAGCATTTGGATAATAGTGGATAGGCTTACTAAAAGCGCCCACTTTATACCTATCAAGAGTAGAAGGACTGCCGCATCTCTAGCATCTCTTTATCTCAAGGAAATAGTTCGACTCCTTGGGATACCCTCCAGCATTGTTAGTGACCGAGACCCTATCTTCACGAGTGAGTTTTGGCGGAGTCTACAAGAAGCTGTAGGCACGCAGTTATGTTTGAGCACGACCTATCACCCCCAAACCGACGGTCAGACGGAAAGGGTGAATAGAGTTTTAGAGGATCTTTTAAGACTTTGCGTTCTTGACTTTGGAGGGACGTGGGAGGATCACCTTCCTTTAGTGGAATTTGCCTACAACAACAGCTACCAAGCTACCATCGGCATGGCACCCTTCAAAGCCTTGTATGGAAGACCGTGCAAATCACCAACTTGTTGGTGGGAGTCTACAGATAAGCTTATACTTGGGCCAGACATGATTCGAGAAACTTCAGAGAAAGTGGACTTGATACGTAGGAGAATGAAGGCAGCCCAAGACAGACAGAAATCCTACGCCGACAAGAGAAGGACCGACCTTGAGTTTGAGGACAGGGTTTTCCTTAAGGTATCCCCTTTAAGGAACGTCATTCGCTTTGGATCCGCAGGAAAGCTAGCACCAAGATTTGTAGGACCGTTCCCTATCATCGAGAAGATTGGGAAAATGGCTTATAGAGTAGATCTGCCTGAAAGATTGGCTGGAATTCACAACGTCTTTCACGTTTCTCATCTCCGGAAATGTCTACATGAATCAGCGGAAGTTGTCGAGCCAAGCATTCTAGAAGAAGCCGAAGTGGAACGCGAAGCAACTGTGAGGAGAGTTCCAACCCGCATCATAGGAACTGAAGTGAAAAAGCTACGCAACCGCGAAGTCAAACTCGTTAAAGTTCAGTGGAGCGACGCCGAGGAAGACGCGACTTGGGAAACTGAGGACAGAATACGCGCTGCCTACCCTTTTCTTTTTGAGGGTACATCTTTGACCTCTCTTTTTTCTGAAGTTGTGCTTGTATCTATCTTTTTAGGTATATCTCCTCGATATTATCCTTTATCCTTAGGTAGAAACCCCTTTGGATGTAAACATGTATTTGAAGCATGTTATGGTTGATGGCTGCAAGTGGTTGCAAGTAGTTTCTAGTGGTTGCTCGTGGATGCATATACACACACAATCTAGGTCTTAGATCGGCTCAATCACTTCATACTGCATATGCATATATGTATTCTTATTTGTTTATGGTTGAAAACTTGATATGCTGTCATATGGTCGTCGCATTTGTATGAATAGTTGTGCACTCATGTAGAATTTTGAGTAGAAAAAAAATTTGCATACATAATGGATTCATGACACTTACATGATTCGCATTAAGGAGGTCAACTGAATCAGTAGACCACCTGATTTCTGCATTAGATAAGGACATGTACACACACTATGCATATGATCATGAAGCACTAGAAGTCTTTTAAGGACAGCGAATGCCTGTGTTTGTTGGTTGAGTAGATGGACTGTTGGATGGTAGGATATACATTCTCCCTAACTTGAAGATTTCGGGGACGAAATCCTTTTAAGTGGGGGAGAATGTAACACCCAGTGAATTCTATAACGTTAAGCTTCACGAATTAAAGTATAATTAATTATAAATGATGAAATCAAGGGAAATGGGTTACGCCATTGCGTTCGTCTCGAAATTCTGCTCGAGATAGAGTCCAAGTTTGCGTAAAACGAATATCGTATGAAGAAGATATGGACGGATGAAGTTGGGCGAAAAACCAGAAAACGGGTCAGAATGCACTGGCGCACTTGGAAAGTGCGCCAGAACAGAAATGAACTGGCGCACTTGGGAAGTGCGCCAGTACATTTTTGGCCTGGCGCACCTGCCAAGTGCGCCCAGGTTAGAAAGACCTACTGGTCAGGTCCTGGCTGGCCTGGTCAGGGTCTGGGCGAATTTTGATGCTTGGCTGAGTCACTAGGGCTTACGTGTCACCTCTTGATTGGCCTCTCTTGAGATGGATGGTCTGGATTCACCCTAGCTTCATCGACAGCTCAAAACAATTTAAAATTCTATAAATACAACTCAAGTCTAACCCTAAATTCACACAAATAATAGAATTCAAAAGCCGTCATGCTGCTGGAGAGGAACTAGGAATGGCCGTCAATTTGAAAGCCTAGAGACAAGCCAACAAGCCTAAGAGACGAATCAAATTAAAAGAAGATCAAAGCTTAATCAAATCATTCAACACAACTTTGCTACCCAAAGGAGAGCATCTCCAAATCAGAATAACAGAAATCAGAAAACAAGAATTCATCACACGTTGTAAGTATAGTGACCTTTCAAAATATGAATAAAAACTGTGATGTGATTCGATGTAAATGACAATAGAATCGTGTTGTTATAATCTTTGTGTATTGTGATGGTTCTATCATGACTTGTGTATTGATGTTTGTGGCATAAATTAATTGATGCAAGCCTATTGAACAATTGTATATGAAAAACAATGGCACTTTCAAGCTTGTGGCAAAAACTAGAAATTGATCCCTTTTTGTATATGTCGATGGCATGGACTATGTATGTTCCCTTAGTCTAAATTAGAATTTGTGTAAACATGTTATAGACCTTTTATGCCTACATGACCCAAAACCCATGATATCATCCTTATGTTTATTGGCAAGTATAATTAGATCTATGTTTGCAAGTATAATTGGATCTATGTTTCATAAACTATGCAAGTTCATGTTTATTTGCAAAATATAATTGGTTCTATGTCAAACATCGTTTGGGTTTCATAAACTATGCAAGTTCATGATGAAATAGGCTATATGATTAGATGTAAAAATTGTACATTTTGATGAATATATAACATGCTAGTTTTGTGGTCGATATTATGCCAAGTTAACATGTTTAAACACAAGTTTGTATTTGCCTAAACTATGCCAGTTCATATGTCACCTACTTAGTCATACTTTGATTTGAATGCAAGTTCACATGACCCATGTTATATGTTAGTTGAATCGCCAAACTGCAAGTTCATACCTATGATGTTCATATTGATTATGCCAAAAATGCCAAGTTTACACCTATGTCACGTTTACGTTTATGAATTCCCTTATGCCTATTTGTGTGCGCTAAATTAGGCTAAGTTTTTAGCCTAATATTACATGTTAAAAACTATGCGAACGGAGATTTGGCTAAATTGTTAGCCTAATGTTGAAACGGGGTAACGTTGGGAATATTTGAAAACTTGACATAAAAATATATGAAATTGGCATGTTTGTCACATGCCAAAGTTGGTGGCTTTTAAACGGTATAAATTCTTATACCAAAAATGTTAAACTTGGAATGTGGGCCATAATATTTAATTGTTGACAAATTTACATATATTCAGTAATAAAGACAAATATGTAAATTTAGAAAACACGATATGCTTAACCCGAGGTTGGATTGAGTTGTGATGTAAACCTGCCCGGACCCGCCCGGCTGTCCAGTAGTCACAACAATACCTATCCAATGTGGTGGTTAAGCATTGAGCCCAATAAGGACCCGAGGTTAGACTGAGCTACGGTGTAAACCTGCCCGGAACCGACCGGCATATCCAATAACCGTAGCAATACCTGTCTAATGTGAGTGGTCTGGTGCTCCTAAGAGGCTAAGGACAGATGGTAGGGTTAAGTCAACTATAACACTTAACCAAATTCAACATGTTAACAAGAATTGATGGGTGGGGTTAGGTAAATACAGACACTTAACCACTTAACATGTTTGACTAGAAAATCCTGGTAACGAGGGACCCGTTTCAGCAATAACCCAAAGTTAGGTATCAACGGCACCCTAAAACTAGGCAGGGTGGGGCACGATTACTAGGCTGATTGTAAGCGGTCAAACGACGGCGGTGGGTGCACAGTGCAGGTCTAACGGGGTGCGGGCGTGCACACACTCCGGAGCAGACAACCAGGGCACTGGGGACACCAGTAGTATAACCTATGTCTTCTAGTTTTGTGTCGGGGCCGCCACCATGGGTCTTGATACACCCCATGGTGGGACCAACATAGGTATCTGCAATTCTTGGGGGCCGTATGACACATGTTAACGCGAGTAGGAGCCGATCTTTAATAAGAGTGGGGATCACTTCACCCTCACCATGGGGTGCCAGTTAGAATGAATTCAAATAGGTGCAGAGATATAGTATGGGTGTGATAGTACATTCGACACTTCCTTAGCTTATGACACTTTCCTATTTTTAGTTTACATCCATCATACCCTTTTCTTATTCACATATTGAAGAGTTACTAGATTTACTCAGGCTTTATGTCTGACCCTATTTTCTTTTCGTCTTCTTTTCTTTCGTTTCCCCCCACAGGTCCATAGGGAGGAAACAACTTAACTCAGTCAGGCTCTTTACAAGCACCAAGAACGTAGATGTATGATTTGGATCTTTCTTGCTCGGATAATGGCTTTGGATATCACTATGGGGATTTTTGTCACTTTATTTATGTTTTCATGCTTCTTTAATAATCAATGCAGTTATGAGGTTGTAATGTTGAAAGTATTTTGAGACAATTATGGAAATCTTTGTTTGGTACACGTATTGATGAAATAAAAGTTTGTTTGGTTTCCGCTGTTTAAAATATGTGTATTTATATCTGTCTTGAGTTCATATGTGGCTTTTACTTATAAACCTCCACCAAAGTTAAGGCATTCCCTTTGTGAGTAACCTTAATGGAGGTGGGATGTTTCACTGACAACTCGATAGACAAGTATAAAGCAAGACTTGTAATAAAAGGATTTAGACAGAAGGAAGATCTAGATTACTTTGATACGTATTCACCAGTAACTAGAATAACATCGATTAGGATGCTTATTGCAATTGCATCTATATTAAATTTGGAAATACACCAAATGGATGTGAAAACTGCTTTTTTGAATGGTGAATTAGAAGAAGAAATATATATGCAGCAACCTGAAGGGTTTCTTAACCCAGGAAATGAATATAAGGTGTGCAAGTTAGTAAAATCACTTTATGGCCTTAAACAAGCTTTGAAACAATGGCATGAGAAATTTGATGAAACTATGTTATCAAATGGATTCAAAATAAATGAATCAGATAAATGCGTATATATAAGATATACGGATATAGGATATGTCATTGTTTGTCTTTATGTTGATGATTTACTAATCCTAGGAAATAATAATGCCATAATAAAATCTACGAAGGATATGTTATCCTCTAGATTCGACATGAAAGACCTAGGAGTGGCTGATGTAATCTTGGGTGTGAGAATTATAAAAACACCACAAGGATATGCCTTATCTCAGTAACATTACATTACCAAATTACTTGAAAGGTTCAAGCAGTATAATATAACCATTGCAAAATCACCCGTGGATATGAACCAAAATTGGGTAAAGAACACCGGTGATGGAATATATCAACTTGAATACTCTCGCATACTGGGAAGTATCATGTATGTCATGAATTGCACTAGGCCTGATATTGCATACGCTATAAGCAATCTGAGTAGATATACCAGTAATCCTGGCAAACATCACTGGAAAGCAATAATCAGGGTCCTAGGATATCTGAAGTACACACAAAACTATGTATTACAATATGAGAAGCATCCTTCAGTGGTAGAAGGATATAGTGATGCCAATTGGATAACTGGCTCAAATGACACAAAATCAACAAGTGGATATGTGTTTACATTAGGAAATGGAGCAATCTCATGGAAATCATCCAAACAGACTTGCATAGCAAGGTCGACAATGGAATCTGAGTTCATTTCTCTAGATAAAGCCGCAGAAGAAGCAGATTGGCTTAGGAGTTTCTTGGAAGATATTCCAAATTGGGAAAAACCTATACCTCCAATATGTATACATTGTGATAGTCAATCTGCTATAGGAAGGGCAAGTAGTACATTATATAATGGTAAGTCTCGACATATTCGTCGTAGACACAAAACCATTAGACAACTTCTCTCTAATGGAGTTATCACTATAGACTATGTAAGGTCAAAGGTTAACATAGCGGATCCACTAACAAAAGGCTTGCCAAGAGAGAAAGTTCAAACCTTATCGATGGGAATGGGCTTAAGACCTATGAACTAAGATTTTTCTAAAACGGAAACCCCACCTAGTTGACTGGAGATCCCAAGCTCTAGGTTCAAAGGGACAACTAAGTTTAAGATAAACTTGACAACACTGTTAAATAGAAACCATTCCTATGATAAGTCGGTGCACAACCCGTCGGAGAATAGGATAAGCTTAGCTTTTAATGATGTCTATACTGTGGTGTTATAAAGAACCAAGTGGAGTATTATGGGATACTCTTAATAGAATCACCTATGTGAGTGCGAAGGCGCCGCTTCAAGAAGAATTGTAAGGTCGAATTCTTCAAGCACTCGTGAAACCAAGGTGGCGTTTATGGCAAAAACGAACACAAACAGAGAACCAAGGGGTTAAAAAATATTTATCATGTGTTATCTTTATAGACTTACACAAATGGCTTACAGTTCAAAGATAGTCCAGTCTACTGATTCGCCAGTTAGTTATAACGATATAACAATAGGAAAAGTTCAAGGCCTCTGTGCTACTTTTACCGATATGATAAATGCTTCGCAAAATTTTAAGAACAGATTAGATAATACTCATTCATGTGGGGGATTGTTGGAAATGAATGAGTAATTATTGGAAATGAATGAGTAGGTTTGGCAAAATTCATTTAGTCCTACATTGGGGAAAACTACCACCTTTGCCACTACTTATACTAAGACTTGATATGTTATTACAAAAGAAAGAGGAGATGGAAGAGAGAGGAAATGGCATGAACTATGGCATGATAAGCACTCATATTTAATGGTCAAAAGATAGGGCCTTGGGACTTGGGGCTCTTGGGGTCTGTTGATCAAAATTGGGCCTCCGGATGCCGTTGGGCTCGCTGCGCTGCGGAACCGCTATTTTTGAATTTGGCCGCGAAGTTTCCAACGGAAATATCTATTGGTAAAGGGTCGCAACCTTTCCAACGGTCATACCCGTTGCAATTCAAACAGAAACGCCTGCTCATGTAAAGGTGCCTCTTCTAGCCTATATAAAGGCCTGCGAAAATCGAAATAAACATACCGTTTAATTCTTATTTTCGCTCCTCTTTATCTTCTTCCCCAATTCTCTGTTCCAAAAAGAAAAGCAACGAACAACTTCCTTGCGTTCGTCGTCGACCTGCGATTGTAGCGCAACATCGCAGGCAGGAACCGTTTCATCCTTGGGAAACGATTGCTCAACCAAGCCTTACAGCGCCATTGAGGGAGCAATTTCGTTTCAAGGTAACAGCCTTTGCTGGACTCGGTTATATTACTCTTCTTCTCTGTATTCTTACTTAATCAGTACTGCTTCTTTGGTTCCCTTGCAAAACTGTGATTGATAATTGTTCTTGCAAATTGCAATATCATTGAATCAGTCTTACTAACGCTTAAAGGCGTTGTTGTTCATAGAAACGGTTTTCAGACGTTTCTACTGATTGGTTGATAACACCTGAACCGTGTATAGATTCAATCCTCACCATTAAAAATCACATGAAAGTAATTCTAACGGGCCTAAATGAAATCAACGCACTTATAATTAACTCAAAATACAGCTAAGAAAACTGAACTTAGTATGAAATTAGCACTAAAATTGAAATACTTACTTGAATTTCCTGAAGAGTAGATGAAATCTTGAAGCTAGAAAGCTGCAATGGTAGAGAGAGATTTCGTTGAAGTACGCAGATATTTGTAATAATGGGGAGATCTGAATTGCTAATCAGCGAACGAAAGATTTTCAAGATCGAACTAAAGAGGGATATATAAAGAGAACTTAGGGTTTTAATTTGTGATATTGAGGATCATGGATAAAAGAACGGGATTTCAGGAAGGAAAGGAAAAAAGTCAGGATTTAGCGGGAGAACGAAAATTTGGGACAACGTAAATGGGAAGAAAATGAAAACAAGAATTGAGGAAGCGGGAGAATGAAAATTAAGCCCACCGCAATATGCTAACCTGAGTTGCAGTGAATATTATAATTGAGAACTTTTCTATTTTGGCCTCCTTTTTTATTTTTATTTCAGAAATAGCCCATTTTTTTTGAAATTTTGCAGATTTTGCCTCCTTTTGGCCAACTCAGCGCTGAATTGGCTAGAATAGGAGTTTTTGTACTGGTGCAATCAAGGACTGCGCCTACCGACGTGGATATTGGTGCGATCATTGATTGCGCCTGTAATATAATTGTTGAAAACAACTACATTACATGGGCGCAATCCATGATTGGGCCTAAAAAGTATTTTTTTTTTGAAAAAAAGCAGATAGCTTACTTTACCTTTCCTTCTCTCATTTACCATCATAACTCATTTCTCACTCAAAAACCCTAAACTTCGAAACCTTAAAAAATTATCAAAATCCATGTTGTTTAAAGATCAAAGTTAAGAGCAAGCTAGTTTGGCAATTTGGAGTATCAAAAGATATGAATTTGGGTTTTTTATGGTTAGTTCTATTTTACCCATCTTAGTTAAAATTATTTTGTTTTTAGAATAGATCGGAATGGCGCCAAATTAAATTAGAACTATATGCTATTACGATGGAGAAATGGTTGTTGATGAACATAAATGTGGAATATATAATGGTGGATCTAGCGAACCGGCAAAAGTTTTAAAAGGGTCAAATTTCGTACAATTGAAGCAGGCCATGTATAAATGTACTAAAATTAATCCGGATGAGTTTGACATTGAGTTAGTTTGCAATTGGCCGACCGATTTCGGATCTAAGGCAATAAAAATCAAATATGACGACGACGTTGAAATTATGCTGTCCTCTGTGTCGAAATCTATTTAATTATTTGTAATGAAAAAGCAGAGGTTGTCAACAGAGCCAGCCGTTACACCAGTGGTATCGGCTCCCGCAGCTTGTTATCCGTATCCGACTATGAGCGTTCCCTCGTATGAGCAACAACAAATGGGTTTTGGGTTTAATCCGTACATGAATTTGCATCATCCATCGCTACCGGGCTATCTATATCCAACGCAGGAAAGTGTCCAAAATATAACGCATGGGTAACTCGAAATTTAGTATTCTCATACTCCACAATATTACCATTGTCTTTATATGATTTTAAAAACTATGTATATTTCAGTTTTGTACCGAATTACCTCACGACACAAAATTCCGCTGGACCATCTACAAGTTACCATTGTTCGTCCATGCAGCCAATGCTCACCGAAGTGTATCAGATGACACAATAGTAAGTTACTAGTGTTATCGCTATAGATTTATGTAACGTATTAAATGTACTTCAGAATTTGCCGCTTGCGTACTACACGTATCCAACACAAGCCACCGAAGCAGAATCTAACGTTGAACTCAATATTCGTGATGTCGAAATGGAACTAGATGATCAAGATTTAAGAGAGGTAAATCCATATCTTTCACTTGACAACATGACCGTTGTTAGCATTCCTATAACGACCGGGAATTCCGCTCGATCCGAATCAGTCGCTAAACCGACCCAGACCACTTGAAACGCCTGATTGTTTTGAGAACACGACAAAATAGAAAGCAGACAGAAGAACATTTCATTGTTTATTACAACAATTCCATCAGAATACAAGAATATACAGAGTATGAATAAATATACATTCGACAAATATCAGATATTACAATAAATTGCATAGCAGCGGAAAAACAATACAAAACACAACTGAAAGTAATACACGGATACAGAGCTTTCCGAGCATTGTTCCAGCTGTAAATCAGGATCCTGTGAATATAAATCTGCAAAACCAAAACTTTTAGCTGCCCGTGTCAAAATAGGGGCACCCAGAGTTTAGGTTAAAACAATAAACTCTAGGTCAGTCATGTGACTAGTGTGAGAACTAAAACAGTTATTAATCTTTACTTTAAAGTTAGGTAAATCAAGGGACCACGCCGTATAACACGGAACGGGTTTCCTCCCAAGAACACCAGTGCATAAAACAACAACGCAATGCTAAATAAAGAAAAATGAAGCTATTATAAGACCCAGGTCCCATCACACAATGCAACGCAAGCCGGAGGATAGGGTTTTTACCTTATAATAGCCAAAGAATGCTTGATACATTTAAAAACAAATCATTTGATACTATAATAAGTGCATAGTGTATAAAACAACTTCAAATCATAAGTATCAATCATAGACGGCATAAGCGCCCCATCCCACTATGTCGCCATATATAGGATTACAACTAAAATCGAAACGTCATGTATTGGAAGTTGAATTTCCATCTGCGAACCGATGCAAAAGATAGTCCTCTACTGATTCGAGACTCTCTAGCATGAGCCTCAGGATCAGAACGCATCAACCCTTTGGATCGTCAGGGTCGGTCCACCGATGTGGATTATTATGCCTGAACACTACGTTTCCCCGCCCTTTGGGGCGTAAATGAGCCAACGAATGACTCCATCGGCTTCACATAGTCACCGATATATCCAAGGCACCTCGCAACAGCAACAACCACATAAGTCAAACTCGTCAGGGCGTGTAAAACCACTGACGCCACTTCTAACTAGAAAGAAACGCATGTCCTCCCTGAGGTCCTCTCCCGTTTTTGGTTCACCACCGGGGTGTGAGGCTCGCGAATTCACGTTACACAAAGCTATGCCACACATGTCGTGCTTTGATCATCAAGCACAAGACTTTGCTTTTCAACAAAAGCCTTGATCATTTGCATCTTAGCGTGCCACACAGGCAATTCACGCTATGCAACCGATATCAATCACACAGAATGAAATCCAATGTCAGATACACAGTCCATTTACAAGTCCGTTCTGGATCTGAACGAAACCGGAGGCACCTTGTACCTCGCATATCCATCGATCTCCAAGTACATCTGGACGACCACTAACTGATTCCCTCCTCTTGGGTGTACAACCCAATCAAGATCATCAGTAATCACCCAAACGATGTGAAGACCTCCGGTCTTCAACCACCGTCTTCATCTTCGACTATTCGTCGAATCAGTTATTCAGAATGGGATAAACCCGGTCTTTCCGAATAACTCGCATATATAATAAACAAGTGTTACACAAACACAACATAAGCCTCATTCCAATTCATAATATTCTTTCATTCAAATATTCTAATACTTTGGGAAAGATTCCCATTAATTTTATCAAAGATAAATTCTTTAAATTTATTCTTTAATCTTCTTTGAATATCAATTCAAACTAGTCGGGATTAGCGGACCACACCAAAGTAATCATTTATTTTATTTCCCAATCCCAACTTATTCATCCCATGAAGTAAAACTAGTCATACTTCATATCTAACACCACGGTGTTATCGGTAATTTCAATTACCATTTCACGTTCAAATCTAATTAAATATTTAACTATCGCCTGGAGCAAAACTGGTGATACTCCATTCTCGATCTTTTCAATCTAATTAAAGATTCATTAAAACTCCACGTAGTTTTAATCTTTAACTAGGTTAAAGAATCAATGTCATTTAAAATACGGTTCACGATAAACCCCAAAATCACATCACATTTTCAATCAGTCCCTAACCGTAAATTATCAAGTGAGCAATTCCCTATGTAGTAACCCCGAAGGCCAAACCAACATCAAATCAATACCGAAGAAACCATTCAACTTAACTAATCTCCAGTTAGTTTCTGATTTTCTTAACTCCTTTGGGTCTAAGAACAATACTATTGAAGATACCGTTCACGACAACCCAAGATCACATTCTATTAATTATCGGGTTAAAGAACAAGTGCTATTTAAAACACTGTAACACCCCGTAATTCTATAACATTAAGCTTCACAAATTAAAGTATAATTAATTCTAAATGAAAGAATTAAGGGAAATGGGTTACGCCATTGCGTTCGTCTCGAAATTCTGCTTGAGATAGAGCCCAAGTTTGCGTAAAACGGATATTGTATGAAGAAGATATGGACGAACGAAGTTGGGCAGAAAAACCAGAAAACGGGTCAGAATGCACTGGCGCACTTGGGAAGTGCGCCAGAACAGAATTGAACTGGCGCACTTGGGAAGTGCACCAGTACAATTTTAGCCTGGCGCACCTGCCAAGTGCGCCCAGGTCTGAAGGACCCGCTGGTCAGGCCCTGGCTGGCCTGGTCAGGGTCTGGTCGAATTCTGAGGCTTGGCTGAGTCACTAGGGCTTACATGTCACTTTCTGATTGGCTTCTCTTGAGATGGATGGTCTGGATTCACTCTAGCTTCATCGACAGCTCTAATTAGGTTGAAATTCTATAAATACAACTCAAGTCTAACCCTAAACTCACACAAATAATAGAATACTAAAGCCGTCATGCTGCTGGAAAGGAACTAGGAACGGCCGTCAATTAGAAAGCCTAGAGACAAGCCAACACTAAAGCTTAGGGACGAATCAAATTAAGAAGAAGATAAAAGTTTAATCAAAATTAATCAACGCAACGTTAGTCTACCCAAAGGAGCGCATCTCAGTTTCAGAATAACAGAAACCAGAAAACAAATTTCAGCGCCCGTTGTAAGTATAGTGGCTTTTTGAATATGAATAGAAATTGCGATGTGATTCGATGTAAATGAAATTGGGGTTTTAATATCGTAAAATATTGATGTAAATTCTGTGTATTGCGTTGATTATGTCATATTTTGTATTGGGTGTTTGTGGCATAAATTGGTTGATGCGAGCCTATTGACATTTGTATATGAAAATAAATATCACTTGCAAGTTTGTAGTAAACACTAGAATTGACATCTTTATGTTATTAACATGGTTAGCATACATTCTTCTGTTAGGCCTAAGTTGAGACTCATGTAAACATGTTCCAAGTTGAAACCTTTTATGCCTACACACCTAAAAACCTTTGTATACGTTATTATGTTTATTTGCAAGTGATAATTGGGTTTATGCAAGTACCTTTTGGTTACACAAATTATACTAGCTTCATGTTGAAATAGGCTACTTGATGTAAAGTTAGTTTACACCTTTGGGTTATGTCAAAAAGTGGACATTTTTATGCTAGTTTGGTGTTTGACATTATGTCTAGTTATATGTGTATAAAACCATGTTTAAACAAGTCTAAAAGTACACCATTTCATGTGACACCTATTATGCTATACCATGTTATATCATTATAATAGTCCAGAATTTATGATTTACATGACACCTATCTAACTAGATCCAATATTCATGTGCAAGTTTGTGACATGTTATGCAATGTTATGATTCATGTTATGCGAGATCACCTTATTTATCTAGTTACACCTTTATGTCACACGCTAACCGATAACTATGTTTAGGCCAAATTTCATAGTATAGGTTCATAGGACCTATGCTCCCTTCTTTACTTTGTTTATGGATTGGGCCTATTAGCGGGCCCAATATCTTCATACGATTAATATGAATAATCGAGCGAGGGTAACGTTGGGACAAACTATTAAATTAGAGTATGTTAATATGTCGGCGGGCCTACAAACCATGAAATGGGTTAAGGCCATAAATGATATAAATTATGTACCATTAGTTTGGAATAAAACATGTGACATGAAATATTTACATAAGTAAAAGTGTAAATCTAGAAAATACGAGTATGCTTAACCCGAGGTTGGATTGAGTTGTGATGTAAACCTGCCCGGACCCGCCTGGCTGTCCAGTAGTCACAACAATACCTATCCAATGTGGGTGGTTAAGCATTGAGCCCAATAATGACCCGAGGTTAGACTGAGCTACGGTGTAAACCTGCCCGGAACCAACCGGCACATCCAGTAACCGTAGCAATATCTGTCTAATGTGAGTGGTCAGGTGCTCTAAGAGGCTAAGGACAGATGGTAGGGTTAAGTTAACTAAAACACTTAACCAACTTAACATGTTAACAAGACAAGACTTGTAGGGGTTAAGTAACTAAGAAAACACTTAGCCAATTTAACATGTTAACTAGACTAGAAGGTGAGGTTAAGTAAAGTTAATTTACTTAACCAATTTAACATATTAACTAGACTAGAGGGTGAGGTTAAGTAAATTCAGGACACTTAACTGTTATAACCTGATAATTAGATAAGTGGGTGAGGTTAAGTAAATTTAGAGTAATTAACCATTATAACACGTTAGCTAGATAAGTGGGTAAGGTTAAGTAAATACACTTAGCCAATTTAATATGTTAGCTGGACTAGAGGGTAGGGTTAAGTAAACTTAGAACACTTAACCATCATAGTGTGATAAATTGAACAGGGTTAAGTTGAAACATGAAGGGACAATACCTAACCATTAGAACATGTTAATTAAACAAGATGTTAGGGTTAAGTTAACTATGGGAACACTTAACCGTTATAACATGTTAGTTAAAACAGATGGGCAAGATTAGGTTAGGGGACACTTAACCAATACAAGATGAATTGGTAGGGTTGAGTAATAAGAAATACTTAACCAATATAACCTGGTTTGCGATAGGGTTAAGTCGACATGAACTACTGATAACACTTAGCCAGTTTAATATGACAAAGGAATGGGTTAAGCCAACTTGAATTGACTGATGACACTTAACCAATCCAACTTGACGAGAAAGAGGGCTAAGTAGTAAACCCTTGTTAAGAAACTAAGTGATAAACCTTAGTTAACAAGATTTATGGGAAAAGAAACTAAGCGGTAAACCTTAGTTGAGAACAACTAAGTAATAATTCTTATTGAAGAAAACTGAGCCGGTACATAATAGATGAATAACCCGATATGGTAGATCATCGCTTAACAAGTACATGAGAAGGAGCAAACGTTTATCCGATTTCGAAAAAGGCTCCAGCGGACTGGGTTTAGAAGCACGTAGCTTCGGGGGACGTGAGGGTACCCTTGGTATCCCTCTGTGAGGTTGCAGATGATCCGCCTGGGCTCACAGAGGTTAAGATCTGCGTCAGAAGAACCAAGGGTATGCCTTGGTTGCAATTTAAGGCAACCTAAAGACTGCGATGGACCAGCGTGATTCGACGAGACCAGTAGCCCTGTGATAGCAACTCGTCGTCTACCTACCATCTTGAGTCAATCGTAGTACGCATGCAGAAAGGCAGAGAACTCCCAACAGACCATATACTTGCTATCTAGTTATGGGTGAGGCTGGCCAATAGGAAAGTGGGGCATAGGGTGGCAAGAGTATAGTTCTCGTGCTTGATTTTCTTGGATTTTCTTTCATTAGTTGAGGGAGGGGTCACATGGGACCATAACCACTGGTAGAAAAACAGACCTTAGCATCTACATCGACAGATATCTGAAAGCTCCCGTCCGAGTTCCGTGTTTCTAGAATAGCCCTGCCACGGGACTCGGGTCGCACATTTCAGGACATGTGCATCTAGACAGCGATAAACGATTCGCGACACATACTGGGGTAAGTCTAGGAACATATACCACTCTAGGTAGTGTGTCCTAGACTAGGGGCATCGTTTGACAGGTAGCATAATCCCTAGTGGACCTAGGTGGCATAAATCCTGAATCCGAGAAGTAGTAGACAAGTCGCATAAACCCTAAACCCTAGTTGAATCTAGGGAACGCTCGATAGAAAACCCTAGATTAAATCTAGGTAATAAATAAATGTGCGCCTGATGGAAACCACAGTTACAGGGACTGGGATCACATTATCATTTTATACAGATTACTAGTTGGGAAACTAGTTAGGTGGTGCAGAGATTAGTATGGGATGCGATAGTAATTTCGATTCTAAACTGCTTTGCCTTAGTTTATGGTATTTTCCCATTTTCATTTTATGCCTGTCATGTCCTTTTTCTTATTCATATACCGAAGCACCACTAGACTTACCAGGCTTTATGTCTGACTCTATGTTTTCTTTCGTCTTCTTTTCTTCCGTTCCCCCCCTAGGTAGTCAGGGAGGGAATAGCTCAGATTTGTATGGACCTATTACTCTTTCCAAGCTTGAAGACTCTTTGATGTGCTGCTTTGGACTCTCTTTTCCACTGCTATGGCTGGCTAATGTTTTATTGGGGAATATCATTGTATATTTATGCTTCTTTATTTTGTTAAACAAGATAGATACTTTGTTGTTGGAAAACAATCTTTGTACAAGCTGTTTACAAATGAAATAAAGTTTTATTCACTTTTCCGCTGCTTTATTTATCTGTCTTGTAATTTATCTGCATCTTTTACCTATAATACTTCACAGAACTTAGTGCATTCCCTTTGTGAGTGACACTAACGGATGTGGGGTGTTACAAACACTGTTCACGATAAACCCAAAAATCAATTCAAATTCAATTCCAATTAAATACCATTTAATTGGTACACTTCATTAAATCCAAATAAAAAGATTTAATCTTTTTCTCAACTGGGTTTAAGAACAGTGTTAATGAAGACACCATTCACGACAAACACAAATCACATTTGATATTAAATACAAGGCTCTGAATGAAAAATATATCGGCTTATATTCAATATCAAATTCTACGACCCACAAATATCGTAGTGGAAATAACGATATAAATATATCTTTCAAATTTCCATAACGCTACCCGTATAATCACGAAATCAAACATCGAAATATTCCAAAGAAAATTTCGATTCAAATCCTTTCCCATTCAATTATTGGAAAGTCTGATTACCTTTGAAACCATTTCAAATCCACTTTATTTATTTTAAAAATAAATAGAACTATAATTCTAGTTCAAAACTAGTTCGTTTCGATAAAAATCTATTTTTATCTTTTCAAATATGGAGTTTTTCATCTCAATTCTTCACAAATCATTTCTTATAATTTTACACAAATTATTACTATTTTTAATAATTTTATCAAGGCCCGTACAGTCGATTTCCATCAACGGCCATCGAACTGCACTTACAACGACCTTTTCCAAATTTGATTTGGACATAATTCCAAATCCAACCGTTAGATTTCAAATCTCTAATATTCGTTAGAAAGCTCTTTTCGATACGAACCCAACGGTTCCGGCTTTAGGCGAATCCGAAGGACGGATCTCCTGTTATATCCGTTCGAAGTCAATGGTCGAAATTCGCGAACTACCGCGGCGCGGCGCGTTCTATTCAGGCCATTATATATATATATATTATATATTTCGTCGGTTTCCTTTTAAAACGTATTATATGAATCGTTTTAAATTCGTTTTCAAAACGATTTCAACTTCCATCTCAAATTCAAATCAAAATTGAATCTTTCCAATATAAATTCGTTTTAAATTCATTTCAACTTGATTTCAATTCAAATCCATTTCAATTCAAATCGGTTTCAATTCAAATCAATTTCAGTTCAATTTCGATACGTTTTAAATTCAATTCAAAACGATTTCAATTCTGTTTCAATCTAATTCGAATTTCAATTCTTTTCAGTTTAATTCGAATTTCAATTCATTTCAATTTAATTTGAATTTCAATTCATTTCAATTTAATTCGAATTTCAATTCATTTCAAAATATCAGATTTTGAAATCACTTTCGATATTCATTACAAAATGAATAAAATTGATATAAATATCGTTTACGTCAAAATGGCGTCAATCTAATCAACACGGCTTTTATTCAACACATGAAATTATTTTCTTATTTTCCAAATTGAAATGAGGCCCAATCAATTACCATATAGAGTTAATTATATGGATTTTCTACAACACATGTATATATCAACAATGACAAATAATCAACCATCATCCAAAGTGCATTCTACACTATATAAGCATCAAATATAAATATTCAACGCTTATAACAGTCTGTCATTCAATTGATCGACATACAACTAATTATTGGGATTAGTGTATGTCATATATCATCCCAATACCCGTGTGGGGTTTCAAACAATCAAACACAGATTTTATTTGTGTAGTTGGGCGATGTGTAAAATTTATCGTCCCAATCAATATCAGTCAAATGTGTGTATATAAACAAATCGTCCGATTTGTTTATTTTTATTTCATTTTAAATACACATTAAAAATTCTATTTTCAACTATAAAATATTTTTCACTATAAATTATTTTATTTCATTTCACATCACAACACACAGTCAACTACACATCAAAATCAAATAAACAAGCATACAAGCCGTCCATGGTCTGTGGACGATGGGTGTCGGGTGCTACTAAACACCGTCTGCATCCTAGTATATATTTCAACTAGAAAAATAAATAAAAGGTGAGGATTTCTCACCCAAGCTAAACCAAATGCCACGGCTCTTCACATGTAGGAAATCTTCATCGTGCTTCCAACGCAGTCTGTTTCACGAAGTATACATTAAAAATCACATTTTTATAACTTTGCTATATATATATATATATAAATCACATCTTTATATCGCTACTATATAGATAAAGATTCTATTTTTCTACTGCTACTATATAGATAAAAATTCTATTTTTCTACCGCTACTATATAGATAAAAATTCTATTTTTCTACCGCTACTATATAGATAAAAATTCTATTTTTATAACGGTGTTCATATAATAAAGATCATATTTTATAAATTCTAATTTTTCTATTTCGCTATTCTATAGATAAAAATCACATTTTTATTTTGATGTTCACAAAATAAAAATCATATTTTTTAGCGATGTTTATACAACAAAAATCCTATCTTTTCGTTATCAAAAATCAAATCTTTTCAAATTAAAAATCTAATCTTTTTTCCTATCTAACAATCATATTTTAAAAATGTTATTCATATAATAAAAAATTATATTTTTAATCAAAAATCATTTCTATAAGAACCCTGTTTTTATTTTAAAATCATTTCCTATGAAAGCCATATTTTATTTACGCAAATAAATAAAATTAGAAATAAAAACTTACTTTACCTTTTTTTTTCTTTCTGTCGAACATGGGATGGAGGGGCTGCCATCGGCGCTGACAAGGAGGAGGAGGCTCGCTGGAGTCACGGCAGCCAGTGGCGGTTGGCTGCGGTTTTAGGGCGTTTGGGGGGGGGGGGGTTTCCCATCGAAAGAGGGAGGAGGAGAGGAAGGGAAGGGGGCGTAGCGACCTGAGGGAGGCGCGGAACAGGTGTCGGGAGCGGTGGTGGCCTCCCTGTGGTCGGCGACGGTCCCTCAGTGGACTGGGGTTGCGGTTGTACGGGTTTGGGGGTGTCCTGGGTTCGAGGAATGAGGATTGAGGCGCAGGAGGAAGGAGACGGGGTCGTGGCAAGGGGAGGGAGGCACCTCCGGCGGTGGCACAGGCGGAGGAGGCGCGATGGACGAGGTCAACGGGTTCTACGAGGGTTTTTTATTTATTTAATTCAGATCTGAACGGTGAGGGAAAATGATGGAGGAAGGAGGGTAATTATATATTAAATTATATTATACTTAATTTTCCCAAAAAGTGTACCTTTTTGTTTGAACTCGAAATGAGACCCAACGACTGTCGTCCATAGTACATTACCCCCATTCTGAACACAATGGGATATGTATCGTAAGCCAATTCGATTGTATCGATCAGTTTCCGTTAAATTTAAAATATAAATCTCTATATTCAATTTTAAACGTACATTTCAATTTACCAGGGCCACATACTAACTCAGAAAATTCTAGAAAAATTATTTCTTTCGTATTGACGATACAGTCCTAACAAAGCTGATTTCGTCAAATTCTGAGACCATTTGAAAAATGGCCATTTTCCAGTCGATTAAAATCAACTGAAACTGGTCAAAACACGTTTACCCTCGCCACGCTTACATATTGATTCGAAAAATTACGAAATTTGAAACCTAGCAATAACTTGACATCAGGATCCAATAAAAGTGGTTTCGTCGAAAACCGAGGTCGTTTGCAAAATTTCCATTTTTAAGGGCCAGAATTCCATAGTGACTATTCTGAATTTTCAACTGGACATAAATTTTGATTCCCGCTATGAAATTTCAGTTTTTCTGATTCTTGGAAAGATATTCACAAACAGATTCTAATGTTTTTGGTTTCGTTAAAATCTGTTTTATTTTGCACCCGGTACATTCATTTGAAGTTTGAAATCGAATTTTCAAATTACCGCGCCATTTTCAATTCCTTTTATAATTATAAATAAATAGATATTTATATTCTAATGATGACGTATACAAATATAAATGTTCTAATTCCATTCAAACTAAATTTTTCGTCGTTATTATTTAAAATAATTCATTTTAAATATTCAAAATTCACTAAAACCGCCAAAATAAAAATTTTTAATTGGGTCGGATTTCCAGGTTATTACAATCTCCCCCACTTAAAACTTTTCGTCCCCGAAAAGGAACGAAGCCGAAAGTTGTTTAACCAATCAACCCAACTTTCGTTATTTTCATTACGGCTTAAGTTCTTCAACTTTTCAGTTTCTAAGAACTTTTCAAATTTTTCATAAATTTGGCTAACACCCTAAATTTTCGAAAAATTTCGCCATAACCTCGCCTGCACCGGGGACTTTGGGATATTTCATATAGCCTCCCATGGCCTTCTTCAATCAAAAAGAAAAAGCTAAGCGGCTAGCCAATCGGCTCATAAAATCATCATCACCCAAACAAAACAGTAAATTATGGTAAACATGTACCTATTTGTCAGGCAAACAATTTTATTCTTCTGCTCTAGCCTCCTTGCTGTGACCTGTTCAGTGTAAGTACATGTATATGCAAGAAAATGCGATAAATTTCCAATACAATTCACTATTTGATTCAATTTGGTTATAGGTTCAATATTTTATTATACGCAACAATGATCAAACAACACAACCATCAATCAATTAGTGAATTATCATTTCAAATTCATAATTTTGATATATAGTCAAAAATCACATTTTTGATGCCAAATCAACAATAAGCCCTATCTAGTTTCGGTTCTCACACCAGTCAATTGGAAATATATAGAAATCTAACTTTTGGCACTCGAATATCAACTTTGATGACGATGCATTAATCATCGGAATCCTCTCTAGGCGACTAGAGTGTGATTCTATATTTATCCAGTATATTAAAACTTCGAATACACGTTTGCAAGGCGTATATGCAAAATCTTTATATACTGGATCGTCCAAATTCAATACAAATAAATATTCAAATATGTATAAAACGATTTAAATTTCAAAACAAAATTTGTTTTCATTTTCAAAAATATACTCTTCACACTCGTTCTAGGATACTATTGATCCCATGTCTAACGTGTCATTCTCATTGGATATTACTAATCCAATCTCTGATGAATTCTTTCGTTCGGTTCTAATGTGTCTTGTCCTCGAGCTCTGTAAACCAAAGCTCTAATACCACGCTGTAACGACCGGGAATTCCGCTCGATCCAAATCAGTCACTAAACCGACCCAGACCATTCGAAACGCCTGATTGTTTTGAGAACACGACAAAATAGAAAGCAGACAGAAGAACATTTCATTGTTTATTACAACAATTCCATCAGAATACAAGAATATACAGAGTATGAATAAATATGCATTCGACAAATATCGGAGATTACAATAAATTACATAGCAGCGGAAAAACAATACAAAAGACAACTGAAAGTAATACACGGATACAGAGCTTTCCGAGCATTGTTCCAGCTGTAAATCAGGATCCTGTGAATATAAATCTGCAAAACAAAAACTACTAGCTGCCCGTGTCAAAATAGGGGCACCTAAAGTTTAGGTTAAAACAATAAACTCTAGGTCAGTCATGTGACTGGTGTGAGAACTAAAAACTATTATTAATCTTTATTTTAAAGTTAGGTAAATCAAGGGACCATGCCGTATAACACGGAATGGGTTTCCTCCCAAGAACACCAGTGCATAAAACAACAACGCAATGCTAAATAAAGAAAAATGAACCTATTATAAGACCCAGGTCCCATCACACAATGCAACGCAAGCCGGAGGATAGGGTTTTTACCTTATAATAGACAAAGAATGCTTGATACGTTTAAAAACAAATCATTTGATACTATAATAATTGCATAGTGTATAAAACAACTTCAAATCATAAGTATCAATCATAGATGACATAAGAGCCCCATCCCACTATGTCGCCATATATAGGATTACAGCTAAAATCGAAACGTCACATATTGGAAGTTGAATTTCCATCTGTGAACCAAGGCAAAAGATAGTCCTCTACCGATTCGAGACTCTCTAGCCCAGCCTCAGGATCAGAACGCATCAACCCTTTGGATCGTCAGGGCCGGTCCACCGATGTGGATTATTATGCCTGAACACTACGTTTCCCCGCCCTTTGGGGCGTAAATGTGCCAACGAATGACTCCATCGGCTTTACATAGTCACCGATATATCTGAGGCGCCTCGTAACAACAACAACCACATAAGTCAAACTCGTCAGGGCGTGTAACACCACTGACTCCACTTCTAACTAGAAAGAAACGCATGTCCTCCCTGAGGTCCTCTCCCGTTTTTGGTTCACCACCGGGGTGTGAGGCTCGCGAATTCACGTTACACAAAGCTATGCCACACAGGCCATGCTTTGATCATCAACCACAAGACTTTGCTTTTCAACAAAAGCCTTGATCATTTGCATCTTAGCATGCCACACAGGCAATTCACGCTATGCAACCGATATCAATCACACATAATGAAATCCAGTGTCAGACACACAGTCCATTTACAAGTCCGTTCTGGATCTGAACGAAATCGGAGGCACCTTGTACCTCGCATATCCATCGATCTCTAAGTACGTCTGGACAACCACTAACTGATTCCCTCCTCTTGGGTGTACGGCCCAATCAAGATCATCAGCAATCACCAAAACGACGTGAAGACCTCCGGTCTTCAACCACCATCTTCATCTTCGACTATTCGTCGAATCAGTTATTCAGAATGGGATAAATCCGGTCTTTCCTAATAACTCGCGTATATAATAAACAAGTGTTACACAAACACAACATACGCCTCATTCCAATTCAGAATATTCTTTCATTCAAATATTCATATACTTTGGGAAAGATTCCCATTAATTTTATCAAAGATAAATTCTTTAAATTTATTCTTTAATCTTCTTTGAATATCAATTCAAACTAGTTGGGATTAGCGGACCACACCGAAGTAATCATTTATTTTATTTCCCAATCCCAACTTATTCATCCCATGAAGTAAAACTAGTCATACTTCATATCTAACACCACGGTGTTATCGGTAATTTCAATTACCATTTCACGTTCAAATCTAATTAAAGATTTAACTATCGCCTAGAGCAAAACTAGTGATACTCCATTCTCGATCTTTTCAATCTAATTAAAGATTCATTAAAACTCCACGTAGTTTTAATCTTTAACTGGGTTAAAGAATCAATGTCATTTAAAACACGGTTCACGATAAGCCCCAAAATCACATCACATTTTCAATTAGTCCCTAACCATAAATTAGCAAGTGAGCAATTCCCTAAGTATTAACCTCGAAGGTCGAAACCAACATCAGATCAATACCGAAGAAACCATTCAACTTAACTAATCTCCAGTTAGTTTCTGATATTCTTAACTCCTTTGGGTCTAAGAACAGTATTATTGAAGATACCGTTCACGACAACCCAAAATCACGTTCTATTAATTATCAGGTTAAAGAACAAGTGTTATTTAAAACACTGTTCACGATAAACCCAAAAATCAATTCAAATTCAATTCTAATTAAATATCATTTAATTGGTACACTTCATTAAATCCAAATAAAAAGATTTAATCTTTTTCTTAACTGGGTTTAAGAACAGTGTTAATGAAGACACCATTCACGACAAACCCAAATCACATTTGATATTAAATACAAGGCTCTGAATAGAAAATATACCGGCTTATATTCAATATCAAATTCTACGACCCACAAATATCGCATTGGAAATAACGATATAAATATATCTTCCAAATTTCCATAACGCTATCCGTATAATCACGAAATTCAACATTGAAATATTCCAAAGACAATTTCGATTCAAATCCATTCCCATTCAATTATTGGAAATTTTGATTACCTTTGAAACCATTTCAAATCCACTTTATTTATTTTAAAAATAAATAGAACTATAATTCTAGTTCAAAACTAGTTCATTTCGATAAAAATCTATTTTTATCTTTTCAAATATGGAGTTTTTCATCTCAATTCTTCACAAATCATTTCTTATGATTTTACACAAATTATTACTATTTTTAATAATTTTATCAAGGCCCGTACAGTCGATTTCCATCAACGGCCATCGAACTGCACTTACAGCGACCTTTTCCAAATTTGATTTGGACATAATTCCAAATCCAACCGTTAGATTTCAAATCTCTAATATTCGTTAGAAAGCTCTTTTCGATACGAACCCAACGGTTCCAGTTTTAGGAGAATCTGACGGTCGGATCTCCCGTAATATCCGTTCGAAGTCAATGGTCGAAATTCGCGAGCTACCGCGGCACGACGTGTTCTATTCAGGCCATAATATATATAATACATATATATTATATATATTTCGTCGGTTTCCTTTTAAAACGTATTATATGAATTGTTTTAAATTCGTTTTCAAAACGATTTCAACTTCCATCTCAAATTCAAATCGAAATTGAATCTTTCCAATATAAATTCGTTTTAAATTCATTTCAACTCGATTTCAATTCAAATCCATTTCAATTCAAATCAGTTTCAATTCAATTCAATTTCAGTTCAATTTCGATATGTTTTAAATTCAATTCAAAACGATTTCAATTCTATTTCAATCTAATTCGAATTTCAATTCTTTTCAATTAAATTCGAATTTCAATTCATTTCAATTTAATTCGAATTTCAATTCATTTCAATTTAATTCGAATTTCAATTCATTTCAAAATATCATTTGAAATCACTTTCGATATTCATTTTAAAATGAATAAAATCGATATAAATATCGTTCACGTCAAAATGGCGTCAATCTAATCAACACGGCTTTTATTCAACACATGAAATTATTTTCTTATTTTCCAAATTGAAATGAGGCCCAATCAATTACCATATAGAGTTAATTATATGGATTTTCTACAACACATGTTTATATCAACAATGACAAATAATCAACCATCATCCAAAGTGCATTCTACACTGTATAAGCATCAAATATAAATATTCAACGCTTATAACAGTCTGTCAATCAATCGATCGACATACAACTAATTATTGGGATTAGTGTATGTCATATATCATCCCAATACCCGTGTGGGGTTTCAAACAATCAAACACAGATTTTATTTGTGCAGTTGGGTGATGTGTAAAATTTATCGTCCAATCAATACTAGTCAAATGTGTTTACATAAACAAATCGTCCGATTTGTTTTTTTTTATTTCATTTTAAATACACGTTAAAAATTCTATTTTCAACTATAAAATATTTTATTTCATTTCACATCACAACACACAATCAACTACACATCAAAATCAAACAAATAAGCATACAAGCCGTCCATGGTTTGTGGACGACGGGTGTCGGGTGCTACTAAACACCGTCTGCATCCTAGTATATATTTCAACTAGAAAAATAAATAAAAGGTGAGGAGTTCTCACCCAAGCTAAACCAAACACCACGGCTCTTCACATGTAGGAAATCTTCATCGTGCTTCCAACGCAGTCTGTTTCACGAAGTTTACATTAAAAATCACATTTTTATAACTTCGCTATATATATATATATATATATCTCATTTTTATATCGCTACTATATAGATAAAGATTCTATTTTTCTACCGCTACTATATAGATAAAAATTCTATTTTTCTACCGCTACTATATAGATAAAAATTCTATTTTTATAACGGTGTTCATATAATAAAGATCATATTTTATAAATTCTAATTTTTCTATTTCGCTATTCTTTGGATAAAAATCACATTTTTATTTCGATGTTCACAAAATAAAAATCATATTTTTATAGCGATGTTTATACAACAAAAATCCTATCTTTTCATTACCAAAAATCAAATCTTTTCAAAATAAAATCTAATCTTTTTTCCTATCTAACAATCATATTTTAAAAATGTTATTCATATAATAAGAAATTATATTTTTAATCAAAAACATTTCTATAAGAACCCGGTTTTTATTCTAAAATCATTTCCTATGAAAGCCATATTTTATTTACGTAAATAAATAAAATTAGAAATAAAAACTTACTTTACCTTTTTTTTCTTTCTTTCTATCGAACACGGGATGGAGGGGCTGCCATCGGCGCTGACAAGGAGGAGGAGGCTCGTTGGATTCGCGGTAGCCAGTGGCGGTTGGCTGCGGTTTTATGGCGTTTTGGGGTGGGGGGGTTCCCGTCGAAAGAGGGAGGAGAGGAAGGGAAGGGGCGTGGCGACCTGAGGGAGGCGCGGAACAGGTGTCAGAGGCGGTGGTGGCCTCCCTGTGGTCGGCGGCGGTCCCTCAATGGACTGGGGTTGCGGTTGTACGGGTTTGGGGTTGTCCTGGGTTCCAGGAAGGAGGATTGAGGCGCAGGAGGAAGGAGACGGGGTCGTGGCGAGGGGAGGGAGGCACCTCCAGCGGTGGCACATGCGGAGGAGGCGCGATGGACGAGGTCAACGGGTTCTACGAGGTTTTTTATTTATTTAATTCAGATTTGAACGGTGAGGGATAATGATGGAGGAAGGAGGGTAATTATATATTAAATTATATTATACTTAATTTTCCGAAAAAGTGTACCTTTTTGTTTGAACTCGAAACGAGACCCAACGACTGTCGTCCATAGTACATTACCCCCATTCCGAACACAATGGGATATGTATCGTAAGCCGATTCGATTGTTTCGATTAGTTTCCGTTAAATTTAAAATATAAATCTCTATATTCAATTTTAAATGTACATTTCAAGTTACCAGGGCCACATACTAACTTAGAAAATTCTAGAAAAATTATTTCTAGCTTCGTATTGACGATACGGTCCTAATAAAGCTAATTTCTTCAAATTCTGAGACCGTTTGAAAAATGGACATTTTCCAGTCGATTAAAATCAACTTAAACTGGTCAAAACACATTTACCCTCGCCATGCTCACATATTGATTCAAAAAATTATGAAATTTGAAACCTAGCAATAACTTGACATCACGGGTCCAACAAAAGTGGTTTCGTCGAAAACCGAGGTCATTTGCAAAATTTCCATTTTAAGGGCCAGAATTCCATAGCGACTATTCTGAATTTTCAACTGGACATAACTTTTGATTCGCGCTATAAAATTTCAATTTTTCTGATTCGTTGGAAAGATATTCACAAATAAATTCTAATGTTTTTGGTTTCGTTAAAATCTGGTTTATTTTGCACCCGGTACATTCATTTGAAGTTTGAAATCAAATTTTCAAACTACCGCGCCATTTTCAATTCCTTTTATAATTATAAATAAATAAATATTTATATTCTAATGATGACGTATATAAATATATATGTTCTAATTCCATTCAAACTAAATTTTTCGTCGTTATTATTTAAAATAATTCATTTTAAATATTCAAAATTCACCAAAATCGCCAAAATAAATTTTTTAAATTGGCTCAGATTTCCGGGTTATTACAATTCCTGATAATGATACGTCATGGGTTGATGTAATGCATAGACAATGCTCCCCTAAATTTTGATTTGGGAGGCGAAGACAACGCGGCCGAAGTTAGTGATGAGGAGTTGCCGGAGTTTGAGATACCATTGGATGATGATTTATGCAATGCACAAATGATAGCTAGATCCATGGTTGCAAATATGCAATTCAACAACGAAGTTTTCCCGTCGTCCTGCGTTCAAAATGGTTTCAAAGTACGTATGATGTTTGAGAGAAAAAGAAAACTCCTTCAACAGTTAAGTGAATGGTTGATTTTGCACACAGTTTCGTTTAAGCCGATCAGGTCGAACAAAAAGAAATACACTGCTATTTGCAACATGGATCCCAATTGCTTGTGGAGAATACATGCCATAGATTCAAAAAAATCGCAGAAAGGTTTGTGGGTTATTAAAAAATACCCATCTGAACATAGTTGTGTAAATCCGATAGTGAACTCCAATCACAAACAAGCAACATCGACTTTTTTGGTTTCGAAGATCATGCCGTTTGTGAAAGCGGATTTGAGTATTACGCCTGGAACAGTGCAAGTTTTAATACAGGAACAACTATTTATAAAAATTGGTTATACAAAGGCATGTAGGGCATTAAGCAGAGCAATCGAAGGCATTTACGGTGACTGGGCTGAGTCATACTCTACCCTCCGTCAATTTTTTGATGAACTTATCAAAGCTAATCCGGGGAGTGTTGCCCATATAGTAGCCGAACCATTCGAAGTTTTTGAAAGGGAATTTGGGGCTTTTGGGCCATGCATTGAAGGATTTGTGCATTGTCGACCTTTGCTTTCCATAGACGGCACACATTTATATGGGAAATACAAAGGCACGCTACTGGTTGTGACTGCTGTCGATGCAAACGATTCACTTTACCCGTTGGCGTATGGGATTATGGAGGCCGAATCAACTGATACTTGGGGTTGGTTTTTTGAGTGTATACGAACATTCATCCGTGGTGTTCAAAATCGGCGCATCACTTTCATTTCTGATAGGATGAAGGGTATACCGGTTGCTCTGGAGAATTCTTGGAGATCCCTGCACAAACACAGATATTGCGCCAGACATTTAAAAGCCAATTTTCAAGCTGCTGGATTCAAAGATAAAAATTTGACAGGTTTGTTTTATGTAGCAGCATGTGCTTCTGAAGTGGTTGAATATCGAAAGATCCGTGACGAAATTAAACTAACTAACATTGATGCACATAACTGGATTGATAAACGTTTGGGGGGGGGGGGGGTGGTGAAGGAAGAGAACTGGGTTCTGTGTTTCGATGATGGTGGTAGATTTCATGTAATGACGACAAATGCTTCTAAAAGCTTTAATGGTGTACTTAGAGGTGCACGATCATTGCCCGTCAAAGCTCTAGTTGCGCGTACGTTTTTTCGGTCGGTGGATTATTTTTGTTAATGAAGAGAGCTTGTTATGCAGGCAACGGAAAAGCTAACTCCCAAATGGGAGTTGAAGATATGTGAAAGGGAAAATGAAGCTAGATTTTGCCAAATTGTCCGATATAATGAAGGTGAGCGGGGAGTAATTTCGCATGTCGGCAAGGAATACAAAGTAATTTCGTATGTTGGAATGTCGGAGGATCAACCCACTCGGTATACTTACAAACTCTGAAGGTGTTCGGATAAAGTAGGCTCATATCGTATCTAGCACATTTGTATAGCCTACGCCCTATACTAACACTTCTATTTTTGTTCACAACCACGCAGCAGGCCGACCCGCAATAACAAAGCTTTCTTGGTATTGCCTCGCCTATTGCTAGAGCTCGGTATCGATTAGTATATTTACCCCCATGCACTGCAATGAAATGAGTCTAAGGTACACCGCCGAGATGATCTGGGAGTTCCACCATATCAAATGTTTTAGGGTCGGGGTAAACTTCTTTACCCGGTCGACGATGATTTGGGGACACTTGTTGGGAATCATCAATAACCGTCAGGCGGTCATAAGCTTCGGACTCCAAACTTTCCCAATTTTTTTCCAAAGTGTCGTCGTCCGTTTCCCATTGATTCATCCTACACAGGCATGGGTTTAAATTTCATTTTCAAATCAACTATTTAAAATTCATTGCTAAATCTTGCTAAAGAGAATTTCATGTAAGTACCTTGCTTAGAGCACAATTTTGATAAAGAGAAGGAAGCACACACCTTTGTTCTTCAAATTACTAAAAGTTATAAGTGAACATGGATTTTGGTAAAGTGGCAGGAAGAAAAGGAAAAAGAGGAATTTAATTTCACTTTTGTTCCATTTACTTTGCATTGAATGGTCAAATAACAAGTTGGTAGTAGGCACCAGCTACATATTGTTGCTTTTTTTACCAAACACAAGGGCAACTACCGTAATTTATTCCTCCTACACAAATCACACCTTCTTATATAGCAATACTTGTTCACCTTCTTAGAATACCTTCTCCTTCTAATACTAAGATAAAATGCCATCTTGGCCATCCTCCTCAGACTCCGAAGAAGAAGCGTACAAACAAATGCGACTTCAACAGTATGCGGACGAATTCCCGGAGCTAAACCTGTTGGGACTTCAGGATGTACCACATCAACAAGTTCAAGCACGTCAACAAGTTCAATCAGCTCAACAAGTTCAAGCACGTCAACAAGTTCTAGTATGTCGACAAGTTCAAGCACGTCGACAAGTTCAAGCACTTCAACAAGTTCAAGCACCTCAACAAGTTCAAGCACGTCAACATACTCAAGCATGCCAACAAGTTCAAGCACCACAACAAGTTCACGCACCGCATGAACACATGGTTGAATCTTATCCCATACGATGCTATTGCGGTTATGAGCTTGACGTTTTTGTTAGAAACGATGGCAACGATATAGGTCGCTGCATTCATATATGTCGAGCCTATCCAAATGGTTGCAACTACACCGAATGGGTAGACGAACCTTTCAGCCCGAGGGCAATAGCTTATGCAAACGAACTAGAACGCGAGATTAGACGACTCCAAAATGTTATTGAACATATGTGTTTTGACTGTAACCTATTGACTGCCGCTTGATAGGCCGCATTGTCCCAAGTAGTGTGGTGGTTTCTCGGGAATATGTTGTAGAAGACCAAACTGTCTAATCACTCTTTTCGGTAGGTGATACGCGACGTCGTTAAAGCAAATGAGCGGAACGCGTGCTTGCCAAAGCTGGACTGAAGCAATGCACAATGCCGGTAAATTAGGAAGTGCCTTGGTGTATGGGGTCCATGAAACAACGTCGTAATTGAGTACGTCTAACTCGTTACGATAGAACGAAACGTTGTGTCTAGGCGTGAACAACGAGCTCTTCGGGCCAACCCACCTAATGAAAACATTAAATTATAGACTTTCTACCGGAATTTTAATAAACCCTATGTTCAATATATACTTTTAGTAATATTACCTCGAACCAAAAGGCAATGAAACATCAATTTGTGCTTTCTTCATAGTTACTGTCCCAACGGGGAGATACGACCAAGACCACGTCTGTAGACAAGTAAAAGTATTATAAAACATAGGACACAACGAGTAAAGAACACTAAAAAGATAAATACCTGCACTAATGTAAGGCAACCTCCAATTGAATCGAGCCGCCCCAAAGCCATCCGTGTTAGCTCCGTATATGTGAAGCCAAGAACGGTGCTACCCCAAGCATACTCACGGCATAAATCAAAGTCCTCCAAGTAATGTAACCATCTTAGCCAAACACGACATTTCGAATGGTCGCAAACCAAACGGGAAGTGATAATGTGAAGGATAATGGCCCGCGCACGCTGCTCCATTTGTTCTTGAGAAGCATCCTCAGGAATGTCTTCGGCTAATTGTTGCCTAAACCACGACATATTAATCATATCGGGCCCGTGCCACTCGACTCCTGGAGGAGATAGTCCTAGCAAACTCTCGCACATTTCCACATAATCATCGGATTCAGGAGTGGTGAATGGACGACCATCGATAGGTAAGCCAAGAAAAATCGCCATGTCCGCCAATGTGATCGTCATTTCACCGCATCTAAGGTGAAATGACGATTGTCTCCGGTCTCCATCGATCTACTAAAGCTGTTATATGATGGTGGTTGATTTGTATGGATCCAAGGCGATGTATCAAGAGAAAACCCGCTCGATCAAGTAACTCTAAAACACCGACGCGTTTTGAAGTGACCAACTTTAAGGACGATGAGTGCTCGATGGTTTCAACTGCAGTTTTGAGCTGGCACACAATAACAAAAGTGAATTTTTGATTAGCTAACACGCACAAATATTCTCGAGCTCTATATTCTAACTAGTATTGAATAGTGAGTTTTGGTTACCGCCATCAACTCCGGTTTGTTTGAACGATGTTGTGCCTGTAAATATAAGACGTTATCATCTACAGGTCCGGGCGCCATCTCCGCATACTCTGAAATATTTCAATGCTAACAAATTTAGTACTAAGTTTCACCAAAACAAATACAAACCTACCAATTTTAAAATCCACAATATCAGATATTTCAATTCGATTATCAAGACATTTATTTGAATCTGACTCTTTGTACTTTACTACTCCTATCTTTCTAATGAAGATATTTATTTCTATGCATATACGTATGCTAAAGTATCTACACCGACATACACCACCAAGTTTAAAAGCAATGAAGGCAAACAAAATTGCCACAATTAACAAAAATAAAGACAACAGCAAACGCCCTAATTACTAAATGTATTTATTAAGCTAGCTTTGCTAGGCAGAGACAATCGCTCTTAGTATATTCAAATCAAAATCTGATATACACACAAAACCAAAATTATATTCCTGTAATATAAATTTTCTTCGTTTGATAATCTTCATGGGATACATATCAAAATCATGTCAACAATAGTTAAATTGTAATAAATGAACATTTGCTAAAAATTCAACATAATGCAGTCGATTACCAATCTTCAATTCTACGCAACAAACTTAACATGCATTTTCATACCACAAGAAAAGGCTCCATAAATCATATGACCACATTTTCCAATCTCAACAAAACTCTCAAGAAATCATTAATTTTGCATATATATATGACCAACACATTAACTATATACATCTGCAAACCATCGGTGTACAAAATTACAAGAAAACTCAAGAAAACCCTAAACCTAAATTCTGAGATAAACACACAAAAAAAAAACTGCGATAATTACCAATAGCTTGCTCTTGTGTTGAAGAACTTGCCATGTTTACTATAGAAGCAGAAATTACTTGAATATAATTGGGGTTTTAATTTCAGATTTGGAGTTTTAATTTCGTCTTTGGGTTTTACGGTTTTCTGGATTTTGATAGATGTTTTAACTTTTACCAAGTCACGAGGGGCCATCGATTTTTTTTAAAAACCCTTACGGGGTGCAATCATTGATTACGCCCATAGGAAAAACTCCTCTTCTGGCCAACTCAGTGCTGAGTTGGCCAAAAGGAGGCCAAATGTGCAAATTTTCAAAAAAATGTGCCAAACGTAGAATAAAAAAAAATTGAGCCAAAATAGAAAAATGCTCTATTATAATTTGTTGTAATGTTGCTTCTGTTGGAAATATCGGAAGCAAAAAATGAATTGGCTTCTGCATTATTGCTTCTGTTTCTAAGGAAAGAAAAATTTCAAAGGTAGCTTTTCTTCTGCTTTCCTTGTACTACTTGCTTCTGTTGTAATTACGGAATAGAAGCAAATAATAGTATTTGCTTCTGTTACAAGCACGTCAGAAGCAAAAGGTGCATTTTGTACTAGTGTGAATAACATACCACAACATTCATTTTTCCTTTTATAGTGTTTCACAATGCTATGCTTCCTAATTCACAGCGTTTCAGAAACCTATGGTTTCTACGTGGTTGATCTATTGGGTGCACCCACCCGATCCATGAAAAATCCTTTCCCAAACCAACGTTTTCCTGTGTCTGATACACCCATAAAATATTGCCCGATCCATCCTATTCATAGCGTTTCTGGAAACGCTGTCAATCCCTGAAAATTCAGCCCGGTCCATACTTTTTATAGTGTTTCTGAAAAGCTGTCAATCGCTAGCCCGAACCATACTTGAGAACAACGTGCATGATCCATGCCAGATCCTTGCTCGATCCATGCCAATCCAATCCATCCAAAATCAGCTCGATCCATGACCAGAAACCGTCTGATCCATCCCAAATACATGTCTGATCCATCACTTTTTGGCATGTCCGATCCATACATCGTCATATCCGATCTATCATCAAACTCGAGCCACGATCCTACTCCAATCTGATTCAAAACTCGTGTGATTCATACAACCATTCGACCGCATTAAACAATCATCATTCAGTCACCTAGAATTCACCCAATTCATAACAAAGAATAAACGAGTTAAACAAATGGATCTAACTTGCAATAACACACGAATTAACATAGAGATTTACCAATTTAAATTACTAGATTAGATCCCATGGTGACTCAAAATGAAGACATACTTACATCGATTAGATCTAGGTGAAAAAAACTTGAAATGATGAAAATAATATCAAACAACCCATATACTCGATTGAGTTCGTGCGAGAGATACTTATCACTCACCAAATCTTCAAATTAGCTTAAAAACGATGATCTACAAATCCGGACAGCGAAGAACGATCTTCAAATCACTAAATTTGATGCGATCTACTCTCTCTTAATGTTGATCTAGCCTTCCTTCATGTAGATCTTCAATCTTCTACTGTAGATCTAAAACTTTAATGGAGTAGAGATGTATTTGATTACAGTAGGGAGAATCTCAAACCCCAACAAAATAAGAAATGAAGAAAGTAAAACATTCACCTTGCCTCTACCCCCTATTTATAGCCATCTAACCAGCCCACTAATAGGCCTTACCAAATCATCTCATTAATGACTAGTTAGACTATCCAGAAATTGTGTACCACTAAAACAACAATTCCTCCAAACCGCTGAACCAAATCTTTATTGTGACTACTCTATGGAATTGATAACACTATTTCCTTTCCAATGAAATCGATCTTAGCACCTAATTCGATCCCAGTAAAAAGTTATTCCCTACACAAAAATGACAGGGGAAAAATGGCCACAAATAAATTTGATAAAAATTATGGATATGTCTCACACCCCCATAACCAACATATCCAAATCTGAGAATGGTCTGACCCTCAGGGAATTAAATAAAAATATTTTACGATCCTTCGATACGTAAAATGCGGGTCGTTATAAGGAAGGACTATGACCTATGGAATTTAGGATAAGGTAATCCAAGAAAGAAATATTTGACAAACAATAAGGGAGGGATGACACGGGATGCATCAAATAGTTTGTTAATGATAGTCTACTATTCACTTTGAATTTGGTTGTATGCATGTTTTTTAGGAATTCAGGGAGATATTCCTTGCATGGATATTAAGAAGTATTTTAGTAAACTCTTTTGAGGATAACGATGACTAAGCATTTCACTTAATATATATATATATGTATGCATGCATTAATGAGGTGTCTCTATAATAATGGGGAAGTCCCTAATACTTTTGCAGGAGATGGTGAAGCTTAGTAAGTTTTATGGAAGTTACGCTTGGAATTTTGAAGTAATATGCTATAAAGAATAATGCATTAAGTATCTGTGCTACTGGATGTTATTAAGCTTTGGGATGTTTAAATGTTTGCTTGTTTAAACTTGTTATGAAGACTAGTTAATTTAGTTGTTTAATAAAGCCAGAAACATGTAATGTTTGTGAACTAATTGTTCCTATTATATGTTAATAGGAAAATGCTTGAAAGAATGATGTAATCAAGCTTGAAAAATTATATATGTGTTTATCTATTAGGAATAGTACGAAATTGCTAAAGCAATACTGGCACATTTTAGAGCTACGGTGAATTAGAAACATGTCTTTTGTTGCATGTATATACTATATTTATGTAAACACCAAAGCTTGTCAAACATGGGATGTATCAGGTTATTATTCTCATGCAAGAAAGACCCATGTGATGGTGTTCACATATAACCATTTTATATTGATACATGGGGAGTATCTATGCTTCTAAGGGTCACAATTGTTATAAAATGCCGAGCCCATGTAGTACAATTGCAAATAAGAAATCTCAGTTAAACAAAAAGTTTTGTACTAGAATAGTTGAGTTGGGATTCAGTGATTTAATGATATATATGTAAACATTTTGCAAGTACTGGAGCATTGACTTGTCGAGTTTGGGTATAACTTTAATTTGGTTATATGCGTAGCCTACAATGAATGAATATGCACCTAAATATGCACTAATACGTGCATGCATGGAAGTACTCAAATAACTAAAATCTTGCCTAAGTTTTACCTCACCAAATCAATGACTTATATAATAAAAGCTTAAGATTTCGAAATGGGTTTATCAAGTTTTGTTTTATATATAGCAGGTTGAAATAATGTACAAATTACCTGGGGCAGGACTTAAGGGTAAAGATTAAGCTTGAACTTAGCTTAGTATTGACATTTTTATGTGATTTAACTAGTTTTAACTACACCGGATGTAGCAACAAAACACAAGTAACATAAAATTAGCTTGATGTGCATGCATGTAGTTAGTTGAGTAGATGAGAATGTCAAATCAATACAAAATAAACTATGTTAATTGGATTAAATTTGTTACTCAATTCACTTTGCTTCAAGTATTCAAACTATGATTTTCTATGTGTTCAATGATGTGCAATATATCACGTAATATAAGTTCTATACCCAAATCAATACACTGGTGTGTATATACTAGTGAATAGGGATCGTGGTAGAATTTTATAAGCAGGGGATGAGAATTCCTGGAGAAGACGACCCAGGATAAAATAAAATTTTGCCAATCAATATTAAAAATTATAGAAATCTTGTTTAGGGGTCATCTCAGTTAGTATCAGAGTTGTGTTAATATATATACACAACCATAAATAATAGAATTTTTGATATTGGATGGTAAAATATACTTTAGAGCTTATCGACTGCCCAAAATCATCGATAATTCCATATTTTAATTCCTTATATTGTTTAACTTTGGCTATCCTTGTTAACTATTCCGAATTCAGGGTTACAAAACTTATTTCCTTCAAACTTTAGAGAAATCGTTTAGATAGCTCTTTATTAACAGCTTTAACCAATGTAGTCCTCAACCAAAATATCGTCAAATAGTTTATGGACATATTGTGAAACATAATTCACAAAATATTTGTATTTTAAATACCAGCATGTTTGGCACGTTCATTGGACGTGTGCAAAGAACAATTGAAACAAATTCGTTTATTGAAATAAGGGTCATGATATGCATGCATAAATAGTACTAATATGTAAGCTAACTTATTCTTCTTATATGAAGTAGTATAAATAGATGCGCACATAACTCGGTATTATACTTTTGGGCATGAATTTGATTTCACCATAAGTTATTCTCTTTTTTATGTTTCGAAAGTGCAAATAGGATTATAATAATGCATGCATAGTGATGAAACTAATGATTCTTTCGTGTCATGGTTTTCATACCCAACATTAACACAAAGATTAAAAAAATTAAATAACAAATTTGGAAAACAATATAGTAACAACTTCTTTAACTTTAAATTCAAATAATAATGACGTATTTGTATGCTTTCACTGGAACAACTATATTTTATGGTGAATTGGCCCATCTCTACAAGATGAACAGTGAATAGCGACGGCAAATAGCCATGGGCGGCCGATGCAAGCAGTTGCTAGCTGTCGCTATTTGCCGTCACTATAAATGTCGTCGCGAGGGAAAAAAGTGACCGAAAAAGCGACGGCTCCGTCACTCGTTTAGCAACGGCTTGCAACGGATACTTGCCACGTGGCATCATGAGAGGGAAGGTGTTTTTTTGCCGGGAAGCCGTTGCAAGCCGTTGCAAAAGTCGTTGCTAATGGTGTCCAGCAAGCCGTCGCTATCCATCGCTTTAGTGCATTGTTTGCCGTCGCTAGATGACGTAAAAAAATGACCTAACATCCGTCGCCAGCCGTCACTAGCCGTCGCAAATCTGGAACCCTTTTTCTGCACTACACAGCCATACCTTTCCAACAAGCCTCCACATCAAAACCAATCCACTACCAATCCATTAATATAATTCCAAATTCATCAATACGCACTCATAAATATAACTACAACACACAATATATCCAAAATATTACTAAATTCATCACAATACCATGACATAACATCGTCATACATCCAAAAAACAATATCATCACCATATATCATCGTCCCATCATAACAAAACATCAAAATACATCAAACCACACCCTACCGTCATCAAATATCATCGTACGTACATAAAGCAAATAAAAAAGTAAGTGTATATACATACCCAAGCACAAGAACAAACAAACTACTCGTCGTCTTCTTCTTCGTCTTCGCTTGTAGCATCCCCACCATCGTCCTCGTCTGGCATCGATCCATGCTCGTCATAATAGCGTGCAATGCGCTCGTCTATCTCCTGAGCTAGCTGGCTTCTTCTCCAATCGTTCATCTCTTCCAGTTGCTCCTTCAACCGAGCTATAGCCTCCTACTCCATGGACTTCCTATATCCTCGCTGAAAATCAATAGCCTGCGAAATAGTTCAAGTTCACATTTATAAATGGACTTGTAATATTTACATGGACTTTGAAGATCAATACACATGTCAATTTGAAGCTTCTATATATATAATGTCAATTTAACATGTTAATATAAAAAGAAGGTAAAAGAATGCATGTTAATTGAATACAATTTAAATGTAAACTTAAATTAAAAAAGGTACCTCTTGATTGCTGAAGCTGTATCGCCTATTATGAGTAGGCGGCTTAATAATAGCATCCCAAATACGATCGCACTCTGCAACCGTAAGCTCATCTCGTCCACTGGCCTGAGTCACTCTAGCTAAATCTGCATCATATCTCTCCTACAATACCAATATAATTTCAATACAAATGCCATATAATATAATAATATAATGTGATATGAACGAATATGAAATATTTTAATTATTAATAAGTATATTTACCATTACGCCCGCAGCCTTGTCGTCCACCCAATCATATGTCACGTTCCCTTCGTCATCAGTATGCTCCACCGCATGAGTATGCCTGAAAACCTCTGCCATCGTAGGCTCCCTTCTATACTTTGTCATCTGAGTATATATACAGTAATAAAATTACTAAAAATAAAAATGAATGATATGCACTCAATTTTTACGTGAACATATGCTAAAAACTATTTCAAATTTATACCAATTCTCTTCTATGCGGCTGGAATGATTTTGAGCTACCGCGATGTAAACCAGGATTCGTAGCTCTATTTTCTTTATTCCTCTGTGCTACTTCCTATTAAATTTGATACATTATTAAATAAAAGAATGCAATCAACATAAATGTGATTATTTTCATTATATCTTACTTTCGCTGCTTCAGTATCCCAATATGTTAGAAATCCAGCCCAAACATCGTCAGCCATCCATTTAGGCTTCTTCCGTGATGTCTTCGCCCTGGAAATTGTTTCTCAGTAATTCTTTCGCATTTTAATATTCCAGTGTGTCAAAAAAACCTGCATGTCCTGCTCCTCTACATGGACAACCACCTGCAAATTAAATTTATTTTGAATTATTTATAGTATATATGAATTTCCAATAATAAAATAAATAAATACTTACCAGCAAATCGGCTAGAATGGCGTTCTTGATGTGGGGTGGGATACTATCCCAATGAGGCCAAGTCCCAGACATCCTACTTGTGTGCGACTGCTTCGACACTTTTAAAATGAAATCCGCTGGCTCGATTTCAAACCCGGTGCTGTGTACATGTTTACATAGATAAACCATATATTTTTAACTAATTTATACTGAAATAAATTAGATACTTACCCAGCACTCTTCGGAACAACCTCTGCATATCTCCGCAGATCTGGCTCAGAGCTGCTAGGACCTACACCTGGCGCAGGAGATGGTGAAGGAGTCGACTGAGATGAACTCCTTGAGCGGCGTCTATCTGACATATCTGTTACAATCATATAATGCATGCAAAATAACTTGAATTATTAACATCAGTCATCATTATCATTACATAAATCGTACATGACAAGAACAATGCATAACACATATACATATTCAATATTAACATTGTTATTACACAGCTCAGAAGAGTACACAACATTATACATAGCTCATAATAGTACATAACATAAATACATAACATCAGTCTTCATCATCTTCGGATGCAAACTCAGTCTCATACTCTATATCATTTTCTTCAGTACTTTCAAATGCATCTACTAACACATTCGCTTCATCATTCAATGACCCGACATCAATGTCATCAGCTATTATAATTTCAGTATTCGGCTCAAGATCCGCTTGATACGCTGCTTCGTCTGGAATATTATTTCCATCAAATGTAAATCTTGCCTTTGTTTTAAAAACAGCCCACCAATCTACTTTATCTTTTTTTAAGGATGGATACGGAGCAAAATACACTTGTAGTGCTTACTTGGCTAACACGAAAGGATCATACTTATAGTAATGCGATGTATGACTTATTTCTATTAGCTTGTAATCTTTGTGCACGTTAACTCCAGAACCAGGAACATTGCTAAACCAGTTGCATTTGAATAGATAAATTTTCTCTAAGGGACGAACATAATATGTCAACTCTACAACTTGCGTTAAGACGCCATAAAAATCTTTTATATGCTCCTCTGGATCATCACTACCTTTGACAAATACACCGCTATTATACGTTAATTTTTTAGCTCCGTAATCATTGGTGTTGAATTTAAATCCATTGACAAAGTATATTGGATAAGTCTTGACATTTCTTTTTGGTCCAATAGCAAGATGTCGTAATCCTTCGTTAACAACACAGTTTTTGGGATCATGAACATAGTCTGAAAACCATCCAGCAAATTCTTTGCTGAGATCACCAGATGGATGCTGTGATTCGTATATACTGCAAATATGTGTTATGTTCCTTTTCTATTAATATAGACAAATAAATATAGATGTATATATAATTGAATTGAACATGAATTTTATATAACCTGACAAATGGTGCAACTTCCACACAATTTAACAAAACATATGTGTGTGCCACATTGTAGTCTTTATCGCTTAACCATATTTCTACACATTTTCCAGCAGGTCTTCCGTGTTGTCTAAAAATAGATAACATTGTTTGAGAAGACTCCTGTTTAACGGCTTCTTCATTACGAGGAATAGATATGAAAGACAAGTTCACATCTTCACTAAAGTAATGAGAGGAAAAAAATGAAGCTTCTTCTTCAAGGTACGATTTGCAAATCGAAGCTTCTACTCGAGCTTTTTGCCTAATTTTTTTCTTCAAATGATTCAAGGACCTATAATAAGAGTAATTTAATTTATATGTTGGTACAAAAATCTAAGTTGTAATCTATCAACAGTATTGAATATACACAAAATTACCTCTCAATTGGATACATCCATCCATATTGCACTGGACCTCGAAGGAGTGCTTCGGACGGAAGATGAATAGGTAAATGTTCCATTACATTAAAAAAAAACCAGTGGAAATATTTTCTCAAGTTTGCAGAGCAGTACAGGGATTTCTAATTGAATCTTACGTAAATGATCTATCTTCAACATCGTTGAACAGAGTTGTTTATAAAACATACTTAATTCTGTTATAACACTCCATATTTTTGTGGGCAACAATTCCTTGAAAATCACAGGTAAAAAGTATTCCATCATTATATGATAATCATGGCTTTTCATCCCACTCAATTTACTGTTTTTAAAGTCCACACATCTATGGAGGTTAGAAGAAATCCCATCGGGACATCGTAATCCTTCCACCCACTTTAGCACGAGTTTTACTTGCTTGTTGTCTAGCTCATAGCATGCTTTGGGTTTTTTATTCTCGGCATACAAGTGAAGTTTCGGCCGTTTACAGAAGTGTAATATATCACGTCGTGAATTCGCGTCGCCCTTGGTTTTCCCCTTTACATTCAAAACTGTATTAAAAACGTTATCAAAAACGTTTTTTTCATTGTGCATGACGTCAATATTATGCCAAAGTTTTAGATTTTTCCAGTAAGGTAACTCCCAAAATATACTTTGTTTGCACCAATTCTGAATGTCCGATTTACCTGGAATTTCAACCTGCTTACCATTTTCGTGTATCTTTAGGTACTCACTTACAATTTCATATATCTCTTCATTTGTCCAAACTTTTGGCGGTAGCATATTCTCTACTCTGTTAGCTTTGAAGTTTTTTTTATCTATTCTAAATTTATGATTAGGATGTAGAAAGCATCGATGACAATCAAACCAAGATATTTTTTTCCCATACTTTAATGAAAATGCTCGTGACTCATCCATACAATGAGGACAAGCTAGACGCCCGGATGTGCTCCAACCTGAAAGCATTCCATACGCAGGAAAATCACTTATAGTCCATAATACAGAAGCAAACATACGAAAATTCCTTTTTCTTGAAATTTCATACGTTTCGACCGCTTCATTCCACAGTGTTTTCAACTCTTCAATCAACGGTTGCAGATAAACATCAATTCCTTGTGTCGGATCATCGGGACCAGGGACGACAACCGTTAGAAACATATATGGATTTTTCATACACATCCATGGAGGTAAGTTATATGGAGTAATAATGATAGGCCATGATGAATATTTACTACCAAATTGAGAAAACGGCGAAAATCCATCCGTACATAAACCGAGCCTAACATTACGGCTCTCTGCAGCAAATTCAGGATAACTCCTATCAAAGTGTTTCCATGCTTCACCATCAGACGGATGTATCAAAGTTCCTTCTTCTGCTATTCTCACGCTATGCCATCGCATATGACACGCTGTAGCAGAAGATGCATACAGTCGTTGAAGTATGGGAGTTATCGGTAGATAATGCATTCTTTTATATGGAACTTCTTTTCCTTTCTTTTTCCTTGGTTTATATCTATCTTCGTTGCAAAATTTGCATTTTCTAAGATAAGCGTCTTCTTTCCAATACAACATGCAACCTTTAACACATGTATCTATCTTCTGATACGGTAGTCCAAAAGCTGACATAAGTTTTTTCACTTTATAATGACTATCGCACATCAAATTATTGGGCGGCATATGACGTTTTGCAGTTTGTACAACTGCTGTAAATGCAGCTTCTGTAAGATTGAATTTTGATTTCATAGTGATGAATTCAGTGGTTACAGATAATTCGGTTCCGCTTGTACACCCTTCCCACAATGGCCTCTTAGCAGAATTCAATACATCATAAATTTTTTTTGCTTCCTCCGTTGGTTCTTCAGCATTTTCATTCTCGTCGTCGCCTTGATGAATGGTGGGAAACATTGATCGTGCTGCATCTTGCACCATATTTTCTATCGGATTCCTCGTTGTATTATCGTTCATCATTGTACTATCGTCCTCTACCACTACAGGGTTAGACGTAGGTCGAACAAGCTCTCCATGACGATCCCATAAGTAATAATTCAACACAAAACCAAATTTATACAAATGTACTTCTACTACATCTGGCTTCCAATGCCTCAAATGTTTGCACTTACTACACGGACATCGAATGTCTAGGTTACTCCGATTATTAGATTTAGCGAATCTAATAAATTCTTGGACACCGTTACAAAAATGTTCCTTTATCAACCCTTTCTTATTGGTACGGGGTTGATACATCCAACTACGATCACGAAAATAATTGAACATTTTCCTGATTTGCAACAAATATGTTAGAAAATTCGATCAAACACTTTGTATTAATTGAAATCTTGTAAAATTTCATTTACAACTACTTCATGTTTTCAGTTTTTTTTGTTTATTTCTTTCTACTTTGACGGCCGGTCTACCTACTTCCCATTACAAATATAATAACGTAAGCATATTTTATAAATCCTTTCAGGTTAAACGGTTCAACAAATTTCGGCAGCACTTCCCTTTGGTCCCTGTATCGTACACAAATGCGTGTACACAGGGAACAAAAAGGAAGTGCCATCGAAATTTTGTTAATCGTTTAAACTGAAATGATTTATAAAATATGGTTACGTTATTATATTTGTAACTTGTCCAATACAAGGACAAATCCAACGAATATTGTATCAGATGAATATAGATTTCCGTTTTATGGAAAAACGAATATCTATATAACGATCATATACAACACTTGTCGGATGGGGCCAAATTTATCTAAGGGGTTCACATAACTAGTCAAAACACATTCAACCTAAGTTTAAAACAAGAAACACACATCAAATGAAAAAGCGCGCCTTTTGCGCTTTGGACCTTTTTGCGCTTTTTTTTTGCGCTTCAGTAAAAGGTGCGCCTTAAACTTCAAAAAAGCCCCTTACTTGCGCCTTACGCCTTTTTGCGCCTATGTGCGCGCCTTGACTATATAGCATCTACATAATGATTTTTCTTAATTTCAATTTGTAAACTAACATGACAATTAGTTTTAGTAAGTTTTGATTCATTTTAGTTTAATGTATAAATTATAAAATTAATTTTAGTTAGTTTAAATTTTTGAAAGATAAAGTAAGCTTTCAAGTTAATTATTTCATTTCATAAAAAATTCAAAGAGTTGAGTTATATGATTTTCATTACATTTAACAAGATTCTTACTGATCTAAACCTAAATTACGAACCATTTTGAATTAACAATTTTAATCAACATTTGATTACTAAATTGTAACACCCCATGAATTCTATAACGTTGAGCTTCACAAATTAAATTATAATTAATTATAAATGATGAAATCAATGGAAATGGGTTACGCCATTGCGTTCGTCTCGAAATTCTGCTTGAGATAGAGTCTAAGTTTGCGTAAAACGGATATCGTATGAAGAAGATATGGACGAACGAAGTTGGGCAGAAAAACCAGAAAACAGGTCAGAATACACTGGCGCACTTGGGAAGTGCGCCAGAACAAAGTTGAACTGGCGCACTTGGGAAGTGCGCCAGTACATTTTTAGCCTGGCGCACCTGCCAAGTGCGCCCAGGTCAGAATGACCTGCTGGTCAGGTCCTGGTTGGCCTGATCAGGGTCTGGTCGAATTTTGAGGCTTGGCTGAGTCACTAGGGCTTACATGTCACTTTCTGATTGGCTTCTCTTGAGATGGATGGTCTGGATTCACTCTAGCTTCATCGATGGCTCTAATTAGATTGAAATTCTATAAATACAACTCAAGTCTAACCCTAAATTCACACAAATAATAGAATACAAAAGTCGTCATGCTGCTGGAAAGGAACCAGGAATGGCCGTCAATTAGAAAGCCTAGAGACAAGCCAACACTAAAGCTTAGAGACGAATCAAATTAAGAAGAAGATAAAAGTTTAATCAAAATTAATCAACGCAACGTTAGTCTACCCAAAGGAGCGCATCTCAGTTTCAGAATTCAGAATCCAAAATTCAAGATTCTGCATTCGTTGTAATTATAGTGACCTTTCTGAATATGAATAAAAACTGTGATGTGATTCGATGTAAATGAAAACAGAATTGTGTTGTTATACTGCATAAATTCTATGTATTGTAATGATTCTGTCATGACTTGTGTATTGATATTATTGGCCTTAATTGATTGATGCAAACCTATTGGATATTTGTATATGAAAGTGATAGCAAGTTGTGGCAAAAACTAGAAATTTGATCCCTTTTTGTACATGTCGATGACATAGATTATATATAATCCCTTAGTCTAAGTTAGAATTTAAGTAAACATGTTATAGACCTTTTATGCCTACATGACCCAAAACCTGCGATATCGTTCTTATGTTTATTTACAAGTATAATTAGATCTATGTTTCATAAACTATGCAAGTTCATGTCAATTTGCAAGTATAATTGGATCTATGTTTCATCAAGTATAATTAGATCTATGTTTCATAAACTATGCAATTTCATGTTTATTAGCAAGTATAATTGGATCTATGTTTCATAAACTATGCAAGTTCATAGGCTATATGATTAGATGTTAAAATTGTACATTTTGGTGAATATACCACATGCTAGTCTTATGGTTGATATTATGCCAAGTTAAACATGTCTAAACACAAGCTTGTATTAGCCTAAACTATGCCATTTCACATGTCACCTACTTAGTCATACTTTGATTTGAATGCAAGTTTACATGACCCATGTTATATGTTAGTTGAATCGCCAAATTGCAAGTTCATGCGCCACACACCTTTAGGTATTACATGTTCTCGATTTCCCCTTTTTTTCTCACGTTTATAAAGTTGGGCTGAATTGTAACAAGTCCAACACATGTTATAATGTTGCGAACAAACGGGGGTAATGACGTTGGGTGTAAAATATGAAAATATATGTTGACATGTTTGGCACATGCTAATGACAATGACGTTTGAGCGGTATGAATTAATATACCCAAAAATAAAAGATATGACATTTACATATATAATTAAGAAGTAATAAAATATGTAAATTTAGAAAACACGATATGCTTAACCCGAGGTTGGATTGAGTTGTGATGTAAACCTGCCTGGACCCGCCCGGCTGTCCAGTAGTCACAACAATACCTATCCAATGTGGGTGGTTAAGCATTGATCCCAATAAGGACCCGAGGTTAGACTGAGCTACGGTGTAAACCTGCCCGGAACCGACCGGCACATCCAGTAACCGTAGCAATACCTGTCTAATGTGAGTGGTTTGGTGTTCCTAAGAGGCTAAGGACAGATGGTAGGGTTAAGTCAACTATAACACTTAACCAAATTCAACATGTTAACAAGAATTGATGGGTGGGGTTAGGTAAATACAGACACTTAACCACGTAACATGTTTGACTAGAAAATCCTGGTAACGAGGGACCCATTTCAGCAGTAATCCAAGTTAGGTATCAACCGTACCCTGAAACTAGGCAGGGTGGGGCATGATTACTGGGCTGATTGTAAGCGGTCAAACGACGGCGGTGGGTGCACAGTGCAGGTCTAACGGGGTGCGGGCGTGCACACACTCCGGAGCAGACAACCAGGGCACTGGGAAGACCGGTAGTATAACCTATGCCTTCTAGAATTTGTGTCGGGGCCGCCACCATGGGTCTTGATACACCCCATGGTGGGACCAGCATAGGTATCTACAATTCTTGGGGGCCGTATGACACATGTTAACGCGAGTAGGAGCCGATCTTTTAATAAGAATGGGGATCACTTCACCCTCACCATGGGGTGCCAGTTAGAATGAACTCAAGTAGATGTAGAGATATAGTATGGGTGCGATAGTACATTCGACACTTCCTTAGCTTGTGACACCATCCTATTTTCAGTATATATCTATCATGCCCTTTTCTTATTCACATACTGAAGAGTTACTAGATTTACTCAGGCTTTATGTCTGACCCTATTTTCTTTTCGTCTTCTTTTCTTTCGTTTCCCCCCCAGGTCCACAGGGAGGAAACAGCTCTGCTCAGTCAGGCTCTGTACAAGCTCCAAGAACGTAGATGTATGATTTGGATCTCTTTTGCTCGGATTATGGCTTTGGATATCACTTTGGGGATTTTTGTCACTTTATTTATGCTTTATGCTTCTTTAATAATCAAGACAGTTATGAGGTTGTAATGATGGAAGTATTTTGAGACAATTATGGAATGATGTGTTTTGAACACGTATTAATGAAATAAAAAGTCTGTTTGGATTCTGCTGTTTAAAATATGTGTATTTATATCTATCTTGAGTTTATCTGTGGCTTTTACTTATAATCCTCCACCAAAATTAAGGCATTCCCTTTGTGAGTGACCTTAACGGAGGTGGGGTGTTTCACTTGGTATCAGAGCATAGGTTTACCATGCAAGATAAAAGTTTTTGAAATTTGTTTTCAAAAAGAAAGTTTAAAGAAGCATTTTTCAATAAAAAGTGTTATATCTATAAAAGACAAAATCCTCCAAAGCCATGTGCCCTATCTATCTCTCTCTATCCTTCGTTTTGAATTTTTCCTTTCTGTTTCAGCATGTCTAGAGACCTTAACCTCCTGGAAGGAGTGTCGATTCCCGGCTGGTTTAGGAGGTACTTAGAAGCAAGGGCCAATGGCGCGGGCCCAGCAGACATCCCTCCTCCAGTGGCCGCGGTTTCTCCTCCTCCTCTACCTCCTCGTGGAAATGCCTTCGCAAAAACATGTAGAGACTTCAAGGCTATGGGTGGAAAAGACTTTTATGGGACAGAATCCTTTGTAGGGGCAAGAAACTGGCTAAAGGAGACTGAGGATCTGTTTGTCATCTTTAGGGTTGATGACAGGCAAAAGATACAGCTAGCGGTATGGTTACTTAAGGATGAAGCTTCCTATTGGTGGGAAGTTACCAATGCTCAGAGGGCGGTGGAAACATGGGAAGACTTCAGGACAAGGTTTGAGATGAAATTCCTCTCCTAAGCAGAAAGAAGCCTGCAAATGGAGAAGTTTCTAACTCTGAAACAGGGGAGCATGACGATCAGGGAATATGTTAATCAGTTTAATCAGCTGGCCAGATTTGGGTTGGACTTAGTAAACACCCAACACAAGAAGGCGCTTCGCTTCGTCAAAGGTTTGAATGAGCCTCTACACAGCCTTGCCATGACCCATGTATCCATGGGAGCAACTTATGAAAGCTTGGTGGACATGGCATTGCTACACAAGGAATACCACGGCAAGAAAGAAACTAAGGTGGAAGAGAAGAAAGAGGGTCTACAAGCAAAGAAAACAGACTTCAAGAAAGGAGGGAAGAACAATAAGCCCCGTGAAAAGAGAAGGTGCAATTTCTGTGGCATTGTGGGCCATATATCAAAAGACTGCCGGAAAAGAAAGGCGAAGATGGGTGGTTGCTTCCATTGTGGAGAGACTGGGCACCAAGCTAAGGACTGCCCAAAGAAGAAAGGGCAGGGATAGAAAGCCGGATCCACTTCAGGGGGTCAGGTTCATGCGCTTGTGGCACCTCAGCAGGAACGAGGTAGTAATATTTCTGTAGAAAGTGTAGTCTATCTTTATGATCATCCAGTTTGTACACTTTTTGACTCTGGCGCATCACACTCTTTTATTTCATCTGCCTTAGTAGAATCTCTACATCTAGACACTAGTATGGTAGAAGATCCCTTAGTAGTTTCAAATCCAATTGGGGGCTCCGCTTACTTGTCAATGGTTTGTTTGGGTTTGAAAATCTCTATTCTCAGCGTTGAGTTTAGTTGTGATGACTTTGTCTTAGGCTTCTCGGGATATGGTTTGATTTTAGGCATGGACTGGTTATCCAGTAATGGTGCCATCCTTGATTGTGAAAAAAGAGTAGTTAGACTCTTGACTCGGCTTGGTAACCCTCTAGAAATTTCTTGTAATCCCTTGAATGCTGTTATGCTTAATTATCTAGAGTCGCTTGATGCTTCTGATGAGAATTTGCAATCAGTAAGAGTAGTCCGGGAATATTCGGATGTCTTGGAGGAGGTGAAAGGCTTACCTCCGAGGCGGGAAATAGACTTCCGCATATATCTTGTGGATAACGCAAAGCCTGTAGCTTTACCTGTCAGACACATGGCTCCAAGGGAGAGAAAGGAGCTCAGTAAGAAGGTTAAAGAACTTCTCGAAAAAGGGTTTATTAGACGGAGCATTTCGGAATGGGGTGCTCCAGTGGTGTTCGCAACCAAAGTAGACGGTTCGCTTCGCCTTTGCGTCGACTATAGGGAGTTAAACAAATTGACCAAGAAAAATAGGCACCCTCTTCCCCGAATCGATGATTTGTTTGATCAGCTTGTAGGTGCAACGGTCTTCTCTCAACTTGATCTGGCAACTGGGTTCCATCAGCTAAGAGTAGCTGAAGATAGTATTGATAAAACGACGTTCAGAACCCCAGACGGTTTCTTCGAGTGGCTTGTCATGCCTTTCGGCTTGACAAACGCACTCGCTTACTTCGTAGACCTAATGAGCAGGGTGTTCAGAGAATTCCTCAACAAATTTGTGGTTGTCTTCGTAGACGATATCTTAATCTTCTCAAAGAATGAGGAAGAACATGCTCAGCATCTGAAAGAAATCATGGGTATTCTCCGGACACATCAGTTAAAAGCCAAAGTCTCCAAGTGCCACTTTTGGAGAAAGGAGGTAAGATTTCTGGGGCATATAGTGTCCAAACAAGGGTTGGCCGTGGACCCCGCGAAAGTGGTGGCAGTGCAAGATTGGAAGACACCAAGAAATGCAACCGAAGTTCGAAGCTTTCTTGGGCTAGCCGGTTTTTACCGATTTTTTATTAGGGATTTTGCGAAAATCTCAGCCCCACTCACAAGGCTAACAAAGAAGAATATGTCGTTCGCTTGGGATTTGGACTGTGACATTGCTTTCCAACAATTAAAAAGGGCTCTTACAACAACCCCAGTTCTAACTCTGCCTGACGGAAGCAAAATGTTCACAGTATACACGGATGCATGTGGAACGGGACTAGGCGTTGTTCTAATGCAAGAAGGAAGGGTAGTAGCTTATGGCGGAAGACAATTGAAGGTTCATGAAAAGAACTACCCAACCCACGATCTTGAGTTAGCCGCCATCATCTTTGCACTTAAGTCTTGGCGCCATTATCTCCTAGGTGAGAAGTTTGAATTATACACTGACCATAAATCGTTGAAATATCTCTTCTCGCAGAAGGATCTTAACTTGAGGCAGCAAAGATGGATGGAGTTCCTTGCCTCGTATGACTTTGAAATTTCCTATACTCCCGGAAAAGGCAACGTAGTAGCAAACGCGTTGAGCCGAAAGAAACTGACCTTAAGACCGCTCTTCGTAGAGAGGCAAAGCTTGGAGTATATAGCCAGTTTTAGCTTTAGGCCTTCCTCGGATTTTGTACCAGGTTTGTTAGCATCTCTCGAAGTACGCCCTACTCTCTTGGACTCAATAGGGGCTGCACAACGTGAAGGTCCTCAGCTTGTTGATGTGATTGATAAACTTATTAGGGGTGAGACTTCTAGTCACCTCAGTAGATACGCCATCGATGATAAGGGTTGGCTGAGGAGAGATGGAAGATTATGCGTCCCACAAGCAAGGGAGTTGACAAAGAAGGTTCTCGAGGAAGTACATCATTCCAAGATGACTATACACCCTAGCGGTGATAAGATGTACAAGGATATAAAAAAGACTTTCTTTTGGAACGGCATGAAACAAGACGTGGCAGATTTCGTTTCTAAGTGCATGACCTGCCAACGGGTCAAGGAGGAACAGAAGAAGCCTGGAGGACTACTTCATCCTTTAGAGGTCCCACAGTGGAAATGGGATAGCATTTCAATGGACTTCATTGATGGATTGCCTAGGTCGAGGAGAGGCAACACTAGCATTTGGGTAATAGTGGATAGGCTTACTAAAAGCGCCCACTTTATACCTATCAAAAGTAGAAGGACTGCCTCATCTCTAGCATCTCTTTATCTCAAGGAAATAGTCCGACTCCATGGGATACCCTCTAACATTGTTAGTGACCGAGACCCTATCTTCCCAAGCGAGTTTTGGCGGAGTTTGCAAGAAGCTGTAGGCACACAGTTATGTTTGAGCACGACCTATCACCCCCAAACCGATGGCCAGACGGAAAGGGTGAATAGAGTTTTAGAGGATTTTTTGAGACTTTGCGTTCTTGACTTTGGAGGGACTTGGGAGGATCACCTTCCTTTAGTGAAATTTTCCTATAGCAACAACTACCAAGCTACCATCGGTATGGCACCCTTCAAAGCCTTGTATGGAAGACCGTGCAAATCACCAACTTGTTGGTGGGAATCTACAGATAAGCTTATACTTGGGCCAGACATGATTCGAGAGACTTCAGAGAAAGTGGACTTGATACGTAGGAGAATGAAGACTGCCCAAGACTGACAGAAATCCTACGTCGACAAAAGAAGGACCGACCTTGAGTTTGAGGTTGGGGACAGGGTTTTCCTTAAGGTATCACCTTTAAGGAACGTCTTTCGCTTTGGATCCGCAGGAAAGCTAGCACCAAGATTTGTAGGACCGTTTCCGATCATCGAGAAGGTTGGGAAGATGGCCTATAGATTAGAGCTACCCGAGAAACTGGCCGGAGTTCACAACGTCTTTCATGTTTCTCACCTCCGGAAGTGTTTGCATGAGTCGGCGGAAGTGGTGGGACCTAGCATTCTAGAAGAAGCCGAAGTGGAACGTGAAGCAACTGTGAGGAGAGTTCCAACCCGCATCTTAGGAACTGAAGTGAAAAAGCTACGCAACCGCGAAGTCAAACTCGTTAAAGTTCAGTGGAGCGACGCCGAAGAAGACACGACTTGGGAAACTGAAGACAGAATACGCGCTGCCTACCCTTTTCTTTTTGAGGGTACATCTTTGATCTCTCTTTTTCCTTAAGTTATGCTTTATCTATCTTTTTAGGTATATCTCCTCGATCCTTCTCCTAACTCTTTAGGTAGAAAAAAAATGGATGAAAACATGTATTTGAAAACATGTTATGGATGATGGCTGCAAATGGTTGCTAGTGATTGCTAGTGGTTGCTCGTGGATGCATATACACACACACACCTTAAGTTATAGATCGGCTCAGTCACTTCATATTGCATATGCATATATGTATTCTCATTTGTATATGATTGAAAACTTGATATGTTGTCATATGGTTGTCGCATTTGTATGAATAGTTGTGCACTCATGTAGAATTATGAGTAGGAAAAATTTGCATACATAATGGATTCATGACACTTACATGATTCGCATTAAGGAGGTCAACTGAATCAGTAGGCCGCCTGATTTCTGCATTAGATAAGGACATGTACATACACACTATGCATATGATCATGAAGCATTAGAAGTCTTTTAAGGACAGTGGATGCCTGTGTTTGTTGGTTGAGTAGATGGACTGTTGGATGGTAGGATATACATTCTTCCTAACTTGAAGATTTCGAGGACGAAATCATTTTGGGGGGGGGGGGGGGGAGAATGTAACACCCCGTGAATTCTATAACGTTGAGCTTCACAAATTAAAGTATAATTAATTATAAATGATGAAATCAAGGGAAATGGGTTATTCCATTGCGTTCGTATCGAAATTCTGCTTGAGATAGAGTCCAAGTTTGTATAAAACGGATAACGCATGAAGAAGATATGGACGAACGAAGTTGGGCAGAAAAACCAGAAAACGGGTCAGAATGCACTGGCGCACTTGGGAAGTGCACCAAAACAAAGTTGAACTGGCGCACTTGAGAAGTGCGCCAGTACATTTTTAGCCTGGCGCACCTGCCAAGTGCGCCCAGGTCAGAGTGACCTGCTGGTCAGGTCCTGGCTGGCCCGATCAGGGTCTGGTCGAATTCTGAGGCTTGGCTGAGTCACTGGGGCTTACATGTCACTTTCTGATTGGCTTCTCTTGAGATGGATGGTCTGGATTCACTCTAGCTTCATCGACGGCTCTAATTAGATTGAAATTCTATAAATACAACTCAAGTCTTACCCTAAATTCACACAAATAATAGAATACAAAAGCCGTCATGCTGCTGGAAAGGAACTAGGAATGGCCGTCAATTAGAAAGCCTAGAGACAAGCCAACACTAAAGCTTAGAGACGAATCCAATTAAGAAGAAGATAAAAGTTTAATCAAAATTAATCAACGCAACGTTAGTCTACCCAAAGGAGCCTATCTCGGTTTCAGAATTCAGAATCCAGAATTCAAGATTCTGCATTCGTTGTAAGTATAGTGACCTTTCAGAATATGAATAAAAACTACGATGTGATTAGATGTAAATGAAAATAGAATTGTGTTGTTATATTGCTTAAATTCTATGTATTGTAATGATTCTGTCATGACTTGTTTATTGATATTTGTGGCTTTAATTGATTGATGCAAACCTATTGGATATTTGTATATGAAAGTGATAGCAATAGCAAGTTGTGGCAAAAACTAGAAATTTGATCCCTTTTTGTACATGTCGATGGCATGGATTATTTATAATCTCTTAGTCTAAGTTAGAATTTATGTAAACATGTTATAGACCTTTTATGCCTACATGACCCAAAACCTATGATATCGTTCTTATGTTTATTTGCAAGTATAATTAGATCTATGTTTCATAAACTATGCAAGTTCATGTTTATTTGCAAGTATAATTGGATCTATGTTTCATCAAGTATAATTAGATCTATGTTTCATAAACTATGCAAGTTCATGTTTATTTGCAAGTATAATTGGATCTATGTTTCATAAACTATGCCAGTTCATAGGCTATATGATTAGATGTTAAAATTACATTTTGGTGAATATACCACATGCTAGTTTTGTGGTTGATATTATGCCAAGTTAAACATGTCTAAACACAAGCTTGTATTAGCCTAAACTATGCCATTTCACATGTCACCTACTTAGTCATACTTTGATTTGAATGCAAGTTTACATGACCCATGTTATATGTTAGTTGAATCGCCAAATTGCAAGTTCATGCGCCACACACCTTTAGGTATTACATGTTCTCGATTTCCCCTTTTTTTCTCACGTTTATAAAGTTGGGCTGAATTGTAACAAGCCCAACACATGTTATAATGTTGCGAACAAACGGGGGTAATAATGTTGGGTGTAAAACATGAAAATATATGTTGGCATGTTTGGCACATGCCAATGACAATGACATTTGAGCGGTATGAATTAATATACCCAAAAATAAAAGATATGACATTTATATATATAATTAAGAAGTAACAAAATATGTAAATTTAGAAAACACGATATGCTAACCCGAGGTTGGATTGAGTTGTGATGTAAACCTGCCCGGACCCGCCCGGCTGTCCAGTAGTCACAACAATACCTATCTAGTGTGGGTGGTTAAGCATTGAGCCCAATAAGGACCCGAGGTTAGACTGAGCTACGGTGTAAACCTGCCCGGAACCGACTGGCACATCCAGCAACCGTAGCAATACCTGTCTAATGTGAGTGGTCTGGTGCTCCTAAGAGGCTAAGGACAGATGGTAGGGTTAAGTCAACTATAACACTTAACAAAATTCAACATGTTAACAAGAATTGATGGGTGGGGTTAGGTAAATACAAACACTTAACCACGTAACATGTTTGACTAGAAAATCCGGGTAACGAGGGACCCATTTCAGCAGTAACCCAAGTTAGGTATCAACGGTACCCTGAAACTAGGCAGAGTGGGGCACGATTACTGGGCTGATTGTAAGCGGTCAAACGACGGTGGTGGGTGCACAGTGAAGGTCTAACGGGGCGCGGGCGTGCACACACTCCGGAGCAGACAACCAGGGCACTGGGGACACCAGTAGTATAACCTATGCCTTCTAGAATTTGTGTCGGGGCCGCCACCATGGGTCTTGATACACCCCATGGTGGGACCAGCATAGGTATCTACAATTCTTGGGGGCCGTATGACACATGTTAATGCGAGTAGGAGCCGATCTTTTAATAAGAATAGGGATCACTTCACCCTCACCATGGGGTGCCAGTTAGAATAAACTCAAGTAGATGCAGAGATATAGTATGGGTGCGATAGTACATTCGACACTTCCTTAGCTTGTGACACCATCCTATTTTCAGTATATATCTATCATGCCCTTTTCTTATTCACATACTGAAGAGTTACTAGATTTACTCAGGCTTTATGTCTGACTGTAACGACCCAGGGATTTTCGGCCCTGAAAATCGACATAAATACATCTCTCGTATCTTATGCCGACCTTCCAAACACCGAAAACACCGGAACGTTATTAGAAAGAATCTAGAGGGTGAGATAAGAAAGAAAGAAATATTAGAACAGAAGAAGAAGAAGAAACACCACAACACAGAATCAGAGCCTCACATCGCAGTGGAACGAATATAATACAGAAATAACTTTATTAAGAGCTTTAAAATACTTACAACCATCAGAGTACATCACACATCTGGACAATTATAAGAACCTGTCCTCGGGTACAACACACAGCAGAATAGTAGCTATATTTCGTCTGGACTCTTCCAGTTCGTCTCTTCACAGTATTCGATAACCTGAACCTGTACACCCCGGGCTAACCCGAGTATTTACGAAACACCGGGTCAGTCTGGTGAACCAGAGTGAGATAAACTCACACAGTATTAGTGGTATCACACAACCTGATTTTAAAGTTAAAATCTTTCAAAGAAAAGGATAATCGTAAGACGAAATCCACACATAAACACGGACGATTTTTACCTTACGATAACCCAAAACATTTTTGAAACCAATATCTTATCTGATATTATAATAATGTCTAAATACAAGTAAATATCAATCTAGTAGAACGCTTGCATCTCACGCTCTACATATATAGTGTACAATCAAAACCACGGGCGCTTATTGGAGATTGGATTCCGACCTTGACAAGGTATGGGACCACCTGCCGATTGTGTATCTTTAGAGACAAATACACTGGGTTCAACAAGAACGTCTTGCAACCCGGCCCACACATGACCGACCACTCATTTCGCTTAAGTGTATCGAATATATATCACCAACGGTTGGACTCAAACCACCGTTTCCCGAAAAGGGACAACATTGAAATAGATTCAAGAAGCAAAAGGAATTTCTCTAGATAGGTGATTATACACCCTAATGGGAGCGACCCACATAGCCATGCTGCCTGCCCGATTTTTGTCATCTCCTGGTTGATGAGGCTTGGGGCTAGAATTCCTTTTCAACATTTGGCCACCATTCACTTTGAATGCCACATCGTCAGATCCGCCAGATATCGCTAATTGACGTCCACAAAAATACTGTAGTTATTTGGCTAGAGAAAACCATTTCTCCTCCATCAACTATGGTACGTTTGAGGAAATCAACGTACATAATTCCTTTGGAAATACTCTGTCAGACATCCGTCCATACAAGTCATCCAGGAACAGGATGAACCGAAGGTACTCTCCTACTGTATCCAATATAGGAATCACCCCATGGATCAGTAGCGAGAAGTCCTTACAACCCGTAGACTCCGACCACGACAGAACCACAGTACATCTCTGGCTGCAGACCAGAGATTATTAGCAGTCCTTCCGTTTGCGAAAATCTATGGTCTTCAATGCTCCATCTTGACCATCTTCTAATATCTTCATGTATTTGCTGGTCGGAATGGGTTTTCGAATATAAATTCGATCCCGGTCTTTCCGTACCAACAATCGTATTGGACAGGTTTGATAGTCGGTGTTTTGACTATCAAAATAAACAGTGTTTCAATCATGACAAATAAATGAGTTCACTGGTTAAGTATTCAGCAACACTTGGCCTTTTAATTAAACATCATTATGAAATATCCTTTATTTATTACCCGACAGAACCCACCGCTTATTGCTGTTGGATAAAACCCCACCTTTTCATTATTTCACTAATGAAAATAAACTTTCACAAATCCTTTTACCATCACAACTAATATCACCCTTAGATAGTCCTGGTGTCATTCAAGTTGGGGTATGTTAATTACCTCTCAGACCTTGATCGACAACGTTCATACCCAAAGATAAATACGAGTTGTAATATAAAACCAATATCTCTTCCTAATCCCAACACAAAATCCATTTAACTATTTAATTCAATGTAAGGTTTAATAAACCTTATCATCACTTTGAAAATCTCTTTCTTTAATATCCCATTTTTACTTAATTCAATTAAGTAACTTCTTTATAACTCACCACTTTTAATCTCATAAATATAACCTTGGTTTATTATAAACCCTTTATCTCAATTTCCCTTTTTACTTAATTTAAATAATTAAGTAACATTAATTTAAGCTATAATGTCTTCTTAAAATCTTCTTTTATAACTTTGTTATAAACTCAGGTTTTAAACAAACCTGTTCATAAACTCCTCTCACCATTCAACAAGATGTAGTTTTCCACTTTGATTACGTTTGAAACAGATTCAATTAAAAAGTCATTTCCCAAATTACTATAAATCAGAATAATACCTTAGCTTAATCTTTAACTACGGTAAAGGTAGTTAATTCCTTTATTTACTAACATAAATAGTGAATCCCCTTTTTGAAACTTCATTAAAATTAAAACAATATTCATTTAACTAATTTATTTAGACACACTAATTTAATAATCAATCTCAATTAAAACAGTCGATTTAATCAACTTAAACAAGTTATCGTGGTAATCAATTCCAATTTATTTTCTCTTTAAATCAATTTAAATAAATTCCATTCGATTGTTTCTAAGTAAATAACTATCCAAATCTGGTCAATTGGTTAAATTCCTTTTCTTATAAATACGACTATCATCAGAATTTACTTGGATTAATAAATAAGTTTTAAACTTAAATAATAAAATAAACTTTTATTCAAATATATTTCAAAATCTATATCCAGTTATAAAATAAATTTTATAACTTCATTTCTGTTGATTTGCTTGACGGTAAATCAACATCTATAAAACGATTGATTTTCTAGGCCATGTGTTGCCAAATACCCAACCAATACCGCCCATTGGTTTAAACTACACAGGTGTTGAAATTCCAGTCAACAACCAATACTCGATCAATCAACCCATCGGATCAGTTCATATATGATAATAAATCATCAACCAATAAATAAAACAATTCAACCAGTTTAAACAATTCAACCCATTCAACACGTTCATTTTATAAACGTGACCAACAAGGTAAGCTACCTTTGTTGGAACCAATCGTTAAAACGATTTGGTATTTCACTGAAATTAAATGATGGTTTAATTTCATCAGTTATATCAACAATAATTATATAACTAGCAAATAGTCAACCATCAGCAAGAAGAGCACACAAAATAAAAACCCAATTTATATAAAATATAAATGGGAAGAAACTGAGTTAGTTTAACTCAACTGGATTTGAATTCGTCGATAAACAGTCTGTTTTAGCCAAATTAAACTGACGTTTAATTTGACTAAAATTTTCAGTTGCTCCCGATCCTGACTAACCCTTCTCCATCTCGAAGATCTTGTCTCTACGGTCCCAACGAGACAGACCGTGCTCAGATATGATAACGTGAGCGCGAGATATCGTATTAACACCTTATAGAGTAATTCAATTATTAAAACATGAATTAATAATTTTAAATGGGCCTTCACCTTAATCATTCGGCCCACCAAAACCCTCAGACCCGCATTCATAAACAAGGCCCTCCCCGTCGATTAATCCCTCAAACCCTCCTTTGCCTCATAATTTTTCCACCGCCTCTCTGAAATTAATCCATGGCCGATCGAAACCCTCGTGTAAATCTCCAGCAAAACCCGTGTCGTACTCCCCCTCTACTCCAACCTACTTCGATCTCCTTTCTACTCTTTACTCCAGTCGGCCTACTACCACTCAACGACCCCCTCCAACAGCTATCCAGCTTCACCGCTCAAACCATAAACCTCTCGGCTCCACTACCAACAACAACGAGCCAACTCGAAGCTCCTGGACCGATCCCTATGCTCGCGGTCACGAACCAGATAAGTAATTTTTTTTTTGGTGATTTTTACTTCCTGTTTTTTTTTCATGGTTCGCATTTGGTTTTTTCTTTACAGAGTTGATCTCCTTCGTTCTAAGAACACACTGCATGTGTATTTATACTAGTAGATGATCCCGATAGGATCACAGCCAATTTCGAATTGTAACATCCTAGATTTAGGTTTAGCTGTTCTTTGATTCGTAGGTGTTATCTCTTTTCATTTCAACTGTATAATCGAACTGTGGTTGATGGACATTTTGATGGATGAAAGCTTAGCAGTGACGATTTGGCTTGTATTTTCATTTACTGGTGTGCTCAGAGGTATACAATAAATCGAACATTATGAATGTGTAGGTTAGGTTAGACTGTAGCTATGCATTGTTAATTCAATTCACAGATTTGAAATTTGTATTTGGGGTAGATTCGATGCCTGACAAAACGAGATTTGTATATGAGATTTTGTCTGTACATATACATATAAATATTTACTTAGCTGTTTCGATTGTCTGTAGATTTGGGGTATAAATATACATATATTAGATTTTGTTTTAGCTGTCCATTGTCCTCCTAGAATTGATGTATGAATATAAATATACCTCTTTTTCAATTTAGCTATGCTTTGTACCTTTCTCTAACTGTTCATTAGCTGTTATATGAATACATTTTATTGCCCGTACGAATATATATGTGTTTTGTTTAATTTTAGCCGCTCATGATCTTTTCTTTTTCTTCTATGTTTTAGATCCATGCCTTTGGAGACATTACGGTTCACTGTTTCTTGAATGAAACAGGACATGCAGGGTTTGATATGAATGGTCTTATCCTCCTTATTTTGCATTTGTACAAACAATAATGTAAATGTTTCTTTGTATAGGATTTCATATATTATTGCCTATCGTGATGTACATGGGGTAGGTGGTGTATAGGTTTAGCTGGGTCTATACTGAATTGTTTATTCAATCTAGAGATTTGAGATTGTATATGGTAGATTCTGTATTCGAATGACAATAGCTTTTGTATAGGTGTTTTTGAGAAAAACTAGATCCAAATGTATTAAATGCATGGCAACAGCTTTTGTATTTGTGCACTTTATTTTTGTTTCACTAGAAAACGGATTATAATGTGTGGCAGTATCAAGTTTATATAATGTGACAATTAAAAAGTCTTGTCACTTGACTCACTGATATCATAGATTCGACTTTGGTGTGCTGATCTTATAAACAAGTGCTGGCTTTGAATGTTCCTTCATTTTTATTTGTTCTCTAATTCAGTTTCTTCTATGTACTATTTTACGTATGATTCTTTCCTAAATCAAAGCTTGCCTATGATTGTATCTTAGAAATAAACAGGATCTAAATTTGTTACATTTATATGGCTAAAAAAAATGCAAAGAAGAACGTAAATGCACCTTATAGACCTATATATATTTAGTTGTTTAGCTCTTCCTTCTTTCTTCTTCTTTTATTTATTTTGCTATGGTACCTTTCTTTCTATTATTTCTCACGTTGGATTGTCAATGGTATACAATTGTATTCTTCTATTTTATATTGCATTTAGAATGGCCCGAACCTTTGTAAATATACATTTCAATCAAAATTTAGGCCATGTGATATTTATTTAGCAGCATGTATGGTTTGAAGTTCATGTATATGTTTGTAACTATCAGCAAGTGAGCCGATAACACCATTTTTAAATCTTATAAAATATTGACACAATATAAATTAAATTCCAAAACATTGAATTGAAAAACAATAAACTGAGATTATCGAATATATTCAAATAAAATAGCGTATGGCTTCAAATAAGACTAAGATGCATTCTAACTCGACTAAATCAGAACTTCGTGGTTTAAACAACATCGCTTTTATATTAAAATCCTATTCAAATTATTAAATAAACGTTATCGTTTATTAACGATTTTCATAGCGACTATTTAAAAATTTGAATTGGCTATAATTAACAAATTATAACACAAAATCTAGATTTTTCTCTTTCATATGAAAATTATAATCAACACGGTTCCAACGTTTCTCGTTTCACAAAAATCCGACTTATATCGGATCCCGTATACTTAGTTAAAGTTCAAATCGAAAATTTTGAACTACCGCGACGTTTTCGAGCTCGTTTTAATTAATATATAAATATATATTCGAACTCTATTTTAAATAAATAATTTTGATTAAAAATCTATTATATTCCCAATATAATATTTTAAACAAAATTTAAATATTCTAATTAAATGGCAGAAAAATCAAGGACGCTACACTGACCCTATTTTCTTTTCATCTTCTTTTCTTTCGTCCCCCCCCCCCCCCAGGTCCACAGGAAGGAAACAACTCAGCTCAGTCAGGCTCTGTACAAGCTCCAAGAACGTAGATGTATGATTTGGATCTCTTTTGCTCGGATTATGGCTTTGGATATCACTTTGGGGATTTTTGTCACTTTATTTATGCTTTATGCTTCTTTAATAATCAAGACAGTTATGAGGTTGTAATGATGGAAGTATTTTGAGACAATTATGGAATGATGTGTTTTGAACACGTATTAATGAAATAAAAAGTCTGTTTGGATTCTGCTGTTTAAAATATGTGTATTTATATCTGTCTTGAGTTTATCTGTGGCTTTTACTTATAAACCTCCACCAAAATTAAGGCATTCCCTTTATGACCAAAATTTTAGACGCTAATATTAATTAAATAGCAGCAACAAATGCTTTTCTCTTCCCAATATCATGTGCCAATACACCTTCTCTAATATCAAATGCCAATGCACCATTTTCTTTTATTTTGTATACTTCTAAGACACCGTAGGCTCTCTCCATAATAATAAATAGAAAGCAGACTGTTTAAGTAGTATAAATGAAACTGACAGCTAGAGGCATCATGACAAAATTGATGCATCAGGCCCACGAATCTTAAACCAAAAAATAAACAAAAGGATACAAATTTTTTTTTCCAAAAGACAATGACATGGAAAATTAACGAAGTTTACATTAGAAAATGTTAAGGAAAAGTTTACATGGCATAAAAGAAAGAGGCGTGATAGCGTTGTCGTTAACTGATGACAACGGTCGTGCGTATGAAACACAAAGATAGGGAAATGCTGGAAGATAATTTATCTTTAAGGACAACCCATAGGGAAGGAAAAAACATTCTAAAACTAGTATTCTACTAACATTCAGTTGTGCACTGACAATGGCAAGAGGCTAAAAACTCAAATAAAAAATATATTGTAAGACTAAAAAAAACATAAAGTGAATCAATAAGATTACAATTTTGTCTTAATGATACCAATTACTAAGTGCCCTTATTGTTTATTAATGTTAATAATTGTAATACTATTATTAGTAACTGCTTATTAAGGAAGGGTATAGTATTACAGTGAACTAATAATATTAATATTAGTAATTGCATAAAAGTAGCTGAAACAACCCAAACTTCCCCTTACGGGAAAGCCCGGATTGAGTTGAGAATATGACATCAGAACACAAACATTAGAACATTACATTATTATTACAACAATTAAATTAGAGTACAAAAATATATCAAAGCATGAATAAATATTACAAAGTGGAAATAAAATAATATCAGAGATCTAAATACAAAGCAGTGGAAATTAAAGTATAAATACAATGTATAGCGGAAAATACATCAACTAGTACAACTGAATGAAATACACGGATACAAAGCTTTCCGAATATAGCTCCAGTTGTAATCTAGGATCCTGTGAAAAGAAATCTACAAAATCAAAACTACTGACTGCTCGTATGGAAAATATGGACACCCAGAGTTTAGGTAGAAATAATAAACTCCGAGTCAGTCATGGGACTGGTGGGAGAACTAAAACAATTATTAAATCTTTACTTTAAAAGTTGGGAAATCATGAGACCACGCCATATAACACGGAACGGGTTTACTCCACATGAATCATAATTTAAATTAAAACGACACAATGTTTTTTTGGAAAAATGAAGCTATCATAAGACTCAGGTCCCATCACACAATGCAACGCAAGCCGGAGGACAGAGTTTTCCCTTATAATAGCCAAACATGCTTGATACATACAAAACAAACTTATTTGATATTATTACTGGTGTCTAGTCAGTTTAAAACACTTTTCAATATAAATGTATCAATCCTAGACGGTATAGCTACCATATACTATGTCGCCATATATAGGTTTATAATCAAATCCGTAATGTCGTATTAGAAATAGGGTTTCCATCTTGAGTCAAGGCTAGGAATGGCTCCTTCTGATTTGAGACACTCTAGAAAATGTCTCAGGATCCCCCGCAGTGAACCCTGCGAACGGTAGGGTCGGTCCACACATACTTTAGTGGATCAATCATTCCTGAACAATACGTTTCTCGATCCTGTCGGACCTATCACTTGGCCAATAGCGACCAATATCCGAGGCGCCTCGCAATCCATCATCCACATAAGTAAAAATGTCTGGGCTTCATACCATGACACCACTTCTAATTAGAAAGAAACGCAAGTTCTCCCTACGATCACGATCCCGTTTTTGACTCATACCGGGTGTGAGGCTCGTGAATTAACGCTATACACAAAGCTATGCTAATTAAAGTTGTGCTTTGATCATCAACCACAACACTCTGTTTTTCAACAAAAGCCTTGATCATTTGCATCTTAGCATGTCATATTGACAATCCACGCCATGTGACTGATGTCTATCGATATATAACCTCTAAGCTCATACGTCTCAGAGAAGGGTGTTAAGTAAGAGAATAAATTCTCCGCCACCAAACAAATATATATTTAATATAAATCAATCAACATAGAATAAAATCCAATGTCAGACACACATCCATTTACAAGTTCGTTGGGTCTGAACGAAACCGGAGATACCTTATTCCTCGTTCCATATGTCCAATACAGAAGAGAGGTCCTCGCATATCTGAACAATCAAAAAGTACGCTCGAAAAACTACCACTGTAACCCCTTCCTAGGAGCTAACCAATCCAGGGCATCAATAGTCATCCGTTTGATGTGGAGATCGCCGGTCTTCAACCACCGTCTTCCGTATCCTCGACTTTTAGCCGTCGTATAATTATTTGAAATGAGATTTAACTTGGTCTTTTCAAATAATTCTCGAATATATATAATTCAAATCATTTCTTTTCTTTGGTTAAATTCAATTCAATCCTATAGACTAATGTCAAAGAATCTAACCGTCTATATTACTTTATAAACCAAGTGAAATTGGTTTATTTTCGTTCCATATCGTTTGTAATATTTTACAATGATTTATCGCTATTTTTATTTATATAAAAATAGTCCATTTAATTTGAATGATGTTTCAGGTAATTACGCGGCTCTGACGCTGTTTTTATTCAGATTTGAATTACACATTTCTCAAAATCTAACTGTTGGATCTTAACAAATTTAATATCGTTGGAAAAATCTTTCCAAAGCAAACCCAACGGTTCCTATTTTGGGAAAATCCGACGGTTTGATCTCTCGGTATAAGCGTTTAAAGTTACGATTCCAAAACGTGAACTACCGCGCACGATTCGTTTTATTTTAATTTATATATGTATAATTCGTTTTTATTTCATTACATGTAAATTTTGCACACTTCCCATTCATGTTAAAAAAATATTTTTAATGAACAAAAATATTTTATTACATGTAAATTTTGTACCCATCCTATTCATGTTAAAAATTATATTTTTAATGAACAAAAATATATTTCAAGACATGTAAATTTTGTACACTTCCTATTCATGTTAAAAATTATATTTTTAATGAACAAAAATATATTTCAAGACATGTAAATTTTGTACATTTCCTATTCATGTTAAAAACTATATTTTTAATGAACAAAAATATATTTCAAGACATGTAAATTTTGTACACTTCCTATTCATGTTAAAAATTATATTTTTAATGAACAAAAATATATTTCAAGACATGTAAATTTTGTACACTTCCTATTCATGTTAAAAAATATATTTTTAATGAACAAACATTTAATCCAAGACATGTAAATTTTGTACACTTCCTTTTCATGTTAAAAATTATATTTTTAATGAACAAACATTTAATCCAAGGCATGTAAATTTTGTACACTTCACATACATGTTAAAATTTATATTTTTAACACACACAACCATTTATTTCAACACATGACTATTTAATTCACTTCATTAACATGTTAAAAACAATATTTTTAATGAACAAAAATATTATTCATATGATTCTTTTATGCACTTCCTACACATGTTAAAGATGATATTTTTAACACACACAACCCTTCATTTCAACACATGACTATTTAATTCACTTCATTAACTTGTTAAAAATAATATTTTTATCTAACAAAAATATTTTACCATATGATACTTTTTTTATTACTTCACTAACATGTTAAAGACGATGTTTTTTATCTAACAAAAATGTATTTCAACATATGCTTCTTTTATTCTTCATTAATATGTTAAAGATGACATTTTTTATCTAACAAAAATGTAATTTAACATATGCTTCTTTTATTGTTCATTAACATGTTAAAGGTGACATTTATTTATCTAAGAAAAAGGTAATTTAACATATGCTTCTTTTATTCTTCATTAACATGTTAAAGATGACATTTTTTTTATCTAACAAAAATGTGTTTTAACATATGCTTCTTTTTTTCTTCATTAACGTGTTAAAGATGACAATTTTTTATCTAAAAAAAATGTATTTTAACACATGATTCTTTTATTCTTCTTTAACATGTTAAATATGACTTTTTTTATCTAAGAAAAATGTATTTTAACGTATGCTTCTTTTATTCTTCATTAATGAAGCGACCCGAACTTCCCCGATCTCCGAAGAGAAGAGAAAGAACGAATTACTGTGAAGACAAGACAAATCAGAACGCAGACGGAAGAACATTTCAATGTATATAACAACAATTCCATCAGATTACAAGAATATACATAGTATAAATGAATATTACATTCGATAAATATCAGAGATTACAAAAAATTACAAAGCAGCGGAAAATAATACAATACACAACTGAAGGAGATATACGGATACAAAGCTTTCCGGATATCGTTCCAGCTATAAACCAGGATCCTATGAATATAAATTTGCAAAACCAAAACTACTAGCTGCCCGTGTCGAAAATAAGGGCACCCAGAGTTTAGGTTAAAACAATAAACTCCAGGTCAGTCATGGGACTGGTGTGAGAACAAAAACAGTTAATAATCTTTATTTTAAAATTCGGTAAATCAAGGGACCACGCCGTATAACACGGAACGGGATTCCTCCCAAGAATACCAGTGCATAAAACAACAGCGCAATGCTAAATAAAGAACAATGAAGCTATTATAAGACCCAGTTCCCATCACACAATGCAACGCAAGCCGGAGGATAGGGTTTTTACCTTATAATAGCCAAGAATGCTTGATACGTTTTAAACAAATCATTTATTATTACTATAAGTGTATAATGTATAAAACAACTTCAAATCATAAGTATCAATCATAGACGGCATAAGCGCCCCATCCCACTATGTCGCCATATATAGGATTATAACTAAAACCGAAACGTTACGTATTGGAAGTTGGATTTCCATCTGTGAACCGAGGCAAAAGATAGTCCTCTACCGATTCGAGACGCTCTAGTCCGCCCCTCAGGTCAGAGCTCGAGTGACCTTTGGATCGTCAGGGCCGGTCCACCGATGTGGATTAAAATGCCTAAACACTGCGTTTCCCCGCCCTTTGGGGCGTAGGTGAGCCAACTAAATGACTCCATCGGTTCGAGAACGACCGATATATCCGAGGCGCCTCGCAACAACAACAACCACATAAGTCAAACTCGTTAGGGCGTGTAAAACCATTGACGCCACTTCTAACTAGAAGGAAACGCATGCCCTCCCTGAGGTCCTTCTCCCGTTTTTGGTTCACAACCAAGGTGCGAGGCTCGCGAATCAACGTTACACAAAGCTACGCCAAACAGGCCGTGCTTTGATCATTAACCACAAGATTTTGCTTTTCAACAGAAGCCTTGATCATCTGCCACTTAGGCATGCCACAAAGGCAATTCACCCCTTGCGTTTGATATCCATCGATATATAACCTCTGAGCTCGTACGTCTCAGAGAAGGGCGTTAAGCAAGAGAATAAATTCTCCGCCGCCAAACAGATATATATTTAATAGAAATCAATCACACAGACTAAAATCCAATGTCAGACACACAGTCCATTTACAAGTTCGTTCTGGGTCTGAACGAAACCGGAGGCACCTAGTACCCCGCATATCCATCGATCTCCAAGTACGTCTGGACGATCACCAACTGATTCTCTCCTCTTGGGTGTACGGCCCAATCAAGATCATCAGTAATTATCCAAACGACGTGAAGACCTCCGGTCTTCGACCACCGTCTTCATCTTCGACTTATCGTCGTATCAGTTATTCAGAATGGGATAAACCCGGTCTTTCTGAATAACTCGCGTATATAATAAAAAAGTGTTACACAAACACAACATACGCCTCATTCCAATTCATCAGTCACTAACCGTAAATTAACAAGAGAATAATTCCCCAAATATTAACCCCGAAGGCCGAAACCAACATCAGATCAATACCCAGGAAACCATTCTGCTTAGCTAACCGACAGTTAGTTTCTAAATTTCACATTCTTAGGGAAAGGTTCCCATTAATTTTATCAAAGATAAATTCTTTTAAATTTATTCTTTAATCTAGTTTTGAATATCAATTCAAACTAGTCAGGATTAGCGATCCACACCGTAGTGATCATTTATTTTATTGTAACACCCCGTGTATTCTATAACAGTGAAATTCACAAATTAAAGTATAATTAATTTCAAATCAAAAAATTAAGGGAAACAGGATACGCCATTGCGTTCGTCTCGGAATTCTGCTTGAGATAGAGTCCGAGTTTGCGTAAAACGGACTCCGTATGAAGAAGATATGACCTCCGGAAGTTTCGGAATTCAGTTTAAAATTCAAACAGACCAAAACAGCTCAGAAAAACTAATTCAAATTTCAAAATCGGGCCGGAATGGCCAGGGAGGGAAAATTCCCGCCCAAGGCACCCAGGTCGACTTGGCAGTCGACCTGGGGCTAGCAAGGTCGACTGGGCAGTCGACCTGGGTCACCCGTGTCGACTGCCAAGTCGACACGGTGTCGACTGGCATGTCGACCTGGCCCCTGAGCCAGGTTGAACCCAGCCCACCCTGGCTGGCCTGGTCTGTGTTTGGTCGATTTTCTGAGCCTTGCCTTGTCACTAGGGCTAGGTGTCAGCTCCTGGTTGGTCTCTCCTTCAAACGAACGGCTATTATTAAACCAAGATCCATCGACGGTCTAAATCAACTCACAAACTCTATAAAAAGGACCTAAGACTAACCCTAATTCACACAAACTAAAATGGAGATGAGACCGTCATGCTGCTGAGGAGAGACTAAGGATAGCCGTCAGAAATTGAGAGACAATTAGGAGATAATTCAAAGCTTAAAGCAACGTCAATCAAATCAAAACAACGCCTACAACAAAGGATAGCATCTCCAAATTCAGAATTCAGATTCCTGAATTGAAGATTCGTCATACGTTGTAAGTAGATTGCTATTCCGATGTGAATAATTAATTGCGTTTGATTTGTGTAAAATGCGAAATGGAATTGTGGCGATAATAATCTATATTTGTATGTTATTTTGATTCTAAGCGATTTGGGAATGTTATGGTATACGATTGGATATTTGCAAGTATGTGATTTGCGTTGGAAGTTAACAACGAAATGGAATTGTGGCGATAATAATCTATACTTGTATGTTATTTTGATTCTAAACGATTTGGAAATGTTATGGTATACGATTGGATTCATACAAGTATATGATTTATGTTGACAACCTTATGTTGTGGTATTTTATTTGGGATTCATGCAAGTATGTGATTCACTATTATGCCAATATGATGTACATACTTTTATGATCACTTTTAGTGTGTAATTGGATACGACTAAGTACTATAGTTTATATGAATCTATGTTGGAATTAGCAAATCATACTTTTGTATTAGAAACAAAAGTAAGCACCTTTATGAACATGACTAAACTATGTTTGGTATTATGCTTAGTTGAAACATGTTTTAGGCCTAAGTTGTTATCAAAACCATATGGTGATATATGTGACACAATTAAGTTAGGTTTACATTCCAAATTGCAAGTTTACATGAATAGAATGATTCATGTTTAAGTATTATTTATGCCATGATTACATGAATAGAATGATTCATGTTTAAGTATTATTTATGCCATGATTATATGAATAGAACGATTCATGTTTAAGTATTGTTTATGCCATAATCATGTGAATAGGATGATTCATGTTTAAGTATTATTTATGCCATGATTATATGAATAGAATGATTCATGTTTAAGTATTGTTTATGCCATGATTATATGCTGTTACAATTGCAAGTTCACATGTGCCTACTTTATGTTAATTGAATCGTTACGTTGCAAGTTCATGCGTTCATACTCCCCTTTTTATGTTACCTCATAAACACCATGTTATAAGCCTCCCCTTTTTCATATGGCTAAGTTGGGTTTAAATGTTAAACCCAACATATCTTATATTGTAGCGAACGTGTAAAACGGGGGTAATGACGTTTGGGTTAAAATATAGAACATATGTGTTGGCATGTTTGACGCATGCCAACAACCTTGAAAAAAAACAATAAAGTGGCATAAATAAATTTTAACCTATAAAGATAAATTTGAATAATGGGCCGCAAATATTTACATATAAAAAGAAAAGAGACAAAATATGTAAATGTAGAAAATACGATGTGTTTAACCCGAGGTTGGATTGAGTTGTGATGTAAACCTGCCCGGAACCGCCCGGCTGTCCAGTAGTCACAACAATACCTATCCAATGTGAGTGGTTAAACACGGAGCCCAATAAGGACCCGAGGTTAGACTGAGTTGTGGCGTAAGACTGCCCGGACCCAACCGGCAACAGGCAGCCACAACAATACCTGTCTAATGTGAGAGGTCGAGGCTTTAATAAGACAATTAAGGCTGAGTCAGGATTGATAGGATTAAGTAAATTGAATTAATACTTAATCAAAATGGAACAATCTAAATTATACAGACTGATTGGGGGTTACGTTTATTAAACACTTAACCAACTTAGCATGTTGGCTAGAAATAGAAAACCTAGTAGCGGGGGACCCTTTTCAGCAGTAACCCTACAAGGTGTATCAGGATACCCAGAACTAGGCAGGGTGGGGCACGATTACTGGGCTGACTGTAAGAGGTCAAATCGACGGCGGTGGTGCAGCAGTGTAGGTTCTAACGGGGTGCGGGCGTGCACACACTCCGGCGTAGAAAAATAAGGCACTGGGCACCAGTAGCATACCTGTGCATTCTAGGATTGTGTCGGGCCGCCACCATGGGACTTGATACACCCCATGGTGGGACCAGCATAGGTAACTACAACATCGGGGGCCGTAAGACACATGTAACTATGCGAGTATGAGCCGATCATCAGAAATGGATCACTTCACCCTGATTATGGGGTGCCTGTTGGGAACTAGTTTATATGGGTACAGAGATTAATATGGGGTACGATAGTATATTCGACCCTAGACAACTTAACTTAGTTTATGGTGCTTTCCCATTTCCAGCTTATACTTATCATACCCAGTTATTTATTCATAGACTGAATAGTCCTAGACTTACTCAGGCTTTATGTCTGACTCTACTTTTCTTTCGTCTTCTTTTCTTCCGTTTCCCCCCCAGGTCCACAGGGAGGGAATACCGCAGCTTGACCAGTTTTCACATCCAGCTTGAAGAGAAAGAATGTATTGCTTGGATCTTTTCCGTTTTGGACTATGGCTTTGGACAGCAATTATGGGACTTTTGCAGTTTATTTATGTTTCCTTTATGCTTCTTTAAATAATGTAATCAAGACAGTTATGAAGATGTTATGTTTTTGGAAGTATTGTAAGACAATTATGGCATGGTTTGTGTAACACGTATTTTAATGAAATAAAAGTTGTTGTTGTTTTCCGCTGTTTAAAAATATGTGTTCTTATATCTGTCTTGTATATCTGTGACTTATACTTATAAACCTCCACCAAAATTAGGGCATTCCCTTTGAGAGTGACCCTAACGGAGGTGGGGTGTTTCACTTGGTATCAGAGCATAGGTTTACCAGATAAGATAAAAAGTTTTGAAAATTTATTTTTTCAAAAAGGAAATTTAAAGAAACATTTTTAAAAGATAAAATATTATTTTATTTTTAAAAAAGCAAAGTCCCCCAAAGCCATAGGTACTATCTCTTATCCTTCGTTTGAATCTATCCTTTTTGTTTCAGCATGTCCGAAGAACTTAACTTGCCAGAGGGTGTACCAATACCTGGTTGGTTTAGACGGTTCTTAGAAGCAAGGGCCACTCAGCCAGGTCCTACCGTTCCTCCTCCCCCAGCTGCAGGAAGTCATCCGGCTGCAGCAGCACCTCTTCCTCCACCTCCTCCGCGGGGAAACACTTTTGCTAAGATATGTAAAGATTTTAAAGCTATGGGAGGAAAGGACTTTCATGGAACCGAATCCTTCGTGGTAGCTAGGAATTGGCTAAAGGAAACCGAGGACTTATTCGTCATTTTTGAGGTAGAAGATAGGCAGAAGGTACAACTGGCAGTGTGGCTATTAAAAGGTGAGGCTTCCTACTGGTGGGAAGTCACTAATGCAGAAAGACCAGTGGAAACATGGGAGGACTTTAGGGCAAGGTTTGAGGCTAAATTTATCTCAGACGCGGAAAGGAGTATGCAGTTGGAAAAATTCTTATTTCTTAAGCAAGGGAATAAGACAGTCAAAGAATATGTTAATCAGTTCGATGAGCTGGCTAGGTTCGGACTGGACCTAGTCAACACCCCGCACAAGAAGGCTCTCCGTTTTGTCAAAGGGTTGAATGAGCCATTACACAGTTTGGCCATGACCTATATACCCATGGGAGCTACATATGAAAGATTGGTACAGATGGCATTGCTGAACGAAGAGGATAAGAGCAAGAAGGAGACAAAGGCAGAAAGCTCTCAAGGGAAGAAAGAGGGTTTACAGCCTAAGAAGACAGACTTTAAGAAGGGCGGGAAAGACAACAAAGAGAAGAGGAAGTGTAATTTCTGTGGCAAAGTGGGGCACTTAGTGAAGGATTGCCGGAAAAAGAAGGCCAAGATGAATGGTGGGTGCTTTTCTTGCGGTGAGACAGGCCACATGGCTAAGGACTGCCCAAAGAAACGAGGACAGGGGCAGAGGGCTGGATCCACCTCAGGGGCACAGGTTCATGTGCTAGAGGCGCCACCTCTGCAACAGCGAGGTATAAATACTTCTGTAGAAAGTGTAGTTTATCTTTATGATCACCCCGTTCGCACTTTATTTGATTCTGGCGCATCACACTCCTTTATCTCGTCTACTTTAGTAGAATCTCTGCACCTAGAAACTAGTATGGTAGAGGACCCCTTAATTGTTTCAAACCCAATTGGGGGCCCGGCTCATTTGTCTATGATCTGTGTGGGATTGAAAATTTCTATTCTAAGCGTAGAATTTAAATGTAGTGCCTTTGTTTTGGGCTTTTCGGGATATGGTTTGATTTTGGGCATGGATTGGCTATCCAGTAATGGGGCCATCCTTGATTGTGAGAAAAGGGTTGTTAGGCTCCTGACCCAGCTCGGTAACACTTTGGAAATTACTTGTAATCCCTCGTATGCGGTTATGCTTAGTTATCTTGAATCGCTAGATGCCTCTGTTGAAAATTTGCAATCGGTTAGAGTGGTCCGAGAATATCCGGATGTCTTCGAAGAGGTGAAGGGCTTGCCTCCGAAGCGGGAGATAGACTTCCGCATATATCTTGTAGATAATGCAAAGACCGTTGCGTTGCCCGTTAGACACATGGCTCCACGGGAAAGGAAAGAGCTCAGTAAACAGATTAAAGAGCTTCTAGAGAAGGGGTTCATTAGAAGAAGCATTTCAGAATGGGGCGCTCCAGTGGTGTTCGCTACAAAGGCGGATGGTTCACTCCGTCTATGTGTTGACTATAGGGAGCTCAACAAGCTAACGAAAAAGAATAGGCACCCTCTCCCCAGAATTGACGATCTGTTTGATCAGCTTGTAGGAGCGTCTGTTTTCTCCCAACTCGATTTAGCGACCGGTCTTCATCAGCTAAGGGTGGCTGAAGATAGCATCGATAAAACGGCATTCAGAACCCCAGACGGCTTCTTTGAATGGCTTGTCATGCCCTTCGGCTTGACAAACGCACCTGCTTACTTCGTGGACCTAATGAGTAGGGTGTTCAGAGATTTCCTCAATAAGTTCGTGGTGGTCTTCATAGATGATATCCTTATCTTCTCAAAGAGTGAAGAGGAACATGCTCAGCACTTAAGGGCAATCGTGGAAACTCTGCGAGTCCATCAGCTAAAAGCCAAATTCTCCAAATGCCACTTTTGGAGAGAAGAAGTGAGGTTCCTTGGGCACATAGTATCCAAAGAAGGGTTAGCTGTGGACCCCGCTAAGGTAGTAGCGGTACAGGATTGGAAGACACCAAAGAACGCAACAGAGTACCGAAGCTTTCTCGGGCTAGCAGGCTTCTATCGGAAATTCATCAGAGACTTTGCAAAGATATCAGCCCCGCTCACAAAGTTGACCAAGAAGAATCTAGTGTTCAATTGGGACTTGGATTGCGAGTTTGCTTTCCAACGACTAAAAAGGTCTCTTACAACAGCCCCAGTTTTAACGTTGCCAGATGGAAGCAAGATGTTCACAGTTTACACAGATGCATGTGGGACAGGGCTAGGCGCTGTCTTAATGCAAGAAGGAAGGGTGGTAGCTTATGGCGGGAGACAATTGAAATTGCACGAAAAGAACTACCCGACCCACGATCTTGAGTTAGCTGCCATCGTCTTTGCACTCAAGTCTTGGCGACACTATCTCCTAGGTGAGAAGTTCGAACTTTACACTGACCATAAATCGTTGAAATACCTCTTCTCGCAGAAGGACCTTAACTTGAGGCAACAGAGATGGATGGAGTTTCTTGCCTCGTATGATTTTGAGATCTCCTATACTCCGGGCAAAGGCAACGTAGTGGCAGACGCGTTGAGCCGAAAGAAACTGAGCCTAAGCCCGCTGTTTGTTGAAAGACAAAGCCTAGAGTTTATAGCCAACTTTGACTTTAGGCCTTCCTCTGATTTTGTACCAGGCTTGCTAGCATCTCTCGAAGTACGCCCGACTTTAGTGGACTCAATAGGGACAGCACAACGCGAAGACCCTCAGCTTGTGGAGACGATTGATAGGCTAATTAGGGGTGAGACTTCAAGTCACCTCAGCAGATACACGATCGACGACAAGGGTTGGCTAAGGCGAGATGGAAGACTATGCGTTCCACAGACAGGGGATTTAGTAAAGAAGGTTCTCGAGGAAGCGCATCACTCCAAGATGACGATACACCCAGGCGGAGATAAAATGTACAAGGACATAAAGAGAACTTTCTTTTGGAACGGCATGAAGAAGGACGTGGCAGATTTCGTTTCTAAGTGTATGGTGTGCCAACATGTTAAGGCAGAACAGAAAAAGCCTGGCGGTCTGCTACATCCTCTAGAGGTCCCGCAGTGGAAGTGGGATAGCATCTCAATGGACTTCATTGATGGGCTGCCTAGGTCTAGGAGAGGCAACACTAGCATTTGGGTAATAGTGGATAGGCTTACTAAAAGCGCCCACTTTTTACCTGTCAAAAGTAAAAGAACTGCCTCATCTCTAGCATCTCTTTACCTCAAGGAAATCGTTCGACTCCATGGAATACCATCCAGCATTGTTAGTGACCGAGACCCTATCTTCACAAGTGAGTTTTGGCGGAGTCTGCAAGAAGCGGTAAGCACACAGTTATGCTTGAGCATAGCCTATCATCCCCAAACCGACGGCCAAACAGAAAGAGTGAACAGAGTTTTGGAGGACCTTTTAAGACTGTGCGTCCTTGACTTCGGAGGGACATGGGAAGACCATCTTCCTTTGGTGGAATTTTCCTACAACAACAGCTACCAAGCAACCATCGGAATGGCGCTCTTCGAAGCTTTATATGGAAGACCGTGTCGATCGCCCACTTGTTGGTGGGAGTCTACTGACAAGCTCATACTTGGACCAGATATGATCCGAGAGACTTCAGAGAAAGTAGACTTAATACGAAGAAGAATGAAGACAACCCAAGACAGACAAAAGTCCTACGCCGACAAGAGGAGGACCGACCTTGAATTTGAGGTTGGGGACAGAGTTTTTCTTAAGGTATCTCCGCTAAGGAACATTGTTTGTTTTGGAACCACAGGGAAGCTAGCACCAAGGTTCGTAGGGCCATTCCCTATCATCGAGAAAATTGGAAAAATGGCCTATAGATTAGAGCTACCCGGAAAATTGGCTGGAGTTCACAACGTCTTTCACGTTTCACATCTCCGAAAATGTCTACATGAATCTGCTGAAGTGGTAGAGCCAAATATCCTAGAAGAAGCTGAAGTGGAAGGCGAAGCAACCGTAAGGAAAGTTCCAATCCGCATATTAGGAACAGAAGTGAAGAAGTTACGCAACTGCGAAGTCAAACTCGTCAAAGTTCAGTGGAGCAACGCCGAAGAAGATGCAACTTGGGAAACTGGAGCTAGAATACGCGCAGCCTACCCTTTTCTTTTCGAGGGTACATCTTTGATCTTTCTTTTTTCCTTAAGTTGCGCTTTTATCTATCTTTTAGGTATATCTCCTCGACCTTATCTTTTAGGAAGAAACCCTTTGGATGAAAACATGTGATTGAAACATGTTATGGATGATGGTTGCAAGTGGTTGCAAGTGATTGCTAGTGGTTGCTCGTGGTTGCATATACACACACAATCTAGGTTTTAGATCGGCTCAGTCACTTCATATTGCATATGCATATATGTTTGCATTCATATATGGTTGAACTTTCATGTGTTGTCATATGGATGTTGCATTTGTATGAATGATTGTGCACTCATGTAGAATCATGAATAGGAGAATTTGCATACATAATGGATTCATGACACTTACATAATTCGCATTAAGGAGGTCAACTGAATCAGTAGACCGCCTGACTTTGCATTAGATAAGTACATGTACACACACACTTCGCATATGATCATGAAGCATTAGAAGTCTTTTAAGGACAATGGATGCTCGTGTTTGATGGATGAGTAGATGGATGTTTGGATGTTAGGATATGCATTCTTCCTGAACTTGAAGATTTCGGGGATGGAATCCTTTTAAGTGGGGGAGAATGTAACACCCCGTGTATTCTATAACAGTGAAATTCACAAATTAAAGTATAATTAATTTCAAATCAAAGAATTAAGGGAAACGGGATACACCATTGCGTTTGTCTTGGAATTCTGCTTGAGATAGAGTCCAAGTTTGCGTAAAACGGACTCCGTATGAAGAAGATATGGCCTCCGGAAGTTTCGGAATTCAGTTTAAAATTCAAACAGACCAAAACAGCTCAGAAAAACTAATTCAAATTTCAAAATCGGGCCGGAATGACCAGGGTGGGAAAATTCCTGCCCAAGGCACCCAGGTCGACTTGGCAGTCGACCTGGGGCTAGCCATGTCGACTGGGCAGTCGACCTGGGTCACCCGTGTCGACTACTAAGTCGACACAATGTCGACTGGCATGTCGACTTGGCCCTTGAGCCAGGTCGAACCCAGCCCACCCTGGCTGGCCTGGTCTGTGTTTGGTCGATTTTCTGAGCCTTGCCTTGTCACTAGGGCTAGGTGTCAGCTCCTGGTTGGTCTCTCCTTCAAACGAACGACTATTATTAAACCAAGCTCCATCGACGGTCTAAATCAACTCACAAACTCTATAAAAAGGACCTAAGACTAACCCTAATTCACACAAACTAAAATGGAGATGAGACCGTCATGCTGCTGAGGAGAGACTAAGGATAGCCGTCAGAAATTGAGAGACAATTAGGAGATAATTCAAAGCTTAAAGCAACGTCAATCAAATCAAAACAATGCCTACAACAAAGGATATCATCTCCAAATTCAGAATTCAGATTCCTGAATTGAAGATTCGTCATACGTTGTAAGTAGAGTGCTATTCCGATGTGAATAATTAATTGCGTTTGATTTGTGTAAAATGCGAAATGGAATTGTGGCGATAATAATCTATATTTGTATGTTATTTTGATTCTAAGCGATTTGGGAATGTTATGGTATACGATTGGATATTTGCAAGTATGTGATTTGCGTTGGAAGTTCACAACGAAATGGAATTGTGGCGATAATAATCTATACTTGTATGTTATTTTGATTCTAAACGATTTGGAAATGTTACGGTATACGATTGGATTCATACGAGTATATGATTTATGTTGACAACCATATGTTGTGGTATTTTATTTGGGATTCATGCAAGTATGTGATTCACTATTATGCCAATATGATGTACATACTTTTATGATCACTTTTAGTGTGTAATTGGATACGACTAAGTACTATAGTTTATATGAATCTATGTTGGAATTAGCAAATCATACTTTTGTATTAGAAACAAAAGTAAGCACCTTTATGAACATGACTAAACTATGTTTGGTATTATGCTTAGTTGAAACATGTTTTAGGCCTAAGTTGTTATCAAAACCATATGGTGATATATGTGACACAATTAAGTTAGGTTTACATTCCAAATTGCAAGTTTACATGAATAGAATGATTCATGTTTAAGTATTATTTATGCCATGATTACATGAATAGAATGATTCATGTTTAAGTATTATTTATGCCATGATTATATGAATAGAATGATTCGTGTTTAAGTATTGTTTATGCCATAATCATGTGAATAGGATGATTCATGTTTAAGTATTATTTATGCAATGATTATATGAATAGAATGATTCATGATTAAGTATTGTTTATGCCATGATTATATGCTGTTACAATTGCAAGTTCACATGTGCCTACTTTATGTTAATTGAATCGTTATGTTGCAAGTTCATGCGTTCACACTCCCCTTTTTATGTTACCTCATAAACACCATGTTATAAGCCTCCCCTTTTTCATATGGCTAAGTTGGGTTTAAATGTTAAACCCAACATATCTTATATTGTAGCGAACGTGTAAAACGGGGGTAATGACGTTTGGGTTAAAATATAGAACATATGTGTTGGCATGTTTGACGCATGCCAACAACCTTGAAAAAAAACAATTAAGTGGCATTAAAAAATTTTAACCTATAAAGATAAATTTGAATAATGGGCCGCAAATATTTACATATAAAAAGAAAAGAGAAAAAATATGTAAATGTAGAAAATACGATGTGTTTAACCCGAGGTTGGATTGAGTTGTGATGTAAACCTGCCCGGAACCGCCCGGTTGTCCAGTAGTCACAACAATACCTATCCAATGTGGGTAGTTAAACACGGAGCCCAATAAGGACTCGAGGTTAGACTGAGTTGTGGCGTAAGACTGCCCGGACCCAACCGGCAACAGGCAGCCACAACAATACCTGTCTAATGTGAGAGGTCGAGGCTTTAATAAGACAATTAAGGCTGAGTCAGGATTGATAGGATTAAGTAAATTGAATTAATACTTAATCAAAATGGAACATGCTAAATTATACAGACTGATTGGGGGTTAGGTTTATTAAACACTTAACCAACTTAGCATGTTGGCTAGAAATAGAAAACCTAGTAGCAGGGGACCCTTTTCAGCAGTAACCCTACAAGGTGTATCAGGATACCCAGAACTAGGCAGCGTGGGGCACGATTACTGGGCTGACTGTAAGAGGTCAAATCGACGGCGGTGGTGCAACAGTGTAGGTTCTAACGGGGTGCGGGCGTGTACACACTCCGGCGCAGAAAAATAAGGCACTGGGCACCAGTAGCATACCTGTGCATTCTAGGATTGTGTCGGGCCGCCACCATGGGACTTGATACACCCCATGGTGGGACCAGCATAGGTAACTACAACATCGGGGGCCGTAAGACACATGTAACTATGCGAGTAGGAGCCGATCATCAGAAATGGATCACTTCACCCTGATTATGGGGTACCTGTTGGGAAGTAGTTTATATGGGTATAGAGATTAATATGGGGTACGATAGTATATTCGACCCTAGACAACTTAACTTAGTTTATAGTGCTTTCCCATTTCCAGTTTATACTTATCATACCCAGTTCTTTATTCATAGACTGAATAGTCCTAGACTTACTCAGGCTTTATGTCTGACTCTACTTTTCTTTCGTCTTCTTTTCTTCCATTCCCCCCCCAGGTCCACAGGGAGGGAATACCGCAGCTTGACCAGTTTTCACATCCAGCTTGAAGAGAAAGAATGTATTGCTTGGACCTTTTCCGTTTTGGACTATGGCTTTGGACATCAATTATGGGACTTTTGCAGTTTATTTATGTTTCCTTTATGCTTCTTTAAATAATGTAATCAAGACAGTTATGAAGATGTTATGTTTTTGGAAGTATTGTAAGACAATTATGGCATGGTTTGTGTAACATGTATTTTAATGAAATAAAAGTTGTTGTTGTTTTCCGCTGTTCAAAAATATGTGTTCTTATATCTGTCTTGTATATCTGTGACTTATACTTATAAACCTCCACCAAAATTAGGGCATTCCCTTTGAGAGTGACCCTAACGGAGGTGGGGTGTTTCATTTATTTTCCCAACCCCAACCTATTTATCCCATGAAGTAAAACTGGTCATACTTCATATCTAACACCACGGTGTTATCGGTAAATTCAATTACCATTTCACGTTCAAATCTAATTAAAGATTTAACTATCGCCTGGAGCAAAACTGGTGATACTCCATTCTCGATCTTTTCAATCTAATTAAAGATTCATTAAAACTCCACTTAGTTTTAATCTTTGACAGGGTTAAAGAATCAGTGTCATTTAAAACACGGTTCACGATAAACCCCAAAATCACATCACATTTCAATCAGTCCCTAACCGTAAATTAGCAAGTGAGCAGTTCCCTAAGTATTAACCCCGAAGGCCGAAACCAACATCAGATCAATACCCCAGAAACCATTCAACTTAACTCACCTCAAGTTAGTTTCTGATTTTCTTATCTCCTTTGGGTCTAAGAACAGTATTATTGAAGATACCGTTCACAACAACCCAAAATCACATTCCATTAATTATTAGGTTAAAGAACATGTGTCATTTAAAACACTGTTTACGATAAACCCAAAAATCAATTCACTATTCAATTCCAATTAAATTCCATTTAATTGGTACACTTCATTAAATCTAAATAAAAAGATTTAATCTTTATCTCAACTGGGCTTAAGAACAGTGTCAATGAAGACACCATTCACGACAAACCCAAATCACATTTGATATTAAATACAAGGCTCAAAATAGAAAATATATCGGCTTATATTCAATATCAAATTCTACGACCAACAAATATCGTATTGGAAATAACGATATAAATATATCTTTCAAATTTCCATAACAATATTGTATAATCATGAAATCCAACATCGAAATATTCCAAAGACAATTTCGATTCAAATCCATTCCAATTCAATTATTGGAAATTCTGGTTATTTTTAAAACCACTTTCAAATCCACTTTATTTATTTAAAAATAAATAAATTATTATTCTAGTTCAAAACTAGTTCATTTCGATAAAAATCTATTTTTGTCTTTTCAAAGATGGAGTTTATCATCCTAATTCTTCCCAAATCACTTCTTCTGATTTTACACAAATTATTGATATTTTTAATAATTTTATCAAGGCCCGTACAGTCGATTTCCACCAACGGCCATCGAACTGCACTTACAGCGACCTTTTCCAAATTTTATTTGGACATAATTTCAAATCCAACCGTTAGATTTCTAATTTCTAATATTTGTTAGAAAGCTCTTTTCGATACGAACCCAACGGTTCCGGTTTTAGGAGAATCCGACGGTCGGATCTCCCGCAATATCCATTCGAAGTCAATGGTCGAAATTCGCGAACTGCCGCAGCGTGGCGCGTTCTATTCAGGCCATTATATTATATAAACAATATATATAATATATACTTCGTCAATTTCCTTTTCAAAACGTATTTTATAAATCGTTTTAAATTCGTTTTCGAAACGATTTCAACTTCATTTTCAAATTCAAATCAAGATTGAATTTTTCACTATAAATTCGTTTTAAATTCATTTCAAATTGATTTCAATTCAAATGGATTTCTAATTCAATTTCAGTTCGTTTCCAATTCAATTCAATTTCAATTCGAATTCATTTTTATTCAATTTCAATTCGAATTCATTTCTATTCAATTTAATTCGAATTTCTATTCTTTTCAGTTTAATTCGAATTTCGAAATCACTTTCAATATTCATTGAAAAATGAATAAAATCGATATAAATATCGTTCGCGTCAAAATGGCGTCAATCTAATCAACTCGGCTTCATATATTTCTATTTTCAAGTATTCTATTTCAAATATTTCTATTTTTTTTCAAAACTGGAATGAGGCCCAATCAATTACCATATAATGTTAATTATATGGATTTTCTACAACACATGTATAAAATAACAACGATAATTAATCAACCATCATCCAGAGTGCACCACACAACTGCATAAGCATTAAATATAAATAATTAACGCTTACACAGTCTGTCGACCAATCGATCGACATATAGCTAAAAAAATTGGGATTAGTTTACGCCAAATATCATCCCAATACCCGTGTGGGGTTCCAAACAATCAAACACAGATTTTATTTGTGCAGTTGGGCGATGTGTAAAATTTATCGTCCCAATCAATATCAGTCAAATGTGTGTATATAAACAAATCGTTCTATTTGTTTATATTTATTTATTCACATTCATGTTAAAAATTATATTTTCAACTATAAAATATTTTTAACTACATAAATATTTTATTTCATTTCACATCACATCACACAATCAACTACACATCAAAATCAAACAAACAAGCATACAAGCCGTCCATGGTCTGTGGACGACGGGTGTCGGGTGCTACTAAACACCGTCTGCATCCTAATATATATTTTAACTAGAAAAATTAAATTAAATGTGAGAAGTTCTCACCGAGGGATCCACTCCTCCATTATTTATTTCTGAACTATCTGGATTCTGTTTCGCTTCCATTCAGTTTCATCGCAATCTGTTTCACGCAGTTAATATTAAAAATCACATTTTTGTTTCAAAGATATATTATAAAAATTCAATTTTTATATCGCTACTTTCTATATATAAAAACCGATTTTTTTTTTACTTTCACTTCATATATATATAAATCTAATTTTTACTTTACTACACATATAAAAATTATATTTTTATATCTCCACATATATAAAAATATATATTTTAAACCTTTATATAATATAAAAATTATATTTTTAACCTTTCTATAATATAAAAATTATATTTTTATATCTATTTCTAATATAAAGATCGAATTTTTATATCATCGCCATAAAAATCACATTTTTACTCCACTATATATATAATAAAAATCAGATTTTTATTTCGCTATATATATAAAGATAATATTTTTATATTCTCTACATAAACAAAAATCATATTTTTACGTCTTCTACATAATAAAGATTACATTTTTAATGGTCCTAAAATCAAATCTTTTCATGTTTAAAAATTTAATCTTTTCACGTATAGAAACCTAATCTTTCCTCACATTAAAAATCAAACCTTTGTTCGATTAAAACCCAAATCTTTGTCCACTAACATCCTACATATAACTGGTTTTCGTTTTTATATAACGAATTATTTTATATAAAAAAATTTAAAGAAATAAAAATAAATTAAATAAAAACTTACATTGGAAATCGAGGGGGAAGGGGAAGCAGGCGATGGAGGGTCAGCGAGAAGGGGGGGGGGAGGATGTGCGGCGCTTCCCAGGTGGTCGGGTGGCCTTCTGGCGATGGTGGGGCCCGTTTAGGGGCTGGTGCGTCGATCGTTGTTGAGGGGGAGCTTCCCGTCGACATAGAGGAGAGAGGAGGCGAGGGAAGGGGGTTTGGTCGAGGGTGTGACGGAGGGAGGAGGCGGCGCGAGAAATCAATCGGGGACAAGGGGTTTTACTGAAGGAAGAGGGAAGAGAATCGCGAGGGGGGGGGGGCGCTTCCATCGGAGGTCGGAGGAGCGGTGGCCAACGCCAGGGGCAGGCGGCGGTCGCGATGAGGAAAAAGGGAGGGAGGCGTCGGTCAACGGGCTCTGGAAAAAGGGGGTTTGGGAGATATGAGGGAAAGAAAAAAAAAGGGGGGGCTTATATGAAATTTTTATATTATTTTATTTATTTATTTTCTCCTTACAGTTGACTTTTAATTCGAACACTAAACGAGGCCCAATGACTGATGCCCGTAGCTAATTACCCCTATTCCGAACACAATGGGATATGTATCGTAGGCTGATTCGATCGTTTCGATCAGTTTTCGTCAAAATCAAAATATAACTCTATATATTGAATTTTAAATGCGCATTTCAATTTACTGGGGTCACATACTAACTCTAAAAATTCCCAAAAAATATTTTCTAGCTTCGTATTGACGATACGGTCCTAACAAATCTAGTTTCGTCGAATTCTGAGACCGACTGAAAAATGACCATTTCCCAGTCGATTAAAATCAACTAAAATTGGTCAATCGCGTTTTCTTTTGCCACACTCATATATTGTGTGACGACCCGCCCCGCACCAACCTGCATTTCCTCCGAAAGTGCGCTGTACACATGCCCAACTAGCACGGGACGGTCGTCAGGAGAAAGGAAAGAAGATGATGAACTAATCAAGGAACCTGTAGAATGTCTCACAGCGCACGGGATAAAATATAATAATAACATACTTGACATAAAACAGGCGAGACAGTGCATAAGCTGATAACTAAAACCAACATCAATCTCAAAGCAGCGGAAACCCAAATACAGCTTATTACAACTTTTCAAAATCTACTGTCTCTAAACAAAAGAAAGCCAAAATAGGAGATACACCACCAATGCCCAAGCAGTGATCTTCAACAGCACAGGGAGAATACTATATATAAGTTACGTGGAAGCCTCCTGCTCGTCTCCGGATCATCTACCCGTGCATCACCAGCTAACCTGTCTCTAGTCTGCTCGTGTGAGCACCTAGAGTAATAAGAGGAGACATAAAACTCTGGGTCAGACATAAAGCCTGGTATGAGCGATAAGCATCTAAACAGAATAATAACAGGTATACTAAACCATACCTGAACCTGGACCTGCAACCAAAGAGTTAGTACCACATACCGTACAATACTCCAAGGTGCCATAATAAACAGTGTAAGAATACGGGGGTGGGGTGTGCATGTCATAATGATAGCAAACAGATCATCCATGGCAACCATCCTCACATCCCTCACTCAGTGCGTAAAGCGTACGACATCTACCACTTTGGGACACTAGACAAACTGAGGTAACGACGAATCCCGACTTGTAGAAACCCCGCTGTGACCAAGCCAAACACTTGGAGTCATGACCAAACATTTCAATGACCCACTTCATTGGTCGTAGCCCTTGGTTCTACCGATGCCATAATGGCCCTGAATCCGCCTTCGTACCTCCTACCATAGTGGTCCAAAGCTATAGACGTCGATAACTCCTTGGCACGCGTCCCGCAGCAAAGCCCAATCATGAAGTAAACTCGTTGATTCCCATCTGAATCTTAAGCTCTAACTTCTCATTTGGACTTCCTTTGCATCTCGGGTTTTGTCGAATTGGAGTGGGTCTTCAGAAGAGTTGTCGTGCATTAACAGTACTAGAATTCGTTTCGGTTCGGTAGTCATCATCTTCATCGGTTCGGGTCGGTAGTCCTCTTCTTCATCGGTTCGGGTCGGTACTCCACTTCGGGTCGGGTCGGTGTCCTCCTCCGGGTCGGGTCGGTTCAGGGATTCTCCCCCTTCAGATATCGGTTTGGTTCGGGTGTCTCTGCTTGAGTTCGGTTCGGAGGTAGTTCATCCGATCCGATTCTTTCTGTTTGACTTGTTTGCCTGCTCCGATCCGTCCTGTTCCCTTTCCCCGATCCGATCTGCTCTATTGCTCCGATCCGATCTTCTGTCCAACTCCAACTTTAAGCAATGGCCTTCCTTCCTGCCAAACTTCTTCCAGTGACAAGTCCCAATCCAGTTCGGATTCCCTTGGTCAGTTCACTAGTCCGATCCGACCCCTGCTCCGATCCGAACCGGTTCAGAACCTGCACACTTCTGCAATTTTCCAGCGAGCTTTCTACGCCGTTCGACGACGTTTTCGACCAATTTAACTATTCTAATCAATCATAAAACATACCATAGAGTCATAGCAACATGTAATAGCAATTGCAAACACCAAACAACAATTTAAATGAATCAAAATGGATCAAAAGTGGCCAAAACCTCACATTTTCCTATGATCCCTATTAATCATGTTTAAACATACGATTAGCAAAACACATCGAAATTAACCCAAATTTCTAACAGAGCCTTAAAACATTATTTTAGAATTTTAAGAATTTTTCCAGAATTTATTTACGTATAAATTCGCTAATCTTCACTAATTACCCTTAATTAACTGTAATTAGTGTCAAAACGATGCTATCACTCACCTTTGCCACAACTAGAACCCCAAAACTGAAATATCCTCTGATTTGGCGCTGTTCCCAATCTTACACAGCAGCTCCACCTCGGTTCTTGTGCTAATACTCCTTGATTCGATGTTTGCTATGCCAAATCTCCAATTAGAAAGTGATTTTTGGGTGTTTTAGAGAGATTTAGAGAGTGGAGGCCATGGCTAGGTCAAGAGAAATGAAAGTGGCGGCTGGAAAATGTCTAAAGAAATGTTTTCTAACCCTAATCAGCCTCCATATACCCCTAAACCCGAAATTCCCCTTGGGCCTAGCTGCTAATCACCCGGTTAAGCCCAATTAAGCTGTTTTTAACCATCTGAAACTTGTTTCAGCCATATCTCCCAAACGGTGAGTCCGTTTGGCTAATGTGACCACTCTACGGAAAGAGAAACCATCATCCGAAGTCAATGGAAGTGGTTTCAGGTCAAAATTCTTTTTCAGTCAAAAGTTATGGCCAAAACAGTGCCAACTAGGGGGTAAAATGGTCATTTAAAAATCGAGAAAAATCATGAACATGGGAAATGACCCCAATAGTCGTCTCCCAAAGTTACATGACCATACGACTTCGTATGTGAAAGAAATAAATATCCTACGATCCTATGATGCGTAGAACGCGGGTCGTTACACTCTCCCCCCCTTAAGAAATTTCGCCCCCGAAATTCCTTAACCCAAAACATACAAAGGATCCCGCATGCCTAACAACCATATACAACAATCAAATATGCAAAACAAGCAAACAAGCCTATCCTAGCATGCGGAAAACTAAATCGAAGTCAAAATCTTACCGGGCAAAGAGTTCTGGATACTTCTTCCTTATGTCCTCCTCTGTTTCCCAAGTACAATCATTCTCGTCCTCGCTCCACTGAACCTTGACTAGCTTCACCGCCTTCCTTCGAAGTTGCTTCATGTCGTGCTCGACAATACGGGCCGGCTTGCGGTTCCCAACCGCCTCGGGTTCTACTTCGAAGTCCTCTAACTGATCAGGTGAAACAATCACATCCGGGTCGTGAACGAACTTCCTTAGTTGGGAAACATGAAATACGTTGTGAACTCCCGCCAACTTCTCTGGTAAGTCAATTCTATATGCCAAATTCCCGACTAGTTCAAGAACAGGGAATGGACCAACAAATCTTGGTGCCAACTTGCCTCTCCTGCCAAATCTTATTACGCTCTTCAACGGAGAAATCTTGACAAACACCAAGTCGCCAACGGAGAATTTTAAGTCTCTTCTCCTCTTATCAGCATAACTCTTCTGTCTATCTTGGGCAGCCTTCATTCGCTGTTGAATGATCTTAATCTTATCTGAAGTTTCCCTCACCACATCTGGTCCAAGCATAAACTTCTCGCCAGTCTCTATCCAACATGATGGTGAGTTACACGGCCTTCCGTACAAAGCTTCAAACGGAGCCATACCGATACTGGATTGGTAGCTATTATTATATGCAAACTCTACTAGATGCAAATGGTCATCCCATGATCCACCAAAATCCAATATACATGCTCTCAAGAGGTCTTCCAAAATACGGTTCACCCTCTCCGTCTGACCGTCGGTCTGAGGATGATATGCGGTACTGAGACGTAACTCTGACCCTAGAGCCTCTTGTAAGCTCTTCCAAAACCCACTAGTGAACAACGGGTCTCGGTCGCTCACAATGCTTTTAGGTATTCCATGAAATCTCACTACCCACTTCATATACAATTCTGCTAACTTAGCTGCCGTTCTGGTCGATTTGACTGGTATAAACCTTGCACTTTTAGTCAGTCGATCTACAATTACCCAAATGCTGTCATATCCCGATCTAGTCCTTGGTAAACCATCGATGAAATCCATCGAGACTTGCTCCCATTTCCATTCGGGAATTTCTAAGGGCTGTAACAACCCACTAGGCTTCTTTTGCTCGGCTTTAACTAGCTGGCAATTCATGCACTTGGATATAAACTTCCCAACGTCTCTTTTCATCCCTTCCCAGTAGTAGGTCTGCTTCATATCTCGATACATCTTATTACCACCGGGGTGTATAGTCAGCTTTGAGTGATGACATTCTCTAAGCACTTCATCTCTCAATCCATTGACATTGGGTACAACAAGCTTTCCATTCTTTCTAAGCCATCTATCTCGATCAAGCCCATACTTTTTCACCTCCTCATCGATACCCATCTCTAACTTGGAGATGATTTCCGATAGATTAGGATCGTCCCTCTGACTAGAGCCGATCCGTTCAACCAAAGTGGGTCTAATCGTCAAACTTGCTAACATTTCTGGATCCAATTTGCACTTTGGTCTGAAATCAAACCCCGCGATAAACTCCAGTTGCTTCCATTCAAGGAACATAGCCCCTAAGCTGGCATGTCTTCTACTCAATGCATCAGCCACCGCATTGCCCTTTCCTGGTGTGTATGCGATGTCAAAATCATAGGAAGCTAAGAACTCTAACCATCTCTGCTGACGGAGATTTAAATCCTTCTGGGAGAATAGGTACTTCAACGACTTATGATCTGTAAACAGCTCAAATCTTTCTCCCAAGAGATAGTGTCTCCACATCTTTAACGCGAACACGATCGCTGCCAATTCTAAATCATGGGTAGGGTATCTTCTCTCGTGCGGTTTCAACTGCCGACTTGCGTAAGCTACAACCCTACCGCCTTGCATCAATACAGCACCCAGTCCGGTACCACAGGCATCCGTGTATACCGTCATCTCTTCATCCCCTTTAGGAATGACTAACACTGGTGCGCTTGTCAACTTGTCCTTTAGACTTTTAAATGCATCCTCGCACCTTTCATCCCAGACAAAAGCTTGATTCTTCTTGGTCAACTGGGTCAATGGTGCTGCTATCTTGGAGAAACCTTGGATAAACTTACGATAATATCCAGCTAACCCCAAGAAACTTCTTACATCTGTTGCATTCTTGGGCGTAGGCCAATCCTGTACCGTAGCCACCTTCGCCGGGTCCACAGCAATCCCATTTTCTGATACAACATGGCCCAAGAACCTCACTTCCCTCTTCCAGAAGTGGCACTTAGAAAACTTTGCTTTCAATTGGTGTTTTCTCAACACCTCCATCACTATTCTTAAATGTCCCTTGTGTTCTTCCTCTGTCCTCGAGTAGACCAAAATATCATCAACGAACACAAGGACAAACTTATTCAACTGATCTCTGAATACCCTATTCATAAGATCCACAAAATATGCCAGGGCATTAGTCAGCCCAAATGGCATAACCAACCATTCATAAAATCCAGACGGCGTTCGAAATGCCGTTTTAGCTATACTCTCAGCTTCCACTCTAAGCTGATGAAAACCTGTCGCGAGATCCAACTGAGAAAATATCCTCGCGCCACTCAACTGATCGAACAAATCATCTATCCGCGGTAGAGGATACTTGTTCTTCCTCGTCACTTTATTCAACTCGCGGTAGTCTACACACAAACGAAGGGAACCATCCGCCTTGGTAGCAAACACAACTGGTGCTCCCCATTCAGAAACACTCCTTCTGATAAATCCCTTCTTCAAAAGATTGCTGACTTGCACCTCGAGCTCTCGCTGCTCCCTTGGTGCCATACGACGAAGTGGCATCACTATAGGTCTGGCATCCTTCACCAAATCAATACGAAACTCAATCTCTCGGTGTGGTGGAAGTCCGGTCACTTCTTCGAAAACATCCGGATACTGGCCAACCACGGGCAAACCTGACAACTCACTATGCGGAATGTCGAGGGAGTTTAGAAAACTAGCCAATACCCCCTTACTGGGTAGACCACCAAACACTATCCTCTGCCCATCATCCGCTCTAGCTGTCACCAACAAGCCCTCACAGTCTACCACCACCCCGTATCTTTGGAGCCAATCTACTCCCAAAATAATGCCAAACCCAGTAAAGCCCAAGACAAAGCAATCACAAACAAACATGCATCCATGACTCGATAGAACCACATTACGACAAATCATGCTAAGGCTAGTCGAACCACCAATCGGGTTCGTCACTACTAAAGGTCTATCGACAATCTCGGGCTCCAATCCCAACCTATCTACCAGGTCACTAGATATGAAAGAACTGGAAGCTCCGGTATCAAACAAAACTCTAACAGGAACATCATAAACAGAAAGCATACCTTGAATGACGACATTCTTTCCCTTCTCCGCCGCAGTTGGGGCATTCGACGAAGAAGGAATAGCGTTAAGGGCATATGCTTTCACCATCTGCTTTTCTTTAGGGGGTTGCGGACACTTGTCCTTGTGATGTCCCAATTGGCCACAATTGAAGCACTTCCTATCCGCTGGCTTGGCCCGACAATTACTAGCATAATGGCCCTTCTTACCACAGCTGAAGCACTCCACATCTTGCTTATTCTTTTTCTTCTGGCCATCCTTAGCTTGGTTCTGCTTTCTCTTATTCTGGGAACCACCCTTGCCTCCACCACTAGCTTGTGGCTTTGGCTCATCTGCGGATGCAACCTCAGTCTTCGACTTAGGGTAGAGACTTTCCGATCTTAACGCTTTCCCCACAATCGATTCAAACGTCTCATCGATGTGGTTAATAAGTTTTTCCCCCAAGTACTGATCCAAACCAGTTATGAATTTCTCATTCTTTTTCTCGGCAGTATCAATAAGAGATAACCCATATTTTGACAAAGTGTCAAATTCAGCAATATACTCTGAGACAGCTCTGCCATTCTGCTTGAGCTCCAAGAATTTCTTAAACAGCACTGACTTCTGAGCAGCTGGAATGAACTTCTCGATAAAGCAAGCTTTAAACTGCTCCCAAGTAATCTGATCTTCGGGAGTAGCTGCCTTTATAGCATTCCACCAATTCATTGCCCGCCCTTGCAGCTGACGGGACGCTAGCTTTCTCTTCATCGCATCCTCGATACCCAAATCCTCGAAGATACGTTCGCAACTATCCAACCAATCTTGAACATCTGTGGCCGACTCCGTTCCGTGAAACGACTTCCCACCAAGGCTAGTATAATCCTTATTCAACTTGGCGAAGTCGACCCTCGGCGCCTGCACTATTGGACCACCACCATTTCCACCATTGGGAGCTGCCCTCTGTACATCTCTAAGCATCTCTCTCATGAGGTCAGTAAACATTGTCCTCATGTCAGCAGCATTCCCATTGTTGGCTCCCCTACCAGTACCTCTAGTATATCGGCTCATCGTCAATTTGAAAAAGGAAACGATTAACGACTCCATAGTGGTGCTAGTGCAGTACGACTTCATCCTTATACTACTAATAGTATATATATATATAGCTTTTAAAAACCAAAGTAATCACAAATACGCTCTCTCGTATACGTATATTATCTCTCCCTGATAACTTCCCTAGGTTAACTACGCAACCTAGAGCTCTGATACCAAGTGTGACGACCCGCCCCGCACCAGCCTGCATTTCCTCCGAAAGTGCGCTGTACACATGCCCAACTAGCACGGGACGGTCGTCAGGAGAAAGGAAAGAAGATGATGAACTAATCAAGGAACCTGTAGAATGTCTCACAGCGCATGGGATAAAATATAATAATAACATACTTGACATAAAACAGGCGAGACAGTGCATAAGCTGATAACTAAAACCAACATCAATCTCAAAGCAGCGGAAACCCAAATACAGCTTGTTACAACTTTTCAAAATCTACTGTCTCTAAACAAAAGAAAGCCAAAATAGGAGATACACCACCAATGCCCAAGCAGTGATCTTCAACAGCACAGGGAGAATACTATATATAAGTTACGTGGAAGCCTCCTGCTCGTCTCCGGATCATCTACCCGTGCATCACCAGCTAACTTGTCTCTAGTCTACTCGTGTGAGCACCCAGAGTAATAAGAGGAGACATAAAACTCTGGGTCAGACATAAAGCCTGGTATGAGCGATAAGCATCTAAACAGAATAATAACAGGTATACTAAACCATACCTGAACCTGGACCTGCAACCAAAGAGTTAGTACCACATACCGTACAATACTCCAAGGTGCCATAATAAACAGTGTAAGAATACGGGGGTGGGGTGTGCATGTCATAATGATAGCAAACAGATCATCCATGGCAACCATCCTCACATCCCTCACTCAGTGCGTAAAGCGTACGACATCTACCACTTTGGGACACTAGACAAACTGAGGTAACGACGAATCCCGACTTGTAGAAACCCCGCTGTGACCAAGCCAAACACTTGGAGTCATGACCAAACATTTCAATGACCCACTTCATTGGTCGTAGCCCTTGGTTCTACCGATACCATAATGGCCCTGAATCCGCCTTCGTACCTCCTACCATAGTGGTCCAAAGCTATAGACGTCGATAACTCCTTGGCACGCGTCCCGCAGCAAAGCCCAATCATGAAGTAAACTCGTTGATTCCCATCTGAATCTTAAGCTCTAACTTCTCATTTGGACTTCCTTTGCATCTCGGGTTTTGTCGAATTGGAGTGGGTCTTCAGAAGAGTTGTCGTGCATTAACAGTCCTAGAATTCGTTTCGGTTCGGTAGTCATCATCTTCATCGGTTCGGGTCGGTAGTCCTCTTCTTCATCGGTTCGGGTCGGTACTCCACTTCGGGTCGGGTCGGGTCGGTGTCCTCCTCCGGGTCGGGTCGGTTCAGGGATTCTCCCCCTTCAGATATCGGTTTGGTTCGGGTGTCTCTGCTTGAGTTCGGTTCAGAGGTAGTTCATCCGATCCGATTCTTTCTGTTTGACTTGTTTGCCTGCTCCGATCCGTCCTGTTCCCTTTCCCCGATCCGATCTGCTCTATTGCTCCGATCCGATCTTCTGTCCAACTCCAACTTTAAGCAATGGCCTTCCTTCCTGCCAAACTTCTTCCAGTGACAAGTCCCAATCCAGTTCGGATTCCCTTGGTCAGTTCACTAGTCCGATCCGACCCCTGCTCCGATCCGAACCGGTTCGGAACCTGCACACTTCTGCAATTTTCCAGCGAGCTTTCTACGCCGTTCGACGACGTTTTCGACCAATTTAACTATTCTAATCAATCATAAAACATACCATAGAGTCATAGCAACATGTAATAGCAATTGCAAACACCAAACAACAATTTAAATGAATCAAAATGGATCAAAAGTGGCCAAAACCTCACATTTTCCTATGATCCCTATTAATCATGTTTAAACATACGATTAGCAAAACACATCGAAATTAACCCAAATTTCTAACAGAGCCTTAAAACATTATTTTAGAATTTTAAGAATTTTTCCAGAATTTATTTACGTATAAATTCGCTAATCTTCACTAATTACCCTTAATTAACTGTAATTAGTGTCAAAACGATGCTATCACTCACCTTTGCCACAACTAGAACCCCAAAACTGAAATATCCTCTGATTTGGCGCTGTTCCCAATCTTACACAGCAGCTCCACCTCGGTTCTTGTGCTAATACTCCTTGATTCGATGTTTGCTATGCCAAATCTCCAATTAGAAAGTGATTTTTGGGTGTTTTAGAGAGATTTAGAGAGTGGAGGCCATGGCTAGGTCAAGAGAAATGAAAGTGGCGGCTGGAAAATGTCTAAAGAAATGTTTTCTAACCCTAATCAGCCTCCATATACCCCTAAACCCGAAATTCCCCTTGGGCCTAGCTGCTAATCACCCGGTTAAGCCCAATTAAGCTGTTTTTAACCATCTGAAATTTGTTTCAGCCATATTTCCCAAACGGTGAGTCCGTTTGGCTAATGTGACCACTCTACGGAAAGAGAAACCATCATCCGAAGCCAATGGAAGTGGTTTCAGGTCAAAATTCTTTTTCAGTCAAAAGTTATGGCCAAAACAGTGCCAACTAGGGGTAAAATGGTCATTTAAAAATCGAGAAAAATCATGAACATGGGAAATGACCCCAATAGTCGTCTCCCAAAGTTATATGACCATACGACTTCGTATGTGAAAGAAATAAATATCCTACGATCTTATGATGCGTAGAACGCGGGTCGTTACATATTGAATCGAAAAATTATGAAAATTGGAATCTTGCAATAACTTGGCATCACGGATCCAACAAAAGTGGTTTCGTCGAAATCCGAGATCGTTTGCAAAATGGCTATTTTTAAGGGCCATAATTCCATAGCGACTATTCTGAATTTTCAACTGGGCATAACTTTTGATTCCCGCTATGAAATTTTGATTTTTCGGATTCGTTGGAAAGATATTCTCCATTAGATTCAAATATTTTTAGTTTCACTAAAATCTGGTTTATTTCGAATCATGTACATTCATTTGAATTTTAAAATCGAATTATCGAACTACCGCGCCATTTTCAATTCCTTTTATATATATAAATAAATATTTATATTCTAACGACGATTCGAATAAATATATACATTCTATTCTATTAAAAATAAATTTCTCGTCGATATTATTTGAAATAATTCATTTTAAATAATCAAAATTTGCTAAAATTGCCAAAATAAAAATTTTAATTTGGCTCGGATTTTCGGGTTATTACAATCTCCCCCACTTAAAACTTTTCGTCCCCGAAAAGAAACAAAGCCGAAAGTTGTTTCACAAATCAACTCAACTTTCATTATTTTCATTACGGCTTAAGTTCTTCAACTTTTCAGTTTCTAAGAACTTTTCAAATTTTTCAAAAATTTGGCTAACACCCTAATTTTCGAAAAATTTCTCCATAACCTCCCCTACACCGGGAGCACTGGGAAAATCCTGAAATTGCCATACAGGCCCTCTGATCTCAAAAAGAAAAAACCAAGCGGCTAGCCGATCGGCTCATAAAATCATCATCACCTAAACAAAACAGTAAATTATGGTAAACATGTACCTATTTATCGGGCAAACAATTTTATTTCTCTGCTCCAGCCTCCTTGCTATGGCCTGTTCAATGTAAGTACATGTATATGCAAGCAAATGCGACTAATTTTCAAACAATTCAATATTTGATTCTATTAGGCGTAATGGTTCAAAATTTCAAACAAATAGACAAACAACACAACCATCAATCAATTAGTTGGTTATCTTTTCAAATTCATTACTTAAATACATAGTCCAAAAAATCAGATTTTTGATGCCAAATCACAACAATAGGCCCTATCTAATTTGGGTTCTCACACCAGTCAATAGGGAATATATAGATATCACACGTTCGTCACTCGAATATAAATTCTGATGATGATATATCAATCATCAGATTCACCCCCGGGCGACTAGAGTGTAATTCTATATCTATCCAGCATATTAAAATTTCAAATACACGTGGATCAGACGTATACGCAAAATCTTTATATACTGGACTGTCCAAATCAATATAAATAAATAATCAAATACGAATAATTGATTTAAATTTCAAAACAAAATTTGTTTTCACTTTCAAAAAATATACTCTTCACACTCGTTCTAGGATACTGCTGATCCCATCTCTAACGGGTCATTCTCGTTGGATATTACTAATCCAATCTCTGATGAATTCTTTCGTATGGTTCTAAGGTGCCTTATTCTCTGAGCTTTGTAAACCAAAGCTCTGATACCAAATGAAGCGACCCGAACTTCCCCGATCTCCGAAGAGAAGAGAAAGAACGAATTACTGTGAGGACAAGACAAATCAGAACGCAGACGGAAGAACATTTCATTGTATATAACAACAATTCCATCAGATTACAAGAACATACAGAGTATAAATGAATATTACATTCGATAAATATCAGAGATTACAATAAATTACAAAGCAGAGGAAAATAATACAATACACAACTGAAGGAGATATACGGATACAAAGCTTTCCGGATATCGTTCCAGCTGTAAACCAGGATCCTGTGAATATAAATCTGCAAAACCAAAACTACTAGCTGCCCGTGTCGAAAATAAGGGCACCCAGAGTTTAGGTTAAAACAATAAACTCCAGGTCAGTCATGGGACTAGTGTGAGAACAAAAACAGTTAATAATCTTTATTTTAAAGTTCGGTAAATCAAGGGACCACGCCGTATAACACGGAACGGGTTTCCTCCCAAGAATACCAGTGAATAAAACAACATCGCAATGCTAAATAAAGAACAATGAAGCTACTATAAGACCCAGTTCCCATCACACAATGCAACGCAAGCCGGAGGATAGGGTTTTTACCTTACAATAGCCAAGAATGCTTGATACGTTTACAACAAATCATTTATTATCACTATAAGTGTATAGTGTATAAAACAACTTCAAATCATAAGTATCAACCATAGACGACATAAGCCCCCCATCCCACTATGTCGCCATATATAGGATTACAACTAAAACCGAAACGTCACGTATTGGAAGTTGGGTTTCCATCTGCGAACCGAGGAAAAAGATAGTCCTCTACCGATTCGAGACGCTCTAGTCCGCCCCTCAGGTCAGAGCTCGAGTGACCTTTGGATCGTCAGGGCCGGTCCACCGATGTGGATTAAATTGCCTGAACACTACGTTTCCCCGCCCTTTGGGGCGTAGGTGAGCCAACTAAATGACTCCATCGGTTCGAGAACGACCGATATATCCAAAGCGCCTCACACCAGCAACAACCACATAAGTTAAACTCGTCAGGGCGTGTAAAACCACTGACGCCACTTCTAACTAGAAGAAAATGCATGCCCTCCCTGAGGTCCTTCTCCCGTTTTTGGTTCACAACCGAGGTGCGAGGCTCGCGAATCAACGTTACACAAAGATACGCCACACAGGCTGTGCTTTGATCATCAACCACAAGACTTTGCTTTTCAACAGAAGCCTTGATCATCTGCCACATAGGCATGCCACACAGGCAATTCACTCCATGCGTTTGATATCCATCGATATATAACCTCTGAGCTCGTACGTCTCAGAGAAGGGCGTTAAGCAAGAGAATAAATTCTCCGCCGCCAAACAGATATATATTTAATAGAAATCAATCACACAGACTAAAATCCAATGTCAGACACACAGTCCATTTACAAGTTCGTTCTGGGTCTGAACGAAACTGGAGGCACCTAGTACCCCGCATATCCATCGATCTCCAAGTACGTCTGGACGATCAGCAACTGATTCTCTCCTCTTGGGTGTACGACCCAATCAAGATCATCAGTAATTATCCAAACGACGTGAAGACCTCCAGTCTTCGACCACCGTCTTCATCTTCGACTTATCGTCGTATCAGTTATTCAGAATGGGATAAACCCGGTCTTTCTGAATAACTCGCGTATATAATAAACAAGTGTTACACAAACACAAAATACGCCTCATTCCAATTCATCAGTCACTAACCGTAAATTAACAAGAGAATAATTCCCCAAATATTAACCCCGAAGGCCGAAACCAACATCAGATCAATACCCAGGAAACCATTCTGCTTAGCTAACCGACAGTTAGTTTCTAAATTTCACATTCTTAGGGAAAGGTTCCCATTAATTTTATCAAAGATAAATTCTTTTAAATTTATTCTTTAATCTACTTTTGAATATCAATTCAAACTAGTTGGGGATAGCGATCCACACTGAAGTGATCATTTATTTTATTTTCTCAACCCCAACCTATTTATCCCATGAAGTAAAACTGGTCATACTACATATCTAACACCACGGTGTTGTCGGTAAATTCAATTACCATTTCACGTTCAAATCTAATTAAAGATTTAACTATCGCCTGGAGCAAAACTGGTGATACTCCATTCTCGATCTTTTCAATCTAATTAAAGATTCATTAAAACTCCACTAAGTTTTAATCTTTGACAGGGTTAAAGAATCAGTGTCGTTTAAAACACGGTTCAAGATAAACCCCAAAATCACATCACATTTCAATCAGTCCCTAACCGTAAATTAGCAAGTGAGCAGTTCCCTAAGTATTAACCCCGAAGGCCGAAACCAACATCAGATCAATACCCCAGAAACCATTCAACTTAACTCATCTCAAGTTAGTTTCTGATTTTCTTATCTCCTTTGGGTCTAAGAACAATATTATTGAAGATACCGTTCACAACAACCAAAATCACATTCCATTAATTATCAGGTTAAAGAACATGTGTCATATAAAACACTGTTCACGATAAACCCAAAAATCAATTCATTATTCAATTCCAATTAAATTCCATTTAATTGGTACACTTCATTAAATCTAAATAAAAAGATTTAATCTTTTTCTCAACTGGGCTTAAGAACAGTGTTAATGAAGACACCATTCACGACAAACCCAAACCACATTTGATATTAAATACAAGGCTCTGAATAGAAAATATATCGGCTTATATTCAATATCAAATTCTACAACCAACAAATATCGTATTCGAAATAACGATATAAATATATCTTTCAAATTTCCATAATAATATTGTATAATCACGAAATCCAACATCGAAATATTCCAAAGACAATTTCAATTCAAATCCATTCCAATTCAATTATTGGAAATTTTGGTTATTTTTAAAACCACTTTCAAATCCACTTTATTTATTTAAAAATAAGTAAATTATTATTCTAGTTCAAAACTAGTTCATTTCGATAAAAATCTATTTTTGTCTTTTCAAAGATGTAGTTTTTCGTCCCAATTCTTCCCAAATCACTTCTTATGATTTTACACAAATTATTGATATTTTTAATAATTTTATCAAGGCCCGTACAGTCGATTTCCACCAACGGCCATCGAACTGCACTTACAGCGACCTTTTCCAAATTTGATTTGGACAAAATTCCAAATCCAACTGTTAGATTTCTAATTTCTAATATTCGTTAGAAAGCTCTTTTCGATACGAACCCAAACGGTTCCGGTTTTAGGAGAATCCGACGGTCGGATCTCCCGCAATATCCATTCGAAGTCAATGGTCGAAATTCGCGAACTGCCGCAGCGCGGCGCGTTCTATTCAGGCCATTATATTATATATACAATATATATAATATATACTTCGTCGATTTCCTTTTTAAAACGCATTTTATAAATTGTTTTAAATTCGTTTTCGAAACGATTTCAACTTCATTTTCAAATTCAAATCAAGATTGAATTTTTCACTATAAATTCGTTTTAAATTCATTTCAAATTGATTTCAATTCAAATTGATTTCTAATTCAGTTTCAGTTCGTTATCAATTCAATTCAATTTCAATTCGAATTCATTTTTATTCAATTTCAATTCGAATTCATTTCTATTCAATTTAATTAGAATTTCTATTCTTTTCAATTTAATTCGAATTTCGAAATCAATTTCAATATTCATTGAAAAATGAATAAAATCGATATAAATATCGTTCACGTCAAAATGGCGTCAATCTAATCAACTCGGCTTCATGTAATTCTATTTTCAAATATTCTATTTCAAATATTTCTATTTTTTTTCAAAACTGGAATGAGGCCCAATCAATTACCATATAATGTTAATTATATGGATTTTCTACAACACATGTATAAAATAACAATGATAATTAATCAACCATCATCCAGAGTGCACCACACAACTGCATAAGCATTAAATATAAATAATTAATGCTTACACAGTCTGTCGACCAATCGATCGACATATAGCTAAAAAAATTGGGGTTAGTGTACGCCAAATATCATCCCAATACCCGTGTGGGGTTTCAAACAATCAAACACAGATTTTATTTATGTAGTTCGGCGATGTGTAAAATTTATCATCCCAATCAATAACAGTCAAATGTGTGTATATAAACAAATCGTTCTATTTGTTTATATTTATTTATTCACATTCATGTTAAAAATTATATTTTCAACTACATAAATATTTTATTTCATTTCACATCACATCACACAATCAACTACACATCAAAATCAAACAAACAAGCATACAAGCTGTCCATGGTCTGTGGACGACAGGTGTCGGGTGCTACTAAACACCGTCTGCATCCTAGTATACATTTTAACTAGAAAAATTAAATTAAATGTGAGAAGTTCTCACCGAGGGATCCACTCCTCCATTATTTATTTCTGAACTATCTGGATTCTGTTTCGCTTCCAGTCAGTTTCATCGCAATCTGTTTCACGCAGTTAATATTAAAAATCACATTTTAGTTTCAAAGCTATATTATAAAAATTCAATTTTTATATCGCTACTTTCTATATATAAAAACCGAATTTTTTTTTACTTTCACTTCATATATATAAAAATCTAATTTTTACTTTACTACACATATAAAATTATATTTTTATATCTCCACATATATAAAAAATTATATTTTTAACCTTTATATAATATAAAAATTATATTTTTAACCTTTCTATAATATAAAAATTATATTTTTTTATCTATTTCTAATATAAAGATCGAATTTTTATATCATCGCTATAAAAATCACATTTTTACTCTACTATATATATAATAAAAATCAGATTTTTATTTCGCTATATATATAAAGATAATATTTTTATATTCTCTACATAAACAAAAATCATATTTTTACGTCTTCTACATAATAAAGATTACATTTTTAATGGTCCAAAAATCAAATCTTTTCATGTTTAAAAATTTAATCTTTTCACGTATAGAAACCTAATCTTTCCTCACATTAAAAATCAAACCTTTGTTCGATTAAAACCCAAATCTTTGTCCACTAACATCCTACATAGAACTGGTTTCCGTTTTTAATAACGAATTATTTTATATAAATAAATTTAAAGAAATAAAAATGAATTAAATAAAAAATTACAGTGGAAATCGAGGGGGAAGGGGATGTAGGCGATGGAGGGTCAGCGAGAAGGGGGGGAGGATGTGCGGCGCTTTCCAGGTGGTCGGGTGGCCTTCTGGCGATGGTGGGGCCCGTTCAAGGGCTGGGCGCGTCGATCGTTGTTGAGGGGGACCTTCCCGTCGACATAGAGGAGGCGAGGGAAGGGGGGTTTGGTCGAGGGTGTGACGGAAGGAGGAGGCGGCGTGAGAAATCAATCAGGGACATGGGGTTTTACTGAAGGAAGAGGGAGGAAGAGGGAAGAGAATCGCGAGGGGGGCGCTTCCTTCGGAGGTCGGAGGAGCGGTGGCCAACGCCAGGGGCAGGCGGTGGTCGCGATGAGGAAAAAGGGAGGGAGGCGTCGGTCAACGGGTTCTGGAAAAAGGGGGTTTGGGAGTTATGAGGGAAAGAAAGAAAAAAAGGGGGGGGCTTATATGAAATTTTTATATTATTTATTTATTTTCTCCTTACAGTTGACTTTTAATTCGAACACCAAACGAGGCCCAACGACTGACGCCCCTAGCTAATTACCCCTATTCCGAACACAATGGGATATGTATCGTAGGCTGATTCGATCGTTTCGATCAATTTTCGCCAAAATCAAAATATAACTCTATATATTGAATTTTAAACGCGCATTTCAATTTACTGGGGTCACATACTAACTCTAAAAATTCCCGAAAAATATTTTTTAGCTTTGTATTGACGATACGGTCCTAAGAAATCTAGTTTCGTCGAATTCTGAGACCGACTGAAAAATGGCCATTTTCCAGTCGATTAAAATCAACTAAAATTGGTCAAACGCGTTTTCTTTTGCCACGCTCATATATTGAATCGAAAAATTATGAAAATTGGAATCTAGCAATAACTTGGCATCACGGATCCAACAAAAGTTGTTTCGTCAAAATCCGAGATCGTTTGCAAAATGGCTATTTTTAAGGGCCAGAATTCCATAGCGACTTGTCTGAATTTCCAACTGGGCATAACTTTTGATTCCCGCTATGAAATTTTGGATTTTCGGATTCGTTGGAAAGATATTCTCCATTAGATTCAAATATTTTTGGTTTCACTAAAATCCGGTTTATTTCGAATCACGTACATTCATTTGAATTTTAAAATCGAATTATCGAACTACCGCGCCATTTTCAATTCCTTATATATATATAAATAAATATTTATATTCTAACGACGATTCGAATAAATATATATGTTCTATTCTATTAAAAATAAATTTCTCGTCGATATTATTTAAAATAATTCATTTTAAATAATCAAAATTCGCTAAAATTGCCAAAATAAAAATTTTAATTTGGCTCGGATTTCCGGGTTATTACAATTAACATGTTAAAGTTGACCTTTTTTTATCTAACAAAAATGTAATTTAACATATGCTTTTTTAATTCTTCATTAACATGTTAAAGATGACATTTTTTTATCTAACAAAAATGTATTTTAACACATGATTCTTTTATATTTTAACATATGCTTCTTTTATTCTTCATTAACATGTTAAAGATGACATTTTTTTTATCTAACAAAAATGTAATTTCACATATGCTTCTTTTATTCTTCAGACATGTTAAAGACGACATTTTTTTTATCTAACAAAAATGTAATTTAACATATGCTTCTTTTATTCTTCATTAACATGTTAAAGATGACATTTTTTTATCTAACAAAAATGTAATTTAACATATGCTTCTTTTATTCTTCATTGACATGTTAAAGATGACATTTTTACCTAACAAAAAATGTATTTTAACACATGATTCTTTTATTGGTTTATACATACAATAAAAATGTAATTTTTATTGTTAAAACATTTTACTTTAAAATATTCTTTATTTTAAAAGATTCTTTATTTTAAAAATATTCTTTATTTCAAAATATTCTTTATTTCAAAAGATTCTTTATTTCTGAATTGGAATGCGACTCAATCAATTACCATATAATTTCAGTTATATGGATTTCATACATCGCATGTATTCAAAAATAATGATATATAATTACTAAACAGTCCATTCACATCCAGAGTAAAATTTACAATTGTGTGAGCATTAAAATAAATAAATAACGCTCATCACAGCCTGTCAACCCATCGACTGACATACAACTAAATATTGGGGCTAGTGTATATCAAATATCATCCCAATACCGGTGTGGGGTTTTCAAACAACAACATCATTGGCTAATAAATTTAACCAACTCTAATTCGGTTTGGATTATTTTTCTACTTAGCCAATTTTACTGTTTAAATTATAAATGGATATTTATAATTTTATTTCAACTACTACATTAATATTAACATTATTTTTAATATGTTGATCATCACAACATCACAAACAAAACACAATACAATCAATTAAATCGTCCATGGTCTGTGGACGACAGTGAGGTGAGCTAACAGGCACCGTACAACATTTGTTATAATTAAAAACAAATAAAAATCAATACTGACAGTTTCATATATGCAGTTATAAAATAAATAACTGTATAAGAATTTTAGTGAAAAGTTCTCACCTTCGGTTTCCACTCCGTCAAAAATTGAGACGAGCTCCAAATCACTTCAGATTAGTTTCATTGTAACGCTCTCATCGATACAGTTCCAAAGGATCCTGTTTCGCTGAATTCCGAGTTCGTATGAAAAAGTTATGCTTTTTATAAGATTTATGTATATATATATGTCATTAACATAATTAATTAATTAATTAATTAATTACGTTAATCCTTACTAATTACATCCTCTAATCTCCTTTCTCCTCCAAAAACATATGTACACAGCAGGTCTTTCATGCAACTTCCTCCACCTCCTTCTCCTTCGTTTCTCCACGAAATCACAAACCGTAAACACCGTTATTCATCTCTTCTACAATCTCAACACCATGAATCTCGAACTCAAGCTCTCCCCAAAAATCATTCACAGCCAAACGTGCGTTGTCCCCTTTATTCTCTCAACAAAAATTGTCGCCAAATTCACTCAAACTTTGCATACAACCTTATTTCTACCTCATGAACTCAAAACCAAACTCAAAAACAAGCAAGGATGCACCAATTAGCCAAAAAATCCAACCCTAGCTCGCCTAAAGCTTACGATGGAAAAACACAGCGTACGAAATGCTCTTGAACCTCTCCCATACTCATGCCAAATCGAAAAGCAAGCTCTAAGGATCACATATATATTTATTTCATGATTTTTAGTGGAATATTTTAGTTTCTATGATTTTGAAAGATTGAAAAGCTCTCATTTTTAGGGTTAGAAGGAGGAATTGGGGTTGTCGTGTATTTGAGTTTAGGAATAGGTATAGGAAGGTTTGAGACAATTTATAGTGGAGCTAATTTATTTATTTTTAATGATTTTTATATTTTATTATACTCAAATATCGCTCATTTTCAACGTTTAAAAATCCGTGTGGTCACCTACGGATCCCGTTTTCAATAAAAATTGACATGTAGCTACTCTCTGATATTACGGATCCAAGAAACTAGTTTCGTCAAATTCTGAATCAGTATGCACAAACAACGAATTTTTTAAGCCAAAATAGTGACTATTTTTCTACTGTAAAATCACGCTCGACCACATACTGATTCTAAAAATCACGGAACTTGGAATCTTACTATTATTCGATGGTACAAATGCAGGAAAAAAAGTAGAATCGAATTCCGAGGTCAACTCAGTAATGTTCCTTTGTAAAACTGCTCAAATTAGCTTCAAAAAATGCGATTTTGGTGTACCTTTTCTTCTTGTACGCTCAAAGGCCAACTTCAAAAATTATGGCCTTTTGGATTTAACCATTATTTGAGAATACGAACAAAAAAAAAGGGAATTGAATTCCGAGATCGTCTCCATAATGTTTCTTTGTAAAATGACTGCCCATTTTTGAACAAATGGTTTTGTTTCGGAAGGTCACATACTGACTCCGTTCGACGCGTATTTTGGAACTCAACAATGATTTGTCATTACGAATCCAAAATATTATCTCGTCTAATTTTGAGCTTTCTAGCAAAATTTCACTTTTAAGGGCTATGCGATGAATTTAAAAATAGAATTTTTAAATCTTCCAAAAACAAAGCTAATAAATTAATTTAATAATTTTACTAAGTTTGTTTTAAGTCAGATAAAGTATAAAAACTAATTTTAAACTTATTCTCAAATTTTATTTAGCAAAAATAACCAATTTATATTTACGAATTACTTAAAATAGCTTAAATTAAAATTTTAAATTAGTTCGGAAAATATGGGTTGTTACAATAGCAAAATTTTAAATTGGTTCCTTGCTCCTCAGGAAGAGGGCGAGGGTTCGATTCACGCCTCATGCACTTTAGTTCAAATAAGGGGGCTTACCATGTGTATAAGCCTGATGACTCCGCGGACCGGGTTAGGTGCACTAGGGGGAGTTTTACGGCAGAGCCGATTTCTCTCCTGAAAAAATTCAAAAAATAAAAGCTAAATTTTAATATTACGCCAAATTAATTAGTTGTAATTGTAATATTTGTATTAGTAATTGCTGATTAATTGACAAAACCATTTAATGCAACTTACATTAAAAAGAGATGAAGCCTATGTTTAATCAAAAGTTAAGATGAATCCTAAACCAAAAAATAAACAAACGGTTATATTTTTGGTGTACATTTTTCTCAGTAGACAATGTGACAAAATTAATGCGGATTACATTAGAAAATAAAAGTTCATATCACATGAGAAAGAGGGGTGACCGTGCTGGAGTTAATAGATGACAAATGACATGCACATAAAGACGTGAAGGTGGGAAAAAGTTGTATGGTAAAACTGTCTTTAAGGACAACTAAACGGGAAGAAAAAAGCAGCATTGTAAAATTAATATCATATTATTGTTCATTTATGCACTGACTATAGGAAGAGCCCGAAAACTCAAATGAAGAAATATTAAAAGCATTGAATTAGTATTACAATTTTCTGTATATTTACAAATTACAAAGTTGCTTTTATTGCTTCTTAATGTTAATTCAATGTAATTGGAATAGTAGCATTAGTAATTGCTTATTAAGGAGGGATGTAATATTACAGTGAACTAAAAATATTAGATGCTGCTTAAACGTAGCAAAATTGTGATATTAAAGTGAATTAATTTGATGCAATTGTAATATTACTATTAGTAACTGCTGATTAATTTACAAAGCCATGTAATGCAATTTACGTCAAAAAAAATAAAGTGTATAAACCAAAAAATAAATGATGTTATACATAACATGAGGTACACATATGAGGTTGAAGAAGCTTTGCGGTAAACGCTAAAACGTAAACCAATATAAGAGAATAGGCTTCTAAGGTGTATAAAGTAGAAACAATATGCTACTTTAATGAAACACACAATACAATCTTTAAATGTTGAAACAACATAAATTTACAAACCAAGATAAAGTATCATTTCAGAAGGAAAAAACATTTTGAGTTCGAAATTCTACATACATAATGTAGAAACAGTTTGCTGTCTAATTCTAAATACATAATATAGTATGCTGCTAGAGTTTGCGCGGTTTGAGTTTCCTGTTTGGGTTGAAAAAAGAAAATATGCTATTCAAACTCAGATGAAGTATTATAAAATTCATCACATTTGAGTCTCAAATTATTTGGTAAACATATCATTATCACAAAGAAGATACGTTATCTCTTTTTCAAAAAATACTACTGAAAATCAGCTAAGCTGTCTTACAAAATAATACATTATATATTTCAAAACTTAAAATAAAAAAATATCTATGGCTGAGAATGAAAGAGAAGGAAGTGTAAACATGAAAAAGGACAGTATGCTACTTTTATGAAACGCACGCCACAATCCGTAAATATTAAAACAACATAGATTTACAAACCAAGATAAAGTATCATTTCAGAGGGGAAAAAACGTTCAAGTCCTAAATTCTAAATACATAATGTAGAAACAGTTTGCTGTCACTAATTACTACGGCACTGGGGATATTAGAGGTGAAATATGTTATGAATTTTAAATACATAATGTAGTATGCTGCTAAAGTTTTGGTAGTTTGAGTTTGCTGCTTGGATTGAAAAAAGAAAAAAAATGCTATTCAAACTCAAACGAAGTATTATAAAATTCATCACATTTGAGTCCCAAGTTATTTGGTAAACATGTTACTATCATAAAGAAGAGACATTATCTCTTTTTCAAAAAATACTGCTGAAAATCAGCTAAGCTAACTTACAAAAGAATACCTTATATTTCAAAACTTAAATAAATAAATAAAATATGACTGAGCATGAAAGAGAAGGAAAGTCATTTATTTATGGTCAAGAATGCAATACAAATCTAAAATGCATAATCTATTTATAGCTAACACTGTGAATATGCAATTTACAAATCATAAACTTTTTCGTTACTTTGGCAATTTTGAAGTTGCAATTAATTTTTGTCAATCAATAACTGGTTTTTTCTTCGTAATTATAGCCTTTCATTCAAACTTGAACCAACAAAAAATATAAATATTTATTATTGAATCTGTAATAACCCGTAAAATCTGGGCCAGTTTAAAATTTTTATTTTGGCAATTTTAGTGAATTTTGGATATTTAAAATAGATTATTTTAAATAAAATCGACGAGAAATTTATTTTGAATAGAATTCGAACGTATATATTATACGCGTCGTCGTTAGAATATAAATAATTATATATAATTATAAATAGAATTGAAAATGGCGCGGTAGTTCGATAATTCGATTTCAAACTTCAATTGAATGTACCGGGTGCAAAACAATCCGGATTCTAGTGAAACCAAAAACATTAGGATCTAATTGATGATATCTTTCCAACGAATCCGAATAATCAAAATTTCGTAGCGGGAATCAAAAGATATGTCCAGTTGAAATTTCTGAATAGTCGCTATGGAATTCAGGCCCTTAAAAATGGACATTTTGCAAATGACCTCGGATTTCGACGAAACCACTTTTGTTGGATCCGCAGTGTCAAGTTATTGCTAGGTTTCAAATTTCATAATTTTTCGAATCAATATGTGAGCGTGGCAAAGGAAAACGTGTTTTGACCATTTCAGTTGATTTTAAATCGACTGGAAATTGGCCATTTTTCAAACGGTCTCAGAATTCAACGAAACTAATTTTGTTAGGACCGTATCGTCAATACGAAGCTAGAAAATATTTTTTTGGAATTTTTAAAGTTAGTATGTGACCCCGGTAATTTGAAATGTACGTTTAAAATTCAATATAGCGATTTAAGTGTAAATTTAACAAAAACTGATTCAAACACTCGAATCAACCTACGATACATATCCCATTGTGTTCAGAATGGGGGTGAAACGCTATAGACGACAGGCGGTGGACCTCGTTTCGAGTTCGTTTGTAAAAGTCAACTTTTTAAATTAATTAAATAAATAAAAAAATAAATATCCCCCCTTTAACCGTTCTGCCCCCCCCCCCCCCCCCCGTCCAATTTCATTTCAAAAGGAAAAAAAGAAAAAAAAGAAAAAAAAAGGGGGCCGATCGCAGCCCTAGGCGGAGCACCGCCGCCGCGCCATCAGGCGCCGCCACCTCGGCGCTGACTCCCCCTCGATCCTCCTCTTCCCCTTCCTCCGCGACCCCCTCTTCCTCAATACCCCCTCCCCTTAAAACCCGCCGCCACCTCGCAGGAAGCCACCGCACCACCGCCTACCCCCCCTCCCCCAGTGATGTCCGCCGAACCCACATCGAACCGCCACCCCTCCGAGCCGCCGGCGAGCCCCCCCCTGTAAGTTCCCTGACTGTTTTTTTATTTATTTATCTACTTTAAAAACTGTGAATTTTATTTATTTTAAAAACTGTTTTTTTATTTACTTAAAACTGTTTTTTTTATTTACTTTAAACTGAATTTTATTTATTTAAAAAAAAAAACTGAATTTTCTTAATTTTAAAAACGGATATTTTTATCTACCTTAAAAACTGTTTTTTTTTATGTTGTAAAGTTTTAAAAATGTAATCTTTTATATAACATGGAAGTAAAAATATGATCTTTATATTTTTAAAGTATTAAAAATATGATCTTTATATTTTTAAAGTATTAAAAATATAGTCTTTACTATATAGATGATGTAAAAATATGATTTTCGTTTATGTAGAGAATTAGAAATATAATTTTTACATTTTAGGAATATTAAAAATAGCATCTTTATATGTGTAGAAAAATAAAAATGTGATTTTTATAATGAGATTTTTAGAAAAGGTGAAATCTTTAAATGAGAAAAGGTGAAATCTTTAAATGAGAAAAGGTGAAATCTTTAAATTAGAAAAGGTGAAATCTTTAAATGAGAAAAGGTGAAATCTTTAAATTAGAAAAGGTGAAATCTTTAAATGAGAAAAGGTGAAATCTTTAAATTAGAAAAGGTGAAATCTTTAAATTAGAAAAGGTGAAATCTTTAAATGAGAAAAGGTGAAATCTTTAAATTAGAAAAGGTGAAATCTTTAAATTAGAAAAAGTTCAATCTTTATATTTGAAAAGCTAAAATCTTTTTATGTAAAAAGGCGAGATCTTTATATAGAAAATAGAGAAGTATAATATGATTTTTAAATTGAAAACGAACAAATAAAAATGTGATTTTTATTTTAAAAACATCGAAATATAAAAATGTGTGATTTCTATATGTAGTGGCTACGGACAACAAAGAAGAAGAAAAGGCGAGAACGACGAAGTTCTCTACAATAGGAGTGTCGTGGTATTGGATAGCTTTCGATGAGAACTTCTCACTCAAAATTCTTTTTCTAGTTATATATATATATACTAGGATGCAGACGGTGCTTATTAGAAGCACCCGACACCCGTCCACATACCATGGACTTGTTTGTTTGGTTGTGTAGTTGGATAGATTAATTGGTTTGAATTGAATTGTTTGGTGAATTGAAATGGATTTGATTGATGAGTGAATGGCGTGGGCCTTCACTAGACCGGGGATAAGGCTAGGCCTCGTCCCGTTTCTAGTATCGTGCTGTTATGCCGCCGAAATTTTCTAAAATATGTTAGAAAAATGAAAATATCATTTTATTGAATAAATGAACTGAATAGAAATTCATGTGTTGAAATAAAATATTTTATCGTTAAAAATATAGTTTTTAACGTGAAAGTGAATAAATAAAATATTTATAAACAAATCGGCCGGTTTGTTTATATACACTGATTTGACTGATATTGATTGGGTCGATAAATTTTACACATCGCCCAACTGCACAAATAAAATCTGTGTTTGATTGTTTGAAACCCCACACGGGTGTTGGGATGAAATTTGAAGTTCACTCATCCTGATTGATTAAATATGTCGATCGGTTGATTGACAGACTGTTATAAGCGTCAGATATCTATATTTGATGCTTATACAGTGTAGTGTACTTTGGTTGATGATTGATTATTTTTCAATGCTATTATATACATGTGTTGTATGGAATCCATATAATTAACGTTATATGGTGATTGATTGGGCCTCATTCCAATCGGGAAAATAATGAATATTATAAAAGAAAATTCATGTGTTGAATATAAAAATAGTCATGTGTTGACGATGTTCATGTGTTGAGTGAAATATTTTATATAATAAAAATTTACATCTTTATCATATTTAAAATTAGAACTACTTCCCAGTAGAAGTCTAATTAAAGATCAAACGATAGATACCATAATTTTATAAAATATTTTACATAACAAAAATAGTGAGGTGTTGACAGTACTCATGTGTTGAGATTAGTCGTGTGTTGAAAGAAATATAGATTCATGTGTTGAATGGGATAAATATTCATTTGTTGGATAGAATAAAGGAGTTTTGAAAAATATAAAGCCGTGTTGATTAGAGATGCGTTATTTCGACGTGAACGATATTTATATTGAATTGAAAACGATTTCGAAATGAATTGAATTGAAAACGATTTCGAAATGAATTGAATTGAAAACGATTTCGAAATGAATTGAATTGAAAACGATTTCGAAATGAATTGAATTGAAAACGATTTCGAAATGAATTGAATTGAAAACGATTTCGAAATGAATTGAATTGAAAACGATTTCGAAATGAATTGAATTGAAAACGATTTCGAAATGAATTGAATTGAAAACGATTTCGAAATGAATTGAATTGAAAACGATTTCAAATTGAATTGAAAGTGAATTGAAATGAATTCAAGTTGAATTAAAATTTGAATTGAAAAGAAAGTTGAAATGGTTTTTGAAACGAAGTTAAAACGATTTATAAAATTCGTTTTAAAAGGAAATCGACGAAATATATATAATATATATATTATATATATATAATGGCCTGAATAGAACGCGCCGCGCCGCGGTAGTTCGGGAATTTCGACCATTTATTTCAAACGGACATTGCGGGAGATCCGACCGTCGGATCCTCCTAAAACCGGAACCGTTGGGTTCGTATCGAAAAGAGCTTTCCAATGAATATTAGAAATTTGAAATCTAACGGTTGGATTTGGAATTATGTCCAAATCAAATTCGAAAAAGGTCGCTGTAAGTGCAGTTCGATGGCCGTTGATGGAAATCGACTGTACGGGCCTTGATAAAATTATTAAAAATATCTATAATTTGTGTAAAATTATAATATGTGAATTGGAAAGATTTGGGCTGGAAAATTCCACATTTGAAAAGATAAAAATAGATTTTTATTGAAATGAACTAGTTTTGAACTAGAATTAAAATCAATTTATTTTTGAAATAAATAAATTGAATTTGAAAGTGATTTTGAAAATAATCGATAATTTCCAATACGTGAATTGGACTGGAGTTGAATCGAAATTATCTTCGGGATATTTCGATGTTGGATTTCGTGACTATACAGATATTGTTATGGGAATTTGAAAGATATTTTATATCGTTATTTCCAATACGATATTTGTTGGTTTCAGAATTTGATATTGAATATAAGCCGATATATTTTCTATTCAGAGCCTTGTATTTAATATCAAATGTGATTTGGTTTGTCGTGAATCGTGTTTTTGATGACATTGGTTCTTTAACCCAGTTAAAGGCAGGATATTGATTTTTGAAAAGATTAAAGCTAAGTGGAGTTTTAATGAATCTTTAATTAGATTAAAAATGTGAATTGATAATTTAAATTATCAAATCTGAAAGGTGATCGAGAATGGAGTACCACCAGTTTTGCTCCAAAGCGATAGTTAAATCTTTAATTAGATTTGAACGTGAAATGGTAATTAATTTTACCGATAACACCGTGGTGTTAGGAATGGAGTATCACCAGTTTTTCTCCATGGGATATAGGTTGGGATTGGGAAATAAAATAAATAATTACTTCGGTGTGGTTCGTTAATCCCGACTAGTTTGAAATGATATCCAAAGGAAGATTGTAGGATAAATTTAGAAGAATTTATCTTGGATAAAATTAATGGGAACATTTCCCTAAGAATGTGATATTGTGAATAAAAGAATATTCTGAATTGGGATGAGGCGTTTGTTGTGTTTGTGTAACATTTGTTTATTATATACGTGGGTTATTCAGAAAGGCCGGGTTTATACCCATTCTGAATAATCGATTCGACGAGATGTCGAAGGTGAAGACGGTGGTTGAAGACCGGAAGTCTTCACATCGTTTGGGTGATTACTGATGATCTTGATTGGGCTGTACACCCAAGATGAGGGAAACAGTCGGTGATGGTCCAGACGTACTTGGAGATCGATGGATATGCGAGGAAAGTGCCTCCGGTTTCGTTCAGACCCAGAACGGACTTGTAAATGGACTGTGTGTCTGACATTGGATTTTAGTCCGTGTGATTGATCTCTATTAAATATATATCTGTTTGGCGGCGGAGAATTTATTCTCTTGCTTAACGCCCTTCTCTGAGACGTACGAGCTCAGGGGTTATATATTGATGGATATCAAACGCATGGAGTGAATTGCCTGTGTGGCATGCGTAAGTGGCAATTGATCAAGGCTTCTGTTGAAAAGCAAAGTCTTGTGGTTGATGATCAAAGCACGGCCTGTGTGGCATAGCTTTGTGTATAACGTGAATTCACGAGCCTCACACCTCGGTATGAGTCAAAAAACGGGATAGTGACTGCAGGGAGAGCACGACGTTTCTTTCTAGCTAGGGTGGTGTCAGTGACCTACCAGCCCTGACATTTATATACTTTTCACCTGTGTGGTTGTTGGAATGCGAGGCGCCTCGGATATAGGTCTGTAAGGACCGGGAAACGTGTGTTCAGGAATTGCCAATCCTCAAAAGTAAGAGAGGACCGGCCCTGAAGATCCAAGGATCATAGTGGGGTCCTGAGGCATTTGCTAGAGTGTCTCGAACGCGGAGAGGAGCTTGCCCCTTGCCTCGACTCATGACGGAAATCCAATTTCCAATACGTGATATTGCGGTTTTAATTGTAGAACTAGTATGGCGACATGATATATGGTACCCATGCCGCCTATGATTGATATTTATGATTGAAAATTGTTTTGACACTATACACTTATAATAGTATCAAATGATTTGTTTTGACGTACCAAGCATGTTTGGCTATTATAAGGGAAAACCCTATCCTCCGGCTTGCGTTGCATTGTGTGATGGGACCTGGGTCTTATAATAGCTTCATTTTTCCAAAGAGCATTGCGCTGTTTTGTTATATGCACTAGTATTCTTGGGAGGAAACCCGTTCCGTGTTATACGGCGTGGTCCCTTGATTTACCTAACTTTAAAACCAATATTAATAACTGTTTTAGTTCTCACACCAGTCACATGACTGACCTGGAGTTTATTGTTTTAACCTAAACTCTGGGTGCCCCTATTTTCCGCACGGGCAGCTAGTAGTTTTGGTTTTGCAGATTTATATTCACAGGGTCCTGATTTACAGCTGGAACGATGCTCTGAAAGCTCTGTATCCGTGTATCACTTCTAGTTGTGATTTTGTATTATTTTCCGCTGCTATGTAATTTATTGTAATCTCTGATATTTATCGAATGTAATTTATTCAATTATACTCTGTAAATTCTTGTATCTGATGGAATTGTTGTAATAACAATGAAATGTTCTTCCGTATGCGTCCTATTGTGTGTTGTTCTCAAAGCATTCGTGCTTTCCTTCACGGGGAAGTTACGGGTTCTTTCATTTGGTATCAGAGCTTTGGTTTACAGAGCTCGAGAACAAGACACATTAGAACCATACGAAAGAATTCATCAGATATTGGATTAGCAATATCCAATTAGAATTACTCGTTAGAGATAGGATCAGTAGTATCCTAGAACGAGTGTGAAGAGTATATTTTTCAAATGAAAACAAATTTGTTTTGAAAATTATTTATTTTGAGTATTTATTTATTTTGAATATGGACGATCGAGTATATATAGATTTCGCGTATACGCGTCATGAACGTATATTCGAAGTTTTAATATACTGGGTAGATATAGAATCACATTCTAGACATCCGGGGATGATTCTGATGATGGTGCATCATCATTAGTATTCATATTCGAGTTTCGAAGGTGTGATTTCTATATATTTCCATTAGACTGGTGTGAGAACCAAAACACATATAGTTAGAACACATTGTTGTGAATTGGCATCAAAACGTGATTTTCTTTATATATATCAAAATTATGAATTTGAAACTCTAATTTACTAATTGATTGATGTTTGTGTTGTTTGTTTATTTGTTTGCTAATTTTTATCCATTTAGCCTAATTGAACCGAATATTGAATTATATTGAAAATTGGTCGCATTTGCTTGCATACATGTATATCCTTTGAACAGGTCATAGCAAGGAGGCTAGAGCCGAAGAATAAAATTTGTTTGCCCGACAAATAGGTACATGTTTACTACATAATTTCCTGTTTTGTTTGGGTGATGATGATTTTGTGAGCCTATTGGCTAGCCGCTTGGCTTTTTCGTTTTCTTTTTGAGATCTGAAGGACCGGGGAAGCTATTTGAAATTCCCCGATGCTCCCATTGCAGGGGAGGTTATGGCGAAATTTTTCGAAAATTTAGGGTGTTAGCCAAATTTTTGAAATTTTGAAAATTCTCAGAAACTAAAAAGTTGGAGAATGAAAGCCAGATCAAATGTAGAGCTTAATAATCAAACCACTTTCGACTTTGTTCCTTTTCGGGGACGAAAAGTTTTAAGTGGGGGAGATTGTAATAACCCGTAAAATCTGGGCCAGTTTAAAATTTTTATTTTGGCAATTTTAGTGAATTTTGGATATTTAAAATAGATTATTTTAAATAAAATCGACGAGAAATTTATTTTGAATAGAATTCGAACGTATATATTATACGCGTCGTCGTTAGAATATAAATAATTATATATAATTATAAATAGAATTGAAAATGGCGCGGTAGTTCGATAATTCGATTTCAAACTTCAATTGAATGTACCGGGTGCAAAACAATCCGGATTCTAGTGAAACCAAAAACATTAGGATCTAATTGATGATATCTTTCCAACGAATCCGAATAATCAAAATTTCGTAGCGGGAATCAAAAGATATGTCCAGTTGAAATTTCTGAATAGTCGCTATGGAATTCAGGCCCTTAAAAATGGACATTTTGCAAATGACCTCGGATTTCGACGAAACCACTTTTGTTGGATCCGCAGTGTCAAGTTATTGCTAGGTTTCAAATTTCATAATTTTTCGAATCAATATGTGAGCGTGGCAAAGGAAAACGTGTTTTGACCATTTCAGTTGATTTTAAATCGACTGGAAATTGGCCATTTTTCAAACGGTCTCAGAATTCAACGAAACTAATTTTGTTAGGACCGTATCGTCAATACGAAGCTAGAAAATATTTTTTTGGAATTTTTAAAGTTAGTATGTGACCCCGGTAATTTGAAATGTACGTTTAAAATTCAATATAGCGATTTAAGTGTAAATTTAACAAAAACTGATTCAAACACTCGAATCAACCTACGATACATATCCCATTGTGTTCAGAATGGCGGTGAAACGCTATAGACGACAGGCGGTGGACCTCGTTTCGAGTTCGTTTGTAAAAGTCAACTTTTTAAATTAATTAAATAAATAAAAAAATAAATATCCCCCCTTTAACCGTTCTGCCCCCCCCCCCCCCCCGTCCAATTTCATTTCAAAAGGAAAAAAAGAAAAAAAAGAAAAAAAAAGGGGGCCGATCGCAGCCCTAGGCGGAGCACCGCCGCCGCGCCATCAGGCGCCGCCACCTCGGCGCTGACTCCCCCTCGATCCTCCTCTTCCCCTTCCTCCGCGACCCCCTCTTCCTCAATACCCCCTCCCCTTAAAACCCGCCGCCACCTCGCAGGAAGCCACCGCACCACCGCCTACCCCCCCCCCCCCCAGTGATGTCCGCCGAACCCACATCGAACCGCCACCCCTCCGAGCCGCCGGCGAGCCCCCCCTGTAAGTTCCCTGACTGTTTATTTATTTATTTATCTACTTTAAAAACTGTGAATTTTATTTATTTTAAAAACTGTTTTTTTATTTACTTAAAACAGTTTTTTTTATTTACTTTAAACTGAATTTTATTTATTTTAAAAAAAAAACTGAATTTTCTTTATTTTAAAAACGAATATTTTTATCTACCTTAAAAACTGTTTTTTTTATGTTGTAAAGTTTTAAAAATGTAATCTTTTATATAACATGGAAGTAAAAATATGATCTTTATATTTTTAAAGTATTAAAAATATGATCTTTATATTTTTAAATTATTAAAAATATAGTCTTTACTATATAGATGATGTAAAAATATGATTTTCGTTTATGTAGAGAATTAGAAATATAATTTTTACATTTTAGGAATATTAAAAATAGCATCTTTATATGTGTAGAAAAATAAAAATGTGATTTTTATAATGAGATTTTTAGAAAAGGTGAAATCTTTAAATGAGAAAAGGTGAAATCTTTAAATGAGAAAAGGTGAAATCTTTAAATTAGAAAAGGTGAAATCTTTAAATGAGAAAAGGTGAAATCTTTAAATTAGAAAAGGTGAAATCTTTAAATGAGAAAAGGTGAAATCTTTAAATTAGAAAAGGTGAAATCTTTAAATTAGAAAAGGTGAAATCTTTAAATGAGAAAAGGTGAAATCTTTAAATTAGAAAAGGTGAAATCTTTAAATTAGAAAAAGTTCAATCTTTATATTTGAAAAGCTAAAATCTTTTTATGTAAAAAGGCGAGATCTTTATATAGAAAATAGAGAAGTATAATATGATTATTAAATTGAAAACGAACAAATAAAAATGTGATTTTTATTTTAAAAACATCGAAATATAAAAATGTGTGATTTCTATATGTAGTGGCTACGGACAACAAAGAAGAAGAAAAGGCGAGAACGACGAAGATCTCTACAATAGGAGTGTCGTGGTATTGGATAGCTTTCGATGAGAACTTCTCACTCAAAATTCTTTTTCTAGTTATATATATATATATATACTAGGATGCAGACGGTGCTTATTAGAAGCACCCGACACCCGTCCACATACCATGGACTTGTTTGTTTGGTTGTGTAGTTGGATAGATTAATTGGTTTGAATTGAATTGTTTGGTGAATTGAAATGGATTTGATTGATGAGTGAATGGCGTGGGCCTTCACTAGACCGGGGATAAGGCTAGGCCTCGTCCCGTTTCTAGTATCGTGCCGTTATGCCGCCGAAATTTTCTAAAATATGTTAGAAAAATGAAAATATCATTTTATTGAATAAATGAACTGAATAGAAATTCATGTGTTGAAATAAAATATTTTATCGTTAAAAATATAGTTTTTAACGTGAAAGTGAATAAATAAAATATTTATAAACAAATCGGCCGGTTTGTTTATATACACTGATTTGACTGATATTGATTGGGTCGATAAATTTTACACATCGCCCAACTACACAAATAAAATCTGTGTTTGATTGTTTGAAACCCCACATGGGTGTTGGGATGAAATTTGAAGTTCACTCATCCTGATTGATTAAATATGTCGATCGGTTGATTGACAGACTGTTATAAGCGTCAGATATCTATATTTGATGCTTATACAGTGTAGTGTACTTTGGTTGATGATTGATTATTTTTCAATGCTATTATATACATGTGTTGTATGGAATCCATATAATTAACGTTATATGGTGATTGATTGGGCCTCATTCCAATCGGGAAAATAATGAATATTATAAAAGAAAATTCATGTGTTGAATATAAAAATAGTCATGTGTTGACGATGTTCATGTGTTGAGTGAAATATTTTATATAATAAAAATTTACATCTTTATCATATTTAAAATTAGAACTACTTCCCAGTAGAAGTCTAATTAAAAATCAAACGATAGATACCATAATTTTATAAAATATTTTACATAACAAAAATAGTGAGGTGTTGACAGTACTCATGTGTTGAGATTAGTCGTGTGTTGAAAGAAATATAGATTCATGTGTTGAATGGGATAAATATTCATTTGTTGGATAGAATAAAGGAGTTTTGAAAAATATAAAGCCGTGTTGATTAGAGATGCGTTATTTCGACGTGAACGATATTTATATTGAATTGAAAACGATTTCGAAATGAATTGAATTGAAAACGATTTCGAAATGAATTGAATTGAAAACGATTTCGAAATGAATTGAATTGAAAACGATTTCGAAATGAATTGAATTGAAAACGATTTTGAAATGAATTGAATTGAAAACGATTTCGAAATGAATTGAATTGAAAACGATTTCGAAATGAATTGAATTGAAAACGATTTCAAATTGAATTGAAAGTGAATTGAAATGAATTCAAGTTGAATTAAAATTTGAATTGAAAAGAAAGTTGAAATGGTTTTTGAAACGAAGTTAAAACGATTTATAAAATTCGTTTTAAAAGGAAATCGACGAAATATATATAATATATATATTATATATATATAATGGCCTGAATAGAACGCGCCGCGCCGCGGTAGTTCGGGAATTTCGACCATTTATTTCAAACGGACATTGCGGGAGATCCGACCGTCGGATCCTCCTAAAACCGGAACCGTTGGGTTCGTATCGAAAAGAGCTTTCCAATGAATATTAGAAATTTGAAATCTAACGGTTGGATTTGGAATTATGTCCAAATCAAATTCGAAAAAGGTCGCTGTAAGTGCAGTTCGATGGCCGTTGATGGAAATCGACTGTACGGGCCTTGATAAAATTATTAAAAATATCTATAATTTGTGTAAAATTATAATATGTGAATTGGAAAGATTTGGGCTGGAAAATTCCACATTTGAAAAGATAAAAATAGATTTTTATCGAAATGAACTAGTTTTGAACTAGAATTAAAATCAATTTATTTTTGAAATAAATAAATTGAATTTGAAAGTGATTTTGAAAATAATCGATAATTTCCAATACGTGAATTGGACTGGAGTTGAATCGAAATTATCTTCGGGATATTTCGATGTTGGATTTCGTGACTATACAGATATTGTTATGGGAATTTGAAAGATATTTTATATCGTTATTTCCAATACGATATTTGTTGGTTTCAGAATTTGATATTGAATATAAGCCGATATATTTTCTATTCAGAGCCTTGTATTTAATATCAAATGTGATTTGGTTTGTCGTGAATCGTGTTTTTGATGACATTGGTTCTTTAACCCAGTTAAAGGCAGGATATTGATTTTTGAAAAGATTAAAGCTAAGTGGAGTTTTAATGAATCTTTAATTAGATTAAAAATGTGAATTGATAATTTAAATTATCAAATCTGAAAGGTGATCGAGAATGGAGTACCACCAGTTTTGCTCCAAAGCGATAGTTAAATCTTTAATTAGATTTGAACGTGAAATGGTAATTAATTTTACCGATAACACCGTGGTGTTAGGAATGGAGTATCACCAGTTTTTCTCCATGGGATATAGGTTGGGATTGGGAAATAAAATAAATAATTACTTCGGTGTGGTTCGTTAATCCCGACTAGTTTGAAATGATATCCAAAGGAAGATTGTAGGATAAATTTAGAAGAATTTATCTTGGATAAAATTAATGGGAACATTTCCCTAAGAATGTGATATTGTGAATAAAAGAATATTCTGAATTGGGATGAGGCGTTTGTTGTGTTTGTGTAACATTTGTTTATTATATACGTGGGTTATTCAGAAAGGCCGGGTTTATACCCATTCTGAATAATCGATTCGACGAGATGTCGAAGGTGAAGACGGTGGTTGAAGACCGGAAGTCTTCACATCGTTTGGGTGATTACTGATGATCTTGATTGGGCTGTACACCCAAGATGAGGGAAACAGTCGGTGATGGTCCAGACGTACTTGGAGATCGATGGATATGCGAGGAAAGTGCCTCCGGTTTCGTTCAGACCCAGAACGGACTTGTAAATGGACTGTGTGTCTGACATTGGATTTTAGTCCGTGTGATTGATCTCTATTAAATATATATCTATTTGGCGGCGGAGAATTTATTCTCTTGCTTAACGCTCTTCTCTGAGACGTACGAGCTCAGGGGTTATATATTGATGGATATCAAACGCATGGAGTGAATTGCCTGTGTGGCATGCGTAAGTGGCAATTGATCAAGGCTTCTGTTGAAAAGCAAAGTCTTGTGGTTGATGATCAAAGCACGGCCTGTGTGGCATAGCTTTGTGTATAACGTGAATTCGCGAGCCTCACACCTCGGTATGAGTCAAAAAACGGGATAGTGACTGCAGGGAGAGCACGACGTTTCTTTCTAGCTAGGGTGGTGTCAGTGACCTACCAGCCCTGACATTTATATACTTTTCACCTGTGTGGTTGTTGGAATGCGAGGCGCCTCGGATATAGGTCTGTAAGGACCGGGAAACGTGTGTTCAGGAATTGCCAATCCTCAAAAGTAAGAGAGGACCGGCCCTGAAGATCCAAGGATCATAGTGGGGTCCTGAGGCATTTGCTAGAGTGTCTCGAACGCGGAGAGGAGCTTGCCCCTTGCCTCGACTCATGACGGAAATCCAATTTCCAATACGTGATATTGCGGTTTTAATTGTAGAACTAGTATGGCGACATGATATATGGTACCCATGCCGCCTATGATTGATATTTATGATTGAAAATTGTTTTGACACTATACACTTATAATAGTATCAAATGATTTGTTTTGACGTACCAAGCATGTTTGGCTATTATAAGGGAAAACCCTATCCTCCGGCTTGCGTTGCATTGTGTGATGGGACCTGGGTCTTATAATAGCTTCATTTTTCCAAAGAGCATTGCGCTGTTTTGTTATATGCACTAGTATTCTTGGGAGGAAACCCGTTCCGTGTTATACGGCGTGGTCCCTTGATTTACCTAACTTTAAAACCAATATTAATAACTGTTTTAGTTCTCACACCAGTCACATGACTGACCTGTAGTTTATTGTTTTAACCTAAACTCTGGGTGCCCCTATTTTCCGCACGGGCAGCTAGTAGTTTTGGTTTTGCAGATTTATATTCACAGGGTCCTGATTTACAGCTGGAACGATGCTCGGAAAGCTCTGTATCCGTGTATCACTTCTAGTTGTGATTTTGTATTGTTTTCCGCTGCTATGTAATTTATTGTAATCTCTGATATTTATCGAATGTAATTTATTCAATTATACTCTGTAAATTCTTGTATCTGATGGAATTGTTGTAATAACAATGAAATGTTATTCCGTATGCGTCCTATTGTGTGTTGTTCTCAAAGCATTCGTGCTTTCCTTCACGGGGAAGTTACGGGTTCTTTCAGAATCCATTGAGTTGATAGATTCATAAATGAGTAATTTTCAAATTTATGATGTTCAAAGCAAAAGGAAAATGTCTGTGTGCAATTTATGTGCAATCACCCCCTGCAGACATGAATACTATGCATAAGCAATGGATACAACAAAGAAATCGAACAATTAAATTAGAGTCGAACCCACTTTTGGAACTGTCGATCGCACAATCATGTTTCATTGAATCAACAAAAAAGAGCTGAATGGATCATAACAGATAGACAGATTTAGCATTAAAAAACAATCAAAGTCAAAATCGAAGTAAGAAAAGCATAAATTGCAAATAATTGGGTTTATTGAGAGTACCGACTTTGAGATCTGCGATTGTCGTACAATCATGTTTCAGTGAATCAACAAAAGAAGTGCATCCCTGAATAGTTCATAACAGATACATGTGAGTTACGAACCGATTTAGTTTAAAAAACAACAGAAGTTGAAATCAAACCAAGATGAGCATAAATTGTAAACAATTAGGTTAATTGTAATTACCGACTTTGAGATCTGGCAAGCAGTTTGTCGAGAAAGAGGAGGTGGAACTTCAATTTTCCCTACCGACATGAAATATTTTCTAATTTCCTAGTATTTCTCATCGCTAATTTTCAAATTGAATAGTATTTCATTTTGAGGCAAGATGAAAAAACATTAACTAATAAAAGTTAGTGGTCTAGGAGGCGTAGGCTTCCAATCGGAAAATAGATCACGCTATAGAAAATGAGGACATTACGTGCGGTGGGTCTGCGTAAATTCTGAAATGCTAAAGGATGACGAAAATAACCTTTGTTCGTAGCACGAATCTAAAAGGATATTTTAGACATTTTAAAAGCTTCAAAATGAGGTATTCCTATTATATATAGATAATAAGTTCAGGAGGACTAATTATAAAATGTCCTAATTGATTAATTACAACTTAGCCTTTTAAATCATTTCCCAAACTACCTTTTCTATACTTGTATTGCCTACGAAAATTAAAGCTTCACATAGATGTTATGAAATTCTAATCATAAGATGTCCATGCTCAAGTTTAATCTCCAAATATTTTCAAAGACCCTTTTCCTTTATATCGAAGACGTATTCTTTCAAAATCAATTTCAAAGTAACTACCAATTCTTACTTAAAATTTGATTTGAGTTTCCAAACTATATATCTTTTCAAAACCAATACAAATACACTTTCTTATATACTCTCCTCTTAATTTACCGGCTTATCCTTATTACAGGATTACCTAGTATAATTCTTACAACTCTATCAAATTTTCAAGATCTTGCTTACTTATTCAAATTCACATCAATTTACCAAATATTTTCAAACACTTATCTAATTGGGTTTAAGTATATATTGATGTTTTAATCGGAATCATATGGTCATCCCACTTCGAAACTCGAAAATACATACTGATGATGCTGTGGTCATCAACATAATCATCTTCAAGCGACTAGAGTGTGATTCTATATCTATCTAGTATACTTAAGACTTTGTATATACGTTGATCATGCGTATATGCAAAATTTTCTTATACTTGATAGTCCAACCTCAACATCGAATAAATACTCGAACTCTTATTACATATTTCAATTTCTGACCATATTGATTAGTTTCTTTAGAGAAAAATTATCTTGACAAATTTGACCCAAGTTTATCACTTAACATGAATTCTAAAATATTATAATCCCAAACTTATTTTATTTTATTGGAAGGCGCTCTCTCGAACGTAGTACTCTACAAACTCATTCTAGGGCATTACTAATCCTATCTCTAATGAGATATTATAACTCTGACGAGCCTTTCCTTTATGTTCAAATGAGTTGTACTCCATAGCTTAGTATAAACCAAAGCTCTGATACCATATTGTAACGACCCGCCTTTTTGCTAGATTTTCGCCGGTAGTTAAACCAACTTAAAACATTCATAAAGACGGATTGTTAGGGGTACTTACACATTTTCACAAAAGTGAAAGAACTTTTCCATTATCATTACAACAATATTACATTAGAGTTACAAGAGATACATCAGAGTACATTGATTACACAATGGAAAAGATACTAACTTAGCGAAAGAATATGCATGCTCCAAGATATAATAACTACAACTAAAACCAGCATCCTGCTCCAACCAACTCCAAGGCTAAATCTGCGAATCAAACTAGTAGGATGCCCATATGGAAGAAAAAATTCACCCAGAGTTTAGGTGTGGGAACAATAAACTGTAGGTCAGTCACAGGACTGGTGTGAGAACTTAAAACAGTTGTTTTAGGGTTTATTTTAAAGTTAGGAAATTCACCGGACCACGCCGCTAACGCGGAACAGGTTTGCTCCATGTGAATACCCGTGCATCAAAATTCATAATGACTTTTTGAAAAATGAAGCTATCATAAGCTCATCCCACATCACAAATGCAAGCGCACACCAGATGGGCAAGCTTTGCCTTATGATAACCAAAAATGCCTTCATACGTGAAAATCCTCTTTTACTACCATTATATAGTATGAAAACCATTTTGCAAATAAATGCATTAATCCTACCCATCATAATGCCTCATCCCATTATACTGACATAATCCTGCCGGTAACCAATAGGCTACACAATCAAAACCATATAGGCTCGTAGTGGAGATTGGGTTTCCAACATGATGGTTCCTGCTACAAAAGATCATTCATGGGCTCACAAACTTTCTTGCGCGCATTATCTCAGTACTCGCGGATAACGTCCAGATTCAAATTCCGTTATACTAGCCCACCATACATGAATCAAAGTACCCAACAAATAACATCCCAGACTGGGGACTTCGTAATACCCTTTCATCATCACATCCCAGTGCACCAAACATACGAAACAAACATAAAAATCTGACCACCAGTTTACCATCAAGCTGGGGTGTGAGGTTCGTCGAGGTCACGATATACACAAAGCTACGCTTAAATAAGCCATGCTTTGATCATCCATAGCTCATCACATAACTTAAGTATGCCACATTGTCCATTCACTACGCATCACTGATTTCAATTGATATATAACCTCTAAGCTCATACACTTAGAGAAGCGTGTTAAGCAAGAGAATAAATTCTCCGCTACGAATTAGATATATATTTAACAAAAATCAGTGCTATGCAGTCAATTATAATGTCAGACACACAATATATACATGTTCGTTCTGGCTCTGAACGAAACAAAAATCTGAAATTCCTTCACATACAATCTAGCTTCTTGCCACTTAACTGATAAAAAATCCATCTGTGAATGGGAGCCAGCCATGCGAGACATTTAGCAAGTCACCCTTACGACATGAAGGGTCCCGGTCTTCAATGCCATCTCTAATGTCTTCAATTATTCCATAACATCGTATTATTATTTGGAATGGTTTTCAGACATATTTCTGATCCCGGTCTGTCCAAATAATAAGCGCAAATAAAAAACACAATTACGGAACACACAGGCTTTCAACCAATATCTTATGCCCTGGATTTGTTAAAATAAACTTCTTTAAACCCATTCTCAAATTATCTTTAACAAAATCCATATTTTAACTTTTTTCTTTAAAACACGTCCTTTAAATCAAAGATGGTTTAGCCTCAAAACCTCAACTAACTTTTCGGTTGATAACTCGTTATCCAAATCCCATTTCTTTTGAAAACCCTTAATCCATATTTCATTCATAGTTCCCAATTAAAAGGTTTTTCCAACATTCAATTCTTTAATATTAATTAAAAGATTATACTTCCTTCCCAATTCCTTATTTTTAATTTCATCAAATCAAAGATTTGATTAAATCCCAAATCACGATATGAATTTCCACAACTCAATCTCATCAGGTTTCAAGAATGATATTATTGAAGATACGATTCACGACAAAACCCAAATCAGTTGATATTGAATATAAGTTACATAGAAATTGTATCTACTTATATTTAATATCAATTCTTATGATCAACGAGTACTATAAGTGGAATAACAATATAATAATAATATCTTCCAAATCCTTAAATAGTATACGTTTACAACACATAATTTCATATCAAATATCTGAAGATTATTTCTATCCAAATTATCTCAATTAAATTAGGAAACTTGTATATTTATCCAACTCTTTGATATTAGATATGGATAGAAATACCTTCAGCTTATCCTCAATATTAATCTCCGTATCCAACTCACATTATAGGCGGAATAGTGGTGAACTACCTTTTAAATTCCTCAAATTATAAGAGTCATCATCTACCGATTTAATACCAAACATCCGAAGATTTATCTCCCACCATATTTAATTATTTAAAATTGGAAACCTTGTTTTAATATTAAATAAATAAATTTAAATTTCATATAAAATATTTCCAATACTTTTAAACCTTTGAAAACATTCCACAAATCATTTAAAAATGATTACTTATAGTTTGAAAAATAGTTTGCAGGTTAAAAACTTCAAAATAGATTGTTTTTGAAGAAAGCGTTACAATACTGTTTCAAAAGCATTACAAAAGCGTTACAGAACAGTTATCTTAATTACTTTGATCAAAATATTGTTTATCTTATCCAAAACCTAAACTTTACGATTCAAAACACTTTTACATAATTTATAATGATTTTACAATTTTTTCCATATTTTTAAAATATTTAAAATAGCTGTTCATAGTTATGGTCGACAACTGCTCTTACAATGACCTTTTTCAAAATGGTTTTAGATATAACTTGAAAATTATAACTCGAAATCAAAATCTGCTTTCACTCATTTGAAAGCTTTTGTTAATGGAAATCAAACTTTTTTTGTTTCATGCAATCCAATTTAAATTGCAAAAGTTATATGCATTTATAGTTTGTAACTAAAATACGCAAATCGTCATTATGCGACAAGGTCTATTTTGACCGTAATAAACATTATTTTGCGATACTTCAAAATACTTTAGAAAACCTTTATATACTTATATACACCATTTAAATCATTTAAAGTAATTTATATTGGTTTTCCATATTATTTCGGGTTTAAAATTCAACTTTTCATTTTTCACTTAATATTTTATTAAACTTAAAATTCAATTTATTTCTTTATTCAAATAACTTCAAATTAACCATCCCATCTGTCGAATCAGTTAGGGATAGCCATGGAGAACAGGAAACTTTGTTTTCCAAACTCAAGCCTAGACACTATCCTCTCTGTCATCCTAAAACGTTCCAGTGTTTATTTATTCATTTAAAAAACTTTATCAATATATATGAATTTATACATATGGGATTTTCCAATTATTAACGTTCCGTTTCAATAATAATATTGCTTCTAATTACGTAGGGGATTTGCCTATCACTATTTTGATACCATAATTGTTGTGTCATAGTGTGTGCGAAACAACATCAACAATCATTATAAACATCCATACAACCATCATCAATATAATTAAATAAATCATAACTGTGCACAAGCGTTATAGTACTAACGCTTAATAGTGTGTGTGTTCTAAACTACGCAACCATCATCCATCACAAACAACATCTTCCATCATTAACCACTAACACAACAACAAAAACACCATATTACAACTTTAATTTTACAACTGTCAGAAAAACGCAGTTGTAATATATGTTTTTTGCAACCGTCAACTCCCTAAAGTTGTAATAAAAATATTTTCAACAACTTTCCATTTTTTGTTAGTTGTAATAGATGACTATTACAAACTTCATGTTTATAATATCTATATTTGATAACTAATTATATTAATATTTAATAATAATTAATAATAAATTTAGAATCATTAATATTTATTAATTATTATTAAATAATTAATAGTTGATAAGTAGTAATTTATTTTTAATAGTCAATGTTGACTGCTTATTAATTAATAATCAGTAACATATACATTATAAGCTTTTAATAATTATTACTCGATTATAACTAAGTAGAAACAAGTAAAAGTTAAATAATAACTATTACTAATAAGTAATATTTGATTTGGTAGTAACTATTTCACAGTTTTAATAAATATAATTTGGGCAACTTGTTTGTTCAGCAGTTAACACCGCTAGTTTGTGCTTTTGATAAAAAAAAATTTCGTGTGTAAACTTAATGTTGTAAGTAGTCCCCTTGCATTGCTTTTGATCTGCCTTCTTTAGATAACTTTAATTAAGAAGTAATATTTAATATTTGGTAATTAAATTATATAATAATTCATAAAAATATTAATAATAAAAAACATTTATAATAATTAATAAATAATATTTTAATAAATAGTAAAAACTAAATATAAATATATAATAATTAGTAACTAGAATAAATAATTATTATTAATTTGAAATGTGGCATAATTCACACTATGTGCTGTAAGTTGTCTCGCCTGCACAATTTTGATACTGGCAAGATGTTTTACACTTGTATAGATGACTATATTTGATAAGTATATTTGTTATTATTGTTAATATTTAATAGTTATGGTTAATAGTTGTATTTAACATCTAATAAGTCAAAAAGTTTAAAATTTTGGAAATTTCTAAACAAAATTTTGAAATTCTCATAAATGAATAAAAAAGTCAATGAAATTAGTAATTTATAAAATATTCAAAATTTCGAAAAACTTGTTAGTTCCTTCTTTTCTGAAATTTTAACATTAATTGTTCTCCTTATTTCTTATGATAATTGAATCTTAAAAATTTGAAATGAATATTTAGGTAAATTAGCCAATGTAATCTATTGATTGTCGAGATTGGTTAGTTGATTACTAAAAGAAATAGTATTATGAATAGTGTTGAAAAACATTGAAATACAGGGAGACATAAATACATTCGCTGAGTACCAATCAACCAAACACGATAAAATTAATTGTTTGGAAAGTAGCGCGCTAGCTGAAAATTTTGCTCCCTAACCCTTGTATTTCACCTAAATTTCATTTGCCATTTCCCTGCCGTTTTCCCATTCCCAAATCCTTTGCCAAAATTTTGACGCCTAAATTTCATTCGCCATTTCTTCTCAGATCGTGATTTCTCTTGCCAAACGTCGCGATACCAAATCAACGCAATAAAGATCATATTTCCTTCTCAAATTGCGATTCTCTGATCAAACATCGCCAAAGACATGTTGTATCGCCATCAGGCTGCTCCTCAATGACAAACAGCAACCAGGTCCTATCAACTGGACTCTATCGAGTGTTAGCATCGCGTGGTTACCTTCAATCGATGGGCAGTTGCCTCTTGTCGTCGAAAAAGGGCTGTGATGAATCAGTCGACATTCCGACTATCGTTGATCTTACTACCACTTCAGAGAAAAGCTTTATAGGCCTGCTCTGTGAAAAGGCATTTTCATGCCTAAAGGGAACTGACAGGAATCTACACCAAGTAAGCCTTTGCTAAAACCATTTGTCATGTTCATAAAATTTATTTGGATACATTACATTTGGCAGTCGTTGATTAGGTGATTAAAATCACAGAGTCACTCTATAGAGGAATTGGCATGCGTAATGGTAGGCTTCTTCCCATCGTGAAGGAAGTGGTTGAGATGCCCTTTTTAATGGTGTTATTAAGGTGTACATAATTCCTTTTAGTTGCATAATTCTGTTTTTTCACGCTATGTATCAAATGTGTTGACTGACACTGTCAATTGTACGAAGAGGTTTCTACTAAAAAATAAGGAAATTCGGGCTCTTTCTTTTGTTAACCCATGAGTAAAATGCAAGCGTTAAGGTAATGTATAACTAAAGTTCCAGTTTTGATATTTCTACTTTACAATTTGGTATGTTGAAATATCCTGATCTATTCATTTATACACATTTCGACTTTATATTTCAAGTTCTTACCCATGCCATGAAGGTAAATTTAAATTATGTTTTTTTATTTTATTTTGAGGCATGTCAAGGTTCTATTTTCAACGGAGACTTTGCTACGGGATTTAATGCGCCTGCTAGGACGGTAAGATCAAATTTTCTTTCTTTGGCTAGCACATTAAGCAAATACAAGGCAGACATGAAGCATATTACCATCCAAATTTCCCTTCTCTTTTGGAGTTTCATCTGTTGGCCACTTGTATAATTATATTTCCTTAGTGATAAAGGTTAGGTTTCGGTTATTTTGTGCTATAATGCAGTATAGAAAGAACTTGATTAGGAGTTTGGTTAAGGGAGAAGAGTTTCATTTAGGTTTGCAGATTTACTAGGATTGGTTGATAACTCAGGTTTGCAGATTTGAAAGGATTGATTGATGACAATATTTGCACAAGATTTTGGGGACGTGAAAGGATTGACTGAAGGACATAAAAGAAATGGAAAAGATGAGGAGGTGAAAAGTGTGGTTGTCAAGATGGACTACATGGCTTGAAGTAAAGAGGTATAATCAGAACCTTTTGTTACGTTCATCTTTCAATTAGATTTATTTGTACATATTTTTTTTTGCTCTAGTATTTTGTATAAATTTCTGTACATACAAGTTAATTCAAAAGTGTGTAGAAGCATAAAGCTAATTTATGTTTAATTTTACAGTTAATGGACAATGAAGTAGAGGAATCAGAGGCTGTTTTGATGATTTTTTGAATCATCCAGAGTAGTGTTATCTAGAAAAGAAGACATGAAGTTATCCAAAGAAAAAACTAGAAAGACAAGTGGTATCTTCTGCATTAACATGTAAAATCATAGATGATGTGTAAGTTGGACTTAAGATGGGTTCTGACTAGTGGAAAAAAATCGTGTCTTTGTTTTGTTGGAGTACACTTTTAATTAAGGATGTTATGTTAACGGTTGTAATTTTATACATTTTTATGTGGTATATGATTTATAATTTGTATTCTAGATATAAAGTTGTGACTTTTATCAATGAATGGATCATGATGCCTTTAAATTTACATCTATTTCTTATGTTATTTATCTATTTATTGTTGCACATATAAAATATATATAGATCATTATGCATATAATTTGTGGATATATTACAAATGTAAAATAAAAGTTGTAATAAAATATATTACAACCCTTATAAATAGTTGGAAAAATTACAATAACAATGGTGCATAATTTTGTAATAAAGTTTATTACAACGGTGGAAAAAAGTTGTAAAATATACATATTACAACGGTGTTGCAATAGTGCAAAAAAATTGTAAAAGATTTTAGTCTATTAAAACTTCTTAATACACGACGGTTAGCCTACCGTTGTAAAATGTATATTACAATAGTTTTCCACCGTTGTAATATGGTCATTTTGTTGTAGTGTTATTATGCATTTTAGTAAGTATATGAAACATGATCAAGCATATTTGTCATTAGAATTCGAATTATTTAATATCCTACATTTATTTCAGATTTTGGACTTTTTATGTTAGCAAACAATTGCTTATTTATTGCAAGTTATAACGCGTATGCAATTGCCTAATAAAATAAGTAATATTTAGAGCTGGAATGTATATTTAAAAACTTTAATACGTACTTTAAGAGAATATATATTATTGATGAATCTTTTCAGTAGTCATGGTAGAATATTTTTGCAAATCTATTTTTCAAAAAAAATCTTAAGATATTTCATGTATACAGTAATCCTAACATGTGATTTGAGATTCATGTATTTTTTGTGATGATAACACAACATTGTTGTCCATTATTTTTGCTAATGGTTATCAAATGAGTTGCAAGCATCTTTTCCATAAATTTAAGATTTTATTATCACATAATATAAATAATGGCTGAATAAAAATGGAGAAGGCAAAACCTATAAATTACAATGATAATAAGGAAATATGGTGTGTACTAAAATTTAGCTGACTTAATTTAAGCAAATAGAAACTCAACATCTTTATTTTTTATTTTTTTGATGTAACCAAATGTTTCATAATGTGCACAAACACATAACATACGGAGAAAAGACATCACCTAAAAAGTAGAAACCTGCCTCATCTTAAAAAGTCCAAAATGAAATTTAACACATAACAATTAAAACTGAACAAATTCGAAATCAAAATACAGTATATTTCCCACAACGTTTACTTTGCGGATTGCTTCTCTTTGGCCTTATCGATCTTCAAAACCTTCTTTACTATCTTCTACTCCTCCACTAGGAATGCCCAGATAATTATTGCTTTGACGGCACTTCCAGATAGGATACCTCCATAAGCATGATTAACAGTCCTCCGGTTCCTCGCAAGCCTAGATCTATGGTACTCAGCTGACCTTAGTGAGGTATCCCTTGAATTCTTTTGTCAGCTACTGGACATCTTGGTGTCTTCGCCCTCTTCTTTGCAGTCAGATAAATAAGTTTACAACGTGGTGTTTTAACAATCCTAGTTTGGTTGGATTTGGTGGCGTACCTGTGGCGTTTTCTATACACTAATCTCTGCACCATTTTTCAAAATTTCGCTTTCGGTTCCTTTTTCTTTGAGCTAGCGTAACTTAACATCTAAAAATTTGGTTTTGAAAAAGAAGTAAAAAATTTGAAACTCCACATATCACAGATCTGATAAACTAGTAACTTTTAGTTATTAAACCTTCTCAAATGTGCATATTATTGTTAATTCATTATTTATCTTTTTTGTTATTTTTTTCCTTTTTCAAACTTCTTGTCGTCTCACCTTAAAGTCTTTTGAGTAGGGGTGGACGTGGTTGGTTAATCGAACCGATTGGTTAACTTAAGCGGTTAACCGCTGAAAATGAACGATTCGGTTAAAATTGGTTGACCATACCAATCAAACCGGATAAATTTAACCGTGGTTAATCGGTTAACCATGGTTAAATTTAATCGATTCGATTAATCATTCGAACCGAACGGTTAACCGTCAAAGCGAACAATTTACCGTTGCACTGGTTAACCGAGAAAATTGAAAAGCTGATCATTCATCACATAATAGTTGGTTCCTAGAAGTTAAAAGACTCGAACAATTCAAAATCGAGAGTTAAACAGTTCCCAATGTTTGCAACAAAACTAGGAGAAACAAGTCAAAATCAAATCACTCATCACTTACATTCATATATAGTTCTATATAGTCCAACAGTTCAGCATAAGTTACATAATTATACATAAAGACATTACAATAGCAACGCAAAAATACTACAGTAAAACAATCCAACAGCTCATAATGAGTTAAACATAAGCAAATAATCCACCATTTCATTTTCCAAAGACTATAAGCTTCAGCCTTGAAGCCTTCAAGTCCATTTGTCTTTTGCTGCAAAATACAAGCTTGTAATTAATGTGTAAATGAAACCAACTAGTATAACCATATAACGGTGGAAAACCGACTTTGTAATACTATACAACTGATAAAAGAATTTATTTGTTATAGTTTTTTAATTATTTAAAACTACACACAACTGATAAAAGAATCCTTTTTTTCATAGACTTTACATTAAAGTCCCATTTTGAAACTATCTTATTCTAGAAACAAGTTAAATGAATTGATTTTATCAAACCTTGTAGTGTCTTAAATAGTTATGTTAGCCCAAAGGGTAACAATTATATTACCTTGCTTGTTCATAGTAAACAAAATCCAAACCAAAAACAAATAAACCAACACACGACCAGTAAGGTATTTTATAATAGCATATGCAATATACCTTTTGCAACTTGTTAGAGCAATTGAAAAAGAACTGGTACATATCAAAATATGGTAGTGAGACCTCAATTATTTCATGTAAAATTACGAACATAGTCTTAAAACAAAAATCATGATAAAGAAACCGTGTCACAAATCTTAGCAAAATATTCCATGTAAAAACTCAAAATGTTTAAGGAATAATTTAAATGAATCTAGTGCAACTGAGAAGTAGTGGAAAAGAAACCAAATTATTACAGCATTAAACTTAATTTGCAGCGACGTACAACAACAACACTACTAAAAAGGCTTCAATTTGCGATGACCTAGGGCAACGGCTAAAAAAGTGGTTGTTGCCAGCCGTCGCTCAATCTGAACATACCAGCCACCGTGGCTTTCTTCCCCAATTCATTTCCACCCCACGAGATAAAAAACGGGTTAAACCCTGCTGCCGTCGCCCCCCCCCCCCTTAAACATCCGATTTCTTCATCCAAAACTTCATTTTTATCTTCCCAAATTGTTCCGGTATGTCTTCTAATCCCTATTATATGCTTAATTAGGGTTATTTTGTATGTTTATATGGGGTTGTAAATTGATTGTTTATGGTTATGAAATTGGTTGTCTTGTGAGATGCATATGATGTTGATATTGTTATACATTGATTTGGGAATAAGTGGAATTGATTAGGAAGCTGAAATCGTTGATTATCACATATGTGCTTGATTTAGGAGCATGAAAATGACGATTATCATGTATGTAATTGAGTTTACGTTGATTGTGTTGTAGGTTGATTGTGATGTAGGATCGTTTGAGAAAAAATGAAGTAAATTTGATTTTTTAGCAGTAGTAACTTGATTATGACTAGTGAAATAGTGTAATGATGTCCCTCTATGCATGCACTGTTAATTATGTCACCATCGGATGCAAAAATAGTCGGTCCAAACAAATTTGAAGAATGCATTTGCAGTATTCCAAAAAAAAAAAATTGTTGTAATATTAACTAAAATTGACAAACTTGAAAGCTTAGTTTGTTGCTATAATATTAACAAACTAAAATAGACCAATTTGTTGCTATAATATTAGCAAAATTGAAAGCTTAGTTTATCTTTCAAAAACTGAAACTGATTAACTTCATAATTTATACTTTAAACTAAAATTAACTAAAATTAACTAAAACTAATTTATGCTTTACAGTTTTCATATTCATGTTATTTTACAAATTGAAAGTGCTGAAAAATATGATATAGACGGAATGTAGTTAATGCGCGAGCGTAGACAGAAAAAGGCGTAATGCGCAAGAAACGGGCTTTTTTGAAGTTTAAGGCGCACCTATTAGTGAAGCGCAAAAAGCGCGCTTTCTTCATTTGAATTGTTTTTTTGGTTTAAACAAAGGTTGAATGTTTTTTTGACTACTTATGTGAGCCCCTTAGATAAATTTGGCCCCGTCTGACAAGTGTTGTATATGATCGTTATATGGGTATTCGTTTTTACGCAAAACAGAAATCTATATTCATCTGATACAATATTCATTGGATTTGTCGTAGTATTGGACAAGTTACAAATATAATGACGTAAGCAAATTTTATAAATCATTTCAGTTTAAATGGTTAACTAAGTTTCGATGGCACTTCCTTTTTGTTGCCTGTGTACACGCATTTGTATACGATACAGGGACCAAAGGAAAGTGTTGCCGAAATTTTGTTGAACCGTTTAACCTAAAATGATTTATAAAATATGCTTACGTTATTATATTTGTAATGGGAAGTAGGTAGACCGGCCGTCAAAGTAAAAAAGAAATAAACAAAAAAATGAAAACATGGAATAGTTATAAATGAAATTTTACAAGATTTAAAATAGTATAAAGTGTTACGTTCGATCGAACTTTCTAACATATTTGTTGCAAATTAGAAAAATGTTCGATTATTTTCGTGATCGTAGTTGGATGTATCAACCCCGAACCGGTAAGAAAGGGTCGATAAAGGAACATTTTTGTAATGGAGTCCAAGAATTTATTAGATCGCTAAATCTAATAGTCGGAGTAACGTAGACATTCGTTGTCCGTGTAGTAAGTTAAGACATCTGAAGCATTGGAAGCCAGATGTAGTAGAAGTACATCTATATAAATTTGATTTTGTGTCGAATTATCACTTATGGGATCATCATGGAGAACTTGTTCAACTTGTTCAAGTTAGTCTAACCCTGTAGTGGTAGAGGACAGTAGTACAACGATAAACGATAATACAATGCAAAATCCGATAGAAAATATGGTGCAAGATGCAACACGATCAATGTTTCCTAACATTGAGCAAGGCGACGATGAGATGGAAATATTGAAGAACCAACGGCGGAAGCGATTTTTTTTATGATTTATTAAATTCTGCTAAGAGGCCATTGTGGGAAGGGTGTACAAGCGGAACCGAATTGTCTGTAACCGCCAAATTCATCACTATGAAATCAAAATTCAATCTTACAGAAGCTGCATTTACAGCAGTTGTACAAATTGCAAAACGACATATGTCGCCCAATAATTTGATGTGCGATAGTCATTATAAAGTGAAAAAACTTATGTCTTCTTTTGGACTACCGTATCATAAGGTAGATACATGTGTTAAATGTTGCATGTTGTATTGGAAAGAAGACGCTTACAGTAGAAAATGCAAATTTTGCAACGAAGATAGATATAAACCAAGGAAAAAGAAAGGAAAAGAAGTTCCATATAAAAGAATGCATTATCTACCCATAACTCCCAGACTTTAACCGCTATATGCATCTTCTGCTACAGCGTGTCATATGCGATGGCATAGCGTGAGAACATCAGAAGAAGGAACTATGATACAACCGTCTGATGGTGAAGCATGGAAACACTTTGATAGGACTTATCCTGAGTTTGCTGCAGAGAGCCGTAATGTTAGGCTCGGTTTATGCACAGATGGATTTTCGCCATTTTCTTAGTTTGGTAGTAAATATTCATCATGGCCTGTCATTGTTACTCCTTATGTAACACCCCGAATTTTCTGTTAACTGTAAATTAACATATTAAATTATAATTAATTCTTAATGAAAGAAATAAGAGAAATGGGTTACGCCATTGCGTTCATCTCGGAATTCTGCTTGAGATAGAGTCCGAGTTTGTGGGAATCAGACTCCGTATGAAGGAGTTATGACCTCCGGAAGTTTCAGAATTCAATTTAAAATTCAAACAGTTCAAATTTCGAATTCAGACCAAAACTAGGCTGGGCGGGAAAATTCCCGCCCAGGTACCAGGTCAACCTGGGGGTCGACCTGGGTGACCAAGTCGACCATAGGGTCGACCTGGTTTGGCCCTGGCTGGCCTGGTCGGTTTCTATTCGAATTTCTGAGCTTGGCTGTGTCACTAGGGCTGATTTGTCACATTCTGGTTGGCTCCTCTCGAAGTGAATGGTCTAGATTCATCTGTGATCATCTGACGGCTCAAATCAATTTGAAATTCTATATAAACAACTTAAGTCTGCAACCTAAATTCACATAAAAAAATTAGAAACGGAGCCGCCATGCTGACGGCAGAAAACTGAGAGGAGCCTCCACTTGTAGAAAAGCTTAGAGACGAGCCAAAATTAAAGTAAAACAAGAATCAATCAACGTTTGTCTACCCAAAGGAAAGCAATTCAAATTCAAAATTCAGAAATCAGAAAACAAGACCGTCGTTTGTTGTAAGTATAGTGATTTTTCCAATGTGAATAAAAATTAGGATTTGATTTGATGTAAAATGGAAATGGAATTGTGTTATTGTGTAACAACGATGTTAATTCATATCTATGTATTGAAATGATTGTGGTATTGTGATGTTTGTGGGATAGTTGAGTTGATATTGATCCTATTGTACATTTAGAATCACATGCAAGTTGTATAGTTCATGTTGTAATCTACACCTATATGTTTCTGTGATTATATAGGTTGTATGTGTTATGACTAAGCTAAGATCTCATGTACATACTTTATGCTAAAACCTCTATGCCTAAATTGTTAAGTTTATATACATGCTCATATGTCTATACAAAAGTTGCAAAGTTAATAATTGGATCCATGCCAAGATCCACTTTAATACATGTTTCATGTTGTAGTTGGACATATGATTGGATCTAGTTCACACATGCGATGAAATTATACATACTTTATGAACATGTCATATTCTTGTCATATGCTAGTGATGATCGATGTTATGCGTAGATCTAAACATGTTTAGGCTTATGTTGTCTAAATCATATGCTAATTCATGTGACACCTGTTTAGTTAGATTCCCCTTTTTAATGTAAGTTCACATGACAAGTTGAAACCCATGATTCAGTCTATGTTGCAAATTCACTTATATGTATGTTGACTGTTTTGCAAGTTCACACTTATGATGTTCATATTGACTATGCCAATAATGCCAAGTTCACACCTATGTCATGTTTATGTTAATGAATGCCAATTTTGTGTATGCTAAATTAGGCTAAGTTTTTAGCCTAATATTATATGTTAAAAACCATGCAAACAAAAATTAGGCTAAGATTGTTAGCTTAATATTTAAACGGGGTAACGTTGGGAAAATTGGTAATTATAGGAAACTTGACATAAATGGTGAAAATATATGAAATTGGTATGTTTGTCACATGCCAAAAATTGGTGGCACTTGAATGGTATAAATTCTTATACCAAAAATGTTAAACTTGGAAAGTGGGCCATAACATTTAATTGTTAGCAAATTTACATATAACAAGTAATATAGAAAAATATGTAAATTTAGAAAATACGAGTATGCTTGACACGAGGTTGGATTGAGTTGTGATGTAAACCTGCCCGGACCCGCCCGGCTGTCCAGTAGTCACAACTATACCTATCCAATGTGGGTGGTTAAGCATTGAGACCAATAAGGACCCGAGGTTAGACTGAGTTATGGTGTAAATCTGCCCGGAACCGACCGGCACATCTAGTAACCGTAACAATACCTGTCTAATGTGAGTGGTCGATGCTTTAAAAAGCTAAGGACATGCAAGTCAGGATGGTAGGGTTAAGTTAACTAAAACACTTAACCAATTCAACATGTTAATTAAATTGATGGGTGGGGTTAGGTGAATACATACACTTAACCACTTAACATGTTTGACTAGAAAACCCTAGTAACAGGGACCCATTTCAGCAGTAACCCAATTAGGTATCATGGTACCCTGAAACTAGGCATGGTAGGGCACGATTACTGGGCTGATTGTAAGCGGTCAAAAGCGACGGCGGTGGGTGCAACAGTGTAGGTTCTAACAGAGTGCGGGCGTGCACACACTTAGGAGCAGACAAATAGGGCACTGGGGGCACCAGTAGTATAACCTATGCATTCTAGAGTTGTGTCTAGCCGCCACCATGGGACTTGACACACCCCATGGTGGCACTAGCGTAGATATCTACAATCTTTGGGGGCCGTAAGACACAGATGATTATGCGAGTAGGAGCCGATCTTTAGAAAAAGGGGATCACTTCACCCTGATCATGGGGTGCCAGTTGAGACAATGCAAGTAGGTGTAGAGATATAGTGTGGGGTGCGATAGTATACTCGATTCAAACTGCTTTATCTTAGTTTATGATACTTTCTATTTCCAGTTTATACCTATCATGCCCTTTTTCTTATTCACATACTGAAGAGTCACTAGACTTACCTTGCTTTATGTCTGACCCTATTTTCTTTCGTCTTCTTTTCTTTTGTTTCCCCCCAAGGTCCACAGGGAGGAAACAACCCAACTTAGTCAGACGCTTTGGAAGCTTCAAGATAGTAGATGTACGGTTTGGATTCCCTTTGGCTATGGCTATTGGACACATTCTAAGGGGATTTATGCAATTTTAATTATGTTTTTATGCTTCTTTATTTAATAACCAAGACAGAAATGATGATGTAATGTTTTGGAAGTTATTATGTAACAGTTATGGAAATGTTTTATATGAACACATATTTATGAAATAAAAAGTCTGTTGTTTTCCGCTGCTTATATATATGTGTGTTTATATCTGTCTTGTGTTTTATCTGTGACTTTTACTTACAAACCTCCACCAAAGTTAAGGCATTCCCTTTGTGAGTGACCTTAATGGAGGGTGGGGTGTTTCACTTGGTATCAGAGCATAGATTTACCAGACTAGATAAAAGTTTTTGAAACTATTTTCAAAAAGAAGTTTAAAGAAGCATTGTTTTCAAGAAAAAGAGTTATTTTTAAAAGGCATAATTCCCCAAAAGCCATATGCACTATCTCTCTATCCTTTGTCTTGAACACTTTCCTTTTTGTTCCAGCATGTCTGGAGATCTTAACCTTCCAGAAGGAGTACCGATCCCTGGCTGGTTCCAAAGGTACCTAGAGGCTAGGGCCAATGGTGCGGGCCCAGCAGACATCCCTCCTCTAACAGTGGCAGCGGTTCCTCCTCCTCCTCCTCGTGGAAATACTTTTGTTAAGACGTGTAGAGACTTCAAGGCTATGGGACGAAAGGACTTTTATGGAATTGAATCATTTGTGGTAGGAAGGAACTGGCTGAAGGAGACCGAAGATTTGTTCGTCATTTTCGAAGTTGACGACAGGCAAAAGATACAACTAGCAGTGTGGTTGCTTAAAGATGAAGCTTCCTATTGGTGGGAAGTTACCCATGATGAAAGGCCAGTGGAAACTTAGGAAGATTTCATGATGAGGTTTGAGATGAAATTCCTCTCCCAAGCTAAAAGAAGCCTGCAGATGGAGAAGTTCCTAACTCTTAAGCAAGGAAATATGACAATCAAGGAGTCCGTCAATCAGTGTAATCAGCTGGCCAGATTTAGGCTGGATTTAGTAAACACACAACACAAGAAGGCCTTTCGCTTTGTCAAAGGTCTGAATGAACCTCTACACAGCCTTGCTATGACCCATATGCCCATGGGGGCGACTTATGAAAGCTTGGTGGACATGGCGCTGCTACACGAGGAAGATAAAGGCAAGAAAGAGGCAAAGGTGGAAGTACCTCAAGAAAAGAAAGAGGGTTTATAGGCTAAGAAGACAGACTTCAAGAAAGGCGGGAAGAACAACAAACCCCGCGAAAAGAGAAGGTGTAATTTCTGTGGCATTGTCGGACATATAGTGAAAGACTGCAGGAAGAAGAAGGCAAAGATGAATGGTGGTTGTTTCCATTGTGGAGAGACTGAACACTTGGCTAAGGACTGCCCAAATAAGCGGGGGCAGGGACAGAGGACTGGATCCACCTCAGGGGGACAAGTTCACGCGCTGGTGGCACCTCCGCAGGAACGAGGTAGAAATATTTCCGTAGAAAGCTTATTTTATCTTTATGATCATCCAGTTTGCACTCTCTTTGATTCTGGTGCATCACACTCCTTTATTTCATTTGCCTTAGTAGAATATCTGCACCTAGACACTAGTATGGTAGATGATCCCTTAGTTGTTTCAAATCCAATTGGGGGCTCGGCTTATTTGTCGATGGTTTGCTTGGATTTGAAAATCTCTATTCTAAGTGTTGAATTTAGATGTAGCGCCTTTGTTTTGGGCTTCTCAGGATATGGACTGATCTTAGGCATGTACTGGTTATCCAGTAATGGTGCCATTCTTGATTGTGAGAAAAGAGTGGTTAGACTCTTGACTCGGCTCGGTAACACTCTAGAAATTTCTTGTAATCCCTTGAATGCTGTTATGCTTAGTTATCTAGAGTCGCTTGATGCTTCTGTTGAGAATTTGCAGTCAGTTAGAGTGGTCCGGGAATATCCGGATGTCTTTGAAGAGGTGAAAGGCTTACCTCCGAAGCGGGAAATAGACTTCCGCATATATCTTGTTGATAAAGCAAAGCCCGTAGCTCTGTCTGTTAGACACATGGCTCCAAAGGAGAGAAAGGAGCTCAGTAAGCAAGTTAAGGAGCTTCTCGAGAAGGGGTTTATAAGGCGGAGTATCTCGGAATGGGGTGCTCCAGTGGTGTTTGCCACCAAAGCAGATGGTTCATTACGTCTTTGCGTGGACTATAGGGAGCTAAACAAGCTGACTAAAAAGAATAGACACCCGCTTCCCAGAATAGACGATTTGTTTGATCAGCTTGTAGGTGCGTCGATCTTCTCCCAACTTGATCTGGCTACTGGGTTCCATCAGCTAAGGGTAGCCGAAGATAATATTGATAAAACGGCGTTCAGAACCCCAGACGATTTCTACGAGTGGCTTGTCATGCCTTTCGGTTTGACAAACGCACCCGCTTATTTCGTAGACCTAATGAGCAGGGTGTTCAGAGAATTCCTCAATAAGTTCGTGGTGGTCTTCGTAGACAATATTTTGATCTTCTCAAAGAATGAGGAAGAACATGCTCAACATCTAAAGGAGATCATGGAAATTCTTCGAGTTCATCAGCTAAAAGCTAAATTCTCCAAGTGCTACTTTTGGAGAGAAGAAGTAAGATTTCTCGATCATATAGTGTCCAAAGAGGGGTTAGCTGTGGACCCTGCGAAAGTAGTGGCAGTGCAAGATTGGAAGACACCAAGAAATGCAACCGAAGTCCGAAGCTTTCTTGGGCTAGCCGATTTCTACCGAAAGTTCATTAGGGATTTCGCAAAAATCTCAGCTCCACTCACAAGGCTAACAAAGAAGAATATGCCGTTCACTTGGGATTTGGATTACGAGTTTGCTTTCCAACGATTAAAAAGGGCTCTCACAACAGCCCTAGTTCTGACTTTGCCGGATGGAAGCAAGATGTTCACAGTATACACGGATGCTTGTGGTACGGGACTAGGCGCTGTTCTGATGCAAGAAGGGAGGGTAGTAGCTTATGGTGGAAGACAATTGAGAGTTCATGAAAAGAACTACCCAACCCACGATCTTGAGTTGGCTGCCATTGTCTTTGCGCTTAAGTCTTGGCACCATTATCTCCTAGGTGAGAAGTTCGAATTATATACTGACCACAAATCGTTGAAGTATCTTTTCTCGCAGAAAGATCTTAACTTGAGGTAGCAAAGGTGGATGGAGTTCCTTGCGTCGTATGATTTTGAAATTCCCTATACTCCTGGCAAAGGCAACATGGTAGCAGACGCGTTGAGCAGAAAGAAGCTGACCCTAAGCCCTCTCTTTGTAGAAAGGCAAAGCTTGGAGTATATAGCCAATTTTGACTTTAGGCCCTCCTCTGATTTTATACCTGGTTTATTGGCATCCCTAGAAGTACGGCCCACTCTTTTAGACTCAATAGGGGCCGCATAACGCGAAGACCCTCGGCTTGTGGATGTGATTGATAAACTAATTAGGGGTGAAACTTCCAGTCACCTCAATAGGTAATCCATCGATGATAAGGGTTGGCCGAAACGGGATGGAAGACTATGTGTCCCACAAGCAAGAGATTTAGTAAAGAGGGTTCTCGAGGAAGCACATCATTCCAAGATGACAATACACCCAGGTGGGGACAAGATGTACAAGGATGTAAAGAGAGTTTTCTATTGGAATGGCATAAAGAAGGACGTGGCAGATTTCGTTTCTAAGTGCGTGACATGCCAACAGGTCAAGGCGTAAAAAAAGAAGCTTGGAGGACTACTTCATCCTCTAGAAGTCCCGTAATGGAAGTGGAATAGCATCTCAATGGACTTCATTGATGGGTTGCCTAGGTCAAGAAGAGGCAATACTAGCATTTGGGTAATAGTGGACAGGCTTACTAAAAGCGCCACTTTATACCTATCAAGAGTAGAAGGACTGCTTCGTATCTAGCTTCTCTTTATCTCAAGGAAATAGCTCGACTCCATGGAATACCCTCCAGCATAGTGAGTGACAGAGATTCCATCTTTACTAGTGAATTTTGGCTGAGTCTGCAAGAAGCTGTAGGCACACAGTTATGCTTGAGCACGGCCTATCACCCCCAAACCGATGGTCAGACAGAAAGGGTGAATAGAGTATTAGAAGATCTTTTGAGACTATGCGTTCTTGACTTTGGAGGGACTTGGGAGGATCATCTTCCTTTAGTGGAATTCACCTACAACAACAGTTACCAAGCCACTATCGGCATGGCGCCCTTCGAAGCTCTATATGGAAGACTGTGCCGATCACCAACTTGTTGGTGGGAGTCTACTGACAAGATTATACTTGGGCCAGACATGATTAGAGAGACTTCAGAAAAAGTAGACTTGATATGAAGGAGAATGAAGACTGCCCAAGATAGACAGAAATCCTACGCAGACAAAAGAAGGACCGACCTTGAGTTTGAGGTTGGGGACAGGGTTTTCCTTAAAGTATCACCTTTAAGGAACGTCGTTCGCTTTGGATCCGCAGGAAAGCTAGCACCAAGATTTGTAGGACCGTTCCCTATCATCGAGAAGATTGGGAAAATGGCTTATAGAGTAGAGCTTCCCGAAAGGTTGGCGGGAATTCACAACGTCTTTCACGTTTCTCATCTCTGAAAATGTCTATATGAATCTGCGGAAGTGGTGGAGCCAAGCATTCTAAAAGAAGCCGAAGTGGAATGCGAGGCAATTGTAAGGAGAGTTCCAACTCGAATCGTAGGAACTGAAGTGAAAAAGCTACGCAACCACGAAGTCAAGCTTGTCAAAGTTCAGTGGAGCGACGCCGAGGAAGACGCAACTTGGGAAACTAAGGACAGAATACGCGCGGCCTACCCTTTTCTTTTTGAGGGTACATCTTTGATCTCTCATTTTCCTTAAGTTGTGCTTGTATCTATCTTTTTAAGTATATCTTCTCGATATTTTCCTTTATCCTTAGGTAGAAACCCCTTTGGATGTAAACATGTAATTGAAACATGTTATGGTTGATGGCTGCAAGTGGTTGCTCGTGGATGCATATACACACACAACCTAGGTTTTAGATCGGCTCAGTCACTTCATATTGCATATGCATATATGTATTCATATTTGTATGTGGTTGAAACTTGATACGTCGTCATATGGATGTCGCATTTTTATGAATGGTTGCGAACTCATGTAGAATTATGAGTAGGAAAAATTTGCATACATGATGGATTCATGGCACTTACATGATTCACATTAAGGAGGTCAACTGAATCTGTAGACCGCCTAATTTTTGTATTAGATAAGGACATATACACACACTATGCATATGATCATGAAGCATTAGAAGACTTTTAAGGAAAATGGACGCCTGTGTTTGATGGTTGAGTAGATGGACGATTGGATGTTAGGATTTACGTTCTCCTAGACTTGAAGATTTCGGGGACGAAATCCTTTAAGGAGGGGAGAATGCAACACCCCAAATTTTCTGTTAACTGTAAATTAACAAATTAAAGTATAATTAACTCTTAATGAAAGAATTAAGGTAAACGGGTTACGCCATTGCATTCGTCTCGGAATTCTGCTTGAGATAGAGTCCGAGTTTGCGGGAAGCGGACTCCGTATGAAGGAGTTATGACCTCCAGAAGTTTCAGAATTCAATTTAAAATTCAAACAGTTCAAAATTCAGTTCAAATTTCGAATTCAGACCCAAACTAGGCTGGGCGGGAAAATTCCCGCCCAGGTATCAGGTCGACCTGGGTGACCAGGGCGACCATAGGGTCGACCTGGGGGTTGACTTGCCCAATCGACCTGGTTTGGCCCTGGCTGGCCTGGTCGGTTTCTGGTCGAATTTCTTAGCTTGGCTATGTCACTAGGCTGATTTGTCACATTCTGGTTGGCTCCTCTCGAAGTGAATGGTCTAGATTCATCTGTGATCATCTGACGGCTCAAATCAATCTGAAATTCTATATAAACAACTTAAGTCTCCAACCTAAATTCACATAAAAAAATTAGAAATGGAGCCGCCATGCTATCGGGAGAAAACTGAGAGGAGCCTCCACTTGTAGAATAGCTTAGAGATGAGCCAAAATTAAAGTAAAACAAGAATCAATCAACGTTTGTCTACCCAAAGGAAATCAATTCAAATTCAGAATTCAGAAATCAGAAAACAAGACCGTCGTTTATTGTAAGTATAGTGATTTTTCCTATGTGAATAAAAGTTAGGATTTGATTCGATGTAAAATGAAAATGGAATTGTGTTATTGTGTATCAACGATGTTAATTCATATCTATGTATTGAAATGATTGTGGTAATGTGATGTTTGTGGTATAGTTGAGTTGATATTGATCCTATTGTACATTTAGAATCACATGCAAGTTGTATAGTTCATGTTGTAATCTACACCTATATATTTATGTGATTATATAGGTTGTACGTGTTATGACTAAGCTAAGATCTCATGTACATACTTTATGCTAAAACCTCTATGCCTAAATGGTTAAGTTTATATACATGCTCATATGTCTATACAAAAGTTGCAAAGTTAATAATTGGTTCCATGCCAAGATCCACTTTAGTACATGTTTCATGTTGTAGTTGGACATATGATTGGATCTAGTTCACACATGCGATGAAATTATACACACTTTATGAACATGTCATATTCTTGTCATATGCTAGTGATGTTTGATGTTATGCCTAGATCGAAACAAGTTTAGGCTTATGTTGTCTAAATCATATGCTAATTCATGTGACACCTGTTTAGTTAGATTCCCCTTTTTAATGTAAGTTCACATGACAAGTTGAAACCCATGATTCAGTCTATGTTGCAAATTCACATACATGTATGTTGACTGTTTTGCAAGTTCACACCTATGATGTTCATATTGACTATGCCAATATGCCAAGTTCACACCTATGTCATGTTTGTGTTAATGAATGCCAATTTTGTGTATGCTAAATTAGGCTAAGTTTTTAGCCTAATATTATATGTTAAAAACCATGCGAACGAAAATTAGGCTAAGATTGTTAGCCTAATATTTAAACGGGGTAACGTTGGAAAAATTGGTAATTATAGGAAACTTGACATAAATGGTGAAAATATATGAAATTGGCATGTTCGTCACATGCCAAAAAATTGGTGGCACTTGAACGGTATAAATTCTTATATCAAATGTTAAACTTGGAAAGTGGGCCATAACATTTAATTGTTAGCAAATTTACATATAACAAGTAATAAAGACAAATATGTAAATTTAGAAAATACGAGTATGCTTAACACGAGGTTGGATTGAGTTGTGATGTAAACCTGCCCGGACCCGCCCGCTTGTCCAGTAGTCACAACAATACTTATCCAATGTGGGTGGTTAAGCATTGAGCCCAATAAGGACCCGAGGTTAGACTGAGTTACGGTGTAAACCTGCCCGGAACCGACCTGCACATCCAATAACCGTAACAATACCTGTCTAATGTGAGTGGTCGGTGCTTTAAAAAGCTAAGGACATGCAATTTAGGATTGTAGGGTTAAGTTAACTAAAACACTTAACCAATTCAACATGTTAACTAAACTGATGGGTGGGGTTAGGTAAATACAGACACTTAACCACTTAACATGTTTGACTAGAAAACCCTAGGGGACCCATTTCAGCAATAACCCAATTGGGTATCATGGTACCCTGAAACTAGGCAGGGTGGGGCACGATTACTGGGCTGATTGTAAGCGGTCAAAAGCGACGGCGGTGGGTGCAACAGTGTGGGTTCTAACGGAGTGGGGCGTGCACACACTTCGGAGCAGACAAACAGGGCACTGGGGCACCAGTAGTATAGCCTATGCATTCTAGAGTTGTGTCGGGCCGCCACTATGGGACTTGATACACCCCATGGTGGGACCAGTATAGGTATCTACAATCTTTGGGGGCCGTAAGACATAGATGATTATGCGAGTAGGAGCCGATCTTTAGAAAAAGGGGATCACTTCACCCTGATCATGGGGTGCCAGTTGAGACAATGCAAGTAGGTGCAGAGATATAGTGTGGGATGCGATAGTATACTCGATTCAACCTGCTTTATCTTAGTTTACGATACTTCCTATTTCCAGTTTATACCTATCATGCCCTTTTTCTTATTCACATACTGAAGAGTCACTAGACTTACCAGGCTTTATGTCTGACCCTAGTTTCTTTCGTCTTCTTTTCTTCCGTTCCCCCCCTCCAGTTCCATAGGGAGGAAACAACCCAGCTTAGTCAGACTCTTTGCAAGCTTCAAGATAGTAGATGTACGGTTTGGATTCCCTTTGGCTATGGCTGTTGGACACATTCTATGGGGATTTATGCAGTTTTAATTATGTTTTTATGCTTTTTATTTAATAACCAAGAGAGAAATGATGATGTAATGTTTTGGAAGTTATTATGTAACAGTTATGGAAATGTTTTGTATGAACATATATTTATGAAATAAAAAGTCTGTTGTTTTCCGCTGCTTATATATATATATATGTTTATATCTGTCTAATGTTTTATCTGTGACTTTTACTTACGAATCTCCACCAAAGTTAAGGCATTCCCTTTGTGAGTGACCTTAATGGAGGGTGGGGTGTTTCACCTTATAACTTAGCCCTATGGATGTGTATGAAAAATCTGTATATGTTTTTAATGGTTGTCGTCCCCGGTCCCGATGATCCGACACAAGGAATTGATGTTTATCTACAACCGTTGATTGAAGTGTTGAAAACACTGTGGCATGAAGGAGTCGAAACATACGACATTTCGAAAAAAAGAAATTTTCATATATTTGCTTCTGTATTATGGACTACTAGTGATTTTCCCGCGTATGGCGTGCTTTTAGGTTGGAGCACTGCTGGACGTCTAGCTTGTCCTCATTGTATGGAGGAGACACGAGCATTTTCATTAAAGTATGGGAAAAAATTTCTTGGTTTGACTGTCATCGTTGTTTTCTCCATATTAATCATAAATTTAGAATAGATAAAAAGAACTAACAGAGTAGAGACTATGCTACCGCCAAAAGTTTGGACTAGTGAAGAGATATATGAAGTTGTAATATAGTACCCAAAGATACATGAAACTGGGGAGCAAGTTGAAATTCCAGGTAAATCGGACATTCGTAATTGATGGAAACAAAGTATATTTTGGGAGTTACCCTACTGGAAAAATCTAAAACTTCTGCATAATATTGACGTGATGCATAATGAAAAAATGTTTTTGATAACGTTTTTAATAAAGTTTTGAATGTAAAGGGTAAAACCAAAGACGATGCGAATTCGAGACGCGATATATTACACTTTTTTAAACGGCCGGAACTGCACTTGTATGACGAAAATAAAAAACCTAAAGCATGTTGTGAGCTAGACAACAGGCAAGTTAAACTCGTGCTAAAGTGTGTGGAAGGATTACGATGTCCTGATGGCATTTCTACAAACCTCTGTAGATGTGTGGACTTCAAAAACAGTAAATTGAGTGGAATGAAAAGCCATGATTACTGAATACTTTTTACCTGTGGTTTTCAAGGAACTGTTGCCTACAGAAATCTGGAGTGCTATAACAGAATTAAGTTTTTTTTTTATAAACAACTTTGTTCAACGACGTTAAAGGTAGACCGTCTACGTAAGATTGAACTAGAAATCCCTGTACTGATCTGCAAACCCGAGAAAATATTTCCACCTTGTTTTTTTAATGTAATGGAGCATTTACCTATTCATCTTCCGTCCAAAGCACTTCTTCGAGGTCCAGTCCAGTATTTGGATGTATTCGTTCGAGAGGTAATTTTATATATAATTTCAATAATCGTGATAGATTACAACTTAGATTACTGTACCAACATATAAATTAAATTAATCTTATTATAGGTACTTGAATCATTTGAAGAAAAAAAATTAAGCAAAATTCTCAAGTAGAAGGTTCGATTTGCAAATCGTACCTTGAAGAAGAAGCCTCATTTTTTCCCCCATTACTTTAGTGAAGATGTGAACTTGTTTTTTGTAACTGTTCCCCGCAATGAACAATTCGTTGAGCAGGAGCCTTCTCAAACAATGTTATCTATTTTTAGACAACACGGAAGACCTGCAGGAAAATGTAAGGAAATATGGTTAAGCGATAAAGATTACAATGTGGCACACACATATGTTTTGTTAAATTGTGTGGAATTTGCACCATTTGTCAGGTAATACTAAATTCATGTACAATTCAATTATATGTACGTATATATTTATTTGTCTCTATTAATAAAAAATGAACATAACGCATATATGCAGTATCTACGAATCACAACATCCATCTGGTGATCTCAATACAGAATTCACTCAATGGTTTTCAGACTATGTTCATAATCCAAAAAACTGTGTTGTTAATGAAGGATTACGACTTCTTGCTATTGGACCAAAAAGAAATGTTAAAACTTATCCAATATACTTTGTCAATGGATTTAAATTAAACACCAATGATTACGGAGCTGAAAAATTAACGTATAACGGTGGTGTATTTGTCAAAGTAGTGATGATCTAGAGGAGCATATAAAAGATTTTTGCGACGTCTTAACGCAAGTTGTAGAGTTGACATATTATGTTCAGCCTGTGATAACCCCAAACTCCTGTAGTACGAAAGCAAGTATAATCATTGGAATATAACATAATTATAACAACAGCAGATTCCAGATAACAATATAATACATTAAATCATAGCAGCGGAAATTAGAAATGTCATCAACATCACAACATCAGAGTCGCACAGAATACAAAATACACTTAGCATGTAAACTCTTAGCAAATAGAAATAGGTCTAAAACATCATCAAGTACAACATGGATAAATGATGTCTAAATGTTTTCAAGATAGAAATAAAAGATAGAGATGATCTTCATCTTCTGCCCAAGAGCATACTCCACTTCGGTACATATCCAAAATAACCTGTTACCGGTCACTTGGCTGCCCATGTAAAAATAAGGGCACCTGAGTGTAACAACCCAGAATTTGGGGGCTAATTTAAAATTTTATTTTAGAAATTTTAATGGATTTTTAATATTTAAAATTATTTATTTTAAATAATAACGATCAAAATTCTATTTTAATCGAAGTTAAAACGAATAAATTTAATTTAATTATAAAAGGAGTTTAAAACAGCGCTGCAGTTTGAAAATTTGAATTTGAACTTTGACTGAATGTACAAGATTCATTTTAAATCAGAATTGAGCGAAACCAGAAATATTTAAATCTATTTAATCATATCTTTATAACGAATCTGAAAAATTGAAATTTCAATTTAAAAGTTGTAAGTTATGCCCAGTTTAAAATTCAGGAAAGTCACTGTATAACTTATATATATTTTATATAATATATGGCCCTTAAAAATAGCCGTTTTGCAAACGATCTATGTTTTCGACGAAACCATTTTTGTTGGAACCGGAATGTCAAATTATTGTTAAGTTTAATTTTCCAGAATTTTTCGAATTAATATGTGAGCGTGGAAAAAGAAAACGTGTTTTGTCAATATCAGTCAAATTTAATCGACTTGAAAATGGCCATTTTTCAAACAGTCTCAGAATTCGACAAAATTAGTTTTTTAGGACCGTATCGTCAAAACAAAGCCATAAATAATTTTTCTGGAATTTATAGATTTCATATGTAGCCCCGGTGAATTTATATGTATGGTTAAATTAAATAATAAAGGATTTAATTTTTAAATTAAAAAAAACATATCGTAACAACCGAATTGGGTTATGGAACATATTCCATTGTGTCCGAGATAGGGGTATTTGGCTAGGTACGATGCCAGTAGAGTTCGATTCGGAGTTCGTGGCATTAAACAAGAATTATCAGAATTAAAAGAATTAATAATTAATAAAATACACGTATAAATACATGACCGTACAGTAAACCCTAACCCTCAATACAGTAGCCGCCACCTGATAAAACGCATGGCCGAAAATGCACCAAACTAATTCACCATTCTCTCCCAAATCTTTCTGAATTAAATCACGAATTCAAGCAGGAATGAAAAAGAAATTTCCACTCTTTAATTTTGTATGGTTATGATCAACTATCGAGGGGCGTTGGGGGTGAGATTTCTGCTCAAAACCGGCGGCTTTGGGATTGGTTTCTAGAGGTGGAGGACCACCGAATTCGGCGCAGGTCCTGGCGGAAGGAGGAGTCGCGGCGGGCTACACGGTGGCGTGTCCGGATCGTTGGCACAGGCTCTGATGCGACGGCGGCAGTGGTGTTTTGAAATCAAACGATGGGTTTCTCAGTTCGAACGTTTACAGAAGAGAAGAAGACAAGGTTATTGTAACACCCCACATCTGTTAGTGTCACTCACAAAAGGAATGCACTAAGTTCTGTGGAGTATTTAAGGTAAAAGATACAGATAAATTATAAGACAGACAAAATTTAAAACAGCGGAAAATAGAACTTTACTTTATTGATAAAATAGTTTGTACAACAATTGTTTTCGAACACCAGAATATTTGTCTTACAAAATAAAGAAGCATAAAATAACAGTTTGTATTCCCCAATGTAGCATGAGCCAGCCATAGCAATGGAAAAGAGAATCCAAGCAAAACATCGACTAATCTTCAGCTTGGAAAGAAAACCGAGCTTAAGTAGTAACATTCCCTCCCTGCGGACCTAGGGGGGGGGGGGGACGGAAGACAAGAAGGCGAAAGAAAACAGAGTCAGACATAAAGTCTGGTAAGTTCAGTAACTTTCAGCATGTGAACAGGGAAAAGCAACACGACATGAATTAACTGAATACAAGATAATACCATGATGATAGGGCTAACAAGATAACATAAGATTAACGCAAGATATGCTAAGACAAGATAATATATGCTTCACTACTTTCTTTGCTTCGCTATTACCCTGTTATTCTGGTTTCTATATCTCTACACCATCTAACTAATGTCTCAACTAGTAATCTGTATAAAATGATAACGTGATCCCAATCCCCAAAGTTGTGGTTGTTTTCAGGTGTACATCTATTATTTATTACCTAGATCTAATCTAGGGTTTTTCTATCGAGTGCTTCCAAGATTCAACTAGGGTTTATGCGATTTGTCCAATGCTTCTCGGATTCAGGGTTTATGCCACCTAGGTCCAACTAGGGATTATGCTACCTGTCGAACGATGCCCCTAGTCTAGGACGCACTACCTAGAGTGGTATATGTTCCTAGACTTTTCCCACGTATGTGTCGCGAATCGTTTATCGCTGTCTAGATGCACATGTCCTGAAATGTGCGACCCGAGTCCCGTGGCAGGGCTATTCTAGAAACACGGAACTCGGTCGGGAGCTTTCAGATATCTGCCGATGCAGATGCTAAGGTCTGTTTTTTCAGTGGCTATGGTCCCACCTGACCCCTCCCTTAACTAATGAAAGGCAATCCAAGAAAATCAAGCACGAGAACTATACTCCTGCCACCTATGCCCCACTTTCCTATTGGCCAGCCTCACCCATAACTAGATAGCAAGTATATGGTCTGTTGGGAGTTCTCTGCCTTTTCGCATGCATATCTCGATTGACTCAAGATGGTAGGTAGACGACGGGTCGCTATCACAGGGCCATTTGTCCCCCGAATCACGCTGGTCCATCCTAGTCTTTAGGTTGCCTTATATTGCAACCAAGGCATACCCTTGGTTCTTCTAACGCAGACCTTAACCTCTGCGAGCCCAGGCGGATCATCTACATTCTCACAGAGGGATACCAAGAGTACCCTCACGTCCCCTCAAAGCCTCGAGCTTCGTAACCCAATTCGTTGGAGCCTTCTTTAAGATCAGATGGACGTTCGCTCCTCCTCGTGTTATACTAAGGATTACTACTTAGTTTTTTCAACTAAGGTTTACCACTTAGTTTATTGAATCATCGTTTTCTTAACTAAGGTTTACTACTTAGTTCTCGTTCTTGTCAAGTTGGATTGGTTAAGTGTCATTAGCCAATTCAAGTTAACTTAACCCATTCATTTGTCATGTTAAACTGGTTAAGTGCTATCAGTAGTTCACGTTGACTTAATCCTACCATAAACCAAGTTATATTGGTTAAGTATTTCTTAACCCCACCCATTCATCTTGTATCGGTTAAGTGTTCCTCTTAACTTAACCTTGCTCCTCTGTTTAACTAACATGGTTTAACGGTTAAGTGTTCTCTTAGTTAACTTAACCCTAACATCTGTTTAACATGTTCTAATGGTTAAGTATTGTCCCTTCATGTTTTAACTTAACCTTGTTCATTTATCACACTATGATGGTTAAGTGTTCTAAGTTTGCTTAACCCCACCTTCAAGTCTAGTTAACATGTTATAACGCTTAAACCTTTTTCTAAACCTTACCCACTTGTCTAGTCAACATGTTATAATGGCTAAGTGTTTTCTTTAGTTACTTAAATCTTGTCTTGTTAACATGTTAAGTTTGTTAAGTATTCATATGGACTTAACCCTCCCATTCTAGCTTAACTATTTCTTAGCTTTAAATTACTTATTAAAGCACCGACCACTCACATTAGACAGATATTGTTGCTGTCACTAGATGTGTCGGTCGATTCCGGGCAGATTTACACCGCAACTCAGTCTAATCTCGGGTCCTTTTGGGCTCAATGCTCTAACCACCCACATTAGATAGGTATTGTTACAATTGCTGGATTTTGCCGGGCGGTTCCGGGCAGTCTTATACCGTAACTCAATCTAACCTCGGGTTAGGCATATTCGTCTTTCCTAGATTTACACATTTATCCTTTTTGTCTATATGTGAATTGTTAACAATTTATTCACTTTCCCTTTTAAATAAATTTGGCCTATATCATATTCATTTGTCATTCCCATGAATATACTTATATTCTAGGCCCAAGTCTTGATTTACCTATCACTTAACCCAACTTGCAGTTTTATGCCAATTTGGATCTAGTATTCCTATTTACAGTGCATATTAAAACTAGATTTAACATTCTAGTTTACAATTTATGCCCAAACTAGATTTATTATTCTAGTTTACCATTTATGCCTAAAACTTAGTTTATAGCCAATACTAGATTCAACGTATTAATTTACATATTCTATAATTCATATCGAATTACCCCAATTTGCATATTAATAGTCACGTTATAATACATGTCCCAAATTATGCCAAACAATATAGATTTCATGTTATACCCAATTACCCCCGTATTCAAAATGTACGTACACCATGATTTCACTAGTTTTCTATGAAATGAAACTAACAAGGGAATAGAGGATAACATGAGACTTGACATAACAGAATAGGCTTGCAAAAGCGAGCCAAATACAAAGATGATGGATCCAATGGTTTTGGTGTACATAATAGCGAATAGGAATAAACTAAGCAAATTACACCATATATATGAGATCCAACATAGTCAAAGGGAACATAGGTGATTTGATCCAGCATAATGCCAGTTTGGTGTACAATCATGATCGGTAACTATAGTGTTAAGGGCATAAGCAACTAAAAATAATAGTCATAGGTAGTTAACCATAATAGTCATAGTAATGGTCACGGGTAGTAGTCTAATTGTTATGAATCATAGGCGATTAGCCACAATAGTCATGGATAATTAACCCAAAATAGTCCTAAAGAATTATCCTTAATAGTAATAGGCAATTGACTGTAATAGTCTCAAAGTCATAGTCACAGACAATAGTCTTATGTCCAATAGTCATAGGTAATGAATCACGGTCATAGGCAATAGTCTTTTGTTCATAGTCATAGGCGTAGGCATAGTCTTATGGGTCCCTAGTCACAATAGTTCTTAATCAGATCCAAAAACATATATAAGCACAGATTTAGATGGAAAGATTATGCATATTCTTATATCCATTAAATTTCATGTCACAGAAAGATTTAGACGTTCAAATCTAAAAAGTAAATGACTTACTTTGATCGGTTTCAGAAAAGGATAATAAGATAGCGTTGCTATGATTCGCGTGATGTTGCTTGAAGCCGTTGAATTAGTCTTTAATTCTCTTTGAAGCTTTAACTTGATTTGAATCTCTTCTTGAAAAACTTGAGCAGCATATCCTCGTCTTAGATTTATATATTATTTTATTTTTAATTATTTTATTTATTTATTTTCTCAGAGGCAGCATAAGGACAGAATGAAATGGTGTAGAGAGAATGAGGCTAGGGGCTGTTTATATAGGTTTAGAGTCATGAATCTGGACTGAAAACGTGTCCAAAAACATCAGAATGAATCCCGGCTGAAAAGCAGGTTTTGGCACTAGGTCGACCATAGGGTCGACCTGGTCCCTGGGAGGTCGACCATAGGGTCGACCTGGTCCTGGGCGGGAAAATTCCCGCCCAGTCTGCCCTGGGGTTTGAATTCGAATTTCGAATTCGAATTTCGAGCTGTTTTTGATTCTGAAAATTCCTGAAACTTCGGAGGGTCATAACTTCTTCATACGGAGTCCGATTTACGCAAACTCGGACTCTATCTCAAGCAGAATTTCGAGACGAACGTAATGGCATAACCCGTTTCCCTTAATTCTTCTTCTAAAATTTAATAATACTTTAATTTGTGAAACTTAATGTTATAGAACTACGGGGTGTTACATTCTCCCCCTCTTAAAAGGATTTCGTCCTCGAAATCTTCAAGTTAGGAAGAATGTGTCCAACCATCCAATAACCCATCTACTCAACCATTCAATCACAGGCATTTATTGTCCTTAAAAATATTTCTAATGCTTTCATGTTCATATGCATAGTGTGTGTATATGTCTTTATCTAATGCAAAATCAGGCGGTCTACTGATTCAGTTGACCTCCTTAATGCGAATTATGTTAGTTCCATGCGTCCAATCATGTATGCAAGCATCCCTAGTTATGTAAATACTACATGTGTGCATAGCCATTCATCCATATGCAACATCCATATGATAACATATCAAGTTAAATCCATTAAGCAAATACATATATGCGAATGCAATATGAAAGTGATTAAGTCGTTCTAGCGCATATGGTGTGTATATGCATCCACGAGCAACCACTTGCAACCATCAATCATAACATGATACAAATACATGTTTACATCCATTGGCTTCTATCTAAGCATCGATGATACGTCCTAGAGGATATACCTTAAAAGCTAGAAACAAGTAGGCATAAAACTCCTAGAGAAAGGATATACCCTTAAGAAAAAGGGTATTATGCACGTATCTAGTCTTTAGTCTTCTAAGTCGCATCTTCTTGAGCTTCTCTATACCATACCTTATCTAGTTAATCTTCATGATTGTGAAGCTTCTTGACCTCCATTTCCAATACTGTCGTTGATCGGATAACTAGCTTTTCATTGTCAACTGGATAAATGCGGAAGTCTATCCCGCGTTTTAGGGCTAAACCCCTAACCTAATCAAAACATCTGCATACTCATGGACTATTATAACGGATTGCAAATCGTCGATAAATGTATTAAGCGATTCTAGATAGCTAAACCTAACTGATCCTTTTAGGATCACGAAATCTCGAGGGTATTTCCAAGGCAAGTCGAAAAGTCTAACTTTCAGAATTACTAGCCAACCAACCCATGCCTAGGATCAACTCATAGCCCATGGAACCAAAACATTATGCTTAAACTCAACACTTAATGTGGCCGTTCTCAAATCCCTACAAACCAAAGGTAAACGGGCCGAACCACCAATTTGGATCTGAGACTAATTGGGATCTTCTACTATACAAGTACCTAGGTGCAGAGACTCAACTATGGAAGCATGTATAAACGAATGCGAAGCGCTAAGATCAAAAGAGTACTAACAGGTTGATCAAATGAAAAGCTGAACTTTTCCAGTGGAGACTTTTACTATCTCTCTCCCAGGTATTCTGGTGGTGAAAGCATGCACTCGTCCTCCTGAAAATCCTTTCCCTCGTCCTTGCCCTTGTCCTTAATTATATGTCCTATTATACCATAGAAAAGCTACTTCCTCTTGTCTTAGGTTTTATAATTCCTTCCTCCCTCGTGAGCCAAGTCCATATCCATGAATTCCTCATCCTTGTGTTGTGCCCCTTAGCCAAACTCCTCATCCTCTTCCTTGTGTAGTCATGTTGACAAATCTCTCGAAAGCTGCATCCAATGTACAGAAAACCCTACAAAGCTTGAAAGAAAACTAGCCGTAGGTGAAACTATTACGGCTATAAATGGAAGTCGGGCACTACTTCGCCCTTCGATGAGGTTACCTCCCAGAAAGCCAGGAGCCCCAGAGACTCAAGAAAGAAGGAAACAAGGACTCAAACAGAGAATTAAAAGATAGTGCATATGGCTTTGGGGAATATGCCTTTAAAACAAAACTTTTCTTTTGAAAATGCTTCTTTTTAAAACCGTTGAAAATAATTTTTCAAATCTTTTGTCTGATCTGGTAACCTTCGGCTCTGATACCATGTGTAACACCCCACATCTATTAGTGTCACTCACAAAGGGAATGCACTAAGTTCTGTGGAGTATTTAAGGTAAAAGATGCAGATAAATTACAAGATAGACAAAATTTAAAACAGCGGAAAATAGAACTTTACTTTATTGATAAAATAGTTTGTACAACAATTGTTTTCCAACACCAGAATATCTGTCTTACAAAATAAAGAAGCATAAAATAACAGTTTATATTCCCCAATGTAGCATGGGCGAGCCATAGCAATGGAAAAGAGAATCCAAGCAAAACATTGATTAATCTTCAGGTTGGAAAGAAAACTGAGCTTAAGTAGTAACATTCTCTCCTTGCGGACCTGGGGGGGGGGGAACGGAAGACAAGAAGGCGAAAGAAAACAGAGTCAGACATAAAGTCTGGTAAGTTCAGTAACTTTCAGCATGTGAACAGGGAAAAGCAACACGACATGAATTAACTGAATACAAGATAATACCATGATGATAGGGCTAACAAGATAACATAAGATTAACGCAAGATATGCTAAAACAAGATAATATATGTTTCACTACTTTCTCTGCTTCGCTATTACCCTGTTATTCTGGTTTCTATATCTCTGCACCACCTAACTAGTGTCTCAACTAGTAATCTATATAAAATGATAACGTGATCCCAATCCCCAAAGTTGTGGTTGTTTTCAGGTGTACATCTATTATTTATTACCTAGATCTAATCTAGGGTTTTTCTATCGAGTGCTTCCTAGATTCAACTAGGGTTTATGCGATTTATCCAATGCTTCTCTGATTCAGGGTTTATGCCACCTAGGTCCAACTAGGGATTATGCTACCTGTCGAACGATGCCCCTAGTCTAGGACACACTACCTAGAGTGGTATATGTTCCTAGACTTTCCCCACGTATGTGTCGCGAATCGTTTATCGCTGTCTAGATGCACATGTCCTGAAATGTGCGACCCGAGTCCCGTGGCAGGGCTATTCTAGAAACACGGAACTCAGTCGGGAGCTTTCAGATATCTGCCGATGTAGATGCCAAGGTCTGTTTTTCCAGTGGCTATGGTCCCACCTGACCCCTCCCTCAACTAATGAAAGACAATCCAAGAAAATCAAGCACGAGAACTATACTCATGCCACCTATGCCCCACTTTCCTATTGGCCAGCCTCACCCATAACTAGATAGCAAGTATATGGTCTGTTGGGATTTCTCTGCCTTTCCGCATGCGTATCTCGACTGACTCAAGATGGTCGGTAGACGACGGGTCGCTATCACAGGGCCATTTGTCCCGCCGAATCACACTGGTCCATCCTAGTCTTTAGGTTGCCTTATATTGCAACCAAGGCATACCCTTGGTTCTTCTAATGCAGACCTTAACCTCTGTGATCCCAGGCAGATCATCTGCATTCTCACAGAGGGATACCAAGAGTAACCTCACGTCCCCTCGAAGCCTCGGGCTTCGTAACCCAATTCGTTTGAGTTTTCTTTAAGATCAGATGGACGTTCGCTCCTCCTCGTGTTATACTAAGTATTACTACTTAGTTTTTCCAACTAAGGTTTACCACTCAGTTTATTGAATCGTCGTTTTCTTAACTAAGGTTTACTACTTAGTTCTCATTCTTGTCAAGTTGGATTGGTTAAGTGTCATTAGCCAATTTAAGTTAACTTAACCCATTCATTTGTCATGTTAAACTGGTTAAGTGCTATCAGTAGTTCACGTTGACTTAATCCTACCATAAACCAAGTTATATTGGTTAAGTATTTCTTATTTCTTAACCCCACCCATTCATCTTGTATCGGTTAAGTGTTCCTCTTAACTTAACCCTGCTCCTCTGTTTAACTAATATGGTTTAACAGTTAAGTGTTCTCTTAGTTAACTTAACCCTAACATCTGTTTAACATGTTCTAATGGTTAAGTATTGTCCCTTCATGTTTTAGTTGTAATGTGAATCATTAGAAAAGAGATGACAATAAAAATTACATTTTTATTGTAATGTGAATCACAAGAAAAGAAATGTTTACATATAAAACACTATTTAATATGATATTAGAATTCATAGAAAATGCTTTACATATAAAATATTATGATATATGATATTAGAATAACATAGAAAATTGATTACCAAGAAATGACCATTTATATGTTATTAGAAGTCATAGAAAAATGTGAATATATATAATATACTTTTATATGGCATTAGAGTTCATAGAAGAATGTTAATATATAAAATATACTTTTATGTGTCATTAGAATACTTAGAAAATGTGAATATATAAAATTGACTTTTACATGTTATTAGAATACATAAGTAAATGTAAGGAAATAAATTTGTCATATTAGTGAAACCAAAAATATACATTTTTGGTCAATTAAAAAGAATGGGACAAAATATACATTTTTATCAATTGAAAAAAAAGAGTGAAACTAAAAATACACATTTTTGGTAATTGAATAGGATTAAACCTGTAATAACCCGAAAATCTGGGCCAGTTTAAAATTTTTATTTTGGCAATTTTAATGAATTTTGATTATTTAAAATGAATTATTTTAAATAATATCGACGAGAAATTTATTTTGAATGGAATTAGAACGTATATATTATATACGTCGTCGTTAGAATATAAATATTTATATATAATTATAAATAGAATTGAAAATGGCGCGGTAGTTCGATAATTCGATTTCAAACTTCAATTGAACATACCGGGTGAAAAACAATCCGGATTTTAGTGAAACCAAAAACATTAGGATCTAATTGATGATATCTTTCTATCGAATCCGAAAAATCAAGATTTCATAGCGGGAATCAAAAGATATGTCCAGTTGAAAATTCTGAATAGTCGCTATGGAATTCAGGCCCTTAAAAATGGGAATTTTGCAAACGACCTCGGATTTCGACGAAACCAGTTTTGTTGGGTCCGGGATGTAAAATTATTGCTAGGTTTTAAATTTCATAATTTTTCGAATCAATATATGAGCGTGGCAAAGGAAAACGCGTTTGACCAGTTTTAGTTGATTTTAATCGTCTGGAAAATGGCCATTTTTCAAATGTTCTCAGAACTTGATGAAATTAGTTTCGTTAGGACCGTATCGTCAATACGAAGCCAGAAATAATTTTTCTGGAATTTTCTGAGTCAGTATGTGACCCCAGTAAATTGAAATGTGCGTTCAAATTGAATATATACTAATTTATATTTTAAATTAAATGGAAACTGATCATAACGATCGAATTGGCTTGCGAAACATATCCCATTGTGGTCGGAATGGGGGTATTACGCTAGGGACGACAGTCGTTGGATCTCGTTTGGGGTTCGGATAAAAATTCACCTTTTTAAAATAAAATAATAATAGATTATTTATAAATATATTTTCAACCTTTATATTCCCCAATCCCTTTTCCCCAATCCAAACCCGATTCACTCAGAAAAATAAAATAAAAATAAACCCACCGACGACCGCTCCTCCGCCTTCCCCCTGGCTGGCGTCGCAACCCCCCCGACCCCATTCTCCTCCTCCACCCTCCTTCTCCTTTCTTCTTCCTCAAATCGACGCTTCAATCCTCCGAATCGAGGGAGACCGCCGCTCCTGACACCACAGCAACGCCGCCACCCCCTTGGATCGCCGACCCCGCCTCCTGCGCCACCTCCCATCGAGCCGCTGCACCTCCCCGACACTGGCCACCACCTCCAACCGAAATCCAGTTTTCTTTAAAGAAAAGGTGAGTTCTTTTATTTAAATTTCAGTTTTATTTATATATAACCGTGAGGGAAAAAAATATATACGTTTTTTTTAATCAAGAAGTATATGATTTATAAATAAGAAAAGATCTCATATTTTTAAAATAGAAAGATATGACTTTTACGAATATAAAAATATATTTTTCTTTTCACTTTTTATGTAATGAATTTAATAGTTAAACACTGTTTTATAATGAAATTGAAGTTATAAAAATATGATTTTTATATGTTGAATATAGAAATAAAAATATGATTTTTATATGTTGAATATAGAAATAAAAATATGATTTTTATATGTTGAATATAGATTTCTATCAATGAAGTGCCGTGGAGCTAGGATAGCTATCTGTGAGAATTTCTCACTTTTCAATTTCATTTTCTAGTTATATATATATATACACTAGGATGCAGACGGTGCTTAGTAGCACCCGACACAATCGTCCACAGACCATGGACTTGTTTGTTTGGTTGCATAAATTAATTTGATGACTTGATGTGAATTGGTTGTTTGGTGAATTTGATTGATGTGTGAATGGAGTGGGCCTTCACTAGACCGGGGATAAGGCTAGGCCTTGTCCCGTTTCTAGTATCGTGCCGTTATGTCGCCGAAATTTTCTAAAATAAGTTAGAAAAATAAAAATACCATTTTATTGAATAAATGAATTGAATAGAAATTCATATGTTGAAATAAAATGTTTTATCGTTAAAATTATAATTTTTAATGTGAATATGAATATAGTGAATGTGAATAAATAAAATATTCATTTACAAACCGGACGGTTTGTTTATGTACACCTATTTGAAGAACATTGATTGGGACGATAAATTTTACACATCGCTCGACAGCACAAATAAAATCTGTGTTTGATTGTTTGAAACCCCACATGGGTGTCGGGATGAAATTTGAAGTTCACTCATCCTGATTGATTAAATATGTCGATCGATTGATTGACAGGCTGTTATAAGCGTTGAATATCTATATTTGATGCTTATACAGTGTAGTGCACTTTGGTTGATGGTTGATTATTTTCAATGCTATTATATACATGTGTTGTATGAAAATCCATATAATTAATTTTATATGGTAATTGATTGGGCCTCATTCCAATTTGAAAAATAAAGAATAATATAAAATAAAGGTTCATGTGTTGACAGTACTCATCCATTGAGATTGGTCATGAGTTGAACGAAATATTTGAAATAGAATATTTGAAAATAGAAATTTATGAAGCCGTGTTGATTAGATAGACGCCATTTTGACGTGAACGATATTTATATCGATTTTAAACGATTTCGAAATGAAATGAATTGGAAACGATTTCGAAATGAAATGAATTGAAAACGATTTCGAAATGAAATGAATTGAAAACGATTTCGAAATGAAATGAATTGAAAACGGTTTCGAAATGAAATGAATTGAAAACGATTTCGAAATGAAATGAATTGAAAACGATTTCGAAATGAATCGAATATAAAACGAATTCAAATTGAATTGAAAGCGAATTGAAATGAATTCAAATTGAATTGAAATTTGAATTGAATAGAAATGAATTTTAAAACGAATTTATAAAGAAGAATTCAATTTTGATTTGATTTGAAATGGAAGTTGAAATTGCTTTTGAAACGAATTTTAAAACTATTTATATAATTCGTTTTAAACAGAAATCGATGAAATATATATTATATATATTATATATATAATATAATGGTCTGAATAGAACGCGCCGCGCCGCGGCAGTTCGTGAATTTCGACCATTTATTTCAAACGGACATTACGGGAGATCCGACCGTCGGATTCTCCTAAAACCGGAACCGTTGGGTTCGTATCGAAAAGAGCTTTCTAATGAATATTAGAAATTCAAAATCTAACGGTTGGATTTGGAGATACGTACAAATCAAATTCGAAAAAGGTCGCTGTAAGTGCAGTTCGATGGCCATTGATGGAAATCGACTGTACGGGCCTCGATAAAATTATTAAAAATAGTAATAATTTGTGTAAAATCATAAGAAATGATTTGTGAAGATTTGGGATGAAAAACTCCACATTTGAAAAGATAAAAATAGATTTTTATCGAAATGAACTAGTTTTGAACTAGAAATATAATTCTATTTATTTTTAAATAAATAAATTGAATTTGAAAAGGGTTTTAAAAATAACCAGAATTTCCAATGATTGCGTTGGAGTGGATTTGAATCGAAATTGTCTTCGGAATATTTCGATGTTGGAATTCGTGATTATACAGATGTGTTATGGAAATTTGAAAGATATATATTTATATCGTTATTTCCAATATGACATTTGTTAATCGTAGAATTTGATATTGAATATGAGCCGATATATTTTCTATTCAGAGCCTTATATTGAATATCAAATGTGATTTGGGTTTGTCGTGAATGGTGTCTTCACTAACACTGTTCTTGAACCCAGTTGAGAAAAGATTAAATCTTTTTATTTAGATTTAATGAAGTGTACCAATTAAATAATATTTAATTGGAATTGAATTGATATTGGTTTTTGGGTTTATCGTGAACAGTGTTTTAAATAACACTCGTTCTTTAACCCGATAATTAATGGAATGTGACTTTGGGTTTATCGTGAACCGTGTTTTAAATGACACGGATTCTTTAACCCAGTTAACGATTAAAACTAAGTGGGTTTTAATGAATCTTTAATTAGATTGAGATGATCGAGAATGGAGTATCACCAGTTTTGCTCCAGGCGATAGTTAAATCTTTAATTAGATTTGAACGTGAAATGGTAATTGAATTTACCGATAACACCGTGGTGTTAGATATGAAGTACTACCAGTTTTACTTCATGGGATGAATAGGTTGGGATTGGGAAATTAAAACAAATGATTACTTCGGTAAGGTTCGCTAATCCCGACTAGTTTGAATTGAGATTCAAAAATAGAATAAAGAATAAATTCAAGGAATTTATCTTGGATAAAATTAATGGGAACCTTTCCCTATGAATGTGAAATTTAGAAACTAACTGTCGGTTAGCCAAGCAGAATGGTTTTCTGGATATTGATCTGATGTTGGTTTCGGCCTTCGGGGTTAATATTTGGGGAATTATTCTCTTGATTAATTTACGGTTAGTGACTGATGAATTGGAATGAGGCGTATGTTGTGTTTGCGTAACACTTATTTAAAATATACGCGAGTAATTCGGAAAGACCGGGTTTATCCCATTCTGAATAACTGATACGACGATAAGTCGAAGATGAAGACGATGGTCGAAGACCGGAGGTCTTCATGTCGTGTGGGTGATTACTGATGATCTTGATTGGGCTGTACACCCAAGAAGATGGAAACAGTTGGTGATCGTCCAGACGTATTTGGAGATCGATGGATATGCGGGGTACTAGGTGCCTCCGGTTTCGTTCAGACCCAGAACGGACTTGTAAATGGACTGTGTGTCTGACATTGGATTTTAGTCTGTGGGATTGATCTCTATTAAATATATATCTGTTTGGCGGCGGAGAATTTATTCTCTTGCTTAACACCCTTCTCTGAGACGTACGAGCTCAGGGGTTATATATTGATGGATATCAAACGCATGGAGTGAATTGCCTGTGTGGCATGCCTAAGTGGCAATTGATCGAGGCTTCTGTTGAAAAGCAAAGTCTTGTGGTTGATGATCGAAGCACGGCCTTTGTGGCGTAGCTTTGTGTAACGTTTGATTCGCGAGTTTCACACCCGGTATGAACCAAAAACGGGAGAGGACGTCAGGGAGGGCATGCGTTTCTTTCTAGCTAGAAGTGGCGTCAGTGGTTTTACACGCCCTGACGAGTTTGACTTATGTGGTTGTTGCTGTTGCGAGGCGCCTCGGTTTGATCGGACGATCCGGGTCCGATGGAGTCATTTAGTTGGCTCACCTACGCCCCATAGGGCGGGGAAACGCATGTTCAGGCATTTTAATCCACATCGGTGGACCGGCCCTGAGGATCCAAGGGCCCACCTGTGTCTGGGTCCTGAGACACGGGCTAGAGCGTCTCGAATCGGTTGAGGACTATCTTTTGCCTCGGTTCATAGATGGAAATCCAATTTCCAAATACGTGACATTTGCGGTTTTAGTTGTAGAACTAGTATGGCGACATGATATATGGTACCCATGCCGCCTATGATTGATACTTATGATTTGAAGTTGTTTTATACACTATGCACTTATTATAGTATCAAATAATCTGTTTTAAACGTATCAAGCATTCCTTGGCTGTTATAAGGGAAAACCCTATCCCCCGGCTTGTGTTGCATTGTGTGATAGGACCTGGGTCTTATAACAGCTTCATTTTTCTTTATTTAGCATTGCGCTGTTTGTTTTATGCACTGGTATTCTTGGGAGGAAACCCGTTCCGTGTTATACGGCGTGGTCCCTTGATTTACCTAACTTTTAAAATAAAGAATAATAACTGTTTTAGTTCTCACACCAGTCACATGACTGACCTGGAGTTTATTGTTTCAACCTAAACTCTGGGTGCCCGTATTTTGACACGGGCAGCTAGTAGTTTTGGTTTTGCAGATTTATATTCACAGGATCCTGGTTTACAGCTGGAACGATATCCGGAAAGCTTTGTATCCGTATATCTACTTCTAGTTGTGTATTGTATTATTTTCCGCTGCTATGTATTTAAATGTAATTTAAATCTCTGATATTTCTGTGTAATATTTATTCATACTCTGTATATTCTTGTAATCTGATGCATTGTTGTAATATACAATGAAATGTTCTTCTGTATGCGTTCTATTTTGTCGTGTTCTCAAACGATAGGGCGTTTCGAACGGTCTGGGTCGGTTTAGCGACTGGTTCGGACCGAGCGAAATTCCTTCTCGTCACAAAACCAAAATATACATCTTTGGCAGCAAAAAGGGATTAAACCAAGATAAACATTTTTGTTCATTAAAAAGGGATTAAACCAAGATAAACTTTTTTGTTCATTAAAAAGGATTAAACAAAAATAGACATTTTTGTTTATCAAAAAGGTTTAAGACAAGAATATACATTGTAATCATGAAAAAGTACATTTTTATTCACATTATAGATGTGAATAAAAACTTAGAATTAGAAAGCACCTTTTTATTTACATTCTTATTGTAAATAAAACCCATGATTATAGAAAAGTGTATTTTTATTTACATATTAGATGTAAATAAAAACTTAATATGAAAAAGGAACATTTTTAGCATTATTCTCTTTTGAGAATAAAAAGATCATATTTTCAATGTAATGTTAGAACATACAAAAGATTCATGTTTTATTATGGAATCATGTTTTACATTAAAAACACATTTTTATGTAATATGAGAAATATAGAGAAAAGGATGATATTTTTATTTGCAAATTATTTGTAAATAAAAACATGAATAGGGAAAAGCACATTTTGTATGTGTGAACATGATTAGAGAAAAAGAAGTATATTTTTATTTGCCTTTTCATATGCAAATAAAAAACCACAGAAAAGGAAGTACATTTTTATTTGCAAATTTATTGCAAATAAAAGAAACATGAATATCTGAAGATATAAAGTACATTTTTCATTTGCAATTTAGTTGTAAATAAAAACATGATTGTAAAAAGTTGACATTTTATAGATAAAAGCATGAATTGAAAAAGGATATTTTTATTTTTATTTTAGATATAAATAAAAACATGAAAATAATAAGCCCATTTTTATTCACATTTTAGATGTGAATAAAAAAACTTGAATTAAAATGTGCATTTTTATATACATTGTAGATCTGAATAAAAAAATAAATTAAAAAGTGACATTTTAATTTACATTTTAGTTGTAATCAAGAAGATAAAATTTAATGTTATATTTTTATTGTCAAAATAGAGACATTAAAAAGATTAGAATTAAAAGAATAGAGACAATAAAAGAATCATTTTTAAAGCGACACTTTTATTGACATTCTATATTCAATAAAAAGCTTTGAATTAAAAGAAGTATTTTTATTGTCGTTTTAGGGACAATAAAAAGAGTAGAAATAAAAATGGCATTTTTATCGACATTTTAGAGGCGATAAAAGTGGTAGAAATAAAAGTGATATTTTTATCGTCATTTTAGATACGATAAAAAGGATAGATCTTAATAGTTGAAATCGCCAAACGATTTATATTTATATATATAAAAATATAAATTAAAATTAAACGAATCGCGCTGGTGTAGTTCGCGATTCGAAATCGTAACTTTAAAAGATTATACCGAAAGATCCAACCATCGGAATTTCCCAAAACTGGAACCGTTAGGACCGCTTTGGGAAGATCTTTCCAAGATATAAACTTTGTTAAAATCCAACGGTTAGATTTCGAGATAAGTGTAAATCAAATTTGATTGAAAACAGCGCCATAGCCGCCGATCGACCCGAAGCGTCGTTAAATTAATTTAGCTATTTTTATGTATATAAAAATAGCGATAAATCGTTATTAAATACTAATATCGATAGGAAATGATTTTAAGATATATATATATATATGTGAGGATCATTTGAAAAGTCCGAGTTCAATCTCGTTTCAAATGATTATACGTCGATCTAAGTCGAAGAGTTGAAGATGGTGATTGAAGACCGGCGATCTTCACATCGAATGGACGACGACTACTGATGCCCGTGATTGGAGTAGCTACCTTGAAGGGGCTACAGTGGTGGCCATCCGGCCGTACTTGTTGATTGTTGGATATGCGAGCACCTCACCTCTGTATTGGACATATGGAGGGCGGAATAAGGTGACTCCGGTTTCGTTCAGACCCAGAACAGACTTGTAAATGGATCGTATGTCTGATGTTGTATTCTCGTATACTGTATTTGTTGATCTCGGCTAATATATATCTGTTTGGTGTTCAACACCCTTCTCTAAGACGAACGAGCTTAGAGGTTATATATTGGCAGAAATCAATGGTATGGTATGGATTGACAATGTGGCATGCCAAGATGCATGGATCAAGGCTTTTGTTGAAAAGCAGGGCCTTGTGGGATGATCAAAGCATAACCTGTTTAGGCGTAGCTTTGTGTATAGCGTGACTTCGCGAGCCTCACACCCCAGTATGAGTCAAGAACGGGATATGGACCGTAGGAAGTGCACACATTTCTTTCTAGCTAGGAGTAGTGTCAGTGCTTAAACTGGCTGGCATTTTACTTATGTGGATGACGGATTGAGGTAACTCGGATTTATAGGTTGTTAGTGCCATATGGAGGTTCAAAGGAACCGGGGAACGTGTGTTCAGGCATAACTAATTCACTACCGTTAGGTGGGGACCGGCCCTACCACATCAAAGGGTTGCCCATAGGTGTGATCCTGAGGCATTTGCTAGAGTGTCTCGAATCAGAGAGGACGATCCCTAGCCTCGATTCATGATGGAAACCCAACTTCCAATACGACACCAGGCGGTTTTGATTGTAGAACTAGTATGGCGACATAGTAGGACGGGGTATTGTGCCGTCTATGATTGATACATTATGATTGAATTGTTTTTGAAACATGTATATACACTTATAATAATATCACATCTGTTTTATCGTATCTAGCATCTTTTGACCATTATAAAGTAAAACTCTATCCTCCGGTTTGCGTTGCATTGAGAGATAGGACTTAAGTCTTATAATGGTTTCATTTTTCTAAAAAGCATTGCGTTGTCTAACGATTTACCTTATTTTATGCACTGGCAATCCAATGGAGTAAACCTGTTCTGCGTTAGCGGCGTGGTCCTGTGATTAGCCTTATTATTAGATTAGTTAAGTTAGATTTCTCATACCAGTCCCATGACTGACCTGTAGTTTGTTTCACTGGCAAACTCGGGTGCCCATATTTTCCACACGGGCAGTCGAGTAGCTTTTTGCAGATACTTATCTCTTTAGCAGGATCCTGGATCGAAGCTTAAAGCTGTGTCCAGAGCATAGAAAGTCTCCCGCTGTGTACTGGATTAAATTCATTGTAATTTATCTTCCGCTGTAATGTAATTTCGATGTACTCTGATATACTCTGTACTCTGATGTTACGTTATTATGATGTAATAAAAGTATGTTGTTATTTGTTTTAATGTGTTGTATTCCCAAAGTTAAAGTATTCGGAGATTTCCAACCTTTGAATCAGACCTGTGTAGTTTATGGTCGATTCAAGAGCGAGAATTTTCGGGTCTTTACACTGAGTTTGCAAGTGAAAACAAACTACGAGTCAGTCATGAGACTGATATGAGAAATTTTTACTTAACTTACCTAATAGTAAGGAAAATCACAGGACTATGCCGCTAACGCGGAACGGGTTTACTCCATTAGATTGCCAGTGCATAAATTAAATAAATCTTTTGAAAACAACGCAATGCTTTTTCGAAAAATGAAAATACTATAAGACTCAAGTCCGATCACACAATGCAACGAAACCGGAGGATAGAGTTTTACCTTATAATGATCAAACATGTTTTATACGTATAAAACAATAATTATTGATATTATTATTAGTGTCTAATCAGTTTAAAACACTTTCAAAATAAATGTATCAATCCTAGATGGCATAGTACCCCATCCTACTATGTCGCCATATATATGTTTACAATCAAATCCGTAATGTCGTATTGGAAATTGAGTTTCCATCATGAGTCGAGACTGGGGATGGCTCCTCACCGATTCGAGAAACTCTAGCAAATGCCTCAGGATTCGGACGCTGGTGAACCCTTGGATCTTCAGGGCCGGTCCACATATACTTTATTGGAGTGGTTATGCCTGAACACACGTTTCCTGGTCCTATTGGACCTATCACTTGGCCAGTAGCGACCAATATATCGAGGTACCTTGCAATCCATCATCCACATAAGTAAAAATGTCTGGGCTCTATACCATGACACCACGTCTAACTAGAAAGAAACGCATGCACTCCCTGCAGTCACGATCCCCTTTTTGACTCATACCGGATGTGAGGCTCGCGAAGTAACACTTATACACAAAGCTATGCCTAAATAAGCTGTGCTTTGATCATCAGCCACAAGGCTTTTCTTTTCAACAAAAGCCTTGATCTTTTGCATCTTGGCATGCCACATTGACAATCCATGCCATGCGACTGATATCTATCAATATACAACCTCTGAGCTCGTACGTCTCAGAGAAGGGTGTTAAGCAAGAGAATAAATTCTCCGCCACCAAACAGATTATTAAACAGAAACCAATTCACACAGAACGAAATTCAATGTCAGACACACATCCATTTATAAGTTCGTTCTGGGTCTAAACGAAACCGGAGACACCTTATTCCTTGTTTCGTGTGTCTAATACGGAAGAGAGGTTCTCGCATATCCGGACAATCAACAAGTACGTATGGACAACTACCTCTATAACCCTTTATTGGGAGCTACCCAATGTCGGGCATCAGTAGTTGTCCATTCGATGTGAAGATCGTCGGTCTTCAATCACCATCTTCAATGTCTTCGATTTAAATCGTCGTATAATTATTTGAAATGAGATTGAACTCGGTCTTTTCAAATAATTCTCGTATATATATATAATTTAAATCATTTCATATCGTTAATATTATTTTATAACGATTTATCGCTATTTTTATTTATATAAAAATAGCCCAATTTAATTTAACGACACTTCAGGTCAACGGGCGTCCCTGGCGCGGTTTTTACCCAAATTTGATTTACACATTTCTCGAAATGTAACCATTGGATTTAAACAAATTTAGTATTGTTGGAAAAATCTTCCCAAAGCGAACCTAACGCTTTCAGTTTTGGGCAAATCTAACGGTCGAATCTTTCGGTATAATCGTTTAAAGTTACGATTCCGAAACGCGAACTAGCTGCGCGATTCATTTAAATTTTAATTTATATATATATATATATATATATAAATCGTTCAACGATTTCACTAACATGTTAAAAATGATGTTTTCAACAAACAAAGCATATATTAGTATTTAAACATTTTCCTATTTTCCTATCATGTAAAATGTAACATTATAATTACAAATCCTATTTTAACCTATAATCTCTTTTATCTAAATATACATGTAAAATGTGACATTTTTAATGAAACTAATAAACATTAAAGTGTCCCTTTTTAGTCTCTTTTCCAATGTACATGTTATTTTTATTGATGAGTCATTTTATACATTAAAAATGTTTCTTTTAATGTTTTACATAAGTTTGACAATAAACATGTCACTTTAAATAATGAATCATTTTATACATTAAAAATGTTTCTTTTTAATGTTTAACAATTTTGACCATTCCTGTGTTCACATATATACAATAAAATAAAGTTTCATTGTCTACACAATTACTACATTTCATATGTATAAATAAAAAGAAGAATTTTATTTACACAACAATTCTATATTTTATATGACAAATAAAAAAATTCATTGTCTATATGTATTTTATATTTCATATGTATAAATAAAAAGAGGAATTTATTGTATACATGTACTCTATAATTCATATGACACATAGAAAGAAAATTTCATTTTCATAACATTTCCTAAGTTGCTAATGACAAATAAAAAGAAGTTTTCGTTAGCATAATACTTTCTATGTTGCTAAAAATAAAAAGATAATTTCATTTGCATAACCTTTTCTATGATGCTAATGACAAATAAAACGATATTTTTTATTTTCATAACATCTCTATGTTGCTAACGATAAATAAAAAGATAATTTTTATTTTCATAACATCTCTATGTTGCTAATGATAAATAAAAAGATATTTTTTATTTTCATAATCTTTTCTATGTTGCTAATGATAAATAAAAAAGAAATTTTTTTATTTTCATAATGTCTTTATGTTGCTAATGTCAAATAAAAAGATAATTTTTATTTGCATAACTTTTTCTATGTTGCTAATGATAAATAAAAAAGATAATTTTTTTTTCATAACATTTCTATGTTGCTAATGACAAATAAAAAGATAATTTTTATTTGCATATCATTTCTATGTTGCTAATGAAAAATAAAATATAATTTTTATTTGCATAACCTTTTCTATGTTGCTAATGACAAATAAAAAAGATAAATTTTATTATCAAAATATCTCTATGTTGCTAATGACAAATAAACAGATAATTTTATTTGCATAATCTTTCTATGCTGCTAATGACAAATAAAAGGATAATTTTTATTTTTATAGCATTTCTATATTGCTAATGACAAATAAAAAGATATTTTTTATTTGTATAACCTTTTCTATGTTGCTAATGACAAATAAAAAAGATATTTTTTATTTTTATAACATCTCTATGTTGCTAATGACAAATAAAAAGGTAATTTTTATTTGTATACAATTCCAATGTTTAACATGACAAATAAAAATGAATATTTTTATTTGTATACAATTTCAATATTTAACATGACAAATAAAATTGACTATTTTTATTTGTATACAATTTCAATATTTAACATGACAAATAAAATTGACTATTTTTATTTGTATACAATTTCAATATTTAACATGACAAATAAAATTGACTAATTTTATTTGTATACAATTTCAATGTTTAACATGACAAATAAAATGAACAATTTTATTTGTATACAAAATTGAATGTTTAACCTGATAAATAAAAATGAGTATTTTTATTTGTATACAAAGTTGAATGTTTAACATGACAAATAAAAATGAATATTATCATTTGTATACAATTTGAATGTTTAACATGACAAATAAAAATGAATATTTTTATTTGTATGCAATTTGCAACAATTCTATTACATTCAATTAAATTAAACAGATCACCACAAACATCATCAACCAATTCAAACCAAATCACCTACATCAACCAACCGAATTTAACAGCGTATATGTAAGAATTTCTCAACGCGATAATAATTAATTAATTTTAATTATTTAAAAAGAAATCTCACAGTGCTTCAAATTTTCCCAAAAATATCCTGTCGATCTAAATCCTCTGGTCGCTTCTAAAACGAAGAAGTCTCCGCCATGATCCAAACAATTCATGTTTCACGTAATTCCGATAATGTATGAATAAGTTATGAATTTATTTGTGTTGATAATATTTTTAAATTAATTAATTAAATAATTAAATAAAACACTACCTTTCTTCTTCAATCAGAACAAGGCCGCACCTTTCACATATTACTTCAAAACTATGTCAAGGTTTTTCATCCAAACCGTGGGGCTTGGAGGCGATCAGATGGTGGCACGTAGGAGAGGGAAGAGTGGCGCACGACGCGGGGCTCCCTTTGGCCAACTCGATCACCCCAGGGAGGAGCGGCGGCGACGCAAACGACATGTAACGTCCCAGTTTTTGTCTGTTTTTGTAATACAATTTATTTTAGATTATTTTAATAATTGATTTAAATAATAAATTATGTGTAAAGAATAGTGGTAAATTTCACGGATAATATATATAAATGGTTTAAAATATTTTCACCAATGTAAAATAAACAACAAATAATACAATATCATTTTCTTTGTGTTTTAATGTGTTTTAAAACTCTTGTTAAAAATATAAAAAAATATTGAATGTAAATATTGTAAATATTATTTGAAAATGCTATGTGTGTATTTTTACTTGTTAATATGTACGAGTAATGTTGTTTCGATATTTTGTTTTTATTTAAATTTGTTCTTACATATAGATGTAATATTGGGTCTAAATTACATATAAGAATTTTTACATAATAATATATCCATTTGCTACATATCAAAGCATATGTACATAAACATTGAAAATGAAATAATTGGCTGACAAGTATAATGCATTTGGTTTACTTCATGAGGAAGGAAACAAGAACATTGCACAAAATTTGATAGCAAGAAATAAAATCAAAGCATTTTTTAAGCCTATATCAAAATATGAGCCTATAATATCATATCAATCACCACCTGGACTACTTTAGATCATGCCATTTAAATCTATTAAATACATAAGGTAGGCACGTTTATTTATACTACAATTAGACTTGGTCGTGCCTTTTTGCTAGTAAAAAAAAAAGGATTTTTTGGGTAAAGCCTTGTTAAGGACATCTCCTCTCATTAAATATATATAAATATAAGTGCAGCAGCCAGAGACCCTTCAGCCTGCCCATATCTATCACTTGCACATAACTATATATATATATATATATATATATATATATATATATATACACACACACACACACACGTACACACTTCATTTAGTGGTTGTACAAATAGGTTATCTCATGTATTGTCTAAAGCCTAGTTATAGGACCTTCTGTTGGCATAAAGCATCCCTCTTAATCAAACTTTAAGCAGTCTACAAATGCATATCAATGTATAGTCTGGGTTTCGTCAGAACAAAGTAAGCCTTGTTTATAATATTCGTGCATGTGTATATATCCAGCATAGCTGTGCCTTATAGCTGAAAGAAAAGAAAATACAGGGCACCAAGCACCCATTCATTTCAATCAGTACATCAGCCTTAGACAGCTTAAACTGCCCCAGCTAAAGCCTATAATAAATAATATTATACTGTTTGTTGCCATCTGTAAATACACTAGCTACTTCACACATTTACCAAAAATCTGAAATCTGAGAGTATAAGAATGGCAGCAAATGTAGAACCCTGAAGCAAGAAAATAGAGAAGCAATGAACTATAAGGTGAGTAAACTCAACCTTTTTATCCTCTGTTAATTCTTATTTTGACTAATATTGAATGTATGCAAGTTTTTAGTTACATATATGCTTTGGTATGTAGTGTAGTATATATTTAACTGCTGGTAGGATGATTATGATTGCATAAAACACCTGCAGATGTACATGAAAAAAAAATCTCTGTATTTTTTATATAAACAAAAACTTAAAACCAATGAACAAGTATAAGCCTGGAACTGAAAAGACGCATATATTTCTAATTGATATGAATTACGGTGCAGACTTTTGTATATGTAAATACTATTGGGTGTGTAAAACAAGCCCTCCAAATTAGTAATAGATCGTTTGTTCCAAATATATTTCTTGTTGATAAGGAAACTTATATTGAAGAAATAGATTTTTGGTCTATGTGAATGAGTTCTTTAAATATATATGTATAGGAATTAATATAAGAGCAATAGAATGAAACATGTAGAAAGAAAAAGCAGTAGAAAGAAGGGTGGGAAGCAGAAGAAACAGAGAATGAATGCAAGAAACCGTGACTTATAAAACGGATGGTAATAGGCTGCATTCCAGACATAAATCCTTGACTTAATAATATAAAAAGGGTATCATAAATTACTATGCATTATCATGTCTTTTTATGTTAAATATAAAACTAAGTTGTACATGTGAATACATGCTGGTTTTTAATAAGAATATGCCCCTTCATTTCCTTCTCATCATTCATGATGACCTGGATATAGTTATTTAATCCATGATGGGAATTCTAAAGCTGCTGCGAGCAGATAAAATACAAGTGATGGAATTTATGGGCAGATTGGATGAATGGTCACCTACTGACAATAATGATACCACTATAAACTGAAATACAACAAGGAAAGGTCATGGTTTGAACTTAATTGCTTGTGGTGTCGCAGAAGGAAGTTCGTATGAAGGAGCAGTTTTGAAATATGAAACATTAATATAGAGCACAAAGGATTAAACCCCTAGGTCCGAGCGTTAACTTCCTAACCCGGATCGGTCAGCGTACCTATTTAGCAACAATTATTCATTTGTGTTAAATATAGTCCGCGTGCCACCAAGTAGCTTGAAGTATTCATTCATGGGACGGGAAATGATACAAAAGTTGATTCTTTGTGTGGAGAGGAAAGTTTGCCGATCCATTTGTGTGAGTTCAATCTGGGTGGGTGTGCGTAATCAATAGTGGGTTGAATGAACAGTTGTTGCATAAGTGATGGTGTACGCACATCAGTGCACAGCCGACATTTTCAGTAGAGGAATAAATGGAAGAACATCAACTAAATGGGGAGAAAGGGAGTGTTTGCATGTGAGTTTTCTTGCGCCTATTCTTCCCAGATTGGAAATTAATCAACTAAAGCAAACTGGAAATTTCTTAAACTAAACAATTAAAATTTCTCTGTTCTATTTTCCTTACGCCTGTTCTTCCTGGAGTTGTATGCATTATACATAAAAAAAAAAAAGAATAACAGAAAGGAAGGAGAAGACAACGCAAAGAAGAAAGGAAAAGGTAGGATAACAAATATGTTCAGTTTACTCCGCAATAATACATGAACCAAAGAAGAAGAAAAAAGAAAAGAAAAGAAAATAAATAAATATTTGCCTTAGGTGTTGTCTGTTTGAGCATATTAGGTTACCTGGAGATAAACGCAAGTGTATTCATGCATGGATTAGTTTTGGACTTTTTGGCAACAATTTTAGTAGAGAAGTAATGAAAATATATATGTTCATATAGAGAGATAGCAGAAATTTAAGGCAAAGAAAAATGGGAACAGTTGGCCATTCCAGAAATGGTTCCTACATGGTAATGGTGCCATGTTATGGCTTTTGAAAAGTGAAGTATAAGGTGGTAAAGGAAAGAAAATTGAAAAATGAATGCAGCAGTAAAATTAAAAAAAAAAAAAAAACATACTGGAAAGGAGGAGTGGGACAGACAACAGCAAAACAAGGTAAATGGAAACGGATATTAGTTTGTGCTCAAAATGAGTGTTAGAGTTGAATATTTTTTTTTGGTTATGAAACGGATATTCGAGAGTGAGATTATCACGTAATGTTGATAATAAGAGATTTATAAGTTAAATAATACTTATGGTTTCAAATAAACACACATACAAAGTTAATATTTGAATTTAAATAATTAAAGATTTATTTAAATTAAGCTTAGCAGATCCAACGGAGTTAAATCTATTTATTTTATTTTATATTTGATAGTTAAATCACCACTATCAAATATGGACTTTTTCGTTATCGTTGTCGAAGAGACCTGAATCTAAATTCCACTTTGATTCGATATATTCGTTTCAAGTCAGAGATTATTGAAGATCATTGAAGATGGGGGTATGCAAGGAATATTCTGTCAAAAAAATTGCCTAAGATGGATTTACATGATAGCGTCTTCGGTTTGTACAGTTCCAGGACAACTTGTATGGACGAGTGTCTGACAGAGTATGCCTAATAAATTGCACAAGTTGATTTCTTCAAACGTATTTATGTTTGGTTGCGGAGGAATTCGTTTCTCTTAGCTTTATGCCATGGTATTTTTGGTGAAGTCAACTTGTGATTTGGCGGGTTCGACGATGTGACATTCAAAGTGAATGAAGACGTGTTATATCCAAGGGTAAGTTCATCCTTAAGCCTCACAATTGAGAAATGACAAAAATCGGGCAGGCAACATGGCTATGTGGGTCGCTCCCATTAGGGTGTATTGTCACCTATCTAGAGAAATTCCTTTTGCTTCTTAAATTTTCCGATGCTGTCCCTTTTGGGAAACTGTGGGTAGCTCCCAACCATTAGTGACAATATATTCGATACATTCGAGCGAAATGAGTGGTCGGTCATGTGTGGGCCGGGTTACAAGATGTTCTTGTTGAACCCAGTGTATTCCTCTCTTGAGATACACTATCGGCAGGTGGTTCCATACCTTGTCATAGTCGAAATCCAAACTCCAATAAGCGCCCGCAGTTTTGATTGTATATGTAGAGCGTGAGATGCAAGCGTTCTGCTAGATTGTTATTTATTTTATTTAGACACTATTTTAATATCAAAGTAAGATATTGATTTCAAAATGTTTTGGGTTATCGTAAGGTAAATACCATTCGTATTTATGTGTGGATCAGTCTTACGATTATCTTTTCTTTCAAAAGGTTTTTGAAAGTTAAAATCAAACAGTTTTTAATCATTTACTCACTCCAGTCTCATGACTGACCCAGAGTTTATTTTTCTATGTTTCCTCTAAACTCTTGGGTGCTCAAATTTGTACGGGCAGTCCAGTAGTTTAGGATTTTACAGATTTATCTGGAGGAGTTTGGAGCAGGAGACTTCAACGTTAGATATTTAGAGTTTATTTCCGCTGTATCGTATATGTGATGTACTCTGATGATGTATGTAAGGAAGATACAGTTTTTTATTCCAAAAGTTATGATATATATTATATTTTATTCCACTGCGATTATGAGATTCTGTGTTGTTGTTCAATTTGATCTTCTGTCTATTTTCTTCTATTCCAATTTTCTATCTTTCCATTTCTCATCCTTTAACTTCTTTCTATTAATGATTCGTGTTTTCGTGCAATTTGGGTTGGACATGAGATGTATTCAGTCAGCTCAAATAGAACGGATTTGCGGGTCGTTACACGATAGGGGTTCGGGGTGCTTTAACTCGACAAAGACTCGATGATAAGGAGGGTTGTCCATACGAATTTGAAGAAGGAAGAGAGAGCTGCAAAATTCTCAAAAGGGTGGAAGGATTTTATTGAGTGGATTGAATGATTTTAATGGTTGAAATTTAGATGGTAATGGCCATAGAAAACGATGGCGGCGACTACTGTATATGGTTAGGGTTTTAGGTTAATGTATATTTATAATAAAATATTATTAAATTCTCTAGCTTACAAAAAAACCCGTCAATTCCTAATAACTCCAAATCTAGCCGAAGAATGTTGCCCCTAGCCAAATACCCCTATTCCGGACACAATGTGCTAGGTCTCATCAGCCCATTCAATCTTTTCGGCTTGTTTTCTTCAAATTAAAATATAAATCATTTAATTATTTAATTTGATCATACATTTAAATTTATCGGGGCCACATACGGACTCCAAAAATTCCCGAAAAATAAACCTAGCTATGTTTTGATGATACAGTCTTAACAAAATTAATTTCGTTGAATTTGGAGACCGTTTTAAAAATGGCCTTTTTAACGGTCGATCCAATTCAACAAAAATTATCGAACACATTTAATTTACCACGCTTACATATTTATTCCAAAAATCATGAAAATTCAAACTTAGAAAATGGTTTCGTTGGAAACGGAAGTCGTTTGTAAAATGACTATTTTTAATAGTTTTAATATTTTTTAAAAAATAGAATTTTTAAATTCTGGCACATTTTCCAACAAAATTTCTTAAAATAAAATTTTTAAATTGGTTCTGATTTTCCGGGTTGTTACAATCTCCCCGCTTAAAAACTTTTCGTCCCCGAAAAGGGAACAATAGTAAAGTAGGAAACAAAATGGAAAATGCAAAATATTGTAAATGTACCTCAATACAAGAGCTACTTGGAGATGTCCACTCTGCACTTGGGATAGGGCTGTTTGATGCTATCCTCGGTCTCCCATGTACAGTCTCTAGGACCTCCGCTCCACTGCACTTTGACTAAGTGGATCCTCTTGTTTCTCAAAACTCGGGTCTCCTTTCCAACAATTTTCACTGGCTCCTTTCTTACTGCTAAGCTCGAGGTAATCTCCAAATCTTGTTGTGTTGCTTCCTCCACAATCAAGTCTGGATCATGTACGTGCTTTCGAAGTTGAGACACATGGAATACATCATGCACCCCTGGCAACCAGTCAGGCAACTGAACCCTGTAAGCGAGAGTTCCAATTCTTTCGAGAATAGGAAATTGACCAATGAATCTCGGCGCCAACTTCCCAGTTTCCCGAAAAGAACTACACCTCTCAATGGGGAAACCATCAAGTACACATAATCGCCAACAGCAAATTCTAAATTCCTTCGTCGTGAGTCTGCATAGCTCTTCTTCGTCTCTAAGCAGTCTAAAGTCGCTTCTTAATGAAATCGACTTTATCCGATTCTTAACGAATCACGTCGGGACCCAATACTAACCGATTGCCTGGTTCCACCCAACATGTGGGAGACCTACATGGCCTGCCATATAATTCTTCGAATGGCGACATCTGCAAGCTTGCTTGGTAACTATTATTATAAGAGAACTCAACCAAATGCAAGTGATTTTCCCATGACCCACCAAAATCAAGAATGCATGCACGCAACAAGTCTTCTAGTATACGGTTCACCCTCTCAGTCTGGCCATTTGTTTGAGGATGATAAGCGGTGCTCAGATTCAACTTTGTCCCCAGCTCCTCTTGGAATGCTACCCAGAATTTACTAGCAAATATCGGATCACGATAACTAACAATGCTACTGGGAACTCCATGTAGTCTGACAATTTCTCTGAAATAAAGCTGCGCCAGACTTTGAGCTGTTTTATTAGATCGGACGGGAATAAAATGGGCAGTCTTCATGAAACGATCTATGACCACCCATATACTTTCATTGCCTTTCCTAGTCTGGGGCAAGCAATCAATGAAACCATAGAAATACTTCCAATTTGGAACCTCTAGTGGTTGCAGCAATCCTATGAGCTTCTGTTGTTCGCTTTTGACTTGTTGGCAAGTGGAACACCTACTAACATATATGGAAATGTCCCTCTTCATCACCTTCCACTAGAATGTGCACTTGAGATCATGATACATCTTACTTGCTCCTGGATGGATGCTAAGTTTAGATTTGTGACATTCATCCATTACTTCTCTTTTAAGCTCAGGAATATCTAGTACACAGATTCGCCCTTGCAATCTAAGAGTCACCTTGCTGTCAATTTGGAAGCTTGAAGCTTCGCCCTTTAGAACTCGTTCACTAATCATCTGAATAAACTTATCATTTTTCTGAAGAGTAGAGATCTTATCAATCAATGAAGGAGTAATGATGAGTTTGACGATGATCGCATTCTTTTCGTTAAGCGCATCCGCCACAACATTGCCTTTTCCTGGAGTATACAAGATATCCAAATCATATGCCGCAAGAAATTCTAACCAACGCTACTGGCTCAAATTCAAGTCTTTTTAGATGAACAGATACTTCAATGATTTATGATCTGTATACAATTCGAACTTTCCACCCAAAAGATAGTGCCTCCATATCTTCAAAGCAAACACAATGGCTAACAGCTCAAGATCATGAGTAGGATGTCTCTTCTCATGTGGCTTCAACTGACGGCTAGCATAAACAACTACTTTGCCTCTTTGCGTTAATACCGTACCAACACCTTCAATAGAAGCATCAGTGTAGACGGTCAAATCTTGATTGCCATCAATAATGGTCAACACTGGAGCAGTAGTCAACCTCAATTTCAGCTCTTGGAAGGCTTCCTCACATTCAAGTGTCCAATTAATCTTTGTATGCTTCTTGGTAAGCTTCGTCAATGGACAAGATAGCTTCGAGAAATATTTAACGAATTTCCGATAATAGCCAACCAATCCTAGAAAACTTCTGACTTCTATAGAAGTGTTAGGCTGCTTCCAATCTCGAATGGCTGAGATCTTGCCTGGGTCTACTAAAATTCCTTCCTTCGATACTACATGACCGAGGAACTACACTTCTTCTTGCTAGAATATACATTTAGAAAATTTGTCTTTTAATACATTCTTTCTCCGAATCTCTAAAATTTCTTTCAAATGTTCTTCATGCTCAGCAGTGGACTTAGAGAAGATTAAGATGTCGTCAATGAAAACCAACACAAATTTATTCAAGACATCGCGGAATACTTTGTTCATCAGATTGACAAAGTAAGCAGGAGCGTTACATAAGCCGAACGACATTACTAACCACTCATAGAATAAGTCCGCCCCTCTGAAAGCTGTCATAGGAACACATTCTTCCGCAATGCGCAATTGATGGAAACCTATAGCTAGGTCCATCCTAGAGAACACTTGCGCTCCATTCAAGCGATTTAGTAAATCATCTATACGCGGCAATGGATATTTGTTCTTCAGTGTCTGCTTATTGAGGTCTCGGTAATCCACACACAACCGGAGAGTACCGTCTGACTTCGAAACAAATACCACTGCTACACCCCAGTTTGAGAAACTAGGTCTGATAAGGCCTTTCCACAAGAGTTGTTTAGTTTGATTGATCAGTTCTTCTTTCTCTTTCAGTGTCATTCTTCGAATAGGATGCACAACTGGCCTTGCATTCTGAGCTAGGTCGATCCTGAAGTCAATTTCTCTTTGCGGAGGTAAGCTATCAACTTCTTCAAACACATCCGCATAATCTTTAAGTACAGGAATATTCTCAGTAGAAGTGGGAGTAACTTCTAGAGAAGACCAAAATTCTTTTCTATCGGTTTCTGAGCCGTGGCATAGTATAATTATATCTCCGAGCTTAGTTTTAACTTTGACAATTCTTTCGGCACATTTAACTTCGACCTCATATTTTGCTAGACAATCCAGCCCAAGAATGTTATCAAATTCAGAAAAATTCATCACAATCAAATTAAAAGAAAACTGGTAGCAAGAGTAAGATATCAGCACTCTACAGTATAAACCGAGGACAAGAGAACCTCCTATCGGATTATGGACACTAATCGATTCGATAAGATTTCTTGGTTTCAAATTTAACTTTTTAACTGTATTACTTGAAATGAAACTTTGTGATGCACTAGTGTCAAACAATACTGGAATAGGAATATTCTTAATAGTAAGGGTACCTCCCAAGACATCTGGTTTACCTGCTCGTTCGCAAGAAGCTGGTGCACTTGCTCCATCATATACGTGAGCCACCTTGGATTTCTTCAGCATTGGACAATCCTTGATAAGATGCCTTAGCTTGTGGCCATTAAAGCATTCCTTAGTCCCCCAAGGATTCTGACGAGGATTCTGACTGGGCCATGACTCATTCCTCTTTGGATTTTTTGGAGCTTTGCATTCATAATTATAGTGTCCCATTTTCCAGTAGTTAAAGCACTTGACTTTGGCCCTTTTACTCTCTTGGGGCTTGGCGGCTGCAGTGTTGCTCGCCTCTAGCTTCTTGTCAGACTGCTTCCTCTTTTTACTAGTTTGGCCCCTTTCCCGATCCTAATGAGAATTCTTGCCATTTTATTCCTATCGACATGCCATCTCAATCATTTTGTTAAATGGAAGCTCGATATGTGTCATTACCCTGTTGAGATACTTTCTCGAGAGACCGTTAATGAACCTCTTATTTTTCTGGAATGGGTCCTGAATTAATTTAGGTGCATATCGTGAAAGCTCCTCGAATTTCCTCACATACTCAGAAATAGTCCGCTTTCCTTGTTGCAGGTTAGCAAACTCATCATGAAGGCGCTCGACCTCTTGCCAAGGAATGAATTTCTCATTAAAAGCTCCTTGAATTTTTTCCAAGTCATATCAACATCAATACCACCTATCGTAGCTATCTCCCACCATATCTGAGCCTCATCCTTCAGCAGCCATGATGCCATGAATCGCTTTCGATGGTCTTATAATTCCAAGCCTCCAAAAATCTTCTCACATGTCTTAAGCCATGACTGAGCCTCCGTCACCGTCTCACGGCCAGTGAACGGCTTGCCACCCAAATTTCTGAATTTCTTAGCTACTTTGTCTAGATCAAAAGGCTGTGGGGGTGGTGGTGGTGGTGGTACTACTGCCTCCGGATCGGGCTTGTCCTGAGCAGCGAGGATTTCACCACTTCCCTATCCCGTGCCTCCGCCTCTGGCTCTAGCTCTCGTACTCATTTTCAGTTTGTTCTATACCATCAAGGAAAGAGTCAGACCAACAGAAATGATAATTTTTAAGGAATGGTAAAAGTAAAGGACATATGAAAAAATGATGATGTAATAACTGATTATGATGTGCTATTCGACTGTGCTCATTCTGGGACATTACTGATCCTATCTCTAATGAGATACTCGCCTTAGAATACTGTTGATTCTATCTAGACGAATTGTTTTAAATATGTATACTCCGAAGCTAAGGTTAACCATTAGCTCTGATACCAACTGTGATAATCCCTAACTCCCGTAGTACAAAAGCAAGGATAATCATTGGAATATAACATATTTATAACAACAGCAGATTCCAGATAACAATATAACACATTAAATCATAGTAGCGGAAATTAGAAATGTGATCAACATCACAACATCAGAGTCGCACATAATACATGATACACTTAACACATAAAGTCTTAGCAAATAGAAATAGGTCTAAAACATCATCAAGTACAACAAGGATAAATGATGTCTAAATGTTTTCAAGATAGAAATAAAAGATAGAAATGATCTTCATCTTCTGCCCAAGAGCATACTTTACTTTGGTACATATCTAAAATAACCTACTACCTGTCACATGGCTGCACGTGCAAAAATAAGGGCACCCGAGTTTGCAAGTGAAAACAAACTACAAGTCAGTTATGGGATTGGTATGAGAAATCTTTGCTTAACTTATCCAATAATAAGGCAATCACAGGACCACGCCGCTAACGCGGAACGGGTTTACTCCATGGGATTGCCAGTGCATAAAATAAGTAAATCTTTTAAAATAGCGCAATGCTTTTTAGAAAAGTGAAACCATTGTAAGACTCAAGTCCCATCACACAATGCAACGCAAACCGGATGATAGAGTTTTGCCTTATAATGATCAAACATGCTTTATACGTATAAAACACTAATTATTGATATTATTATTAGTGTCTAATCAGTTTAAAACACTTTCAAAATAAATGTATCAATCCTAGAGGGCACAGTACCCCATCCTACTATGTCTCCGTATATATGTTTACTATCAAGTCTGTAATGTCGTATTGGAAATTGGGTTTCCGTCATGAGTCGAGGCTAGAGATGGCTCCTCACCGATTTGAGACACTCTAACATATACCTCAGGATTCGAATGCTGGCGAACTCTTGGATCTTCAGGGCTGGTCCACAAATACTGTAGTGGACTAGTTATGCCTAAACACACGTTTCCCGGTCCTATTGGACCTATCACTTGGCCAGTAGCGACCAATATATCGAGGTACCTCGCAATCCATTATCCACATAAGTAAAAATGTCTGGGCTCCATACCATGACACCACTTCTAGCTAGAAAGAAACGCATGCACTCCCTGCAGTCACGATCCCGTTTTTGACTCATACGGGGGTATGAGGCTTGCGAAGTAACGCTTATACACAAAGCTATGCCTAAGTAAGTTGTGCTTTGATCATCAAGCACAAGGCTTTGATTTTCAACAAAAGCCTTGATCCTTTGCATCTTGGCATGCCACATTGACAATCCATGCCATGCGACTGATATCTATCAATATATAACCTATGAGCTCGTACGTCTCAGAGAAGGGTGTTAAGCAAGAGAATAAATTCTCCACCACTAAACAGATATATATTAAACAAAAACCAATTCACACAGAACGAAATTCAATGTCAGATACACATCCATTTACAAGTCCATTCTGGGTCTAAACGAAACCAGAGACACCTTATTCCTCGTCCTGTATGTCCAATACGGAAGAGAGATTCTCGCATATCCGTAAAATCAACAAGTACGTCTGGACAACTACCACTGTAACCCTTTATTGGGAGCTACCCAATGTCGGGCATCAGTACTCGTCCATTCGATGTGAAGATCGCCGGTCTTCAATCACCGTCTTCAATGTTTTCAATTTAAATCGTCGTATAATTATTTGAAATGAGATTGAACTCGGTCTTTTCAAATAAAACTCATATATATATAATTTAAATCATTTCATATCGTTACTATTATTGTATAATGATTTATCACTATTTTTATTTATATAAAATAGCCCAATTTAATTTAACGACGCTTCAGGTCAATAGGCGGTTCTGACGTTGTTTTTACCCAAATTTGATTTACCCATTTCTTGAAATCTAACCGTTGGATTTTAACAAATTTAATATCGTTGGAAAGATCTTTCCAAAATGAACCAACGCTTTCAGTTTTGGGAAAATCCGACGGTCGGATCTTTCGGTATAATCGTTTAAAGTTACGATTCCGAAACGCGAACCACCGTGCGTGATTCGTTTAAATTTTAATTTATATTTATATATATATACGTACATATATATATATATATATATATATATATATATATATATATATATATATATATATATATAGTCCAACGATTTCATTAATATGTTAAAAATGATGTTTTCAACAAACAAAACTTATAATAGTATTTAAACATTTTCCTATTTTACTATCATGTAAAATGTAACATTTTAGTTACAAATCCTATTTTAACCTATAATCCCTTTTTATCTAAATATACATGTAAAATGTGACATTTTTAATGAAACTAATAAACATTAAAATGTCCCTTTTTAATCTCTTTTCCAATGTACATGTTATTTTTATTGATGAGTCATTATATACATTAAAAATATTTCTTTTAATGTTTTACATAATTTTGTCAATAAACTTGTCACTTTAAAAAATGAATCATTTTATACATTAAAAATGTTTCTTTTTAATGTTTAACAATTTTGACCATTCATGTGTTCACATATATACAATAAAAGAAGGTTTCATTGTCTACACAATTCCTACATTTTATATGTATAAATAAAAAGAAGAATTTTATTTATACAACAATTCTATATTTTATATGAAAAAAAAAAATCATTGCCTACATGTATTATGTATTTCATATGTATAAATAAAAAGAGGATTTTATTGTCTACATGTACTCTATATATCATATGACACATAGAAAGAAAATTTCATTTTCATAACATTTCCTATGTTGCTAATGACAAATAAAAAGAAGTTTTCATTTGCATAACATTTTCTATGTGGCTAAAAATAAAAAGATAATTTTATTTGCATAACCTTTTCTATGTTGCTAATGACAAATAAAAAGATAAATTTTATTTTCATAACATCTCTATGTTACTAATAACAAATAAAAAGATAATTTTTATTTTCATAACCTTTTCTATGTTGCTAATGACAAATAAAAAAGAATTTTTTTATTTTCATAACATATCTATGTTGCTAATGACAAATAAAAAGATAGTTTTTATTTGCATAACCTTTTCTATGCTATTAATGACAAATAAAAAAGATAACATTTATTTTCATAACATTTCTATGTTGCTAATGACAAATAAAAAGATAATTTTTATTTGCATATCATTTCTATGTTGCTAATGACAAATAAAAGATGTTTTTATTTGCATAACCTTTTCTATGTTGCTAACGACAAATAAAAAAGATAATTTTTATTTTCATAACATCTCCATGTTGCTAATGACAAATAAAAAGATAATTTTTATTTTCATAACATTTCTATGTTGCTAATGACAAATAAAAAGATAATTTTTATTTCACAATATTTCTATGTTACTAATGATAAATAAAAAGATAATTTTTATTTTCATAACATTTCTACGTTGCTAATGACAAATAAAAAAAAAATATTTTCATAACATCTCTATGTTGCTAATGACAAATAAAAAAATAATTTTTATTTTCATAACATCTCTATCTTGCTAATGACAAATAAAAAGATAATTTTTATCTTCATAACATTTCTATGTTGCCAATGATAGATAAAAATAAAAAGATAATTTTTATTTGCGTAACCTTTCTATGTTGCTAATGATAAATAAAAAGATAATTTTTATTTGCATAACCTTTTCTATGTTGCTAATGACAAATAAAAAAGATAATTTTTATTTTCATAACATCTCTATGTTGCTAATGACAAATAAAAAGATAATTTTTATTTGTATACAATTTTAATGTTTAACATGACAAATAAAACTGAATATTTTTATTTGTATACAATTCCAATATTTAACATGACAAATAAAATTGACTATTTTTATTTGTATAAATATTTAACATGATAAATAAAATTGACTATTTTTATTCGTATACAATTTCAATATTTAACATGACAAATAAAATTGACTATTTTTGTTTGTATACAATTTCAGTGTTTAACATGACAAATAAAATGAACATTTTTATTTGTATACAAAGTTGAATGTTTAACATGACAAATAAAAATGAATATTTTTATTCGTATACAAAGTTGAATGTTTAACATGACAAATAAAAATGAATATTATTATTTGTATACTATTTGAATGTTTAACATGACAAATAAAAATGAATATTTTTATTTGTATACAATTTGCAACAATTCCATTATATTCAATTAAATTAAACAGATCACCACAAATCGCATCAACCAATTCAAATCAAATCACGAATAACAATCAACCGAATTTAACAACGTATATGCAAGAATTTTTCAACACGATAATGATTAATTAATTTTAATTATTTAAAAAGAAATCTCACAGTGCTTCGAATTTTCCTAAAAATTTCCGGTCGATCTAAATCCTCTGTTCGCTTCTAAAACGAAGAAGACTCCGCCACGATCCAAACAATTCCTGTTTCACGTGATTCCGATAATGTATGAATAAGTTATGAATTTATTTGTGTTGATAATATTTTTAAATTAATTAATTAAATAATTAAATAAAACACTACCTTTCTTCTTCAATCAGAATAAGGCCGCATCTTTCATGTATTACTTCAAAACTAGGTCAAGGTTTTTCGTCTAAACCGTGGGGCTTGGAGGCTATCAGATGGTGGCACGCCGGAGAGGGAAGAGTGGCGCACGACGTGGGGCCTCCTTTGGCCAACTCGATCACCCCAGGAAGGGGCAATGGCAGCTCAAACAACAGGGGTTCGGGGTGTTGTAACTCGACGAAGACTCGATGATAAGGAGGGTTGCCCGTACGGATTTGAAGAGGAAAGAGAGATCTACAAAACTCTCAAAAGGATGGAAGGATTTTATTGAGTGCATCGAATGATTTTAATGGTTGAAATTTGGATGGTAACGGCCATAGAAAACGATGGCGGCGGCTACTGTATAGGGTTAGGGTTTTAGGTTAATGTATATTTGTAATAAAATATTATTAAATTCTCTAGTTTACAAAAAAACCCGTTAATTCCTAATAACTCCAAATCCAGCCCAACGAATGTTGCTCCCAGCCAAATACCCGTATTCCGGACACAATGGGCTAGGTCTCATCATCCCATTCGATTATTTTCGGCTTGTTTTCTTCAAATTAAAATATAAATCATTTAATTGTTTAATTTGATCGTACATTTAAATTTACCGGGGCCGCATATGGACTCCAAAAATTCCCGAAAAATAAACCTAGCTATGTTTTGACGATACGGTCCTAACAAAATTAATTTCATCGAATTTGGAGACCGTTTGAAAAATGGCATTTTTAACGGTCGATCTAATTCAACAGAAATTATCGAACATATTTTAATTTACCACGCTCACATATTAATTCCAAAAAATATGGATATTTAAACTTAGTAATAATTTGACATTCTGGATCCAACAAAAATGGTTTCATCTAAAATGGAAGTCATTTGTAAATTGACTATTTTTAATAGTTTTAATATTATTTAAAAAATAGAATTTTTAAATTCTAGCACATTTTCCTGCAAAATTTCTTAAAATAAAATTTTTAAATTGGTTTTGATTTTCTGGGTTGTTACACAGCCCTAGAGAAAATTTATCTGTTCAAATGCAACTAGTTTAGCAATGTTCTTGGTTTTGGAATCAACGTGCACAAAGATTATAAGCTAATCGACATAAGGGATATGTTGCATTACTATAAGTATGATCCTTTGTGTTAGATAAGAAAGCATTACAAGTCTATTTTGCTCCATATCCATCCTTAAAAAAAGATAAAGCAGATTGGTGGACTATTTTTAAAACAAAAGCAAGATTTACATTTGATTGAAATAATATTGCAGACGAAGCAACATATCAAGCGAATTTTGAGCCGAATACTGATATAATAATAGCTGATGACATTGATGTTGGGTCATTGAATGATGAAGCGAATGTATTAGTAGATGCATTTGTAAGTACTGATGAAAATGATATAGAGTATGCGACGGAATCTGGATCCGAAGATGATGAAGACTAATGTTATGTACTTATGTTATTTATGTACTATTCTGAGCTATGTAATAATAATGATGTTAATTGTTCTTAGCTATGAATTTACTATGTTCTGTACTAGTATGATTTATGTAATGATAATGTTGATTATGTATGTTATGCAGTATTGTTCTTCTCATTTACGATTTATGTTATGATAATGATGACTGATGTTAATAATTCAAGTCATTTTGTATGCACATTATATGATTGTAACATATATGTCTGACGATAGATGACGATCGAGGAGTACATCTCAGCCTACTCCTTCACTATCTCCTGGAGCAAGATCAGGAGTAGGTCTGAGCAGCTCAGTGCTGGATCTTCGTCGAGCTGCAGAGATTGTTCCGAAAAGTGCCGGGTAAGTGTTCAAATTTATTTCAATTGAGATGTCTACAACTTGGACACTAAACAACATTACGAGGACTCAACTCAGCTCTTATCTGTGCTAATAAGAGCAAAAGAGTACCAGACGTTATCTTTATCCAAGCACTGACGGGCTAGGCTTAGATTTATTCATTTTATTACTTCATAAATGGGCTTAACAGCCATGTACAATGTAATTGTATACCGTTGCCTGTAGATATATATAACTGGCACGGTACACTTCAGTTTACAATATAATTTTCATTACTGTAAAAGCTATTACATCAATTAAGAAATAAAGTTTACACTTTCTTCTTTATGGTATCATAGCCAAAGGCCAAATTGCAATAACATACAACAATTTCCATACTAAGAAAAGCTTAAATACAGAGCAGCAACTATGGAAAGGTGTGGATTTCGCTTATCATAGAAATTTCATCATCGAAGGAGAACCTTTCATCACAAATACAACACCGTTCTTATCTTTTCCTTAACTGCCCTGCCTGAAATCGATCCAAGAATTATATCTTTCATGGATTTTGGCTGTAATGCTGATCATCAGACTTGCATCTTCATTTGATCAGTCTTTTTCTCTGTTTCTGGTTGCAAGAAGATCTATATAGACTAGTTACTGTCCTAGAAATCATTCACTGACCAACGACTGATTTCTAGTTGCAGAAAAGTCATATACAACCTCCTTGCCATCCAAGAAACGTTTTCTGACCATCTTTTATTCCTGAACCATACCCACATGACAGGAAACAATGAAACATTGAGTTCTGCCGCATCAAGAGCTAAAGCCAGCGTTTCCACCCCTAGTTCCATCCCCCTGATCAAGCCAAAAAGTAATGTGATTAATATCCACTTAGATGAAGATAACTATAGGCTCTGGAAATATCAAGTGGAGACATCATTAAGGGGTTATGGTCTTATTAAATATATCAGAGGCACAATTATTATTCCACCACCAATGATTACAGGTGCAGATGGCAATCTGATCCCTAATCAAGATTATGCGATGCATCAGAAGCAAGATAGTTTGCTTGCATCATTTCTTATATCATTGGTTAGTGCAAATCTATTATCACAAATTATAGCATGTAATGCGTCATATGAAATATGGAGTGCAATAGAACAAATTTTTATAGTGCAATATGCATCAAGAATTATGCATTACCGTAGCCAGTTGCAAAATATCAAGAAGGACAACATGTCTATGAGCGAGTACTTAACCAAAGTTAGCATTATGTGACAAATTAGGGCAACAGGTCATAAAATTTCTGAAAGCGAGCAAGTTCTATACATTACTAGTGGGTCAGATGATGATTATGAATCTATCGTCACATTTATTGCATCACAAAGAGTCATCCCACATATACAATATGTCCACTCAACCCTTCTTGCATACGAAGGAAGGATTGAGCAGAAAAATTGTCATAGGGGGACTACTCAGTAAATTATGCAACTACTTTTATGGGGAATAATCAACCAAGAAACACTACCAGTCAAAATAACAACCAAGAACCTAATTTCTATAGAGGCAATAAACCCCAAAGAGGTAGAGGCATGGGTAGATGGAGTGGTAACAATCGTCCTAAATGTCAAATTTGTGAAAAATTTGGCTACGTTGCTAGTGGATGTTATTTCAGGTTCAATACTGAATTTAATGTGGCAAGGCAAGGACAGTCTAATCAAGCGAGACCCAGTGTTAATATGGCACAGATTAATTAGCAAAGAAGCAATGCTGAAAATAGTAAAGGACAAGCAAGCAATGTTGATGATTCTAACAAATCTGAAGATATATATTTGGATGATTGGTATCCATACTCGGGTGCAACGAATAATGTAACTAACAGCATGCAAAATTTAAACCTTAGGAATAGAAGCTATTCATGTACGCAAGCCATATGCATGGGTAACGGTGAAATGATAAGTATATCTCATATTGGTAATGATTTCATCAATGATAAGAGACAACTATATCTTAATAATTTGTTGCGTGTTCCTAAAATCAAGAAAAATTTACTGAAAGTCTTACAATTTGCCAATGACAGCCATGTCTACTTTGAGTTTCACCCTAAGTATTGTGTTGTTAAGGACCTAATTGATGATAATGTTTTATTACAGGGTAGCATGGAAAATGGGTTGTACAGATTCAACAATTCCAATGTCGAGTTTTACAAATGTCATGGTAAATATTGTTACAATGTTGAGTTTAATGTTAAAACTAATAAGGATTCTTTTAATACTTGGCATAGGAGACTTGGCCATCCTAATATTAAAACTGTAAAAGAAGTGTTGCATGATAATAACGTTTGTGTTGAATAATTACCTGATACTTTTATCTGTTCTCACTGTCAAATTGGCAAGTGCCATAAACTGCCTTTTATTGATTCTGAAACTATTTATAATAGTCCACTAGAATTAGTTGCAGAAGATGTATGGGGGCCCTCTCCTGTTCATACTGATCAAGGATATATGTACTATCTGTCTTTTGTTTATGCATATAGTAGGTATTGTTGGGTATTTTTTCTTAAAGCAAAATCAGAAATATGCAATGCAGCAGTTCAGTTCATTAAATTTATTGAAAATCAAATCAATTACAATGTAAAATGCTTGCAAACAGACGGTGAAGGTGAGTTTAAGACTTTAAAAAATTTCTTGATGAAAAAGGAATCCAACATAGAGTAACTTGCCCACACACGTCTGAGCGAAACGGTCTAGTAGAGAGGAAACACATGCAGATTGTAGATATGGGTCTAACACTGATGTAACAAGCATCTCTACCACTTAAATTTTTGACAGAGGCATTTGCCACATCAGTATATTTAATAAAGAGAATGCCTACAAGGGTCATAATTGGGAAAAGTCCATATGAAATTTATATGGGACCAAATTAGATTATAATGCATTAAAAACCTTTGGGTGCTTGTGCTTTCCCTATCTAAGATCATACAATCAACATAAACTTAGATTTAGGTCCAGACCATGCACTTTTATAGGTTAATCGACTAGTTGGCAATGAGTGAGAATTTCCTTGTTCCCCGGGCATCCAACCATAGGTAGTAAAGAGGGTCTTTTCTGTGAATAGCTGGGTTAGTATGAAATTTCTAATGAGAATGCGCAGGTCAGGTAGTGTTCTTTTAGTCTGAACTGAGCCCTTCCTTTTCTTAGGTATGCTAGTAGTCCTTCCTCCAATGGATTCAATAGAACACCAACCCTTCTTCCTCCAACAACGGGGGCTGACTCTGATCTTTCCTTTTCTTCTCTTGAGCCGAATGTGGGATTGATCCGGGTGTGACTAATTCGGCCATTTCACAAAGACGGTTTTCGTTTATGGTTTCGTATCTCAACAAGTGCAAAGATAGCCAGATTGAGGGGCCCTCTGGGGTTATCGTAGGGAACTCAGGTGTATTCCCTAATGTCTTGATATTGAAAAATCCTAGGCAATTGGCTACCTATAGTATAAGACCAGGGCCACCAAAGATGTGTGGTTCGACCAGAAATGCTATGCTTACACACAGGACTACCCCTCTTCCCGAAAGTTTCGCGGGGACGAGTTTACTCTTTACTACTTCTTACAAAATGAAAATCAAGGAAGTAACGAAGCGAAGTCTGTTGCTGTTTGTTCCCTTCCTGGGAGTCAACTCCTCGCTAGTTTGTCCAGAAATCTCTATTGCGCAAAGCTAGTCCCTCCATACCCCAAATAATCAAAAAGGGTATAGGTGTCTAGACAGTAATGGCAGAGTTTATGTAACTAGACATGTCATTTTTAATGAAAATATTTTTCCCTTTGTAGAAAGGGATGTAAAGACTACTATGAGAATTATTGAAACAGCAAGCAATTTTAGATCACTTATGGACTTAATTGACTGACATAGCAGCAAACATACAGAAGACACCTATACAATTGCCGGTACCAAATCTAATTATAGCACAGATGATAAAAATATGCAGACACAACAAGGGACAATAGAAAATTCTATTAGCAGTACTAACAGTGATGTTAGCAGCAATGGGAACCGAAGTGACTCAAGAAATTATGACAATGAAGCAACAACAGAAAATGCAAGCAAGCAAGCAATAGATAAAAATACACATCACATGATGACGAGAGCCAAAAGGGGGATTTTTAAACCCAAAGTCTACACTACTTCACTTGAAAACAGAGAACCCAATACATACGAGGAGGCTGTCAATAATGCAAAATGGAGGTCTGCAATGAATGAGGAGTATAATGCATTAATTAAGAATGAAACGTGGACTCTCGTGCATCCACCTAAGCACAAAAACATCATAGGGTGTAAATGGACATACAAGTTGAATAAATACTCAGATGGAAACATAAAGCTAGGCTGGTAGCCAAAGGATATTCACAGCAGTATGGATTCGACTTCAATGAAACATTTTCACCAGTGGTAAAGCACACAACCATCAGAATTATAATGTCTATTGCCCTAAATAAAGGATGGAAGATCAGGCAATTGGATGTGTACAATGCATTCCTCAATGGAGAGTTACAAAAGGAAGTATACATGCAACAACCTATGGGATATGTCAAATCAGAAGAAAAAGGACTTGTTTGCTAATTGCACAAGGCTATATACAGGTTGAAACAGGCTTCAAGGGTCTGGTATGATAAGCTAAAGGCAACCTTTACTAATCTAGGGTTTCATATAGCCAAATCTGACTACTCACTATATATAAAGATGAAGGGTAATGTGACCACATATGTCCTATTTTATGTAGACGATATTCTGATCACTGGAGATAATGAGGATGAAATCAACAACATCATTGTTTACCTGAACAAGAAATTTTCAATCAAAACCTTGGTGTTGCCAACTATTTTTTAGGGATTCAAGTAAAACATTTGTCTACATCTGAAATTAAGTTGTCTCAGAAAAAATATATTATTGAAATCCTTGAACGTGCAAACATGGACAAAGCAAAATCCCTACCTACACCAATGATAAGTAATCTACTTGTATCCAAAAATAGTGGTGATGTTGTTGATAATGTCAAGATTTATAGGAGTATCGTAGGTGCTCTATAGCATGTGACTATAACAAGGCCTGAATTATGCTTTAGTGTGAACAAGGTATGTCAGTTTATGCAGAACCCGCTAAGCGAGCACTGGAAGGAAGTCAAACGTATTTTACGATATCTAAGAGGAACCCTAGATCATGGATTAGTGTTGAAAGCAAGTAAAAATACAGACATACACGCTTACAGTGATGTGGACTGGGCTTCTAACCCAGATGATCGCAGATCCACTTCTGGGTACTGTGTTTATTTCAGATCCAATCCTATATCGTGGTGTTCAAAGAAGCAAGCTACCACATCACGCTCCAGCACCTTTGCAGAGTACAAATCAGTTGCAAGCACCACAACAGAACTTATGTGGATTGGATACCTACTTCGAGAGCTCGACATAAACTTGATGCATAAGTCGATCATTTGGTGCGACAATCAAAGTGTGATATCTCTATTAGCAAATACATTTCAGCATTCTCGCACGAAACACATAGAAATAGATCTGTATTTCGTACGAAAACAGATGTCAAAGGGGATACTGGAGGTTCGACATGTTCCCTCATATTTTCAGAGAGTCGATGTGTTCACTACAGCAGTCTCAGCAAAGAACTTCCATCAATTCAGAGAGGAGTTATCAATTTCAGATAGAGATGAAGAAGATAAGAGTAACGACACTATCCATTTCAGATAGAGATGAAGAAGATAAGAGTAGCGACGCTATCTATTTCAGATAGAGATGGAGAAGATAAGAGTAGCGACAACCCTAACCCTAGCTCGATTTGAGGGTGGGTAATAAGAGAAAAAGAGTACCAGACATTATCTTTATCCAAGCACTGACGGGCTGGGCTTAGATCTATTCATTTTATTACTTCATAAATGGGCTTAACAACCATGTACAATGTAATTGTATACCGTTGCCTACAGGTATATATAAGTGGCACGGTACACTTCAGTTTACAATGTAATTTTCGTTACTGTAAAAGCTATTACATCAATTAAGAAATAAAGTTTACACTTTCTTCTTTATGTGCTACTCATTGATCAAGATTAATCATTCAGCTCAGCTCATCTCTTCGTCGACATACGTCAATGATTTGACTCGTCGGGAGCTTAATTGAGATTGGTTGGTAACATCAAACTGAACTTGAGATGACACTGAAAAACAAAGCTCAATGAACCAACCTGATATGGTCATATCTATGGACTGCTTTATTGCACTTATAACAGAAATACCGTCCACATTCTCCGCTTGTCATTTCATAGCAACCCACTGTTCTCGATATTGCCATCTTGCAAGATGGACATTTCTTAGCAATATCATGAATCATCTCCAGCTCTTTCCCTCTTTGATCTTTGTTCATGTTAGGATTTTTCTAGCATTCTTGTTATACATACATACATATATTATACATACATACATTATTTATATATAGGGAAGTCTAAAAGGACACAAAATGTACTGTTGACATAAAATTATAAAAACACAAAATCTGAACGTTTAGTTCTTCCCCTGAATTCCACCTCACACAAAAAGACAAACAAGTGTCGTGGTCCAGATTTTGTGTACATAATTATACATAATTTTGTGTATAATTTTGTGTCTTGTATATGCATATGTATGTAAATACATACATTATATATATAGATGTGTGCGTGTGCACGTGGGCACACACTGAGCTTTTAGAGAGAAGTGCTTTGAATACATTCAGTTTGAAATTGTAACTCAGTTTGAAATGAGAGGTTCAAAGTTAATTGATAAATTATCTGCAATCACTGGTTTGTATTCTTCAGGGATCGTTTTGAAATAATGCCAGGGAATTATTTTTTATAGTATGCGCTCAGTCGTATTTTATGTGATGGTTACACTAGTTATATGAAGCCTGAGCCTGAGCCTGAGCCAGACATTATATGAAACCAGTGATAATAAGTTACACTAGTTTTATATGATGGTTTATATATCACAATCAGTTTGCCTTCAAAATGTGCTCACTACTCAGTCGTGTTTATTTCATATTTTATTGTTTGCAGTTCAACTTGAGAACAAGTGCTTTGTATTTTTTACATGCGAAATGTTTATATTTGTTAGGTAATCCATGGTTTCCATTTACAAAGGGAAACAAAGAGAAAGAAAACGATTAAATTTATTAGTTAATCCATGGTGGATTGACTAAAAAGGTATTGGTAGATGTACTTACTAAGTTTATAATGTGTATTAACTTAATAAATTTGCGGATACGAATATAATATCCCAAAATATCATGGCTTAGAAACTTTGTATTCAAAGAATATATAAACTGTGATCAAAGGAAAAAATCTATCAACCCTGCAATGCGTTCCGATATATCTAGTTGCTGGTCTATCCAATCGTGCATTTGAGAATACAATACGTGACTTTGCAAGGTGATCTAAGAAATCATCTGCACCTGGCCATTTAAATGCTCTTTAACCCTTTTGTGAAAAACAGATATGGGAGAACATCTCCCTCTCTATGTAAAAGCAAAACAAAAATAAGTTGTTTTTTAATCATTTGTTTGAAGGAATTGCGTAAAGATTGCAAGTAGTTTAATTAAATATATCACAATTGTTTAATTTCATGATTAGAATATCAAATCTTTGTCTTACTGCAAAGAATACCAAACTGTAACAGACATTACAATACACTACATCCGAAAACATACAAAATTTAAAACATTACAATATTTTCATTATTTCAATTCTCGTTTACCCCACCCGATATCTCGCTCAATATCTCATTTCCAAGCTTGAGTGTGATGATATTTAGTAAACCAAACATGTTAAGCTTTAAGAGTTCATGAAAAGGTAATTACATAAAAAGAATCCAGTTGTATGAAGGAACCTGTTATTGGAGAAAAGTTGATGTGGTAATCATGAATATGAGTATCATTACCAATTTTGAAGTTATTAGGAGCACTAAAATGGGGGAAAATTAAATTATTTGCCCTTAATAATATTCATTCAGAGGCAAATAATATTTTCAGCCCGTCTTAATTAAATTAACAGGCCACGCAGCTCTATGGTTCATTTAGGGCAGAAAAAAATTCGCCTCTATTCCTAAGCAATTGATGCTTTTCTCTCCATAGTCAACTAGGGCAGAAGAAAAATTCTCCTCTATTGATTTTTAGCACAGGCAAATCTAGACGCCACTGATTATCTGAAAATATTTTCGTTGCCGCTGCCAAAAACTGAAATTCATGAGCTTTTAACATTTCATTTTGCATCGTGTGTACTTTGCTTTATGATTTCTTCAGGTTCATCGACATTTGTTGCTAAATCAACTTTGAAATCTATAAGAATCGTAGGTATTTATTCCATTTATGATACTAATTTCATTTTCTATTGTGATTACAAACGCAAGTTGATTTTGATAAGAAGTTTAATTAAATTGAATCCTATTCAAGATTGACATCGGAGTGAACGACAATTGCTTTTATTTTGTAATTTGTTTCGTCGATTATGCACTTTTTTGACATTCATGCGTTTTCAGATTTTTTTTTCCTGTAATTTTTGACAACTGAATTTAACAAAATATTCATAATTGAATAGTGGTGGTCCTATTTCTATCCAAATATATGTATCTTCTTTTTCTTTTTGGCCTATATTATTTGTTATTAAAGTTAATTTGCATTTGTTTGTTGTTGAATTACAATTTATGCGTATATTGCTTGCATTTACTATTGGAACGTAGTTTATTTTTGCTAATAGCAGATATTGTATAAGCTACAAAAATTCATTTATTGAATGTATGAGATTAGTTGTACTATCGTTCTATTTGCTTTTTGTTAGCAGATCATTATATGTACATTATCTGAGCATATTCAAAGGATGAAACCCCAAATTTTATTTTATTTTATTTTATATTATCCCCTCTCCTCTCCTGCATATCAGTAGTTGTCATTGAACCTGTGCGTTTGGATGCATTTTTTTGAAATGTCTCACTATATATACATAGGCTTATTTTATTTATCAATGCCTGAATTGCACAATTGGTAGCTGAATTTGTTTGGTTGTGATTTGAATGTTTTATTTTCATTTCAAAACAGCTACACGAACGTCTTCACAATCCTTCTTTGGGATGACATTGGGGTTCAATCTTGATACATCCCTGCCTCTATAGTTAACATTATTTTGTGGATTAAAGCTTAAAAAATAAGGAGTTGTTTATTTTGTAGATTAAATCAGAACTTCTTTTGGTTTCACTCCTTAAATAGATATATTGAAGCACTGTTTTTTTGGATTATGCAATGTTTGGGATTGTCGACTATATCATAAAAAAAATCATTGTGTGTATTACAATATATTTTACATTTAAGATTTATTTTTAGTTGTTTGCGCAATTCATTGAATTTGATTTTAAACTACTGCCATTTATGGTGATAATGTGGTTAGTTTTAGTACATCAAGTGGTTGACTTTATTTGTAGTAATTCAGCAAAATATAGTATCATGCAATATGCACGAGCACTCTCTATGGCAAGTAAACATTTAGTTTGTTTTGAAAAGCATAAACTTGCTTTGCTCCTAACCTAATTTTCTTTACTTTTTATAGGGCATGAGTCATTTTACAGATTTGGTTATAAGAGGAATTTATTTAAGGTGAAGTTCCCAATCACTTCTCTAATCTTTGATTATTATATCGTAAAACATAGGATAAAGATATGTACTATTCACAGCTTGTTATTGCTACTCACTGTGATAAAATTTATTAATATCCTTTCACATGGATTCTTTTTATTTTTTAGGTGAATTTAGTTATATTAATCTTGGGTTTATCAAGGTTTTCATGTGCCCTTAAGCAGTGCGGCTTCTTGAAAGTTTCTTGATATATTTTATTATAATTCATATTAGTTGCATAATAAAACCGCATTAGAGTTGATATCCTTAATTTGTTGCATAAAAATTATAAATCCGTGTTATACTCTAGTACAATTGACATCGTTCATTTCTAGCTAAATGCGGCTTATCAGGACTTGCTATTCATGACCTGTACAACAATTTAAAAGAAGCACCAACTATAACCTTTCATTGACCTATCATTTAATTTATTGTAATTTTATATGTGGCATTTAACCCTAGCGTTCATCGATGACATGAATTATGTGGCTCATGTATAATGTCTTATATCCCATTAATTTAGGAAATGTTGTTAACATAATCACGCACGTAAAGCAAAAGATAATAATAACTATAGTCAAAGCATTTTGGGCTATGGTTATGATTTTGACTTTTTGAGTTTTTCGAATGTCACATAGAACTAAAGCTCATTGGGGAGTGTTTTATAACACTAAAATCGTCATAAAAGAATTTTATTTTTTAAACTAATTGTTATATTTTATCAATAGGTTATTGTCGTAATTATATTAAAGACTTCTATTACATGTTAGGGATATACAACTTCCCTATATGCTCTCTTAACAACGTAAAAACATAGGAAAATTCTATTTAGACCCAAGAATTTGCTGAATATACCCAACGAATCTGGAAAAACAAGGTAAACCCAGCGTTTTGCTGAGTTCACCCATGTATTTTTAAAAAAAGTCATTTTACCCTCCTTCGTAGAGTCCCTACGAGATTCTTTAGTCTACCTCGTAGATCCCCTACGAGATTCTTTATTTTACCTCGTAGAGGCCCTATGAGGTAAAGTAAAGAATCTCGTAGGGGCCCTACGGGCTAGAATACAAATTCTCGTAGTGGCTCTACGTGGTATGATGAAAATTGAAAAAAAAATATTGCAAAGCAGAGGCATTTTTGTCACAGTTTTTTCTGGGTATACTCAGCAAATTTCTGGTTCTAAATAGAATTTGCCAAAAACTTATCATCTTCATGCGGTGTTTTTCATATGAGATCATCTTAAAAATATGATATCACTTGCACTTTATTTAACAATTTAGTACACTTCTTTCTATGAAAACACACACACACATATCAATATACATATAAATTTATATGTGTTATCTATGCACGGGAAAATTTCTGTAACCTATGTAAGCGATCATTATAGTAAGGTGATTATACTGCTTTGTTACTCTTAATTTTGAAGTTCTTAGATTTTATATAGTTTGTTAGCTATAAAAAATTGGTAATTGTGTCAAACATTATGCTCATCAAGCTGGTAAATGTGAAATTATCACTAACAATGCGCATTACTTGATTTGCTATATAGGCTATAACTAGAACCATAGATAAAAGTTAGGTAGATTTGGATCATAGTTCAGATGAATATTGACATCAATTAGACTTATTTTTGAATGATGTTTTCTCGAAATCAATAGGAAAAGATAAAATAATATGTCCTTGTAAGAAGTGTAGCAATCGATTTTTTCATGATAGAATAACCATTGGAGGTCATCTTCTTTGGCATGGAATGGAACCCTTATATAGGATAGCTCGTTGGACACATCATGGTGAAATTTGCATAGATCAGAATGAAGAAGAACCATTTTATTAGTAGTACTGATAATATGGAAACAAATATTGCTAGTAACGTAGATGGTGGTGAAATGCTTGATTTTCTAAATGAAACATTCGTGCAACCCTTGATTGAACAAAGTGGTGGTTCTTCAAGCCACCCTTGTATTTTTGAAAGTCAAGCTCCTGAAGCAAAACGATTCTATAAGTTGTTAGATGAAGCTAATAAAGAATTATATCATGGTAGTAAGTATAATAAATTGAATGTTGTCAAGTTATATCATATAAAGTGCTTAGGAAATGTGAGTGATGCAACATTTTCTATGTTTTTGGAAGCAATTAAGCAGATATTGCCAGATGTTAATTGTATGCCAAAATCAGCTGCAAGTGCTAAAAATAATAATTAATGATTTGGGTCTTACATATGAAAAGATAGATGCTTGCACGAATGATTGCATGTTATTTTAGTAACATACATTACACATGACTATGTGCTCTCATTTTGGTAGTTCAAGATATAAAGCAAATGAAATGGATGATGGTAGAAAAGTTCCCGCTAAGGTTCTTTGCTATTTTCCTTTAATTCCTTAATTGAAGAGGCTACATATGTCGAAGCATGTTGTAGAACATATGATATGGCATTCAACATGTTGTAACGAGGAAGTTATGAGGCATCTAGAAGATACACCAGCTTGGAAACACTTAGATTCTATGACCCTGATTTTGCAATGGAAATCCGCAATGTGTGTTTGGGGATAGCTAGTGATGGATTCAACCTTTTTCTAACATGAATCGTAAACATAGCACTTGGCCAGTTATAATTACTGTGTATAATCTTCCTCCATGGATGTGCTTAAGACAACCATTTCTATTTTTATATTTGTTAATTCTAGGACCTCATGAGCCAGGAAACGACATTGATGTGTATATGCAACTACTATTTGAGGAGTTAAAAGAGTTATGGGAGGTTTGGGTTAACACTTATGATGTTTTCTCTAATCAAACATTCAATATGAGGGCAATTGTTTTATAGACTATAAATGATTTACCTGCATACGCAAATTTATTGGGATGGAATACAGCTGAAAAGCTTGCATGTCCACATTGCAATCACCAAACATACTCAATAAGCTTACCCAACAGCAAGAAACAAGGCTTTTTAGGTAGTCATAGATTCTTGCATATTAAACATAGGTTTCGACATGACGCATGCTCATTCAACGGGAAGCATGAGAATGGTCTTCCACCAAAATCATTGACTGGGTTGGAATGTTTAAGACAATTATCCAATTTGAGATTTATGTTTGTTAAATTGCCATCAACCGGCTTATCACTGGATTAAAAAAACGTAATAATTCTAATAGTCATTAGAGAGCCTAGGGTTTTTGGACCATGGAAGAAGAAAAACATATTTTTTACTTTACGACATTGGCAACATCTTTTATTACGTCATAATATTTATATGACGCATCTTGAATAAAATGTCAGTGAAAATATTTTAGGAACATTACTAGGTGATTCAAAAAATGGAAAAGATGGACTTGAAGCTAGAGTTAGTCTTGAAAGCTTAAGTATAAGAAAAGCACTGCAGCCTATTCGGGAAGGGAATCAGACTTATATATCTCCATCGATTTTCTTCATGACAAGAGAGGAAAAAACATTGTTTTGTAAAGTTTTTTCGAGTGTGCGTGTTCCTGATGAATTTTTAGCAAATATTTCTTGATGTGTAGATGTGAAAGAGAAAAGGATGCATGGTTTAAAAAGTCATGATCATCATGTAATTATGCAACGCTTACTTCCTCTTGCAATTCGTCGAGTGTTGCCAAGACCGATTACACTTGTATTGCTTGAATTATGTTCAATATTTCGAAAATTATGCAGTAAAAAGCAATATTTTGCATCAATTAAGAAATTAAAATATAGAGCAATGCTGGCTTTATGTATGATGGAGAAAATGTTTCCACCATCATTCTTTACCATATCTATTCACTTGATAATCCATTTAGTTGATGAAGCAACTGTTGCAGGACCAGTTCAACATCGTTGGATGTATCCAATCGTAGGGCAAGCCACATTCATTCATTTTTGTTTAAAAGTAACATATCTATTATTTTAGTAACTTTCATTATGGTTAATTTTATTTATAGGTATTTGCAAACATTAAAAATATATGTTCACAATAGGAGTTATCCAGAAGAATGTATAGCAGTAGGATATCTTGCAGAAGAATATGTCTTTTGTTCAATGTACATGAAAGGTGTTGAGAATCGCTATAATCGATGTGGTTGAAATGCTGATATTTATTTTTCTCGTGATGTCATGGGAGGCTTGCTAATATTTGTTAAATCTGGTCATACTTTGGGTAAATACAGAGAGACTGATTTAGATTTTTTTTTCTGGAACAATGTCACACATATATCTTATTCAACTGCAACAAAGTGACACCTTACTTAGAGTAAGATTATTTTCAAAACATTAACAATTGCATTGTAACTGCGTGAATTAAAATAGAAATTGCTTTTTATGATATTTATTTAGATTAAATAATTTAACTTGTGTTTCAACAGTAAAAGTATAACGACCCGAAATCCTTTGATCCCCGAAGAGACGGAAAACACCAGATTGCTTTGAGAACACGACACATCAGAACACAACCAAGAGAAAGTTTTATTACTATTACAACAACTACATCAGAGTACAAGATACCCGAGTATGAATAAATATTACATAGCAAAAAAATAATACCAGAGATTAAAATTACAAAGCAACGGAAAGTAATACACGAGTATAATGTACAGCAAAAATCATTTACAACCACAACTGAAACAGATATACAGATACAAAGCTTTATGAATATAGCTCCAGCTGTAATCCAGGATCCTGGGAAAAGATATCTGCAAAACTAAACTACTAGATGCCCGTGTGGAAAATATGGGCATCCAGAGTTTAGGTAGAAACAATAAACTTCGAGTCAGTCAGGGGACCGGTGTGAGAACTAAAACAACTATTAAATCTTTACTTTAAAGTTAGGAAATCACAGGACCATGCCGTATAACACGGAACAGGTTTACTCGACATGAATTTCAGTTTAAAATAAAACAACGAAATGCTTTTCGAAAAAATGAAGCTATTATAAGACTTAGGTCCTGTAATAACCCGGAAATGCGAACCAGTTTAAAATTTTTATTTTGGCAATTTTAGAGAATTTCGAATATTTAAAATGAATTATTGTAAATAATATCGATGAGAAATTTATTTTGAATATAATTCGAACGTATATATTATACGCGTCGTCGTTAGAATATAAATAATTATAAATAGAATTTAAAATGGCGCGGTAGTTCGATAATTCGATTTCAAACTTCAATTGAATGTACCAGGTGCAAAACAATCCGGATTTTAGTGAAACCAAAAATAATAGGATCTAATTGATAATATCTTTCCAACGAATCCGAGAAATCGAAATTTCATAGCGGGAATCAAAAGATATGTCCAGTTGAAAATTCTGAATAGTCGCTATGGAATTCAGGCCCTTAAAAATTGGAATTCTGCAAACGACCTCGGATTTCGACGAAACCACTTTTGTTGGATCCGTGATGTCAAATTATTGCTAGATTCCAAATTTCATAATTTTTCGAATCAATATGTGAGTGTGGCAAAGGAAAACACGTTTAACTAGTTTCAGTTGATTTTAATCGACTGGAAATTGGCCATTTTTCCAACGGTCTCGGAATTCGACGAAACTAGTTTTGTTAGGACCGTATCGTCAATACGAAGCTAGAAAATATTTTTCTGGAATTTTTGGAGTTAGTATGTGATCCCGGTAAATTGAAATGCGCGTTCAAATTCAATATATAGAGTTATATATTGATTTCAACAGAAATTGATTGTAACGGTCGAATCAGCTTGCGATACATAGCCCATTGTGTTCGGAATGGGGGTAAAGCGCTATGGACAACAAGCGATGGGCCTCGTTTAGAGGTCGAAAATAAAAGTTGCTTTTTGGTTTAAAATAAAATAATTAAATAATAAAATTAAAACTCTTTCCTCTCCCCTTAACTTCGCTCTGCCCCCCCCCCCTCATTCTTCGATTTCAGCAGATAAAAGAAAAAAAAGGAAGAAGAAGTCGAAGCGGGGAGGAGTCGCCGCCCTCCCCGATGACCCCCTCGTCGCCGTCGCGGTGGCGCGGCTTCCCCCCTTCTCGCGCCAGAGCGCGATCCCCTCCCCCTCCTCCTGCCCTCTGCTGCTCCGCCCGCCACCGCAACCGCCTGCACTGACCCCCACGCAACCCTAGCCTCCTCCGCGCCTAGCCCTCCTCCTTGCCGACGCCAAAGCCAACGCCGCCCCCCCTCTGCCTCGAGCCCCGCCTGAATCGAGCCCCCCTCCGATTCCTCTTCTCCCCCATTCGCTGTAAGTTTTTATATATATATTATTTAATTTGTTTTATAAAATTCGTTTAGTTTAATTTAAAAAGAATTGTTAAAATCAGTTTTTACCTATGATGTTGGTGAAGAAAAGATTTTATTCATGTAAAAATATGATTTTTATATTTTTAAAGAATTAAAAATATGATTTTTATATTTTTAAAGTATTAAAAATATAATCTTTATTATGTAGAAGATGTAAAAATATGATTTTTGTTTATGTAGAGAAAAAAATATATAATTTTTGCATGATAGGAATATTAGAAATATTATTTTTAAATATGAAAAGACGATATTTTTAAATATGAAAAGACGATATTTTTAAATATGAAATGACGATATTTTTAAATATGAAAAGATGATATTTTTAAATATGAAAAGACGATATTTTGAGACGAGTAGTGAAGTAAAAATATGATTTTTACTTCGAGAAAAATATAATTTTTATAATGTAGAAGGGTTAAAAATTCGATTTTTATATATTGAATAGCAAAGTAAAAATTCGATTTTTATATATTGAATAGCGAAGTAAAAATTCGATTTTTATATATTGAATAGCGAAGTAAAAATTTAATTTTTATATATTGAATAGCAAAGTAAAAATTCGATTTTTATATATTGAATAGCAAAGTAAAAATTCGATTTTTATATATTGAATAGCATAGTAAAAATTCGATTTTTAAATATATGAAGTGATTATAAAAATATGATTTTTAAATTGAAAGTGAACAAATAAAAATGTGATTTTTATATATGTAGTGGCTACGAGCAACGAAAGCGACAAAGAGGCGAGAACGATGAAGATTTCTATCAATGAAGAGTCGTGGAATTGGGATAGCTATCGGTGAGAATTTCTCACTCTAAATTTCTTTTTCTAGTTATATATATATATACTAGGATGCAGACGGTGTTTAGTAGCACCCGACACAATCGTCCACAGACCATGGACTTGTTTGTTTGGCTGTGTTGTTAGTTAGATTGTTTGGGTTGAATTGAATTGTTTGGTGAAATGAAATTGATTTGATTGATGAGTGAATGGCGTGGGCCTTCACTAGACCGGGGATAAGGCTAGGCCTCGTCCCGTTTCTAGTATCGTGCCGTTATGCCACCGAAATTTTCTAAAATATGTTAGAAAAATAAAAATTTTATTGTATAAATGAACTGAATAGGAGCTCATGTGTTGAAAATATTCGTGTGTTGAAATAAAATATTTTGTCATTAAAAATATAGTTTTTAACGTGAAAGTGAATAAATAAATATCTATAAACAAATCGGCCGATTTGTTTATATACACTGATTTGACTGATATCGATTGGGTCGATAAAATTTACACATCGCCCAACTGCACAAATAAAAATCTGTGTTTGTTGATTTGAAACCCCACACGGGTGTTGGGATGAAATTTGAAGTTCACTCATCCTGATTGATTAAATATGTCGATTGATTGATTGATAGGCTGTTGTAAGCGTTAGATATCTATATTTGATGCTTATACAGTGTAGTGCACTTTGGTTGATGGTTGATTATTTTTCAATGCTATTTTATACATGTGTTGTATGGAATCCATATAATTAACATTATATGGTGATTGATTGGGCCTCATTCCAATCGGGAAAATAATGAATATTAGAAAAGAAGATTCATGTGTTGAATATAAAAATAGTCATGTGTTGACGATGTTCCTGAGTTGAAAATATTTATGTGTTGAGTAAAATATTTTAATAATAAAATTTACATCTTCATCATATTTAAAATTAGAACTACTTCACGGTGGAGTCTAATTAAAATCAAACGATAGATACCATAGTTTTATAAAATATTTTACATAACAAAAATAGTCTGTGTTGAAAGAAATATAGATTCATGTGTTGAATAGAATGAATATTCATTTGTTGAATAGAATAACGGATTTATTGAAATATATAAAGCCGTGTGGATTAGAGAAGCGTTATTTAAACGCGAACGATATTTATATCGATTTTATTCGTTTTATAATGAATATTGAAAAGTGATTTCGAAATTTAATATTTTGAAATGAAATTCAAATTAAATTAGATTAAAATTCAAATTGAAATTTTATTTAATAAATTTGAAATTTATTCGAATCGAATAGAAAATGAATTCGATTCGAATTGAATAGAAAGTGAATTTGAATTCGAATTGAATAGAAAGTGAATTTGTATTCGAATTGAATAGAAGGTAAATTCAAATAGAAGGTAAATTCAAATTGAATTGAATTGAAACGAATTAGAATTTGAATTGAATTGAAACGAATTTGAATTTGAATTGAATTGAAATCAAATCGATTTGAAATTGAAGATGAAATTGAAATTCTTTTTGAAACGAATTTAAAATGATTTATAAAATACGTTTTAAAAGGAAATCGACGAAACATATATAATATATATATTATATATATAATGGCCTGAATAGGACGCGCCGCGCCGCGACATTTCGTGAATTTCGACCATTGACTTCGAATTGACGTTGCGGGAGGTCCGACCGTCGGATTCTCCTAAAACCGGATCCGTTGGGTTCGTATCGAAAAGAGCTTTCCAATGAATATTAGAAATTTGAAATCTAACGATTGGATTTGGAATTATGTCCAAATCAAATTCGAAAAAGGTCGCTGTAAGTGCAGTTCGATGGCCGTTGATGGAAATCGACTGTACGGGCCTTGATAAAATTATTAAAAATATCTATAATTTGTGTAAAATCATAATATATGGATTGGAAAGAATTGAGCTGGAGAATTCCACATTTGAAAGGATAAAAATAGATTTTTATCGAAATAAACTAGTTTTGAACTAGAATTAAAATCAATTTATTTTTGAAATAAATAAATTGAAATTGAAAGTGATTTTAAAAATAATCAATATTCCTAATACGTGGATTGGACTGGAGTTGAATCGAAATTATCTTCGGGATATTTCGATGTTGGATTTCGGGACTATACATATATTGTTATGGGAATTGAAAGATATATTTTATATCGTTATTTCCAATACGATATATGTTGGTTTCAGAAGTTGATATTGAATATAAGCCGATATATTTTCTATTCAGAGCCTTGTATTTAATATCAAATGTGATTTGGGTTTATCGTGAATCGTGTTTTAGATGACATTGGTTCTTTAACCCAGTTAAAGGCAAGATATCGATTTTTGAGAAGATTAAAACTAAGTGGAGTTTTAATGAATCTTTAATTAGATTAAAATGTGAATTGATAATTTAAATTATCAAATCTGAAAAGTGATCGAGAGTGGAGTATCACCAGTTTTGCTCCAAAGCGATAGTTAAATCTTTAATTAGATTTGAACGGGAAATGGTAATTAATTTTACCGATAACACCGTGGTGTTAGGAATGGAGTATCACCAGTTTTGCTCCATGGGATATATAGGTTGGGATTGGGAAATAAAATAAATAATTACTTCGGTGTGGTTCGCTAATCCCGACTAGTTTGGAAAACCATAAAATGGTTTGAAATGATATCCAAAGAAAGATTATAGGATAAATTTAGAAGAATTTATCTTGGATAAAATTAATGGGAACATTTCCCTAAGAATGTGATTTTGTGAATAAAAGAATATTCTGAATTGGAATGAGGCGTTTGTTGTGTTTGTGTAACATTCGTTTATTATATACGTGGGTTATTCAGAAAGGCCGGGTGTATACCCATTTTGAATAACCGATTCGACGAGATGTCGAAGATGAAAACGGTGGTTGAAGACCGGAAGTCTTCACATCGTTTGGGTGATTACTGATGATTTTGATTGGGATGTACACCCAAGATGAGGGAAACAGTTGGTGATCGTCCAGACGTACTTGGAGATCGATGGATATGCGAGGAAAGTGCCTCCGGTTTCGTTCAGACCCAGAACGAACTTGTAAATGGATTGTGTGTCTGACATTGGATTTTATTCTGTGTTGATTGATCTCTATTAAATATACATCTGTTTGGCGGCGGAGAATTTATTCTCTTACTTAACGCCCTTCTCTGAGACGTACGAGCTCAGAGGTTGTATATCGATGGACATCAGTCGCATGGAGTGAATTGCCAGTGTGGCACGCGTAAGTGGCAATTGATCAAGGCTTCTGTTGAAAAGCAGAGTCTTGTGGTTGATGATCAAAGCACGGCCTGTGCGGCGTAGCTTTGTGTATAACGTGAATTCGCGAGCCTCACACCTCGGTATGAGTCAAAAACGGGATACGGACCCAAGGAGTGCACGACGTTTCTTTCTAGCTAGGGCGGTGTCAGTGACCTACCAGCCCTGACATTTATATACTTTTCACCTGTGTGGTTGTTGGATACGAGGCGCCTCGGATATAGGTCTGTAAGGACCGGGAAACGTGTGTTCAGGAATAACTAATCCTCAAAAGTAAGAGAGGACCGGCCTTGGAGGTTCCAAAGGATCAGAGTGGGGTCCTGGGACATTTGCTAGAGTGTCTCGAACGCGGAGAGGAGCTTGCCCCTTGCCTCGGCTCATGACGGAAATCCAATTTCCAATACGTGATATTGCAGTTTTAATTGTAGAACTAGTATGGCGACATGATATATGGTACCCATGCCGTCTATGATTGATATTTATGATTGAAATTGTTTTGACACTATACACCTATAATAGTATCAAGTGATTTGTTTTAAACGTACCAAGCATGTTTGGCTATTATAAGGGAAAACCCTATCCTCGGGCTTGCGTTGCATTGTGTGATGGGACCTGGGTCTTATAATAGCTTCATTTTTCCAAAGAGCATTGCGCTGTTTTGTTATATGCACTAGTATTCTTGGGAGGAAACCCGTTCCGTGTTATACGGCGTGGTCCCTTGAATTACTCTCTTTTAAAGTAAAGTTTTAAATAACTGTTTTAGTTCTCACACCAGTCACATGACTGACCTGGAGTTTATTGTTTTAACCTAAACTCTGGGTGCCCCTATTTTCCGCACGGGCAGCTAGTAGTTTTGGTTTTGCAGATTTATATTCACAGGATCCTGATTTATAGCTGGAACGATGCTCGGAAAGCTCTGTATCCGTGCATTACTTCTAGTTGTGTTTTGTATATTTTCCGCTGCAATGTAATTTATTTTAATCTCTGATATTTATTGAATGTATTTTATTCATTCATACTCTGTATATTCTTGTATCTGATGGAATTGTTGTAATAAACAATGAAATGTTCTTCCGTCTGCATTCCATTTTGTCTTGTACTCAATTCTATCCGTGCTTTCCTTCACGGGGAAGTTCGGGTCATCTCAGGTCCCATCGCACAATGCAACACAAGTTGGGGGATAAAGTTTTACCTTATAATAGCCAAACATGCTTGGTACGTTTTAAAACAAATCATTTTAATATTACTACAGTTGCATAGTCTCAAAATCAACTTCAAATATAAATGTATCAATCATAGATGGCATAGGTACCATATATTATGCCTCCATACTAGTTTTACAATCAAAACCGCACAATGTCGTATTGGAAATTGGATTTCCATCATGAACCAAGGCAAGGGATCTCCCCTTCCGATTCGAGACAATCTAGCCTACCTTGTCTCAGGATTAAGCCGCAACTGCACCTGGGAGCGGTAGGGCCGGTCCACACTGACTTTATGGATTGGCAATTCCTAAAAAATATGTTTCCCGGCCCTGTGGGGGCATAATGGTCAGTATGTCGACCATATAAAGAGCCAATATGGACTCAAATCTGATGTACTTCGCTTTCCAACAACCACATAAGTAAAATGTCTGGGCTTCATACCATTACACCACTCCTAGCTAGAAAGAATCGCATGTCCTCCCTGCTGTCCCTCATCCCGTTTCTGGTTCATACTGGGGTGTGAAGCTCGTGAATTAACATTATACACATATCTATTCTAATTAAACCCATGCTTTGATCATCATCCCAAAGACTCTTCTTTACAACAAAAGCCTTGATCATTTGCATCTCAGCATGCCACGCTGATAATTCACGCAATGCAACCGATGTCTACCAATATATAACCTCTAAGCTTGTACGTCTCAGAGAAGGGTGTTAAGCAAGAGAATAAATTCTCCACCACCAAGCAGATATATATTTAATAGAAACCAATTAACACGAAATGAAATCAAATGTCAGAAACACATCCATTTACAAGTCCGTTCTGGGACTGAACAAAACCGGAGGCACCTTATTCCTCATCCTATATGTCCAATACAGGAGAGAGGTCCTCGCATATCCAGTCGATCTCCAAGTATGTTTGGAATATCACCACTTATTACCATGTCTCGAGGGATCAGCCCAATCAAGACATCAGTAATCATCCATACGATGTGAAGATCTCCGGTCTTCGACCACCGTCTTCATCGTCGACTTTATATCGTCATATCAGTTATTCAGAATGGGATAAACCCGGTCTTTCGAAATAACTTGCATATTTTATAATCAATAATCAAGTGCTATAAAAACACATCATACGCCTCATACCAATTCAGAATATCCTTTTATTCAAATATTCACATTTTTGGGGCAAGTTTCCATTAATTTTATTAAAGATAAATTCTTTTAAACTTATACTTAAATCTTCCTTTGGATATCATTTTCAAAAGATTTTATTATATCTTCTCAACATCTAAACCAAAATAAGGTTTATTAACTAGTCGGGATTATCCAGTCTTACCGAAGTAATCATTTATTTTCCAATCCCAACCTATTCATCCCCTGGAGCAAAACTGGTAATACTCCATATCTAACACCCACGGTGTTATCGGTAAATTTAATTACTATTTCACATTTCAAATCTAATTAAAGATTTAACTATCGCCTGTAGTAAAACTGGTGGTACTACATTCTCGATCATTTCTCTTATTCGATAAATTTAATTATCTCATCCGCTTTCCAATCTAATTAAAGATTCATTAAAACTCCATCTTGGTTTTAATCTCTAAAATCATTACTTTATGATCATTCAACTTTAGGAAAATTAATCCAGTCTTTAACTGGGTTAAAGAACCATTGTCATTAAAACAAAGTTCACGATAAACCCAAAACACCTTCCATTAACTATGGGATCTTCACGGAAAACAGATCAATATATAATCGATATAAATTTTTGTATCATACTAATAATATAAATGGAATAACGACATAGCCTTTGAAATTCCATATATAGTACCGATCTTCCTTCACAGAAGCTCATCTCAATTATTACCAAATTGAATTCCATTCAATTCCAAATTTATATATTAAATTGGAAAACTTTACTTTGGAAAATTTCCTTTAAATCTTAATAAAAAGATTTATAAATTCCAAATCATATCTTCATGTTAATTGGGTTAAAGAACAAGTGTTATTTAAAACACCGTTCACGATAAACCCAAAAATCTAATCTTAATTCAATTCCAATTAAATATTAATTAATTTGGAAAACTTATCTAAATATTAATTAAAAGATTTATTCTTTTATCAATTGGGTTTAAGGACAGTGTTAATAGAGACATCATTCACGACAAACCCAAAATCTAATTTGATATCAAATACAAAGCTCTGAATAGAAATTATATCGGCTTATATTCAATATCAAATTCTGAAACCAACAAGTATCGTATTAGGAATAACGATATATATATCTTCCAAATTTCTCGAAAATATCCGTATAATTACGGAATCCAATATCGAAATATTCCGAAGATTATTTCCATTCAAATCTATTCCAATTTATTTATTGGAAACTTTTGGTTATTTTAAAACCCATTTTCCAATCCAATTTATTAATTTAAAAACCATTGGATTATTATTCTAGTTAATAATTAGTTCATTTCGATAAAAATACATTTTTATCTTTTCAAACATAGAATTTTTCATCCAAATTCTTGCCAAATCATTTATTCTGATTTTACACAATTTTTCCATATTTTTAATAATTTTTATAAGGCCCTTGCAGTCGATTTCCAATAACGTCCACTGAACTGCATCGATAACGTCCTTTTCTGAAATGGATTTGGACATATCTTAAAATCTAGCCGTTAGATTTCGCATATCTTATATTCATTGGAAAGACCTTTTCGATACAAACCCAAAGGTTCTGGTCTTAGGAGAATCCGACGGTTGGATCTCCCGTTACATCAATTTGAAGTAATGGTCGAAATTCGCGAACGGTCGCTACGCGGCGCATTCTATTCAGACCATATAAATATATATAATATATATATCATCGATTTCCATTTAAAACGTATTTTATAAATCTTTTTAAATTTGTTTTTTTTGAACTTCTAACTTCATTTTCAATTTAGATCAAAATTGAATATTCCATATCATTAAAATATTAAAATGATATTATTTTACAAATATATGATTTTGAATATTTCTTTTCGATATTCATTATAAATTGAATAAAACCGATTGATAAACCCACTCGGGTTAAAATGGCGTTTAGCTACTCACTCGGCTTCATATATTCCAATATTTTCATGTCCATCCAAAATCGGACATCAAAATCATATTTTAATTCTTCACAGAATATTATTTTAAAATATTCGTTATTTAACTTATTCGTTATTTTAAAATATTCGTCATTCTAAAATATTCATTATTTCTGAATCGAAATGCGGCTCAATCAACTACCATATAATTTCAGCTATATGGATTTTATACATCGCATGTATTCAACAATCATGATAAATAATCATTAACCATTCAAACATCATCCAGAGTGCAACTTACAACTATATAAGCATTAAAATAAATAAATAACGCTCATCACGGCCTTTTAACCCATCGATTGACATACAACTAAATATTGGGATTTGTGTATGTCAAATATCATCCCAATACCCGTGTGGGGTTTTCAAACAACAACAGTCGATTTAAAATAATCACTGGTTAATAAATTTAACCAGTTCTAATTCAATTTGAATTATTTTTCTGGTTAATCAATTTTCACTGTTTAAATTATAAATGGATATTTATAATTTAATTTCAACTATCACATTAATGTTATCATTATTTTTGATATGTTAAACATTTCAATCACAACACACAAATCACCAAATCATCGAAATAAATAAATACTCAACTACCCAATGCCATTTACGATGTCACAAGGGGCTATCGCGGAGTATGAAATGCGAGTGTCGCTAATATCCATACATTACTTAAAATTCATGTGATTTGTGCGAATTCATGAGTTGAACTCCAAAAATATTTAACATACAACAGGTAAAAATCTATACTGGCAATTTATATATATTTACAATTATAAAATAAATTAAATAATGGTACAAAAAAATTTAGTGAGAGGATTCTCACATTGGGTTCTACTCCGCCATTCTTTATTTCTGAATTGTTCTGTTTTTATTTAAAATCGCCTCAAATTTTAATTTTCTCCAAATCGCTTCTAGTCAGTTCCATGTTGTAGAGATCATTATTGTGATTCAAACGCTTCTGAAATCACTGAATTCTATGTTCGTTTGAATGAGATATGGTCATTCAAATATCAAACGATTTGTTAAATAATTAATTTAACAATTAAACCTTATTTTCTTTAATCCAATACCTCTTCTACGTATCGTCACTTCCAGGTTTAAGAAAACCCATCGTCGACTTGAACATCACCACTGTGCGTCGTCGTTTTTTGATCAGAATCCAATCTGGACACCCCACAGCGAAGAGCCTACAACTGCCTTCCACCGCCGGGGGTGGTGCCCATCTCGATGCTCCTTCCGCTTCCATAAACGGGTTCGACCGACCAGATTTCAGGGATAAATCCTCCCAATCTAGTCAACAAAATCCGATCTTGACTGTTGGTTTAGAGATCTCATCGTCCTCAATAACATTCCCTTTAGAGATTTTGAATCCTATTGAACAGATTAGGATGATTGTGGGGCGATTTTTCTGAAGATTTCCGCCGTTCGCTTTTGCTCCTGGCAGCTGCTTCACGTTGCTCCTGGCAGCATGCATAATATCAGTTATTCAGATTTGTGTCGTACCAAAGAGGAAGGAGGAGTTGGTCTACGAAACCTAAGGGAAATGAGAGCAGCCTTCACGTTAAAGTAAGGCTGGAAGGTTATTACATCTGATGGGTTATGGGCCAAATGGATGCGAAATAGGTACACAAAAGGAAATTTCTGGAAAATGGCAGAAGATAACAATTCATCTCCTACCTGGAAAGCGATTCTCAGAATACGAGACAGGCTAGCAACTAACTGCGACAAATAATTCGCCAGTGGAAGAACTACTGACCTTTGGAAGGACCCTTAGATTGAGGGTAAATCGATGATTGATCTAGTTGGGTGGGAAACATATTCGGCATATGGTTGCCCAGATAAAAAAGTGAGTGAAATCATAGATAAAAATGGGTGGAAGTGCAATAACTTACCATGCAGCAAGGAAAACAAAACTAAAATTCAATACATGCCACTGTTTCTCAACAGGGCAGACGATATTTGGGCATGGAAACATGCAAAGGAATTTTCAGCTCGATCTGCATGGGAAGTCACTCGCAAGAAACACCAAGTTCAAACATGGCACAACTTTGTATGGGATAAGGTGAACTGTCCTAAGATGGATGCGACTACATACAAAGCAATTCAAGGCAGACTCCCCACAAAAGATAGACTGTTCGCGTGGGGTGTAGTGGATAACACTGTGTGTGTCTTGTGTAACAAAGAGAACGAATCCCACCAACATTTATTTTTTGAATGTGAATTTTCGAAGAAAATATGGAACAATTGCCTAGATAAGCTTAAACTAATAGATGGAGAGTCTCAGCTAACTAACAGTATCAATTACCTGAACGGTGGTAGGTAGTTGGTAGACGAAGAAGCCAAACTGTATAAAATAGCCGTCACTTCTTCAGTATGGTCGATTTGGAGAGAAAGAAACGCCAGAGTGTTCAAGTAGACAACACAAACAGCTAACAAAATCAGTTATTAAAACTGGGTGGAGATTAGACTAACAACTAAGAGGATTAGAAGAAGGAGACTTACTGATAGCCAGGCAGAAGTAGTTGTGGAAATGCAAGTAGTGGATCTAAGGAATATAAGGGGAGGAAGCCGATTTGCGGGAAGTTATCAGCTGCCATGACCAAGCTTGTGAGTTTTGTCTTTTGCCCCTTTTATGATAATTCGAGAATGTGGCAGAAGAAAGGAAGTTTTTGTTTGTTTATGTTACGTGTATCGTGGGCTTTGGGCTGACGCATGTAATCAAAAGCCGGTTTATGAGGCTTAATGTTGGGTTGAAAAGTCTTAATAAAAGTTTACTAATTTTCCAAAAAATATATATATATTATTTAATTCTATTATTCATTTAAAAGTGAATTTCGCATTCAAACTCCAAATCAAACCCAACGACTATCACCCTTAGCTAAACACCCTCATTTCGGACACAATGAGATATGTTTTGTAAGCTAATTCGACTATTTTGATATGTTTTTCTCAAAATTAAAATATAAATCAATATATATTGAATTTGAATATATATTTTAATTTACCGGGGACACATACTGATTCCACATATTACAGAAAAATAAATCTAGCTATGTTTTGACGATACGGTCCTAACAAAACTAATTTCGTCGAATTTGGAGACCGTTTGAAAATTGGCCATTTTCTAGTCGATTACATTTACAATTAAAACTGAACATGCATTTAAACTCAACAAGCTCACACATGAATTCCAAAAATTATAAAATTTGAAACATGACAATAAGTTGACATTCCGGATCCAAAAAAAGTGGTTTCATTGAAAACGGAGGTCGTTTGCAAAATGACTATTTTTAAGGTCTATTATATTATTAAAAATAAATACAAATTCCATAGCGACTATTTTAAATTTTTAACTTGACATAACTTTCAATTTATATTGTGGAATTTGAATTTTTCACATTCATTAGAAAGATATAATTAAATAGATTCTAATGTTTCTGGTTTTACTGAAATCCGATTTATTTTGAATTCTGTACATTCAATTGAAAATTAAAATCGAATTTTCAAACTACCATGCCATTTCGAGTTCGTTTTAATTAAATTTTAAATTTATACATTCTAACTTCGATTTAAATAAATTTTAAATCGTTATTATTTAGAATAAATCATTTTAAATATTCAAAACACAAATAAATAGCTAAAATAAAAATTCGAATTGGTTTAGAATTTCTGGGTTGTTACAATCTCCCCCACTTGAAATCTTTTCGTCCTCAAAAAGGAACGGTGCTGAAAGTTGTTTAACTAACCAACTCAACTTTCATTCTGGCTTTCATTCTTCAACTTCTCAGTTTCTAAGAATTTTTGGATTTCTCAAAAATTTGGCCATAACCTCCTTTGTACGAGGAGGGTCTGAAAAATATATTGGGTCGTATTAGGCACCCAATAAATCAATAAAAAGAATACACAATTTTTGTGACCTATTTGTGTACAAGGGAGAACGTGTAAAAGTTAAAATCTTAGACCTTGCCCCAGTGTTTGAAATAAAATAATCCATGTACCATATCTAAAACAAGAGAGACATGAATTCTTGTCATCTCCTGACCTGTGTAGGGTTTTTACTAAATCCTGCTCCGAGCACCGTTACATGTATTCCTTAATTATGTCATAATCAGTCTTCTGTTCAACCTGTAATTCAGTCCTCGCCATACAAGCATCTCGCCCATATGGAAATCCAAACCTCGTCAAATAAGCGCCAAATGCTTATATGGAATATGATATGATATGTTGTCTTCATATAGTATGCCATGCGGTGTAGTTCATAATTTATTTTTTGCTGTCCTATGTCGACGTTTATAATCTCACACAGCGCAACCATCACCCCGCATCCAAAAACACTCACAACAGTTTATATAATAAATAAAATTGCACATCCAACTCATTAAGGTGCACCTGTTTATCGGGCACGCAATATATTCTCTACTCAAAAGTAACTACATAACATTGTTCATCATGTATGTATATATGCACATCTATCCGATATATAAATTCAATTCGAACTAAATTTCAATTCAGTTCTATATTAAATTTAGTTTGATTTAATTTAACATTGATTCTTATATTGGTTAAATTAATTATGATTCCAATAATTTTATTAGTTAAATTAATAATCAAACATCACAAGCAGCAATCAATTAGTTAATTAAATTTTCAAACATATATCTTTCTATATATACTTAAAAGTCATATTTTTAATGCCAAATCACAAACAATAAATTCTAGCTAAGTTTTGATTCTCACACCAGTCAATTGGAAATATATAGATATCCCACTTTCGAAACTCGAAAACAAACACTAATGATGTCGCGACATCACCAGAATTATGCCCGGGCGACTAGAGTGTGATTCTATATCTATCCAATATACTTGAGACTTCGAATATACGTTCATGACGCATATATGCAAAATCTTCTTATACCCGATAGTCCAAACTAAAATAAAATGCTCAAATACATATAATAAGATAAAATTTTCAAAATTAAATTTGTTTTTAATAAATAATACTCATCAAACTCATTCTAAGATGCTACTAATCCTATCTCTAATGAGTTATTTATATAGAATTTTACAGATCCTATCTTTGATGAATTCTTTTGTTTGGTTATAACGTGTCTTGTTCTCCGAGCTTTGTAAACCAATGCTTTGATTCCAAACTATAACGACCCGAAATCCCCTGATCTCCGAAGAGATGGAAAACACCAGATTACTTTGAGAACACGAAACATCAGAACACAACCAAGAGAACATTTCATTGCTATTACAACAATTACATCAGAGTACGAGATATCCGAGTATGAATAAATGTTACACAATGGAAAAATAATATTAGTGATTAAAATTACAAAGTAAAGGAAAATAATACACGAGTATAATGTACAACGGAAATCATCTACAACCACAACTAAAAGAGATATACGGATACAAAGCTTTCCGAATATAGCTCCAACTGTAATCCAGGATCCTGAGAAAAGAAATATCTGCAAAACTAAACTACTAGCTGCCTGTGTGGAAAATATTGGCACCCAGAGTTTAGGTAGAAATAATAAACTCCGAGTCAGTCAGGGGACTGGTGTGAGAACTAAAACAATTATTAAATCTTTAATTTAAAAGTTGGGAAATCACGGGACCACGCTGTATAACACGAAACGGGTTTACTCCACATGAATCTCAGTTTAAAATAAAACAACGCAATGCTTTTTGGAAACGTGAAGCTATTATAAGACTCATGTCCCATCACACAATGCAATGCAAGTCGGAGGATAGAGTTTTACCTTATAATAGCCAAACATGCTTGGTACGTTTTAAAACAAATCATTTTGATATTACTAGAGGTGCATAGTGTCAAAATCAACTTCAAATATAAATCTATCACTCATAAACGACATGGGTATCATATATTATGTCGCCATACTAGTTTTACAATTAAAACCGCACAATGTCATATTGGAAATTGGATTTCCATCATGAACCAAGGTAAGTGATCTCTCCTTTCGATTCGAGATAATCTAGCCTACCATGTCCTAGGATTTAGCTACAACTGCACCTGGGAGCAACAGGGTCGGTCCACACTTATGAGTTGGCAATTCCTGAACAATACATTTCCCTGCCCTATAGGGTATAATGGTTAGTATGTCGACCATATCAAGATCCATTAAGGACTAAAATACGAGGTACCTCACTTTCCAACAACCACATAAGTAAAATGTCTAGGCTCCATACCATGACACCACTCCTAGCTAGAAAGAAATGCATATCATCCATGTTGTCCCTCATCCCATTTCTGGTTCATACTGGGGGTGTGAAGCTCGCAAATTAACGTTATACACAAAGCTATGCTAATTAAAGCCGTGGTTTGATCATCATCCACAAGACTCTGCTTTTCAACAAAAGCCTTAATCATTCGCATCTCAACATGCCACATTGACAATTCACGCCATGCAACTGATGTCTATCAATATATAACCTCTAAGCTCGTACGTCTCAGAGAAGGGTGTTAAGCAAGAGAATAAATTCTCCACCACCAAACAAATATATATTTAATATAAATCAATTAACACAGGATGAAATCCAATATCAGACACACATCCATTTACAAGTCCGTTCTAGGTCTGAACAAAACCGGAGGCACCTCATTCCTCATCCCATATGTCCAATACAGGAGAGAGGTCCTTGCATATCCAGTCGATCTCCAAGTACGTTTGTACGATCACCACTTATTACCATGTCTCGGGGGATCAACCCAATCAAGACATCAGTAATCATCCATACGATGTGAAGATCTCCGGTCTTCGACCACTGTCTTCATCGTCGACTTTAATCATCATAGCAGTTATTCAAAATGGGATAAACCTGGTCTTTCCGAATAACTCGCGTATTTTATAATCAATAATCAAGTGCTATAAAAATAATCATACGCTTCATTCCAATTCAGAATATCCTTTTATTCAAATATTCACATTTTTGGGGAAAGGTTCCCATTAATTTTATCAAAGATAAATTCTTTTAAACTTATTCTTAAATCTTCCTTTGGATATCACTTTCAAAAGATTTTGTTATATATTTTCAATATCTAAACCAAAACAAGGTTTATTAACTAGTCGGGATAATCGAGCCTTACCGAAGTAACCACCAATCCTAACCTATTCATCCCCGGGACCAAATTGGTAATACTCCATATCTAATACCCACGGTGTTATCTGTAAATTTAATTACCATTTCACATTTCAAATCTAATTAAATATTTAACTATCGCCTAGAGTAAAACTGGTGGTACTCATTCTCGATCATTTCTCCTATTCGATAAATTTAATTATCTCATTCACTTTCCAATCTAATTAAAGATTCATTAAAACTCCATCTTGGTTTTAATCTCTAAAATCATTACTTTATGATCATTCAACTTTAGGAAAATTAATCTAGTCTTTAACAGGGTTAAAGAACCATTGTCATTTAAAACACAGTTCACGATAAACCCAAATCACCTTCCATTAACAATGGAATCTTCACGGAAAACAGATCAATATATAATCAATATAAATTTCCGTATCATATTAATAATATAAATGGAATAACAACATAGCCTTTTAAATTCCATATATAGTACCGGTCTTCCTTCTCAGAAGCTCATCTCGATTATCAAATCAAATTCCAATTTAGTATATTAAATTAGAAAACTTACTTTGGAAGATTTCCTATAAATCTTAATAAAAAGATTTATAAATTTCAAATCATATCTTCACTGTTAATTGGGTTAAAGAAAAAATGTTATTTAAAACATCGTTCACGATAAACCCAAAAATCCAATCTTAATTCAATTCCAATTAAATATTAATTAATCTGGAAAACTTATCAAAATCTTAATTAAAAGATTTATTCTTTTCTCAACTGGGTTTAAGGACAGTGTTAATAAAGACACCATTCACGAAAAACCCAAAATCTAATTTGATATCAAATACAAAGCTCTGAACAAAAATTATATTGGATTATATTCAATATCAAATTCTGAAACCAACAAGTATCGTACTGGGAATAACGATATATATATCTTCCAAATTCCTCAACAATATCCACATAATTACGGAATCCAATAGAGAAATATTCTGAAGATAATTTCCATTCAAATCTATTCCAATGTATTCATTGGAAAATTTTGGTTATTTTAAAACCCATTTTTCTATCCAATTTATTAATTTAAAAACCATTGGATTATTATTCTAGTTAATAACTAGTTCATTTCAATAAAATCATATTTTTATCTTTTCAAACTTGGAATTTTTCATCCAAATTCTAACCAAATCATTTATTATGATTTTACACAATTTTTCCATATTTTTAATAATTTTTGTATGGCCCTTGCAGTCGGTTTCCAATAACGGCCAACGAACTGCATCCATAGCGACCTTTTCTGAAATTGATTTGGACATATCTCAAAATCTAACCGTTAGATTTCAAATCTCTTATATTCATTGGAACGCTCTTTTCGATACGAACCCAACGATTCCAATTTTATGAGAATTCGACGGTCGGATCTCCTGTCACATCAATTTGAAGTTAATGGTCGAAATTTGCGAACGGTCGCTGTGCGGGGCGTTCTATTCAGGCCATATATATATCGTCAATTTCCATTTAAAACGTATTTTATAAATCGTTTTGAATTCAATTATTTTAAAAGAAACTTCTAACTTCATTTCCAATTTAATCAAATTGAATATTCCATATCATTAAAATATTAAAATGATATTATTTTAAAAATATATGATTTTGAAATCATTTCTTTTCGATATTCATTATAAATTGAATAAAATCGATCGATAAACCTGTTCGGGTTAAAATGGCGTTTAACTACTCACTGGCTTTATATATTCGAATATTTTCATGTCTATCCAAAATCGGACATCAAAATCATATTTTAAATCTTCATTGAATATTATTTTAAAATATTCGTTATTTAAAATATTCGTTATTTTAAAATATTCGTCATTTTAAAATATTCATTATTTAAAATATTCGTCATTTTAAAATATTTGTCATTTTAAAATATTCATCATTTTAAAATATTCATTATTTCTGAATCAAAACGCGACTCAATCAATTACATATAATTTCAATTTTATGGATTTCATACATCACATGTATTCAACAATAATGATAAATAATCATTAACCATTCAAACATCATCCAGAGTGCAACTTACAACTGTATAAGCATTAAAATAAATAAATAACGCTCATCACAGCCTGTCAACTCATCGATTGACATACAACTAAATATTAGGATTAGTGTATGTCAAATATCATCCCAATACCTGTATGGGGTTTTCAAACAACAACAGTTGATTCAAAATAATCACTGGTTAATAAATTTAAGCAGTTCTAATTCAATTTGAATTATTTTTCTAATTAACCACTTTTCACTGTTTAAATTATAAATGGATATTTATAATTTAATTTCAACTACCACATTAATGTTAACATTATTTTTGATATGTTAAACATTTCAGTCACAACACACAAATCACCAAATCATCCAAATAAATAAATACTCAACTACCCAATGCCATTTACGGCGCCACAAGGGGCTATCGCAGAGTATGAAATGCGAGTGTCGCTAATATCAATACATCACTTAAAATTCATGTGAATTGTGTGAATTTATGTGCTGAACTCCAAAAATAATTAACATACAACATATAAAAATATATACTGGCAATTTCTATATATTTACATTTATAAAATAAATTAAATAACCGTATAAAAATTTTAGTGAGAGAATTCTCACATTGGGTTCCACTCCGCCATTCTTTATTTTTGAATTGTTCTGTTTTGATTTAAAATCACCTCAAATTTTAATTTGCTTCAAATCGCTTCTAGTCAGTTCCATGTTGTAGAGCTCGTTATTGTGATTCCAACGCTTCTGAAATCAATGAATTTTGTGTTTGTTTTAATGAAATATGGTCATTTTAATATCAAATGATTTAATAAATAATTGATTTAATATTAAACCTTATTTTCTTTAATCCAATCCCTCTTCTACGTATCGTCACTTCCAGGTTTAAGAAAATCCAACGTCGGCTTGAACATCACCACCGTGCGCCGCCGTTCTTTGATCGGATTCTGATATGGACACCCCACAGCGAAGAGCCGACAACCGCCTTCCACCGTTAGGGGTGGCGCCCATCTCAGTGCTCCATCCGCTTCCATAAACGGGTTCAAACGACCAGGCTTTCAAGGAGAAATCCCCCCAATCCAGTCAACAAATTCTGATATTAACCGTTAGTTTTAGAGATCTCATTGTCCTCAACAACTTTCCCTTTAGAGATTTTGAATCCTATTGAACGGATTAGGAGGATTGAGGGGCGATTTTTCTAAAGATTTTCGCCGTTCACTTTTGCTCCTGGCGGCTGCTTCGCGTTGCGGTTAGGGTTAGGAGAAAACGTTTATATATATATTTAATTATATTATACAATTCTATTATTCATTTAAAAGTGAATTTCGCATTCGAACTCCAAATCCAACCCAATGACTGTCACCCCCAGCTAGATACCCCCATTCCGGACACAATGGAATATGTTTCGTATGCCTATTCGACTGTTTTGATCAGTCTCAAAATTAAAATATAAATCAATATATATTGAATATGAACATACATTTTAATTTACCGAGGCCACACACTGACTCCAAAAATTACAGAAAAATTAATCTAGCTATGTTTTGACGAACGGTCCTAACAAAACTAATTTCATTGAATTTGGAGACCGTCTGAAAAATGGTCATTTTCCAGTCGATTAAATTTACAATTAGAACTGAACATGCATGTAAACTCACCACGCTCACACATTAATTCCAAAAATTATGAAATTTGGAACCTAACAATAAATTGACATTCCGGATCCAACAAAAGTGGTTTCATCAAAACGGAGGTCGTTTGCAAAATGGCTATTTTAAGGGCTGTTATATTATTAAATATATATATATATATATATATATATAAATTCCATAACGACTATTTTAAATTTTTAACTGGACATAACTTTCAATTTATATTATAAAATCTGAATTTTTCACATTCATTAGAAAGATATAATTAAACAGATTCTAACATTTTTGGTTTTATTGAAATCCGATTTATTTTGAATTCTGTACATTCAGTTGAAATTTAAAATCGAATTTTCAAACTACCGCACCATTTCGAGTTCATTTTAATTAAATTTTAAATTTATATGTTCTAACTTCGGTTTAAATAAATTTTAAATCATTGTTATTTAGAATAATTAATTTTAAATATTCAAAACCCATTAAAATAGCTAAAATAAATTTTTTAAATTGGTTTAGAATTTCCGAGTTGTTACAAAAAGGTTTGAAGAACTACGAAAAATTCATCAATGAAAAACCATTCGAGAAGTGGAGTGTTTGAGAAATAAAGAGTTTCCTACTTGGTTTAGAATTCATGTAAGGTTATTTTTTTATATGTGTGATTATTAATATGAGTTAATTATTCTCTTAATTGCAAAATACAAATTATGGTTATTTAAATTTGTTAGGTGAGAAATCTTCGTGATGCCGGTGATTTGTCAATTTCTGAAGATTTAATTCGATTATCAAACGTTCCAAGTAGGATTATGAAGCAATATAAGAAATATGTTGTTAATGGCTATAGATTTTGAAGTAAATTAATCGATGAAAGATACAAAAATCAAAATTGTGGTGACTTCGTGAATGTTGAAACTTCAACTTATTCCAGCGTGAGAGATTACAATCCTATTATAGGAAATGTTGACTATTATGGTGTTTTGAAAATGTTTATGAACTGGATTATAGATTTCCCGAAGAAAGCGACGAACGAGCTGGTAAAGTAATCTTGTTTGAGTGTGATTGGGTAAACAGTTCTGGGAAGAAAAATGACCAATATGGATTAAGTTTAGTGAATTTCAATCGAGTAGCACAACACGGTGATAACTTTATATTGGCTTCACAGGCAATTCAAGTTTTTTATGTTGTTGATCCTAAGGAGGCAGATTGGAGTGTTGTTGTTAAAACAAAGCCAAGTGATTATTATGATGTGATGATGACGACGGTGGATTCAACATAGATGATTATGATTCAACATCTAATCTTGACGATCCTAGTTTGGACGATCAAGAATTACAAACAAGGACAGATGTTCGGGGTGTATATATTTACAAAGTGTTACCATTACGTGTTGCAAATGATGAAATGCTTGAAGCGAACTACCATAGTGAAGATGATGATGCAAAAAGTGGTGATGCAGAGAGTGGTGATGAAATTTAGCATAAGAGTTCTAAATAAAATTATGTAAAAATTATTAATGTTTTGTTATGTTTAGTTCTTTAACTATCTATTTGAGATCATGATAAGTTTTTTTTTTGGCCTCCATTTGAATGAGGTCGACTTTATGTTATTTACTTAGTCTCTTTTGTATATTTTCCATTTTTTCAATACTTTCTCAAACTAATAATAGTTCTCTATATGGAATCTAATAATGCATCAACTTTAGTATTAAGAACATTTGTAGGAGCTAATAACACAATTTGTGTTAACAAGTTATTTTCTATTAATTGTCAATTTGGATTTTTACATAATATTCGTTGTTTGAAGCTATCCAGTTTCTGTAATTTGAATTGATGGACCTAATTTGTGTGGTATTTAGTAACTGTGTAGATGAGCAGCTTTGATTCAGATTCAAGTGATCAGAGCCATTCAGATGCTATAGCTGAAAATGGCAACTTTCAAAAGAATGGTACGCACTTCATGTATTATTATATTTGAGTTAAATACAATTTGATACACTACCATGTATTTTATATGCAAATCATGTTTCGTGTGCATTCCCGTATCAGCTACTGCATTTTCATAAAATTGTTTCGCCAATGAGCTATTCATTTTAGTTATTTTAAAGGATTATCAATCTTTTGATTAATCCATACCTTTTAACATGATAACTATAGATCTGAAATAACTAAGAAAATATTTGCACGTAACTGAAAATTTTGTATGGTAATATCAAACATGATTATTACACTTAGTCTTAATTATTAGCTCATTCTTTTGGTGCTTTAGCATATAAATCTCTAGTCTTTTCGATGAGAATATCTTGATAAGTCTCTTGTTCCCCTGATCTTTAACCTTAACATAATTCAGTTTGAAGGCCCTGCTTAGACTTGCAAGATTACCTGATTTATCTACTCAAGAAGAATCGAACGCGCCATGGTCAGGGATTCGTTGACCTTAGGATAAAGAAAAGTGACCTGATGATTTCATTTTGGAGAAGTTAACTACAGTAGGGTGGATAGCTCTTCTTCACCTTTAATAAATATCAATTCGTAAGATATAAGTTAACTTAGTTTTCTTCCAAACAATTTTCTTGTACATTCTTGTACTTGATGGTCCCTGAGTTTAGATTCTTCGTTATTTCGAAGTCCAATATTATCAAATCATCGAATGTGAAAAACCATGGATAATAAATGCTAATATACAAGTTGCTTGAACCATAAATGCATTCAACATTTATTATATATGATGTGTTTGAATTTAACTTGATTTTTTTATGCATCCACGATGTTAAGTTTGTGCGTATGTCCCAGGTTATGTGATTGTGTAATGATTTAAATAAATGTGACACTGTTGTTGCATAATATAATGCATTTGTACACATAATGCACACTGTTTAAAGAGCTATAAGGTACACTTTAGCAAAATAGTGTGTCGTGCAACTTGCATTAGTGCTTTTATTATATTTAATCCATCTTACTTCTACTCATAGTGAAATCTACTTCTTGATTAAACTTTTTTAATGCATATCTTAGTGGGTTAAAAATCTTTGTTCTGTGTATCATTTCTTGACAACATATTTACAGAAATCCTCTCAGTCTAAAATTTTGCCTTGATTTAATCAACATTTTTGCTGATCAAAAATAAATATTTGCATATCATGTGGTGCTTCCTGGATGCTGTATTCAAACTCGTCTACAAATCAGAGCTATTATATGGTTGTCTCCATTTTATTGTGAGTTTATTTTGTTTGAAATACATATTTGGCTTTTGTATTAAATTTGCATTTCTTTTCCAATATTTCTGTAACAACTCGGAAAATCAGAACTAATTTAATTTTTTTATTTTGGCAATTTTAATGAATTTTGAATATTTAAAATGATTTATTTTAAATAATAACGACTAAAAATATTTTTTAAATAGAATTAGAATGTATAAATTTATTTAAATCAAAGTTAGAATATAAATATTTTTTTTTAATTATAAAAGGAATTGAAAATGGCGCGGTAGGTTGAAAATTCGATTTCAAATTTAAAATGAATGTACAGGATCAAAATAAACCGGATTTTAGTAAAACCAGAAATATTTTAAACTGTTTGAAAATTCTTTCCAACAATTGTGAAAAATCCAGATTTCATAACGGGACTAAAAAGTTTTGTCCAGTTGAAAATTCTAAATAGTCGTTACAGAATTTATATATATTTTAATATATAAAAATAGCGATTTTGCAAAGGACCTCCGTTTTCGATGAGACCACTTTTGTTGGATCCGGAATGTCAAATTATTGCTTGATTCCAATTTTCATAATTTTTGGAATTAATATGTGAGCGTGGTGAATTTAAACGTGTTTGGTCAATTTAGTTTGAATTTAATCGACTGGAAAATGACCGTTTTTCAAACGGTCCCCAAATTCAATGAAATTAGTTTTGTTAGGACCGTATCATTAAAACATAGCTAAAATTATTTTTCTGAAATTTTTGGAGCCCGTATGTGGCCCCGGTAAATTAAAATGTACGCTAAATTCAATATTGACTATAATAGTAATTTATATTGTAATTTTATCGAAAACTAATCGTAACGGTCAAATTGGCTTGCAGGACATATCCCATTGTGTCCGAAATAGGGGAAATTAGTTAGGAGTGACAATCGGTGGGTTCGATTTGGAGTTCAAATTTAAGAGTGACTTTTTGGAAATTAAAATAATATATTTATTCACACCCCCCTCCTTTCTCTTCTTCCAAATCAACCCCCCACCCCATTCTTTTCAATAGAAACCGCGATTTATAAAAAAGAAATAAAAAAGGGAAGAACGACGGAAGCCGCACCGCCCACCTCCACGTCGCGCCATCCGGGTTCACCACCGTCGCCCCCATCGACGCCGATCCCCCCACCCTCCGCCCTCTCTCTCCAACGCCCCCTACTGAAACCGTGATACCCCAAACCCCCAAAACCCCTCCACGTCTGAAAAACCACGCCGCTCGCCACCTAGGGCCCGCCACCTCTGCCGCGGCCTCCCCCGCCACCACTGACGCGCACCATTCTTCTCCCCCTCAACATAGTAAGTTTTTGTTGTTCATTTATTTATTTATTTTGCTCTTCTTCTTTTTATTTATATATTAAAACATTGTTTTTAAAATGTGATTTTAATATAATAGAAAAGCTAGGATTTTTAATTTAAAAATGCTTTGATTTTTAATTTAAAATGCTTTGATTTTTAATTTAAAAAGCTTTGATTTTTATTTGAAAAGCTTTGATTTTTATTTGAAAAGCTTTAATTTTTAAAAATAGAAAAGCATGATTTTTAAAAATAGAGAAGCATGATTTTTAAAAATAGAAAAGCATGATTTTTAAAAATAGAAAAGCATGATTTTTTAAAAGTAAAAAATCATGATTTTTATTAGTAAAAATATGATTTTTATTAGTAGAAAGAAATGAGTTTTATGAGAAAAAAATATGATTTTCATTAGTAGAAAAATATGATTTTTATTTATAAAATCGGATAAATTTAAAATTTTGATTTTTATAATGAAGTAGGAAATATAAAAGTTTGATTTTTATATATAGAGTAGTGAATATAAAAATATGATTTCTATATATGTTGTAGCGAAATAAAAATTCGATTTTTATACATATGATAGCTAGATAAAAATGTGATTTTTCAAAATATAAATATCGTTGATTAAAAATATGATTTTTAATATATGAACATCATATTAAGAATATGATTTTTAATACGAATAGCGTATAAAAGATTGAGATGGAATTTCGAGCAAATCCCAATGGTTCAGAAATTCAGAAATAAAACTGGAGGAGTGGAACCCAAAGGTGAGAACTTCTCACTTTAATTTATTTTCTAGTTAAATATATATACTAGGATCCAGACGGTGCTTAGTAGCACCTGACACCTTTGTTTGAAACCATGTTTGTTTGGTTGTTTGGTTGATTGGATTATTTGGTTGAATTTGGTTTGGGAAATGAATTGAATTGATTAGAATTGGTATGTACATGGCGCGAGCCATTAGCAGGCGAGGGATAAGGCTAGACCTTATTCCGGTTCTAGTATCGCGTCGTTATGCTGCCGAAATTTTCTAAAAATATTAGAACAATAAAAATATCATTTTTATTGTATAAATGAACTGTATAAAATATTCATGAGATGAAATAAATATTTTATAGTTAAAAATATAATTTTTAACGTGTATATGAATAAAATAAATATTCATTTACAAATTGGACGATTTGTTTATGTACACACACTTAACTGATATTGATTGGGATGATATATTTTACACATCGCCCAACTGCACAAATAATAATCAGTGTTTGTTGTTTGAAAACCCCACACTGGTATTGGGGTGGTATTGGATATACACTAATCCCAATATTTAGTTGTATGTCAATCGATGGGTTAACAGACTGTGGTGAGCATTAATTATTTATATTTAACGCTTATGTAGTTGTGTAATGCACTCTGGATGATGGTTGACTGTGTTTGATTATTGTTGTGTACATGTGTGTATGAAATCCATATAAATCAAATTATATGGTAATAGACTGTGTCTGATTCCAATTCGGAAGGAATGAATATTTTAAAATGGCGAATAATGGATATTTTAAAATAACTAATATTTTAAAATAATATTCAGTAATGGATCAAAATATGATTTTGATGTCCGATTCGAGTTGGACACGAAAATATTTAAATATATAAAGCCATGTTGATTAAATTAACGCCATTTTGACGAGAACGATATTTATATCGATTTTATTCATTTTTATAATGAATATAAAAAAGGAAGTGATTTCAAAATCTAATGTTTTGAAAATATTATCATTTATATATTAATGATATGGAATATTCAATTTTGATTTGAAATTGAATATGAAGTTGAAATCGTTTTTGAAACGAATTTAAAACGAATTTATAACATACGTTTTAAATGGAAATCAATGAAATATATATAATATATATATTATATATATAATGGCCTGAATAGAACGTGCCGCGCCGCGGGAGTTCGCGAATTTCGACCACTGACTTCGAACTAACATTACGGGAAATCCGACCGTCAGATTCCCCTAAAACCGGAACCATTGGGTTCATGTTGAAAAGATATTTACAACGAATATAAGAGATTTGAAATCTAATAGTTGGATTTGGAATTATGTCTAAATTAAATTTGGAAAAAGGTCGTTGTAAGTGCAGTTTGACAACCGTTTATGGAGATCAACTGTACGGGCCTTGATAAAATTATTAAAAATATCAGTAATTTGTGTAAAATCATAATAAATGATTTGGAAAGAATTGGGATAAAAAATTCCATATTTGAAAAGATAAAAATATATTTTTGTCGAAATGAACTAGTTATGAACTAGAATTATAAATCCAATATTTTTAAATAAATAAATTGGATTTGAAATGGTTTTAAAAATAACCAGAATTTCCAATATATGAATTGGAATGAATTTGAATCGAAATTATCATCGGAATATTTCGATATTGGATTCCGTGATTATACGGATACTGTGGAGTAATTTGGAAGATATATATATCATTATTCCCAATACGATATTTGTTGATTTCAGAATTTGATATTGAATATAAGCCGATATAACGTCTATTCAGAGCCTTGTATTTAATATTTAATGGGATTTGGGTTTGTCATGAATTCTGTCTTAAATAACACTGTTCTTAAACCTCGTGTGAAAAGAATAAATCTTTTAATTAAGGTTATTAGAGTTTCCAGTTAATTAACATTTAATTGGAATAAAATGGGATGTATATTGGGTTTATTGTGAACTGTGTTTTTAACGACATTCATTCTTTAACCCGATTTACAGTGAAATGTGATTTTGAATTTATAAATATTTTACTAAGATTTAATGGAAAATTTCCAAAGTAAAGTTTTCCAATTTAATATATTAAATTGGAATTGAATGGAGTTCGATTTGATAATAATCAGTAACGTTCCAGAAATTTTGATAACTGGAATAAGAAATTTATTAAAGATTTGATTTCAGACAATCAATTTTTATATTGATACTGGAGTTAGAAATTTAAAATCAAGAACATATTTGGTCGTCTACGAAATGAATTTAATATTCAAAATGGTTGATGAGAATCAAATATTTATTGTTGAATGGTTGAATTGATTTGGATTTTGACTAAAAATTTAAATGTTTGAATTAAAAATAATAAAATAAATGTTAAGTAAGTTGGAGAACTTTATTTGTTTAGATACAGGAATCGGCTTGGATTTGTGTATATTTGTGTATATAAAGGGACTAAAATTTAACATTTCAAAGTTGGAATCAAACGGAGTTGTTTTGGGAACAAACGAAATAAAATCAAAGAATTGATTAATAATTTTAAAAAAAATAACATTATATGCAAACAAGGTCAGAATTCGACCAGACTAATTTAAATTAATCCTGAACACGAAGATGAGGAAATACATTAAAATTTTATGGCGTTTGGAGATTTTTTTTTAAAGGTACAAATATTAAGTGTTCGACGATGGTTTACGGTACAATTAATAGTCAGTTGATATTAATCATAACCTACTTCAGATAATTTTCGCGCTGACCTTCTTTCTGATTTTCGTGCTAACCTATAAGCTATTGAATGGACGTTGTTCTTATCCCTTAAATTTCTTCTATAAAAACTGCATTCCTCTTCAATTTACTTCAGCAAAATCATTTCTCTCCTTTCTAGATAAATGGCAGAAGCCCTAAATTATTAATTTTTCCCCAAATCATATTAGAGGCAACCGCCATTGGAAACCCCTCTTCCCCAAATTAGATTATTTCCCTGTTCTATGTAATGACCGAAGCCAAACTGGTTTCCTAAATCAAAAACGCTACCCTAATCGTAAATCTCGAGCACCCAAATCAAAGAGCCTCCTCTTCCAGCAAATCCCAAGTCGCAGCAGCTTTTTGAGTGCCCATCGGAGCCGCCACCGCTCGCTAACCATCGCCGATGCTCCATTTGTCGGCTACGTCCACTTCATATCATTTTAAGGTGAGTAATTCACTCTCGATTAAATTTTAGTTCAGGTAAGTCGATTTTGTTGTTGTAATGACCCGCATTGGCGGAGGTATTATGATTAATTTATTTAATTATATAAATGGTGGTTTAGAGAATTTAATGGTCGTGGAGTTTAATTATGATGAATATTTAATTAAAATAATAAATTAAATAATATATTTAATTCTGAAATAATCAGAATTGGCTGAAATGGCGATATGGTGTGAACCGGATCATCTGTGATATTTAATTCAGCTTGAAATTGAAATTGAATAACGAATATATTATATAAACGACAGTTTGAACATAGAATTATAATATAATTAATATCGAGCTTGAAATGGCGTTGCAGTTCGTAAATTGGCGATTTGAACTTCAACTGAATGTACATGGTTCGTTTTAAGCCGGATTTCTGTGAAACAAGAAACGTGTGGAGCTGGTGGAGTATATCTTTCTAGTGGAAGAGAAAAATCGGGATTCCGTTGTGTAGATTTTGATTTACGTCCAAATCAAATTTCAGAAAAGTCGCTGTGGAATTCCTTTATAATTTGCGACACTTTAATCACGTTATAAATGGATTTTCGATATAAATTAAATATCGATTTATTCTGGAATTCTGGATAATCAAGTTATAAATTCTGATAGGATATTTTAGAGCCGTATGACATTGTATGTGGATATAGACGATAACATTTAATTTTAAATATTTAATTTAAATATATTTATATATTTAAATGGGTCATCTAGAGCTTTAAAAATAGCCAGTTTTGCAAACGGAGTCGGAATTCGACGAAACTAATTTTGTTGGATCCGCAATGTCAAATAGTTGTTAGATTTCCAGTTTCGTGATTTTTAGAGTCACTGTGTGGCCGTACGGATTTTTAGAGTGAAAAACAGTCGATATTCTGACGGTTGAAAATACGCTGTGTGAGCATATGGAGTCGGAATTCGACGAAACTAGTTTCGTTGGGACCGCAATATCGAACTCTAGCTACATGTCCAGTTTGGGAATTTTTAGGTATCTTATGTAATCACTGGGATTTTTAGAAAGAAGATACGACCAGAAAATCATTTAAATAAAATATAAATTCAATTCGAAAATATCTCCAACCATTTTTCTGGTTACAAGCAGGCCACGCCTCACCCTGTCTCAACCACAAACGCTACCTACCAATACACCGTATATATATATGGCATTAACAGAACACAGCAAGGAAAAAAAATCTCAAAAGAAAATCCTAAATAAATGGTATAAAATTCCTAAAATCCGTATGAGTATATGGATGAGATACTCGTCACTTGCTCCATCCACTGGTATGGTTTTCACTTGGTGCGATCGCGGTTTGGTCGAGGGTGTATTTGACAGTGAAGGCTAGGGTTCGAGTTTGAAAACCCTTGGGGATTTAATTCATAAAATGGAGGTGGTATTGGTGATCAGGATGGAGAGGCGCTCGGGTGGTGAGGCTTTGTGTAACACCCCACACCCGCTAAGGTCACTCACAAAGGGAATGCCTTAGTTTTGGTGGAGTATTTTTAGTGAGTATAGAACAGAAAAATTACAACAGGACAGATATGAGTAATACTTGAAAATTTAAAACATCATTTCATTAACAAAACATGTTTGGTTACATCACAAAACCATAACAAGAGTCAAGTACATAATATCCATCCTGATAAAATAGAAGTACATAATCCCATTACATAGTCAATAGCCAAAAGATGAAACGAGCTTTACTTCTACCGTCCAAGCCCCAAAAGATAGATATAGCGGTCTGGTCCAAGCCCACTAGTGCCAAGTCCACTCTGATAACCTGAGGGTGGGAAAAAGATAAACAACAACGGGGTCAGACATAAGTCTGAGTGAGTCCTATAACCCTAACAATACAACCATTAAAGTAATTAGGGTATGATATAAACAAGATACGGTACCTCTGGGGATAATGACTACAATAAGTAGCCCACAAAACACAGGATGTACTACGATAATCGAAACGACGTATTTATCCACCCAAGGATAATTACTAGCTTACACCACCCCAGACCTACCCACCCAAGGGTAATTCCTACACTGCACCACACCAGTTCTACCCACCAAGGGTAATTCCTACTTAAAGGTTGATCCCACTTAAAGACTTAGAAAATATAACTAATAGCTTCTGGTACTTCTAGCTGACCACGTAGGTGCCGTCTGCCCCTACCTCCACTAGGTGTACCTAGTTATCTTACCCAGTAGTTTCGTGTACCCCTACATAGGCGCCGTCTGCCCCTATCTTTACTAGGTGTACCCACTACTCCCAAGCGATCGGCTCCCTAACGTAGATACCCGTGCTGGTCCCACAGTGGGGTGTATCACTCCCCTAAAGTGGCCACCTGATAATATCAACGGTGCACGGCTTTATATCTACACGATGCAACAACGGCTTATCTACCAGCCCGGGCCCACACACGCATATGAAACCCGTTGGACTTGCGTTGCCACTGCTACCCCATTTTGGCCTCTTATAATCAAGCTCAATATGCGTGTCCCATCACTCGACATGGGTCGAGCCCACAAAGATACGTTTGGGATATTGGTTGAAATGGGCCCCCCACAAGCTACTACTTAAGCTTGTCATTAATCTAGTGCATCCCACTTAACCTCTTTTTATAATCATGCCCCCTTACACGTTAAGGTTTGGTTAAGTCATCTAATTATATTTTAATTGCCACTTAAGGCGCCCACTAGATTTCCGCATGCCACCCAAGGCACTTACTTGATTCCCACATGCCACCCAAGGCACTTACTTAACCCTTTAATCATGTTTAATTACATGTTCCACTTTGGTTAAGTATTCTAATCGTATTTTCTATTGCCACCCAAGGCAACCCACTAGTTTCCTCATGCCACCCAAGGCACCCCCACTAGTTACTACATGCCACCCAAGGCACCCACTTAACCCCTCATGTCCCACTACATGCTAATATGGTTAAGTGTTTCTTAATTAATTAAGACCGTGATCTCCCATAAAGACCTCCCACATTAGACTGGCTGTTATGACCGCCTGGTTAAGCCGGTAGAGTCCGGGCAGTCTTACGTCATAACAGAGTCTAACCTCGTGTCTTTACCTTAATCACGTATTTAATTTATGGCTAAGACCTCTCACATTGGGCTGACATTTGTAGCAACTGGTTAAGCCGGTCGGGTCCGGGCAGTTTTACACTACAAATGAGTCCAACCTCGTGTCTTAGTCGATTAAGTACACCTAATTAATCACCCCCATATTAATTATCCCTAATTAATATCAAGTTTTCCATAACATGGGTAGACCTAACTCAATAGGTAAATTCCCATGGGGTAGACCTAACTCAATAGGTAAATTCCCACTTATGGTAATTTATTTTTATGGTATGCTTAATCATACCCAATCTTACATTTATTAACATATTTACCAACCCCATCGTTCCCCACGTAAATCGTCCTCATTTCATGACATAATAAAGGGGAAGATCCATCACAATTATCATGGGTTTAGCATACAACTTTGTCATGGGTTAAAAGGATGTTAACTTGCATATATGAGCATATATTAACCCAACCACATTTAACCCCAAACTTGCACATAATCATACATATGTCTTGCATAACATGTTGAACTTGCATATAAGCATTCTCATAACTTGCATAACATGTTAGACATGCATTTAAGCCTACACATAACTTGCATAAGCATTCACATACTTGCTTAAACATTCACATACTTGCATATCACATTAAGCTCGCATTTAAGCATATAACTTGCATAACATCATGCACATAACTTGCATAATCTCATAAACTTAACTTGCATAACACCATGCACATAACTTGCATACCCTCATACACATAACTTGCATATGAACTTGCATAACAACATGCACATAACTTACATAACATCATGCCCATAACTTACATAACATCATGCACATATCTTGCATAACATGTTGAGCTTGCATGTAAGCATAACTTGCATAATATGTCGAACTTGCATATATGACTTGCATCTTAAAGGAGGGTAAACATGCATAGCATATAAATGTGCCATCTTGCATATGTATATACCATATTTAAAAGGGTAAACTTGCATGTCATGATTTATGCATAATACCAAACACTTAGCATGCATAAAACCACTTACTTATCATGCATAGAATCAAATACTTATTATGCATAAAATCAAATACTTATTATGCATAAACCCACCACTTAACTTGCATAAACCCAAACACTTAACATGCATAAAACCCAATACTTAGTATGCATACAATCAAATACTTAGCATGCATAACATCAAATACTTAGCATGCATAACATCAAATACTTAGCATGCATAACATCAAATACTTAGCATGCATAAAATTACATGCATAACTTGCATATCATGTTACATATAATCTTGCATATTTTCTCACATATAGTTTGCATAACATGTCACATATGCATAAATGTTCAACATAGTGTTTTGCATCATAAAACATGGCCTTAAACTTGCATTTAACATAAAACTTGCAAATCACATATCATACAAACTTGCATAAACACATTTATCCACAAACATAGCCATGTCTTATCACATCCTACCATAATCAATTTAACAATTGATTATTAAAACCATAGGAACTCACCAAAACTAAGATTAGCAAACTTATGAAGTAAAACTAGTTGCCAAATATGAAGAAGAAGATGATTAGGGGTTGATTAGCTTGCAACTCTCTTCATTGATTTGTGGAGGCCATGACCAAGTTCCATTTTGCCATAGTTTAGTTACAAGATTTATTTATGAATGAATTAGGGTAGGGTTAGGGTCTTATTTATAGGATTAGGTAGTGTTTTAGGCCCTTAGATTAACCCTAAATTAATTTAGGTCCGTCAGATTTAGGAAACCTCTAGAACCAAGCCCAGCCCTAGCCAGAAAACCAGATCTGGTGCACCCAAGCACCCTGGTTCGACACGCCGTGTCGACAGGCAAGTCGACAGGCAAGTCGACACCCCTGTCGACAGGCCTGTCGACAGCCCTGTCGACATGGTCAGGGCGGGAATCTTCCCGCCTGGCCCCGCTGGTTCTAATTTCAACTCCTAATTTAAACTTCTAAATCTGCTTTTAAGTTTTAAATTTTATGCAAACTTCTTTGGGCCATAACCGGGCCATACAGACTCCGATTCTCGAAAACTCGGACTCTATTTCGCGTATTTTTCCGAGACGAACGCAACGACGCAGCCCGTTACCCCCAATTCCCACATCTAAGATGATTAGTGAATTTTAGTATTAACTAAAATTCGGGGTGTTACATTCTCCCCTCCTTAAAGGATTTCGTCCCCGAAATCTCTAAGCTAAGGAGAATGCATATCCTACCATCCAAACAACCATCTACTCAATCCATCAAACACGGGCATCCATTGTCCTTAAAACAATTTCTAATGATGTATGAGCATATGCAAAAAGTGTGTATATATGTTCCCTATCTAATGTATGAACAGATGCAAACCATGATAGTGCCATGCATCCATTATGTATGCGAGAAAACCCTACCGACACATACAATATCTACATGAGTGCACAATCATTCACCAAAATGCATCATCCATATGATAACACAATCATTATACATCCATAGACATAGCTTCCTATACACAAATTTTATGCAACATGCAATATGAAGTGACTGAGCCGATCTAGTGCCTAGAGTGTGTGTATATGCATCCACGAGCAACCACTAGCAAACACTTGCATCCACTTGCATCCATCATACATAACATGTCTCAAACACATGTTTCAACCATAGGACTATCCTATCTAAAGGTCAAAGGTACTAACGAGAGGACATACCAAAGATAAGATAAGCATAAGATATACGATGAAGGAGAAGCAAAAGGACATACCCTCCGAAAGAAAGGGTACCTCGAACGCATCTTCGCTTCCGTCTTCCAGGTAGCGTCGCTCTCTTCATCTTCCCTTTGTACTTTGACTAGTTGAACCTCTCTGTTTCTCATCTTCCAAATCTCTGACCCAAGGTTGCAAGTAGGAGCTCGGCGAATCGTCGCATCACGCTCTACTTCCATCTCTCTAAGCAAACTTGGCCCTACGACCTCTGCGGTCTTATGTAGGCATTTCCTCCCATGGGATACATCATGTACACCACTAAGTCTGTCGGGCAACTCCACCAATGGAAGATGCTCCTCCCATGTACCTCCAAGATCCAAGATACATAGCCTCAAAAGGTCTTCTAAAATATGATTCACCCTCTTGGTCTGGCCGTCCGTCTGAGGATGATATGCAGTACTCAAACACAACTGAGTCCCTACCGCCTCTTGCAAACTCTTCCAAAACTCTCAAGTGAAGATAGGATCTCGATCACTCACTATGCTAGAGGGTACCCCATGCAATCAAACCATCTCTCGAAGATATACAGAAGCTAGCCATGGAGCAGTCCACTTCCTTTTCACAGGTATGAAATGGGTGCTCTTAGTAAGTCTGTCTACCACCACCCAAATTCCTGTATTACCCTTTCTCGATTTGGGTAACCCGTCAATAAAATCCATCGAGACGCTGTCCCACTTCCATTGCGGAACCTCTAATGGGTGAAGCAACCCACCTGGTTTCTTTTGCTCCGTCTTCACTTGTTGGCCCACCAAGCATCGAGCGACATGCTCGGCCACATCTTTCTTCATACCGGCCCAGAAGAAAGTCCTTTTCATGTCTTGATACATCTCGTCCCCACCGGGATGAATGGTCATCCTAGAACGGTGTGTATCATCAAGAATAGCCTTCCTCAAACCCTCGTCTTGCGGTACACAAAGTCTACCGTCTCTACACAAGCACCCCCTATCATCTAGGGTGTACCTACTCAAATGGCTGGACGACTCCCCCCTTATGAGCTTTTCTACTAACTCAACCAACTGTGGGTCGTCCCTCTGTGCTTCTACAATTTGCCCCAAAAGAGTAGGTCTAACTTCCAAGGAAGCTAGCAAACCGGGTACATAATCAACGGAAGGTTTGAAATCCAACACAGAAATAAACTCTAGGCTCCGTCGTTCAACGAACCACAAACTCGAGGACAACCCTTTTTCTACTTAAGGTGTCTGCTACCATGTTACCCTTGCCAGGGGTATACGCTATCTCAAACCCATAGGATGCTAAGAACCCCATCCACTTTTACTGGCCTAAGATTATGCGCTCGAAGAGCCTCCAACACTTCCCTAGGATGTAGGGCATGCTCTTCTCCACCAGGATATCATCCAAAATCATCACAACTATCCATCCCTCTCGCAGACCACCCTAGTCGAACTCGGCATTCCCCCAAATGCAAGCCCCAAAGGCCTAAACCAATATCAGACAAACACCCAAGGGATACCTCCTTCGAATTCAGACGACCTATGTGAGATGATACTAGTAAAAACGGCTAAATAATTAAGCCCCTTGTCCAACCCTGGATGTCCTCGCCAGTCTTACTCCAAAACCACCGTTTTTCCCTAACTGGCTTTGCTCCTAGAAAAGACCAAGATGTCATCCACAAAGACCATCACAACTTATTTAGGTACTCCTTGAACACCCTTCTTATCAAATCATCCAAGTATACGGGGGCGTTCGTCAAACCAAATGGCATCACCAGCCACTCATAAAAACCGTCCGGAGTCCTGAAGGTAGTCTTCTCTATACTATCCTCAGCCACTCTCAACTGATGAAACTCCGTGGCTGAGTCCACCTCGACAACACTGAAGCGCCTACCAACTGATCAAAGAGATCATCAATCCTCGACAATGGGTGTCTATTCTTCTTTGTGAGTTTATTTAGCTCTCTTTAGCCTACACAAAGTCTGAGGGACCCATCCGCCTTCGTAACAAAAATTACTGGAGCGCCCCACTCCGATATACTTCGTCTTATGAATCCCTTCTTAAGCAAATCGCCTACTTACTTATGGAGTTCTCTCCTCTCACGAGGAGCCACGTGGCACACTGGCCCAGGTACTGGTTTAGCCTTACCCACCAGATATATTTGGAAGTCAATTTCCCGCTCCGGAGGTAAACCCTTCACCTCCTTATACACATCCGGGTATTCCCGGACCGCTCTAACAGATCACAAACTCTAGACCGACATGCCAAGCGATTCTAGATAACTTAGCATAACAGATTCTATGGGATTACAAGAGATCTCGAGAGTGTTACCCAAGCGGGTCATAAGCCTAACAACTCTCCCTTCAAAATCAAAAACGGCACCTCTACTGGACAACCAGTCCATGCCCCAAAACTAACCCATAGCCCGTGAAGCCCAACAAGCATCACCTCTAAACTCAATGCTAAGTATAGAGACTTTCAAACCCAAACACATCATGGAGCCCCAATTGGGTTTGAAACAACTAAGGGATCATCTGCCAAACTGGTGTCTAAGTGCAGTGACTCAACTATCAATGGTGAGATAAACGAACTCGATATATCAGGATCAAATAAAGTTTGAATCGGATAATAAAGAAATCCAAATTCCAACCTAGACGGTCTTATCCCCATCTGGTACCCTAGTCGTGAGGGAATACAACTACCCTCCAGAAGATTCCATACCTTGCCCTTGCTCCTTTGGACAATCCTAGTAAGGTGTCCTACTCCTCCCAAAAGGATAACTACTAGCCTTCTTCTTCCCTATTCTCCACTCGTAACCTCCCATCCTTCATTAACCAAACAACTATTTGAGCCTTCCTCTCTTCTTGAACCAACGTCTAAGTCCCTTGAAGAGGTTTTCATCCTAATCCATCTTAGAAAGATCATCTATACGCGGAGGGGAAACTCAAAATGAGAGAGAGGAAGAGATTCAAAATGGAGAATTCGAAAGATATAGATATGGCTATTGGGGATTATGCTTTTCTTTCAAAAACTTTTCTCTTAAAAGACATGTTTTCGAAAATACTCCTTTCAAAAATATTCTTAGAAAATAGTTTTTCTAAAAATTTTATCTGTTCCGGTAACCTCGCTCTGATACCACGTGTAACACCCCACACCCGCTAAGGTCACTCACAAAGGGAATGCCTTAGTTTTGGTGGAGTATTTTTAGTGAGTATAGAACAGAAAAATTACAACAGGACAGATATGAGTAATACTTGAAAACTTAAAACATCATTTCATTAACAAAACATGTTTGGTTACATCACAAAACCATAACAAGAGTCAAGTACATAATATCCATCCTGATAAAATAGAAGTACATAATCCCATTACATAGTCAATAGCCAAAAGATAAAACGAGCTTTACTTCTACCGTCCAAGCCCCAAAAGATAGATATAGTGGTCTGGTCCAAGCCCACTAGTGCTAAGTCCACTCTGATAACCTGAGGGTGGGAAAAAGATAAACAACAACGGGGTCAGACATAAGTCTGAGTGAGTCCTATAACCCTAACAATACAACCATTAAAGTAATTAGGGTATGATATAAACAAGATACGGTACCTCTGGGGATAATGACTACAATAAGTAGCCCACAAAACACAGGATGTACTACGATAATCGAAACGACGTATTTATCCACCCAAGGATAATTACTAGCTTACACCACCCCAGACCTACCCACCCAAGGGTAATTCCTACACTGCACCACACCAGTTCTACCCACCAAGGGTAATTCCTACTTAAAGGTTGATCCCACTTAAAGACTTAGAAAATATAACTAATAGCTTCTGGTACTTCTAGCTGACCACGTAGGTGCCGTCTGCCCCTACCTCCACTAGGTGTACCTAGTTATCTTACCCAGTAGTTTCGTGTACCCCTACATAGGCGCCGTCTGCCCCTATCTTTACTAGGTGTACCCACTACTCCCAAGCGATCGGCTCCCTAACGTAGATACCCGTGCTGGTCCCACAGTGGGGTGTATCACTCCCCTAAAGTGGCCACCTGATAATATCAACGGTGCACGGCTTTATATCTACACGATGCAACAACGGCTTATCTACCAGCCCGGGCCCACACACGCATATGAAACCCGTTGGACTTGCGTTGCCACCGCTACCCCGTTTTGGCCTCTTATAATCAAGCCCAATATGCGTGTCCCGTCACTCGACATGGGTCGAGCCCACAAAGATACGTTTGGGATATTGGTTGAAATGGGCCCCCCACAAGCTACTACTTAAGCTTGTCATTAATCTAGTGCATCCCACTTAACCTCTTTTTATAATCATGCCCCCTTACACGTTAAGGTTTGGTTAAGTCATCTAATTATATTTTAATTGCCACTTAAGGCGCCCACTAGATTTCTGCATGCCACCCAAGGCACTTACTTGATTCCCACATGCCACCCAAGGCACTTACTTAACCCTTTAATCATGTTTAATTACATGTTCCACTTTGGTTAAGTATTCTAATCGTATTTTCTATTGCCACCCAAGGCAACCCACTAGTTTCCTCATGCCACCCAAGGCACCCCCACTAGTTACTACATGCCACCCAAGGCACCCACTTAACCCCTCATGTCCCACTACATGCTAATATGGTTAAGTGTTTCTTAATTAATTAAGACCGTGATCTCCCATAAAGACCTCCCACATTAGACTGGCTGTTATGACCGCCTGGTTAAGCCGGTAGAGTCCGGGCAGTCTTACGTCATAACAGAGTCTAACCTCGTGTCTTTACCTTAATCACGTATTTAATTTATGGCTAAGACCTCTCACATTGGGCTGACATTTGTAGCAACTGGTTAAGCCGGTCGGGTCCGGGCAGTTTTACACTATAAATGAGTCCAACCTCGTGTCTTAGTCGATTAATTACACCTAATTAATCACCCCCATATTAATTATCCCTAATTAATATCAAGTTTTCCATAACATGGGTAGACCTAACTCAATAGGTAAATTCCCATGGGGTAGACCTAACTCAATAGGTAAATTCCCACTTATGGTAATTTATTTTTATGGTATGCTTAATCATACCCAATCTTACATTTATTAACATATTTACCAACCCCATCGTTCCCCATGTAAATCGTCCTCATTTCATGACATAATAAAGGGGAAGATCCATCACAATTATCATGGGTTTAGCATACAACTTTGTCATGGGTTAAAAGGATGTTAACTTGCATATATGAGCATATATTAACCCAACCACATTTAACCCCAAACTTGCACATTATCATACATATGTCTTGCATAACATGTTGAACTTGCATATAAGCATTCTCATAACTTGCATAACATGTTAGACATGCATTTAAGCCTACACATAACTTGCATAAGCATTCACATACTTGCTTAAACATTCACATACTTGCATATCACATTAAGCTCGCATTTAAGCATATAACTTGCATAACATCATGCACATAACTTGCATAATCTCATAAACTTAACTTGCATAACACCATGCACATAACTTGCATACCCTCATACACATAACTTGCATATGAACTTGCATAACAACATGCACATAACTTACATAACATCATGCCCATAACTTACATAACATCATGCACATATCTTGCATAACATGTTGAGCTTGCATGTAAGCATAACTTGCATAATATGTCGAACTTGCATATATGACTTGCATCTTAAAGGAGGGTAAACATGCATAGCATATAAATGTGCCATCTTGCATATGTATATACCATATTTAAAAGGGTAAACTTGCATGTCATGATTTATGCATAATACCAAACACTTAGCATGCATAAAACCACTTACTTATCATGCATAGAATCAAATACTTATTATGCATAAAATCAAATACTTATTATGCATAAACCCACCACTTAACTTGCATAAACCCAAACACTTAACATGCATAAAACCCAATACTTAGTATGCATACAATCAAATACTTAGCATGCATAACATCAAATACTTAGCATGCATAACATCAAATACTTAGCATGCATAACATCAAATACTTAGCATGCATAACATCAAATACTTAGCATGCATAAAATTACATGCATAACTTGCATATCATGTTACATATAATCTTGCATATTTTCTCACATATAGTTTGCATAACATGTCACATATGCATAAATGTTCAACATAGTGTTTTGCATCATAAAACATGGCCTTAAACTTGCATTTAACATAAAACTTGCAAATCACATATCATACAAACTTGCATAAACACATTTATCCACAAACATAGCCATGTCTTATCACATCCTACCATAATCAATTTAACAATTGATTATTAAAACCATAGGAACTCACCAAAACTAAGATTAGCAAACTTATGAAGTAAAACTAGTTGCCAAATATGAAGAAGAAGATGATTAGGGGTTGATTAGCTTGCAACTCTCTTCATTGATTTGTGGAGGCCATGACCAAGTTCCATTTTGCCATAGTTTAGTTACAAGATTTATTTATGAATGAATTAGGGTAGGGTTAGGGTCTTATTTATAGGATTAGGTAGTGTTTTAGGCCCTTAGATTAACCCTAAATTAATTTAGGTCCGTCAGATTTAGGAAACCTCTAGAACCAAGCCCAGCCCTAGCCAGAAAACCAGATCTGGTGCACCCAAGCACCCTGGTTCGACACGCCGTGTCGACAGGCAAGTCGACAGGCAAGTCGACACCCCTGTCGACAGGCCTGTCGACAGCCCTGTCGACATGGTCAGGGCGGGAATCTTCCCGCCTGGCCCTGCTGGTTCTAATTTCAACTCCTAATTTAAACTTCTAAATCTGCTTTTAAGTTTTAAATTTTATGCAAACTTCTTTGGGCCATAACCGGGCCATACGGACTCCGATTCTCGAAAACTCGGACTCTATTTCGCGTATTTTTCCGAGATGAACGCAACGACGCAGCCCGTTACCCCAATTCCCACATCTAAGATTATTTATCCTATGATTAGTGAATTTTAGTATTAACTAAAATTCGGGGTGTTACACTTTGGATGGGTTCGGTTGTCAGTACTGTCGCGCCCTGTTGCTGCTCGAGACGGTGACCGAGTTCAGCGAAATGGGTACGGGAGGATGGGGATTGCGATGAGGAGTGAGATGGTATTCTTTGCGTTGGGTTTCGCTGACGGATGATGGATCGGTGGGTGGTGGAAGTACCACGATGGGGGAGGATTTTGTTTCTGGAACTGACGATTTGGGATTTGAGGAAGAAAAGGAGGCGGGTCGGTTTTAGTAGGAGGCGGGTTGGTTTTTAGTGGGGCGGGGTTTTAAAAGGTGAAAGCCCAATTCATTTAATTCAAGTTTTATTTTTATTTTAATAATGTGTAAACTTCGAATGATGTTATCTTTTACATACATTATCGGAATTCAACGAAACAAGATCCGATAGGATCGTATGGACGGACACTACCCAATGGGACTGACTGGGGGTAGAGTGGAGCTCGTCTGAATTTACGGCGAATTAAACTGTTTGATTCAGATCAAACAACAGTTTATCGTTCTTTAACGATGAACTGCAAATGTGAGTAAAACTCACCAACTCTGAATAGTTCTATTTTTATAACGTATATTTAGAACTGATAAATGATGGCTGATTGACTGTGTATTGACTGTTTGATTGAACTGCTAGTCAGTTAGTTGAATTTCTATATTGATTCTGTTTAACAGAATGTATCATATTGAACTGAAAGTGATGTTATCTATATTGTTTAACATATGTGATGCAGGGAAACAGGTTGGAGGAATCCAACTGGATTCCTCAACAGTTATTTTACTGTTTTCATATATTATGATATATGATGTGATGTATATCTGTTATGGATTATGGGCGTTGGAATAATGTTGATCATTTTTATTCGATATTTTAAATATCATAAAAGACCCTGGGATGTAAAAGGATTTATTTCAATGTATATCGAAAAAAAGGGATTTTATAAAATCAACAGATTTTATAAAAGGAAATATTTCGAAAGTAAATAAAAGGGAAAAATGTTTCTAAAACGAATAGAGTTTTATAAAAGGGAAATCATTGGTAAAGTGAAGAACTGTTACTAAAAGTAAATCTTTATAAATGAATAGTTAAATAGAAAGTTAAAAGAAGTTAATCGATGTTAGTTAATCGATTAGAGATAAAGTTAAAAGAAGTTAATCGATGTTAGTTAATCGATTAGAGATAAAGTTAAAAGAAGTTAATCGATGTTAGTTAATCGATTAGAGATAAAGTTAAAAGGAGTTAATCGATGTTAGTTTAATCGATTAGAGTTAAAGCAAATGAGTTAATCAAATATAGTTTATTCGAATAGAAAGCAAATGAGTTAATCAAATATAGTTTATTCGAATAGAAAGCAAATGAGTTAATCGAATATAGTTTTTTCGAATAGAAAGTAAAAGGAGTTAATCGAATATAGTTTATTCGAAGAAAGAAAAAGGAGTTAATCGAATATAGTTTATTCGAATAGAAAGTAAAGGAGTTAATCGAATATAGTTTATTCGAAGAAAGCAAATGAGTTAATCAAATATAGTTTATTCGAATAGAAAGTAAAAGGAGTTAATCGAATATAGTTTATTCGAAGAAAGAAAAAGGAGCTACTCGAGTATAGTTTATTCGAATAGAAAGTAAAAGGAGTTAATCGAATATAGTTTATTCGAAGAAAGAAAAAGGAGTTAATCAAATATAGTTTATTCGAAGAAAGAAAAAGGAGTTGTCGAATATAGTTTATTCGAAAGGAGTTAAGTGAAATGAGTAAATCAATAGCGTTAGTCAAATAGAGTTAATCCAATAGAGTTAATCCAATAATGTTAGTCCAATAGAGTTAATTGATAAGGGTTAATCGAATAGAGTTAAGTGAAAAGAGTCAATCGAATATAGCTATTCGAAGGAGGGTTAAGTAAGGAAGTTAGTAAAGGGATATAAAGTGGACTTTGCCAATTTCAAAGTTAGAAATGTTGTTTAGTTAAGGTCTGAGAGGTAGTTCTACCCCAACTTGATTGACTTCGTTTTTAACTAAGGAATAGTTAAGGTTCGGCAGTAAAGGAAATGGTTTGAATTGGCATTGCGATGGTTTGTTTAAACATCTGTCTAAGTCCAATGAAGAAGCTTTGGAAATGTTTTCCAAATAAGAAACCAGAAATGTTTTCTAATAAAGAAACAAGAAATGGAAATGTTTTCCAATGGTAATAACATATATTTTCTAATTTTAGAAAATAAGAAATGTTGAATATAGGGAAACAGGAGATAAGTAAATTTATGAAATAAATAGATAATGTTGAATGATGTTTGATCGATATAAATTTCCATTTGGAAATAATATCGTTGTTTGCACATCTGTTTTTCTTCGATAGTTAAATCACAGACTATCGAAGTTTTGACCATTTTAACGTTGTTAATATGGAGAGACCGGTTGGATTATTATCCAAAGAACCACTCTGTATTGGCATAAGTGTTGCGAATCATATATGCCAAAGATAATTGAAGATGGAGTTATGCAAGGGCTATCCTGTTTACAGAATAGTGCCTTCGGTTCATCCTGTTCCTGGATGACTTGTATGGACGGATGTCTGACAGAGTATTTCCAGATGATCACGTATATTGATTTCTCCAACCGTACCAAGAGTGGAAGCGGAGAAGGAAACTTCTTTAGCTAACACATAATGTATTGTTGAGGACATCAATCGGTGATTTGATGGATTTGATGATGTGGCATTCAATGTGAATCTGGTGTGATGATAAAGCGTAGCTTCTAGCCTCATCATCTGGTAAATGACAGAAATCGGGCAGGCAACATGGCTAAGTCGGTCGCACCAAAGTAGGGTCTATAATCACCTGATCTAGAGTTTCATTTACTTCTAAAAATCTATTGTTGATGCTGTCCCATTCAGGAAACGGTTGCTGATCCCAACCGTTGGTGATATACATTCGATACACTTAAGCGAAATGAGTGGTCGGTCATGTGTGGCCGGGTTGCAAGATGTTCTTGTTGAACCCAGTGTATTCCTTTCTAGAGGTACACTAGCAAAAGGTGGTTCCATACCTTGTCATAGTTGGAAATCCATTACCCAATACGTGCTTGCGGTTTTGATTGTATACCATATATGTAGAACGTGAGATGAAAGCATTTCTGCTAGATGATTATATATACTGTGGTTGATAGACATTATTATAATATCAAAAGGTTTTTGATATAAAGATATTTTGGATTCTTATAAGGGAAAAACCCGTTCCGTTATACGGCGTGGTCTTATGAGATATCGTTTACCTGCTTGAACTGTTTTAAAACTGTTTTACTCACACCAGTCCCATGATTGACCAGGAGTTTACTTTGTTGTTTTCCCTAAACTCTTGGGTGCCTAAATTTTTATGGGCAGTCAAGTAGTCGGGATTTTACAGATATAGTTGAAGAGCTGGAGCAGGAGGCTTCAGGATCATATAACTATAGTTATTTCTGCTGTGTTGTAAGTGCTGTACTTTGATAATAATGTATATTCAAATACAAATGTATATTTCAAAGTTATGTTACATATATTATATGTTATTCGTTCCGCTGTGAGGTTTGTGTTACTCTGATGTTGTGTTCTTCTTCTTCTTCTATTCTATGTTTCTATCTTATCTATTCTCACCCTCTACTTTCTTTCATTAATTACCGGTATTTTTTGATGTTTTGGTTATCGACATCGTGTTTATATCGATAACCAAAGTCGCTCGAAATCTGGTCGTTATAGTTGTAAACTAAAATTTTAATGGTTAAGGTTTATGGTGATTAGCTTAGTTGTTGCGTGAGTATCAAATCTGTTTTCCATGGCTTGATATTTCTGATTTGCTCGAAAGATTTCTTGCTCAATATACGATGCTTTTGGTCATGATTTACATTCACAAATTTTTGCCATGTACTTGAGATCGGATTTTTGAAAACAATGTTAAACATATGAATTTTAAACTTGCCAAAAATCAAATACTTTGAATGCTGTCTACATGATTTTCTGGAAATGTTCTGGCATACGTGAATATTGTTGCATATATTCTTAGAAACATATTCATATATATATGAGACACATCTTCATACTAAGAACATCTGTCCATGCTCTGGGTTTGTACTTCTTGTCTGGTTCTGATGTTTTCATGTCTCTTGTGCACGCAGTATACTCCTGGCTTGACCTTGCCGTAAGACCCCTGACTTGGTTAATCAATTTTTTTGCTTCTTGAATCATCTTTCATCTTTCTTTTTTCTGTTTCCTGGAAATTTTCGATTTAATAGGGTTCATTATATTCTATTTCATTAATGGGCAAGCAAGCTGTCAGTATAGATGTTTTATTTATTTTGGTTATGATTGTTATATAGGTGAGCTTTCACATAACTACTTGAAAACTGCTGCAGTACTCATGCTCACTTAAACAATAGCTGCAATTAACTGTAACCCATCTTTTGGCTACCACACTGATGTACACAAATGTGAATGATTGATGCAACCATACGGTTAACCTTTGCTGCTTTGGTGTATGCTTTGCTTTTCTTGTTCATATGTATAGGGATTACAGAATCCGAATTAAATATTCTCTACTGCTATGTTATAATTTCACCTTGATTGTTTACTAATATGCAAAGGCCTTATATAAACCCATCCACCTGACAGTACACCCATAAATACACATTGCTGTATCTACATATAGTTACACATACACGAAATGATTAATAGGATTGCTCAGTGCATGTGTTTGGCACTTATGTTTATATATAACACATGCATGTAAAGATTAATGGGATAGTTCAGTTTGCTAATTTTGATGAAATAATTTCAATTTAGTTTCAGCTTGAAAATTTTGAAATGACATAAATGGTTGGGGACCGGAGTTAATTATTGCTAAGATTTTGAATTAGTACTTCAGACAGAAATTCACTTTGTGATATGTATACATATTGATATCTCAGTTTGCATTTGTTATATAAGGCAAGTGTATTTATTGCAAGTTTTTCATCCTTGTTGGTTAGTTGAATATCATGAACATACTGGTTAGTTTGGATATCATCAACATGCTGGTTAGTTGCCCTATCATAAACATGCTCATTTATATCTATTCCCACTTAGTCCCCTGTCTACTTAAGTATTCAAACATATGTTACTCCAGTATGTACTCCATTGTTCACTTAAGTATTTATGCATAAGTCAGTCAAGCATTTATGCCTTGAACTATCAGTACTGTGTACATGTCCATTTGTTTTTACTAGATATGGAATTCACATATATATTAGTTCACACCATTATGTTCAGTTCTGTGATTGATAATATGGACTTCACATGTATATTAGCTCACACTACTATGTTTAGTTCTATGATTGGAAAGTATGGACTTCACCTGTGTATTCAGTTCTATGTTTTGGTATAGTTACTACATTCAGATCAAAAATAAGTGTGCCTTATTGGATAATAAATACATATATATTTTTGTGTACCTAGAAAGTTACTGTTAGTCCCTGGGTACACATAATTATATGCACTTCATAGTGCTATTGAGTTTAATTTCCCTGTTTTTCCCTTTTTATGTTTTCGGTACTCCATTTAAGATAAAATGCGTTGTAATTGAGTACTTATTATATGCAATTGTATTCAAACGAGTCCTGATGCTATGATTAAAACTGATAGTACTTTGATGTACTAGAAACCTGGTGCTATATGTAAAAACGGTGCCACGTTTGTTTCGCAAAAAGGCTGATGCTATACTCGACAACTAATACTATTTTTGGCTAGTTAAAAAGTTGATTCTACATTTGAACACTTGGTGGTTTGAACCTGTCTGCACACGTGACACTGCACATACCGGATCCTTGTTTGCTAGCTAACTGTTGACCGCTCGGTGTCCTATTCGACACCGAACTGGGCTAGCTCACTTCAATGATTTAACTTGCTGTTTGATGCTACATCTCCCTTACCTGCTCATGTGTTTTCCCTCTGGCATGTGTTGTTTTCCATTACGTGTGTTCGACTTTGTAAACATGGTTAATATGTATATGGGGTGATCAATGGACACATGTGTATATACATACTATGGTGTGTGTATACACATGTCATCAGCATACATACATACATACATATATATATACATATATTAAATCCATACACTGTCCCGGTTTGTTTCGTCCTAAGTTGATTTCGGAAATTCGTCATGGGTTCGATGTACTCAAAATTTAGTGATATACAGGGTTAACTATTTAATTTAGTTTCTATTGAAATCAATTTACTTGAACTATGTTTTAATTCTGACTCTAGTGTTTTATGTTTTTGCATGGAACGCTCGGGTCAGACCCGAGCAATACAAATATAAAGATTACAGCTTAGGATTCGAAGACCGTCAAAGCTGGGGATTCCAAAGATTCACACTCTGAAGTTCTAAAGGCAGTATTTTTTTTCTCAATATTTAAACTATTTTTTTTCATTCCGCAAAGAAATTTTTTATATTTTTATTATAGTTTATTATATAATGGAATGTAAAAAATATATATTATATATATATATTAAATTAAGATAAATAATGTATATAGAAAATGTTGTATCAAAAATTCTGATTATAAATAAAAGTTTCATTCCGCTGTTCAAATATTGTGTTATCGTTTATTATGTATTTCTGTGTTGATTCTGTTTTAAACTTTATAAGCTAAATAACAATCCGTCGATTTGAACGTTTTGAGTTGGTTTAAATACCAATTTGAAGCGGTTAAAATGGAGGGACGTTACAAGTGGTATCTGAGCTTTGGTTCATTCAAAGCTTAGCTTATTGGGTTTAAAAATGGATCTTGAAAATAAATAGGGTTTTAAAAAATAAATTTTTGAAAAATAAATTTTTGAAAGATAAATTAGTTTAGAAATATCAAGTATTTTGAAACTAACAAAGTGGGAATAAAAAAAATTATTTTGAGATTTGAAAATTCTATTCGGAATCCCCAGTCTTTGGAAAGCTTCGAATCCAGGTCTATGAGAGCTTTCCTTCGATAAGTCCACTTAGATTTGAGTTTTGCATCCAGTATCGAATAATATCAAAAGAGGATAAGAAAATTGATCTCTCTAATCGTGTATTTGGCAAATCTAAGACAATTGAAATTTATAGAAATAAGAAGTCAGACGGAAATTTGAATGAAAAAGAGAAATTTGGAGTTGCTTCAAGAATGAAATGATGAATTTTATTTCGATGTTTGGAATATGAATTAATGAAATAAAATTAAAAAGAATATAATTGGAATTCGATTGTGTAAAGTTGTACTACTAATTTGTTTAAGTTATTCGGAACTTGGCAAAATATAATTGGTTTCAAACTAATAACGTATAATCGAATATATGAATTCAATAGTACGTTATAGACTTGTTAATTAATTAACAAGAAGTATATCGTAAGCAAGAATTATAAATGAAGTAAATCGTAAATGAGATGAACCGAAATGCGAATGAAGATGTTAAAAAGATTTGGACCTATATTTGAATGAAATCAAAACTAATTTGATATGACGAGTCCAAATACGTATCAAAGGAATTATATTCACTTTTAAAAGTAAATAACGTTTGAATGCAAGTATGTCGCAAAGAAAATTGGGAATAAAGCAAATGGAGTTTCCCAGGACGTTGAGATTATTCTGAAGTTCAAAATACAAATCAAATGGAATTTTCCCAAAGTTTGGAATATATTATCGGATAAGGGATTATTCAGAAGGGATTCATTTATGAAGTCAATTATAATGAATTCTAGGAAAGTACTATTTACTTTCCATTTTAAATTAAAAACTTAATATATTATTAATAAATTGGTCATCCATATTAAAAAATAAAGTATATTTTTAAAGTTAAATATTTTGAAGTTGTGAATTTTATCTATTTCAAAGTTAATAATGCTGTTCAGTTAAGGTCAAAGAGGTAATTATACCCCAACTTGATTGACTTCATTGTTGACTAAGAAATGGTTGAGGTTCAATAGCAAGAGTGGTTAAATGAAGTAAGCAAATGAGTGTTATCAGTTAAGTGAAAATAGCGGAGTTGTACTTAATATTTGTTTTAATTCAAATAACAAATTTAGAAATGTTTCCCATGAGAATAAAGTATATTTTCTGTAGAAAATAAAGATTTTTGAATGTCGGATATGTTTTCCAATAGTAATAAGAGATCTTCTAGAAGTAGAGAAGATGAATACAATAATTGGAATTGTTTTCCAAAGGATCGTGAGAGGCTAATGAGTTTTGATAAATTGGGATGACAAGAATTGAAGCACAAAAAGCCGCACGTTGGAAACAAAGGACGACAGAACGTAAGAGAAGTGAAATCGTAAATTGAATTCGAGAATTTCGTAAGTAGTGATTTGATAAAAAAAATTAAGAAATGCAGTTAAAAACTGATTGGAGATTTGTCGAGTTGAATGCTTTCTGAGTATTGATCTGATGCTGGTTTCGGCCTTCGGGATTGATACTTAGGGAGTTGTTCACTCACTAATTTACGGTCAGGTACTGATGAATGTGGAAGAATAGAGATATGTGATAATGCATATAACCATTTGATTAAGTATATATAGAAATAAAAACAATATGAAGAGGATTGAGGAAAAGATGATGATATGAGTGGATTGGTTGAAAATCGTAATTTTTTTGGGGAAATTTCGATGAATAAGAATAGTGAATACAGTGAAGTCAGTTATGCAAAGATTACGGATTGAAAAGCAGACAATCTCTAATGATTGTAGATCCCAATTAATTAAGGGAAATTGTCGAACGATCAAATTTTCTATGAAAAAAGGAAACTGAGAAGATATATTCTCGCTTGCGAGTTCCATCGAAATGAAGTAAGAAGTATATACATGAATGGATTTGAGAATGAGAAGCCGTTGGATGAGATAAAATGGAGTATGTTCCAAATTAATTTAAATAATGGAATAAAATAACCTATCAATTGGTTATAATTAAGGAAACCGTTGAAGAAAACAAATGGTGTGTATTTGAAATGAACCCAAAATGAAATAAATTGTAACAAACCCTGAATTTTGGGGGTAAATTTAAAAATTTATTTTAAGTTATTTTAATGAGTTTTGGTTATTTAAAATAATTTATTTTGAAAAATTAAATATATTCTTATTAATGTAAATACGGAGCGTATACAATTTGCGTGTAATAAAATTTATTCTGTAATGTAATGTAATGTGGGAAACATTAAAACATACTTTATCTTAAGTTAAAAAGGAATGCTTTAATAACTTAATTAATTGATTTTGGAATTATACGCTAGGAAATTATATATATATATATATATATATATATATATGTAATAACATAAGAAATGAAATGTACATTTCTAGAAACAAATGCATGCGTGAAATAAATGAGTGTTTTCCTTGATTGTTTCGGTTTAGAATTGAAAGAGGTTCCATATCAAATTAATGATAGGTTTATTTCTGAAAATCATTGAAACCTTGCCACTTAAGATACAGTCAAAAACATGAAAGATTTTGATTATTCCCATGATTTATTAATTTACAAAACTTCTGCGCAAGGACTAAAAAGAAGAGAAACTAAATAAAACATAATTTAAGGACAAGGGTGTTTTGTTAAAAAAAACCACAACCCCTGTATAATATCTCATAGCCTAACCCTAACCATTTTCTAAAACCTAATCTGTCATCCTCCTTCTTCATCTGGCCATGGCGGCTGCTCTCTCTTCCTCTTAAATTTCTTTCTACCTACATCAATCTCCTCTTCCACCTCCAACAAGTTTCATCTCCTCTAGTGCCCTGTATCTTGAGAACCGCGCCACCCAACCCGCTGACTTCATTGCCCCGCCGCGCCTCAGCCATGCCACCGCACCTCCCCCTACTCCCGGCGTGGATGCGCCTCCCCTAGGCCTTCCATCTCCGACAAGCAGCGCCTCAATCCATACACCGTAACTCGAGATATCTTGAATCAAAGATTGGAACAAATTCAGAGGTTAAATTAAATTAATTTCAACAATTTGCAACACTTGATTTCATTGCTAATTTTAATTTTATAATTAAAAACATGTTTTTTTATTCAAATCGATACAGATTCCGACAAGTTTGACAATATTGGAACAGGGACACATAACACCACACCTTAGATCTGTTGTGCACAGTTCTGACTTTCTATTATTTCTAGATCTGAAAATTCCCAAGGTGAGAATTTTGAATCTATTCTTGAATTAAATTTAAATTTAATTTTTAATTATTCTCTTGAATAAAATCTGTATACCTGTAGGTGTGCAAAAATTTAGATCTGTGTTTGAAATCAATTTTGCTGTTTATTCAGATTCGCGTTTACACTGCTATTATTTATTTTCAGATCTGTTTAAGATCCGAGATTTGCGCTGCTATTATTTTGTTGTTATTATTCCAGATCTGTGATTAAGTTGATTACTTTTATGTTGAAATAAAATCAACAAAATAGAAATGCTATTTATTTTGTTGAATCAGAATCAGAAAAAAATAGGATTTTCATTTTATTTGTGTTAGAATTGATAAATCCGAACATAAATATTGTTTATGCTTGTTTATGTTAGAATTGTCAAGTTAAAATAATAACACCATGCAATTGGCAAATACTACATTAGAATAAATAGAGTAAATTTTAATGTCATATTTTTGTTAATAAAAAAAGGAGTAGCAACAAAAATCATTTTTTTGGTCAATCAAAAGTAGTAGTGACAAAAATCATACATTTGTGTCAATTAGAAAGGGATTATACAAAGATAACTAGAATTGCCAACTATACGAATAAAAACACACATTTTGTTAGTAATGTCATATATGAATAAAAATACATCACTTACGTTAGAAAAACATATATGTAATTAAATATATCACTTATGTTAGGAAACATATTTGAAGATAAATATATCACCCATGTTAGAATGTGCTTTTGGCATATAAATAAAGACATCATCTTTAGTAGAAAAGGATAAGATTTTACCGTTGTAATGAAATTACATTTTTAAGTGTAATTAAAGATATGATTTTGTATGGTAATAAAAAATCTTACATTTTTATTAATGTAATTAAAGTAGAATAATCATTTTTGTTGTAATAAAAAGAATATTTTTAATATTCTTTTGTTAAAATGAAAGTCATACTATTTATCACCGTTTTTGTCAAAATGAAAATATTTTAACTTTAGAAATAAAAAGATTGGATTTGATGTGGTGTTTTTAGTCAAATTAAAAGATAGAACATGACGATGTAATTTTCATCAAATTTTTATTGAAAATAAAATAGTATTATTGACGATGTAGAAAGAACCAAATTTTTTTTATTGAAATTTAGTGTTGCATTTTTATCTACATGTTTAATGTAAATAAAAGATTAAAGTTTAATGTCTCATTTTTGATGTAAACAAAAGATGAAATTTAACATAGCATGTTTATTCACATTTTCAATGATAAAAAAAAAAGAAAACTCTTTTATGTCATGTTTTGTGTAAAATAAAAAGGTAGAATTGAACATGCATTTTTATTGTAAAATATAAAGTTATTGAACCATGTTATTGCATATGAAATATATTCGTAGTATTGAACCAAGTCATTGCATATGAAATATATTCATATTATTGAACCGAGTCATTGCTTATGAAATATATTCATATTATTGAACCAAGTTATTGCCTATGAAATTAAGTCATATCTTGTTGTAACAATATTGCATATGAAGGATAATCATTTACATTATTAATGTAATAAGTAAAATTTTACATTTTTATGTAACTAAAATGAAATGGAAGATTTACATTTTTATTAATGTAATAAAGAAAAGAAAAGGGAAGATTTGATTTTAATGTTATTTATTTACAATAAAAGAATTGAGAAAGAAGTATATTTTTATCAAAATGAATGCACACGTAATCTTGTTATGAGATAAAACTATATATTTTAAAGTATGAGAGCTAATGATATACATTAATGTATGTAATATAATGATATATTTTAATGTACGAAAGGAAATGATATATTTTAACGTATGAATTACATTTATAGTGTAATTAAGATGATGAGGTATGAATCTTACCTTTATTAAGGTAATAAGATAAGAATACTTACATATCTATTATGTAATTTAAATGAAACTTACATTTTTATCAATGTAATAAGAAGGGAATGAGAAAAATACATTTACAATGTATTAAATAAGAAAAGAATTTACATTGTAAATTAAAGTTACATTTTATCATGTAATTTAGAATAGGATATATACATTGTAAATTAAAAATACATTTTGTATGAAGTTAAAGAATGAGAATTTGCATTGTAAACGAAAAGTACATTTTTAATGTAATTAAAAAGTAGGATTTTACATTGCCAATTAAAAAGACAAAATTTGATTGTAATGTTAATTACAATTTACATAGTAATTAAAAAGGAGATTTTACATTGTAATTATAGATAGTAATTTTATATTATAATGTTGATTACAATTTTAATGTGATTTAAAAAGAAGAATTTGGCATTGTAAATTATTACATTTTCAATGTGTTTAAAAGAATGGATTTCCCATGAAATCATAAGAATAGAATTAAAAGAGTAGAACGCAACGTTGAAAAATAATTTACATTTCTATGTAAATAAAAGAATAAAGAATGGAATGTAACGTTGAAATATAATCTACATTTCTATGTAAAAATAAGAACAAAGAAACAAAGGTTACATTTTAATGTGTTAAGATTAAGAAGAAAATTTACATTTTAATGTATTAAGATAAAGGAGGAAAATTTACATTTTTATATAATTAAGTTAAAGAAGGTAAAGTTTACATTTTCATGTAATTAAGATTTAAAGTAAGAAGATTACATTTCTATGTAATTAAAAGATTAGATTTTGACATTGCAAAATTATTTACATTCTTTTTATGTAAATTAGATTGAAAAGAAAAAGTCACATTTTAATGCAATGTAGATTATATTAAAAAGAAAGGTTTACATTTTTAATGTGAATAAAAATAGTAGGAATGAAATTTATATTTTTATCGTCACTTTAGATGCGATAAAAGAATAGAATAAAAATCATATATTTTATCGTCATTTTAGAGGCAGTAAAAGGAAGTTACATTTTTCAATGTAAATAAGGATGAAATAGAAGTTATATTTTTTAAAGAATTTACATTTTTCAATGTAAACAAAGGAAATAGAATATGAAATAAAAGTTACATTTCAATATAATAATATATTGAGATATAAGTTTACATTTCCCGATGTAAATTAAAATAGGAATAGAAATTTACATTTTTCAATGTAAATAATAAGATTAGAAATTTACATTTCTAAGGAATAGATTTTCATTAGGAGAAAAATAATGAAACCAAATATACATTTTGTGTAAATTGAAGGATGGAAGAAGAAAATATACATTGTTGTGTTTAGGATGTGTATGTAAAGTAAAATAAAAATAGCGATAGATCGTTATAAATTATTAACAACGATATGAAATGGTTTTCAAAATTTATATATGCGAGAGTTATTTGGAAAGTCTGAGTTTACTCTCATTCCAAATAATGATACGACGTTCTAAGAATTGAAGACGACGATTGAAGACCGACGATCTTCACATCGAATGGGTAACTAGCGTTGAGGCCCTTGATTGATTTGCTCCCAAGATAGGGCTAAGACGGTAGTTGTCCGGACGTAGTGTTGATTTGCACGGATTTGGCTTTCGCTCAGACCCAGAGCATAAGCTTATAAATGGAATGTGTGTCCGACATTGTACTCTTTTATATTGTATTTATTGATTTGCTGTCGAATGTATGAATGTTTGGTGGCGGAGGATTTCTTCTCTTGCTTAACACCCTTTCATATATTTCGGCAAAGGATTGGTAGTGTGATATGGAGTGACAGTGTGGCATACTAAGATGCAATGATCAAGGTTTCTTGTTGAAAAGAAGAACCTTGTGGTTGATGATCAAAGCACGGCCTGTTTAGGCGTAGCTTTGTGTATGGCGTGACTTCGCGAGCCTCACAACCCAGTTGGAGTCTATAACAGGAGAAGGGAACGCAGGGAGGACAGCACGTTTCTTTCTAGTTAGAAGTAGTGTCAGTGCTTAAACTGGCTGATATTTTACTTATGTGGATGATGGAATGAGGCGCCTCGGATGATAGGTCCTATAGGATCAAAAAAACGTGTGTTCAAGAATTGCCAATCCACAAAGCTGTATGTGTGGACCGGCCCTGCAGCTATCCAAGGGTTCTCTGTGGGGAATCCTGAGGCATTAGCTACAGTGTCTCGAATCGGTAAGGAGCTCCTCCCTAGCCTTGACTCATGATGGGAACCAAATTCCAAATACGACCCTACGAATTTGATTGTATTACTAGTACGGAGGCATAATATATGGTAGCTATGCTTCCTAGGATTGATACATTTACTTTGAAATGTTTTTGAAACATGTATACACTAATAATAATATCAAATTCGTTTTTAACGTATCAAGCATTTTTGACCATTATAAGGTAAAACTCTATCTTCTGGTTTGCGTTGCATTGTGTGATGGGACTTGAGTCTTATGATGGTTTCATTTTTCCAAAAAAGCATTGCGTTGTTTAATGATTTACTTTAATTTATGCACGACAACCCATTGGAGTAAACCCGTTCCGCGTTAGGGGCGTGGTCCTTGGATTTGTCTTATTGTTATTAGTGAAATTAGTTGAGAATTCTCACACCAGTCCCTTGACTGACCCGTTGTTTGTTTCCACCTTTACAAACTCGGGTGCCCTCTTTCCACACGGGCAGTCGAGTAGTTTGTCTACAGGTTCTTATCTCGAGCAGGATTCTGGATTGAAGCCTAAAGCTGTGTCCAGAGCATAGTTGTCTTCCGCTGCCTTAGTTATTTTATTTCCGCTGCAATGTATTAAAATATTGTAATTTATCTTCCGCTGTAATTTTATTCAATGTACTCTGATATTCTGTACTCTGATGTAACATTATTGTAATGTTTATAAAAGTCTGCTGTTATTGTTCTGATGTTGTTGTATTCCCAAAATTAACGTGTTGGGGTTTTGAACGGTCTTGGTCGATCTAGCGATCGATCGGGTAGCCGTTACATAAATGGCATATCAATTTGATTACAATTAAGGAGTCGCTTGACGAGATTTGAGAATTTGATTCCGGAAAGTTTTGAAAATTGATTTTCAAATAATTTGAGAATTTACAGTATTTATATGTATTTTGAATTGGAATATTTGCAAATAGAAGGAAATCATTTTTTTAAAATCCTACGGCTATGTTGTTTTGATAAAATAAATTCATTTTGAAATATGACTTTATTTCAGAATATGAATATATATATATTAATTTATATTTATATTTCTGAACATTTGAAATAAAAACCCAGAATTGATTATTGAGATTGGCTGAATGGTAATCTGATATATTTGAATAATGAGATTGTGCATCTAAGAGATGTATTGAGGAAAAGAGTTAAGTTGGTAAATTCCAGATTATTGAATTAGAAGGTGAATTGTCGGTTAGTGAAGAATTCAATAAGTTTTGAAATTTAAATTGAGATTCAAATTCAAATAAGTGGGAAACGAGTAAGATATCATAAGCAGAAATGAATAAATTTACATAGAAATGAGAGTTTTGAAAGATTGAAAGCAAAAGCAAGGAATTTGGATAGGAATTTATCAATACAAGGATGTATGAAGCCTACTAGTTTCGAATGGAAAATTTTAAATCAACAAGATTGAAATTAAGTAATGAATTTAATAATTGAAGATTTGGAAGAAAATTTGGTTTATAATCAATTGATTCATAAAATACGAGTTTGGAAAATAAATAAATAAATACTAATAAAATATTTGAATTGGTTAAGAGATCAAAATTGAAATTTTGAATTTTGAATGGAAATAAAGGATATTCAATTTTGGATATTGAAGTTTCTGGAACTTATATGGAAATATATATAAGAGTATAGTGAATTGGTAAATTGCTGGATTGGAAGGTAATCGGTTTGAAATAAAATTTTATATAACATAATTTAGATAAGAATGAAGGATTGGAAAACATGATTTGAAAAATGTGTTGAGGAAATTTTATAACGAGATATGCGGAAGGTAACAGGAGTACTATATTGTACATAGTATTATATGTTTTCACTACAAAATAAGGAAAGTACCTTCCTTCTCCTTTGAATTTCGAGCCTAGTTGAGATGTGCTGTTGGTGGCAGTAGGTTGTCCGGACGTAAAACTCATGAGTTGTGTCATTATTCCTTGAAGGACATGACCGTGTAGCGTAACTCGTAGGGCTGTAGATGGCCTACGACAAATGGATGTTTCTTCGGGGAACCAAGCGTAACCATTGCGTCTGCTGCGATCTACAGTCTTGATAAGGGTGTAATCCGCAGAGCTGTGAAAGCTTATGGGTATGGATGTTTCCTGAGGGAATCAGGCTTAACCATTGTGTATCTGCGGTCCCCATGGCTTATCTACAAGTGAAAGAGATGCAACCACAAGAGTTACTAATGGTAGAAGGGAGCCATGCGATGTTGAGATATCTTAGTGATGTGGAGCCACCTGTTTGATGCAGCACCGTGTCTTCGTGACTTGATTCGTCTTCATGACGTGAATTGTTCTTTTGACTTGATTGATCCTCGTGTCTTGATCTATTTTCATGGTTTGTTTTCGTGACTTTCAGATAGAGCAGCCAGCGTTCATTGACCTCAGTTTTTCTTCTAATTCTTAAATATCTTTCGTTGATTTGTCCATGACGAAATTCGTAGGGAAGTGATTTCCTATGGATACAGATGTTTTCTGGGAGATCCAGACGAAACCTTTGTATATCTGCGAGGCATGAACAATCAACATATCAATATCACATTAGTACTTTCCGTATCTGTTTTTTAAAAACAATTTTTGAAATATTTTTACTGGGAGTTGAAACAAGAATATTTAGTACTTGGAGATTTTAGTCGTACGCCTGGCCAGCGTATGTCTAACATCTGTGAGAACGACAATAGATTTGTCAAACTTCGAGTTATCAAGTATTTTCAAATCAATAATTTGATCACTAACTTGATAAGTTAAAGAAGAAAATTTCGAAATATTTTTAAGTTCATAACTTTGGGATGATAATACAAATATTTTCTGTATAAAAGTTATAAACGATTTTGGATTTTTGAAATTTTAAAGTCGACGATTTGTAACTTGAAAAGATGTATGTATTTACACTCTTCAATGAATGTTGAGAAGGATTAAATGGATTGAATGTAAGGAGATTTATATTGTAATGAATATATGGAACAATTGATAAGTAAATTTTGACAGATGAGGTTTATTTGTAATAATTTGAGATGCGTAAATCCAACTTATGCAGGATTTGAAATGTAAGAAGGGATTGGCTCTGAAAGGAAATTTGATTTCCGAGTTAATATGATCGATGGCTTTAAATGTCGATATTTAATTTAGTTGTAATAATTTCACAAGAATATGAAAATGTAAAGTACACGTTGGCATAACTCTAACAGTCTCTCCTTTTCGAGGACGAAAAATTTTAAAGGAGGGAAGAATGTAACGTTCCTGAAATTTCGATAACTGGAATAAGAAATTTATTAAAGATTTGATTTCAGACAATAATTTTTTATATTGATACTGGAGTTAGAAATTTAAAATCAAGAATATATTTGATCGTGTATGAAATGAATTTAATATTCAAAATGGTTGATGAGAATCAAATATTTATTGTTGAATGGTTGAATTGAATTTAATTTGGATTTTGACTAAAAATTTAAATGGTTGAATTAAAAATAATAAAATAAACGTTAAGTAAATTGGAAACTTTATTTGTTTAGATATATGGGAATTAGCTTGGATTTTTGTATATTTGTGTATATAAAGGGACTAAAATTTAATGTTTCAAAGTTGGAATCAAACGGAGTTGTTTTGGGAACAAAAGAAATAAAATCAAAGAACCGATTAATAATTTAAAAAAATAAAATAACGTTATATGCAAACAAGGTCAGAATTCGACCAGACTAATTTAAATTAATCCAGAACACGAAGACGAGGAAATACATTAAAATTTTATGGCGTTTGGAGATTGTTTTAAAGGTACATATATTAAGCGTTCGACGATGGTTTACGGTACAATTAATAGCCAGTTAATATTAAACATAACCTACCTCAGATAATTTTCACGCTGACCTACTTTCTGATTTTCGTGCTAACCTATAAGCTATTGAACGGACGTTGTTCTTATCCCTTAAGTTTCTTCTATAAAAATCGCATTCCTCTTCAATTTACTTCAGCAAAATCGTTTCTCTCCTTTTTAAATAAATGGCAGAAGCCCTAAATTATTAATTTTTCCCCAAATCATATTAGAGGCAACCGCCATCGGAAACCCCTCTTCCCCAAATTGGATTGTTTCCCTGTTCTTTGTAATGACTGAAGCCAAACTAGTTTCCCAAATCAAAAACGCTACCCTAATCGTAAATCGTGAGCATCCAAATCAAAGCGCCTCCTCTCCAGCAAATCCCAAGTCACAACAGCTTTTTCAGTGCCCATCGGAGCCGCCACCGCTCGCTGACCATCGTGGATGCTCCATCTGTCGGCTACGTCCACTTTATATCATTTTAAGGTGAGTAATTCACTTTAGATTAAATTTTAGTTGTAAACTAAAATTTTAATGGTTAAGGTTTATGGTGATTAGCTTAGTTGTTGCGTGAGTATCAGATCTGTTTTCCATGGCTTGATATTTTTGATTTGCTTGAAAGATTTCTTGCCCAATATATGATGCTTTTGGTCGTGATTTACTTTCACAAATTTTTTCTATGTACTTGAGATCGGATTTTTGAAAATAATGTTGAACATATGAATTTTAAACTTGACAAAAATCAAATACTTTGAATGTTGTCTACGTGATTTTCTGGAAATGTTCTAGCACACGTGAATATTGTTGCATATATTCTTAGATACATATTCATATATATATGAGACACATCTTCAGACTGAGAACATTTGTCCATGCTCTGGGTATGTACTTCTTGTCTGGTTCTGATGTGTTCATGTGTCTTGTGCAAGCTGTATACTCCTGGCTTGACCTTGCCGTAAGACCCCTGACTTGGTTAATCAATTTTTTTGCTGCTTGAATCATCTTTCATCTTTCTTTTTTCTGTTTCCTGGAAATTTTGATTTAATAGGGTTCATTATATTCTATTTCATTAATGGGCAAGCAAGCTGTCAGTATAGATATTTTATTTATTGTGATCATGATTGTTATATAGGTGAGCTTTCACATAACTACTTGAAAACTGCTGCAGTACTCACGCTCACTTAAACAATAGCTACAATTAACTGTAACCCATCTTTTGGCTACCACACTGATGTGCACAAATGTGAACGATTGATGCAACCATACGGTTAACCTTTTGCTGCTTTGGTGTATGCTTTGCTTTTCTGGTTCATATGTATAGGGATTACAGAATCCGAAGTAAATATTCTCTGCTGCTATGTTATAATTTCACCTTGATTGTTTACTAATATGCAAAGGCCATCTATAAACCCATCCACCTGAAAGTACACTCATAAATACACAATGTTGTATCTATATATAGTTACATATACATGAAATGATTAATAGGATTGCTCAGTGTATGTATTTGGTACTTATGTTTATATATAACACATGCATGTAAAGATTAATGGGATAGTTCAGTTTGCTAATTTTGATGAAATAATTTCAGTTTAGTTCCAGTTTGAAAATTTTGAAATGACATAAATGGTTGGGGACCGAAGGTAATTATTGCTAAGAATTTGAATTAGTACTTCAGATAGAAATTCAGTTTGTGATATGTATACATATCGATATCTCAGTTTGCATTTGTTATATAAGGCAAGTTTATTTATTGCATGTTTTTCATCCTTGTTGGTTAGTTGAATATCATGAACATACTGGTTAGTTGATCATCAACATGCTGGTTAGTTGCCCTATCATAAACATGCTCATTTATATCTGTTCCCACTTTGTCCCCTGTCTACTTAAGTATTCGAACATATGTTACTCCAGTATGTACTCCCGTGTTCACTTAAGTAGTTATGCATATGTCACTCAAGCATTTATGCCTTAAACTGTCGATACTGTGTACATGTCCATTTGTTTTTACTGGATATGGACTTCACATGTATAGTAGTTCACACCATTATGTTCAGTTCTGTGATTAATAATATGGACTTCACATGTATATTATCTCACACTACTATGTTTAGTTCTATGATTGGAAAGTATGGACTTCACCTGTGTATTCAGTTCTATGATTAGGTTAGTTACTACATTCAGATTGAAAATAAGTGTGCCTTGTCGGATAATAAATACATATATATTTTTGTGTACCTAGAAAGTTACTGTTAGTCCCTGGGTACACATAATTATACACACTTCATAGAGCTATTGAGTTTAATTTCCCTATTTTGCCCTTTTTATTTTTTCATTACTCCATTTAAGATAAAATGCGTTGTAATTGAGTACTTATTATATGCAATTGTATTTAAACGAGTCCTGATGCTATGATTAAAACCGCTAGTACTTTGATGTACTAGAGACCTGGTGCTATATGTAAAAATGGTGCCACGTTTGTTTTGCTAAAAGGCTAATGCTATACTCGACAACTAATACTATTTTTCGCTAGTTAAAAAGTTGATTCCACATTTGAACACTTGGTGGTTTGAACCTGTCTGCACACGTGACACTGAACATACCGGATCCTTTTTTGCCAACTAACTGGGCTAGCTCACTTCAATGATTTAACTTGCTGTTTGATGCTACATCTCCATTACCTGCTCATGTGTTTTCCCTCTGGCATGTGCTGTTTTCCATTGCGTGTGTTTGACTTTGTAAACATGGTTAATATGTATATGGGGTGATCGATGGACACATGTGTATATACATACTATGGTGTGTGTATACACATGTCATCAGCATACATACATACATATATATATATATATATATATTAAATCCATACACTGTCCCGGTTTGTTTCATCCTAAGTTGATTTCGGAAATTCGTCATAGGTTCGATGTACTCGAAATTTAGTGAATTATAGGGTTAACTATTTACTTCAGTTTCTATTGAAATCAATTTACTGGAACTATGATTTAATCCTGATTCGAGTGTTTTATGTTTTTGAATGGAACGCTCGGGTCAGACCCGAGCAATACAAATTTAAGGATTACAGCTTAGGATTCAAAGACCGTCAAAGTTGGGGATTTCGAAGATGCGCACTCTGAAGTTCTAAAGCCAGTATTTTTCTTCTTCTCAATATTCAAACTGTTTTTTTCATTCCGCTGTATAGAAAATGTTGTACCAAAAATTCTGATTATAAATAAAAGTTCATTCCGCTGTTCAAATATTGTGTTATCATTTATTATGCATTTCTGTGTTGATTCCGTTTCTAACTCTATAAGCGAAATAACGATCCGTTGATTTGAATGTTTTGAGTTGGTTTAAATACCAATTTGAAGCGGTCAAAATGGCGGGACGTTACATAATCGAAATGAGCTTTAGTGGAGGAAGACTGTTAATATATATGGATTTTAAAAGGCTTTGTCGTTATTCCATTTATATTATTATTTGGATACGAAAATTGATTTCGATTATATATCGATCTGTTTTTCATGAAGATTCCATAACTAATGGAATGTGATTTGGGTTTATTGTGAACTGTGTTTTAAATGACATTAGTTCTTTAACCCAATTAAAGATAGGATAACATGTCTAACATTGTATTTCGAACTGTATGGTTGATCTCTGCTAAATATATATCTGTTTGGTGGCAGAGAATTTATTCTCTTGCATAACGCCCTTCTCTAAGACGTATGAGCTTAGAGGTTATATATCGGCAAAAATCAATAGTACGGTGTAGATTGTCGATGCGACATGTTTGTGTTTCCAAAGTTAAATAATCGTTAATATTGATTTTTGAGAAGATTAAAACCAATTGGGGTTTTAATGAATCTTTAATTAGATTGAAATGGGAAACTATAATTTAAATTATCAAATTTGGGAAATGATCGAGAATGGAGTATAACCAGTTTTGCTTCGAGCGATAGTTAATTCTTTAATTAGATTTGAACGGGAAATGGTAATTAATTTTACCGATAACACCGTGGGGTTAGTTATGGAGTAATACCAGTTTTGCTCCATGGGATGAATAGGTTTGGATTGGGAAATTAAATAAATGATTACTTCGGTAAGGATCGCCAATCCCGACCAGTTTGGATAAATCTTAATTTGGTTTGAATTGATATCCAATGGAAGATTAAAGAATAAATTTAAAGAATTTATCTTTGATAAAATTAATGGGAACCTTTCCCAAAGGATATGAATATTTAAATAAAAGAATATTCCGAATTGGAATGAGGCATATGTTGTGTTTTTATAGCACTCATTTATTACATACGCGGGTTATTCGGAAAGGCCGGGTTTATACCCATTCTGAATAACTTATTCGATGATAAGTTGACGATGAAGACGGTGGTTGAAGACCGGAGGTCTTCACATCGCTTGGATGACTACTGATGTCTTGATTGGGCGGTACGCCAAAGACAAGGTAGTGGTGATCATCCAGACGTACTTGAAGATCGACCGGATATGCGAGGACCTCTCTCCTGTATTGGACACGGGACGAGGAATAAGGTGCCTCCGGTTTCGTTTAGGCCTAAAACGAACTTGTAAATGGATGTGTGTCTGACATTGGATTTTATTATGTGTTGATTGATCTCTATTAAATATATATATATATCTGTTTGGCGGCGGAGAATTTATTCTCTTGCTTAACTCCCTTCTCTGAGACGCACGAGCTTAGAGGTTATATATCAATAGACATCAGTCGCATGGCGTGAATTGCCTATGGGCATGATGAGATGCAAAGGATCAAGGCTTCTGTTGGAAAGCAGAGTCTTATGGTTGATGATCAAAGCACGGCCTTAAAAGGCATAGCTTTGTGTATAGCGTTAATTCGCGAGCCTCACACCTCGGTATGAGTTAAAAGCGGGATAAGGGACCCAAGTAGGACATGACGTTTCTTTCTAGATATGGGTGGTGTCAGGGTTTTGCAAGCCCAGACATTTTTATATTTTTACCTATGTGGTTGTTGGAATTCGAGGCGCCTCGGATATATCGGTTACTACGTAGCCGATGGATATTGAGTCATCTGGCTCAATTACGCCCTACAGGGCGAGGAAACGTATGTTCAGGAATTGCCAATCCTTAAACGTAAGAGAGGACCGGCCTTGGAGGATCCAGGGGTTTCCAAAGTGTGTAGTCCTGAGGCATTTGCTAGAATGTCTCGAAGCAGTTAGGAGTACATCCCTGGCCTAGACTCATGACGGAAATCCAATTTCCAATACATGACATTTCAGTTTTGATGGTAGAGCCTAGTATGGTGACATGATAGATGGTACCCATACTGCCTATGATTGATACATTTATATTTGAAATTGTTTTATACACTATGCACTTATAATAGTATCAAATGATTTGTTTTAAACGTACCAAGCATGTTTGGCTATTATTAGGCAAAACTCTATCCTCCGGCTTGCGTTGCATTGTGTGATGGGACCTGTGTCTTATAATAGCTTCATTTTTCCAAAAAGCATTGCGTTGTTTATTCTATGCACTATTATTCTTGGGAGGAAACCCGTTCCGTGTTATACGGCGTGGTCCCTTGATTTACTCCATTTTAAAGTAAGGTTTTAAATAACTGTTTTAGTTCTCACACCAGTCATATGACCGACCTGGAGTTTATTGTTTTAACCTAAACTTTTGGTGCCCCTATTTTCCATACGGGCAGCTAGTAGTTTTGGTTTTGCAGATATTATATTCACCGGATCATGGTTTACAGTTGGAGCTATATTTGGAATGCTCTGTATCCGTTTATCTCTTTCATTTGTGTTATGTATTATTTTCCGCTGCTATGTAATGTATTTTAATCTCTGATATTTTACTATGTATAATATTTATTCATATTCTGTATATTCTTGTACTCTGATGGAAATTGTTGTAATAAGCAATGAAATGATCTTCTGTTTGTGTTCTGATCTGTCGTGTTCTCAGACAATCTGTTCTTTCTCTTCTCTTCGGAGACCGGGGTATTTCTGGTCATTACACGTGGTATCAAAGCTTTGGATTTACATAGCTCGAGAACAAGGTGTATTAGAACCAAACGAAAGAATTCATCAGAGACTGGATTAGTAATATCCAATGAGAATAACTCGTTAGAGATAGGATCAGTAGTATCCTAGAACGAGTATAAAGAGTGTTGTTTTAAAATAAAAATTAAAAACAAGTATTGTTTTGAAAATTTAAACCTTATTCAACGTATTTGAATATTTATGTTAAATTGATTTGGACGATCAAGTATATAAAGATTTTGCATATACGCCTTGGAAACGTGTATACAAAGCCTTAAATATACTGGATGGATAAAGAATCACACTTAGTCGCCCGGAGATGACTCTGATGATACTGGTGATTGACATGTCAGCATCAGTAGTTTATGTTCGGGTTTCGAAAGTGGGATATCTATTTATTTCCAGTTGACTGGTGTGAGAACCCAAACTAGCTAGAATTTATTGTTTGTGATTTGACACATAAAATTGGATTTTTGGTATATATATATATATAAAGTTATGTGTTTGAAACGATAATCAACTAACTGATTGCTCGTTATGTTGTTTGATAATTAGTTCACTAATTAAATTATTTAAACCCATACGATAATATAAGGTAAATTTAGCCAAATTTGAACTGAATCCGAAATTATTTGGAAAAAATGCATGCATGTACGTATATATGTGTGAACATAGCAGGGAAGCTAAGAAAAGGAATAAAATTGTATGTCCGACAAATAGGTACGTTTTTACTAATTTATTGGAGTTGGATGATTTTATGAACCGATTGGCTAGTCGCTTGGCTTTTTCTTTTTCTTTTTGGATGATGAGGGCCTTGCGTGGAAAGTTGCGGTTTTAAATGTTTCCCCGTACAAAGGAGGTTATGGCGAAATTTATCAAAAATTTAGGGTGTTAGTCAAATTTTTGAAGAATTGATAAATTATTAGAAATTGAAAAGTTGAAGAATGGAAGCCAGAATGAAATTTGAGTTGATTAGTTAAGCAACTTTCAGCTTTGTTCCTTTTCGAGGACAAAAATATTTTAAGTGGGGAAGATTGTAACAACCCAGAAAACCAGAACCAATTTAAATTTTTTATTTTGGCAATTTTAATGAATTTTGAATATTCAAAATGATTTATTTCAAATAATGACGACCAGAAATATATTTTGAATAGAATTAGAATGTATAAATTTATTTAAATCGAAGTTAGAATATAAATATTTATTTTAATTATAAAAGGAATTAAAAATGGTACGGTAGTTTGAAAATTCGATTTCAAATGAATGTACAGGATTCAAAATAAACCGATTTTAGTAAAACCAGAAATATTTGAATCTGTTTGAAAACATCTTTCCAACAAATGTGAAAAATCCAGATTTCATAGCGGGAATAAAAAGTTATGTCCAGCTGAAAATTCAAAATAGTCGCTATGGAATTTATATATATTTTAATATATAATAATAGCAATTTTGAAATGACCTGTGATGACCCCAAACTTCCACGGAGTGGAAGTAAGGAATAATCATTTGGAATACAACATAAATACGATAATACAAATCACAGATACAACATAGCATAGGAAATTCATAGAGTAACAACATCGTAGCAGCAAAAATATAATGTCATCAACCACAGAAAGTCCACAGTCACAGAATTCTAAATTATTACATCAAGTTTGCAGAAAAAGAAATAAGTTCCAACTTCAACTTAAACAACGTGAAATGAAACAAGTTTGATGTCTGGAATAAAAAAGAGAAAAATGCAATAGCAGCAAATGATAGATGTCTTCAAGCTCCAAGTCATCACCTCTCCACGAAAGTAAATCCAAGAAAGATAATAAGCAGCTCCAAAGAAAAGACTCCAAGCAAAGAATGAACCTGTTTACTTGGCTGCCCGTGTAGAAAGGAGGGCACCCGAGTTTGCAAAAAGGTGGAAACAAACAACGGGTCAGTCGTGGGACTGGTGTGAGAATTCTTAACTAATTATTCACTATTAATAAGGCAAATCCAAAGACCACGCCGCTAACGCGGAACGGGTTTACTCTAATGGATTGCCGTGCATAATTTATTGTCAGAACAAATAATAAGTAAATCGTAAAACAACGCTATGCTTTTGACAAAAAATGGAATCACCATAAGACCCAGGTCCCATCACACAATGCAACACAAACCAGAGGATAGGGTTTTACCTTATGGTGATTAAACATGCTAAATATGGCAAATACTAGTTTAATATCATTATTAGTATATATCAAAACATTTCAAAATAAATGTATCAATCCTAGGACACATAGATACCATAATATTATGCTTCCATACTAGTAATACAATCAAATTCGTAGGTTCGTATTGGAAGTTTGGATTTCCATCATGAGTCAAGTCTAGGGAGGAGCTCCTTACCAATTCGAGACACTCTAGCTAATGTCTCAGGATCCCCCGCAGTGAACCCTTGGATAGCTGCAGGGCCGGTCCACACATACAGCTTCGTGGATTGGCAATTCCTGAACACACGTTTCTCGATCCTATAGGACCTATCATCCGAGGTGCCTCATTCCATCATCCACATAAGTAAAATGTTGGGCCGTGTTAAAGCCCAATCACCACTTCTAGCTGGAAAGAAACGTGCTGCTCTCCCTGCGTTCCCTTCTCCCGTTTTAGACTCCGCCGGTGTGTGAGGCTCGCGAAGTCACGCTATACACAAAGCTATGCCTAAACAGGCTATGCTTTTATCATCCCACAAGGCCTGCTTTTCAACAAAGCCTTGATCATATGCATCTTATCATGTCACATCGTCACTCCATACCGCACTACCAATCCTTTGCCGAAATATATGAAAGGGTGTTAAGCAAGAGAATAAATTCTCCGCCACCAAACATCCACACATTCGACAGAAGATTAATAACATGATATTTAATGGAGTACAATGTCAGACACACAATCCATTTATTAGCTTATGCTTTGGGTCTTAGCGAAAACCAAACCCGTGAAATCAACACGTACGTTTAGGCAATGACCATGACCCTTGAATTGGGAGCAAGTCAAATCAGGGCCTCGATCGTTGTCCATTCGAGGGAAGATTTACGATCTTCATACGCCATCTTCATACTTCAATTAACGTCGTTTGATTTATTTGGAATGAGAGAACTCGGACTTTCCAAATAATCCTCGTATATGTATATATTTAAAATCCTTCGTATTTGCTGATATCATTTTATAATGATTACTTCCCATTTTAATTATTTAAAATAACTAAATTTTTATATAACGACGCCTTGAGTCAATGGGCGACCATGGCGCTGCATTCAACCAATTTTGATTTTTACATTTCTCAGAATCTAACCTTTGGATCTTCACGTAATATATATCGTTGGAAAGATTTTTCCAAGACGGTCCTAACGGTTTCAGTTTCAAGGAAATCCGACAGTCGGATGTTCTTATATAGTCGTTTTAAAGGTATGATTTCAAAACGCGAACTACCGCGCTCCATTCGTTTAATTTTAATTATATATATATAATCGTAATAACGTCGTTTGATTTAAACAGCGCTCTAAACAACTACCGATCTTCATTAAATTTTAGTTCATCTGAAAATGAAGATAATATTACCGCATCCTAAATTCATTCTTTACTTACATTAAAATGTGAATTCCATTCTTTTCATTTACATAAAAAAAATGTAAATTTAATTTCTATTTTCTATTTACATGTAAGAATGTAAATTTTGGATACATTGCAAAATCCTACTTTTAAATTACATATAAAAATGTAGATTTCGACTCCAATGTACGTTCTCATTTTAGTTACATATAAAAATGTAACTTATATTTGCAGTGTGAATTCTATTCTAAATTTACATATAAAAATGTAAATTTAATTACAGTGCAAATTCTACTTTCTATTTACATTATAAAAATATGATTTTTTGTTACAATGCAAAATCTCATCATATGTTACATTATAAAAAATATAATTTTTAATTACAATGCAAACTCTTATCATATGTTACATTATAAAAAAATGTATTTTTTTTAATTACAATGCAAACTCTACTTCCTATTTACATTGTAAAATACGATTTTTAATTACAATGCAGACCCTCATTCTAATTACATAGAAAAATGTAATTTTAATCCTATGGTGTAAATTCACATTTTAATTACATAGAAAAATGTAATTTTTATCATACGGTGTAATTTCCTATATAATTTACATATAAAAATGTAAATTTTAACATACGATGTAAACTCACATTTTAATTACATAGAAAAATGTAATTTTTATCATACGGTGTAATTTCCTATATAATTTACATATAAAAATGTAAATTTTAACATACGATGTAAACTCACATTTTAATTATATAGAAAAATGTAATTTTTATCATAAGGTGTAATTTCCTATATGATTTACATATAAAAATGTAATTTTTAACATACGATGTAAACTCACATTTTAATTACATAGAAAAGTGTAATTTTTATCATACGGTGAAAATTCACATTTTAATTACATAGAAAAATGTAATTTTTATCATACGGAGAAATTTCCTATATAATTTACATATAAAAATGTAAATTTTAACACACGATGTAAACTCACATTTTAATTACATAGAAAAATGTAATTTTTATCATACAGTGAAAATTCACATTTTAATTACATAGAAAAATGTAAATTTTATCATACGGTGAAATTTCCTATATAATTTAATATAAAAATGTAAATTTTAACATACGGTCCTAATTCACATCTAAATAGTATACAAAAAGATCATTTTTATTTTACCGTTCCGATTTACATCTAAATTACACATAAAAATGTAATTTTTATTTCAATCCAAATTCACGTCTAAATTTACATTATAAAAAAATGTAAATTTCATTTCACTACAATTTCCTAACTTTTATTTACATTAAAAAAAAAAGTAAATTTATATACAAACAACATTCCTAATTTTATTTACATCATAAAAAAATGTAAACTTTATTTACAATGTTGAATTGATAATCTAGATCAATTCAAATAAAAAGACAAATCTTTATTTTCTATGTTGAATTGATAATCTAGATCAGTTCAATTAAAAAAAAAACAAATCTATATTTTCCATGTTAAATTGATAATCTAGATCAATTCAAATAAACAAAAGCACTAACATAACGATGGCAAACCATGTCTCTTTTATTATAAATCGATAGGTTTGATTAATTCAAATCATACAAAAGCGATAACATAAGAATGTGACAATCATATATTTTGAATTGATAAATTAGATCAATCCAAATCGACACAAGTGATTACATAATAGGTGATAATCATACGGATCTGAACTATCCATCACAAACACATACCAACCATCATTAAATATGACAAAACAAAATAGATCTGTATCGTAAGCATGATATTTACCATTCAAACTTCACATAACGCTAGGATAATAATTAATTTAATTAAAAATAAATTCTCACCTTGTTTAGATTTGAAAAGAAGGTTCGAACTCGATCAGATCTCGTGTTCAAAGTCACGGCGGTTTCGGATCTGAAAGATTTCAATTTGAAATTCATATGTATAAATTAGAAAACTGACTTATTACAACTGTCACTGTAACAATTAAAAGCATCGCAAAACTGAGTTGAATTTTACCTTTAAAATTTCAGTTTGTTCAAAACTTTGAATCAAGGATTCGCGAGCTGTAGTTGATGTTTTCAGGAACCGATTGTTGGAGGTCGAAGGGGGTGGAGAGGCGCCCGAACGCCGGAAAAGGGGGGTGGTGCGGCGGCTCGTGGGTGGCGCGGTGGGCCCGCGTTCGGCTGGACTTCGCGGAGGTGGTGGAGGCGGCTCGGGCGACGAGGAGGGACGGGGTTTGTCTGAGATGGAAGAGCGTTCAAAGATCTTCAAAAAAGTCCGAAGGGGCATATGTTAATTCGCCATGGATTGGGAGAAATCGGAGCTCAAAAATCTGAGTTGTTCATAGGTTTCGGCACTGTGAATTGGGGAAGAACGGCGCACTATTCATCCCGTATTTATACGGTATTTCTAGGGTATTTTATTTTATTTTTAATTTAATTAATTCTAGAAATTAGGGTTTTTCCGTCCGATCTCCAAACGGAGCCCAACGACTGTCGATCAATAGGTTTTGACGCCTTCTGAACGCAATAGCGCTAGTGCCGAGGTCTAATTCTGAAGTTTACAGTATGTTTCCTTTATTTTCAAATTAATTCTTTAATATTAAATTCGAACGTACTTTCTAATTTTACCGGGGTCACCTACGAAGTCAAAAAAATTCGAAAAAATTATTTTTGGCTTTCTTATGATGATATGGTCCTAACAAAATTTATTTCGTCGAATTCTGAGACTGTTTGAAAAATGGCAATTTTTCAGTCAATTAATTTTGACCGAAATTGACAAAACACAGTTTCTTTTGCCACGCTCACATACTAGCTTCAAAAATCATGAATTTTAAAACCTAGCAATAATTTTACATTCCGGATCCAACAAAAGTGGTTTCGTCGAATTCCGAGGTCGTATGCAAAATGTCTATTTTCAAGGGCGATATATTCTCTTTAGAGACCTTTCTGAAAATTCATTTGGCCATAACTTTTGATTCCCGCTATGAAACTTCGATTTTTCAGATTCGTTAGAAAGATATTCATTAACAAATTTAAATATTTTTCGTTTCACCAAAATCCTGTCTATTCTGCATCCTGTGTGGTCAGTCAAAGTTCAGGTTTAACTTTTCCAACTACCGTCCTTTTTCTAATTCCTTTTGTAATTAAATTAAATATATTCGCATTAAATTCAAACAAAATTTATTCCTAGTCATTTTTATTTAAAATAATTCATTTCAACTATTTAAACACATCTAAAATCTCTAAAATGAAAATTTTAAATTGGCCCCAAATGCTGGGTTGTTACTGTAACACCCCACCTCCGCCAGGGTGGCTCTTGCAAGCACTCTGACTTTGGAGGGGCATTTGAATCGGGTAAACATGCATAATGATATATCAAGGCAGAACAAGAACATATGTATATATGTAAACAGAGTAAATAACATAGATAAAACAGCGGAAGATTTCAAACTATTTCAAAACAAGTCTGGTACAACATAATGTCAACTTTCCAAATAAACAAGTCTAGATAAAACAACATCAACTGAAAAACTGAAATACATAAGTACTATCCCCAAAATAAGTGATAACCATAGCTAGCTTCATGTCAAGACCGTACATGAGCTAAATCCCACAAGCAAGCGATCAGAAATCCAAGCTAAGCTCCAATATTCCCTCCCTGAGAACCTTGGGGGGGGGGGAAACGGAAGAAAAGAGGCGAAAGAAAACAGGTCAGTCAAAAAGACTGAGTAAGCCCTACTACAATCAATGTAAACTGATAAAGTTAACTGACATGAGCAGCAGGGATGAACATAAGGATAACAACATACTAGCATGATGATTAACTAACAAGGTAGATAAAGGTGTCATCGCATAATCAGGATTAAGGTTTTGCACCACAGGTGTACTAGCAAACTAACATGACTTGAATAAACAAGTAATGATCCCTTGGCCCAAGCTTTGGCCCAATAACATGTAGTGGCCCCAATACGAGGTCCAAAGTGTAAACAAGAAGTGATCCCCAGGCCCAAGTTTGGCCCAACATCATGAATGACCCAAACCAAGGTCCAACTAGCACGGTCTAGTCGATCGGCTCCCTATAAGCCTAACTCGTCAAGTGTCGGTGTCATACGGCCCAACTACGAAGTGTAGCTAAACTGTGCTAGGTCGACCCTAGGGTGTATCAAGTCCTAGAGTGTCAACCACTGACACAAATCAATGCACGCACAGTCTAAACCTACTGGTGCCCGTGCCTGCTTTTTCAACTTCGGACATGTGCACGACCATGGCCCGCCTGAACCTACACCGGCGCACCTACTCAGCCGTCGTTTTGGTCGCTTACATGGCATCCCAGTAATCGTGCCCCTCCCTAGCCTAGTCCCTAGGGTATCATGATACAACTAAGAGGGTTACTGGTGCAAAGGACCACGTAACTAGGGTTTCCTTAACGGGTTAAACGTGGTTAACCCAACCCATTCAAGTACCAAGTTGGTTAAGTGTACCCAAGGTTCATGACTTAACCCTACCAACCCATCGTGTTTAATTGGTTAAGTATTCAAGCGGTCCATGACTTAACCCTAATCATGAGGCATTAATTAATTTAATGCGCCTTAACCTCTCACATTAGACTTTGTTGTGGTTACTAGTTAAGCCGGGCGGGTCCGGGTAGCTTTACACCACAACTTGGTCTAACCTCGGGTTCAAGGTACAACATGGCCAACTTCTCACATTGGGTCCTATTGTTTGTAGCAACTAGTTAAGCCGGTCGGTTCCGGGTAGGTTTACGCTACAAACTCAACCCAATCTCGAGTTGGTCACACTTATCTTTTCTAAGTGTCATGTCCATCATGTTTCCAAAACATGTTACAAATTTTCAAGCAATTGGGTAGACCTAACTTAATAGGTAAATTCCCAATGGGTAGACCTAACTTAATAGGTAAATTCCCAAGCTTATGTTTTTATGTCTTTTAAATTTACCCAACCCCAAACGCAATCCCATCGCTTACATATCGCAATAGCGCATAAAGGATAGAAAGAGGGAACTTGGCATAATCATGACATAAAAGTGTTGAAGCCACAAGTTCAACATGGTGGCATATGAAACGTACATATGTTCATATACTTGCATATTACATTTTTAGGCCTCAAAAGCATGCATAAAACCAAACTTAGCATATTGGTGATACATGGTGATAAATGACATGTAAAAATGGCCATAAGTTCGCATCTAGCCTCACATGCAAGTTATCATAAGAGATATGATAACTTACATGTTGCCAAAATGCAACCTTTAGCATAAAGCTTGAAGCTTTATGTTCATAAACCCAAGATAAGCTTGCATAACATGATAACATGAGCCAAATGATCAACCCAAACTTGCATAACATAACTTGCATATCATATGACAAACTTGCATATCAAACTTGCATAACATAACTTGCATATCATATGACAAACTTGCATATCAAACTTGCATAACATAACTTGCATATCATATGACAACTTGCATATCAAAACTTGCATAACATAACTTGATGAACTTGCATATCACATCATAGTAAACTTGCATAACACATCATAGTAAACTTGCATATCATGGCAAACTTGCATATCATACATTTAACTTTAGAGTTTAAGTATGAAAGGAATAGGGCTTACAATACTTAGGAAATATGACAAAGCCCTTATGCAACCAATTAGACCCAAAATGCAAGCTTTAACATAAAAACCCTTGAGCAAAAATGATCAAAACTCTTTCTTTATGATGCAAATATAGAAACTTGACTTGAATGCAAGCTAATGATGCTCATACAAGCTTGAAAACACTTGTATGCATGGAAAATCTCATAGAAATTTATTTAGGAATTTTATGAAGAGAGTGGAGGCCATGAGAGGATTGATTTTGCCATAGTTTAGTTACTAGAATGAATAATGATGATTTAGGGTTAGGTTAGGGGCTTATTTATAGAGATTAGGATTAGTTTAGGCCCTAGGATTAACCCTAGTTTAGATCTAAACCATCAAAAATCGTCATAGGCCAGCAGAACAGACCAGAGAACCAAAACAGGTGCACCAAGCCAGCCAGGGTCAAGCCAGAAAGCTGTGCAGGTTTCTGGCTCGACACGGGCGCACTTCCCAAGTGCGCCAGTGTATTTTTGTGCTGGCGCACTTCACAAGTGCGCCAGTGCATTCTGGCTTGTTTTCGGTTTTTCTGCCTAACTTCGTTCGTCCATATCTTCTTCATACGGACTCCGATTTTCGAAAACTCGGACTCTATTTCGCGTATTTTTCCGTGACGAACGCAATGGCACAGCCCGTTTCCCTTGATTCTGATTTTAGAATTAAATTCTGCCTCGACTTATGTTATAACAGGTTATTGAAAATACGGGTTGTTACATTCTCCCCTCCTTAAAGGATTTCGTCCCCGAAACCTTAAAGTTAGGAAGAACGTATCCTACCATCCAACATCCATCTACTCAAAACATCATCCACGAGCAATCATTGTCCTTACAAGATTCTAAATGTTGCATGAACATATGCAAAGGTGTGTGCATATGTACTTATCTAATGCAAATATCATCAATGCAAATTATGTTAGTGAAATGAATCCATATGTATGCAATTCCTAACATAATGTATAACATCTATATGTGTGCACATAACATACATCCATATGCAACATCCATGTGATAACACAAAAATTTCCATCCATGAATAAGCATAAACACCCATGCATATGCAATATGAGGAGTGTGTGAGCCGATCTAGTGCCTAACGTGTATAATGCATCCACGAGTAACCACTTGCAAACACTTGCAACCACTTGCAACCATCAAGCATAACATGTTTCAAACACATGTTTCATCCAAAGGGTTTCTACCTAAGGTTCTCATGACAAGATTAACATGATATAGATAGCAAAAGAAAGATATGCTACAAAGAGATCGGGAAGATAAGCAGGATATACTCCTTTCGGATTACGAGAAATCCCTTCCTAACCCAACCTATATTCTATAAAAGCCCAAAAGGTTTAGTCAACCTAACGGACCCCCTTCAAACCCGGACATGTATTACTAGCCAATAAGTCATACCTCCCGACAGAAATAGGACCGAAAATGGGACCGAGATGATATACATAAAAAGATAACATGCGAGTAAGTTCCGCAGGAAAACAAGGATCAAGGATATACTCTTAAAAAGAGATATGATGCGCGTATCTAGCCTTCAATCTTCTAAGTCACGTTTCCTTGAGTTTAACTCCACTGTGCTTTGGCCGTCTTTTACTTCATGATTCCTTGGCCTCTTAACTCTTATTTCCAAATATGAGTTGGAACCCATTTCATTGTCGCCTCTCGTCTTCCTCTTTCACTTACTCTTCTTCTATCATACTCGGCTTAAACATAACTGTGACTTCATGGTTTCATGCAAGCTCTCCAAAATTCACTAGTGAACCCTGGATCTCGTTACTTACCATAAAGTATTCCACGCAGCAGAACTTTTCTCGAAAATACCAATCCACGTTGCCAATGAACCGTCCGCCTGCGAATGATAGGCCGTGCTTAGATTCAGTTGCTTGCCCATGACTTCTCGTAGACTATCCCAAAACTGGCTAGTGAAGATTAAGTCATGGTTACTAACTATACTTTAGGAAACCCCGTGCAACCGCTTTATTTCTTGAAAGTAAACTGTCGCTAGCTATGATGCAGTCCTTTCGCTCTTTACCGGAGTGAAATGAGCGCTCTTCGTGAGTCTACCTACTATGACCCACATGCTTGTATTCTCTTTCCTTGACCTAGGCAGTCCATCCACGAAATCCTTCGTGATGCTTTTCCCTCTTCCATTGCGGGGACCTCCAACGGATATAATAGCCCACCGGGCTTCTACGACTCGGCCTTTAACCTGTTGGCACAACATGCACCTTGGGAAAAACTCGGCCACCTCCTCGAGTGATGTGCATCTTCTTTCTCTCATCGCGTCTTAGCCATCCCTTGTCATCTATAGCGAGGTGACTTATCATCTCGCCTCTAGTCAACTTGTCCATGATCTCGACTAACTACGGGTCTTCTTTCTGCGAAGTCCCTACTTGATCCAGAAGGGTATGTCTAAACTCAAGGGACACTAACTGACTAATTAAACTGAGAGAACTTCTTACTTCAATTGTCCTCGTCGGAGCTTTCCGGTCTTGAACCGCGACCACTTTAGCAGGATCCACCACTAAGCCTTGCTTAGAAACTATGTACCCAAGAAATCTAACTTCTTTTTCTCCCAAAATGACATTTGGAGGACTTGGCTTTCAACTGATGTGCTCTAAGCGTATCCGTCACCTCCTTGAGGTGTCTAGCATGTTCTTCCTCGTTCTTTAAGAAAGTCAGGATATCGTCTACAAAGACTACCACAAACTCGTTCAGGAACTCCCTAGACACCCTACTTATCAAGTCCACGAAATAGGCGGGTGCATTAGTCAAACTGAATGGCATGACCAGCCATTCTAAGAATCCATCTGGAGTTCTGAACGTAGTCTTGTCTATACTATCCTCAGCTACCCTGAGCTGATGGAATCCAGTAGCAAGATCAAGAGAGAACAGATGTTCCCACAGGCTGAACAAATCATTGCTCCTTGGTAATGGTTGTCTATTCTTCTTGTTCTACTCACGATAATCAACACACGGGCGAAGCGAACTGTCCACGTTAGTAGCGAATACTACTAGAGCACCTTCCTTGGAAATGCTTTATCGAATGGAGTTCTTCTCAAGCAACTCCTTCACTTGCTTACTTAACTCCCATCTTGCGGGACCATGTGCCTAACCGGCCACGAAATTATCTTGGCATTATCAACCAGATAAATGCGGAAATCTATCTCTCGTTTAGGGGTAACCCCCTTCACTTCACCCAAGATATCAGGATATTCTCGGACCACCCTCACCGATTGCAAACTATCGATAGACGAGCTGAGGGATTCAAGATAACACAACATGACGGGACTCATAGGGTTACAAGAAATTTTTAGGGTGTCACCGAGGCGAGTCATGAGCCTCACAACCCTATGCTCAAAAATCAAGGATGGCTCCAAAACTGGACAACCCATCCAAGCCCAAAATCAACCCATACCCCAAGAAACCGAGAATATAAGCATCACACGAGATCTCTACACTAAAGATAGAGATTTTCAAATCCACGTAGATAATAGACAAATGGGCGGAACCCCCAATTGGATTTGAAACACACACGGGATCATTCACTTGACTAGTACTTAGGTGCAAACTTTCAACTAGATCAGATGAAATAAACTATGCGATGCACTAAAATCAAACAAGGTATGAACAGGAAAATCAGAGATATATGCAAGGCTCTCAACAGAAATACTACCTTGATCGGGAACTGGAGCGGCATTGAGAGCATGAACTTGCCCTCCTGAAGGTCCAGCACGCTGAGGCTGACCCTGGCCTTGCCCTTGCTTCCTAGGGCAATCCTTGTTAAAATGTCCCGTCTCTCCACTGTGAAAGCACCCACCCAATTTCCTTCTCTTCTTTCTACAGTCCTTGGCTATGTGCCCAACAATCCCACAGAAATTGCACTTTCTTGTTTCCTTTGCCTTGTTCTTGTTGCCCTTGTCGTTCTTGTTGTTCTGATTGCCTTGACTGCTCTGACCACTTGGATTACCCTGATTTCCTTTTCCCTGGGAATCAGTCTTCTTGGCTTGAGTATCATTTTTCTTGACATCTCCCTGAAGTAACGCCATATCAACCAAGCTCTCAAATGTGGCCCATGGGGAATATGTGACATAGCCAATCCCTGCAACGGCTCATTCAATCCTCTAGCAAAACGAAGAGCCTTCTTCTGAGGAGTATTCACCATATCCAAGCCAAAATGAGCTAACTGATTGAATTTGTTCACATATTCCTTGACAGACATATCTCCTTGTTTCAAAGTTATGAACCTCTCCATTTGCAGATTCTCCTCAGCAGAAGATAGAAACTTAAGCACGAACCTTGCCCTGATATCGGCCCAAGTCTCAACAGGCCTAGTACCATTGGTGACTTCCCACCAATAAGCGGCTTCATCCTTCATAAGCCAAACCGCCAACAAGATCTTCCTCTGATCGTCTAACCCAAAGATAGCAAATAAATCCTCGGTCTCTTTCAACCAATTTCTGGCCTCTACAAAAGTCTCAGTGCCTTGAAAGTTCTTGCCACCCATTGCATTGAAATCCTTGCAAGTCTTTGCGAAGTCAGCCTGAGGATGCTGAGGGGGAGGAGGAAGAGGAACCTCAGCGACAGGAGGAGGAGGAACATTAACTACTGGAGGAGGAGGAGGAGGGACATCTGCGGGGCCGGCTTCGGTCGCCCTAGCCTCCAACAGTCTCCTATACCAAACAGGTACGTGTACTCCCTCCGGAATAGCAAAGTTATCGGCCATACTAAAAACGAAGAAAAAGACAGATTCAGAATGGAGAAAAAAACGAAGGAATTTTGCTAATGGCTTTTTGGGGAATAGCCTTTAAAATAAACTAGACTTTTCTTTGGAAAATACTTTATACTTGGTTTTGAAAATAGTTTTCCAAAAGTTTTCTTAAAAACCGTTTTGTTCCTTCTCGTAAACCATATGCTCTGATACCAAATGTAACACCCCACCTCCGCCAGGGTGGCTCTTGCAAGCACTCTGACTTTGGAGGGGCGTTTGAATAGGGTAAACATGCATAATGATATATCAAGGCAGAACAAGAACATATGTATATATGTAAACAGAGTAAATAACATAGATAAAACAGCGGAAGATTTCAAACTATTTCAAAACAAGTCTGGTACAACATAATGTCAACTTTCCAAATAAACAAGTCTAGATAAAACAACATCAACTGAAAAACTGAAATACATAAGTACTATCCCCAAAATAAGTGATAACCATAGCTAGCTTCATGTCAAGACCGTACATGAGCTAAATCCCACAAGCAAGCGATCAGAAATCCAAGCTAAGCTCCAATATTCCCTCCCTGAGAACCTGGGGGGGGGGGGAACAGAAGAAAAGAGGCGAAAGAAAACAGGTCAGTCAAAAAGATTGAGTAAGCCCTACTACAATCAATGTAAACTGATAAAGTTAACTGACATGAGCAGCAGGGATGAACATAAGGATAACAACATACTAGCATGATGATTAACTAACAAGGTAGATAAAGGTGTCATCGCATAATCAGGATTAAGGTTTTGCACCACAGGTGTACTAGCAAACTAACATGACTTGAATAAACAAGTAATGATCCCTTGGCCCAAGCTTTGGCCCAATAACATGTAGTGGCCCCAATACGAGGTCCAAAGTGTAAACAAGAAGTGATCCCCAGGCCCAAGTTTGGCCCAACATCATGAATGACCCAAACCAAGGTCCAACTAGCACGGTCTAGTCGATCGGCTCCCTATAAGCCTAACTCGTCAAGTGTCGGTGTCATACGGCCCAACTACGAAGTGTAGCTAAACTGTGCTAGGTCCACCCTAGGGTGTATCAAGTCCTAGGGTGTCAACCACTGACACAAATCAATGCATGCACAGTCTAAACCTACTGGTGCCCGTGCCTGCTTTTTCAACTTCGGACCATGTGCACGACCATGGCCCGCCTGAACCTACACCGGCGCACCTACTCAGCCGTCGTTTTGGTCGCTTACATGGCATCCCAGTAATCGTGCCCCTCCCTAGCCTAGTCCCTAGGGTATCATGATACAACTAAGAGGGTTACTGGTGCAAAGGACCACGTAACTAGGGTTTCCTTAGTGGGTTAAACGTGGTTAACCCAACCCATTCAAGTACCAAGTTGGTTAAGTGTACCCAAGGTTCATGACTTAACCCTACCAACCCATTGTGTTTAATTGGTTAAGTATTCAAGCGGTCCATGACTTAACCCTAATCATGAGGCATTAATTAATTTAATGCGCCTTAACCTCTCACATTAGACTTTGTTGCGGTTACTAGTTAAGCCGGGCGGGTCCGGGTAGCTTTACACCACAACTTGGTCTAACCTCGGGTTCAAGGTACAACATGGCCAACTTCTCACATTGGGTCCTATTGTTTGTAGCAACTAGTTAAGCCGGTCGGTTCCGGGTAGGTTTACGCTACAAACTCAACCCAACCTCGAGTTGGTCACACTTATCTTTTCTAAGTGTCATGTCCATCATGTTTCAAAAACATGTTACAAATTTTCAAGCAATTGGGTAGACCTAACTTAATAGGTAAATTCCCAATGGGTAGACCTAACTTAATAGGTAAATTCCCAAGCTTATGTTTTTATGTCTTTTAAATTTTCCCAACCCCAAACGCAATCCCATCGCTTACATATCACAATAGCGCATAAAGGATAGAAAGAGGGAACTTGGCATAATCATGACATAAAAGTGTTGAAGCCACAAGTTCAACATGGTGGCATATGAAACGTACATATGTTCATATACTTGCATATTACATTTTTAGGCCTCAAAAGCATGCATAAAACCAAACTTAGCATATTGGTGATACATGGTGATAACTGACATGTAAAAATGGCCATAAGTTTGCATCTAGTCTCACATGCAAGTTATCATAAGAGATATGATAACTTACATGTTGCCAAAATGCAACCTTTAGCATAAAGCTTGAAGCTTTATGTTCATAAACCCAAGATAAGCTTGCATAACATGATAACATGAGCCAAATGATCAACCCAAACTTGCATAACATAACTTGCATATCATATGACAAACTTGCATATCAAACTTGCATAACATAACTTGCATATCATATGACAAACTTGCATATCAAACTTGCATAACATAACTTGCATATCATATGACAACTTGCATATCAAAACTTGCATAACATAACTTGATGAACTTGCATATCACATCATAGTAAATTTGCATAACACATCATAGTAAACTTGCATATCATGGCAAACTTGCATATCATACATTTAACTTTAGAGTTTAAGTATGAAAGGAATAGGGCTTACAATACTTAGGAAATATGACAAAGCCCTTATGCAACCAATTAGACCCAAAATGCAAGCTTTAACATAAAAACCCTTGAGCAAAAATGATCAAAACTCTTTCTTTATGATGCAAATATAGAAACTTGACTTGAATGCAAGCTAATGATGCTCATACAAGCTTGAAAACACTTGTATGCATGGAAAATCTCATAGAAATTTATTTAGGAATTTTATGAAGAGAGTGGAGGCCATGAGAGGATTGATTTTGCCATAGTTTAGTTACTAGAATGAATAATGATGATTTAGGGTTAGGGGCTTATTTATAGAGATTAGGATTAGTTTAGGCCCTAGGATAAACCCTAGTTTAGATCTAAACCATCAAAAATCGTCATAGGCCAGCAGAACAGACCAGAGAACCAAAACAGGTGCACCAAGCCAGCCAGGGTCAAGCCAGAAAGCTGTGCAGGTTTCTGGCTCGACACGGGCGCACTTCCCAAGTGCGCCAGTGTATTTTTGTGCTGGCGCACTTCACAGGTGCGCCAGTGCATTCTGGCTTGTTTTCGTTTTTTCTGCCTAACTTCGTTCGTCCATATCTTCTTCATACGGACTCCGATTTTCGAAAACTCGGACTCTATTTCGCGTATTTTTCCGAGACGAACGCAATGGCACAGCCCGTTTCCCTTGATTCAGATTTTAGAATTAAATTCTGCCTCGACTTATGTTATAAAGGTTATTGAAAATACGGGTTGTTACAGTTACAATCTCCCCCGCTTAAGAACTTTTCGTCCTCGAAAAGAAAAAGGGAAGAATAGAAGGGTAGGAACCAACATAAAGAATGTTTTTAAAAGAACTAGTACCACCTAAAACATCAAGCTTACCTGCTCCTTCAGAAGAAGTAGGTGCGGAAGAAGGTGGTGCATTTGCTCCCTCGTACACATGGGCAACTTGTGAACTCCTCGATAGTGGGCAATTACGTTTGATGTGACCCATTTTATAACAGTTATAGCATCTTCTAGTGTCCTCTCTTCTGTCCTCCTTTGGATTCCCGTAGTCCTTGCTATAGTGTCCAAACTTCTCGCAGTGGTAGCATTGTAGTTTGGTCTTATCATGAGTCTTAGCGGCTCCAGAACTGCTTTCCTCAGACTTCTTCTCATAGCGACAGGCAAACTTATCCTGAAGCCTTTCCACCTCTTGCCTTGCAATATACTCTTCATTAAACAGCTCTTTAAATTTGGTCCAAGTCATTTTTTCTTCACCTTCACCTATATTGACCTCTTCCCACCAAAGCTGTGCTTCGCCTTAGAGCATCCATGAAGCCACAAATCTCTTCCTTTGATCTTCCAGTTCTAACGCTCTAAATATCTTTTCACAATTCTTAAGCCATGCCTGCGCTTGTGTCACAGTCTCCGTACCTGTGAACGGAACTCCATCTAAATCCTTAAAATCCTTCACTACCTTCACAAAGTCAAAGGGTTGCGGTGGTGGTGGTGGCTGTTGAACTGTGGCCTCCTCAGTTTCAGCAACATTTTGCCCCATTTCTCTAACTCTAGTAGTTCTAGCGGCATGAGTACTCATTTTTAGTTAGTTATGTACGATCCAGGAAAGAGTCAGAACAACTGTAATGGTGATTTGAAGAAATGGTAAAGATAAAAAGGACGGATGATAAGATGATGATGGAATGACTGACTATTATGTATTCACATGAAATGTTCACCATAGAATATTGTGATTCTATGTAAATGAATTATTATAATTATGTTATATTCCAAAGCTAAGTTTAACCAAAGCTTTGATACCAACTGTGATGACCCCAAACTTCCACGGAGTGAAAGTAAGGAATAATCATTTGGAATACAACATAAATACGATAATACAAATCACAGGTACAACATAGCATAAGAAATTCATAGAGTAACAACATCATAGCAGCGGAAATATAATGTCATCAACCACAGAAAGTCCAAAGTCACAGAATTCTAAATTATTACACCAAGTTTGCAGAAAAAGAAATAAGTTCCAACTTCAACTTAAACAACGTGAAATGAAACAAGTTTGATGTCTGGAATTAAAAAGAGAAAAATGCAATAGAGCAAATGATAGATGTCTTCAAGCTCCAAGTCATCACCTCTCCATGAAAGCAAATCCAAGAAAGATAATAAGCAGCTCCAAAGAAAAGACTCCAAGCAAAGAATGAACCTGTTTACTTGGCTGCCCGTGTAGAAAGGAGGGCACCCGAGTTTGCAAAAAGGTGGAAACAAACAACGGGTCAGTCGTGGGACTGGTGTGAGAATTTTTAACTAATTATTCACTATTAATAAGGCAAATCCAAAGACCACGCCGCTAACGCGGAACGAGTTTACTCTAATGGATTGCCGTGCATAATTTAGTGTCAGAACAAATAATAAGTAAATCGTAAAACAACGCTATGATTTTGAGAAAAATGGAATCACCATAAGACCCAGGTCCCATCACCCAATGCAACACAAACCAGAGGATATGGTTTTACCTTATGGTGATTAAACATGCTAAATACGGCAAATACGAGTTAATATCATTATTAGTATATATCAAAACATTTCAAAATAAATGTATCAATCCTAGGACACATAGATACCATAATACTATGCTTCCATACTAGTAATACAATCAAATTCGTAGGTTCGTATTGGAAGTTTGGATTTTCATCATGAGTCAAGGCTAGGGAGGAGCTCCTTACCGATTCGAGACACTCTAGCTAATGTCTCAGGATCCCCCGCAGTGAACCCTTGGATAGTTGCAGGGCCGGTCCACACATACAGCTTCGTGGATTGGCAATTCCTCAACACACGTTTCCTGATCCTATAGGACCCATCATCCGAGGCGCCTCATTCCATCATCCACATAAGTAAAATGTTGGGCCGTGTTAAAGCCCAATCACCACTTCTAGCTAGAAAGAAACGTGCTGCTCTCCCTGCGTTCCCTTCTCCCGTTTTAGACTCCGCCGGTGTGTGAGGCTCGCGAAGTCACGCTATACACAAAGCTATGCTTAAACAGGCTATGCTTTGATCATCCCACAAGGCCTGCTTTTCAACAAAGCCTTGATCATATGCATCTTAGCATGTCACATCGTCACTCCATACCGCACTACCAATCCTTTGCCGAAATATATGAAAGGGTGTTAAGCAAGAGAATAAATTCTCCGCCACCAAACATCCATACATTCGACAGAAGATTAATAACATGATATTTAATGGAGTACAATGTCAGACACACAATCCATTTATTAGCTTATGCTCCGGGTCTGAGCGAAAACCAAACCCGTGAAATCAACACGTACGTTTGGGCAATGACCATGACCCTTGAATTGGGAGCAAGTCAAATCAGGGCCTCGATCGTTGTCCATTCGAGGGAAGATTTACGGTCTTCATACGCCATCTTCATACTTCAATTAATGTCGTTTGATTTATTTGGAGTGAGAGAACTCGGACTTTCCAAATAATCCTCGTATATGTATATATTTAAAATCCTTCGTATTTGCTGATATCATTTTATATTGATAACTTCCCATTTTAATTATTTAAAATAATTAAATTTTTATATAACGACGCCTTGAGTCAATGGGCGACCATGGCGCTGCATTCAACCAATTTTGATTTTTACATTTCTCAGAATCTAACCGTTGGATCTTCACGTAGTATATATCGTTGGAAAGATTTTTCCAAGACGGTCCTAACGGTTTCAGTTTCAAGGAAATCCGACGGTCGGATGTTCTTGTATAGTCGTTTTAAAGGTATGATTTCAAAACGCGAACTACCGTGCTCCATTCGTTTAATTTTAATTATATATATATATATATATATATATAATCGTAATAACGTCGTTTGATTTAAACAACGCTCTAAACAACTACCAATCCTCATTAAATTTTAGTTCATTTGAAAATGAAGATAATATTACCGCATCCAAAATTCATTCTTTACTTACATTAAAATGTGAATTCCATTCTTTTCATTTTCATAAAAAAAATGTACATTTAATTTCTATTTTCTATTTACATGTAAGAATGTAAATTTTGGATACATTGCAAAATCCTACTTTTACATTACATATAAAAATGTAGATTTCGACCCCAATGTACATTCTCATTTTAGTTACATATAAAAATGTAACTTATATTTGCAGTGTGAATTCTATTCTAAATTTACATATAAAAACGTAAATTTAATTACAGTGCAAATTCTACTTTCTATTTACATTATAAAAATATGATTTTTAATTACAATGCAAAATCTCATCATATGTTACATTATAAAAAATGTAATTTTTAATTACAATGCAAACACTTATCATATGTTATATTATAAAAAAATGTAATTTTTTTTAATTACAATGCAAACTCTACTTCCTATTTACATTATAAAAATATGATTTTTAATTACAATGCAGACCCTCATTCTAATTACATAGAAAAATGTAATTTTAATCCTACAGTGCAAATTCACATTTTAATTACATAGAAAAATGTAATTTTTATCATACGGTGTAATTTCGTATATAATTTACATATAAAAATGTAAATTTTAACATACGACGTAAACTCATTTTAATTACATAGAAAAATGTAATTTTTATCATACGGTGTAATTTCCTATATAATTTACATATAAAAATGTAAATTTTAACATACGATGTAAATTCACATTTTAATTACATAGAAAAATGTAATTTTTATCATACGGTGTAATTTCCTATATAATTTACATATAAAAATGTAATTTTTAACGTACAATGTAAACTCACATTTTAATTACATAGAAAAATGTAATTTTTATCATACGGTGAAAATTCACATTTTAATTACATAGAAAAATGTAATTTTTATCATACGGTGAAATTTCCTATATAATTTACATATAAAAATGTAAATTTTAACATATGATGTAAACTTACAATTTAATTACATAGAAAAATGTAATTTTTATCATACGGTGAAATTTCACATTTTAATTACATAGAAAAATGTAATTTTTATCATATGGTGAAATTTCCTATATAATTTACATATAAAAATGTAAATTTTAACATACTGTCCTAATTCACTTCTAAATAGTATACAAAAAGATCATTTTTATTTTACCGTTCTGATTTACATCTAAACTACACATAAAAATGTAATTTTTATTTCAATCCAAATTCATGTCTAAATTTACATTATAAAAAAATGTAAATTTCATTTCACTACAATTTCCTAACTTTTATTTACATTAAAAAAAGTAAATTTATATACATACAACATTCCTACTTTTATTTACGTCATAAAAAAATGTAAACTTTATTTACAATGTTGAATTGATAATCTAGATCAATTCAAATAAAAAGACAAATCTTTATTTTCTATGTTGAATTGATAATCTAGATCAATTCAATTAAAAAAAACAAATCTTTATTTTCCATGTTGAATTGATAATCTAGATCAATTCAAATAAACAAAAGCACTAACATAACGATGGCAAACCATGTCTCTTTTATTATAAATCGATAAGTTTGATTAATTCAAATCATACAAAAGCGGTAACATAAGAATGTAACAATCATATATTTTGAATTGATAAATTAGATCAATCCAAATCGACACAAGTGATTACATAAGAGGTAATAATCATACGGATCTGAACTATCAATCACAAACACATACCAACCATCATCAAATATGACAAAACAAAATAGATCTGTATCGTAAGCATGATATTTACCATTCAAACTTCACATAACGCTAGGATAATAATTAATTTAATTAAATTTAATTAAAAATAAATTCTCACCTTGTTTAGGTTTGAAAAGAAGGTTCGAACTCGATCATATCTCGTGTTCAGAGTCACGGCAGTTTCAGATCTGAAAGGTTTCAATTTGAAATTCATATGTATAAATTAAAAAACTGACTTATTACAACTGTCACTGTAACGATTAAAAGCGTCGCAAAACTGAGTTGAGTTTTACCTTTAAAATTTCAGTTTGTTCAAAACTTTGAATCAAGGATTCGCGAGCTGTAGTTGATGTTTTCAGGAACCGATTGTTGGAGGTCGAAGGGGGTGGGGAGGCGCCTGAACGTCGGAAAAGGGGGGTGGTGCGGTGGCTCGTGGGTGGCGCGGTGGGCCCGTGTTCGGCTGGACTTCGCCGAGGTGGTGGAGGCGGCTCGGGCGACGAGGAGGGGCGGGGTTTGTCTGAGATGGAAGAGCGTTCAAAGATCTTCAAAAAAGTCCAAAGGGGCATATGTTAATTCGCCATGGATTGGGAGCAATCGGAGCTCAAAAATATGAGTTGTTCATGGGTTTCGGCTCTGTGAATTGGAAATCCCGTATTTATACGTTATTTCTAGGGTATTTTATTTTATTTTTAATTTAATTAATTCTAGAAATTAGGGTTTTTCTGTCCGATCTCCGAACGGAGCCCAACGACTGTCGATCAATAGGTTTTGATGCCTTCTGAATGCAATGGCGCTAGTGCCGAGGTCTAATTCTGAAGTTTATAGTATGTTTCCTTTATTTTCACATTAATTCTTTAATATTAAATTCGAACGTACTTTCTAATTTTACCGGGGTCACATACGAAGTCAGAAAAATCCAAAAAAAATATTTTTGGCTTTCTTATGATGATACGGTCCTAAAAAGTTTATTTTGTTGAATTCTGAGACTGTTTGAAAAATGGCTATTTTTCAGTCAATTAATTTTGACCGAAATTGACAAAACACAGTTTCTTTTGCCACGCTCACATACTAGCTTCAAAAATCATGAAATTTGAAAACTAGCAATAATTTTACATCCCGGATCCAACAAAAGTGGTTTCGTCGAATTCCGAGGTCGTATGCAAAATCTCTATTTTCAAGGGCGATATATTCTCTATAGCGACCTTTCTGAAAATTCATTTGTCCATAACTTTTGATTCCCGCTATGAAACTTTGATTTTTCTGATTCGTTAGAAATATATTCATTAACAGATTTAAATATTTTTGTTTCACCAAAATCCTGTCTATTTTGCATCCTGTGTGGTCAGTCAAAGTTCATGTTTGACTTTTCCAACTACCGTTCTTTTTCTAATTCCTTTTGTAATTAAATTAAATATATTCACATTAAATTCAACCAAAATAAATTCCTAGTCATTTTTATTTAAAATAATTCATTTCAACTATTTAAACACCTTTAAAATCTCTAAAATGAAAATTTCAAATTGGCCTTAAATTCTGGGTTGTTACACGACCTCCGTTTTCGACGAGACCACTTTTCTTGGATCTGGAATGTCAAATTATTACTAGATTCCAATTTTCATAATTTTTGGAATTAATATGTGAGTGTGGTGAATTTAAACGTGTTTGGTCAATTTAGTTTGAATTTAATCGACTGGAAAATGACTATTTTCAAATGGTCTCCAAATTCGACGAAATTAGTTTTGTTGGGACCGTATCGTCAAAACATAGCTAGATTTATTTTCGGAGCCCATATGTGGCCCTGGTAAATTAAAATGTACGTTAAATTCAATATTGACTGTAATATTAATTTATATTGTAATTTTAACGAAAACTGATCGTAACAGTTGAATTGGCTTGCGGGACATATCCCATTGTGTCCGGAATAGGGATAATTATTTTGGGGAGACAGTCGGTGGGTTCGATTTGGAGTTCAATTTTAAAAGTTGCTTTTTGGAAATTAAAATAACATATTTATTCACACCCCCTCCTTTCTCTTCTTCCAAATCAACCCTCTGTTCTTTTCAACAGAAACCGCGATTTAGAAAAAAAGAAATAAAAAAAGGAAGAACGACGGAAACCGCACCGCCCACCTCCACGCCACGCTACTGGGGTTCACCACCGCTGCCCCCATTGACGCCGATCCCCCCACTCTCTTCCCTCTCTCTCCAACGCCCACCTACTAAAACCGTGATACCCCAAACCCCCAAAAACCCCTCCACGTCTGAGAAACCACGCCACTCGCCACCTAGGGCCTGCCACCTCCGCCGCGGCCTCCCCCGCCACCACTGACGCGCACCATTCTTCTCCCCTCAACACAGTAAGTTTTTGTGCTTGTTTATTTATTTATTTATTTATTTATTTATTTATTTTGTTCTTCTTCTTTTTATTTATATATTAAAACATTGTTTTCAAAATCTAAATTTAATATAATAGAAGAGCTAGGATTTTTAATTTAAAAAAGCTTTGATTTTAATTAAAAAAGCTTTGATTTTTAATTTAAAAAGCTTTGATTTTTATTTGAAAAGCTTTGATTTTTATTTGAAAATCTTTGATTTTAAAAATAGAAAAGCATGATTTTTAAAAATAGAAAAGAATGATTTTTAAAAATATAAAAGCATGATTTTTTAAAAATAGAAAAGCATGATTTTTATTAGTAAAAATATGATTTTTATTAGTAAAAAACATGATTTTTATTAGTAGAAAGAAATGATTTTTATTAGTAAAAATATGATTTTTATTAGTAAAAATATGATTTTTATTAGTAGAAAATATGATTTTTATTTATAAAATCAAATAAATATAAAAATTTGATTTTTATAATGAAGTAGCGAATATAAAAATTTGATTTTTATATATGGAGTAGAGAATATAAAAATATGATTTTTATATATGTTTTAGCGAAATAAAAAATCGATTTTTATACATGTGATAGCTAGATAAAAATGTGATTTTTTAAAATGTAAATATCGTTGATTAAAAATATGATTTTTAATATGAACAGCGTAGAAAAGATTGAGTTGGAATTTCGGGCAAATCCCAACGGTTCAGAAATTCAGAAATAAAATTGGAGGAGAGGATCCCAAAGGTGAGAACTTCTCACTTTAATTTATTTTCCAGTTAAATATATATACTAGGATGTAGATGGTGCTTAGTAGCACCCTACACTTTTGTTTGAAACCATGTTTTATTGTTTGGTTGATTGGATTATTTGGTTTGGAAAATGAAATGAATTGATTAGAATTGGTATATACATGGTACGAGTCATTAGTAGGCGAGGAATAAGGCTAGACCTTATTCCGGTTCTAGTATCGCGCCGTTATGCTGCCGAAATTTTCTAAAATTATTAGAACAATAAAATTATCATTTTTATTGTATAAATGAACTGTATAAAATACTTATGAGGTGAAATAAATATTTTATAGTTAAAAATATAATTTTTAACGTGTATATGAATAAAATAAATATTCATTTACAAATCGGACGATTTGTTTAGGTACGCACATTTAACTGATATTGACTGGGATGATATATTTTACACATCGCCCAACTGCACAAATAATAATCAGTGTTTATTGTTTGAAAACCCCACATGGGTATTGGGATGATATTGGATATACATTAATCCCAATATTTAGTTGTATGTCAATCGATGGGTTGACAAACTGTTGTGAGCGTTAATTACTTATATTTATTGCTTATGCAGTTGTGTAATGCACTCTGGATGATGGTTGACTGTGTTTGATTATTGTTGTGTACATGTGTGTATGAAATCCATATAAATCAAATTATATGGTAATCGACCGTGTCTGATTCCAATTCGGAAGGAATGAATATTTTAAAATAACAAATACTTTAAAATGGCGAATAATGAATATTTTAAAATAACTAATATTTTAAAATAATATTCAATAATGGATCAAAATATGATTTTGATGTCCGATTTGGGATGGACACGAAAATATTTAAATATATAAAGCCATGTTGATTAAATTAACACCATTTTGATGGGAAAAATATTTATATCGATTTAATTCATCTTTATAATGAATATAAAAAAGGAAGTGATTTCAAAATCTAATGTTTTGAAAATATTATCATTTATATAGTAATGATATGGAATATTCAATTTTGATTTGAAATTGAATATGAAGTTGAAATCGTTTTGAAAACGAATTTATAAAATATGTTTTAAATGCAAATCGACGAAATATGTACATATTATATATATTTAATGGCCTGAATAGAATGCGCCGCGCCGCGGCAGTTCGCAAATTTCGACCATTGACTTTGAACCGACATTACGGGAGATTCGACCGTCAGATTCTCCTAAAACCATAACCGTTGGGTTCATATCGAAAAAAGCTTTCCAATGAATATAAGAGATTTTTAAATATAACGGTTGGATTTGGAATTATGTCCAAATCAAATTTGTAAAAGGTCGTTGTAAGTGCAGTTCGATGACCGTTTATGGAGATCGACTGTACGGGCCTTGATAAAATTATTTAAAATATCAATAATCGTGTAAAATCATAATAAATGGTTTGGAAAGAATTGGGATTTAAAAACAATCTATATTTATAAATCCAATATTTTTAAATAAATAAATTGGATTTGAAATGGTTTTAAAAATAACCAGAATTTCCAATGTATGAATTGGAATGGATTTGAATCGAAATTATCATCGAAATATTTCGATATTGGATTCCGTGATTATACGGGTATTGTGGAGGAATTTGGAAGATATATATATATCGTTATTCCTAATATGATATTTGTTGATTTCAGAATTTAATATTGAATATAAGCCGATATAATTTCTATTCAGAGCCTTGTATTTAATATTGAATGGTATTTGGGTTTGTCGTGAATAGTGTCTTAAATAACACTGTTCTTAAACCCTATGTGAAAAGAATAAATCTTTTGATTAAGACTATTAGAGTTTCCAATTAATTAACATTTAATTGGAATAAAATGGGGTGTAAATTGGGTTTTTTGTGAGATGTTTTTTAACATCATTCATTCTTTAACCCGGTTTACAGTGAAATGTGATTTGGGATTTATGAATCTTTTATTAAGATTTAATGGAAAATTTTCAAAGTAAAGTTTTCCAATTTAATATATTAAATTGGAATTGAATGGAATTCGATTGTATAATGATCAAAACGAGCTTCTGTGGAGGAAGACTGTTAATATATATGGAATTTAAAAGGCTTTGTCGTTATTCCATTTATATTATTAGTCGGATACGGAAATTGATATCGATTATATATTGATCTGTTTCCCGTGAAGATTCCATAATTAATGGAATGTGATTTGGGTTTATCGTGAACTGTGTTTTAAATGACATTAGTTTTTTAACCCAGATAAAGACAGGATAACATTTCTAACATTGTATTTCGAACTGTATGGTTGATCTCTGCTAAATATATATCTGTTTGATGGCATAGAATTTATTCTCTTGCTTAACACCCTTCTCTAAGACGTACGAGCTTAGAGGTTATATATCGGCAGAAATCAATAGTACGGCGTAGACTGTTGATGCGACATGTTTGTGTTTCCAAAGTTAAATAATCATTAATATTGATTTTTGGGAAGATTAAAACCAAGCGGGTTTTTAATGAATCTTTAATTGGATTGAAATGGGAATAGATAATTTAAATTATCAAATTTGGGAAATGATCAAGAATGGAGTATCATCAGTTTTGCTCCAAGCGATAGTTAAATCTTTAATTGGATTTGAACGGGAAACGGTAATTAATTTTACCGATAACACCGTGTGGTTAGTTATGGAGTAATACCAGTTTTGCTCCATGGGATGAATAGGTTAGGATTGAGAAATTAAATAAATGATTACTTTGGTAAGGTGCGCTAAACCCGACTAGTTTGGATAGACCTTAATTTGGGTTGAATTGATATCCAAAGGAAGATTAAAGAATAAATTTAAAGAATTTATCTTTGATAAAATTAATGGGAACCTTACCCAAATGATGTGAATATTTGAATAAATGAATATTATGGATTGGAATGAGGCGTATGTTGTGTTTTTATAACGCTTGTTTATTATACACGCGAGCTATTCGGAAAGGCCGGATTTATACCCATTCTGAATAACTGATTCAACGATAAGTCGACGATGAAGACGGTGGTTGAAGACCGGAGGTCTTCACATTGTTTGGATGATTACTGATGTCTTGATTGGGCAGTACACCCAAGACAAGGTAATAAGTGGTGATCGTCCAGACGTACTTGGAGATCGACCAGATATGCGAGGACCTCTCTCCTGTATTGGACACGGGATAAGGAATAAGGTGCCTCCGGTTTCGTTCAGGACCAGAACGAACTAGTGAATGGATGTGTGTCTGACATTGGATTTTATTCTGTGTTGATTGATCTCTATTAAATATATATTTGTTTGGTGGCGGATAATTTATTCTCTTTCTTAACGCCCTTCTCTGAGACGCACGAGCTCAGAGGTTATATATCGATAGACATCAGTCGCATGGCATGAATTGCCTACGTGGCATGCTGAGATGCAAAGGATCAAGGCTTCTATTGAAAAGCAGAGTCTTGTGGTTGATGATCAAAGCATGGCCTTAAAAGGCATAGCTTTGTGTATAGCGTTAATTTGCGAGCCTCACATTTCGGTATGAGTTAAAAACGAGATAAGGGGCCCAAGGAGAACATGACATTTCTTTCTAGCTATGGGTGGTATCAGGGTTTTGCAAGCCCATACATTTTTATATTTTTACTTATGTGGTTGTTGGAATGCAAGGCGCCTCAAATATATCGATTACTACGGAGCCGATGGATATTAAGTCATCTGGCTCAATTACGCCCTATAGGGCGGGGAAACGTGTGTTCAGGAATTGCCAATCCTCAAACGTATGAGAGGACCGGCCTTGGAGGATCCAGGGGTTGCCCAGAGTGTGTAGTCCCGAGCCATTTTCTAGAGTGTCTCGAAGAGGTTAGGAGTACATCCCTGGCCTAGACTCATGATGGAAATCTAGTTTCCAATACGTGACATTTCGGTCTTGATTGTAGAGCCTAATATGGCGACATGATAGATGGTACTCATACCGCCTATGATTGATACATTTATATTTGAATTTTTTTTATACACTATGCACTTATAATAGTATCAAATGATTTGTTTTAAACGTACCAAGCATGCTTGGCTATTATAAGGGAAAACCCTATCGTCCGACTTCCGTTGCATTGTGCAATGGGACCTGGGTCTTATAATAGCTTCATTTTTGCAAAAAGCATTGCACTGTTTATTCTATGCACTGGTATTCTTGGGAAGAAACCCGTTCCTCTTATATGGCGTGGTCCCTTGATTTACTCCATTTTAAAGTAAGGTTTTAAATAACTGTTTTTGTTCTCCCACCAGTCACATGAATGACCTGGAGTTTATTGTTTTAACCAAAACTCTGTGTGCCCCTATTTTCCACATGGGCAGCTAGTAGTTTTGGTTTTGCAGATATTATATTCACAGGATCATGGTTTATAGCTGGAGCTATATTCGGAACGCTCTGTATCCGTTTATTTGTTTCAGTTGTGTTATGTATTATTTTCCGTTGCTATGTAATGTATTTTAATCTCTGATATTTTTACTGTATATAATATTTATTCATACTCTGCATATTCTTGTACTCTGATGGAAATTGTTGTAATAAGTAATGAAATGTTCTTAGTTTGTGTTCTAATTTGTCATGTTCTCAGACAATCTGTTTTTTCTCTTCTCTTCGGAGACCGGGGAAGTTTGGGTCGTTACAATTGCCAATTTGATTAATCACGTTTCAAAAAAGTTGTATATATCTCATCATCTGTCTAAAATGCCAATTCATCGTGCCGAAATCAATAACCCTTGCTTTGTGTAAAACTCCTTGTACTGAAAAAGGTTTTTATGTTCTGGTTTGATAAATACCAAATAAAATACATTTATTTTGTATTGATTTCACCTTTTTGCTATGTCAGGGATTTCACCTTTTTGTTGTGTCATTGTCCGTAATTATAGAACTACATATTGAATGAGAGGATCATTCTTTTAGGGTGATCACCAATCTAATATGAATATCCTCAAGATGCTGATTAATATCAAGAGCATCAAATGATACAGACAATTATTTCAAAGTAAGAAACATTAAACTTTCAATATATAAAACTAACTTTAGTTATTCAATAAATTAATAAAACATGAATATTCAAGAGCATTCTCTATTTAATAATTAAGACTAAGTGTATTCGAGAAAATATTTTGCATATAACTAATAATGAGCTAATATTTATGACTAACTTTAGTTATTCATTTCAAACCTCTTTTGTTTGGTAATAACATTTTTTGGAGAAAATTTAAAACTAATAACGAATTGCTAACTCAACTCTACATGGCCAAAAGTGACATATTATCACAATTTGTTTTGAATTTGACATTTGAATGTTGTTTGTTTGGAAATAAACGATAAATTAATAAAAATTCCTTATAATTTTAAACTAACAGCAGAGAAAATGTTCATTAGTTAAAGTTAAAAGAATCATAAAAAATAATGTGTACTTACGTGCAACTATTTATTAATTTATGATGGTTTGATATGCACATTTGTTTTACCTTTTAAAACTTCAAGCAATTCTTCATCTTTTTTTATGTTGGCAAAATGCACAATCATTATAAAATTTACATTTGGAGCAGCTAAGCCATTCTAGTTCAGTTTTTGTTCACATATGCTTGCAAAACATAAACAAATTTTTGTATGGTATGTTTCTCGCTTTGTTTTTTAGGATACGAAATTAAAGAGCTGTTTTTGGCTACTTTCTTTTGTCCTACTATAATACTTTCAAAGGCATGTATAGTTTTAGATGTTTCAGGTATGAATAATTTCACTTTTCTACCTTACTGCAATACTTTCGACTTTTGAATACCTCAGCCCATGTTTTAAAAAATGCTACTAGTCTTCAGTTCTTCGCCTTACTGCACTGAGAAGATGAGACATGCTTTCAAAGAGTTACAATATAAAACTAAAATTGATGATGTGCGCTATGATCATATAGAAAATTGCAGTATACATGTTGTTGAATACACGACTTTACTTTTAAGCATGAATGGTTATTAGTATGTGTAGCTTAAGAGAACTGAAAAGAAAAGGATAGACTATTTAATACAAGTTGATTAAAAGATATATGAACTATTCTACATTATAATATTTATTGTTATTTGTAGGACCGTTCAGAAGAAATGGACGTGGCTATAACAAACCCAACTAGGGTAAGTTAGGTAAAGAAAGCATAGAATTCACGAAAGATGGATTATGCGTTGTTCCAGAGGATGCCAGGTTAGCGAGGTTCCTCGGTGACTTGGCCAGAAATTACAATCTTCTTCCTTTATCATTTTCGGATTGGAGATAGCTTGATGTCGAAAAATAAAGGAAATATGGAAAATCATATTGGTACGTTGTTTTATAATTAAGGTAGATTTTAAAACATATTGTCATTTTTGACTTTTAGTCCTTGTCGTTGCATTGCATTTTGCTATTTACACGAGCTTATTCTATATATTTATTCGGTTCATGGATTATATGGAATTTTGTGTGTTGGTCTTTATTGAATTAACAATTGCTTTTTATCTTTAAGTCATATGTTTAGGAAAATAGCCACATAAATGTTTTTATTTTGTTTTTTCACTAAGAAATAAGTTTGTATTAATTATGCTTGTTATTAATATAGTGTATTTTTGTGTTATTTAATTTTATTAGCTCGTGTACTAGTTATAATTTGAAGATAGAAAATACTTGAAATTCAATTGAATATAACTGTTTATTTCAGTAAAATCAAAAGCATATATACTTGGAAAATAGACGCACAGTAAAATATTACTTGTACTAATTGATTTTTATATACTATGAAAACTGCTTTGTTACTATCATAAAACTGGTTTTTATCCTTGCTAATTTAAATTGATTTAGCATTTATAATCATTAAAGTGTTATAGTAACAATAATATACCATCAAGTTATATTTTTATGCACTAACTATGGATGAGCTAATACATTATGATCATCGAAGTCCTATTTAGTTGATTTATTTGCCAAATTGGCTTACACAAGTTAACTAACCATGTAGAATTTCCTCATGTTTGCCAATTTGCAAATTTGTGTATCTTTTCTTTGAGCTTCTATTTATAAGATATACACTTGTTTTTCATTTCAAGGATATATACTATTGATTGGCGTGCCGAAGATATCCCTACAATTAAATATACGCTGCTAAAAAGGTGGTCTAAAAGGGTAAGAAATAATAGATCCAACCTTAAAAAATATATTATAACCCACATGTGGGCTCTTAAATATGTTTTGTATGTGGCGATGATCGTGTTGATAACGAACAATGGAGAAAAATGGTTGACTATTGGGACAATGATCCTCAAAGTAAAGTAAGTCTTTATATGTTTCTCGCTCTTTCTTTATAGTCTTGTGCATATTGTTATTTGTCCCACTATTCAACATTTTAATATTTTACTGTTAATAGGTTAAAGTTAAAAAAATATTGTGAATCATAAGAAGTTGAAGATGAGTCACACTGGTGGATCAATGAGCTTTGTGAGACACATAGCTAATTTTGTAAGTTCCCATACTTTTATTCTTTTTCATTGCTTTCACTTTCCTCGTATTATTTATTAACAAAATGTTGTGCACCTTTACTAAAGTAATTCTAATAATCAAAGTAATAACTACATAATTATGCACAACAAAAAATATATATTGAATCCAGTCTATATCTACATAATTGTATATAATTTTGTTTTGCATGAAAACATTAAAAAGGCTCCAAGTTGTTATATATTTTTGTTAGGGAATTTATTTGTTTGTTTTCAGGCTATATTTCTAATAGAATCAGCTGTGTAAATGATCTTTTTTGTGAAACTAAATAGTACAAAGTTCAAAGGTGCACATTTTAATCCAACAAAAAATAATTTGGACGAGAAATATCACATTTGTATTAAATTTTTCTCACATATCTTCATTAATTAAGTTGGTTTTTTGAATAGATAATTAACACATGTTTTCTATGGGTTGGACATATTCAACTTGGTTAGTGCAAAAAAAAAAATCTAATAGAAAAAAAAAGCATGACCGCGATCCCGATCTTATTGAAGCATATGAGTTGGTGCATAGAAGAAAGGACTGAAATAGAATTTCAGTTGTTGTTGCATTAGAACATATGGCGGTAAACTCATTTCTAATCGAAAATTAAAACATATCAATGATATTCATATAGAAAGCAATTATATTTTCTTATTCTATAAATACTATGAAGCCAAAGATGGTTAACAAAATTGAACCTTACTTTACTTTAATTATTTTTTGAAAAAATTATGAAACTTACAATATACAATAGCTTAGTATAAATTTATGTTATTATGAATTTTCGAATGACGCATAGCATAAAACTTTCTAACTTTTTTTTATTGAAACAATGTATACTAAATGAAATTTTTATACGAGATTTTATGATGAAACTTAATTGATATTAAACGATTTTTATTGATATTCATGTATTTCTTAAAACCTAGATTATACCAAAACTACATTATATGAACGATATTTATTTGGATATGAATAAATTGCAGAGCAAAATATCTCGTGAATTAAACCAACTTGTAGTTATCCATGGTAAAGAGACACATGAACAAAGGCTGCAAGCATATATAGCGGCTATGGGGTTTGAGGCTCATAACAGAGTTCGTTGTTATGGAGACCTGGTGACTCCAAGCAAGATGTCGTGGGTACGACAAACTCAACCTATATCATTGGTTCGTAAATCACACAAAGGACGCGAGTATGCGACTTTGGAGTCTACATGTTTAGATTTGAAAGAATTGTGTGAAAGCCAAAGTAAGGAGATTGAAGAATTAAAACACATGGTTTTATCCTCACAAAGACAATCGTCATAGTTCACGCTAGAACAAGCAATATCTCAAAATCATTCTATTTCAGAACATCAGCTACAACAATCTCCTGTCCAAAAGCAACCAAACACTCATGAATCATCTAGCATTCCGTATCAAGCACCCCCATAACAACATTTTTCATCTTAGCATATTGGAACCTCTCAACAATATATGCCACATCCACAGTTTAGACCTTGTCAATTTTCAAACTCAGTTGGTCCATTCTTCTACCCTCCATCATGTCGTCCTCCTTTTTACCCACCAATGTCTTATTTACTTGGAGAGTTTACATCAATGCTCAATGGGACGGTCTTTACGCAAAAAGTTATGCCTCCAAGTGATAATCAGATTGATGAGGGAGTTGGTACGTATAATTTTCTGTTATTTCTCAAATTTCAAGTAGTAAAATAATTTCAGTACATTTTCTCTAAAGTTTTCCAACAATAAATCGTTTTCCTTTTATGGTTACACGTCAAACCCCTTCTTACATATGTTTATTTTTACTTGAGAAGCATATTTAAGATGTTGCATTTGTACTTGATAACCATATCGTGTAAAATGAGCAATATTAAAATTTCCTGTCTAGACAACGTTTCCATTGACTAACATTTCTCAATAGGATAATCAAATTTAAATGCTAAAAAGTACTGTGAACTGTGTTCTTAACAAACCCTCACATTTTAGACCATATTTTACTAGTTGGTTTCTTGATACTTTTCATGTCGAATCTTGATGCAAAAAAAGTTCGGTCGCTGCATAGTAAACAACTCAAGAAAAACTTGAATCTTGATGCTAATAATGTTAGAGATTATAATCAAAAGGCAATCCATTTGATGTGATTAATAACATTGTTGATTTATTGTTTTTATTTGAAATAAAAATATTCTATTATATTATATTAACTGCGTAATGTAAATATTAACATAATAAAAGTCCTTAGAATAATAATATGAAATTATATAGTTCGATCAAGGCTTGAACTTGAGATTATATAATATATTAAGTATTATAATTCTTAAATGTCCCTAGTCAAGTTTTATTGTTTGCATAGGACAACAATAAAACATTGAGACTAGTACATTGATTGATTGATGATTACATCTCATTGATCATTAATATACATGATATTAATGTCAAGACATAAATATGTATTAGATAATAGCATATTGGATTGACCTACCATGAAAAAACTACATGGAATATAATTAAACGTATCATAAGTTATTCTTACAGTGACAGTGATGTAATGGTCCTCGGACCTGAAATCATTATAATTTTATTCGAAGACATTTGTGTTTTGATATCATTAAAAGTTGCTTTTAACTAAGTAGATGATAACGGTGATTATTGGATACATATTGAATCAAATAAAAATTATGAATGATCTAGATGGAATTTAACCCTACAAAATGTTTGTAGTGATATCCACGGGCATCTTGATTGAGTCAGACTATGAAATGCATGGCCATGCTCAAATACTGATTTGTTTTATTTAGCCTACTCATTGATCGAGATAAACAATTAAATTATAAAGAGGATGAAATGATCCATGCCTCAAGTTTAATCCTGGATATATTGGTTAAAAAGGATTATATTACATTGATACACTAGTCACAAAAAGGTTTTATCGAATCAATGATCGTATTATAACTTGGGTAGCAGTGATGTATTGCTAGATGCCAGTCACTGTTTATGATTTGAAATACGATTTAAAATCATTGCCAATGTTGTAATAACCTATAAGGTCACACATAAGAACACTTGAAAAAGGATGAAAACCGTTCACAACCAAAGGGGGTTCAAATGTTGACTTTTCCTTGCTTTTGAATTGGTTTAAGGGTTTCATAGTCTAAACTTATTTTAGAATTTTCCGGTTACCACATAATAAAATGAAGGTCGAAGGTTCTCATTTTAGTCATTCATGTTTTCAGAAAACCTAAAACCAAAAATTTGAAATCAAAGAATAACCTAAGACCCTAAATTGGCTAGCACCTTCCGTCCTTCTTCTCGATTATGTTTGACATCTTCGAGATCGAATGTTCGTGGACTGCTTTGGAGGCTCGCTATTTGGGGGGCGCAGATTAAAACCAATCTAGACCTCAACTCGATTGCGTGAAGAAGGATGAAGCTTTTTGAAAGGTATAACTCTGATTTACAAATAACCATATAGATCCAGTTGTAATTTGGTTGAAATTTCATTTATTAGACATGATTTTGAACCCTAATTTCCTTCAATGGTATCGGAGCATGGGTTCCTGTTAATTTGTATATTGAGTTTAATTAGGGTTTTGATCTATTCAATTTATATCAAATCCGACGGTATTGTGGACACAGTTGCTAGGAATATTTGACATAAATCCAGTCAAAGGTGAAATTGGATCATTAGAAAATGTTTTGTATGTGATACGAAAAATAAGTGGATATCTGGATTAAAATTCGTTGTTTTATTCTGGTTTAAAATGATTAAAGCATCATATGTTAATGTTTAAAATTCTAATATGAAATAATTTAAGCATATACCAAGATTTAATTTTGCTATAAATCTGAGATGGATCATAAATTAATATATATGATATTAATTTTAACCAAGACTCAGATCTTATTTACCATATTGGATGATATGAGATATATATATATATATATATACCTAGTTTAACAGTTTCCTTTGTATGCTTTATTAAACATATTTGGATACAATTGTTTATATTATGTAACAACCCGGAAAATCTGAACCAGTTTGAAAATTTTAATTTGGCTATTTTAGTGAATTTAAAATATCTAAAATAAATATTTTAAATAATAATGACGAAAAGTAAGTTTGAATCAACGTTTGAAAACAAATATAATTAATTCTAATTATAAACAAGGCCTGAAATGGCGCGGTAGTTTCAAAATTTGAATTCAAACTTTGACTGACTGTACCGGGTGTAAAACAAAACAGATTTGAGTGAAACCAAAAATATTTAAATTTGTTATTGAATATCTTTCTAACGAATCTGAAAATTCGAAGTTTCGTTGCGGGAAGCAAAAGTTATAGCCAAATGAATTTTCAGAAAGGTCGCTATAAAATTTATATAGCCCGTGAATTGCAAACGACCTCAAAATTCGACGAAACCACTTTTGTTGGATCCGGGATGTCAAATTATTGCTAGGTTTCAAATTTCATAATTTTTGAAGCTAGTATGTGAGCATGGAAAAGGAAAATGTGTTTGGTCAATTTCTATTAAATTGGATCGACCAGAAAAGGACCATTTTTCAAACGGTCTCAGAATTCGACGAACCTAGTTTTGTTGGGACCGTATCATCAAAACATAGCTAGATTTATTTTTCGGGAATTTTTAGATTCAATGTGGGGTCCCGACAAATTGAAATGTACGTTCAAAACAAATATTGAATGATTTATATTTTAATTTGAAGAAAATTTGACTGAAACAGTCGAATGGGCCTGCGAAACATATCCCATTGTGTTCGGAATGGGGGTATTTAGCTAGGGACGACAGTCGTTGGGTTTGGATTGGTGTTAGTATGTGAAGAGGGGTATTTTAGAAATTTTAAAATATATAAAAAAATAAAAAATCCTATTGGCCCGTTCATTCTTCTCTCTCCCCGACTCTCTCTGAAACCAACAACGGAAAAGGGTGGAAACCATCTCTCCTAATTTCTGGCCAATCCACTCACCAATATCGAAAGCTCCAGTTGAAGATTTTGAAGAGCTCGAGACGAGCTTCAAATCCATGCTAGGATTTGATTTTTTTCGTTCAACATTCAAGGAGAACGGACGCCTCGAAGTCAGGGACTTCAAGTCGCCGCCGCCGCCTCCTTAGGCGATCGAACGCCACTGCACCCCCCTGCGCACGTGCGCCACTCCTCCCCCTTCGACACTGCATAGCCCGATCCTTTCAAGCTTCACGGATTTCGAGTAAAATCGAAACCTAGTTTCGAACCTTTCAGCTGAGGTACGACTGATTTAATTTTAAACTATATTATAGCACTTCAAAGCGCTACGATTTTTGATTTCACTGTAAAAATCATATCTTTTTGCTATGTTGACGAAATTCAGTGAAACAAGAGACAGTGGACTCGTGTGGACGTCTTCTACATTCTAGAAGAGGCCATATATTTTTCTGAACCTTCTGCTATTTTTGGTGGAGTGGAACCCAATGTGAGATTTTTGAATTATCAATGATATGGAAAACGACGATGCATAAATTATATAGTCGATGTATGAGTTATATAAGCATTGTACACCTCATGTATAAGCGTTGTATAAGTTGTATGGTCGATGTATAAGTTATATATGCGTTGTAAAAATTATATATGTGTTGAAATAGAAGTGAAATGTACTTATATATATATACACGCCCCTCGTCCACAAACCATAGACGATATTTATTGGTTGTGATTGGTGTGAAAATTGGTTGATAGCGAATGGTTGATTAGAATTGTTTGTGGTTGAAATTGATTGATTGTGGTTGAAAAATACCCATTTGTGGTTGAGAATTATTTGGTTGAAACCACATAGGATTAGTTTGTGGTAAAGAAAAAAATATACATGCCGCCTGTGTGCGAATTAGATGCATGAAATCCCCATTGTCAAAAGCTGCGAGGCTTTAAGGTAGAGCGAGGAGCCGTACTAGGGACGACCCCGGTTTTAACTACCCTGCCGTTATGCTGCCGAAATTCTGAATGATATTCATGTGTTAGAATTATTTTCATGTGTTGAAACTATATTTGTGTGTTGAATAGAAATTCATGTGTTGAATAAAAATTCATGTGTTGAACGACATTCATGTTTTGAAATAAATTGTTTTATAATAAAAATCATATTTTTATCATCTATATGAACTATATAAAATAGTCGTGTTTTGAAATAAATTTTTTGATAATAAAAATCATATTTTTATCATCTATATGAACTATATAAAATAGTCGTGTTTTGAAATAAATTGTTTTATAATAAAAATCATATTTTTATCATCTATATAAGCTATATAAAATAGTCGTGTTTTGAAATAAATTGTTTTATAATAAAAATCATATTTTTATCGTCAATATGAACTATATAAAATAGTCGTGCTTTGAAATAAATTGTTTGACAATAAAAATCACATTTTTATTATATACCTGAATTGTTAAAAACAGTGAAGTGTCGAAATAAATGGCTGTTGGATAAAAATATCATTTTTATCAAATGTATGAAAAGAATATGGTTTTGAAATCGAAGAATCGATTATATATATATATATACATATATAAATTTAATTAAAATATATCAAATAACGAAGCTGTAGTTCGTGTTTTGAAACCGTGATTTCAAACGATTAGTGCAGGAGATCTGACCGTCGTATTTTCCCGAAACCATAACCGTTGGATTTGTTTTGGGAATATCTTTCCATCGACACCAACTTTGTAAAGATCCAACGGTTGGATTGTTTGGAATGTTTAACTCAAATCTGAAGAAAAATAGTGCTAGAATCGATTATATATATATATATATATATATATAATTAAATTAAATCGAATAACGACGCTGCAGTTCGTATTTTGAAATCGAAACTTCAAACGTGTGTACCGGGAGATCTGACCGTCGGATTTTCCCAAAACTGGAACCGTTGGATTCATTTTGAAAAGATCTTTCTAATGATATAAAATTTGTGAAGATCCAATGGTAAGATTTTCAGATATGTGTAAATCAAATCTGAAGAAAAACAGCGCCACTGCCGCGTTATGGCCCGAAGCGTCATTTGAATGAAATGGCTATTTTTAAATAAATAAAAATAGCGATAAATCATTATAAAATATTATAAACAATATGGAATGGAAATAAACCGAATTCACCTGGTTTATTGAATATTTGATGGTTGAATGCGAAATTTATAAACTAACTGGAGGTTAGCTAAGTCGGATGGTTTCCTGGGTTTTGATCTGATGTTGGTTTCGGCCTTCAGGGTTAATATTTGGGAAATCGTTCTCTTACTAATTTACGGTTAGTGACTAATGAATTGGAATAAGGCGTATGTTGTGTTTGTGTAGCACTTGTTTAATATATACGCGAGTTGCTTAGAAAGACTGGGTTTATCCCATTCTAAATAACTGAACTGATGATAAGAAGTCGATGATGAAGAGGGTGGTTGAAGACCGGAGATCTTCACCTCGGTTGGAGGATAACTGATGTCCTGATTGGGAGGCATCCCGAAATATAGATAATGAGTGGTTATCGTCCAGACGTACGTGGAGATCGATGGGTATGCGAGGTATATAGTGCCTCCGGTTTCGTTCAGACCCAGAACGGACTTGTAAATGGAATGTGTGTCTGACATTGGAATTCATTCTGTGTGATTGATAACCATCAGTTGCATGGTGTGAATTGCGTGTGTGGCATGCTAAGATGTAGTGATCAAGGCTTCTGTTGAAAAGCAAAGTCTTGTGGTTGATGATCAAAGCACCGCTTGTGTGCCGTAGCTTTCTGTATAACGTTAACTCGCGAGCCTCACACCCCGGTATGAACCAGAAACGGGAGAGGACCTCAGGGAGGACATGTGTCTCTTTCTAGCTAGAGGTGGTGACAGTGCTTGAACTGGCTGACATTTATATTATTTTCACCTGTGTGGTTGTTGCTGTTGCGAGGCACCTCGGTTTTATCGGTCGATCCGGGACCGATGGAGTCATTCGTTGGCTCATTTACGCCCTATAGGGCGGGGAGACGTATTGTTCAGGGTTTAAGTTTAATCCTCATCGAGTGGACCGACCCTGATGATCCAAGGGTCACTCAAGCTTTGATCCTGAGACATGGTAGGCTAGATTGTCTCGAAGCGGTAAGGACTATCTTTTGCCTTGGTTCATGACGGAAATCCAATTTCCAAATACGACATGTGCGGTTTTGATTGTATACCTATATATGGCGACATGATATATGGTACCCATGCCGTCTATGATTGATATTTATGATTGTATATAAAATTAGAAACTAACTGGAAACGAGCTAAGATGGGTGGTTTCCTGGGTATTGGTCTGATGTTGGTTTCGGCCTTCGGGGTTAATAATTAGGGAATCGTTCTCTTACTAATTTGCAGTTGGAGTCTGATTAAGAAATAAACAATAAAATTTACATTTTAAGTAATTTTACTTTACTCGTATTAAGCATATTTTGTTCATTATAAGGTAAAATTCTGTCATCCAGTTTGCGTTGCATTGTGTGATGGGAACTGAGTCTTATAATGGCTTCATTTTTGTAAAAAGCATTGCGATGTTTAAAAGGTTTACTTGTTTTAAAGCACTAGCAATCCAATGGAGTAAATCCGTTCTACGAAAGTGGCGTCGTCCTGTGATTAGCCATATTACAAAATGTGTTACGTAGATTTCTCATACCAGTCCCATGACTGACTCGTAGTTTGTTTCACTTGCAAACTCAGGTGCCCCTCTTTCTACACGGGCAGCTTTGTATTCAGGTTTTAGCAGGCTCTTTCTGGATAGCTGGAGCTGAAGATGGATTCTATCATTTATCTCTTTTTATGTTATTCAGCTCCTATTGTACATATTATGTTTGTTTTCTGCTGTAGACATTTATGTATAGCTGAACTGTATTTGTACTAAGTATGATCCTGTATACTGCGTAACTCTGATGATTATGTTTATCCAGTGTATTATTTGTACATTATCTGGTGTATTTATTTATTTCTGTTCTGTTATTATCTGTTTATGTGTTATATTCCAAAGATTACCCTTGACACCGTCGTACAGGGTTTTGGGATCGTCACATATTATCTGTATATAAACAGTACTTATACTATTTTACAAGTATCCAAAATGAGTTGTACTAATATTTGGTTTCTGACTTGACAAATCTGATTTGTTAGGAAGAATTATTTAAACAGATTTTTTAACTTTTGCTGATTTAATTGGATTAATCACAATCATAATAATAAATAGATATGCTTTTGATCAAAAGAAACAAATTTTATTGTTGATCAAATGAGTGAATACATGATTCATAGCTGAGTATATTTTGCATCTTCATGACATTGATCAAGAATACTTGATGACCTTCAGATCATAATATAGTAACATATATATATATATATACACATATATATAATTTTAAATCCTGATTTTGATTTATGCATGTAAATCAAAACCTTGTGCAAAGATTTGAAATCAAATATACTTAATTAGTTTTGTGATACAGGCTGAATATAATTTTAAATTGCAGCGTTGAATACCAATTTGAGATATGTGTATATTTGTATATGTATATCCACAGCAGTTTCTTATGATTTATTTTAAAATGTTCAAGAGTGTTTAAACAAAATTATTTTAAGAAAACGCATGTTAATTGAATTTTATAACAGTCATTATATATATATATATATCGTATTTTTTATTAAATGCATACTGAAACATGGAGCACAACACTGTATAAATGATCTAAAAGTTATTGTGCATCAAATTTGATTTGTTATGAATTGTTCATATCAATCATTATGTATCATTGATATACATAAATAAATATGTGTCGTACATATATAATACAAATGTAATTTGATCCTTATAGGCAAATATAAAAGTTAATGATTTATTACATGGTGTTTGTATATAAATGAGAGAATTAGATCACTGGAATGATTTGTCATTCACTGAATGTATTGCTGCCTCCACACACATATGTATATATGATATTTATAATTTTCAAAAAGATATATATATACATATATATATACACACGCACATATGTCATATATATATGTATAAATATATCTATATCTTGTTGAATGTAGATAAAGCCAGGAGTTAAAAAACACCTGGACATATGTATATTTGATATACATATAAATATTAAAATCCCCTTTGCATATTTTAAATTAATAATAAAATAAAAGGTTATTTAATAACATGTGTTAGCATCATTTATATTGTTCTGAACATATTACCTGGATCTCATAGTTCACACATCATCATATAGACACTTATGACATGAGCATTGATTTGATGATGTTTAGATACTGATCAAATGTTAAATACATTACTTGATGTGCTAATCTCAGAATCTTGATTTATAATACTGTTGTCATACATATTGATGTATCTTTGTATTCCGAGTTTGACTTGCAATTACAATGTTTTTGATATTTTCTAATAGACCTATGAAAGTTATAACATCATACATACATACATACATACATACATACATACATATATATATATATATATATATGTGTGTGTGTGTGTGTGTGTGTGTGTGTGTGTATGTATATGTTATAATTTAAACTTAGAAATACAATGTCATGTTGCATATGTTACTTGTATTCTACTAATATATATAAGTATATGGTGATATTAGCATATACACACCTATATGAAAAGGGGTTTCGTAATTTATATGCTATTGGACTACTGCTAAGTATAACACTTCTTGTAAGTGTGCATTTGCTATAGATATGTTTGGGTAATAACTCTGATATGCACAATAATGAGCATACATTTCTAGCTTATAAACATTGATGGAATTAATTAAAATTATAGTGAAATCATACTTAGACATGTATAAACATAAATAGATACTAGGTGATAGATGCAGATGGAATTAATATAGTTTCCACTTCTTTTAAAAGTGTTTTAATCTGGAAGGGTTCAATTGCGTATAACACTTGTTATTGCATGACTTTTACCTGTTGTATACCATATAAAATCCATGATCACCTGTTTTTCCGGTTTTGACTCATTTTATTTAGGAATCAGAAAACCCAGATCCTATGATTAACTAAATCATTATATTTTTCTTTGGATTTGATTATAAGAAACACACTAATGTGAAAACTAAATATATTTAAACCATTGATACAAATATGGTTTGTATAAAAACCAGTATGACTTAATTTTCAACATTAAATGTTGGTTGTATGATCATTAAACACATCTGCGCTTATTAGCATATATTTTCTTTAGTGTCTAAATTATTTAATTTCTTTTAGACACTGAGTCCAACAGCTTGATAGTATAGCACCATACTATTACCACTTTTGGTTTTGTCAGTGTAAAACCAAAACCCTGCCTCACATTATTGTAGTTGTTCTAATACATACATACATACATATATATATATATATATATATATAGAGAGAGAGAGAGAGAGAGGAGGGTTCCGCTACACCCCTTATTTTGCACGTGAACTCTCCCCCTTAATCTCCACCGCCCATTTCCCCACTCGTTCTCTCTCTTCCCATTTCAATATTATCTCTTAGTGGGAAGAGAGAGAATGAATGGGGAAATGGGTGGTGGAGATTAAGGGGGAGAGTTCACATGCAAAATAAGAGGTGTAACGGAACGCTCCATATATATATATATATATATATATATATATATATATATATATATATATATATATGACAACTTAACCGTAGATGAGTTTTTACTTAATTTCAGATATGCAGAAATATGAAATAGATGATTTCATTTTATTTGCTAATTCTGTGTGAGTGCATTCTAATTCATCTATAATTGAAATTTTTTATGTATGACATTGATAATTAAAATTGCATGATTACACTAACTGCATTTTTCAAGATATCATCAAACTTATGCAGGTCAATGCACATATTGATGCACAAGTGCTTAGCTTGGATCAGCTCCATGTTGATGCTCTGCTTATACAGGCAAGTGTGCATATTGATTCACATTAAAATGCAGAAACGTTTTGCAGTTTACAAAACTGTATATGTGTGACACAATTAATAGAAATTTGTGTGTGTGTATATATATATCATTGTATATATATATGTGTGACACAGATTACAAAACTATACATGTAATTGAGCATCACATTTGTAATGCGACGATCATCGGTTCGAGTCCGATAACCAGTTTTTTCTATATCGATTTTTCCACAATTGATAATCTCGCCATTTCTACAAACAGGATGAAGCTTGGGTGAAACTAAGTGGAGGTCCGAACCGACTGATGTTGAGGAATCAGCGGATGAGTTGTGGTTAGGGTTGAAATGCCACTCGAACCCATATTTTTATTTAACCTTATAGAATTCGAATTATTATTTTTAATAGAAAAACAGAAAAAGTTTTAAGAAAACTAGTGTTTTCCGAATTATATGAAGCCAGTAAGCAAACAAAAAACCCATGGGTATTTGAACCCGAGTTTCCTAATTTTCGAATGACTGTTCCATCTAATCCAGCTCATCTAATGTCCTTTTTGGGAGCTCGAGGAAATGCATCTCAGGTTCATCAATTAGTAGGTATGAGAGGACTAATGTCGGATCCCCAAGGAAAAATGATTGATTTACCCATTCAAAGCAGTTTACGCAATATATTGATTTTCTTCCCCAACAACGGCCTCAATGTGGTTCATCCCCAGTGAATTCTTCATCTCCTAATTTTCTCTCTGTCATTTCAAAAAAGTATGGAACCTTGGATTTTTCATTGGTAGAGCACGTATGATACATGTTCCTTATATTTCTCTAAGTAAAGCCCTTCGCCGCCCATTGCATATTGGTACTTATCGGGAATAGAATAGATCTGCTTTTCTTTGTTCTTGCAAACAGAATTCAACTGTTATTTTCAACGAAATACAATAAAAATTAACATTTTCTCATACAGAATCACTGAAAAGATTAGCTAAATAAAGTCTATTGCAATGCTTAGTGGTAGTAGATGGAAAAGTAACTTTGTTACCTATTCCGTTAGAAACTGCACGAAATGAAGAAGTCGAAACAGGAACAAGAGGGATCCACTAAAGAAGACAAAGTGTAAACTATAAAAACGAGTCAAGGTAGATTGACCCACACTAGCCCACTATTGTCTTGATTCAATAATATATTAAAGAAAATGAAAAAAATTAAGGATCTAGTATAAAAAAGAAACACTCGAACGAGTAATCGAGAAGATTCTAGGGCATCCTCAGGATTAGGTGTTGTTCCTCCAATGATCGTAGCACCAAGTAATTTTTGACGAGCTTTAATATGATCAGATTTATACGTAAGCATCTAAATCGAGAAATTGAAATAGAAAAGAAAAAAGGGAGGTTTGTGATGATTTTAAAATCTTTTCTAATAGGTAATACAAAGTGCAATTAATTAGGTCCGACAATAAGTTTTCCAACAAGCCTTACGGGGGTTATCGTGCGCTTGGAAGAAGTCGGAGAGCTTATCCATGCAGTTATGGACTTTTCAAATAAGAATCCATTTTCTAAAAGATCCTGGCTTTCGTGCTTTGGTGAGTTGTCCGAGATCCTTTCGATGACCTATGTTGTGTTAAAGGGAAGAGAATACTAAAGATTCTAGCCATAGAATTTCTCAATTGTGACAGGGGAGATCAATGTTTCATTTTCTTAAGGTGGGAAAAAAGGTAAAACTAATCATTGATCACAATTAGAATTTTAAACATATGTATTAAATATCTTCATACACTAGCCGTTTTCTAATTAGTACGGCGTCTTCAAAATTGTAATCTTCCCATGGCATATAAGCGACTAATACATTTTTTCCTATATCGAGTTCCCCACCAACTGTAGCCACCTCATCTGCTAAAATTTTCCCTCTGATACCTGAATTTCCTTCTCAACAATTTCAGTATTCAAAAAGAAGACTTTCATTGTGAATGTAAGGATATGTCTTGGTATGGAATTATTTGGGCTACAAGATCAAATCAGATTATTGAACAAGACTTTATAAACAACGTTCAACAAATTGGAATTCATTTATCAATAGATTTTTATCTTCCATTTGAACGAATTTCTATAATTCAATTAGCATTTATACCAATAGAAAATTATGATTGTGTTGATTGGATAATTTTCCAATTTGTATGTTATGGAATAGACCAAAGTCTCTTGCCGCTCTAAGAGTAAGAAAAGAGTAAGAACGCAGCAGTACCTTGCCAAAAAAGGGGGTAAGGTACCGCCGAGTTCTTACTTTTTCATCTCAAAAAGATTTCCGCTTCCTCGGTAAATGTCTTGGTAGAAGATATAATTTCTTGAAATTGAGGTTTATTCTTTTTTTAAGTAGGTACGAATACTTATGATGTCTTTATATTTATAATAGATACAAATATTATATTAAGGTACCCATTCCATGACAGATCTTTACTTACCTTTATTTTTTGTCCGTGTAGTAGGCCTGGTATTTCCGGGGATTGCAATAGCTTCTTTATTTCGAATAATGTTAATAAATTCCAAAATCCATTTCACCGTCCCCGCCAGGAAATTAAGAAAACAAATCAAATATCCCAAACAAGATGTCCAAATAAAAACATGCTCCACCGCTTATGCGGGCCCCCGTCATTTCCTTTGAGTTTCGTTCTTACGAACGTACTCCCCAAGCGGGATACTTAACGCGTTAGCTACAACACTGCAAGGGTCGAAACACGCAGCGTCTTGAAATTCACGATTGTTTTATTTATTGATGTTAGCAATCGAATTTGATCTATGAGTCTAAGAAATAATGAGAATTCTTGATCTCATGCGTTATTGTATTGTTGTAGATATTTCTCTTTCTAACCACACAATACTAGTGCCCCTATTGCGCTTTGGAATACTGGAAGGGTCAATATTCTTCCTTATTGTTCTTTTGTACTATCTTTGTCCCTTTTCCAATGAAATCAGAGGAATGTCTTATTAAGTTACATTTAGTGAAGGTAAAGTTTGGAGATAGAACAATTCCTTAGAGATGTCGGAGTCGGGATTTCATTTTGATCATGTACTAAGAAGTGGAATCCTAGAATGGCCCCTTACATTACTTGGAGAAATAGAAGTAACATGTATCACACCGTTCATACATGCCCGAGCTAATTGAATATTTGTGTGAAAAATTCCACGAATTGACTTTCCGTTTCCATAAAGGATATAATTGACAATTCTAAGTTGGACGTTATCTCTTTCCTGCAAGAGATCTTAAGTGAAAAGTTTTGCACTTTGTAGAAAATCGTTAGGTATGAATATATCAGCTACTTGTTGAGAGTATCATTTCCTATTTGATCCCTTTGTATTCCATATCCAAAGTTGCGATTGGATCTATTCATTAAAAAGAATCAATTTATAATACAAGAAATACCTTTTGTTTCTGGTTCATGTAGAAATTGAAGTCGATGGAAGAATTACAAGGATATTTAGAAATGCCCTCCTAATTGACACCAATGAGTAAAATCCGCTTGTGCTTCAGGTCCCCATAATGGTAATAAAGAATGTGATAAACAATTTGCAGGGGTGGAAACCGAAGCAGTTAAGAAATTATTACCTTCCAAATAGGAACTGGCCGGAAATTATCGAGTGATCGAAGCGGAAAAAGAGGACCCATTTTTTTTTAAAGAATGTGGGGTGGAATTTGTTGATTCTCGCCTATTGAAATAGGATCTACACAAGGAAAAGCACTCACCATTCGTTGGTTATTAGGGGCATCCTGAAAATGCCCGGGTCGAAATATGGCTTTCAAATTAAGTTATGAATTAGTCGATGTTGTCTTAGAGAGAGGCTCAGTGAAATAGACATGTTTGTGAAGATACAGAGTACCTGCACCCGGACTGAAAGACCCTATGAAGCTTCATGTTGGAACGTAACAGATATGCAAATGCTATGTTGATATTATATCCGCATAAGTCCTATGGAAAGTCCGTCGATTCCCAGTCTCTAGTGAAAATCGAAAACATTTATCCATTTAGCATCCTCTTCTAATTGAATTAATGGATCGTCCAAAAGGAATATCGAAAATTCGCGTGGCTGAATCTGAAGCACCTACTTTCAAAGTAACAGAAAGAAAAGCATTTCCAAGCGCAGGATAACCCCAAGGAGTTGTGGGTTTTTTCTACCAATTGGGGCTTTCCTTTCCACATCGATACAAGCAAATTGTCGATAAAACTCCAAAATGGTATTTTCTTCAGATCCAAACTTTTTTCTCCTTATCATTCGAGAAAGACAAGAAAATTTCAGGGTAACAAACATTATCTAGAATTTCTCTTACATTTGAACTCGATTCTACCAGATATGTCTTTTTCATTCTGTCGAAAATCGATTTTACGGTATAAACGCTTATGACCTGGGTTTCTGAAATAGTGTAACGTTTCCATTTTCCAATTTGATCTGATCCGGTCGTTCGTAGAGCTATTTACTCGATCGTAGACATTTCTGCGACATTTCTAAAAAAGGAACGAATAGTCAATTTTGAAAGAACTTATTGTCGGCCTCTTTCAAATATGAATCTATCTGATTCAGAAGTGTAGTATTTTCAGACCTATCATTTTTTAAATATCTCAATAGGCGGTTCCATCGTTTATAATCGAAAAGAAAAGTTACAATAGGTTTTTCAAACCGAAAGGACGTTTTCTGGTCAGAGATCACATTCTCCTCCCACTGCTTAGAGCTCACTGTTTCATGTTCTATTTCACTTCCCGATGGGGGTTCTTTTCACCTTTCCCTCCTAACCCATCCTTCATAATATCATCTATCTTTCCTCTTAGAAATCTAGTCATATGTACATATGGATTTATATTTATATCTATATATATAAGCCAAAAGAGGAGTGGGTCCTTCCGTTGCATCAGATAACCATATGTGAAGGGGAAATTGTGCAGATTTAGCAACTATGCCGACGAATAAAAAGGAAGCACCATTAATTTGGAACCATGTGCATCTAAAGCACCTTTTACTAAAATCAATATTAAAAAAAATACTATGATGGTTCTGTTGCTTTCTATATTTATCTCGTCCGTGATTTAGCAATCCCAAAGTTTCTTTTTTTGGTACTCTTTTCTTCATAAGAGAAATATCAGAAAAATGCTTCTGATGTGGAAGAAAAAGGTTTGTGACGCTGAAACGCACTCCCGACATAGAAGATCAAGTCGAAAATAACCTTTTTCTAAAAATTTCTTGGTTTTAACCTTACGTCATAAAAGAACTAGGAAAGGAATATATAAAACGATTTTAAAACGTTCCTTTATTAGGAGTTCCACAAATTGATACCTTTCCACAAATAATTGAAATTCCATTTCTTGGTCTCTATCTTCAATTTTTGGGAACTTATGAATTCTTCCGTTAAACCCTAATTAATAGACCTACAAAATCCCTCAAATTGTATCTGGCCCAAATCAACCGACTTTATCGAGAAAGATTGCTTTTTTTAGGCCAAGAAGTTGATAGCGAGATCTCAAATCAATTTGTTCGAAGATTTCCGAATAGGTCAACCTTTCGAACTGCTGCTGAATCCATGGGCAGGCAAGAGACAACCTGGCGAACTAAAATGCCTTTTTGGTTTAAAAAACCTATTGTAACTTTTCTTTTTATTATTAAATAAAAATAATCAATCTTTCAATGAGATGAAAAAAAGATATAGAATTTTTTTTCTTTATTTCTCTATGAAGTAGAAAAGGATGAGCTCCAAGAGAATGATTCGGAGTTCTTATAGAGTGGAACCATGTAGTACCAAACACGAGACAAATCGTCCAAAGAACAAGGCTTTTTCTGAATAAGCCAATTCATTTGGGACCCTGCAGATCCATTTTTTTCCTATTCAAAGATCATCCCTTTGTCTCTATGTTATCACGCTGAGAGCGTTTCATTTTTGTAATTTTCTAATTGTTCCATCTCTCGTTTTTGAAATTGAAGAATAAAAAAATGCAAGAGTTATGTTCTTTATTGTTGGATCCTTAGTTATGGACCTTGAGGTTGGTGTAGATCGTTTTTTATCTCGTAGTTTCGGGACACCTGAATTGCCCCATCTTTCCTCCCAAGGAGAAGTTTGGTTTCAAACTCCGATTCGAACAAGAGGGGTACGCCATGCTAATAGTTACGATTCTACCAGATATGTCTTTTTCATTCCATCGAAAATCGGTTCATCACGGAGGAAGGGACCCACTGAGCCGAGATCACTAACTAATACTAAATATAATAGAAAATAACTATCTTTTCTGTATACTTTCCCCAATTTTGTTGCTATCGGGTCTGTGTATGACACAGTTTACAGAATTATGTGTGTGTGTATATATATATATAAGTGCTTGTATGAGTATAAATCTTGTTTGTATGTGCATTGGTATAAGAATGTATATATAAAACATAGATGTAGTTTGATTAGTATATTATGTGTACTTATATATCAGATTATATTAATATGTTATATAGACCTGAATTTGCTTATATTACACTAACATATGAAAGTTCTGATATTAGAATTGGCTTTGAAATCTGTTTTAATCGGCCTGTACGACGACCCCAAAACCGACGGTGGCAAGGGTAATCTTTGGAATATAACACATAAACCGATAATAACAGAACAGAAATAAATAAATACACCAGATAATGTACAAATAATACACTAGATAAAGATAATCATCAGAGTTACACAATATACAGGATCATACTTAGTACAAAATACAGTTTATCCATACATAAATGTCTACAGCGGAAAACAAACATAATATGTACAATAAGAGCTGAACAGCATAAAAAGAGATAAATGGTAGAATCCATCTTCAGCTCCAGCTATCCAGGAAGAGCCTGCTAAAACCTGAATACAAGGCTGCTCGTGTAGAAAAAGGGGCACCCGAGTTTGCAAGTGAAACAAACTACGAGTCAGTCATGGGACTGGTATGATAAATCAACTTAACACATTTTACAATATGGCTAATCACAGGACCACGCCACTTTTGCGGAACGGGTTTACTTGTGACGACAAAGAATTTTGCTCGATCCGAATCAGTCGCTAAACCGACCCAGACCGTTCGAAAACGCCCTATCGTTTGAGAACACGACAAAATAGAACACATACAAAAGAACATTTCACTGTATATTACAACAATGCATCAGATTACAAGAATATACAGAGTATAAATGAAAATTACACAGAAATATCAGAGATTTAGATTACATTTAAATACATAGCAGCGGAAAATAATACAATACACAACTAGAAGGGAATATACGGATACAAAGCTTTCCGGATATCGTTCCAGCTGTAAATCAGGATCCTGTGAATATAAATCTGCAAAACCCAAAACTACTAGCTGCCCGTGTCAAAATAAGGGCACCCAGAGTTTAGGTTAAAACAATAAACTCCAGGTCAGTCATGTGACTTGTGTGAGAACTAAAACAGTTATTAATCTTTATTTTAAATCATTAGGTAAATCAAAGGACCACGCCGTATAACACGGAACGGGTTTCCTCCCAAGAATACCAGTGCATAAAACAAACAGCGCAATGCTAAATAAAGAAAAATGAAGCTGTTATAAGACCCAGGTCCCATCACACAATGCAACGCAACCGAGGATAGGGTTTTCCCTTATAATAGCCAAAGAATGCTTGATACGGTTAAACAAATCGTTTGATACTATTATAAGTGCAGAGTGTATAAAACAACTTCAAATCATAAGTATCAATCATAGGCGGCATGAGCGTCCCATGCCACTATGTCGCCATATATAGGTTTACAAATAAAACCGCAAAGTCACGTATTTGGAAATTGGATTTCCATCTATGAACCGAGGCAAAAGATAGTCCTCAACCGATTCGAGACTGTCTAGCCCGAGTCTCAGGATCAGAACGCATCGACCCTTGGAGCGACAGGGCCGGTCCACCGATGTGGATTAAACTTAAACCCTGAACATGCGTTTCGCCGCCCTTTGGGGCGTAAGTGAGCCAACTAAATGACTCCATCGGTTCGAGAACGACCGATCAATCCGAGGCGCCTCGCAACAGCAACAACCACATAAGTCAAACTCGTCAGGGCGTGTAAAACCACTGACGCCACTTTTTAGCTAGAAGGAAACGCATGCCCTCCCTGAGGTCCGTCTCCCGTTTTTGGTTCATACCGGGTGTGATACTCGCGAAGTAAACGTTACACAAAGCTACGCCACAAAGGCCGTGCTTTGATCATCACCACAAGACTTTGCTTTTCAACAGAAGCCTCGATCAATTGCCACTTAGGCATGCCACACAGGCAATTCACTCCATGCGTTTGATATCCATCAATATATAACCCCTGAGCTCGTACGTCTCAGAGAAGGGCGTTAAGCAAGAGAATAAATTCTCCGCCGCCAAACAGATATATATTTAATAGAGATCAATCACACAGACTAAAATCCAATGTCAGACACACAGTCCATTTACAAGTCCGTTCTGGGTCTGAACGAAACCGGAGGCACCTAGTACCCCGCATATCCATCGATCTCCAAGTACGTCTGGACGATCACTAACTGTTTCCATCTTCTTGGGTGTACAGCCCAATCAAGATCATCAGTAATTACCCAAACGACGTGAAGACCTCTGGTCTTCGACCATCGTCTTCATCTTCGACTTATCGTCGTATCAGTTATTCAGAATGGGATAAACCCGGTCTTCCCGAATAACTCGCGTATATTTTATAAAAGTGCTACACAAACACAACATACGCCTCATTCCAATTCATCAGTCACTAACCGCAAATTAATCAAGAGAATAATTTCCCAAATATTAACCCCGAAGGCCGAAACCAACATCAGATCAATATCCAGAAAACCATTCTGCTTGGCTAACCGACAGTTAGTTTCTAAATTTCACGTTCATAGGGAAAGGTTCCCATTAATTTTATCCAAGATAAATTCCTTGAATTTATTCTTTATTCTATTTTTGAATCTCAGTTCAAACTAGTCGGGATTAACGACGCTTACCGAAGTAATCATTTGTTTTAATTTCCCAATCCCAACCTATTTATCCCATGAAGTAAAACTGGTAATACTTCATATCTAACACCACGGTGTTATCGGTAAATTCAATTACCATTTCACGTTCAAATCTAATTAAAGATTTAACTATCGCCTGGAGCAAAACTGGTGATACTCCATTTCGATTATTTCGATCTAATTAAAGATTCATTAAAACTCCACCTAGTTTTAATCTTCGACTGGGTTAAAGAATCAGTGTCATTTAAAACACGGTTCACAATAAACCCTAAAATCACATTCCATTAATTATCGGGTTAAAGAACAAGTGTTATTTAAAACACTGTTCACGATAAACCCAAAAATCATTCCATTAGTTATCGGGTTAAAGAACAAGTGTTATTTAAAACACTGTTCACGATAAACCCAAAAATCAATATCAATTCAATTCCAATTAAACATTATTTAATTGGTACACTTCATTAAATCTAAATAAAAAGATTTAATCTTTTCTCAACTGGGTTCAAGAACAGTGTTAATGAAGACACCATTCACGACAAACCCAAATCACATTTGATATTCAATACAAGGCTCTGAATAGAAAATATATCGGCTTATATTCAATATCAAATTCTACGATTAACAAATGTCGTATTGGAAATAACGATATAAATATATATCTTTCAAATTTCCATAACAACATCCGTATAATCACGAATTCCAACATCGAAATGTTCCGAAGACAATTTCGATTCAAATCCACTCCAATGCAATCATTGGAAATTCTGGTTATTTTTAAAATCCTTTTCAAATTCAATTTATTTATTTAAAAATAAATAGAATTATATTTCTAGTTCAAAACTAGTTCATTTCGATAAAAATCTATTTTTATCTTTTCAAATATGGAGTTTTTCATCCCAAATCTTTCTAAATCATTTCTTATGATTTTACACAGATTATTACTATTTTTAATAATTTTATCAAGGCCTGTACAGTCGATTTCCATCAACGGCCATCGAACTGCAATTACAGCGACCTTTATCAAATTTGATTTGGACATAATTCCAAATCCAACCGTTAGATTTCAAATTCCTAATATTCGTTAGAAAGCTCTTTTCGATACGAACCCAACGGTTCCGGTTTCAGGAGAATCCGACGGTCGAATCTCCCGTAATGTCCGTTTGAAATAAATGGTCGAAATTCACGAACTGCCGCGGCGCGGCGCGTTCTATTCAGGCCATTATATTATATATATAATATATATAATATATATTTCGTCGATTTCTATTTAAAACGAATTATATAAATAGTTTTAAATTCGTTTCGAAAGCAATTTCAACTTCTATTTCAATTCAAATCAAAATTGAATTCTTCTTTATAAATTCGTTTTAAAATTCATTTCTATTCAATTCAAATTTCAATTCAATTTGAATTCATTTCAATTCGCTTTCAATTCAATTTGAATTCGTTTTCAATTCATTTCGAAATCGTTTACAATTCAATTCATTTCGAAATCGTTTTCAATTCATTTCATTTCGAAATCGTTTTCAATTCATTTCATTTCGAAATCGTTTTCAATTCATTTCGTTTCGAAATCGTTTTCAATTCATTTCATTTCGAAATCGTTTAAAATCGATATAAATATCGTTCACGTCAAAATGGCGTCAATCTAATCAACACGGCTTCATAAATTTCTATTTTCAAATATTCTATTTCAAATATTTCTTTTTCAAAATAGTTGTTATTATCAAAATATTTCGTTCAACACATGACCAATCTCACTGGATGAGTACTGTCAACACATGAACCTTTATTTTATAATATTCTTTATTTTTCAAATTGGAATGAGGCCCAATCAATTACCATATAAAGTTAATTATATGGATTCCATACAACACATGTATATAATAGCATTGAAAAATAATCAACCATCAACCAAAGTGCACTACACTGTATAAGCATCAAATATAGATATCTAACGCTTAAAACAGCCTGTCAATCAACCGATCGACATATTTAATAAATCAGGATGAGGGAACTTCAAATTTCATCCCAACACCCGTGTGGGGTTTCAAACAATCAAACACATATTTTATTTGTGCTGTTGGGCGATGTGTAAAATTTATCGTGCCAATCAATGTCCTTCAAATAGGTGTACATAAACAAACCGTCCGGTTTGTAAATGAATATTTTATTTTATTCACTTTCACTATATTCATATTCACGTTAAAAATTATATTTTTAACGATAAAACATTTTATTCCAACATATGAACTTCTATTATTCATTTACACAATAAAATGATATTTTTATTTTCTAACATATTTTAGAAAATTTCGGCGGCATAACGGCACGATAATAGAAACGGGACAAGGCCTAGCCTTATCCCCGGTCTAGTGAAGGCCCACGCCATTCACACATCAATCAAATCAATTTATTTCACCCAACAATTCAATTTCAAATCAAATCATCTAATCAACTACACAACCAAACAATTTAACAAACAAGCCATCCATGGTCTGTGGATGACGGGTGTCGGGTGCTACTAAACACCGTCAGCATCCTAGTATATATATATAACTAGAAAAGAAATTGAAAGGTGAGAAGTTCTCACCGATAGCTATCCAATCATCTTGACTCTTCTTTGATAGAAATCATCGCCATTCTCGCCCGTTGTCATCTTCGTTGTCCGTATTCTCTACATACGCAAAATCACATTTTTACTTTGCTAGTCAATATATAAAAATCGCATTTTTACTTTGCTATTCAATATATAAAAATCGAATTTTTACTTTGCTATTCAATTTGTAAAAATCGAATTTTTACTTTGCTATTCAATATATAAAAATCGAATTTTTACTTTGCTATTATATAACGATGATATTTTTACAACGTTATTTTTTAAACCATATCTTTTTATTTTTAAAATTCTGAAAAATAAGTTACTGCTTATTTATTTAAAATTAGATTTTATCAATGTTATTTTATTTAATAAAAACTGATTTTTAATTACACAAGAAAGAATAAAAAAACGAAAAAAGAAAAGAAAAAAAAACCTTTTCTCCTTCATTCGTTTTCGCTAGATACATCAGCCCCTAGGGCTTAACTGTGCCGCTACCAGAGGGGACCGGACCCCCATCGCCACCTGCCATCAGACGCGCCGTGACGTGCACCACCTCCTCCCAGAACCTCGACGTGCCCGCCGCCTCCAATCACCCAGGAATCCGCCACCAACGCCATGAGTTTGAGCAGAAAAATCGAGCGCCTCATATTGATTTGAACGATGAACCTTATGTAGATTAGAAGAGCACATGAAGTACTATGATTTTGGTTTGAAACTCATGTTGTAATTCGGCTTGAATGGAGGAGGATTGAGGCACAAATTCCTGAGAAATTTTCGTCGTTCGAATTGAGATGGAGGCGCAGTTGAGTTTGACTGCGGAAATGTAACGGTAGGGTTTGACTAATGCTGATTGTGTATATATATTTATTTTATTTTTAATTATTTAATTCAACCTAAAGTTGACTTTTTCACACGACCTCGAAACGAGGCCCACCGCCTGTCGTCCATAGCGTTTCACCCCCATTCTGAACACAATGGGATATGTATCGTAGGTTGATTCGGACGTCTCGATCAGTTTCCGTTGAATTTACATTTAAATCACTATATTGAATTTTAAACGTACATATCAAATTACCGGGGTCACATACTAACTCGAAAAATTCCAGAAAAATATTTCCTAGCTTCGTATTGACGATTCGGTCTTAACAAAACTAGTTTCGTCGAATTCTGAGACCGTTGGAAAAATGGCCAATTTCCAGTCGATTAAAATCAACTGAAACTGGTCAAACGCGTTTTCCCTTGCCACGCTCACATATTGATTCGAAAAAATATGAAATTTGGAATCTAGCAATAACTTAACATCACGGACCCAACAAAAGTGGTTTCGTCGAAATCCGAGGTCGTTTGCAAAATTTCCATTTTTAAGGGCCTGAATTCCATAGCGACTATTCAGAATTTTCAACTGGACATATCTTTTGATTCCCGCTATGAAATTTTGATTTTTCAGATTCATTGGAAAGATATTCTCAATTAGATCTTAATGTTTTTGGTTTCACTAAAATCCGGATTGTTTTGCACCCGGTACGTTCAATTGAAGTTTGAAATCGAATTATCGAACTACCGCGCCATTTTCAATTCTATTTAATTATATATAAATATTTATATTCTAACGACGACGCGTATAATATATACGATCGAATTCTATTCAAAATAAATTTTTCGTCGATATTATTTAAAATAATTCATTTTAAATATTCAAAATTCGTTAAAATTGCCAAAATAAAAATTTTAAACTGGCCCAGATTTTCCGGGTTATTACATTACTCCATTGGATTGCCAGTGTTTTAAAACAAGTAAATCTTTTAAACATCGCAATGCTTTTTATAAAAATGAAGCCATTATAAGACTTAGTTCCCATCACACAATGCAACGCAAACCAGAGGATAGAGCATTACCTTATAATGGCCAAAATATGCTTGATACGAATAAAACAAAAGCATTTGATATTATTACTAGTGTTTATAGGTTTCAAAAACAATTTCAATCATAACTATCAATCATAGACGACATGGGTACCATATATCATGTCGCCATATATAGGTATACAATCAAAACGGCACAGTCACGTATTTGGAAATTGGATTTCCGTCATGAACCAAGGCAAAAGATAGTCCTTACCGACTTCGAGACTATCTAGCCCGAGCCTCAGGACCCAGACACAGGTGAGCCCTTGGATCGTCAGGGCCGGTCCACCGATGTGGATTAAAATGCCTGAAAATTGCGTTTCCCCACTCCTTGGGGCATAAATGAGCCAATGAATGACTCCATCAGTCCCGGATCGACCGATATATCCGAGGCGCCTCGCAACAGCAACAACCAGATAGGTGAAAATAATATAAATGTCAGCCAGTTTAAGCACTGACACCACCTCTAGCTAGAAGGAAACGCATGTCCTCCTTGATGTCCTCTCCCGTTTCTGGTTCATACCAGGGTATAAGGCTCGCGAATTCACGTTATACACAAAGCTACGCCACACAGGCGGTGCTTTGATCATCAACCACAAGACTTTGCTTTTCAACAGAAGCCTTGATCACTACATCTTAGCATGCTACACAGGCAATTCACACCATGCAACTGATGGCTATCAATCACACAGAATGAATTCTAATGTCAGGCACACAGTCCATTTACAAGTCTGTTCTGGGTCTGAACGATACCGTAGGCACTATATACCTCGCATACCCATCGATCTCCACGTACGTCTGGACGATCCCCACTCATTATCCATATTTCGGGATGCCTCCCAATCAGGGAATCAGTTATCATCCAATCGAGGTGAAGATCTCCAGTCTTCAACCACCGTCTTCATCATCGACTTCTTATCGTCGATTCAGTTATTCAGAATACGATAAACCCGGTCTTTCTGAGCAATTCACGTATATAATAAAAATGTTCTACACAAACACAACGTATGCCTCATTCCAATTCATCATTCACTAACCGTAAATTAGTAAGAGAACGATTTCCTAAATATTAACCCCGAAGGCCGAAACCAACATCAGATCAAAACCCAGGAAACCATTCGACTTAGCTAACTTTCAGTTAGTTTATAAATTCCATATTCAACCATCAACTATTCAATAAACTAGGTAAATTCAGTTTATTTCCATTCCATATCATTTATAATATTTTATAATGAATTATCGCTATTTCTATTTATTTTAAAAATAGCCAATTTATTCAAACGACGCTTCAGGCCATAACGCGGCCGTGGCGCTGTTTTTCTTCAGATTTGATTTACACATATCTGAAAATCTAACCGTTGGATCTTCACAAATTTTATATCATTAGATAGATCTTTTCAAAACGAATCCAACGGTTCTAGTTTTGGGAAAATCCGATGGTCGGATCTCCCAGTACACTCGTTTGAAGTTTCGATTTCAAAATACGAACTGCAGCGTCGTTATTCGATTTAATTTAATTATATTTATATATATATATATATATATATAATCGATTCTGGTGATGTTTTTCTTCAGATTTGAATTAAACATTCCAGACAATCCAACCGTTGGATTTTCACAAAGTGGGTATCGTAGGAAAGATATTTCCAAAGCGAACCCAACGGTTTCGGTAAAATCCGATGGTCGGATCTCCCGCGCTAATCGTTTGAAATCACGGTTTCAAAACATGAACTGCAGCTTCGTTATTCGATTAATTTTAATTATATTCACATATATATATATATATATATATGAATATAATCTATTCTTCTATTTCAAAACCATATTCTTTTCATACATTTGATAAAAATGATATTTTTATCCAATAGACATTTATTTCAACACTTCACTATTTTTAACAATTCATGTGTATAATAAAAATGTGATTTTTAATGTAAAACAATTTATTTCAAAACACGACTATTTTATATAGTTTATATAGATGATAAAAATATGATTTTTATTATAAAACAATTTATTTCAAATAGGAATACCATTCAACACATGAATTTCTATTCAACACATAAATGTTTTCTATAGTTCGTATATATAAAATAAAAATGTGATTTTTATTGTTAAAATAGTTTATTTAAAACACGAATACCATCCAACACATGAATTTCTATTCAACACATGAATGCAATCTATTCAACACACGAATATAGTTTCAACACGTGAAAATAATTCTAACACATGAATATTATTGAAAATTTCGGTAACATAACGGCAGGGCAGTTAAAACCGGGGCCGTCCTTAGTACGGCTCCTCACTCTACCTTAAAGCCTCGCGGCTGTTGACAATGGGGATTTCATGCATCTAGTTCGCATGCAGGCGGCATGTATATTTTTTATTTCTTTTCCACAAACTAATCCTATGTGGTTTCAACCAAATAATTCTCAACCACAAACGGGTCTTTTTCAACCACAATCAATCAATTTCAACCACAAACAATTCTAATCAACCATTCGCTATCAACCAATTTTCACACTAATCACAACCAATTAATATCATCCATGGTTTGTGGACAAGGGGCGTATATATATAAGTATATATATATAACTTATACATTGAACGTACAACTTATACAATGCTTATACCTGAGGTGTACAATGCTTATATAACTCAAACATCGACTATATAATTTATACATCGTCGTTTTCCATATCATTGATAATTTAGAAATCTCACATTGGGTTCCACTCCACCAAAAATAGCAGAAGGCTCAGAAAAATATCCGGTCTCTTCTAGAATGTAGAAGGCGTCCGGACAAGTCCACTGTCTCTTGTTTCACTGAATTTCATCAACAAATGAATAAGATATGAATTTTACAGTGAAATCTAAAACCGTAGCGCTTTAAAGTGCTATTAAAACAGTTTTAATATTATCAGCCGTTACCTTTCTGAAATCTTCGAATCTAGGTTTTCAATTTTTACCCAAACCATTGCTCGCTGTTCCGATCAGGTTGTTGCACCTTGTAGGCGGTCGGAGGGCGCCCAGATCGACGGTGGAGCGGCCTACTCCGGTGGTCGGAGCTGATGTCGGCGGGCGATGGAAGTTCGAAACTTTCGAACTTGATTCCTTCCCCAATTCTGAACGAAAAAATTCAAACTATATATGGATTTGAAGGTGGAGAGGAGATCTACAATTTCTTCAACTGGAGGGAAGGCTATAGATGCGTGGATTTGGAGGAATCAAGGAGAGAAGGGAGGAGGGGTTTATCGCGGTCGTTCTGAAGATAATCGGGGAGAGAGAAATGTGATCGACCAATAGGATTTTTTTATATTTATAAATTTTAAAAATCCAAAAATACCCCTTATCTCATACGAACTCCAATCCAAACTCAACGACTGTCGTCCACTAGCTAATAGCCCTGATTCCGAACACAATGGGATATGTTTCGTAGGCCCATTCGACTGTTTCAGTTAGTTTTTCTTCAAAGTAAAATATAAAACATTAAATATTTAATTTGAACGTACATTTCAATTTGCCTAGGCCACATAATGATTCTAAAAATTCCCAAAAAATAAATCTAGCTATTTTTTGACGATTCAGTCCCAACAAAACTAGTTTCATCGAATTCTGAGACCGTTTGAAAAATGGCCCCTTTCTGGTCGATCCAATTTAATAGAAATCGACCAAACACATTTTCCTTTGCCACGCTCACATGCTAGCTTCAAAAATTATGAAATTTGAAACCTAGAAATAATTTCACATCCCGGATCCAACAAAAGTGGTTTCGTCGAATTCTGAGGTCGTTTGCAAAATGGCTATTTTCACGGGCTATATAAACTCTATAACGACCTTTCTGAAAATTCATTTGGCCATAACTTTTGCTTCCCATTACGAAACTTCGATTTTTTAGATTCGTTAGAAAGATATTCACTAACAGATTTAAATATTTTTGGTTTCACTAAAATCCTTTTTTATTTTGCACCCGGTACGGTCAGTCAAAGTTTGAACTCAAATTTTGAAACTACCGCGCCATTTCAGGCCTTGTTTATAATTAGAAATAATTATATTTATTTTCAAACATCGATTCAAGCACACTTTTCATCGTTATTATTCAAAATATTTATTTAAAATATTTAAAATCCACTAAAATAGCCAAATTAAAATTTTCAAACTGGTTCAGATTTTCCGGGTTGTTACAATCTCCCCCACTTAAAAACTTTTCGTCCCCGAAAAGGAACAAAGTCGAAAGTGGTTTGATTAACCAACTCCACTTTCAATCAAGCTTCCATTCTTCAACTTTTCAGTTTCTAAGAATTTTCAAATTCTTCAAAATTTTGGCAAACACCCTAAATTTTCGAAAAATTTCGCCATAACCTCCTTTGTACAGGGAGGGGTTTGGAAATTTATCGGGCCTTATTAGGTACCCAATAAATCCTAATAAGCATGCACATATTTATAGTGATATATTCCAGTGTCCACAGGGGAGTGTGTATAGATCATAACTCCAGAGAATAAATTCTCGTTACCCTATAAATGGTTTTTGTGCCTTAATGACCAGAGAGATGTGTTTATTGTCATCTCCAGACCCGTGTGGGGTTTTTATTAATCTGGCAATTTACCGTTACATTTTATATGGTCCATATCAGTCATCAGTTCAACCTTTAATATATATTCATCGCCATACAAGCCTCTCGCTCGTATGGTAAATCTTCAACCTCGTCACACAAGCTCCAAATGCTTATGTGGGATATGATGAAGTATGCCTATTTTCAAAAAGTATGCCATGTAGCGTAGTTCAAAATTAATTGTTACTATCATATGGCGACGTTTATTATTACACACAGAACAACCAGCACTCCGCATCCAATGGCATTCACAGGAGTTGATATAATAATATTTCGCATCAAACTCATTAAGGTTTACCTATTCGTCGGGCACGCAAATAAATTCTTTACTCAACAGCTAATCCATTTACCAATTGAAACATATATAATGCACATGTATATATTTTTATCTATTTTTAAATCAGTTCAATGTGTGATTTAATCGAAGAAATTCTACCATTCATTCTCTTATTGATTAAATTAACTATCGTTCTAATAATTTAATTAACCATATCCACTGTCACATAACACAAACAATAAGCAATTTGTTTTTAACTTTTCAAAATCATACAAATTAATTCATATACTCTTTTGAAAACATTCAGACTATATAATTAAAAAGTTTACATCAATGCAAAGAAAACAACAGCAAAGTAAAGAACAGAATGGAAATGCAAAATATGGTAGATGTACCTTGCACCAGAGTCAATCAGAGATATCCACCCTGCAATTAGGATAGGCTTTCTTAATGCTTTCCTCTGTTTCCCAAGTACAATCTCGCGGATCTCCACTCCATTGCACTTTGACTAAGTGAACCTTCTTGTTCCTTAGTTCTTTGGTTTCTTTGCCGATAATCTTTAGCGGCTCTCTTCTCACAGCCAATTCTGGAGTAATTTCAATATCCTGTTGCGCTGCTTCTTCCACGATCAAGTCTGGATCATGAACGTGCTTTCGAAGTTGAGATAAGTGAAATACATCATGCACTCCATGCAACCAATCAGGTAATTGAATTTTATAAGCGAGAGTTCAAATCCGTTCAAATATAGGGAATGGACCAATAAATCTAGGCGCCAACTTCCCGGTTTTTCCAAATTGAATCACTCCTCTCATCGGAGAAACCCTCAGATACACATAATCACCAACAGAAAAAGCCAAATCTCTTCTTCTCGAATCAGCATAGCTCTTCTGTCGGCTTTGAGCGGCGAGTAATCGTTTCTTAACGAAATCGACTTTGTCGGCAGCTTCGCGGATCATATCAGGTCCCAATACTAGCCTATTACCAGGTTCGACCCAACAAGCCGGGGATCGGCATGGTCTACCATACAATGCTTCGAATGGTGACATTGTCAGGCTCACTTGGTAGCTGTTGTTATATGAGAACTCAGCCAAGTGCAAATGGTCTTCCCATGATCCACCAAAATCAGAACACAAGCCCACAATAAATCTTCTTGTATACGATTCACCCTCTCAGTCTGACCATCTGTCTAAGGGTGATAAGCGGTGCTCAAGTTCAGCTTCGTTCCCAGTTCTACTTGAAATGCCTCCCAGAATTTGCTAGTAAATATTGGATCTCTATCACTAACTATACTGATCGGCACTCCATGTAGCCTAACAGTTTCCTTGAAATATATCTGCGTCAGACTTTGAGCAGTTCTGTTCGATCTGACAGGTATGAAATGAGCGGTCTTCGTGAAGCGATCTACGATCACCCAAATACTGTCATTTCCTTTCCTGATTCTGGGCAAACCATATATGAAGTCCATGGAAATATGTTCCCACTTTAACCTGGAATGTCCAGCGGTTGCAACAATCCAGCAAGTTTCTGTTGGTCGCTTTTGACTAGTTGGCAAGTAGGGCATCGGTTAACATATAAAGAAATGTCTCTCTTTATCGACCTCCACTAGAAAGTGCGTTTGATGTCATTATACATTTTGCTTACTCCTGGATGGATACTAAGTTTTGACTTGTGGCATTCATCCAGTACTTCCTTTCGGAGCTCAGAAATGTTAGGAACACAAATTCGACCTTTTAGCCTTAGAATCCCATCATTATCAACCTGAAAACTCGAGGGCTCGCCTTTCTGAATTATCTCTCTGATCTTCTGAATGAAGTGATCATCCTTCTGAAGAGCAGATATTTTATCTATCAATGAAGCCGTAATAACAAAACCGGTGATCATTACATTCTTTCTACTTAGCGCATCGGCCACAACATTGTCTTTCCCTGGAGTGTACAGAATCTCAAGATCGTATGCTGCAAGGAACTCTAGCCAACGTTGCTGCCTCAGATTCAGGTCTTTCTGGGTGAACATATACTTTAGCGACTGGTGATCTGTAAACAGTTCGAATTTCTCACCCAAAAGATAGTGTCTCCAGATTTTCAAAGTGAATACGATAGCCAACAACTCAAGATCATGAGTAACGTAGTTCTTTTCATGTGGCTTCAGCTGACGGCTAGCATAAGCAACAACTTGACCTCTTTGCATTAATACTGCACCAAGGCCTTCTCTAGAGGCATCTGTCCAGACTTTCAAGTCCTGATTGCCATCAATTATCGTTAACACTGGAGCCTTTGTTAATCTTAACTTTAGCTCCTCAAAAGCCTCCTCACATTCTGGAGTCCACTTGAATTTTGAGTGCTTCTTTGTAAGCTTCGTTAAGTGACTAGATATCTTTGAAAAATCTTTAACGAACTTCCAGTAATAACTAGCCAATCCAAGAAAACTTCGGACTTCGGTGGGAGTACTAGGCTGTTTCCAAATTTAAATAGCGGTGATTTTACTTGGATACACAGCAATTCCCTCTTTCGATACAACGTGGCCAAGAAACTTCACTTCATCTTGCCAGAATATGCATTTGGACAGTTTGGCTTTCAATACATTCCTTCTTAGAATTTCTAGAACTTGTTCCAAATGCTTTTCATGTTCGGCTTTTGACTTAGAGAAGATTAGAATATCGTCAATAAAAACCATAACAAACTTATTCAAGACTCCTTTGAACACTCGATTCATTAAATCGACGAAGTAAGCTGGAGCGTTACATAAGTCGAATGACATTACTAACCACTCATAGAATAAGTCTGGACCTCTGAATGCTGTCATAGGAACACACTCTTCGGCAATACGAAGCTGATGGAAGCCTGTAGCTAGGTCCATCCTTGAAAATACTTGTGCTCCATTCAGACGATCCAATAAATCATCGATTCGCGGCAATGGATATTTATTCTTTATTGTTTGCTTATTCAAGTCACGATAATCCACACATAGTCGCAGAGTACCGTCAGACTTTGGGACAAACACCACTGCTGCTCCCCAATCAGAGAAACTAGGCCTGATCAGACCCTTCCATACCAGCTGTCGAGTTTGATTATCTAGTTCTTCTTTCTCCTTTAGAGTCATTCTCCGAATAGCATGCACTACTGGCCTTGCGTTCGGAATTAAAGCGATCTTGAAATCAATTTCTCTATGCGGAAGTAAGCTAACAACTTCTTCGAACACATCTGCATAATTCTTTATGACAGGAATATCTTTGATGAGCTCCAGAATATTTTCCGTGACTACAGGGATATTTTCTATTTGAGCAGGAAAAAATCTAGAGCTGACCAAAAGTCTTTTCTACCTGAATTCGGACCTTCACATGGTATGGTTATATAATTCCCTAATTGGGCCTTTGCCTTAACAACTCTCTCGGCACAACTAACCTCTGCCTCATATTTGGTTAACCAATCCAATCCCAAAATAAGATCGAATTCAGTAAAATTCATGACGATAGAGATGGTAGGGAACTTATAACAGGGAAAAGAGACAGCACCACACAAATCCAGTTAAGATCGAGAGAACCCCCGACCGGATTATGGACAGTGATGGGTTCTTTGAGCTTTTTCAAATTCAAATCCAACTTCTTAACTGCATTCTTTGCAATAAAGCTTCGTGACGCGCCTGTATCAAACAGTACTTTAACTAGAATATTTTTGACATTAAGCGTGCCTTCCAAAACATCATCCCTTCCCTGACTAGCTGAGGGCTCAGAAGTTTCTGCTACTTCATTTATATGTACTGCTTCAGATTCTTTCTTTAATAGCTGGCAATTCTTCTCAATATGGCCAGCGTGATGGCACTTCCGGCATTTTCTACTTTCTCGAGCCTTCCTACCGGGTTTAAATGCATCTTTCTTCAAAGATCTACAATTTCTGGTAAAATGTCCTTCCTTATTGCAGTTAGAGCATGTGGCCGTCGTTATTGGTTCTTTCTTAGATCTGGCCCTTTTTCGATTGACTTTGGGCTTCTTACTCACCTCATATATCGTACTGGCCTCAGGTCGATCAGTTTCAGACTAACCTTTATTACTAGAACTGACTTCCTCTTCGTAACGCAACATACCTTTCTTGTCGAGATTCTCATACTGGTAAGCCATGTATATCATTTAAGAAAAAGGAAGCTTCACATTCCTCATTACACTATTCTGGTATTTTCTTTGCAGGCCATGAATAAACCTCAGATTTTTTCCTTTTTGGGTCTTGAATCAGATGCAGGGCAAAATGAGAAAGTTCATCAAATCTCTTATGATATTCTGGAATGGTCATATCTCCTTGTATCAAATAAGAGAATTCATCACATAACCACTCAGTTGCTTCAGGAGGAGTAAATCTTTCTAGGAAAATCACTTTATATCTATCCTAGGTGATATCACCTTCAGGATTATCTTTAATAATCGAATCCCACCAAAACAAAGCTTCTTCTTTGAGTGCCCAAGATGCCAGTAATCTTTTCTGATCATCTCTCAGCTTTAAACCTTCAAAGATTTTCTCAGCAGAACGAATCCAAGCTTGTGTTTCCATAATGGATTCTTTGCCCAAGAATGGTGATCCAGCCCGATTTCGATATCTCTTGAATAGAACTTCTATATCTGATTCTGGCTGCGGGAGCACAACTGGCTACATACAATACCTGCACCCTTTTAACTTTACTTTTTATATTATCATATTGCTTTACATATGATAATTGGTTTGGTATTGTATTGAGTTATATACAATACCGATGCCTGCGATTATGGCATATTAATGTGATGATCATGCTAAATTATTCACATTTTTTTTGTAACATTCATACGCCCCATGTTGACTTATACATGTGGCACCCTTATTTGTTAAATCACTTAATGTCCATAGATATTTACTTCACTCACACTAGCAATAGTCTGACCCGTGTGATTTGTTTTTTTTACAATCCTCGGGTCAGGTTGAGGATTGTATGCAGGTTAGGTTGCGTGGATTGCAACATCATTCTTATCTTTTTCCACGTTTTGGGGTTTTGGACTACGCAGCTTCAGTCTATTAGTATCGTGTAGTATTATGGTATGTGCACTATTATGTATTTTGGGAAGTGATATTATGTATGATGGACCATGTATTCTGGACATCTCTATTATGATATGTATTATGTATTCTGCTGTTGTTATTGTGCTGTGCTTGATTCTATTATATTTTGCACTATGTACCTGGGAAATTTTCTTGTATCATTTCTTTGAACTTATACTGAGCACAAATGGTAAGTTAAGAAGTTTTAAATTTCTCGTGCCAGTGTTCGTTCAAAGGAATGAGAACAACTTTTAGCCCTATCGAGTCCCATTCTTCGTGCTTTCCGACAGTAACACTTAGTGTTGCTCTTGGTCAGCATGGGTCTAGGGGCCGGGCGTTACATTGTTGGCTTGTCGAGCCATACGATTATTCCTTTTGTTTCTGTCACTCATTTTCAAGTACGTCTGCAATTAGCAGACAAAGTGTCAGGTCAACAGAAAGGATATTTCAAAACATAGAAACATATACTTGAATGTAAATGTGTCTACCGGGGTGTATTTCATTCTGCTATACTCATATTAGGATATTACTGATCCTATCTCTAATGAGTTATTCGTCCAAGAACATTGCTGGTTCTATTTCTGATGTGTTCGTTAATATGTTATATTCCAGCACTAAGCTTAACCAAAGCTCTGATACCACGTTGTGACGACCCCAAACCCCGTACTGACGGTGGCAAGGGTAATCTTTGGAATATAACACATAAACAGATAATAGCAGAACAGGAATAAATAAATACACCAGATAAAGTACAAATAATACACTGGATAAAGATAATCATCAAAAGGATCATACTTAGTACAAAATACAGTTCAGCCATACATAAATGTCTGTAGCGGAAAACAAACATAATATGTACAATAGGAGATGAACAACATAAAAAGAGATAAATGGTAGAATCCATCTTCAGCTCCAGCTATCCAGGAAGAGCCTGCTAAAACCCGAATACAAGGCTGCCCGTATAGAAAAAGGGGCACTCGAGTTTGCAAGTGAAACAAACTACGAGTCAGTCATAGGACTGGTATGGGAAATCAACTTAACACATTTTACAATATGGCTAATCACAGGACCACGCCACTTTCGCTGAACGGGTTTACTTCATTGGATTGCCAGTGCTTTAAAACAAGTAAATCTTTTAAACATCGCAATTCTTTTTATAAAAATGAAGCCATTATAAGACTCATTTCCCATCACACAATGCAACACAAACCGGATGATAGAGTTTTACCTTATAATGGCCAAAATATGCTTGATACGAATAAAAAAAAAGCATTTGATATTATTACTAGTGTTTATAGGTTTCAAAAACAATTTCAATCATAACTATCAATCATAGACGGCATGGGTACCATATATCATGTCGCCATATATAGGTATACAATCAAAACCGCACAGTCACGTAATTGGAAATTGGATTTCCATCATGAACCAAGGCAAAAGATAGTCCTTACCGACTTCGAGACTGTCTAGCCTGAGCCTCAGGACCCAGACACAGGTGAGCCCATGGATCGTCAGGGTCGGTCCACCGATGTGGATTAAAATGCCTGAACACTGCATTTCCCCAACCTTTGGGGCGTAAATGAGCCAACAAATGACTCCATCGGTCCCGGATCGACCAATATATCCGAGGCGCCTCGCAACAGCAACAACCACATAGGTGAAAATAATATAAATGTCATCCAGTTTAAGCACTGACACCACCTCTAACTAGAAGGAAACGCATGTCCTCCCTGATGTCCTCCCCTGTTTCTGGTTCATACCGGGGTGTGAGGCTCGCGAATTCACGTTATACACAAAGCTACGCCACACAGGCGGTGGTTTATCATCAACCACAAGACTTTGCTTTTCAACAGAAGCCTTGATCACTGCATCTTAGCATGCCACACAGGCAATTCACACCATGCAACTGATGGCTATCAATCACACAGAATGAATTTCAATGTCAGACACACAGTCCATTTATAAGTCCGTTCTGGGTCTGAACGAAACCAGACGCACTATATACCTCGCATACCCATCGATCTCCATGTTCGTCTGGACGATCACCACTCATTATCCATATTTCGGGATGCCTCCCAATCAGGACATCAGTTATCATCCAACCGAGGTGAAGATCTCCGGTCTTCAACCACCATCTTCATCACCGACTTCTTATCGTCGATTCAGTTATTTAGAATGGGATAAACACTGTCTTTCTGAGCAACTCGCGTATATAATAAAAATGTGCTACACAAACACAACATACGCCTCATTCCAATTCATCATTCACTAACCGTAAATTAGTTAGAGAACGATTTCCCAAATATTAACCCCGAAGGCTGAAACCAACATCAGATCAAAACCCAGGAAACCATTCGACTGAGCTAACCTTCAGTTAGTTTATAAATTCCATATTCAACCATCAAATATTCAATAAACCGGGTAAATTCGGTTTATTTCCATTCCGTATCGTTTATAATATTTTATAACGATTTATCGCTATTTCTATTTATTTTAAAAATAGCCAATTTATTCAAACGACGCTTCAGGCCATAACGCGGCCGTGGCGCTGTTTTTCTTTAGATTTTATTTACATATATCTGAAAATCTAACCGTTGGATCTTCACAAATTTTATATCATTAGAAAGATCTTTTCAAAACGAATCCAATGGTTCCAGGTTTGGGAAAATCCGACGGTCGGATCTCCCAGTACACTTGTTTGAATTTTCGATTTCAAAATACGAACTATAGCGTCGTTATTCGATTTAATTTAATTATATTTATATATATATAAATATAATTGATTCTGGCGCTGTTTTTCTTCAGATTTGAATTAAACATTCTAGACAATCCAACCATTGGATTTTCACAAAGTGGGTATCGTTGGAAAGATATTTCCAAAGCGAACCCAACGGTTTCGGGAAAATCCGATGGTCGAATCTCCTGCGCTAACCGTTTGAAATCACGATTTCAAAACACGAACTGCAGCTTCGTTATTCGATTAATTTTAATTATGTTCATATATATATATATATGAATATAATCTATTCTTCTATTTCAAAACCATATTCTTTTCATACATTTGATAAAAATGATATTGTTATCCAACAGACATTTATTTCAACACTTCACTATTTTTAACAATTCATGTATATAATAAAAATGTGATTTTTAATGTAAAACAATTTATTTCAAAACACGACTATTTTATATAGTTTATATAGATGATAAAAATATGATTTTTATTATAAAACAATTTATTTCAAACACGAATACCATTCGACACATGAATTTCTATTCAACGAATGAATTTCTATTCAACACATGAATGTTTTCTATAGTTCGTATATATAAAATAAAAATGTGATTTTTATTGTTAAAACAGATTATTTAAAACACGAATACCATCCAACACATGAATTTCTATTCAACGAATGAATTTCTATTCAACACATGAATGCTTTCTATTCAACACACGAATATAGTTTCAACACATGAAAATAATTCTAACACATGAATATTATTGAAAATTTCGGCAGCATAACGGCAGGGTAGTTAAAACCGGGGCTGTCCCTAGTACGGCTCCACGCTCTACCTTAAAGCCTTGCAGCTTTTGACAATGGGGATTTCATGTATCTAATTCGCACGCATGTGGCATGTATATTTTTTCTTTCTTTTCCACAAACTAATCCTATGTGGTTTCAACCAAATAATTCTCAACCACAGACGGGTATTTTTCAACCACAATCAATCAATTTCAACCACAAACAATTCTAATCAACCATTCGCTATCAACCAATTTTCACACCAATCACAACCAATAAATATCGTCCATGGTTTATGGACGAGGGGCGTATATATATATAAGTATATTTCACTTCACTTCAACACATATATAATTTTTACAACGCATATATAACTTACACATCGAACGTACAACTTATACAACGCTTATACCGGAGGTGTACAACGCTTATATAACTCATACATCAACTATATAATTTATACATCGTCGTTTTCCATATCATTGATAATTTAGAAATCTCACATTGGGTTCCACTCCACCAAAAATAGCAGAAGGCTCAGAAAAATATCCGGTCTCTTCTAGAATGTAGAAAGCGTCCGCACGAGTCCACTATCTCTTGTTTCACTGAATTTCGTCAACAAACGAAAAAGATATTAATTTTACAGTGAAATCTAAAACCGTAGCGCTTTAAAGTGCTGTTAAAACAGTTTTAATATTATCAGCCGTTATCTTTCTGAAATCTTCGAATCTAGGTTTTCGATTTTTACCCAAACCGTTGCTCGTTGTTTCGATCAGATTGTTGCACCTTGTAGGCGGTCGGAGTGCGCCCAGATCGACGGTGGAGCGGCCTACTCCGGTGGTCGGAGCTGACGTCGGCGGGCGATGGAAGTTCGAAACTTTCGAATTGATTCCTCCCCCAATTCTGAACGAAAAAATTCAAACTATATATGGATTTGAAGGTGGAGAGGAGATCTACAATTTCTTCAACTAGGGGGAAGGCTATAGATGCGTGGATTTGAAGAAATTGAGGAGAGAAGGGAGGAGGGGTTTATCGCGGTTATTCTGAAGATAATCGGGGAGAGAGAAATGTGATCGACCAATAGGATTTTTTTATATTTATAAATTTTAAAAATCCAAAAATATCCCTTATCTCGTACGAACTCCAATCCAAACCCAATGACTGTCGTCCCTAGCTAATAACCCCCATTCCGAACACAATAGGATATGTTTCGTAGGCCCATTCGACTGTTTCAGTCAGTTTTTCTTCAAATTAAAATATAAAACATTCAAAATTTAATTTGAACGTACATTTCAATTTGTCGGAGCCACATACTGATTCTAAAAGTTCCCAAAAAATAAATCTAGCTATGTTTTGATGATACGGTCCTAACAAAACTAGTTTCGTCGAATTCTGAGACCGTTTGAAAAATGGCCCCTTTTTGGTCGATCCAATTTAATAGAAATCGACCAGACGCATTTTCCTTTGCCACGCTCACATACTAGCTTCAAAAATTATGAAATTTGAAACCTAGCAATAATTTGACATCCTGGATCCAACAAAAGTGGTTTCGTCGAATTCTGAGGTCGTTTGCAAAATGGCTATTTTCACGAGCTATATAAACTCTATAGCGACCTTTCTGAAAATTCATTTGGCCATAACTTTTGCTTCCCGCTATGAATCTTTGATTTTTTAAATTCGTTAGAAAGATATTCACTAACAGATTTAAATATTTTTGGTTTCACTGAAATCCATTTTATTTTGCACCCGGTACAGTCAGTTAAAGTTTGAATTCAAATTTTGAAACTACCGCGCCATTTCAGGCCTTGTTTATAATTAGAAATAATTATATTTATTTTCAAACATCGATTCAAGCACACTTTTCATCGTTATTATTCAAAATATTTATTTTAAATATTTAAAATCCACTAAAATAGCTAAATAAAAATTTTCAAACTGGTTCAGATTTTCCGGGTTGTTACAGCCTGTATATTTATAATTATGTTTTTGCACTTGTTGATATGTTTGTAACTTTGAAGTTAAATATACATCAAGAAACATGATATACTTCATCTAGTAAAATGGCATGTATCCTAAATGTTTGTGGGCTATACATACATACATATATATATATCAGTCTTTAATTATATATTTACCTTGGTATATTTAGAGCTGTTTGGAACAAATTGGCAAATATGAACATCAAGTTGGATACGATATATGTATGTTATATTTAACCATTTTGAAAGCTGTTCAAAATACATAGTGGTATACTTATTATATAACATTAAAATCAACGTACAAGTATGTTGTACATTATATATATATATATATGATTGCATTTATATGCAACATACATTTAATATAATACATATATTTTGATGTGTATATAACATAAATATTGTTTCCCACTACGAATTATAAAATTCCCTTTAAAGCATTTTTTTAATATTAAGTCATGGTGAAGTCTTCCAACATGTACACCCATCAATGCCAGTCTCATTAGATGTAGGTAATGCCAAAGCATTGTGCATCCTTTTATTTTTGTAATATATGGTAGGAGTAATTGTGGTGCTTCTATTGTATTACTGGGTCAGACTTAACTAAGGTTGCATAATAGTATTTATGGCCTTAGAGACAAAAAGTATGTATTATTCTATATTTAAGCAAATGAATAATTCAATGAACAAAATGTTCATCATGCGATCCAAGAATTATATACAATATCATTGACATAAGATGTATACCTAAAAGGTTGTGTTTTGGGGATTAGCTTATGGTAGGTTAAGGCATGACTAGTTAAGGATCTTGAAACACCATTATATATATATATATAACAAAGGGATTAATTTGAGTAGGAGCGTATTTTTGTTTAAATGATACATCTATGTTAATATAAATTTTGATTGTCAAAATATGTATTTATATTAAACAAATATTATATAATCAATTATTATTTATTATCTTTTGTAGATATTAAATAACAAACAACTCCGATAATTTAAATTAATCCTTAAGAAGGATAAGTTGGAGTAAATCAAATTTCCTGACTAATGTTGAAATTTGAGGATTGTCCTCAAACAAATTAAATGTAATTGTTTTACAAATTTAGAGAAGATCTAAAATGAAAGTTGAAATATGATTTCAACCAAATAAGATATAATTGTTATAACAATCTACTTATACATCTCTATTATTAGATACTAGAGATGAATCACATAAATGTATGTAAATTTACAGAAATTGCAAAACAAGTAGAAATTTTAATAAAAGGACAAGTGAATTTATGATTGGAAATGAAGCAAATGTTGCTGGATTATCCATAGGAAGTTGCTTCTTGTCCTATGTACTAGCTTAATTGAGTAATTAAAATATTGTCACTATGAAATTTACATTTGAAATAAATGTTATTATACATCTTGTTTAGACAAGTTTAAATTCATTTGTAATAAAAGGACAATTGTTGTTCATTTTATTTAAATAAAATATCTTATGGAATTTAAAAAACAGTTGATGACCATTATAAATTCTTAACTATGATGTGCTTGACATAAATACCGAGCATGTTAAATTTAGTGATTTAAATCCAGCACACCTTTAGCATTATCCGTTAGCCCATATAAACAAGAAAAACACATCAAAACTCCATAATGATGGATTTTGGAATCATCTGATTTCGACTCATGTGAAGAAGGCAAATCTTGTTTATTAGGCAAAATAATTGAATCACCTTTCATTTGACACAATGAATAGGCTAGTAAGTATCGGGTCTCATACATAATGATGTATATGGAACAATGAATACATAAGGTAGAGGTATGTTTTATTATTTCATTACATTTACTGATGATGTTAGTGGATATAGATATGTGTATCATATGAAACATAAATTAGAATCCTTTGAAAAGTTCAAAGAATTCAAAAATTGAAGTTCAAAACCAATTATGATAGAAAATAAATACTCTTTAACTAGATCGAGAGAATAGTTAAGCAAATAATTAATGACTATCCAAATGAGTATGGAATTGTTTCACAACTCACTCCACCTAGAACACCATACAGAAATGGTGTGTCTGAAGGAGAAATCACACTTTATAAGATATGGTACGATCAATGATAAGTCATATAGATCTTCTAATAAATTAAATTAAGAACAATTGCATTTAATCGTGCTAAAACAAATTTGAAGACACCATATAAGATATGGACTATGAAATGTCCTAGTGTGTCTAATGCGAAGATTTGGGATGGAAGGCGTTTGTTAAACGTCCTTCCTCTGATAAGATCAGACCCAAATCAGATAACTATTTTGTGGAATATCCAAAAGAAGCAAATGGATATTATTTCTATAAATCCTCTGAGAATAAAATGTTTATTGCTCGAATCGGTATCCTTTTAAAGGAGAGCTAGTCTCTAAGACACCAATGGAAATGATATAGAATTCGAAATGTCTCAGAAACCACAAAATATGATTGAATCTTGTATAGCAAGAAACCGAGTGGGAGTGACATAATAATTTTAATGTTATATATTGATAATATATTAATTATTGTGAATAATGTTTGTTTAAAAACAAGAAATAGATACTGATTCTAAGAAAGAAAATGTTTGGGTTAATAAGTTCATAATTGAACTTAATTCATTGTTGATCTAATGATTTACATTGTGATAACAATGTGTCTATTGCTCAGGCATAAAACCTTAAACACATTATCAATCGAAACATATATTTAAGAAATATAATTCTTATGTGAAGTTGTTCACAGAGGAAATGAACATATCTGCAAAGTTGCAAAACTTGTAATGTTGCAGACCTAGTGAATTAAACTCTGTCGTAGCACAAGTTTAATAGTCATAATAGTTTCATGAGTATATGATACATGAATGATTGAATCTAGTGCAAGTGGGAGATTGTTAGAGCTTATTCCCTAGAGGCAATCCATTTGATGTGATTAATAACATTGTGATGTTATTGTTTTATTTGAAATAAAAATATTATGTTATGTTATATTTACTATGTAATATTAATGTTAACATAATAGAAGTCCTTAGAATAATAATACAAAATTATATAGTTCAAGTAAGTCTTGAACTTGAGATTATATAATATATTAAGTATTATAATTCTTAAATGTCGCTAGTCAAGTTTTATTGTTTATATAGAACAACAATAAAACATTGAGACTAGTATGTTGATTGACTGATGATCACATCTCATTGATCATTAATATACGCGATATTAATGTCAAGACATAAATACGTATTGGATAATAGCGTATTGGGCTGACCCACTATGAGAAAATTACATGGAATATAATTAAACGTATACTAAGTTATTCTCATAGTGACTGTGATATAATGGTCCTCAAATCTAAAAACATTATAATTTTATTCGAAGATATTTGTGTTTTGGTATCATCTAAAGTTGCTTTTAACCGAGTAGACGATAACGATGATTATTGGATACATCTCGAATTGAATGAAAATTATGAATGATCTAGATGGAATTTAACCCTATAATATATTTGTAGTGATATCCCTTGGCCTGTTGCTTGAGTCGAACTATGAAATGCATATCTATGCTCAAATATTGATTTGTTTTATATAGTCTACCCATCGATCACGAAAAAACAACTAAGTTATAAAGAGGACGATATGATCCATGCCTTGAGTTTAATCCTGGATATATTGGTTAAAAGGGTTATATTACATTGATACACTGGCCATAAAAAAGGTTGTATCGAATCAGTGATCTTATTATAACTAAAGTAGCAGTGATGTATTGCTAGTTGCCAATCATTGTTTATGATTTTAAATAGATTTAAAATCATTGCTAACATTGTAGTAACCTATAGGGTCACACATAAGAACGCTTGAAAAAGGATGAGAACCGTTCACAACAAAAAGGGGATCAAATGTTGGCTTTTCCTTGGTTTCGAATTGGTATAAGGTTTTTATGGTCTAACCTTATTTTATAATTTTCTGGTTACCATATAATAAAATGAAGGCCAGTTGTTTTCATTTTATTCATTCATGTTTTCAGAAAACCTAATTTTTAACATCAAAGAAAAACCTGAAAACCCTAGTTGGCTAGCACTTTCCAAACTTCTTCTCAATTATGTTTGACATCTTCGAGATTGAGTGTTCGTGGACTTCTATGGAGGCTCGCTGTTTTGGAGGGCTCGGATTCAAACCAATCCAGACCGAAACTCGATTGGGTGAAGAAGGATAATGCTTTTTGAAAGGTATAACTCTCGATTTACAAATTATCATATAGATCCAGTTGTAATTTGGTTGAAATTACATTTATTGGACATGAATTTAAACCATAATTTCCTTCAAAAAAATGGAAACAGAGTACATATTCCAACTCCCATGTCATTTGGGTCAATCATAGTCACTAAAAACAACGTCCTTGAACTTTGGAATGATCTGCCAAGGACATGAAAAAAGAAAGCATTAGATTATGTGGTATGCTTACCAAATTATGATCATTATCTAAACTTATATATGATTTGCAATGTGTGATAATCGTATCATATAAATAGAAAGAGAGTTTGGTGGAACTCTTTTTGTTACAACCTGATTTTAATTTCTTTTTAAAGGGAATTAGATGTGATCCCTTAACAACTTATTATATATATATATATGTATTGGATGTCGCTTTCAAAACAAACGAATCTTTCAAAACAAATGAGTATCAAAAAATAATTAGTTAAGCAGCCTTTGTGGAAATCTTGCTTCAACACCCTAACTTAAAATAAGTTATTTTTGCATTCAAACATATTTTTCATTTAGATTGGACTCTCATTTGGTAATTCATCATTTTCACAACCGTGTAATTAGCTTTCAGTTTATTAATTTTCTACTTGTTGCAAAATATAGTGGTTTCAAATGTTGATTGTTAGCCTTCTTTGAAACTTATTCAGAAATCAGACATGAATATCATTTGGGGTAACACGTTATGATACAAAGTCTCTTCTTGATGTTATTTTGAAGCATCTTAGATCCATACACTTGGTTTGCTTGTACCATGTCATGAATTATGTTATCAAAAACTTACAATTAACGGTGGTTATTTTAGTAATAACAAACATTTAAAATCAATGTGAATTTTTTGCAGAAAATGGTGTGTCAAATTCCCAGCAAGGAATGCTTAACATTGGAATAAGAAGTCGAGGGTGGATGATGCAAACTAGATGCAGTTTCTTTTACACCTTTATGCAAGAGAATTAGCATGTTTTTGAAGCTAGATAGTCCTTCGTACATATGTTGGCCTTCGGTACATTGTTAATATATAGTTGTCTGTTCTCACACTGTGTACTTGAACACTGTTGATTTTCCTGTAATTGTATTAATGAAAAGCATGTTCTCTGATCTTGAAATTTTTGCTACAGTACCTGCTGTTATTCGCATTTATATTTATATATGCAGTATTACATACATTTATTACAATATTTATATTTATATATGCAGCAAGTAATATATTACACTACGTGCAATGTCCATGAGGTGGGGGACGTTTAGCTAATAGGAGTGCATATACATGCCTCAAGTTTTTATTTAATTAGTTATCCCCAGACATACACAGGGAAATATATATCAGCCCCTATTGTTTTTAGATTTTTAACCACTGTTGTAAGTGCCTCTACTGAATTCACCTTACTACATGTACGTTTCAGCAGTTGGGGCATTTTTAAGGAGCAGCCCGCCCCTCTAGTGTATTAACATGCCTTTTTCAGAGGCAGTTCTTCTACTACCTCTCTTTCCTTTAGGGGAAGTTATGCCTTGTTTTCTATCGTTATTTTTTTAAAGGCAAATCTTTATGCCTCTAACTTTCTAATATTTAGTAGTTTATATACTCTACTTCATTAGTAGCGAGAATTGCCTCTTGGCTTGCTCCTGAGAATAGATCATGGAGCAGAAATATTGGTGGTATAATTCAAAGAGTTTCCAAAGATCCACTTACTTGGCATAAATATTTAGTTCGATGCTTTTACAGGTACAACTACTACATGTAAACGCAAAGGGGAATGGCTCTAGAAGGAAAAGATCAATCATGGAAAAACTGAAAGCAACTAAACCTACCATGTACAAAAAAAATGTGGAAACAAAAGGCAACAGCAAAAGAAATTATAATAAACTCACTGCATAATCATTAAGTTATCTAGTCATAAGGCTCATTAAACACCATCCAACAACTTAACACAAAATCATTAAGAAAATAGAATTTATGTGTTTAATCATGTGGAATAATTGTTATTATCATTAAAAACCAACCAACAACTCATACCCAGGCCCGACCCATAGGCAAGACCCATGAGGCGGAGGAATTGGGCAACCTACCCTGGTGGGAGCAGAGGAATGGGAGAAGAAGATAACTTTAAACACTTTAAATAAATTCAGCACTTATTGATTTGCGGTTGATAGAATGGTTTAGTGGTAAGAGTGGTTCAAAGAGGGCAACGCAGTGTAGGATCAAAACCTGCTAGTAATAGAAAACAACTTTTTTTCAACTGATGCCCTTCACGTTATCCTTCCATTTTTCTGGCCTTGGACAACGCATCGCAACGGGCCGACCCTGCTCATACTCACATTAGGAAAAATATAAATTAATGTACCAGTCCAACTTAATAATTTATAAAATATATCAACTTATGAAGTATTTAAGATAGTTACGAATTATGCAGTATTCTATTATTGCAGCCTGCATACATTTTAAATGGTTGAAAACTTGAAATCATATCATACACTAAGTTGAAAATTGAAATAAATAAACAGTAAGCAACTCAGCAAAAGCATTAACTTCATATTTATGAATTAAATAATAAGCAATGAATTAAACAGATAAATGCTAAAACTACTAAACCAAACTCATGATTTTACTCTTCCTATTAGCACTCACCGTAGCCTAAATCGACGTTGCACTCAATAGAGATGAAGATCAAGGTGGCAAACTGGTGATGGATCGATTTGATTCACACACGACTGGGATTTAGGAACAATACAAAATAAAGAATTTTTGTTCCTATATAGAATGGGATTTGGAAAGTAGCGGCTTGTAAGAGAATGGGAAAACTTGAACACGGTGTATTACGGATGAGGGTTTGAAGAAAATAAGATTGGATGTGTAACAACCCAGATTTTCAGAACCAATTAAAAAAATTTATTTTAGCTATTTTATTGTATTTTAATTATTTAAAATGATTTATTTTAAATACTAACGACTAAAAATTTATTAAAATCGAAGTTAGAACGAATAAATTTATTTTAACTATATAACGAGCCTGAAATGGCGCGGTAGTTTGAAAATTCGATTTCAAATTTCAAATGAACGTATAGGATTCAAAATAAACCAGATTTCAGTAAAACAAGAAATATTTGAATCTGTTTAATTATATCTTTCTAACGAATGTGAGAAATTGAGATTTCATAACATAAATTGAAAGTTATGTCTAGTTTAAAATTCAGAATAGTCGCTATGGAATTAATATATATATAGCCGTTAAAAATAGCCATTTTGCAAACGACCTTCGTTTTCGACGAAAGCACTTTTGTTGGATCTGAAATGTTAAATTATTGCTAGATTCCAATTTTCAGAATTTTTGGAATTAATATGTGAGCGTGGTGAATTTAAATGTGTTTGGCAGTTTCAGATCGAATTGGATCGACCGGAAAATGACCATTTTTCAAACGATCTCCAAGTTCGATGAAATTAGTTTTGTTAGGACTGTATCATCAAAACATAGCAATATTTATTTTTCTGGAATTTTTGGAGTCAGTATGTGGCCTCGGTAAATTAAAATGTACGTTAAAATTCAATATATATTGATTTATATTTTAATTTTAGAGAAAAATGATTGAAACTATTGAATTGGCTTACGAAACATATCCCATTGTGTCCGGAATGGGGGTATTTAGCTAGGGACGACATTCGTTGGGTCTCGTTTGGAGTTTAACGGTTAAACAAGTAAAATTGGAATAAAATATTAATAAATTATATATATATATATATATTTAACCCTATACCTAATTCACCACTCAGAAAAATGAGCCGCTGTCTTCTCCCAAACCGGCGCTCCAAATCGTCCCAAATTCGCTCCTCCAATTCTCCAAATCTAATCGGTGAAATTCAAAATCTCCAATGGGAAATCGTAGAGGACAATGAGATCTCCAATACCAATGGTTATGATCTAATATAACGCTGTGATTCAAGAGATAATCGAGCTCAAAGGATGGATGTTCGCAAGGGTTTCTACGGCTATTGGGGCATCTGATTTTTTTCCATCGTCGACAATGATAGAGGACAAGGCGACGCAAGTTTTGGCGAGAACTCCGACCATCTTTTGGGCGGCCGATTCATACGAGCACGAAATCGCGTGATTTCAGATCTGTTGGAATCAGAAAAATGAGAGCTACAACATGGAACTGACCAAAATGGAGCACATTGGAAACTGAGACAAATTCAAATTCGAACTGTATTGAAAGTCAGAAATAAAGACTGATGGAGTGGAACCCAATGTGAGAACTCCTTCACACTCAAATTATTTAACAGTTAAATATATCCTAGGTTGCAGACGGGGCTTAGTAGCTCCTGACACTATTTTATTGTACAAACCATGGATGTTTGTTTGGATTGAATTATGGTGTAATTGACTATATTGTGTGTTGATTGTGATGCTGAAATGTTTAAATATTAAAAATAATTTAATATTATTTTGTGGTATTTGAAATTAAATTATAAATATTTATTTATAATTTAAACAGTGAAAAATTGGCTAATTAGAAAAATAATTCAAACTGAATGTGAATTGGTTAAATTCATTAACCGAGGATTTATTTAAATAGACTGTTGTTGTTTGAAAACCCGATACGGGTGCGGGGGCGATAATTTGTCCACATTTCCCCTGAATTTAATTATATGTCAATTGATGGGTTGACAAGCTGTGGTGAGCGTTAATTATTTATATTTAACGCTTATGTAGTTGTGTAATGCACTCTGGATGATGGTTGATTATTTATCATTGTGTTTGCATACATGTGGTGTATGAAATCCATATAACCGAAATTATATGGTAATTGATTGAGCCGCATTCTGATTCAGAAAATAACAAATATTTTGAAATAATGAATATTATAAAATAATATTCTGTGAATAATCAAAATATGATTTTGATGTTCGATTTTGGATGGACAAGAAAATATTGAAATGTGTGAAGCCATGTGGATTAGGTTTGCGTCATTTTAACGCGAACGAATTTATATCGATTTTATTCATTTTTATAATGAATATCAAAAAGGAAATTATTTCAAAATTTGATATTTTGAAAATATTACCATTTAAATATTATAATGATAAGGAGTATTCAATTTTGATTTAAAATTGAAATGAAAGTGGGAATTGTTTTTAAAACAAATTAATAAAATAACTTTTAAATGGAAATCGACGAAATATTATATATATAAATATATTAATGGCTTGAATAGAATGCGTCGCGCAGCGACCGTTGGTTCCATGTCGAAAAGAGCTTTCCAATGAATATAAGAGATTTGAAATCTAACGATCGGATTTTAAAATATGTCCAAATCAATTTTGGAAAAGGTCGTTGTAAATGCAGTTCGATGACCGTTTATGAAAATCGACTGAAAGGGCCTTAATAAAATTATTAAAAATATGGAAAAATAGTAAAAAAATCATAATAAATGATTTGGAAAGATTTTGGATGAAAAATTTCATGTTTGAAAAGATAAAAATATATTTTTATCGAAATGAACTAGTTATTAACTAGAATAATAATCCAATATCTTTTAAATAAATAAATTGGATTTGGAAAGGGTTTTAATATAACCAGAAATTTCCAATATATATAAATTGCGATGGATTTGAGTATAAATAATCTTTGGAATATTTTGATATTGGATTCCGTGATTATACGGATATTGTGAGGAGTTTGGAAGATACAGATATCGTTATTCCCAATACGATATCCGTTAATTTCAGAATTCGATATTGAATATAAGTCATTATAATTTCTATTTAAAACCTTATATTTAATTTCAAATTGGATTTTGGGTTTGTCGTGAATGGTGTCTTTGTTAACACTGTTCTTAAACCGAGTTGAGAAAAGAATAAATCTTGTAATTAAGATTTAGAGAAGTTTACCAATTAATTAATATTTAATTGGAATGAATCGAAATTGGATTTTGGGTTTGGCGTGCAATGGTGTCTTAAATAACCCTGTTCTTAAACCTAGTTGAGAAAATAATAAATCTTTAAATTAAGATTTAGAGAAGTTTACCATTTAATTAATATTTAATTGGAGTTGAAATAAAAAATTGGATTTTTTGGTTTATTGTGAACGGCGTTTTAAATAACACCTATTATTTAACCCAATTAAAAGTGAAGAATATGACTGGAATTTATAAATCTTTATTCTAAGATTTAATGGAAAATTTTCAAAGTAAAGATTTCCAATTTAATATATTAAATTCCAATTGAATGGAATTCGATTGGTAATAATCGAAATGAGCTTCTGTGAAGGAAGGCCGTTACTATATATGTAATTTAAAAGACTTTGCCATTATTCCATTTATATTATTAGTCTGATACGGGAAGTTATATCGATTATATACTGTTATGATTTCCGTGTAGATTCCATGTTCATGGAAGGTGATTCTGGGTTTATCGTGAACGATGTTTTAAATGACATTGGTTCTTTAACCCAGTAAAGACAAGATTATTTCCTAAATTTGAATAACCATTAAATAATGATTTTTGGAGATTAAAACTAAGTGGAGTTTTAATGAATCTTTAATTAGATTGAAATGTGAATGTGATAATTTAAATTATTAAATTTGGGAAATGATCGAGAATGGAGTACTACCAGTTTTGCTCCAAGCGATAGTTAAATCTTTAATTAGATTTGAACGTGAAATGGTAATTAATTTTACCGATAACACCGTGGGTGTTAGATATGAAGTATTACCATTTTTCTCCATAGGACGAATAGGTTGGGATTGGGATTAATAAATAAATGACTAGTTCGGTAAAGTTCGATAATCCCGACTAGTTGATAAACCTTAATTTGGTTTAGAACTGCGAAAGGATAAAATCAAATCTTTTCAATTGATATCAAAAAGGAAGATTAAAGAATAAATTTAAAAGAATTTATCTTTGATAAAATTAATGGGAACCTTTCCCTAAAGATGTGAATATTAGAATAAAAGAATATTCTGGATTAGAATTAGGCGTACGTTGTATTTTTATAGCACTTGTTTATAAGATACGCGAGTTATTCGAAAAGACCGGGTTTATCCCATTTTGAATAATTGATACGACGTAAAGTCGACGATGAAGATAGTGGTTGAAGGCCGGAGATCTTCACATCGTTTTGGATGATTACTGATGTCTTGATTGGGTTGTACACCCAAGACAAGGTAATAAGTGGTGATCGTCCATACGTACTTGGAGATCGACCGGATATGCGAGGACCTCTCTCCTGTATTGGACATATGGGATGAGGAACAAGGTGCCTCCAGTTTCGTTCAGACCCAGAACGGACTAGTGAATGGATGTGTGTTTGACACTGGATTTTATTCTGTGTTGATTGATCTCTATCAAATATATAATTGTTTGGTGGCGGAGAATTTATTCTCTTGCTTAACACCCTTCTCTGAGACAAACGAGCTTAGAGATTATATGTCGATAGACACCAGTCGCATGGCGTGAATTGTCAGTGTGGCAAGCTGAGATGCAAATGATCAAGGCTTCTGCTGAAAAGCAGAGTCTTGTGGTTGATGATCAAATCACGATTTTAAATAGCTTAGCTTTGTGTATAGCGTCCCCGGTATGAACAAGAAACGGGAGAGGACTGCAGGGAGAACATGCATTTCTTTCTACTTAGGAGTGGTGTCATGATATGGAGCCCAAACATTTTTACTTACGTGGAAGATGGAAAACGAGGCACCTCGGATATATCGGTCCCTACGGGGTCGATGGATGATATGGTCGACATACTGACCAGATGTAACACCCCGTATGTTGAATAACTTGCTATAATATAAAACAGGGCAGAATTAAATTTTTAAAATCTGAATCAGGGGAAACGGGCTTTGCCATCGCGTTCGTCTCGGAAAAATACGCGAAATAGAGTCCGAGTTTCCGAAAATCGGAGTCCGTATGACCCAGTTAAGGCCCAAAGAAGTTTTCAGAAAATTCAAAACATATTTAAAAATGAAAATTTCACATTTCAGAAGTGGCGGGAAAATTCCCGCCAGACCCAGGGAGTCGACCTGGGGGTCGACTGGGGAGTCGACCCTTGTGTCGACCTGGGGGTCGACCTCCCTGGTCGAGCCCAGGTGACCTGGGTGCACCAGTTTGGCTTTTTCGGCTGTGTTTTGGTGGCTAGGACAAGATCTGACGGCTCTAATCTGATTTAGGGTTAATCTAATGGCCTAAAACACCTAACTACTCTATAAATACACCCTAAGACTACCCTAATTCATACTAAAAATAGATACAACACCGTTATGCCGTCAAAATGCAACTTGAAGGAGCCTCCATCAATCTAAAGAGGAAGATAGCTTCTCAAATCAATCTCTAATCAACTCTAGCAACTTAATCTTCTTCTTAGGAGTGCTAATCAACAAGTTGTGAGTTTTCTATAGCCTTAATGACCAATTATTGAAATGATTATGATAGGATATAATGAGGTTATGGCTATGAATGTGGATCAATGCAAGTTATGCAAGTTATATGCTATGTGTTAATGATGTTATGCAAGTTATATGCTATGTGTTAATGATGTTATGCATGTTATATGCTATGTGTTTGTAATGTTATGCAAGTTATGCAAGTCATATGCTACATGTTCATGATGTTATGCAAGTTATGCAAGTCATATGTTACATGTTCATGATGTTATGCAAGTTATGCAAGCTATATGCTATATAATCATGATGTTATGCAAGTGTTCATGATGCTAGTTGCTATGATAAAAATTGATCCACTATGACACCATGATTATGCAAGTTTGGTGTATGATTATATGCAAGTTTGGTGTATGATTATATGCAAGTCCATATATGACATGTAATTTAAGATGGGTGTTTGATTATATGCAAGTAACATGTGCAAGTTTACACCTTAGTATGATATGCATACATATGCAAGTTAACCCCTTTGTATGTCATATATACATATGCAAGTTTACTCCTTTGTATGACATGAATAACTTATGCAAGTTAACCTCCTTATGACATATGTGATTCATGCAAGTTTGGGTTGATTATTTATGCTAGTTGGGTTTGATGCTATATGCATGTTGACACCTTTAAACCCATGATGATGCTAATGTTATGCAAGTTGAACCCATTATATTTGTGATGAATCTTCCCTTTTATGTCACGTTAGCGAATTACGTGGGGAACGATGGGGTTAATATACATGTTAATGAAATGGTGTGAAGTTGGTATGATTATGCATACCATAAAGTGGATGGACATAATTGAGTCAATTATGTACATCGTAAAAATTGGAATTAATTAGGGAAAATTAATTCGGGGGTGATTAATTAGGTGTAATTAATCGACTAAGACACGAGGTTGGACCCTTTTGTAGCATAAGACTGCCCGGAACCGACCGGCAAATCCAGCGGCTACAAATGATTGGCATAATGTGAGAGGTCTTAGGCACAAACTACATACGTGACAAGTGTAAAGACACGAGGTTAGACTCGGTTATGGCGTAAGGCTGCCAGGACCCAACCGGCAAATCCAGCTGCCATAAAAGATAGTCTAATGTGAGAGGTCTTTACAACGGTTACGTTCTTAATCAATTAAGAAACACTTAACCAGATAAGCATGTAGTGGGCATGAGGGGTTAAGTGGGTGCCTTGGGTGGCATGTAGAAATCAAGTAAGTGCCTTGGGTGGCATGTGGAAATCTAGTGGGTTGCCTTGGGTGGCAATAGAAAATACGATTAGAATACTTAACCAAGTGGAAACATGTAATTAAACATGATTAAAGGGTTAAGTGGGATGCACTAGATATAATGACAAGCTTAGGTGGTAGCTTGTGGGGGGCCCATTTCACCCAGTAACCCATATGTATCTTATTGGGCTCGACCCATATCGAGGACAGGACACGCGTACTGGGCTTGATTATAAGAGGCCAAAACGGGTTAGCGGTGGCAACGCAAGTCCAACGGGTTTCATATGCATGTGTGGACCCGGGCTGGTAGGTAAGACATTGTTGCATCGTGTAGGTATAAGCCGTGCACCATTTGTTGTATCGCGTTGCCACTTTGGGGAGTGATACACCCCACTGTGGGGCCAGCACGGGTATCTACGGTAGGGAGCCGATCGCTTGGGAGTAGTGGGTACACCTAGTGGAGATAGGGGCAGACGGCACCTATGTAGTCAGCTAGGGGTACACGAAACTACTGGGTAAAGTTTCTAAGTCCTTGGGAGGGATCAACCTTTAAGTAGGAATGACTGGTGTGGTGCAGTTAGTAATTATCCTTGGGTGGGTAGATGCGTCTTTACCGTTATCCTAGTTCACCTTATGTCTAGTTGGCTACTTAGTGTAGTCATTTATCCCCAGTCATCCCGTGCCAAGTTTATATCATACCCTAATTACTTTAATGATTGTGTTGTTAAAGTTATAGGGCTCACACAGACTTATGTCTGACCCCGTTGTTTTTATCTTTTTCCCCCTCAGGTCCTCAGGTTGGGCCTAGCACTAGTGGGCTTTGATCAGATTTCTTTATCTATCTTTTGGAGCTTGGACCGTAATGTAAAGCTCAGCTTATCTTTTCTTTTATGGCTATTGTTTATGTAGTGGGATTATGTACTTATGTTTTTATCAGGATGGATATTTAGTACTTGACTCTTTATGGTGTTGTAACTAAACATGTTTACCTTCTGCTGCTATGAAATGATGTTTTAGATTTTCAAGTATTTATATCTGTCTTGTTGTAATTTTTCTGTTCTATACTCACTTAAAATGCTCCACCGAAGTTAAGGCATTCCCTTAGTGAGTGACCTTAGCGGGTGTGGGGTGTTACACCAGACTTACGCCACATAGGGCAGGGAAACGTATTGTTCAGGAATTACTAATCCTTAAACGTAAAAGAGGACCAGTCCTGAAGATCCAAGGTGCAGTTGCGGCTGATCTTGAGGCACGGGCTAGAGTGTCTCGAATTCGGTAAGGACGATTGTAATGACCCGCATTGGCAGAGGTATTATAATTAATTTATTTAATTATATAAATAGTGATATAGTGAATTAAATGGTGATTTAATTAAATAAGTGGTTTATTTAATTAATTTAAATAATAGAATAATATATTTAAGTCAGGAATAATAAAAAATATTGGAAATCACAATATTCTTTCAACTGGGTCATCCCTAAGAATTAATTCAGCTTAGAGTTGAATTATATTGACGAATATATTCAATCGACGTCAGTTTGAACGTAGAATTATAATATAATTAAAATAGAGCTCGAAATGGCGCGGCAGTTCGCTATTTGCGATTTGAACTTCAACTGAATATACAGAGTTCGTTTTAAATCGGATTTCTGTGAAACAAGAAACGTATGGAGCTGGTGGAGTATATCTTTCTAAGGGAAGAGAAATATCGGGATTTCGTCGTGTATATTTTGAGTTATGTCCAAATCAAATTCTCAGAAATGCAGCGCCCTGACCATAACGATTTAATTATATTTTTTATAAGGATTTAAATAGAAATCGAACATCGATATAACTTTGACGATGTAATATCGAGTTGTAAATCCATATAGGAATATTCTAAAGCTGTATGATATTCCTCTGTGAATATAGACGTTAATATCTAATTTTAAATATTTAATGTAATTATATTTAAATATATTTATATATTTAAATAGGCTATTTAGAGCTTTAAAAATAGCCACTTTTGCAAACGAAGTCGGAATTCGACGAAACTAATTTTGCTGGATCCGAAATGTCAAATAGTTATTAGATTCCAAGTTTGGTGATTTTTAGAGTCACTGTGTGACCGTACGGATTTTTAGAGTGGAAAACCCGTTCCGTTATACGGCGTGGTCTTATGAGATATCGATTACCTGCTTGAACTGTTTTAAACCGTTTTACTCACACCAGTCCCATGACTGACCCGGAGTTTATTTTGTTTTGTTTTCTCTAAACTCTTGGGTGCCTAATTTTGTACAGGCAGTCAAGTAGTTGGCATTTACAGATATACTGGAAGAGCTTGGAGCAGGAGGCTTCAGGATTATACAGCTATAGTTATTTCCGCTGTGTTGTAAGTGTTGTACTTTGATAATGACATGTATATTCAAGTACAGATTTGTATTTCAAAGTTATATTATGAAATATATTTATTCGTTCCGCTGTGAGATTCGTGTTACTCTGATGTTGTGTTGCTCTTCTTCTTCTATTCTAAATTTCTATCTTATCTATCCTCACCTTCTGTTTTATTTCATTAATGACCGGTATTTTTCGATGTTTGGTTAGTCGTCACCATGTTTATGTCAATAACCAAAGTCGTCAAAATCTCGGGTCATTGCCGTTGGTATCAGAGCTTAAGTTAAGCGATTTACCTTGGCTCTGTGGCGTGACTCAGTAGAGATGGGGTTAGCAATACCCTAGATTGATTTGAGTGTATATATACGAGTGAGCGTATTTGTTATTGATATAAAAATTGTTTTATATTGTGGAGATTCATTGATTGAGTTGTTTATGGGTTCTAGTGGATCAGTTTGATCCACTGTATCGGTAGGAGTTTATAAACATTCGAATACGATGGGTCGACACGATATGTTTTGAAAAGAGGGTAAATTAAGATAAGTTTACCCAAGGTATATCTTGATATAGAGAAGATATATATATCAAAATTATAATATATTGGATATATTGGTTGTTATTACAATCAAGTAAGATTATAAATTAAATGGTTATGTAAATGACCAATCAGAATTCATATAAGTGAAATACGGGAAATCAGATGAGTTAAATCTGAAATTTAAACCAGAAATTAAATTAAAATTATGGAAAATTGGATAAGTGTTTGTAAATGGATTTGGATTAAAAATAAGGAAAATTTAAGATCCTGGGAGATTTTAAATTATTTTACAAGCAGTGTGAATTATATTTTGAAATGAATTTCAAAGTGGAAATGTTTAGAAATGGTTTTATAGTATTGAACTCACTTCGATCGCGGAGAAATAGATTCTGATGATGACAGCTGCATCGTCAGTGTTCATTTTCGAGTTGTAAGTGACAAATTACTACCAGAGATACTATTTTAAATTTGTTTTGGGAAAGACAAGTTGTATTGAATTTCAAAATGGGATTTATAATAAAGAATGAATAAAGAAAGTTTGAAATATAAATTGAATATAGAAATTCAAATGGAATTCAAATATAGAATTGAATTTAGAAAATATAAAGGAATTCAAATATAGGATATGAATATATAGAATTTGAATATAGAAACTAAATTGGGATTTATATTATAGAATTTGAATATAGAAACTCAAATGGGATTTATAATATAAAATTTAAATAGAATTTTAATAGAATTTAATATATAGAATTTGAATAATAGAATTTGATATATAGAATTTGAATAATAGAAGTGATATAAAATTTGAATAGAAATTGAATAGAATTAACTAAGTCGAAGAGGAATTAGTTAATCGAGTTTTGAATTTGAAGTTGAACTTTGAAGGGTGAATTGGATTTGTAAATGGATATTCGAAATCGAATATAGAACTTAAATTTGAAATTTGGATTCAAATTAGTTAATAAGCAAGTTAACATATATTTGAACATGTCATGTTCAAATATAAAAGTGAAATAGACTAAAGAGTTAATTAACAAATTAGTTAACGAACTGAGTTAAAACGATCAGGTATAGTTGAAATAGATTGGGCAGGTATAAATGTACATGAGATTGATATGGATAAGGTATGAAGGTATATAAATAGAATGCTCGACGAAAAGGTATGTATTTAATTCATATATGAGATTTTATGCACCGTATCGGCTAGCCGCTTGGCTTTTTCTTTTTCTTTTGGAATGGTGAGGGCCATGGGAAGCAATTTGAAATATCCCGATGCTCCTAGTACAAAGGAGGTTATGGCGAATTTTTCCGGGAATTTAAGGAGTTAGAATATTTTTAAGATAATGTGATAGTTAGAAATCAACGTATCGATATATATATATAGAAGTCGATAAGGAAACGAACTTAGAAATAGAATAGTAAATTCAAAAAGGAGGACTAAGAATAAAATCTAGTAAGAATAGAAAGAGGAAGCATATACGTGTTTAAAAGTGAATAAGTAGTTGTATGGTATTGATTATTTGAGTAAGTGGTCATATCTGTTTTAACGTTATAAATGTTATTCAGTCAAGGTCTGAGAGGTAGTTATACCCCAACTTGATTGATTTCATTATTAACCAATAAATAGTAAGATTTCAAGCTCGAAGATCAATGTTGAATAAGAGTTAGTTGAATATAGTAGTTGGGTGGTCGTAATGATGTTTTACACAACATCCGTTTTAACCTAAATAAGTGTAAGCTTGGAAATATAATAAAGAATATTTCCTAAGTATAGAAATAAAGGAGATCGGAAGAGAGATAAGTAATTGGAATATTTTCCAATTATAAATAACATATATTTTCTAAAGTTTAGAAAATAAAGGAAGGCGATATTTGGAAATGTTTTCCAAATAACATAAAAGGCCAATATGGTTATTGAAAATATTTGGTTAACAAATATTGATAAAGAAATAGAGAAGTGATTTAACTAATGGAATATTAATTAAGGGCTCAGTGACATGTTCAAAAGGAAAATTTGATTTTAAATGAGTAAACTGTTTAAAAACTCCCAGGGAAAGACTGTTTGAATTAAAAACAAATTTAACAAAAATTTGTGAAAGCAAATTGGAATTAAAAATAAAGCCAGTTAAAGTGATAATTGAGATTGAATTAGAATAATATCAAGACAAATTGGATTGTGAGATTCAAATTTGAAGTGTAATGTGATAATCGAGTTAAGAGTTGGGAATCGAGAAGAAACTCGAGTTAAAATGATATTTAGCTCGGATATAAGCGAATGGTGGTGTTGTGGATAAAAGCAGATTGGAATTTGATTGCGATGACCCTTGTATCTGCTGAATTGATAACAGGTGGAAAGGATATAATGATATGCCGACAAAAAGGTACAAGTTATATTTCTATTGGATATAAGATTTATAAGCCGAATTGGCTAGCCGCTTGGCTGTTTGATTTTCTTTTGGGTTGGAGATAGCCCAGAGAGGCAAGTTGGAGTTTGAGCTATTAACCAGTACAAAGGAGGTGCTGGCGAAATTTTTCGAAGAGTTAAGGCGTTAGAAAATTTTCAGGATTTTTGGAAATTTCCGTTGATAAGAATGAATTAATAATTTAATTGAAATTAAATTGGTTCAGTTGAAACTGAAGTTAAAAAGTGAACAAATATGTTCTAACCAGTCGATAGGGTCGTCCTCTACCTTTTAGCAATTTTGAGGAAGAAATTATTTTAAGTGGGAAAGATTGTAATTGTTGTATATAACAGTGTTGTATACACAATTATATGATTTTTGTTTGATGATAACAACCAAATATTTATTATTTGAAATGTGTTTGTTATTGTACTGTTTCAATAAATACATCACAGACAGGAATATAATATTTATATTTAAATAGAATATGACTGAACAGTCATTCATATATTCACACGGTATTTTATTTAAATAGAGTATTTTATTTCAAACTTTCAAACAGTACAAATCTTAACAACTCAACTATTTGTACATCTTTGTTATACAATACATTTCAATTTCATATACATATCAGCTCCTTATTATAGAATAACCCAGTCACTCATTTTGTACATACAGTCTCAACACTCATATTTACATGCATACACTTTGACACATTCACTGACACTACACACTGTCTTCTTATCTTTAGTCTTCTGTCTTCACATCAGCTCAGTCAGTACAGTCATCCTCACCTGCCACATGAAACAGAAACACACAGCATACTGCAATAGAAATAATACTGAATATATGCAAATATAAATTTTATTTTAAAATTTTATTTGCCTCAGATTTCTGGTGTGTTTCTCATCATTTTTCATGACTTCATCTGAATTATAAAACCATCAATCTGTGTCTAGACAGCTTGTGATATTCACAGTGATACACTGTAAATACCATAAGGTAGACAGTATGTATATACAATGCAGGGACAAGGAAAATAATATTGGATGGCTGCATATACACATGTGTATATAGGCACACATGTGCACTGCCTCGCCAATCCAGTGTGCAAGCTGAGGAGGAGCCACGTGGACCATCTCGACTCAGTGCAACACTCAAGCACAAAACAAATGTCAACCAGCATAGTAAAAGTCAACAACAAATCTGTATGTGTAAATGCAAGTACATCAAAGCATGGCAGATCAGTCAAATGCTATGGCATTATTCAAAAGTGCAATACTGCATGGGATGTTCAGACAAATGATCAAGCATATCGGATGGAACAAATCAACATAGCTCAGACGCAACTCTGATTCAAGTCTAAGTGCAAATGTTATTGTGTCAAAGAACTGGTCAAAGAAAAATAAATAAATATAATACAACCATTTCAAGCACAGTTTACAAGTCAGGTCAAATCAGTGTTAAGCAACAATTCAAGTAAGTAAGTCAAGTCCAGATATTAAACCAAACATGCACATAGAGTGACAACACTAGTTCAGGTCATATGTGCACGAGTCAAACAGACTTCAAGTGCAAACAGGTTAAAATTGATGAGTGACAAAGCATCAACAAAAGGTATGTCAAGCCGTGATCTAAACAAACAAAGATGCATGCATTGTTTTACGTGGTTCAGCCAAGTCAAGCATGTACGAAACATGGTGCAGTTCAAGCCAACGAGGTCAATGCAATTCAATGATCAAGTGCAGAATATATTCACATAAAATTCAATGGGAGTTCAAGCATGACAGTGCAGTGCTTTTCAAGAGCCGAGAACAAGCTCAGATTTAAGTGACAAAGCCCATCATCAAAACTGCATGGAGAATGGTGGCAACATGGTGACTCAATTCATGGCAATATACAAGTGATTAAATTTCAAGTCAATGGACATATGGTGCATTCAGTAGCAAGGTGACAACACGATGCAGCCAGCATGTGAACAGAAATGCTCAAGAAGTCGATCAGTTTTTTTTAATGATCACAAGGCAATCAAGCCGTCTGCAAATAAAGGTTATTCAATCCAATTATGGCAAGCTAGAAGACAAGGAATCAATTTATGGCATGAATATATTCATGGCATTCATGGCATTATCACAAGTTGCAAAGCAAAATTTTAAAGGCAGTTGTCAATAAATTCAGAAACAAATCAGAATCTAAATCAAGCTTTTGAATTGCATCATAGAGTAATTGATACATGTATATGGCTGTTTAATCAGCTATAAAAGTGCAGAAAAGTTTTTTTAAGGCCAAAGATTCATCAGGCCAAAATCAGCACACAAGTATTTGGCCACAAATTGAATGTATATAATGAAGTATTGATTTGCAGAAAATCTTTTAAGTGCTGGATTTAACACTGCAAGATTTTATGGCACAAAGTGTTTAATTTTAAGAAATCCAGTATGGGCATATGATGGGCAAGAAATCTTTCAAAATCAAGTTTTTAATCAGGGCAAGATATCACCAAATCTGGCTAAAATCATTTCACAATTTGGCAAGTAATCAATTTACAGATAAGATCGAAATCTACTCAGCAAATCAGACAACTAATTCAAACGCAATCTAGGCAAAGAGAAGCTGTTTGTTTCATTTCAGGCAATTTTTTTTTGGAAATTTATCAATCAAAGAATCTGCGCAAGGGACATTTTTTAGAGAGTCATTAAAGACCAGCAAATCATCCATATCCATTCAATAATTCAAGTTAAATCCGAGAATGGCCAAAAGGGGAAACTACAAAAATCAGATCGAGCCACATAATGAAATCAGAGCTCAATTTAAGGATTTTAAATCCTATTTCAAAACACCAACTCATCACAGGCAAAAAGCATCGAAACCACAAATAATTCTATTGAAAATCGAAACCAAGGATCAAAACTTTCAAGCAAAGATTTAATTTAGAAAACTCACTTCTACCTTTGGGGTTCGATCAATCACCAAATCCAGATCAATCGAAGAATAGGAGCATCAACACAGTCGAGTCTATAGAGAATTTCCAGAGCACAACTTCACAATCGCGACTGGATTTGAGATTCCAGAGAAACCCTAGTTCCCTTTTGCTGCCGCCATTTTGTTTTTCTCAAGAGAAAAGAGAAATGATCGGGAAGATGAAAACATGGGTGCACCACATCTAAAAGGGCCGGCCATATTTAAGTGTTCTAAAGGGGATTTGTTTTTCTCTTTATAAACTAGGGTTTTTAGTTTATTTTGTTTTGATTTAATTTTGTATTGTACTCTCTTCTGTTTTGTAAAACCGTCAATCAGTTCTAGAGTCTGTAAAATCTAAGGGGAATCAGTCAGGGTGTTGACTGACAGTTGACAGAGTCTGTAAAATCTGGGTTACTGTTTACGGGGTCGTAATCAGGGAAAATCTGATCGAGGGGATATCAATCAGTCTAGGGTTTTGAGCGTAGGGTTAGGACAGGAGCAGGCGCTGCGAGTGTACATGGTCTTGTATGCAGGATCTGTTTATAACATCTAGTAGAAACCTTAGGAATGCAGCAGTAGGCAGGGTTTTGCCGAAGCTGGGTATATCTGTGTGTGATTTATTTTCTGCACTTTTATTTCTGCTGCATTCTGTGATCTGTTTGTTATTTTAATATCCTGTCAGTTTTTCAATTCAGTTTAAAAACTGTGATAAACCCTATTCACCCCCCCCCCTCTAGGGTTAATCTAGATCCAACAGTAATGACCCGCATTGGCAGAGGTATTATAATTAATTTATTTAATTATATAAATAATGATATAGTGAATTAAATGGTGATTTAATCGAATAAGTGGTTTATTTAATTAATTTAAATAATAGAATAATATATTTAAGTCAGGAATAATAAAAAATATTGGAAATCACAATATTCTTCCAACTGGGTCATCCCTAAGAATTAATTCAGCTTAGAGTTGAATTATATTGACGAATATATTCAATTGACGTCAGTTTGAATGTAGAAATATAATATAATTAAAATAGAGCTCGAAATGGCGCGGTAGTTCGCTATTTGCGATTTGAACTTCAACCGAATATACAGAGTTCGTTTTAAATCGGATTTCTGTGAAACAAGAAACGTGTGGAGCTGGTGGAGTATATCTTTATAGGGGAAGAGAAATATCGGGATTTTGTCGTGTAGATTTTGAGTTATGTCCAAATCAAATTCTCAGAAATGCAGCGCCCTGACCATAACGATTTAATTATATTTTTTATAAGGATTTAAATAGAAATCGAACATCGATATAACTCTGACGATGTAATATCGAGTTGTAAATCCATATAGGAATATTCTGAAGCTGTACGATATTCCTCTGTAAATATAGACGTTAATATCTAATTTTAAATATTTAATGTAATTATATTTAAATATATTTATATATTTAAGTAGGCTATTTAGAGCTTTTAAAATAGCCACTTTTGTAAACGAAGTCGGAATTCGACAAAACTAATTTTGTTGGATCTGAAATGTCAAATAGTAGTTAGATTCCAAGTTTGGTGATTTTTAGAGTCACTGTGTGACCGTACGGATTTTTAGAGTGGAAAACAGTCAGTATTTTGACAGTTAAAAATATGTTGTGTGGGCATACGGAGTCAGAATTCGATGAAACCTGTTTCATTGGGACCGTAATGTCAAAGTTTAGCTGCATGTCTAGTTTCGTGATGTTTGGGTATTATATGTGATCATATGAATTTAAAGAGTGTTAAATGATTGAGATAAATAATAAATAAAAATACTTAGCTTACATTTCAAGCTACCCGTATCCCTATAAATACCCCCAACCTATTCCTTAACCTAATTCATTCCCTCAGAAGTCAACAGAGGTCGCGCCTCCGATTTTCCCCAAACGAAAATTTCTGGAACTTCAAAATCAAACAAAAAATATATAAATCCTGAGATGTACATATACGAGTTCGGGGTGGATTTCTCTTCAATCCTATTTCTATTTCGTTGAACTCGAGTGGGGTTTTTCCCGCTGTTACTCCAACAGCATTAGCTAGGGTTGTGAACTGAGAGAGATTCAAGCGTCGACCCGTGTAGTGAGCAGTGTTTTCAAGTTTAGGATGGAAAGAGGTTTTGATTTTTGGTATTTTGGTGAGATTTGGTGGTAGTTTGGGATTTGCGTCTGCTGGTGGACGTCGAGTTCGCAAGCTGAGAGGGGTGCGAGCTCCGTAAAACGGTGATGGATGTGGAGTGTTTTTGGAGAGAAGGAGAACGGTGGAAAGTTTACAAGGATCGGTGGACTAAGAATGGAGACTGTGTAGGGGAGATGATCGAAAATGGCATTGATTTTTGTTACTGGAACTCACGGCATCACGTAGAAGAAGGAGTTCATGGGTTCGGGTATGTTGGGCCTGACGTGTTGGGTAAAGCCCATTAATTAAATTGCATTAAGTATATTTCAATTTAAATGTATATAAACTTGCTAATAGTATAACTTTCACATATGTTATCGGAATTGGACAAAACAAAATCTGGCAGGATCGTATGGACGGACACTACCCAAAGGAACTGACGGAAAGTGGATTGGAGCTCATTTGTATTTATGGCGAAATAAATTATTTGATTCAAATCAAATAACAGTTTATCATTCTTTAACGATGAACTGCAAATGTGAGTAAAACTCACCAACTCTGAACAGTTTATAAATTCATGTTGTATTTTTAGAACTATTAAATATTGGCTGATTGACTATGTATTGACTGTTTGATTGAACTGCTAGTCAATTAGTTGAATTTCTATATTGATTCTGTTTATCAGAATATATCATATGAAACTGAAAGTGATATTGATTTTATTGTGTAACATCTATGATGCAGGGAAACAGGTTGGAGGAATCCAGCTGGATTCCTCAACATTTATTTTACTGTGATTCATATATTGTGATATATGATGTGATATATAATCTGTTGTTGATTGTGTGTGTTTGGACGATATTTATTATTGTTATATGGTATGTTAAATACCATAAGAAATACTGGATATGGGAAAGAGGATTTTCAAAGTGTATTTTGAAAATGAATTATTTATATAAAATCGATGGATTTTATATAGAAAAGGATTTTTATAAAAAAATATTTTTAAAATCAAAGGATAAGTTAGAATAAAAGGAAATCATTTGTAAAGTGAAGAACCGTTACTAAAAATAAATCTTTATAAATGAATAGTTTATTCGAAAAGGAGTTAATCGAATTAGTTATTCGAATAGAATAAAAGAGTTTATCAGATATAGTTTATTCAAATAGAGTTAAAGGAGTTAAAACGAATATGGTATTCGAAAGTTAGTAAATCTAATTAGTTATTCGAAAGGGGTTAGTCGAGTCGAGTTAGTTGAATAGAGTTAATCGAATATTAGTTATTCGAATTAGGTTAAACCAGTTAGGGTTAAACCATTAGGGTAAACCAGTTAGAGTTAAACAGTTAGTGTTAATCAGTTAAAGTAAATCGATAGAGTTATATCAAACTAGAATTTATTGAATAGAGTTAAATCGAACTAGAGTTATTTAAATAGAGTAATCGAATATAGTTTATTCGAATAGAGTTAGAGGAGTTAATCGAATATAGTTAATTCGAATAAAGTTAGAGGAGTTATCGAATATAGTTTATTCGATAGGGGTTAAGTGAATAGAGTAAATCAAATAGAATAAATCGAATAGAGATTTATTCGAACGAGAGTTAAGTAAGGAAGTTAGTTAAAGAAATATAAAGTGAACTTTGCCTATTTCAAAGTTAGAAATGTTATTCAGTTAAGGTCTGAGAGGTAGTTCTACCCCAACTTGATTGGCTTCGTTTTTAACTAAGGAATAGTTAAGGTTCGGCAGTAAAGGAAATGGTTTGATTTGGCATAGCGATGTTTGTTTAAACATCTGTCTAAGTCCAATGAAGGAGTTTTGGAAATGTTACCCAAATAAGAACCAGAAATGTTTTGTGATATAGAAAACAAGAAATGGAAATGTTTTCCAATGGTAATAACATATATTATCTAAATTTTGAAAATAAGAAATGTTGAATATAGGGAAACAGGAGATAAGTAAATTTATGGAATAAAGAGATAAATGTTGAATGATGTTTGATCGATATAAATTTCCATTTGGAAATAATAGCGTTGTTTGCACACCTGTTTTTCTTTGATAGTTAAATCACAGACTATCGAAGTTTTGACCATTTTAACGTTGTTAATATGGAGATACCGGTTGGATTATTATCTAAAGAACCACTCTGTATTGGCATAAGCATTGCGAATCATATATGCCAAAGGAAATTGAAGACGGAGTTATGCAAGGGCTATCCTGTTTACAGAATAGTGCCTTCGGTTCATCCTGTTCCTGGATGACTTGTATGGACGGATGTCTGACAGAGTATTTCCAGACGATCACGTATATTGATTTCTCCAACCGTACCAAGAGTGGAAGGGGAGAAGGAAACTTCTTTTAGCTAACACATAATGTATGGTTGAGGACGTCAATCGGTGATTTGATGGATTTGACGATGTGGCATTCAAAGTGAATCTGGTGTGATGAAAAAGCGTAGCTTCTAGCCTCACATCCGGTAAATGACATAAATCGGGCAGGCAGCATGGCTAAGTCAGTCGCAACGAAGTAGGGTGTATAATCACCTGATCTAGAGTTTCATTTACTTCTAAAAATCTATTGTTGATGCTATCCCATTTGGGAAACGGTTGTTGATCCCAATCGTTGATGATATACATTCGATACACTCAAGCGAAATGAGTGGTCGGTCATGTATGGCCGGGTTGCAAGATGTTCTTGTTGAACCCAGTGTATTCCTCTCTAGAGGTACACTAGCGTAAGGTGGTTCCATACCTTGTCATAGTTGGAAATCCATTACCCAATACGTGCTTACGGTTTTGATTGTATACTATATATGTAGAACTTGAGATGAAAGCGTTTCTGCTAGATGATTATTATATTGTGGTTGATAGACATTATTATAATATCAAAAGGTTTTTGATATAAAGATAATTTGGATTCTCATAAGGGAAAAACCCGTTCCGTTATACAGCGTGGTCTTATGGGATATCGATTACCTGCTTGAACTGTTTTAAACCGTTTTACTCACACCAGTCCCATGATTGACCCGGAGTTTATTTTGTTTTGTTTTCCCTAAACTCTTGGGTGCCTAATTTTGTACGGGCAGTCAAGTAGTCAGGATTTACAGATATACTGGAAGAGCTTGGAGCAGGAGGCTTCAGGATTATATAGCTATAGTTATTTCCGTTGTGTTGTAAGTGTTGTACTTTGATAATGACATGTATATTCACGTACAGATTTGTATTTCAAAGTTATGTTATGAAATATATTTATTCGTTCTGCTGTGAGATTCATGTTACTCTGATGTTGTGTTGTTCTTCTTCTTCTATTCTAAGTTTATATCTTATCTATCCTCACCCTCTGTTTTCTTTCATTAATGACCGGTATTTTTCGATGTTTGGTTAGTCGTCATCGTGTTTATGTCGATAACCAAAGTCGTCAGAATCCCGGGTCATTACAACGATCCCTTGCCTTGGTTCATGATGGAAATCCAACTTCCAATACGACATTGTGCGGTTTTAACCATAGAAATAGTATGGCAACATGATATATTGTACCCAAACCATCTATGATTGATACATTTATATTTGAAGTTATTTTTAACACTATGCACTTATAATAGTATCAAATGATTTGTTTTAAATCGTACCATGCATGTTTGGCTATTATGAGGGAAAATGCTATCCTCCGGCTTGTGTTGCATTGTGTGATGGGACCTAAGTCTTATAATAGCTTCATATTTTTTATTTAGCACTGTGTTGTTTGTTATATGCACCGGTATTCTTAGGGGTAAACCATTCCGTGTTATACGGCGTGGTCCCTTTATTTTTAAACTAAAGTTAAATAATTGTTTTAAGTTCTCACACCACTCCCATGACTGACTCGGAGTTTATTGTTTTAACCTAAACTCTGGGTGCCTATATTTTCCACACTGGTAGCTAGTAGTTTTGATTTTGCATATATTATATTCACAGGATCCTGGATATACAGCTAGAGCTATATTCAGAAAGCTTTGTATCCATGTATTTCTTTTAGTTATTATAGATGATGTATTTCCACTACTATGTATTTTAATATCTGATATTATTTTATTTTATGTTGTGTAATATTATATGAACTCTGATATATCTTGTACTCTGATGTAATTGTTGTAATAGCAATGAAATGTTCTGTCGTTTGCGTTCCAATTAGCCTTGTTCTCAAAGCAGTCCGCCTTCTTGTTCGGTTTAGGCCGGCCGGGAAGTTCATGTCATTATAGTTTGGTATTAGAGCTTTGGGTTATAGAGCTCAAGAACAAGACACATTAGAACCAAATGAAAGAATTCATCAGAGATTGGGTTAGTAATATCCAATAAGAATGACTCGTTAGAGATAGGATCAGTAGTATCCTAGAAAGAGTGTGAAGAGCGTTATTTTAAGAAAGAAAATCAAATTTAGTTTTGAAATTTTATATCAATTATTCATATTTGAATATTTTATTTTAAATTGAATTTGGAAAATCTAGTATAGGGAGATTTTGAGTATATTCCTGATGAGATGTATATTGGAAGCCTCGGATACTAGATAGATATAGAATCACACTCTAGCCGACCGGAGATGATTATGATGATTGATATATCATCATCATAATTTATGCTCGAGTTTCGAAAGTGGGATTTCTATATAATTCCAATTGACTGGAGTGAGAACTGTTAGATCTAGATTAACCCTAGAGGGGGGGGTGAATAGGGTTTATTGAAATTTATCGCAGAGTTCAAATATTACGGGATATTAAAAACTATTCACAGATCATAGAATATAGCAGAAACAGAAATGGAGAAAGTAAATGACACAAGATATACCTAGCTTCGGCAAAATCCTGCCTACTGCTGCATTCCTAAGGTTTCTACTAGGTGATAGAACAGATCCCGCATATAAGACAATGTACACTCGCAATCCCTGCTCCTATTCTAACCCTACACTCAAAACCCTAAACTGATCTAATCCCCAAGATCAGGTTTTCCCTGATTACAACTTTGCAATCAGTAACCGTAGATTTTACAGATTCTAGTAAACTGTCAGTTAACCCCTAACTGAATCTCTCCTAGATTTTACAGACTCTAGAACTAATGTGACGGTTTACAATTCAAATTAAAAAACAGTACAAAAATACAACTAGTCAAAAAACCTTAGAATTTATAAAGGAATTTAAACATCCCTTTAACACTTCAAAGAACTTGGCTGGTACATTTGATATTGTGTTCACCCCACTTTCATTCAGCCCGATCTCCTTTGTCTTGGGAAAAATAAATGGTGGCAGATGAAAAATGAACTAGGGTTTCCTTCTCCGATGCTCCAAATCCAAATCGATTTCTGAATGAAATGAAGAATTGTTTTCTCAGGCTTCTATTTGTTGATGCTCTCACAATCGATTGATTTGTCCATGGCTTGCGATCAAAATAGAAGTGAGTTTTCTGGATTTTTCTTTGAATTTTCTTTCGAGTTGTTTTTAGGTTTCGATCTCTTCATGCCTGTGATGAATATGGTTGTATAAATAGGATTAGAAATCCTTACATCTCTTTGATTTCACGCATATGGCTTGAACTATTTTTTTACGGTTTCCCCTTTTGATTTATTTGTTTGAATCGACATTGAGTGAGAATGATGTTGCCATTTTTGCTTGCGATTTTCGGCACCTTTTAGTGATCCTGGATATGTCCCTTGCGTGAATTAAAAAATATTGTTTCCTGGATTGAATTTGGTTTTGAATTGTTGCCAAAAATTCCTTCAGTGAACTCTGGAAGTATATTTGAGTATGCCATATCAAAACATGCCATATATGATTTATGTTTTACTCGAAATGTCTTCATCCTTTGTGTTTGCTGATTTTCTGTTAACCAATTAAACACTTGCTAAAAGTTCACTGTAATTTTTGAAATTTCTTTGCCCACCTGCACAAGTTGTGTACTTCCTTCTTGTTTACTAGACTATGAAGCTACTGTATAAACATGATTTTGGAATAACACTTGTGTACACTTAGCTTGTGTTTGAACTATTTCACCATGTTGCTATGACACCATGTATTTGTGAAGTTTGTGACTTGGCTTTTGAAACACCCCACCTCCGTTAGGGTCACTCTCAAAGGGAATGCCCTAATTTTGGTGGAGGTTTGTAAGTACAAGTCACAGATATACAAGACAGATATAAGAACACATATTTGTAAACAGCGGAAGAACAACAAACTTTTATTTCATAAAGTCAAATACGTGTTACAACAACATCCTTTCCAAAAACATAACATAACACTTTCATAATCTGTCTTGAGTACATTATTTTTAAAGAAGCATAAATAAAACATAGATAAACTGCAAAAGCCCCATAGTGGATTGTCCAAAGCCATAGTTCAAAACAGGAAAGTCCAAGCAATACATTTCTCTTCTTCAAGCTGGATGTTGAGGTAGGTCAAGCTGCTGTGTTCCCTCCCTGAGGACCTGGGGGGGGGGGAAACGGAAGAAAGAAGACGAAAGAAAAGTAGAGTCAGACATAAAGCCTGAGTAAGTCAAGTACTATTTTGTCTATGAATAAAGAACTGGGTATGATAAGTATAAACAAGAAGTGGGCAAGCACAATAAACTTGGTTAAGTTGTCTAGGGTCGAATATACTATCGTACCCCATGTTAATCTCTGAACCCATATAAACTAGTTTCCAATTTGCACCCCATAATCAGGGTAGTGTGATCCATTCTACGATGATCGGCTCCTACTCGCATAGTTACATGTGTCTTACGGCCCCCGATGTCTGTAGTTACCTATGCTGGTCCCACCATGGGGTGTATCAAGTCCCATAGTGGCAACCCGACACAACCTTAGAGTGCACAGGTATGCTACTGGTGTCCAGTGCTTTATTTTTCTGCGCCGGAGTGCGTGCACGCCCGCACATCGTTAGAACCTACACTGCTACACCACCGCCGTCGATTTGACCTCTTACAATCAGCCCAGTAATCGTGCCCCACCCTGCCTAGTTTCAGGGTATCCTGATACACCTTCTAGGGTTACTGCTGAAAAGGGTCCCCCGTTACTAGGTTTTCTATTTCTAGCCAACATGCTAAGTTGGTTAAGTGTTTTCTAACCTAACCCCCACCAGTCCGTTTAGTTTAGCATGTTCCATTTTGATTAAGTCTTTTGTCCACTTAATCCTAACAATCCTGACTCAGCCTTAATTGTCTTATTAAGGCCCTGACCTCTCACATTAGACAGGTATTGTTGTGGCTGCCTGTTGCCGGTTGGTTCCGGGCAGTCTTACGCCACAACTCAGTCTAACCTCGGGTCCTTGCTGGGCTCCATGTTTAACCTCCCACATTGGATAGGTATTGTTGTGACTACTGGACAGCCGGGCGGTTCCGGGCAGGTTTACGTCACAACTCAATCCAACCTCGGGTTAAACACATCGTCTTTTCTACATTTACATATTTTGTCATTCTTCTTTATTTCTTATATGTAAATATTTGCGGCCCATTAAGTTAATGGTGTAAAAGTTACACCAATCACGGGCCCAACCCATACTTGAATTTGGGCCCTTCTATTTCATATTTTCATTCATTAATTAATTTTTGACCCAACGTTATTTTCCCCCGTTTTACACGTCCGTTTATATATATTGGGCTTAGCCTTTTAAAGCCCAATTTAGCCATGCGAAAAGGGGAGGCTTATGGCGTATACACAAAGAGGGGAAAGTGAGCGCATGAACTTGCATATGACGTTGGAAAATACATAATAGAAATTGGTGTACTTGCATAGTGGTAACATAGGTGACATGAATCAAAGCATGTGAACTTGCATAGGTTTAACTACAACATGAACCTATATTCTTATTTAGGCATAATGTCAAACATAAGCATGGCATAAATATTTCTAGCATAAACATAAACAAGTCATGTTCATAAGGTTTCTACGTGTTTTACAAAGGGATACTTTGTTACTAACACAAAAGGCATAGTTCAACTTAATCATGATTTAAGTCTAATTACATAACAATGGTATAAACATCCTTATGCATAAATTTTCCTAATCATGGTGTTTGCTTTAAACTTGCAAAAAAAGGGATTTTTGAGTCTAACCTAGCCATGTCTCACATATGTCATTTAACAATATAGAACTAACATGGATTTCAATTATGCCACATATCATTCATAGCCTAGCCATAAGTTTGCAAAAGCATGACTTAATACATGGATTATGGTGTCGAAATTCCAACATAGTTTCATATGAACTATAACAACCAATTTGTTCAATTACTTGCAAAATGATTTATGCACAAAAATATGATGGCATAATATCAAAGCCCCAAACTTGCATGAATTTCAATTAACTACATACATGTAGCTTCAACATAGATTACACAATTTGCGCAATATTCCAAACGTATATTTGCATAGAACTACCGCATGTAGTTCTTTATAATGAATAACATAATTTTGCACAAATATGAATTACTTCCATTGCCACAATTCAAGCATACACATCAACACAGTTGTTTATTAATACCAAAGTAATACTCTACTTACAATGGTTGCGGCGAATTCTCTAATTAAGAGATATGATTCCTTTGTTGAATTGATTAGCTTTAGGTTGCTTGAATCGCTTTAGGCTTTAGAACTTTCTCCCTAATCCTCTCTTTAGTTGGCGGCTACTCTTTGTCGTTCCTCAGCAACATGGCGGCTATGTTCTTAATTTGAATGAATAGATTAGGGTTTAGTCTAGGGTTGTTTATATAGAGGTTAGGAATTGATTAGGACCATTGATGTTGCTAGGATAGATCGTAGCCATTCATTAGGAAGAGAGACCAACAAAAACCCGCCACCTAGCCCTAATGACAAAGCAGACCACAGAAATTCGACCACACACCGACCTGGCCAGCCAGGTTGACTGGGCTCGACCAGGTCGATACCCCTGTCGACAGGGCTGTCGACAGCCCTGTCGACATGGGTAGCCCAGGTCGACAGCCCAGTCGACCTGGGTTGCCCAGGCGGGTGTTCTTCCACCCTGGCCCAATGGGCCCGATTTTAAATTATTATTTTATTCTGTTTGAATTTTAAATTTAATTCAAAACTTCCGCATGCCATATCTCCTTCATACTGACTCCGTTTTTCGAAAACTCGGACTCTATTTCGCGTATTTTTCCGAGATGAACGCAATGGCGTATCTCGTTTCCCTTAGTTCTTTGATTTCAGATTAATTATACTTTAATTTGCTAATTTCACAGTTATAGAATTTTCGGGGTGTTACATTCTCCCCCACTTAAAAGGATTTCGTCCCCGAAATCTTCAAGCGTAGGAAAATGTACATCCTAACATCCAATCATCCATCTACTCATCCATCAAACACGAGCATCCATTGTCCTTAAAAGACTCCTAATGCTTCATGATCATATGCAAAGTGTGTGTGTACATGTACTTATCTAATGCAAAATCAGGCGGTCTACTGATTCAGTTGACCTCCTTAATGCGAATTATGTAAGTGACATGAATCCATCATGTATGCAAATTTTCCTTATTCATGATTCTACATGAGTGCACAATCATTCAATGCAAATGCAACATCCACATGACAACACATTATAGTTCAACCACATACGAATACAAACATATATGCATATGCAATATGAAGTGACTGAGCCGATCTAAAACCTAGATTGTGTGTGTATATGCAACTACGAGCAACCACTAGCAATCACTTGCAACCACTTGCAACCATCATACATAACATGTTTCAACTACATGTTTCCATCCAAAGGGTTCCTACCTAAAAGATACGGTCGAGGAAATATACCTAAAAAGATAGATAGATAAAAGCGCAACTTAAGGAAAAGAGAGATCAAGGATGTACCCTCGAACAGAAAAGGGTAGGCTGTACGGATTCTAGCTTCAGTTTCCCAAGTCGCGTCTCCCTCGGCGTCGCTCCACTGAACTTTGACGAGCTTGACTTCGCGGTTGCGTAGCTTCTTCACTTCCGTTCCTAAGATGCGGGTTGGAACTCTCCTTATGGTTGCTTCGCGTTCCACTTCGGCCTCTTCGAGGATGTTTGGCTCTACCACTTCAGCTGACTCATGCAGACATTTTCGGAGATGTGAAACGTGAAAAACGTTGTGGACTCCAGCCAACTTCTCGGGTAGCTCTAATCTATAGGCCATTTTCCCAATCTTCTCGATGATAGGGAATGGCCCTACGAACCTTGGTGCTAGCTTCCCTGTGGTTCCAAAATGAACAACATTCCTTAGCGGTGATACCTTGAGAAAAACTCTGTCTCCAACTTCAAATTCAAGGTCGGTCCTCCTCTTGTCGGCATAGGACTTTTGTCTGTCTTGGGCCGTCTTCATCCTTCTTCGTATTAAGTCTACTTTCTCTGAGGTCTCTCGGATCATATCTGGCCCAAGTATGAGCTTATCCGTGGACTCCCACCAACAAGTGGGCGATCGGCACGGTCTTCCATATAAAGCTTCGAAGGGCGCCATTCCGATGGTTGCTTGATAGCTGTTGTTGTAGGCAAATTCCACCAAAGGAAGGTGGTCTTCCCATGTCCCTCCGAAGTCAAGGACGCATAGTCTTAGAAGGTCTTCCAAAACTCTGTTCACTCTCTCTGTTTGGCCGTCGGTTTGGGGATGATAGGCCGTGCTCAAGCATAACTGCGTTCCTACTGCTTCTTGCAGACTCCGCCAAAACTCGCTGGTGAAGATGGGGTCTCGGTCACTAACGATGCTAGACGGTATTCCATGGAGTCGAACGATTTCCTTGAGGTAAAGTGATGCTAGGGATGAGGCAGTTCTTTTACTTTTGACAGGTAAAAAGTGGGCGCTTTTAGTAAGCCTATCCACTATTACCCAAATGCTAGTGTTGCCTCTCCTAGACCTAGGCAGCCCATCGATGAAGTCCATTGAGATGCTATCCCACTTCCACTGTGGGACCTCCAGAGGATGTAGTAACCCGCCAGGCTTTTTCTGTTCCGCCTTAACCTGTTGGCACACCATACACTTAGAAACGAATTCTGCCACGTCCTTTTTCATGCCGTTCCAGAAGAAAGTTCTTTTTATGTCTTTGTACATTTTATCCCCGCCTGGGTGTATCGTCATCTTGGAATGATGCGCTTCCTCGAGAACCTTCTTTACTAAGTCGTTCGTCTGTGGGACGCATAGTCTTCCATCTCGCCTTAGTACACCCTTATCGTCAATGGAGTATCTGTTGAGGTGACTTGAAGTCTCACCCCTAATTAGCCTCTCAATTATTTCCACAAGCTGAGGGTCTTCACGCTGTGCTGTCCCTACAGAATCTACTAAAGTTGGGCGCACTTCGAGAGATGCAAGCAAGCCTGGTACGAAGTCGGAGGAGGGCCTAAAGTCGAAACTGGCTATAAACTCTAGGCTTTGTCTTTCAACAAACAACGGGCTTAGTGTCAATTTCTTTCGGCTCAACGCGTCTGCTACTACGTTGCCTTTGCCCGGAGTGTAGGAGATTTCGAAATCGTACGAGGCAATAAACTCCATCCACCTTTGTTGCCTCAAGTTAAGATCCTTCTGCGAGAAAAGATATTTCAACGATTTATGGTCAGTGTAAAGTTCGAACTTCTCACCTAGGAGATAGTGTCGCCAAGACTTGAGTGCAAAGACGATGGCGGCTAACTCAAGATCGTGGGTTGGGTAGTTCTTTTCGTGCACCTTCTATTGCCTCCCGCCATAAGCTACTACCCTTCCTTCTTGCATTAAGACGGCGCCTAGCCCTGTCCCACATGCATCCGTATAAACAGTGAACATCTTGCTCCCATCTGGCAGCGTCAAAACTGGGGCTGTTGTGAGAGCCCTTTTCAGTCGTTGGAAAGCAAACTCGCAATCCAAATCCCAATTAAATACTAGATTCTTCTTAGTCAATTTCGTGAGCGGAGCTGAGATTTTCGCAAAATCCCTTATAAACTTTCGATAGAAACCTGCTAGTCCTAGAAAGCTTCGGACCTCAGTCGCATTCCTTGGTGTCTTCCAATCCTGTACCGCCACTACCTTAGCAGGGTCCACCGCTAACCCTTGTTTGGATATTATGTGCCCAAGGAACCTCACCTCTTCTCTCCAAAAGTGGCATTTGGAGAATTTGGCTTTTAGTTGATGGACTCGCAAAGTTTCCATGATTGCCCTTAAGTGCTGAGCATGTTCCTCTTCACTCTTTGAGAAGATAAGGATATCATCTATGAAGACCACTACGAATTTGTTGAGGAAATCTCTAAATACCCTACTCATCAGGTCCACGAAGTACGCAGGTGCATTTGTCAAGCCGAAAGGCATGACAAGCCATTCAAAGAAGCCGTCTGGGGTTCTGAACGCCGTTTTATCGATGCTATCTTCAGCCACCCTTAGCTGATGAAAACCGGTTGCTAAATCGAGTTGGGAGAAAACAGACGCCCCTACAAGCTGGTCAAACAAATCGTCAATTCTAGGGAGAGGGTGCCTATTCTTTTTCGTTAGCTTGTTGAGCTCCCTATAGTCAACACATAGACGGAGTGAACCATCCGCCTTTGTAGCGAACACCACTGGAGCGCCCCATTCTGAAATGCTTCTCCTAATGAACCCCTTTTCTAGAAGCTCTTTAATCTGTTTACTGAGCTCTTTCCTTTCTCGTGGAGCCATATGTCTAACGGGCAACGCAACGGGCTTTGCATTATCTACAAGATATATGCGGAAGTCTATTTCCCGCTTCGGAGGCAAGCCCTTCACCTCTTCAAAGACATCCGGATATTCCCGGACCACTCTAACTGATTTCAAATTTTCAACAGAGGCATCTAGCGATTCAAGATAACTAAGCGTAACCGCATACGAGGGATTACAAGAAATTTCCAAAGTATTACCTAGCTGGGTTAGGAGCCTAACATCCCTTTTCTCACAATCAAGGATGGCCCCATTACTGGATAGCCAATCCATACCCAAAATCAAACCATACCCCGAAAAGCCCAAAACAAAGGCACTACATTGAAATTCAACACTTAGGATAGAAATTTTCAATCCCACACAGATCATAGACAAATGAGCTGGGCCCCCAATTGGGTTTGAAACAATTAAGGGGTCCTCTACCATACTAGTTTTTAGGTGTAGAGATTCTACTAAAGCAGACGAGATAAAGGAGTGTGATGCGCCAGAATCAAATAAAGTTCGAACGGGGTGATCATAAAGATAAACTACACTCTCTACAGAAGTATTTATACCTCGCTGTTGCAATGGTGGCTCTTCTAGCACATGAACCTGTGCCCCTGGGGTGGATCCAGTGCCCTGCCCCTGTCCTCGTTTCCTTGGGCAGTCCTTAGCCCTGTGGCCTGTCTGACCGCACGAAAAGCACCCACCATTTTCCTTGGCCTTCTTTTTCCGGCAGTCCTTTACTAAGTGCCCCACTTTGCCACAGAAATTGCACTTCCTCTTCTCTTTGTTGCCCTTTCCGCCCTTCTTAAAGTCTGTCTTCTTAGGCTGCAAACCCTCTTTCTTCCCTTGAGAGCTTTCTGCCTTGGTCTCCTTCTTGCCCTTGTCCTCTTCATTCAGCAATGCCATTTGCACCAATCTTTCATACGTGGCTCCCATGGGTATATGGGTCATGGCCAAACTATGTAATGGCTCATTTAACCCCTTGACGAAACGGAGAGCCTTCTTGTGCGGGGTGTTGACTAGGTCAAGTCCAAACCTAGCCAGCTCATCAAACTGATTCACATACTCTCTGACTGTCTTGTCCCCTTGCTTAAGAAATAAGAATTTTTCCAACTGCAAACTTCTTTCTGCATCTGAGAGAAATTTGGTCTCAAACCTTGCCCTAAAGTCCTCCCATGTCTCTACTGGTCTTTCAGCATTGGTGACTTCCCACCAGTAGGAAGCCTCGCCCTTCAATAGCCACACTGCCAACTGTACCTTTTGTCTATCTTCTACCTCAAAGATGATGAATAGGTCCTCTGTTTCTTTCAGCCAATTCCTAGCTGCCACGAAGGACTCAGTTCCGTGGAAATCCCTTCCTCCCATAGCTTTAAAATCTTTACATATCTTAGCGAAAGTGTTTCCCCGAGGAGGAGGTGGAGGAAAAGGTGCTGCTGCAGCTGGATGATTTCCTTCAGCTGGAGGAGGAGGAACGGTAGGACCTGGCTGAGTGGCCCTCGCTTCTAAGAAACGTCTAAACCAACCAGGTATGGGCACCCCTTCAGGCAAGTTAAGTTCTTGGGACATGCTGAAACAAAAAGGATAGATTCAAAACGAAGGATAAGAGATAATACCTATGGCTTTGGGGAGTGGACTTTGCCTTTTTAAAATAAAATAACATTTTTCTTTTAAAAATGCTTCTTTAAATTTCCTTTTTGAAAATAATTTTTCAAAACTTTTTATCTTATCTGGTAAACCTATGCTCTGATACCAAGTGAAACACCCCACCTCCGTTAGGGTCACTCTCAAAGGGAATGCCCTAATTTTGGTGGAGGTTTGTAAGTACAAGTCACAGATATACAAGACAGATATAAGAACACATATTTGTAAACAGCGGAAGAACAACAAACTTTTATTTCATAAAGTCAAATACGTGTTAAAACAACATCCTTTCCAAAAACATAACATAACACTTTCATAATCTGTCTTGAGTACATTATTTTTAAAGAAGCATAAATAAAACATAGATAAACTGCAAAAGCCCCATAGTGGATTGTCCAAAGCCATAGTTCAAAACAGGAAAGTCCAAGCAATACATTTCTCTTCTTCAAGCTGGATGTTGAGGTAGGTCAAGCTGCTGTGTTCCCTCCCTGAGGACCTGGGGGGGAAACGGAAGAAAGAAGACGAAAGAAAAGTAGAGTCAGACATAAAGCCTGAGTAAGTCAAGTACTATTTTGTCTATGAATAAAGAACTGGGTATGATAAGTATAAACAAGAAGTGGGCAAGCACAATAAACTTGGTTAAGTTGTCTAGGGTCGAATATACTATCGTACCCCATGTTAATCTCTGAACCCATATAAACTAGTTTCCAATTTGCACCCCATAATCAGGGTAGTGTGATCCATTCTACGATGATCGGCTCCTACTCGCATAGTTACATGTGTCTTACGGCCCCCGATGTCTGTAGTTACCTATGCTGGTCCCACCATGGGGTGTATCAAGTCCCATAGTGGCAACCCGACACAACCTTAGAGTGCACAGGTATGCTACTGGTGTCCAGTGCTTTATTTTTCTGCGCCGGAGTGCGTGCACGCCCGCACATCGTTAGAACCTACACTGCTACACCACCGCCGTCGATTTGACCTCTTACAATCAGCCCAGTAATCGTGCCCCACCCTGCCTAGTTTCAGGGTATCCTGATACACCTTCTAGGGTTACTGCTGAAAAGGGTCCCCCGTTACTAGGTTTTCTATTTCTAGCCAACATGCTAAGTTGGTTAAGTGTTTTCTAACCTAACCCCCACCAGTCCGTTTAGTTTAGCATGTTCCATTTTGATTAAGTCTTTTGTCCACTTAATCCTAACAATCCCGACTCAGCCTTAATTGTCTTATTAAGGCCCTGACCTCTCACATTAGACAGGTATTGTTGTGGCTGCCTGTTGCCGGTTGGTTCCGGGCAGTCTTACGCCACAACTCAGTCTAACCTCGGGTCCTTGCTGGGCTCCATGTTTAACCTCCCACATTGGATAGGTATTGTTGTGACTACTGGACAGCCGGGCGGTTCCGGGCAGGTTTACGTCACAACTCAATCCAACCTCGGATTAAACACATCGTCTTTTCTACATTTACATATTTTGTCATTCTTCTTTATTTCTTATATGTAAATATTTGCGGCCCATTAAGTTAATGGTGTAAAAGTTACACCAATCACGGGCCCAACCCATACTTGAATTTGGGCCCTTCTATTTCATATTTTCATTCATTAATTAATTTTTGACCCAACGTTATTTTCCCCCGTTTTACACGTCCGTTTATATATATTGGGCTTAGCCTTTTAAAGCCCAATTTAGCCATGCGAAAAGGGGAGGCTTATGGCGTATACACAAAGAGGGGAAAGTGAGCGCATGAACTTGCATATGACGTTGGAAAATACATAATAGAAATTGGTGTACTTGCATAGTGGTAACATAGGTGACATGAATCAAAGCATGTGAACTTGCATAGGTTTAACTACAACATGAACCTATATTCTTATTTAGGCATAATGTCAAACATAAGCATGGCATAAATATTTCTAGCATAAACATAAACAAGTCATGTTCATAAGGTTCTTACGTGTTTTACAAAGGGATACTTTGTTACTAACACAAAAGGCATAGTTCAACTTAATCATGATTTAAGTCTAATTACATAACAATGGTATAAACATCCTTATGCATAAATTTTCCTAATCATGGTGTTTGCTTTAAACTTGCAAAAAAAGGGATTTTTGAGTCTAACCTAGCCATGTCTCACATATGTCATTTAACAATATAGAACTAACATGGATTTCAATTATGCCACATATCATTCATAGCCTAGCCATAAGTTTGCAAAAGCATGACTTAATACATGGATTATGGTGTCGAAATTCCAACATAGTTTCATATGAACTATAACAACCAATTTGTTCAATTACTTGCAAAATGATTTATGCACAAAAATATGATGGCATAATATCAAAGCCCCAAACTTGCATGAATTTCAATTAACTACATACATGTAGCTTCAACATAGATTACACAATTTGCGCAATATTCCAAACGTATATTTGCATAGAACTACCGCATGTAGTTCTTTATAATGAATAACATAATTTTGCACAAATATGAATTACTTCCATTGCCACAATTCAAGCATACACATCAACACAGTTGTTTATTAATACCAAAGTAATACTCTACTTACAATGGTTGCGGCGAATTCTCTAATTAAGAGATATGATTCCTTTGTTGAATTGATTAGCTTTAGGTTGCTTGAATCGCTTTAGGCTTTAGAACTTTCTCCCTAATCCTCTCTTTAGTTGGCGGCTACTCTTTGTCGTTCCTCAGCAACATGGCGGCTATGTTCTTAATTTGAATGAATAGATTAGGGTTTAGTCTAGGGTTGTTTATATAGAGGTTAGGAATTGATTAGGACCATTGATGTTGCTAGGATAGATCGTAGCCATTCATTAGGAAGAGAGACCAACAAAAACCCGCCACCTAGCCCTAATGACAAAGCAGACCACAGAAATTCGACCACACACCGACCTGGCCAGCCAGGTTGACTGGGCTCGACCAGGTCGATACCCCTGTCGACAGGGCTGTCGACAGCCCTGTCGACATGGGTAGCCCAGGTCGACAGCCCAGTCGACCTGGGTTGCCCAGGCGGGTGTTCTTCCACCCTGGCCCAATGGGCCCGATTTTAAATTATTATTTTATTCTGTTTGAATTTTAAATTTAATTCAAAACTTCCGCATGCCATATCTCCTTCATACTGACTCCGTTTTTCGAAAACTCGGACTCTATTTCGCGTATTTTTCCGAGACGAACGCAATGGCGTATCCCGTTTCCCTTAGTTCTTTGATTTCAGATTAATTATACTTTAATTTGCTAATTTCACAGTTATAGAATTTTCGGGGTGTTACAGCTTTCATCTTGGCATTTGGTTTCCAAATAAGAACTGCCTTGTATTTCTTGTTTATGCACTTGCCAATTTGCAATTTCAATCCTGCTTGTAGTTTCATGCTTATTGAGCCATGCATAGTTTGGCACTGATCAATTTTTTTTAATTTCTGCTTTATGTGTACATGCTACTGTGTTCATCATATACTGCTATGTAGACTCCACACTGAAATTTCATGTATATGCATTGCTCTGATCATATTGAGTTGTGCCATCCAAGAACTATTTGTAATGATGCTGCATTGACCCATTCCAGATTTTCTTATTTATGTTATGTGTAGACTTGATCCACTACTTCATGTTGGCTTGGACACTCCACTGTCTTGACCTTGTATATGACTATACTGTTTGTGTATCCATCACCCATGTTGCTTTGTCATTCATGATGAAATATGTCCTTGTTGCATACATGCTTATACTTGTACACTGTGCTGTGCCACACTTTTGGAAAATCAGCCATGATCCATCTCTTCATGCTACACCCATAAGCACCACTGTTTGCTTTTTGTGAACCATTCTTATTTTCTTGTACAAACAGAACTAAAAACTTTGTGGATCTGAAATTGTGCACATATGACAATTTGAATAGCTGTTATGTATCATTGTAGTGATCCACGATATACATCCCATGTATATATGTTGTATACACTTGATCATTTGTAATTCACTGAATCACTTGAAAACAAGAATGCCACCATTCACACTGTATTTTGAAATTGCACTTGCTGTTTTGGGTTGATCACTTTGTGTCCACTTTTAAAAATATGGACTGAACCATGTTTTGATCATGTTTTATGCTGCTCGTCCATTTTTGCTTGGGTTGTGCCATTTCAATTTGCCTGTCCCTTGTTGACATGTTCATTTTCAAAAAGTTGAGATCATTTTGCCATGTTGATATATGTTGACTATGTTGACTGCACTTGTTTTCATGTGTGCACTGAGTTGAGTTGGTCCATGTGGCTGCTCCTCAGTTACACACTGGATTGGCGAGGCAGTGCACACGTGTGTATATGCAGCCATGCAGAATAGATTTTCCTGTCCTTGCATTGTAATATGTGTATATACATACACATGTGTGTATACATATATTGTGCGCATGCTACATTCACATATCAGATCAAGTCATGAAAAATGATGAGAAACACACCAGAAATCTGAGGCAAATAAAATTTTAGAAATAAAATTTATGTTCACATGGATTTTGAATATTATTTATGTTGCAATGTTCTATGTGTGTTTCTGTTCTATGTGACAGGAAAGCAGATGGTGACTGGATTGACTGTGATGCTGTTAAACCAGAAGACAAGAGATTAAAGCAGTGTATAGTGTCAATGAGTGCAAGGTGGTGCCTGGCGCAACGGTAAGGTTACCCGGCTGGTAATCTGGAGCGCGCAGGTTCGAGTCCCAGCCTCTTCACATATGTGAGGGAAAGGCTTTGGCACTAATCGACCACCCCCAGAGCCCGGAAAGCCGTGAGAATAGTACCAGGACGGGAGACTGACCTGGGAAGTCCTCTCGCGCTTGAGTACGGGAGCCTTTGGCACTGGGTATCCACCTATAGTGTCAATGAGTGTATGAGTCTGAAATTGTATATGTGAGAGTGTATAAAAGTCAATGAGTCTGTATATGAGTCAACATGAAAAAGAATGTATATATGACTGTATAAAGAGTGAGGAGCACTATATATGAAACTGTATATGAGTAGAATTGAAATGTGAGATGTACAAATAGTGGAGTTACAAGAGTTGTACTATTTGAATGTATGAAATAAAATACTAAAATTTAAACAAAAAACTATTGAATATTTGAATTCGTGTGTAGTCGTATTCTATTTAAATATTATATTCCTGTCTATAATGTATATATAAAACAGTATAGTAACAAACACATTTGAAATAATATTTATTTGGTTGTTAACATCGAAAAAAAATCATATAATTGTGTATACAACAACGTTATATACAACAATCTCCCCCTTTCGATGATGACAAACAAATATTAAGATTTTGAATCAAATAAATGTGTTTGACAGTGAAGAATAGAACTCCCCCTATTCATCAGCTCCACCCTACAACAGACAACTCCCCCTATAACTGTGCATGAGTGAAATGAATGATATAAATAATAATAAATATTCAAAATTAATAATATTTATAAAATATTCACTCGTAAATCAACTTCTCAATCCATTCTCCCCCTTTTGTTATCATCAAAAGGATTCAGAAATTAAAATATAGACGAAAAATGTCTAAAAATATTATTTCAGCTTAAGAGGAAGAACGGTCATCATAAATCTTAATCAGTCAAACAAGAATCATAATAAACTGAGAACTAGTAACATATTTCACATTGTAGAGAATGATGGATTTACGATAAAATTTATAAAAATGGAGAGAGTTTCAAAAACATACATTTCCAATATTTTCAAAATAATTTTATAACATTGAACCACAAAACAGTGATGGATTTGGACTATAATTATAATTTCAACTTAAGTGATAAAAAAATAATCTCAAATCCTAATAGTTATCAGTCAACAAATCATAATACGTCATAAAATATTAACACATTTCACAAATTAGAACATGGATTGATAGGCTGGTTTTTACACACCAAGGAGAATTTCATATAAACTTTTTTTTTAAGAGTACACTGACCACGCATAATCAGAGCTTGGATTTTTAAATGAGGTCAGTCGCAGCTTAAATTATAAGTTATCTCAGAACCATGCATAACCAGAGCATGGATTTTTAAATGAGGTTAGAGACACACTTATGTATTAATTATATATTTATCATTTTATCTTTAAAAGGAAAAACTCTTTGGTATATAAAACCAATATATGAATGACAGAAAATGGGGTTGGTACAGAGACGGACTGTGAAATAAATTTCTAAATTAATTATATTATGAAATATGCACGATTGTACTGGGATCATTGAAAATTTCCAATTATCACTAATTCTGAATAATAACATAGTCCAATTTCTATCACAAATATTTTCACTGTTTATTCAAGATGATTTTAAAAAAAATAAACTCTCTACATTAATATAAAGTTACCATGGATGGCAGAATGATGATAGATAAAGGAGATGGTCGTGAAATAATTGCCAATTCAAAGATATTATAATAAATGTTCAACCATCATGAAAATCTAAATAAAATCTACTCGTGTTGTGAAATATACTGCAGTCACAATTCATCATAATTTCAAAATCTAGTAATAATTTTGATGAATTATAAATACAGTCCAATTTGTGTATTAATTTCAATTTATGGATGAATAATCAATAAATAATCTTAAAATTGAAAATCAATTACAAGAGGAATATGAAGAGCTATACAGGACAGGAGGGATTAAAATATATACAAAAAATAAAATTCAGCACATCTGATACCAATTGGTGTCCTTATTAACAAATTTTAATCACAAAGCCCAACCAGATAAGATCAACAAATTATGCACATGTATCAAAGCAGCAAATAGATGATTCCAAAAACAAACTTTTTCAAAACAGTATCAGAGTAGCACAGAAAATAGTTTCAAATCATGCTTGTCAAGATGATGGTCACATAAGATGATTCATGATCCAATGATCAAAATACCGTTCATTTGTAATCATTTGATGAATATGAAACTCTCAAGATTCAGTGAATCAATCACACCAGAATGTAAATTTCAGATTCAAGATATGTGTGTGATTCAATAAGTCAATAATTTCAAATGATTTTAAATAAACAAATATTTACATCAAATCATCATGAAATAACAGTGAATTTTAAGACCATATTTTTAGAGAAATTTTCATAAGTATTTCTGACAAGTCAGGAGTAATTTCAGATCATTTACATCAAGATTGAGAGATATTCATGATCTAACTTTTTTTTTAAATAATTTATTTGAAATCACTTGAACCAATGTCAAGTGTTGAGATATAATGAATCCGTCACACAAGGTTAATAATTCAAATTTAAGAGGTGTGTGAGATACAAAATATTAAGAATTTCATATGATTTCAAACAAACAAATTTCAACATAATGATCATGAATAAGGATGAAATTCAAGATGTATCACTGTGATTCAAGACAGAACCTAATACCCAAGCCAATCTGAAAATCTATGAAATCATCACAACTGATAAATATTGGGGTGCTGTAATGAGTATATTATTTCAAGCTTTTATAAAATGAATTAGAAGAAACTCAAAGCAGCATATGTGTGCGAAATTCCATTAAATTTTCAGATCATCAAAATCTAGAATTCAAACCAACAGTGTTCAAGATATGACAAGAATACATCAACACTGTTATGAATTCAGTAGTCAGAAAATAAACTTCAAAACAATTGCAGATATATACGATTTTGAGTTCAGGATCTGGAAATGATTAAAACATCAGAGTTTTATTTAGTCAAAGCGAATTTCCAGAAGATCATGAATCCTGTAATTGGAAGTTGAGAAAGCCCAAGAAGAAAAATAATATGGCAGTGTCAAATCAAAAAACAGAAGGAGATAGAAGAAGAAATAAACAAGAAAATAAAAACAGAGAATATTTACAAGGACAAGTTCAGAGATCATACCTGAAATCAGTGTAAACTGGAATCTCTGACTCATCAGATCTAGGCTAAAGGAACTGTAAATGATACAGAAATATAAACCAGCTTGATTTCAAATTTCTTTTCAGCACATTAGTTCCTCGGCCATCCTTCGGTACCTATGAATTTATAGGATTAAGTGGTCTAACAAAATTTGCAAAACCACTCACAATTTTATTCACACATTTTGGTACCCAGACTTGTTTATACAACAAACCATACGAATCTATTTTTGTGCATTTAGGAACCCAGATTTGTTTGAATTTAACTGAACTCGTTTTATTTCCTTTTGGGATCCAAATATGTTTAAATGGTTTATTATAAAACAAGTTTTTATTTTGCTTTTCTTTCAAGAAACCTTTGGAATTTTCAAAGTTGAGATTTTCAAGTCTATTCCTTTTAAAGTAGTTTGCGGGATTTTTAAAATCATTTGAATTTTGTTTTCCAAAAACATCATTTTTACTGAAGCCAAGACCAGATTTATTTCCAATAGAAACTTGGTTTTGTAACAGCATGTTCAACGATTTTTGCCCATTACAAAATTTGTTCAAAGTTGATTCTAATCATTGAATTTTGGATTTTAGATTGCTATTTTCTTTTAATAAATTTGAGCAATTATTTATAGCGATCTTATGTTCAGCATTGGACTATTTCAAAACCAAATTCTCATTTTCAAGCAATTTAATTTTGGCTTGGGATTCAATGATTTCGGATTCAAATCATTTTTTGTTTTTCAGACTCAAATTTCTTGGATTTTTCAATCTCATTTTCAAGTTCTTCTAAGATCAAATTTGATTTCAAAAAGTTCTCCTTTTCAGCAATTTCAAATTTGGAATTTATATCTATTTTAAAATTTTCAAATTCCTTTTGCAAAAGGTTATTCAAATTTGATAACTCGGTCTTGTTCTCATTTAAGATTAAAATTTCATTTTCGAACTTTTGAATATTTTTATTGAGATAAACAAGATTGGTTTTCAATTTCAAACAATTTTTGCAAACTGAATTTGAAGAATTTTTAACATATTCAAGTTGTGATTCCAAATCACCAATTTTGCTGGTCAACTCAAAATTGTTAAATTTCAGAGACTTATTTTTCAGTTGGAGTTTATCAACAGATTTTGTTAAATCAAGACACATGTAAACCAGATCTTCGTATGAGAAATTTTCTGTTTCAGAATTTGTTGATTCTCCATCATCTGATCCATTTGAAGTTTCATCTACATAACTTGTTAAGCATAGATCTGAATCCGAGTTGTCATCCTGGGGTTTTGAGTTGTTGTCAGATTTTCCATATAGCTTGTTGAGAGTTCTTCAGACTTCCTGCACAGTCAAACAGTGAGAGATAAGATCAAGCTGATTATTACTGAGATAAGAATAGAGAATAAGCATAACATAGGAATTAACAACTTTATTTTTCTTATCTAACATATCTCCTAGATTTTCAATAATATTCCAATATTCAAAATTAACAGATTTTAAATATAATTCGAATTTTGATTTCCATATTAAAAAATCTGTTCCACTGAAAATTATTGGAATATCACTGGACTGGCTATCAGAAGACTGACAACTAGGATTCACCATTTCTCTAGAGATAAAGAAAACACCTGCTCTGATACCACTTGTTAGATCAAGATTAACCCTAGAGGGGGAGGGGTTAATAGGTTTTATTGAAATTTATCGCAGAGTTCAAATATTACGGGATATTAAAAACTATTCACAGATCATAGAATATAGCAGAAACAGAAATGCAGAAAGTAAATGACACAATATATACCCAGCTTCGGCAAAATCCTGCCTACTGCTGCATTCCTAAGGTTTCTACTAGGTGATAGAACAGATCCCGCATACAATACCATGTACACTCGCAATCCCTGCTCCTATTATAACCCTACGCTCAAAATCCTAAACTGATCTAATCCCCTAGATCAGGTTTTCCCTGATTACAACTTTGCAATCAGTAACCGTAGATTTTACAGATTCTAGTAAACTGTCAGTTAACCCCTAATTGAATCTCTCCTAGATTTTATAGACTCTAGAACAGATGTAACGGTTTACAATTCAAATTAAAAAATAGTACAAAATATAACTAGTCAAAAAACCTTAGAATTTATAAAGGAATTTAAACATCCCTTTAACACTTCAAAGAACTTGGCTGGTCCATTTGATATTGTGTTCACCCCACTTTCATTAAGCCCGATCTCCTTTGTCTTGGGAAAAATAAATGGCGGCGGATGAAAAAAGAACTAGGGTTTCCTCCTATGATGCTCCAAATCCAAATCAATTTCTGAATGAAATGAAGAGTTGTTTTCTCAGGCTCCTATTTGTTGATGCTCTCACAATCGACTGATTTGGCCATGGCTTGTGATTGAAACAGAAGTGAGTTTTCTGGATTTTTCTTTGAATTTTCTTTCGAGTTGTTTTTGGGTTTCGATCTCTTCCTGCCTTGATGAATATGGTTGTATAAACAGGACTAGAAATCCTTTCATCTATCTGATTTCACACATATGGCTTGAACTGATTTTTTACGGTTTCCCCTTTTGACTTATTTTTTTGAATCGGCATTAAGTGAGAATGATGTTGCCATTTATGCTTGCAATTTTCTATGCCTTTTAATGAACCTGGATATGTCCCTTACGTGGATTAAAAAATATTACTTCCTGGATTGAATTTGGTTTTGAATTGTTGCCAAAAATTCCTTCAGTGAATTCTGGAAGTATATTTGAGTATGCCATATCAAAACATGCCATATATGATTCATGATTTACTCGAAATGTCTTCATCCCTTGTGTTTGCTGATTTTTTGCTAACCAATTAAACACTTGCTAAAAGTTCACTGTAATTTTTGAAATTGCTTTGCCCACCTGCACAAGTTGTGTACTTCCTTCTTGTTTGCTAGACTATGAAGCTGCTGTATAAACATGATTTTGGTATAACACTTTTGTACACTTAGCTTGTGTTTGAACTATTTCACAATGCTGCTATGACACCATGTATTTGTGAAGTTTATGACTTGGCTTTTCATCTTGAAATTTGAGCTTCTAAATGAGAACTGCCTTGTATTTCTTGTTTGTGCACTTGCCAGTTTGCAATTTCAACCCTGCTTGTAGTTTCATGCTTACTGAGCCATGCATAGTTTAGCACTGATCAATTTTTTTAGTTTCTGCTTTATGTGTACATGCTACTGTGTTCATCATATACTGCTGCGAAAACTCCACACTGTAATTTCATGTATATGCATTGCTCTGATCATATTGAGTTGTGTCATCCAAGAACTGTTTGTAATGATGCTGCAGTGACCCATTCCAGATTTGCTTATTTATGTTGTGTGTAGACTTGATCCACTACTTCATGTTGGCTTGAACACTCCACTGTCTTGACCTTGTATATGACCATACTGTTTGTGTATCCATCACCCATGTTGCTTTGTCATTCATGATGAGACATGTCCTTGTTGCATACATGCTTGTACTTGTACACTGTGTTGTGCCACACTTTCGGAAAATCTGTCATGATCCATCTCTTCATGCTACACCCATAAGCACCACTGTTTGTTGTTTGTGCACCATTCTTGTTTTCTTGTACAAACTGAACTAAAACTATGTGTATCTGAAATTGTGCACATATGACAATTAGAATAGCTGCTATGTACCATTGTAGTGATCCATGATATACATCCCATGTATATATGATGTATACACTTGACTATTTGTAATTCACTGAATCACTTGAAACAAGAATGCCACCATTCACACTGTATTTTGAAATTGCACTTGTTGTTTTGGGTTGATCACTTTGTGTCCATTTTAAAAATATGGACTGAACCATGTTTTATGCTACTCGGCCATTTTTGCTTGGGTTGTGCCATTTCCATTTGCCTGTCCCTTGTTCACATGTTCATTTTGAAAAAATTGAGATCATTTTGCCATGTTGATATGTGTTGACTATGTTGACTGAACTTGTTTTCATGTGTGCGCTGAGTTGAGTTGGTCCATGTGGCTGCTCCTCAGTTGAACACTGGATTTGCAAGGCAGTGCACACATGTGTATATATGCATGTGTGTATATGCAGCCATGCAGAATAGATTTTTCTGTCCCTGTACTGTAATATGTGTATATACATTATTTGTGTATACATATATCGTGCGTGAGCTACATTCACATATCAGATCAAGTCATGAAAAATGATGAGAAACACACCAGAAATCGGAGGAAAATAAAATTTTAAAAATAAAATTTATATTCGCATGGATTTTGAATATTATTTCTGTTGCAGTGTACTGTGTGTATTTCTGTTCTATGTGACAGGAAAGTAGATGGTGACTGGATTAACTGTGATGTTGTGAAACCAGAAGACAAGAGATTAAAGCAGTGTATAGTGTCAATGAGTTTATGAGTCTGAAACTGTATATGTGAGAGTGTATAAAAGTCAATGAGTCTGTATATGAGTCAACGTGAAAAAGAATGTATATATGACTGTATACAGAGTGAGGAGCACTGTATATGAAACTGTATATGAGTAGAATTGAAACTGAAATGTGAGATGTACAAATAGTGGAGTTACAAGAGTTGTACTGTTTGAATGTATGAAACAAAATACTTAAATTTAAACAAAATACTATTGAATATTTGAATTCGTGTGTAGTCGTATTCTATTTAAATTTAAATATTATATTCTTGTCTGTAATGTATATATAAAACAGTCCAGTAACAAACACATTTGAAATAATATTTATTTTGTTATTATCATCAAACAAAAATTATATAATTGTGTATACAACAACGTTATATACAACTTAGATAGGGCTAATGTTTGAAATTTGACACTAAAAACATGATTTTGCGTATACATAAAAACTATATGTTTGAAAAGCTAAGCAACTAATTGATTGCTGGTTGTGATGTTTGATTATTGGTATGATTAATAAAAATATTGGAATGACAAAACCAATAAGAGAATGAAAGGTAAATTTAGCCAAATTGAGGCAAATAATGAACTGAATTGAAAATCGGTTGGAATTGCATATATGTACATGTATACATACTGAACAAATCATAGCATGGAAGCTAAGAAGAAGAATACAATTGTATGCCCGACAAATAGGTACATGTTTATTGTATTTATTGGGTTTTTGATGATTTTATGAGCCGATTGGCTAGCCGCTTGGCTTTTTCTTTTTATTTTGGATTGTTGAGGGCCCTGTGGGGGCAAGTTATGGTTTTAAATATCAACCCGTACAAAGGAGGTTATGGCGAAATTTTTCGAAAATTTAGGTTGTTAGCCAAATTTTTGAGAAACTAGAAAATTCTTAGAAACTGAAAAGTTAAAGAATGAACGCCAGAATGAAAGTTGAGTTGGTTGGCTAAACACCTTTCCATTTCGATGACAAAAAGATTTTGAGTGGGGGAGTTTGTAACAACCCGGATATTCAGAACCAATTTAAAATTTTTATTTTAGCTATTTTAATGTATTTTGATTATTTAAAATGATTTATTTTAAATAATAATGACTAATAATTCATTTAAATCGAAGCTAGAACGAATAAATTTATTTTAATTAATAACGAGCCTGAAATAGCGTAGTAGTTTGAAAAATTGATTTCAAATTTCAAATGAATGTACAAGATTCAAAATAAATCGGATTTCAACAAAACAAAAAATATTTGAATCTGTTTAAATATATCTTTCTAACAAATGTAAGAAATTGTGATTTCATAATATAAATTGAAAGTTATGTCCAGTTTAAAATTCAGAATAGTCGCTATGGAATTATATATATATATATATATATATATATATACACATATATTGTAATATATAGCCCTTAAAAATAGCCATTTTGCAAACGTCCTCTTTTTTCGACGAAACCACTTTTGTTGGATCCGGAATGCCAAATTTTTGCTAGATTCTGATTTTCATAATTTTTGGAATTAATATGTGAGCGTGGTGAATTTAAATGTGTTTGGCAGTTTCATTTTGAATTGGATCGACCAGAAAATGGCCATTTTTCAAACGGTCTCCAAATTCGATGAAATTTGTTTTATTAGGACCGTATCGTCAAAACATAGCTAGATTTATTTTTTGAATTTTTGGAGTTAGTATGTGGCTTTGGTAAATTAAAATGTACGTTTAAATTCAATATATATTGATTTATATTTTAATTTTGGCGAAAACTGATCGAAACAGCTGAATTGGCTTACGAAACATATCCCATTGTGTCCGGAATGGGGATATTTAGCTTGGGACGATAGTCGTTTGGTCTTGTTTGGAGTTTGAAGGTTAAACAAGTAAAATTGGAATAAAATATTGATAAATTATATATATATGTGTGTATATATATATATTTTACCCTATACCCTAATTTGCCACTTAGAAAAATGAGCCGCCGCCTTCTCCCAAACCAGCTCTCCAAATCATCCCAGATTTGTTCCTCCAATTCTGCAAATCTAATCGGTGAAATTCAAAATCTCCAAAGGGAAATCGTAGAGGACAATGAGATTTCCAATACCAGCGGTTATGATCGAATATAATGCTGTGATTCAAGAGATAATCGAGCTCAAAGCTCGTATGTTCGCAAGGGTTTATACGGCTATTGGGGGCATCAGATTTTGTGCCATCGCCAGCAATGGTAGAGGGCAAGGCGACGCAAGTTTTGGCGACAACAGATGGAACTCCGATCATCTTTTGGGCAGTCGACTTTCATCTTTTGGGCAGAGCAAATGAGTTGCGGCTGAAATGAAGAGGAACGATGACAATCAGGGTTAAGTTTAGTTAATTTAATTTTAACTACCTTAAATGATTATAATTTTTTAATTAACGTATATAAATCAATAACTTTTTCATACGAGCATGAAATCATGTGATTTCAGATCCATTGGAATCAGAAAAATGAGAGCTACAACATGGAACTGACCAAAACGGAAACGGAGCACACTGGAAATTAAGACAAATTCAAATTCGAACCGTACTGAAAATCATAAATAAAGACTGATGGAGTGGAACCCAATGTGAGAACTCCTTCTCACTCAAATTATTTAATAGTTAAATATATCCGAGGTTGCAGACGGGGCTTAGTGGCTCCTGACACTATTTTATTGTACAAACCATGGATGTTTGTTTGGATTGAATTGTGGTGTAATTGACTGTATTGTGTGTTGATTATGATACTAAAATGTTTAAATATTAAAAATAATTTAATATTATTTTGTGGTTGTTGAAATTAAATTATAAATATTTATTTATAATTTAAATAGTGAAAAATTGGCTAATTAGAAAAATAATTCAAACTGAATGTGAATTGGTTAAATTCATTAACCAAGGATTTATTTAAATAGACTGTTGTTATTTGAAAACCCCATACGGGTCCGGGGACGATAATTTGTCCACATCTCCCCTGAATTTAATTATATGTTAATCGACGGGTTGACAGGCTGTGATGAGAGTTAAATATTCATATTTAACGCTTATGCAGTTTTGTAATGCACTCTGGATGATGGCTGATTGTTTATCATTGTTGTATACATGTGGTGTATGAAATCCATGTAACTGAAATTATATGGTAATTGATTAAGTCGCATTCCGACTCAGAAAATAACGAATATTTTGAAATAACGAATATTATAAAATAATATTCAGTGAATAATTAAAATATGATTTTGATGTCCGATTTTGGATGGACATGAAAATATTGAAATGTGTGAAGCCGTGTTGATTAGATTTGCGTCATTTTGACGTGAACGATATTTATATCGATTTTATTCATTTTTATAATGAATATTGAAAAGGAAATTATTTCAAAATCTGATATTTTGAAAATATTACCGTTTAAATATTATAATGATAAGGAGTATTCAATTTTGATTTAAAACTGAAATGAAAGTGGGAATCGTTTTTAAAACGAATTTATAAAATACGTTTTAAATGGAAATCGATGAAATATATATTATATATATTAATGGCTTGAATAGAACGCGCCACGTGGTGACCGTTCGCGAATTTCGACCACTGACTTCGAATTGACATTACGGGGGATCCGACCATCAGATTCTCCTAAAACTGAAACCGTTGGGTTCATACCGAAAAGTGCTTTCCACTGAATATAAGAGACTTGAAATATAACGATCGGATTTTAAAATATGTCCAAATCAATTTTAGAAAAGGTCGCTGTAAATGCAGTTCTATGACCGTTTATGGAAATTGACCGAAAAGGCCTTCATAAAATTATTAAAAATATGGAAAAAATAGTAAAAAATCATAATAAATGATTTGGAAAGATTTTGGATGGAAATTCCAAGTTTGAAAAGATAAAAATATATTTTTATTGAAATGAACTAATTATTAACTAGAATACTAATCCAATAATTTTTAAATAAATAAATTTAGAAAGGGTTCTATTATAACAAGAAATTTCCAATATATATAAATTGGAATGGATTTGAGTATAAATAATATTTGAAATATTTCAATATTGGATTCCATGATTATACAGATATTGTGAGGAGTTTGGAAGATACAGATATCGTTATTCCCAATACGTTATCCGTTAATCAGAGTTCGATATTGAATTTAAGCCGATATAATTTCTATTTAGAGCCTTGTATTTAATATCAAATTGGATTTTGGGTTTGTCGTGAATGGTGTCTTTATTAACACTGTTCTTAAACCCAGTTGAGAAAAGAATAAATCGTATAATTAAGATTTAGAGAAATTTACCTATTATTTGAATTGAAATTGGATTTTGGGTTTGTCGTGCAACGGTGTCTTAAATAACCCTGTTCTTAAACCCAGTTGAGAAAAGAATAAATTTTTAAATTAAGATTTAGAGAAGTTTACCAATTAATTAATATTTAATTGGAATTGAAAAAAAAATTGGATTTTTGGGTTTATTTTGAACGGTGTTTTAAATAACACCTGTTATTTAACCCAATTAACATTGAAGAATATGATTTGGAATTTATAAATCTTTATTCTAAGATTTAATGGAAATTTTCCAAAGTAAAGATTTCCAATTTAATATATTAAATTCCAGTTGAAATGGAATTCGATTGGTAATAATCGAAATGAGCTTCTGTGAAGGAAGGTCGTTACTATATATGGAATTTAAAAGGCTTTGCCGTTATTCCATTTATATTATTAGTCTGATATGGGAATTTATATCGATTATATACTGTTATGATTTTCGTGTAGATTCCATTTGATGGAAGGTGATTTTGGGTTTATCGTGAACGATGTTTGAAATGACAATGGTTCTTTAACCCAGTGAAAACAGGATTATTTCCTAAATTTGAATAACCATTAAATAATGATTTTTGGAGATTGAAACTAAGTGGATTTTTAATGAATCTTTAATTAGACTGAAATGTGAATGTGATAATTTAAATTATTAAGTTCGGGAAATGATCGAGAATGGAGTACTACCAGTTTTGCTTCAAGCGATAGTTAAATCTTTAATTAGATTTGAACGTGAAATGGTAATTGATTTTACCAATAACACCGTAGGTGTTAGATATGGAGTATTACTAGTTTTCTCCATGGGATGAATAGGTTGGGATTGGGATTAATAAATAAATGACTACATCAGTAAAGTTCGCTAATCCTGACTAGTTTATAAACCTTAACTTGGTTTAGAATTGCGAGAGGATAAAATCAAATCTTTTGAATTGATATCAAAAAGGAAGATTAAAGAATAAATTTGAAAGAATTTATCTTTGATAAAATTGATGGGAACCTTTCCCTAAAGATGTGAATATTAGAATAAAAGAATATTCTGGATTAGAATTAGGCGTATGTTGTGTTTTTATAGCACTTGTTTATAAGATACGCGAGTTATTCGGAAAGACCGGGTTTATCCTATTCTGAATAATTGATACGATGATAAGTCAACGATGAAGACAGTGGTTGAAGGCCAGAGATCTTCACATCGTTTGGATGATTACTGATGTTTTGATTGGGTTGTACACCCAAGACAAGGTAATAAGTGGTGATCGTCCATACGTACTTGGAGATCGACCGGATATGCAAGGACCTTTCTCGTGTATTGGACATATAAGACGAGGAACAAGGTGCCTCCGGTTTCGTTCAGACCCAGAACGAACTAGTATATGGATGTGTGTCTGACATAGGATTTTATTCTGTGTTGATTGATCTCTATCAAATACATATCTATTTGGTGGTGTAGAACTTATTCTCTTGCTTAACACCCTTCTCGAAGACGTACGAGCTTAGAGATTACATATCGATTGACACCAGGCGCATGGTGTGAATAGTCAGTGTGGCATGCTGAGATGCAAATGATCAAGGCTTCTATTGAAAAGAGGAGTCTTGTGGTTGATGATCAAAGCACGGCTTTAAATATCATAGCTTTGTGTATAGCGTTATTTTGTGAGCCTCACACCCCGGTATGAGCCAGAAACGGGAGAGGACTGCAGGGAGAACATGCATTTCTTTCTAGTTAGGAGTGGTGTCATGGTATGGAGCCCAGACATTTTTACTTATGTGGATGATGGAAAGCGAGGTACCTCAGATATATCGGTCACTACGGGGCCGATGGATAATATGGTCAACATACGGATCAGTCTTACGCCCCATAGAGCGGGGGAACGTATTGTTCAGGAATTACTAATCCTCAAACGTAAGAGAGGTCCGGCCCTTAAAATCTAACGTGCAGTTGCGGCTGAGCCTGAGGTACAGGCTAGAGTGTCTCGAATTCGGTAAGGACAATCCCTTGCCTTGGTTCATGATGGAAATCCAACTTCCAATACAACATTGTGCGGTTTTAATTGTAGAACTAGTATGTCGACATGATATATGGTACCCATGTCGTCTATGATTGATACATTTATATTTGAAGTTATTTTTAACACTATGCACTTATAATAGTATCAAATGATTTGTTTTAAATCGTACCAAGCATGTTTGGCCATTATAAGGGAAAACTCTATCCTTCGGCTTGCGTTGCATTGTGTGATGGGACCTGAATCTTATAATAGCTTTATTTTCTTTATTTAGCATTGCACTGTTTGTTATATGCACTGGTATTCTTGGGGGTAAACCTGTTCCGTGTTATACGGCATGGTCCCTTGATTTACTTGATTTTTAAACTGAAGTTAAAGAACTATTTTAAGTTCTCACACCAGTCCCATGACTGACTCGGAGTTTATTGTTTTAACCTAAACTCTGGGTGCCTATATTTTCCACACGGGAAACTAGTAGTTTTGGTTTTGCTGATATTATATTCATAGGATCCTGGATTTACAGCTAGAGCTATATTCAGAAAGCTTTGTACCCATGTATTTTTTTTAGTTGCTGTAGATAATGTATTTCCACTGCTATGTATTTTAATATATGATATTATTTTATTTTCAGCTGTGTAATATTATATGGACTCTGATATATCTTGGACTCTGATGTAATCGTTGTAATAGCAATGAAATGTTCGGTCGTTTGCTTTCCGATTAGGCTTGTTCTCAAAGCAGTCCGCCTTCTTGTTCAGTTTACGCCGTCCGGGAAGTTCGGGTCGTTATAAGCCGGGTTGCAACTAAATCAAATTTGGGCTTTTTAAATTATTATAACAATATTATCAAGTAGGGGTTAGCCAACGTATAACCTTGGTTAACCGTTAACCGAACCGATTTTAGTCAGACTGTAAGTTCAGTTAACCAATTTTTTCGGTTAAAGCGGTTCGGTTAACGTAGGTTACATCGGTTCGGTCGGCTAACATGACTAAACGCCCACCTCTGCTTTTGAGTTAGTCTAACGTAAATGAAAGATGATTCCATTGATGCGGTTCAAATAACTATTTATGTCAAATACTACCAAACATCTCAAATTAGGGCTATGACATATTCTTAAGTCAAAAATGTAATCAAAGTGCATAATACCGATGAGACTGATGATGTTTATTAGCAAAGCAGTTTAGGTCTTATTAATTCAAATCATGAATATTCCTATAATGCATATAAGAATAGGTTACTTTTGTTTTAAGTGCCTACTAATAAATTTGATTATAAATAAGTAAAACTCATCTTGTGATTAATGAATAAAATAACTGAACTTTATTCTTAATAATATAACAACTAGTATCATATTTGGTGCAATATCGCGAAATTACTGAATTAATGTATAAAATATAAGTCTTGGTAGGTAATCCTAACAAAAGTGTTGTAACACCACATATTTTGATCATTACACAAACCAAATTAATATGGAGACTAATTAAGTAGTAATTAAAAGAATATAATTATGGAATTACGTAAAGAAATAAAATTTACTAAACTATAATTGGACACTTAAATGTTAAGGTAATTTGTGCAAGACTAATTATTAAATATGGAGGCCTTATTCCTTAAACTAAATGTTAGAAAAGAAATGTATGAAGTAAGATAGCATTTAATGCTTAAGGAGTGATCCAAAACCATCAAGGAAATCTCATAACTCATCCTTCGTCCATTCATTTCCTTCATAACAAATGTACAACCTAAAATAAGGTGAAGACAAAGATTTTCATTTTTAAGGAAGGAGAAACTATGGCAAAAACCATACAAAGGAAGCCTAAGATTTTAACGAACAAATATAACTAAAGGTCTACATTTTTCAATGCTACAGTATCCTTAATATTGCAAGTTCATACTACTGTACTCAAATTGTATTTATTTATGTACTTATTATGTCAAATGCATAAGGATTCGTGGTCCAATCTAAATGAATATATATATATATATATATATATGTGTGTGTGTGTGTGTGTGTGTGTTGTGTGTGTGTGTCTTATATGAAGGTTCATACAATCTTTAGGAAAAATTTCCATACTTCTCCTCGCATTTGAATTTAAAATAGAATTTTAGAAGAAGAGGAACCAAAGAGCATATATTAGGGAAAAATATATTAGTTGACTAACTAATTAGTTAATTAACTACATAAATATAAATTTAGTGTGATGCTAAGGGCACCCAAATATGTTCTTTCTAATACCGCAACTAAAAAATACCACAAGAATTAGTATTACACTATTTTTTAATTGCGACATTAGGAAGAGGATATTGGGGTTCCCTTAGCACCACACTAAATTTATCCTCTAAATTTTGCTAAAGATTTCTGTAAACCGAGAAGGAGAACTCGTGAATCATATATATAGAGAATTTGGTCAAAAAATTTAGCTTTGTTTATTGACATAGTAAAGTAAAAGTTCAACATTGTAACATCCTAGAGATTTAAATAAATCAAGTAAGAGAATTAGGTTGGGGATAAAAAAAGACATAAAAGGAAAATTTCATAAATGTCTAATTTCGGTTATGAAATGTACGCCAGTCGGTTTGTTGAATGATTTTCACATATATATATATATATATATATATATATATATGTATGTATGTATGTATGTATGTATCATAATCTGAGTTAGTGTGAGAGATTTGCAAGCATTTGAACGAAAAATTGAACTTTAAGATAAAAAAATTAAATTGGTGAAGTCGATCTAAACAGGAGCTAAGTTTATCAGTAGCGGTCAACTTAGAACTAAAAGTATTCAACATAAAACATTATTTATAGAACATTTTTTGATCTCTAATGATTGAATGAAAGACCATGATTAGTTACTTCGATCCGAGGTAAATGTTGAAAGTGTTAATATTCTTTATATTGGTTTTGTTAACAACAACCATATAAATATTACTACAATATATCTCCAAGTTGTGCAGTAACGTAATGACCTGTATTTTACATATCGGAGGATTGTAAAATAATTATATTTAAATCCCTAGTAGTCATATCATTCTCATATTATAGGATGTTGTTCATGAGGGAATGAGACATGTCCATGATTCTTACCAAATCAATTTGTGACCATTTTACTCTTGTACTTATTTTTTTAGCTATAACTTTTGATGAGGACTGAATCAGATGCTGTAACTAGTCTCATTGGAATGGTGGTTCGTAATTCCGTAGAGTAGTCATATTAAAGATTTGGCTCAGCGATTTGGGAGAAATTGATGTTTTAAGTTTCAATTTCTATTAGATGGATTAATTAGCTACTAATGTGCTAATTAACAAGCCTTTTAGGGCAATGAACTGCAGCTATAAATAATGGGGCTTCAGGAAGAGAATCAAGGTTTTTCTTCTCATTCATACAGTAGGTTAGTGTTTTTGATTCTTCGGATTCAGCCTAACCCTAATCTCTTCATGTATTCATTCTAAATCATATTCTAAGGCAACATCTATATACGGGAATATCAAATCTTGCTATTTTGGATCAAATCAAGTGTTTTCTTCGATGTTTCTTTGTTGTCCAGATTCGGTTTCATCTCTAAATCATCAGATCTAAGTTCTAATGAGTGGTAATTAATCTCTCATAGATACTATGGATAATATGGATTCAATTAGGTTTATTTGACACCATACATGTAAATTTCACCTAAAACATTGATCACCTATATTAATTTCAAAATTAGTAAACTTTTACAAAAACTGATTTTATCATATAGTCTGGTAAGTTGTTAGATTAATCATATATAAAGTATGTTTAGATCCTAACTATGCTAAGCCATGTTTTTTGTGCTATATTTCATGTATGTTCATGTTTGTATGATTTATCACGATTGGAACTGAATGAATTGCTATATGATTTGTTGAATGTATGATTATGATTGATTTGGTCATTTAGAATTGTATGTTGTAGGATTAGAATTGGTAGACAAAGAAAACCGGAGGTTCATATGACCAGATTCAGACGAAACATGGAGGAGGATCACTGGAGTGTGTCGGGATGATGCCTAGAGAATTTCATCGTGAAATAAGCTAAGCTCATGGACCGGTACTTATCCATACCCTATGAACCGGTACCAATCTGTGCGTGTTGCTCGAGGAGTGAAAATTTTTTGATCGTGGCATCCTGAGGTGAAAAGTAAGTCATGTTTAAATTTTGGAGTGAATTTGATGGGTCAAAGTTTGATCGCTCGAGTATCAGTTGATGGACCGGTAGGGAAATTCATCTAAAAGGAATTTGGCATCGATAATGGATTGGTAAGAAATGCACGAGGAATAGTTGGATGGGATCCAAACATTTAGCCATTTTTTGCTAAGTGGATGGACCGGTACCGGTCCATAGTTGATGGACCGGTATCAATCAGGGAAAAGGATTAAGGGTCGAGGCTTAGGGAATGTGGAGCTTTGGCCTTTTGGACCTTGTTGATGGTGTTTGATTGTGAGAAATTTATAGGATTGAAATGGTGGTCAGAAAAGCATTGTTTCTTCGATCGTGAACTGAAGGCAGAGTATTCAAAGTTGAATTGACAAGAAGATGATTGTGGGACGATGCAGTGAAACAATGGATCGACTCGTGTGGGACTCAAGCCCATAAGACAATGAATTGACTTAGGTGGGACTCAAGTATAAGAGATAATGGACTAATTCGAGTTGGACTCGAATTGAGAAATGGAGTCATCAAGTTGGGAATTTGGAAGTGCCAAGGAATCGTCAATAGTCGAAGGTTCTAGCAGACTTAAAGCAGGATATTGTGGGGACGCCCATCAAAATCTGAGAGATCATGTACCTTGGATCGCTCGGGGAGAGATCTAGTTGTATTGAGAAGGAAAACGTCCATGGGATGTATGGTACTATAACTAGAGCTAGGATTTCCATTAGCCCTTGATGGATAGAAATGGCCAGTAATTCGATATCGATGCATTCAAAGATGTAATTTCGGATTGCTAGGTTATTTCTTGTTATGGATGCTATGGTTGACTTGTGTGCTCTCTTCTATATTTCTCTGGGTAGGCTATCACCATATGACATTGAAGAGAAGCGTTATTGGGAATCATATTCTGACTTGTTTCAATTTTGTGTGTTTGTGTAGCATATTATAATGAAATTATTTTGTGCTAACTCTGTAGTTGCAGGGATAGCTCACACTAGATTGTTGTCTGACTCAAGGTTTTATGTCTCCTCTTATTACTTTTTGTTTTAATTCTAATATGTTTTTATCTAGCATCCTATAGTCATATGCCAATTTAAAATTAATTGAAACTTGCAACAAGTGCTTTATCGAAATTAGACCATCGAATGTTTCGTGGTTCTACTAATTAAAATATTTTGATATTACGCCCTAAGATTAAATGATGCATGAAAGAATAGCCTTTGTAAGGAAAACCTAGTATGAGCTTCGATGCAAAATTTAGTTTTGGAAAAGAAGAAAGACCTTATCGTCTATACATTAAAAAAATAGTAAAATACTTCAGAGTTTTGGAATTTTTACATAACAACATTATTTCATCCAAAATTTCACTCAAACATTAGCTTGGCCCACTAATAAACAAACAGTATATACCAACGGATGCTTCCAACGGCGAGATGGCATCGGCTTCCAACGGAAGCTATTTTCTGGATTTTTCTTACGAATTAAAAAATACCTACCATCAGTTCGTATACTAGAATTTCTATTTTCACTATTGCTTACGCCTTCACTACAAATGAAACTAGAAATGTAACTGTTACTGTAATTTTCGGTATCACCTAAAATGTAACTATGAATACTGATTTCGAAATGAAGATAACTATCAATACAACTATTAATGTGATTACTCCAACAAGATTTAGTATCATACATGTAATGATAATAGTCGTGATTGTTACTCTTAGACCTACTATTCAAATAACTGGAAATATTTTCTATCGAGATAGTAGTATGAAAAAAGGTTATTTCCGACTTGATCTTCTATGTCGGGAGTGCATTTCAGCGTCACAAACCGTTTTCTTCCACACCAGAAGCCTTTTTCTGATATTTCTCTTACGAAGAAAAGAGTACGAAAAAAAAGAAACTTTGGGATTGCTAAATCACATACGAGATAAATATAGAAAGCAATTGAACCATCATAGTATTTTTGTTTTACATTCCAATATGAATGAAAGGAAGGGTGGTAAATGGATCATTCAACAATGGTGTAAACTTCCACCATACAGTAGTGTAAAACCCTACTTTGACAAGTGCATAAATATTACCGTATATAAACGAGATTCCATCCTCTGATGATACAGTCATTATATTGACTAAACATTGGTTTAATCTATTGCTCATTTGTTGATATTTTTCTTCCATAGTTCTTTTATAGATCGGCCATAAGATGTTTTCTAGCCAGTAATTACCCACATCTATGAACCTCACATTCCTCCACGGATTCAATCCTGCCCTAGGCGTACCTGAGACAACCCTTTCCTCATCTGAGAATTGCATTTCTCGTATTATGTAATTCATTATGGAATTCTGAATTGAAAGAGAAAAAAGGATCCTTTTCTATTTCATACTCATGAAAACAAAAATTCTTTTTTTTTTTGAACCTGGGTACTCGAAGAAATTTGAAAAATGTATATTATAAATATAGAGAAATTTATTACTTTTTCGAGTTATTGGAATAGTTTATATTTTTTTAATAACTGATTTGACTCCGGAATTGGGAAATCCATAGGGCCATTCTTTTTAGATTTAGAGTTTATTTGTTCGAGAATAATTTTTTCCATAATTTAATAGAACATCCCGAATTATCTGTTGAATATCCCCAGAAAAAAATTTCAGTTCAATACTTTTTTTTATCTCCACTCGTACTAATCCACCTACTTGGCTTCTTGTATTTGTATTTAAAGCGAGTTGTGTATCTACTTCAATGATACTATTGTTCTGGACCATTAGGTATGAAGATCTAGGTAAGATATGTACCTCTTCAGGAATAAAAAAACTGATCCACTTTCATTTTTTATTTTGGACTAATTTTTTTTTCAAGAATGAAATCTTATTGGAACGGTCCATATCTGGTTCATCCTTCGGAACCATATCACATCCCGGATCTGATGAAATAGGATGAATTGAGACGGTATTTTGTAAATACGTAATTATCTTATATATATCAACCATTTCTTTATTTTCCGATCGGCTGGAAGGGATAAAAGAAACCTCTTGTTTTTTCTTCAAAAGTTTCTGATCTCTAGTGGACCTCTCAGTAGGATTCGAACCCAGATGAAGTTCTGACCATCTGTCAGAGAAAAAAGAACGAATTGATCTTGTAGGATTCCCAAGAAATTCTTCGATTTCTTTCGGAAGCAGATGATTATTCATCTGCTTCTCACGTTTCGTGAATAGCCGGGACATTGAGGAAGATCCAAAAAGGCATTTCGGGAATCGATCTGATTCTATCTCTGTTCGTTCCGTTTGAAGAAAGGAAGGATCCCAAAGAATCGATCTTTCTTTTAGTTACTGAATCTCTGTTTGATCGATCAATGTGTGATATTCTGAATCCTCATTTCTAATGGAATCGAAATGATCTCTGGATTGATCAGAGGATCCTTTCGATTGGCTAGAATCCGTTACTTGAACGAAAATAGATCTTGTGGAATCATATTGAATATTTGACAATACATTCCGTACCCTGCTAAAAAACCAATCCTTGTTTACCAACCACACATTGTCTAACCAAATCCAATTCTCTCTCGATACGTTCCTCAAAAAATCCGATTCGTGCTGATTCTTCCCCCAACTAACGAAGAGATCTTGGCGGAATTGCCACATATGAAATTGAGCACAATTTTGCAAAGAAATACCCCACTTGTTTCTCGAGAAGAGATGGGAAACGTGCTCAATATCATTTGATTGAATAGTTGCCTCAGCTCCTTGTTGTTTGAAGAAACCCTCCCCTTCAATTGGTCTTTTTTCACGAAAAGCAGACATGAGATAACAAATCAAGTCTTTCCCTAAGATTTCGAATAGCTGTCCCGAATTCAAGTTGATTATGTTTCGCTTCTTCCTCGGAGAAAGACGATCAAACAATTCCCGATCATGGTCCTTGCGGATCGGATCATCCGTATAGGATAAAAAAAGAAACTCCAGATATTTGCTATCTTTCTAAAGTCGTAGGTTTTTAACCCATTAGCGGCCATTGGTAGACGTTGTTAAATCGCGAGCAAATGGTCAGCAGCGGCTTCTTCTTACTCATTTTGTTTTCATACAAAAACTTACCCAAAATCCCCCTTCCTCCTCCAAAAAGGTCACCTGCTGCCACTCCGTCATTACCTAGCCTTTTTAACACCCGGAAATCTCCCTCCCTATCCTCCAAATAAGGTATAAACCCTAATCTCTTTTTAAATACATTTGCTAATTTAAGGTTAGTTTGTTAATTTACATATTTGTATTTTTTGGAGAATGGAGTTTATGACAACAACCTTATTTCAATACTAATTGATTAAAAAATATACTAACATCCTTATCTAGAATATATACATATACATATATATGCAGGATTTGTATGCAAGACTTAAATATTGAAGACTGTACAGTTTTAGAGTTCCAAGAGATTCAGAATTTAAGAGAAATTCAAGACTCATGAGTTATCAAGTTTTCAAGAGTTCAAGACAAATATAGTAATAGAGTCTTGTTTATATGTAAGACTAATAGCACTCCAGGTTCAAATTCAAATTCTGCATTTCAAATTCTGATTTTCAAATTTCAAATTCTGATTTTCAAAATTCAAATTCTGATTTCAAATTGTTTTTCTATCTTACTTATGATTTCAAATATAAGTTTTAAGTTTAATATATAAGTTTATATAGTTACATAGTTTTATAGCTTTATAGTTTTATAATTATATAGTTTTAAACTTTATAAATATTTTTATATAATATATTACTATGATTTCATATGGTTTTATACTTTAGAATACTCATTTATATCACTAAGTTTTAATTCAAGAATTTCCAGAATAATATATGTTATCAGACACTTGAAAAATAATTTTAAAAATAAAAAATAAGGCACATATGTTGACATACAACTGCCAGAAATTCAATTTTCAAAGGAAGTGTCTTTTCATTATTTATAACGTTCTAGAAGCGTTGTAACCTTTCAAATCTTATAAATAGGGATTGATTTCGAATTTTTTGATTATACTTCTTCTCCATCTTCACCCCTCCTCATCCCACCATTAATATTTTATTAATTTCTACACTTCTACTTTGCCGATTTCTACTCTAACTACACAAAATTTCTTCTTTTCTCACCCTCTGAATTGAGCTGATATTGAAGAGATATAGGGTTGTTGTAACCATTTGGGAAGTGTTTGGAAAGGGTGTGTTCCTTGTAGCCCTGAAATCAAGAAAGGGAGTGATGTTAACCTTGTAGCCGTGAAATCAAAGGTTTTTGGAGTGGTGTTAACCTTATAGCCGTGAAATCAAGGGGATTGTACTTGGATATTGATAATAATAAAACTCAAAGCAATCTAGCGTTGCGTGGGATTGGATCTAGGAGTAATTCACACCGGTATAAAATCCAGTGTGTTCTTTCCTTTTCGGCATTTTATATTTGTCTATTTCTGTGTTTGTGTTTGATTCTGCGTCTGTGATCATTTCTGTTGTGTGTGATTCATATAGTAGATCATTTCAGTTTAAGATTTTTCTTAATTCCTTATAAACACTATTCACCCTCCCTCCGTGTTAGTATTGCCTTAAGATCTGCATTCCTCGTTCCCTAACAATTAGTATTATAGCATAGGTTTTCAAAAAGTTCATAATCAGATTATTGAAAATATTAAATGGTAACCAACACTATTAATAATAGTTCTTTTGTAGAGGGTCAGTCCGTTGTTAGACCACCACTATTTAATGGCAGTAATTATTCATATTGGGCATGTAGAATGAAAATATATTTACAACTAGTATGATTAGACACATGGAATAGTACATAGACTAAATATGTCGAACCCACTACTAATTTTGCATAATGGATGAATGAACAAAAGGCTGTTGCACAAAGCAATTCTAAAGCAATGAATATGTTGTTCTGTTCACTAGATAAAAATGAATTTAATAGACTGTCAGTTTGTAAATCTGCTTATGAAATATGGAGGACTTTACAAGTTACTCACGAAGGAACCAATAAAGTTAAAAGATATCAATGCTAATTAATCAGTTTTAGTTATTCAAAATGAACGAAAATGAATCTATCTCTGATATGTATTGCAGAATCGAAAAGATAGTTCATTCATTAATAGCATTGGGAAATATTTATTCAGAAGAAAATCAAGTCAGAAAAATATTGAGTTCATTGACACCAGAATGGGATCAGAAAACGTTGGCTGTTGAAGAAGCCAATAATATCAGTGAAATAAAGATTGAGGAGTTAATCGGGAATTTGATGTCTTTTGAAGTTTAACTACAGAAAAGAAAGGAAAATATGCCAACTGAAATGAAATCTATAGCATTTAAAGCAAAACGAATGGTTCTGATTCAAGCAGCGAAGACGACAAAGAAATTGCCTCAAGAAAGTTTAGGAAGAAATGATGATCGATGTCATAACTGCAACAAACCAGGCCATATAAAAAGAATGTGTCCATATCCAGATAAATCAAATCAACATACGGACAATAATAACTCGTTGAAGAAAAGAAAAAGGGCATACGCAACAACTTTAGATGATTCAGATTCATCGTCAGGTGATGAAGAGCCAAAAACCAGAAATTTAAATATGAGTTTCACAATGATTCAGAATTCAGAAAATATCGAAGAAATAGATCTAAAAACCAGGCATGCCTTAATTAATTTTTACTTTTTTGGTAGAATGGATGTTTTGTTTGCTTTGTTTGTTTGAATTTAAAATTCAAACTTGAAATTTAAAATTCAAATTTGAAATTTGAATCTTGAAATTCAAAATAATAATATAATAAATATAATAATAAAATAGATTTTAGATGTTTCTCAGGATTAATATTATTTCAGGATATAGTTAAACCTGAAATATAAATCGATAATATAAAAACAAAAGTCAAAAAACATACGTCCTATGAATTTCAACATGTATGCCAACATACATATATCCCTATGTCGATATAAAGGCCTGTAAAATGAAATTCAAATTTTGAATTTCAAAGGTTTAAACTTTCAAACTTCCCTCCAACTTTTCACCAACTCGCAAGGTCTGAAAAGATGTCCTTGAATTCAGAAAAGTTATGCCCATTCAGTCTCTATTTATATATCTATTCAATCTTATTCTCTCTACCTCTCATTCAAAATTCAAACAACATCTTCATATCTATTCTCTTCAAAAACAAATCTCTAATGGCTTCCTCTAGCACTCCTCAAACAATGAGATTATCCAAAACCATCAAAGGATATCTTAATAATGATGGAGAAGCATACGTAGCAAATGCAAAAGTCAATACGAGAGCTTTCGCCATCTTTGGAGATTTTCCATCTTACGATCTTCCCTATCTTTTCAATCATAATGATGTCTTAAGCTTGGTTGACGCTGGAGATAACGATCAAGTATGTTACCCGAAACATGCCAAAATGTTCTATGCAAATCTTAATCGTGGCTTTTACGAAGGAGATGAAAGTCAAATGTGGGATAGCGTAAAAGGCACTCAAATCATTCTAGATTGTGAAATATTGGGTAATATCTTAAATTGCAAAAGTACGGGCATGGATTTTCGGAATTCGAAATCGATGAAATGGATTTGGAAATGTGTAACGTCCCGGATTTTTTGGCCATTTAAATTGGAATATTTAAATCTGTTTTATATATTATATTGAAAATATAATGGATTTTATATCGATTTTTTTTATAAAATGGAGTTCGTATATTTAAAATTATTTAAATCTAATTAAAATTAGTTCAATATGACGCGGTAGTTTGTAATTTACGATTTGATTTTTAATTGAATATACAGGATCCGATATAAGTCGGAATTCCGTGAAACAAGAAACGTTTGAATCAATTTGATTATAATTTTCTAATGAAAGAGAAAAATGGAGATTTCATTGTATATATTGTTAGTTATGTCCAATTCAAATTTTCAAATAGTCGTTATGGATTTTTTTTAATAAATGATAGCGTTTACTAAATGAATATAACGGAATTTTTATATATTTGGATAGCGTTTAACCCGAATCTCTGAATATTGAATTTAAAATATATTGGTTACTTCTTTTAGAGATATACATGATAATACTGATTCGTTATTATTTTAAATAGAATTGTTTTAAATTTAATTCTATTTTTATCAACCGTATATAGGCCCTAAAATTAGTTTTCTTTTCAAAAGTTTTTCGTTTTTCAACGAAATGAGTTTTATTAGAATACGTACGGCTAGTTAGTGCTATATTTCCAGTTTGGGGTCAAACGGAGTTGTTTTGTCGGTAGACGAAATTTAAAGGTGAACGATGGAATAAATTTTGATCTTTATAGCATAGTTTTTGCAAATAGAGTTTGTTTTCAGCGAAATCAGTTTCGTTGGGACCGGAATGTTAAGACATAATAGTGTGTTTATTTTCGTTATTTTTGGAGGTCCATGTGCGGCCATATAAAAATAATATGTCGGTCGCATGATTCTGGGTATAATATTTCATATTCATTTTAGTCAAAAAAATTCCCACTGTTCTTTTTGCTTGTGTGAAAAATCTCGGTTCCTTGTGTGCTATACCATCCGTTTGCCTTGCATCCCAAATTCACATTTTACATGGCAGTCAATCTAACTTTATCGTTCATACCACGTTTTTTAGATTGACACCCTATCCTATCCTATTTTTTGCAAGCCTATGTTGAATACCGTGGACCCCAAGTATTTCTCCTTTATTAATAAACACTGCTCAACCCTTCTTCTCTCGTTCCAGCAAGGGTGAAGAACCCAATTTTTTTTAGACAAAAATTTTAAAACAATAAAGATAGTTCCTCTATTACAGATAAAATCAAAATCCCCTCAACATTTAATCATTTCCCAGGAGTGCATACAGTGTCTGTAGTTTTGAATGGAGCTGCTGCTCATATCTGAGGTGGGGCGAGCTCAACGTGGCGGCAACTCTGGTGAACTCGAAGTCAAAAAAAGGAAACAGACATAAGAAAACTAGGAAGAAGAAGGGGCTGCATGGACTGTTTGTAGTGGGATAGTTTAAATGTCAGTAAGGGAAAAAATGGTGTTGTGGGAGCTTTGCGGGGGTGCCTGCGCATGAATATGGCAGGTGGAGTTTTCACATGGGGTAACATCAGGTGGCATTTGAAAATGCTTGACTGAAGTTTCAAACTTTTACCGAAGCAAGAATTGGGGGCAATGGTTTGTACGTGAAAAGAAGACAAAAATATATATAAAATGGAAGGACGTCAGGCTAGGTGGCAGTTCAAACACGGGATGGTGTAGGGGCGAATAAGTATGGTGGTTTCTTTCGCCTGGAAATAGAGTTTGGTGTTTGAGGGTTTTAGACAGAGGATGGATGGAGGCATGAGTGGTTTGGCGACAAATAACTGCGTCTGTCGAGTGCATGGCCAGGAAGGTGATACTTCGGTGATGGAGAGAGTTCAGGTGAAGCATGTTTCGGGAAAAGGTAGAAGATAATAAACAGTAATAATAGTTTATACCACGATTAATAATCCTAATTTACTTTTATCTAATTATATTTATTATTATGCCCAAGTTGTTCGAAAGTGCCTGAACCCTTTATATTGTGCCTGATTACCTTCTTTTCCAAGCCTAATCATGTATTTCGTGCCTAACTATTGGTGCCAACCCAACGAAATTACCTAATCCTCATTTTTAATGTGATTAATCAAGTTTAAAAACAATCCTAATCAAGGTATTTAATGTAAACTGAGTAGTTATATAAAGTTGTAAGGTTAAGTTATACCCTGATCGGTATATGACGTGGCCACTTGGGAGGATTCTCGAATATGCTTGTGTATAAAGGTAACGTGGCCAATATATAAAAACTAGTATTCAACATGGCCGAATTAAGCATGCAACTAGCGTTTAATAAAATTAAGCTAGTCTAATTTATAACAGATACCATATTAATATTTGTAACCGTATCATTTAGAAATAGAATGGAACGAACCAGAAACATCGAAACTGTATCTATGAACGGGGAGTGCTGAAGCATTCTTGGACAAGGATGGAAGCAGTCCACCATTTAATTTGACAGGAACCATTCGTTATGACAACAAATGAAATCCAAGGTGAGTTCAACTTACTCAGTTTACCCCGTTTATATTTTATGTAAACCAGGTTCTCTTTTATTTGTGTGTGCAATGTTTGATAATGGTCGATATTTGATGACTATCGTATGTATGCTGAATATTTTGATATTCATTGATTAAATTAAGCATTTGTTCAATTTAATCAAAATTAAATCATTATGGTAGACGATTAAATCCCAAATAAGGTAAGTTACCTTGTTGGTTACGTTTATAATAATATAAACGTATTAAACAAATAATTGAATGCTTGATTTGATTGGTTGTTACCTGTCATTTCTGTTTATCGTGATGAGTAAATATAATGTCATATTAAATTTGAAGTAACCCATTGTGATGCAGGGAAGGACAGGTTGGAGGATCCAACCGGATTCCTCAAATATGTTGTTTACTTTCATATTATATGAACTGTTAATCTGATTGATTGTTGATTGTTGAACCCAAACCCAACAGTTGTTTGATGTCAACTAATGGGTATTAGTTGTGTGATTATCGGCAGATGGCCTATAAATAAATCGTTTTACAGAATTTGACTTACCGTCAGGTAAATCAATGGAAAGAAAGTTATAAATTTGTTTTATATCTAAAGATAGATTTTTGAATCTATTTTATATAGATTATTTTAAAATGAAATGATTAAAGGAAAATAATAATTATATATTTATCATGTAAATACAAAAAGAGTATATAACAGAAGATTTGAATGTTAATGAGTTTATAAGAAAATGAGCAGTGATTAACCAAATAGTTAAGAGTTGGAATAATTGCTCAATAAACAATTAAATGGGATTATTTTATTTAATTAGATTATTAATTAAATTAAATGGAGTATTTAAATTAATTTATTAATTTAAAAGAAATAACCAAGTGGAAATGGTTAACAAAGTAGCCTTGTTTGAGATAACCAAGTCGACTACTTGAATGAATTAATTATTAAAACAATTATTGTATTATTAATTATTATTGGAATTAGGCATCATTTTAAAATAACCATTTAAGGAGATTAATTATTTTGTAATAGGGTAAACTATTTGGTTTAAAGTATGTTAGACTATTAACGAGAAGTTGATTTATAAACGAGATTTTTAAAATGTAATATGAATATGAATTCATAAGGTAACTCGGTAGACAAGGCTTCAATATTTGATAAAGTTTTCAAATGAAACCAAGTTGGTTTGAATCGAGTCTAGACTTATATGAGAAGTATAATGTTAACTTTTAAAGTAAATAGTGGTTGAAAGAAACCAGGTTGAAATAGAAATGGTGATAAAGGGGATTTGTCGAGTGAGACCTTGTTTATATCTAAAAAGGGTTTTAAAAAAAAGCTTTACTCATATTTATATGAGTTAGAATTTTGCTCTATTCCCTGGAAGGAATTTTATTAAAAGGGATGTTTTCTAACAAGGGTTGAAAGTGAATGAAAGCTTAAGTGGATGGAAATTGATAATCAAAGTGAAAATCTAATGATAATATCTAAGGATAAGTATCATAATGTGAAATAGGATTACTTAAATCAAAATTAAGAACATTGGTTATAAATGGGATTCTATAGTAAATAAAAGTGTTGGAATAATTTTTGGAATGTGATTTCAATAATAAACATATATCTATTATGAAGATAAGAGTGTTGTCGTCTCAAGGTCAGAGAGGTAAATAAAATACCCCAACTTGTAACGACTTCATGATTATCCAAGGATGATATTAGTTTGGAAACAAGGATACTAGAAGTGATTAAAATAAGTATTTCCGTAAAGAATATCATGAACGATAATTCAAAGGATTTTAAGTTTTTCTAGGAATAAGTGAATGAGTATAGTTTATTTTCTATTCTATTATCTTTAATCAACAGGAAGGGTATATGACTATATTGTTTAAACCCATAGGTTTTTGTTATAATTTATAAACGAACAACTAAAGTGTGTGCGTCGTACATGGTATTTTACTTTGCTTGTCAGTTTGTTTATACAACGTTTATTTTCAATTAATAACCTTTGTTTGGAAATTATCGTTTTATTTATAAGTCCATGAAATTCTATACTTATGTGAATTAAAATATGTTTGAAATGTAAATTTCAATTGTTAAGCGCCATTACTTGTATGAATATAACAAGATAAATTATGCAAATAAGATTTCGAACTTATATTGTCCATTTTCGATTTCAGAAAATATCATTTATTATATTGGAGAATAATTCCGAAATCATTTACTTCGTTAATTTGAATTAAACCTATTTAAACATATTATAAGTTGAAGAAAAATTAGAAAGACGGTAATCCAAATGTCGGAAGTTTTTAGAAACCAAATTAACGACTGTTTAACAAAAGAGGCCAACTGACGCTATATACTGGACCAGTGAATCCATTTTTCTCTATGGATGATGATTGTTTATTCTAATAGTTAAAACACCGAATATCAAAATCTGGGCAAATCGATTGTTGGTACGGAAAGATCGGGATCGAATTTATATTCGAAAACCATTCCAACCAACAAATAAGTTAACGTTGAAGATGGTCAAAAGATGGTCGAGATGGAGCATTGAGGACCCTGGATCTTCATAAGCGGAAGGATTGTTGTTGAATTCCTTTGGCTAACTACCAGAGGTTTATACACTGTGATTCTGTCGTGGTTGAAATCTATGGATTTGCAAGGACCGCTCGCTACCGATCCATTGGGTGATTCCCAGGATGTGATAAGAGGGTGCCTTCAGTTCATCCTGTTCCTGGATGGCTTGTATGGATGAGTGTCTGACAGAGTATTTCCAGATGGTCACGTACATTGATTTCTTCAAACGTGCCCAGTGTATTTTTGAGGATGCAAATTAGTGATTTGATGGATATGACGATGTGGCATTCAAAGTGATGTGCTGATAAGTAAACGTAGCCTTAAGCCTCATCAACCGAAAAATGACAAAAATCGGGCAGGGATCATGGCTATGTGGGTCGCTCCCATTCGGGTGTATAATCACCTATCTAGAGAAAATCCATTTCATTCTTCAATCTATTTCGATGCTATCCCTTTTCGGGAAACGGTTGCTGATCCCAACCGTTGGTGATATACATTCGATACACTCAAGCGAAATGAGTGGTCGGTCATGTGTGGGCCGGGTTGTAAGATGTCCTTGTTGAACCCAATGTATTCCCCTCTAGAGATACACTATCGGCAGGTGGTTCCATACCTTGTCATAGTCGGAATCCAATCTCCAATAAGTGCCTGCGGTTTCGATTGTATACTATATATGTGGAGCATGAGATGCAAGCATTCAGCTAGATTACTATTTATTTGAATTTAGATACTATTATAATATCAGATGATATATATATATATATGTATGTATGTATTCAAAAATGTTTGGGTTATCGTAAAGTAAAAACCGTCCGTATTTATGTGTTGATTTGGTCTTACGATTATCCTTTTCTTTCAAAAAGATGTTGAACTTTAAAATCAAATTGGATGATTCCCCTTAAACTGTACGAGTTTTTCTCACTCTGATTCACCAGGCTGACCCGGTATTTGTAATGCTCGGGTTAGCCCGGGTTTTCAGGTTCAGTGTAACGACCCAGAAAATATGAACCAATTTAAATTTTTTAAATTGGCTAAAATAATGGATTTTAAATATTTAAAATAAATATTTTAAATAATAGCAATGAAAACAGAATTTGAATCGACGTTTGAAAATGAATATAATTAATTCTAATTATAAACAAGGCCTGAAATGGCGCGGTAGTTTCAAAAATTGAATTCAATCTTTGTCGGACTGTACCGGGTGCAAAACAAAACGGATTTGAGTGAAACCAAAAATATTTAAATCTGTTAGTGAATACCTGTCTAACGAATCTGAAAAATCGAATTTTCATAGCGGAAAGCAAAAGTTATGGCCAAATGAATTTTCAGAAAGGTCGCTATGGAATTTATATAGCCCGTGAAATTGGCCATTTTGCATACGACCTCGGAATTCGACGAAACCACTTCTGTTGGATCTGGGATGTGAAGTTATCACTAGGTTTCAAATTTCATAATTTTTGAAGCTAGTATGTGAGCGTGGCAAAGGAAAACGTGTTTTGGTCATTTATAGTTAAATTGGATCGACCAGAAATGGGCCTTTTTGCAAACGGTCTCAGAATTCGATGAAACTAGTTTTGTTGGGACCGTATCGTCAAAATATAGCTAGATTTATTTTTTTGGAAATTTTCGAATCATTTTGTGGTCCTGGCAAATTGAACTGTACGTTCAAATTGAATATTGAATGTTATATATTTTAATTTGAAGGAAAACTGACTGAAACAGTTGAATGGGCCTACGAAACATATCCCATTTTGTTCGGAATGGGGGTAAAACGCTAGGGACGATAGTCGTTGGGTTTAGATTGGTGGTCGTGTCAGAAAACCCCTTTAAAACTTCCCCGGCCAATCATATTTTTAAAAAAAAAAAAGAAAATCCCTCATTTTCTCTCTCCCCGTAATCGCGATATACGGCGGAAAGCTATTCGCCGCTTCCAGGCCATTTTCCCACCGCTCCGATCAATGAAACCCACTGCCCCAGTTCAACTATTTGTAGAGTTTTCTCCCCTCTTTAAATCCATACCCATTACCCTCTCCATCGTTGCGTCGTTTGAGAGAACCGAGCCCGAGAAGTTGCCGCCTTTGAAGAGCCGCCGCCGCCACCTGGGTTGATCGAATTGGGTCCCCTCCCTGGCGCACGTGCGCCTCTCCTAGCCCGTCGAGGTGGCACTGGCCGATCGAAGCAACGATCAACGGATTTGAAGATAATTTGAAACCTAGTTTTGAAGATTCAAACGAGGTATTCGGCTGTGTTTATTTTCAACAGTTTTGACACCTTTAAACCGTTGCAAACTTTGAAAAATCATATTTTTTTCGTTTTTTGACGAAATTCGATGAAATAGGAAACATCGTGACCGTGTGGACGTCTTCTACATTCTAGAAGAGACCGCATATTTTTCTGAGCCTTCTGCTATTTTTGGTGGAGTGGAACCCAATGTGAGATTTCTAATTTATTAACGATATGGAAAACGACGATGTATAAATTATATAGTCGATGTATGAGTTATATAAGCGTTGTACACCTCTCGTATAAGCGTTGTATAAGTTGTATGTTCGATGTATAAGTTATATATGCGTTGTAAAAATTATATATGTGTTGAAATAGAAGTGAACTGCTATATATAAATATATAAATATATATATACGCCCCTCGTCCACAAACCATGGACGATATTTATTGGTTGTGATTGGTGTGAAAATTGATTGATAGCGAATGGTTGATTGAGATTGTTTGTGGTTGATATTGATTGATTGTGGTTGAAAAATACCCATTTGTGGCTGAGAAATATTTGGTTGAAACCACATAGGATTAGTTTGTGGAAATGAAATAAATATACATGCCGCCTGCATGCGAACTAGATGCATGATCCCCATTGTCAAAAACCGCAAGGTTTTAAGGTAGAGCGAGGAGCCGTACTAGGGACGGTCCCGGTTTTAACTACCTTGCCGTTATGCTGCTGAAATTTTGAATAATATTCATGTGTTTGAATTATTTTCATTTGCTAAAACTATATTTATTCGTTGAATAGAAAACCTTCATGTGTTGAATCGGTATTCATTCGTTGAATAGAAATTCATGTGTTGAATGGTGTTCGTGTTTTAAATATAAAAATCACATTTTTATCTATATATATAAACTACAGAAAACCTTCATGTGTTGAATCGATATTCATTCGTTGAATAGAAATTCATGTGTTGAATGGTGTTCGTGTTTTAAATATAAAAATCACATTTTTATCTATATATAAAAACTATAGAAAACCTTCGTTTGTTGAATCGATATTCATTCATTGAATAGAAATTCATGTGTTGAATGGTGTTCGTGTTTTAAATATAAAAATCACATTTTTATCTATATATATAAACTATAGAAAACCTTCATGTGTTGAATCGATATTCATTTGTTGAAAAGAAATTCATGTGTTGAATGGTGTTCGTGTTATAAATATAAAAATCACATTTTTATCTATATATATATAAACTATAGAAAACCTTCATGTGTTGAATCAATATTCATTCGTTGAATAAAAATTCATGTGTTGAATGGTATTCATATTTTGAAATAAATTGTTTTATAATAAAAATCACCTTTTTATCATCTATATGAACTATGTAAAATGACCTTGTTTTAAAAGAAATTGTTTTATAATAAAAATCCTATTTTTATTACCTATATGAACTATATAAAATAATAGTGTTTTGAAATGAATTGTTTTAAAATAAAAATCACATTTTTATTATATACATGAATTGTTAAATATAGTAAAGTGTTGAAATAGAAGACAGTTAGATAAAAATATCATTTTTATTAAATGTATGAAAAGAATATAGCTTTGAAATCGAAGAATCGATATATATATTTAAATAGAATAGAAATATATCGAATAACGACGCTGCAGTTCGTATTTTGAAACCGTGATTTCAAACGATTAGTACGGGTGATCCGACCATCGGATTTTCCTGAAATCGCAACTGTTGGGTTCGCTTTGGAAAAATCTTTCCAACGGCACCAACTTTGTAAAAATCCAACGGTTGAATTGTCTGGAATGTTTAATTCAAATCTGAAGAAAACAGCGTCAGAATCTATTATATATATATATATAAATATAATTATATTTAATCGAAGAACGACGCTGCAGTTCGTATTTTGAAATCGAAACTTCAAACGATTGTACCGGGAGATCCGACCGTCCGAATTTCCCGAAACTGGAACCGTTGGATTCGTTTTGAAAAGATATTTCTAATGATGTAAATTTTGTAAAGATCCAACGGTTAGATTTTCAGATATGTGTAAATCAAATCTGAAGAAAAACATCGCCACGGCCGCGTTATGGCCCGAAGCGTCGTTTTGAATAAATTGGCAATTTTAAAATAAATAAAAATAGCGATAAATCGTTATAAAATATTATAAACGATATGGATGTGATTTAGAAATTAACTGAAGGTTGGCTAAGTCGAATGGTTTCCTGGGTGTTGATCTGATGTTGGTTTCGGCCTTCGGGGTTAATATTTGGGAAATCGTTCTCTTACTGATTGACGGTTAGTGACTAATGAATTAAAATGATGCGTGCATATGTTAGTGTTGCACTTGTTTATTATATACGCGAGTTGCTCAGAAAGACCGGGTTTATCCCATTCTGAATAACTGAATCGACGATAAGAAATCGAAGATGAAGACGGTGGTCGAAGACCGGAGATCTTCACCTTGTTTGGATGGTAACCGAGGTCCTGATTGGGAGGCATCCCGAAATATGGATAATGAGTGGTGATCGTCCAGACGTACGTGGTGATCGATGGGTTTGCGAGGTATTTAGTGCCTCCGATTTCGTTCAGACCCAGAACGGACTTGTAAATGGACGGTGTGTCTGACATTGGATTTTATTCTATGTTGATTGATCTCTATTAAATATACATATGTTTGGGGGCAGAGAATTTATTCTTTTGCTTAATGCCCTTCTCTGGAACGCATGAGCTCAGAGGTTGTATATCGGTGGATATCAGTCGCATGGCATGAATTTCTAGTGTGGCATGCCTAAGTGGCAAATGATCAGGGCTTCTGTTGAAAAGCAAAGTCTTGTGGTGATGATCAAAGCACCGCCTGTGTGGCGTAGCTTTGTGTATAATGTGAATTCGCGAGCCTCACACCCCGGTATGAACCAGAAACGGGAGAAGGACCTCAGGGAGGGCATGCGTTTCTTTCTAGCTAGGGTGTCAGTGACCTACCTGCCCTGACATTTATATACTTTTCACCTGTGTGGTTGTTGCTGTTGCGAGGCACCTCGGTTTGATCGGACGATCCGGGTCTGATGGAGTCATTCGTTGGCTCGTTTACGCCCCAAAGGGCGGGGAAACGTATTGTTCAGGAATTTTAATCCACATCGGTGGACCGGCCCTGTCGCTCCTAGGGTCACTCGAGCTCTGATCCTGTGGCTCGGGCTAGAGAGTCGCGAATTCGGTAAGGACTCTCTTTTACCTTGGTTCATGACGGAAATCCAATTTCCAAATACGTGATCGTGCGGTTTCGATTGTATAGATATTTGGCGACATAGTGGCATGGGACACTCATGTCGTCTATGATTGATAGTTATGATTTGAAATTGTTTTCGAAACATATAAACACTAGCAATAATATCAAATGCCTTTGTTTTATTCGTATCAAGCATATCTTGGCCGTTATAAGGTAAAAACTATATCCTCCGGTTTGCGTTGCATTGTGTGATGGGAACTGAGTCTTATAATGGCTTCATTTTTATAAAATGCATTGCGTTGTTTAAAAGAAAGATTTATTTTTAAAGCACTGGCAATCTGATGGAGTAAACCCGTTCCACGAAAGTGGCGTGGTCCAGTGATTAGCCATATTTTGAATGTGTTGAGTAGATTTCTCATACCAGTCCCATGACTGACTCGTAGTTTGTTTCACTTTCAAACTTGGGTGCCCCTTTTTCTACACGGGCAACCTTTTATTCAGGTTTAGCTGGTTCTTTCTGGATAGCTGGAGCTGAAGATGGACTCTATTATTTATGTCTTTTTATGCTGTTCAGCTCCTATTGTACATATTCTGTTTATTTCCGCTGTAGACATATATGTATAGCTGAATTGTATTTGTACTAAGTATGATCCTGCATACTGTGTAACTCTGATGATTACTTTTATCCAGTATATTCTGTTGTTCATTTTCTGGTGTATTTATTTAATTCTGTTCTGCTGTTATCTGTTTCTATGTTATATTCCGCGGATTACCCTTGCCGCCGTCAATTCGGGGTTTGGGGTCGTCTCATTTGGTATCAGAGCCTTGGTTAAGCTTAGTTATGGGATATAACATATCAACGAACTTGTCAGAAATAGAACCGGCAGTGTTCTAGGATGGGTAACTCAATACAGATAGGATTAGTAATATCCTGGTATGAGTAGCAGAATGGAATAACACCTAGATAGACCCATTTACGTTCAAGTATTTGTCTCTATATTTTGAAATATCTTTTCTGTGACCTGACACTTGATCTGCTATTTGCAGAAGTACTAGAAAATGAGTGTCAGAAACAGAAGGAATGCAGAACCAGATATTGAGGCCCTATTAATCAAATATCGAAATATGGGTGGGATACCGTTCTCTGGTGAAGAATCTATTATGAAGACACAGGCTTGGATTCGTTCTGCTGAAAGGGTCTTTGATGGCTTAAAGCTGAGGGATGACCAGAAAAGGTTACTGGCATCCTGGGCACTCAAAGATGAAGCTTTGTTCTGGTGGGATTCAGTTATTGAGAATAACCCAAAAGGTGATATCACCTGGGACAGATTCGAAGTGATTTTCCTGGAAAGATTTACTCCTCCCGAAGCGACTGAGCGATTATGCGACGAATTTTCTAATCTGATACAAGGTGACATGACCATCCCAGAATATCATAAGAAATTCAACGAACTTTCTCATTTTGCTCCTCATCTGATTAAAGACCCAAAGAGGAAGAATCTTAGATTTATTCACGGGCTTCAAAGAAAATATCAGAATAGTGTAATGAGGAACGTGAAGCTTCCCTTTTCTGAAATGATATACATGGCTTATCAGTACGAAGATCTAGACAAGAAAGGTACGCTACAGTACGAAGAAGAAGTCAGCTCTAGTAATAAAATTGAGTCTGAAACTGATCGTCCTGAGGCCAGTACAATGTCTGAAGTCGGTAAGGAGCCCAAAGTAAATCGAAAAAGGGCCAAATCCGAAAAAGAACCAGTAACGACAGCTGTATGCAGTAACTGCAATAGGCAAGGGCACCTTTCAGTAAGTTGCAGATCTCTCAAGAAACGAGTAAAGGATGGATCTAAATCCGGTAAGAAGTTTCAAGAGAATAGAAAGTGCAGCCAACGCCATCAGAACGGCCATCTTTTAAAGGCCTGCCCGCTATTCATAAAACCTGAAGCAGCGCATGTAAATGAAGTGGTAGAAGTACCTGCATCTTCGTCTGCTCAGGAAAGGTCTGATGTTTTAGAAGGCACGCTCAATGTCAAGAACATTCCAGTTAAAGTACTGTTTGACACAGGCGCGTCACGAAGCTTTATTGCAAAGAGTGCAGTCAAGAAGTTGGATTTGAAATTGAAAAAGCTCAAAGAACCAATGACTGTCCAAAATCCAGTTGGGGGTTCCATCAATCTCAGTTGGATTTATGCAGTACCTATCTCTTTTTCTTGCTATAAATTCCCTGTTATCTCTATCTTCATGAATTTTAATGAATTCGATCTTATTCTGGGATTGGATTGGCTAACCAAATATGAAGCAGAGGTTAGATGCACCGAGAGAGTTGTTAAGGCAAAGGCCCAATCGGGGAATTATATAACCATACCATGTGAGGGCCCGACTTCAAATAGAAAGGACTTCTGGGCAGCTTTGGATGTTTCTCCAGCCCAAATAGAAAATATCCCTGAAGTCATAGAGAATATTCCTGACCTCATCAAAGACATCCCTGTCGTCAAGAACTATGCGGATGTGTTCGAAGAAGTTGTTCGCTTACCTCCGCAGAGAGAAATAGATTTCAAGATTGCTTTGATTCCGAATGCAAGGCCGGTAGTTCACGCTATTTGAAGAATGTCCTTGAAGGAGAAAGAGGAATTAGACAATCAAACACGACAGCTAGTATGGAAGGGTCTGATCAGGCCCAGTTTCTCTGATTGGGGTGCAGCAGTGGTGTTTGTCCCAAAATCTGACGGTACTCTATGGCTATGTGTCGATTATCGTGATTTGAACAAGAAGACCATAAAGAACAAATATCCATTGCCGTGAATAGATGATTTGTTGGATCGATTAAATGGTGCACAAGTATTTTCACGAATGGACCTAGCTATAGGCTTCCATCAACTTCGAATTGCCGATGAGTGTGTTCCAATGACAACATTCAGAGGTCCCGACTTATTCTACGAGTGGTTAGTAATGTCGTTCGGCTTATGTAACGCTCCAGCTTACTTTGTCGATCTGATGAACAGAGTATTCAGTGGAGTTTTGAATAAATTTGTTCTGGTTTTCATTGACGATATTCTAATCTTCTCTAAATCAAAGGCCGAACATGAAAAGCATCAGGAGCAGGTTCTAGAAATTCTGAGATGGAATGTATTAAAAGCCAAACTATCCAAATGTATATTCTGGCAAGATGAAGTGGAATTTCTAGGCCACGTCGTATCGAAAGAAGGAATTGTTATGGATCCAAGCAAAATCACAGCTATTCAGAATTGGAAACAGCCCAGTACCCCCACTGAAGTCCGCAGTTTTCTCGGATTGGCTGGTTATTACAGGAAATTCGTTACAGACATTTCGAAGATATCTGGTCACTTAACGAAGCTTACAAAGAAGCATTCTAAATTCAAGTGGACTCCAGATTGTGAAGAGGCTTTTGAAGAGCTAAAGTTAAGATTAACGACAGCTCCAGTGTTAACCATCATCGATGGCAATCAGGATTTGAAAGTCTGGACTGATGCTTCTAGAGAAGGCCTTGGCGCAGTGTTAATGCAAAGGGGCCAAGTGATTGCTTATGCTAGCCGTCAATTGAAGCCGCACGAGAAAAACTATGTAACTCATGATCTTGAGTTGTTGGCCATCGTATTCTCTTTGAAAATCTGGAGACACTATCTTCTGGGTGAGAGATTTGAACTGTTTATAGATCATCAGTCGTTAAAGTATCTGTTCACTCAGAAAGACCTGAATCTGAGGCAGCAACGTTGGTTAGAGTTCCTTGCAGCATATGATTTTGAGATTCTATACACTCCAGGGAAAGCCAATGTCGTGGCCGATGCGTTGAGCCGAAAGAATGAAATGATCGCCAGTTTTATCATTGCGACTTCGTTGATTGACAAGATATCGGCTCTCCAGAAAGACGACCAATTTATTAAAGGAATGAGTCAGCGAATTCGTGAAGGCAATGCTTCGGATTTCCAGCTCGACAGCGAAGGGATTCTGAGGTTAGAAGGACGAATTTGCGTTCCAGAAATTCCTGAACTCAGAAGGAGTGTGCTTGATGAATGCCACAAATCTAAGCTCAGTATCCATCCAGGTGTGAGTAAAATGTATAACGATATAAAGCGCACATTCTGGTGGAAGTCGTTAAAAAGAGACATCTCGATATATGTTAGTCGATGCCCTACTTGCCAGCTAGTCAAAAGTGACCAACAAAAACTTGCTGGATTGTTACAACCGCTGGACGTTCCAGGCTGGAAGTGGGAACATATTTCCATGGACTTCATTGATGGTTTGCCCAGAACCAGAAAAGGAAATGACAGTATTTGGGTGATCGTAGATCGCTTCACGAAGACCGCCCATTTCATACCTGTCAGATCAAACAGAACTGCTCAGAGCCTGGCACAGATATATTTCAAGGAAATTGTTAGACTTCATGGAGTGCCGCTCAGTATAGTCAGTGATAGAGATACAATATTTACTAGCAAATTTTGGGAGGCATTTCAAGTAGAACTGGGAACAAAGCTGAACCTAAGCACCGCTTATCATCCTCAGACAGACGGTCAGACTGAGAGGGTGAATTGTATTTTAGAAGATCTATTGCGGGCTTGTGTTTTAGATTTTGGTGGATAATGGGAAGACCATCTGCATTTGGCTGAATTCTCTTATAACAACAGCTACCAGGCGAGCCTGACAATGTCACCATTCGAAGCATTATATGGTAGACCGTGCCGATCTCCTGCTTGTTGGGTCGAACCCGGTAATAGACTTGTGTTGGGGCCTAATATGATTCGAGAAGCTGCCGACAAGGTCGAGTTTATTAAGAAGCGATTACTCGCCGCTCAAAGCCGACAAAAGAGCTATGCCGATATGAGAAGAAGAGATATATCCTTTGCTATTGGTAACTACGTATATTTGAAAGTATCGCCGATGAGAGTAGTTATCCGGTTCAGTAAAACTGGAAAGTTAGCGCCCAAATTTATTGGTCCGTTTCCTATTCTGGAACGGATCAGAACTCTCGCTTATAGGGTTAAATTGCCTGATTGGTTGCCTGGAGTTCATGATGTATTTCACATATCTCAACTCTGAAAGCACGTTCATGATCCAGACTTGATCGGGGAAGAAGCAGCTCAACAGGATATTGAAATTACTCCAGAATTAGCTGTGAGACGAGAGCCGCTAAAGATCATCGGCAAAGAAACTAAAGAACTGAGGAACAAGAAGGTTCACTTAGTCAAAGTCCAATGGAGCGGAGATCCGCGAGATTGTACTTGGGAAACTGAGGAGAGCATTCAGAAAGCTTATCCTAGATGCCGAGTGGATATCTCTGATTGACTCCGGTGCGAGGTATATTTACCATACTTTGCATTACCATTTAATTCTCTACTCTGCTATTAGGTTCTTTCCATGGATGTGCACTTTTAACTCTATAGTCTGAATGATTTTAAAAGAGAATAGGAATTAATTTGTATGGTTTTGAAAAGTTAAAAAAAAATTGATTGTTGGTTGTGTTGCGTGATTGTAGATTTGATTAATTAAAATTGTTGAAACGATAGTTAATTTAATCAACAATAGAATAATGATAGAATTTATTCGATTAAACCACACATTGAACTGCTTAGAAAATAAATAGAAATATATACATGTGTATTGTATATGTTTGAACAGGTAAATGGATTAGCTGTTGAGTAAAGATTTTATTTGCTTGCCCGACAAATAGGTAAACCTTAATGAGTTGGATGCGAACTATTATTATATCAACTCCTGTGAATGCCATTGGATGCGGAGTGCTGGTTTTTCTGTGTGAAATAATAAATGTCTCCATAGGATAGTAACAATTAATTTTGAACTACATTACATGGCATACTTCATAAGATAGGCATACTTCATCATATACCACATAAGCATTTGGAGCTTGTGTGACGAGGTGGAAGATTTACCATACGAGCGAGAGGCTTGTATGGCGATGACTATATTTTACAGGTTGAACTGATGACTGATATGGACTATTTAAATTGTAATGATTAAATTGCCAGATTAATAAAAACCCCACACGGGTCTGGAGTTGACAATAATCACGTCTCTCTAGTTATTAGATACGGCACGTGGACTATTTATTTCCCACACGGGGCAGGGTGACGAGAATTTATTCTCTGGAGTTATTATCAATACACGCTCCCTGTAAACACCAGAATATATCACTATAAATATGTGTATGCTTATTAGGATTTATTGGGTACCTAATACGGCCCAATAAATTTCCAAACCCCTCCCCGTACAAAGGAGGTTATGGCGAAATTTTTCGAAAATTCCGGGTGTTAGCCAAATTTTTGAAGAATTTGAAAATTCTTAGAAACTGAAAAGTTGCAGAATTGAAGCCAGATTGAACGTAGAGTTGATTAATCAAACCACTTTCGACTTTGTTCCTTTTCGGGGATGAAAAGTTTTAAGTGGGGGAGATTGTAAAGACCCAAAAAATCTGAACCAATTTAAATTTTTTAAATTGGCTAAAATAATGGATTTTAAATATTTAAAATAAATATTTTAAATAATAGCAATGAAAACAGAGTTTGAATCGACGTTTGAAAATGAATATAATTAATTCTAATTATAAACAAGGCCTGAAATGAGCGGTAGTTTCAAAAATTGAATTCAAACTTTGTCGGACTGTATCGGGTGCAAAACAAAACGGATTTGAGTGAAACCAAAAATATTTAAATCTGTTAGTGAATACCTTTCTAACGAATCTGAAAAATCGAATTTTCATAGCGGAAAGCAAAAGTTATGGCCAAATGAATTTTCAGAAAGGTCGCTATGGAATTTATATAGCCCGTGAAATTGGCCATTTTGCATACGACCTCGGAATTCAACGAAAACACTTTTGTTGGATCCGGGATGTGAATTTATCACTAGGTTTCAAATTTCATAATTTTTGAAGCTAGTATGTGAGCGTGGCAAAGGAAAGCGTGTTTTGGTCATTTACAGTTAAATTGGATCGACCAGAAATGGGCCTTTTTGCAAACGGTCTCAGAATTCGACAAACTAGTTTTGTTGGGACTGTACCATCAAAACATAGCTAGATTTATTTTTCTAGAATTTTTTGAATCAGTTTGTGGCCCTGGCAAATTGAAATGTACGTTCAAATTGAATATTGAATGTTATATATTTTAATTTGAAGGAAAACTGACTGAAACAGTCGAATGGGCCTACAAAACATATCCCATTGTGTTCGGAATGGGGGTAAAACGCTAGGGACGATAGTCGTTGGGTTTAGATTGGTGGTCGTGTCAGAAAACCCCTTTAAAACTTCCCCGGTCAATCATATTTTTTTTAAAAAAAAAATCCCTCATTTTCTCTCTCCCCGTAATCGCGATATAAGGCGGAAAGCTATTCGCCGCTTCCAGGCCATTTTCCCACCGCTCCAATCAACGAAACCCACTGCTCCAGTTCAACTTTTTGTAGAGTTTTCTCCCCTCTTTAAATCCATACCCATTACCCTCTCCATCGTTGCGTCGTTCGAGAGAACCGAGCCCGAGAAGTTGCCGCCTTTGAAGAGCCGCCACCGCCACCTGGGTTGATCGAATTGGGTCCCCTCCTTGGCGCACGTGCGCCTCTCCTAGCCCGTCGAGGTGGCACTGGCCGATCGAAGCAACGATCAACGGATTTGAAGATAATTTGAAACCTAGTTTTGAAGATTCAAACGAGGTTTTCGGCTGTGTTTATTTTTCAACAGTTTTGACACCTTTAAACCGTTGCAAACTTTGAAAAATCATATATTTTTCGTTTGTTGACGAAATTCGATGAAACAGGAAACATCGTGACCGTGTGGGCGTCTTCAACATTCTAGAAGAGACCGCATATTTTTCTGAGCCTTCTGCTATTTTTGGTGGAGTGGAACCCAATGTGAGATTTCTAATTTATAAACGATATGGAAAACGACGATGTATAAATTATATAGTCGATGTATGGGTTATATAAGCGTTGTACACCTCTTGTATAAGCGTTGTATAAGTTGTATGTTCGATGTATAAGTTATATATGCGTTGTAAAAATTATATATATGTTGAAATAGAAGTGAATTGCTATATACAAATATATATATATATATACACACATATACGCCCCTCGTCCACAAACCATGGACGATATTTATAAGTTGTGATTGGTGTGAAAATTGATTGATAGCGAATGGTTGATTGGGATTGTTTGTGGTTGATATTGATTGATTCTGGTTGAAAAATACCAATTTGTGGCTGAGAAATATTTGATTGAAACCACATAGGATTAGTTTGTGGAAATGAAATAAATACACATGCCGCATGCGTGCGAACTAGATGCATAATCCCCATTGTCAAAAACCGCGAGGTTTTAAGGTAGAGCGAGGAGCCGTACTAGGGACGGTCCCGGTTTTAACTACCCTGCCGTTATGCTGCCGGAATTTTGAATAATATTCATGTGTTTGAATTATTTTCATTTGCTGAAACTATATTTATTCGTTGAATAGAAAACCTTCATGTGTTGAATCGATATTCATTCGTTGAATAGAAATTCATGTGTTGAATGGTGTTCCTGTTTTAAATATAAAAATCACATTTTTATCTATATATATAAACTATAGAAAACCTTCATGTGTTGAATCGATATTCATTCGTTGAATAGAAATTCATGTGTTGAATGGTGTTCGTGTTTTAAATATAAAAATCACATTTTTATCTATATATATAAACTATAGAAAACCTTCATGTGTTGAATCGAAATTCATTCGTTGAATGGAAATTCATGTGTTGAATGGTGTTCGTGTTATAAATATAAAAATCACATTTTTATCTATATATATAAACTATAGAAAACCTTCATGTGTTGAATCGATATTCATTCGTTGAATAGAAATTCATGTATTGAATGGTATTCATATTTTGAAATAAATTGTTTTATAATAAAAATCACCTTTTTATCATCTATATGAACTATGTAAAATGACCTTGTTTTAAAAAAAAAATATAATAAAAATCCTATTTTTATTACCTATATGAACTATATAAAATAATAGTGTTTTGAAATGAATTGTTTTAAAATAAAAATCACATTTTTATTATATACATGAATTGTTAAATATAGTAAAGTGTTGAAATAGAAGACAGTTAGATAAAAATATCATTTTTATCAAATGTATGAAAAGAATATAGCTTTGAAATCGAAGAATCGATATATATATTTAAATAGAATTGAAATATATCGAATAACGACGTTGTAGTTCGTATTTTGAAACCGTGATTTCAAACGATTAGTACGGGAGATCCGACCATCGGATTTTCCTGAAATCGCAACCGTTGGGTTCGCTTTGGAAAAATCTTTCCAACGACACCAACTTTGTAAAAATCCAACGGTTGGATTGTCTGGAATGTTTAATTCAAATCTGAAGAAAAAGAGCGCCAGAATCGATTATATTTGTATATATATATAAATATAATTATATTTAATCGAAGAACGACGCTGCAGTTTGTATTTTGAAATCGAAACTTCAAACGATTGTACCGGGAGATCCGACCGTCGGAATTTCCCGAAATTGGAACCGTTGGATTCGTTTTGAAAAGATCTTTCTAATGATGTAAATTTTGTAAAGATCCAACAGTGAGATTTTCAGATATGTGTAAATCAAATCTGAAGAAAAAGAGCGCCACGGCCGCGTTATGGCCCGAAGCGTCGTTTTGAATAAATTGGCTATTTTAAAATAATTAAAAATAGCGATAAATCGTTATAAAATATTATAAAAGATATGGATATGATTTAGAAATTAACTGAAGGTTGGCTAAGTCGAATGGTTTCCTGGGTGTTGATCTGATGTTGGTTTCGGCCTTCGGGGTTAATATTTGGGAAATCGTTCTCTTACTGATTGACGGTTAGTGACTAATGAATTGAAATGATGTGTGCATATGTTAGTGTTGCACTTGTTTATTATATACGCGAGTTGCTCAGAAAGACCGGGTTTATCCCATTCTGAATAACTGAATCGACGATAAGAAATCGAAGATGAAGACGGTGGTCGAAGACCGGAGATCTTCACCTCGTTTGGATGGTAACCGAGGTCCTGATTGGGAGGCATCCCGAAATATGGATAATGAGTGGTGATCGTCCAGACGTACGTGGTGATCGATGGGTTTGCGAGGTATTTAGTGCCTCCGGTTTCTTTCAGACCCAGAACGGACTTGTAAATGGACGGTGTGTCTGACATTGGATTTTATTCTATGTTGATTGATCTCTGTTAAATATACATCTGTTTGGCGGCGGAGAATTTATTCTTTTGCTTAACGCCCTTCTCTGGAACGCACGAGCTCAGAGGTTGTATATCGGTGGATATCAGTCGCATGGCATGAATTGCTAGTGTGGCATGCCTAAGTGGCAAATGATCAGGGCTTCTGTTGAAAAGCAAAGTCTTGTGGTGATGATCAAAGCACCGCCTGTGTGGCGTAGCTTTGTGTATAATGTGAATTCGCGAGCCTCACACCCGGGTATGAACCAGAAACGGGAGAAGGACCTCAGGGAGGGGATGCGTTTCTTTCTAGCTAGGGTGGTGTCAGTTACCTACCAGCCCTGACATTTATATACTTTTCACCTATGTGGTTGTTGCTGTTGCGAGGCGCCTCGGTTTGATCGGACGATCCGGGTCTGATGGAGTCATTCATTGGCTCGTTTACGCCCCAAAGGGCGGGGAAACATATTGTTCAGGAATTTTAATCCACATCGGTGGACCGGCCCTGTCGCTCCTAGGGTCACTCGAGCTCTGATCCTGTGGCTCGGGATAGAGAGTCGCGAATTCGGTAAGGACTATCTTTTGCCTTGGTTCATGACGGAAATCCAATTTCCAAATACGTGATCGTTCGATTTCGATTGTATAGAGATTTGGCGACATAGTGGCATGGGACGCTCATGTCGTCAATGATTGATAGTTATGATTTGAAATTGTTTTCGAAACATATAAACACTAGCAATAATATCAAATGCCTTTGTTTTATTCATATCAAGCATATCTTGGCCGTTATAAGGTAAAAACTCTATCCTCCGGTTTGCGTTGCATTGTGTGATGGGAACTGAGTCTTATAATGGCTTCATTTTTATAAAATGCATTGCGTTGTTTAGAAGAAAGATTTGTTTTTAAAGCACTGGCAATCTGATGGAGTAAACCCGTTCCATGAAAGTGACGTGGTCCAGTGATTAGCCATATTTTGAATGTGTTGAGTAGATTTCTCATACCAGTCCCATGACTGACTCGTAGTTTGTTTCACTTTCAAACTCTGGTGCCCCTTTTTCTACACGGGCAGCCTTGTATTCAGGTTTAGCTGGTTCTTTCTGGATAGCTGGAGCTAAAGATGGATTCTATTATTTATCTCTTTTTATGCTGTTCAGCTCCTATTGTACATATTCTGTTTATTTCCGCTGTAGACATATATGTATAGCTGAACTGTATTTGTACTAAGTATGATCCTGTATACTGTGTAACTTTGATGATTACTTTTATCCATTATATTCTATTGTTCATTTTCTGGTGTATTTATTTAATTATGTTCTGCTGTTATCTGTTTCTGTGTTATATTCCGCGGATTACCCTTGCCGCCGTCAGTTCGGGGTTTGGGGTCGTCTCATTCAGGTTATTGGATACTATGAGGTTCAGAAGACGAGCTGGAGATGTTCAAACATATGATATCTAGTACATTCCGCTGTGTGATGTATACGAGGACAGGTTGTTATAATTGCCTAGGTTTATAGATTTACTCTGATATATGTAAGTGTATTACTTCAAGCTTTCAATAAGATTATTTCTATATTATATTTTATTCCGCTGCGATGTGAGACTCTGATTGTGTTGTGCTTTCTTCTTCTTATTTCTTCTATTCTAATATTTCTTTCTCTCTTATCTCATCCTCTAATTTCTTTCTATTGGCATCTGGGTTTCTAGTATCATTTGGGTTGGATTAGTGTTGTTTGGTCGGCTCAAAAGGTACCAGAAATTTGGGTCGCTATATTTGGTATCAGAGCTATTGGTTGAGTAATAACCTTGGGTCTGTGGCATAACTCAGTAGAGATAGGGTTAGTAATATCCTAGATTGAGTTGAGTGAATATATGAGAGAGCGTATTTGTAAATTTTATATAAAATTGTTTTGTGTTGTGTTCATTGATCGGTTCAAGTGTTGGTAAACCATGTTGAACTGGCATTTGACACGATACTGTTTATAAAGAGGGTGTATGAAATATTTTGCCCAAATTATATTTTTATAGAAAAAGGAAAATAATTTTCTATATTATAGTAATATTGGCTGTTTGGGTGTTTGCTTGATTTGATTGGAATTCAAATTATGAAATTTGAACTGGTTAGAAACCAATTGGTTGATTGAATATGAGAAGAAGACTTAATCTGGTAAAATGGAACTGAAATTAAATAAATTGGGATTTGGAAATCGATGGATAATGATGGAAACCAATCGGATATTAATCGATTGATCTTAATAATGAATGCAGACACGTAGGTATCAATATTGAATATAATTCAAATGATTTGGTGGTTGGTTATTTGGAGGTTGGATGAGTTGAATAAAATTCATCAAACGAGTTAATGATGAAGTTGAATGTTTTGGAACTAAATCTCAGTATAATGAATTGGAAATAAGATCCTATATGAAATGCCGAGTGATTTAGCCTTGTATTGTTATTTGAATTGTAAATCGAGTACAGATTGCAGGAGGTTATGGAGTTGATTTTGTTAGACAAAATGCAAGTACAGATTGGAAGGCGAAGATCAGTTAATTGATTTGCTTCGAAATTAGAATTAAGTTGCCCGACAAATAGGTAAACCTTAATTTATTAGTTGGTGATTGATTTTTAAACCCAGAGTTGGGTAGACATTTGGCTTTTGGTTTTCTTTTGGAGAGGTAAAGGCCCGATGTAACGACCCAGGGATTTCGGCCCCGAAAATCGACATAAATACCTTTACCGTAACTCATGCCGATCCTCTAAGCACCGAAAACACCGGATAGTTATTAGAAAGAATTTAGAGGGTGAGATAAAAAAAAAGAAATATTAGAATAGAAGAAGAAGAAGAACAAACACAGAGTCTCACATTGCAGCGGAACAAAATATAATACAGAAATAATCTTTATTGAGAGCTTTTTGAAAACACTTACAATATTAGAGTACGACACACATCTGGCCAGTTTTGATAATCTGTCCTCATATATATCCACACGGCGGAATATCATTCGTCTGAACATCTTCAGCTCGTGTCTGGACTTCACAGTACCTGATAACCTGAACCTGTACACTCCGGGCTAACCCGAGCATTTACAAAACACCGGGTCAGTCTGGTGGACCAGAGTGAGAAAAACTCACACAGCATATAGGTATCACACAACTTGATTTTAAAAGTTAAAATCATTTCGAAAGAAAAGGATAATCGTAAGACCGATCCACACATAAACATGGACGGTTTTTACCTTACGATAACCCAAAACAGTTTTCGAAATCAATAACTTTTCTGATATTATACTAGTGTCTAAATATAAGTAAATATCAATCTAGTGGAACGCTTGCATCTCACGCTCCACACGTATATATACAAATAAAACCGTGGGCACTTATTGGAAATTGGATTCCGACCTTGACAAGGTATGGGACCACCTGCCGCTCGTGTACCTCTAGAGGCGAATACACCGGGTTCAACAAGAACGTCTTGCAACCCGGCCCTCACATGACCGACCACTCATTTCGCTTGAGTGTATCGAATGTATATCACCAACGGTTGGACTCAAACCACCGTTCCCGAATGGGCAGAATCGATAGATTAAGAAACAAAAGGAATTTCACTAGATAGGTGATTATACGCCCTAATGGGAGCGACCCACATAGCCATGCTGCCTACCCGATTTTTGTCATTTCCCGACTGTGGGGCTTGAGGTTATAATCTTTTGAACACCTGGCCACCATTCACTTTGAATGCCACATCGTCAGATCCGCCAGATATCACTGAGTACTGTTTTCCACAAAAATACTCTTAGTGTTAAGCCAAAGAAGGTGTACGGCCTTCTTCGCCACCAACAGAGATACGTTTGTAGAACATCAATGTACGTAACCCCTTTGGAAATACCCTGTCAGACACTTGTCCATACAAGTCATCCAGGAACAGGATGAACCGAAGGTACCCTCCTACTGCATCCAATATAGGAATCACCCCATGGATCAGTAGCGAGTAGTCCTTGCATTCCACAGATTCCAACCACGACAGGGCCCCAGTTTATCTCCGGGGCGAATCAGAGATTGTAAGTGGTCCTTCCGCTTTATGAAGACCTATGGTCTTCACATGCTCCATCTCGATCGTCGCTTGATCTCCTCTTTATATTCGTATTTGTTGGTCAGAATGGTTTTCGAATATTCATTCGATCCCGGTCTTTCCAACCAACAATCGTAAGGGTCAGACTTGATAGTCGGTTATTTAACTATCAAGTAAACATCCATGAAATCACAAAAATACATTCACTGGTCTAGTACTCAGCATCACTTGGCTTTTAAAATTCATCACCCAATTTCCTTTTAATTCCATTACTAGGGAAATCTCATTTCCGTTACTTTGGAAATCTTATCGCACACTCTCACCATTACCAACTAGTATTATCCTTGGATAGTTCCGAAGTCTTTCAAGTTGGGGTATTTTAATTACCTCTCAGACCTTGACCAACAACGTTCTTACCTTCAGATAAATACGAGTCATAATTCAAAAACCCAATATTAATATTTCAATTCCTATTTCCAACCTCGTTTTCCAAGCTCACATTTAAAACCCTTCCTCGGGAAATCTCCTTTCAATTCTTTTTGGTTTAACTTAATTCCATCATTAAGTATTTCAAATTCTAAACGACTTTTAAACTTACATTCCATTTTATAAACCTTGTTTATGAATGTAAACCCTTTCACTTCCCTTAACTCAAATGTTAAGTAAAACTTTCCACCATATATTTGTTTAAACCTCTTATTTGCTTCATTATAAACTCGAGCTCAAATAAGAACAAATTATCCCTAGCCCTTTTCCCATGCTCGACCAAATTTTATTTCAACTTGATTACTTAAATATATCTCATTTGATTAATAACTCAACATTTATCATTCCAAAACACTTAACTCCTTTATTTACTAGAATAAATAATAATTTCCTCTTTTAAAACCTTACTAAGCTTAACCAATTAAGTTATTTCACCAATTTAAAATCTAACTTAGTTTAAATGGTCGACACCCAAAACATGGTTATTCTTTTAACCAATTCCATTTAACTCCTTCTTTAAATCAGTTAAAATATAATTAACTCAAATAACCTTAAACGACCATAATAAATCAAATACTTAACTGCTAGATTATCTCTTGCCCTTCTGTTTATGATTCTTATCAACGTAAGAGGTTTGTTTTATAAAAACCATTTCACAATTTCTATATAAACCTTGAATAAATAAATAAATATTTATTCTCCTTTTAAAATAACCTTTCAATGTAATAACCTTCAAAATCTAATTTCCGTTATAAAATACTTTTATAACTCAAATATTATCGATTCACTGTCGGAAAAATCCATATTTTATTAATCGATTTATTTATAAACCAGGCGATGCCAACTACCCAACCATACGATTCATTGGTTACTATCCGAACAAATGTTGAAATAAGGTTCAACAATAATAATCAACCATTTGATTGCTAAATTTCTATGACAATCACCAACCCATCAATAGACAATTCAAACAATCCAAATAATTCAATAAATGTGACCAGTCAAGGGTATTACTTTGTGTGGGTCAACCCAAAACTGTGGGTATTTTCTGAAATTAAACGATCGATGAATCAACAGTATATATACATAACAGCCAACCACTAATAATCAGAACACGCAAAATAAAAATACCCAGTTTATATAAAATATAAACGGGAAGGCTGAGTGAGTTTAACTCACCTGGATTTTGATTTGTCGATGAACAGTCTGTTTTAATCAAATCAAACTGACGTTTAATTCGAATAAAAATTCTCGTTACTTCAGATCCGACCCAGACCTGCTCCATCTCGAAGTACTCGTCTCCACGGTCCTAACGCAACTGACCGCGCGTAAATCCGATATTGTACGTGTGAGAAATCGCATAACGAATTTTATAACTAAATTAAATTAAAAATATGGATTTAAAATAAAAATTTGAACGGGCTTTACCTTTTAACCTTCGGCCCAACTAAACAAACCCGACCCGCCCCCTTAAAACCCTACACACCGTCCCTTTCTCATTTCATTCCAGCCGCCTCAAAAATTTCCCAAATCCAAAAGGAAACCCTAGCCCCATTCGATCTTCAGCAAAACGAGATGCCCTCGTCGCCAACACCCATCGCCATCACGTGCCATCAACCGCCGAATCTTCTCGATCGAGGTATGGGTCCTTGACTGCGAACGGCTTCCACTGATATTGGTCCAAGACCCTTCAGATCGAAAGCTAAGTTTTCTTTCTTTTTACTCTATACAGTATTTATTTCCATTTGATTTTTTTCTGGTTTTACGAATTGTGTTTGAATTGGATCAAAACTTGTTGAGTTGTTGCGGGTATTTATATTTGCGTTCAGATTTAGATGAGGACACTGTCTTTCATTGGCTATGAATTGTTATTTCTATTACTATCGAATCCGTAATTGGATTTTTGTTCGGATTTCAGTTTAGGCTTTTGATTGAACTTGGATAGGTTGTGGCTATGAATTGTTACTTCGATTACAGACATTCGGATATGTATTTAGATTTCATACAGACTTTCTTTTATATTTTTAAATATATGAAAAAGTGATGGCACATGGAAATTTCTGCACAAATTTATATATTCGATTCTGGTAAAGATCTGATGTATAAAATATACATTTTCCCTTAGAGGTTCATGTTTGTTTCGAGCTGTCCTTGTACATTTTACTGCTGTTCACTGTCTTGTTCAATCGGCCTGTATGTAGATGAAGATATACATTTTTTTTCTTTTGTTCATTAATTTGTTTATGGGTGTTCATACTATTACTATACAGCTATAAATTTTATATTTCAGATCTGTTTTAAGATCTGTTTTTTCCTAGCAGTTCATGGTGCTTGCTTAGATTTTAAGTAGAAATGTACCAGTATATTTTCCAGTGAACTTATAGGACTGATGTATGACTATACATCTGTTTTGATTTAGCTGTTCACCCCATGTTCCTTAGTTGTGTATTACCATTCCTTTAGCTGTTCGATTTATATTTTCTTTTTAGTCACTTCCTTGACTGTTCTTGCATTCTCAGATTAACACATTCATAGCTGTGTAGCTATTTCTGAAACAAATCTATATAGGTTTTGATTGCATAGACAAATGCTTAAACGTATACTTTTTATGTATACATATATCTGTTGTTTATTTAAATGCCAGTATCCTTTAGCTATTCTTGTACTATTAAGATTTTGATGAGAGATTTCCTTGTGCTGTCTAGTCTTAGCTGTTGTATATAATTTTTTTCTTTTAAATTTCCTTGCTGATCATACATTGTCATGAAGTCACCCTTTAATGGGTTTTCTTTGTTTCTTTTCACAGATCAAAAGGGACAGATTCAGCAGTACTGGAAAGGCAAGAAAATGTTGAAGTTGATTGTTGATTATTTTTTTCTTTTAGTTTTGTATATATTTTTCTCTGAACTTGTACTGTACAAGATAGAAATTCTTGAACTTGTACTGTGATTGTAATGAAATTAAATGCTAAAACCATTTGCTGTTTTTCTTAGTTGCTCTATCAGTTTTGTTGTACTGTTTTATTTCAGTTCCCTTTAGAAATGCAAACTTGTTTTAATTAACTAGGACTAATCTTTATCTTCTCTTAAGCGTAGCTTGTTGAATTGATCAGTTATGTATTGGGTTATTATGATTGCCTTAAGTTAGTATGCATGAAATTTACTTTTCAAAGATTGGACCATGCATTTTCAGGAATCTGACTTTAGTGTATTTCGAATGGTTCGGCCAGTTATAAAAGTAATTAGGATATTCATAATCAAATTAAAAGTTAATTGAAATGTATATATAATCGTGTTAATTAATACTCGGATTGAATTAAACTTTTGATGCAGGCGCTGGACAACCGCAACAGGAAGAAGGATTGTTGAAATTTAGCTTGACAGGGTAGTTTAACAAAGTAATATTTTACTTAAATGATTAAAATCCATTATATTTCAAATAAAATATACAAACAGATTAAATATTCTATTTTAAATGGTCGAAAAATCCGGGACGTTACACCTGGAGTGACGTTTGTAGATGTTCTGATCGAACCGTGCAGCGGAGATGCTGGCGAAATTTTTGAAATATTTTAAGAATAAATTTATTTTGACTCAAAATAACTACTGGGTTCGAAGCCATCTTATACTTACCTTGTAATTTCGAGGACGAAATTATTTTAAGGAGGAAAGAATGTAACATCCCAGATTTTTCGGCCATTTAAATTGGAATATTTAAATCTGTTTTATATATTATATTAAAAATATAATGGATTTTATATCGATTTTTTTTATAAAATGGAGTTCGAATATTTAAAATTTTAAACCTAATTAAAATTACTTCAATACGACGCGGTAGTTCGTAATTTACGATTTGATTTTTAATTGAATATACAGGATCCAATATAAGTTGTAATTCTGTTAAACAAGAAACATTTGAATCAATTTGATTATAATTTTCTAATGAAAGAGAAAAATGGAGATTTCATCGTATATATTGTTAGTTATGTCCAATTCAAATTTTTAAATAGTCGCTATGGAATTTTGTTAATAAACGATAGCATTTATTAAATGAATATAACGGAATTTCTATATATTTGGATACCGTTTTAGCCCGAATCTCTGAATATTGAATTTAAAATATATTGGTTACTTCGTTTAGAGATATATATGATAATACTGATTCGTTATTATTTTAAATAGAATTGTTTTAAATTTAATTCTATTTTATCAACCGTATATAAACCTAAAATTAGTTTTCTTTTCAAACGGTTTCCGTTTTCGATGAAATAAGTTTTATTGGAATACGTACAACTAGTTATTGCTATATTTCCAGTTTGGGGTCAAACGGAGTTGTTTTGTCAGTAGACGAAATTTAAGGGTGAACGATGGAATAAATTCTGATCTTTATAGCATAGTTTTTGCAAATAGAGTTTGTTTTCAGCGAAATTAGTTTCGTTGGGACCGAAACATTAAGACATAATAGTGTGTTTATTTTCATTATTTTTGGAGGTCCATGTGTGACCATATAAAAATAAATCGTCGGTCGCATGATTCTGGGTATAATATTTCATATTCATTTTAGTTAAAACTTTTACCAGTGTTCTTTTTGCTTGCGTGAAAAATCTCGGTTCCTTGTGTGCCACACCATTCGTTTGCCTTACGTCCCAAATTCTCATTTTACTTGGCAGTCAATCAAACTTTGCCGTGCATACCACGTTTTTGAGATTAACACCCTGTCATATCCTATTTTCTGCAAGTCTATGTTGAGTACCGTGGCCCCCAAGTATTTCTCCTTTATAAATAAACACTGCTCAACCCTTCTTCTCTCGTTCCAGCAAGGGTGAAGAACCCAATTTCTTTCAGACAAAAATTTTAAAACAATAAAGATAGCTCCTCCATTACTAATAAAATCAAAATCCCCTTAACGTTTAATCATTTCCCAGGAGTGCGTACAGTGTTTGTAGTTTTGAATGGAGCTGCTGCTCGTATCTGAGGTGGGGCGAGCTCAACGTGGCGGTAACTCTGGTGAACTCGAAGTCAAAAAAAAAAAGAAAAAGAAAAAGGGAAACGGACGTAAGAAAACTGGGAAGAAGAAGGGGCTGCATGGAATTCTGTAGTGGGGTAGTTTAAATGTCAGTAAGGGAAAAAATGGTGTTGTGGGAGCTTTGCAGGGGTGCCTGCACATGAATATGGCAGGTGGAGTTTTCGCATGGGGTAACATCAGGTGGCGTTCGAAAATACTTGACTGAAGTTGCATGCTTTTACTGAAGCAAGAATTGGGGGGAGGGGTTTGTACGTGAAAAGGAGACAAATATATATATATAATGGAAGGACGTTGGGCTAGGTGGTAGTTCAAACACGGGATGGTGTAGGGGCGAATAAGTATGGTGGTATCTTTCGGCTGGAAATAGAGTGTGGTGTTCGAGGGGTTTAGACAGAAGGCAGAGGCATGAGTGGTTTGGTGATAGATAACTGCGTCTGTCAAGTGCATGGCTAGGAAGGTGATACTTCGGTAATGGAGAGAGTTCAGGTGAAGCATGTTTCAGGAAAAGGTAGAAGATAATAAACAGTAATAATAGTTTATACCACGATTAATAATCCGAATTTACTTTTATCTAATTATATTTATTATTATGCCCAAGTTGTTCGAAAGTGCCTGAACCCTTTATATTGTGCCTGATGACCTTCTTTTCCAAGCCTAATCGTGTATTTCGTGGATAACTATTATTGCCAACCCAATGAAATTACCTAATCTTCATTTTTAACATGATTAATCAAGTTTAAAAACAAGCTTAATCAAGGTATTTAATCTAAAGTGAGTAGTTATATAAAGTTGTAAGGTTAAGTTATACCCTGATCAGTATATGACGTGACCACCTGGGAGGATTCTCGAATATGCCTGTGTATAAAGGTAACGTGGCCAATATATAAAAACTTGTGTTTAACGTGGCCGATTTAAACATGCAACTAGTGTTTAATAAAATTAAGCTAGTCTAATTTATAACGGATACCATATTAAAATTTGTAACCGTATCATTTAGAAATAGAATGGAACGGACCAGAAACATCGAAACTGTATCGACGAACGAGGCATGCTGAAGCAGTCTTAGACAAGGATGGAAGCAGTCTGCCGTTTAATTTGTCTGGAACCATTCGTTATGACAATAAATGAAATCCAAGGTGAGTTCAACTCACTCAGTTTACCCCGTTTATATTTTATATAAACCTGGTTCTCTTTTATTTGTGTGTGCAATGTTTGATAATGGTCGATATTTGATGACTATTGTATGTATGCTGAATATTTTGATATTCATTGATTAAATTAAGAGTTTGTTTAATTTAATCAAAATTAAATTATTATTGTAGATAATTAAATCCCAAACAAGGTAACTTACCTTGCTGGTTACGTTTATAATAATATAAACGTATTAAATAAATAATTAAATGCTTGATTTGATTGGTTGTTGACTGTCATTTCTATTTATCGTGATGAGTAAATATAATGTCATATTAAATTTGAAGTAACCCATTGTGATGCAGGGAAGGACAGATTAGAGGATCCAACTGGATTCCTCAAATATGTTGTTTACTTTCATATTATATAAACTGTTAATCTGATTGATTGTTGAACCCAAACCCAATAGTTGTTTGATATCAACCAATGGGTGATATTAGTTGAGTGATTATCGGAAGATGACCTATAAATAAATCGTTTTACAGAATTTGACTTACCTTCAAGTAAATCAGTGGAAAGAAAGTTATAAATTTATTTTATAACTAAAGATAGATGTTTAAATCTATTTTATATAGATTATTTTAAAATGAAATGATTAAAGGAAAATAATAATTATATATTTATCATGTAATTACAAAACGAGTATATAATAGAAGATTTGAATGTTAATGAGTTTGTAAGCAAATGAGCAGTGATTAACCAAATAGTTAAGAGTTGGATTAATTGTTTCCAATAAACAATTAAATGAGATTATTTTATTTAATTAGATTGTTAATTAAATTAAATGGAGTATTTAAATTAATTTATTAATTTAAAAGAAATAACCAAGTGGAAATGGTTAACACAGTAGCCTTTTTTGAGATAACCAAGTCGACTACTTGAATGGGAATTGATTATTAAAACAATTATTATATTGTTAATTATTATTGGAATTAAGTATCATTTTAAAATAACCATTTAAGGAGATTAATAATTTTGTAATAAGGTAAACTATTTGTTTTAAAGTATGTTAGACTATTAACGAGAAGTTGATTTATAAATGAAAATTTTAAAATGTAATATGAATATGAATTCATAAGGTAACTCGGTAGACAAGGTTTCAACATATGATAAAGTTTTCAAATGAAACTGAGTTGGTTTGAATCGAGTCTAGACTTCTATGAGAAGTATAATGTTAACTTTTAAAGTAAATAGTGGTTGAAAGAAACCAGGTTGAAATGGAAATGGTAATACAGGGGATTTGTCGAGTGGGACCTTGTTTATATCTAAAAAGGGTTTTAAAAAAAAGCTTTACTCATATTTATATGAGTTAGAATTTTGCTCTATTCCCTGGAAGGAATTTTATTGAAAGGGAAGTTTTCTAACAAGGGTTAGAAGTGAATGAAAGCTTAAGTGGATGAAATTGATAATTAAAGTGAAAATCTAATGATAACATCTAAGGATAAGTATCCTAATGTGAAATAGGGTTATTTAAATCAAAACTAAGAACAGTGGTTATAAACGGGATTCTATAGTAAATAGAAGTGTTGAAATAATTGTTGGAATGTGATTTCGTTAATAAACTTATATCTCTTATGAAGATAAGAGTGTTGTCGTCTCAAGGTCTGAGAGGTAAATAAAATACCCCAACTTGTAATGACTTCATGATTATACAAGGGTGATATTAGTTTGGAAACAAGGATAGTGGAAGTGATTAAAATAAGTATTTCTGTAAAGAATATCATGAACGATAATTCGAAGGATTTTAAGTTTTTCTAGGAATAAGTGAACGAGTATAATTTATTTTCTATTCCATTATCTTTAACCAACAGGAAAGGTATATGACTATATTGTTTAAACCCAAAGGTTTTTGTTATCTTTTATAAACGAACAACTAAAGTGTGTGCGTCGCACACGGTATTTTACTCCGTTTGTCAGTTTGTTTATACAACGTTTATTTGCAATTTATAACCTTTGTCACACTTTGGAAATTATCGTTTTATTTATAAGTCCATGAAATTATATACTTATGTGAATTAAAATATGTTTGAAATGCAAATTTCAATTGTTAAGCGCCATTACTTGTATGAATATAACAAGATAAAATATGCAAATAAGATTTCCAACTTATATTGTCCACTTTCTATTTCAGAAAATATCATATTATATTTGCAGAATAATCCCGAAATCATTTACTTCGTTAATTTGAATTAAAACTACTTAAACATATTATAAGCTGAATAAAAATTGGAAAGACGGTAATCCAAATGTCGAAAGTTTTTAGAAACCAAATTAACGACTGTTTAACTAAAGAGGCCAACTGACGCTATATACTGGACCAGTAAATCCATTTTTCTCTATGGATGATGGTTATTTATTCTGATAGTTAAAACACCGACTATCAAAATCTGGCCAAATCGATTGTTGGTACGGAAAGACCGGGATCGAATTTATATTCGGAAACCATTCCGACCAACAAATAAGATAACATTGAAGATGTTCGAAAGATGGTCGAGATGGAGCATTGAAGACCATGGACCTTCATAAGCGGAAGGATTGCTATTGAATTCCTCTGGCTAGCTACCAGAGGTTTATACACTGTGATTCTGTCGTGGTTGAAATCTATGGATTTGCAAGGACCACTCGCTACCAATCCCTAGGGTGATTCCTAGGATGTGATAGGAGGGTGCCTTCAGTTCATCCTGTTCCTGGATGGCTTGTATGGGCGAGTGTCTGACAGAGTATTTCCAGATGGTCACGTACATTGATTTCTTCAAACGTGCCCAGTGTATTTTTGAGGATGCAAATTAGTGATTTAACGGATCTGACGATGTGGCATTCAAAGTGATATGCTGATCAGTAAACGTAGCCTCAAGCCTCATCAACCGAGAAATGACAAAAATCGGGCAGGCAGCATGGCTATGTGGTCGCTCCCATTAGGGTGTATAATCACCTATCTAGAGTAAATCCATTTCATTCTTTAATCTATTTCGATGTTGTCCCTTTTCGGGAAATGGTTGTTGATCCTAACCGTTGGTGATATACATTCGATACACTCAAGCGAAATGAGTGGTCGGTCATGTGTGGGCCGGGTTGTAAGACGTTCTTGTTGAACCCAGTGTATTCCCCGCTAGAGATACACTATCGGCAGGTGGTTCCATACCTTGTCATAGTCGGAATCCATTCTCCAATAAGCGCCTGTGGTTTTGATTGTATACTATATATGTGGGGCGTAAGATGCAAGCGTTCCACTTGATTACTATTTATTTGTATTTAGACACTATTATAATATCAAATGATATATATATATATGTCTTCAAAAATGTTTGGGTTATCGTAAGGTAAAAACCGTCTATATTTACGTGTGGATTTGGTTTTATGATTATCCTTTTCTTTCAAAAATATCATGAACTTTAAAATCAAGTTGGATGATTCCCCTTAAATTGTGCGAGTTTTTCTCACTCTGGTTCACCAGATTGACTCGATATTTGTAATGCTCGGGTTAGCCCAGGTTTTCAGGTTCAGTTTATTGGATACTATGAAGTTCAGAAGACGAGCTAGAGATGTTCAAACGTATGATATCTAGTACATTCCGCTGTGTGATGTATATGAGGAAAGGTTGTTATAATTGTCCAGGTGTATAGATTTTCTCTAATATATGTAAGTGTATTACTTCAAGCTTTCAATAAGATTATTTCTATATTATATTTTGTTCCGCTGCGACGTGAGACTCTGATTGTGTTCTGCTTTCCTCTTCTTATTTCTTCTATTCTAATATTTCTTTCTCTCTTATCTCATCCTCTAATTTCTTTCTATTGGCATCTGGGTTTCTAGTATCATTTGGGTTGGATTAGTGTTGTCTAGTCGGCTCAAAAGGTACCAGAAATTTGGGTCGCTACAAAACCTTTCATTACATATTTGAAAGCCATGCTCACTTGGAATTAAAAAATCGCTTTTTTTGCCTAAAAACAAGAATCGTAAACCTCCTCCTTCAACATACCATCACTCCTCATTCTGGAAACTTCAACAACTCAACTCTCAAAGTCCAAAAAGCACTTTTTTGCTATTATTGGTGGTAATGACATCAATTGGGTTGGTATAATCTTAAAAGAACTTAAGCCCAAAGAAATGCCAACTAGAGAAAACACTCTTTATTATGGAGTTTACCTTACTTGAATTTTCAAATATTTCGGAGTTGATCTCAAGGGAGAAGAATGTGTGTCAAGAAAGGTGTTTGACTCCACAAATATACACCTTATGCAAATTCCACTCACCTTCAAGCCTTATGAGACATTCGAAGATAAACAAGCTCGAATGCAATAAGAACAAGAACCTATGGATATCGAAGAAGAAACTTCTTTGGAAAGTGTAGAGTGTTCACTCAACACTAGAACCATTTCAAAAGAGAAACTTGTTCAAAATCAAGTAAAACTAGTCAAGAATCAAAAGAAGCTCAAAAAGACACTTAATCATATGTCTAAGTTCATTGGCGAAATATGTAAAAAACTTGGAATTCAATCTTCCTCCTCATCATCCGCTAAAATCTAAGCTTATCTAATTTATATTACCTTTCATATTTGCTTGAAATTGCTTTCGAATCTCGTATTTAATGTCTCGTAATTAGTTGGATGTATTAGCTTTCAAGTTAAAATGAATGGTGTTTTATTTATGTCAAAACCATCTTTAAGTTACTGTAAAAACATTAAAATTAAATTAATTAATATAATATAATAACAATTAACTAAAAATTGAAAATTCCTAAAAAAAATATATATAATGTATGTCGATATACTTATATACCTATGTTGACATATAACTGACAGAATTCCAAATTTGTTAAAAATTTAAAATTTAAATAAATAACTCATGTCCATTCAAATTTTAATGACCCGGGTTTTACACATATCACTGACACAGTGTAACAACCCGCAAATCCATAATATCAGAGTTGACTATATACATCATACGTCCATCCCAAATATCACGAAAATAAAAATCATTTTTTTAGAAGAAAAAGGTAGAAGAAGAACAAAAATAACAACACAGAATCTCACATCGCAGCGGAACAAAATATAATATATCATAACTTTTGAAATACAAAATTTCAACTGTATAACATACACTTATCAGAGTACAACACTTACAACACAGCGGAACAAAACTCTATATAACTAACGCTGAAGCATCCTGCTCCAAGCTCCTTTAGATAGATCTGTAAAATCCTGAACTACTTGACTGTCCGTACAAATTTAGGCACCCAAGAGTTTAGGTAAAACAAAACAAATAAACTCCGGGTCAGTCATGGGACTGGTATGAGTAAATAGTTTAAATTAGCTTGAACAAGTAAACGATATCTCATAAGACCACGCCGTATAATGGAACGGGTTTTTCCCTTATGAGAATCCGAAATATCTTTATATCAAAAACCTTTTGATATTATAATAATGTCTATCAACCACAATATAATAATCATCTAGCAGAAACGCTTTCATCTCACGTTCTACATACATAGTATACAATCAAAACCGCAAGCACGTATTGGGTAATGGGTTTCCAACTACGACAAGGTATGGGACCACCTTTCGCTAGTGTACCTCTAGAGAGGAATACACTGGGTTCAACAAGAACATCTTGCAACTCGGCCACACGGGACCGATCACTCATTTCGCTTGAGTGTATCGAATGTATATCACCATCGGTGGGATCAGCAACCGTTTCCCGAATGGGACAGCATCAACAATAGATTTTTAGAAATAAATGAAACTCTAGATCAGGTGATTATACACCCTAATAGGTGCGACCTACATAGCCATGCTACCTGCCCGAATTCTGTCATTTACCGGTTGATGAGGCTTGAGGTTACGCTTTATCATCACATCAGATTTCACTTCAAATGCCACATTGTCAGATCCATCGAAAATCACTAATTGACGTCTACAACAGTACATTATGTGTTAGCTAAAGAAGTTTCCTTCTCTGCTTCCACTCTAGGTACATTTGAAGAAATCAATGTACGTGACCTTTCTGGAAATACTCTGTCAGACATTCATTCATACAAGTCATCCAAGAACAGGATGAACCGAAGGCACTATTCAGTACATCCATCTTAGGCATTGTTATCTAAGACTTATACAATATCCCTTGCACTAAAAACAAGTGTTTCTATAGTCGATGATTTAACTATCGAAGAAAACAAGTGTTCATTCAACATATCAAACAAATCACTGGGCTCTTTAATTAATATTTCATTAATTAAATCTCTTCTCCATTTCCTTATCAATATTTGTTAACCAAATATTTTCAATACCCATACTGGCCTTTTACGCTATTTGGAAAACACTTCCGAATATCGCCTTCCTTTATTTTCTTAAACTTAGAAAATATATGCTAGTTATAATTGGAAAATATACCAATTACTTATCTATTTTCCGATCTCTTTTATTTCTGTACTTAGGAAATATTTATTATTCTATTTCCAAGTTTACACTTATTTGGGTTAAAACGGATGTTGTGTAAAACATCGCTACGACAACCCAAATACTATATTCAACTAACTCTTATCCAACATTGATCGTCGAGCCTGGAATCTTACTATTTATTTGTTAATAATGAAATCAATCATGTTGGGGTATAACTACCTCTCAGACCTTGACTGAATAACATTTATAACGTCAAAACAGATATGACTACATACTTGAATAATCAATACCATACAACTACTTATTCACTTTTAAACACGTATACACTTTCTCTTTCTATTTTTAACAAATCTAATTTATAGATTCCCTTTTTGTTTTCAGTATTCTATTTTGAATTTCGTTTCTTTATCGAGTTCTACACATATCGATACATTGATTTCTAACTATCAAATTCTTCAAAATATTCTAACTCCTTAAATTTCCGGAAAAATTCGCCATAACCTCCCTTGTACCGGGAGCATCGGGATATTTCTAATAGCCTCCCGTGGCCCTCACCAATCCAAAAGGAAAAAGAAAAGCCAAGCGGCTTGCCGATACGGCGCATAAAATCTCATATATGAATTAAATACATACCTTTTTGTCGAGCACTCTATCTATTTCACTTCTATACTTTATTCCAAACCTGTCTCATGTATATCCATACATTGCTAATTCATTTCAACATAATCCAATCGTTTTAACTTAATACAATCGTTTTAACTTAGTTCATTAATTGATTTACAAATTAACTGGTTTGCCTATTTCACCTTCATATTTGAGTATAACAAGTTCAAATATATTTTAACTTACTTATAAACCAAATCTAATTCTATTTTTAAGCTCGTTTCCTTATCGACTTCTATATTCAAATTCCAATTCAATTCTATTTGAATTCTCTTTTCAAATTCCATATTCAATTCTATTTGAATTCTCTTTATTCAAATTCCATATTCAAATCTATTTGAATTCTCTTTTCAAATTCCAGATTCAATTCTATTTGAATTCTCTTTATTCAAATTCTATATTCAAATCTATTTGAATTCTCTTTATTCAAATTATATATTCAAATCTGTTTGAATTCTCGTATATTCAAATTTCAAATTCAATTCTATGCATTATTTATAAACAACGTTTATAACTTCATTTAAAATCCCACATTATATATTTATAAACAAAGTTTATAAAATCAATTCAAATCCAACATTATAAATTTATAAACAAAGTTTATAAATTCAATACTCGTTTTATATATATTCAAAACAAGTCAATATTTTCTATAGTTCATTAAAAATTGAAATTCTATTTATAAAAATAGAATTCCCTTTTTAAATCTCAAATACCCTTTTTCGATATTTTTATAAATCAATATTCAAGCCCCAGTGATATTTAAATACCCAAACAGTCAGTTATCAAATCACGGGATTTCTAACACATCATATATGACAGTATATATGCAAACAAATAAACAAATAGATAATATATTTTTGAGGAATCCAGTTGGATTCCTCCAACCTGTTTTCCTACATCCACAGACGTTAGTCAACAAGTAATACCCATCCTGCTTCGAGGCAGGATATCGCGGTATGAAGGTCATCCACTAATATATATTTGTGGGGTGCACAGGGAAATCATCCGCTATGAAACTGCGGGCATCCGCTAATGAGACTGCAGGAATCCAACCAATCATTACCCAATATATATATAATAGTCAACCCTAAATAACTAATATATTTCAAAAAATCAGAAAGCATTCAACAAGCAACAAACAATTATTTTTAACGATACAAAAATAATTCTAATTAAGGTGAGTGAGATTTACTCACCGTTATTTCATTTGCAGATCCGATACGCTTTTTAGTTGTTTTGAATAGACCCGAAACATTCCAAATCACTTCGAATAAATTCCAATGCAAAGCTTTTTTGCCAATTCGACTCCAACCAATTTCATTGTCCGCATCTAATTTTGTATGAAGAGCTAAAAATTTAAGCTAGGGTATTTTCTTTTTTCTATTTGGGTAAAAGTAAAATTTAACTTCATGGTAAATTAATTACCTTACTAACATCTTAACCCTTCTTCATTCAATTCTCATTCAGGTTTATTGCACCAAATTGAACTCTCACTTCCAGCTATCGAACTCCAAATTCTATTCATATAAAAATTAAATATGCGAGTTATACTCCTATTAAAATTGATCGTTATTAACTAAATTTAAATGTAAATTTGATTACCTTAAAACCAAGATAAAATTCATGAATCGATCCCCTAATTGTTCTTCTCCATTTGAGGAATCTTGCTCTCAACCGAGCTACCACTGCAATCAGCCTATAACTGACTTCAACCTCCATTGAAGCATTTCCACAAACACCTGTTGTGCATCACTTCCGCTCCTTCTTGAATGCAGCAAACCCACGCACCATGTCCGAGTACTTCCTCCTTCATATCACCAAAACCTCTCTTGTGACGACTCGCCCCGCACTAGCCGGCATTTCCACCAAAAGTGCGTTGTACACATGCCCAACTAGCGCGGAAGGGTCGCCAAAGAAAGGAAAGAAGAGAATGAACTAATCAAGAACCTGTAGAATGTCTCACAGCGCATGGAATAAAATATAATAATAATATAACTTGACATAAAACAGGCGAGACGGTGCATAAGCTGAAAACTAAACCATCATAGCAGCGGAAAATCCAAGTACAACTTATGTTCCAAACTACCATTATTACAACTTTTCAAAACTGCCTCTAAAGCAAATAAGATAGGTATACTACTAATGCCCAAAGTAGATACCAACAGCGACTCAGGGAGAATAATAGGAGATAATACGTGCAAGCCTCCTGCTCATCTCCGGACAGCTACTCGTGCACAATCAGCTAACCTGTCTCTAGTCTGCTCATGTGAGCACCCAGAGTAATAAGAAGAGACATAAAACTCTGGGTCAGACAAAAGTCTGGTATGAGCGATAAGCAACAAAACAGAACAATAACAGGTATAATCCAATCATACCTGAACCTGGACCTGCAAGCAAAGAGTTAGCACTACATACTGTACAATACTCTAAGGTACCACTAACACATGGTGTGAATAATACGGGGTGGGGGTATGCATGTCATAGTGATGGCATACAATCAAGCATAGCAACCATCCTCACATCTCTCACTCAGTGCGTAAAGCATATGATACCCACTACCTCGGTCACCTAATCCTTTGGGCCATGACGGAATCCAATCCCGTACAACTATCACTACAAGCCCACTATCCATCTCTCAGTGGTGAACCAAAGTTATGAATACTGACAACCCCTTTGCACACGTCCCGCAGCAAAGCCCAATCATGAAGTGAACTCATTGGTAAAACAAAACAAAATTTCAACTATGACAAAATATAATATATCATAACTTTTGAAATACAAAATTTCAACTGTATAACATACACTTATCAGAGTACAACACTTACAACACAGCGGAACAAAACTCTATATAACTAACGCTGAAGCCTCCTGCTCCAAGCTCCTTTAGATAGATCTGTAAAATCCTGAACTACTTGACTGTCCGTACAAATTTAGGCACCAAAGAGTTTAGGTAAAACAAAACAAATAAACTCCGGGTCAGTCATGGGACTGGTATGAGTAAATAGTTTAAATTAGCTTGAACAAGTAAACGATATCTCATAAGACCACGCCGTATAACGGAACGGGTTTTTCCCTTATGAGAATCCAAAATATCTTTATATCAAAAACCTTTTGATATTATAGTAATGTCTATCAACCATAGTATAATAATTATCTAGCAGAAACGCTTTCATCTCACGTTCTACATACATAGTATACAATCAAAACCGCAAGCACGTATTGGGTAATCGGTTTCCAACTATGACAAGGTATGGAACCACCTTTCGCTAGTGTACCTCTAGAGAGGAATACACTGGGTTCAACAAGAACATCTTGCAACCCAGCCACACATGATCGGTCACTCACTTCGCTTGAGTGTATCGAATGTATATCACAATCGGTTGGGATCAGCAACCGTTTCCCGAATGGGACAGCATCAAAAATAGATTTTTAGAAATAAATGAAACTCTAGATCATGTGATTATACATCCGAATAGGTGTGACCTACATAGCCATGCTATCTGCCGGATTTCTGTCATTTACCGGTTGATGAGGCTTGAGGTTACGCTTTATCATCACATCAGATTTCACTTCGAATGCCACATTGTCAAATCCATCGAAAATCACTAATTGACGTCTACAACAGTACATTACATGTTAGCTAAAGAAGTTTCCTTCTCCGCTTCCACTCTTGGTACAGTTGAAGAAATCAATGTACGTGACCTTTCTGGAAATACTCTGTCAGACATTCATCCATACAAGTCATCCAGGAACAGGATGAACCGAAGGCACTATTCAGTACATCCATCTTAGGCCCTGTTATCTAAGACTTATACAATAGCCCTTGCACTTTACTCCGTCTTCAATTATCTTTGGCATATATGATTCGCAACGCTTATGCCAATACAGAGTGGTTCTTTGGATAATAATCCAACCGTTCTCTCCATATTAACAACGTTAAAATGGTCAAAACTTCGATAGTCTGTGATTTAACTATCGAAAAAAAGCAAGTGTTTCGATAGTCGATGATTTAACTATCGAAGAAAACAAGTCTTCATTCAACATATCAAACAAATCACTGGGTTCTTTAATTAATATTTCATTAATTAAATCTCATCTCCATTTCCTTATCAATATCTGTTAACCAAATATTTTCAATACCCATACTGGCCTTTTACGCTATTTGGAAAACATTTCCGAATATCGCCTTCCTTTATTTTCTTAAACTTAGAAAATATATGCTAGTTCTAATTGGAAAATATTCCAATTACTTATCTCTTTTCCGATCTCGTTTATTTCTATACTTAGGAAATATTTATTATTCTATTTCCAAGTTTACACTTATTTGGGTTAAAACGGATGTTGTGTAAAAACATTGTTACGACAATCCAAATACTATGTTCAACTAACTCTTATCCAACATTGATCTTCGATCCTGGAATCTTACTATTTATTTGTTAATAATGAAATCAATCAAGTTGGGGTATAACTACCTCTCAGACCTTGACTTAATAACATTTATAACGTCAAAACAGATATGACTACTTACTTGAATAATCAGTACCATACAACTACTTATTCACTTTTAAACACGTATACACTTTCTCTTTCTATTTTTAACAAATCTAATTTATAGATTCCCTTTTTGTTTTCAATGTTCTATTTTTAATTTCATTTCTTTATCGAGTTCTACACATATCGATACATTGATTTCTAACTATCAAATTTCTTCAAAGTATTCTAACTCCTTAAATTTCCGGAAAAATTCGTCATAACCTCCCTTGTACCGGGAGCATCGGGTATTTCTAATAGCCTCATGTGGCCTCACCAATCCAAAAAGAAAAAGAAAAGCCAAGCGGCTTGCCAATACAGCGCGTAAAATCTCATATATGAATTAAATACATACCTTATTGTCGAGCACTCTATCTATTTCACTTCTATACTTTATTCCAAACCTGTCTCATGTATATCCATACATTGCTAATTCATTTCAACTTAATCCAATCGTTTTAACTTAATACAATCGTTTTAACTTAGTTCGTTAATTGATTTACAAATTAACTGATTTGCCTATTTCACCTTCATATTTGAGTATAACAAGTTCAAATATATTTTAACTTACTTATAAACCAAATCTAATTCTATTTTTAAGCTCGTTTCCTTATCGACTTATATATTCAAATTCCAATTCAATTCTAATTGAATTCTCTTTTCAAATTCCATATTCAATTCTATTTGAATTCTCTTTATTCAAATTCCATATTCAAATCTATTTGAATTCTCTTTTCAACTTCCATATTCAATTCTATTTGAATTCTCTTTATTCAAATTCTATATTCAAATCTATTTGAATTCTCTTTATTCAAATTCTATATTCAAATATATTTGAATTCTCTAATATTCAAATTTCAAATTCAATTCTATGCATTATTTATAAACAACGTTTATAACTTCACTTAAAATCCCACATTATATATTTATAAACAAAGTTTATACATTCAATTCAAATCCAACATTATAAATTTATAAACAAAGTTTATAAATTCAATACTCGTTTGATATATATTCAAAACAAGTTAATATTTTCTATAGTTCACTAAAAAATCAAATTCTATTTATAAAAATAGAATTCCCGTTTTAAATCTCAAATACCCTTTTTCGATATTTTTATAAATCAATATTCAAGCCCCAGTGATATTTAAATACTCCAAACAGTCAGTTATCAAATCACGGGATTTCTAACACATCATATATGACAGTATATATGCAAACAAATAAACAAACAGATAATATATTTTTGAGGAATCCAGTCGGATTCCTCCAACCTGTTTTCCTGCATCCACAGACGTTAGTCAACATAATAATAACCATCCTGCTTCAAGGCAGGATATCGCGGTATGAAGGTCATCCACTAATATATATTTGTGGGGCGCATAGGGAAATCATCCGCTTTGAAACTGCGGGCATCCGCTAATGAGACTGCGGGAATCCAACCAATCATCACCCAATATATATATAATAGTCAACCCTAAACTAATATATTTCAAACAATCAGAAAGCATTCAACAAGCAACAAACAATTATTTTTAATGATATAAAAATAATTCTAATTAAAGTGAGTGAGATTTACTCACCGTTATTTCATTTGCCGATCCGATACGCTTTTTAGTTGATTTGAATAGACCCGAAACACTCTAAATCACTTCGAATAAATTCCAATTCAAAGCTTTTTTTGCCAATTCTACTCCAACCAATTTCATTGTCCACATCTAATTTTGTATGAAGAGCTTAAAATTTAAGCTAGGGTATTTTCTTTTTTATATTTGCGTATAAGTAAAATTTAACTTCATGGTAAATTAATTACCTTACTAAAATCTTAACCCTTCTTCATTCAATTCTCATTCAGGATTATTGCACCAAACTGAACTCTCACTTCCAACTATTGAACTCCGAATTCTATTCATATAAAAATTAAATATGCGAGTTATACTTCTATTAAAATTAATCGTTATTAACTAAATTTAAATGTAAATTTGATTACCTTAAAACCAAGATAAATTCATGAATCGATCCCCTAACTGATCTTCTCCATTTGAGGAATCTCGCTCTCAACCAATTATGAGGCGAGCTACCACTGCAATCAACCTATAACTGACTTCAACCGCCACTGAAGCATTTCCACAAACACCTGTTGTGCATCACTTCTGCTCCATCTTGAATGAGCAAACCCACACACTATGTCCGAGTACTTCCTCCTTCATATCACCAAAACCTCTCTGGCCATCGCCACTTCAACAAGCACAAACTTCTCACTACAGGACTCACGAAAAATCCTGATGTATCCACACTCAACCACCATCACCAATCACTTTGCGTCGCCTAACTCTCCAGGCAAACTTGACCTCGTAGCCCTTTCACTCTCGAATCGAGCGCCTCAAACCGATCACTCCCCTCACCCAGGTTCGTCATCCCCTTCCTCAGAGACCAAATCGCACCATCCACATCCATTGCACAAACAACACGCTACTCCGTTCGAACTCCCAAACTCAATTGCCCCAGCTCGTCGCTTCCATCAACGCACCTCTCGACACTCCAACTCCTAACGCAAGCGCTCATCGACGATGTCAAGCTTCAGATCGATGGTTGGAACCTTGCCCTAGCTTGGTTTGAGGTTCCGTTCGATTTTGATTTTCTCCCCTTTTCTGTTTGAAGCTTTCTATTTAAACGTTGAAATGAAATAAAGGAAAGGTAAATCGCTGTTTTATAAGGAAGAGGGGTGGAAGAAAAGAGGGCACAGTGTGTTTTGTTTTGTGGTGATAGAAGGAGGCACGGGTTGTTTTGTTTTGTGGAGATGGATCAAGGCACGGTGATGTTTTGTTTTGTCCACAACTATGTTATTTATTTTTATTTTAAATTGTTTTTGAATTAAAAATTTGTATCCTTAAAATTAAATTAACCATTGATCCCGAGCTCCTTACTAAACCCAACAACTGACAATTTTAGGGTAATACCCCTATTCGTGACACACTGGGATAGGTCAAGAAGTCCGATTTGATCGTCTTGAGGAGATATTAATTTAAATTGATATAGATTAAATTCAGCACAATTTATTCTGTGATAATAAATAAATATTATCGTTTCTAATTCCAACAGAAGTCTGAACTGTATTTAATTCAGCTTTAAAATCTCAAACTGAATTATATTTTAACATAACGATGATTTAATATATTCGATATTAAATCGAAATTGATTATTAAATTGATAACTTAATATAAAATTCCATTTATATTATCCACCCAATATTTAAATCCGTATTAAATATTTAAAATTAACCCATAAGAATCCGGGTCATTACAATCTTCCCCACTTAAAATAATTTCGTCCTCGAAATTGCTAAGGTAGAAAAGTGCTACAAACCCATTTATCTTTTCAAAACTTATTTATGTTCATACTCAACATTTCAAAACTTCCTTACGTAACTCTCTTTTGAATAAATCCCTATTCGATAACTCCTCCCTTCGAATAACTATATTCGATAATCTCTCTTTCGAATAACTAGATTCGAAAACCTTTCTTCGAATAAACTATATTCGATTTACTCTATTCAATTTACTCTTATCAATTAACTCTATTGGATTTAACTCTTATCGATTAACCCTATTTGATTAGCTCTTTTCACTTAACTCCTTCCGAATAAGCTATATTCCATAACTCTTTTAACTCTATTCGAATAAACTATATTTGATAACTCCTTTTATTCTATTCGAATAATTAATATTCGATAACTCCTTTTAACTTTTTTCGAATAAACTATATTTGATTTAAATCCATTCGCTTGACTCTAGATCGCAGCAATCACAATGGTTACGCTTGATTCCCTCAGGAAACATCCAACCGCCCTAGGCTATCTGCAGCCCTGCAAATTACGCTAGCAGTCGTACGAAATGGCAACTTATCCTGAGTAACTATGTTTGACTAACTCTAGTTCAATAACTATATTCGATCAACTTTAATTGAATAACTAACATTCAATTAAATCCTAATTCGATTAACTATGTTCAATTAACTCTATCTAGTTAACTCTAAATTTGAATGACAAATATTTGATAAATTCTAATTGAATAACTAATATTTAATTAACTCTACGGATTAACCCTAACTGGTTAACTCTAACTGGTTAATTCTTACTCTAATCGATTTATTCTAACTCTAATCGATTTATTCTATTTGAATAACTCCTATTGGATAACGTTTATTCATTTATAAAGATTTACTTTTAGTAACGGTTCTTTACTCTATAAATGTTCTCTTTAATAACGTTACTTCACTTATACAAGTGTTGTGTACACCTTCTATTTAAAACTATCGGTGTTAAAGACCAATATCTCTTCTCTATATAAGTTCAGACTTATATATTCCATTTATCGAATGATAAATATTTAATTTAATTTATAAACTGTTATTTATAAATTAATCTTTTCTATTTATCTGTTAAAAACAGATTTCCATTTTCTATTCATCTTCTAAATATTCCTTTGATTAAATTCCATTTATTTAACAAATAAATATCTCATTTATAACATTCTATTTATTTTCTATAAATAAATATTTCCATTTAATCTACTTGTAAATGTTATACAAATATTTCCTTTTAAATTCTATTTGTAAATGTTTTTACAAATATCTCTCCTTCTATTTGTTTGCACATAACTTCCTTTGTATTTTTGTTACAAATATAATTCCTTTATATTTGTTTTACAAATATATTTTCTTTTATATTTATTTTACAAATATATTTCTTTTTAACTCTTTTAGTTTTTCCTTTATTGACACCCAATTCATATTTCGTTCATATTTATTTTACTCAATTTATTCATTTCGATTCATTTAACTTACTTAAGTTAAATTTAATTTCAATCATTCAAATTCGCAGGGTTTTATTTCAAAACTCCTTTGAAGTAATACAAATATATACATATATTTATATCCATCTCAAATTCAAAACATTTGAATTTTCAAACAACTTGTTTTCTTTTCAAACAAATTTTCCATCAAAAACTTTTCTAAGGCAGCGATTCATCACTTCGAAACTCGAAAATGAACACTGATGATGTTGCGACCATAATCAGAATTATTTCCCAGCCATCGAAGTGAGTTCAGTGCTTTATCATATTCAAAATCCATTCAAATGATTTTTATTCAAAAATCCTTCCAAAATAAAGCTATATTATTTTATAAAATTCGGAAACTATTTTCCAACTTCCCAGGATTTTAAATTATGAATTCTGGTTGGAATTCAATTTCAATTGATCACATTTGTATATTTGATTTTATATACAAATTCCATTGGTTATATATGTAACTATTTCATTTTTTATAATCTAATTTGATTAGAATCCTAACAATCAACCGACCCTTTAAAACAATATCGTGTCCAATCTTCTGTTCAAGTGTTTATAAACTCCTATCGACATCGTGGCGTCCCACGATTCGATCAGAATTCATAATTCACTCAACAGACTAGTCAACACAATATAAAATAGTTTTTATATCAAATAACAAATACGCTCTCTCGTATATATATACACTCAACTCATTCTAGGGTACTACTGATCCAATCTCTAATGAGCACATGCCACACAAGCCTAGGTATTCGCTCAACCTAAGCTCTGATACCACCTAACGAAAAGCGAGAACCCCCTATCATGCGACACATGCACCAAGCACGCAACATGGACTGGTATGAGTAAATAGTTTAAATTAGCTTGAACAAGTAAACGATATCTCATAAGACCATGCCGTATAACGGAATGGGTTTTTCCCTTATGAGAATCCAAAATATCTTTATATCAAAAACCTTTTGATATTATAATAATGTCTATCAACCACAATATAATAATCATCTAGCAGAAATGGTTTCATCTCACGTTCTACATACATAGTATACAATCAAAACCGCAAGCACGTATTGGGTAATGGGTTTCCAACTATGACTAGGTATGGGACCACCTTTCGCTAGTGTACCTCTAGAGAGGAATACACTGGGTTCAACAAGAACATCTTGCAACTCGGCCACACGTGACCGATCACTCATTTCGCTTGAGTGTATCGAATGTATATCACCATCGGTGGGATCAGCAACCGTTTCCCGAATGGGACAGCATCAACAATAGATTTTAGAAATAAATGAAACTCTAGATCAGGTGATTATACACCCTAATAGGTGCGACCTACATAGCCATGCTACCTGCCCGAATTCTGTCATTTACCGGTTGATGAGGCTTGAGGTTACGCTTTATCATCACATCAGATTTCACTTCAAATGCCACATTGTCAGATCCATCGAAAATCACTAATTGACGTCTACAACAGTACATTATGTGTTAGCTAAAGAAGTTTCCTTCTCTGCTTCCACTCTTGGTACAGTTGAAGAAATCAATGTACGTGACCTTTCTGGAAATACTCTGTCAGACATTCATCCATACAAGTCATCCAAGAACAGGATGAACCGAAGGCACTATTCAGTACATCCATCTTAGGCATTGTTATCTAAGACTTATACAATATCCCTTGCACTAAAAACAAGTGTTTCGATAGTCGATGATTTAACTATCGAAGAAAACAAGTGTTCATTCAACATATCAAACAAATCACTGGGCTCTTTAATTAATATTTCATTAATTAAATCTCTTCTCCATTTCCTTATCAATATTTGTTAACCAAATATTTTCAATACCCATACTGGCCTTTTACGCTATTTGGAAAACACTTCCGAATATCGCCTTCCTTTATTTTCTTAAACTTAGAAAATATATGCTAGTTATAATTGGAAAATATACCAATTACTTATCTATTTTCCGATCTCTTTTATTTCGGTACTTAGGAAATATTTATTATTCTATTTCCAAGTTTACACTTATTTGGGTTAAAACGGATGTTGTGTAAAACATCGCTACGACAACCCAAATACTATATTCAACTAACTCTTATCCAACATTGATCGTCGAGCCTGGAATCTTACTATTTATTTGTTAATAATGAAATCAATCATGTTGGGGTATAACTACCTCTCAGACCTTGACTGAATAACATTTATAACGTCAAAACAGATATGACTACATACTTGAATAATCAATACCATACAACTACTTATTCACTTTTAAACACGTATACACTTTCTCTTTCTATTTTTAACAAATCTAATTTATAGATTCCCTTTTTGTTTTCAGTATTCTATTTTTAATTTCGTTTCTTTATCGAGTTCTACACATATCGATACATTGATTTCTAACTATCAAATTCTTCAAAATATTCTAACTCCTTAAATTTCCGGAAAAATTCGCCATAACCTCCCTTGTACCGGGAGCATCGGGATATTTCTAATAGCCTCCCGTGGCCCTCACCAATCCAAAAGGAAAAAGAAAAGCCAAGCGGCTTGCCGATACGGCGCATAAAATCTCATATATGAATTAAATACATACCTTTTTGTCGAGCACTCTATCTATTTCACTTCTATACTTTATTCCAAACCTGTCTCATGTATATCCATACATTGCTAATTCATTTCAACATAATCCAATCGTTTTAACTTAATACAATCGTTTTAACTTAGTTCATTAATTGATTTACAAATTAACTGGTTTGCCTATTTCACCTTCATATTTGAGTATAACAAGTTCAAATATATTTTAACTTACTTATAAACCAAATCTAATTCTATTTTTAAGCTCGTTTCCTTATCGACTTCTATATTCAAATTCCAATTCAATTCTATTTGAATTCTCTTTTCAAATTCCATATTCAATTCTATTTGAATTCTCTTTATTCAAATTCCATATTCAAATCTATTTGAATTCTCTTTTCAAATTCCAGATTCAATTCTATTTGAATTCTCTTTATTCAAATTCTATATTCAAATCTATTTGAATTCTCTTTATTCAAATTATATATTCAAATCTGTTTGAATTCTCGTATATTCAAATTTCAAATTCAATTCTATGCATTATTTATAAACAACGTTTATAACTTCATTTAAAATCCCACATTATATATTTATAAACAAAGTTTATAAAATCAATTCAAATCCAACATTATAAATTTATCAATACTCGTTTTATATATATTCAAAACAAGTCAATATTTTCTATAGTTCATTAAAAATTGAAATTCTATTTATAAAAATAGAATTCCCTTTTTAAATCTCAAATACCCTTTTTCGATATTTTTATAAATCAATATTCAAGCCCCAGTGATATTTAAATACCCAAACAGTCAGTTATCAAATCACGGGATTTCTAACACATCATATATGACAGTATATATGCAAACAAATAAACAAATAGATAATATATTTTTGAGGAATCCAGTTGGATTCCTCCAACCTGTTTTCCTACATCCACAGACGTTAGTCAACAAGTAATACCCATCCTGCTTTGAGGCAGGATATCGCGGTATGAAGGTCATCCACTAATATATATTTGTGGGGTGCATAGGGAAATCATCCGCTATGAAACTGCGGGCATCCGCTAATGAGACTACAGGAATCAAACCAATCATTACCCAATATATATATATATAATAGTCAACCCTAAATAACTAATATATTTCAAAAAATCAGAAAGCATTCAACAAGCAACAAACAATTATTTTTAACGATACAAAAATAATTCTAATTAAGGTGAGTGAGATTTACTCACCGTTATTTCATTTGCAGATCCGATACGCTTTTTAGTTGTTTTGAATAGACCCGAAACATTCCAAATCACTTCGAATAAATTCCAATGCAAAGCTTTTTTGCTAATTCGACTCCAACCAATTTCATTGTCCGCATCTAATTTTGTATGAAGAGCTAAAAATTTAAGCTAGGGTATTTTCTTTTTTCTATTTGGGTAAAAGTAAAATTTAACTTCATGGTAAATTAATTACCTTACTAAAATCTTAACCCTTCTTCATTCAATTCTCATTCAGGTTTATTGCACCAAATTGAACTCTCACTTCCAGCTATCGAACTCCAAATTCTATTCATATAAAAATTAAATATGCGAGTTATACTCCTATTAAAATTGATCGTTATTAACTAAATTTAAATGTAAATTTGATTACCTTAAAACCAAGATAAAATTCATGAATCGATCCCCTAATTGTTCTTCTCCATTTGAGGAATCTTGCTCTCAACCGAGCTACCACTGCAATCAGCCTATAACTGACTTCAACCTCCATTGAAGCATTTCCACAAACACCTGTTGTGCATCACTTCCGCTCCTTCTTGAATGCAGCAAACCCACGCACCATGTCCGAGTACTTCCTCCTTCATATCACCAAAACCTCTCTTGTGACGACTCGCCCCGCACTAGCCGGCATTTCCACCAAAAGTGCGTTATACACATGCCCAACTAGCGCGGAAGGGTCGCCAAAGAAAGGAAAGAAGAGAATGAACTAATCAAGAACCTGTAGAATGTCTCACAGCGCATGGAATAAAATATAATAATAATATAACTTGACATAAAACAGGCGAGACAGTGCATAAGCTGAAAACTAAACCATCATAGCAGCGGAAAATCCAAGTACAACTTATGTTCCAAACTACCATTATTACAACTTTTCAAAACTGTCTCTAAAGCAAATAAGATAGGTATACTACTAATGCCCAAAGTAGATACCAACAGCGACACAGGGAGAATAATAGGATATAATACGTGCAAGCCTCCTGCTCGTCTCCGGATAGCTACTCGTGCACAATCAGCTAACCTGTCTCTAGTCTGCTCATGTGAGCACCCAGAGTAATAAGAAGAGACATAAAACTCTGGGTCAGACAAAAGTCTGGTATGAGCGATAAGCAACAAAACAGAACAATAACAGGTATAATCCAATCATACCTGAACCTGGACCTGCAAGCAAAGAGTTAGCACTACATATTGTACAATACTCTAAGGTACCACTAACACATGGTGTGAATAATACGGGGTGGGGGTATGCATGTCATAGTGATGGCATACAATCAAGCATATCAACCATCCTCACATCTCTCACTCAGTGCGTAAAGCATATGAAACCCACTACCTTGGTCACCTAATCCTTTGGGCCATGACGGAATCCAATCCCGTACAACTATCACTACAAGCCCACTATCCATCTCTCAGTGGTGAACCAAAGTTATGAATACTGACAACCCCTTTGCACACGTCCCGCAGCAAAGCCCAATCATGAAGTGAACTCATCGGTTCCCAACTGTATCCTGAGCTCTAACTTCCACTTGGACTACCTTTGCATCTCGGGTTTTGGTTTCCTCAGTCCGGGTCGGTCGGTCAAGCACCTTTCATTCTGGTCGGTTTTCATCATTTCTACCCTGGTCAGTCGGTATTGCCCTCCCTGGTCGGTCGAATACTTCACCATTCCTGGTCGGTCGTACTTCACCATCCCTAGTCGGTCGTACTTCATCATCGTATGGGGTTGGTCGAACATCGCATAGTGGTCGGTCTTGCCCATCCTGGTCGGTCTCCCTAGTCATTCGAACACTTCATACAGGGTCGGTCGTGATGTACTCCTTCTATTCGGGTCGGTCGTGAGCTCAGGTCGGTCGGTCAAAACCTTCCTCTGGTCGGTCTACCTCGACCCAAAGAAAACCTGCACCATTTCAGCAAGCTATTTTCGCCTCTCGACGGCGTTTTCAACCATTTTAACTTTATAATGCAATCATAGGTCATACCAAACAGTAGTAGCAACATGTATAATCAACCATAAACACCAAAACGACAATTTAATCATAACAATATGGATCAAATGTACCCAAAACCCATGTTTTCCCCTTAATCATGTTTAAGCATAACTAATGATAGGATTAGAAAAACTTAACCAAATTAACCCAATTTTCTATCAGAGGCCTAAAATAATATTTTGGAATTTCTAAATATTTTTCCAGATTTTTATGATGCACAATTTCGCTAATTATCACTAATCACTCCTTAATCCCCCAAATTCCGGGATTAGCAAAATTAGTCGAAATCAACCCAAATTCTCATCAAAGGCATAAAATGACATTTGAGAATTTTACAAATTTTTCCAGAATTTAATTACGCATAGTTTTGCTAATTTTCACTAATTAGCCATAATTAGTGAAAAACAAAGCAAATCACTCACCTTTGCCACAAAGTAAACTATAGATCTAAAATAATCTCTGATTTGGATCCAATCTCTATGTGTTCCAGCAGCTCTATCCCAATCCTTATCCTAATCCGCCTTGATTTGATGTAGATTAGGCTAATATGTGATTAGAGATGACAAAAAGGTGTTTTGGAGTGTTTTAGAAGATGGAGGCCATTGCTAGAGCTTAAGGAAGGTTTGTGGCAGCTGAGAAAACTGCAATGAAATGATTTTCCTAACCCTTCCAGCCCTCTCATAACCCTAATCCCGAAATTCTCCTTTGGGCCTAGCTGTTAATCACCCGATTAAGCCCAATTAAGCAGTTTTTCACTATCTGAAACTTGTTTCAGCCATATCTCCCAAATGGTGAGTCCATTTGGCTAACGTGACCACTCTACGGAAAGTTAAACCATCAAACGAATCTAATGGAAGTGGTTTCAGGTCAAAATTCCTTTCCAATCAGAAGTTATGGCCAAAACAATATCGATTAGGGGCAAAATGGTCATTTAAAAATCGGCAAAAATCATGAACATGGGAATTGACCCCAATAGTTGTCTCCCAAAGTTACACGACCATACTACTTCATACGAAAAAGAAATAATTATCTACGATCCTAGATACGTAGAATGCGGGTTGTTACATTCCCCCCCCCCCCCCTTAAGAAATTTCGTCCCCGAAATTTCTTAACCCAAAACATACAAAGGATCCTGCATGTCTACCAACCATATACAACAATCAAACATGCATAACAAACAGAACCGTTCTGCCCTAACATGTGGTTTACTAACAAGGGAAGAATCATCACCGCTAAAATCTTACCAGGCAAAGAGCTTTGGATACGACTTTCTTATGTCATTCTCTACTTCCCAAGTACTGTCGTTCTCTCACCATTGATTCCCATCTCTACCCTAGAGGTAACTTCTAATAGGTTGGGATCGTCCCTCTAACTAGAACCGATCCACTTAATTAAGATCGATCTAATCGTCAAGCTTACTAGCGTTTCTGAATCCAATTCACACTTAGGTTTGAAGTCATATCCCGTGATATACTCTAGTTGTTTCCATTCCAAAAAAATAGCCTCTAAACCGGCACGTCTCTTACTCAATGCATCAGCTATCGCACCCAGTCTGATACTATGGCATTCGTCTATACTGTCATTTTCTTAGGTAATCCAAACCTATATGCCAAATTTTCAACTACATTCCAAATGTCCTTTCAAGTCCAACTTGAGTCCTTACATTCTTATTGCACGTCCAACGTACATTCACTTCCTAGAGGCAGACTAGACCCATCCAATGACCCTAGGCACTACACCAACATCTGCACTGTACGTCTAACGTACATTCACCTTCTAAAGGTGAACTAGATTCATCCAATGAACCCAGGTACCCTACCCATATTCATACTGCACGTCCAACGTACATTCACCTTCCAAAGGTGAACTAGACTCATCCAATGAATCTAGGTACTCTACCTACATCCGTATTGTACGTCCAACGTACATTCACCTTCCAAAGGTGAACTAGACTCCTCCAATGAATCTAGGTACTCTACCTATGAGTCCAAGTCCAACTAAAACTCCTATATCCATTGAATCTCCAAGACAACGGACGCTCCACAATGCCCAACATACTTCAAGTCTAACATAAAGTATCTTACACTCGTCATATCACCATGATCAACGAACTTACCCTATTTCCATTCAACAGGATCCTACAGGTGATACTCAAGAGAAGAAAGGTAAGAACAAACACAACAACCATAGCATCCATCAAACAAATCCTATCTATCACCTGCTAAAGCCATGAATACGTCAATACCTATATGTCTGGTCCAACCAACATCAATAACTAATGGAAACTCTGCCTCCAAACGGACTACCGTACGTCCAACGTACGTTTATCCTCCAAGGATAACTAGATCACGTCCAACGGATCCAAGGTAAGTGGGCGTCCCCAGATACCCCTGCTTTTAGTCCGCCTAAAACACTCGAGTCCCACCCAAGTCTATCTATTATCTTGCTGCCCTCTCGAGTCCAACTCGAGTCAATCCAATTCCTTGCAACCTTCTCGAGTCCAGCTCGAGTCAATCTATTACCTATAAACTCAGACCCAGTCCTGAGTATCCATTACCTACCAACCCTAGTCCAACATGAGTCGTCCCCCTATTCGTTGCAGCTCCTAGATCAACGAATACCTATTTTCTTTTACGAGTTCAAGTCCAACTTGAATCGTCCTAACCTTCGTTGCATCTTCCACGATCAACGAACTCATCCTATTCCTTCAAAGTTCTACTATCCAAAGAGAACATCAGCATAGGGTCCTAAACAATCCATAACTTTGCATCTTTCTCGAGTCCCAGTCGAGTCATCTCATAACCTTATCGAGTCCAGCTCGGGGCAGTCCATACCATCGAATAGTCTTATCCTGTCACAGCTGCCCATCACTCCTTGAGTAAACCAAGGTATCATCCAATGAAAATCACAACGACTACTTATCCTCACACAAACCATCCTAGTCAAACTCGACATTCCCCAAGCACAAGCCCCAAAGGCCTAAACCAATATCAGACAAGCACCTAAGGAACATCTCCTCCGAATTCGGACGATCCACGTGAAGTGATACTAGCGAAACAACTAAGCACCAGAGAACTCATTTGCCTCCCAGAGACAACTAGGACCTAATACAACGATAACCTCTCAGCTTCCTTGACTCCAGTTACTATCGCCATCACTAGGTAGGTACCTAATACCACCCCATTCTTTTAGAGTAGATCGACTCCCCAAATAATGCTAAACCCAGTAAAGCCCAAAACAAAGTAATCACAAACAAACTTACATCCATGACTCGATAAGACCACGTTACGGTAAATCATACTGAGGCTAGTCAAACCACCAATCGGGTTCGTCACTACTAAAGGTCTATCGACTAACTCAGGTTTGTCAAACAAAACCCGATCAAAACATCTTAAATAGAAAGCATACCTCGAATAACGACACCTTTTTCCTTCTACGCCGCAGTTGGGGCATTCGACGAAGAAGGAACAGCATTGATAGCATATGCTTTCACGATCTTCTTCTCCCTAGGAGGTTGTGGACATTCGTTCTTGTGATGTCCCGCTTGGCCACAATTAAAGCACTTCCTTTCCCCAGGCTTTTCCTGATAATCTCTGGCATAGCGGCCCTTCTTACCACAGCTATAGCACTCGCCATCTTTCTTATTTTTCTTATTCTGACCATCTATGGTTTGGTCTTGTTTCCTCTTATTCTGGGAATTATTCTTGCCTCCACCGCCTGCTTGCGTCTTTGGCTCCTCTGCAGATGCAATATCAATCTCAGTCTTTGGCTTAGGGTAAAGACTCTCTGACCTCAATGCTTTCCCCACAATCAATTCAAACGTCTAATCGATGTGGTTAATAAGCTTTTCCCCCAAGTACTGATCCAAGCCTGTTATAAACTTCTCGTTCTTCTTCTCGGGAGTATCGTTAAGGGATAATTCATACTTCGACAATGTGTCGAACTCAGCAATATACTCCGAGACTGCCCTACCACTCTGCTTAAGCTCCAGTAACTTCCTAAACAATTTCGACTTCTGAGCAGCTGGGATAAACTTATCGCTAAAGCGAGCCTTAAACTGATCCCAAGTAACCTGATCCTCTGGAGTGGCTGTCTTAATAGCATTCCACCAATTCATCGCTCGCCCTTGCAGCTGACGAGACGCTAGCCTTCTCTTCATCTCATCCTCGATACCCAAGTCGTCGAAGATACGATCACAGCTATCCAACCAATCCTGAACATCCGTGGCCGACTCCGTTCCGTGGAATGGCTTCCCACCAATGTTAGTGTAATCCTTGCACAACTTGGCGAAATCGGTCCTAGGCGCCTGCACTACTGGACCACCACCGGCATTGGGAGCTGCCCCTTGCACATACCTAAGCATTTCTCTCACGAGGTTAGTAAACATCGTCCTCATGTTAGCAGCATTCCCATTGTTGGCTCCTCTACCAGCGCCTCTTGTGTATCGGCTCATCGTTCAATCTGTAAAGAGAAAACGATCAACCATCTCCATAGTGGTGCTAGTGCAGTGTGACTTCATCCTTAGATATACTAATAATATATATATATATATAGCTTTTGAAAACCAAAGTAATCACAAATACGCACTCTCATATACGTATTATCTCTCCCTAGTGTCTTTCCCTAGGTTAACGCCACAACCTAGAGCTCCGGTACCAAATGTGACGACCCGCCCCGCACTAGCCGGCATTTACTCCAAAAGTGCGCTGTACACATGCCCAACTAGCGCAGAATGGTCGCCAAAGAAAGGAAATAAGAGAATGAACTAATCAAGAACCTGTAGAATGTCTCACATCGCATGGAATAAAATATAATAATAATATAACTTGACATAAAACAGGCGAGACAGTGCATAAGCTGAAAACTAAACCATCATAGCAGCGGAAAATCCAAGTACATCTTATGTTCCAAACTACCATTATTACAACTTTTCAAAACTGTCTCTAAAGCAAATAAGATAGGTATGCTACTAATGCCCAAAGTAGATACCAACAGTGACCAAGGGAGAATAATAGGAGATAATACGTGCAAGCCTCCTGCTCATCTCTGGACAGCTACTCGTGCACAACCAGCTAACTTGTCTCTAGTCTTCTCATGTGAGCACCCAGAATAATAAGAAGAGACATAAAACTCTGGGTCAGACAAAAGTCTGGTATGAGCGATAAGCAACAAAACAGAACAATAACAGGTATAATCCAATCATACCTGAACCTGAACCTGCAACCAAAGAGTTAGCACTACATACTGTACAATACTCTAAGGTGCCGCTAACACATGGTGTGAATAATACGGGGTGGGGGTGTGCATGTCATAGTGATGGCAAACAATCAAGCATAGAAACCATCCTCACATCTCTCACTCAGTGCATAAAGCATACGATACCCACTACCTTGGTCACCTAATCCTTTGGGCCATGACGGAATCCAATCCTGTACAACTATCACTACAAGCCCATTATCCATATCTCAGTGGTGAACCAAAGTTATGAATACCGACAACCCATTTGCACACGTCCCGCAGCAAATCCCAATCATGAAGAGAACTCATTGGTTCCCAACTGGATCCTGAGCTCTAACTTCCACTTGGACTACCTTTGCATCTCGGGATTTGGTTTCCTCCTGTTCGGGTCGGTCGGTTAAGCACCTTTCATTCTGGTCGGTTTTCATCATCTCTACCCTGGTCGGTCGATATTGCCCCCCCCCCCCGGTCGGTCGAACACTTCACCATTACTGGTCGGTCGTACTTCACCATCCCTGGTCAGTCGTACTTCATCATCGTATGGGGTCGGTCGAACATTGCATAGTGAACGGTCTTGCCCAGCCTGGTCGATCTCCCTAGTCGGTCGAACACTTCATACAGGGTTGGTCGGGATGTCCTCCTTCTATTCGGGTCGGTCGTGAGCTCGGGTCGGTCGGTCAAAACCTTCCCCTGGTCGGTCTAACTCGACCCAAAGAAAACCTGCACCATTTCAGCAAGCTATTTTCGCCTCTCGACGGCGGTTCAACCATTCTGACTTTATAACGCAATCATAGGTCATACCAAACAGTAGTAGCAACATGTATAATCAACCATAAACACCAAAACGACAATTTAATCATAACAATATGGATCAAATGTAGCCAAAACCCATGTTTTCCCCTTAACCATGTTTAAGCATAACTAATGATAGGATTAGCAAAACTTAACCAAATTAACCCAATTTTCTATCAGAGACCTAAAATAATATTTTGGAATTTCTAAATATTTTTCTAGATTTTTATGATGCATAATTTCGCTAATTATCACTAATCACTCCTTAATCCCCTAAATTTCAGGATTAGCAAAATCAGTCGAAATCAACCCAAATTCTCATCAGAGGCATAAAATGAAATTTAAGAATTTTACAAATTTTTCCAGAATTTAATTACGCATAGTTTTGCTAATTTTCACTAATCACCCCTAATTAGCCATAATTAGTGAAAAACAAAGCAAATCACTCACCTTTGCCACAAAGTAAACCATAGATCTGAAATAATCTCTGATTTGGATCCAATCTCTATGTGTTCCATTAGCTCTATCCCAATCCTTATGCTAATCCGCCTTGATTTGATGTAGATTAAGCTAATATGTGATTAGAGATGACAAAAAGGTGTTTTGGAGTGTTTTAAAAGATGGAGGCCATTGCTAGAGCTTAAGGAAGGTTTGTGGCCGCTGAGAAAACTGCAATGAAATGATTTTCCTAACCCTTCCAGCCCTCTCATAACCCTAATCCCGAAATTCCCCTTTGGGCCTAGCTGTTAATCACCCGGTTAAGCCCAATTAAGCAGTTTTTCACTATTTGAAACTTGTTTCAGCCATATCTCCCAAATGGTGAGTCCGTTTGGCTAATGTGACCACTCTACGAAAAGTTAAACCATCAAACGAATCTAATGGAAGTGGTTTCAGGTCAAATTTCCTTTCCAATCAAAAGTTATGGCCAAAACAATATCGGTTAGGGGCAAAATGGTCATTTAAAAATCGGCAAAAATCATGAACATGGGAAATGACCCCAATAGTTGTCTCCCAAAGTTACACGACCATACGACTTCATACGAAAAAGAAATAAATATTCTACGATCCTATATACGTAGAATCCGGGTTGTTACATCTCTGGCCATTGCCACTTCAACAAGCACAAACTTCTCACTACGGGACTCACGAAAAATCCTGTTGTACCCACACTCAACCACCATTACCAATCACTTTGCGTCACCTAACTCTCTAGGCAAACGTGACCTCGTAGCCCTTTCACTCTCGAATCGAGTGCCTCAAACCGATCGCTCCCCTCACCCAGGTTCGTCATGCCCTTCCTCAGAGACCAAATCGCACCATCCACATCCATCGCACAAACAACACCCTGCTCCGTTCGAACTCCCAAACTCGACTGCCCCAGCTCGTCACTTCCATCAACACACCTCTCGACACTCCAACTCCTAACGCAAGCGCTCATCGACGATGTCAAGCTTCAGATCAATGGTTGGAACCTTGCCCTAGCTTGGTTCGAGCTTCCGTTCGATTTTGATTTCCGCCCCTTTTCTGTTTGAAGCTTTCTATTTAAACGTTGAAATGAAATAAAGGGAAGGTAAATCGCTGTTTTATAAGGAAGAGGGGTGGAAGAAAAGTGGGCACGGTGTGTTTTGTTTTGTGGTGTTAGAAGGAGGCACAGGTTGTTTTGTTTTGTGGAGATGGATCAAGGCACAATGATGTTTTGTTTTGTCCACAACTTTGTTATTTATTTTTATTTTAAATTGTTTTTGAATTAAAAATATGTATCCTTAAATTAAATTAACCATTGATCCCGAGCTCCTTACTGAACCTAACAACTGACAATTTTAGGGTAATACCCCTATTCGGGACACGCTGGGATAGGTTACGAAGTTCGATTTGATCGTCTTGAGGCGATATTAATTTAAATTGATATAGATTAAATTCAACACAATTTATTCTGCGATAATAAATTAATATTATCGTTTCTAATTCCAACAGAAGTCTGAACTGTATTTAATTCAGTTTTAAAATCTCAAACTGAATTATATTTTCGCATAACGACGATTTAATATATTCGATATTAAATCGAAATTGATTATTAAATTGATAACTTAATATAAAATTCCATTTATATTATCCACCCAATATTTAAATCCATATTAAATATTTAAAATTAACCCATAAGAACCCGGGTCATTACAGACAGATAATAATTGATCGTGAGTACGTACAAATACGATTTAAAATCTAGACTTTGAAATTTGAAAACATGTTAATTTATGAATAGCAGCATTTACATATGCATATATCACAGCACTTACTAAAACCCATTTTTACATTTCATGAATGGTAGCACATATTTGTTAGCGTTTGTTTAAATTGATTTTATACATGTATATGAAGAACAACACTTATACATAGCATGTTTTAAAAATGCCATTTTTTCACATGTTTTGTTCTTTGTTTCAAAGGATTTAGAACTTTGAGTTTTTGCAAATACTTGAATTTGAAAACTTATGACACTTGAATTTAAAACATGTCAAGACCGTTTTGTTGTCAAAGCAAGTTTAAAGGCCATCACAAATTCACATGTACATCAACATCAAAAACATGAAAGTATTATTTCATTTTGCAAGCATGTTTTATTTATATATATGTACATATTTGAGATAACACCTACACTAGAAAAATGATTTGAAAGCATGCATTTTCACATGGCAAAACTTTGTTGTATCTACGTTTTCAGTTTAGATTTTATTTTTTCCTTTCTTTACCTTAAGATTTTTATGAAATTTTCTTCTTTGTATTTTTCCAAAAACACATTCAATTTGTCAAACCCCATGTACTAAAAGATTACCCAATCTTGTACAAAAATACCATGGATCTTTCCTTCCCTAGATGAGCACTTAAGAAGTGATTTTCTATGCCTAATACTCACATGGCCGTGAGCAAGATAGTGCAGAAATTTCAGATTTTTTTTAATACCTTGGAGGCCAAGGTAGTGTAGTTTATATTACATGTTAAATCAACATTTTTTTATATGAGAAAAATGAGCTAGTAAACATGTGAAGACTGAGCTTAAATTGGTACAAAGGAAGCTACTATTTTTGGCGAAGTCCAATGATAGATTTAGCAAGTAATAAAAGGTACAAAATGCATTAAATTTGATTGTTCTTAGCTGTAAGGACCTGTAACTTCCCGGTAAGGAAAGAGCGGATACTTTGAGAACAAGCCACATCGGAACGCAAACAGAAGAACATTTCATTGCTTATTACAACAATTCCATCAGAATACAAGAATATACAGAGTATAAACAAATAAAATACATTCAACAAATATCAGAGATTACAATAAATTACATAGCAGCGGAAAAACAATACAAAACGCAACTAAAAGTAATACACGGATACAGAGCTTTCCGAGTATCGTTCCAGCTGTAAACCAGGATCCTGTGAATATAAATCTGTAAAACCAAAACTACTAGCTGCCCGTGTCAAAATAAGGGCACCCGGAGTTTAGGTTAAAACAATAAACTCCAGGTCAGTCATGTGACTGGTGTGAGAACTGAAACAATTATTAATCTTCATTTTAAAGTTAGGTAAATCAAGGGACCACGCCGTATAACACGGAACGGGTTTCCTCCCAAGAATACCAGTGCATAAAACAACAGCGCAATGCTAAATAAAGAACAATGAAGCTATTATAAGACCCAGGTCCCATCACACAATGCAACACAAGCCGGAGGATATGGTTTTTACCTTATAATAGCCAAAGAATGCTTGATACGCTAAATTTCATGTTTTATTATTACTATAAGTGTATGGTATCAAAACAATTTCAATCATAAGTATCAATTATAGACGACATAAGTGCCCCATACCACTATGTCGCCATATATAGGTATACAATCAAAACCGCAAAGTCACGTATTGGGAGTTGGCTTTCCATCCGTGAACCGAGGCAAAAGATAGTCCTCGCCGATTTGAGACAATCTAGCCCATGTCTCAGGATCAGAGCTCGAGTGACCCTTGGATTTCAGGGTCGGTCCACCGATGTGGATTAAACTTAAACCCTGGACACTGCGTTTCCCCGCCCTTTGGGGCGTAAATAAGCCAAATGACTCCATCGGCTCCACACAGTCACCGATATATCCGAGGCGCCTCGCAACAGCAACAACCACACAGGTGAAAATAATATAAATGTCAGGGCTGATAGGTCACTGACACCACCCTAGCTAGAAGGAAACGCATGCCCTCCCTGCAGTCCTCTCCCGTTTCTGGTTCACAACCGGGGTGTGAGGCTCGCGAATCAACGTTACACAAAGGTATGCCATACAGATGGTGCTTTGATCATCAACCACAAGACTTTGCTTTTCAACAGAAGCCTTGATCAATTGCCACTTAGGCATGCCACACTGGTAATTCACTCCATGCGATTGATATCCATCAATATATAACCCCTGAGCTCGTACGTCTCAAAGAAGGGCGTTAAGCAAGAGAATAAATTCTCCGCCGCCAAACAGATATATATTTAATAGAAATCAATCACACAGAATAAAATCCAATGTCAGACACACGGTCCATTTACAAGTTCGTTCTGGGTCTGAACGAAACCGGAGGCACCTTGTACCTCGCATATCCATCAATCTCCAAGTACGTCTGGACGATCACCAACTGATTCCCTTCTCTTGGATGTACGACCCAATCAAGATCATCAGTAATCACCCAAACGATGTGAAGACCTCTCGTCTTCGACCACCGTCTTCATCCTCGACACCACGTCGAATCAGTTATTCAGAATGGGGTAAACCCGGTCTTTCTGAATAACTCGCGTATATAATAAACAAGTGTTACACAAACACAACGTTCGCCTCATTCCAATTCAGAATATTCTTTTATTCAAATATTTTTATACTTTGGGGAAGGTTCCCATTAATTTTATCAAAGATAAATTCTTTAAATTTATTCTTTAATCTTCTTTTGAATATCAATTCAAATTAGTCGGGATTAGCGAACCACGCCGAAGTAATCATTTATTTTATTTACCAATCCCAACCTATTCATCCCATGAAGTAAAACTGGTCATACTTCATATCTAACGCCACGGTGTTATCGGTAAATTCAATTACCATTTCACGTTCAAATCTAATTAAAGATTTAACTATCGCCTGGAGCAAAACTGGTGATACTCCATTCTCGATTATTTCAATCTACTTAAAGATTCATTAAAACTCCACTTGGTTTTAATCTTCCCAATAATCACTATCAATGATTATTTAACTTGGGAAATCATATCCCATCTTTAACTGGGTTAAAGAACCAATGTCATTTAAAACATCGTTCACTATAAACCCAAAATCACATTCACTTCCAATTCAGTTATTGAAACTTCTGGTTACTTTTAAAACCCTTTCAAATCCAATTTATTTGTTTCAAAAATAAATAAATTATTATTCTAGTTCAAAACCAGTTCATTTCGATAAAAATCTAATTTTATCTTTTAAAATTTGGAATTTTTCATCTCAATTCTTCACAAATCATTTCTTATGATTTTACACAAATTATTACTATTTTTAATAATTTTATCAAGGTCCGTACAGTCGAATTCCATCAACGGCCATCGAACTGCACTAATAGTGACCTTTTCCAAATTTGATTTGGACATAATTCCAAATCAACCATTATATTTCAAATCTCTAATATTCATTTGAAAGCTCTTTTCGATACGAACCCAATAGTTTCAGTTTTAGGAGAATCTGACGGTCGGATCTCCCGTAATATCCATTCGAAGTCAATGGTCGAAATTCGCGAACTGCCGCGACGCGGTGCGTTCTATTCAGGCCATTCTATATATATAATATATATTATATATATTTCGTCGATTTCCTTTTAAAACGTATTCTATAAATCGTTTTAAATTCATTTTCAAAACGATTTCAACTTCATATTCAATTTCTAATCAAAATTGAATACTCTGTATCATTAATCTATAAATGATAATATTTTCAAAACGTTATAATTTGAAATCAATTCCTTTTCGATATTCATTATAAAAATGAATAAAATCGATATAAATATCGTTCACGTCAAAATGGCGTCAATCTAACCAATACGGCTTTATATATTTTAATAACTTTGTTATTCTATTCAACAAATGAATATTTTCTTCAACACATGAATATTTATTTTTCTATTCAACACATGAATTTATACTTCTATTCAACACATGAATATTTTCAACACATGAATATTCTCAACACATGAGCATCGTCAACACATGACTATTTTTGTTATTTAATGTATTTTATAAAATTATGATAAAGATGTAAATTTTATTGTTTAAAATATTTTATTTCATTCCACATCACACAATCAAATTTCACAACACAGCAATCAAACAAACAAGTCATCCATGGTCTGTGGATGACGGGTGTCGGGTGCTACTAAGCACCGTCTGCATCCTAGTATATATTTCAAACTAGAAATAAATTAAAGGTGAGGAGTTCTCACCGTTGGGATCCACTCCACTAGTTTTATTTCTGAATTGCTGGACAGTCTGGATCTATTTGAAATTCTAGTGCAGTCTTTGCCCCGCTGTTTGTAATAAAAATTATATTTTTATTGTTTCATTCCAATAAATAAAAATCATATTTTTATGTCTACTTCATATATAAAGATTGAATTTTTATATCATCGCTATAAAAATCACATTTTTTATTTCAATATATATATAATAAAAATCAGATTTTTATTTCGCTACATATATAAAGATCAAATTTTTATTAGTTATATAATATAAAAATCATGTTTTTATTCTTTCTATACTATAAAAATCATATTTTTATTATCTACATTATATAAAAATTATATCATTAATCTCTACATATAATGAAAATCATATTTTTATTATCTTTACTATATAAAAATCATATTTTTATTATCATACTTATATAAAAATTATATTTTTATATCGTTGTTTAAATTATAAAAGATCATGCTTTTATCGAAGCAAAGATTAAATATTTTACCTTTACCAATAAATTTAATAGCGATTAAAAATCTGTTTTTATAACCATTAAAAATCAATTTTTATAGCGTTTAAAAAATCAGTTTCTTTTCATGCTTTTCATTTGTAAAAACCCTTTGTAAAATTAATTACTTTAGCTAAATAAACCAAAACGAACAAAACAAAATAAAGAAGCTTACAGTCTTCGTCAAAGGCAAAGGGGCTCGCGTCGTTCGTCGCCTGACTGGGCAGAGGAGGGAGGAGGAGGCATCGTGGCCTGGAGGCGGCATTCAGATGAGGTAGGCAGCGCTGTCGGGGGGGTGTTTGCATGGCGGTTTGGGGGAGTTTGGGGTTCGCGAGCGGGTAAGGGGGAGGAGAGGAAGGAGCGCGAGGTGGAGAAGAAGAAGGGGAGGGCGGCGCTGCGCCTGGCGATGGCGGCGGCAAGGTCTGGTGGGGCACGATGGGGAGCGTCAACGCGATTTCTTTTTCTTTTTGTTTTTTTTCGATATGATCTGATAAGGAGAAGGGTGAATATATAATAATATATATTATTTTATTTTATTTAATTAATTTCAAAAGGCAACTTTTTATTTTGACCTCGAAATCGAACCCACCGACTGTCGTCCATAGCTAATTACCCCCATTCCGAACACAATGGGATATGTATCGCAAGCTGATTCGATCGTTTCGATCTGTTTTCGTCAAAATCAAAATATAGCTCTATATATTGAATTTGAACGCGCACTTCAATCTACCGGGGTCACATACTAACTCTAAAAATTCTCGAAAAATATTTTCTAACTTCATATTGACGATACGGTCCTAACAAAACTAATTTCGTTGAATTCTGAGACCGTTCGAAAAATGGCCATTTTCCAGTCGATTAAAATCAACTGAAACTGGTCAAACGCGTTTTCCTTTGCCACGCTCACATATTGATTCGAAAAATTACGAATTTTGGAACCTAGCAATAACTAGACATCCCGTGTAACACCCCGTATTTCAGTTAACACTAAAGTAACAAATTAAAGAGTAACTAATCTCAGACGTGAGAATTACGGGAAACGTGTTGCGCCATTGTGTTCATCTCGGAATTCTGGTTGAGATAGAGTCCGAGTTTGCGTGAATTGGACTTCGTATGAAGAAGTTATGGCCATCGGAAGTTTCAGAAAAATTTAAACAGATTTCGAAAATTCAAATTTCAGAGTCAGATGGGCTAGGCGGGAAATTTCCCTCCAGGGCCAGTTCGACAATAGGGTCGACCTGGAGGTCCACCTACCCTGACCAGGTCGACCATAGGGTCGACCTGGTGCTCGACCTCACCCCCCCCCCCCCCCGGGGCAGATTTGATTGATGACCTGTTTATGACTGTATGCTGAGTCATTAGGATTTCTGATCTGCTCTGATTGGCTGGGGTTAATTCTGGGTTAATCTGACGGCCTAAACTAATCCTAAACTCTATAAAAAGACATGTAGACTCAAAACCTAAAATCAAATTAAAATTAGATTCATGGCCTCCATGCCGTCACCTTGGAACCTATAATAGCCGCCACCAATTGGAGAGGAAGAAAGCTAATCAAATTCAAATCTATTCAACTCTAACAACGAATCTACTTCAAAGGAAAGCTAATTCAACTTCAGAACTCAAGACCTTCTTTGAGTTGTGAGTTCGATTTCTTTAATAAAATAATTAACAATTTAATTGGATTGAGTTATGATGCGGATTATATGGTTATGTTGTGAATTATTGACCGCATGCTATCATCTATGTTGTAAAATTGTGATGTTATCATTTATGTTGTAAATTCTATGATGTTATCATCTATGTGGTAAAGTTGTGATGTTATCATCCATGTTGTAATTCTATGATTATGTATTCATAGTGATGTTTCATATGCTAGTTTGGTTATGTTGATTCATATGGTAAATCATATGTATGTATGCCAGTTAGGATGTTAATTGAGACATGAATCTTATGCAAATTAGTGAAAATTTTATATACAACCTTATATGTTTCATGACATCTATTGTAAGTGTAAATTGGATCTAAAATTAGGCTATGACATGTGTGAGTTATATGCTAGTATACAAATTTCTACATGCTAGTTTACATGTAAGTTTACACCATCGTTATATTGCATAAATCACATATGCGAGTTTATATAAATATATGTGTTTGGAGTATGAATCATGCTATGTAAGTTTGTGGTTATTGCCTATGCAAGTTTACACCTTTAGATGTAGATCTATGACATACATGATTTATGAAAGTTTATGACTATTGCCTAAACAAGTTCACACCTTTAGATTTGGATCTATGACATATGTCGTTTTATGCAAATTTGTGACTTTGGCCTATGCAAGTTTTAGATGTAGAACCTCATTCACGCATGCAAGTTCACCCCTTATGTTTAGATCTAGTTTTATCTGTATGTATGTTGTGATGTTTTCTCTTTATTCCATGAGTTAGACTATTCGCGTCTAACGTATATTTTACGTTAAACGAACAAACATACAACGTGGGGCAATGGGATAATATTAAAAGATTTAATTTGGAGAATTGGCATAAATGCCTTAAATGGTATAAAATAAATTTGTGATGAAAATTGGTATGATTTTGCATACCAGAAATAGATGGACATAATTGAGTCAATTATGGCCATAGTTAAATTTGGAATTGATTGATAATTTGAATAGGGAAATTAATTCAAATTGGGGGATAATTAATTTTGTGTAATTAATCGTCTAAGACACGAGGTTAGGCTCTTTTGTGGTGTAAGACTGCCCGGACCGGCCCGGCAAATCCAGCTGTCACAAATGCCAGTCTAATGTGGGAGGTCTTAGGCATAAATTAAATGCGTAACAGTTGTAAAGACACGAGGTTAGGCTCGTTTGTGGTGTAAGACTGCCCGGACCCGCCTGGCAAATCCAGCTGCCACAAATGCCAGTCTAATGTGAGAGGTCTTTACAAGGTTACGGTGTTAATGAATTAAGAAACACTTAACCAGATAAATATGTGGTGGGACATAGGGGTTAAGTGGGTGCCTTGGGTGGCATATGGAATTTAGTGGGTGCCTTAGGTGGCATTTGAAATACGATTAGAAACACTTAACCAAAAATTGAAACATGTAAGTGAACATGAATAAGAAGAGGGTTAAGTGGGATGTACTAGAGGGGACCAAGCTTAGGTGGATAGATTATGTCAAGTAATGGGGGCCCGTTTCAACCATTAACACATACGTATCTTTGTGGGTTCGACCCAAGTCGAGGACGGGACACGCATACTAGGCTTGACTGTAAGAGGCCAAAACGGGTTAACGGTGGCAACGCAAGTCCAACGGTTTCATGTGCGTGTGTGGGCCCAGGCTGGTAGGTAAGATGTTGTTGCATCATGTAGGTATAAGCCGTGCATTATTGGTGGTATCGGGCTGCCACTTTGGGGAGTGATACACCCCACTGTGGGGCAAACATGGGTATCTACGTGTTAGGGAGTCGATCGCATGGGGGTAGTGGGTACACCTAGTGGAGATAGGGGCAGGCGGCGCCTATGAAGGCAACTAGGGGTGCACGAAACTACCATTATCGTTATTAAGTTCTGTAGGCGGGATCAACCTTAGGGTAACTAGTGGTGGTGCAGTTTAGTAATTATCTTATAGTGACTAGGTGTGCCTTTAACATTATCTTTGTTCATCTTATTTCCTTGTTTACTCTGCCATACTCAATTGCTCACAGTCATTTCCTTATTTTCCAACTTATGTCTTAGCCTAGTTATTCTGGTAATTATATTGTTAAAGTTATCGCACTCGCCAGACTTTATGTCTGACCCCCCCCTTTGTTTCCACCTCTTTTCTTCCTCCCCCCCCCCCCCAAGGTGCTCAGGATGGAACTAGCACCAGTGGAGCTTGATTTTGGACAGTTGTATCTCTGCTTTTAGAAGTTGCTTGGATCGCTGAAGTAAAAGTTCATCCTATCTTATTTATGGCTATTTTGTATTGGGGTTATGTCTTTCAATTTATGTACTTTGATTTAGTCAAGATGGATATTATGTACTTTGATTCTGGTATTTGATGATGTAATCAAACTTATGTGTTTACCGCTGCAATGAATAAAGTTTTAAAGTTTTAAGTACTGTTTATATCTATCTTGTTGATAAGTTTCTGTTCTATACACACTTAAAACGCTCCATAGAAGTTAATGCATTCCCTTTGTGAGTGACATTAACGGACGTGGGGTGTTACACGTGGTATCAGAGCTGAAGGTTACCAGAACAGATATGAATTTTGAAAAACTGTTTTTCAAAAGCACTTTTATAACGAAGTACCTTCAAAAGTACGTTTTAAGCAAAGTATTTTCAAGAGAAAAGCTTATTTTAGAAAGCATAACCCCAAGAGCCATATATTTTTCCTTCGGTTCTTTTGTATTGAATCTTTCCTTTTTAGTTTTAGCATGTCTGGAATTCCCGAGATACCCAAGGGAATAACGATACCAGGATGGTTTAGGAGGTATTTGGAGACTAGGGCCACTACTGCAAGTCTAGCAAATGCTCCTCCTCCTCCTCCTCGTGTCGATACTTTTGATAAGATATGTAAGGACTTTCGGGCAATGGGTGGAAAACCTTTTCACGGGATGGAGAGGTTTGTTGAAGCTCAAAATTGGCTAAAGGAGGTGGAAGAATTGTTTGGGATCTTTGAAGTGGAAGATGGAAGAAAGATCCAGTTAGCTGCCTGGCTAATGAAGGATGAGGCCTCGTTTTGGTGGGAAGTCACTAATGGAGAACGTCCAGTCGATACATGGCCAGATTTTAGGTGGAGGTTTGAGGCGAAGTTTCTCTCACGGGCTGAAGAGAATTTATACATGGAAAGGTTTCTAGCATTGAAGCAGGGGAATCTATCGGTGAAAGAATACGTCAACAAATTCAATCAGTTGGCAAGATTTGGCTTGGACTTGGTGAATACACCAGAAAAGAAGGCCTTGAGATTTGTTAAGGGTTTGAACGAGCCGCTTCATGGGTTAGCTATGACCAACATCCCCATGGGGGATACTTTTGAGAGACTAGTTGACATGGCGCTTTTGCATGAAGAAGAGAAGGGCGCCAATGCTAATAAGGCACCCGAGAAGAAAGGGGATCAAAAGAAACTGCAACAGAACAAGAAAGGTGGTAAGGCAACAATGGTAAGGGAAAGAAGAGATGCTTTAACTGTGGGACACCAGGCCATCTAAGCAAAGATTGTAGAAAGAAAAAGAAGACTGGCTGTTTCCACTGTGGCGAAGCGGGACATCTGATTAAGAACTACCCAAGGAAAGGGCAGAGGGCAGGGTCTACCTCGAGAGGACAGGTGCAGGCTCTTATGGCACCAGGGTAGGCAAGGGGGCAAGTTCAGGCTCTCGTGGTCCCACCGCTGCAAGAAAGAGGTAGAGCAATTTCCGTTGAAAGTTTAGTTTTTCTGTTTGATCATCCTGTTCGTACTTTATTCGATTCTGGCGCATCACATTCGTTTATCTCTACATCATTAGTTGAAACACTGCACCTAGATACTAGTTTAGTTACAGATCCCTTAGTAGTCTCAAATCCTATTGGTGGTTCGGCTCATCTTTCTATGATTTGTCGGGATTTGAGAGTGTTTATCTTGGGCGTTGGGTTTGAATGCAACGCCTTTGTTCTTGGCTTCATGGGCTACGGCTTGATTCTAAGTATAGATTGGCTAACTAGATACGGGGCCATCCTAGGTTGTGAAAGAAGGGTAGTTAGATTGTTGACTCGTTGTGGAAAGACCCTTGGTATCTCTTGTGACCATAGAGGTCCAGTAATGCTTAGCTACCTAGAATCCCTTTGTAACAACCTGTATTCTACACATCATAGGATTGTAGAATATTTATTTCTTTCCCACGTGAAGACGTATGGTCATGTAACTTTGGGAAACATCTATTAGAGTCATTTCCCATGTTCATGATTTTTGTTGATTTTTGAATGACCATTTTGCCCCTAGTCGGTACTGTTTCGGCCATAACTTTTGATTGGAAAGGAATTTTGACCTGAAACCACTTCCATTTGATTCGTTTGATGGTTTCTCTTTCCGTAGAGTGGTCATAATAGTCAAACGGACTTACCGTTTGGGAGATATGGCTGAAACAAGGTTTGGAGGGTGAAAAACTGCTTAACCGGGCCAAATCGGGTGATTAGTGAGTAGGCCCATAACCCATTTCGGGATTAGGGTTATGGGGGGGCTGAAATGAGATGGAGAATCATTCCATTTTAGTTTTCTAGCCTCCACTTATCACCAAGGATCCCTAAAAATGGCCTCCAACCTCTAAATCACCTCCAAATCATCTTTTGGTCAAGGATTTGGCTTAGCAACCCCTAATCAAGGAAGATCTTCACTAAAGCAACTTAGGAGCTGTTGTTTGGCATTGAGATTCACATCAAATCAGAGATTTATTTCAGATCTTAGTTTATTTTGTGGCTAAGGTGAGTGATTTGCATAGTTTTGCACTAATTATGGCTAATTAGGGGTGATTAGTGTTAATTAGCGAATTTAAACATGATAAAATTCTGGAAAAATGTTTATAAAATTCGGAATGATGTTTTAGACCTCTGATATGAATTTGGGTTAATTTGGTTAAGTTTTGTTAATCCTATCATTAGTTTCACCTAAACATGCTTAAGGGGAAAATATGGGATTTTTGGGTATGTTTGATCCATTTCTACTTATCATATTGATGTTTTGATGTTTGTGGTTGATTATGTATGTTGCTATGACTGTATGGTATGCTTTGTGATTGATTAGAATAGTTAGAATGGTCGAAAACGCCGTCGAATGGCGTAAACAGCTCGCTGGACAAGGTGCAGGGATTCAGATCGCATAGGGGATTGAGGGACGATCGGATCGCCCTATGGGATCGTGGGACATTCCCACGAGTCGAGTCATCCCCTCCGAACCGAACCATCTGCGCAAGGCCCACGAGCAACAATCGTGAACTTCTACCCGACCCGATCCACTCGTGCTTCGTATCACGATCCGAACAAGAAGAAAGCAGCATCCACGATCTGATGCAAAGCGAGACGACGATCCGAACCAGGAGAGAACCACGAGCTGGAGGGGCGCAATCCGATCCGTATGAGGTATCATGATCCGAACCAAGGAGGGGAGCACGATCCGAGGCAAATAGAAAGGGGACCGCAATGACGATCCGATCACATGGAGGATCACGACCCGATCCGATGCATGAGGTGCGACCCGATCCGAATGCCTAAGGCCGGTCCGATAAAGAATGTGAAGGCTGATCCGATCCGATTCGATGGTGATGACCAATAACCCGAGATGCAAAGGTAGTCCAAATGGAAGTTACGGCTTAGGATCCCGGAACCAGTTGGGAACCAATGAGTTCACTTCATGGTTGGACTTTGCTGCGGGACGTGTGCTAAGGAGTTGTCGACGTTCATAACTTCGATTCACCACTCAGAATGAATGATGGGCTACTTATCAGTGCAGTAGGGTCATTATGACCTGAGGGGCAAAGTGATGGTAGCAAGACTACGTTATCAGTGCAGTATGGTCATTATGACCTGAGGGGCAAGGTGATGCGTAGTAGGACTATGAGCCAGCGCAGATGGGGTGAATAACTCCATGGGGCAAGTGGACATAGTAAGGATTAGTAAGGCTATGAGCCAGTGCAGTGGGGTTCTTGAAACTCCATGGGGCAAAGTGGACATAGCGAAGGATTTGTGGCTACGTTATCAGTGCAGTGAAGCCATTTATGACTTCATGGGGCAAAGTGATCGTAGCAAGGTATGTTGGGTGATCGAAGTGGTGAATATCGTATACTTTACGCACTGAGTGAGAGATGTGAGGATGGATGCTATGCTTGATTGTTTGCCATCATTATGACATGCAAACCTCCCCCACCTCCGTATCTTTATATTGATTGATATGATACCTCAGAGTGTTGTACAGTATGTAGTGCTAACTCTTTGGTTGCAGGTCCAGGTTCAGGTATGTTTTAGTCTACCTGTTATTGTTCACTTTAGATGCTTATCGCTCATACCAGGCTTTATGTCTGACCCAGAGTTTTATGTCTCCTCTTATTACTCTGGGTGCTCACACGAGCAGACTAGAGACAGGTTAGCTAGTGATGCGCGAGTAGCTGGTTCGGAGGCGGGCAGGAGGCTTTCACGTATTATATATATGTACGCATTCTCCCTGTGTCGTTGGTGGTCGCTACTTGGGCATTAGTGGTGTGCCTCATTTATCTTGCTTTTGCTTTGAGACAGTTTAAAAGTTGTAATAAGCTATATTTTTTTGGATTTCCGCTGCTATGATGTTTAGTTCTGATTTTCAGCTTATGCACTGTCTCTCCTGTTATATGTCAAGTATGTTGTTATTATATTTTGTTCTATGCGCTGTGAGACATTCTACAGGTTCTTTGTATGTTCATTTCCTTCTTCCTTTTCCTTCTGACGACCCGTTCCGTGCTAACTGGACATGTGTACAGCGCACTTTTGGAGTAAATGTCGGTTGGTGCGGGGCGGGCCGTCACACTTGGTATCAGAGCTCTAGGTTGCGTAGTTAACCTAGGGAAAGACACTAGGGAGAGTTAGTACGTATATGAGAGCGCGTATTTGTGATTACTTTGGTTTTCAAAAGCTATGTATATATATACTATTAGTAGTATAAGAATGAAGTTGCAATGCACTAGTACCACTATGGGGTCGTTAATCGTTTCCCTTTTACAGATTGACGATGAGCCAATATGTTAGAGGTACCAGTAGAGGGGCCAATAATGGGAATGCCGCTGACATGAGGGCGATGTTTACCAACCTCATGAGAGACATGCTTAGAGAAGTGCAAGGGGCAGTTCCCAATCCCAGAGCTGGTGTTGGCCCAGTAATGCAGGCGCCTAGGGTCGATTTCGCCAAGTTGTGCAAAGATTACACTAATCTTGGTGGGAAGCCGTTCCACGGAACGGAGTCGGCCACAGATGTTCAAGATTGGATTGATAGTTGCGACCGTATCTTCGATGACTTGGGTCTTGAGGATGCGATGAAGAGAAGGCTAGCGTCTCGTCAGCTGCAAGGGCGAGCGATGAATTGGTGGAATGCTATTAGAACAGCTACTCCAGAGGACTAGGTTACTTGGGTTCAGTTCAAGGCTCGCTTTAGCGAGAAGTTCATTCCAGCTGCCCAGAAGTCAGTGTTGTTCAAGAGGTTCTTGGAACTCAAGCAAAATGGGAGGGCAGTTTCTGATTATATTGCTGAGTTCGACACTTTGTCGAAGTACGGACTGTCTCTCATTGATACTCCTGAGAAGAAGAATGAGAAGTTCATTGTTGGTTTGGATGGGTACTTGGGGGAAAGGCTTATCAACCACATCGATGAGACTTTTGAATCGATCGTGGGGAAAGCTTTGAAATCAGAGAGTCTTTACCCTAAGTCAAAGACTGAGGCTGCATCTGCAGAAGAGCCAAAGTCGCAAGCAGGCAGTGGAGGCAAGAATAGCTCTCAGAATAAGAGGAAGCAGGACCAATCTAAGAGTGACCAGAAAAAGAGCAAGAAGGATGTTGAGTGCTTCAGCTGTGGAAAGAAAGGCCATTATGCTAAAGAATGTCGGGCCAAGCCAGCGGAAAGGAAGTGCTACAACTGTGGTCAAGTGGGACATCAGAAGGACAAGTGTCCGCAACCTCTTAAGGAGAAGCAGATTGTGAAAGCATATGCTCTTGATGCTATTCCTTCTTCGTCGAATGCCCCAACTGCGGCGGAGAAGGGAAAAAATGTTGTTATTCAAGGTATGCTTTCTATTTATGATGTACCAGTTCGAGTTTTGTTTGATACTGGGGCTTCCCGTTCCTTCATATCTAGTGATCTGGTAGATAGGTTGGGACTGGAACCCGAGATAGTCGATAGACCATTGGTTGTGACGAACCCGATTGGTGGTTCGACTAGCATTAGTATGATTTGCAGGAATTTGGTCTTATCGAGTCATGGATGTATGTTTGTATGTGATTGCTTTGTTTTGGGCTTTACTGGGTATGGCATTATATTGGGAGTCGATTGGCTCCAAAGATACGGGGTGGTGGTAGACTGTGAGGGCTTTTTGGTGACAGTGAGGGCGGAAGATGGGCGGAGGGTAGTGTTCGGTAGTCTACCTAGTGAAGGGGTTATGGCTAGTTTTGTAGATTCCCTCGACATCCGCAGGATGAGTTGTCAGATGTTCCCGTGGTTGGCCAGTATCCGGACGTCTTCGAGGAGGTGACCGGGCTTCCACCACACCGAGAGATTGAGTTCCGTATTGATTTAGTGAAAGATGCCAGACCTATAGTGATGCCACTTCGTCGTATGGCACCAAAGGAGCAGCGAGAGCTCGGGGTGCAAGTCAGCAATCTTTTGAAGAAGGGATTGATTAGAAGGAGTGTCTCCGAGTGGGGAGCACCAGTTGTGTTTGCCACTAAGGCAGATGGTTCCCTTCGCTTGTGTGTGGACTATCGCGAGTTGAATAAGGTGACGAGGAAGAATAAGTATCCTCTACCGCGGATAGATGATTTGTTTGATCAGCTGGAAGGAGCAAGAGTGTTCTCCCAGTTGGACCTCGCGACAGGATTTCATCAGCTTCGAGTAGCGGATGAGAGTGTTCCGAAAACGGCATTTAGGACGCCGTCTGGATTTTATGAGTGGTTGGTCATGCCGTTTGGGTTGACCAATGCACCAGCCTATTTTGTGGATCTTATGAATCGAGTATTCAGAGATCAGTTGAATAAGTTTGTTCTTGTGTTCGTGGATGATATCCTTGTTTATTCAAGGACAGAGGAGGAACACAAGGGGCACTTGAGGATAGTGATGGAGGTGTTGAGGAAACACCAATTGAAAGCGAAATTCTCTAAGTGTCATTTTTGGAGAAGGGAAGTAAGATTCTTGGGTCATGTTGTTTCAGAGTGTGGTATTGCCGTGGACCCTACGAAGGTGGCTACGGTACAGGATTGGCCTACGCCCAAGAATGCTACAGATGTAAGAAGTTTCTTGGGATTAGCCAGATATTATCGTAAGTTTATCCAGGACTTCTCCAAGATAGCAGCACCGTTGACTCAGTTGACTAAGAAGAATCAGTCCTTCGTCTGGGACGGAGTGTGTGAGGATGCCTTCAAAAGTCTAAAGGAGAGGTTGACGCGTGCGCCAGTGTTAGTCATTCCTAAAGGGAATGAAGAGATGACGGTATACATGGATGCTTGTGGTACCGGACTGGGTGCAGTATTGATGCAAGGAGGTAGGGTTGTAGCTTATGCTAGTCGACAGCTAAAGCCGCATGAGAAGAAGTATCCTACCCATGATTTGGAATTGGCAGCGACTGTATTTGCGCTGAAGATGTGGAGACACTATCTCTTGGGAGAAAGATTTGAGTTGTTTACCGATCATAAATCGTTAAAGCATCTCTTCTCTCAGAAAGATCTGAATCTCCGTCAGCAGAGATGGTTAGAGTTCTTGGCTTCGTATGATTTTGATATCGCGTATACACCTGGGAAGGGTAATGCGGTAGCCGATGCCTTGAGTAGGAGACATGCCAGCTTAGGGGCAATGTTTCTTGAATGGAAGCAACTGGAGTTTATCGCGGGGTTTGATTTCAGACCAAGGTGCGAATTGGATCCAGTTATGCTAGCTAGTTTGACGATCAGACCCACTTTGATAGAGCGGATTGGTTCTAGCCAGAGGGACGATCCTAATTTATTAGAAATCATCTCCAAGTTAGAGATGGGTATCGATGAGGAGATGAATGTGTATGGGCTTGATCGGGATGGATGGCTTCGGAAGAATGGAAGACTAGTTGTGCCCAACGTGAATGGTTTGAGAGATGAAGTGCTTAGAGAATGTCATCACTCAAAACTGACTATACATCCCGGTGGTAATAAGATGTATCGAGACATGAGACAGACTTACTACTGGGAAGGGATGAAAAGAGACGTTGGGAAGTTTATATCCAAATGCATGAATTGCCAGCTAGTTAAAGCCGAACAAAAGAAGCCTAGTGGGTTGTTGCAACCATTAGAAATTCCCGAATGGAAATGGGAACAAGTTTCGATGGATTTCATCGATGGTTTACCAAGGACTAGATCGGGACATGATAGCATTTGGGTAATTGTGGATCGATTGACTAAGAGCGCAAGATTTATACCAGTCAAATCGACCAGAACGGCAGCCAAGTTGGCAAAATTGTATATGAAGTGGGTAGTGAGATTTCATGGAGTACCCAAAAGCATTGTGAGTGACCGAGACTCGTTGTTCACTAGTGGGTTTTGGAAGAGCTTACAAGAGGCTCTAGGGTCAGGATTACATCTCAGTACCGCATATCATCCTCAGACCGACGGTCAGACGGAGAGGGTGAATCGTATATTGGAAGATCTCTTGAGAGCTTGTATATTGAATTTTGGTGGATCATGGGATGACCATTTGCATCTAGTAGAGTTTGCATATAATAATAGCTACCAATCCAGTATCGGTATGGCTCCATATGAAGCTTTGTACGGAAGACCGTGCAACTCACCATCATGTTGGATAGAGACTGGCGAGAAGTTTGTGCTTGGACCAGATGTGGTGAGAGAAACTTCAGATAAGATTAAGATCATTCAGCAATGAATGAAAGCTGCCCAAGATAGGCAGAAAAGTTATGCTGATAGAAGGAGGAGAGATTTGTAATTCTCCGTTGGTGACTTGGTGTTTGTTAAGATCTCTCCGTTGAAGAGCGTGATACGATTTGGCAGGAGAGGCAAGTTGGCACCAAGATTTGTTGGCCCGTTCCCTGTTCTTGAATTAGTCCGGAATTTGGCGTATAGAGTTGGCTTACCAGAGAAAATGGCGGGAGTTCACGATGTATTTCATGTTTCCCAACTAAGGAAGTTCGTTCACGACTCAGATGTGACTATTTCACCTGATCAGTTAGAGGACTTCGAAGTAGAACCCGAGGCGGTTGGGAACCGCAAGCCGATTCGTATTGTGGGGCACGATACAAAGCAACTTCGAAGGAAGTCGGTGAAGCTAGTCAAGGTTCAGTGGGGCGAGGACGAGAATGATTGTACTTGGGAGACAGAGGAGAGCATTAGGAAGGCACATCCAGAACTCTTTGCCTGGTAAAATTTATTTTGCGATTTAGTTATTCCGCATGATAGGATAGACTTGTTTTGCATGGTTGATGCTTGTTTTATGATTGATAGGCATGCGGGACCTTTGTATGTGTTTTGATTAGGGAATTTCGGGGGCGAAATTTCTTAAGGGGGGAGAGTGTAACAACCCGTATTCTACACATCATAGGATTGTAGAATATTTATTTCTTTCCCACGTGAAGACGTATGGTCATGTAACTTTGGGAAACATCTATTAGAGTCATTTCCCATGTTCATGATTTTTGTTGATTTTTGAATGACCATTTTGCCCCTAGTCGGTACTGTTTCGGCCATAACTTTTGATTGGAAAGGAATTTTGACCTGAAACCACATCCATTTGATTCGTTTGATGGTTTCTCTTTCCGTAGAGTGGTCATAATAGTCAAACGGACTTACCGTTTGGGAGATATGGCTGAAACAAGGTTTGGAGGGTGAAAAACTGCTTAACCGGGCCAAATCGGGTGATTAGTGAGTAGGCCCATAACCCATTTCGGGATTAGGGTTATGGGGGGGCTGAAATGAGATGGAGAATCATTCCATTTCAGTTTTCTAGCCTCCACTTATCACCAAGGATTCCTAAAAATGGCCTCCAACCTCTAAATCACCTCCAAATCATCTTTTGGTCAAGGATTTGGCTTAGCAACCCCTAATCAAGGAAGATCTTCACTAAAGCAACTTAGGAGCTGCTGTTTGGCATTGAGATTCACATCAAATCAGAGATTTATTTCAGATCTTAGTTTATTTTGTGGCTAAGGTGAGTGATTTGCATAGTTTTGCACTAATTATGGCTAATTAGGGGTGATTAGTGTTAATTAGCGAATTTAAACATGATAAAATTCTGGAAAAATGTTTATAAATTTCGGAATGATGTTTTAGACCTCTGATATGAATTTGGGTTAATTTGGTTAAGTTTTGTTAATCCTATCATTAGTTTCACCTAAACATGCTTAAGGGGAAAATATGGGATTTTTGGGTATGTTTGATCCATTTCTACTTATCATATTGATGTTTTGATGTTTGTGGTTGATTATGTATGTTGATTATGTATGTTGCTATGACTGTATGGTATGCTTTGTGATTGATTAGAATAGTTAGAATGGTCGAAAACGCCGTCGAATGGCGTAAACAGCTCGCTGGACAAGGTGCAGGGATTCAGATCGCATAGGGGATTGAGGGACGATCGGATCGCCCTATGGGATCGTGGGACATTCCCACGAGTCGAGTCATCCCCTCCGAACCGAACCATCTGCGCAAGGCCCACGAGCAACAATCGTGAACTGCTACCCGACCCGATCCACTCGTGCTTCATATCACGATCCGAACAAGAGGAAAGCAGCATCCACGATCTGATGCACAGCGAGACGACGATCCGAACCAGGAGAGAACCACGAGCTGGAGGGGCGCGATCCGATCCGTATGGGGTATCACGATCCTAACCAAGGAGGGGAGCACGATCCGAGGCAAATAGAAAGGGGACCGCAATGACGATCCGATCACCTGGAGGATCACGACCCGATCCGATGCATGAGGTGCGACCCGATCCGAATGCCTAAGGCCGATCCAATCCGATGAAGAATGTGAAGGCTGATCCGATCCGATTCGATGGTGATGACCAATAACCCGAGATGCAAAGGTAGTCCAAATGGAAGTTAGGGCTCAGGATCCCGGAACCAGTTGGGAACCAATGAGTTCACTTCATGGTTGGACTTTGCTGCGGGACGTGTGCTAAGGAGTTGTCGACGTTCATAACTTCGATTCACCACTCAGAATGAATGATGGGCTACTTATCAGTGCAGTAGGGTCATTATGTCCTGAGGGGCAAAGTGATGGTAGCAAGACTACGTTATCAGTGCAGTATGGTCATTATGACCTGAGGGGCAAGGTGATGCGTAGTAGGACTATGAGCCAGCGCAGATGGGGTGAATAACTCCATGGGGCAAGTGGACATAGTAAGGATTAGTAAGGCTATGAGCCAGTGCAGTGGGGTTCTTGAAACTCCATGGGGGCAAAGTGGACATAGCGAAGGATTTGTGGCTACATTATCAGTGCAGTGAAGCCATTTATGACTTCATAGGGCAAAGTGATCGTAGCAAGGTATGTTGGGTGATCGAAGTGGTGAATATCGTATACTTTACGCACTGAGTGAGAGATGTGAGGATGGATGCTATGCTTGATTGTTTGCCATCATTATGACATGCACACCTCCCCTACCTCCGTATCTTTATATTGATTGATATGATACCTCAGAGTGTTGTACAGTATGTAGTGCTAACTCTTTGGTTGCAGGTCCAGGTTCAGGTATGTTTTAGTCTACCTGTTATTGTTCACTTTAGATGCTTATCGCTCATACCAGGCTTTATGTCTAATCCAGAGTTTTATGTCTCCTCTTATTACTCTGGGTGCTCACACGAGCAGACTAGAGACAGGTTAGCTGGTGATGCGCGAGTAGCTGGTTCGGAGGCGGGCAGGAGGCTTTCACGTATTATATATATATACGCATTCTCCCTGTGTCGTTGGTGGTCGCTACTTGGGCATTAGTAGTGTACCTCATTTATCTTGCTTTTGCTTTGAGACAGTTTAAAAGTTGTAATAAGCTGTATTTTTTTTGGATTTCCGCTGCTATGATGTTTAGTTCTGATTTTCAGCTTATGCACTGTCTCTCCTGTTTTATGTCAAGTATTTTATTATTATATTTTGTTCTATGCGCTGTGAGACATTCTACAGGTTCTTTGTATGTTCATTTCCTTCTTCCTTTTCCTTCTGACGACCCGTTCCGTGCTAACTGGACATGTGTACAGCGCACTTTTGGAGTAAATGTCGGTTGGTGCGGGGCGGGCCGTCACACCCTTGACGCATCCAATGATGATTTACATTCTGTTCGTATAGTCCGTGAATATGTTGATGTCTTTGATGAGGTGAGGGGTATACCCCCAAAACGTGAGATTGGCTTTCGAATATATCTAGTAGATAATGCAAAGCCAGCTGCATTGCCAGTGCGCCATATGGCTCCAAGAGAGAAGAGAACTCAGTAAGCAAGTGAAAGAATTGCTTGAGAAGGGGTTCATAAGACGTAGTATATCGGAGTGGGGTGCTCCGGTAGTATGTGCCACGAAGGCAGATGGGTCCCTTATACTTTGTGTGGACTATAGAGAACTTAATAAGCTTACTAAGAAGAATAGGCACCCACTGCAGAGGATTGACGATCTCTTCGATCAGTTAGTAGGCACCTCAGTGTTTTCGCAGTTCGACTTAGCCACGGGTTTCCATCAGTTGAGAGTGGCTGAGGATAGCATAGACAAGACTACCTTTAGGACTCCAGACGGCTTCTTCAAGTGGCTTGTGATGCCCTTCGATTTGACAAACGCCCCCGCGTACTTTGTTGACTTGACTTGATGAGTAGGGTGTTTAGGGAGTACCTTAACAAATTCGTGGTAGTCTTTGTGGACGACATCTTGATCTTTTCTAAAAGCGAGGAAGAGCATGCCCTACATCTTAGGGAAGTGTTGGAGACCCTTCAAGCGCATAGCCTTAAAGCTAAATTTTCTAAGTGTCACTTTTGGAGGATGGAAGTGCGATTCTTAGGGCATGTGTTTTCCAAAGAAGGGATAGCTGTGGATCCCGCAAAGGTAGTGGCCATCCAAGATTGGAAGGTCCCTAAAAATGCTACCAAGGTGAGGAGTTTCTTATGGTTGGCTGGCTACTATAGGAAGTTTATCAAATACTTCGCAAAAATATCAGCCCCATTAACACGCTTGACGAAGAAGAACCTAGTCTTCACATGGGACGTAGATTGTGATGATGCGTTCCAACTTTTAAAGAGAGCTTTGACCACAGCCCCAGTCCTAGTGTTGCCAGATGGGAGTAAGCCATTTACTGTTTATATCGATGCTTGTGGGACAGGACTAGGCGCAACCTTAATGCAAGAGGGAAGGGTAATAGCCTATGGAGGGAGGCAGTTGAGAGTGCATGAGAAAAATTACCCTACGCATGACCTAGAGTTGGCCGCTATTGTTTTCGCGCTTAAGTTTTGGTGCCATTATCTTCTTGGCGAAAAATTCGAATTGTTCACTGACCACAAATCGCAAAAATACTTGTTCTCTCAGAAGGACTTGAACTTAAGGCAGCAAAGGTGGATGGAATTCTTAGCATCCTACGACTTCGAGATAGCATATACCCCTGGCAAGGGTAACGTGGTGGCAGACGCCTTAAGTAGGAAAAGGTTGTCCTTGAGTCTGTTGTTTGTTGAGCGGCGAAGCTTAGAGTTCATCTCTACGTTTGACTTTAGACCTTCCATTGACTTTGTACCCGGTTTACTAGCATCCCTAGAGGTCAGACCTACGCTTTTAGGACGGGTCGGCGAGGCACAGCGAGATGACCCACAGTTGGTTGAGTTAGTAGAAAAGATCAAAAGAGAGGAGTCATCGAGCCATCTCCGTAGGTAAACCCTAGATGATAAGGGTTGGTTACGTAGGGATGGTAGACTTTGTGTACCACGGGACGAGAATTTGAGGAAGACCATTCTTGATGATGCACATCATTCGAAGATGACCATCCATCCTGGCGGAGAAAAGATGTACATGGACATGAGACGAGTTTACTTTTAGGCCGGCATGAAGAGGGATGTGGCTGAGTTTGTCGCTAGATGCTTGGTGTGCCAACAAGTAAAAGCAGAGCAGAAGAAGCCCGATGGGTTGCTTCACCCATTGGAGGTCCCAAAATGGAAGTGGGAAAGTGTCTCGATGGACTTTATCGATGGGTTACCGAGATCAAGGAAGGGTAAACTGGGATTTGGTTTGTGGTAGACAGACTTACTAAGAGCGCCCATTTCATTCCCGTGAATAGTAAGAGGACTACTCCATGGTTAGCCTCTGCATACATTCGAGAGATAGTTCGTTTGCACGGTGTTCCTTCTAGCATAGTGAGCGACCGCGATCCTATTTTTACTAGCGAGTTTTGGAAGAGCTTGCAAGAGGCGGTAGGGACTCGGTTATGTTTGAGCACCGCATATCATCCTCAGACGGACGGCCAGACCGAGAGGGTGAACCGTAATCTAGAGGACCTATTGAGGTTGTGTGTCTTAGACTTCGGAGGTACATGGGAGGAACATCTTCCGTTAGTGGAGTTCGCATATAATAATCGCTTTCAATCTAGCTTTGGCATGGCACCGTTCGAGGCTCTTTATGGACGGCCGTGTCGTTTGCCTACATGTTGGTGGGAATCTACAGATAAGATCTTGCTTGGACCCGACATGATTAGAGAAACTTCGGAAAAGATCGATTTGATTCGAAGGAGGATGAAGATGGCGCAAGATAGGCAGAAATCTTATGCGGACAAGAGGAGGACAGATCTTGAGTTTGATATTGGGGACACGGTCTTTGTCAAGGTGTCTCCATTACGGAATGTGGTTCGCTTTGGGTCCGTTGGGAAGTTAGCACCAAGGTTCATAGGGCCGTTTCCTATTAAGGAGAGGATTGGACAGATGGCGTTTAGAGTGGAGTTGCCTGAGAGACTTAGTGGTGTACACGATGTATTCCATGTATCACATTTGAGGAAGTGTTTGCATGAGACCGCGGAAGTGGTAGAGCCGAGCTTGCTTAGAAAGGTGAAGATAGAGCATGATGCGATGATTCGACGAGCTCCTACATGCATTCTTGGGTCGGAGATTAAGAAGTTGAGGATTCGAGAGGTCAGGCTAGTCAAAGTGCAATGGGGAGATGATGAGAGCAACTCTACTTGGGAGACGGAAGAGAAGATGCGTTCATTGTACCCTTTTCTTTTTGAGGGTATGTCTTTTAATTTCTCCTTTATCGCTTAGCTTGTACTTGTTTTATCTTTAGTATGTCCTCTCGCTAGTATCTTTGACCTTTAGATAGGGTAGTCCTATGGTTGAAACATGTGTTTGAGACATGTTATGTATAATGGATGCATGTGGATGCAAGTGGTTGCTAGTGGTTGCTCGTGGATACATATACACACACTTTAGGCACTAGATCAGCTCAGTCACTTTCACACTGCATATTGCATATAAATGGACGTATTTAGTAGAATGAATGTACATTAAATGTGTGTATCATATGGATGTTGCATTTGAATGAATGGTTGTGCACACATGTAGTAATGATATGTATATGGTTCCTTGCATACATGATGGATACATGGCACTATTATTATTTGCATTAACGAGGTCAACTGAATCAGTAGACCGCCTGATTTTACATTATATAAAGAACATATACACACACTTCTTGCATATGTTCATATAGCATTAGGAATTTTATAAGGACAATGGATGCCTGTGTTTGATGGTTGAGTAGATGGTTGTTTGAATGTTAGGATATGCATTCTCCTTAACTTGGAGATTTCGGGGGCGAAATCCTTTAAGGAGGGGAGAATGTAACACCCCGTATTTCTGTTAACACTAAGTAACAAAATAAAGAATAACTAATCTCAAATGTGAGAATTACGGGAAACGGGTTGTTCCATTGTGTTCGTCTTGGAATTCTGGTTGAGATAGAGTCCAAGTTTGCATGAATTGGATTTCGTACGAAGAAGTTATGGCCATCGGAAGTTTCAGAAAAATTTAAACAAATTTCGAAAATTCAAATTTCAGAGTCAGATGGGCTAGACGGGAAATTTCCCGCCAGGGCCAGGTTGACCATAGGGTCGACCTGGGGGTCGACCTACCCTGACCAGGTTGACCATAGGGTCGACCTTCCCTCCTCCCCCCCACCCCCCACCCCCCCCCCCCCCGGGAAGATTTGATTGATGACCTGTTTATGACTGTATACTGAGTCATTAGGGTTTCTGATCTGCTCTGATTGGCTGGGATTAATTCTGGGTTGATCAGACGGCCTAAACTAATCCTAAACTCTATAAAAAGACATGTAGACTCAAACCCTAAAATCAAATTAAAATTAGATTCATGACCTCCATGCCGTCACCTTGCAACCTAGAATAGCCGCCGCCAATTGGAGAGGAATAAAGCTAATCAAATTCAAATCTATTCAACTCTAACAACGAATCTACTTCAAAGGAAAGCTAATTCAACTTCAGAACTCAGATTTTAGAACTCAAGACCTTCTTTGAGTTGTGAGTTCGATTTCTTTAATAAAATAATTAACAATTTAATTGGATTGAGTTATGATGCGGATTATATGGTTATGTTGTGAATTATTGACCGCATGTTAGCATCTATGTTGTAAAATTGTGATGTTATCATTTATGTTGTAAATTCTATAATGTTATCATCTATGTGGTAAAGTTGTGATGTTATCATCCATGTTGTAATTCTAAGATTATGTATTCATAGTGATGTTTCATATGCTAGTTTGGTTATGTTGATTCATATGATAAATCATATGTATGTATGCAAGTTAGGATGTTAATTGAGACATGAATCTTATGCAAGTTAGTGAAAATTTTATATGCAACCTTATATGTTTCATGACATCTATAGTAAGTGTAAATTGGATCTAAATTTAGGCTATGATATGTGTGAGTTATATGCTAGTATACAAATTTCTACATGCTAGTTTACATGTTTAGATGTAAGTTTACACCAACGTTATGTCGCATGAATCATATATGCAAGTTTATATAAATATATGTGTTTGGAGTATGAACCATGCTATGTAAGTTTGTGGTTATTGCCTATGCAAGTTTACACCTTTAGATGTAGATCTATGACATACATGATTTATGCAAGTTTATGACTATTGCCTAAACAAGTTCACACCTTTAGATTTGGATCTATGACATATGTTGTTTTATGCAAATTTGTGACTTTGGCCTATGCAAGTTTTAGATGTAGAACCTCATTCACACATGCAAGTTCACCCCTTATGTTTAGATCTAGTTTTATCTGTATGTATGTTGTGATGTTTTCTCTTTATTCCATGAGTTCGACTATTCGCGTCTAACGTATATTTTACGTTAAACGAACAAACGTACAACGTGGGGCAATGGGATAATATTAAAAGATTTAATATGGAGAATTGGCATAAATGCCTTAAATGGCATAAAATAAATTTGTGATGAAAATTAGTATGATTTTGCATACCATAAATAGATGGACATAATTGAGTCAATTATGGCCATAGTTAAATTTGGAATTGATTGATAATTTGAATAGGGAAATTAATTCAAATTGGGGGATAATTAAATTTGTGTAATTAATCGTCTAAGACACGAGGTTAGGCTCTTTTGTGGTGTAAGAGTGCCCGGACCCGCCCGGCAAATCCAGCTGCCACAAATGCCAGTCTAATGTGGGAGGTCTTAGGCACAAATTAAATGTGTAACAGTTGTAAAGACACGAGGTTAGGCTCGTTTGTGATATAATACTGCCCGGACCCGCCCGGCAAATCCAGCTGCCACAAATGCCAGTCTAATGTGAGAGGTCTTTACAAGATTACGGTGTTAATGAATTAAGAAACTCTTAACCAGATAAATATGTAGTGGGACATAGGGGTTAAGGGGTGCCTTGGGTGGCATGTGGAATTTAGTGGGTGCCTTGGGTGGCATTTGAAATACGATTAGAAACACTTAACCAAAAATTGAAACATGTAAGTGAACATGAATAAGAAGAGGGTTAAGTGGGATGTACTAGAGGGGACCAAGCTTAGGTGTATAACTTGTGTCAAGTAATGGGGGCCCGTTTCAACCAGTAACCCATACGTATCTTTGTGGGCTCGACCCAAGTCGAGGACGGGACACACATACTGGGCTTGACTGTAAGAGGCCAAAACGGGTTAGCGGTGGCAACGCAAGTCCAACGGGTTCATGTGCGTGTGTGGGCACGGGCTGGTAGGTAAGACGTTGTTGCATCGTGTAGGTATAAGTCGAGCATTATTGGTCGTATCGGATTGCCACTTTGGGGAGTGATACACTCCACTGTGGGGCCAGCACGGGTATCTACGAGTTAGGGAGCCGATCGCATGGGGGTAGTGGGTACACCTAGTGGAGATAGCGGTAGGCGGCGCCTATGAAGGCAACTAGCGGTGCACGAAACTACCATTATCGTTATTAAGTTCTATAGGCGGGATCAACCTTAGGGTAACTAGTGGTGGTGTAGTTTAGTAATTATCTTATAGTGACTAGGTGCGCCTTTAACGTTATCTTTTTTCATCTTATTTCCTTGTTTACTCTGCCATACTCAATTGTTCACAGTCATTTCCTTATTTTCCAACTTATGCCTTAGCCTAGTTATTCTGGTAATTATATTGTTAAAGTTATCGCACTCGCCAGACTTTATATCTGACCCCCCTTTGTTTCCACCTTTTTCTTCCTTCCCCACTCCCCCCCCCCTCCGGTGCTCAGGGTGGAACTAGCACCAGTGGAGCTTGATTTTGGACAGTTGTATCTCTGCTTTTAGAAGTTGCTTGGATCGTTGAAGTAAAAGTTCAGCCTATCTTATTTATGGCTATTTTGTGTCGGGGTTATGTCTTTCAATTTATGTACTTTGATTTAGTCAAGATGGATATTATGTACTTTGACTCTGGTATTTGATGATGTAATCAAACTTATGTGTTTACCGCTGCAATGAATAAAGTTTTAAAGGTTTAAGTACTGTTTATATCTGTCTTGTTGATAAGTTCCTGTTCTATACACACTTAAAACACTCCATAGAAGTTAATGCATTCCCTTTGTGAGTGACATTAATGGACGTTGGGTGTTACATCCCGAATCCAACAAAAATGGTTTCGTCGAAAACCGAGGTCGTTTGCAGAATTTCCATTTTTAAGGGCCAGAATTCTATAGCAACTATTCTGAATTTTCAACTGGGCATATCTTTTGATTCTCGCTATAAAATTTCAATTTTTTGGATTCGTTGGAAAGATATTCATAAATAGATTCAAATATTTTTGGTTTCGCTAAACTCCGGTTTATTTTGAATCATGTACATTCATTTGAAGTTTGAAATCGAATTTTCGAACTACCGCGCCATTTTCATTTCCCTTTATAATTAAAAATAAATATTTATATTCTAAGTTGATTCATATAAATATATATGTTCTAATTCTATTAAAAATAAATTTCTCGTCGTTACTATTTAAAATAATTCATTTTAAATATTCAAAATTCAATAAAATTGCCAAAATAAAAAATTTAAATTGGCTCGGATTTCCAGGTTATACAATCTCCCCCACTTAAAACTTTTCGTCCCCGAAAAGGAATGAAGCCGAAAGCTGTTTTACAAATCAACTCAACTTTCATTATTTTCATTACGGCTTAAGTTCTTCAACTTTTCAGTTTCTAAGAACTTTTCAAATTTTTCAAAAATTTGGCTAACACCCTAAATTTCCGAAAAATTTCGCCATAACCTCCCCTGCACCGGGGACTTCGGGATATTTCAAATGGCCTCCCGTGGCCCTCATCAATCCAAAAAGAAACAGCCAAGCAACTAGCCAATCGGCTCATAAAATCATCCAATACCCAATAAATTAGTAAACATGTACCTATTTGTTAGGCAAACAATTTTATTCTTCTACTCTAGCCTCATTGTTATGACCTGTTCAATGTAAGTACATGTATATGCATGCAAATGCGACTAATTTTCAATACAGTTCACTTTTTGGTTCAATTTGGCTAAATGGTTCAAATTTTAATTAATCAACCAATAATCAAACAACACAATCAGTAATCAATTAATTGATTATCTTTTCAAATTCATAACTTTGAATACGTAGTCAAAATATCACATTTTTGGTGCCAATTCACAACAATAGGCCCTATCTGATTTTGGTTCTCACACCAGTCAATTGGAAATATATAAATATCACACCTTCGAAACACGAACACAAATAATGATGATGTCGTGACATCACCCGAATTATCCTCGAGCGACTAGAGCGTGACTCTATATCTATCCAGTATATTAAAACTTCGAATACACGTGGATCATACGTATACGCAAAATCTTTATATACTTGATTGTCCAAATCAATATAAAATAAATAATCAAATACGAATAATTGATTTAAATTTTCAAAACAAAATTTGTTTTCACTTTTATTTTTTCAAAACAACACTCTTTACACTCGTTCTAGGATACTACTGATCCTATCTCTAACGAGTCATTCTCATTGGATATTACTAGTCCAATCTCTGATGAATTCTTTCGTATGGTTCTAATGTGTCTTGTTCTCCGATCTATGTAAACCAAAGCTCTGATACCAAATGTAAGGACCCGTAACTTCCCCGGTAAGGAAAGAGCTGATACTTTGAGAACAAGCCACATCGGAACGCAAATAGAAGAACATTTCATTGCTTATTACAACAATTCCATCAGAATACAAGAATATACAGAGTATAAACAAATAAAATACATTCGAAAAATATCAGAGATTAAAATAAATTACATAGAAGCGGAAAACAATACAAAACACAACTGAAAGTAATACACGGATACAGAGCTTTCCGAGTATCGTTCCAGTTGTAAACCAGGATCCTGTGAATATAAATCTGCAAAACCAAAACTACTAACTGCCCGTGTCAAAATAAGGGCACCCAGAGTTTAGGTTAAAACAATAAACTCCAGGTCAATCATGTGACTGGTGTGAGAACTAAAACAGTTATTAATCTTTATTTTAAAGTTAGGTAAATCAAAAGACCACGCCGTATAACACGGAACGGGTTTCCTCCCAAGAATACCAGTGCATAAAACAACAGCGCAATGCTCAATAAAGAACAACGAAGCTATTATAAGACCCAAGTCCCATCACACAATGCAACACAAGCCGGAGGATAGGGGTTTTTACCTTATAATAGCCAAAGAATGCTTGATATGCTAAATTTCATGTTTTATTATTGCTATAAGTGTATAGTATCAAAACAATTTCAATCATACGTATCAATCATAGACGGCATAAGTGCCCCATACCACTATGTTGCCATATATTGGTATACAATCAAAACCGCAAAGTCATGTTTTGGAAGTTGGGTTTCCATATGTGAACCTATGCAAAAGATAGTCTTAACCGATTCGAGACAATCTAGCCCATGTCTCAGGATTAGAGCTCGAGTGACCCTTGGATATTCAGGGCCGGTCCACCGATGTGGATTAAACTTAAACCCTGGACATTCCGTTTCCCTGCCCTTTGGCGCGTAAATAAGCCAAATGACTCCATCGGCTCCACACAGTCACTGAAATATCCGAGGCGCCTCGCAACAGCAACAACCACATAGGTGAAAATACTATAAATGTCAGGGCTGGTAGGTCACTGACACCACCCTAGCTAGAAGGAAACGCATGCCCTCCCTGCAGTCCTCTCCCGTTTCTGGTTCACAACCGGGGTGTGAGGCTCGCGAATCAACGTTACACAAAGGTATGCCATACAGATGGTGCTTTGATCATCAACCACAAGACTTTGCTTTTCAACAGAAGCGTTGATCAATTGCCACTTAGGCATGCCACACGGGCAATTCATTCCATGCGATCGATATCCATCAATATATAACCCCTGAGCTCGTACGTCTCAGAGAAGGGCGTTAAGCAAGAGAATAAATTCTCCGCCGCCAAACTGATATATATTTAATAGAAATCAATCACATAGAATAAAATCCAATTGCAGACACACAGTCCATTTACAAGTTCGTTCTGGGTCTGAACGAAACCGGAGGCACCTTGTACCTCGCATATCCATCGATCTCCAAGTACGTCTAGACGATCACCAACTGATTCCCTCCTCTTGGGTGTACAGCCCAATCAAGATCATCAGTAATCACCCAAACGATGTGAAGACCTCCGGTCTTCGACCACCGTCTTCATCCTCGACACCACGTCGAATCAGTTATTCAGAATGGGGTAAACCCGGTCTTTCTGAATAACTCGCATATATAATAAACAAGTGTTACACAAACACAACATACGCCTCATTCCAATTCATAATATTCTTATACTTTGGGAAAGGTTCCCATTAAATTTATCAAAGATAAATTCTTTAAATTTATTCTTTAATCTTCGTTTGAATATCAATTCAAATTAGTCGGGATTAGCGAACCACGCCGAAGTAATCATTTATTTTATTTCCAAATCCCGACCTATTCATCCCATGAAGTAAAACTGCTCATACTTCATATCTAACACCACGATGTTATCGGTAAATTCAATTACCATTTCACGTCGAAATCTAATTAAAGATTTAACTATCGCTCGGTGCAAAACTGGTGATACTCCATTCTCGATTATTTCAATCTAATTAAAGATTCATTAAAACTCCACTTGGTTTTAATCTTCCCAATAATCACTATCAATGATTATTTAACTTGGGTAATCATATCCCGTCTTTAACTGTGTTAAAGAACCAATGTCATTTAAAACACCGGTCACTATAAACCCAAAATCACATTCCATTCCAATTCAATTATTGAAACTTCTAGTTACTTTTAAAACCCTTTCAAATCCAATTTATTTATTTCAAAAATAAATAAATTATTATTCTAGTTCAAAACTAGTTCATTTCGATAAAAATCAATTTTTATCTTTTCAAATTTGGAATTTTTCATCTCAATTCTTTACAAATCATTTCTTATGATTTTACACAAATTATTACTATTTTTAATAATTTTATCAAGGTCCGTACAGTCAAATTCCATCAACGACCATCGAACTGCACTTACAACGACCTTTTCCAAATTTGATTTGGACATAATTCCAAATCCAATAGTTAGATTTCAAATCTATAATATTCCTTAGAACGCTCTTTTCGATACAAACCCAACGGTTCCAGTTTTAGGAGAATCCGACGGTCGGATCTCCCGTAATATCCATTCGAAGTCAATGGTCGAAATTCGCGAACTGCCGCGGCGCTGCACGTTCTATTCAGGCCATTCTATATAATATATATATATATATTGTATATATTTCATCGATTTCCTTTTAAAACATATTCTATAAATCGTTTTAAATTCGTTTTCAAAACGATTTCAACTTCATATTCAATTTCTAATCAAAATTGAATATTCCATATCATTAATCTATAAATGATAATATTTTCAAAACGTTATATTTTGAAATCAATTCCTTTTCGATATTCATTATAAAAATGAATAAAATCGATATAAATATCGTTCATGTCAAAATGGCGTCAATCTAATCAACACGGCTTTATATATTTCAATAACTTCGTTATTCTATTCAACAAATGAATATTTTCTTCAACACATGAATATTTATTTTTCTATTAAACACATGAATTTATACTTCTATTCAACACATGAATATTTATTCTATTCAACACATGAATATTTGTTTTCTATTCAACACATGAATTTATATTTCTATTCAACACATGAATTTATCTATTCAACACATGAATTTATATTTCTATTCAACGCATGAATTTATCTATTCAACACATGAATTTATATTTCTATTCAACACATGAATCTATATTTCTATTCTACACATGAATTTATATTTCTATTCAACACATGAATTTATCTATTCAACACATAAATTTATATTTCTATTCAACACATGAATTTATATTTCTATTGTACACATGAATTTATATTTCTATTCAACACATGAATTTATATCTTTCTTATTTTCCAAACTGGAATGAGGCCCAATCAATTACCATATAATGTTAATTATATGGGTTCCCTACAACACATATATATAACAGCAACGATAAATCATCAACCGTCATCCAAAGTGCACCACACAACTGCATAAGCATTAAATATCAATAATTAACGCTTACACAGTCTATCAACCCTTCGACTGACATACAACTTAACAATCAGGATTAGTGTATGTCAAATATCATCCCAATACCCATGTGGGGTTTCAAATCAACAAACACAGATTTTTATTTGTGCAGTTGGGCGATGTGTAAAATTTATCGTCCCAATCAATATCAGATAAATTAGTGTATATAAACAAATCATCCGATTTGTTTATTACTATTTATTTTATATACACGTTAAAAATCATATTTTTAACCATAAATATTTTCCACTATAAAATAGCCGGAGTGGGACGAGATGTAGTGGTCGACGGCGATGGTGAGGCTAAGGGAGGATCGCGGTTCCATTGATGCGGATTTTTTTTCTTTTTTTAAGATCAGGTATGAAGGGGAGGGAGGGAGTTGACTAAGTAAGAGAGAAAGGAGGGGGTGTGTGAGTAAATATATTATTTTAATCATTTTAATTTCAAAAATACCCTTGTGTTGGTACGAACTCGAAATCGAACCCACCGACTGTCGTCCATAGCTAATTACCCCCATTCCGAACACAATGGGATATGTATCGCAAGATGATTCGATCGTTTCAATCAGTTTTGGTCAAAATCAAAGTATAACTCTATATATTGAATTTGAACGCGCACTTCAATCTACCGGGGTCACATACTAACTCTAAAAATTCTCGAAAAATATTTTCTAACTTCGTATTGGCGATACGGTCCTCACAAAACAAATTTCGTCGAATTCTGAGACTGTTTGAAAAATTGCCTCGATTAAAATCAACTTAGACTGGTCAAACGCGTTTTCCTTTGCCACGCTCAAATATTGATTCGAAAAATTACGAATCTTGGAACCTAGCAATAACTAGACATCCTGGATCCAACAAAAATGGTTTCGTCGAAAACCGAGTTCGTTTGCAAAATTTCCGTTTTTAAGGGCCAGAATTCTATAGCGACTATTCTGAATTTTCAACTGGGCATATCTTTTGATTCCCGCTATGAAATTTCAATTTTTCGGATTCTTTGGAAAGATATTCATAAATAGATTCAAATATTTTTGGTTTCGCTAAAATCCGGTTTATTTTGAGTCTTGTACATTCATTTGAAGTTTGAAATCGAATTTTCGAACAACCGCGCCATTTTCAATTCCTTTTATAATTAAAAATAAATAGTTATATTCTAACGTCGATTCATATAAATATATACGTTCTAATTCTATTTAGAATAAATTTCTCGTCGTTATTATTTAAAATAATTCATTTTAAATATTGAAAATTCAATAAAATTGCCAAAACAAAAAAATTAAATTGGCTCGGATTTCCGGGTTATTACATTAGTCCACCAATGGGGGGCTTGCGCAGGAAAATCTAACATGTATTGGGTGCTAAAGCCATGTGAAGTCCTAGGTAATTGTGTGATGTTTGAGAGAAATGTTTTTTTTAAAGTGTCTTTCATTTGTCATTGCAAAACTGAAAACGTTTTTCTCTCTTTTCAAAAACAAGCATTTAATGCACCCTATATTTTAATGTTTCCTTCTACTATATAAGGACCGTAGCATGCATCATTTTCATTCACAACTGCAAACACTTTCTAGCCAAAATAGTAGAAGGAAATCAGATAACTTCTAAAGCAGGTGAGTAAATTCTTAATAGGAAATCTTTACGGTGTTTTTCCAATTTTTGAAATTGAAATGGATGACCTTGCTTGTGTTGAATGTGTGTAAATGGTACGCCTTGTTACATGTTATTCTGATCAAACAAATGGTTGTTTGTCACTCAAACTCAAGAACAAAAGGTTTAAAAACTGTTTGATACCTTGTGATCACATACCCTGTTTCTTTCCTGTTTGAACTAGGCACCATCGTATTGATCTGTTAATTCATGATTAGGTGTAGGAGTAAGATGTTATTCTGTTTTCAAAACCATTTTTCGGTAGCCTTAAAGTAGTTAGAAGGATCAAATCATTTGAAAATACACTGTATATATAAAAATAGAAACACAGTATGGTCATCTACAACTCTCTGTATGATCCAATTTTCAAAACTGTTTTTAAATCAAACCAAGTACATGAATTGAATCCTAGTAGAAGATGATGATTTTAGAAAGTGGTTTCGTGATAGCCTGTATAATCGGAAATTCGAAGATGATCAGAAATTGAAACCCTCCAAATTCTGATCATCTAAATCATGGTAGGCCACGTGATTGATGGTGGAGCTTCATCTGGGATCAGACAATCAGGGAAAAATGGTAGCTAAAATTTTAAATGTTTTGATTTTGAGAAATCAGTGAAAACAGGGTTTTAGTGGAATAATGGGTTCGGTTTGGAATGATCAGAACTGCTCTTCACCTGGGGGTTATTGGAGGTGCGGTAAGGGGGGATAGGAACATCGGAGGCTAGTGATGAAGTGGCAAGGCGGTGATGGTGGTTCGTGGTCCTGACGAGGTGCGGTGACCATCTTCTTTGATGACATTGTGTTCTGGGAAAAATGGGTGGCACGGTGATTTTTTGATCGACGACAAGATAGCGTCGGTGGGCGTTGGCGACGTGACCAGTAGAAGAGGTGGAGTTTGTGTGGCCGGTCGTAAGGTGGTGGAAGCAACGGAGGCGCTTGTGAACGTGCACAGCTCCGTGTTGATCAAGGAAGAAGGGGACGATGTGTTTTTGGTGTGATCGGGCTAAAAACCACGATGGCCAGGGAATTTGCATTTTGGTAGTTGGCACTTATGTTGGCTCGCAAGAAAGCATGGTGATCGGGCTAGAAAATCCTAGTAAAATCGAAGTGGTACTTCCTACCCTGGTACTTTAGTGTAAATGAGTTTTTTCAAACTTAAGTTTTAAAATAAAAAATCCAAGTTTTCTCTAATTAAAATCTACATTATAATGTAAACAGGGAAAGTAAATTAAAAATAACATTTTGCAAATAAGAAAGAAGTGAATTAGGATAAAATACAGGTTGATCAACATATTAAAATTAAAATACTGAAACTGTAATTCTAAATTAAATTATAAATTTAATTCAAAAGTTGAATTAGAAAAGATTTTCTAATAAAATATTCATATTGTAAAGTCAACAAAAAAAGACAAAAAAAAGTCGATCAAGTGGAAAAAGATCAGATATGTTTCAACAGAAGTCAAACACAGGAACTGTAATTTTATTAAATTATAAATTTATTTTATAATTTAAATTAGAACCTATTTTTAATGAGAAATTTAAAATTTTAAACAAAACAAGGTAGAAAAACCTTATATAACACATACGCTAGAATTTGTCAGTTTAAATCTGAAATCTAAAATATCTGATATAAGAAACTGATCATGAACAGTTCTGTACTTTTTAAAACAAGAACTGTGAATAATGTTTTTAATCATGTTTAGACTGATAAATATAAAGGAGGAACTTTATCTGTATGGAAAGAAGAATAAGTAAATCAAGGATGAAGGATCAAAGGGAAAATTTGACGAGAAAAGACCAAGTGTAAAAGTTGTAAAATAAATGATTAAATCATAATCATTTATAGGTGATCAGATTAAGGAATAATGATGAGAAATATTTTTCTAAATAGAAAATAAGGTAAGTATTCATGTTTAAAGTGACGAACAAAAATGGAAAGAAAAACCGTGTACGACGCACACACTAAAACTGTCCATTTGTAAGACATGGTAAAAAATACCAGATATAGGCCATATGATCATATACTGTGCAGTTTGACTGTAATTAGATTTTTATCATGCTAGATCAATGATTTAAAAAGAAAATGTTTGTTAAATCATTTCAAAGAGACCGGAATTTACATTCCACTTTGATTTGATTATACGTCGCGCGTTAGAGATTTTTAAATTGAAGACGATGATATACAACGACTTTTCATGAATAGTGCCTTCGGTTTGTCCAGTCCCAGGACAACTTGTATGGACGAATGTCTGATAGAGTATTTCCAAAGGAACCATGTACGTTGTTTTCTCCAAAAGTACCAGTTGTTGGCACAGAAGGGAAACTTCTTTAGCCTGATAAGCAGAGTATTTTTGTGGAAATCAATTAGTGATTTCCGATGGATTTGATGATGTGGTATTCAAAGAAATTAAATTAAAATGATGGAAAGTTAAGTCTAGCCTCAAGCCTTACACCCGGGAAATGACAAAAATCGAGCAGGCAGCATGGCTATGTGGGTCGCTCCTATTAGGGTGTAGCATCACCTATCTAGAGAAATTCCTTTTGTTTCTTAATCTATCGATTCTGCCCATTCGGGAATGGTTGCCGTACACAACCATTGGTGATATACATTCGATACACTCAAGAGAAATGAGTGGTCGATCATGTGAGGGCCGGGTTGCAAGACGTTCTTGTTGAACCCAGGTGTATTCGCCTCTAGAGATACATCATCGGAAGGTGGTCCCATACCTTGTCATAGTTGGAAATCTAATTTCCATAAGCGCCAAGCGGTTTTTATTTGTATACTATATAGAAGAATGTGAGATGCAATGTAACAACCCATGTTTTTATAACGTGTAATAACCATAAATCAAGGCAGAATAAATTTTTAAAATAATAATCAAGGGAAACAGGTTGCGCCTTTGCGTTCGTCTTGGAATTCTGCTTGGAAAGGGGTCCGAGTTTTCGAAAATCGGAGTCCGTATGACCAAGTTATGACCTTTCGAAGTTTTCAGAAGTTTTCAAATTCGAAACAGCTCAATTCGAATTCAAAATTCGAAATTCAAACCTCAGAATGGACTGGGCGGGAAATTTCCCGCCCAGGACCAGGTCGACCTGGGGGTCGACTATGTAGTCGACCTGGGGGTCGACTATGTAGTCGACCTACCCAGGACCAGGTCGACCATAGTGTCGACCTAGTGGTCGACCTGGTAGCCGAGTCCACTTTTGAAGCTTGATTCACTTTGATGTTCCTGGCCGCGTTTCTGTCTACATTCGTTGACCTGACCCTATATATACAGCCCCTAACACTAGTCTCTCTACACAAAATTCTTTCTGACCTTATGCTGCTCTAATTCTGGTTGAAAAGTTAGATAAATGGGCTACTTCTTCTACGTCGAAACTACGTTGCAGATTTAGGGATTTCTGTTAGGACTTGACTAAGCATATTCAACATCGACTCTCTTTTTCTAATTCTCGAACCACGATCTGTAAGCCCCAGTTATTTTTAGATTTAAACTGTAAATGTAATATGAATATGATGTAAATTGAAATTGGACCTATGTATGATGACTGTTTTACATCCATTCTTGTTCATCTTGGATCTTGACTTTTGGATATATTACTATGACACTGATTTGGGGCCTATTCGTGTTGTAAATCAAAAAGAGAAACCCATCATATTATCATGTTGAATCTGCTATTAGTCACAAGTTTATGACTATCACCTAATGTCAATCGTTACCATAACTATACTATCACCTTATTTCAATCATTACCATGACTATACTATCACCTTATGACAACTGTTATCTTGACTAGTACCTTGTTTTGCTAGATTTGGAATCTTTATGTTTGAGGCCAATATTCCATATGCCAGTAATGTTATAATCATTTATCTCAAGTCATACCATGTTATGCTAGTAATCACTTTTGCCACCTTATACCCGTCCCTTTTTATGTTATTCCCTAATTAGATTTATTTGTATCGATTCGAGCTTATGTGCGATGGGAATACGATTTGGGTAGATTAGGTAAAACATAAATTGGCTTTGAACATGAACGTTATTATAACTTGAACCTGGATATGGACATGAACTTGACACGATTTGACACGAAACATGACATGAAAACTCGACATGAATTTTGACATGAAAACTTGAACGTGGGCATGACAATTAGATAAACTTGAAAATGGTCAACTCGAGGTTGGGTTGAGTTTGCAGTGTAAATCTGCCCGGAACCGCCCGGCAAATCCAGTGGCTGCAAACAATAGGATCCAATGTGGGTAGTTGGTCATATCGCACGTAAAACCCGAGGTTAGACTATGTTGTGGTGTAAATATGCCCGGAACCGCCCGGCAAATCCAGTAACCACAACAGTTAGTCTAATGTGAGAGGTTGAGGTGGATTAATGAATTAATGCCACATGATAGGGTTAAGTCATGGACCACTTGAATATACTTAACCAACTTGACACGATGATTTGATAGGGTTAAGTCATGAACTGCTTGAACACACTTAACCAACTTGATACATGATTTGGATAGGGTTAAGTCACGAATTTGAATGACAACACTTAACCCATTAGAAACCCTAGTTACGCGGTCCTTTTCAGCAGTAACCCACTTGGATGTATCACGATACCCTGGGACTAGGCAGGGTGGGGCACGATACTGGGCTGATTGTAAGCGACCAGAACGACAGCTGAGTAGGTGCGCCATTATAGGTTCAGGCGGACTATGGTCGTGCACGTAGTCCGGAGTTGAAAAAGCAGGCATTGGGCACCCGTAGGTTTGCACTGTGCGTGCTTGATTCGTGTCGATGGTTGGCACCATAGGGCTTGATACACCCTATGGTGGACCTAGCACAGGTAACTACATTTCAGGATAGGGCCGTATGACACAGACACATGACGAGCTAGAACTTGTAGGGAGCCGATCGATTAGTAGATCGTACCGTAGGACCCCGTAATGGGTCACTTCATGATACTGGGCCAAGGGATCATTTCATGATTAATACTTGACATGGGTTAGAACACTAGTACAGTTGGTGCAGCGAATCTCGAATATGCGATGCTAGACTTGACTTATCCTGTTATCTTAATTATCCTACGAGTTCTGTTATCATCCTTATGTTTAATTCCAGTTTTCACATGTCATGTTACCTTTACTAGTTTTCATACTGAAAGTCACTAGGGCTTACCAGTCTTTATGACTGACCCTTTTTCTTTCGCCTCTTTTTCTTTTGTTTCCCCCCCTCCCCCAGGTTCTCAGGGAGGAAACACTAGTTCTCAGCTTGGATTTAGCTTGCTTTCTGACAGCTCATGTACGATTTGGTTTTAGGCTATGCTATGGCTGCTTCTGCTATTTATGGGGAATAATTTACTTTTGTTATCTTAAGTTTATGCTTCTTTATTTGGAACTTGATGTAATGGAATAATTTGTACCTTGGATATATGGGGTTTTGACTCTTTTCTTGAAAGTAATAAAAGTTGGTTTTTAATTTCTACCACTGCTTTATTTATGTTCTGCCTTGTGATATCTCTGCGTATGTTTACCTAGATAATACTCCACCAAAACTAGTGCATTCCCTTTGTGAGTGACCCTAGCGGAGGTGGGGTGTTACATTTGGTATCAGAGCAGAAGGTTACCCGGCTGGGCAAAAAGTTTTAAAAACCTTTTGAAACTATTTTCAAAACCATTTATAAAGAAGCATTTTTCAAGAAAAGTTTTATGTTTAAAAAAGGCTATTCCCCAAAAGCCATTAGCACTTTCCTTTGTTTCCTCGTTTGAATCCTTTCTTTTCGTTTTTCAGCATGGCTGATCTTAACCTGCCTGAGGGAATACTCGTGCCTGGATGGTTCCGAAGGTACTTAGAAGCCAGGGCCAACGGCGCGGGCCTGGCAGACATCCCTCCTCCTCCTCCCCCAGTGGCCGCGGTTTCTCCTCCTCCTGGTACCGCCTTTGCCAAAATATGTCAAGACTTTAAAGAAATGGGCGGCAAGAACTTCGTTGGAACTGAAACCTTTGTTGAGGCACGAAACTGGCTAAAGGAGACTGAAGACTTGTTTATTATCTTTGATATGGAGGACCATAGGAAAGTTCAGTTGGCAACATGGTTGTTGAAAGAGGAAGCTGCATTTAGGTGGGAAGTCACCAACGCTACCAGCCAGTTGAGACTTGGGCAGACTTTAGGGAGAGGTTTGGGCTTAAATTCTTATCGTCAGCGGAAGAGAACCTTCAGATGGAAAGGTTCTTAGCACTCAAGCAAGGGGACATGTCTGTTAGGGAGTACGCGAATAAGTTTAATCAGCTTGCTCGATTCGGTTTGGATTTGGTCAACACAGCCTAGAAAAAGGCTGTACGCTTTGCTCGAGGATTGAACGAGCCACTACGCAGCTTGGCCCTAACTCATATACCCATGGGGGCGACTTTTGAAAGCTTGGTGGATATGGCTCTACTTTATGAGGAAGACAAGAATAGCAAGAAGGAGGTTAAGCCTAATGAGACTCAGAATAAGAAAGCTGACTTCAAGAAGGGGGCAACAAGAATAACAAGAGCAACAACAAACCACGTGAGACGAGGAAGTGCAACTTTTGTGGTATTACTGGACATCTAGCTAAAGACTGTAGAAAGAAGAAGAGGAAGTTAGGTGAATGCTTTCATTGTGGAGAAACTGGACACATCAGCAAGGATTGCCCTAAGAAGCAAGGGCAAGGGCAGACCCAGCGAGCAGGACCTTCTAGAGGGAAGTTGCATGCTCTCAACACCACTCTAGCTCTTGACCGAGGTAGTAATATTTTCGTAGAAAGCCTTGTTTACATTTCTGACTTTTCTGTTCGAACCTTATTTGACTCTGGCGCATCGCATACTTTTATTTCTTCTGATATTGTTGAAAATCTGCACCTAAGTACTAGTCTGGTTTTAGGATCCCGTTATAGTTTCAAATCCAATCGGGTGCTCTGCCCATTTATCTATGATGTGTGTGGATTTGAGGATCTCTATCTTAAGCGTAGAATTTACGTGTAATGCTTATGTTCTCGGATTAATGGGATACGGTTTGATCCTAGGTATGGATTGGCTGTCCGATTATGGAGCCATTCTTGATTGTGAACAAAGGGTAGTGAGGTTCGTGACTCGCCTTGGTAATACCCTTGAAATTTCTTGTAACCCTAAGGGTCCGGTCATGTTGTGTTATCTTGAATCCCTTGACTCGTCTGACGATAATTTGCAATCTGTGAGAGTGGTCCGAGAATATCCAGATGTCTTTGATGAAGTGAGGGGGTTACCTCCTAAACGTGAGATAGACTTCTGAATTTATCTTGTTGATAATGCCAAGCCGGTTTCATTGCCCGTTAGACACATGGCCCCGCGAGAAAGAAGAGAGCTCGGTAAACAAATTAACGAGTTGCTTGAGAAGAATTTCATAAGACGAAGCATTTCTGAATGAGGTGCTCCGGCGGTATTTGCTACTAAGGCGGATGGATCGCTTCGTCTATGCATAGATTATCATGAGCTAAACAAGCTAACAAAAAAAATAGGCACCCACTACCAAGAATCGACGATTTGTTTGACCAACTTGTGGGAGCATCTGTTTTCTCTCAACTCGATCTAGCCACAGGATTCCATCAGCTTAGAGTGGCTGAGGATAACATTGACAAAACTGCGTTTAGGACTCCAGATGGGTTCTTCGAATGGCTCGTCATGCCGTTTGGGTTAATGAATGCACCCGCATACTTTGTAGATTTGATGAGTAGGGTGTTTCGGGAGTTCCTTAACAAGTTTGTGGTAGTTTTCGTGGATGATATTTTGATCTTCTCAAAAGATGAAGAAGAGCATGCTAGACTTCTCAAGGAAGTCATAGAAACACTTAGAGCACACCAGTTAAAGGCTAAGTTCTCCAAATGCCATTTTTGGAGGAAGGAAGTTCGGTTCCTTGGACATATAGTTTCTAAGCAAGGCATAGCCGTGGACCCCGCAAAGGTAGTCGCGGTACAAGACTGGAAAATTCCTAAGAATGCAACGGAGGTGAGGAGCTTTCTCGGTTTGGCGGGCTACTACAGGAAGTTCATTAAGGACTTCGCTAAGATTTCAGCCCCTCTTACTAAGTTAACAAAGAAGAACCTAGCTTTTACATAGGTCATAGAATGTGACGCTGCTTTTCAGAGACTTAAGAGATCCCTCACCACAGCTCCAGTTTTGGCATTACCCGATGGAGGTAAGATGTTTACGGATTACACAGATGCGTGCGGCACGGGATTAGGCGCCGTCCTAATGCAAGAAGGAAGAGTAATATGCTACAGGGGCAGACAACTTAAAGTTCATGAGAAAAACTATCTCATGCATGACTTGGAGTTAGCCGCGATTGCTTTTGCACTTAAAGCTTGGTGCCATTATCTTCTAGGGGAGAGGTTCGAGCTGTATACCGACCATAAATCGCTTAAGTACCTCTTCTCTCAGAAAGATTTGAATCTGAGACAACAGCGGTGGATGGAGTTCTTGGCATCATATGACTTCGATATAGCTTATACCCCTGGCAAGGGTAATGTGGTGGCGGACGCGCTAAGTAGAAAAAGGTTGACTTTGAGCCCCTTGCTTGTTGAAAGGAAAAGCCTTGAGTTTATAGCAACCTTTGATTTTACACCTGTTGTTGAGTCATTGACTGCTACGTTAGCATCTCTTGAGATAAGACCTACACTTCTAGATCAAGTAGGGACTTCACAGAAGGAAGTCCCACAGATAGTCGAAATCATGGACAAGCTGATTAGTGGTGAGACGTCAAGTCACCTCAGTAGGTATGTCATAGATGACAAGGGATGGCTAAGGCGCGATGGAAGGCTATGTGTCCCACAAGTGGGAGACCTAGTAAGGAAACTTCTCGAAGAGGCGCACCACTCGAAGATGACTATACATCCCGGAGGGGATAAGATGTACAGGGATATGAAACGCATTTTCTTTTGGGCTGGAATGAAAAAGGACGTGGTAGGGTTTGTCTCGAAGTGCATGGTGTGCCAACAAGTAAAGGCCGAGTCGAAGAAGCCCGGTGGGCTATTACATCCTTTGGAGGTTCCGCAATGGAAATGGGAGAGTATCTCGATGGATTTCGTGGATGGACTTCCTAGGTCAAGGAAGGGAAATACTAGCATATGGGTCATAGTTGATAGACTCACGAAAAGTGCTCACTTCATTCCAGTGAAAAGCAAGAGGACCACATCATGGCTAGCGTCTATTTACCTTCGAGAGATAGTACGGTTGCATGGAGTTCCTTCTAGTATAGTTAGTGATCGTGACCTGATTTTTACTAGCCAGTTTTGGAATAGTTTGGAAGAAGCAATGGGTACACGACTGAACTTGAGCACGGCCTATCACCCACAGACGGATGGACAAACCGAAAGGGTAAATAGGGCACTAGAAGATCTCCTGAGGCTATGCATTCTTGACTTTGGTGGTACTTGGAAAGACCATCTTCCTCTCGTGGAGTTTGCATATAATAACAGTTGCCAAGCTAGCATCGGAATGGCACTGTTCGAAGCCCTGTATGGAAGACCGTGCAAGTCGCCAACTTGTTGGTGGGAGACGACAGACAGATTTATACTTGGGCCCGACATGATAAGGGACACTTCTGAGAAGATTGAGTTGATACGAAGACGGATGAAAACGGCCCAAGATAGACAGAAATCTTATGCGGACAAGAGAAGGACAGACCTAGAATTCAAAGTCGGAGATATGGTCTTTATAAAAGTTTCTCCGTTACGCAATGTAGTTCGTTTTGGAGCAGTTGGAAAGCTAGCACCAAGGTTCGTAGGACCGTTCCCTATCACTGAGAGGATTGGACGGAAGGCCTATAGGGTAGACATACTCGAGAAGCTGGCTGGGGTGCAGAATGTCTTTCACGTCTCGCATCTCCGGAAATGCTTGCATGAGTCAGCCGAAGTGGTTGAGCCAAGCATCCTTGAAGACGTAGAAGTGGAAAAAGAAGCAACATTGAGGCGAGTCCCGATTCGTATCTTAGGAACGGGGATTAAGAAGCAAAGGAATCGAGAAGTCAAGCTAGTTAAAGTGCAGTGGAGTGAAGCCCAAGAAGACGCAACTTGGGAAATCGAAGAGAAGATACGCACTGTAGTGACCCGAAAATCCGGTCCAATTTGAGCTGACTAAATAACACAAGTCCAACCCCAAATTGCACTTGAAATTCAAGAAACTAATAGAAAGAAGATAGAGGGTGAGGATAGATAAGGTAGAACTAGTAGAATAGAAGAAGAAGAAGAAGAACATCATCATCAAAGTAAACACGAATCTCACAGCGGAACGAATAAAATATAACATAAATTTTTGAAATACAAATAGTTATATATACAATAGCACTTATCAGAGTACAGCACTTACAACAACAGCGGAAATAATAATAGCTATAGAATCCTGAAGCCTCCTGCTCCAAGCTCTCCAAGTGTATCTGTAAAATCCCGACTACTTGACTGCCCATACAAATTTAGGCACCCAAGAGTTTAGGGAAAACAAACAAATAAACTCCGGGTCAGTCATGGGACTGGTGTGAATAAAACTCCTAACACTTGGTTTAATAACGGATATATCATAAGACCACGCCGTGAAAACGGAACGGGTTTTCCCTTATGAAAATCCAAACAACTTTGTAAAGCAATATCATTCTGATATTATAATAATGTCTAAGTACAAATAGATATCAATCTAGCAGAAACGCTTTCATCTCACGTTCTACTATATAGTATACGATCAAAACCGCAAGCACGTATTGGGTAATGGATTTTCAACTATGACAAGGTATGGAACCACCTTCCGATCAGTGTACTCTAGGAACGATACACTAGAGTTCAACAAGAACATCTTGTAACTCAGCCACACATGACCGACCACTCATTTTGCTTGAGTGTATCGAATGTATATCACCAACGATTGGGATCAGCAACCGTTTCCCGTATATATATATGAGACAGCATTGATAGATTAAAGAAGCAAATGAATATTCTCTAGATAGGTGATTATACACCCTACTTCGGTGCGACCGACTTAGCCATGCTGCCTGCCCGATTTCTGTCATTTACCGACTGATGAGGCTTGAGGTTACGCTTTATCATCACATCAGATTCACTTCGAATGCCACATTGTCAGATCCATCTTAATCACTAATTTGACGTCTACAACCATACATTACGTGTCAGCTAAAGAAGTTTCCTTCTCCGCTTCCACTCTTGATACGGTTGAAGAAATCAATGTTCGTGACCTTTCTGGAAATACTTTTTCAAACATTCATCTATACAAGTCATCCAGGAACAGGATGAACCGAAGGCACTATTCAGTACATCCATCTTAGGCACTGTTATCTAAGACTTATACAATAGCCCGTGCACTTTACTCCGTCTTCAATTATCTTTGGCATATATGATTCGCAACGCTTATGCCAATACAAAGTGGTTCTTGGATAATAATCCAACCGGTCTCTCCATATTAACAACGTTAAAATGGTCAAAAACTTCGATAGTCTGTGAGTTAACTATCGAAGAAAAACAAGTGTGCAAACAATGATATTATTTCCAGATGGAAATTATATCGAACAAACATCATTTAACATAAATCTCTTCAGTTCATTTATTTACTTATCTCCTGTTTCCCTATATTCCATATTTCTTATTTTCTTTTATCAAAAAACATTTCTGATTCTCGTTTGGAAAACATTTCCAAAACTCCTTTACGATCAAACCTTACCATTTCTTAATCAAGAAGGAAGTCACTCAAGTTGGGGTATAATTACCTCTCAGACCTTAACTGAACAATGTTATAACTTCGAAATGGTCAAAGTTTATCTTTTAATCTTTAGCAACTTCTTTACGCCTTTCTCGGATTCAATATTACTAATCCACTTCTATATTTAAAACATTGGTTATAACGATAACGTTATAATCCCTACTTTCGAATTATCTAACTTCAATTATAACCTTTATTCTTTAATTCGAATAATTAAACCTAACCCAAATTTATTAGTGTATACTCTTGATTTAAAAACCCGAAAGTAAATATTACTTTCCCGAATTCGATATAATTGAATTCGACGTATAATTCTCTTTCGAATAATCACTATTTGATTAACTCTTCTTCGAATAACCTATATTCGATTATCTCTCTTCGAATAAATTTTATTTGAAATCTCACTCTTTTGAATAAACTATATTCGGTCTCTTTCTTTCGAATATGCTATATTCGATAATCTCCTTCGATTAACTAATCGATAACTCCTTTTGATTAAACTATAATCGATAACTCCTTTCGATTAAACTATAATCGATAACTCCTTTCGATTAAACTATAATCGATAATTCCTTTCTTTTAACTCTATTCGAATAAACTATATTCGACTAACTCTATTTAACTCCGTTCGACTCTATTCGAATAACTAATATTCGACTAACTCCTTTGGATTAACTCATCTTGACTAACTTAACTTAATTAAATCAACTCGATAACTTAACTCGATTATCTTAACTCCATTATCTTAACTCGATAACTTAACTCGATTATCTTAACTCGATTATCTTAACTCCTATCGAATAACTAATATTCGATTAACTCCATTCGCTTGACTCTAGATCGCAGCGATCACAATGGTTACGCCTGATTCCCTCAGGAAACATCCGACCGCCTTAGGCTATTTACAGCCCTGCGAATTACGCTAGCAGTCGTACTAAATGGCATCTCATTTGGATTAACTCTAATTGTTCAATTCTAATTGTTTATACTCTACCTGGTTAACTCTACTGTTTAACTCTAACTGGTTAACTCTAACTGATTAACTCTAACTGGTTAACTCTATCGATTTAACTCTATCTGATTAACTTTATCGATTTAACTCTGTCTGATTAACTCTATCGATTTAATTCTATCGATTAACTCTACTGGTTAACTCTATCGGTTCAACTCTATTCAACTAACTCTATCGATTTAACTCTATCTGATTAACTTTATCGATTTAACTCTGTCTGATTAACTCTATCGATTTAATTCTATCGATTAACTCTACTGGTTAACTCTATCGGTTCAACTCTATTCAACTAACTCGACTCGACTAAGCTCTTTCGAATAACATATTCGATTAACTAGCTTTCGAATACCATATTCGATTAACTAACTTCGAATACCATATTCGATTAACTAACTTCGAATACCATATTCGATTAACTAACTTTGAATACCATATTCGATTAAATCCTTTCGAATACCATATTCGATTAACTAACTTCGAATACCATATTCGATTAACTAACTTCGAATACCATATTCGATTAACTAACTTCGAATACCATATTCGATTAACTAACTTCGAATACCATATTCGATTTCTCCTTTTTATAACGTTTATCCATTTAAAAAGATCCCCTTTTAACAACGTTTATTCATTTATAAAGATTCACTTTTTAGTAACGGTTGTTCACTTTATAAATGTCCTTTTAATAACGTTTTCCTTTTAATTAACTCTATTTATTTACTAATTATTCGCTTTTCAATTCTATTTGTAAATGGTTTACAAATATTTCCTTTTTCTATTTTATTCTATTTGCAAATGGTTTGCAAATATTTCCTTTTCAATTCTATTCTTAAAAATATTCTAACTCCTTAAATTTCCGGGAAAATTTGCCATAACCTCCTTTGTATCGGGAGCATCGGGAAAATCCCCAAACCCGCCACATAGGCCTTTCCATTCAAAAAGAAATGTTTTGAATTTATTTTCCTTTTTTAAATATCTCCTATTTATAAATATCCCAATTTATAAATATTCCTTATTTATAAATATTCAAATTTATAAATATCTCTTATTTATAAATATTCTGTTTTCAATATCACTTTGAAAATCTACTTATCAACATCCCGTATGTTATGGTATTCAACATATCAAATCACGATGATCAATATCGTCCATACACACACAATAAACAACAGATTATAATTCACACCATATATCAAAATATATGAAAAACAATAAAATAACTGTTGAGGGATCTAGTCGGATCCCTCCAACATGTTTCTCTGCATCCACAGATGTTGCACAACATGATTGTCATCACTTTCAGTTCAATATGAATTATTCTGATAAACAGAATCAATATATAACTATATAAATGTTTATATATTATATATTTATATATATATATATATAATATTTCATTAACTGACTAGCAGTTCAATCAATCAGTCAACACACAGTCAAACAGACAATATTTAACAGTTCTAAAAATACAACATGAAATTATAAACTGTTCAAAGTTGGTGAGTTTTACTCACATTGGACGATCATCATTAATAACGATAACCATCGCTTGATTCAGATGGACAATTTATTTTGCAATAAATTGTAACGAGCTTCGATTCACTCCCAGTCAGTTCCAATGTGGAGCGCTCGTCCATAAGATCCTGACGGATCTTGTTTCGTCAGATTCAGATAAGGTATGACCAAATTATAAATTTTACAATGTTATACATACAATGTTTAAATTAAATTTACTTAAGTTCATTTAAATCGTTGGGTCTCACCACTTCAGTCGGCCCAATACCAAACCCATGACCGCTACTACCCCTCCCGTATGGAAACTCCTCTCTCGTTACTCAGAAAAACACACAAGCTTTAACTAGATCGAGCACCCCATTCCCACCGTGATCTCATCCACATTTCAACTTTTTTCTTCAAGGAAAAACCCAAATATAAATGCCCACAGTTTCTCTCTTCAAGGTCTCCTCACATCCATCACTCTAGGGTCAAGCAGTAACCAGTCTACATCATTTCTGTCTTCACCACAAATAAAACCCGTGCATCCCAATGAGGACCATGACAGTTTTAAACATCACTACTGCTCCTACAAATTTAAAATTCGACATACCCATTAATCAGTAAATACATTACCCTTAATCCACCAAAGCATTAACCCTTTCCTGAATAACCTGCCGCGACTCCTTACTGTCCCTCTCAAACACAGATCCGCCATTTTCAAATCATCGCTGGCGACTCTAAGGACCACCGAGCCTCGCCTATCTCTGGCCAGTCCAAACCCTGACATCCCTCTACTGATTTGCACCCTCAACTTCCTCCACAACCACCCATAACAACGTCAGTATCAGAAAGAACGGAGCTCCTTTCACCTGAAATAACTCCAGTTGTGGATGACCGGAACTGGTCGCACCACTAGTGGTAGCTGCGCCATCTCCTCCCAGTCTTACGCCCTTTATACATCTCCTCTTATCTGTGCTCCAACCGCCAGAAATCCCAAACCCTAGGTGCCACGTTAAACACAGGTTTCGAAAAAACCCCATCGAGTTTGCTGAAATAAATACGAGCTTGAAGCTCTCTCTTCAATGGTTCCAATAACATATGGTTTTGGATTTATAAGTTTTTCTATGAATTTGTTTTGATTTTGAAACACAAGAAATGTTCTGTGGAGCAAGAAGTTCGGCGGCTACCTCAATTTGACCGAAGAAAGAATGAGAATAGGGTTTAAGGCAAAAGTTGGTGTATTTATAGTGGAGAAAATATCTAGATATTTTTATTTCTTTATTATTTTATATTTGTTTCGCCTTCTAAAAATCCATACGATCACATACGGTACCTAAAAAATCACGAAACTGGACATGCAGCTACAGTTCGACATTACGGTCCCAACGAAACAGGTTTCGTCGAATTCCGACTTCGTATGCTCACACAGCGTATTTTTAACTGTCAAAATACTGACTATTTCTCACTCTAAAAATCCATACGTCCACACAGTGACTCTAAAAATCACGAAACTGGAAATCTAACAACTATTTGACATTGCGGATCCAACAAAATTAGTTTCGTCGAATTCCGACTTCGTTTGCAAAACCGGCTATTTTTAAAGCTCTGGATGACCCATTTAAATATATAAATATATTTAAATATAATTAAATAAATTATTAATAAATTAATATTATCGTATATATTCACAGTGGAATACCATACAGCTCTAGAATATTCCTCTATAAATTTCTAACTTGATATTTCAATCTGGGTCAACCCGATATTCGATTAATATTGAAATTCCTTTTTAAAATATAAACAATTCCTTTATAAATTATAAAGGAATTCCACAGCGACTTTTCTAAAATTTGATTTGGACGTAAATCAAAATCTACACGACGAAATCCAGATTTTCCTCTTCCACTAGAAAGATATACTCCACCAGCTCCACACGTTTCTTGTTTCACTGAAATCCGGCTTAAAACGAATCCTGTACATTCAGTTGAAGTTCGAATCGCCAATTTACGAACTGCAGCGCCATTTCAAGCTCGATTTTAATTAAAATATAATTATACGTTCAAACTGTCGTTATTTAAATATATTCGTTATTTAGAATTCAATTCCAAGCTGAATTAAATATCACAGGTGATCCAGTTCACACCATATCGCCATTTCAGCCAATTCTGATTATTTCAGAATTAAATAATATATTTAATTTATTATTTTAATTAAATATTCACCATTAAATAATCCAACGACCATTAAATCCTTTTAAATCACCATTTAAATAATTAAATAAATTAATTAAAATACCTCTGCCAATGCGAGTCATTACATTCTTCCCCACTTAAAATAATTTCGTCCTCGAAATTGCTAAGTTAGAGGACGACCCTATCGACTGGTTAGAACATATTTGTTCACTTCTTAATTCCAGTTTTAACTGAACCAATTTAATTTCTATTAAATTATTAATTTATTCTTATCAATGAAAATTTTCAAAAATCCTGAAAATTTTCTAATGCCTTAACTTTTCGAAAAATTTCGTCAGCACCTCCTTTGTACTGGTCAATATCTCAAACTCCAACTCGCCTCTCTGGGCTATCTCCAACCCAAAAGAAAATCAAACAGCCAAGCGGCTTGCCAAATCGGCTCATAAATCCCATACTCATACAAAATATAAACTTGTACCTTTTTGTCGGGCATATCATTTTATCCCTACCATTCATTACCACTTCTGCATATAACAATGCATTACCAACTTGATCTTAAATCGGTTCATCTTCAAAACCAAATCATTCGCTTATACTAAAGTCGAATTCTATTTCCACTCGAGTTCCATTCTCAATTTCAAACTCTTAACTTATTAATCCAAGTTAATTCTAGATTATTTCTAATTCAGTCAGTCTTTACTTAACTTAGTTCAAGCTAAATTTTAATTTATTTTTACCATCTTATTTTATTTAACTTCATAAGTTAAATTTAAATTCCAGAATTTAAATTCCTGGGTTTCTTTCAAATCAATTTGAAATCATAACAACAATTCAAAACCTTTGAATTTCCAGCAACTTGTTTCCTCAAAACAATTCAAAAAAAACAAAACTTTGGTAGTAATCCGTCACTTAGAACTCGAAAATGAACACTGATGATGTCGCGATTCATCATCAGAATCTATTTTCCAGCTATCGAAGTGAGTTCAATACTATATCACTTTCAATTTGAAAAACGTTTTCAAAATCTCCCAGGAACTAAAAATTTCCTTATTTTAATTCCAAATCTGATTTAATTTCAGATTTACTTCATCTTATTTCATATACTTTACTTATATGAATTCTGATCAGTTATTTACATAACCATTTCACTTCTTATAACCTCATTCGATTATAATAACAACCAACACAACCAATTATACTATGTTAATTTCAAAACACACCATGTCGGTTCATCGTGTTCAAGTGTTTATAAAACTCCTACCGATAAAGTGGATCAAACTGATCGACCAGAATTTATAAGCCACTCAACCAATAAATCTCCACAATATAAAACCACTTTATATTAACTAACAAATATGCACTCGTATATATACACTCAAACTCAGGCTAGGATATTACTAATCCCATCTCTACTGAATTACGCCATAGAGCCAAGGTATTAACTAAACCAATGCTCTGATACCAACTGTAGTGACCCGAAAATCCGATCCAATTTGAGCTGACTAAATAACACAAGTCGAACCCCAAATTGCACTTGAAATTCAAGAAACTAATAGAAAGAAGATAGAGGGTGAGGATAGATAAGGTAAAACTAGTAAAATAGAAGAAGAAGAAGAACATCATCATCAGAGTAAACACGAATCTCACAGCGGAACGAATAAAATATAACATAACTTTTTGAAATACAAACAGTTATATATACAATAGCACTTATCAGAGTACAGCACATACAACAACAGCGGAAATAATAATAGCTATAGAATCCTGAAGCCTCCTGCTCCAAGCTCTCCAAGTGAATATGTAAAATCCCGACTACTTGACTGCCCATACAAATTTAGGCACCCAAGAGTTTAGGGAAAACAAACAAATAAACTCCGGGTCAGTCATGGGACTGGTGTGAATAAAACTCCTAACACTTGGTTTAACAACGAATATATCATAAGACCACGCCGTGAAAACGGAACGGGTTTTCCCTTATGAAAATCCAAACAACTTTGTAAAGCAATATCATTCTGATATTATAATAATGTCTAAGTACAAATAGATATCAATCTAGCAGAAACGCTTTCATCTCACGTTCTACTATATAGTATACGATCAAAACCGCAAGCACGTATTGGGTAATGGATTTTCAACTATGACAAGGTATGGAACCACCTTCCGATCAGTGTACTCTAGGAACGATACACTGGAGTTTAACAAGAACATCTTGCAACTCAGCCACACATGACCGACCACTCATTTTGCTTGAGTGTATCGAATGTATATCACCAACGGTTGGGATCAGCAACCATTTCCCGTATATATATATGAGACAGCATTGATAGATTAAAGAAGCAAATGAATATTCTCTAGATAGGTGATTATACACCCTACTTCGGTGCGACCGACTTAGCCATGCTGCCTGCCCGATTTCTGTCATTTACCGACTGATGAGGCTTGAGGTTACGCTTTATCATCACATCAGATTCACTTCGAATGCCACATTGTCAGATCCATCTTAATCACTAATTTGACGTCTACAACCATACATTACGTGTCAGCTAAATAAGTTTCCTTCTCCGCTTCCACTCGTGATACGGTTGAAGAAATCAATGTTCGTGACCTTTCTGGAAATACTCTGTCAAACATTCATCTATACAAGTCATCCAGGAACAGGATGAACCGAAGGCACTATTCAGTACATCCATCTTAGGCACTGTTATCTAAGACTTATACAATAGCCCTTGCACTTTACTCCGTGTTCAATTATCTTTGGCATATATGATTCGCAACGCTTATGCCAATACAAAGTGGTTCTTGGATAATAATCCAACCGGTCTCTCCATATTAACAACGTTAAAATGGTCAAAAACTTCGATAGTCTGTGAGTTAACTATCGAAGAAAAACAAGTGTGCAAACAACGATATTATTTCCAGATGGAAATTATATCGAACAAACATCATTTAACATAAATCTCTTTAGTTCATTTATTTACTTATCTCCTGTTTCCCTATATTCAATATTTCTTATTTTCTTTTATCAGAAAACATTTCTGATTCTCGTTTGGAAAACATTTCCAAAACTCTTTTACGATCAAACCTTACCATTTCTTAGTCAAGAAGGAAGTCACTCAAGTTGGGGTACAATTACCTCTCAGACCTTAACTGAACAACGTTATAACTTCGAAATGGTCAAAGTTTATCTTTTAATCTTTAGCAACTTCTTTACGCCTTTCTCAGATTCAATTTTACTAATCCACTTCTATATTTAAAACATTGGTTATAACGATAACGTTATAATCCCTACTTTCGAATTATCCAACTTCAATTATAACCTTTATTCTTTAATTCGAATAATTAAACCTAACCCAAATTTATTAGTGTATACTCTTGATTTAAAAACCCGAAAGTAAATATTACTTTCCCGAATTCGATATAATTGAATTCGACATATAATTCTCTTTTGAGTAATCTCTATTTGATTAACTCTTCTTCGAATAACCTATATTCGATTATCTCTCTACGAATAACTTATATTCGAAATCTCACTCTTTCGAATAAACTATATTCGGTCTCTTTCTTTCGAATATGCTATATTCGATAATCTCCTTCGATTAACTAATCGATAACTCCTTTTTATTAAACTATAATCGATAACTCCTTTCGATTAAACTATAATCGATAACTCCTTTCGATTAAACTATAATCAATAATTCCTTTCTTTTAACTCTATTCGAATAAACTATATTCGACTAACTCTATTTAACTCCGTTCGACTCTATTCGAATAACTAATATTCGACTAACTCCTTTGGATTAACTCATCTTGACTAACTTAACTTAATTAACTCAACTCGATTATCTTAACTCCATTATCTTAACTCGATAACTTAACTCGATTATCTTAACTCGATTATCTTAACTCCTATCGAATAACTAATATTCGATTAACTCCATTCGCTTGACTCTAGATCGCAGCAATCACAATGGTTACGCCTGATTCCCTCAGGAAACATCCGACCGCCTTAGGCTATTTGCAGCCCTGCGAATTACGCTAGCAGTCGTACTAAATGGCATCTCATTTGGATTAACTCTAATTGTTCAATTCTAACTGTTTATACTCTACCTGGTTAACTCTACTGTTTAACTATAACTGGTTAACTCTAACTGATTAACTCTAACTAGTTTACTCTATCGATTTAACTCTATCTGATTAACTTTATCGATTTAACTCTATCTGATTAACTCTATCGATTTAATTCTATCGATTAACTCTACTGGTTAACTCTATCGGTTCAACTCTGTTCAACTAACTCGACTCGACTAAGCTCTTTCGAATAACATATTCGATTAACTAGCTTTCGAATACCATATTCGATTAACTAACTTCGAATACCATATTCGATTAACTAACTTCGAATACCATATTCGATTAACTAACTTCGAATACCATATTCGATTAACTCCTTTCGAATACCATATTCGATTAAATAACTTCGAATACCATATTCGATTAACTAACTACGAATACCATATTCGATTAACTAACTTCGAATACCATATTCGATTAACTAACTTCGAATACCATATTTGATTTCTCCTTTTTATAACGTTTATCCATTTAAAAAGATCCCCTTTTAACAAAGTTTATTCATTTATAAAGATTCACTTTTTAGTAACGGTTCTTCACTTTATAAATGTCCTTTTAATAACGTTTTCCTTTTTATTAACTCTATTTATTTACTAATTATTCCCTTTTCAATTCTATTTGTAAATGTTTTACAAATATTTCCTTTTTCTATTTTATTCTATTTGCAAATGGTTTGCAAATATTTCCTTTTCAATTCTATTCTTAAAAATATTCTAACTCCTTAAATTTCCGGGAAAATTCGCCATAACCTCCTTTGTATCGGGAGCATCGGGAAAATCCCCAAACCCGCCACACAGGCCTTTCCATCCAAAAAGAAATGTTTTGAATTTATTTTCCTTTTTTAAATATCTCCTATTTATAAATATCCCAATTTATAAATATTCCTTATTTATAAATATTCAAATTTATAAATATCTCTTATTTATAAATATTCCAATTTATAAATATTCTGTTTTCAATATCACTTTGAAAATCTACTTATCAACATCCCGTATGTTATGGTATTCAACATATCAAATCACGATGATCAATATCGTCCATACACACACAATCAACAACAGATTATAATTCACACCATATATCAAAATATATGGAAAAACAATAAAATAACTGTTGAGGAATCCAGTCAGATTCCTCCAACCTGTTTCCCTGCATCCACAGATGTTACACAACATGATTGTCATCACTTTCAGTTCAATATGAATTATTCTGATAAACAGAATCAATATATAACTATATAACTGTTTATATATTATATATATATTTATATATATATATATAATATTTCATTAACTGACTAGCAGTTCAATCAATCAGTCAACACACAGTCAAACAGACAATATTTAACAGTTCTAAAAATACAACATGAAATTATAAACTGTTCAGAGTTGGTGAGTTTTACTCACATTGGACGATCATCATTAATAACGATAACCATCGCTTGATTCAGATGGACAATTTATTTTGCAATAAATTGTAACGAGCTTCGATTCACTCCCAGTCAGTTCCAGTGTGGAGCGCTCGTCCATAAGATCCTGACGGATCTTGTTTCGTCAGATTCTGATAAGGTATGACCAAATTATAAATTTTACAATGTTATACATACAATATTTAAATTAAATTTACTTAAGTTCATTTAAATCGTTGGGCCTCACCACTTCAGTCGGCCCAATACCAAACCCATGACCGCTACTACCCCTCCTGTATGAAAACTCCTCTCTCGTTACTCAGAAAAACACACAAGCTTTAACCAGATCGAGCACCCCATTCCCACCGTGATCTCATCCACATTTCAACTTTTTTCTTCAAGGAAAAACCCAAATATAAATGCCCACAGTTTCTCTCTTCAAGGTCTCCTCACATCCATCACTCTAGGGTCAAGCAGTAACCAGTCTACATCATTTCTGGCTTCACCACAAATAAAACCCGTGCATCCCAATGAGGACCATGACAGTTTTAAACATCACTGTTGCTCCTACAAATTTAAAATTCGACATACCCATTAATCAGTAAATACATTACCCTTAATCCACCATAGCATTAACCCTTTCCTGAATAACCAGTCGCGACTCCTTACTGTCCCTCTCAAACACAGATCCGCCATTTTCAAATCATCGCTGGCGACTCTAAGGACCACCGAGCCTCGCCTAACTCCGGCCAGTCCAAACCCTGACATCCCTCTACTGATTTGCACCCTCAACTTCCTCCAAAACCACCCAGAACGACGTCAGTATCAGAAAGAACGAAGCTCCTTTCACCTGAAATAACTCCAGTTGTGGATGACCGGAACTGGTCGCACCACTAGTGGTAGTTGCGCCATCTCCTCCCAGTCTTACGCCCTTCATACATCTCCTCTTATCTGTGCTCCAACCGCCAGAAATCCCAAACCCTAGGTGCCACGTTAAACACAGGTTTCGAAAAAACCCCATCGAGTTTGCTGAAATGAATACAAGCTTGAAGCTCTCTCTTCAACGGTTCCAATAACATATGGTTTTGGATTTATAAGTTTTTCTATGAATTTGTTTTGATTTTGAAACACAAGAAATGTTCTGTGGAGCAAGAAGTTCGGCGGCTACCTCAATTTGATAGAAGAAAGAATGAGAATAGGGTTTAAGGCAAAAGTTGGTGTATTTATAGTAGAGAAAAAATCTAGATATTTTTATTTCTTTATTATTTTATATTCGTTTCGCCTTCTAAAAATCCGTACGATCACATACGGTACCTAAAAAATCACGAAACTGGACATGCAGCTACAGTTCGACATTACGGTCCCAACGAAACTGGTTTCGTCGAATTTCGACTTCGTATGCTCACACAGCGTATTTTTAACTGTCAAAATACTGACTATTTCTCACTCTAAAAATCCGTACGACCACACAGTGACTCTAAAAATCACGAACCTGGAAATCTAACAATATTTGACATTGCGGATCCAACAAAATTAGTTTCGTCGAATTCCGACTTCGTTTGCAAAACCGGCTATTTTTAAAGCTCTGGATGACCCATTTAAATATCTAAATATATTTAAATATAATTAAATAAATTATTAATAAATTAATATTATCGTATATATTCACAGTGGAATACCATACAGCTCTAGAATATTCCTCTATGAATTTCTGACTTGATATTTCAATCTGGGTCAACCCGATATTCGATTAATATTGAAATTCCTCTTTAAAATATAAATAATTCCTTTATAAATTATAAAGGAATTCCATAGCGACTTTTCTAAAATTTGATTTGGATGTAAATCAAAATCTACACGACGAAATCCAGATTTTTCTCTTCCACTAGAAAGATATACTCCACCAGCTCCACACGTTTCTTGTTTCACTGAAATCCGGCTTAAAACGAATCCTGTACATTCAGTTGATGTTCGAATCGCCAATTTACGAACTGCAGCGCCATTTCAAGCACAATTTTAATTAAAATATAATTATACGTTCAAACTGTCGTTATTTAAATATATTTGTTATTTAGAATTCAATTCCAAGCTAAATTAAATATCACAGATGATCCAGTTCACACCATATCGCCATTTCAGCCAATTCTAATTATTTCAGAATTAAATATATTATTTAATTTATTATTTTAATTAAATATTCGCCATTAAATAATCCAACGACCATTAAATCCTTTTAAATCACCATTTAAATAATTAAATAAATTAATTAAAATACCTCTGCCAATGCGGGTCATTACACGCGCGCTTTACCCATTTCTTTTTGAGGGTACATTCTCGATCTCTTTTTCCTATAAACTTGAAAACCTTTTCGTATCATGCTTCTACTATCTACGTTTGTCTTGTTATCTTCTCGATCTTATCTTGAGAACCTTAGGTAGAACCATATGGATGTAAACATGTGATTGAAACATGTTATGGTTGATGTTTGCAAATGGTTGCAAGTGGACGCATGACACACATTAGGCACTAGATAGGCTCAGTCACATTTTCATGTTGCATATGCATGAGTGCTTATACTTGTACATGGATGAAACTTGTTATGCTATCACTTGGATGTTGCATATGAATGAATGTTTGTGCACTCATGTAGAGATTATAAACTATGTTAGGAATTTGCATACATGTTGGATTCATTACACTAACATATTTTTCATTAAGGAGGTTTACTGAATCAGTAACCGCCTGATCTTTTGCATTAGATAAGTACATATACACACACTTTCTGCATATGTTCGTACAGCAATAGAAATTTTTAAGGACAATGGTTGCCTGTGGATGATGCTTTGAGTAGATGGATGACGGATGGTAGGACACATCCTCCCTAACTTAGAGATTTCGAGGACGAAATCCTTTAAGGGGGAGAATGTAACAACCCATGTTTTTATAACGTGTAATAACCATAAATCAAGGAAGAATAAATTTTTAAAATAAGAATCAAGGGAAACGGGTTGCGCCATTGCGTTCATCTCGGAATTCTGCTTGGAAATGAGTCTGAGTTTTCAAAAATCGGAGTCTGTATGACTAAGTTATGACCTTTCGAAGTTTTCAAGTTTGAATAAGCTCAATTCGAATTCAAAATTCGAAATTCAAACCTAAGAATGGACTGGGCGGAAAATTTCCCGCCCTGGACCAGTTCGACTTGGGGGTCGACTATGTAGTCGACCTACCCAGGACCAGGTCGACCATAATGTCGACCTGGGGGTCGACCTGGTGGCCGAGTCCACTTTTGAAGCTTGATTCACTTTGATGTTCCTGGCCTTGTTTCTGTCTACATTCGTTGACCTGACCCTATATATACAGCCCCTAACACTAGTCTCTCTACACAAAATTCTTTCTGACCTTATGCTGCTCTAATTCTGGTTGAAAAGTTAGAGAAAGGGGCTACTTCTTCTACGTCGAAACTACGTTGTTGATTTGGGGATTTCTGTTAGGACTTGACTAAGCATATTCAACATCGACTCTCTTTTTCTAGTTCTCGAACCACGATCTGTAAGCCCCAGTTATTTTTAGATTTAAACTGTAAATGTAATATGAATATGATGTAAATTGAAATTGGACCTATGTATGATGACTGTTTTACATCCATTCTTGTTCATCTTGGATCTTGACTTTTGGATATATTACTATAACACTGATTTGGGGCCTATTCATGTTGTAAATCAAAAAGAGAAACCCCTCATATTATCATGTTGAATCTGCTATTAGTCACAAGTTAATGACTATCACCTTATGTCAATCGTTACCATGACTATACTATCACCTTATGTCAATCATTACCATGACTATACTATCACCTTATGACAACTGTTATCCTAACTAGTGCCTTATTTTGCTAGATTTGGAATCTTTATGTTTGAGGCCAATATTCCATATGCTAGTAATGTTATAATCATTTATCTCAAGTAATACCATGCTATGCTAGTAATCACTTTTGCCACCTTATACCCATCCCTTTTTATGTTATTCCCTAATTAGATTTATTTGTATCGATTCGAGCTTATGTGCGATGGGAATACGATTTGGGTAGATTAGGTAAAACATAAATTGGCTTTGAACATGAACGTTATTATAACTTGAACCTGGATATGGACATGAACTTGACACGATTTGACATGAAACATGACATGAAAACTCGACATGAATTTTGACATGAAAACTTGAACGTGGGCATGACAATTAGATAAACTTGAAAATGGTCAACTCGAGGTTGGGTTGAGTTTGCAGTGTAAATCTGCCCGGAACCGCCCGGCAAATCCAGTGGCTGCAAGCAATAGGATCCAATGTGGGTAGTTGGTCATATCGCACGTAAAACCCGAGGTTAGACTATGTTGTGGTGTAAATCTGCCCGGAACCGCCCAACAAATCCAGTAACCACAACAGTTAGTCTAATGTGAGAGGTTGAGGTGCATTAATGAATTAATTCCACGTGATAGGGTTAAGTCATGGACCACTTGAATATACTTAACCAACTTGACACGATGATTTGATAGGGTTAAGTTATGAACCGCTTGAACACACTTAACCAACTTGATACATGATTTGGATAGGGTTAAGTCACGAATTTGAATGACAACACTTAACCCATTAGAAACCCTAGTTACGCGGTCCTTTTCAGCAGTAACCCACTTGGATGTATCACGATACCCTAGGACTAGGCAGGGTGGGGCACGATTACTGGGCTGATTGTAAGCGACCAGAACAACGGCCGAGTAGGTGTGCCATTGTAGGTTCAGGCGGACTATGGTCGTGCACGTAGTCCGGATTTGAAAAAGCAGGCATTGGGCACCCGTAGGTTTACACTGTGTGTGCTTGATTCGTGACGATGGTTGGCACCATAGGGCTTAATACACCCTATGGTGGACCTAGCACAGGTAACTACATTTCAGGATAGGGTCGTATGACACAGACACATGACGAGCTAGAACTTGTAGGGAGCCGATCGATTAGTAGATCGTACCGTAGGACCCTGTAATGGGTTACTTCAGGATACTGGGCCAAGGGATCATTTCATGATTAATACTTGACATGGGTTAGAACACTAGTACAGTTGGTGCAGCGAATCTCGAATATGCAATGCTAGATTTGACTTATCCTGTTATCTTAATTATCCTACCAGTTCTGTTATCATCCTTATGTTTAATTCCAGTTTTCACATGTCATGTTACCTTTACTAGTTTTCATACTGAAAGTCACTAGGGCTTACCAGTCTTTATGACTGACCCTTTTTCTTTCGCCTCTTTTTCTTTCGTTCCCCCCCTCCCCAGGTTCTCAGGGAGGAAACACTAGCTCTTAGCTTGGATTTAGCTTGCTTTCTGACAGCTCATACACGGTTTGGTCTTGGGCTATGCTATGGCTGCTTCTGCTATTTATGGGGAATAATTTACTTTTGTTATCTTAAGTTTATGCTTCTTTATTTGGAACTTGATGTAATGGAATAATTTGTACCTTGGATATATGGGGTTTTGACTCTTTTCTTGAAAGTAATAAAAGTTGGTTTTTAATTTCTACCGCTGCTTTATTTATGTTCTGCCTTGTGATATCTCTGTGTATGTTTACCTAGATAATACTCCACCAAAACTAGTGCATTCCCTTTGTGAGTGACCCTAGCGGAGGTGGGGTGTTACATGCAAGCATTCTTCTAGATTCTAATTGATTTGTGAAAAAATTATAGACACTATGATAATATATGATTTCAAGTATACAAAGTGTTTTGATCTCATAAGGTAAAAGCCCGTTCTGTATTCACGGCGTGGTCTTATGAGACATTTTTATTTTTAAGATGTTTTTAAACTTTTTACTCATACTAGTCCCCTGACTGACCGGAGTTTATTTTTCTGTGTTTCCCTTAAACTATTGGGTATTCATAATGCTTGTTATGAATAGACAAGTGAATCATGATTGGATAAAACTCGAAAAGCTGGGATGGAACTTTTCTGCGTGCTGATCTACTTATCTTATCTACTGTGAAATCAAGTCCGCAAGTTAGTCATCAATGATATGTATAATTAAAGATGTACTTTGAATGGCTTGTAGACCTACGATGCTCTGGTGTAAAATATTCCGCTGTGTAATATTATGAAGTATCATCTTTTGTAAAAATTCCGTTGTGAGATTCTGATTTTTTCTGTTATTTTATCTTATATCTATTCTTATTCGTATTAATGGAACGACTTCCGATGTGTTCGAAGTTGGGTCGTTACAGTTGGTATCAGAGCTTAGGTTACTGATTACCTAGGATTTGGGCGAGTGTGAGAGAGCGTATTTTTGAAAATTTAAAATAAATTTGAAATAAATTCAGATCAACTTGAACGATATACCTAAGTTAGTTATATCCAATCAAGTCTGGATTGACGACCTGTTATATTCAGGTGATTAAGATGAGTAACCGAGGATGAAGAGGTCGAGCTAGAGGGTCTTCCACTGCTACTAGTCGTAATATTGGATCCCAAGATCAAGGGGAGACAGTGAAGGAAGTTGCACCAGTCCAACAGGATAAGAGCTTTGCGACTATTTGTAAGGAGTATACAACTCTTGGAGGAAAGGTTTTCAAAAGGACTGAATCTTTTATTGAGGTTCAAGCATGGATGAGGTCCTATGAAAGGATTTTCAAAGGTTTGAATTTGAATGATGATCAGAAACGTCTTTTGGCATCATGGCAACTTCAAGAAGCTGCCGCGATCTGGTGGGACGCTCAAACTGCTAATGTTCCTGAGGAAAATTTTACTTGGGATAAATTCAAAGAAGCATTTGAAGTGCAATATTTGCCTGCTGCTGGTAAAACGACGATGTATCGGGATTTCATTGATCTTAAGCAAGGAAACATGAAAGTATCTGAATATGAGAACAAATTCAACTCACTTTCTTGTTTTGGGCCAGAACTGATCAACACTCCACTTAAGAAAAATGAAATGTTCATAGCGGGATTCATAGCCTGCAAGTCCAGATGATTGGACATCTTAAGATTCCATTTGTTGATCTAGTTGATATGGTAGTTCGTTATGAGGCACTGGAGGGAAAGAATCCAGTTACAAAACAGTAGACAGGAGAATCCAGTGGCGAGAAATCCAAAAAGAGGAAATTTAATCCGAACTGGAACAACAAGGGAATACCGAAGATGGGGGAGAAAACCAAAGAGCGTTATAAAGATACGCAATGCCATAACTGCAAGGAGAAGGGACACATTACTAGGTTTTGTACGAAGCCAACAGCGGAAAAGCCAAAGCAAACTCAGAAACCAAAGCTACCTCAACAGAAACCAAAGGGAACAAGTGATGTTATTCCCCAGAAATTTTCATGCTATAACTGTCATCAGCCTGGGCACTTGGTTAAAGACTGTCCACTTATGAAGGCACAGCAACCAAAGGTCTATGCTTTAATGGATAAGTCGTCAACTTCTGAGAATGTGAATATGGAAGGAGCTTCAGAAGGTACCATACCCTTTTTAGATAAAAGGAGTTAATTAACTAGGGTCAGCCTCAAGATGAATTAAATATGGTTGGAATAAATTGAATAATATCCAATTATATTGATACCAGAAATCGAGTTAGAATTTTAAATCGTATTAAAATCTGGATTTCCTGAAATTAAGTCTGGACTTAAGTATTAATTGGATAGAAACTCATGGAATGTGAACTGGTTGATTTGTGAAATCAAATCATATTGAGTCCCGAAATGGAGATGATTAACTAAGTGAAGATTTTGGGGAAAGACTTAACGGAGTTAAGTAAATGGACCGATGAGTTAAAAAGGGAATTTGGGCAGATATTTTTGGTAATGAATAGGAAATTTCTGATGTATGTTAATTATTTATATATAAGTCGATAACTCTAATTTACTGCTTACAAATTTCGAGGACGAAATTTTTATAAGGGGGTAGAATGTAATGACCCGGGTTTTACGCATATCACTGACACAGATAATAATTGATTGTGAGTACGTATAAATACGATTTAAAATCTAGACTTTGAAATTTGAAAACATGTTAATTTATGAATACAGCATTTACATATGCATATATCACAACACTTACTAAAACCCATTTTTACATTTCATGAATGATAGCACATATTTGTTAGCGTTTGTTTAAATTGATTTTATACATGTATATGAAGAACAACACTTATACATAGCATTTGTTAAAAATGCCATTTTTTCCACATGTTTTGTTCTTTGTTTCAAAGGATTTAGAACTTTGAGTTTTTGCAAATACTTGAATTTGAAAACTTATGACACTTGACTTTAAAACATGTCAAGACCATTTTGTTGTCAAAGCAAGTTTAAAGGCCATCGCAAATTCACATGTACATTAGCATCAAAAACATGAAAGTATTAATTCATTTTGCAAGCATGTTTTATTTATATATATGTACATATTTGAGATAACACCTACACTAGAAAAAGGATTTGAAAGCATGCATTTTCACATGGCAAATCTTTGTTGTATCTACATTTTCAGTTTAGATTTTTTTTCCTTTCTTTTCCTTAAGATTTTTCTGGAATTTTCTTCTTTGTATTTTTCCAAAAACACATTCGATTTGTCAAACCCTATGTACTAAAAGATTACCCAATCTTGTACAAAAATACCATGGATCTTTCCTTCCCTAGATGAGCACTTAAGAAGTGATTTTCTGAGATTTTCTATGCCTAATACTCACATGGCCGTGAGCAAGATAGTGCAGAAATTTCAGATTTTTTTTCATACCTTGGAGGCCAAGGTAATGTAGTTTATATTATATGTTAAATCAACATTTTTTTATATGAGAAAAATGAGCTAGTAAACATGTGAAGACTGAACTTAAATTGGTACAAAGGAAGCTACTATTTTTGTCAAAGTCCAATGATAGATTTAGCAAGTAACAATAGGTACAAAATGCATCAAATTTGATTGTTCTTAGTCCACCAATGGGGGGGCTTGCACAGGAAAATCTAACATGTATTGGGTGCTAAAGCCATGTGAAGTCCTAGGTAATTGTGTGATGTTTGAGAGAAATGTTTTTTTAAAAGTGCCTTTCATTTGTCATTGCAAAACTAAAAACATTTTTCTCTCCTTTCAAAAACAAGCATTTAATGCACCCTATATTTTAATGTTTCCTTCTACTATATAAGAACTCTAGCATGCATCATTTTCATTCACAACTGCAAACACTTTCTAGCCAAAACAATAGAAGGAAATCGGAGAACTTCTAAAGCAAGTGAGTAAATTCTTAACAGGAAATCTTTACTGTGTTTTTCCTATTTTTGAAACTGAAATCGATGACCTTGCTTGTGTTGAATGTGTGTAAATGGTATGCCTTATTACATGTTATTCTGATCAAACAAATGGTTGTTTGTCACTCAAACTCAAGAACAAAGGGTTTAAAAACTGTTTGATACCTTGTGATCACATATCCTGTTTCTTTCCTGTTTGAACTAGGCACCATCATATTGATCTGTTAATTCGTGATTAGGTGTAGGAGTAAGATTTTGTTCTGTTTTCAAGGCCATTTTTCAGTAGCCTTAAAGTAGTTAGAAGGATCAAATCGTTTGAAAATACACTGTATATATAAAAATAGAAACACAGTATGTTCATCTACAACTCTCTGTATGATCCAATTTTCAAAACTGTTTTTAAATAAAACCAAGTACATGAATCAAATCCTAGTAGAAGATGATGATGTTGAAAGTGGTCTCGTGATTTTTAATGGCCTGTATAATCGGAAATTCGAAGATGATCAGAAATTGAAAACCCTCCAAATTTCGATCATCTAAATCATGGTAGGCCACGTGATTAATGGTGGAGCTTCACCTGGGATCAGGCAATCAGGGAAAAATGGTAGCCAAATTTTTAAATGTTTTTATTTTGAGAAATCAGTGAAAATAGGGTTTTAGTGGGATAATGGGTTCGGTTTGGAATGATCGGAACTGCTCTACGCCTGGGGGTTGTTGGAGGTGCGGTCAGGGGGGATAGGAGCATCGGGGTCTGGTGATGAAGTGGCAAGGCGGTGGTGGTGGCTCGTGGTCCTGACGAGGTGCAGTGACCATCTTCTTCGATGACATTGTGTTCTGGGAAAAATAGGTGGCACGGTGATTTTGTGATTGATGACGAGATAGGGCCGGTGGGCGTTGGCGACGTTACCAGTGGAGGAGGTGGAGTTTGCATGGCCGGTCGTGGGGTGGTGGAAGCAACGGAGGCGCCTGTGCACGTGCATAGCTCTGTGCTGATCAAGGAAGAAGGCTGTGTTTTTGGTGTGATCGGGCTAAAAACCATGATGGCCAGGGAGTTGGCATTCTGGTAGTTAGCACTTATGTTGGCTTGCTAGAAAGCATGGTGATCGGGCTAGAAAATCCTAGTAAAATCGAAGTGGTACTTCCTACCCTTGTACTTTAGTGTAAATGAGTTTTCAAACTTTAGTTTTGAATTAAAAATCCAAGTTTTATCTAATTAAAATCAACATTATAATGTAAATAGAGAAAGTAAATTAAAAATAACATTTTGCAAATAAGAAAGAAGTGAATCAGGATAAAATACAGTTTGGTTAACATATTAAAATTAAAATACTGAAACTGTAATTCTAAATTTAATTATAAATTTAATTTAAAAGATGAATTAGAAAAGATTTTCTAATAAAATATTCAAATTGTAAAGTCAACAAAAAAAAGACAAAAAAAAGTCGATCAAGTGGAAAAAGATCAGATATGTTTCAACAGAAGTCGAACACAGGAACTGTAATTTTATTAAATCATAAATTTATTTTATAATTTAAATTAGAATCTGTTTTTATAATGAGAAATTTAAAATTTTAAACAAAACAAGGTAAAAAAACCGTATATAAAACATACGCTAGAATTTGTCAGTTTAAATCTGAAATCTAAAATATTTGATATAAGAAACCGATCATGAATAGTTCTGTACTTTTTAAAACAAGAACCGTGAATAATGTTTTTAATCATGTTTAGACTGATAAATATAAAGGAGGAACTTTATCAGTATAGAAAGAAGAATAAGTAAATCAAGGATGAAGGATCAAAGGGAAAATTTGACGAGAAAAGACCAAATGTAAAAGTTGTAAAATAAATGATTAAATCATAATCATTTATGGGTGATTAAATTAAGGAATAATGATGAGAAATATTTTTCTAAATAGAAAATAAGGTAAGTATTCTTGTTCAAAGTGACGAACAAAAATGGAAAGAAAAACCGTGTGCGATGCACACACTAAAACTGTCCATTTGTAAGACGATAAAAAATACCAGATATAGACCAGATGATCATATACTGTGCAGTTTGACTGTAATCAGATTTTTATCATGCTAGATCAATGATTTAAAACGAAAATCTTCGTTAAATCATTTCAAAGAGACAGGAATTTACATTCCACTTTGACTTGATTATACGCCGCGCGTCAGAGATTTTTTAATTGAAGACGATGATATACAAGGGCTTTTCGTGAATAGTGCCTTCGGTTTGTCCAGCCTCAGGACAACTTGTATGGACGAATGTCTGACAGAGTATTTCCAAAGGAACCACGTACGTTGTTTTCTCCAAACGTACCAGTTGCTGGCACAGAAGGAAAACTTCTTTAGCCTGACAAGCAGAGTATTTTTGTGGAAATCAATTAGTGATTTCCGATGGATTTGACGATGTGGCATTCAAAGAAATTAAATTAAAATGATGGAAAGGTAAGTCTAGCCTCAAGCCTCACACTTAGGAAATGACAAAAATCGGGCAGGCAGCATGGCTATGTGGGTCGCTCCCGTTAGGGTGTAGCATCACCTATCTAGAGAAATTCCTTTTGTTTCTTAACCTATCGATTCTGCCCATTCAGGAATGGTTGCCGTACACAACCATTGGTGATATACATTCGATACACTCAAGAGAAATGAGTGGTCTGTCCTGTGAGGGCCGGGTTGCAAGACGTTCTTGTTGAACCAAGGTGTATTCGCCTCTAGAGATACATTATTGGAAGGTGGTCCCATACCTTGTCATAGTTGGAAATCCAATTTCCATAAGCGCCAAGCAGTTTTTATTTGTATAATATATAGGAGAATGTGAGATGCAAGCATTCTTCTTAATTCTAATTTATTTGTGAAAAAACTTATAGACACTATGATAATATCTGATTTCAAGTATACAAAGTGTTTTGATCTCATAAGGTAAAAGCCCGTTCTGTATTCACGGCATGGTCTTATGAGATATTTTTATTTCTTTAAGCTGTTTTTAAACTGTTAACTTCATACCAGTCCCCTGAATGACCCGGAGTTTATTTTTCTGTGTTTTCCTTAAACTCTTGGGTATTCATAACGCTTGTTATGAATAGACAAGTGAACCAGGATTCGATAAAACTCGAGAAGCTGGGATGGAACTTTCTATGTGTTGATCTACTTATCTTATCTACTGTGAAATCAAGTCCGCAAGTTAGTCATCAATGATGTGTATAATTAAATATGTATTATGAATGGCTTGTAGACCTTTGATGCTCTGATGTAGTATATTCCGCTGTGTAATATTATGAAGTATCATCTTTTGTAAAAATTCCGCTGTGAGATTCTGATGTTTTCTGTGATTTTATCTTCTATCTATTATTATTCTTATTAATAGCATGCCTTCCGATGTGTTCGAAAGTTAGGTCGTTACACAAATCCAACGAATTCCAGACCCTACATAAACCCATATCTTTCATAACAGTTTACTCTACCTTTTCTCCTTCCTCTCTAATCAATTCTTATCTAAAACTATCAAATTATGGCAAATCCAATACATAATTTGAGTGAAACTTTGAATTCATTCAAGAATATCCTCTCCATAATTTTATGAAATCAGCGTCATCTCGAATTAAGTCAAATAAAGATGGTAGAACAATAAGAGAAGCATTTTGATGCCATCCATTGGCTATCTTCCCTTTTCAGAGACGAAGACAACAATCTCGCTAAGGCACTACCTACAAAAGAAGATGAATATTGGGAGGTCATGAAGAAAGATCCGATCTTTGGAGAAGACAGATGGGTAGAATTTCCAAGAGACGTTTGATTGTTTGGTATGATTTGTTTGATTGGTTTGATTTGAATATGTTTGAGTTTGATTTGAATTTGTTTGAACATTGTTTGTAAATATTGCTTGGATTGGTTTGAATTTAAAAATGTGTATGTACATGGATTGATACACTTGTAGATATTAAACTCTTGGTATTGATTATTTTATTGTCATGAATTTAGGGGGAGTAATTTACTTTAGTATAATCACAGGATATGTATAGTTAGATATAGAATTTATGGGGAGTATATTTAAAATTTCTTTTTGATAATGAAAAAGGGGGAGAAATTATAAAATAAGAATTAGTTTAAGAGATAGTATGTAGGATTCATGATGACAGGGAGAGTACTGGAAGGATCAAAATCCACAGGTATGAACAAGCATGAAAATTTTATAAATAAGGTTGTCATCATCAAAAAGGGGGAAACTGCTGGAGAATGGAGTTTTGATGACAACAACCTTATTTGAATATTAATTGATTATAAAATATATACTAACATCTTTATCTAGAATATATATATACATATATATGTAGGATTTATATACATGATATTGAAGACTGTACAGTTTTAGAGTTCCAAGAGATTCAGAATTCAGGAGAAATTCAAGACTCATGAGTTATCGAGTTTTCAAGAGTTCAAGACAAATGAAGTAATAGAGTCTAGTTTATATGTAAGACTCTGAATAACACTCCAGGTTCAAATTCAAATTCTATTTTTCAAAATTTAGATTCAAATTTCAAATTGTTTTTCTATCTTACTTATGATTTCAAATATAAGTTTTAAGTTTAATATTTAAGTTTATATAGTTATATAGTTTATAGCTTTATAGTTTATAATTATATAGTTTCAAACTTAATAAATATGTTTATATAATATATTACTATGATTTCATATGGTTTTATACTTTAGAATACTCATTTATATCACTAAGTTTTCATTCAAGAATTTCCAGAATAATATATATGATTGAACACTTGAAAAATAATTTTAAAAGTAAAAAATAAGGCACATATGTCGACATACATATAAGGCTATGTCGATATACAACTGTTAGAAATTCAATTTTCAAAAGAAGTACCAAAAGCGTTGCAACATCTCAAATCTTATAAATAGGGGTTGATTTCAAATTTTTTGATTATTCTTCTTCTCCATATTCACCTCTCTTCATCCCACCATTAATATTTCATATTTTATTGATTTCTACACTTCTACTTTGCCGATTTCTACTCTAATTATATAAAAATTCTTCTTTTCTCACTCTCTATCCATTACTCTCTGAAATGAAGTGCTATTGAAGAGTTATAGAGCTGTTGTAATCATTTGGGAAGTGTTTAGGAAAGGGCGTAATGCTTGTAGCCCTGAAATTAAGGAAAGAGAGCGGTGTTAACCTTATAGCCGTGAAATCAAGGGTGTTTGGAGCGGTGTTAACCTTGTAGCCATGAAACAATGGGATTGCACTTGAATATTGATAATGATAAAACTCTGCGCAATCCAGCGTTGCGTGGGACTAGACGAAGGATGTAGCGTCCCGTATTTTTATCGGTTCGTATTTGAATATTTAAATCAGTTTAAATATTGAATTAGTAATATAAGTGGATTTATATATTAAATAAAACAAACTTCAATGTATAAAAATATATTGAATATAATCGAGCCCGTAATATGGCGGCAGTTCGTAATTTAACGTTCTGAACTTCAACTGAGTGTACAAGATCCGTTATTAGTCGGATTTCTACGAAACAAGAAATGTTGGAATCTATTAAACTGTATTTTTCTAGTGGAAGTGAAAAATCGAGATTTCAGATTTTATATAGTAGGTTATGTCCAAAATAAATATTCAAAAAAGCAGTGGCATATTCGTTTATGGCCATAACAGTTATTTAAAAATATTTTAATATCGGATTCAAATTTGGGAAAGATTCTTTTGAGACGTAGTGATAATTTAATTTTTAGAATTTTACTGTAATTTTTAATTAATTAAATATGAAGCTTTTATTTGGAGTATTTTACAATCGGTATCAGTATTTTGGGGTTTTCACATTATGAGTTAACCTACCGATATTATTATATTTTTGGGATCGTGGCACATTGTTTGTCGCAAGGGTATTTTTATTTTTAGAAATCCGTACGATAACAAAATTGTAAGTAACGGGTGCTGAAAACCATTCAAACTTAAGCAAAATATATATTATTTCTATTAACAAAGGATCAGCATTGACAAGACATAAATAAATAGTGGTAGAAGACCAAGCAAATGATATAAGTCCACTGGCTATTGGCGTACTAACAGTAGGATAGATGACTCTTTCTTCAAGTAATAAGTTCAGAACGTGAGTTTGCATTATTGTTCTTTGCTATTGTAATCCTTGTCCTTTAATTGTACTGCACCACACCACCTACCTTTTCCGTATCTTATATCCCATGAAAACAAAGGAAATTAGGCGTATGAAGTAAACAAATAACATATATCTATATATATTTCTCGTTTACCTTGATACCAAGTCTCGTACAACGTCATAGACCTGCAATGTAACATTTTAGCTACCCTAATATTTTCTGTCGAAGACCAAAAACCGTGCAAACAAAGTAATAAAATTCAGAAAGCCTACCTACCTCAAAATTACAGCTATTACGTGGGGTCAAGGATTTCTTTTTCCGTGTATGCCAAGGCATTAAAGCCTATATAAAACGCATTCTTCTTCCTTGCTTTTTATGGTGAAACTTGCGAATGGAAATAATATAAAATAAAATTAAAATTAGAGGCGGAGCGAGGTTTAACAGGTGGTCTGGTGCCGTAAGTTGGTCGGCGGCGAGGGGTAAAAATGGGCGAGTTTTGTTTTGTCTTTTTCGATCTGGGTTTGGGTTCAGAATTGTGGATAAGTGGTGAAGCGGAGTTTGATGGGGGAGTGGTCGATGAACGTCAAGAGGCTTTGGCGATGGCGGTGTCGAGGGGCTGGCGAACTGGCGAAGTATGTGATGGAGTTTTTGCATGAAGAATCATGAAGAGGAAACTGACATTCGTTTTGGGTTACTGGGAGTTCCTCCTTTCGTTGCATGGGTTTACAATACTTCAGGAAAGTGACGGCCTGACGGGTGGTGTTCAGGAAGAAAAGCAGGCGAAGAGATGATCACCTGTGTGTGGTGTCTTAGAGTTGAGTCGCTGGTGGGAATATCGATTTCGAATGGTGTAACCTTAAATGGTGGTGAGGGTATGTGCATGGGAGACGGATTACGGTTTATATTTGAAGTGGACCTGATCTGAGGAGATGGGCTAACTTTAATTGGTCAGTGTCATTTGGAAATATGGTCACTGGAGAGGGGGTTTGTTCACGAGAGCTTCTAACCATTGGAGACAGTTTGCGTTGAGCAAAAGACCGGGTGCAGTGTATGATTTGTAGACACAAATGGATGTGTTTTGAAGTAGTTTGTACGAGTAGATGATGAGCGTGTCATGTGAGGGGTGACGTCGGTGTAGTGCTCAGGAGGGATTGGCGAATCACTGTTGTAGGAGGCATTTATTGTGGCAAGAGAAAAGAGACCCGTCAGTTGAGGGATACAGGGTGAACCTGAAAGCACTGTATAATAGACCATACTAGATTTTACAAAAATATGATGCTATGATAAAGAGCCAACCCAAGCCAATGGCAAATTAATAACAAAAGAAAAACATCACATGAGAAGATTACCCAAAGTAGCATGAAAGGTGGTGCGGAAATGATGTAGGGAGATGGTGCAGGCATCAGGTATATTGAAATAAAGAAGATGGCACTTTGGAATGGACAAAGTTTTGGGTAGTGGTGAGCTTGCGTGTAGTTTACTGCAAGAAGGGGGAGTTTAATTTCGAACAGTGGAGTTTTTGTGTAAAGGAAAACAATAAGAAACGAAAAAAAAGAAGGGAAACTCATGTAATAAAACCAGGTAAGAAATGGAGTGTGTGGCAACCTGGGACTATGGATGGCGAGTATTGTTCATGGCGACAGTGTGGATGTGTGAGGTCTGAGCACCGCCAAGAGGAAAGAGCTGTTGAGATTGGGCACGAGTTGAAGCGGGTGGGTTGTATTAGCAATGGGCCGAGAGAAGATATGAGGTGGGATCTATATCTGGAACGGAGGGTTCGAAAATGATCTGAATGGAGATCGAAATGGTGGCGAAGTATAGTAGAATAAAATGCCTGCTCAGATCTATCAACCGACACAAATCGTTATTTAACGGTTAACGCGCGAATGTGAGTAAAATCACTGACTCTGCTTTATTTTAAAAATTATAATTAGATTTTAATAGTGATAAATAATGGTTGAATGTTGTGTGATGATCGTTTAAGTAGATTACAATTAAATTGGTTAAAATATATACGAATCGTTGCATATGTACACATCACGGATTGGATACTGATTCCATCAATTATAAGATTCCCTAGTTGGAAATTAGTGTAAATTGTATGGACTAACATCTGTGGATGCAGGAAATCGGTTAGAGGAATCCAACGAGATTCCTCAATATTTATATATATACTATTTGTTTTATATATGCACTGTTTGAACCATGTTGAATGGAAATTCAACGTTATGTTGATTTAATAAATAGACTATATCGATTAAGAAATAGCAACAGTCGACCATAAATACATTTTTTTAAGAAGTTGATTGGTCGTCAGGAAAATCAACGAAGTTAATTATAAAAATTATATTTTTATAATTAAAGGGAAGTTTAAACGAAAATAGAAGTTCTATTCTGAACTGGTATTTTATAGTTCGTTTATAAGCAATTATTTGATACTTAAATAAGACATGAAGCTGTAATTATCCTACCAATAAATAATTTGGAAAATTATTTAAGGTAACGGTTAAGAAATATTATTAGATTAATTATATTAATATAATGGTAAGAAGTAATTAAAATCAGTTAACGAATTTACTAATGGAATGAAGTTGATTTAATCAACTGTTTATTTGGAAAATGATTATTAGATTAATTGGTCTTCGATTAATCTAATGAAAATAACTTAGTGGTAAAATGATCAAAAATTAATAAGATTCTGTATTAATTACCCTTTTTAATTAATGAGGTATTGAATAATTATTGAACCAATATAATTAGTTATTGTTTATATAAGGTAAGCAACCAATCTATTTTAGATTAATGATGAAGTAAACTGTTTACTTCAGCAATGATGAAGTAAAATATTATTTAATTATTTTTAATTAAATAATTGTTTCTTAAATGGATTTCTTTTAAGAGGATATCGAGAGTATAATAAGATGTTACTTGAATTAAGTATAATGATTCAAATAAAAGTAAAACGTCAGAAGACAAAGAATGTCAATGGATCTTAGTAAAGAAGTTATAAATAAAACTATGGAATAAAGTTAAAGCGAAGAGTTAATGTTTAATATAAATAGTCATAAACAACAGAGATTTCGAAGTATGAATATGGTGTTATAAAACCATATTCCAAATAAAACAAGAAATACGGTTTGAAGGATACTATAAATAATAAGGAGTTTAGAGTTACGGACTTATATCTATTCTAAGATAAGAATGTTGTCGATCAAGGTTTGAGAGGTAAATAGAATACCCCAACTTGAACGACTTCACAATTATCGAGGGATGGTACTAGTTGGTAACAGAAAGAGATGTTGAGATTAGTTATAAAATTGGATATAGCAGCGTATTGCAAGTTTTTGAACTATAACGATAAAATAACGTTGTTGACTAGGCTTAAGTGTGACTGTTATGTCGAGATTAGTTATAAAGGGGAATATTACAGTATATTGCAAGTTTGTACTATAACGATACCAAGCTTAAGCGTGATTATTATATATAACACTATTCCCTAGAAAGGTTGGAAATTCACTTACCGCAAGTAATAAGAATATAATTATACATGCTAGTTCTTCATTAGCTATGACGTTTGCAGAGCTGTTAGGCACTATTTCAAAAATGCAAAAATGAACCCTTCATTCAATAATACTAACGTCGTTCTTATTCCCAAGAAGAAAAATGCTACAAGGGTTTCGGACTATAGGCCAATATCCTGCTGTAACACGATATACAATTGTATCTCAAAAATCATTGCAACTAGGTTGACGGTTGTTCTCCCCTCGATCATCTCTCCGAATCAAGCTGCTTTCTTGTCGGGCGGAAGCATTTTAGACAATGTCCTTTTATCTCATGAATTACTAAACGGATACGCGCGTAATGGAATTTCTCCTAGGGCTATGTTTACCCTAGACATAATGAAAGCGTTCGATACGATCCAGTGGGACTCAATCGTCAGAATCATGGGATACATGAATTTTCCATATAAGTTTATAGCCTGGATCCTAGGTTGTATTTCTTCTGGAAGATTCTCTATCTTATTACATGGTTCTCCTGTAGGTTTCTTTGGCAGTAAGCGTGGAATCAGACAAGGCGATCCCCTCTCCGCTTACTTGTTTATTCTCGTGATGGAAATGTTAACTCAAATGTTAAATAAAGCGATCGACAGCGGCCTTTCTCAACTACACCCTAAGTGTCTTGAGCCTAGGATCTCGTCTCTGATGTTCGCCGACGATCTTGTTATTTTTTGTACTCCGGACCGAGGCACTGTAACCACTATTTTTGAAACACTGGACAAATTCTACAAGATGACGGGCCTAAAGATTAATATCGGCAAATCAAGCATGAAAACAGCGGGCATCTCTGCTACCCAAATTAACGAGTTACATCAAATTACTGGTCTGGAACACAACATCAATACAATAACTTACCTTGGCCTTCCACTTACGTCAGCGAAAATCACTATAAATCAATGTATGCCTCTTTTTAATCGAATCATTGCTCGGTTAAACTTCTGGACATGCAGACTATTAAGCCAAGCTGGAAGATTGACTTTAATTAAGTCGGTAGTGTTTTCAATGCAGGTCTACTGGTCATGTACCTTTATACTTCCCCCTAAGCTTATCAACCTTATAAGGACGGCGTTTATGAGATATCTATGGAAAGGAAAGAACGAAGGGAGATATCTTGCTCCAATTTCTTTTAAAAAGATTGAAAAGCCTCTAAGTAAAGGCGGTCTTGGAATTGTTAACATGGCGGCATGGAACAAGGTTTCTTTTCTCAAACATGTTGACAATTTTCTTAACGGTGTGAATAGCATTTGGGTCGAATGGTCCGAGAGACATGTTGTAAAGGGAAATGATTTCTGGATAATTCGGCAATCGCAGAATATCAACTGGACATGGCGGTGTATATTTAAACTCAGATCTGAAATTTTGCCGATGTTCAAGTACAAAATCAAACCCTTCTCCAAAGTTAAGTTATGGAATGATCCGTGGTTGAGCAATGGCCTTATCCTTGAAAAAAGTCTCACTGAATTAGAAATTGAAGTGTCTGGGTTAAGCAGAAATGCGAAAGTTATCGAATTAGTCAACAATGGCGTCATCCAAATTCCCGAATGCATGGTGGCCTCCATTAATCAATGTTGGAGGAGAGCGAGACAGGTTAAAACCGCTGGAAGTGAAGATGTTGCTACTTCATGGGGTAAAGGGAGTAGACCTTTCAGCATTAAAGAAGTTCATAATTTGGTAGCAAACTTGGATACTTTGGTTACAGACAAGTGGCACAAGAAAATTTGGCTAAGGGATAATGCAGCGAGAGAAAACTTGATGATATGGAAGGTAGTAAACAAAGCAATATATACCAAAGACTTGTTAAACAGTAGAGGTATGAACGTTCAACCTGTTTGTGTAATGTGTAACACCCATGATGAAACTGTTGATCATCTGTTTTTCGAGTGCAACCTTACCTTCATGATTTGGTTTGAGCTTATGAAAGACATAGGACGGCATGATGCAGTTCATAATTCTAATGATGAATGGAGAGAAATTAGTGCTCAAACTAGTAGGAAGAGAACTAAAGGTAGACTATTGTGTTATGTATTGAAGAAATACATTTACGCAATGTGGAGAGAAAGGAATGTGCGTGTATTTGCTCCTCTGAATATGAAGTCCACGCAACAGCTAAGGAAGAGCATCAGACTGGATATCAGAAATGGCCTACAGCAGTTGAATTTCACCTTCGATCCCGGTATTCTGGGCTTGCTTTCTGCTTAAATTTGTTTTTATGTGTTGTGTTCGTCTTCTAGTGTTTATTGTACCGTGTTACTACGTTCTCTGGTGTGTGTTGTATTTTCTTTAATTTCTCTGGTGCAATAATAAAAGTGGTAGGGGTCCACTCAACCCCGTCGGCCTTGCCAAAAAAAAGTGTAAATGAAATATTCGAACTTGGAAGTAGAAGTAAACAATTGAGATCTGAAATATATTACCCGTACTGAAGGGAACTCTTTAAAATATGGGAATGTGATAAAAACATGTGAGTTTATATAACATGTCCTTCGACATTGTTCTGGATCATATAAGAAATGGTAATTGAATATCGAACAAATAATATATATTGTTATTTCCAAAATAAAGGAAGGCTAAACGAGTGATAATCAAATAGGAAGACGACACTAAGTTATAATGGTATTGGTTATCTAAATAAATATTTATTTGATAAAAGGAATTAGATTTCTATAAGAAATAATATTCACATTTAAAAGTGAATAAAGTTTTAAAAAGCAAATGTTTGCAGATTAAGTAGCTAAAATGGAGGTTGGAAATGTTTTCCAATATAAATAACGTATATTTTCTAGTATACCGGAAATAAGAAATGTGAAAGGATAAGAATGTTTTTCGAACGTTAGCGATATATATATCTGGAATATGGGAAAATAAAGATTTATAGAAACTGGAAATGTTTTCCAAAGAATGTGAAGGGCTAAATGGGTTTTGGAAAATATCTGGGAAGATATGAAAAATTGGGAAAGTAATGTTAAATAAAAGGGCCAGTGATTTGTTGATGCTTAGTGTAAATTTGAATGGATGTTTGTTTTACTTCGATAGTTAAATAACCGACTATCTAAGTGTTTTGACCATCGTTGTCAATACGGAGAGACCGGTTGGATATATTATCCGGAAACCACTCCGTATAGGGATAGGCGCTGCGAATTAGATTATACTGAAGATAATTGAAAACGGAGTGAAATGCTAGGATCATTCTGTTCCAGAATGGTGCTTTCTGTTTGTCCAGTACCAGGATAACATGTATGGACGAGTGTCTGACAGAGTATACCTAACCAATCACGTACGATTGATCTCTTAAAGGTATTACGTCTGGTGGCGGAGGAATTCGTTCCTCTTAGCTTTTATACCCGTGATATTTTTGGAAATCGATTAGTGAATTGACGGGTTTGACGATGTGGCATTCAAAGGGAATGGTGATCAGATGTTCTGAAGATAGACATAGCCTCTAGCCTCACAACCAGGAAATGACAGAAATCGGGCGGGCAGCATGGCTAGTTGGGTTATACCCAAGCAGGGTGTATTGTCACCGATCAAGAGAAAATTCATATTTTGTTCTTCTTTTTGTTTTTGTATCTTTAGATGACGGTTGGATGGCCAACAATCGTAGGTGACAATATATTCGATACACTCAAGTTAAATGAGTGGTCGGTCATGTGTGGCTAGGTTGCAAGATGTTCTTGTTGAACCCCAGTGTATCCCCTCTAGAGTACATTGATCGGGAGGTGGACCTATACCTTATCATAGTTGGAATCCAATCTCTAATAAGAGCCCTGCGGTTTTTGATTTTATACTATGTATGTGGAGCGTGAGATGCAAGCGTTCCGCTATTTGGTAATTTATTTGATTAGACATTATTATAATATTATTGGATTTTGATATCAAAATATTTTGGGTTATAGTAAGGTAAAAACCGTCCATGTTTATATGTGGGCTGGTCTTACTATTATCCTTTTCTTTTAAAAGGATTTTCAAAGTTAAACGATATGGTTGGAATTTACTCACACCAGTCCCATGACTGGCCCAGAGTTTATTTTGTTTGTTTTCCCTAAACTCTTGGGTGCCCAAATTTGTACGGGCAGTCAAGTGTTTCAGGCTTCTACAGATTCACTTAGAGGAGCTCGAAGCAGGAGGTTTCACCACTAGTTATTTAGAGATTATTTCCGCTGTGATGTATAAGCGTTATACTCTGATATGGTTTAATATACAATACAGTTTTGTATTTCAAATTTATGTTATATATATTTTATTCGTTCCGCTGTGAGATTCGTGTTTACTCTGGCTCTGATGTTCTTCTTATTCTTCTATTCTATTAGTTCTATCTTATCTTTCTCATCCTCTTATTTCTTTCTATTAAAGATCTGTAATTTCGTGCACTTTGAGTTGAATGTCTAGAATATTAGTCAGCTCAAATTAGTATGGATTTATGGGCCTTTACAGTTGGTTCAGAGCATAAGGTTAAGCGATTACCTTGGTTCTGTGGCGTAACTCAGTAGATATAGGGTTAGTAATACCCTAGATTGAGTTGAGTGTATATATATGAGCGTGTATTTGTAAATTAATATAAAAACTGTTTTATATTATGTTGACTGATCAGTCGAGTGGTTTATGAATTCTGGTCGAAACAGTAATGCAAACTGTGTCGATAGGTGTTTCTAAATTCTTAAACAGAGTAATTCGACACAGTATGTTCTGAAAAGAGGGTAAATGAAATAATTTTACCCAAATTATATTTTGATATAAAAAGGAATATATATCTTGAGATTTTTATAGTGTTGATCGTTATTATGATCAAATAAGATTATAATTGAGATGGTTGTATAAATAACCAATTGAAATATTAAGCATAATATGCAAAATCAGATGAACTAAATCTAAATTTAAAACCAGAATCGAAATAAAACTCTAGAAACTTGGAAAGGAGTTGCAAATGAATTTTGAATTGAATATATGGAAAAGTTAAATCCTGGGAGATATTTGGAAATATTTTCCAAGTATTTTGAAAAGATATTTTGAGGTGATTTTCAAATGAAAATGTTTGAAAGTAAGTGTTTTGAAAGTAATATAGTATTGAACCCACTTCGATGACTGGAAAATATATTCCGATGATGAACCGCGGTATTATAGGTGTTCATTTTCGAGTTGCTGAGTGACGATTATTAGCAAAGATTTTGTTTTGAATTATTTGAGAAAACAAGTTGTCAAAAAAATCAAATGTTTTGAATTACCATTACTATATGTAAATATATATGATTTCAAACTGATTTGAAATAAATCCCAGGAATTTGATTTCTGAAATAAAAATTTAACTTATGGAGTTAAAAAAGTAAAAGTGGAACTTAAACTAAGATAAACAAAATTGGACTGAATTTGGAATGATCCAGAATGAAAATTGTAAAAGAGAAATATTGGAGATTCGAGTTATTGAAATGAATTGATTCTTTGAGAATAAGAATCGAATTTTGAATTTGGAGATGAAGATAACTGATTTGAGAAATAAATCAGTAAATGGAATTGGAGTTGAAAAAGAATTTTGGCTTAATAAAAGAGAAAGATTGGTTTGAGAATGGATTGATGGGAGATCAACCAAGGATGCTTGGATATATGCTAAAGTGATAGCAACTGGCAGAGATAGAGTTAATGCCAACAAAAAGGTACATGTTTATATTTCATACGAGTATTAGATTTATGATCCAGTTCGGCGAACCGTTTGGCTGTTTGATTTCCTTTTGGATTGGAAAATGCCCAGAAAGGCAAGTGTAGTAGTACCAAATAGGTCATGCAGAGGAAATTCTGGCAAAATTCTCCGAAAATTTAAGTTGTTAGAAAACTTTCAGAATTTCTGAAAAGATTTGTTAATAAGAAGGAATTAATATTCTAATTGGAATTAATCGGTTCTGTTAAAACTGAATTTAAGAAATCAAATAAAAGATTTTTAACCTGGTTATAATATGGATTGTAGCATTTTCCCTACCTTAGTAATTTCGGGAACGAAATTCTTTGAAGGAGGAAGGAATGTAACGTCTCGTATTTTTATCGGTTTGTATTTAAATATTTAAATCAGTTTAAATATTTAATTCGTAATATAAGTGGATTCATATATTAATTAAAATGAAGTTGAATGTATTAAAATATATATTAAACATAATCGAGCTCGTAATATCGCGGCAGTTCGTAATTTAACGTTCTGAACTTCAGCTGAGTGTACAGGATAAGTTATTAGTTGGATTTCTGCGAAACAAGAAACGTTGGAATCTATTAAACTGTATTTTTCTAATGGAAGTGAAAAATCGATATTTCAGATTTTATATCGTAGGTTATGTCCAAATTAAATATTCAGAAAAAGCTGCGGCATATTCGTTTATGGCCATAACGGTTATTTAAATATATTTAAACACTGAATTCAAATTTGGACAAGATTCTTTTGAGACGTAGTGATAATTTAATTTTTAGAATTTTACTGTAATTTTTAATTAATTAAATATGAAGCTTTTTATTTGGAGTATTTTATACCCTGCATCGGCATTTTGGGGTTTCACACTATGAGTTAACCTACCGATATTATTATATTTCTGGGATCGTGGCACATTATTTGTCGCAACAATATTTTTATTTTTGGAAATCCGTACAATAACAAAATTGTAAGTAATGGGTACCGAAAACCATTCAAACTTAAGAAAAATATATATTATTTCTATTAATAAAGGATCAGTAATGACAAGACATAAATAAATAGTGGTAGAAGACCAAGAAAATGAAGTCCATTGGCTATTGGCGTACTAACAGTAGGATAGATGACTCTTTCTTCAAGTAATAAGTTCAGAACGTGAGTTTACATTATTGTTCTTTGCTATTGTAATCCTTGTCCTTTAATTGCACTGCACCATACCACCTACCTTTTCCGTATCTTATATCCCATGAAAACAAAGGAAGTTAGGCTTATGAACTAAACAAATAACATATATCTATATATATTTCTCATTTACTTTGATACCAAGTCTCGTACAACGTCACAGACCTACAGTGTAACATTTCAGCTACCCTAATATTTTCTGTCGAAGACCAGAAACCGTGCAGACAAAGTAATAAAATTTAGAAAGCCTACCTACCTCTAAATTACAGCTATTACATGGGGTCAAGGATTTCTTTTTCCGTGTATGCCAAGGCATTAAAGCCTATATAAAACGCATTCTTCTTCCTTGCTTTCTACGGTGAAACTTGCGAATGGAAATAATATAAAATAAAATAAAAGTTAGAGGCGGAGCGAGGTTTAACGGGTGGTCTGGTGCCGTAAGTTGGTCGACGAAGAGGGGTAAAGCTGGGCGAGTTGTGTTTTGTCTTTCTCGATCTGGGTTTGGGTTCAAAATCGTGGATGAGTGGTGAAGCAGAGTTCGATGGGGGAGTGGTCGATGAACGTCAGGAGGCTTTGGCGATGACGGTGTTGAGGGACTGGCGAACTGGCGAAGTATGTGATGGAGTTTTTGCATGAAGAATCATGAAGAGGAAACTGACTTTCGGTTTGGGTTACTGGGAGTTCCTCCTTTCGTTGCATGGGTTTACAATACTTTAGGAAAGTGATGGCCTGACGGGTGGTTTTCAGGAAGAAAAGGAGGCGAAGAGATGATCACCTGTGCGTGGTGTCTTGGTGTTGAGTCGTTGGTAGGAGTATCGATTTCGAATGGTATAACATTAAATGGTGGTGAGGGTAAGTGCATGGGAGACGGATTACGGTTTATATTTGAAGCGGGCCCGATCTGGGGAGATGGGCTAACTTTAATTGGTCAGCGGCGTTTGGAAATATGGTCACTGGAGAGGGGGTTTGTTCATGAGAGCTTCTGACCATTGGAGACAGTTTGCATTGAGCAAAAGACCGGGTGCGATGTATGATTTGTAGACACAAATGGATGTGTTTTGAAGTAGTTTGTACGAGTAGATGATGAGCGTGTCATGTGAGGGGTGACGTCGATGTAGTGTTCAAGAGGGATGGGCGAATCACTGTTGTAGGAGGCATGTATTGTGGCAAGAGACAAGGGACCTGTCAGTTGAGGGATACATTGTGAACCTGAAAGCACTATATAACAAACTTTACTAGATCTCATAAAATATGATGCTATGATAAAGAGCTAACCCAAGCCAACGACAAATTAATAACAAAAGAAAAACATCACATGAGAAGATTACCTAAAGTAGCACGAAAGGTGGTGCAGAAATGATGTAGGGAGATGGTGCAGGCATCGGGTATATTGAAATAAAGAAGATGGTACTTTGGAATGGATCGAGTTTAGGGTAATGGCGAGCTTGCATGTAGTTTACTGGAAGAAGGGGGAGTTTAAGTTTGAACAGTGGAGTTTCTGTGTGAAGGAAAACAACAAGAAACGAAAAAAAAGAAGGGACACACGTGTAATAAAACCAGGTGAAGAAATGGAGTGTGTGGAAGCCTGGGACTATGGATGGCAATCATTGTTCATGGCGACAGTGTGGATGTGTGCGGTCTGAGCACCGCCAGGAGGAAAGAGCTGTTGAGATTGGGCACGAGTTGAAGCGGGCGGGCTGTATTAGCAATGGGCCGAGAGAAGATATGAGTCCGGTTCTATATCTGGAAAGGAGGGTTCGAATAAGATCTGAATGGAGATCGAAATGGTGGCGAAGTATAGTAGAATGCCTGCTCAGATCTATCAACTGACGCAAATCGTTATTTAACGGTTAACGCGCGAATGTGAGTAAAATCACTAACTTTGCTCTATTTTAAATATTATAATTAAATTTTAATAGTCATAAATAATGGTTGAATGCTATGTGATGATCGTTTAGGTAGATTACAATTAAATTGGTTAAAATATATATGTATTGTTGCATATGTACACATCACGGATTGGATACTGATTCCATCAATTATAAGATTCCCTAGTAGGAAATTAGTGTAAATTGTATGGACTAACATCTGTGGATGCAAGAAACCGGTTGGAGATCCAACGGGATTCCGCAATATATATATATATATATATTGTTTGTTTTATATATGCACTGTCTGAACCATGTTGAATGGAAATTCAACGTTGTGTTGATTTAATAAATAGACTATATCGATTAAGAAATAGCAACAGTCGACCATAAACCCATTTTTGTTAAGAAGTAGATTGGCCGTCAGGCAAATCAACAAAGTTAATTATAAAAATTATATTTTTATAATTAAAGCGAAGTTTAAACTAAAGTAGGAGTTCTATTCAGAACTGGCATTTTATAGTTCGTTCATAAGCAATTATTTAATATTTAAATAAGACATGAAGCAGTAATTATCCTACCAATAAATAATTTGGAAAATTATTTAAGGTAATGGTTAAGAAATATTATTAGATTAATTATATTAATCTAACGGTAAGAATTAATTAAAATCAGTTAATGAATTTACTAATGGAATGAAGTTGATTTAATCAACTGTTTATTTGGAAAATGATTATTAGATTAATTGGTCTTCGATTAATCTAATGAAAATAACTTAGTGGTAAAATGATCAAAAATTAATAAGATTCCTTATTAATTACCCTTTTTAATTAATGAGGTATTGAATAATTATTGAACCAATATAATTAGTTATTGTTCATATAAAGTAAGCAACCAATCTATTTCAGATTAATGATGAAGTAAACTGTTTACTTCAACAATGATGAAGTAAAATATTATTTAATTATTTTTAATTAAATAATTGTTTATTAAATGGATTTAATTTAAGAGGGTATCGAGAGTATAATAAGATGTTACTTGAATTAAGTATAATGATTCAAATAGAAGTAAAACGTCAGAAGACAAAGAACGTCAATGGATCTTGGTAAAGAAGTTATAAATAGAACTGTGGAATAAAGTTAAAGCGAAGAGTTAATGTTTAATATAAATAGTCATAAGCAACAGAGATTTCGAAGTATGAATATGGTGTTATAAAACCATATTCCAAATAAAACAAGAAATACGGTTTGAAGGATACTATAAATAATAAGGAGTTTAGAGTTACGGACTTATATCTATTCTAAGATAAGAATGTTGCCGATCAAGGTTTGAGAGGTAAATAGAATACCCCAACTTGAACGACTTCACTATTATCGAGGGATGGTATTAGTTGGTAACGGAAAGAAATGTTGAGATTAGTTATAAAATTGGATATAGCAGCGTATTGCAAGTTTTTGAACTATAACGATAAAATAACGTTGTTGACTAGGCTTAAGTGTAACTGTTATGTCGAGATTAGTTATAAAGGGGAATATTACAGTGTATTGCAAGTTTGTACTATAACGATACCAAGCTTAAGCGTGATTATTATATATAACACTATTCCCTAGGAAGGTTGGAAATTCACTTACCGAAAGTAATAAGAAAATAATTATGTTTTTCCCCGAAGAAGTGTAAATGAAATATACGAAGTTGGAAGTAGAAGTAAATAATTGAGATCTGATATATATTCCCCGTACTGAAGGGAACTCTTTAAAATATGGGAATGTGATAAAAACATATGAGTTTATATAACATGTCCTTCGACATTGTTCTGGATCATATAAGAAATGGTAACTGAATATTGAACAAATAATACATATTGTTATTTCCAGAATAAAGGAAGGCTAAACGAGTGATAATCAAATAGGAAGACGACACTAAGTTATAATGGTATTGGTTATCTAAATAAAGATTTATTTGATAAACGGAATCATATTTCTATAAGAAATAATATTCACATTTCGAAGTGAATAAAGTTTTAAAAAGAAAATGTTTGCAGATTAAGCAACTAAAATGGAGGTTGGAAATGTTTTCCAATATAAATAACGTATATTTTCTAATATACCGGAAATAAGAAATGTTAAAGGATGAGAATGTTTTTCGAACGTTAACGATATATATATCTGGAATATGGGAAAATAAAGATATACAATAATTGGAAATGTTTTCCAAAGAATGTGAAGGGCTAAACGGGTTTTGGAAAATATCTGGGAAGATATGAAAAATTGGGAAAGTAATGTTAAATAAAAGGGCCAATGATTTGTTGAGGCTTAGTGTAAATTTGAATGGATGTTTGTTTTACTTCGATAGTTAAATAACCGGCTATCGAAGTGTTTTGACCATCGTTGTCATTACGGAGAGACCGGTTGGATATATTATCCGGAAACCACTCCGTATAGGCATAGGCGCTGCGAATTAGATTATGCTGAAGATAATTGAAGACGAAGTGGAATGCTAGGAACATCCTGTTCCATAATGGTGCTTTCTGTTTGTCCAGTCCCAGGACAACTTGTATGGACGAGTGTCTGACATAGTATACCTAACCAATCACGTACGATTGATCTCTTAAAGGTATTACGTCTGGTGGCGGAGGAATTCGTTCCTCTTAGCTTTTATACCCGTGATATTTTTTGAAATCGATTAGTGAATTGACGGGTTTGACGATGTGGCATTCAAAGGGAATGGTGATTAGATGTTCTGAAGATAGACGTAGCCTCTAGCCTCACAACCAGGAAATGACAGAAATCGGGCGGGCAGCATGGCTAATTGGGTCATACCCAAGCAGGGTGTATTGTCACCGATCTAGAGAAAATTCACATTTTGTTCTTCTTTTCGTTTCTGTATCTTCAGGTGACGGTTGGATGGCCGACAACCGTGGTTGACAATATATTCGATACACTCAAGCTAAATGAGTGGTCCGTCATGTGTGGGCCGGGTTGCAACATGTTCTTGTTGAACCCTAGTGTATCCCCTCTAGAGTACACTGATCGGGAGGTGGACCCATACCTTGTCATAGTTGGAATCCAATCTCCAATAAGAGCCCTGCGGTTTTTGATTTTATACTATGTATGTGGAGCGTGAGTTGCAAGCGTTCTGCTATTTGGTTATTTGTTTGATTAGACATTATTCTAATATCATTGGATTTTGATATCAAAATATTTTGGGTTATAGTAAGGTAAAAACCGTCCATGTTTATGTGTGAGTTGGTCTTACTATTATCCTTTTCTTTTAAAAGGATTTTCAAAGTTAAACGATATGGTTGGAATTTACTCACATCAGTCCCATGACTGACCCAGAATTTATTTTGTTTGTTTTCCCTAAACTCTTGGGTGCCCAAGTTTGTAAGGGCAGTCAAGTGTTTCAGGCTTCTACAGATTCACTTGGAGGAGCTCGAAGCAGGAGGTTTCACCACTAATTATTTAGAGATTATTTCCGCTGTGATGTATAAGCGTTATACTCTGATATGGATTTATATACAATACAGTTTTGTATTTCAAATTTATGTTATATATATTTTATTCGTTCCGCTGTGAGATTCGTGTTTACTCTGGCTCTGATGTTCTTCTTATTCTTCTATTCTATTAGTTCTATCCTATCTTTCTCATCCTCTTATTTCTTTCTATTAAAGATCTGTATTTTCGTGCACTTTGAGTTGAATGTGTAGAATATTAGTCAGCTCAAATTAGTACGGATTTACGGGCCTTTACATAGGAGTAACCCGAATCTGTATAAAATACGGTGTGTTCTTTCCTTTTCTGCATTTCATATTCATCTGTTTCTATTTATGTGTTTGATTTTGTGTCTGTGTTCATCTCTGTTGTGTGTGATTCATATAGTAGATCATTTAAGTTTAAGATTTTTGTAAATTCCTTGGAAACACTATTCACCCCCGTCTAGTGTTAGTCTTTCCTTAAGATCCGCGTTCCCTAACAGTATTGCCTTATTGTACGTATAACGTAGTTTATTGAGGCCTAATTCTTATTGTTAATCTATGTATTGCCAGTTTATGTAGTTTGTATCACAATATAATTATGTGCATATATGTTGAATATTTAAGCGATTATAGGCTTATTTCGGGACGTGTAGTGTGAACGAACATAATTTAGTTTATGTTTCTAAAAATTATTGAAAACGTTATTTAATTTTATAATGTACGATCAGTTTGATTGAGTTTTTAAAATGCGCGTATATGTGATAAACTCTGTATATGTACGGTTAGATTATAATTAAGCCGTATATGTGATATTCCTTGGCATATTACGACAGCCATACATGAGTCGGATGACGTCATGTTGACATAAGTGGACTTTGATTCCAGATAATGTTAAGGAGCCTATTTGGAAGGATTTTTTGGTACATGTAATAAATCAATTATTACATTATTTATTGTATATCTTATTCCTTAGGTTTAAATATCAATTCATCTTTGTAAGGATATTATTAATTCATGTTTATACTATTTCTAAAAACGTGTAGGGTTCCGTGGACCTCCAGGATACTGATGTTTCCCTCATACAGTGCCATTGAAATAGTAAAATTGCAAAAAATTACAAAGAAACAATAAATAGCATAAAAACAAATGGAAAAAGCCCAATTGGATAAGCGCTAATATATGGGATGATTTTGTCACTTGGTGGAGGAACGTGGAGTTTTTGATAAATTTACTGCATATTTAATTTAAATTGTTCTGCTCAATTAATATATAAATTAGAACTAACTTAAATTTTCAGAGGGAGTCCTAGAGAAATTCAGCAAATAGGAGCAAGATTCCCCTTACACATCGCAACAGTTCCAGGTCATTTCAGCATCACCACGAGGATTTTGTATATTTATTAATTAGACATTTAAAGATTCTAACTTCTAAGTCGTTAAAAGATACACAGTATATAAAAAATATATTTATATATATGCATATTTCAGAAGAGAGTCTGCAGCAGTAGCCCGCAGTTAAGGACTTTGCGCCATGGTAACAGTGGCATGGGTTCGAAACTCGGAATGACATGCTAAGAGCTTACCATGTGCATACATTAGGATCAACCCCTAATGTAGTGCTCGCCGTCCAAGCTATCTGCACTAGGGAAGGTTTTACGACTCTGGTTGGTTTCCCTCCTGTTTCGTATTGGGATGTTTTCACACATGCTCATGCGGTGAGTCAGACAGATGATTCAGGCTCAGTTTCATACTTTCTGGGACCATGATGCCAAAACACGTACTACATATGTAAGTATAACATAGTCAACTTAAAGTTTTAATTAAAATAGCGTTATCTAAATTCAATTGTATTTTTCATAACAAGAACAGTTCGAGCAATAACGGGTACAACTCATGGAGAAAACCGGATAAGTCGACTTGACTGCTGATGAGGAGGATACGATTTTCGAGGTTGTCATGTATCCACCAACCCGCAACAGACGATATGGATTGAGAATCAAGTGGTAGTTTTAAATCAAAATTTACAATAGTTATGAAATTTACATGAACTGCAATTATGAAACACTGAAAATCTAAAAATGTTTGTAGGTTAAGACATCTCAGAAAGCGTACTAAAGGGCTCAGGACAAAGAGAAAATTGCACAACTACTAGCCTAGATCGTCGTGCTGGAGGAACGTGATCGTCGCCGTGAAGAACTAATGGAGCAGCGGAACCAACGTTTGTCGGAGTTCATGGCCCAGTACAGACAGTTTCCTTCATCTGGTGATTTTGGAGGAGAGTGATTGGAGGTATGATTTGCTACGTTTTGTTGTTATATGTATATATACACTTGGAGTGGGTGAGGATTTGGTTGATATATTGTGATGGTTTGTATATATTATTGGTTTGGTGGTGATATTGGTTTAGACATTATGTTGGAGGATGTTTATGTTGGTTTGATGACGTTGGTTTGTTGGATGTTTGTATATATTGGTTTATATTTTGTATACTAGACTGTATGTGTATGATTTCGGTTTAATATTATGTTTTAGTATATATATGAGTGTTATTGTTAAGTATATGCTCAAAATGGAGTTGTTACGATATATTTGAAAGTGTGGTGTGGTTGGAAGTACGCTATCTAAAAGTTGAAGAAAAAAAATATTTAGATTTCCAACGGCTTTTAACGGTTTTTGATAGTTTCCAACGGCTATCTGGTCAATATTTTCTTCCACGTGTCAACATTAGACGTTGGAGGCCGTTGGAAAATAGACGTTGATATCATTGGAAAGCGTTGGTAGCCATTGAAGTGTATATCAACAGGGTTTCCAATAGCCGAATGACCCCTAACCGTTGAAAATCACTGTTGTTCTTGTCGTGGCCATTGAAATATAATGCACGCTTGATATCCGTCATCAGTTTCAGTTTCTAATATATTAGAGACGGGTCCTTAATTTGAAACTAAATTCAACGCACATCCCTCTGTGAGTTTGAATATACATCATGTCCTTATTACTGTAGCAACATGTTTGCCTTAATTTTTTGCGTTGCAGCTTTAAAAATAAATAAAAATTGTAAATATATTATAAAACAGCTGGAAAAGTAAAAAAAGTTGCGGAAATGTATGCATTTATTGTGAAAAAGTGCAGATGCATTTGCAACTATTTCACAGTATATTGCAGGTAATGAAAAAAAAAAGATGTAAAAACGTCTGCACTTATTGTGAATAAGTACAGACATATCTGCATCTATTCTACAGTGTATTGCAGACACGTCTCAGTGTATAGAAAAAACTACAGACGTATCTACAATTTTCCCCTATAGTTGCTTCTTTTTCTACAGTTTGAAAGTGATATATTTTCAACTGTATGTAATGCTCATCAATTTTTTGATGATTTTTCTGCAATAGTGTGATGTTTGAATAAGTGTTGACAATGAATCTGAAAGTTTGATATTTTGATACGATTACCGTGATGTCTGCAAGTTTTCGAATTTTTTTTCGAATTTTTGCATTTTCGCTGTAGCATGATTTTTTTCCTTTGTTTTTAAGATATTTTTTGTTCTTTTCTTACGCGAATACGAAAATGATTATACACTGAATTAAATTTTGAAGTTTCGTAGTTTTTTACGTTGATCCTCAAAAAACAAAGACCAAATTTACAAAATTTTAAAATCGAGAGTTTTTGAACTTAGCAAGAAATAAACTATTTTTTTTTTTTTTTAATTCGGCCTTCCAAGGATTAAGTTACGATCAGAAATATGCGACTTTCAATGGGACTGGTGGACGGTTCACACCCTTTTTGCCTATATCCTGCTTAACTGCTTAGGAGGGAGGTGATCGTCTGGACTCAAAAGAGCATGGTCGCCTGGACCACACCAATCAGAGAACTTAGATTTGTCTATTTTGCAATTAAACTCACATTTTTTTAAGGATTTATTGTAAAATGAAGGAAATTAGGGTTCTAATTGATTGAGTGTAGGAAAATACCCTGTTTGGATCCAGGTGGGCCTTCGAGCGCTAGCCCTTAAAGATTTCTTTTGCCAGCCGAGGTATCAGCAGTCCTTAATTTTCAGGTCCTATCGAAAGTACTAGAGATCGTACATAAAATCCTAATTTACTTTCGTTCTCCCCTATTTCTATTCCCAAAAAATAGTAAAACTAATTGTCAAATTTGCTCGATTAATCTCCATTCTCTTTTCCGGCGTGAAGCATCCATTGATCCCAACCTCAACATTATAAAGTGAGTGTTCCTTTTTTCAATTAGACTTTTTTTCCTTCAATAATAAGTTAAATTTACGTTTCTAGATGTGTAGCATGCTCGTTTCACTCAAACGGCAGGTTTTTTCATGAATTTATTTCATTTTACTGATTACCGATGTATAGAAAATTCAAATTTTGTGTTGTACGTCTGGTTCCGATCTAATTCAATATATGTTCGTTCTTTTTATTTAGTTTTGTTTCTTGGCAAATTCTATTTAGGCCCAAGAATTTGCTGATTAAACCCAGCGCGAATCTGGAAAAAACGAGGAGAACCCAGCGTTTTGCTGAGTTCGACCATGTATTTTTTAAAAACAAAGTCATTTTTACCTTCTCGTAGGTGCTCTACGAGATTCTTTAGTCTACCTCGTAGAGCCTCTACTAGATTCTTTACTTTACCTCGTAGAGGCCCTACAAGGTAAAGTAAAGAATCTCGTAGGGCTCTACGAGGTACGCTGAAAATTGAAAAAAAAATTGCAAAGCAGGGGCATTTTTGTCAGTTTTTTCTGGGTATATTCAGTAAGTTTCTGGATCTAAATAGAATTTGCCTTTTTTTTTTCTCTATGATGGTGCATTGTTGTGTTTATTTCCTATTTTCATCTCTAAATTTAATGCTTACAACGCACTACTGAGTGTTGTTAACACAATGTTGAAGACAAGGAATCAATGTTCAAACTCACATACGGAATCCCATGGGGGAGGTGAGTCAGTACAAGAGGCTCACTACTTCGACATTGTTAACAGGGAGGAGTCATTGAAGCGCAAGTCAATATCTGGCTTTCTAACCAGTAAACCAGTTTATATCACTTGCGTACATTAACTAATGCCATTTCTGTTCATTAATATTTATACATCACTGAAAATTCATGTGAAAGCTGGTCAATATAATATTATAATTATTCAAATTTTGACATGTGTGGAATGCAAAGAACTTATCAGTCTTCATGTGATTAAGTTTGGTTGCAGGATTACCAATATTGATAGAGGTTGTATGCATTGTACCGCTTCTTATATTTTCATTTTTACGATCTGTATACTTCAAATTTTCCTAGATGATTTGGAGTAGATTAGGTGTGAGTTGACGTGGTATATACAATTTTCACTTGTTGGTTATCTTTGCTGGGTACCTTGTCTTTGTCAATTTTCTATTAGAACATCTTTCAGTCTTTCTGACATTTTTAAAAATTTGAAATGAAAGTTGATTGCTAATAAATTTTATATTTTATTGGTAATTTCTGTTACATTTTTGAAAACCGCTCCGATAAAAACAAAAGTGAAAAATACAAGATAAAAATCAGTACTGCATAGGGAAATCATATCTAGATACAATGAATAGTATATAGAGTCGAATTGTCATCTAAATATTTTTTGATGTAATGCTATGTTTGTTCAGAAAGTACCAATTAAGCAAATGCATGATTGATTCCAATAATAGTAAGCTGGTCATATGCATAAAGATATAATGATCGTTTTTAACACCACGAAAATAAATGCTATATATTAGTTTGAAATTGATTTTTATATTTGAGCTGCTTGCTGTATTGTTTTGTTATATTATTTGCTATCTTAAAATATGGTAATCAAAACCACGTAAATATTTAGGCTAATTCAATTTTCACCCCATGAATTTCCTTTCTTAACCCGCCGATTCAAAAAAAATACAAACACTCCACTATTTTCCTTTGCCACCCCATTCTTTTCCCAAATTACCATTCACTTCAGAAAACTAAACGCGTGCTTCTTCTCCTCCAAACAGCGTATTCCTCCTCCGATCCGTTTCTTTTCTTCCGATCCGTTTATTTTTAATTCATTTACTGGCATGTAATCATCTTCCCAGCTCACGTTTTATAGTAACGTGATTTCCATGGAACCAACTTGTTTTAGTCCTGTTGTGTATGCTAATGCTAAGTCTTGCTGTGTTTGCTAAGTTACTAAGTATAGTTTGTTATTGCTGTGTTTGTTCTTGCTGTGAACATATGCTAAGTATATTTGTGATTATCGTGTTGTCTATTTGTTCTTACTGTGTTATCTATTTTGCTTTTGCTGAGAGCAAGCTTTTTTGTTTTTTTATATTGGTTTACTGAAAATAATTTAACAATCCATTTTTTTTAGTCTTGATGTGTTGGGAACGTGCTCATTGAAGCAGCATGCTCACGTATGTTTATATTGAACATAAAGCACGCATGGTTATTTCAAAACAAGGGTAATAATGTCTATTAATCTTTTTAAAATTTGATGGGGTGGGAAAAGAGGAAAATGGGGTGGGAATAGAATTCGTCTGACAAAAGTATGCAACACAAGAAAGAGATTTGGAAGGAAAACAACAAAGTTGCATTCTATTTGTTATTAGAGGGGTTAACTCAGCAAAACTTTTTATTATTAGAGAGGTTAACTCAGCAAAACAAGGGGTGTATGGTTTTTTTTTTTTCCATCGGGTTTGTCTGTATTTGAATATAATTCGTTATCAGGCATTTGCATAGTTGAAAATCACATGATCAAATGCACCAAGTGCTTGTCGAAAAGATTTTGTAATAAATCATATAGAGGATTTTGATTCATTAATAGGAACTATGGGACTTAATTGAGCAGATGACTTAAATACTGAGAGTTGTTTGATATAATTACTAATTTAGATCATAATAATGAAGTAGTTTCTTTATTTGTTTCTTTGATTGAAACGAAGATGGTTCATGAAATAAAGGTTGAAAAAGGGGATGTCAAAATTTTCAAATATGCACACATACTTTATAGTTTAGGAAACATAATATAATAAGACTTATCGGTTTCAAGATAAATGACAGAGTTAGATATACAACTAGATCCTTGTCTAGAAAGGGGATGTGTCCTTGGTGATTGCTACAGACTTGATTGGATTGAGCATCCATATGAAAATCTGCTAAGTAAAAACTGCTGAAGTAATGAAAATTTCTGAATTCAAAATGGATAACCCTGGGTCCACGAGTCAATTTTTAGTTGGAATTATGTTGTGCATAACCTATATTAATGTACAACCTGAGCTCAGTGTATCTTTTACCATGTGCTACCTTTTCCTCTTTCTAAAACTAAAATCATAAGAATTATGTTGATTCACATGTGTAAGAAATTAATTACAACAACAGCTAAGTCATTATTACCAAACAAGTTGGGGTGGACTAAAGTTGAGACCCAAAACCAAATGAAAAAATCAATTTAAAAATAATAATAACAATAATGGATTTAAAGATTAAAAATGGAAATAAAGGTAGAAATAAAATAATTAAACAAATAATAATAAATAGATAAAAAGCAAGAAAAAACCATGATAATAGAAGTAAAAATAATACTAATATTAATAACGGTACTAGTACCAATAGGAATCGAAGACCGTGCTAGGCTGCTATTCGTTAGTACTAAAATCTAGAATTTATATAACACTATCCCTAAACTAGTCATAAGCTCATGGTTCTGGTACGTTGATCGCTAACTTGTACGCGCTTCTGTCCGACATCAGCTCTTTGGTATATTCTAATCCCTCAGGTTTATTTTTACTACTTCCTCCCATGTCACACTTGGTCGACATCTACCTCTCTTTGATTATTTAACATGGCTTATAATTCCAACATTGCTTAACATTATCATTATTACTATAGTCATGGTTTTTTATTTTATTTATTATTTGTTAGTATTATTCTTATTATTCGTTTAATTGTTTACTTTATTTTATTTTTATTTTCACTTTTAAATTCATTATTGTTATTTTTACTTGTAAATTGGTTGTCATATGGTTTTAGATTTGTTTGAGAATAATGACTTAGTTGTTGTTGTATGAGTGCATTGGGAGGTCTTCGTTGGAGATGTCCAAACTATCTTGAGCAGTATTGGACTAGCTTATCTTAAGTTGGTGCTACTCCAAGTTTGTTGCGTATATCATCATTTTTAATTCGATTTTGTCTTGTTTAACCACAGCTTCATCATTGCATACACATCTTTGTTAGACTGATATTCTGTATGTGCTGTCATTTAGTAGGCCAACATTCTGCATCTTACAACATCACATTCCTGATTGTTGTTTTGTTAGACTTTCCTTTAAACTTCTATTGGACTTTTCTATCACAGAGAATGTTTGGCGTAATTTGTTATTTCACTCATTCAGTTTGAATTTAAAACTAACATCTTTATCAATCTCACAATTATTTTATAACATTGATCAAAAATATTGAAAAAATTCCTTCTTAGGCACTGCTTATTCGACTAGAGTGACATCTCCATCTTCTGACATGACCCTTTGATTCTAGAGTTTATCTCCACAACTTTAATTGTTTATCAACTCCTATCATGTTTTTTGTCAGTTATCACGACATTATCAGCAAAGAGCATACATCAAAAAAATCTCATCTTGTATGTCCTTCTTACCCTCCTCCATCACTAAGGTAAAACTGTAGGGCCTCAAAGCTGATTCTTGGTGTAATCCTATGTTAATGGAATGCTTTCATCATTACATGCTCTGACACTAGTTGCAATATTATAGTACGTATTCTTGATGAGAGTTATGTACTTTGTTGCCTTGTTGGGACTTTTTTCCAGAGTCCATCACATCACATTTCTTGGTACTTTATCATAAGTTTCCTCTAAATTGATAAATACAATATGCAAATTCTTCTTTTGCTCCCCAAATCTTTTTATAAGTTGTCTTATTAATAAAATCGCCTCCATCTTCAGCCTTCCAGACATGAAACCAAATTTTTGTTTTTGCAATGCTTGGCATCCTTCTTAATGGATGTTCAATGATTCTCTCCCGAAGCTTCATTGTACAAATTAAGTTTAATGTGGTGCCAAGGGCACTCCGATTTCCTCTTCCTATTACCACAACTAAAAAATTAAAACACATTAAATTCTCTATGCTTCCAAATACCACGTTGATTTCTTTTTAATCTCTCACTCAACCATTGATTATCGAAATAATCACGTATTCAACCTTAATCTAAAACCCTAATTCGTTCGTTCGTTTATCGTCGCTACTTTTCACGACTTTCTGCAACCGTAATCTAAAACCCTAATCAAAATAATCATGTATTCAACCATTGATTGAGTTGATTCGGATTGAGACAATGATGCATCCGCAGCCTTCTCCTTCCTAGGCATTGGCCGCGTTGAACGATCATACGATGATCGGAGTTATATCTAGGGTTTTCGAAAGAGAAAGAACTGATGAATTAAAACTGAGAGGGAGAAATAGGCATAAACGGTGGTAGCCTCTTATTTTTAATGTGAGGTATTAGGAAGAGTGAAAGGGTATTATTTGTGGTATTTTTTAGTTGTGGCAATGCAAATAGGAAATTGGGTGCCCTTAGCACCACACTAAGTTTGTTTCTTGAAAAAAAATAGTTTTGAAGATTGTTGAATGTGCTCCTCCTCAATTCATCAAGCCTCGTATTTGATTTGGAACTATTGTTAAACAACTTAGTTAACTATGTTTCCCATGCATCTCCAGGGCATATTCATGCCTCAATGGGGTGTCATCAGTCCCCGATGACTTTCCTGCTTTCATCCATTTTGACGTCTCTTTTTCCTCGCACTTTTGTATTCTCCAAACTAAATGTTTGCTGGTGACCGGTGTCATCCTGCTCAGTCGCAATACTACTACCTTCTTCGTTGAATAGCTTGTTGTAGTATTCTCTTTATATTCCCTTGTCCTTCACTAAAATTTTTGTTATTCTCATTGTTGAAACCAAGATTTGAGAACTCGGTTTTGGTTATGAACGATTGATTTTTTTCTAGTTTTGGACGATTTTGGAAATTTCGCAAGTTTCGGTTTCGGTTTTTAATGACTTGTTAATAAAAATGTACCTGTAAACCTTGTTAATAAAATATAGTCTTTAAAAATGTAATACGATTATTGTTCTAGTTATTAAGCAACTATTTAATTGAAATAGGTCCAGCTCAGTCTAAACATAAAATGAATAAAAGTTGATTTGAGCAAAGTAAAAGATGATGCAGCCCAACCTAAAACAGCCCAAGCCATAATTCCTTTAAACCCTAGCTGCAGAAAAACACATCGCTTTCTGCCAACGTTAGGGAAAAAAAAAAAAGCCCGTCGCTCTTTGCTGCAAATTCAGGGGAAAATAAAATCAGATGGAGAAAAATAACGTTCGATCTCGCTAGCATGAAGTCGATGACGAGCTGAAAGCGAAATTGAAATCGCCGATGATATTACGGTCGATAAAGAGGATGAAGCTTTGATTTCTGATTAAAATCTATAATTTCATGTATGTATATAAATCGATAGCTGTAATTTTTGAAAATTTCAAAACAAATTCCTGTCTTCTCAACCGAAACTGAATTTTGTCTAGGGTTTCATCCCGGAGGCTGACGAAACCGAACTGAGGTGGCCGAAATTTCGGTTTTCCGACCGAAACCTCAAACCATGGTTCATACATCTAACTTGGTAGTCTCTCGTCTTTTTCTCGTGGAGCTTAGCTATCCTACAGACGTTTTTCCACCCTTCTTTGTGGTTAGATTTTGATATAGATATTCATAGTTTCGACCATTTGCTTAACTAACCGCTCTTTCCGTGTTCTTTGCCAGCTTATACTTTTGCATGTTGTCTTCGTTCCTGTGATGATGCAAACATTTGTAGCATTCCTTTTGTTTGATAGTATTTTGTACATTACTGTTCCACCACCACAAATTTATAGGTTCATGTTTATTTTATTTTTTGCTATTCATGGGCATTGTCATCTTACCTCACATGTCATTTGCTTTTCCTTCCATATTTGATGTTGCTTCTCCCATCACTCTATCCTTAGATACCCGTGAGGTGCCTCCTTTGAGCTTCCGTCATTTCGGGTTACTAATCTTAGCTTCTTTATCCCGTCGAGGACGCTTCCAAAGACGAAATTGGGATATCAAAAGCTGATATTGTGAGGCGATAGGTCAGCTTAATAATGGATTTATTGCTATTTACTTGGTGATTTTCCTCTTCGGCTATTAATTTATTACTAACAAAGATGAAAATTAATGGATTTATTTTAATTTACTTGGTGCTTATTCTTGTTCAGTTACTAATTTATTGATAACAAAAATGAAAACTAATGCACTCCTTTTGTTATTCAATGCCAGCCTATGAAATTAAATAATCGATTCATTTGCAATCTTGATTTTGCATCAAATCGAATTTCTTTGAATGGTGTCATCTGCCAGCTTATATATTCGATAGATATTGGTTGGATTACTGTATCCTTAGAAAATACTTGTGTGAAATCTATTTTTTACCTCATAAATTTCAAAATAAAAAAGATAGTGCATATTCTGTAAATTATAGCTGGTATAATATTTACAAACAAGGACGTGTCTTTTGTTGTATATTTTGTGGTAATGCTTTTTGCTCTCTCCTCTCTTCCATATCTATATTAGTAATAAATTTGATTTCTGATATGCTACGTACTTTGGTTCTATAGGTAGAGTTGGGATTTATTTTCATCCATTAAAAATATTCGACACGAACTTTCCAACAACGTTCACTGTGTGCATGTGGCACGATGCACAAGTTATGGCGCATATGCAACTAATTAATGAAGATTAGATATGCTTGAAAGATTGTCAGAATAAAATAGTGAAAGAAAAATGATAAGGCTATAGATTTATTTTGTCATAATAAAATAGGGAAATCATCTCTCACCGTGGCATGTCAAATTTACTGTGGGGAAATGATTATTAATTTTTTCAGCGCAGTAATGTTGTGCTAGATTTATTTTGTAAATTTCCACTTGGTCATGGTAAAGAGATGAAATCTTAAGAAACTTGAAAATACCAAGGGAAATTTGTAGGAGGCTCCAGATATTTGGAAATTCTGTTCAGAAATGGCTTGAAAGGATTATTTGTGGTCTGTTATGTAGAATCGGTTAACATGATATACATGTGTGCAACTGTACCTGATAAATACATGCATTTTCTTCTTTAGGTAAATGTCATCGTTTGAGAACGTTGTTGGCGGGAAGCTGAAGCTGAAGGGGAAGCCCTTGAATGTCAAAGCTGGTGGCATAAAGAAGAAGAAAAAGCATCACCGTGAAGGAAAGTCTGATCTCAGGGGCAATGAGCTTCTTGGACAAGGTTTGTTACATGCATAGAAGGAAACATTGAGCCATACCTATCCGCATGCATGCACATATGGATCATCAATTGTGTCAAATATTTATGTCTAAATAGACTTACCCATATATCAACGTTCCGAGGCATCCCTGTTTTGCATCACCCCTTTAATATCCCTACCATATCGTGAGCTACACTAATCCTAGTAACTATTAGCTATTTTTGTCATTTTAATAATTTTGACCGTATGGTTTCTTTGATCCAATAACTATTAGCTGAGCGAGATTTCATGGTGGAAAATTTTAGTATGAGATTTGCTTTTTTTCACACACACCCACAAGCAGACACAAACTCTAAATCATCTGTGAATATCAACCATTCTAACGTATATTTTTGAATTTTAACCACTGATTTGAATTTGAATTTCATTGAGTTAGCATTTGTGGAGATGTTCTAAAATATGATATAGCTACAAAATTTTGTAGCGTTTGAAATTGCATCACTGATTCACAATGCAATAAGAGGGTTGCCATTGGTTGAACCATACATGCACATTCATACACTTGTAAATGTTTGGGTTTTAATACGGCTGTTAACATGTAAATTTATCCATGTGGTCAGATGAAAACCTGAAAATCTCAAATGAATCGGCTAACGAGAAAATAGAGATGGAAGGGAATGAAGGCGAAATGCAGCCGCCTTCTCTTGATGATATTCTTACTCCAGCCGAGAGAAGATACCTTGAGCAAAGAGAGAGAATTGAAATGCGTAGGCTGGCAAAGACTGCTAACAAATCACATCGTGATAGGATTCAAGAATTCAATCAGTATTTGGCCAATATGAGTGAGCATTATGACATTCCCAAAGTTGGCCCTGGCTAATAATCTTTTGACCTTTGATTTGAAATGTTGTTTTGGTTTTCCACATGAAGATTTCCTTGCTGACTGTTGTGGGGATTTTTGTGGGAACATAGAAGTTGAGGCGTAAACATTACTTTCAAAAATGCTGTTGGTTTAACAGCTATTGTGTTTAAAAAGTTCCGTCTTTTTTGTTTTGGTGTGTCTGCTTTAGCTTTTGAGCGGCAGAAGGAAAAAATAAATTAGTTGTTTTAAATTCCTCTTGCCTATAGACTGGAACGCTTCTGATTTTATGCTTCCAACTTCCAAGGGAAACCATTCAGATTATTATTCCACGTTTTGTGGAAGCTTTGGTGGGTTGTCAAGATGAATTTCAAAATGGCTATAGTGGTCATCTTTTAAGTTGGAAACCCACTCCGGCATACGTTTGTTCCAACTCGCTCCGGCATACGTTTGTTCGCTCCAAGGCTAATTTGGTCACTTTTGGTCTCCTGCTAACTTCCTAAATTGCTCTTATATATGTACACTATTTTGTAATGGTGGAACCACAGTAAATCTGTGTGTTAACTATCTGTTTACTCCCTTTTGTGATTTGTTGTTTTATTCTCTTATTGTTGTGTAACAATCCGGAAAATACGAGCCAATTTAAAATTTTTAAATTGGTTATTTCAAAGGAATTTGAACAATTAAAATAGAATATTTCAATAAAATAGTGAATTAGAAATAGCGAGTCAGTTTGAAAATTTGACTTCAAACTTTGATTGATTGCACCGGGTGCAAAATATAACGGATTTTAGTGAAACAAAAAATATTTAAATCTGTTAATATCTTTCTAACGAATCTGAAAAATCGAAGTTTCATAGCTGAAATCAAAAGTTATGGCCAAATGAATTTTCAGAAAGGTCGCTATATAGAATATATAGCCTTCGAAAATAGACATTTTGCAAACGACCTCGGAATTCGATGAAACCACTTTTGTTGGGTCCAGGATGTCAAACTATTGCTAGGTTTCAAATTTCTTAATTTTTGAAGCGAGTATGTGAGCGTGGCAAAAGAAAATGTGTTTGGTCAATTTCTGTTAAATTGGATCGACCAGCAAAGGGTCATTTTTCAAACGATCTCAGAATTCGACGAAACTAGTTTTGTTGGGACCGTAGCGTCAAAACATAGCTAGATTTATTTTTCTGGAATTTTTCGAATCAGTTTGTGGCCCTGACAAATAGAAATATACGTTCAAATTGAATATAAAATGTTTTATACTTTAATTTGAAAAATAACTGACTGTAACAGTCGAATTGGCCTACGAAACATATCCCATTGTGTCCGGGATGGGGGTATTTAACTAGGGGCGACAGTCGTTGGGTTTGGATTGAGGTTCGTGAGTGAAAACCCTAATTTTCTGAATAATATATATATATCGGCGAATCAGAAAATTCCATTCATAAATTAAAAAAAAAAAAAAACGCTCAAAACCCTCGCCGCCTCTCTCGTTAACGGCGGAAACCGCTCCAACCTTCCCGATCGAAATTCCGCCGCCTCAGTCAACGCCAGCCAACGCCACCACCCTGATTCGACGGCGCCCGCCCCCCTCTTCAAATCCGACCAACCCCCGCCCTTTCTCCCTTCGCCAACGTCGAGAACGACGCCCTGAAAGTCGCCGACTTCACGTCAACGCCACGATCGCCAGAGACGATCGCACCTGCTCCTCCGACCACCCCTGGACTCACCTCGCTCCCCTCTTTCACGTCGCACCTTCTGATCGGAGCATCGATTCACGGATTCCAAGAAAACTGCAAACCCTAGTTCGAACCAATACTGAAAGGTAGCGGCTTTATGATTTTGAATAGAAAATAACACTTTTTAGTGTTGCAAAACGTTGAAAAATCATATCTTTTTCGTGTATTGACGAAATTCGATGAAACAGGAAACATCGGGACCGCAAGGAGGCTCTCACCACATAGAAGAGACCGCGGATTTTTCTGAGCCATCTACGATTTTTAGCACTCCGAAAACAATGTGAGAAATCTAAATTAAATGAAATTGAATGGAAAATGTCATGTATAAATTATACAAGCGAAATATAAATTATACACGTGTTGTATACCTCATGTACATGCGTTGTGTAAGTTATATGAGTGAAGTATGAATTATACATGCATAGTATAAATGATATGTGTGTTGAAATGCAAGTGAAATATAGAAATAATATATATATATATATATATATATATATATATATATATATATACACACACACACACACACACACACTCCTCTCGTCCACAAACCATGGACGATATTTATTGTGTGAAATATTGGATGAAAAATGCGAATGGTTGAATAATTGTTTGTGGTTGATATTGATTGGTTGTGGTTGAAAAATACCCATTGGTGATTGAAATAAATTGGAAATGAAAATAAAACATGCCACTTGCGTGCGAATTAGATGCATGAATCCCCATTGTAAAAAACCGCGAGGTTTTAAGGTAGAGCGAGGAGCCGTACTCGGGACGGTGCCGGTTTTAACTACTCTGTCGTTATGCTGCCGAAATTTTGAATAATACTCATGTGTTAGAATTATTTTCATACGATGAAATTAAAAGTCATGTGTTGAAACTATATCCATGTGTGGAAATGCTCATGTGTTGAGAAGTGATGTGTGAAAAATTAAATTCATGTGTGAACGAATGAAGTGTTTAAACAATAAAAATCACATTTTTATAATATATATGAAGTATGTAAAATATTCGCCTTATATATAAATAGTTTCAACAATAAAAATTTCATCTTTCTTATACGAACAAACTATATGAAATATCCATGTGTGGAAATGCTCATGTGTTGAGAAGTGTATGTGTCGGAAAAGTTCATGTGTTGAATAAAAAGATCGAACAATAAAAATTACATTTTTATTGAAACTATGAAGTGTTAAAAACATTCATGTGTTGAATAAATATTTTAGATGATAAAAATACCATTTTTATCATGTATGTGATTTGCTAAAGATATGCAAGCGTTGAAATAAATATTTGTGAAAGAAATATTATTTTTAACATGCATAGGAACTAAATAAAATAATCATGTGTTGAAATATATTTTAGTTCGCCAAAATTATCATTTTTGAAATGTGAAGTGTTAAAAATAACCACTTGTTCAAATAAATATGCATGAGTTGAAATATTCATTAATTAGCTAATGATATGATTTTTGCCTATGCATGCAACATTAGAATGAATGGTGTTTTTTAACCAAATTGAAACAAATATGAAGTTGAATGGAAAATGATAAGTGATAAGAATTGCATATATATACATGCATATTTATTGAACATGTTATAGCAAAGAGGCTAGAGAAGAGGAATAAAATTTTGTGTCCGACAAATAGGTACACGTTTACTGTTTTGCTTGGGTGATGATTTTATGAGCCTATTGGCTAGCCGCTTGGCTTTTTCTTTTTCTTTTTAAGATGAGACGCCCGTGTGGCTATTTGGGAATTTTCCCAGCCCCTCCCGTACAAAGGAGGTTATGGCGAAATTTTCCAAAATTTAAAGGCGTTAGTGAAATATTTGAAGTGAAAACGATATAGGAATTTTCGAATGAACTATATTTATATAAATATATAAATATAAATAAAATTAAAACGAATAGTGGCCGTGCAGTTCGTGTTTTGAAACCGTGATTTCAAACGACTAGTGCGGGAAATCCGACCATTGGATTTTCCCGAAACCGCAACCGTTGGGTTCGCCTTGGAAATATCTTTCCAACGGCACCAACTTTGTAAAGATACGACGGTTGGATTGTCTGGAATGTTTAATTCAAATCTGAAGAAAAACAGCGCCAGAAACGATTATATTTATATATAAATATAAATATTATTAAATTAAATCGAATAACGACGCTGCGGTTCGTAATTTGAAACCGTGATTTCAAACGACTAGTGTGGGAGATCTGACCGTCGGATTTTCCCAAAATTGAAACCGTTGGATTCGTTTTGAAATAATCTTTCTAATGATATAAAATTTGTGAAGATCTAACAGTTAGATTTTCAATATGTGTAAAACAAATTTAGTGAAAAACAACGTCAGTGCCTCAGCACGACCTGAAACGTCGTTTAATTAAATATGGCCGTTTTAAATAAATAAAAATGGCGATATATCGTTATAAAATACTATAGACGATATAGAGTGGAAATAAACCAATTTTGTTGTGTTTGCTTGATATGTGATGGTTGAATATGTTTAACATGAAAATTATACTGAGGAACTGAAATGTGAATGTTGAATAGTTTAACCATGTGAAAAATTGATTTGAAAATCTAAATATACGTGGGTTATTTGAAAAGGTCGAGTTCATTCTCATTTCAAATAATCGATCGACGTTGAAAAGTCGAAGAGTCGAAGATGGTTGAAGACCGACGATCTTCACATTGGATGGATGAGCGCTACTGATGCTCGTGATTAGAGCAGCTACCTTGAAGGAGCTGAAGTAGCAGCCGTCTGGACGTGTTGTTGATCGTGCGGATATGCGAGGAATTGGTGCCTCCGGTTTCGTTCAAACCCAGAACGAACTTGTAAATGGACTATGTGTCTGACATTGGATTTTGTTATATGCTGATTGATCTCTGTTAAATATATATTTGTTTGGCAGCGGAGAATTTATTCTCTTGCTTAACGCCCTTCTCTGAGACGTACGAGCTCAGAGGTTATGTATTGATAGAAATCAGTCGCATGGAATGGATTGCCTGTGTGGCACGCCTAAGTGGCATAGGATCAAGGCTTCTGTTGCAAAGCAAAGTCTTGTGGTTAATGATCAAAGCATGGTCCGTGTGACGTAGCTTTGTGTATAACGTGGATTCGCGAGCCTCACACCCCGGTATGAGTCAAAAACGGGAGAAGGACCCAAGGAGTGCATGACGTTTCTTTCTAGCTATGGTGGTGTCAGTGACCTACCAGCCCTGACATTATATATACTTTTCACCTTTGTGGTTGTTGGAATGCGAGACGCCTCGATTATAGGTCTGTAAGGACCGGGAAACATGTGTTCAGGAATAATTAATCCTCAAAAGTAAGAGAGGACCAGCCTTGGAGGATCCAGGGATTGCTGTGTGCGGTCCCCAGGCATTTGCTAGAGTGTCTCGAACGGAGAGGAGCTTGCCCCTTGCCCCTTGCCTCGACTCATGAAGGAATCCAATTTCCAATACGAAATATGTGGATGTGATTGTATTACTCGTATGGCGACATGATATATGGTACCCATGCCGTCTAGGATTGATATTTATGATTGAAATCGCTTTTGAAACATATATGCACTAGTAATAATATCAAACACTTTTGTTTTATACGTATGAAGCATTTTTTGCCATTATAAGGTAAAACTCTATCCTCCGGTTTGCGTTGCATTGTGTGATGGGACCTGAGTCTTATAATGACTTCATTTTTATAAAAAGCATCGCGATGATTTAATCATTTACTTTATTTAATGCACTAGCACTCATTGGAGTAAACCCGTTCCGCGAAAGTGGCGTGGTCCTTTGATTTGCCTTATTATTGTTGTTAATAAGTTAAGTAGATTTCTCATACCAATTCCATGACTGACTCGTAGTTTGTTTCACCTTGCAAATTCGGGTGCCCTCATTTTCACACGGGAAGCCTAGTTACAGGTATCTGGTGCACTTTTGGCTCATGGCGAGGCTTGACTACACCGTGCTGACTATGACTTTTTCCGCCATTATTGTATATGTATTATGATTCCGCCACTGGCGATGTAGACTGATGTTTAGTTTGTGTACTCTTTATGTATGATTCCGCCTCTGGCGATGATGACTGATTATGTATTATTATGCACTAAGTTGTATCCTGCACTGTGCTCTCTGATGTGGTGATATCTATATGATTCCGCTGTCATATATGTGTAAATTATTCTATTTCTCGTTTATGCTATTATCTGTGATCTGCTAATGTTGATTAATATGTTATATTCCAATGATTATCCTTAACACCGTGTCACGGGGTTTTGGGATCGTCACAACTGGTATCAGAGCTTTGGTTAACCTTAGTTCTGGAGTCTAACACATTAAACACTTCATCAAAATAGAATCAGTAGTATTCTAAGGCGAGTAGCTCCTTAGAGATAGGACTAGTAATGTCCTAGAATGAGCCAAGCAGAATAGCAAAAATAATTTGATCAGTCCATCGTTATCTTTCCTTAAGTTTTATGCTTAACCATGCAATAAAATTATCATTTCTGTAGGCTGACTCTTTTCTTGCTTATACAGAACTTGAACAATGGCTACCCGAGCAGCCGCTGCTAGAGGAGGCCGTGCTGGCCGTGGCAGAGGACGAGGAGAAGTCCCAGTTGAAGAAGGACCCTTGATACAACCCCCGGCCGCTCAACAGTTCGAGCTGGACGCGTGGCTAAGAGGTACAAGAACCTAGGAGGCAAAACCTTTTCTGGAACTGGCACAGTAATAGAGGCCCTTGCATGGCTGAAAACATGCGAGAAGATACTAGAAGGCCTAAGGCTCGGTGGTCAAGATAAAGCTTTTATGGGCGCTTGGATCCTACAAGAAGAAACTGAACTATGGTGGGAAGCTCTCACCGCCGGAAATAGAGATGCTGGTAGAACTTGGGACGGATTCAAAGAACTATTCAAAGAGAAGTATGTCCCAGAGCAAGCCCTGGAGCGCATGCACGACGACTTCGCCAACCTCCAGCAGGGGGATCTCTCGGTGCAAGATTATCTGAATAAGTTTACACAATTATCCCGCTATGCTCCAGAGCTCGTCGCCACTGCAAAGTCCAAGAATAAGAGCTTCATCCTCGGGCTGAAGCGATAGTACCATGATAGAGAAATGGCCCACATCAAGCTGGGGTTTAATGAATTGGTGGAAATGGCGTGCAACTACGATGACCTAGATCAAAGGCACCTGGAACAGGATCGTGCTAAAAGCCAAGCCGGAAATAAACGCAAGCCCGCTGTGAATCAAGCGGAGTCAAGCCAAGCAGCATCCTCGAAACCACAGACTGGCAGGCCGCCAAAAGGAAGCTGCTATAATTGTGGCAAGGTGGGGCACTACTCCAATGTTTGCACAGCCCCGAAGAGGCAGAAGACAAATTCTCAAGGTTCAAGCCAGGGCTCTCAGAACCCTCGCTCCTGCTTTAATTTCCGCAAGACGGATCATCTTGTCAAAGACTTTCCTTTGCTTAAAAAGGCCGCAGTAGCTCACGTGTATGATGGGACGAACCCGCCGGCTGCTTCCGATGGAGCAGGTAAACCCGATGTTTTGGGAGGTACCCTTACAATTAAAAATACTCCTGTTTCTGTATTATTTGACACAGGTGCATCACGTAGCTTCATTTCTAGTAACATTGTTAGTAAGTTAAATTTAAGGTAAGAAAGCTCAAGGAACCAATTAGAGTTCAAAATCCGATAGGGGGCTCTCTTGTCCTCGGTTCATATTGCAGAGTGCCCATCTCCTATTCCTTCTACAAGTTTCCCATCAATTTAATCGTCATGAACTTTTCTGAATTCGACATTATCCTCGGGTTAGAATGGTTAACGAAGTATAAGGCAGAAGTTAAATGTGCCGAGAGAATCGTTAAAATTGAAACGAAGCTAGGACCAATATTTATACCCTGTCATGTCTCGGATGCAAATAGAGAGGAATTTTGGTCTGCGTTAGAAGTTATCCCCACTTCCTTAGAAAATATTCCTGTTGTTAGAAACTATGCGAATGTGTTTGAAGAAGTAGAAAACTTACCTCCGCAAAGAGAAATAGAATTCAGAATTGATCTAATTCCCAATGCCAGACCAGTAGTGCATCCAATTCGCAGAATGACTCCAAAGGAAAAAGAAGAATTAGGCGATCAAACTCGCCAACTGTTGTGGAAGGGTCTAATCAGACCTAGCTTTTCTAATTGGGGTGCAGCTGTAGTGTTTGTCCCAAAGTCAGACGGTACTCTTCGATTGTGTGTTGATTACCGAGACCTCAACAAACAGACGCTCAAAAACAAATACCCATTACCCTGCATCGATAATCTGCTAGACCAATTGAATAGGGCGAGAGTATTTTCCCGAATGGACCTAGCTACGGGTTTTCATCAATTGAGAATTGCAGAGGAGTGTGTTCCTTTGACAGCTTTCAGAGGTCCAGACATATTTTATGAATGGTTAGTAATGCCGTTCCGCCTATGCAATGCTCCAGCATACTTTGTCGATCTAATGAATAGAGTGTTCAGGGGAGTTCTGAATAAATTTTTCATCATATTCATCGATGATATTTTAATCTACTCCAAATCAAAACCCGAGCATGAAAAACACTTAGAACAAGTATTGGAGATTCTAAGAAAGAACGTCTTCAAAGCCAAATTCTCTAAATGTGTCTTCTGACAAGAAGAAGTGAAGTTCCTTGGCCATGTCGTGTCAAAGAAAGGGATTTCTGTAGATCCGAGAATAATAACAGCAATTCAAGATTGGAAACAGCCCACTACACCCACAGAGGTTAGAAGTTTTATGGGGTTGGCTAGTTATTATCGAAAGTTCATTAAGGATTTTTCGAAGATATCCGGTCCGTTAACGAAGCTCACGAAAAAGCATGAGAAATTTAAGTGGACTTCCGACTGTGAAGAAGCTTTCCAGGAATTGAAATCGAAACTGACAACTGCTCCAGTGTTAACCATTATTGATGGCAATCAGGATTTGACGGTTTGGACAGATGCTTCTATTAGAGGTCTTGGTGCAGTGTTAATACAAAGAGGCCAAGTAGTCGCTTATGCAAGCCACAACCTGAAACCGCATGAGAAGAATTATGTAACTCATGATCTTGAGTTGCTAGCTATCGTTTTTGCTTTGAAAATCTGGAGGCATTATTTATTGGGCGAGAAATTTGTACTGTACACAGATCATCAATCATTGAAGTATTTATATTCCCAAAAAGATCTGAATTTGAGACAGCAGCGTTGGCTAGAATTTCTTGAAGCGTATGATCTAGATATCCTGTATACGCCGGGAAAGGCTAACGTTGTAGCGGATGCGCTTAGTAGAAAAACCGCAATCATTGCCAATCTTATAATTACACCTGGCTTGATTGATAATGTAACAACCCAAATTTTTATAACATGTTAAAACAAGAAATCAGGGCGGAATTAAATCATAAGTTAAGAATCAATGGGAACGGGTTACGCCATTGCGTTCGTCTCGAAATTCTGCTTGAAAACGAGTCCGAAATTTTGTAAATCGGAGTCCGTATGACCAAGATATGGCCCATAGAAGATTTCAGAAAATTCAAAATTCAGCCCGAAATTCGAATTCAGCCCGAAACAGATTGGGCGGGAAAATTTCCCGCCCAGCCCCAGGTCGACTGGGGAGTCGACCTGCCCCTGCCCAGTCGACTTGGGTGTCGACCTGGGGGTCGACTTCCCTGGTCGGCCATGTTTGCCTGGTGCACCTGTTTGCTCCTTTGGGTCTGTTCAGTTGGCCTGTGACGGGATTTGATGGTTCAGATCTAAACTAGGGTTAATCCTATGGCCTAAACTTGTCTCTACACCTATAAAAACACCCTAATACCTAGCCTAAACCACCACAAATCATCCTAACAACTAAATTCTGCCAAAATGCTCCCTAATCATGGCATCCATCTTCATCTTGAGAGCTTCTAAGGCAAAGGAGCAATCTTTCTTCATCAAATCAAAGGAGCTACTTATTTCTCAAGGCTTCTAGTGTTGCTACATCATTCCTAGAGCTTCTACAACGTCTCTATCTTGTTCTATTTTGTTCTAGTTCTCATAGCCACGATTTGTAAGCCCCACTCTACTCTTAGATTTAAACTATGAAATTAATATGAACATGTAGCAAGTTGAAATGGGATTCTTGTGTAATACTTGTCTTTGATCTATCATTGTATGCATAGATCCATTCATGACTTTTTTGATCTATGATTGTGGGACTATCATGAACCTAGTACCATTCACCTTGATTTTTGGGTAGAAAGCTATGAGCTTTATTTGGGGATTATGCATAGTGCAACATAGAACCCCTCATAACCTTGATGTTAACTTGCCTATGATATTGAACTACATGCTAGTCACAAGTTTATCACTCTATGTAAACTATTACCATGTTATCACCTTATTTGCTAAGTTTGATGTCATACATGTTTTGAGGCCAATAATCCTATATGCTAGTTGTGATGAACACCTTTGCCTCAAATATCATCATGTTTAACTTATGACCAACTTTATCACCTTATGCCCATCTTTGTCATGTTGTTATGTTCCCCTTCTTGATCTATTTGTATTGATGCGAATTTACGTGCGATGAGAATACGCTATGGGTAGTTAGGCGAACTTGAAATGACATGAAAAACATGACTTGAAATGTGAATGAAAATTGATTATGCTTGAAAACTTGAATGTGGTCATGACATGTAGAAAACCATAAAGTGGCCAACTCGAGGTTGGGTTGAGTTTGTAGCGTAAATCTGCCCGGAACCGCCCGACAAATCCAGTGGCTACAAACAATAGGATCTAATGTGAGTAGTTGGTCATATCGCGCTTGAAACCCGAGGTTAGACTAGGTTGTGGTGTAAATCTGCCCGGACCCGCCCGGCACATCCAGTAACCACAACAAAGTCTAATGTGAGAGGTTGGGCGCATTAAGTTAATTAATGCCTCATGATAGGGTTAAGTCATGAACCACTTGGATACACTTAACCAACTTGAAACATGATTGGATAGGGTTAACCACACTTAACCCGTTAGAAACCCTAGTTACGTGGTCCTTTTCAGCAGTAACCCTCTTGGATGTATCACGATACCCTAGGGACTAGGCTAGGGTGGGGCACGATTACTGGGCTGATTGTAAGCGACCAGAAAGACGGCTGATTAGGTGCGCCAGTGTAGGTTCAGGCGGGCTATGGTCGTGCACATAGTCCGGAGTTGAAAAATAACAGACATGGGCACCAATAGGTTTAGACTGTGCGTGCTTGATTTGTGTCAGTGGTTGGCACCCTAGGGCTTGATACACCCTAGGGTGGACCTAGCACAGTTGACTACATTACGTGATTGGGCCGTATGACACCGACACTCGACGAGTTAGGCTTATAGGGAGCCGATCGACTAGACCGTGTAGTTGGACCTTGACTTGGGTCATCTCATGATATTGGGCCAAGGGATCATTTCTTGTTTATACTTGACATGGGTTAGAATACTAGTACTTTTGGTGCAAAACTAAACCTTGTATATGCGATGCCACACTTGATCTACCTTATCCATTTATCATGCCAGTTAGTTACCATCTTTATGTTTCATCTCAGTTTCTCATGTTTAGTTAACTTCATTAGTTTTTATACTAATAGTAGGTAGGACTTACCAGTCTTTATGACTGACCCTTTTTCTTTCGCCTCTTTTCTTCCGTTTCCCCCTCCCCCCGGTTCTCAGGGAGGGAACACTAGTGCTTAGCTTGGACATTTGGGCTTTTTCTTTCGCCTCTTTTCTTCTGTTTCCCCCTCCCCCCGGTTCTCAGGGAGGGAACACTAGTGCTTAGCTTGGACATTTGGCTTGCCTTCTTGACAGCTCATGTACGGTTTGGACTTGAGCTTGCTATGGCTTCACCACATCTATTTTGGGGATAGTTTACTTTATGTTAATTTCAGTTTATGTTTCTAGACTTGTGGCAGTTGGAAAATAATGACTAAGTATTTTGATGTAAGTTGACTTTGGTTTTGGAAATGGTTAACTATGGTTTTTAAATTTCTACCGCTGCTTTACTTATTTATTTATCTATGTTCTGTCATTGTGATATCTTTGTGCATGTTTACCTAGACAACACCCCTCCAAAGCTAGTGCAATCACTCGTGAGTGGCCCTGGCGGAGGTGGGGTGTTATATTTGGTATCAGAGCATGAGGTTTACTAGACCGGAAAAAAAGTTTTAAAAACCCTTTTGAAAAACTATTTTCAAAACCAATTAAGTATTTTTCCAAGGAAAGTCTAGTTTATTTTAAAAGGCTATTCCCCAAAAGCCATTAGCACTATCCTTTGTTTCCTCGTTCTAAATCTATCTTTTACTTCGTTTCAGTATGGCTGATAACTTTATCACCCCAGAGGGAATACTGGTACCTCTTTGGTTTAGGAGGTACATGGAGGCTAGGGCAAATGGAGCCGGCCCAGCAAACACTCCCACTCCTCCTCCCGTACCTGAGGTTCCTCCTCAGCGTCCACAAGCGGATTTCGCAAATATTTGCAAAGACTTTAAGGCAATGGGTGGCAAGAATTTTGTTGGGACAGAGACTTATGTTGAGGCAAGAAACTGGCAAAGGGAAACTGAAGACCTTTTTGCTATCTTTGATGTAGAATATCGTAGGAAGGTTCTGTTGGCAGTATGGCTATTGAAAGAGGAAGTTGCTTATTGGTGGGAAGTCACCAACGCTCCTAGGCCTATAGAGACTTGGGCCGACTTTAGAATGAGGTTTGGGCTTAAGTTTCTATCATCTGCTGAGGAGAATCTGCAAATGGAGAGGTTTATATCTTTGAAGCAAGGGGACATGACCGTGAGGGAGTATGTGAATAAGTTTAACCAGCTTGCTCGATTCGGTTTAGACATGGTTAACACACCACAGAAGAAGGCTCTACGCTTTGCTCGAGGATTGAATGAGCCACTGCAAGGTTTGGCCATGTCTCATATACCTATGGGGGCCACTTTTGAGTGCTTAGTGGATATGGCCTTGCTTCAAGGAGATGATAAGAATGGCAAGAAAGAAGTTAAGCTTAATGAGACTCAAACCAAGAAGGCGGACTCCAAGTGGGGAGGCAACCAGAACAACAAGAACAACAAGAACAACAAGGGTAATAAGGCCAACAACAACAAGGCAAGGGAGACAAGGAAGTGCAACTTCTGTGGGATCACTGGACACATAGCCAAAGATTGTAGGAAGAAGAAGAGGAAATTGGAAGAATGCTTTCATTGCGGAGAGTCTGGACACTACAGTAAGGATTTCCCAAAGAAGCAAGGACAAGGGCAAGGACAGACTCAGCGGGCAGGACCTTCTGGAGGGCAGATGCATGTTCTCAACACTACTCCAGCTCCGGACCGAGGTAATATTTCTGTAGAAAGCTTTGTTTACATTTCTGGTTTTCCTGTTCGAACTTTATTTGATTCTGGCGCATCGCATACCTTTATTTCTTCTGACATTCTTGAAAGTTTGCACCTAAGTACTAGTCTAGTTGAGGATCCCGTTAGTGTTTCAAATCCAATTGGGGGTTCCGCCCATCTATCTATGATTTGTATGGATTTGAGGATTTCTATCTTGACCGTAGAATTCACATGTAATGCTTATGTTCTCGGGTTCATGGGATACGGGTTGATTTTGGGCATGGATTGGTTGTCCAGTTATGGAGCCATTCTCGATTGTGAGCATAGGGTAGTGAGGCTTATGACTCGCCTTGGCAATACCCTAGAGATTTCTTGTAACCCTCTGGATCCCGTCATGTTATGTTATCTTGAATCCCTCGACTCGTCTATCGACAATCTTCAATCTGTGAGGGTGGTCCGAGAATATCCTGATGTTTTTGATGAGGTGAAGGGGTTACCCCCTAAACGCGAGATAGACTTCCGTATTTATCTTGTTGATAATGCCAAGCCGGTTTCATTGCCTGTTAGGCACATGGCCTCGCGAGAAAGAAGAGAGCTTAGCAAGCAAATCAAGGAGTTGCTTGAGAAAAATTTCATTAGGCGAAGCATTTCTGAATGGGGTGCTCCTGTGGTGTTCGCTACTAAGGTGGATGGTTCGCTTCGTCTATGTGTTGATTATCGTGAGTTAAACAAGCTAACAAAGAAGAATAGGCACCCGTTACCGAGGATTGATGATCTCTTTGACCAGCTTGTTGGTGCTTCTGTTTTCTCTCAGCTCGATCTAGCCACCGGATTCCATCAGCTTAGAGTGGCTGAGGATAGTATTGACAAGACTACGTTTAGGACTCCAGAGGGATTCTTTGAATGGCTCGTCATGCCGTTCGGTTTGACTAATGCACCCGCATACTTCGTTGATTTGATGAGTAGGGTGTTTAGGGAGTTCCTTAACAAGTTTGTGGTTGTCTTCGTGGATGATATTCTGATCTTCTCTAAGGACGAGGAAGAGCATGCTACACATCTCAAGGAGGTTATGGATACGCTTAGAGTTCATCAGTTAAAAGCCAAGTTCTCCAAATGCCATTTTTGGAGAAGGGAGGTTCGGTTCCTTGGGCATATAGTTTCTAAGCAAGGCATAGCTGTGGATCCTGCTAAAGTAGTGGCGGTACAAGACTGGAAAGTTCCGAAGAATGCAACTGAAGTGAGAAGCTTTCTCGGTCTGGCAGGATTTTATAGGAAGTTCATTAAGGACTTCGCTAAGATTTCAGCCCCTCTTACTAAGTTAACAAAGAAGAACTTAGTTTTTGCATGGGACTTAGAGTGTGAGCTTGCTTTTCAAAGGCTCAAGAAAGCCCTTACCACAGCTCCAGTTCTAGCATTACCCGATGGAGGGAAGTTGTTTACCGTGTACACCGATGCATGTGGCACGAGATTAGGCGATGTCCTGATGCAAGAAGGGAGAGTGATATGCTTTGGGAGTAGGCAACTCAAAGTTCATGAGAAGAACTATCCCACTCATGATTTGGAGTTGGCGGCGATCGTCTTTGCACTCAAATCTTGGCGCCATTATCTTCTAGGTGAAAGGTTTGAGTTATATACTGATCACAAGTCGCTCAAGTACCCCTTCTCGCAGAAAGATTTGAATCTAAGGCAGCAGAGGTGGATGGAATTCTTGGCATCATATGACTTCGATATAGCTTATACCCCTAGCAAGGGTAATGTTGTGGCGGATGCGCTAAGTAGAAGAAGGTTGACTTTGAGTCCCTTGTTTGTTGAGATGAAGAGCCTAGAGTTCTTGGCAACCTTTGATTTTGCACCTGCTGTTGAGTCGATGACTGGTTCGTTGGCATCCCTTGAGCTTAGACCTACACTTCTTGATAAAGTTGGGGTTTCACAGAGGGAAGACCCGCAGATAGTCGAGATCATGGACAAGTTGATTCGTGGTGAGACATCAAGTCACCTCGCTAGATATACTATTGATGACAAGGGGTGGCTAAGGCGTGATGGAAGAATATATGTCCCACAAGTGGGAGACTTAGTAAATAAAGTTCTTGAGGAGGCGCATCACTCGAGGATGACCATACATCCCGGAGGGGATAAGATGTACCGGGATATGAAGCGTATTTTCTTTTGGGATGGGATGAAGAAGGATGTTGCAGAGTTTGTTTCTAGATGCATTGTTTGCCAACAAGTAAAGGCCGAGTCGAAGAAGCCCGGTGGGCCACTGCATCCATTAGAGGTCCCGCAATGGAAGTGGGAAAGTATCTCTATGGATTTTGCGGATGGATTGCCGAGGTCAAGGAAGGGGAATACTAGCATATGGGTCATAGTGGATAGACTCACGAAGAGCGCTCATTTCATTCCAGTGAAGAGCAAGAGGACCGCATCATGGCTAACATCTGTTTATCTTCGAGAGATGGTGCGATTACATGGAGTTCCTTCTAGCATGGTTAGCGATCGTGACCCAATCTTCACTAGCCAATTTTGGAATGGTTTGCAAGAAGCGATGGGTACGCGATTGAATCTAAGTATAGCCTATCACCCACAGACGGATGGTCAGACCAAAAGGGTGAATAGGGTACTAGAAGATCTGTTGAGGCTATGCATTCTCGACTTTGGTGGCACTTGGAAAGACCACCTTCCTCTCATAGAGTTTGCTTATAATAACAGCTACCAAGCAAGCATAGGGATGGCACCATTCGAAGCTTTGTATGGGAGGCCGTGCAAGTCACCAGCATGTTGGTGGTAGACGACGGATAAGCTTATACTTGGGCCCGACATGATAAGGGACACATCCGAGAAGGTTGAGTTGATTCGAAGGCGGATGAAAGCGGCCCAAGACAGACAGAAATCCTATGTAGACAAGCGAAGGACAGACTTAGAGTTTGAAGTTGGAGATATGGTCTTTGTGAAGGTTTCTCCCTTGAGAAATGTGGTTCGTTTTGGAGCAATTGGAAAGCTAGCACCAAGGTTCGTAGGACCCTTCCCTATCATCGAGAAGATTGGGAAAATGGCTTATAAGGTGGAATTGCCCGAGAAGCTGGCAGGAGTGCACAATGTCTTTCATGTCTCGCATCTCCGAAAATGTGTACATGAATCAGCCGAAGTAGTTGAGCCTAGCATTCTTGAAGACGTGGAGGTAGAGAAAGAGGCAACCCTAAGGCGAGCTCCGATTCGTATCTTGGGAACGGAGATCAAGAAGCCGAGGAATCGAGAAGTCAAGTTAGTAAAGGTTCAGTGGAGTGAAGCCGATGAAGATGCAACTTGGGAAACCGAGGAGAAGATGCGTGGGCTTTATCCATTTCTTTTTGAGGGTACATTCTCGATCTCTTTTCCCAGTTAGCATATCTTTCTTTTGCTATCCATGTTTATCTTGTTATTTCGTTAATCTTGTCACGAGAACCTTAGGTAGAAACCCTTTGGATGAAACATGTATTTGAAACATGTTATGCTTGATGGATGCAAATGATTGCAAGTGTTTGCAAGTGGTTACTCGTGGATGCATGATACACGTTAGGCACTAAGATCGGCTCACACACTTTCATATTGCATATGCATGAGTGTTTATGCTTATTCATGGATGAAACTTGTTATGCTATCACGTGGATGTTGCATATGGATGAATGTTATGTGCACTCATGTAGAGATTATAAATTATGTTAGGAATTTGCATACATTTGGACTCATTGCACTAACATATTCTGCATTAAGGAGGTTTACTGAGTCAGTAACCGCCTGATTTTCGCATTAGATAGGTGCATATACACACACTTTTGCATATGTTCATACAGCATTAGAAATCTTTTAAGGACAATGATTACTTGTGGATGATGTTTTGAGTGGATGGATGATGGATGGTAGGATACATTCTTCCTAACTTGGAGATTTCGGGGACGAAATCCTTTAAGGTGGGGAGAATGTAACAACCGGAATTTTTATAACATGTTAAAACAAGAAATCAGGGCAGAATTAAATCATAAGTTAAGAATTAATGGGAATGGATTACGCCATTGCGTTCGTTTCGAAATTCTGCTTGAAAACAAGTCCGAAATTTCGTAAATCGGAGTCCGTATGACCAAGATATGGCCCATAGAAGATTTCAGAAAATTCAAAATTCAGCCCGAAATTCGAATTCAGCCCGAAACAGATTGGGCGGGAAAATTTCCCGCCCAGCCCCAGGTCGACCTGCCCCAGCCCAGGTCGACTGCCCAGTCGACTTGGGTGTCGACCTGGGGGTCGACTTCCCTGGTCGGCCATGTTTGCGTGGTGCACCTGTTTGCTCCTTTGGGTCTGTTCAGTTGGCCTGTGACGGGATTTGATGGTTCAGATCTAAACTAGGGTTAATCATATGGCCTAAACTTGTCTCTACACCTATAAAAACACCCTAAGACCTAGCCTAAACCACCACAAATCATCCTAACAACTAAATTCTACCAAAATGCTCCCTAATCATGGCCTCCATCTTCATCTTGAGAGCTTCTAAGGCAAAGGAGCAATCTTTCTTCATCAAATCAAAGGAGCTACTTATTTCTCAAGGCTTCTAGTGTTGCTACATCATTCCTAGAGCTTCTACAACGTCTCTATCTTGTTCTATTTTGTTCTAGTTCTCATAGCCACGATTTGTAAGCCCCACTCTACTTTAGATTTAAACTATGAAATTAATATGAACATGTAGCAAGTTGAAATGGGATTCTTGTGTAATACTTGTCTTTGGTCTATCATTGTATGCATAGATCCATTCATGACTCTTTTGATCTATGATTGTGGGACTATCATGAACCTAGTACCATTCACCTTGATTTTTGGGTAGAAAGCAATGAGCTTTATTTGGGGATTATGCATAATGCAACATAGAACCCCTCATAACCTTGATGTTAACTTGCCTATGATGTTGAACTACATGCTAGTCACAAGTTTATCACTCTATGTCAACTATTACCATGTTATCACCTTATTTGCTAAGTTTGATGTCCTACATGTTTTGAGGCCAATAATCCTATATGCTAGTTGTGATTAACACCTTTGCCTCAAATATCATCATGTTTAACTTATGACCAACTTTATCACCTTATGTCCATCTTTGTTATGTTGTTATGTTCCCCTTCTTGATCTATTTGTATTGATGCGAATTTACGTGCGATGGGAATACGCTATGGGTAGTTAGGCGAACTTGAAATGACATGAAAAACATGACTTGAAATGTGACATGAAAATTGATTATGCTTGAAAACTTGAATGTGGTCATGACATGTAGAAAACCATAAAGTGACCAACTCGAGGTTGGGTTGAGTTTGTAGCGTAAATCTGCCCGGAACCGCCCGGCAAATCCAGTGGCTACAAACAATAGGATCCAATGTGAGTAGTTGGTCATATCGCGCTTGAAACCCGAGGTTAGACTAGGTTGTAGTGTAAATCTGCCCGGACCCGCCCGGCACATCCAGTAACCACAACAAAGTCTAATGTGAGAGGTTGGGCGCATTAAGTTAATTAATGCCACATGATAGGGTTAAGTCATGAACCACTTGGATACACTTAACCAACTTGAAACATGATTGGATAGGGTTAACCACACTTAACCCGTTAGAAACCCTAGTTACGTGGTCCTTTTCAGCAGTAACCCTCTTGGATGTATCACGATACCCTAGGGACTAGGCTAGGGTGGGGCACGATTACTGGGCTGATTGTAAGCGACCAGAAAGACGACTGAGTAGGTGCACCAGTGTAGGTTCAGGCGGGCTATGGTCGTGCACATAGTCCGGAGTTGAAAAATAACAGACATGGACACCAGTAGGTTTAGACTGTGCGTGCTTGATTTGTGTCAGTGGTTGGCACCCTAGGGCTTGATACACCCTAGGGTGGACCTAGCACAGTTGACTACATTCCGTGATTGGGTCGTATGTCACCGACACTCGACGAGTTAGGCTTATAGGGAGCCGATCGACTAGACCGTGTAGTTGGACCTTGACTTGGGTCATCTCATGATATTGGGCCAAGGGATCATTTCTTGTTTATACTTGACATGGGTTGGAATACTAGTACTTTTGGTGCAAAACTAAACCTTGTATATGCGATGCCACACTTGATCTACCTTATCTATTTATCATGCCGGTTAGTTACCATCTTTATGTTTCATCTCAATTTCTCATGTTTAGTTAACTTCATTAGTTTTTATACTAATAGTAGGTAGGACTTACCAGTCTTTATGACTGACCCTTTTTCTTTCGCCTCTTTTCTTCCGTTCCCCCCCGGTTCTCAGGGAGGGAACACTAGTGCTTAGCTTGGACATTTGGCTTGCTTTTATGTTATTTTCAGTTTATGTTTCTAGACTTGTGGCAGTTGGAAAATAATGACTAAGTATTTTGATGTAAGTTGACTTTGGTTTTGGAAATGGTTAACTATGGTTTTTAAATTTCTACCGCTGCTTTACTTATTTATTTATCTATGTTCTGTCATTGTGATATCTCTGTGCATGTTTACCTAGACAACACCCCTCCAAAGCTAGTGCAATCACTCGTGAGTGGCCCTGGCGGAGGTGGGGTGTTACAGATAAGATATCTGCTCTCCAAAAGAATGATCACTTCATTCAAAGGATCAGAGGGAGAATCCAAAAGGGCGAGCCCTCAAGTTTTCAGATAGATAAAGAAGAAGTTCTGAGACTGAAAGGGAGAATATGTGTTCCCAACATTCCAGAGCTCAAAAGAGAGGTGCTAGATGAATGCCATAAATCCAAACTTTGCATTCATCCTGGCGTAAGTAAAATGTAAAACGATATCAAATGCACTTTTTGGTGGAGAGCAATGAAGAGGGATATTTCTTTGTATGTTAGCAGATGCCCTACTTGTCAATTAGTCAAGAGCGACCAACAGAAGCTAGCTGGATTGTTGCAACCGTTGGAAGTCCTAGGTTGGAAATGGGAACAAATTTCCATGGATTTCATACATGGTTTGCCGCGAACTAGGAAAGGTAATGACAGCATTTGGGTAATCGTAGATCGCTTCACGAAGACTACCCATTTCATACCTGTCAGATCCAATAGAACCGCTCAAAGTCTAGCACAGATATATTTTAAAGAAATCGTTAAGCTGCATGGAATTCTCATTAGCATAGTCAGTGATAGAGACCCAATATTTGCTAGCAAATTCTGGGAGGCATTCCAGACAGAATTGGGAACAAAACTGAATATGAGCACCGCTTATCACCCTCAGACACATGGCCAAAATGAGCGTGTGAATAGAATTCTGAAAGATTTACTGCGGGCTTGTATAATTGATTTTGGTGGGTCATGGGAAGATCACTTACATTTGGCAGAATTCTCATATAACAATAGCTATCAAGCAAGTTTGGGAATGTCGCCATTTGAAGCATTATATGGCAGACCGTGCAGATCTCCAGCATGTTGGGTAGAACCTGGCAACATACTTGTGTTAGGACCCGATATGATTAGAGAAGCGTCCGATAAAGTCGACTTCATCAAAAAGCGATTGAGAACCGCGCAAAGCCGATAGAAAAGTTACGCAGATTCTAGAAGAAGAGATTTGACATTTGCTGTTAGTGACCATGTTTATTTGAAAGTTTCTCCGATGAGAGGAGTAATCAGATTTGGCAAAACTGGGAATTGGCACCGAGATTTATTGGTCCCTTTCCTATACTTGAACGAATTGGAACTCTTGCTTATAGGGTTCAATTACCAGATTGGTTGCCTGGAGTGCATGATGTGTTTCACGTATCTCAACTTAGAAGACATGTGCATGATCCGGATCTTGTTGTGGAAGAAGCAGCGCAACAGGACTTGGAAATAACTCTAGAATTAGCAGTCAGAAGAGAGCCATTAAAGATTGTTGGCAAAGAAACTAGAAAGCTAAGAAGCAAAAAGGTTCATCTAGTTAAAGTGTAGTGGAGTAGTGATCCTAGAGACTGTACTTGAGAGACTGAGGAGAGCATTAAGTAAGCTTACCCCAAATGCAGAGTGGATATCTCTGACTAACTCCGGTGCAAGGTACCTTTACAATACTTTGCATTTACATTTTGTTTCCTACTTTACTGTTGTTTCCTTTTCGGGGACGAAAAGTTTTAAGTGGGGGAGATTGTAACAACCCGGAAAATACGAGCCAATTTAAATTTTTTAAATTGGTTATTTCAAAGGAATTTGAACAATTGAAATCGAATATTTCAATAAAATAGTGAATTAGAAATAGCGAGTCAGTTTGAATATTTGACTTCAAACTTTGACTGACTGCACTGGGTGCAAAATATAACAGATTTTAGTGAAACTAAAAATATTTAAATCTGTTAATGAATATCTTTCTAACGAATCTGAAAAATCGAAGTTTCATAGCGGGAATCAAAAGTTATGGCCAAATGAATTTTCAGAAAGGTCGCTATATAGAATATATAGCCCTTGAAAATAGACATTTTGCAAACGACCTCGGAATTCGACGAAACCACTTTTGTTGGGTCTAAGATGTCAAACTATTGCTAGGTTTCAAATTTCATAATTTTTGAAGCTAGTATGTGAGCGTGGCAAAAGAAAATGTGCTTGGTCAATTTCTGTTAAATTGGATCGACCAGAAAAGGGCCATTTTTCAAACGATCTCAGAATTCGACGAAACTAGTTTTGTTGGGACCGTAGCATCAAAACATAGCTAGATTTATTTTTCTGGAATTTTTCGAATCAGTTTGTGGCCCTGGCAAATAGAAATATACGTTCAAATTGAATATAAAATGTTTTATACTTTAATTTGAAAAATAACTGACTGTAACAGTCGAATTAGCCTACAAAACATATCCCATTGTGTCCGGGATGGGGGTATTTAGGTAGGCGACAGTCGTTGGGTTTGGATTGGGGTTCGTGAGTGAAAACTCTAATTTTTTGAATAATATATATATCGGCGAATCAGAAAATTCCATTCATAAATAAATAAATAAATAAAACGCTCAAAACCCTCGCCGCCTCTCTCGTTAACGGCGGAAACCGCTCCAACCTTCCCGACCGAAATTCCGCCGCCTCAGTCAACGCCAGCCAACGCCACCACCCTGACTCGACGGCGCCCGCCCGCCTCTTCAAATCCGACCAACCCCCGCCCTTTCTCCCTTGCCAGCGTCGAGAACGACGCCCTGAAAGTCGCCGACTTCACGTCGACGCCACGATCACCAGAGACGATCGCACCTGCTCCTCCGACCACCCCTGGACTTGCCTCACTCCCCTCTTTCACGTCGCACCTTCTAATTGGAGCATCGATTCACGGATTCCAAGAAAACTGCAAACCCTAGTTCGAACCAATACTGAAAGGTAGCGGCTTTATGATTTTGAATAGAAAATAACACTTTTTAGTGTTACAAAACATTGAAAAATCATATCTTTTTCGTGTATTGACGAAATTCGACGAAACAGGAAACATCGGGACCGCAAGGAGGCTCTCTACCACATAGAAGAGACCGCGGATTTTTCTGAGCCATCTACGATTTTTAGCACTCCGAAAACCAATGTGAGAAATCTAAATTAAATGAAATTGAATGGAAAATGTCATGTATAAATTATACAAGCGAAATATAAATTATACACGTGTTGTATACCTCATGTACATGCGTTGTGTAAGTTATATGAGCGAAGTATGAATTATACATGCATAGTATAAATGATATGTGTGTTGAAATGTAAGTGAAATATAGAAATAATATATATATATACACACACACTCCTCTCGTCCACAAACCATGGACGATATTTATTGTGTGAAATATTGGATGAAAAATGCGAATGGTTGAATAATTGTTTGTGGTTGATATTGATTGGTTGTGGTTGAAAAATACCCATTGGTGATTGAAATAAATTGGAAATGAAAATAAAACATGCCGCCTGCGTGCGAATTAGATGCATTAATCCCCATTGTAAAAAACCGCGAGGTTTTAAGGTAGAGCGAGGAGCCGTACTCGGGACGGTGCCGGTTTTAACTACTCTGCTGTTATGCTGCCGAAATTTTGAATAATATTCATGTGTTAGAATTATTTTCATACGATGAAATTAAAAGTCATGTGTTGAAACTATATCCATGTGTGGAAATGCTCATGTGTTGAGAAGTGATGTGTGAAAAATTAAATTCATGTGTGAACGAATGAAGTGTTTAAACAATAAAAATCACATTTTTATAATATATATGAAGTATGTAAAATATTCGCCTTATATATAAATAGTTTCAACAATAAAAATTTCATCTTTCTTATACGAACAAACTATATGAAATATCCATGTGTGGAAATGCTCATGTGTTGAGAAGTGTATGTGTAGGAAAAGTTCATGTGTTGAATAAAAAGATCGAACAATAAAAATTACATTTTTATTGAAACTATGAAGTGTTAAAAACATTCATGCGTTGAATAAATATTTTAGATGATAAAAATACCATTTTTATCATGTATGTGATTTGCTAAAGATATGCAAGCGTTGAAATAAATATTATTTTTAACATGCATAGGAACTAAATAAAATAGTTATGTGTTGAAATATATTTTAGTTCGCCAAAATTATCATTTTTGAAATGTGAAGTGTTAAAAATAACCACTTGTTCAAATAAATATGCATGAGTTGAAATATTCATTAATTAGCTAATGATATGATTTTTGCCTATGCATGCAACATTAGAATGACTGGTGTTTTTAAACCAAATTGAAACAAATATGAAGTTGAATGGAAAATGATAAGCGATAAGAATTGCATATATGTACATGCATATTTATTGAACAGGTTATAGCAAAGAGGATAGAGAAGAGGAATAAAATTTTGTGCCCGACAAATAGGTACACGTTTACTGTTTTGCTTGGGTGGTGATTTTATGAGCCTATTGGCTAACCACTTGGCTTTTTCTTTTTCTTTTTGAGATGAGGCGCCCGTGTGGCTATTTGGGAATTTTCCCAGCCCCTCCCGTACAAAGGAGGTTACGGAGAAATTTTCCAAAATTTAACGGCGTTAGTGAAATATTTGAAGTGAAAACGATATAGGAATTTTCGAATGAACTATATTTATATAAATATATAAATATAAATAAAATTAAAACGAATCGTGGCCATGCAGTTCGTGTTTTGAAACCATGATTTCAAACGACTAGTGCGGGAAATCCGACCATTGGATTTTCCCGAAACCGCAACCTTTGGGTTCGCCTTGGAATTATCTTTCCAACGGCACCAACTTTGTAAAGATCCGACGGTTGGATTGTCTGGAATGTTTAATTCAAATCTGAAGAAAAACAGTGCCAGAAACGATTATATTTATATATAAATATAATTAAATTAAATCGAATAACGACGCTGCAGTTCGTAATTTGAAACCGTGATTTCAAACGACTAGTGTGGGAGATCCGACCGTCGGATTTTCCCAAAATTGAAACCGATGGATTCGTTTTGAAATAATCTTTCTAATGATATAAAATTTGTGAAGATCCAACGGTTAGATTTTCAGATATGTGTAAAACAAATTCAGTGAAAAACAGCGTCAGTGCCTCGGCACGACCTGAAACGTCGTTTAATTAAACATTGCCGTTTTAAATAAATAAAAATGGCGATATATCGTTATAAAATACTATAGACGATATAGAGTGGAAATAAACCAATTTTGTTGTGTTTGTTTGATATGTGATGGTTGAATATGTTTAACATGAAAATTATACTAAGGAACTGAAATGTGAATGTTGAATAGTTTAACCATGTGAAAAATTGATTTGAAAATCTAAATATACGTGGGTTATTTGAAAAGGTCGAGTTCATTCTCATTTCAAATAATCGATCGATGTTGAGAAGTCGAAGAGTCAAAGACGGTTGAAGACCGACGATCTTCACATTGGATGGATGAGCGCTACCGATGCTCGTGATTGGAGTATCTACCTTGAAGGAGCTGAAGTAGTAGCCGTCCGGACGTGTTGTTGATCGTGTGGATATGCGAGGAATTGGTGCCTCCGGTTTCGTTCAAACCCAGAACGAACTTGTAAATGGATTGTGTGTCTGACATTGGATTTTGTTCTGTGCTGATTGATCTCTGTTAAATATATATCTATTTGGCGGCGGAGAATTTATTCTCTTTCTTAACGCCCTTCTCTGAGACGTACGAGCTCAGAGGTTATGTATTGATAGAAATCAGTCGCATGGAGTGGATTTCCTGTGTGGCACGCCTAAGTGGCATAGGATCAAGGCTTCTGTTGCAAAGCAAAGTCTTGTGGTTGATGATCAAAGCATGGTCTGTGTGACGTAGCTTTGTGTATAACGTGGATTCGCGAGCCTCACACCCCGGTATGAGTCAAAAACGGGAGAAGGACCCAAGGAGTGCATGACGTTTCTTTCTAACTATGGTGGTGTTAGTGACCTACCAACCCTGACATTATATATAATTTTCACCTGTGTGGTTGTTGGAATGCGAGGCGCCTCGATTATAGGTCTGTAAGGACTGGGAAACGTGTGTTCAGGAATAATTAATCCTCAAAAGTAAGAGAGGACCGACCTTGGAGGATCCAGGGATTGCTGTGTGCGGTCCCGAGGCATTTGCTAGAGTGTCTCGAACGGAGAGTAGCTTGCCCCTTGCCTCGACTCATGAAGGAATCCAATTTCCAATACGAAATATGCGGATGTGATTGCATTACTCGTATGGCGACATGATATATGGTACTCATGCCGTCTAGGATTGATATTTATGATTGAAATCGCTTTTGAAACATATATGCACTAGTAATAATACCAAACACTTTTGTTTTGTAGGTATGAAGCATTTTTGGTCATTATAAGGTAAAACTCTATCCTCCGGTTTGCGTTGCATTGTGTGATGGGACCTGAGTCTTATTATGGCTTCATTTTTATAAAAAGCATTGCGATGATTTAATCATTTACTTTATTTCATGCACTAGCACTCATTGGAGTAAACCCGTTCCGCGAAAGTGGCGTGGTCCTTTAATTTGACTTATTATTGTTGTTAATAAGTTAAGTAGATTTCTCATATTAGTTCCATGACTGACTCGTAGTTTGTTTCACCTTGCAAACTCGGGTGCCCTCATTTTCACACGGGCAGCCTAGTTACAGGTATCTGGTGCACTTTTGGCTCATGGCGAGGCTTGACTACACCGTGTTGACTATGACTTTTTCCGCCATTATTGTATATGTATTATGATTCCGCCACTGGCAATGTAGACTGATGTTTAGTTTGTGTACTCTTAATGTATGATTCTGCCTCTGGCGATGATGATTGATTATGTATTATTATGCACTAAGTTGTATCCTGCACTGTGCTCTCTGATGTGGTGATATCTATATGATTCCGCTGTCATATATGTGTAAATTGTTCTATTTCTCGTTTATGCTATTATCTGAGATCTGCTAATGTTGATTAATGTGTTATATTCTAATGATTATCCTTAACACCGTGTCACGGGGTTTTGGGATCGTCACATATTGTTTGTTTTATTGCATAGTAACATGATTTCATTGTTTCTACTTTTATTTGGGTTGATTTTCATTTATTTGTATGAAATTTATCCCCAATAGCTTGGTATTGGTAGCTTAGTATTGGCGTACCAAACTTGAGGAGACTTGTATAATGTAACATGATCGAAGCATAGATCCAAAGAGGATTGAACATGGGATGTTCGTCATGGTGGAGATATGGTAGTAAACAGTGTGACATTACTGCTTAAGAGAACTCAGAGTAGCAGTCGCCTGATCCAATTAAAAAAAGGATACGGTGTAATTCCATAGTGACTTGAATAATGCTCACTAAGGTGGGCTTATCCCAATGGGACTTTACTCCATTTATCGATACAAGAGCACAACATGTTACCTTCAGGCCATCCAATTTCAGTCCATACCCTACTATCTGCAGCTTAAGAAGGGTGTGTTCCCGACGAACGAAAACAGAGTATTTGAGCGTGATATTTGAGTGAGGTATTTGAGCGTGGAACTGTTGCGAACGGAAAATTCGTTTTTAGCTACGTACGGGGTATTTGAGCGGGATGTTTAATTGTTAATTTATTCATTTTGAATTAATTTATGCGTTTAATTTTATGAATGAAGACATTTTGAAAAGATTATACTATATATCAATGTTTTAAAACGCAAAAGGTGTATGAGAGGCGTTTTCGGCTCCGTGAGGCGAGGCGTAAGCCTCAAAACGTTGAGACCTAAGCCTTTTGGGTAGAGAAAAAGCGCAATACATATACTTAATTTTTAACCACTTTCATGCAACATTCCGTTTGTTCATTTTAAATTAACCTAGCTAACAATAGAAATTAGGAACCAACTAAACAAGAGCTTTTCGGCTAAGCATACATTAATTCAAAATGTTTGTCTACACATATTATACAATCTTTTTTATTTCCATTAAATAATTAAAGTTTAATGACATTTATCTATGTCAATATCTGCAACTAAAGATAAATAGGTTTCTAAGTCATATGCCTCAACTGCTTGAGGCGTGCGAATCGTAAGTTTTATGCGCTTTGTATGCCTCAAATCTTTAAGGCGTAAGCTTTAGAGGTAAAAAGCCTTTTGGAGTAAGCCTCAAGGCGTTTTATCTCTTATTTCTTCGAGGCGAGTATGGAGGCGGTTTTTTTTTTTAAACAATGCTATATATTAAGGGTGCTACTATTCACACCCTGGTTTACACTTTCAGCCACCTTTATAAATTTATTACAAATGAATATTTTTTATATTTTTCTGGCCACCAAATCTTATTATTTCACTCAGTGATTCACCACCGTACATCTCCTAAAAAACTGTACTTTCCTACAATTTCAAACCCTAACAAAAAATGATATTCTTTTGTGCCTATTACTATTAGAGTTGGAAGATGAAAATAAAAAAATGTTAGAATTGCTTGATTTTTATTATTTTCTATTATGATATAGAACATGTTATTAGAGTTTTTTTTTAATGGTTAGGGTCTTCTATTGCGTTTCAAGATATATTTTTTTGCTTCATTGGAAATTTCAAGCTTGGAGTACATTAAATTTGACAACGTTGTAATAGAGAATGGTAATGTAAAGTTTTGACTTATAGAGTTTTTATCCGTATAACTTACATGTCTTCTTTTACAAATTGATACATTTATTTTATTTTATTTTTTGTCATTTGATAGATGAAGTATTTGAATATGATAAATTGGATGATAAACCTAATGTTTGTGATAATATGATGCAAGATGTTCGATCAAATAATCCAAAAGATATAAATGTTGATTTGACGAATCATTTAACAACCGACGAAGTAAGTATTCATTTATAAAAATTAAAATTGCTAATGTGGTTATGAAAATGGATTATGGCGTGCGTTTAGTTGAAGGGGCTGGTGGCCACATTTTTTCTGTTATTAAATTAAATGGTGTTTAGTAGAGGAAATTTAAAATATTTGGGGTATTTTTATTTTTGATGGTCAGAAAACGGGGTGTAAATAGCAGCAATCTATATTAATATAAACTCCTCCACATTTTTAGTCCATACCCTAAGCTTACGAACTGATTTAATTTCCTCCCTGTTTCCATCTGCCGGCCGCGTAATTTTCCTGCCATCAATGTCGCGGCTCTCCTCCTCCGTAGTTGTAGTCGTTGTCCATCTATCCACAGGTGGTTGATGCAGCCGATGCTAACTCCGTTAACTACCCTTCTCCATCGCTAATCATCCGTACAGTAAGTAACACTCTGGACCGATTTCTGCGTTTTTATTTCTTCTTAACTTGTTCATGTTTTTAAATTAATTGTTAAATTCTCAGTCTACTTTTAATTTTCTCCATCTATTTATTTATACTAATTTCTGTCATTCCTCTCCATACTCAATTTTATTTTCTTAAATTGCTTTGATTTTTAAATTGGGTAGTGATTTTCGATATTGAATTGAAATTGGGTTGTTTTGGAATTTATATGTAGCCTTCTTGTTAACTATTATATGTAACTTTTTATGAATGTTTTCAGTGTAGAACAAAATTGCAATGGTAATTTTATATTACTTTGATGTCATGTGCAGTTTCCAAATATTGTATATGCAGTTTGTATGTGTGTATAGTTATGTTGCATATGTCAGATATGTTGTGCTTGCAAACTTTTTAAAAAGGGCATGTTATTCGTTTTACGATATGAGTGAATATCATACATCAAAAAACTTTATCAATAATTTATATTTTAAGCGAATAGATTGTTAAAAAAATATAAAACGAACGGTTCCGACGGTCTGATCAGTTCAATTTTCGGAACCTTGAACCTTGAGATGCAACTGTCCAACTCGTGGTCCGGTTCTCAAAACATTCTCGTTTATATCCGGTTCAAAGTAAAAGAAGATAATGAACCGTTGATTTTATAACATCCGCACATATAATATGCTGGCTTCTGAGGAGTAAGGATTCAAATCAGTATCTTTTACCTTTTTAATTTAGCTTAGATCAAATGATGTCTCTCGGTTCCGATTTGACTTGATTTTCACCCGAAGGGAAATTCTGTATATGAAACGGGGTTAGTATTGTATGATTTTAGTGTGCAGATCGATGCCTGGATGAACATATTTTGTTCCATATCTTACAAAATCCATACTTGTTCTGGGTGGTTCAAATTCTTTGGTTTCACTCTGCATGATTTGGCTTTGAAATTCAAATTTTGTATCAGGTATCGTAAGATATTCTGTAATACTTTTTTTTTTTTTAAATTTAAAAAAGGAAAAAAAAGTGGTGTAGGCAGATTTCAAACTTGCTTGTAGAATTCTATAATACATATTTCAATACTTTTAACATTGACTAATTAAGCTTTAATATATCAAAAATTCAGAAAGTTGGTTGCCATCAAGAGATTCAAGACAGTAAAAAATTACACTTTCTATGCACCTAAGACCTGAAAGCAAAGCTGCATGGTTTTTGACTGCAAGTAGTTATGACTTTCAAACTGAAATATATGCCAAGAGTACGTGCACCTGCGCTGGACTGCGCAGGGACAGGAATACGAACGACGCGCGGATAGTTACTAGTTAGGTTGGGCATATGATCGTTGCTATTTTGTTGTGCAAGCTGGTTCAATTTTTTTACACCCAATTGAACATCAACTCTTTCAAAGTTTAACGATCTCTATCTAAAAGGTATTAAAATTCACTTTCTTTTTATCTGGTTTTAACTTTGAATTGTTGATGAGTCAATGCCTGGCACATCTAGTGAAGGCCTTTTATTGTAAGACTATTTTATCATTTCACAATAGTAATTTGCGAACCGGCAGATCTAATTAATAAACTAAACACAGGGCTCCTTTTGGATCTCCATTTTTTTAGTGTTTTAACTGGGTTGACAAGACTACATTAGCATGGATGTGAGATCACCTTAAGAACTAGTAGTTCCTGGATTTTAGAGTTTGGCTGGTCACAAGGTTTAATTTGCAATATTGAAAGCTCCTACACTTTTCCAATATATTTATATTTCTGTGGACTGGTGGTGACAAGTGCGCAAAGAGAAATATTAATTGCATTGGAAAATTTCCCTTTTATTAACTAGAAGAGTTGCATGTTTGTCACACATGATGATGTGTCGTCATGCCTTATTTGTTGGTTACATTACATGACATGCCTTATGATTTCTTACTCTAACATTTGACCACCCTGACGCATTCTGCAGGAGTGCGGCTCCATGTTACACATTGCCGGCAGAAACTTTCCTTTCATCATCACTTGTCTGCATCGGCCTGTACACTCCTGGCCTGTATATCCTTCTTCTTGCATCATTTGTCTCATCGCATGTCTGATCATCGGGCACCTGCACTCTTCACTCACTCTCCTCAGCTGCATGCAACACTCTTGTGGCACTTGTGTGTTATCCTCTTCATCATCCATATCGTCATCCTGATCTGCACCTGTCGTTAGAAGGCTCTGTCGTCTCCCAGACGTGAAGAAAGAGCGACACCTGTTAAGTGAGCGGCGTTGCACTTCTCGCCTACATGAGCTGTCAGAGTACTCTTCTGCAGATGCAGTAAAAGCAAGAACAAGAGCTATTAAAGCGATAGCTATGAAGAGCTTCATTGTTGAATATATTTTATTAGCTAAGAAGATATATATTACAGTGATGGCTGATGCTTTGATGTAATGAACTAAATGAATGAAGCTATTTATAGGAGTAGTCGCTGGGCGGTTGCATGAACAAATGCACAGCATGCAGAGCTGAGAGCAACACGTACATGCTGGGGCTTTGTAAGCTTGTGGAACTGAATTTGGATTTTTTGGGGGAATGGCTTAATTTGAGGGCGGTTTCGAGGTTGGTGAGGTAAAGCACAAAATATATTTTGCCTTTTGTACGTAACAGGTGCGTAGAATTGCTTTCTTTTCCTGAAGTTACTTAAAGTGTAAATTGGGAATAACTTGTATGTTTGAATTATTACAACCAAGGGTCATTGAGTGGAACACTAAAAGAAACAGTGTAAACTCCGACAAATATCGTGAAGAGCAATTTCCATTAAAAATAATAATTAGCTTCCAGGACATGCTTTTAATTTTTTAGTGAGAATGACAAACTTTCAACTAAATATACCATAAAAACGAAAATTCGGTGAGAATGACAATGCGTGCGACATCAGTTTTGCATAATCTTTATAAATAATGATATTATATAGTTTCATTTTACCCGTTGTCCTTATGATAAATTTTTGAAGAAGTTATCCTTGTGGTTAAACAACTTTGGAAGTTTGTTCTTCAAAATAAAATTCTCAAATTAAACATATTAATTGAAATTCTTAAACAAATTATTTTTCATTAAAAATGTGTTAAAGAGAGAGATAATGCAAAATTAAACATACTGCAGCAGTTGGATGACATCCGAAATCGTTGTTGTCACAGGCCGTCAGTACTGACAATAGAAGCTAAAAACTATTTCATTATCCTTCATCCACAAAAAAACGTAAGACTCGTCCTCTTCCACCAAAACTCCGTCGTCGTTACTAGGGGTGAGTAAACCCCAGTTCGATTCGGTTTTGGGGTAAAACCGAAACCAGAACCGAAAGATTTTGATTTTAAAAATCGATAACCGAAACCGTAACCGAAGCATCGGTTTCGGTTTCAAAACCTCGGTTTCTGTTTTTATCGGTTTGGTTTCAGTTTAAAAACCGATTTAAACAAAAAGGCAAAATGAATTCTAATTTTGTAACATCAACTTGATCTAAACTATATCAATGCAAGCAAAAACAGAAATGCAACTGCAACTACATATTAAAAAAACAGAAGCGCAATTGCAACTGCAAATTTAGTCCAAAGTATGTGATAAAATGAAAGCAAACAGAAGTGCTACTGCAAGTCTGCACCTACAAATTAAAGAACACATGAATCAAATTAAAGAAGAACACATAAAGCAAACATAAGTTTAACAGCTGCAACTACTATTAAAAAAACAAATGTTTTAACAGCCTGCAACTACCTCTAATCATCGATGTCCACGTTGTCCAGGTGCTCAATTGAGTGTCCAAAAATTTTGAGTTTATCTATTATAAGTATAAACATAAATATTAGTCTGTCTTAACAACAACCGTAGAATGAAAACATGCTTAGCAGAATGAAAATACTAGCCAGTCTTAGCAGCAGCAGCAGAAAGACAACATAAACATAGACATAGACATTTTTACCTTTTTCCAATTACAGAGTAAACATTTTTACCTTTTTCAAGTATACAAAAAACAGAGGGGTGTTCAGACAGAACAAATTTTATGTCACAGCGTGAACCAAAGATATACAGCTAAGCCACTTGGATGTTTGATGGGTCTAATTGGACTGGAACTTGGTTTTCTAGTCGGCCAGATCATGCAAGAGGTGATCATGCTGGTATTATTCAGGTATCTGGTACTGATAATCTTTTTTTTTTTTTTTTTTTTTTTTTTAACTTAGAAATTTACATTTAGTATTGTTCTAATCACGTTAGAATATCAAACACTCTATGCCAAACTTAATCCTGGTGATATATAAATAAAACAAGGTTATTGGCCAAATTATACAAACACTATATAGTAAATGTCAATCCTCCTTATCTCATGGTGATATAAAAAAGTTGAATTCGCTGAGTTGTCCAGTGTTAGTGCCAATATCATTTTGCTGGTATATTACTTAAACGAAAACCCATGATGATTTTACATCAAAGGCGATCATGCTAACATATTTTTAACCAATGTCATAGAAGGAGGTTTAAACACAGTAAATTGTACCCAAGTTTTTAGCATTTCCACAAAAGAACAAAGGTTCATTCATATCAAAGGTAATCATGCTGAGATACATGAAATGAGGTTCTAAAGCACTAAAGCAGAATAGATGCTTAAAGCAACAGTGAACTTTAGAAGATTTAATTCATCAGTGCTTTCCTATTTTCGCTTTAATTTAGAATCTAAGATGTCTTTATATTAAAAAGTGATCATGCTAAAATGTACAGTCGATCAACATTTAAAGATACTCCTCTGGTTCGCCTCTGATTCTAAGACAACATAAACATAAACATAAACATTTTCAGAGGCAACATAAACATAAACATTTTTACCTTTTTCCAATTTTTTTAGTTGAAAATACTCCTCCGGTTCGCCTCTAAGATCAGTGACATTTTCAGAGCTTCTTAGCCAGTCTTGTGCACAAACTAACGCTCCGGCTGTCTTCGATGAAAGGGAACTTTGATAGGCATCAATTGTCCTTCCATCGGTGCTAAAGGCAACTTCCGAGGCAACGGAAGAAACCGGTATACCCAACACATGCTTAGTAATTTCCGAAAGTATAGGAAATCATGTGGAACTAATCTTCCACCATCCTAATATATCAAAACTTTCGCTCATTCTTTCTCTTGCACCAACCAAGTATCTATCAAGTTCCGATTTTCCTATCCCCCCTTGATCGCCATCTTCCATAAACTTTTCAAAATCATCTTGCCATTAATCATCCGGTTTAGATTTGAAAGAAGAATTTTGACACCCGCTTCCCTTTAAATTCATGTAGTAATCAATAAATTCTTGGAATGTCTTCAATACTTTCTTACACATTTCAAAACTTTTGGAAGACCCCCTCCCATAAATTTTACCGAAGCAAAAGTCTATGTAACTTAGTTTAAACCTTGGATCTAACACCACCGCCACATACAACAAAATATTGGTATTATCCTCGTTATCCCAATACTTGTTGTACTTATCCTTCATCCTTTTAGCCATATCTCTCATCAATATATATTCACTATATATTCACTTGAACACAACTTTATAATAGCCTCTTGAACCTTTACAAGCTCAATGAAAAAGACATTGGAAGTGCAATATTTGGAGCCTGACAATTTAATTGTAACATCATAAAAATTTCTAAGAATCGAATGAAACGGTTGACATTAGAAAAATCATCATCAAGTGGAGCACCTTCAACAAGCTTTTTTTATTTATTTATTTAGGAATATCACCCATATCATCAAGATCATTAACCTTAAAGAATGCTTCATAATCGGTACCTTCATTAACCATTCTTAGAAAAGTTCCCTCATATTTAACCGCGACCTCCAACATAGTGTAAGTTGAATTCCATCTAGTATCAACATTAAGGCATGCCATCTTATCACATTTTATCTTTTCTCTTTCTACACATTTCCTAAATTTCCCAAGTCGTGCAGGAGAAGACCTAACATATCTAGTGGCATTTTGAATTCTAGCAATTGAATCATGTTGTTCTTTCAAACCATCCTTTACCACTAAATTTAATATGTGAGCACAACATCTCATATGTAAAAACTTATTCCCTAGTATAGCCTCCGGCCCTCTTGTTGGGTATAACAATGTGTCGTATGATTTTTGTTTGTTGATAACAAACATATAATGTTATTTAAATGTGTTTGTAACTGTACTATTTTTTATTTCGTTTCATAAAAATAATTATTTATTGAATAATATACTATTATACACAGTTCACAGTATATTTATTCAATTAAATAATTTATTTCAAAATCTGAAATAGTACAACATTATAACTCCACTATTGTATATTCACAGTTATAATTTTACATGGAATTGTACTAACTGAATTAATTTGAATACGATAGACAATTTGATTTGAACACAATAAAATAATATTTTATTTCAATCAAGTTTGTTTATTACAAATTTCAGTATAATTTCCTCATTTTGTTTGCTTCTTACTACAATTCACATCACTCAGTACATTCAACTCCTCACTACATATCACTCGATCACTCAATTATATACAGACACAGTTATACATTCGCTGACCCTAATCACTGACACACTGAATCTTCATGTGCTCCAAACCAGTTCAGTCTCTTCATACCTGTCACAAATAGAAAAACACACACAGTAGACTGCAACAAAAATAAACTTAAATACAAGCAAATAAAATTTATTTTTAAATTTTATTTGCCTCAGAATTTTGGTGTATTTCTCATCATTTTTCTGACTTGGTCTGATATACAAAGACAGCAAAATTATTTTGATGGTTGCATATACACACATGTATAAATATACACGTGTGCACTGCCTCGCCAATCAAAATACAGTAGTGTGCAACTGAGGATTAGTCGATCTTGACTCAGTACAACAATAATCAATATATCGAGGCAACCCAAAATCATCAATGAATACAGCTCAACACAAATGGCCGAGCACTAATGCAAACTGGTTTGCTCAAGTACATGGACAAACAAAAGTGGTCGAGCAAACATGAATAGCTCAAAATAAAAAAGATGTCAATGCACATAAACATGGTCGAGCCATTCGAGTTCATCTCAAAAGGGGTCAACATAGCAGTATAGGATTTTCAGCACAATCAGTGTACAGTAAGTGTGCACAAGCAAGAATGGCCAACTCAGCATAACACAATGGTCAAGCTAGGACAAGGATCAAGTCAAATATGAACTAAGCTACAAGACTACACTGTTTTCCAGCATATACACAGCAGGTATCACATGATTCAAGAGCATGCAACAAGTCAGTGAACGTGGTGTGCACAAGGAAGGATGAGACAAGTCAGTGGCAATACAAGTGCATAGCAGACAAGTCGAGCAATACAAATTGTATGAATAAGGGATGATCAAGTCAAAGCAAATGTGTATACATGAATGGTACAATAGGGATATGAAAGTGCAGCCGTTGTGAAGAATAAATAATGCAGTATGTATGCTAATGCAAGTAAATGGAGCAAAACAAGTAAACAAGGTCAAGTAAGAATGGCACAGTTCAAGTTACAGCATAGTGGAAACACAAGTGCGCACATACTTTGGGATGAGTACAAAGCAAGTTACCAAAAGTTCCAGGAATTTAGCATCCAGTATTGGACAAATTCATTTGGCAAAGACCCCAAATTACAAAGTGAAGTATCAGTTCAAATAAATAAATAATAATGATCAAGAAATAGTTCTGTTCGATGGCAAATCAAGTAGTATCAAGTTTCTATTCTTATCAAGTTTTAATTCTACTCAAACACTCACGACCAAGAAAATATAGCATCGGTTTGAATGACTAAAAATCAAAGCATCAGCCAAAGGTCGAGCCAAATCAATGTGCAATATCAATTCAACTTAAAATAAAGCAACTGTTCAAATTTGAGGCATGCTCAAGAATAGTATCTGCTCTTATCTAAAAGTTGATCAAGGCAAATATCCAAAGTTACTAAAAGTATTCAAGTACTAGTTCTGTTTCAAAGGGAAATGAAATTCAAAGTTTCAGTAAAACTGCTCAAGTTTATATTTACAGAAAAATATATATGGCAGTTTTTTTAAGTTGATAAGGACCAATTCAACGTCCAGAAAATCAGCAAGCCTATATTTCCAGAAATATATATATGAACACGAAAGTTTCCAGAGTATTTGAATAATTCAAACTCCAAAAATTCAAGCCGTGGATTTAAGAAGTCCAAGCTTTATATTCATTCTAGTTCAAATCATCCAAAGAAATCAACGCAGCAAATCAAGGGAAAATCAAGCCCAAAATTCGCGCAAGAATTACGTATATATCACGACCGAATCATATGAAATCAGAGCACAAATTTATGATTTTTTTATCCTATAAATACACCAATCATCACTGGCTTTCAAATCATCCAAGTTCAAACAAATTAAAAGCATAAAATCAAATTGCAAAATCATACCAAGAATAAATAACTTGGGTTCAAATCAACGTGCAGCCGAAGAAGAAGAAAGCCACCAGAATTCAGAGTATCACTTGAGAGAGAGAGCGGAGGCTTCAATTTCAAGAAGAATCACAAACCCTAGATCGCAAATCGTCAGCCTCCATTTTTAATTCCAGAGAAACAAAGGAGAACGGGCACAAAAGAATGGATGAAGACAACTAAAAATGGTCGGCCAAGAAGTTTTAAAAGGGAAAAGGACTTAGTGTTTTTTTTAATTAAAGTTAAAACTAGGGTTTTGCTTCGTTTTTTTAAAAGGTTTTCAATTTTTTAAATTGAATTTGTAATTGAGAATTAAGAGTTTTCTAGTTTGTCTCTAAAACTAGGGAGACGAATTACGGGATTTGTAATTCGGGGAAATCTGGTTTCGGGGATAGAAACCAGTGCAGGGTTTTGAGCGTAGGGTTAAGAACAGTTGGGAGCGAGTGTCGCTAGTTTAAGGGGGATTGTATGCATAGAGATTGTTTTAACTCCTAGTAGAAACCTTGGGGAATGCAGCGGTAAGCAGGGTTTTGCCGAAGCTGGGTATATCTGTGTGTTATTTATTTTTTCGCATTTACTCTGATTATTATCTGTGTTGTTATTATTTAAGTACTCTACGAAAATCTACGATAAACCCTATTCACCCCCCCCCCCCCCTCTTGAGAAATTTTCTGTAAATGTAAGATTGCTTTGTCATTTGAGGATGCATTATCTAATGTGATTGTAAATACACGATATATCCTCCATTGTGTAAATAAATCAAGTAGCATCTTTCCAACTGCAACTCCTTTATGACTTCCAATTTGACAAAAAATCAAAAGTCTTTTACACATTTTCTATTCATCATTGATCCAATGAGCCGTAAGACACATATAATTGGTGTTTTGTATTGATGTCCAAGTATCTGTTGTAAAAGACACACTTTGAGATGTTAAAGACTTTTTCAATATTACCAACTCTTCTCCATATATTTTAAGGCAATCTCGAGCAATTATCCATCTACTTGGCATCTTAAATCTTGGTTCCGCTTCATTAAATAACTCTCTAAACCCTTCGTTTTCAACAAGCTTAAAAAGTTGGTTATCTTTGATACACATTAGCGCAACTTTCCTCCTTAACCTATCTTGACTAAACTCGTGAGACTTAACACTATGAAATTTGGAATCATTCGATATTATTTTAAATCGTAAAGTCTTTTGCAATTTATCGAGATTACTACGAAGTGGAGATTTTGGGCATACCAATCGTAAATGATTCATCATTGCAGAGGGTGCTATTTCTTGAACTATTGCAGCCAATTGTCACCTTGCATAATTTACGCTTTGCTTTCTCTTGAACAAGTGCACAACCAACAATTTTATCGAAAAATTTCCATGCTCGTGAACCCTTCTTTTTCTCTTCATTTTCCAAATTCAGTGTCCTACAAAAAAATTAAAAACACATTAAAACTTATAATGACTACTCGCCCTCTTGAATAATAATTATTATAATAAACAAAAAAATACATTGATTCATACCACTTTTGGAGAAGCTTTAGCCGCTTCTTCTTGAGAAGCTCCAGCCGCTTCTTCTTGACAAGCTCCAACTACTTCTTTGTTACTGAGATCCAATGGCTTAGACATTGTCTATTGAATCGAAAAAATTACTTAAAACAAAACAAAAAAAATTCAGTCGGGGTCAAGCAAGATCGAAAGCAGGTAAAGAAAGCAACAAGGATATTGAATCGAAAATTACTTAATTTTTTTTACCTAAAATCGAAATCGAATTGAACGAGTTGAGAAAGTAATGTGTGATTTCAAACGATCAGCTGAGATGAAGTTGATTCGAGGGAAAGCTTTTTTTTTTGGAATAGATATGCTCCGCTAAGAGATCAAGAAGATGGACTCGGTTGTCGAGATTATTTCAGAAAGAACGTGGTTTTAGGGTTATGTTGACTGGGTCTATAAGGTAAAACAAATATAATTGTTCCCCTTTTATTTACCGTATGTATCAAATAAAGGAAGTAAAAGTTTCCATCGTACTTAACCTGACCTGTTTAGATGGTTGTAGTTTTAGTTTAGGTTAACAAATAAGTTATAATATTTAATCAGATTTTAAAGCTTTATATCTAACTTTTAGATACATTATGACAAATCAAACTAATATCATGCCAATTCGGTTCGGTTTTCGTTTTTTTCGGTTCGGTTTGGACCTAAAACCAAAACCAAAATATTAGTATTGTTCGGTTTTTTTATTTTCGGTTTCAGTTTCGGTTGTTTTTTGTTTCGGTTTTGTAACACCCCACTCCCGCTATGTTCACTCACTAAGGGAATGTCATAGCATCGGTGGAGTATTTTAGTGAATATAGAACAGAAAAATTACAACAAGACAGATATAAATGGTACTTGAAATTTAAAACATCATCTCATAACAGCGGAAGTAAAACATGTCTGGTTACATCATAAAACCACAATAAAAGTCAAGTACAATATCCATCAAAATAAAGAAGTACATAATCCCACTCTCATACAATAGCCATGACAAAAGAAAAGATAACTGGGTAACTGGAGCTTTACATCTATCCAAGCTCCTAAAGACTGGAACAGCAATCCGATCAAGCTCCACGACTGCTAGGATCCACCGTAGGACCTGAGGGTTGGGAAAAAGATAAAAACAACGGGGTCAGACATAAGTCTGAGCGAGTCCTATAACTTTAACAATACAATCGTTAAAGTAACCAGAGAAGACATAAACTGATATACGGTAACTAATGGGGATGAATGGCTACACTAAGCAGTCAACTAAACTAAGATAAAAGATAAAGACGCATCTACCCTTCCAAAGGTAAATTACTAAACTGCACCACACCAGTCATTCCTAACTTAAAGGTTGATCCCACCCATGGACTTATAAAATTAACTTAATAGTTCTCGCGTACCCCTAGGTGACTAAGTAGACGCCACGGGGCCCTACAATCCACTAGGTGTACACACTACTCCCCATTCGATCGGCTCCCTAACGTAGATACCCGTGCTGGCCCCACCGTGGGGTGTACCATTCCCCAACGTGGCAACCTGATAAAACTAACGGTGCACGGCTTATATCTACACGATGCAACAACGTCTTATTTACCAGCCCGGGTCCACACACGCATATGAAACCCGTTGGTCATGCGTTGCCACCGCTAACCCATTTTGGCCTCTTATAGTCAAGCCCAGTATGCGTGTCCCGTTCTCGACATGGGTCGAGCCCACTAAGATATGTATGGGTTACTGGTTGAAATGGGCCCCCAGCACAAGCCATCCCCCTAAGCTTGGCCCACACACTAGTGTTTCCCACTTAACCCTTTAATCATGTTTAATTACATGTTTCATCTTGGTTAAGTATTTTATCATATTTTCTATTGGCAACCACTAGCAATTTCCACATACCACCCAAGGTACCCACTTAACCCCCATGCCCCACTACATGCTTATCTGGTTAAGTGTTTCTTAATTGATTAACACTGTAACCGTGTAAAGGACCCCTCACATTGGACCGTCATTTGTAGATGCCTGGTTAAGCCGGTAGGTCCCGGGCAGTCTTACACTACAAACGGGTCCAACCTCGTGTCATTTACCCTTGTTACATATTTAATTTATGATTAAGACCCCTCACATTGGACCGTCATTTGTAGATGCCTGGTTAAGCCGGTAAACTCCGGGCAGTCTTACACTACAAACGGGTCCAACCTCGTGTCTTAATCGATTAATTACTCCTAATTAATCACCCCCATAATTTGTGTTAATTATCATGTTTATTTTAGGAATATGGGTGCACCTAACTTAATAGGCAAATTCCCAACTCCAAAGTGTGGGTACACCTAACTTAATAGGCAAATTCCCAACACATAGTATGGGTACACCTAACTTAATAGGCAAATTCCCATACTATGTTCATTTATTTTATGTTATGCATAATTATATTAATTTCACACAATCTTATTAACATATGCATTTAATTAACCCCATCGTTCCCACGTAATTTCGTTCTCATGACATAACACATATAAAAGGTGTCAACTTGCATATGTATGAACATGTTTCAAAGGTGCCATCTTGCATATTAACAAACACATAACTTGCATATGAACTTGCATAACATGTCACATAACTTGCATATAATCTTGTATAACATGTCACATAACTTGCATATTAACTTGTATAACATGTTACATAAACTTACATATTAACAAATACATGACTTGCATATGAACTTGCATAATATGTCATATAACTTGCATATGAACTTGCATAACATGTTACATACTTGCATATGAACTCATAAACTTGCATATGAAGAAACATACAACTTGCATAATTATCATACAAGTAACTTGCATATTATCATACATGTAACTTGCATATTAACATATGATCACAAAGCACAAAACTTGCATAACCCACATACATTAGCAAACTAACATCATGTCATATGACTTAAAACCCATTAATCCACAAACAAAACCATATGATCTCATCATATCTCATCTACTTAGTTTAGCAATTGATCATTAGAGTGATAGAAACTCACAACTAGCCAATTTGCACTCCCAATGAAGAAGATTAAGATGCTTAGAATGGATTAGAGGTTGATTAGAGAGTGATTAGCTTGCAACCCTCTTCATAAATTAGTGGAGGCTCCTTCTAAGATTTAATTTGGCGGCATGTATCCCTCAATTCTATTTTTAGTATGGATTAGGGTAGGTTTAGGGTGTATTTATAGATTAGGTGAGTGTTTTAGGCCCTTAGATTAACCCTAAATTAGATTAGGACCCTTAGATTTCGGAACCTTCCAGAAACCAGCCCTAAGACCAAGCCCAAACCCCAAACTGGTGCACCCAACCACAGAACTCTCTAGAAACTGTGCAGGTTTCCTGTCCCGACATGGGCGCACTTCCCAAGTGCGCCAGCGTATTTTTGTGCTGGCGCACTTCACAAGTGCGCCAGTGCATTTCTGGCCTGTTTCGGGTTTTTCTGCCTAACTTCGTTCGTCCATATCTCTTTCATACGGTACCCGTTTTATGCAAACTCGGACTCTATTTCGCGTATTTTTTTCAGACGAACGCAATGACGCAGCCCGTTTCCCCTGATTCTCACATCTGAGATTAATTATACTTTAATTACTAACCATTAGTGTTAATTGAAATTCGGGGTGTTACATTCTCCCCTACTTAAAGGATTTCGTCCTCGAAATCTCTAAGTCAAGAAGAACGTATCCTACCAACCAAACAACCATCTACTAAACCATCAACCACAAGCAACCATTATCCTTAGAAACTTCTAATGATGTATGAACATATGCAGAAAGTGTGTGTATATGTCCGTATACTAATGCAAAATCAGGCGGTCTACTGATTCAGTCGACCTCCTTAATGCAAACCATGATAGTGCCATGCATCCAATATGTATGCGAAACCCTATTGACACATACAATTTCTATATGCGTGCACAACCATACACAAAAATGCATCATCCACATGATAACACAGCCATGATACATCCATCAATCTAACTACCACATCCATTTATGCGATATGCAACATGAAGTGACTGAGCCGATCTAGTGCCTAATGTGTGTGTATATGCATCCACGAGCAACCACTAGCAAACAATTGCATCCACATGCATCCATCAACCATAACATGTTTCAAACACATGTTTCAACCATAGGTTTTACCCTATCTAAAGGTCATAGGTACTAGCGAGAGGATATACTAAAGATAAGATAAGTACTAGACAAGCGATAAAGGAGAAGTTAAAAGACATACTCTCAAAAAGAAATGGGTACAAAGAACGCATCTTCGCTTCCGTCTCCCAAGTAGCATTGCTTTCGTCATCTCCCCATTGCACTTTAACTAGCTGAACTTCTCTGTTCCTCAACTTCCTAGTTTCTGACCCAAGGATGCGAGTAGGAGCTCGTCGAATCGTCGCATCACGCTCTACCTCTACATCTCTAAGCAAGCTCGGCTCTACCACCTCTGCGGTCTCATGTAAGCACTTCCTCAAATGTGATACATGGAATACATCATGAACACCACTAAGTTTGTCGGGCAACTCCACCCTATATGCCATCCGTCCAATCCTTTCCTTAATAGGAAACGGCCCAACAAACCTCGGTGCTAACTTCCCAACGGACCCAAAGCGAACAACATTTCTCAACGGAGATACTTTGACAAAAACCATGTCCCCAACCTCAAACTCAAGATCCGTCCTTCTCCGATCCGCATAAGATTTCTGTCTATCTTGCGCTGCCTTCATCCTTCTTCGAATCAAATCAATCTTCTCTGAAGTCTCTCTAACCATATCTGGCCCAAGCAAGATCTTATCCGTAGATTCCCACCAACATGTAGGAGATCGACAAGGCCTTCCATAAAGAGCTTCGAAAGGTGCCATGCCAATACTAGACTGAAAGCTGTTATTGTATGCGAACTCCACCAAAGGAAGATGTTCTTCCCATGTACCTCCAAAATCCAAGATACAAAGCCTCAAGAGATCTTCTAAGATACGGTTCACCCTCTCGGTCTGACCGTCCGTCTGAGGATGATATGCGGTGCTCAAACACAACTGAGTCCCTACCGCCTCTTGCAAACTTCTCCAAAACTCACTAGTGAAGATAGGATCTCGATCACTCACAATGCTGGATGGTACGCCATGCAATCTAACAATCTCTCTAACATAGACTGAAGCAAGCCATGGAGCGGTCCTCTTACTCTTCATGGGTATAAAATGGGCACTCTTGGTAAGTCTGTCTACCACAACCCAAATTCCCGTATTGCCCTTCCTTGATCTCGGTAACCCATCGATGAAATCCATCGAGACACTATCCCACTTCCATTGCGGAACTTCCAATGGGTGTAGCAACCCACCGGGTTTCCTTTGCTCCGCTTTAACTTGTTGGCACACTAAGCATCTAGCCACATACTCGGCCACATCTTTCTTCATACCGGCCCAGAAGAAAACTCTCTTCATGTCTTGGTACATTTTGTCTCCACCGGGATGAATAGTCATCCTTGAACGATGTGCATCATCCAAAATAGCCTTCTTCAAACCCTCATCTTGCGGTACACAAAGTCTACCGTCTCTATGCAACCATCCCCTATCATCTATGGTGTATCTACCCAAATGGCTGGACGACTCCCCCTTATAAGCTTCTCTACCAACTCAACCAACTGTGGGTCGTCTCGCTGAGCCTCGCCAATCCGTCCCAAAAGAGTAGGTCTAACCTCCAAGGATGCTAACAAACCAGGTACAAAGTCAACAGAAGGTCTGAAGTCGAACAAAGAAAGAAACTCCAAGCTTCGCCGTTCCACGAACAATGGACTCAAAGATAGCCTTTTTCTACTCAAGGCGTCCGCCACCACGTTACCCTTGCCAGGGGTATACGCTATCTCGAAATCATAGGATGCTAAGAACTCCATCCACCTTTGCTGTCTTAAGTTTAAATCCTTCTGAGAGAATAAGTATTTCAATGATTTATGGTCAGTGAACAACTCGAATCTCTCACCAAGAAGATAATGGCGCCAAGACTTAAGTGCGAAAACAATCGCGGCCAACTCTAGATCATGGGTAGGGTAATTCTTCTCATGCACTTTCAATTGCCTCCCTCCATAGGCTATTACCCTTCCCTCCTGCATCAAGACTGCGCCTAATCCTGTCCCACAAGCATCGGTATAAACAACAAACGGCTTACTCCCTTCTGGAAGCACTAAAACTGGAGCGGTGGTCAAAGCTCTCTTTAACCGTCGGAAAGCATCATCACAATCTACGTCCCATGAGAAAACCAGATTCTTCTTCGTCAAGCGGGTTAATGGGGCTGATATCTTCGCGAAGTCTTTGATGAACTTCCTATAATATCCTGCCAACCCCAAGAAACTTCTTACTTCGGTAGCATTTCTAGGAACTTTCCAATCCTGGATAGATACTATCTTTGCGGGATCCACAGCTATCCCTTCCTTAGAGACCACATGCCCTAAGAATCGCACTTCTCTTCTCCAAAAATGACATTTAGAGAATTTAGCTTTAAGACTATGTGCTCGAAGAGTCTCCAACACTTCTCTGAGATGTAAGGCATGCTCTTCTTCACTCTTGGAAAAGACCAAGATGTCATCCACAAAGACCACTACAAACTTATTCAGATATTCTCTGAACACTCTACTCATCAGATCAACAAAGTATGCAGGGGCGTTTGTCAACCCAAATGGCATCACAAGCCACTCATAAAAACCATCCGGAGTCCGGAAAGCAGTCTTCTCTATACTGTCCTCCGCCACTCTCAACTGATGAAACCCTGTAGCTAAGTCCATCTGCGAAAACACTGAGGCGCCAACCAACTGATCAAAGAGATCATCTATCCTCGGTAATGGGTGTCTATTCTTCTTCGTGAGCTTATCAAGTTCTCTATAATCCACACAAAGTCTGAGGGACCCATCCGCCTTCGTGGCAAACACTACTGGAGCTCCCCACTCCGATATACTTCGCCTTATGAACCCCTTCTCAAGCAACTCCCCTACTTGCTTATGAAGTTCTCTTCTCTCACGAGGAGCCATGTGGCGCACTGGCAAAGACACTGGTTTGGCCTTATCCACCAAATAAATTCGGAAATCTATCTCCCGCTTCGGAGGCAAACCCTTCACCTCTTCAAACACATCCGGATATTCCCGGACCACTCTGACAGAACGCAAACTCTCGACCGAAGCATCGAGCGATTCAAGATAACTTAGCAAAACAGATTCCATGGGATTACAAGAGATCTCGAGAGTATTACCCAAGCGGGTCATAAGCCTGACAACTCTCCTTTCACAATCAAGAACGGCACCATTACTGGATAACCAGTCCATGCCCAAAATCAACCCATAGCCCGTGAAGCCCAATACAAAAGCATCACATCCAAACTCAACGCTAAGTATAGAAATCTTCAAGCCCAAACATATCATAGACAGATATATGGAGCCCCCAATTGGGTTTGAAACAACCAAGGGATCATCAACTAGACTGGTGTCTAAGTGCAGTGACTCAACTAACGATGATGAGATAAAAGAATGCGATGCGCCAGAGTCAAACAAAGTACGAACTGGATGATCAAACAGAAAAACCAGACTTTCAACGGAAATAGTTCTACCTCTCTGCTGAATCGGTGGAACTGAGAGAGCCTGAACTTGGCCCCCTGCCTGAGCTGGTGCCATAAGAGCTTGCACCTGACCTCCTGAGGTAGACCCCGTCTTCTGCCCCTTCCTTGGGCAGTCCTTCACAAGATGTCCTGCTTCACCACAATGAAAGCAACCAGTCTTCTTCTTTTTGCGACAATCCTTGCTGAGGTGGCCTGGGGTCCCACAATTGAAGCACTTCTTCTTCTTCTTCCCCTTGTCACCATTGCCTTTTCCACCCTTGCCTTGTTGTTGTTGTTGCGGTTTCTTCTGATCCCCCTTCTTCTCTGGTGCCTTAGAACTCTTATCATCCTCATGCATAAGTGCCATGTAGACAAGCTTCTCAAAGGTGGCCCCCATAGGAATGTGAGTCATAGCCATTCCTTGCAATGGTTCGTTCAAGCCCCTAACGAACCTCAAAGCCTTCTTCTCCGGTGTATTCACCAACTCTATGCCAAACCTTGCTAATTGATTGAATTTGTTGACATATTCTTTCTCCGTGAGATTCCCTTGCTTCAAATTCAAGAACTTCTCCATAAACAGATTCTCTTCCGCCCTTGAGAGAAACTTAGCCCCAAACCTTTGCTTGAAATCTACCCAAGAGTCAACAGGGCGTTCTCCATTAGTGACCTCCCACCAGAATGAGGCCTCTCCCTTCATTAACCAAGCCGCCAACTTGACTTTCTTTCCCTCTTCCACTTCAAAGATATCTAGCAACTCTTCCACTTCCTTAAGCCAATCTCTAGCCTCTACGAAAGTCTCTGAACCTAGAAAAGGTTTCCCTCCTATAGCCTTGAACTCCTTGCAAATCTTAGCAAAATTATCCACTCTAGGCTGAGGAGGAGGAGCGGTTGCCTCTGGTGTAGTAGCATTGGCTGGACCCGCAGCCGCGGCCCTAGCCTCTTGTAACCTCCTATACCATAGTGGTATAACTAAGCCCTCCGGGATGTTAAGATCTTCAGCCATGCTGAAACGAAAGAGGAAAGATTCAAAAAGGAGATTCCGAAAGATAAAGATATGGCTATTGGGGATTATGCTTTTCTTTTTCAAAAACTTTTCTCTTAAAAGACATGTTTTTGAAAATACTTTTTCCAAAAATAATACCTTTACTATTTTCTAAAAAAAAGTATTTTTCTCAAAAATTTATCTGTTCCGGTAACCTTCAGCTCTGATACCACGTGTAACACCCCACTCCCGCTATGGTCACTCACTAAGGGAATGCCATAGCATCGGTGGAGTATTTTAGTGAATATAGAACAGAAAAATTACAACAAGACAGATATAAATGGTACTTGAAATTTAAAACATCATCTCATAACAGCGGAAGTAAAACATGTCTGGTTACATCATAAAACCACAATAAAAGTCAAGTACAATATCCATCAAAATAAAGAAGTACATAATCCCACTCTCATACAATAGCCATGACAAAAGAAAAGATAACTGGGTAACTGGAGCTTTACATCTATCCAAGCTCCAAAAGACTGGAACAGCAATCCGATCAAGCTCCACTACTGCTAGGATCCACCGTAGGACCTGAGGGTTGGGAAAAAGATAAAAACAACGGGGTCAGACATAAGTCTGAGCGAGTCCTATAACTTTAACAATACAATCGTTAAAGTAACCAGAGAAGACATAAACTGATATACGGTAACTAATGGGGATGAATGGCTACACTAAGCAGTCAACTAAACTAAGATAAAAGATAAAGACGCATCTACCCTTCCAAAGGTAAATTACTAAACTGCACCACACCAGTCATTCCTAACTTAAAGGTTGATCCCACCCATGGACTTATAAAATTAACTTAATAGTTCTCGCGTACCCCTAGGTGACTAAGTAGACGCCACGGGGCCCTACAATCCACTAGGTGTACACACTACTCCCCATTCGATCGGCTCCCTAACGTAGATACCCGTGCTGGCCCCACCGTGGGGTGTACCATTCCCCAACGTGGCAACCTGATAAAACTAACGGTGCACGGCTTATATCTACACGATGCAACAACGTCTTATTTACCAGCCCGGGTCCACACACGCATATGAAACCCGTTGGTCATGCGTTGCCACCGCTAACCCATTTTGGCCTCTTATAGTCAAGCCCAGTATGCGTGTCCCGTCCTCGACATGGGTCGAGCCCACTAAGATACGTATAGGTTACTGGTTGAAATGGGCCCCCAGCACAAGCCATCCCCCTAAGCTTGGCCCACACACTAGTGTTTCCCACTTAACCCTTTAATCATGTTTAATTACATGTTTCATCTTGGTTAAGTATTTTATCATATTTTCTATTGGCAACCACTAGCAATTTCCACATACCACCCAAGGTACCCACTTAACCCCCATGCCCCACTACATGCTTATCTGGTTAAGTGTTTCTTAATTGATTAACACTGTAACCGTGTAAAGGACCCCTCACATTGGACCGTCATTTGTAGATGCCTGGTTAAGCCGGTAGGTCCCGGGCAGTCTTACACTACAAACGGGTCCAACCTCGTGTCATTTACCCTTGTTACATATTTAATTTATGATTAAGACCCCTCACATTGGACCGTCATTTGTAGATGCCTGGTTAAGCCGGTAAACTCCGGGCAGTCTTACACTACAAACGGGTCCAACCTCGTGTCTTAATCGATTAATTACTCCTAATTAATCACCCCTATAATTTGTGTTAATTATCATGTTTATTTTAGGAATATGGGTGCACCTAACTTAATAGGCAAATTCCCAACTCCAAAGTGTGGGTACACCTAACTTAATAGGCAAATTCCCAACACATAGTATGGGTACACCTAACTTAATAGGCAAATTCCCTTACTATGTTCATTTATTTTATGTTATGCATAATTATATTAATTTCACACAATCTTATTAACATATGCGTTTAATTAACCCCATCGTTCCCACGTAATTTCGTTCTCATGACATAACACATATAAAAGGTGTCAACTTGCATATGTATGAACATGTTTCAAATGTGCCATCTTGCATATTAACAAACACATAACTTGCATATGAACTTGCATAACATGTCACATAACTTGCATATAATCTTGTATAACATGTCACATAACTTGCATATTAACTTGTATAACATGTTACATAAACTTACATATTAACAAATACATGACTTGCATATGAACTTGCATAATATGTCACATAACTTGCATATGAACTTGCATAACATGTTACATACTTGCATATGAACTCATAAACTTGCATATGAAGAAACATACAACTTGCATAATTATCATACAAGTAACTTGCATATTATCATACATGTAACTTGCATATTAACATATGATCACAAAGCACAAAACTTGCATAACCCACATACATTAGCAAACTAACATCATGTCATATGACTTAAAACCCATTAATCCACAAACAAAACCATATGATCTCATCATATCTCATCTACTTAGTTTAGCAATTGATCATTAGAGTGATAGAAACTCACAACTAGCCAATTTGCACTCCCAATGAAGAAGATTAAGATGCTTAGAATGGATTAGAGGTTGATTAGAGAGTGATTAGCTTGCAACCCTCTTCATAAATTAGTGGAGGCTCCTTCTAAGATTTAATTTGGCGGCATGTAGCCCTCAATTCTATTTTTAGTATGGATTAGGGTAGGTTTAGGGTGTATTTATAGATTAGGTGAGTGTTTTAGGCCCTTAGATTAACCCTAAATTAGATTAGGACCCTTAGATTTCGGAACCTTCCAGAAACCAGCCCTAAGACCAAGCCCAAACCCCAAACTGGTGCACCCAACCACAGAACTCTCTAGAAACTGTGCAGGTTTCCTGTCCCGACATGGGCGCACTTCCCAAGTGCGCCAGTGTATTTTTGTGCTGGCGCACTTCACAAGTGCGCCAGTGCATTTCTGGCCTGTTTCGGGTTTTTCTGCCTAACTTCGTTCGTCCATATCTCTTTCATACGGTACCCGTTTTACGCAAACTCGGACTCTATTTCGCGTATTTTTTTTAGACGAACGCAATGACGCAGTCCGTTTCCCCTGATTCTCACATCTGAGATTAATTATACTTTAATTACTAACCATTAGTGTTAATTGAAATTCGGGGTGTTACAGGTTTTTATCGGTTTGGGTTCGGTTTCGGTTTTATTTCGGTTTTTTGCTCACCCGTAGTCATTACTCCTTTGCCTCCCCCGATGTTCATATACTTCATAAATCTTCACTTTTCGCAAGCATAGTTGATTGCAGGTCCTCCAATCAACTTTTTCCGCTAAACTTATTCATGGTCAATTTGCTAAATTAGGGTTAATGAATGATTTTAATTGTTAATAATACTATGTTTTGAGAGAAATGAGTGACCCCCATACGGAGAAGAGCACTCATATGATTTTATTGCACACTTAAAAACAAGAATTGTCGATAAGTCTAATTTCTCATAGTGATGTGATGTTCCTTTGCCCGAATGATCGACTCTGATTGCACTACACGATCTATTTTCTCCTCGGAGAAATCAAGCCAATGTTCTGATACTATTTCATTCATAGTTGTTTTCGATTTCGAAGTACGATTTTGTTGTATTTTTCTTTTCTGAATCAGAAACAGTCGTTGATGACAAAAGGAAAGGCTCGTTTCTCAAAACATTCGCAGTGGCCGCTTAAGAGCTTTCGCCTTGCCAGGCTTGAGAGCTTATGCTGTTCATTCCTTTCTTGGATGTAATTTTAACTCAAAATGAATTTAGTGGTCAAGATATAACTTTGACTTCAAACACTTTAAATTTCTTACATATATCTTTCATTTTAAAAATTTTGTCCGAATGTTTTCTTTGATCCAATAACTATCAACTGAGTGTCAAGGTGGAAAATTTAAGTGTGAGATTCGCTTTCTTTCACACACGCTAGCAGACACAACCCTCTTCAAAATCATCTGTGAATATCAACCATTCTAACATGTACTTTTGAATTTTAACCACTGATTTGAATTTGAATTTCATTGAGTTAGCATTTGTGGAGATGTTCTAAAATATGATATAACTGCAAAATTTTGTAGCATTTGAAATTGCATCACAATGAAATAAGAGGGGTGTCATTGTTTGAACCGCACATGCACATTTACACACTTGTAAATGTTTCGGTTATAATCCGGCTATTAACATGTAAACTTATCCATATGTGGTCAGGTGAATACCTGAAAATCTCAAATGAACCGGTTAATGAGAGGCGGAAGGGGATGAAGACCAAATGCAGGCACCATCTCTTGATGATATTCTTACTCCAGTCGAGAAAAGATACCTTGAGCAAAGAGAGAGAATTGAAATGCGTAGGCTAGCAAAGACTGCTAACACATCACATCGCGATAGGATTCAAGAATTCAATCAGTATTTGGCCAATATGAGTGAGAATTATGACATTCCTAAAGTTGGCCCTGGCTAATAGTCTTTTGACCTTTGATTTGAAATGTTGTTTTGGTTTTCCACATGAAGATTTCCTTGCTGACTGTTATGGTGATTTTTTGTGGGAACATAGAAGTTGAGGCGTAAGCGTTACTTTCAAAAATGATGTCGGTTTAACAGCTATTGTGTTTAAAAAGTTCATCTTTTATGTTTTGGTGTACCTGCTTTAGATTTTGAACAGCAGAAGGAAATAATAAATTTGATTGTTTTTAATTCCTCTAAAAGTACGAGTCCCATTTGCTTTCTTACATATTCTATTACGGTATTACCAGCAGTGTGAAAAACTCAAAGAATGGGGGAGATCGACGCTAGAAATTGCTAAAAATTGTGAACTCGCGCTGTAGCAGAGCAACTTCGAGCGCGGGGAAGGAGCTGGAGTGGTATTGTAATTGAAGGTTGGGGATTCTTAAATGGTTGTTTAGGCTTTAATTGATTTTCTAAAAACCATTTAAACATTTAATGGTTTACAGAAAACCATTTAAGATATTTTTAATTAAAAAATACCATTTAAGCTTAAACGGTTTTCTAAAACAGTTTATGTTTTTTTTTAATAAAAAAATATATTGGTCATTTGCCTTCCATCGAATGCTGGAGTGGTGGGAAGAATCCGCGTTTTTTAATTGCTTCCTCTACTGGCAACACGCTGCTAGGAATTCTCTTAGTACTTGGTATAGAGTGATATTTTGTCTATAGATTGGAATGCTTCTGATTTTATTCAGTGAAACCATTTAGATTATTATTGCAAGTTTTGTGGAAATTAGGATTGTTAATGAATACCCGAAAAGTCCAAAATCTGAAATCCGTCTGCATCCGTATCTGAAATGTGGATAATATCCGATATTCGAAAAAATGGATGCGGATGCATTGATATCTGCATCTGAAAATTATCCGTTTGGTTTTTTTAACACTATACTTAAAATTATATGTATTTTGGTGCAATGAATGAAATTTTTTTTAGCGCTTTATTAAGTTGAAGGTTTATATTATATGCACTGAATGCATATTCATATCTATTTAATTTCGTCATATTTGTTTTTTCTTAACATTTTTTTGACAAGTAGAATTGAAAAGCATTTATGTTAAATTAAAAATTTTATTTATATTTTTTTTATTTATCGATTGTTGGCGGATAGGATAATTATCTAATATCCATCCGTATCCACGGATATGGATATCCAATATTCGAAAATGATTTTTGATACGGATAAGGATATAGCACAATCTATATTCGAAAGCATCCGTCGACAGCCCTAGAACTGAAAAATTAGGTGGGGTTGTTAACATGAATTTCAAAATGGTTAGTGATTGTCTTTCGAGTTGGAAAGTCCACTTCTCCATATCGACGGATGAAATTATGCTCTCACCTGCATACATATGATCGGTCCAAGGCTAATTTGATGCAACATTTGGTCTCACTGCTGACTTGCTCTTATATACAAAGAGGTAATGAGTTTAAATTCTACTTCGAACAAACATTAATATTATTTTTGAATGGAAAATTTAGAACATAAACAAGGTTAAATACGAAACCTTATATATATATATATATATATATATATGCAAGCGTTCGGTTGCACCCCAAAAATGGAGCATCCTAAATTCCCCTTGATTTCCACCTCTCATTTATATTAATTCAAGTGAGTGGAAGGTGAGAGAGCGATTGGAAGGAAAAAGAAGGAGAAATGAGTAGTGAAAATAAAGGGGCAAATGGAGTGTTGTACTATTATGGGTGTCATTGAACCTGCCTCACACACACAGATATATATATATATATATATATATATGTGTGTGTGTGTGTGTGTGTGTGTGTGTGTGTGCGCGCGTGTGCGTGTGCGTGTGCGTGTGCGTGTGCGTGTGTGCGTGTGTGTGTGTATGAGCGGCTATTTGGACATAAAAATATGACACAAATAAGCAGACATAAAATCTCCGCTACTAGATTGATTTGTCATTATATGAGAAGTGGAAATCAGAGAGCGATTTAATGGTTGAAAATTTGTGTTTCCTAATTTGTGTCAAATTTCTACATCTAAATAGATTTTTCCTATATATATAGTTGTGTAGTTTATGTCCCGCTATATTTTATAGCGCATTTCTACTGCTATGATATTTTCAATAAGCCTTTTCACTTTAAGCCCCGCTATATTTCGATATTCCCGATATATCCCAATATTTCAGCTATTTTTCATTATTATTTTTATCTTTATTAAAGAAATGAATTAAAAACTGGCATTCACACATTACAAAAATTATCAAAGTAGTTTTTTAATTAGTTTTTTTGAAATATGCTTTTAAGAATAACAAGTTGTATAATATTCTACTAAATTTAATCAAGTTAAATAATAGTTTACATTTATTTACATATATTAAATTTTCATTTATCTATCAATTATATATTTGTAAAAGCATTAGGTACGATTTTTATACGCTAATTTAGAGTCATCCGCTATATCCGGCTATTTTATGGCTTTATCCTCGCTATAACTTTTTGCATCTCTATCGTATTGAGTCCGCTGAGCGCTTCAACTACACATATATATAAGGATATGATCAAGAGCACCCCAAACCGTGCAGCACCCCTTTAATCCCCTGATTTCCCCATACATCCTGATTTCTCTCTTCTTCCACTAATTTTTTCTCCCTCCCACTAACTTATTTTACTATAAACGTGTGATGGAAATAGATGGGCTATTGCGATGCTCCATTTCGGGGTGATGTTGAACGCTCCTCATATACATATACATACACACATACACATACATACATATATATATACTGGAAATTGGTTATTTTTTTAATGATATATATATATATATTGAAAATTGGTTATTTTTTCAATTTTATATATATATATATATATATATATAGAGAGAGAGAGAGAGATGATCAAGAGCACCCCAAATATTGTAGCACCCCTATAACCTCTGATTTCCGCCACACATTCTCGTTTCTCTTTCTTCCCACTAATTCTCTCTCCCCCCACCAACTTATTTAATTATAAATGAGTGGCCACTATTGGGGTACAAAAGGGGTGCCAAGAAAAGAGGGATGCTATATAATCTTCCTCATATACATACATATGTATACTATTAAATTACGTAATAATTTTAAATTTCTTTTTATTTCAACTACGTCTCTAGGAGAAAAAACATATTTATTCAAATCTATTTAGTGGGGCACTAAGTTGGAGACACTTGGGCATAGTGGATTCTAACCATTGGTTTGTTTTCAGGTGCAGAGTGTGTGGTTAGATCTCATTATTTATTATCGTAGTTATATAAACTTGTTCTAGAGTTGCGTTGTTTATAAGATCATGCTTCTTTGTGTTTTGAAGTAGATTGACATGAATATTTATGCCGACCGTTTAGTATTTGCTGATACAATATTTTCATACAAAATAAAGTTTGGAAGATATTGTAGATCTCGATGTTATTTTATTTTAGATGGAGAAGATGTGGAAGATATTGTCGATCTCGGAGTTATTGTATTTTCAACTGCCGTAGTCTGGAAATATTTGCCTCTTTTATAGCTTTAAAGAGGGCAGTATATCGTCTATATGAGAAGAAGCACTAATTTGTGAGATTGAACCAATAAGCTAATTCTATAATCGGCTGATTAAAAATTGAATATTACTAAGTGCATGCAAATTTAGGGAAACCTGAAAATCAAATGGATAAGCGTTTCCCTTATGAATTGGATAGTTAATGAGACATTGATTTTTGGCCATAAATCAGTTACAATTAATCTCAATTGATAATCTTAGATGTAGCATGAGTAGAATCATCCTTTCTCAGTTATACCTTCATATTCTTCTTCTTAGCCTGCCAATACTATAAAATTCTCTTTTTCTTATAAATAATAAAATCTCTTCTTGTGAAATTAGATGTACACTATCTCATGATACTGGGACCATTATAAATGTGTGTGCTATCTATTTACTTTCTTCTGTGATTTGTTGTTTTATTATCTTATTATTGTTTGTTTGATCGCATTGCAACATGATTTCATTGCTTTTACATGTATTTATGCCAGTCTTCACTTATTTGCATTAAATTTACCCCCAAACAGCTTGGTATCAGCGCGCCGCGCTCGAGGGGACTATAATAGTGCAGCAGGACCGAAGCGTAGATCCAAATGGGCTTGAACATGTGATGCTTGTCAAGGTGGAGATATGGTAGTAAGCAGTCTGACACGACTGCTTAAGAAAACTTAGAGTAGCAGCCGCTTGATCCAATTGTAAAGAGGATGCGATGTAATTCGAAAGTGACTTGAGCAATACTCATTAAGGTGAGCCAATTCGGGTAGGATGTTACTCCATTTATCGATACAAGAGCACAACGTGTTACCTTCAGGCTATCTAATTTTATTGTAATCCTACAACTAAAGGATGTTAGTTGGTCTATGGAGAGAAGAGATTTCCTTAAGCATGTAACATGGTGGACTCTAATGATAGTGCCCATGAAACAATCATTCATGCGAGTATGCACCGATCACTCTCCTAATGACTTGCAAGTGGCATCGTTCTCCATCAACATAATACTTCGCTCCTTATATAACATAAATACTCCTTCCTACGCGTCATGTGAAAGGAGGTCTTTGAATCTGGCATCCACCGGTCTAGTACAACGGAAATAAATGCAGGCAACACATGATTAGAAACTAATTTCTCCATCGCAATGAATGAAGAACCATCCTCTTTAGTCCTCTTCTTTAGATCTGGATAATCTTTCTTTCAGTGGTCATTCTCCTTATAGTGATGACATATGTTATCTCAAGACTTGGCTCTTCAACCCCTTTTAAGCTTTCTTGATTTGAACATTCTATGACATTATTCTCCTTTCTTTCTTTCTTTATCTATGAATAGCTCTTGACTACTGCTGGCATCTCCACTTTTACTCGTAAGTTTTATTTGCTCTCTCATCCCTTCACTTATGATCGCATCTTCACATCTTTTAATGTCATTGTGTTTTCGTCATAGATCAAGCTATTAGCGAATACTATTTATCGCTTTGGAAGAGAGCACAATATATTCATTTCCTCTTACTCCTCATCCACATTTAAATCAACAACTTTTATCTTCATCATCAAGTTATCAAAGAAGTTAAGATTTTCTTTTAGTGAGGTACCTTCCCGCATCTTGTAAGTAAAGAAAATTTTCAACTAAATCAGTCGATTCTTGAGCTAATTCTTTATGTAAGGTCCCATAGTTTCATTCATAAACCTCTAGCGATGGTTTCATTGGTAATCTTTGAAATGATGTTCTCATCCATGACCAACTAGAAGGTAGTAAAGACTCTTTTCTCTCATCTCCTTCTTTCCGGTTCTCGGATATCGGCTGGCAACAGTTCTGCGTCAACACAATCTGATGAAATGATTTCTTTTAAACACCATCTTCATCTTCCACTAGCACTTCTCAAGATCATTATCTTTATTCCACTTCATTGTAACCAACTGTGAACCAGATGATGCATATCGACGCCTAATGTGGGGTGCATACTGTCTAACCTTACTTTCATCTTTAGGTCCTGTCATCTTATCGATCACCCTTTACTCGTAGGCTTCAACAACCTTCAAAGCTCTTATGCCATGTTGAGTTTTGACATCCCTGCATACCCACGTATGTGTTTCACTGTATCTAGATGGCATCAATGGTCTCCTATGTCAATGTCTCGATTAAACATCACAACATCACCTCCCATCAGGCATAGATCTAATATTGGAAACACATTGGCAAACAAATTTTGTAACAAAATGAATTATAATTGTTATGTGCCACCAATACTATGTGTATGCCACAATCTCTTCAAATATCTTATGACGTGGGACGGTATTCCATTCAATTCACAAACTCACTTCATTCTAATCCGAGTCACATCTAACTGTACATCATAATCGAAAGTTATATCCAATGAAACAGAGCCTACTCAATTATGTGAGAATGCGGAATATTTATCTTATGGTTAATATTAACACTAGACTACTAGAGGGGAGTAAATAGTGTTTACTTGATTATGTGAATCTTTCTTAAACTTTCAAGTGATTTATACTTAAACTGGTGTAATTAAAAATAATAGAAAGAATCATAGAATAAAAGTGTAGATAAAAGTAAATGCAACAAAGTAAAAGCACAGGATTTTCATATCAATTTGGAGTTACTTTGCATCCAGTTTCGCACCAATTATGTATGAATTTCTTTTTCACTAGGTAATGCAAATACAATCTTGATTTCAAGGCTACAAGACACACTCTCCAGAATTTTGACATCTCGGTAGAGTCACTTAGTTTCATGGGCTACTAACTACATCCAATTGATTTCTGGGTCACAATCCCATCCAGTGGATTTTCGTTACTACCACCACACTCTTATAATCAATTGTTTTTTATTTGAAAGAATTTACAGACTCAAATATTTTTGCAATTGCTCCTATAACTATGAATTGCACTTTGATCTTTAAGGATTAAAGAGAGTGTGATATATAGATAGAAATAAATAAGAAATAAATGGATTTGATTTTAGTTGAAAGTCAGTAATGTATGGTTAAGATTTTGGTAGAAAATAAGAGAAGAGAAAGAGAGAACTTAAGTGTGAAGAAGATAACGAACAAAATTCATTCATAATTTCGGCATTTATTGAGAATTAACAGACATGACTATTTTGCGAAGGGTTGTCACGAATGACAGTTTCTTGAATTTTTTTTTTTGAAAAAGCGACTAGAGTGTAACAATCCAAATTTGAACTATGATGACGTGGCAAGTTCCTATCGATCGCATGACGTGGACGACTTAGATTTAATCTAAAAATCCAATGATCTAAGGACCCTAGCTTAACTTATAAATAGACCTCTAGACCTAGCTCATTCTTCACAACAAAATCTCTTCCTCATTAGGTTCTCTCTTTTTGAGATAGACCTGACCTAAAAATTCTAAAGGAAAAAGATTTATAAAAATAAACAAATAAATATTTATTTATTTCTACCCTTTTGGAAGTGGGATCTACATGAGCCATGGAGGAACGCTTTGGACCATGGGTGAGGTTTGTAATTATACTTTAGATAATTTAAGAAAATAGGATTTCTAATAGTTATAGATTTTTCTTTAGTTTTTATTTGCAATTTTTTTGTAAGTTAATATTTTTCGTAAGTATATTTCTAGAAGTTACTTTCTATAGTTTTTTCAGTCTTTTTTCTTATAATTTTAATTTATTTAAGCACTATAAGATATTATCTTAGTCTTTTTTTTCCTCTTTCTATATTTTCAATTATTTTATAATTTTTATACCTGTTTGTGGTTCATGCCTAAAAGGTGCCTACATCTATAAATGTTAGTATTTTGACGACTGATGTAACCCTTTTGTTTTGCATGCGGAAAAGAATAGAATTAAAGAATAATCGTGAAAATATGGATTAAACATATAAGCCTAAATTTATAGAAAAATGTGCATAAAATGTAGATTTGTAATCAAAAAAGAGATTGGACTGAAGTGTGCAAATTAATGTAGATTTGCAATTAAAATATGATATGGGTTTAATTAGTAAAGATTAAATATATTTGCAGAAGTAATTATGATAAAATGTGCAGATGTATACAAAAATCATAATGAATAATTTGGGGTTATTTGCAAATATAATTATAACATGAAGGTTATATTTGAATGAAATGAAGGAAATATTTATTATTGACATAAAATTAAAACCGAGGTTAAGTTTAATAGATACGTACGGGTTATAGTCTGTTCCAACAACACGGGGTTGATTTAAGGGAATAAGCGATATAAGTTAATAAGCATATACTAATGATGGTCTGTTCCGGCAACACGGGGATTGATTAAGGAAAATAAGTAACCAATAAACTTTAGTATGTACAAATAGCATAGAGCGAACCATGGTAGATAATTGATTAATGAGTAAGATGCCGAATTATGGTAGATAACTGGCTAACGGATAAATAGTGGAGGTCAATACCAATGGAAAATACTGAACTGTGGCAGATAGAAGACCTATAGATGAAGCTCAGTAATGACAATTGACATGGAGTGCGACTGGGACATTGTTTGGATGAGTCTGTACCAGGGCCGCTCAAGAGGAGACACACTTACCGAATCATAATAGATAAATGACTTGGCGGTTGTACCAGTAGTGCTCGAGAGGAGACATGCTTGCCGAATTATGGTAGATAAACGGCCAATTAGAAGAAGGATCTTATGGCAATGCATACCGGCGATGTTCGAGCATGCAGTTGCATCGAATTGTGGTAGATAAGACATTGTGGATCGTTGTGCTAGATAGATGTGCATTTGAAGGGCGAATCCACGTACAATTGATGTTTAGGAAAAAAATCCAATTAACATCCGGGTAGGGTTGATTCAGCGTAAGTGGTATCAACTACCATGTTAGTTTGATGGAAGCAAGGTAGACGATTGATGTTTAGCATTAGGAAATTGTCTTAATCATATGTATATTGTGTTCAGTAATTAAGAAGTTGTAAATAATCAAGGTCGGTTGAATTAGATAAAAAATCGAACAAATCTATACTCTAATGGCTCATGTATAACATATTCCTTATATATCATTCCAGTATGTATACCTTTTTGTAGTTGTACATGGAAACTTACCCTAATGACACTGGAACTATTATTGGGTCTATCTTTCCTTGTTACTCAATCATGCTAGTAATTAAATCATCCACTAGACTTTATGTCTGATCCTAACCTCTTCCTTTTTCTTCCTCCAATAGGCTCACTGGACCGAGATTTGACTGATACTAGAAACTTGGGGAGATTAATGTCAAAGATCTAATTTCTTTCTAATTGATGAATTTAATTTTATGATAGTTTATTTGTCCAGACTTGTACTAGAGTATGCTTATTTATGTACATTGATTTAATCTAAGAATAAGTGAGACATATGTTTTGTATTAAACGTACTTTTTGTAAAGAGTTGTTTTATAATAATAAGTTATTTGAGAATAAGTGTTTCCATTGTTTTTGTTTTATGCCTTATGAATCTTAATCTTTATGATTAATTTCATTATACTTACAATGCCCTGCATTATTTTGTATGACCTTAACTGGTAATACTAAGGAGTATGGGGTGTTACATTTGATATCAAAGCCTAACGTTATAGGATTCCTAAAAATATGTTTTAATGTAAATTATTCTCCAAAGAAAAATAGATTTTCAAAATAAAAATTATTTTTGAAAATAAAATTTTTACAAAAATCCCCTTAAGTTCATTTCCTTTCCTTGTTTTATTTTCTCATTTCTTCGTTGAGTTATCTATAGAGCAACCTATCTAAGCTTAACTGCATATATTGAGATCTTAGGTCTTTAAAGGTTGGAGTTTTAATTCATGGATAAACAAATTTAATTCATTATTTGTGAATTCTTTATGAAACCGGATGTGACGACCGCCCATAATACCTACACTTAACCAGAGGAATAATGCACTGAAAAGCGTGTCTGGCTGCCATGGACGATCATCAGGTAGGATAACACAAGCGGAACATGTCATATATAAGTCACAATGCAAGGATAAAATGTGATAGAACATATACAACTTGCAATAATAGTGAAGCAAAATTGAACAGAATCTTAAACTTTTCATATCATCATGAATTATCCATACAACACATGAATACCATATGAGTTTGTACAAAATGACTCACTACAAGTCACTCAGAGAATACATCAAATAGTGGAAAATAACAAAAAAATATGTAGTAGAAAGCTGATACGTAAGCCTCCAGCCCGTCATTAATCTGCAACATCGTCCACTAAGATTTGCGACCTGAGACATGCTACTCAATCTCCCCATCCATAGCAGAATGAACAACCAATAGTAATAAGAGGAAACATAAAGCCTTGAGTCAGCCACAGTCTCAATGAGCGATAAAACAACTATCTAGCATTATCAATAAAGTATATGAGAAATTGGTAGATCAATCAACTAATCTAGCCACACATCAGAGAAGAACCCAACCTGTCTCCTCCACATCTGATAGTGATAGCCTTTGGAACAATCGAATAGAAGCAAATAGTACATTCATGGCAACCGGTTATCAAGCATAAACCATCGTATCGATATCGACATCTCCTAAGCACAAACCCCGAAGGCCTAAACCAACATCATAAAAGCACCCAAGAGATGTTTCCTTCGATGTCGGATAATCTACACAACATTATACAAGCAAAAAAATCATCATCCATGACTCTGACTATCACCGCCAATCCTGCCTTGATAACGTCGTTAATCGTATGACCGGCTCAACATCATGTCTTCCGTCAAGGGCTAATGGTAAACCTTCTAGCAAAAACTCCATACGCCATCGTGACTTGTATCTCTAGGCTCATCATGACTGCCCAGGATACTCGACCATTCAACCGGTCTTTTAGGCGTCCCTATTATATCTCTGCTTTGAGTTCGCTAGAATCTGCGACAACGATAATTCCTCAGCCTCTAAAACTCTAGTTGTCACCATGGGCGATCCATAAGCTCAAAACACACTTGAGCAACAATTATCCACAAGCTCAAGACACACTTGAGTCGTCTGCGCATTCGTTGCATTCCATCGATCAACTAACACTTCATATCACTTTGAATATTCCTTCTTGAATTTAATTCGAAGCCATGACCATTCGCAAACCAAAATAATCATCTTTGTTCGGTATTCGATGGATCATCATTGTCCTTCATATGGATAGTCCATCGCTCCATATATACATTCAACAACGTTTCATCTCCTGTCATCTCCTGCTATGATAAAAAATTCACAACGTTTTATGAAAGCTGCAGTCCATCATTGTTACATGTTGATCCACTATGGATCGAACATGTCGATCCACTATGGATCGGACATACAGATCCACTATGGATCGGACATGTTGATCCATGTTATTTGGCATGTTAATCATTATGGATTGGACATGCCAATCCATGCCCTTCCACCCATCGAAATACTTGCGGATTCATCCCTATGCAGCGCCTCAGGAAAATGCTGCCGATCCATTACAATAGCGCATTCGATCCAGTACAACAGCTTTTGCCCGATCCATCATAAAAGTTACACCCGATCCATCACAATTCTTGAACGATCCATAGCATTCGAATGCTATCGATCAATAGCGTTTTACTCGAGCTCGATCCATTAAAGTTGCCAATCCATGCTATGCTCAAATGACCAATCCATCACCACAAATGGCCGATCCATTAATAATTTGTATGTCTGATCCATCCTACTTGATACGTGCTCGATCCATCATTCCTTTGGAGAAGAAGTCAGGCCAATCCATCATACTTACATCCGATCCATGCGACTTCATGCCCGATCCAACTCCAATTCGATTCAAAACTCATGCAAACATTCGATTTCACCAAACAGTCATACCAAACCATCAACAAGCATTAGTACAATGATTATTCATCATTCAAAAATAAGAAATTCACCAAATTCATGATGAACAATAAACAAATAGACCTTACTTGTAATAACACATGAATTAACATAGCATTCACTGGTTTAAGTTGCTAGATTAGATCCAAGGGTGATTCGAATGAAAATATACATACCATGATGTAGATCTAGGTGAAAACAACTTGAGATGATGAAAATAAGATCAAAAAACCCATACCCTCGATAAAATCCACCCGAGCAATGCTTATCACTCACCAAATCTTCGAAATAGCTTGAAAACGATTAATCTCTAATCCGAACAACGAAGAACGATCTTCATATATCTTAATTTGGTGCGATTTTCTCTCTCTTGACGTAGATCTAGCCTTCCTTGATGTAGATCTTCAATATTCTAATGCAGATCTAAGATTTAGTAGAGGAGAGATGTATTTGATTGGAGTTGGGAGAATCTCAAACCCCAACCAAATGAGAAATGAAGAAAGTAACTCTTTCTCCTTACCACTAACCCCCTATTTATAGCCAAACCATCAACCCACTAATGACTAATTAGTCTATCCAAAAATTATGTAGCACTAAAAGAACGATTTCTCCCAAACCGTTGAACCAAATCTTTAATGTGACCACTCTAGGGAATTGGTAACACCATTTCGTTTCCATTGAAATCAATCTTAGCTCCTGATTCGAACCTAGTCAAAAGTTATGCCCTATACAAAACTGATAGGGAAAAATGGTTATAAATAAAATTGATAAAAATTATGGATATGTCTCACATCCCCATAAATAACATATCAAAATATGTGAATGATCTGGCTCATAGGGAATTAAAAAAAATTACGATCTTCTGATGCGTAAAATGCGGGTCATTACATTCTCCCCCGCTTAGGAATTTCGCCTCCGAAATTCTAAACAACCAAAAATAACTCTACATGCCCATCATCCATGAGCAATCAATTTACCATCCAAATTAACATCCATCAAGCCACACATCCATAACCTTAACCTAGCATGCAGAATCCTAATGAATAGTAAAAGTTACAATGATGTAAGGTAACGCGATATTAACAGGTCATACCGACGAAGAGTTCTAGATGGATCGTCTTCACACTCTCTTATGTCTCCCACGTACAATCGCCATCATTCTCATTCCATTGTACCTTGACTAGCTTAATCGTCTCCCTCGTAAGATTTTTCGAGTCATTCCCCACAACGCGAAGTGGCTTACGAGGTCTCGTAACTACGGATTCGACTTCTAGGTCTCCATACTGCTCTGGAGATACCATCACATTCGAATCATACACACACTTCCATCGCAACGACACATGGAAAATATTGTGCACACTCGGCATATTCTTGGGTAAATCAAATCTATACGCGAGATTCCTAATCTGCTCGACTATTGAAAACGGTCCAACGAATCTTGAAGCTAACTTTCCTTTACTTCCTAACCGAACAAAATGCTTCAACGGCGAAATTTTCACAAAAACCATATCGCCAACGTTAAATTCCAAATCCTTTAGATGCTTATCAGCGTAACTCTTTTGACGGTCTTGGGCTGCCTTCATTTATTGCCAAACGATCTCGATACAATCTTTGGTCTCTCTGATCATCTCTGGCCCAAGTATCAACTTATCTCCAGTTTCTAACCAAACGTCGGAGAATTACACGGTCTGCCATACAACGCCGCATATGTGCCATCGCGATGCTCGACTGGTAGTTGTTTTTATAAGCAAACTCAACTAGATGTAGATTGTCTTCACATGATCCTCCGAAGTCTAATAAACAATCTCTAAGGAGTTATTCCAAAACTCGGTTAACCCTATCGGTTTAACCATCAGTTTGGGGATGATAAGTCGTACTCAAACATAACTCAGTTCCCAAAGTCTCTTGCAAACTCTTCCAAAATCCACTTGTAACAATGGATCTCGATCACTTACTATGATCTTCAGGAACCATGGAATCGAACTATCCATTTAATATAAAGCTCAGCCATCTTCGATGTTGTCCAAGTTGATCTGACGGGAATAAATCTTGCACTTTTGGTCAAGCGATCCACTATGACCCAAATTCCTTCATTTCCTGCCCTAGTTCTAGGTAGTCCATCGATGAAATACATCGATATCTGATCCTACTTCCATGTAAGAACTTCCAATGGCTGAAGCAATCCACTCGGCTTCTTCTGTTCAGCTTTCATTAACTGACAGTTTATGCATTTTGAAATGAACTTCCCAACATCCCTTTTCATCCCTTCCCAATAGTAGGCTCGCTTCATCTCCCAATACATCTTATTATCACCAGTATGAATCATCAACTTCGAGTGATGACATTCTCTTAGAATCTCATCTCTCAATCCGTCGATATTAGGAACAAACAGTCGTCCTTTCTTTCGAAGCAAACCTTTTCGACCAACCTCGAATTCCTTATCTTCTGGTTCCAACTTCTGGATAATCTTGACAAGCTTTGCATCACGCTTTTGGCTGTCGCCAATCCTTTCGATGAGAGCCGGTCTTATCGATAAAATTACCAACATTTCAGGTTCTAACTTACACTGAGGCCTAAAATTAAATCCTGCCAAGGACTCAGGTGCTTCCATTTCGAAAACATCGCTCCCAAAATTGCTTGTCTTCGACTCAACGCATCCGCCATTGCATTACCTTTACCAGGAGTATAGACAATACCAAAATCATATAATGTCAGAATCTCTAACCACTGTTATTGCCGAATATTCAAATCCTTTTGGGAGAAAAGATATTTCAACAGCTTGTGATCCATAAACAACACGAATCGAACTCCCAGCATGTAATGTCTCCACATCTTCAAAGCAAACACGATTACTGCCAACTCCAAATCATGAGTTGGATAATTCCTTTCATGCGGTTTCAGCTGTCGACTCATGTAGGCCACAACTTTATCCTTTTGTATCAGCATTGCTCCAAGTCCAGTAACACATGCATCAGTGTATATCACCATCTCTTCGTTCCCTCTTGGAATGGTCAAAACAGGGGCACTCGTCAGTCTCTCTTTCAGGATTCCAAAAGCTTGCTCACACTTCGTATCCCATGTGAACACCTGATTCTTCCGGTCAATCATGTTAACGTGCAGATATCTTACAAAACAGCGATAATACCCCGCTAACCCAAGGATACTCCGGACATCCTTCGCATTCTTAGGTCTATCCTAATCCAGGATTGCTTCTACCTTAGCAGGGTATACCGATGTCCCGCTTCTAGAAATAACATGGCCTAAGAATCCCACTTCACTCTTCCCAAAGTGACACTTCGAAAATTTAGCTCTTAGTTGATGCTTTCGCAAGATTTCCAAAACAACTCGCAAGTGCATTTTATGCTCTTCCTCATTTCGGGAATAAACCAGCATATTATCCACGAACACGAGCACGAACTTGTTCAACTAATCTCTGAATAACCTATTCATAAGATTCACGAAATACGCTGGCGCGTTATTCAACCCAAATGGCATCACCAACCATTCGAAGAAACCAGATGGTGTCTTAAAAGCAGTTTTCGAACACTATCTTTTGCCACCCTCAACTGGTGGAATCATGTTACAAAAATCCATCTGAGAAAACACATTGGCCTTGTGAAGCTGAAAGAACAAGTCGTCTATCCTTGGCAACAGATACTTTTTCTTCTTGGTCACCTTGTTTAGCTTACGATAATCGACATACAATCTCAAAGATCCATCGGCCTTGGTTACAAACACAGCTGGTGCACCCCATTCGGATACACTTCTTCAAATGAATCCTTTTCGTATAAGGTCACGTACTTGCACCTCTAACTATCGCTGTTCCTTAGGCGCCATCCGCCTCAGAGGCATGACAATAGGTCTAGAATCTTCGACCAAATCGAACCTGAATTCTATCTCGTGATGCGGCGACAACCCTTTGACCTTGTCAAAGACATCGTCAAACTCACTAGCAATCGACACCGATGACAAGTCTTCCTGTGGAATCACAAGCGAATATTAATAGCTTACGAAGACACCACCTTCGGGCTTACATCAAAAGCAAATATTAATAGCTTACGAAGACACCACCTTCGGGCTTACATTAAATCCTAACCATTCGCCCTTCCACATTCCCGACTGTCATCTCCAGCCTCTTGCAATCCACTTTAGCCGCATACCTCTTGAGTTAGTCTATACCCAAAATAATCCCAAACACAGCGAAGTTCAAAACAAAGCAACCACACACAAAGGAGTAACCATGATTCGATAACACTAGACCACGACAAATCATACACAAACTGGACGAACTACCAACTGGATTAGTCACAATCAATGGTCTATCACAAATCTTGGGTTCCAAAACCAAGCAGAACACAAGCTCATTACAAATGAAAGAATGTGATGATTTTGTATTAAACAACACACGAACTGAAACATCTCTAATGGAAAGAATACCTTGAACAACGACACTCTTCCCTTTCTCCTCCGCCGCAGGAGCCCTCGAAGAAGATGGAACAATTTCCAAAGCATACGGCTTTACAACCTGCTTACTCTTAGCTGGTTCTGGACAATCCTTCTTGAGATGCCCAGGCTTGCCACAGTTGTGACACTTCCTTTTAGCTTTCAGATTCTTGCAATCCTTGGAATATTGGCCCTTCTGCTGGCAGTTTTAGTAAGTCACTTCGCCTTTCTGCTTTTTCTGACCATCCTTTCCTTTCTGTTGTTGCTACTTCCTCTTTTTGTTATTACCGCCCTGCTGTGGTTTCAGTTCCTCTTTAGCTACAACAACTATCTCTTCAAGAAACAAACTCTCGTGCCTTAATTAGAGCTTTCTCCATGATATTCTCATAAGTATCATGCAAGTGATCAATCAGCTGATTCCCAAGATATTTGTCCAAGCCCATAACAAATATTTCATTCTTCTTGTAAGGATTCTCAATATATGAACGAGCATACTTGGAAAAGGCTTCAAAGTTTGAAACATACTCCAATACTGGCCTGCTATTCTACTTCAGCTCAATGAACCTCTTGAATAGAATAAACTTCTGGACGGTAGAAATGACCTCCTCTCAAACTTGACTTGGAATTGCTCCCAAGTAATCTCATCATCGGGAGTCTCTAGAGTGATAAAATTCCACAAGTCCATAGTTATGCCCTGCAACTACCTTGATGTAAGCTTTCTCTTAGTCGCATCATCAATGACCAAGTCTCGAAAAATCCGAATGTAAGTATCAAGCCACCCTTGAACCTTTACAATCGGCTCTGTCCCCTTAAACGACTTCCCTCCTAGAGTAGTAAAGTCTTTTCATAGCTTCGTGAAGTCCACAACCCTAGGCACTTGCACTTGAACCCCTACATCTACCGCGACTGTCTCTTAAGCGGGTACCCCTCCTCATGATCGCTGCCATCATGGCCTCGAACATAGCTTGGTAATCTAGAATACCACCTTCACTCGCTACAGGAATAGTCTCCTCCCTAGTAGTGTGTCTTGACGTTCGACGATTCACTCTAAAACTGAAAAAACAAAATGATTAGTCCACACCCGAGAAAAACTGCAAATGGAGTTCAAATGCTATTATACTATACACTAATATATAGTATATATATTTCCATTTGAAATCTACAAATACGTCTCTCGTACGTTGTTATGTCTTTGAACTTTGGCTAGAATTAATTAACCGGAACTCTTATACCAAATGTGACGACCACCCATAACTCTTGCACTTAACAGAAGGAATAATGCGCTGAAAGGTGCGCCAGGCTGCTATGGATGATCATCATAGTAGGATAACACAAGCAGATCCTATCGTATAACTCACAATGCAAGGATAAAATATAATTGAACATACACAACTTGCAATAATAGTGAAGCAGAATTGAGCAGAATCTTAAACTTTTCATACCATCATGAATTATCCATACAACACATGAATAAAATATAGTAGAACATATACAACAGGCAATAAGAGTGAAGCGGAATTGAACAGAATCTTGAACTTTTCATATCATCATGAATTATCCATACAACACAATATTACCATAAGAGTCTATACAAAATGCCTCACTACAAGTCACTTAGAGAATACATCAAGCAAAAGAAAACAACAAAATATGTATAGTAGAAAACTGATAGCAAGCCTCCAGCCCGTCATCGATCTGCAACATCGTCTACTAAAATCTGCTACCTATGACCTACTACTCAGTCTGCCCATCCACAACTAGATGGATAACCCAAGATAATAAGAGGAAACATAAAACCTTGATTCAGACAACAGTCTTAATGAGCGATAAAATAGCTATGAAACATCATCAATAAAGTATGTGAGAAATAAGTAGATCAATTAGCTAAACTATCAACACACAAGAGAAGAACCCAACCCGTCTCCTCCACATCCGACAGTGATAGCCTTTACAACAATCAGACAGAAGAAAACAATACATTCATGGAAACCAATTATCAAGCATAGACCATCCTAATCGATATCGACATCTCCCAAGCACAAGTCCCGAAGGCCTAAACCAACATCAGATAGACACCCAAGAGATGTCTCCCTCGATGTCGAATAATCTACACAAAATGATACAAGCAAAACAATTAATATCCATGATTCTGTCTATCACCGCCAATCCTGCCTTGATACCATCGTTAATCATACAATCGTCTCAACATCATGTCATCCGTTAAAGGCTAATGGTAATCCCCAATTCTAGCAAAAAATCCATACACCATCGTGACTCGTATCTCTAGGCCCGTTATGACTGCCCGGGGTACCCAACCATTCAATCGGTCTTTTAGGCGCCCCTATTATACCCCTTTTTGAGTCCGCTAGAACCTACGACAATGATAATTCCTCGACCTCCATAACTCTAGTCGTCACCACCGGCGACTATTCATAAGCTCAAAACACACTTGAGCCGTCTGCACATTCTTTATATTTCACCGATCAACGAACACTTCATATCACTTCGAATATTTCTCCTTAAATTTACTTCGAAGCCATGACCATTCGCGAACCAAAATAATCACCTTTGGTCGATATTCGATGGATCATCATTGTCATTCACATGGATAGTCCATCGGTCCATATATGCATTCCACAACGTTTCATCTCCTGCTATGATAACACAATTCACAACATTTTATAAAATATTCAGTCCATCATTGTTAAATGTCGATCCACTATGGATCGGACATGTCCATCCATTCCATGTTCTTTGGAATGTCAATCGCTATTGATCGGACATACCGATCCATGCCCTTCCATCCATCGAAATACTTGTTGTTCCATCCCTATGCAACGCCCCAGGAAAATGCTACCAACCCATCACAAAAGCGCATCCGACCCAACACAGCAGCTTATGCTCGATCCATCTAAAAGTTATACACGATCCATCACAATTCATGACTGATCCATGGCATTCGAATGCTACTGATCCATAGCGTTCTACTCGAACCCGATCCATCAAAGTTGTTGATCCATGCTATGCTCAAATGACCGATCCATCACCACAAATGATCGATCCGTAAATAATTTGCATGTTTGATCCATCCTACTTGATACGTGCCCGATACATCATTCCTTGGAGACGAAGTCAGGCCGATCCATCATACATACGTCTGATCCATGCGACTTCACGCCTGATCCAACACCAACCCGATTCAAAACTCATGCAAAACATTCGATTTCACCAGACCATCAACAAGCGTTAACAAAACGATTATTCATCATTCGAACATAAGAAATTCACCAAATTCATGATGAACAATGAACGATTAGACGAATGGACCTAACTTTTAATAATGAATCTAAATATACATTAAAAATTATCTTTTTAATGTTTCAACAAATTTTTCTAAAACATGTTTCTTTTAATAATGAATCTAAATATACATTAAAAATTATCATTTTTAATGTTTCGACAAATTTTCCTAAACATGATTCTTTTAATAATGAATCTAAATATACATTAAAAATTATCCTTTTTAATGTTTCAACAAATTTTCCTAAAACATGTTTCTTTTAATAATGAATATAAATATACATTAAAAATTATCATTTTTAATGTTTCAACGAATTTTCCTAAAACATGTTTCTGTTTTTTTCATGTTTAATAATTTTGACAATTCCTATGTTCATCTATAAAATAAAAAGATAATTTTATTGTATGAACTATTTTGACAATTTCCATGTTCACATATATATACAATAAAAAGAATTTTATTGTCTACAAATTTTTTTTGTTTCATATATACAATAAAAAAAATATTTTATTGTCTACACAATTTCTATGTTTCATGTATATATAATAAAAATAATTTTATTGTCTACATAATTTCTATGATTACATGTATATACAATAAAAAGAATATTTTATTGTCTAAACAATTTCTATGATTACATGTATATACAATAAAAAGAATTTTATTTATATAAACAATTTTGTCTAATTCTATGACTTACATGTTACAATAAAAAGAGTATTTTTTTTATTGTTTAACAAATTTTAACAAATCCTAATATTTTCATTGTTTTAAAAATTCTAACATTAACATGTTAAAATAAAAAGAATATTTTTGTTGTTTTACAAATTCTAACAATTCTAATATTGATATATACAATAAAAAGAATATTTTATTGTTTAACAAATTCTAACATTAACATTTTACAATAAAAAGAATATTTTTATTGTTTAACAAATTCTAACATTAACATGTTACAATAAAAAGAATATTTTTATTGTTTTACAAATTCTAACAATTCTAATATTAACATGTACAATAAAAAGAATATTTTTATTGTTTAACAAATTCTAACGTTAACATGTTACAATAAAAAAAAATTGTTTAACAAATTCTAACATTAACATGTTGCAATAAAAAGAATGTTTTTATTGTTTAACAAATTCTAACATTAACATGTTATAATAAACTGAATATTTTTATTGTTTAAAAAATTCTAACAATTCTAATATTAACTTGTACAATAAAAAGAATATTATTATTGTTTAACAAATTCTAACATTAACATGTTACAATAAAAAGAATATTTTTATTGTTTAACAAATTCTATGAATTACATGTACAAATAAAAAAAAAGAGAATTTTTTTATACAACAATTTCTATGTTTCATATGTATAAATAAAAAAAGAGAATTTCATTCATACAACAATCTCTATGTTTCTTGTGTATAAATAGAAAAGAGAATTTTATTCATACAACAATTTCTATGTTTCATATGTATAAATAAAAAAAGAGAATTTTATTCATATAACAATCTCTATGTTTCATATGTATAAATAAAAAAGAGAATTTTATTCATACAACAATCTCTATGTTTCATGTGTATAAATAAAAAAAAAAATATTCATACAACAATATCTATGTTTCATGTGTATAAATAAAAAAAGAGAATTTTATTCATACAACAATTTTTATGTTTCATATGCATAAGTAAAAAAGAGAATTCTATTCATACAACAATTTCTATGATTATATATACAATAAAAAGAACATTTTTATTGTACAAACAAATTTAACAATTTTCAAGATTATATCTACAATAAAAAGAATATTTTTATTGTACAAACAAATTTAACAATTTTCATGATTAGATATACAATAAAAAGAATATTTTTATCGTACAAACAAATTTAACAATTTTCATGATTATATATACAATAAAAAGAATATTTTTATTGTACAAACAAATTTAACAATTATCATGATTATATATATAATAAAAAGAATATTTTTATTGTACAAACAAATTTAACAATTTTCATGATTATATATACAATAATTGTACAAAAAATAATGACAATTTTTCACTGCCTAATGCAATCCAATATATCGTCACAATCAAAATGAACCAATTCATATCTCGTACAACACCAATATGAATTTTTACAGTGTATATAAATATATATCTCAATGCAATAACGATTAATTTTAATTTAAATAAGGGATCTCATAGTGCTTTGAAATTCCTCAAAAAATTTAGATCGATCTAGATTCCCCTGGTCGCTTCTAAAATGAAATAGACATCGCCACAATCCAAACGATTCCTGTTTCATGCGATTCCGATAACGTATGAATAAGTTACGAATTTTATTGTTGTTAATAATATTGTAAATTCAATTAATAAATTTGTTAATTTAAAAATTCACCTTCTTCTTCCTACAGAAACAATGTCGCAACCTTTTTCTTTTAGTTCAAATCTAGGGCTTCAAATTTCGATCAGCCCTCTCAACTTCGCAGCGATCGGACCACGCCACTCGGAGAAGGAGGAAGCTCGCACCAGAGGGGGCCCATAATGATCAGCTCGATCTGACCCAGGGGGTGTGGCGTCGAAGAACACGGTGGCGGTTTGGGGTACAGGAACTCGACGGATACTCGATGACAGGAAGTGTTGTCCGTACGGATTTGAAGAAGGGAGAGAGAGCTACAAAATTGTCCAAAGGAGGGATGGGTTTTACTGAGAGGATCGAGAGAATTTAATGGGAGAAGAACGGAGCTTTATTGGCCATGGAATTGAAGATAGCGGCGGCTAGGTTTAAAATTAGGGTTAGATTATCCTAGGTATTTATAACATAATATTATTAAATTAATTAATTCACAAAAAATCCCGTTTACTCCTACCAACCCCAAATCCAGCTCAGCGAATGTCTCCCTAGCCAAATACCCTATTCCGGACATAATGAACTAGTTCTCATCGGCTCATTTGATTGTTTCGACCCGTTTTTCTTTAAATTAAAATATAAACCATTTAATTATTTAATTTGATCATACATTTTAATTTACCGGGACCACATACTGCTCCAAAAATTCCAGAAAAATAAATCTAGCTATTTTTTGACGATACGGTCCTAATAAAATTAATTTCGTTGAATCTGGAGACCGTTTAAAAAATGATCTTTTTAACAATCGATCCTATTCAACAGAAATTATTGAACACATTTTAATTTACAACGCTCACATATTAATTCCAAAAATTATGGAAATTTAAATCTAGCAATAATTTGATATTCGGATCCAACAAAAATGGTTTTGTCAAAAACGGAGGTCGTTTGCAGAATGGCTATTTTTAATAGCTTTAATATTATTTAAAAATGGAATTTTTAAAATTTGGCACATTTTCTAACAAAATTTCTTAAAATAAAATTTTAAAATTGGTTTTGATTTTCCAGGTTGTTATAATCTCCCCCACTTAAAAACTTTTCGTCCCCGAAAAGGAAACAATTGTAAAGTAGGAAACAAAACGGAAAATGCAAAATATTGTAAATGTAGCTCAACACAGGAGCAAATCAGAGATGTCCACTCCGCACTTGGGATAAGCCTGCTTTATGCTATCCTCAGTCTCCCATGTACAGTCTTTAGGATCTCCGCTCCATTGCACTTTGACTAAATGGATCCTCTTGTTTCTCAGAACTCTTGTTTCTTTGCCAACAATTTTCACTAGCTCTCTTCTCACTGCTAAGCTTAGGGTAATCTCCAAATCTTACTGTGTTGCTTCCTCCACAATCAAGTTTGGATCATGTACATGCTTTCGAAGTTGAGACACGTGAAATACATCATGTACCCCTGGCAACCAGTCAGGCAACTGGACCCTATAAGCGAGAGTTTCAATTCTTTCGAGAATAGGAAATGGACCAATGAATCTAGGTGCCAACTTTCCTGCCTTCCTAAAACAAACTTCTCCTCTCAATGGGGAAACTCTCAAGTACACATAATCACCAACAGAAAATTCTAAATCCCTTCTTCTTGAATCTGCATAGCTCTTATGTCGGCTCTGAGCGGTCTGAAGTCGCTTCTTAATGAAATTGACTTTATCTGATGCTTCTCGAATCATGTCGGGACCCAACACTAATCGATTGCCCGGTTCTACCCAACATGCGGGAGATCTACATGGCCTGCCATACCATGCTTCGAATGGCGACATTTGCAAGCTTTCTTGGTAACTGTTATTATAAGAGAACTCAACCAAATGCAAGTGATCTTCCCATGACCCGCCAAAATCAAGAATGCATGCCCTCAACAAGTCTTCCAGTATACGATTCACCCTCTCAGTCTGGCTATCTTGTTTGACATGGATGAATTAATTGAATTGATTGACCTAACTGATTAATTGATTTATTTGGTTTGTTTGATTTGTTAGGCTTGATTTGATTGACTTTTTTGAATTGCTTGACATGGTTAAATTTCATTACTGGTTGATTGGTTACATTTGTAGTTATTAGGAGCTTTATAGGTTTTAGGATAAATAGAAGTTACAAGAAATGGTTGGTTTCATGTTTGAATTGATGTTTTGTGATAAGAAAACTTAAATTGATTGACTGATTGGATTGAATTGCTTTACTTATATCATAATTTTAAGGATATCTTATCAGAGTTATTTCTAGGTCTAGATTAAGGTCTTATTATAGTTTTAAGGGAATTGGAGTTTAGGATAGGTTTAGTCTTGTATTAAATTAAGGGGGAGTTTTAGAGTTTCTAAGGATTAGTTGAAGGTTTTAAAATACTTTGGTTGATTTAATTATTTAGAATTTTTGTTTGAATTATTTGTTTGAATTGCTTGTTTGAATTGTTAGTTTAAATTGCTTGTTTGTTTGAATTGCTTGTTTGGATTGATTTACTTGTTTGAATTGATTGGTTTGCTTAGTTCATTATCCTTCTATTTAGTTTATTACACTAGTGTAGTCATAGATTTAGGGGGAGTTATATAAATTTATAGAGAATTACAGATTAAGGAAAAGTTATAAAATTAGGGAAAGTTATATATTGAACTAGGATATTATATAAGCATAAATTCAAGGGGAGTATTTTTAGGATTCGGGGGGAGTACTTTACTTTACTATATGAATTATTTAGATAGTTATAGGATTCGGGGGGGGTAGTTATAGAATTTCTTTTTGATAATGCCAAAGGGGGAGAAATTATAAAATATAGACATAGTTGATAGGATTCATATAGTCAGGGGGAGTATTAGAAGGATCGTCATCAACAGGTATGAATAGGTATGATATTTTATAAATAAAAGGTTTTCATCATCAAAAAGGGGGAGATTGTTAGAGAATGGAGTTTTGATGAAAACAACCATATTTCAATTATCGTTGATTATAAAATATATACTAACACTTTTTGTATAGAATATATAGATATATATATGTGTGTGTGTGTGCAGGAATTATATACATGAAATATTACTGAAGACTATACAGTTTTAAAGATGATAGAGATTCAAAGATCAGAATTTCAAGACTCATGAGTACTCAAGATTTCAAGAATTCAAGAGTTCAAGATTAATATAGTTATAGAGTTTAGCTTGTGTAAGACTCTAAATAGCACTCCAGGTTCAAATTCAAATTTTCAAATTCTGATTTTAAATTCTATCCTCAATCCTCTCTGTTTTATTTTCTATCTTTTCTATTTTTTCCTTTATTATTCTTCTTTGTTTTCCAAACTTAAATTTTATATGTTTATATTCTTATACTTTATATTTATAGTTTAAAACCTTATAATTTTATAAATATATTTATATAGTTTAAATTTATGTTTTCATATGTTTTTCTACTATATAATATTAATTTACAACACTAGATTTTTACTCAAGAATTTCCAGAATTATTGTTATGTTAAAACACTTGAAAAAAAAAATTAAAATTCAAAAATACACTAGGGTACGTCGACATAACAAAAACACCATGTCGACCCATAACAGTCACTTTTTCAATTTTGAAAGGAAGTGTCTTTTCACTATTTGAAACGTTTCAGAAACGTTACAACCTTTCATACACTATAAAAGGGGTTAAAACTGAATTTTTAAACATATCTTCTTCTTTACTTTCATCCTCTTTTATTATATAATCATTCTTAATCATTTTATGATTTCTACACTTATACTCTGTCGAATTCAATTCTGTTTTGATCAAACTTCTTCTCTCTACATTCTCTTATCATCTCTCTCTGAATCAAGTGCTATTGAAGAGTTATAGGGTTGTTTGTAAAAGTTTGGGTTGTGTTAAGTAATCGGTGGTATCCCTTGTAACCGAAATCAAGGATGGGTAATCAGTGGTATCCCTTGTAGTCGTGAAATCAAGGACGTTGGAATCGGTGGTATCCCTTGTAGCCGTGAAATCAAGGATGGGCAATCAGTGGTATCCCTTGTAGCCGTGAAATCAAGGAGGTTGGAATTGGTGATATCCCTTGTAGTCGTGAAATCAAGGAGGTTGTAATTGGATTTTGATATAGTAATAAAACTCTACGCAATCCAACGTTGCGTGGGAATGGACGTAGGAGCAATCCAAACCAGTATAAAATCCGGTGTGTTCTTTCCTTTTCTGCATTTTTATTTCTGTTTATTTTGCATCGGTATTTGTAATTGTGTTTGTGGTGTTTAGTTCATCTCGTAGTTCACATAAGTTTTAGATTATGTTTATCTTACAAACACTATTCACCCCCCCCCCCTCTAGTGTTTGTTTTGCCTTAACGATCCATTCCGCATTCCCTAACAATAGGAAGAGAAACTTATTAGTGGACCTTAGTTAAGAGAGCTAAGTTAATAAGTACACAACGATAAGTTGTAGTGACGGTGTAAATGGAATTATGATTAAATGAGAAAGAATGACGAAAACTTATGAAATGAAATAAGTTATATTTAATCATAAATAATGAATGACATGTTAAAAAGAAAACATGTGAATTGAGATATACTTAATTTCATATTAAGTAGAACATGTTATTGTAACGATGAAATCAAACAAGAATATAAAGGGATTGTGGATTACAGACCTTGGATCACAATCTAGAGAATAACATGTCGTGGGTTTATTAATAAACTTAAATGGGTTAAGTTATAAGACAGAAATTAGTATGCAAGAGAAACTTGGTAACTTGAATAAGAAGTCAATGTGAACGGGGATAACCAAGTTAAATGGAAACCTGGTGAGGTAAAACAAGCGCGTAAAAGAATGTTCATACATATGGTCTAATGACACATTAAAATGAGGCGCTTGGACCAGTCCGTACGTTTGAGGGTGAATAACCCAACGGGGTAGATCATCGTGGTGTCAAGAGGCACGAGGAGAGCGCATGTTCATTTAATTATTTTGTCGGCTCCGAAGGACCGGTAGGGGAAGCACGTGGCTTCCTGAGATACGTAAGGTGCTCCTGGTAGTCCTCTGTTCATTGGCAGATGTTTAGGTTGTGCTCGCAGAGGTTGGATCTGCGCGTAACTATTAGGTGGTTAGGCCTTGACTGCAAAAGTAGCTTTGTAGTCAAAATGTTGTGATGAGGTGACACTAAGGTGATTCAGCGATCGCCTCAACGGGGAGGTAGAGGTCAGGACCAATAAGGATAGTAGATCGTCGGGTACCCGTCATCGGCAGCCAGTGGGATGCGAAAAGACTAGAGCTAAAAACCCAATAGACCATTCACCTTTTACTATCGAGGTATGGTGGTTGAGGGGAGACACCAACTGGATGTTTAGATTGTTTATTATGGGCAAGTCGCTTAGATCTTGTAGTCTTTACTAGTTGAGGGAGGGACCGGGGTGGGGCCATTGCCACCATGAAAAACAGATCCTAGAAATATTTGTGTTTTGAGGCTCTTAAAGGCGGGCCTGTATAGATGTGGAAAAGCTCCCAACCGAGTTTCGTGTTTCTTGTATAGACCTGCCAAGGAATTTGGTGTACATTATGTGCGGTTAAGGCATCGAGTACGATTGACAATATGTACGTGAGACAGTCTAGATACATGCATGTGGGTTCTGGGTGGTGCATCGTAGACTTGAGGGCATTATTCTTGTACGGAATCTAATTCGATCGACGATGGCAGTCCGTACGCTTACGTAGCATAGTAATGATAGATATATGAAGAACGTAACATTGTTATATAGATATCCATATGTCACTCCGTCGTAGGATGAGGGACTGCATTCATTTCTATGGCATTACGTTGGAGACCGTGCGAGTGGGGTACCATGGGATGTACCTCAATATTGAGGGTTAGCTACATATATACCGTATTAGGTTAATCCACTGGGAAGTAAACGGGTACGATGTGTGTGTAAAACTTGAGTGCTATTAATCCAAGTAACCTAATAAATAAGAAAATGTGATTGAACGGTATATGTAGGATTATCCATAGTGTACAATTTAAATCCAGTCACCAGAATTTGTGTTCTGACCCCCTCCTCATAACATACTCGCAGGTTAGATTTGTGGCAGATACATTACAGCTTTGGATACTGGTTAGGCAGTATTATTAATACGGTAAGGCTATACTTTGAGTATATTATAGTTTATCCATTCCGCTGTGAGATATTTTCTAAGTTCTGACATATTTTATGTCTCTGACTTTTCTGCAGGATACCAGAGCAAACCAACATGAGTTTCGATAGTTTAGAATTTTGAAAAAAAAATCGGTCTGTCGGAATTCGGGTTGTTACCGATTCGATGACGTCCATAACTCTAACCCAGACTGACTTTGGGAGAGTATAAAGGACGACTCTACGATGTCCGCACTAACTCCTCCCTCCAACTGGGGGAATATTTATAAAGACTTAAGGAACATACGTTCGATTGACCAATCCCGCACCTCGCCGATGCTGGGGGCACAGTTATAGACTCGTAAATTAACTTCGAGCGCATCTCGGACATGATTAGTGATTCAAAGTATTTTGGAAGCATATATACTATACCTTCGAACTATGAAAGCTTAGCACTTGGTCATTATAAGCGAGACAGCTTAGCACTTGGTCATTTTAAGCGAGATAGCTTAATACTTAGCACATTTTTACTTCAAGATAGAATTCCTAAAAATTTACATTTTAACTTGCAAGCTAAGCGAATTATTCATATTGCGGGTTTATGAATGGATACAAAATAGAAGCATGAGGGTTGCACTAACTCCACAAGCTTTATGACAAAAGGCAGGAGTACAAAGACTCAGAGGGATGACAAGGACACCTAATGTTAAATTTCCCGCATGACTTAGGGCAACGACCAAAAGGAGGCCTTGAGAGTGGGATATTCAGTAGCATAACACGCGACTTAAGGCAGTGACTGAAAGGAGGCTTGAGAGTGATATCTCAGACTGGCACACATATCTACCTATGATTGATCATAATCTAAGTGCAACAATGAGTAGCCTATATCGTATGGAAAATATAATAACTTGAGCACTTAAATGACCCAACTGTTTAACCTTGAAAACCAGTACTTGTTTTCACACATGCATGTCTAAGCTTAAAACGGGTGTGGTCGGACCACATATCTTTTACCATTATCCATAGATAGGTGACAAAGCTGTAAAGAGTATTTTAAAACAGCATAACTTATTTGTCATATTTGACTTATGCTTTGATCTTGGCAGCCTCATGAGGATCACAAAACGGATGTAGAGTAACCATCAATTGACCGATCCCATCCTACTTCCCGACTGGAAAGCTCACATAAGACCGGACATTGATTGACTATCCTATCTCATATACCTATTGGGTGTGGCGCAACCACTTTGTCTTCGGCTTTTCCCCTTGATGAAAGGGGTAAATGGGAGCACTAGAGATGACTATAGTCTGACTTTTCATCATCTGATTATGATCCTCAGAGCCTGGATGGGAGACTAAAGACAAGCATTAGCCGAGTACCAACAAATCATTTTGCATCTGACTCTAACTCACGATTGGACGAGGGAATGACTCTAACTCACGATTCGACGAGGGAATATGAATCCAGAGAAGATGTGGATATAAAGCCTACTACTCATCCAAACCCCAATGATTAAGGACGAGGGATGCGAGCCTTGAAGGCATGATTCGACCGCTCGATAACTCTATATACATTTTCTCACCCTACTATCATTAGATAAGGCCCAAACATGCAATCAGACAAGAAGCAGGAAGTCGCACCCTCTTGATGACATTTGTAAATGGAGTTCCACAAGATCCCAGGCTACAGCAAACAGTACGATTCCATATTGAATTCCTTAGATCAATGCCCATACAACTGAGTAAAAAGTAATCATCCAGAATTAAACAATAAATGATGAACAACAGGTACATTGAATGGAAAGCACATCATTCAGGTGTTCAATGCAACTACCACCAACAGAATAGCAGAATATATGGAATTCATCTCGACTTAATGCATTTTCATCATATGCCAAAGCTTAGTCGACGGCCATTGCATACGTGAGTTCAATTTGCCCATCACTCCATAGCCCGTGAGGAGGATAGGAGAATGAATAAGACAACGACCATTTTATGCAAAATCGACTGGTTCCTAAGAGATTGATTATGTCTACAGAAAATAGCAAGAATCGGGATCAACCGCCAGCTTAAAGCTTGAAGACCCACCCATACTACAACTCAATGCCTCCTCTCACCTTCATTTCCAGTTCAAAAAACTCGGTTCAGCTAAGATCTACCTCTGGGAGGATTGATTCCAATTCGAGACTATAGCGACAACTTTTGATTGATCGGACCGAAATTCGAAATGAATGGACGTCTTAAAACATGACTTGATCTAAAATGACAATTAAAGATAGCTTAGGTTGGAAGCATCAAACCGGAACTTGAATCGATGATTAAACCAGAAGAAAGAATAAGAGAAATTTTACTTCCTTAGCTTCTCATGATGTGGGAAACTTTATCATGCATTGACATGTGTGTAAAAGAAAGTCTGACTCGACCATGCGCTTGACTTATGCAGGAAGACGACGTCGTTTGGCAATGACCTATGCATGTACAAACACACATAGGAGTCAACGATCCAACATGATTTATGGTGAAAGAATTCAACCTCTTGACTCGACAAGGTTTTAATGATTACTTAATCATCTTGACTATTCTGGCCACCGACTTTGGCCCGGTAATCTCCAATGAAAGCAGTGTTATGCATGACAAGCTGTTTATACAGGAAAGAGCCCAAGTGACGGAACTATTTAAGAGGACACAATACGTCGACACTTCCTTCTCAAGTTTGAGTGACGTTCCAAAGAGATGCAACTCGATTTACTCAAGTACATCCCGTCTGACACACGATGTACTTTGGAAGGCAAAATTTTGACCTGCCTTTTGGTAAGGCCGTCACCCTATGAGCTACCACAGACAGAGCCAATCAGGTCTCGAGCAAAGGCCTGGACAAACTCGGACATCGCTGCCTCAACTCATGGTTCGATCACATTTAGGCTCGTATAAGCACAGCAACATCAAAAGCATACCTGGGACGAAGAAAAGGGTACACAGAGCCCCAGATCTAACAGAATCTGGATCTAACAGATCCCTGGATCTAACGGAATCCGGATCTAACGGAAACCGAATCCAACAGATCCCTAGATCTAACGGAATCCAGATATAACAGGGCCCCGTATCTAACGGAATTCGGATCTAACAGTGCCTCAGATCTAACGGAATCCGAATCTAACAAAGCCTGGATCGAGTGGAGCCCGGGTCGAATGTACTCTGGATCGAATATAGCCCAAATCGAGTGGGATCCGGGCGGGGAATTTACATCCCACATCTACCACTCTTCCCACTAACTTCTGAAGATTCGGGTCTCTCACCACGTGTCCATCTTTGAGCCAAACCAGCACGAACCGGGAGAATAACTTCTTGTAATCGCTCTGCAGCCGCCTCTACTACCCCCCTATAATTTCGGTTCAAAGGCCATGTGTGCAGACCAAACCCAGCAGGAACCAAGCCTATAAATGCAGCATTTGGAGGAGAATTCAAGGACTTTTGGCTGGCACTTCATCTTCACAGCATAGGCATGGCAGTCATCTCGAAATATTTGCTATTTTCATCATTGTAATTCGAGATAATCACCAGAAACGGTGTTGTATTAGAGAATCTAACAATCTCGTTCATTACAACTTCGTTTTTCTGATGAATGAAGAGAATTATGATGTGGATGTAGTAGACTCATTAACGCCGAACCACTATAAATCGTTGTCGTCTTGTATTCCTTGCTTTTTTCAGTTATTTCTTCATATTCCATGCTCTACATACGATTCTTGGCTGTATGTGTCATTTTTTGGTCTAACAGTCATTTTTTCACTTACATGTTACTTATGAAAGTATATATTTTATGTAATACTTTCTAGTACATGTTTAATGTTTTGAATCTTTTTTATGTTTTATGTCTAACAATAATTCATGTTCATTAATAATAAATAGTAAGCTATAATTCGTTTGTATTGTGTTGTTTTCAGTTTAAACATACTATGATTTATAAATATGAATGTGTTTTCATGAACTAATAACAATGAAGTGATTTTGCAATTCAAGTTTTAAGCTACTACTTTTACATTAGGATTCATAAGAATTATTGTGTATGAATATCAATTGTTATCATGTCATATACCCTAAGATGGTTCCGACATGAGCTTTTAGACCTGAAACGAGACTCTGATACAAACAACCCGATTAGACTCATCTCGTCTATCGAGTCTATAAACACCGAGATGAAACATAACAAATATTTGAAATTTAAACCTTGAGTACAGTTGAATGTTTTAGTAAGAATATGAAGAAAATAGAAGATGATGTTGATCCACATAAATAGCACCACCCCCCCCCCCCCCCCCGAATTTTTCAAAGAAGGATATCACATTTCCAACTGCCATATGTGTTCTATTTATAGATGCATCAAAAGTGGTTTGGCCTAATAATTCACAAGGAACCCCAAAAAAGCATGATGACTGACCCCGTAAAGTGGGGGCCCGATCGCCTAAGGTAGGCCAGGATCAGTACTGATATAGACTTTGAATCGACACCAGTTGAGGTGGTGATCGCGCCAAGTGGCGCAATTCGGTTGGGAAACTCCCTTGATCTCCGGGTCGATTTGTCGATTGCCCCTTCATTTGTCTCACCGTCTTCGAGTTACCGAGTGATGATTGTTGAAATTTGGTTTTAAGCTGATGCGCTGCATTCTAGATGTAACTAGGATCTTCACCGATCCGGTATCCATTGCTGACCAAATTTGCATTTATCTAACCCTAGAGTCCCATTTGAATGTGTCCATTTATCCACGGCTTTATATCCTAGTACTTGCTCGAGTTCTGATCTATTATCTACCCGGAATATCTGCCATGATGATTAAACAATCCAAGTACCTGAATCTGATATGTAACAACCCTGCTAAAAGGAAGGATTAATACCATTATTACCACACCAAATCGTAGCAAACATTTCATTGTCATTGCCACCTCAAGCGCACTCTAACTTAGAAAATATCGTGTCGTATGACTCTTAAAACATTGACAATCTCTTCCCTCATCGACACCATATCAGTCGACATCCTTCTACAAGCTTGCATCATCGTCCTCCCTTCTATCCCACGGCATGGAATGAACCTATACTGTTATAGTCAATACGGCAACATCTTATTGTCGATGTGCATCCTATTGCATGTTATAGTTTGTCATATTAATTTTGTCCTTAAAACGAAATATAAGCAAACAAACCGTCCAACTACAAAAAGAACTAGATAACTATGATCCCAGTGATCCGTAAATACAACATACATTCTTAATAAGATATAGGGATGTTGACAAGCACTAGCGTCCTAGAGGTTATGACACTTGACATGATGCATGATGTCATGGGTTCGAAACCTGCCTTGTGTGATTTAATACACTTATCATGTAGTATGTTATATACTACCTAGATTGGTAAATAAAGTATCCAATTTCTGAAAAAGAAAAATATAGAACTGTAACGATTAAGCCATCGGTCACACAATCATACTAACCTTTCATGTGGTTATCAACTTTAACGGTAGCAGTTATCAATATAACGATAGCTGTTATAATAGTAATTAGAAATAATCACGATTAACCATATCAATAGCACATTACTATTTCGTATAACATTTAACGTTAGAGTATAAAATAATGTAATTTATAAAATAGCTAGTACATTAATGATATGTGCCTCCATTAATTAATAACACGTGTACGCATAGCCGTTTTATAAACAAACAAACGAAACTACAACATATAGTTAGAATTATATGAATTTATCATCACTAATGCATAAAATTGAAATTACATGCACAAAATACTTTATAATTGAAATATGACAATTAACCAAATCTGATTGTGTTACAGTTATAAAAACTATCAATGGTTACGACTGACCATATCGGCGATTACCGCAACCATAACCACCCTAAGTCACAAATGAACAAAATTAACTGAAAGCTTTCATTACCTTTTACTATTAAGGTAAGCCAGTATAGGTACATAGCATTAAAAATAGCATCGTTACTTACTAGCCTTCTTAAACCATGTGTGTAGACTACATTAAAAAAAACATATCCCCGTATAATGTAACATGCTAAACGGATACAAAGGAAACACTAAAAAAAAAAAAAAACATTTCAAATATACATTTGAGTGGAGTGGGCTAAATTCTTACAACAGCTCTTTTCTCCTAAGATGACACACACAGGACCTAAACTTTAATTAGTTCATATCATCAAAGCCTCGTCGCAAATATTCGATATAGAATACTTTTTGACATTACTGTCTTGGAATGTCTTCCAAACTAGGCATATATTACATTATGACATTACTGCTCTAACTTAGAACATATTATGTTCACCTGCTCCTAAACTACACTCAAGTTTAACCGCTGTATTCTGAAGATTCATAGTCGTCTTCATTTCCGGTCGCATATCCACCCATATTCATTTCATCCTCTTCGCTCTCATCATTATCCTCGTCCATTATCATGGTTCGACGACCATCATATCCACCATCTACTTCTTCTTCACTGTTATCATCTAAAATCGGTTCAATCTGCCTATCATAATCATTGACATTACTATGATCATCATACTCATATCCTAACATCAAACCATTTTCATCATACTGAGGTGACCCGGAACTATCGTCCTCGTTATCATTTTCAACATAAGTGTTTCTAGGTTGAACAGACCACTCGTTATCCCCCGAACTCACAGGAGACTGCTCGTTCACATCAGAGAAATCGTGCAACTGTTGTGCTTTTGGTATCGGCACTTGAGGTTTCTGAAGCAGCCCGAGTGGACGACGACCTCTGCCACGGCCACGACCTCGTGGTCTGCCACCGCCGCTGCCACTTCCTCTGGTTCTGTATTTCCTTGTAGCTCTCTCATAAGAGCCATCGCCACTGATGTTATTTCCCCTTATACCCCTACCACCTCTGCCTCGACCGCGGCTAGCTCCACGGCCACGAGTTCCGCGGCCTCGTCCTCTCCTGCCGCCACTTCCAGAGTCAACAAGGTTCGGTTCTTTTTGGTAGTCTAACGGTTCCAACCTTCTAATGTTTTCTGGATCTTCGGTGTTTTTTATACTACTCGGTCTGGATTGTAGGTTCTGCCAAGAGAATGGAAAAATTATTAATTAAATATGCAACAAGAGGGAAAAAGGTGCAGATATACACAACATGCAAAATTTTATCAAATTCACCACGACTATTTTTAACGGTTAACCATTTTATTTTCAAAGTCGAACTTCTTACACATGCATTTATCAATTATATAAATTATTGTCGATTAACGGTCATGGTTCCAATCATTATTTTTCACGAAATAGTTTGTCTATTACTTATAAACTAAAACATGCATGTGTACGGCATTAGTACATGAAGGCACATGTCATTAGAGCACATGCTATTCCTATAGCTTAAACTATTAATGTGCAACTTCGTTAGACCAGAAAAAAAAAATCGATGTGACTAGCATGATTTACTGCAGTAATCAAAGTTGTCAACTGCTATCATCACTATTGCCGTAGTTACCCATAATGGTTGACGGTACAAATGTAATTATTCTACAATTGTGTCAATATACGGGTATTTTTGGAGCATGTAACCCACCCCACCGCCACAACTCTCCCCTTCAAAAAAGAAAAACACTCATACGTGTGTGTGTGTGTGTGTGTGTGTGTGTGTGTGAGATGTTCTTATCTCGTAGATCATTCTCACAAAGTTTTAGATCCATTCTGAAACTTCTAACAATCAGCACAAGGCTGATTCTATCTGTCCCCCATCGATTTCTTTTACTTCCCCCAAAGTTTTTAACCTTTTTTTTAATCAAACCCCATTCAATGCCATATGCATCCTGACTAATTCCCATTTTACCCTTCATCTTCGCATTTTCTTCTTTTAATGTTTACGGCAGGTGAATCCACATTCAGCGCCTCCCAAGATCAAAACGTGGAGGAAAAGGATATTGGATAACTTAAGCAGTCAATTTTCCATTTTCTGTTAAACCTGCGTCTTTAGTTTGAAAATGATCAATGGCTTGGAATCTATACAAGTTTCTCTCCTGACGATCACTAAAATTGTAGAAGCAGTTCAATTTAGATTTGAATAAAGAAAAGAAAATTCAGTTGTGATTTTCTGTGACTGTAACTGCTGTGAGTTTGAACTAAATCACATGACTCAATTACAGAATGATTTTTGATGTAACAATACTTAAAAAGGGAAGGAGAAAATAAATCAAGGGGTGTTGATAGAGCAGGCCCCCAGGGAATTGTCCACACCTAATAAGAAATTCCAAAACAGTCTAAACACTTGTGAAGATCTTCCCGATAAAAGCACTTGTGATGAATGTACCCAACTACTGATTATGTCATTTTTGTAGTGTGATAAAAGTGTACTTACACTGATACTGCAGGATTCATTTCTCGTAAACTCCAACTTCCGCTCTGGCACATACGAAATTGATGCATCAAAATCCAATAATCTCAAGGCCACAGCAGCTATAGTATCTGGAAACCATGGAATTTGAAGAATTGATCCATGACAACCAGCATCTTTTTCACTAGTCCCTGATGTTGATAATTCTAACCAATCCTGCATTGTTTCATAATTTGGAGACAACCAGTCTATATTTATTGCAGTTTCCAGTTCTGCAATCAGCTGCAGACAGAGAAATCTTATTAATGATTTTGCACTTCAAATAAAATCATGAGCCATGTAATTGATTTGAGCCATGTAATTGATTTGAGCCATGTAATGATTTCTTCAAAATTTAACTCGTATAGTCTATATTTCAACTTAATCCAAATGAATTATCGATTTGCCAACTTTATTAAATTGCATGCCTGTAGACAATCTAATATCTTTTCTGAGAACATGGGTTTATTATCATCATCAATATACACGTAACATATTAACTACTTACACATTTCTCTTAATAAAGTACTATTTTAAAGGGAAAACATGATACATCGTTAAATAATTTTTCATTCATTAGATACCAACTACAGAAAAGGAGTTTTTTGATTGAACCACCAATAATAATTGAAACATTAGACTTGACCAACTACTGTCCATTTAAATAGAGTTACCCCGTTTGTTTTTGACAAATAATATTATAAATTTATGGGATAAGGGAGGTAAATTCGATGAAATTCAACAGTTTTTTATTTATGTGTGCATGTTTTTTTCTTTGTTTTTTGGGGAGGGTTTCTAAAATCACACACAGCATGAGGGGATATCTCAAAACATTCCCGAAAGGTAGTCCCCAAACCTCCAATGTTAACAAATAAGTTGGGTAGAATAGAAAAGCGGAAAACCTGTAAAAGTTCCTTGGTGCATATTGGGGAACACAGCTTCAAACCCCATGATTTTCGTTTGTCGGTCCAAAATGTTTGAAAAGCTTCTGCAGGGATAGATGCCTGAAAATATCATACTTCGGGTGGTGAATAACCTTAGAAAATAAAAGGATAAAACAAATATTATTGACTGGAATAAACTTGCTACACACCTCTATTAAAGATAACTGTGCCTTGATTAGCTGGTTTCCGAAACCCATTGGCATAGGCACATCATATATCCAATTAGGATTCGCTCTACAACGAGCAACATGTTCTGAATAACTAGCATCAAAATTATCACTAGGTTTAAATGTTCTGTGACACAATGGACAATGTTTTTCCTCTGCAAAGTAGCAGTGATAACATAAACGGCATGCCTGAAGAAGCTCTGTGCGCCGTCTCTTACCGTATTTCATGGCACATAACATTGGATCACTATAGCATTCTTTCCAGGTCCACGTAAGTAACATCTTGTATCTCCTTGATATAGCATTTCTCTCCTTTTCATTTCTCCCAGTTTCTATTTTAAAGTAAGCAGAACTTTCCATTGGTTCTATATTCTTACTGGGATTATCAAGCTGTGTGTGTGAATCTAAAGTCGAATGATCAGGGTTGGACTGGTTCACAAGCTTTTTGCTTCTACGGATTGCTTCTTTAAATGTTGGTTCAATTCTTTCCAGCATAGAATGCAAATGCGATTCTCTTTTCCCACGAGTGTCAAGAGCAGCGAGAAGAGCATCAAATGACTGCAATGAGATAAATTTACTCAATTGACCATAAACCCGTATACAAACAAAAAAATGGTGACATCAACAAAGCAGGGTTGAAAATCATGCATTCTTATTAAAACACGAGGCTTTCAGGATTTTTTCTTCAGAGAAAATATAAAAAATAACATGCTCTACTGCGTTGGAAGTAAAAGAAAAGTAACTCAATTTCAGGGTTCTACACTTTCTAATTTCTATTATGTTAAGACTTTGTCACGGACATCATATATTTGTTAAACCTTGGGTTCAAGACAGCTTGAAAGAAGGCTAATGTATTAAAGTGTTTATAATTAATTGACACACCCACATCAGCGAATTGAGCCAGGGATTTACGTAAACTTGGGAATCTCACTCTCATGCACACACATAGATAGAAGTGAAGCTTCCCTTGGAAAGTATACGCAATTTCCAAAAAATCGACCAAATGGATTGGCTATAAGGTGGCGGCTTTCAAAATTGGAACTTAGCCATGAAACTGTTTCAAGAATGTGACAGCATAAATGGGCTTCTGAATGACAACTGGATTATTATATCGGTAATTCTATCATTAAAGAACCAAAAAGTATCACTGTGTAAGCCACACTCAAATGGTATTTGAATTTCACAATATAGTATGCATTTCAATAAAACGTTACAGATCTTCTGGATTAAACCAAAAAAAAAAAAAATTACGAAGTGATTACCTCCTCGCTATCGATGAGTTTCCATGTGCCGTCTTTCGATTCAAAGAAGACTCTTCCTGAACTTGTCTCATTAGGAGAGGAAGATGTAGAAAACAACCAATATCTATTATGCCTACGGTCTTGACCCAAGGGTAAAGACCTGTATGCATAAAGTTGTTCGGCTTTGTGGCTAATGAATGCTTTCATCTGTGATTTTTCCAAGGAATATCCTTGCTGTTGAGCTGAAACAGAATCTTGATTTATGGACAAAGGTTCTTGGACTAGTGAACTTCTCTCAGCACATGCATTATTTTGACGTTGTAAGTCAGAAATCTGATCACTGCGAACAGGGACTTGGTTACCAGAACTGTCCTCATTCCGGGAAGCATCATGAGTGGAACCCATGTAGGAAGAATACTGTACTTTACACGTGTATTCATCTTTACCACGCCTTTTGTCCATTTGTGCATCAGCCCATAACTGCTTCTTCAGTGTATTTGCAGCTTCAAGACGCTCCTGCAATATAGAAGAAAATTCCACTACTGTGTCATCCTCTAACCACAACATACAAGGAAGAAAAATAAGGTAACAAGCATAGGTATGATTTTCAAACCAAAACCTCCTCTTTAGTCTCCATAAAAGTGAACATGGACACAGACTCACGCACTCGTGTGTGTTACTGTATATGAGGACAAGAAGCTGAGCTTTGCTTGCAAACTTACAGCTGACCAAGGGGTTAGTGAGTGCGTTGGGATTGAAACTCTAGGCATGTTACTTTGACTTGGTGCCAAGCTATATGGTGAGTTGGGGACTATAATACTTTATATTACAAACATATGTGTGTGTGCCAGTGTACATATACTTGTATTACACAAGATGTGTGTTGAATATAGCAAGTGTTTAAATCTCTTAGGTCGGCATACCTCCAAAATTCTAGTCCAGTTTTCTGTACAGAGATCGAGCTATTTTCTGTGAATATGATTAGATAATTAAATGAATTTCACAAATATATATATATACACACACACACACACACATGTGTGTGTATATATATGTGTGTGTGTGTGTGTGGAGCATTTTGTTACACCTCAAACAGTGCAGCAACCCTAAATACCCTCTGATTTCAACCACAATTTTCTTTTCTCTCACCTCACTCATCCCCCCCCCCCCCCCCCCCTTTCGATATATTATTTTAATAGAAATTTGTGGCTGATACAAGGGAGCTTTTGGGGTGCTGCAAAATAGGATCAAGAGCATCCCAAACAGTGTAGCACCTCTTTAGCCTCCCTTGATTTCCACCACACATCCTGGTTTCTCTCCTCCCACTAACTCTCTCCCCCCACTAACTTATTTCACTATGAGTGATGGAAATAGAGGACTAAAGAGGTGCTTCATTTTTGGGGTGCTATTGAACGCTCCTCCCTCCCTCCCTCTCTCTCTCTCTCTCTCTCTCTATCTATCTATCTATATATATATATATGTGTGTGTGTGTGTGTGTATACATATATGTATGTATGTATGCGTGTGTGTGTAAATGTTCTGTTGCGCACCAAACAGTGCAGCACTTCTGAATGCCCCTGATTTCAACCACATGTTTATGCTTCTCTCTCTTCTCACTAACTTTCTCCACTCGCATAATTATTTGAATATAAACTTGTGGCCTGAGATAGGGTGCAAACGGAGTGCTTCTAAATAAGAGTGCCATAAAGCGCTTTTCATGTATGTATATATACGTGTAGTGATTAATACAAATGATTTTATACTTATGAAGATAATGTAAGGTGTACAAAACTAATATTTACCTCCAAAATCATGTGTATGGAGTTCCCTTCAATAGCCACACTAATCAACGAAACAAGGGCGTTAAGGCGCTCCTCGATACTTAAATCAGAGTATTCACCTTCAGTCAAACCTTGAACCCAAAGCTCACCGCAGTTTAGTTCATCGATTTCCGTGTTCTCCACATCAACATTGATTGGTGCTTTAGAGTTAGAAATAACATCATCAGCTGTCAGGTTAGAGTTCCCTGTAATTTTATCAGCAATTATTGGAGTTTCATTCTCTGTGGATTTTAACACATTCAAACTAGCAACTCTTTTGTTCAAATGTACATCAACTTCAGGTTCATCACATTCAGAATCATCCTCCCTTTCAGCATCATCTGCATCCTCCAACTCCTTTTCAGCTCCTTCTGAATCTGAAAGACCATTTTGAAACGACTGTACCTTTTCACGTGCAGTGTTCAATATAGCATCAGCATCAGTAGGATCTTTCCTGAAAGGAGACTTCACACAATATGTAGACGGCGCTGTCCGTTCAAATAGTTTTGTGTCTCTAGACAATGCTGCAGCAATAGAAGCTTCAGGCGTTTTGCTCGTTCTAAGATCCCTTAATCCAGATTTCTATAATCAAAGATGAAGAGTCAAGGAAGAATATGGAGAAAATTAATTCGGTGTATTACGTGTTGCTGTGTTTGTTTTCTTTACCATTAACCAGTACCCAAAGTACTAAATATTATGTTGCTCTGTGAAATCTATCCTGGCTTAGTGATTTAAGTTTTCACAATCAAACAGAAACTAGTTATATCCTAATGCCGGCTGCAAGGTTAAAAGCTTAAAATAATCGATAATCAAGAGGACTAATGACAAATGGTGATCAGAAAATATAACCAATGGCACCTGAATTTTGTCAGCAACTTCTAAAATTGTTAATCCTCTGCTTCCTTCAAGAGAGAGAACATGAAATGCCGCAAATTTGACGGTCCCAGGAGTCAACCGATGGCGTGATCTTCGTCGACTTAAGTATCCCTTTTCGTTCATCAAAGCAACTGCATTTTCAGCTGCCGTACCATTTCGTAATGTTGCAATTACATCTTCACCATTGTATACCTGAATATTAACCTGGTTAGAAGTCAAAACTGGTAGGCAACAGTCTGAATCTGCAAAGCTCAAAATATTTATTTCTGAAGTGAAATACTTCAACAAGTCGATATTTATTTCTATTTGAAACTTGGTATTTAGATGGAAGTACATATTAGTTCAAATCTTGTACAGTATACAATATATTATGTCAATATATGTTCGAATCACGCTACGCAAGTATCGAACCGGTGACATCTCATACCAAAGTCGAAGCGCCTAACCAAGAACAGTGGTGCTGGTCCTAATAATTGTTTTTAAGAACAACATATTTAATATCAATTAGTTGCTAAATAAACAGAACAAACAGTGAAAATACATTGAACAAAATCTATTCACTTGTCAAGATGGAAAAAACTACAAAAGGTAATGCCACCTCATTGTCATCACGTGAAAACAAGCGTTCAGCTGTCCTTTTTTTCAACTGAGGACCAAACCCTGCTGAAAGAGCAAACTGCCGTAATATCTCAGGCCATGTTAAAATATTCAAGTGCCTCTGCCAACTGCGGATATCAAAGCCCCATGCATATGCCTAGATGTTTAAGATTATAGAGTTAATATGGCAAAGGGCTATCAGTGAGGTATAATGCATGCATGTATATTAATAAAAAAGTACCCCTTCAACAATTTGTGGATGGCCACCTCCAGCATTAACAGCACTATTTTGATTTACTCCAAATGCAGTAGATGGAGTTCTCGCAACATCTTCTATATCTTTAATGATTGACTTCAGTAAAGTAACATGTATATCTCCTAGCAATTTAGAATCCTAGGAAGAATTGAAACAGAATGGACTTAATGGTTTACCAAATGCATAGGTGCAGATTAATCGATATAGCATCTTATGGCTAAAACTGTAACTTACAAGTAGTGAACATAAACAACAGATAGTAGAGGAAAGATAAGTTTCATTACCCACGGTTAACAAGACCAATGAGGTTATATAAGCTAACAAGACCGATGAGGTTATATAAGCTCCTAGTCCTAAATTAAGGAGGATAAAAAATTGAAAATATCATAGAATAGCAACTACACTTTGAAGGATGCTGGTTCGGATAAGAGTTTGAATCCAGATTTAAAAAAAAAATCTTGTGTCCATGTTGGTGTCCAAAAATATATATGCATAGTACCTTTGTTAATATTTGGAAAATCATAATATATGATACACGTTTACATATGACTTGTATGCTACTGCGTAAATTTCAAACTTTGAAAAGGAAAGCCTTTAACATTTAATGTGCCATTTGACTTGCATTTTTATGCATGTTATTTTATTTTATTTAAAAAAAAAATTGCTTGCATCTAGGTTTTATTGGTATCCACATCAGTTGATACCTAAGTCGTATCCATATTCGACTTTTGGATATGGATTTTAACAACATACCTGGATCCAAAATGGAGATTGATGTAGACATATGGATATACAAAAGATGATTAATTAATCAACATTTTGTTCGCATGTCTATCCTAAAGGCTTACCGTGTGAAATAAGATTTGATGCAACAGTACACATTAACTTTACTGCTAGGTATATTTGCCAAATTATAAAGTGAAGCACCAACGAATTAATTAGCGCTTAAGCAGCACTTAAATGCTTGTGTAGAGGAATCGCATAACAAACTCCAAAGCAAGGTTCGAAATTCCGGTTTCCGGTTCCATTCCGGTCATCTAGAAAACTTAAAATCCCGGTCCCGTTCCGGAAATTTCGGAAGTTCCGGATTAATTCCGGTTTGCCAATTCCGGTACTTCTTTTATTACAAATGCGCAATTAATATGCAATATCAATAATTAATTACACTAAATTAATCGAATTAAAATATGTAAATGTTGTGTTACTTGCATATATAGTCTTACCACTACTGCAATATGTTTCCCAAGTTAACAATGCAAAAAAAAAAAATTGGCAAAATAGTTTCGATAAGTAAGAAAAAAATGACCGGCTGCTCTGAAACTAAATATGTAAACAAACACCAAGGATAATAATAAACAAAATATTAGCAGGCCATTATTTATCAAACGCCCAAACCCAACCCATCCCGATATTATCATCTGCATCTCTCGTTCATTTCATTTCCAGCCCTAGCCGAAAGGGAAAGACGAAAAAAAAAACTCGTTCGACGTCGATGTGGAGAGAAGGCGCCGACATTGATCCCAAGCCTCGACGAAGAAATTAGAAGATCGCTGCCTCCAAGATCGAAGAAGAAACTAGAAGATCGATTTCCTCAGCTTTCTACTTTCTGCTGCTTTGCGTTTTTCCCTTCTTTTTTTGAAGGAAACCGGAAACGGTTTTATTGTAAAATTCCGGTCCGGTCATCGCCGGAAAAGGGCCGAGATGGCCGGAAATCCGGCATGCCGGCCAGAATTTAATACCTTGCTCCAAAGATTACAGTATTTGTATGTTTTGTTTCACTAAAGACTTCGATGAAGATCTATCAAATGCAACAACCTCAAATTCCAAATCTTCAATCATGGTTTCACTAGTCGTTTTATACCAGTTGGGCGGAAACTATGCATATCCAAACTGTAGATTTGCTCTATTAAATGAAACAGTTCTACCATAAATAACTTCACAGCAAATCAGTAAAACACAACAGTTTTGCCATAAATAACTTCACAGCAAATCAGTAAAACGCTCGTAGAAAATAAAACTCCCTTCATGATTTTTTTAACATTAGGTTGATTTTGGGATAGATTGCCTTGGACTACATCACAGAGCATTCTCCAAATACAGTCTATGGTTGGGGATATAAAAAAATTAGTAACTTTAGTAAGCTTAGCTTGCAGCTATCCACATATCCACATCCAATTTCAACTCAAATGGAGAATATATTTATCCCACCTGGTCCAGCTAATAATTGATCATTCGCCACCAGAATTTTAATCAGTACAAGAAACTACTAGCTGAAAGTCAAAAGAAACCTCTAATAGAGATAATTGATGTTTAAATCATGAAAACTAGAGATATTGAGTATAACCTTAGTAGAGAGGGTGTGTATTACTGAAGGTTCGAGAACTCGGTTTCGGTCTCGGTTTCAGCCATTTGGAATTTTCATAGTTTCAGTCGGTTTCGGAAATTTAGGAGATTTCTGTTTTAGTTTCGGTTTCGGTCTCAGTTACCAAAGAGTGTTAGTTCGATTTGCTGTAACATAGCTAAAATTGAATAAAATTAAGTATCAAACATTAAAATAAACTATATTTTCAAATTTTATTACGTTGTTCTAAATTATATCATAAGGTTCCATATCCATAAAATGACATGGGAGGAGATAATAAAGAGAGATTTAAGTAACTGGAGTTTATCGGAAGAGCTGGTAGTTGATAGGAGTGCATGGAAATTGGCAATCCATGTACCAGAACCTTAGGGGTTTTTTTTTAAGACTTTATTTCACGTTTACTGAACCTTTTTACTTTTTATTACTATTTTAGATTTTATTTCACTTTTATTGAACCTTTTTAATTATTATTATTATTTAAAAAAAGCCCTTTATCAAACGACTTTTTATTTGTTTGGTTATTTCAAACCCTTTATATATATAATCATCATCATTATTACTTTTATTTTATTTTAATTTTGGATTCTATATCTAGCCAACCCCAACTTGTTTGGGATATATGGCTTTGTTGTTGTTGTTGTTGTTCTAAATTAAAATGACAAAACACAACCGAAATTACTGGAACTGAACCATATATTCAATTTAACGTTGTCGGCCCACCTATATTTTATTTATATTTGTTGGCCCAATAACCAGAATGTAACCCTAAACCTGAAAACATTGATTTTCCATCAAAACAACTCTTGTCTTTTAAAAAAATCCTCTCGTTTTCGTCTTTCGCTCGCTGAAGATGTCATGGAGGAAAAGAAAGGAAAATTAAACGAGACAGCAACGACTCAATGTCAACTCAATTATAGGCTTTCAATTTGTTGCAATAAATTGCTAATTGCTTATGGTACCTGCTTGATTTTGGTTCCAGGTAATTTTTTTTTGATCTTGTTCTCTTGCTCGGTCGATGATGCATTCTCAGAATATATTTTTTTTAAACTGATTTAAATGGGACGAGTTTTTGCCCTAGTTTCATTCCATCTCCAATGACCAGTCGGAACCGAACCAGGATGGCCGGAATCCCGGGGTTCCGGCCGGAACCTCATACCTTGGTGTTACTTCTACCATACAGTAGAAAACATGGTAAATCAACTAGCGGTCAAGTATATCATAGTAGAATGGATTTGCATTACGATTACCATACAACACAAATACTTGCATTGATTTTACCATACAATGCAAAGCATTTATTATTTTTACCTTACAATACAAAGCCTGGTTAACCAAAGGTAAAATCGTAATAAGACAAGCAGGCTGAGTATAAATAGTGTGAAACAAAACAAAAAAAAACACAGTAGATGAACATGTATAGGTTTAATGGAAGCATGGTGACAGAAAGATATCACAGTGATAACTCACATAATCATGAAGAGCCTGAACAAATTCATCGATGGAAAATGCAATAAGTCCAAAAACGTCAATGAAAGTAATTAAGAATTTCCAAACCTGAAGTTCAAACAAAAGCAAACAAATATATATCAAACACCAGGATGCAGATTAGGCAGTAGCTACAATCTTTCAACTGAAGATTGGTAGCCAATTTGTAAAACAATAATAATAGTAATAGTAACAATAAGATCACAAGTATACAGATTATGTTGATTGTATATAATTGATTATTTTAGAGCATTGTTAAAGGGTCTACGGTTTTGGATAAGAGATCATTTTTGCAAGATCACCAAGGGGTGAGTACCAAAAAGTTTGCCCCCTCCTAGCGAAAACTAAATAAACAGTAAATGCTAGTTATATTTTGGTAACTCTCTGCTGAATTTTGTTTATTCTTCGATCAAATTCCACCAAAGGCGACCTTTGGTGAATTTTGCTTCATTTTCCTATGGAGTCCTATCAAACTTTTTTCAAATGGAGTGTCCCCATAACAATTTTATTTTTAAGCAAAGTCCCTTTATTGTTCCCTCTTTATCCAAAAGTGGAGTCCCTTTAACAATGTCATTATTTTATTTTCTACAACAGAGCCACTCAAAATAAAGGAAGAATTACATGACAGCGCACCGATTATGATATAAAAAGTACCATTAGAAGATTTGCAACATTCTCCTCGGATTTCGTCCACGGTAGAATTGCAAAAGGGCGCTTCAACTTTATTGAAATTGGAGGAAATTCACCCAGCATGCCTGAAACATACATGAACTTCTCCATTATAGAATTAATTGTATAACAGAAGTCATTGAATTTCAATAAAATCAGAGGCTCGTTCTTGCCAAGCAGGGTACACACACTGACCTCTAAACCTATCAAGCTGCTCCAATGTTTCAGTGTCTAAAGAAGTTATTGAGTTCAACCCTTTGCTCACTGCAGCCAACTCCATAAGTTCAATACGTTCATCTTCAATAAGCTCAGTATACTCCTTGGCAAGCTTTCGAGCTGTAGCTCTTTCGTTTGCAGCTTTAAGTCTTGCTGCTTCCTTCTCTTTTCTAAGTGCCTCTTTCTGCCTCATCTTCTCTACCTGCAATTATATCCAAACGTGTAATGAATAAATAAAATGAGGAAAATTATGAAAATTTTCTTTAAATTCAACCCTCGTTCAACTTGGTATTAGTTCTCTTGACATAGAACCAATTGAGATTATTTGCTAGAAATATATGTTTCTAATCGCGAGGCGGATTTTGCAACAGACAATTCCATGCAGTTCGGAATACAACAACAACAACCAAAAAAAAAAAAAAAAAAAAAAAAAAAAAAAAAAAACCTAAAATGATGTGCAGCTTCAGATATTTGTAAATATAAAGGCTTTTAATTAGAAAATCTGGCGGGAAACAACCACCAAAACAAAAAAACGAGGGCATCATTTTACTGTAGACAAGTTATTAAATGTTATCATGGAATGAACAGCCGTACCCTTCTAGATTCCTTCTGTAAAATCTTCTCCCTACGCTCATTTTCCCGCCTTTGTTCCCTTAAAAACCTCTCCTCCTCCCGCTGCTTTTCACGCAGTATCCTTTCTTCTTCTTTCTTTCTATCACGGTCAAGTTTCTCCATTTCCCTTCGCATGTGTTCTTCCCTCTATGGATAACCACAACCATAAGTCATGTTGCAATTATTCAAAAATAGCATAATTAGCTAGCATTAAAAACCTTTTTTCTAAGAATATCCTGCTTTTCTAGCTCTTTCCTAATCCTTTTTTCATGTGCCTCGACCTCCTTCTGAATTCGTGCTTCCTCGGTCTTCCAGAAAAAAATAAAACCATTACAGCAGCAACAGAATAAACCAATTATAATAAAGATATGCTGAGGAAACAATGGTATACCTTCCGCCTTTTTTCTACTCGGGAAATATCTTCATCTTCGAAACCTCGTTTATCTGACGGTAAATGCATATTTTCTGATCCTAGGACTTGGTGCACACCAAAATGTACGTCTGCCACATTACTGGTCATAGAGTCCTTGGAAACTTTTGTTTGATTTGAAAAAATGCTTGTGTTCTGTGGTTGAACTTGAAAATTGTAAACTGGAGACACTTGATCATTTCCATGCAAAAATGGAAAGCAGGTATTTGGGGTCATCACTGAAGAATCAAATAAATGAGTCTGGGGTGGTCTTTCGTGTAATTCTGATTTGATGCTTGGCTGCTCAGGTAGAAACTGGTATTCATGAACATCTCTTGAACTTGCATGCAGAGAAACTGTAAGAGGGGTAACGGTATGAGGGGTGACCGTACGAGGGGTAGCTGCATGAGTGTTTCCAAAAGGTAAGGACTTTCTCTTCCCACTTGAAGAACTGGGAATGTAACAATTGTCTCTGCCAGATACAAAATTTGAAGTCTGCATATAACATTGGCAACTATGATAAATGTGGAGCAATGTGGTTTTATATTCTCAACGAGGATAGTGAAAACTTTCATAAAGTTAAGAAAGATATAATATAGGCCTCAAATTGGAAAGCAGCCAAGAGAGTTGAAGAATGCTAAGTTGCAGAAATTGATTCACCAAAGATAAAAATGAAAGTTACCGTGACAGCATCATGCTTTTCATATGTCATGGCACTGTAAGGATGCATAGGCTGTTTCTGGCGTGGGGTCACAACTGCATATGAGAAAGAAATTATAGCTCATAATAAACCATCCTGCTACTTGAAGAAACTTTGTCAAAACTAGAGCAACACTCTCACAAGATATATGATAACAGTAAACAATACTTATTGATGCCCATAACTGTATGCTAAAATTAGTGTTGTCAAATATCAAGGAAGCTATCAAACCACCGAAGTCTCAAATCACGTATTCATAATGTGCATCGCAATTGTCTATATCACGATAATAATGCAATATGCAATTAACGGATGTATTTATTTTATGGTATTTATTCAAACTAATTATACTTTTAACAAATTATGGCTGTAGATCATCTTCGACCAGCATGAAAAATAACCTATATGTATTTATAAAAGCATAATTTCGAAGCGCATCAATACGAAAATGATTCTAAATTTACATTGGCTTATTTGAAATGACATTCATTTTGACTAAGCTTTTAGAGGAAAATATTATTATGATTTTTAGTACAAAGGATCAGTTTTTGCCACATTTGATTGTTTATGCTGAAAAAGTTTTTAAACTAGCTAAAATTGGATGTGAAATGTGTTATGCACATGGGCTTTATTTGTAATGTATTAGTTTGGTGGAAGAAATGCACTTGGTTAAAGATAATGTAGAACTACGTGTTGTGCTTGGGTTTATCGTTATATAATATATTTTTGTTTGTGTGATGATTTTACTTTTGTTTAAGCATGTTTTAGTTTTGTTTGATGTTATGTTACAATACATGTCGTTACGCATGTGAAAACAATACCAAATTAAGAGTTTTGAGATGTGATCTAGAATGGTAAGAAAATTCCTTAAAAAATAGCACAGAACTTTATGTTGTCATGTTATGCACGTGATGAAAAATACCAAATTATGAGTTTTGAGATGATATCCAGAACGATAAGAAAATTCATTCAAAAATAGCACAGAACTTTGCGTTGTCGAGCCATCATTCAATGCAACGTGTACGCATTTTTTGCATGCTCAAGCCAAAAATAGCCATAGTATCCTAACATCTTGCATATCGCATAAAACATAAAACATAACGTCTTTAGTGAATACACACACACACACACACACACACACACACATATATATATATATATATATATATATATACACACACATGTATATATATATATACATGTATATATATATATATACATGTATATATATATACATGTATATACCTATAGGAGCGCCAAATGCACCAGGAGGCAGAGGCTCAAACACAACGCCAAGAATGGGACCATCATCTCTCAAAGGCTCTCCCAACTGTGCCTCGACTGATGCAACCACTCTCCTCTCAACAGCCGACAGCTGTGGTCGCCCCAAAGGTTTCATTCCCGTATGTTCATAGTACATATTACCAATTCCAACATCTGCTCCATGACGGGAAGTACTTACCAGGCCAGTACGGCCAGTTCCCTGCCTGCCACCTGGATATGGTTTTCTAGAACTTGAACCCTCCACACTGGACACGACATGCTGAGGTGGGGGAGGAGGCAGACAAATAGGTGGGCTTTTTTCTCCAACTATTGGTCTTTTAGCCGATGGTGACGGTTTACGCTCTTTCAGCCTCCTGTGGCAAAACCACATCTGCAGTTGCCGATCCGATAATCCAATTTTTGCAGAAACTTCAGCTCTTAAGGTCTCAGAAGGGTAATTTTCCACTGAATTCACAAATAAAAACCAATATTTCATCAAGATTCAAACTGTTTTCCATATATAAAGTTTACTTCAAAACCAAACCTGCAAATGTTTCTTCAAGCACTTGCAGCTGATAAGGAGTCTTCATCTTCCTCTTTGGCCTCTCTCCGTTATTACAAGCATTCAAATTACTATTTGCGTTACAGTTGGTTTCGGCTCCACTCTCCGGCGTCTTCTTCATACCCTCTGCCAGCACTGCAGGCGGAATATGACCACCGTCTGCCGCCGTAGAGCCTTCCATTTCGAGCAGAAAATCAAAATTTAACACTAGATCAGGTAGAAAACAGCACCCAAAGAGGAAAAAGGAACAAAAGCTAAGGTTTTCTTCTTATGGTGTAAATAATGAGCATCCTGCAGCTAATTAAAAACACCTCTATCCAAGTCAAGGAACCAGAAATAAATAAGAACGATACAAGAAGGAACGGTGAGATCTGGCGAAGAACAAATAACTTAAAAGGAGGCAGTAATAATAACTAGAAATAAAATATTGAAACGAAGAAAAAGATGAAGAGTAAAGATGAGATTGTGTTCGGAAATGGATTCGGGTTTGAAAACAACAACAAAAATAAAAATAATAATTAACAGTAGTTGCTTCCATCTCTAGAAAAAAAAAAGTTTATTTTGTGTGTGGTGTTAATAGGTAAGAATAAGAATTAATTTCTTTTGTTTTTGTATTTGATTATAGGAAAATCGAAAATTGGGAAAAAGGTGGAGATTTTGAAATGAGAAGAACGCTTTTAGTTTTCGTATTGAATGATTTGTTGGGATCTGTTGTAAAAAAAAAAAAAAAAAACGAGATTTATAGAACTCGAGTGTACGAATGAACGAGATGATGTTTACTTTTGTTCATCGGCTGTTTGGATCAGAAGAAAAGGATGAGATTATTTGTTCTTCCTGGTGGGGGCCATGGGGAAGAAAATGTGTAAATGCACCTGAAATCGTGCGACATAATCTGCACCCAGTTTCTCTGTCCATGCAGTTTCTTCTTTGCAATTTTATTTGTTCTGCATTGTTTGTGGAAATTGATTGGAACTTCACTGAATTTTTAAAAACATGATGATCTATATGAGATATAAAGTAAATATAGATGGTTTTTTCACGTAAAAAATAATTCTATATCATGCAGAATAAATGGCTCGTGAATATCGTATACAAAATGATTAAATCAAATAATATCTGAATATTCTTTACGTATTTAAAAAATATTTAAGTATTCCAAATTAGGTAGAATTTATTGATCAAATTAAGTAGAACATGAAATATGCATCTGAATGATACAAATACATTCCGATAACATAGGAAATGCGCCTTGAAGGATAACCTTCATTTCAAAATATGATATAATGATCTCTAACCACCAAAAACCAAGTCTTGGACATATGTTTAGAAATAATTGTTTTTATAAGCATATGTCATTTTTATAAATGAGATAATGAATAATTCAGATAGCTAAAATAATATCTATGTTTACATAAAGAGAACAATATGGTTATATTACACCAGAGCCAACATTCGTTGAAAGAGCAAAATCTAAGGAGTAGTAAGTAACTCATTCTATAATATAATCATTTTAGGTGTTTACGTATATCAGGGGTCTTCCAAAAAAATAAGTATATTTTCTTGATGCAGTGTTGCTTATAATGAATTGCTATAATGAAAATAAGAAAGCATGACGATGTTTTAGTTTGAATTTATTTAAGAAGTGAGACTGCTTTGTTATTTCTAACTCGTATATAAAACGACTTAAAAAGAAATTAATTGATGATGTCATATGTTTGTCGCGTTAAAGATCTACCAGTTGCATGCATGAATTGAATTTGAGTTGAGCATCCTAATGTTTCTCATATAATTTGGCCAAATATTTTCATTCCAATTTTTAAATACTAAATTAAGATTGAAACTAAGAGTTAATTAATCTTTCGTGGTCAACATACTTCCAAACACGATGTAGACTTGACGTACAAACCTGGTAAAAGCTCTAAGCAAACTCAGGTATTTTTATTTTAAATATTTTTGTCTCTAATCGTGTGTCGCCATCTAAAAGCCGTAACCAACAAAAAAACATAATGTTTAATATAAGCTATATCTACTAAGTTGCAAAACCATATGACTATATACAGTAAATAGCATAACGATGTATAGGGGCATGACGTGTTCTTAAATAACTCGATGGTGGATGCATTTATAAAAATTCTTTTGTTGACATGATATAAACAATTCAAAGTGAAGGTTTTTGAAAATGAGAGCACGAATTAAAAGTTAAGATATAAGGTAAGAGACTATGCAAGATAGGCCACTATTTTCATTAATGAACTAAAAGGGTATGGAGATTGGGATTGTTTTTATTCGGTTTTTTAACACCTAAAGTCAAATAAATAATTTGTCCACTTTTTAGTCAACGAATGCTGTAAATTTATAGTTATGGGGTTATTGTATTTTGTGTTCTACATATATACCAATGTTCGTTAAATCCAGGATTTTATTTAGTCCCAAAAGATAAGTACCAAGTAAAAATATTAATGACCATGAACGTCAAATTGCACAACTTTGGATGATAATATTTTATCTCTTCTAATACATCAAATTGCACAACTTTAACATTACGGCATACACTTCGCATTTCACGATGGCACATTATTCATACGTGAATTGCTTATTTGCAAATTATATATGTTCAACATATTTAAAAGAAAATAATTTGCTTAAATATTTAAAAAATGTTGTCTTGAAATCATGTGTAGTTAATTTGAATTTTTATTTATAGGTTACATATAACGTTTATTGGTTAACCAATCAGAAAAAAATTCATTAAAAAATGTATTTATTATATATTAATTTTGAGTGATTATATATGGTGATAATTTTAGATGTGCATTTCAAATTTGTAAAAAAGCTCAAAGGTTATATTCTATTTTTTAGTAATTAGTATTTATATATAAAAAAAAATGAATTTGTAAAGTAAATTTGAGTCTTAGATCCTATTTTTAAGGGATGTTAACAATTGTAATATATATATATATATATATATATATATATATTAATGCATTCTTGAAATTTTATATTTACGCCAAAAAAATGTGACACCAAAATATTTAACTGTTAATAAAGATTCGAAAAATAAAATATTTAAATATTAGGTGTAAACCAATTACCTAATTTTTTTTCCTACTTATACAACTCCTAAGTATTCCTATTTACCAAATTGTTTGCTCTTGGGATAAACAGAATTTTGTTTCCAATATTATGTCACCGCTGTTACTTATTTAAGATTTTGAAAGTTTTTGTTGTTGGACACCCGAATTTTTGTGATTGAATTATTTAAGCAATAAGCCTTTTGTGGTTTCTAATAAACAATTCAATTAGCTCTTAGCTGGCTACTGCATATATACCATAAGTATTATCTTAATGTTCCATTTATAAAGTCGGAATTATGTAAATTTGACAAAAATTACATTTGTAACTAAATTTATATATTGATGTGTGTGTGTGTGTGTGTGTTTTTTTTTTTTTTTTTTTTTTTTTGGACTTAATAAAAGTATTTGACATATTACTCGTCCGCCATTAAAACAATGCATCGTTGAAACATCGATCAAAAACTCATAGTAAGTTGAAAACACGACAAGAATAGATGAACAAAATTGGTAGCAAATACATTTATATAACTAAAAATAGCAAAACATGAACTAGAATAACTCAATTGATCTTCAAACCGGCAGTGAAGTCTCCAAACATTACTCTTCAGACATTGTTCCTTTCTCGCTGGCATATATACCATCAAGAAATTTACGGATATCCTTCTTCTTCACATGGCATTTCTGGTTAATCAGGGCACAAGACTGAGAAACCAGCTCAATGTCGTTTCCATCAACAATGAGCTCATCCTTAACCTTTTCAGACCAGGTGAAAGTGACTCCATCAAGCATATCTACCTTCCTCACCTTCTTTTCACCCAAAAATTCCTAATCTCGATATTTTTACCATCGCCTTCGATGCTGCATTAATTGGAAAATGAACGTACACAAAATGCATCTTTTAACGATACCCTTTTGTAACACCCATAATCAAATTTTGCACGTGACTGATAGCATTCCTAATGGACGCCATGGTCTTTCTGAAACCAAACCACGCGTCCATCTTGAGCTTTGTTCCGCCTTCGATAAGCTGAAAGTCGAGGTTGAGATGTTTGAAATTGCGGGTAAGCTTACCGCGGGGTCCAGTCACCTCGATCATCTTGGCGTGGACTTTTACAGTGACTTCAGGTGGGATGTCCATTGTCCGCGAGGAGAGAATCGTCTTCATTTTCGATGGAAACGAAGGCATAGGGTTTCAGCGAGGCTGTATGTGTGTTTACATATATACAGACACACACAACCCCCCATCTTCTTAATTTAAAAAAATTCCTCATGTGCGCTTTATTATTTAGATCTTTTTGCATATAATGTGATGCATTTTTAGAATTTGAAAAAGTCTTTAAACCTAATGTACCCTTCTGAGCTATCATCGTTTTCCAAAACTAATTGTGTGGGTCTACTTCAACCCGTTTTAATAAAAAAAATGTTGAATTGAATTTGATAAAGTAATTTGTCCGGCCTCATAATTTTGTTTCAAACGCCGTTATAGCTCATGAACATACCATAAAAAAGTCCAGACTACACTCATTAAAAAGTATATTTTAGTTATGAGAATAAAGAATTGGAGAATGGAAAAAGAAAATACTAAAAAGAGGTAGAGAAGAAAGCATTACGTGAGAGATGGAATTGTTGTTGAAATATGGAGAACAGTCCAAGTAATTGATAACTACACTATAAATAAAAGTGGGAATTGGACGAAGAAGTGGGTGTCAAACAGATGCATATAGGTATATACAAACTTGATCAATTAATTCACCCACTTCATTTTTCTATTGATGATTTAGTTACATATATAACCAATATGCATAAACATGCTTGCTAAATATTTTCTTTGCTAAAATTGCATAGCCATCAATGATCAAATTTGTTACATTGTAAAGTTTCATATTTAATAAAAGGCTCAAAATTCTAATTTTATCTAATATTGTGGACAGGTTATAACAAACTATTCCAGTGATGGTTGTTGTTTTTATGGTTTTCATTTTAATATTTTAGAAATATCTTGTAACACCCCTAAGTCCCACATCGTGGAAGCCTGTGTGAAATGGGTACTTATATAGTAGAGTCCATCTCTTACTAACGCCGAGACCATTTGAGGAACAAAACCCTACACCTATACGGTGGCTAAGTTGGGGACAATATCTTGCGTGAACAGAGGTGCGGGTTGTTACAGTGGTATCAGAGCCAATACCCAGCCGGAATTGTGCCTCTTATGTGGACCACAGCGCTTGGGTGAGGTGTTTGTGAGCCAACGGGGACATTGGGCTCTGTAGGAGGGTAGAATGTAACACCCTTAAGTCCCACATCGTGGAAGCCTGTGTGAAATGGATACTTACAGTATAGCTCATCTCTTACTAACGCCGAGGCCTTTTGAGGAACAAAACCTCACACCTATACGGTGGCTAAGTTTGGACAATATCTTGTGTGAACAGAGGTGCGGGTTGTTACATATCTCATCTCTATGTTTAGGTTTCCCAAGTTTCCATATTCTATGTCTATCGGACGAAGCTGGTAAGTTACTAAGCATGGAATTTGAAAAAGGCATTAGTGACATCTTGAAGAATTTAACCTTGGAATGTCGCAATTTTTTTTAGCTACCACGACTAAGCTGGTAAGCTAGAAATTAGCTTGGTGTCTTCGCATGTTTAAATCAGATGTATTATGTTAAACTATTCTGGTAATGCTGATTGAATTTGTTATATAAATAGTCTCACATCACCTAAAATAGATTAATTAAAGTTATATATAAGGTAAGAGATGTAAAAGGTAACCATTGATGTAACGTTTACTTGAGTTTGGAACACTATCACACAGCTTACTTTGATGTTTCATGCGTGTTTGTGGCTAAACCCGGTATATGTTTTTGTCAGCTATAGCCAAACGAAAATTATCATTGTGTATGTTTATCTAAATGTAAATGGTATTTCTAGCATTTCAAACAGACACATTTGAAGTCAATTCATGAAAATCTCATTATTAGTGGTAAAGATTTTTATTTTCTACGATATTCTTATAAGTAGAGCTTCATTTTACTGTATGTTTAGATCTAAAATGAATAAATTTGTTTTCTCTCTTTTCTCTAATATTTAAACTCTTCTTGACACGTTTTCAGCACAACCACAACATGGTAAGCAATTTCATATTTCATTCTATTGATCTTATATTTCATATGTTATTATATTAATATTATCTTTTTATTTTTCATTCTATTATAAATTTAATTTTTGGGATCTCGTTCTATTTCGATCACATTCAATTAATCTTATCTATTTAAATCTTATTCTACTCTATATTTAAATTTTTAGGACTTATTTTGTTGTACATATTATTATTATTGTAACAACCCATATTTTTCTACTACTTAAATTATTAAATTTAATATGATTTTGATTATTATTATTATTATTATTATCGTTGGAGATAAAATCTAATGATTAGTTATGTAAGTTTTACGATGTGAATTAGTTAAATTGATTAAGTAAAGAATTTCAACCAATTATGATAATAATAACTTGTATTAATCGTAAATGAATTGTATTGATAAATATTGAAACTAAAAATTAAATATTAAAGTATTAGAATGAAATTGAGTTAATTAATCTATAATTGAAATTCAAATTGAATTTGGTTAATAATCAAAATTGGAAGTTAAATGATGTGAAACTGATTTTTAAAGTAATTTTAAACTCTACTTGGACTTGAATGAAGTTAACGAACTTTGAAATTTAATTTAAAGACAAATGAAAAATTGAAAAAATTATATAATAATTAACCTGTTAAAATAGTCATTTTACAAACGATCTCGGAATTTGATGAACTAGTTTCATTGGGCCCAGAATATTAAATTATTGTAATATTTGAAGTTTCATAGCAATTGGACTTGTCGTTTGATCGTGCGAGCTCGAAACGCGTACAAATCAGTTCATAGAATATAAAATTTAAATAACCTGATTTTGGAAGTTAATTTCTAAATACAATGAAATTAGGACTTTAGACTTGTTCCATTACATTCAGAAATATTGAAAACCTCATTTCGATGTATAGAATGTTATAGCTTCGTTCAGGGTTGAAAATAAGTTTTTTTATTCATTAGGGCCAAACGGACTATATAACAAAACTCATATACTTGTTGATATAAATATCTCTGCCACAAACCCTAGCAACAGCTTCCAATTCATTTCCTCAACCCTAATCTCGAAATCCAAACACTAATTTCAATTTAATGGTGACTTATGATTAAAAATAAAATTGCTCAGAAAAATTCGAAAAAAAATGGAATTAAAGGTCTCGACGATACAAATCAGCAGCAGTATCCATTTTTCGAATTAATGCCCATATCAACGGGAAATCGCGGTCAAAGGTAGAAATCACAAAATTTTAAGGTTGGATTTGGGGCTTTTTGATTCGTCGATTGGTTGGCGATGGAACCTAAAAGAAAGTTGTAGTGCTCGAGCATATGAATCCAGCGGAGGCCTCGATTTGATCTATAGTGATCAGGATTGGCCGGAATCTTCAAACAAATGGTTGAAACCCATTATCTTTCATGGGGCGCCTACAGTTGATCGAAGGGGGACATATTTCCGGTAGGGGTATTTCTTGTCGAGAGCTTCACGATGGAGGAGGTTTCAGGTCAAACGGTGGTCAGATGTGGGAGTTATGGGCGGTCAAAGTTGGGTGTTTTAGACGTGAATGGGTTCAGTTGGTACATGAACGGGGGGGGGGGGGGGAGGGGGTGATGTTTAGAAGATGATGATGTGGCAGTGTGTTGTTAAGTGAGGCTTTTGTTTTGTTATTTTATATTAATTTAAACCTTAAAACATGAATAACCTTTGCATATGAACTCAAATGACGCACGGATTGTTACTTTGGGCTCGTATTGAAATTTTGGACAACCTAAAGTTGGTTTGGGAGAATTCTAAGACTGTTAAATTTTGGGCCTTTATTTAGATTTACAACAAGTTCAAAATCAAGGGTGAGTGATTAAACCCACTCATGCTTAACTAAAATATTTGATTAATATTTACACTAAAATCATGTTATGATATGATTGTATTAGTTGCTGCTTGATAGTTTAGAAAGTTAGGGATTGTGGAAATGATCGTTAAGGCAATACAAACACTAGAGAGGGATGAATAGTGTTTTTGAGAATTTAACGAAAATCTAAACTTATGTTACAAAATATATGTATCAAACATGACAGAACAATCACAGACATAGAATCAAACACAGATGCAAAATAAACAGAAAAAAAATCCAGAAAAGGAAATAACACACCGGATTTTATACTGGTTCGGATTGCTCTTACGTCCATTCCCAAGCAACGCTGGATTACACAGAGTTTTATTACTATATCAATAGTCAATTACAACCTCCTTGATTTATCAACTACAAGGGATACCACCGATTCCGTCCCTGATTTCATAGCTACAAGGGATACCACTGATTCCGTCCTTGATTTCACTACTACAAGGGATACCATCAATTACTTACACAACCCAAAGCACTTGATTCAGAGAGTAATGAGTAGAGAGTGCAGATAGAAGAAGTTTGATTAAAACGAAATTGAATTCGGCAGAATATAAGTGTAGAAATCATAAAAATGATTAAGAATAATGGTGTAATGGAAGAGAGTGAAATTAGAGAAGTTGAGATGATTAAAAATTAGAATTCAAGCCTTTTTTATAGTGAGTGAAAGGTTGTAACGCTTCAGAACCGTCACAATTAGTGAAAAGACACTTCCTTTCAAAATTGAAAAAACGACAGCTATATGTTGACATAGAGTTTTATTTATGTCGACATACATATAGTTCAAAATTCATTTTTGAGCATTTTTCAAGTGTTTTGATATAAATATAATTCTGGAAATTCTTGAATTGTTTATAAATTAATATTATAAAGTAAAAAAATCATATAAAAACATATATATAAGCTATATAAACATATTTATAAAATTATAAAGTTTAAAACTATATAAATGTAAAAATATAAACTTATAAAACTTTGAGTACGAAAATAAAATTAAAATAAGAAGAAAATAGAAAGGATAGAGAATAAAATAGAGAGAAACTAAAATAGAGAGGATTGAAGGTAGAATTTAAAAACAGAATTTGAATTTGAATTTGAACATGGAGTGTTATTTAGAGTCTTACATAATCTAGACTCTATAACTATATTAGTCTTGAATTCTCGAACTCTTGAAATCTTGAATACTCATGAGTCTTGAAATTTCTCTGAACTAAATCTCTAATATCTTTTAACTGTACGGTCTTCAGTAATATTTCCTATATATAAATCCTGCATATGTGTGTGTATATATATATTCTATACAAAAGTGTTAGTATATATTTTTTAATCAATTAATATTGAAATAAGGTTGTTGTCATCAAAACTCCATTCTCCAACAATCTCCCCCTTTTGATGATGATAGTTGTAACACCCCGAATTTTCGAATAATCAGATTAACTAAAATTTAAGAATACTTAGTTTCAAATATGGGAATTAAGGGAAACGGGTCGTTCCATTGCGTCCGTCTCGGAATTCTACTTAAGATATCCGAGTTTGCGTAAAATGGATAACATATGAAGAAGATATGGACGAACGAAGTTTGGTGGCTAAATAGAAAAAAAAATGCACTGGCGCACTTGGGAAATGCGCAAATACAAATTTACATTGGCGCACTTCCCAAGTGCGCCCAGGCCGAAAGAAAACCTGCACAGCTTCTGGTTTGACCCTGGCTGGCCTGGTCGGGTTCTGGTCGAATTTCTGAGCTCTGCTGTGTCACTAGGGCTAACTTGTCACTTTCTGATTGACTTCTCTTGAGATGGATGGCCTTGATTAACCCTAGCTTCATCGACGGCTCTAATTAGTTTGAAACCCTATATAAACAACCCCCTAGACCCATTCTCTTTACACCATTCTTCTCTAACCTTATGCTCTACCTCCGTTCTTATTAAATAAAATAATGGCGTCGTTACTCTGCTGGAATCAAAACTTGGACTGATGCATCTTCTTCCAACCTGAATAGAATTAAAAGCTAAACCAAATCTCAAATCAAAGTTTAGAGCTACAACAACAATTACAGAGGAGTAATTCAGCATTTCTGCATCAATAATAGTTTATTATCCTTTCTTAAAACCACGAAAGGCAAGTACAGTTATTTTCCGATATAAACTTTAATTATAATTGTGACATAATTGTAAATCTGAATTTGAGGTTGTGTACGTTCTGTTCTGATATATTTTATTCTGTATCTCTTTCTTCTTTCTGTTCTATAGCCAGGCTACCACGAGCCTGCGCCACATCTCATAAGAGATTAACGCACAAACGCTAAACTTTAGGACAAATAATGAATGATGGCATAATTGGACATGGCTAATCTGTGACTGATGATTGTAAACTAGATTTAGATCTATGCATATTCTGTGAATTGGAAGAAGAGGAACCATTGTATGTTAACATGTGACTTGAGACTTTGGAAATAACGCATATTTTGAATTAAGATCTGTTATAATTTAAAAGTTCTAGATTGTTGGGTATATTTTTATATAACGATTCATGACTTGAGATAAAAAGAGAATATGACTTAGGTGTGAAGATCTATATTAAGACTTGATAACTGTTAAATGTGAATAACACCTAAGTGGGAGATTTTTGAATATATGACATGCATTGAAATCGATGGCTATATTTGGAATAATTTATATGTGAATCTTTTGTACTAGGCAAGTTTAACTAAGATTGGGACATGTGTTATATGGTAAATTATGACCATAATCTATGCGATGTAAATTCAATGTAAACGTGGGGTATATGATCATATTGTGAATCATGAGAATTATTTAGGCATGCAAACTTAAGCCAAATTTATAATTAGGCAAGATATGTCAATAAAACTTTAAGGAAGGATTAAATCTGTTATATTGCCTAATCTGCTAGTTCTGTTATATTGCCTAATCTTCTAGTTCTGTTATATTGCCTAATCTGCTAGTTCTGTTATATTGCCTAAACTGCTAATTAGATTGAATTGCCTAGTCTGCTAATTATGTTAAATTGCCTTATCTGCTAGATCAGCTAAATCGCCTAATCTGCAAGATCTGTTTAATCTGTTGAATGGCGTAATCGGTTGGAACTGAAATGTTGAAGTTTGAAGTATGTAAATCTGTAGGCTCGATTTAAAATTTAGCAAAACTTGTTAATAGAACCTCAAATAATCTGCTGTAACTTGTACAGAAGTTAATCTGTTAAATTAGCATGATTAGTCTGATATTAGAATAGTCTGTGAATGAATGCATTGGCTAAACATGAAACATGGCTAACTCGAGGTTAGAATGAGTTTGCGGCGTAATCCTGCCCGGAACCGCCCAGCACATCCAGTGGCCGCAAATAATAGATTCTAATGTGAGAAGTTAGTCATAACGTGCTTGAAACCCGAGGTTAGACTCAGTTTGCGGCAGAAACCTGGCCGGAACCAACCGGCCTAACCAGTGGCCGCAAACTGTCAGTCTAATGTGAGAGGTCTACGCGTAATTTTTTAATCGATACAAATCTGAGATAAATATGATGTCTAAAACGTGTTGGGTGGATAGGGTTAAACCCAATTGGACTAATGAATTTAACAAACCCGTTTCGTGAATCTGTAGGCCCAATTACAAAGTTAGACAAATCTGTAAATCTGTATATCTGATCCGTTAGTCTGAAAACTTGTCTGATCTGTGAACTAGTTGATCTGAACTCTGTATGTCTGAACTTGTAAACAAGTTAATCTGAAATCTGTTAGTCTGGGGACGCAAGGTTAGGATGGAAAATTACTTGCGTCATCTGTTGTTTGGGACCCATATTAGTCAGTAACCCTTTCTGGTATCAAAACTTTGACCCAACAATAGGTAGGGTCCGGGCACGCTTACTGAACTAATTATAAGCGGTTCATTCTGATAATAGCGAGGGGTGTTGATGGTGCGTTCCAACTGGGTCATGTGCGTGCATGGATCCTAGTCTGCCTCTGAGGATGTAAGACGCCGTGACATCTGTAAATAGGTCTGTGCCAATTAGTTGTCACTTTAGGGAGTGATACACCCTACTGTGGGGCCGACACAGGGTATTTATGTATTAGGGAGCCAATCGCTTGGGGTAGTGTTTTAGGGTACACTTAGTTCTGTCTGTTTCTGTTGGTACCGTCTGTTTTTGTTGGGTGGTAACACCTGTCTGTTTCTGCATGGTACCGTCTGTTCGGGTGGTAAAGGCCCATTTACTAATGTACACCTAATTCTACATTCTGTTTCCGTAGGGATTAATCTGTTTCTGTACATTCTGTTCGGGTGGTAAAGGCCCATTATTAGCATTATGTTTCTGTCTGTTTCTGTTGGGGTGGCAAAGGCCCATTACTAGCATTTTCTTCTGTGGAAATTATTTTGTTCCCGTTTCTGTTTCAGTTTAGACATTGGGGTGACACCTAATCCTGTTATACTAGTATTAGTGCAGAGAAATGAAAAGTAATATTATTCTGTTTCTTATGTTTAACCTAAGTACATCTGCTGCTCCTGTTACTTTTATCTCTTATCCAGCTTATTTTCATGTCATAATTATTACTATCTGTTCATATGCTGAAAGTCACTGGACTTGCCAGACTTTATGTCTGACCTTGCTTGTTTTCGCTCCTTTTTCTTCCGTTTCCCCCCAGGTTTTCCAAGGAGGGAATACTTTAGCTTGATCCGCATTTCTTCTGCTTGAAGTACTTAGAGTGCTTAAAGTATGGCTTGACTCCTTATGGCAGCTTCTGTGGGGATTATGATTTTAAAGTTTTGTACTCTGATGATTTTCTGAACAAGACTGATATTTATGTACTTGAGTTTTTGGTAAAGATGTAACCAAACTGATTTCTGTTTTCCACTGTAATAAAGTTATAATTTCTCAAGTGTTGTTTATCTGTCTTGAAATTTTATGTTCTGTTTACTAAAATACTCCACCAAAGTTAAGGCATTCCCTTTGTGAGTGACCTTAACGGAGGTGGGGTGTTACACTTGGTATCAGAGCTGAAAGTTACCAGATTTGATAAAAAAATTTGAAAACTATTTTCAAAATGGTTTTAAAAATGAAGTATTTTCAAAAGTAAAGCTTATTTTTTTGAAAAATATAATCCCCAAAAGTCATATATCTATCTTTTGATCCTCTGTTTGAATCTTTGTTTCCTTCTTTCTCCGGGGCTCCCGGCTTTCTGGGAGGTAACCTCATCGCGGCATGGTTCTGTAGGCTTGATAAGACTACGACACCGGTCAAAGGGCAAATAAGCGCCCGACTTCCATCTGTAGCCGCAGTAGTCTCACCTACGGCTAATTTTATTTCGAGCTTTGTAGGATTTTCTGTGCGATGGAGGCTGCTTTCGAGGGACTTGTCAACGTGTTACACACGGATAGTAAAGATGAGAATGAGGGAGTTTGGCTAAGGAGCACAACCCAAGGATGAGAGACTCATGGATATGGACTTGGTTCACAAAGGAGGCAAAAAGGAAACACAAAAGAAGGAAGAAAAGTTTGAAGATAAAGGAGGAGAAAAGTGTTTTACTTATGGAAGCTTGACTCATCTGAACAAGGATTGCCGAAAGAGGAAGGACACTCACTTCAACTGTGGTGAGATGGGACACTTCACTAGGGACTGCCCGAAGAAACGGGGGCAAGGACAGAGGACATGACCTCTTCGGGAAGGCAGGCGAATGCTCTCATAGTTGGTGGATAGGATAGAAGTAGGAAAATTTCCGTAGAGAGTTTAGTTTCCTTATCTGATTATTGAGTTAGAACTCTTTCTGATTATGGCTTTCTGATTCTGTAGTCGAGTCTCTGCACTTTAATACTAGTCTTGTTTCTGATCTGGTTATAGTCTCAAACCCCATAGGGGTTACGACTCATCTGTTGGTGATTGGTTGGGGTATGAGGGTATCTGTGTTAGGCGTCAAGTCGATTGTAATGCATACATTCTCGGTTTTTAAGGGATATGGTGGGATTTTCCCATGCTTAGTTTTCTAAGAATCATTCGATAATCTGATCTGTACTAGTAGTCTGTAAGCATCTGGATATTTCTGAAAAGGTTAAGATTTCCAGTTTTGACATTGTCTAAGGAGGGTAATCCTGTGGGTCTCAATCTGATGTTGATTTCGGCCTTCGGGGTTGATACTTAGGGGAGTTTGTCTCTCAACCAAGGTCTAATGGAAACCAAGTTTTTGTTTATCTGCACTCGCTCCCATCACTCGACTGTATCCTATCGATCGAGTCTTCGACCTATAGATAGGAATCCTATGGATTTAAACATGTGTTTGAGACATGCTATGTTTGATGGTTGCAAGTGGTTGCTCATGGATGCATATACACACACTAGGCACTAGATCGGCTCGAATCCACCCTCATACTGCGTATGGACGTGTGAGCATTTTCAATTTCTGTGGATGCAAAATGATTGACTCATCACATGGATGTTGCATATGAATGAATGGTTGTCACTCATATAAGAACGATATGTATCAAATAGGAAAATTTCATACATATTGGACTCATGGCACTGACATAATTCGCATTAAGGAGGTCAACTGAATCAGTGGACCGTCTGATCTTCGCATTAGATAAGGAACATATACACACACTTTTGCATATGTTCATACAACATTAGAAGTTTTCTAAGGACAATGGATGATGGTTGAGTAGATGGATGATTGGATGGTAGGACACATTCTTCTTAACTTTAAGATTTCGGGGACGAAATCCTTTAAGTAGGGGAGAATGTAACACCCTGAATTTTCGAATAATCAGATTAACTAAAATTTAAGAATACTTAATTTCAAATATGGGAATTAAGGGAAACGGGTCGTTCCATTGCGTCCTTCTCGGAATTCTGCTTAAGATAGAGTCCGAGTTTGTGTAAAACGGATACCGTATGAAGAAGATATGGACGAACGAAGTTTGGTGGCTAAATAGAAAAAAAAATTATTGCACTGGCGCACGTGGGAAGTGCGCCAGTACAAATTTACATTGGCGCACTTCCCAAGTGCGCCCAGGCCGAGAGAAAACCTGCACAGCTTTCTGGTTTGACCCTGGCTGGTCTGGTCGGGTTCTGGTCGAATTTCTGAGCTCTACTGTGTCACTAGGGCTAACTTGTCACTTTCTGATTGGCTTCTCTTGAGATGGATGGCCTTGATTAACCCTAGCTTCATTGACGGCACTAATTAGTTTGAAACCCTATATAAACAGTCCCCTGGCCCCATTCTCTTTACTCTATTCTTCTTTAATCTTATGCTCTGCCTCCGTTCTTATTAAATAAAATAATGGCGTCGTTACTCTGCTGGAATCAAAACTTGGACTAATGCATCTTCTTCCAACCTGAATAGAATTAAAAGCTAAACCAAATCTCAAATCAAAGCTTAGAGCTACAACAACAATTACAGAGGAGCAATTCAGCATTTCTGCATCAACAATAGTTTATTATCCTTTCTTAAAACCACGAAAGGAAAGTACAGTTATTTTCCGATATAAACTTTAATTATAATTGTGACATGATTGTAAATCTGAATTTGAGGTTGTGTACGTTCTGTTTTGATATATTTTATTCTGTATCTCTTTCTTCTTTCTGTTCTATAGCCAGACTATCACGAGCCTACGCCACATCTCATAAGAGATTAACGCACAAACGCTAAACTTTGGGACAAATAATGAATGATGGCATAATTGGACATGGCTAATCTGTGACTGATGATTGTAAACTAGATTTAGATCTATGCATATTCTGTGAAATGGAAGAAGAGGAACCGTTGTATGTTAACATGTGACTTGAGACTTTGGACATAATGCATATTTTGAATTAAGATCTATTATAATTTAAAAGTTCTAGATTGTTGGGTATATTTTTATATAACGATTCATGACTTGAGATAAAAAGAGAATATGACGTAGGTGTGAAGATCTATATTAAGACTTGATAACTGTTAAATGTGAATAACACCTAAGTGGGAGATTTTTGAATATATGACATACATTTAAATCGATGGCTATATTTAGAATAATTTATATGTGAATCTTTTGTACTAGGCAAGTTTAACTAAGATTGGGACATGTGTTATATGGTAAATTATGACCATAATATGTGCCATGTAAATTCAATGCAAATGTGGGGTATATGATCATATTGTGAATCATGACAATTATTTAGGCATGCAAACTTAGGCTAAATTTATAATTAGGCAAGATATGTCAATAAAACTTTAAGGAAGGATTAAATCTGTTATACTGCCTAATATGCTAGTTCTGTTATATTGTCTAATCTGCTAGTTCTGTTATATTGCCTAATTTGCTAGTTCTGTTATATTGCCTAAACTGCTAATTAGATTGAATTTCCTAGTCTGCTAATTATGTTAAATTGCCTTATCTGCTAGATCTGTTAAATCGCCTAATCTGCAAGATCTGTTATCTGTTTAATCTGTTGAATGGCGTAATCGGTTGGAACTAAAATGCTGGTGTTTGAAGTATGTAAATCTGTAGGCTCGATTTAAAATTTAGCAAAACTTGTTAATAGAACCTCGAATAATCTGCTGTAACTTGTACAGAAGTTAATCTGTTAAATTAGCATGATTAGTCTGATATTAGCATAGTATGTGAATGAATGCATTGGCTAAACATGAAACATGGCTAACTCGAGGTTAGAATGAGTTTGCGGCGTAATCCTGCCCGGAACCGCCCGACACATCCAGTGGTCGCAAACAATAGGTTCTAATGTGAGAAGTTAGTCATAACGTGCTTGAAACCCGAGGTTAGACTCAGTTTGCGGCAGAAACCTGGCCGGAACCAACCGGCCTAACCAGTGGCCGCAAACTGTCAGTCTAATGTGAGAGGTCTGCGCGTAAATTTTTAATCGATACAAATTTGAGATAAATATGATGTCTAAAATGTGTTGGGTGGATAGGGTTAAACCCAATTGGACTAATGAATTTAACAAACCCGTTTCGTGAATCTGTAGGCCCAATTACAAAGTTAGACAAATATGTAAATCTGTTAAATCCGTATATCTGATCCGTTAGTCTGAAAACTTGTCTGATCTGTGAACTAGTTGATCTGAACTCTATATGTCTGAACTTGTAAACAAGTTAATCTGAAATCTGTTAGTCTGGGGACGCAAGGTTAGGAGGGAAAATTACTTGCTTCATCTGTTGTTTGGGACCCATATTAGTCAATAACCCTTTCTGGTATCAAAACTTTGACCCAACAGTAGGTAGTGTCCGGGCACGCTTACTGAACTAATTATAAGCGGTTCATTCTGATAATGGCGAGGGATGTTGATGGTGCGTTCCAACTGGGTCATGTGCGTGCATGGATCCCAGTCTGCCTCTGAGGATGTAAAATGCCGTGACTTCTGTAAATAGGTATGTGCCAATTGGTTGTCACTTTAGGGAGTGATACACCCTACTGTGGGGCCGACACAGGGTATTTATGTATTAGGGAGCCGATCGCTTGGGGGTAGGGGTTTATGGTACACTTAGTTCTGTCTATCTCTGTTGGTACCGTTTTTTTCTGTTGGGTGGTAACACCTGTCTGTTTCTGTGTGGTACCGTCTGTTCGGGTGGTAAAGGCCCATTTACTAGTGTACACCTAATTCTACATTCTGTTTCCGTAGGGATTAATCTGTTTCTGTTTCTGTACCTTCTGTTCGGGTGGTAAAGGCCCATTATTAGCATTCTGTTTCTGTCTGTTTCTGTTGGGGTGGTAAAGGCCCATTACTAGCATTCTCTTCTGTGGAAATTATTCTGTTCCCGTTTCTGTTTCAGTTTAGACATTGGGGTGACACCTAATCCTGTTATACTAGTATTAGTGCAGAGAAATGAAAAGTAATATTATTCTGTTTCTTCTGTTTAACCTAAGTACATCTGCTGCTCCTGTTACTGTTATCTCTTATCCAGCTTATTTTCATGTCATAATTATTATTATCTGTTCATATGCTGAAAGTCACTGGACTTGCCAGACTTTATGTCTGACCTTGCTTGTTTTCGCCTCTTTTTCTTCCGTTCCCCCCAGGTTTTCCAAGGAGGGAATACTTTAGATTGATCCGGATTTCTTCTTCTTGAAGTACTTAGAGTGCTTAAAGTATGGCTTGACTTCTTATGGCAGCTTCTGTGGGGATTATGATTTTAAAGTTTTGTACTCTGATGATTTTCTGAACAAGACTGATATTTATGTACTTGAGTTTTTGGTAAAGATGTAACCAAACTGATTTCTGTTTTCCGCTATAATAAAGTTATAATTTCTCAAATGTTGTTTATCTGTCTTGAAATTTTCTGTTCTATTTACTAAAATGCTCCACCAAAGTTAAGGCATTCCCTTTGTGAGTGACCTTAACGGAGGTGGGGTGTTACAACAGCCTTAGTTTATATAATATCATACTTGTATATACTTGTTGATGATGATCCTTCAAATAATCCCCCTGTGTATGTGAATCCTATAAACTATCAAATACTCCTCCTATCTATATGAATCCTATAAACTATCAAATACCCCTCCTGTCTATATGAATCCTATAAACTATGTCTATATTTTATAATTTCTTCCCCGTTGGAATTATCAAAAAGAAATAAAATCACTCCCCCTAACTCGTATAATTTTCTATATAAAATCTATAAGACATTAAGTAACTAATCCAAATTTTGATGTTCCCCCTTTATCTATAAGACATTAAGTAAAATATTCCGTTTAATAATTCTTATACTCCCCCTTAATCTTATATTCATATTATTCTATGTTTATAGAGTTATTACTAATTATATCACTTAACTTATAAACATAAATGATTATTGCATTAAACTTGAGTTTGTACAAATACAGGAATTTATACAAATACAAAAAATCGTAAGAACGCAATGAAACGAAAAATCAAAGAAAATCTTAAACACTAATTATTTTTGACAATGAGAGATTTGTGAATTGGAAAATTTGGATAATGGAGACAAAATTCTCCATTCCTTTCAATCACATTCCCATTTTGGTTGAATAAGACCTCTCCTACACATATAACCTTATCGTCTTCTTCCGTAATCGTTGGTTGAGTCTCTTGTTGTTCTTCCTCCTCCATCATTTCTTCTTCCTCTTCTGGTTCTTCCTCTGGTTCTTCCTCCCCTTCCATGGATTGATCATCATCATCGATGATAATCGAATTAGCCTAATTATCCATTATGAATTTAAGTATACTCCTGACACGAACCAAACCCCCGTTCCGCAGTAGCAAGGTCGGTCTTTGGAAAATAACATATTAATCACATCAGCAGATTACAGAATATAGCATAATACACAAAATTAAAGAATAATTTACATCATATCATAACAGCAGAATCATAATCATCATCAGAGTTACACAGATACAGGATCTTTACTTAGTACACAACAAGTTTCATCAAATAGATAATAAGTCTACAGCGGAATCAAATATAAACATACATAAGGTAATGTTTAAGAGTTCAAAAGAAATGATAAAAAGTCAAGTCTTCATCTTCAGCCAAAAGAGCACCCAATGCTATGGTGAATATCCAAAAAGAAAGCCAATTACCTGTTCACTAGGCTACCCATGTGAAAATAGAGGCACCCGAGTTTGCAAGTGGAAAACAAACTACGATTCAATCATGGTACTGGTATGAGAAATTCTACGGTTACTTAACTTTTTTAAGAATGAGGCAAATCACAGGACCACGCCGTATGTCACAGACTGGGTTTACTCCATTGGATTGCCGACGCATAAAATAAAGTAAATCAAGTAAACGACGGAATGCTTTTTATAAAAATGAAGTCGTTATAAGACTCAGGTCCTATCACACAATGCAACGCAAGCCGGAGGATAGAGTTTTACCTTATAATGGCCAAACATGCTTGATACGCTTTAAAAACAAATCATTTTGATATTACTATAGGTGCATAGCGTATAAAACAACTTCAAATATAAATGTATCAATCATAGACGGCATAGTACCCCATGATACTATGTTGCCATATAGGTCTACAATTAAAACCGCATGATGTTGTATTGGAAATTGGATTTCCGTCATGAGTCAAGGCAAGGGATGGTCTCCTTACCGATTCTGATCACCTCTAGCAAAATGACCCAGGATCACACCTATGGGCAACCCTTGGATCCTGCAAGGCCAGTCCTCCCTTACTTTTGAGGATTGGTTATTCCTGAATAATACGTTTCCCGGTCCTATCAGACCTATCACTTGAGCCTTTTAGTCGACTTTATGTCCGAGGCGCCTCGTAATCCATCATCCACATAAGTAAAAATGTCTGGGCTCCATACCATGACACAACTTCTAGCTAGAAAGAAACGTATGCACTCCTTGCGTCCCTTATCTCGTTTCTAACTCATACTGGGGTATGATGCTCACGAATCAACGCTATACACAAAGTTGTGCTACTTAAAGTTGTGCTTTGATCATCATCCACAAGACTCTTCTTTTCAACAAAAGCCTTGATCACTTGCATCTTGGCATGCCACACTGTCAATCTATACTATGTCATTGATTTCCACCAATATATAACCTCTAAGCTCATATGTCTTAGAGAAGGGCGTTAAGCAAGAGAATAAATTCTCCACCACCAAACAGATATATATTTAGCAGAGATCAACAACATAGCACACACTACAATGTCAAACATACAATCCATTTATACGTTCGTTCTAGGTCCGAATGAAACCGGAGGCACCTCATTCCTCATTCCACATGTCCAATACAGAAGAGAAGTCCTCGCATATCCCAAAAATCAATAAGTATGTCCGGGCAACTACCACTATAACCCCTTCAAGGGAGCTACTCACATCCAAGGCATCAGTAGTAATCCATTCGATGTGAAGATTGTCGTTCTTGCACCGTCTTCATTACCTTCGACTTTTAATCGTCGTTTAATTATTTGAAATGAGATTTAACTCGGTCATTCCAAATAATTCTCGCATAAATTTCAAATCAAATTCTTTCCCTTGGTTAAATCATTGGCCTTCATCATTTGTTACTGTGTGTAAAAAGTTTTAGTCGAGAGTTTAATTCAGTCATCGAATTAGATACTCAAGTCATATCATATCCAACATTCATTTTATACGTTTTCATCTCAAATTGTATTTGACCACTTTTATTTTTCAAACCAAGCAAAGTTGGGTTGCACACATTTTAAATCGCTTAAAATAATTTGAAACGATTTATCAAACGATTTCGAATAAAATCGATTGCTGAAATTTGCGAATTAGAGAAACTAACAAGTCACAAACGAAGTCAAAATGGGTCGAAACTCGACCAGGAAAGAGCCTGTATAGACCTAAACTATTGACCAAAATAGGATTCAGACGTCTGAATTTGCATTTTCCTGAAGCAGCAAGAATTTAGTTCATTTTGGTGCAATTTAAGACGTCTGATTTTTTTTACTAGACGTCTGAATTAAAAATTCCAGACATTTAAATTGCTCTGCTTGTTTCATAATTATTTGAAGCAGGTGAGACGTCTAAATCAAAATATTCAGACGTCTGAATCCTGAACCAGAGCACAATTTGCCTAGACAACAAGCTCTAAGTGATATCAACTAATGCCCGAAGGCCTATGGTGTTATGTACATGCAAATGAGGCTTGTAAAACTCACCGGGTAGCTCATAACACCAAACTCACATGCACATTCATTCAAGAGATTTGTAATGATTTTTTATTATAAATTCCAAAACGGGCAAATTTTCTAATCAAAGCAATCAAATACGATTTAAGTGACTTGTGAAGACTTAAAACTTTGCAGGGGCGGCAACGAAGCTTCACAATATCACTGAATCAAATCAAAGCTTATGAATTAGATTGTGTGGACAATTCTAATCATAATTTTCCAATTCAATGAAACATGAATACATGAAACTGACTAAGTTACACAAGCCTACCCAATATACTAGCGTATGCAAACTCAACGAATACTAAATTACACTTTTACAAGCTAATGGCTTGTGGCATGCATGTGGGTTTATGAATAACTCACCTATCTCAAATAAAAACAATTTTTATTGCAATACTTAACATTTATCCTCATGTTAAACTCATATGATCAATCAGTAGTCATTTCATCAACCCAAACATAATCAACTACTACATATTTAATTAGTACTAGCCCTTTTTTTCCTCACAACAAATATTATGATAGAAAATCTCACCTTTGCTTGCTTACAAACAAGAAATAGATCCAATAGCAAGCAAAATCAACCTCTCTTCCAATATTGCATGCAAATCTCCAATCCAAGCACATATAAATAGATTTCCTAAGAGTTAGGTCACAGGAATCATCTAAAATCAAAGAGGAGATAAGTTAGAGAAGATGGAGAAGATGAAAAGGAAGCTTACCAAGGTTTCCTCTTCGATTTCCTCTTTGATTTGAGCAACTAATTGAAATTCCTAGCTTAAGAATTTTAATTTCCCATTCCTTTCCCCATTTTCTAATTTTTCTTCTAAGTGTTGAAGGTGAATGAGAGGAGAGCGCTAATTTGGCTATATGGAGTGGGCTAGGTTGGCTAAGCAAGGTCCCAATTTTCATAAACTCGAAATATATCAAAGCTTATAGTTTTCGAGCACACAAACGACATTTCGGACTCAATGGAAGTTGTTTCGAGCCCAAATTCATCCATATGCAAAAAGTGATATTTTGGTCACACACACAAAGAAAAGACCAAATTTCCCCCAACTCTAAAGGTATTAATGTTTATAGTTTTCAAACACGCAAATGGAATGTTGAACTCAATGGAAGTGATTTCGAGTTTAAATTCATCCGTATACAAAATGTGACTTTTAGGGTTATATATAATATATATATATATATATGTACTCCATAACTACTATTCTAAATTTTAATTTAGACATAAATTACAATTTATAAAGTGAAATCTAAATTTCTCACATTCGTCAGAAAATTGCAATTCAAAATATTCCAACATTTCTTGTTTTATCAAATTCTGATTTATATTGAATTCTATATATTAATTCAAAGTTCAAAATCAAATTTTCAAACTACCGCGCCATTTCAATCTCATTTTAATTAAAACTTTAAATTTATATATTCTAACTTCGATTAAAATAAATTTTAAATTGTTTATTCTCAAAATAATCCATCTAAAATATTTAATTTCTCTAAAAATATATTAAAAATAAATTTTAAATTGGTTCCAAAAATACGGGTTGTTACAATCTCCCCCACTTAAAACTTTTTCATCACCAAAAAAGAAATAACGGCAAAGTAGGAACTACATAGTAATGTAATATAATATAAATGTACCTCTCAATAGAGCTAATCAGAGATATCCACTCTGCACCTGAGATAAGCCTGTTTAATGTTATCCTCAGTTTCCCACGTGCAGTCTCTAGGATCTCCGCTCCATTGCACTTTGACTAAATGCACCTTCTTGTTCCTTAGAACTCTGGTTTCTCTACCAATAATCTTTTTCGGTTCCCTATGCACATCCAAACTCGGAATAAAATCCTAATATTGTTGCGATGCTTCTTCCACGATCAAGTCTGGATCATCTACATGTTTCCGAAGTTGAAAAATGTGAAATACACCATGTACTCCGAGCAACCAGTCTAGCAACTGAACCCTGTAAGCAGGAGACCCAATCTTCTCGAGTATAGGAAACGAGCCAATATATCTAGGTGACAAATTCCCCGTCTTCCCAAATCAGACAACTCCTCTCATCAGAGAATTCTTAAATACACGTAATCACTAACAGAAAATGTTAATTCTCTTCCTCTAGAATCCGCATAACTCTTCTGTCGACTCTGTGCCGCTTGGGGTCGCTTCTTAATGAAATCCACTTTATATGAAGCTTCTTGGATCATATCTGGACCAAATACCAACCGATTACCAGGCTCTATCCAAAATGCAGGAGATCTACATGGTCTACCATACAACGCTTCAAATGGAGACATTTTTAAACTTGCCTGGAAGCTATTATTATATGAAAACTCAACCAAATGTATGTCATCTTCCCAAGATCCTCCAAAATCAAGAATAAAAGCCCACAATAAATCATCTAATATACGATTCACCCTCTCAGTATGGCCGTCTGTTTGAGGATGATATGCAGTGCTAAGATTGATCTTGGTTCCTAATTCGGATTGGAATGCTTCCCCGAACTTACTGGCAAAGATCGGATCACGATCACTAACAATGCTGTTAGGAATTCCATGTAGTCTAACATTCTCTCTCGCATAAATCTGAGCCAAACTCTGAGCTGTTCTAGTTGACTTCACTGTAATAAAATGGGCGCTCTTCGTGAAACGATCAACTATAACCCAAATACTATCATTGCCCTTCTTGGTCCTAGGCAAACTATCAATGAAATCCATGGATGTCTAATCCCACTTCCATTCTGGAATCTCCAAAGGTTGCAACAAACCAGCGACCTTCTGTTGATCACTCTTGACTTGTTGGCAAGTATAACACCTGCTAACATATGTAGAAATGTCTCTCTTCATTGACTTCCACCAGAATGTACACTTAACATCGTAATACGTCTTGCTCACCCCTGGATGAATACTAAGCTTAGATTTGTGGCATTCATCCATTACTTCTCTTTTGAGCTCGATAATATCCGGAACATAGATTCGTCCTTGCAATCTAAGATTTCCTTTGCTATCAATTTGAAAGCTTGAAACTTCTCCTTCTTGAAATCGTTTGCTAATCATATGAATAAACTCATCCTCCTTCTATAAAACAGAAATCTTCTCGATCAACGAAGGCGTAATAATCAGATTAGTGATGATTGCATTCTTCCTACTAAATGCATCCGCTACAACATTGGCTTTCCCTAGAGTATACCAGATATCAAGATCGTATGCTGCAAGAAATTCTAATCAACGTTGTTGTCTCAAATTCAAGTCTTTTTGGGTGAACGGATATTTCAGTGATTTATGATTTGTATATAATTCGAACTTTTCACCCAAAAGATAACGCCTGCATATCTTTAAAGCGAATACCACGGCTAACAACTCTAGATCGTGAGTAACATATCTCTTCTCATACGGCTTCAACTGACGGCTAGCATAAGCAACAACTTGGCCTCTTTCCATTAACATTGCACCTACTCCTTCATGAGAAGCATCGGTATAGACAGTCAAATCATGATTGCCATCTATAATAGTCAACACTGGAGGAGTAGCCAGCCTTACTTTCAGCTCTTGGAAAGCTGCCTCACATTCTGTCGTCCAATTAGATCTCATATGCTTCTTTGTAAGCTTCGTCAATGGACTAGACAGCTTCTAAAAATCCTTAACGAATTTCCGATAATAGCCTGCCAATCCCAAAAAACTTTTGACTTCTATGGGAGTTCTTTGTTGCTTCCAATCTCTAATGGCTGTAATCTTGTCGGGATCCACTGAAATTCCTTCCTTCGATACGATATAACTGCGGAACTTCACTTCTTCTTGCCAAAATATGCATTTAGAAAACTTGGCTTTTAATACGTTCTTTCTCAGAATTTCCAAAACCTCTTCCAAATGTTTCGCATGCTCGCTAGCTAACTTAGAAAATATTAATATATCATCTATGAAAACTAGCACAAATTTATTCAACACTCCACGAAATACTCAATTCATCAAATCAATAAAATAAGCAGGAGCGCTACATAATCCAAATGGCATTACTAACCACTCATAAAATAAGTTTGGACTTCTTAAAGCGGTCAAAGGAACACATTCTTCGGCAATCCGCAGTTGATGGAACCCGTAGCTAGGTCCATGTTGAAAACACTCGGGCTCCATTCAAGCAATCTAATAAATCATCAATGCGCAGCAATGGATATTTATTCTTCAACATTTGCTTACTTAAGTCTCGGTAATCTACGCATAATCGGAGAGTACCGTCTGACTTAGGAACAAATACCACGGTTGCTCCCCAACTCGAGAAACTAGGCCTGATTAGACCTTTCCATAACAATTATCGAGTTTGATCACCCAACTCTTCTTTTTCTTTCAATGTCATTCTTCGAATTGCATGCACAACTGGCTTTGCATTCAGAACTAAATCGATTTTGAAATCAATTCCTCTTCGCGGAGGAAAGCTATCAACTTCTTCGAACACATCCGCGTAATCTCTAACAACGGGAATATTCTCAATAGAAGTAGGAGAAACTTCAAGAGCAGACCAAAATTCTTTTCTATCTGAACTTAAGCCTATGCATGGTATAATAATACTTCCAAGTTTTGTTTTAACTTTATCCTCTATTTCGGCACATTTAACTTCAGCCTCGTACTTAGTCAACCAATCCAACCCAAGTATAATATCAAATTCAGAAAGATTTATGACGATCAAATCAAAGGAAAACCCGTAAAAAGAATAGGAAACAGGCACCCTACTATACAAACAAAGAATAAGCGAACCCGTTATCAGATTATGAACACTAATTGATTCTTCAAGATTTCTTAATTTTAAATTTAACTTCTTAATCGTGTTGCACGAAATAAAACTACGCGATGCTCCCTTATCAAATAATACTTTAATAGGAATATTTTTAATTGTAAGTGTACCTTCTGACACATCTGGTCTACCTTTGCCGGTAAAAGGAGCTGGCGCATTCGCCCCTTCATAAACATGAGCTACTCCAGCTTTCTTAGTTAACGGGTTGTTTTGTAACACCCCACCTCCGCTAGGGTCACTCACAAAGGGAATGCACTAGTTTTGGTGGAGTGTTACATTTGGTATCAGAGCAGAAGGTTACCAGGCTGGGCAAAAAGTTTTAAAAACCTTCTGAAACTATTTTCAAAACCATTTATAAAGAAGCATTTTTCAAGAAAAGTTTTATGTTTAAAAAGGCTATTCCCCAAAAGCCATTAGCACTTTCCTTTGTTTCCTCGCTTGAATCTTTTCCTTTTCGTTTTTCAGCATGGCTGATCTTAACCTGCCTGAGGGAATACCCGTGCCTGGATGGTTCCGAAGGTACTTAGAAGCCAGGGCCAACGACGCGGGCACGGCAGACATCCCTCCTCCCCCAATGGCTGCGGTTCCTCCTCCTCCTGGTACCGCCTTTGCCAAAATATGCAAAGACTTTAAAGCAATGGGCGACAAGAACTTCGTTGGAACTGAAACCTTTGTTGAGGCACGAAACTGGCAAAAGGAAACATAAGACTTGTTCATTATCTTTGATATGGAGGACCATAGGAAAGTTCAGTTGATAGCATGGTTGTTGAAAGAGGAAGCTGCATTTTGGTGGGAAGTCACCAACGCTACCAGGCCAGTTGAGACTTGGGAAGACTTTAGAGAGAGGTTTGGGCTTAAATTCTTGTCGTCAGCAGAAAAGAACCTTCAGATGGAGAGGTTCCTAGCACTCAAGCAAGGGGATATGTCTGTGAGGGAGTACGTGAATAAGTTTAATCAGCTTGCTCGGTTCGGTTTGGATTTGGTCAACACAACCCAGAAAAAGGCTGTACGCTTTGCTCGAGGATTGAACGAGCCACTACACAGCTTGGCCCTAACTCATATACCCATGGGGGCGACCTTTGAAAGCTTGGTGGATATGGCTTTACTTCATGAGGAAGACAAGAATAGCAAGAAGGAGGTTAAGCCTAATAAGACTCAGAATAAGAAAGCTGACTTCAAGAAGGGGAACAACAAGAATAACAAGGGCAACAACAAACCATGTGAGATGAGGATGTAACAACCCAAATTTTTATAACATGTTAAAACAAGAAATCAGGGCAGAATTAAATTATAAGTTAAGAATCAATGGGAATGGGTTACGCCATTGTGTTCGTCTCGAAATTCTGCTTGAAAACGAGACCGAAATTTCGAAAATCGGAGTCCGTATGACCAAGATATGGCCCATAGAAGATTTCAGAAAATTCAAAATTCTGCCCGAAATTCAAATTCAGCCCCAAACAGATTGGGCGGGAAAATTTCCCGCCCAGCCCCAGGTCGACTGGGGAGTCGACCTCCCCAGCCCCAGGTCGACTGCCCAGTCGACTTGGGTGTCGACCTGGGGGTCGACTTCCCTGGTCGGCCATGTTTGCCTGGTGCACCTGTTTGCTCCTTTGGGTCTGTTCAGTTGGCTTGTGACGGGATTTGATGGTTCAGATCTAAACCAGGGTTAATCCTATGGCCTAAACTTGTCTCTACACCTATAAAAACACCCTAAGACCTAGCCTAAACCACCACAAATCATCCTAACAATTAAGTGCTGCCAAAATGCTCCTAAATCATGGCCTCCATCTTCATCATTGAGAGCTTGAGAGTTCTAAACTAAAGCTAAGGCAAAGGAGCAATCTTTCTCCATCAAATCAAAGGAGCTACTTATATTCTCAAGGCTTCTAGTGTTGCTACATCATTCCTAGAGCTTCTACAACGTCTCTATCTTGTTCTATTTTGTTCTAGTTCTCATATCCACGATTTATAAGTCCCACTCTACTCTTAGATTTAAACTATGAAATTAATATGAACATGTAGCAAGTTGAAATGGGATTCTTGTGTAATACTTGTCTTTGGTCTATCATTGTATGCATAGATCCATTTATGACTCTTTTGATCTATGATTGTGGAACTATCATGAACCTAGTACCGTTCATCTTGATTTTTGGGTAGAAAGCTATGAGCTTTATTTGGGGATTTTGCATAATGCAACATAGAACCCCTCATAACCTTGATGTTAACTTGCCTATGATGTTGAACTACATGCTAGTCACAAGTTTATCACTCTATGTCAACTATTGCCTTGTTATCACCCTATTTGCTAAGTTTTGATGTCATACATGTTTTGAGGCCAATAATCCTCTATGCTAGTTGCGATGAACACCTTTGCCTCAAATATCATCATGTTTAACTTATGACCAACTTTACCACCTTATGCCCATCTTTGTCATATTGTTATGTTCCCCTTCTTGATCTATTTGTATTGATGCGAATTTACGTGCGATGGGAATACGTTATGGGTACTGAGGCGAACTTGAAATGACATGAAAAACATGACTTGAAATGTGACATGAAAATTGATTATGCTTGAAAACTTGAATGTGGTCATGACATGTAGAAAACCATAAGGTGGCCAACTTGAGGTTGGGTTGAGTTTGTAGCGTAAATCTGCCCGGAACCGCCCGGCAAATCCAGTGGCTACAAACAATAGGACCCAATGTGAGTAGTTGGTCATATCGCGCTTGAAACCCGAGGTTAGACTAGGTTGTGGTGTAAAGCTGCCCGGACCCGCCCGGCACATCCAGTAACCACAACAAAGTCTAATGTGAGAGGTTGGGCGCATTAAATTAATTAATGCCACATGTTAGGGTTAAGTCATGAACCACTTGGATACACTTAACCAACTTGATACATGATTGGATAGGGTTAACCACACTTAACCCGTTAGAAACCCTAGTTACGTGGTCCTTTTCAGCAGTAACCCTCTTGGATGTATCATGATACCCTAGGGACTAGGCTAGGGTGGGGCACGATTACTGGGCTGATTGTAAGCGACCAGAAAGACGGCTGAGTAGGTGCGCCAGTGTAGGTTCAGACGGGCTATGGTCGTGCACATAGTCCGGAGTTGAAAAAAACCAGACATGGGCACCAGTAGGTTTAGACTGTGCGTGCTTGATTTGAGTCAGTGGTTGGCACCCTAGGGCTTGATACACCCTAGGGTGGACCTAGCACAGTTGACTACATTCCATGATTGGGCCGTATGACACCGACACTCGACGAGTTAGGCTTATAGGGAGCCGATCGACTAAATCATATAGTTGGACCTTGACTTGGGTCATCTCATGATATTGGGCCAAGGGATCATTTCTTCTTTATACTTGACACGGGTTAGAATACTAGTACTGTTGGTGCAAAAAAACTAAACCTTGTATATGCGATGCCACACTTGATCTACCTTGTTATCTATTTATCATGCCAGTTAGTTACCATCTTTATGTTTCATCTCGGTTTCTCATGTTTAGTTAACTTCATTAGTTTTTATATTAATAGTAGGTAGGACTTACCAGTCTTTATGACTGACCCTTTTTCTTTCGCCTCTTTTCTTCCATTCCCCCCCAGGTTCTCACGGAGGGAACACTAGTGCTTAGCTTGGACATTTGGCTTGCTTTCTTGACAGCTCATGTACGGTTTGGACTTGAGCTTGCTATGGCTTCACCGCATCTATTTTGGGGATAGTTTACTTTATGTTATTTTCAGTTTATGTTTTTCTAGACTTGTGGTAGTTGGAAAATGATGACTAAGTATTTTGATGTAAGTTGACTTTGGTTTTGAAATGGTTAACTATGGTTTTTAAATTTCTACCGCTGCTTTACTTATTTATTTATCTATGTCCTGTCTTGTGATATCTCTGTGCATGCTTACCTAGACAAAACCCCTCCAAAGCTAGTGCAATCACTCGTGAGTGGCCCTGGTGGAGGTGGGGTGTTACATTTGGTATCAGAGTATGATGTTTACTAGACCGGACAAAAGTTTTAAAAACCCTTTTGAAAAACTATTTTCAAAACCAATTAAGTATTTTTCCAAGGAAAGTCTAGTTTATTTTAAAAGGTTATTCCCCAAAAGCCATTAGCACTATCCTTCGTTTCCTTGTTCTAAATCTATCTTTTACTTCGTTTCAGTATGGCCGATAACTTTATCATCCCGGAGGGAATACCGGTACCTCTTTGGTTTAGGAGGTACATGGAGGCTAGGGCAAATGGAGCCGGCCCAGCAAACACTCCCACTCCTCCTCCCGTACCTGAGGTTCCTCCTCCTCCTCCTCCTCAGCGTCCACAAGCAGATTTCGCAAAGATTTGCAAAGACTTTAAGGCGATGGGTGGCAAAAAATTTGTTGGGACAGAGACTTATGTTGAGGCAAGAAACTGGTTAAGGGAAACTGAAGACCTTTTTTGCTATCTTTGATGTAGAAGATAGTATGAAAGTTCTGTTGGCAGTATGGCTATTGAAAGAGGAAGCTGCTTATTGGTGGGAAGTCACCAACGCTACTAGGCCTATAGAGACTTGGGCCGACTTTAGGATGAGGTTTGAGCTTAAGTTTGTATCATATGCTGAAGAGAATCTGCAAATGGAGAGGTTTATATCTTTGAAGCAAGGGGACATGACCGTGAGGGAGTATGTGAATAAGTTTAACCAGCTTGCTCAATTCGGTTTAGACATGGTTAACACACCTCAGAAGAAGGCTCTACGCTTTGCTCGAGGATTGAATGAGCCATTGCAAGGTTTGTCCATGTCTCATATACCCATGGGGGCCACTTTTGAGAGCTTAGTGGACATGGCCATGCTTCAAGGAGATGATAAGAATGGCAAGAAAGAAGTTAAGCTTAATGAGACTCAAACCAAGAAGGTGGACTCCAAGTGGGGAGGCAACCAGAACAACCAGAACAACAAGAACAACAAGGGTAACAAGGCCAACAACAACAAGGCAAGGGAGACAAGGAAGTGCAACTTCTGTGGGATCACTGGACACATAGTCAAAGATTGTAGGAAAAAGAAGAGGAAGATGGGAGAATGCTTTCATTGCGTAAAGTCTGGACACTACAGTAAGGATTGCCCAAAGAAGCAAGGACAGGGGCAAGGACAGACTCAGCGAGCAGGACCTTCTAGAGGGCAGATGCATGCTCTCAACACTACTCCAGCTCCGAACCGAGGTAGTATTTCTGTAGAAAGCCTTGTTTACATTTCTGGTTTTCCTGTTCGAACTTTATTTGATTCTGGCGCATCGCATACCTTTATTTCTTCTAACATTGTTGAAAGTTTGCACCTAAGTACTAGTCTAGTTGAGGATCTCGTTAGTGTTTCAAATCCAATTGGGGGTTCCGCCCATCTATCTATGATTTGTATGGATTTGAGGATTTCTATCTTGACCGTAGAATTCACATGTAATGCTTATGTTCTCGGGTTCATGGGATATGGGTTGATTTTGGGCATGGATTGGTTGTCCAGTTATGGAGCCATTCTCGATTGTGAGCATAGGGTAGTGAGGCTTATGACTTGCCTTGGCAGTACCCTAGAGATTTCTTGTAACCCTATGGATCCCGTCATGTTATGCTATCTTGAATCCCTCGACTCGTCTATTGACAATCTTCAATCTGTGAGGGTGGTCCGAGAATATCCTGATGTCTTTGATGAGGTGAAGGGGTTACCCCCTAAACGCGAGATAGACTTCCGTATTTATCTTGTTGATAATGCCAAGCCAGTTTCATTGCCTGTTAGGCACATGACCCCGCGAGAAAGAAGAGAGCTTAGCAAGCAAGTCAAGGAGTTGCTTGAGAAAAATTTCATTAGGCGAAGCATTTCTGAATGGGGTGCTCCTGTGGTATTTGCTACTAAGGCGGATGGTTCGCTTCGTCTATGTGTTGATTATCGTGAGTTAAACAAGCTGACAAAGAAGAATAGGCACCCGTTACCGAGGATTGATGATCTCTTTGACCAGCTTGTAGGTGCTTCTGTTTTCTCTCAACTTGATCTAGCCACCGGATTCCATCAGCTTAGAGTGGCTGAAGATAGTATTGACAAGACTGCGTTTAGGACTCCAGATGGATTCTTTGAATGGCTCGTCATGCCGTTCGGTTTGACTAATGCACCCGCATACTTCATTGATTTGATGAGTAGGGTGTTTAGGGAGTTCCTTAACAAGTTTGTGGTTGTCTTCGTGGATGATATTCTGATCTTCTCTAAGGACGAGGAAGAGCATGCTACACATCTCAAGGAGGTTATTGATACGCTTATAGCTCATCAGTTAAAAGCCAAGTTCTCAAAATGCCATTTTTGGAGAAGGGAAGTTCGGTTCCTTGGGCATATAGTTTCTAAGCAAGGCATAGCGGTGGATCCCGCTAAAGTAGTGGCGGTACAAGACTGGAAAGTTCCGAAGAATGCAACTGAAGTGAGAAGCTTTCTCGGTCTGGCAGGATTTTATAGGAAGTTCATTAAGGATTTCGCTAAGATTCCAGCCCCTCTCACTAAGTTAACGAAGAAGAACTTAGTCTTTGCATGGGACTTAGAGTGTGAGGTTGCTTTTCAAAGGCTCAAGAAAGCCCTCACCACAGCTCCAGTTCTAGCATTACCCGATGGAGGGAAGTTGTTTACCGTGTACACTGATGCATTAGGCATGGGATTAGGCGCTGTCCTGATGCAAGAAGGGAGAGTGATATGCTTTGGGGGTAGGCAACTCAAAGTTCATGAGAAGAACTATCCCACTCATGATTTGGAGTTGGCGGCGATCGTCTTTGCACTCAAATCTTGGCGCCATTATCTTCTAGGTGAAAGGTTTGAGTTATATACTGATCACAAGTCGCTCAAGTACCTCTTCTCGCAGAAAGATTTGAATCTAAGGCAGCAGAGGTGGATGGAATTCTTGGCATCATATGACTTCGATATAGCTTATACCCCTGGCAAGGGTAATGTTGTGGCAGATGCGCTAAGTAGAAGAAGGTTGACTTTGAGTCCCTTGTTTGTTGAGATGAAGAGCCTAGAGTTCTTGGCAACCTTTGATTTTACACCTGCTGTTGAGTCGATGACTAGTTCGTTAGCATCCCTTGAGCTTAGACCAACACTTCTTGATCAAGTTGGGACTTCACAGAGGGAAGACCCGCAGATAGTCGAGATCATGGACAAGTTGATTCGTGGTGAGACGTCAAGTCACCTCGCTAGATATACTATTGATGACAAGGGGTGGCTAAGGCGTGATGAAAGACTATGTGTCCCACAAGTGGGAGACTTAGTAAATAAAGTTCTTGAGGAGGCGCATCACTCGAGGATGACCATACATCCCGGAGGGGATAAGATGTACCGGGATATGAAGCGCATTTTCTTTTGGGTTGGGATGAAAAAGGATGTTGCAGAGTTTGTTTCTAGATGCATTGTTTGCCAATAAGTAAAGGCCGAGTCGATGAAGCCCGGTGGGCTACTGCATCCATTGGAGGTCCCGCAATGGAAGTGGGAAAGTATCTCTATGGATTTTGTGGATGGATTGCCGAGATCAAGGAAGGGGAATACTAGCATATGGGTCATAGTGGATAGACTCACGAAGAGTGCTCATTTCATTGCAGTGAAGAGCAAGAGGACCGCATCATGGCTAGCATCTGTTTATCTTCGAGAGAAAGTGCGATTGCATGGAGTTCCTTCTAGCATAGTTAGCGATCGTGACCCAATCTTCACTAGCCAATTTTGGAATAGTTTGCAAGAAGCGATGGGTACGCGATTGAATCTAAGTACAACCTATCACCCACAGACGGATGGTCAGATCGAAAGAGTGAATAGGGTACTGGAAGATCTGTTGAGGCTATGCATTCTTGACTTTGGTGGCACTTGGGAATACCACCTTCCTCTCGTAGAGTTTGCTTATAATAACAGCTACCAAGCAAGCATAGGGATGGCACCATTCGAAGCTTTGTATGGGAGGCCGTGCAAGTCACCAACATGTTGGTGGGAGACGACGGATAAGCTTATACTTGGGCGACAAGATAAGGGACACATCCGAGAAGGTTGAGTTGATTCGAAGGCGGATGAAAACGGCCCAAGGCAGACAGAAATCCTATGCAGACAAGCGAAGGACAGACTTAGAGTTTGAAGTTGGAGATATGGTCTTTGTGAAGGTTTCTCCCTTGCGAAATGTGGTTCGTTTTGGAGCAGTTGGAAAGCTAGCACCAAGGTTCGTAGGACCCTTCCCTATCATCGATAAGATTGGGCAAATGGCTTATAGGGTGGAATTGCCCGAGAAGCTGGCTGGAGTGCACAATGTCTTTCATGTCTCGCATCTCCGAAAATGCCTACATGAATCAGCCGAAGTAGTTGAGCCTAGCATTCTTGAAGACGTGGAGGTAGAGAAAGAGGCAACCCTGGCGCGAGCACCGATTCGTATCTTGGGAACGGAGATCAAGAAGCTGAGGAATCGAGAAGTCAAGTTAGTAAAGGTTCAGTGGAGTGAAGCCGATGAAGATGCAACTTGGGAAACCGAGGAGAAGATGCGTGGGCTTTATCCATTTCTTTTTTAGGGTACATTCTCAATCTCTTTTCCTAGTTAGCATATCTTTCTTTTGCTATCCATGTTTATCTTGTTACTTCGTTAATCTTGTCATGAGAACCTTAGGTAGAAACCCTTTGGATGAAACATGTATTTGAAACATGTTATGCTTGATGGTTGCAATTGGTTGCAAGTGTTTGCAAGTGGTTACTCATGGATGCATGATACACGTTAGGCACTAAGATCGGCTCACACACTTTCATATTGCATATGCATGAGTGTTTATGCTTATTCATGGATGAAACTTGTTATGCTATCACGTGGATGTTGCATATGAATGAATGTTATGTGCACTCATGTAGAGATTATAAATTATGTTAGGAATTTGCATACATTTGGACTCATTTCACTAACATATTCTGCATTAAGGAGGTTTACCGAGTCAGTAACCGCCTGATTTTCGCATTAGATAGGTGCATATACACACACTTTTGCATATGTTCATACAGCATTTGAAATCTTTTAAGGACAATGATTACTTGTGGATGATGTGTTGAGTAGATGGATGATGGATGGTAGGATACGTTCTTCCTAATTTGGAGATTTCGGGGACGAAATCCTTTAAGGTGGGGAGAATGTAACAACCCAAATTTTTATAACATGTTAAAACAAGAAATTAGGGAAGAATTAAATTATAAGTTAAGAATCAATGGGAAAGGGTTGAGCCATTGAGTTCGTCTCGAAATTCTGCTTGAAAACGAGTCCGAAATTTCAAAAATCGGAGTCCGTATGACCAAGATATGGCCCATAGAAGATTTCAGAAAATTCAAAATTCAGCCCGAAATTCAAATTCAGCCCCAAACAGATTGGGCGGGAAAATTTCCCGCCTAGCCCCAGGTCGACTAGGGAGTCGACCTCCCCAGCCCCAGGTCGACTGCCTAGTCGACTTTGGTGTCGACCTGGGGGTCGACTTCCCTGGTCGGCCATGTTTGCCTGGTGCACCTGTTTGCTCCTTTGGGTCTGTTCAGTTGGCCTGTGACGGGATTTGATGGTTCATATCTAAACTAGGGTTAATCCTATGGCCTAAACTTGTCTCTACACCTATAAAAACACCCTAAGACCTAGCCTAAACCACCAAAAATCATCCTAACAATTAAGTGCTGCCAAAATGCTCCTAAATCATGGCCTCCATCTTCATCATTGAGAGCTTGAGAGTTCTAAACTAAAGCTAAGGCAAAGGAGCAATCTTTCTCCATCAAATCAAAGGAGCTACTTATATTCTCAAGGCTTCTAGTGTTACTACATCATTCCTAGAGCTTCTACAACGTCTCTATCTTGTTCTATTTTGTTCTAGTTCTCATAGCCACGATTTGTAAGCCCCACTCTACTCTTAGATTTAAACTATGAAATTAATATGAACATGTAGCAAGTTGAAATGGGATTCTTGTGTAATACTTGTCTTTGGTCTATCATTATATGCATAGATCCATTTATGACTCTTTTGATCTATGATTGTGGAACTATCATGAACCTAGTACCGTTCATCTTGATTTTTGGGTAGAAAGCTATGAGCTTTATTTGGGGATTTTGCATAACGCAACATAGAACCCCTCATAACCTTGATGTTAACTTGCCTATGATGTTGAACTACATGCTAGTCACAAGTTTATCACTCTATGTCAACTATTGCCTTGTTATCACCCTATTTGCTAAGTTTTGATGTCATACATGTTTTGAGGCCAATAATCCTATATGCTAGTTGTGATGAACACCTTTGCCTCAAATATCATCATGTTTAACTTATGACCAACTTTACCACCTTATGCCCATCTTTGTCATATTGTTATGTTCCCCTTCTTGATCTATTTGTATTGATGCGAATTTACGTGCGATGGGAATACGTTATGGGTAGTGAGGCGAACTTGAAATGACATGAAAAACATGACTTGAAATGTGACATGAAAATTGATTATGCTTGAAAACTTGAATGTGGTCATGACATGTAGAAAACCATAAGGTGGCCAACTCGAGGTTGGGTTGAGTTTGTAGCGTAAATCTGCCCGGAACCGCCCGACAAATCCAGTGGCTACAAACACTAGGACCTAATGTGAGTAGTTGGTCATATCGCGCTTGAAACCCGAGGTTAGACTAGGTTGTGGTGTAAAGCTGCCCGGACCCGCCCGACACATCCAATAACCACAAAAAAGTCTAATGTGAGAGGTTGGGCGCATTAAATTAATTAATGCCACATGTTAGGGTTAAGTCATGAACCACTTGGATACACTTAACCAACTTGATACATGATTGGATAGGGTTAACCACACTTAACCCGTTAGAAACCCTAGTTACGTGGTCCTTTTCAGCAGTAACCCTCTTGGATGTATCACGATAACCTAAGGACTAGGCTAGGGTGGGGCACGATTACTAGGCTGATTGTAAGCGACCAGAAAGACGGCTGAGTTGGTGCGCCAGTGTAGGTTCAGGCGGGCAATGGTCGTGCACATAGTCCGGAGTTGAAAAAAAAACAGACATGGGCACCAGTAGGTTTAGACTGTGCGTGCTTCATTTGTGTCAGTGGTTGGCACCCTAAGGCTTGATACACCCTAGGGTGGACCTAGCACAGTTGACTACATTCCGTGATTGGGCCGTATGACACCGACACTCGATGAGTTAGGCTTATAGGTAGCCGATCGACTAGATCGTGTAGTTGGACCTTGACTTGGGTCATCTCATGATATTGGGCCAAGGGACCATTTCTTGTTTATACTTGACACGGGTTAGAATACAAGTACTATTGGTGCAAAAAAACTAAACCCTGTATATGCGATGCCACACTTGATCTACCTTGTTATCTATTTATCATACCAGTTAGTTACCATCTTTATGTTTCATCTCAGTTTCTCATGTTTAGTTAACTTCATTAGTTTTTATACTAATAGTAGGTAGGACTTACCAGTCTTTATGACTGACCCTTTTTCTTTTGCCTCTTTTCTTCCGTTTCCCCCCTCCCCCCAGGTTCTCAGGGAGGGAACACTAGTGCTTAGCTTGGACATTTGGCTTGCTTTCTTGACAGCTCATGTACGGTTTGGACTTGAGCTTGCTATGGCTTCACCGCATCTATTTTGGGGATAGTTTACTTTATGTTATTTTCAGTTTATGTTTTTCTAGACTTGTGGTAGTTGGAAAATGATGACTAAGTATTTTGATGTAAGTTGACTTTGGTTTTGAAATGGTTAACTATGGTTTTTAAATTTCTACCGCTGCTTTACTTATTTATTTATCTATGTCCTGTCTTATGATATCTCTGTGCATGTTTACCTAGACAACACCCCTCCAAAGCTAGTGCAATCACTCATGAGTGGCCCTGGTGGAGGTGGGGTGTTACATTTGGTATCAGAGCATGAGGTTTACTAGACCGGACAAAAGTTTTAAAAATCATTTTGAAAAACTATTTTCAAAGCCAATTAAGTATTTTTCCGAGGAAAGTCTAGTTTATTTTAAAAGGCTATTCCCCAAAAGCCATTAGCACTATCCTTCGTTTCCTTGTTCTAAATCTATCTTTTACTTCGTTTCAGTATGGCCGATAACTTTATCATCCCGGAGGGAATACCGGTACCTCTTTGGTTTAGGAGGTACATGGAGGCTAGGGCAAATGGAGCCGGCCCAGCAAACACTCCCACTCCTCCTCCCGTACCTGAAGTTCCTCCACCTCCTCCTCAGCGTCCACAAGCGGATTTCGCAAAGATTTGCAAAGACTTTAAGGCGATGGGTGGCAAAAATTTTGTTGGGACAGAGACTTATGTTGAGGCAAGAAACTGGTTAAGGGAAACTAAAGACCTTTTTGCTATCTTTGATGTAGAAGATCGTAGGAAAGTTCTGTTGGCAGTATAGCTATTGAAAGAGGAAGCTGCTTATTGGTGGGAAGTCACCAACGCTACTAGGCCTATAGAGATTTGGTCCGACTTTAGGATGAGGTTTGGGCTTAAGTTTCTATCATCTGCTGAAGAGAATCTGCAAATGGAGAGGTTTATATCTTTGAAGCAAGGGGACATGACCATGAGGGAGTATGTGAATAAGTTTAACCAGCTTTCTTGATTCGGTTTAGACATGGTTAACACACCTAAGAAGAAGGCTCTACGCTTTGCTCGAGGATTGAATGAGCCATTGCAAGGTTTGGTCATGTCTCATATACCCATGGGGGCCACTTTTGAGAGCTTAGTGGATATGGCCTTGCTTCAAGGAGATGACAAGAATGGCAAGAAAGAATTTAAGCTTAATGAGACTCAAACCAAGAAGGTGGACTCCAAGTGGGGAGGCAACCAGAACAACCAGAACAACCAGAACAACAAGAACAACAAGAACAACAAGGGTAACAAGGCCAACAACAACAAGGCAAGGGAGACATGGAAGTGCAACTTCTGTGGGATCACTGGACACATAGTCAAAGATTGTAGGAAAAAGAAGAGGAAGTTGGGAGAATGCTTTCATTGCGGAGAGTCTGGACACTACAGTAAGGATTGCCCAAAGAAGCAAGGACAGGGGCAAGGACAGACTCAGCGAGCAGGACCTTCTGGAGGGCAGATGCATGCTCTCAACACTACTCCAGCTCCGGACCGAGGTAGTATTTCTGTAGAAAGCCTTGTTTACATTTCTGGTTTTCCTGTTCGAACTTTATTTGATTCTGGCGCATCGCATACCTTTATTTCTTCTGACATTGTTGAAAGTTTGCACCTAAGTACTAGTCTAGTTGAGGATCCCATTAGTGTTTCAAATCCAATTGGGGGTTCCGCCCATCTATCTATGATTTGTATGGATTTGAGGATTTCTATCTTGACCGTAGAATTCACATGTAATGCTTATGTTCTCGGGTTCATGGGATACGGGTTGATTTTGGGCATGGATTGGTTGTCCAGTTATGGAGCCATTCTCGATTGTGAGCATAGGGTAGTGAGGCTTATGACTCGCCTTGGCAATACCCTAGAGATTTCTTGTAACCCTATGGATCCCGTCATGTTATGTTATCTTGAATCCCTCGACTCGTCTATTGACAATCTTCAATCTGTGAGGGTGGTCCGAGAATATCCTGATGTCTTTGATGAGGTGAAGGGGTTACCCCCTAAACGTGAGATAGACTTCCGTATTTATCTTGTTGATAATGCCAAGCCAGTTTCATTGCCTGTTAGGAACATGGCCCCGCGAGAAAGAAGAGAGCTTAGCAAGCAAGTTAAGGAGTTGCTTGAGAAAAATTTCATTAGGCGAAGCATTTCTGAATGGGGTGCTCGTGTGGTATTCGCTACTAAGGCGGATGGTTCGCTTCGTCTATGTGTTGATTATCGTGAGTTAAACAAGCTGACAAAGAAGAATAGGCGCCCGTTACCGAGGATTGATGATCTCTTTGACCAACTTGTAGGTGCTTCTGTTTTCTCTCAACTCGATCTAGCCACCGGATTCCATCAACTTAGAGTGGCTTAAGATAGTATTGACAAGACTGCGTTTAGGACTCCAGATGGATTCTTTGAATGGCTCGTCATGCCGTTCGGTTTGACTAATGCACCCGCATACTTCGTTGATTTGATGAGTAGGGTGTTTAGGGAGTTCCTTAACAAGTTTGTGGTTGTCTTCGTGGATGATATTCTGATCTCCTCTAAGGACGAGGAAGAGCATGCTACACATCTCAAGGAGGTTATAGATACGCTTAGAGCTCATCAGTTAAAAGCCAAGTTCTCAAAATGCCATTTTTGGAGAAGGGAAGTTCGGTTCCTTGGGCATATAGTTTCTAAGCAAGGCATAGCGGTGGATCCCGCTAAAGTAGTGGCGGTACAAGACTGGAAAGTTCCGAAGAATGCAACTGAAGTGAGAAGCTTTCTCGGTCTGGCAGGATTTTATAGGAAGTTCATTAAGGACTTCGCTAAGATTTCAGCCCCTCTCACTAAGTTAACGAAGAAGAACTTAGTCTTTGCATGAGACTTAGAGTGTGAGCTTGCTTTTCAAAGGCTCAGGAAAGCCCTCACCACAGCTCCAGTTCTAGCATTACCCGATGGATGGAAGTTGTTTACCGTGTACACCGATGCATGTGGCACGGGATTAGGCGCTGTCCTAATGCAAGAAGGGAGAGTGATATGCTTTGGGGGTAGGCAACTCAAAGTTCATGAGAAGAACTATCCCACTCATGATTTGGAGTTGGCGGCGATCGTCTTTGCACTCAAATCTTGGCGCCATTATCTTCTAGGTGAAAGGTTTGAGTTATATACTGATCACAAGTCGCTCAAGTACCTCTTCTCGCAGAAAGATTTGAATCAAGGCAGCAGAGGTGGATGGAATTCTTGGCATCATATGACTTCGATATAGCTTATACCCCTGGCAAGGGTAATGTTGTGGTGGATGCGCTAAGTAGAAGAAGGTTGACTTTGAGTCCCTTGTTTGTTGAGATGAAGAGCCTAGAGTTCTTGGCAACCTTTGATTTTACACCTACTGTTGAGTCGATGACTAGTTCGTTAGCATCCCTTGAGCTTAGACCTACACTTCTTGATCAAGTTGGGACTTCACAGAGGGAAGACCCGCAGATAGTCGAGATCATGGACAAGTTGATTCGTGGTGAGACGTCAAGTCACCTTGCTAGATATACTATTGATGACAAGGGGTGGCTAAGGCGTGATGGAAGACTATGTGTCCCACAAGTGGGAGACTTAGTAAATAAAGTTCTTGAGGAGGCGCATCACTCGAGGATGACCATACATCCCAGAGGGGATAAGATGTACCAGGATATGAAGTGCATTTTCTTTTGGTTTGGGATGAAAAAGGATGTTGCAGAGTTTGTTTCTAGATGCATTGTTTGCCAACAAGTAAAGGCCGAGTCGAAGACGCCCGGTGGGCTACTGCATCCATTGGAGGTCCCGCAATGGAAGTGGGAAAGTATCTCTATGGATTTGATGGATTGCCGAGATCAAGGAAGGGGAATACTAGCATATGGGTCATAGTGGATAGACTCACGAAGAGCGCTCATTTCATTCCAGTGAAGAGCAAGAGGACCGCATCATGGCTAGCATCTGTTTATCTTCGAGAGATAGTGCGATTGCATGGAGTTCCTTCTAGCATAGTTAGCGATCGTGACCCAATCTTCACTAGCCAATTTTGGAATAGTTTGCAAGAAGCGATGGGTACGCGATTGAATCTAAGTACAGCCTATCCCCCACAGACGGATGGTCAGACCGAAAGGGTGAATAGGGTACTAGAAGATCTGTTGAGGCTATGCATTCTTGACTTTGGTGGCACTTGGGAAGACCACCTTCCTCTCGTAGAGTTTGCTTATAATAAAAGCTACCAAGCAAGCATAGGGATGGCACCATTCGAAGCTTTGTATGGGAGGCCGTGCAAGTCACCAACATGTTGGTGGGAGACAACGGATAAGCTTATACTTGGGCCCGACATGATAAGGGACACATCCGAGAAGGTTGAGTTGATTCGAAGGCGGACGAAAACGACCCAAGACAGACGGAAATCCTATGCAGACAAGCGAAGCACAGACTTAGAGTTTGAAGTTGGAGATATGGTCTTTGTGAAGGTTTCTCCCTTGCGAAATGTGGTTCGTTTTAGAGCAGTTGGAAAGCTAGCCCCAAGGTTCGTAGGACCCTTCCCTATCATCGAGAATATTGGGCAAATGGCTTATAGGGTGGAATTGCCCGAGAAGCTGGCTGGAGTGCACAATGTCTTTCATGTCTCGCATCTCCGAAAATGCCTACATGAATCAGCCGAAGTAGTTGATCCTAGCATTCTTGAAGACGTGGAGGTAGAGAAAGAGGCAACCCTGAGGCGAGCTCCGATTCGTATCTTGGGAACGGAGATCAAGAAGCTGAGGAATCGAGAAGTCAAGTTAGTAAAGGTTCAGTGGAGTGAAGCCGATGAAGATGCAACTTGGGAAATCGAGGAGAAGATGCGTGGGCTTTATCCATTTCTTTTTGAGGGTACATTCTCAATCTCTTTTCCTAGTTAGCATATCTTTCTTTTGCTATCCATGTTTATCTTGTTACTTCGTTAATCTTGTCATGAGAACCTTAGGTAGAAACCCTTTGGATGAAACATGTATTTGAAACATGTTATGCTTGATGGTTGCAAATGGTTGCAGGTGTTTGCAAGTGGTTACTCGTGGATGCATGATACACGTTAGGCACTAAGATCGGCTCACACACTTTCATATTGCATATGCATGAGTGTTTATGCTTATTCATGGATGAAACTTGTCATGCTATCACGTGGATGTTGCATATGAATGAATGTTATGTGCACTCATGTAGAGATTATAAATTATGTTAGGAATTTGCATACATTTGGACTCATTTCACTAACATATTTTGCATTAAGGAGGTTTACTGAGTCAGTAACCGCTTGATTTTCGCATTAGATAGGTGCATATACACACACTTTTGCATATGTTCATACAGCATTTGAAATCTTTTAAGGACAATGATTACTTGTGGATGATGTTTTGAGTAGATGGATGATGGATGGTAGGATACGTTCTTCCTAATTTGGAGATTTCGGGGACGAAATCCTTTAAGGTGGGGAGAATGTAACAACCCGAATTTTTATAACATGTTAAAACAAGAAATCAGGGCAGAATTAAATTATAAGTTAAGAATCAATGGGAACGGGTTACGCCATTGCGTTCGTCTCGAAATTCTGCTTGAAAACGAGTCCGAAATTTCGAAAATCGGAGTCCGTATGACCAAGATATGGCCCGTAGAAGATTTCAGAAAATTCAAAATTCAGCCCGAAATTCAAATTCAGCCCCAAACAGATTGGGCGGGAAAATTCCCGCCCAGCCCCAGGTCGACCTCCCCAGCCCCAGGTCGACTGCCCAGTCGACTTGGGTGTCGACTTCCCTGGCCGGCCATGTTTTCCTGGTGCACCTGTTTGCTCCTTTGGGTCTGTTCAGTTGGCCTGTGACGGGATTTGATGGTTCAGATCTAAACTAGGGTTAATCCTATGGCCTAAACTTGTCTCTACACCTATAAAAACACCCTAAGACCTAGCCTAAACCACCACAAATCATCCTAACAATTAAGTGCTGCCAAAATGCTCCTAAATCATGGCCTCCATCTTCATCATTGAGAGCTTGAGAGTTCTAAACTAAAGCTAAGGCAAAGGAGCAATCTTTCTCCATCAAATCAAAGGAGCTACTTATATTCTCAAGGCTTCTCGTGTTGCTACATCATTCCTAGAGCTTCTACAATGTCTCTATCTTGTTCTATTTTGTTCTAGTTCTTATAGCCACGATTTGTAAGCCCCACTCTACTCTTAGATTTAAACTATGAAATTAATATGAACATGTAGCAAGTTGAAATGGGATTCTTGTGTAATACTTGTCTTTGGTCTATCATTGTATGCATAGATCCATTTATGACTCTTTTGATCTATGACAGTGGAACTATCATGAACCTAGTACCGTTCATCTTGATTTTTGGGTAGAAAGCTATGAGCTTTATTTGGGGATTTTGCATAACGCAACATAGAACCCCTCATAACCTTGATGTTAACTTGACTATGATGTTGAACTACATGCTAGTCACAAGTTTATCACTCTATGTCAACTATTGCCTTGTTATCACCCTATTTGCTAAGTTTTGATGTCATACATGTTTTGAGGCCAATAATCCTATATGCTAGTTGTGATGAACACCTTTGCCTCAAATATCATCATGTTTAACTTATGACCAACTTTACCACCTTATGCCCATCTTTGTTATATTGTTATGTTCCCCTTCTTGATCTATTTGTATTGATGCGAATTTACGTGCGATGGGAATACGTTATGGGTAGTGAGGCGAACTTGAAATGACATGAAAAACATGACTTGAAATGTGACATGAAAATTGATTATGCTTGAAAACTTGAATGTGGTCATGACATGTAGAAAACCATAAGGTGGCCAACTCGAGGTTGGGCTGAGTTTGTAGCGTAAATCTGCCCGGAACCGCCCGACAAATCCAGTGGCTACAAACAATAGGACCCAATGTGAGTAGTTGGTCATTTCGCGCTTGAAACCCGAGGTTAGACTAGGTTGTGGTGTAAAGCTGCCCGGACCCGCCCGGCACATCCAGTAACCACAACAAAGTCTATTGTGAGAGGTTGGGCGCATTAAATTAATTAATGCCACATGTTAGGGTTAAGTCATGAACCACTTGGATACACTTAACCAACTTGATACATGATTGGATAGGGTTAACCACACTTAACCCATTAGAAACCCTAGTTACGTGGTCCTTTTCAGCAGTAACCCTCTTGGATGTATCATGATACCCTAGGGACTAGGCTAGGGTGGGGCACGATTACTGGGCTGATTGTAAGCGACCAGAAAGACGGCTGAGTAGGTGCGCCAGTGTAGGTTTAGGCAGGCTATGGTCGTGCACATAGTCCGGAGTTGAAAAAAACAGACATGGGCACCAGTAGGTTTAGACTGTGCGTGCTTGATTTGTGTCAGTGGTTGGCACCCTAGGGCTTGATACACCCTAGGGTGGACCTAGCACAGTTGACTACATTCCGTGATTGGGCCTTAGGACACCGACACTCGACGAGTTAGGCTTATAGGGAGCCGATCGACTAGATCGTATAGTTGGACCTTGACTTGGGTCATCTCATGATATTGGGCCAAGGGATCATTTCTTGTTTATACTTGACACGGGTTAGAATACTAGTACTATTGGTGCAAAAAAACTAAACCTTGTATATGCGATGCCACACTTGATCTACCTTGTTATCTATTTATCATGCCAGTTAGTTACCATCTTTATGTTTCATCTCAGTTTCTCATGTTTAGTTAACTTCATTAGTTTTTATACTAATAGTAGGTAGGACTTACCAGTCTTTATGACTGACCCTTTTTCTTTCGCCTCTTTTCTTCCGTCCCCCCCCCCAGGTTCTCAGGGAGGGAACACTAGTGCTTAGCTTGGACATTTGGCTTGCTTTCTTGACAGCTCATGTACGGTTTGGACTTGAGCTTGCTATGGCTTCACCGCATCTATTTTGGGGATAGTTTACTTTATGTTATTTTCAGTTTATGTTTTTCTAGACTTGTGGTAGTTGGAAAATGATGACTAAGTATTTTGATGTAAGTTGACTTTGGTTTTGAAATGGTAAACTATGGTTTTTAAATTTCTACCACTGCTTTACTTATTTATTTATCTATGTCATGTCTTGTGATATCTCTGTGCATGTTTACCTAGACAACACCCCTCCAAAGCTAGTGCAATCACTCGTGAGTGGCCCTGGTGGAGGTGGGATGTTACATTTGGTATCAGAGCATGAGGTTTACTAGACCGGACAGAAGTTTTAAAAACCCTTTTGAAAAACTATTTTCAAAACCAATTAAGTATTTTTCCAAGAAAAGTCTAGTTTATTTTAAAAGGCTATTCCCCAAAAGCCATTAGCACTATCCTTCGTTTCCTCGTTCTAAATCTATCTTTTACTTCGTTTCAGTATGGCCGATAACTTTATCATCCCGGAGGGAGTACCAGTACCTCTTTGGTTTAGGAGGTACATGGAGGCTAGGGCAAATGGAGCCGGCCCAGCAAACACTCCCACTCCTCCTCCCGTACCTGAGGTTCCTCCTCCTCCTCCTCAGCGTCCATAAGAGGATTTCGCAAAGATTTGCAAAGACTTTAAGGCGATGGGTGGCAAAAATTTTGTTGGGACAGAGACTTATGTTGAGGCAAGAAACTGGTTAAGGGAAACTGAAGACCTTTTTGCTATCTTTGAGGTAGAAGATCGTAGGAAAGTTCTGTTGGCAGTATGACTATTGAAAGAGGAACCTGCTTATTGGTGGGAAGTCACCAACGCTACTAGGCCTATAGAGACTTGGGCCGACTTTAGGATGAGGTTTGGGCTTAAGTTTCTATCGTCCGCCGAAGAGAATCTGCAAATGGAGAGGTTTATATCTTCGGAGCAAGGGGACATGACCGTGAGGGAGTATGTGAATAAGTTTAACCAGCTTGCTCGATTCAGTTTAGACATGGTTAACACACCTTAGAAGAAGGCTCTACGCTTTGCTCGAGGATTGAATGAGCCATTGCAAGGTTTGGCCATGTCTCATATACCCATGAGGGCCACTTTTGAGAGCTTAGTGGATATGGCCTTGCTTCAAGGAGATGATAAGAATGGCAAGAAAGAAGTTAAGCTTAATGAGACTCAAACCAAGAAGGTGGACTCCAAGTGGGGAGGCAACCAGAACAACAAGAACAACAAGAACAACAAGGGTAACAAGGCCAACAACAACAAGGCAAGGGATACAAGTAAGTGCAACTTCTGTGGGATCACTAGACACATAGTCAAAGATTGTAGGAAAAAGAAGAGGAAGTTGGGAGAATGCTTTCATTGCGGAGAGTCTGGACACTACAGTAGGGTTTGCCCAAAGAAGCAAGGACAGGGGCAAGGACAGACTCAGCGAGCAGGACCTTCTAGAGGGCAGATGCATGCTCTCAACACTACTCTAGCTCCGAACCGAGGTAGTATTTCTGTAGAAAGCCTTGTTTACATTTCTGGTTTTCCTGTTCGAACTTTATTTGATTCTGGCGCATCGCATACCTTTATTTCTTCTAACATTGTTGAAAGTTTGCACCTAAGTACTAGTCTAGTTGAGGATCCCGTTAGTGTTTCAAATCCAATTGGGGGTTCCGCCCATCTATCTATGATTTGTATGGATTTGAGGATTTCTATCTTGACCGTAGAATTCACATGTAATGCTTATGTTCTCGGGTTCATGGGATATGGGTTGATTTTGGGCATGGATTGGTTGTCCAGTTATGGAGCCATTCTCGATTGTGAGCATAGGGTAGTGAGGCTTATGACTCGCCTTGGCAGCACCCTAGAGATTTCTTGTAACCCTATGGATCCCGTCATGTTATGTTACCTTGAATCCCTCGACTCGTCTATTGACAATCTTCAATCTGTGAGGGTGGTCCGAGAATATCCTGATGTCTTTGATGAGGTGAAGGGGTTACCCCCTAAACGCGAGATAGACTTCCGTATTTATCTTGTTGATAATGCCAAGCCAGTTTCATTACCTGTTAGGCACATGGCCCCGCGAGAAAGAAGAGAGCTTAGCAAGCAAGTCAAGGAGTTGCTTGAGAAAAATTTCATTAGGCGAAGCATTTCTGAATGGGGTGCTCCTATGGTATTTGCTACAAAGGCGGATGGTTCGCTTCGTCTATGTGTTGATTATCGTGAGTTAAACAAGCTGACAAAGAAGAATAGGCACCCGTTACCGAGGATTGATGATCTCTTTGACCAGCTTGTAGGTGCTTCTGTTTTCTCTCAACTCGATCTAGCCACCAGATTCCATCAGCTTAGAGTGGCTGAAGATAGTATTGACAAGACTGCGTTTAGGACTCCAGATGGATTCTTTGAATGGCTCGTTATGCCGTTCGGTTTGACTAATGCACCTGCATACTTCATTGATTTGATGAGTAGGGTGTTTAGGGAGTTCCTTAACAAGTTTGTGGTTGTCTTCGTGGATGATATTCTGATCTTCTCTAAGGACGAGGAAGAGCATGCTACACATCTCAAGGAGGTTATGGATACACTTAGAGCTCATCAGTTAAAAGCCAAGTTCTCAAAATGCCATTTTTGGAGAAGGGAAGTTCGGTTCCTTGGGCATATAGTTTCTAAGTAAGGCATAGCGGTGGATCCCGCTAAAGTAGTGGCGGCACAAGACTGGAAAGTTCCGAAGAATGCAACTGAAGTGAGAAGCTTTCTCGGTCTGGCAGGATTTTATAGGAAGTTCATTAAGGACTTCGCTAAGATTTCAGCCCCTCTCACTAAGTTAACGAAGAAGAACTTAGTCTTTGCATGGGACTTAGAGTGTGAGCTTGCTTTTCAAAGGCTCAAGAAAGCCCTCACCACAGCTCCAGTTCCAGCATTACCCGATGGAGGAAAGTTGTTTACCGTGTACACCGATGCATGTGGCATGGGATTAGGCGCTGTCCTGATGCAAGAAGGGAGAGTGATATGCTTTGGGGGTAGGCAACTCAAAGTTCATGAGAAGAACTATCCCACTCATGATTTGGAGTTGGCGGCGATCGTCTTTGCACTCAAATCTTGGCGCCATTATCTTCTAGGTGAAAGGTTTGAGTTATATACTGATCACAAGTCGCTCAAGTACCTCTTCTCGCAGAAAGAATTGAATCTAAGGTAGCAGAGGTGGATGGAATTCTTGGCATCATATGACTTCGATATAGCTTATACCCCTGGCAAGGGTAATGTTGTGGCGGATGCGCTAAGTAGAAGAAGGTTGACTTTGAGTCCCTTGTTTGTTGAGATGAAGAGCCTAGAGCTCTTGGCAACCTTTGATTTTACACCTGCTGTTGAGTCGATGACTGGTTCGTTAGCATCCCTTGAGCTTAGACCAACACTTCTTGATCAAGTTGGGACTTCACAGAGGGAAGACCCGCAGATAGTCGAGATCATGGACAAGTTGATTCGTGGTGAGACGTCAAGTCACCTCGCTAGATATACTATTGATGAAAAGGGGTGGCTAAGGCGTGATGGAAGACTATGTGTCCCACAAGTGGGATACTTAGTAAATAAAGTTCTTGAGGAGGCGCATCACTCGAGGATGACCATACATCCCGGAGGGAATAAGATGTACTGGGATATGAAGCGCATTTTCTTTTGGGTTGGGATGAAAAAGGATGTTGCAGAGTTTGTTTCTAGATGCATTGTTTGCCAACAAGTAAAGGCCGAGTCGAAGAAGCCCGGTGGGCTACTGCATCCATTGGAGGTCCCGCAATGGAAGTGCGAAAGTATCTCTATGGATTTTGTGGATGGATTGCCGAGATCAAGGAAGGGGAATACTAGCATATGGGTCATAGTGGATAGACTCACGAAGAGCGCTCATTTCATTCCAGTGAAGAGCAAGAGGACCGCATCATGGCTAGCATCTGTTTATCTTCGAGAGATAGTGCGATTGCATGGAGTTCCTTCTAGCACAGTTAGCGATCGTGACCCAATCTTCACTAGCCAATTTTGGAATAGTTTGCAAGAAGCGATGGGTAAGCGATTGAATCTAAGTACAGCCTATCACCCACAGACGGATGGTCAGACCGAAAGGGTGAATAGGGTACTAGAAGATCTGTTGAGGCTATGCATTCTTGACTTTGGTGGCACTTGGGAAGACCACCTTCCTCTCATAGAGTTTGCTTATAATAACAGCTACCAAGCAAGCATAGGGATGGCACCATTCAAAGCTTTGTATGGGAGGCCGTGCAAGTCACCAACATGTTGGTGGGAGACGACAGATAAGCTTATACTTGGGCCCGACATGATAAGGGACACATCCGAGAAGGTTGAGTTGATTCGAAGGCGGATGAAAACGGCCCAAGACAGACAGAAATCCTATGCAGACAAGCGAAGGACAGACTTAGAGTTTGAAGTTGGAGATATGGTCTTTGTGAAGGTTTCTCCCTTGCGAAATGTGGTTCGTTTTGGAGCAGTTGGAAAGCTAGCACCAAGGTTCGTAGGACCCTTCCCTATCATCGAGAAGATTGGGCAAATGGCTTATAGGGTGGAATTGCCCGAGAAGCTTGCTGGAGTGCACAATGTCTTTCATGTCTCGCATCTCCGAAAATGCCTACATGAATCAGCCGAAGTAGTTGAGCCTAGCATTCTTGAAGACGTGGAGGTAGAGAAAGAGGCAACACTGAGGCGAGCTCCGATTCGTATCTTGGGAATGGAGATCAAGAAGCTGAGGAATCGAGAAGTCAAGTTAGTAAAGGTTCAGTGGAGTGAAGCCGATGAAGATGCAACTTGGGAAACCGAGGAGAAGATGCGTGGGCTTTATCCATTTCTTTTTTAGGGTACATTCTCAATCTCTTTTCCTAGTTAGCATATCTTTCTTTTGCTATCCATGTTTATCTTGTTACTTCGTTAATCTTGTCATGAGAACCTTAGGTAGAAACCCTTTGGATGAAACATGTATTTGAAACATGTTATGCTTGATGGTTGCAAATGGTTGCAAGTGTTTGCAAGTGGTTACTCGTGGATGCATGATACACGTTAGGCACTAAGATCGGCTCACACACTTTCATATTGCATATGCATGAGTGTTTATGCTTATTCATGGATGAAACTTGTTATGATATCCCGTGGATGTTGCATATGAATGAATGTTATGTGCACTCATGTAGAGATTATAAATTATGTTAGGAATTTTCATACATTTGGACTCATTTCACTAACATATTCTGCATTAAGGAGGTTTACTGAGTCAGTAACCGCCTGATTTTCGCATTAGATAGGTGCATATACACACACTTTTGCATATGTTCATACAGCATTAGAAATCTTTTAAGGACAATGATTACTTGTGGATGATGTTTTGAGTAGATGGATGATGGATGGTAGGATACGTTCTTCCTAATTTGGAGATTTCGGGGACGAAATCCTTTAAGGTGGGGAGAATGTAACAACCCGAATTTTTATAACATGTTAAAACAATAAATCTGGGCAGAATTAAATTACAAGTTAAGAATCAATGGGAACGGGTTACGCCATTGCGTTCGTCTTGAAATTCTGCTTGAAAACGAGTCCGAAATTTCGAAAATCGGAGTCCGTATGACCAAGATATGGCCCATAGAAGATTTCAGAAAATTCAAAATTCAGCCCGAAATTCAAATTCAGCCCCAAACAGATTAGGCGGGAAAATTTCCCGCCCAGCCCCAGGTCGACTGGGGAGTCGACCTCCCCAGCCCCAGGTCGACTGCCCAGTCGACTTGGGTGTCGACTTGGGGGTCGACTTCCCTGGTCGGCCATGTTTGCCTGGTGCACCTGTTTGCTCCTTTGGGTCTGTTCAGTTGGCCTGTGACGGGATTTGATGGTTCAGATCTAAACTAGGGTTAATCCTATGGCCTAAACTTGTCTCTACACCTATAAAAACACCCTAAGACCTAGCCTAAACCACCACAAATCATCCTAACAATTAAATGCTGCCAAAATGCTCCTAAATCATGGCCTCCATCTTCATCATTGAGAGCTTGAGAGTTCTAAACTAAAGCTAAGGCAAAGGAGCAATCTTTCTCCATCAAATCAAAGGAGCTACTTATATTCTCAAGGCTTCTAGTGTTGCTACATCATTCCTAGAGCTTCTACAACGTCTCTATCTTGTTTTATTTTGTTCTAGTTCTCATAGCCATGATTTGTAAGCCCCACTCTACTCTTAGATTTAAACTATGAAATTAATATGAACATGTAGCAAGTTGAAATGGGATTCTTGTGTAATACTTGTCTTTGGTCTATCATTGTATGCATAGATCCATTTATGACTCTTTTGATCTATGATTGTGGAACTATCATGAACCTAGTACCGTTCATCTTGATTTTTGGGTAGAAAGCTATGAGCTTTATTTGGGTATTTTGCATAACGCAACATAGAACCCCTCATAACCTTGATGTTAACTTGCCTATGATGTTGAACTACATGCTAATCACAAGTTTATCACTCTATGTCAACTATTGCCTTGTTATCACCCTATTTGCTAAGTTTTGATGTCATACATGTTTTGAGGCCAATAATCCTATATGCTAGTTGTGATGAACACCTTTGCCTCAAATATCATCATGTTTAACTTATGACCAACTTTACCACCTTATGCCCATCTTTGTCATATTGTTATGTTCCCCTTCTTGATCTATTTGTATTGATGCGAATTTACATGCGATGGGAATACGTTATGGGTAGTGAGGCGAACTTGAAATGACATGAAAAACATGACTTGAAATGTGACATGAAAATTGATTATGCTTGAAAACTTGAATGTGGTCATGACATGTAGAAAACCATAAGGTGGCCAACTCGAGGTTGGGTTGAGTTTGTAGCGTAAATCTGCCCGGAACCGCCCGGCAAATCCAGTGGCTACAAACAATAGGACCCAATGTGAGTAGTTGGTCATATCGTGCTTGAAACCCGAGGTTAGACTAGGTTGTGGTGTAAAGCTGCCCGGACCCGCCCGGCACATCCAGTAACCACAACAAAGTCTAATGTGAGAGGTTGGGCACATTAAATTAATTAATGCCACATGTTAGGGTTAAGTCATGAACCACTTGGATACACTTAACCAACTTGATACATGATTGGATAGGGTTAACCACACTTAACCCGTTAGAAACCCTAGTTACGTGGTCCTTTTCAGCAGTAACCCTCTTGGATGTATCACGATACCCTAGGGACTAGGCTAGGGTGGGGCACGATTACTAGGCTGATTGTAAGCGACCAGAAAGACGGCTGAGTAGGTGCGCCAGTGTAGGTTCAGGCGGGCTATGGTCGTGCACATAGTCCGGAGTTGAAAAAAAACAGACATGGGCACCAGTAGGTTTAGACTGTGCGTGCTTGATTTGTGTCAGTGGTTGGCACTCTAGGGCTTGATACACCCTAGGGTGAACCTAGCACAGTTGACTACATTCCATGATTGGGCCGTATGACACCGACACTCGACGAGTTAGGCTTATAGGGAGCCGATCGACTAGATCGTATAGTTGGACCTTGACTTGGGTCATCTCATGATATTGGGTCAAGGGATCATTTCTTGTTTATACTTGACACGGGTTAGAATACTAGTACTATTGGTGCAAAAAAACTAAACCTTGTATATGCGATGCCACACTTGATCTACCTTGTTATCTATTTATCATGCCAGTTAGTTACCATCTTTATGTTTCATCTCAGTTTCTCATGTTTAGTTAACTTCATTAGTTTTTATACTAATAGTAGGTAGGACTTACCAGTCTTTATGACTGACCCTTTTTCTTTCGCCTCTTTTCTTCCGTTCCCCCCCCCCCACAGGTTCTCAGGGAGGGAACACTAGTGCTTAGCTTGGACATTTGGCTTGCTTTCTTGACAGCTCATGTACGGTTTGGACTTGAGCTTGCTATGGCTTCACCGCATCTATTTTGGGGATAGTTTACTTTATGTTATTTTCAGTTTATGTTTTTCTAGACTTGTGGTAGTTGGAAAATGATGACTAAGTATTTTGATGTAAGTTGACATTGGTTTTGAAATGGTTAACTATGGTTTTTAAATTTCTATTGCTGCTTTACTTATTTATTTATCTATGTCCTGTCTTGTGATATCTCTGTGCATGTTTACCTAGACAACACCCCTCCAAAGCTAGTGCAATCACTCGTGAGTGGCCCTGGTGGAGGTGGGGTGTTACATTTGGTATCAGAGCATGAGGTTTACTAGACCGGACAAAAGTTTTAAAAACCCTTTTGAAAAACTATTTTCAAAACCAATTAAGTATTTTTCCAAGGAAAGTCTAGTTTATTTTAAAAGGCTATTCCCCAAAAGCCATTAGCACTATCCTTCGTTTCCTCATTCTAAATCTATCTTTTACTTCGTTTCAGTATGGCCGATAACTTTATCATCCCGGAGGGAATACCGGTACCTCTTTGGTTTAGGAGGTACATGGAGGCTAGGGCAAATGGAGCCGGCCCAGCAAACACTCCCACTCCTCCTCCCGTACCTGAGGTTCCTCCTCCTCCTCCTCAGCGTCCATAAGCGGATTTCGCAAAGATTTGCAAAGACTTTAAGGCGATGGGTGGCAAAAAATTTGTTGGGACAGAGACTTATGTTGAGGCAAGAAACTGGTTAAGGGAAACTGAAAACCTTTTTGCTATCTTTGATGTAGAAGATCGTAGGAAAGTTCTGTTGGCAGTATGGCTATTGAAAGAGGAAGCTGCTTATTGGTGGGAAGTCACCAACGCTACTAGGCCTATAGAGACTTGGGCCGACTTTAGGATGAGGTTTAGGCTTAAGTTTCTATCATCTGCTGAAGAGAATCTACAAATGGAGAGGTTTATATCTTTGAAGCAAGGGGACATGACCGTGAGGGAGTATGTGAATAAGTTTAACCAGCTTGCTCGATTCGGTTTAGACATGGTTAACACACCACAGAAGAAGGCTCTACACTTTGCTCGAGGATTGAATGAGCCATTGCAAGGTTTGGCCATGTCTCATATACCCATGGGGGCCACTTTTGAGAGCTTAGTGGATATGGCCTTGCTTCAAGGAGATGATAAGAATGGCAAGAAAGAAGTTAAGCTTAATGAGACTCAAACCAAGAAGGTGGACTCCAATTGGGGAGGCAACCAGGACAACCAGAACAACAAGAACAACAAGGGTAACAAGTCCAACAACAACAAGGCAAGGGTGACAAGGAAGTGCAACTTCTGTGGGATCACTGGACACATAGTCAAAGATTGTAGGAAAAAGAAGAGGAAGTTGGGAGAATGCTTTCATTGCGGAGAGTCTGGACACTACAGTAAGGATTGCCCAAAGAAGCAAGGACAGGGGCAAGGACAGACTCAGCGAGCAGGACCTTCTAGAGGGCAGATGCATGCTCTCAACACTACTCCAGCTCCGGACCGAGGTAGTATTTCTGTAGAAAGCCTTGTTTACATTTCTGGTTTTCCTGTTCGAACTTTATTTTATTCTGGCGCATCGCATACCTTTATTTCTTCTGACATTGTTGAAAGTTTGCACCTAAGTACTAGTCTAGTTGAGGATCCCGTTAGTGTTTCAAATCCAATTGGGGGTTCCGCCCATCTATCTATGATTTGTATGGATTTGAGGATTTCTATCTTGACCATAGAATTCACATGTAATGCTTATGTTCTCGGGTTCATGGGATACAGGTTGATTTTGGGCATGGATTGGTTTCCAGTTATGGAGCCATTCTCGATTGTGAGCATAGGATAGTGAGGCTTATGACTCGCCTTGGCAATACCCTAGAGATTTCTTTTAACCCTATGGATCCCGTCATGTTATGTTATCTTGAATCCCTCGACTTGTCTATTGACAATCTTCAATATGTGAGGGTGGTCCGAGAATATCCTGATGTCTTTGATGAGGTGAAGGGGTTACCCCCTAAACACGAGATAGACTTCCGTATTTATCTTGTTGATAATGCCAATCCAGTTCCATTGCCTGTTAGGCACATGTCCCCGCGAGAAAGAAGAGAGCTTAGCAAGCAAGTCAAGGAGTTGCTTGAGAAAAATTTCATTAGGCGAAGCATTTCTGAATGGGGTGCTCCTGTGGTATTCGCTACTAAGGAGGATGGTTCGCTTCGTCTATGTGTTGATTATCGTGAGTTAAACAAGCTGACAAAGAAGAATAGGCACCCGTTACCGGGGATTGATGATCTCTTTGACCAGCTTGTAGGTGCTTCTATTTTCTCTCAACTCGATCTAGCCACCGGATTCCATCTGCTTAGAGTGGCTGAAGATAGTATTGACAAGACTGCGTTTAGGACTCCAGATGGATTCTTTGAATGGCTCGTCATGCCGTTCGGTTTGACTAATGCACCCGCATACTTCGTTGATTTGATGAGTAGGGTGTTTAGGGAGTTCCTTAACAAGTTTGTGGTTGTCTTCGTGGATGATATTCTGATCTTTTCTAAGGACGAGGAAGAGCATGCTACACATCTCAAGGAGGTTATGGATACGCTTAGAGCTCATCAGTTAAAAGCCAAGTTCTCAAAATGCCATTTTTGGAGAAGGGAAGTTCGGTTCCTTGGGCATATAGTTTCTAAGCAAGGCATAGCGGTGGATCCCGCTAAAGTAGTGGCGGTACAAGACTGGAAAGTTCCGAAGAATGCAACTGAAGTGAGAAGCTTTCTCGGTCTGGCAGGATTTTATAGGAAGTTCATTAAGGACTTCGCTAAGATTTCAGCCCCTCTCACTAAGTTAACGAAGAAGAACTTAGTCTTTGCATGGGACTTAGAGTGTGAGCTTGTTTTTCAAAGGCTCAAGAAAGCCCTCACCACAGCTCCAGTTCTAGCATTACCCAATGGAGGGAAGTTGTCTACCGTGTACACCGATGCATGTAGCACGGGATTAGGCGCTGTCCTGATGCAAGAAGGGAGAGTGATATGCTTTGGGGGTAGGCAACTCAAAGTTCATGAGAAAAACTATCCCACTCATGATTTGGAGTTGGCGGCGATCGTCTTTGCACTCAAATCTTGGCGCCATTATCTTCTAGGTGAAAGGTTTGAGTTATATACTGATCACAAGTCGCTCAAGTACCTCTTCTCGCAGAAAGATTTGAATCTAAGGCAGCAGAGGTGGATGGAATTCTTGGCATCATATGACTTCGATATAGCTTATACCCTGGCAAGGGTAATGTTGTGGCGGATGCGCTAAGTAGAAGAAGGTTGACTTTGAGTCCCTTGTTTGTTGAGATGAAGAGCCTAGAGTTCTTGGCAACCTTTGATTTTACACCTGCTGTTGAGTCGATGACTGGTTCGTTAGCATCCCTTGAGCTTAGACCTACACTTCTTGATCAAGTTGGGACTTCACAGAGGGAAGACCCGCAGATAGTCGAGATCATGGACAAGTTGATTCGTGGTGAGACGTCAAGTCACCTCGCTAGATATACTATTGATGACAAGGGGTGGCTAAGGCGTGATGGAAGACTATGTGTCCCACAAGTGGGAGACTTAGTAAATAAAGTTCTTGAGCATCACTCGAGGATGACCATACATCTCGGAGGGGATAAGATGTACCGGGATATGAAGCGCATTTTCTTTTGGGTTGGGATGAAAAAGGATGTTGCAGAGTTTGTTTCTAGATGCATTGTTTGCCAACAAGTAAAGGCCGAGTCGAAGAAGCCCGGTGGGCTACTGCATCCAATGGAGGTCCCGCAATGGAAGTGGGAAAGTATCTCTATGGATTTTGTGGATGGATTGCCGAGATCAAGGAAGGGGAATACTAGCATATGGGTCATAGTGGATAGACTCACGAAGAGCGCTCATTTCATTCCAGTGAAGAGCAAGAGGACCGCATCATGGCTAGCATCTGTTTATCTTCGAGAGATAATGCGATTGCATGGAGTTCCTTCTAGCATAGTTAGCGATCGTGACCCAATCTTCACTAGCCAATTTTGGAATAGTTTGCAAGAAGCGATGGGTACGCGATTGAATCTAAGTACAACCTATCACCCACAGACGGATGGTCAGACCGAAAGGGTGAATAGGGTACTAGAAGATCTGTTGAGGCTATGCATTCTTGACTTTGGTGGCACTTGGGAAGACCACCTTCCTCTCGTAGAGTTTGCTTATAATAACAGCTACCAAGCAAGCATAGGGATGGCACCATTCAAAGCTTTGTATGGGAGGCCGTGTAAGTCACCAACATGTTGGTGGGAGACGACGGATAAGCTTATACTTGGGCCCGACATGATAAGGGACACATCCGAGAAGGTTGAGTTGATTCGAAGGCTGATGAAAACGGCCCAAGACAGACAGAAATCCTATGCAGACAAGCGAAGGACAGACTTAGAGTTTGAAGTTGGAGATATGGTCTTTGTGAAGGTTTCTCCCTTGCGAAATGTGGTTTATTTTGGAGCAGTTGGAAAGCTAGCACCAAGGTTCGTAGGACCCTTCCCTATCATCGAGAAGATTGGGCAAATGGCTTATAGGGTGGAATTGCCCGAGAAGCTGGCTGGAGTGCACAATGTCTTTCATGTCTCGCATCTCCGAAAATGCCTACATGAATCAGCCGAAGTAGTTGAGCCTAGCATTCTTGAAGACGTGGAGGTAGAGAAAGAGGCAACCCTGTCGCGAGCTCCGATTCGTATCTTGGGAACGGAGATCAAGAAGCTGAGGAATCGAGAAGTCAAGTTAGTAAAGGTTCAGTGGAGTGAAGCCGATGAAGATGCAACTTGGGAAACCGAGGAGAAGTTGCATGCTCTCAACACCACTCCAGCTCTTGAACGAGGTAGTAATATTTCCGTAGAAAGCCTTGTTTACATTTCTGACTTTCCTGTTCGAACCTTATTTGACTCTGGCGCATCAGATACTTTTATTTCCTCTGATATTGTTGAAAATCTGCACCTAAGTACTAGTCTGGTTAAGGATCCCGTTATAGTTTCAAATCCAATTGGGGGCTCCGCCCATTTATCTATGATGTGTGTGGATTTGAGGATCTCTATCTTAAGCGTAGAATTCACGTGTAATGCTTATGTTCTCGGATTCATGGGATACGGTTTGATACTAGGGATGGATTGGTTGTCCGATCATGGAGCCATTCTTGATTGTGAACAAAGGGTAGTGAGGCTAATGACTCGCCTTGGCAATACCCTTGAAATTTCTTGTAACCCAAAGGGTCCGGTCATGTTGTGTTATCTTGAATCCCTTGACTCGTCCGACGATAATTTGCAATCTGTAAGAGTGGTCCGAGAATATCCAGATATCTTTGATGAGGTGAGGGGATTACCTCCTAAACGCGAGATAGAGTTCCGAATTTATCTTGTTGATAATGCCAAGCCAGTTTCATTGCCCGTTAGGCACATGGCCCCGCGAGAAAGAAGAGAGCTCAGTAAACAAATTAACGAGTTGCTTGAGAAAAATTTCATAAGACGAAGCATTTCTGAATGGGGTGCTCCGGTGTTATTCGCTACTATGGCGGATGGATCGCTTCGTCTGTGCGTAGATTATCGTGAGTTAAACAAGCTGACAAAGAAGAATAGGCACCCACTACCAAGAATCGACGATTTGTTTGACCAGCTTGTGGGAGCATCTGTTTTCTCTCAACTCGACCTAGACACATGATTCCATCAGCTTAGAGTGGCTGAGGATAGCATTGACAAAACTGCGTTTAGGACTCCAGACGGGTTCTTCGAATGGCTCGTCATGCCGTTTGGGTTAACAAATGCACCCGCGTACTTTGTAGATTTGATGAGCAGGGTGTTTCGGGAATTCCTTAACAAGTTTGTGGTAGTTTTTGTGGATGATATTTTGATCTTCCCAAAAGATGAAGAAGAGCATGCTAGACATCTCAAGGAAGTCATGGAAACGCTTAGAGCACACCAGTTAAAGGCTAAGTTCTCCAAATGCCATTTTTGGAGGAAGGAAGTTCGGTTCCTTGGACATGTAGTTTCTAAGCAAGGCATAGCCGTGGACCCTGCAAAGGTAGTTGCGGTACAGGACTGGAAAATTCCTAGAATGCAACGGAGGTGAGAAGCTTTCTTGGTTTGGCGGGCTACTACAGGAAGTTCATTAAGGACATCGCTAAGATTTCAGCTCCTCTTACTAAGTTAACAAAGAAGAACCTAGCTTTTACATGGGACATAGAATGTGATGCTGCTTTTCAGAGACTTAAGAGAGCCCTCACCACAGCTCCAGTTTTGGCATTGCCCGATGGAGGTAAGATGTTTACGGTGTACACTGATGCATGCGGCACGGGGTTAGGCGCTGTCCTAATGCAAGAAGGAAGAGTAATATGCTACGGGGGCAGACAACTTAAAGTTCATGAGAAAAACTATCCCACGCATGACTTGGAGTTGGCTGCGATTGTCTTTGCACTTAAAGCGTGGCGTCATTATCTTCTAGGGGAGAGGTTCGAGCTGTATACCGACCACAAATCTCTTAAGTACCTCTTCTCACAGAAAGATTTAAATCTGAGACAACAGCGGTGGATGGAATCCTTGGCATCATATGACTTCGATATAGCTTATACCTCTGGCAAGGGTAATGTGGTGGCAGACGCGCTAAGTAGAAAAAGGTTGACTTTGAGCCCCTTGTTTGTTGAAATGAAAAGCCTTGAGTTTATAGCAACCTTTGATTTTACACCTGCTGTTGAGTCATTGACTGCTACGTTTGCATCTCTTGAGCTAAGACCTACACTTCTAGATCATGTAGGGACTTCACAGAAGGAAGACCCACAGATAGTTGAAATCATGGACAAGCTGATTAGGGGTGAGACGTCGAGTCACCTTAGTAGGTATGCCATAGATGACAAGGGATGGCTAAGGCGCGATGGAAGGCTATGTGTCCCACAAGTGGGAAACCTAGTAAGGAAAGTTCTCGAAGAAGCGCACCACTCGAAGATGACTATACATCCCAGAGGGGATAAGATGTACAGGGATATGAAACACATTTTCTTTTGGGCTGGAATGAAAAAGGACGTGGCAGAGTTCGTTTCGAAGTGCATGGTGTGCCAACAAGTAAAAGCCGAGTCGAAGAAGCCTGGTGGGCTATTACATCCTTTGGAGGTTCCGCAATGGAAATGGGAGATTATCTCGATGGATTTCGTGGATGGACTGCCTAGGACTAGGAATGGAAATACTAACATATGGGTCATAGTTGATAGACTCACGAAAAGTGCTCACTTCATTCCGGTGAAGAGAAAGAGGACCGCATCAGGGCTAGCGTCTATTTACCTTCGAGAGATAGTACGGTTTCATGGAGTTCCTTCTAGTATAGTTAGTGATCGTGACACGATTTTCACTAGCCAGTTTTGGAATAGTCTGCAAGAAGCAATGGGAACACGACTGAACTTAAGCACGGCCTATCACCCACAGACGGATGGACAAACTAAAAGGGTAAATAGGGTACTAGAAGATCTCCTGAGGCTATGCATTCTTGACTTTGGTGGTACTTGGGAAGACCATATTCCTCTCCTGGAGTTTGCATATAATAACAGCTACCAAGCTAGCATCGGAATGGCATCGTTCGAAGCTTTGTATGGAAGACCGTGCAAGTCGCCAACTTGTTGGTGGGAGACGACAGACAGGCTTATACTTGGCCCTGATATGATATGGGACACTTCTGAGAAGATTGAGTTGATACGAAGACGGATGAAAACGGTCCAGGATAGACAGAAATCTTATGCTGACCAGAGAAGGACAGACCTAGAGTTCGAAGTCGGAGATATGTTCTTTGTAAAAAATTCTCCGTTACGCAATGTAGTTCGTTTTGGAGCCGTTGGAAAGCTGGCACCAAGGTTCGTAGGACCGTTCCCTATCGTTGAGAGGATTGGACGGATGGCCTATAAGGCAGACTTACCCGAGAAGTTATCTGGAGTACACAATGTCTTTCACGTCTCACATCTCCGGAAGTGCTTGCATGAGTCAGCCGAAGTGGTTGAGCCAAGCATCCTTGAAGACGTAGAAGTGGAGAAAGAAGCAACATTGAGGCGGGATCCGATTCGTATCTTAGAAACGGAGATTAAGAAGCTAAGGAATCGAGAAGTCAAGCAAGTTAAAGTGCAGTGGAGTGAAGCCCAAGAAGACGCAACTTGGGAAACCGAAGAGAAGATACGTGCGCTTTACCCATTTCTTTTTGAGGGTACATTCTCGATCTCTTTTTTTCTTGAAAACCTTTTTCGTATCATGCTTCTAATATCTACGTTTGTCATGTTATCTTCTTGATCTTATCTTGAGAACCTTAGGTAGAACCATATGGATGTAAACATGTGATTGAAACATGTTATGGTTGATGTTTGCAGATGGTTGCAAGTGGTTGCTAGTGGATGCATGACACACATTAGGCACTAGATCGGCTCAGTCACATTTTCATGTTGCATATGCATGAGTGCTTATATTTGTACACGGATGGAACTTGTTATGTTATCACTCGGATGTTGCATATGGATGAATGTTTGTGCACTCATTTAGAGATTAGGAACTATGCTAGGAATTTGCATACATGTTGGATTCATGACACTAACATATTTTGCATTAAGGAGGTTTACTGAATCAGTAACCGCCTGATCTTTTGCATTAGATAAGTACATATACACACACTTTCTGCATATGTTCATACAGCACTAGAAATCTTTTAAGGACAATGGTTGCCCGTGGATGATGCTTTGAGTAGATGGATAATGGATGGTAGGACACATCCTCCCAAACTTAGAGATTTCGGGGACAAAATCCTTTAAGGAGGGGAGAATGTAACAACCCGTGTTTTTATAACGTGTAATAACCATAAATCAAGGAAGAATTAATTTTTAAAATAAGAATCAGGGGAAACGGGTTGCGCCATTGCGTTCGTCTCGAAATTCTGCTTGGAAACGAGTCCGAGTTTTCGAAAATCGGAGTCCGTATGACCAAGTTATGACCATTCGAAGTTTTCAGAAGTTTTCAAGTTCAAAAATAGTTCAATTCGAATTCAAAATTCGAATTTCAAACCTCTGAATGGACTGGGCGGGAAATTTCCCGCCCAGGACTAGGTCGACCTGGGGGTCGACTATGTAGTCGACCAACCCAGGACCAGGTCGACCATAGTGTCGACCTGGTGCCCGAGCCCATTTCTGAAGATGGATTCACTCTGATGTATTTCCTCGTTTCTGTCCACATTCGTTGACCTAACCCTATAAATACAGCCCCTAACACCAGTCTCTCTACACAAAATTCTTTCTGACTTTATGCTGCTCTAATTCTGGTCGAAAAATTTGAGGGAGGGACTGCTTCTTCTACGTTGAGACTGCGTTAAGGGAATTGCTGATTTGGGGATTTCTATTAGGACTTGACTAAGCATATAAAGATTCAACATCGACTCTCTTTATCTAATTCTCGAACCACGATCTGTAAGCCCCAGTTATTTTTAGATTTAAACTGTAAATGTAATATGAATATGATGTAAAATTGAAATTGGACCTATGTATGATGACTGTTTTACATCCATTCTTGTTCATCTTGGATCTTGACTCTTGGATATTATTATGACATTGATTTGGGGCCTATTCATGTTGTAAATCAAAAAGAGAAACCCCTCATATTATCATGTTGAATCTGCTATTAGTTACAAGTTTATGACTATCACTTTATGTCAATCGTTACCATGACTATACTATCACCTTATGACAGTCGTTACCATGACTATACTATCACCTTATGACAGTCGTTACCATGACTATACTATCACCTTATGACAACTGTTATCTCGACTAGTACCTTATTTTGCTAGAATTGGAATCCTTATGTTTGAGGCCAATATTCCATATGCCAGTAATGTTTTAATCTTTTATTTCAAGTCATACTATGCTATGCTAGCAATCACTTTTGCCACCTTATACCCATTCCTTTTTATGTTATTCCCTAATTAGATTTATTTGTATCGATTCGAGCTTACGTGCGATGGAAATACGATTTGGGTAGACTAGGTAAAACATGAATTAGCTTTAAACTTGAACAAGAACGTTGTTATGACTTGAACCTGAATATGGACATGAACTTGAAACGATTTGACACGAAACATGACCTGAAAATTGGACATGAATCTAGACATGAAAACTTGAACGTGGGCATGACAATTAGATAACTTGAAAATGGCCAACTCGAGGTTGGGTTGAGTTTGCATTGTAAATCTGCCCGGAACCGCCCGGCAAATCCAGTGGCCGCAAACAATAGGATCCAATGTGGGTAGTTGTTCATATCGCACGTAAAACCCGAGGTTAGACTATGTTGTGGTGTAAATCTGCCTGGAACCGCCCGGCAAATCCAGTAACCACAACAGTTAGTCTAATGTGAGAGGTTGGCGTGCACTAATGAATTAAGGCCACATGATAGGGTTAAGTCATGAACCACTTGAATATACTTAACCAACTTGGCACAATGATTTGATAGGGTTAAGTCATGAACTGCTTGAACACACTTAACTAACTTGATACATGATCTGGATAGGGTTAAGTCACGAATTTGAATCACAACACTTAACCCATTAGAAACCCTAGTTACGCGGTCCTTTTCAGCAGTAACCCACTTAGATGTATCACGATATGCTGGGACTAGGCAGGGTGGGGCACGATTACTGGGCTGATTGTAAGCGACCAGAACGACGGCTGAGTAGGTGCGCCATTGTAGGTTCAGGCGGGCTATGGTCGTGCACGTAGTCCGGAGTTGAAAAAGCAGGCATTGGGCACCCGTAGATTTACACTGTGCGTGCTTGATTTGTGTCGGTGGTTGGCACCATAAGACTTGATACACCCTATGGTGGACCTAGCACAGGTAACTACATTTCAGGATAGGGCCGTATGACACAGACACATAACGAGCTAGGACTTGTAGGGAGCCGATCTATTAATAGATCGTACCGTAGGACCCCGTAATGGGTCACTTCATGATACTGGGCCAAGGGATCATTTCATGGTTAATATTTGACATAGGTTAGAATACTAGTACAGTTGGTGTAGCGAACTTTGAACATGCGATGCTAGACTTGACTTATCTTGTTATCTTGATTATCCAACTAGTTCTGTTATCACCCTTATGTTTAATTCCAGTTTTCACGTATCATGTTACCTTTACTAGTTTTCATACTGAAAGTCAGTAGGGCTTACCAGTCTTTATGACTGACCCTTTTTCTTTCGCCTCCTTTTCTTTCGTTTCCCTCCCCCCTAGGTGCTCATGGTGGAAACACTAGCTCTTAGCTTGGATTTGGCTTGCTTTCTGACAGCTCATGTACGGTTTGGTCTTGAGTTATGCTATGGCTGCTTCTGCTATTTATGGGGAATATTTTACTTTTGGTTATCTTAAGTTTATGCTTCTTTTGGAACTTGATGTAATGGAATAATTTGTATCTTGGATATATGAGCTTTTGACTCTTTTCTTGGAAATAATAAGAAGTTGGTTTTTAATTTCTACCGCTGCTTTATTTATGTTCTGCCTTGTGATATCTTTGTGCATTTTTACCTAGATAATACTCCACCAAAACTAGTGCATTCCCTTTGTGAGTGACCCTAGCGGAGGTGGGGTGTTACAAGTTTCATGCAAAATGTCCTGGCTTATGGCAATTATAGCACTCACCATTATTGCGAGGCTGCTGGCTAGGACCGGATTCATTTCTCTTTGGCCTCTTAGGAGCATTGCATTCTTTAGACTAATGGCCATATTGGTCATAATTGAAGCATTTCCCCTTTGGTTTCCTATCTTCCTGGGGCTTAGCTGCTTCAGTCTTACTTGTCTCAGGATTTTTGTTAGGAAGCTTTCTCTTGTTGCTAGCTAAACTTCTCTCCCTATTCGCTCGAGAATTCTTCTTGTCGATGCCCTCGTATCTACAAGCCATCTTGACAACCATAGCAAATGGAAGTTCTATGTGTGCTGTCACTTTGCTGTGGTACCTCCTCTGAAGACCATCAATGAACCGCACATTCTTTCTGATCGGTTCGTGTATTAATTCTGGTCCATAGCGAGAGAGTTCGTTAAACTTGCTAACATACTCATGAATGGTTCTATCTCCTTGCTGGAGATTAGCAAATTCATCATGCAAGCGCTCGACTTCCTGTCGCGGGACAAACCTTTCCTCAAAGAATTCTTTAAACCTCGCCCGCGTCATGTCAACTTCGAGATCACATACAGTCACCGCTTCCCACCAAATTAGGGCCTCGTCTTTAAGTAGCCAAGATGCTAAAAATCTTTTCCTGTTATCTGCCAATTCTAGGCCCACAAAGATCCGTTCGCAAGACCTCAACCAAGCTTGAGCTTCCATTACAGGCCTATGCCTGTGAATGGCACTCCGTCCAAGTTCTTATATTTCTTGGCGACAACATCAAGATCAAACGGTTGTTGTTGCAATACTGGCTCATCATTAGCCACTGATCCACCCTCATCGAGATCAGGCTGATTATTAACAACGGGGATATTTCCCCTTCCTTGTCCTCTGCCTCTACCTCACCCACTCATTTCCTATTAGCTCTGTGGATAACAAGGAAAAAGTCAAGCCAACAGAAAAGATAGCTTAAGGAACAACAAAAGAACGCAGACATATGCATAGATAGTGATGTAATAATCATGTTATATGCTATTATGATGTGCTCATTCTTGGATATTACTAATTCTATCTCTAATAAGTTACTCGTCCTAGAATACTACTCATTCGATCTTTGACGAGTTGTCTAAATATGTTATCTTCTAGAATTAAGGTTAACCAAAGCTCTGATACCATGCCTGACACAAACCAAACCCCAATTCCTTGGTGGCAAGGTCGGTCTTTGGAAAATAACACACTAATCACATCAGTAGATTACAGAATATAACATAGTACATAAAATTAGAGAATATTTTACATCATATCATAACAGCAGAATTGTAATCATCATCAGAGTTACACAAATACACGATCTTACTTAGTACACAAAAAGTTTTATCAAATAGATAATAAGTCTATAGTGGAATCAAATATAAACATACATAAGGTAATGTTTAAGAGTTCAAAAGAAATCATAAAAAGTTAAGTCTTCATCTTTAGCCAAAAGAGCACCCAATGCTATGGTGCATATCCAAAAAGAAAGCCAACTACCTATTCACTAGGCTGCCCATGTGAAAATAGGGCACCCGAGTTTGCAAGAGAAAAACAAATTACCTGTAACACCCCACATCCGTTAGCGTCACTCACAAAGGGAATGCACTAAGTTCTGTGGAGCATTTAGGGTAAAAGATGCAGATAAATTACAAGACAGACAGAAATTAAACAGCGGAAAATAAAACTTTACTTTATTGATAAGATAGTTTGTACAACAATTGTTTTCCAATATCAGAGTATCATCTGTCTTACAAAATAAAGAAGCATAAAAAAAATAAATTTATATTCCCCAATGTAGCAAGAGCCAGCCATAGCATCTGAAAAGAGAATCCAAGCAAAACTTCGACAAATCTTCAAGCTGGGAAAGAGTGACAGTCCAACTTAACCTGAGCTATACTATTCCCTCCTTTACTACCTGGGGGGGGGGAACGGAAGAAAAGAAGACGAAAGAAAAACAGAGTCAGACATAAAGCCTGAGTAAGTTCAGTTACTTCTAGCATGTGAACATGGAAAAACAAAACGACATGAATTAACTGAATACAAGATAACACCATGATGATAGGGTCAGCAAGATTAAACAAGATTAACACAAGATATGTTAAGATAAGATAAACTGGGTATGCTCTAATACTTTCGCCGCTTCGCTATTTCCTTGTTATACTGGTTTCTATATCTCTGCACCACCTAACTAGTGTCCCAACTAGTAACGATAACGTGATCCCAATCCCTGTTGTTTCCATTGCTTTCAGGCATACATTTATTATTTGTTACCTAGATCTAATCTAGGGTTTTCTATCAAGTGCCTTCTAAATTCAACTAGAGTTTACGCTATCTGCTGAACGCTTCTCGGATTCAGGGTTTATGCCACCTAGTCCAACTAGGGATTATGCTACCTGTCCAACGATGCCCCCAAGTCTAGGACACACTACCTAGAGTGGTATATGTTCCTAGACTTCCTCACGCATGTATTGCGAATCGTTATCGCTTGTCTAGATGCACATGTCCTGTAATGTGCGGCCCGAGTCATGTGGCAGGGCAAATCAAGAAACACAGAACTCGGTCGGGAGCTTTCAGATATCTGCCGATGCAAATGCCAAGGTCTGTTTTTATTCCAGTGGCTATGGTCCCACTCGACCCCTCCCTCAACTAATGAAAGGCACACCTTGAAAAATGAGAACTATACGCAGGCCCCCTATGCCCCACTAACCTATGGCCATCCTGACCCATAACTAGATAGCAAGTATATGGTCTTTTGGAGTTCTCCGCCTTTCCGCTTCACGTATCTCGATTGACTCAAGATGGATGGTAGACGACGAGTTGCTATCACAGGGCTACCGGTTTCTCGCCGAATCACGCTGGTCCATCCTAGTCTTTAGGTTGCCATATTTTGCAACCAAGGCATACCCTTGGTTCTTCTAACGCAGACCTTAACCTCTGTGAGCCCAGGAGGATCATCTGCAGCCTCACAGAGGGATACCAAGAGTACCCTCACATCCCCTTGAAGCCTCGGGCTTCGTAACCCAATTCGTTGGAGCCTTCGTTTTAATCAGACGGACGTTCGCTCCTTCCCGTGTTATACTAAGAATTACTACTTAGTTTTGCAAACTAAGGTTTACTACTTAGTTTCCAGAATCGTTGTTTTCTCAACTAAGGTTTACTACTTAGCTCCTTTTAACTAAGGTTTACTACTTAGTTCTCTTTCTCGTCAATTTGGATTGGTTAAGTGTCATTAGTCAATTCAAGCTAACTTAACCCTCTTCATTTATCCTGATAAACTGGTTAAGTGTTATCAGTACTTCATGTTGACTTAACCCTACCACAAACCAAGTTATATTGGTTAAGTATTTCTTATTACTTAACCCTATTCATCCTGTATTGGTTAAGTGTTCCTTTTTAACTTAACCTTGCCCATCTGTTTTAACTAACACTTTATTAATGGTTAAGTATTACCCCTTCACGTTTTAGACTTAACCCTATGGTCTAGTCCAGCTAACATATCAAATTGGCTAAGTGTATTAAATTTTGCTTAACCCCAACCTCTAGTCTAGTTAACATGTTAATTTGGCTAAGTGTATTAACTTTACTTAACCCCACCTTCTAGTCTAGTTAACATGTTAATTTGGATAAGTGTTTTCTTAGTTACTTAACCCCTACAAATCTTGTCTTGTTACGATGTTAAGCTTGGTTAAGTGTCCCTATGGACTTAACCCTCCCATTCTAGCTTAACTGTGTTAAGTGCCAGTATGAACCTAACCCCACCCACCGGTTTGGTTATCATGTTGAATTGGTTAAGTGTCTTAGTTAACTTAACCCTACCATTCTTGTTCTAGCTTTAACTAAATAAATTAAAGCCGCTACCACTCACATTAGACAGATATTGTTGCGATTACTGGATGTGCCGGTTGGTTCCGGGCAGGTTTACATCGCAACTCAGTCTAACCTCGGGTTAGGCATATACGTGTTCTCTAAGTTCAAAAGGGTTTTGATTAATTTTCAAATCAGGTTTTGAAAGTAACCATCCCGTCCGTCGGATCAGTTAGGGATAGCCAGGGAGAGCAGGAAACTTGTATTTTCCAAACCCAAGCCTAGACACTATCCTCTCTGTCACCCTAGAACTTTCTGGTGTATTATTAAAAGAGATGTCGTTAATAAACCTTTAATTTGTCTAAATTTACATTTTCTCATTTAGGACAAATTCTATAAGTAAATTATTCCTAATTTACTTATTTCCTAATTACTCTTTTAATGTAAATTGTCAACATTTATTCTTATGGCCCATTTTCCCCTCTATATCATATTTATGCTTTTTGGTATGTAAACTATACCAAATTAAGTGTCACTAACCATGATTTTTGCCAAACATGACAATTACTCGCAATTATGGCCAATTTCAAATTTATGCCAATATACTTATTATGCCAAATTAGCTAATCCAATTCTGATTTAACATTCTAATTACAGTTCATGTCAAACTAGACCTTATTATTCTAGTTCACAGTTCATGTAAATGCTAGATTTACAAGTCAATACTAGATTCAAATTACACATCCTATAATTCATGTCAAATTTATCCAATTTGCATTTTTATAAACATGCCAATTTCCAAGTTTATAACTACGTTTTTAGTAAATTTCATATTTTGCCCAAATCGTATTCCCATCGTTCGTATAATCGTGATTCAATCTAGATTATAGATAAATCTAGATTCGTAGAAAATAGGGAATGAACCAAAGATGCTATGAAAAAGATAGACATAATAACTGGCATAAAATGATAATTTACTAATTACAGACCTAACGAATTACACTGAAATTGATCTAAAACATCGAAGGCCTATAGGTCTGAAAATCTTATGACATAAAAAGGGTTGAATAACGACGTAGGTTCAAGAACATGGGTAGACCTAACTTAATAGGTAAATTCCCAAGATCAAAAACCAAAGAAAACCAAGAATAGACAGAATAGATAATCAGGTTTAGACCCAATTTCACAGTCACAAAACTTAAGCAACACTTTCCTAGTCATGAATCATAGGTGTTTAATCACAGTTGTCCTTGTTATGTCATAGGCAATAGTTTATGTTTCCTAATCAAAGGCATAGGCTTGTGTTCATAGTCAAGGAAATAATTCTCATAGTCATGAGTCACAGTCATAGGCAGTGTTCATAGTCATAGGCAATGTTCATAGTCAAAGAGGCATATGGTTTTAAGGTCCATAGTTTCATAGTCACAGTCTTATTGGTCCTCAAATCATAACAGTTCTTAATTAGGTCCAAAGATATAAGCACTGATTCGAATAGAAAGATTTGGCATATTCTTTTATTCCTTTAATTTCATGTCACGAATAGAAAACGTTCAAATCTAAAAAGTAACTGACTTACAGAGATTAGATTAGATTCGTAGAAAAACAGTCGTTGAAGTCGTTTGAATCTTCACTTGAATCCTAGCTTGTTTTGAATCCCCTCTTGAAAGTCTTGAGCAGCATTTCCTCGTCTTGATTTATTTTATATATTATTTTATTTATTTATACATTTTCTCAGAGGCAGCATAAGGATAGAATGAAACGGTGTAGAGAGGAGGATGCTAGGAGGCTGTTTATATAGGATTCGGCGGACGAACCTAGGCAGAAAACGAGACCAGGTACATCAGAATGCACCCAGGCCCAAAAGTGGGTTTTGCACCCAGGTCGACACCCATGTCGACTGGGCAGTCGACCTGGTCGGGGGGGGGGGGGCCGACTACCCTGTCGACTCCCCAGTCGACCTGGGTCCTGGGCGGGAATTTTCCCGCCCAGCCCGCTTCTGGGTTTGAATTCGAATTTCGAGCTGTTTTCTGTTCTAAAAATTCCTGAAACTTCGGAGAGTCATATCTCCCTCATACGGACTCCGATTCTCGCAAACTCGGACTCGTTTCCAAGCAGAATTTCGAGACGAACGCAATGGCGCTAACCCGTTTCCCTTGATTTTGATTTTAAAATTTAATTCTGCCTTGATTTGTGAATCCTAGTGTTACAGAATTACGGGGTGTTACATTCTCCCCCACTTAAAAGGATTTCGTCCCCAAAACCTTCAAGTTAAGAAGAATGTGTCCTACCATCCAATCACCCATCTACTTAACCATTCAATCACAGGCATTCATTTTCCTTAAAAGATTTCTAATGATTTCATGTTCATATGCATAGTGTGTGTATATGTCTTTATCTAATGCAAGATCAGGCGGTCTACTGATTCAGTTGACCTCCTTAATGCGAATCATGTCAGTGCCATGCGTCCAATCATGTATGCAAGCATCCCTAGTTATGTAAATACTACATGTGTGCATAGCCATTCATCCATATGCAACATCCATATGATAACATATCAAGCTCAACTTACAAACAAATACATATCTGTAAATGCAATATGAAAGCGTCCGAACTGATCTAGTGCCTAATACGTATGTATATGCATTCACGAGCAACCATTAGCAACCACTCGCAACAATCAACCATAACATGTTTCAAATACATGTTTACATCCAAAAGAGTTTCTACCTAAGGATCGAAGATACGACCTAGAGGATATACTTTGGAAAGAGAGAAACAATTATGCGTAAAGCTCCTACAAAAAAAAGAAATCAAGGATGCACCCTTAAGGAAAAGGGTATGATGCTAGTATCTAGCCTTCTTGAGCTTTACTCCACTGCATCTTAACTAATTTAACTTCACGATTGTGAAGTTTCTGACCTCCATTTCCAAAATAAACAGATGTTAACTATGATACCAAGTGTACATACCAAGATGGTTTGAGGCCTCTCCTCTTAGCTTATCCATCACGCCATAACTATGAGGGTCAAAAGGTCACTACGTGCTTTTTAGAGTGCCTGCCACAACTATTCATCTCTCACGCAAACCATCCTAGTCGAACTCGACATTCCTTAAGTACAAGCCCCAAAGGCCTAAACCAATATCAGACAAGCACCCAAGGAATATCTCCTCCGAATTTAGACGATCTACGTGAGATGATATAAGCAAACTCGATAGCTATTCTCAAATCCCTACTAACCAAAAAAAAATAAACTGGTCGGACCACCAATTGGATTTGAGACTCTAGTGGGATCTTTCTACTATACAAGTACTATGGTGCAGAGACTCAACTATGGAAGTGGATATGAACAAATGCGAAGTGCTAAAATCAAAGGAAAGAGTACGAATAGCAAAACTAGACTCTTCCAACAGAACTTTACTACCTTTCTCCTAGGTACGCTTGGTGGCGAAAGTAGGTACTTGCCCTTCTGAAAATCTTGTCCTTTGCCCTTAATTACACCTTAGTAAAGATACCTCCTCTTGTCTTAGGTTTTATAATTCCTTCCTTCTTTGTGAGCTAAATCTACATCCATGAATTCCTCATCCTCTTCCGTGTGTAGTCATGTTGACAAATCTCTCGAAAGCTGCTTCCATCGTACAGAAAACCCTATAAGCTTGAAAGAAAACTGGCCGTAGGTGAAACAACTACGGCTATGGATGAAAGTCAGGCACGTCTTCGCCCATCGATGAGGTTACCTCCCAGAAAGCCAGGAGCCCCAGAGACTCAAGAAAGAAGGAGACAAGAATTAAAACAGAGGAAGAGAAGATAGTGTGTATGGCTTTGGGGAATATGCCTTTAAAACAAATCTTTTCTCTTGAAAATGCTTCTTTTAAAACCGTTTTGAAAATAATTTTTCAAATCCTTTATCTGATCTGGTAACCTGGCTCTGATACCACGTGTAACACCACACATCCGTTAGTGTCACTCACAAAGGGAATGCACTAAGTTCTGTGGAGCATTTAGGGTAAAAGATGCAGATAAATTTCAAGACAGACATAAATTAAACAGCGGAAAATAAAACTTTACTTTATTGATAAGATAGTTTGTACAACAATTGTTTTCCAATATCAGAGTATCATCTGTCTTAAAAAATAAAGAAGCATAAGAAAAACATTTATATTCCCCAATGTAGCAAGAGCCAGCCATAGCATCTGAAAAGAGAATCCAAGCAAAATTTCGACAAATCTTCAAGCTGGGAAAGAGTGACAGTCCAACTTAACCTGAGCTATACTATTCCCTCCTTTACTACCTGGGGGGAAACGGAAGAAAAGAAGACGAAAGAAAAACAGAGTCAGACATAAAGCCTGAGTAAGTTCAGTTACTTCTAGCATGTGAACATGGAAAAACAAAACGACATGAATTAACTGAATACAAGATAACACCATGATGATAGGGTCAGCAAGATTAAACAAGATTAACACAAGATATGCTAAGATAAGATAAACTGGGTATGCTCTAATACTTTCGCCGCTTCGCAATTTCCTTGTTATGCTGGTTTCTATATCTCTGCACCACCTAACTAGTGTCCCAACTAGTAACGATAACGTGATCCCAATCCCTGTAGTTTCCATTGCTTTCAGGAATACATTTATTATTTGTTACCTAGATCTAATCTAGGGTTTTCTATCAAGTGCCTTCTAAATTCAACTAGAGTTTACGCTATCTGTTGAACACTTCTCGGATTCAGGGTTTATGCCACCTAGTCCAACTAGGGATTATGCTACCTATCGAACGATGCCCCCAAGTCTAGGACACACTACCTAGAGTGGTATATGTTCCTAGACTTCCTCACGCATGTATTGCGAATCGTTATCGCTTGTCTAGATGCACATGTCCTGTAATGTGCGGCCCGAGTCCTGTGGCAGGGCAAATCAAGAAACACAGAACTCGGTCGGGAGCTTTCAGATATCTGCCGATGCAGATGCTAAGGTCTGTTTTTATTCCAGTGGCTATGGTCCCACTCGACCCCTCCCTCAACTAATGAAAGGCACACCTTGAAAAGTGAGAACTATACGCAGGCCCCCTATGCCCCACTAACTTATGGCCATCCTCACCCATAACTAGATAGCAAGTATATGGTCTTTTGGAGTTCTCCGCCTTTCCGCTTCACGTATCTCGATTGACTCAAGATGGATGGTAGACGACGAGTTGCTATCACAGGGTTACCGGTTTCTCGCCGAATCACGCTGGTCCATCCTAGTCTTTAGTTTGCCATATTTTGCAACCAAGGCATACCCTTGGTTCTTCTAACGCAGACCTTAACCTCTGTGAGCCCAGGAGGATCATCTGCAGCCTCACAGAGGGATACCAAGAGTACCCTCACGTCCCCTCGAAGCCTCGGGCTTCGTAACCCAATTCGTTGGAGCCTTCGTTTTAATCAGACGGACGTTCGCTCCTTCCCGTGTTATACTAAGAATTACTACTTAGTTTTGCAAACTAAGGTTTACCACTTAGTTTCCAGAATCGTTGTTTTGTCAACTAAGGTTTACTACTTAGCTCCTTTTAACTAAGGTTTACTACTTAGTTCTCTTTCTCGTCAATTTGGATTGGTTAAGTGTCATTAGTCAATTCAAGCTAACTTAACCCTCTTCATTTATCCTGATAAACAGGTTAAGTGTTATCAGTACTCCATGTTGACTTAACCCTACCACAAACCAAGTTATATTGGTTAAGTATTTCTTATTACTTAACCCTATTCATCCTGTATTGGTTAAGTGTTCCTTTTTAACTTAACCTTGCCCATCTGTTTTAACTAACACTTTATTAATGGTTAAGTATTACCCCTTCACGTTTTAGACTTAACCCTATGGTCTAGTCCAGCTAACATATCAAATTGGCTAAGTGTATTAAATTTTGCTTAACCCCAACCTCTAGTCTAGTTAACATGTTAATTTGGCTAAGTGTATTAACTTTACTTAACCCCACCTTCTAGTCTAGTTAACATGTTAATTTGGATAAGTGTTTTCTTAGTTACTTAACCCCTACAAATATTGTCTTGTTACGACGTTAAGCTTGGTTAAGTGTCCCTATGGACTTAACCCTCCCATTCTAGCTTAACTGTGTTAAGTGCCAGTATGAACCTAACCCCACCCACTGGTTTGGTTATCATGTTGAATTGGTTAAGTGTCTTAGTTAACTTAACCCTACCATTCTTGTTCTAGCTTTAACTAAATAAATTAAAGCCGCTACCACTCACAGTAGACAGATATTGTTGCGATTACTGGATGTGCCGGTTGGTTCCGGGAAGGTTTACATCGCAACTCAGTCTAACCTCGGGTTAGGCATATTCGTGTTTTTTAAGTTCAAAAGGGTTTTGATTAATTTTCAAATCAGGTTTTGAAAGTAACCATCCCGTCCGTCGAATCAGTTAGGGATAGCCAGGGAGAGCAGGAAACTTGTATTTTCCAAACCCAAGCCTAGACACTATCCTCTCTGTCACCCTAGAACTTTCTGGTGTATTATTAAAAGAGATGTCGTTAATAAACCTTTAATTTGTCTAAATTTACATTTTCTCATTTAGGACAAATTCTATAAGTAAATTATTCCTAATTTACTTATTTCCTAATTACTCTTTTAATGTAAATTGTCAACATTTATTCTTATGGCCCATTTTCCCCTCTATATCATATTTATGCTTTTTGTTATGTAAACTATACCAAATTAAGTGTCACTAACCATGATTTTTGCCAAACATGACAATTACTCGCAATTATGGCCAATTTCAAATTTATGCCAATATACTTATTATGCCAAATTAGCTAATCCAATTCTGATTTAACATTCTAATTACAGTTCATGTCAAACTAGACTTATTATTCTAGTTCACAGTTCATGTAAATGCTAGATTTACAAGTCAATACTAGATTCAAATTACACATCCTATAATTCATGTCAAATTTATCCAATTTGCATTTTTATAAACATGCCAATTTCCAAGTTTATAACTACGTTTTTAGTAAATTTCATATTTTGCCCAAATCGTATTCCCATCGTTCGTATAATCGTGATTCAATCTAGATTATAGATAAATCTAGATTCGTAGAAAATAGAGAATGAACCAAAGATGCTATGAAAAAGATAGACATAATAACTGGCGTAAAATGATAATTTACTAATTACAGACCTAACGAATTACACTGAAATTGATCTAAAACATCGAAGGCCTATAGGTCTGAAAATCTTATGACATAAAAAGGGTTGAATAACGACGTAGGTTCAAGAACATGGGTAGACCTAACTTAATAGGTAAATTCCCAAGATCAAAAACCAAAGAAAACCAAGAATAGACAGAATAGATAATCAGGTTTAGACCCAATTTCACAGTCACAAAACTTAAGCAACACTTTCCTAGTTATGAATCATAGGTGTTTAATCACAGTTGTCCTTGTTATGTCATAGGCAATAGTTTATGTTTGCTAATCAAAGGCATAGGCTTGTGTTCATAGTCAAGGAAATAATTCTCATAGTCATGAGTCATAGTCATAGGCAGTGTTCATAGTCATAGGCAATGTTCATAGTCAAAGAGGCATATGGTTTTAAGGTCCATAGTTTCATAGTCACAGTCTTATTGGTCCTCGAATCATAACAGTTCTTAATTAGGTCCAAAGATATAAGCACTGATTCGAATAGAAAGATTTGGCATATTCTTTTATTCCTTTAATTTCATGTCACGAATAGAAAACGTTCAAATCTAAAAAGTAACCGACTTACAGAGATTAGATTAGATTCGTAGAAAAACAGTCGTTGAAGTCGTTTGAATCTTCACTTGAATCCTAGCTTGTTTTGAATCCCCTCTTGAAAGTCTTGAGCAGCATTTCCTCGTCTTGATTTATTTTATATATTATTTTATTTATTTATACATTTTCTCAGAGGCAGCATAAGGATAGAATGAAACGGTGTAGAGAGGAGGAGGCTAGGAGGCTGTTTATATAGGATTCGGCGGACGAACCTAGGCAGAAAACGAGACCAGGTACATCAGAATGCACCCAGGCCCAAAAGTGGGTTTTGCACCCAGGTCGACACCCATGTCGACTGGGCAGTCGACCTGGTCGGGGGCGGGGGGGGGGGGGGGGTCGACTCCCCAGTTGACCTGGGTCCTGGGCGGGAATTTTCCCGCCCAGCCCGCTTCTGGGTTTGAATTCGAATTTCAAATTCGAATTTCGAGCTGTTTTCTGTTCTGAAAATTCCTGAAACTTCGGAGGGTCATATCTCCCTCATACGGACTCCGATTCTCGCAAAATCGGACTCGTTTCCAAGAAGAATTTCGAGACGAACGCAATGGCGCAACCCGTTTCCCTTGATTTTGATTTTAAAATTTAATTCTGCCTTGATTTGTGAATCCTAGTGTTACAGAATTACGGGGTGTTACATTACCAGTCAGCCATGGGACTGGTATGAGAAATTCTACAGTTACTTAACTTATTTAAGAATGAGGCAAATCACAGGACCACACCGTATGTCATGGAACGAGTTTACTCCATTGGACTGCCGGTGCATAAAATAATGTAAATCAAGTAAATAACGCAACGCTTTTTAGAAAAATGAAGCCATTATAAGTCTTAGGTCCCATCGCACGATGCAACGTAAGCCGGAGGATAGAGTTTTACCGTATAATGGCCAAACATGCTTGATACGCTTTAAAAACAAATCATTTTGATATTCCTATAGCTGCATAGTGTATAAAACAACTTCAAATGTAAATGTATCAATCACAGACGACATAATACCCTATCCTACTATGTCGCCATATAGGTTTACAATTAAAATCGCATGATGTCGTATTGGAAATTGGATTTCCGTCATGAGTCATGACAACGGATGGTCTCCTTACCTATTCGTATCACCTCTAGCAAGATGACCCAGGATCACACCTATGGGCAACCCTCGGGTCCTACAAGGCCGGTCCTCCTTTAATTTTGAGGATTGGTTATTCCTGAACAATACGTTTCTCGATCCTATCAAACCTATCACTCGAGCCTTTTAGTCGGCTCTATATCCGAGGCACCTCATAATCCATCTTCCACATAAGTAAAATGTCTGGGTTCCATACCATGACACAACTACTGGCTAGAAAAAAACGTATGCACTCCTTGTGTCCCTTATCCATTTTCTGACTCATACCGGGGGTGAGGCTCGCGAGTCAACGCTATACAAAAAGTTTTGCTACTTAAAGTTGTGCTTTGATCATCATCCATAAGACTCTGCTTTTCAACAAAAGCCTTGATCATTTACATCTTGGCATGCCACACTGTCAATCCATACTATGCCATTGATTTCCACCAATATATAACCTCTAAGATCGTACGTCTCAGAGAAGTGCGTTAAGCAAGAGAATAAATTCTCTGCCACTAAACAAATATATATGTAGCAGACATAATTGAGTCTTCGTGTCCCCAAAGTTTTCAATGGCTGTTGTACCATCTCCCGCCCAATCCCATCAACTTCCCATCCAACCTAACCCTATCGTACCCTCAGCTGTACCCCAACCTCACCGCCGCCTACCCCTCCGCCTCCTCAACCTAGTCCGATTCGCCCTCCAGACCCTTATTCCTCCCTTATCTCAAACCCACCTTCTTTGTCTTTCAATCCAAGCAATTCATCAACCATAAATTCCATTCCAAAACCGGTCTCTCTTGAACATGTTTGGACTTCTCTATTTCAGCAACTACCTAGAAACGCTGGCCAGTACAAGCCTGTTCAAATGGAGATTATCTATAAAGATGGCAAAATGATTCCTATGAACGAAATTGTTAGTGCTGGAGAAGTAATCTGGAAAAATTACGTGGTAGGGTTCTTCCTTGACAGACCTTTGTCCTATACTATGGTAATCAAAACCTTAAAATCAAGATGGAATTTGCGTGGTCAAGTGAAAGTGAAGTCTGATGGCTCTCTGTTTCTATTTCTATTTTCGGATGAACTAGACAGGGAAAAAGTGATAAGAGGTGATCCTATCATTATGAAGAAAAGATTTTCATTATCAAGCAGTGGGATCCAAATGTGAGCAGCGTATGTGGTTTAATAAAGGCAGTTCCAATTTGGGTCAAAATGTCAAATATACTGATTTATTTGTGGTCGAACATTGGGCTAAATTGGCTGTCAAACAGAATTGGTAGACTGATTTGTTTCGATAGTGCTACTGAAACAATGGCACGCATTCAAGATGCGAAGTGTTTGATAGAAATATCACCAGATAAAGAACTGATCTATATGTTTCCAGTAGAGAATCCTAATGGGTCTACTCAGTATGTTCACGTTGATTACCAATGGAAACCTGATCTGTGTATACATTGCAAGGTTTTCGGACACAAAAGTATAGTTTGCAAAGAAAAGCTTCACACTGTTGCGGATGATAGTGTAAAGGAAGATCCAAGGAAGCAAAGAGTATCAGAAAGAAGAAAGATAGGAAATACGTCAAAAAGTAAAACTTATGAAGGACATAATTATGTATGGACAAAAGTTACCACAAAAAGGAGAAATGTGAATGTGCAGAACGAAGTGAAATTGGATAAAGGAAAGGAGAAAATGTATGAATACTCAACTGGTGAAGGGAACAAAGATAACATACATGGTGTGTATTCATCAACCAACAAACTTTCTACACACACTGGGAAGCATAACCAAAACGCTTTCACTATTCTGCAAGAGATGGAAGATGGTGAATTAGAAATGGAGGAAGAGAATGTGAACACTGAAGTATCAGACAAAGAAATGGAAGTGCAGAAGGAAGCAACCAATGCTAAATCAATGCAAGAAATAGTGAAAAGGAAAAGTAAGGAAATCCAAGGAAAAAAGAAAAGCAAAAATGTGGAAACTAAAACAAAAGACAATGCACATGCAAGCACGGTAGGAATTGTGCATGGCAATATTAATGTGCCCAATCCAAACCTCTCAACTGCTCACCAAACTCCTGAAATTGTAATTATTAACCTACCTCCCCATGCAAATCCTCCACGCAAATCCAAGCTTCCTCCTATTTTGCCTGTTCCCAATGCCTTGCATCAACCCTCCTCTGGTTTGATTACCTCAACCCCATCATCCCCTGTTCTTCCTAATGTCATCACTAAACCCTCCCATATTTTAGCTTATGTTGTCAATGACATCATCCTTGATCCCCCGCCTGACTCTAGCCATAATATATCCTCTTGTCCTAGCTCTCCTGCTCCTATATCTCCCCCTGTGGCATCTCTTTGCAAAAGACATTCGAAAAAAGTTAATAAGAAAGGGCTATTCAGAGTGTCCGATATCATGTCTAAAAGAAGAAAAAGGCAAGGAAAAAATGTGCTTTTCGCCATCTCCATCTTCCAGGTTTACTCCAATCTCTACCTTACCTAAATCTCCTATGGATTCTGGTGATGAATCTGATAATTATTACCATACTCTACCGGAAAAATCACCGTCGTCTTCTCCTAGAAGAACCAGAAGCTCGTGCAAGTCCCCCAGAGCAGTTTAAATTATGTTACACAAAATAGCTGCTTGGAACATACGTGGAGCTCACAAAAAAGCAGGACCAAATAAAATCTCTTATCCATGATCATCACATTTCTCTTCTATCTATCTCCGAAACTAAACACAACCTTTCTCTTACCCTTTCTGCCTCTAAATATATCAATCCCTCCGGGCATATTGTAACTAATCTTCGGGAAGCTCCATATGGGAGATTGCTTGTCATTTTTGACCCAGCTGTTTTCTCTTTAAGTTCTATATTATATGACTACCAATTCATTCATTCTCACATCATCCACCTCCCTACTGCCACTTCTTTCTATATCACCTTCATTTATGGTAGTAATTGTCCTGATGTAAGACAAAAACTTCATGAATATTTGCCTCACTTCTCTCAATCATCTCACCCTTGGTTGGTAATAAGTGATTTTAACAGTTCTTTCAAATCTGAGCATAAAAGCGGAGGAATTCCTTTATCTATTTCTGATATGGCCCCTTTGAACTTGGCTATGCACTATGCATCCCTTGTTGAAATACCATCGTCTGGTTCTGATTATACTTGGAGTAACAAGAGCGGTTCATGCCCTAGAACTTTAACCAAAATTAACCATGGACTGATGAATACTCAAACCCTATCAAATTGGCCGTCTATACACATCAACATCCTTATGCCAATGCTATCAGACAATTGCCCCCTTATACTTACTTTTGGTGCAGCAGCCATTTATAAATCAGTTAACTTCAAGTTCTTTGATGAATGGATTAATAATAATGACATGATGTAGGTGGTTCAAAGTGCATGGAGCATTCATACTTATGGGAATCCTATGCATAGATTGCAACAAAAACTGAAGAACACAAAGTATGCCTTGAAGATTTGGTCCAAAAGTGTTTATGGTACAGGTAACAAGAGATCTACAGAGATATCTAAGCAACCTGAATAGATACAGAGACTTAATTTCCTTTCAACTGCTGATAATGCATCTTACATACATGAAAGTGAACTTATCAAACAACTTGATGCTGCTCTTGAGTCCGAGACGAAAATGATACAACAAAAAATAAGACAGAACTGGTCTACAAATGGTGACAGAAATACGAAGTTCTTTCATGCATCTTTGAAAATCAAACAAGCTAAATCCGTCATTCATTCTATAACTGATGTGCATGGCGTGACACATGATACTCCAAACCATATTGATGAAGCTTTTTTTATCTTACTACACTGACCTCCTTGGTAGTCATCAAGATGCTCCTGACTTCACATTCACTGAAAATCTGCCGATTCCCTCTTTATCTCTCCAGATGCAGCAAGCTTTAATCGCTCCTATCTCGGATGAAGACATAAAAAACTCTATTTTCACTATGAGGAAAGCTGCCTCCCCAGGTCCTGATGGCTTCACAGCCACCTTTTATATCCATTGTTGGGACATTATTTCCACTGATGTCTTCAAAGCTGTCCACAATTTCTTCGATAAAAACAAAATGCTCTCTTCGATAAACTCCACCAATCTAGCGTTGATCCCAAAAAATCAAAACCCAACCAGTGTCACTCATTTCAGACCTATCGCTTGCTGCAATGTCATCTACAAGGCCATATCCAGAATTCTTGCATTGAGACTGAAAACTGTGCTTCAACCTATGATCTCTCCAAACCAAACAGCATTTCTACTAGGAAGAAGCATCATTGATAATGTTCTCCTCACTCATGAATTGGTCAATGGATACTCTAGGAAAAATAAATCACCAAGGGCTCTTTTGCAGGTTGATATTATGAAGGCATTTGACTCAGTTAAGTGGAGCGCTATTCTTTATTTAATGGAAACAATGCATTTCCCCAACAAGTTCTTGATATGGATTAATCTTTGCTTATCTACAGTACGGTACTCGCTGGTTTTCAATGCTCATAATGTTGGATATTTCAGAGGATTAAATGGCCTTAGACAAGGAGACCCCATTTCTCCATACCTCTTCATAATGGTGATGGAAATGCTTACACTTCAGTTTGAGAGGCAAGTGGTTATGAAGAATTTTAAGCTGCACCCGATGTGTAAATCACCCTTGATAACATCCTTAGCCTTCGCGGATGACTTGATGATATTTACTAAGCCTACAAAAAAATCTATTCAAACCATAATGGACACCATAGAATCCTTTCATGCTTTCTCTGGTCTCAAAATAAACAAAGACAAATCTCACATCCTTCTTGCTGGGGTAACATCGGCTCAAGCCATTGAATGTCTGCATATTACTAAGTTGAAAATAATGAATAGCTTGATGAATTATCTTGGAATCCCGTTGGCAACCAAAAGAATAACATTATCACAATGTATTCCTATGTATGAGAAAATCACTTCGGTTTTGGCGCGATGGTAAAACAGATATTTAACTCATCCTGGAAGATTAGTCATTTTTAACTCGTTGATATTTTCGATGACGGTTTATTGGTGCAGATCATTTATCTTACCAACAAAGCTATACACAATGATCAGGAATGCAATGCGGAAATTCCTTTGGTCTGGTACCATACACATGAATAAGCTGCCGCCAATTGCACTACAGAAGCTAGAAAAACCAAAAAGTAAAGGAGGACTACGATTAAAAAACATAACCACCTGGAACTATGCGGCTCTATCTATTCATTTTCAAAGGCTGGTTTTACGAACGGAGTCTCTTTGGATCGAATGGAGCAACAATCACAACTTGAAAAATGAAGACATTTGGACGGTATCCCCAAAGACATCGGCTAGCTGGGTGTGGAAATGTATGCTTAAAGTCAGAGATAAGGTTTTGCCGCATTCATGTATTCTTCTATCTAATGATAGTAAAGTAAAATTTTGGCATACACCTTGGTTGCAATCAGGTGTAATTCTATGTAAACTGTTGACCTATAATGAAATGATGCAGAGCGGCATACCCAATAATGCGAGAGCGACTACATATATAATTGGTGGAAGGATTAGTATTCCTACATGCAGTAATGCTCTAACTAATGAAGTGATGAATGTATACAATGGGAGACAATACACTTATTGTCAGGAAGAGAGTTACTGCTGGACTGTTATGAAAAAGAAGCATTCAACGGCAATGGTCTACTCGGAGTTAATTGCTGAAGATAGTATGTCCAGGTTTCAATAACATAAGAGAATATGGAATTCGACGATGAGTGAACGTCTCAATTTCCACTGCTGGCGGGTATATTTCAATGCTTTGCATACCCTTGAAAACCTACGTAGTAGAGGTATTAATGTATCCAGCACATGTGTATTCTGCAATTCGGCACCAGAGGACAACCGTCACTTATTTTTTAAGTGTCCATTTACTTTCTTTTTGTGGGGAAAGATAAGAAGAAGAGGGGAATTAAATGGTCCTAAGAGAAACAGTAAGGAGGAATGGTACAACATTTACAAAGCCACAAAATGGAAGCAATCCACATCATATGAACTGTTAATCATGTTCAAGGTCACTCTGAGAGAAATTTGGAAAGAAAGAAATGAAAGAATATTTAATATTCACTCCAAAACCAGATTGTAGATGTTTCATGTCATTTGCACTGTCATAAGCAAAGAGATCTCTGTGTCTTCTAATTCTTTTGAACTGGAAGTTTTGCATAGATGGTTGTAGCTTCTCTACCCCTTTCTTTTCTTACCTTTGTATTTCTAATGTCTTCTCGTACCCTCGTTTATATTGTAAGATTTCTTATTATATAATAAATATGGAAGGGGCCATTCAACCCCGCAGGCTTTGCAAAAAAAAAAAAAAAATTAGCAGAGATCAACAATATAACACATACTACAATGTCAAACATACAATCCATTTATACGTCCGTTCTGGGTCTGAACGAAACCGAAGGCACCTTATTCCTCATTCCATATGTCCGCTACAGAAGAGAGGTTCTCGCATATCCGGAAAATCAACAAGTACGTCCGGACAACTACCACTATAACCCCTTCAAGGGAGCTACCCATATCCAAGGCATCAATAGTAATCCATTCAATGTGAAGATTGTCGGTCTTGCACCGTCTTCATTGTCTTCGACTTTTAATCATCGTTCAATTATTTGAAATGAGATTTAACTAAGTCTTTCCAAACAATTCTCGCATAAATTTCAAATCAAATTCTTTCCCTTGGTTAAATCGTTGGCCTTTACCATTTGTTACCGCATGTAAAAAGGTTTAGTCGAGAATTTAATTCGATCATCGAATTAGATACTCAAGTCATATCATATCCAACATTCATTTTATATGTTTTCACTCCAAATTGTATTTATCCTCTTTTATTTTTCAAGCCAAGCAAAGTTGGGTTGCACACATTTTAAATCACTTAAAATAATTTGAAATGATTTATCAAACGATTTGGAGTAAAATCGACTAATGAAATCAGCGAATTAGAGAAATTGACAAGTCACAAACGAAGTCGAAATGGGCCAAAATTCGACCGGGAAAAATCCTGGATGGACCTAAATTGTTGACCGTGGTCTTGACCGGTCAACAGTCCAAAAATTGGATTCAGACGTCTGAATTAAAAATTCAGATGTCTGAATTTGCATTTTACTGAAACATCAAGGATTTAGTTCATTTTGGTGTAATTTCAGACGTTTGAATTTTTTTGACCAAATGTCTGAATTAAAATTTCAAACATTTGAATTGCTCTGCTTGTTTCATGATTATTTGAAGCAGGTCAGACATCTGATCCAAAAATATTCAGACGTCTGAATCCTGAACCAAAGCACAATTTGCATAGATAACAAGCTCTAAATGATATCAACTAATGCCCGAAGGCCTATGATGTTATGTACATGCAAATGAGGCTTCTAAAACTCACCAGGGTAGCTCATTACACCAAACTCACATGCACAAACATTCATACAAGAGATTTGCAATGATTTTTGATTATAATTTCCAAAACAGTCAAATTTTTTAACCAAAGCAATCAAATACAATTCAAGTGACTTGTGAAGATTTAGAACTTTGTCGCGGCAGCAATGGAGCTTCACAATATTACTAAATCAACTCAAAGCTTATGAATTAGATTGTGTGGACAATTCTATTCATAATTTTCCAATTCAATGAAACATGAATACATGAAACCGACAAAGTTACACTAGCCTACCCAATACACTAGCATATGCAAACTCAAACGAATACTAAATTACACTTTTTACAAGCTAATGGCCTGTGACATACATGCGGGTTCATGAATAACTCACTTATCTCAAATAAAAACGAATTTTAATGCAATACTTAACATTTATCCTCATGTTAAACTCATATGATCAATCAATAGTCATTTCATCAACCCAAACTTAATTAACTACTACATATTTAACTAGTACTAGCCCTTTTTGTTCCTCACAACAGATACTATGATAGAAAATCTCACCTTTGCTTGCTTACCAACAAGAAATAGATCCAATAGTAAGAAAAATCAACCTCTCTTCCAATATTGCATGTAAATCTCCAATCTAAGCAAATATAAATATAATTCCTAAGAGTTAGGTCATAGGAATCATTAAAAAATCAAAGAGGAGATAAGTTAGAGAAAATGGAGAAGATGAAGAGGAGGGTTACTAAGGTTTCCTCTTCGATTTCCCCATTGATTTGAGCAACTAATTGAAATCTCTAGCTTAGGAATTTTAATTTCCTATTCCTTTCCCCATTTTCTAATTTTCTTCTAAGTGATGAAGGTGAATGAGAGGGAGAGGGCTAATTTGGTTATATGGAGTGGGCAAGGTTGGCTAAGCAAGGTCCCAATTTTCACAAACTCGAAATATATCAAAGCTTATAGTTTTCGAGCATGCAAACGACATTTCGGACTCAATGGAAGTGGTTTCGAGTCCAAATTCATCCAAATGCAAAAAGTGATATTTTGGTCATACACACAAAGAATAGACCAAAATTCTCCCAACTCTAAAGCTATTGATGTTTATAGTTTTCGAACATGCAAACGGTATTTTGAACTCATTGGAAGTGGTTTCGAGTCTAAATTCATCCGTTTACAAAATGTGTCTTTTAGGGCTATATATAATATTAATAAATATAAACTCCATAACGACTATTCAAAATTTTAATTTAGACATAACTTTCAATTTATAAAGTGAAATTTTAATTTCTTACATTCGTTAGAAAATTACAATTCAAAATATTCCAACGTTTCTTGTTTTATCGAATTCAAATTTATATTGAATTCTATATATTCATTCAAAGTTTAAAATAAAAATTTCAAACTACCGCGCCATTTCAGTCTCGTTTTAATTAAAACTATAAATTTATATGTTCTAACTTCGATTAAAATAAATTTTAAATCATTTATTCTCAAAATAATTCATTTAAAATATTTAATTTCTCTGAAAATCTATTAAAAATAAATTTTGAATTGGTTCCAAAAATACGGGTTGTTACAACTCCTTACTACTTTCCCTTACCTGTTTTGCTCTTGATTCATCATAATCTGTAGTACTTGTATTTTAGCCATCATTTGCAAAACATACTCCATCTTTTCTTCAATTTTGATATTTCGAGATAGCATAGATCATTGAAAAGGACTCTCGGATGGTCCAGCGTATGAATTAGAGTTGATTTGGGTGTTTTGTTTAGTAGAGGCCATTGTATTTTTTAATTTAGAGTTTTTATAGAGAAGAGAAATGAAAATGAAGAAAAAAATTCGGAGTAGAAGGTTTAAATAATTAAAATAACCAACTTTTGGTGGGAATTAAATTTGAAATTCTGGCAGTTATACGTCGACATATAAAAAAGTTTATGTCGACGTACTTTAGTTTTAAATTTTATTTTTCTAATTTCTTATGTTATTTTATATATTATAGTATATTCAATTATTCTAACTCACTTAATGAACATATTCCTAATTCTCTTCTAAATTTAGTGAATGTTGCTTCATTTAATGGTTTTGTTAATATATCTGCTATTTGTTTATCTGTTTCTATAAATTCGAGTGAAATCTTTTCTTTACTTACGTTATCTCTTAGAAAATGATGTCTAACATCGATATGTTTAGTTCTAGAATGATGAGTTGGATTTTTTGAAATATTTATGGCACTCGTATTATCGCAGTATATTAGTGATTTATTTATATTTAATCCAAAATCATTTAAAGTTTGTTGCATATATATTACTTGTGAACAAACCAAAACAGCAGAGATATATTCTGCTTAAGTTGTTGACAAAGATACAATATTTTTCTTTTACTGAACCGCGAGACTAGTGAATGTCCTAAGACATGACATGTTCCACTAGTACTTTTACGATCGGATTTATATCCCTCATAGTCAGCATCACTGTAAGAAACTAATTCGAGCGAATCATCCGTAGGGTAAAACAATCCAAAATCTGATGCATGTACTACATACCTTAGAATACATTTTACGGGTTTTAAATGTGTTTCCTTAGGTTGTGATTGATATTTTGCGCAGAGACATACACTATGCATTATATCTGGTCTGCTAGCGGTTATATATAATAATGATCCTATCATTCCTCTATATAGTTTTTGGTTAACGTCTTTTGATGTATCATCTTTGCTTAAAGCTATATTAGTTACCGTAGGTGTTGGTCTCCCATTTGTTGTCGTTAGATTATATTTATTAATTAGATCTCTTGCGTATTTTTCTTGATTAATAAATATTCCATTCTTTAATTGGCGAATTTGCAATCCTAGGAAGAATGATAATTCTCCCATATGACTTATTTCAAATTCTTTAGTAATAATATCTGAAAATTCTTTATTCAATTTTCGTTTGTCGATCCAAAAATTACATCATCAACATATATTTGTACTAATTGAATATCTTTATTGTTTTTCTTAATAAACAAAGTATTATCTAATTTTTCTATTTCAAAATTTGATTGTAACGGAAAATTTCTTAATCTATCATACCAAGCCCTAGGAGCCTGTTTTAATCCGTATAATGCTTTCTTTAGCTTATATACATGATTTAGTAATTTTTCATCTTCAAATAGAGGTGGTTACTCTACATAAATGTCTTCTTTAACAAATCCATTTTGAAAAGCACTTTTGGCATCCATTCGATATAATTTGAAATTATTATGGTTTGCAAAAGCTAATAAAATCCTAATAGCTTCTAATCTTGCTACAGAAGCAAAAATTTCATCGTAATCTATTCCTTCTTTCTGAGTATAGCCTTGTGCTACGGGTCGTGCCTTATTTCTTACTACCTCACCGTGCTCGATCATTTTATTTTTATAGACCCATTTGGTTCCTATTATAGTCTTGTCCTCAGGTCTAGGAGCAAGTTCTCATACATTATTCCTAGTAAATTGATTCAGTTCTTCATGCATAGAAAGTATCCATGAATTATCGGAAGATGCTTCCTTTGGATTTTTAGGTTCAATAGTTGAAATAAAAGCAGTATTACTCATATTATTTAATCGATTACGGGTTCTAACAATGGATTCAATGTCTCCTAAAATATTTTCTACAGGATGGTCTCTAAGTGTAACAACCTGGAAAATCAGAACCAATTTAAAATTTTTATTTTGGCAATTTAAATGAATTTTGAATATTTAAAATGATTTATTTTAAATAATAACGATGAAAAATATATTTAAATCGAAGTTAGAACGAATAAATTTATTTTAAATATATAACGAGCCTGAAATGGCGCGGTAGCTTGAAAATTCGATTTCAAATTTTAAATGAATGTACAGGATTCAAAGTAAATCAGATTTTAGTAAAACCAGAAATCTTTGAATCTGTTTGAAAATATCTTTCCAACGGATGTGAGAAATCCAGATTTTATAACGGGAATAAAAAGTTATGTCCAGTTGAAAATTCAGAATAGTCACTGTGGAATTTATATAATATATAACCCTTAAAAATAGCCATTTTGCAAACGACCACAGTTTTCGATGAAACCACTTTTTTTGGATCCAGAATGTCAAATTATTACTAGATTCCAATTTTCATAATTTTTGGAATCAATATGTGAGCGTGGTGAATTTAAACGTGTTTAGCCAATTTAGTTTGAATTTAAACGTTTTTCGAATGGTCTCCAAATTCGACGAAATTAGTTTTGTTAGGACCGTATCGTCAAAACATAGCTAGATTTATTTTTCCGGAATTTTTATAGTCAGTATGTGGCTCCGATAAATTAAAATGTATGTTAAAATCAATATTGAATATAATATTAATTTATATTTTAATTGTGATGAAAACTGATCGTAACAGTCGAGTTGACTTACAGGGCATATCCCATTATGTTCAGAATGTGGGTAATTAGCTAGGGGCGACGGTCATTGGGTTCGATTTGGAGTTCGATTTAAAAAGTAGCTTTTTAGAGAAAAATAAAAATAAAAAATATTTTTTTATATAACCGCTTGCTTCCCTCTCTCCTTCCTCAATCAAACCCGTTTACCCAGAAAAAAAGGAAGAAGACCACTGCGATTCTCCCTACGCCGCCCACCGGAGCAGCCACCACCCTCCACCGCCGTATCCCCAGCCTCCGCCGCACCTCCCTTGGCCTCCCCTAGCCTCCATTGCCACGTCAGCTCCTCTCCACCTTCCTCAGTTCGAAATCCGTCCCCCAAGAACCCTCGCCCCAAATCGAGGAGAACCCCACCGCCTCAGGCCATCTCCGACTAGCCGCACCCCCCTGCACCACTCCAACACCCCTGCGTCGCCTCCACAACCCCCAACTCTGACGGTGGCCCCTCCTCCATCCAAAAACTGAATTTTTATATGCTAAAGTTGAGTTTTTTGGTTTAATCAATTTAGATTTGAATACATTGCTTAAAATCAATTTTTATATATTAAAAATGATTTTTTTAGAAATGATTTTTATATAAACTATTTATATAATGAATAAAAAATTGATTTTTATATACGAAGTAGCGTCATAAATATTTGATTTTTGTATATATGAAGTAGCGACATAAAAATTGGATTTTTATATATGAATTAGCAAAATAAAAATATGGTTTTTTATATATATTATAGCAAAACAAAAATATGATTTTTATAATGCAAACATCAATATAAAAATATGATTTTTACATATATAATAGCGCCATAAAAATGTGATCTTTAAAATGTAAACATCGTAATGGGAATGCGATTTTTATATATGAAGTAGCGGTATAAAAATGTGATTTTTATATGAATAGTACAAGAACAAAAATGCAATTTTTGAATATATAAACATCATATTAAAAATGTGATTTTTACTATGAACAACGTAGAAAAGATTGCGTGGGAATTTCGGGAAAATCCAAACGGTTTAGAAATTCAGAAATAGAACTGGAGGAGTGGGTCCCAAAGGTGAGAACTTCTCACTCTAATTTAATTTTCTAGTTAAATATATATACTAGGATGTAGACGATGCTTAGAAGCACCCGACACCTTTGATTGAAACCATGGATGTTTGGTTGTTTGTTTTGATTGATAAATTGGTAGAATTTGAAGTGGGATGTGAATTGAATTGATTAGAATTTGGTTTGTAAATGGCGCGAGCCATTATTAGGTGAGGGGTAAGGCTAGACCTTATTCTGGTTCTAGTATCGCGCCGTTATTCTGCCGAAATTTTCTAAAAATGTTAGAATAATAAAAATATCATTTTTATTGTATAAATGAACTGTATAAAATATTCATGTATTTAAATATATAGTTATCGTTAAAAATATAATTATTAACGAGTATATGAATGAAAATAAATATCCATTTACAAATCAGATGATTTGTTTATGTACACACATTTGAATGATATTGATTGGGACGATATATTTTACACATCGCTCAATTGCACAAATAAAATCGGTGTGTTGATTGAAACCCCGCATGGGTATTAGGATGGTATTTGACATACACTAATCCCAGTTGTTTAGTTGTATGTCAATCGGTTGGTTGACAGGCTGTAATAAGCGTTAATTATTTATATTTAATGCTAATGCAGTTGTGTAATGCACTTTGGATGCTGGTTGACTATGTTTGATTATTGTTGTGTACATGTGTATTTGAAATCCATATAAATAAAATTATATGATAATTGACTGTGTCTGATTCCAATTCGGAAAGAACGAATATTTTAAATTAACGAATATTTTAAAATGATGAATATTTTAAAATAACTAATATTTTAAAATAATATTCAGTAACGAATCAAAATTTGATTTTGATGTCCGATTTGTGATGGACACTAAAATATTGTAATATATGAAGCCACGTTGATTAGATTAACGCCATTTTTACATGAACGATATTTATATCGATTTTATTCATTTTTATAATGAATACCGAAAAGGAAATGATTTCAAAATCTGATATTTTGAAAATATTATCATTTATATATTATAATGATAAGGAAAATTCAATTTTGATTTAAAATTGAAAATGAAGTTAGAATCATTTTAAAACGAATTTATAAAATACATTTTAAATGGAAATCGACGAAATATATATATTATATATATTTAATGGTCTGAATAGAACACGCCGCACCGCGGCAGTTCGCGAATTTCGACCATTGACTTCGAATGAACATTACGGGAGATCCGACCGTCGGATTCTCCTAAAACCAGAACCGTTAGGTTTGTATCGAAAAGAGCTTTCAAACGAATATAAGAGATTTGAAATCTAACATATGGATTTGGAATTATGTCCAAATCAAATTTGGAAAAGGTCGTTGTAAGTGCAGTTCGATGGCCGTTTATGGAAATCGACCGAAAGGGCCTTAATAAAATTATTAAAAATATTGATAATTTATGTAAAATCATAATAAATGATTTGGAAAGAATTGGGACGAAAAATTTCGAATTTGAAAAGATAAAAATATATTTTTATCGAAATGAACTAGTTATTAACTAGAATTATAATCCAATTATTTTTAAATAAATAAATTGGATAGAGAATGGTTTTAATATAACCAGAAATTTTCAATGAATAAATTGGAATGGAAACAATCTTTGGAATATTTCGATATTGGATTCCGTGATTATGCAGATATTGATGTGGGAATTTGGAAGACATTTATATATATCGTTATTCTCAATACGATATTTGTTGATTTCAGAATTTGATATTGAATATAAGCCGATATAATTTTATTCAGAGCCTTGTATTTAATATCAAATGAGATTTTGGATTAGTCTGGAATGGTGTCTTAAATAACATTGTTCTTAAACCCCGTGTGAAAGGAATAAATCTTTTAAATAAGATTATTAGAGTTTCTAGTTATATTTAGTAACTGGAATAAAATGGAATGTGAATCGGGTTTATTGTGAACTGTGTTTTTAACGACGTTCGCTCTTTAACCCGATTTACAGTGAATTGTGATTTGGAATTTATAAATCTTTTTATTAAGATTTAACGGGAATTTTCCAAAGTAAAGTTTTCCAATTTAATATATTAGAGTGGAATTGAATGGAATTCGATTTGATAATAATCGAAATGAGCTTCTGTGGAGGAAGACTATTAATATATATGGAATTTAAAAGGCTTTGTCGTTATTCCATTTATATTATTAGTCGGATACGGAAATTGATATCAATTATATATTGATCTATTTTCCGTGAAGATTCCATAATTAATGGAATGTGATTTGGGTTTATCGTGAACTGTGTTTTAAATGACATTAGTTCTTTAATCCAGTTAAAGACAGGATTACATGTCTAACATTGTATTTCGAGCTGTATGGTTGATCTCTTCTAAATATATATCTGTTTGGTGGCAGAGAATTTATTCACTTGCTTAACACCCTTCTCTAAGATGTACGAGCTTAGAGGTTATATATCGGTAGAAATCAATAGTACGGTGTAGATTGTCGATGCAACATGTTTGTGTTGCCAAAGTTAAATAATCATTAATATTGATTTTTGGAAGATTAAAACTAAGTGAAGTTTTAATGAATCTTTAATTAGATTGAAATGTGAATTAATAATTTAAATGATCAAATTTGGGAAATGATCGAGAATGAAGTACCACCAGTTTTACTCCAGGCGATAGTTAAATCTTTAATTAGTTTTGAAAATGAAATGGTAATTAAATTTACCGATAACACCGTGGTGTTAGATATGGAGTATTACCAGTTTTGTTCCATGGGACTAATAGGTTGGGATTGGGAAATTAAACAAATGATTACATCGGTAAGGTGCGTTAATCCCGACTAGTTTGGATAAACCCTAATTTGGTTTAGAATTGATATCCAAAGGAAGATTAAAGAATAAATTTAAAGAATTTATCTTTGATAAAATTAATGGGAACCTTTCCCAAAGTATAAGAATATTTGAATGAAAGAATATGCTGGATTGGAATGAGGCGTATGTTGTGTTTTATAGCACTTGTTTATTATGTATGCGATTTATTCGGAAAGGTCGGGTTTATACCCATTCTGAATAACTGATTCGATGGTAAGTCGACGATGAAGACAGTGGTTGAAGACCAGAGGTCTTCATATCCTTTGGATGATTATTGATGTCTTGATTGGGCTGTACACCCAAGACGAGGTAATAAGTGGTGATCGTCCAGACGTACTTGGAGATCGACCGGATATGCGAGGACCTCTCTCCTGTATTGGACATATGGGACGAGGAATAAGGTGCCTCTGGTTTCGTTCAGACCCAGACGAACTAGTAAATGGATGTGTGTCTGACATTGGATTTTATTTTGTGTTGATTGATGTCTATTAAATATATATCTGTTTGGCGGCGGAGAATTTATTCTCTTGCTTAACGCCCTTCTTTGAGACGTACGAGCTCCGAGGTTATATATCGATAGACACCAGTCGCATGGCGTGAATATCTTGTGTGACATGCTGAGATGCAAATGATCAAGGCTTCTGTTGAAAAGCAGAGTCTTGTGGTTGATGATCAAAGCACGGCTTTAATATAACATAGCTTTGGGCGTGACGTTAATTCGCGAGCCTCACACCTCGGTATGAGTCGAAAATGGGATAAGGGACCCAAGGAGGACAAGACGTTTCTTTCTAGCTATGGGTGGTGTCATGGTATGGAGCTCAGGCTTTATTATATTTTTACCTATGTGGATGATGGATTGCGAGGCGCCTCAGATATATTGGTTACTACGGAGCTGATGGATATAGGTCCTATAGGACCGGGAAACGTGTGTTCACGAATTGCCAATCCTCAAACATAAGTGAGGACCGGCCTTGGAGGATCCAGGGTTGCCCAGAGTGTGCAGTCCTGAGGCATTTGCTAGAGTGTCTCAAAGCGGTTAGGAGTACATCCCTTGCCTAGACTCATGATGGAAATCCAATTTCCAATACGTGACATTTCGGTTTTAATTGTGGAACTAGTATGGCGACATAGTAGCATGGGATACTATGCCATCTATGATTTATATATTTATATTTGAAGCTGTTTTATACAATATACACTTATAATAGTATCAAAATGATTTGTTTTAAATGTACGAAGCATGTTTGGTTATTACAAGGGAAAACTTTATCCTCCGGCTTGCTTTGCGTTGTGTGATGGGACCTGAGTGTTATAATAGCTTCATTTTTCCAAAAAGCATTGTGCTATTTGTTTTATGCACTGGTATTCTTGGGAGAAAACCTGTTCCATGTTATACAGCGTGGTCCCTAGATTTACTTTATTTCTAAAGTAAAGTTTTAAATAACTGTTTTAGTTCTCACAGCAGTCACATGACTGACCTGGAGTTTATTGTTTTAACCTGAACTCTGGGTGCCCCTATTTTCCCCACGGACAGCTAGTAGTTTTGGTTTTGCATATATTATATTCACAGGATCCTAGTTAACAGCTGGAGCTATATTCAGAATGCTCTGTATCCGTGTATTTCTTTCAGTTGTGTTTTGTATGATTTTCTGCTGCATTGTAATTTGTAAATCTCTAATATTTATCAAATGTAAATTATTTGTTCATACTCCGTATATTCTTATACTCTGATGTAAAATGTTGTAATAGCAATGAAATGTTCTTCTGTTTGTGTTCTCATTTGTCGTGTTCTCAACTCAATCCGGGCTTTCTCGTAAGGGTGAGTTTGGGTCGTTTCACTAAGTAATCTAATTCTTTTATTTGGTTGATTATCTTCATGATTTATTTCATTAATCTCATTTTCACAATCATCTTCACTATTTTGAATTATACTTTTATAGTTTTCATCAAAAGATACGTTTTTGTTTCTTCTATGGTATTGGTTCTGTGACGGCAAGGAATTTCGCTCGGTCCGAACCAGTCGCTAAACCGATCCAGGCCGTTCGAAACGCCCTATCGTTTGAGAACAAGACAAATCAGAACGCATATAGAAGAACATTTCATTGTATATTACAACAATGCATCAGATTACAAGAATATACAGAGTATAAATGAATATTACACAGAAATATCAGAGATTTAAATTACATTTAAATACATAGCAGCGGAAAATAATACAATACACAACTAGAAGGGGATATACGGATACAAAGCTTTCCGGATATTGTTCCAGCTGTAAACCAGGATACTGCGAATATAAATCTGCAAAACCAAAACTACTAGCTGCCCGTGTCAAAATAAGGGCACCCAGAGTTTAGGTTAAAATAATAAACTCCAGGTCAGTCATGTGACTGGTGTGAGAACTAAAACAGTTATTAATCTTTATTTTTAAAGTTAGGTAAATCAAGGGACCACGCCATATAACACGGAACGGGTTTCCTCCCAAGAACACCAGTGCATATAAGTAAACAGCGCAATGCTTTTCTAAAAATGAAGCTATTATAAGACCCAGGTCCCATCACACAATGCAACGCAGCCGAGGATAGGGTTTTCCCTTATAATAGCCAAGCATGCTTAGTACGTTTAAAACAAATCATTTGATACTACTATAAGTGCATAGTGTATAAAACAACTTCAAATCATAAGTATCAATCATAGGCGGCATGAATGCCCCATACCACTATGTCGCCATATATAAGTTATACAATCAAAATCGCAAAGTCACGTATTGGAAGTTGGGTTATCATTTATGGTATGAACCGAGGCTAGGGGCAAGATCCTCACCGATTCGATACTGTCTAGTCCGAGCCTCAGGAACAGCCGCAACTGCCCCATGGATCGTCAGGGCCGGTCCACCGATGTGGATTATTATGCCTGAACACTACGTTTCCCCGCCCTTTGGGGCGTAAATCTGGCCCGTCAGCCGACCAGAAGCATCGGCCGAAACCGATATCACGAGGCGCCTCGCTTTTCAGCAAGTAATAATAAGCAACATCCACATGAGTCAAACTCGTCAGCCAGTTCAAGCACTGACGCCACTCCTAACTAGAAAGAAACGCATGCCCTCCCTGAGGTCCGTCTCCCGTTTTTGGTTCATACCGGGTGTGAAACTCGCGAAGTAAACGTTACACAAAGCTACGCCACAAAGGCCGTGCTTCGATCATCAACCACAAGACTTTGCTTTTCAACAGAAGCCTTGATCATTTGCCACTTAGGCATGCCACACAGGCAATTCACTCCATGCGATTGATATCCATCAATATATAACCCCTGAGCTCGTACGTCTCAGAGAAGGGCGTTAAGCAAGAGAATAAATTCTCCGCCGCCAAACAGATATATATTTAATAGAGATCAATCACACGGACTAAAATCCAATGTCAGACACACAGTCCATTTACAAGTCCGTTCTGGGTCTGAACGAAACCGGAGGCACCTAGTACCCCGCATATCCATCGATCTCCAAGTACGTCTGGACGATCACCAACTGTTTCCATCTTCTTGGGTGTACAGCCCAATCAAGATCATCAGTAATTACCCAAACGACGTGAAGACCTCCGGTCTTCGACCATCGTCTTCATCTTCGACTTATCATCGTATCAGTTATTCAGAATGGGATAAACCCGGTCTTTCCGAATAACTCGCGTATATTTTAAATAAGTGTTACACAAACACAACATACGCCTCATTCCAATTCATCAGTCACTAACCGTAAATTAATCAAGAGAATAATTTCCTAAATATCAACCCCGAAGGCCGAAACCAACATCAGATCAATATCCAGAAAACCATTCTGCTTGGCTAACCGACAGTTAGTTTCTAAATTTCACATTCATAGGGAGAGGTTCCCATTAATTTTATCAAAGATAAATTCCTTGAATTTATTCTTTAATCTTCTTTTGAATTTTGATTCAACTAGTCGGGATTAACGAACCTTACCGAAGTAATCATTTGTTTTAATTTCCCAATCCCAACCTATTCATCCCATGAAGTAAAACTGGTAATACTTCATATCTAACACCACGGTGTTATCGGTAAATTCAATTACCATTTCACGTTCAAATCTAATTAAAGATTTAACTATCGCCTGGAGTAAAACTGGTGATACTCCATTCTCGATCTTTTCAATCTAATTAAAGATTCATTAAAACTCCACTTAGTTTTAATCTTTAACTGGGTTAAAGAATCAGTGTCATTTAAAACACGGTTCACGGTAAACCCAAAATCACATTCATTAATTATCGGGTTAAAGAACGAGTGTTATTTAAAACACTATCCACGATAAACCCAAAAATCAATATCAATTCAATTCCAATTAAATATTATTTAATTGGTACCTTTCATTAAATCTAAATAAAAAGATTTAATCCTTTCTCAACTGGGTTCAAGAACAGTGTTAGTGAAGACACCATTCACGACAAACCCAAATCACATTCGATATTCAATACAAGGCTCTGAATAGAAAATATATCGGCTTATATTCAATATCAAATTCTACGACTAACAAATGTCGTATTGGAAATAACGATATAAATATATATCTTTCAAATTTCCATAACAACACCTGTATAATCACGAATTCCAACATCGAAATATTCCGAAGACAATTTCGATTCAAATCCACTCCAATGCAATCATTGGAAATTCTGGTTATTTTTAAAACCCTTTTCAAATTCAATTTATTTATTTAAAAATAAATAGAATTATATTTTTAGTTCAAAACTTGTTCATTTCGATAAAAATCTATTTTTATCTTTTCAAATATGGAGTTTTTCATCCCAAATCTTCACAAATCATTTCTTATGATTTTACACAAATTATTACTATTTTTAATAATTTTATCAAGGCCCGTACAGTCGATTTCCATCAATGGCCATCGAACTGCACTTATAGCGACCTTTTTCAAATTTGATTTGGACGTAAATCCAAATCCAACCGTTAGATTTTGAATTTCTAATATTCGTTAGAAAGCTCTTTTCGATACGAACCCAACGGTTCCGGTTTTAGGAGAATCCGACGGTCGGATCTCCCGTAATGTCCGTTTGAAATAAATGGTCGAAATTCACGAACTGCCGCGGCGCGTTCTATTCAGGCCATTATATTATATATATAATATATATAATATATATTTCGTCGATTTCTATTTAAAACGAATTATATAAATAGTTTTAAATCCGTTTCAAAAGCAATTTCAACTTCCATTTCAATTCAAATCAAAATTGAATTCTTCTTTATAAATTCGTTTTAAAATTCATTTCTATTCAATTCAAATTTCGATTCAATTTGAATTCATTTCAATTCGCATTTAATTCAATTTGAATTCGTTTTCAATTCAATTTGGTTTCAAAGTCGTTTTCTATTCGATTCAATTCAAATTGGTTTTCTATTCAATTCATTTCGAAATCGTTTTCAATTCAATTCATTTCAAATTTCGTTTTCAATTCAATTCATTTCGAAATCGTTTTCAATTCAATTCATTTCCGTTCTCTATTTGAATCAAATTCATTATATATTCAATGGAAATCAAATTCGTTTTATAATCAATTCGAATTCAATTCGTTATATATTCAATTCGTATTCGTTTTCTATTCAATTTGATTCAAATTTCATTTCAAAATATGCGTTTTCGAAATCACTTTTCAATATTCATTTTAAAATGAATAAAATCGATATAGATATCGTTCACGTCAAAATGGCGTCAATCTAACCAACACGGCTTCATATATTTCTATTTTCAAATACTCTATTCAACAAATGAATATTTATTTTTGTCAACACATGACTAATCTCAACGAATGAGTACTGTCCACGTGTGACTATTTTTGTTAAATTATTTCGTTCAACACATGACTGACCTCAACGGATGAGTACAGTCAACACATGAACCTTTATTTTATATTGATAAAGATGTAAATTTTATTATTAAAATATTTCGTTCAACACATGACTAATCTCAACGGATGAGTACAGTCAACACATGAACCTTTATTTTATAACATTCTTTATTTTTCAAATTGGAATGAGGCCCAATCAATCACCATATAATATTAATTATATGGATTTTCATACATCACATGTATATAATAGCATTGAAAAATAATCAACCATCAACCAAAGTGCACTACACTGTATAAGCATCAAATATAGATATCTAACGCTTATAACAGCCTGTCAATCCATCGATCGACATATTTAATCAATCAGGATGAGTGAACTTCAAATTTCATCCCAACACCCGTGTGGGGTTTCAAACAATCAAACACAGATTCTTATTCGTGCAGTTGGGCGATGTGTAAAATTTATCGACCCAATCAATATCAGTCAAATCAGTGTACATAAACAAACCGTCCGGTTTGTAAATGAATATTTATTTATTCACATTCACTATATTCATATTCACGTTAAAAATTATATTTTTAACGATAAAAACATTTTATTTCAACATATGAATTTCTATTCAGTTCATTAATCAAATAAAATGATATTTTTATTTTTCTAACATATTTTAGAAAATTTCAGCGGCATAACGGCACGATACTAGAAACGGGACGAGGCCTAGCCTTATCCCCGGTCTAGTGAAGGCCCACGCCATTCACACATCAATCAAATCCATTGATTTCACCAAACAATTCAATTTCAATCAAATAATCTAACTAATTTTTGCAAACAAACAAGTCCATGGTCTGTGGACGATTGTGTCGGGTGCTACTAAGCACCGTCTGCATCCTAGTATATATATATAACTAGAAAAGAAATTGAAAAGATGAGAAATTCTCACAAATAGCTATCCTAGCTCCACGGCTCTTCATTTGCAGAAGTCTTCGTCGTTTCGCCTTTTTGTCACCTTCGTTGACCGTAGCCAACTGCCTGCTGTCTTCTTCTTCTTCAAACCGTTGAACCCATACCCTCGCTACCTTCTCTTCGCTTGCACCGCCACCAGGGGCCATCGGCCGCCGATCAACCCATCCCCTCCGACGCGCCTTGGCCGGAGCTCCGACCACCCTCAATAGCCCCCTGTTCGAGCTCCTCCATCGCGATGAAAACGGACCCGAAGTCGGCTGTTTTGAGCACGAAATTCACCACCTCCAGTCGACGAAACTCCACAATACCCATATTGATTTGAAGAGCCTTTCTAGCTCTTCGATTTGGCTTTTGAAAATTCGAATTTCATTACACGGATTGGGAGATCGGAGAGGTAGAAGTTTGGAGCGATTTTAATCGTCGAAAATGAATATGGCGGCGGAAATTTCTGAGCGTTAGGGTTATAGAGGAGAGATAGTGTATATATATTAATTAATTAATTTAATTTATTCTCCAAGAGTTTACTTTTTATTTCAGTCCCCAAACGAAACCCACCGACTGTCGCCCCTAGCGTTTTACCCCCATTCCGAACACAATGGGATATGTATCGTTGGTTGATTCGATCATTTGAATCAGTTTCCGTTAAATTTACATTTAAATCACTATATTGAATTTTAAACGTACATTTCAAATTACCGGGGTCACATACTAACTTTAAAAATTCCAGAAAAATATTTTCTAGCTTCGTATTGACGATACGGTCCTAACAAAACTAGTTTCGTCGAATTCTGAGACCGTTGGAAAAATGGCCATTTTCCAGTCGATTAAAATCAACTGAAACTGGTCAAACACGTTTTCCTTCGCCACGCTCACATATTGATTCGAAAAATTATGAAATTTGGAATCTAGCAATAACTTGACATCTCGGACCCAACAAAACTGGTTTCGTCGAAATCCGAGGTCGTTTGCAAAATTCCCATTTTTAAGGGCCTGAATTCCATAGCGACTATTCAGAATTTTCAACTGGACATACCTTTTGATTCCCGCTATGAAATTTTGATTTTTCGGATTCGTTGGAAAGATATCATCAATTAGATCCTAATGTTTTTGGTTTCACTAAAATCCGGTTTGTTTTGCACCCGGTACATTCAATTGAAGTTTGAAATCAAATTATCGAACTACCGCGCCATTTTCAATTCCTTTTATAATTATATATAATTATTTATATTCTAACGACGACGTATATAATATATACGTTCGAAATATATTCAAAATAAATTTCTCGTCGATTTTATTTAAAATAATTCATTTTAATTGTTCAAAATTCGTTAAAATTGCCAAAATAAAATTTTTAAACTGGCCCAAATTTTCGGGTTGTTACAGGTTCAAGTATTGAAAACTCTATATGCCTTACTTCTATCTGAAAATCCAATAAATATTCCTTTATCGAATTTTGAATCAAACTTGTCTAAATTATCTTTTGTTTTAGTATAAAACATTTACTTCGAAATATTTTAAAATATGATACTTTTGGTTTCTTATTATACAGAAGTTCGTATGGGGTTTTATGAGTTAAAGGTCTAATGAAATTCTATTAATAATATAGCAACCTATTGCAACTGCCTCAGCCCAAAAGTTTCTTGGTAAATTACTATCGGATAACATAGTTCTCGCATATTCTTGTATCGTCCTATTTTTACGTTTAACTACTCTGTTTTGTTGAGGGGTTCTCGAAATTGAAAAATTATGGGTTATTCACTTTTTATTACAGTATTTTTCAAAATTTTCATTTTCGAATTCTCCGCCATGATCACTACATATTGTTTTAATTTTTAGTGATAATTTTTTTTGAATTATTTTAGAAAAAATTTTATATTGAGCAAAAGCATCGCTTTTATTTTTAAGAAACAACGTCCAAGTAAATCTAGAAAAATCGCCAACTATTACGTAAACATATCTATTATGTTTTATCGATTGAATTTGAGATGGACCGAATAAATCCATGTATATTAACTCTAATGGATTTGATGTAGTGATTTCCTCTTTTGATTTAAATGAACTTTTCTTTAATTTTCCGAACTGACAAGCGTCGCATAAGTTAATGACTCTTGTAACGACCCGGATTTCCTTACCCTTTGAGTTGACTAATAACACTACACGTCCAACCCAAATGACACAGAAATACGAATCATTATAAGAAAGAAGTTAGAGGATGAGAAATACAAAGAAAGAAATATTAGAATAGAAGAAAACGAAGATCACAAACTCACAGCGGAACGAATAAAATATATTAGATAACATAACTTTTGAAATACAAATATGTTTTATATATACATACCATCATCAGAGCATGATAGTTATCCCTGGAACAATTACAAATACATGTTTCCAAATACGAACATAATACATAGCGGAAAAAATATGATAGTCTATAGCTAACTGATGAAGCCTCCTGCTTCGAGCTCCTCCAAGTGAATCTGAAAAATCCGGACTACTTGACTGCCTAGACAAATTTGGACACCCAAGTGTTTAGTGAAAACAAAATAAAAATAAACTCTGGGTCAGTCATGGGACTGGTGTGAGTAAACTCCAACCATTTGTTTAACTTACAAAAATCTTTCGAAAGAAATGATAATCGTAAGACCGATCCACACATAAACACGGATGGTTTTTACCTTACGATAACCAAAACTATTTTTGATATCAAATCCAGTGATATTATAATAGTGTCTACATCAAATAAATAGAATCTAGCGGAACGCTTGCATCTCACGCTCCATATATAATATAAAATCAAAAACCGCAGGTCGCTTATTGGAGACTGTATTTCCAACTTGACAAGGTATGGAACCAACTTCCGATCAGTGTACTCTAGAGGCAATACACTGGGGTTCAACAAGAATATCTTGCAGCCCGGCACACACATGACCGACCACTCATTTCGCTTGAGTGTATCGAATGTATATCACCAACGGTTGGGATCAGCAACCGTTTCCCGACATGGACAGCATCGATAGATTTAAACAAGCAAATGGAATTTCTCTAGATAGGTGATTATACATCCTAATGGGAGCGACCCACATAGCCATGCTGTCTGCCCGATTTTTGTCAATTCCCGGTTGTGAGGCTTGAGGTTTGAATTATCTTCGAGAACATCTGGATACCATTCACTTTGAATGCCACATCGTCAGATCCATCGGGAATCACTAGTTGATTACCACAAAAATACTCAGATTGTTAGGCTAAAGAAGTTTCCCTTCTTTGCCACCAACTTCGTACGTTTGAAGGAATCAATGTACGTAATCCCTTTGGAAATACTCTGTCAGACACTCATCCTTACAAGTTGTCCTGGGTTTGGACAAACCGAAGGCACCGTTCTATTAATCCGTCTTGGTCAATTTCTACCTAGGGTTAACAGAACAACCCTTACATTTTACTCCATCTTCATAATTTCTTCTGCATACTGTGATAACCCCAAACTTTTGTGGTTCGAAAGCAAGGATAATCATTTGGAATACAACATATTTACAACAACAACAGATCTCAGATAATATCATAACATGTAATTATTGCAGCGGAAAGATAAAAGTCATAAACATCATATCAACTGAACCACAGAATACGCAGTTTACAGGATACAACTTAGCAATATAAAAGTCTGAATGAAAGGAAATAAGTCCCAACTCCAAGACGTACATCAAAATACAGAATGGAATAAAGTCTCTAAAGCAAAAGATAAAGATAAAAGAGAGTCTTCGTCTTCTTCCAAACAGTCTTCAATCCAGAAAATGTCTCCCTAAGAACCTGTCACTTGGCTGCCCATGTAAAGAGAGGGTACCCGAGTTTGCAAAGTGAAACAAACATCGAGTCAGTCGTGGGACTGGTATGAAAAATCTTTCTATACTAACTAACAATATGGCGAATCATAGGACCACGCTGCTAACGCGGAACGGGTTTACTCCATTTGATTGCCACTGCAAGATTTAATAAAGTTTGTACAAAAACAACGAAATGACTTTTGAAAAATGAAATCATTATAAGACTCAGGTCCTATCACACAATGCAACGCAAACCGGAGGATAGAGTTTTTCCTTATAATGATCAAACATGACTTGATACATATAAAACAATATTTTAATATTATTATTAGTGTCTAAGCAGTATTAAAATACTTTAATGTAAATGTATCAGTCCTAGATGGCATAGGTACCATATGCTATGTCGCCACATAGAAGTTTACAATCAAGACCGTAATGTCGTATTGGAAATTGGTTTTCTGTCATGAAATCGAGGCTAGGGATCGTCCTCTTCGATTCAAGACACTCTAGCAAATGCCTCAGGATCACACCTATGGGCAACCCTTGGAGCGGTAGGGCCGGTCCCCACCTAACGGTAGTGGATTAGTTATGCCTGAACACACGTTTCCCGGTCCCTTTGGGCCTATAGTATGACCACTTCCGGCCTATAAATCCGAGGTACCTCATAATCCATCATCCACATAAGTAAAATGCCAGCCAGTTTAAGCACTGACACCACTCCTAGCTAGAAAGAAATGTGTGCACTCCCTACGGTCCATATCCCGTTTTTGACTCATACCGGGGTGTGAGGCTTGCGAAGTAACGCTATACACAAAGCTACACCTATATAGGCCGTGCTCTGATCATCAACCACAAGGACATGCTTTTCAACAAAAGTCCTAATCATCTGCATTCTTGGCGTGCCACATTGACAATTCACGCCATGCGATCGATAACTGTTACTATATACCAGGGTGTTAAGCAGAGAATAAATTCTCCACCACCAAACAGACATATATTAATACAAATCAATTTAATTACATGAAATGAATTCCAACGTCAGACACACATCCATTTACAAGTCCGTTCTGGGTCTGAACGAAACCGGTGACACCTGAGAGGTTCTCGCTAATCCAGACAATCAACACATACATCCGGACAAGTACTGCTTCAACCCCGTCCTGGGAGCAAGTCAGTCCAAAGCATCAGTAGTCGTCGTCCTTTCGATGTGAAAATCGTCGGTCTTCAACCACCGTCTTGTTATATCTTTGATTTAATCGTCGTGTAGTCATTTGAAATGAGTTAAACTTGGTCTTTTCAAATAATTATCGCATAATTATCATTCAAATCATTTCATATCGTTAATATTCATTTATAAAGATTTATCGCTATTTTTATCTATTTAAAAATAGCTCAAAATAATAAAACGACACTTCGGGTCAGTGGGCGGTCCTGGCGCTGTTTTTACCAAATTTTGATTTACGCATATCATGAAATCTAACCGTCGGATTTTGATGAAATTTATATCGTTGGAAAGCTCTTCCCAAAGCGGTCCTAACGGTTCCAGTTTTGGGAAAATCCAACGGTCGGATCTTTCGGTATAATCGTTTAAAGTTATGATTGCCGAAACGCGAACTGCCGCACGCGATTCGTTTTAATTTTAATTAATATTTATATATATAATTATATATATATAAACCATTTGACGAATTTTCTAACGTATTTAACATACCAAATAAAGGAATAATTTATTTGGCATGTCACAACCATGTACTGACAAACAAGATACATTTCATCCATATGGAAATTATAAATGTAAATTTATAACTTCAAATTCTAATATAAGCGATGTCATTATAAATTTAACAACGCATATAAACTCTAATATACGTGGCGTCATTATAAATGTAAATTTAACAACGCATATAGATTCTAATGTATGCGATGTCATAATAAATGTAAATTTCCTTCTAATGAACAAAAAAAATGAATATTTTTGTTCAATCTATTTTTAATAAACAAAATGGTGAATCTCTTTCCATGTTTCTACTATTACATTAAAAATGTATTTTTAATGTAAAACATATTTCCTAATAAAAAATGTGATTCTTTTCCATGTTTCTAATATTATATTAAAGATATGTTTTTAATGTAAAACATATTTCTTAATAAAAATGTGTTTTTAAATGTAAATCATATTTCTTAAAAAAATGTGTTTTTAAATGTAAATCATATTTCTTAATAAAAATGTGATTCTTTTACTACTCTTTTTAAGATTAACATTAAAAGTGTGTTTTTAATGTAAATCATATTTCATAGTAAAATATGATTCTTTTACTACTCTTTTTAAGATTAACATTAAAAGTGTGTTTTTAATGTAAATCATATTTCATAGTAAAATATGATTCTTTTACTACTCTTTTTAAGATTAACATTAAAAGTGTGTTTTTAATGTAAATCATATTTCATAGTAAAATATGATTCTTTTACTACTCTTTTTAAGATTAACATTAAAAGTGTGTTTTTAATGTAAATCATATTTTATAGTAAAATATGATTCTTTTACTACTCTTTTTAAGATTAACATTAAAAGTGTGTTTTTAATGTAAATTATATTTCATAGTAAAATATGATTCTTTTACTACTCTTTTTAAGGTTAACATTAAAAGTGTGTTTTTAATGTAAATCATATTTCATAATAAAATAAGATTCTTTTACTACTCTTTTTAATTCATGTTTTATTTGTGTTGTGAACACAAAAAAAATGAACTTATTTGTCTATATAATATTTGCATTGTGAAGTGCAAATAAAAAGGTGAACTTTTTCTAAGTTTTATTCGCATTAGAGAACACAAATAAAAAGTTAATTTATTTTTTTATGTAATATTTGCATTGTGAAATGCAAATAAAAAGGTGAACTTTTATTTCTAAGTGGTTATATTTGCGTGAGAGGACGAAAATAAAATGTACAACTTTTATTTGGTTTTGAATTGATACACTGAATCAATTCAATATAAATGACTAATTTTATATTTGATGTTGAATTGATAAACTAAAACAATTCAAATAAAATAAAAGTGATAACATAAAAATGACAAATCATATTCTTATTATTATGATTTGATAAACTAGATCAATTCAAATAAAACAAAAGTGTTACCATAAGGAGTGACAAATCATATTTTCATTATGAATTGATAAACTAGATCAAATCAAATAAAACAAAAGTGTTACCATAAGGGGTAACAAATCATATTTTCATTATGAATTGATAAACTAGATCAATTCAAATAAAACAAAAGTGTTACCATAAGGAGTGACAAATCATATTTTCATTATGAATTGATAAACTAGATCAATTCAAATAAAACAAAAGAAAAGAATGAATCATGATATTTGACTAACAACTATGGATCTATAATTATCCATCATAACAACATATCAAACATCATCCAATTTTTCAGCACAAACAGATCTAAATTTTATATATATATAGTCATCATATGGCGGATGAAATAACTGAATTAATTAATTAATTTAAAACAAAGGAAATCTCACAGTCGTCGCAAAATTGTCTAAAATTCCAACAGTCCAGAATTGTCCCTTTTCAGTGCAGAGTCGTAGATCTTGTCAATACGATTGCACAAGATCTGAAATCGTAAATTTTCTTTAACGTATGCATTAGTTATGGTCAAAACAAGTTAGAACACAATTTATATTAATTAATTAATTAGGAAATTAACCTTTCTTCCACTTATCAAATGAAGGCCGCCTGTTTCAAATACTCAGTTCAATTCTAGGGTACGACTTTGTTCAAAATCCGCCGCACTTAAGATCGATCAGAACATGGGACGTTGACGGGAGGGGTGTGGCGCACGTGCGCCGGTCGTATGGTGGAGTTCGGTGGTGCCCTGCTGATGTGGCGGCGGTCTATTCGGCGACGGTTTGGACGGCTGGTCCTTGGTGTACAGGCGACGAGAAGGGTGATGGCTGGTACGGATGGAAAGATTAAGAGGAGATCTTTGAGGTGGTATGAGTATTGAGGCCTAAATCATAGAGATGGAGGAGGATTTAGAGGAGGAAGGCACGAGTAGTATCGGCCATGGGTTTTTGAAAGTGGCGGCTGAAGGCAACGATGAACAGTGAAAGTGAAATAGGATTTAATTTCCACTATTATTTATAATATTTTAAATGAATTTTTACAAAAAAAACCCATATCTTCTTAACCGTTTCGATTACAGTCCAGCAGAAGGTGCCCCTAACCAATAGCCCATATTCCAGATCCAACGGGCCAGGTCCCGTCAGCCCAAATGGCTGTCTGTGGCCTGAATTATTTAATTTAATAATCAATTCCTTTATTAATTTAATTTGTTCGTATAAATAAATTCACCAAAGCCACATACGGACTCAGAAAAGTCCAAAAAAAAATATATATTTGACTTCGTTATGACGATATGGTCCTAACAAAATTAATTTCGTCGAATTCTGAGACCGTTTGAAAAATGGCTATTTTTCAGTCGATTAAATTTGATTGAATTGAACAAAACACATTTTCTTTTGCCACGCTCACATATTAATTCAGAAAATTCTACAAATTGAAACCTAGCAATAATTTGACATTCCGGTTCCAACAAAAGTGGTTTCGTCGAAAACAGAGGTCGTTTGAAAATTGGCTATTTTCACTGGCTTAAATATTATTTAAAAAATGAAAATTTTAATTTCTGCCACATTTTTCAACCAAATCATTTAAAATAAAATTTTAAATTGGTTCGGATTTTCCGGGTTGTTACAATCTCCCCCACTTAAAAGCTTTTCATCCCCGAAAAGGAAGCGAGGTAAAGTAGGAAACAAGACGGAAAATGTAAATTATTGTAAATATACCTTAACACAAGAGTTACTCGGAGATATCCACTCTGCACTTGGGGTATGCCTTTTTGATGCTATCCTCTGTCTCCCAAGTACAATCTCTAGGATCCCCGCTCCACTGCACCTTGACTAGGTGGATCCTCTTGTTTCTCAACACTCGGGTCTCTTTGCCAACGATTTTCACCGGCTCCCTCCTTATTGCTAAGTTCGGAGTAATCTCCAATTCTTGTTGTGCTTCTTCCTCCATAACTAAGTCTGGGTCATGTACATGTTTGCGAAGTTGAGACACATGAAATACATCATGCACCCTAGGCAACCAGTCAGGCAGCTGCACTCCATAAGCGAGAGTACCGATCCTTTCGAGAATAGGAAATGGACCAATGAATCTCGGTGCCAACTTTCCAGTCTTCCCAAACCGAACTACGCCTCTCAATGGAGTAACCCTCAAGTAAACATAGTCGCCAACAGAGAATTCTAGATCTCTTCTTCGCTGGTCTGCATAGCTCTTCTGTCGGCTCTGAGCAGTCAATAAGCGCTTCTTAATCAAATCAACCTTATCCGATGCTTCACGAACCATGTCGGGGCCCAAGACTAATCGATTGCCTGTCTCTACCCAACATGCCGGAGATCGGCATGGTCTACCATATAATAGTTCAAACGGTGACATCTTCAAGCTTGCTTGGTAGCTGTTGTTATAAGAGAACTCAACCAAGTGCAAGTGATCCTCCCATGAACTACCATAATCAAGAATGCAAGCTCGCAACAAGTCTTCTAAAATACGGTTCACCCTCTCAGTCTGGCCATCTGTCTGAGGGTGATAGGCAGTGCTCAGATTCAACTTGGTCCCAAGCTCTTCTTGAAAAGCTTCCCATAATTTTCTAGTAAATATTGGATCCCGATCACTAACAATGCTTTTGGGAACCCTATGCAGTCTGACTATCTCTTTAAAATAAAGCTGCGCCAAACTTCGAGTTGATCTATTAGATCTGACACAGATGAAATGGGCAGTTTTTGTTAAGCGATCTACAATCACCCATATACTGTCATTCCTTTTTTTGGTTCGAGGCAAGCCATCAATGAAGTCCATAGAGATTTCCTCCCACTTCCAACCTGGAACACCTAGTGGTTGCAACAGACCTGCCAGCTTCTGTTGATCACTTTTAACTTGCTGACAAGTGGGACATCTAGCAACATAAATAGAAATATCCCTCTTCATGGACCTCCACCAAAATGTGCGCTTGAGGTCGTGATACATCTTGCTCACCCCAGGATGAATGCTAAGCTTAGATTTATGACAGTCATCCATGATCTCCCTTCTGAGCTCAAAAATGTTTGGGACACAAATTCGGCCTAATAGCCTCAAAACTCCTTTGTCGTTGATTTGGAAACTCGTGGTTTCGCTATCCCGAATTCCTTGGCTAATTCTCTGGATAAACTCATCATCCTTCTGCAAAGCAGAAATTTTATCAATCAGAGTAGGAATGATAATGAGATTGGCGAGGATGAAATTAACGCTATCCGCATTCTTTCTACTGAGTGCATCGGCTACAATGTTGGCTTTCCCTGGAGTATATAGGATATCCAGGTCATAGGCTGCAAGAAATACAACCCAGCTTTGCTGCCTCATGTTCGAATCTCTTTGGGTAAATAGATGCTTCAAGGATTTATGATCCGTGTATATTTCGAACTTCTCACCCAAGAGATAGTGCCTCCATATATTTAGAGCAAATACAATAGCCATTAGCTCAAGATCGTGCATGGCGTAATTCTTCTCATGCGGTTTCAGCTGGCGGCTAGCATATGCGACTACTTTGCCTCTTTGCATCAGCACCGCACCAATACCTTAAATAAATAAGGGATAACATGTTAAGATGGGATTTGTTATTAAAAGAAAATGTTATCTCCGACATGTTGATTTATAAAAGAAAGAACCTTGTTTAGAAGCGCCGGTCCAGACTTTCAAATCCAGATTGCCATCTATGATGGTCAACATAGGAGCATTGGTCAACCTCCTTTTTAGATCTTGGAAAGCTGTCTCCCATTCGGGTGTCCAAATGAATTTTGTATGCTTCTTGGTCAGGTTTGTCAATGGACAAGCTACCTTCGAAAAATCTTTGACAAATTTCCTATAATAGCCAGCCAGTCCTAAGAAACTTCTGACCTCTGTGGGAGTTCGAGGCTGCTTCCACTCTTGGATGGCTGAGATCTTTCCTGGATCTACTGAAATGCCTTCCTTTGACACAACATGGTCGAGGAATTTCACCTCTTCTTGCCAGAATATGCATTTGGAGAATTTGGCTTTCAGTACATTTCTTCGCAAAATCTACAAGACTTCTCTTAGATGTTGTTCGTGCTCAGCAGTGGATTTAGAAAAGATGAGGATGTCATCGATGAACACCAGCACAAATTTATTTAAAACAACTCTGAATACTCTATTCATCAAATCAACAAAGTATGCTGGAGCATTACATAGACCGAAGGGCATTACTAGCCATTCATAAAATATATCCGGTCCTCTGAAAGCAGTTAAAGGCACACACTCCTCTGCGATGCGAAGTTGATGGAAGCCTGTAGCTAGGTCCATCCTAGAGAATACTCATGCTCCATGCAAACGGTCTAATAGATCATCAATTCGTGGCAGTGGATATTTGTTTTTCAGCGTTTGTTTGTTGAGATCGCGGTAGTCCACACATAGCCTGAGGGTACCGTCTGATTTTGGGACGAACACTACTGCTGCGCCCCATTCTGAGAAGCTGGTCCTGATCAGACCCTTCCACAAAAGCTGCTTGGTTTGATTTCTCAAGTCCACTTTTTCTATTGGCGACATTCTCCGAATAGGATGTACGATAGGCCTTTCATTCGGAGCTAAGTCAATTCTGAAGCTGATTTCTCTACGCGGAGGTAAGCCATCAACTTCTTTGAATACATCAGCATAATCTTTGATGATAGGGATATCCTCAATAGAAGTAGGGGTGACTTCTAGAGAAGACCAGAATGCTTTTCTGTCGGTGGCTGAGCCATGGCATGGAATAGATACAGTATCTCCGATTTTGGGTTTGATTTTAACTATTCTTTCAGCACATACCAACTCAGCCTTATACTTTGCTAGCCAATCCATACCAAGTATGATATCATATCCGGAAAAATTCATGATGATCAAATTAAAAGGAAATTGGTAGCGAGAATAGGAGATAGGCACTTTACAATACTGATCTAGAATGAGGGAACCTCCTATCGGGCTATTAGCTCTAATCAACTCTTTAAGTTTCCTTGGTTTTAGTTTTAACTTTTTAATTGCATCATTAGAAATAAAACTTCGTGCTGCACCCGTGTCAAACAAAGCAGTAATAGGAATGTCTTTAATATTAAGAGTACCGCCTAAGACATTGGATTTACCTGGCCCCTCGGTAGAAGTTGGTGCATCCGCTCCTTCGTAAACATGTGCCACTTCAGTTTTCTTCAATAGGGGACAGTTTCTGGCAAAGTGCCCCGGCTTATGGCAGTTATAGCAATCTTGAGTGTTCCGGGGGTTTTGGTCATGATTCTGAGAACTCTGGCTACGATTCTGGCTAGGTCCAGATTCATTCCTCTTGGCTCCTTTTGGAGCTTTACATTCGAAATCAAAATGTCCAATCTTGCCACAATTATAGCATGTCAACTTTCTCCTGTCCCTCTTCTTCCCTTGGGGCTTAGCAGCAGAAGAATTGCCTGCCTCCGGTTTCCTGTCCGCCTGCTCCTTCATGTTGTTGCTTTGATTTTTCACTCTATCCTGCTGTCCAGACTCATCATTCTCCGCATAGCGGCAAGCCATCTCTATTACTTCATTGAATGGAAGCTTGATATGAGCAGTAACTCTATTCAAATATTTCTTTGAAAGTCCCTTGATGAATCTTTTATTCTTCTCAACTGGATCTTGGATCAATTCAGGAGCATAACGTCAGAGCTCATCAAACTTTCTTACATAATCAGAAACAGACATACTCCCTTGATGTAAGTTGACGAACTTCTCATGAAGGAGTTCTCTTGCTTGTGGAGGAACATACTTGTCATTGAAGAGCTCTTTAAATTTGGCCCAAGACATGTTGTTCACATCATTGCAAATCTTGACCGTATCCCACCAATGTCCCGTTAGGTCTTTCAATTGCCATACTGCCAGAAAACGCTTGCGCTGATCCTCTAATTCTAAGCCTTCCAAGATCTTTTCACAGTCTTTAAGCCATGACTTTGCTTCAACCACAGACTCCCGCCCAGTGAAAGGTACACCCCCTAGATTTCTAAATTTCTTTGACATTCTCTCCAAGTCGAAGGGCTGTAGGGGTGGAGGTGGTGGTGTTACGACCTCGAAAGTAGGCTGTTCTTGAGTAATGGGGGTCTCATCTCTGGCTGGCCCTTTAGCTCCACCTCGGGCTCCACCTCGGGCCCTACCTCGGGCTCCACCCCGGGCTGTTCTTGCTCTGGTGTCCATTTTAAATCTGTCTGTACCATCAAGGAAAGAGTCAGACCAACATGAATGAATGATTTTTAAGGAAAGATATGATAAGGACAAAGTTAAAAGATGACGATGTAATGACTGGTAAGTATGTGTTATTCTGCTGTGCTCATTTTAGGACATTATTAGTCCTATCTCTAATGAGCTACTCGCCTTTGAATGATGTAAATTCTCTCTAGACGAATTGTCCTAAATATGTTATACTCCGAAGCTAAGGTTAATCTTAAGCTCTGATACCAACTGTGATAACCCCAAACTTCCGTGGTTCGAAAGTAAGGATAATCATTTGGAATACAACATGTTTACAACAACAACAGATCTCAGATAATATCATAAGACATAATTATTGCAGCGAAAGGATAAAAGTCATAAACATCACATCAACTGAACCACAGAGTACGCAGTTTACAGGATACAACTTAGCAATATAAAAGTCTGAATGAAAGGAAATAAGTCCCAACTCCAAGACGTACATCAAAATACAGAATGGAATAAAGTCTCTAAAGCAAAAGATAAAGATAAAAGTGAGTCTTCGTCTTCTTCCAAGCAGTCTTCAATCCAGAAAATGTCTCCCTAAGAACCTGTCACTTGGCTACCCGTGTAAAGAGATGGCATCCGAGTTTGCAAAGTGAAACAAACATCGAGTCAGTCGTGGGACTGGTATGAGAAATCTTTCTATACTAACTAACATTATGGCGAATCATAGGACCACGCCGCTAACGCGGAACGGGTTTACTCCATTTGATTGCCAGTGCATGATTTAATAAAGTTTATACAAAAACAACGAAATGACTTTTGAAAAATGAAATCATTATAAGACTCAGGTCCTATCACACAATGCAACGCAAACCGGAGGATAGAGTTTTTCCTTATAATGATCAAACATGACTTCATACATATAAAACAATATTTTTAATATTATTATTAGTGTCTAAGCAGTATTAAAATACTTTAATGTAAATGTATCAATCCTAGACGGCATAGGTACCATATGCTATGTCGCCATATATAAGTTTACAATCAAGACCGTAATGTCGTATTGGAAATTGGTTTTCTGTCATGAAATCGAGGCTAGGGATCGTCCTCTCCGATTCGAGACACTCTAGCAAATGCCTCAGGATCACACCTATGGGCAACCCTTGGAGCAGTAGGGCCGCTCCCTGCCTAACGGTAGTGGATTAGTTATGCCTGAACACACGTTTCCCGGTCCCTTTGGACCTATAGTATGACCACTTCCGGCCTATTAATTCGAGGTACCTCATAATCCATCATCCACATAAGTAAAATGCCAGCCAGTTTAAGCACTGACACCACTCCTAGCTAGAAAGAAACGTGTGCACTCTCTACGGTCCATACCCCGTTTTTGACTCATACCGGGGTGTGAGGCTCGCGAAGTCACGCTATACACAATGCTACACCTATATAGGCCGTGCTCTGATCATCAACCACAAGGACCTGCTTTTCAACAAAAGCCCTAATCATCTGCATTCTTGGCGTGCCACATTGACAATTCACGCCATGCGATCAATAACTGTTACTATATACCAGGTGTTAAGCAGAGAATAAATTCGTCACCGCCAAACAGACATATATTAATATAATTCGATTTAATTACATGAAATGAATTCCAAAGTCACACACGCATCCATTTACAAGTCCGTTCTGGGTCTGAACGAAACCGGAAACACCTGAGAGGTTCTTGCTAATCCGTACAATCAACACATATGTCCATACAACTACTGCTTCAACCCCGTCCTGGGAGCAAGTCAGTCCAAAGCATCAGTAGTTGTCGTCCGTTCGATGTGAAAATCGTCGGTCTTCAACCACCGTCTTGTTATATCTTTGATTTAATCGTCGTGTAATCATTTGAAATGAGTTAAACTCAGTCTTTTCAAATAATTATCACATAATTATCATTCTAATCATTTCATATCGTTAATATTCATTTATAAAGATTTATCACTATTTTTATCTATTTAAAAATGGCTCAAAATAATAAAAGACGTTTCGGGTCAGTGGGCGGCCCTGGCGCTGTTTTTACCAAATTTTGATTTAAACATATCATGAAATCTAACCGTCGGATTTTGATGAAATTTATATCGTTGGAAAGCTCTTTCCAAAGCGGTCCTAACGGTTCCAGTTTTGGGAAAATCCAACGGTCGGATCTTTCGGTATAATCGTTTAAAGTTATGATTACCGAAACGCAAACTACCGCGCGCGATTCGTTTTAATTTCAATTTATATATATATATATAAACCATTTGACGAATTTTCTAACGTATTTAACATACCAAATAAAGGAATAATTTATTTGGCATGTCACAACCATGTACTGACAAACAAGATACATTTCATCCATATGGAAATTATAAATGTAAATTTATAACTTCAAATTCTAATATAAGCGATGTCATTATAAATTTAACAACGCATATAAACTCTAATATACGCGGCGTCATTATAAATGTAAATTTAACAACGCATATAAGTTCTAATGTATGCGATGTCATAATAAATGTAAATTTCCTTAAAATGAACAAAAAAATGAATATTTTTGTTTAATCTATTTTTAATAAAAAAAAATGGTGAATCTCTTTCCATGTTTCTACTATTACATTAAAAATGTATTTTTAATGTAAAACATATTTCCTAATAAAAAATGTGATTCTTTTCTAAGTTTCTAATATTACATTAAAGACATGTTTTTAATGTAAAACATATTTCTTAATAAAAATGTGTTTTTAAATGTAAATCATATTTTAAAAAAAAATGTGTTTTTAAATGTAAATCATATTTCTTAATAAAAATGTGATTCTTTTACTACTCTTTTTAAGATTAACATTAAAAGTGTGTTTTTAATGTAAATCATATTTCATAGTAAAATATGATTCTTTTACTACTCTTTTTAAGATTAACATTAAAAGTGTGTTTTTAATGTAAATCATATTTCGTAGTAAAATATGATTATTTTACTACACTTTTTAAGATTAACATTAAAAGTGTGTTTTTAATGTAAATCATATTTCATAGTAAAATATGATTCTTTTACTACTCTTTTTAAGATTAACATTAAAAGTGTGTTTTTAATGTAAATCATATTTCATAGTAAAATATGATTCTTTTACTACTCTTTTTAAGATTAACATTAAAAGTGTGTTTTTAATGTAAATCATATTTTATAGTAAAATATGATTCTTTTACTACTCTTTTTAAGATTAACATTAAAAGTGTGTTTTTAATGTAAATCATATTTTATAGTAAAATATGATTCTTTTACTACTCTTTTTAAGATTAACATTAAAAGTGTGTTTTTAATGTAAATTATATTTCATAGTAAAATATGATTCTTTTACTACTCTTTTTAAGGTTAACATTAAAAGTGTGTTTTTAATGTAAATCATATTTCATAATAAAATAAGATTCTTTTACTACTCTTTTTAATTCATGTTTTATTTGTGTTGTGAACACAAAAAAAATGAATTTATTTGTCTATATAATATTTGCATTGTGAAGTGCAAATAAAAAGGTGAACTTTTTCTAAGTTTTATTCGCATTAGAGAACACAAATAAAAAGTTAATTTATTTTTCTATGTAATATTTGCATTGTGAAATGCAAATAAAAAGGTGAACTTTTATTTCTAAGTGGTTATATTTGCGTGAGAGGACGAAAATAAAATGTACAACTTTTATTTGGTTTTGAATTGATACACTGAATCAATTCAATATAAATGACTAATTTTATATTTGATGTTGAATTAATAAACTAAAACAATTCAAATAAAATAAAAGTGATAACATAAAAATGACAAATCATATTCTTATTATTATGAATTGATAAACTAGATCAATTCAAATAAAACAAAAGTGTTACCATAAGGAGTGACAAATCATATTCTGAGTCCGTACAGATGGAAAGTGTTACCGAGGCCACATACGGACTCAGAAAAATCCAAAAAAAATTATATTTGGCTTTGTTATGATGATACGGTCCTAACAAAATCAATTTCATCGAATTCTGAGACCATTTGAAAAATGGCTATTTTTCAGTCGATTAAATTTGATTGAATTGAACAAAACACATTTTCTTTTGCCACACTCACATATTAATTCAAAAAATTCTATAAATTTAAACCTAGCAATAATTTGACATTCCAGTTCCAACAAAAGTGGTTTCGTCGAAAACAGAGGTCGTTTGAAAATTGGCTATTTTCACTGGCTTAAATATTATTTAAAAAATGAAAATTTTAATTTCTGCCACATTTTTCAACCAAATTATTTAAAATAAAAATTTTAAATTGGTTCGGATTTTCCGGGTTGTTACACATACGTTGATACGTAACGCTTATATTAATACGGAGTGGGTTTCAGATATTAAATCTGATCCCGGCCTCTCTATACTGATAACGAAGGTATAAAATAAATCAAAACTTTGATAATTGGTGATTTAACTATCAAAGAAACGTCCATACAACAACGGTCCTATTTCCAATTGGAAATTCTATCGATCAAGCATCAAACAACACTGGCCTCTTTTAATTTAATTTCTTATTAAATTATTATTTCCAATTCCTGTTATCTCATCTTTCGTATCCTTTCAAAGATCTATTTTTCTCTCTTGATTACACTTCTTTTACAGAAAAACACTAATTGTAACGGTAGCTTTATAATCGCTATCTCCAAATATTTGTTTATAAAACATTATTTTTAACAACAGCGTTACAATCGCTGTCTAGAATTTTAGAACATTTATTATAACAGTATCGTTAAAATCGTTGTTTAGATTTACAAAACATTTATTATAACAACAGCGTTAAAAATCATTGTTTAGATTTACAAAACATTTATTATAACAACAGCGTTAAAAATCGTTGTTTAGATTTACAAACATTTTAATAAAGTTCGACATTGTCGAATTCTAAGTACAAACCCTTGGATTTAGCTTAATTTATTTATATTCCAATCTTTGGAATAAAACCCATCGTTTCCCTTTGGAAACAATCTCCCACTTCCTTTCTCATTCAAACTTCCCTTTTGAATTTATAATTCAAATTCTCCAATTTTCCCATATAAATATACTTATTTACAAAATACTTGTTTATATCTTTATTCACTTCAAACGTGAATATTATTTCTTTTATAAATCAAATCAGTGGATGATATTACAATCAACTTTTCTTTCATACTTTATTTCTAAAATCTTTCATACAAAATCTCCTTTTATTTTCAAACAATTATAATCTCATTATTAATTTTCTTTATAATTTTCTACGTTCAAATCTCATTTCAAATATTGGTATCAAAACAGATTTCCACTTTTCTACATATATTCAAATTTGAATTTATATTTCAATGTATCCAATGGTAAATAATTCAATTGCTTTATATTCTCATTAAAAAAAAATTGATTCGTCCATTTGAACAAGTTCTAATTTCAAATCTACTTGAAAGAAATTTCTATTTTTGGAAATAAATTCCAATTTCTTTTTTTCATATTCGAAAAATGTTTTATGGTATATAAAATATCAAGTTCTAGGGTCAGGGTAAATCAACCACAACATACCCAATCATGGATCATATAACACATTATAGATCACAATCAAATAAAAACAGTAATATAAATGTTGAGGAATCCAGTTGGATCCCTCCAACCTGTTTCCCTGCATCCACAGATGTTAATGAACATCAATAACATTAATTTCACACCAATATGAAAGATCATGGTGAACAGAAGTAATAATCAATTAATGATATAACTATATCAACCAATTTTATCAGCCATGCAACCAAACAACCAGCACACTTTAAAACTCGTTTATATAAAAATATAAACGAGTTAGAGTTTAGTTGTAACGACCCGGAAAATCTGAACCAATTTAAAAATTTTAAATTGGCTAAAATAATGGATATTAAATATTTAAAATAAATATTTTAAATAATAGCAATGAAAACGGAGTTTGAATCGACGTTTGAAAACGAATATAATTAATTCTAATTATAAACAAGGCCTGAAATGGCGCTGCAGTTTCAAAAATTGAATTCAAACTTTGTCGGACTGTACCGGGTGCAAAACAAAACGAATTTGAGTGAAACCAAAAATATTTAAATCTGTTAGTGAATACCTTTCTAATGAATCTGAAAAATCAAATTTTCATAGCGGAAAGCAAAAGTTATGGCCAAATGAATTTTCAGAAAGGTCGCTATGGAATATATATAGCCCGTGAAATTGGCCATTTTGCATACGACCTCGGAATTCGACGAAACCACTTTTGTTGGATCCGGGATGAGAAGTTATTGCTTGGTTTCAAATTTCATAATTTTTGAAGCTAGTATGTGAGTGTGGCAAAGGAAAACGTGTTTTGGTCAATTAAAGTTAAATTGGATCGACCAGAAATGAGCCTTTTTGCAAACGGTCTCAGAATTCGACGAAACTAGTTTTGTTGGGACTGTATCGTCAAAACATAGCCAGATTTATTTTTCTGGAATTTTTCGAATCAGTTTGTGGCCCTGGCAAATTGAAATGTACGTTCAAATTAAATATTGAATGTTTTATATTTTAATTTGAATGGACACTGACTGAAACAGTCGAATGGGCCTACGAAACATATCCCATTGTGTTCGGAATGGGGGTAAAACGCTAGGGATGACAGTCGTTGGGCTTGGATTGGTGTTCGTGTGTGACAAGGGGTATTTTCGGATTTTTAAAACTTTATAAAAAAATAAAAAAATATTGGTCCACGTCAGAACACCCCCACCTGCTTTTCTCTCTCCCCGACCAGATCGAACGACGGAAGCCATTCTACACCTTCTCTCTTCTTTTTCTTCTAATCCATGCAACGAAACGCCACCCCCCAGTTATGTTTTTCATAGATCTAGGAGAGATCTTCAAATCCATATAAGTATTGGATTTTTTCGTGGCCTGTAGAAGGAGAACCACCCTTGAGAAGTTCGGCCGTTCGCGCCTGGATTCCGCCGCCTGGGGACCACCGAGTTCGACCCCCTCCCTGGCGCACGTGCGCCTCTCCTAGCCCGACAAGGTGGCGCTGGCCGATCGAAGCAACAATCAACGGATTTGAAGAAAATTCAAAACCTAATTTTGAAGAATTCAGAGAGGTATCGGCTATATTAATTTTCAACAGTTTTAACACCTTTAAACCATTGCAAACTTTAAAAAATCATATCTTTTTCGTGTGTTGACGAAATTCGATGAAACTGGAAACATCGTGACCGTGTGGACGTCTTCTACCTTCTAGAAGAGACCGCATATTTTTCTGAGCCTTCTGCTAATTTTGGTGGAGTGGAACCCAATGTGAGATTTCTAATTTATAATCGATATGGAAAACGACGATGTATAAATTATATAGTCGATGTATGAGTTATATAAGCGTTGTACACCTCATGTGTAAGCGTTGTATAAGTTGTACGTTCGATGTATAAGTTATATATGCGTTGTAAAAATTATATATGTGTTGAAATAGAAGTGAATTACTATATATATATACACGCTCCTCGTCCATAAGCCATGGACGATATTTATTGGTTGTGATTGGTGTGAAAATTGATTGATAGCGAATGGTTGATTGGGATTGTTTGTGGTTGATATTGATTGATTGTGGTTGAAAAATACCCATTTGTGGTTGAGAAATATTTGGTTGAAACCACATAGGATTAGTTTGTGGAAATGAAATAAATATATACATGCCGCCTGCATGCGAACTAGATGCATGATCCCCATTGTCAAAAACCGCGAGGTTTTAAGGTAGAGCGAGGAGCCGTACTAGGGACGGTCCCGTTTTTAACTACCCTGCCGTTATGCTGCCGAAATTTTGAATAATATTCATGTGTTTGAATTATTTTCATTTGTTGAAACTATATTTATTTGTTGAATAGAAAACCTTCATGTGTTGAATTGAAATTCATTCGTTGATTAGAAATTCATGTGTTGAATGGTATTCGTGTTTTAAATATAAAAATCACATTTTTATCTATATATATAAACTATAGAAAACCTTCATGTGTTGAATCGATATTCATTCGTTGAATAGAAATTCATGTGTTGAATGGTGTTCGTGTTTTAAATATAAAAATCACATTTTTATCTATATATATATATATATAAACTATAGAAAACCTTCATGTGTTGAATCGATATTTATTCGTTGAATAGAAATTCATGTGTTGAATGGTATTCATATTTTGAAATAAATTGCTTTATAATAAAAATCACATTTTTATCATCTATATGAATTATATAAAATAATCTCGTTTTGAAAGAAATTGTTTTATAATAAAAATCCTATTTTTATTACCTATATGAACTATATAAAATAATAGTGTTTTGAAATGAATTGTTTTACAATAAAAATCACATTTTTATTATATACATGAATTGTTGAATATAGTGAAGTGTTGAAATAGAAGACAGTTAGATAAAAATATCATTTTTATCAAAGGTATGAAAGAAATATAGCTTTGAAATCGAAGAATCGATATATATATAAATAGAATTAAAATATATCGAATAACGACGCTGCAGTTCGTATTTTGAAACCGTGATTTCAAACGATTATACAGGGAGATCCAACCATCGGATTTTCCTGAAATCGCAACCGTTGGGTTCCCTTTGGAAAAATCTTTCCAACGACACCAATGTAATAACCCGGAAAATCTGAGCCAGTTTAAAATTTTTATTTCGATAATTTTAATGTATTTTGAATATTTAAAATAGATTATTTTAAATAATATCGACGAGAAATTTATTTTGAATATAATTCGAACGTATATATTATATACGTCGTCGTTAGAATATAAATATTTATTTATATTTATAAAAGGAATTGAAAATGGCGCGGTAGTTCGATAATTCGATTTCAAACTTCAATTGAATGTAGCGGGTGCAAAACAATCCGGATTTTAGTGAAACCAAAAATAATAGGATCTAATTGAGAATATATTTCCAACGAATCCGGGAAATCGAAATTTCATAGCGGGAATCAAAAGATATGTCCAGTTGAAAATTCTGAATAGTCGCTATGGAATTCAGGCCCTTAAAAATAGACATTTTGCAAACGACCTCGGATTTCGACGAAACCAGTTTTGTTGGGTCCGTGATGTAAAGTTATTGCTAGGTTTCAAATTTCATAATTTTTCGAATCAATATGTGAGCGTGGCAAAGGAAAACGCGTTTGACCAGTTCAGTTGATTTTAATCGACTGGAAATTGGCCATTTTTCCAACGGTCTCGGAATTCGACGAAACTAGTTTTGTTAAGACCGTATCGTCAATACGAAGCTAGAAAATATTTTTCTGGAATTTTTCTAGTAAGTATGTGACCCCGGTAATTTGAAATGTACGTTTAAAATTCAATATAGTGATTTAAATGTAAATTTAACGGAAACTGATTGTAACAGCCGAATCAGCCTACGATACATATCCCATTGTGTTCGGAATGGGGGTAAAACGCTATAGACGGCAGGCGGTGGGCCTCGTTTTGAGGTCGTATGTGAAAGTCAACTTTTTGCAATTAAAATAAAAAAAATATATAATTTCTCCTTTATACCCCCCCCCCATTTTTCAGAATGAAACAAACAAAAAAAAAAAAAAAAAAAAAAGAGGCCGACGTTGACCTCGAGCCTCTGTCCCCCGTCGCCCATCGACGGTGACGCCACCGCCCTCCCCAACACCCCCCTTCCTTCATCGCCGTCCTCTTCCCCTTCCTCCTCCCCGCCACTGCGGGTTCCCCCTAAACCCTCGCCGCCAGACACGACGCCCCACCACCGCTAGCCGCGCCCCACCACCGCCGATCTCCGCCGATGGTCAGCCTCTCACCAGTCGCTCCCCACTCCGCTAAGTTCCCGTCCATTCGAAGATCCCTACCTCCCCAAATCGAGCTCCAGCGAAACCCTAGCCCAAGGGCCACCCAGCGTCACCAATGTGGGACCCGCCGAGCCTCTGGCCGGACCTCCTGATCTCCGGCGACTACTGTTTCCCTCCCCCCCTTTCGTCAAAAACCAAAGAACAGTGAGTGTTTTATTTTTACTTTTACAATTTCTTTTGTTTATTTTAGTTAGCTAATTTAAATATAAAAACATGATTTAAATTCAGTCTTTAGATTATGATAAAATTTAGATTTTTATTCACGAGAGGTTTAGGTTTATGTATAAGAAAAAGATTCGATTTTTATTTATTCCTTTGCAAGAGAAAGATTCGATTTTTTTTTATTCATTTGCAACAGAAAGTAATGGTTTTTATATAGATAAAGTTCAGATTTTTGATTACTAAAGATGAGATCTTTGATGGAAGAAAAATATGATTTTTAACATATAAAGATTTTATTTTTATAAAGGTAAAACTTTAATTTTTAATGCAAAGAGGGCTTTGGTTTTTAAAATAAGGAAAGGAACGATTTTTATCATCTAGAAGGAGAAATAAAAATTCGGTTTTTATAATGAATATAGAAAGGTTAAAAATATAATTTTTATATGTGTAATTAAGTAAAAATTAGATTTATATATATATGAAGTGAAAGTAAAAATTCGATTTTTAAATAAGTAGCGGATTGAAAATAGAATTTTTATATAACAAAGAATATAAAAATATAATTTTTATTTATGTAGCGAAATAAAAATCTGATTTTTATTGTATATATAGTGAAATAAAAATGTGATTTTTATTCATATATGAACAGCGTGATAAGAAGTGAGATGGAACGGATTGAAATCAAAAAGGGAATTCAGACGGTTCAGAGATTCAGAAATAAAATGATGGAGTGAAACCCCAATGTGAGAATTTCTCACCTTTCAATTTCTTTTCTAGTTTTATATATATACTAGGATGCAGACGGTGCTTAGTAGCACCCGACACAATCGTCCACAGACCATGGACTTGTTTGTTTGGTTACATAAATTAGTTTGATGATTTGATTTGAATTTGATTGTTTGGTGAATTTGATTGATATGTGAATGGCGTGGGCCTTCACTAGACCAGGGATAAGGCTAGGCCTCGTCCCGTTTCTAGTATCGTGCCGTTATGCCACCGAAATTTTCTAAAATAAGTTAGAAAATAAAAATACCATTTTATTTAAAGAATGAACTGAATAGAAATTCATATGGTAAAATAAAATGTTTTATCGTTAAAAATATAATTTTTAACGTGAATATGAATATAGTGAATGTGAATAAATAAATATTCATTTACAAACCGGACGGTTTGTTTATGTACACCGATTTGACTGACATTGATTGGGACGGTAAATTTTACACATCGCCCAACTGCACAACTAAAATCTGTGTTTGATTGTTTGAAACCCCACACGGGTGTTGGGATGAAATTTGAAGTTCACTCATCCTGATTGATTAAATATGTCGATCGATTGATTGACAGGCTGTTATAAGCGTTAGATATCTATATTTGATGCTTATACAGTGTAGTGCACTTTGGTTGATGGTTGATTATTTTTCAATGCAATTATATACGTGTGATGTATGAAAATCCATATAATTAATTTTATATGGTGATTGATTGGGCCTCATTCCAATTTAGAAAATAAAGAATAATATAAAATAAAGGTTCATGTGTTGACAGTACTCATCCATTGAGATTGGTCATGTGTTGAACAAAATATTTTAGTAATAAAATTTACATCTTTATCCATATAAAATAAAAGTTCATGTGTTGACAGTACTCATCCATTGAGATTGGTCATGTGTTGAACGAAATATTTTGATAATAACAACTATTTTGAAAAAGAAATATTTGAAATAGAATATTTGAAAATAGAAATTTATGAAGCCGTGTTGATTAGATTGACGCCATTTTGACGTGAACGATATTTATATCGATTTTAACGATTTCGAAATGAATTGAATTGAAAACGATTTCGAAATGAATTGAATTGAAAACGATTTCGAAATGAATTGAAAACGAATTCAAATTGAATTGAAAACGAATTGAAATGAATTCAAATTGAATTGAAATGAATTCAAATTGAATTGAAATTTGAATTGATAAGAAATGAATTTTAAAACGAATTTATAAAGAAGAATTCAATTTTGATTTGAATTGAAATGGAAGTTGTAATTGCTTTTGAACGAATTTTAAAACTATTTATATAATTCGTTTTAAATAGAAATCGACGAAATATATATTATATATATAATATAATGGCCTGAATAGAACGCGCCGCGCCGCGGCAGTTCGTGAATTTCGACCATTTATTTCAAACGGACATTACGGGAGATCCGACCGTCGGATTCTCCTGAAACCGGAACCGTTGGGTTCGTATCGAAAAGAGCTTTCTAACGAATATTAGAAATTCAAAATCTAACGGTTGGATTTGGAGTTACGTCCAAATCAAATTTGAAAAAGGTCGCTGTAAGTGCAGTTCGATGGCCATTGATGGAAATCGACTGTACGGGCCTTGATAAAATTATTAAAAATAGTAATAATTTGTGTAAAATCATAAGAAATGATTTGTGAAGATTTGGGATGAAAAACTCCATGTTTGAAAAGATAAAAATAGATTTTTATCGAAATGAACTAGTTTTGAACTAGAAATATAATTCTATTTATTTTTAAATAAATAAATTGAATTTGGAAAAGGGTTTTAAAAATAACCAGAATTTCCAATGATTGCATTGGAGTGGATCTGAATCGAAATTGTCTTCGGAATATTTCGATGTTGGAATTCGTGATTATACAGATGTTGTTAGGGAAATTGGAAAGATATATGTATATCGTTATTTCCAATATGACATTTGTTAATCGTAGAATTTGATATTGAATATAAGCCGATATATTTTCTATTCAGAGCCTTATATTGAATATCAAATGTGATTTGGGTTTGTCGTGAGTGGTGTCTTCACTAACACTGTTCTTGAACCCAGTTGAGAAAAGATTAAATCTTTTTATTTAGATTTAATGAAGTGTACCAATTAAATGATATTTAATTGGAATCGAATTGGGAATGATTCTTGGGTTTATCGTGAGTAGTGTTTTAAATAACACTTGTTCTTTAACCCGATAATTAATGGAAAGATTTTTGGGTTTATCGCGAACCGTGTTTTAAATGACACTGATTCTTTAACCCAGTCGAAGATTAAAACTAAGTGGAGTTTTAATGAATCTTTAATTAGATTGAAATGATCGAAAATGGAGTATCACCAGTTTGGCTCTAGGCGATAGTTAAATCTTTAATTAGATTTGAACGTGAAATGGTAATTGAATTTACCGATAACACTGTGGTGTTAGATATGAAGTATTACCAGTTTTACTTCATGGGATGAATAGTTTGGGATGGGGAAATTAAAATAAATGATTACTTCGGTAAGGTTCGCTAATCCCGACTAGTTTGAATTGAGATTCAAAAAAAAAATAGAATAAAGAATAAATTCAAGGAATTTATCTTGGATAAAATTAATGGGAACCTTTCCCTATGAATGTGAAATCAGAAACTAACTGTCGGTTAGCTAAACAGAACGGTTTTCTGGATATTGATCTGATGTTGGTTTCGGCCTTCGGGGTTAATATTTGGGAAATTATTCTCTTGATTAATTTACGGTTAGTGACTGATGAATTGGAATGAGGCGTATGTTGTGTTTGTGTAACACTTATTTAAAATATACGCGAGTTATTCGGGAAGACCGGGTTTATCCCATTCTGAATAACTGATACGACGATAAGTCGAAGATGAAGACGGTGGTCGAAGACCGGAAGTCTTCACGTCGTTTGGGTAATTACTGATGATCTTGATTGGGCTGTACACCCAAGAAGATGGAAACAATTAGTGATCGTCCAGACGTACTTGGAGATCGAAGGATATGCGGGGTACTAGGTGCCTCCGGTTTCGTTCAGACCCAGAACGGACTTGTAAATGGACTGTGTGTCTGACGTTGGATTTTAGTCTGTGTGATTGATCTCTATTAAATATATATCTGTTTGGCGGCGGAGAATTTATTCTCTTGCTTAACGCCCTTCTCTGAGACGTACGAGCTCAGGGGTTATATATTGATTGATATCAAACGCATGGAGTGAATTGCCTGTGTGGCATGCCTAAGTGGCAATTGATCAAGGCTTCTGTTGAAAAGCAAAGTCTTGTGGTGATGATCAAAGCACGGCCTTTGTGGCGTAGCTTTGTGTAACGTTTACTTCGCGAGTTTCACACCCGGTATGAACCAAAAACGGGAGACGGACCTCAGGGGGGACATGCGTTTTCTTTCTAGCTAGAAGTGGCGTCAGTGGTTTTACACGCCCTGACGAGTTTGACTTATGTGGTTGTTGCTGTTGCGAGGCGCCTCGGATTGATCGGTCGTTCTCGAACCGATGGAGTCATTTAGTTGGCTCACCTACGCCCCAAAGGGCGGAGAAACGCATTGTTCAGGCATTATAATCCACATCGGTGGACCGGCCCTGACGATCCAAGGTACGGTTGCGGCTGTGCCTGAGACACGGGCTAGAGCGTCTCGAATCGGTTGAGGACTATCTTTTGCCTCGGTTCATAGACGGAAATCCAATTTCCCAATACGTGACATTTGCGGTTTTATTTGTAGAGCCTAGTATGGCGACATAGTGGGATGGGGCATTCATGCCGCCTATGATCGATACTTATGATTTGAAGTTGTTTTATACACTATGCACTTATAATAGTATAAAATGATTTGTTTTAAACGTATCAAGCATTCTTTGGCTGTTATAAGGTAAAAACCCTATCCCCCGGCTTGCGTTGCATTGTGTGATAGGACCTGGGTCTTATAACAGCTTCATTTTTCTTTATTTAGCATTGCGCTGTTTGTTTTATGCACCGGTATTCCTGGGAGGAAACCCGTTCCGTGTTATACGGCGTGGTCCCTTGATTTACCTAACTTTAAAAATAAAGATTAACTGCTTTAGTTCTCACACCAGTCCCATGACTGACCTGGAGTTTATTGTTTTAACCTAAACTCTGAGTGCCCCTATTTTGACACGGGCAGCTAGTAGTTTTGGTTTTGCAGATTTATATTCGCAGGATCCTGGTTTACAGCTGGAACGATATCCGGAAAGCTTTGTATCCGTATATCTCCTTCTAGTTGTGTATTGTATTATTTTCCGCTGCTATGTATTTAAATGTAATTTAAATCTTTGATATTTCTGTGTAATATTCATTTATACTCTGTATATTCTTGTAATCTGATGCATTGTTGTAATATACAGTGAAATGTTCTTCTGTATGCGTTCTGTTGTGGCTTGTTCTCGAACTATCCGCCACTTTCCTTTACGGGGAAGTTACGGGTTTTCACAGTTGGTATCAGAGCTTTGGTTTACAGAGCTCGAGAACAAGACACATTAGAACCATACGAAAGAATTCATCAGATATTGGATTAGTAATATCCAATTAGAATGACTCGTTAGAGATAGGATCAGTAGTATCCTAGAACGAGTGTGAAGAGTATATTTTTCAAATGAAAACAATTTTGTTTTGAAAATTTAAACCATTTTAAAACGTATTTGTTTATTTATTTATTTTGAATTTGGACAGTCTAGTATATAAAGGTTTTGCATATACGCGTCATGAACGTATATTCGAAGTTTTAATATATTAGATAGATATAGAATCACACTCTAGTCGCCCGGGCCTGATTCTGATGATTGACGCGTCATCATTAGTAATTATTTTCGTGTTTCGAAGGTGTGATATCTATATATTTCCATTAGACTGGTGTGAGAACCAAAACTAATATAGTTAGAACACATTGTTGTGAATTGGCATCAAAAACATGATTTTCTGGATATATATCAAAATTATGAATTTGAAACTTTAATTCACTAATGGATTGATGTTTGTGTTGTTTATTTATTTGTTTGCTAATTTTTAAACCATTATGCCTAATAGAATCAAATATTGAATTGTATTAAAAATTGGTCGCATTTGCTTGCATATACTTGCACTTACATTGAACAGGTCATAGCAAGGAGGCTAGAGCCAGAGAATAAAATTTGTTTGCCCGACAAATAGGTACATGTTTACTACATAATTTACTGTTTTGTTTGGGTGATGATGATTTTATGAGCCTATTGGCTTTCTCTTTTTCTTTTTGAGATCTGAAGGACCGGGGAAGCTATTTGAAATTCCCCGATGCTCCCGGTGCAGGGGAGGTTATGGCGAAATTTTTCGAAAATTTAGGGTGTTAGCCAAATTTTTGAAAATTGGAAAATTCTCAAAAACTGAAAAGTTGGAGAATGGAAGCCAGATCGAACGTAGAGCTGAATAATCAAACCACTTTCGACTTCGTTCCTTTTCGGGGACGAAAAGTGTTAAGTGGGGGAGATTGTAATAACCCGGAAAATCTGAGCCAGTTTAAAATTTTTATTTCGATAATTTTAATGTATTTTGAATATTTAAAATAGATTATTTTAAATAATATCGACGAGAAATTTATTTTGAATATAATTCGAACGTATATATTATATACGTCGTCGTTAGAATATAAATATTTATTTATATTTATAAAAGGAATTGAAAATGGCGCGGTAGTTCGATAATTCAATTTCAAACTTCAATTGAATGTAGCGGGTGCAAAAAAATCCGGATTTTAGTGAAACCAAAAATAATAGGATCTAATTGAGAATATATTTCCAACGAATCCGGGAAATCGAAATTTCATAGCGGGAATCAAAAGATATGTCCAGTTGAAAATTCTGAATAGTCGCTATGGAATTCAGGCCCTTAAAAATAGACATTTTGCAAACGACCTCGGATTTCGACGAAACCAGTTTTGTTGGGTCCGTGATGTAAAGTTATTGCTAGGTTTCAAATTTCATAATTTTTCGAATCAATATGTGAGCGTGGCAAAGGAAAACGCGTTTGACCAGTTCAGTTGATTTTAATCGACTGGAAATTGGTCATTTTTCCAACGGTCTCGGAATTCGACGAAACTAGTTTTGTTAAGACCGTATCGTCAATACGAAGCTAGAAAATATTTTTCTGGAATTTGTCTAGTAAGTATGTGACCCCGGTAATTTGAAATGTACGTTTAAAATTCAATATAGTGATTTAAATGTAAATTTAACGGAAACTGATTGTAACAGCCGAATCAGCCTACGATACATATCCCATTGTGTTCGGAATGGGGGTAAAACGCTATAGACGGCAGGCGGTGGGCCTCGTTTTGAGGTCGTATGTGAAAGTCAACTTTTTGCAATTAAAATAAAAAAATATATATATAATTTCTCCTTTATACCCCCCCTATTTTTCAGAACGAAACAAACAAAAAAAAAAGAAAAAGAAAAAAAAAGAGGCCGACGTTGACCTCGAGCCTCTGTCCCCCGTCGCCCATCGACGGTGACGCCACCGCCCTCCCCAACACCCCCCTTCCTTCATCGCCGTCCTCTTCCCCTTCCTCCTCCCCGCCACTGCGGGTTCCCCCTAAACCCTCGCCGCCAGACACGACGCCCCACCACCGCTAGCCGCGCCCCACCACCGCCGATCTCCGCCGATGGTCATCCTCTCACCAGTCGCTCCCCACTCCGCTAAGTTCCCATCCATTCGAAGATCCCTACCTCCCCAAATCGAGCTCCAGCGAAACCCTAGCCCAAGGGCCACCCAGCGCCACCAATGTGGGACCCGCCGAGCCTCTGGCCGGACCTCCTGATCTCCGGCGACTACTGTTTCCCTCCCCCCCTTTCGTCAAAAACCAAAGAACAGTGAGTGTTTTATTTTTACTTTTACTATTTCTTTTGTTTATTTTAGTTAGCTAATTTAAATATAAAAACATGATTTAAATTCAGTCTTTAGATTATGATAAAATTTAGATTTTTATTCACGAGAGGTTTAGGTTTATGTATAAGAAAAAGATTCGATTTTTATTTATTCCTTTGCAGGAGAAAGATTCGATTTTTTTTATTCATTTGCAACAGGAAGTAATGGTTTTTATATAGATAAAGTTCAGATTTTTGATTACTAAAGATGAGATCTTTGATGGAAGAAAAATATGATTTTTAACATATAAAGATTTTATTTTTATAAAGGTAAAACTTTAATTTTTAATGCAAAGAGGGCTTTGGTTTTTAAAATAAGGAAAGGAACGATTTTTATCATCTAGAAGGAGAAATAAAAATTCGGTTTTTATAATGAATATAGAAAGGTTAAAAATATAATTTTTATATGTGTAATTAAGTAAAAATTAGATTTATATATATATATGAAGTGAAAGTAAAAATTCGATTTTTATATAAGTAGCGGACTGAAAATAGAATTTTTATATAACAAAGAATATAAAAATATAATTTTTATTTATGTAGCGAAATAAAAATCTGATTTTTATTGTATATATAGTGAAATAAAAATGTGATTTTTATTCATATATGAACAGCGTGATAAGAAGTGAGATGGAACGGATTGAAATCAAAAAGGGAATTCAGACGGTTCAGAGATTCAGAAATAAAATGATGGAGTGAAACCCCAATGTGAGAATTTCTCACCTTTCAATTTCTTTTCTAGTTTTATATATATACTAGGATGCAGACGGTGCTTAGTAGCACCCGACACAATCGTCCACAGACCATGGACTTGTTTGTTTGGTTGCATAAATTAGTTTGATGATTTGATTTGAATTTGATTGTTTGGTGAATTTGATTGATATGTGAATGGCGTGGGCCTTCACTAGACCGGGGATAAGGCTAGGCCTCGTCCTGTTTCTAGTATCGTGCCGTTATGCCGCCGAAATTTTCTAAAATAAGTTAGAAAATAAAAATACCATTTTATTTAAAGAATGAACTGAATAGAAATTCATATGGTAAAATAAAATGTTTTATCGTTAAAAATATAATTTTTAACGTGAATATGAATATAGTGAATGTGAATAAATAAATATTCATTTACAAACCGGACGGTTTGTTTATGTACACCGATTTGACTGACATTGATTGGGACGGTAAATTTTACACATCGCCCAACTGCACAACTAAAATCTGTGTTTGATTGTTTGAAACCCCACACGGGTGTTGGGATGAAATTTGAAGTTCACTCATCCTGATTGATTAAATATGTCGATCGATTGATTGACAGGCTGTTATAAGCGTTAGATATCTATATTTGATGCTTATACAGTGTAGTGCACTTTGGTTGATGGTTGATTATTTTTCAATGCAATTATATACGTGTGATGTATGAAAATCCATATAATTAATTTTATATGGTGATTGATTGGGCCTCATTCCAATTTAGAAAATAAAGAATAATATAAAATAAAGGTTCATGTGTTGACAGTACTCATCCATTGAGATTGGTCATGTGTTGAACAAAATATTTTAGTAATAAAATTTACATCTTTATCCATATAAAATAAAAGTTCATGTGTTGACAGTACTCATCCATTGAGATTGGTCATGTGTTGAACGAAATATTTTGATAATAACAACTATTTTGAAAAAGAAATATTTGAAATAGAATATTTGAAAATAGAAATTTATGAAGCCGTGTTGATTAGATTGACGCCATTTTGACGTGAACGATATTTATATCGATTTTAACGATTTCGAAATGAATTGAATTGAAAACGATTTCGAAATGAATTGAATTGAAAACGATTTCGAAATGAATTGAAAACGAATTCAAATAGAATTGAAAACGAATTGAAATGAATTCAAATTGAATTGAAATTTGAATTGATTAGAAATGAATTTTAAAACGAATTTATAAAGAAGAATTCAATTTTGATTTGAATTGAAATGGAAGTTGAAATTGCTTTTGAACGAATTTTAAAACTATTTATATAATTCGTTTTAAATAGAAATCGACGAAATATATATTATATATATAATATAATGGCCTGAATAGAACGCGCCGCGCCGCGGCAGTTCGTGAATTTCGACCATTTATTTCAAACGGACATTACGGGAGATCTGACCGTCGGATTCTCCTGAAACCGGAACCGTTGGGTTCGTATCGAAAAGAGCTTTCTAACGAATATTAGAAATTCAAAATCTAACGGTTGGATTTGGAGTTACGTCCAAATCAAATTTGAAAAAGGTCGCTGTAAGTGCAGTTCGATGGCCATTGATGGAAATCGACTGTACGGGCCTTGATAAAATTATTAAAAATAGTAATAATTTGTGTAAAATCATAAGAAATGATTTGTGAAGATTTGGGATGAAAAACTCCATGTTTGAAAAGATAAAAATAGATTTTTATCGAAATGAACTAGTTTTGAACTAGAAATATAATTCTATTTATTTTTAAATAAATAAATTGAATTTGGAAAAGGGTTTTAAAAATAACCAGAATTTCCAATGATTGCATTGGAGTGGATCTGAATCGAAATTGTCTTCGGAATATTTCGATGTTGGAATTCGTGATTATACAGATGTTGTTAGGGAAATTGGAAAGATATATGTATATCGTTATTTCCAATATGACATTTGTTAATCGTAGAATTTGATATTGAATATAAGCCGATATATTTTCTATTCAGAGCCTTATATTGAATATCAAATGTGATTTGGGTTTGTCGTGAGTGGTGTCTTCACTAACACTGTTCTTGAACCCAGTTGAGAAAAGATTAAATCTTTTTATTTAGATTTAATGAAGTGTACCAATTAAATGATATTTAATTGGAATCGAATTGGGAATGATTCTTGGGTTTATCGTGAGTAGTGTTTTAAATAACACTTGTTCTTTAACCCGATAATTAATGGAAAGATTTTTGGGTTTATCGCGAACCGTGTTTTAAATGACACTGATTCTTTAACCCAGTCGAAGATTAAAACTAAGTGGAGTTTTAATGAATCTTTAATTAGATTGAAATGATCGAAAATGGAGTATCACCAGTTTGGCTCCAGGCGATAGTTAAATCTTTAATTAGATTTGAACGTGAAATGGTAATTGAATTTACCGATAACACTGTGGTGTTAGATATGAAGTATTACCAGTTTTACTTCATGGGATGAATAGTTTGGGATGGGGAAATTAAAATAAATGATTACTTCGGTAAGGTTCGCTAATCCCGACTAGTTTGAATTGAGATTCAAAAAAAAAAAAATAGAATAAAGAATAAATTCAAGGAATTTATCTTGGATAAAATTAATGGGAACCTTTCCCTATGAATGTGAAATCAGAAACTAACTGTCGGTTAGCTAAACAGAACGGTTTTCTGGATATTGATCTGATGTTGGTTTCGGCCTTCGGGGTTAATATTTGGGAAATTATTCTCTTGATTAATTTACGGTTAGTGACTGATGAATTGGAATGAGGCGTATGTTGTGTTTGTGTAACACTTATTTAAAATATACGCGAGTTATTCGGGAAGACCGGGTTTATCCCATTCTGAATAACTGATACGACGATAAGTCGAAGATGAAGACGGTGGTCGAAGACCGGAAGTCTTCACGTCGTTTGGGTAATTACTGATGATCTTGATTGGGCTGTACACCCAAGAAGATGGAAACAGTTAGTGATCGTCCAGACGTACTTGGAGATCGAAGGATATGCGGGGTACTAGGTGCCTCCGGTTTCGTTCAGACCCAGAACGGACTTGTAAATGGACTGTGTGTCTGACATTGGATTTTAGTCTGTGTGATTGATCTCTATTAAATATATATCTGTTTGGCGGCGGAGAATTTATTCTCTTGTTTAACGCCCTTCTCTGAGACGTACGAGCTCAGGGGTTATATATTGATTGATATCAAACGCATGGAGTGAATTGCCTGTGTGGCATGCCTAAGTGGCAATTGATCAAGGCTTCTGTTGAAAAGAAAAGTCTTGTGGTGATGATCAAAGCACGGCCTTTGTGGCGTAGCTTTGTGTAACGTTTACTTCGCGAGTTTCACACCCGGTATGAACCAAAAACGGGAGACGGACCTCAGGGGGGACATGCGTTTTCTTTCTAGCTAGAAGTGGCGTCGGTGGTTTTACACGCCCTGACGAGTTTGACTTATGTGGTTGTTGCTGTTGCGAGGCGCCTCGGATTGATCGGTCGTTCTCGAACCGATGGAGTCATTTAGTTGGCTCACCGACGCCCCAAAGGGCGGTGAAACGCATTGTTCAGGCATTATAATCCACATCGGTGGACCGGCCCTGACGATCCAAGGTACGGTTGCGGCTGTGCCTGAGACACGGGCTAGAGCGTCTCGAATCGGTTGAGGACTATCTTTTGCCTCGGTTCATAGACGGAAATCCAATTTCCCAATACGTGACATTTGCGGTTTTATTTGTAGAGCCTAGTATGGCGACATAGTGGGATGGGGCATTCATGCCGCCTATGATCGATACTTATGATTTGAAGTTGTTTTATACACTATGCACTTATAATAGTATAAAATGATTTGTTTTAAACGTATCAAGCATTCTTTGGCTGTTATAAGGTAAAAACCCTATCCCCCGGCTTGCGTTGCATTGTGTGATAGGACCTGGGTCTTATAACAGCTTCATTTTTCTTTATTTAGCATTGCGCTGTTTGTTTTATGCACCGGTATTCCTGGGAGGAAACCCGTTCCGTGTTATACGGCGTGGTCCCTTGATTTACCTAACTTTAAAAATAAAGATTAACTGCTTTAGTTCTCACACCAGTCCCATGACTGACCTGGAGTTTATTGTTTTAACCTAAACTCTGGGTGCCCCTATTTTGACACGGGCAGCTAGTAGTTTTGGTTTTGCAGATTTATATTCGCAGGATCCTGGTTTACAGCTGGAACGATATCCGGAAAGCTTTGTATCCGTATATCTCCTTCTAGTTGTGTATTGTATTATTTTCCGCTGCTATGTATTTAAATGTAATTTAAATCTCTGATATTTCTGTGTAATATTCATTTATACTCTGTATATTCTTGTAATCTGATGCATTGTTGTAATATACAGTGAAATGTTCTTCTGTATGCGTTCTGTTGTGGCTTGTTCTCGAACTATCCGCCACTTTCCTTTACGGGGAAGTTACGGGTTTTCACAACCAACTTTGTAAAAATCCAATGGTTGGATTGTCTGGAATGTTTAATTCAAATTTGAAGAAAAACAGCGCCATAATCGATTATATATATATAATTATATTTAATCGAATAACAACGCTGTAGTTCGTATTTTGAAATCGAAACTTCAAACGATTATACCGGGAGATCCGACCGTCGGATTTTCCCGAAACTGGAACCGTTGGATTCGTTTTGAAAAGATCTTTCTAATGATGTTGTGAAGATCCAACGGTTAGATTTTCAGATATGTGTAAATCAAATCTGAAGAAAAACAGCGCCACGGTCGCGTTATGGCCCGAAGCGTCGTTTTGAATAAATTAGCTATTTTAAAATAAATAAAAATAGCGATAAATCGTTATAAATAATTATAAGCGATATGGATGTGAAATATAGAAAATAACTGAAGGTTGGCTAAGTCGAATGGTTTCTCGAGTGTTGATCTGATGTTGGTTTCGGCCTTCGGGGTTAATATTTGGGAAATCGTTCTCTTACTGATTGACAGTTAGTGACTGATGAAATGAAATGATGCGTGTGTATGTTAGTGTTGCACTTGTTTATTACATACGCGAGTTGCTCAGAAAGACCGGGTTCACCCCATTCTGAATGACTGAATCGACGATAAGAAATCGAAGATGAAGATGGTGGTCGAAGACCGGAGATCTTCACCTCGTTTGGATGGTAACCGAGGTCCTGATTGGGAGGCATCCCGAAATATAGATAATGAGTGGTGATCGTCCAGACGTACGTGGTGATCGATGGGTTTGCGAGGTATATAGTGCCTCCGGTTTCGTTCAGACCCAGAACGAACTTGTAAATAGACTGTGTGTCTGACATTGGATTTTATTCTGTGTTGATTGATCTCTGTTAAATATACATCTGTTTGGCGGTAGAGAATTTATTCTTTTGCTTAACGCCCTTCTCTGAAATGCACGAGCTCAGAGGTTGTATATCGATGGACATCAGTCGCATGGCATGAATTGCTAGTGTGGCATGCCTAAGTGGCTAATGATCAGGGCTTCTGTTGAAAAGCAAAGTCTTGTGGTGATAATCAAAGCACCGCCGGTGTGGCGTAGCTTTGTGTATAACGTGAATTCGCGAGCCTCACACCCGGTATGAACCAGAAATGGGAGGAAGGACCTCAGGGAGGACATGCGTTTCTTTCTAGTTAGAAGTGGCGTCAGTGGTTTTACACGCCCTGACGAGTTTGAATTATGTGGTTGTTGCTGTTGCGAGGCGCCTCGGTTAGATCCGACGATCCGGGTCCGATGGAGTCATTCGTTGGCTCGTTTACGCCCCATAGGGCGGGGAAACGCATTGTTCAGGCATTTTAATCCACATCGGTGGACCGACCCTGACGATCCAAAGGCTTGACTGAGTACTTGCCTGTGGCTCGGGCTAGAGAGTCACGAATTCAGTAAGGACTATCTTTTGCCTTGGTTCATGACGGAAATCCAATTTCCAAATACGACATCATGCGGTTTTGATTGTATACCTATATATGGCGATATAGTGGTATGGGGCATTAATGCCGTCTATGATTGATAGTTATGATTCGAAATTGTTTTCAAAACATATAAACACTAGCAATAATATCAAATGCCTTTGTTTTATTCGTATCAATCATATTTTGGTCGTTATAAGGTAAAAACTCTATCCTCAGGTTTGCGTTGCATTGTGTGATGGGAACTGAGTCTTATAATGGCTTCATTTTTTTATAAAAAGCATAGCGTTGTTTCAAAGAATGATTTGTTTTAAAGCACTGGTGATCCGATGGAGTAAACCCGTTCCACGAAAGTGGCGTGGTCCTGTGATTAACCATATTTCAATTGTGTTGAGTAGATTTCTCATACCAGTCCCATGACTGACTCGTAGTTTGTTTCACTTTCAAACTCGGGTGCCCCTTTTTCTACACGGGCAGCCTTGTATTCAGGTTTAGCTGGTTCTTTCTGGATAGCTGGAGCTGAAGATGGATTCTATCATTTATCTCTTTTTATGCCGTTCAGCTCCTATTGTACATTATGTTTGTTTTCCGCTGTAGACATATATGTATAGTTGAACTGTAATTGTACTCAGTAAGATCCTATATACTGTGTAACTCTGATGATTACTTTTATCTAGTATATTCTATTGTTCATTATCTGGTGTATTTATTTAATTTTGTTCTGCTATTATCTGTTTCTGTGTTATATTCCAAGAATTACCCTTGCCACCGTCAGTACGGGGTTTGGGGTCGTCTCATTAGTGTGGTTACTCACCTTGTTTCGCAGTCGATGATTCTGCTTTTGTTTTGTTTAAAATCAAACGGACGTTTGATTTTACCACGAAAAAGCAGTAGCTTTGTTCTCTACCCTATTAGTGCTACAACACGGATTTCGTTGCTACGATTTCAACGTGACTGGTGACTTTTAATTCTTAATTTAACGTTGACAATTCCTTAGTCCTTCTCCCCTTTACTTAAAACTGGTTGATAGGGTCCTACTCTTCCACTACTCAACAATAATTAATGCTTCATTACTTCTCTTTTCTTTTTATTTAACACAGCTCATCTCCGCTTAACCCTCTTCTCGTCCCAAAGTATACGGTTCCAAGCATGCCCAACTACTCCCTAGCTTACTGTTAATGAATGAACAAAATACTACATTATAAGATTTCGATTTAAATTAGGTAATATAAATCCACTAATTTCCCATTGATAAACTAATCACCTCTTAATCTTCTTTCACTTATGTACACAGCAGCTTCGGACCAATGGCCGACCGTCTTCCCTGATAGCTGCGCCTTCGATAGTCCATGGTTTTAAAAAAATCGAGATAACCAACGACCATCCCTTTCCGAGCTCGACCTCATCATCACCACTACACGCCACTCGACAGTCCCCCTCCCACCGCGATTTCAGCCTTAATGCTACAGGGAACCGATCATTTTGGCACACCGATACCTCAAAACTTTACTAGGTCGAGCACTTAGTCTCGAAAACTCGAACGTTGATCATAAAACGGCCTCCGGCCTCCTCAAAGTCCATCACCGCCATGCCCTAGCGGACTGTCCCGTTTTTGAGCTCAGAAGAAATGGATCACACTGTTTAAAAACTGTTCAAGGCCGAAGAGCTGTTTCACGAGATTCAAATGAATCTAAACTCCCGAATTTTCATTGAGAATTCCATTTTAAATTGATTTATAAAGTTTTTCTTTTTCTCACGTTGGTTTTTTTGTTTATTTTCCAGAACGAGAAGATGAATGCCTGTATTTAAAGGAGGAACAGCGTGAGGGGCACGACATCGATGTCTTGGCACTCACGGAGGGTATTTGCTTGGCACACACGGACATAAAACTTGGCAAGCACGGAACTAGGATCGTAGGTTTGCAGGGAAGTAGAGTTTAATTTGTATTTTTATTTAATGTGATTTAAAATAACACGTGAACCTGAGCATATCAGTTCGAATGGATGGAGCGATTTACTCCATTTGTCCATGTTATCTTGACTCCTACAAGTTAGTTTCCATTTGATAACGCCGAGATCAGCAACACATGTGAAACAAATAGGAGTGTGTATACATGAAGATTTCTTAATTCCCTATGATATGATGGATGTGTTAGTACATGTAGTTTTTTTACACGAGCGGATACACGGCAGGGTACCAATTAGATGAGACAGGCTAGAAATCTTTAAAGACTATGGTTTTATTATCAGTATTTAAAAATTGACGTACCCCGCTACATATAATTTCATTCACCTAGGGCTGCTATAGACAAAAATAAATTATTGTCGTGTCAAGCGAGGTGCCATGATCCCAAAAATATAATAATATCGGTAGTTTTACTTATATTATAAAACCCCAAAAATGCAGATACAGGGTGTAAAACACTTCAAATAAAAGTAGCTTATTTTCCAAAATAAAATTTACAGTAAAATTCTAAAATTTAAATTATAACTACGCCTCAAAAGAATCTTGTCCAAATTTGAATCCAATATTTAATTATATTACATAAACCGTTATGGCTTATACACGAGTCCACAGCGATTTTCTGAAAATTTGATTTGGACATAACTCCCAATATATAAGACGAAATCTTGAATTTTCTCTTCCGTTAGAAAAATATAGTTAAACAGAACCGAACGTTTCTTGTTTCAAAGAAATCTGATTTATATCAGATCCTGTATACTCAGTTGAAGTTTAAATCGTAAATTACGAACTACCGCGACTATTTCGAGCTCGTTTTAATTATATTATAAATTATACGCTTAAATATCGTTTTATTAAATAAATTCTTTATAAATTCCTAGATATAATTCAAATAAAATATTTAAAGCAAATTTAAATATTCAGGATTCAACGGCTAAAAATCTGGGTCGTTACATTCCTTCCTTCTTAAAATAATTTCGTCCTCGAAATTGGTAAAGTAGGAAAAGATGCTACATACCCTATTAACTAGGTCCAAAATTCCTTTTTGTTCACTTCTTAACTTCAGTTTAGTTGGACCAATTTATTTCAATTAAAATATTAATTTATTCTTACTAACGAAAATTTTCAAAAATTCTAAAAATTTTCTAACACTTTAAATTCTGAAAAGATTTCGGCAGCATCTCCTCTGTACGGCTTAGTCGGTACAACCACAACTCGCCTTTCTAGGTCTTTTCCAATCCAAAAGAAAAACAAAAAGCCAAGCGGCTTGCCCTGTAGGATCATAAAACATCAAACCCAAGTAATATTGTAAACACGTACCTTTTTGTCAGGCATATTTCTATCTCTTGCATCAACTTCCATTTGATGCCTGCTCAACATATGTGTATATTTCCAATCGGTTCTAAACCAATTCAACCATTGGTCTCTTTAACTTTTCTAATCAACTTTCTGATTAGTTCACTTCTATTCATTAATTCAAACTGAGTTCTATTTCCAAAAATCCACCCTCTTATTCTGCTTGAGCTCAACTCTATCACAGTTTATTTCCAGACAACAACATCCAATATATATTCAACTTGTTTGATTTCATTCTTGATTATCTCCAATCCAGTCCAATTATATTTAACTTAAGTCAAATTTCAATTTATTTGATTTACTTCTACCATTTCAATTCATTCAACTTATACAAGTTAAATTCAATTTCAGAATTTAAATTCCTGATTTTTATTTCAAATTAGTTTGAAATCATATATATTTATATACATATATTCATAATCAACTCAATTCAAAACATTTGAATTTCAAAACATCTTTTCCATTTCAAATAAATTTCCATTTCCAAATTACTATGGTAGCAATCCGTCAGTCAGAAACTTGAAAATGAATACTGATAATGTCGCGATCCATTATCAGAATTATTTTCTCGCCACTGAAGTGATTTCAGTGCTTAATCACTTTTAAAATCCATTCAAACCATTATTATTCAAAAATACTTTAAAGTAATGTTATATTATTTTATAATATTTCAAAAAATACTTTCTAAACACCCGGAGTTTAAATTCCAATTCTGGTTTGAACTTAATTCCAGTTCACTTTATTTAGATACATTATCCATATGCAAATTATATTTGGTTATATATAACCATTTCAATATTTTATAATTCCATTTGATTGTAATAACAATCAACCCATTCATATATAATAATTCAGAAATTATTCCTTTTATACCAAAAATAGTTTTTGGGCAAAATTATTTTATTTACCCATTTTGAAACAATACTATATCGAATTGCTTTGTTCGAGAGTTTAGAAATGCCTATCGATACAGTTGTACATCCTGTATCGACCAAAATTCATAAACTACTCAACAAACCGATCAATACAATATAAAACCATTTTATATCAAATCTACAAATACGCGCTCATATATATACACTCAAATTCAATCTAGGGTATTTCTAACCCCATCTCTATTGAATCACGCCACAGAGCCATGGTGATCACTCAACCTTCAGCTCTGATACCAACTGTAACGACCCGGATTTCCGTACCCTTTGAGTTGACTAATAACACTACACGTCCAACCCAAATGACACAGAAATACGAATCATTATAAGAAAGAAGTTAGAGGACGAGAAAAAGAAAGAAAGAAATATTAGAATAGAAGAAAACGAAGATAACAAACTCATAGCGGAACGAATAAAATATTAGATAACATAACTTTTGAAATACAAATATGTTTCGTATATACATACCATCATCAGAGCACGATAGTTATCCCTGGAACAGTTATAAACACCTGTTTCCAAATATGAACATAGTACACAGCGGAAAAAAATATGATAGTCTATAGCTAACTGATGAAGCCTCCTGCTTCGAGCTCCTCCAAGTGAATCTGAAAAATCCCTACTACTTGACTGCCCGTACAAATTTGGACATCCAAGAGTTTAGGGAAAACAAAACAAAATAAACTCTGGGTCAGTCATGGGACTGGGGTGAGTAAACTCTAACCATTTGTTTAACTTACAAAAATCTTTCGAAAGAAATGATAATCGTAAGACTGATCCACACATAAACACGGATGGTTTTTACCTTACGATAACCAATACTATTTTTGATACCAAATCCAGTGATATTATAATAGTGTCTACATCAAATAAATAGAATCTAGCGGAACGCTTGCATCTCATGCTCCATATATAATATAAAATCAAAAACCGCAGTGCGCTTATTGGAGATTGGATTTCCAACATGACAAGGTATGGAACCACCTTCCGATCAGTGTACTCTAGAGGCGATACACTGGGGTTCAACAAGAACATCTTGCAACTCGGCCCACACATGACCGACCACTCATTTCGCTTGAGTGTATCGATTGTATATCACCAATGGTTGGGATCAGCAACCGTTTCCCGACAGGGACATCATCGATAAATTTAAAGAAGCAAATGGAATTTCTCTAGATAGGTGATTATACATCCTAATGGGAGCCACCCACATAGCCATGATGCCTGCCCGATTTTTGTCAATTCCCGATTATGAGGCTTGAGGTTTGAATGATCTTCCAGAACATCTGGCCGCCATTCACTTTGAATGCCACATCGTCAGATCCATCGGAAATCACTAATTGATTCCCACAAAAATACTCAGATTGTTCAGCTAAAGAAGTTTCCCTTCTTTGCCACCAACTTCGTACGTTTGAAGGAATCAACGTACGTAATCCCTTTTGAAATACTCTGTCAGACACTCGTCCTTACAAATTGTCCTGGGTCTGGACAAACCGAAGGCACCATTCTATTAATCAACCTAGGGTTAACAGAACAACCCTTGCATTTTACTCCATCTTCATAATTTCTTCTGCATACGTTGATACGTAACGCTTATATCAATACAGAGTGGTTTTCAGATATTAAATCTGATCCTGATCTCTCCATAATGATAACGGAGGTATAAAATAAATCAAAACTTTGATAGTCGGTGATTTAACTATCAAAGAAACATCCATACAATAAACGGTCCTATTTCCAATTGGAAATTCTACCGATCAAGCATCAAATAACACTGGCCTCTTTTAATTTAATTTCTTATTAAATTATTATTTCCAATTCCTATTATCTCATCTTTCGTATCCTTTCAAAGCTCTATTTTTCTCTCTTGATTACACTTCTTTTACGAAAAAACACTGATTATAACGGTAGCGTTATAATCGCTGTCTCCAAATATTTGATTTATAAAACATTATTTTTAACAAAAACATTACAATCGCTGTCTAGAATTTTAGAACATTTATCATAACGGTAGCGTTAAAATCGCTGTTTAGATTTACAAAACATTTATTATAACATCAGCGTTAAAAATTGCTGTTTAGATATACAAAACATTTATTATAACAACAACATTAAAAATCACTATTTAGATTTACAAACATTTTAATAAAGTTCGACAGTGTCGAATTCTAAGTATAAACCCTTGGATTTAGCTTAATTTATTTATATTCCAATCTTTGGAATAAAACCCATCGTTTCCCTTTGGAAACAATCTCCCACTTCCTATCTCATTCAAACTTCCCTTTTGAATTTATAATTCAAATTCTCCAATTTTCCCATATAAATATACTTATTTACGAAATACTTGCTTTATATCTTTATTCACTTCAAACGTGAATATTATTTCTTTTATAAATCAAATCAGTGGATGATATTATAATCAACTTTTCTTTCATACTTTATTTCTAAAATCTTTCATACAAAATCTCTTTTTATTTTCAAACATTTATAATCTCATTATTAATTTTCTTTATAATTTGCTACGTTCAAATCTCATTTCAAATATTGGTACCAAAACCGATTTCCACTTTTCTACATATATTCAAATTTGAATTTATATTTCAATGTATCCAATGGTAAATAATTCAATTACTTTATATTCTCATTAAAAAAAATTATTGATTCGTCCATTTGAACAAGTTCTAATTTCAACTCTACTTGAATGAAATTTCTATTTTTGGAAATAAATTCCAATTTCTTTTTTTCATATTCGAAAAATGTTTTACGGTATCTAAAATATCAAGTTCTAGGGTCAGGGTAAATTAACCACAACATACCCAATCATGGATCATATAACACATTATAGATCACAATCAAATAAAAACAATAATATAAATGTTGAGGAATCCAGTTGGATCCCTCCAACCTGTTTCCCTACATCCACAGATGTTAATGAATATCAATAACATTAATTTCACACCAATATGAAAGATCATGGTGAACAGAAGTAATAATCGATTAATGATATAACTATATCAACCAATTTTATCAGCCATGCAACCAAACAACCAGCACACAGTATAATTTTTTTTATAAATGGATTTAAAGCTCGTTTATATAAAAATATAAACGAGTTAGAGTTTAGTGAGGTTACTCATCTTGTTTCGCAGTCGATGATTCTGCTTTTGTTTTGTTTAAAATCAAACGGACGTTTGATTTTACCACGAAAAAGCAGTAGCTTTGTTCTCCACCCCATTAGTGCTACAATATGGATTTCGTTGCTACGATTTCAACGTGACTGGTGACTTTCAGTTCTTAATTTAACGTGGACAATTCCTTAGTCCTTCTCCCCATTGCTTAAAATTGGTTGATAGGGTCCTACTCTTCCACTACCCAACAATAATTAATGCTTCATTACTTCTCTTTTCTTTTTATTTAACACAGCTCATCTCCGTTTAACCCTCTTCTCGTCCCAAAGTATACGGTTCCAACCCTGCCCAACTACTCCCTAGCTTACTGTTAATGAATGAACAAAATACTACATTATAAGATTTCGATTTAAATTAGGTAATATAAATCCACTAATTTCCCATTGATAAACTAATCACCTCTTAATATTCTTTCACTTATGTACACAGCAGCTTCGGACCAATGGCCGACCGTCTTCCCTGATAGCTGCGCCTTCGATAGTCCATGGTTTTAAAAAAATCGAGATCGCCAACGACCATCCCTTTCTGAGCTCGACCTCATCATCACCACTACACGCCACTCGACAGTCCCCCTCCCACCGCGATTTCAGCCTTGACGCTATAGGGAAACCGATCATTTTGGTGCACTGATACCTCAAAACTTTACTAGTTCGAGCGCTTAGTCTCGAAAACTCCAACGCTGACCATAAAACAGCCTCCGACCTCCTCAAAGTCCATCGCCGCCATGCCCTAGCGGACTATCCCCTTTTTGAGCTCAAAAGAAATGGATCGCACCGTTTAAAAATTGTTCAAGGCTGAAGAGCTGGTTCACGGGATTCAAACGAATCTAAACTCATGAATTTTCATTGAGAATTCCATTTTAAATTGATTTATAAAGTTTTGCTTTTTCTCACGTTGGTTTTTTTTGTTTTCCAGAACGAGAAGATGAATGCCAGTATTTAAAGAAGGAACAACGTGAGGGGCACAACATTGATGTCTTGGCACTCACGGAGGGTATTTGCTTGTCACACACGGACATAAAACTTAGTAAGCACGGAACTAGGATCGTAGGTTTGCAGGGAAGTAGAGTTTAAGTTGTATTTTTATTTAATGTGATTTAAAATAACACGTGAACCTGAGCATATCAGTTCGAATGGATGGAGCAATTTGCTCCAATTTTCCATGTTATCTTGACTCTTACAAGTCAGTTTCCATTTGATAACGCCGAGATCAGCAACACATGTGAAAGAAATAGGAGTGTGTATACATGAAGATTTCTTAATTCCCTATGATATGATGGATGTGTTAGTACATGGAGTTTTTTTACACGAGCGGATACACGGCAGGGTACCAATTAGATGAGATAGGCTAGAAATCTTTAAAGACTATGGTTTTATTATCAGTATTTAAAAATTGACATACCCCACTACACAGAATTTCATTCACCTAGGGCTGCTATAGACAAAAATAAAATACTGTCGTGTCAAGCGAGGTGCCATGATCCCAAAAATATAATAATATCAGTAGTTTAACTTATACTATGAAACCCAAAAAATGCAGATATAGGGTGTAAAACACTCCAAATAAAAGTAGCTTATTTTCCAAAATAAAAATTTAAGTAAAATTCTAAAAATTAAATTATAATTACGCCTCAAAAGAATCTTGTCCAAATTTGAATCCAATATTTAATTATATTAATAAACCGTTATGGCTTATACACGACTCCACAACGATTTTCTGAAAATTTGATTTGGACATAACTCCCAATATATAAGACGAAATCTCGAATTTTCTCTTCCGTTAGAAAAATATAGTTAAACAGAACCAAACATTTCTTGTTTCAAAGAAATCTGATTTATACCGGGTCCTGTATACTCAGTTGAAGTTTAAATCGCAAATTGCGAACTACCGCGACTATTTCGAGCTCGTTTTAATTATATTATAAATTATACGTTTAAATATCGTTTTATTAAATAAATTCTTTACAAATTCCTAGATATAATTAAAATAAATTATTTAAAACAAATTTAAATATTCAGGATTCAACGGCTAAAAATCTGGGTCGTTGCAACTCTAAACTTCATTTTTGGTAATCCTCTAACTTTATCTAGTTTAGAAATCCTAGAAATACGTTTGAAATTTATACACCAAATCTCTTATGCCAAATCCAGAGGTCACTTGTATTAGCCATAAGACATAGGTTATCGCTGGAGATTTTCATACTCAATATATAGATATTTTTCTTTCTATCTCCTTCAAATATAACTTTTGAATTCCTATCTTCTATAAAACATTTATTCTTTTAAAAATTTATTTTATAACCCTTATCGCAAAGTTGACTTATACTTAGCAAGTTGTGTTTTAAATTCCTAATTATAAAACATTAGAAATAGTAGGAGTTTTAGAATTACCAACATTGCCGATTCCAATAATGTATCCGATAGAGTTACCTCCGAAGTTCACCATTTCACGATCTTCATATTTCAGATTATTAAGTAGTTCTGGATTTCCAGTCATATGTCTCGAATAGACACTATCCAGTATCCATATGTCCTTTTTCATTTCCACCAATTGCTTTCTAGAGTTTGAATTTTCAACAGCTATGTAACACACCAACTCGGAATTTGAATTTCCAACAACTACCTTTTCAAAATTTGAATTGCCAACAACCACTTTACTCATCTTTTCAACTTTTGAATTTCAAAAGTCGTAGAACTCATCCTTTTATTGATTGAATATTATTTTAGTAGATCACACACCTTTTTAACATTATTATATACAGACTCTTCAACATTGATACAATGCATGAATTGACACTAGTGTTAATATAGATTCCAAAATTTGCGAATTAAAAAATTTCAAAAATCAAATTATGAACTTTTGAAAGACCTTGCTCTGATAACAATTGTTAGGGATTTCGGAAAGGATCGTTAAGGCAATACAAACACTAGATGGGGGTGAATAGTGTTTTTGAGAATTTAATGAAAATCTAAAAATTATATTATAAACTATATGAATCAAACACCACAAAACAATCACAGACAAAGACTCAAACACAGATGCAAAATAAACAGAAATAAAAATGTAGAAAAGAAAAGAAAAGAACACACTGTATTTTATACTGGTTTGGATTGCTCCTACGTCCCGTCCCACGCAACGCTGGATTACGTAGAGTTTTATTACTATATCAATAGTCAAATATAACCTCCTTAATTTTACGGCGGCAAGGGAAACCACCGATTCCGTCCTTGATTTCATGGCTACAAGGGATACCACCGATTCCAACCTGATTTCACGGCTACAAGGGATACCACTGATTACTTACCCAACCCAATCAATTACAAACAACCCTATAACTCTTTAATAGCACTTGATTTAGAGAGTAATGAGTAGACAGTGTAGAGAGAAGAAGTTTGATCAAAACATGAATGAATTCGGCAGAATATAAGTGTAGAAATCATAAAAATGATTAAGAATAATGGTGTAATGGAAAAGAATGAAGTTAGAGAAGAAGAGATGATTAAAAATTCGAATTCAAGCCCTTTTTATAGTGAGTTAATTGCAACGCTTCAGAACCGTCACAACTAGTGAAAAGACACTTCCTTTCAAAATTTAAAAAATGACAGTTATATGTCGACATAGAGTTTTATTTATGTCGACATACAGATAGTTCAAAATTCATTTTTGAACATTTTTCATGTTTTTTGATATAAATATAATTCTGGAAATTCTTGAATTAAAATATAGTGTTATAAATTAATATTATAAAGTTGAAAATTATATGAAAACATAAATATAAACTATATAAACATATTTATAAAATCATAAAGTTTAAAACTATATAAATATAAAAATATAAACTTATAAAACTTTGAGTATGAAAAAAAAAAAAAAATAAGAAGAAAATAAAAAGGATAGAGAATAAAATCGAGAGAAAATAAAATAGAGAGGATTGAAGGTAGAATTTGAAAACAGAATTTTAATTTTAATTTGGACTTGGAGTGATATTTAGAGTCCTACATAATCTAGAGTCTATAACTATATTAGTCTTGAATTCTTGAATACTCATGAGTCTTGAAATTTCTCTGAACTGAATCTCTAATATCTTTAAACTGTACTATCTTCAGTAATATTTCCTGTATATAAATCCTGCATATGTGTGTGTGTGTGTGTATATGTATATATTCTATACAAAAGTGTTTGTATATACTTTATAATCAATTAATATTGAAATAAGGTTGTTATCATCAAAACTCCATTCTCCAACAATCTCCCCCTTTTTGATGATGACAACCTTAGTTTATAAAATATCATACTTGTATATACTTGTTGATGATGATCGTTCAAATAATCCCCCTATCTGTGTGAACCCTATAAACTATCAAATACTCCCCCTCTCTGTATGAGTCCTATAAATTATCAAATACTCCCTCTGTTTATATGAATCCGATAAACTATGTCTGTATTTTATAATTTCTCCCCCTTTGGCATTATAAAAAGGAAATAAAATCACTCCCCTAAATCGTATAATTATCTAAATAAAATCTATAAGACATTAAGTAACTAATCCAAATTTTGATATTCCCCCTTTATCTATAAGACATTAAGTAAAATATTCCGTTTAATAATTCTTATACTCCCCCTTAATCTTATATTCTTATTATTTTATGTTTATAGAGTTAAAACTAATTATATCACTTAACTTACAAACATAAACGATTATGGCATTAAACTTGAGTTTGTACAAATACACGAATTTATACAAATACAAAGAAACAAAAGAACGCAACGAAACGAAAAATCAAAGAGAACCTTAAACACTAATTATTTTTGACAATGGGAGATTTGCGAATTGGACAATTCTTGAACTCTTGAAATCTTGAATACTCATGATTCTTGAAATTTCTCTGAATTGAATCTCTAATATCTTTAAACTGTATAGTCTTCAGTAATATTTATATATATGAATCCTGCATATGTGTGTGTGTGTATATATATATTCTATACAAAAGTGTTATTATATATTTTATAATCAATTAATATTGAAATAAGGTTGTTGCCATCAAAACTCCATTCTCCAACATAGAATGCATACTTATGTTGATTTTCATCGATAGTATAATTTAATTTTACTGTTTATTCAAATTTTATGTTTAGGTTAAATTCAGAATTTAGTTGCTAGTTTAAACCCGCACCTGGTAACTACTAAACTAATGTGATATCGAACGGTTTGGATGGATTGATTTTTGATGAATGCCTTGGATTGATATACTTTATATATTGATGTTTACTTGTGAGATTCAACCAGTTATTCACGTTATTTATGTATGACTATTGTTTGTGTTGATTAATCCCAACCATTTACCCTAGGTGTCACGGGCATCAAATAAACACGGGATTAGTCATTAAAAGGAATTAATAACATAGGCTGAAATGTCAAATACCTATAACCTTGATTTGGATTGAAATGATATATATCTATTCCTAAAATACTAAAATTAAATTTATGTATCACTTGGTCATAGGGTAGCAAATTATATATAAACACCGATTGTTAAATAAAATTTGTTTTAAACTTTGAATTTTGAAATATTGTTCTAATGGCAATTAAATGATGTTTTATAAATTGATTTCTTTTGAAATTTAAACTTTGAAATTTGAAAATTAAAGTAAATTATTTAATGTGGTAAGGAGAAACTAAAAACTTGAAATTGAATATGAATTGAATCTATTGAAATTGAATTGTTTTATCCATCTTTGAAATTTAATTTAACTTGATTCAAAGTGATATTTAAATTATGAACTTGAGATTATTATAAATTGAAATAATTCAAAATGAGAATTATAATTAGAAATTTTAAACATTCGAGTCGAACTGATTGAACTGAATGTAAAATGGAAGTTGATTCGAATTGAAATATTGAAATTGAGTCGATTTGATTTGAAACTGGAATGGGACTTCGGGTTTATTTAACATTAGGAAGAAACAACTCTAATTCAAATTTTTTTATTTTAAACCATTATATAAACTATTTTACTGAGTACCTATTTATTTTTTATTTATATATATATTATCTATTTTATTAAAATATTTTAACAATCAACTATTTTACTAAATAACTATTTCACTTTACCGACTATTAGATGTTGGCTATATCAATAAACTACTTTAATAAAATAACCTTTTTACTTTGTAAACTATTTTATTTTAACTTGCATATTAACTATTTAATAAACTACTTTAACAATCAACTATTTATTTTATAAACTACTTCAATATTTAACTATATATTAACTAAATTTAATAAATCCTATTTTAAAATCAAACTATTTATATTAATAACTTTTTTAATGTACTAACTATTTATTTTTCAAGCTATTTCAAATATATCTAAATTATTTTAATATATAAACAAATCCAACTATTTTAAATATTCAAATTGTTATAAAACTTGGAGTTGTTTCAGGATTATAAGTTTAGTTTTACGTAGAGATTTTAAATATGAAGGTGTATTCTATATTGAATATTAAATGGTTTTAAAGCAAAATCTAATATTTTGATATAAGGTATGAACCATTTTGAAATGTAAACGATCCAATCAACATGAAAAATGTATGTGTTTGGCTGTTAAAGAGACTAGGACCGAATATTGTCATACTCTCTACCAATACCGGAAATCACTTTAACAACTACGTACGTGTTGGATGAATCCAAAATGAAGAAGGATGGTTTGACGAACGCTACCAAAATGAAGTAAAAGAACTATCATGGATAGCCATGACCTTCGGATCATAATTAAAATGACTAAAATAAGAGTCATACCCAGGCCAATTGGGTAAGCTCCTCTTAGCGAACATGCTTCTTCGATGTCATATCTCTTACTCTTTGATTGATTGGGCACGCCTTTGATTTTAGGAGTATTTTCTGAGGTGAGCGGCAATTGCGGTTGTGCATTACCACTAGCTTGGGTCCACAATCTGTTGGAATCTTACCGTTTTGGTACAGCCTTGGTGCCTTGTCATGTTATCTTGATTGATCCCCCTACGACTTTGTAATAACCCGAAATCTGGGCCAGTTTAAAATTTTTATTTTGGCAATTTTAGCGAATTTTGAATATTTAAAATAGATTATTTTAAATAATATCGACGAGAAATTTATTTTGAATACAATTCGAACGTATATATTATATATACGTTGTCGTTAGGATATAAATATTTATATATAATTATAAATAGAATTGAAAATGGCGCGGTAGTTCGATAATTCGATTTCAAACTTCAATTGAATGTACCGGGTGCAAAACAATCCGGATTTTAGTGAAACCAAAAACATTTGGAACTAGTTGATAATATCTTTCCAACGAATCTGAAAAATCAAAATTTCATAGCGGGAATCAAAAGATATGTCCAGTTGAAAATTCTGAATAGTCGCTATGGAATTCAGGCCCTTAAAAATGGACATTTTGCAAACGACCTCGGATTTCGACGAAACCAGTTTTACTGGGTCCGTGATGTCAAATTATTGCTAGGTTTTAAATTTCATAATTTTTCGAATCAATATGTGAGCGTGGCAAAGGAAAACGCGTTTGACCAGTTTTAGTTGATTTTAATCGACTGGAAAATGGTCATTTTTCCAACGGTCTCGGAATTCAACGAAACGAGTTTTGTTAGGACCGTATCGTCAATACGAAGCTAGAAAATATTTTTCTAGAATTTTTAAAGTTCGTATGCGACCCCGGTAATTTGAAATATACGTTTAAAATTCAATATAATAATTTAAATGTAAATTCAACGGAAACTAATCGAAACGGTCAAATCAGCTTGCGATACATATCCCATTCTGTTCGGAATGGGGGTAAAACGCTATGGACGACAGGCGGTGGGCCTCGTTACGAGGTCATATGTAAAAGTCAACTCTTGGTAAATAAAATGATTAAATAATATATAAAAAAAAAATTAATTTAAAATTCTCTCTCCCTTCTCCTCAAAACCCGTTGGCCCCCCCGATTTAATCAGAAATCGATTTCAATAAAAAAAAAAAACGACGGATCCAGGGAATCGCGCCGCCGCCCGCGCCTCGGGTCACCGCGCCTCCTCCTCGAGCTCCCCCTCCTCTCGCGCTGCTCTCCCATCCTCTTCCTGCTCCTCCGCTTCTTCTTTTCCTTCCTCTCCCCTGTCGCGCGAGCCACCCGACCCTCCCTCCAACCGACGACGCACACCACCGACCTCCAGCCCCCTCCGACCTCCCCTAAACCCGCGAGCGACTCTTCAGCCCTTCCCCCATTCGAAAATCCGCATCCTCCTCTCAATTTCTAATGTAAGCTTATATATTTATTTATTTTTATTTGTTTTCTTCCTCTTCACTCATTTAGATATTTAGTTATGAGATTTTATTATATAATATCGATTAGAAATGCTATTTTTATGGGGTATTCATATGAATAAAAGTTTGATCTTTGTAGGGTATTCATATTAGTAAAAATTAGATTTTTCATATTAGAAAGATTAGGATTTTTAAAACAGAAAAGACGATATTTTTATATAAGTAGTGAAGTAAAAATATGATTTTTACTTCGATAAAAATATAATTTTTATAATGTGGAAAGGTTAAAAATATAATTTTCAAACTTGTGGAAGATTTAAAATATAATTTTTACATCATAGAAGTATTAAAGATTTGACCTTTATTATGTAGAAGGAACAAAGATGTGATTTTTATATAAGTGGAGATATAAAAATATAATCTTTATTGTATGAACAGCAATGTAAAAATAGAATTTTTATCTATATAGTAGCGATGTAAAAATAGTATTTTTATCCATATAGCGTGATTATAGAAATATGACTTTGGTTTTAAAATATAACTTCGGTTTAGAAAATATAAAATCAGTTTGTTTAGATATGTATAGAAGAAGTTAGAATTTATATGAAGAAGAAAACAAAATGTGAATTTGCTTTGAAAACAAAATATGAATTTGCTTTGAAAACAAAATATGAATTTGCTTTGAAAACAAAATTTGCATTCTTTTCGAAAATGAATTTTTCATTGATTTTGAAAATAAAATTAACATTGTTTTAAAATAGGAATAGCAGATTAAAAAGATGATTTTTATATATGTAGTGGCTACGGGCAACGAAGACGACAAAAATGAGATAACGATGAAGATTTCTATAAAAGAAGAGTCAAGATGATTGGATAAGCTATAGGTGAGAATTTCTCACCTTTCAATTTCTTTTTCTAGTTATATATATACTAGGATGCAGACGGTGTTTAGTAGCACCCGACACAATCGTCCACAGACCATGGACTTGTTTGTTTGATTGCAAAAATTAGTTAGATTATTTGATTGAAATTGAATTGTGTGGTGAAATGAAATTGATTTGATTGATGTGTGAATGGCGTGGGCCTTCACTAGACCGGGGATAAGGCTAGGCCTTGTCCCGTTTCTAGTATCGTGCCGTTATGCCGCCGAAATTTTCTAAAATATGTTAGAAAAATAAAAATATCATTTTATTGAATAAATGAACTGAATAGAAATTCATATGTTGAAATAAAATGTTTTATCGTTAAAAATATAATTTTTAACGTGAATGTGAATAAATAAATATTCATTTACAAACCGGACGGTTTGTTTATGTACACCTATTTAAAGGACATTGATTGGGACGATAAATTTTACACATCGCCCAACTGCACAAATAAAATATGTGTTTGATTGTTTGAAACCCCACACGGGTGTTAGGATGAAATTTGAAGTTCCCTCATCCTGATTGATTAAATATGTCGATCGATCGATTGACAGGCTGTTATAAGCGTTAGATATCTATATTTGATGCTTATACAGTGTAGTGCACTTTGGTTGATGGTTGATTATTTTTCAATGCTATTATATACATGTGTTGTATGAAATCCATATAATTAACCTTATATGGTAATTGATTGGGCCTCATTCCAATTTGAAAAATAAAGAATAATATAAAATAAAGGTTCATGTGTTGACAGTCTCATCCATTGAGATTGGTCATGTGTTGAACGAAATATTTTAGTAATAAAATTTACATCTTTATAATATAAAATAAAGGTTCATGTGTTGACAGTCTCATCCATTGAGATTGGTCATGTGTTGAACGAAATATATTAGTAATAAAATTTACATCTTTATAATATAAAATAAAGGTTCATGTGTTGACAGTACTCATCCATTGAGATTGGTCATGTGTTGAACGAAATATTTTAGTAATAAAATTTACATCTTTATAATATAAAATAAAGGTTCATGTGTTGACAGTACTCATCCATTGAGATTGGTCATGTGTTGAACGAAATATTTTGATAATAACAACTATTTTGAAAAAGAAATATTTGAAATAGAATATTTGAAGATAGAAATTTATGAAGCCGTGTTGATTAGATTGACGCCATTTTGACGTGAACGATATTTATATCGATTTTAAACGATTTCGAAATGAAATGAATTGAAAACGATTTCGAAATGAAATGAATTGAAAACGATTTCGAAATGAAATGAATTGAAAACGATTTCGAAATGAAATGAATTGAAAACGATTTCGAAATGAAATGAATTGAAAACGATTTCGAAATGAAATGAATTGAAAACGATTTCGAAATGAAATGAATTGAAAACGATTTCGAAATGAAATGAATTGAAAACGATTTCGAAATGAAATGAATTGAAAACGATTTCGAAATGAAATGAATATAAAACGAATTCAAGTTGAATTGAAAGCAAATTGAAATGAATTCAAATTGAATTGAAATTTGAATTGAATAGAAATGAATTTTAAAACGAATTTATAAAGAAGAATTCAATTTTGATTTGAATTGAAATGGAAGTTGAAATTGCTTTTGAAACGAATTTTAAACTATTTATAAAATTCGTTTTAAATAGAAATCGACGATATATATATATTATATATATTATATATATAATATAATGGCCTGAATAGAAAGCGCCGCGCCGCGGCAGTTCGTGAATTTCGACCATTTATTTCAAACGGACATTACGGGAGATCCGACCGTCGGATTCTCCTAAAACCGGAACCGTTGGGTTCGTATCGAAAAGAGCTTTCTAACGAATATTAGAAATTCAAAATCTAACGGTTGGATTTGGAATTATGTCCAAATCAAATTTGAAAAAGGTCGCTGTAAGTGCAGTTCGATAGCCGTTGATGGAAATCGACCGTACGGGCCTTGGTAAAATTATTAAAAATAGTAATAATTTGTGTAAAATCATAAGAAATGATTTAGAAAGAATTGGGATGGAAAACTCCATAATTGAAAAGATAAAAATAGATTTTTATCGAAATGAACTAGTTTTGAACTAGAATAATAATTCTATTTATTTTTAAATAAATAAATTGGGTTTGAAAAGGGTTTTAAAAATAACCAAAATTTCCAAGGATTGCATTGGAATGGATTTGAATCGAAATTGTCTTCGGAATATTTCGATGTTGGAATTAGTGATTATACATATGTTGTTATGGAAATTTGAAAGATATATATATATTTATATCGTTATTTCTAATACGACATTTGTTAATCGCAGAATTTGATATTGAATATAAGCCGATATATTTTCTATTCAGAGCCTTGTATTGAATATCAAATGTGATTTGGGTTTGTCGTGAATGGTGTCTTCACTAACACTGTTCTTGAACCCAGTTGAGAAAAGATTAAATCTTTTTATTTAGATTTAATGAAGTGTACCAATTAAGTGATATTTAATTGGAATTGAATTGATATTGATTTTTGGGTTTATCGTGGACAGTGTTTTAAATAACACTTGTTCTTTAACCCGATAATTAATGGAATGTGATTTTGGGTTTATCGTGAACCGTGTTTTAAATGACACTGATTCTTTAACCCAGTCAAATATTAAAACTAAGTGGAGTTTTAATGAATCTTTAATTAGATTGAAATAATCGAAATGGAGTATCACCAGTTTTGCTCCAGGCGATAGTTAAATCTTTAATTAGATTTGAACGTGAAATGGTAATTGAATTTACCGATAACACCGTGGTGTTAGATATGAAGTATTACCAGTTTTACTTCATGGGATAAATAGGTTGGGATTGGGAAATTAAAACAAATGATTACTTCGGTAAGCGTCGTTAATCCCGACTAGTTGAATCGAAATTCAAAAGGATAGATTAAAGAATAAATATAAAGAATTTATCTTTGATAAAATTAATGGGAACCTTCCCTATGAATGTGAAATTCAGAAACTAACTGTCGGTTAGCTAAGCAGAATGGTTTCCTGGATATTGATCTGATGTTGGTTTCGGCCTTCGGGGTTAATATTTGGGGAATTATTCTCTTGATTAATTTACGGTTAGTTACTGATGAATTGGAATGAGGCGTATGTTGTGTTTGTGTAACACTTATTTAAAATATACGCGAGTTATTCGGGAAGACCGGGTTTATCCCATTCTGAATAACTGATACGACGATAAGTCGAAGATGAAGACGATGGTCGAAGACCAGAAGTCTTCACGTCATTTGGGTAATTACTGATGATCTTGATTGGGCTGTACACCCAAGAAGATGGAAACAGTTAGTGATCGTCCAGACGTACTTGGAGATCGATGGATATGCGGGGTACTAGGTGCCTCCGGTTTCGTTCAGACCCAGAACGGACTTGTAAATGGACTGTGTGTCTGACATTGGATTTTAGTCCGTGTGATTGATCTCTATTAAATATATATCTGTTTGGCGGCGGAGAATTTATTCTCTTGTTTAACGCCCTTCTCTGAGACGTACGAGCTCAGGGGTTATATATTGATGGATATCAAACGCATGGAGTGAATTGCCTGTGTGGCATGCCTAAGTGGAAAATGATCAAGGCTTCTGTTGAAAAGCAAAGTCTTGTGGTTGATGATCGAAGCACGACCTTTGTGGCGTAGCTTTGTGTAACGTTTACTTCGCGAGTTTCACACCCGGTATGAACCAAAAACGGGAGACGGACCTCAGGGAGGGCATGCGTTTCGTCCTAGTTAGAAGTGGCGTCAGTGGTTTTACACGCCCTGACGAGTTTGACTTATGTGGTTGTTGCTGTTGCGAGGCGCCTCGGATTCGTCGGTCGTTCTCGAACCGATGGAGTCATTTAGTTGGCTCATTTACGCCCCAAAGGGCGGGGAAACGTAGTGTTCAGGCATTTTAATCCACATCGGTGGACCGGCCCTGTCGCTCCTAGGGTCACTCGAGCTCTGATCCTGAGACTCGGGCTAGGCAGTCTCGAATCGGTTGAGGACTATCTTTTGCCTCGGTTCATAGATGGAAATCCAACTTCCAAATACGTGACATTTGCGGTTTTAATTGTAAACCTATATATGGCGACATGATATATGGTACCCATGCCGTCTATGATTGATACTTATGATTTGAAGTTGTTTTATACACTATGCACTTATAATAGTATCAAATGATTTGTTTTAAACGTATCAAGCATTCTTTGGCTGTTATAAGGGAAAACCCTATCCCTCGGCTTGCGTTGCATTGTGTGATAGGACCTGGGTCTTATAACAGCTTCATTTTTCTTTATTTAGCATTGCGCTGTTTGTTTTATGCACTGGTATTCTTGGGAGGAAACCCGTTCCGTGTTATACGGCGTGGTCCCTTGATTTACCTAACTTTAAAATAAAGATTAATAACTGTTTTAGTTCTCACACCAGTCCCATGACTGACCTGGAGTTTATTGTTTTAACCTAAACTCTGGGTGCCCTTATTTTGACACGGGCAGCTAGTAGTTTTGGTTTTGCAGATTTATATTCACAGGATCCTGGTTTACAGCTGGAACGATATCCGGAAAGCTTTGTATCCGTATATCCCTTCTAGTTGTGTATTGTATTATTTTCCGCTGCTATGTATTTAAATGTAATTTAAATCTCTGATATTTCTGTGTAATATTCGTTTATACTGTATATTCTTGTAATCTGATGCATTGTTGTAATATACAATGAAATGTTTTTCTGTATGCGTTCTGTTGTGGCTTGTTCTCAAACGATAGGGCGTTTCGAGCGGTCTGGGTCGGTTTAGCGACTGGTTCGGACGGAGCAAAATTCCTTCTCGTCACAGACTTTGACTTGTATCATGCCAATGGAGTGCTTTCTGATAGCCACTAGCTTACGATGGACTTTATGATATTAGTATAGACTATGGTATTATTTACGTTGTAAGGATAAAAATATAATCCCACTTACGCAATTTTAATAATTTACTTTACTTAATAGACACCATTATAATAGTGCATTATATTATATAGTTTAACAGATCCTTAGGAGATGGAAATTCCTGTTGGGGATGCGGATTAAGGATCTCAAGGTAGATTAACACTAGAGGGGGTAAATAGTATTTTATGGATTATATTAAATTTCTTGAAATCTTTTTGGATTAAACAAAATGCTATGCAAATCACATAATCAACCACAGATGCAGAAAATAAAATAAAAAATAGTAAAAGGAAAGTACACATTGGGATTTTATACTGGTTCGGGATCCCATACATCCAGTCCCACACAACGCTGGGATGGTTTGGATTTTTATTTAATAAATCCAAATTACAATCCTTGATTTCAGGGATACAAGGGCATACCCCTGCTGATTCCAAGTACAGTGAGACTTTGTTGATTTTCAGGCCACAAATTTACATGCAGTCGATTTCTAGGACACAATTGCACCCAGTCGATTTATACGGGAGACAACCACACCCTTCTTTTATCAATTTTTGTAATATTGACTCAATAGGACTTGATCTTGTGATCTTTTATTACAAACAGCCTATAACTCTTGAGTAGCACTTGAATTTCAGAGAGAGTTTGATGTAGAATCAAAGAAAAGAAGATTAATATGATTTCTATGAAAATTGCAGAGTATAAGTGCAGAAATTTAAGAAATTAAGAAGAATAATGTCAAGAGGATTAATGAAGAAGAAGGAGATGAAAAGTAATTAAAAATTCTGAATTTTGAAGTCTTTATATAGTTTTCCAACAGCCACATCCTTTTAGAAAAGATTTAAATTTAAAAGACAACTTTTCAAAATTTAAAAAACAAATTAACGATAAGTATGTCGACATACTACTTCTTATATGTCTACATATAGTAGTATTTTTTCAAAAATAAAGTTTTAAATCAAATCAAATAATGATTAAATAAATTGTGGTGATTCCAGAGTTAAAACAAACTATATTCCTTTATATTAAAATTGAGTATTTCAAGTAGAAATATATATTTAAAAATATATATTAAGATGATTAAAAATTAAATATAAAATGATATAAAAGTATATATATAAAACTGTGAATGTATTAAAACTTAATATAAATAAGAAAATTGAAAATATAGGTAACTATAATAAAATTATTATTAAATTTGCAAGTAAAACTTATTTGAATTCGGAGTTAAGTATAATTTAAAAAATGGGTGTTAAAATAAATTTTAGGAAATAAAATATTTCTAAAGATAAAGAATTATAAATTTAAAACAAAGAAGTAATTTTGAAATCATTTAAAAATAGATTTAAAAGCAAGGAAGTAATTTTGAAATCATTTGAAAAGAAATTTGAAATCAAAATTAAGTTTGAAATCAGAATTCAGTGTTAACTGGAGTTTTAACAAAATATATTGACACAATTACTCTATATTTCTTGAACTCTTGAATTCTTGATACTCATGAGCCTTGAATCTTGAACTCTTCTACTTTGAAATCTTAATTCTCTGAACTGTACAATCTTCAATAATCATTACCTACATAGATTTCCTATATATATATGTTCTAGATAACAGTGTTAGTGTATACTTTATAGTAATAATTGAAACAAAGTTGAAACAAGGTTGCTGTCATCAAAACTATCATCATCAACATCTCAGTCCTTAACAATTCCTGTAACATCCCTTAAGTTACTTCACTCACGAACACATTGGATATGAGGTGTGAATTACCGTAAGCATCTTTGACGCTGTGACACACACTCATATTATTACATAGTTTTGATTAGACTAATACATGAATATTTTTGTTGTGATCTATGTATTTTTGTCTTTTCGTCTGTGCTTGGGTCAGCCTAATTTTTTCAATTAGCAAAGACCACAATATATTGGAGGATGTAGATATAGTTTTGGTATATATCAATTATATATTCCTACTACATCATTTTTGTTCCGCTGCATTATCGTATTATGTCTGGGTGTGTATAACTTTGATAATTGTTGTAAAGTATAATCCAATGTATATTCTAACAGCTTCATGAACTGTTATTTGTTTATTATATGTTGTCCTTCCAATGTGAAATTCTATGATTGTTTTTCTTCTTTCATTCTTTTTCTTATATTTACCCCCAATAACTATTTATATTATGGATTTGTTTGAGTCGATATATGTGAATTATTGCCGACTTGAATGGTAAAAAATGTAGGTCGTTACAATCATTATCGTTGTATTTCAGATCTCATTTCGGTGTAGGTCTTTTTTTTATTTCTTATTTTACTGATCTCGTTATTATAGATCTCAATGGCATGCTAAAATAATATATCTTTGAGATTTTTAATGATTTTTTGATTTGATTTTGAACTCATTTAAAGTTTGTTTATTTTTATATACCTTTGAATTTTTTGTTTTTAATATAAAGGATATACAGTTGAGGATCATACAGCTACAAAAATATACGTATGTGCGCATGTGCAAATAAAGATACAAAAGTATTAGGCAAAGAACTAAAACCCAAAAGGTCTGCTAACACGCCTGGCCAGATAACATAATAATCAAGTAAGCATAAAATATTGACGAAGCCCCATAACAAAAAACATAAGAAACACAATACCAATTAAATAACAAAACCTACAGAATATTCCATGGGAAGTAAAGCTAACTACCCGCACATGGATGGAATCATCCAATAATATTAAGTTGATACATAGGGGAGCGAGGTGAGATGTATTTTGTAACATCCCATATTTTACGGTATAATAATTAATTTATTTGATTATTTAAATAGTGATTTAGAGAATTAAATGGTCGTTTAATTAAATAATATTAAATATTTATTTAATATAAATAATATATTTATTTTCGAAATATTCGGAAATAGTGGAATTCTCAATATTATGTGAATTGGACAATTTAAAATATCTAATTCAGTTTAGGATTGAATGATATCAACGAATTGATTTATAAATGTCAGTTGAACGTATAATTTATATTATAATTATAATCAAGCTTGAAATAGCACGACCGTTTGTAATTTGGCAATTTGGACTTTAAATGAATATACAGAATCCGTTTTAAGCCGGATTTCTGTGAAACAAGAAACGTTCGGAGCTGGTGAAGTATATTTTTCTAATGGAAGAGAAAAATCAAGATTTCGTCGTGTAGATTTTGATTTATGATCAAATCAAATTTTCAAAAAGTCGCTATGGAATTCCTTTATTATTTATATTATAAATGGATTTTCAATATAAATTGAATACCGATTTAATATGGATTTGAAATGTCGAGTTACAAAATCAGATAGGAATATTTTGGAGCTGTATTATATTCTATGTGAATATATATACGATAATATTAATTTATTAATATTAAATTTAATCTATTACCTATAGTAGAAAGTAAAATAGGGAGAATGCTGAGTTGGACCGCTTTTTTCCTGCAAAATCTGATGTGTCGGTCTAAGAAGCCGGCTTCCCGCATGAGTAAATTATTGTGAAATATTGAACTCCGTTATTGAAATTCATTCGGATACCTATGTACCGACAGTTATTTCTCTCTCACCCATGTTTGCCAGTTTCCAAACGCTGGAGAAAACCTAATTCCATTAGAAATTCCTAATAGACATTCCCATCCAACTAAACGAATCGTATATACGTAAAAACGACATAGCGGTTACCATAGGAATCGTCTTCATCTCAATATCCCAGCGACGGTGATGTCGCGAGACTCAGGTTTTTGCAACGCTGGCAATCGCTCTTTAGGTACTTGAAACCAAAATCTATTTTATTTCTGTGTAAAAATTCTAACTACGGAACCGACTTCATATGCTTTTGTCAACGTTACTTCAGACAAGTTAGGGAACAAGGGTATGTTTTAAACGAAGTAATTGAAGATGCGTTCCATTTTCCAACGCTACTTCCAGAAATTGAGTTATAATTCGTAATTTACTACTAGTAGAAAAGTTATATGTAATTACAGCCTTAGCATTAGGAGCATCCAATGGATTTCATATTTTTAGAGTTGAAATTTTATTTTCATGGCAGTCTTGATTTTAACGGATTAATGATCCGAATTTAATAAATGAATAAAATGACTTTATTGCTCCATGTATTTCTACATTGGAAACATTATCTCATGTTGGTCACAGTAGTTCATTACGACACATCTTTGTAGGCTAATTATCCTATCCAAATTTATTGTTGTTAAGTAGTATGTTTCTTATGATTAATGGAAAATATATGATACAAAAATTGTTAAATGTCTTGAAAATTTTATTACATGGAGTTCACTCTCTAATAAGGAAAAATTGGCATGTTCTTGGTTATCCTTGTGAAAATAGCTATGCTAAGATAATTATTTAACTTATAATTGTTGTATTGTGCATCCCTGATGTTATGTTACTTTACGGCTGCTAATAAATTGTTTTGTTATGCATTATTATGTAATAAGTTTAATAACACTTGCCTTTTTTATTTCTTTAATCTACCCATCTTCATTTTTTGATTACAAGTGATCGATATGACTATATTAGATATACTATGACCTCATAAGGCTAATTGGTGCTAAGGGAATTCCGGATAATGTATATGCAGAGCCATTTTTTTAGTGTGATATAAAGGTTTGGTTGAATCGGCCTTCATTCATGAAAACTTGGCTCAATGCAATTCCGAAATTGCAGTTGCACTATTGGTTATGGATAAAGCAAATTTGCCCATTATTTACATTAGATGTGAAATAAACTTGATTTAATGTGTTGTCTACAGTTGCTTGTAGGGTCTTTTAAGTGAGACTTTAAGTAGAGGGCCATGAAATGCGAAACTACATGATGTTGATGCACAATAGTGTAACCTTTAGGTTCCTTACATAAAATTTTCTTATTGCCAGCTTGCGATTGATTTTGTGCAGGTAGCGGTGAGTTATCTTCCCCACCTGTGCATGTTTTAGTTCCCCAAGAAGGTCTTCCACCTCTGAGTTTCGTTTAACATATTTCTCACGTCTGTAAAAACTGAGTTTATTATCATGTAGCAGGAATAATGGACCGTTGAGGATTATTCTTACCATATACAGATCGGTAAACCCACAATTTAGTCCTTTTCCTTACTAAGCTTTGATAATTAAACAGTCAAAACAAATATGACTTTTCTGCAGTGACTTTCATTAAGTTTACACTATGTTTAAACATCTCTATTTTATGATGTATGCACGGTTCTTTGTAACAAAATTTAATACCCATTCGCCCACACTTTGTGCCAATGTTTCATGCTTTTCGAGATAACTGTTAGATAAGAACATGAACTAATTCACCTTAACTTGGTCACATCACGTTGGTTTATCTGTTAATATCAGTGTATTTCTAAATTTGTCTTTGGTAAATAAAAATAGTTGATTCTTTATTTTGTTAGGAGTAACCAATACACACAAGTTTGTCTTCTGTCAGCTATTATATCAATTAGCATATAAACACTTTGCTAATCCTTTGGTTTCCTTCATAAAAACGTGCTTGATTAGTCATTTAGTACAGTACTGACTAAGTTGACGAACAAACAAAATATCTATACACGGAATCTTTCCCACTTAAAGCATGGCAACCTTAAACTGTCGATGAAGCCAGGAATGATTTTCTTAGTTATTCATATTGAATGAGTTAAGTGCACATTCTTCTGCCATTATTGAGTGACCTGGGAGTGGTCTTTTTCTTTTTTTGGTTTTTTTCGTAATATGATCAATTTTTGCTTCTAAACAATATTTATAAAGATTCTTAATAAATAAATGAATCTGTATGACCAAGGAAACCTTGTGGGATATACACCGGCTTTTTGCATTCCATGCCTATTGGTTACTTTGTAGAATATACAACTTTAGTTTTACAAAAACAACATTCGTGTGTAATTTGATAACAAAAAACCTGTAGTGTGATATGATATTTCTACGTCCTTAACGGTAAATTCCTACAACTAGCCGCCGAGCTATCTGGATTTGGTTTCTAAATGTAATATACTGATATTGGCATGACATAACCTAATTTGATATTTCAATAGCTGTAAAGAATGCTCGAATTAGATATTGTCCATTTTTGCTTTTTGTAAGAAATCTACATTGGTAGCCTACAAAAATAATCAAGCTTTTCTGTTCGTGTCTGCTTATGTGTATACCATGCACACACACACGCACGTGCATGTGCATACATGCAGACGCGCGCGCGTACACACACACACACACACTCTCTCTCTCTGCTTGAGTCATTTTTCGTTCTTTCAATATTCATGTGCTTAAATAGCTTTTTTCCTCTATATTATGCAATACTGGGAAATAAACAAATCATGGTTTTGTAAATCTGAATTTGACGGGGTGCTTTTTTTTTTCTTTTTCTCTCTTCTCCTTTTGAAGATTGCAAGATTTTGCTACTCAATTTTTATTCATATGAAGAGCTTAAGAAAACCAAACTGCAATGTTTTTGGTCCAAGTTATGGCTGATAGTTCGAAAATTTTGGCAGATGAAAAGCAAGCTTAGCAAATCAGTGCATTTAACAAATTAGTACTTATGACACATATTTATCGTCATAAGTTCCTTCAACGAAAAAATAGCCTACATCAGGCTGCTATATTTTATAGTTTAGCGTTGTTACAAACAATATATTGATAAAATTAACCTCCCATCACGCTGCAACCGTTAATTGCTTATTCTGCGATATAGTCAGTTATATATTTGATGGCACGTAGCAGTACATATTAATATATATTTGTACTTTTGTAGTATCTTTAACTTCTTCCGAAAAATTTCATAAATTAACATTTTGATCTTCACATCATAAGAGGTGGGAATGCCAATAGCTGATATGTTTAGACAGTTCACAAAGATATAAACAATAATTTTAGCAGTTGGATATTATTTGCTTAAACGTCGAAAATGGAGGGAAAGATTGACAACCACTTATGTTTCAAGTCATTCATCATGTTAAATAATTTTTCTTCATGCTTAATTTTTGGTACATTTGAATCTGATTTGCTATTCTTATCTGTACAACTAATTCTATGATCATTAACTAAGAAATCAAATCGAATCCTGCCATTTATTTTATGATTTTATCTCTTTTGGTATCATATAATTTAATAACACAATGTTTTGTTATTTAGGATTAAGAAGGAACGTAGTAGTTGCTGTAAAAATCAAAACCAGCAATGTTTTTCCACCAAGTAAAAAGAGACCAAAAAAAGGAATTTTCACCACTGCATGTGAAATTCACTAACATTACTCGATGGTCAATGCCTAATGATTTGAATAAAATGTAACCACTTCATTAGTGGATGTTGAAGCTAAAGCAAGTGAATAGTTAACAATATATATTTTTGAATGGTTTCAATTTTGAGGAATGGTTTCATACAATTGTTTGGCACCTTATCAAGCCTTATCTTCTATTAGCTTCCTTTCTTGCCGAGTTATTTTTTGGCTTATGCTGTTGAAATTAATGTAGGGTGCCTTATTCTAATTTACTTTTGTGTAAAAAATAGTTTATTACTGTTCGTTTTCAAATGAGACTACCCTATGTTCTGCTGTCAGTTTTTTTTATTACACCCACATTTTACTCTCAATTCATTCTCCTAGCCATACGTGCATCATATAGGGTTAACTGTTTCCATTTTGCACTCACAAAATCCACTAAGCAAACTTAGATTTTCTCTTTTTAGTAACATATTCTCTCATGAATTCAAATTTCAAATGTCCTTGTACTGTTACGTGCAACGAATTAGGTTCTCAAATAATATATCTAATAGTAACATCTATTTAGATAGGCGATTTACCCGTCTAATATTAGATTAGTTATTATTTTATACGTCACCAACTATTAAATGTTAAATTTAAACACCATAGGTATGCATTGATTCATTTATAAGTTAATTAAAATGAACATGCACAATATTTATGCACATTTGTCCTAACCTGCTATACTTTTTTGGTCACTTATAGTGAACAGTTTTATTTTAGGGAATTGCTAAGCTCACCCGCGTGAAAGCGACTGGAAGAGAAATGGCTGACACGTGTCCATACAATTTAATAATCAGCTAATGTAGTTAACATAAAAGGACTTCATATATAATTTTACATACTTTTTTTGAGGAAAACGGGTGTGTAGCGGGCACTACACAGCAGGTTACGCGTAGATGCAAAAGAGCTAGTAATAATATCTGGTTGACAGGCCCAACCAGTAGCAGTCTAAGAACAGACCAAGATGGTCATATATATTACAGTCTAAAGAGTACTATTAAGATGTACATAATGCAACCACAACACCGCTGAGTGATAAGTACACTACCAAAATAGAGCTACATACTTAAACTTCGTTCCAACCAGATCACATAGGAAATAGCGAGCTGCTTTCTTCAGATCCAGGCGAGCGAGGCTGGGGGAAGGAGAGTCTGAAATGAGCGTGCCTGGCCGAGCCTGTCCATAATTCGAAGAGATGTAGAATATGAAAACAAGTTCCCCAGAATAACTTTTTGGGTCTTCCGAATACGCATGCATTTCGTTTTAACCAGATACACCAGGAGAAGATCGCTACCAGAGAGTCAGACGAGGGATCAGGGGGATTGTGCTGCCAGTAATCGAAGAAAGAGCAAAAAGAAGGGATGAACCCGAGAATGAATGAGCTAACCGCGGCCCAAACCGCAAAAGAAAAGTCACAATCAAAGAAAAGATGGGTGAGGGATTCATTACTCAGGTTGCAAAGAACGCAAATGGGGTTGACATCGATCCCAAATCGGCAGAGTCTGTCTTTTGAGTTGATGCGATTGTGAATTAAGAGCCATTGAAAGAAAATGATTCGAGGGGGGAGATGACAGTTCCAGACTCTGGAGAAAGAGTAGCATCGACCAGGATGGATCAAATAATCATAACAAGACTTGACTGAGAATTTTCGGGAAGAGCCCAAAGCCCAATAAAAAGAGTCAGGCCCATGCGAGAGTTGAAAAGAATTAAAAAGTATTTCTATCTTAGCCAACTCTTGTAAACTGGACAGCCCAAATATGGAACTGGGAAACAAGCCCAATGGGCCCAAATTAAAGGCTTCAGCAACTGTCTGAGGGTTAGGAATGTAAATAGATCCAAGGTTGGGTAAGGAGGAGGAAAGAGGAAGTTCTCCGAACCAAATATCTTGCCAAAACAAACATGATTCACCATTATTTACTTTAACATGGAAAAGCGGTTTAATTCTTGCGAGGGAGGATAAAACTCCCCTCCAGAACGGAGATGGGTTAGAGGCAGGGCTGAAGTGAAGGATGAAAGCTGGGTTTGCACTGTAAAGCCGCATTAAGATCCAATCTTTCCATATGAAATGAGAAGGGGAAAGAGCACGCCAAATCCATTTAGCCAACAGAGCTTGGTTGAAGGAGGCAAGCCGAGGGACATTCAGTCCCCCATGAGAGTAAGGGAGACAAACTGTATGCCAGTTGACTAGCCTTTTGAGCTTATCACCATTCCAAAGGAAAGAACTTCGAATAGAGTCAATCTTGTTGATAACCCAGATGGGTAATTTGTGAAACGGCATCCTGTACATTGGTATTGAGGAGAAAACATGCTTGAGGAGCACAAGGCGACCAGCAGAGGACAAGGAATTTGCCTTCCAAGATGAAAGTCTAGATTCAATCTTTGAAATAAGAGGAATCCAATCTAATTTATGAAGTTTGGTAGGGCGAAGGGGTATGCCAAGATAAGTAATGGGGAAAGAACCAACCTTGCAATTTAGACGTTTGGCAATAGGGGCGCCAAGAGAAGAACAATTTCCCAACATAATAACAGAACTTTTATTGAAATTGATAGAAAGACCAGAGATGAGTTTGAACGTGTAAAGGAGAACTTTAAGGCTGTGGATGTTTTGGGGTGAAGGAACGGTAAAGAGAATCGTGTCATCGGCAAATTGTAAGTTGGTTGTGGAGAGATTGGAGTTAGGAAGAGAAATGCCAGAGAGGATGTTGTGAGTTGATGAGAGTTTCACCATCTGATTGAAGACATCAGCAATCAAGACAAAAAGCAAAGGTGAAAGTGGATCTCCTTGTCGTAAGCCTCTTTTAGATTTAATTTTGCCGCCAATTTCTCCATTGATATTGATCATTGAATAGCTAGTGAATAGGATATGCTTGATCCAGTTACACCAATGCATAGGAAAGCCTCTGTGAGACATAAGGTCCAGGATAAAAAACCAGTTAACCGAATCAAAGGCTTTAGAGAAATCAAGTTTGAGAAGCACTCCAGGGGAGTTCATGGTGTGGCAGAAGGAGATGATCTCCTGTGTAGCAGCAACACAGTCTAATATGTTTCTTCCCAGAATGAAGGCAGATTGTTCAATACCTACTAACTCAGAGATATGGTTTTGAAGTCTGTTAGCTAATATTTTGGTGATGATTTTGAAAGTAGTATTGAGGAGGCTAATGGGTCTAAATGCTGGGAGGGTGTTAGCTCCGGGGAATTTAGGAATGAGGATTATATTAGCATAGTTAAGTTTAGCAATAGTAGATGGGTCAGTGTAGAATTCAGTGCACATATCAATAATGTCAAATTTGATGGTGGGCCAAAAATGCTTGAAAAAACATGGGCCAAAGCCATCAGGCCCAGGAGCCTTGTCTGCTGCCATGTCTTTGATTGCGGCCCAAATCTCTCCTTCTGTGAATGGGTGATCAATGGCAATATGCTTAGGGTTAGGATAAAGTTTGTGCCAATCAATCAAAGGGGATGGAGGGGGTTTTGAACCCAGAATACTTCTATAAAATTGTGTGAACAGGGAGCAAATTTCTTTAGGATCAAAAATTGAGTTGTTGGCATGAATTATTTCAGAAATGAATGAAGCTCGTCGGTGACCATTAGCTAAACGGTGAAAGTATGCCGTGTTTTTATCCCCTTCATTGATCCATCTAGCTTTGGATCGCTGTTTCCATCCAATTTCTTCTTGTTTGATAAGTCTCTCTAGTTCCAATTCATGGTTTTTCAAGATGTGTTTCTCCAGGTCAGTTAGTGGACGACTCTCCTCAATGATGCTTAAGTTTAAAATGGCATCTTGAGTGGATGAGATTCTGGATTTCAAAGAATTCCAAATGTTCTTAGCCCAAAGGCGAATTAATTTGCGAAGAGAGCGAAGCTTATAAACCACTCTGGTTGTTGCAGAATTACAATTCAAAGGTTAAGACCAAATGTGTTTGATGAAATCTTCAAAGGAGGGTTCAAGTGTCCACAATCTCTCATATCTAAATGGTCTCTTAATCGAAGCATTATCCTGAGTGTCAAGGACAATTGGACAATGGTCAGAAATAGTTGTGGCGAGGCCGTTGACCAAGGAGAGGGGAAAGAGATCTTCCCAGGCTAAATTAAAGAAAAATCCATCAATTTTTGATAAAGAAGGATTGTCTCTTCTGCTGGACCAAGTGAATCTACGATTATTAATGGGTGGATCGATGAGTTGGCATGAATTGATGAGGGAGTTAAAAGAGTCGGAATCAACGGAGGGGGTTCCTGAATTACGTTCAAAGGAAAATCTAGTAGTGTTGAAGTCACCACCAATGATCCATGGGCCATTAATATTATGAGATAAGTTGAGGCAGAATTGCCAAACTTCTGATCAAAGGTGAGGGTCATTGGGAGCGTAAACATTGGTGAAATGAAAGAAAGTGTTGGAGGGGTTGTGGAGGAGGATCACGTGCAAAACAGAAGGGTGATACGAGGTGTGACAAAGCTTCCAGATACTTTCGTTCCACACAGTAATAAGTCCACCACGTGAGTCAGCTGCATCCACGTGGGACCAACTAGAGAGGTGGGGGCCGCAGAGTTGACGAATAAGAGCGTTGGGTGGATTAGAGACTTTAGATTCTTGTATAAATAAGATATCAATACGAAGAGGGGAAATGATTAGATTGACAACACGATTTTTTGTAGGGTCCCCTGACCCACGAATGTTCCAAGATACAATCTTCATTTAATTTGGTTAGCACGCTGTTGTTCTAGGGTTTGCATGGCAGAATAGTGTGTATCATGCAGACTCACGCCCATGCATTTAGCAAGTTTTTTATTTAAAGCCTTATTAGCAGAAGAAAAAACAACAGGTACAAAAATGGTACCAGAGGTTTCAGGCGGAAGGGATTGTGGCCTGCTGATCCTGGCACTCCGCCTGATTGTAGAGGATACCACCAAAGGGGAAGTTGAGTCCTGATGTTCTTGGGGAGCTTGGGGGTGTTGCTCGCTGTCAGCATGCTCGAGGTTATCCTGAATAACTTGATGTTGATGCTCCTGCTGGGGTGTCAACTGAAGGTGGAGGGGTACTGAAAGATCCAGATCTGCAAAAGGGTCCCAACGAGGCACAAACTGATCCACATTGTGATGAATCGACATTGCCAGATCCTGCTCATGAGTTGGAATGAGTCCAGGCACCCAACGCTCCGCTTCATCCGTCATTACATCATATCTGTTGTCATCAATTTGCATGTCATGTTGCTCCAATGTTTGGAAGATGTAGCCATCTTGATTATAATCCATACCAAGGAGGAGCGTTTCTGGGCGTTGCGGAGGATGGGCATGATCCCAACGCTCGATACAAAGCCTAACAGCATGATTGTTAAGGTGGGAAATGAAAGTACAAGGGGTGGTGATGCCCTCATACAACTGCATCTTCACATAGAGATAGCGACGATCCACCAGAGACCAATCGCAAGAGTCTTCTTCAATTAAGCGTCCCATCGGCTTAAGGGCTTCACTAATGGCATTAAAGGTTCTCATAAACTCAGGAAAGCCACTGACTTTCACCCAGGATTCCTGTTCAAAGGCTGGTTCTGTGAGCTCCGAAAGGGTGGGGGCTTGATAAAGGGACACAGTTCCATCCTCCTTAGTCAGGGATTTCAGTTGAAGGGCACGGTTTTTTGTATCTAAGTCAGGGAAGTAAATCAGAAAGGTGTTATCAGAGGTATGCCACATTGGCCAGTCGAGGTGAACGTCAAGGGCTAGATTAAGAGCTCGACTGATAAGTTCAATAGACCATAGTCCATCAATAATGGTTGCTGAGAGATAGCGATAAGCATCCGCCATTTCAAGCAAGATTGGAAATTTTTTGAGTGGATTTGGAGAAGGAGAGGAGGACGAGGGTAATGAGTTGTTTGCAGGGGGGGTTAAGCTTAAGGGGTTACGTGTTTTTGGATTATTCAAGTTATAATTACGATTTGAAATAGGAGTAGACCGCTGGGTCCCATTGTTCTGATCGCGCAGCCTAAATGCCTCGCGGCCTTTCAATGTTCGAGAACCCTTGGGATGGAGCGACAGCTCAGCGCTGTGCTGGAAGGATTTTCTTTTATCGGGACAACGCAAGCTTGCATGCCCAAAGAGCGAACAGCAATAACAAATCGATGTGTTTCTACACTGGCTTGCCACGTGTCGTCTATCTGCACATCTCAGGCACCGACGTCCAAATTTCAAAAAATCGATCATGTTTCTGACTGTTGTGAACGGCGGCAGGATTCTACGCTTTAGGGGCGGTGGATTGGAGAGAACGGGAGAGCGAGGCGGAGGCGAGGCAGCCACCTGAGCGTACGATCTGGTAGAAGACGCAGGTGGTGGACTAGCAAAGAAGCGGTGGACAGGGAGGGAGTCAGTGTCAAGAGGATGGTTGGAGAACAACGACGAGGTGGCAGGCAGTCGACGAGGGAACGAGGAGGAGGAGGAATGACTGAGGTTAGAGGCAAGAGGTTGGGAACGACTGAGAGGCTAATGATGGTTGAGAGGCTGGGAATGGTTGAAAGGGACGGACGCCATTGATGGAAAACTTCGATGATTACTTGCATAAACTTTGTAAACATAATCTTGACATTAATTTTACATACTTATTTGTCTGTACTCATGGACATTTTAACATGCATATTTCACACAAACGGATTTCAGCTCACAACAAAGGACACGTGTCAGTGAGTTCTCTTTTAGTCGCTTTCATGCGAGTGAGCTTAGCAATTCCCTTTATTTTAAAAGTACATGACGAACAAGATTTTTTGTGAATAAAGACAGAAACGCATAACATAAAAAAGACCTATCACCAATTATGCCAAATTCAGTTACACGGTTATCTAAAGAAGCAACATTAAATCTAATTTCATGTTTTTCATATTGATCAGGGTTCATTATTTTACATAGTAGGATGACAAATGATATATTTATGCAAACATCTTAGTACATGGCATGACCAATATATAATAGCACTCACTTTTATATTTTTATTTTAGCCTTTTGCTACGTATTCGATTGACTCAGAGAGGATAGCCCAAGCCATCAAAATTTTCTTAAAATATTTAATTCTGTCTCATACAAGCAAGCTATTTTGTATTACATCCAAAAAAATTCTTCTCAATTTGGTGGTATCCAATATGATAAGCCATATACAGGGGATATACATCTAATCGTTAACGTTGCAACTAGTTGTTGTTCCTTTTCCCAAAAAATGCGTTTCTTTTGCATTAGCTTAGGTACAGCTGGTTGTTTATTAACTATTTTACTAGCTAATTTTAACGTGTTTCTTTTCTGTTATTGATTAATAAAGAAGTTGCTAATAGACGGTTGTTCGATCGCCTCAAAGCTAACAAAATACAAGATGTCGGTTTTTATTTTTATTGTTTATTTGCTGCTAACAACCCCTTCTGATGATAGGTTTAGTAGTACTACTTAGTTTATGTTAATCAATGCAAATTATTTTATTAATAATGGGTGAAGCGTATATATGTCTATGAGTCTTCGTGAACTTTTCTTAAATCCCATAATTTATGGCTATCAAGCAGCACGAATGCTATTTATTATTTTGTTTTATCCATTGAATCTAACTATCTATCTATAAGCAATGTGCGGTTGCTTTTTTTAAGGTGACCATTTTTCTCTTCTTCGGTATACTAAAAATTGTGTAAATACAGTTAAAGATTCATATAAGGAAATTTAGATAATTGTGTAAATACAGTTAAATGTTTATGTAAGGAAATTTAGATTTGCATTTTATGGATTTGCGTTCCTAAAGAATATATTAATGCCAAAAGGTTATTCATTATCATGAATGTGGTTCAAACCAAAAATAATATGATTTATAATATGTTAATCATTTCAGTTCCGAGTAAAAACTTAAAGCACAACAACAAACAATTATATAGAAATATTACAAAAGGTGGTTATTTCATTTTATTCTTCTTTAACCTTCAGAATATTTGTTTTCTAAGTCTGTCTTATAATATCGTGTTATGTATTCTAACTTTGATTTACAGTTATACTACTTCTGAACTAAATTATCATATTTGGCATGTTACATAAAACTATTCATAGCCTGAAGCATTTTGACTTAAATTGTGTATAATATTATATAAGTGCTTGCTCTTACTAATTTGGATTATCCTATCTCTTATTATCATTTTAATTATTTATTTCAAAAATTTTCTCACTTTAATTAAGTGTTTAAACAAAATATTTTTGTTGCTCTCATTGTCTTTTCATATTTGTTCATTGTAAAATGTGTAGCACAATAAGTTATCTCCTTATTATTATTCTCTACACATCCAGATATTAATTTTTTTTCTTTATAGAAATTTTTAGACAATATAAAAAGTTAATCAAAAATAAATAAATGAAGACCTCAGCTTATATTATAGAACGCAAAATTAGTAAGTTTAACCTACCATTTTGTTAACATTGAGAACTAACTGATCTTCATGGTTTCTCATATAAGCATAGTTTGACATGGGTAGTAATAAAGGTATTACAGTCTACTATTTTCATTAATTTGTTTGCTTATTGTCTTATTTATTTTTGTAGGTCTGTTTATGTTGACGTAGACAATGAAGATCTCTTACCTTCCAACCTTTTTCCCTCCCATTGCATTATAACTGTAAGTACTTAATAGGGGACTTTCTTAATGCAGAAATATAGTACCATGTATGCGTTCATTAGCAAACAAGGATATTTGAAATGCATTTGTTGTGTCCTGCAAATACCTGGAGCATATTCCTTTGGCGAAGTATCATAGATTCATAACATCATACTCCAACAACAATGGTTCACGAAGTTGTATATCTAACAATGTTTAGGTGTCTTACTCTTTTTACTTGAACATGATAATACAACGCAACTCCTGTACTCTGTGTATTTCAAATTTTGTGCAATATTGATTTGCGTGCATATGTTATTCATAATGGAATTCAATGCTTTATACTTTAAATGTCAATATGATTTCAGCGTTAGCTCATTAATGGAAAAATATCAAGATAACAATTCAAATATATATATATATATATATATGATCAGGAAGCCCCCTGAATTCCATCCCTCCATTTGCACTCTAGCCACAACCACTCATTTATATTAAAGAATGTGAGTGGGAAGTGAGAGAATGAGTGGAAGGAGAGAGAGTGTGAAATACTTGGTTATAGTTGAGGGGCTTTTGGTGTGCTGCACTGTTTGGGGTACTCTCGAACCTGCCCCATATATATATATACACATATCGAAAATCAACCCGTGTGCGTAGCACGGATTCCAACCTAGTTATTTTTAAATATATTAATATTTAAATGGGTTTATTTAGAGCTTTAAAAATAGCCGCTTTTGCAAATGAGCTCCACGAAACAAATTTTGTTAGATCCGGAGTATTAAATTATTGCTAGATTTCAATTTTCGTGATTTTTGGAGTCAGTATGTGGCCGTACGAGATTTTAATGTGAAATACAATCGATAATTTGACTTTAAAAATACGTTGTGTGAGCAAACGCACTTGGAATTCGACGAAACAAGTTTCGTTGGGTCCGTAATGTCAAACCATTTTCATTGGAATTGGATATCATATGTGACTATACAGATTTTTAAACGATGAATACACATAACGATTGATTAAAATTGAATAGAATAATCAATAAAAAAATATATTAAAACCTACCTATAAATACAACACATATTTTCTAACCCTAATATTTTCATTCTTCAGGTCAAATCATTTTCCATCGCTCCTTTTTTCTTCACACAGCAAAAATCGTACATTTGTAAATCAAAATAAAAATCATACAAAATTCATAAAATCACAAAACCAGTATATTTGGATTCTTCATGAGATGCTCTTTCATATGATGTGCATTTTTGGCTATTCGAACAAATACTTTTCGTTGGGAAAAAACCGTCAAAAGGAAGAGCGCTACCTAGGGTTCAACAATTCGAAAATTTGAAGCATTGGTTGATGCATTCAAGTTCGTTTATGGATTGAGGAGGAGAAATAACACTTGTACACAAAATCTGGAAGGATTCGGTAACCAGTTTTGTCGATCATTCTCTGTGGATGGGCGGATGACGCGATTTAGATTGGTGCTGCAAGTGGAGTATTGTGGGTATGATCAGGAAGAGGATTCGAAGAGAGAAGCATTGGTATTTTTAGTTTGATTTTAAATATAGTGTGGAGAGAGAATGTTGAGGATGAAGTTTGGTAAGTGGCTAGGAGTTGGGAACAGGATATTGCGACTGGAAGAAGATGCTACAGGAGTAGAAGTGCGTGCTGGTAGGAGGAGTGTTGGGTAGGCTTGAAGAAGGTAAGGCCAATAAGGTGTAAGCAAGTACACATAGTGTATTTAAAATACGTATAACTTATAAAATTCATAACTTCGTCATACATTAGCAGAATCCGATGAAACAAGACCCGTTGGGATCGTATGGATGAAGGCAACACGATGGAACAGACTGGGAGTGAATTGAAGATCGTTACAATTTATAGCGAAATAAATTGTCCGTCTGAATCAACCGACAGTTATCGTTATTTAACGATGACCATCCAATGTGAGTAAATCTCACTAACTCTGTACACTTTATATTTTTATAAATATAATATGTTGATTGTTTGGTTGAATTGCTAATTTATTGGTTGAAATTATAGATAACGATACATATATAAATCGTTAATCAAATATTGATTCTGTTTATCAGAATATTTCATATTGAAATGAAATCCATGTTATTTATATTATTTAACATCTGTGGATGCAGAGAAACAGGTTGGAGGGATCCAACTGGATTCTTCAATATTTAAATACTATTTGTTTTCATATATTGAGATATACGATGTGATAAAAACATGTGATTGATTACGATGACACAGGTCTGTTTAATTGGTATTTTAATACCATAAGAAATACTGGAATGTAAAAAGGGAATTTTCAAAGTGTATTTTGAAAATGAAATATTTATAGGAAATAAATAGGATATTATACATGGAATATTTGTTTGGAAAATAAATATAATTATAAAAGGAATATTTATTTGGAAAATAAATATAATTATAAAAGGAATATTTATTTGGAAAGTAAACAGAATTATAAAAGGAAATATTTGGAAAATGAATAGAATTTTATAAAAACAGAATTTTACATTAGGAAGGTTTAGACCCGTGTTTTGCACACGGGTGTAACATGATATTGATTTAAAGTAAATATTTAATAGAAATCTGTTTTAACAAATAAATTTAGGAGAATAATTTATAAAAGATGTTCATAAATTAAGGAAATATTTATTATTTGATAAATTGAATATATAAATTTGAATTTGTATAGAGAAGTAAAACCGGTTTTAACACCGATAATTGAAATGGAATGTGAACGTAGTAGTTATAAAGGAAATTTGCAATGAGATTATAAATGTTGGAAATGAAATAAGTTTTGTATGAATAATCCTGCAAATAAAAATATAATAAGAATTTGGGTTTGAGATATTGTTTTTAAATACGAAATCGAACTGTTTAAATTATATAAAGAAATATTATTCACATTTCATGTGAAAAATTAGATTAAAGTGAATATTTTGCAAATAAAATATTATAAGGGAATTTGGGGTTTGAATTAGGAATTTTAATGGAATTACTTAAATTAGAAACTGACTGGAAATTATTTGAGTTGAATGGCTTTCTGCGTATTGATCTGATGTTGGTTTCGGCCTTCGGGGTTTATAATTGGGAAGTTGTTCTCTTACTAGTTTAAAGTTAGAGACTGATAGAGGTGGGAAGATATTGATGCATGAATCAGAAATGGAAACGTTTTCCAAAGTTAATAATGTATATTTTCTAATTTTAGGAAATAATGAATTTATGAATATATGGAAATGGTAAATGGGAAATTGGGAAATGAAATGATGATTGATCGGTATGATTTCCATTTGAGAATACGACCGTTGTTTGTACACACGTTTTCCTTTGATAGTTAAATAACTGACTATCAAAGTTTTGACCATTTCCGTTGTTAATACGGAGAGACCGAGATCAGATTTATTATCTGAAAACCACTCCGTTTGGCATTAGCGTTGCGAATCAAACATGATGAAGATAATTGAAGATGAAGTTATGCAAGGGTTGTTCAGTAAATCCTAAGTAGAAATTGCCTAAGATGGATTTACAGAATAGTGTCTTCGGGTTATCCAATCCCAGGACAACTTGAATGGACGAATGTCTAACAGAGTATATCTGATAGACCGCGTAAGTTGGTCGTTTCAAACATATCTACATTGGTGGCGGAGGAATTCGTTTTTCTTAGCTTATACCCGTGGTATTTTTGGTGAAATCAATTTGTGATTTGACGGGTATGACGATGTGGCATTCAAAGTAAATGAAGGAGTGATCTGTTAAATGATACGTTATGACCTCAAGCCTCATCAACTGGGAAATGACAGAAATCGGGCAGGCAGCATGGCTAAGTGGTTAGCACCCAAGTAGGGTATATTGTACCATCTAGAGAATATTCATATTTGTTACTTCTTTCAATTCTGTATCCCCCGGGAACAGTTATGTTGGTATACCAACCATAAGGTGACAATATATTCGGAACATTCAAGCGAAATGAATGGTCGGACATGTATGGCCGAGTTACAAGATGTTCTTGTTGAACTCCAGTGTATTGCTTCTAGAGTACACTGATCGGAAGGTGGTTCCATACCTTGTCATAGTTGGAATCCATTACCCAACAAGAGCCCATGGTTTTTGATTGTATATTATATATGTAGAGCGTGAGATGAAAGCATTCTACTAGGTTGCTATCTACTTGATTTAGACATTACTATAATATCAGAATCGATCTTAAGAAATATTTTGGGTTATCGTAAGGTAAAACCTTCCGTATTTATGTGTGGATCGGTCTTACGATTATCATTGCTTTTGAAAAGGATTTGGAAAAGTTGAACCAAGTGTTTGGAGTTTACTCACACCAGTCACATGACTAACCCAGAGTTTATTTTGTTTTGTTTTCCCTAAACTCTTGGGTGCCCAATTTTGTACGGGCAGTCAAGTAGTCGGGATTTTACAGACACTCGAAGAGCTGGAGTAGGAGGCTTCAGGATTATATAGCTATTATTATTTTCGCTGTGTTGTAAGTGTGGTACTCTGATAATAGTATTGTATACCGATACTGTTTTATTCCAAAGTTATGTTATATAATATATTTTATTCGTTCTGCTCTGTGATTCGTGTTACTTTGATGTTGTTGTAGCTGTGTTCTTCTTATTTTATTCTAATTTTCTATCTTATCTATTCTCAGCCTCTGACTTCTTCTATTGACGTTCCGGTATTTCCGATGCTTGAATAGTCGACATTGAGTTTATGTCGATTACCGAGGATCGCAAATTCCCCGGGTTGTTACATATTTTAAGCCTCAGTCTGGAGAAACTATAATCCCTTTGTTGTTTACATTAAATTCACGGTCATTGCAGAATACCAGCTCAGCGTCCAACATTCTATAGTAGATTCGCACATCCTTCTCACTGTCTGTGATTCACATAGAGAAACTATTACGATTTTAGTGAAAACATAAATCATTATCCTTATGGGTCCAAGTCTCATCCTGATTGCTCCAAGTCAACTATATCCCTTTAACCAACTTATCAATGAACTCCTAAGCTATGCCTTCCATGCTAGAAGGATAAAAAATAATTGCATAAACATTTTTTTTTTAAGATCAGCGATAAGGGAAAGAAAAGGGGAAGCAAGAGGCGCTTCAGTAGGAATGTGACAGTGAGAATTTTGTCATCCAAGGATAGTTTGGAAAGCTAGTTTTGAATTTGACATTTTTTAATGTTATTCCTTCAAATAATTTTATTAATTAGACCGAGTTTTGATGTGGATTTAAGTAATCTAAACATGTTTAGTAAATGAAGTTTTCACTTAGAAAACTTTTTTATTTGGATTTTTGTTTAAACGAAGGCTCTGGAATGATTTTGATATATGATTTATATTTCTATAAAATTGTTTTACTATTACTTAGAGAAACATATATAAGAAAAATATGTATTCAGAAGATCTCAGTAAAGTTTAAGTTTAATATTGATTTTGATCCATCACACTTGTAGTGAATGGAAACATTAGTGAAAGCAAATACATTATGCTTAATTTCTATCAATTTAAATAAAAAACGATAATTATGGTTTCTGCAAAGATAAAATCTTGAGTTTATATAAATTACTAAATTTCAAGTTTCTCTATAATGAAGAATGAGAAGCTGCAAAAAAATCAGTTGGAAGTACTTATGATAAAATTGCATGATTGTTTGATCCTATTTAATTGATATTTTTTAGATAAAAGGTTTTCTATAAGGAACAACTTTTACATTAATTACTTTTTGAAAACCAGAAGTTTTTTAATGCAAAAAAGTATAGAATAAGAAGTAATGGGTTTGCCTGGAGTTTTGTTCTAAGATGAATCTCTAAGGTATTTCAAACAAAAACTGTTAAGTGGTTTTTTTTTCATTTGAAACCTACATTTATAATGAAACAATATTATCAAATTTTGTAAATTTGAAGTTTTTGAAGTCAAAAATATGTTTGTATTTGAGGTAATAACTCAGGTTTTCTTGATGAAATAGATGTTTTAAATTAGTAAGCCTGCTTTTAATAAATTGTTTTATAATTTGTATCATTTGATCAAACTATCATAATTTTTTATATAACTCATACTTTCATGATATAGGTTATGTTTTGAGAAGCTCCTTCATCATGCAACAATGTTTTATAATTATTTTGGAAGTCATATCATATCCCCTGAAAGGATATCATATAAAACTTCAGGAGTAATTTTTTATCTCTCACACTTAACTTTTTCCCAACACATCAAACTCAGTAACTGTATCTAAAATCTGATATAACATTTCAAAAATAGTTATAATAAAAATATCCAATAGGAATATTTTATTCTATTGTAAAAGTAGCAATTATGTAGTTCATATAAAAAAGATATTATTTGTTGATACGACGTTCCAAAAGTAATGCATACAAAGTATCTCTCAAAGTGAAATGTAACAATCCTAAAGAAGCGATGATATAATACCTCTAGTATAGATTTAGAAAATATCTATAAAAGATGAAACACCTCACATCCCTTGACGTTCCCCAAAGTAGGGTCATGCTAAGAAATATGAAGCCATGTAGGTATAAACACATATATCACAAAGACTAAGATTCATAAGACATAAAATAATAAATACGGCGGAAACATTTTTAAACTGAAAACATATCATTTATTCCAAAAACCATTTATTTATTTCAGTCTCATACCATAAACTGCCACATGTCTTATGAAAATAACATCTCAACCATAAATCAGAGTATGATAACATAATCATCCCCCAAATAGTCAATATACAACCAACTCCATAGAATACGATCAAAAATAGAAGATGAATACATCAATAACTAGAATGAACTCCAAGAATGATCCACCATCTAATGGCTTATGTTGGTTATCAATGTTGCGAATTACATTGGATTTTTGCTCATTTAAGCCATCTAATATATATCAAGTCTGATGCAATCTATAACTACCAGCTTAGTTCATTTAACAAAACCCATTTCAGTTGATGTATTTCTATAAATAGTTTTTAGAGAGGTCAAAACGTATAATTTTCCTTAGAAGTGGTTTGTACCGAGTTTTCTTTGCTACGACTTATAATCCAATTTCAGAAAAATTATTGGAGCCCAGTTCTACTCTAAAGGATTTGAAGCGGAAATGGACCATTAGAACAATTCGACAAAATATACCTTAGATCAGCGTGTGATTCAGAAGGACATGGGACCCACACAACAGCAACAACAACAGGTTTTCCGGTAACCAATGCCAGCTTCCTTGGAATTGCCAATGGCCAGCTTTGAGGTGGTGCACCAAGTGTTGGATAAGCAATCTACATGGCCTACTGGTTTAAGTTATGCAGTGATGTTGATGTGTTTTCTGCATTCAATGACACTATTAAAGATGGTGTTGATATCATTTCCATTTCTGATGGCCCATCTCCGCCTCAACCCTGCTTGTTCGCGGATGTTTTGGGTCATTTAATGCATTTAAGAATAATATATTTGTTTCTGCTGCTGGAAATGCCGGACTTCCTAGTTCTGACATGTTGCACCTTGGATTTTGACTGTTGTGGTGGTTTCTATTAACTGCACATTTGCTGGTTTAATCACCTTAGGACATTCTCAAATTTTGAAGGTAGCAATGTAGAAAACGATATGTATTTTCTATCATCAAGCTTATTCGATAAGTTTATTATAGCTATATGTATAGGAAACATCCTTGAATCCACTGATCTTGTTGGTTCAGCTGGTGTAGTACCTGCAATTTCTCCTATTGCTAAAGGAGTTTCCACTACTAATGTCAGATAATTTATCTATTTTGAGTTCAATTATTAGTAGGCTTCTTTGTCTGGTTTATGCTTTCCTGCACCATTTACCAAAATTACAATTTAATGTATTTGACTACGGATATCTGATTTATTATGTCTGTTTATTAACATGCAAACACGTGAGAGTGAGGGATCACTGTATACAGGTGCAATAGCAAAGGAGATTCTTGAAGTTAAAGACAGACAATCAAGCTGGAAGTTTCCAAAATATTAAACCAAGTTAGAATTGTAAGAAAAACAGTTTAGCATATCTAACATTTAAAACTACTCATGTAAATCATACTTTTTTGTACATTTTTTTAGAATACCGTAAATATTTCAAATTGCATACGAGAATGGAGTTCTATATATTTGCTTGGAATTGATTATAACATGTTCTTTTATGTACTTTTTCAACTGTAAATATTATTTTGTAGTAATATGACATTTATTATTAGCTTTGATGTTATAATTAAATAATGGGTAGATATTACGCGCCTGTTCTGATAAACAACAGTAGAAAAAGTATAAAGTTTTGGAATTACCCTCTTACTACTATTGTAGAGAAAATAGTCGCTAGAGCATTAGGTTTTGCGATGATTTCTTTAGTCAACAGTCACAAAAGACTGCCATAGTGAAGCAAAATTATCGTTTTTTGCTACTTTTGTAGATGTAAACCAATGCAAAAAATTAACTTTTTGCGACTGTTTTATTTGAGAACATTCGCAAAAAAAGGTCTTCTGCGACAGCTGAAAACCAGTAGCAAATAAGTTTATGTCTGTTATGACATTTGCATTTGCTATGGTTGTTAAACGGAAGCAAAAAGGAGTCGACAATAGACACAAATGACCTATTTTGTAGTAGTGGATATAATGATGTCAATTGGATAACTGCTCAAATGATACAAAATCCACAAGTGGATATGTGTTTACATTAGGAAATGGAGCAATTTCGTGGAAATCATCCAAACGGACTTGCATAGCAAGGTCAACGATAGAATCGGAGTTCATTGTTCTAGATAAAGCCGCGGAAGAAGCAGATTGGCTTAGGAGTTTTTCGGAAGACATTCCAAATTGGGAAAAACCAATATCTCCAATATGTATACATTATGATAGTCAATCTACTATAGGAAGGGTGAATAGTACATTGTATAATGGTAAATCTAGGCATATTCATCGTAGACATAAAACCATAAGACTACTTTTCTCTAATGGAGTTATCACTATAGGCTATGTAAGATTAAAGGATAACATTGTGGATCCACTAACTAAAGGCTTGCCTAGAGAAAAAGTTCAAACCTTATCGATGTGAATGGGCTTGAGACCTATAAACTAAACGTTTTCTAAAATGGAAACCCCACCTAGTTGACTGGAGATCCCAAGATCTAGGTTCAAAAGGACAATTAAGTTTAAGATAAACTTGACAGCACCGTTAAATACAAACCATTTCTATGATAAGTCCATGCACAACCTGTTGATGAATAGGATAAACTTAGCTTTTAGTGATGTCTGTACTATGGTGCTGTAAAAGACCTAAGTGAAGTATTGTGGGATAGTCTTAATAGAATCACCTATGTGAGTGTGAAGGCGTTGCTTTAAGAAGAATTGTAAGGATGAAATCTTCAAACACTCATGAGACCAAGTAGACGTTCATGCAAAAATGAACACAAACAGAGAACCAAGGGGTTTAGAAACACTTAACATGTGTTATATTTATAGACTTACAAAAAAGTCTTATAATTCAAGGATAACCTAGTCCACTGATTCGCCAGTAGGTTGTAACGATAAAACACTAGGAAAAATTCAAGGCCATTGTGCTACTTTTATCGATACGATAAATGTTTCACAAAATTTAAGAACAAAATTAAGTAATCTCTCATTCATGTGGGGTATGGTTAGAAATGAATGAGAAGATTGGGGAAGAAGACGCTGGGTATTGTTGGAGAGTTACAAAGGAAACAAAGTCCCACATCGGGAAATCTTTGTTTCCATCTCTCCATATAAACTAAAGCCCAACATACTTTATCAAACAACCAAAGTGAGTAATGAGGACATGGGGTTAAAAAGGAATTGGGCCTTCATATAAATATTAAATGTTCAACAACAAGGTCTTGGGGATCTTAGGGTCTCATGATTAGTTGGGTCGTCGACTGCTCGTTGTACTAAAATGAATATTTTTGAACGGAAGTGTCTGTTTGCCTGAACAGTCACTAGATGCAACCATTTCCGGCTAGCGCACCCATATGGATAGTCCCGTCTCCCTAGATAGACACCCTCCGCTATTATATAAGGACTGGCTACCAAATCCAACTGACTCACCGATAATTCATTCAGTCTTATGCTTCTTCTCTATACTTTGTTCTTAGAAACTACCTTTAGTTCGTCGTTGCTTTGCAATTGTAAGCGCACCATTGTAGAGATATGTTTTTTTCACCTTGAGAAACAATTTCTCAACTTCCTTCAGCACTATAGAGGTAGCAATATTGTTTCAAGGAAGCAACAGAATGTTGTTGTACACCCAAAAAGAAGAAATCAGAAGCGAATGTGGTGGACGTTTTAGATGATGTTTCTGAAATGGATTTGTGTGCGGTTACTTCAGAATACAAACTTGTTAGCAACAACAAGGAGTGGTTTGTAGAAACTGCCCATATATGCGCAAATAAGTGGATGTTCACAAACTACAAAAATGCTGCTAATGATGAACAATTGTTTATAGGTAACTCGTCAACATCAAAGGTCGAAGGCAAGGGAAAATTTGTGTTCAAATTGACTTCTGGAAAAGAACTCACTCTAAATGACCTTGTGCATGTTCCACGATTCGGAAGAACCTAATTTCAGGATCATTTCTCAACAAGCATGGCTTCTAACTGACTTTTTTGGTTGATAAATTTGTGTTGTCTAAGAATGGTGTGTATGTAGGAAAGGGTTATGTGTGTAATGACTTATTTAAAGAAAATGTAACCACTGTTCTACCAAACAATGATATGCATAAAACTAAATCTTCTGATTATATGGTTGACTCTCCTAATTTATGGCATTCTAGACTTGGTCATGTAAATTTTGATACTTTACAAAACTGATCAATTTAGAATTTATATCTAAGGGTAGAAATGATTCAAATTACAAATGTCAAATTTGTGTTGAATCCAAATTGATAAGAACCTCATTTCATCATGTTGAAAGAGAAACCAAACCTCTAGACTTAATACATACTGATGTACGTGACTTGAAAATGTGTCAAACTAGAGGAGAAAAAAGGTACTTCATCACTTTTATTGATGATTGTACAAGGTAATGTTATGTATATCTCCTTAGAAGTGACAACAAGGCATTCGATATGTTTAGACAATATAAAGCTGAAGTTGAGAATCAACATAATAGGAAAATTAAAGCTTTAAGAAGTGACAGAGGAGGAGAATATGAGTTTCCATTTGAGGAATTTTGCACTGAGCACGGTATAATACACCAAACTACAACACCATATTCACTCAATCCAACGGTAAAGCCGGACAAAAAAATAGAACTCTTAAAGAAATGATGACTGCCTTGCTTATTAGCTCTGGCTTGCTAGATAATTTTTTGGGAGAAGCTATTCTTTCGGCAAACCACATTTTAAATAAAATACCATGAAAGAAAACGTCTAAGATTCAGTATGAACTTTGGAAAAATAGACCACCATCCTACAAATACTTGATAATGTGGGGGTGTCTTGCCAAAGTAGAGATACAAAACCAAAGAAGGTCAAAATTGGACCAAAGACTATAGACTGCATATTCATTGAATATGCTCATAATAGTACTGCATATCGATTTTTGGTGTACAAATTTGAAATTGATGATATTCATGAAAACAACATTATCGTATCTCGAAATGCTAGATTCATTGAACACATTTATCCTCTAAAAAACTCTATTAAAACTATTGTTCAAAAGAAATCAAGAGATCCAGATACTCCTGAGGATAATGCTGATCAAAGCACGCATAAAACGAATGTTGAAACTGAGATAGAGGGAACAAGAAGGAGAAAACGACAAAGGACCTATAAAACCTTTGGACCCGATTTTTATGCATATATGATAGAAAATAAACCTCTAACTTACCAACAAGTAATGTCATCTTCTGATGCTCCTTATTAGAAGGAAGCCATCAACAGTGAAATAGAATCCATTCTACAAACCATGCATGGGAACTAATGGATCTCCCTAAGGATCAAAACCACTAGGACATAAATGGATATTTAATATAAAAAACTAAAAGCCGGCGACTCAATAGACAAGTATAAAGCAATACTTGTAATAAAAGGATTTAAGCAGAAGGAATATCTAGATTACTTCGATACATAGTCACCAACCACTAGAACAACATCAATTAGGATGCTTATTGCAATCACATCCATATTAAATTTAGAAATTGTTTGACCAAAAAATGGCACAAACACCCAAAAATTAGAATTTGTAGAGAAGAATAAAGAAATATAAAATGACAAAAAGATAAAAGAAACAAACACACAATTTATAGTGGTTTGGCGTTAACGAGCCTACGTCCACTTTATAGTTCTTCAGTTCAACAAGAAATTACAAGAACAATGATTACAATCTCTAAACACTCTCAATACATATGATTTCTCCCAAAATGTTATCTTTTGATTCGAAATATTACTTGAATTAGAGATGATGTTGGTTGGTTTGAATGCGTGAGTGGAGAAAGAGTGCCAAAATTCCTTAAAATGGCTTGAAAATGGTGTATTTATAGATGGACATAGCAGATCGGTTCGAACTTGTGGCAGGAGCGGTTATGGTTATGTGGTACTCGATCCGCGCTATTAGGGAGATAATGGCAACAGTTTCAAAGAGAGAGCGGGTCGGTTCGAATCAGGTGGGTTCGAACGTGGCCAGAAGGCAGCATCTCCACACCTTTAGAAGATCGTGGAGTAAGTAGTGGAGACGTGGGCAACTGCCTCAATTGGATCAAATGGGAACCGGGTCGGGAGTTCGATCCGAACCCTATTCGAGCTGGAGGCCTCTGATTTGGCATCTCATATTTATTCGACCGGTGAATAGAGAGCTATGGGCTTTGATGTTTCTTCAATCTGAGTTGGCTTGTTATTCGATTCAAAGCTAGGTCTTGTACACACCATACTTATGGACCCGATCTTCTTCGATCGGATGTCTACTTTGTATCTAGGCATATATTGAGGCTCTGGGCCTCTAGCTCGGCCTTGAAACAAGAAAGAATAACATTTCGCTCTTTAATTACATCATATCATAGATGAGATGTGCTTTGAAGAACAGTTAACATGCATGTCTCTCTGTGAAGTTGTGACTCTTGATTCCTCGTGCTGTATATAAATAGATTTTGGAAATCCTCGACGCAATCCAGGGTCCACTTAAAGTTTCACTTCCCTTGCTTTATCAATTTGAAGAAGGGAATGCACTTTTCGGTAGATCTGGAGATGAACCTACTTAAAGCTGCTACTTTTCCTGCCGAGCTCTATAATCTTTGATCCTTGAGGTTCTTTGATGTTTTGGGTTGCCGCAATCTAGTTTGGGTTGATTTCAATCCCACATGAACTAATGATGAAACCCAAAACTTCCCTGACGCAACGCTAAAAGACATTTCAAAGGTTTGAGTTTCATTCTGTAATGTCGGAGGATACTGAACATTTCCGCTAGGACTCTAACATGATCGGCCGATTGCTTCGACTTCACAAGCATGTCGTCTACATACATTGCCATCGATTCCTCGATTTGGTTATGGAACATACGGTTAACGAACCGTTGGTACGTTGCCCCAGCATTCTTCAAACCGAAAGGCATCACTACATAGCAATGTAATCCAAAGTCTATAATAAAGCTAGTGTTCTCCTGGTCCGGGACATGCATCGAAATTTGGTTATATCCCAAGTATCCATACATAAATGAGAGGAGTTAGTATCCAACCGTCGAATTTACTAGTTAATAAATTCGCGGAAGTGGAAAGTTATTTTTCGGGCATGCCTTGTTTAAATCTGTGAAGTCGATGCACATACGCCATTTTCCATTAGCTTTCTTTACAAGTCTTAGATTGGATATCCACTCAAGGTTTGTCGCATCGTGAATGAATCTGTTTCCCTTCAGCTTTTCTATCTCCTCCTTCCAAGCTACTGACCTATAGAGGCCAAGCATGTGCCTTTTCTGCCTAACTGGAATATACTTTGGATCGATGCTCAATGAATTGCTCATAATCGATGGAGGTATCCCACACATATCAACATGGGTTCAAGCAAATACATCCAGGTTTGCCTTGAGAAAATCAAACAATTCCCTCCTCTAGAGGGAATCTAAATGGGAGCCGATCCTCAAGACCCTAATCGGGTTGTCGTTATCGATCAGAACTTCGATCGTGGCTTCATTAGGTGCTGCCCTTCTACATCCCAACTCTTCATCTTCTCTAGGATCAATATCCTCGAACTGATGATCGAGCAATCCTAGTTGGGATGTGTCCATTATTTTCTATGTTGTTTCCTCCTTCGCAGGAGGGGAGGTTTCTTGTTGATCTTTGCCTTCTCCATTGCAAACTTCCTTCCACCCCGTCAAATAGCATGCTCTTCCTATTACCTGATTATCCTAACCATTTCCACTCCAGCTTCAGTTATGAATTTTAGGAGCAAACACCAAGGAGCTATACACGCCTTAAATTCTACTAGGGCCGGCCGACCTGGAAGGCATTATAAGGATAATTAATATCCATCACAAGAAATGGAATGATTTTCTCTTTCCAGCGATCTCCCTCAGCTAACTCAACTGGCAAACCAATTAAATCGATTGGCTCGGTGGTTGAATCATTGAAACTACATATCCATCATGTACATGGCTTCAAGACTCTTGACTCCAGATTCATTTGATCAAAGGCTTTATTAAAAAATATTGATGGAACTCCCATAATCAACAAGGACCTTCCACACAATTGCAAGGCCAATAATGGACAATATCACCAACGGGGTTAATGCTTGGTGTTTCCACTCCTGAACTCTCTCTATCATAGAAAACGATATCATCTTTCATCATTTTTTGTTGCTTGATCGAAACATTATCTTTGATAGTGCTACATTCCCCAATTTCCATATATTTTGTTGCGTTTACATACCGCTCCATTGTCCTTGCAATAAATCCCACCGGATGTGGTCCTTCGACGACTGTGTTGATGACAATCCCCATTGCCTTTTGCTAGGAAGTGGCTCTACGGCCCCTTGATCTTGATTCCGGGCAGGAACTCCTTACCCCTAGTTCCTCGGGGTTACCTTATACCCATCAAGCTTTCCCTCTCGTAATAACTTTTCAATCACGTATTTCAGCTGGTGACATTCATTCGTCGAATGGACAAATGTTTCATGGAACAAACAGTACATTCTAGTTTCACGTTCCTTCTCTGTTGAGCCTCGCGGAGGCGGTTTCTTATATTGCATCACATTGCATGTATTGATATATGTGTATATATATATGTGTGTGTATATATATTCTCCAAAGTATCGATCAATGATGTATAACACTCAAATGGTCGGAATCGGGGTCGCTTCTTAGCATCCCCTCTCTGATTATGACCTCCTTTGTTTTCTCTCTTTCCATAGTGGCCATTCTTCTTATTTTGATTCCCGATGTTGACTTCCACTTTCCCAAAACTATCGTCGGACTGTCTCACAGCAAGATTACTTTGAATTTCCTCCTTCACAACCTCACTAGACCTTCTTCTTGATTTTGGTACGCGTCTTCTTGTCGCAAGAGCATGTTTTCCTTTTCATAAAACAGTTATATTGTCACGGGAGGCTTTCCGACCAAATATCTTCTGAATTTTGAATATTTGTCCACACCATTGACCATTGCCATCAGAATGGTCTCCAGGTTAGGGTTGCTTACTTCGGTGATGGCCATGCTGAAACAGTCAAGGTATCTTCTGAAAGTCTCTCCAAGGGTTTGTTTAACCGTAGAAAGCTCCATCATGTGCTTAGATTTCAATACGTGTAATCGAAATTGAGTCAATAACCTCTCACTAAGGTCTTTGAAGTTAGGAACTAATCGAAGTGGAAGTTTGGTAAACCACATCATCGTTGCTCCTTCAAGATATATCGGGAAGGCATTACACATGATGGCATCGGGAGCTGCCGCTGCGTTCACAATAATGCATCAAATGCTGTTGTGGGTCCTGTAACAACCCGAATTCTGATAAACCGATTTTTTTTCAAAATTCTAAACTATTGAAACTCGTGTTGGTTTGCTCTGGTATCCTGCTAAAAAGACAGAGATATAAAATGTATAAAAGCTCAGAAAAGCATCTGACAGCGGAATGTATAAAATATAATGTAATCGAAATATAACCTTACCGTAGTAATAATACTGCCTAACGAGTATCCAAAGCTGTCATGTCTCTGCCACAAATCTAACCTGCGAGTATGTGATAAGGAGGGGGTCAGAACACAAGTTATAGTGACTGGATTTAAACTATACACTTTGGATAATCCTATATATACCGTTCAATCACATTTTCTTATCTATTAGGTTACTTGGGTTAACAGCACTCAAGGCTTACACACACGTCGTACTGATTTACTTTCCAGTGGATTAACCTAATACATTATATATGTAGCTACCCTCCCCCAATATTAAGGTACTCCCCATGGTACCCCACTCGCACGGTCTCCACCGTAATTTCATAGAAACAAACATAGTCCCTCATCCTACACCGGAGTGACGTACGGATCTCTACATAACAATGTTACGTTCCGCATATATCTGTCATTACTATGCTACGTAAGCGTACAAACTTCCACCGTTGATCGAATTAGATTCCATACCAGAGTAATGCCCTCAAGTCTATGATACACTACCCAGAGCCGATGTGCATGTATCTAGACTTTACTACGTACGTATCGTCAATCGTATTTGATGCCTTATCTGCACATAATGTGCACCGGGTTCCATGGCAGGGCTATAAAAGAAACACGGAACTCGGTCAGGAGATTTTCCATATCTATACAGGCCTATCTTTAAGAGCCTCTAAATGCAGATATTCCTAGGGTCTGTTTTTCATGGTGGCTATGGCCCCACCTCGTCCCCTCCCTCAACTAGTAAAGACTACAAGAGCTAAGTGGCTTGCTTCTATCAAACAATCCAAATATTCGGTTGGCGTCTCCCCTCAACCATCGTAACTCGATAGTGAAAGGTGAATGGTCTATTGGGTTTAGCTCTAGTCTTTTCGCATCCCGCTGGCTGCCGATGACGGGTACCCGATGATCTACTACCTTGTTGGTCCTTACCTCTGCCTCCCGTTGAGGCGACCACCGAATCACCCTAGTGTCACCACGTCACAGCATTCTGACTGCAAAGTTATGTTGCAGTCAAGGCCCATCCACCTGTAGTTTCATGCAAACCCAACCTCTGAGAGCACAACCTGAACATCTGCCACCACAAAGAGGACTCGCAGGAGCACCTTGCTATCTCAGGAAGCCGCGTGCTTCCCCTTCCAGTCCTTCGGAGCTGTCAGAATAATCAGATGAACGTGCGCTCCCCTCGTACCTCATGACACCACGATGATCTACCCCGTTGGGTTATTCACTCTCAAACATGAGGACTGGTCCAAGCGCCTCACTTTAATATGTTATTAGACTCTATGTCTAAACATTCTTTTATGCGCTTGCTTTACCTCATCAGGTTTCCATTTAACTTGGTTATCATCTTAACTTTTTATTCAGGTTACCAAAGTTCTTTCTAGCCCCTTATATCTCCAAGGAATGGGCCCCTCTTGCTTATTAATTTCAGTCATATAACTTAACCCATTCAAGTTTATTAATAAGATTGTGATCCAAGATCTGTAATCCACAATCCCTTTATATTCTTGTTTGATTCAAGGTTACAATAACATGTTCTACTTAATACGTAATTAATTTTATCTCAATTTACTTGTTTTCTATCTACCATGTCGCTTATCATTTATGATTAAATATAACTTATTTCATTTCATAAGTTGCCTCATTTTTTCTCATTTAATCATAGTTCCATCTTACACTGTCACTACAATTTATCGTTGACTACTTCTTAACTTAGTTCTCTTAACTAAGGTTCACTAATAAGTCTTCTTTCCATTTATTATAATCTATGTTATAATTTCCTCTTGTACCTAGGACAAGCCTTAACATATTGTTCCTATCAGCATATTTCAATTTTCCAAGTTTTCAAACTACTTAATTTATAATTAAGTACAAGTTCTTGCATTCCATAAATTTCCCCCATTTGCTGATTACTTAATTTACAATTAAGTACCATTTTTTTTCATTACACAAGTTATATCATTTTCTCACCAGTTTATTATAACCTAAGTTATAATATCCACTTGTCCCTAGGACAAGTTTACCTATTATATAACATTCTCATTAATGTAATTTATTTATAATAGGTTATTATTATTCCACGTTCATTCCATTTCCTTTTTATTGTTGTGTCTTTCATTCAATTCCATATATCTCCATTAATTACGATTAAGGCCATTTATCAGTCCTACTATTTACGTATATTTATATATATGTATATATTTATGCACTAGACCTGTCACATTAAGCCTACACTTATGGATGCTGGATTTGTCGGGCAGTTCCGGGCAGACTTCTACCACAAGTTGACTTAACCTCATGTCTTAACATCACTACATGTTTTATTTATGCACTTAGACCCCTCACATTAGATTTACCACTTATGGATGCTGGATATGCTGGGAGGTTCCGGGCAGACTTCTACCAGAAGTGTAATCTAACCTCGTGTCTAAACGCAGTTACAGTTTTTATTTACTGTAAATCTTCTGTATAATCTAGGCATGTCTATTCTTTCAAATTTCCACTGTAATTTATATTTTACATGTCATCGTATTAAGCCTATTTTATGTCATACATTCTTTCTAGCATATAATCAATTCTATTCCATCATGTAATCAATTAATCAGATAATTGTTCAAATTTAACAATAACATGTGATTGCCAAATCATGTAATTTTTCTCAGTTTCTACCGTTAATGGTCCAAGTACATAAATGTCATAAGTTAACATGGAATTGAAACAATAGTTTTTACTACACATACTTTGATAAATTTTCCAACATATTAATATCTTAGCATATTAATATTCCAACATGTCTTATTCGTCACTCTAATCCTTTTAACATATGTTTAAGCATTTTGTAACGTCCCGGATTTCTAACCATTTAATGTTGAAAATTTATATTTAGTTTAAATATTGAATTAGAATTTTAAAGGGATTTTTTTATTTATCGATTTAATAGTAGATGTACGATTTAATTTCAAATATATACAGTTATCGTATACGGCAACAACATATAATTGAGTTCTCAATTAAAAACTGAATCTAAACAATTTAGTCGATTAATATAAATTTTATATTAAATTAGAATGGTAATATTAATTTATGATCGATGGATTTAGTTGTTGGAAATCGAATTTAATCTAAATCGATAATTTAAATTAGTTATCTTATTTATATAATCAAATTTAATTTCAGAACCCACTCCGTTGAGTCCAAAATACCAAATAACATTGGAAACATCTGTCGTTACGATTAAATAGCGGTTCGAGATTTTTACTTAAGGGACCGCGATATATTTTAATTAAGATTTCTTTCCATTTGAACATCAGCCGACCCACTTTTATAATGCCACCTAAAACTGAAAACACGCAAATCTATTTTCCCTCAAGCCAAAAAAATTGTTTCCCTCCTTCGTTACCAAGAAATCAAAAAGTTAATGGCGAAATGAAATGCGGTGTACGTTCTGTCTGCTCCACTTCAATATATCGAGCAACACCTTGGATTTTATTCTTCATCCCTTAAAATAGAAAACCGATTGGAGCCTTTCCTCTTCGTTTCTTTCTCCTGGAAATCGAAAAAACCAAATCCACCTTTTAAAAAAACCAAATCGCAAATCGCTATTTGAATCAGCGAGCTTTTCCTGAAGCTTGACCAAGGACAACAGCACTCGCGAACTAGGGTAGAAATGGCCCTGAATCTCGACTGCAAGCAAAGTTAGGGTTGGAGTTCCATTCGTTTTAGGTAAAGGGGAGGTCGTGCGAATTGTTCTGTAGATATAACATGTTGAAGATTATTGGTAGGAGGAATATTGGGTGGTCCGATCATCAATTGGGGGTTGCGCAAGCTGTTGTAAGTAGCGAATGAGGGAAGGCTTCGAGTTCTGCATATGGGTGATGTAGCGGATGAATTTGCGATGCTAAAGAGAGTGAGCAGTGGAGTTTCTAATGTGTGGGTTCCTGGATCACATGAAGGTCGAATCATGTAGCTCGAGAAGCTCCGGGTCAGAGTGAATCAAAGGTGATTGAGTTGCCTTTTTGTGTTGACTGCTAGGGATGTTGATGCATGGTTGGCTAAACTGGGTTGGGTAGGATGTCCAGCAGTAGGGTTATTGGAAAGCTCTGTCTTTATTTGAGAAAGAAGGTGGAGAATTTTCATTTGCAATATGTTGTAGAAGTCATCGTAGTGATGAGAAAGGTGAAAATTTGGAGTTGTCCAGTCTTAGGATGCTCATTGATGCTGCAAGGTTAATGTTCAGCAGCTTGAATGTAAATGGTGTAACGGCGATGACTGGGGAGCATGGTGTTGGTCGATGATAGTAATTAGGATTTGTAGTAATTGGGATTCGCAGTAGTAGTGGGATCATTCTGGTAGTGTAAAGTGATGTAGCAACCAACAGTTTAATAGTGAAGTTGAGGCATGAGTTTTGGGAGAGGCAGTGAGGTATATATCTTTTATGAAATTTGATAAACATAGATTAGTTATTTATATTTATTAAATTTAAATTGGTAATCATTAAAATAAAATATAATTTTTCCATTTAAGTAGTTAAATAAATAAATGTTTAATCAGTAAATTTATATCAAATAATCGTAGGTATAAATTCATTCAGGATGATTCATTGGAGCAACGATGTGGAATTTAATTGGATATTCGACAAATGAAAACACAAGGTGAGTAAATCTCACTTAAAAATTTATTTTTACCATTTAAATAAATTGTTGGCTGCTGTTGCATTTATAAATTGTTTATTGTTTATCAGCCTTGGTTATTATATATATATTAGTTATATTAGGCTTGGTGGTTGTGGCTATTATTATATATATTGGATATTTCCCGTAGTACTATTAGCGGATGCCCGCAGTATCATTAGCGGATGACCCTATGTGCCCCACAATATATTATAGTGGATGACCTTCATACCGCGATGTCCTGCCTTGAAGCAGGATTGGTATTATTTATGTTGTCTGACATCTGTTGATGCAGGAAACAGGTTGGAGGAATCCAACCGGATTCCTCAAATTTATTTAATATTGTTTACATATTGATTTATGTGTGTGATGTGTGAATTGAATGGATAATTTATGTGATTGGATATTAGAATATCACTAGCCCTAGATATTTATATTTTAAAAAATATTAAAAAGGGATTTTTGGTTTTAAAAAAGGAAAATTTACTTTTCGAAATGGAAATGGAATTTCGAATGGATTGCGAAATATTAACTTGTTTTTATTAATAAAAACAAGAAGTTGAATTTGTAGACAATGTTATAAATGGAAAGAAGTATTATCGTTTGATAATATTAGATTTTAAATTCAAGTCTTAATTTAGAAAAAAATATATTTATTTTCCAGAATGAGAATTGGATTTCAAATAATATTTGAAATAGAAACTTGTTCTAATAATTAAAACAAGAAGGGATATTTATAAATGATGTTTATAAATAAAAGAGCAATTTTTTTATAGATAATTTATTATTTAAATTCAAGTATGAATTTAAAAGGGAATTTATAATTTGAAATTGTTTCAAGACAAAGGATGATGAAAATTTATTCCGATGCTCGGAATGTTAATTAAATTGAAATACATCCATGAGATTTATTATTAGAATATGACGATGTTGAATTTACAAATGCAAATTGTTTTAGAAAGGAAATTATGATTATATCTAGTAGAAATTATATTTTAGAACTATAATCTAAGAAGCTGATACTTCAATATTTAAGGATGAAAATATATTTGATATTTATATATATGAGTTATAATAAAAAAATTGGAAATTTAATTTCAAATGGAGTTTAATTTGGAAGTTTGCTTTAAGATATGAAATGATGTAGTTAATTTATAAACAACATTTATAAATGAAATGAAGTTAGATAATTTGAAAATGGATTATTCCAAAGTAAATAGGGTTTCTAAACCCAAATTTTAATAGACTAAAAAGTGTATTTTAATCAAGCTTTTTTATTACAAGCTTGTATCTATCTCAACATAAGAACGTTGCCAGTCAAGGTCCGAGAGGTAAATAAAATACCACAACTTGAACGACTCCACTATTATCAAGGGATGATATTAGTCTGTAATGGTTTACGAATATTGAAATGAGTTATTTTTCCATTTATGTTCAATTTTAATCTTCAAAGCTTGAAGTTGGATAAAACCGTCGGATTTATATATATAAATTGATATTTAATGTGTAATTGAGCTATGAATAAATTTATAATCAATTTATGAATTGGGAATGGAATAATTGACGATTTAGAGTAATTGAAAATATTAAATTAAATTTGGAAAGCTGGTTTAATATATATTATAATTTTTGAAAATGGAGTTGGAATTGAATTATGAACGAAGTTTTAAATGTTTATAATTTAATTTAATTAAAATGAACTCGTTGCAGCACGGTAATTCGTAAATTGGCGATTCGAATTTCAATTGAGTATACAGAATTTAATATAAGTCAGAATTCGATGAAATAAAAAACGCTCGAACCGTTTAAATGATAGTTTTTAAATGGAAGAGAAAAATCTTGATTTCATCGTATAGATTTTGAGTTATATCAAAATCAAATTTGTGAAAAGTCGTTGTATAATCGTTTAAAAACAATAACGATTTAATTAATTTATTAAAGGGATTTTTAGTAAATAAAAATCTGAATTTCAATTAGAAAATCCAGATTTGAGTATAAAATAGATTTGAACCCAAGTGTAGTAAATGGATTGATTTTTGGGATAAAAATCAGATTTTTAATTATCGAATAAGGTTAACTAATTCGAAAAGTAATTAGTTAGTGGAGTTTTGGATTGAACTTGACTTTGGTTAAGTGAATTGAAATTGAACGTTTGAGTATGTAACCTGAATTAAAGTTTGGAATTGAATAATAATGTGTTTAAACACGAGTGCTTCCAACAAAAAGTGAAATGAGCTATTTAAAGTATGAATTAGCAATGAACGGTGTTAAATGAAAAATGTTATATTGATTGAAATAAATTGAGAATGGTTGAATATATGATAGATAGGTATGGGATGAAGGGTATGAAGTGAGAATGAAGATTATAATTTAAGTGCCCGACAAAAAGGTACATGTTTCAATTTCCATATGAGGTTTTATGAGCCTATTGGTCTAGCCGATTGGCTTTTTGATTTTCTTTTTGAATGGAAAGGGCCTAGAAAGGCGCTTTGTAGTTGTACCGAGTGACTCATACAAGGGAGGTGCTGGCGAAATTTATACTATATATATGGATTAAAAGTGAATGGTGGCCAGATGTTCTGAAAAGTTAAACGTAACTTCAAGCCTCATCAACCGGGAAATGAAAAAAATCGGGCAGGCAGCATGGCTAGGTGGGTCATTCCCAAGCAAGGTATATTGTCACCATCTAGAGAAAATTTCATTATTTGTTCTTCATTCGTTTTTTGTATCTCCACGGATGTACTGTAGGCCCTTAAAACAGTAATAGGGTGATAATATATTCAATACACTCAAGCTAAATGTGTGGTCGGTCATGTGTAGCCGGGTTGCAAGATGTTCTTGTTGAACCCCAGTGTATCCCCTCTAGAGTACACTTATCGGAAGGTGGTCCCGTACATTGTCATAGTTGGAATCCAATCTCCAATAAGCGCCCTGTGGTTTTTCATTTTATACTATATATGTAGAGCGTGAGATGCAAGCGTTCTACTATTTGGTTATTTATTTGATTAGACATTATTATAATATCACTGGAATTTGATATAAAAAATGTTTTGGTTATAGTAAGGTAAAAACTGTCTGTGTTTATGTGAGGGATGATCTTACTATTACCCTTTCTTTCGAAAGATTTTTCAAAGTTAAAAAATATAGTTGGAGTTTACTCACACCAGTCTCATGACTGACCCAGAGTTTATTTTGTTTTTTTCCTAAACTCTTGGGTGCCCAAATTTGTACGGGCAGTTAAGTATTTCAGGCTTTTACAAATACACTTGGAGGAGATTAAAGCAGGAGGGTTCACCGTTAGTTATTTAGAGTATTCCTCTGTGACTTATATGTATTGTACTCTGATGTGGTATGTATATACATACAGTTTTGTATTTCAAATATTATATTATATAATATATTTTATACGTTTCGATGTGAGATTCTATTTTGTTATTTCTGTTCCTCTTCTGTTTATTTCTATTTCTTTAATCCTAATGACTCGTATTTCTGTATTATTTGAGTTGGACGTGTGTTGTATTAGTCAGCTCAAATAGTACGGATATGCGGGCCGTTACAGTTGGTATCAAAGCTTAGGTTGAGTGAACACCTAGGCTTTGGTGGGGGTTTACTCATTAGAGATAGGGTCAGTAGTATCCTAGAATGAGCTGAGTATATATATATGAGAGGGCGTATTTGGAGATTTATATAAAAACTGTTTTATATTGTGTTGATCGATCTGTTGAGTGGTATATAAATTTCACATCGACACGTTTAGCTGACGTGGTCGATAGGGATTTATAAATGCTTGAATAGAGTAATTTGACACAGTATTGTTTTGAAAGCTGGGTAAATGAAATAATTTTACCCAAAAATATATTTTGATACAAAAATGAAGAATTTTCTAGAATTGTTTATATATAAATGTATTGATTGAGATTATAATTAAATTAGATTATAAAATTGAAATGGTTATATAACCAAATAGAACCTGTATATACAAATGAGATGAATTAAGATTAGACAGAAATTCGAATTTGGAATCTAAATCCCGGATGTTCGAAAAATATTTTCTGAAGTGTTATAAATTAATATAGCATTGTGTTGGAATAATTTTTGAATAAAAATAAATTTGAATGGATTTTGAAAATGACAAAGCATTGAATTCACTTCGGACACTGAAAAATAATTCCGATGATGAACTACGACATCGTCGGTGTTCATTTACGAGTTTCTAAGTGATGGATTGCTACCTTAGAGAAGTTTTTGATGGAAATTGGTATGAAAGAAAACAAGTTCGTTTGAAAATTCAAATGTTTTGAATTTGAGGAGGTTACAAATATATGTAATATATTTATATGATTTCAAAGGGATTTGAAATGAATTCCCGAAAGTTTGAATTCTGGAATCAAAATTTAACTTAAGTAAGTTAATTGGATTGGAATAATCAAATTGAATTGGGAAAGGTGAAACTGAAAATTTGATTTAAAATCAATTAAAATTAGCCAGAAGATAATAAATGTTTATTGTATTAACCGGATAATACCAAATATGCATAGAAAATTTTTCGTTCGTTAGAAACGAAGTAAATAAATTGATTAGAATCAATTAGGAACAATTTGAATGAAGTTAAATACGTATAGATAAAATATGAGTTGAATGTGAATAAATTCGTTGTAAGCCATTCGAATTGAATGAATGTAAGTATATATGATATGTAATGTGAATGGAGTAACGTATATACTAAATATTGGAACTTGTATTAGCATATACATGCTAAATATACATGATATGACTTGTTTGAAAATAAATCCATGTGTTTAACCTTTTTAATAGATATAACTTATTGAAATTTCATGTTTATGAGACTGATGAGTTTAAATTGAGTAAGTACAGGTACATGGAGCTACTTGGCTTGTTTTTGGATATGTAGACTACTTATATGCTAAGCATGCACTCTTGACAAAAGCTTATATAAGGTACGCCTATGTAAAATATCAAATTAGGTTATATGAACTATTTTTCGACCAACATGGGTCGATGTATGTTTTTTATCTTTTTTGGTATATTGCAAAAGCTCCTCCATACAGGGGAGACTCGGCCAAAAAATTTCCAAAATTTAGGGAGTTAGAAATTTTTAAAAAGTTTTGAAATTTTTTGGAAAGATTAAAGAGGTGTTTTCAAATTGAATTAAATTTGAAGATTGTTGAAAGGGAAGTAGGAGACTTAATATTTCCATGAAACTTAAAATTGTATTAGACTTCAGTATAGAATATGAAATACTGAGTATGACAAGTAGGCTTTTGAAAAAGTTAACGGGTCTGTAGCATTTCTTTTGCCTTAGTAATTTCGGGGACGAAATTCTTTTAAGGGGGAAGGAATGTAACGTCCCGGATTTCTAGCCATTTAACGTTGAATATTTATATTCAGTTTAAATATTGAATTAGAATTTTAAATGGATTTTTTTATTTATCGATTTAATAGTAGATATACGATTTAATTTCAAATATATAGAGTTATTGTATATGGGAACAACAAATAATCGAGTTCGCAATTAAAAACTGAATCTAAATAATTCAGTCGATTAATATAAATTTTATATTAAATTAGAACAGTAAAATATAATTTATAATCAATGAATTTAGCTGTTGGAAATCAAATTAAATCTAAATCGATAATTTAAATTAGTTATATTCTTTACATTATCAAATTTAATTTCAGAACCCGCTCCGTTGAATCCAGAATACCAAATAACATTGGAAACATCTGTCATTACGATTAAATAGCTGTTCGAGATTTTTAATTAAGCGACCACGATATATTTTAATTAAAATAAAATCAAATCAACTTCTTTTCATTCGAACATCAACCGACCTACTTTTATAACGCCACCTAAAATTGAAAACACGCAAATATATTTTTCCTCGAGCCAAAAATATTGTTTCCCTCCTTCATTACCAAGTAATCAGAAAGTTAATGGCGAAATGAAATGCGGTGTACCTTCTGTCTTCTTCACTTCTATATATTGAGAAACACCTTGGATTTTATTCTTCATCCCTCAAAATAGAAAACCGATTAAGGCCTTTCCTCTTCATTCCTTTCTCTTGGAAATTGAAAAAACCAAATCCACCTTAAAAAAACAAAATTGCAAATCGCTATTTGAATAAACGAGCTTTTCCTGAAGCTCGACCAAGGACAGCAGCGCTCATGAACTATGGTACAAATGGCCTCGTATCTCGACTGCAAGCAAAGTTAGGGTTGGAGTTCCATTCGTTTTAGGAAAAGGGGAGGTAGCACGAATTGTTCTGTGGGTACAACATGTTGAATAGTATTGGTGGGAGGAATATTGGGTGGTCCGATCATCATTTGGGGGTTGCGCAAGCTGTTGTAAGTCGTGAATGAGGGAAGGCTTCAAATTCTGCATATGGGTGATGTAGGGGATGAATTTGCGATGGTAAAGAGAGTAAGCGATGGAGTTTCTGATGCATGGGTTCCTGGATCACATGAAGGCCGAATCCTGTAGCTCAAGAAGCTCCAGGTCAGAGTGAATCAAAGGCGATTGAGTTGCCTTTTTGTGGTGACTGCTAGGTATGTTGATGCATGGTTGGCTGAACTGGGTTGGGTAGGATGTTTAGCAGTAGGGTTATTGGAAAGCTCTGTCTTTATTTGAGAAAGAAGGTGGAGAATTTTCATTTGCAATATGCTGTAGAGGTCATCACAGTGATGAGGAAGGTGAAAATTTGGATTGTCCAGTCTTAGGTGGCTCATTGATGCTGCAAGGTTGATGTTCAGCTGCTTGAATGTAAATGGTATTACGGTGATGACTGGGGAGCATGGCGTTGGTCGATGATAGTAATTAGGATTTGTAGGAATTGGGATTCGCAGTAGTAGTGGGATCATTCTGGTAGTGTAAAGTGATGTAGAAACCAACAGTTTTGTAGTGAAGTCGAGGCATGAGTTTTGGGAGAGGTAGTAAGGTATATATCTTTTATGAAATTTTATATACAAAGATTAGTTAGTTATTTATATTTATTAAATTTAAATTGGTAACCGTTAAAATAAAATATAATTTTTTCCATTTAAGTAGTTAAATAAATAAATGTTTAATCAGTAAATTTATATCAAATAATCGTAGGTATAAATTCATTCAGGATGATTCAATAGCGCAACGATGTGGAATTTAATTGGATATTTGATAAATAAAAAAAAGGTGAGTAAATCTCACTTAAAAATTTATTTTTATCATTTAAATAAATTGTTGGCTGCTCGGTTGCATTTATAAATTGTTTATTGTTTATCAGTCTTTGTTATTATTTTTTTTGAAATTGAGTCTTTGTTATTATATATATATAAGTTATATTAGGCTCGGTGGTTGTGGCCATTATTATATATATATATTGGATATTTCCCGCAGTACTATTAGCGGATGCTCGCAGTATTATTAGCGGATAACCTTATGCGCCCCAGAATACATTATAGTGGATCACCTTCGTACTGCGATGTCCTGCCTTGAAGCACGATTGCTATTATTTATGTTGTCTGACATCTTTGGATGAAGGAAACATGTTGGAGGAATCCAACCGGATTCCTCAAATTTATTTACCATTGTTTACATATTTATTTATGTGTGGATGTGTGAATTGAATGGATGATTTATGTGATTGGATATTAGAATATCACTGGCCCCAGATATTTATATTTTAAAAATATTAAAAAGGGATTTTTGGTTTTATAAAGGAAAATTTACTTTTCGAAATGGAAATGGTATTTCGAATGGATTGAGAAATATTAACTTGTTTTTATTAATAAAAACAAGTAGTCGAATTTATAGACAATGTTATAAATGGAAAGAAATATTATCGTTTGATAATATTAGATTTTAAATTTAAGTCTAAATTTAGAAAGGAAAATTTGTTTTCTAGAATGAGAATTGGATTTCAAATAATATTTGAAACAGAAACTTTTTCTAATATTTAAAACAAGAAGGGAAATTTATAAACGATATTTATGAATAAAATAGGAGAATTTTTATTGGATAATTTATAATTTGAATTCAAGTATGAATTTAAAAGGGAATTTATAATTTGGAATCATTTCAAGACAAGGGAATGATGAAAATTTATTCCGATGTTCGGAATGTTAGTTTAAATAAAATAAATCCATGAGATTTATTATTAAAATTTGACGATGTTGAATTTACAAATGCAAATTGTTTCAGAAAGGAAATTATGATTATATCTAGTAGAAATTATATTTTAGAACTATAATCTAAGAAGCTGATACTTCAATATTTAAGGATGAAAATATAATTAATATTTATACATATAAGTTATAGTAAAAAAATGGAAATTTAGTTTGAAATGGAGTTTAATTTGGAAATTTGCTTTAAGATATGTAATGCGTAGTTAATTTATAAACAACATTTATAAATGAAATGAAGTCAGATGATTTGAAAATGGATTATTCCAAAGTAAACAGGGTTTCTAAACCCATATTTTAATAGACTAGAAAGTGTATTTTAATCAAGCTTTTGTATTACAAGCTTGTAAATATCTCAAGATAAGAACATTGTCGGTCAAAGTCTGTGAGGTAAATAAAATACTCCAACTTGAACGACTCCACTATCATCAAGGGATGACATTAGTTTGTAATGGTTAACGGATATTGAAATGAGTTATTTTTCCAGTTATGTTCAATTGTAATCTTCAAAGCTTGAAGTTGGATAAAACAGTCGGGTTTATATAGAAATTGATATTTAATGTGTAATTGAGCTATGAATAAATTTATAATCAAGTTATGAATTGGGAATGGAATAATTGATGATTTAGAGTAATCGAAAATATTAAGTTAAATTTGGAAAGCTAGTTTAATATATATTATAATTTTTGAAAATGGAGTTGGAATTGAATTATAAACGAAGTTTTAAACGTTTATGATTAAATTTAATTAAAACGAACTCGCTACAGCGCGGTAGTTCGTAAATTGGCGATTCGAATTTCAATTGAGTATCCAGAACTCAATATAAGTCGGACTTCGATGAAACATGTAACGACCCAGAAAATCTGAACCAATTTAAAAATTTTAAATTGGCTAAAATAATGGATTTTAAATATTTAAAATAAATATTTTAAGTAATGGCGATGAAAACTGAGTTGAATCGACATTTGAAAACCAATATAATTAAATATAATTATATATAGAATTGAAAATAGCGCGGTAGTTCGAAAATTCGATTTCTAATTTCAAATGAATATACAGAATTCAATATAAGTCAGAATTGAACGAAACAAGAAATATTTGAATCTGTATAACTATATCTTTATAACGAAGTTAACAAACTGAGATTTCATCTTAGAAATGATAAGATATGTCCAGTTTAAAATTAGAAATAGTCGCTGTGGAATTTATATATATTTATATATATATAAGGCCCTTAAAAATGGACATTTTGCAAATGACCTCGGATTTCGACGAAACCACTTTTGTTGGATTCGCAGGGTCAGGTTATTGTTAGGTTTCAAATTTCATAATTTTTCGAATCAATATGTGAGAGTGGCAAAAGAAAACGCGTTTGACCAGTTTTCGTTGATTTTAATCGAATGGAAATTGGCCATTTTTCAAACGGCCTCAGAATTTGACGAAACTAGTTTTGTTAGGACCGTATCGTCAATACGAAGCTAGAAAATATTTTTCTGGAATTTTTCTAGTTAGTATGTGACCCCGGTAATTTGAAATGTACGTTTAAAATTCAATATAATGATTTAAATGTAAATTCAACAGAAACTGATTGTAACGATCACATCAGCTTGCGATACATATCCCATTGTGTTCGGAATGGGGGTTAAACGCTATGGACGACAGGTGGTGGGCCTCGTTTAGGGGTCGTACGTAAAAGGTCAACTCTTTGCTAAATATAATAATTAAATAATAATTAAATAATAAAAGATGGTACTCTTCCCTCCCTCCCTTTTATTCTTCCTCCTGGCCCCCGTTCACTATAATTTCGAATCAGAAAGAAAAAAAAAAAAAAAAAAAACCCTAGAAATCGAATCGCCGCCGCCCCCATCCCGAAGCCACCCTCGCGACCGCCTCCTTCCAGCCAAGGGCCCCGCCTCCACCTCGAACCCCTCGCCGATCGCTCGCGAAGTTGAAGCCCCCCTGGTTCGCAACGTTGAACTGCCGACCGCCACCCTCGAGAGCCGCCTCCGACGATCTGCTAACCCCCTTTTTTCTGTAAGTATTTTCGTTTTTTTTTTTTTTTTTTTTATTTTTTTATTTTTGAATTCTTGAAAACTGAGATTTATAAAATAATTTTAAAACTGTTTTTTTTATAAAACCGAATTTAAAAACTGTTTTATGTTAAAGTATTAAAATTGAAATTATTTAAAGTTTAAAAACTGTTTTATGATTAAAAGATTAAAACTGAAATTGTTTAAGGTATTTTAAAAAAAAAACCGAATTTTAAAAGCAAGGAAAAACTGATTTGGGTTTTAATAATAAAAACTGATTTGTAAATAAAATAAAAACTGAAATTTATAAAAGAATTTTTAGAACTGAATTTTATAAAAGAAATTAAAACTGTTTTGAAAAAGAATTTTTAAAACTGGTTTTTTTTAAAAAAAGAAAGTATAAAACTGTTTTGAAAAAGAATTTTTAGAACTGAATTTTATAAAAGAAATTAAAACTGATTTGAAAGTCAAAATGAAAATCATATTTTTATATGTTGAAAGTCGAAATAAAAATCATATTTTTATATGTTGAAAGTCGAAATAAAAATCATATTTTTATATGTTGAAAGTCGAAATAAAAATCATATTTTTTATATGTTGAAAGTCGAAATAAAAATCATATTTTTATATGTTGAAAGTCGAAATAAAAATCATATTTTTATATGTTGAAAGTCGAAATAAAAATCATATTTTTATATGTTGAAAGTCGAAATAAAAATCATATTTTTATATGTTGAAAGTCGAAATAAAAATCATATTTTTATATGTTGAAAGTCGATATAAAAATCATATTTTTATATAATGAATAGCGAAGTCAAAATTCGATTTTTATGTATTGAATAGCATAGTAAAAATTCTATTTTTACATGTGTAGAGAATACGGGTGAAAGCGACAAATAGGCGAAGATTTCTATTAAGAAGAGTCTTGAAGTTGGATAGCTATTGGTGAGATTTCTGATTTAAAATTTATATATATATAAGAGTGAAATGGAAGTGAATAGCTATATATAAATATCTATATATATATATATATATATACGCCCCTCGTCCACAAACCATGGACGATATTTATTGGTTGAAATTGTGGTGAAAATTGAATGATTGTTTGGGATTGTTTGTGATGGATATTGGTTGATTGTGGTTGAAAAATACCCGTTTGTGGTTGTGAAATATTTGGTTGAAACCACTTAGGATTAGTTTGTGGAAATGAATAAAAATATATACATGCCGCCTGCGTGCGAACTAGATGCATGTTTCCCATTGTCAAAAACCGCGAGGTTTTAAGGTAGAGCGAGGAGCCGTACTAGGGACGGTGCCGGTGTAACTACCCTGCCGTTATGCTGCCGAAATTTTGAATAATATTTGTGTGTTTGAATTATTTTCATATGCTTAAACTATATTTATTCCTTATATAGAAAACATTCATGTGTTAAATTGATATTCATTCGTTGTTTAGAAATTCATGTGTTGAATGGTATTCTTATTTTGAAATAAATTGTTCGATAATAAAAATCACATTTTTATCTATATATAAAAACTATAGAAAACATTCATGTGTTGAATTGATATTCATTCGTTGTTTAGCAATTCATGTGTTGAATGGAATTCATATTTTGAAATAAATTGTTCGATAATAAAAATCACATTTTTATCTATATATAAAAACTATAGAAAACATTCATGTGTTGAATTGATATTCATTCGTTGTTTAGCAATTCATGTGTTGAATGGAATTCATATTTTGAAATAAATAGTTCGATAATAAAAATCACATTTTTATCGATATATAAAAACTATAGAAACATTCATGTGTTGAATTGATATTCATTCGTTGTTTAGAAATTCATGTGTTGAATGGTATTCATATTTTGAAATAAATAGTTCGATAATAAAAATCACATTTTTATCGATATATAAAAACTATAGAAACATTCATGTGTTGAATTGATATTCATTCGTTGTTTAGAAATTCATGTGTTGAATGGTATTCATATTTTGAAATAAATTGTTTGATAATAAAAAAAGCACCTTTTATAGACTATATGAACTATATAGAAAAATAGTGTTTTGAAATAAATTATTTTACAATAAAAATCACATTTTTATTGTATGTATAAATCGTTGAAATGTGAAGTGTTAAAATAGCCACTTGTTCAAAATAAACATATATGAGTTGAAATATTCATTAATTAGCTAATGAAATGATTTGCACCTATTTATGTAACATTAGAATGAATGGAGTTTTTAAACCAAATAGAAATCAAATATGAAGTTGAATAGAAAATGAAAAATGATATGAACTGTATATATATGTACATGCATATTCATTGAACAGGTTATAGCAAAGGGGCTAGAGAAGAGGAATAAAATTTTGTGCCCGACAAATAGGTACACATTTACTGATTTGTTTGGGTGATGATTTTGAGCCTGATTGGCTAGCCGCTTGGCTTTTTCTTTTTCTTTTTGAGATTAGAAGGACCGGGACGCTATTTGCGATTTCCCGACGCTCCCGGTGCAGGGGAGGTTATGGCGAAATTTTTCCAAAATTTAAGGTGTTAGAAAAATTTTTGAAGTGAAAACGATATAGAAATCATTGAATGAACTATATTTATATAACTATATAAATATAAATAAAATTAAAACGAAACGAGGCCGTGCAGTTCGTATTTTGAAACCGTGATTTCAAACGACTAGTACGGGAAATCCGACCATTGGATTTTCCCGAAACCTCAACCGTCGGGTTCGCCTTGGAATAATCTTTCCAACGGCACCAACCTTGTAAAAATCCAACGGTTGGATTGTCTGGAATGTTTAATTCAAATTTGAAGAAAAACAGCGCCAGAATCGATTTTATTTATATATAAATATAAATAGAATTATATTTAATCGAATAACGACGCTGCAGTTCGTATTTTGAAATCGAAATTTCAAACGATTGTACCGGGAGATCCGACCGTCGGATTTTCCCGAAACTGGAACCGTTGGGTTCGTTTTGAAAAGACCTTTCTAATGATGTAAATTTTGTGAAGATCCAACGGTTAGATTTTCAGATATGTGTAAATCAAATCTGAAGAAAAACAGCGCCACGGCCGCCTTATGGCCCGAAGCGTCGTTTTGAATATATTAGCTATTTTAAAATAAATAAAAATAGCGATAAATAGTTATAAAATATCGTAAGCGATATGGAATGGAAATAAACTGAATTTGCTTGATTTATGTGATGTTTGATGGTTGAATGTGTTTGGTGTGAAAACTATATAAAGAACACAATTGGTGTTGTCGAATAATTTAACCATTGAAATAAATCGATTTGAAATTCTAAATATACGTGAATTATTTGAAAAGGCCGAGTTAATTCTCATTTCGAATAATCGACCGACGATTGAAATTCGAAGATGAAGACGATGGTCGAAGACCGGAGATCTTCACCTCGTTTGGATGGTAACCGAGGTCCTGATTGGGAGGCATCCCGAAATATGGATAATGAGTGGTGATCGTTCAGACGTACGTGTTGATCGAAGGGTTTGCGAGGTATTTAGTGCCTCCGGTTTCGTTCAGACCCAGAACGGACTTGTAAATGGACTGTGTGTCTGACATAGGATTTATTCTGTGTGGCATGCTAAGATGCAGTGATCAGGGCTTCTGTTGAAAAGCAAAGTCTTGTGGTGATGATCAAAGCACCGCCTGTGTGGCGTGGCTTTGTGTATAACGTAAATTCGCGAGCCTCACACCCCGGTATGAACCTAAAACGGGAGAAAGGACATCAGGGAGGACATGCGTTTCTTTCTAGCTAGGGTGGTGTCAGTGACCTACCAGCCCTGACATTTATATACTTTTCACCTATGTGGTTGTTGCTGTTGCGAGGCGCCTCGGTTTGATCGGACGATCCGGGTCCGATGGAGTCATTCGTTGGCTCATTTACGCCCCAAAGGGCGGGGAAACGTATTGTTCAGGCACTATAATCCACATCGGTGGACCGGCCCTGACGATCCAAGGGGCAGTTGCGGCTGTTCCGGTGGCTCGGGCTAGAGAGTCACGAATTCGGTAAGGACTATCTTTTGCCTTGGTTCATGACGGAGATCCAATTTCCAAATACGTGACGATGCGATTTTGATTGTATACCTATATATGGCGACATAGTGGTATGGGGCATTAATGCCGTCTATGATTAATAGTTATGATTTGAAATTATTTTCAAAACATATAAACACTAGCAATAATATCAAATGCCTTTGTTTTATTCGTATCAAGCATATCTTGGCCGTTATAAGGTAAAAACTCTATCCTCCGGTTTGCGTTGCATTGTGTGATGGGAACTGAGTCTTATAACGGCTTCATTTTTATAAAAAGCATAGCGATGTTTAAAAGAAAGATTTGTTTTAAAGCACTGGCAATCCAATGGAGTAAACCCGTTCCACGAAAGTGGCGTGGTCCTGTGATTAGCCAATTATATATATGTGTTGAGTGGATTTCTCATACCAGTCCCATGACTGACTCGTAGTTTGTTTCACTCTCAAACTCGGGTGCCCCTTTTTCTACACGGGCAGCCTTGTATTCAGGTTTAGCTGGTTCTTCTTTCTGGATAGCTGGAGCTGAAGATGGATTCTATCATTTATTTCTTTTTATGCTGTTCAGCTCCTATTGTACCTATTTTGTTTATTTCCGCTGTAGACATTTATGTATAGCTGAACTGTATTTGTACTAAGTAAGATCCTGTATACTGTGTAACTCTGATGATTACTTTTATCCAGTATATTTTGTTGTTCATTCTGGTGTATTTATTTAATTCTGTTCTGCTATTATATGTTTCTGTGTTATATTCCAAAAGATAACCTTGTTTCCGTGAGAACGGGAATTCGGGTCGTCTCAACGTGGTATCGGAGCTTTGGTTAAGCTTAGTTCTGGAATATAACATTTGAACGAACTCGTCAGAAATAGAACCAGTAGTGTTCTAGGACGGGTAACTCTATACAGATAGGATCAGTAATATCCTAGTATGAGTAAAGCAGAATGAAATTACACCTTGATAGACACATTTACATTTGAAGTATGTGTTTCTATATGTTAAACTATCTTTTCTGTGACCTGACACTTGATCTGCTAATTGCAGAAGTACTAGAAAAATGAGTGCCAGAAACAGAAGGAATACAGAACCCGATCTAGAGGCTCTATTAAAGAAATATCGAAATCTGAACGGAGCGCAATTCTCGGGCAATGAATCTATTATTCAAACTCAAGCCTGGTTGAGTTCTGTCGAAAGAATCTTTGAGCATATCCAGCTGAGAGATGACCAGAAACGGTTAGTAGCATCTTGGGCGCTCAAAGAAGAAGCTTTAATCTGGTGGGAAACAATCATCAGAGATAATCCAGAAGGTGATATCACCTGGGACAGATTCAAAGTGATTTTCCTAGAGAGATTTACTCCTCCCGAAGTAACCGAGAGATTATGTGATGAATTTTCTTATCTAATACAAGGTGATATGACCATTCCCGAATATCATAAGAAATTCAATGAACTTGCTCACTTTGCTCCCCATTTAATTCAAAATCCGAAGAGGAAGAATATGAGATTTATTCACGGGCTTCAAAGGAAATACCAGAATAAGGTATTGGGGCATGTGAAGCTTCCTTTTTCTGAAATGATATATATGGCCTATCAGTATGAAGATCTCCATAAGAAAGGAATGTTATGCGACGAAGAAGAAGTCAGTTCTAGTGACATAGCAAAGTCAGAAGCTGATATTCCTGAAGCCAGTACAAAGTCTGAGGTCAGTAAGAAGCCCAATGCTAAGAGGAAAAGGGCTGAATCTGGGAAAGGACTGGTAACGACAACTGTATGCTCTAACTGCAATAAGCAAGGACATCTCTCGATGAGTTGCCGATCTCTAAAGAAACAAAGAAATGAAGGATCTAAGTCTATTAAGAAATTTCAAGAGACTAGAGAATGCAGCATTTGCCATCGGTTTGGCCATGTCAGACAGGATTGCCGGCTGTTAAAGGCAACCAAGGTGGCTCAAATAAATGAAGTAGCAGAAACCTCTGAGCCCTCAGCTAGTCAAGAAAGGGCCGACGTCTTAGAAGGCACGCTCAATGTCAAAAACATTCCAGTTAAAGTACTGTTTGACACAGGTGCGTCGCGAAGCTTTATTTCAAAGAGTGCCGCTAAGAAACTTGATTTAAACTTGAGGAAGCTTAAAGAGCCAATGACTGTCCGAAATCCAGTTGGAGGATCCATCAATCTCAGTTGGGTTTGTGCAGTACCCGTCTCCTTTTCTTGCTATAAATTCCCTATTATCTCTGTAGTCATGAATTTTGATGAATTCGATCTTATTCTGGGATTGGACTGGTTGACCAAATATGAAGCTGAAGTTAAATGCGCCGATAGAGTCGTAAAGGCGAGGATTAAATCAGGCGATTATATAACCATTCCCTGTGAAGGTCAGAATGCTAATAGAAAAGACTTCTGGGCAGCTTTGAATGTTTCTCCATCCCAAATAGAAAATGTCCCTGAAGTTACAGAGAATATTCCTGACCTCATCAAAGACATTCCTGTCGTCAAGAACTATGCGGATGTGTTCGAAGAAGTTGTTCGCTTACCTCCGCAGAGAGAAATAGATTTCAAGATTACTTTGATTCCCAATGCAAGGCCGGTAGTTCACGCTATTCGAAGAATGTCCTTGAAAGAGAAGGAGGAATTAGACAATCAAACAAGACAGCTAGTGTGGAAGGGTCTAATCAGGCCTAGTTTCTCTGATTGGGGTGCAGCCGTGGTATTTGTCCCAAAATCTGACGGTACTTTACGTCTATGTGTGGATTATCGTGATTTGAACAAACAGACAATAAAGAACAAGTATCCATTGCCGCGGATTGATGATTTGTTGGATCGATTAAATGGAGCACAAGTATTCTCACGAATGGACCTAGCTACAGGATTCCATCAACTTCGAATTGCCGAAGAGTGTGTTCCAATGACAGCGTTCAGAGGCCCCGACTTATTCTACGAGTGGTTAGTAATGCCGTTCGGCTTATGTAACGCTCCCGCTTACTTCGTCGATCTAATGAACAGAGTGTTCAGAGGAGTACTGAACAAATTTGTTTTGGTTTTTATTGATGATATTCTAATCTTCTCTAAATCAAAGGCCGAACATGAAAAGCATCTGGAACAGGTTCTAGAAATTCTGAGACGGAATGTATTGAAGGCAAAGTTTTCCAAATGTATATTCTGGCAGGATGAAGTGAAATTTCTCGGCCACGTCGTATCTAAAGATGGAATCGCTGTGGACCCAAGCAAAATCACAGCTATTCAGAATTGGAAACAGCCCAGTACTCCCACTGAAGTCCGCAGTTTTCTCGGATTGGCTAGCTATTACCGAAAGTTCGTTAAAGACTTTTCGAAGATATCTGGTCACTTAACTAAGCTAACAAAGAAGCATTCTAAGTTCAAATGGATCAGGAAAGTGAGGAGGCTTTCGAAGAGCTAAAGTTGAGATTAACTACAGCTCCAGTGTTAACCATCATTGATGGCAACCAGGATTTAAAAGTCTGGACTGATGCGTCTAGAGAAGGCCTTGGCGCAGTGTTAATGCAAAGAGGTCAAGTAATTGCTTATGCTAGCCGTCAACTGAAGCCGCACGAGAAAAACTACGTAACTCATGATCTTGAGTTATTGGCTATCATATTCTCTTTGAAAATCTGGAGACACTATCTTCTGGGCGAGAGGTTTGAACTGTTTACAGATCACCAGTCGTTAAAGTATCTGTTCACTCAGAAAGACCTGAACTTGAGGCAACAACGTTGGCTGGAGTTTCTTGCAGCATATGACTTTGAAATTATATACACTCCAGGAAAAGCCAATGTCGTGGCTGATGCGTTAAGCAGAAAGAACGTAATGATCGCCAGCTTTATTATCACAACTTCCTTGATTGACAAAATATCTATTCTTCAGAAGGAGGATAACTTTATAAAAGATATGATCAAAAGGATTCGGAAAGGCGAACCCTCGTGTTTTCAAATAGATAACGACGAGACCTTGAGGTTAAAAGGAAGGATTTGTGTTCCTGACGTTCCTGAGCTAAAAAGGGAAGTGTTAGATGAGTGTCACAAGTCCAAGCTGAGTATCCATCCTGGCGTGGCCAAAATGTATAACGATCTCAAAAGAACATTCTGGTGGAAGGCTATGAAAAGAGACGTTTCAATATACGTTAGTCGATGCCCTACCTGCCAGCTAGTCAAAAGCGACCAACAGAAATTGGCTGGATTATTACAACCGCTGGAAGTTCCTGGCTGGAAGTGGGAACATATTTCTATGGATTTCATTGATGGTTTGCCCAGAACCAGAAAGGGAAATGACAGTATTTGGGTGATCGTAGATCGCTTCACGAAGACCGCCCATTTTATACCTGTCAAATCAAACAGAACTGCTAAGAGTCTGGCGCAGATTTACTTCAGGGAAATAGTTAGACTACATGGAGTGCCACTCAGTATAGTAAGTGATAGAGATACAATATTCACTAGCAAATTCTGGGAAGCATTTCAAGTCGAGCTGGGAACGAAGTTAAACTTGAGTACCGCTTATCATCCTCAGACAGACGGTCAGACTGAGAGGGTGAATCGCATTTTAGAAGATCTATTGCGGGCTTGTGTTATAGATTTCGGTGGATCATGGGAAGACCATCTGCATTTGGCTGAATTCTCTTATAACAACAGCTACCAGGCGAGTCTGACAATGTCGCCATTCGAAGCATTGTATGGTAGACCGTGCCGATCTCCTGCTTGTTGGGTCGAGCCTGGAAATAGACTTGTGTTGGGTCCTGATATGATTCGAGAAGCTGCCGACAAAGTCGATTTTATTAAAAAGCGATTACTCGCCGCTCAAAGCCGACAAAAGAGCTATGCCGATAAAAGAAGAAGAGATTTATCCTTTGAAGTTGGCGACTACGTATATCTGAAAGTATCGCCGATGAGAGGAGTTATCCGGTTCGGTAAAACTGGAAAGTTAGCGCCCAAATTTATTGGTCCGTTTCCTATTCTGGAACGGATTGGAACTCTCGCATATAGGGTCAAACTGCCTGACTGGTTGCCTGGAGTGCATGATGTATTTCACATATCTCAACTTCGAAAGCACGTTCATGATCCAGACTTGATCGTGGAAGAAGCAGCTCAGCAGGATATTGAAATTACTCCAGAATTAGCTGTGAGGCGAGAGCCGCTAAAGATTATCGGCAAAGAAACCAAAGAGCTGAGAAACAAGAAGGTTCACTTAGTCAAAGTGCAATGGAGTGGAGATCCGCGAGATTGTACTTGGGAAACTGAGGAGAGCATTCAGAAAGCTTATCCTAGATGCCGAGTAGATATCTCTGATTGACTCTGGTGCAAGGTACATTTACCCTACCTTGCATTACCTTTTAATTCTCTATTCTGTTGCTATTTTCTTCCCATGGATGTGCATTGTTTATTCTATACTCTGAATATTAAAAACAAATTGGTTGTTGTATTGTGGGATTGTAGATTTATCAAACCACTTTCGACTTAATTCCTTTTCGGGGACGAAAAGTTTTAAGTGGGGGAGATTGTAACGACCCAGAAAATCTGAACCAATTTAAAAATTTTAAATTGGCTAAAATAATGGATTTTAAATATTTAAAATAAATATTTTAAGTAATGGCGATGAAAACTGAGTTGAATCGACATTTGAAAACCAATATAATTAAATATAATTATATATAGAATTGAAAATAGCGCGGTAGTTCGAAAATTCGATTTCTAATTTCAAATGAATATACAGAATTCAATATAAGTCAGAATTGAACGAAACAAGAAATATTTGAATCTGTATAACTATATCTTTATAACGAAGTTAACAAACTGAGATTTCATCTTAGAAATGATAAGATATGTCCAGTTTAAAATTAGAAATAGTCGCTGTGGAATTTATATATATTTATATATATATAAGGCCCTTAAAAATGGACATTTTGCAAATGACCTCGGATTTCGACGAAACCACTTTTGTTGGATTCGCAGGGTCAGGTTATTGTTAGGTTTCAAATTTCATAATTTTTCGAATCAATATGTGAGAGTGGCAAAAGAAAACGCGTTTGACCAGTTTTCGTTGATTTTAATCGAATGGAAATTGGCCATTTTTCAAACGGCCTCAGAATTTGACGAAACTAGTTTTGTTAGGACCGTATCGTCAATACGAAGCTAGAAAATATTTTTCTGGAATTTTTCTAGTTAGTATGTGACCCCGGTAATTTGAAATGTACGTTTAAAATTCAATATAATGATTTAAATGTAAATTCAACAGAAACTGATTGTAACGATCACATCAGCTTGCGATACATATCCCATTGTGTTCGGAATGGGGGTTAAACGCTATGGACGACAGGTGGTGGGCCTCGTTTAGGGGTCGTACGTAAAAGGTCAACTCTTTGCTAAATATAATAATTAAATAATAATTAAATAATAAAAGATGGTACTCTTCCCTCCCTCCCTTTTATTCTTCCTCCTGGCCCCCGTTCACTATAATTTCGAATCAGAAAGAAAAAAAAAAAAAAAAACCCTAGAAATCGAATCGCCGCCGCCCCCATCCCGAAGCCACCCTCGCGACCGCCTCCTTCCAGCCAAGGGCCCCGCCTCCACCTCGAACCCCTCGCCGATCGCTCGCGAAGTTGAAGCCCCCCTGGTTCGCAACGTTGAACTGCCGACCGCCACCCTCGAGAGCCGCCTCCGACGATCTGCTAACCCCCTTTTTTCTGTAAGTATTTTCGTTTTTTTTTTTTATTATTTTTTTATTTTTTATTTTTGAATTCTTGAAAACTGAGATTTATAAAATAATTTTAAAACTGTTTTTTTTATAAAACCGAATTTAAAAACTGTTTTATGTTAAAGTATTAAAATTGAAATTATTTAAAGTTTAAAAACTGTTTTATGATTAAAAGATTAAAACTGAAATTGTTTAAGGTATTTTAAAAAAAAAACCGAATTTTAAAAGCAAGGAAAAACTGATTTGGGTTTTAATAATAAAAACTGATTTGTAAATAAAATAAAAACTGAAATTTATAAAAGAATTTTTAGAACTGAATTTTATAAAAGAAATTAAAACTGTTTTGAAAAAGAATTTTTAAAACTGGTTTTTTTTAAAAAAAGAAAGTATAAAACTGTTTTGAAAAAGAATTTTTAGAACTGAATTTTATAAAAGAAATTAAAACTGATTTGAAAGTCAAAATGAAAATCATATTTTTATATGTTGAAAGTCGAAATAAAAATCATATTTTTATATGTTGAAAGTCGAAATAAAAATCATATTTTTATATGTTGAAAGTCGAAATAAAAATCATATTTTTTATATGTTGAAAGTCGAAATAAAAATCATATTTTTATATGTTGAAAGTCGAAATAAAAATCATATTTTTATATGTTGAAAGTCGAAATAAAAATCATATTTTTATATGTTGAAAGTCGAAATAAAAATCATATTTTTATATGTTGAAAGTCGATATAAAAATCATATTTTTATATAATGAATAGCGAAGTCAAAATTCGATTTTTATGTATTGAATAGCATAGTAAAAATTCTATTTTTACATGTGTAGAGAATACGGGTGAAAGCGACAAATAGGCGAAGATTTCTATTAAGAAGAGTCTTGAAGTTGGATAGCTATTGGTGAGATTTCTGATTTAAAATTTATATATATATATAAGAGTGAAATGGAAGTGAATAGCTATATATAAATATCTATATATATATATATATATATACGCCCCTCGTCCACAAACCATGGACGATATTTATTGGTTGAAATTGTGGTGAAAATTGAATGATTGTTTGGGATTGTTTGTGATGGATATTGGTTGATTGTGGTTGAAAAATACCCGTTTGTGGTTGTGAAATATTTGGTTGAAACCACTTAGGATTAGTTTGTGGAAATGAATAAAAATATATACATGCCGCCTGCGTGCGAACTAGATGCATGTTTCCCATTGTCAAAAACCGCGAGGTTTTAAGGTAGAGCGAGGAGCCGTACTAGGGACGGTGCCGGTGTAACTACCCTGCCGTTATGCTGCCGAAATTTTGAATAATATTTGTGTGTTTGAATTATTTTCATATGCTTAAACTATATTTATTCCTTATATAGAAAACATTCATGTGTTAAATTGATATTCATTCGTTGTTTAGAAATTCATGTGTTGAATGGTATTCTTATTTTGAAATAAATTGTTCGATAATAAAAATCACATTTTTATCTATATATAAAAACTATAGAAAACATTCATGTGTTGAATTGATATTCATTCGTTGTTTAGCAATTCATGTGTTGAATGGAATTCATATTTTGAAATAAATTGTTCGATAATAAAAATCACATTTTTATCTATATATAAAAACTATAGAAAACATTCATGTGTTGAATTGATATTCATTCGTTGTTTAGCAATTCATGTGTTGAATGGAATTCATATTTTGAAATAAATAGTTCGATAATAAAAATCACATTTTTATCGATATATAAAAACTATAGAAACATTCATGTGTTGAATTGATATTCATTCGTTGTTTAGAAATTCATGTGTTGAATGGTATTCATATTTTGAAATAAATAGTTCGATAATAAAAATCACATTTTTATCGATATATAAAAACTATAGAAACATTCATGTGTTGAATTGATATTCATTCGTTGTTTAGAAATTCATGTGTTGAATGGTATTCATATTTTGAAATAAATTGTTTGATAATAAAAAAAGCACCTTTTATAGACTATATGAACTATATAGAAAAATAGTGTTTTGAAATAAATTATTTTACAATAAAAATCACATTTTTATTGTATGTATAAATCGTTGAAATGTGAAGTGTTAAAATAGCCACTTGTTCAAAATAAACATATATGAGTTGAAATATTCATTAATTAGCTAATGAAATGATTTGCACCTATTTATGTAACATTAGAATGAATGGAGTTTTTAAACCAAATAGAAATCAAATATGAAGTTGAATAGAAAATGAAAAATGATATGAACTGTATATATATGTACATGCATATTCATTGAACAGGTTATAGCAAAGGGGCTAGAGAAGAGGAATAAAATTTTGTGCCCGACAAATAGGTACACATTTACTGATTTGTTTGGGTGATGATTTTGAGCCTGATTGGCTAGCCGCTTGGCTTTTTCTTTTTCTTTTTGAGATTAGAAGGACCGGGACGCTATTTGCGATTTCCCGACGCTCCCGGTGCAGGGGAGGTTATGGCGAAATTTTTCCAAAATTTAAGGTGTTAGAAAAATTTTTGAAGTGAAAACGATATAGAAATCATTGAATGAACTATATTTATATAACTATATAAATATAAATAAAATTAAAACGAAACGAGGCCGTGCAGTTCGTATTTTGAAACCGTGATTTCAAACGACTAGTACGGGAAATCCGACCATTGGATTTTCCCGAAACCTCAACCGTCGGGTTCGCCTTGGAATAATCTTTCCAACGGCACCAACCTTGTAAAAATCCAACGGTTGGATTGTCTGGAATGTTTAATTCAAATTTGAAGAAAAACAGCGCCAGAATCGATTTTATTTATATATAAATATAAATAGAATTATATTTAATCGAATAACGACGCTGCAGTTCGTATTTTGAAATCGAAATTTCAAACGATTGTACCGGGAGATCCGACCGTCGGATTTTCCCGAAACTGGAACCGTTGGGTTCGTTTTGAAAAGACCTTTCTAATGATGTAAATTTTGTGAAGATCCAACGGTTAGATTTTCAGATATGTGTAAATCAAATCTGAAGAAAAACAGCGCCACGGCCGCCTTATGGCCCGAAGCGTCGTTTTGAATATATTAGCTATTTTAAAATAAATAAAAATAGCGATAAATAGTTATAAAATATCGTAAGCGATATGGAATGGAAATAAACTGAATTTGCTTGATTTATGTGATGTTTGATGGTTGAATGTGTTTGGTGTGAAAACTATATAAAGAACACAATTGGTGTTGTCGAATAATTTAACCATTGAAATAAATCGATTTGAAATTCTAAATATACGTGAATTATTTGAAAAGGCCGAGTTAATTCTCATTTCGAATAATCGACCGACGATTGAAATTCGAAGATGAAGACGATGGTCGAAGACCGGAGATCTTCACCTCGTTTGGATGGTAACCGAGGTCCTGATTGGGAGGCATCCCGAAATATGGATAATGAGTGGTGATCGTTCAGACGTACGTGTTGATCGAAGGGTTTGCGAGGTATTTAGTGCCTCCGGTTTCGTTCAGACCCAGAACGGACTTGTAAATGGACTGTGTGTCTGACATAGGATTTATTCTGTGTGGCATGCTAAGATGCAGTGATCAGGGCTTCTGTTGAAAAGCAAAGTCTTGTGGTGATGATCAAAGCACCGCCTGTGTGGCGTGGCTTTGTGTATAACGTAAATTCGCGAGCCTCACACCCCGGTATGAACCTAAAACGGGAGAAAGGACATCAGGGAGGACATGCGTTTCTTTCTAGCTAGGGTGGTGTCAGTGACCTACCAGCCCTGACATTTATATACTTTTCACCTATGTGGTTGTTGCTGTTGCGAGGCGCCTCGGTTTGATCGGACGATCCGGGTCCGATGGAGTCATTCGTTGGCTCATTTACGCCCCAAAGGGCGGGGAAACGTATTGTTCAGGCACTATAATCCACATCGGTGGACCGGCCCTGACGATCCAAGGGGCAGTTGCGGCTGTTCCGGTGGCTCGGGCTAGAGAGTCACGAATTCGGTAAGGACTATCTTTTGCCTTGGTTCATGACGGAGATCCAATTTCCAAATACGTGACGATGCGATTTTGATTGTATACCTATATATGGCGACATAGTGGTATGGGGCATTAATGCCGTCTATGATTAATAGTTATGATTTGAAATTATTTTCAAAACATATAAACACTAGCAATAATATCAAATGCCTTTGTTTTATTCGTATCAAGCATATCTTGGCCGTTATAAGGTAAAAACTCTATCCTCCGGTTTGCGTTGCATTGTGTGATGGGAACTGAGTCTTATAACGGCTTCATTTTTATAAAAAGCATAGCGATGTTTAAAAGAAAGATTTGTTTTAAAGCACTGGCAATCCAATGGAGTAAACCCGTTCCACGAAAGTGGCGTGGTCCTGTGATTAGCCAATTATATATATGTGTTGAGTGGATTTCTCATACCAGTCCCATGACTGACTCGTAGTTTGTTTCACTCTCAAACTCGGGTGCCCCTTTTTCTACACGGGCAGCCTTGTATTCAGGTTTAGCTGGTTCTTCTTTCTGGATAGCTGGAGCTGAAGATGGATTCTATCATTTATTTCTTTTTATGCTGTTCAGCTCCTATTGTACCTATTTTGTTAATTTCCGCTGTAGACATTTATGTATAGCTGAACTGTATTTGTACTAAGTAAGATCCTGTATACTGTGTAACTCTGATGATTACTTTTATCCAGTATATTTTGTTGTTCATTCTGGTGTATTTATTTAATTCTGTTCTGCTATTATATGTTTCTGTGTTATATTCCAAAAGATAACCTTGTTTCCGTGAGAACGGGAATTCGGGTCGTCTCAAAACAAGAAACGCTCGAACCGGTTAAATGATAGTTCTCAAATGGAAGAGAAAAATCTTGATCTCGTTGTACAGATTTTGAGTTATATCAGAATCAAATTTTAGAAAGTTCATTGTAAAATCGTTTAAAACCATAATGATTTCATTAATTTATTAAAGGGATTTTTAGTAAATAAAAATCTGAATTTCAATTAGAAAATCCAGATTTGAGTATAAAATAGATTTAAACTCAAGTGGAGTAAATGGATTGATTTTTGGGATAAAAATCAGATTTTTAATTATCGAATAAGGTTAACTAGTTCGAAAAGTAATTAATTAGTGGAGTTTTGGATTGAACTTGACTTTGGTTAAGTGAATTGAAATTATGAATTGAAATTGAACGTTTCAGTATATAACCTGAAATAAAGTTTGGAATTGAATATGCAATTTGAGTTTGACTTGGTTTAAGTCAATAATAATGTGTTTAAACACAACTGCTTCCAACAAAAAGTGAAATGAGCTATTTAAAGTATGAATTAGCAATTGAACGGGGTTAAATGAAAAATGTTATATTGATTGAAATAAATTGAGAATGGTTGAATATACGATAGACAGGTATGGGATGAAGGGTATAAAGTGAGAATGAAGATTATAATTTAAGTGCCCGACAAAAAGGTACATGTTTCAATTTCCGTATGAGGTTTTATGAGCCTATTGGGCTAGCCGATTGGCTTTTTGATTTTCTTTTTGAATGGAAAGGGCCTAGAAAGGCGCTTTGCAGTTGTACCGAGTGACCCATACAATGGAGGTGCTGGCGAAATTTTCCGAAAATTTAAGAAGATAAAATATTTTTAAGCATTTTTGACAACTGGAAACTAATATATCGATATATAGAATTCGGTAAGGAAACAAAAGTGTAAATGAAAAATAGAAAAGGGCCAGTGATTGCTTGATGGATGTTTTATTTTCCTTGATAGTTAAATCACCAACTATCAAAGATTTTTGACCATCGTTGTAAATACGGAGAGACCGATTGGATTTAATATCCGAAAACCACTCTGTATAGGCATAGGCATTGCGAAATAGATTATGCTGAAGATATTAAAGACGGAGTGAAATGTAAGGGCAGTTCTATTTGTCCAGACCCAAGACAACATGTATGGACGAATGTCTGACAGAGTATTTCCAATGATCACGCCATTGGTTTTTACGAATATACCAAGTTGGTGGGGAGAAGGCAACTTCTCTTTATTCTAACACTCGCAGTATATTTGTATAAATCACATTAGTGATTAACGGATTTGACGATGTGACATTCAAAGTGAATGGTGGCCAGATGTTCTGAAATGTTAAATGTGACCTCAAGCCTCATCAACCGGGAAATGACAAAATTGGGCAGGCAGTAAGGCTAGGTGGGTCATTCCCAAGCAGGGTATATTGTCACCATCTAGAGAAAATTTCATTATTTGTTCTTCTTTTATTTTCTGTATCTCCACGGATGCACGGTGGGCCCTTAAAATCGTAATGGGGTGACAATATATTCGATACACTCAAGCTAAATGAGTGGTCGGTCATGTGTGGCCGGGTTGCAAGATGTTCTTGCTGAACCCCAGTGTATCCCCTCTAGAGTACACTGATCGGAAGATGGTCCCATACCTTGTCATAGTTGGAATCCAATCTCCAATAAGCGCCCTGCGATTTCTGATTTTATACTATATATGTAGAGCATGAGATGCAAGCGTTCTACTATTTGGTTATTTATTTGATTAGATATTATTATAATATCACTGGATTTTGATATCAAGAATGTTTTGGTTATAGTAACGTAAAAACCGTCCGTGTTTATGTGTGGGCTCGTCTTACTATTACCCTTTCTTTCGAAAGATTTTTCAAAGTTAAACAATATGGTTAGAGTTTACTCACACCAGTCGCATGACTGACCCAGAGTTTATTTTGTTTTTTTCCCTAAACTCTTGGGTGCCCAAATTTGTACGGGCAGTCAAGTGTTCCAGGCTTTTACAGATACACTTGGAGGAGCTTGAAGCAGGAGGCTTCACCATTAGTTATTTTGAGTATTTCCATTGTGACGTATATGTATTGTACTATGATGTGGTATGTATATACAATATAGTTTTGTATTGCAAAGATTATATTATATAATATATTTTATTCGTTTCACTGTGAAATTCTGTTTTATTATTTCTGTTCCTCTTCTGTTAATTTCTATTTCTTTAATCCGAATGACTCATATTTCTGTATTATTTGAGTTGGATGTGGGTTGTATTAGTCGGCTCAGATAGTATGGATTTGCGGGTCGTTACACATTTCAACATATCTTATTTAAACATGTCATAATAACATTTCAATACTTTTAATTATTCTAGCCAATTCACATTGTACAATAACGGGGAATGTTAAACGATAATATATCATTATCTAAAATGATATAACTTAAATCCTCTTGCCTTGTTTGCTTTCCAAATCCTGGATCTGGTCCAGATCTAGCATTCCATGGTTTTCCCCTAATTGAATTCAGAACCTAACAACCATGGATTCATAGTTTTTACTAAAAGAAAATGGGAAGAAATAGGGGAAAACTGAATAGATCAAACCTAGAAAATTACATCATTTAGTATTTGATTATGAACACCTTCTAATTAATATTCTTCCTTTTCCTTCATATCTTGAGTTAGAATTTTCCTAAACTAATTATCTGATTTTTCTGAAGAGATTTGAGGAGGAGAAAGAATGGTAGAGCTTAGACGTTGTCTCAGAGAATGTAAGATTTAGGCTAGACTCTGCTAGCCTATTTATAGGTGTTCAGGATCTTATTGTACATGCATTGTAATAACCCGGAAAATCTGAACCAGTTTAAAATTTTTATTTTGGCAATTTTAGCGAATTTTGAATATTTATAATGGATTATTTTAAATAATATCAACGAGAAATTTATTTTGAATATAATTTGAACGTATATATTATATAAGTCTTCGTTAGAATATATAATATTTATATATAATTATAAATAGAATTGAAAATGGCGCGGTAGTTCGATAATTCGATTTCAAACTTCAATTGAATGTACCGGGTGCAAAACAATCCGGATTTTAGTGAAACCAAAAACATTAGGATCTATTCGTGAATATCTTCCCAACGAATCCGACAAATCGAAATTTCATAGCGGGAATCAAAAGATATGTCCAGTTGAAAATTCTGAATAGTCGCTATGGAATTCAGGCCCTTAAAAATGGGAATTTTGCAAACGACCTCGTATTTCGACGAAACCACTTTTGTTGGGTCCGTGATGTCAATTTATAGCTAGATTCCAAATTTCATAATTTTTCGAATCAATATGTGAGCGTGGCAAAGGAAAACGCATTCGACCAGTTTCAGTTGATTTTAATCGACTGGAAAATGGCCATTTTTCCAACGGTCTCGGAATTCGACGAAACTAGTTTTGTTAGGACCGTATCGTCAATACGAAGCTAGAAAATATTTTTCGGGAATTTTTCTAGTTAGTATGTGACCCCGGTAAATTGAAATGCGCATTCAAATTCAATATATGGAGTTATATGTTGATTTTAACGGAAACCGATCGAAACGATCGAATCAGCTTGCGATACATATCCCATTGTGTTCGGGATGGGGGTAAAACGCTATGGACGACAGGCGGTGGGCCTCGTTTTGAGGTCGAAAATAAAAGTTGCTTTTTGGTGGAAAATAAAATAATTAAAAATTAATATTCTCTCTCCCTCTCCTTTATTTCTCTCTGCCCCCCCCCCCCGTTATAATTCGTTGTACAGAAAAGAGAAAGAAAGAAAAAAGGGAAATCGTGGTCGATAGAGCGCCGCCCCCCTAAACCGCCGCCGCCACCATATCGCACCCCCCCGATGGATCGCCAACCGCGACAGCCCTCCTTCTCTCTCTACTGCGAGTGCCCAAACCTCCATCGCCGGAAACCCTAGCCGCCATCCCCTGGACCTCCGACCACCGCCTACGCCAGTCCCCACCCCCACGGCCTCCTCTCCGACCCCCTCCAACGATGGTGCAGCAGCGCCCCCCCAAACGAAAGGTGATTTTCTTATATATTTAAATTCAGTTTTAATTTCTATAATTCAGTTTTAATTATAGTTTTTATTTAAAATGTATATGAGAAAAATATATATTTTTAACATGAAAAGTTTGATTTTTATAAGTAGGAAGGTTTACTTTTATATATATGAATGGCTATAAAAAGATTAGAATTTTAAAGCAAGGAAATATTTGATCTTTACCCTTGTAAAGATTTGATTTTTATCCTAGTAAAGATATGGTCTTTATCCATAAAAAGTTATGATTTTTATTTATATAGGTAGCGAATAAAAATGTGACTTTTATGTAAATAGAATAGAAATAAAAATACGATCTTTATTGTACAATGGGTGTTATAAAAATATGGTTTTGATTATATGAACAACAAGGGAAAAGAATTGATTTTTCATATAGAAAAGATTTGATTTTTTTCATAGTAGAAAACAATTGATTTTTCCTTGTAAGTAAGAAATATGATTTTTATATTTTTTAAAGAATTAAAAATATGATTTTTATATTTTTAAAGTATTAAAAATATAATCTTTACTATATAGATGATGTAAAAATATGATTTTTGTTTATGTAGAGAATTGGAAATATAATTTTACATGATAGGAATATTAGAAATATCATCTTTATATGTGTAGAAAAAATAAAAATGTGATTTTTATAATGATATATTTGAAAAGGCGAAATCTTTATATAGAGAATAGCGAGGTAAAAATATAATTTTTATCTATATAGTAGCAATGTAAAAATAGAATTTTTATCTGTATAGCTTCATAGAAAAAATTCGATTTTTATATATTGAATAGCAAAGTAAAAATTCGATTTTTATATATTGAATAACATAGTAAAAATTCAATTTTTATATATTGAATAGCGAAGTGAAAATTCGATTTTTAAATGTATGAAGCGATTATAAAAATATGATTTTTAAATTGAAAGTGAACAAATAAAAATGTGATTTTTATTTTAAAGACATCAAAATATAAAAATGTGTGATTTTTATATATGTAGTGGCTACGGGCAAACGAAGGTGACAAAAAGGCGAGAACGACGAAGATTTCTATAAATGAAGATTCGTGGTATTGGATAGCTATCGGTGAGAATTTCTCACCTTTCAATTTCATTTTCTAGTTATATATATATATACTAGGATGCAGACGGTGCTTAGTAGCACCCGACACAATCGTCCACAGACCATGGACTTGTTTGTTTGGTTGCATAAATTAGTTAGATGATTTGATTTGAATTTGGTTGTTTGGTAAATTTGATTGATATGTGAATAGCGTGGGCCTTCACTAGACCGGGGATAAGGCTAGGCCTTGTCCCGTTTCTAGTATCGTGCCGTTATGCCGCCGAAATTTTCTAAAATAAGTTAGAAAAATGAAAATATCATTTTATTTAAAGAATGAACTGAATAGAAATTCATGTGTTAAAATAAAATGTTTTATCGTTAAAAATATAATTTTTAACGTGATGTGAATAAAATAAAATATTCATTTACAAACCGGACGGTTTGTTTATGCACACCTATTTGAATGACATTGATTGGGACGATAAATTTTACACATCGCCCAACTGCACAACTAAAATCTGTGTTTGATTATTTGAAACCCCACACGGGTGTTGGGATGAAATTTGAAGTTCACTCATCCTGATTGATTAAATATGTCGATCGATTGATTGACAGGCTGTTATAAGCGTTAAATATCTATATTTGATGCTTATACAGTGTAGTGCACTTTGGTTGATGGTTGATTATTTTTCAATGCTATTATATATGTGTGATGTATGAAAATCCATATAATTGACGTTATATGGTGATTGATTGGGCCTCATTCCAATTTAGAAAATAAAGAATATTATAAAATAAAGGTTCATGTGTTGACTGTACTCATCCGTTGAGATTAGTCATGTGTTGAACGAAATATTTTAATAATAAAATTTACATCTTTATCAATATAAAATAAAGGTTCATGTGTTGACTGTACTCATCCGTTGAGATTAGTCATGTGCTGAACGAAATATTTTAATAATAAAATTTACATCTTTATCAATATAAAATAAAGGTTCATGTGTTGACTGTACTCATCCATTGAGAATAGTCATGTGTTGAACGAAATATTTTAATAATAAAATTTACATCTTTATCAATATAAAATAAAGGTTCATGTGTTGACTGTACTCATTCGTTGAGATTAGTCATGTGTTGAACGAAATATTTTAATAATAATTACATCTTTATCAATATAAAATAAAGGTTCATGTGTTGACTGTACTCATTTGTTGAGATTAGTCATGTGTTGAACGAAATATTTTAATAATAAAATTTACATCTTTATCAATATAAAATAAAGGTTCATGTGTTGACTGTACTCATTTGTTGAGATTAGTCATGTGTTGAACGAAATATTTTAATAATAAAATTTACATCTTTATCAATATAAAATAAAGGTTCATGTGTTGACTGTACTCATCCGTTGAGATTAGTCATATGTTGAACGAAATATTTTAATAATAAAATTTACATCTTTATCAATATAAAATGAAGGTTCATGTGTTGACTGTACTCATCCATTGAGATTAGTCATGTGTTGAACGAAATATTTTAATAATAAAATTTACATCTTTATCAATATAAAATAAAGGTTCATGTGTTGACTGTACTCATCCGTTGAGATTAGTCATGTGTTGAACGAAATATTTTGATAATAACAAATATTTTGATAATAGGAAATATTGGAAATAGAATATTAGAAAATAGAAATATTTGAATAGGAAATATTCGAAAAAGAAATATTTGGAATAGAGTATTTGAAAATAGAAATATATGAAGCCGTGTTGATTAGATTGACGCCATTTTGACGTGAACGATGTTTATATCGATTTTATTCATTTTAAAATGAATATTGAAAAGTGATTTCGAAATCGAATATTTTGAAATGAATTGAATATGAAGCGATTTCGACATGAATTGAATATAAAACGATTTCGAAATGAATTGAATATAAAACAATTTCGAAATGAATTGAATAGAAAACGATTTCGAAATGAATTGAATATAAAACGATTTCGAAATGAATTGAATAGAAAACGAATTCGAATTGAATTGAATATAAAATGAATTTAAATTTGAATTGAATTGAAATGAATTTTAAAAGGAATTTATAAGGAAAAATTCAATTTTGATTTGAATTGAAATGGAAGTTGAAAATGTTTTTGAAACGAATTCAAAACTATTTATAAAATTCGTTTTAAATAGAAATCGACGAAATATATATTATATATATTATATATATATAATATAATGGCTTGAATAGAACGCGTCGCGCCGCGGCAGTTCGTGAATTTCGACCATTTATTTCAAACGGACATTACGGGAGATCCGACCGTCGGATTCTCCTAAAACCGGAACCGTTGGGTTCATATCGAAAAGAGCTTTCTAACGAACATTAGAAATTTGAAATCTAACGGTTGGATTTGGAGATACGTCCAAATCAAATTCAGAAAAGGTCGCTGTAAGTGCAGTTCGATGGCCGTTGATGGAAATCGAATGTACGGGCCTTGATAAAATTATTAAAAATAGTAATAATTTGTGTAAAATCATAAGAAATGTTTTGGAAAAAGTTGGGATGAAAAACTCCATATTTGAAAAGATAAAAATAGATTTTTATCAAAATGAACTAGTTTGAACTAAATTTAAAACCCAATTATTTTTAAATAAATAAATTAGATTTAAAAAGGGGTTTTAAATAATCGAAATTTCTAATATATTTGATTGGATTTGAAATGGGTTTATCGTGAACGGTGTTTCAAATAACACTAGTTCTTTAACCCGATAATAATTAGAATGTGATTTGGGTTTGTCGTGAACTGTGTTTTAAATAACACTAGTTCTTTAACCCAGTAGAAGGAGTTTTAATGAATCTGCAATTAGATTGAAATGTGAATAGATAATCTAAATTATCAAATTTAGAAAATGAGCGAGAATGGAGTATCACCAGTTTTGCTCCAAAACGATAGTCAAATCTTTAATTAGATTTGAACGTGAAATGATAATTAATTTTATCGACAACACTGTGGTGTTAGATATGGAGTATTACCAGTTTTGCTTCATGGGATGAATAGGTTGGGATTGAGAAATAAAATAAATAATTACTCCGATGTGATTCGCTAATCTAGACTAGTTTGGAAAACCATAATTTGGTTTGATATGACATCCAAAGGAAGATTAAAGGATAAATTCTAAAGAATTTATCTTGGATAAAATTAATGGGAACCTTTCCCTAAGAATTGAAATTTAGAAACTAGCTGTAGGTTAGTCAAGGAGAATGGTTTCCTGGATATTGATCTGATGTTGGTTTCGACCTTCGGGGTTAATATTTGGGAAATTGTTCTCTTGCTGATTTACGGTTAGTGATCAATGAATTGGAGTGAGGCGTATGTTGTGTTTGTGTAACATTTGTTTTTAATATACGCGGGTTGTTCGGAAAGGCCGGGTTAATACCCATTCTGGATAACCGATTCGACGATAAGTCGAAGATGAAGACGGTGGTCGAAGACCGGAAGTCTTCACATCGTTTGGGTGATTACTGATGATCTTGATTGGGTTGTACACCCAAGATGAGGGAATCAGTTGGTGATCGTCCAGACGTACCTGGAGATCGATGGATATGCGAGGAAAGTGCCTCCGGTTTCGTTCAGACCCAGAACGAACTTGTAAATGGATTGTGTGTCTGACATTGGATTTTATTCTGTGTTGATTGATTTCTATTAAATATATATCTGTTTGGCGGTGGAGAATTTATTCTCTTGCTTAACGCCCTTCTCTGAGACGTACGAGCTTAGAGGTTATATATCGATAGATATCAATCGCATGGCATGAATTGCCTGTGTGGCATGCTGAGTTGCATGGATCAAGGCTTCTGTTGAAAAGCAAAGTCTTGTGGTTGATGATCAAAGCACGACCTACGTGGCAGCTTTGTGTATAGCGTGGATTCGCGAGCCTCACACCTCGGTATGAGTTAAAAACGGGATACGGACCGCTGGGAGAGCACGACGTTTCTTTCTAGCTATGGTGGTGTCAGTGACTTACCAGCCCTGACATTTATATACTTTTCACCTTTGTGGTTGTTGGAATGAGGCGCCTCGATTATAGGTCTGTAAGGACCGGGAAACGTGTGTTCAGGAATTGCCAATCCTCTAACGTAAGTGAGGACCGGCCCAGCCGAATCCGGGGTTGCCCAGAGTGTGTAGTCCCGAGGCATTTGCTAGAGTGTCTCGAAGCGGAGAGGAGCTTGCCCCTTGCCTCGACTCATGACGGAAATCCAATTTCCAATACGTGTATTTCGGCTTTATTTGTAGAGCCTAGTATGGCGACATAGTGGGATGGGGCACTCATGCCGTCTATGATTTATATTTATGATTGAAATTGTTTTGACACTATACACTTATTATAGTATCAAATGATTTGTTTTAAACGTACCAAGCATGTTTGGCTGTTATAAGGTAAAACCCTATCCTCCGGCTTGCGTTGCATTGTGTGATGGGACCTGGGTCTTATAACAGCTTCATTTTTCGAAAAAGCATTGCATTGTTTATTCTATGCACTGGTATTCTTGGGAGGAAACCCGTTCCGTGTTATACGGCGTGGTCCCTTGAATTACTCTCTTTTAAAGTAAAGTTTTAAATAACTGTTTTAGTTCTCACACCAGTCACATGACTGACCTGGAGTTTATTGTTTTAACCTAAACTCTGGGCGCCCCTATTTTCCGCACGGGCAGCTAGTAGTTTTGGTTTTGCAGATTTATATTCACAGGATCCTGGTTTACAGCTGGAATGATATCCGGAAAGCTCTGTAGCCGTATATCACCTTCAGTTGTGCTTTATATTATTTTCCCGCTGCTTTGTAATTTATTGTAATCTCTGATATTTATCGAATGTAATTTATTCATTTATACTCTGTATATTCTTGTATCTGATGGAATTGTTGTAATAACAATGAAATGTTCTTCCGTCTGCGTTCTATTTTGTCCTGTTCTCAAAACAATCAGGGGTTTCGAACGGTCTAGATCGGTTTAACGACTGATTCAGATCGAGCAAAATTCCAGGCCGTCGCATTTGGTATCAGAGCTTTGGTTTACAGAGCTCGAGTACAAGACACATTAGAACCATACGAAAGAATTCATCAGATATTGGATTAGCAATATCCAATTAGAATGACTCGTTAGAGATAGGATTAGTAGTATCCTAGAACGAGTGTGAAGAGTATATTTTTCAAATGAAAACAATTTTGTTTTGAAGATTTAAACCATTTTAATCGTATTTGAATATTTGTTTATTTTGAATATGGACAATCGAGTATATATAGATTTCGCGTATACGCGTCATGAACGTATATTCGAAGTTTTAATATATTAGATAGATATGGAACCACACTCTAGTAGCCCGGAGATGTTCTGATGGTGGTTCGAAACATCATCAGCATTTATTTTCGAGTGACGAAGGTGTGATATCTATATATTTCCATCAGACTGGTGTGAGAACCAAAACTTATATAGATAGATTTACTATTGTGAATTGTGAATTGGCATCAAAAACATGATTTTTTGTATATATATATCAAATTTATGAATTTGAAATGTTAATCCACTAATTGATTGATGTTTGTGTTGTTTGTTTATTTGTTTGATAATTTTGAACCATTTAGCCTAATTGAACCAAATATTGAATTGTATTGAAAATTGGTCGCATTTGCTTGCATATACATATACTTACATTGAACAGGTCATAGCAAGGAGGCTAGAGCAGAGAATAAAATTTGTTTGCCCGACAAATAGGTGCATGTTTACTACATAATTTACTGTTTTGTTTGGGTGATGATGATTTTATGAGCCGATTGGCTAGCCGCTTGGCTTTTTCTTTTACTTTTTGAGATCAGAAGGCCTATATGGCAATTTCGGGATTTTCCCGTGGCTCCCGGTGCAGGGGAGGTTATGGCGAAATTTTTCGAAAATTTAGGGTGTTAGCCAAATTTTTGAAAATTTGAAAATTCTCAGAAACTGAAAAGTTGGAGAATGGAAGCCAGATCGAACGTAGAGTTGATTAATCAAACCACTTCCGACTTTGTTCCTTTTCGGGGACGAAAAGTTTTAAGTGGGGGAGATTGTAATAACCCGGAAAATCTGAACCAGTTTAAAATTTTTATTTTGGCAATTTTAGCGAATTTTGAATATTTAAAATGGATTATTTTAAATAATATCGACGAGAAATTTATTTTGAATATAATTCGAACGTATATATTATATACGTCGTCGTTAGAATATATAATATTTATATATAATTATAAATAGAATTGAAAATGGCGTGGTAGTTCGATAATTCGATTTCAAACTTCAATTGAATGTACCGGGTGCAAAACAATCCGGATTTTAGTGAAACCAAAAACATTAGGATCTATTCTTGAATATCTTCCCAACGAATCCGACAAATCGAAATTTCATAGCGGGAATCAAAAGATATGTCCAGTTGAAAATTCTGAATAGTCGCTATGGAATTCAGGCCCTTAAAAAGGGGAATTTTGCAAACGACCTTGGATTTCGACGAAACCACTTTTGTTGGGTCCGTGATGTCAATTTATTGCTCGATTCCAAATTTCATAATTTTTCGAATCAATATGTGAGCGTGGCAAAGGAAAACGCGTTCGACCAGTTTCAATTGATTTTAATCGACTGGAAAATGGCCATTTTTCCAACGGTCTCGGAATTCGACGAAACTAGTTTTGTTAGGACCGTATCGTCAATACGAAGCTAGAAAATATTTTTCGGGAATTTTTCTAGTTAGTATGTGACCCCAGTAAATTGAAATGCGCATTCAAATTCAATATATAGAGTTATATGTTGATTTTAATGGAAACCAATCTAAACGATCGAATCAGCTTGCGATACATATCCCATTGTGTTCGGGATGGGGGTAAAACGCTATGGACGACAGGCGGTGGGCCTCGTTTTGAGGTCGAAAATAAAAGTTGCTTTTTGGTGGAAAATAAAATAATTAAAAATTAATATTCTCTCTCCCTCTCCTTTATTTCTCTCTTCCCCCCCCATTATAATTCATTGTACAGAAAAGAGAAAAAAAAGGGAAATCGCGATCGACAGAGCGCCGCCCCCCCTAAACCGCCGCCGCCACCATATCGCACCCCCCCGATGGATCGCCAACCGCGACAGCCCTCCTTCTCTCTCCACTGCGAGCGCCCATACCTCCATCGCCGGAAACCCTAGCCGCCATCCCCTGGACCTCCGACCACCGCCTACGCCAGTCCCCACCCCACGGCCTCCTCTCCGACCCCCTCCAACGATGGTGCAGCAGCGCCCCCCCAAACGAAAGGTGATTTTCTTATATATTTAAATTCAGTTTTAATTTCTATAATTCAGTTTTAATTATAGTTTTTATTTAAAATGTATATGAGAACAAAAAATATTTTTAACATGAAAAGTTTGATTTTTATAAGTAGGAAGGTTTACTTTTATATATATGAATGACTATAAAAAGATTAGAATTTTAAAGCAAGGAAAGATTTGATCTTTACCCTTGTAAAGATTTGATTTTTATCCTAGTAAAGATATGGTCTTTATCCATAAAAAGTTATGATTTTTATTTATATAGGTAGCGAATAAAAATGCGACTTTTACGTAAATAGAATAGAAATAAAAATACGATCTTTATTGTACAATGGGTGTTATAAAAATATGGTTTTGATTATATGAACAACAAGGGAAAAGAATTGATTTTTCATATAGAAAAGATTTGATTTTTTTTCATAGTAGAAAACAATTGATTTTTCCTTGTAAGTAAGAAATATGATTTTTATATTTTTTAAAGAATTAAAAATATGATTTTTATATTTTTAAAGTATTAAAAATATAATCTTTACTATATAGATGATGTAAAAATATGATTTTTGTTTATGTAGAGAATTAGAAATATAATTTTACATGATAGGAATATTAGAAATATCATCTTTATATGTGTAGAAAAAATAAAAATGTGATTTTTATAATGATATATTTGAAAAGGCGAAATCTTTATATAGAGAATAGCGAGGTAAAAATATAATTTTTATCTATATAGTAGCAATGTAAAAATAGAATTTTTATCTGTATAGCGTCATAGAAAAAATTCGATTTTTATATATTGAATAGCAAAGTAAAAATTCGATTTTTATATATTGAATAGCTTAGTAAAAATTCGATTTTTATATATTGAATAGCGAAGTGAAAATTCGATTTTTAAATGTATGAAGCGATTATAAAAATATGATTTTTAAATTGAAAGTGATCAAATAAAAATGTGATTTTTATTTTAAAGACATCAAAATATAAAAATGTGTGATTTTTATATATGTAGTGGCTACGGGCAAACGAAGGTGACAAAAAGGCGAGAACGACGAAGATTTCTATAAATGAAGAGTCGTGGTATTGGATAGCTATCGATGAGAATTTCTCACCTTTCAATTTCATTTTCTAGTTATATATATATACTAGGATGCAGACGGTGCTTAGTAGCACCCGACACAATCGTCCACAGACCATGGACTTGTTTGTTTGGTTGCATAAATTAGTTAGATGATTTGATTTGAATTTGGTTGTTTGGTAAATTTGATTGATATGTGAATGGCGTGGGCCTTCACTAGACCGGGGATAAGGCTAGGCCTTGTCCCGTTTCTAGTATCGTGCCGTTATGCCGCCGAAATTTTCTAAAATAAGTTAGAAAAATGAAAATATCATTTTATTTAAAGAATGAACTGAATAGAAATTCATGTGTTAAAATAAAATGTTTTATCGTTAAAAATATAATTTTTAACGTGATGTGAATAAAATAAAATATTCATTTACAAACCGGACGGTTTGTTTATGCACACCTATTTGAATGACATTGATTGGGACGATAAATTTTACACATCGCCCAACTGCACAACTAAAATCTGTGTTTGATTGTTTGAAACCCCACACGGGTGTTGGGATGAAATTTGAAGTTCACTCATCCTGATTGATTAAATATGTCGATCGATTGATTGACATGCTGTTATAAGCGTTAAATATCTATATTTGATGCTTATACAGTGTAGTGCACTTTGGTTGATGGTTGATTATTTTTCAATGCTATTATATATGTGTGATGTATGAAAATCCATATAATTGACGTTATATGGTGATTGATTGGGCCTCATTCCAATTTAGAAAATAAAGAATATTATAAAATAAAGGTTCATGTGTTGACTGTACTCATCCGTTGAGATTAGTCATGTGTTGAACGAAAAATTTTAATAATAAAATTTACATCTTTATCAATATAAAATAAAGGTTCATGTGTTGACTGTACTCATCCGTTGAGATTAGTCATGTGTTGAACGAAATATTTTAATAATAAAATTTACATCTTTATCAATATAAAATAAAGGTTCATGTGTTGACTGTACTCATCCGTTGAGATTAGTCATGTGTTGAACGAAATATTTTAATAATAAAATTTACATCTTTATCAATATAAAATAAAGGTTCATGTGTTGACTGTACTCATCCGTTGAGATTAGTCATGTGTTGAACGAAATATTTTAATAATAAAATTTACATCTTTATCAATATAAAATAAAGGTTCATGTGTTGACTGTACTCATCCGTTGAGATTAGTCATGTGTTGAACGAAATATTTTAATAATAAAATTTACATCTTTATCAATATAAAATAAAGGTTCATGTGTTGACTGTACTCATCCATTGAGATTAGTCATGTGTTGAACGAAATATTTTAATAATAAAATTTACATCTTTATCAATATAAAATAAAGGTTCATGTGTTGACTGTACTCATCCGTTGAGATTAGTCATGTGTTGAACGAAATATTTTAATAATAAAATTTGCATCTTTATCAATATAAAATGAAGGTTCATGTGTTGACTGTACTCATCCGTTGAGATTAGTCATGTGTTGAACGAAATATTTTAATAATAAAATTTACATCTTTATCAATATAAAATAAAGGTTCATGTGTTGACTGTACTCATCCGTTGAGATTAGTCATGTGTTGAACGAAATATTTTGATAATAACAAATATTTTGATAATAGGAAATATTGGAAATAGAATATTAGAAAATAGAAATATTTGAATAGGAAATATTTGAAAAAGAAATATTTGAAATAGAATATTTGAAAATAGAAATATATGAAGTCGTGTTGATTAGACTGACGCCATTTTGACGTGAACGATGTTTATATCGATTTTATTCATTTTAAAATGAATATTGAAAAGTGATTTCGAAATCGAATATTTTGAAAGGAATTGAATATGAAGCGATTTCGACATGAATTGAATATAAAACGATTTCGAAATGAATTGAATATAAAACAATTTCGAAATGAATTGAATAGAAAACGATTTCGAAATGAATTGAATATAAAATGATTTCGAAATGAATTGAATAGAAAACAAATTCGAATTGAATTGAATATAAAATGAATTTAAATTTGAATTGAATTGAAATGAATTTTAAAAGGAATTTATAAGGAAAAATTCAGTTTTGATTTGAATTGAAATGGAAGTTGAAAATGTTTTTGAAACGAATTCAAAACTATTTATAAAATTCGTTTTAAATAGAAATCGACGAAATATATATTATATATAGTATATATATAATATAATGGCTTGAATAGAACGCGCCGCGCCGCGGCAGTTCGTGAATTTCGACCATTTATTTCAAACGGACATTACGGGAGATCCGACCGTCGGATTCTCCTAAAACCGGAACCGTTGGGTTCGTATCGAAAAGAGCTTTCTAACGAACATTAGAAATTTGAAATCTAACGGTTGGATTTGGAGATATGTCCAAATCAAATTTAGAAAAGGTCGCTGTAAGTGCAGTTCGATGGCCGTTGATGGAAATCGACTGTACGGGCCTTGATAAAATTATTAAAAATAGTAATAATTTGTGTAGAATCATAAGAAATGATTTGGGAAAAGTTGGGATGAAAAACTCCATATTTGAAAAGATAAAAATAGATTTTTATCAAAATTAACTAGTTTGAACTAAATTTAAAACCCAATTATTTTTAAATAAACAAATTAGATTTAAAAAGGGGTTTTAAATAATCGAAATTTCTAATATATTTGATTGGATTTGAAATGGGTTTATCGTGAACGGTGTTTCAAATAACACTAGTTCTTTAACCCGATAATAATTAGAATGTGATTTGGGTTTGTCGTGAACTATGTTTTAAATAACACTAGTTCTTTAACCCAGTAGAAGGAGTTTTAACGAATCTGCAATTAGATTGAAATGTGAATAGATAATCTAAATTATCAAATTTAGAAAATGAGCGAGAATAGAGTATCACCAGTTTTGCTCCAAAACGATAGTCAAATCTTTAATTAGATTTGAACGTGAAATGATAATTAATTTTATCGACAACACTGTGGTGTTAGATATGGAGTATTACCAGTTTTGCTTCATGGGATGAATAGGTTGGGATTGAGAAATAAAATAAATAATTACTCCGATGTGATTCGCTAATCTAGACTAGTTTGGAAAACCATAATTTGGTTTGATATGACATCCAAAGGAAGATTAAAGGATAAATTCTAAAGAATTTATCTTGGATAAAATTAATGGGAACCTTTCCCTAAGAATTGAAATTTAGAAACTAGCTGTAGGTTAGTCAAGGAGAATGGTTTCCTGGATATTGATCTGATGTTGGTTTCGGCCTTCGGGGTTAATATTTGGGAAATTGTTCTCTTGCTGATTTACGGTTAGTGATTAATGAATTGGAATGAGGCGTATGTTGTGTTTCTGTAACATTTGTTTTTAATATACGCGGGTTGTTCGGAAAGGCCGGGTTAATACCCATTCTGGATAACCGATTCGACGATAAGTCGAAGATGAAGACGGTGGTCGAAGACCGGAAGTCTTCACATCGTTTGGGTGATTACTGATGATCTTGATTGGTCTGTACACCCAAGATGAGGGAATCAGTTGGTGATCGTCCAGACGTACCTGGAGATCGATGGATATGCGAGGAAAGTGCCTCCGGTTTCGTTCAGACCCAGAACGAACTTGTAAATGGATTGTGTTTCTGACATTGGATTTTATTCTGTGTTGATTGATTTCTGTTAAATATATATCTGTTTGGCGGCGGAGAATTTATTCTCTTGCTTAACGCCCTTCTCTGAGACGTACGAGCTTAGAGGTTATATATCGATAGATATCAATCGCATGGCATGAATTGCCTGTGTGGCATGCTGAGTTGCATGGATCAAGGCTTCTGTTGAAAAGCAAAGTCTTGTGGTTGATGATCAAAGCACGGCCTACGTGGCAGCTTTGTGTATAGCGTGGATTCGCGAGCCTCACACCTCGGTATGAGTTAAAAACGGGATACGGACCGCTGGGAGAGCACGACATTTCTTTCTAGCTATGGTGGTGTCAGTGACTTACCAGCCCTGACATTTATATACTTTTCACCTTTGTGGTTGTTGGAATGAGGCGCCTCGATTATAGGTCTGTAAGGACCGGGAAACGTGTGTTCAGGAATTGCCAATCCTCTAACGTAAGTGAGGACCGACCCAGCCGAATCCGGGGTTGCCCAGAGTGTGTAGTCCCGAGGCATTTGCTAGAGTGTCTCGAAGCGGAGAGGAGCTTGCCCCTTGCCTCGACTCATGACGGAAATCCAATTTCCAATACGTGTATTTCGGCTTTATTTGTAGAGCCTAGTATGGCGACATAGTGGGATGGGGCACTCATGCCGTCTATGATTTATATTTATGATTGAAATTGTTTTGACACTATACACTTATTATAGTATCAAATGATTTGTTTTAAACGTACCAAGCATGTTTGGCTGTTATAAGGTAAAACCCTATCCTCCGGCTTGCGTTGCATTGTGTGATGGGACCTGGGTCTTATAACAGCTTCATTTTTCGAAAAAGCATTGCGTTGTTTATTCTATGCACTGGTATTCTTGTGAGGAAACCCGTTCCGTGTTATACGGCGTGGTCCCTTGAATTACTCTCTTTTAAAGTAAAGTTTTAAATAACTGTTTTAGTTCTCACACCAGTCACATGACTGACCTGGAGTTTATTGTTTTAACCTAAACTCCGGGTGCCCCTATTTTCCGCACGGGCAGCTAGTAGTTTTGGTTTTGCAGATTTATATTCACAGGATCCTGGTTTACAGCTGGAATGATATCCGGAAAGCTCTGTATCCGTATATCACCTTCAGTTGTGCTTTGTATTATTTTCCCGCTGCTATGTAATTTATTATAATCTCTGATATTTATCGAATGTAATTTATTCATTTATACTCTGTATATTCTTGTATCTGATGGAATTGTTGTAATAACAATGAAATGTTCTTCCGTCTGCGTTCTATTTTGTCCTGTTCTCAAAACGATCAGGGGTTTCAAACGGTCTAGATCGGTTTAACGACTGATTCAGATCGAGCGAAATTCCAGGCCGTCACATGCAGCGTTGAGTCAGCATTGAACCCGGTTAAGAAAACGGTCTAGATACGTCAACGGATCTGCCCGAATCTGAGGGGGTGTCGACCCCTGTGTTGACCCCGATGTTGACACCCCTAGGTGCCACGAGCAGTTTAGGCGCAGAAATTTGATTTTTGAACTTTTGAATTTCTGGAATATATTTGGCTGTTATATTCATATGAAATTTTTTATATGTATACAAATCTTCTAACAACCATTTTACGCGTACATATAAACACACAACTTATGTTTGGTTTTCAAAATTCAAACGGTTTTGCACCGTTATTTGATTCTTGCCATATTTCATTGATTCCAGCCTTATCTTGATTTTTTTACTTGTATACTTATATTTCTACACATATATACAATATATTCTCATATATATATATATATACATACATACATTTTTTCTTTGTTTCCTTATATGTGGGTTCTTATCCTTACAAATTTTGAATTTGTATGCGTACACATATTTGTATGTTCAGTTGGTCTTCTCTAAAACAATGATAAAAATTATGTTGCCGCCGGGGTTCATACCTCCGACCTCTATGTTGCACATCCAATGTCTTAACCAACCGAGGTATAATATCTTTTGTTAATAAGTTTAGGAACAATGGTAGTCATTGTTGTCCTTCTTTTACCTTATTTTCATGTTTTGCTACAATACTTCATTTAAAGGTACCTCTTTCATCTTAAACCAGTTTTCTGCAATCCATAGGTCTAAATTGACCAGAAAATCGCCATGGATGAAATGACGCCAATCCCATGACCAAATTCTGGAAGCTCTTCAAAATTTTCTTTTTTTTAAATGTTTATGCCTATGTGTATATATATACATATACATATATGCATTATTTAATTATTTAATTGCTATAAAATGCGGGGTGTTACATTCTCTCACCCTTAGGAAATTTCGTCCTCGAAATTTGATAAGTGTAAAAATTAATTAACCCCTCGCATAATATACATCCATTATGTTTGCATCCAATTTTTGCATACAATTAAGTGAAATACAACATAACAATACATGTATGCCTAAGCGGTACCTCCTATATGTATGCACATTTTTCAAAAATCCTTTTAAAACATGATGCTCACATCCTAAATATACTGGCAATTCTACATGAATGCAATATTTTGAAAATCAGAATACATTTTCATCCCAATTTTTACACATTCTTATAGAGCAAGAACGCAGTTCATCCAATTGCTGCACCCAAAATCCTACCTACCAAATTTATTTTTCGAATTTCAGAAAAAATCTAATTTTCTAAATTCGGTTTCTTATGTTACAAAAAGGTGGAAAACAGAAAACTTCACATCTTCCGTTTTTCTTATTCAGCATTTCTCTATTCATACTTGGATTTTATGTTACTATTTATAAAGATTCCCTTGTTTTCCTATCCAAGCACAACCCACATAAGAAAATTTTCTCTGTTACAGATTTTCTTTTTCATCTTATCTTGGAAAATTTTATTATTATTCTTCTTTTCTCATAATTTGTCAAGTTTGTCGCTTTACTAAATTTGTTGTTTCCTTTTTAGTTGTACATTTTCTCTTGGCTTATTTAATCATCTGATCTAAGTTTAGTTTCCAAATAAGCCTTCTAGTCCTTCAACTAAAACAAGAAAATATATAGTCTACACAGCTACTACTAAGGGCCAAGAATCTTAGGACTATGTCCCCCTCAGACAACAAAGTTCAAACCATGGGATCCACGACAGGTTTAGGTGTTACCTTAAATACCCAGCAAGAACAAAATAACAGAACAATCCCAACAGAAATGTAATAACGGGTTTTACCCCTAACATGAAAATTAGCAATAGGATCTAAACACTTACTTGCCCTTTTTCTATCTAGTAGTCACCACTAATTCTAGATGTGTACCAATAATCATTACAAGCAACATCCTAGGCTTTTTAATGCTTACGAATTCGTGGGAACTTACCATAATTCCAAGGTAATTCTCGCTATCTACCTCAAAACTTTTCCCGTCTTTTCTAGGCACTAATCCTTACCTACACCATACTTTTTAAAACATGGTTTAGCCTTTTTTCATTTAATTTTTCTTCCAAATATTTAAAGTCAAAATTTTATTTTCCTCATGAAAACTTACTTTTGCCAAACCATAAAAACATATCATCTTAAAAAAAGTGTAAATCATTTTTTTTTTCAAATCACATAAACTGGAGTAGATAAGGACAACCATTCCCCAACCGGCTTTATAACTTGTTCTAACCTATAAGGTCGGTTCACTCTCTTACTGCAAGGTGTAAACATCCACTCTATTCTTAATTTCTACAAATTATTTTGTCCACCCAACAAAGTTTTTTATTTTAAACAATTTATCAAAAATGATTATCAAAAGAATAGATATTTCAAAACTTTCTTTACTGAAAATTCCAACTAAAAAAAATGCAATATTTTCTAAGTTTTTCTTTTAAATCATTACATGCAATATAACAAGAAAACTAGCGAGCTATACATGCTCTATAATATGCATCTTTAACTAAGAGAATTTTACTTTAGACAAAATTTTCATGAGATATCATTGTTTCCAAAATATACCCCAATTTACTTTAAATTCCAATATGTACTTCTTTACATATTTTAAAACTATAACTCTTAAGATTAAAACTTGAAAACACCATAAACCATCTCCCAAAATCTTTTATAATCTCAAGTTCTTAAAAGTTAGCAATCGGGTTAGACTCAAAGCGTGTTTCCAATTTTTCTAGGCTTTCCTAGACACTCCCACAAAGTCAATTCTCTCAACTGTATATATTCCTAATCCATTTTCCCCCTTTTTAACCTTTTCCAATCTATAAGGTTTTACTACCAAGCCCACTAATCTGAAGTACTAACATATAGGATCCACTTTTCTTTATTTCAAAATATATTGTACACTTTCCCACCCAAATTTCCTAAGGGTTTCAAATTTCCACATTCATTCTTTTAGTGTACAAAACAGTCATCCTAATTCTTACCATATTATACTCTTTCTAATTAGTTGGTTCCTCTATGGATCTAGGTATATATATACTTATATTTTTAAAAATACAAATACGCTCACTCACTATTTATACAAGAATCCTAAAACTAAGCTCTAATACCAGATGTAACAACCCGAATTCCAACAGACCGACTTTTTTTCCAAAATTCTAATCTATCGAAACTCGTGTTGGTTTGCTCTGGTATCCTGTAGAAAAGATAGAGATATAAAATATATCAGAGCCCAAAAAAAACGTCTCACAGCAGAATGGATAAAATATAATGTAATCGGAATATAACTTTACCGTAGTAATAATATTGCCTAACGAGTATCCAAAGCTATCATGTCTCTGCCACAAATCTAACCTGCGAGTATGTGATGCGGAGGGGGTCAGAACACAAGTTTTGGTGACTGAATTTAAGCTATACACTTTGGATAATCCTACATATACCATTCAATCATATTTTCTTATTTATTAGGTTACTTGGGTTAACAACACTCAAGGCTCACAGACACGTCGTACCTATTTACTTCCCAGTGGATTAACCTAATACAACATATATGTAGCTACCCTCCCCCAATATTGAGGTACTCGCCATGGTACCCCACTCGCACGGTCTCTATCATAATTTCATAGAAACAAACGCAGTCCCCCATCCTACACTAGAGTGACGTACAGATCTCTACATAACATTGTTACGTTCCACATATATCTGTCAGTACTATGCTATGTAAGCATATGGACTGCCACTGTTCATCGAATCAGATTCCATACCAGAGTAATGCCCTCAAGTCTACGATACACCACCTAAAGCCGATATGCATGTATCTAGACTTCCCTATGTACGTATTGTCAATCGTATTCGATGCCTTAACCGCACATAATGTGCACTGGGTTCCTTGGCAGGGCTATACAAGAAACACAAAACTCGGTTAGGAGTTTTTCCATATCTGTATAGGTCCATCTTTAAGAGCCTCTAAATACAGATATTCCAAGGGTCTGTTTTCATGGTGGCTATGGCCCCACCTCGGCCCCTCCCTCGACTAGTAAAGACTACAAAAGCTAAGCGACTTGCCCCTATCAAACAATCTAAACATCTAGTTGGCATCTCCCCTCAACCACCGTACCTTGATAGTGAAAGGTGAATGGTCTATTGGGTTTAGCTCTAGTCTTTTCGCATCCCACTGGCTGCCGATGATGGGTACTCGACAATCTACTATCTTTATTGGTCCTGATCTCTGCCTCCCCGTTGAGGCGAACGCCGGATCATCCTAGTTTCACAACGGCACAACATTCTGACTGTAAAGCTATTTTTGCAGTCATGGCCCACCCACTTGGTAGTTTCATGCAGGCCCAACCTATGAGAACACAGCCTAAACTTCTGCCACCACATAGAGGACTCGCAGGAGCACCTTGCATATCTCAGGAAGCCGCGTGCTTCCCCTTCCTGTCCTTTAGAGCCGACAGAATAATCAGAAGAACGTGCACTCCCCTCGTGCCTCATGACACCACATTGATCTACTCCGTTGGGTTATTCACCCTCAAACGTTTAGACTGGTCCAAGCGCCTCACTTTAATATGTTATTAAACCCTATGTCTAAACATTCTTTTATGCGCTTGCTTTACCTCATCAGGTTTCCATTTAACTTGGTTATCATCTTAACTTTTTATTCAGGTTACCAAGTTCTTTCTAGCCCCTTATATCTCCAAGGAATGGGCCCCTCTTGCTTATTAATTTCAGTCATATAACTTAACCCATTTAAGTTTATATATAAGCCCACAACATGTTATTCTCTAGGCTGTGATCCAAGATTTGTAATCCATAATCCCTTTATATTCTTATTTGATTCAAGGTTATAATAACATGTTCTACTTAATACATAATTAAGTATATCTCAATTTACATGTTTTCTGCCTAACATGTCACTTATCAGTTATGATTAAATATAACTTATTTCATTTCATAAATTGCCGCATTCTTTTTTATTTAATCATAATTCCATCTTACACTGTCACTATAACTTATCGTTGATTACTTATTAACCTAGTTCTCTTAACTAAGGTTCACTAATAAGTCTTCTTTCCATTTATTATAATCTATATTATAATTTCCTCTTGTCCCTAGGACAAGCATTAACATATTGTTCCTATCAGCATATTTCATATTCCCAAGTTGTCAAATTACTTAATTTATAATTAAGTACAACTTCTTGCATTCCATAAATTTCCCCCATTTGCTGATTACTTAATTTACAATTATGTACCATTTTTCTCATTACACAAGTTATCTCATTTTCTCACCAGTTTATTATAACCTAAGTTATAATATCCACTTGTCCCTAGGACAAGTTTACCTATTATATAACATTCTCATTAATGTAATTTATTTATAATAGGCTATTATCAATCCCCATTCATTCCATTTTCTTTTACTGTTGTGTCTTTCATTTGATTTTTGAACTTTTGAATTTTTGGAATTTATTTGGCTGTTATATTCACATGAAATTTTCTCGTACGTATACAAATCTTCTAACGACCATTTTACGCGTATATATATACGCACAACTTGTGTTTGGTTTTCAAAATTCAAACGACGTTGCACCGTTATTTGATTCTTGCCATATTTCTTTGATTCCAGCCTTATCTTGAAACTTTTTTCTCTTGTATACATATATTTCTACACACATATACATATATGTTCTCATATATATATATATATACGTATATATATTTTCTTTATTTCCTTATATGTGCGTTCTTATTTTTACAAATTTTGAATTTGTATGCGTACACATATTTGTATATTCATTTGGCCTTGTCTAAAACAAAGATAAAAATTATGTCGCCGCCGGGGTTCGAACCTCTGACCTCTATGCTGCAAATCCAATTCCTTAGCCAACCGAGCTATGATATCTTTTGTTAATAAGTTTAGAAACAATGGTAGTCATTGTTCTCCTTCTTTTACTTAATTTTCATGTTTTGCTACAATACTTCATTTAATGGTATCTCTTTCATCTTAAATCAGTTTTCTACAATCCGTAGGTCTAAACTGACCAGAAAATCGCCACGAACGCAATGACGCTAATCCCATGGCCAAATTTTGGAAGCTCTTCAAAATTTTCTTTTTCTTAAATGTTTATGTTTGTGCATATATATACATATATGCATTATTTAATTATTATAAATTGCGGGGTGTTACAGATCCTTCCTTCTAGATTAATGACATATAGTAGGCAAATTAATCCATCTTGGGAATTGGGCCTCCAAAATATCGCCGGTAAAGGGAGTATTGCTACGATCTATGCCTCAATCCTCATTAGTATAGCCTATGTATCATGCATTATCTACCTTATCATTGCTTCTGCCTCTACATTGGTCATCACACATTCTGGTTCGGTATTCTCGGCTTGTCAAACTATCTCCGTTCCCGTCTCAGGCAACATGGCCCGAGCTGCCGTCTGGGCGCTAATTCTCTTCCTTTTACGGTCCCTGTCAATCATAGGATGAGAGGGTAGAAGTACGGGACCACGAGCAGTTCGGAAAGTGCCTTGTTGCCTTGGAGGGGGCTCGAGATCGAGTCGGCATTAGAATGGATTCAGACAGACTAGGATCTTTAGGGCCAAGCTGAATTTCTGCATCTTCCCAGGAAGGTAAAGAATCAAACCAGAGCTGGCGAATGTTTTCTGGCCTTTCGTAAGGTCTCCTTTGACGTGGTGGTCGTTCACCTTTTTCAGATGAGGACGAGTGATCTACCATTTGATGAAGTGGTGGAGATGGTGTCCTTTGCCTTTGGAAATCTTCCCATTGCCTAGCTATGGCATCCACATCATTTCTTAATGTTGCATTGTCTTTGAGCATCCAGGGCAGCAGTGGTCTCTTCTAACTTGTTGAACAAACGTGCAAAATCATCTTATGTAACGAATGCTTAAGGAGGGGCTTGATTGGCAGTTGGAGCAGCGGTCTTTGTCAAGGGGTTGTATCGAATGACATCGGATCGAGTTCGATCCGGGGTGGCTTGGACTGGGCTCGTTCGATCCAGAGCCCTGTACTGGCACCATCTGCGAATTAGGCTGTTGTACGTTGCTGGTTGATGCTCCACGAGAGACTTAAAGAGTTCTATCTCTTTTAGAAACCATGATGGTTGAAACTACCAAAAACAATGAAGAAATGAACAATTTCACCGGACTTGGCGATCCAAATAGTAGACAAACAATCCAAAAAAGGCCAAGAATTCAGATTTCTCAGTAAAAGAACCAAAATGTTTGACCAAAAAATGGCACAAACACATATAGATTAGAATTTGTAGAGAAGAACGAAGAAATATAAAATAAAAATAAGAGAAAAGCAGCAAAAACACACGGTTTATAGTGGTTCAGCATTAACGAGCTTACGTCCACTTTATAATTCTTCAACTCAACAAGCAATTATGAGAACAATGATTACAATCTCCAAACACTCTCACAATATGATTTCTCTTGAAATGCTATCTTTTGATTCAAAATATTGCTTGAATTGGAGATGATGTTGGCTGGTTTAAATGCGTGAGTGGAGAAAGAGTGCCAAAAGTCCTTAAAATGGCCTTAAAATGCTGTATTTATAGATGGACATGGCAGATCAGTACGAACTTGTGGCGGGAGCGGTTATGGTTACGTGGCACTCGGTCCGTGTTAATAGAGAGATAGTGGCAACAATTGCAAGGAGAGAGTGGGATGTTTCGAATCAGGTGGGTTCGAACGTGGCCATGTGGCAACATCTCCACACCTTTAGAAGATTGTAGGGTAAGTAGTGGAGACGTGGGCAACTGCCTAAATGGGATCGAATGGGAACCAGATCGGTCGTTTGATCCGGACCCTATTTGAGATAAAGGCCTCTGATCTGGCATCTCATATTTATTTGATCTGGTGAATAGAGAACTATGGGCTTAGATGTTTCTTCGATCCGAGCCGGCTTGCTATTCGATCCAAAGCTAGGTCTTGTACACACTATACTTATGGACCCGTTCTTCTTCGATCCGTAGTCTACTCCCTATCTAGGCATATATTGAGGCTCTAAGCCTCTTGGTCAGCCTTGTAACAAGGAAGGCTAACGTAAATACACCAAATAGATGTGAAAAATGCGTTTTAAAATGGTGAACTGGAAGAAGAAATATATATGCAGCAACCCGAAGGGTTTCTAAGCCCAGGAAATGAAAATAAGGTGCGCAAGTTAGTAAATTCGCTTTATGTCCTTAAATAAGAACCGAAGCAATGGCATGAAAAATTTGATGAAACTATGTTATCAAATGTGGATTCTAAATAAATGAATAAGATAAGGGCATCTATATAAAATGTATGGATGTTGGATATGTCATTATTTGTCTTTATGGCGATGATTTGTTGATCCTAGGAAATAATAAGGCCATAATAAAACCTACAAAGGATATGTTATCCCCTAGATTTGACATGAAAGACCTAGGAGTGGAAGATGTAATCTTGGGTGTAAAACTTATGAAAACATCACAAGGATATGCATTATCTCAGTCACATTACATAACTAAAATACTTGAAAGATTCAAGCAATATAATATAACTACTGAAAAATCACTAGTAGATATGAACCAAAATTGGGTTAAAAACACTGGTGATGGTATATATCAGCTTGAATATTCTCGTATTCTAGGAAGCATTATGCATGTCATGAACTGCACTAGACCTGATATCGCTTAAGCTATAAGCAAGCTAAGTAGATATACCAGCAATCCTGGTAAAACTCATTAGAAATCTATAATCAGAGTTCTAGGATATCTTAAATATACACAAAACTATGTGTTGCAATATGAGAAGTATCCTTCAGTAGTAGAAGGAAATAGTGATGCCAATGGGATATCTGGCTCAAATGACACAAAATCCACAAGTGGATATGTGTTTACATTAGGAAATGGAGCAATTTCATGAAATTATCCAAATAGAATTGCACAGCAAGGTCAACAATGGAATTGGAGTTCATTGCTCTAGATAAAGCTATAGAAGAAGCAGATTGGCTTAGAAGTTTTTCAGAATATATTCCAAATTAGGAAAAAACATTACCTCCAATATGTATAAATTGTGATAGTCAATCTGCTATAGGAAAGGCGAATAGTACATTGTATAGTGGTAAATCTAGACAAATTCGTCGTAGATATAAAACCATATGACAACTTCTCTCTAATGGAGTTATCACTATAGACTATGTAAGGTCAAAGGATAACATTGCGGATCCACCAACTAAAGGCTTGCCTAAAGAAAAATTTCAAACTCTATCTATGGGAATGAGCTTGAGGCCTATAGACTAAAAGTTTTCTAAAACGAAAACCTCATCTAATTGACTGGTGATCACCAAGATCTAGGTTCAAAGGGACAATAAAGTTTAAGATAAACATGATAGCACTGTTAAATACAAACCATTCCCATGATAAGTCAGTGCACAACCCGTCGAAAAATAGGATAAACATAGCTTTTAATGATGTCTATACTGTGGTGTTGTAAAAGACCCAAGTGGAGTATTGAGGGAAACTCTTTATAGAATAACCTATGTGAGTGAAAAGGCATCGCTTCAAGAAGAATTGTAAGGTCGGATTCTTCAAACACTCATGAGACCAAGCAGGTGTTCATGGCAAAAACGAAGACAAACAGAGATCCAAGGGGTTAAGAAATACTTAACTTGTGTTATCTTTATAGACTTACAAAAATGTCTTATAGTTCAAAGACAATCTAGTCTACTGATTCGCCAGTAGGTTGTAACGATAAAACACTAGGAAAAGTTCAAGGCCATCGTGTTACTTTTACCAATACGATAAATGTTTCGCATAATTTATGAAAAAAATTAAGTAATCTCTCATTCATGTGGGGGATTGTTAGAAATGAATGAGGAGATTGGGGAAGAAGAGGTTGGGTATTGTTGGAGAGTTACAAAGGAAACAAAGTCTCACATCAGGAAATTTTTGTTTTCATCTCTCCATATAAACTAAAGCCCACCATGCTCTATCAAACAACCAAAGTGAGTAATGAAGACATGGAGCTATATAGGCATTGGGTTACCAGAACCAATTCACTCATCGAAAACTCATCCAATCTACTGCTTCTTCTCTGCATTCTGTTCTTAAAAACTACCTCCATAGAGGGAGCAATATTTTTTCAAGGAAAAAGCTATCGGTGGACTCAGACATTATAATATGGTAATTTTTTACAGTGTTCTCTTTTCTGCCGATTTCATATGTTTGCAACGGTATTGCTAATGTTTAGAAACGTTCATGTTTGCTACAATTTTTTTTAATGGATTTTAACGTATCTATTGCTACGTTACTAACAATTCTTGCGTCATCCATCTTTCCAGTTGTCTAACCAATAAATCCGTCTTCTCGATTCAGAATATTTGTTTTAGTTTATATATTTATTTTGTATGACTTATCTACTTCATATTATGGTTCGTTTTGTAATGGAATCGTCCATGCAACCTCCTTCATGACTAATATGAACCATATGTCCAAAGAAGTTTTTTTGGCGATCGTACGACGATATGACAACTGCTGACACAATGAAATTAACATTGTATTTGATCAAGATGACAACCGGAGGCTGTCAACATTTGAACTGTGCTGCTTAACTGGGGTTTTCATCCAACCTATCATGCACTATGTATTTGCTACTTCGTCAATGTCCAATTTCTTTTATTTGATGATCGTATGATGATACGACATCCGCTGACACAACGAAATTAACATTGTATTTGATCAGGTTGACGACCAAAGACTGTCAACATTTGAACCATGTTGCTCAATTGGGGTTTTCATCCAACCTGTCACGCACTGTATGCATCTGTTACTTCTTCAATAACAATTTTGTCTTAATTATTGCTCATCCCTTCTTGCATTATTTCATCCACTATGTATTCCAATTTGTACTCATATCAACCCCATACTATTGTTATTACTGTCGTATTTTATTTGTTCAGATTCATACTATGTCCGCATACATACTAATTTAACTTTTTAATTATGTCATGTTCAAGAAATACATTGTCTTTTAATTATGATCCATATATGTCTGTGTGTACACAACGAAATTAACATTGTATTTGATCAGAGTAACGACTTCAGGCTGTTAAAATTAGAACTGTGCGGCTTAACTAGGGTTTTCATCCAACCTATCATGCAATTCAACTATTTGCTACTTATTTAAGGTCCAAATATTTTTTATTTGACAACTGTACGATGATATGACATCCGTTGACATAATGAATTTAACATTGTATTTGAGGTTGACGACCGGAGGCTGTTAACATTTGACCCATGTTGCTTAATCTGGGTTTTCATCCAACCTATCATGCACTGTATGTATTTGCTACTTCTTTAATAACAATTTTTTCTTACTAATTGCTCTATTTTTCTTGCATTATTTCATCCACCATATTTTCCTATTTGTACTCATATCAACCCCGTACTGTTGTTATTACTGTTGTAATTTACGTGTTCAGATTCATACTATGTCCACAAACATACTACATAAACCTTTTAATTGTGCCGACTACAACAAATATGCCTATTAACAGTGTTGAAAAAATGTTGTTATATCCTTTTACAGTGTTTTGATGAACGCTGTCCACTAACACGTTGTTATAGATCGTGGAAATATCACAATACATTCCAAAATGCTGTAGAAAAATGGCATACTACAACGTTTTGATGAACGCTGTCTATCAACAAGTTATTATAGGCCATGAAAATATCACAATACATACCAAAACGCTGTAGAAAATTGACATACTACAGCCTGTCAAATAGTGTTGTTCTTATGTTTATATAACATTTTGTATTGTTTCGGATAGGTTGTCATCTTCCCTTTTCTACAGCGTTTTGCCACATACCACAGCATTTCTGGAAGTTTACATGCTTTTTACTATCACAGCGTCTCACCACATCTATCACAACATTTACATATTGTAGTATCAAAATATTCATGTACATACATATCTGCAACATATAAATATTTATCAACCAACTAATTATATAACACAATATTCATACACAAAGACATCATCGATAAACCAACTCTACATAATTTCCATTAAAAAAACACCATAAATTAAATTTACACAATATCCGTTAAAAAGTCACGATATCTATAAATAAAACAAAATATCCATAAAACAAGTTTGGGCCGAATACTAACAAAATGAACATCTAAAAGTTACCGTTTTCTCCGTAATCGGATACCACAAGCAATCTTTTTGTTGAGGGATCTTCAGAAGCGCCTAACGATATTATGATTATAGCCGAATGCACAACGATGCCCATCTCCAATACCTATACACATGTGTTCATTTAGCATTTGGTCATATTTTATATTTTTATATACTTTGTTAACTTTTATAAACTAAACTTCAATTTTTTTATAAATTTAGTAAACTTAGTTAATTTTTATAATACTTAGTTAATTTTTATAATGCTTAGATAATTTTTATAATAGTTAGTTAATTTTTTATAAAATTAGTAAGCTAAGTTAATTTTTATCATACGTAGTTAATTTTATAATAGTTAGTTAATTTTTATAAAATTAGTAAACTTAACTAATTTTTTATAATAGTTAGTTAATTTTTATAATACTTAGTTAATTTATAATACTTAGTTAATTTTATAATACTTAATACTTAGTTAATTTTATAATACATAGTTAATTTTATAATACTTAGTTAATTTTATAATACTTAGTTAATACTTAGTTAATTTTTATAATACTTAGTTAATTTTTATAATAGTTAGTTAATTTTATAAAATTAGTAAACTTAATTAATTTTTTATAATAGTTAGTTAATTTTTATAATAGTTAGTTAATTTTATAATACTTAGTTAATTTTATAATACCTAATCTTAGTTAGTTTTATAATACTTAGTTAGTTTTACAATACTTAGCTAATACTTAATTAATTTTTTATAAAATTAGTAAACTTAGTTAATTTTTATAATACTTAGTTAATTTTTATAGTAGTGAGTTAATTTTTATAATAGTTAGTTAATTTTTATAATACATAGTTAATTTTTATAATAGTTAGTTAATTTTTATAATACATAGTTAATTTTTTATAATAATTATTTAATTTTATGATACACAGATAATTTTTAATTCTTGCTATTATTATTATAGAATACTTGGTAATATTTTATATTTTTATGTACTTAATTAACTTTTATAAACCACTTCATCGTTTTTATAAAATTAGTAAACTTAGTTAAAATTTTATACTATTTAGTTAATTTTAATAATACTTAGTTAATTTTTATACGCTTATTTAATTTTTTTATAAATCTTCGTTAATTTACTACTATTATAAATCTTATTGTTATTATTATAGAAGTTTACTTATGTTTTGTATTTTTATGTACTTTGTTAGTCCTACATGAATGCCATGAACATGTAGTGTAATGAATATAATTACTTACAGAAAAATATACAGAAGCATCGTCATCATCGTCATCATTGGAAAATCTCAAGGCATGTCTCATTAACAAAAGGGTCATAGGCTGCACAAGAAAAACAAGTAATAAGTTGACATCGCATACAACCAACCGGTTGATAGAAGGAAAACTAGAAACAACAACAAAATTCAGATGTCTAAACTTATTTTCAGACGTCTGACCTGGTTCAAACGTTTGAAAATTGGTTTCAGACGTCTGAAATGGATTTCGATCAATGCCCTGAGACCATTTCAGACGTCTAAAATTTATTTCAGACGTCTGAAAATGTTCTTGGGCAATTCCTAGGCCTGGTTCAGACGTCTGAAATTTATTTCAGATGTCTGACCTGCTCTTATATTGTTTTCCACATGGACCTTTAACCTATGTAATGCTGTTTAATTTATGGTATATGTATGTAGTCCTCGACACTAGTAAAAACAAACATGCTTCAGATAACTCTTACCTTTTCTGTCGTACATCATATTTACGAGCATTTCCTAATTATCTTGTTTGGACCTCAGCTTTTATGCTTTCACCACCAAATACACCAACAACAGTTTGCATTGTTCTGCAATAACATAAAAATAAATATGTGATAATCAAAATATAACAAGAAAACTCTTGGATCTCTCTGATGTGTCTACTGAAAAACACATCGCCTGAATACAATAAATGGATGGTAACATCTGTGATACATGACTCAAAAGCTTTTACTGGGCTTTGTGATTTATCAAATGCACCTGGAATGCCTGCATAAGATCTGTATGCTAAGCATTCTACTAGAAACAAAACATGTACAATTAGTGCACTAATGGTACGAAAGGCATGTGTATGCGTTCTTAATTGATAGAAGAAATCGAAAACCATTGAACTACAGGTAGTATGAATTACAACTCTGAATCTCAATGTGTATATATATACTGTAGAGAAAGATCATCTATCGTCCCAAATAGAAAGTCAGAACAGTTTTTTCTACTATAAGAAATTATCAGTTAAAGCCCAGGTAAATATCACCAGCGTTCTTTTAATGTTAAGATAGATGAAACATGAACATGAGAATTAACTAAATTGTTTAGTGTGCAACTGAAGTCTTATATTTTCAGACTGAAAAATATATGCACTTCATCTGTTACTGTACTGCCTTAACAAAATACATGAAAGGATACATCCAACATAACTACCCAAAAGACATGGCTTAAGCATGAGTACGTAAAAAAAATGGTATTCTCGATGTTCGTTTTTCCCAAAGTGTTAATGGACATTTTTCATTGAAATTCTCCAAGGAAATTGTTGAAAGGAGAAATGGTCCGGTCAAGGGGAGTGAAAAACAAATTTTAATTGAACTTTTTATTCTAGATTCATTGGCAGAAAAGCTACTATTCCAAGCCACTACTCATATATGAATCCCAGTAAAACATATATGACATTGATTTACATGCAAAAGAGAAGTGTTTATCGTGTATGCAGAATAACAAGGCACGCTTCAATTTGACAACTAAGGTAATATAAATACAGATTTGGCAAATATGCATTGAACAAGAAAGAGAACTCGTGAAAAAAAGAGGGAGCTGTTACCTTATCTGAAATCTCATGGGCTTTCAGTGATGTTAGAGCGAACAGAGAGTAGTTCCTATTCTTCTTCTCAACAGCAAACAGAGCGAGCACCAGAGTCTAAGCAAAAGGAAACATAAGAAGGTGAGGACAATGCCAGACCAGACTTATCAACTCACATTTCCGTGGCTGTTTAGGAACAACATTAGAAATAGAAAAAGAAAAATAACCATAGCCTACTTCTGGTAAATATACAATTTCAAAAAGTAGACCATCAACTGATGAGAAAAAATAAGTGAATGTCTCTATAAAGAGACCAATTAGAAACACTGGAAAATGACCTATAAAGAATTGTGAATATGAGAATAGCACCAATTAAAACTCTTGCATCAAAAATTAACACTAATCATTCTATTTATCTATACAGAATCACCGACCACTATATACATATATTATTCTACTATGTCCAGTGTTATTGGACCAATTATCCAAGACCACATATTCAAAAATATTATTATAAAATAATTAGACATACATGCATGCATGATGAAAACAAATCTCTATCTAATTTGTAATATCACTTGGAATATGAGAGTAGCAACAACGTACACTTGAAATATCACTTACCTTACTGCATAAAGGCACAAATCGAAGGTAATCCTGATTTTAAGTTGCAATCCATATCACTGTGGCCTTACGGATCTCAAAAACCAACCTCACTATAATAAAGGCGCGCTTACAGATCTCAAAAACCAACCTCACTGTAATAATCAATTCTACTATTATTCTGTGTGCCATCTTGTGCATTTTTGACAAAATGTAGGGCTGACCCTGGTTCATTTGAAACAAAAGTGGGCCTGTGGCCTTACGTTGTGTTTTGTGAAGTAAACAATTTTGAGTTTACTGATTCTGCTTTCTGGGTAATGAGGTGTTTTCTCCTAGTTTGTAAGTTCACTTTGTTAATAGAAGAATAATAACCAATAAATTTTTGTATTCTCACTCTATTCACTTTGTTGGTCTGCATATGATTCACAATTTAAGTACCTATGCAACAGACATTTTAGAAGCACATGACAAAACCTCACTTACTTTCAGAAAATTCAACAAATCATTTGTTCATAAGTACAAACAGACTTGTAAGTTGTAATCCTCCTAAGTAGATGTCAAGATGTCCGCTGCATGTGCATACCACATCATTACCAGAAGGCAGAATACATATATGACATGGATTCTTATAAAAAAAAAGGTATATTCCTCTAAGATTGGAGATTCTCAGTCAAGCATATATTAAATTAGTCGCTTGCATAATTCCTAGTAATTAAACAACTGAAAATTTTCTGTCTATTTTAATTATATCTGCTACATACCGTCCAAAAGCAAAGTATTCACTCAATTTTAATGGTTCACTCCAGCATGCCTGTATGGGGTACAAATGTATAGACTAATTAATTAACTTATGACCCATGCTTAAGAAATCATATGCTTTTGTTTTTCTAGTTATATTATTATACACTACCAAACTATAATATCAACCGAAATACTAGTAAAACCAGAAGACCCCATCACATAAACCACTTATAAACTCCGAGAAAATCCCAGTATCCATGTTGAGATCTCATAAATCATATATGAATTAATTTGGAGATAACAAAGTGATAGACCCAAACTGCTTGACAGCAAATAAGTACATCAAGCACTTGTCTTTCCAAGTTCAAGGAAAACGTTAGAATAACAATATCTAATTAACATGCGAATACATTAATTCTTGATAGTAGTAAAACAGAAGCAGTTGTACATAATCCCGTGGAATACTGTTTATTATGTTTAACCAAAATAACCATTAATAGATGATGCATGTAGAACATATAAAAAATCTATTACCATAACATGCTCTCCCTCCTCCCACCTATTCTGTAGCCCATCTCCTCGGATGTCTCTGTATTTACATTTGCCTTCCTCTACATCCATAATTGCAAGTTCGACGACTTTTAGGGTCTTTGGAAGCCTATTAGTAACATTTCAAGAAAACAGGAATGTGTATTCAAGGACGAATAATTTCATAAATGAAGGCAGCCAGAAAAAGACCATGATTATTAAATACGAAAATTAAAACATAGTATTGAATAATGTTAGTAACATTCTCAGATCTCATTTCACACAAATTCAAACACAGTTTTGAAAATAAATATTAAAAAATAACCTCAAATCAGCTTTCAGAAGAGAATCGATCGACAAGCCACTCTTGATTATCGAATGAATTCAAAGGAGGTATTTCTTTTAAAGGACAAACTTACCAAATTTTTTAGACAAAAGTATACAAAGTTTTGAAATAGATGAGAAGGACAAAACTTAGACAAAAGTGGAATTCAAGGGGCCCACTCCCATTTTCACTTTTACCCTACAACTTGTCCTTCTCTTCAATTTTAAAACTTGCCAAACTTTTGGCTAAAATTTTTGCTAACTTTGTCCTTCTCCCTATTTTCCACAAAGAAAAAAATATGTACCAATTGAAAAAGTAATATATTTATGTACTTCATACTGTCACCTAGGCTAATCATGATGCACATTATGATGCACATTAGTTGTATAGTTTATTTATGTACCCTTTTCTACTTTGTACCCTGCTGGAAAAATATGTTGCTATATTTTGGTTAATAGTTATTCCATATAAACCACTACATTTTATTTGATGTTCATTCAATTTTATTCCCGCAGTTGTCCTTCTACAAACCACAAATCTCCTCCAACAACTTCTTCGCTCCATGATAACAATAGTTAAGGTAATAGTCTATAATACCGAATCCTTTTTCACTTCCGCCAATGCCGCCTTTCATTAAGTCCTAACTTTATACTATCAAACAAGTGCTTACATTGAATTTTGCACCCTATTTAGCACTGATGGATTATAAATTCGTAAACTATTTTTGGGATAACTATCCCTCTCCCCTTTTCATCACGTAGTTTGCATTTTCCAAATTAGCACATAATAACCAACCATGATTTCTTTCAACACTGTTTTCTTGCTGTCAAAACGTACATGTATGATGCGGAGACTCATATTACGATGGAAACAATTAACAAAAAGAAATTGGCGCAATGGTAATGCTGCAAAATTTGTACTATGTGGTTTGGAAATTCTTCTACCTTAAACTTCGATTTTTTTCCCTACACTCAACATAGACTAGATGTAATGGCAATGATGCTATTCTTCAATGCCTAAAGAAAAGCAAGTAATATGTCATATCTTCTTCCCAAATTTATAAACAACAGTTACAATGTATTTGCCATTCTAACTGGATTACTCTATTTTTATCTTTTTAACCTATAACTTGCAGGCTGAATCGCTAGCATCGACACCCATATTTATGACGTCAACATCTTAACAAATTTAATAAAGATTCGACGGACAAGGCTTTCAGTATTCACATGTCCTTCTATATAAAAACTTCTTATTTTTTCATCTTTGATATGGTTTTAAATATTACACATCAATTTATTACTGCTACCTACCAGGTCATGGTTTGCTAGACAATTTTCCATAAATGACCTTTTCATTTTTTGACTAGGAATGTAATTTTTTTTACAAATTTCCGACGTTTGTTCGTGTCCATGACTGAAATACGTCCGTCTGAGTCTGTCCGATTCCCATTTAGGATACGAGTTAGAACAACAAAATTTGCACGAGAGAAAATCACGTTCGGTTTGTGTTCGTTCGAATTTCTTGTAATTCGGTATATAGTTGAGAGAAAATCTAATAAAATGTAATAAATATGACATAAATAGTCATGTCTTATTGGGTCCGTTCGTGTTCGAAATACATTTGTCTGTGTCCGACCGAATTTATTTAAGACACGAATTAGGACAACAAAATTTGTTTGAGAAAAAATTTTGTTTGGTCTGTGTTCGGTCTGATTTTTTGTAGGCCGGAAACCGAACACACCTCCGGTCTGTTCCGACCGATTTACACCTGCACCATTTCTTTTCCCAACAACCATGGATTAAAAAAATAGATTTTCTCAACATCGTCGATCATCCAGTCTTAAGTACCTCCTCATTTTTATTACTTATTCAGTCAGCCTACAAAGATTATTTCCTATTTTTTTTCCACCGTGAGTAGGTAGAATGTTCACTCCTCATAACATAGGCTCTCCCTCTACGTCGTGCTCAAATTGCGGTGCACTTCTATGGTATGCAGAACGAGTTGTAAAGGAGAGCACGATAGCATGTCCTCTATTTTCATTATGCTGTAAGAAGGGAAAAGTACAACTACCAAGGTATGAACGTTGCTCCGACTATTTTCTTTCCTTGTTGGACTACCATGGTATTTGAGAGTCAACTTAATTTAGAAAAAATATTTGTGCATACAACTCCATATACGCATTTACCTCCATGGGTGGTCACATTGATAGTTATGTAATAAACCGTCGAGAACCATATGTTTTTCGTATTAATAATCAGAATCATCATAATATCGAGTTTATTTTACCAACAGATAGTAAACCAAAGTTTGCTCAACTCTACTTCTATAACATGAAAAGCGAATTCCATAATAGATTAACGACATTCTTCGCTACTACATAATCCATACTTGATGACGATATTGTTAAAAAATTAATGATCATGTTTAACGAATGCAACGAGCTGGCTAAAGTTTTCAGAATGGAAAGAGACATATTCCATGCTACCAAGTACAAGCCAACTTCTATTAATTTACATGAGAGGCTTTTTCGGGATGGTAGATGTTATAATCTACCGACTACCTCTGAAGTTGCAGCATTAACTGACACAAAAAATGCAGACTTTTGCGGGTTAAAGGATATCATTATTGAAGAAAGGACTGGTGTACTAAAAAGAGTGAATGAGAAACATTCGTCCTTCTTGTCCATGCAATACCCAGTCTTATTTCCATACGGGAAGATGGGTATTGACCTAATATCTTTTCCCGCGAACTACTGTTACAATAAGAGAATACCATACGTATTTGCTTCAGTATAGGCCATCATATGATCATATCATACTTAAGGGTGGTAAACTATTCAATAATTTGTCGTTGATGCATCCACTTGCATTAAGGAGAAAAGACTTTCATTCATCGAAAATAATCATAATACCCTTAGATGTGAGTTTTATAATAGGTTGCATGATGCAATAAACGTATAAAATAATTTTGCCTTCCCAGTTGGAAGAAAATTAATATTACCTTCCTCTTTCACTAGATGACCTAGATACATGGTTTAGAATTACCTATGATGCAATGGCTATTTGTAGGTGGACCGGATCTCCAGATTATTTTATTACATTCACTTGCAATCCTAAACAACCTGAAATTGAATGTGCATGTAATTGTATTTCCGGTCAAAAGTGGAGGACAGACTAGACATCGTTTCTAGAGTTTTCAGTCTAAAGCTATAAGGACTTATCCATGACATGAAGGATGAATCCCATTTCGGTAAAGTGAAAGCTTGTGAGTTTTCCTACTTATAAATGAATTTTACTTATGTTTTACACCTCCCTTTTCTTTCATTTTCTTTTTATCTCCTTCTTCCCTAAAGTTTCTACCTCCACTAAAAATATTTTTTTCAATAAAAATATTTTTTTCATTAAAAAAACTTAGATTTTTCTGTTAAAATTTAAACTTTAATATAGGATGTTGTAGATGCAAACAAGAGGAATATATTCATAACTAGTAGGAGGAAAGACTTACCCCTATTCAGTGATTTCTTTTCAAATCTAGAAGATTACATTATATTTACAATTTTTCATAGGCAAAAGTCAGTGATTTATTCTCATTTACAGATTTATACACTTTCTAATCTAAAACCCTTTATAAAAAGATATAACATGTTAGGAATATTATGTTTTTCAATTTTAAATTACAATTATGAATCTGAAATTGTTAGATATTAGTTGGTGACAATTTTTCCTATGAAATTGCTATATGATCTACATAAATCCATGTTCTGTTTTTTTAGATCTGAACTCTACAATTTGGCCTTAAATGAGTAGCTTTTTTTTTTTTTTTTTTGAAAATGAAATGAGTAGCTATTACCATTCATTATTTTGGATAATTTTTATGCACAAAAGTTTGAAAACACCTACAGATGGTGACTTAAAAATAGGGTTTTGAGAAAAAGTCCAAGTGCGAATAATACTCATATTTGTACCAAACTTGGGAAGAATGAGGTGCAAGATCTCCATTGATTTCATGAAAATTTTTGGGTCATTCGGGTGATTTGTGGATGATAGAGGATGGTGTGTGGAGGCTATTTTTTGAGTTTCATGTTGATTGGAGTTAGTATAACAGAGTTATGATGGGAAAAAGTTTGGATTGCAATAATGATTGGCTCCAGATTGACTAGTTTTTTGGATTGGGTTGGAGCTTGTGGACTCATATCGGTGTGGCGTTTAAGGCCCTAGGTTGGATCGTTAGAGGTGTTAAAGGCTTCGAATCAAAGGAGGCATGAAGGACGGGTCAGCTTGGTAATAAAAGGGATCGGATCAGTGTGAACACACCGATGCAGATTGGATCAGTCACCGATCCCAAACAATAACGTCGGTGTTGATCCGAGCATTTTGAGTTTGGGGACATTCGACCTCCATGAGAGAGGACTACGAGATTGGTGCGACTTCTCAAAGGGATTATAGTTGTCCATTGGGGTTATAATTTGCAGCGACATCGACGTGAAGACTCTTTTGAGCGACTCCAACAAATGACTAGTTGAACTCCAAGGTTCAGTGTAACAACCCGAATTTTTAATAACATGTTAAAACAAGAAATCAGGGCATAATTAAATCATAAGTTAAGAATTACTGGGAACGGGTTACGCCATTGCGTTCGTCTCGAAATTCAGCTTGAAAACGAGTCCGAAATTTCGTAAATCGGAGTCCGTATGACCAAGTTATGGCCCACAGAAGATTTCAGAAAATTCAAATTCAGCCCGAAATTCAAAATCAGCTCCAACAGATTGGGCGGGAAAATTTCCCGCCCAACCCCAGGTCGACTGGGGAGTCGACCTGACCCAGCCCAGGTCGACTGCCCAGTCGACTTGGGTGTCGACCTGGGGGTCGACCTCCCTAGTCGGCCATGTTTTCCTGGTGCAGCTGTTTGCTCCTTTGGGTCTGCTCAGCTAGCCTGTGACAGGATTTGATGGTTCAGATCTAAACTAGGGTTAATCCTATGGCATAAACTAGTCTCTACACCTATAAAAACACCCTAAGACCTAGCCTAAACCATCACAAATCATCCTAACAACTAAATTCTTCCAAAATGCTCCCTAATCATGACCTCCATCTTCATCTTGAGAGCTTCTAAGGCAAAAAGGAGCAATCTTTCTTCATCAAATCAAAGGAGCTACTTATTCTCAAGGCTTCTAGTGTTGCTACATCATTCCTAGAGCTTCTACAACATCTCTATCTTGTTCTACTTTGTTCTAGTTCTCATAGCCACGATTTGTAAGCCCCGCTCTACTCTTAGATTTAAACTATGAAATTAATATGAACATGTAGCAAGTTGAAATGAGATTTTTTGTGCAATACTTGTCTTTGGTCTATCATTGTATGCATAGATCCATTCATGACTCTTTTGATCTATGATTGTGGGACTATCACGAACCTAGTATCATTCACCTTGGTTTTTGGGTAGAAAGCTATGAGATTTATTTGGGGATTATGCATAATGCAACATAGAACCCCTCATAACCTTGATGTTAACTTTCCTATGATGTTGAACTACATGCTACCCACAAGTTTATCACTCTATGTCAACTATTATCATGTTATCACCTTTGCCTATGATGTTGAACTACATGCTACCCACAAGTTTATTTGCTAAGTTTGATGTCATACATGTTTTGAGGCCAAAAATCCTATATGCTAGTTGTGATGAACACCTTTGCCTCAAATATCATCATGTTTAACTTATGACCAACTTTATCACCTTATGCCCATCTTTGTCATGTTGTTATGTTCCCCTTCTTGATCTACTTGTGTTGATGCGAATTTACGTGCGAATGGGATACGTTATGGGTAGTTAGGCAAACTTGAAATGACATGAAAAACATGGCTTGAAATGTGACATGAAACTTGATTATGCTTGAAAACATGAATGTGGTCATGACATGTAGAAAACCATAAAGTGGCCAACTCGAGGTTGGGTTGATTTTGTAGCGTAAATCTGCTCGGAACCGCCCGGCAAATCCAGTGGCTACAAACAATAGGACCCAATGTGAGAAGTTGGTCATATCGCGCTTGAAACCCGAGGTTAGAGTAGGTTGTGGTGTAAAGCTGCCCGGACCCGCTCGGCATATCCAGTAACCACAACAAAGTCTAATGTGAGAGGTTGGGTGCATTAAATTAATTAATGCCACATGTTAGGGTTAAGTCATGAACCACTTGAATACACTTAACCAACTTGATACATGATTGGATAGGGTTAACCACACTTAACCCGTTGGAAACCCTAGTTACGTGGTCCTTTTTAGCAGTAACCCTCTTGGATGTATCACGATACCCTAGGGACTAGGCTAGGGTGGGGCACGATTACTGGGCTGATTGTAAGCGACCAGAAAGATAGCTGAGTTGGTGTGCCAGTGTAGGTTCAGGCGGGCTATGGTCGTGCACATAGTCCGGAGTTGAAAAATAACAGACATGGGCACCAGTAGGTTTAGACTGTGCGTGCTTTATTTATGTCAGTGGTTGGCACCCTAGGGCTTGATACACCCTAGGGTGGACCTAGCACAGTTCGACTACATTCCGTGATTGGGCCGTATGACACCGACACTCGACGAGTTAGGCTTATAGGGAGCCGATCGACTAGATTGTATAGTTGGACCTTGACTTGGGTCAACTCATGATATTGGGCCAAGGGATCATTTCTTGTTTATACTTGACATGGGTTGGAATACTAGTACTATTGGTGCAAAACTAAACCTTGTATATGCGATGCCACACTTGATCTACCTTGTTATCTATTTATCATGCCAGTTAGTTACCATCTTTATGTTTCATCTCAGTTTCTCATGTTTAGTTAACTTCATTAGTTTTTATACTAATAGTAGGTAGGACTTACCAGTCTTTATGATTGACCCTTTTTCTTTCGCCTCTTTTCTTCCGTTCCCCTCCCCAGGTTCTCAGGGAGGGAACACTAGTGCTTAGCTTGGACATTTGGCTTGCTTTCTTGACAGCTCATGTACGGTTTGGACTTGAGCTTGCTATGGCTTCACCACATCTATCTTGGGGATAGTTTACTTTATGTTATTTTCAGTTTATGTTTTCTAGACTTGTGGTAGTTGGAAAATAATGACTAAGTACTTTGATGTAAGTTGACTATTTGGTTTTGAAATGGTTAACTATGGTTTTTAAATTTCTACCGCTGCTTTACTTATTTATTTATCTATGTTCTGTCTTGTGATATCTCTGTGCATGTTTACCTAGACAACACCCCTCCAAAGCTAGTGCATTCTCTTGTGAGTGACCCTGGCGGAGGTGGGGTGTTACATTTGGTATCAGAGCATGAGGTTTTACTAGACCGGACAAACAGTTTTAAAAAAAAAACCTTTTGAAAAACTATTTTCAAAACCAATTAAGTATTTTTTCAAGGAAAGTCTAGTTTATTTTAAAAGGCTATTCCCTAAAAGCCATTAGCACTATCCTTCGTTTCCTCGTTCTAAATCTATCTTTTCCTTTTTCATCATGGCCGATCTTAACCTTCCCTAGGGAGTACCCATACCCGGATGGTTCCGAAGGTACTTGGAAGCTAGGGCCAACGATGCGGGCCCAGCAAACACTCCCACTCCTCCTCCCGTACCTGAGGTTCCTCCTCCTCCTCAGCGTCCACAAGCGGATTTCGCGAAGATTTGCAAAGACTTTAAGGCGATGGGTGGCAAGAATTTTGTTGGGACAAAGACTTATGTTGTGGCAAGAAACTGGTTAAGGGAAACTGAAGACCTTTTTTCTATCTTTGATGTAGAAGATCGTAGGAAAGTTCTGCTGGCAGTATGGTTATTGAAAGAGGAAGCTGCTTATTGGTGGGAAGTCACCAACGCTACTAGGCCTATAGAGACTTGGGCCGACTTTAGGATGAGGTTTGGGCTTAAGTTTCTATCATCTGCTGAAGAGAATCTGCAATTGGAGAGGTTTATATCTTTGAAGCAAGGGGACATGACCGTGAGGGAGTATGTGAATAAGTTTAACCAGCTTGCTCGATTCGGTTTAGACATGGTTAACACACCTCAGAAGAAGGCTCTACGCTTTGCTCGAGGGTTGAATGAGCCATTGCAAGGATTGGCCATGTCTCATATACCCATGGGGGCCACTTTTGAGAGCTTAGTGGATATGGCCTTGCTTCAAGGAGATGATAAGAATGGCAAGAAAGAAGTTAAGCTTAATGAGACTCAAACCAAGAAGGCGGACTCCAAGTGGGGAGGCAACCAGAACAACCAGAACAACAAGAACAACAAGGGTAACAAGGCCAACAACAACAAGGCAAGGGAGACAAGGAAATGCAACTTCTATGGGATCACTGGACACATAGCCAAAGATTGTAGGAAGAAGAAGAGGAAGCTGGGAGAATGCTTTCATTACGGAGAATCTGGACACTACAGTAAGGATTGCCCAAAGAAGCAAGGGCAGGGGCAAGGACAAACTCAGCGGGCAGGACCTTCTGGAGGGCAGATGCATGCTCTCAACACTACTCCAGCTCCGGACCGAGGTAGTATTTCTATAGAAAGCCTTGTTTACATTTCTGGTTTTCCTGTTCAAACTTTATTTGATTCTGGCGCATCGCATACCTTTATTTCTTCTGACATTGTTGAAAGTTTGCACCTAAGTACTAGTCTAGTTGAGGATCCCGTTAGTGTTTCAAATCCAATTGGGGGTTCTGCCCATCTATCTATGATTTGTATGGATTTGAGGATTTCTATCTTGACCGTAGAATTCACATGTAATCCTTATGTTCTCGGGTTCATGGGATACGGGTTGATTTTGGGCATGGATTGGTTGTCCAGTTACGGAGCCATTCTCGATTGTGAGCATAGGGTAGTGAGGCTTATGACCCGCCTTGGCAATACCCTAGAGATTTCTTGTAACCCTCTGGATCCCGTCATGTTATGTTATCTTGAATCCCTCGACTCGTCTATTGACAATCTTCAATCTGTGAGGGTGGTCCGAGAATATCCTGATGTTTTTGATGAGGTGAAGGGGTTACCCCCTAAACGCGAGATAAACTTCCGTATTTATCTTGTTGATAATGCCAAGCCAGTTTCATTGCCTGTTAGGCACATGGCCCCGCGAGAAAGAAGAGAGCTTAGCAAGCAAATCAAGGAGTTGCTTGAGAAAAATTTCATTAGGCGAAGCATTTCTGAATAGGGTGCTCCTGTGGTATTCGCTACTAAGACGGATGGTTCGCTTCGTCTATGTGTTGATTATCTTGAGTTAAACAAGCTGACAAAGAAGAATAGGCACCTGTTGCCGAGGATTGATGATATCTTTGAACAGCTTGTAGGTGCTTCTGTTTTCTCTCAACTCGGTCTAGCCACCGGATTCCATCAGCTTAGAGTGGCTGAGGATAGTATTGACAAGACTGCGTTTAGGACTCCAGATGGATTCTTTGAATGGCTCGTCATGCCGTTCGGCTTGACTAATGCACCCACATACTTCGTTGATTTGATGAGTAGGGTGTTTAGGGAGTTCCTTAACAAGTTTGTGGTTGTCTTCGTAGATGATATTCTGATCTTCTCTAAGGACGAGGAAGAGCATGCTACACATCTCAAGGAGGTTATGGATACGCTTAGAGCTCATCAGTTAAAAGCCAAGTTCTCCAAATGCCATTTTTGGAGAAGGGAAGTTCGGTTCCTTGGGCATATAGTTTCTAATCAAGGCATAGCTGTGGATCCCGCTAAAGAAGTGGCGGTGCAAGACTGGAAAGTTCCGAAGAATGCAACTGAAGTGAGAAGCTTTCTCGGTCTGGCAGGATTTTATATGAAGTTCATTAAGGACTTCGCTAAGATTTCAGCCCCTCTCACTAAGTTAACGAAGAAGAACTTAGTCTTTACATGGGACTTAGAGTGTGAGCTTGCTTTTCAAAGGCTCATGAAAGCCCTCGCCACAGCTCCAGTTCTAGCATTACCCGATGGAGGGAGGTTGTTTACCGTGTACACCGATGCATGTGGCACGGGATTAGGCGCTGTCCTGATGCAAGAAGGGAGAGTGATATGCTTTGGGGATAGGCAACTCAAAGTTCATGAGAAGAACTATCCCACTCATGATTTGGAGTTGGCGGCGATCGTCTTTGCACTCAAATCTTGGCGTCGTTATCTTCTAGGTGAAAGGTTTGAGTTATATACTGATCACAAGTCGCTCAAGTACCTCTTCTCGCAGAAAGATTTGAATCTAAGGCAGCAGAGGTGGATGGAATTCTTGGCATCATATGACTTCGATATAGCTTATACCCCTGGCAAGGGTAATGTTGTGGCGGATGCGCTAAGTAGAAGAAGGTTGACTTTGAGTCCCTTGTTTGTTGAGATGAAGAGCCTAGAGTTCTTGGCAACCTTTGATTTTACACCTGCTGTTGAGTCGATGACTGGTTCGTTAGCATCCCTTGAGCTTAGACCTACACTTCTTGATCAAGTTGGGGCTTCACAGAGGGAAGACCCACAGATAGTCGAGATCATGGACAAGTTAATTCGTGGTGAGACGTCAAGTCACCTCGCTAGATATACTATTGATGACAAGGGATGGCTAAGGCGTGATGGAAGACTATGTGTCCCACAAGTGGGAGACTTAGTAAATAAAGTTCTTGAGGAGGCGCATCACTCGAGGATGACCATACATCCTGGAGGGGATAAGATGTACCGGGATATGAAGCGCATTTTCTTTTGGGATGGGATGAAAAAGGATGTTGCAGAGTTTGTTTCTAGATGCATTGTTTGCCAACAAGTAAAGGCCGAGTTGAAGAAGCCCGGTGGGCTATTGCATCCATTGGAGGTCCCGTAATGGAAGTGGGAAAGTATCTCTATGGATTTTGTGGATGGATTGCCGAGATCAAGGAAGGGGAATACTAGCATATGGGTCATAGTGGATACACTCACGAAGAGCGCTCATTTCATTCCAGTAAAGAGCAAGAGGACCGCATCATGGCTAGCATCTGTTTATCTTCGGGAGATAGTGCGATTGCATGGAGTTCCTTCTAGCATAGTGAGCGATCGTGACCCAATCTTCACTAGCCAATTTTGGAGTAGTTTGTAAGAAGCGATGGGTACGCGATTGAATCTAAGTATAGCCTATCACCCACAGACTGATGGTCAGACCGAAAGGGTGAATAGGGTACTAGAAGATCTGTTGAGGCTATGCATTCTTGACTTTGGTGGCACTTGGGAAGACCACCTTCCTCTCGTAGAGTTTGCTTATAATAACAACTACCAAGCAAGCATAGGGATGGCACCATTCGAAGCTTTGTATGGGAGGCCGTGCAAGTCACCAACATGTTGGTGGGAGACGACGGATGAGCTTATACGTGGGCCTGACATGATAAGGGACACATCCGAGAAGGTTGAGTTGATTCGAAGGCGGATGAAAACGGCCCAAGACAGACAGAAATCCTATGCAGACAAGCGAAGGACAGACTTAGAGTTTGAAGTTGGAGATATGGTCTTTGTGAAGGTTTCTCCCTTGCGAAATGTGGTTCGTTTTGGAGCAGTTGGAAAGCTAGCACCAAGGTTCGTAGGACCCTTCCCTATCATCGAGAAGATTGGGCAAATGGCTTATAGGGTGGAATTGCCCGAGAAGCTGGCTGGAGTGCACAATGTTTTTCATGTCTCGCATCTCCGAAAATGCCTACATGAATCAGCTGAAGTAGTTGAGCCTAGCATTCTTGAGGACGTGGAGGTAGAGAAAGAGGCAACCCTGAGGCGAGCTCCGATTCGTGTCTTGGCAACGGAGATCAAGAAGCTGAGGAATCGAGAAGTCAAGTTAGTAAAGGTTCAGTGGAGTGAAGCCGACGAAGATGCAACTTGGGAAACCGAGGAGAAGATGCGTGGGCTTTATCCATTTCTTTTTGAGGGTACATTCTCGATCTCTTTTCCTAGTTAGCATATCTTTCTTTTGCTATCCATGTTTATCTCGTTATTTCGTTAGTCTTGTCATGAGAACCTTAGGTAGAAACCCTTTGGATGAAACGTGTATTTGAAACATGTTATGCTTGATGGTTGCAAATGGTTGCTAGTGTTTGCAAGTGGTTACTCGTGGATGCATGATACACGTTAGGCACTAAGATCGGCTCACACACTTTCATATTGCATATGCATGAGTGTTTATGCTTATTCACGGATGAAACTTGTTATGATATCACGTGGATGTTGCATATGAATGAATGTTATGTGCACTCATGTAGAGATTATAAATTATGTTAGGAATTTGCATACATTTGGACTCATTTCACTAGCATGTTCTGCATTAAGGAGGTTTACTGAGTCAGTAACCGCCTGATTTTCGCATTAGATAGGTGCATATACACACACTTTTGCATATGTTCATACAGCATTAGAAATCTTTTAAGGACAATGATTACTTGTGGATGATGTTTGAGTAGGTGGATGATGGATGGTAGGATACGTTCTTCCTAACTTGGAGATTTCAGGGACGAAATCCTTTAAGGTGGGGAGAATGTAACAACCCGAATTTTTAATAACATGTTAAAACAAGAAATCAGGGCAGAATTAAATCATAAGTTAAGAATCAATGGGAACGTGTTACGCCATTGCATTCGTCTCGAAATTCTGCTTGAAAACAAGTCCGAAATTTCGTAAATCGGAGTCCGTATGACCAAGTTATGGCCCATAGAAGATTTCAGAAAATTCAAATTCAGCCCGAAATTCAAAATCAGCTCCAACAGATTGGGCGGGAAAATTTCCCGCCCAACCCCAGGTCGACTGGGGAGTCGACCTGCCCCAGCCCAGGTCGACTGCCCAGTCGACTTGGGTGTCGACCTCCCTGGTCGGCCATGTTTTCCTGGTGCACCTGTTTGCTCCTTTGGGTCTACTCAGCTAGCCTGTGACAGGATTTGATGGTTCAGATCTAAACTAGGGTTAATCCTATGGCCTAAACTAGTCTCTACACCTATAAAGACACCCTAATACCTAGCCTAAACCATCACAAATCATCCTAACAACTAAATTCTGCCAAAATGCTCCCTAATCATGAGCTCCATCTTCATCTTGAGAGCTTCTAAGGCAAAAAGGAGCAATCTTTCTTCATCAAATCAAAGGAGTGACTTATTCTCAAGGCTTCTAGTGTTGCTACATCATTCCTAGAGCTTCTACAACGTCTCTATCTTGTTCTACTTTGTTCTAGTTCTCATAGCCACGATTTGTAAGCCCCTCTCTACTCTTAGATTTAAACTATGAAATTAATATGAACATGTAGCAAGTTGAAATGAGATTTTTTGTGGAATACTTGTCTTTGGTCTATCATTGTATGCATAGATCCATTCATGACTCTTTTGATCTATGATTGTGGGACTATCATGAACCTAGTATCATTCACCTTGGTTTTTGGGTAGAAAGCTATGAGCTTTATTTGGGGATTATGCATAATGCAACATAGAACCCCTCATAACCTTGATGTTAACTTGCCTATGATGTTGAACTACATGCTACCCACAAGTTTATCACTCTATGTCAACTATTATCATGTTATCACCTTTTCCTATGATGTTGAACTATATGCTACCCACAAGTTTATTTGTTAAGTTTGATGTCATACATGTTTTGAGGCCAAAAATCCTATATGCTAGTTGTGATGAACACCTTTGCCTCAAATATCATCATGTTTAACTTATGACCAACTTTATCACCTTATGCCCATCTTTGTCATGTTGTTATGTTCCCCTTCTTGATCTACTTGTGTTGATGCGAATTTACGTGCGAATGGGAATACGTTATGGGTAGTTAGGCAAACTTGAAATGACATGAAAAACATGGCTTGAAATGTGACATGAAACTTGATTATGCTTGAAAACATGAATGTGGTCATGACATGTAGAATACCATAAAGTGGCCAACTCGAGGTTGGGTTGAGTTTGTAGCGTAAATCTGCCCGGAACCGCCCGGCAAATCCAGTGGCTACAAACAATAGGACCCAATGTGAGAAGTTGGTCATATCGCGCTTGAAACCCGAGGTTAGACTAGGTTGTGGTGTAAAGCTGCCCGGACCCGCTCGGCATATCCAGTAACCACAACAAAGTCTAATGTGAGAGGTTGGGTGCATTAAATTAATTAATGCCACATGTTTGGGTTAACTCATGAACCACTTGGATACACTTAACCAACTTGATACATGATTGGATAGGGTTAACCACACTTAACCCGTTGGAAACCCTAGTTACGTGGTCCTTTTCAGCAGTAACCCTCTTGGATGTATCACGATACCCTAGGGACTAGGCTAGGGTGGGGCACGATTACTGGGCTGATTGTAAGCAACCAGAAAGACGGCTGAGTTGGTGCGCCAGTGTAGGTTCAGGCGGGCTATGGTCGTGCACATAGTCCGGAGTTGAAAAATAACAGACATGGGCACCAGTAGGTTTAGACTGTGCGTGCTTGATTTGTGTCAGTGGTTGGCACCCTAGGGCTTGATACACCCTAGGGTGGACCTAGCACAGTTTGACTACATTCCGTGATTGGGCCGTATGACACCGACACTCGACGAGTTAGGCTTATAGGGAGCCGATCGACTAGATTGTATAGTTGGACCTTGACTTGGGTCAACTCATGATATTGGGCCAAGGGATCATTTCTTGTTTATACTTGACATGGGTTGGAATACTAGTACTATTGGTGCAAAACTAAACCTTGTATATGCGATGCCACAGTTGATCTACCTTGTTATCTATTTATCGTGCCAGTTAGTTACCATCTTTATGTTTCATCTCAGTTTCTCATGTTTAGTTAACTTCATTAGTTTTTATACTAATAGTAGGTAGGACTCACCAGTCTTTATAACTGACCCTTTTTCTTTTGCCTCTTTTCTTCCATTTCCCCCCATGGTTCTCAGGGAGGGAACACTAGTGCTTAGCTTGGACATTTGGCTTGCTTTCTTGACAGCTCATGTACGGTTTGGACTTGAGCTTGCTATGGCTTCACCACATCTATCTTGGGGATAGTTTACTTTATGTTATTTTCAGTTTATGTTTTCTAGACTTGTGGTAGTTGGAAAATAATGACTAAGTACTTTGATGTAAGTTGACTATTTGGTTTTGAAATGGTTAACTATGGTTTTTAAATTTCTACCGCTACTTTACTTATTTATTTATCTATGTTCTGTCTTGTGATATCTCTGTGCATGTTTACCTAGACAACACCCCTCCAAAACTAGTGTATTCTCTTGTGAGTGACCCTGGCGGAGGTGGGGTGTTACAATCAGAGTAAGAGAGTATGAGTCAAGATGGTGAGACGATTAATCGAGACAAAGGAGCTATCAAGAGAAGTTCAGGGAGTAGAGTTTGATGACATATGTTAGTTTTCATGATAGTTTTCGGCCAAGAGAGATCAAACGGGAGTAATGAAAATAGTTCCACGATGAGCTTTGCAGCAGAGATTTGCATGCAAATGGGTCATTAGTTTGTATGTTCGGGTGGGTACCTAGAGAGATAAGACTTGAGCATCGTTCGAGTATTTGACCATATGTAGGTTATAAGCCAATTCGTAGGCTGCCCATCGGACATTCAACCAGGCTATAGGTTGCTTATCCATAAGGGGTCTTCTGAAAATTATTTACACTCATTTTCAACTAGATGTATGTTATAGATATAGGTTTTTTCATCTTAGAGCTTTTCGGGGAAAGTACAGATTCTGAGAAGCCAAACGTACTATATATCCAACGCATTGAGTTAGTGAATGTGAGGATAGATGATATATGCTATGTTTGATAGACATTTATTAAATACGTGTAACTTTATATGTAATCCATTACTTTCCTTTGTTCACTATCATGGAGCTCGGTTGTGCTGTTATTTTAGAGACAGTTCCTTTTGGGTTATTTTCGCTTGTATAATTCTATGACATTGTTTATTATTTTGGATCTATTACTTTGATAACAGGATTCATTTAAATTATTAATTATCTTGCCTGTTTCATATCAGCATGTTATATTATTATTATTATTATTATTATTATTATTATTATTATTATTATTACAACATGTCATCCCATGCGTTGTGAGATATATGCCAGGTTCCGTGAAGTTTTGGTTCTTTTCTACCTAGATGGTTGCCTTACACTATCCGAGCACAATAGCGACACACTCTTTAGGCATCTTAAGTGTCAAAAGTGTGGGGTGGTCCTTTCATTTGGAAAGCTTATAAGGGATATAAAATTATATAATTTAGTTGTAACATTGAAATTTAGAAACATTTGGTTTTATTTATCTTGCCAAAATAAGATTTTTTTGAGTTGTAGGCCTCAAATATATGCATAAGAATATTATTTACGCTCAAATCTAGATTCATAAAACCTACCCTAAATTTCTAAAGTTTAATGTTGATGAATAATGATTTAGCTATTTCCAAGCAGGGAAATGGAATCTAACCCTAATATTCTCAGGAAAATATCATATAATCGTGCATAATAGAATGTGCAATTCTAAATAGACCTCTGCATGTCCCACAAACAAACATGCATCAAGACACATCTTAAATGAAACTATATGATACTTACCTAGGTTCAGGCTTTCCTACCTTAATTTCAAATGTTATTTCCCGAAATTCGAATCTTTCACCAATGCTTTTAGTTTAATGGTTTTAATCCACATATTCCACCAAAAGACATGCCAATGACCCTAGTATAACAAGTGGACAACACTGGTTAATGAGACATGGACAAAACTAATGGGAGAGAAAGGAGAACTAAGAGGAGGCACAACATTATGCGTGCAATTTGTACTATGAAAGTAAAAAAGCACAATATGTTAGAGGAGAGCTTTTTTTGCCTTGTTGATGAGAACAAAATAAACAAAATGAACTATTTGCTATTGCATTTTGTATCATGAGAAAATAGAAAAAGAAAGAAACATTCCCCTTATGGATGTAGGATACATTAATATTTAAACCACGTAAATTCTCAGTGTCTTTACCTTTTTTTTTGTAGTTTCAACCATTTCATTCTATGTTTCAGTGTTAAATTTTGTTCGTTTTGCAGATTACTTATAATCCTAATAAAAATCAACATTTAAGCAAGTACTTTGGGTTCTACCTTTCAATTGTGAAAGCATCCAGTAACACAATTGCCTCTAAAAGAGAATTTCACATCACTTAGGTTAGTTGATTCCAAATTATTAAAGTGAATGATTTCTTAATTCACTTCATATAAAGGACGACTGCTGTGAGATGAAAAAAAATGTCGCACACACATTTTTAACATTAGAAGAGGGCCAACCACTATTTACTTCCACGTAAAATTCAATCCTCAGATCTAATATTCATTATGAGCCCTATTGACTCAAAGATTCCATCCACCCAATAACCATTACATGTGGCTTCAAATTTTCTAAAAGGCTCATGGAATTAAAAAAATTCAAATGCAAAAAATCCTCAATTAGTCGCCCCATAGTCCAATTTTAGTTGCACTCAACAATTTTGCAGATCTAATTAACCAGTGTGAATGCTTGGGAAAGACTAAGTCCTAACATGCCACTTTGAGATAGCCCTCTCTCTTTGGTCCATAGGCCACTCTTCTTTCACCATCTATGGATACTCTTCGGTAAGGAAGCATAATGACATTCTCGGAGACGGGAATGGTTGAACTGGCTTAAAACCTTATGTAAAAATGAAAGTCAATATCCAAGACAATTCTTAAAAAATGAAAAATAACTATTATAAACCTTATTTCCAAAAAAGCGAATTCAGATTGCCCTTGAAGAAGATGATTTTACCTTATATTTCCAAGGCGGTTCACCCCAGTTAGATCCAAGAGAGGAGGAAATCTGCCAATTAAAATCCAAAGTCGAGCAATTGGCAAAATCACGACAACAAGGTGCATGGGAGAAGGTCAACGAAAAGGGATCATTCTTGTTCACCAAAGCCATCATAGAAGCAGATTTAAAGAAAATTTCAAAGCTACCGTGATTGAAAATTTTGATAGTATTACAAATTATAACACCTTCTAATTTTAATTCATATTATTTAGAAGATTTAATTAGATAAATAAAATATATCCTAATATTGTGTGTTGATATAAGGGTGGATTCGGTTCCGTACCGGAACTTTGTATTCAAAACCATTACCGTACCAACTTATATGGTAATAGAAGAATCATACCATTACCAGCCAAAGAAATCAGTTACCAATAGTTCGTTTTATGGCTGGTAGAGGTTGGTTATAAGTTTTTGTCATTTACTATTATGAGATCTTTTTATTTACAGTATTTCCCGTTATAAGATTAAATATTTAAATTAAATTTTTTGGTTATTGTATTATTATTTATGTATATTATTTTACATATACAAACATAAAAGAAAATATTATTGATGAAGTTAAAATATCATACAAATTATATTATTTCTAAGATATATTATAAAAATTGGATTCAATGTTGAATCATAATAGTATTTTCCTAGGTATTTTATTAAATCATTACATATAAGAAGTTCGATATTATGTAATAAACATTTATGATGAAATGTAAGAATATACGTATGCATTATTTAAGGTATGTGGTAGGTATGGTAATTACCATTATTAGTGCTTAATTATCATTACTATAAAGCACATTTTCATGCAGTTTGGCATACCGTACCAGTCAAATTGGTTACCATTTATTCGATACCACTTTCATTGGTAGCGGTTGGCAATGGTAAATGGTAATATGTAAAAATGTCCAGCCCTAGTTGATAAGAACAACGAGATTTGATAATGAAGGAGGTCGATCCTTAATTAATTAACTAATAAGATATTTTAAACTTAATATCGAAGAGAGCAAATGAGAGGCAAAAAAGGAATTGAACATCATTTTACCCTTAAGCCCTTGCTCTCTTTTTCACTTTAATTTTTTGTTTACCAAAACAATCAAAACTATACATACAGGCTGGCCATTAGAAGATAAAGGAAATGAAGAAAATATAGAGGGATTAAAGGGGGAAAAGTTTAGAAAAAACCGAATCCTCATTAAATCTCAATATTCTACCCTATCTGAGGTGAATAATAGTAAACCATCACACTTCTACGTGTCCGATTTTTGGTTTTTGATTGATTCCAAATTCACTAATAATGATATAGATAGCTGTATTATTAAACATTCCCTTTTATGCCATAACCGATGTATACTTCCAACATAGCAAAGTTTAGATCTTGATCTTTACTGAAACCCCCAATCAAAATATATGCTTCTTCTCCTCCTCAATATACAGTAAAAGCGAGCCCTATTTCCAATCCCCTGTTAGTTATTTCACATTGAATATGATGTGCATATGCAAGCATCTTGTCTGCCCTATCACTTACGGTTCCGATTATAAGTAAGCCTATCCTAATACCAATAGTTTCACCATCTATGATGCACTTGTTAAGTTTATAATAATGATTTTAATATATGTAATATTTAAATATCAAGTTACTAAATTTATAATTTAACTTTACCAAAATCACAAACCCAAAAATGAAAATTTAAGCAAAACTAAGAAAATTTGGAAATAACAACCCATTTGACTTGACATAATTTTGGGTTGTCCCATTTTATTTTTCCTTTTGCCATTGTTTACATTTTCTATTGACTTACGAAATGCGAAAGTAACAATAAATACAAGGGGAAGCTAAAATTGATCTTTACTACGTTTGTATGTGTTTGACTAATCTATCATCATACGGCTCTTCCAAGGTTTACCCTTTCAAAAATGGACCCTCGATTTCAAATCATAGTTTTCTGAGAGTCGCTATGAACCTAATGTTAAATTTGGTGATACAAAATCAAAAATTGATTAGAACAAATTTGCAAAGAATGGAAAGAAAATATTTTTATAATGGGAATGCATTGATTGCATTTGATGGGGTGGTAGAGAAATAAATGAAGGGACAATTTCTTCCATCTATGCTAAAGAAACGGATTGATTTACTTCCTATATTTGCACATTTGTTGTTATGGTAATTTGCCTCTATTATATTATTACCATATGTTGGTAATTTAATTGATGACTCACATAGATTTGCACTGGCTATATATTGAGGGGTAGACTTTAGTGTAAACCCATCCTGGCTTGGAGCCAGTGATCTCCAATGGCGTCTCTTCTTGTTAAACTTGATTGAGGTTTGGATATGTAAACTCTTAATTTGTAATCTCTTGTAATTCTCTCATGTGGAATAAAATCTCTCTCTGTTGGACTGGACGTACACTATCTCGAGGATAGTGGAACCAGTATAAATATTGTGTCTCTTTGTTTCTCTGCTATAATTATTTACTATTTTGTTGATGTAATAGAATAATTGCTATCGGATTAGATTGGTGTTCAATTGGCAAATCTAGATCCTGCTTATTTATCTTCCGCAAAGGCGCAATTTTCATAACAGATTGGTATCAGAGCGAGGCGATTTGTTTTAAATTGTGCATCAATTATTTCTACAAAGGTTGGTAGATTCAGTGGGGATTATGCTATTACTATTTTGGAGAAAAGGATACTTTGGTGGAGGAGATTATGTCGAGAGTGAAGAGCATTCCAATATGGGAACTTTGACATGATATGGAGTTTATTATGAAGAAGCCCTCTGATATGGATGAGGGAAGATGGAAGAAGACGAAGAAGAAGGCGGGTGACGGTTGAAGAACCTAATCCACAACAAGGTGGAGAGGTTAATATGGTCACTACTTATGGTCCTAAGGTGGAGGATCATGGTATTGACAAGGGTCTAGATGTTGATGATGCTCGAGGGATCCCGAAGATGAAGAGAACATGTCAAACGGAAGACATATGTTGAGTTTTGAAATCCACAAAGATGATGGAGAACTTGTGGTATTGCAAGCACTTTTATACCGTTGGTTTATGCGAGGTGCAGCTCAGGTGGTAGATGCATCTTTTGCAGGTGGTGGGTTGTGTTTGTAATTGAGGTGTGGTCATAGTCCTTTCAAATCGGCTGGGTGTTTCTCGTTTCCCTGAAATCGAGGTTGGTTTTAATTGAGAGAATAATTTTTTGGTCTTGGTGGTGTTGAGATACTTTGGAATCTGCCTTTTTTTTGGATATTTGCAACATTTTGTTGGCGGGCGGAGACGTAGTCTGAGCTCGTTAACAATTGTGTGATGGGGGGGTGGCTTTGCTGGAACCCATTTGGTAAATATTCATTTTTTGGTGTATCTCGTTGTGAGATTTTAATTGAAGGTGGAGTTCTGTTGAAGAGTTTTATGAAGAGAAGAGAATTTGACTCAAGGTGGGGTGCTGGAGATATGTGATTTTGCATCAAGGTGGAGTGTTAAATTTGGTGATACAAAATCACAAATTGATTGGAACAAATTTGCAAAGAATGAAAAGTAAATATTTTTATAATGGGAATGCATTGATTGCATTTGATGAGGTGGTAGAGAAATAAATGAAGGGATTAATTTCTTCCATCTATGCTAAAGAAACAGATTGATTTACTTCCTATATTTGTACATTTGTTGTTATGGTAATTTGCCTCCATTATATTATTACCATATGTTGGTAATTTAATTGATGACTCACATAGATTTGCACTGGCTATATATTGATGGGTAGACTTTAGTGTAAACCCATCCTGACCTGGAGCCAATTATCCCCAATGGTGTCTCTTCTTGTTAAACCTGATTGAGGTTTGGATATGTAAACTCTTATTTTGTAATCTCTTATAATTCTCTCATGTGGAATAAAATCTCTCTCTGTTGGACTGGACGTACACTATCTCGAGGATAGTGCAACCAGTATAAATATTGTGCCTCTTTGTTTCTCTGCTATAGTTATTTACTATTTTATTGATGTAATAGAATAATTGCTATCGGATTAGATTGTTGTTCAATTGACAAATCTAGATCCTGCTTATTGTTCTTCCGCAAAGGCGCAATTTTCATAACATATTACAAAATAAGAGTTTACATATCCAAACCTCAATCAGGTTTAACAAGAAGAGACACCATTGGGGATCATTGGCTCCAGGCCAGGATGGGTTTACACTAAAGTCTACCCCTCAATATATAGCCAGTGCAAATCTATATGAGTCATCAATTAAATTACCAACATATGGTAATAATATAATGGAGGCAAATTACCATAACAACAAATGTGCAAATATAGGAAGTAAATCAATCCGTTTCTTTAGCATAGATGGAAGAAATTAATCTCTTCATTTATTTCTCTACCACCTCATCAAATGCAATCAATGTATTCCCATTATAAAAATATTTACTTTTCATTCTTTGCAAATTTGTTCCAATCAATTTATGATTTTGTATCACCAAATTTAACACTCCACCTTGATGCAAAATCACATATTGATTGGAACAAATTTGCAAAGAATGAAAAGTAAATATTTTTATAATGAGAATGCATTGATTGCATTCGATGAGGTGGTAGAGAAATAAATGAAGGGATTAATTTCTTCCATCTATGCTAAAGAAACGGATTGATTTACTTCCTATATTTGCACATTTGTTGTTATGGTAATTTGCCTCCATTATATTATTACCATATGTCGGTAATTTAGTTGATGACTCACATAGATTTGCACTGGCTATATATTGAGGGGTAGACTTTAGTGTAAACCCATCCTGGCCTGGAGCCAGTGATCCCCAATGGTTTCTCTTCCTGTTAAACCTGATTGAGGTTTGGATATGTATACTCTTATTTTGTAATCTCTTGTAATTCTCTCATGTGGAATAAAATCTCTCTCTGTTGGACTGGACGTACACTATCTCGAGGATAGTGGAACCAGTATAAATATTGTGTCTCTTTATTTCTCTGCTATAGTTATTTACTATTTTGTTGATGTAATAGAATAATTGCTATCGGATTAGATTGGTGTTCAATTGGCAAATCTAGATCCTGCTTATTGTTCTTCCGCAAAGGCGCAATTTTCATAACACCTAAATGTTTTGTAGGCCAACTGATAATCTTGTTCATGGGTATATAGAGCTATGTGTTCCACTTCATGCGTAATTTTCTTTTCATCTCGCTGTTGAAAAGCCATATGCTTTGGAATCACAGATCTTTACGAACTAAAGGCCAATGAGTAAGCATAGTGAGTGACCCTACGCCAGTCCCATATTACAATTGTTTTATGGTTTTAAACCCATAAGTCGTATTTTGTGATTAGTTCAAGGTATCCTAACATAACTGGTCTATCAGATCTCCTAGACATAATTCTACTCACATAGGAGTTCAGTCGACCATAATTACAATTGGAACAACCTATTTGGCAATTCTACCCAAATTCCCAAGAAGCACTGTTGGATTATAATAATTTGTGTATGAAAAGTTATAAATATATGGATTTAACTATCTAAACAATAGAAAGAACATATAGCATTTATTTCCTTGAACATGTTTATTTTTGTAAATGAGTAACCACTTGAATACTTTCTTTAATATAAGGAAAACATAGCATCATACTTCGCTAAATCTTATGCCAAAATATAACTATCTTTAAATTGCTTTTTAAATCATTTATATATAAAACAATGATATCAAGCCTCTAAAACACATGTGTATCGATCAACTAAAACCAAGTTATTTAGTTATAAAACATGCGGCAACTATGCCACTAAAATAGGAATGTCGAGTCCTAATGTTGAGCCTCTAAAACATAGTGATTTGGTTTGTTAATCATATGGCTATAATGCTATAAAATATGGTTATCGGGTTCCTAAAACATGGGCTGTAGAGCCACTAAGCTTAGCTTAATGGTTTGCAAAATATAAGGCCATCGTACCAAGAAAAATATAAGTACTAAATTCAAAATCTATGGCTATTATGTCGCTACAAATATAGGAATTGAACCAATAGTAGACAAGAGGCTTCGAGTTAAATAACATATACGGTTGTCAAAAACTTAAGAACTAAGTAGTGTCGAGTCTCCATAACAATGAAGATGCTTTAAAAAGAGTTGTTCCAAACTTTTAAAAAAATGGTGCCGAGTCTCAAAACCGTAAGGTTGTTGAGCTTTTACAACCTTGATATACTAAAGCTTTAAAAATATGAAGATGCCGAGTTTCCAAGCAAGCATTTGCATCACATATCTACTAATTAGATATTGCTTGCATCAACTCATGTATTTGTGGAGTCAATTAAGTACATACTTACATAACTATCAAGTAGTTGTTTTGATAATTGAATATTGTGTTTCAATATAGCAAGGTATTGAATATCAACAATGACAATTGTAACCCCTCACTATAATTAACGATAGAAACCAATTATAAATGCCACAAAATACGCAAACTAATTTTTGATATTAAAACTAATGGATCGTTTAGTTTATAATTTTATAACTTTTCAAAACTATAAAAAACGCAAAAAACTCATAGCAAATTCAAGAATCAACATAAGTATTGATGAACATCAAATTGTGTAAATTTTACACTACTTAATTATGCATTTTGTTATTCTAAGACAGTATTACTCGGCCTTTTTATTTTTGTTTATGGCAGGCACTTTATTTTCAAAATAAGAAGAAATTCCATCTAAAAAGGGGCCAACTCGAGAAGATTCTAGAATATTCTAGAGAAAGAAACTTGTAGAAGAATATGGAACGAGCTAGATCAAGAAGCATCTACAAAAAGATCAATTCAAAATTTTCTAGAATGTGCTAAGCAAGAAGCTCCTAGAAATATAAAGAAAGAGATTTCCAGAACAATAAAAAAGGAGAAAAGAATGGAAGATCAAGTCAAAGTTTCTAGAATAAACTTCTTTTTAGATCTAGATCTAAAGAGCACTATAAATACCTCTAACTAGCATTAGTTCAGGCCATCTTGGCAATTGTTCTTTTCCTTTTCTTTTTAGGATTAGGGTTTCTCTTGTACTCTCTCAACTTATTATTTCATATGTCTATAATGCATTTACTTTTCTTACATTCTTATTTATTTATTTTATGATGATTCTTGTTTGCTCCAAATTTGGGGTCAAACACCAAGGGTGTAGAAGTTACACTTCACCGATTCAGTAAGAATATGGTACCGCGTAGTCACAAAATAAACGGATAAAAAACAAATACGAACACAAAGGAATTTTTATAGTGGTTCGATTCAATATGAATCTACATCCACTTCTAATCAATCCTCATTATGATATTCAAGCTTACAACATATGAATTTTCCCTCATTACATTCATTTCCCTCATTACATTTATGGTGTTGCTTGAATGAGATTGAAGGTGTTTAGATTCAATTGTAGAAAGCTCTAATGATCATTAACTTGGATTTGATCTTCATGAAGTTAGAAAAGTGTTGATGAATCCATAGAAGCCATTAAAGAATTTATAGATGAGCTTTGAATTTGACGGAGTATCCTTGTAGGAATGAATTTTCGGTCCCCCCCCCCCCCCGAGTGAATTATAAAGGGTATTTATAGGTGATTTTAGCCCAAGTGGCAATTCTGTAATTAAGATGAAAACACCATGACTCAACTTTGACATGAATCACCTCGACATGACTCAATTCGCCATGAGTCAACTCGCCATTACTCATCTCTTACAGTATGAACTTCATGTACTTGTATACGACATGGTTATGGAGATCCGGATACTCCCGCGTTATGAACTGCATAACTTGCGGTCTGGACTAAAGCCTTAACGCCATGCTTCTCTATCCTATTAACGTCATGCTCTTTATGGTTTGAATATAGTGGTACACGACATGAATGGGTGCGACATGATTAAGGACTTGGGTCTTAACGACATGGTTGTTCCAGGTCGCATGAATTAAAAGGTAGTGGCTTGAGTCATATCATGAGCATCAGCCAAAATAATAGTTTTATAATCAATTCAATAGTGAACTGTAACGACCCAGAAAATCTGAACCAATTTAAAAATTTTAAATTGGCTAAAATAATGGATTTTAAATATTTAAAATAAATATTTTAAGTAATGGCGATGAAAACTGAGTTGAATCGACATTTGAAAACCAATATAATTAAATATAATTATATATAGAATTGAAAATAGCGCGGTAGTTCGAAAATTCGATTTCTAATTTCAAATGAATATACAGAATTCAATATAAGTCAGAATTGAACGAAACAAGAAATATTTGAATCTGTATAACTATATCTTTATAACGAAGTTAACAAACTGAGATTTCATCTTAGGAATGATAAGATATGTCCAGTTTGAAATTAGAAATAGTCGCTGTGGAATTTATATATATTTATATATATATAAGGCCCTTAAAAATAGCAATTTTGCAAACGACCTCGGATTTCGACGAAACCAGTTTTGTTGGGTCCGTGATGTTAAGTTATTGCTAGATTCCAAATTTCATAATTTTTCGAATCAATATGTGAGCGTGGCAAAAGAAAACGCGTTTGACCAGTTTCTGTTGAATTTAATCGACTGGAAATTGGCCATTTTTCAAACGGTCTCGGAATTCGACGAAACTAGTTTTGTTAGGACCGTATCGTCAATACGAAGCTAGAAAATATTTTTCTGGAATTTTTCTAGTTAGTATGTGACCCCGGTAATTTGAAATGTGCGTTTAAAATTCAATATAGTGATTTAAATGAAAATTCAAAAGGAAACTGATTGTAACGATCAAATCAGCTTGCGATACATATCCCATTGTGTTCGGAGTGGGGGTAAAACGCTATGGAAGACAGGCGGTGGGCCTCGCTTCGAGGTCGTATGTAGAAGTCAACCTTTTTACAAATTAAATAAAAAAAAATATATATATTATTTTAATTTCCTTTTCCCTCCCTTTATCTTCACTGGCCCCCCCCGTTCCCTTTTATTTTCAGAAGAAAAAAAAAAAAAACCTAAATCGAATCGCCAGCGCCGCCCCCCCAACCTCGAACGCCGACGAAGAGCCCCCCCCCTGAAGCGAAGCCGCCGCCCTCACCGTACCCCCCCTCTTCCTCGTACTTCGAACCCCCCCTCGAAGCTCGCGAAGACGCAGAGCCACCACCCCCCTCGAAGCTCGCGAAGCAGTCGCCCCACCCCCAGTCGAATCCAGTCGCGACGCCACCCTCGAGAGACCCAAACCGACGAACGCCTCCTCCCCTTCGACACCTCGGTGAGCCATTTTACTTTTTTTTATTTATTTTATTTTTAGTTTTAATTTAGTTTTGTTAAAACTAAATACTGTCTTTTTATTTTAAGTTATAAAACTGTATTTTTATTTTAAGTTATAAAAACTGCATTTTTAAGAAGAAAAAAAACTGCATTTTTATAAAATATAAAAACTGTTTTGAAAAGTAAATTAAAAACTGAATAAATTAAACAAAGTTTAAAACTGAAACTGTTTTAAAATATAAAGAAATAAAACTGAATTTTATAAAGTATAAAAACTGATTTTGTTTTTAAAATAAAATCTGATTTTGTTTTTAAAGAAAGAAAAAAAACAAGGAAAAACTGATTTTAAAAGCAAAAGTAAAAATCATATTTTTATATTGAAAGCAAAAGTAAAAATCATATTTTTATATGTTGAAAGCAAAAGTAAAAATCATATTTTTATATGTTGAAAGCGAAAGTAAAAAATCATATTTTTATATATTGAATAGCGAAGTCAAAATTCGATTTTTATATATTGAATAGCATAGTAAAAATTCTATTTTTACATATGCAGAGAATACGGGTGAAAGCGAAAAATAGGCGAAGATTTCTATTAAGAAGAGTCTTGCAGTTGGATAGCTATTGGTGAGATTTCTGATTTAAAAATTATTATATATGTGTTGAAATTGAATGTGAATAGCTATATCTAAATTGCTATATATAAATATATATATATATATATATACGCCCCCTCGTCCACAAACCATGGACGATATTTATTGGTTGAAATTGTGGTGAAAATTGAATGATTGTTTGGGATTGTTGTGATTGATATTGGTTGATAGTGGTTGAAAAATACCCATTGGTGGTTGTGAAATATTTGGTTGAAACCACATAGGATTAGTTTGTGGAAATGAAATATATATACATGCCGCCTGCGTGCGAACTAGATGCATGATCCCCATTGTCAAAAACCGCGAGGTTTTAAGGTAGAGCGAGGAGCCGTACTAGGGACGGTGCCGGTGTAACTACCCTGCCGTTATGCTGCCGAAATTTTGAGAAATATTTGTGTGTTTGAATTATTTTCATATGCTTAAACTATATTTATTCATTGAATAGAAAACATTCATGTGTTGAATTGATATTCATTCGTTGTTTAGAAATTCATGTGTTGAATGGTATTCGCGTTTTAAAATATAAAAATCACATTTTTATCTATATATAAAAACTATTGAAAACATTCATGTGTTGAATTAATATTCATTCGTTGTTTAGAAATTCATGTGTTGAATGGTATTCATATTTTGAAATAAATTGTTCGATAATAAAAATCACATTTTTATCTATATATAGAAACTATTGAAAACATTCATGTGTTGAATTGATATTCATTCGTTGTTTAGAAATTCATGTGTTGAATGGTATTCATATTTTGAAATAAATTGTTCGATAATAAAAATCACATTTTTATCTATATATAGAAACTATTGAAAACATTCATGTGTTGAATTGATATTCATTCGTTGTTTAGAAATTCATGTGTTGAATGGTATTCATATTTTGAAATAAATTGTTTGATAATAAAAATCACCTTTTATCGACTATATGAACGATATAGAAAAATAGTGTCTTTGAAATGAATTGTTTTACAATAAAAATCACATTTTTATTGTATGCATAAATCGTTGAAATGTGAAGTGTTAAAAATAGCCACTTGTTCAAAATAAACATATACGAGTTGAAATATTCATTAATTAACTAATGAAATGATTTGCACCTATTTATGTAACATTAGAATGAATGGTGTTTTTAAACCAAATAGAAATCAAATATGAAGTTGAATAGAAAATGAAAAATGATATGAACTGTATATATATGTACATGCATATTCATTGAACAGGTTATAGCAAAGGGGCTAGAGAAGAGGAATAAAATTTGTGCCCGACAAATAGGTACACATTTACTGATTTGTTTGGGTGATGATTTTGAGCCTGTTGGCTAGCCGCTTGGCTTTTTCTTTTTCTTTTTGAGATTAGAAGGACCGGGACGCTATTTGCGATTTCCCGACGCTCCCGGTGCAGGGGAGGTTATGGCGAAATTTTTCCAAAATTTAAGGTGTTAGAAAATTTTTTGAAGTGAAAACGATATTGAAATTGTTGAATGAACTATATTTATATAAATATATAAATATAAATAAAATTAAAATGAAACGAAGCCGTGCAGTTCGTATTTTGAAACCGTGATTTCAAACGACTAGTACGGGAAATCCGACCATTGGATTTTCCCGAAACCTCAACCGTTGGGTTCGCCTTGGAATAATCTTTCCAACGGCACCAACCTTGTAGAAATCCAACGGTTGGATTGTCTGGAATGTTTAATTCAAATCTGAAGAAAAACAGCGCCAGAAACGATTATATTTATTTATATATATAAATATAATTATATTTAATCGAATAACGACGCTGCAGTTCGTATTTTGAAATCGAAATTTCAAACGATTGTACCGGGAGATCCGACCGTCGGATTTTCCCGAAACTGGAACCGTTGGATTCGTTTTGAAAAGACCTTTCTAATGATGTAAATTTTGTGAAGATCCAACGGTTAGATTTTCAGATATGTGTAAATCAAATCTGAAGAAAAACAGCGCCACGGCCGCCTTATGGCCCGAAGCGTCGTTTTGAATAAAATGGCTATTTTAAAATAAATAAAAATAGCGATAAATAGTTATAAAATATCATAAGCGATATGGAATGGAAATAAACTGAATTTGCTTGATTTATGTGATATTTGATGGTTGAATGTGTTTGGTGTGAAAATTACCTTAAAGAACCAAATTGGTGTTGTCGAATAATTTAACCATTGAAATAAATCGAATTGAAATTCTAAATATACGTGAATTATTTGAAAAGGCCGAGTTAATTCTCATTTCGAATAATTGACCGACGATTGAAATTCGAAGATGAAGACGGTGGTCGAAGACCGGAGATCTTCACCTCGTTTGGATGGTAACCGAGGTCCTGATTGGGAGGCATCCCGAAATATGGATAATGAGTGGTGATCGTCCAGACGTACGTGTTGGTCGAAGGGTTTGCGAGGTATTTAGTGCCTCCGGTTTCGTTCAGACCCAGAACGGACTTGTAAATGGACTGTGTGTCTGACATAGGATTTATTCTGTGTGGCATGCTAAGATGCAGTGATCAGGGCTTCTGTTGAAAAGCAAAGTCTTGTAGTGATGATCAAAGCACCGCCTGTGTGGCGTAGCTTTGTGTATAACGTGAATTCGCGAGCCTCACACCCCGGTATGAACCTAAAACGGGAGAAGGACCTCAGGGAGGGCATGCGTTTCTTCCTAGCTAGGGTGGTGTCAGTGACCTACCAGCCCTGACATTTATATACTTTTCACCTATGTGGTTGTTGCTGTTGCGAGGCGCCTCGGTTTGATCGGACGATCCGGGTCCGATGGAGTCATTCGTTGGCTCGCTTACGCCCCAAAGGGCGGGGAAACGTATTGTTCAGGTATAATAATCCACATCGGTGGACCGGCCCTGTCGCTCCAAGGGGCAGTTGCGGCTGTTCCTGAGGCTCGGGCTAGGCAGCCTCGAATTCGGTAAGGACTATCTTTTGCCTTGGTTCATGACGGAAATCCAATTTCCAAATACGACATCGTGCGGTTTTGATTGTATATATATATGGCGACATGATATATGGTACCCATGCCGTCTATGATTGATAGTTATGATTGAAATTGTTTTGAAACATATAAGCACTAGTCATAATACCAAATGCTTTTGTTTTATCCGTATCAATCATATTTTGGCCATTATAAGGTAAAACTCTATCCTCCGGTTTGCGTTGCATTGTGTGATGGGAACTGAGTCTTATAATGGCTTCATTTTTGGTTAAAAGCATAGCGATGTTTAAAAGAAAGATTTGTTTTAAAGCACTGGCAATCCAATGGAGTAAACCCGTTCCACGAAAGTGGCGTGGTCCTGTGATTAGCCATATTATATATGTGTTGAGTGGATTTCTCATACCAGTCCCATGACTGACTCGTAGTTTGTTTCACTCTCAAACTCGGGTGCCCCTTTTTCTACACGGGCAGCCTTGTATTCAGGTTTAGCTGGTTCTTTCTGGATAGCTGGAGCTGAAGATGGATTCTATCATTTATTTCTTTTTATGCTGTTCAGCTCCTATTGTACATATTTTGTTTATTTCCGCTGTAGACATTTATGTATAGCTGAACTGTATTTGTACTAAGTAAGATCCTGTATACTGTGTAACTCTGATGATTACTTTTATCCAGTATATTTTGTTGTTCATTCTGGTGTATTTATTTAATTCTGTTCTGCTATTATATGTTTCTGTGTTATATTCCAAAGATAACCTTGTTTCCGTGAGAACGGGAAATCGGGCCGTCACATCGTGGAATCAGAGCTTTGGTTAAGCTTAGTTCTGGAATATAACATTTGAACGAACTCGTCAGAAATAGAACCAGTAGTGTTCTAAGACGGGTAACTCAATACAGATAGGATCTGTAATATCCTAGTATGAGTAAAGCAGAATGATTACACCTCGATAGACACATTTACATACAAGTATTTGTCTCTATATTTTGAAATACCTTTTCTGTGACCTGACACTTGATCTGCTATTTGCAGAAGAACTAGAAAATGAGTGCCAGAAACAGAAGAAGTAATACTAACCCGGATATTGAAGCTCTATTCATGAAGTATAGAAATCTGGGTGGAAAGCCGTTCTCGGGCGAAGAATCTATTATGAGAACACAAGCTTGGATTCGTTCGGCTGAGAAAATCTTCGAAGCATTAAAGCTTAGGGATGACCAGAAAAGATTGCTGGCCTCCTGGGCTCTGAAAGATGAAGCTTTGTTCTGGTGGGATTCGGTTATAGAGAATAATCCAGAAGGTGATATCACCTGGGACAGATTCAAAGTGATTTTCTTAGAAAGATTTACCCCTCCCGAAGCAACCGAACGACTATGTGATGAATTTTCTTATCTAATTCAAGGTGACATGATCATTCCCGAATATCATAAGAAATTCAATGAACTTTCTCACTTTGCCCCTCACCTAATTCAAAATCCGAAGAGTAAAAATATGAGATTTATTCACGGGCTTCAAAGGAAATACCAGAATAAAGTATTGGGGCATGTGAAGCTCCCTTTCTCAGAAATGATTTATATGGCTTATCAGTATGAAGATCTCCATAAGAAAGGAATGTTATGCGACGAAGAAGAAGTCAGCTCTAGTAATAGAATTGAGTCTGAAACTGATCGTCCTGAGGCCAGTACAATGTCTGAAGTCAGTAAGGAGCCCGAAGTGAATCGAAAAAGGGCCAGATCCGGAAAAGAACTAGTGACGACCGCTGTATGCAGTAACTGCCATAAACAGGGGCATTTGACTAGGAATTGTAAACCCTCGAAAAAACCGAGGGAAGATGAAACTAAATCTGGTAAGAAGTTCCACGAGAATAGAAAATGCAATCTCTGCCATCAGGCTGGTCACGTAAAACAAGATTGCTGGCAGCTGAAAAAGACTGAAATAGTTCAAGTGAATGAAGTAGCAGAAACTTCTGATCCCTCAGATAATCAGGAAAGGTCTGATGTTTTAGAAGGCACGCTCAATGTCAAAAACATCCCAGTTAAAGTACTGTTTGACACTGGCGCGTCACGAAGCTTTATTGCAAAGAGTGCAGTCAAGAAGTTGGATTTGAATTTGAAAAAGCTCAAAGAGCCAATGACTGTCCGAAATCCAGTTGGAGGTTCTATCAATCTCAGTTGGGTTTGTGCAGTACCCGTCTCTTTTTCTTGCTATAAATTCCCTATTATCTCTGTCGTCATGAATTTTGATGAATTCGATCTTATTCTGGGATTGGATTGGCTAACCAAATATGAAGCGGAGGTTAGATGCGCCGAGAGAGTTGTAAAGGCAAAAGCACAATTGGGAAATTATATAACCATACCTTGTGAAGGCCCGACTTCTAACAGAAAAGATTTCTGGTCAGCTCTCGATGTTTTTTCAGCTCAATTAGAAAATATCCCTGAGGTCACAGAGAATATTCCTGACCTCATCAAAGACATTCCTGTCGTCAAGAATTATGCGGATGTGTTTGAGGAAGTCGTTCGCTTACCTCCGCAGAGAGAAATAGATTTCAAGATTGCTTTGATTCCGAATGCAAGGCCAGTAGTTCATGCTATTCGAAGAATGTCCTTGAAAGAGAAGGAAGAATTAGACAATCAAACACGACAGTTAGTATGGAAGGGTCTGATCAGGCCTAGTTTCTCTGATTGGGGTGCAGCAGTGGTATTTGTCCCAAAATCTGACGGTACTCTACGTCTATGTGTGGATTATCGTGATTTGAACAAACAGACAATAAAGAACAAGTATCCATTGCCGCGGATTGATGATTTGTTAGATCGATTAAATGGAGCACAAGTATTCTCATGAATGGACCTAGCTACAGGCTTCCATCAACTTCGAATTGCCGAAGAGTGTGTTCCAATGACAGCGTTCAGAGGCCCCGACCTATTCTACGAGTGGTTAGTAATGCCGTTCGGCTTATGTAACGCTCCAGCTTACTTCGTCGATCTGATGAACAGAGTATTCAGAGGAGTATTGAATAAATTTGTTCTGGTTTTTATTGATGATATTCTAATCTTCTCTAAATCAAAGGCCGAACATGAAAAGCATCTGGAACAAGTGTTAGAAATTCTCAGACGGAATGTATTAAAAGCCAAGTTTTCCAAATGTATATTCTGGCAAGATGAAGTAAAATTTCTGGGCCACGTCGTATCGAAAGAAGGAATTGCTGTGGATCCAAGTAAAATCACAGCTATTCAGAACTGGAAACAACCCAGTACTCCCACTGAAGTCCGCAGTTTTCTTGGATTGGCTAGTTATTACCGGAAGTTCGTTAAAGACTTTTCGAAGATATCTGGCCACTTAACGAAGCTTACAAAGAAGCATTCTAAGTTCAAATGGACTCAAGGGAGCGAGGAAGCTTTCGAAGAGTTAAAGTTGAGACTAACGACTGCTCCAGTGTTAACCATCATTGATGGCAACCAGGATTTAAAAGTATGGACTGATGCTTCTAGAGAAGGCCTTGGCGCATTGTTAATGCAAAGAGGCCAAGTAATTGCTTATGCTAGCCGTCAACTGAAGCCGCACGAGAAAAACTACGTAACTCACGATCTTGAGTTATTGGCTATCATATTCTCTTTGAAAATCTGGAGACACTATCTTCTGGGCGAGAGATTTGAACTGTTTACAGATCACCAGTCGTTAAAGTATCTGTTCACTCAGAAGGACTTAAATCTGAGACAGCAACGTTGGCTGGAGTTTCTTGCAGCATATGACTTCGAAATTATATATACTCCGGGAAAAGCCAATGTCGTGGCCGATGCGTTAAGTCGGAAGAATGTAATGATCGCCAGTTTTATTATCACGACTTCATTGCTAGATAAGATATCTGCTCTTCAGGAGGATGATCACTTCATTCAGAAGATCAGAGGGATAATTCAACAAGGCGAACCCTCGAGTTTTCAAGTAGACAATGATGGGATTTTAAGGCTCAAAGGTCGAATCTGTGTCCCTAACATTCCTGAACTTCGAAAGGAAGTACTGGATGAATGCCACAAGTCGAAACTCAGTATCCATCCGGGAGTAAGCAAAATGTATAATGACATCAAACGCACTTTCTGGTGGAAGTCGATGAAAAGGGACATTTCTTTATATGTCAGCCGATGCCCTACTTGCCAGCTAGTTAAAAGCGACCAACAGAAATTGGCTGGATTATTACAACCGCTGGAAGTTCCTGGCTGGAAGTGGGAACATATTTCTATGGATTTCATTGATGGTTTGCCCAGAACCAGAAAGGGAAATGACAGTATTTGGGTGATCGTAGATCGCTTCACGAAGACCGCCCATTTCATACCTGTCAGATCAAACAGAACTGCTCAGAGTCTGGCGCAGTTATACTTCAGGGAAATAGTTAGACTACATGGAGTGCCGCTCAGCATAGTCAGTGATAGAGATACAATATTCACTAGTAAATTCTGGGAAGCATTTCAAGTCGAGCTGGGAACGAAGTTAAACTTGAGCACCGCTTATCATCCTCAGACAGACGGTCAGACTGAGAGGGTGAATCGCATTTTAGAAGATCTATTGCGGGCTTGTGTTATAGATTTCGGTGGATCATGGGAAGACCATCTACATTTGGCTGAATTCTCTTATAACAACAGCTACCAGGCAAGCCTGACAATGTCGCCATTCGAAGCATTATATGGTAGACCGTGCCGATCTCCTGCTTGTTGGGTCGAGCCTGGAAATAGACTTGTGTTGGGCCCTGATATGATTCGAGAAGCTGCCGACAAAGTCGATTTTATTAAGAAGCGATTACTCGCCGCTCAAAGCCGACAAAAGAGCTATGCTGATAAAAGAAGAAGAGATATATCCTTCGAAGTTGGCGACTATGTATATTTGAAAGTATCGCCGATGAGAGGAGTTATCCGGTTCGGTAAAACTGGAAAGTTAGCACCCAAATTCATTGGTCCGTTTCCTATTCTGGAACGGATTGGAACTCTCGCTTATAGGGTCAAACTGCCTGACTGGTTGCCTGGTGTGCATGATGTATTTCACATATCTCAACTTCGAAAGCACGTTCATGATCCAGACTTGATCGTGGAAGAAGCAGCTCAGCAGGACATTGAAATTACTCCAGAATTAGCTGTGAGGCGAGAGCCGCTAAAGATTATCGGCAAAGAAACCAAAGAGCTGAGAAACAAGAAGGTTCACTTAGTCAAAGTGCAATGGAGTGGAGATCCGCGAGATTGTACTTGGGAAACTGAGGAGAGCATTCAGAAAGCTTATCCTAGATGCCGAGTAGATATCTCTGATTGACTCCGGTGCAAGGTACATTTACCCTACCTTGCATTACCATATAATTCTCTATTCTATTCTGTTGCTATTTTCTTCCCATGGATGTGTATTGTTTATTCTATACTCTGAATATTAAAAACAAATTGGTTGTTGTGATGTGTGATCGTAGATTTATCAAACCACTTTCGACTTTATTCCTTTTCGGGGACGAAAAGTTTTAAGTGGGGGAGATTGTAACGACCCAGAAAATCTGAACCAATTTAAAAATTTTAAATTGGCTAAAATAATGGATTTTAAATATTTAAAATAAATATTTTAAGTAATGGCGATGAAAACTGAGTTGAATCAACATTTGAAAACCAATATAATTAAATATAATTATATATAGAATTGAAAATAGCGCGGTAGTTCGAAAATTCGATTTCTAATTTCAAATGAATATACAGAATTCAATATAAGTCAGAATTGAACGAAACAAGAAATATTTGAATCTGTATAACTATATCTTTATAACGAAGTTAACAAACTGAGATTTCATCTTAGGAATGATAAGATATGTCCAGTTTGAAATTAGAAATAGTCGCTGTGGAATTTATATATATTTATATATATATATAAGGCCCTTAAAAATAGCAATTTTGCAAACGACCTCGGATTTCGACGAAACCAGTTTTGTTGGGTCCGTGATGTTAAGTTATTGCTAGATTCCAAATTTCATAATTTTTCGAATCAATATGTGAGCGTGGCAAAAGAAAACGCGTTTGACCAGTTTCTGTTGAATTTAATCGACTGGAAATTGGCCATTTTTCAAACGGTCTCGGAATTCGACGAAACTAGTTTTGTTAGGACCGTATCGTCAATACGAAGCTAGAAAATATTTTTCTGGAATTTTTCTAGTTAGTATGTGACCCCGGTAATTTGAAATGTGCGTTTAAAATTCAATATAGTGATTTAAATGAAAATTCAAAAGGAAACTGATTGTAACGATCAAATCAGCTTGCGATACATATCCCATTGTGTTCGGAGTGGGGGTAAAACGCTATGGAAGACAGGCGGTGGGCCTCGCTTCGAGGTCGTATGTAGAAGTCAACCTTTTTACAAATTAAATAAAAAAAAAATATATTATTTTAATTTCCTTTTCCCTCCCTTTATCTTCACTGGCCCCCCCCCGTTCCCTTTTATTTTCAGAAGAAAAAAAAAACAAAACCTAAATCGAATCGCCAGCGCCGCCCCCCCCCCCCCCCCAACCTCGAACGCCGACGAAGAGCCCCCCCTGAAGCGAAGCCGCCGCCCTCACCGTACCCCCCCTCTTCCTCGTACTTCGAACCCCCCCTCGAAGCTCGCGAAGACGCAGAGCCACCACCCCCCTCGAAGCTCGCGAAGCAGTCGCCCCACCCCCAGTCGAATCCAGTCGCGACGCCACCCTCGAGAGACCCAAACCGACGAACGCCTCCTCCCCTTCGACACCTCGGTGAGCCATTTTACTTTTTTTTATTTATTTTATTTTTAGTTTTAATTTAGTTTTGTTAAAACTAAATACTGTCTTTTTATTTTAAGTTATAAAACTGTATTTTTATTTTAAGTTATAAAAACTGCATTTTTAAGAAGAAAAAAAACTGCATTTTTATAAAATATAAAAACTGTTTTGAAAAGTAAATTAAAAACTGAATAAATTAAATAAAGTTTAAAACTGAAACTGTTTTAAAATATAAAGAAATAAAACTGAATTTTATAAAGTATAAAAACTGATTTTGTTTTTAAAATAAAATCTGATTTTGTTTTTAAAGAAAGAAAAAAAACAAGGAAAAACTGATTTTAAAAGCAAAAGTAAAAATCATATTTTTATATTGAAAGCAAAAGTAAAAATCATATTTTTATATGTTGAAAGCAAAAGTAAAAATCATATTTTTATATGTTGAAAGCGAAAGTAAAAAATCATATTTTTATATATTGAATAGCGAAGTCAAAATTCGATTTTTATATATTGAATAGCATAGTAAAAATTCTATTTTTACATATGCAGAGAATACGGGTGAAAGCGAAAAATAGGCGAAGATTTCTATTAAGAAGAGTCTTGCAGTTGGATAGCTATTGGTGAGATTTCTGATTTAAAAATTATTATATATGTGTTGAAATTGAATGTGAATAGCTATATCTAAATTGCTATATATAAATATATATATATATATATATATATATATATATATATATATATATACGCCCCCTCGTCCACAAACCATGGACGATATTTATTGGTTGAAATTGTGGTGAAAATTGAATGATTGTTTGGGATTGTTGTGATTGATATTGGTTGATAGTGGTTGAAAAATACCCATTGGTGGTTGTGAAATATTTGGTTGAAACCACATAGGATTAGTTTGTGGAAATGAAATATATATACATGCCGCCTGCGTGCGAACTAGATGCATGATCCCCATTGTCAAAAACCGCGAGGTTTTAAGGTAGAGCGAGGAGCCGTACTAGGGACGGTGCCGGTGTAACTACCCTGCCGTTATGCTGCCGAAATTTTGAGAAATATTTGTGTGTTTGAATTATTTTCATATGCTTAAACTATATTTATTCATTGAATAGAAAACATTCATGTGTTGAATTGATATTCATTCGTTGTTTAGAAATTCATGTGTTGAATGGTATTCGCGTTTTAAAATATAAAAATCACATTTTTATCTATATATAAAAACTATTGAAAACATTCATGTGTTGAATTAATATTCATTCGTTGTTTAGAAATTCATGTGTTGAATGGTATTCATATTTTGAAATAAATTGTTCGATAATAAAAATCACATTTTTATCTATATATAGAAACTATTGAAAACATTCATGTGTTGAATTGATATTCATTCGTTGTTTAGAAATTCATGTGTTGAATGGTATTCATATTTTGAAATAAATTGTTCGATAATAAAAATCACATTTTTATCTATATATAGAAACTATTGAAAACATTCATGTGTTGAATTGATATTCATTCGTTGTTTAGAAATTCATGTGTTGAATGGTATTCATATTTTGAAATAAATTGTTTGATAATAAAAATCACCTTTTATCGACTATATGAACGATATAGAAAAATAGTGTCTTTGAAATGAATTGTTTTACAATAAAAATCACATTTTTATTGTATGCATAAATCGTTGAAATGTGAAGTGTTAAAAATAGCCACTTGTTCAAAATAAACATATACGAGTTGAAATATTCATTAATTAACTAATGAAATGATTTGCACCTATTTATGTAACATTAGAATGAATGGTGTTTTTAAACCAAATAGAAATCAAATATGAAGTTGAATAGAAAATGAAAAATGATATGAACTGTATATATATGTACATGCATATTCATTGAACAGGTTATAGCAAAGGGGCTAGAGAAGAGGAATAAAATTTGTGCCCGACAAATAGGTACACATTTACTGATTTGTTTGGGTGATGATTTTGAGCCTGTTGGCTAGCCGCTTGGCTTTTTCTTTTTCTTTTTGAGATTAGAAGGACCGGGACGCTATTTGCGATTTCCCGACGCTCCCGGTGCAGGGGAGGTTATGGCGAAATTTTTCCAAAATTTAAGGTGTTAGAAATTTTTTTGAAGTGAAAACGATATTGAAATTGTTGAATGAACTATATTTATATAAATATATAAATATAAATAAAATTAAAACGAAACGAAGCCGTGCAGTTCGTATTTTGAAACCGTGATTTCAAACGACTAGTACGGGAAATCCGACCATTGGATTTTCCCGAAACCTCAACCGTTGGGTTCGCCTTGGAATAATCTTTCCAACGGCACCAACCTTGTAGAAATCCAACGGTTGGATTGTCTGGAATGTTTAATTCAAATCTGAAGAAAAACAGCGCCAGAAACGATTATATTTATTTATATATATAAATATAATTATATTTAATCGAATAACGACGCTGCAGTTCGTATTTTGAAATCGAAATTTCAAACGATTGTACCGGGAGATCCGACCGTCGGATTTTCCCGAAACTGGAACCGTTGGATTCGTTTTGAAAAGACCTTTCTAATGATGTAAATTTTGTGAAGATCCAACGGTTAGATTTTCAGATATGTGTAAATCAAATCTGAAGAAAAACAGCGCCACGGCCGCCTTATGGCCCGAAGCGTCGTTTTGAATAAAATGGCTATTTTAAAATAAATAAAAATAGCGATAAATAGTTATAAAATATCATAAGCGATATGGAATGGAAATAAACTGAATTTGCTTGATTTATGTGATATTTGATGGTTGAATGTGTTTGGTGTGAAAATTACCTTAAAGAACCAAATTGGTGTTGTCGAATAATTTAACCATTGAAATAAATCGAATTGAAATTCTAAATATACGTGAATTATTTGAAAAGGCCGAGTTAATTCTCATTTCGAATAATTGACCGACGATTGAAATTCGAAGATGAAGACGGTGGTCGAAGACCGGAGATCTTCACCTCGTTTGGATGGTAACCGAGGTCCTGATTGGGAGGCATCCCGAAATATGGATAATGAGTGGTGATCGTCCAGACGTACGTGTTGGTCGAAGGGTTTGCGAGGTATTTAGTGCCTCCGGTTTCGTTCAGACCCAGAACGGACTTGTAAATGGACTGTGTGTCTGACATAGGATTTATTCTGTGTGGCATGCTAAGATGCAGTGATCAGGGCTTCTGTTGAAAAGCAAAGTCTTGTAGTGATGATCAAAGCACCGCCTGTGTGGCGTAGCTTTGTGTATAACGTGAATTCGCGAGCCTCACACCCCGGTATGAACCTAAAACGGGAGAAGGACCTCAGGGAGGGCATGCTTTTCTTCCTAGCTAGGGTGGTGTCAGTGACCTACCAGCCCTGACATTTATATACTTTTCACCTATGTGGTTGTTGCTGTTGCGAGGCGCCTCGGTTTGATCGGACGATCCGGGTCCGATGGAGTCATTCGTTGGCTCGCTTACGCCCCAAAGGGCGGGGAAACGTATTGTTCAGGTATAATAATCCACATCGGTGGACCGGCCCTGTCGCTCCAAGGGGCAGTTGCGGCTGTTCCTGAGGCTCGGGCTAGGCAGCCTCGAATTCGGTAAGGACTATCTTTTGCCTTGGTTCATGACGGAAATCCAATTTCCAAATACGACATCGTGCGGTTTTGATTGTATATATATATGGCGACATGATATATGGTACCCATGCCGTCTATGATTGATAGTTATGATTGAAATTGTTTTGAAACATATAAGCACTAGTCATAATACCAAATGCTTTTGTTTTATCCGTATCAATCATATTTTGGCCATTATAAGGTAAAACTCTATCCTCCGGTTTGCGTTGCATTGTGTGATGGGAACTGAGTCTTATAATGGCTTCATTTTTGGTTAAAAGCATAGCGATGTTTAAAAGAAAGATTTGTTTTAAAGCACTGGCAATCCAATGGAGTAAACCCGTTCCACGAAAGTGGCGTGGTCCTGTGATTAGCCATATTATATATGTGTTGAGTGGATTTCTCATACCAGTCCCATGACTGACTCGTAGTTTGTTTCACTCTCAAACTCGGGTGCCCCTTTTTCTACACGGGCAGCCTTGTATTCAGGTTTAGCTGGTTCTTTCTGGATAGCTGGAGCTGAAGATGGATTCTATCATTTATTTCTTTTTATGCTGTTCAGCTCCTATTGTACATATTTTGTTTATTTCCGCTGTAGACATTTATGTATAGCTGAACTGTATTTGTACTAAGTAAGATCCTGTATACTGTGTAACTCTGATGATTACTTTTATCCAGTATATTTTGTTGTTCATTCTGGTGTATTTATTTAATTCTGTTCTGCTATTATATGTTTCTGTGTTATATTCCAAAGATAACCTTGTTTCCGTGAGAACGGGAAATCGGGCCGTCACATGAACGGTCCACGCGACCTTCTATTTCCTTCCAGATGCACTTGAATATAGAGGACGACATGCTGTCTCTCAGTTATTATTGTGCCACGTGTATTACATAAATGGAAATATCTGCCTGTAACACGGATTTGCCAAAACAACTTAAATGGTTTATTATTTATATCGGCTCTACCAGTCTTTGCAGTCCACGTCAAATTGGGTCATTCGCCCTCCCAGAGTGTAGCATGACTTGACGACTGTGAAGCAAACTAACGACATGGAGTCCATTTGCAATGTAAACGACATGGTGACCTGCAACTTACTCTTGTGTCCAGGAGAGATCATGTTATTTGCATGGTGCGATTTGAATGCCACTGAGTTGACGTGATGAATGCAAACGATCCCAGCTATTTATCCTGTTATGTATATTTTTATACCATGGACGTCACGCCATGTCGCTGTCATATGGCTTGCGCCTTAACTTTTAATGAACGCGACATGAGTAGTATTTCTTAATACGACATGGTTTCACTGAATGTAACTCTATATATGGTGTAGTATTGTCACGTGCTGTCAGAATGAAATCCCTGGCTTGCTTCATCTCCTAGCGATATGCTTTTATTAATGCCAAACGACATGACTGATATGTACGCCATGGAACATTTCCCATACAATATTCGTGAAGCCTTTACTTTAGCTCAGTGCCATGCGGGATGAAGCTTAGACGATATGAACACATGTCGTTGTCGGCGACTTAAACGGAGCGGACGACTTGTCTTATATCTTGTGTCGTGTTAACGCCTTAGAACCATCTCGCGTCAGTGACTTAAAGTCATGTCGCGTGGATGACTGCAGGATCCATGTCGCAGAAATGACTTGAGTCAGTTATGTCGTGTGTCATCATCCGTAAATACTTCTTAGTTCTGAACCGCATTCTAAGAATGGGGTTAACATTTGCCCCTCGAAGCTTGTATTTCTTGCTTGCGAGGAATGCGAGCTTCGAAATGAAGACAATTCGCATTGAGGTCTAGTCGTAGCTTTTTGTTTTGCTATGATGAACCATTCTTTGAATTCGTATGCCTTGTGTCACTTGTTCTGTAATTAAAACAAGCGTTCGCACAATTTTGGACTTATACTTTGTCATTGACCGTCCACATCAACAACAGATTAGTAAATTATTAAAAAATAAATTATAGCGAATTTAACTTAAATAGAATAAAGTGTCTGCATAAGATTATTTTATTCAACGGTTTATAACTCGCCGAATACTGTCTGCACAAATACGATATTCTATTTCAAATCCGCGTTAACGCTTGAAGTTAACTAATCTACTATGCTGACTGTGGATTTCAAACATTATCGCTTCATAACTTATATGGTGGTGTATGGTATTTCACATTTGAGAAATACGCATCTTTGACTATTTTCTGTTTCTCTTTGGAGAATCTTTGATTATCTGTGCCCCGGCTCTGGAGGTCATCCCTAGTCTTCATTATGATAAGAATTTCATTTCTATAGCTCAATTCTTGTTTGTTATGCTGATCAGTTTTGGCATTGAAGATTCTGTTGGATGCCCCATGTTTTAGTGACGTCCTTTCAATCCAACGTCTTGTCTTTTCCTTGCGATTGAATCAACATGATGGATTTCATTGAACATTGTTGTTTTCTCCTATGGAGAGAATTTCTGGTTGTCGCATCGTTTCGTAATGCGAACTCCTGCGAGGTTTGGGTTAAGGCTGCATCGCTCCGCGCTTATGAACTCCCATGCTTCATCTTGCTTTAGCAAGCTCCGACGCTTCGTTTCGCGCCTACGGATTCCCGCGAACCATTGGGTTAAGGCTGCATCGCTCCGCGCTTACGAACTCCCACGCTTCTTCTTGCTTTAGCAAGCTCCCGTGCTTCGTTTCGCGCCTATGGATTCCCGCGAACCATTGGGTTAAGGCTGCTTCGCTTCGCGCTTACGGACTCTCACGCTTTGTCTTGCTTTAACAAGCTCCCGCGCTTCGTTTCACGCCTATGGATTCCCGCAAACAATTGGGTTAAGGCTGCATCGCTCCGCTCTTACGAATTCCCATGCTTCGTCTTGCTTTAGCAAGCTCCCGCGCTTCGTTTCGTGCATAAGGATTCCCGCAACTTTTGAGGGATGAGGTTTTGGATCCGTGACAGCTTGTTGCTCTATTTGCCGTTTGATTTGTTGGGACTTCCTTGATTAACCATTGAGTTGGTATTATCGGAGTTGCCTCATTTCGTCGGATCTTGAGGAAGCAAATGCCTACAGAATAGCCTGCAATAAGAAAATTGTCTTTTAGCAAAATTTTCATATATATATTTTGCAATTCAGAGATTTACATAAGCATGCAACATTTCATTCGTAGTACTTTTGTTCTGTACAATGCACGTAAACCATTATAGACTTTTTACAGGAAAGTAAAATATAGTAAAGAGTAAAGTAATGCAGAGAGGCGATAGTGATCTCTTATTCTGAGCTGTAGATATTAGATCATCATCAACGGTTGTCAGTTGATTATCAGTCTTGGAATGATCTGAGCAGAAGCTACGTTGCTTGGACCCGACTGATCATTTGATGCCCCTTGCCCCTGGGGAGCTGCAGAAGGATTTGCATCTTGGGAGTTCTTCAAAAATTATTGTAGACGGTTCTTCCTAATCAATTCTTCAATTAGTGATTTCAGGTGCCTTCATTCGTTGGTGCTGTGGCCCGGTTGATTATGATACCGACAGAACTTCTCGGATTTAGACAGATGGTCATTCATTTTAATTGGCCGAGGCTCTGGGTAATCTTCTGCGTCCTTTGCGGCAAGGTAGATGTTCTCGGCAGTGTTATTCAGAGGAGTTAACTTAGACAAGTCAAGAAGGCGAAACTTTTTATTGGATTTGTGGTCGTTTCCATTGTTGGCTCACTTCTGCCCCTGAGTATTCTTTTGATCGCACTGAGTAGCAGTACTTTTGGGAGCCTCAAGAAGTTGGTTACCACCGACGATCTGAAGAGGTATAGGATCATCATCCACTCTCATGTACTCATCCGCCTTCTTATAGAACTTGTCAAGCGTAGTTGGTTCCTTTATCTTTATCCATCTTCCGAATTCGCTTGTTTTGTCTATAGCGTCGAGTAAAGCCATAAGAATTATGCGTGGCTCTGGATTCCTCACTTCAGACAAGGCAACATTGAATCGACTGAGGAAGGCTTTGACAGTTTCCCCTGGATTCTATTTCATTGCTGAAAGCGTCATAGCATCCTTGGCTTTGGTAGCGTACAAGCAGAATTGCTCCTTAAACTTTTTGGTTAGGTCAGAGAACCGATCGATGGATTTGGGTGGCAACTTTGTGAACCATAGTGACGCGGCACCTTCTAAGTAGAGAGGAAAGTACGTGCAACTCATCTCATCGGTCGCCTTAGCTGCATTCATATGCCATTCATATTTGAATAGGAAGTAGTTCGGATCAATGAGACCATTGTACGGAGGCAGAGTCGGAGGATTGAACTTCTTCGGACATTTTGCTCCAAGGATTCTTTCGGTGAATGGAGTCCTATCGGGAGAGAAATCCCATTCTCTTTCGTCGTCCTGCTAGCTTGATTCTTTTTCATGGCTCGTTCTATCATGTCCGAAATGTATTCTTCGGTGCTATGGTGCTCTGTGAAGCTGAGCTCTTTACCAAATGTTCGCTTAGGCATTCGACCTCGATTAGTGAGTTTTGGCTCTTTGCCTTCTCGACACGGAGGTGCCCCCATGACAGGATTAATTACCTTTTGATCATTCACTTCGGAATGATCCTTAGCTTTTGACCTCAAATTCTCGATGTTAGCTTCATCCCTGTCACTTGTCCAATCATAATCGTCTTCCATGTTGTCGTCGCGGTTATGATCGGAAGCGGGCGATTTATCATTCTCCTCGATATCCACGTGCACTTCTGGAGGGGCTGGATTTGATCGAGCAATAAGGATGGTGTCGAGTTTCTCCATCATCATTTTGGTAGAGGCATCCATTCGGTTGTTAACAATGACAATAGCGATTTTTAATTCATTTCTGGTCACACCAGCTCCATTTTCTGAATTTTCGCCAACTTCGAAATGGTTATTAAGCGATGTTTCTTCGTTAGCGACATTATCGGCATTCCTGACATCTTTACTTACGATCTTCTTTGATTTGGCCGTAACTTTGGAGAAGAATGCGGTTTAGAGCTTTAATGCAAGGATTTCAACTTTGGGAGAATGCGAGAAGAGGTAGGAGATGCGAGCGCGGCCCCACGGTGGGCGCCAAATGTTTGCTCCAAATTTGGGGTCAAACACCAAGGGTGTAGAAGTTACACTTCACCGATTCAGTAAGAATATGGTACCGCGTAGTCACAAAATAAACGGATAAAAAACAAATACGAACATAAAGGAATTTTTATAGTGGTTCGATTCAATATGAATCTACATCCACTTCTAATCAATCCTCATTATGATATTCAAGCTTACAACATATTTATTTTCCCTCATTACATTCATTTCCCTCTTTTAACTCTGTTGTCACTCTCTTGATGATTTACTTTCACTTAAATTTGGCGAAGAAAAGGAAAGAAGTTTAGCTTTATGATGAATCTTCAGCCACTTGTGTGCTTTGATCCTTTTCCATGATCTTCATAGATTTCGTAGTGGATTAATCATTCGATTTAGGCTTCGGAGAGAATGCTTGAGAGATTTATGGTGTAGCTTGAATGAGATTGAAGGTGTTTAGATTCAATTGTAGAAAGCTCTAATGATCATTAACTTGGATTTGATCTTCATGAAGTTAGAAAAGTGTTGATGAATCCATAGAAGCCATTGAAGAATTTGTAGGTGAGCTTTGAATTTGACGGAGCCTCCTTGTAGGAATGAATTTTCGGTCGCCCCCCTCGAGTGAATTATGAGGGGTATTTATAGGTGATTTTATCCCGAGTGGCAATTCTGTAATTAAGCTGAAAATGCCATGACTCAACTTCGACATGACTCACCTTGACATGACTCAATTCTCCATGAGTCAACTCGCCATGACTCATGTAACAACCCACCTCCGTTAAGGACACTCACAAAGGGAATGCCTTAACTTTGGTGGAGCGTTTTAGTAGACAGAATAGACATTTACAAGACAGATAAACCATACTTGAGAAATTATAACTTTATTACAGCGGAAAACAGAAATCAGTTTGGTTACATCTTTACCAAAAACTCAAGTACATAAATATCAGTCTTGTTCAGAAAATCATCAGAGTACAAAACTTTAAAGTCATAATCCCCACAGAAGCTTCCACAAAGAGTCAAGCCATACTTTAAGCACTCTAAGTACTTCAAGCAGAAGAAATCTGGATCAAGCTAAAGTATTCCCTCCTTGGAAAACAGGGGGGGAACAGAAGAAAAGGGGCGAAAACAAGCAAGGTCAGACATAAAGTCTGGCAAGTCCAGTGACTTTCAGCATATGAACAGATAATAATAATCATGGCATGCAAATAAAACTGGATGAGAGATAACAGTAACAGGAGCAGCAGATGTACTTAGGTTAAACAGAAGAAACAAAATAATATTACTTTTCATTTCTCTGCACTAATACTAGTATAACAGGATTAGGTGTCACCCTAATGTTTAAACTGAAGCAGAAACAGGAACAGAATAATTTCCATAGAAATAGAACGCTAATAATGGGCCTTTACCACCCGAACAGAAATAGACAGAAGCAGAATGCTGATAACGGGCCTTTACCACCCGAACAGAAACAGAATGTTAATAATGGGCTTTTACCACCCGAACAGAAACAGATTAATCCCTACGGAAACAGAATGTAGAATTAGGTGTACACTAGTAAATGGGCCTTTACCTCCCGAACACACGGTAGCACGCAGACAGGTGTTGCCACCCAACAGAAACAGACGGTACCAACAGAAACAGACAGAACTAAGTGTACCCTAAAACCCTACCCCAAGCGATTGGCTCCCTAATACATAAATACCCTGTGTCGGCTCCACAGTAGGGTGTATCACTCCCTAAAGTGACAACCAATTGGCACAGACCTATTTACAGATGTCACAGCGTCTTACATCCTCAGAGGCAGACCGGGATCCATGCACGCACATGACCCGGTTGGAATGCACCATCAACACCCCTCGCCATTATCAGAATGAACCACTTATAATTAGTTCAGTAAGCGTGCCCAGACCCTACCTACTGTGGGTCAAAGTTTTGATACCAGAAAGGGTTACTTACTAATATGGGTCCCAAACAACAGATGACACAAGTAATTCCCCTCCTAACCTTGTGTCCCCAGACTAACAGATTTCAGATTAATTTGTTTACAAGTTCAGACGTACAGAGTTCAGATCAACTAGTTCGCAGATCAGAAAAGTTTTCAGACTAACAGATCAGATATACAGATTTAACAGATTTACATATTTGTCTAACTTTGTAATTGGGCCTACAGATTCACGAACGGGTTTGTTAAATTCATTAGTCCAATTGATTCAACCCTATCCACCCAACACATTTTAGACATCATACTTCTCCCAGACTTACATTAATTAAATATTAATGCACATACCTCTCACATTAGGTCGGTAGCTTGTGGCCGCTGGATATGCCGGGCGGTTCCGGGTAGACTTCTGCCACAAGCCAGAACTAACCTCGTGTCTAAGCATATTTTAGTTATGCCTATGACCTCTCACATTAGACTGACAGTTTGCGGTCGCTGGTTAAGGCGGTTGGTTCCGGGAAGGCTTCTACCGCAAACAGAGTCTAACCTCGTGTCATAGCCAATTCATTCCAATACAGATTTTACAGATATCAAACTAATTTTGTTTATTTAACAGATTAAACTTCTGTACAAGTTACAGCAGATTATTCGAGGTTCTATTAACACGTTTTTCTCAATTTTAAGTCGAGCCTACAGATTCATATACTTCAAATTTCAGCATTTCAGTTGCAACAGATTACGTCATTCAACAGAGTAAACAGATAATAGATCTTGCAGATTAGGCTATTTAGCGGATTTAGCAGATAAGGCAATTTAACATAATTAACAGATTAGGCAATTCAATCTAATTAGCAGTTTAGGCAATATAACAGAACTAGCAGATTAGGCAATATAACAGATAACAGATTTATCAAATTATATATATATATATATATATATATATCATATCTTGCCTAATCATAAATTTAGCCTAAACTCACTTGCCAAATCATGGTCATAATTCATAATACCATATATGCTTCTAATTTTTAGTTAAACATTACACAGTACAGAATATTCTCCATAAACCACGATAAACAATATGAATTATGCCAAATTATAGCTTATGATGTCAGATATCCAAAAACTCTTATTTAGGCGCATTCACATTAATAGTTATCCTGTTTTTGTATAGGTCTCTACGCCTAAGTCACATATTCCTTTTCCAAGTCATGAGTTTTTACATAAAAGAATATGTCCCAAAAATCTAGATTTTTAATCTATAACATGTAGTATGTCCTCAACATGCATTACTATTCATGCATAACATGTTGTAAATTATCTTTAAACATCAGACCTTGATTTAAGACATGCATTATGCCCCCAAGTCTCAAGTTGTCCTATATTTCCCCTTCTCCCAAATCATAGATTATCATACCTAGTATGAACAGATCTAGATCTAACATATGTTTATTTCTCAAATTAACTACAGATCTAGATTACAACATGTACTATGTATCTAAATTAGTTTCATGTTTACGGTAAAATCTAGGCCCAGAATCCAAGTCATAAGTCCAATATATTTTATGCCTCAATCTCAAGTCATATGTTAAATATGCCACATGTCCAATTGTATGCCTCAGATTTTATGTCATGTCCTCGAATCAGTCCTGTCCATTTATGCATCATTCATTATTTGTCCCAAACATTTTAGCGTTCACGCGTTAATCTCTTATGAGATTTGGCTTAGGCTCGTGGTAGCCTGGCTATAGAACAGAAAGAAGAAAGAGATACAGAATAAGATAGATCTAAACAGAACAGAACAGACATAACCTCAAATTCAGATTTACAATTCATGTCACAATCATAATTAACGCTTGTAGCGGAAAATAACTGTACTTGCCTTACGTGGTTTTAAGAAAGGATAATAAACTGTTGTTGATGCAGAAATGCTGAATTATTCCTCCTTAATTGTCGTAGCTCTAAAATTGGATTTGAGATTTGATTTAGCTTTTAATTCTATTCAGGTTGGAGGAAGATTCATCAGTCCAAGTCTTGATTCCAGCAGGGTAGCGACGCCATTTTTATTTTTAATTAGAACATAGGCAGAATATAGACAGAATGAAATGATGTGGAGAGAATGAGGCTAGGGGTGAGTTTATATAGGATTAGGCGGACGAATCCAGACAGAAACGAGATCGAATACATCAGAATGAACCAGGTTAAAAAAATGGGTTTCGGGAGCAGTTCGACCCCCAGGTCGACACTATGGTCGACCTGGTCTGGGGGAGGTCGACTACCCAGTCGACCTGGTCAGGGGTAGGTCGACTTCCCAGTCGACCACCCAATCAACTTGGGTCCTGGACAGGAAATTTCCCGCCCAGCCCGCTTCTGGGTTTGAATTTGAATTTGAATTCGAATTTTCGAGCTGTTTTCGATTCCGAACTTTTCTGAAACTTCGGAGGGTCATATCTCCCTCATACGGACTCCGTTTCTCGAAAACTCGGACTCGTTTCCAAGCAGAATTTCGAGATGAACGCAATGGCTCAACCCGTTTCCTTTGATTCCTAATTTATAATTTAATTATTCTCTAATTTGTTACTTATACGATCGCAGAAAATACGGGGTGTTACAACTCATCTCTTGCGGTATGAACTTCATGTACTTTTATACAACATGGTTATGGAGATCCGGATACTCCCGCGTTATGAACTGCATAACTTGCGGTCTGGACTAAAGCCTTCACGCCAGGCTTCTCTATCCTATTCACGTCATGCTCTTTATGGTTTGAATATAGTGGTACACGACCTGAATGGGTGCGACATGATTAAGGACTTGGGTCTTAATGACATGGTTGTTCCAGGCGGGATGAATTAAAAGGTAGCGGCTTGAGTTATATCGTGAGCATCAGCCAAAATAATAGTTTTATAATCAATTCAATGGTGAACGGTCCACGCGGATTTCTATTTCCTTCCAGATGCACTTAGATATAGAGGACGACATGCTGTCTCTTAGTTATTATTGTGCCACGTGGATTACATAAATGGAAATATCTGCCTGTAACATGGATTTTCCAAAACAACTTAAATGGTTTACTATTTATATCGGCTCTACCAGTCTTTGCAGTCCACGTAAGTTTGGGTCATTCGCCCTCCCCAGAGTGTAGCATAACTTGACGACTGTGAAGCAAACTAACGACAAGGAGTCCATTTGCAATGTAAATGACATGGTGACCTGCAACTTACTCTTGTGTCCAGGAGAGATCATATTATTTGCATGGTGCGATTTGAATGCCACTGAGTTGACGTGATGAATGCAAACGATCCTAGCTATTTATCCTGCTATGTATATTCTCATACCACGGACGTCACGCCATGTCGCTATCATACGGTTTGCGCCTTGACTTCGAATGAACGCGACATGAGTAGTATTTCTTAATACGATATGGTTTCAGTGAATGCAACTTGATATATGGTGTAGTATTGTCACGTGCTGTCAACTTGAACTCCCTGGCTTGCTTCATCTCCTAGCGATATGCTTTTATTAATGCTAAACGACATGACTGATATGTACGCCATGGAACATTTCCCATACAATATTCGTGAAGCCTTTACTTTAGCTCAAAGCCATGCAGGATGAAGCTTAGACGATATGAACACATGTCTTTGTCGGTAACTTAAACGGAGCGGATGACTTGTCTTATATCTTGTGTCGTGTTAACGACTTAGAACCATCTCGCGTCAGTGACTTAAAGTCATGTCGCGTGGAAGACTACAGGATCCATGTTGCAGAAACGACTTGAGTCAGTTTTGTCATGTGTCATCATCCGTAAATACTTCTTAGTTCTGAACCGCGTTCTAAGAACGGGGTTAACAATTCTATTTATGCATATAACTATATTTCAAATGGTTTCTAAAAGATTCACAAATTTAAGAAAACACTATTTAACCTCCCCCTCTAGTATTAGTCTAATCTTAAGATCCTTAATATGCATCACTTTCATTTAGTATCAGAGAAATTGTTTTCAAAAGATTCACAATCTGATTTTTGAAAAGTTTAAAATGACAATTTTTGATAAAATTATTAACAATATTTTCTTAACGATATGTCACAGAATCATCATGATATTACTTTTCAAATTTACATCCATTTATTATTAAATGTCACTTGATCATTAAGGTATATTCTATAGTAACATATGTGTTACATGACAATTGGTGAAAAGTAAGAAGCATTTCAAATCAAAAGGAATAAATGGATATTATATAGTGGATGTTTGAGACACATGATTGGAAATCCTGAGATTTTTAAGAATATTGTTTACAAAGATAGCGGATTGGTCCATTTTGGAGACAACTTTAAAGGATATGTGATTGACATCGGTAATATCTGTAAATCTAAACCTTCTACTATTTCTATGTTTCATTAGTTAAGAATTTAAAACATAATTTGTCTAGTATAAATCGATCGCACGATCTAGGTTATAAAAATTGAATTTGAAAAGAATAGGAGCTTTATTAAAGATAATTAATCAACCATTATCTTTGAGGGCAAATGTTGATAACAAAAAATAGCACAACACCCAAAGAGTTCAAGGATAGGTAAACTTAAATTGAGGAACAGAACAACAAAAATGCAGCAGAAATGAGAGAAAATGACTTATAGTGGTTCGACGTAAGTCGACCTACGTCCACTTTGGAAGCTTAGTCAATTATTGCTAAAAATTTCGAAGTACAATGTTCATATTACTCTCCAGCAAGATAGTACAAAGTGAAAAAAGTGAAAAAATATCCATTTCTCTCTGAAAGAGGGCTATCTATCGTTGCAGTTCATGCTAGACATTTACAGAGTCTTATATAGGGAGTCATATGGAAAATTCTATGTTATCAGATCTATACCGATCTCCAAACTTAGTTGTTTTGGGGCTTCGACCGTGATGCTCTCCTTTTTAGTGGGCTTCTAAGCCTTTGAGTAAATCTTAGTCGAGATATGATTGGAAGATGTGGGAGCACGATCCTTTGAAGTTTATAGTAGTGTCTTTGTTAGAATCGCAAAGTTGTACCGATCTATGTTTTGGGAGTTGTACCAGGTTGATAACTTAGGAGTTTTGTTAAACTAATGAGTAGTATAGAATTGAAGTACTGGGATTCCTGCCGATCCCTATGGTTGGTGATCGGGATTGGTTTTTGGTGATTGAGTCATGTCGATCACATGTTTTTGGGTGATTGGACTATGTCGATCACATGTTTTCTACAATGATCTACTCGTCCTTTGAGATGATCGATCAATGTATTCTGAATGGTCCTTTGAGTCGATCAAGCCATTTATGAATGATCAGATGACGACTGGAGGCGATCGATCTTGGTTGATCTGACTTCTAATTCGCAAACTACTCGTCGACCGTGGCATTTAACCTGAGCCTATACAAGTCTAGATTGCTCGTGATAGCAGGGCTAAAAGGACAGGTAATACTTTCCCCTAGAGTACGTCTTGTGAGAACATGACATGCTTTGAATTGAAGTAAGTCTTTAAAGTAATGAATAATCTCCATGTTGAATTTAGTGAATGGTCGAGATCTTTCCTTTGAGTTGTGTAAGCCAAGGAGTATGTCACTTTTGAATAGTTGTAAATTTTTGTCGAACTCCAATGATATGAAAAAAAAGATTCCATTGTGGTTTAATGGTTTCGATCTGATTGGACTTAACCATCTAGATCGAAAATTGTTTGAACTTGATAGATAATCGTCTAATTTATGTCGATTCCAGAAATTAACTATTAGTCTCCGCCTCTTGCTTGCACCTCAGCGTAATCAAGTCATTGTCGGTTAAGAGTGATGGATGCATTCACATGCTCGTATGTGTTTTTGTGCAATACGCTTGGAATTCACAACAAATGTACAATAGTGTAAATGTATGCAGATGGTTGTATACGTCAATCTCCAAAGTTTATTAAGACTTAAGTATCAAGCACGTATTCTGGGATAGTTCAATTTTGTTTTATATCGGTAAGTATAGGGCTGTATATCGGACAGGACCATCCGTTGTCCGGTTCGGTTCGAAGCTATAAGGTGTCCGGTCCATTCCGTCAGATTCTCTTATAGGACAGAGCTTGGACCCACTAGTGTTCGGTCCGATCTAAAATGTTCGATGTTTTTCTATTATCCAAGGCTATATCAAACAAGACAGTCCGTTGTCCGGCTCAGTCCGAGGGTATATAATGTCCAATCCGTGTCCGTCCGAATTCTTATAGGACAGAGCTTGGACACACCTCTGTCCGGTCTAATCTGACCTGTTTGCACCCCTAGGTAAGTAGATGTTTGATGTCCAACTCAGGATCGTATTATCGATAAAAGTTTCAAAATTTGAGGTACACAAATGTATATACATAACATGCATGTGAAATTATCAATGTTGATTCATACCCCCACTCCCTTTTTAAAAAGTGAAAATTAGGCTCACATCCTTAAAACTAGACTTAATTAGGCTCACATCCTTCCCTTTTGAAACATATAAATTTCATCTCTATTTTTAAATAGCATTTCTTATTTTTCCAGAACTGCCCGTTTTCCTTAATTAACGCCGTCATTAATCTAATACGAAACACGTATTAGGGTTTTATTTTTTAAAGGTTCATATTATTCTGTGTCATGGCGGCGCCGTTCTCATTTATTCATTCTGCCGATCTAAAATTTACGGTGCTCAGAATTCTTTCAGTGATTTAATTAGATCCATCCTTGATTTATATAATGAATGTTTATTCATCAAGGTAATTTATACTTTTTATTATTATTTATTTATACGGGTATCATTTTTACTAGATCTTTGTTAACTGATTATTCTGATCTTCTTTAATTGTATAGACTTGTCGATGGACATTTTAATTATTGTATATAGTTTTAATGTTATTATAGATCGTACAGATTTATTTGTTAAGTATGGCAATACATTTGTTCTTATATTCTGAATATCTATATAATAAAATTCCCCCCTTGGAGAAACAATAAGACAAAGAGTGGTTCAGATTTAATCCCGCAAAAACAAATCCACTGTCCTAATTTAAACACATCCCCTGATATTTTGATTACCACCTCATCCGCATTTGCCTTATATTGATTGATGTAATTCTTGCTACTAACTATATTTGCTATGCCAGCAGTCAAATTTACAAAGCATTTCTTCATTTATTAACACATCAATATTAAATTTATATTGTATTAAGAATATTTTCCCACTTTTGAAATGCATAATAACAAACGAACTATATAAATATGGCATATTTAAATATGTATTTTTGGCAGAGGCACATGAATAAAGGAGCATTAAGCATATAAAGAAGGATGAACTAATTTTTTCCTACTACGTATTTAATATGACGAAGATGCTGGAATTGCATTTCTCTCCATTGTCTTTCTACTTCTCCTAACCTAAAATGTATTTCATCTTTTATTTAATATAAACTGTGTGAAGTTATTACTGTAAATTAAATAATTGCAGACTAATTGTCAAATAGGAAAAACATGCACACTTATATGAAAGGTAACGCATTTATTGTGTCATAGCTTGATTTAATTATTCTATTCACTGCTTGCTTCAAATTAAAAAATTACTCCAGACCACCAGTTAATTGTTTTATCGATTTGTCGTATACTCACCTTTAAATTGACATATAATCAAACAGAATGATTATGTATACATGTCATATAAATTTGTTTCGTGTAACACACCTTTTACATTTTCAACACGCTAATTACTACAGCGAGAGGAAATGGATTTAGAGTTGCTTCCTCTTTATGCCTCTCTACGTACTTCATCTTCCTTCTTCTCATAAGTTAAATAATTAGCTCTTCAAATATTATATCGCTTAATGGAAAGGTTAATTTCTCCATATAGAAATCAAATTGTGTTTATTAGTTTTTACATATTTTTCGTTTAATAATAATTACTTATATTAAAGCTTTAGATGCCATATAATGCTAATTACAACATGTAATTATACTAGCCTCGATTATGAAAATTAAATAATTTCCTTCAATAACTTTGCACTTTGGTTGAATTTATGCGCTCATTTTGGCAACTTCTAAAACTGCTAACAAAATGTTTGTGGGTAAATAAACGTAATGTAACACCCTGTATTTTCTGTTAGCATTATAGTAACGAATCAATGAATAATTAATTTCGAATGTGAGAATTAAGGGAAACGGGTTACGCCATTGCGTTCATCTCGGAATTCTGTTTGAGATAGAGTCCAAGTTTGCGTAAAACGGACACTGTATGAAGGAGATATGGACAAACGAAGTTATACAGAATACCAGAAGAAAAAAAATACAAATGCACTGGCGCACTTGGCAAGTGCGGCAGTACAAAAATTTCACTGGCGCACCTGCCAAGTGCGCCCAGGCCGGGCTGAGAGCCTGTACAGCTTTCTGGTGTGTTTTGACCCATACCGTGAGTCATTGCTGAGACCTTTCTGACTCCTTGCTGAGTCATTAGGGCTGAGGTGTCACCCTATCCTGACTGAATGGTTGTGGTTAACTCTAGGATCATCCGACGACTCTAATTAAATTGAATTTCTATATAAACAACCCAATGCTCAACCTAAAATCACAGAAAAATAATCCTGGAACTATCATGCCGTCAATATAGAACTTGGAGTGGCCGTCACCGCTTTTAATTCAAAGACGAGATAAAAGCCTACATCAAAATCAAATTAAAAGTAATCTAATTCAACGATCTACATCAAAGGAAAGCTATTTAGCTTTAGAAAACAGATTTCAGAAAAACAAGACTTGCTTATATTTTGTTAGTATAGTTGTATTTCCGATTTAAACATTAATTGGAAGTCATGGCTTGTAAGAAACTGATATTAGAATGGTGTCTATTAGTTTATCAATATGGATTCGTGTTTATTCATGTGATTTTCCTATGTTTTATTCTGGTAGTGAAACTATTGCCTATGACTATGACTATGAGACCTTTGCCTAAGACTATGACCATGAATTGTTGCCTATGAAATTATTGCCTATGACCATGAGACTGTTGCCCACGACTATGATTCATAACTATGAGACTATTGCCTATGACATTGATTAAGAAATTATTGTGATTAGTCACCCATGACTATTGTGGTTAATTGCCTATAACTATTGTAGTTAGTTGCTTATGACTATTCCCATTATTACAATTTACCGATCATGTTGTACCTTGAACTGGCATTATGTTGGACCAAATCACCTATGCCTATTCCCTTTATTATGTTGGATCTCATATTTAGTGTGTAACTTGCCTAGTTTATTCCTATTCACTATAATGTACATCGAACCTGTTGGAGCCATTATTTTTACATGCATATTCTTTCATACCAATTCTTGTGCTTATCCCCTATTCCTTTTGTTAGTGCCATTTCATGAGTACTTAGAAAACTTGTGAAATCATGTTATACGTACGATTATGATGCGGTGATTAGGCGTAGCTTAATTAAGTTAATTTGGCACAATAAATATGTTGGCATAATCTAAATTGGCTATAATAGTGAATGATTTACATGCATATTAGACTTGGGCATAAATTGATAAATTTTAATTGGCCGCAAAGTATGTAATCTGAATGTAAACCAAGTTTTGGACATAAATGGTAAACTAGAGTATTAAATCTAGTTTTGACATGAACTGTAAATTGGAACCTACTTTGTGAACTAGGCTACACAAAGAGCAAATAGTGAAAAAAGACATTAATCGGATCGGATCGGAGGAAGATGTGCAGGAGGTAAGTAACGATCAAGAATTCAGATATTACATCGGATCGGAAGAGTATGTCATCAACACCATAAAGCAGGTGGCTTCGGCGGTTCGGATCGGAGGAACACTTTAGCGTTATCAGAAGAAAGCAAGCAATCATAATGGTTCGGATCAGATGAGTATGTCATCAGCATCAAGGGAAAGCAAGCTGAATCACCGGATCGGATCGGAGGACCTGATCCGAACCCCTTCTCCCATTTGAACCTGCAGCCGTTCCTGCGCACATCCCCTGAAAACTCGGACAAGATCTGACCATTTCTCCCATGATTTCCTACTAAATCAATGCGCTGTAGCCATCTTGGAGCTACGGAACCGACTCTCAAGGGATGGATGCCACAAAATTCCGAACCAGAGCCACTTCGGGGAGATTTTTCATCTATAAATACACCATCTAGAGGCATTTGAAAGGATCTTTTGGCAAATTCTCAGTCTATACTTCCTCCATAGTTGAATTCTACAATCATATTCAGATAAAGTCATCTCTTAAAGTCCATTTTGAGAGATTTGAGAGAGTTTATGCATTGTAATTGTGAGGTTGAGTAAGAATCATTGCTATATTTGTATTCAAATCATCAATCAAAGGAAAACAAAGTGGACGTAGGCTCGTTAACGCCGAACCACTACAAATTGTGTGTTCTTTACTGCTTTTTGATTCTATTTCATTGAAATCATAACTAGTTTGGGTGTTAGAACCAATTTTTGGTCTAACATTTTGGTGCTTTCACTGAGAGCCTTCGAATTCTTAGCTTTCTCGGGATTATCATTCTACTATTTGGGCTCTCACGTTCAAAGAAGTTAATCCTTTCTCTTTGACATCCTTCAGTATTTGTTGAATAACCGTTGAAGAATCAAGTGTTATGGCTAAGACCAAAGGAAAGGAAGTGCAAGGTGCAAGAGGAAATGATAGTAGAGAAAATCAGCAATTTATTGTGTTAACAAGGTCACACGCTCAAAGCTCTGGAGCAGATCACTCCTACCAGGAGGATCCGAACTGGATCGGAGGTGCCGATCCGAACCGAGAGGAAACAGATCGGATCATGCTAACACCGATCCGAACCGATGATGTAGGGCGCTCTCAACCTCTCCCTCCGAACCGCACTGACCAGGCTGCTGGGATCCGATCCGATCCGAATCCGGGTGAGGCTGGAACTTCTACTCGAGCTCCCTCCAACGCTCCGATTACAACCACGATGACTAATGTTCAACCTGATCCATTTGCAACCATTACTCAGGGAGATTTTTACGTTTTCTTGACATGCTTCAGAGCACCAAAGAAGCATTGGAAGCCCAAAGGCGCGACAACCTTCGTATGTAGGAAAATATGATCACCGTGGGTAGAGAATTACAAGAGCTCCAGAGACAGAGAACTCCTTCCCCACCGCACCGTATTCCTACAGATGACTCATCTTCTTCGGAGGAGGAACGTTCTCACGAGAGAAGGCCGCTTGAACGACCTCAGAACTTAGATCAATTGACTTTCGGATCTTTAGGATCCCGAGAAGATGATGCTCGTGTATTGGGCCCTGATGACCCAAGTCTGCAACAACCCATGTTACTACCTATGCGCGGATCCCACATCTTACCCAAGGATCCCAATATTACTAACCCCACGCAACAACAACTCCTCCAACCTCTACCTCCAAAGGTCGACCGAGAGCGCAGAGAACAGCGTAGAGAGGCAGTCGCCAGAAACAGAAGGTTATCCCCTGATCAGGAACCCAGGGGTAATCCGAATATCAGATCTAGGGAGCCAGTGCAGACATTAACCAACGCCGATGTGTGGGCAATGGTGCGCTAGATTATGTCTGAGAGCCAGCGATATGCTAATGAAGATTGGGGAATCGAGCGAAGTCATACCCCTTTCACAGATGACATCCTGAATTTCCAGTTCCCCCGATGATTCAACCTACCTCAGATGGATCGATATTCAGGAAGAACAGACCCAGGGCAGCATCTGATGAGATATGCATGGTTCATGAACGCGGCAGCAGCTCCGGATGCCGTAAAATGCAAAGTTTTCCCCATTTATCTTGAAGACGTAGCGTTGATGTGGTTCACTTGACTTCCTCCTCGGTCAGTGTCAAACTTTACAGAACTGAGTGAGCGTTTCATGAATCAGTTCCGACTCCATTCCCAAAAGTCCAAGACCGTCATAGAGTTGTCACGAATTAAACAGGGCCCAGGAGAGTCTTTGAAGTCATATTTGGATCGCTTCAACCTGGCCGTCACCGAAGTTACTGACCCCCATGAGCCCACTATCCTGATGGCCTTGATAGAAGGAGTAGAGCTCGACACAGAGTTCGTGGATTACTAGGCTGGAAAACCACCTCCTACAAGAGAATTATTCTATGAAAAGGCTAATGTCCATTTAAGGCGAGAAGAAGCTAAGGCATACTAGAAGAGAAAGTCCGAAGGGGCCTCGAAGGAAGGAGTCCAGAGTAATGTCGCTGTGAAACAGTCTGGTGACCGTTCATGAAAAGTGGAAGTAAATGTTGGCAACCAGAGTGGTAGTAATAGCAACAGAATTGGGAACGGCCATAGATGGAACCGAAACCGTGGGAATAGCTCTAATAAAAGACCCAGATTCCAGAGTTTTGAAAATTACACGCCATTAAATGATACGTTGGAGAACATTTATCTAGACACATACAACATATTGCAGTATAAAAAGCCACCACCCAGAGATTCTACTGAGAAGGAAATTGAAACAGGAAAGTTTTGCTTGTTCCATGGTACGCACGGTCATTCCACCAATGAGTGTCGTCATTTGAGGGATATCGTCGAAAAATTGCTGCGAGAAGGGAAGTTGGATGAGTACAAAGCCGCCCCAAGGGATAGGGGGACAAGCCCCGAACCAAGAACAGCCTGCTTCAAAACCCACAGCTCAGCAAAAAGGTAAGAGGATCGTCATTAACTCCATTATAGGTGGGCGTCACTTGGTTGGTCGCAGTTTTAAAGCATTGGACCAGTACGTCAATGCCGCCAAGCATCATGAAGTAGGAGAGTGCAGCAGCCTTGAAGACGTCACTCCAATAAAACAACAAAAAACGATGTCCGATGATGTCGTATTCCGTAATAGAGACGAGTTTGGAGTTCAATCCCCAACTGATGATTCGCTAGTGATAACCATGACAATTGGTCCCGCTCTGGTCCATAAGGTGCTAGTGGACAACGGAAGCTCGGTCAATATCCTCTTTAAGAAAGCCTTCGAACAAATGAGGCTCGAAGCAAAAGACTTAAAGCCATGTCAAGGATGGATACGGGGTTTTAACGGAGTATCTACAGCTCCAATGGGTTTTGTGGAATTACCAGTCACACTAGGGCAGGGGGGTCGCCAAAGAGTAAGGATCCTGCTGTTTGTAGTTCTGGATTTGGAGTCGCCTTACAATGCCTTCCTAGGCCGACCATCCCTTGCCGAATTTAGGGCGTGTATTGCACCTTGGTGTTTGCTGCTAAAATTCCCGACTGACTCGGGAGTTGGGACAATGAGAGGCGACCAAGCTATGGGACGAGCTTGTTACGTGGCAGAGTTAAAGATGCTAATGAAGGGGCTGAATATAGATGCTAAAGACGATTCTGCCTCTTCAAAGGGGGCCTCAGCATAGCAACTAAGGGGTCCTGCCCCAAGAGAGTTGCCCTCAGACGTGCTCAAGGATATAGATCCCAGAGAGGATAGAGAACCTGGGGACATGAAGGCAACTCCCAATGAAATAACAATCGACATACCTATTGATGAAACTGATCCAACTAGAGTACTGAAGATTGGCTTGCAACTAGATCCAGTTAGAGCAAGGGAATTGGCTGATTTCTTGAAGGCAAATCTGGATGTGTTTGCCTGGACTCACGCTGACATGTGTGGGATTTCGCCTACCATCATGAGCCACTCCTTGTGTATCAATCCAAAGCACCCACCAGTCAAGAAGAAGAGACGGATGTTAGGCCCAGAGCGGTCAACAGCTTTGAAAAAAGAAGTAGAAAAATTAAAAGGTAATGGATTCATTAAGGATTCAAAATATCCCAACTGGATATCGAATCCTGTCCTGGTCAAAAAGTCAAATGGGAAGTGGAGAACGTGCATCAACTTTTCTGATTTGAACAAGGCTTGCCCGAAGGACAGTTTTCCTCTCCCCAGAATTGATCAACTAGTAGATTCAACTTCTGGGCATGAACTCTTATCCTTCATGGATGCCTATTCCAGATACGATCAGATTCCCATGCACATACCATATCAAGAGCATACAAGCTTTGTTACAGACTTGGGATTGTATTGTTACGTGGTAATGCCATTCGGGTTAAAAAATGCGGGAGCCACATACCAGCGCCTAGTCAACCGCATGTTCTACAATCAAATCGGGAAAACCATGGAAGTGTATGTGGATGATATGCTCGTGAAGTCCAAGCAATCTCCCGATCATACGAATGACTTGACGGAAATGTTCGGCATACTACGAAGGTATGGGATGAAGTTGAATCCCTTGAAATGTTCTTTTGGTATGGCATCAGGCAAGTTCCTCGGCTTTATCGTGAGTTCCAGAGGAATTGAAATCAATTCGGACCAAATAGAAGCAATCAGGAACATAGAGGATCCACGGAAGATTAAGGATGTTCAAAGCTTAACTGGCAAGGTTGCAGCACTGGGCAGGTTCATCTCCAAGGCAACAGATAAGTGTGTACCTTTCTTCGATCTCATAAAACGGGGAAAGAGAAAATTTGAGTGGACTCCCGACTGTGTAGAGGCGTTCCAGAATTTGTTAGACTTTTTAGAAAATCCTCCCATATTATCAAACCCTGTGGAACATGAGGATTTGTTCGTCTACTTGGCAGTATCATCTCACGCTGTCAACACAACATTGGTACGTGAAGAGGATAAAGTCCAGAAACCTATGTACCACGTAAGCAAAAAACTGGCCGCTGCAGAACGCAGCTATCCGAAGATAGAGAAGCTTACTTATAGTCTCCTGATTGCCTCCCGTAAACTCCGCCATTACTTCCAAGCACACCCGATAATCGTATATACTGATCAACCCTTGAGACAAGTGCTGCAGAAACCCGAAGCATCAGGGCGACTACTCAAATGGAATATCGAGTTGAGTTAGTTTGATCTGAACTTTCAGCCACGAAGATCAATAAGGGGGGCAGGCCTTGGCTGACTTCATAGCTGAATTTACAATTCTTGAAGAAGAAACGGTGTGTGACAAGATAGTTACTTTGGATCAAGAGTTGGAACTCAGTCCGTGGAGATTGTATACGGACGGAGCCAAGAATGATAGAAAGTCCGGCACCGGAGTTGTTTTAATATCTCCTAAAGGACGATCTATTTATTATGCATTACGGTTGGAATTTACTACTACTAACAATGATTCTGAGTATGAAGCCCTAATTGTTGGGCTGAAACTCGCCAAAGATTTGGGAGTGAAGACGCTAGACATATATTGCGATTCCAAGATAGTTGTATGTCAAGTTCGGGAAGAATTTGCTGCTAAAGGACCTCGACTTAGTGCTTATCTTAAAAAGGTAAAGGAGTTATTGGAAGGCTTGGAGCATTATAGCATAACATACATTCCAAGAACGGAAAATCAGAAAGCAGATCGACTGGCGAAACTAGCAAGTTCTGGTAATCCTAAAGAAACCGAAATGGACCCGATCGAGGTATTGGAATTGCCGAGCTTCGACTTAATGGAAGTAGAATTAGCCTTGGAAGTTGAACCTGAAAGAGAATCGTGGATGACATCAATTAAGAATTTTCTCAAGGGCAGAACCCTCCCATTAAAAAAGAGCGAAAGACGAGCTGTAATACGCAAGGCTACAAGATACGTGTTACAGGACGACGTCCTTTATCGTCAAGGGTTTTTAATGCCCCTATTACGGTGTATCGCACACGACGACATCAAATGTGTACTGCGAGAAGTGCATGAAGGTGAGTGTGGAGATCACACTGGGGGTCAGACCCTGGCAAAGAAAATATTATGGTACGGATATTTCTGGCCTACCATGAATAAAGACGCGCTGATTATTCACGACGCTGCAATAGATATCAAAGATATTCTAAAGTTCCCAGAGCGCCTCCGACTCAGCTCAAGTCAATGGTAAGTCCGTGGCCGTTTTCCATGTAGGAGATTGATATTATTGGGGTGCTGCCCATTGCCAGAGGAGGAGCTAAGTATGCGATTATTGCCATGGACTACTTCACAAAGTGGGTGGAAGCTGAACCTCTAACAACCATTACGACAAGGAAAGTGATCAGTTTTGTGATGAGAAACATTATTTGTCGATTTGGGATACCGGAAACCATTATAACTGATAATCTGACGCAGTTTGACAGCATCGAGTTCAGAATTTTTTTCCAGAAATACAAGATCGATAAACGATATACTGCAGTAGCTCACCGACAATCAAATGGCCACGTCGAAGCCATAAACAAAGTCATTAAATCAATTTTGAAGAAGCGGTTGGAGCGGGCCAAAGCTAGATGGGTAGACGAGTTGCCATTAGCTCTGTGGGCCTACAGGACAACCTTTAAGACGGCTACCGGCCATACTCCCTACTCACTTTCCTTTGGGTCAGAAGCGGTGATCCCGGTAGAATTAGAAGCCCCCTCTCATCGAGTTGCGTACTATGACCCGATGACGAATAAAGCACTCCTCCTAGAATCTCTTGATATGATTGAAGAAAAAAGAGATGAAGCCGACTTGCGTGCCTCAAGACATCGACATCAAGTAGCACGCTATTGTGACCAAAAAGTTCGCTTCAAAACCTTTGAACCAGGAGACCTAGTACTAAAGTGAGTCTTCCCGCCGTCGCCCCAACTGGGTCCAAAATGGGAAGGGCCATTCACCATCCAACGGAAGATTGATACAGGAGCATTCAAGCTAACGACTGTGGACGGTGAAGAGATTCCCAGATCTTGGAACGCTCAGCACTTACGATGATATCTGAGTTGAATATGAAATGTCATTTCTTTTGTTTTCATAAGCTATGTAAAAAGGCATGACTTGCCTTAAATAGTCTGTTTATGTGAACAAAGGATTATAAAGTGGATGTAGGCTACGACTTAGCTGAACCACTATAAAAATATCGTGTGTCATTTACTTTCCTGCATTATTTATACGTTCGACAAATATTCTATCATGGCTGTGAAACACGAAATGTTAAGCTAAACTTAGAAAGTTGGGGATGATCCATGTGCAGGAGTAAATAAAATGACTGTCTGTATGACAAAATACAGAAGAATGGGAAGACGACATTCTTAACTCTAACTCCCAAGAATCGAGAGAGAGTATAAAGGACGGGAAGACGACGTCCTCTGAGGCGTGAAGGTGCACCCACATGAGAGACCACCTCAGCGAAAACTCTAACCTAGATACGAGACAGGAGAGTATAAATATGCCAGAAAGAACAGGCATCAATGACGAGAGGAATATGGCCCTCGTCAGATAGTCAGAGACATTTGGACTCTTTAATTTAATTTAATCTTGAGTAGTTCTTGCTCAGTTATTCAGGATTGACTGGGGGCATATATGCGCATACATTTTCCCCCCAACAATGACTTCATTATATGACTTTAATTTGACATACTTGTTTATTTTCATTTAAATATTGAACTAACGACTATCAAACATTATAGGAAATAAATTATTTTTATTTGCAAATGTGTGAGTTTGTACAAGGAAAACAAGCAAAAAAGAAGATGTGCGGGCCGCGCTCGCTGCAACAATTGCGGGCCAATTAAATGCTAAAATAAAACAAAGCACTTCATCACTTAGACTTTGGAGTGGACTTGGATTTTTTAGCAGCCTTCTAAGCATCCTTCGCCTCCCTTTCAGCATCAGTTAGAATGCGCTTTGGTTTTTTCCTCCCTGTGACCGAAGTGCTGGAATCGGTTGATTTTTTTCCCAAGAGTCGGAACACCGGTATCAAGAGAAGACTTTTTAGCAAGCTCTTCTGTAATAGACCTAGTCAAAAGCTTAACAACTAACCTTGATGCAACATCCACCACTGTGAGAGGCTTAAGGCTTTTAGGGTCCAAGTCTTCAACTTTAAGCTGCATACGTTTGTCTTGTTCAGCTTTCAATGCAGCCAAAGTGATGTCATCAGTGCTTTTTAACTCCCCAACTATAGCCGCCCCAGGGTCTTCCTCATGTCCCTCGTTGCCGCCATCGTATTTCAAGGCGTCTATCATCTCGTCATCGTGAGGAGCATTAGCCTTAGACGGTTTAGCTTCCTCTCCTGAATCAACAGTGGCAGTCTTGTCCTTTTCTCCTTGAGCCTTCTCCACGGGTTTTGCTCTAGTAGTAGTTCCTTGAGGCCCACCAATCTTCTCGGTCGGTTCAGCACCTACAGAATGAGAAGCAACAGTTATCAACTCGGGAGAAAATAAAGGGTCCTCCATCGATTGTCCGATTATGTGATGAAAAGTGGAGACGGCCTTGACGAATTGCGGTGAAAAGGTAGAAATACCTACCGATGATTTCTCAGCTGGAGTAACTGCCGTCTCCAACGCCGTCTCAGGTATGTAGGATAAAAGATATGCCTGAGAGATCCCCTGGTTTTCGGGGTCATATCCCTCTACTTCAGAAGTTCCAGCGTGTAACAACCCGAATTTTTATAACATGTTAAAACAAGAAATCTAGGCAGAATTAAATTTTAAAATAAGAACCAAGGGAAACGGGTTGCGCCATTGCGTTCGTCTCGGAATTCTACATAAAATAGAGTCTGAGTTTTCGAAAATCGGAGTCCGTATGACCGAGTTATGGCTCCCCAAAGTTTCAGAAATATTCAGAGTTCAAAACAACTCGAATTTGAATTCAAAATTCGAATTTCAAACGCAGAACAGACTGGGCGGGAAATTTACCGCCAAGACCCAGGTCGACTGGGGAGTCGACACCCCCAGGACCAGGTCGACTGCGCAGTCGACTTGGGTGTCGACCTGGTCCCCGAGCCCATTTTTGGGCCAGTGTTCGTTCTGATGTATCTAGTCCGATTTCTGTCCAGATTCATCTGCCTAAACCTATTTAAACAGCCCCAAACCTAGCCTTCTCTACACACAATTCTATTCTGCTTCTACTCTGCCTCTGTCCTAAATAAAAATAAAAAAAATGGCGTCACTACTCTGCTAGAATCAAAACTAGAAGCTAATCAACATCAACCTAAGCAACTCAATTCAAACTAGAGATTGAAGCTTCTGCAACGACGCCTAGACCATATTGAATCAAATCAGAAGATTAATTAAGTTAGACGTTTCAACGCAACAACGAATTGATTTGTCCTCTCTTAGCCAATCAATGTAAGTTCAAGTTACTTTTAGATAAAAGTTGTAAACTTAATATCCATGTTGTAAATTGGAATTGGATCTATGTATGGTGATTGATTCTTATCTATTCTTGTTCATCTTGGATCTTGACTTTCGGACCTATTCATGTTGTAAATCAAATTCTTTCGTGTCTATAACCTTAACATGCCTATGACGTTGAATGTATTGTTAATGGACAAGGACTATGACTGAGAATATAAGACTGCCTATGACTAATATGACTATGCCTGTGACTATGACGGTGAACATAAGACCGCCTATGACTAATAAGACTATGCCTATGCCTATGACGGTGAACGTAAGACTGTTGCCTATGACTATGACAAGGACAATTGTGGTAAATCACCTATGACCCTTGAATATGAGGATTGTTACCTATGATTATGAACATAAGACCATTATATATGACCATGACTTTGAAACTATTACTGTTAAATATCCATGACTATTTGCCAAGAACTATTTTTAATAATTATCCATGATCATTGTGATGAGTCGCTTATGATTCATAGCTATGAGATTTGTACCAATGACTGTTGGGGTTAAATGCCTAAGATTATTATAGTTGATTGTTCATGCCCATGACACCATAGTTGAAAACCATGTTGTGCACCGAATTGACATTTTGTTGAATCATATACCTAGGGTGTGACTTGCTTAGTTTATTCGCAATTATGTACACCAAAACCACTAGATCCATTATTCTTGTATTTGGCTTGCTTTTGCACGCCTATTCTTTTATGTCGGTGTTTATCATGACCATCGCCTTATCTTGCTAGATTTGGAATCCTATATGTCAGTGATGTGGTAACCAATTATCTCAGGTTATGTCATGCTAGTCTTGTAACCCCCCTTTTTATCGCTTTATGCTCATCTCTTTTGCCTGTCAAAGTTTTGATGCTATTCCCTCTATTTTGAGATTTGGATTTGTTTGCAGTATAGAACGATTCACGTTCACGCGCGATGGGAATACGATTTGGGTAGAATCGGCAAAAACATGAATTGGTTATGAACATGAATTATGAACTCGATAATAGGCAAAACTTGAAACATGAACGCTGTTTTAACTTGAACCTGGATATGGACACGAACCTGACATTGACTTTATATGAAACTTGCCTTGAAAACTTGACATGATTTGACATGAAACATAAAATGAATACTCGACATGAATTTTGACATGAAAACTTGAATGTGGGCATGATAATTAGAAAAACTTGAAAATGGCCAACTCGAGGTTGGGTTGAGTTTACAGTGTAAATCTGCCCGGAACCGCCCGGCAAATCCAGTGGTTGCAAACAATAGGATCCAATGTGGGTAGTTGGTCATATCGCACGTAAAACCCGAGGTTAGACTATGTTGTGGTGTAAATCTGCCTGGAACCGCCCGGCAAATCTAGTGACCACAACAGTTAGTCTAATGTGAGAGGTTGAAGTGCATTAATGAATTAATGCCACATGATAGGGTTAAGTCATGAACCACTTGAATATACTTAACCAATTTGACACGATGACTTGATAGGGTTAAGTCATGAACCGCTTGAATATACTTAACCAATTTGACACGATGACTTGATAGGGTTAAGTCATGAACCGCTTGAATATACTTAACCAATTTGACACGATGACTTGATAGGGTTAAGTCATGAACCGCTTGAATATACTTAACCAATTTGACACGATGACTTGATAGGGTTAAGTCACGAACCGCTTGAATATACTTAACCAATTTGACACGACGGTTTGGTAGGGTTAAGTCACGAACCGCTTGAACATACTTAACCAACTTGACACATGATTCGTAGGGCTAAGTCATGAACTTGAACGATAACACTTAGCCAATTTGACATGACATGTAGACGGGTTAAGTCACGAACTTGAATGACCGCACTTAACCAACTTGACATGCTAGACTGATGGTGTTAAGTCTCGAATTTAAATGACAACACTTAACCTGCTGGACGGAAACCCTAGTTACGCGGTCCTTTTCAGCAGTAACCCACTAGATTTATCATGGTACCCTGGAACTAGGCAGGGTGGGGCACGATTACTGGGCTGATTGTAAGCGACCAGAACGACGGCTGAGTTGGTGCGCCATTGTTGGTTCAGGCGGACTACGATCGTGCACGTAGTCCGGAGTTGAAAAAGCAGGCATTGAGCACCAGTAGGTTTACACTATGCGTGCTTGATTCGTGTCGGTGGTTGGCACCCTAGGGCTTGATACACCCTATGGTGGACCTAGCACATGTGACTACACTCGTGATAGGGCCGTATGACACAGACACATGAACGAGATAGGACTTGTAGGGAGCCGATCGATTAATAGATCGTTCCGTGAGACCAAGTAATGGATCATTTCATGACATTAGGCAAGGATCATTTTATAGTCAACACATGACACGGGTTGGGATACTAGTATGGCTGGTGCAGAGAAAATAGATATCATTGAAATATTTTAATGGTAAATCAGAGAAATCTTGCGATGCTTGATAGAAATCTTGCGAAATTATACTTAGTTTATCTTGAATGGAAACCTGGCGATGTTATACTTGACAAAAACCATATGAGGTTATTCTTAGTTATCTTTCCTGTAGCTTATCTTGTCATCATGCTTATGTTTACTTTCAGTTTATTCATGCCATGTTATCTTTACCTGTTTTTATGCTGAAAGTCACTAGGACTTACTCAGTCTTTATGACTGACCCATTTTGTTTCGCCTCTTTTTCTTCCGTCCCCCCCCTCCAGGTTCGCAGGGTAGGAATACAGCTTAGTTCGGATCTTACCAAGATCCAAAGCTCTTTCATGTACGGCTTGGATTTCTCTTGGCTATGGCTTGCTTTGCTTTATTGGGGAATGATTTATAACTATGGTTTTATGCTTCTTTACTATTGCAAGACAGATTTCGATGTAATTGACTTAATAGCATTTTGATGTAAAAGGCTTTAGACCTTACTAGATTTTAATGCAATGACATTTGGGTTTTCCTTCCACTGTTTTATTTATGTTCTGTCTTGTAATATTTCTGTGTATGTTTACCTAGATAATACTCCACCAAAGCTAGTGCATTCCCTTTGTGAGTGACCCTAGCGGAGGTGGGGTGCTACATTTGGTATCAGAGCAGAATGTTACCAGACAGGGCAAAAGCTTTTATAAAAAACCTTCTGAAACTATTTTCAAAACGTTTACAAAGAAGCATTTTTCTAAAGAAAAGTTTTGTTTTACGAAAGTCATGTTCCCCAAATCCATATGCACTATCTTTTGATTCTCTCCTTGAGTCTCTTCTCTCTTTCTTTTTCACCATAGTTTGTAGGCATACAACACATGTCGGAGGGCAAAGTAGTGCCCAACCTCCATCTGTAGCCGCAGTAGTTCCATCTGCGACTAATCTTATTTCAAGCTTTGTAGGGTTGTCGTGCGATGGAGGTAGATTTCGAGAAACTTGTCAACAAGCTATACAAGGATAGTAAGAACGAGGATAAAGAACACAAGCCTAAAGATGAGAAACTTGTTAATAAGGCGTAATCTACGAAGGAGGAAAAGGTGAAAGGGAAGAGGTCAAAGTAAAAGAATAATAAAACCCATGACAAGAAAGAACATCATTGGTATGGTAAAAAGGGACATGTAGTTAAGTATCATATGACAAGGACAAGGGCAAAGGACAAGATCGTCGAGAGGGCAATTGTATGCTCTCACTACTAGCATACCTAAGAGAGGTGGTAACGTTTCTGTTAAAAGTTTAGCTTCTCTTTTCTATCATACCGTGGGAACTTTGTTTTTATACATCGCATCCTTTTAATTCTGCGTCGATAGTTGAGTCTCTGCACCTTAGTACTAGCGTAGTAGAGGATCCCATTTTTGTCTCAAATCCTGTTGGGGAATCGGCTCATGTATTCATGATTTGTTTGGATTTGGCAATGTCTATGCTAAGTGTTGAGTTTAGAAGTAATGCTTATGTTTATGTTTTGGGCTATGGGTTGATTCTAGCGATGGAGTAGTTATCCAGTAAGGGTGCCATTCTCGGTTTTGAAAGGAGGGTAGTTAGACCCTTGACTTGCCTCGGTAATACCCTCGAAGTCGCGTGTAACCTTTAGGGTTCTATCATGATTTGTTACCTAGAATCTCTTGACACATTTATTGGTAATTTATTCATCCGCTCGAGTAGTGTTCGCCACTAAGGCGGATGGTTCATTTCGCTTATGCATGAGTTATAGAAAATCGCCTTAGTAAGTACCTTTGGCAACATGGTTGATATTTGTTATTTTCAAAAGTGAACGAGATCCAAGATTCACTAGTGAATTTTGGAGAGCTTGCATGAAACCATGAGTACGTAGTTAAGTTTAAGCCGAGTATACTAGAAGGAGAATAAGTGAAAATGGAACGAGTGGCAACAGTGAAATAAGTTCCAACTCATATTTTGGAAACAAGAATTAAGAAGCTACAGAACTGTGAAGTTAAAGACGGTCAAAGCACAATGGAGTTAAGCTGAAGGAAACGCGACTTAGAAGATTGAAGACTAGATACGTGCATCATATCTCTTTTTAAGAATATATCCTTGGTCCCTCTTTTCCTGTAGAGCTTACTTGCATGTTATCTTTTTCCTCTCGGTCCTATTCTCAATCAAATTTCTGTTGCAAACCCCATAGGGAGTATGACTCATCTGTTAGTAATACATTTTGGGGCTTGAGGGTGTCCGTTGGGTTGACTAAACTCTTTTGGTTTTATAGGATACGGGTTGGTTTTAGGAAGGGATTCCCTTGTGACCTAAAAGGAGTCCATCATGCTTAGTTTCCTCGAAACGTATATTGGTTTGATTGAGTAATTCTTTGGGTGTCAGCCTGATGTTGATTTCGGTCTCCGGGGCTGGTGCTTAGGGAGTTCTTCTCCTGATCAGTATATATGTGACATATATTTTCAGTTTTGACATGGCCTAATGGGCACAAGGTTTTTACTTGCTTCTATCATTCGGCTATACCTTCAGGTAGGAACAATTGGGTGTAAACTTGTGTTTGAGACATGTTATGATTGATGGTTGCAAGAGGCTGCAAGTGGTTGCTCGTGGATGCATTTACACATTAGGCACTAGATCGGCTCAGTCACCTTTCATATTGCATATGCATGAGTGTTTATACTTGTTTATGGATGAATTTGAATGTGTTATCATGTGGATGTTGCATATGGATGGATGTTTGGGCACACATGTAGTGTTATTATGATTAGGACTATTTGCATACATATTGGACTCATGGCACTAGACGTATTTTGCATTAAGAAGATCAATCAGGCCTGATCATTTGCATTAGACAAGGAACATATACACACACTTTCTGCATATGTTCATACAGCATCAGAAATCTCTTAAGGTCAATGTTTGCTTGTGGATGATGTTTTGAGTAGATGGATGATGGATGGTAGGATACGTTCTTCCTAACATGAAGATTTCGGGGACGAAATCCTTTAAGGAGGGGAGAATGTAACAACCCAAATTTTTATAACATGTTAAAACAAGAAATCTAGGCAGAATTAAATTTTAAAATAAGAACCAAGGGAAACGGGTTGCGCCATTGCGTTCATCTCGGAATTCTACATAAAATAGAGTCTGAGTTTTCGAAAATCGGAGTCTGTATGACCGAGTTATGGCTCCCCAAAGTTTCAGAAATATTCAGAGTTCAAAACAGCTTGAATTCGAATTCAAAATTCGAATTTCAAACGCAGAACAGACTGGGCGGGAAATTTCCCGCCCAGACCCAGGTCGACTCGGGAGTCGACTGGGCAGTCGACACCCCCAGGACCAGGTCGACTGCGCAGTCGACTTGGGTGTCGACCTGGTCCCCGAGCCCATTTTTGGGCCAGTGTTCGTTCTAATGTATCTAGTCCGATTTCTGTCCAGATTCATCTGCCTAAACCTATTTAAATAGCCCCAAACCTAGCCTTCTCTACACACAATTCTATTCTTCTTCTACTCTGCCTCTGTCCTAAATAAAAATAAAAATAAATGGCGTCGCTACTCTGCTGGAATTAAAACTAGAAGCTAATCAACATCAACTTAAGCAACTCAATTCAAACTAGAGATTGAAGCTTCTACAACGACGCCTAGACCACATTGAATCAAATCAGAAGATTAATCAAGTTAGACGTTTCAACGCGACAACGAATCGATTTGTCCTCTCTTAGCCACTCAATGTAAGTTCAAGTTACTTTTAGATAAAAGCTGTAAACTTAATATCCATGTTGTAAATTGGAATTGGATCTATGTATGGTGATTGATTCTTATCTATTCTTGTTCGTCTTGGATCTTGACTTTCGGACCTATTCATGTTGTAAATCAAATTCTTTCGTCTCTATAACCTTAACATACCTATGACGTTGAATGTATTGTTAATGGACAAGGACTATGACTGAGAACATAAGAGTGCCTATGACTAATATGACTATGCCTGTGACTATGACGGTGAACATAAGACCGCGTATGTAACACCCCACTCCCGCTATGATCACTCACTAAGGGAATGCCATAGCATCGGTGGAGTATTTTAGTGAATATAGAACAGAAAAATTACAACAAGACAGATATAAATAGTACTTGAAATTTTAAAACATCATCTCATAACAGCGGAAGTAAAACATGTCTGGTTACATCATAAAACCACAATAAAGGTCAAGTACAATATCCATCAAAATAAAGAAGTACATAATCCCACTCTCATACAATAGCCAAACAAAAGAAAAGATAACTGGATAACTGGAGCTTTACATCTATCCAAGCTCCTAAAGACTGGAACAGCAATCCGATCAAGCTCCACTACTGCTAGGATCCACCGTAGGACCTGAGGGTTGGGAAAAAGATAAAAACAACAGGGTCAGACATAAGTCTGAGCGAGTCCTATAACTTTAACAATACAATCGTTAAAGTAACCAGAGAAGACATAAACTGATATACGGTAACATATAGGGATGAATGGCTACCCTAAGCAGTCAACTAAACGAAGATAAAGGATAAAGACGCATCTACCCTCCCTAAGGTAAATTACTAAACTGCACCACACCAGTCGTTCCTAACTTAAAGGTTGATCCCACCCAAGGACTTATAAAATTTACTAATTAGTACCTGCGTACCCCTAGGTGACCAAGTAGGCGCCACGGGGCCCTACAATCCACTAGGTGTACACACTACTTCCCATTCGATCGGCTCCCTAACGTAGATACCCGTGCTGGCCCCACCGTGGGATGTATCATTCCCCAATGTGGCAACCTGATGGAACTAAAGGTGCACGGCTTATATCTACTCGATGCAACAACGGCTTACCTACCAGCCCGGGCCCACTCACGCATATGAAGCCCGTTGGACTTGCGTTGCCACCGCTAACCCGTTTGCCTCTTACAGTCAAGCCCAGTATGCGTGTCCCGTCCTCGACATGGGTCGAGCCCACAAAGATACGTATGGGTTACTGGTTGAAATGGGCCTCCACAAGCTACCCACCTAAGCTTGTCCCTTTTTCTAGTATATCCCACTTAACCCTTTAATCATGTTTTAATTACATGTTCCATTTTGGTTAAGTATTCTAATCGTATTTTCTATTGCCACCCAAGGCAACCACTAGATTTTCTCATGCCACCCGAGGCACCCACTTAACCCCTCATGTCCCTCTACATGCTAATGTGGTTAAGTGTTTCTTAATTAATTAATTAAGAACGTAACCTTTGTAAAGACCTCTCACATTAGACTGTCTTTTATGACCGCTGGTTAAGCCGGTTGGGTCCGGGCAGCCTTATGTCATAACAGAGTCTAACCTCGTGTCTTTACATTAATTACGTATTTAGTTTGTGCCTAAGACCTCTCACATTGGGCTAACATTTGTAGCAACTGGTTAAGCCGGTTGGGTCCGGGCAGTTTTACGCTACAACTGAGTCCAACCTCGTGTCTTAGTCAATTAATTACACCTAATTAATCACCCTCATAATTTTATATTAATTATCCCTAATTAATCAAGTTTTCTTAACATGGGTAGACCTAACTTAATAGGTAAATTCCCATGGGGTAGACCTAACTCAATAGGTAAATTCCCAACACATAGTATGGGTACACCTAACCAAATAGGCAAATTCCCATACTATGTTTATTTATTTTGTGTTATGCATAATTATATTAATTTCACACAATCTTATTAACTTATGCATTTAATTACCCCATCGTTCCCACGTAATTTCGTTCATGATATAACACATATAAAAGGTGTCAACTTGCATATGAATGAACATGTTTCAAAGGTGCCATCTTGCATATTAACAAACACATAACTTGCATATGAACTTGCATAACATGTCACATAACTTGCATATAATATGTCACATAACTTACATATTCATTTTGCATAACAAACTTGCATATTAGCTTATAGACTTGCATAATGTGTCATCATGAACTTGCATATTAATAAACATGTAACTTGCATATTTACATACATGTAACTCGCATATTAACAAACATGTAACTTGCATATAAAGAAACATGTAACTTGCATATTTACATACATGTAACTTGCATATTAACAAACATGTAACTTGCATATTATCAAACATGTAACTTGCATATTTACATACATGTAACTTGCATATTAACAAACATGTAACTTGCATATTAACAAACATGTAACTTGCATATTTACATACATGTAACTTGCATATTAACAAACATGTAACTTGCATATTTACATACATGTAACTTGCATAGCATATTACCATGAACTTGCATAACATGCATATGATTACATAGCCCACAACTTGCATATTTAGCATCATGCAAACATAACATACATCATATTAAACTTGCATAAGCTTACATACTCAACATGCATAAACATAAGATTAATGCTAACATCATATCATATGATTCAAAGCTCATTAACCCACATACAAAACCATAAATCTCATCACATCTCATCTAATTAGTTTACCAAAAGATCATCAAAGTGATAGAAACTCACAACTAGCAACTTTGAACACCAAATGAAGAAGATTAAGATGCTAAGAAGGGATTAGAAGTTGATTAGAGAGTGATTAGTATGCAACCCTCTTCATAAAATTAGTGGAGGCCATGAGAGCTAGCATTTTGCCATAGTTTAGTCACTAGGTTTAATTATGAATGAATTAGGGTAGGTTAGGGTCTTATTTATAGATTAGGCAAGTGTTTTAGGCCATAGGATTAACCCTAGATTCAATCCAAGCCATCAAAGCATGTCTTGGGGAAGAAGTCAAGTGTAGGAACCATCTAGGGCCTTTAGATTAAAGATGGACCATGAGAACCATTCAAATGCAAAATCTGCACTTGAGCGAATCGGCCCACGGGTTGACAGCCAAACACCCTGGATTAACCCCTAGTCGACCCAGCGGGCTCGGGTCGACTTCAAAAATCGGCCGGTTCGGTTATTCCCCTCTCCCAATTCGCTGTTTTGAGCATTTTTGCATATTTATTTATTAAATTTTCAATTATATATATATATATATATATCAATATATATATATATATATATATATATATATATATCTACACAACCCATTTCACTTAATTAAGTATACTTTAATTTGGGAATTTTCGTGAAACTTCGCGAGGCCATATCTTGGTCATACGGACTCCGATTTTCGAAAACTCGGACTCTATTTCGCGTATTTTTCCGAGACGAACGCAATGGCATAGCCCGTTTCCCTTGATTCCCATTTTAGAATTAAATTCTGCCTCGATTTATGTTATTACAGGTTATTGAAAATACGGGTTGTTACATTCTCCCCTCCTTAAAGGATTTCGTCCCCGAAATCTTCAAGTTAGGAAGAACGTATCCTACCATCCAATCATCCATCTACTCAAAGCATCATCCACGAGCAATCATTGTCCTTACAAGATTCTAAATGCTGGATGGATATATGCAAAAGTGTGTGTATATGTACTTACCTAATGCGAAAATCAGGCGGTTACTGATACAGTAAACCTCCTTAATGCAAACCATGATAGTGCCATGCATCCAATATGTATGCGAAACCCTATTGACACATACAAATTTCTACATGCGTGCACAACCATACACAAAAATGCATCATCCATATGATAACACAGCCATGATACATCCATCAATCTAACTACCACATCCATTTATGCAATATGCAACATGAAGTGACTGAGCCGATCTAGTGCCTAATGTGTGTGTATATGCATCCACGAGCAACCACTAGCAAACAATTGCATCCATATGCATCCATCAACCATAACATGTTTCAAACACATGTTTCAACCATAGGTTTTACCCTATCTAAAGGTCATAGGTATTAGCGAGAGGATATACTAAAGATAAGATAAGTACTAGACAAGCAATAAAGGAGAAGTTAAAAGACATACTCTCAAAAAGAAATGGATACAAAGAACGCATCTTTGCTTCCGTCTCCCAAGTAGCATTGCTTTCGTCATCTCCCCATTGCACTTTAACTAGCTGAACTTCTCTGTTCCTCAACTTCCTAGTTTCTGACCCAAGGATGCGAGTAGGAGCTCGTCGAATCGTCGCATCACGCTCTACCTCTACATCTCTAAGCAAGCTCGGCTCTACCACCTCCGCGGTCTCATGTAAGCACTTCCTCAAATGTGATACATGGAATACATCATGAACACCACTAAGTCTGTCGGGCAACTCCACCCTATATGCCATCCGTCCAATCCTTTCCTTAATAGGAAACGGCCCAACAAATCTCGGTGCTAACTTCCCTACGGACCCAAAGCGAACAACATTTCTCAATGGAGATACTTTGACAAAAACCATGTCCCCAACCTCAAACTCAAGATCCGTCCTTCTCCGATCCGCATAAGATTTCTGTCTATCTTGCGCTGCTTTCATCCTTTTTCGAATTAAATCAATCTTCTCTGAAGTCTCTCTAACCATATCCGGCCCAAGCAAGATCTTATCCGTAGATTCCCACCAACATGTAGGAGATCGACAAGGCCTTCCATAAAGAGCTTCGAAAGGAGCCATACCAATACTGGACTGAAAGCTGTTATTATATGCGAACTCCACCAAAGGAAGATGTTCTTCCCATGTACCTCCAAAATCCAAGATACAAAGCCTCAAAAGATCTTCTAAGATACGGTTCACCCTCTCAGTCTGACCGTCCGTCTGAGGATGATATGCGGTGCTCAAACACAACTGAGTCCCTACCGCCTCTTGCAAACTTCTCCAAAACTCACTAGTGAAAATAGGATCTCGATCACTCACAATGCTGGATGGTACGCCATGCAATCTAACAATCTCTCTAACATAGACTGAAGCAAGCCATGGAGCGGTCCTCTTACTCTTTACGGGTATAAAATGGGCACTCTTGGTAAGTCTGTCTACCACAACCCAAATTCCCGTATTGCCCTTCCTCGATCTCGGTAACCCGTCGATGAAATCCATCGAGACACTATCCCACTTCCACTGTGGAACTTCCAATGGGTGTAGCAACCCACCGGGTTTCCTTTGCTCCACTTTAACTTGTTGGCACACTAAGCATCTAGCCACATACTCGGCCACATCTTTCTTCATACCGGCCCAGAAGAAAACTCTCTTCATGTCTTGGTACATTTTGTCTCCACCGGGATGAATAGTCATTCTTGAACGATGTGCATCATCCAAAATAGCCTTCTTCAAACCCTCATCTTGCGGTACACAAAGTCTACCGTCTCTATGCAACCATCCCTTATCATCTATGGTGTATCTACCCAAATGGCTGGACGACTCCCCTCTTATAAGCTTCTCTACCAACACAACCAACTGTGGGTCGTCTCGCTGAGCCTCGCCAATCCGTCTCAAAAGAGTAGGTCTAACCTCCAAGGATGCCAACAAACCAGGTACAAAATCAACAGAAGGTCTGAAGTCAAACAAAGAAAGAAACTCCAAGCTTCGTCGTTCCACGAACAATGGACTCAAAGATAGCCTTTTTCTACTTAAGGCGTCTGCCACCACGTTACCCTTACCAGGGGTATACGCTATCTCGAAATCATAGGATGCTAAGAACTCCATCCACCTTTGCTGTCTTAAGTTTAAATCCTTCTGAGAGAATAAGTACTTCAATGATTTATGGTCGGTGAACAACTCGAATCTCTCACCAAGAAGATAATGGCGCCAAGACTTAAGTGCGAAAACAATCGCGGCCAACTCTAGATCATGGGTAGGGTAATTCTTCTCATGCACTCTCAATTGTCTCCCTCCATAGGCTATTGCCCTTCCCTCCTGCATCAAGACTGCGCCTAATCCTGTTCCACAAGCATCGGTATAAACAACAAACGGCTTACTTCCATCCGGGAGCACTAAAACTGGAGCGGTGGTCAAAGCTCTCTTTAACCGTCGGAAAGCATCATCACAATCTACATCCCACGAGAAAACCAGATTCTTTTTCGTCAAGCGGGTTAATGGGGCTGATATCTTCGCGAAGTCTTTGATGAACTTCCTATAATATCCTGCCAACCCCAAGAAACTTCTTACCTCGGTAGCATTTCTAGGAACTTTCCAATCCTGGATAGATACTATCTTTGCGGGATCCACAGCTATCCCTTCCTTAGAGACCACATGCCCTAAGAATCGCACTTCTCTTCTCCAAAAATGGCATTTAGAGAATTTAGCTTTAAGACTATGCGCTCGAAGAGTCTCCAACACTTCCTTGAGATGTAAGGCATGCTCTTCTTCATTCTTGGAAAAGACCAAGATGTCATCCACAAAAACTACTACAAACTTATTCAGATACTCTCTGAACACTCTACTCATGAGATCAACAAAGTATGCGGGGGCGTTTGTCAACCCAAATGGCATCACTAGCCACTCATAAAAACCATCCGGAGTCCGGAAAGCAGTCTTCTCTATACTGTCCTCCGCCACTCTTAACTGATGAAACCCTGTAGCTAAGTCCATCTGCGAAAATACTGACGCGCCAACCAACTGATCAAAGAGATCATCTATCCTCGGTAATGGGTGTCTATTCTTCTTCGTGAGCTTATTAAGTTCTCTATAATCCACACAAAGTCTGAGGGACCCATCCGCCTTCGTGGCAAACACTACTGGAGCTCCCCACTCCGATATACTTCGCCTTATGAACCCCTTCTCAAGCAACTCCCCTACTTGCTTATGAAGTTCTCTTCTCTCACGAGGAGCCATGTGGCGTACTGGCAAAGACACTGGTTTGGCATTATCCACCAAATAAATTCGGAAATCTATCTCCCGCTTCGGAGGCAAACCCTTTACTTCTTCAAACACATCCGGATATTCCCGGACTACTCTGACAGAACACAAACTCTCGACCGAAGCATCGAGCGATTCAAGATAACTTAGCAAAACAGATTCCATGGGATTGCAAGAGATCTCGAGAGTGTTACCCAAGCGGGTCATGAGCCTGACAACTCTCCTTTCGCAATCAAGAACGGCACCATTACTGGATAACCAGTCCATGCCCAAGATCAACCCATAGCCCGTGAAGCCCAATACAAAAGCATCACATCTAAACTCAACGCTAAGTATAGAAATCTTCAAACCCAAACATATCATAGACAGATATATGGAGCCCCCAATTGGGTTTGAGACAACCAAGGGATCATCAACTAGACTGGTGTCTAAGTGCAGTGACTCAACTAACGATGATGAGATAAAAGAATGCGATGCGCCAGAGTCAAACAAAGTACGAACTGGATGATCAAACAGAAAAACCAGACTTTCAACGGAAATAGTTCTACCTCTCTGCTGAATCGGTGGAACTGAGAGAACCTGAACTTGCCCCCCTGACTGAGGTGGTGCTATAAGAGCTTGCACCTGGCCTCCTGAGGTAGACCCCGTCTTCTGCCCCTTCTTTGGGCAGTTTTTCACAAGATGCCCTGCTTCACCACAATGAAAGCAACCGGTCTTCTTCTTTTTGCGACAATCCTTACTAAGGTGTCCTGGTGTTCCACAATTGAAGCACTTCTTCTTCGTCTTCTTTTTGTCACCATTGCCTTTTCCGCCCTTGCCTTGTTGTTGCTGTTGCGGTTTCTTCTGATCCCCCTTTTTCTCTGGTGCCTTAGAATTCTTATCATCCTCATGCATAAGTGCCATGTAGACAAGCTTCTCAAAAGTGGCCCCCATAGGAATGTGAGTCATAGCTATTCCTTGCAATGGTTCGTTCAAGCCTCTAACGAACCTCAAAGCCTTCTTCTCCGGTGTATTCACCAACTCTATGCCAAACCTTGCTAATTGATTGAATTTGTTGACATATTCTTTCACCGTGAGATTCCCTTGCTTCAAATTCAAGAACTTCTCCATAAACAGATTCTCTTCCGCCCTTGAGAGAAACTTAGCCCCAAACCTTTGCTTAAAATCTGCCCAAGAGTCAACAGGGCGTTCTCCATTAGTGACCTCCCACCAGAATGAGGCCTCTCCCTTCATTAACCAAGCCGCCAACTTGACTTTCTTTCCCTCTTCCACTTCAAAGATATCTAGCAACTCTTCCACTTCCTTAAGCCAATCTCTAGCCTCTACGAAAGTCTCTGAACCAAGAAAAGGTTTTCCTCCTATAGCCTTGAACTCCTTGCAAACCTTAGCAAAATTATCCACCCTAGGCTGAGGAGGAGGAGCGGTTGTCTCTGGTGTAGTAGCATTGGCCGGACCCGCAGCCGCGGCCCTAGCCTCTTGCAACCTCCTATACCATAGTGGTATAACTAAACCCTCCGGGATGTTAAGATCTTCAGCCATGCTGAAACGAAAGAGGAAAGATTCAAAAAGGAGATTCCGAAAGATAAAGATATGGCTATTGGGGATTATGCTTTTCTTTTTCAAAAACTTTTTCTCTTAGAAGACATGCTTTTAAAAATACTTTCTTCGAAAATACTCTTAGAAAGTAGTTTTTCTCAAAAATTTTATCTGTTCTGGTAACCTTAAGCTCTGATACCACGTGTAACACCCCACTCCCGCTATGATCACTCACTAAGGGAATGCCATAGCATCGGTGGAGTATTTTAGTGAATATAGAACAGAAAAATTACAACAAGACAGATATAAATAGTACTTGAAATTTTAAAACATCATCTCATAACAGCGGAAGTAAAACATGTCTGGTTACATCATAAAACCACAATAAAGGTCAAGTACAATATCCATCAAAATAAAGAAGTACATAATCCCACTCTCATACAATAGCCAAACAAAAGAAAAGATAACTGGATAACTGGAGCTTTACATCTATCCAAGCTCCTAAAGACTGGAACAGCAATCCGATCAAGCTCCACTACTGCTAGGATCCACCGTAGGACCTGAGGGTTGGGAAAAAGATAAAAACAACAGGGTCAGACATAAGTCTGAGCGAGTCCTATAACTTTAACAATACAATCGTTAAAGTAACCAGAGAAGACATAAACTGATATACGGTAACATATAGGGATGAATGGCTACCCTAAGCAGTCAACTAAACGAAGATAAAGGATAAAGACGCATCTACCCTCCCTAAGGTAAATTACTAAACTGCACCACACCAGTCGTTCCTAACTTAAAGGTTGATCCCACCCAAGGACTTATAAAATTTACTAATTAGTACCTGCGTACCCCTAGGTGACCAAGTAGGCGCCACGGGGCCCTACAATCCACTAGGTGTACACACTACTTCCCATTCGATCGGCTCCCTAACGTAGATACCCGTGCTGGCCCCACCGTGGGATGTATCATTCCCCAATGTGGCAACCTGATGGAACTAAAGGTGCACGGCTTATATCTACTCGATGCAACAACGGCTTACCTACCAGCCCGGGCCCACTCACGCATATGAAGCCCGTTGGACTTGCGTTGCCACCGCTAACCCGTTTGCCTCTTACAGTCAAGCCCAGTATGCGTGTCCCGTCCTCGACATGGGTCGAGCCCACAAAGATACGTATGGGTTACTGGTTGAAATGGGCCTCCACAAGCTACCCACCTAAGCTTGTCCCTTTTTCTAGTATATCCCACTTAACCCTTTAATCATGTTTTAATTACATGTTCCATTTTGGTTAAGTATTCTAATCGTATTTTCTATTGCCACCCAAGGCAACCACTAGATTTTCTCATGCCACCCGAGGCACCCACTTAACCCCTCATGTCCCTCTACATGCTAATGTGGTTAAGTGTTTCTTAATTAATTAATTAAGAACGTAACCTTTGTAAAGACCTCTCACATTAGACTGTCTTTTATGACCGCTGGTTAAGCCGGTTGGGTCCGGGCAGCCTTATGTCATAACAGAGTCTAACCTCGTGTCTTTACATTAATTACGTATTTAGTTTGTGCCTAAGACCTCTCACATTGGGCTAACATTTGTAGCAACTGGTTAAGCCGGTTGGGTCCGGGCAGTTTTACGCTACAACTGAGTCCAACCTCGTGTCTTAGTCAATTAATTACACCTAATTAATCACCCTCATAATTTTATATTAATTATCCCTAATTAATCAAGTTTTCTTAACATGGGTAGACCTAACTTAATAGGTAAATTCCCATGGGGTAGACCTAACTCAATAGGTAAATTCCCAACACATAGTATGGGTACACCTAACCAAATAGGCAAATTCCCATACTATGTTTATTTATTTTGTGTTATGCATAATTATATTAATTTCACACAATCTTATTAACTTATGCATTTAATTACCCCATCGTTCCCACGTAATTTCGTTCATGATATAACACATATAAAAGGTGTCAACTTGCATATGAATGAACATGTTTCAAAGGTGCCATCTTGCATATTAACAAACACATAACTTGCATATGAACTTGCATAACATGTCACATAACTTGCATATAATATGTCACATAACTTACATATTCATTTTGCATAACAAACTTGCATATTAGCTTATAGACTTGCATAATGTGTCATCATGAACTTGCATATTAATAAACATGTAACTTGCATATTTACATACATGTAACTCGCATATTAACAAACATGTAACTTGCATATAAAGAAACATGTAACTTGCATATTTACATACATGTAACTTGCATATTAACAAACATGTAACTTGCATATTATCAAACATGTAACTTGCATATTTACATACATGTAACTTGCATATTAACAAACATGTAACTTGCATATTAACAAACATGTAACTTGCATATTTACATACATGTAACTTGCATATTAACAAACATGTAACTTGCATATTTACATACATGTAACTTGCATAGCATATTACCATGAACTTGCATAACATGCATATGATTACATAGCCCACAACTTGCATATTTAGCATCATGCAAACATAACATACATCATATTAAACTTGCATAAGCTTACATACTCAACATGCATAAACATAAGATTAATGCTAACATCATATCATATGATTCAAAGCTCATTAACCCACATACAAAACCATAAATCTCATCACATCTCATCTAATTAGTTTACCAAAAGATCATCAAAGTGATAGAAACTCACAACTAGCAACTTTGAACACCAAATGAAGAAGATTAAGATGCTAAGAAGGGATTAGAAGTTGATTAGAGAGTGATTAGTATGCAACCCTCTTCATAAAATTAGTGGAGGCCATGAGAGCTAGCATTTTGCCATAGTTTAGTCACTAGGTTTAATTATGAATGAATTAGGGTAGGTTAGGGTCTTATTTATAGATTAGGCAAGTGTTTTAGGCCATAGGATTAACCCTAGATTCAATCCAAGCCATCAAAGCATGTCTTGGGGAAGAAGTCAAGTGTAGGAACCATCTAGGGCCTTTAGATTAAAGATGGACCATGAGAACCATTCAAATGCAAAATCTGCACTTGAGCGAATCGGCCCACGGGTTGACAGCCAAACACCCTGGATTAACCCCTAGTCGACCCAGCGGGCTCGGGTCGACTTCAAAAATCGGCCGGTTCGGTTATTCCCCTCTCCCAATTCGCTGTTTTGAGCATTTTTGCATATTTATTTATTAAATTTTCAATTATATATATATATATATATCAATATATATATATATATATATATCTACACAACCCATTTCACTTAATTAAGTATACTTTAATTTGGGAATTTTCGTGAAACTTCGCGAGGCCATATCTTGGTCATACGGACTCCGATTTTCGAAAACTCGGACTCTATTTCGCGTATTTTTCCGAGACGAACGCAATGGCATAGCCCGTTTCCCTTGATTCCCATTTTAGAATTAAATTCTGCCTCGATTTATGTTATTACAGGTTATTGAAAATACGGGTTGTTACAGCGTATGACTAATAAGACTATGCCTATGCCTAAGACGGTGAACGTAAGACTGTTGCCTATGACTATGACAAGGACAATTGTGGTTAATCACCTATGACTCTTGACTATGAGGATTATTACCTATGATTATGAACATAAGACCATTATCTATGACCATGACTTTGAAACTATTACTGTTAATTGTCCATGACTATTTGCCTAGAACTATTTTTGATAATTATCCATGATCATTGTGATGAGTCGCTTATGATTCATAGCTATGAGATTTGTACCAATGACTGTTGGGGTTAATTGCCTAAGACTATTATAGTTGATTGTTCATGCCCATGACACCATAGTTGAAAACCATGTTGTGCACTGAATTGACATTTTGTTGAATCATATACCTAGGGTGTGACTTGCTTAGTTTATTCGCAATTATGTACACCAAAACCACTAGATCCATTATTCTTGTATTTGGCTTGCTTTTGCACGCCTATTCTTTTATGTCGGTGTTTATCATGACCATCGCCTTATCTTGCTAGATTTGGAATCCTATATGTCAGTGATGTGGTAACCAATTATCTCAAGTTATGTCATGCTAGTCTTGTAACCCCCCTTTTTATCGCTTTATGCTCATCTCTTTTGCCTATCATAGTTTTGATGCTATTCCCTCTATTTCGAGATTTGGATTTGTTTGTAGTATAGAACGATTCATGTTCACGTGCGATGGGAATACGATTTGGGTAGAATCGGCAAAAACATGAATTGGTTATGAACATGAATTATGAACTCGATAATAGGCAAAACTTGAAACATGAACGCTGTTATAACTTGAACCTAGATATGGACACGAACCTGACATCGACTTTATACGAAACTTGCCTTGAAAACTTGACATGATTTGACATGAAACATGACATGAAAACTCGATATGAATTTTGACATGAAAACTTGAATGTGGGCATGATAATAAGAAAAACTTGAAAATGGCCAACTTGAGGTTGGGTTGAGTTTGCAGTGTAAATCTGCCCGGAACCGCCCGACAAATCCAGTGGTTGCAAACAATAGGATCCAATGTGGGTAGTTGGTCATATCGCACGTAAAACCCGAGGTTAGACTATGTTGTGGTGTAAATCTGTCAGGAACCGCCCGGCAAATCCAGTGACCACAACAGTTAGTCTAATGTGAGAGGTTGAAGTGCATTAATGAATTAATGCCACATGATGGGGTTAAGTCATGAACCACTTGAATATACTTAACCAATTTGACACGATGACTTGATAGGGTTAAGTCATGAACCGCTTGAATATACTTAACCAATTTGACACGATGACTTGATAGGGTTAAGTCATGAACCGCTTGAATATACTTAACCAATTTGACACGATGACTTGATAGGGTTAAGTCATGAACGGCTTGAATATACTTAACCAAATTGACACGATGACTTGATAGGGTTAAGTCACGAACCGCTTGAATATACTTAACCAATTTGACACGATGGTTTGGTAGGGTTAAGCCATGAACCGCTTGAACATACTTAACCAACTTGACACATGATTCGTAGGGCTAAGTCATGAACTTGAACGACAACACTTAGCCAATTTGACATGACACGTAGACGGGTTAAGTCACGAACTTGAATGAACACACTTAACCAACTTGACATGCTAGACTGATGGGGTTGAGTCTCGAATTTAAATGACAACACTTAACCTGCTGGACGGAAACCCTAGTTACGTGGTCCTTTTCAGCAGTAACCCACTAGATGTATCATGGTACCCTGGAACTAGGTAGGGTGGGGCACGATTACTGGGCTGATTGTAAGCGACCAGAACGACGGCTGAGTTGGTGCGCCATTGTAGGTTCAGGCGGACTACGGTCGTGCACGTAGTCTGGAGTTGAAAAAGCAGGCATTGGGCACCAGTAGGTTTACACTGTGCGTGCTTGATTCGTGTCGGTGGTTGGCACCCTAGGGCTTGATACACCCTATGGTGGACCTAGCACAGGTGACTACATTCGTGATAGGGCCGTATGACACAGACACATGAATGAGATAGGACTTGTAGGGAGCCGATCGATTAATAGATCGTTTCGTGAGACCAAGTAATGGATCATTTCATGACATTGGGCAAGGGATCATTTTATAGCCAACACATGACACGGGTTAGGATACTAGTACGGCTAGTGCAGAGCAAATAGATATCATAGAAATATTTTAAGGGTAAAGCAGAGAAATCTTGCAATGCTTGATAGAAATCTTGCGAAATTATACTTAGTTTATCTTGAATGGAAACCTGGCGATGTTATACTTGACAAAAACCATATGAGGTTATTCTTAGTTATCTTTCCTGTAGCTTATCTTGTCATCATGCTTATGTTTACTTTCAGTTTATTCATGCCATGTTATCTTTACCTGTTTTTATGCTGAAAGTCACTAGGACTTACTCAGTCTTTATGACTGACCCGTTTTGTTTCGCCTCTTTTTCTTCCGTTTCCCCCCCAGGTTCGCAGAGTAGGAATACAGCTTAGTTCGGATCTTACCAAGCTCCAAAGCTCTTTCATGTACGGCTTGGATTTCTCTTGGCTATGGCTTGCTTTGCTTTATTGGGGAATGATTTATAACTATGGTTTTATGCTTCTTTACTATTGCAAGACATATTTCGATGTAATTGACTTAATAGCATTTTGATGTAAAAGGCTTTAGACCTTACTAGATTTTAAAGCAATGAAATTTGGGTTTTCCTTCCACTGTTTTATTTATGTTCTGTCTTGTAATATTTCTGTGTATGTTTACCTAGATAATACTCCACCAAAGCTAGTGCATTCCCTTTGTGAGTGACCCTAGCGGAGGTGGGGTGTTACACAACGGCAGTAGAAGAAGAACCAGCCTCAGAGACACTCTTCTGCTTGGCCATCCGCTTCTCTTCCTCCATAGCAGCAGCGATGAGATGACGCCCCTCGGCCAGACGTGCCGGCTCATCGTCTTTTATATATTTTTCTATAAGCTTGTCTTCGTCGATGGAATCTACCTTGAGCTCCTCTTTCTCCCATTCAACAATTTGGCTCCATATGTGAACCAAGGTAGTCGGATAATCTTCAATCCAAGCAAAATTTCGGCGATGAATTATATGTGTGAAGAATTCGATTAGTAATTCGCCGAAGCCATGCACTTCCTCCTCGGCCTCTGATAGCTGCTTGCGGGTCTCTTCGGCGGATTTAATAACGCTCTCTACATTACCCTCTGCTAGGGCAGCCCTATTCTCAGCCTCCACCAACTTGGAAGCCAAGTCAGCGTTTTTCTTCTCCAATTCAGCATTCTTTCTCGCTAACTCGGCTTTCTCTTGCTCCAGAGCAGTGTAAGCAAGTTGCATTTTAGCATTATCCGACTTGGCATCTTCTGCTTGCTTTTTCAATTCCAAGCGCTCTTGACTATGAGACTCGAGCAAGTCATGATAGCGTTTTTGTAGCTCTTCAAATGGCTGGTTGAAGTTGGTAGCGTCCCGTTGAGCAATGGCAAGTTGGGCCTGTGTGTCCTCAAGATCTTTCCTTAAATTTTTCAAGGCTTTAGCGTCAGCTGCTGCAGTGTTTTTCATCGACTCAGTATCTGTAATTAGAGTTCGGATGATTCTGGAGAGGTTACGTGAATACTTGAACATCTCCGAATATTGTTTTTCAACTACATCAATCTTCGCTTTGGCCTCGTCTTCCCACCCTGAGGAAATAGGCTCGAGAGCGGGTAAGAAAGTCAGGTTTTCAAAGTAGTGTTCGGGGAATTATTTCTCCAAATATGCCCGCTTGACTTTAGCTTCAGCATCCAATGGTGGTGGTGCGCGATATGTTAGCTCAGTGTCCTTAGGATGAGCGGGCACGACGGCCGTATCACCCTTCCTAGGCCGCTTATCAGAAACCTTATGCTTGCCTTGCGAGTCGGTATCCTTCGGCGGGCTCCTTTCCGTACTGCGTTTTTCTTGAGAAGAGGTTTGATCTTTTAACTGTGACGTGTCTTATCCTCGACGGCCTTGATAGCCTTTATATCATTCTGAATTCGACCGAACGGGGGAGTGAGAGCGTGAGGTCTGCGATTGATAAGAGTCATGAGGCCTTTTATCTTCTCTACCCTGGCCTTCGCGGCGATCATGCTCAACGTCAGAAGGGGGGCCAGTCATGCTGCGACGAAGTTTCCTGATGTCGTAATGAAAGCGAGACATTGTTCCTGCGCAACAATGCAAATGGAATTCAGAGTCAGTATTCCTATAAGAAGTAAGTGCTGCGAAATGTGGTGCTATTGTGTTAAGTGCATCCTAAGTGGTGTTCCCCCCGACAAACCCGAGTCCGAAGCCAGACTAGTGCGAGTGGGCTCTTTGGCCTTAGCGGGAGTAGTCTCCTCTGAAGAAGTGAAAACTAAAGGATTTGTTCCAAAATCCTTTGAAGTGTAGATAGTTTCAGGTAAGGGGAGATCTCCTAAACCCTGAAATATAGGATCATCGGTACTAGGGGCATCTCCTTGGGAAGCATCTATTGGCGGTTCTTTGGGAGACGTCGACTTCTCCGGAGAGATGGCACCCTCGGGGACGATGTGCCCTTCTCGGTGTTTTTCGTCCATGTTTGCCAGCTCATCGTCTTGAGTCGAAGATGGAGAAGGTGAAGTTCGAAGTGGCATTGTGGGAGTTTTCGAGCTCTCGCCCTTTTCTGGAATTACGTCCACTGGGGGGATGTATACATATGGACCCGACCCGTGACCTATGCTGCGGGTAATGGACAACAACCCGTGAAGATGAAGATATTCATCCTTAAGGTCTTCATCGATAGTTAAAAACTTTTGTTTGCCATTGAGGAGCCGGTGCATCCAATCAAAGAACACTTGACCCGATTTTTTTTTTTGGATTATCAACTGCAAACAAAAAGAAAACGGATTAATGTGGTGGCGTGGACATTCAGAGTCGAGATTTAGAAAACCAGTGCTTTACTTGATTTTGTCCATCTCCTAGCACATCCCGGCTGTTGCCTTATATAAAACCATTCCAGCTTGGAATGCCGGCCTTGCTGCTGAACGGTGCTGAAATTATTATCCTTTTTGGGACAGATTCGAAGTAAGAGAAAGAAGGAGTTTCTCGAGTCCGGTGCTTGAAGTTATAAAAGAAATGAACGTCATTAAAAGTGAGCTCTGTGCCTAAGATCTCGCGGTATGCTACATATAAGGTATACAGGTAAGCATAGGAGTTAGGATGCAGCTGCATGGGGGCAATCCGCATCTGTCTTAAAAAGTCGACGACAAAAGGATAAAACGGTGGAATAGCTCCAACCATGCACATCAATCGGGTGATTGCCATAAATCCCTCTGGAGGATTATGAGGACGGTCAGTTTTCGACGGCACCAGGGTATCCTTTTTCAGTATCCCGTGCTTTAAGCGTATTCGAGTAAGTCTGTTGTTGTCAATCGTCGATTCAACAGAATCTTGAGGTGATTCCAATAAGATGGCAAACTCAAATTCGTTAGGAGCTCGATCATCTCCAATCCCTCCTTCCTCTTCATAGCCTAGAGAAACTTCACTGTCAGAAGGCGTTTCGCTGTTATGCGCTCCTACTTCATAATCTGAGCCCTCGTCTCCCCATTCGGAGTCTGAAGGAGAAGATATGTCATCGAGAGTATATTTCTCAGAAGTTTCTGCAACTTCCATCTTCTTTGCCAATCTAGAAGAACGTCTTTCGGCCATGATCACTAGACTATCGAAGAAATAATAGCAAGAATTAGAGTAGAGTTGCCCGTGTCCCCCGTGTGTGTACGTGAACTAAAGTATGTGTTACGTGTAACAAAAATGCAGAACAAATACATGAAAGCATAATGTAAAAGTCCAAGGATGTAGTAATGGTCAGAACGGTTCTTGATATTTGTTTATGTTCGCAAGGCATTATCCTAACTGTCCATTAAGTTGAAGATTATATTAAGAATTGGTTTGACCAACTAAGCAAGGTCTTCTGCACAATCTTAGGCTGTTTTTCGGTTCGGTTCGGATGCACACATTAGGGTCGGATCGGGGAGAAGGCCTTATGCTAGCCTGGGACAAGAGTTGATGCCCAGTGACCAAAATCGGATCGGATCGGAGGTAAACCCTTGGGCGGTCCGGATTGACTTGAACAGCTATGCTTCTCCTCTTCTTTGTTTCACATTCCGATCTGGTCCAGTCAGGTAAGTCCTTTTCTTCTCTTGGCTTGCAAGTCCGATCCGATCCGGTCAATTGAGCCCCATTCTCGTCTTTGCCCTATCACCCGAACCGACCCCCTGCATTTCTCCTCTCCCTTTTTCCTCCTCTTTGGGGTCAAGCTCGATCCAACATTGAAAGTCCTAACTGAAATCAAGTACTGACTCATTCGAACGCTCCATAAAAGATTTTAGCCCCCTCCACCGTCGCCTCGAGAGAAGCTTCACACCATTAACGACGACGACGGAGTGGGGGCGGTCATGGCGGCGAAGTTCATCGTGTACATCGTTGGAATCGCTCGAAGAAAACCGCGAATCTAAGCTAAAAGCAATTATAAAAAGGAGATTCGAGATTATAAAACTACATATGTGTTGGATTTGGGGATTAAAATGAGAGAGTTTCGGAGTTTTTAAAATTCTAGGGGTTTTGATGCAAATTTCTTTGGAAGAGAATAATAAAAAAGGAAGAGGAAGAAGAAGACGAGGGGGGTACTTATATGAAGTTGTGGTGACCACTCGTATTCCCAATTTCCCTCAACCTGTTCGGACCGGAGATCAAGCCCACCAAGGTTCTATGGCCTGTTGATCCATAGGAAATCATTGGTTCGATGTATCTTCTCGGTGCACTGTTGGAGGAATTCCGTTCGGATCAGCATCCGAACCGAAGAAGACTATATACGTTGATTTGACATGCGGGATGAATTTGAGGAAAGTAAAGGAAAAGCTTACCTGAAAGAATCACTGGACATTAAAAGAAGCTTTCAAAAATTGTTTAAAGATGAAGAAAGTAATTCATATGGATTGTGGATATATATATATATATAAACAACAAGTCTCGACTTTATGAAGTGACACGACACTACAAGTGAATGGAAGCGCTCATTCAATGGTTCTAATTCATAGGATGTTTCGTGAACTGCTTCGAAGCACACTCTATCTTAAATAAGAGTGTACTTCGAGGGGGCAAAATGTTAGCCTTCTTTGTGAACTAGGCTACACAAAGAGCAAATAGTGAAAAAATACACTAATCGGATCGGAGGAAGATAGCGTAGGAGATAAGTAATGATCAAGAATTCAGAGATTACATCGGATCGGATCGGAAGAGTATGGCATCAACACCATAAAACAGGTGGCTTCGGCGGTTCGGATCGGAGGAACACTTCAGCGACATCAGAAGAAAGCAAGCAATCCTAACGGTTCAGATCGGATGAGTACATCAACAGCATTAAGGGAAAGCAAGCTGAATCACCGGATCGGATCGGAGGACCCGATCCGAACCCCTTCTCCCATTTGAACTTGCAGCCGTTCCTGAGCGCATCCCCTGAAGACTCGGACAAAATCTGACCATTTCTCGCACTATTTCCTACTAAATCAATGCGCTGTAGCCATCTTAGAGCTACCGAACCCGACTCTCAAGGGATGGATGCCACGCAATTCCGAACCGGAGCCACTTCGAGGAGATTTTTCACCTATAAATACACCATCTAGAGGAATTTGAAAGGATCTTTTGGCAAATTCTCAGTCTATACTTCCTCCATAGTCGAATTCTACAATCATATTCAGATCAAAGTCATCTCTTAAAGTCCATTTTGAGAGATTTGAGCGAGTTTATGCATTGTAATTGAGAGGTTAAGTGAGAATCATTGCTATATTTGTATTCAAATCATCAATCAAAGGAATACAAAGTGGATGTAGGCTCGTTAACGCCGAACCACTATAAATCGTTTGTTCTTTACTGCTTTTTGATTCTATTTCATTGAAATCATAACTAGTTTGGGTGTTAGAACCAATTTTTGGTCTAACAGAATAATAATCTAGATTGGGCATGAACTGAAAAAGGGGAATATTAAATCTAAATTGGTATAAACTGCAAGTTGGGCTAATTGATAGGTAAATCAAGTTTTTGGCATAGAATATAAGTATGTTAATTGGCATGAAAAATAAATATGATCTAGGCTAAATTGATTTATGGAAAATTTACATAAATAGTAAATATGTAAATTAGAGAAGAGGAAAATGCCTAACCCGAGGTTAGATTGAGTTATGGTGTAAAACCGCTCGGAACCACCCGGGACATCCAGTAACCACAACAATACTTTTCTAATGTGAGAGGTTAGTGCATCAAGCCCAGAAAGACCAGAGGTTAGACTGAGTTGTAGTGTAAAACTGCCCGGAACCGACCGACATATCCAGGAATCACAACAATACCTGTCAAATGTGAGTGGTTGGTGCTTTAAATAATTGATTAAAGCTCATGAACATGGTGAGGTTGAGTAATTAAGGAAACACTTAACCAACTTAACATGTTAGCAAAGACAAGAAGGGTGGGGTAAAGTAATTGAGAAAACACTTAGCCAATTCAACATGTTAACTAGACAAGATTGATAGGGGTTAAGTTAATTTGGACACTTAGCCAAGTTAACATGTTAACAAGGCAAGATTTGTGGGGGTTAAGTAACTAAGGAAACAATTAACCATTATAACATGTAAACTAGACAAGTGGGTAAGGTTAAGTAAATGTTTAACTGTTATAAGATGATAACTAGACTAGATGGTGGGGTTAAGTAAACTTAAAACACTTAGCTGTTATAGCATGATAAATAAACAGGGTTAAGTTAATGAGAGACACTTAACCAGTATAACCTGACAAACGAGTAAGGTTAAGGAACACTTAAATAATTTGACATGATATATGGGTAGGTGAGTCAACGTAAACTGCTGGATAACACTTAACCAATCCAACATGATGAGGAAAAGAACTAAGTAGTAAACCTTAGTTAAGAGGACTAAGTTGTAAACCTTAGTTAAGAAAATGAACAATTCAGGAAACTAAGTAGTAAACCTTAGTTAAGAGAACTAAGTAGTAAACCTTAGTTAAGAGAACTAAGTAGTAAACCTTAGTCGAGAAAACCAAGTAGAATACGAGGAGGAGCGAACGTCCATCCGATCATGAAGAAGGCTGCAATGAACTGGGTTACGAAGCACGCAACTTCAAGGGGACGTGAGGGTACTCTTGGTATCCCTCTGTGAGGCTGCAGATGATCCTCCTGGGCTCACAGAGGTTAATGTCTGCGTTAGAAGAGCCAAGGGTATGCCTTGGTTTCAATAATAAGGCAACCTAAAGAATAGGATGGACCAGAGTGATTCGACGAGACCAGTTTTTTCCCTGTGATAGCAACTCGTCGTCTACCTACCACCTTGAGTCAGTCGAGATACGTGAAGCGAAAAGGCGGAGAACTCCAACAGACCATATACTTGCTATCTAGTTATGGGTGAGGTTGGCCCATAGGTTGGTGGGGGCATAGAGGGGCCTGCGTACAGTTCTCATCTTGATTCTCTTGGGTGCCTTTCATTTGTTAGTTGAGGGAGGGGTCCAGTTGGACCACAACCACTGTAAAAGCAGACCTTAGCATCTGCAATCGGCAGACATCTGATAGCTCCTGACCGAGTTCCGTGTTTCTTGATTTGCCCTCCCACGGGACTCGGGTCGCACATACAGAGGACATGTGCATCTAGACATCGATAACGATTCACGGCACATACGTGGGGAAAGTTTAGGAACATATATCGCTTTTGGTAGTGTGTCTTAGACTAGGGCATTGTTCGATATGTAGCATAATCCCTATTTGGACCTAGGTCGCGTAAATCCTGAATCCGAGAAACGTTCAATAGGTAGCATAAACCCCAATGGCCCTGGGTAGCGTAAGCCCTGGTTGAATCTAGGAAGCATTTGATAAGTAAACCCTAGTTGGATCTAGGTAACACTCGATGGATAAGAGACTGCATACAAAATAAAAAGGGGATCATTTTATCATGAACACACGAAAATAGTTGAAACAATCCTTAGTGGGTGCAGAGAAATAGAAGTGGATGCGATAGCCAATTCCGCTAATCTTACCTTGTCTTGTTTTAGGATTATCTTATCACTATGGTATAGCTCAAGTTCAGTTTGTTCATGTCATAGTCCTTTTCTTGTTTACATGGTGAAGTATAACTGGACTTACCAGACTTATGTATGACCAAGTTTGTTTTCGCCTCTTTTCTTCCGTTCCCCCCCAAGGTAGTCAGGGAGGGAATAGCTCAGCTCATTTTGGACCGTTACTCTTTCCGAGCTTGAAGATTCTTTGAAGCATTGCTTTGAACTCCATTTTCTACTGCTATGGCTGGCTCATGCTTTATTTGGGAACATCATTGTCAGTTTATGCTTCTTTATTTTAAACAAGACAGATGCTTTGTTGTAATAAGTATTGGTGTTGTAAAATAATCTTTGTACATGTTGTGTTTTAATCAATAAAGGTTATTTATTTTCCGCTGCTTTATTTGTTTGTCTAGTAATTTTTTTGCAACTTGTACCAAAAATGCTCCACCGAAGTTAAGGCATTCCCTTTGTGAGTGACCTTAACGGAGGTGGGGTGTTACACTTTGGTATTAGAGCTGAAGGTTACTGGATCAGATAAAAAGATTTGAAAAATTATTTTCAAACGGTTTTAAAAGAAGCATTTTAAAAAGAAAAGTTTTGTTTTAATGGCATATTCCCCAAAGCCATATGCACTATCTTTTGATCCTCTGTTTGAATCCCTGTTTCCTTCTTTCCTGTGTCTCTGGGGATCCTGGCTTTCTGGGAGGTAACTTCATCGCGGCATGGTTCCGTAGGCTTGATGAGACTACGACACTTGTCAAAGGGCAAATATATGCCTAACTTCCATCTGTAGCCGAAATTTTATTTCGAGCTTTGTAGGATTCTCCGTGCGATGGAGGCAGCTTTCGAGAGACATGTCAACAAGTTACATAAGGATGGCAAAGTTGAGAATGAGGGGGTTTGGCTAAGGAGCACAACAAAAGGATGAAGAACCCATGGACATGGACTTGGTTCACAAAGGAGGGGGGAAGAATAGTAAAACCTAAAACAAGAGGAAGTATCTTTATTTTGGTATAACGGGTCGTATAATTAAGGGCAAGGGCAAGAACAAAAGACAGGATTTTCCGGAAGGCAAGTGCATGCTCTCACCACCGGCGTACCTGAGAGAGAGGTAGTAAGGTTTCCGTTGAAAAGATTAGCTTTTCTTCTTGATCATCCTGCTACTACTCTTTTTGATTTTTGCGCTTCGCATTCGTTTATATCTGCTTCTGTAGTTGAGTCTTTACACCCTAGAGCTTGGATAGTAGGGGATCCCATTATTGTCTCAAGTCCAATTTATGGTTCGGCTCATTTATCTTTGACTTGTGAGGATTTGAGAATAGCTATATTTATGCTTATGTTTTTGGTTTCATGGGCTATGGGTTGATTCTAGGCATTGATTGGTTAGCTAGTAATTGTGAAACAAGGGTAGTTAGACTTTCGACTTGCCTCGGGAATACCCTCGAGATTTCGTGCGATCCTTAGGGATCAGTTTGTCTTAGCTACCTAGAATCACTTTATTTATCTATTGACGATTTTCGATCCGTTGGAGTAGTCCATGAGTATGCAAGATGTTTTGATTAGGGTAGGGGTTTTCCCCCTAAAGCTCGAGACAGACTTCCGCATGTATCTAGATGACACTACAAAGCCAGTTATGCGATCAACGATAATTCTGAAACAAGATTGGCGAGGACAGCCAGAGTCGGTAAAGTGCTCAATTGTTTGGTTGTTTTGTTAGTATCATCTCACATAGATTGTCCAAATTCAGAGGAGGTATCCCTTGGGTGCTTGTCTGATATTGGTTTAGGCCTTTGGGGCTTGTACATGAGGGATGTTGAGTTCGACTAGGATGGTTTGTGAGAGAAATAAATGGTTGGGGCTGGCATCCTAAGTTAGACTGGCCTTAAGAGAGGTAAAAAGCACATAGTAACCATTAGCTTTAGACCCTCAGATTTGCAACATGATGGATAAGCTAAGTTGTAACGACCAGAAGCAGTGAGCTAAACTCCCACCGTGGCTTACAAAGATACCTCAGAACTGATTTTACGGCCAGCCTCTCGACTCGACCAACCCACATTGTCGGGAGATGTAGGGGTAAGAGTCCCCCGTTCGCCACCAAACGCGAAGCGAGAACACCCTATCATCCGTACCAATTAAGCAACAAGCTCTGATACCACTGTAACGACCCGGGAATTTCGACGCTGGAATCCCGACGATAATAAACAACTCCTGTATCACTTGTCAGAACTCAAGTATCGAAAACACCAGATAGTTAATAGAGAGAATTTAGAGGGTGAGGTAAGAAAGAAAGAAATATTAGAATAGAAGAAGAAGAACCAACACAACACAGAGTCTCAAATCACAGCGGAACAAATATAATACATAAATAAATCTTTATTGAGAGCTTTTAAAAATACTTACAATATCAAAGTACATCAACATCTCTAGACAGTTATAATCATCTGTCCCATATACAACACACACAGCGGAATAGTAGCTATATATATATATATAATCATACGTCTGAACTCCTCCAGCTCGTCTCTTCACAACATTCGAGAACCTGAACCTGAACAACCCGGGCTAACCCGAGTATTTACAAAACACCGGGTCAGTCTGGTGAACCAGAGTGAGAAAAACACACTAAGTTTTAAGGGATCACACAACTTTATTTTAAAGTCAAAATCTTTTTAAAAGAAAATGATAATCGTAAGACCAAATCCACACATATATACAGACAGTTTTTACCTTACGATAACCCAAAACGTTTTTGAAATCAATATCTTTTCTGATATTATTATAATGTCTAAATACAAGTAAATAGAATCTAGCGGAACGCTTGCATCTCACGCTCCACATATATAGTATACAATCAAAACCACGGGCACTTATTGGAGATTGGATTCCGACTATGACAAGGTATGGGACCACCTGCCGATAGTGTATCTCTAGAGGCGAATAAACTGGGTTCAACAAGAACGTCTTGCAACCGGGCCCTCAAATGACCGACCACTCATTTCGCTTAAGTGTATCGAATGCATATCACCAACGGTTGGGCTCAAACCACCGTTTCCCGATAAGGGACAGCATCGAAATAGATTAAAGAAGGAATTGGATTTTCTCTAGATATGTGATTATACACCCTAATGGGAGCGACCCACATAGCCATGTTGCCTACCCGATTTTTATCATTTCCCGGTTGATGAGGCTTGAGTCTATGCTTTATCAGCACATCATATTTACTTCGAATGTCACATCGTCAGATCCATCAACAGTCACTAATTGACGTCCACAACAATACGTTACGTGTTAGCTAAAAGAAGTTTCCTTCTCCGCTTCCACTCTTGGTACGGTTGGAGAAATCAATGTACGTGACCTTTTTGGAAATACTCTATCAGACATTCATCCATACAAGTCATCCAGGAAAAGGATGAACCGAAGGCACCCTCATACTGTATTCTAGGAATCACCCTGAGAATCAGTAGTGAGAAGTCCTTGCAATCCGTAGATTCCAACCACGACAGAATCACAACATATCTCTGCTTGCAATCAGAGATTTTAAGTAATCCTTCCGCTTATGAAGATCAACGGTCTTTAATAGCTCCATCTCGAATCAGCATCTTTAACGTAATCGTATTTGCTGGACGGAATGGTTTTCGAATATATATTCGATTCCGGTCTTTCCGTATTAACAATCGTATAGGCCAAATTTAATTGTCGGTTATTAACAATCAAATAAAACAAACATTCATCCATATAAAAATGTATTCACTGATTTACTACTCAGCATCATTTAGCCTCTTTAACGAACCGTCCGTTAATTATACTCTTTAAATCTTCCAATATTTGAAACATCGCTTTTACTTCTTATTATAAAATAAGAATATTCTCTAAATTTATTTTATCCAACTTATAAACTTTTTGAAAACAGTTCATAATATTATTTATGGAAATCATAACTTATGTTTCCTCAACCACTCTCGTTTATAATCTAATACTATCCTTTTGAAAACCTGTTTTAATCCCGACCTCATTTACTCAATTAATTATTAAGTAAATTCTTATTAAACTTTTTATATTTACGTTAATAGTTCTTTACAACATTTAGATACCAGCTTTGATCCTATTATAGAATGAAAATTCTTTGAAAATTCTTTATTGTTATATTACAATTTATTTTCAATGACTAAATTCACTTTGTTTAATACAACATAAACAAATATCTTCTATAATTATTATATCGATATATTCTCCAATCCTTAAATTGATATTTATCAAAACAATTCACTTATCGTCTGCAACAAATGTTACATATTTCCTTTCAAAGCCTTTATACTCTTCACATTCTCTTTAAGTTCTACTCGACAACTTATTCGCTGCCTAAAACAAAAAATAATCCTTTATAAATATTATATCTAAAAATAAATAGTTCATCTCATTTGTAACAAATGTTACAAAACGTTTTTTACAAACCACTAACCTTATTTCCTAGTTCGATTCCATTTCCAAAACTCTAAATTTCCATTTACAAAATCTTTTGTAAATTAAGTACGACAACTCACCATTCATTTTTATTTCCAGATCTTTAACTTTGTTTACACATCTCATTTGCAATTCATTATCGATAACTAATATTCATTGTCGTTATTCAAAACATTAATTTCATTTATACTCGTGCCTTTAGTTAACACTCCGAACCCTGGAATATAACATTCTGAACCTCAAAATAAAACTCACTTTATGACCGTTAGGGCCTTTATAAAAACATTTCAACATTTAAATAGCAACACGACAAATTTATATCGTTTTAAACATTTATTTAATAATGTCTTGCATCTCTATTAGTTATATTTTATATTTTTATAAATTTGGCAAGTTTAACTTTGACTATTACTTTTATCATAAAAATTGTAGTTTGAATCTTCATAAAAATATATTCATATCTTTGAAACCATTCGAAATCCATTTAACATTTATTTCGATAAATCATTTCTTTTGATTGACGGTACTAAAGAGGAAAATGACTATTATAGTACCGAAACATGAAATATAAATCAATTTCACATTTCATAACAAACAATGTAATCATATTGATAAATATTATCAATATCAGTGAGGAATCCAGTTTGATTCCTCCAACCTGTCATTCACTGCAAAACAATGGTTACCCCAATCCAAATCATCCCTTTTGATATGGCAAATCAATGATCGTTTTCCATCTAAATAGATGACATAAACAGTTTAATAATACCAGTTAACAATAACTGTAACAGTCAATACGGGGATAATAAAAGCAGTTCAATCATTCAACCATTTAATTATAACGTTTATAGTGTTATAAATGTAACCACTAAGGTAAGTTACCTCACTTGGATTTAATCATTAGAAATAACGATTAGTTAAATTAATCTAACGTTTAATTTAACTTTTAATTTAACTGTTTTAGTCAATATATGAATATAAAATCAACAACGAACAAACAAACAACCATTAACAACCATAGCACACAATTATAAAACCCGATCTATATAAAATATAAGAAGGGAAAACTGAGTGAGTTTAACTCACCTCGGGTTTCCATTTGCTGTCAAAACAGTTTGTTTTAATTAAATTAAATGGACTTTTAATTTAATTAAAACTCCCAGCTGTGCCCAACTTTGTCCAAATCAGCTCCAATTTGTTACATTTGTCGGTACGGTTTCAACGTCTCCTTGTTGGACCGACACTCTTGTCCAGTGGATTGCTCGGCTTCCGGCGGAGCTCATTACAAATACTAGATACGAACTGAATGAATTTGGCATGTCCCATGACAAGAAAATTCGTCAAAATTACATTTGTCTAAGGATCAGCAAAAATAGAATAATTGACATGATAACTGAACCATTTAGGCAGTGTGTTGTTACTGCAATTCTTATTCGGTATGTTTACATTTGTCATCTCCTTTCTACATGTATAACGGATTTTATATCCACAGTTGTCGTTGAACACGTTAGGATTAGACACGGTTAAATTAGGCATACTGATTAATTAAATAATTTAACATATGCAAAGACCTCCACCCATGTTATGCTTACAGTTTCAGTTCGACACATTATATATTCAATTAGGGATTCTTAAGCAGGTTAAAAAAAATTGATTAGACACATAATAAACGTGATTAGGCAAGATAGTACCTCCTTCTTTCGTTCTCTCTTTCACCGGATACCAAAACAAACCCATGCACTCTTTCCTTGTTACTCCTCCTCACGACTTCCGTCCTCCTTCCTTTTTTTCCGGAAAGCCCAACGTCCGCTTTTTCTTGATGCAGCCACATGCAAGTATAGTATGGCCTGTGAAGCCACATACCGTCCCCTTTCTTCTTGCTACAGGACACACGCACAGTATTCCCACTTCTCCAACTTACTCTCGCATGGCCAAGTCTGCATGCATCTTCTTCCCATTACATTCCCCTCTCAGTTTCGCATTTTCCTTTTCGTTTTTTTTAAGGGAAGACTTCGGTTTCATTTGCTGAAACAAAATGGGCAGTTTAAGACTTTTAAATTTGCAGGAAGAAAAGAACGAGGAGGATGCTTATTTATAGCAGAGCAACCGTGGGTACCAAGGAGTTTATGTATAGGTATGCAGAAAGAAAGAGTAGAGTAGCTATGCCTTTTTCAGAAACGTGGAGCTCAAGGATGTACGAAGTGTGCGGCGCAAGAAATTCATTTTTCGGGGTTGCAAGTAAAAGGAAAATTATTGACGCAAGAAATAGAAGAATTGGGACGCACGTATTCAAAAGAATTGGGACGCACGTATTCAAAAGAATTGGGACGTAAGGATGCTTTATTAAAAAAAAGGTTTTTAGTCCACGTAATCCATACACGCTGAATAGGTTTTTAGTAAAAGAGAGTATGGTGGTGGGATGCTTTATTAATAAAATAATGTAACCATGTTTCGCCACGAGAAATCACGTTAAAAACCAATATAGACAATTTTCGTTTTCTGATAAAAAGGCTAATCTTAGTGAAAAAAAATATCCCGGACGCAATGGGACAAGTTTCGTCGAAATCCGACATCGTTTGAAAAAAATTCCTTTATAAAACCAGAAATAAACACGCGTTTAATTTTTTCACGATCACAAGATAAATCGAATCAACTTGAAACCTTGAAATCCCGTAATAATTGTTCAATACGAACCCAACGACACCAGTTTCGTCGCATTCTGAAACTGTTTTCCTGGTAGGCTATTTTTACGTGCACCGCGATACCATTTTGGACACCAAATTACTCGGTCTTCAAAAATAACAAACTATATATCTATCCTGACTCTAATCGACAATATGAACTCAACAGAACTGGTTTCGTGGCCAAATTCGATTGTCTGCTCAAGTTATCCCTAAATATCCCTTTATTAAATTAATTTAATTTAATTACGCGCTATAGAAAATGAACGGACGTTTACGGATACCGTGGTCACATACGACATCGGTTTGCCACGCAATTCAACACCATACAATAATTTAACGTTACGGTCCCAATGAAACTGGTTACGTCGAAAACAGAATCTGTTTGCAAAACGACTATTTTAAAGGCCTATAATTAAATAACGATTATTTTAAAATTTGATTTGTCCATAACTATAAATCTATAACACGAAATCTCGATTTTTCTATTACATAGGAAAACTATAACCAACACGAATCCAACGTTTCTTGTTTTATAGAAATCCGACTTATATCGGATCCTGTATATTCGATTGAAGTTCAAAACTCCAATTCACGAACTGCAGCGCCATTTCGAGCTCGATTTATAATTATATAAATATATAACGTTCAAACTTCGTTTAAATAACGAATTAAATATTAAAATCCTTTAAGATTCCAAATATAATATTTAAAATAATAAATTAAATAAAATATTTGACCGCCGGAAATACGGAACGTTTCATTCTTTCCACCTTAAAATAATTTCTTCCTCGAAATTGCTAAGGTAAGAAAAAACGTTACAAACCCATTAATTTACATTTCTAATTTTAATTTAAATCCAAAACCAATTAAATATCGTAAATAAATATTTTCCAAAAATATTGAAAAATTTCTAACACTTTATGTAACGACCCGGAAAATCTGAACCAATTTAAAATTTTAAAATTGGCAATTTTAGTGGATTTTAAATATTTAAAATAAATATTTTAAATAATAACGATGAAAAGTAAGTTTGAATCGACATTTGAAAACGATTATAATTAATTCTAATTATAAACAAGGCCTGAAATGGCGCGGTAGTTTCAAAATTTGAATTCAAACTTTGACTGACTGTACCGGGTGCTAAACAAAACGGATTTGAGTGAAACAAAAAATATTTAAATCTTTTAGTGAATATCTTTCTAACGAATCTAAAAAATCGAAGTTTCATAGCAGAAAGCAAAAGTTATGGCCAAATGAATTTTCAGAAAGGTCGCTATAGAGTTTATATAGCTCTTGAAAATGGCCATTTTGCAAACGACCTATGAAATCGACGAAACCACTTTTGTTGGATCCGGGATGTTAAACTATTGCTAAGTTTCAAATTTTATAATTTTTGAAGCTAGTATGTGAGCGTGGCAAAGGAAAACGTGTTTTGGTCAATTACAGTTAAATTGGATCGACCAGAAATGGGCCATTTTTCAAATGGTCTCAGAATTCGACGAAACTAGTTTTGTTGGGACCGTATCATCAAAACATAGCTAGATTTATTTTTCTGGAATTTTTCGAATCAGTTTGTGGCCCTGGAAAATTGAAATGTACGTTCAAATTAAATATTGAATGTTTTATATTTTAATTTGAAGGAAAACTGACTGAAACAGTCGAATGGGCCTATGAAACATATCCCATTGTGTTCGGAATGGGGGTAAAACGTTAGGGACGATAGTCGTTGGGTTTGGATTGGAGTTCGTGTGTGAAATGGGGTATTTTCGAAAATTTAAAATATATAAATTAAAGAAAAAAAATTCTATTCGTCCACCTCAACCTTCTCTCTCCTTGAAAATCGAATAACAGGCGGAAACCGTTCGTGAGCTTCCCTTTCATTTTTTGATCAATCCACGCATCAAAATCAAACATTCCAGTTGAAGATTTTGAAGAGCTCGAGACGAGCTTCAAATCCATACCAGGATTGGATTTTTTCGTGGAGTTTTCGTGGAGATATGGGTCTCGAAAGTGAGCACTTTGATTCTCCACCGCGACCACGTCAGGCCACCGAACTGGGGCCACTTCCGGCGCTTGAGCGCCTCTCCTCCCCCTTCGACCTCGCGCAACCCGATCCCCGGATCGATCAACGGATTAGCTAAAAATTTGAAACCTAGTTTCGAACCAAACTGCTGAGGTACGGCTGAAAATTATATAAACTATATTATAGCAGTTTAAAGCGCTACGGTTTTTGATTTCACTGTAAAAATCATATCTTTTTCGTTTGTTGACGAAATTCAGTGAAACAAGAGACAGTGGACTCGTGTGGACGTCTTCTACATTCTAGAAGAGACCGCATATTTTTCTGAGCTTTCTGCTATTTTTGGTGGAGTGGAACCCAATGTGAGATTTCTAAATTATAAACAATATGGAAAACGACGACGTATAAATTATATAGTCGATAGATGAGTTATATAAGCGTTGTACACCTCATGTATAAGCATTGTATAAGTTGTACAGTTGATGTATAAGTTATATATGCGTTGTAAAAATTATATCTGTGTTGAATGGAAGCGAAATATACTTACATATATATATATACACGCCCCTCGTCCACAAACCATGGACGATATTTATTGGTTGGGATAGGTGTGAAAATTGATTGATAGCGAATGGTTGATTGGAATTGTTTGTGGTTGAAATTGATTGATTGTGGTTGAAAAATACCCGTTGGTGGTTAAGAATTATTTGGTTGAAACCACATAGGATTAGTTTGTGGAAATGAGAAAAATATACATGCCGCCTGCGTGCGAGCTAGATGCATGAAATCCCCAATGTCAAAAGCTGCGAGGCTTTAAGGTAGAGCGAGGAGCCGTACTAGGGACGACCTCGGTTTTAACTACCCTGCCGTTATGCTGCCGAAATTTTGAATAATATTCATGTGTTAGAATTATTTTCATGCGTTGAAATTATATTCGTGTGTTGAATAGAAAACCTTCATGTGTTGAATAGAAATTCATTCGTTGAATAGAAATTCATGTGTTAAATGGTATTCGGGTTTTAAAATAAATTGTTTTATAATAAAAAAATCATATTTTTAACATCTATATGAACTATATAAAATAGTCGTGTTTTGAAATAAATCGTTTTACAATAAAAATCACATTTTTACTATATATATACAAACTATAGAAAATCGTTCATGTGATGAATACAAATTCATTCGTTGAATAGAAATTCGTGTGTTGAATGGTATTCGTGTTTTAAAAGAAATTGTTTTATAATAAAAATCATATTTTTATCATCTATATGAACTATATAAAATAGTCGTGTTTTGAAATAAATCGTTTTACAATAAAAATCACATTTTTACTATATACATGAGTTGTTATAAATAGTGAAATGTCGAAGTGAATGTTGGTTGGATAAAAATATCATTTTTATCAAATGTATGGAAAGCATATAGTTTTGAAATCAAAGAATCGATTATATATATATAAATATAATTAAAATATATCGAATAACGAAGCTGCAGTTCGTGTTTTGAAACTGTGATTTCAAACGATTAGTGCAGGAGATCCGACCATCGGATTTTCCCGAAACCGAAACCGTTGGGTTCGCTTTGGAAATATCTTTCCAACGACACCAACTTTGTAAAGATCCAACGGTTGGATTGTCTGGAATGTTTAATTCAAATCTGAAGAAAAATAGCGCCAAAATTGATTATATTTATATATATATATAATTATATTAAATCGAATAACGACACTGCAGTTCGTATTTTGAAATCGAAACTTCAAACGATTATACCGGGAGATCCGACCGTCGGATTTTCACGAAACTGGAACCGTTGGATTTGTTTTGAAAAGAACTTTCTAATGATATAAATTTTGTGAAGATCCAACGGTTAGAATTTCAAATATGTGTAAATCAAATCTAAAGAAAAACAGCGCCACGGCCGCATTATGGCCCGAAGCGTCGTTTGAATAAATTGGCTATTTAAAAAAAAATAAAAATAGCGATAAATCGTTATAAAATATTATAAACGATATGGATGTGAAATTTAGAAACTAACTGAAGGTTGGCTAAGTTGAATGGTTTCCTGGGTTTTAATCTGATGTTGGTTTCGACCTTCGGGGTTAATATTTGGGAAATCGTTCTCTTACTGATTTACGGTTATCGACTAATGAATTGAAATGATGCGTATGTGTGTTTGTGTTGCACTTGTTTATTATATATCGAGTTGCTCAGAAAGACCGGGTTTATCCCATTCTGAATAACTAAATCGACGATAAGAAATCGAAGATGAAGACGGTGGTTGAAGACCGGAAATCTTCACCTCGTTTGGATGGTAACTGATGTCCTGATTGGGAGGCATCCCGAAATATGGATAATGAGTGGTGATCGTCCTGACGTACGTGGAGATCGATGGGTATGCGAGGTATATAGTGCCTCCGGTTTCGTTTAGACCCAGAACGGACTTGGAAATGGACTGTGTGTCTGATATTGGAATTCATTTTGTGTGATTGATAACCATCAGTTGCATGGTGTGAATTGCCTGTGTGGCATGCTAAGATGCAGTGATCAGGGCTTTTGTTGAAAAGCAAAGCCTTGTGGTAATGATCAAAGCATCGCCTATGTAGCGCAGCTTCGTGTATAACGTGAATTCTCGAGCCTCACACCCCGGTATGAACCAGAAACGGGAGAAGGACCTCAGGGAGGGCATGCGTTTCCTTCTAGCTAGAGGTGGTGTCGGTGCTTGAACTGGCTGACATTTATATTATTTCACCTATGTGGTTGTTGCTGTTGCGAGGCGCCTCGGATATATCGGTCGATCCGGGATCGATGGAGTAGTCATTCGTTGGCTTACTCACGCCCCAAAGGGCGGGGAAACGCAGTGTTCAGGAATTTTAATCCACGTCGGTGGGCCGGCCCTGACGATCCAAAGGCTTGACTGAGTACTTGCCTGAGAGGCGGGCTAGAGCATCTCGAATTCGGTGAGGACGATCCCTTGCCTCGGTTCATGACGGAAATTTAATTTCCAAATACGTGACTGTGTGGTTTTGATTGTATACCTATATATGGCGACATAGTGGTATGGGGGCATTAATGCCGTCTATGATTGATACTTATGATTCAATTTTTTTTTTTTAAACATATAAACACTAGTTATAATATCAAATGCTTTTGTTTTATTCGTATCAAGCATATTTGGCCATTATAAGGTAAAACTCTATCATCCGGTTTGCGTTGCATTGTGTGATGGGAACTGAGTCTTATAATGGCTTCATTTTTATAAAAAGCATTGTGATGTTTAAAAGAATGATTTGTTTTAAAGCACTGGCAATCCAATGGAGTAAACCCGTTCCATGAAGTGGCGTGGTCCTGAGATTAGCCATATTTTAAATGTGTTGAGTAGATTTCTCATACCAGTCCCATGACTGACTCGTAGTTTGTTTCACTTGCAAACTCGGGAGCCCCTTTTTCTACACGGGCAGCCTTGTGTTCAGGTTTTAGCAGGCTCTTTTTGGATGGCTGGAGCTGAAGATGGATTCTATCCTTTATCTCTTTTTATGCTGTTCAACTCCTATTGTACATATTATGTTTGTTTTCCGCTGTAGACATTTATGTATAGCTGAACTGTATTTGTACTAAGTATGATCCTGTATACTGTGTAACTCTGATGATTACGTTTATCCAGTATATTATTTGTACATTATCTGGTGTATTTATTTAATTCTGTTCTGCTATTATCTGTTTATATGTTATATTCCAAAGATTACCCTTGTCACCGTTAGTACGGGATTTGGGGTCGTCACAACGTGGTATCAGAGCTTTGGTTAAGCTTAGCTCTAGTATATAACACATTAACGAACTCGTCAGAGATAGAACCAGTAGTGTTCTAGGACGAATAACTCATTACAGATAGGATCAGTAATATACAAGTATGAGTATAACAGAATCAGAATAACTCGTAAGAGATGGGGTCAGAAGTGCCCCAAAACAAGTCGAGATTTATATGTTTTTAAATAACGTATTTGTGATTATATATAATCGGGTTTTAGAAATATAATTTTTTTTTTGAATATGTAAAAAGGTATATATTTGAAAAGTAAAAAAAAACATCTTTATTGTTGTTTGTGTTGTGTGATAGTAGATTTGATTAATTAAATTATTAAAACGATATTTAATTTAATCAATAAGAGAATAATGGTAGAATTTATTCGATTAAATCACACATTGAACTGATTTATAAATAGATAGAAATATATACATGTGCATCATATATGTTTGAACAGGTAAATGGATAGCTGTTGAGTAAAGAAGTTATTTGCATGCCCGACAAATAGGTAAACCTTAATGAGTTGGATGAGAAATATTATTATATCAACTCCTGTGAATGCCATTGGATGCGGAGTGCTGGTTATTCTGTGTGTAATAATAAACGTCGCCATAGGATAGTAACAATTAATTTTGAACTACACTACATGGCATACTTCTTAAAGATAGGCATACTTCCTCATATACCACATAAGCATTTGGAGCTTGTGTGACGAGGTGGAAGATTTACCATACGAGCGAGAGGCTTGTATGGCGATGACTATATTTTACAGGTTGAACTGATGACTGATATGGACCATATAAAATTGTAACGATAAATTGCCAGATTAATAAAAACCCTACACGGGTATGGAGTTGACAATAATCACGTCTCTCTAGTTATTAGATACGGCACATGGATTATTTATTTCCCACACGGGACGAGGCGATGAGAATTTATTCTCTGGAGCAATTAAAAATACACACTCCCTCAGGCTTTGACAGGGCAACGAGAATTTATTCTCCGGAGTTATTATCTATACACGCTCCCTTGTAAACACCAGAATATATCACTATAAATATGTGTATGCTTTATAGGATTTATTGGGTACCTAATACGGCCCAATAAATTTCCAAACCCCTCCCCGTACAAAGGAGGTTATGGCAAAAAAATTCGAAAATTCCAGGTGTTGGCCAATTTTTCTGAAGAATTTGAAGATTCTCAGAAACTGAAAAGTTGGAGAACGGGAGCCAGATTGAACGTAGAGTTGATTAATCAAACCACTTTCGACTTTGTTCCTTTTCGGGGACGAAAAGTTTTAAATGGGGGAGATTGTAACGACCCGAAAAATCTGAACCAATTAATTTTTTTTAAATTGGCTAGTTTAGTGGATTTTAAATATTTAAAATAAATATTTTAAATAATAACGATGAAAAGTGAGTTTAAATCGACATTTGAAAACGAATTAAATTAATTCTAATTATAAACAAGGCCTGAAATGGCGCGGTAGTTTCAAAATTTGAATTCAAACTTTGACTGACTGTACCGGGTGCAAAACAAAACGGATTTGAGTGAAACCAAAAATATTTAAATCTATTAGTGAATATCTTTCTAACGAATCTGAAAAATCGAAGTTTCATAGCAGGAAGCAAAAGTTATGGCCAAATGGATTTTCAGAATGGCCGCTATAGAGTTTATATAGCCCGTGAAAATGGCCATTTTGCAAACGACCTCGGAATTCGACGAAACCACTTTTGTTGGATCCGGGATGTTAAACTATTGCTAAGTTTCAAATTTTATAATTTTTGAAGCTAGTATGTGAGCGTGGCAAAGGAAAACGTGTTTTGGTCAATTATAGTTTAATTGGATTGACCAGAAATGGGCCATTTTTCAAACGGTCTCAGAATTTGACGAAACTAGTTTTGTTGGGACCGTATCATAAAAACATAGCTAGATTTATTTTTCTAGAATTTTTCGAATCAGTTTGTGGCCCTGGCAAATTGAAATGTACGTTCAAATTAAATATTGAATGTTTTATATTTTAATTTGAAGGAAAACTGACTGAAACAGTCGAATGGGCCTACGAAATATATCCCATTGTGTTCGGAATGGGGGTAAAACGCTAGGGACGACAGTCGTTGGGTTTGGATTGGAGTTCGTGTGAAAGGGGGTATTTTCGAAATTTTAAAATATATAAATTAAAGAAAAAAATTCTATTCGTCCACCTCAACCTTCTCTGTCCCCGACGATCGAATAACAGGCGAAAATCATTCGTTAGCTTCCCGTTCATTTTCTGATCAATCCACGCATCAAAATCAAACACTCCAGTTGAAGATTTTGAAGAGCTCGAGACGAGCTTCAAATCCATACCAGGATTGGATTTTTTTCGTGGAGTTTTCATGGAGATATGGGTCTCGAAAGTTGAGCCCTTTGATTCGCCGCCGTGGCCACGTCAGGCCACCGAACTGGGGCCCACTTCCGGTGCCTGAGCGCCTCTCCTCCCCTTTCGACCTCGCGCAACCCGATCCCCGTATCGATCAATGGATTAGCTGAAAATTTGAAACCTAGTTTCGAACCAAACTACTGAGGTACAACTGAAAATTATATAAAATATATTATAGCAGTTTAAAGCGCTACAGTTTTTGATTTCACTATAAAAATCATATCTTTTTCGTTTGTTGACGAAATTCAGTGAAACAAGAGACAGTGGACTCGTGTGGACGTCTTCTACAATCTAGAAGAGACCGCATATTTTTCTGAGTCTTCTGCTATTTTTGGTGGAGTGGAACCCAATGTGAGATTTCTTAATTATAAACGATATGGAAAACGACGATGTATAAAATATATAGTCGATGTATGAGTTATATAAGCGTTGTACACCTCATGTATAAGCGTTGTATAAGTTGTAAGGTCGATGTATAAGTTATATATGCGTTGTAAAAATTATATCTGTGTTGAATGGAAGTGAAATATACTTATATATATATATATATATATATATATATATATATATATATATATATATATATATATGCCCCTCGTCCACAAACCATGGACGATATTTATTGGTTGTGATTGGTGTGAAAATTGATTGATAGCGAATGGTTGATTGGAATTGTTTGTGGTTGAAATTTATTGATTGTGGTTGAAAAATACCCGTTTGTGGTTAAGAATTATTTGGTTAAAACCACTTAGGATTAGTTTGTGGAAATGAGAAAAATATACATGCCGCCTGCGTGCGAACTAGATGCATGAAATCCCCACTATCAAAAGCTGCGAGGCTTTAAGGTAGTGCGAGGAGCCGTACTAGGGACGGCCCCGGTTTTAACTACCCTGCCGTTATGCTGCCGAAATTTTTGAATAATATTCATGTGTTAGAATTATTTCCATGTGTTGAAACTATATTCGTGTGTTGAATAGAAAACCTTCATGTGTTGAATAAAAATTCATTCGTTGAATAGAAATTCATGTGTTGAATGGTATTCGGGTTTTAAAATAAATTGTTTTATAATAAAAATCATATTTTTAACATCTATATGAACTATATAAAATAGTCGTGTTTTGAAATAAATCGTTTTACAATAAAAATCACATTTTTACTATATATATACAAACTATAGAAAACCGTTCATGTATTGAATAGAAATTCATTCGTTGAATAGAAATTCATGTGTTGAATGGTATTCGTGTTTTAAAAGAAATTGTTTTATAATAAAAATCATATTTTTATCATCTATATGAACTATATAAAATAGTCGTGTTTTGAAATAAATCGTTTTACAATAAAAATCACATTTTTACTATATACATGAGTTGTTAAAAATAGTGAAATGTCAAAGTGAATGTTGGTTGGATAAAAATATCATTTTTATCAAATGTATGGAAAGCATATAGTTTTGAAATCGAAGAATCGATTATATATATATAAATATAATTAAAATATATCGAATAACGAAGCTGCAGTTCGTGTTTTGAAACTGTGATTTCAAACGATTAGTGCAGGAGATCCGACCATCGGATTTTCCCGAAACCGAAACCATTGGGTTCGCTTTGGAAATATCTTTCCAACGACACCAACTTTGTAAAGATCCAACGGTTGGATTGTCTGGAATGTTTAATTCATATCTGAAGAAAAACAGCGCCAGAATCGATTATATATATATATAAATATAATTATATTAAATCGAATAACGACGCTGCAGTTCGTATTTTGAAATCGAAACTTCAAACGATTATACCAGGAGATCCGACCGTCGGATTTTCCCGAAACTGGAACCGTTGGATTTGTTTTGAAAAGAACTTTCTAATGATATAAATTTTGTGAAGATCCAACGGTTAGAATTTCAAATATGTGTAAATCAAATCTAAAGAAAAACAGCGCCACGGCCGCGTTATGGCCCGAAGCGTCGTTTGAATAAATTGGCTATTTAAAAAAAAATAAAAATAGCGATAAATCGTTATAAAATATTATAAACGATATGGATGTGAAATTTAGAAACTAACTGAAGGTTGCCTAAGTCGAATGGTTTCCTGGGTTTTAATCTGATGTTGGTTTCGGCCTCCGGGGTTAATATTTGGGAAATCGTTCTCTTACTAATTTACGGTTATCGACTAATGAATTGAAATGATGCGTACGTGTGTTTGTGTTGCACTTGTTTACTATATACGCGAGTTGCTCAGAAAGACCGGGTTTATCCCATTCTGAATAACTAAATCGACGATAAAAAATCGAAGATGAAGACGGTGGTTGAAGACCGGAAATCTTCACCTCGTTTGGATGGTAACTGATGTCCTGATTAGGAGGCATCCCGAAATATGGATAATGAGTGGTGATCATCCCGACGTACGTGGGGATCGATGGGTATGCGAGGTATATAGTGCCTCCGGTTTCGTTCAGACCCAGAACGGACTTGCAAATGGACTGTGTGTCTGACATTGGAATTCATTCTGTGTGATTGATATCCATCAGTTGCATGGTGTGAATTGCCAGTGTGGCATGCTAAGATGCAGTGATCAGGGCTTTTGTTGAAAATCAAAGTCTTATGGTAATGATCAAAGCATCTCCTGTGTGGCGCAGCTTTGTGTATAATGTGAATTCGCGAGCCTCACACCCCGGTATGAACCAGAAACGGGAGAAGGACCTCAGGGAGGGCATGCGTTTCCTTCTAGCTAGAGGTGGTGTCGGTGCTTGAACTGGCTGACATTTATATTATTTCACCTATGTGGTTGTTGCTGTTGCGAGGCGCCTCGGATATATCGGTCGATCCGAGACCGATGGAGTAGTCATTCGTTGGCTTACTTACGCCCCAAAGGGCGGGGAAACGAAGTGTTCAAGAATTTTAATCCACATCGGTGGACCGGCCATGACGATCCAAAGGCTTGACTGAGTACTTGCCTGAGGGGCGGGCTAGAGCGTATCGAATTCGGTGAGGACGATCCCTTGCCTCGGTTCATGACGGAAATTCAATTTCCAAATACGTGACTGTGCGGTTTTGATTGTATACCTATATATGGCGACATAGTGGTATGGGGCATTAATGCCATCTATGATTGATACTTATGATTCGAAATTGTTTTTGAAACATATAAACACTAGTTATAATATCAAAGGCTTTTGTTTTATTCGTATCAAGCATATTTGGCCATTATAAGGTAAAAATCAATCCTCCGGTTTGCGTTGCATTGTGTGATGGGAACTGAGTCTTATAATGGCTTCATTTTTATAAAAAACATTGCGATGTTTAAAAGAATGATTTGTTTTAAAGCAATGGCAATCCAATGGAGTAAACCCGTTCCACGAAAGTGGTGTGGTCCTGAGATTAGCCATATTTTAAATGTGTTGAGTAGATTTCTCATACCAGTCCCATCACTGACTCGTAGTTTGTTTCACTTGCAAACTCGGGTGCCCCTTTTTCTACACGGGCAGCCTTGTGTTCAGGTTTTAGCAGGCTCTTTCTGGATGGCTGGAGCTGAAGATGGATTCTATCATTTATCTCTTTTTATGCTGTTCAGCTCCTATTGTACATATTATGTTTGTTTCCCGCTTTAGACATTTATGTATAGCTGAACTATAGTTGTACTAAGTATGATCCTCATACTGTGTAACTCTGATGATTACGTTTATCCAGTGTATTATTTGTACATTATCTGGTGTATTTATTTAATTCTGTTCTGCTATTATCTGTTTATGTGTTATATTCCAAAGATTAACCTTGTCACCGTTAGTACGGGATTTGGGGTCGTCACACTTTAAATTCCCGGAAAAATTCGGCAGAGTCTCCCCTGCACGGAGTGACATCTACGATATCGCAGGAACAAATAATATATATACATCGATGCATACGGTGGGAAAGCAGAAACCAAAACCCAAAACCCAAAACCCAAAACCAAAATTTATATTTTCGCGTAGGCGTACCTTTTTTGGAACGCTACTGAGCTTACTTGCTCTATTTATCGCGATCTACTCGATCAAAATCTAATCTTCAAAGCCATCTGGCACCTGTACTCAACTCAGTTTGACATATGAGTAATAATTTCGTGATATAAGATATCTCATTGACCAACAAGTATAACCTCACAAATTCCCAAAATCAGACATGGCATCAACTCGTTTGTAAATATAGGTTTAAATCATTAATTTCAATTCATCTATGCTTCCATTCCAATTCATATTACTGGAATTTTATTTTATTCAACTCTTATATAAACCATCGATGAATTCAACGAATCAAACAATCGATAATCAATCAACAACCAATGCACCATCAAATCAATAAAATATGTATTCAATATTTATATTTACTTTGGCATAACATATTTCAATAACAATTCATTAAAATTTCTAATCCAAATTAATTTTATTAGATTTCAACAACATTTCTCAATTTAATTTCACTTAACCAAGTTAAATTCAATTCAAATTCCAAATCCAAATTTGAATATTATTCAAATCAATCAACCATCCCGATATCTCAATAATATAATAAAATTGTTTCTTTTCTATACAAAAACATATTTGGGTAAAATTATTTCATTTATCCTCTTTACCAAACATAAAATATTTGTATATAAAATTAACAAATACGCTCTCATATATATAAGCTCAATCTCGATCTAGGATATTACTAACCCCATGTCTATCGAGTTACACCACAGAGCCAAGGTTATTACTAAACCAATTGCTCTGATACCACTGTAACGACCAGAGGCAGTGGGCTAACCTCCCACCGTGGCTTACAGAGATACCTCAGAACTGCTTTTACGGCCAGCCTCTCGACTCGACCAACCCACATTGTCGGGAGATGTAGGGGAAAGAGTCTCCCATTCGCCACCAAACGCGAAGCGAGAACCCCCTATCATCCGTACCAATTAAGCAACCAGCTCTGATACCACTGTAACGACCCGAGAATTTCGACGCCAGAATCCCGACAATAATACACAACTCCTGTATCACTTGTCAGAACTCAAGTATCGAAAACACCAGATAGTTATTAGAAAGAATTTAGAGGGTGAGATAAGAAAGAAAGAAATATTAGAATAGAAGAAGTAGAAGAAAAATAACCAACACAACACAGAGTCTCACATCGCAGCGGAACAAAATATAATGCATAAATAAATCTTTATTGAGAGCTTTTAAAAATACTTACAATATCAGAGTACATCAACAAATCTGGACATTTATAATCATCTGTCCCATATACAACACACACAGCGGAATAGTAGTTATATATATAATCATACGTCTGAACTCCTCCAGCTCGTCTCTTCACAACATTCGAGAACCTGAACCTGAACAACCCAAGCTAACCCGAGCATTTACAGAACACCGGGTCTGTCTGGTGAACCAGAGTGAGAAAAACAAACTAAGTTTTAAGGGATCACACAACTTGATTTTAAAGTCAAAATCTTTTTAAAAGAAAATTATAATCGTAAGACCAAATCCACACATAAATACGGACGGTTTTTACCTTACGATAACCCAAAACGTTTTTGAAATCAATATCTTTTCTGATATTATAATAATGTCTAAATACAAGTAAATAGAATCTAGCGGAACGCTTGCATTTCACGCTCCACATATATAGTATACAATTAAAACCGCGGGCACTTATTGGAGATTGGATTCCGACTATGACAAGGTATGGAACCATCTGCCGATAGTGTATCTCTAGAGGCGAATACACTAGGTTCAACAAGAACGTCTTGCAACCCGGCCCTCACATGACCGACCACTCATTTCGCTTGAGTGTATCGAATGTATGTCACCAACGGTTGGGCTAAAACCACCGTTTCCCGATAAGGGGCAACATCGAAATAGATTAAAGAAGGAATTGGATTTTCTCTTGATATGTGATTATACACCCTAATGGGAGCAACCCACATAGCCATGTTGCCTGCCCGATTTTTGTCATTTCCCAGTTGATGAGGCTTGAGTCTACGGTTTATCAGCATATCATATTTACTTCGAATGTCACATCGTCAGATCCATCAACAGTCACCAATTGACGTCCACAACAATACGTTACGTGTTTGCTAAAAGAAGTTTCCTTCTCCGCTTCCACTCTTGGTACGGTTGGAGAAATCAATGTACGTGACCTTTCTGGAAATACTCTATCAGACATTTATCCATACAAGTCATCCAGGAAAAGGATGAACCGAAGGCACCCTCCTACCGCATTCTTGGAATCACCCTGAGAATCAGTAGCGAGAAGTCCTTGCAATCCATAGATTCCAACCACGACAGAATCACAGCATATCTCTGCTTGCAATCAGAGATTTTAAGTAATCCTTCCGCTTATGAAGATCAACGGTCTTCAATAGATCCATCTCGAATCAGCATCTTTAACGTAATCGTATTTGTTGGACGGAATGGTTTTCGAATATATATTCGATACTGGTCTTTCCGTATCAACAATCGTATGGGCCAAATTTGATAGTCGGTTATTTAACTATCAAATAAAACAAACATTCATCCGTATAAAAATGTATTCACTGATTTATTACTCAGCATCATTTAGCTTCTTTAACGAACCGTCCGTTAATTATACTCTTTAAATCTTCCAATATTTGAAACATCGCTTTTACTTCTTATTATAAAATAAGAATATTCTCTAAATTTATTTTATCCAACTTTTAAACTTTTCGAAAACAGTTCATAATATTATTTACGGAAATCATAACTTATGTTTCCTTAACCACTCTCGTTTATAATCTAACACTATCCTTTTGAAAACCTGTTTTAATCTCGACCTCATTTACTCAATTAATTATTAAGTAAATTCTTATTAAACTTTTTATATTTACGTTAATAGTTCTTTATAACATTTAGATACTAGCTTTGATCCTCTTATAGAATGAAAATTCATTGACAATTCTTTATTGTTATATTACAATTTATTTTCAACGACTAAATTCCCTTTGTTTAATACCACATAAACAAATATCTTCTACAATTATTATATCGATATATTCTCCAATCCTTAAATTGATATTTATCAAAACAATTCACTTATCGTCTGCAACAAATGTTACATATTTCCTTTCAAAGCCTTTATACTCTTCACATTCTCTTTAAGTTCTACTCGACAACTTATTCGCTGCCTAAAACAAAAAATAATCCTTTATAAATATTATATCTAAAAATAAATAGTTCATCTCATTTGTAACAAATGTTACAAAACGTTTTTTACAAACCACTAACCTTATTTCCTAGTTCGATTCCATTTCCAAAACTCTAAATTTCCATTTACAAAATCTTTTGTAAATTAAGTACGACAACTCACCATTCATTTTTATTTCCACATCTTTAACTTTGTTTACACATCTCATTTGCAATTCATTATCGATAACTAATATTCATTGTCGTTATTCAAAACATTAATTTCATTTATACTCGTGCCTTTAGTTAACACTCCGAACCCTGGAATATAACATTCTGAACCTCAAAATAAAACTCACTTTATGACCGTTAGGGCCTTTATAAAAACATTTCAACATTTAAATAGCAACACGACAAATTTATATCGTTTTAAACATTTATTTAATAATGTCTTGCATCTCTATTAGTTATATTTTATATTTTTATAAATTTGGCAAGTTTAACTTTGACTATTACCTTTATCATAAAAATTGTAGTTTGAATCTTCATAAAAATATATTCATATCTTTGAAACCATTCGAAATCCATTTAACATTTATTTCGATAAATCATTTCTTTTGATTGACGGTACTAAAGAGGAAAATGACTATTATAGTACCGAAACATGAAATATAAATCAATTTCACATTTCATAACAAACAATGTAATCATATTGATAAATATTATCAATATCAGTGAGGAATCCAGTTGGATTCCTCCAGCCTGTCATTAACTGCAAAAGAATAGTTACCCCAATCCAAATCATCCCTTTTGATATGGCAAATCAATGATCGTTTTCCATCTAAATAGATGACATAAACAGTTTAATAATACCAGTTAACAATAACTGTAACAGTCAATACGGGGATAATAACAACAGTTCAATCATTCAACCATTTAATTATAACGTTTATAGTGTTATAAATGTAACCACTGAGGTAAGTTACCTCACTTGGATTTAATCGTTAGAAATAACGATTAGTTAAATTAAACGAACGTTTAATTTAACTGTTTCAATCAATATATGAATATAAAATCAACAACGAACAAACAAACAAACAACCATTAACAACCATAGCACACAACTATAAAACCGACCTATATAAAATATAAGAAGGGAAAACTGAGTGAGTTTAACTCACCTCGGGTTTCCATTTGCTGTCAAAACAGTTTGTTTTAATAAAATTAAATGGACTTTTAATTTAATTAAAACTCTCAGCTGCGCCAAACTTTGTCCAAATCAGCTCCAACTTGTTACATTTGTCGGTACGGTTTCAACGTCTCCTTGTTGGACCGACGCTATTGTCCAATGGCTTGCTCGGCTTCCGGCGGAGCTCATTACAAATACTAGATACGAACTTAATGAATTCGGCTTGTCCCATGACAAGAAAATTCGCTGATATTACAATTGTTTAAGAATCAGAGAAAATAGAATAATTGACATGATAACTGAACCATTTAGGCAGTGTGTAGTTACTGCAATTCTTATTCGGTATGTTTACATTTGTCATCTCCTTTCTACATGTATTACGGCTTTTATATCCACAGTTGTCTTTGAACACGTTAGGATTAGACACGGTTAAATTAGGCATATTGATTAATGAAATAATTTAACATATGCAAAGACCTCAACCCATGTTATACTTACTGTTTCAGTTCGACGCATTATATATATTCAATTAGGGATACTTAAGCAGGTTAAAAAAAATTGATTAGACACATAATAAACGTGATTAGGAAAGATAGTACCTCCTTCTTTCGTTATCTCTTTCACCGGATACCAAAACAAACCCATGCACTCTTTCCTTGTTACTCCTCACGAATTCTGTCCTCCTTCCGTTTTTTTTCTTTTTCCGGAAAGCCCAACGTCCCCTTTTTCTTGCTGCAGCTACATGCGAGCAAAGTATGGCCTGTAAAGCCACATACCGTCCCCTTTCTTCTTGCTATAGGACACACGCACAGTATTCCCACTTCTCCAACTTACTCTCGGATGGCCAAGTCTGCATGCATCTTCTTCCCATTACATTCCCCTCTCAGTTTCACATTTTGCTTTTTATTTTCGTTTTATTTTTCTTTTTTTTAAAGGGAAGACTTCGGTTTCATTTGCTGAAACAAAATGGGCAGTTTAAGACTTTTAAATTTGCAGGAAGAAAAGAATGAGGAGGATGCTTGTTTATAGCAGAGCAACCGTGGGTACCAAGGAGTTTATGTATAGGTATGCAGAAAGAAAGAGTAGAGTAGCTATGCCTTTTTCAGAAACGTGGAGCTCAAGGATGTACGAAGTGTGCGGCGCAAGAAATTCATTTTTTGGGTTGCAAGTAAAAAGAAAATTATGGGCGCAAGAAATAGAAGGATTGGGATGCATGTATTCAAAAGAATTGGGACGCAAGGATGCTTTATTAAAAAAAAGGTTTTCAGTCCACGTAATCCATACACGCTGAATAGGTTTTTAGTAAAAGAGAGTATGGTGGTGGGATGCTTTATTAATAAAATAATGTAACCAAGTTTCGCCACGAGAAATCACGTTAAAAACCAATATAGACGATTTTCGTTTTCTGATAAAAAGGCTAATCTTAGTGTAAAAAAATATTCCGGACCCAATGGGACAAGTTCCGTCGAAATCCGACATCGTTTGAAAAAAAATCCTTTATAAAAGCAGAAATAAACACGCGTTTAATTTTTTCACGATCACAAGATAAATCGAATCAACTTGAAACCTTGAAATCCTATAATTATTGTTCAATACGAACCCAACGACACCAGTTTCGTCGCATTCTGAAACTGTTTTCGCGGTAGGCTATTTTTACGTGCACAGCGATACCATTTTGGACACCAAATTATTCGGTCTTCAAAAATAACAAACTATATATCTATCCTGACGCTAATCGACGATACGAACTCAATGGAACTAGTTTCGTTGCCAAATTCGATCGTCTGCTCAAGTTATCCCTAAATATCCCTTTATTAAATTAAATTAATTTAATTACGTGCTATAGAAAATGAACGGTCGTCTACGGCAACCGTGGTCACATACGACATCGGTTTGCCATGCAATTCAACACCATACAATAATTTAACGTTACGGTCCCAATGAAACTAGTTTCGTCGAAAATAGAGTCTGTTTGCAAAACGACTATTTTAAAGGCCTATAATTAAATAACGATTATTTTAAAATTTGATTCGTCCATAACTATAATTCTATAACACGAAATCTTGATTTTTCTCTTACATAGGAAAATTATAACCAACATGAATCCAACGTTTCTTGTTTTATAGAAACCCAACTTATATCGGATCATGTATATTCGATTGAAGTTCAAAACTCCAATTCACGAACTGCAGCGCCATTTCGAGCTCGATTTATAATTATATAAATATATAACGTTCAAACTTCGTTTAAATAACGAATTAAATATTAAAATCCTTTAAGATTCCAAATATAATATTTAAAATAATAAATTAAATAAAATATTTGACCGCCGAAAATACGGGATGTTACATTAGTAGAGGAGAGACCTCTAATCACCTTAGGATATACACTTGATATCATGGTTAATATCTGTTTATCTTGGAAAGATAGTTCGACTACATTGGATATCCTCTAGCATAGTAAGTGATCGAGGTCCTATCTTTACTAGTGGGTTTTGGAAATGGAGGTCAAGAAGCTTCGCAACCGTGAAGTTAAATTAGATAAGGTACAGTGGAGTGAAGCTTAAGAAAATGCGACTTAGAAGCCTGAAGACTAGATACGTGCATCATTCCCTTTTTAAGGGTGTATCATTGATTCCCCTTTTTCTGTTAAGTTTATACTAGTCTTTATCTTTTAAGGTATATCCTCCAGGTCATATCTTCGATCCTTAAGTAGAAGCCAATGGATGTAAACATGTGTTTGAAACATGTTATGATTGATCATTGCAAGTGGTTGCTAGTGGTTGATCGTGGATGCATGTGCACACATTAGGCACTAGATCAGCTCAGTCACTTTCATATTGCATTTGCATATATGTATTTGTTTATGGATTGAACTTGATGTGTTATCCTGTGGACGTTGCATTTGAGTGAATGGTTGTGCACTCATATAGAAATAATATGTATTATTAGGATTGCATGCATATTGGACGCATGACACTGACATGATTTGCATTAAGAATGTCAACTAAATCAGTAGACCGCTTGATTTTGCATTAAATAAGGACATGTACTCACACTATGCATATGATCATGAAAGCATTAGAAATCTTTTAAGGAAAATGGACGCCTGTGTTTGATGGTTGAGTAGATGGGTGATTGGATGGTAGGATATAAGTTCTCCTCGACTTGAAGATTTCGGGGACGAAATCATAAAAGGAGGGGAGAATGTAACACCCTGTATTTAATGTTAACGTTATAGTAATGAATCAAAGAATAATTAATTTCAAATGTGAGAATTAAGGGAAATGGGTTATGCCATTGCGTTCGTCTCGGAATTCTGCTTGAGATAGAGTCGAGTTTGCGTAAAACGGATATCGTATGAAGGAGATATGGATGAATGAAGTTAGACAGAATACTAGAAAAAAAAATAGAAATGCACTGGCGCACTTGGGAAGTGCGCCAGTACAAAAATTGCACTGGCGCACCTACCAAGTGGGCCCAGGCCGGGCTGAGAGCCTGCACAGCTTTTTGGTGTGTTCTGATCCATATTGTGAGTCATTGCTGGGTCCTTTCTGACTCCTTGCTGAGTCATTAGGGCTGAAGTGTCACCCTATCCTGACTGAATGGTTGTGGTTAACTCTAGGATCATCCGACGGCTCTAATTAAATTGAAATTCTATATAAACAACCCAATACTCAACCTAAAATCGCATAAAAATAATCCTGAAACTATCATGTCGTCAGTAGATAACTTGGAGTAGTCGTCACCGCTTTCAATTCAAAGACGAGATAAAAGCCTACATCAAAATCAAATTAAAAGTAATATAGTTCAACGATCTACATCAAAGGAAAGCTATTTAGCTTCAGAAAATAGATTTCAGAAAAACAAGACTTGCCTATATTTTGTAAGTACAGTTATATTTCCGATTTAAACATTAACTGGAAGTCATGGCTTGTAAGAAACTGATATTAGAACGGTGCCTACTGGTTTATCTATGTGGATTCATGTTTATTTATGCGATTTTCCTATGTTATATTCTGCTGGTGAAACTGTTGCCTATGACTATGACTATGTCTAAGAGACCTATGCCTAAGACTATGACCATGAACTGTTGCCTATAAAATTATTGCCTATGACCATGATTCATGACTATGAGACTGTTGCCCACGACTTTGATTCATAACTATGAGACTATTGCCTATGACATTGATGAAGAAATTATTGTGATTAGTCGCCCATGACTATTGTGGTTAATTGCCTATAACTATTGTAGTCAGTTTCTTATGCATATTCCCATTGTTACAATTTACAGATCATGTTGTACCTTGAACTGGCATTATGTTGGACCAAATCACCTTTGCCTATTCCCTTGATTATGTTGGATCTCATATTTAGTGTGTAACTTGGCTAGTTTACTCCTATTCACTATTATGTACATCGAACCTGTTGGAGCCATTATTTTTTCATGCCTATTCTTTTATATCAATTCTTGTGCTTATCCCCTATTCCTTTTGTTAGTGCCATTTCATGAGTACTTAGAAAACTTGTGAAATCATGTTATACGTACGATTATGATGCAGGGATTGGGCATAGCTTAATTAAGTTAATTTGGCACAATAAATATGTTGGCATAATCTGAATTGACTATAATAGTGAGTGATTTACATGCATATTAGACTTGGGCATAAATTGATAAATTTTAATTGGCCGCAAAGTATGTAATTGGCATGTAAATCAAGTTTTTGACATAAACGGTAAACTAGAATATTAAATCTAGTTTTGACATGAATTGTAAATTGGAATATTAATCAAGATTGGGCATGAACTGAAAAAGGGGAATATTAAATCTAAATTGGTATAAACTGCAAGTTAGGCTAATTGATAGGTAAATCAAGTTTTGGGCATAAAATATAAGTATGTTAATTGGCATGACAAATGAATATGATCTAGGCTAAATTGATTTATGAAAAATTTACATAAATAGTAAATACGTAAATTAGAGAAGAGGAAAATGCTTAACCCAAGGTTAGATTGAGTTGTAGTGTAAAACTGCCCGGAACTGACCGGCACATCCAGTAACCACAACAATACCTGTCTAATGTGAGAGGTTAGTGCATCAACCCCAGAAAGACCCGAGGTTAGACTGAGTTGTGGTGTAAAACTGCCCGGAGCCGAACGGCATATCCAATAACCACAACAATAACTGTCTAATGTGTGCGGTTGGTGCTTTAATTAATTGATTAAAGCTCATGAACAATCAAGCTACAAATGGTGAGGTTAAGTAATTAAGGAAACACTTAACCAACTTAACATGTTAACTAAGACAAGAAGGGTGGGGTTAAGTAATTGAGAAAACACTTAGCCAATTCAACATGTTAACTAGACAAGATTGATAGGGGTTAAGTTAATTTGGACACTTGACCAACTTAACATGTTAACAAGGCAAATTTTGTGGGGGTTAAGTAACTAAGGAAACACTTAACCATTATAACATGTAAACTAGCCAAGTGGGTAAGGTTAAGTAAATGTTTAACCGTTATAACATGCTAACTAGACTAGATGGTGGGGTTAAGTAAACTTAGAACACTTAGCCGTTATAGCATGATAAATAAACAGGGTTAAGTTAATGAGAGACACTTAACCAGTATAACCTGACAAACGAGTAAGGTTAAGGAACACTTAACCAATTTGACATGATATATGGTAGGTTGAGTCAACGTAAACTGCTGGATAACACTTAACCAATCCAACATGACGAGGAAAAGAACTAAGTAGTAAACCTTAGTTAAGAGGACTAAGTTGTAAACCTTAGTTAAGAAAACGAACAATTCAGGAAACTAAGTAGTAAACCTTAGTTAAGAGAACTAAGTAGTAAACCTTAGTCAAGAAAACCAAGTAGAATACGAGGAGGAGCGAACGCCCATCTGATCATGAAGAAGGCTCCAATGAACTGGGTTACGAAGCACGCAGCTTCGAGGGGACGTGAGGGTACTCTTGGTATCCCTCTGTGAGGTTGAAGATGATCCTCCTGGGCTCACAAAGGTTAAGGTCTGTGTTAGAAGAGCCAAGGGTATGCCTTGGTTGCAATAATAAGGCAACCTAAAGACTAGGATGGACCAGCGTGATTCGGCGAGACCAGTATTTGCCCTATGATAGCATCTCGTCGTCTACCTACCATCTTGAGTCAGTCGAGATACGTGAAGAGAAAAGGCGGAGAACTCCAACAAACCATATACTTGCTATCTAGTTATGGGCGAGGTTGGCCCATAGGTTGGTGGGGGCATAGAGGGGCCTGCGTACATTTCTCATTCTTGATTTTCTTGGGTGCCTTTCATTTGTTAGTTGAGGGAGGGGTCTAGTGCGACCATAGCCACTGTAAAAGCAGACCTTAGCATCTGCAATCGGCAGATATCTGAAAGCTCCCGACCGAGTTCCGTGTTTCTTAATTAGCCCTCCCACGGGACTCGAGTCGCATATATACAGGACATGTGCATCTAGACATCGATAACGATTCAAGACACATATGTGGGGAAAGTCTAGGAACATATACCGCTCTGGGTATTGTGTCCTAGACTAGGGGGCATCGTTCGATAGGTAGCATAATCCCTAGTTGGACCTAGGTCGCGTAAACCCTGAATCCGAGAAACAATCAATAGGTAGCATAAACCCCAGTGGCCCTGGGTAGCGTAAACCCTGGTTGAATTTAGGAAGCATTCGATAAGTAAACCCTAGTTGGATCTAGGTAACACTCGATGGATAAGGGATTGCATACAAAATAAAAAGGGGATCATTTTATCATGAACACATGAAGATAGTTGAAGTAGTCCTTAGTGGGTGCAGAGAAATAGAAGTGGATGCGATAGCCGTTTCCGTTAATCTTACCTTGTCTTGTTTTAGGATTATCTTATCACTATGGTATAGCTCTAAGTTCAGTTTGTTCATGTCATAGTCCTTTTCTTGTTTACATGCTGAAGTATAACTGGACTTACCAAACTTATGTCGGACCTAATTTGTTTTCGCCTCTTTTCTTCCGTTCCCCCTCCCCAGGTAGCCAGGGAGGGAATAGCTCAGCTCATTTTGGACCGTTACTCTTTTCGAGCTTGAAGATTCTTTGATGCATTGCTTTGAACTCCATTTTATACTACTATGGCTGGCTCATGCTTTATTGGGGAACATCATTGTCAGTTTATGCTTCTTTATTTTAAACAAGACAGATGCTTTGTTGTAATAAGTATTGGTATTGTAAAATAATCTTTGTACAAGCTGTGTTTTAATAAATAAAGGTTATTTATTTTCCGCTGCTTTATTTGTCTGTCTTGTAATTTTTCTGCAACTTGTACCAAAAATGCTCCACCGAAGTTAAGGCATTCCCTTTATGAGTGACCTTAACGGAGGTGGGGTGTTACACGTAATAAATATCAAATTAGTTCTTTAATTGATTCTCATTTGTGTTGTTCTCCATTTTTTCAACAAGTGTTTAAGATTCAATCAATAATTTTATTCCCATTTATTTCAGTTACTATCCATTGATTAGTAAATTCTCTTCAAATCAAAATGCAGTAAAATCAATCATCATGTCAACTGCAGATTGTACCTGATTTTAGGACTGATCACTTTGGAATTTTACTGAATAGAACTTAATATGATGTTAATAAGACAAATTAGAATTTTGACGCTAGTAGATTCATGTCTATAATAAATTTTATGATCCTTATGAAGGAAAATCTATGCCAATTATAGTTCATTTATTAGTAACCTATTGTTGTTTGTTAGCCGTAATATTCATAAACTATGCTCAATTGTAGCTGTCATTCCTATATTATGTGATATATGTCAGTTTAAATGACTATATTGATTAATAGTCATCGAAAACTCATACAAATAGGATTACTATTTGGAATATCCTACAAATTTAAGCTGTTATATTTTTTGTATTGCACCAAAGATTTATTTACCACTAAAACTATAAGTTCATCCGTAAATTATTGTGGCTTTTTTTTTGTATTTTGCTGAAGTTTACTCTTTTTCTACATCATGTAATTATTATGTTAATCAAAGAAATAAAAGCTAATTATCAGTGGTTTTTTTTCCTTTAATAACTTTGCACTTTGGTTGAATTTATGCGCTCATTTTGGAAACTTCTAAAACTGCTAACAAGATGTTTATGGATAAATAAACGTAATAAATCTCAAATCACCTTTTATGGATTCTCATTTGTGTTCCCTTCTCCATGTTTTCAACAAGTGTTTCAATTTCAATCAACAATTTTATTCCCATTTATTTTAATTACTATCTGTTGACAATTTTTTTTGACTATTATCTGTTGCTAACCAAAAACAAATATGTTTTCACATTGACTTTTGGGATTTACCATGTTAAAATCCATTTTCATTTTGCATTTCAGGCAACATTGATTAGTAGAATTTTCTTCATATCAAAATGTAGTAAAATCAATTATCGTGTCTACTGCAGATTGTACCTGTTTTTGGACTGGTCACTTTTGAATTTAATTGAATAAAACTTAATATGATGTTAACAAGACAAATTAGAATTTTGACGCTAGTAGATTTATGTCCATAATAAATTTTGCGATCCTTATGAAGGAAAATCTATGCTAATTGTAGTTGATTTATTCGTAACCTATTGTTGTTTGTTGGCCATAGTATTCATAAACTATGCTCAATTGTAGTTGTCATTCCTATATTATATAATATATGTTAGTTTAAATGACTGTATTGATTAATTGTCATCGAAAACTCATACAAATAGGACTGTTTGGAACATCCTACAAATTTAAGATGTTATATTTTTTGTTTTGCACCAAAGATTTATTTACTACTAAAACTATAAGTTCGTCCGAACATTATTGTGGCCTTTTTTTATATTGCTGAAGTTTACTCTTTTTCTATATCATGTATTATGTTAATCAAAGAAATAAAAGCTAATTATCAATGATTTTTCTTTTGTATACTTTGTGTTGTTAAAGTGGTAGGTTCATAAATGTGAACATTGTTCTCATCAGAATGCCATTTTTTTATCTTTATGGTAATTGTCATATTTACAAAAAATGGTAAGCAAGTTATTTTCCAGTATAACATTCCCTTTTTCACCGTAAATACTTTCCATATTTACTTTCTTCATATACACACATAAAACCATAAACAAAAAGACAAAGAATATGCCATGCATTCAAATATGTATTTCTACAGCAAACCTTCACCCACTTGACCTCTTTCAAATGTTGGTTTGCAGTCCCACGACCTGCTGTGTGTGTTGGAATACATATCAGATTAATGCCAATACACTATGTTGCACATAGGTGGATACTGAAACTGAAAAATGTAAATTTAGCTTATGTTATGTTGTGTACCTTCATCCACAGTATCATATTGACGCAGCACATGTGGGGACTAAAGTTAAAGTTGATGCTTCCATTACTGTTATGCTTGCTTTTTGCAATGGTGACCAGACTATTTTTTAACCTAAAAGCTTTAGCAGTAAAGATAATATTATATCACAAATGCAGAGTTAACAATCCCTTTGATGTTTTTTGATCTTGCACTAAATTTTATTTTTGTATTTTTATATGAAGCTTAAAGTCTTTATATCCATCAAGCCTTCAACAACAAAAAATCAGCTTTTTGTTTGTATAATTTTGTAACACCCCGTAAATTTAAATATTAAAGTTAAAAAAATTAAAGAATACTTAATTTCAAATGTGAGAATCAAGGGAAACAGGTTACGCCATTGTGTTCGTCTCGGAATTTTAGTTGAGATAGAGTCCGAGTTTGCATAAATTGGACTTCGTATGAAGAAGTTATGGCTATCGGAAGTTTCTAGAAATTCAAAAACGAATTCAGACTCAGAACTGGGTAGGGCGGGAAATTTCCCGCCAAAGGCCAGGTCGACCATAGTGTCAACCTCCCCCTATACAGGTCGACCTTAGTGTCGACCTGCCCCCCCCCCCCCCCCCCCGGGCAGATCTGAAAGATGACGATTTTGTGACTCAATGCTGAGTCATTAGGGCTGAGGTGTCACCCTATCTTGGCTGGATGGTCTTGATTTGAGTCTAGGTTGATCGGATGGCCTAAATTAATCCTAAATTCTATATAAACACATGTAGACTCAAACCCTAAAACCAAATAAAAATTAGAACCATGGTCATCATGCTATCACCTTGCAACCTAGAGTAGCCGCCACCAACTAGAGGGAAAGTGAAGCTAATCAACTCAATTCAACTCAAATTTATAACAACAACAACAACAAATTTGTCTACTTCAAAGGCGAGCTAAATCAATTTCAGAACTCAGATTCCAGAACTCAAGACCTTCTTTGAGTTGTGAGTTCAATATCTTTAATAAGATAATCAGGTTAAGTTATAAATTGGGTTATATGGCTATGTTTGTAAGACATTGAAAAAATGTGATATTTTGGGAATATATGCTAATTGTTCATAACGATAGTTTTGTTGTGGATTCCTTTTCATATGCCAAATCACCTATGTTCAACTTGATTCACGTTTGATATCATTTTATATGCAAGTTTGGGTGTAGATTATATGCTAGTTTCTATATGAATTGTACACAAGTTTACACGTGAATCAAATAAAGTGACTATATGCAAGTTTAGGTAGAATTTGGATTCACATATATGCAAGTTTACGCCTTTAGATTTAGATCTATGATGTACATAGTTTTATGCAAGTTTATGACTATGGCCTAAAACTATATTATATATATGCAAGTTTACACCTTTGGATTTAGATCTATGATGTACATAGTTTTATGCAAGTTTGTGATTATGGCCTATGCAAGTTTTGGATGAAAACTATATTACATATATGAAAGTTCACACCTTTAGGCCTATGTTTAGATTCATGACAATAACAAGTTTATGCAAGTTATGTTGTAATCCTTATTTGCAAGATTAGATCCATTTTGTGTGTTATGCAAATTTGCAATGTTTCCCCTTTTATGAGTTAGACTAATTGCTAGTCTAACATACATATATGTCATGATAAGCGAACGAACAACGTGGGGACGACGACGGGGGTAATATTGAATATACACATATTGAGAATGGGGATAATGGCCTTGAAAAAGGCATATAATTAAATTAAGACATTAATTGGAAAAATTGGCATTTATGGACATAATTGTGACAATTATGGACATAAGTATATTAGGAATTTAATTACAAATTTTGAATAGGGATATTAATCCACTTTGGGGTTAAATAAAGATGTGTAATAATAAACCGTCTAAGACACGAGGTTAGACTCATTTGTGGTGTAAGACTGTCCGGACCCGCCCAACAAATCCAGCAGCCACAAATGCCAGTCTAATGTGAGAGGTGAAGGCATGAACTAAATACATAACAGTTATAAAGACACGAGGTTAGGCTCGTTTGTGGTGTAAGACTGCCCGGACCCGCCCGACAAATCCAGCTGCCACAAATGCCAGTCTAATGTGGGAGGTCTTTACAAGGTTACGATGTTAATGAATTAAGAAACACTTAACCAGATAAACATGTGGTGGGACATGAAGGGTTAGGTAGGTGCCTTGGGTGGCATGTGAAAATCAAGTGGGTGCCTTGGGTGGCATGTGAAATATGATTAGATACACTTAACCAAAATTGAAACATGTAAGAAGACATGGATAAGAATAGGGTTAAGTGGGGAAAAACCTTAGAGGGGACCAAGCATAGGTGGAAAGTTTGTGTCATGCATGGGGGCCCTTTTCAAACTAGTAACCCATTAAGTATCTTTATGGGCTCGACCCAAGTCAAGGACGGGACACGCGTACTGGATTTGATTGTAAGAGGTCAAAACGGGTTAGCGGTGGCAATGCATGTCCAACGGGGTCATATGCGTGTGTGGGCCCGGGCTGGTAGGTAAGACGTTGTTGCATCGTGTAGGTATAAACCGTGCATTTTGGTGGTATCGGGTTGCCACTTTGGGGAGTGATACACCCCATTGTGGGGCCAGCACGGGTATCTACGAGTTAGGGAGCCGATCAAATGGGGGTAGTGGGTGCACCTAGTGGAGATAGGGGTAGATGACACCTATGAAGGCAGCTAGGGGTACACGAAACTACCATTATCATTATTGAGTTCTGTAGGTGGGATCTACTTTTAGGGTGTTTGGTGTGGTGCAGTGTAGTAATTATCCTATAGTGATTAGGTACGCCTTTAACGTTATCTTCGTTCATCTTATTCCCTTTGTTTGCTCTGTCATACCCATTGGTTCACAGTCATTTCCTTATTTTCCAGCTTATACCTTGTCCTAGTTAGTTAATGATTATATTGTTAAAGTTATTGCACTCGCTAGACTTTATGTCTGACCCCTTTGTTTCCACCTCTTTTCTTCCTCCCCCCAGGTGCTCAGGGTGGGACTAGTACTAGTGGAGCTTGATTTGGACAGCTTTATCTCTTTCTCTGGAAGTTTGGTTGGATCGCTGAAGTAAAAGTTCAACCTATCTAACTTATGGCTATTTTATGTGGGGTTATGTATTTCATTTTATGTACTCTGATTTAGTCAAGATGGATATTATATATTTGACTCTAGTCTTTGGTTTTTGATGATGTAATCAAACTGATTTGTTTACCGCTGCAATGAATGAAGTTTCTAATTTTTAAGTACTATTGTATATCTGTCTTGTTGTTAAGTTTCTGTTCTATACACACTTAAAACTCTCCATAGAAGTTAATGCATTCCCCTTGTGAGTGACATTAACGGACATGGGGTGTAACACGTGGTATCAGAGATGAAGGTTACCAGAATAGATAAGATATTTTGGAAAAACTATTTTTCAAAAGCATTTTATAAAGAAATACTTTCAAAAGTATGTTTTAAGGAGAATATCTTCAAGAGAAAAGTTTATTTTAAAAACATAACCCCAAGAGCCATATATCTTTCTTTCGAATTCTTCGTTTGAATCTCTTTATTTTCCTTTCAGCATGTCTGGAATTCCCGAGATACCCGAGGGGATACCGATACCAGGATGGTTTAGAAGGTATCTCGAAGCTAGGGCCAATGTCGCAGGCCCAACAAATGCTCCTCCTCCTCCTCCCCGTGTTGACACTTTCACAAAGATATGCAAGGACTTTCGGGTAATGGGCGGGAAACCTTTTCACGGGTCGGAGACGTTTTTTGAAGCTCGAAATTGGCTAAAGGAGGTGGAAAAATTGTTTGGAATCTTCGAGATAGAAGATGGAAGAAAGGTCCAGGTAACTGCCTGGTTAATGAAGGATGAGGCCTCATTTTGTTGGGAGGTCACTAATGGAGAGCGTCCAGTTGATACATGGCCGAATTTCAGGCGTAGGTTTGAGGCAAAGTTTCTCTTACGGGCTGAAGAGAATCTATACATGGAAAGGTTTTTGGCATTGAGGCAGGGGAATCTGTCAGTGAAAGAATACGTCAACAAGTTCAATCAGTTGGCAAGATTTGGCTTGGACTTGGTGAATACACCCAAAAAGAAGGCCCTGAGATTTGTTAAGGGTTTGATCGAGCCGCTACATGGGTTAGCTATAACCCACATCCCTATGGGGGCCACCTTTGAGAGACTAGTTGACATGGCACTTATGCATGAAGAGTAGAAACGTGCCAATGTTAATAAGGCACCTGAGAAGAAAGGGGATCAAAAGAAACCACAACAGCAACAGCAAAACAAGAAGGGTAGTAAAGACAACAATGGTAAGGGAAAGAAAAGATGCTTTAACTCTGGGACACCAGGCCATCTAAGCAAAGACTGTAGGAAGAAGAAGAAGATTGGTTGTTTCTACTGTGGCGAAGCAGGACATCTAACTAAGGACTGCCCAAAGAAAGGGCAGAGGGTAGGGCCTACCTCTGGAGTGCAGATTCAGCCTCTCATGGCCCCAGGGCAGTCAAGGGGGCGGGTCCAGGCTCTCATGGTTCCACTGCTGCAAGAACGAGGTGGAGCGATTTCCGTTGAAAGTTTAGTTTATCTTTTCGATCATCCTGTTCGCACCCTCTTTGATTCTGGCGCATCGCACTCTTTTATATCCGCTGCTTTAGTTGAGACACTACACCTAAATACCAGTATAGTAGAGGATCCCTTAGTTTTTTCAAATCCAATTGGGGGCTAGGCCTATTTGTCGATGATTTGTTTGGATTTAGAAATTTCTATACATAGCGTTGGGTTTAGATGTGATGCTTATGTTTTGGGCTTCATGGGCTATGGGTCAATTTTGGGCATGGATTGGCTATCCAGAAATGGAGCCATCCTAGATTGTGAAAAGGGATAAGTTAGGCTTATGACTCGCTTAGGCGACACTCTTGAAATCTCTTGTAATCCCATGAATTCTGTTATGCTAAGTTATCTAGAATCTCTTGACGCATCTGTTGAGGATTTGCAGTTTGTTAGATTGGTCGGTGAATACTCGAATGTCTTCGATGAAGTTCGAGGTTTACCCCCGAGGCGTGAGATAGACTTTCGAATATACTTAGTAGATAATGCAAAGCCAGTTGCATTACCAGTGTGCCACATGGCTCCGAGAGAGAGAAGAGAACTCAGTAAGCAAGTGAAAGTATTGCTAGAGAAGGGGTTCATAAGAAGAAGTATTTTGGAGTGGGGTGCTCCAGTCGTTTTTGCTACAAAAGTTGATGGTTCACTTAGATTGTGTGTGGACTATAGAGAGCTGAATAAGCTAACAAAGAAGAACAGACACCCATTACCGAGGATAGACGATGTATTCGATCATTTGGTGGGAGCTTCTATTTTCTCGCAATTGGATTTAGCTACAGGGTTTCATCAGCTAAGGGAGGTTGAAGATAGCATCGATAAGACTGCATTTAGAACTCTCGACGGTTTCTTCGAGTGGCCTGTCATGCCTTTTGGTTTGACGAATGCACCCGCATACTTTGTTGACTTAATGAGTAGGGTGTTTAGGGAGTTTCTGAACAAGTTTATGGTAGTCTTTGTAGACGATATTCTAGTTTTCTCTAAAAATGAAGAAGAGCATGCCCTACATCTTAGGAAGTCTTAAAGACCCTACGAGCGCATCAGCTAAAAGCTAAGTTCTCCAAGTGACATTTTTGGAGAAAAGAAGTGAGGTTCTTAGGACACGTGGTTTCTAAGGAAGGGATAGCTGTGGATCCCGCCAAGATAGTGGTAATCAAAGATTGGAAAATGCCTAAGAACGCAACCGAAGTAAGAAGCTTTTTAGGGTTGGCTGGCTATTATAGGAAGTTCATTGAGGACATCGCGAAGATATCAGCCCCTCTCACTCGATTAACGAAGAAGAATTTGACTTTTACTTGGGATGTTGACTGTGACGATGCTTTCCAACGTCTGAAGAGAGCTTTGACGACAACTCCGATTTAAGTTTTGCCAGACGGGAGTAAGGCATTCACTGTATATACCGATGCTTGCGGGACAGGTCTTGGCGCAGTTTTAATGCAAGAGGGAAGGGTGATATGCGATGGTGGAAGACAGTTGAAAACCCACGAAAAAATTTACCCTGCCCACGACTTGGAGTTGGCGGCCATTGTTTTTGCGCTTAAGTCATGGAGTCATTATTTGCTTGGTGAGAAGTTTGAGTTGTATATAGACCATAAGTCGTTAAAATATTTATTCTCTCAGAAGGACCTAAACTTGAAGCAACAGAGATGGATGGAGATTTTGGCATCCTACGATTTTGAGATCGTATATACCCCTGGCAAGGGTAACGTTGTAGCTGACGCCCTAAGTAGGAAGAAGTTAACTTTAAGTCCCTTGTTTGTAGAGCGGTAGAGTTTGGAGTATATATATTCCTTTGACTTCAGACCCTCTATCGAATATGTACCTGGATTGTTGGCATCATTAGAGGTGCAACCTACACTTTTGGGTCGAGTTGGAGAGGCACAGCGGAACGACCCACAGTTGGTTGAGATAGTAGGCAAGCTTATTGGAGGGGAGTCCTCAAGACATCTTGATAGATATGTTATAAATGAAAGAGGTTGGCTACGTAGAGATGGAAGACTTTGCATACCACAAGATGAAAGTTTGAAGTAGGCAATCCTTGAAGACTTACATCGCTCTAAGATGACCATACATCGCAGTGGTGATAAGATGTATAGGGATATGAAGCAAGTTTTCTTTTGGGCCAGAATGAAGAAGGACGTGGCCGAGTTCGTTGCTAGATGCTTAGTGTGCCAGCAAGTCAAGGCGGAACAAAAGAAGCCCAGAGGTTTTCTCCATCCCTTAGAGATTCCGCTTTGGAAATGGGAAAGCGTTTCCATGGATTTTGTAGATGGGTTACCAAGATCGAGGAAGGGTAATACGGGGATTTGGGTTATTGTAGACCGACTTACTAAAAGTGCCCATTTTATACAAGTCAAAAGTAAAAGGACCGCCGCGTGGTTAGCATCTATTTACCTTTGAGAGATAGTCTGTTTGCATGGCATACCCTCCTGCATTGTGAGCGATAGAGATCCTATTTTCCTAAGCGAATTTTGGAAGAGGTTACAAGAGCCGGTTGGAACGCAATTATGCTTAAGTACCACTTATCATCCTCAGACGGACGGCCAGACCGAGAGGGTGAATCAGATTCTAGAAGGCCTTCTAAGGCTATGCATTCTAGACTTTGGAGGAACATGGGAAGAACACCTTCCACTAGTAGAGTTCGCCTATAATAATAGTTTTCAGGCTAGCATTGGCATGACACCTTTTGAGGCTCTTTATGGATGACCGTGCCGATCACCTACATGTTGGTGGGAATCCACGGATAAGGTTTTGCTTGGACCTGACATGATTAGGGAGACTTCGGAGAAGATAGACCTGATTCGATAGCGAATGAAGACGGCGCAGGACCGACAGAAGTCATATGCGGATAAGAGACGAACCGATCTTGAGTTCAATGTTGGGGACATTGTTTTTATTAAGGTGTCACCGTTAAGAAATGTAATCCGCTTTGGATCTGTAGGGAAGTTGGCACCAAGGTTCGTAGGACCCTTTCCAATTACAGAGAGGATTGGGCAGATGGCGTACAGAGTAAAGTTACCATAGAAGCTCAGCGGAGTTCATGACATGTTTCACGTTTCACAATTGCGTAAGTGTTTTCACGATACGGTGGAAGTGGTAGAGTCGAGCACACTCGAAAAAGTGGAAGTAGAGCGCAATGCCACAATCAAACGAGCTCCTACACGCATTCTCGGATCAGAGGTCAAAAAACTTCGCAACAAAGAGGTCAATTTGGTCAAAGTGCAATGGGGAGATGATCAAAGAGACGCAACTTGGGAGACAGAAGATAAGATGCGTACATTGTACCCTTTCCTTTTCGAGGGTATGTTTTAATTTCTCCTTTTTCTACCGCTTTGTTGATACTTGTCCTATCTTTTAGTATTATCTTTGCGATGACATCTTCGATCTTTAGTTAGGAAGAACCCTATGGTTGAAACATGTGTTTAAGACATGTTATGTCTAATAAATGCAAATGGATGCAAGTGGTTGCTAGTGGTTGCTCGTGGATGCATATACACACACCTTAGGCACTAGATCGGCTCAATCACCTTCATGTTGCATATAAATGTGTGTGCATATTTAAATTAATGGACGTATAATGGTTGTGTCATCATATGGATGCTGCATTTTGATGAATGGTTGTGCACAGATCTAGAAATAATATGTATCGATAGGATTCTTTCTAATACATAATGGACGCGTGGCACTATCATGATTTGCATTAAGGAGGTCAACTGAATCAGTAGACCGCCTGATTTTGCATTAGGTAAGGAACATATACACACACTTCTTGCATATGATCATACAACATTAGAAATTTTGTAAGGACAATGGATGCCTGTTTTTGATGGTTGAGTAGATGGATGATTGGATGTTAGGATATGCATTCTCCATAACTTGGAGATTTCGGGGGTGAAATCTTTTAAGGAGGGGAGAATGTAACACCCCGTAAATTTAAATATTAAAGTTAACAAATTAAAGAATACTTAATTTCAAATGTGAAAACCAAGGGAAACGGGTTACGCCATTGTGTTCGTCTCAGAATTCTGGTTGAGATAGAGTCTGAGTTTGCGTAAATTGGACTTCGTATGAAGAAGTTATGGCTGTAGGAAGTTTCCAGAAATTCAAATTTAAATTTAATTCAAAAACGAATTCAGACTCAGAACTGGGCAGGGCGGGAAATTTCCCGCGCAAGGCCAGTTCGACCTGGGGGTCGACCTTAGTGTCGACCTCCCCCTATACAGGTCAACCTTAGTGTCGACCTGGGGGTGGACCTGCCCCCCTCCCCCCTCCTGGGCAGATCTGAAAGAAGACGATTTTATGACTCAGTGCTGAGTCATTAGGGCTGAGATGTCGCCCTATCTTGGCTGGATGGTCTTGATTTGATTCTACGTTGATCGGATGGCCTAAATTAATCCTAAATTCTATATAAACACATGTAGACTCAAACCCTAAAACCAAATAAAAATTAGAACCGTGGCCATCATGCTATCACCTTACAACCTAGAGTAGCCGCCACCAACTAGAGGGAAAGTGAAGCTAATCAACTCAATTCAACTCAAATTTATAACAACAACAATGAATTTGTCTACTTCAAAGGCGAGCTAAATCAATTTCAGAACTCAGATTCCAGAACTCAAGACCTTCTTTGAGTTGTGAGTTCAATATCTTTAATAAGATAATTAATAAGTTAATTAGGTTAAGTTATAAACTGGGTTATATGTCTATGTTTGTGAGACATTGGAAAAATGTGATATTTTTTGAATATATGCTAGTTGTTCATAATGATAGTTTTGTTGTGGATCACTTTTCATATGCCAAATCACCTATGTTCAACTTGATTCACGTTTGATATCATTTTATATGCAAGTTTGGGTGTAGATTATATGCTAGTTTCTATATGAATTGTACACAAGTTTACATGTGAATCAAATAAAGTGACTGTATGCAAGTTTAGGTAGAAATTAGATTCACACATATGCAAGTTTACACCTTTATATTTAGATCTATGATGTACATAGTTTTATGCAAGTTTATGACTATGGCCTAAAACTATATTATATATATACAAGTTTACACCTTTGGATTTAGATCTATGATGTACATAGTTTTATGCAAGTTTGTGATTATGGCCTATGCAAGTTTTGGATGAAAACTATATTACATATATGCAAGTTCACACCTTTAGGCCTATGTTTAGATTCATGACAATAACAAGTTTATGCAAGTTATGTTGTAATCCTTATTTGTAAGATTAGATCCATTTTGTGTGTTATGCAAATTTGCGATGTTTCTTCCCTTTTATGAGTTAGACTAATTGCTAGTCTAACATACATGTATGTCATGATAAGCGAACGAACAACGTGGGGACGACGACGGGGGTAATATTGAATATACACATATTGAGAATGGGGATAATGGCCTTGAAAAAGGCATATAATTAAATTAAGACATTAATTGGAAAAATTGGCATTTATGGACATAATTGAGGCAATTATGGACATAAGTATATTTGAAATTTATTTACAAATTTTGAATAGGGATATTAATCCACTTTGGGGTTAAATAAAGATGTGTACTAATAAACCGCCTAAGACACGAGGTTAGACTCGTTTATGGTGCAAGACTGCCCGGACCCGCCCGACAAATCCAGCATCCACAAATGTCAGTCTAACGTGAGAGGTTGAAGGCATGAATTAAATGCGTAACAATTGTAAAGACACGAGGTTAGGCTCGTTTGTGGTGTAAGACTGCCCGGACCCGCCCGACAAATCCAGCTGCCACAAGTGCCAGTCTAATGTCGGACGTCTTTACAAGGTTACGGTGTTAATGATTTAAGAAACACTTAACCAGATAAACATGTGGTGGGACATAAGGGGTTAGGTGGGTGCCTTGGGTGGCATGTGAAAATCAAGTGGGTGCTTTGGGTGGCATGTGAAATACGATTAGATACACTTAACCAAGATTGAAACATGTAAGAAGACATGGATAAGAATGGGGTTAAGTGGGGAAAAACCTTAGAAGGGACCAAGCATAGGTGGAAAGCTTGTGTCATTCATGGGGGCGCTTTTCAAACCAGTAGCCCATTAAGTATCTTTGTGGGCTTGACCCAAGTCAAGGACGGGACACGCGTATTAGATTTGATTGTAAGAGGTCAAAACGGGTTATCGGTGGCAACCAAGTCTAACGGGGTCATATGCGTGTGTGGGTTCGGGCAGGTAGGTAAGACGTTGTTGCATCATGTAGGTATAAGCCGTGCATTTTGGTGGTATTGGGTTGCCACTTTGGGGAGTGATACACCCCACTGTGGGGCCAGCACGGGTATCTACGAGTTATGGAGCCGATCGAATGGGGGTAGTGGGTGCACCTAGTGGAGATAGGGGTAGACGACACCTATGAAGGCAACTAGGTGTACACGAAACAACCATTATCATTATTGAGTTCTGTAGGCGGGATCAACTTTTAGGGTGTTTGGTGTGGTGCAGTGTAGTAATTATCCTATAGTGATTAGGTACGCCTTTAATGTTATCTTCGTTCATCTTATTCTCTTTGTTTGCTCTGTCATACCCATTGGTTCACAGTCATTTCCTTATTTTCCAACTTATGTCTTGTCCTAGTTACTTAATGATTATATTGTTAAAGTAATTTCACTCGCCAGACTTTATGTCTGACCCCTTTGTTTCCACCTCTTTTCTTCCTCCCCCCCCCCCCCACCCAAAGTTGCTTAGGGTGGGACTAGTACTAGTGGAGCTTGATTTGGACAACTCTAGTCTTTGGTTTTTGATGATGTAATCAAACTTATTTGTTTACCGCTGCAATGAATGAAGTTTTTAATTTTTAAGTGTTGTTTTATATTTGTCTTGTTGTTAAGTTTCTGTTCTATACACACTTAAAACGCTTCATAGAAGTTAATGCATTCCCCTTGTGAGTGACATTAACAGACATGGGGTGTCACAAATTCTCCAAGGAACTTATACTTCACACCTAATTGGAGACTTTTTCCTAATTTATTTGAAGATTTGATTTATTGCTTGACATGTATGATATGAAAGAGATAAGTCACTAAATTAAGTGCTTATGTGTAGGCCTGTAAAAGACAGCGCAAAATTATGGTTTAAAAGTTTTTTGGTAGCTTCTCTGGACCATACAAGCAAGAGATTGCAAAGGCAAGATGGCATAGTAAGACACGAATACTTGAGCTCCCAACTGGCAGATATATGGAACAATAACCTATGTGTGTTTCTTCTTTAATGTGAAGCTAGGTATTCATCCGTTATCATATATTTTTCTGTTTATGTATGCACATTCAAATATGTTTACTTCTCCTCTAATGGGAAGTTTATATGAGAACGACTTCAATTGACCTATTATTTATATTTGCCAACAAATCTAATTTTGTTGAAGCTAATTTTGTTTTGTCAACATTATTAATTAGGCATTATATATGATTATTGCATGGTTTATAAGATTAACTTTTTCACTTTAGTTTTAGAAAACTGTTATTTTTTCAATCATTGTTCCAACATATCTTTCGTTGTTCAGAAAGATTTATGTAAGACATATTTAATGCACACCGATATTAATACTCTTGCTTATATAGTAACGTTGGTATTTTCTTATAAGAGGATATTTACTTTTTGATTTGCAAATAGACGTATTTAATGCACACTAATATTTATACTGTTGCACGTTGCATGTTATGGTGCCACCATACACCATCTTGAACTATGCTGACTTTTTAACTGCTACAGTTTTTTATCTCCATCTTAAGAATGCTATTTTTTTTACTACTTACTGCTCTTTTGTTTCAATCATTTTGGTTGGTAACTACTGTTCACTTTGTTATGGTGTGGTTAATTTCGTGTGACATAACCTTTTATTTCTTATGCATATGCTTTTTTCAATTCCGTACTCATATTTCTATGCTCATTGTGTTCAATCAATGCAAATTAACACATACATGGTTGTTTGATTCATCATTTCATATATACATCTTTTCATCAATTGAATAGAGATACATAAAATTTGACATAGTTTACACCATGTCCAAACTGTAGCCACTAGCTATACACGAATCGTTTACTTACTGGAAAAATTAATGTCTACAGTTGAATCCTAACAAATACATGTATCATTTACATTATATTTCTCACTACCATACAATGCGTTCTCATACCTTATTCATAAATGCAAACTACAACACTTGAAAGTTTATGCTTCCGTGCATCACACGGGTTTCCACTCGTGTGTATACAAATATGCATAAGTTGTTAATATTTGTATAAAAATATGAAACTATCGTTATAATCAGTGTATAGGCCTTTGCATATATTCAGGAAATTTGTGTGTATGTACTCATTTATTCTGTATAAATGCATTAGAATATAAAGCTATTTAAAAAATCTCTTTGTGTCTGTTTTTTGATTAATTATTTACAAATATGCATATTTTCTTAATATGCATATTAAAATGTTTAATATATGCATATATTGTTAATATTTTTAATTCTTGTAAATTTCTATGTAATTTTATTTGATTACTGGAGATTATGTTTATTAATGTTTATTCTTTTGTTCGTATAACAGTTTTCATATTGATAATGGTGTATTGGTGTTGTTGATGTTTGTTACTGATAGATGTGGATAAGGATGTTCGAAAGCTGCTACCAGAAAAAATGAAAATGAAGGTATGTTGTGTTAAAGTTTATTTTTCACTTATAACATCAATTATTGTGTTTTTAATCATTCACGTATGCAATTTTCCGGAATATATGCATGTCTTCATGAATTTAATATGAAGAGTATAATATTCTTTTGTATATATGCTTTTAATTATGCTTCTTTTGGTTAATACTAACATGCAATAATGCAAAAATTGCAAACAAATGCATACAATTGTTCTGAATATTGATTTATTTGCATAAAGGTATGCATTTAATCTGAATATATGCATACTTGATTGCAATTATTATGACTGTACAGATTGTTTTCAACTCATATAGTTATGCATTTATGTATGCAAATATTTTTAGAATCTGAATGCATATGTGAAAATTTGATTTAAAATGGAAAATAAAACAGAATTGTATGTATGAATGTGATTTTACTGTAAATTTGCGCTATAGTGTATTAATTATTTGTGCATGTTTTCCTTCATTTTAGTACTATTTGTTTTGTATTTTATTTTATTCTTTTAATATTTTTTGTTTATTTTTTCATAGGTTTTTCCCCTGTAGCAATTGCTATTGTGTCTAGAGAAGATGAAGACAATTGGATTTTGTATTGTCAACAACTCAAAAATTTTCTGAAAGATGATCGTAGAAGATGACGTGTTCTTCAAAAGACTATTAGATTTTTTTGTATTTTTCTAACAAAGTTATACTATATACTACTGTGAACATTTACATTCTGCTTTAAATTTAGTTCAGTATTTTAATGTTAAATTCTGTGATTCTTATAGTTATTTTTTTAGGCTTATACATATGCAATTATTCAGTATAGTTGCATACATGTATGCAATTATACTGAATATTTGTATCATGTTTTCCTAGTATTTTGCAATGCTGCATAAATGTATGAAACAGTTCATAGTAGTTACATATACAGGTATGAAAGCATCTTAAATGACTAACGTATACGAGTATTCTTAGTTTTTGCATACACGTATGCAATTATTCATATTATGTGCATGCATATATTCAAATGTTCAGCTTCTATGCATATCCTCTTTTGACTTTGAAGTTTACTTCACTTTTTTTAATCTTGAAATTATCCTGCATATTTTGTCAATTCAAATATGCCTAATATATAACAATATTTGCATTTAAGCATGCAAGTATTATGAATAAATGTATACAAGAAAGCAACAATTTAAAATATCGTTTAAGAATCGAAGAACTACATTCAGTACATAAACTTCCACAGTAATTCAGTACATAAAATACACAATAATGTAATAGTAGTCCGAATACATAAAATCGGTCAACTCATTTGTACAGAAATCTACACACCATTTTTTAATAATTTTAATCAGCAGGTTTGTTTTCGTCTGATAGCAGGAACGCCTGTGTTAGGTCATCATATATAGTCCAACTGTAGAATTTGAGCAGTAAGCACAGCTCATTGTAGATTTACAGAATCAGGCTTGTATATTTCATCATCTTTGTCGACTTGTTTGTCCTCACTTCTCCTTTTCATTATATTTATTCCAAACATTTCACAATTGACGCTGCATAAATTGTAAAAAAAATATCAATTTGTTAGAATTATTCTACTAATATGAAAACATGCATAAAACTATGCAAACATTCTCAATATCTGCATTAATATGATAACATTTACGAAATCAGCAAAAAATACGCAAATCATCACATTTTATGCATATTAGTTTGAAAATATTATGAATTCATGCGCACAAGTATGCACTTATTACGTGTTTACATGCATATTCAACTATTCAAAATACGTGCATAACATATGCAACTTTTTTTACTATCTGCATCTAAACATGCAAATATTATCAGAATTGCATATAATGTGCTGATAGTTTCAGAATTGCATGCAACATTTTTAACTACATGCACAGAATTATGCAACAATTATGTGATAAAATCACAATTGCATTCCACAGTTTTGGATAAATGCATATATTTGTTCAGCACTCATATAGTAGTTGCACAATTACATGCAACAGTTGTGATTAAATGCATACATTTATGCATGAATTTGCTGATAGTTGCACGAATCTGCTGATAGTTTCAAATTTGAAAAAAGCGATTGAATGGTTTTTTTTTTTTTTTTTTTTGCAATTGAAAACATTTTTTCAACCAAATTTGCATGAATATTTGTATGTAATCATATAATTATGCAACAATTTGAAGTTAATCCATATTTTAATATAAAATATGACAAGATTATCTATTATTTTATAGGAAAATAACAAAATCAAATTTTTACCTTCGTTCTCGCCATATCGATGAAATATTCTAATCAAATCGGCAACGATTTTAGGCTTTCTCACTCGATCGAGATACAAAAACTGAAAATCGGTTGGAAAATTTTAATTTTCTTCTTGGATCGCCTGCCGTAATTGTGCGCTGCAACAAGTGAAACGATTATTCCTGGAACGATGGATTTTAGGGTTTAAAAGGATAAAATCGGAATTTTATTAGTCGATTTTCAAAAATAGGGATGTAATTTATATTCTTTTTATAGCCAGGTTTTTTTACATTTTAAAAGTTAACAGGGACCTGTAAAAAACACACCCTTTTAAAAAACAGTATTACAAGGGTTTGGTACCGATTCCAATACAAGGATGGATGCAAATCCATATACTTAATAATTTTCACAAGAAAACTTGCATGCTGGATCGGCATCACCGATATAAAAATCTCACTCTCCTCTCACTTCCCTTTTTCTATCTATTTTTGTATCTGATCCTTTGGCTCTCGGAATTTCCAAAATCTCCCTTACTCCGTTGTTGACCATCGTACTCCAACACTTGACCACCACCTATCCAACGCCTCCACCAGTTCATCATCCTCCGTTCACAGATCATCTGACTAAGGTAGGTTTTAAACTCCCTATTATTGAATCATATTTGGTTTAATGAGTTTATTAGGAAAATGTGTTAGAGAAGGTGGAACTAGAAGAAGCGCATGCTAACTGAGGTGGTGCTAGGTGGAGACTTCGCCGAAGGTGGGCTCGCTAGTGGTAGTAATGGACTGGAGGCGCCATGAGGCGAAGGACGGAGGTGGATATGGAAAATGACTCGGAGATGAAAATAAGAGAATGAGAGAGAAGAAGGGGGAGGATCCAAAGCATCAGATCCAAATCTGGTGAGGGAGAGTAAGTTGGTTTTTGGGGATTCGAAGCACTATCAGATCAGTAGGACTGGGAGGTTGGGATCAAAATTCAAGAAAGAAGGGAAAAAAATTCTCCAAGTATTGGGGATTCGAAAATTGAAATATGAATCTGTGGACTTATTGAAAATTTTGGATTTGAATTCAAAACTTGACTTTGGATTATTTCATGAGTTTGCACGATCGATTGGGAAGTTAAAATTGAACATGATTGATTTGGATAGCCTAACGTTTGAGTTTACATTGTTTCATATTCATGTGAGATAAAATTTAAATTCTATGTTCATGAATTCGAGACTTTTCCGTCATTGTCAAATTACAGCCTCAACCAGTTGCATATTAGAAAAAAAATCGAATATCAAATCTAACCAACAATTCGGACATGTACATAGGATAAGGCATAAAATTGGACTTCAAACACTTGACTAAACTATCGATTTTGGATTCCGATTTCCGATCCGATCACGATGTAACCTGACTATTTAATTCAAATGCCGGGAAGATGGTCCATAATGACAGTTGTTTTAGTTGTAAAAATGAAAATTGTCATCACTTTCAATGTATTTATTCTAACTGCATAAGCAAACATGACACTACACATTCCTTATTATTTTGCATTGGCACGAGGGAGCATAGATTTTATTGTGCTAACTGTTGTGGCACTTGTATAAGTATAGTAAATCGTAACAACAAGAGGCTCTGCACGAATTCAGGGCTTAAAACCTAAAAGCATGAAGTTGAATTTGACTTTGAACCATCGTTAATCAACTGTACAATGTTCGAAGAATCTAGTCCCTCTCAATAAGCAAGTCAACATGAGGAGCAAAATCCGGAGGAGCAACTTGAAGAGTTACAGCTGGTAAATTAGCCTGAATGTTGATATCTAAAATGACACCAACACCTAAGGTGTTTTATGCAACAATTCACATGTAAGTAGATCTAACAAAATGGAGCCACAAACACAAGGAAAAAGGTAAAGACGCAGAAAATTAGAGTGGTTCGGTCTCAATTTCGACCTACGTCCAATAAAGAAGAATATTTCATTATCATGGTTGCTATTACAGGGTACATGTTTGCATTAACTTTGTACATCTTTCTCTTTTTACAATTAAACTCTTTTTCTTCCTCAAACTTTTCTAATTTCCTCAATATCAATCTCTTTCACGATAGAATCGTTTAATCTTAAGGGGAATTGTTAAAGTAATTCTTTTATAATGACGATCTATGAATGAATTGGATGAATTTTGGATTTGATTGTTGTTAGAGAAACTTGAACAATGCTTAAGAGATCTCTAATGGAGGTTAGAGTGATTTGAAATGGTTGAGAATTCAATTGGATAGCACTTCGAGGAGAGAAAATTCGGTCCTCCTAAATGTGGGAAGCCACGGGGTATTTATAAGTGTAGAGTGAATGGAGTGGCAAAGCTGAAATTTCGTGTGTGCAGGCTATGGATCGGTCATTACCATAATTACGAAAATGCCACTACACTATATTTGCACCCGATCCATCATATTTACAGAATTGCCTTTGGGTTATATTTGTGCCCGATCCATCAGAATTACTAAATTTCCATTGTGCTGATCCATAGTAATTTATGCTACCGACCCTTTATTATATCTATGACAGACCCATAAACTACTCTCGGCAGTTGATCCATACTCTCTATGTCTTACATACCGACCCATCAGCTACATGACATACGCAACATATTTTGTACTCAACATGCGTAACCTTCTGCCACATAGGCCTCAAATGGTCCACATAATTGTTTTCATTTCTTTCTATTTGTCTCAACGTGAAGCCATGTGTGCCCAAATATCATTGAATGCCACATCATTACAGTTTGCAAACATGGACCGACCCATAATATTTACTTTGATGCCATCGCCTCTTGAAACTTATAGCCGATCCATCCTTACTCATAACATGCTGACCCATCTTGTTGTGCATGCAAAGCGGCTGATCCACGTGGCAAAGTAACGATACATACGTGCATTTTTCTCCATGCAATATTATAATATGCCATGTGTCTCACTATGATGCTGTACGCAATATAACCCAGTCCAACGACTTGATAGAGCATTTCATGGGTCTTCACGTTGCAAGGTTTATGATCCATTTCATCTGTGCGAGTTTAAGGAATGGCCGAACCACGTTATTTGCATGTTTGCCACCATACTTAAGTTGTGAACGACCCGTATAGTCAAAACTTAAACTGTCGACCAATGCATTTATCTTATGTCGGCCCATCTCATTACCAGAATGCCCCTGTATTCATGTTGCAACCGGTAAATAGTTGATACATATAATTGATGTATATGCGCCACTGATCCGTACTTTAAAACTAAAAATTCTACTGAACTAAACATGCCGACCCATGCTACAATACAGAAATGATCCCATATTCTTAGCTTGCCATGTGTGCAAGTAACATGCTTACAACATGTTCTATGTGAAGCCGACCCCTTAGCTAAACTATGTTCGATCTATAATTCATATTATTTAATATGTTAATATGTCCATATAGATGGTCCTTATATGTGTCACTACACAAGCATTTTTCATGTATATGAATATTGTATGCAATAGATGCACGCAACGTATATATATTACAAAACATGTTGACCCATATACGATAAAGCTTCATGTCAACGCAATGTGTCCGGTCAAACTTATTGTTTTCGGTCAATTGAACAGCTTCTGATCCATGTTATACTTGAGATTAGTATTTATATATGAAGTAGTATTTTCCCTGTTTACCATGTACACTACATGTAAGTTGTATATATGTCACAAGCACGTGGCTAATTTGTCCGATCCTTCATGTAAAACCGCATCCGATATGATCACTTCATTAGACAGTTGACATATCAATTTCTGAACCGCATCAATAACAGGGTTAACATTTGCCCCTCGAAGCTTATATTTTTGCTTGTGAAAAATGTAAGATTTGGAATGAACACTTTTAGTGCAACTCATTCGATCATATATTTTCAGATAATTGGTAATGCTTCAGACGGATTTTAATATTACTAGCTTTGACGTATGTTACCAGGTCTTTAATGTCTGCCTTAAATAGATTTTGAAAACAAACTAGTTTATTGGATTGGAGATTAATCACCCCCATAGATCACATGAGCAGTGATTGACGTATTAAACTAGCCCATTAAACATTTCCTTATTTTTTCTTTTGGCCCCTTTTTTTGGCCGAGAAACTCCTTATTTCATTTGCCAATGAAACTTGTTAATGGCATAATCTTTTTTCTTGAGAAAATCGCGTTGTCCCCACTTGAGTTTTCTTCTTTCCTGATTCGATTTATAGTACTACTGGCCATCAAAAAGTTTTGGCTACTTGAAATATATTGCTCAAAACAAATTCAAGTGATATAAATTTAATTTATGTATCTCTCAGGCTTCACCAAATTAATTTTGAATGTATTTTACGAGAATAATTTGGATGAACATGTCATGTACAGACTCAGTGATATGTGTTTAGAACCAGGTTCGATCGAAGCTCCGAAATTGATTTGCATTCAACGGTCTCAATTTGACTTTGTAAATTTGATGTTCCATATATTTGACACAAGTTATTCTTATATTTTTTGTGATGAACTATTCCTCTACTTTGTGCACTAACTTACGTTTCAGCTTGGATTCAGCAACTTTAATATTTCGGATGATGCAAAAATCTTCTTGTTTCGATAATTTGACACTTGCAAATTTCGAATGGTAGACTTTGATCACCATTTGTTGTACTGGCATCATATAATGAATCAACCTTCATGAAAAAATGTTGATGGTAAATCTGTCTGAATAAGCTTGTGTTTCCGATGATCAATGCTTTGAGTTGCTCAATGCGAAGTGTTGGCTTGGTTTATACTTGCTACTCTTGACATCATGCTAACGTATGAATGCATCAATTTCAGACTTAAGATTTGTTGTTTGTTGATGTTGCACAAGTATGTGAATGCTCCAATTTTTGTTAAGGCTTTGATGCGAGATCAAGTGAGATCTGCCATGGATTGGTTGTGGCCAACCCATGATGGATCGGTCGTAGCCGACCCATGATGGATCGGTGTAACAACCCGAAAATCTGGGCCAGTTTAAAATTTTTATTTTGGCAATTTTAGCGAATTTTGAATATTTAAAATGAATTATTTTAAATAATATCGACGAGAAATTTATTTTGAATATATTCGAACGTATATATTATACGTCGTCGTTAGAATATATAATAATTATATATAATTATAAAAGGAATTGAAAATGGCGCGGTAGTTCGAAAATTCGATTTCTAATTTCAAATGAATATACAGAATTCAATATAAGTCAGAATTGAACGAAACAAGAAATATTTGAATCTGTATAACTATATCTTTGTAACGAAGTTAACAAACTGTGATTTCATCTTAGAAATAATAAGATATGTCCAGTTTAAAATTAGAAATAGTCGCTATGGAATTCAGGCCCTTAAAAATAGCAATTTTGCAAACGACCTCGGATTTCGACGAAACCACTTTTGTTGGGTCCGTGATGTTAAGTTATTGCTAGATTCCAAATTTCATAATTTTTCGAATCAATATGTGAGTGTGGCATAGGAAAACGCGTTTGACCAGTTTCAGTTGATTTTAATCGACTGGAAATTGGCCATTTTTCAAACGGTCTCAGAATTCGACGAAACTAGTTTTGTTAGGACCGTATCGTCAATACGAAGCTAGAAAATATTTTTCTGGAATTTTTCTAGTTAGTATGTGACCCCGGTAATTTGAAATGTACGTTTAAAATTCAATATAATGATTTAAATGTAAATTCAAACGGAAACTGATCGAAACAGTCGAATCAGCTTGCGTGGCATATCCCATTGTGTTCGGAATGGGGGTAATTAGCTAGGGACGTCAGTCGTTGGTCTCGAATCGGTGTTCATTTGAAAAGTCAACCTTTTTGAATAAATAAATAATTAAATTAAAAAGAAAAAAAATATAATCAATCCCTCCTTTAACTCTGGCCCCCCCCCCCCCCACGTTCAAAACAGGAATCAGTAACAAAAAAAAAAAAAAAAAAAAAAAAAAAAAAATCGAAAACCCCAGAATCGATCGGCGGGGCCATCGACTTCCTCGCCGCCGCCGTCGTGCGAGCTCCACCCCCCCCCTAGCCTCTCCTCCGCTTCCTTCTCCCCTCCGTTCTCTGCTGTATCGAACCTCAGCGCCCCCCCAAAATAAATAAATAAATCCCGTACCCGTTCAACCCCCAACCCAATTCGAGCACCGAGCCCACCGCGCCGTTGGCCAGAGGCACCGCCACCCACGTCCATGCGAGTGCGCCATCCTCGAAGTGACCTCCGACCGTCCTCCAGCGCTGCGAGCTCTCCCTCCGCCGACGAGAAACAACAGCAGTGAGTTCTCCTTTTCTTTGATTTTTCAGTGATTTTAAATCAGATTTTTATTTTCTTTTCTAAAATAAAACTGATTTTATTTTATATAAAAAAAAAAAAAAAAAAACTGAAAACTTATTTTCATTTTAAAACTGATTTTTGTTTACATAGAAAAAACTGATTTTTAGTTTAGCAAAAACAGAAATTTTTATATAGGAAATAACGATTAAAAATATAATTTTTATTTGTTTGAATAACGAGTAAAGTAGCGATGTTTATTCATATAAAGTAGTGATTTTTAAACAAGGTTAAGGTTAGAATTTTATCATGAAAAGAAATGGTTTTTATCATGAAGGGAAGTTTAGATGTAGAAAGTTTAAAGATCGAATTATTATATATATATGAAAGAAATAAAAACTCGATTTTTATATATTGAACTTTGAAATAAAAATTCGATTTTTATATATTGAACTTTGAAATAAAAACTCGATTTTTATATATTGAACTTTGAAATAAAAATTCGATTTTTATATATTGAACTTTGAAATAAAAATTCGATTTTTATATATTGAACTTTGAAATAAAAACTCGATTTTTATATATTGAACTTTGAACTAAAAATTCGATTTTTATATATTGAACTTTGAAATAAAAATTCGATTTTTATATATTGAACTTTGAAATAAAAATTCGATTTTTATATATTGAACTTTGAAATAAAAATTCGATTTTTATATATTGAACTTTGAAATAAAAATTCGATTTTTATATATTGAACTTTGAAATAAAAATTCGATTTTTATATATTGAACTTTGAAATAAAAATTCGATTTTTATATATTGAACTTTGAAATAAAAATTCGATTTTTATATATTGAACTTTGAAATAAAAATTCGATTTTTATATATTGAATAGCGAAGTCAAAATTCGATTTTTACATATGTAGAGGATACGGGCAACGAAGGTGACGAAGATGCGATGGCGATGAAGATTTCTATCAAAGAAGTGCCGTGGAGCTAGGATAGCTATTAGTGAGAATTTCTCACCTTTCTATTTTATTTCTAGTTATATATATATACTAGGATGCAGACGGTGCTTAGTAGCACCCGACACAATCGTCCACAGACCATGGACTTGTTTGTTTGACTGTTTGGTGATTGATTGCGATATTGGTTTGAATGTGGTTTGTGGTGTGAAAAATCGAATCGATAAATTGGTTAGGATTAGACGTGCGCCGTTATAAGGCGAGGGAGTAAGGCTAGGTTAGACCCTTACTCCAAAGTTTGTGGTTTGCATAACGAATTGATTTGATTGATGTGTGAATGGCGTGGGCCTTCACTAGACCGGGGATAAGGCTAGGCCTCGTCCCGTTTCTAGTATCGTGCCGTTATGCCGCCGAAATTTTCTAAAATATGTTAGAAAATAAAAATATCATTTTATTGTGTAAATGAATTGAATAGAAATTCATATGTTGAAATAAAATGTGTTATCGTTAAAAATATAATTTTTAACGTGAATGTGAATAAATAAATATTCATTTACAAACCAGACGGTTTGTTTATGTACACCTATTTGAATGACGTTGATTGGGTCGATAAATTTTACACATCGCCTAACTGCACAAATAAAATATGTGTTTGATTGTTTGAAACCCCACACGGGTGTTAGGATGAAATTTGAAGTTCACTCATCCTGATTGATTAAATATGTCGATCGATTGATTGACAAGCTGCTATAAGCGTTAAATGTCTATATTTGATGCTTATACAGTGTAGTGCACTTTGGTTGATGGTTGATTATTCATCGTTGTTGATATATACATGTGTTGTAGAAAATCCATATAATTAACATTATATGGTAATTGATTGGGCCTCATTCCAGTTTCGAAAAAAAAAGAAATATTTGAAATAGAAACATTTGAAATAGAAATGTTCGAAATAGAATATTTGAAAATAGAAATATGTGAAGCCGTGAGGATTAGATTGACGCCATTTTGACGTGAACGATATTTATATCGATTTTATTCATTTTAAAATGAATATTGAAAAGTGATTTCGAAATCGAATATTTTGAAATGAATTGAATTGAAAACGATTTCGAAATGAATAGAATTGAAAACGATTTCGAAATGAATTGAATTGAAAACGATTTCGAAATGAATAGAATTGAAAACGATTTCGAAATGAATAGAATTGAAAACGATTTCGAAATGAATGGAATTGAAAACGATTTCGAAATGAATGGAATTGAAAACGATTTCGAAATGAATTGAATTGAAAACGATTTCGAAATGAATTGAATTGAAAACGATTTCGAAATGAATTGAATTGAAAACGATTTCGAAATGAATTGAACTGAAAACGAATTCGAATTGAATTGAAAGCGAAGTGAAATAAATTCAAATTGAATTGAAATTTGAATTGAATAGGAATGGATTTTAAAACGAATTTATAAAGAAGAATTCAATTTTGATTTGAATTGAAATGGAAGTTGAAAAATGTTTTTGAAATGAATTTAAAACTGTTTATATAATTCGTTTTTAAATAGAAATCGACGAAGTATATATTATATATATTATATATATAATATAATGGCCTGAATAGAACGAGCCGCGCCGCGGCAGTTCGTGAATTTCGACCATTTATTTCAAACGGACATTACGGGAGATCCGACCGTCGGATTCTCCTAAAACCGGAACCGTTGGGTTCGTATCGAAAAGAGCTTTCTAACGAATATTAGAAATTAGAAATCTAACGGTTGGATTTGGAATTATGTCCAAATCAAATTCGAAAAAGGTCGCTGTAAGTGCAGTTCGATGGCCATTGATGGAAATCGACTGTACGGGCCTTGATAAAATTATTAAAAATAGTAATAATTTGTGTAAAATCATAAGAAATGATTTGTGAAGAATTGGGATGAAAAACTCCATATTTGAAAAGATAAAAATGGATTTTTATCGAAATGAACTAGTTTTGAACTAGAATTATAATTCTATTTATTTTTAAATAAATAAATTGAATTCGAAAAGGGTTTTGAAAATAACCAAAATTTCCAATGATTGCATTGGAGTGGATTTGAATCGAAATTGTCTTCGGAATATTTCGATGTTGGAATTCGTGATTATACAGGTGTTGTTATGGAAATTTGAAAGATATATTTTTATATCGTTATTTCCAATACGACATTTGTTAATCGTAGAATTTGATATTGAATATAGGCCGATATATTTTCTATTCAGAGCCTTGTATTTAATATCAAATGTGATTTGGGTTTGTCGTGAATGGTGTCTTCACTAACACCGTTCTTGAACCCAGTTGAGAAAAGATTAAATCTTTTTATTTAGATTTAATGAAGTGTACCAATTAAATGATATTTAATTGGAATTGAATTGATATTGATTTTTGGGTTTATCGTGAACAGTGTTTTAAATAACACTTGTTCTTTAACCCGATAATTAATGGAATGTGATTTTGGGTTTATCGTGAATCGTGTTTTAAATGACACTGATTCTTTAACCCAGATAATGATTAAAACTAAGTGGAGTTTTAATGAATCTTTAATTAGATTGAAAAGATCGAGAATGGAGTATCACCAGTTTTGCTCCAGGCGATAGTTAAATCTTTAATTAGATTTGAACGTGAAATTTAGAAACTAACTGTCGGTTAGCCAAGCAGAATGGTTTTCTGGATATTGATCTGATGTTGGTTTCGGCCTTCGGGGTTAATATTTGGGGAATTATTCTCTTGATTAATTTATGGTTAGTGACTAATGAATTGGAATGAGGCGTATGTTGTGTTTGTGTAACACTTATTTAAAATATACGCGAGTTATTCGGAAAGACCGGGTTTATCCCATTCTGAATAACTGATACGACGATAAGTCGAAGATGAAGACGATGGTCGAAGACCGGAGGTCTTCACGTCGTTTGGGTGATAACTGATGATCTTGATTGGGCTGTACACCCAAGAAGATGGAAACAGTTAGTGATCGTCCAGACGTACTTGGAGATCGATGGATATGCGGGGTACTAGGTGCCTCCGGTTTCGTTCAGACCCAGGACGGACTTGTAAATGGACTGTGTGTCTGACATAGGATGGTTTGCCTGTGTGGCATGCTAAGATGCAAATGATCAAGGCTTCTGTTGAAAAGCAAAGTCTTGTGGTGATGATCAAAGCACGGCCTTTGTGGCGTAGCTTTGTGTAACGTTTACCTCGCGTGTTTCACACCCGGTATGAACCAAAAACGGGAGACGGACCTCAGGGAGGACTTGCGTTTCTTTCTAGCTAGAAGTGGCGTCAGTGGTTTTTCACGCCCTGACGAGTTTGACTTATGTGGTTGTTGCTGTTGCGAGGCGCCTCGGTTATATCGGTTTCGGCCGATGCTTCTGGTCGGCTGACGGACCAGACTTACACCCCATAGGGTGGGGAAACGTAGTGTTCAGGCATTTTAATCCACATCGGTGGACCGGCCCTGACGATCCAAGGGCCCACCTGAGTCTGGGTCCTGTGGCTCGGGCTAGACAGTCACGAATCGGTTGAGGATCTTGCCCCTAGCCTCGGTTCATAGACGGAAATCCAATTTCCAAATACGAGACTTTGCGATTTTGATTGTATAACCTATATATGGCGACATAGTGGGATGGGGCGCTTATGCCGCCTATGATTGATACTTATGATTTGAAGTGTTTTATACACTATGCACTTATAATAGTATCAAATGATTTGTTTTAAACGTATCAAGCATTCTTTGGCTGTTATAAGGGAAAACCCTATCCTCGGCTGCGTTGCATTGTGTGATGGGACCTGGGTCTTATAACAGCTTCATTTTTCTTTATTTAGCATTGCGCTGTTTGTTTTATGCACTGGTATTCTTGGGAGGAAACCCGTTCCGCGAAAGTGGCGTGGTCCCTTGATTTACCTAATGATTTAAAATAAAGAATAATAACTGTTTTAGTTCTCACACCAGTCACATGACTGACCTGGAGTTTATTGTTTTAACCTAAACTCTGGGTGCCCCTATTTTCGACACGGGCAGCTAGTAGTTTTGGTTTTGCAGATTTATATTCGCAGGATCCTGGTTTACAGCTGGAACGATATCCGGAAAGCTTTGTATCCGTATATCTTCTTCTAGTTGTGTATTGTATTATTTTCCGCTGCGATGTATTTAAATGTAATTTAAATCTCTGATATTTCTGTGTAATATTCATTTATACTCTGTATATTCTTGTAATCTGATGCACTGTTGTTATATATAGTGAAATGTTCTTCTGTATGCGTTCTGTTGTGGCTTGTTCTCGAACTATCCGACGCTTTCCTTTACGGGGAAGTTGCGGGTCTTCACAGTTGGTATCAGAGCTTTGGTTTACAAAGCAGAGAACAAGGCACATTAGAACCATATGAAAGAATTCATCAGATATTGGATTAGTAATATCCAATTAGAATGACTCGTTAGAGATGGGATCAGTAGTATCCTAGAACGAGTGTGAAGAGTATATTTTTGAAAGTGAAAACAAATTTTTGTTTTGAAAATTTAAATCACTTATTCGTATTTGATTATTTAATTATATTGGTTTGGACAATGCAGTATATAAAAATTTTTGGGTATACGTCTGATCCACGTGTATTCGAAGTTTTAATATATTGGATAGATATAGAATTACACTCTAATCGCCCGGAGATGATTTTGATGATGGAGCTCCATCATTAGAATTTATATTCGAGTGACGAACGTGTAATATCTATATACTTCCATTAGACTGGTGTGAGAACCAAAATTAGATAGGGCTAATTGTTGTGATTTGGTATCAAAAATCTGATTTTTGTATATGTATCAAAATTATGAATTTGAAACTCTAATTCACTAATTGATTGATGTTTGTGTTGTTTGTTTAAATTGTTTGCTAATTTTTAGTCATTTAGCCTAACAGAACCAAATATTGAATTATATCGAAAATTGGTTGCGTTTGCTTGCATATACATGTATATCATTGAACAGGTCATAGCAAGGAGGCTAGAGCAGAGAATAAAATTTGTTTGCCCGACAAATAGGTACATGTTTACTACATAATTTCCTGTTTTGTTTGGGTGATGATGATTTTGTGAGCCTATTGGCTAGCCGCTTGGCTTTTTCTTTTTCTTTTTGAGATCTGAAGGACCGGGGAAGCTATTTGAAATTCCCCGATGCTCCCGGTGCAGGGGAGGTTATGGCGAAATTTTTCAAAAATTTAGGGTGTTAGCCAAATTTTTGAGATTTTAAAAAAATTCTCAGAAACTGAAAAGTTAGAGAATAGAAGCCAGATCGAGCGTAGAGCTGAATAATCAAACTACTTTCGACTTTGTTCCTTTTCGGGGACGAAAAGTTTTAAGTGGGGGAGATTGTAACAACCCGAAAATCTGGGCCAGTTTAAAATTTTTATTTTGGCAATTTTAGCGAATTTTGAATATTTAAAATGAATTATTTTAAATAATATCGACGAGAAATTTATTTTGAATATATTCGAACGTATATATTATACGTCGTCGTTAGAATATATAATAATTATATATAATTATAAAAGGAATTGAAAATGGCGCGGTAGTTCGAAAATTCGATTTCTAATTTCAAATGAATATACAGAATTCAATATAAGTCAGAATTGAACGAAACAAGAAATATTTGAATCTGTATAACTATATCTTTGTAACGAAGTTAACAAACTGTGATTTCATCTTAGAAATAATAAGATATGTCCAGTTTAAAATTAGAAATAGTCGCTATGGAATTCAGGCCCTTAAAAATAGCAATTTTGCAAACGACCTCGGATTTCGACGAAACCACTTTTGTTGGGTCCGTGATGTTAAGTTATTGCTAGATTCCAAATTTCATAATTTTTCGAATCAATATGTGAGTGTGGCATAGGAAAACGCGTTTGACCAGTTTCAGTTGATTTTAATCGACTGGAAATTGGCCATTTTTCAAACGGTCTCAGAATTCGACGAAACTAGTTTTGTTAGGACCGTATCGTCAATACGAAGCTAGAAAATATTTTTCTGGAATTTTTCTAGTTAGTATGTGACCCCGGTAATTTGAAATGTACGTTTAAAATTCAATATAATGATTTAAATGTAAATTCAAACGGAAACTGATCGAAACAGTCGAATCAGCTTGCGTGGCATATCCCATTGTGTTCGGAATGGGGGTAATTAGCTAGGGACGTCAGTCGTTGGTCTCGAATCGGTGTTCATTTGAAAAGTCAACCTTTTTGAATAAATAAATAATTAAATTAAAAAGAAAAAAAATATAATCAATCCCTCCTTTAACTCTGGCCCCCCCCCCACGTTCAAAACAGGAATCAGTAACAAAAAAAAAAAAAAAAAAAAAAAAAAAAATCGAAAACCCCAGAATCGATCGGCGGGGCCATCGACTTCCTCGCCGCCGCCGTCGTGCGAGCTCCACCCCCCCCTAGCCTCTCCTCCGCTTCCTTCTCCCCTCCGTTCTCTGCTGTATCGAACCTCAGCGCCCCCCCAAAATAAATAAATAAATCCCGTACCCGTTCAACCCCCAACCCAATTCGAGCACCGAGCCCACCGCGCCGTTGGCCAGAGGCACCGCCACCCACGTCCATGCGAGTGCGCCATCCTCGAAGTGACCTCCGACCGTCCTCCAGCGCTGCGAGCTCTCCCTCCGCCGACGAGAAACAACAGCAGTGAGTTCTCCTTTTCTTTGATTTTTCAGTGATTTTAAATCAGATTTTTATTTTCTTTTCTAAAATAAAACTGATTTTATTTTATATAAAAAAAAAAAAAAAAAACTGAAAACTTATTTTCATTTTAAAACTGATTTTTGTTTACATAGAAAAAACTGATTTTTAGTTTAGCAAAAACAGAAATTTTTATATAGGAAATAACGATTAAAAATATAATTTTTATTTGTTTGAATAACGAGTAAAGTAGCGATGTTTATTCATATAAAGTAGTGATTTTTAAACAAGGTTAAGGTTAGAATTTTATCATGAAAAGAAATGGTTTTTATCATGAAGGGAAGTTTAGATGTAGAAAGTTTAAAGATCGAATTATTATATATATATGAAAGAAATAAAAACTCGATTTTTATATATTGAACTTTGAAATAAAAATTCGATTTTTATATATTGAACTTTGAAATAAAAACTCGATTTTTATATATTGAACTTTGAAATAAAAATTCGATTTTTATATATTGAACTTTGAAATAAAAATTCGATTTTTATATATTGAACTTTGAAATAAAAACTCGATTTTTATATATTGAACTTTGAACTAAAAATTCGATTTTTATATATTGAACTTTGAAATAAAAATTCGATTTTTATATATTGAACTTTGAAATAAAAATTCGATTTTTATATATTGAACTTTGAAATAAAAATTCGATTTTTATATATTGAACTTTGAAATAAAAATTCGATTTTTATATATTGAACTTTGAAATAAAAATTCGATTTTTATATATTGAACTTTGAAATAAAAATTCGATTTTTATATATTGAACTTTGAAATAAAAATTCGATTTTTATATATTGAACTTTGAAATAAAAATTCGATTTTTATATATTGAATAGCGAAGTCAAAATTCGATTTTTACATATGTAGAGGATACGGGCAACGAAGGTGACGAAGATGCGATGGCGATGAAGATTTCTATCAAAGAAGTGCCGTGGAGCTAGGATAGCTATTAGTGAGAATTTCTCACCTTTCTATTTTATTTCTAGTTATATATATATACTAGGATGCAGACGGTGCTTAGTAGCACCCGACACAATCGTCCACAGACCATGGACTTGTTTGTTTGACTGTTTGGTGATTGATTGCGATATTGGTTTGAATGTGGTTTGTGGTGTGAAAAATCGAATCGATAAATTGGTTAGGATTAGACGTGCGCCGTTATAAGGCGAGGGAGTAAGGCTAGGTTAGACCCTTACTCCAAAGTTTGTGGTTTGCATAACGAATTGATTTGATTGATGTGTGAATGGCGTGGGCCTTCACTAGACCGGGGATAAGGCTAGGCCTCGTCCCGTTTCTAGTATCGTGCCGTTATGCCGCCGAAATTTTCTAAAATATGTTAGAAAATAAAAATATCATTTTATTGTGTAAATGAATTGAATAGAAATTCATATGTTGAAATAAAATGTGTTATCGTTAAAAATATAATTTTTAACGTGAATGTGAATAAATAAATATTCATTTACAAACCAGACGGTTTGTTTATGTACACCTATTTGAATGACGTTGATTGGGTCGATAAATTTTACACATCGCCTAACTGCACAAATAAAATATGTGTTTGATTGTTTGAAACCCCACACGGGTGTTAGGATGAAATTTGAAGTTCACTCATCCTGATTGATTAAATATGTCGATCGATTGATTGACAAGCTGCTATAAGCGTTAAATGTCTATATTTGATGCTTATACAGTGTAGTGCACTTTGGTTGATGGTTGATTATTCATCGTTGTTGATATATACATGTGTTGTAGAAAATCCATATAATTAACATTATATGGTAATTGATTGGGCCTCATTCCAGTTTCGAAAAAAAAAGAAATATTTGAAATAGAAACATTTGAAATAGAAATGTTCGAAATAGAATATTTGAAAATAGAAATATGTGAAGCCGTGAGGATTAGATTGACGCCATTTTGACGTGAACGATATTTATATCGATTTTATTCATTTTAAAATGAATATTGAAAAGTGATTTCGAAATCGAATATTTTGAAATGAATTGAATTGAAAACGATTTCGAAATGAATAGAATTGAAAACGATTTCGAAATGAATTGAATTGAAAACGATTTCGAAATGAATAGAATTGAAAACGATTTCGAAATGAATAGAATTGAAAACGATTTCGAAATGAATGGAATTGAAAACGATTTCGAAATGAATGGAATTGAAAACGATTTCGAAATGAATTGAATTGAAAACGATTTCGAAATGAATTGAATTGAAAACGATTTCGAAATGAATTGAATTGAAAACGATTTCGAAATGAATTGAACTGAAAACGAATTCGAATTGAATTGAAAGCGAAGTGAAATAAATTCAAATTGAATTGAAATTTGAATTGAATAGGAATGGATTTTAAAACGAATTTATAAAGAAGAATTCAATTTTGATTTGAATTGAAATGGAAGTTGAAAAATGTTTTTGAAATGAATTTAAAACTGTTTATATAATTCGTTTTTAAATAGAAATCGACGAAGTATATATTATATATATTATATATATAATATAATGGCCTGAATAGAACGAGCCGCGCCGCGGCAGTTCGTGAATTTCGACCATTTATTTCAAACGGACATTACGGGAGATCCGACCGTCGGATTCTCCTAAAACCGGAACCGTTGGGTTCGTATCGAAAAGAGCTTTCTAACGAATATTAGAAATTAGAAATCTAACGGTTGGATTTGGAATTATGTCCAAATCAAATTCGAAAAAGGTCGCTGTAAGTGCAGTTCGATGGCCATTGATGGAAATCGACTGTACGGGCCTTGATAAAATTATTAAAAATAGTAATAATTTGTGTAAAATCATAAGAAATGATTTGTGAAGAATTGGGATGAAAAACTCCATATTTGAAAAGATAAAAATGGATTTTTATCGAAATGAACTAGTTTTGAACTAGAATTATAATTCTATTTATTTTTAAATAAATAAATTGAATTCGAAAAGGGTTTTGAAAATAACCAAAATTTCCAATGATTGCATTGGAGTGGATTTGAATCGAAATTGTCTTCGGAATATTTCGATGTTGGAATTCGTGATTATACAGGTGTTGTTATGGAAATTTGAAAGATATATTTTTATATCGTTATTTCCAATACGACATTTGTTAATCGTAGAATTTGATATTGAATATAGGCCGATATATTTTCTATTCAGAGCCTTGTATTTAATATCAAATGTGATTTGGGTTTGTCGTGAATGGTGTCTTCACTAACACCGTTCTTGAACCCAGTTGAGAAAAGATTAAATCTTTTTATTTAGATTTAATGAAGTGTACCAATTAAATGATATTTAATTGGAATTGAATTGATATTGATTTTTGGGTTTATCGTGAACAGTGTTTTAAATAACACTTGTTCTTTAACCCGATAATTAATGGAATGTGATTTTGGGTTTATCGTGAATCGTGTTTTAAATGACACTGATTCTTTAACCCAGATAATGATTAAAACTAAGTGGAGTTTTAATGAATCTTTAATTAGATTGAAAAGATCGAGAATGGAGTATCACCAGTTTTGCTCCAGGCGATAGTTAAATCTTTAATTAGATTTGAACGTGAAATTTAGAAACTAACTGTCGGTTAGCCAAGCAGAATGGTTTTCTGGATATTGATCTGATGTTGGTTTCGGCCTTCGGGGTTAATATTTGGGGAATTATTCTCTTGATTAATTTATGGTTAGTGACTAATGAATTGGAATGAGGCGTATGTTGTGTTTGTGTAACACTTATTTAAAATATACGCGAGTTATTCGGAAAGACCGGGTTTATCCCATTCTGAATAACTGATACGACGATAAGTCGAAGATGAAGACGATGGTCGAAGACCGGAGGTCTTCACGTCGTTTGGGTGATAACTGATGATCTTGATTGGGCTGTACACCCAAGAAGATGGAAACAGTTAGTGATCGTCCAGACGTACTTGGAGATCGATGGATATGCGGGGTACTAGGTGCCTCCGGTTTCGTTCAGACCCAGGACGGACTTGTAAATGGACTGTGTGTCTGACATAGGATGGTTTGCCTGTGTGGCATGCTAAGATGCAAATGATCAAGGCTTCTGTTGAAAAGCAAAGTCTTGTGGTGATGATCAAAGCACGGCCTTTGTGGCGTAGCTTTGTGTAACGTTTACCTCGCGTGTTTCACACCCGGTATGAACCAAAAACGGGAGACGGACCTCAGGGAGGACTTGCGTTTCTTTCTAGCTAGAAGTGGCGTCAGTGGTTTTTCACGCCCTGACGAGTTTGACTTATGTGGTTGTTGCTGTTGCGAGGCGCCTCGGTTATATCGGTTTCGGCCGATGCTTCTGGTCGGCTGACGGACCAGACTTACACCCCATAGGGTGGGGAAACGTAGTGTTCAGGCATTTTAATCCACATCGGTGGACCGGCCCTGACGATCCAAGGGCCCACCTGAGTCTGGGTCCTGTGGCTCGGGCTAGACAGTCACGAATCGGTTGAGGATCTTGCCCCTAGCCTCGGTTCATAGACGGAAATCCAATTTCCAAATACGAGACTTTGCGATTTTGATTGTATAACCTATATATGGCGACATAGTGGGATGGGGCGCTTATGCCGCCTATGATTGATACTTATGATTTGAAGTGTTTTATACACTATGCACTTATAATAGTATCAAATGATTTGTTTTAAACGTATCAAGCATTCTTTGGCTGTTATAAGGGAAAACCCTATCCTCGGCTGCGTTGCATTGTGTGATGGGACCTGGGTCTTATAACAGCTTCATTTTTCTTTATTTAGCATTGCGCTGTTTGTTTTATGCACTGGTATTCTTGGGAGGAAACCCGTTCCGCGAAAGTGGCGTGGTCCCTTGATTTACCTAATGATTTAAAATAAAGAATAATAACTGTTTTAGTTCTCACACCAGTCACATGACTGACCTGGAGTTTATTGTTTTAACCTAAACTCTGGGTGCCCCTATTTTCGACACGGGCAGCTAGTAGTTTTGGTTTTGCAGATTTATATTCGCAGGATCCTGGTTTACAGCTGGAACGATATCCGGAAAGCTTTGTATCCGTATATCTTCTTCTAGTTGTGTATTGTATTATTTTCCGCTGCGATGTATTTAAATGTAATTTAAATCTCTGATATTTCTGTGTAATATTCATTTATACTCTGTATATTCTTGTAATCTGATGCACTGTTGTTATATATAGTGAAATGTTCTTCTGTATGCGTTCTGTTGTGGCTTGTTCTCGAACTATCCGACGCTTTCCTTTACGGGGAAGTTGCGGGTCTTCACAATCGGTCGTGCCCGACCAATGATGGATTGGTCGTGGCCGACCCATGATGGATCGGTCGTGCCCGGTCCATGCAGGATCATTTATTTTGGTGATTTTTTTGTTCGTTGAACCTCTTTTATAGCAATGCACACTTTCTAAAGAAAACAACAACAATTTGAACTCATAACGGATAAGTCATGCATGACTTTTAACTGCTACAACCCATTCTGTAACAATAAAAACATTACACGTTTTTGGGCGAATATTTTGCCATCGACTTCCCACATCAACAACATATTAGCTAATCATTAAAAAAATTCTACAACGAATCTCTTGCTCTGATTTGAATGAATTATTTGCATAGAAACATCTTATTTGACTGTTTATTACTCATCAAAATTCGCCTGCACAAACATGACATTCTAGTTCGAATTCACAATAACACTTGATATGAACCAATTGACGCATGCCGACTGTGGATTTCACTTTCGTTTTTTAAAGACTTATATAATTCCGCACAAGGGTTCATATTTTATGAAACGTGTACTTGTACGTTTTTTTTAAAACAAGATTTCATGTGCAAAGTGAACACCAGACAGATGAATAATTATTGTTCTAGAAAGAAAATCACATCTGCTAACATTAAAGCTTTTATTTGAGTTTCTGAGGCTAGAGCGATTGCAGCTTTACGTTCGGAAGTAGATTAGTTCTTCGTTCCCCGTTACCTTGAGAGAAATGCCATTCTGTGCTAGCTCGATGTGTTTTTAACCAAGCGTGCATCCATCTTGGGATTTCCGAATTTGGCGCAAAATTGTTGGGGAAAGAGGAATTTGTTAATTGTATGCCTTGCGACTTTGTTGCAGTAACCTCTAGGTTTCTTGATGTTTGTTAGACTCAGAAATATGAGCTCTTACTTTGCACATGGTTTTCGAACTAGTTGATGATGCACACTTGACTCGATTGGTCCCTTTTGCCTTACTTCGATGAACAATTTTATTGGAGAGTTTCTATTGGCATATGTGTTTATCCAGGGAATCTGTAATGAGGAGCTTTTGCGTGCATTTGGCGGTGAGTTTGTTGTCGATTGCTAAAGATGACAATGGGTTAGTCCAGTAAAAGAAAACAAATTATAAGAATCATATACAAACTCAAGTGTGTTATCAATGTAAAATTGGTTTATTTGGGAGTTTGTGACTCACTAAATGTAGTTTACATTGCTAGAACACTTCATTTGCTTGTTGATGATATTTGAGATTTGTCAGCCTACATTTTGGACTATGACTTTTAAACATCCTCCTTTTGAACTTTCATTGCACTAGATTTCGTATTTATGAGAGGTGTGCACCTAACAATTTATTTGACTGAATTTTGAGTTTAGCCTTCCCCCATAAAATTATTAGTGATGCCCCAGTCAGCTTGACTCATATTCTCCACCAATCCTTTTAGGTGGTCATAACCGCAGGATTTTCGTTAATCTGAGCAACTTATGTGCATCGCTTAATAATTGTTGTTGGGCCATCGTTTTATATGCTGCATTTTACAGTATCCATCATGAGGGCCTTGAGCCTTGGAACGTGAATGTTGTATAGTAATGAATCGCTTCTTACATTATTCCTGCACTTGCTCATATTGGCTTTTTCTATATTCTAAGATGCTCTTTTTATATATTGTAGCCTCGCAAAATTTTTATCTCTTCCAACCATATCTAACACCGTGGATTATCCCATTCTATATAAAACTTTGAATCTCTACTTTACAACGGCTTGCTCCAATGCATGACTATTGCTCAATCATCTTTTTATAACTCATGTTGACACTATTGATGGACATTAGCTTCAATTCCTTGGGAAGCGTCACCGCTTTATTGGATTCAGACTAAGCCATATTCGCACAGTCGCCTTTTAAGCATCGCTTATCATCAGGTTTGAAGCAGAATACCATCGGTTTCTTTAAGTCACTTTCAATTGGAGCTTGGCAGACTAGGAAGCCTTTGTGCTGAGAGATTTTAAGTTTGCTCAGCGAAAGAGTTGATTCTTGTAGGATATTGCTTTTGGATTGATTTAACCGATATATCTACCTTTTCTTTTCGATGAAGCTTGTAACTAGTCAACGTTAACTAGTTGGATTTCCAAGTTTAATTTCATCGTTATAACAAACCTTCATTGACGTATCGAGCATATCGATTTGATCAAATTTTCAGATGCCCCAATTTTTGAAAGTGATACCTCTTGTTTGTTGCACACTTTGGCTCATATACCTTCAAGTGTACTCATTTCTCCGTCGATTATGAGTCGATTTTTTATTATTGCGATGTCGTGATGAACCCATGGTATGTTTTCTAAATATTGTCCAATCTTAATGTGGTTGTGTTGCCCTCAAACCATGGGTCGTCATGAATTGCATAAGACAAATGTGATCAACTTTACCGAATGTCCCTGATTCAAATTGTCGCACTAGAAGCTTCTAATTTGTTGGAAAAGTCTTTTTGCTTTTACCAGCTTATTTCGAGCTTCTGAGCTTGCCAATGTATCTAGAAACTCCGGCTTTAGTTGTTGATCATATGCTTCTTTGGAGAGGTTTTTCTCCTAATTCAACTCTTGTCTCCTTCAACTTAATAAATCAAGCTTCAGATAAACTATGTTGAATGCCCCCGCGTAAGGAGGTCCTTGGTTTATTCCAACATTTATCTCATCCAGCCTAGTAATGGGTTTGGAGACTTGATTGAGTACCTTCGTGTAAGGAAGTTTTATGGTTTCGTCTTTGCGTAAGGAAGACTTTGGGCTGACCTTCACGTAAGGAGGGTTTTGAGTTTTGTCTTTGCATAAGGAAGACATTGGTTTTCCCTAGTCTTCATCTCATTCGGCCGAGTAATGACGTCAGAGATTCGATTGGGAGCCTTCACATAAGGAAGACTTTTGGATCACCTTTACGTAAGGAAGTTTTTGATTCACCTTCGCGTAAGGAAGGTTTTGGGTTCCTTCTTCGCGTAAGGAAGACGTTGATTTTTCCTAGCATTCATCTCATCCTGCCGGGTAATGGCATCAGAGATTCGACTTGGAGCCTTCACGAAAGGAAGACTTTGCGCTGACCTTAGCATAAGGAAGGTTTTGGTTTTACCTTCGTGTAAGGATGGTTTTGGGTTTCGTCTTCGCATAAGGAAGGCGTTTGATTCACCTTCGCGTAAGGAAGGTTTTGGGTTTCATCTTCGCATAACGAAGACGTTGGTTTTGCCCCAGTGTTTATCTCACCCGGCCGAGTAATGGCGTCGGAGATTCAACCGGGCGCCTTCGCGTAAGGAAGACGTTTGGGTTGACCTTCACGTAAGGAAGGTTTTTGGTTTTGTCTTCATGTAAGGAAGACGTTGGTTTTCACTCAACATTTGTCGCAATCGGGCAAAGTCAATCTAGCTTTGGCGATCTTTCTGAGTGCTTTGCTTGATCCTTTCCTTGCCGATTGACCTTAAGTGACCCCTTTTCGATTTACAAGGCGGTGCATTACATATTTGCTTATGTGTGGAATGATGCATGTTGCACTCGACACTTGAGCTGTCATTGTCGGGGTGTGTTGTTAAGATCATATAGCCTTGTCGAATTGTGAGGAAGCAAGCGCTCCTTGGATAGCTTGTAATTTTGAATCAGTTTTAGAACCATGCAATTTTAAGTTAGCACTAGAACTTTGCATGGAACTATAAAAGTTGAATGAATACAAGCTTCATGAATAACGGAAATAGTAAATGTTTGAATACAATGCCTCCAGTCATGGTGGGTTCTTCTTGTAAGAAGAGATTACAACAACTTTCATAAGAAATGAACAATGTTTCTAGCAGAAAATTGACACGAATGGTCATTTTTCCAGGCTTTGAACATTTGAAATGTAACGACCCGGGGAAAATTCGACGCTCGAATTTTCGACAATAATACATCAACCTGTATTACTTGCCAAAAACCCAAGTATTGAACCCCAGATTGTTAATAGAAAGAAGTTAGTGGATGAGAAGTAGAAAGAAAGAAATATTAGAATAGAAGAAAGAAGAACATCACATCAGAATCTCACAGCGGAAGGAATAAAATATAATATCAAATATTTTTATACAAAAGAACTGTATATATATACCAATCATCAGAGTACAACATATATCTATCACTGTGGAAAATAACTTTATATAACTACGGTGAAGACTCCTGCTTCCACCTTCTAAAACTCCAAGCGAATTAAAGCCTAACATGGAAATACATACGGTCTGACCCGAGCACATTTGAAGCAAAGCAAAATCCACCGGTTCAGTCTGGAATACTTTCAGTGATAAATTCATAGCAGAAATAACTTGTTTAACTTTGGAAAATCCTTTTGAAATAAAAGGATAATAATAAGACTAGTACACACATAAACACGGACGGTTTTTACCTTACTATAACCCAAAACATTTTTGAAATCATAACTTATTCTGGTATTACAATAGTGTCTAAATACAAATAAATAACAATCTAGCGGAAAGCTTGCGTCTTATGCTCCACATATATAGTATACAATAAAAACCGCAGGCGCTTATTGGAGATTGGATTCCGACTATGACAAGGTACAGAACCACCTGCCGACTGTGTATCTCTAGAGGGGAATACACTAGGTTCAATAAGAACGTCTTGCAACTCGGCCTATACATGACCGACCACTCATTTCACTTGAGTGTATCGAATGTATATCACCAATGGTTGGGATCAGCAACCGTTTCCTAAAAAAGGGACAACATCAAAATAGGTTAAAGAATCAAATGGAATTTCTCTGGATAGTTGATTATACACCCTAATGGGAGCGACCCACATAGTCATGCTGCCTGCCTGATTTTTGTCATTTCCCAGTTGATGAGGCTTGAGGTCAGAATTTATCTTTAAAACATCTGGTCATTATTCACTTTGAATGCCACATTGGCAGATCTGCCAAATCACTAATTGACGTCAACAAAAATACTCTGGTCGTTAAGCTAAGAGAGGTGGCCCTCTCCGCCACTAACAGAAATGCGTTTGTAAAAATCAACGTACGTGACTATTGAGAAATACTCTGCCAGACATTCATCCATACAAGTCATCCAGGAACAGGATGAACCAAAGGCACCCTCCTACCACATCCTTATATAAGAATCACCCCGAGGATCAGTAGCGAGTAGTCCTTGCAATCCGTAAAACCTCAACCACAACCGAATCAGGTCAGAATATCTCTACATTGCAACACAGAGAATATTCGTCAAGTAATACATTTGCTTATGAAGATCCACGGTCTTCAATTGCTCCACCTTCAATCAGCATCTTAACGTATTTGCTGGTTTAGAATGGTTTTCGAATAAAATTTTGATCCCGATCTTTCCGTACCAACAATCGTATTGGCGGGTTTGATAGTCGGTGATTTAACTATCAAATAACAATCGTGTAAATGAGTTTACTGATTCCATACTTAGCATTACTTGTCCTCTTTTAAAATATTTAACAAAATAGATAATCAACTTCTAAATCTTTCAATAAATTTAAATATTATATTTATTCTTAATTTATTATAACAAAAACTAGTTTATATGTTTCAGAGTATGTATATATATACTTAACTTTCCATTTCCTTTACTATTGGAAATATCAATATATTTCTACAAAACCTTTTCCCCTTTTTCCTTAAATTCGACATCTCGACCTATATATAGCATCCTTAATGTTATAAACAAATTTTCGATTCTGGTACGGCTAAACAAATGTCACATTATATAATTTAAAATCCAAATATTCTCATTTACCTAAAAATCTCGTACTCATGTTCAATATTCCTCGTATGGAATAATTAACCAATTATAACACCTTTTACTCATTTCAAACAAATACCATTCCTCGATAATAATGAAGCCGTTCAAGTTGGGGTATTTTATTTACATCTCAGACCTTGATCGACAACATTCTTATCTCAGAATAAATAATAGCTTACCACTTAACCATTGCTATTAAAATCTCATTTACCAACTTGATTTCATATTTGTTTTTTAAACCGTTTCTTATATTTGAAATTCTCATTCAATAATCTCTTTACTTAATTCCTTTTATTAAGTAAATATTCACCAAAACACAACTTTTAACTTAAAGCATAATTTCGCTTATGACTCCTTAATCTATACTAAAAATCCCTTGTCAAATAATTTGTTTCAATCTATTAGACATCCTTATAATAACCCTATCTTGGATTCTTAACTAACAGCTATTTCTACCTTCTTTACAATAAGGTTTTTAACTTGTATTTTTTATTTCCAAAAATCCCTTACCAATATTTCCCACAAAACTATTGTATGTATTTCACTTTGCAATGTTTCACTTAACCCAATTCTTAAACATTTAAAGTCATCATTTTGGTTTAAAGACCCTTTTTAAACCTCGCTTGGATTTCCTCCTTAATATTTATAATAAACCATTTACCATCTTTTCACGACTTCTTAGATTTTATTATAAAACCATTACTATATTTCAGTCTATTTCTAATCTATTCACCGTGTTTCCTAATAATTTCATTCGATTCAATTTACTTTACTTCATTTAAAAATTAAGTAAAACCTTATCTAAATCCCTATATGTGCTTACCAATCCCATTTATCAATCTCGTTTGAAACTTTAATTATAACTATCTTTATAACTCGTATCGCCCCTTTGATCAAACCATATTGCCACTTAATCACTTCTTAAATGAATTCCAATTGAAATTCATCGTTTTAATTATTATTAATTAAAATAATAATTAACTTTAACATTAACTATATTAAAAATAGTTAACTTAGATATTAATTAAAAATAGGATAATTATCGTTTTTAAACCTTATTAAATAATAAATAATGTTATTAACACTTACCAATTCAATAGTTACTTTGAATTATAGTTAATAGAAGATTAACTAACATTCAACCCCTTCGTTAAATTTAACGAATATTTAGAATATTTAAATCAAATTAATTCCATTATCAATTTCGATTAAAAACGGTTGATTTTGCCAACCGTACATATCAGTTAACTATTAACTGATTTTCATTTGTCATTTCCCTTTTTAAATTAATTAAATAACTTAATTAATTTAAAAACACAATTTAATTGTTTAAAAATAATTATTCCATTTTCCCAACCCGTAGGTAAATTCCTACGGTTTCTGGTTTTAGCATTTGAATAAATCATAAAATCTTATTACATAAACCATTTAATAATTATTTTGTAAACTTCTAATTTAATTACTTATATAAAATAACTAAAGAACTTTGATTCAATTATAAAATATTTTATAACTTTAAAACTATGTCAATTCACCTGATGGTAGAATGATGTCTAAAAACAGTAAATTTTAGGCCATTCACTGCCAACCACCCAATCAGTACTGTTTATTGATTTTAATCGCACCATGATGAACATCCATTCAACCATCAATATTAAACAAGTTTTAGTGTCAGCCAGGGTGAACTATTCATATATGAACAATATGCACAATAAATAATATACAGTTTATTTGAGGAATCCGGTTGGATCCCTACAACCTTTCATTCCCTGCATCACATATAATATTTTGATAATAATGTATGAATTAAATTTCAATAATATATTGCATTTAAAATGAGGAAATACAAATAGCGGCAACCAATCAAACAATAAACAACCAGTTAGCATCCAATCAACCAATTTATACTGTTAATAATAAATTATATTTTTCTATGAATTTAACACATCACAGGTTTCTAGATGGTGTGAGAATTATCTCACCAGATTTATTTTGGTTGACGGTCGATATTTTTGTTCCATTCAAATTTTAAACAAGCATTTAAAATTATTTGAAATTCCAGGCAGCTCCAATCAATTCTCTGTCAGCACCATCGTCTAGGCCTCGTACCTATGATCCCAACGGATCTTGTTTTGCCCAATTCCGATATCATATGTAAAAGATACACCTTAATTAATTTATATACATATATATATATGTTAATCGATTATTTAATAACCTAATTAATATTAATTAATAATATTCATTACCTTAATTAACCCCACATCCTCGTTTAACAGCCTAATCCCTGCCACGTCATATCACGCCAACGCGTTTTCAAATTTTCAGATGCCAAAACCCGATGCCCCCTTCCTGAACTCGATACCACTGAACCTGACACCAAATACCATCGACAGCCGCCACCTCCATCGATCTGACACCCAGATTTCGCCACCCCTGGAAGCGCCTTGGACCCCTTTCCCATCTGCGATCAGGTCGAGCTCCAAGCCCTCACCAAATCGCCGGAATCGGCATTCAACCGAAACCCCTAAAACCATGAATTCCTCTGGCCATAGACTGTTGTTGTTGATCGCACCACCGCAGGTAGAACCGCCTCGCCATCCTCATCCTCTGACCCTCACACCCTATCGCCCATCATACCGTCTGTCGACCGAAAAATGGCCAAAACCCTTTGCTGCTTTAAAAAATGAACTGAAAACACTGCTCTCCGTTCAACTCTTCCCACTAATCACCACAGTCCATTTCAGCACCTTCGATCAAAGGCAAAATTTAAGCCTTCGATCTCCTCTACCATACTCCCTTTAGCACCTACACCTGAAATAAACTCTGTCACCCCCAAATCAAAAGGAACGAACCCCAGATCTCATTGATCTTGGTTGATTCTAGCAACCACAAGTGTTCGATCATCCCCAGTTTTTTTCAGCAACTAGATATCGCTGAGATCTTCAACTTTGCTTCATATTTAACTAGCCGATTCGCTATGGATTTAAAGATATAAATTATTTTGTAATGGAGGTCCAAATTGCAAAATCTGAATATGTTTTGATCGGCGGAAACATTTTGAATGGGGAAGGCTGATGTTAGAGGTATATATAAAGTGAGAAAATATTAATTTAAGGCGATGTGACTAAAGATATTTTATTTCGTGTCTATCGCTATTTTTGAACGCTGTTTATTCGCTCCTGTGCTCACATACAAACTTCATTCGTGATGCGAATGGACGTCATGGTATAATTTGACATTACGGTCCTAATGAAATTTGTTTCATCGAATTCCGAGTCCGTTTGCTCAAATGGCACTCGTTCACGTCCAAATGATCGTTTTATTTGCATTTTATTTTGCCATGCTCACAAATTAACCCCGATTGACGCGACACTTGAAATATTGCAATAATTAGCTGTTGCGGTGCTAATAAAATTTGTTTCGTCAAAAATGAAGGTCGTTTGAATAATGGTCCTTTTTAATTGCCCAATTCAAATTGAAATAAACCAACTTTAAAATACATCAATATAATATAAATAAAATATTGTTATCGGCTATATATGACCAGAATTTCATACACAACCAAAATAAAATATCCCGGTTTGAATTATAAGATAGATCGATATTATAAATAATTAAAAATCTTTTATTTACTATAAATAAACATTACAATTTATAAAGGAATTCCATAGCGACTATTTTAAAATTTGATTTGGACATAAAATAAAATCTACACTATGAAAACTAGATTTTTCTCTTTCATTAGAAAAATATTATCCAACAGATTCAGACATTTCTTGTTTCGAGAAAATATGATTAATATTGGATCCTGTACAACCGTTTAAAGTTCAAAACGCCATATTACGAACTACCACGCTGCTGTAGCTCGTTTTATAATTAAATTATAAATTCAACGTTCAACCGTCGTTTTAAAAATGAAATCGATACTATAATTTCAATAAAATCAATATTAAACTGTAATAACTCAGAAAATCCAAAACAATTTAATTTTTTTATTTTGGCTATTTCAGTAATTTTTGAAAAGTTAAAATAATTTATTTTAAATAATAACGGTTAAAAATTTATTTTAATCGAAGTTAGAGCAAAAGTATTCATTTTGATTCCTAAAGAAATTAGAAATGGTATGGTAGTTTGAAAAGTCAAACCTGTAATTTGACCAAATGTACTGGATTCAAAATTTAACGGATTTTACCGAAAACAAAAATATCTAAATCTGTTTGAAAATATCTTTCCAACGAATCCAAAAAATCGAAATTTCATAGCGAGAATCAAAAGTTATGGCCAGTTGAATATTCAGAATGGTCACTATAGTGTAAGTTATGGCCCGTATAAAAGGCCATTTTTCAAATGTCCTCCGTTTTCGATGAAACCACTTTTGTTGGATTCAGCATGTCGAATTATTGCTAGATTTCAATTTTCAGAATTTTTTGAATTAATATGTGAGCGTGGCAAATGAAAACGTGTTTTGTCAATTTTAGTCAAATCTGATCGACTTGAAAATAGCCATTTTTCGAACAGTCTCAGAATTCGATGAAATTAATTTTGTTAGGACCGAATCGTCAAAAAAAGCCGAAAATAATTTTTCTGGATTTTTCTGAGTTCATATGTGGCCCCGGTGAATTTAAATATACGATCGAATTAATTTAATAAAGGATTTAAATATTAAATTAAATAATTCAGGCCACATACAGTCGTTTGGGCTGACGGGACCTAGTCCGTTGGATCCGGAACGGGGGCTATTGGGTTGGATTATCTTCTGTTGGACTAAAACTAGTTTGGTTTAAAACTTTTGGATTTATTTGTAAAATTAGCATTAAAATTATATAAAAATATATGTTTTCTCAAACCCTAATACTTTCAAATAACCTAGCCACCACCTATCAGTTCAATGGCTGATTTGCTCTGAATTTCATCCCTTAATCTCCATCAATTCTTCACGAATTAGCAGTGAACTCTGTTTACATTATCGAAGAGAGATTCTCACTCTTCAATTCTATACGACTTGATCAATCTCTAGTGGCCCGAACTCCGAGGACCGGGCCCCTATACCCGCGCCAAACACTACCGCCGCCCTCCCCCTAGACTCGACCGAGCTGCACGCAAGTGGGGCCCCTGGTGCGCCGGTTGTAGCTCTTCGACGCGTCGCCTTTTGATCGTCCTCTGGTGCTGCAGAACGGAAGAGAAATCAACCCTAAGAACGAACCCATTCCTGAAACTAACGGCCGTGACTTTGAACGAGGAATAAGATTAATTCCTTAAATTATTTATTTATTTAATCTTATTTGAATATTATCAATCTAAATTTAATCATAACTAATTCATATGAACTCAGAATAACGCGATTTATGAAGCGTTGCAATCGTAGAGACAAGATCTACATTCCTAGACTGAAAAGTGACAATTTCGAGCTGTTTGAATTTTAGACCAGTTTCCGACACGACTGTGAGATTTCTTTTTTTTTAATAATTAATTTATTTAATTTATTTACTATGTAACTATTGTATGTATATGTCTTAGATCTGCTGTGATGTGATTGTGGATGATTTATGTGTTTGTTGATGATGTAATAACATAGATCTGTATGTGTTGAGTAAAATAAGTCATTTTGTAATGTTATTGATTTGTAATAGAATTGCCATTTCAATAAAATAAATCATTTTGTAATGTTATTGATTTGGAATAGAATTGTCATGTTAATAAAATAAATCATTTTGTAATGTTATTGATTTGGAATAGAATTGCCATTTCAATAAAAATAAATCATTTGTTATATTATTGATTTGGGTTATGATTGCCATTTAAACAAATCATTTTTGTCATATTATTGATCTGGAATAGAAATGCCATTTCAATAAAAATAAAACTTTGTTATGTTGTTGAATTGCATTAGATTTTCAATTCAAAATAAAAACATTTTTTGGATTATTTTTGTTGAATTGAATTAAATTGCCAATTCAATATAATTTTTTTATTTTGATCGTATTTGTTGAATTGAATTAGATTGTCAATTCAATATTAAAAATATCTTTTTAACATTTTCGAGCATTGAAATAGAATTATCAATTTAACATAAAACATTATTTTATCATTTTTATTTTATTGAAATAGAATTGTCAATACAACGGAAAATATATTATTTTTGTCTATATCATTGAATTGAGATAAAGTTGTTCTTTTATTTGCATTCCTTGATGCAAATATGCATTGTATTGAAAAAATTGTTCTTTTATTTGAATTCCTCGATGCAAATAAACACTGAATTAAAAAGTTATTCATTTATTTGCATTCTTCGATGCAAATAAACACTGAATAAAAAAGTTGTTCTTTTATTTGCATTCCTCGATGCAAATAAACATTGAATTAAAAAGTTGTTCTTTTATTTGCATTCTTTGATGCAAATATTCATTGAATAAAAAGGTTGTTCTTTTGTTTGCATTCGTTTATGCAAATATACATTGAAATAAAAAGTTATACTTTTATTTGCATTCTTTGATATAGATAGAGTGTTGAAATTGGTAGTTTAATTTTTAATTGCATTTCTTGATGCAAATAAAACATAGTTTAGAAGGGTTATACTTTTATTCGTAATTTATATATAAGTTAGAAACATTAGAATTAAAATCACGTTTTTGTTTGCAATTTTAGATGAAAATAAAACATTAGAATTAAAATTACGTTTTTGTTTGCAATTTTAGATGTAAACAAAACATTAGAATTAAAATCACGTTTTTGTTTGCATTTTTAGTTGCAAACAAAACATTTGAATTAAAATCACGTTTTTGTTTGCAATTTTAGATGCACAAAAAAAAATTAGAATTAAAATCATGTTTTTGTTTGCAATTTTAGATGCAAACAAAACATTAGAATTAAATCACGTTTTTGTTTGCAATTTTAGATGCAAATAAAACATTAGAATTAAAATCACATTTTTGTTTGCAATTTTAGATGCAAACGAAACATTAGAATTAAAATCACATTTTTGTTTGCAATTTTAGATGCAAACGAAACATTAGAATTAAAATCACATTTTTGTTTGCAATTTTAGATGCAAACAAAACATTAGAATTAAAATCACATTTTTTTTTGAAATTTTAGATGCAAACAAAACATTAGAATTAAATTCACATTTTTGTTTGCAATTTTAGATGAAACAAAACATTAGAATTAAAATTACATTTTTTTTGCAATTTTAGATGCAAACAAACACATTAAATAGGAGTTGCATTTTTGTTTGCAAATTTAGTTGCAAACAAAACATTTAATAAAGATTACATTTTTATTTTCATATTTTAGATGTAAATAAACATCGTAGAAAAGATTACATTTTATTTGCATATTTAAATGCAAATAAACACCGTAGGAAGAAGTTACATTTACAACATTATAATAAAGGTTGCATTTTTGTTTGCAGTTTTAAATGCAAATAAAAACATTATAATAAAAGTTACATTTTGTTTACAACTTAGATGTAAATAAGAACATGAATTAAAAGGTTACATTTTTATCTGCAATTTTAATCTAAATGAAACATAGAATAAAAACTCATATTTTTTATTTACATTTTAGATGTAAATAAAAAGAATAGATTTCAAAACTCACATTTTTATTGACATTTCATATGGAGTAAAAGAATTGATTTTAATGTAAAAATGTTTTTTTGTTACTTTAGATACAATAAGAATAATAGAATCAAAATCGTGTCTTATTTGTTATTTAGTTTCAACAAAAAGTTGTGAACATTTAGAAAATATATTATCAATGTAATTTGTTTACCATTGGGAATAATTAGTGACCGAAACATGATTTATTTCAATCCTCCTTTTCATCTTGTTATAAGAATTAGGAAAACCATAAATATAAAATCTCTAACATGAATATGGATTGTACTTGGTTTGTTTGTGACTGTTGAAATAGTGGAAAACGCCAAATGATTTATATTTATATATAAATATAAATTAAAAATTTAACGAATCGCGCGTGGTAGTTCTCGTTTCGGCAATCGTAGCTTTAAACGATTATACCGTAAAATCCAATCGCTGGATTTTCTCAAAACTAGAACCGTTAGGGCCGTGTTGGAAAGATCTTTCCGATGATATAAACTTTATCAAAATCCAACGGTTAGATTTTAAGATATGTGTAAAACAAATTTTGGTAAAAACAGCGCCAGGGTCGCTCATTGACCCGAAGCGTCATTTAATTATATTGAGCTATTTTAAATAAATAAAAATTGCGATTAATCATTATAAATTAATATTAACGATATTAATGGTTTAAATGATAATAATTCGAAAAATTATTTGAAAAGACCGAGTTTCAACCCATTTCAAATAATTTTACGGCGATTTAAAATTGAAGATACCAAAGACGACGATTAAAGACCGGCGATCTTCACGTCGAAAGGATAACTACTGTATCCTGGCATTGGCTAGCTACCAATAAAGGGTTAAAGTGGTAGTCGTCCGGACGCACTTGTTGATCGTCCAGACACGCGGGCACTTAGGTGGCTCCGGTTTCGTTCAGACCCAGAACGGACTTGTAAATGAATGCGTGTCCGACACTGAATTTCGTGCCATGTAAATTAATTGAAAACTATTAATATATTTCTGAGGTGACGGAGGATATATCCTCTTGATAAACACACTTCTTTGAGACGCACGAGCTCGAAAGTTGTATATTGGTAGTTATCCATCGCATGGTATGGATTGTCAATGTGACATGCCAAGATGCAATTGATCGGGGCTTTTGTTGAAAAGTAGAGCCCTGTGGATGATGATCAAAGCATAGCCTATTTAGGCATAACTTTGTGTATTTCGTTACCTCGCGAGCCTCACACCCCGGTAGAGTCAAAAAGGGACAGGGGAACGCAGGGAGTGCACACGTTTCTTTCTAGCTAGAAGTGGTGTTGGGTTTTCACACTGCCCAGCATTTTTACTTATGTGGTTGATGGAATAAGGTGCCTCATATATTTTTACTGGTCACCAATGGCCAATTTATAGGTCCAATAGGATCGAGAAGCGTGTGTTTAGGAATTGCCAATCCGCTAGCGTTATTTGTGGACTGGCCCTGCTATATCCAAGGGTTCACTGTGCAGAATCCTGAGACATTGGTAGAGTGTCTCGAATCAGTTAGGAGATCGTCCCTAGCCTTGACTCATGATGGAAACCAACCTCCAATACGACATTACGGTCTTGATTGTAAACTTATATATGGTGACATAGTATATGGTAGCTATGCCGTCTAGGATTGATACATTTACTTTGAAGTATTTTTGAAACATATTATACACTAATAATTATAATATTAACGATGTTATTTTCTACGTATCAAGCATTTTTTTATCATTATAAGGTAAAACCCTATCCTCCGTTTGCGTTGCATTGTGTGATGGGACCTAAGTCTTATAACGATTTCATTTTCTAAAAAGCATTGTGTTGTTTTTGACTTTAAAATTTATAAAACTTATGCACGGGCAATCCAATGGAATTACACCCGTTCTGCGTTAGCGGCGTGGTCCAGTGATTAGCCATATTATTAGTTTAGTAAGATTTCTCATACTAGTCCCATGACTGACTCGTAGTTTGTTTCACTTTGCAAACTCGGGTGCCCTCTTTCCACATGGGCAGCTAATTGATAGGTTTCAGGTAGGGATGTTTTCTGGACTCAAGCTTGTTGCCGAAGATGTTGGAAGATCTTTTCTTTTTGTCTTTTATTTTCTTCTTGAGATTTGAGACAGTATTGGATATTGATGTATTTTGGGAGATTGAGACTTTATTTCTTTCCCTGTTTGAGACATCTGTATTGCTAAGTGTATCCTGTACTGCGTACTTTGATGTTCTGTGATGATGTTGTGATGACATTTCATTTCCGCTGTAATGATTTATATGTTTTGCTATGTAACTGTGATCTGTTATTGTTTTAATTATGTGATACTCTTATGACTTTCCTTACTTTCATTCTACGGAAGTTTGGGTCGTCACATTTGGTATCAGAGCTAAAGGTTAACCTTAGCTAAAGAGTATGACATTTTTAGAACAATACGTCTAAATAGAGTCAGTAGTATTCTACGACGTGTAGCTCATTAAAGATAGGATTAGTAATGTCCTAGAATGAGCACAACAGAGTAGCACATACTAATCAGTCATTACATTATTATCATGTCATCACATGTCTCTATTTTAAAAATCTTTCCTTTGAAAATTATCATTCCTCTTAGTCTGACTCTTTCCTTGATGATACAAACTGCTTGAGAAATGAGTATCAGAGCACGTATAAGAGCACGAAGAGGCAGAGATGGGGCACGAGGACCTGCCCGAGACGAGACTCCTACAACCCAAGAACAGGAACAGGTCACCCCATAAGTGGAGACACCACCACTACCTCCCCTTCGTGCTTTCGATCTTGACAAAGTGGCTAATAAAATAAAGAATCTAGGGGGCGTGCATTATACAGGCCAAGAGACGGTGACGGAGTGACAAGCATGGCTTAAGAGGAGGAAAAGATTTTGGGAGGATTAGAGCTCGAGGACCACAGAAAGCGATTTATGGCAACTTGGTTTCTGAAAGACCAGGCACAAATTTGGTGGGAAACAACTATGCTTGGGGGTAATGAGGCCGATGTGACTTGGGGAAAATTCAAGGAGCTATTCAATGAGAAATTCATTCCACCCCACGAAGTTGAGCGCCTCCACGATGAGTTCGCCCACCTCCAACAAGGGAGCATGACTATTTCAGAGTATGTTAAGAAATTTGATGAGCTTTCCAGATACGCCCCATAATTAGTCTAAGACCCACTATAGAAAAATAAAAGGTTTATCAATGGTCTGGCGAGGAGGTACCATAATAGAGTGACTGCGCACATCGAGTGCCCATTTGCTAAGGTAATCGAGATGGCCTGCAGATTTGAAGAGATTGATCAGAAGGGTTCCTAACAAGAGAAAGAAAAGAATCAAGCCAACAACAAGAAGAAGGAGGCGGACAAGAAACCTGAGGCGGGCAGCTCTTCTACCGCTAAGCCCCAAGGGAAGGAAAAAAAGGGATAAATCAAAGGTGAAATGCTTCAACTGCCAGAAAATGGGGCACTTCGACTATGAATGTCGAGCTCCCAAGAGACCAAAGTGGAATGACTCGGGGCCCAGCCAAAATTCTCAAGATAGGAGGGAGTGCTATAATTTCCACCAGAGGGGTCACATCAAGCCTAACTGCCCGCTGCTGAAGAGTTCTCTGGTGGCACATGTCTATGATAGAGCATCTGCACAGCTTCTTCCGAAGCGGGTACGCCTGATGTTTTAGGAGGTACTCTTAACATTAAAAGCATTCCTATTACCGTTTTGTTTGACACGGGTGCATCTAGAAGTTTCATATCCGTTGATACGATTAAAAAACTTAAATTGAAACCCAGAAAACTCAAAGAACTAATTATAGCCCACAGTCCGATAGGAGGTTTGCTTATTTTCGATCAATATTGTATAGTGCATGTTTCTTACTCTCACTTCCAATTTCCTTTTGACTTGATCATTATGATTTTTTCTGGATACGATATCATTCTTAGGCTAAACTGGCTAACAAAGTATGAGGCTGAGTTACTTTCACTACAAGAAAAACCGCAAATAGCGACAGATTTTTAGCAGCGGAAAGTTTCGTCGCAAATTAGCGACGAATTTTCGTGGAATCTGTAAGGGATATTATTTAGAAATTTTTATTTCAATTATTTTAAAATATTACCGTCGAATTCTTTTTTCTGTCACTAAACCATAGAAAATTGCAATGGTTTAATGTCATCATTTTTTTGTCGCTGATTTCAGTTGCAATTTGTGACAGTTTACCGTCATGTATTTTTTGAAGCTATTTTGCAGCCGATTTTCAAGGGATTTGCAAGGGATTGATATGCTTATTTTTTATAAAATGTTTTACTTTTATGTTTTTACTAAGTTATTAGTAAGCAAAAATAAATTTTAAATAGTTAATGTTAATAATAATATACTAATAACGAAGAATATATAATTACTATTAATAGTAAATAAAATTAAATAGTTAGAATTGATTAATTATTAATTACGAAATAATTTAGAAATAATAATAATTAATAATATAGATTAATAAATAATCAATGATTAATAATTAATTTTTAATAATTAACAAGTAAAATGAAGTGTAAATATTAATTATTCGTTGTTTAATTAAATTTATTTTGATAATCAACGATTAGTATGTATTAACTAATAAATAAATAGTAATTAAGAAAAATAAAGTGTTCAAAGTTTAAAAATAAGAAATTGAATAAATATTAAAGGATTTCGAAATTCAAAAAATTCAAACATTACCATATAAGTTATTATTTTTAGAAAATGTAAAATTTTATAATATTTAAAAACTTATAAATGGTAATTTATTATTTTTAATTATTATATAAAATAAATTACTATTGTAAATTATTAAATGTTACTAAGTTATAATTAATATTTATCAATTATGTTTAATAGTAAATAAATATAATTAATATTTATAACTTATATGTTTATAGTTTGCCATCATGTATTTTTTGAAGCTATTTTGCAGCAGATTATGAATAGTTAGTAAATCAGACATAATCAAACTGATTTTGTCGGTTTTTCTTAATTCAGCTCCACCTTCGAAAACTTCCTTCCGTCTGAAGCTAGACAGACAAGATCGTTCTTTTCTCCGGAATGTCTCTCTCACGAAAAAGTATCTCAACTTGCCTCCAAATCGACAGGACCTTTATTTTCTCCATCTCCGCTTTTAATTTTTAATCTTATTCACATCCATGAGTTTTGTGCCTCTTTCCTTTTTTATCCAAATGTTGGTATACATTCATCCCGCTCGAATTGGGGCATCGCTGTACAGTTTGGAAACCTAGATTTCTAGATGAAATCAACAAGATGGCTATGGTCGATTTAAAAGACGTATGTGTGTAGCCCTAGATATATACATTAATTTCCTCAGGTTTGTATTTTTTAATTTGATAGTATTTTAATGGATATATGCTAAATTTGGTTAAATATCCATCGGTATTTGCAGAAGTTTTCAATTTATTATAATATTTTTTGTTTAAGTTTTTTTAGCTGAAAACTTCATGTTAATTGTGATTAAAAAAAATTGAAACTCTGTTTATATACAAATTTTTATTTAAAGGTTCTTTCTTTTTTAACCATTGAATTATAGGGGTCTTCATGGATTATGTCTATGTGAAATTCATTAAAAAAATTACACTTCTGTAGACATCTTTGGATTAGCAGATAATATCTGAATTCATAAACGCTTACTAAATAATGAACGAGCTTAAATTCTGAAATCATTTAAAGAAAATATTCTATGAGGTTATAACATAAAAAGTTATTATTATTTCAATTTTGTTAAGGAGTAAATGAAATTTCAATTGCCAAATATTTTTGATGTACTAATTTTGGCAAGATGTTAATGTCTTATCGGAATAATTTACTATCCTTTAAATGTTTATTATTTCGGTAATAGTCTGGATCCATTTAAGTCAAGCAAGGTAATAAAGAATGGAATACTTTATAAAAACATATTGACAGGATAGTTCCTAATTCATTTTTGTGATACTAAATCCCAACAAGTATTTCATGCTGAGTGAGAAATATTCATTGAATTCCTTTTTTGTTTGACAGCCCATCCTATTTTCATTCATAAGTCTTTAAACATCGATATTTAGCCATTTTGACAAAGGTTGGCGATGCTTGATTTTATTTTACCTTTTATATGGTTTAAACAATGGTATATTTTCCATGATTTATTTTGGACATCAGCTCTTTTCAATTGTTATTTTTATTAAATCACATGAAGTATTTTGTTCGGCACTAACTGGAAATATTCAAATCAAAATGTTCCTTTTATATTGGCCATGTTTATGTAGTTAGTAAGGTAATGTAGCTAAAATCAATCAACCATATTTGACACCTAAGATCCTATGCATGTTATTTTTATTAAATAACATTAGTATGTTGTAGGACAGTAAATAAATTTTTTAATCTTGTTTGATGTTAACGCTTTTGGCTCCAAGTTCAAATTTTGACTTAAATTTAGGCGGAAAGTGCAAAATAATTGGCTCCAGCCAGCGAAACATTTTCGCCTACCACGCTAAAATGTAACGAATCCATTACCAGCTTTCCTGTTTTCTTATTCTTCCCCAAAATCAAAATTTCCAGCCAAAATCTTTATTCCCCCAAAATCAAAATTTTCGCTTTGCATTTTAATGGCCTCGTTCTACCTTTAATTCATGGCGTCGTCACCACTAAATCGAATCTTTCCTCCTTGAACAATTCAATTCAAAATAGAGTTTTTTCAGCTCCCATGTCAAATCAAAGCCGCGAGCTCCCATCGCAACCGCAAGCTGCTTCAAGATCACCTCCACGCGATTCTGAAATCCGTCAAACGCATCTGCTCGAGCCAACGTAAATCGAGGATCGGTCACTACTCCTTTTCTTTCATAGCCTGTCTCGATTGAAGACTGTTTTAAATGTGAGTTTTTTGCATTTTTTCCATGATTATATGGGTTGCTTATTTGACTTTTGCAATTCGATTTCTTGTGTCTTTTGCTGGCTTGGCTTGTGAAAAAATGATATGTTATATATATTCTTACCTGTTACTTAGAGAATTTGATAAAGCAAAAACTGATTTTTATTTGAGCAATATAATTATGAATGGTTTTGCATCCAATATAATATTTGTTAGGGACTGGCTCTTATTACATCCGATATAATATTTTTGTTTTCAGTTCAATTTTAATTTATTTATTTTGCAGGTATTCTGTTAACAAACTGGGAGTTTGATTCAAGGAGGCGGTTGTCAAGAACATTTTGAGTCTTTTCTTATATCCCTTTGGTGAGCTATTTTAAGAATCATTCATTTTTTGCTTGATTTACTACTTTATAAGCGTTGCAAGAACTTACACGCATCTATTTACCTATGTAACACAATCAATGGAAGTTAATTAACTACTTTATAAGCGTTGTATTTTAAAGCACTTTCCCCTCCTTAAAAGTGGTTTGTGCTGAATGAGTTAACATGTTGGTTTACTTGTCTCTTTTCTTCTTTTAAGCTCGTTACAATGAGTTAGGTTAAAACCTTATGGAGGAATCAGTTGCGGACTTGCTGTGAATATGTCTTAACCTGGGAATAAAAATCAGAAAAAGAAATATAGAGGAGTATGCTATGTATCATATTAATCTCCAGATAGGCAATGTTACTCATTATATATCCTAGTTCTGATAGTTTGTTTTAACTTGTACAGCCAGTGCACTATCATTTCGGTGGTTTGAGAGTAAATCCAAACTTGTATGTCGATGGGAAGGTGTGTCTAAGTCTGTTAAATACATGGACGGGCAAAGGAAATGAATAGGCTTAGGTGCATCTGAGATTTGAATATCTAATTCCTTAAATTTTGTAGATTACAGTTTACTATCCATTACTAACTGAGTATTCCTTATTTTCTCCTAAACTATACTATTTTTTCTATCCACCTAATATTTTACTGTAACGACCCGGCGATTTTCGACTCCGAAAATCGACACAAAACCCCATGTCGACTGTTCAGACCTCGAAAACACCGGATCATTAATAGAAAGAAATTAGAGGGTGAGATAGAAAAGATAGAACTAATAGAATAGAAGAAGAAGAAGAAGAACACAACTGAGCATAATCAGAGTAAACACGAATCTCACAGCGGAACGGATAAAATATATTATATAACATAACTTTGAAATACAAAACTGTATTGTATATACATACCATTATCAGAGTACAACATAACATTTGATACAGCGGAAATAACTCTAGATAACTGACGGTGGAGCCTTCTACTTTAAGATCCTCCAAGTGCATCTGCAAAGCCTGAAACACTTGACTGCCCGTACAAATTTGGGCACCCAAGAGTTTAGGGGAAAACAAACAAAATAAACTCTGGGTCAGTCATGGGACTGGTGTGAGTAAATTCCAACCATATGGCTTAACTTTGAAAATCCTTTTTGAAACAAAAAGGATAATAGTAAGACCAGCCCACACATAAACATGGACGGTTTTTACCTTACTATAACCCAAATCATCATTGATATCAAAATCCAGTGATATTATAATAATGTCTAATCAAATAAATAACCAAATAGTAGAACGCTTGCATCTCACGCTCTACATATATAGTATAAAATCAAAAACCGCAGGGCGGTTATTGGAGATTGGATTCCAACTATGACAAGGTATGGGACCACCTTCCGATGATGTATCTCTAGAGGCAAATACACCTGGGTTCAACAAGAACGTCTTGTAACCCGGCCCACACATGACCGACCACTCATTTCGCTTGAGTGTATCGAATGTATATCACCAACGGTTGGACTCAAACCACCGTTCCCGAATGGGCAGAATCGATAGATTTAGAAACAAAAGGGATTTCTCTAGATAGGTGATTATACACCCTAATGGGAGCGACCCACATAGCCATGCTGCCTGCCCGATTTTTGTCACTTCCCCGGTTGTGAAGCTTGAGGCTACGTTTACCTTTTAGGACATCTGGCCACCATACACTTTGAATGCCACATCGTCAAACCCGTCAAATCACTAGTTGATCTTCCCAAAAATATCACGGGTATAAAAGCTAAGAGAAACGAATTTCTCCGCCACCAGACGCAATATCATGAAAAGATCGTCTTATGTGATCTTCTAAGAATACGCTGTCAGGCATTCATCCATACAAGTTGTCCTGGGTCCGGACAAACAGAAAGCACCATTCTGAACAGGACGACCCTTGCACTTCACTCCGTCTTCAATTTTCTTCAGCATAATTTGCAGCGCTTATGACTATACGGAGTGGTTTCAGATAGTATATCCAACCGGTCTCCCCGTATAGACAACGATGGTCAAAACACTTCGATAGTTGGTTGTTTAACTATCGAAGTAAAAACAACATCCATTCAATGTACAACCAATATCACACAAATCACAGGCACTTTTTATTTAACATTCGTTCTTATATTTTTTTGGACAAACGTCATTACTTATTACTTCTGAATAAGTGAATTTCAAAACAAGCTGTTTTCCTTCCCTAGGAAGTGCTACTGTATATAACCATCACGCTTAAGTTTGGTTAACAGCGTTTCATTTATCGTTACAGTTCAAATTTGCTATACGCTGCTATATCCCTTTTATAACTAATCTTGACATAACAGTCACGCTTAAGCCTAGTCAACAGCGTTACTTTACTGCTATAGTTCTGAGACTTGCAATATGCTACTATATTCCATTTTATAATTAATCTCAACACCTCTTTCCGTTACAAATTCTTGACACCTCTTTTCATTACAAAAATCTTGATATCTCTTTTCGTTACAAAAATCTTGACATATCTTACCGTTACAAAATATTGACATATCTTACCGTTACAAAAATATTGACATATCTTACCATTACAAAAATCTTGACATATTTTAAATATGCCATATCCTTATTTTGAAAAAATCGGGTGTTTAAAATTATTTACATTGGTCATTAACTCTTCACTCCATCTTCCTTAAACATTTCTCTTAAACTTCTCTTATCAAAAATCGATCACGTCCTTTGTCTTTTTGGCAATTTACTTCTTATTCGTATTATTATACCCAATTCAATAAAACATCTCAATACAAACTTAATACCAGTTTAGAATTTCTATTATAATTTAAACATCGCTTCAATTATAAAAATAAAATTTTTATAATTAACTTCGTTGATTTGTCTGACGGTCAACCAACTTCTTAACAAATGGGTTTATGGTTGACTGTCGCTGATATCGTTTGTTTACCAAATCAATATAACGTTGAATTTCCATTCAACATGGTTCAAACAGTGCACAACAGTACATCTAAATATTTAGGAATCCGGTTGAGTTCCTCCAACCGATTTCCGCATCCATAGGTGTTATTCAAATCAGTATCCAACCAATGATGTGTGCATATGCAATGATATATATTTATTTCAACCAATTTAACTGTAATTTATCTAATCAACCATCACACAGCATTCAGCCATTATTCAAAATATAATTAAAATATTTTAAATAAAACAGGGTTAGTGAATTTACTCACCTTTGCGCGTTAACCGTTAAATAACGATTTGCGTCAACTGATTAAATCAGGCATTCAGTTCTGTACCGTTCGAGCTTTATGACCAACCGGCACCGTTTCTCACATTGTCACTGTCGCACTCATAAGTGATAAAACATGAAACTTGCTCCATCATTTTGCTAATTCAATTTTTCCATCTCCAAACTTTAATGCCGCCATCACCTTGATAAGCTAGACACCCTTGACCGACCATGCTGGAACCACTTGCGCCAGCAACTAACAACGTCCCCAAACAAATGAAAACTCCCCCCATAGTCTTCCTTTTCTCACATGAACGCTGTCTCCTCCCATGCTCTTCAATGCATGCAACGTTGCCTGTCCATCATGCACACAACATACCCATTCTCAGCATCACCTTCAAGCTTTTATCTTGCCAATCCGTACACAACTCCATCCCACTAAATATAGACCGGAACTTGCAACTCTCCCCTGCACTTGTTTTCCATTCAACCAAAACTGTACAGCGCCTCTTCACCAATTTGTTACCGCACTCCTTTCGCTCGTCTAGCTTCTGACCTTTGCCCAAACTCTTCGCGCCACCATCTCCTACCTCGTCCTCATTCTCTTCGAACTTTATGCAAGCTGACGTGCTTTTGTGTTTTGAACACTATTAACGAGCTCGGCTGAAAGAAAAAGCTTGCGTTTTTATTCTGTTGAGGCCATTAAACATTTGGTTTTACTGCTTTGGATTTGAAGAGATGAAAGTGATGAGAGCAGTAAATATTTGGGGTATTTATAATGTTATAAACCTTGGACATCACGTGTTAGAGTGATAGGCTAGGTCTGCTACCGCATGTTCCTTTGTCTCCACGGGTTGAAGAATAGGGAACACCGTACATACATTATTTTAGAGTGAAGTAACAAGGAATTTGCTGTGATGGGTACCATGCATGCAGTGGTTTCAGTTTGTACGATACAGGCTACGCCACAGTTCTTAGGTTTGCAAATCCTATGATATGCCAATACATGTTGATTTCCAGCTTGAAACATTTTGGTGCGTGATGTTGAGAATATAGGATGGGATTGGACATGTATAGCATGTGCACTGAACTGGTACATGCTAGGATTTCAGATGGGAAAATAGCTATAGCTGAAATGAAAATAGCGATAGCATGTGCGAGTACCAGCGTTTGCCATGGTCTTATTTCAATAGGTCTTGTCTGAGCTTACATTATAATAGTGAAAACAGATAAGCGGTTGTTTGGCGTACTCATTACGTAAAACATCATCGGGATACGGACAGATATAAGAATACGGTCGTGTCCAGCGTGGTGCAACGATCCCAAAAATATAATAATATCGGTAGATCAACTTATATTTTGAAACCCCAAAATATTGATATAGGGTGCAAAATACTCCAAATAAAAAGTTGCTTATTAAATTAATTAAAAATTACAGTAAAATTCTAAAATTTAAATTATCGCTGCGCCTCAAAAGAACCTTGTCTAAATTCGAAACCGATGAGAAGTTATTTCAAATAAACCGTTATAGTCGATAACCGATTTTACAGCGACTTTCTGAATATTTGATTTTGACATATCTTGCAATCTATACGACGAAATCTCAATATTTCACTTCTGTTAGAAAGATACAGTTCAACAGATTCCAACGTTTCTTGTTTCGCAGAAATCTGATTTATAACGAGTCATGTACACTCAGTTGAAGTTCAGAACGTTAAATTACGAACTGCAGCGTCGTTATGAGCTCGATTATATTGAATATATATTTTTATACGTTCAACTTCATTTTAATTAATATTTAAATTCTACTTATATTAAGAATTCAACGTTTAAACTGATTTAAATATTCAAATATAAACCGATAAAAATGCGGGACATTACATTCCTTCCCCCTTAAAATAATTTCGTCCTCGAAATTGCTAAGATGGGAAAGATGCTCTAATTCTAACTCCTCACAACCTGCTTGGTTGAAATTTCATACTTCGCATCTCCATAGCTCAATCCTTGGTTGATTTCTCATCAATCCATTCTCAAACCAATATTTCGCTTTTACTAAGCCAAATATTTCAATTCAAACTCCAATTCCATAACCAAGCACGGCTTCAATCTTAATCAATTACTTCACCAAGTTGAATTATATTCTAATGCAGTTTCCACTTAACTGGCTACCGTTCAATTCCAATTCTATTTCAATACCATTTCCATCGAATATAATTTCCATTTAACTGGTTCCAGTTAAATTTCAATATTCTATCTTCTTTCACAAATTCACTCTATCAAAATTAAATTCTACTCCAACACGATTTTCACTTAATCAACTTCAGTTCAAATTCCAAATTTATTTAACTTAGTTTTAAGTTAAACTCTACTTTTATCATTTTAATCACTTTATAAGTTAAATCCTTATTTCAGAATTCAAATTCCTGGGGTTTTTCTCAAAATCTGTTTGAAATCATATACATATATATTCAAAACATAGCAATTCAAAACATTTGAATTTTGAACAACTCATTTCAAAACAAATCTTTGGTAGAAATCCGTCACTTAGAATTCGAAAATGAACACCGATGATGGCGCGCACATCGTCGGAATTATTTTCCAGTGACCGAAGTGAGTTCAATACTATATTATTTCCAAAACTCATTCTCAAATGCTTTCATTTTGAAATTATTTCAAAATATCTTTAACAATACTTGGAAAACATTTAAAATCTCCCCAGGATTTTAGAATTTCCATATATACAGTTCATATCCATGTACAAATACTTTTCCAAATTTCCAGAGTTTAAATCTCATTCTGGTTAAAAATTCAGATTCAATCCACCTGGATTATACTTATGTGGATTCTTATTGATTATTTATAACCAATTCAATTATAACCCTATTTGATTATAATTCCAACCAACACATTCAATTCCAATATGTATGCTTTCTTTACATCAAAATATATTTCGGGTAAGATTATTTCATTTACCCTCTTTCTAAAACATTACTATGTCGAATTTCTCTATCCAAGCGTTTATAAATCCCTATCGACCACGTCAGCTAAACGCGTCGATCTGGAATTCATATACCACTCAACAGATCAATCAACACAATATAAAACAATTTTATATAAATTTACAAATACGCGCTCATATATATACACTCAAACTCAATCTAGAGTATTACTAACTCCATCTCTATTGAGTCACGCCACAGAGCCAAGGTAATCACTTAACCTTCAGCTCTGATACCAACTGTAACGACCCGGCGATTTTCGACTCCGAAAATCGACACAAAACCCCATGTCGACTGTTCAGACCTCGAAAACACCGGATCATTAATAGAAAGAAATTAGAGGGTGAGATAGAAAAGATAGAACTAATAGAATAGAAGAAGAAGAAGAAGAAGAACACAACTGAGCATAATCAGAGTAAACACGAATCTCACAGCGGAACGGATAAAATATATTATATAACATAACTTTGAAATACAAAACTGTATTGTATATACATACCATTATCAGAGTACAACATAACATTTGATACAGCGGAAATAACTCTAGATAACTGACGGTGGAGCCTTCTACTTTAAGATCCTCCAAGTGCATCTGCAAAGCCTGAAACACTTGACTGCCCGTACAAATTTGGGCACCCAAGAGTTTAGGGGAAAACAAACAAAATAAACTCTGGGTCAGTCATGGGACTGGTGTGAGTAAATTCCAACCATATGGCTTAACTTTGAAAATCCTTTTTGAAACAAAAAGGATAATAGTAAGACCAGCCCACACATAAACATGGACGGTTTTTACCTTACTATAACCCAAATCATCATTGATATCAAAATCCAGTGATATTATAATAATGTCTAATCAAATAAATAACCAAATAGTAGAACGCTTGCATCTCACGCTCTACATATATAGTATAAAATCAAAAACCGCAGGGCGGTTATTGGAGATTGGATTCCAACTATGACAAGGTATGGGACCACCTTCCGATGATGTATCTCTAGAGGCAAATACACCTGGGTTCAACAAGAACGTCTTGTAACCCGGCCCACACATGACCGACCACTCATTTCGCTTGAGTGTATCGAATGTATATCACCAACGGTTGGACTCAAACCACCGTTCCCGAATGGGCAGAATCGATAGATTTAGAAACAAAAGGGATTTCTCTAGATAGGTGATTATACACCCTAATGGGAGCGACCCACATAGCCATGCTGCCTGCCCGATTTTTGTCACTTCCCCGGTTGTGAAGCTTGAGGCTACGTTTACCTTTTAGGACATCTGGCCACCATACACTTTGAATGCCACATCGTCAAACCCGTCAAATCACTAGTTGATCTTCCCAAAAATATCACGGGTATAAAAGCTAAGAGAAACGAATTTCTCCGCCACCAGACGCAATATCATGAAAAGATCGTCTTATGTGATCTTCTAAGAATACGCTGTCAGGCATTCATCCATACAAGTTGTCCTGGGTCCGGACAAACAGAAAGCACCATTCTGAACAGGACGACCCTTGCACTTCACTCCGTCTTCAATTTTCTTCAGCATAATTTGCAGCGCTTATGACTATACGGAGTGGTTTCAGATAGTATATCCAACCGGTCTCCCCGTATAGACAACGATGGTCAAAACACTTCGATAGTTGGTTGTTTAACTATCGAAGTAAAAACAACATCCATTCAATGTACAACCAATATCACACAAATCACAGGCACTTTTTATTTAACATTCGTTCTTATATTTCTTTGGACAAACGTCATTACTTATTACTTCTGAATAAGTGAATTTCAAAACAAGCTGTTTTCCTTCCCTAGGAAGTGCTACTGTATATAACCATCACGCTTAAGTTTGGTTAACAGCGTTTCATTTATCGTTACAGTTCAAATTTGCTATACGCTGCTATATCCCTTTTATAACTAATCTTGACATAACAGTCACGCTTAAGCCTAGTCAACAGCGTTACTTTACTGCTATAGTTCTGAGACTTGCAATATGCTACTATATTCCATTTTATAATTAATCTCAACACCTCTTTCCGTTACAAATTCTTGACACCTCTTTTCATTACAAAAATCTTGATATCTCTTTTCGTTACAAAAATCTTGACATATCTTACCGTTACAAAATATTGACATATCTTACCGTTACAAAAATATTGACATATCTTACCGTTACAAAAATCTTGACATATTTTAAATATGCCATATCCTTATTTGGAAAAAATCGGGTGTTTAAAATTATTTACATTGGTCATTAACTCTTCACTCCATCTTCCTTAAACATTTCTCTTAAACTTCTCTTATCAAAAATCGATCACGTCCTTTGTCTTTTTGGCAATTTACTTCTTATTCGTATTATTATACCCAATTCAATAAAACATCTCAATACAAACTTAATACCAGTTTAGAATTTCTATTATAATTTAAACATCGCTTCAATTATAAAAATAAAATTTTTATAATTAACTTCGTTGATTTGTCTGACGGTCAACCAACTTCTTAACAAATGGGTTTATGGTTGACTGTCGCTGATATCGTTTGTTTACCAAATCAATATAACGTTGAATTTCCATTCAACATGGTTCAAACAGTGCACAACAGTACATCTAAATATTTAGGAATCCGGTTGAGTTCCTCCAACCGATTTCCGCATCCATAGGTGTTATTCAAATCAGTATCCAACCAATGATGTGTGCATATGCAATGATATATATTTATTTCAACCAATTTAACTGTAATTTATCTAATCAACCATCACACAGCATTCAGCCATTATTCAAAATATAATTAAAATATTTTAAATAAAACAGGGTTAGTGAATTTACTCACCTTTGCGCGTTAACCGTTAAATAACGATTTGCGTCAGCTGATTAAATCAGGCATTCAGTTCTGTACCGTTCGAGCTTTATGACCAACCGGCACCGTTTCTCACATTGTCACTGTCGCACTCATAAGTGATAAAACATGAAACTTGCTCCATCATTTTGCTAATTCAATTTTTCCATCTCCAAACTTTAATGCCGCCATCACCTTGATAAGCTAGACACCCTTGACCGACCATGCTGGAACCACTTGCGCCAGCAACTAACAACGTCCCCAAACAAATGAAAACTCCCCCCATAATCTTCCTTTTCTCACATGAACGCTGTCTCCTCCCATGCTCTTCAATGCATGCAACGTTGCCTGTCCATCATGCACACAACATACCCATTCTCAGCATCACCTTCAAGCTTTTATCTTGCCAATCCGTACACAACTCCATCCCACTAAATATAGACCGGAACTTGCAACTCTCCCCTGCACTTGTTTTCCATTCAACCAAAACTGTACAGCGCCTCTTCACCAATTTGTTACCGCACTCCTTTCGCTCGTCTAGCTTCTGACCTTTGCCCGAACTCTTCGCGCCACCATCTCCTACCTCGTCCTCATTCTCTTCGAACTTTATGCAAGCTGACGTGCTTTTGTGTTTTGAACACTATTAATGAGCTCGGCTGAAAGAAAAAGCTTGCGTTTTTATTCTGTTGAGGCCATTAAACATTTGGTTTTACTGCTTTGGATTTGAAGAGATGAAAGTGATGAGAGCAGTAAATATTTGGGGTATTTATAATGTTATAAACCTTGGCCATCACGTGTTAGAGTGATAGGCTAGGTCTGCTACCGCATGTTCCTTTGTCTCCACGGGTTGAAGAATAGGGAACACCGTACATACATTATTTTAGAGTGAAGTAACAAGGAATTTGCTGTGATGGGTACCATGCATGCAGTGGTTTCAGTTTGTACGATACAGGCTACGCCACAGTTCTTAGGTTTGCAAATCCTATGATATGCCAATACATGTTGATTTCCAGCTTGAAACATTTTGGTGCGTGATGTTGAGAATATAGGATGGGATTGGACATGTATAGCATGTGCACTGAACTGGTACATGCTAGGATTTCAGATGGGAAAATAGCTATAGCTGAAATGAAAATAGCGATAGCATGTGCGAGTACCAGCGTTTGCCATGGTCTTATTTCAATAGGTCTTGTCTGAGCTTACATTATAATAGTGAAAACAGATAAGCGGTTGTTTGGCGTACTCATTACGTAAAACATCATCGGGATACGGACAGATATAGGAATACGGTCGTGTCCAGCGTGGTGCAACGATCCCAAAAATATAATAATATCGGTAGATCAACTTATATTTTGAAACCCCAAAATATTGATATAGGGTGCAAAATACTCCAAATAAAAAGTTGCTTATTAAATTAATTAAAAATTACAGTAAAATTCTAAAATTTAAATTATCGCTGCGCCTCAAAAGAACCTTGTCTAAATTCGAAACCGATGAGAAGTTATTTCAAATAAACCGTTATAGTCGATAACCGATTTTACAGCGACTTTCTGAATATTTGATTTTGACATATCTTGCAATCTATATGACGAAATCTCAATATTTCACTTCTGTTAGAAAGATACAGTTCAACAGATTCCAACGTTTCTTGTTTCGCAGAAATCTGATTTATAACGAGTCATGTACACTCAGTTGAAGTTCAGAACGTTAAATTACGAACTACAGCGTCGTTATGAGCTCGATTATATTGAATATATATTTTTATACGTTCAACTTCGTTTTAATTAATATTTAAATTCTACTTATATTAAGAATTCAACGTTTAAACTGATTTAAATATTCAAATATAAACCGATAAAAATGCGGGACATTACATTTACTTTGTCATCTTTTCTAAATCGTCAGCACGCCTATAATTTATGACTGAACTTGCAGTGAGGAGTTGTAAATTGTACTTTAATAGTATCAGTAACTCTATAACTTATGATCTATTTCAACTGCATTCACAGAACAACATATCAATTCACATCATTTATGGTGGTCATAGCAATTAAGTATTTTGAATCTGTCACACTACATGGAAATAGTTGGATGTGGATGGAGGTAGATGAAGAAATTATTACAACACTAAGTTTATTGTATAAACTGGGAGTCGATCTTACGGTTCGCTGTAATGAAGTATGTTATCTTTTCATATCAAATCATGTAATTACATTTATCGTACAATTCATTGCATTTTTTTATTTGCATCATAGGGACAGTGCGAAATCTATACGCTTCTGCCACCAAAGAAGCATGGCCCAATAATGAAACCACTGCCAAAAAAAATTCATGTGATCAACTATTAGGTTCACATTTACTTTTTGTATTTTTTTTTTTTGCTAATTTTTGTACATAGCTCCTGTTTTTATGAACATTTTGAATATTGTTGGTTGGTCTCCTGCTAGTTTAGGTGATCTTGGTTCGTTAAGTAGGGATTCCAGTTTGAGTTCATCGGGGCTGAACAATGGTGGATTTGGAAGCTCAAACTGTAGAAGGGCTGGTGGTATGAATGCTTGGTGTATAGTTTTGTTGTTTATAATTCAGCTTGGTGTATGAAACCTTGGTGTATGAATTGAGAAAGAATTGTGACATTCTTTTTTTGAATACGAATACGGATGTTCTTTTTTAAATGTTAATATGGATGTTGTTCTTTTTTGAATGCGATTATAGATGTATTTTCTTGCAAATTTATCTTTTTTTTTGATATGCTATTTCAGTGTTCACAGTTGAATGATGTTAGTTCAAAATATGCATGTGTGTGTGCATATATATATATATATATATATATATATATATATATATAAGAAGGGAAATAGCAGCGGATTACCAATAAAAAAAGTGATGTTAAGTTTACTTCAATTTAATTTCCGTCGCTAATCCCTTGGCAATTTGTAAGGGTTTACCAATGCTTCTTATAAATAATAATTTATTATAAATTACTTTTCCGTCGGTAAATAGTCGGTAAATAAATTAAAATTAAATTAATAAATAAAATTATATTTTTATTAAAAAATTGTAAAATGACGGAAAACTATCGGAAAATTCATGCAAAATTCCGTCGCAAAAATCTGACACAGATACCGTCATGGTTTTTACCGACCACACCATTATGCAGGAAATCCGTCGCTAAGGCCTGTTTAGCGACGGATTAAAAGCGGATACTGCTGCTGCTATATGCAGTTTTTCTTGTAGTGTTTGTGCTGAAAGAGTAGTCAGAATTTAAACCAAATTCGGAAATACGATGACTATACCATGCCACGGCTCAGCCACAGATAGGAAAGAATTCTGGTCTTCTCTAGAAGTCACTCCTGCTTCTATTGAGGATATTCCTATCGTCAGAGACTATGCAGATGTGTTTGAAGAAGTAGACCGCTTACCTCCGCGCAGAAAATCGATTTCGGAATTGACTTAGATCCTAATTCTAGGCCAGTTGTACACCCTATCCGAAGGATGTCACTGAAAGAAAAAGAGGAGCTGAGCAATCAAACAAAGCAGCTTTTGTGGAAGGGTCTGATCAGACCTAGTTTCTCAAGCTGGGGTGCAGCAGTGGTTTTCATCCCAAAGTCAGATGGTACCCTCAGGCTATGTATGGACTACCGTGATCTAAATAAGCAGACTCTGAAAAATAAATACCCACTGCCTCGCATTGATTATCTGCTAGACCGCTTGAACGGAGCACGAGTATTTTCTAGGATGGACCTAGCTACAGGTTTCCACCAACTATGCATTGCCGAAGAATGCGTGCCTTTGACCGCTTTCAGAGGACCAGATATATTTTATGAATGGCTAGTTATGCCCTTCGGCCTATGCAATGCTCCAACATACTTCGTTGATTTGATGAACAGAGTCTTCCGCGATGTTCTAAATAAATTTGTGCTAGTGTTCATCGACGATATCCTTATCTTTTCTAAATCCACTGCTGAACACGAAAAACATCTGAAAGAAGTCTTGGAGATTTTGCGTAGAAATGTACTGAAAGCCAAATTCTCCAAGTACATATTTTGGGAAGAAGAGGTGAAATTCCTCGGCCTTTTTGTATCTAAGGAAGGCATCTTAGTAGATCCAGGAAAGATCTCGGCCATCAAAGATTGGAAGCAGCCTACTACACCCACTGAATTCAGAAGTTTCTTAGGTCTGGCTAGTTATTATCGGAAATTTGTTAAGGATTTCTCGAGATTATCTTGTCCATTGTCGAAGCTGACTAAGAAGCATACCAAGTTTAGACGGACACCTGAATGTGAGGCAGCTTTCCAAGAGCTGAAACAGAAATTAATCACTGCTCCTGTGTTGACCATTATTGATGGCAATCAGGATCTGAAATTCTGGACAGACGACTCTAGAGTAGGTTATCCTTTTCATCTAAATAAACATGTCAGAAATGACATTTTTCTAATGTCAAATCTTATTTTAACATGTTATTCTTTTCTCTATTTAAGGTATTGGTGCAGTGCTAATGTAAAGAGACAAATTTGTCGCATATGCTATCCGCCAATTAAAACCACATGAGAAGAATTATGCCACTCATGATCTTGAGCTAATGGCCATAGTATTTGCTTTGAAGATATGGAGGAACTATCTCTTGGGCGAGAAATTTGAGCTGCATACTGACCACAAATCCTTAAAATATCTATTCACCCAAAAGGAGCTGAACTTGAGGCAACAACGTTGGGTTGAATTCCTTGCACCTTATGACCTGGGCATCTTATACACTCCAGGGAAAGCAGATGTAGTGGAAGATGCTCTAAGCAAAAAGAATACGGCCAGCACTAACCTTATCCTTGTAAATTGTAACACCCCAAATTTTTGAATAATCAAATTAACTAAATTTAAGAATACTTAATTTCAAATGTGGGAATTAAGGGAACGGGTTGCGCCGTTGCGTTCATCTTGGAATTCTTCTTGAGATAGAGTCCAAATTTGCATAAAACGGACACCATATAATGGAGATATGGACGAACGAAGTTAGGCGGAAAAACCAGAAGAAGAAAAAGAAAAAAAAATGCACTGGCGCACTTGGGAAGTGCGCCAGTACAAAAATACACTGGCGCACTTCCCAAGTGCACCCAGGCCGAGCAAAAAGCCTGCACAGCTTTCTGGTGTGATCTGATCCACACTATGACTCATTGCTAAGTCCTTTCTGACTCCTTGCTGAGTCATTAGGGCTGAGGTGTCACCCTATCCTAACTGAATGGTTTTGATTAACCCTAAGAGCATCCGACAGCTCAAATTAAATTGAAATTCTATATAAACACATGTAGACTCAAACCCTAAAACCAAATAAAAAATTAGATCAATGGTCGTCATACTGTCTCCCCAAAACCTAGAATAGCCGCCACCAACTAGAAGCAAAGTAAAGGAACTCAATTCTATTCAAATCAAAGTCTAATCTCAATAACGAAATTGTCTACAACAAGGGAATGTTAATCAATTACAGAATTCAGATCCCAGGACTCAAAACCCTCTTTTTCTGCGAGTTCTAGTCACTTTTAGGTTTAAATAGATAAAAGTGAATTGTGGTAGACTATGATTTGGGTATATGTTGTTTGTAGTTATACAAGTTTATTGTTGTTGTGGATCATGAAATTATACAAGTTCATTGTTGTTGTGGATTATGAAATTATACAAGTTTATTGTTGTTGTGGATCATGAAATTATACAAGTTTATTGTTGTGGTGAATCATGAAATTATGCAAGTGAAATTCATAAACCTATGCAGGTTACCTATGCAAGTTATTATGTCGCGAATTCATGAATCTATGCAAGTTGTTATCATGAATCTATGCAAGGTGTTATCATGAACCTATGCAAGTTGTTATGAGATCATGCAAGTTACCTATGCAAGTTATTGTGTGATGAATTCATGAACCTATGCTAGTTGTTATGTTATGAATCATGAACCTATGCAAGTTGTTATGTTTTGAATCATGAACCTATGCAAGTCACCTATACAAGTTGTTATGTTGTGAATCATGAACCTATGTGAGTTGTTAATTATGTTGTTAATTCATGAACCAATGCAAGTTGTTATATTGAAATTCAAGAACCTATGCAAGTTTTTATGTTGCAAAATCATGAATCTATGCAAGTTGTTAATTATGTGGTGAATCATAATTATATGCAAAGTTATTATGCCATTTTCCCTTGTTGTCATGCTTATGCCAAGAATTGTACTAAAAACGATCACCTTGTCATTCCCTTTATTTTATTGTTATGGCGAGGCTACCTTGTAGTCTCGGTGACGCGAAAAACGCAAACGGTTACGCTAGTTAAGAAACGGGGAAAAAAGCGGAATTTGCAATAGGCATAGTTTACAAAGTGATTATGTAAATTGGACACATAATTCTAGTAGGGAAATATATAAATAGTTACCTATTATGACATAGGTCAAGTTGAGTAAAAATGGTATAATTTGAATATGACCATTTATGGATAGGAAATTCAAATTGTTAATAAAATAGGTATTGACACCTATAAAAAGGAAATGATTAATTAATTAACTTAATTAATCAAAAGAGGAATGTTTAAGCTATTAAAGTCTGAAAATTTAATTAACACTTATGACACGAGGTCAGGTTACATTAGTGGTGGAAGTCTGCCCGGACCCGACCGGCATATCCAGCAGCCGCTAATGTTGAACCTAATGTGAGAGGTCTAAGTGTGTGAATACGACTCGGGCTAATACACGAGGTTAGACCCAACTGTGGAATAAGACTGCCCGGACCTGACCGGCATATCCAACATCCACATGCTGTAGGCCTAATGTGGGAGGTCTAGCCCAATATAACCATAATTGGACATGGTAATAAGAAAAGACAACTTGACCTAACTTAATACATGTGGACTGTATAATGATAGACATAAGTTAGGGTTAAGTAAAATGTGTTGGATTGTGGATGGGTTAAGTACAACTGATGGGTAGGTGGGTAATATTAATATACATAGGCCCACAAACTTAACCATTAAATAAATAGGATTAAATCAGTGGGAGGGTTAAGTACAACTGATGGGTAGGTGGGTAATATTAATATTAATAGGCCCACAAACTTAACCATTAAATAAATAGGATTAAATCAGTGGGAGGGTTAAGTACGACTAAAGGGTAGGTGGGTAATATTAATATATATAGGCCCACAAACTTAACCGGATAAAAAGGGTTATGTAATTAAAGACACCTAATGGTATACATAACTGGGGCAAAATAGTAAAGTTATGTACTAAAGACACCCTTAGGGGTACGCGTAACTAATGGGAATAGATAGAGTTATGTATTAAAGACACCTATAGCTAAACATAACCGATAGGTAGATTAAGGGATATGTATTAAAGACACCTATAGGTACGCATAACTGATTGAGGGTTATGTAATTAAAGACACCTTAGGGTATACATAGTTAGTAGAAAACCTAGTGGGGATACAAGACATAGGGGAGAGCTTGTATCATGTTGCGTGGAACCCATTTCAGTCAGTAACCCGGAGGGGTATCAAAATAAAGAACTCTGTACTAGGCGGGGAAGGGGCACGCTTACTGATTGATTGTAAGAGATTCAAAACGAGACGGATGGTGTGGGCGGCGCAAACCGACCGGGGACATGTGCGTGCATGGGCCGAGCAGAGGGGGACAAGACGACCATGACACCAGTAGGTATAACTGTGCACACCTTGGGTTTCCACTTTAGGGAAGTGATACCCCCTAGTTGTGGGACCAACACAGGGTATCTACAGAATAGGGAGCCGATCGATTAGGGTAGTGGTTAGGGTATACCGGGACGAATGCCCTAAGTCTACCAATTTATAGTAGGAGGGTAGTGGGTACGACTAGTTGAGATAGGAGCAGGCGGCACCTATGACAGCGGCTAGGAGTACACGAAACTACCACCATCATTATCGTTATTATGGTTAGCGGAAGGGATGATCCTATCTTGATTTTACTAGTAATAGTGCAGAGTAGTTTGTAGTGAAGCATGCATACATCTTACCTTATTTGTCATGTCATACCTGTCATCTGTACCGTGAATCCTCTTATCCACTTTGTATGCCTGTCATGTTTACCTTTATTTATTTACTGGCTAAAAGTTACTGGACTCACCAGACTTATATCTAACCTAGTTTGTTTCGCCTCTTTTCTTCCGTCCCCCCCCCCCCCCACCCCAGGTTCTCAGGGAGGAAACACCCAGGTTTAGTCAGGATTTGGATATCATCTTCTAGAAGCTACTTCTGAAGTATGGCTTGAGTCTCTGTCTCTTATATGGCTTGCTCTTTAATCTGGGGAATGATATTTTTCTTTTAAATACCTATGTACTCTGATAATGTAAGACAAAAGTGTTTTATGACTCATGGTATTATGTAACAAAGTATTTTGGTGATTTAATAAAGCTGTTTATTTCCGCTGCAAAATTTATTATCTGTCTTGTGATATTCTGTGTCTGATTGCCTAAAACGCTCCACTGAAGTTAAGGCATTCCCTTTGTGAGTGACCTTAATGGAGGTGGGGTGTTACACTTGGTATCAGAGCTGAAAGTTACAGATTAGATAAAAGTTTTGAAAATATTTTTCAAAAAGGTTTTAAAAGAAAGTATTTTCAAAAAGGAAAGTCTGTTTTGAAAAACATAGTCCCCAAAGCAATATGTATATCTTCTGATTTTCTGTTTAATCCTTGTTTTCCTTCTTTTCTGGGTCTCCGGAGCTCCTGGCTTTCTGGGAGGTAACCTCATCGCGACATGGTCCAGTAGGCATGATGAGACTATGGTGTCTATCGAAGGGAAAAGAAGTGCCTAACTTCCATCTATAGCCGCAGTTATTCCATCTACGGCTAATCGTCTTTCGGGCTTCGTAGGGTTTTCCGCGCGACGGGGGCAACTTTAGAGAAAGACTTGTTAACATGTAAGAAGGTTGGTTGTTTTCGGTTGCATGAGACAGGACATCTGATTTAGGATTGCCCAAGAAGGCAAGGGTAAAGGATAGAATCTTCTAGAGGGTAGGTGGATGCTCTCGTGGCAGAGGGATAGAGATAGGAAAAATTTAGGTAAAAGGTGTAATTTCCTTATCTGATTATGAAGTTAAGACTCTTTTGGATTCTGGCATTGAGACTCTGCACTTTAATACTAGTCTTGTTTCTGATCCCGTAGTTGCTTCAAACCCCTTTGGTGGTTCGGCTCATTTATTAGTGATTTGTAAGGGGTTGAAATTATCTGTGTTAGGCGCCAAAAATTTGAATGCGACATTTGTGTGCTCAAGTTTATGGGCTATGGGTTGGTTCTAAATGGACCGGCTTTCTATGTAGAGGATCGTTCTAGATTTTGAGAGGAGGGTAGTTAAGTTTCTAACTTGTCATGGGAGGACCCCCAAAGTTTCTTTTGACCCGTAAGGGTCTATTATGCTTAGCTTTCTGAGAATCATTCTGTAATCTGATCTGTACCAGTAGTCTGTAAGTATCTGAATATTTCTGAAGGATAGGGGTTTCTACTCGAAGCATGAAGTAGATTTCCAGTTTTGACATTGTTTAATGGGGGTGATTCTCTGAGTGTCAGTCTGATGTTGATTTCGGTCTTCGGGGCTGAAACTTAAGGAATTATTCTCTTAACCGATGTCTTTGTTTTAGTTATATGATTTGTTTGTATCCCATCGACCGAATCTTCGACCTTTAGATAGGAAATCCATGGATGTAAACATGTGTTCGAGACATGTTATGTTTGATGGTTGCAAGTGGATGCAAGTGTTTGCTAGTGGTTGCTCGTGGATGCATATACACATAAATTAGGCACTAGATCCGCTCAAATCACTTTCATATTGCATATAAAAATGTGTGCGCATTTAGGGTAATGGGTGTATAATGGTTGTGTTATCATATGGATGCTGCATTTTGATGAATGTTTGTGCACACATGAAGAGATAATATGTATCAAATAGGAAAATTGCATACATGTTGGACTCATGGCACTGACATAATTCGCATTAAGGAGGTCAACTGAATAAATAGACCGCCTAATCTTTGCATTAGATAAGGAACATATACACACACTTTTGCATATGTTCATACAACATTAGAAGTTTTCTAAGGACAATGGATGCTTGTGGATGATGGTTGAGTAGATGGGTGATTGGATGGTAGGACACATTCTTCTTAACTTAAAGATTTCGGGTACGAAATCCTTTAAGTAGGGGAGAATGTAACACCCCGAATTTTTGAATAATCAAATTAACTCAATTTAAGAATACTTAATTTCAAATGTGGGAATTAAGCGAAATGGGTTGTGCCATTGCGTTCGTCTCAGAATTCTGCTTGAGATAGAGTCTGAGTTTGCGTAAAACGGACACCATATGATGGAGATATGGACGAACGAAGTTAGGCGGAACAACCAGAAGAAGAAAAAAATTACACTGGCGCACTTGGGAAGTGCGCCAGTACAAAAATACACTGGGCACTTCCCAAGTGCGCCCAGGCCGAGAAGAAAGCCTGCACAACTTTCTGATGTGATCTGATCCACACTATGACTCATTGCTGAGTCCTTTCTGACTCCTTGCTTAGTCATTAGGGCTGAGGTGTCACCCTATCCTAACAGAATGGTTTTGATTAACCCTAAGAGCATCCGATGGCTCAAATTAAATTGAAATTCTATATAAACACACGTAGACTCAAACCCTAAAACCAAATAAAAAAATTAGATCAATGGTCGTCATACTGTCTCTCCAAAACCTAGAGTAGCCTCCACCAGCTAGAAGCAAAGTAAAGCAACTCAATTCTATTCAAATCAAAGTCTAATCTCAATAACAAAATTGTCTACAATAAGGGAACGCTAATCAATTACAGAATTCAGATTCCAGAACTCAAGACCCTCTTTTTCTTTGAGTTTTAGTCACTCTTGGGTTTAAATAGATAAAAGTGAATTGTGGTAGACTATGATTTGGGTATATGTTGTTTGTAGTTATGAAAGTTTATTATTGTTGTGGATCATGAAATTATACAAGTTCATTGTTATTGTGGATTATGACAATATACAAGTTTATTATTGTTGTGGATCATGAAATTATAGAAGTTTATTGTTGTAGTGAATCATGAAATTATGCAAGTGAAATTCATAAACCTATGCAAGTTACTTATGCAAGTTATTATGTTGTGAATTCATGAATCTATGCAAGTTGTTATCATGAACCTATGACAGTTGTTATGAGATCATGCAAGTTACCTATGCAAGTTATTGTGTGATGAATTCATGAACCTATGCTAGTTGTTATGTTATGAATCATGAACCTACGCAAGTCACCTATGCAAGTTGTTATGTTGTGAATAATGAACCTATGCAAGTCACCTATACAAGTTGTTATGTTGTGAATCATGAACCTATGTGAGTTGTTAATTGTGTTGTTAATTCATGAACCTATGTAAGTTGTTATGTTGAAATTCATGAACCTTTGCAAGTTTTTATGTTGCAAAATCATGAATCTATGCAAGTTGTTAATTATGTGGTGAATCAAAATTATATGCGAAGTTATAATGTCATTTTCCCTAGTTGTCATGCTTGTGCCAAGAATTGTACTAAAAACGATTTCCTTGTCATTCCCTTTATTTTATTGTTATGGCGAGGCTACCTTCTAGCCTCGATAACGCCAAAAACGCAAATGGTTACGCTAGATAAGAAACGGGAAAAAAGGGGAATTTGCAATAGGCATAGTTTACAAAGTGATTATGTAAATTGGACACATAATTCTAGTAGGGAAATATATAAATAATTACCTATTATGATATAGGTAAAGTTGAGTAAAAATGGTATAATTTGAATATGACCATTTATGGATAGGAAATTCAAATTGTTAATAAAATAGGTATTGACACCTATAAAAAGGAAAGGATTAATTAATTAACTTAATTAATCTAAAGAGGAATGTTTAAGCAATTAAAGTCTGAAAATTTAATTAACACTTATGACACGAGGTTAGGTTACATTAGTGGTGGAAGTCTGCCCGGACCCGACCAGCATATCCAGCAGCCGCTAATGTTGAACCTAATGTGAGTGGTCTAAGTGTGGGAATACGACTCGGGCTAAGACACGATGTTAGACCCAACTGTGGAATAAGACTGCCCGGACCCGACCAGCATATCCAACATCCATATGTTGTAGGCCTAATGTGGGAGGTCAAACCCAATATAACCATAATTGGACATGGTAATAAGAAAAGACTACTTAACCTAACTTAATACATATGGACTGTATAATGATAGACATAAGTTAGGGTTAAGTAAATGAGTTGGATTGTGGGTGGGTTAAGTACAATTGATGGGTAGGTGGGTAATATTAATTTATATAGGCCCACAAACTTAACCATTAAATACATAGGATTAAATCAGTGGGAGGGTTAAGTACAACTGATGGGTAGGTGGGTAATATTAATATTAATAGGCCCACAAACTTAACCTTTAAATAAATAGGATTAAATCAGTGGGATGGTTAAATACGACTGAAGGGTAGGTGGGTAATATTAATATATATAGGCCCACAAACTTAACCGGAAAAAGGGTTATGTAATTAAAGACACCTAATGGTATACATAACCGGGGCAAAATAGTAAAGTTATGTATTAAAGACACCCTTAGGGGTACGCATAACAAATGGGAATAGATAGAGTTATGTATTAAAGACACCTATAGGTAAGCATAACCGATAGGTAGATTAAGGGTTATGTATTAAAGACACCTATTGGTACGCATAACTGATTGAGGGTTATGTAATTAAAGATACCTTAGGGTATACATAGTCAGTAGAAAACCTAGTGGGGATACAAGACATAGGGGAGAGCTTGTATCATGTTGTGTGGGACCCATTTCAGTCAGTAACCCGAAGGGGTATCAAAGTAAAGAACTCCGTACTAGGCGGGGAAGGGGCACGCTTACTGGTTAATTGTAAGAGATCCAAAACGAGACGGATGGTATGGGCGGCGCAAACCGACCGGGGATATGTGCGTGCATGGTTCGGGCAGAGGGGGACAAGACGATCGTGACACCAGTAGGTATAACTGTGCACACCTTGGGTTGCCACATTAGGGAAGTGATACCCCCTAGTTGTGGAACTAGCACAGGGTATCTAAAGAATAGGGAGCCAATCGATTAGGGTAGTGGTTAGGGTATACCGGGACGTATGCCCTAAATCTACCAGTTTATAGTAGGAGGGTAGTGGGTACGACTAGTTGAGATAGGAGCAGGCGGCACCTATGACAGCGGCTAGGAGTACACAAAACTACCACCATCATTATCGTTATTATGGTTAGTGGAAGGGATGATCCTATCTTGATTTTACTAGTAATAGTGCAGAGTAGTTTGTAGTGAAGCATGCATACATCTTACCTTATTTGTCCTGTCATACCTGTCATCTGTACCGTGAATCCTCTTATCCACTTTGTATGCCTGTCATGTTTACCTTTATTTATTTACTGGCTAAAAGTTACTGGACTCACCAGACGTATGTCTGACCTAGTTTGTTACGCCTCTTTTCTTCCGTCCCCCCCAGGTTCTCAGGGAGGAAACACCCAGGTTTAGTCCGGATTTGGATATCATCTTCTAGGAGCTACTTCTGAAGTATGGCTCGAGTCTCTGTCTCTTATATGGCTTGCTCTTTAATCTGGGGAATGATGTTTTTCTTTAAAATACCTATGTACTCTGATAATGTAAGACAGAAGTGTTTTATGACTCATGGTATTATGTAACAAAGTATTTTGGTGATTTAATAAAGCTGTTTATTTCCGCTGCAAAATTTTAATATCTGTCTTGTTATATTCTGTGTCTGTTTACCTAAAACGCTCCACTGAAGTTAAGGCATTCCCTTTGTGAGTGACCTTAATAGAGGTGGGTGTTACACAAATCTCATCATTACCCCTACCTTGATCAATAAGATCTCGGATCATCCGAAGAATGATGAATTTATTCAGAGAATCATCAAAAGGATCGGGGAGGGCGAATACACAAGTTTTCAGATTGATGACAAAGGAGTTCTAAGGTTGTCGGGTCGAATTTGTGTTCCGAATCTTCCTGAGCTCAGAAAGGAAGTAATGGACGAATGCCACAAGTCTAAGCTCAGCACTCATCCTGGTGTGAGAACGATGTACCATGACCTCAAGCATACTTTTTGGTGGAGATCTATCAAGAGATATATCTCTATCTTTGTTTCTAGATGTCCACCTGCCAGCAAGTTAAAAGCGATCAACAAAAGCTAGTAGGTCTATTGCAACCACTAGGGGTTCCAGGTTGGAAATAGGACGAAATTTCTATGGACTTTATTGATGGCTTGCCCCGGACTAGGAAAGGCAATGACAGTATATGGGTGATCGTAGATCGCCTCACAAAGACTGCCCATTTCATTCCTGTCAAATCCAATAGAACAGCTCGGAGTTTGGCATAACTTTATTTTAGAGAGATTGTTAGACTGCATGGAGTCGCCATTAGCATTGTTAGTGACCGCGATCCGATATTTGCTAGCAAGTTCTGGAAGTCTTTCCAAGAAGAGCTAGGGACTAAGCTGAATATGAGCACTGCTTACCACCCTCAGACAGAGGGCCAGACTGAGAGGGCGAACCGTATATTGGAGGACTTGTTGCGAGCATGCATCTTAGATTTTGGTGGTTCATGGGAAGACCATTTGCACTTGGTTGAGTTCTCTTATAATAACAACTACCAAGCAAGCCTAACGATGTCGCCATTTGAAGCATTATATGGCAGGCCATGCAGATCTCCAACATGTTGGGTAGAACCCGGAAATCGATTGCTATTGGGTCCCGACATGATTTACGAAGCCTCGGAGAGAGTTGACTTTATTAAGAAGCATTTGCTTGCTGCCCAAAGCTGACAAAAGAGCTATGCAGACACTCGAAGGAGGGATTTAAACTTCTCCATCGATGATCTTGTATACTTGAAGGTTTCCCCACTAAGAGGTGTAGTTCAATTTGGGAAGACTGGGAAATTGGCGCCAAGATTCATTGGTCCATTTCCTATTCTCGAAAGGATTGGAACTCTCGCTTATAGAATGCAACTACCTGACTGGTTGCCAGGGGAGCCACAATGTATTTCGTGTGTCCCAACTCCGGAAGCATGTTCATGATCTAGATTTAGTTGTAGAGGAAGCAGCACAACGAGATTTGGAGATTACCCTAGCCCTAGCAGTGAGAAGGGAGCCTGTGAAAATTGTGGGCAAAGAGACCCGAGTGTTGAGGAACAAAAGAATCCACCTTGTCAAGGTGCAGTGGAGCGGGGATCCTAGAGACTGTACATGGGAGACTGAGGATAGCATCAAACAAGCTTATCCCGAGTGCAGATGGGACATCTCCAAGTAGCTTTCATGTTGAGGTACATTTACAATACCTTGCATTTTCCGTTTTGTTTCCTACTTTACCATTATTTCCTTTTCGAGGGCGAAAAGATTTAAGTGGGGGAGATTGTTGCAACCCGGAAAATCTGAACCAATTTAAAAAATTTATTTTGGCTATTTCAGTAAATTTTGAATAGTTAAAATAATTTATTTTAAATAATGACGATTAAAATTTTATTTAAATCGAAGTTAGAGAAAAGTATTCATTTTGATTTCTAAAGAAATTAGAAATGATATGGTAGTTTGAAAAGTCAAACCTGTACTTTGACCGAATGTACCAGATTCAAAATTTAACGGATTTTAGCGAAACCAAAAATATCTAAATCTGTTTGAAAATATCTTTCCAATGAATCCGAAAAATCAAAATTTCATAGCGGGAATCAAAAGTTATGGCCAGTTGAATATTCAGAATGGTTGCTATAGTATAAGTTATGGCCCGTATAAAAGGCCATTTTTCAAATGACCTCCGTTTTCGACGAAACCACTTTTGTTGGATTCGAAATGTCGAATTATTGCTAGGTTTCAATTTTCATAATTTTTCGAATTAATATGTGAGCGTGGAAAACGAAAATGTGTTTTGTCAATTTCAGTCAAATCTGATCGACTTGAAAATAGCCATTTTTCGAACAGTCTCAGAATTCGACGAAATTAATTTTGTTAGGATCGTATCATCAAAACAAAGCCGGAAATAATTTTTCTAGATTTTTCTGAGTTCGTATGTGGCCCCGACGAATTTAAATATATGATCGAATTAATTTAATAAAGGATTTAAATATTAAATTAAATAATTCAGGCCACAGACAGCCGTTTGGGCTGACGGGGCCTAGCCCATTGGATCTGGAATGGGGTCCACTGGGTGGGGTCATTCTGTTAGACTGAAACTAGTTTGGTTTAAAACTTTTGGATTTATTTGTAAAATTAGCATTAAAATTATATAAAAATACATGTTTTCTCAAACCCTAATACTATCAAATAACCAAGCCGCCGCCTATCAGTTCAATGGTTGATTTGCTCTGAATTTCATCCCTGAATATCCATCAATTCTTCACGAATTGGCAGTGAACTCTGTTTACATTATCGAAGAGAGATTCTCACTCTTCAATTCTATACGACTTGATCAATCTCTAGTGGCCCGAACACCGAGGACCAGACCCCTAAACCCGTGCCAAAGACCACCACCTCCCTCCCCCTAGACACGACCGAGCTGCACGCAAGTGGGGCCCCTAGTGTGCCGCTTGTAGCTCTTCGACGCGCCGCCTTCTGATCGTCCTCTAGTGCTACAGATCGGAAGAGAAAATCAACCCTAAGATCGAACCCATTCCTGAAACTAACGGCCGTGACTTTGAACGAGGAAGAAGGTTAATTCCTTAAGTTATTTATTTAGTGAAAATTAGTCTCACATCCTTAAAACTAAAGTTAATTAGGCTCACATCCTCCCCTTTTGAAACATATAAATTTCATCCCTATTTTTAAAACGCAGCTTTTCTTTTCCGGAAATGCCCTCATTCGATATTAACGGTGTGTTTTTCACTATATGTTACGTATTAGGGTTTTATTTTCTACAGAAACAAAATTTTCTAATCCATGGCGGCGGCGGCTCCTTCTTTCACTCATCTCAGCAACTCTCGTCGTCTGCTGTTACTCACGGCATCTTCCTCATCTCACTCATCTTTCACTCATCTCAAAAACAAAATTTTATTTTTGCTGATCTTCGTGCTTCCTCTGCCTATTAAAGTTTTCAACGCAATCATCAAGGCCAAAAAACCAGAGCTCTCAGCGGCGATTCCAGATCTGGATCTTCACCTAGCTCATACCGCTTTCGAAACCAAGCCGTGAGTTTCCTCTTCACAGATCCGAGATTCGAGGTATTGCCTTTTTTCTGATGGCTTTCGGTGGGTAAAGTCGGAAGAGGAAAGCTACGGTAGAAGAGAAGATAGTATCGGATAGAATAAGAAAGAAGCTCGAAGATGTAAACGTGGCTGCTCAGATCCATCTCCTGCCAATCCAAGACCATGTCAATTTCAATCTTCAGGTAATCTTTACTTTTTTTGTTTTTTTTCATTCGTTTTCCTGTAGTGTGCTTTGATCTATTTGTCGCTTTTTCAACTGGTGCTGGTTAATCTCATTGCAATCTGAGTAAAATGTAAACTGAAGCTTGATTATTATGGCTGGCATGTGCAGTAGAAAGTGAACAGAAGATTAAATCTGTTGTGAAATTGGATCGATGTCTGTAGGCAGTCAAATTAATGTGACAATATATACAATTATCCATTTTGTAGCTTGACAATTGCATAAAAATACGATTTTTCATATGATAAGGACTTGTAAAAAACATGAATTCATGAAACCATTGTTAGAACTCGTGGATTTTTGCTGAACTTCTGATAAAAAGTTGCGGACAAATATGCATCTATTCTTAATATATGCATATATGTATGCAATTTTTTATCAAACAAACAGAAACACATATTATTTTACAAATATATTCATATTTCTATGCATATATCTGGAATACTTGCATATAAAAATTCAGAAATTATTGTTATTTTGCAGAATTGTACGCATGTATTTATATTATTCTTTGATTTATGCTGAAAATATCTCTGATTTTTGCTGATCTTCTGATAAAAAGTTGCGGACAAATATGCATCTATTCTTAATATATGCATATATGTATGCAATTTTTATCAAACAAACAGAAAAACATATTATTTTACAAATATAATCATATTTCTATGCATATATCTGGAATACTTGCATATAAATATTCAGAAATTATTGTTATTTTGCTGAATTGTACGCATGTATTTATATTATTCTGAAGCAGTTTTTGTAATTTATGTTACTGCACATTAAGCTTATTAATGTTGATTTTCTTTTTTTGATAACAGTGTTCCGGCGGATATTGGTGTACTGGTGTTGTTGAAGCTCGGTTGTCCATCTTTTTCCAAATGATTGAACACATTTGTTGTTTCTACAGAGACTACTAGATGTGGTTTGCGCAATAAGCTGGGTCTTAACAAAATTATTTGTTCTTCAAAGACCATCATCTCTGCTTTGTAAATGTTCTGAAATTTTTGATGTAGTACATGTAAATGTGGTGTGTACTTATTTTTTGATGTAGTACATGTAAATGTTATGAAATTTTTCATGTAAGTATGCACATATTTCTGTTATTTGCATATATATATATGCATTTTGTTATAATTATCAGTATTTACTTTTTTGTCATTTCTTTTGTTTCAGCAATTATGCAGTACAGTTCTGTATATGTATGCAATTATTTCACTTAGTTGCGCAAAACTAATAATTTATTTTCTGCATAATATTACTATACGTATGCAATTATTACACTTAGTTGCATAAATGTATGCAATTTTACGTAATATATGTATATAATTGTCCAGTTTTTCGTAAAAATCAAAAAAAATTAAAAAAAAATCATTTTACGTAATATATGTATATAATTGTCTAGTTTTTCGTAAAAATCCAAAAAAAGTAATAAAAAAATTCATTTTACGTAATTTATGTATATATTTGTCTAGTTTTTCGTAAAAAAAAAAATCGCTGTTGGTGTGATCGACTGTTTTCCAGAATTGTTGGATTAGGTTTATGAGCGAGATAATAGGAGCGATAGACTGAGTAAATGAGGACAAACAGTTGTTGGATAGTTTTTAGGTGTCTAAGGGTAGATCTGGAACTTTTTTAGCGGAAATTCAAAAATAGTGATGTTTTCTATATTACTTTTATCGCCGGGTTTTTTTTATATTTTGAAACTTAATAGGGACCTGTAAAAAACGCACCCATTTATTTATTTAATCTTATTTAAATATTATCAATTCAAATTTAATCATAACTAATTCGTATGAACTCAGAATAATGCGATTTCTGAAACATTGCAATCGTAGAGACAAGATCTACATTCCTAGATTGGAAAGGGACAATTTCGAGCTGTTTGAATTATAGACCAATTTGCGACACGGCTGTGAGATTTCTTTCTTTTTAATTAATTAATTAATTTAATTTATTTGCTATGCAACTATTGTATGTATATGCCTTAGATCTGCTGTGATGTGATTGTGGATGATTTATTTGTTTGTTGATGATGTATATACACAGATCTGTATGTGTTGAATAAAATAAATCATTTTGTAATGTTATTGATTTGGAATAGAATTGCCATTTCAATAAAATAAATCATTTTGTAATGTTATTGATTTGGAATAGAATTTCCATTTCAATAAAATAAATCATTTTGTAATGTTATTGATTTGGAATAGAATTGCCATTTCAATAAAAATAAATCATTTGTTATATTATTGACTTGGGTTATGATTGCCATTTAAATAAATCATTTTTGTTATATTATTGATTTGGAATAAAATTGCCATTTCAACAAAAATAAATCACTTTGTTATGTTGTTGAATTGCATTAGATTTTCAATTCAACATACAAACATTTTTTGGATTATTTTTGTTGAATTGAATTAAATTGTCAATTCAATATAAAAAATTTATTTTGATCATATTTGTTGAATTGAATTAGATTGTCAATTAAATATTAAAAATATTTTTTTAACATTTTTGAGCATTGAAATAGAATTATTAATTTAACATAAAACATTATTTTATCATTTTTATTGTATTGAAATAGAATTGTCAATACAGTGGAAAATATATCATTTTTGTCTATATCATTGAATTGAGATAAAGTTGTTCTTTTATTTGCATTTCTTGATGCAAATATGCATTGAATTTAAAAAGTTGTTCTTTTATTTGCATTCCTCGATGCAAATAAACACTGAATTAAAAAGTTATTCTTTTATTTGCATTCTTCAATGCAAATAAACACTTGTTCTTTTATTTGCAATCCTCGATTCAAATAAACATTGAATTAAAAAGTTGTTCTTTTATTTGCATTTCTTGATGCAAATATTCTTTGAATTAAAAGGTTGTTCTTTTATTTCAATTCGTTGATGCAAATATACATTGAAATAAAAAGTTATACTTTTATTTGCATTCTTTGATATAGATAGAATGTTGAAATTGGTAGTTTAATTTTTAATTGCATTTCTTGATGCAAATAAAACATAGTTTAGAAGGGTTATAGGAAGAATTAAGATGATACCATACATAAAAATAGTGTTCTGTGTAAATCTGTTGATTTGTGAATTTGCATATCATATAAGATATGGGTTCTCACTTTGCGACTTCTGAACACAGGTTCGAATTTATAGCTCCAAGAAAATGGCGAATTCTTTCTCGTCAACAGTTAAGAATTTTCGTCCAAATCAGATTATTCATAAATCAGGGTCGAGCAAATCAAAGACGCTCGGACAAAGTAATAAGGCGAGTTATGTTTCTCGTCCAGATCTGATTTCGGTGCGATTCAAGAGGCGATGTTTTCGTTGTGGTGAGGATAATCATATAGCGAGGCAGTGCAGATTTCTATCCAGATGCATTAGATGTGATCAGTATGGGGATAATTGCGTTTGTTCCTCAAATGGATCTAACAAATCTATAATAGATTCGGAAAGAAAAAAAGCCCTTTTTGTTGAAAAGGGGGCGGTGAATTCCAATGATACAAAGAAAGCTCTTGTTCTGAATTCGGGTATGGTATTACTAAAGAACTTCATAAGTCCCCAGGTTCAGATGGAGATTGTGAATAAATGCTATGACTTAGGGGTGGACGAAGGTGGTTTTTACAGACCTGGGTTCAAGAACGGGGCAAAGCTCAATCTTTATATGATGTGTATGGGGAAAAACTGGAATCCGCAATCAAAACAGTATGAAGATAGGCGTGAATGTGATGGAGCCTTACCTCCGGAAATCCCAATTGAGTTCAAAAAGTTGGTCAGCGAAATTATAGAAGAGGCGAAAAAAGATATTGTTTTAAAAGGGGGAAGATCTGAAGAGCTTCCATATATAGTCCCTGATATATGTATTGCCAATTATTATAATCAGGATGGGAATTTAGGCATGCATCAAGACAAGGATGAAAATGAAGAAAGTATTAAGGCGGGTATTCCAGTGGTTTCAGTTTCAATTGGGGATTCAGCTGAGTTCATCTATAAAGACGTGAAGGGAGATGGATCGATTAGAAAACTACTGCTGGAATCAGGGGATGTCCTAATTTTTGGGGGAAAATCGAGAGATTTATTTCATGGCATTTCGGGTATAATCAAAAATACCGCTCCGGAGTTTATTATTAAACAGACAACTCTGAGGTATGGCAGGTTGAATTTGACGTTCCGACAGAATGAGATGTCAAAGGAAAGGGTGGAGAGGTATTTGTTTTCGTTATCTAATCGCGACATTAATCAGTCTTCATCCTCTCATTTTCAGACATCATATGCGGATGTAACCAGGAGATTTCTACCTTCAATGGTTTCATTTTCCAATTGGATGAAGAAGCCAGTTTCAGGATCTCGATGCAGTTACAGATCGTGTTTCAGATGTGGAGATTCTCAACATTTGGCGAAAGATTGCAGGAATGCGACTCGTTGTTTCTACTGTGGTGGTATTGGTCATAGAAAGGCGCAATGTACTGCAAGGTTTAATGGCGGCTCGGTAATGGAATTAATGCGCTTCAACTGTTTGTGTTTTTGCCAGAAGCTTATTTCTTTATCCAATCTATTTCAAGATGAATTTTCGAAGGGCAAGAATGAGGTGGCCTACTTGTTGCTAATGTTAGGATGGCATATGGAGGGATTAGTTGATGGGCTACTTTGGCATAATCGTGTACAGATTGATGTAAACGAAGCAGTTTTCCCTCCTTTGCCATTAGAGTTGGATAGAAAGGAGCATGCCTTTCGTTTCTGTTTAAACCTCTTGAAACTTCAGAGGTTCTATACTGATTCTGAATCGATCAGTAAGAGTAAGGCTTTAAGATTACTGCATGAGTTATTAATCCATTTTGATACTATAAATTCAGCTGTAAACATCGAGCACTACGAGTTTTCTCGTAAGGAGAAAGATATTTCTGATAATAAAGCTAGTTGCAACGAGGGTAATGATGAGGTGACAAAGGGCATTGTGGGAGATTACAGCTCAGATAAGATATCGTTGTGTTTGGAGGACGTGATGGTGGGTTTTGAGGGGCGGAGTAGTTATGAAAAGCAGTTCGATATCTTGTATTATGATCCTTCAGTTCAGAGTTATATGGACTCGTCCTGTGTAGATGTCCCAGAGGGCGTCGGTAATGGTAAAAGGCAAGCGAGATGGTTAGGAACTGAATGGGATGATACGCAGACAGCTGATTATTCTTTTAATGTTTTAACTCATAGTGACAACAGTAAATACAGTGGTAAAGGATGTTACAAATATTTGGGGATGGAGGAGGAGGAAAATTGGTGTGTAAATGAGGAGGTGGAGTTATCGAATGGTTTTGATGCCTTGATTGACTATGCAGTTGAAGAAACAATAGATAATGTTCATGATACATCTGAATTCACAGCTGAAAATGTGCATGAGTATCTGTCTTTGGGATTGAAGTCTAAAAAAGGTTTTAGAGTGGGTAAGGTGAAAGTGATAGGCTGGCAGAGGAATCAGTCAGGGGTGGAGTTGAGCAAGGCTGCTACGCGGAAGATAATGGTAGAAGGTGATAGTGCTGGATGGGGAGGTAAGGTGCATATGCAGGGTGGTTGTGATGTAACAAGGAGTAATGATCAGGTAGTTGTGAATGATGCGGTGATAGTCAGAAGGATTAGATGTGAGAGGATGGGTGTTAATGTGGTTGACCGAGTTGATTCATATAAATTTCAGATTATGATAGAGTTCTCAGGTTGCTCTATTTGGATGAAGGATTCGATGGTTAAAGCTTTTTCATTGGTGTGGTGTCCGAGTTTTAGTGGTTTTTACTCAGGAGGGGAGAGAAGTGTCGCTGGTCTACAGGTTAATTCGGAGGTAGAAGAAGAAAGCTGTGGTGTATGCTCTTCAAGGGAAGCTTGTGTGACGCCATGCAGAAGGGGGAGAAGAAGGAAAGCAGATAGAAGTTCTGAGGTGGTGAGACGTAGTGCAAGATTGCGTTGCAGATCGGCTTCTTCTCAAGGTAAGTCCCTATGCTCAAATATGAAAAATAGTAGTAGTTTGAGCTCGGGCCCAGGTATGTTTACAAATTATGGCAGTGTTTATTCTCCATTTGTACTGGGTAGTTTATCGACTGCTCAATTATTTCAGCTTGCTAGCGACACAGCATTCGTTTTTTCTGATTTAGACTTAGATGCCGACTTCATTAGGAGTAGAGAACTAGAGCGAGTGACATCCATAGGTAAATGAGGACAGTAAGCTGGAACATTAGGGGTCTGAATGAACCAAATAAATGTGCTAAAGTTAGGATTTTTTTTAAGGATTATCACCTTGATATCATAATACTTCAAGAAACTAAAATTGATGACCCTGACCCCAGTTTTTATAGGAGATTAGGGGGCACTATTTTTCGTAACTGGTCGTGTCTATCGGCTATAGGTAGCGCTGGTGGGCTAATGATTGGTTGGAGAGATAATCAGTTTAGACTCGTACAGGAAATACCTATGTTGCATTCCTTGCATGTTATTTTAGCGTCGACTGTTGATAATTCCCTTTTAGGCATTTCAAATGTATATGGTCCGCATAATAAAATAGATAGAAGGCGGTTGTGGATGGAATGTTCAGACTTTAGAAATCTATCATTCAATCATTGGATTGTAGGGGGAGACTTTAACGTCACTAGATTTTTAGGAGAGAGATCACCTAGAGAAGGAGATTTCTCGGACATGGAGGAATTTAACGAGTTTGTCTTAGTTAATAATTTGATTGAAATTCCAATGTATAATAGAATGTTCACCTGGTCAAATGTTAGAGATTTTCCATCTTATGCTCTATTAGACAGATTTTTTATTAACTCGGAAATGGAAGATAGGTTTGCAATATGTAGAGTTAAAGGTCTTCCATTTTTATTGTCAGATCACTGTCCAATTATTCTCTCTTGTGATTCGAATTTATTAATAAGTAGTAATTTTAAATTTGAGAAGATGTGGTTATTGGATAATAGCTTTAGTAATTTGGTTATGGTTAAATGGAATTCCTTGAGTTATTTTAATAATTTGTATAAAGATAATCCTGCAAAGATTTTTGTTGCAAAGTTAGGAAAACTGAGATTTTTTCTTAAACGATGGAATAAGTATATATTTGGTAATGTTAGAATTAAAAAAGATAAGATATTATGTGAAATGTTAGACATAGATAAAGTTGGAGAAATACGAATTCTTAATACAAATGAGAAGGACAGACTAAATAATCTTAGAAATGATCTTAAGTTAATTATGGAAAAAGAAGAGGTAATGTGGAGACAAAGATCCCGAATTCAATGGATAAAAGAAGGTGATAATAACACGAAATTTTTCCATAGTATAGCTAATAAAAGGAGACGTGATAATATGATACATTCCATCTTTATTAATGACGTGGAGGTGTCTGCACAGAAGGAGTTAAATGACGCTTTTACTAGATATTATAAACAAATTTTAGGAACTAGAGTAAATAGAAGGATTAATGTTAGATGGAATGAGATTTATCCGGTGGCCTCAAGAATTGACCTAACGGACTTAGATTATCCTTTCACTGAGAGAGAGATATGGAAGGCTATTTGTGATATGCCTAGCGATAAAGCTCCGGGACCAGATGGATTTTCTGTTCTATTTTATAAACAGTTTTGGGAAATTCTAAAGGTTGATATTATTAATCTATTTAATGATTTTTATAATGGTAATCTGAGATTAGGAAGTTTTAATTTTGCCAACGTCATTCTTATACATAAGAAAATGGGGGCGAAATCACTTAAAGATTTCAGACCTATCTCATTAATTAATGTTTCGGTAAAAATTATATCAAAAGTTCTCGCAAACAGATTAAGCAAGAAAATGAATGATTTAATAGATGTCTCTCAAACAACGTTTATTAAGGGTAGAAATATAGTAGATGGGGTAGCGGCAGTTCAGGAATATATTAATGTATGTGTTAAAAATAATTTCACATGTGCCATTTTGAAATTAGACTTTGAGAAGGCTTTTGACTCTGTCAATTGGGATTTTATCTGTGACTTGTGTCTAGCGAGGGGGTTTAGTGTTAGATGGTCCAACTGGATCATGCTTTTGCTTAAGTCTGGATGTTCCAGTATTGTTGTTAATGGAGTAGTTGGTAAGAAGATTCAATCTAAGAGAGGTCTTAGACAAGGTGACCCACTCTCGCCTTTTTTATTTAATTTAGCGGTAGATGTTTTTTCTAGAATTATCAAGAGGGCAGGTAGGTTAGGTGTTTTAGGTTGGGTGGGAAATGAGACGTTTCAGAATGAACTATCTATACTCCAGTTTGCAGATGACACCATATTATTCTCGTCTCATTTACCTAAGCACGTTACGGCTCTTAAGTTTATATTATATGGATTTGAGATGTTATCTGGTCTTAGTATAAACTTTGAAAAGAGTGCTGTCATGGTACTTAATGATAGTAGTAATATAGAGCCCTTTGTGGCCAGTACATTAAATTGTTCTAAAATGAAGTTTCCATTTGACTATTTAGGATTCAAAATTAGACCGTCAAAGCTTAAAAAGGCAGACTGGGAAATTATTATAGAAAAAATAAACAATAGGTTAATGGGTTGGAATAATAGATTTCTCTCGAGGGCAGGTAGGCTAGTATTAGTAAATTCAGTTTTATCAGCTATCCCCACATATTGGATGACAGTTCATCGTTGTCCTAAGTGGGCTATCGAGAAAATTGATAGAATTAGAAGGAATTTTCTTTGGAATGGAGGTCCGAATGGTTGTGGTTATAAATGTTTAGTTAATTGGGATTTGTGCTGCAAGCCTAAGGGAGATGGGGGTTTAGGTATTATTAATTTATATAATTTTAATTCCTCTTTATTAACTAAATGGTTATGGAAATTTAGAAATTCTGATATAGTGGCTACTTGGAAGAATTTAGTTTCAAAAGCTTATTATTCTGGGGGGGAGTTTCTAGTGGGATCGGGAACTAGTTGGTTTAATAGGTTATCTCACTTTTGGAAGGAAGTTCTAAACTGTTTTGACTTTTTTAAGTTAGGTTATAAAATGACAGTTCACTCGGGCAATTCTACCTTTTTCTGGCATGATGTTTGGATATCTAGTATACCCCTTAAAATCGAATTCGTAGATCTTTTTAATATTTGTGATTTTAAGAATTCATTAATTGAGGATGTATATAGAAGGGACGCAGATCCCCCATGGGAGTTTTCGTTCGTCTACATTTTAGAGGGAGATTTATTAAGGCAATTGGCTTTGTTGAAAGCAAAATTAAACTTATATCACCTGGATGAGTATAGGGATACCATTAGTTGGGGATTAGATAAGAGTTCAGTTTATTCTGTCAATTCAATGTATAAACTAATAAATTTTCCAGGTATGTCCCTATTACCTTTTAAGTATATATGGAAATCAAATTCCCCTCCTAAAGCCAAGTTTCTGATGTGGTTGATAGTGCATAAGAAGCTTAATACAGTGGAGCTATTAAAGAAGAAGAATGTTATATTTGATGTTAAATGTTGTTTTTGTGGTCAATTAGAGGAAGATGTTGATCATTTATTTTTTTCTTGTAATTTTACAAATCATATTTTAATCATGGTATTAAGGATTTTTGTTATGGCTAATTTGAGTATTGTTAATAACTGTGAAAAATATTGGAATCATTATAGACTTAAGTATAAATCAAAAAAGAGATACGTATTTGACTCTTTAATTGTTATTATAAGTTGGTTTATTTGGATGGAAAGAAACCAGAGATTTTTTCAATCAAATTCAGTACCATCCGATAAATTAATCATCAGGATAGTATATTACTGTCTAGATTGGATGACCGCTTCAAGTAATAAGTATTTTAGAGAATTTAGCTTTGGTGATTATTTGCTAAAGGTTAGGGCAAATTTGGGATTATTTATGTGTATCAATAGGTATTTTAGATACAATAGATACCGTATTGGTGTATAAAATTCTAGTTTTGAGAAGGATAGTATGTTTTTCTAATAGCTTAGTTCTGGTTCTAGTATATAAAATAAGGATGTCTAATAGTAAATAAAAATATGCATATCTAATATTCTTAAACACATATATAAATATATATTTATATATATATTTATATTAGCATAAAATATAATCATATTGATTGGTGTAGGAAACTAATGTGGATGTTTATGACAAAGATATTCTTTTAGCACCATATATGCTATATGATATATATGTTCTTGTTAGGTATCATCTCGTCAAATTAATAATTATTCAGTTTTTGACTTATGAGAGGATTAAATGAAACTATTCTGAACAGTGAATTATATTTTCTTTTGGTATGGTTCTTTTCAGTTTCATCTTACAATAAGGCGATTTGGTTATGTCTAGCTAGTGTATTATTCTTAGTAATTGTAAGGTTTGATGTAATTCATAATATCTTATGGTATGTATATAAGGAAATGGCATATTATAGTTTGTGTATTATATGAGTAAACTAGAGTAAACTAGGATCTAATTAATTGTTCACAATGGTGACTACAAATTTCAATAAGCAAGTCATTTTTAATAAATTTTCAATATGTAAAATGCTAGGATATTGAACCTATCATGGAATTATGATATGTCTTGTTAATAATAATTTTGTGAATGTTAGTAAAGGATGGATTTTTCAAAAATGTGATCAGCCTTGCTACGGAGTGTATGAAGTTGGTGTTAATGTTTTCAGGGTGAAGTTTTGATTAGGATCAATATTGAGTTAGGACATTGGAAAGATTAGAAGGTTATCATTTTTCGTTAGCTAATGTTTTGGAAGTTTCGAGTGGTTATATTCTGGTATATAGGTTAGTTTTTAGTGAAAATCTGATAAGTTAATTATAACTAAAGTTGTTGTTCTGATTTTCAAATCCTTCTAATATTAAAAGAATTGGTTTGCTGCACATGTAAGATTTTTGGGTATTTTCAATAGCTAACCAGTAGCAGTAGTTTTTGTCTCAGCGTTTTAATTTCTATTTTCATAGAGGATAACATGTTGTCATTTCAGTATCTTATTCTTTTTCTGTGGCATATATGTACGAATATATAATGATATATATATATATATATATGTTTATATATATATATATATATACACTATATATTCTTGCATATATGTTTTTAGCCACTAACGATAGGTGCTCCTTAGCTATGTTTCAGGATTACAGGTAGAAGAATTCTTTGAAGATATATTTGGATATATGTATGTAGATAAGGGCTATCATTGTCAGCAAAAATCAGTTCTTCGGCAATGGAACAAAGCAAGGCATGACATATAGAAAAAGGGTTATTTCAGGTAGTAGATATAAAGGAAGATTTATATGGATAGCTGGAGATTCGAAGACGGATATATTAGAGATACATTGTCCGTGATAGATGTTGTGATCATGGGATGTTTTATTCTATTATAGTTACTTTTTAAATGGTTATTATTGGTATGGAAGTAGATATACTCAATATCGGGTGGTGGCCTTGCCGGAATTCGATACTTGGGTATGATGGGCGGTGGTTTATCCGGAGTTCATCCATCTACTTTTCCATGCATACATATATAACCGTGAGACTCAGAATTGTATTCTCTTTAGACCTGTAGCTGGATCATGTAGTTTGTGTTTTATATTATATATGTGTGCTCTCTTCATTCTGAAGATCACACATCTCTGGTTTCAAAAAAAAGTTTAGAAGGGTTATACTTTTATTTGTAATTTAGATATAAGTTAGAAAAATTAGAATTAAAATCACGTTTTTGTTTGCAATTTAATATGCAAACAAAACAATAGAATTAAAATCACGTTTTTGTTTGCAATTTTATATGCAAACAAAACATTAGAATTAAAATCACGTTTTTGCTTGCAATTTTAGATGCAAACAAAACATTAGAATTAAAATCACGTTTTTGTTTGCAATTTTAGATGCAAACAAAACATTAGAATTAGTGACCGAAACATGATTTATTTCAATCCTCCTTTTTAATATGTTATAAGAATTAGCAAAACCATATATATAAAATCTCTAACATGAGTATGGATTGTACTTAGTTTTTTTGTGACTGTTGAAATAGTGGAAAATGCCAAATGATTTATATTTATATATAAATATAAATTAAAAATTTAATGAATAGCGCGCGGTAGTTCGCGTTTCAGCAATCGTAGCTTTAAATGATTATACCGTAAAATACAACCGTCGGATTTTCTCAAAACTGGAACCATTAGGACCGTGTTGGAAAGATCTTTCCGATGATATAAACTTTATCAAAATCCAACGGTTAGATTTTAAGATATGCGTAAAACAAATTTTGGTAAAAACAGCGCTAGGGCCGCTCATTGACCTGAAGCGTCGTTTAATTATATTGAGCTATTTTAAATAAATAAAAATAGCGATAAATCATTATGAATTAATATTAACGATATTAATGGTTTAAATGACAATAATTCGAAAAATTATTTGAAAAGACTGAGTTTCAACTCATTTCAAATAATTTTATGGCGATTTAAAATTGAAGATACCAAAGACGGCGATTGAAGACTGGTGATCTTCACGTCGAAAGGATAACTACCGATGCCTAACATTGGCTAGCTACCAATAAAGGGTTAAAGTGGTAGTCGTTCAGATGCACTTGTTGATCGTCCGGATACACGAGCAGCTAGGTGGCTCCGGTTTCGTTCAGACCCAGAACGGACTTGTAAATGGATGCGTGTCCAACATTGAATTTCGTGCCATGTAAATTAATTGATATCTATTAATATATTTCTGAGGTGGCGGAGGATTTATCCTCTTGCTAAACACCCTTCTTTGAGACGCACGGGCTCGATGGTTATATATTGGTAGTTATCGATCGCATGGTATGGACTGTCAATGTGACATGCCAAGATGCAATTGATCGGAGCTTTTTTTGAAAAGCAGAGTCCTATGGATGATGATCAAAGTATAGCCTATTTAGGCATAGCTTTGTGTATTTCGTTACCTCGAAGCCTCGCACCTCGGTAGAGTCAAAAATGGGACAAGGGAATGCAGGGAGTGCACACGTTTCTTTCTAGCAAGAAGTGGTGTTGGGTTTTCACACGGCCCAGCATTTTTACTTATGTGGTTGATGGAATGAGATGCCTCAGATATTTTTATTGGTCACCAATGGCCAATTTATAGGTCCAATGGGATCGGGAAGCGTGTGTTCAAGAATTGCCAATCCGCTAGCGTTATTTGTGGACCGGCCCTGCTGTATCCAAGGGTTCACTGTGCAGAATCCTGAGACATTGCTAGAGTGTCTCGAATCGGTTAGGATATTGTCCCTAGCCTCGAATTATGATATAAACCAACCTCCAATACGACATTACGGTCTTGATTGTAAACTTATATATGGCGACATGGTATATGGTAGCTATGTCGTCTAGGATTGATACATTTACTTTGAAGTATTTTTGAAACATATTATACATTAATAATAATAATATTAAAGATATTATTTTCTACGTATCAAGCATTTTTTATCATTATAAGGTAAAACTCTATCCTCCGTTTGCGTTGCATTGTGTGATGGTACCTGAGTCTTATAATGATTTCATTTTCTAAAAAGCAATGTGTTGTTTTTGACTTTAAAATTTATAAAACTTATGCACGGGAATTCCAATGGAATTAAACCTGTTCCGCGTTAGCGGCATTGTCTAGTGATTAGCTATATTATTAGTTTAGTAAGATTTCTCATGCCAATCCCATGACTAACTCATAGTTTGTTTCACTTTGCAAACTTGGGTGCCCTCTTTCCACACGGGTAGCCAATTGACAGGTTTTAGGTAGGGATGTTTTCTTGACTCAAGCTTGCTGCCGAAGATGTTGGAAGATCTTTTCTTTTTATCTTTTATTTTCTTCTTGACATTTAAGACAGTATTGGATATTGATGTATTTTGGGAGAATGAGACTTTATTTCTTTCCCTATTTGAGACATCTGTACTGCTAAGTGTATCCTGTACTTCGTACTCTGATGTTCTGTGATGATGTTTGTGATGACATTTCATTTCTGCTGCAATGATTTATATGTTCTACTATGTAACTGTGATCTGTTATTGTTTTAATTATGTTATACTCTTATGATTATCCTTACTTTCGTTCTACGGAAGTTTGGGTCGTCACATAAACCATTTTATATTGCCCGTTCACATTTTTCAGCAAATTCAACATTTTTCCAAATATTTTGGAGTTAAAATATTATTATATTATTAATATAAATAAATATTAAAAAGAAAATGGTTAAAATCGATTATTTAAATTAAAATCAATAATTTAAATAATAAAATAATTCAAACCATTGGCCAGAAAATACGGGACGTTACATTCCTTCCCCCTTAAAAGAATTTCGTCCTCGAAATTACTAAGGCAGAAAGAACGCTACAACCCATTATCTTTACAAAAATAATCAATTTAAATTTCATTTTTTATTACCAAAACCATTATAATTGGGTTTAAAACCAATTTATTTCAAATAACGAAATTTTCCAAACATCTTCAAAAATTTCTAACACTATAAATTTTGGAATTTTTTTGGTAGAATCTTCCCTGTACGGAGGGATATCTGCAATATTGCAGGTTCAAGAAATATATATACATCGACCAACACGGTAGGAAAAATTCAAAATCCAAGCTCAAAACCCAAATAAAAACTGAAAATTTTATATTTTGCATAAGCGTACCTTTTTACGAGCGTTGTTACACGATAAACGATAAATTATACATGAGCTTACTTAGCTATAATGCAGCTTTATTCAAACTGGATTCAATTAAATCCAGAATTTCTCTTGGATGGATTTTAGAGTTGAATTAGCTCTTCTGCACCTGTTCTCAATTTCAATGAGCTCATAAGTCATCAAAACAATGTCAATTAAATTCAAAATATCCATATCATCCATTCTAACAAATTCTACACACAATTCAATCCACACGAGATTATAATTATTTATAACCAAGTCGTAGTGATCCATTTATATCCTTAAATATCTATTCGAATTCATAAATTTTGGATTTATCCTACTTGTCTATTCTAGATTGGTTTTCAATCAAGTCAATTCATGTCCAAGTTTATATTCAAGTAATCAACAACATAATCTAACATATCATTCCAATCAACATTAGCAAATCTACAAGATTGCCCATATTAGATTGTCCATATTAAAATAATTTATGAAAATAATTACTTTTATTGGTTTACGAAATATATTGGTCAAAAATAATTTTAAAAATAATTTTATATCAAATTACAAATACGCGTTCTCATATATATACACACTCAAAGTCAATCTAGGGTATTGCTAACCCCATCTCTATTGAGTCATACCACAGAGCCAAGGTTATCATTAAACCAATAGCTTTGATACCATTGGAACAACCCGAGGAAAATTCGACGCTCGAATTTACGACAATAATACATCAACCCGTATTACTTGCCAAAAACCTAAGTATTGAATCCCAGAATGTTAATAGAAAGAAGTTAGAGGATGAGAAGTAGAAAGAAAGAAAGAAATATTAGAATAGAAGAAAGAAGAAGAACATCACATCAGAATCTCACAGCGGAACGAATAAAATATAATATCAAATCTTTTTATACAAAAGAATTGTATATACATACCAATCATCAGAGTACAACATATATCTATCACAGTGGAAAATAACTTTATATAACTTCGGTGAAGCCTCCTGCTTCCAGCTCCTAAAACTCCAAGCGAAAACCTAACCATTAAATACACTCGGTCTGACCCGAGCACATTTGAAGCAAAGCAAAATACACCGGGTCAGTCTGGAATACTTTCAGGGATAAATTCGTAGCACAAACAACTTGTTTAACTTTGGAAAATCCATTTGAAATAAAAGGATAATAGTAAGACCAGTCCACGCATAAGCACGGACAGTTTTTACCTTACTGTAACCCAAAATATTTTTTAAATCATAACTTATTCTGGTATTACAATAGTGTCTAAATACAAATAAATAACAAACTAGTGGAACGCTTGCATCTTACACCCCATATATATAGTATACAATCAAAACCGCAGGCGCTTATTGGATATTGGATTCCGACTACGACAAGGCATGGAACCACCTGCCGACAGTGTATCTCTAGTAGGGAATACACTGGGTTCAACAGGAACGTCTTGCAACCCGGCCTACAAATGACCGACCACTCATTTCGCTTGAGTGTATCGAATGTATATCACCAATGGTTGGGATCAACAACCATTTCCCGTAAAAGGGACAGCATCAAAATAGGTTAAAGAAGCAAATGGAATTTCTCTAGATAAGTGACCATACACCTTAATAGGAACGACCCACATAGCCATGCTTCCTGCCCGATTTTTGTCATTTCCCAATTGATGAGGCTTGAGTCAGAATTTGTCTTTAAAAAATCTGGTCATTATTCACATTGAATGCCTCATTGTCAGATCCTCCAAATCACCAATTGACGTCCACAAAAATACTCTGGTCGTTAAGCTAAGAGAGGTGCGCCTCTCTCCCATTAACAGAAATACGTTTGTAAAAATCAACGTATGTGACTGTTAATAAATACTCTGTCAGACATTCGTCGATACAAGTCATCCAGGAACAGGATGAACCGAAGGCACCCTCCTACTGCATCCTTATATAGGAATCGCCCCCAAGGATTTGTAGCGAGTAGTCCTTGCAATCCGCAAAATCTCAACCACGACCGAATCACGTCAGAATATCTCTACGTTGCAACACAGAAAATATTCGATAAGTAATCCTTCCGCTTACGAAGATCCACGGTCTTCAATTGCTCCACCTTCAATCAGCATCTTCCCGTATTTACTGGTTCGGAATGACCATTCAAATATAATTTTGATCCCAGCTTTCCGTACCAACAATCGTATTGGTCGGGTTTGATAGTCGGTGATTTAACTATCAAATAACAATCATGTAAATGAGTTTACTAATTCCATACTTGGCATTAATTGGCCTCTTTTAAAATATTTAACAAAATAGATAACCAACTTCTAAATCTTTTAATAAATTTAAATATTTATAACAAAACTAATTTATATGTTTCAGAGTATGTATATATATACTTAACTTTCCATTTCCTTTACTATTGGAAATATCGATATATTTCTACAAAATCGTTTTCCCCTTTTTCCTTAGATTCGGCATCTCGATCTATATATAGCATCCTTAATGGTATAAAAAAAATTCCGATTCTGGTACGGCAAAACAAATGTCACATTATATAATTTAAAATCCAAATATTCTCATTTACCTTGCAACTAACATTTGTATTCAAAAATCTCGTACTCACGTTCAATATTCCTCTTATGGAATAATTAACCAATTATAACACATTTTCCTCATTTCAAACTAATACCATTCCTCGATAATAATGAGGTCATTCAAGTTAGGGTATTTTATTTACCTCTCAGACCTTGATTGACAACATTCTTATCTCAGAATAAATAATAGTTTGCCACTTAACCACTGCTATTAAAATCTCATTTACCAACTTGATTTCATATCTGTTTTTAAACCGTTCCTTATGTTCGAAATCCTCGTTCAATAATCTCTTTACTTAATTCCTTTAATTAAGTAAATATTCACAAAAACGCAACTTTTAACTTAAAGCATAATTTCGCTTATGACTTCTTAATTTATACTAAAAATCCCTTGTCAAATAATTTGTTTCAATCTATTAGACATCCTTATAATAACCCTGTCTTGGATTCGTAACTAACGACTGCTTTCCACCTTCTTTACAATAAGGTTTTTAGCTTGGATTTTTTATTTCCAAAAATCCCTTACCAATAATTCACACAAAACTATTATATGTAATTCCCTTTGCGATGTTTCGCTTAACCCAATTTTTAAACATTTAAGTCATCGTTTTGGTTTAAAGACCCTTCTTGAACCTCGCTTGGATTTCTTCCTAAATACTTATAATAAACCATTTACCATCTTTTCACAACTTCTTAGATTTATTCTAAAACCACTACTATATTTCAGTCTATTTCTAATCTATTAACCATCTTTCCTAATAATTTCATTCGATTCAATTTACTTTACTTAATTTAAAAATTAAGTAAAACCTTATTTAAATCTCTATATGTACTTACGAATTCCATTTACCAATCTCGTTTGAAACTTGAATTATAACTCACTTTATAAACTCTTATCGCCCCTTTGATCAAACCATATCTCCACTTAATCACTTCTCAAATGAATTCCAATTAAAAGTCATCGTTTTAATTATTATTATTAATTAAAATAATAATTAACTTTAACATTAACTATATTTAAAATAGTTAACTTAGATATTAATTAAAAATAGGATAATTATCATTTTTTAAAGCTTAATAAATAATAATTGTTGTTATTAACACTAACCAATTCAATGATTACTTTGAATTATAGTTAATCGAATATTAACTAACATTCAACCCCTTCGTTAAATTTAACGAATAATTAGAATATTTAAATCAAATTAATTCCATTATCAATTTCAATTAAAAAAGGTTGATTTTGCCAACCGTACATATCAGTTAACTTTTAACTGATTTTCATTTGTCATTTCACTTTTTAAATTAATTAAATAACTTAATTAATTTAAAAATACTATTTAATTGTTTTAAAAACAATTATTCCATTTTCCCAACCCGTAGGTAAATTCCTTGGGTTTCTGTTTTTAGCATTTGTATAAATCATAAAATCTTATTGCATAAACCATTTAAATAATTCTTTTATAAACTTGATTAACATATATTTATAAACTTTTAATTTAATTACTTATATAAAATAACTAAAGAACTACGATTCAGTTATAAAATAATTTATAACTTTAAAACTACGTCAATTCACCTGACGGTAGAACGACGTCTAAAAACAATACATTTTAAACCATTCACTGCCAACCACTCAATCAGTACTGTTGATTGATTTTAATCACACAATGATGAATATCCATTCAACCATCAATACTAAAAAGGGTTTAGTGTCAGTCAGGGTGAACCATTCATATATGAATAATATGCACAATAAATAATATATAGTTTATTTGAGGAATCCGGTTGGATCCCTCCAACCTGTCCTTCCCTACATCACTAATAACATTTTGATAATAATGTATAAATAAATTTCAATAATATATTGCATTTAAAATGAGGAAATATAAATAGTGGCAACCAATCAAACAATAAACAACCAATTAGCATCCAATCAACTAATTTATACTGTTAAAAATAAATTATATTTTTTTATGAATTTAACACATCACAGGATCTAGATGGTGTGAGAATTAACTCACTAGATTTATTTTGGTTGACGATCGATATTTTTGTTCCATTCAAATTTTAAAAAAGCATTTAAAATTATCTGAGATTCCAAGCAGCTCCAATCAATTCCCAGTCAGCACCATCGTCTAGGCCTCATCCCTACGATCCCAACAGATATTGTTTTGCCCAATTCTGATATCGTATGTAAAAGATACACCTTAACTAAGTTATATATATGTTAATCGATTATTTAATAAACTAATTAATATTAATTTATAATATTCATTACCTTAATTAACCCCACATCCTCATTTAACATCCTAATCCCTGCCACGTCAGATCACGCCAACGCATTTTCAAATTTTCGGATGCCAGAACCCGATGCCCCCATCCAGACCTCGACACCACCGAACTCGACACCAAATACCATCGACAGCCGCCACCTTCTTTGATCTGACACCCAGATTTCTCCACCCCCGAAAGTGCCTTGGGCCCCTTTCCTATCTCCGATCAGGTCAAGCTCCAAGCCTTCACCAAATCGCAGGAATTGGCGTTCAACTGAAACCCCTAAAACCACGAATTCCTCTAGCCATATACCGCCGTTGATGATCGCACCACCGCAGGTAGAACTGCCTCGCCACCTTCACCCTCACACCCTATCGCCCAACACACCGTCTATCGATCGGAAAATGACTAAAACCCTTTGCTGTTTTCAAAAATGAACTGAAAATCATTGCTCTTCGTCCAACTCCTCCCACTAATCACCACAGTACGTTTCAGCACCTCCGGCCAAAGGCAAAATTTAAGCCCTCGATCTCCTCTACCATACTCCCTTTAACACCTACACCTGAAATAAACTCCGTCACCCCCAAAATCAAAAAGAACGAACCTCAGATCTCGCTGATCTTGGTCGATTCCTGTAATGACCCACATTCTACGCGTCGAAGGATCGTAGAATATTTATTTCTTTCACATACGAAGTCGTATGGTCATGTAACTTTGGGAGACGACTATTGGGGTCATTTCCTATGTTCATGATTTTTTCCAATTTTTAAACGACCATTTTGCCCCTAGCTGGTCTTGTTTTGACCATAACTTTTGACTGGATAGGAATTTTGACCTGAAACCACTTCCATTGGCTCCAGATGATGGTTTACCTTTCCGTGAGTGGTCACAATAGCCAAACGGACTCACTAGTTGGCTGATATGGCTGAAACAAGTTTCAGATGGTGAAAAACAGCTTAATTGGGCTCGACCGGGTGATTAACAGCTAGGCCCAAAGGGGGATTTCAAGATTAGGAGTTTAAAAGGGCCGTTAGGGTTTGGAGAATACCTTTTTCTCATTTTTTAGCCGTCACTATTCATTCCTCATATCTTAGCCATGGCCTCCAACATCAAAAACATCCCCAAACCACTTTCTAATTGAAGATTAGCCTAATCAACATCAAATTGAGGAGGAATAGCACCAAAGCAAGGTTAGAGCTGCTGTGTTGCATTGGGAACAGCGCCATAACAGAGATTTATTTCAAATCTAAAAGTTAATTTGTGGCCAAGGTGAGTGATTTGCATAGTTTTACACTAATTATGGTTAATTAAGAGTAATTAGTGAAGATTAACGAAATTAGACATGATAAAATTTTGGAAAAATATTTATAAATTTTAAAATATTGTTTTAGGCCTCTGTTAGAAAATTTGGTTAATTTGGTTAAGTTTTTCTAATCATATCATTAGTTTTGCTTAAACATGCTTAGGGGAAAATATGGGATTTTGGTTATGTTTGGTCCATTTTACATGTTATGATTGTTGTTTTGCTATTTGTGGATGATTATACATGTTGCTATGATTGTATAGTATGCTTTCTGGTTGTCTAGAAGTGTTTGATTGGTCAAAAACGCCGTTGAATGGCGTAAACAGTCGCTGGAAGAAGTTGCAGGAAAATATGTAGGGACCAGATCAGATCACGCGCCCCTACCCGGACTAACCCGATCGTGGAGTATCTTCTCCGAACCGACCTGCTTGTGGTGATGGAGCCCGGCCCGAACCGCCTGGAAGCTCGTGAACTGATGGCCATGGAAGATCGCAAACCAGAGTGCTCTCCACGATCTGAACCGCTTGGAGATGTGGACCCGACCCGAAGCACTTGGGAAGGAGGACAGGATCGGAGGAACTCATCACGACCCGATCCTATTGGTTGACCATGAACCGACCCGAGGAGGATGGTGGAACTAGTTAAGGACATCACAACCCGATCTGATGCAGGTGGCTCAAACCGATCCGAATGGAGGAACTCGATCCGAACCGAGGAGCTGGTGACCACGACCTGAAGCAGAGAAGTGAAGAAATGAAGACCGATCCGGAGAAGAAGGTGACGACCAAAACCCGAGATGCAAAGGTGGTCCAAATGGGAAGTTTGTACTCAGGGTCCAGCTTGGTACCAAAGAGTTAACTTCATGAGTTGGGCTTTGATGTGGGACGTGTGCTAAGGGTTTGTCGATGTCTATAAATTTGGATCACTATATGTAGGGGGTATGTGAATGGATTCAGTGCCACAGTGGCCTAGGTACGACTAAAGAGCTATAGACCAATGAAGTGGGGTCATTTTTAAAGATTGGGTCATGACTCCATGGGGCAAGCTTGGCAGTAGTAGTAGTTGTACAAGTCAAACTCCGTCACTACTTCGATGGGTCTAGTGATTGACAGTGGTGGACATCTTATGCTTTACGCACTGAGTGAGAGATGTGAGGATGGTTGCTATGTTTGATTTGTTTGCCATCATTATGACATGCACACCCCCCCTCCCCTCGTTATCTTTACACCAACTGTTCAGTGGCACCTTGGAGTATTGTATGGTATGTAGTGCTAACTCTTTGGTTGTAGGTCCAGGTTCAGGTATGGCTTAGTATACCTGTTATTGTTCTGTTTAGCTGCTTATCGCTTATACCAGATTTTTTGTCTGACCCATAGTTTTATGTCTCTTCTTATTACTCTGGGTGCTCTCACGAGCAGACTAGAGATAGGTTAGCTGGTGATGCACGAGTAGCTGTACCGGAGACGAGCAGGAGGCTTCCACGTATGATATACATATAGATATTCTCCCTGTGTCGCTGCTGGTCACTACTTTGGGCATTAGTAGTGCACCCTTCCTTTCTTTTACTTTAGAGACAATTTTAAAGTTGTAATAATAATGATGTGGAACATAAGCTGTATCTGGATTTTCCGCTGCTATGATGTTTAGTTTTCAGCTTACGCACTATCTCGGCTGTTTTATGTCAAGTATGTTGTTATTATATTTTATCCCATGGCTGTGAGACATTCTACAGGTTTTCGATTAGTTCACTCTCTTCTTTCCTGTCTTTGGCGACCGTTCCGTGCTAGTCGGGCATGTGTACAGCGCACTTTCGTAGGAAATGTCGGCTGGTGTGGGGCGAGCCGTCACACTTGGTATCAGAGCTCTAGGTTGCATAGTTAACCTAAGGAAAGACACTAGGGAGAGATAATACGTATATGAGAGCGCATATTTGTGATTATTTTTGTTTTCAAAAGCTATATATATATACTATTAGTATATTTAAGGATGAAGTCGCACTGCACTGGCACCACTATGGAGATGGTTAATCGTTTTCTCTTTACAGATTGAATGATGAGCCGATATGCGAGGGGTACTGGTAGAGGAGCCAATAATTGGAATGTTGCTGATATGAGGACGATGTTTACTGACTTCATGAGAGAGATTCTTAGGGATGTACCGAGGCAACTCCCAATGCTGGTAATGGTGGTCGTCCAATAGTGCAGGCACCTAGGGCCGATTTCGCCAAGCTGAACAAGGATTATACTAGTCTTGGTGGGAAGCCTTTCCACGGAACGGAGTCGGCTACGGATGTTCAGGATTGGTTGGATAGCTGCGAGTGTATCTTCGAAGATTTGGGTATTGAGGATGCGATGAAGAGAAGGCTAGCATCCCGTCAGCTGCAAGGACGGGCAATGAATTGGTGGAATGCTATAAATCAGCTACTTCCGAGGATCAGATTACTTGGGATCAGTTTAAGGTTCGCTTTAGCGATAAATTCATTCCAGCTGCTCAGAAGTCAGTGTTGTCTAAGAAATTCTTGGAACTCAAGCAGAATGGCAGAGCTGTCTTGGAGTATATCGCCGAGTTTGATACTTAATCGAAGTATGGGTTATGCCTAATAGATACTGCCGAGATGAAGAACGAGAAGTTCATAACTGGCTTGGATTAGTACTTAGGGGAAAGGCTTATTAACCACATCGATGAGACAATAGAATCGATTGTGGGGAAAGCATTGAGGTCAGAGAGTCTTTACCCTAAGTCGAAGACTGAGGTCGCATCTGCAGAGGAGCCAAAGCCGCAAGCAAGTGGTGGAGGCAAGAATGGTTCTCAAAATAAGATGAAGCAGAACCAGAATAAGGATGGCCAGAAAAAGAATAAGAAAGATGTTGAGTGCTTCAGCTGTGGTAAGAAGGGCTATTATGCTAGTAATTGTCGGGCCAAGCTAGCGGATAGGAAGTGCTTCAACTGTGGCCAAGTGGGACATCACAAGGACAAGTGTCCACAACCCCCTAAAGAAAAGCAGATAATGAAAGCATATGCCCTTAATGTTATTCCTTCTTCGTCGAATGCCCCAACTGCGGCGGAGAAGGGAAAGAATGTCGTTATTTAAGGTATGCTTTCTGTTTATGATGTTCCTGTTAGAGTTTTGTTTGATACCGGAGCTTCCAGTTCTTTCATATCTAGTGACCTGGTACATAGGTTGTGATTGGAGCCCGAGATTGTCGATAGACCTTTAGTAGTGACGAACCCGATTGGTGGTTCGACTAGCCTTAGCATGATTTTTTGTAATGTGGTCTTATCGAGTCATGGATGCATGTTTGTTTGTGATTGCTTTGTTTTAGGCTTTATTAGGTTTGGCATTATTTTGGGAGTCGATTGGCTCCAAAGATACGGGGTGGTGGTAGACTGTGAGGGCTTTTTGGTGACAGCTAGAGCGGAGATGGGCGGAGGGTAGTGTTTGGTGGTCTACCTAGTGATGGGGTAACGACTAGTTTTCTAAATTCCCTCGACATCCCGCATAGTGAGTTGTCAGGTTTGCCCGTGGTTGGCCAGTATCCGGACGTCTTCGAAGAAGTGATCGGGAGTAGTCCTTGCAACCCGTGGATTTCAACCACGACAGAATCACAAACCAAATAACTCTGGTTGCAAGCCAGAGAGATTGGACCAGTAGTCCTTCCGCTTATGAAGATCCACGGTCTTCACTTGCTCCGTCTTCAATCGACGTCTTCACGTATTTGTTGGTCGGAATGGTTTTCGAATATAAATTCAATCCCGGTCTTTCCATACCAACAATCGTATTGGTCTGGTTTGATAGTCGGTGTTTTAACTATCAAAATCAATAGTGTAAACACAATGAGTTTTCTGATTCAGTACTTGGCATGACTTGGCCTCTTAAAAGTATATTTGACAAAATCGTTAATCAACTCTAATATTCGACTTAACTCTAACTTGATTAACTTGACTAATTTGATTAATTTTATTAACTCCGACTAATTTACTTTGATCGATTAACTCCAACTTAACTCTAGATCGCAGCGATCACAATGGTTACGCCTAATTCCTTCAGGAAACATTCGATTGCCGTAGGCTATCTACAGCCCTGCGAATTGCACTAGTAGTTGTACGCAATGGTAACTTTGCCTAGATAACTATATTTTTGATCAATTCTATTTCAAATGCTACATTTTCTCAATTCAATTTGAATAACAAATGTTCAAAATAACTTGAAATCAATATTCTTATTTATGTTCAAATTCCCAAAATCTCGCATTCATTTTTAATACTTCACGTATGGGACATCACGCCAATCACAACACCGTTCACTCCTTTCAAACCAATATCATTCCTCGATAATAACGAAGCCGGTCAAGTTGGGGTATTCTATTTACCTCTCAGACCTTGATCGACAACGCTCTTATCTCAGAATAATATCAGCTCGTCACTTAGCCACTGATATTCAAATCTCGTTTACCACTTTGATTTCAACTCTGGTTTTATAAACCGTTTCATTCATTTGAAATCTCGTTTGACAATCTCTTTACTTAATTCTTTTGACCAAGTCAATATTCACTAAAACACCATTTTTTTACTTAACCATATTTCACATATAATCATTCGATTTATAAATAAAATCACTCATCACAACCTATTTCCATTTACATGAGCATTCCTTATAATACTCTTTATCTTGGCTTTTATAATCAAAACCCGCTTGTTCCTTACTTTAACATAAAACCTTTTAACTTGGATTTCATTTCCCTTGCGATATTTCGCTTAGTTATATTCTTAAACATTTAAAAGTCATCGTTTAGTTTAAAGCACACCTTTAAATCCTACTTGCCTTCTTTGACCCAACCTTAACACCAACTAATCACCTTTCCATTGAATTCCAAATAAAACCATCACATTCATTACTATTACTAAACAATAATCATTAACTTTATTGTTAACTATATTAAAACAGTTAACTTGTTTATTAACTACAAATAGTCTAAATCATCATTTTGAAAAGCTTATAAAATCAACTTCATTAACATTAACCAATTCAATGATTTTCTTGGTTTATAGTTAAACGGTATTCAGAATATTTAAATCAAATTGATTCCGTTTGTCCACCTTACTCAAACAGTTGATTTTATTGATCGTACACATCAGTTAGCAGTTAACTGATTCCTACTGGTCATTTCCTTTTTTTAAATTAATTAAATAACTTAATTAATTAAAAACACTATTTAATTGTTTTAAAATCAAATCTTTCCACTTTACCAACCCGTATGTGAATCCTTGGTTTTTACTGCCTTTAACTTGCATAACCCATTTCAATAATTTCTCTTATAAACTCGATTTAATTTATTTATAAATTTCTAATTTAATTATAATATAAAATCACTAAAGAGCGTCAATTCAATTATAAAAGAATTTATAACTTTGAAACTGCGTCGATTCACCGAACGTTCGGGCGACGTCTAAACAACACGTTTTAGGCCATTCACTGCAAATTACCAAATCAACACTGTCAGTTGATTTTAAACATAACACCGGTTCAACCATCACCCTCAAACAGGTTTTCAACCATATGGTGTTCAATCAGTTCAAATATCAACAATATAAAACAACAAACAACATATATAATATTTGAGGAATCCGGTCGGATCCCTCCAACCTGTCCTTCCCTGCATCACAGCTTGTTAGGCATTTCATAACAATATATGAAATAAATTTCAACCATTTATGAATTTAAAAAGATGAATTAAAAATAACAGCAATCAATCAACCAACAAGCAACCAATCAACCAATTTATATTTTTAAAGGTAAATTATATTTTTATATGAATTTACCACATCACAGAATTCCAGAAGATGTGAGAATTACTCACCCGATTATTCTGTCGACGGTTGACGCGTTTGTCGCTTCTAATCTTTGAACGAATGTTCAAAATTAGCTGAATTTTCAACGGTCTCGGATCAGAGCCTAGTCAGTGCCATCGTCTAGAGCTCGTTCCTGTGATCCCAACGGATCCAGTTTCGTCAGATTCCGATATCGTATGTGAAAATTACGCTTATTTAAAATTTGGTATATTTATACGAATTTTAACTTAAACTAATTAAATAATTAAATTAAATAAATCAATATGTTTACTTTAATTACCTCAATAATCAGTGCCATGTCAGCATAAACCACTCGTTCTCTTGTTTCCGCTTCACACGTTTTCTATCTCTCATCATCTTTGAACCCGATCAACTAAGAAAACATGACAGCCCAAAGCTCCTCCCCTTTGACCACCTGCCACCGACGCTACACACCAACGGAGCCCCGCCTGGGCCTGCCATCGACATCGTCTAGGCCTGGCGCCCCCTCGCCAGTGATGTCGTGGTCCCACTCCGCTCCGGCCGCCTGAAAACCCCTCCCGAACTACCTCCGTTCAACGCTCGCCTGGAGCCGCCACACGACACCGGAAGCCACGGGACTACCACCATTCGACGCAGCCAACCACCCAGCCTCGATCCCCCTAGGCCCGCGACCCCACTTCGCTACCCAGTCACCGGAAATCGGCCAAATCCCTCACGACCTTCAAAACCGAACAAAAAGAAAAAACATCACCTCAGTTCATCACCACCTCACGACCACCACACTCCGTTATACGACCTGAGGCTACCACCAAATGAAATCCCTTTCCTCCCTCTATCAAAGCCCCAAAGTCCCGTTACCTCAAATCGACCACAAGTCTCCAATTTTGCCAAAAACTAAAAGTGTTTCTTGCGGTTCTTCGCGAATTCCGGCCAGCACAAGTGACCGTTGGTGCTGGATTTTTGTGTGGAGGTAGATCTTGACTGGATCTATAACATTGCCTTTGGTTGCCATAGCAAAATCATCACGGATTGAAAGATATAAACAGATTTGCATTTGAGGGTCTTTTTGCAAAATGGCATGAAGAATTCTAAAATGGAGGCTAGGGTTTGATGGAAAGGGGTTTATATAAGGCGGGGATAAGATAATTTAAGTTGACGTGACGTATGACGATGACTAACGATTTTTATTTCGTACCTATCGCTATTTCGAATATCGTTTATTCGCTGCTGCGCTCACATACGAACCCCGTTCGAGATGCGAATAGATGGCATAGTATAATTTGACGATACGGTCCTAACGAAACTTGTTTCGTCGAATTCCGAGTTCGTTTGCTCGAATGTCCCTCGTTCACGTTCAAATGGTCGATTTTATTTACATTTTATTTTGCCACACTCACAAATTAACCCCGATTGACGCGCCACTTGAAATCTAGCAATAATTTGACGTTTCGGTCCCAATAAAATTTATTTCGTCGAAAACTGAGGTCGTTTGAATAAAGGCCCTTTTATAGCTGGCCAATTCGAATAAAATAAACAAAAATTAAAATACCTCAATATAATATTATTAAAATATTGAAATTGGCCATACACGATCAGAATATCGTATACTACCACGATAAAATATCCTGGGTTGAGTTTGAAGCCAAATCGATATTATAAATATTTAAAAACTCATTTATTTAATATAAATAACGTTTTAATATATAACGAAATTCTATAGTGACCTTTTCAAATTTTGATTTGGCCATAAAATAAAATCTATACGACGAAAACTTGATTTTTCTTTGCCATTGGAAAGATATCGTCAAACTGGTCCCGACATTTCTTGTTTCGAGGAAATCCGACTTATTACGGGCCCTGTACGGCCATTTAAAGTTCAAAACGTCAAATCGCGAACTGCCGCGCCGCTGCAGCTCGTTATTTAATTAAATTATAAATTAAACGTTATAACGTCGTTTATAAATGAAATTGCGACGATATTTCAATATCGAACGATATCGAACCATTCTAAATCGCGCCGATCACTTTATACTGCAAATCGACATTTTCTCAAATTTGCCGAAATAAAATATTATTATATTATTAAATAAAATTTAAATATTCAAATTTAAATGGTCAAATCAATTATATAAATTCAAATGAATATTTTAAATAAATAAAATATTCAAATAAATAGCCAGAAAATCCGGGACATTACAGTAAAACTGGTAATACTTCATATCTAACACCACGGTGTTATCGGTAAATTCAATTACCATTTCACGTTCAAATCTAATTAAAGATTTAACTACCGCCTGGAGTAAAACTGGTGATACTCCATTCTCGATCTTTTCAATCTAATTAAAGATTCATTAAAACTCCACTTAGTTTTAATCTGTAACTGGGTTAAAGAATCCATGTCATTTAAAACACGGTTCACGATAAACCCAAAATCACATCACATTTCAATCAGTCCCTAACCATAAATTAGCAAGTGAGCAATTCCCAAAATATTAACCCCGAAGGCCGAAACCAACATCAGATCAATACCCCAGAAACCATTCAACTTAAATAACCTCCAGTTAGTTTCTGATTTTCTTAACTCCTTTGGGTCTAAGAACAGTATTATTGAAGATACCGTTCACGACAACCCAAAATCACATTTCATTAATTATCGGGTTAAAGAACAAGTGTTATATAAAACACTGTTCACGATAAACCCAAAAATCAATACCAATTCAATTCCAATTAAATATTATTTAATTGGTACACTACATTAAATCTAAATAAAAAGATTTAATCTTTTTCTCAACTGGGTTCAAGAACAGTGTTAATGAAGACACCATTCACGACAAACCCAAATCACATTTGATATTAAATACAAGGCTCTGAATAGAAAATATATCGGCTTATATTCAATATCAAATTCTACGACCAACAAATATCGTATTGGAAATAACTATATAAATATATCTTTCAAATTTCCATAACAATATCTGTATAATTACGAAATCCGACATCGAAATAATCCAAAGACAATTTCGATTCAAATTCTTTCCAATTCAATTATTGGAAATTCTGGTTACTTTTAAAACCCTTTTCAAATCCAATTTATTTATTTAAAAATAAATAGAATTTTAATTCTAGTTCAAAACTAGTTCATTTCGATAAAAATCTATTTTTATCTTTTCAAATATGGAGTTTTTCATCCCAATTTTTCCCAAATCATTTCTTATGATTTTACACAAATTATTACTATTTTTAATAATTTTATCAAGGCCCGTACAGTCGATTTCCATCAACGGCCATCGAACTGCACTTACATCGACCTTTTCCAAATTTGATTTGGACATAATTCCAAATCCAACCGTTAGATTTCTAATTTCTAATATTCGTTAGAAATCTCTTTTCGATACGAACCCAACGGTTCCAGTTTTAGGAGAATCCGACGGTCGGATCTCCCGCAATATCCATTCGAAGTCAATGGTCGAAATTCGCGAACTGCCGCGGCGCAGCGCGTTCTATTCAGGCCATTATATTATATATATATATATATAATATATAATATATACTTCGTCAATTTCCTTTCGAAACGAATTTTATAAATCGTTTTAAATTCGTTTTCAAAACGATTTCAACTTCCTTTTCAAATTCAAATCAAAATTGAATTTTCCCTTACAAATTCCTTTTAAATTCATTTCAAATTGATTTCAAATCAAATCGATCTTCAGTTCAATTTCAATACGTTTTAAATTCAATTCAAAATGATTTCAATTCTATTTCAATCTAATTCGAATTTCAATTCTATTCAGTTTAATTCGAATTCATTTTCTATTCAATTTCAATTTAAGTCGAATTTCTATTCTTTTCAATATAATTCGAATTTCATTTCAAAATATTCGATTTTGAAAGCACTTTTCAATATTCATTATAAAAACGAATATAATTGATATAAATATCATTCATGTCAAAATGGCGTCAATCTAATCAACACGGCTTCATATGTTTCTATTTTCAAATATTCTATTTCAAATATTCTATTTCAAATATTTCTATTTCAAATGTTTCTTTTTCAAAACTGGAATGAGGCCCAATCAATTACCATATAATGTTAATTATATGGATTTTCTACAACACATGTATACAATAACAATGATGAATAATCAACCATCATCCAAAGTGCATTCTACACTGTATAAGCATCAAATATAAATATTCAACGCTTATAACAGTCTGTCAATCAATCGATCGACATACAACTAACTATTGGGATTAGTGTATGTCATATATCACCCCAATACCCGTGTGGGGTTTTCAAACAACCAAACATAGATTTTATTTGTGCAGTTGGGCGATGTGTAAAATTTATCATCCCAATCAATATCAGTCAAATGTGTGTATATAAACAAATCGTCTGATTTGTTTATTTTTATTTCCTTTCATATACACGTTAAAAATTCTATTTTTAACTATAAAATATTTTTAACTATATAAATATTTTATTTCATTTCAAATCACATCACACAATCAACTACACATAAAAATTAAACAAACAAGCATACAAGCCGTCCATGGTCTGTGGACGACGGGTGTCGGGTGCTACTAAACACCGTCTGCATCCTAGTATATATTTTAACTAGAAATTTAAATTTAAAAGTGAGAAGTTCTCACCAAAAGCTAATCCAAACGCCTCGACTCTTCATATGTAGAACATCTTCTTCGTGCTCGCCTTCGTCGCTCTCGTCGCCCGTATCCACTACATATATAAAAATCAAATTTTTATCTCCACTTCGTTATAAAAATTATATTCTTATATCGTTCTTATTCTAATAAAGATTATGTTTTTATAACTCTACCTAAATAAAAATTATATTTTTATTATTCTAAAAATATAAAAACCATATTTCTAATATTCTACATAAGTAAAAATCATATTTTTTTCTATCCCTCGCTATAATCATGATATTTTTATTGTAAAAACAAAGCTGTTTTTATTTTTAAAAATAACATATATTTTTATTTTCAAAAACAATATTTATTTCAGTTTAAAAAAACTATATTCTTTTCAGTAAAAAAAAAACTATATTATTTTCAGTTTACAACTATATTTTCAGATTTAAAATAACTTTATTTTCAGATTTAAAACTATAAATAACATAAGGTAAATAAAAGAAACTAAAGCTCACCATTGCTTTTCAGAAGGGGGCAGGTAAGTTCGTCGGATGGGAGGTTTCAGGGCGGCGTCGGGGTCAGCAGGGGCGCTGCGCGGGTCTGTGGTGGCGCGACGGTCTTCAACACCTTGGATCGACGTTGTTCGAGCTCGAAGTTCGGGCTTGATTCGAGGGGGGTTCAGTTGGCCTCGCGCCAGCGTCGAGGGGAGGAAGTAAGAGATCGATGGAGGGGGGGCGGTTCCTCGCTGGAGACGGCGCGCGAGGGGGAAAGGGTACGGTGGCAGGCGGCGCTAGGGTTCTGAGGAGCGATGGTGAAAAAGGGGAGCGGGTTTTATTTCGTTTGGGGCGGATCTGAATTGTGAAGGGGATTTAGGCTTTAGTAATTATTTATATATATTTTATTAATTATTTTAATTCAAAAATGTTAACTTTCCACTTGAACTCCAATCAAGACCCAACAACTGTCGTTCCTAGCTAATTACCCCCATTCCGAACGCAATGGGATATGTTTCGTAAGCCAGTTCCATCGTTTCGATCAGTTTCCATTTAAATTAACATTTAAATCATTATACTGAATTTTGAACGCACATTTCAATTTACTGGGCTCACATACGGATTCTAAAAATTCCAGAAAAATAAATCTAACTATGTTTTGATGATACGGTCCCAACAAAACTAGTTTCGTCGAATTATGAGACCGTTTGAAAATTGGCCCTTTTCTGGTCGATCCAATTTAATAGAAATCGACCAAACACATTTTCCTTTGCCACGCTCACATACTAGCTTCAAAAATTATGAAATTTGAAACCTAGCAATAATTTGACATCCCGGATCCAACAAAAGTGGTTTCGTCGAATTCTGAGGTCGTTTCCAAAATGGCTATTTTCAAGGCCTTTATATATGTTAAAATATATATGAATTCCATAGCGACTTTTCTGAATTTTAAACTGGACATATCTTTCAAATTCTAAAGTGAAATCTCAGTTTCTTACATCCGTTAGAAAGATATCGTCAAACAGATTCAGATATTTCTGGTTTTGTCCAATTCTGACTTAAAACGAATTCTGTATATCCATTCGAAATTCGAAATCGAATTTTCGAACTACCGCACCATTTCAGGCTCGAATTATAATTAAAATAAAATTATTCGTTTTCACTTCGTCGATAATAAATTTTTCGTCGTTATTATTTAAAATAATCTATTTTAAATAATCAAAATTCATCAAAATTGCCAAAATAAAAATTTTAAACTGGCCCAGATTTTACGGGTTGTTACAAAAATAGTCGCTATGGAATTCATTTATATTTTATAACAATTTATTTATATTATAAAGGATTTTTAATATAAATTGAATAGCGATATAAACTGAGATTTTTAAATATCGATTTATAAATCCAAATATGTATATTTTGGAGCTATATGATATTATATATGAATATATATGATTATATTAATTTATTAATATTTAATTTGATTATTTTAAATATATTTATATTTAAACGGTCTATTTAAGGCATTAAAAATAACCATTTTTACAAACGACCTTCAAATTTGACGAAACTAATCTTGTTGGATCCGTAATGTCAAAGTATTGTTAGATTTCAATTTTTGTGATTTTTGGAATAAATATGTGGCCGTGCGGAATTTTAATGTGAAAAACAGTCGATATTTTGACGTTTAAAAATACGCTGTGTGAGCAAACAGAGTCGAAATTCGATGAAACAAGTTTCGTTGGGTCCGTAATGTCAAATTGTAGCAGCATGTCAATTTCCATAATTTTTGGATATTTTGTGTGATCATAGGGATTTTTAGAAAATGAATAAATGAACTAAAAAAATAAAAAAATAATTTATCCTATCCTATAAATACCCAACACCATCTAATCCTAACACTTTCATTCCACAAGTCAAAACTACGCTGCCACTTCCTCTTTTATTTTTACAGTAAAAATCCGTCTTTGGAAAATCAAAACAATGCAAATAAAAATCTATAAATCCAAACTCTTGTATATTCGTGATTGTTATTCGATGCTCTTTGATCTGATATGGGTATTGATGGATTCGGTGAAGTTTTTGGTCGACTGTAAAATGCATAGCGCATGCAAATGGAGTTAGGGTTGGATTTTTCAGTCGATGCAAGTTTTAAGTATCAGATTTGAGTTCGTGAGGTTGTTTAGCATCTCGTGTGAGTTTTTGAGGAGTTTTGGTGCAAATTTGTGTCGAGATGTGTACTATACTGCGTGGAATGGGGCTGAAAACGAATTTTTATGGTGGGTTCGAGTTTGATTCGAAGGTGATGGGTCTGTGGAGATTTTGAAGAGAAGTTCATCGGTGTTTTTGGTTTTTAATTTCATTGAGAAACGAAGGAGATTAGATCGGGTGAAGTTCGGGAAATGGTGGAGGAATCGGGATTGAGCTTGCTGTGTTTTAGTATTGGGAGGAAGAAGGAGTGGGTGTAGGCTGTTGGATAGGGTGTTGGGTTAAAACAAATAAAGGTGAAGGCCCATTTGAATTTAATCCATGTTTTAGTTATATAAAATGTACGCTAAATTTAAAATATCATAACTTTGTCATACGGAAACGAAATTCAGCAAAACTGGTTGCGTTGGGATCGTATGGACGTAGGCTACACATGAAACTAGTTTGGAGTCATTTGTAGCTTGTCTCAATTTATGGCAAAATAAAACGCCCAAACCAATCCGACGATCGATTATCGTTATTTAACGATAATCAACCAATGTGAGTAAAACTCACTAAATCTATTTAAATTATATTTTTATAAATATAATCTAGTATTGATAAAAAAATGATTAATTTATGTGTGATGATTGTTTGGTTGAATTGTTGATTGTTGGTTGAAATTTACAAATAACGATATACACATATATCGTTAACAAACCTTGATTCTGTTTATCAGAATAGTACATATTGAACTGAAATTGATATGAATTATATTGTGTAGCATCTGTGGATGCAGGGAAACAGGTCGGAGAGATCCAACTGGATTCCTCAACATTTATTATACTGTTTTTCATATATTATGATATATGATGTGACATATAACCTGTTATTGATTATATATGTTAGAATGATATTGATCATTGTTATATGGCATGTTGAATACCATTAGAAGTACTAGAAAGGAAAAAGAATTTTTTTTACAGTGTAAATGGAAAATATAATATTTATTAAAATAAATATACATTGTAAAAAAAGAACATTTATAAAATGAACATATTTTATAAAGAAGAACATTTATAAAAATGAAAATATTTTATAAAGAAGAACATTTAAAAAAGAAAATATTTTATAAAGAAGAACAGTTATAAAATGAGCATATTTTATAAAGAAGAACATTTATAAAATGAAAATATTTAAAAAGAAGAACAGTTATAAAATGAGCATATTTTATAAAGAAGAACATTTATAAAATGAAAATATTTTATAAAGAAAATATTTTGTAAAGAAGAACAATTATAAAATGAAATATTTTATAAAGAAGAATCGTTATAAAATGAGCATACTTTATAAAGAAGAACATTTATAAAATGAACATATTTCATAAAGGAGAACATTTATAAAATGAACAGATTTTATAAAAGGGAATTGACAAAATATTAAAGAACAACGAGAAGATGAATTCAAAGTAGATTGTAAACAAAAATCTGTTTTAACAGATAAATGGAGGAGATTAACTTATAAATAATATTTTATAAATTAAATAAAATATTTATCATTTGATAAATGGAATATATAAGTACGAACTTATATAGAGAAGCAGAAATCGGTTTTAACACCGATATTTTAAATGGAATATGAACTCAACATTTATAATGGGAATTATAAATGAGATATACGTTTAGGAAATAATAAGGAGATTTCGTATGAATAATTCTATAAATAGAAGTATGGAAATGGGATATTAGTTCAAATACGAAATTAAACTTAATGAATGATATAAAAGAAATTTATACACATTCGATGTGAATAATAGTTTTAAGTAAAGATTTTGCAAATAAAAACATTTGTAAAGGAAATTGAGTTTTTGAAACAGGAATTCAAACAGAAATGAAAATCCGAACGATTAGAAACAAATAACTTGTTTAAAAATAAAATAAGTAGTCGGATTTATTAACATCGTTTACAAATGAATTAAAAATATAATTATCAATGGATAATTGAGATTGCAAATTCAACTGTGAATATAAAATGGATACTTGAGATTGCAAATTCAATTGTGAATATAAAATGGAAAATTGGAAGTTGTTTAAAAAGGAAACGATGAAATCCATTTCGATGTTCGAAATGTAAAAAGGATTAAATAAAATCCGCAAAGGTGTGTAATTAGCATTCGACTAGAAACTAATAGTTATAATCGAGTATAAGTTATTCGAAGTGAATTAATTGGATCTAAGTTATTTAAAGTGAGTAAATCGAATGTAAGTCATTCGAGAGAGAATCTATCGAATATAGTTATTCGAAAAATAGTTAATCGAATATAAGTTATTCGAGAAGAGGTAATCGAATAGAGATTACTCGGAAGAGAGTTATACGTCAAATCGATTATATCAAATTTGAGAAAGTACTATTTACTTTCCGGTTTTAAATCAAGATTTATTTATTAAATAAGTAAATTATTATTATTCAAATAAAAGAAACAAAAGTTATAGTTTTAAAGTTAGATATTCTGGAAGTATGAATTATAACTTTATTATTATAATAAATGTTTTTCATAAAAGAAATGGAATCGTAAAATGAATCCGAGGATTTGCATAAGCAAGAAGTGTTAAGATTTGAGTTCTGAACTTTATCTGTTGCGAGGTTAAGAATGTTGTTTGGTTAAGGTCTAAGAGGTAACAATACCCCAACTTGATTGACTATGTAATTAACTAAGAAATAGTTGAAGTTCGATGTCGAAGATTGATTAGAAATATTGTTAAGTAATAAACGATAAATGGATTGAGTGATCATGATGACGTTTCATATAACATTAGTGTGGAATCCATATAAATTAGATTTGGAAATGTTTTCCAAATATAATCAGAGATATTTTCTAAGTATGGAAAATGAAATGTTTGTTGATAAGAAATACTGGAATGACAGTGACATGTGATTAAGAGATGGAAATGTTTTCCAATGATTAGTAACGTATATTTTCTAGATTTAGAAAATAAGCAATTATGAATATATGGAACAGGAAATGGGAAATGAATAAATTAATGATAAATTGATTAAAGAGATAAATGATGATTGATGATTGACTGATAGAATTTCTATCTGGAAATAATATCGTTGTTTTCACACATGTTTTTCTTTGATAGTTAAATCACCGACTATCAAAGTTTTAGACCATTTTTACGTTGTCAATATGGAGAGACCGGAATCAGATTCATTATATTAAAACGAATCTGTATAGACGTTAACACTGCGAATCAAATATGATGAAGACAATCGAAGACGGTGTTATGCAAGGGCTGTCCTGTTTACAGAATAGTGCCTTTGGTTTGTCCAGTCCCGGGGCGAATTTAAATGGACAAGTGTCTAACAGAGTATATCTAAAGGATCGCGTAAGTTGAACTTTTCAAACGTAGTTATGTCTGGTGGTGGAGGAATTCATTTATCTTAGCTGTATACCCGTAGTATGTTTGGCGAAATCAATTTGTGATTTGGCGGATATGACAATGTGACATTCAAAGTGAACGAAGACCAAAAGATACGTTATAGCCTCTAGCCTCACAACCGGGAAATGGTATAAAATCGGGTAGGTCGCATGGCTAGTTAGGTCATACCCAAGCAGGGTGTATTATCACCTAATCTAGAGCAATTCCTTTTGCTTCTTAAATCTATCGATGTTGTTCCTTTCGGGAAACGGTTGCTGATCCCAACCGTTGGTGATAATACATTAGGTATTCTCAAGCTAAGTGAGGGACTGGTCATGTTTAGCCTGGGTTCCAAGATGTTCTTATTGAACCCGGTGTATTTCTCTCTAGAGGTACACTGTCGGAAGGTGGTCCCATACCTTGCCAGTTGGAATCCATTATCTAAAGAGCCTACGGTTTTGATTGTATACTATATATGTAGAGCATGAGATGCAAGCATTCTGCTAGATTGATATTACTTGTATTTAGACATTATTATAATGTCAGATGAATATTGATTTCAAAAAATTCTTTGAGTTATTGTAAGGTAAAAACCATCCATTTTAGGTGTGGATCGGTCTTACGATTATCTTTTCTTTTAAAATGGATTTTTAAAAGTTAAACCAAGTGGTTGGAGTTTACTCACACCAGTCGCATGACTGACCCAGAGTTTATTTTTGTTTTGTTTTCCCCTAAACTCTTGGGTGCCCAAATTTGTACGGGCAGTCAAGTAGTTCAGGTCTTTACAGATTTCATTGGAGGAGCTTGGTGCAGGAGGCTTCATCGTTAGTTATCTAGTGTTATTTTCCGCTGTGTTGTAAGTGTTGTACTCTAATAATGTTATTGTATATATATACACTATCTTATTTCAAAGTTATGTTATATTTATTCGTTCCGCTGTGAGATTCATGTTACTCTGATGTGTTGTGTGATCTTCTTCTTCTTCTATTCTAACTTTCTATCTTATCTATTCTCACCCTCTAATTCCTTTCTATTAATGATCTGGAATGTTTGATGCCTGAATAATTGACATGGGTTTTGTGTTGATTTTCTGGGTCGAAAATCCCAGTTCGTTATAGAATCCTTCAATGTATACTTGTGAGATAGAATTTAAGCTGAAGAGGGAAGAAAACGATGGAGTTGCCTAGTATAGCTGCGTATGCTTATTAGGGTAATTATATATATAGTTTGATTCTTTTTAAATACAAATAAGTCTCTCATGCATATAATTTCCCTGTAATCAGGTAACTTTGTTCTGGTGCCAAATGTAACAATTCGCCCGGAATGAGCCTAAATTTTGACCTGGAAAAGGCCCATCGAAACTTAGAGCCACTCTAAACAGATTTTTGGTTCCTACAAGGAATTACATTTGCAAAGAAATACAGATAAACATAACATTATGGAATCTCATACAGCGGAATGAAAAAGTAAAAATAACAATGGTCAAATACAAATTTTCAAACGGTACATCCACATGGTTCATAATCTAGAGTATCCATAAGCAAAACAGCAATGATAACTAATAATAATATAATATCTCCATCGCCTTCATCAAGCTCCATCTTCGTTTCATTCATTGAATAGCTAACCCACCTATTGACCTGTTAGATATGTTAAGGAGAGGGGTCATAAAATAAAGTCATGTGTGACTGAAAATAATATTTTCTTAAAGACCATACCCTTGATTTGGTAGGTTATATATGTCAATGTATGTCTACGTAATACACAAGCATGCATTTATACAAAATGTGTTCAACCAATGATGTAATGACCCGCATTTGCAGAGGTTTTATAATTAATTTATTTAATTATATAAATAGTGATATAGTGAATTAAATGGTCGTGGAATTAAAAAATGGTGAATATTTAATTAAAATAATAAATTAAATAATATATTTAATTCTGAAATAATCAGAATTGGCTGAAATGGCGATATGGTGTGAACTGGATCATCCGTGATATTTAATTCAGCTTGGAATTGAATTTGAATAACGAATATATTATATAAACGACAGTTTTAACATAGAATTATAATATAGTTAAAATCTAGCTTGAAATGGCACGGCAGTTCGTTATTTGGCGATTTGAACTTCAACTGAATGTACAGGGTTCGTTTTAAGCCGGATTTCTGTGAAACAAGAAACGTGTGGAGTTGGTGAAGTATATTTTCTAGTGGAAGAGAAAAATCAGGATTTCGTCGTGTAGATTTTGATTCACGTCCAAATCAAATTTCAGAAAAGTCGCTGTGGAATTTCTTTATAATTTATAAAGGAATTATTTATATTTTAAAAAGGGATTTCAATATAAATCGAATATCGGGTTGACCCAGATTTGAAATATCGAGTTATAATCCAAGGGGAGCTGTATGGTATTCCACTGTGAATATAGACGATAATATTTATTTTTAAATATTAGATTTAATTATATTTAAATATTTAAATAGGCTATTCAGAGCTTTAAAAATAGCCACTTTTGCAAACGAAGTCGGAATTCGACGAAACTAATTTTGTTGGATCCGCAACATCAAATTATTGTTAGATGCCAATTTCCGTGATTTTTGAAGTCAGTATGTGGCTATACGGGATTTTAATGTGAAGAACAGTCAGTATTTTGACGGTTAAAAATACGCTATGTGAGCATACGAAGTCGGAATTCGACGAAACTAGTTTCGTCGGGACCGTAATGACGAACTCTAGTTGCATGTCCAATTTCGTGATTTTTGGATATCGTATGCAATCACAGGAATTTTAGAGGACGAATACAATCAGCGTTTGCTAAAAAATTAATTAAACAATCGATTTTAAAATTTATATAATTTCCTATAAGTACCTTTACAATTTTTTCTAAACCTAATTTCAATCTCGTTTTTGCGCCGTCAGTTCTTTCCCTAAAAGAACCCAAAAACGCAACTTTCTAAAATCATTAGAAAATCAAATCAAAGACTAAAAATCCTAAAGTATATATATTTGGATTCTTCAAGCAAAGAGCTTCAATCTGATATACATTGTGTTGAGCACGACACAGTTTTTGTCACGCTGGATTTAGGCTGCGTCAGTTAGGGTTGATCTCGGTGGTGAATCGAGGCGGAGATGGGTGAAATGAAGTTCGGGTTAGGGTATGTTGACGAAAACCGCACCTGCTTGTGGAGTTTGGTGGTATTCGGTTGTATTTGGGATCGGTACTTTTACTGTGCCGTGACCATAAGGCTGAGCGATGGATTTTTGAAGGCAGGGGCGAATTCGATCATATGTATATAGGGAGAAAGAGGAAAAGAAGAGAAAGATTATGGTGTCTTTGGTTTGTTGGCATCCTTGGAGGTTAGACCTACTCTTTTGAGACGGATTGGCGAGGCTCAGCGAGACGACCCACAGTTGGTTGTGTTGGTAGAGAAGCTTATAAGAGGGGAGTCGTCCAGCCATTTGGGTAGATACACCATAGATGATAAGGGATGGTTGCATAGAGACGGTAGACTTTGTGTACCGCAAGATGAGGGTTTGAAGAAGGCTATTTTGGATGATGCACATCGTTCAAGAATGACTATTCATCCCGGTGGAGACAAAATGTACCAAGACATGAAGAGAGTTTTCTTCTGGGCCGGTATGAAGAAAGATGTGGCCGAGTATGTGGCTAGATGCTTAGTGTGCCAACAAGTTAAAGTGGAGCAAAGGAAACCCGGTGGGTTGCTACACCCATTGGAAGTTCCACAGTGGAAGTGGGATAGTGTCTCGATGGATTTCATCGACGGGTTACCGAGATCGAGGAAGGGCAATACGGGAATTTGGGTTGTGGTAGACAGACTTACCAAGAGTGCCCATTTTATACCCGTAAAGAGTAAGAGGACCGCTCCATGGCTTGCTTCAGTCTATGTTAGAGAGATTGTTAGATTGCATGGCGTACCATCCAGCATTGTGAGTGATCGAGATCCTATTTTCACTAGTGAGTTTTGGAGAAGTTTGCAAGAGGCGGTAGGGACTCAGTTGTGTTTGAGCACCGCATATCATCCTCAGACGGACGGTCAGACTGAGAGGGTGAACCGTATCTTAGAAGATCTTTTGAGGCTTTGTATCTTGGATTTTGGAGGTACATGGGAAGAACATCTTCCTTTGGTGGAGTTCGCATATAATAACAGCTTTCAGTCCAGTATTGGTATGGCTCCTTTCGAAGCTCTTTATGGAAGGCCTTGTCGATCTCCTACATGTTGGTGGGAATCTACGGATAAGATCTTGCTTGGGCCGGATATGGTTAGAGAGACTTCAGAGAAGATTGATTTAATTCGAAAAAGGATGAAAGCAGCGCAAGATAGACAGAAATCTTATGCGGATCGGAGAAGGACGGATCTTGAGTTTGAGGTTGGGGACATGGTTTTTGTCAAAGTATCTCCATTGAGAAATGTTGTTCGCTTTGGGTCCGTAGGGAAGTTAGCACCGAGATTTGTTGGGCCGTTTCCTATTAAGGAAAGGATTGGACGGATGGCATATAGGGTGGAGTTGCCCGACAGACTTAGTGGTGTTCATGATGTATTCCATGTATCACATTTGAGGAAGTGCTTACATGAGACCGCGGAGGTGGTAGAGCCGAGCTTGCTTAGAGATGTAGAGGTAGAGCGTGATGCGACGATTCGACGAGCTCCTACTCGCATCCTTGGGTCAGAAACTAGGAAGTTGAGGAACAGAGAAGTTCAGCTAGTTAAAGTGCAATGGGGAGATGACGAAAGCAATGCTACTTGGGAGACGGAAGCAAAGATGCGTTCTTTGTATCCATTTCTTTTTGAGAGTATGTCTTTTAACTTCTCCTTTATTGCTTGTCTAGTACTTATCTTATCTTTAGTATATCCTCTCGCTAATACCTATGACCTTTAGATAGGGTAAAACCTATGGTTGAAACATGTGTTTGAAACATGTTATGGTTGATGGATGCATATGGATGCAATTGTTTGCTAGTGGTTGCTCGTGGATGCATATACACACACATTAGGCACTAGATCGGCTCAGTCACTTCATGTTGCATATTGCATAAATGGATGTGGTAGTTAGATTGATGGATGTATCATGGCTGTGTTATCATATGGATGATGCATTTTTGTGTATGGTTGTGCACGCATGTAGAAATTTGTATGTGTCAATAGGGTTTCGCATACATATTGGATGCATGGCACTATCATGGTTTGCATTAAGGAGGTTTACTGTATCAGTAACCGCCTGATTTTCGCATTAGGTAAGTACATATACACACACTTTTGCATATATCCATCCAGCATTTAGAATCTTGTAAGGACAATGATTGCTCGTGGATGATGCTTTGAGTAGATGGATGATTGGATGGTAGGATACGTTCTTCCTAACTTGAAGATTTCGGGGACGAAATCCTTTAAGGAGGGGAGAATGTAACAACCCGTATTTTCAATAACCTGTAATAACATAAATCGAGGCAGAAGTTAATTCTAAAATGGGAATCAAGGGAAACGGGCTATGCCATTGCGTTCGTCTCGGAAAAATACGCGAAATAGAGTCCGAGTTTTCGAAAATCGGAGTCCGTATGACCAAGATATGGCCTCGCGAAGTTTCACGAAAATTCCCAAATTAAAGTATACTTAATTAAGTGAAATGGGTTGTGTAGATATATATATATATATATTGATATATATATATATATATATATAATTGAAAATTTAATAAATAAATATGCAAAAATGCTCAAAACAGCGAATTGGGAGAGGGGAATAACCGAACCGGCCGATTTTTGAAGTCGACCCGAGCCCGCTTGGTCGACTAGGGGTTAATCCAGGGTGTTTGGCTGTCAACCCGTGGGCCGATTCGCTCAAGTGCAGATTTTGCATTTGAATGGTTCTCATGGTCCATCTTTAATCTAAAGGCCCTAGATGGTTCCTACACTTGACTTCTTCCCCAAGACATGCTTTGATGGCTTGGATTGAATCTAGGGTTAATCCTATGGCCTAAAACACTTGCCTAATCTATAAATAAGACCCTAACCTACCCTAATTCATTCATAATTAAACCTAGTGACTAAACTATGGCAAAATGCTAGCTCTCATGGCCTCCACTAATTTTATGAAGAGGGTTGCATACTAATCACTCTCTAATCAACTTCTAATCCCTTCTTAGCATCTTAATCTTCTTCATTTGGTGTTCAAAGTTGCTAGTTGTGAGTTTCTATCACTTTGATGATCTTTTGGTAAACTAATTAGATGAGATGTGATGAGATTTATGGTTTTGTATGTGGGTTAATGAGCTTTGAATCATATGATATGATGTTAGCATTAATCTTATGTTTATGCATGTTGAGTATGTAAGCTTATGCAAGTTTAATATGATGTATGTTATGTTTGCATGATGCTAAATATGCAAGTTGTGGGCTATGTAATCATATGCATGTTATGCAAGTTCATGGTAATATGCTATGCAAGTTACATGTATGTAAATATGCAAGTTACATGTTTGTTAATATGCAAGTTACATGTATGTAAATATGCAAGTTACATGTTTGTTAATATGCAAGTTACATGTTTGTTAATATGCAAGTTACATGTATGTAAATATGCAAGTTACATGTTTCTTTATATGCAAGTTACATGTTTGTTAATATGCGAGTTACATGTATGTAAATATGCAAGTTACATGTTTATTAATATGCAAGTTCATGATGACACATTATGCAAGTCTATAAGCTAATATGCAAGTTTGTTATGCAAAATGAATATGTAAGTTATGTGACATATTATATGCAAGTTATGTGACATGTTATGCAAGTTCATATGCAAGTTATGTGTTTGTTAATATGCAAGATGGCACCTTTGAAACATGTTCATTCATATGCAAGTTGACACCTTTTATATGTGTTATATCATGAACGAAATTACGTGGGAACGATGGGGTAATTAAATGCATAAGTTAATAAGATTGTGTGAAATTAATATAATTATGCATAACACAAAATAAATAAACATAGTATGGGAATTTGCCTATTTGGTTAGGTGTACCCATACTATGTGTTGGGAATTTACCTATTGAGTTAGGTCTACCCCATGGGAATTTACCTATTAAGTTAGGTCTACCCATGTTAAGAAAACTTGATTAATTAGGGATAATTAATATAAAATTATGAGGGTGATTAATTAGGTGTAATTAATTGACTAAGACACGAGGTTGGACTCAGTTGTAGCGTAAAACTGCCCGGACCCAACCGGCTTAACCAGTTGCTACAAATGTTAGCCCAATGTGAGAGGTCTTAGGCACAAACTAAATACGTAATTAATGTAAAGACACGAGGTTAGACTCTGTTATGACATAAGGCTGCCCGGACCCAACCGGCTTAACCAGCGGTCATAAAAGACAGTCTAATGTGAGAGGTCTTTACAAAGGTTACGTTCTTAATTAATTAATTAAGAAACACTTAACCACATTAGCATGTAGAGGGACATGAGGGGTTAAGTGGGTGCCTCGGGTGGCATGAGAAAATCTAGTGGTTGCCTTGGGTGGCAATAGAAAATACGATTAGAATACTTAACCAAAATGGAACATGTAATTAAAACATGATTAAAGGGTTAAGTGGGATATACTAGAAAAAGGGACAAGCTTAGGTGGGTAGCTTGTGGAGGCCCATTTCAACCAGTAACCCATACGTATCTTTGTGGGCTCGACCCATGTCGAGGACGGGACACGCATACTGGGCTTGACTGTAAGAGGCAAACGGGTTAGCGGTGGCAACGCAAGTCCAACGGGCTTCATATGCGTGAGTGGGCCCGGGCTGGTAGGTAAGCCGTTGTTGCATCGAGTAGATATAAGCCGTGCACCTTTAGTTCCATCAGGTTGCCACATTGGGGAATGATACATCCCACGGTGGGGCCAGCACGGGTATCTACGTTAGGGAGCCGATCGAATGGGAAGTAGTGTGTACACCTAGTGGATTGTAGGGCCCCGTGGCGCCTACTTGGTCACCTAGGGGTACGCAGGTACTAATTAGTAAATTTTATAAGTCCTTGGGTGGGATCAACCTTTAAGTTAGGAACGACTGGTGTGGTGCAGTTTAGTAATTTACCTTAGGGAGGGTAGATGCGTCTTTATCCTTTATCTTCGTTTAGTTGACTGCTTAGGGTAGCCATTCATCCCTATATGTTACCGTATATCAGTTTATGTCTTCTCTGGTTACTTTAACGATTGTATTGTTAAAGTTATAGGACTCGCTCAGACTTATGTCTGACCCTGTTGTTTTTATCTTTTTCCCAACCCTCAGGTCCTACGGTGGATCCTAGCAGTAGTGGAGCTTGATCGGATTGCAGTTCCAGTCTTTAGGAGCTTGGATAGATGTAAAGCTCCAGTTATCCAGTTATCTTTTCTTTTGTTTGGCTATTGTATGAGATTGGGATTATGTACTTCTTTATTTTGATGGATATTGTACTTGACCTTTATTGTGGTTTTATGATGTAACCAGACATGTTTTACTTCCGCTGTTATGAGATGATGTTTTAAAATTTCAAGTACTATTTATATCTGTCTTGTTGTAATTTTTCTGTTCTATATTCACTAAAATACTCCACCGATGCTATGGCATTCCCTTAGTGAGTGATCATAGCGGGAGTGGGGTGTTACACGTGGTATCAGAGCTTAAGGTTACCAGAACAGATAAAATTTTTGAGAAAAACTACTTTCTAAGAGTATTTTCGAAGAAAGTATTTTTAAAAAGCATGTCTTCTAAGAGAAAAAGTTTTTGAAAAAGAAAAGCATAATCCCCAATAGCCATATCTTTATCTTTCGGAATCTCCTTTTTGAATCTTTCCTCTTTCGTTTCAGCATGGCTGAAGATCTTAACATCCCGGAGGGTTTAGTTATACCACTATGGTATAGGAGGTTGCAAGAGGCTAGGGCCGCGGCTGCGGGTCCGGCCAATGCTACTACACCAGAGACAACCGCTCCTCCTCCTCAGCCTAGAGTGGATAATTTTGCTAAGGTTTGCAAGGAGTTCAAGGCTATAGGAGGAAAACCTTTTCTTGGTTCAGAGACTTTCGTAGAGGCTAGAGATTGGCTTAAGGAAGTGGAAGAGTTGCTAGATATCTTTGAAGTGGAAGAGGGAAAGAAAGTCAAGTTGGCGGCTTGGTTAATGAAGGGAGAGGCCTCATTCTGGTGGGAGGTCACTAATGGAGAACGCCCTGTTGACTCTTGGGCAGATTTTAAGCAAAGGTTTGGGGCTAAGTTTCTCTCAAGGGCGGAAGAGAATCTGTTTATGGAGAAGTTCTTGAATTTGAAGCAAGGGAATCTCACGGTGAAAGAATATGTCAACAAATTCAATCAATTAGCAAGGTTTGGCATAGAGTTGGTGAATACACCGGAGAAGAAGGCTTTGAGGTTCGTTAGAGGCTTGAACGAACCATTGCAAGGAATAGCTATGACTCACATTCCTATGGGGGCCACTTTTGAGAAGCTTGTCTACATGGCACTTATGCATGAGGATGATAAGAATTCTAAGGCACCAGAGAAAAAGGGGGATCAGAAGAAACCGCAACAGCAACATCAAGGCAAGGGCGGAAAAGGCAATGGTGACAAAAAGAAGACGAAGAAGAAGTGCTTCAATTGTGGAACACCAGGACACCTTAGTAAGGATTGTCGCAAAAAGAAGAAGACCGGTTGCTTTCATTGTGGTGAAGCAGGGCATCTTGTGAAAAACTGCCCAAAGAAGGGGCAGAAGACGGGGTCTACCTCAGGAGGCCAGGTGCAAGCTCTTATAGCACCACCTCAGTCAGGGGGGCAAGTTCAGGTTCTCTCAGTTCCACCGATTCAGCAGAGAGGTAGAACTATTTCCGTTGAAAGTCTGGTTTTTCTGTTTGATCATCCAGTTCGTACTTTGTTTGACTCTGGCGCATCGCATTCTTTTATCTCATCATCGTTAGTTGAGTCACTGCACTTAGACACCAGTCTAGTTGATGATCCCTTGGTTGTCTCAAACCCAATTGGGGGCTCCATATATCTGTCTATGATATGTTTGGGTTTGAAGATTTCTATACTTAGCGTTGAGTTTAGATGTGATGCTTTTGTATTGGGCTTCACGGGCTATGGGTTGATCTTGGGCATGGACTGGTTATCCAGTAATGGTGCCGTTCTTGATTGCGAAAGGAGAGTTGTCAGGCTCATGACCCGCTTGGGTAACACTCTCGAGATCTCTTGCAATCCCATGGAATCTGTTTTGCTAAGTTATCTTGAATCGCTCGATGCTTCGGTCGAGAGTTTGTGTTCTGTCAGAGTAGTCCGGGAATATCCGGATGTGTTTGAAGAAGTAAAGGGTTTGCCTCCGAAGCGGGAGATAGATTTCCGAATTTATTTGGTGGATAATGCCAAACCAGTGTCTTTGCCAGTACGCCACATGGCTCCTCGTGAGAGAAGAGAACTTCATAAGCAAGTAGGGGAGTTGCTTGAGAAGGGGTTCATAAGGCGAAGTATATCGGAGTGGGGAGCTCCAGTAGTGTTTGCCACGAAGGCGGATGGGTCCCTCAGACTTTGTGTGGATTATAGAGAACTTAATAAGCTCACGAAGAAGAATAGACACCCATTACCGAGGATAGATGATCTCTTTGATCAGTTGGTTGGCGCGTCAGTATTTTCGCAGATGGACTTAGCTACAGGGTTTCATCAGTTAAGAGTGGCGGAGGACAGTATAGAGAAGACTGCTTTCCGGACTCCGGATGGTTTTTATGAGTGGCTAGTGATGCCATTTGGGTTGACAAACGCCCCCGCATACTTTGTTGATCTCATGAGTAGAGTGTTCAGAGAGTATCTGAATAAGTTTGTAGTAGTTTTTGTGGATGACATCTTGGTCTTTTCCAAGAATGAAGAAGAGCATGCCTTACATCTCAAGGAAGTGTTGGAGACTCTTCGAGCGCATAGTCTTAAAGCTAAATTCTCTAAATGCCATTTTTGGAGAAGAGAAGTGCGATTCTTAGGGCATGTGGTCTCTAAGGAAGGGATAGCTGTGGATCCCGCAAAGATAGTATCTATCCAGGATTGGAAAGTTCCTAGAAATGCTACCGAGGTAAGAAGTTTCTTGGGGTTGGCAGGATATTATAGGAAGTTCATCAAAGACTTCGCGAAGATATCAGCCCCATTAACCCGCTTGACGAAAAAGAATCTGGTTTTCTCGTGGGATGTAGATTGTGATGATGCTTTCCGACGGTTAAAGAGAGCTTTGACCACCGCTCCAGTTTTAGTGCTCCCGGATGGGAGTAAGCCGTTTGTTGTTTATACCGATGCTTGTGGAACAGGATTAGGCGCAGTCTTGATGCAGGAGGGAAGGGTAATAGCCTATGGAGGGAGACAATTGAGAGTGCATGAGAAGAATTACCCTACCCATGATCTAGAGTTGGCCGCGATTGTTTTCGCACTTAAGTCTTGGCGCCATTATCTTCTTGGTGAGAGATTCGAGTTGTTCACCGACCATAAATCATTGAAGTACTTATTCTCTCAGAAGGATTTAAACTTAAGACAGCAAAGGTGGATGGAGTTCTTAGCATCCTATGATTTCGAGATAGCGTATACCCCTGGTAAGGGTAACGTGGTGGCAGACGCCTTAAGTAGAAAAAGGCTATCTTTGAGTCCATTGTTCGTGGAACGACGAAGCTTGGAGTTTCTTTCTTTGTTTGACTTCAGACCTTCTGTTGATTTTGTACCTGGTTTGTTGGCATCCTTGGAGGTTAGACCTACTCTTTTGAGACGGATTGGCGAGGCTCAGCGAGACGACCCACAGTTGGTTGTGTTGGTAGAGAAGCTTATAAGAGGGGAGTCGTCCAGCCATTTGGGTAGATACACCATAGATGATAAGGGATGGTTGCATAGAGACGGTAGACTTTGTGTACCGCAAGATGAGGGTTTGAAGAAGGCTATTTTGGATGATGCACATCGTTCAAGAATGACTATTCATCCCGGTGGAGACAAAATGTACCAAGACATGAAGAGAGTTTTCTTCTGGGCCGGTATGAAGAAAGATGTGGCCGAGTATGTGGCTAGATGCTTAGTGTGCCAACAAGTTAAAGTGGAGCAAAGGAAACCCGGTGGGTTGCTACACCCATTGGAAGTTCCACAGTGGAAGTGGGATAGTGTCTCGATGGATTTCATCGACGGGTTACCGAGATCGAGGAAGGGCAATACGGGAATTTGGGTTGTGGTAGACAGACTTACCAAGAGTGCCCATTTTATACCCGTAAAGAGTAAGAGGACCGCTCCATGGCTTGCTTCAGTCTATGTTAGAGAGATTGTTAGATTGCATGGCGTACCATCCAGCATTGTGAGTGATCGAGATCCTATTTTCACTAGTGAGTTTTGGAGAAGTTTGCAAGAGGCGGTAGGGACTCAGTTGTGTTTGAGCACCGCATATCATCCTCAGACGGACGGTCAGACTGAGAGGGTGAACCGTATCTTAGAAGATCTTTTGAGGCTTTGTATCTTGGATTTTGGAGGTACATGGGAAGAACATCTTCCTTTGGTGGAGTTCGCATATAATAACAGCTTTCAGTCCAGTATTGGTATGGCTCCTTTCGAAGCTCTTTATGGAAGGCCTTGTCGATCTCCTACATGTTGGTGGGAATCTACGGATAAGATCTTGCTTGGGCCGGATATGGTTAGAGAGACTTCAGAGAAGATTGATTTAATTCGAAAAAGGATGAAAGCAGCGCAAGATAGACAGAAATCTTATGCGGATCGGAGAAGGACGGATCTTGAGTTTGAGGTTGGGGACATGGTTTTTGTCAAAGTATCTCCATTGAGAAATGTTGTTCGCTTTGGGTCCGTAGGGAAGTTAGCACCGAGATTTGTTGGGCCGTTTCCTATTAAGGAAAGGATTGGACGGATGGCATATAGGGTGGAGTTGCCCGACAGACTTAGTGGTGTTCATGATGTATTCCATGTATCACATTTGAGGAAGTGCTTACATGAGACCGCGGAGGTGGTAGAGCCGAGCTTGCTTAGAGATGTAGAGGTAGAGCGTGATGCGACGATTCGACGAGCTCCTACTCGCATCCTTGGGTCAGAAACTAGGAAGTTGAGGAACAGAGAAGTTCAGCTAGTTAAAGTGCAATGGGGAAATGACGAAAGCAATGCTACTTGGGAGACGGAAGCAAAGATGCGTTCTTTGTATCCATTTCTTTTTGAGAGTATGTCTTTTAACTTCTCCTTTATTGCTTGTCTAGTACTTATCTTATCTTTAGTATATCCTCTCGCTAATACCTATGACCTTTAGATAGGGTAAAACCTATGGTTGAAACATGTGTTTGAAACATGTTATGGTTGATGGATGCATATGGATGCAATTGTTTGCTAGTGGTTGCTCGTGGATGCATATACACACACATTAGGCACTAGATCGGCTCAGTCACTTCATGTTGCATATTGCATAAATGGATGTGGTAGTTAGATTGATGGATGTATCATGGCTGTGTTATCATATGGATGATGCATTTTTGTGTATGGTTGTGCACGCATGTAGAAATTTGTATGTGTCAATAGGGTTTCGCATACATATTGGATGCATGGCACTATCATGGTTTGCATTAAGGAGGTTTACTGTATCAGTAACCGCCTGATTTTCGCATTAGGTAAGTACATATACACACACTTTTGCATATATCCATCCAGCATTTAGAATCTTGTAAGGACAATGATTGCTCGTGGATGATGCTTTGAGTAGATGGATGATTGGATGGTAGGATACGTTCTTCCTAACTTGAAGATTTCGGGGACGAAATCCTTTAAGGAGGGGAGAATGTAACAACCCGTATTTTCAATAACCTGTAATAACATAAATCGAGGCAGAAGTTAATTCTAAAATGGGAATCAAGGGAAACGGGCTATGCCATTGCGTTCGTCTCGGAAAAATACGCGAAATAGAGTCCGAGTTTTCGAAAATCGGAGTCCGTATGACCAAGATATGGCCTCGCGAAGTTTCACGAAAATTCCCAAATTAAAGTATACTTAATTAAGTGAAATGGGTTGTGTAGATATATATATATATATATTGATATATATATATATATATATATAATTGAAAATTTAATAAATAAATATGCAAAAATGCTCAAAACAGCGAATTGGGAGAGGGGAATAACCGAACCGGCCGATTTTTGAAGTCGACCCGAGCCCGCTTGGTCGACTAGGGGTTAATCCAGGGTGTTTGGCTGTCAACCCGTGGGCCGATTCGCTCAAGTGCAGATTTTGCATTTGAATGGTTCTCATGGTCCATCTTTAATCTAAAGGCCCTAGATGGTTCCTACACTTGACTTCTTCCCCAAGACATGCTTTGATGGCTTGGATTGAATCTAGGGTTAATCCTATGGCCTAAAACACTTGCCTAATCTATAAATAAGACCCTAACCTACCCTAATTCATTCATAATTAAACCTAGTGACTAAACTATGGCAAAATGCTAGCTCTCATGGCCTCCACTAATTTTATGAAGAGGGTTGCATACTAATCACTCTCTAATCAACTTCTAATCCCTTCTTAGCATCTTAATCTTCTTCATTTGGTGTTCAAAGTTGCTAGTTGTGAGTTTCTATCACTTTGATGATCTTTTGGTAAACTAATTAGATGAGATGTGATGAGATTTATGGTTTTGTATGTGGGTTAATGAGCTTTGAATCATATGATATGATGTTAGCATTAATCTTATGTTTATGCATGTTGAGTATGTAAGCTTATGCAAGTTTAATATGATGTATGTTATGTTTGCATGATGCTAAATATGCAAGTTGTGGGCTATGTAATCATATGCATGTTATGCAAGTTCATGGTAATATGCTATGCAAGTTACATGTATGTAAATATGCAAGTTACATGTTTGTTAATATGCAAGTTACATGTATGTAAATATGCAAGTTACATGTTTGTTAATATGCAAGTTACATGTTTGTTAATATGCAAGTTACATGTATGTAAATATGCAAGTTACATGTTTCTTTATATGCAAGTTACATGTTTGTTAATATGCGAGTTACATGTATGTAAATATGCAAGTTACATGTTTATTAATATGCAAGTTCATGATGACACATTATGCAAGTCTATAAGCTAATATGCAAGTTTGTTATGCAAAATGAATATGTAAGTTATGTGACATATTATATGCAAGTTATGTGACATGTTATGCAAGTTCATATGCAAGTTATGTGTTTGTTAATATGCAAGATGGCACCTTTGAAACATGTTCATTCATATGCAAGTTGACACCTTTTATATGTGTTATATCATGAACGAAATTACGTGGGAACGATGGGGTAATTAAATGCATAAGTTAATAAGATTGTGTGAAATTAATATAATTATGCATAACACAAAATAAATAAACATAGTATGGGAATTTGCCTATTTGGTTAGGTGTACCCATACTATGTGTTGGGAATTTACCTATTGAGTTAGGTCTACCCCATGGGAATTTACCTATTAAGTTAGGTCTACCCATGTTAAGAAAACTTGATTAATTAGGGATAATTAATATAAAATTATGAGGGTGATTAATTAGGTGTAATTAATTGACTAAGACACGAGGTTGGACTCAGTTGTAGCGTAAAACTGCCCGGACCCAACCGGCTTAACCAGTTGCTACAAATGTTAGCCCAATGTGAGAGGTCTTAGGCACAAACTAAATACGTAATTAATGTAAAGACACGAGGTTAGACTCTGTTATGACATAAGGCTGCCCGGACCCAACCGGCTTAACCAGCGGTCATAAAAGACAGTCTAATGTGAGAGGTCTTTACAAAGGTTACGTTCTTAATTAATTAATTAAGAAACACTTAACCACATTAGCATGTAGAGGGACATGAGGGGTTAAGTGGGTGCCTCGGGTGGCATGAGAAAATCTAGTGGTTGCCTTGGGTGGCAATAGAAAATACGATTAGAATACTTAACCAAAATGGAACATGTAATTAAAACATGATTAAAGGGTTAAGTGGGATATACTAGAAAAAGGGACAAGCTTAGGTGGGTAGCTTGTGGAGGCCCATTTCAACCAGTAACCCATACGTATCTTTGTGGGCTCGACCCATGTCGAGGACGGGACACGCATACTGGGCTTGACTGTAAGAGGCAAACGGGTTAGCGGTGGCAACGCAAGTCCAACGGGCTTCATATGCGTGAGTGGGCCCGGGCTGGTAGGTAAGCCGTTGTTGCATCGAGTAGATATAAGCCGTGCACCTTTAGTTCCATCAGGTTGCCACATTGGGGAATGATACATCCCACGGTGGGGCCAGCACGGGTATCTACGTTAGGGAGCCGATCGAATGGGAAGTAGTGTGTACACCTAGTGGATTGTAGGGCCCCGTGGCGCCTACTTGGTCACCTAGGGGTACGCAGGTACTAATTAGTAAATTTTATAAGTCCTTGGGTGGGATCAACCTTTAAGTTAGGAACGACTGGTGTGGTGCAGTTTAGTAATTTACCTTAGGGAGGGTAGATGCGTCTTTATCCTTTATCTTCGTTTAGTTGACTGCTTAGGGTAGCCATTCATCCCTATATGTTACCGTATATCAGTTTATGTCTTCTCTGGTTACTTTAACGATTGTATTGTTAAAGTTATAGGACTCGCTCAGACTTATGTCTGACCCTGTTGTTTTTATCTTTTTCCCAACCCTCAGGTCCTACGGTGGATCCTAGCAGTAGTGGAGCTTGATCGGATTGCAGTTCCAGTCTTTAGGAGCTTGGATAGATGTAAAGCTCCAGTTATCCAGTTATCTTTTCTTTTGTTTGGCTATTGTATGAGATTGGGATTATGTACTTCTTTATTTTGATGGATATTGTACTTGACCTTTATTGTGGTTTTATGATGTAACCAGACATGTTTTACTTCCGCTGTTATGAGATGATGTTTTAAAATTTCAAGTACTATTTATATCTGTCTTGTTGTAATTTTTCTGTTCTATATTCACTAAAATACTCCACCGATGCTATGGCATTCCCTTAGTGAGTGATCATAGCGGGAGTGGGGTGTTACACACCTGCTTGTGGAGTTTGGTGGTATTCGGTTGTATTTGGGATCGGTACTTTTACTGTGCCGTGACCATAAGGCTGAGCGATGGATTTTTGAAGGCAGGGGCGAATTCGATCATATGTATATAGGGAGAAAGAGGAAAAGAAGAGAAAGATTATGGTGTCTTTGGTTTTGATTTCGGTGAAGAAGAATGGGAGAGGAGAGGTTGGGAAGAAACGACAATGGTGAATGGTGCACAGGAGGAGCACGTCGCGGTTTGTAATTTAGGGGAGAAGGCTTTGAAGCGGGTTTGGGTTCAATCAAGGAGTTATGGGCCAAGGATAAGAGGTTAAGGCCCATTAATGAATTAATCCATGTTTTATTTAATTTAAATGTACATATAATTTGTATAAGTCATATCTTCGCCGTACGATATCAGAATTGGGCAAAATAAAATACGTTGGGACCGTATGGACGGAAGCTACCCAATGGAACTGACTGGGAGTGGATTGGAGCTCGTATGAATTTATGGCGAAATAAACTGTTTGATTCAAGTCAAACAACAGTTTATCGTTCTTTAATGATGAACGGCCAATGTGAGTAAATCTCACTAATTCTGAACAGTTTATCATTTCATGTTGTATTTCTAGAATTGTTAAATATTGGCTGATTGACTGTGTGTTGACTGTTTGATTGAACTGCTAGTCAGTTAGTTGAATTTCTATATTGATTCTGTTTAGCATAATATATCATATGGAACTGAAAGTGATGTTGGTTTTATTGTGTAACATATATGGATGTAGGGAAACAGGTTGGAGGAATCCGACTGGATTCCTCAACATTTATTTTACTGTTTTTCATATGTTGTGATATATGATGTGATATATAACCTGTTGTTGATTGTGTGTGTGTATGGACGATATTGGACATCGTAATTTGATATGTTAAACACCGTAACATACCGGGATTTGGAGAAAAGGGAAATTTGTCAAAGTGAATACTGAAAAGAGAATATTTATAAAATCAGAGATTTTATAAAAGGAATTATTTATAAATGGAATATTTATAAATAGAAATTTATTTATAAATGGATTATTTATAAATAGAAAATACTTAGAAATGAAACCCTAAAGGAATTATTTGCAAACCATTTGCAAATAGATTAGAAAGAGAAAGGTTTGTAAACCATTTACAAATCAATCAGAAAGAGAAAGGTTTGTAAACCATTTACAAATGAGATTGAATAGGGAATATTTGTAAAACCTTTACAAATGAAATCGGAAGAGGAATATTTGTAAAACCTTTACAAATGAAATCGAAAAGGAGATATTTGTAAAACCATTTACAAATTGAATTAAAAAGGAAATATTTAGAAAACAAATAGAGTTATAAAAAGGAAATTTGTTTATAACCGAATAGGAGTTATAAAAAGGAAAACGTTATAAAAGGGAAAACGTTATAAAAGGGAAAACGTTATAAAAAGGAAAACATTACTAAAAAGGAAATCATTTGTAAAGTGAAGAACCGTTACTAAAAGTAAATCTTTATAATATCGAATTTAGTTATTCGATGGAGTTAATCGATTAGAGTTAAAATAAAGGAGTTAATCGAATATAGTTTATTCGAATAGAATCAATTGAGTTAATCGAATATTAGTGATTCGAATAAAGTAAAAGGAGTTATCGAATATTAGTGAGACGACCCAAAACCCCGTACTGACGGTGGCAAGGGTAATCATTGGAATATAACACATAAACAGATAATAACAGAACAGAATTAAATAAATACACGAGATAATGCACAATAGAATATACTGGATAAGAGTAATCATCAGAGTTACACAGTATACAGGATCATACTTAGTACAAATACAGTTCAGTTATACATAAATGTCTACAGCGGAAAACAAATATAATGTACAATAGGAGATGAACAACATAAAAAGAGATAAATAATAGAATCCATCTTCAGCTCCAGCTATCCAGAAAAAGCCAGCTAAAACTTGAATACAAGGCTGTCCGTGTAGAAAAAGGGGCACCCGAGTTTGAAAGTGAAACAAACTACGAGTCAGTCATGGGACTGGTATGAGAAATCTACTCAACACAATTGAAATAAGGCTAATCACAGGACCACGCCACTTTCGTGGAACGGATTTACTCCATTGGATTGCCAATGCTTTAAAACAGATCATTCTTTTAAACATCGCAATGCTCTTTATAAAAATGAAGCCATTATAAGACTCAGTTCCCATCACACAATGCAACGCAAACCGGAGGATAGAGTTTTTACCTTATAATGGCTAAGATATGCTTGATACGAAAAAAACAAAAGCATTTGATATTATTACTAGTGTTTATATGTTTCAAAAACAATTTCAAATCATAAGTATCAATCATAGACGACATTAATGTATACAATCAAAACCGCACAGTCACGTATTTGGAAATTGGATTTCCGTCATGAACCAAGGCAAAAGATAGTCCTTATCGACTTCGAGACGCTCTAGCCCGCCCCTCAGGATCAGAGCTCGAGTGACCCTTGGATCATCAGGGCCGGTCCACCGACGTGGATTAAAATGCCTGAACAATGCGTTTCCCCGCCCTTTGGGGCGTAAATGAGCCAACGAATGACTCAATCGGACCCGGATCGTCCGATCAAACCGAGGCGCCTCGCAACAGCAACAACCACATAAGTCAAACTCGTCAGGGCATGTAAAACCACTGACGCCACTTCTAACTAGATGGAAACGCATGCCCTCCCTGATGTCCTCTCCCGTTTCTGGTTTATACCGGGGTGTGAGGTTCGCGAATTCACGTTATACACAAAGCTACGCCACACAGGCGGGGGCTTTGATCATCACCACAAGACTTTGCTTTTCAACAGAAGCCCTGATCACTGCATCTTAGCATGCCACACAGGCAATTCACACCACGCAACTGATAGCTATCAATCACACAGAATAAATTCCAATGTCAGACACACTGTCCATTTGCAAGTCCGTTCTGGGTCTGAACGAAACCGGGGGCACTATATACCTCGCAAACCCATCGATCACCACGTACATCTGGACGATCACCACTCATTATCCATATTTCGGGATGCCTCCCAATCAGGACCTCGGTTACCATCCAAACGAGGTGAAGATCTCCGGTCTTCAACCACCGTCTTCATCTTCGATTTCTTATCGTCTATTCAGTTATTCAGAATGGGATAAACCCGGTCTTTCTGAGCAACTCGCGTATATAATAAACACTTGCTACACAAACACTACATACGCATCATTTCAGTTCATTAGTCACTAACCGTCAGTCAGTAAGAGAACGATTTCCCAAATATTAACCCCGAAGGCCGAAACCAACATCAAATCAAAATCCAGGAAACCATTCGACATAGCTAACCTTCAGTTAATTTCTAAATTTCACATCCATATCGTTTATAATATTTCATAATGATTTATCGCTATTTTTAATTATTTTAAAATAGCCAATTTATTCAAAACGATGCTTCGGGCCATAACGCGACCGTGGCGCTGTTTTTCTTCAGATTTGATTTACACATATCTAAAAATCTAACCATTGGATCTCCACAAAATTTACATCATTAGAAATATCTTTTCAAAACGAATCCAACGGTTCCAGTTTCGGGAAAATCCGACGGTCGGATCTCCCGGTATAATCGTTTGAAGTTTCGATTTCGATACGAACTACAGCGTCGTTATTCGATTAAATATAATTATATTTATATATATATATAATCGATTCTGGCGCTGTTTTTCTTCAGATTTGAATTAAACATTCCAGACAATCCAACCGTTGGATTTTTACAAAGTTGGTGTCGTTGGAAAGATATTTCCAAAGCGAACCAAACAGTTGCGGTTTCGGGAAAATCCGATGGTCGGATCCCCCGGTATAATCGTTTGAAATCATGGTTTCAAAATACGAACTGCAGCTTCGTTATTCGATATATTTTAATTCTATATATATATATCGATTCTTCGATTTCAAAGCTATATTCTTTTCATACATTTGATAAAAATGATATTTTTATCTAACTGTCTTCTATTTCAACACTTCACTATATTTAACAATTCATGTATATAATAAAAATGTGATTTTTATTGTAAAACAATTCATTTCAAAACACTATTATTTTATATAGTTCATATAGGTAATAAAAATAGGATTTTTATTATAAAACAATTTCTTTCAAAACAAGATTATTTTATATAGTTCATATAGATGATAAAAATGTGATTTTTATTATAAAACAATTTATTTCAAAATATGAATACCATTCAACACATGAATTTCAATTCAACGAATGAATATCGATTCAACACATGAAGGTTTTCTATAGTTTATATATATAGATAAAAATGTGATTTTTATTATAAAACAATTTATTTCAAAACATGAATACCATTCAACACATGAATTTCAATTCAACGAATGAATATCGATTCAACACATGAAGGTTTTCTATAGTTTATATATATAGATAAAAATGTGATTTTTATATTATAAAACAATTTATTTCAAAACATGAATACCATTCAACACATGAATTTCAATTCAACGAATGAATATCATTTCAACACATGAAGGTTTTCTATAGTTTATATATATAGATAAAAATGCGATTTTTATATTTAAAACACGAATACCATTCAACACATGAATTTCAATTCAACGAATGAATATCGATTCAACACATGAAGGTTTTCTATAGTTTATATATAGATAAAAATGTGATTTTTATATTTAAAACACGAATATCATTCAATACATGAATTTCTATCCAACGAATGAATATCGACTCAACACATGAAGGCTTTCTATTCAACGAATAAATATAGTTTCAACAAATGAAAATAATTCAAACACATGAATATTATTCAAAATTTCGGCAGCATAACGGCAGGGTAGTTAAAACCGGGACCGTCCCTAGTACGGCTCCTCGCTTTACCTTAAAACCTCGCGGTTTTTGACAATGGGGAATCATGCATCTAGTTCGCACACAGGCGGCATGTATATTTATTTCATTTCCACAAACTAATCCTATGTGGTTTCAACCAAATATTTTTCAACCACAAACGGGTATATTTCAACCACAATCAATCAATATCAACCACAAACTATTCCAATCAACCATTTGCTATCAATCAATTTTCACACCAATCACAACCAATAAATATCGTCCATGGTTTGTGGATGAGGGGCGTATATATATATATATATATATATATATATATATATATATATATATACATACATATATAGCATTTCACTTCTATTTCAACATATATATAATTTTTACAACGCATATATAACTTATACATCGAACGTACAACTTATACAACGCTTGTACATAAGGTGTACAACGCTTATATAACCCATACATCGACTATATAATTTATACATCGTCGTTTTCCATATCGTTTATAAATTAGAAATCTCACATTGGGTTCCACTCCACCAAAAATAGCAGAAGGCTCAAAAAAATATGCGGTCTCTTCTAGAAGGTAGAAAACGTCCACACGAGTCCACTGTCTCTTGTTTCACTGAATTTCGTCAACACACGAAAAAGATATGATTTTTCAAAGTTTGCAACGGTTTAAAGGTGTTAAAACAGTTGAAAATAAAACAAGTCGTACCTTTCAGAAATCGTTCAAAACTAGGTTTTGAATTTGCGATCAAACGGAGTAACGGTTTCACGATCGGGTTGTGCGAGGTCGAAGGGGGAGGTGGGACGCTAGTTCGCCGGAGGTGGGCCCCAACTCGGTGGCGGCAGGCGCGAGAAACGGCGGTGGAAACCTCCGAACTTCCCGAGCTCGATTCTCCCAAACCACTCAATGAAAAAATCCAAACTTTATATGGATTTGAAGATCTCGAGAAGATCTTCAAAAAGTTCAACTGTGGCACGAGCTAATTCGGCGTGGATTGATCGAAAAATGAGGGGGAAGGTTTTAACGTGTTTCCTCCTTCAGTCGACGTCGGGGAGAGAGAAAATTCCCTTTTTTTTATTAAATTCTGATTGGCCGGGAGATATTTATAATTTTTAAAAGAGGGTTTTCTAACACGACCTCTAATCCAAACCCAACGACTATCGTCCCTAACATTTTACCCCCATTCTGAACACAATAGGATATGTTTCGTAGGCCCATTCGACTGTTTCAGTCAGTTTTCATTCAAATTAAAATATAAAACATTCAATATTTAATTTGAACGTACATTTCAATTTGCCGGGGCCACAAACTGATTCTAAAAATTCCCAAAAAATATATCTAGCTATGTTTTGACGATACGGTCCCAACTAAACTAGTTTCGTCGAATTCTGAGACCGTTTGAAAAATGGCCCATTTCTGGTCGATCCAATTTAACTATAATTGACCAAAACACGTTTTCCTTTGCCACGCTCACATACTAGCTTCAAAAATTATGAAATTTGAAACCTAGCAATAACTTCACATCCCGGATCCAACAAAAGTGGTTTCGTCGAATTCCGAGGTCGTATGCAAAATGGCCAATTTCACGGGCTATATAATTTCCACAGCGACCTTTATGAAAATTCATTCAGCCATAACTTTTGCTTTCCGCTATGAAACTTCGATTTATTAGATTCGTTAGAAAGGTATTCACTAACAGATTTAAATATTTTTGGTTTCACTCAAATCCGTTTTGTTTTGCACCCGATACAGTCCGACAAAGTTTGAATTCAATTTTTGAAACTACAGCGCCTTTTCAGGCCTTGTCAGGCCTTGTTTATAATTAGAATTAATTATATTCATTTTCAAACATTGATTCAAACTCACTTTTCATTGCTATTATTTAAAATATTTATTTTAAATATTTAAAATCCATTATTTTAGCCAATTTAAAATTTTTAAATTGGTTCAGATTTTCTGGGTTGTTACAATCTCCCCCACTTAAAACTTTTCATCCCCGAAAAGGAACAAAGTCGAAAGTGGTTTGATTAATCAACTCTACGTTCGATCTGGCTCCCATTCTCCAACTTTTCAGTTTTTGAGAATTTTCAAATTCTTCAAAAATTTGGCTAACACCCGGAATTTTCCAAAAATTTCGCCATAACCTCCTTTGTACGGGGAGAGGTTTGGAAATTTATTGGGCCGTATTAGGTACCCAATAAATCCTAATAAGCGTACACATATTTATAGTGATATATTCTGGTGTTTACAGGGGAGCGTGTATAGATAATAACTCCAGAGAATAAATTCTCGTCACCCTGTCAAAGCCTGAGGGAGTGTGTATTTTAAATGCTCCAGAGGATAAATCCTCGTCACCTCGTCCCGTATGGGAAATAAATAGTCCATGTGCCGTATCTAATAACTAGAGAGACGTGATTATTGTCAACTCCAGACCCGTGTGGGGTTTTTATTTATCTGGCAATTTTATCATTACAATTTAAATAGTCCATATTAGTCATCAGTTCAACCTGTAAAATATAGTCATCACCATACAAGCCTCTCGCTCGTATGGTAAATCTTCCACCTCGTCACACAAGCTCCAAATGCTTATGTGGTATATGATGAAGTATGCTTATCGTCAGAAGTATGTCATGTAATGTAGTTCAAAATTAATTGTTACTATCCTATGGCGACATTTAATTTTACACATAGAATAACCAGCACTCTGCAACCAATGGCATTCACAGGAGTTGATATAATAATATTTCGCATCCAACTCATTAAGGTTTACCTATTTGTCGGGCACACAAATAAAATCTTTACTCAACAGCTATCCATTTACCTATTCAAACATATATAATGCACATGTATATATTTCTATCTATTTTCTAATCAGTTCAATGGGTGATATAATCAAATAAATTCTACCATTCATTCTATTATTGACTAAATTAACTATCGTTTCAACAATTTTAATTAATCAAATCTACTATCACACAACACAAACAACAATCAAATTGTTTTAACTTTTCAAAAATATACTAATCAATTTCTATACTCTTTTAAAATCATTCAGACTATAGAATTAAAAGTGCACATCCATGGAAAGAAAATTACAACAGAGTAGAGAACTAATTGGTAATGCAAAGTATGATAATTGAACCTTGCACCGGAGTCAATCAGAGATATCCACTTGGCATCTAGGATAGGCTTTCTGAATGCTCTCCTCAGTTTCCCAAGTACAATCTCGCAGATCTCCACTCCATTGCACTTTGACCAAGTGAACCTTCTTGTTCCTCAGCTCTTTGGTTTCTTTGCCGATGATCTTGAGGGGCTCTCTTCTCACAGCTAATTCTGGAGTAATTTCAATATCCTGTTGAGTTGCTTCTTCCACGATCAAGTCTGGATCATGAACGTGCTTTCGAAGTTGAGATATGTGAAATACATCATGAACTCCAGGCAACCAATCAGGCAATTTAACCCTATAATCGAGAATTCCAGTCTGTTCAAGAATAGGAAACGGACCAATGAATTTGGGTGCCAATTTCCCTGTTTTACCGAACCGGATAACTCCTCTCATCGGCGATACTTTCAAATATACATAGTCGCCAACTGCAAACGATATATCTCTTCTTCTTCTATCGGCATAGCTCTTCTGTCGGCTTTGAGCGGCGAGTAATCGTTTCTTAATGAAGTCGACTTTGTCGGCAGCTTCTCGGATCATATCGGGTCCCAATACAAGTCTATTACCGGGTTCGACCCAACAAGCAGGAGATCGGCATGATCTACCATATAATGCTTCGAATGGTGACATTGTCAGGCTCGCCTGGTAGCTGTTATTATATGAGAATTCAGCCAAATGCAAATGGTCTTCCCATGATCCACCGAAATCTAGAACACAAGCCCGCAATAGATCTTCTAGAAAACGATTCACCCTCTCAGTCTGACCGTCTGTCTGAGGATGATAAGCGGTGCTCAAGTTCATCTTCGTTCCCATATCTACTTGAAATGCCTCCCAGAATTTACTAGTAAATATTGTATCTCTGTCACTGACTATACTGAGCGGCACTCCATGTAATCTAACTATTTCCTTGAAGTATATCTGCGCCAGACTCTGAGCGGTTCTGTTTGATCTGATAGGTATGAAATGGGCGGTCTTCGTGAAGCGATCTACGATCACCCAAATACTATCATTTCCTTTTTTGGTTCTGGGCAAACCATCTATGAAGTCCATGGAAATATTTTCCCACTTCCAGCCTGGAACGTCCAGCGGTTGCAACAATCCATCCAGTTTCTGTTGGTCGCTTTTGACTAGCTGGCAAGTAGGGCATCGGCTAACATATATTGAAATGTCTCTTTTCATAGCCTTCCACCTGAATGTTCGCTTGAGATTGTTGTACATTTTGGCCACACCGGGATGGATACTTAGCTTGGTCTTGTGACACTCGTCTAACACTTCCCTTTTTAACTCTGGGATGTCAGGAACACAAATCCTTCCTTTCAACCTCAGGGTCTCGTCGTTATCTATTTGAAAACACGAGGGTTCGCCTTTCTGAATCCTTTTGATCATATCCTTAATAAAGTTATCCTCCTTCTGAAGAATAGATATTTTGTCAATCAAGGAAGTTGTAATAATAAAGCTGGCGATCATTACATTCTTTCGAATCAGCGCATCGGCCACGACATTGGCTTTCCCTGGAGTGTATATAATCTCAAAGTCGTATGCTGCAAAGAACTCTAGCCAACGTTGCTGCCTCAAATTCAAGTCCTTCTGGGTGAACAGATACTTTAACGACTGGTAATCTATAAACAGTTCAAATCTCTCACCCAGAAGACAGTGTCTCCAGATTTTCAAGGCGAATACTATAGCCAATAACTCAAGATCATGAGTGACGTAGTTTTTCTCGTGCGGCTTCAGCTGACGGCTAGCATAAGCAATCACTTGACCTCTTTGCATTAACACTGCGCCAAGGCCCTCTCTAGAAGCATCTGTCCAGACTTTTAAATCCTGATTGCCGTCGATAATGGTTAACACTGGAGCAGTCGTTAATCTTAACTTTAGCTCTTCAAAAGCCTCTTCACATTCTGGAGTCCATTTGAATTTAGAGTGCTTCTTTGTAAGCTTCGTTAAGTGACCAGATATCTTCGAAAAGTTTTTAACGAGCTTCCGGTAATAGCTAGCCAATCCAAGAAAACTGCGGACTTCTGTAGGAGTGCTAGGCTGCCTCCAGTTTTGAATAGCTGTGATTTTACTTGGATCCACAGCAATTCCTTCTTTCGATACGACGTGGCCTAGAAATTTGACTTCATCTTGCCATAATATACATTTGGATAGTTTGCCTTTTAATACATTCCTTCTGAGGATTTCCAGAACCTATTCCAAATACTTTTCATGTTCGGCCTTTGATTTAGAGAAGATTAGAATATCGTCAATGAAAACCAGAACAAATTTATTCAAAACTCCTCTGAACACTCTATTCATCAAATCAACGAAGTATGCTGGAGTGTTACATAAGCCGAACGACATTACTAACCACTCGTAGAATAAGTCGGGACCTCTGAATGTTGTCATTGGAACACACTCTTCGGCAATTCGAAGTTGATGGAAGCCTGTAGCTAGGTCCATCCTTGAAAACACTTGTGCTCCATTCAGACGATCCAATAAATCATCGATTCGCGGCAATGGATATTTATTCTTTATTGTCTGTTTGTTCAAATCACGATAATCCACACATAGCCGTAGAGTACCGTCAGATTCTGGGACAAACACCACTGTTGCACCCCAATCAGAGAAACTAGGCCTGATCAGACCCTTCCATACTAGCTGTCATGTTTAATTGTCAAGTTCTTCTTTCTCCTTCAAGGACATTCTTCGAATAGCGTGAACTACCGGCCTTGCATTCGGAATTAAAGCAATTTTGAAATCAATTTCTCTCTGCGGAGGTAAGCGAACAACTTCTTCGAACACATCCGCATAGTTCTTAACAACAGGAATGTCTTTGATGAGGTCAGGAATATTCTCTATGACTTCAGGGATATTTTCTATTTGAACAGGAGAAACATCGAGAGCTGCCCAGAAGTCTTTTCTATTAGCATTCTGACCTTCACAGGGAATGGTTATATAATCACCTGATTTAATCTTCGCCTTTACGACTCTGTCGGCGCATTTAACTTCAACCTCATATTTGGTCAACCAGTCTAACCCCAAAATAAGATCAAACTCTGTAAAATTCATGATGACCGCGATGGTAGGGAATTTATAGCAGGAAAAAGAGACAGGTACTGCACAAACCCAACTGAGATCGATGGAACCCCCAACCGGATTTTGGACAGTCATTGGTTCTTTGAGCTTCTTCAAATTCAAATCCAGTTTCTTAACTACATTCTTGGCAATGAAGCTTCGTGACGTGCCTGTATCAAACAGCACTTTAACTGGAATGTTTTTGACATTGAGCATGCCTTCTAAAACATCTGGCCTCTCCTGAATAGCTGAGGGCTCAGATGTTTCTGCTACTTCATTTATATGTACTGTTTTAGACTTCTTGAATAGCGGGCAGGCCTTTGAAAGGTGACCCGACTGAAAGCATCGATTACACTTTCTATTCTCTTGAAATCCCATCTGGGGTTTGAACTTATTCTTTCTTCGTTGGTTCCAAGATTTACATCCTGCCGCCAAATGTCCTGGTCTATTGCAGCTTGAGCACGTGGCAGTCGTTACCGATCCCTTCTCATATTTAGCCCTTTTACTCTTTGCACTGGGCTTATTACTGATCTCAGACATCGTACTGGCCTCAGGACGATCAGTTTTAGACTCAATTTTATCACTAGAGTTGACTTCCTCTTCGTACTGTGTTGGCTCGCTTTTTGACCAAGCCACCCAGGATCGTTCGTAAAAGGAAAGCAGGAAACCACGTTCCCCAAGAATATGAAGGAACGGATCGCACTCTATCGACTCACCCACGGAGGATCGCGTCTCGACGGATCGCCCCCATCTCATCGGCAAACGACACGTCCAGGCGATCCGATCCAAACTTATATTGTTGCCCAGAGCGAACCGACCCGATCCCCTGGTGCATGGCGAACCCTCTGACCCACTCAAGCACGAGCTAGTCTTCAGCGATCCGAATCGCACGGATCTGGCGACACGTGTCCCTAACCGTCATCTGGACCAATTCTCCCCATCTGCACGATCCGATTTTCAAGCAGATCGCGACACCTGTCCACAATGGCTAATTTGACTATTTCCTCAACGGTGGCGATGCGATCCGGTGTTCTCGGGATTCGTGCCACGTGTCCACGATCCGCCTGACAAAATCAGCTATAAATAGCCCGGAGCTTGGCATATTTTGGGATCCTTTTGGCAATATTGAGTACTGAATCCGCCATTGTTGTCAAACTATTGAAATATTGAGAGAAATCCTGGTTGTATTAGCTTTCAAAGCATAATCAATAATATATAAAGTGGACGTAGGCTCGTTAACGCCGAACCACTATAAATTCTGAGTGTTATTTTCTTTTTCCTCGTTCTTCATTTGAAATTCTATAACATTCATAATAATTGGGGTGTTAGGTCCAAATCTCGATCTAACATTTTTGGTGCTTTCACTGAGAACTCAGTCCTAAAGTTTCACTATTCGCTTCTTTGAAGATTCCAACGATTCAGATATCATGACTGGAAAAAGATCTAAGGAGGTGCGTGCTTCACAGACCAACGAAACGATTGAAGAGAGCGTGCACGAACTGGCCAACGAAGAAACTCTGGATCGCGGAGCGCAAGGGGCGAACCGATCCGATGAAGACACCGCGTTCCGAGTCGATGAGAACGAGACGATCCAGGCCGCTGAAGGGGTTGTTACTCGATCCCGAGGTAACCCCTCACAGCCTCCGCGTACCACGAGTCGACCTCAGGGGGGCGCAGCGAGTCGCCATCCACGAACCGCAGCTATCCAAATTGATGATCAAACTACAACTCGACCTGGAAAGGAACCTATGACCCGCTCCTATCGTCCTGGAACCTCTGCTCGACCCGGTTCGAGCTCTTTGCGCATAAGAGAGAGTGATGATGACCAATATGATCCTGCTGCTCCTGTCACTGAGGGGGATCTCTCTCGCTTCGCCGAAATGTGGGATAGGTTGTTTGATGAGTTGGCTGCCCAAAGGCAGGAAAATTCCGTCCTGCGGAAAAATTTAACGGCTATGGATAGAAGACTTGATGAGCTAGCAAGGCAAAGAACATCGCCGGTTCGTCCACTCACCCCAGTATATTCTTCTTCGTCTGAAGAATCGCCGAGACCTCCGCGACGACCGTATGAGAGAGCCGAAAACATAGAACAGCTTCGGTTCGGAACCCTGCCATCACAGGGAGAAGAAGTGCTAGGGGCGGGGCCCTCAAACCGTAATGTAAATGATCAAGCTACGGCTCTCAGGACTCGAGATGTGAACAGTCCTGTGCATAACAGACCACCTCAGCCCCGTCGCCGCACACATACTCATGATAATAGGGGGCAGCGAAGCCCTGTCCGAGCCCCGGATTTTGTGACTGCTTCCCGAAGAGAGATCAGAGAACCTCGTCGGGCTAGAGGCACTGACCCTGAACCTCCTTTGACTAGTGCCAATGTTGCAGCCATGGTCCACCAGATTCTGGCAGACAGCCGTGGACAGCGGAATGAAGATTGGGGGATCGACCGCAGTCACACCCCTTTCACTGATGATATTTTGGATGCGACTTTTCCAAGGCGTTTCAACATGCCACAAATGAACCGATATGCGGGTAGATCTGATCCTGTCCAGCACCTAATGAGATACTCTTGGTCGATGACCGCTGCCGCAGCCTCTGACGCTGTTAAGTGCAAAGCGTTTCCCATATTCCTGGAGGACGTGGCTTTGTTATGGTTTACTCGCCTGCCGGCGAGATCGATTTCTAGCTTCAGGGAGCTGAGCGAGAAGTTCGTAGAACAATTCCGTATTTACGCACAGAAGACAAAAAGTGTGATCGATTTATTCCTTGTCAAGCAGCGACCAGGCTATAGTTTAAAGGTGTACCTGGATCGTTTCAATTTGGCCGCTACTGAGGTTAAAGATCCCCATGAACCGACCATTGTCGCAGCACTGATTGACGGAGTAGATAAGGACACTGAATTCGGGAGGTACCTGGCAGGCAAACCGCCCCACACTAGAGAGTTATTTTACGAGAAAGCCAACGTACATTTACGCCGGGAAGAGGTATATGCTAACCGAAAGGCTAAAGCAACTGATAAGGAGGAAATTCAGAGTAATGTCGCCATCAAACAGACGGGAGACAGCTCGGGGAAAGTTGAAGTTAACGTCGGAAATCAGAATCAGGGTGGACGCCAGCCAGGTAACAACAATAATAATGGTAACGGCAATAACCGGAAGAGGAACCGAGGGAACGACTCCCAGAGAAGGACTCGTCCCAGGGCCTTTGAAAGTTATACACCAATAAGTGATACTCTGGAAAATATCTTCATGGATGCGTACGAAGTTCTCCAGAATAAGAGGCCACCTCCCAGAGAGTCGACAGAGAAAGAGCGTGAAACAGGGAAGTTTTGTCTCTTTCATCAGATTCACGGCCATTCGACGAATGAATGTCGTCACCTAAGGGATGTAGTCGAAAGGCTGCTTCGAGAAGGAAAGTTAGATGAATACAGGGTAACGCCCAGGGACAGGGGGCAAGCAGTGCAGGCCCCGAATCAGAACCAAAATCAACTTGCTGCTAGGCCGACTACTCAGCAAAAAGGAAAGAATATTGTTATCAATACCGTGATCGGAGGACTTTATCTCGCTGGGCACAGTTCAAAAGCATTGGATCAATACGTCAATGCGGCCAAACAACACCTCGAAGTAGGGGAATGTAGCAACCCCGAGGACAGTACCCCGGTGAAGCAGCAGAAGATGATGACCGATGATGTTGTTTTCCGAGAACGAGAAAGCATCGGAGTCCATGCTCCAACTGAAGATCCACTTGTAATTACAGTACCCATTGGACCAGCCACTGTTCATAAGGTTCTAGTGGACAACGGGAGTTCCGTTAATATTCTTTTCAAAAAGGCCTTTGACCAGATGAATCTCGAAATAAAAGACTTGAAGCCCTGCCAAGGATGGATCCGTGGATTCAATGGAGCATCCACCGCTCCAATGGGTTATGTAGAGTTACCAGTTACACTTGGGGAAGGAGAACGCCAGAGAGTGAGAATCCTTCCCTTTGTGGTTTTGGATGTTGAATCGCCTTACAATGCCTTTTTGGGCCGACCGGCCCTTGCAAAGTTCAGAGCCTGTATAGCCCCCTGGTGCTTGTTATTGAAATTCCCCACAGAAGCTGGCATTGGTATCGTCAGAGGGGATCAAGTTGTTGCGCGAGCGTGTTATGTTGCCGAACTAAAGTTACTTCGTAATGGAGGGGATATCGAAACTAAAGGCACCTCTCCCCCTTCGGGGGCGGAGACCTTATAGCAACCAAAGAGGATAATCGTTGGAGAGTCGCCCAGAGAGATGCCCGAGGATATAGATCCCAGAGAGGATCAAGAACCCGGGGGCAGAATGGCGACTCCCAACGAGACAACTGTGGATGTACCGATCGATGACAGTGACCCGGAGAAGGTCCTTAAGATTGGATCCCAGTTAAGTCCGAATCTTGCTAAAGAATTGACGGATTTCTTAAAGAACAATTTGGATGTATTTGCTTGGACCCACGCAGACATGTGTGGGATATCCCCATCAATCATGAGCCATTCCTTGAGCATTGACCCTAAACATCCTCCAGTAAAGCAAAAAAGGCGAATGCTGGGCCCAGAGAGGTCCGCTGCCTTGAAAGAAGAGGTTGGAAAGCTAAAGAGTAATGGATTTATCAGAGATTCGACCTACCCAGACTGGATTTCGAATCCAGTCCTGGTAAAGAAGGCCAACGGGAAGTGGCGAACGTGTATCGACTTCTCGGATTTGAACAAAGCCTGTCCAAAAGATAGTTTCCCGTTACCTCGGATTGACCAGTTGGTAGACTCGACGGCAGGTCACGAGCTTCTCTCATTTATGGATGCTTATTCAGGATACAACCAGATTCCGATGCATGTTCCAGATCAAGAGCACACTAGTTTTATCACTGATCTGGGATTATATTGTTATGTGGTGATGCCCTTTGGCTTGAAGAATGTGGGCGCTACATATCAGCGTTTGGTCAACAGGATGTTTTATAACCAGATCGGGAAAACAATGGAAGTATACGTCGACGATATGTTGGTTAAGTCCAAGCAATCTTCTCATCACACTACTGACTTGGCAGAGATGTTCGACATTCTTCGAAAATACGGAATGAAACTCAACCCAACCAAATGTTCGTTCGGTGTTGCTTCTGGAAAATTCTTGGGATTCATTGTCAGTTCCCGTGGTATTGAGATTAATCCAGACCAGATCGCGGCAATCAGGAGCATTCAGGAATCTAGGCAGATTAGGGATGTGCAAAGCCTTGCGGAAAAGTGGCCGCGCTAAGCAGATTTATCTCCAGGGCTACGGATAAGTGCATCCCATTCTTTGAATTAATAAAGCGAGGAAAACGCCACTTTAAATGGACACCTGACTGCGTAGAAGCATTTCAGAATTTGCTCAGGCACTTGGAGAAACCTCCGATTTTATCCAAGCCAATAGATCACGAGGATTTATTCGTGTATTTGGCAGTGTCATCCCATGCGATCAGCTCAGCATTGGTAAGGGAAGAAGATAAGGTCCAAAGACCTGTGTATTATGTGAGCAAAAAATTGACAGCAGCAGACCGTAATTATCCACGGATAGAAAAATTGGCGTATAGTTTACTGATTGCCTCTAGAAAACTTCGGCACTATTTTCTGGCACATCCTATCACCATATACACCGATCATCCACTCAAGCAAGTTCTACAGAGACCGGAGGCATCTGGAAGGTTACTCAAATGGAATATTGAGTTAAGTCAATTTGATTTGAACTTTCAGCCCAGACGATCAATTCGGGGGCAAGTGATAGCTGACTTCATAGCAGAGTTCACTGTCCCTGAGGAAGATATAGCAAACGAGGAGGTTGATCCTTCAAAGTTACTTTTCGATCCTAATGCCTGGAGATTGTATACTGATGGTGCTAGGAACGACGAAAGATCCGGCGCTGGAATAGTGCTTGAAACCCCCGAGAAACGATTGATAACCTATGCAATCCGAATGGAGTTTCATGCCACTAACAACGATTCCGAATATGAAGCTCTGATAGCCGGATTAAAGATTGCAAAGGAACTAGAAGTCACAAAGTTGAACATCTTCTGCGACTCCAAATTAGTTGTGAATCAAGTCACTGGAAGATTCCAAGCTAAAAGTGCAAGATTGATTTTATACTTAAAGAAAGTGAAAGAACTGCTGAATGATTTTGATCACTACAGCATATCTCATATTCCGCGGTCAGAGAATCAGCAGGCAGACAAGTTGGCAAAGATGGCTAGTTCTGACGATCCTGAAGTGACTAGGCTAGCCCCCGTTGAAGTACTTCTGTCCCCTAGCATAGATCAGATGGAAATCGACCTAGTACTAGAAACAGAACCAGAAAGGGAGTCCTGGATGACCCCTATAAAGAATTTCCTAATGGATGGAACGCTTCCGACCAAGAAAAGCGAGAGGCGTAAAGTGATTCGTAAAGCCGCCCGATACATTCTGCAAAGCGGAGTTCTTTACAGACAAGGGTTTTCAATGCCCCTCCTTCGGTGTGTAGCCCACGATGACATTAAACGTGTGCTGCAAGAAGTCCACGAAGGCGAATGTGGCAACCACACTGGAGGGCAAACTTTGGCAAAAAAGGTATTGCGGCAAGGTTATTTCTGGCCTACCATAAACAAGGATGCAGCAAGATATGCACGACGGTGTGATGCGTGCCAAAGATTTTCGAAGATACCTAGAGCGCCTCCTAGTCAGTTGAAAACAATGATGAGTCCATGGCCTTTCGCTATGTGGGGAATTGATATCATAGGAAGTCTCCCCATAGCAAGGGGCGGAGCAAAGTTCGCTATTGTAGCCGTAGATTATTTCACTAAGTGGGTCGAGGCTGAACCACTAACTACAATCACAACCAAACGAGTGATCAACTTCATCGTGAGAAACATCATCTGTCGATTTGGGATTCCAAAGATTGTAATAACAGACAACGGAACTCAGTTCGATAGTGCTGAATTCAGAAACTTCTGCCAAAAATACCACATCGAGAATCGTTACACCTCTGTGGCGCACCCACAATCGAACGGACAAGTCGAAGCAGCAAATAAAGTAATTAAGTCCATTCTGAAAAGAAGAATGAAGCGGGCTAGAGCCATGTGGGCTGATGAATTGCCCTTAGCACTTTGGGCCTACAGGACAACATATAAATCGGCAACAGGACACACCCCGTTCTCCCTTGCTTTTGGAACGGAAGCAGTCATCCCGGTTGAGATAAAGGTACCTTCTCATCGGGTGACTTATTATGATCCAATGACCAATAATGAATTGCTCCTTGAGTCCCTGGATATGATCGAAGAAAAGAGGGATGAAGCAGACCTGCGTGCCTTGAGATGCAAACAGCAGGTCGCCCGATATTACAACAAGAAGGTTTGAGCCCGAACATGGGAACCCGGAGACTTGGTTATGAAACGTGTCTTCCCACCCCCAACTCATATGGGAGCGAAGTGGGAAGGACCGTACTCAATTCTGAGCAAGCTTGATAATGGAACCTTCAAGCTGGCAACCGTAGATGGAAAGGAAATCCCCAGAGTGTGGAATGCCCAACATTTACGGCCGTATTTAACATGAAAGTTTCAAATTTATTCTTTTGCTTTGATAAAAACCATGTACAAGGCATGATTTGCCTAGAATAGTCTGATTCCTTAAAGCAAAAGATTATAAAGTGGACGTAGGTTATGATTCGACCGACCCACTATAAAATATTGTGTGTCATTTACCTTTATTGCATCTTTACTTATTTGCCTATTTATTTTTGTGAAAATCAATAGAATGATGCAGGTACCTGAAGTCTGTTGCCAACCGTTCCTCCCGTAGACTGTTTGGGGGAACTCGAAGCCTTGGCAAGAGCTCCAATTACTTGTCCAACTGGTTTCAATCCTCGGAGCTTGGATTAAAGCATACACCTAGGACGAGTTTGATGAACATACATAATTGCAGACCGCTTGATCCGCGACTCTAACTCTCCAGAGAGAGAGAGAGAGTATAAAAGCGTCTCCGATTGAGCGTTGAGAAAGAGCTCCTTCCCCGCTGAAGGATCGGGGAGCGAATGAATCGCTGAGCTCGAACTCTAACTCTCCAGAGAGAGAGAGAGAGAGTATAAAAGCATCTCCGATTGAGCGCTGAGAAAGAGCTCCTTCCCCGCTGAAGGATCGGGGAGCGAATGAATCGCTGAGCTCGAACTCTAACTCTCCAGAGAGAGAGAGTATAAAAGCGTCTCCGATTGAGCGTTGAGAAAGATCTCCTTCCCCGCAGAAGGATCGGGGACCAACTGAACTACTGAATCCAAACTCTAACCTTGACAACCGTCAGGAGAGTACAAAGAAGTCTATAATTAAGCACTGAGAAAGGTGTCAGGAATTAGGTGCCACAAGAACAATTATCCTATGAAATCTTCTAAGACCCCCATATTCAGAAATAAGGGGCAACCTGCCTACAGTGCTGATCAATCCTAAGTAAACCCCAGTCAGATGCTACAATGACAACTGATTGGGGGGCACATACACTCGTATACATACACTAAACTTTGATACAGCAGTGTAACATAGCATGAAAATTCTTCTTCCTGTTGATTGACTGATTTGTAGTTATTATTAGTTAGCTAATAACTAAACATGGAAAGTTTATCTGAATACAGGTACACAATGATGCATGGAGAGATAAACTTTTATTTATGTACTGAGAATCAACAAAGTGAAAAATAACCTAGAAAAGAAAGTGAGGGCCAGTCTCACAATTACACTTCCTGACCGGTGAAAAACCTAAAGACAAAATATCAACAAACAACAAACATCCTATTTACGCTTTGGCCTCTTCTCTTGCTTCTGCCTCTCCAGCCTCTCCTTGTCGGTTTCAGATGGATCCCTTTTCTTCCTCTTCCGCTTGTCTATGAGGGGAACATCTGACTCCTCTGAAGTCTCCACTTCCACCTCTTTTCTCTTGCTTCTACCAGAGAGGGAAGCCGGGAAGTCATCGGGGTTTGCAAAGTGAAGCTGTCGGCTGATGGATTTGGGTTGGATTTTCACAATCATCCCAGTTTTGGGGTCGAATTCTGCAAGAGGGACCACGTCCAAAGCCTCATCTCCCACCTTCCTCGAAGCCGACTATTTCTCCTGCCTGGCTTTTCGGTTGGCCAAGGTTTCCTCGTCATCATCATCGGCCTTTTTGGCGCCGATAGTGTCTTCTTCGTCATCTACGTGGCGCCCATCCATGTCTCTTAAGGCTTCAATGGTCTCAGCATCTTTGGGCGCATCAGTGCTAGGTGCCGGGATGCTTTTTTCTGCTGTTGTGACCTCTGCCTGCTTTGGTACATCAATACCAGCACCTGGCAAGACAGCCTCCTTCTCCACCTCCTTTTCTTTTTCAGCACCCATGTCGGCGGGCTCGCCACCTGTATTACGAGAAGCACATGTTACTAACTCAAGTGGTTGTTCCACCAAACGACGACAATTCACAATTGCTTTGACAAATTGCGGGGAGAAAAGGGAGATACCTTCCGCAGACCCTCCTTCTTGGATAGTCGTAGGAGCTCCAACAATAGCGGGAGTTAGGCCCAAAGGGATTAGCGGATCATCAGGATGGTACTCCTCAACTCCGGAGGTTTTAGGCCCCACGACGGAATTGGAACCTTCATCAATTTTGCTTTTACCTTTAGCCAAGGTTTTCTCCTTTTCCATCTCCGCCAGAATCAGGCGACGACCCTCAGCCAGGTCCTCAGGTTCATTGTCTCTTAGGATGCTCTTCATCAGTTCATCCTCATCGATTTCTTCAACTCCCAATCTATGTTTTTCACCCTCCACAATGGCATCCCATAAGTTGGCCAAAGTAACATGGTAATCCGGGATCCACGAGATGTTGCGAGTCTTGAGAACCTGGCCAAGGAAATCGAAAATCATCTCTTCAAACCCCTCGATCTCTTTCTCTCTTTCGAGGAGCTTGTTGTTAGAAGCAGTGGCCAATTCAATGGCACTTTCAACGTTCTTTTCGGCAAGGGCTGCCCTCCTCTCCGCATCCGAGACCTGGTCGTTCAAAATCACCTTTTCTGCTTTAGCTAGAGCCAAACTCTCTTTTAAACTCGCTTTTTCTGCCTCCCAAGCAGCCTTCTCAGCTTCAAAATGGCCTTGTGCTGTTTTCAACTCGATGTTGGCCATTTTGAGATCTTCAACCTCCTTCTTTAAAGCCATTTTCTCTTGGCTATTGGAGTCCAGTTCTGAATGAAAGCGCTGCTTGGCATTCTCTAATTCAGTCTTATAATTCTCAGCGTCTCTCCGTGCTAAAGCAAGCTGGGTCTGAGCATCTTCCAGGCCTTCTCTAATTTTGTCCTAGCCCTTTCGTTATTTTCGAGTTTCGCTTTAGATCTGTGTGCTTCTATTTCGAGTGTTCGGATGACTTCTGAGAGGTTAACTGCGTGCTTTTTCATCATCTCATATTGCCGGGCCACATGGCGGATGTGCCCGATAACTTCATTATCCCAATTTTTAGGAACCGGTTCCAAGGCAGGAACAAACACCATCCTGTCGAAGAATATGTCTGGGAATTGTTCCCGCAGCTTTCCCAGCCTACCTTGGATCTCGGGACCGTGGACGTAATCCCGTGACCCGGGGGCAGCTAACTCCGGTTGGCTGGTGGGGACAATATCACTTCTCTCCTTCTCAGTCTCTTTGGATGAATCTTTGTCCCTATCTTTAGATTCGTGATGCCTTTTGGATGACCGACTGTGGGAAGGTGCACTCTTTGGAGGAGTCAATTCTTTTGGAAGTTTCTTTCCCCCTGTCGGAATTGTCGGATGATTCGAAGGCCTGGTAGAGGTTGATTTGGGTGGAGATCGAGGTTGCGAGGAACTCGGCCTATGAGAAGGACCGCGAGAGCGCTCAGTATCCGGGCGAAGGCTAGGTGTGCCCTCACGAAGAGAACGATACGAATAAGATTTCCTGCGGGACATCGTTCCTGCAAAAAAGAAAAGAGTATATTAAAACTTTGAATACCCGCGATATAAGAGTGCAGGGTCAGACAGTGTGTGTGATGTGTGCATCCCATATAATTCCCCTAACAGACCCGGGCCTGAAGACAGGCTCATCTGACCAGTTTCTCGTCCCCTAGTTGAAGCGATCGCCTCTTCGGAAGCAGGGAAGAAAGGCCCCTCTCCGAAGTCTTTCTCCGTATATACATCATCGGGTAGAGGGATTTTATTCAGCTCGTCAAATAACTGCTCTTTTGTCAAATCATCGGCAGCAACGGTTTCTATTGGAGCAGAGATAGGAATTTCCTTCGACATGTCACCGTTGGCCTCATCCCCTCTGTATATGTTCAAGTCTTCATCGTCTTGGATGACTATCGGAGAAGGACTCTTGCGAAATTTAGTTGTTTCTACCGCTTGTGAAGTTCCCTCTCCCTCTATTGGGGGCACGTACTTATAAGGTTTGCCGCCGGTGCCAAGTCCAAATCTTCTGTCTAGAAGGCGATGCTTATGAAGATTGTCATCCGTAATGCATTTTTTGATCCTTAGAAAGTCGGATCTGCTTTGTAAAAGAATGGACAACCGGTTGTTGTATAGTGGACCCTCTGTTTTCGGGAAGACATGATCTGTTCGAAACAAAAAAAAAGGGAAAGAATGTTAATGCCTAAACTTCTTGAACAAGATATTCGATTAGAAGCTTAAAAGTTTACTTGATTTGAGCCATCTTCGTGAGCATCCGGCCTGTCTCTTTATATAAAACCAGTCAGATTTAGGGTCCCCTATATTGCTATACCCATCGTACAAAACCTTCCTATTCGCTACCGATTCAAAGAAGGAGAAGTTTGGAGTTGCCGAAGAACGGTGCTTGAAAAGAAAGAAGAATGTCAAATCTCTGAATTTAAGTTCGGCGTGTAGGATCTCCGCGTACGCAACATATAGGGCGTATAAGGATGCGTAAGCATTAGGATGGAGCTGCATCGGAGCAATACCCAGTTGCTTTAAGGTTTCGATGGCGATCGGAGGAAGCGGAGGAATAGCTCCTACTAGACACATTGTTCGACTGATCGCCATATACCCTTCCGGTGCTAGGTGGGGTCTATCTTCGCTTCCAAGCATCAAGAAATCGTCCCAAGGAATTCCGTGTCTTAAGAAGATTCTTTTAAGTTTTATCTCATCAAACTTGGATGCTAAAGAATCAGAAAATTTATCTATCCCGAGTGCGCCTGGGATCTCGTCAGGAGCTCGCTCATCAGTCTCAGAATTGTTGCTGGATGAAGTACTTTCTGTCGGATCTGATTCTGTGGCTTCGTACTCAGATCCAGAATCTTCACCTCCCGGATTGATTGGAGGAATTTCAGGGTTGTACTGTTCAGGAATCTCGGATTCCGTTTCTGTCACGGATCTTGAAGAAGAGTGATCATTCGACATTGCTGCTAGGACGAGAAAATATGAACAATAAGATTAACACTACCCGTCCCCCGTGTGTGCAAGTATTGGTGTGTGTACTCGTGTGTGCATTAAAAATAAAGCGTAAAATCAATCAAGATCATCAAAACATTAGTCGTCGTATGCCGTCAAGTTATGAGGTCATTTAGTCCAGAAAGTCCGACGTCAAGGCTCTATCCTAACTGTTCAGAGTTTTATAGTGACAAGGCGTTGATTAAAGTCTGAAATTTCTTCGTATCGTCAGCTATGAGTCGGATCGCAAAGCAGAGGGATCGCCCCTTTCGGATCGCAGGGCAGAGGAATCGCCCCCCATCGAATCGCCGGGCGAAAGGATCGCTCCTTCACGAACCGTTGCGACCCCCACGATACGTCCCTTTACTGCCACCGCGATCTTTCGTCTCGCCACTCGCTTTCGTCTTCTATCCTTGACCACGATCCGAGTCGGTTTTCCTTCTCTTTCTTCCTCCTTCGTTTTCCTCCTCCCCTTCCCATCCTCGAATTCCGAGCTCTACGCCCGATGGTCATGGCCACTTGGTGATTTCTTCAGAAAATTGCAGATTTCCACCGTTTCTCCCTCGAATCAGTCGTAAAAGTTCAGGAAAGTGCTACGTTTACAGATGAGAATGTTTTCTATGAAGTTACCTTTCTAAAAACTGAGAGAATGCTTGAATTTTCGAAAGTTTGAAAAAGTTGGGTTCGTTTTTCGATGGCTAAGGAGAAACGATACGGCAGAGGGAAAGAAGAAGGAAAGTGAAGAGGGGAGGGTCGGCTTATATAGGCAAAGGGGACGACCGTTCGTCTCCCCTTCTTTGTCCTATTCGATCCGCAAAAGACCAATGGGCCGCGAACCAAAAGCCCACCACGACTCGAGGGGGAGCCCACTTCGTTCCAAGGACCAAGTGCACACCCAAGAACGGAACGAACGTCTCACTGACAGATTGCGACTCGAATTCGCGGTACGAATCGATAAATTCAGAAATAAGGATTCTGAGAAAATCGCAGAAAGAGAAGAGTTTTGTGACCCGCGATTCGATGGGAAGATACAATTTTATAGCTTCGAAGCATGTTCCATCATCGATAAAACATACTTCGAGGGGGCAAAATGTTGGCTCGCTTTTTGACCAAGCCACCCAGGATCGTTCGTAAAAGGAAAGCAGGAAACCACGTTCCCCAAGAATATGAAGGAACGGATCGCACTCTATCGACTCGCCCACGGAGGATCGCGTCTCGACGGACCGCCCCCATCTCATCGGCAAACGACACGTCCAGGCGATCCGATCCAAACTTATATTGTTGCCCAGAGCGAACCGACCCGATCCCCTAGTGCATGGCGAACCCTCTGACCCACTCAAGCGCGAGCTAGTCTTCAGCGATCCGAATCGCACGGATCTGGCGACACGAGTCCCTAACCGTCATCTGGACCAATTCTCCCCATCTGCACGATCCGATTTTCAAGCAGATCGCGACACCTGTCCACAACGGCTAATTTGACTATTTCCTCAACGGTGGCGATGCGATCCGGTGTTCTCGGGATTCGTGCCACGTGTCCACGATCCGCCTGACAAAATCAGCTATAAATAGCCCGGAGCTTGGCATTTTTTGGGATCCTTTTGGCAATATTGAGTACTGAATCCGCCATTGTTGTCAAACTACTGAAATATTGAGAGAAATCCTGGTTGTATTAGCTTTCAAAGCATAATCAATCATATATAAAGTGGACGTAGGCTCGTTAACGCCGAACCACTATAAATTCTGAGTGTTATTTTCTTTTTCCTCGTTCTTCATTTGAAATTCTATAACATTCATAATAATTTGGGTGTTAGGTCCAAATCTCGATCTAACATACTGTAACATACCTTTCTTGTCTAGATCTTCGTACGGGTAAGCCATGTATATCATTTCTGAAAAAGGAAGCTTCACATTCCTCATCGCACTATTCTGATATTTTCTTTGCAGGCCATGAATAAATCTCAGATTCTTCCTCTTTGGGTCTTTAATCAGATGAGGAGCAAAGTGAGAAAGTTCGTTGAATTTCTTATGATATTCTGGGATGGTCATATCACCTTGTATCAGATAAGAAAATTCGTCACATAATCGCTCAGTCGCTTCTGGAGGAGTAAATCTTTCTAGGAAAATCACTTTGAATCTGTCCCAGGTGATATCACCTTCTGGATTATTCTCAGTAACCGAATCCCACCAGAACAAAGCTTCATCTTTGAGTGCCCAGGATGCCAGTAATCTTTTTTGGTCATCCCTCAGCTTTAAACAATCAAAGATCTTCTCAGCAGAGCGAATCCAAGCCTGTGTCTTCATAATAGATTCTTCACCAGAGAACGGTATTCCACCCATATTTCGATATTTGATTAATAGGGCCTCAATATCCGGTTCTGCATTCCTTCTGTTTCTGACACTCATTTTCTAGTGCTTCTGCAAATAGTAGATCAAGTGTCAGGTCACAGAAAAGATATTTTAAAACATAGAAACAAATACTTCAAATGTAAATGTGTCTATCGAGGTGTAATTTCATTCTGCTTTACTCATACTAGGATATTACTGATCCTATCTATATAGAGTTACCCGTCCTAGAACACTACTGGTTCTATTTCTGACGAGTTCGTTGTATGTTATATTCCAGAACTAAGCTTAACCAAGGCTCTGATACAAATGAGACGACCCCAAACCCCGTACTAACGGTGGCAAGGGTAATCCTTGGAATATAACACATAAACAGATAATAGCAGAACAGAATTAAATAAATACACCAGATAATGCACAATAGAATATACTAGATAAGAGTAATCATCAGAGTTACACAGTATACAGGATCATACTTAGTACAAATACAGTTCAGCTATACATAAATGTCTACAGCGGAAAACAAACATAATGTACAATAGGAGCTGAACAACATAAAAAGAGATAAATAATAGAATCCATCTTCAGCTCCAGCTATCCAGAAAAAGCCAGCTAAAACCTGAATACAAGGCTGCCCGTGTAGAAAAAGGGGCACCCGAGTTTGAAAGTGAAACAAACTACGAGTCACTCATGGGATTGGTATGAGAAATCTACTCAACACATTTGAAATAAGGCTAATCACAGGACCACGCCACTTTCGTGGAACGGGTTTAATCCATTGGATTGCTAGTGCTTTAAAACAAATCATTCTTTTAAACATCGCAATGCTCTTTATAAAAATGAAGCCATTATAAGACTCAGTTCCCATCACACAATGCAACGCAAACCGGAGGATAGAGTTTTTACCTTATAATGGCCAAGATATGCTTGATACGAATAAAACAAAAGCATTTGATATTATTACTAGTGTTTATATGTTTCAAAAACAATTTCAAATCATAAGTATCAATCATAGACGGCATTAATGCCCCATACCACTATGTCGCCATATATAGGTATACAATCAAAACCGCACAGTCACGTATTTGGAAATTGGATTTCCGTCATGAACCAAGGAAAAAGATAGTCCTTACCGACTTCGAGACGCTCTAGCCCGCCCCTCGGGATCAGAGCTCGAGTGACCCTTGGATCGTCAGGGCCGGTCCACCGACGTGGATTAAAATGCCTGAACAATGCGTTTCCCCGCCCTTTGGGGCGTAAATAAGCCAAAGAATGACTCCATCGGACCCGGATCGTCCGATCAAACCGAGGCGCCTCGCATTAGCAACAACCACATAAGTCAAACTCGTCAGAGCGTGTAAAACCACTGACGCCACTTCTAACTAGAAGGAAACGCATGCCCTCCCTGATGTCCTCTCCTGTTTCTGGTTCATACCGGGGTGTGAGGTTCGCGAATTCACGTTATACACAAAGCTACGCCACACAGGCGGGGGCTTTGATCATCACCACAAGACTTTGCTTTTCAACAGAAGCCCTGATCACTGCATCTTAGCATGCCACACAGGCAATTCACACCGTGCAACTGATAGCTATCAATCACACAGAATAAATTCCAATGTCAGACACACTGTCCATTTGCAAGTCCGTTCTGGGTCTGAACGAAACCGGAGGCACTATATACCTCGCAAACCCATCGATCACCACGTACGTCTGGACGATCACCACTCATTATCCATATTTCGGGATGCCTCCCAATCAGGACCTCGGTTACCATCCAAAAGAGGTGAAGATCTCCGGTCTTCGACCACCGTCTTCTTCGATTTCTTATCGTCGATTCAGTTATTCAGAATGGGATAAACCCGGTCTTTCTGAGCAACTTGCGTATATAATAAACACATGCTACACAAACACTACATAAGCATCATTTCAGTTCATTAGTCACTAACCGTCAGTCAATAAGAGAACGATTTCCCAAATATTAACCCCGAAGGCCGAAACCAACATCAGATCAAAATCCAGGAAACCATTCGACTTAGCTAACCTTCAGTTAATTTCTAAATTTCACATCCATATCGTTTATAATATTTCATAATGATTTATCGCTATTTTTATTTATTTTGAAATAGCCAATTTATTCAAAACGACGCTTCGGGCCATAACGCGACCATGGCGCTGTTTTCCTTCAGATTTGATTTACACATATCTGAAAATCTAACCGTTGGATCTTCACAAATTTACGTCATTAGAAAGATCTTTTCAAATAAAATCCAACGGTTCCAGTTTCGGGAAAATCCGACGGTCGGATCTCCCGGTATAATCGTTTGAAGTTTCGATTTCGAAATACGAACTGCAGCGTCGTTATTCGATTAAATATAATAATATATATACATATAAATATAATCGATTCTGGCGCTGTTTTTCTTCAGATTTGAATTAAACATTCCAGACAATCCAACCGTTTGATTTTTACAAAGTTGGTGCCGTTGGAAAGATATTTCCAAAGCGAACCCAACGGTTGCGGTTTCGGGAAAATCCGATGGTCGGATCCCCCGGTATAATCGTTTGAAATCACGGTTTCAAAATATGAACTGCAGCTTCGTTATTCGATATATTTTAATTCTATTTATATATATATCGATTCTTCGATTTCAAAGCTATATTCTTTTCAGACATTTGATAAAAATGATATTTTTATCTAACTGTCTTCTATTTCAACACTTCACTATATTTAACAATTCATGTATATAATAAAAATGTGATTTTTATTGTAAAACAATTCATTTCAAAACACTATTATTTTATATAGTTCATATAGGTAATAAAAATAGGATTTTTATTATAAAACAATTTCTTTCAAAACAAGATTATTTTATATAGTTCATATAGATGATAAAAATGTGATTTTTATTATAAAACAATTTATTTCAAAATATGAATACCATTCAACACATGAATTTCAATTCAACGAATGAATATCGATTCAACACATGAAGGTTTTCTATAGTTTATATATATAGATAAAAATGTGATTTTTATTATAAAACAATTTATTTCAAAACAAGAATACCATTCAACACCTGAATTTCAATTCAACGAATGAATATCGATTCAACACATGAAGGTTTTCTATAGTTTATATATATAGATAAAAATGTGATTTTTATATTATAAAACAATTTATTTCAAAACATGAATACCATTCAACACATGAATTTCAATTCAACGAATGAATATCGATTCAACACATGAAGGTTTTCTATAGTTTATATATATAGATAAAAATGTGATTTTTATATTTAAAACACGAATACCATTCAACACATGAATTTCAATTCAACGAATGAATATCGATTCAACACATGAAGGTTTTCTAAAGTTTATATATATAGATAAAAATGTGATTTTTATATTTAAAACACGAATACCATTCAATACATGAATTTCTATCCAACGAATGAATATCGACTCAACACAAGAAGGCTTTCTATTCAACGAATAAATATAGTTTCAACAAATGAAAATAATTCAAACACATGAATATTAATCAAAATTTCGGCAGTATAACGAGGGAAGCAGGGTTTTTTTTTATTTTAATTTATGAAAGGAATTTTCTGATTCGCCGATATATATATATTTATTATTCAGAAAATTAGGGTTTTCACTTACGAACCCCAATTCAAACCCAACGACTGTCGCCCCTAGCTAAATACCCCCATCTCGGACACAATGGGATATGTTTCGTTGGCCAATTCGACTGTTACAGTCATTTATTCTTCAAATTAAAGTATAAAACATTTAATTTTAACTTTGAACGTACATTTCAATTTGCCAGGGCCACAACCTGATTCGAAAAAATCCAGAAAAACAAATCTAGCTATGTTTTGATGCTACGGTCCCAACAAAACTAGTTTCGTCGAATTCTGAGATTGTTTGAAAAATGGCCATATTCTGGTCGATCCAATTTAACAAAAATTGACCAAACACATTTTCTTTTGCCACGCTCACATTTTCCGAGGTCGTTTCGTCGAATTCCGAGGTCGTTTGCAAAATATCAATTTTCCAGGGCTATATATTCTATATAGCGACCTTTCTGAAAATTCATTCGGCCATAACTTTTGATTCCCGTTATGAAACTTCGATTTTTCAGATTCGTTAGAAAGGTATTGATAAACAGATTTAAATATTTTTGGTTTCACTAAAATCCGTTATATTTTCCACCCTGCACAGTCAATCAAAGTTTGAATTCAAATTTTCAAACTGGCTCACTATTTCTAATTCACTATTTTATTGAAATATTCTATTTCAATTGTTCAAATTCCTTTGAAATGACCAATTTAAAAATTTTAAATTGGCTCGTATTTTCCGGGTTGTTACAAACTAGGTCATCTGCAAATAGAAGGTGAATGATATGTGGCTCTTTACAGCGATGATATAGCTCCATGTTACCATGCTCCGCTTGTTGTACCAATAATGATTTCAGCAATTCCATTACTAAATAAAAACGTACGTTGAAATAGGGTCTCCTTGCCTAATCCCTTGAGTCCCCTTAAATAATCCATGAAGACTACCACATCTTGAAATGGTATATATCTTGGTGAAGAAATACAAGTGTAGATCCACGATAAAAAAAGGCACTAGAAAAATTCATTATGGACATTACAGCAAGAATAAAGTGCCATGAAACTGAATCAAATGCTTTTTAATGTCTAGCTTGATCATGTACCTTAAAGAAATTGATTCCCTGTTATAGCCACTTAATATATCTTGCATAATGAGTAAGTTATCACTAATTGACCTTCCACTCACAAATGCAGACTGATTTGCAGTATAAATGATGGAAGCACCTATTGTAGTCTATTAGCAATCACCTTAGAAATTACTTTATAAACCACATTGCAGCAAGAGATCGACCTAAATTCTGAAACTGATGTTGGATTTTCTACTTTAGGGATTAAAGTTATAGATGTTGCTGCAAGACTAATTGGCAACTTATTATGCAAGAAGAAAAACTTCACCCCATTTACCAGATCATCACCAATTACCTTCCAATAATGTTGGAGAAAGTAGGCATTGAATCCATCTGGTCCTTCACAACTTGACGTATCCAATCCAAAAACTTCATCTTTATTTTCTTTGTATGTTACTTCAGCTATAATTTCCTAAAATTGGTCTATAGATAGATAAGGCAACTTAAGATGATAATAAGGCTCAATATCTATTTGAAAAGGGCTTAGTGCTGCTAAAATTGAGGAGAAGAAATTAACAAAGGCATCATTAATGTCACTATCTCTATTCTACATATTACCATGCATATCCTTAATAAAGAAAATAAAATTGGTTTTCTTCACCTTTAGATAATTATGGTAATATTTGATATTATTGTCAGCTTTCTTTTCTTTCCTCAAAACAATTGATTGCCTCAAAGCTTGAAGTTCCATATCTAGAGCAAATTTTAGTTTAAGCTTGAAATCCAATTCTGACTATTGAAGATATATATCATATAGGTTTACGTGCATAGCCTCCTACACTTTCTACAATTCTTCTCTGACAGCTGTTGATAATTTGGTGCCCTTACCGTAGTTGCTAGATGCCCAAGCTCTTAAATGGAATTTAAGCTGATTCATCTTACTTAAAAGGGAACTCAATGGATCATAAGAAAACTGGTTAGACTATACTTGCATTAAGATATTAGAAAATTCTGCATGTTGTAACCAAAAATTTAAAAATTTAAATTAGGTTTTACCCTTGTTACTGGCTTTATCAATACCCAATCAAGCAATATGGAAAGTGATTATATAGGGTAGACGGAAGTGAATGATATTAGGACTTTGGCCAAAGATTAAGAAACTGGGTATTTGCAAATATATGATCAAGATTGTAGAGTGTTGGATTTCCTGATTTATTACTATTAGACCTGGTATAATTCAAACCAAAAAAGCTGATAGGAAGAAGGTTAGATTTGATGATACTTTTATTTAGAGGAGCAATGTCGTTAATGGATAGAGGAGTGCCACCAAATTTATGATGAAAAGAGTACATACAGTTGAAATCACCACCTATAATCCAAGGAGAATTTAAATTATTAAGCTGATAGATGTTATCCAAGAAACGTTGTCGTAATGCAAGGGAATTATGTGCATAAATAGCAGTCAACAGAAATTGAGATTTGGTTGGAATATGGAGATATTGGGAATGAATATACTGATCGGATTTGCCTAATGAGGATAGATCAAAAAATGTTGGATTCCATAAGATCAAAATTCTTCCAAAATTTGCATGATCTAAATTATGATCATATCTCCTGTTTGGAGAAACTAATGTGACCATTCTTACAGTAGAAATTACATCTAGCTTTGTTTCAGATAAACACATCAGTTGTACGTTGTTTTCTCGAATAAAGGACTTTATTTCACCATGTTTGGAGCGCAAATTTTCACCTCTAATATTCCAAAAAGCAATCCAATTAATCATTTAAAAGGGAGGGGATTGTTGAGGGTGGAAGGATTGCTCCTTGTATGTCTTGTTGCAGTCTTATGAATGTTATTTGATGGCATAACTTCATTTGGTCTAAAATCCTTACCTTCGTTTAAATCACCAGATTCTAATGATTTTCCTTTTTTCTTGCATGTTTTCTTATACCCACTCATATATGGTGAAGGAAGTGTATTTGGAGAAGTGAGTTAAGAGGGAGGAAGTTTAATATGAGATGGAAGTTTAAGATTCATGTATGGAGAAGAAGAGGAATTAGTACCAGGTAAAGATTGATTAGATTTAATTGTTGATAAAGGATTTTGAGAGCTGAAAGAGGAAGAGCATGAAATGATACTAGTTGAGGAAATATATGAAGAGGATGGAATTAATTACATTGAGAGGTGGTAGAAACCACAGAGGATTGATAAGAATTAGAAGCTCCATAGTGTGTGGTATCGTGATTGGTTGTATCATTTAAAATCGGAAAAGGATTTTTAGCATGAAGCTTATCCACTGCAGCTTTAAACAAAACTTCAAACTCATTGTTAGCTTTTTGCATATTCTTATGTAAGGAATCATCACTACTAGATTTTTCTTGTTGATGACAACAACCTACATCATCAACGTGATAGACTTTTTGCTTATTTTTCTCAATTTCATCTCTGTTAATGTTCATTTCCTCAGAACAGTTTGTTACATCTACCATAAAGCTATCTCATCCTACAATCTCAACTACATCATCCAATGTTTTATTAATTTTGTCAACCCTGACCGCTTTCTACCATTCTCTTTCTTTTTCCAAACTTGTTTCTTCTTATTAACTACTTCTGTCCAATCATGATAATTTTCTTTTGGTTGTGTTTTATTACTTGCTTGGTTCTTATCTATATTAGTCTTTTGTCGCCTCTCCTTAAAAGAACCTTTACTAAAGAACTGCTGGTCTTTATAATTCTCAACAAACTGTTCCTCTTGATTAATATCCACCTTAGAAAACAGTTCACACCTAGCAATTTCATGTCTAAATGCTTTGCAGTGTGTACAAATTTTAGGACTCCAATCATATGACACCATAATTGATGGACACTTCTCACCAAGACCAACCACCTTAATACTTGTTGGCAATTCATTTTAAGGGGAAATTTCTACCAAAGCCTTTGCGTATTTGATCTTCTGCATTTTTTTCAGTATTTGAATCAAAGCAAATTAGATGCCCCACATGGCAAGCTAGCTAGTTGATTCCTACAAGGTTCCATAATAAAAGGGGAATTCGATGCAAGTGAATCCACACAGGAACTTTCCTAATTTGGGATTGGTTATTTCCTGTTGCGGGATCCCATTTTGTTATAATAAACATTCTTCTTTTGATGAAAATGGGATCTGCTCTTAAAATTTTATCCCTATCCAAATCATTAGAGAAATTAAGTAGAAATTTACCCCATCATATTATATATCTAGTTCTCCATTTAGTTTCCAAAAATTTCACAAGAAATTAACCATAGAGAGGTATAAAAGAGTACCATCCAAGAAAAATCCCACCGAATGGTTATTCCAATATTTGAGTCCTTCGACTTTGACAAGGTCTGGAAATGATTTTGGTTGCCCATCTCTCACAATATCAAATTGCATAGGTTTATAATTCTTAGCATTACGAAGTAAGGTTTTGAAAAGTGAAATATAATCGAATTTTGAGGAAGAGGGTATTGAGGTTGTGGTACTTGGCAAATCGAAACTTATAGATTCAGGAAAATTTACATTTAATACAGATTTAGGAGGAATATAAGGATGAATACTATCAAAATTTGCTGAATCGAGATTAATAATATTTCGATCACCATCATTAGGATGATTATTTAAAGTGTTTGATGAATTGTCTGGATTCAAATTGACATTTTCAGAAGAGTTTGATGACATATTCTCAATGAAAGATGCTTTGGATGGATTAGAGGAATCAAAATTCAAAGGAATTTCACCATCAAGATTCAGATTTAAAGACGAGGCAGAAGCATTTGCAAGTTTTGGCTCGGGTGAAGGATCATGCGAATTAGGTCGTGATAGGCCAGATGAATGAATCAAAAGGGTAGGGAAGGTAGATGAATCAAGAGGGAAGGAAGATGAAGAAAAGAGGGTGCTCAATGAGGAAGAGGACGCCATTAACAAGGGTCTTTATTTTTCCCTATTTTATTATTTTATTATTAATTCTTAAACCTTTAAATTACTTGAACCTTTATTCATGCTATTGATTTGACTTACATGAGAAATTTTAGTCCTAACTTGAATATATTGTTTTTCATTACGCTTGGGTCAATCTAAGTTTTTTCAGTTATTTGAAGGCATGAGGATGAAGATGAAGATTTATAGTTCGTATTTATCAACATGTTTTTGCTAAATTACTTGGTATGTATTTAATTATTTAACTCTGATATTGTAAAATATATACTGTAAATAGCCATATAATTTATACAATTATTATATTTTGTCCTTCCATTGTTAGATTCTATATTCATGTTCTTTCTCATCACTTTCATGCTTATATTTTAAATTCCTACTGACAATCATCTTTTTAAAAGGTTTGCTTAGATTTGTTGTATATGACGTAGTTGTATACACAATTATATGATTTTTTTATGATAACAACCAAATAAATATTATTTTAAATGTGTTTGTTACCACAGACAGAAATATAATATTTATATTTATATAAAATACTACTAGACAAGAATTAAATATTCAAATAGTATTTTATTAAATATAAATATTTTATTTCAATATCAAACAGTATAATTTTTTATTCCCCACTATTTGTACATTTTTGTGATACAACACAAATTCACTGAATATTCAATTTCATACATTTGCTCCTCACTACATCACTCAACACTCAGTACATTCTTTCACACAGTTACATTTCATATATACAGACACACACCGACACTCTGTTTCTTTGTCTTCTGTCTTCTCAGCATTCTTCAGTCAGTCCAATCAGCATTTTCTTACCTGTCATATACAAAAACACACACAGTATCTAGAACATAAATAATATTCTAAATTCTAGCGAATAGAATTTTTATTTTAAAAATTTATTTGCCTCAGAATTTCGGTGTGTTTCTCATCATTTTTCATGACTTGATCTAATATGTATATACGCACTAATCAGCCTCAACATATTGCACTGGTTTGCTGATCAGAACCAGTTGATTCTGAACAGCCACAACACAGTGCAGCAGTTTGCTGATATATAATATAAATTACACGTGCATGATATATGTATACGTACATTGTTGTGTATATATACACATATGTACAGGCGAACATGGTGAAGGCAAGTTACAATCATGGTCGAGCACAATGGTGAACATTTTCCAAATGACAACAACAACTAGTTACTGCAGAAAGTGATCGAGCAAGTGCATGCTCATGTACAAGACAGTAGCTAAAAGCATGTTCATGAAATATCAAAGTATAAGCCATAGTGAAAGTGAGGATATAGACAAGTGTACATGAAAGTTTCAGCCCAGTTAAAAATTCATGTATAACCACAAGCCAGCAAAACTGAAATGAGCATGTCAGAGCTCATGAGAAAGTGCAAGTTCATATGACAAGAGCAGTGTGGTTAAAGGTGAAGTAGCATTCAAATGGTAGACACACACAACAAATATAAATGATATGGTGCATAATCAATGACAAAAGCAAGGATGTTCTCAGTGTCATAGCAGCTACATCAACATAGCAAGAGTGCAACAACATATACATGCATGTCAAGTTCATAAGGAATAAGCAAACACAGGTGAAAAGTGCAGCATCAAAATCAAGGAATAGGGTATGCATGGAAGGATCATACAACATAATGCCAGTTTTCATGTGTACAAGTCATGGTACATGTACAGGTCAGGTGTGCATAATGTATGCAAGGAACAAGTTCTGGCATAAGTTAGTCAAGCACATATACATAGTTAAGAACTAAAGCATTTCAAGTCAGCAAATACATGGTGTGTCTCCAGTTCAACATATATGCACAAGCAGATTAGAGGGGAAGCAAGGAGCAAAGCAATTGCACAAGAGAACAATCAAATGTGTATACATCTGTGCATAGGTGATCAAGGTCAAATACAAGTCAATGAAGCAGCAGTTCAGTTCAGAATCTTCAGATACAATGATCAAGAAGCAACATATATATAGAATAAACATGTTTATACAAAACAGTATAGTGAAGCTAGCAATTGGTCGAGAAGACAACAAACATGTGCATGGATATATTTAAATCAATGAATCAATGTTTGGCATGAAGTTAAATCTATTTTTGGCAAGATTTCGTTCCATATTTAAACAAGTCAGTGGGCATTTTATGTGGCAAATCTTTGGCTAATAAACCTGAAATGACTCATGAATTATATCAAGCGTTTTCGGCAAGTGTTTTCAAAGAGTATAATTCATAGCAGAGCATAAATCAAGCATGGATTTATTCAAGGGACAGGCAATCAAGCCAAATGCAGGAAATTCAATTTCCAGTAAAAACAGAATTGAGAATTCCTTTTTAAGTGAAGGCAATAATTCAAAAAGATCAGCAAAGGAACAAAATCAGTTGTTATTCAACAATTTAAAATGGGACATACAAGTTTCTGGAAAGAGATATATTCGAAATCAATTGTTTTCAGTTTTAGACAGTAGTTTTTGGCAACAATTTATTTTCCAGTTTTTATCAATTGAATGACATCAGAGAAAATCAATGCCAAAGAAATCAATTTATTCAGAGAAACAAAGAAAGAAATCACAGGAAACAATTCGCAACCATCCAAGGCTGATTTATTCAAACAAGGCAAGCCAAAATCACACGCCAATCAGAAAGGGAAATCAAGGAAAAATCAAATCGAGTCATATAGAGAAATCAGAGCAATTTAAGGATTTGAAATCCTATTTCTAACACAATTGTAACAACCCTGAATTTTGGGGCCAATTTAAAATTTATTTTAAGTGATTTTAATGAGTTTTGATATTTAAAATAATCTATTTTAAATAATAATGATCACAAATTTGATTCAAATCGAAGTTAGAATGAATAATTTAATTTTAATTATAAAAAGAGTTAGAAATAGCGCGGTAGTTTGAAAAGTCAAACTTGAAATTTGACTGACCATACAGGACGCAAAATTTAACGGATTTTAGTGAAACCAAAAATATTAGAATCTATTTAAAAAAATCTTTCTAACGAATCTGAAAAATCGAAATTTCATAACGGGAATCAAAAGTTATGCCCAAATTAAAATCTAGAACGGTCGCTACGAAATGTATAAGGGTCAAAATGCCACTTTTCACATACGAAGGAATTTCGACTCGAAACCACTTCCATTGAGTTCGAAATGATGTTTCTGCATTGAAAAACAGTAAATACTTGTATATTTCGAGTTTCAGAAATTATTTGTTTAAAAATGTATTTTTAATATTAAATATATTGGCCTTAAAAATAGTCATTTTTCAAACGACCTCTGTTTTCGACGAAACCACTTTTGTTGGAACAGGAATGTCAAATTATTGCTAGGTTTCAATTTTCAGAATTTTTTGAATTAATATGTGAACGTGGGAAAAGAAAATGTGTTTTGACTATTTTAGTTAAATTTAAACGCCTTAAAAATAGCCATTTTTCAAACAGTCTCAGAATTCGACGAAAATAATTTTTTTGGGTTCGTATCGTCAAAACAAAGCTAAAAATGATTTTTTGGTAATTTTTAGAATTAATATATAATTATAATTGATTTTTTTAGTGTAAACGGACAATTGTTTACTTTAAAAATTCATTAAAAATTCATACGAGCTCAGAATTGAACGAAATTAATTTTTCTAGGTCCGCAGCGTCAAAACATAGCTAAATATATTTTTCGGGAATTTTTGAAGTTAATTTGTGGCCCCGGTGAATTTTCATGTACGGTCAATATTTAATTAATTAATTTTTAATAGGATTTCAAATAAAAAAACGTTACAGACCTCAGAATTGGAACCCGGGACATAGCCCATCGCGTTCAGAAGGTGTCAAAACCCTAAGAACAACAGTAAGCAGGCCTAATTCTGAGTTCGGACCAAATCGGGCTTAAACGGACTAATTAAATTATTAAATAATGATTAGGAAAACCTAATATAATATTATAAAATCCGAAAATACTGTTCATCTTTCCTCCTCTCGTCATATTTCAGCCGCAAGGAACCCATCATGGTTCAAAAATTCATTCTCCGATTTCTTCCTCAATTCTCAACGAAATCCTTCGTGTAAATACACGTTTCGAAGAGATTTTCGTGCTCTTCAATCTCCGACAAGAATCACCACCTCCCGTCGCCTGTAGCTCTCGAATTCCGTGCCCAAACCCGCGGCCTTTGCGCCTCCGCCACCACCACATAGCGCCGCCGCACCCCCCATACTTCCCGGCGTGGATGCACCTCTCCTAGCTCTTCGACCTCCAACAAACCGTTCGTAAAACCGTCAACCGTAGCTCGAGTTATCTCGATTCAAAGTTTTGAACTTTAGGTAATGTTTATTTCAGATTTTGCGACGCTTTTAAATGTCGCTGTGTCAGTTGTTAAAAGCTGAATTTTGATTTTTCATACGTATTTGTATTTGAATCGTTCCAGATCTGAAATCTATTTGAATACGAACACTGAATCGGATCGAAACTGTATCATCTTCTCAGACCAGACCACTGTGAGAATTTATTTATTTTTTATTTAATTTAATTTATTTAATTATTATTTGCATGATTGTTAATAGTAGATCAAATAAGACATGCGGTTTAGAACATGGATCTGAACTATTCACCCCGTATGATGTTGAATCTAATTTGCATGAGATTAGATCTGAAATTTTGAGGTTTAAATCTAAATTAATAATTAATTAAAATTAATTATGTGTTTAATCATGCCGTGTTGATTTTACATATGCCAAGTTATAACATCACCTAGTAATTACCTTGATGCTAGTTATTGGATTTGGACTTGTTGTTATGTTTGGATGTTGTGGTTATGCGATGTGATGAAAATTTACATTCGTATTTGATGCAAATAAAATAAGAATGTGACTTGTGGTGGAATTTGCATTTTATTATGTAAAATAAAAATAAGGATTTACATCGTATGAGAAAATTAACATTATTCTTAGTGTAATAATATGTAATTACATCGTATGTGTAAATTAACATTTTTAATGTTAATATGATAGAAATTCAACCGTAGGATGTAAATTAACATTTTTAATGTTAATATGGTAGAAATTCAACCGTAGGATGTAAAATTTAAAATCAGCATTTGCGATGACATGAAATTTACCTTTTATTATGTAAATAAAGTATTTTCACCGCATGTATAAATTTACATTATTTTTAATGAAAATTAAATAGTAAATTTAACCGTAGGATGTCATTAACATTTTTAATGTCAATTTTAAAAAGAAGTTTAACCGTAGGATTAGTTGACATTATTTTTAATATTAACATATATGAATTTCACCGTAGGAAGATTTACATTATTTTCTTTTTTTCTATGTAATAAAAAGAATGGACTTTACATTGTAATTAAAGAGTGAATTTTACATTGTAAAGAATGGATTTTATATTGAAAATTTGACGATGTAAATAGAAAGACGATCTTTTTATATTGAGAATAAAAAAACAATATTTGTATTGTAAATAAAAAGATCACATCTTTGTTTTGTAAATAAAAAGATCACATCTTTGTTTTGTAAATAAAAAGATCACATCTTTGTTTTGTAAATAAAAAGATCACATCTTTGTGTTGAAAATAAAAAGATCACATCTTTGTTTTGAAAATAGAAAAGATAATATTTTTACATTGTAAAATAGAAAGTTAATATTTTTACATTGTAAAATAGAAAAGATGATATATTTTACATTGTAAAATAAAGAAGTTAATATTTTTACATTGTAAAATAGAGAAGTTGATATTTTTACATTGTAAAATATAAAAACTGATATTTTTACATTATAAGTATAAAAGTTGATATCTTTACATTGTAAATATAAAAGAGAACACTTTTACATGGTACATAAAAAAAAAAGATGATGTTTTTACATTGTAAGTAAAAGAATGAAATTTTATGATGTAAAATAAATTGCATTTTCATATGAAATAAAAGAATGAATTTTTGCGATGTAAAATAAAAAATAACATTTTTATATGTTATTTAGCTGTGAATTAGGTCCGTACGAAATAAATTACATTTTATTTTGTAATTTATGAATGAATTTACACCGTATAAAATAAATTACATTTTATTATGTAGTTTAAAAATGAATTTACACCGCATGAAAAAAAGTTACATTTTTATATGTAATTTATATATAAATTTGCACCGTATGTCGAAAATTACATTTTTCTATGTAATTAAAATGATAATTTACATTGCATGACGAAAATTACAGTTTTATATGTAAATTATAAAGTGAAGTTATGTCGTATATTAAAAATTACATTATTCTTTGTAATTAATATGAGAATTCCATCGTATGTTAAAATTTACATTTTTATATGTAAATTATAAAGTGAATTAATGTCGTATGTTAAAAATTACATTTTCCTTTGTAATTAACATGGAAATTTCATCGTATGTGAAAATTTACATTTTTATATGTAAATTATATAGAGAATTACACCGTAGGATAAAATTTACATTTTTATATGTAATTAAAACATGAATTTACATTGTGTGTTAAATATTACATTTTTATATGTAATGTCTATAGGAAAGTATACCGTATGACAAAACTACATTTTTCTATGCAATTAAAGGATGAAATTTCATTGTATGATCAAAATTTCATTTTTCTTATGTATATATGTAACATGAAATGAGAATGGACATTAGAAATAAAATTGATTTATTTCAATGTAAATAGAAGTAGAGTTTGCATTGTAAATAAAAAATTATATTTTACATTGTAAATAGAAGTAGTGTTTGCATTGTAATTAAAAATTATATTTTACAATGTAAATAGAAGTAGTGTTTGCATTGTAATTAAAAATTATATTTTACAATGTAAATAGAAGTAGTGTTTGCATTGTAATTAAAAATTATATTTTTTCAAATGTAAATAGAAGTAGTGTTTGCATTGTAATTAAAAATTATATTTTTTCAAATGTAAATAGAAGTAGTGTTTGCATTGTAATTAAAAATTATATTTTTCAAATGTAAATAGAAGTAGTGTTTGCATTGTAATTAAAAATTGTATTTTTCAAATGTGAATTAGATGTAGTGTTTGCATTGTAATTAAAAAAATATATTTTTCAAATGTGAATTAGATGTAGTGTTTGCATTGTAATTAAAAATCATATTTTTACAATGTGAATTAGATGTAGTGTTTGCATTGTAATTAAAAATCATATTTTTACAATGTGAATTAGATGTAGTGTTTGCATTGTAATTACAAATCATAATTAAGAGTAGAGTTTGCATTGTCATTATAAATTATATTTTTATATGTAATTTAAAAGATTTTGAGTGTATCAAAATTTACATTTTCAATGTAAGGAAATAATAAATTTAGGATGCGGTAATATTATCTTCATTTTCAAATGAATTAAAATTTAGTAAGTATCGATAATTGTGTAGAGCGTTGTTTTAATCAAACGACGTTATTATGATTTAATGATTATATATATATAATTAAAATTAAACGAATAGGGCGTGGTAGTTCGCGTTTTGAAATCGTACTTTTAAATGACTATACAAGAAGATCCGACCGTTGGGTTTTCTTGAAACTTAAACCGTTAGGACCGTCTTGGAAAAATCTTTCCAACGATATATATTATGTTAAGATCCAACGGATAGATTCTGAGAAATGTAAAAATCAAAATTGGTTGAATGCAGCGCCATAGTCGCCCATGGACTTAAGGCGTCGTTATATAAAAATTTAATTATTTTAAATAATTAAAATAGGAATGAATCGTTGATAAAAATAATTATTAATGTGTAAGAAGGATTTTAAATATATATATATATATGAATATATATATGAGGATTATTTGGAAAGCCCGAGTTTATCTCATTCCAAATAATTTAACGACGTTTAAAAATCCAAGACTGGAAGACGGCGATTGAAGACCGTCAAATCTCCACATCGAATGGACGATGATGACTGTTGCCTAAGAATGGCTCGCTACCATGATAAGGTAATAGTAGGAGTTGCCCGGATGTAGTGTTGATTTGTACGGATTTGGCTTTCTCTCAGACCTAGAGCATAAACTTATAAATGGATTGTGTGTCTGACATCGTACTCCATTATATATCATGTTATTAATCTTCTGTCGAATGTATGGATGTTTGGTGGCGGAGAATTTATTCTCTTGCTTAACACCCGTTCATATATTTCGGCAAAGGATTGGTAGTGTGATATGGAGTGATGATGTGGCATGCTAAGATGCATATGACCAAGGCTTTGTTGAAAAGCAGGCCTTGTGGGACGATCAAAGCATAGTCTGTTTAGGCATAGCTTTGTGTATAGCGTGACTTCGCGAGCCTCGCACACCAGCGGAGTCTAAAACGGGAGAAGGGAACGCAGGGAGAGCAACACGTTTCTTTCTAGCTAGAGTAGTGTCAGTGACCTACCAGCCCTGACATTTTACTTATGTGGATGATGGAATGAGGCGCCTCGGATGATAGGTCCTATAGGACTGGGAAACGTGTGTTCAGGTATAACTAATCCGCTAAGCTGTATTTGCGGACCAACCCTGCAGCTATCCAAGGGTTCTCCGCGGGGAATCCTGAGACATTAGCTAGAGTGTCTCGAATCGGTAGGAGCTCCTCCCTAGCTTTGACTCATGATGGAAACCAATTTCCAATACGCCCCATTCGGATTTGATTGTATTACTAGTACGGAGGCATAATATATGGGTACCTATGCTTCCTAGGATTGATACATTATGATTGAAATTGTTTTTAAAACATATACACACTAATAATAATATCAAATTCGTTTTTAACGTATCAAGCATGTTTAATCACCATAAGGTAAAACTCTATCCTCTGGTGTGCGTTGCATTGTGTGATGGGACCTGAGTCTTATGGTGATTTCATTTTTCTAAAAAGCATTGCGTTGTTTTACGATTTACTTTAAGTTATGCACGGCAATCCATTAGAGCAAACCCGTTCCGCATTAGCGGCGTGGTCTTTGGATTTGTCCTATTAATAGTGATTAATTAGTTAAGAATTCTCACACCAGTCCCACGACTGACCCGTTGTTTGTTTCCACTTTTTTTGCAAACTCGGGTGCCCTCTTTCCACACGGGCAGTCGAGCAGTTGTCTACAGGTTTATCTCTTTAGCAGGATCCTGGATTGAAGCCTAAAGCTGTGTCCAGAACATTGGAAGTCTTCCGCTGCCTTAGTTATTTTGTTTCTGCTGCAACTGTAACGACCCGCCTTTTTGACCGCTCCAAGCCGGTAATTAAACCAACTCGAAACGTTCATAAAGACGAATTGTTATGGGTACTTACATACATTGAACAAAAACAACAGAACTTTTCATTGAATAATTCAATATTACATCAGAGTTACATGAATATCAGAGTTACACGTAAATATACACGGCGGAAGAAAATAAAACTCTCAACGGAAGAACATTATCTGATACAGCGGAAGCTCCAACTCTAGCGTGAACTCTAACTCCGGAAGCGTTCTGAATCTTCTCCAACGATCCATAACTGCAAAACTAAACACTAGCTGCCCGTGTGGAAATTAGTGGGCACCCAGAGTTTAGGAAGGAACAATAACCTCCAGGTCAGTCGTGGGACTGGTGTGAGAACTCAAAAACAGTTATCATTCAGGTTTCATTTTAAAGTTGGGTAATTCAACGGACCATGCCGCTAATGCGGAACGGGTTTTACTCCATATGAATTCCCGTTCATAGAGATACGCAATGACTTTTGAAAAATGAAGCTATCATAAGCTCGTCCCATATCACACAATGCAAGCGCACACCAGATGGGCGAGTTTTGTCTTATGATAACCAAACATGATTTCATACGTGAAAATCCTCTTTAATATTATCATATAGTGTGGAAAATAAATTCGCAATTAAATGTATTAACCCTATACGGCATGAGTGTCCCATACCACTATGTCGCCATATATAAATACAATCAAAATCGCATGGCTCGTATTGGAGATTTGGATTTCCAACTTGATGATTCCTGGCACGAAAGATCAATCAGGGATACAAACGAAGTGCCTCAACGGCTTTTTCGACCATACGCGGACACCGAATACACATCGTCAGGGCAGATCAACGGTTTTCGACCAGACGCGGCCCCCCGAACATACCCCATCTCCAGTTCACAAGTGGTTTCCCACTGCTGCAGCACTCATCAAAATATATATATATACGGACCAAACCGCCAGTTTCTCATCATCCGGTGTGTGAGGTTTGTCGATGTCACGTCATACACAAAGCTACGCTTCGATAAGCCATGCTTTGATCATCATTAGCTCATATCATACTTGGGTATGCCACATTGTCAATATCTCCACATATCACTGATTCGAATTAATACATATTCTCTAAGAACGTAACTTAGAGACGGAGATATTCAATTGCCACAAATCATATATATATTCACACGAATCAGTGCTACGTGGTCAATTACGATGTCAGACACACCATCCATACAAGTCCGTTCTAGGTCTTAACGGAACATAATCCGAAAATCTCCAAATATACTCAAATCTCCTGCCACCCTCGTATCGGGTGTACGGCCCGATCCGAGATACCAGCAATCGATCCAAATAATCTGGATATTTCCGGTCTTCATTTATCAATTCCAAGTCCTGAATTTCATCATAACGTCGTAATGTTACTTGGAATGGTTTTCGGACCTATATCCGATCCCGGACTTCCCAAGTAACAAACGTATTTTAAAACAATAGTTACACTCACACGGGTTTCTCAATTCAAATCTCCTTTCCCAAATATTTTTGTTTTATTTTGAATTACGGTTGGATTCAAATTCTCGGAACCCGTTACCCTTTAATCTTTTTCTCAAATTCAACATTTGTTTTCCCAAATTTCAAAACAACTTAATTAATTCGTCGACACTTGAATAACCAAATCTTTATTTGGATTTTGGATTTCCATTTCAATACCCATATTTCAAATATCAGTTCATATAGAATCAAATTGACTTGTACTCAATATTGATTCACAACTCAGGCGATACAATCAGAATATTAAACGTAATATATGCTGTCTAGGATTAATACTTTTACTTGCGAAATGGTTTCCACACTATATATTATGGTATTGAAGAGGATTTTACGTATGAAAGCATATTTGGTTATCATAAGATAAAACTCGCCCATCTGGTGTGCGCTTGCATTGTGTGATGTGGGACGAGCTTATGATAGCTTCATTTTTCAAAAGACATTGCGCATTTATATGCACGGGTATTCACATGGAGTAAATCCGTTCCGCGTTAGCGGCGTGATCCGGTGAAGTTCCCAACTTTAAAAATGAATCTAACTGTTTGAGTTCTCACACCAGTCCCACGACTGACCTGGAGTTTATTGTTCCCTCACCTAAACTCTGGGTGCCCATGATTTTTTCGCACGGGCAGCCAGTAGTTTAGTTTTGCAGTTATGGATCGCTGGAGCAGGATTTAGAGCGCTTTTAGAGTTGGAGTCCATGATAGAATTGAAACTTCTGCTGTGTTTTGATCTTCCGCTGAGAGTAAAGTTATTTTCTTTTCTTCCGCTGTGTATATATTTGTAACTCTGATATTGTATGTAACTCTGATGTAACATTGTAATTTACAATGAAAGTCCTGTTATTTTGTTTAATATATGTATGTACCCATAACAATTCGTCTTTGTGAACGGTTTAAGTTGGTTTAATTACCGGCGAGAATCGGGCGTTTATTTTAAAGTTGGGAAATTCACCGGACCACGCCGCTAACGCGGAACGGGTTTACTCCACGTGAATACCCGTGCATATAAATGCGCAATGTCTTTGAAAATGAAGCTATTATAATATTGTAATTTACCTTCCCCTGTAAATTTTATTCAATGTACTCTGATATTCTGTACTCTGATGTAACATTTGTTATTAATGTTAAAAAAGTCTGATGTTGTTCTGATGTGTTGTATTCCCAAAGTTAACGTAGGCGGGATTTGAACGGTCTTGGTCGATTTTGCAATCGATTAAGGCCGGGCAAAATCCAACTCGTTACAGTTGGTATCAGAGCTTTGGTTAGCTCAAATCTTTGGGGTACAACTCATTAGAACTGAACAAAAGGCTCATCATAGATTGGATTAGTAATATCCAATAAGAATACTCGTTAGAGATAGGATCAGCAGTATCCTAGAATGAGAAAACTCATTAGAGATAGGGTTAGTAATGCCCTAGAATGAGTTGAGAGTAGCAAGCCTATAATATACGTATTTGTGATTAATTATACTCTATTTTGGAAAATATGATTTTGAATATATAAAAAGTTATATATTTGAAAGTTAATCAACTAATGAAATTATTTAAACCAATGGAGAAAATATATATATAAATTAGTTAGTTAATTAATCAACTTTTAGCTTCGTCCCTTTTCGAGGACGAAAAGTTTTTAAGTAGGGGAGACTGTAACAACCCTGAATTTTGGGGCCAATTTAAAATTTATTTTAAGTGATTTTAATGAGTTTTGATATTTAAAATAATCTATTTTAAATAATAATGATCACAAATTTGATTCAAATCGAAGTTAGAATGAATAATTTAATTTTAAGTATAAAAAGAGTTAGAAATAGCGCGGTAGTTTGAAAAGTCAAACTTGAAATTTGACTGACCATACAGGACGCAAAATTTAACGGATTTTAGTGAAACCAAAAATATTAGAATCTATTTAAAAATATCTTTCCAACGAATCTGAAAAATCGAAATTTCATAACGGGAATCAAAAGTTATGCCCAAATTAAAATCTAGAACGGTCGCTACGAAATGTATAAGGGTCAAAATACCACTTTTCACATACGAAGGAATTTCGACTCGAAACCACTTCCATTGAGTTCGAAATGATGTTTCTGCATTGAAAAACAGTAAACACTTATATATTTCGAGTTTCAGAAATTATTTGTTTAAAAATGTATTTTTAATATTAAATATATTGGCCTTAAAAATAGTCATTTTTCAAACGACCTCTGTTTTCGACGAAACCACTTTTGTTGGAACCGGAATGTCAAATTATTGGTAGGTTTCAATTTTCAGAATTTTTCGAATTAATATGTGAACGTGGGAAAAGAAAATGTGTTTTGACTATTTTAGTTAAATTTAAACGCCTTAAAAATAGCCATTTTTCAAACAGTCTCAGAATTCTACGAAAATAATTTTGTTGGGTTCGTATCGTCAAAACAAAGCTAAAAATGATTTTTCGGTAATTTTTAGAATTAATATATAATTATAATTGATTTTTTTAGTGTAAACGGACAATTTTTGACTTTAAAAATTCATTAAAAATTCATACGAGCTCAGAATTGAACGAAATTAATTTTTCTAGGTCCGCAGCGTCAAAACATAGCTAAATATATTTTTCGGAAATTTTTGAAGTTAATTTGTGGCCCCGGTGAATTTTCATGTACGGTCAATATTTAATTAATTAATTTTTAATAGGATTTTAAATAAAAAACGTTACAGACCTCAGAATTGGAACCCGGGACATAGCCCATCACGTTCAGAAGGTGTCAAAACCCTAAGAATGACAGTAAGCAGGCCTAATTCTGAGTTCGGACCAAATCGGGCTTAAACAGACTAATTAAATTATTAAATAATGATTAGGAAAACCTAATATAATATTATAAAATCCGAAAATACTGTTCATCTTTCCTCCTCTCGTCGTATTTCAGCCGCAAGGAACCCATCATGGTTCAAAAATTCATTCTCCGATTTCTTCCTCAATTCTCAACGAAATCCTTCGTGTAAATACACGTTTCGAAGAGATTTTCGTGCTCTTCAATCTCCGACAAGAATCACCACCTCCCGTCGCCTGTAGCTCTCGAATTCCGTGCCCAAACCCGCGGCCTTTGCGCCTCCGCCACCACCACATAGCGCCGCCGCACCCCCCATACTTCCCGGCTTGGATGCACCTCTCCTAGCTCTTCGACCTCCAACAAACCGTTCGTAAAACCGTCAACCGTAGCTCGAGTTATCTCGATTCAAAGTTTTGAACTTTAGGTAATGTTTATTTCAGATTTTGCAACGCTTTTAAATGTCGCTGTGTCAGTTGTTAAAAGCTGAATTTTGATTTTTCATATGTATTTGTATTTGAATCGTTCCAGATCTGAAATCTATTTGAATACGAACACTGAATCGGATCGAACCTGTATCATCTTCTCAGACCAGACCACTGTGAGAATTTATTTATTTTTTATTTAATTTAATTTATTTAATTATTATTTGCATGATTGTTAATAGTAGATCAAATAAGACATGCGGTTTAGAACATGGATCTGAACTATTCACCCCGTATGATGTTGAATCTGATTTGCATGAGATTAGATCTGAAATTTTGAGGTTTAAATCTGAATTAATAATTAATTAAAATTAATTATGTGTTTAATCATGCCGTGTTGATTTTACATATGCCAAGTTATAACATCACCTAGTAATTACCTTGATGCTAGTTATTGGATTTGGACTTGTTGTTATGTTTGGATGTTGTGGTTATGCGATGTGATGAAAATTTACATTCGTATTTGATGCAAATAAAATAAGAATGCGACTTGTGGTGGAATTTGCATTTTATTATGTAAAATAAAAATAAGGATTTACATCGTATGAGAAAATTAACATTATTCTTAGTGTAATAATAAGTAATTACATCGTATGTGTAAATTAACATTTTTAATGTTAATATGATAGAAATTCAACCGTAGGATGTAAATTAACATTTTTAATGTTAATATGATAGAAATTCAACCGTAGGATGTAAATTAACATTTTTAATGTTAATATGATAGAAATTCAACCGTAGGATGTAAAATTTAAAATCAGCATTTGCGGTGACATGAAATTTACCTTTTATTATGTAAATAAAGTATTTTCACCGCATGTATAAATTTACATTATTTTTAATGAAAATTAAATAGTAAATTTAACCGTAGGATGTCATTAACATTTTTAATGTCAATTTTAAAAAGAAGTTTAACCGTAGGATTAGTTGACATTATTTTTAATATTAACATATATGAATTTCACCGTAGGAAGATTTACATTATTTTCTTTTTTTATGTAATAAAAAAATGGACTTTACATTGTAATTAAAGAGTGAATTTTACATTGTAAAGAATGGATTTTATATTGAAAATTTGATGATGTAAATAGAAAGACGATCTTTTTATATTGAGAATAAAAAAACAATATTTGTATTGTAAATAAAAAGATCACATCTTTGTTTTGTAAATAAAAAGATCACATCTTTGTTATGTAAATAAAAAGATCACATCTTTGTTTTGTAAATAAAAAGATCACATCTTTGTTTTGAAAATAAAAAGATCGCATCTTTGTTTTGAAAATAGAAAAGATAATATTTTTACATTGTAAAATAGAAAGTTAATATTTTTACATTGTAAAATAGAAAAGATGATATATTTTACATTGTAAAATAAAGAAGTTAATATTTTTACATTGTAAAATAGAGAAGTTGATATTTTTACATTGCAAAATATAAAAACTGGTATTTTTACATTATAAGTATAAAAGTTGATATCTTTACATTGTAAATATAAAAGAGAACACTTTTACATGGTACATAAAAAAAAGATGATGTTTTTACATTGTAAGTAAAAGAATGAAATTTTATGATGTAAAATAAATTGCATTTTCATATGAAATAAAAGAATGAATTTTTGCGATGTAAAATAAAAATAACATTTTTATATGTTATTTAGCTGTGAATTAGGTCCGTACGAAATAAATTACATTTTATTTTGTAATTTATGAATGAATTTACACCGTATAAAATAAATAACATTTTATTATGTAGTTTAAAAATGAATTTACACCGCATGAAAAAAAGTTACATTTTTATATGTAATTTATATATAAATTTGCACCGTATGTCGAAAATTACATTTTTCTATGTAATTAAAATGTAAATTTACATTGCATGACGAAAATTACATTTTTATATGTAAATTATAAAGTGAAGTTATGTCGTATATTAAAAATTACATTTTTCTTTGTAATTAATATGAGAATTCCATCGTATGTTAAAATTTACATTTTTATATGTAAATTATAAAGTGAATTAATGTCGTATGTTAAAAATTACATTTTCCTTTGTAATTAACATGGAAATTTCATCGTATGTGAAAATTTACATTTTTATATGTAAATTATATAGAGAATTACACCGTAGGATAAAATTTACATTTTTATATGTAATTAAAACATGAATTTACATTGTGTGTTAAATATTACATTTTTATATGTAATGTCTATAGGAAAGTATACCGTATGACAAAACTACATTTTTCTATGCAATTAAAGGATGAAATTTAATTGTATGATCGAAATTGCATTTTTCTTATGTATATATGTAACATGAAATGAGAATGGACATTAGAAATAAAATTGATTTATTTCAATGTAAATAGAAGTAGTGTTTGCATTGTAAATAAAAAATTATATTTTACAATGTAAATAGAAGTAGTGTTTGCATTGTAAATAAAAATTATATTTTATAATGTAAATAGAAGTAGTGTTTGCATTGTAATTAAAAAATTATATTTTACAATGTAAATAGAAGTAGTGTTTGCATTGTAATTAAAAATTATATTTTTTCAAATGTAAATAGAAGTAGTGTTTGCATTGTAATTAAAAATTATATTTTTTCAAATGTAAATAGAAGTAGTGTTTGCATTGTAATTAAAAATTATATTTTTCAAATGTAAATAGAAGTAGTGTTTGCATTGTAATTAAAAATTATATTTTTCAAATGTGAATTAGATGTAGTGTTTGCATTGTAATTAAAAAATTATATTTTTCAAATGTGAATTAGATGTAGTGTTTGCATTGTAATTAAAAATCATATTTTTATAATGTGAATTAGATGTAGTGTTTGCATTGTAATTAAAAATCATATTTTTACAATGTGAATTAGATGTAGTGTTTGCATTGTAATTACAAATCATAATTAAGAGTAGAGTTTGCATTGTCATTATAAATTATATTTTTATATGTAATTTAAAAGATTTTGAGTGTATCAAAATTTACATTTTCAATGTAAGGAAATAATGAATTTAGGATGCGGTAATATTATCTTCATTTTCGAATGAATTAAAATTTAGTAAGTATCGATAATTGTATAGAGCGTTGTTTTAATCAAACGACGTTATTATGATTTAATGATTATATATATATAATTAAAATTAAACGAATAGGGCGTGGTAGTTCGCGTTTTGAAATCGTACTTTTAAATGACTATACAAGAAGATCCGACCGTTGGATTTTCTTGAAACTTAAACCGTTAGGACCGTCTTGGAAAAATCTTTCCAACGATATATATTATGTTAAGATCCAACGGTTAGATTCTGAGAAATGTAAAAATCAAAATTGGTTGAATGCAGCGCCATAGTCGCCCATGGACTTAAGGCGTCGTTATATAAAAATTTAATTATTTTAAATAATTAAAATAGGAATGAATCGTTGATAAAAATAATTATTAATGTGTAAGAAGGAATTTAAATATATATATATATATGTATATATACGAGGATTATTTGGAAAGCCCGAGTTTATCTCATTCCAAATAATTTAACGACGTTTAAAAATCCAAGACTGGAAGACAGCGATTGAAGACCGTCAAATCTCCACATCGAATAGACGATGATGACTGTTGCCTTAGAATGGCTCGCTACCATGATAAGGTAATAGTAGGAGTTGCCCGGACGTAGTGTTGATTTGTACGGATTTGGCTTTCGCTCAGACCTAGAGCATAAGCTTATAAATGGATTGTGTGTCTGACATCGTACTCCATTATATATCATGTTATTAATCTTCTGTCGAATGTATGGATGTTTGGTGGCGGAGAATTTATTCTCTTGCTTAACACCCGTTCATATATTTCGGCAAAGGATTGGTAGTGTGATATGGAGTGATGATGTGGCATGCTAAGATGCATATGACCAAGGCTTTGTTGAAAAGCAGGCCTTGTGGGACGATCAAAGCATAGTCTGTTTAGGCATAGCTTTGTGTATAGCGTGACTTCGCGAGCCTCACACACCGGCGGAGTCTAAAACGGGAGAAGGGAACGCAGGGAGAGCAGCACGTTTCTTTCTAGCTAGAGTAGTGTCAGTGACCTACCAGCCCTGACATTTTACTTATGTGGATGATGGAATGAGGCGCCTCGGATGATAGGTCCTATAGGACTGGGAAACGTGTGTTCAGGTATAACTAATCCGCTAAGCTGTATTTGCGGACCGGCCCTGCAGCTATCCAAGGGTTCTCCACGGGGAATCCTGAGACATTAGCTATAGTGTCTCGAATCGGTAGGAGCTCCTCCCTAGCCTTGACTCATGATGGAAACCAATTTCCAATACGCCCCATTCGGATTTGATTGTATTACTAGTACGGAGGCATAATATATGGGTACCTATGCTTCCTAGGATTGATACATTATGATTGAAATTGTTTTTAAAACATATACACACTAATAATAATATCAAATTCGTTTTTAACGTATTAAGCATGTTTAATCACCATAAGGTAAAACTCTATCCTCTGGTGTGCGTTGCATTGTGTGATGGGAACTGAGTCTTATGGTGATTTCATTTTTCTAAAAAGCATTGCGTTGTTTTATGATTTACTTTAAGTTATGCACGGCAATCCATTAGAGCAAACCCGTTCCGCATTAGCGGCGTGGTCTTTGGATTTGTCCTATTAATAGTGATTAATTAGTTAAGAATTCTCACACCAGTCCCACGACTGACCCGTTGTTTGTTTCCACTTTTTTTGCAAACTCGGGTGCCCTCTTTCCACACGGGCAGTCGAGCAGTTGTCTACAGGTTTATCTCTTTAGCAGGATCCTGGATTGAAGCTTAAAGCTGTGTCCAGAATATTGGAAGTCTTCCGCTGCCTTAGTTATTTTGTTTTTGCTGCAATGTATTATAATATTGTAATTTACCTTCCGCTGTAAATTTTATTCAATGTACTCTGATATTCTGTACTCTGATGTAACATTTGTTATTAATGTTAAAAAAGTCTGCTGTTGTTCTGATGTGTTGTATTCCCAAAGTTAACGTAGGCGGGATTTGAACGGTCTTGGTCGATTTTGCAATCGATTAAGACCGGGCAAAATCCGACTCGTTACAGTTGGTATTAGAGCTTTGGTTAGCTCAAATCTTTGGGGTACAACTCATTAGAACTGAACAAAAGGCTCATCAGAGATTGGATTAGTAATATCCAATAAGAATACTCGTTAGAGATAGGATCAGCAGTATCCTAGAATGAGAAAACTCATTAGAGATAGGGTTAGTAATGCCCTAGAATGAGTTGAGAGTAGCAAGCCTATAATATACGTATTTGTGATTTATTATACTCTATTTTAGAAAATATGATTTTGAATATATAAAAAGTTATATATTTGAAAGTTAATCAACTAATGAAATTATTTAAACCAATGGAGAAAATATATATATAAATTACTTAGTTAATTAATCAACTTTTAGCTTCGTCCCTTTTCGAGGACGAAAAGTTTTTAAGTGGGGGATACTGTAACAACCCTGAATTTTGGGGCCAATTTAAAATTTATTTTAAGTGATTTTAATGAGTTTTGATATTTAAAATAATCTATTTTAAATAATAATGATCACAAATTTGATTCAAATCGAAGTTAGAATGAATAATTTAATTTTAATTATAAAAAGAGTTAGAAATAGCGCGGTAGTTTGAAAAGTCAAACTTGAAATTTGACTGACCATACAGGACGCAAAATTTAACGGATTTTAGTGAAACCGAAAATATTAGAATCTATTTAAAAATATCTTTCCAACGAATCTGAAAAATTGAAATTTCATAACAGGATTCAAAAGTTATGCCCAAATTAAAATCTAGAACAGTCGCTACGAAATGTATAAGGGTCAAAATGCCACTTTTCACATACGAAGGAATTTCGACTCGAAACCACTTCCATTGAGTTCGAAATGACGTTTCTGCATTGAAAAACAGTAAACACTTATATATTTCGAGTTTCAGAAATTATTTGTTTAAAAATGTATTTTTAATATTAAATATATTGGCCTTAAAAATAGTCATTTTTCAAACGACCTCTGTTTTCGACGAAACCACTTTTGTTGGAACCGGAATGTCAAATTATTGCTAGGTTTCAATTTTCAGAATTTTTCGAATTAATATGTGAACGTGGGAAAAGAAAATGTGTTTTGACTATTTTAGTTAAATTTAAACGCCTTAAAAATAGCCATTTTTCAAACAGTCTCAGAATACGACGAAAATAATTTTGTTGGGTTTGTATCGTCAAAACAAAGCTAAAAATGATTTTTTGGTAATTTTTAGAATTATTATATAATTATAATTGATTTTTTTAGTGTAAACGGACAATTTTTTATTTTAAAAATTCATTAAAAATTCATACGAGCTCAGAATTGAACGAAATTAGTTTTTCTAGGTCCGCAGCGTCAAAACCTAGCTAAATATATTTTTCGGGAATTTTTGAAGTTAATTTGTGACCCCGGTGAATTTTCATGTACGGTCAATATTTAATTAATTAATTTTTAATAGGATTTTAAATAAAAAACGTTACAGACCTCAGAATTGGAACCCGGGACATAGCCCATCGCGTTCAGAAGGTGTCAAAACCCTAAGAACGACAGTAAGCAGGCCTAATTCTGAGTTCGGACCAAATCGGGCTTAAACGGGCTAATTAAATTATTAAATAATGATTAGGAAAACCTAATATAATATTATAAAATCCAAAAATACTATTCATCTTTCCTCCTCTCGTCATATTTCAGCCGCAAGGAACCCATCATGGTTCAAAAATTCATTCTCCGATTTCTTCCTCAATTCTCAACGAAATCCTTCGTGTAAATACACGTTTCGAAGAGATTTTCGTGCTCTTCAATCTCCGACAAGAATCACCACCTCCCGTCGCCTGTAGCTCTCGAATTCCGTGCCCAAACCCGCGGCCTTTGCGCCTCCGCCACCACCACATAGCGCCGCCGCACCCCCATACTTCCCGGCGTGGATGCACCTCTCCTAGCTCTTCGACCTCCAACAAACCGTTCGTAAAACCGTCAACCGTAGCTCGAGTTATCTCGATTCAAAGTTTTGAACTTTAAGTAATGTTTATTTCAGATTTTGCGATGCTTTTAAATGTCGCTGTGTCAGTTGTTAAAAGCTGAATTTTGATTTTTCATATGTATTTGTATTTGAATCGTTCCAGATCTGAAATCTATTTGAATACGAACACTGAATCGGATCGAACCTGTATCATCTTCTCAGACCAGACCACTGTGAGAATTTATTTATTTTTTATTTAATTTAATTTATTTAATTATTATTTGCGTGATAGTTAATAGTAGATCAAATAAGACATGCGGTTTAGAACATGGATCTGAACTATTCACCCCGTATGATGTTGAATCTGATTTGCATGAGATTAGATCTGAAATTTTGAGGTTTAAATCTGAATTAATAATTAATTAAAATTAATTATGTGTTTAATCATGCCGTGTTGATTTTACATATGCCAAGTTATAACATCACCTAGTAATTACCTTGATGCTAGTTATTGGATTTGGACTTGTTGTTATGTTTGGATGTTGTGGTTATGCGATGTGATGAAAATTTACATTCGTATTTGATGCAAATAAAATAAGAATGCGACTTGTGGTGGAATTTGCATTTTATTATGTAAAATAAAAATAAGGATTTACATCGTATGAGAAAATTAACATTATTCTTAGTGTAATAATAAGTAATTACATCATATGTGTAAATTAACATTTTTAATGTTAATATGATAGAAATTCAACCGTAGGATGTAAATTAACATTTTTAATGTTAATATGATAGAAATTCAACCGTAGGATGTAAAATTTAAAATCAGCATTTGCGATGACATGAAATTTACCTTTTATTATGTAAATAAAGTATTTTCACCGCATGTATAAATTTACATTATTTTTAATGAAAATTAAATAGTAAATTTAACCGTAGGATGTCATTAACATTTTTAATGTCAATTTTAAAAAGAAGTTTAACCGTAGGATTAGTTGACATTATTTTTAATATTAACATATATGAATTTCACCGTAGGAAGATTTACATTTTTTTTTATGTATTAAAAAGAATGGACTTTACATTGTAATTAAAGAGTGAATTTTACATTGTAAAGAATGGATTTTATATTGAAAATTTGACGATGTAAATAGAAAGACGATATTTTTATATTGAGAATAAAAAAATAATATTTGTATTGTAAATAAAAAGATCACATCTTTGTTTTGTAAATAAAAAGATCACATCTTTGTTTTGTAAATAAAAAGATCACATCTTTGTTTTGTAAATAAAAGATCACATCTTTGTTTTGTAAATAAAAAGATCACATCTTTGTTTTGTAAATAAAAAGATCACATCTTTGTTTTGTAAATAAAAAGATCACATCTTTGTTTTGAAAATAAAAAGATCACATCTTTGTTTTGAAAATAGAAAAGATAATATTTTTACATTGTAAAATAGATAAGATGATATATTTTACATTGTAAAATAAAGAAGTTAATATTTTTACATTGTAAAATAGAGAAGTTGATATTTTTACATTGTAAAATATAAAAACTGATATTTTTACATTATAAGTATAAAAGTTGATATCTTTACATTGTAAATATAAAAGAGAACACTTTTACATGGTACATAAAAAAAAAGATGATGTTTTTACATTGTAAGTAAAAGAATGAAATTTTATGATGTAAAATAAATTGCATTTTCATATGAAATAAAAGAATGAATTTTTGCGATGTAAAATAAAAATAACATTTTTATATGTTATTTAGCTGTGAATTAGGTCCGTACGAAATAAATTACATTTTATTTTGTAATTTATGAATGAATTTACACCGTATAAATAAATAACATTTTATTATGTAGTTTAAAAATGAATTTACACCGCATGAAAAAAAGTTACATTTTTATATGTAATTTATGTATAAATTTGCACCGTACGTCGAAAATTACATTTTTCTATGTAATTAAAATGTAAATTTACATTGCATGACGAAAATTACATTTTTATATGTAAATTATAAAGTGAAGTTATGTCATATATTAAAAATTACATTTTTCTTTGTAATTAATATGAGAATTCCATCGTATGTTAAAATTTACATTTTTATATGTAAATTATAAAGTGAATTAATGTCGTATGTTAAAAATTACATTTTCCTTTGTAATTAACATGGAAATTTCATCGTATGTGAAAATTTACATTTTTATATGTAAATTATATAGAGAATTACACCGTAGGATAAAATTTACATTTTTATATGTAATTAAAACATGAATTTACATTGTGTGTTAAATATTACATTTTTATATGTAATGTCTATAGGAAAGTATACCGTATGACAAAACTACATTTTTCTATGCAATTAAAGGATGAAATTTCATTGTATGATCAAAATTGCATTTTTCTTATGTATATATGTAACATGAAATGAGAATGGACATTAGAAATAAAATTGATTTATTTCAATGTAAATAGAAGTAGAGTTTGCATTGTAAATAAAAAATTATATTTTACAATGTAAATAGAAGTAGTGTTTGCATTGTAATTTAAAATTATATTTTACAATGTAAATAGAAGTAGTGTTTGCATTGTAATTAAAAATTATATTTTACAATGTAAATAGAAGTAGTGTTTGCATTGTAATTAAAAATTATATTTTTTCAAATGTAAATAGAAGTAGTGTTTGCATTGTAATTAAAAATTATATTTTTTCAAATGTAAATAGAAGTAGTGTTTGCATTGTAATTAAAAATTATATTTTTCAAATGTGAATTAGATGCAGTGTTTGCATTGTAATTAAAAAATTATATTTTTCAAATGTGAATTAGATGTAGTGTTTGCATTGTAATTAAAAATCATATTTTTACAATGTGAATTAGATGTAATGTTTGCATTGTAATTAAAAATCATATTTTTACAATGTGAGTAAGATGTAGTGTTTGCATTGTAATTACAAATCATAATTAAGAGTAGAGTTTGCATTGTCATTAGAAATTATATTTTTATATGTAATTTAAAAGATTTTGAGTGTATCAAAATTTACATTTTCAATGTAAGGAAATAATGAATTTAGGATGCGGTAATATTATCTTCATTTTCAAATGAATTAAAATTTAGTAAGTATCGATAATTGTGTAGAGCGTTGTTTTAATCAAACGACGTTATTATGATTTAATGATTATATATATATATAATTAATTAAAATTAAACGAATAGGGCGTGGTAGTTCGCGTTTTGAAATCGTACTTTTAAATGACTATACAAGAAGATCCGACCGTTGGATTTTCTTGAAACTTAAACCGTTTTTCAAATGTTAGTTGGTCAATTTCATCAAACATTTTTGTGCATATTAAAGTGAACTAAGGTTAAAAATGAACACATAAAAAGAAGGTCAATATTAGTCCATTAGAACACTCGTTGGTAGTTCCCGAGTTATAAAGTCATTATCAATAATCTCAATAGAAACGAACAAAAAATATAATGATTTAGAAATCATAAAATTAACAACTTGTAAATCAAGATAACAACTGTAGAAAACTAAAAAAATCTAAGTGAAACAAAATGAAATAAATTCTTTTTCAGGATTACTGATGAAATGGGTTGAAAAATAATTTTTACATAAATAATGATGGTGAGTGAAGTAGTGTTACAGAACAAGTATGAAGGGAACTATGAAATAAACTAATGCGGAATTAATGGAGTTTTCAGACGTTATCTTATGTTAACATGGGATGAGTCATTGATATGTTTATCTAAAATATTTCCCAATTTTCTTTTTCTCCACAATTGAAATGAGAAATTTTATTATAAAGGTTTATAAGATAATTTATGTATTTTAATAAAAGTATATAAAAAAATTCAAACAAAATTTTGGCATATTAATTCGATGAGCTAACATATCCCTTGCGATGTAGATCATAATATCTGTATACACACAATATATGACATGCATAGATTAATATGCTATACATGCAGACACATAGGTATATATGATATATGTATATGAAAAAACTTAACATAAATTAAATAATATTATGTGATTCTACAAAAGTTTAATAAGATAAAAGATTTTGTCTAAATAAAATTTAGAAATGTTATAAATAAATTGTAATCCATTAACTCAATAATGATTTGGTATGGTTAAAAAAATTGAAAATCACTTATTATTTGTGCTGTAGACGGACCTAGTTCCAACAACTTATACAACCAATTCTTCTTCACATATATCATTGATTTTTTTGTTTCAAATTCCATGTAGTATGAAAATAGTTAAGATTACTGCAATATTCTTATTCACTTAGTGAATTGATAGCTAACGACCAATCATTGAAAAAAAAGTTAGTAATCTTGTTCACTCGAAGAATTATTAGCTAAAGACCAATCACGGAAAAAATTTGATATTCTTTCTTCCCTTCTTCATTCTCCCAAAAGTTCTTCCTTTTCATCAACCAGAGCGTCTTCTTCTTCTTCTTCAAAACCTACTATTTTCCAAACAATTTCCAAGAGATTCCACGCACATTACATGAGAAGAATACGGAAAAACATCAGACACTGATTTGATAAATGCAAGTCAATATCATTGACAATAATCTTAGAAAGCTCATCTTCTCTATAAAGTTTTCTAACACATGTACGAGTCTAAATACATGATTCTGTTGTTTCCATACTAAAAATGTCAAAGTAATACTGAATGAAGCTATAGTTGAAGTATGAAAAACCATAGGAAACAAGGCAAATTATACTGATTATTTTTTAGGGTGCAATCTAAAAAGCAGAATTTGGTGTATAACCTTAATTCATCTAGGATGAAAAAGAAGATCAGATAATATATTTGTATATGAACTATTGGTAGTTTCATAACAATGGCATAATTCACATTACTTGCATAATTTTCATTTTGAGCTTCATTTTGAAATCATAAACTTTTCTGATTGTATAATAATTGTCTAGATTATCAAATTTCAAAGTAGTTAAGGTGTGTCCGGGTCTCGCTTCACTTATTGTTATCATTTTTGTTGTTTTCAACTTATTATCATTTATTTTTCCACGTATGCATAGTCGATAATTGAATTTAAGGAGGGGGTAATTATGCATTCCACTTTTGACTATAAGTTCTCACTTTCATCACTACAAGTAGAACTTAACTAAATTCGAATATGCACTTATTTCTTCTGCTTCGTTTTGCTTTTTAATATGTTTTAGCCACTAGGTACATAATATTCCCCTTTACACTACAAGAAAAGGAGTTATCTACAATTGCAACTCATAGCATTTTGGTTTCCTTGCTGTAGAAATCAAGCAGGAGTACGTTGGTTTTATCTTAAAACGTTGAGATAAATTTAAGCGGGAATGAATTTTCACTTCCCTCCATTATTACTAAAATCGGGCGCGAATCCTTAATATTTCCCCAAAATTTTAAATTCTCAATTACAAATTTTCCATCCAATTTTCATCGTCCGCCTGGTCTCCGTCTCACTCTCGAATCTCCAGTCACTTCGCACTGTTGCTCATGGTCTCTCGGTTGTCATAACGGAAGGCAATCGGTTCCAGTGGAGGAATTTCCATTCCAGTGGATGTCGGACCCATAGATCCCGTTCAGTCTTCGTCGTCCTTAAGTTGCTGTAAGTGTTGCCTTGACTAATTTAACTTTTTCATTAATTAGCCGATGTTCAGTTTTTTCTGACATCTGGTATGCCTGCTAAAAATGTTGACTGTGTTATGAGCAGTTTATAAGTTGCGGTGTCTCATTTAGTATCACTTTTTTATTTTAGTAGTTTTGTTAATTTGATTGTACTCAACAATAGACTATTACTTCAAATTTTGGAAATTTGCTTGCTTATGTAGTAGACGATGATGGATAAAAATTGGTTGAATCTACATAGGTAACTACATAATTCTCAACATAAATGTAAATTGAAAATCATATCCTATATTTTGATGAAAGCTAAAAGATGTTTTTTTTTCAAAGAACTATTAGTGAGTATAAGCAAGGAGCACGGAAGTTTGTGGATACCTCTATGAAAAATTCTGGAAATGTAGAAAAAAATCTATGTCCTTGCGTAAAGTGTCGAAATCTTAGTCATCAATATGAGAAGGTGGCAGTTGAGCATCTGATTATAAAGGGAATGGATTGTGTATATAAGACAAGTAGGTGGTATTGCCACGGTGAGCACATAAATATAAGCACAGATGTAACACCCCACCTCCGCCAGGGTCACTCTTGCAAGTACACTGGCTTTGGAGGGGTGTTGGACAAGGCAAACATGCATAAAGATATCACAAGACAGAACATATAAGTAAAATAGAGTAAGTAAAGCAGCGGATAAAACTACTATTTCAAAACCATAGTCAACTTACATCAAAAGTACCGAGTCATTATTTTCCAACTACTACAAGTCTAGAAACATAAGCTGAAAACTGGAAATAACATAAAGTAAACTATCCCCAAAGTAGACGTGGTAAAGCCATAGCGAGCTCAAGTCCAAACCGTACATGAGCTATCCAGAAAGCAAGCTAAAGATCCAAGCTAGGTGCTAGTGTTCCCACCCTGAGAACCTAGGGGGGGAACGGAAGAAAAGAGGCGAAAGAAAAAGGGTCAGTCATAAAGACTGGTAAGTCCTACCTACTATTAGTATAAAAACTAATAAAGTTAACTAAACATGAGAAACTGGGATGAAACATAACTGGCATGATAAATAGATAACAAGGTAGATCAAGTGTGGCATCGCATATACAAGGTTAAGTTTTTTTTTTTTGCACCAATAGTACTAGTAATCCAACCCATGTCAAGTATAAACAAGAAATGATCCCTTGGCCCAATATCATGAGATGACCTAAGTCGGGGCCCAACTACACGGTCTAGTCGATCGGCTCCCTATAAGCCTAACTCGTCGAGTGTCGGTGTCATACGGCCCAATCACGAATGTAGTCAAACTGTGCAAGGTCCACCCTAGGGTGTATCAAGTCCTAAGGTGCCAACCACTGACACGAATCAAGCACGCACAGTCCAAACCTACCGGTGCCCGTGCCTACTTTTTCAACTCCGGACTATGTGCACGACCATAGTCCGCCTGAACCTACACCGGCGCACCAACTCAGCCGTCGTTGTGGTCACTTACAATCAGCCCAGTAATCGTGCCCCACCCTAGCCTAGTCCCTAGGGTATCGTTGATACATCCAAGAGGGTTACTGCTGAAAAGGACCGCGTAACTAGGGTTTCTAACGGGTTAAGTGTGGTTAACCTTATCCCATCATGTATCAAGTTAAGTGTACCCAAGTGGATCATGACTTAACCCCATCCAATCCATCGTGTTCAATTGGTTAAGTATTCAAGTGGTCCATGACTTAACCCTACCATGTGGCATTAATTAACTTAATGCACCCCAACCTCTCACATTATACTTTGTTGTGGTTACTAGTTAAGCCGGGCGGGTCCGGGTAGCTTTACACCACAACCTAGTCTAACCTCGGGTTTTAAGTGCGATATGACCAACTACTCACATTGGGTCCTATTGTTTGTAGCCACTAGTTAAGCCGGTCGGTTCCGGGTAGATTTATGCTACAAACTCAACCCAACCTCGAGTTGGCCACTTTCATGTTTTCTACATGTCATGTCCACGTTCATGTTTTCAAGCATAATCACATGTCATATTTTCAAGTCATGTTTCATGTCATTTAAGTTTACCCATAACGTAACCCCATCGCAAGTAAGTTCGCATCAACACAAATAGATCAAAAGGGGGAATATAATGATATGATGAGTTGGGCATAAAGTGGCAAAGTCTATCACAAGTTTAACATGGTGATATATGTGGCAAAGGTGTTCATCACAACTAGCATATGGCATTATTGGCCTCAAAACATGTATGACATCAACTTAGCAAATAGGTGATAACATGGTCATAGTTAACATAGGATGATAACTTGTGATTAGCATATGGTTCATAACATTATAGGCAAGTTAACATAAAGATCATGAGGGGTTCTATGTTGCATTTATGCATAACTACCAAGTTCTATGTTGCATTATGCATAACCACCAAACAAAGCTCATAGCTTTCTACCCAAAAATCAAGGTAAATGATACTAGGTTCATGATAGTGCCACAATCATAGATCAAAAGAGTCATAAATGGATCTATGCATACAAATATAGCCCAAGGCAAGTATTATACCCAAAAGTCTCATTTCAACTTGCTACATGATCATATTAACTTCATAGTTTAAATCTAAGAGTAGAGTGGGGCTTACAAAGCGTGGCTATGAGAACTAGAACCAAATAAAATAAGATAGAGATGTTGTAGAAGCTCTAGGAATGATGTAGCAACACAAATAGCCTTGAGAATAAGTAGCTCCTTTGATTTGATGAAGAAAGATGGCTCCTTTTTGCCTTAGAAGCTCTCAAGATGAAGATGGAGGCCATGATTAGGGAGCATTTAGGAAGCACTTAGTTGTTAGGTTGATTTGTGATGATTTAGGCTAGGTATTAGGGTGTTTTTATAGGTGTAGAGACTAGTTTAGGCCATAGGATTAACCCTAATTCAGATCTGAGCCATCAAATCACGTCACAAGCCAACAAAACAAGACCCAGGAGCCAAAACAGGTGCACCAGGCCAAACTGGCCCGACCACCCTGGTCGACAGGGGTGTCGACTGGGCAGTCGACACCACCTGGGGCAAGTCGACTCCTAAGTCGACTCCCCAGTCGACTTGGGGGCTGGGCGGGAAATTTTCCCGCCCAGTCTGTTTGGCTCCAGATTTGAAATTTGAACTGTTTTTGAACTTGAAATTTTCTGAAAACTTTGACGGGCCATAACTTGGTCATATGGACTCCGATTCTCGAAAACTCGGACTCTATTTCGCGTATTTTTCCGAGACGAACGCAATGGCACAGCCCGTTTCCCTTGATTCAGATTTTAACATTTAATTCTGCCTTGATTAATGTTATAACATGTTATTCAAAATACGGGTTGTTACATTCTCCCCACCTTAAAGGATTTCGTCCCCGAAATCTTCGAGTTAGGAAGAACGTATCCTACCATCCATCATCCATCTACTCAAAACATCATCCACGAGCAGTCATTATCCCTAAAAGATTCTAAATGATGTATGATCATATGCGAAAGGTGTGTGTATATGTACTTATCTAATGCGAAAATCAGGCGGTTACTGATTCAGTAAACCTCCTTAATGCAAAGTATGTTAGTGAAATGAGTCCATATGTATGCAAATTCCTAACATAATTTATAATCTCTACATGAGTGCACATGACATTCATCCATATGCAACATCCACGTGATAGCATAACAAGTTTCATCCATGAATAAGTATAAGCACTCATGCATATGCAATATGAAAGTGTGTGAGCCGATCTTAGTGCCTAATGTGTATCATGCATCCACGAGTATCCACTTGCAAACACTTGCAACCACTTGCAAACATCAAGCATAACATGTTTCAAATACATGTTTCATCCAAAGGGTTTCTACCTAAGGTTCTCATGACAAGGTTAACGAGATAACAAGAAAAATATGGATAGCAAAAGAAAGATATGCTAACTAGGAAAAGAGATTGAGAATGTACCCTCAAAAAGGAATGGATAAAGCCCACGCATCTTCTCCTCGGTTTCCCAAGTTGCATCTTCATCGGCTTCACTCCACTGAACCTTTACTAACTTGACTTCTCGATTCCTCAGCTTCTTGATCTCCGTTCCCAAGATACGAATCAAAGCTCGTCTCAAAGTTGCCTCTTTTTCTACCTCCACGCCTTCAAGAATGCTAGGCTCAACTACCTCGGCTGACTCATGTAGGCACTTTCGGAGATGCGAGACATGAAAAACATTGTGCACTCCGGCCAGCTTCTCGGGCAATTCCACCTTATAAGCCATCTTCCCAATCCTCTCTATGATAGGGAAGGGTCCTACGAACCTTGGTGCCAGCTTCCCAACTGCTCCAAAACGAACCACATTTCGCAAAGGAGAAACCTTCACAAAGACCATATCTCCAACTTCAAACTCTAAGTCTGTCCTTCGCTTGTCTGCATAGGATTTCTGTTTGTCTTGGGCCGTTTTCATCCGCCTTCGAATCAACTCAACCTTCTCGGATGTGTCCCTTATCATGTCGGGCCCAAGTATAAGCTTATCCGTCGTCTCCCACCAACATGTTGGTGACTTGCACGGCCTCCCATACAAAGCTTCGAATGGTGCCATCCCTATGCTTGCTTGGTAGCTGTTATTATAAGCAAACTCTATGAGAGGAAGGTGGTCTTCCCAAGTGCCACCAAAGTCAAGAATGCATAGCCTCAACAGATCTTCTAGTAACCTATTCACCCTTTCGGTCTGGCCATCCGTCTGTGGGTGATAGGCCGTACTTAGATTCAATCGCGTACCCATTGCTTCTTGCAAACTATTCCAGAACTGGCTAGTGAAGATTGGGTCACGATCGCTAACTATGCTAGAAGGAACTCCATGCAATCGCACTATCTCTCGAAGATAAACAGATGCTAGCCATGATGTGGTCCTCTTGCTCTTCACCGGAATAAAATGGGCGCTCTTTGTGAGTCTATCCACTATGACCCATATGCTAGTATTCCCCTTCCTTGATCTCGGCAATCCATCCACAAAATCCTTAGAGATACTTTCCCACTTCCATAGCGGGACCTCCAATGGATGCAGTAGCCCACCGGGCTTCTTCGACTCGGCCATTGGCCGACAAACAATGCATCTAGAAACAAACTCTGCCACATCCTTTTTCATCCCATCCCAAAAGAAAATGCGCTTCATATCCCGGTACATCTTATCCCCTCCGGGATGTATGGTCATCCTCGAGTGATGCGCCTCCTCAAGAACTTTATTTACTAAGTCTCCCACTCGTGGGACACATAGTCTTCCATCATGCCTTAGCCATCCCTTGTCATCAATAGTATATCTAGCGAGATGACTTGACGTCTCACCTCGAATCAACTTGTCCATGATCTCGGCTATCTGCAGGTCTTCCCTCTGTGAAGCCCCAACTTGATCAAGAAGTGTAGGTCTAAGCTCAAGGGATGCTAACGAACCAGTCATCGACCCAACAACAGGTGCAAAATCAAAGGTTGCCAAGAACTCTAGGCTCTTCATCTCAACAAACAAGGGACTCAAAGTCAACCTTCTTCTGCTTAGCGCATCCGCCACAACATTACCCTTGCCAGGGGTATAAGCTATCTCGAAGTCATATGATGCTAAGAATTCCATCCACCTCTGCTGCCTTAGATTCAAATCTTTCTGTGAGAAGAGGTACTTGAGTGACTTGTGATCAGTATATAACTCAAACCTTTCACCTAGAAGATAGTGGCACCACGATTTGAGTGCAAAAACGATCGCCGCCAATTCCAAATCATGAGTGGGATAGTTCTTCTCATGAACTTTGAGTTGCCTACCCCCAAAGCATATCACTCTCCCTTCTTGCATCAGGACAGCACCTAATCCCGTGCCACATGCATCGGTGTACACGGTAAACAACTTCCCTCCATCGGGTAATGCTAGAACTGGAGCTGTGGTGAGGGCTTTCTTGAGCCTTTGAAAAGCAAGCTCACACTCTAAGTCCCATGCAAAGACTAAGTTCTTCTTCGTTAACTTAGTAAGAGGGGCTGAAATCCTAGCGAAGTCCTTAATGAACTTCCTATAAAATCCTGCCAGACCGAGAAAGCTTCTCACTTTAGTTGCATTCTTCGGAACTTTCCAGTCTTGTACCGCCACCACTTTAGCGGGATCCGCAGCTAAGCCCTGCTTAGAAACTATATGCCCAAGGAACCGAACTTCCTTTCTCCAGAAATGGCATTTAGAGAACTTGGCTTTCAACTGATGAGCTCTAAGTGTATCCATAACCTCTTTGAGGTGTGTAGCATGCTCTTCCTCGTCCTTAGAGAAGACCAGAATATCATCCACGAAGACAACCACAAACTTGTTAAGGAACTCCCTGAACACCCTACTCATCAAATCAACAAAGTATGCGGGTGCATTAGTCAAACCGAACGACATGACTAGCCATTCAAAGAATCCATCTGGAGTCCTAAACGCAGTCTTGTCAATACTATCCTCAGCCACTCTAAGCTGATGGAATCCGGTGGCTAGATCGAGCTGAGAGAAAACAGAAGCACCAACAAGCTGGTCAAAGAGATCATCAATCCTCGGTAACGGGCGCCTATTCTTCTTTGTCAGCTTATTCAACTCATGATAATCAACACATAGACGAAGCGAACCATCCTCCTTAGTAGCGAATACCACCGGAGCACCCCATTCTGAAATGCTTCGCCTAATGAAATTTTTCTCAAGCAACTCCTTGATTTGCTTGCTAAGCTCTCTTCTTTCTCGCGGGGCCATGTGCCTAACAGGCAATGAAACTGGCTTGGCATTATCAACCAGATAAATACGGAAGTCTATCTCGCATTTAGGGGGTAACCCCTTCACCTCATCAAAAACATCAGGATATTCTCGGACTACCCTCACAGATTGAAGATTGTCAATAGACGAGTCGAGGGATTCAAGAAAACATAACATGACGGGATCCAGAGGGTTACAAGAAATCTCTAGGGTATTGCCAAGGCGAGTCATAAGCCTCACTACCATATGCTCACAATCGAGAATGGCTCCATAACTGGACAACTAATCCATGCCCAAAATCAACCCGTATCCCATGAACCCGAGAACATAAGCATTACATGTGAATTTACGGTCAAGATAGAAATCCTCAAATCCATACAAATCATAGATAGATGGGCGGAACCCCCAATTGGATTTGAAACACTAACGGGATCCTCAACTAGACTAGTACTTAGGTGCAAACTTTCAACAATGTCAGAAGAAATAAAGGTATGCGATGCGCCAGAATCAAATAAAGTTCGAACAGTAAAACCGGAAATATAAACAAGGCTTTCTACAGAAATACTACCTCGGTCTGGAACTGGAGCAGTGTTTAGAGCATGCATCTGCCCTCCAGAAGGTCCTGCTCGCTGAGTCTGTCCTTGCCCCTGTCCTTGCTTCTTTGGGCAATCCTTACTGAAGTGTCCAGCCTCTCCGCAATGAAAGCATTCTCCCAACTTCCTCTTCTTCTTCCTACAATCTTTGGCTATGTGTCCAATGATCCCACAGAAGTTGCACTTTCTTGTGTCCTTTGCCTTGTTGTTGTTGGCCTTGTTACCCTTGTTGTTCTTGTTGCTCTTGTTGTTTTGGTTGCTCTGATTGCTCTGATTTCCTCCCCACTTGGAGTCCGCCTTCTTGGTTTGAGTCTCATTAGGCTTGACTTCTTTCTTGCCATTCTTATCATCTCCCTAAAGCAAGGCCATATCCACTAAGCTCTCAAAAGTGGCCCCCATGGGTATATAAGACATGGCTAAACCTTGTAATGGCTCATTCAATCCTCGTGCAAAGCGTAGAGCCTTCTTCTGGGGTGTGTTAACCATGTCCAAACCGAATTGAGCAAGCTGGTTAAACTTATTCACATACTCCCTCACTGTCATGCCCCCTTGCTTCAAAGATATAAACTTCTCCATTTGTAGATTCTCCTCAGCAGATGATAGAAACTTAAGCCCAAACCTCATCCTAAAGTCGGCCCAAGTCTCTATAGGCCTAGTAGCGTTGGTGACCTCCCACCAATAAGCAGCTTCCTCTTTCAATAGCCATACTGCGAATAGAACTTTTCTACGGTCTTCCACATCAAAGATGGCAAAGAGGTCTTCAGTTTCTTTTAACCAGTTTCTTGCCTCCACATAAGTCTCTGTCCCAACAAAATTCTTGCCACCCATCGCATTAAAGTCTTTGCAAATCTTTGCGAAATCCGCTTGTGGACGCTGAGGAGGAGGAGGAGGAACCTCAGGTACGGGAGGAGGAGTGGGAGTGTTTGCTGGGCCCGCATTGTTGGCCCTAGCTTCCAAGTACCTCCGGAACCATCCGGGTATGGGTACTCCCTCGGGAAGGTTAAGATCGGCCATGCTGAAAAAGGGAAAAGATAGACTTAGAACGAGGAAACAAAGGATAGTGCTAATGGCTTTTGGGGAATAGCCTTTTATAATAAACTAGACTTTTCTTGGAAAATACTTCTTTATCATCGGTTTTGAAAATAGTTTTTCAAAAGGTAAGTTTTAAAAACCTTTTGCTCAAATCTTGTAAACCTTATGCTCTGATACCAAATGTAACACCCCACCTCTGCTAGGGTCACTCTTGCAAGTACACTGGCTTTGGAGGGATGTTGGACAAGGTAAACATGCATAAAGATATCACAAGACAGAACATATAAGTAAAACAGAGTAAGTAAAGCAGCAGATAAAACTACTATTTCAAAACCATAGTCAACTTACATCAAAAGTACCGAGTCATTATTTTCCAACTACTACAAGTCTAGAAACATAAACTGAAAACTGGAAATAACATAAAGTAAACTATCCCCAAAGTAGACGTGGTAAAGCCATAGCGAGCTCAAGTCCAAACCGTACATGAGCTATCCAGAAAGCAAGCTAAAGATCCAAGCTAGGTGCTAGTGTTCCCACCCTGAGAACCTGGGGGGGGGGGGAACGGAAGAAAAGAGGCGAAAGAAAAAGGGTCAGTCATAAAGACTGGTAAGTCCTACCTACTATTAGTATAAAAACTAATAAAGTTAACTAAACATGAGAAACTGGGATGAAACATAACTGGCATGATAAATAGATAACAAGGTAGATCAAGTGTGGCATCGCATATACAAGGTTAAGTTTTTTTTTGCACCAATAGTACTAGTAATCCAACCCATGTCAAGTATAAACAAGAAATGATCCCTTGGCCCAATATCATGAGATGACCCAAGTCGGGGCCCAACTACACGGTCTAGTCGATCGGCTCCCTATAAGCCTAACTCGTCGAGTGTCGGTGTCATACGGCCCAATCACGAATGTAGTCAAACTGTGCAAGGTCCACCCTAGGGTGTATCAAGTCCTAAGGTGGAAACCACTGACATGAATCAAGCACGCACAGTCCAAACCTACTGGTGCCCGTGCCTACTTTTTCAACTCCGGACTATGTGCACGACCATAGTCCGCCTGAAACTACACCGGCGCACCAACTCAGCCGTCGTTCTGGTCGCTTACAATCAGCCCAGTAATCGTGCCCCACCCTAGCCTAGTCCCTAGGGTATCGTTGATACATCCAAGAGGGTTACTGCTGAAAAGGACCGCGTAACTAGGGTTTCTAACGGGTTAAGTGTGGTTAACCCTATCCCATCATGTATCAAGTTGGTTAAGTGTACCCAAGTGGTTCATGACTTAACCCCATCCAATCCATCGTGTTCAATTGGTTAAGTATTCAAGTGGTCCATGACTTAACCCTACCATGTGGCATTAATTAACTTAATGCACCCCAACCTCTCACATTAGACTTTGTTGTGGTTACTAGTTAAGCCGGGCGGGTCCGGGTAGCTTTACACCACAACCTAGTCTAACCTCGGTTTTAAGTGCGATATGACCAACTACTCACATTGGGTCCTATTGTTTGTAGCCACTAGTTAAGCCGGTCGGTTCCGGGTAGATTTATGCTACAAACTCAACCCAACCTCGAGTTGGCCACTTTCATGTTTTCTACATGTCATGTCCACGTTCATGTTTTCAAGCATAATCACATGTCATATTTTCAAGTCATGTTTCATGTCATTTAAGTTTACCCATAACGTAACCCCATCGCACGTAAGTTCGCATCAACACAAATAGATTAAAAGGGGAACATAATGATATGATGAGTTGGGAATAAAGTGGCAAAGTCTATCACAAGTTTAACATGGTGATATATGTGGCAAAGGTGTTCATCACAACTAGCATATGGCATTATTGGCCTCAAGACATGTATGACATCAACTTAGCAAATAGGTGATAACATGGTCATAGTTAACATAGGGTGATAACTTGTGATTAGCATATGGTTCATAACATCATAGGCAAGTTAACATAAAGATCATGAGGGGTTCTATGTTGCATTTATGCATAACTACCAAGTTCTATGTTGCATTATGCATAACCACCAAACAAAGCTTATAGCTTTCTACCCAAAAATCAAGGTAAATGATACTAGGTTCATGATAGTGCCACAATCATAGATCAAAAGAGTCATAGATGGATCTACGCATACAAATATAGCCCAAGGCAAGTATAATACCCAAAAGTCTCATTTCAGCTTGCTACATGATCATATTAACTTCATAGTTTAAATCTAAGAGTAGAGTGGGGCTTACAAAGCGTGGCTATGAGAACTAGAACCAAATAAAACAAGATAGAGATGTTGTAGAAGCTCTAGGAATGATGTAGCAACACAAATAGCCTTGAGAATAAGTAGCTCCTTTGATTTGATGAAGAAAGATGGATCCTTTTTGCCTTAGAAGCTCTCAAGATGAAGATGGAGGCCATGATTAGGGAGCATTTAGGCAGCACTTAGTTGTTAGGTTGATTTGTGATGATTTAGGCTAGGTATTAGGGTGTTTTTATAGGTGTAGAGACTAGTTTAGGCCATAGGATTAACCCTAATTCAGATCTGAGCCATCAAATCACGTCACATGCCAACAAAACAAGACCCAGGAGCCAAAACAGGTGCACCAGGCCAAACTGACCCGACCACCCAGGTCGACAGGGGTGTCGACTGGGCAGTCGACACCACCTGGGGTAAGTCGATCCCCAATCGACTTGGGTGCTGGGCGGGAAATTTTCCTGCCCAGTCTGTTTGGCTCCAGATTTGAAATTTGAACTGTTTTTGAACTTGAAATTTTCTGAAAACTTTGACGGGCCATAACTTGGTCATACGGACTCCGATTCTCGAAAACTCGGACTCTATTTCACATATTTTTCCGAGACGAACGCAATGGCACAACCCGTTTCCCTTGATTCATATTTTTACATTTAATTTTGCCTTGATTAATGTTATAACATGTTATTCAAAATACGGGTTGTTACATTCTCCCCACCTTAAAGGATTTCGTCCCCGAAATCTTCAAGTTAGGAAGAACGTATCCTACCATCCATCTACTCAAAACAGCATCCACGAGCAGTCATTGTCCTTAAAAGATTCTAAATGTTGTATGATCATATGCGAAAGGTGTGTGTATATGTACTTATCTAATGCGAAAATCAGGCGGTTACTGATTCAGTAAACCTCCTTAATGCAAAGTATGTTAGTGAAATGAGTCCATATGTATGCAAATTCCTAACATAATTCATAATCTCTACATGAGTGCACATGACATTCATCCATATGCAACATCCACGTGATAGCATAACAAGTTTCATCCTTGAATAAGTATAAACACTCATGCATATGCAATATGAAAGTGTGTGAGCCGATCTTAGTGCCTAATGTGTATCATGCATCCACGAGTATCCACTTGCAAACACTTGCAACCACTTGCAAACATCAAGCATAACATGTTTCAAATACATGTTTCATCCAAAGGGTTTCTACCTAAGGTTCTCATGACAAGGTTAACGAGATAACAAGATAAACATGGATAGCAAAAGAAAGATATGCTAACTAGGAAAAGAGATTGAGAATGTACCCTCAAAAAGGAATGGATAAAGCCCACGCATCTTCTCCTCGGTTTCCCAAGTTGCATCTTCATCGGCTTCACTCCACTGAACCTTTACTAACTTGACTTCTCGATTCCTCAGCTTCTTGATCTCCGTTCCCAAGATATGAATCAGAGCTCGTCTCAAAGTTGCCTCTTTTTCTACCTCCACGCCTTCAAGAATGCTAGGCTCAACTACCTCGGCTGACTCATGTAGGCACTTTCGGAGATGCGAGATATGAAAAACATTGTGCACTCCGGCCAGCTTCTCGGGCAATTCCACCTTATAAGCCATCTTCCCAATCCTCTCTATGATAGGGAAGGGTCCTACGAACCTTGGTGCCAGCTTCCCAACTGCTCCAAAACGAACCACATTTCGCAAAGGAGAAACCTTCACAAAGACCATATCTCCAACTTCAAACTCTAAGTCTGTCCTTCGCTTGTCTGCATAGGATTTCTGTATGTCTTGGGCCGTTTTCATCCGCCTTCGAATCAACTCAACCTTCTCGGATGTGTCCCTTATCATGTCGGACCCAAGTATAAGCTTATCCGTCGTCTCCCACCAACATGTTGGTGACTTGCACGGCCTCCCATACAAAGCTTCGAATGGTGCCATCCCTATGCTTGCTTGGTAGCTGTTATTATAAGCAAACTCTACGAGAGGAAGGTGGTCTTCCCAAGTGCCACCAAAGTCAAGAATGCATAGCCTCAACAGATCTTCTAGTACCCTATTCACCCTTTCGGTCTGGCCATCCGTCTGTGGGTGATAGGCCGTACTTAGATTCAATCGCGTACCCATCGCTTCTTGCAAACTATTCCAGAACTGGCTAGTGAAGATTGGGTCACGATCGCTAACTATGCTAGAAGGAACTCCATGCAATCGCACTATCTCCCGAAGATAAACAGATGCTAGCCATGATGCGGTCCTCTTACTCTTCACCGGAATAAAATGGGCGCTCTTCGTGATCTTTCCGAATAATTTTGGGAAAGAAATCAAAAATGTAAATAATAATAATAATAGCAAGAATGGGAAGGGTAAGAAGACAAATTAAGCAGGAGAGAAGGAAGAGAAAAAATAATATTAAAAAAATAAATAGAGGTAAAGATGGTGATCTTGTGAATATAGAGCTACCAAGGTGGAAAAAACGATCAATCTTCTTTGATTTACCATATTGGGAGGTTAGTTTTTTATTTTTCATTGATCAATAATTCAGTTCTTTAGTAATGAAATTTAACATTGTTGATTTTTGTAGGAACTGCCAATGCATCATAATTTAGCGGTAATGCATGTAGAAAAAAATGTTCGTGAAAGCGTAATAAGCACGATGCTGCATGATAACAAATAAAAAGATGGAATTAATTGTAGAAAAGATTTAGAAGAGTGGGGAATTCGACGTATCCTTTATGCACAATCTCGTGGAGCAAAAACATATCTTCCACCTGCTCCATATACATTGTCCAAATCAGGATTTTTTTTTTGTAAAAGACTGAATGATTTTAAGGGACCTAATGGGTATTGCTCGAATTTCAAGAGCTCTATATCGTTGGAGAATTGTAAAATTAGTGGTTTGAAGTCACATGACTATCATGTCCTAATGCAATAGTTGTTGCCGGTTGCAATAAGAGGATTATTACCGAAGAAGCCAAGGGAAGCAATAATTTGTTTATGTTTGTTCTTTCATAAATTATGCCAACGTGTTCTTGATAGAGAAAAACTACAACATATTGATGATGAGATTATTCTACTTTTATGTGAACTTGAAAGATATTTTCCACCTTCATTCTTTGATATAATGATACACTTGACGGTTCATCTTGGAAAAGAAGCCAGATTATGAAACGACCCGAACTTCCCCGGTCTCCGAAGAGAAGTGAAAGAACGAATTGTTTTGAGAACACGACAAAATAGAACGTGGACGGAAGAACATTTCATTGTATATTACAACAATTCCATCAGAATACAAGAATATACAGAGTATAAATCAATATTACACATTTAGCAAATATCAGAGATTACAATAAATTACATAGCAGCGGAAAATAATACAATACACAACTGAAGGAGATATACGGATACAAAGCTTTCCGGGTATCATTCCAGCTGTAAACCAGGATCCTGTGAATTTAAATATGCAAAACCAAAACTACTAGCTGCCCGTGTCAAAATAAGGGCACCCAGAGTTTAGGTTAAAACAATAAACTCTAGGTCAGCCATGGGACTGGTGTGAGAACTAAAACAGTTATTAATCTTTATTTCTAAAGTTAGGTAAATCAAGGGACCACGCCGTATAACACGGAACGAGTTTCCTCCCAGGAATGCCAAAAATTTCAAAAATAAAAATGGTGACCTTCCAAACCCTAATGGAGAATTCCAAAAACGTGATCAATAATCTCACTTCCTCCATCTCTAATCACGTTTCTTCTTCACTAGACGACAGATCAGATAAAAACAAAGGTGTACTTCCATCGTACAAAGAGATCTTGCTGCGGCCAGGTGTAAAGCGTAACGCTCCTCGAAATAATATATTTAAACCTCGCATTAATCCTCAGCCGCCGCCTCGTATTTCGAACAATTATTTGGAAAAATTAAAAAACATCAAATCTGATAATGGTTGCTTCAGATGCGGCTCTCCAGATCACTGGGCTAGGAGCTGTCGAAATCCTATGGTTTGTTTTCGCTGTAACAAAATTGGGCATAAGGGCTTCAACTGCAAATTTCATCTCAAAAGTCCGAAAAAAATGGAAAACACTAAATCGCTCCCTCCTCTTTCGGCGGCGTTTTACCCTGACGATTTTAAAAAGGCTAGATCGATGGTGGTTCTCTCCATCGCTCGTGGTGCTTTCTCGATCAATGAAATGGAGACTTTATTGGGAACTCATTTTGGCAGGCGTGCGCCGGGCTGGGTGTGGACGGTGCGGAGATTTGGCGATGATTTCATAGTGAAATTTCCTCCCTTTTTGTTGACTGAAACATTTTACTACTCACTCTTCGACTCTAAGGGTGTAATTAATTTGAAGCGTTGGGGCCCGCAAATTGGGAGCATGGCGAGAAAGAGGCTTGAAGTCTGGGTTTCACTTAAAAATATTCCACTAGTGTGTAGAAGTGTTGATTCCCTCAAGTCGGCGTTGGCGGAGGTAGGTGAAGTGATTAGACTCCAGCATGGAGTGTGGAATGTAACCGATTTTTCATCCCTGAAGGCGTTGATGTGGATTGATGAGGATTTGGAGCTTCCTCCTTCGATTGTGGTTCCTGTTGAGGGCTTTTTCCATAATGTCTCCATTACGAAAGTCGATGGTGAATCCTCTGAGGAAGTGGACAGACAAGAACTTCGCAAAACGGTTTTTGTTAGAGGGGAGAATGGCAAGATGAAAGTACTTAAGGCTAGAAGCGTTAGCGCTCCCACTGCTTATGTTGGATTGGGCAGTAATTCTTTCGCACCAATTCCTGTTGATAGAGAAGATGTGATGGATCATAATGTTGAGAAGGATAAGGTGGAAGCTTTTGAAGCGGAAGCTGTTGATGATGGTATTGATGACACTGGTAGGGAGGAGAGTGGATTCGATGGCTTGAGGAATATTTATGGAGAAGATAATGATGAGGACTACGATCTTGGGGGGGATGATAATGATTACGATCTTGGTGGAGGGAGTAATGCTTTGGCCGTTTCAGATTCTGATGAACGCTCTTGTGCAACAAGCAAAAGAAAAGGCAAGATGCCAGTGGACTCCGGTGTGGTTATCCTAAGGAGAAGTGCTCGTGGCCTTCCTCATCCTCTGGAAGGTAGCGTTTTTATCCCTGCTATCCTTAATTCTTTATCTCCTGATCAAATGCATGCTGTTGCTAGTAGCTCTAGTTTTTTGTTAAATGATTCTGTTGCTAGTGATATTAGAAGTAAAGAGTTAGATAGGGCCGACGCACCCCAATGATTGTTTTAACCTGGAATGTTAGAGGTTTGGGTAATTATGACAAACGTCTTAGAGTTAAAAATTATCTCAAGTCGGTCAAGCCCCACATTGTGTTGCTTCAAGAGACTAAACTTGAAAATCCTGACTTTCTTATTTTTAAAACTCTGGGTTGGGGGGTTATAGATGAGTGGAGATTTATTCCGGCCACTGGAAGTGCTGGAGGTTTGTTCACTGGCTGGGATAGTAATTTGTGGACATTTAAACAAGAGATTTGTCAAACACATTGCCTACATGTTGCATTGGAATGTGTAACGACTAAGAAGCTTTATTTTTTCTCAAACGTTTATGGTCCAAACACTAGAAGTGAAAGGAAAACTTTGTGGAGAGAAGCGATGGAATTTCATAGTTTGATGTACGGCCCTTGGGTTATTGGAGGAGACTTTAATGTTACGAGATTTGGTTATGAAAGAAGTAACTCTGGTGCTAATCATTTTGGTGACATGGCTGATTTTAGTGAGTTTGTTGGGGAGTGTGAATTAATTGATCTCCCGCTCGCTAATAGAAAGTTCACTTGGTCTGATGGCAGAACTCCACCGACACTTGTGAAACTTGATCGTTTTTTCATCAATGCTCACTTTGAGGATCTTCATCCTTTAACCGCCCAAAAAGGCTTATCTACAATTATTTCCGACCATTGCCCTGTTGTATTAGATTCTGGAGATGCCATTAGGAAAAAGCCTTTTTTTAGATTTGAAAAAATGTGGTGCTTGGAAGATAACTTTACCGATTTGTTGTACAATAAATGGTCTGAATTTGGGGAGAGTGGGGATGCAGCGAGAACCCTTTGTAATAAACTTAAACTTTTGAGGAAATTTCTTAAAAAGTGGAATTCTGAGGAGTTTGGTCATATTAGAATTAAAAAGGAGAGGTTAGAAAAACAAATTCTTGATCTTAATATACTGGAAGAGGAAAGAGGACTTGATGATGTTGAAAGAGATTTGCTTCAGCAGCGAGAACGAGAACTCAACAAAGTTTTGGATCAGGAAGAGATTTTTTGGAGACAGCGATCAAGATCTCAGTGGCTGAAGGAAGGGGATAGAAATACAGCGTTTTTTCATAGAGTTGCCAATGGTAGACGCCGTACCAATTTGATTCACAGTATTTGGAAGGATGGTGTGGAGATCTGTGAGCAACAACTTTTGAGCGATACTTTCACTGAATATTATAAAAGCATCTTCGATTCTCGTGTTGAGAACCGTATTTCTGTTGAATGGAGCAAATTGTATCCTGTTGTAACTGATCTCTCGGATGTTGCAAGTGCTTTTTCTGAAGAGGAAATTTTGAATGCCTTGAAGGAGATGCCGGGTGACAAAGCACCTGGGCCTGATGGATTTCCCACCTTTTTCTTTCAACAATATTGGGACATGTTGAAATATGATGTTTTGCGTCTGTTTGACAAGTTCCACAAAGGCTCTTTGAGGTTGGATTTAATTAGCTATGCTAACGTAGTTTTAATTCCCAAAAAAGAAGGTAATGTTTCTGCCGCTGATTTCAGACCGATTAGCCTTCTCAACACTAGCTTCAAACTAATTACGAAGGTTTTGGCCAATAGGCTGAAAGCTAAGATGGATTCGTTGATAGATATATCCCAAACTGCTTTTATTAAAGGAAGGAACATCCTGGATGGTGCTGCGTTGGTTGGCGAAGTGATTTCTCATTGTGATAGATTTGATGTCCCTTGTGTTATCCTTAAGCTGGACTTCGCCAAAGCTTTTGACACAGTTGACTGGCGTTTTATGGTCGAAGTGCTGAAGGCAAGAGGCTTCCCCACCAACTGGATTGATTGGATTTCCATGATTCTTTCATCAAGTAGATCCAACATCTGTGTTAATGGAGTTGCCGGCTCTACCATCCATTCTATGCGTGGACTGAGACAGGGTGATCCACTCTCCCCTCTTCTTTTTGATTTGGCGGCAGATGTTTTTTCCAAAATTCTGAAGCTGGGTTGTGCAGAGGGGATTATTAGTGGTTTTGGCAGTGACCATGTGGTTGGGGGCATCAATTCTTTGCAATATGCTGATGACACCATTATATTCAGTAAACCTGACTGTAAATTCCTTGCTGCACTTAAATTTATTTTATATGTTTATCTGGCTTAAAAATCAACTTTCATAAGAGCAGTGTTTACACGTTGGGTTGTAGTGATGATTTACGCAGGTCTTGTGCTGAAATGTTTAATTGCAAGGCTGAAGTTTTTCCTTTGAATTACCTGGGTATGTGCATTCGCCCCAAGAAATTAATGAAGAAAGACTGGCAGCACTTGATTGAAAAGGTGGACACTCGACTGGCTAGGTGGAAAGGCAACTCATTATCCCGAGCTGGTCGTCTTGTGCTTGTCAATTCTGTCCTATCGTCGATTCCATTGTACTGGATGTCCTTCTATCACTTTCCAGGTTGGGTGGTGGAAAGGATTGATGCAATTCGTCGTAACTTTTTCTGGACTGGTTCTAAAGAGACGAAGAAGCTAAGCTGTTTGATATCGTGGAACCAAGTATGCAAATCTAAAGAGCAAGGGGGCCTTGATGTTATAAACTTAAAGACAATGAATTCGGCTCTTCTATGTAAGTGGTTGTGGTTTATGATTTCTGATAAGCACGCTTTATGGAAGGAGTGGATCATTAGTACATATTACAATGGTAATTTTGGTTGGAATATTGATTTTTCAAGATGCTCGACGTTTTGGCGTAATGTCATGGTTCATGCACAGTGGATGAAGTTGGGTACTAAGATTGTGGTGAAGAATGGACACAATACATCATTTTGGTTGGATAGTTGGCTAATTAATGTCCCTTTGAGTGTGGAGTTTCCAGAGCTTTTTGGTATGGCTTGTAACAAAAATTTCACTGTTAGAGAGATGTATGATAATGATTCAGCGGGTTTCAAATGGAGATTGAATTTCTCAAGACTTGTAGCAGGTAATGCATTGATTCAGCTATGCTGTTTGTTCGAGTTGCTTGAAGCGGTGAGTTTGAATAATGAGCGGGATGATTTTATTTGGATGTTGGAGGGGGAAAGGAAGTTGTTTAGTGTTCGTAGCATCTATAAGTTGTTTAACTTTGCTGGGGTTAGGAGGTTGGGGTTTGAGCTTATGTGGCAATTCAAAATCCCTGATAAAGTCAAAATTCATATGTGGGTCGTGATTCATGGTAGATTGAATACGGTTAACAGAATTCGTCAGAGAGGAGTGCATGTTCTGGATGGCTGTGTCTTTTGTGGTCATGACGACGAGGACTACCACCACCTATTTTTGGCTTGTGACTTTGCTTTTTATATTTGGACAAAATGTTTGGTTGCGCTTTATCTTGACTTGCACTGGAGTGATTTCATTGCAGACCAATTTGTTTTTTGGCACACAATTTACCCGTCCTTGCATGCCTCTCATGATAGTCTTCTTTTTGCTTTGTTGAACTTCGCTTACACTTGGTTGCTCTGGCATGAACGAAACTCCAGAAAATTTAACCGCAAATTCAAAGCCCCTAACAGTATTATTTACTCTATTCTTAATTTCGTCTGTGATTGGGCAGGCATGGAGCGCAAAAGAAACGTTGAGAGCATTGCAGACCGAGTTCGTAAGAGGGGGCGGATCTCTGGACCACATGGTTGATGATGAAGCTTACTGTTTCACTAGCCTTGTTGTTTTTCTGTTATGTAATGTTATATATTGTTAACTATGATGTATGGCTCCTTTTTGTATGGCCGTATGTAGTGATGGCCTATTTTGCTGTTTTGCTGTTTTGGTTGTACATACATTGTAAATATACGCACGGTTACTTGATGAATGGTATATATTTTAGGCGTGAATCATGATGATTCACTACCTTTTACTTCAAAAAAAAAAGTTTCCTCCCAGGAATACCAGTGCATAAAACAACAGCGCAATGCTAAATAAAGAACAATGAAGCTATTATAAGACCCAGTTCCCATCACACAATGCAACGCAGGCCGGAGGATAGGGTTTTTACCTTATAATAGCCAAGAATGCTTGATACGTTTAAAACAAATCATTTGATACTATTATAAGTGTATAGTGTATAAAACAACTTCAAATCATAAGTATCAATCATAGACGGCATAAGCGCCCCATCCCACTATGTCGCCATACTAGGCTCTACAAATAAAACCGCAGAATCACGTATTTGGAAATTGGATTTCCATCTATGAACCGAGGCAAAAGATATTCCTCAACCGATTAGAGACGCTCTAGCCCGTGTCTCAGGAACAGCCGCAACTGCCCCTTGGATCGTCAGGGCCGGTCCACCGATGTGGATTATTATGCCTGAACACTACGTTTCCCCGCCCTTTGGGGTGTCAATGAGCCAACAAATGACTCCATCGGACCCGGATCGTCCGATCAAACCGAGGCGCCTCGCAACAGCAACAACCACACAAGTCAAACTCGTCAGGGCGTGTAAAACCACTGATGCCACTTTTAGCTAGAAGGAAACGTATGCCCTCCCTGATGTCCTCTCCCGTTTCTGGTTCATACCGGGTGTGAAACTCGCGAAGTAAACGTTACACAAAGCTACGCCACAAAGGCCGTGCTTCGATCATCAACCACAAGACTTTGCTTTTCAACAGAAGCCTTGATCGTTTGCCACTTAGGCATGCCACACAGGCAATTCACGCTATGCAATCGATATCAATCACACAGAATGAAATCCGATGTCAGACACACAGTCCATTTACAAGTCCGTTCTGGGTCTGAACGAAACCGGAGGCACCTAGTACCCCGCATATCCATCGATCTCCAAGTACGTCTGGACGATCACCAACTGTTTCCATCTTCTTGGGTGTACATCCCAATCAAGATCATCAGTAATCACCCAAACGACGTGAAGATCTCCGGTCTTCGACCATCGTCTTCATCTTCGACTTATCGTCGTATCAGTTATTCAGAATGGGATAAACCCGGTCTTTCTGAATAACTAGCATATATAATAAATACGTGTTACACAAACACAACATACGCCTCATTCCAATTCATCAGTCACTAACCGCAAATTAATCAAGAGAATAATTTCCCAAATATTAACCCCGAAGGCCGAAATCAACATCAGATCAATACCCAAGAAATCACTCTACTTAGCCAACCTACACCTAGTTTCCAAATTTCACATTCTTAGGGAAAAGTTCCCATTAATTTTATCAAAGATAAATTCTTTTAAATTTATTCTTTAATCATCCTTTGGATATCATTTCAAACTAGTCGGGATTAACGAACCTTACCGAAGTAATCATTTGTTTTAATTTCCCAATCCCAACCTATTCATCCCATGAAGTAAAACTGGTAATACTTCATATCTAACACCATGGTGTTATCGGTAAATTCAATTACCATTTCACGTTCAAATCTAATTAAAGATTTAACTATCGCCTGGAGCAAAACTGGTGATACTCCACTCTCGATCTTTTCAATCTAATTAAAGTTTCATTAAAACTCCACTTAGTTTTAATATGTGACTGGGTTAAAGAATCAGTGTCATTTAAAACACGGTTCACGATAAACCCAAAATCACATCACATTTCAATCAGTCCCTAACCGTAAATTAGCAAGTGAGCAATTCCCTAAGTATTAACCCCGAAGGCTGAAACCAACATCAGATCAATACCCTAGAAATCATTCAACTTAACTAATCTCCGGTTAGTTTCTGATTTTCTTAACTCCTTTGGGTCTAAGAACAGTATTATTGAAGATACCGTTCACGACAACCCAAAATCACATTTCATTAATTATCGGGTTAAAGAACAAGTGTCATTTAAAACACTGTTCACGATAAACCCAAAAATCAATACCAATTCAATTCCAATTAAATATTATTTAATTGGTACACTTCATTAAATCTAAATAAAAAGATTTAATCTTTTCTCAACTGGGTTCAAGAACAGTGTTAATGAAGACACCATTCACGACAAACCCAAATCACATTTGATATTAAATACAAGGCTTTGAATAGAAAATATATCGGCTTATATTCAATATCAAATTCTACGACCAACAAATATCGTATTGGAAATAACGATATATAAATATCTTTCAAATTTCCATAACAACATCTGTATAATCACAAAATTCAACATCGAAATATTCCGAAGACGATTTCGATTCAAATCCATTCCAATTCAAATATTGGAAATTCTGGTTATTTTCAAAACCATTTCAAATCCAATTTATTTATTTTAAAAATAAATAAATTACTATTCTAGTTCAAAACTTGTTCATTTCGATAAAAATCTATTTTTATCTTTTCAAATATGGAGTTTTTCATCCCGATTCTTCCCAAATCATTTCTTATGATTTTACACAAATTATTGATATTTTTAATAATTTTATCAAGGCCCATACAGTCGATTTCCATCAACGGCCATCGAACTGCACTTACAGCGACCTTTTCCAAATTTGATTTGGACATAATTCCAAATCCAACCGTTAGATTTCAAATTTCTAATATTCGTTAGAAATCTCTTTTCGATACGAACCCAAGGTTCCGGTTTTAGGAGAATCCGACGGTCGGATCTCCCGTAATATCCGTTCGAAGTCAATGGTCGAAATTCGCGAACTACCGCGGCGCGACGCGTTCTATTCAGGATATTATATTATATATATAATATATATAATATATACTTCGTCGATTTCCTTTTAAAACGTATTTTATAAATCGTTTTAAATTCGTTTTCGAAACGATTTCAACTTCATTTCAAATTCAAATCAAAATTGAATTTTCCAATATAAGTTCGTTTTATATTCATTTCAAATTGATTTCAATTCAAATCGATTTTAATTCGATTTGAATTCATTTTCTTTTCAATTCAATTCAATTCGAATCCGTTTTATATTCAATTCAATTCAAATTCGTTTTACATTCAATTCAATTCGAATTCGTTTTATATTCAATTCAATTCGAATTTGTTTTATATTCAAATCAAATTCGTTTTATATTCAATTCAATTCAATCTAATTCGAATTTCAGTCCTATTCAGTTTAAATTCGAATTCATTTCTATTCAATTTCAATTCGAATTCATTTCTATTCAAAATATCAGATTTTGAAATCACTTTCGATGTTCATTATAAAATGAATAAAATCGATATAAATATCGTTCACGTCAAAATGACGTAAATCTAATCAACACGGCTTCATATATTCCTATTTTCAAATATTCTATTTTAAATATTTCCTTTTCAAATATTTCTATTCAAATATTTCTTTTTCAAAACTGGAATGAGGCCCAATCAATTACCATATAATGTTAACTATATGGATTTTCTACAACACATGTATACAATAACAACGATGAATAATCAACCATCATCCAAAGTGCATTCTACACTGTATAAGCATCAAATATAAATATTCAACGCTATAACAGCCTGTCAATCTATCGATCGACATACAACTAAACCATCGGGATAAGTGTACGTCCAATATCATCCCAATACCCGTGTGGGGTTTCAACAATCAAACACAGATTTTATTTGTGCAGTTGGGCGATGTGTAAAATTTATCGTCCCAAACAATATCAATCAAATCAGTGTATATAAACAAATCTCCGATTTGTTTATAAATATTTATTTTAAATACAAGTTAAAAATTCTATTTTTAACTATAAAATATTCTCCACTATAAAATATTTTATTTCATTTCACATCACATCACACAATCAACTACACATCAAAATCAATCAAACAAGCATACAAGCCATCCATGGTCTGTGGACGACGGGTGTCGGGTGCTACTAAACACCGTCTGCATCCTAGTATATATCTCAGCTAGAAATGAAATTAAAAAGTGAGAAGTTCTCACAGAATAGCTAATCCAACGCCACGACTCTTCTTAGGTAGAAATCTTCGTCGTTCTCGCCCTTTTGTCAATTTTCACTGCCCGTATTTTCTACATATATAAAAATCGAATTTTTACTTTGCTATTCAATATATAAAAATCGAATTTTTACTTTGCTATTCAATATATAAAAATCGAATTTTTACTTTGCTATTCAATATATAAAAATCATATTTTTGATCTTTACATCTAATACAAATTATATTTTTAATCTTCACCTACAATAGAAATTATATTTTCATTCGATTAAAAATCAGATCTTTTATCATATTAAAAATATATTTAAAAACTGAATCTTTTCATGTTATAAAAATCTAATCTTTTTATGCACAAAAATCTATTCTTTCCAATAGATAAAAACCAAAGTTTTCCTATAAAATCAAATCAGTTTTTCATATGTAAAAATCTAAACTTTATTTTCAATAAATAAAAATCATATTTTTATTCCTACTTCATCTATTTTTACAACGCTTATTTTAATATAAAAATTTTATTTTTATTTTTCTACTTCTAATATAAAGATCGAATTTTTATTTTATCGCAATAAAAATCTAACCTTTCTTTGTATAAAAATATCGCCTTTCTTTTATATAAAAATCAAATTTCTTTATCATTGCAAAAATCAAATTTTTACTCATTTAAAAATCTAGTCTTTTTAGATTTAAAAATCTATACTAATTCCACTTTTTAAACATGTTAATTTTCAGTTTTATTTAAAACAGGTTATGCATAATAATAAATAAAATAAAAAGAAAAACCAGAAAGGGGAAAACTTACTTATTTGGTCGGAAGGGGGCATTGCAGGTGTGCGGCTACGACCTGGAGGCGGCGGTGGTCATCAGGGTGGCGGCGCTCGCGGTGGCTGTGCCTAGACGCAAGCGGAGCTTTGGGGTCTCGCGGGTTTTGGGGCGTGGTGGTCTGCGTTGGAGGAGAGGAAAGAGAGGGAGCGACATGGAGGGGGGTTGGTGGCGGCCGATGGTGGATGGGGTGGGGCGACGCGCGATGGCGACTGGAGGAGCATCGATCTCCTTTTTTTTCTTTCCTAATTTCGTTCTGAACGACCTAAAATTGGGGGGGGGGGTGATTTGGCCAAAGAGAAAGGAGGGGGTTGTGTAAACAATTATATTATTTTAATTATTTTAAATTTCCTAAAAGTAACTTCTAAATCCGACCTCCAAACCGAACCCACCGCCTATCATCCCTAGCTTATTACCCCCATTCCGAACACAATGTGATATGTATCGTAAGCTGATTCGACTGGTTCGATCAGTTTTCGTCAAAATCAACATATAACTCTATATATTGAATTTGAACGCGCATTTCAATTTACCGAGGCCCCATACTAACCAGAAAAATTCCAGAAAAATATTTTCTAGCTTCGTATTGACGATATGGTCCTAACAAAATTAATTTCGTCAAATTCTGAGACCGTTCGAAAAATGGCCATTTCCCAGTCGATTAAAATCAACTGAAACTGGTCAAACGCGTTTTCCTTTGCCACGCTCACATATTGATTCGAAAAATTATGAAATTTGAAACCTAGCAATAACTTGACATCACGGATCCAACAAAAGTGGTTTCGTCGAAATCCGAGGTCGTTTGCAAAATGGCCATTTTTAAGGGCCGAAATTCCATAGCGACTATTCTGAATTTTCAACTGGACATATCTTTTTATCCCCGCTATGAAATTTTGATTTTTCGACTTCGTTGGAAAGATATTATCAATTAGATTCTAATATTTTTGGTTTCACTAAAATCCGGTTTATTTTGCACCCGGTGCATTCATCTGAATTTTGAAATCGAATTATCGAACTAGCGCGCCATTTTCAATTCCTTTTATAATTTAAAATAAATATTTATATTCTATCGACGATCTATATAATATACACGTTCGAATTCTATTCAAAATAAATTTCTCGTCGATATTATTTAAAATAATTCATTTTAAATAATCAAAATTCGCCAAAATTACCAAAATAAAAATTTTAAGTTGGCCAAGATTTCCGGGTTATTACAATCTCCCCCACTTAAAACTTTTCGTCCCCGAAAAGGAACGAAGCCGAAAGTTGTTTAACTAATCAACTCAACTTTCAATATTTTGATTACGGCTTAAGTTCTTCAACTTTTCAGTTTCTAAGAACTTATCAAATTTTTCAAAAATTTGGCTAACACCCTAACTTTTCGAAAAATTTCGCCATAACCTCCCCTGCACCGGGAGCACCGGGAAAATCCTGAAATTGCCATACAGGCCCTCTGATCTTAAAAAGAAAAAGAAAAGGCCAATCGGCTCATAAAATCATCATCACCCAAACAAAACAGTAAATTATGATAAACATGTACCTATTTGTCGGGCAAACAATTTTATTTCTCTGCTCTAACCTCCTTGCTATGACCTGTTCAATGTAAGTACATGTATATGCATGCAAATGGGACTAATTTTCAATACAATTTACTATTTGATACAATTTGGCTAAATGTTCAACATTTAATTTAATCAAACAATAATCAAACAACACAACCATCAATCAATTAGTTGATTATCATTTCAAATTCATAACTTTGATACATAGTCAAAAATCAAATTTTTGATGCCAAATCACAAAAATAAGCCCTATCTAGTTTCGGTTCTCACACCAGTCAATAGGAAATATATAGAAATCTCACTTTCGAAACTCGAAAATAAATACTGGCGATGGTGCCCCATCTCCAGAATTATCCCCGGGCACTAGAGTGTGATTCTATAACTATCCAATACATTAAAACTTCGAATACACGTTTGCAAGACATATATGTAAAAAAATTATATATTGGATTGTCCAAATTCATATAAAATAAATAATCAAATACGAATAATTGATTTAAATTTTCAAAACAAAATTGTTTTCATTTTAAAAATATACTCTTCACACTCGTTCTAGGATACTACTGATCCCATCTCTAACGAGTCATTCCCATTGGATATTACTAATCCAATTATCTGATGAATTCTTTCGTATGGTTCTAATGTGTCTTGTTCTCTGAGCTATGTAAACCAAAGCTCTGATACCACGATGAAACGACCCGAACTTCCCCGGTCTCCGAAGAGAAGAGAAAGAACGAATTGTTTTGAGAACACGACAAAATAGAACGCGGACGGAAGAACATTTCATTGTATATTACAACAATTCCATCAGAATACAAGAATATACAGAGTATAAATCAATATTACACATTTAGCAAATATCAGAGATTACAATAAATTACATAGCAGCGGAAAATAATACAATACACAACTGAAGGAGATATACGGATACAAAGCTTTCCGGATATCATTCCAGCTGTAAACCAGGATCCTGTGAATATAAATCTGCAAAACCAAAACTACTAGCTGCCCGTGTCAAAATAAGGGCACCCAGAGTTTAGGTTAAAACAATAAACTCCAAGTCAGTCATTGGACTGGTGTGAGAACTAAAACAGTTATTAATCTTTATTTTTAAAGTTAGGTAAATCAAGGGACCACGCCGTATAACATGGAACGGGTTTCCTCTCAGGAATACCAGTGCATAAAACAACAGCGCAATGCTAAATAAAGAACAATGAAGCTATTATAAGACCCAGTTCCCATTACACAATGCAACGCAGGCCGGAGGATAGGGTTTTTACCTTATAATAACCAAGAATGCTTGATACGTTTAAAACAAATCATTTGATACTATTATAAGTGTATAGTGTATAAAACAACTTCAAATCATAAGTATCAATCATAGACGACATAAGCGCCCCATCCCATTATGTCTCCATACTAGGCTCTACAAATAAAACCGCAGAATCACGTATTTGGAAATTGGATTTCCATCTATGAACCGAGGCAAAAGATAGTCCTCAACCGATTCGAGACGCTCTAGTCCTGTCTCAGGAACAGCCGCAACTGCCCCTTGGATCGTCAGGGCCGGTCCACTGATGTGGATTATTATGCCTGAACACTACGTTTCCCCGCCCTTTGGGGCGTCAATGAGCCAACAAATGACTCCATCGGACCCGGATCGTCCGATCAAACCGAGGCGCCTCGCAACAGCAACAACCACATAAGTCAAACTCGTCAGGGCGTGTAAAACCACTGACGCCACTTTTAACTAGAAGGAAACGTATGCCCTCCCTGGTGTCCTCTCCCATTTCTGGTTCATACCGGGTGTGAAACTCGCGAAGTAAACGTTACACAAAGCTACACCACAAAGGCCGTGCTTCGATCATCAACCACAAGACTTTGCTTTTCAACAGATGCCTTGATCGTTTGCCACTTAGGCATGCCACACAGGCAATTCACGCTATGCAATCGATATCAATCACACAGAATGAAATCCGATGTCAGACACACAGTCCATTTACAAGTCCGTTCTGGGTCTGAACGAAACCGGAGGCACCTAGTACCCCGCATATCCATCGATCTCCAAGTACGTCTGGACGATCACCAACTGTTTCCATCTTCTTGGGTGTACATCCCAATCAAGATCATCAGTAATCACCCAAACGACATGAAGATCTCCGGTCTTCGACCATCGTCTTCATCTTCGACTTATCGTCTTATCAGTTATTCAGAACGGGATAAACCCAGTCTTTCTGAATAACTCGCGTATATAATAAATACGTGTTACACAAACACAACATACGCCTCATTCCAATTCATCAGTCACTAACCGTAAATTAGTCAAGGGAATAATCCCCCAAATATTAACCCCGAAGGCCGAAACCAACATCAGATCAATACCCAAGAAATCACTCTGCTTAGCCAACCTACAGCTACTTTCCAAATTTCACATTCTTAGGGAAAGGTTCCCATTAATTTTATCAAAGATAAATTCTTTTAAATTTATTCTTTAATCATCCTTTGGATATCATTTCAAACTAGTCGGGATTAATGAACCTTACCGAAGTAATCATTTGTTTTAATTACCCAATCCCAACCTATTCATCCCATGAAGTAAAACTGGTAATACTTCATATCTAACACCATGGTGTTATCGGTAAATTCAATTACCATTTCACGTTCAAATCTAATTAAAGATTTAACTATCGCCTGGAGCAAAACTAGTGATACTCCACTCTCGATCTTTTCAATCTAATTAAAGTTTCATTAAAACTCCACTTAGTTTTAATCTGTGACTGGGTTAAAGAATCAGTGTCATTTAAAACACGGTTCACGATAAACCCAAAATCACATCACATTTCAATCAGTGCCTAACCGTAAATTAGCAAGTGAGCAATTCCATAAGTATTAACCCCGAAGGCCGAAACCAACATCAGATCAATGCCCCAGAAATCATTCAACTTAACTAATCTCCGGTTAGTTTCTGATTTTCTTAACTCCTTTGGGTCTAAGAACAGTAATATTAAAGATACCGTTCACGACAACCCAAAATCACATTTCATTAATTATCGGGTTAAAGAACAAGTGTCATTTAAAACACTGTTCACGATAAACCCAAAAATCAATACCAATTCAATTCCAATTAAATATTATTTAATTGGTACACTTCATTAAATATAAATAAAAAGATTTAATCTTTTCTCCACTGGGTTCAAGAACAGTGTTAATGAAGACACCATTCACGACAAACCCAAATCACATTTGATATTAAATACAAGGCTCTGAATAGAAAATATATCGGCTTATATTCAATATCAAATTCTACGACCAACAAATATCGTATTGGAAATAACGATATATAAATATCTTTCAAATTTCCATAACAACATCTGTATAATCACGAAATCCAACATCGAAATATTCCGAAGACGATTTCGATTCAAATCCATTCCAATTCAAATATTGGAAATTCTGGTTATTTTCAAAACCATTTCAAATCCAATTTATTTATTTTAAAAATAAATAAATTATTATTCTAGTTCAAAACTAGTTCATTTCGATAAAAATCTATTTTTATCTTTTCAAATATGGAGTTTTTCATCCCGATTCTTCCCAAATCATTTCTTATGATTTTACACAAATTATTGATATTTTAAATAATTTTATCAAGGCCCGTACAGTCGATTTCCATCAATGGCCATCGAACTGCACTTACAACGACCTTTTCCAAATTTGATTTGGACATAATTCCAAATACAACCATTAGATTTCAAATTTCTAATATTCGTTAGAAAGCTCTTTTCGATACGAACCCAATGGTTCCGGTTTTAGGAGAATCCGACGGTCGGATCTCCCGTAATATCCGTTCGAAGTCAATGGTCGAAATTCGCGAACGACCGCGGCGCGACGCATTCTATTCAGGCCATCATATTATATATATAATATATATAATATATACTTCATCGATTTCCTTTTAAAACGTATTTTATAAATCGTTTTAAATTCGTTTTCGAAATGATTTCAACTTCATTTCAAATTCAAATCAAAATTGAATTTTCCAATATAAGATCGTTTTATATTCATTTCAAATTGCTTTCAATTCAAATCGATTTTAATTCGATTTGAATTCATTTTCTTTTCAATTCAATTCGAATCCGTTTTATATTCAATTCAATTCGAATTCGTTTTACATTCAATTCAATTCGAATTCGTTTTATATTCAATTCAATTCGAATTCGTTTTATATTCAAATCAAATTCGTTTTATATTCAATTCAATTCAATCTAATTCGAATTTCAATCCTATTCAATTTAAATTCGAATTCAATTCTATTCAATTTCAATTCTATTCAATTTCAATTCGAATTCATTTCTATTCAAAATATCAGATTTTGAAATCACTTTCGATGTTCATTATAAAATGAATAAAATTGATATAAATATCGTTCACGTCAAAATGGCGTAAATCTAATCAACACGGCTTCATATATTCCTATTTTCAAATATTCTATTTTAAATATTTCCTTTTCAAATATTTCTATTCAAATATTTCTTTTTCAAAACTGGAATGAGGCCCAATCAATTACCATATAATGTTAACTATATGGATTTTCTACAACACATGTATACAATAACAACGATGAATAATCAACCATCATCCAAAGTGCATTCTACACTGTATAAGCATCAAATATAAATATTCAACGCTATAACAGCCTGTCAATTTATCGATCGACATACAACTAAACCATCGGGATTAAAGTACGTCCAATATCATCCCAATACCCGTGTGGGGTTTCAAACAGTCAAACACAGATTTTATTTGTGCAGTTGGGCGATGTGTAAAATTTATCGTACCAATCAATATCAATCAAATCAGTGTATATAAACAAATCTCCGATTTGTTATAAATATTTATTTTAAATACATGTTAAAAATTCTATTTTTAACTTATAAATATTCTCCACTATAAAATATTTTATTTCATTTCACATCACATCACACAATCAACTATACATCAAAATCAATCAAACAAGCATACAAGCCGTCCATGGTCTGTGGACGACGGGTGTCGGGTGCTACTAAACACCGTCTGCATCCTAGTATATATCTCAACTAGAAATAAAATTAAAAAGTGAGAAGTTCTCATAGAATAGCTAATCCAACGCCACGACTCTTCTTAGGTAGAAATCTTCGTCGTTCTTGCCCTTTTGTCAATTTTCACTGCCCGTATTCTCTACATATATAAAAATCACATTTTTACTTCGCTATTCAATATATAAAAATCGAATTTTTACTTTGCTATTCAATATATAAAAATCGAATTTTTACTTTGCTATTCAATATATAAAAATCGAATTTTTAGTTTGCTATTCAATATATAAAAATCGAAATTTTACTTTGCTATTCAATATATGAAAATCATATTTTTGATCTTCACATCTAATACAAATTATATTTTTAATCTTCACCTACAATAGAAATTATATTTTCATTCGATTAAAAATCAGATCTTTTATCATATTAAAAATATATTTAAAAACTGAATCTTTTCATGTTATAAAAATCTAATCTTTTTATGCACAAAAATCTATTCTTTCCTATAGATAAAAACCAAAGTTTTCCTATAAAATCAAATCAGTTTTTCATATGTAAAAATCTAAACTTTATTTTCAATAAATAAAAATCATATTTTTATTCCTACTTCATCTATTTTTACAACGCTTATTTTAATATAAAAATTATATTTTTATTTTTCTACTTCTAATATAAAGATCGAATTTTTATTTTATCGCAATAAAAATCTAACCTTTCTTTGTATAAAAATATCGCCTTTCTTTTATATAAAAATCAAATTTCTTTATCATTGCAAAAATCAAATTTTTTACTCATTTAAAAATCTAGTCTTTTTAGATTTAAAAATCTATACTAATTCCACTTTTTAAACATGTTAATTTTCAGTTTTATTTAAAACAGGTTATGGATAATAATCAATAAATAAATAAAATAAAAGGAAAAACCAGAAAGGGGAAAACTTACTGATTTGGTCGGAAGGGGGCATTGCAGGTGTGCGGCTACGGCCTGGATGCGGCGGTGGTCATCAGGGTGGCGGCGCTCACGGTGGCTGTGCCTGGACGCAAGCGGAGCTTTAGGGTCTCGCGGATTTTGGGGCGTGGTGGTCTGCGTTGGAGGAGAGGAAAGAGAGGGAGCGGCATGGGGGGGGGGGGCTGGTGGCGGCCGATGGTGGATGGGGGGGGCGACGCGCGATGGCGACTAGAGGAGCATCGATCTCCTTTTTTTTCCTAATTTCGTTCTGAACGACCAAAAATGGGGGGGGGTTGACTTGGCCAAAGAGAAAGGAGGGGGTTGTGTAAACAATTATATTATTTTAATTATTTTAATTATTTTAAATTTCCTAAAAGTAACTTCTAAATCCGACCTCCAAATCGAACCCACCGCCTATCGTCCCTAGCGTATTACCCCCATTCCGAACACAATGTGATATGTATCGTAAGCTGATTCGACTGTTTCTATCAGTTTTCATCAAAATCAACATATAACTATATATATTGAATTTGAACGCGCATTTCAATTTACCGGGGCCCCATACTAACAAGAAAAATTCCAGAAAAATATTTTCTAGCTTCGTATTGATGATGCGGTCCTAACAAAACTAATTTCGTCAAATTCTGAGACCGTTCGAAAAATGGCCATTTCCCAGTCGATTAAAATCAACTGAAACTGGTCAAACGCGTTTTCCTTTGCCACGCTCACATATTGATTCGAAAAATTATGAAATTTGAAACCTAGCAATAACTTGACATCACGGATCCAACAAAAGTGGTTTCGTCGAAATCCGAGGTCGTTTGCAAAATGGCCATTTTTAAGGGCCGAAATTCCATAGCGACTATTCTGAATTTTCAACTGGACATATCTTTTTATCCCCGCTATGAAATTTTGATTTTTCGACTTCTTTGGAAAGATATTATCAATTAGATTCTAATATTTTTGGTTTCACTAAAATCCGGTTTATTTTGCACCCGGTACATTCATTTGAATTTTGAAATCGAATTATCGAACTACCGCGCCATTTTCAATTCCTTTTGTAATTTAAAATAAATATTTATATTCTATCGACGATTTATATTATATACACGTTCGAATTATATTCAAAATAAATTTCTCGTCGATATTATTTAAAATAATTCATTTTAAATAATCAAAATTCGCTAAAATTGCCAAAATAAAATTTTTAAATTGGCCCAGATTTCCGGGTTATTACAGATTATGTGGACCGGTCCATTTTCGTTGGATGTACCCATTTGAAAGATACATGAAGACACTAAAACATTTTGTAAGAAACACTACACGGCCTGAGGGGTGTATTGCAGAATCCTATCTTGCAGAGGATTGCATGAAATATTTTAATGACTTATTAAAGAAATCAGGTAAAATAGAAGAGAAGGAAGTCTGAAATGAAGATTATGAAAATGATGTCATACTTGAAGGACGACCAACTTCAACTTGCAAAATAATTACACTGTCCGAGAATGAGAAACAAGCTGCTCATTTGGATGTGCTATTGAATATGGCTATAGTGGAACCATTTGTAGAGTAAATGACTAGTGAATTTTGTTCTATTGTTCAATTATTTTTATAGTGCAACTTATCTGTTTTTTTTCTTTTACAATAGTTTGCATCTTCAGGAGTTGCAACACTCAAACAAGCACATAGAAAAAATGCGACCTTACATTGGAAAACCCACACAAATAACTTTGCCGATTGGATTAAGAAGAAAGTGAGCTGAATTTTAAAATATATTCTCATTAATTTTGAAAAGCTTCATTATCGAGATCTAACATAAATAATATTTCCATTTACAGATACCTTATGATGTGAACGATCACGACACAATGTTAAAATGGATTGCCTATGGTGCAAGGAGTAATGTATTATCTTGTACAGGTTATATCATCAATGGAGAAAGTTTTCACACAAAAGATATTGAGAGAAAAACTCAAAATAGTGGAGTCACTTATGATGCAACCACCATTTGTAGGGCTAGCGCAAAAGATATTTCCCTAGTGGTTGACATGATTACTTATTATGGGATGTTGACCGATATATTTTTGTTAGACTATCATGCCTTTTAGGTTCCCGTCTTTAAGTGTCATTGGACAAATTTAGGAAATGGTGCGAAGGTAGAAGACGGATTTATCCTTGTCAATTTACAACAAAATCAAGCTTCATTTTCAAAAGATCCATATATCCTTGCATCTCAAGCAAAATAAATTTTCTTTTTAAGGGAAGATGATGATTCTAATTGGTATGTTGTGATGAGGGCACCGTCAAGAACTTTTCATCAAATAGATACAGATGACTCATTTGAGGAATTTAGCATGGATATTGGAAATCTTGAAGAAATCGATATGGAGATTGATGATGCTGCCGAGGATCTTGGCTATGTTAGGGAAGATTGCGAAGGAATACTTGAGTAATATATCACTAACTATGTTAGGGAATGCCATTTTATGGGATTGCATTCAGGTATATTTTGTGATTTTTATCTTAGTATGTCTATTTAACTCATTGTTTTACGCCAAATAAAAAATCTAGACGTCTGGGTTTAATATCAGACATCTGCATATCTATTCAAGTATAATATTATAGGCCCAGAATAATATAAGACGTCTAGATAAAATACTCAGATGTCTGGGTACTTCTTCAGGATTAGTATTTTAGGCTCACAAAAAAATCCAGACTTCTGGATAAAATATCAGACGTCTGTATTCTTCTGCAGATAATTTTTTTAGACAGAGAACACTTTCAGATGTCTGGATAAAATATCCAGACGTCTGAAATCATCTTTAGACATTTTACATTAGGTCGTAGAGAAATCCAGACGTCTGGTTACAATTTCAGATGTCGGATTGATATTCAGATTGCTTTTTTGTACTCTTAGGCGTCTGGAAAAATAGCCAGACCTGTCATCCGAGCTATCCGAAGAACTACTGGATATAGAAGGCTCTCTAAAATGGGACAAGTACTGTGGAACTGTAAGTTGCTTATCCCTCTACAATTTAAAAAGAGTTTCTAATCAGAAAATAACTTTAAACTAATCTTTTAAACCTGTACATTTTCTAAAAGATTTTTGTTACAACTGATCAAAGAGTTTCATGTTTTAAATTTACTAACTTTATTTAGCCTTTCACAAAGTTTTACTAAGTTTAGTTATTATATTTACGATTGCTTTCTTTTTATATTCTTAAGTGTATAGCTGAACATTTTAACTTTATTGCACCTCATATCTAAACTTATCTAAATGTATACTAGCACCAGTTCTTAATTAGTTAGCCTTATTACCAACATCACATCCATAAGTCGATTAGTTGATTAACATTTCAAATATAACTTTTACGTTATCAAAATATAATCTCTTTTGTATATAAAGTATATATTATTATTCTTTTAGAAATCAAAATCATTTATGTATAAAAGCCACAAATACGTCTCTCATATATAATACTCTTAAATCATTCTAGGGCGTTACTAACCCTATCTCAAATAAGTTACGCATCCTAGGACACCAGTGATCCTATCACTGATAAGTCATTCATCCTTAGATACTACGTATCCCATCTTTGATGAGTTTTTACTCCATAGAGCCAAGGTTTATCGCTAAAACAAAGCTCTGATACCAAATGAGATGACCCGTAGACCCTCGCCCTTTGAACCGATTATAAACCACGTAGTCTAGTCCAAAAAGTAAGCATCTACGAAAACTCCTACGACAAGCCGAATTTCTGATTTTCGATAATCAATACTAGACACATCCACGGTGTTCATGTACCACAAAACCAAATATCGTAAACTCAATCTGTCGGGGTTTTATCAGAGCAAACACACTGGAACATAAAAAAAAGAGAAGAACAGAATCTCACCGCGAAATAGAACAAATATAATATTCTATACAACTTTACAGTGGAAACTTTTAAATCGTAACATAATACCATGAATAGTTATAAACACCATCCCCACATAATATAACCACAACATCCAAGTATAGATAGTAGAATACGCCATGCCCTCCGACGAAAATCATCAACCTCTCTGGAATCATTTAGTAACTCCTTGAATACCCTATTTAAACCTGAAATACACTCGGATCTGACCTGAGTGTCAAACATTCGGTCAGGCTTGGATTAACCAGCTTGAGAACTAGATAACAAGTCATATAAATCTCAAATCACCATAAAAAAGGGATTTCAAAACTTCGTACATGCTTTTTGAAAAATAAAGCTACCATAAGACCCACATCCCATTACACAATGCAAACATACACCATTAGGAGCAAGTTTTTCCTTATGATAACCAAATATGCTTGATACGCGAAAATCGTTTGATGCTATCATTAATGTCTATCTTTGAAAACATTTTTCAAAATAAATGCATAGATCTTAACAGATGTAGGTACCATATATTATGTCTACATACATAGAGTACAACTAAAACCATAAGGATTCGTATCGGAAGTTGGGTTCCATCAATGACCAAGGCAAAGGATCTTCCTTTCCACGATTCAAAACACCTCTAGTGAGATGTCCTAGGATCAACAAATGCTCCTTCTATAGCGGCAAAGTCGGCCCACCTATACCAGGTGTAGTTCAGGTTTCTCCTAAACATAACATCCCTCGGTTGTTGTCGACCTTTATCCGAGGTGCCTCATTCCATCATCCACTAAGTTAATTGTGTGGGTTTTATGCCATGGCATCACTTTCTCAACTGGAAACAAACGTTAATCCTTATCTATGTTGTACTTCATCCTGTTTTGGCTCATTACTAGTTGTGAGGCCTGAAATTACGCTTCCACACAAAGCTCTGCTTTTCAACATAAGCTTTGATCATCAATAGCTTATCACTTAGCATGTCACATTGTCTATTCACAACATATAATTGGTGTCTATTAATATATTTTCCACTGAGTACATAAGTCCTAGAGGAAGATGTTAAGTCAAAGGATAAGTCCTCTGCCATTATATCATCAATAGAAACCAATTCATTACGCTGTAAAATACAACTTCAGACACACATCCATTTACAAAGTTCGTTTTAAGTTGTGAACGAAACCGAAGGCACTTTATTCCATGACACCTCTTGGGTGCGAAAGTCATTACAATCTGAATCACTTCAATTACGGCCAGATCGCCATCACAATATAACCCATAATTGGGTGACCAACCGAGGCATCAACGAGTAATCCTTCTGATATGAAGGTCTCTGTTCTTCAGTCACAGTCATCACCATTTTCATTTTCTTTAATCATGTCGTATAATTATTCACAATGGGTGGAAACCCGGTCTTTCTGAATAACTCGCGCTTCTTTAAAATCAATAAAGATATACAAAAATATCATGAGTCTCATTCCATCTTGGAATATTCTTTTACTCAAATCATTCTATACATTGGGAATTACTCCCTTTTAAATCATATAAAAGATTTACATACTTTAAATTCTTGTTTAAATCTTTCCTTGGAAATTATTTCAATTGATAATAAAATCCCATTTCATAGATTTGACTCAAATCAAGGTTTCTATGCTTTATCGAGACTACTGAACCTCACGAAAAAGGTAATTTTCTCAATTCATTATCCCATGCTATTCATCCTATGGAGAAAAACTAATAGTACTCCATATTTGATTACCCTCTTATTTTGGTAAATTTGAATACCTTCTTTAATGCCAAATCTAATTTAAAGATTTCAATTACTTTTATAGGAAAACATATTTATCTCAAACCCAACCCATTCACTGATCATTAATTAGGGTAGATGACTTAATCTTTCTTTGATCATATTTCTATCTCAAAATCGCATTTACAATTCCTCAATCTTTTCGTTTAGGAAAAACTCGCTTATCCTTTAAATGATCTTAAAATGATGTTTCCATTATTGTTTTCTAAGGGAAAATATTTCATTAAATTTTACATTCAAATTGAATAAAGATTACTCATCAACTTAACTTGGGAAATCATCTTCTCCTTTAGATGGGTTACATTACAAATGTTTTTAAGACATTGATCACGATAAACCCAAAATCATTATTTCATTTTCAGTGAAATCATCACGGAAATCATATCAACTCAAAATCTTTATAAAATCCTGTATTAGATTAATACTATAAACGGAATAAAGACAAGGCCTTTTGAATTCCTTAGAAAGTAAAGGTCTTATTCTATAGAGACTTATCTCAACTAAAACCAAATTGATTCCCATTCAATTCATGTTTAATTTGGAAAACTTAAGTTTTGTTTCATACTTTTCAAATCCCAAAATATCTTAAAAACTTCATTTTAATCCACTGGATGTGTTTGCAAATCATTTGAGTATCATTGATTACCTCAAAACTTTTTATTTTAAACTATTCCAAAAACTGTCGCAAATAGCATTGCTGAAACAGCTCATTTTCACAAAATAGCTTTTAAAATTTTCAAATTTGATATTCAATCCAAATCTCTTTCAAATCATTTATTATGATTTATCATAATTTATTCCTATTTCTAATAATTTAAAAATAGCTCATTTCATTCACGAGCGCTGTTTTTATTCAAATTTGATTTGAACTTACTTCAAAATCTAACTGTTGGATTATAAAACCTTACTACGCATTTGAAAGCTCTTTTCATTTCGAACCAAATACCACTACGCCATAGATGGCCTACGGCAACCCCCGAGAAGTGGCACGGTAGATGCCAAAAAGTGTTGCTATAGGCAAAAAATGATCTATGGCAACACTTTCTTGAGGTTGCCTTTTGCCGCGTTGCCTTAGAGTCACAGGCAACACCTTTGCGACCCTATGACAATATCAATACAGGTGTTACCACGGGCACTAATACAACAAAAAATGCACTTTCACAACTGCCAAAAACAGTTGTAATATGTCTAGTACAGCTGGCAATCATAATAAAGTCAACCTTTTTTACAACTGTTTCTTGTAGTTGTTAAAATTTGTTTCACAACTGCTAAAAGTAATTACATCTCAAATGCAATTAATCAAATATTTCGTAATATTATAATAAATATTATTATAACACAGTATTTTATTCAAATAAATATTTTATTTCAGTATTTCAAATATTACAATTTTTTGTACATTCACTCGTATATTACACAATCATTCACATTTACATTCCTCACTACATTGTCATCGATTCACTCATATGCAGACCACTAATAGTCCTCTTCATAGGGCTCCAGGCTTTCATTCCCTCAAAGTAGTATATTTTCATATGTGGATCAACCAAAGGTCGAGCATAGCGCTTTCTTCTCCAGAATGCATCACCCTCTTCATATACACTTCTATGATGTTTATGACATGCGATTGCAAAGGTGTACTTCCCCCGCCAAAGGTATCTACAAAAACAGGTTATAAATTGCCTAAGAGGTTTGTGTAAAACAGAAAAATGGAAGGGACAAAATATGAACATGTAGCTGATATCAGAAAACCACAAACGATACTAGAAAAGGACTATTGATTCTAGCTCTTTATAAATATATGTAAAATAAATTTTGGTATATATAAAGACCTATCATGATGGAAATGCAAGGCAAGTTCTTGGCATTTTTAAGGAAATTCTGATCCAGATCGATGGTCAAAATCTTGCTGAAACACCCCACCTCCGTTAAGGTCACTCGCAAAGGGAACGCCTTAACTTTGGTGGAGGTTTATAAGTAAAAGCCACAGATAAACTCAAGACAGATATAAATACACATATTTTAAACAGCGGAAACCAAACAGACTTTTATTTCATCAAAACGTGTTGAAACACAACATTCCATAATTGTCTCAAAATACTTCCAACATTACAACCTCATTACTGTCTTGATTATTAAAGAAGCATAAAACATAAATAAAGTGACAAAAATCCCCATAGTGATATCCAAAGCCATAATCCGAGCAAAAGAGATCCAAATCATATATCTACGGTCTTGGAGCTGGTAAAGAGTCTGACTGAGCTGAGTTGTTTCCTCCCTGTGGACCTGGGGGGGGGGGGGAACGAAAGAAAAGAAGACGAAAAGAAAATAGGGCCAGACATAAAGCCTGAGTAAATCTAGTAACTCTTCAGTATATGAATAAGAAAAGGGCATGATAGATATATACTGAAAATAGGAAAGTGTCACAGGCTAAGGAAGTGTCGAATGTACTATCGCACCCATACTATATCTCTGCACCTACTTGAGTTTATTCCAACTGGCACCCCATGTTGAGGGTGAAGTGATCCCCATTTTCTAAAGATCGGCTCCTACTCGCGTTAACATGGGTAATAAGGCCCCCAAAAATTGTAGATACCTATGTTGGTCCCACCATGGGGTGTATCAAGACCCATGGTGGCGGCCCCGACACAAATTCTAGAAGGCATAGGTTATACTACTGGTGTCTCCAGTGCCCTGGTTGTCTGCTCCGGAGTGTGTGCATGCCCGCACCCCGTTAGACCAACACTGTGCACCCACCGCCGTCGTTTTGACCGCTTACAATCAACCCAGTAATCGTGCCCCACCCTGCCTAGTTTCAGGGTACCGTTGATACCTAACTTGGGTTACTGCTGAAACGGGTCCCTCGTTACCAGGATTTTCTAGTAAAACATGTTAAGTGGTTAAGTGTCTGTATTTACCTAACCCCACCCATCAATTCTTGTTAACATGTTGAATTTGGTTAAGTGTTATAGTTGACTTAACCCTACCATCTGTCCTTAGCCTCTTAGGAGCACCAGACCACTCACATTAGACAGGTATTGGTACGGTTACTGGATGTGCCGGTCGGTTCCGGGCAGGTTTACACCATAGCTCAGTCTAACCTCGGGTCCTTATTGGACTTAATGCTTAACCACCCACATTGGATAGGTATTGTTGTGACTACTGGACAGCCGGGCGGGTCCGGGCAGGTTTACATCACAACTCAATCCAACCTCGGGTTAAGCATATCGTGTTTTCTAAATTTACATATTTTATTACTTCTCAGTTATATATATAAATTTCATGTCTTTTATTCTCGGGTATAATAATACATACCGCTTAAATGTCATTGTCGTTGGCATATGCCAAACATGCCAACATATATTTTCATGTTTTACACCCAACGTTGTTAAACGTTATAACAAATGTTGGGCTCGACACAATTCAGCCCAACTTTTTAAGCGTGAGAAAAGGGGAAATCAAGAACATGTAATACATAAAGGTGTATGGCGCATGAACTTGCAATTTAGCGATTCAACTAACATATAATATGGGTCATGTGAACTTGCATTCAAATCAATGTATAACTAAGTAGGTAACATATGAAATGGCATACTTTAGGCTGATACAAACTTGTGTTTAAACATGTTTAACTTGGCATAATGTCAACCACAAAACTAGCATGTTGTATATTCACCAAAATGTCCAATTATAACATCTAATCATATAGCCTATTTCAACATGAACTTGCATAGTTTATGTAACCCAAACGATACTTAACAAAGATCCAATTATACTTGCAAATAAACATAAGAATGATATCATAGATTTTGGGTCATGTAGGCATAAAAGGTCTATAACATGTTTACATAAATTCTAACTTAGACTAAGGGATTGTATATAGTCCATGCCATCGATATAAACATAAAGGGATAAATTTCTAGTTTTTGCCACAAACTTGCAAGTGCCATTGTTTTCATATACAATTGTTAATAGGCTTGCATCAATCAATTTAGGCCACAAATATCAATACACAAGTCATGATAGAATCATTACAATACAGAATTTGTATCATATTCATATAATAACACAATTCTATTTTCATTTAAATCGAATCACAACACAATTTTTATTCATATTCTGAAAGGTCACTATACTTACAACGAATGCAGAATCTTGAATTCTGGATTCTGAATTCTGAAATTGAGATGCGCTCCTTTGGGTAGACTAACGTTGCATTGATTAATCTAATTAAACTTTAATCTTCTTCTTAATTTGATTCGTCTCTAGGCTTTTCTCTCTTGACGGCTATGTTCAATTCCTCCCTGGCAGCATGACGACTCCTTTCTTATTTTTTTTTTTGTGAATTTTCAGTTGAGACTTAGGGTCTATTTATAGATTTTTAAATTGTTTTGAGCCGTCAGATGAAGACAGGAGGAATCTAGGCCATACAAAGTTCAAAGAGCCAATCAAGAGGTGACACGTCAGCCCTAGTGACACACAGAGCTACAAAAATTCGAGCCAGACCTAGCCAGCAAGGTCGACCAGGCAGGTCAACTGGCAGGTCGACACTATGGTCGACCTGGTGTGGCCAGGTCGACCTGGGGAGGCCAGGTCGACACCATGGTCGACCCTATGGTAGACCTGGTCTCTAGGCGGGAATTTTCCCGCCCAGCCCAGTTTGAACTTGAAATTCGAATTTTGAATTTTAAACTGAGCTGTTTGAATTTAAATTTTATTCTAAAACTTCCGAAGGCCATAACTTCTTTATACGGAGTTCGTTTCGCGCAAACTCGGACTCTATCTCAAGCAGAATTCTGAGACGAACGCAATGGTGTAACGCGTTTCCCTTAATTCTTTTATTTAGAATTAATTACACTTTAATTTGTGAAGCTTAACGTTATAGAATTCACGGGGTGTTACATTCTCCTCCCCTTAAAAGGATTTCGTCCTCGAAATCTTCAAGTTAGGAAGAATGTATATCCTACCATCCAACTGTCCATCTACTCAACCAACAAACACAGGCATCCACTGTCCTTAAAAGACTTCTAATGCTTCGTGATCATATGCATAGTGTGTGTACATGTCCTTATCTAATGCAGAAATCAGGTGGTCTACTGATTCAGTTGACCTCCTTAATGTGAATCATGTAAGTGTCATGAAACCATTATGTATGCAAATTTTTCCTACTCATAATTCTACATGAGTGCACAACTTATTCATACAATGCGACAACCATATGACAGCATATCAAGTTTCAACCATATACAAATGAAAATACATATATGCATATGCAATATGAAGTGACTGAGCCGATCTATAACCTAGGGTGTGTGTGTATATGCATCCACGAGCAACCACAAGCAATCACTAGCAACCATTTGCAACCATCATCCATAACATGTTTTCAAATACATGTTTTCATCCATTTGTTTTCTACCTAAGGAGTTAGGAAAAGGAACCTGACATTTTACTTATGTGGATGATGGATAGCGAGGCGCCTCGGATATATCGGTCGATCCGGGACCGATGGAGTCATTCGTTGGCTCATTTGCGCCCCATAGGGCGGGGAGACGTATTGCTCATGCATTTTAATCCACATCGGTGGACCGGCCCTGACGATCCAAGGGTCACTCGAGCTCTGATCCTGAGACATGGTAGGCTAGATTTTCTCGAAGTCGGTAAGGACTATCTTTTTCCTTAGTTCATGACGGAAATCCAATTTCCAAATACGTGACTGTGCGGTTTTGATTATATACCTATATATGGCGACATAGTGGTATGGGGCATTAATGCCGTCTATGATTGATAGTTATGATTGAAATTGTTTTTGAAACATATAAACACTAGTAATAATATCAAATGTTTTTGTTTCATTCGTATCAATCATATTTTGTCCATTATAAGGTAAAAACTCTATCCTCCGGTTTGCGTTGCATTGTGTGATGGGAACCGAGTCTTATAATGGCTTCATTTTTATAAAAAGCATTGCGATGTTTAAAAGAATGTTTTGTTTTAAAGCACTGGCAATCCAATGAGTAAACCCGTTACATGAAAGTGGCGTGGTCCTGTGATTTGCCATATTTCAAATGTGTTGAGTAGATTTCTCATACCAGTCCCATGACTGACTCGTAGTTTGTTTCACTTTCAAACTCGGGTGCCCCTTTTTCTACACGGGAAGCCTTGTATTCAGGTTTAGCTGGCTCTTTCTGGATAGCTGGAGCTGAAGATGGATTCTATTATTTATCTCTTTTTATGTTGTTCAGCTCCTATTATACATATAATGTTTGTTTTCCGCTGTAGACATTTATGTATAGCTGAACTGTATTTGTACTAAGTTTGATCCTGTATACTGTGTAACTCTGATGATTACGTTTATCCAGTATATTCTATTGTGCATTATCTGGTGTATTTATTTAATTCTGTCCTGCTATTATCTGTTTATGTGTTATATTCCAAGGATTACCCTTGCCGCCGTCAGTACGGGGTTTGGGGTCGTCTCAAAATATTGGACAACTATATTTTGGCCATTTACACACAAAAAAGATAAGAAGTGAAAGGTTTTCAAATATATAGTGGGAGAGAAACATGTCAAGTCCTTATTCCAAAAATCAAAGGGAAAGTGTTAGATCAAAATTTGGACCTAACACCCAAATCGTTCTGATTCTTAAAGAATTTTAACTGGAGAACGGAGAAAAATTAGAAAACACACAGAATTTATAGTGGTTCGGCGTTAACGAGCCTACGTCCACTTTATATGTTATCGATTATACTTTGAATTCTAATACAATCAATGATTTCTCTCAAGCTCACTTTTACAATTGTGATTTCTCTCAGTAATCTAGTAATAAAACTGATAAGAAATGGTGGTATGACAATAATGGCGGATTCAGTACTCAATATTGCCAAAAGATCCTGAAAAATGCCAAGCTCTGGGCTATTTATAGCTGATTTTGTCAGGCGGATCGCGGTCACACGTGGCACAAATCCCGAGAATATCGGATCATATCGCAGCCTGATGAAGAATTAGTCAAATTAGCCGTTGTGGACAGGTGTCGCGATCCCCTTAAATATCGGATCGAGCAAAGGGGGAGAATCAGTCAAAGTGACAGTTGGGGACATGTGTCGCTGGATCCGTGCATCTCGGATCGCCAAAAACTAGCTCGTACTTGAACGGGTCAGAAGCTTCGCTGTGCATCAGGGGATCGGATCGGTCTGTGCTGGGTAGTAGCATATGTACGGATCGAGTCGTGTAGAAATAGTCGGATCGCTGATGTAATGGGGGCAATCCGTGAGTGGCGATCCTCTGATGCGATCCGATCCTTCATGGACTTAAGGAACGCGATTTCATACTTTCTTCTTGTGAGTGAACCTTGGTGGCTTGGTCAAAAAGCTAACCAACATTTTGCCCCCTCGAAGTATGTTTTATCGATGATGGAACATGCTTCGAAACTGTGGAAACGTCTTTTCATAAAGAGATGCAAATCAGTGGTAACGTCTATCCGAAAAGCTATATCGTTTACGGAAAGTTGTTTCTTTGCTTGCTGTAAATATCGGATAGACCTTTAATAGTTTCCCTGTTTATTGGACAATTCTTTTCTGGGATCTTTCAGAGCCTTCATCATCGAAACTATCGGGTGCATTTTTGAATTTTCATTCCTGTCGGTCATTTATCGGTTCGGATCGCATGCGCGAGTCGTGGTCTGTTAGCAAGTCATTCGCCTCGTCCTTTGGTGAGCGCTTGGTCCTCTTTACGGAACGAGGTGGGCTTCTCTTCGAGACGTGGTGGGCTTTTGGTTCGTGACGTGGTGGGCTTTTGGTTCGTGGCCCGTCTATTTTCGCGGATCGAATAAGACAAAAAAGGGGAGACAAACGGTCGCCCTTTTGCCTATATAAATCGATCCTCACCCTCATTCTTCTCTTCTTCTTTCTTTGTTTGCAGCCACCGCCAATTTTCCTGAGAGAAAACCCCAACTTTGATTTTTAAATTTCCAACCAATCTCAAACTTTAAGAAGGTAATTAAACAGCTTTTCTTTAGTTTCTAGCTTGTTCGCACTGATTTAGAGAGTGGAGACAGCGGAATTTCGTAGGATTCGATCATAGTAGACGCGAGCGTGCCAGGTGCGACTCCATGGATTTAAGGGTGAAGAGGAGAGTTGAGGAAGAAGAAGGAAGGGATGACCAGGTCGGTTCGTGGGCGAGGCCCGAGTTCGAAGCGGTGGTGAGGCGAAGGGAGAGGGTACGGAACTGGAAAGTTGATTTGGCTAGTGGATCGGATCGTGGAAACGGCAAGGCTACGATTCGTGGGGAACTAGACGCGAGTGTCGGATCGTGGAGATACCGGAGTTTTGGGTCGTAGAGGATGGGGGGCGATGCGGATCGCCAAGATACCATCGCGATCCGTTCTGGATGAATTGGTGCGCTTCACGATTCGAAGCCCTTCCATGATCTAATACACTTCCGCGTACCGAGTCCTTCACCATGATCCGTACATATGTCGCGATCCGAACCTGCCCTGCGATCCGACTGTCGGACGATCTGGTGCACACGCTGACTAAATAATATGATGCAACTCTAACAAATCGATGAACAGTTAGGTTAGAGCCTTTGAGACGAACATTCCAGATCGAACGAATGCATAATCTATCAATCGAACAACGACCAATGTCTGGATGATTTTGTTGACCCTTGTACTTTTCTTTAATGCACGCACAAGCACACACACCGGCACTTGCACACACACAAAGGGGGACGGGTAGTTTTAATCTTATTTCTCATGTTTCTTCGCCTAAACAGTAATGTCGGATAATCACTCCTCTTCGAGATCTAACACCGAGACGGATCCCGAGGTGCCTGAGCACCATAACCCTGAGGTCCATCCAACTAACCCAAGGGGCGAGGATTCTGGTTCCGAATACGAAGCAACGGAATTGGATCCAACTGAAAGTACTTCACTTGACGAGGAGTCTGAAGTAGACGGTCGAGCTCTTGACGAGATTCCTGGTGCACTTGGGATAGAGAAATTTACTGATTCTTTAGCTTCCAAACTCGATGACATAAAGCTTAAAAGAATTTGTCTAAGACATGGGATCCCTTGGGATGATGTGAGGACACCCGTTAGCGAAGATAGACCCCACTTAGCTCCAGAAGGGTATATGGCAGTCAGCCGAATCATGTGCTTGGTAGGAGCTATTCCTCCGTTTCCTCCAATCGTGATTGAGACCTTAAAACGATTGGGCATCGCTCCGATGCACCTTCATCCTAACGCCTACGCGGCTCTATACACTCTATATATCGCATACGCGGAGATCTTGCATACCGAGCTCACATTTAAAGATTTAACATTCTTTTATCTTTTCAAGCATCGCTCCTCGGCAACCCCAAATTTCTCTTTCTTCGAATCGGTGGCGAATAGGAAGGTTCTGTATGACGGATACAGCAATATAGGGGATCCCAAGTCTGATTGGTTCTATATAAAGAGGCAGGCCGGGTGCTCAAGAAGATGGCTTAAATCAAGTAAACTTTAATCTTTTGACTGAATATCTTGCTTGAGAAACCGAAGCATTAACATCCCCCTTTTTTTGTTTTAAGCAGATCACGTCTTTCCCAAGACGGAAGGCTTATTATACAATCATCGATTGTCTATTCTTCTACAAAGCAGATCCGATTTTCTAAGGATCAAGAAGTGCATCACTGACGAGAATCTTCATAAGCATCGCCTTCTGGATATAAGATTTGGACTTGGTGCTGGCGGCAAACCCTACAAATACGTGCCCCCAACGGAGGGAGAGGGAACATCACGGGCAGCAGAAACAGCTAAATTCCGTAAGAGTCCTTCCCCGATAATCATCCAGGACGACGAGGACCTTAACATATATAGAGGAGATGAGGCCCGTGGTGACAAGTCCAAAAAAATCCTAGTTTCTCCGGGGGGTTTCCCCTCAAGGGTTTCTCTTCCGATCGAACCTGCTGCTCCCGATGATTTGACAGAAGAACAGCTATTTAAAGAGCTTAGCAAAATTCCCTTTCCCGATGATGTATACACAGAGGGGGACTTTGAAGGGGAGCCATTTTTCCCTGCTTCTGAGGAGACCACCGTTCCAATTGGAGGACAAGAAACTACTTAGATGAGCCTGACTTCAGGCCCGGGTCTGTTAGGGGGAATTATATGGGATGCACAAATCACACGCACTGCCTGACCCCACACTTTTATATCGACAGTATCCAAGGTTTTAATATGTTCTTTTCTTTTTTGCAGGAAAGATGTCTCGCAGGCGGTCTTATTCTTATCGTTCTCTTCGTGAAGGCACGCCCAGTCTTCATCCGAGTACCGAGCGCTCTCGTGGCCTTTCTCACAAGCCTACTTCTTCGCAACCCCGGTCTCCATCAAAATCGACTTCTGGCAAGCTTCACAGTTATCCGGTAGCTCCTGCAGGGAGAAAACAACTTCCTAAAGAGTTAACTCCTCCGAAGAGTGCACCCTCTCACATCAGGTCGTCAAAAAGACACTACGAGCCTAAGGATAAAAGCAAGGATCCAATCAAAGATTCTGAGAAGGAGAGAAGTGACATTGTCCCTTCCAGCCAGCCAGAGTTGGCTGCCCCCGGGTCACGAGATTACATCCATGGTCCCGAGATTCAAGGTAGGCTGGAAAAGTTGCGGGAACAATTCCCCAACATCTTCTTCGAAAGGATGACGTTTGTTCCAGCCTTGGAACCAGTCCCTAGGAACTGGGATAATGAAATCGTCGGGCACAATCGCCATGTAGCCAGGCAGTATGAGATGATGAAGAAACATGCGGTTAATCTTTCAGAAGTCATTCGAACGCTTGAAATTGAAGCACATAGATCTAAGGTGAAAATTGATAACAACGAAAGGGCCAGGACAAAGATGAAGAAGGACTTGGAAGATGCTCAATCCCAACTCGCCTTAGCGTGGAGAGATGCTGAAAATTATAAGATCGAATTGGAGAATGCTAAGAAACGCTTTCATTCGGAACTTGACTCAAATAGTCAAGAGAAAATGGCCTTAAAGAAGGAGGTAGAAGATCTTAAAATGGCCAACATTGAGTTGAAGAAAACACAAGGCCATTTCGAAGCTGAGAGAGCTGCCTGGGAGGCAGAAAAAGCAAGTTTGAAAGAAAGTCTAGCTTTGGCTGAAGCGGAAAAGGTGATTTTAAATGATCAAGTCGCGGATGCGGAGAGGCGCGCGGCTCTCGCCGAAAAGAATGTTGAAAGTGCCATTGAAATGGCTACTGCTTCTAACAACAAACTCCTCGAGAGAGAAAAGGATATCGAAGGGTTCGAAGAGATGATCTTTGACTTCCTCGGCCATGTCCTCAAAACCCGTAACATCTCGTGGATCCCGGATTACCACGTTACTTTAGCCAAATTATGGGATGCCATCATTGAGGGTGATAAGAAGAGATTGGGAGTTGAAGAGATTGACGAAGATGAGCTGATGAAGACCATCCTGAGGGATAACGAGCCCGAGGATCTGGAAGAAGGTCGTCGTCTAATTCAAGAAGAAATGAAGAAGGAGAGAGCCCTGGCTAAGGGCAAAAGTAAGATTGACGAAGGTTCGAGCTCAGCTGTAGAGCCCAAATTCTCCGGAGTTGAGGAGTACCATCCTGATGATCCATTAATTCCTTTGGGCCTAACTCCTGTGGTCGTCGGAGCTTCTGCAACTAGCTTAGATGGAGGATCAGCGGAAGGTATCTCCCTTTTTCCCCCACAATGTGTCAAAACAATTGTGAGTTGTCATCGTCTGGTAGAGAAACCAATTGAATTGATAACATGTGTTCCCTATAATACAGGTGGCGAGCCCGTCGATAAGGATGTCGAGAAGAGGAAAGAGGCAGAGAAGGTTGTCATCTCGCCTAGCGCCGGTGTTGAGATACCGAAGCAGGCCGAGGGTACAACTGCAGAGAAGGGCATCCTGGCACCCAGTGCTGATGCTCCCAAGGATGATGAAACCATCGAGGCCTTGAAAGATATGGATGGGCGCCATATAGAGGATGAGGAGGATATCATTGGCACCAAAGAAGCCGAAGACGATGACGACGAAACTTTGGCTAACAGAAAAGCTAGGCAGGAAAAGGAGATGACTTTAAAGAAAGTGGGACAGGAGCCTTTGAACATAGTCCCTATCTCAGAGTTTAATCCCAAAACTGGGATGGTTTTGAAACTCCAGCCCAAATCCATCAGCAAACAGCTTCATTTTGCGAACCCTGATGATTTCCCAGCTTCCCTTACTGATAAAAGGAAGAGAAAGGAGGTGGAGGAGGAATCTTCTGAAGAGTCGGACGTTCCTCTCATAGACAAAAGGAATAGAAAGAAAGGTGATCAATCCGACGCTGACAAGGCGAAGCTGGAGAAACAGAAGCAGGAGAAGAGGTCAAAGCATAAATAGGATATTGTCGTTTGTTTATATTTTGTCTTTAGGTTTCCCACTGGCCATGAAATGTAATTGTGAGACTGGCCCTCACTTTTGTTTTAGGTTGATTTTTCGCTTTCTAGGCTTGTAGTTTATAAATAAAAGCTTATCTCTTTTTGCATCACCGTGTACCTGCATTTAATAAACTTTTCATGCTTAGTCATAGACCATCTGATTATAACTACAAATCAGTCAAGCAACAGAAAGAAAAATTTAAAAATTTCAGTGTTCATGTGTATATGCCCCCAATCAATCGTTAATGTGGCGCCTGACTAGGGCTTATTAAGGATTAATTAGCATTGTCTGCACGTTGCCCCCTATTTCTGAATATGGGGGACTTAGTAAATTTAGCAAGATAATTGTCCTTATGGTGTTGGGTTTCCGGCACCTTTCTTAGTGCTTAACCATAGACTCTCTTATATTCCCCTGGCGGTCGCCGAGGTCAGAGTTTGAATTTAACAGTTTAGTCGCTCCCCGATCTTTTAGCGGGGCAAGAGTTCTTTCTCAGTGCTCAGTCGGAGACGCTTTTATACTCTCTCTCTGGAGAGTTAGAGTTCGAGCTCAGCAGTTCAATCGCTCCCCGATCCTTCAGCGGGGCGAGAGATCTTTCTCAGCGCTCTGTCGGAGACGCTTTTATACTCTCTCTCTCTCTCTGGAGAGTTAGAGTTCGAGCTCAGCAGTTCAATTGCTCCCCGATCCTTCAGCGGGGTGAGAGCTCTTTCTCAGCGCTCTGTCGGAGACGCTTTTATACTCTCCTGGCGGTCACCGAGGTTAGAGTTCCGTCAAGGCGGTTCCGATCATGGTACACCGCCATGACTTACGGACATCGTCTTGATGTCCGTTATGCTCTCTCTCTGCTCTAGAGAGTTAGAGCGCTATCAATGATATGATTTACTTTATCACACCCTCAGAGTTTTGACTGGTGATTATATTCCATTCTGATGGAAGGCACCTATAATTATATGCTTCTGGGATCATTGCATGATTCACTGCAATTTCCATAAAAATAGAAAGGCAGATAAATAATAGTGCAATAAAGGTAAAAAAAACACACAATATTTTTATAGTGGTTCGGTCGAATCATGACCTACGTCCACTTTATAATTTTTTGCTTTAAGAAATCGGACTATTCTAGGCAAGTCGTGCCTTGTACATGGTTCTTAACAAAGCAAAAGAACAGATCTGACATCTTTACGTTAGGTACGGCCGTAAATGTTGGGCATTCCACACTCTGGGGATTTCCTTTCCATCTACGGTTGCTAGCTTGAAGGTTCCATTATCAAGCTTGCACAGTATGGTGTACGGTCCTTCCCACTTCGCACCCATATGAGTTGGGGCTGGAAGGACACGCTTCAGAACCAAGTCTCCGGGTTCCAAGGTTCGAGCTCGAACCTTTTTGTTGTAGTATCGGGCGACCTGTTGTTTGCATCTCAAGGCACGCAGGTCTGCTTCATCCCTCTTTTCTTCGATCATATCCAGGGATTCGAGGAGCAACTCGTTATTAGTCATCGGATCGTAATAAGTCACTCGGTGAGAAGGTACTTTTATCTCAATCGGGATGACTGCTTCTGCTCCAAAAGCAAGGGAGAAGGGGGTATGTCCTGTTGCCGATTTATACGTTGTCCTGTAGGCCCATAGTGCTAGGGGCAATTCATCAGCCCACATGGCTCTGGCCCGTTTCAGTCTTCTTTTCAGAATGGACTTAATCACTTTATTCGCCGCTTCGACTTGTCCGTTCGATTGCGGGTGCGCCACAGAGGTGTACCGTTTCTCAATGTGGTATTTCTGGCAGAAGTTTCTGAATTCAGTGCTATCGAACTGAGTTTCGTTATCAGTTATCACAATCTTAGGAATCCCAAATCGACAGATGATGTTTCTAACGACAAAATTGATCACTCGTTTGGTTGTGATTGTAGTCAGTGGCTCAGCCTCGACCCACTTAGTGAAATAATCTACGGCTACAATAGCGAACTTTGCTCCGCCCCTAGCTATGGGGAGACTTCCGATGATATCAATTCGCCACATAGCGAAAGGCCATGGGCTCGTCATTGTTTTTAACTGATTAGGAGGTGCTCTAGGTATCTTTGAAAATATCTGGCACGCATCACACCGTCGTGCGTATTTCGCCGCATCCTTATTTATGGTAGGCCAGAAATAACCATGCCGCAACACCTTTTTCGCCAATGTTTGCCCTCCAGTGTGATCGCCGCATTCACCTTCGTGTACCTCCTATAGCACACGCTTGATGTCGTCATGAGCTATACACCGAAGAAGAGGCATCGAAAATCCTTGTCTGTAAAGAACTCCGCCTTGCAGAACGTAACAGGCAGCTTTACGAATTACTTTACGCCTCTCGCTTTTCTTGGTCGGAAGTGCTCCATTCATCAAGAAATTCTTTAGAGGGGTCATCCATGACTCCCTTTCTGGTTCCGTCTCTAGTACCGGATCAATTTCCATCTGATCTATACTAGGAGACCGAAGTACTTCAACGGGGGCTAGCCCGGTCTCTTCAGGATCGTCGGAACTAACCATCTTTGCCAACTTATCCGCCTGCTGATTCTCTGACCGCGGAATGTGAGATATGCTGTAGTGATCAAAACCGTTCAACAACTCCTTCACTTTCTTCAAGTATAAGATCAATCTTGCACTTTTGGCTTGGAATTTTCCAGTAACCTGGCTCACAACCAACTTGGAGTCGCAAAAGATGTCCAGCTTTGTGACTTCCAACTCCTTTCCGATCCTCAGTCCGGCTATCAAGGCTTCATATTCGGAGTCGTTGTTAGTGGCGTGAAACTCCATCCGGATAACATAGGATATCAGCCGTTTCTCGGGAGTTTCAAGCACTACTCCAGCGCCGGATCTCTTGTCATTCCTAGCGCCATCAGAATACAATTTCCAGGTACTGGGATCGAGAAGTAATTTTGAGGGGTCAACTTCTTCGTTTGCTACGTCTTCCTCCGGGACGGTAAACTCCGCTATGAAGTCGACTATCACTTGCCCCCGAATTGACCGTCGGGGCTGAAAGTTCAGATCAAATTGACTCAACTCAATGTTCCACTTGAGTAGCCTTCCAGACGCTTCTGGTCTTTGTAGAACTTGCTTGAGTGGATGATCAGTGTATACGGTAATGGGATGCGCCTGAAAATAATGTCGAAGCTTTCTAGAGGCGATCAGCAAACTATACACCAACTTTTCTATCCTTGGATAATTACGCTCTGCTGCTGTCAATTTTTTGCTCACTTAATACACAGGTCTTTGGATCTTATCTTCTTCTCTTACCAATGCTGAGCTGATCGTGTGGGACGACACTGCCAAGTACACGAATAAGTCCTCGTGATCCATCGGCTTAGATAGTATCGGTGGTTTTTCCAGGTGCCTCAGCAAGTTCTGAAACGCTTCTACGCAGTCGGGCGTCCATTTGAAGTGGCGTTTTCCTCGCTTTATCAATTCGAAGAATGGGATGCATTTGTCCGTAGCCCTGGGGATAAATCTGCTTAGTGCAGCTACTTTTCCTGCAAGGCTTTGCACATCTTTAATTTGCCTAGGTTCCTGAATGTCTCTGATTTCTGCGATCTGGTCGGGATTAATCTCAATCCCACGAGAACTGACGATGAATCCCAAGAATTTTCCGGTGGCGACCCCGAATGAACATTTTGTTGGGTTGAGTTTCATCCCGTACTTTCGAAGAATGCCGAACATCTCTGCCAAGTCCGTAGTGTGATTGGAGGATTGCCTGGACTTGACCAACATGTCGTCGATGTATACTTCCATTGTTTTCCCGATCTGGTTATAGAACATTCTGTTCACTAACCGTTGATATGTAGCGCCTGCGTTTTTCAAGCCAAAGGGCATTACTACATAGCAATATAATCCCAGATCCGTAATAAAGCTAGTGTGTTCTTGATCTGGAACGTGCATTGGAATCTGGTTATATCCTGAATAAGCATCCATGAAGGAGAGAAGTTCATGGCCCGCCGTTGAGTCCACCAACTGATCGATCCGGGGTAACGGAAAACTGTCTTTTGGGCAGGCTTTATTCAAATCCGAGAAATCGATACACGTTCGCCACTTCCCGTTGGCCTTCTTTACCAGGACTGGATTTGAAATCCAGTCTGGGTAGATTGAGTCTCTGATAAATCCATTACTTTTTAGCTTTCCAACTTCTTCTTTCAAAGCAGCGGACCTCTCTGGACCCAACATTCGCCTTTTTTGTTTTACCGGAGGATGTTTAGGGTTAATGCTTAATGAATGGCTCATGATTGATGGAGATATCCCGCACATGTCTGCGTGGGTCCAAGCAAATACATCCAAGTTATTTTTTAAGAAATTCGTCAGTTCTTTAGCTACATTCGGATTTAACTGGGATCCAATCTTAAGGACCTTCTCTGGGTCACTATCATCGATCGGTACATCCACAGTTGTCTCGTTGGGAGTCGCCATTCTACCCCCAGGCTCTTTGTCCTCTCTGGGATCTATATCCTCGGGCAACTCTCTGGGCGACTCTCCTACGGTTATCCTCTTTAGTTGCTATAAGGTCTCCGCCCTTGTAGGGGGAGAAGCGCCCTTGGTTTCTATGTCCCCTCCATTGCGGAGTAGCTTTAGCTCTGCAACATAACATGCTCGCGCGGCAACCTGATCTCCTCTGACAATACCAACACCAGCTTCCGTAGGAAATTTCAATAATAAGCACCAGGGGGCTATACAAGCTCTAAACTTTGCGAGGGTCGGTCGGCCCAAGAAGGCATTGTAGGGTGATTCAATATCCAAAACCACGAAGGGAAGGATTCTCACTCTCTGGCGTTCTCCTTCCCCAAGCGTAACTGGTAGCTCTACATAACCCATTGGAGCGGTGGATGCTCCGTTAAATCCACGGATCCATCCCTGACAGGGCTTCAAGTCTTTTATCTCGAGGTTCATCTGGTCGAATGTCCTTTTGAAAAGAATATTGACGGAACTCCCGTTATCCACCAAAACTTTATGAACAGTGGCCGGGCCAATAGGTACTGTGATTACAAATGGATCTTCAGTCGGAGCATGGACTCCAATGCTTTCTCGTTCGCGGAAAACGACATCGTCGGACATCATCTGTTGTTGCTTTAACGGGACGTTGTCCTCGGGGTTGCTACACTCCCCTACCTCGAGGTGTTGTTTGGCTGCATTAACATACTGATCCAATGCCTTGGAACCATGTCCGGCGAGATAAAGCCCTCCGATTACGGTATTGATAACAAGGTCCTTTCCTTTTTATTGGGCGGTTGGCCTGACAGCAGGTTGATTCTGGTTCTGATTTGGGGCTTGTACGGCTTGCCCCCTGTCCCTGGGCGTTACTCTGTATTCATCCAATTTTCCTTCTCGGAGAAGCCTCTCGACTACATCTCTTAGGTGACGGCATTCATTTGTTGAATGGCCATGAATCTGATGAAAGAGACAAAACTTCCCCGTCTCACGCTACACAAAGATATGCTATTTAAAGTTGTGCTTTGATCATTAACCACAAGACTCTCCTTTTCAATAGAAGCCTTGATCATTTGCATCTCAGCATGCCACACTGACAATTCCTGCCATGCGATTGATGTCTATTTATATATAACCTCTAAGCTCGTACGTCTCAGAGAAGGGTGTTAAACAAAAGAATAAATTCTCCGCCACCAAACAGATATATATTTAATAGAAATCAAGCCACATAGAATAAAATCCAATGTCAGACACGCATCCATTTCCTAGTTCGTTCTAGGTCTGAACGAAACCTAAGACACCTTATTCCTCATCCCATATATCCAATACAAGAGAGAGGTCCTCGCATATCCGGTCGATCTCCAAGTATGTCTGGACGATCACCACTTATTACCTTGTCTTGGGTGCACGGCCCAATCAAGACATCAGTTTTCATCCAAACGATGCGAAGATCTCCGGTCTTCAGCCACCGTCTTCATCGTCGATTTATCGGGGTATCAATTATTCAGAACGGGATAAACCCGATCTTTCTGAATAACTCGCGTATCGTATAAACAAGTGTTATAAAAACACAACGTACGCCTCATTCCAATCCAGAATATTCTTTTATTCAAATATTCTTTTCACAATTTAAACCAAATTAAGGTTTTCCAAACTAGTCGGAATTAGCGAACCTTACCGAAAAAATCATTTATTTATTTCCGAATCCCATGGAGCAAAACTGGAAGTACTCCAACGGTGTTATCCATAAAATTTAATTACCATTTCACGTTTAAATCTAATTAAAGATTTAACTATTGCTTGGAGCAAAACTGGTGATACTCCATTCTCTATCATTTCCCTAATTTGATAATTTAAATTATCGCATTCTCATTTCATTCTAATTAAAGATTCATTAAACTCCACTTAGTTTTAATCTTCCCAAAAATCATTATTAATGATTATTTAACTTTGGAAAATCAAACATGCCACATCGACAATCTACACCGTGCCATTGATTTCTACCAATATACAACCTCTAAGCTCATACGTCTTAGAGAAGGGTGTTAAGCAAGAGAATAAATTCTCTGCCACCAAAAAGATATATATTTAATAGAGATCAACAATACAGTTTGAAATACAATGTCAGACATGTAATCCTGTCTTTAACTGGGTTAAAGAACCAATGTCATTTAAAACACAGTTCACGATAAACCCAAAATCATATACCATTAATTATGGAATCTTCACGGAAAAACAGATCAATATATAATCGATATCAATTTCCGTATCCGACTAATAATGTAAATGGAATACTGACAAATCCTTCTAAATTCCACATGTATTAATAGTCTTCCTCCATAGAAGCTCACTTCGATTATTATCAAATCGAATTCCATTCATTTCCAATTTAATATATTAAATTATAAAACTTTACTTTGGAAAATTTCCAATAAATCTTAATAAAAAGATTTATAAATTCCAAATCACATTTCACTGTTAATCGGGTTAAAGAACGAATGTCGTTAAAAACACAGTTCACAATAAACCCAATTCACATTCCATTTTATTCCAATTATTAAATATAATTGGAAACTCTGATAATCTTAATTAAAAAATTTACTCTTTTCACACGGGGTTTAAGAACAGTGTTACTGAAGACACTATTCACGACAAACCCAAAATCCAATTTAATTTTAAATATAAGGCTCTGAATAGAAATTATATCGGTTTATATTCAATATCAAATTCTGAAACCAACACATATCTTATGGGGAATAACGATATATATCTATCTTCCAAATTCCTCCACAATATCCGTATAGTCACGGAATTCAATATTGAAATATTCCGGAGATGATTTCTATTCAAATCCATTCCAATTCATAGATTGGAAATTTTTGGTTATATTAAAACCCTTTTACAAATCCAATTTATTTATTTAAAAATTATTGGATTTCAAATCTAGTTAATAACTAGTTCATTTAGATAAAAATATATTTCTATCTTTACAAATATGGAATTTTTCATTCAGATTCTTTCCACATCATTTATCATGATTTTACACAAATTATTAATATTTTTAATAATTTTATTAAGGCGTTTTCAGGCGATTTCCATAAACGGTCATCGAACTTCACTTACAACGACCTTTTCCAAATTTGATTTGTATATAATTCCAAATCCAACCGTTAGATTTCAAATCTCTTATATTAGTTGGAAAGCTCTTTTCGATACAAACCCAACGGTTCCGGTTTTAGTAGAATCCGATGGTCAGATCTCCCGTAATGTCAATTCAAGTCAATGGTCGAAATTCGCAAACGGTAGGGGCGCGTTCCCAAAAGTACAAATGACATGCTTGACTCAACGCATTGTGTGGAACTAAAGCCGAAAGGGAAGCTTAGGAGCGAAGGAAACAGGATAAAGAGGGATCACGCCAACAGAGACCTCGCGGCACCCCAAACACGTATTCACGCAGCCTTCGCGAGCCTCATGAAGCAAATTTCGCAACCCAGGAAGCGCTGATTTCAAACCTCGGTGGGGCGCGAATTTCGCACCCATGAGGTGCGGAATTTCGCACCCACAAGGTGCGGAATTTCGCACACTAGGCCCAATTGCGAATTTTCAGCGTGCGCAGGCTCCAGGTGCGAAATTCTAGCATGTGCAGGCTCCAGGAGCGAATTTCTGGGTGTAGTCCTCTATTTTTATCTACTCCCACCTACTCCTGCCCCAAAATATACACCTAGTGCTTATCCTGCATCAAATACTCCTCGACCCAAAAGTCTTTAGGATCCTCTTCCATAAAGTCCTCATCCTCATCAGTCCAGTAATCATCTAGAATCTTAGGTTCTTCCTCGTCATCTATCGCATTAACGACGTCGTAACCAGCCTCATCTATCTCCGGGTATATCTCCGGCTCACTCTCCTCAACAATCATATTGTCAGCATCATGGTCCGCCTCATCAATCCCCGGATCTATCCCTGGCTCGCTCTGCTCGACAATCTCTGGCGCAAGATCCCATATTGGTAAGTCATCTGGTACTGCAGGTTGTGCTAAATCTCCTAACACAATACCTAACACTTGCCTCACCTGATGCCCCTCCCATTCTGGCACAACAAACTGTGTCAGTGGTAACTCAGGCCATACCCACTTGGGATCCTCAAGAACAGGTTCTAAAACAATCTCTAGAACAACGTCAGGAACAATCTCAATCATCTACGATTGCGATATATTCGCTGAAGTGTTATGGGAACTAGATCAGGTATAATGAAATGGCCAGCTGAATCGTACTCAAGTCCCCCATCAATCTCCAAAATCCAAGCATCTGAATCCTCAGACCGCATAGAATCTAACTCCATCGGATCATGCTCTAGCTCTGAATCAAATGTCTCTGCTAGTATAAAAGTTGAGGTTGCATCTGACAAGTACTCACCCACCGCTATAAGAGTCTGCCACGATCCGCACACCGCGACCGTGAGGGAAGATGACGAACCGTGCACATCTGATCTGAACTGAAGCATGGAGCTAGGGACCGAATGATGACTGATCCGAAGAAGAATAAGAACCCGAGATGCAAAGGTAGTCCAATATGGGAAGTTAGAGCTCAGGATCCAGTTGGGAACCGATGAGTTCACTTCATGGTTGGACTTTGCTGCGGGATGTGTGCTAAGGAGTTGTCGACGTTCATAACTTCGATTCACCACTGAAAATGGATGATGGGCTACTTATCAGTGCAGTAGGGTCATTATGACCTGAGGGGCAAAGTGATGGTAGCAAGACTACGTTATCAGTGCAGTAGGGTCATTATGACCCGAGGGGCAAGGTGATGCGTAGTAAGACTATGAGCCAGTGCAGTGGGGTCATTGCGACTCCATGGGGCAGAGTGGACATAGTAAGGATTGGTAAGGCTATGAGCCAGCGCAGATGGGGTGAATAACTCCATGGGGCAAGTGGACATAGCGAGGAATTAGCGACTACGTTATTAGTGCAGTGAAGCCATTTATGACTTCATGGGGCAGAGTGATCGTAGCAAGGTATGTTGGGTGATCGAAGTGGTGAATATCGTATGCTTTACGCACTGAGTGAGAGATGTGAGGATGGATGCTATGTTTGATTGTTTGCCATCATTATGACATGCACACCTCCCCCACCTCCGTATCCTTACACTGTTTGATATGATACCTTAGAGTGTTGTACAGTATGTAGTGCTAACTCTTTGGTTGCAGGTTCATGTATGTTTTAGTCTACCTGTTATTGTTCACTTTAGATGCTTATCGCTCATACCAGGCTTTATGTCTGACCCAGAGTTTTATGTCTCCTCTTATTACTCTGGGTGCTCACACGAGCAGACTAGAAACAGGTTAGCTGGTGATGCGCGAGTAGCTGATTCGGAGGCGGGCAGGAGGCTTCCACGTATGATATATATATATATACACATTCTCACTGTGTCGTTGGTGGTCGCTACTTGGGCATTAGTAGTGCACCTCATTTATCTTACTTTTGCTTTGAGACAGTTTGAAAAGTTGTAATAAGCTATATTTTGGATTTCCGCTGCTATGATGCTCAGTTCTGGTTTTCAGCTTATGCACTGTCTCTCCTGTTTTATGTCAAATATGTTATTATTATATTTTGTTCTATGCGCTGTGAGACATTCTGCAGGTTCTCGTATGTTCATTTTCTTCTTCCTTTTCCTTCTGACGACCCGTTCCATGCTAACTGGACATGTGTACAGCGCACCTTTGGAGTAAATGTCGGTTGGTGCGGGGCGGGCCGTCACAATCAGTATAAATGCTTTATCAAAAATCTACAAACTACTACTTTCCAAAGTGGACTCTCCCGATGATGTTAATTGGCACAGTGAAATTAGACATTGAAAAGGATCTGTAACGTAATGAACATTGGCAAAATTTTAAACAACTCCATATAATATATGAATCTACACTGATTCAATTCCCGAATGCTTGCATGTAGTACAATTTCATACAAGAATTAAACTTCCCATCATGTTAAAATAGGTCTGAAAATAATCTTCCTTAAGCGTCATATGGGAGGACATGGCAGATTTCCCAAAATCAAGAAATCAATCATGTTATCAAACATTTGACACTAACGTCGTCAAAATACCAACATCAGTATCAGGGTGCGTTCTTGGCGCATGGAAACGGGGTATTTGAGCGGGACATTTGAACGGTGTATTTGAGCGGGGTACTGTAACGAACGAAGAATGTGTTTTTAGCTACGAACGGGGTGTTTGAGCGGGACATTTGATTGTTAAATAAATAGTTATGAATTAATTAAACACGATTACACAACATAAAGCGGCTAACATTTTCATTACAACTGAAATACAAACATAAATAACACAACTAGAGTTGAAATTAAAATAAGTACATGAAAATCTAAAATAGACGACGATGTGGTAATGTGTTCAACTCCGCTGTAATGAATCCACGTATACCCTCATCAGGAAGTATCTCAACAATCTCCACATTCTTCTGGTCATTGCGGAAAATCATCAAAATCTCCCACAACTCCACATTTGCATGTCTCCGAACAAGCTCGTAGCAACGTGTAGCAAGCTGCTGAATATGGTCGGTCAAAAACTGACGGCTCGAGCTACCACGCTCTACCTGTCTGCGCCTAGAGGGCTGACCAGAAGGAGGATCGCCGGTAGTCATCCAGTCTCCATAATAATCCGCGTCGGTAGTGGTGAACGAAGCAGCTGGCATGAGTGTTGGTGGAGGTGCAGGTGCAGTAGGAGGCGCAACAGCAGGAATCTGGTACGCACAAGCAGGCTTACGCAAACAACCATCAAATAGATGGTCCTGCTCTCTGAACTTCATCAGGGGGGTTCTTCCTGAACTTTTTGTACGCTCTGCCAGCGCCAGTAGCGCAGAAATCATCAGGACCATCCAAATAATCGAACACTGCATCCCATTCTCCGTCAGGTGTCCTGAGTAGTCCAGTCTCGAAATGTCCTCTTCATGGTATCCCATTTATTTTTTATCTGGTTTTCTGTAAACTCCAGATTAAAACGGGTGTTTATTGCTGCCGCGACTGTTGCATAATAGTTGCTGACGCTGGAATCGCGCTCGGCTAGATACTCCACACAAATATCTATAAATGCCGAGTCACGTTCCTCCGTCCAATATGCGACTGGGTGCGAAGTAGCGGTGGTGGAAGTGGCTGACATCTGCAGTCCAAAAAAAAAAAAAAAACTCCAAAAAAATATATGTAATAGAGAATTAAAAAATAAACAAAACGGTATAAGAAAATATCCTTTTTTTCCTGAAAATTTGGCGTGATTTTTTTTTTTTTTTTTTTTTAGGCTGAGAGAGGTTGTGTTCGGGTTGATGGAGGAGAAGAGGAAGGGGGTGCACGGTTTTATAGCGCACGAAAGGGGGCGTTGAAAATCTATCCGTTGGCGTCAGACGCGTCAGACGCCAATGGATAGATTTTCAACGTCCAAGGAAAGGGTCATTTGACCGTAGAATTTTGTGCTCGCATATGACGCGTCGGACGCAAGCACCTTCTCAAATGTGCCAGAAAGTCGCTGCGAATGTACCCTCAGTCTACAGCAAAATCGATGAAGTTGCAGCTACTTGCTTCTTCTTCTTCTTCAACTTTAGTTATTAATCATTCAATGATTATTTCTTACAATATTGATATATTCTAACAATGAGTTGACAATCATAGCCCCACATGATAATACAATCACAAGAAATAAAAAAAGCAAATAACTCAGAGAATCAACAAAAGATTCATAACATCTCCATGCAGAGCCGACCAACCTCTAAAAAGCTTTGATGACTGTAGTATAAAAACTTTGACCTTTGCATTTTGCACAAAAGACGTAGTGGTCTACTGGTAAACACTTAAAAGCAAAGGTGTTGGGTGTATGTGCACTTGCACTTTAAGGAGAAGAATTTGTAAGGGGTTTCTAGACACAAGAACAAAACTAAAGAAAAATTTAGGCACAAGAATAGGATGTTAAAAATTTAGTTATAAAGAAACTTTTTAGTGTAAATCAAGAAATTAAGGAGTTCACAAATCACAATCACTTTCCATTTTACACTAAAAAGTGTCAATATGGATAAATTTTTGATCTTTTATTTTTATGGCTAAATTTTTCATTAATTTTGTCTTTTACACTATTTTTCTAAATTATTTGTGAATGGTCAAACATATATTCAGTGGATGTGATTGAATCACACAATGTTCATATTGCATCAATCGACTAAAGTACCGTTTCACATTAATCAGTAAATCCCGATCTATAACTCAACATGTGCACCATCTCAGCGTGTACGAGTTTGTGCACCTCACATTTCGTGAGGTGAACATAACTCTACATGCTGATTGGAGCAATCCAGTAGGGCCCATATGGGCCCCACTGAATTCCTCCAATCAGCATGTAGAGTTATGTACACACCGTACGGAACGTGTTCTATCCACCTCACCAAACTTTATGTTCTCGCTTGCAACAATCACCATTTTATCTTTCTTAGTAAGATCATCGATTTGCAAACTATCCCTACTGTTAAAAGTAGACGATCTCTCCTTGATTTATATATCCCTATCGTATACATCAAAAATAACATTTTATCATCCATGATTCCATATAATGGATTTCCATGGAGATGTGTTAAAATGATAGCCGAAGAAAGCATACCCATCTCAATATAGTGAATACGCTTGTCTTGCAGCTGCAGATATCTCAAATGATTGCAACCGCCTAGGATACACAATGTGTTCTATCCACCTCATCATCTAACCCCAAAATAGTGCAAACAGTTAGGATATACGGCATTCCTTCTAAAAGTCCACCGTTCAATCCTATCAACTATATACTACGGTGAATTTCCACAAGTTGGTTCGATGCATTCTTCCTCGGAGTTTACGAGCAAAGCGGGTAATTATTTCGCACTTTGAAAGTAAAAAAAGTATACTGACCACTTATTGTCCTCAAGCTTACAAGGCATGTTTATAGATATGAATTTGTTAGAGATGACGTTAGTGGTTAAAAAACCATTTAGCAACCGGAAGTTCAAAGATGAGGAAAGGTAGCACCACCTTCCAAATCCACAATGCAAAAGCCATCACCAGAGCCTTTTTTTCAAAGAAAAAACAATAACTTCTGTTGAAAGTGGTTCCAGGACGAGTAGGCATGAGCTTCATGATCATTCAAAGCCTGTCAGAAAAAAAAAATTTCTTTAAAAAAAAAAAAAACAAACAAACAAACCTGGCACAGCCTTCAAAATTAAATAGTCTTCCAAAAGTCAGTACTAAAAAATTACATCATCACAAAGCAACACACACTGGTAACTGAGACAACATTTGAATGATTTTGGTAAGCTCCCACTTCTCCTCACAACTGACGGAACATCACCCAATTCTTTAATTGGGAAGTTCTCTAACCAAATAGTAGGATACTAAGAATGCACTGTAACGAAGCAAATATAACAATTCTGACATCTAATTTTACCAATTACGTATTCAATCATTAATATAGACCGCTGACTATAGAGGTCACTGACTATCATGAATACAGTAGTCATGCAATTCCATGTAAATTATGAAATGCTTTTCTCACGCATTAATGATTCGATTTTGTCGACATCTTCAGGAGTATCCACTCCATGAGCATCATGTTCGACCTTAATTACCTGCAAACAGTCAAAGTAAATTATCTTAGCATATGAAGATGGCGCGTAAGCAATTTGCGCGTGCTATGGTTATATGAGTATATATATGTGTGCATAGGGGTGTAAATCGGTCGGACTGGACCGGACGGAGGTATGTTCAGTTTCTATCCTAAAAAAATTCAGATCAAACACGGATCGGACGAAATTTTTTCTCGGACAAAACTTCTTGTCCTAATTCGTGTCCTAAATAAAATCGGTCGGACACGGACATACGTTTTTCGGACACGGACACGAGCGGACTCGGTCGGACGTGGCTATTTATATCATATTTTATGCTTTTTATTAGGTTCTCTATCAACTATATATATATCAAATTATAAGGAAATCGGACAAATTCGAACGAACTCGGACCGGACGTGATTTTTTTTCGTACAAATTTTGTTGTTCTAACTCGTGTCCTAAATGAAAATCGTACGGAATCGGACGGACGTATTTCAGTCACGAACACGAACGGACGTCGGACATTCGTACAAAATTTACAGTCCTATGTGTGTGCGCGCGCGGGTGTGTGTTTGTGTGTGTGCGTGCGCGCATGTGTACACACACATATATATGAACAGTTTATAAGTTTATAACCAAAAAAGCCATTCTGACTTTTTGCCCCATCCCAGCGGGAAGCCCTAGCCTGAGCGCTTGGTAGGCCGTCCTCAAGACAGGGCCCGTAACCTCAAATTGTATGAGTCGATCTGATGTATATCATTTCTGATAGTCTATCACGAATGTTAGTTCACTCATGAATGATACTGAAATGAGAATTGTATATGGTTTCATACAACAGCTTGGTGAGCTTTAAAGGACCCTATTCAAATCTACTTTATTCTTGCTTCGTTGAGGAAAGAAGAAAGATATTGATAAATAACTTCAGCTATCCGAAATTATGAACATTATAAGGCTAAGTTTGGATCGACTTAAATAAGTCATTTCTTGACTTCTTGAAAGCCAAAATCAATTGGTTTCGGATCCCTAAAAAAAGGATTTATTTAAACTGATTCAAACTAGACCTAAGCCTTGTAATCCAAACCATGGTTTTAGATTCCAGCTTGTAGGACTGAATTGAGGCAGTTCCGGCATTGGACGGGACGAGATTGGATGCAAATCACGACTTTGGATTCACTAGAAAAGAAAACATCTGTTTTGTTTCATTACCTCTGATTTCCTTTGTTCAGCATGCCAACCATTGTCAAGCAAGCAGAGCTCGAACTTGAAAGGAATTTATTGTATATTTTAACTGTTTCAATGTAGGATTTTGGTGTAGACATGTCGATTTAGGGTATCACATAGCTATAGATCTAGGGTTTTAATTACTAGATACGTAAACACTTAGGGATTCAAGCTTCATATCAGGCTAAATCTACAAGAGACCAATGACATTTTGACTTGTTTTTGTTGAGATTTGTGATACGCAAACCACAATTGTGGACAACAAATTTTCCATGTAGATCCTTTTTTTATGGAGAGATTTGTTGCTATATCTGTGGAATATTTGAAAGTGAAGGCAAGAATTATTTGGTGCTTATCCAAATATATTTATGACATATATAAAGATAAATTGGGTGGCAAGTTTACTTGGATGCCAAAAAACTTGGGTATGAAGAAATTCACACTATAAAAAGCCTAGTTGACATCTTCAATAGTGTGGAAAATTTGTCACTGTTCTTCATTATCTTTCTCCTCAAATTGTTTAGCCATTAAATATTCTCTACCCATTTCTCAATAAGGTTATTAGTTCAAGTTGTGTTTGTTTGTAACGATAGCTGAGATCGGTTGTAAACAATATTTTGGTAAATCAATAAAGAGGACGGTTAAATGGAATATCGTGTGTTCATATTTCCGATATTGTTTGTTTTTCAATCACATTCATCTCCAAATGATTGGATGAAAAAGATCCATCTTGTTTTTCGGGTGTTTTGTCAAACTTTCGCTGTGCACAGAACCCTAACAGTTGGTATCAGAGCACAAATCATCGCATAGCTTAAAGTGTTTGTTGGGTTAAAAAAAATTGATTTTTTTTTTTTGGAAAAAAATAATTTTTTTTTATTGGAGATGATGACGTTTTCGAATATGACTATTTTGAAGGGAAGAATTGGGTTATATGGAAGCCGAAGATAGAGAACGTTCTATATCTCAATGATCTGCCTGATCCTATTGATGGAGATGAGGAGAATCCCTCGGATATGGATGAGTGAAAGTGGAAGAAAATGAACAAAAAATCTATTGCGTTGATTCACCAATATTTGAATGATTCGGTGTTTCACCATGCGGCTAGTTGTGAATCCGCGAAGGCGTTGTGGGACAAATTAGTATCGCTGTATGAGTCGAAGAGTGCTACAAATAAGGCTTTTCTAGTACGAAAACTGGTACGGCTGAGGTTGGATGAGGAAAACTCGGTTGCAGAGCATTGGAACGAGTTTCAAGATGTCGTCAATCAATTGGCAAATATGAAGGTCAATTTTGATGATGAGTTACAGGCTCTTTGGTTGATGAGTTCTCTTTCAGAAAACTGAGAGACTTTGGTTGTTTCATTGAGTAATTCTAATGCTAATGGAACTATCTCTGTAGAAACGGTTTGAATCAGTCTTTTGAATGAGGAGCTAAGGAGAAAAGGATAGGAGTTGAAATCGGTTCAAATTGAGGCGATGGTAGCAAGGGGCTCCAAGGGTACGACTTGAAAGAAAAAGGGAGCCAAAGGTAAAGGTGCAATCACTTGTTTCCATTGCAAGAAGGAGATTCACAAGCGCAATGATTGTTATTCATATATACGAGATATGAAGAAAAAGAAGGCGCAAGATGATAATAATAATGATGAAGCACATCCATGCTTTACTGAAGGTACCAAAGGAGATTCTTCATCGGATGTCCTATTTAGTGTTGTGGAGCCTTGGAAGATGGATTCAGGAGCCAGTTTTCACATATGTCGATGTGAAAAGTTTTTCTTCGTATGAGAAGAGTGTTGGCATGATAAAGACGACCAATGGAGTAGAGCTGTCAATTTGTGAAGTTGGAGCTGTTAGATTTTGGATACATAATGGAGTGGTGAGAAAGTGACAGGTGTGAGACACATACCCACTTGTTCGTATAACCTCGTATCTCTCGATCAGTTAGATCGCCGCGGTTGCACTTATGAGACTCGAGATGGAGTTTTGAGAGTGAAGAAGAGTGGTCGTGTAATGATGCGAGGAGTTTTAAAGGAGAAAAATCTATATAGTTTGGTCGGTTCAGTGGTCGACAGTGGAAGGCGGGTGACGGTTGAAGAACCTAGTCCAAAACAAGGTGAAGAGGTTAATATGATCACTGCTGATGGTCCTAAAGTGGAGGATCACGGTATCGACAAGGGTTAAGATGTTGCTCGAGGGATCCCGAAGATGAAGAGATCATGTCAAGTGGAAGACGGATGTCGAGTTGTGAAATTCATAAAGACGAGATGAAGGTCTTTGTGGTATTACAAACACTTTTGAAGATCGCTATTGATGTGATGCACGGATGAGGGAGGTGCACCATTAGTGGGCGATGGTGGAGGTTTGTAATGATGTTAATTGAGAAAAATAGGTTGAAAGTGGGAACTAAGTTGGCTGGTGTTGAATGGAGAAGATGTGATTTGGTATCAAGGTGGAGTGTTAAGATCTGTGATATGCAAATCACAAATGTGGACAACAAATTTTCTATGTAGATTCATTTTTTGTGGAGAGATTTGTTGCTATATCTGTGGGATTGAGATATTTGAAAGTGAAGGCAAGGATTATTTGGTGTTTATCCAAATAGATTTTTGACATATATGAAGATAATTTGGAAGGCAAATTTACTTGGATGCCAAAAAAACTTGGTATGAAAAATTCACTCTATAAAAGGTCTAGTTGACATCTTCATTAGGTATGGAAAATTTGTCATTGTTCTTCATTCCTTCTCAAATTGTTTAACTATTAGATATTCATTATCTATTTCTCAATAAGATTATTGGTTCAAGTTGTGCTTCTTTGTAACGATAGTTGAGATCGGTTGTAAACAATATTTTGGTGAATCAATAAAGAACGTAGTTGGATGGAATATCATGTGTTCATATTTTCGATGTTGTTTGTCCTGTTGTTTATTTTTCAATTACATTCATCTCCAAGTGATTGGATGAAAAAGATCCATTTTGGAGGTTTGTAATGATGTTAATTGAGAAAAATAGGTTGAAAGTGAGAGCTAAGTTGGTTGGTGTTGAGTGGAGAAGATGTTGTGATTTGATATCAAGGTGGATTGTTGAGATCTGTGATATGCAAATCACAATTGTGGACAACAAATTTTCTATGTAGATTCATTTTTTGTGGAGAGATTTGTTGCTATATCTGTTGGACTGAGATATTTGAAAGTGAAGGCAAGGATTATTTGGTGCTTACCCAAATAGATTTTTAACATATATGAAGATAATTTGGGTGGCAAGTTTACTTGGATGCCAAAAAAAACTTGGTATGAAAAATTCACTCTATAAAAGGCCTATTTGACATCTTCATTAGGTGTGGAAAATTTGTCATTGTTCTTCATTCCTTCTCAAATTGTTTAGCTATTAAATATTCTTTATCTATTTCTCAATAAGATTATTGCTTCAAGTTGTGCTTCTTTGTAACGATAGTTGAGATCGGTTGTAAACAATATTTTGGTGAATCAATAAAGAGGGTAGTTGGATGGAATATCGTGTGTTCATATTTTTGATATTTTTTGTCTTGTTGTTTATTTTTCAATCACATTCATCTCCAAGTGATCGGGTGAAAAAGATCCGTTTTGTTTTTCGGGTGTTTTGTCAAACTTTCGCTGCGCACAAAACCCCAACAGTTTTCTGATTCACTTTTGAAGGCTGATTAAACTAGATAACTAAGATATTGGGGTTTACTACTATGGGACAAGTTTCATAATGGCTTTTTTGGTTAGTTACAACTTTTTTGTTTTGCGTGATGTGCAGAATTTTTAACTATTAATATATGGGAACGGCTATGGGACACAAAAATAAACACGTGAATTTTAGACCATTAGATTTGTTTGGCTTTATGTGGAAAGTGAAATTCAGGAGAGATCTAATGATTGAGATTTATTGTGTTCAATTTTGTGTCAACATTCGGTGATCAAATATAGGTTTTCTTAATATATATCGTTAGCACCAAAAGTCGGCATAACATCCAAAGTTTAGTAATTAACTAAACTATGAAATGAAGGAAAATGAAGATTGAAGCAATATAAATGCAGTAAGTAAAAATACGAGATTTCATAGTGGTTCGATGTTTTTGTATCTACGTCCACTTGGAAAGTTATGTATACTATATTGTTGTTATGAAAATTACAAGATTTCGGATCAGTATGAATCCAAAATGTAAAGAACAAAGTAAACAAATGATCCAAAGATATTTTTTCTTTTCTTTTCAATGCAGCTGGTATTTATAGATGTTGGTAGTTGAAAATATCCCAAAAAGGTCAAAAAGACGTACGGGTATAGAGGAGGATCTAGCCCATGATTCCCTAAGTAGGGAATCAATACCGATCCCTCATATTACAAGGGACCATGGTGTGATCCCTCTGGTGGGGGGCCCACAATGTCTTCAGCCATCTTTCAATGTTTCATCTTCATCACGTTCTGACTTTTGGTTAGAGAGATATGATATGTTGATTGTTGAAGTTTAACTATTCTGCTGGTTCGTCTCGGATTGGTACCAAACTCTTGCTCTTGTTTAGGTCGATCCCTCACTTGAAGAGCTCTCGGTCGCTGTTTTGCTAGCCTTGTTCGAGTGTTCTCTCGTGATGCTATTTAGATTTGATATATGCGCCTTCAGACGATCTTTCTGGACCGTTAGCCTTGATAATTATCGAGTCATGTCAATCCGAATGGCTGGAAATGGCCAGATGCAAAGGCCGGGCAATGCTTGCCGGCAAAGTATGTCTTGTGTGAATAAGACGTGCTTTGAATCGTAACGAGTCTTAACTGTTGGAATGGACCCAATGTCTCTCTTCGCAAATGGTTGTTATTCTTCCATTGAGTGGTATACGCCAAAAAGTGTCGTTTTCGAGTGGTTAAAACGTTTGATCGAACTCTAATGATATAAGTAAACAACTCCAGCTTTGTTGATGGTCTGATTCGTTTGTTAGATTTCAACCCTCTAGACTAAAACGCGCTGAAATTCACATGTGAACACCTAAACTCTGTTGAATCAAGGAATTAGTTGTTAGTTATTGGTTTCTACGTACATCTGAGTGTAAGTAGGTTGTTGCCAATTTGGAGTCATGTATGCACTCATACACATATACGTGATTTTGTTTGATACGCTTGGAGTTTCTTATAAATAGTTTATGAAAACAATGTATGTATAAAGAATGTGTTAGAACTTACAACATATTGATGTACATAATTAATTATGTCTAGGTGTTGCATATGCGTGCACGGACCAATTTATTATTCAAGTCAGCACACACACATGTATGCACTAAAACTATGGTTGTAAACCTACGTTCACATACATGAAGCTTAGTGTGCACATGTGTGTACGAGTGTATATATGCATGTATATGTTTCAAGTTAATTTGCACACGAAATAGCATAGGCATGTAAGCTTTCATGTGCATGTATAAGTATATAAGTCCATGCTAGTAGCACATGCACGCGCATACTTGAATTTCAGTTATATGTATGAATATACATGCATGGATAAAGGGTGAGTATGAACATGTATGTGTGAATGTGTATGCACGTGAAGGCATGTGTATTTTTTGTGTGCATGAACCGGGTTGGTATTGATCCCTTTGAAGGGATCGGTCTGAATCATTTACTTAGACAAGACTTCGGAAACCTATGTTTAAGAAATCAGCTCAATTCATGGAGTAAACATACACTTCAACTCCCTCCCTCCCTTCACTTTATTTTCACATTTCCGTTCATGAACCGATCCAAAGCGTTCACATCGAAGTCGATTTCTCCAATCCCCAATCAACAAGATAACTTCCACGATCTCCCTCCACACCACTGCGAGCTCCAGAACTTGCCATCTCGCTTCTCCGAATCAGTTGAATCTCGGGAATTAGGTCAGTTCCTTATGACATGTTGGCGACAAGATTCAGGGAGTACGAGGGGTCGGTTAGGATAGCAAAGGCAAGGCAGCAGAGGTCGAGCATGGCTTGGAGGAGTAGATGGTGCAATCCAAGGAGGTGACTCCGTGGAGAGAGGGAGAGTTGTGGTGAGCGATGGTTCCGATCAGCCTTTGGCCTGAAGATAGCAAAAAGGCAAGGAGAAGGAGGTGAGAGGGACAAGGGTTTGGATGTGGAATTATCCCGTGGATCGAATTGGCCCTTGGTTTTCTAAGTGATCGGGTCGTTCAAAGTAAAGAGGTCGGGAGATAAGTTGAGTCAGGGATCGGGTACGATCCCTGAGTTGGAAAATTTTCCGATCTTTGTTAGTCGCAACACCGATCTAATGGACTTGCATGTGATTTTGAACCTTTGGATCGATTTTAAATTATGGACATGCACACAGAATAGAGCATAAAGCAAAACTATGAACATATGCCTGAACAAAAGAACACAAATTTCGATTAGATCCCCATTGTTGATGAAATTCCACAATTCGATCCAAAAAATGAGGAGACGGTTGCTCCAGTCGTAAACTGAATCTCATCACAACTTAATGTAAAATTTGATTGTATTGCATGTGCATGCACAACATTGCGCATTCCGCATTAATTTACCCTAAACACGAGGTACAGGTTAATCGCGCTAACTGCAAGTATAGTAAATTACGGGTTCAAAACAATTTATACGGCTCAGAGACTTGGAAGCCAAAATCCAGAAGAAGCTTCAAAAAGTAACCAATCAGCAAGCGAATCATGTCCCGAATCGAACTATCACTGGTCAGATGAAAAGTCGAGTCCACCTCAACATACAGATCAACCTGAAGGATCACATCAGATGGATCAACCCAAATCGCAACAACTGACAGAACAACCTAAGATAATGAACCCGCTAGGGGCTGCAGAAATGGAAATTGATGAAGAAATAGTTCGCCAGCTCCCGAAATTTTGGAAGGTGTGGCAACCTTGGAAGATCCGACAGATTCGATCGCGTCGAGAATGAATGGGCCAATGCTGACAAGAATTTGAATAAAGCATAGCATTCCCCTGAAAGATGTGCGAGTGTCTGAGTGGGATGATAGAGCGCACATGCCTATGGAAAGGTACACGACATGCAATAGATACATGTGTACCATGGGATGTATGTCTCCGTTTTGCCCATTCATCTGAAAGAAGCTGCATTTTATGAGACTGGCCCGACAAAACTCCACCTGGATAGCTATATTTTCCTGCTTAGAAAAGGAACCAGGGTCGAAAGCCAACTGGGGATGATGCTACATATATACATATAAACACACACACACACACACACACACATATATATATATATATAAAATTTTAAACATCGAAGGACCGCCCTATCGCTTACTTATTTGGACACATAGCCCAACAACTGCATTGTTCTTGGAATAAATTAAGTAACTTCAAGCATGATCGGTTCTTCATGTGTTGTCCGCCTGCAATTGCACAACGTCGGATCGAAGGACATAAATGTGTTAGCCAGTAATTTATATAACTTTATGTTAACCTAGTAGTAAGCTCTTAAACTAACACGAAGTTTAAATCGTGCAGGCAATCTTCCAAGGTCCGTCAGCTAAGAATATTTGAATAGGGTGTTGACCCTAAGAGAAGTCGCTCTGGAGTTTCAGAATGCGCAAGCATTGTTTTTCGACCATCTTCTTCATATGATGGACTTATTAAGAGAGGGTCGCTCGATTGGTCATGATGGTGATGAAGAAGTGGTCGTGGAAGGAGTAGGCGACACGCCTCCGGTTGTGCCCACAAGCATACCCTCAATTGAGGAGGAACACGAAGGAGTTCAAGGGGACGTAAGAGGCCAAGAGGTAGCTGGTGAAGAAGAGGTTGATCAAGTAGATGAAGCGTTACATACCCTTATTCCTTCTTCGACGACCGAAACCAGAGAAGGGCAAGCTTCGAATCTTGTGCCATCCTCCTTTACTGCAGAAAAAGAAAAATCATTGGAAACCGAGTAATAGTTCGAGGATCTTGAAAATATCCCTCTGCAGACGTCAATATTTCGACAATGTCAATATCGAGAGCTTGCATCTCGGAAATAACATCGATATCGTCGAGTGTCGGGGAGAAAACTCCTAGCAAGTTACAAACTGGCCCGTTGGGAAAATTGGACACATACTCATAAGCACTGCACGGCATAATACTTGTTTGTGTGGTTGATGAACTGTTCTGAACTCACGTTTTCCTTCGTGCAGGGTACAATGGGAAGAGGAAGAGAAACCGACAAAAGTGGCAGACATAGATAAAGCTGACATGAATAATGAGTTCGTTGGTAGTATCCCGGTGTATAATTCACACCGCCGCTCCTTAAGACGTAGAAGATAAAATGGTCGCTCTCACCGACATGGTAATCGGCATAGGGGAATCTGGAAGTGCAAGACAATCTATCGTACCCCGCCTCTCTTTTTGAAACCTACCCCGCCGCCGCCACCCTAAAAGACTGGTCGTAATCGATTGGGGGAAAGTTTGAAAGTTACTAAAAGGTCATTATACTTCAAAAGAAAAGGAAATGGTACGAAGTTACTCCCAAGCCACTCTAACCCCTCAAGAACAAGTGCAGATACTTAAATCCAACTTTTCGAAACTGTATTTCGACCATAACGTGTTTGTACCACCCATACATCCGATTTTAAGGGAAATAGACAAAAAAAATTACAGATCAGGTATTTGATGTTTTTGACTAGTATAGGGTCACTGAGAAGTTGTCAAATATTATCAGAAGGCACGAAGTTGAGGTCGAAGGCTTAAAACTTAAATTGGCATGGAACAGGGAAAAATAAAGAGCACGAATGTGGAGATGGCCGAGTCTAAAAGGCAGCTTGAGGAGGCCAATAAATCGATGGTCATAATGACCGAAGAACCTACACTGATTAGAGATCGATATCGAGAGGAGTTAGACCGTTAATCTCTTAAGACGACTTCTTTTGGAAAAAGACAATAAGCTCCTCAGAATCGAAAATGAGAAGAAGAAGAAGAGAGAGCTCGAGGAGCTTAGACAGGAATAACGGCTAATAAAGTTGAGGCTGAATCGGCTTTGAAAACGAAAGAAAATGTCGAACAACTAAGCAAGTTAGTTCTTGAACAAGCCGAGGACGTTAGAAGGAAAATTGAATTGGAACTCGACGAACTTAGGACTAAATTTCGTGGGGTTGAGGAGAATAAGGAGAAGCTCGACTCAACCATTTGTGGTTCGTCATCGTGACTTGTCTCGACTTAACAAGTCCAAGAGAACATTCTTCGTGGGCTAGGAACGATTCTTGGATGTAAATCCTATTACACCAAAGCTGACGAGGTCGATGAAGAAACGTTGATGATGAAACATTTAAAGGCCGATGAGCCAAGGATTTTGGACGAAGGTAAATGTTTGTTGGAAGAAGAGATGAAAATGGAAAAGGCAGTTGCGTTGGCTCAACAAAAGGGAAAGACCATTGCTATTGAAAGCATGATAGTCGATGTCATTGTTCCAACCGTTGGTATAGCGGGTCCTTCTCAACAAACTACTACTAATATGGGTTACGATCCTAAAAAACAGAACCTCACCACCAAAGTTGGGTTAACCCCGATCCCTAAAGGCAAGACTCCGGCCGAAGGCAAAAAGCACGACATCAAAGGTATTTTAAGTCTTTGTCTGGCTTTCGAACAAATGTTGAAGGCTTGCGAAGAAGCCGTTATGGTTGTCGTGGAGTCTCCAGAGAAAGAAGAGAGGCTAATCATTTTTAGTCCCTATGCCATAGGCACTGCTCCAATTATTCCAGATCATGGATCCTTAGTGCCCTCAATTAAGCTTCAACAAAAATATCACTTGGAATAAGGCCACATATGAGGAGCTGATGAAGACAGAGTTTTGCGATATAAGATGTTTGGTGGATCCGAGGCAAACCATTGACTTAAGAGGAAGCGATCACACTGAAATATAGCCTGGAAGCAATGCTTGAGAAAGTTGAGACAATGAAGGCCGCTGGTAGGGAAAGAAAGGAAAAGGAAGAAGGCCAAAGCGGACATGACGGTGATGAAGAGGAATTCGACTCTGTAAATGAGTTCAAGGTCGTCGCCCATCCCAAGGCCACGGTGGGAGGGAAAGAATGGTGTCGGTGGTAGTCGTAGTGGGACAACGAGAAAGAGGGCTCTTGCTAAAGGAAAATCGTCAAAAAAGGAACCCACAGAAGCAAAATAAGGCAACTAGTGGAGTTAGTGTAGATGCATGTAGATATATTTTTTTATTTTGTTTGCTAAACTTGTGCGAACGCGACCCTCGCTTTTGGTTTCAACTCATGACCCTTGTAACTTTTTGGCGGAAAGTCGTTGCGAATAAAACTATTCTTTTATTCTGTGTAAATTTGCTCAAGTGCTCGAGTTAGTGTACTTTTCATTGAATGTACTTCCATGTTATTACTCGTCGTCACACTTAAACTTGGTTGGGTCGCTCAAGTTAGTGCCCTATATTTGCTTAAGCCCTATTCATCAGACTCTACCTCACTGTGTTGTGAAAGAAGGATCCTTATCATCACATATATGAAATCTTGAGATATAAATTCAACATGATCTTGATAACTTCCTCAGTAGGATACATATAAAGAAGTCGTAGACAACAAAAGAAACACCATATAAATGTGTAAACTAAAGAATGCTTATCAAAACCAAAACCACAAGGACTGGAAGCGGAGAACTATTTGCAAGGTTCACATTACAAGCGAATTATGCAAACAAGTCTTAGAATTTACCTTCATTTTATACCCATTTTCAAGAACTTTAAGTTGCTCGAGATCCTCCTCTAGTTGCAAGGGCGTAGATGGAAGCTCTGGATAGATGCTCAAGAATTTTGTATCATAACTCTGATCAGAAACAACCGGATAAGAATGTAAGAAATATAAAAAGATGAGCATACTGGAGGATATAGATTCATATTAAATTGAAATGCAAACCTGAATTCCTAAATGAAGCAGATAAGGGAATCGGGGATTAACATTTCCAGACCTGAATGGTAATTAAGCAGTCAGTAGAAAACCCAACTGTAAACGAAATATTCATTTTCACAGTAATCGAATTAGTACAAGCATACTTGTTAAAGGGGATCAATCCCCTCGAAAAATAGATTGCATAACCATGATTATCGACTACACATTTTACACGGTTTGGATCAAGTGCATCGTTCGGGTTCAGTGATGTGACTGCAGTGCTAAATACCGCATCAGGAGAACTCTGCGATGCATTATTCAAAATTTTAACAGTGATGAATAAAGAAAATTCTAAACAGATGAATAGAAGAAGAAGAAGAAAAAAAAAACACTAAAAGAACAAAACTGTCGCTGTCATTAAAATGGAAGAATTCTACATTCCATTCTATACCAAGAAAACACACTAGAGGAGAACCAGCGCATGATGATTTGTTTGACTGCGTTTATATAGGTCTCTTAAGTTTGCATATTATTTTCTGAAATGAGACTATTCCCAACACATGCTTCAAGAATATTGTATGTTGAGTTTGACATCCTGAATCGCAAGCCAACATGAGGACTTTTGAAATGGCTGATGTGGAATACATTGTGATAAATTTTAACAACAAACTTAAAATCTGACACGATTTAAAAAAACAAACAAACAATGGCCATATGAAACTTTGCTTGAGATTGTCATGTCACTAACCCATTAGACAACAGAAGACTCTATTCAAAACATTTAGACCCCCCCCCCCCCCCCCCACCAAAAAAAAAAAAAAAAAAAGAGCACAAAACAAACATGAATCATAAGTTCAAAAATGCATGTTTTTTTAAAGTTCCTTGCCTATACTAAAATGTAAGTTCACTGATTTATTTATAGACTAATAAATAATGTTATATTATTTATACTAAATATGAAATATGCAACTGGAGTTAGCAGTGCAAAGTTGAACATTTAGGGTTGACACTCATCACGGTTCATTGGGTACATTTGTCATACTTTTTCTGATGTAAATTTAGGAATGCTCATGTGAACGCAAGTTTATTGATGGATGCTGGTTGAGTTTGGTATTTGTAAATCATGGTAATGGAAGTGGCTTCTACATAAGTGGATGGAAACTCTATTAAATAATTGTTTTATTTATAAGGTGTAATCAGGTAAACTTTTTATGTATTAAATGTCATCGTTTGTCTAATCGGATGAGTAGAGCCGCTCTACACAACTGTAATGCTCAAAAAAATGTCATCGTTTGATTCAGTATTTCTTATGCAATTATTATTGTTCTCAGTTTTTGAAAAAAAAAAATCATCTTAAAATTTGAGCTTGCTCAAATGTCGCCAATGGTATTTGAGTGGAACATAAACGAGACAAGCATATGTCCAACACTCCAACGTCACTTACTCGAGACACGAATCGTGAAGGAAAAAAGTAGTGCTACAATCATGATGTGATTCGTTGATTTTACAGGTTACACGTAAACATTTTTAGTCCAATCGATGAACATCCAAAAAATAAAAACCGATCAGCATCTGCATTCACTAAGTCAAAAATATCCGTAACCCATAAACAAGTCAGTGTCGGCAGCTGAAAAATATTCATCTGATTTTTATCAAAATATATTGTGTATTTTAGCGCATTAATTCTATTAGCATATTATTATTAATTCTATTCCCCTAAAAAATAGTACAGAAACAATTTATATCTTCCCCAGAACTATTAATTGTCAATGGATATATAAAACTTAATTGTAGATAACAATGTCCTCTATCTGAAAAATATTTGGATCATGGATGCAAATATAGCACATGCCTAATAGTATAATATCTTCTAAAAGTTATAATCTATACTATACCATTAAAGATTAATGTGAACCCGTGCTACGCACACGAATTGCAGCTATATTTTTAGTAATTTTCATTAATTGATTGTTTTTTGGAAGAAATATTAATGTGATGAAAAATAATTTTGCATTTCATTGTCATTTCCAAGAGATTTTTTTGAAATACTAGAGATTTTCTTGAAATACTAAATTGTACTATAATTAGTTCTTTAATATTAACCTCATGAATACAAAGATACGACTATATGAAATGTCTATAAAAACGCACATGTTAATAAGAAGGCATTTGAAGTATGTTGTGATCTTAAGATACTTTATACCGACATCATTTAAGCAAACAAAACTAAAATTAGTGCTAAACGTTTAGATGATGCACCATAGATTAAAAATGAAAATAACGACAACAATAAAAAGAACCACAGTTGGCTTGCTAACAGTTTTAAGCATCAATTGATCAAATAGATAAATAATGATACCGAAAAAGTAAAAAAGTGAGTGGATCCTCATACACACAAAGAGTACAAAGTAATTACTATTTTTTTATATAAACACGAAGAAGTTGCAATAAACATGTAAAAAGTTTATTAATAACAATATTTCACATCTTTATTGCTTTTGCTAAATAAAGAACATTGTATTCTCCATGAACCGTATGTCACATTGGATTGTCAACCTTCTCTTGTATAGGACTTCATATTGCAAACCCATCACAACGTATTATGATTATTCTCAACTCTTCTCCTCTATTATATTGTTGTATAAAAAGACTTCATTTTTCCTTCTTGTTGATTCACCCTACCTTATTAACACTTGGTAAGTATAACTCGTCTACATCGCATGCTTACCTTCATAGTTGTCCAGGCGAAAAAGCCTCAAAAAGCTCAAGGCCCTCGCCTAGTGCTTTTTTTGCGCCTAGGGCTTTTTTTGGGCACCTTGAATGACTTGTTTTTTTTTTCAGTTTTCAGCTAAAAACTGCATTTAAAAAATGCAATAAAACACGATTTTTGTTTTAAAAAAAGGCATATAAAAGCATAATTAGAAAGAAAAAACACCATACAATTAACATAAATAAAACTAAGAATTGCAAAATCATTCAACTCAAGTTTACAAAAAATAAAATACTTAAAATACAGAAATTAAAAACACCATTACGTTAAAATCTTAAATAAAGTTTTAACCTTCCATGAACTAGGTTGTTTTGGACGATACAACGAAAGAAATCTAGGGTTTTTCTTTTCAGCAAGTTGACGAAAGAAAAGCAGCCTTATTTTAATAGAATACGCTCCAAATCAACAATCAAACGAGCAGAACTTTCTTAACATGATTGATTTTGGGCTCTTATTAGGCCAAATGCTGAAATTTTCAGTTTCTACTTAAATATTGCAAAAAGTGTGCTTTTTTTGTGCTTCACGAGGCGAGCGCCTTGCCGCCTTTGGCCATTTTTTGGCGCCTGTGATGCACCTCATGCATCATAGGCACCTTGGAAAATCCCCAGGCTAAGGCCTAGGACTTTTTGGAGCCTATGCGGGGGCTTTGATAACATAGCTTACCTTTCATTATGAGTTTATGCTATGATTATAAACATCAAAGTAGCAAGTTTATGTTGATACCCAAAAAATAAAATCCATAATAATTGAGAATTTATGTGGGAAAAAACAATTTTTGCATGTCAAACATATTTATATTTCAAGTTGTGTAAATACGTCATCTTCAAAAAGATAAAATTATCACATTTGATAGGGAAAAAATAAGGATCACGAGGAAATCGGGACATGCTGTATGACCACAATAATCATGTGGACTTAAACACAAAACTTCAATCTTTGAAATTAAATAAGATATACTACCTTAAACTTTACTTTTTGAAACTAAATAAAATGCTACCTTTGTGAAAATTGTACGAAGTGATATAATGTTAGTGATACAAAACATAGTAATAAGAACTCAAACTCATAACTTAAATATAGAACAATATGTCCTATAACTCATTTTAAGAAATATTGAAAGTGGTACAATGAAGGCATGTTACTCGTTTATCCAGTATCATAACAGTTTGCTTAAGTTGTATAAATTTCTTCATTTTCTCAAGTAAATTATGTCATTGATATTTTTTTCTTATGTCCTTAGGCTATGCATTTATCTAAGTCTGCATCACCATCTATTCATTATTACAGTAAATCTTTTATTAATGTGAAATTTTAGTTAAAGTGTGTGTATCGTGCATTTTGCATTTTGATTAATGATATGCGTTATTTCAAGAGAAAGTTCTAATTTCATTTTGTTTGGTTAACCACTAAATAGTTTGTCGGAACATGCCTAGCATAGAATTCAACTACAACCTGTTGTGACAAACTAATCAATTAATGGTTTGTATCTCTAGCATGTGACAACAGGTTGTAACTGAATTTCATGCTAAGCATGTTGCGATAAATTATTTAGTAGTTAGCCAAACAAATTCGAAAATACAACTTTCTCCTTAAACAACCCATTTATTAATTCAGATGCATGATACGCACGGTTTAACCAAAAATATACATTAATTAAAGCTTTAAATATCTATTATAATAATGAATAGATGGTGAGACTTAGATAAATGCATAGCTTGACGACAATGACAAGATTACATAAGACAAAACTACTAATTACATAATTTATTTAATAAAATGTAGGAAATTATATAACGGAAGTAAACCAGTATGGTGTTGAGTAAATGAGAATACCCCTCTTGAGTTATAAACAGATTGTCTTATATTTAGGTTATGATCTTAAATTCTTGTAACGATTCTATATTGTACCTCTAGCGTTATATTACTACGTACGATTTTTGTAAAGGTTGTATTTATTTTATTTCAAAGAGTAAAATGTTGTATCCAAGTCCGCATAATTATTGTGATCACATAGTATGCCTCATTTTCCTCGGAATGATCACTATTTTTCTCTATTAAATGTGATAATTTTATCTTTTCATAGATGACATATTTACGCACCTTGAAATTTGATTATCGTTTGCGTGCAAAAATATTTTTCCCCATAGAAAAATTTATTATGCATTATGATTTTTCAGTTTCATCGTAAACTTGCAACTTTGATATCTATAATTCTAGTCCAGAACTCATGACGGAAGGGAAGCAAGTGATGGGGATGAATTATACATTCCAAGGCTATCAAGAAGAAGCGGTGGATCAATACAAATGATGAATGAAATCTTTCTAACAACTATATAATAAAAGAAAAGAGTTGCGAATAACCATAATATTTCATGATGATTTTGCAGCTCTAAAAGAAATTGTACTCAGTATCATACAGAAGGAGGTTGATAATTCAATGTGGCATATTGCTCATAGAGAATATGATGTTTCTTATTGAACAAGAGCAGTAGAAATCAAAATATTGTTATTAATAGATCTTCTACATGTCCATTGCAACTCCTTCAGTTTATATTAAACAAAATAATAATTATATTGTGCTCTTTGTGTATAGGAGCACCCCGTCGCTTTTATAATTTTTTGGTATCATTTTTTTTCTATTTTCTCAATTTGTGTTCAAGAACTATCACCTAATTGTGCTTCCTTTTATTGCTGCCATAGTTTTCATTTTCAATCTATGGTGCATCATCTAAGTGTTTAACACTTATCTTAGTTTTGTTGCTTAAATTTAGTCTATATATAATATTTAATATCACAGCATAATTCAAATGCCTAGTTAGTCCTTAATAATAGGTGTATTTTTATCAGATATTTCATATAGTTATATCTTTGTATTCACTTTGTATTCATGGGATTAATAATAAAAAATCGAAAAACTAAGGGTGTGTTTGGTCTGTATATTTTAATTTTCGGTTTTCGTACATATAAAAGTACGAACGACACACATATCGTGAACGGTCGTTTTACAAAACGAAGTTAACACAAAAAACAAAAACAACTTTTTATTATTTTATATATTTTAAGAAACGATGGAAGAACGATAGCATTCATCCATCCACTATCCCTCCGTTCTTTCTATCATCCCCTTCGCCTTTGGTCCATCAACTTCACCATTCTTCAAATCTTTGCATATTTTGAAATCAACGTTAAAAACTCAAAATTCAAAACACAAAATAAACCAAACACTACCTAACTATGGTATTATTTTGGTATTCAAAACAAAAGAATACAAATTTATTCCCTAAGAACTGATAATGAAACACAAAATTATTTCACATCACATTAATATTCCATCCAAAAAATAAACAATCAATGAAAATACTGAAATATAGTCGCAATCCATGTGCGTAGCACTGGTTTGCACTAGTATTAAATTTGATGAATAGAGTTGCCCAGTGTTATTAAACGCGAAACGCGCACCGAAGCGCCAAGGCCCTTTGGAGCATAAGCGCAATGCGCAAACGCGAAGCGCGCGCTTCATTAAAGCAAAGCGCATAATATATAAAATTTTAGATACACACATCTTGCACATGTAAACAATATAAACATTATGAACTAATAGAAAATAACACATTCATGTAAATATTATGAACTAATAGAAAATAACACATTCATATGCAAATCAAATTTTCACTACATCAAACAAAGAATCTGTAAACATTAAAGAACATAAAATGTGATATTGGAAAGAAATGCATGACGGTTGTTATGTTTATACAAACTAATATAATACAAACGAACAAAATTAAAGAAACTTGGGGAGTTATGCTGCAAAAAACAATAGCTATGTCCTTATATAGACAAAAAGAAAACTTGTACATAACTTGTATATACATGTGTATATAGTGTACACACAACATAAATAGTAGCAATGAAGAATCCCATTAAAAAAAGTAAAACGAAGTACCAAATATAACTTGTATAGACGTGCACATGTAATATATATATATATATATATATATATATATATAAACATACACGCATATATATATACATATATATTATGAATACAAACATATGCTTACAGCACTAAAGAACTCATGTCAATATCGAAGAAACTCAATGAGACAAATTGACAAGGGCATAACAGACTACATACGCCACTAAAGAACACATTCCAGTACTGAAGAGATCCACTGAGACTAATTGACAAGCACATAGCAGACAAATTAAAAGAATAAAAAAGGAAACAGAAGAAGATAGAAGTTACAAATGAAATATATCAAAAAGAAAAGAAAGATTAAAGAAGAAGAGATGTTTATTTGGTTGTTGTATGAGTTGAAGCCATTGTAAGAAGAAGATCTCGTTTGAAGCGACTGATATTTGAAACGGGCATGAGTTAAAGTCATAATTAGTGAAAACATAATTATTTTAGACAATCAAACCCGATTAGAGCTTGTCAATTACATTTACACTTCTTTTTTCCCCATATTTTCGCACATCTTCAACTGAGCGCGCATACTTTGCGCATTATTGAGCATTGCGCATAGCGCATAAGCAAGAAAATCGAGCGCATAGTTTAAGTCGTATCGCATACCTTAAGTGATGCGCTTCAGGTGCGCATCGTTGCACGTATGCGTGCGCATATGCGCGCTTTTAATAACACTGGAGTTGCCCATTTACACATCTATTTTACGACATAACAGAGGTATCTTCAATGTCTACCTCTAGAATTATTAGAAAGATGAGAGTAAGAGAACGTCGATCTCACACTAAAATTTAATAATTTCGCAGACTCGTCATTTAAAAGATATTTAGCGTACGTTCTTCCTTTATGAAAATTTAATAGTTCTTTAAAGACTGCATATACAATAGCAAAGCAGCTCTTTGGATCTTGGATTTGAAACTCTTAAACATCATCTACAACTTTCCATGAGAAATTATTGTATTCTAAATGCTCTTAAATGGACAAGTGGGCATGCCTGACATGAGACATGTAAACTTATATTTGATCTAACATGAAGTTAAGTCACAACTCCTCGGGGGTTCGATAAATTTGTTAGAGGATGCGGGATTCACATCGAAAATAAATCTTACACCTGACATTAGTTCCACGTTTGATATAAAGTATGCGCTTCAAACACAAGATTTATTTAATGTATTTCAGTTTATGTGAATAGCTAATTAGTTTCCATTTTCTCAAAACAACCTAATATTCCTCTATCGCATCAAAGTTAAATCAATATGTCTTCTTCTTCTTATTCAATATTTAGCCATTTTAAAGAATAGCTTGACATATTGAAATCTATTGGAACTTTTACGATATTAAAGGAAATGGGTTAGGAATTGACTTTCATTCAGGAGTTCCATTCTTACTTGTAACATAAAATCAGACAAAATATCCACACACACACAAAGGACAATTGACAAGCGGGATAACACTTTGTAAGATTGCATACAATTTCATGGACTACGTATTCAGCTAAACGTATTGTGGAACAATACCAAACTGATTGTTACGGGTTATGAGTGTTCTGGAATGGAACCAGAAATGTCAGTGTCGGTTTTTCCTTTCCAAAATTATGAAAGGGGAGAGCCGCCGAATGGTATATATCTGACTATACGTGTAGCTAGAGCAGTTTTTTCCCATTCCTTTCATTTCTTGAGGTCAAGAAGATGATTGACCAAAGCAAATGCAGTAATAGTTTCTAATACTTTCTAAGACAGAGTACTTGACTTCAATGATATTACCTTATACTTCGCCTACATCCACAAAGAACCATTAAAGGTGAAGTCATGCTCCTATACTTCAATAGCGTCCCGGTCGATAGTTGATCTATCATGTTCCGCTCTTGCTTATTCTCCTGTTGGTGCTTTTGGTCTTACTAATTATGATTCTTATGCTTATGCTCTTGGTCCCAATAATTATGGTTCTTAAGCTTATCCTCTTGCTTTCAATCTTGGTGCTAAATTAGGTTAACACTTCTTTTCATCATACTATGAATTCGTGGAATATATTTCAAACATCAGTAGAGTTTTGAATACTATAGTGTTTGGGATGCTGTATTAGTTCCAATATTGCATGCTTTTCTAATCTGATCAGGAGTTTGCAGATACTGTCCGCCGTCGTTTGCCCATAATCGTCAACCAACATAATGCATTGTTTGACAATACTGTGATAATGCAAATGTATTTTTGGTATTTTGTATGCTTACAACAAAAATTAGTTATAATTTAAACAAAATAACATAGGATTAAATAGTTAATTGATGACTTAATTAATAAATGGTTTTGTTAACATGCCCTAAGGGCACATGTTAAGGACTGTATTTATATACTAAACGACAAAATTATTTATTTTAATTACCTAACTTGTTCTTAACATAAAGGATCTGTGGAATTCAAGGGTGTTAGTTGTGTAATTTCATCAACCTTGACATGTGCCTTTTGGGCACATGAAACATTTTCCATTAATAAATTTTAGTTACTTAATTTGTGATAACTAATTGTTTATTAGTAATAAAGAAGATCATATAGTTTGTAACTCTTATTTTGCAATGTACACGCAAAAAACCAAAAAAATGGCATGTGCAGTGCCGGTTATAACAATTAAATATTGTGTTTATATAGGCTTCTAAATCATGGTCTACAAGAATAAAGTCTTGGAGTATCGCATTACCAATATCATGAACGGTTAAGCATATTTGCATGCACTACCATGAAAATGGACTAAAGTTCCCTCCTAATAATATTAGGTACCAACACTGAGGAAATCATCCATGTATTGCACATTCCAAATGCATCAAGTACAATAAAAAGGGATCGAAGTTCCCTCCTGTTATATTGTTACGTACAATATGAAGTTTTAAATATCAAATTTCGATCCCATTTCATCTCCAAAGTTTTAGAGATTTGATCTTGTATTGGGTGAGATCCCAAACAGTATAAATGTATGTAACTTGGGGAACCCATCTCAAATTCACATCTGGGTTCTTACATTTCCTTTTGGGAAATCTTGGGGATATATGTTTAAGGTTTAAACACTGGTTTGCATGCAACTGAATTATAGATGCCTATTGCAAAAAAAGAATTTAACTTAGTTAATTGCGCAATAACAAAATCATTGTCATTAGTAGCTTAAAAAAGCAGTCATGCTATGTAATGTAAATACCATATGGGAAGATGATTTATTTGTATTACTCTATATTATTAAGAACATAAATTCGAAGTTTATTTGTACTACAAGAGTTGTTTCGCTTGCAGAAGTTTTAGTTAAGAACTTAAGAAATTCTAGAAAAGCTTGCAGTATCATTTATTTTTGTTTATTAGTGTCTTGTATTCAAGCCATTAAATTTTATTGGTAAATATAGGTTGTTTGAGTGAAAGCATAATCATCTCAGTTTTTGAAACTGTATACAAAGAATGCATATGACTAAACCTATAAAATTAATTGATGTCAAGAACACTAGCTCAAGTGGCAAGCGGTGTGGCACTTTGGATTGAGGTTTTGGAGGTTGTTGGTACGAAACATTGAGACATCAAAATGAGTTGTTTGCTAGAGTAAAGTAACCCTCTTATTCTTTATAATAATTAAAAAAAAAAAACGTAAGCACTTAATTTCAAAAATTACATGCCATTAAAAAATTGCTTATGGATAAATATACACCATCAAAATCATGTTGAAAAAATGCAAATGTAATATGATAGAAGTATTAATTTTTACAGGTAATGATTGACTTACTAAGCAGTTAGCATAGACAATCATAAAACAAATTTACATGTCAAACCAAATCCCAAAAAAAGAGTATAGACTGAATCAAATTCAATGAAAACAAACTTTGGAGTCAAAGCAGTTTAAACAAAAAATGAATACAACTTGAATAATAAACATGAATGGAAAAAATAAACTAGCCTAAATTGCTTGATGGATTAAGCTCCTTTTCAATTAGAGAAAGAAAACAATGTAAAAAAAACCGACTTGTAAAAGGCAGGAAAAATTAAGCCTAAATTGCAATTAAAATTCGATAATACTTAGTGGGTCCAACTCATTGGATTGAAGGAACAAAATAGTTAACAAACCAAAATCTCGCACTTGGATTTTGATCAAGATGTGAGAATCTCGCCTGAAAACGAGATCTGAGCTCTTCGTATCGAACCGTCCAACCCCTAAAATGAGATCTCGACCGAGATGAGCAAGATTTAAAAACCTTGTTACAAAGAGTGAGAAAGTTCTTTCACCCTATATTTCATAGTCCAAAAGGCTAGTGAAGTAAACAAAGTATCTCACTACAGAAAGAGAATAGTAAATAATTAAAGCATAAATTGTTACCTGCAAAGCTTTGACAACACCATCTATTATCTCTGGGTCAATGAGAGGCTCATCGCCTTGTATATTGACAACAATATCATAACTCTTTCCAAGCTTTTTAACTGCTTCTTGGCATCGTTCAGTTCCTGCATACGAGTATGACTGTCACAGCCACATGAAGACTCTGTAGGTTTTGAAATTCATACAATGCAATATAAACATACATGAGTACCATTTCTGCAAGATTCAGCTGTCATTACCACATCTGCACCAAATCCTCTACAACACTCTGCAATTTCATCATTGTCCGTTGCCACAACTATACCGTAGTACAACAAATATTATTATAAAACTGAACCGAAATTATTTTGAAACTTGTCCGACAAAAGCTTGCATGGTTTGATATAATAAAAGTTTCTTGATGAATTATATATGTAACTTCCAAACTAAATATTGGCACAATGGGGTTATGTTATAATAGTTGGTATGATGCATGATTCATTCAATAAATATGATTGATGAAATAAATTGCACTCATTTTCTATGTAGTATTGTATGGCACAACAAGTTACACTCATTTCGTCAAATATCTAGCACAAAAGCAGCATGAATTAAGAGGTCAGATCATATATTCATTCATCAATTAACAAGACTTTCTCCGCATATCGTTTATCCACAACTTCGAGAATGGTTTGTATGTTTAAATCTTAATGCTCAGTTCTTCCTATCCATTTGATTTAAATAATTCAAACAAGCACTTATAAGTAATACAAGTCACTGGGACAAAACAATGAACAAACGTACATGACATGACTTTATAATGCAAACTTACCAACATGATTCAATGTCGAGGCCAACTTTGTTCTCTCCCAAGTTCTCTACAAATGATTGCAGATAATTACATGTCAAAAAAACCACACTGGAACCATCGTAAAAATTCTACTATATGAGCACTAAAAAGCCTGCAAGGCTTATTGACGCTGCAGGAAGTAAGAATCAATCTCAATCTATCGATTCGCGCACGAATATTAGATTGAAATCTTCTAAAGCCTACTGATTCTCAGAGTTAAAAATACCAAGATTCGGGCATCCAATTTAGATCTAAATAAAAGAAAGAAATTGAAAAATAAAACTAGGTTTTTATTGATTGACGGCAAAAACTATCTATTACATCCAACAAAATTCAAATTTGTAGAGCAAAGCAAATCAGGAAAAAAGGCTAAAAGACATAAAAATGACCCGAAACCTCTTTAGATGACCTCTGTTGAGCCTGAAAACATGAATTACGATGTTTTGCACTGCAACTCTTGTTGCCCTCTGAGTTAGCTTCAGGTACAAATTTCATTTAGCTCAAATGGTCTTACGATTTGAAAGTTATGCCCGTTTTCATGAACATGTGCAGAAATGTCTTCACGGTCTTCGCCAGATTATTGGGCTTCTTGGGATGCATCATTCTCTCTTGGATAGAAAAAATTCGTCCTTGATTTTCCAGTTAACTCGTCATTTTCAGAATCTCCATGAAAAGGAATTAAATGCTTCACGTTGAACACATCAGCAGTACGAACGTGGCTATGAAGCTTAAGCCGGTAAGCACTAGGGTTGATCTTCTCTACAATATCCACTGGTCCAATCTTCTTTGCGGATAGCTTGTTGTATTCCCCTACAGAGTCCTTTGTCAGCACTGCCCATACGAAATCTCCCACATCAAATTCCATATGTCTACGCCCTTTATCTGCATGTTGTTTGTATTTAAAATTGGTTGAAGTAAGCTTGTCAAACACTGCTTTGTAAACATCCTGTAAGCTACCCATAAAATCTGCTGTTTTTCCTTGAATTTTTGTCCTACTAGGCAATGCTATGATTTGAAAAGAGCTAAAGCCTATACTGCAATTCACTGTGTGGTCATGAGCAAATTCAGCTTGACACGGCTTCTGATCCCAGCTCTTCACATGGTCCCCAACCAAATAACGTAGTAAACTGCCCAAAGATCTGTTAACAACCTCAGTCTGCCCATCTGTTTGGGAATGATAAGCGCTACTGAACTTCAATTGGGTACTGACCATCTTCCATAAGTTACGCCAAAAATGGCTAAGAAACCTGGTGTCTCTATCAGATACTATAGATGTAGGCAATTCATGAAGGCGATACACGTCATGAAAGAATAATTGTGCCACTGACAACATCTGTAGTCTTCTTACAAAAAATGAAATGCACCATTTTAGAGAACCTATCAACCACAACGAAGATAGAATCATTTCCTCGCTGCATACGTGGTAATCCAAACACAAAATCCATACTGACATCCACCCAAGGCTGAGAAGGAATAGGTAAAGGCATGTACAGTCCAGCATTGGTTACAGCTCCCTTAGACACTAGACAGACCCTGCATCTCTTAACATATTTGTCAACCTCCTTATGAATACCCGGCCAAAAGTAAGAATCTTGTACTAGTTGTAAGGTCCTGTCCCTCCCCACATGTCCTTCACCATGCAATTTCTAAATTATCTATAAACGCAAGCTACAATATGGGATGCAAAGTTGATTTCCTTTAAATAGAAAGCCATCATGCAACAAGAATTCTGTCCTATTTCCATCATGTATCTTGCAGTACCACCAAAAAATATGGATCAACATAAAGTAATTCTTTAAAAGAGTCAAAGCCAGGTACCTTTACTCTCATGGTAACAAGCAAGGTACTCCTACGACTCAGAGCATTTGCAACCCTGTTAGTTACTCATGCCTTATGCTTGCTTCACTTCCAATGTAAATCCTTCCAAGAAAGCAACCCATCGCGCATGCCTAGAAGACACCTTATCCTGCCTATGTAAACGCTTCAACGAGTCATGGTCTGTATACAAGATAAACTCCCTGCGAAACAAGTAATGATGTCAATGCTTTACAGCTTGCACTGCATAGAACTCCACATCGTAAGTACTATAGTTGAGTCTGGCGCTTGACAACTTCTCATTGGAAAATGCTATGGACCTGTTACTCTGACTTAATACTGCTCCAATTCCCACCTTCGAAGCATCGGTGTGTAATTCAAAGGACTGTGAAAAAACTAAAACATTAAAATTGGTGTTTTCGTCAACCGTTTCTTGATTAGCTTAAATGTTGCTTCGGCTTCGTCCGTCCGTTGTAACTTACTGCCCTTCATACAATCAGTAATAGGGAACATAATGCTACTGAAATGAGGAATGAACCGCCTGTAAAAAGAAGCAAGGTCATGGAAACTCCTCACTTCAGTAATGGTTTTAGGTCTAGGCCAATGTTGCACTGCTTCGACTTTAGCTTCATCAACCTGCAAACCATCTCCTAATACCACATATCCTATTAACAATACCTTAGGAGTCATGAATACACACTTCTTTACGGCCTCATAGAATTTCTCCTTACGGAGTACCGTCAACACTTCTCTCACATGTTGGAGGCGTTCCACAGAGTTTGTACTATAAATCAACATGTCATCGAAATACACAACAAATCATCTAATAAACGGCCTTAACAACTGATTCATGACACGCATAAAAGTACTAGGTGCATTAGATAATCCAAATAACATTAATGGTCATTCATACAATCCCTCCCTGATCTTAAAAGCAGTCTTCCATTCATTCCCAGGTCTAATACGGATTTGATAATACCCACTTTTCAAACCTCACTTTGTAAACACAGTTGCACCACTAATTTGATCGAGTAAATCACCTAATCGAGGAATGAGGAATCTATATCTGACAGTGATCTTACTGATGGCTCGATTATCAATGCACATATGCCATGAACCACCCTTCTTAGGTGTCAAACGAGTTGGTACATCACATGGACTCATACTCTCCTTGATACGCCCTTTGGCCAATAGCTCCTCAACCTACCTACGCAGTTCTTCATGTTCCCTAGGACTCATCCTATAGGAGGTCTGTTTGATAGGGTTGCTCCTGATTCCAAATCTATGCAATGTTGGATATCACGCGATGGTGGTAACTCAACTGGTAGCTCATCAGGAAACACATCATTAAACTTTATAATCAATTAAATTACTTCGGTTGGAACAACAACCGGTTCACCCACCTTTCTAATTAGCATAAAAACAGTATCAGAATTCTGCAGTTCTTCATCAAACTGAGCTAGAGATAACAAGCTATTTTAGCTTCCATAGGTATAGGCTTTTCTACTGGTTTGCTAGGCACCAACACAATATTTGCTTCATCAAATACAAAACTATATGTGTTCTTCCTCCCATCATGAATGACTCCTATCAAACTGCCAAGGCCTGCCCAGTAATAAATGGCATGCATCCATATCTACTACATCACAACAAATTGTGTCCCTGTACTTGGCCCCGACAGAAAAAGTAACAAAAGCACGTTTTGAAACTACCACCCCACGCCCCCCTTTAAGTCAGGCCAACTTATAAGGTTTGGGATGCTTTTCAATTTTGATCTTCAGTTTCTGAACGGCTTTTTCGGAAATTATATTCTCCTGACTTCCAGCATCGATCACAAACATCACACGTTTCCTTTGAATGGTACGAGTTGATTGGAAAATATTGGTCCTCAAGCAGTGCTCTTCACTCTCTGCTTTTGGCGTCAAACAATTCCTCCTACCCAATAAAGAAGTTTCAACATCCCCCTCAACAATTTCCTCATCAACTTCATCCTCCTCTTCAGCTACTTCCCCTTAATCTATATCCTCCTCATCACCTTCCTCCACACCTGCCATCATAGTCCTCCTCCCTGCTTTTTCCCATGGACAATTTGCATGTCTGTGCCCAACTTCCCCACACCCAAAACACTCGAACGTATTTCTACTTCCTCCTTTTGCAACTACACCTCCAAGAGTTTTATTATCAGCTCCTTCTGTTCGACTAGCACTTCCACCTCCACCTCCTGCGTTAGTCTTCGTTCCTAAAGAATAACCATAGCTACTAACACTACACCGCCTATTTTGCTTCTCCACCGCCAGTGCCTTTTGATGTGTAGTAGATACAGAAACAGGATCAAACATGTTAACAAAATCCTGGATCTGAATCCTCAGTCCTTCAATGTAACGCGCCACCAACTGATCTTCTGTCTCATGGATTTCGTTCCTTGCGATCAACTGATAAAATTCAGTTGTGTACTCATCTACAGATCTTGTGCCTTGCTTTAAGCTTTGCAATCGCTGATACATCATTCTCTGAAAATTATAAAGCAGAAACTCATCCCTCGTCTTCTGTTTCATCTTTTCTCAATATGTGATCTTGTTCTTTCCGAGCCTTGCACGGGTTAGCTTCATCTGCTGCCACCACGCAGTTGCCCTTCCTCGCAACCTAGTCGCCACCAGGAGTACTTGTTTATTCTCAGGTACTTCCTTATATTCAAGTATCTCATCCACTGTGGTTATCCAATCAATAAATTTTTCTGCTTTCAGACCTCCATGAAACTCCAAAAATTCAGTTCTCATACCAGCCTCACATCTCCTGTTGTCTTCTTCCACCCTCGCTCTTTGATTTCTATGAGGACGATGAAGAATATTCATCAAATTCGATAACATCCGCAAACGATTCCTCCAGAACTGCCTCTCCTTGCCTATTTCTCCCCTTGATTATGGAAAAGTGCAGTCATCTCCCTTACCAATCCTCTGATCTCGCCCCTGATTTGATCTCTCATCTGCCTCATCTCTTCTCTGAATTCAACTCTCAGCTGATCCATGTCTTCCTCACATTGTTGTTGTTGTCGATTCTCTCTTCTAAGCGGCATGGTAATCGAAGAACGTTTGGCTCTGATACCAATTGACACAGCAGAAAGTAAGAATCAATCTCAAACTATTGATTCGCGCACGAATACTAGATTGAAATCTTCTAAAGCCTGTTGATTCTCAGATTTAAGAATACCAGGATTCAGGCATCCAATTTAGATCTAAATAAAAGAAAGAAATTGGGAAATAAAACTAGGGTTTTATTGATTGACGACAAAAACTATCTATTACATCTATCAAAGTTCAAATTTATAGAGCAAAGCAAATCAAAACAGGAAAAAAGGCTACAAGACATAAAAGTGGCCCGAAACCCCTTTAGATGACATTTGTTGGGCCTGAAAACATGGATTTTGCACCGTAACTTTTATAGCCCTCTGAGTTAGCTTCAGGTACAAATTTCGTTTGGCCCAAACAGCTTTACGGTTTGAAAGTTACACCTGTTTTCATAAACATACGAAGAAATGTCTTCACGGTCTTCAACAGATTCTTGGGCTTTTTCGACTGCATCACTTATTGCCTAAGTAGATGCTAGGCAAGGCTTATTGCCTTGCTTAAGAATACAAGCAGCTATGTAGGAGTTGCATAGGCATTGGATGGGGTTTGATGTTTCGTCTAAGCATCTATGCAAGTTTAGACAATCTAGAAATTCGACTACCGGATATAAACATATTCTATGTAACAAGCAAAGAAAATTTGCATTAAGTATCTCGATCTTATTAAAATACATTAATTTATAGCTTGATTAGTCCTCTCTGGTAAGCTAATCTCTTGTTCTGACTAATCAAGCATTCACCAAGTGATATTTACAATCTAGACTACAAACAATACTACCAACATTTCAAAGATACTAAAAGTAGTTCGGTACGAGAAAATTTTATACACATATGCACAACAAAATAGTTACCCAAATCTATTACATAATAGTAAAACAGAACCTTTTAAAGCTATCTCCTTGATTTGAGGAATTCTCAATTAATTTTAAATTAATTTATCACTTTACGCTTATTTACTATTTCTCTTACATTATTTTACTTCTTCTAACAATATACATTTTCATATGGACATTTCAAAATTTACAAAATTATTTATTAACAGTTAGCGTCTATCATTTTATATACAAATCCACCTATTTAAATTAATTACAAAACCCAAAATTTAAGCAATTTTAATAAATTTAATTAACTAATATTTCTTTCAAATACATGACAAAATTATGTTTTTTGGCTTCAAAGTAATCTAGACTTCAAAATTTCTATGATCATTTTAGTTTATCTCGATTCTTTTCTAATATTTTACTTTAAGTGTCATATTTTATAATTAATTACATAATATTAAAACTATTTAAGTAACTTTAACAAACTATTATTCATTGATTCGTCAAAAAAACCACATTAAGGTCAACCATATTCATAATAACAAAAATGAGAAAAAAAAATCAAATATATAAACACTTCAATCACATATAATATAAACTATACACATAGATAACTATCATAAGTTCAAAGTTGAACTCATCAACATCGATATATTTATCGTGTATTACATTATAATGTTAATGTAAAACGCCTAAATTTTAAAATTTATTTGGTTATTTACAAAACACTGTATAATATCACTTAACATTGTACATTTAAGTCAATATGTTTAAGTTAATTATGTGATTTTGAATTTAACAAATGAATTCAATCAATAAAATATTGTTATTTCATCTAATTAATGCTAAATGTGATGTTTTAAAATGTGTACCATGTTCATAGCAACAAAAAAGAAGTAAAATTAGCTTTTCTCTTCTAAATATAAAGTTGAATAAGTCATACAATTTAAATAATATATGCAAACAATAATAATAAAAAAATTAATATATTTTACATTTATCTCAATATATTTATCATAAATTAAACAAAATAATTTTCGTTTTAAATACCTGCATTTTAACACTTCTACAATTATTTGTAGAACCTCCTTAATTTTTTCGTGATATTTTATATTTCGATCCACATGTTTAAATCACTGGTGAGATCTTGAATTCTGATTATTTAAATAACCATACAGAGTATTTAGTCCATTTTTCTAATAACTCCTAAAAAATATACGTCAATTTTACTATGTATATTCATATTAAAAAGGTTATTTTTCCATGCAACTATAGAGATTTATAAATCACATAATTTGAACGATGTATATCAACAATAATGATAAAGTTAATTCGTATATTAGTTATGATTCATTTATATCAAGAATTTACTTATATTATATCATAAAATTCTTTTTGAACATCATTAACTCCAAAATAAATTTATACATTTTTCCAGTTTTTTTCTTCAGTTTTTTCTACTATACCGTACAGTTAAACTAATTTCGTAATTTTACATTTAACTTATTTAAACAAATTTTATTAAATAATATTTTCTAATTCATCAACTAAATAACTAGCATACAACAATTTAAACATGTATACCTATATTAAAAAAATAATTAAAAGAATTATCAAATACACACGCGTACATATTGTTTGTGTAAGCTATAAAACATAAATTACACACAAACAATAATAATAATTTTATTTAATAGTTTATGTATTTCACATCAAAATTTATCATATATTGCACGACGAAGTTCTCATTTTACATTAAAAAAAAAACTATTTTTAACAATATTGTCGTGTGCAACGCACGAGTTACACACTAGTATATTATGTATTGCAGGAAATTAACCAGCTGACTATGCGTCATTAAAATAAGGAGCTAAGTAGATTTCCTCTCCTTCAATTTAGAAAATAGCAGAGAGATTCACCAGCTCATAAGATCAGACTGTTTCAAAAAGTTGCATTTTAGCTTAAATTTTATTATATGAACTGAAAATATGAAATGCACTATGTAGATCTGAACCATTGAATTTCATGATCCAGGTGGTGAGACCCACTTGTGCTATTTTAATGGAGAAGATGATCCTCGAGCTACTGTGAAATCTGCTCTGAAATTTTTTGTTCTTTTATAACTCAATAGTCAATACCTCATTATCCATCTATTGAATTAATATGTTATTGGATATCATTTTTGGCTCCAAACATTTGGTTTAGCTATCCATAATCATAAATGTAGCTACACTTGTTGATGAAACAAGAAAATAGTGTCAAGGACAAAGTTATGAACTTTTCAGCAGTAAGAATGGTCTATTGAAATTTTATTATAAAGAATAAAACATCAGATTTTAAGTATCAGTTTTACAGTGTGCATGGTATCAGAATTTGACTATTCGTTTTTAAGTATCGGTTTTGCTGTGTGAACGGTACCAGAATTTAACTATCAGTTTTACGGTGTGTATGATACCAGTTTTACAATGTGTATTGTCTTTGATAATAAATTTTTGATGGGTTGTTCTTGAACTTAAAAAAGTTGTGAAGATTGTCATTCACAGTAAAATCCCCTTGATGAAATTATATAACAATGGAGTTTATAAATGATTTATATTCAAGCTCAATACATAACTCAAATATTGATTATGAACAAAAAAAGAAACACGGTATAACTACCGTACCAATTAAACATTAAAAAAAGACGTCGATGTACAAATCCAAAGTAATGTAAAAATAATAAATAGTCAAATTGATTGCTTAAATCAAACAAGAATACTTGGATCATAGGTTTTCCAAGAATATGAACGAGAGGCTTCCCCTCAAACCGAGACGAAGCAAATCGAGCCGGAATTATACCAACCACTCTGGAACGAGCTCTTCTCAACCGGCGGAGGGCAAAAGCGGCACGGGTTCCAGCAGCCACCGCAACTGCGGCGCCAACCAGAAGTCCGTTCACGATCCATGTACTTTTCGGTTCGATGGACGAAGAAGCAGATGATTCATCAGAAGTGTAGATACCCATTATCAGAATGTGGAGTATAAATTTTCAACAACTTATTTTGAGGAGCGGCGATGGTGGTGAAATTCAGATGTATGTAAGAGCAACTATAGCGGCTTTAAGGCTCTGAATACTCAGGTGCTTAATAAATGCACTGTAGTGCTAAAGGGTATTGTCAATGACACTCCCTTTTTGGGTAAGGGTTTTTTGGGTAAGGGGTGACACAAATTTCAATTTTTAAAATTTTGTTAAGGGGAGTACACTACAGTCTAAACACCCCTTAACAATACACAATAATAAGACAAAATTACCCTTAATCTGAAGAAGAAGCACGATGTGGTGAAATTCGGTCGCGTGTCACCGTTTTCCGTAGCACGACGTAGATGTGAAAATACGAAAAACGACCTGCAAACACCGAACAATCATTATAAAGATAGAAAATTATGACCGTTTTTAGTGTGCAAACATGGTAGAGTATAACCGTTTCCATTGTTTTTGTTAAGTTTGTTATAGAGATAGAAAAGATGTTCTAATGCTACCGTTTTTATTAAATAAAAACGGTATACTCTTACCGTTTTTTGTGGTTCGAGAGCGAGCATTGAAATACAGCAGGGTTATTTTTGTCCCTTAAAAGTATAACTGGTGTTGCCCCTTAACAATTTTTTTATAGACTGGTGTCCCCTTAAAATATGACACCCCTTAACCAAAAAGGGAGTGTCATTAACAACACCCGTGCTAAAATCACCCATAAAGGTGTTACACGCTACCACCGACCTTTTTCTTTTTCTTTTTGTAAACGCGTTAGGTGGTTTTTCACCGCCCGAACACATTTCATAGTAGTCAGTAGCACTTTTCTGGATGCTATTAGCACTACACTAAATATATCAATCTAATTTGATCATTTTAACAGGGTGTAGTTCGGTCTGATGCGATTCAGAGTTCAAATCGCTTTCGCATCACATCAAACGATCGATCAAAACTGCAAATCATTATACTAACCATTCAAATGGTTCAGTTTTGAATCGATCTGATTTGAACTCGTATTAAATATACCAAATAAGAAAATTATCTATCATCAACAATCAATTTACGGTTATGTGACGTTGTGTCACTTAAAGTTTAAAACACACATAGTTATCCAAAAAATGATATGGAAATAAATATATTGAAACTATAATTCTTTTCCCTTTATAATAATGGTTATATATATATAAGAGGGTTTCGCTACACCTCTTATATTGCACGTGAACTCTCCCTCTTAATCTCCACCACTCATTCTCTCTCTTCCCATTTCAATATTATTTCTTAGTCGAAAGAGAGAGAATGAGCGAAGAAATGGGTGGTGGAGATTAAGGGGGAGAGTTCACGTGCAATATAAGAGGTGTAGCGGAACCCTCCTCATATTATATATATATATATTAACTGGGTGTAGTTCGGTCTGGTGCGGTTCAGAGTTCAAATCGCTTCCGCATTACAACAAACGGTCGATCAAAACTACAAATCATTATACAAACCATTCAAACGGTTCGGTTTTGGTATAATACGGTTTGGTTTTGGATCGATCCGGTTTGAACTCGTATTAAATATATCAAATAAGAAAATTATCTTTCATCAACAATCAATTTACGATTATGTGATGTTGTGTCACTTAAAGTTTAAAACGCACATAGTTATCCAAAAATGATACGGAAATAAATATATTGAAACTATAATTCTTTTCCCTTCGTAATAATGGTTTTATATATATATATATATGTGTGTGTGTGTGTGTGTGTGTGTGTGTACATATATAACAACAATACACACTGAAAATAGAATATATATCGTTCGGATAAAAAATTAGATAGAAATTAGTTTTTTTTAAATAAAAACACTATCAGTGCAGGTATGCGGTTCAGTCCGGTTTAATATGGTTGGGTCAACAGTTCAAACCGCATCCGAACCGTATCAATACGAGTAGGTAATTTGGGGTATTTGCTTTGAAGAGAGGATTCAGGCCGGTTTTCCGCACCATTTTTGCGATCCGGTCTGGGTGATTTCCACATTGCAGTGCGGTTTGTGCTCACCACTACTGTAACGTCTTGTATTTTTACGGTATAATAATTAATTTATTTAATTATTTAAATAGTGATTTAGAAATTTAAATGGTCGTTTAATTAAATAATATTGAATATTTAATTAATATAAATAATAGAATAATAGATTTAATTTCCGAAATAGTCGAAAATAGTGGAATTTGCAATATTATGTGAATTGGATTATTTATAAGATTTAATTCAGTTTAGAATTGAATTATATTATCGAATTTATTTATAAATGTCAGTTGAACGTATAATTTATATTATAATTATAATCGTGCTCGAAATGGCGCAGCAGTTCGTAATTCGGCGATTCGAACTTTAAACGAATATATAGAAGCCGCTTTAAGTCGGATTTCTGTGAAATAAGAAACATTCGGAGCTGGTGAAGTATATTTTTCTAATGGAAGAGAAAAATCGAGATTTCGTCGTGTAGATTGTGATTATGTCCAAATCAAATTTTCAAAAAATCGCTATGGAATTCCTTTATAATTTATAACGATTTATTTATATTACAAATGGATTTTCAATATAAATTGAATACTTATTTAATCTAGGTTTGAAATATCGAGTTATAAGTTCAGATAGGAATATTTTGGAGTCGTGTTATATTCTATGTGAATATATACGATAATATTAATTTATTAATATTTAATTTAATTGTTTTTTAAATATATATATATTAATATTTAAATGGTTTATTTAGACCGTAGAAAATAGTCATTTTTGCAAACGACCTCCGTTTTCGATGAAACTATTTTTGTTGGATCCGGAATATTAAATCATTGTTAAATTTCAATTTTCGTAATTTTTGGAGTCAGTATGTGGCCGTACGGGATTTTAATGTGAAAAACAGTTAATAAATTGACTTTAAAAATACGGTGTGTGAGAAAACAAACTCGGAATTCGACGAAGCAAGTTTTGTTGGGTCCGTAATGTCTAACTTTAGTTGCATGTCCATTTTTACCGTATTTGGATATTGTATGTGGTTATAGAGATTTTTAACGATGAATATAGACAACGGTTCAATATAATTTAATATAATAATCAATATAAAAATATTTAAATTTTTCTATAAATACCCTACCTTCCTCTAAACCTAATTTCTATCTTCTTCAGTCAACTAAATTTTCCGCCGTCTTCTTTTTCTTGTTCTTCAGCAAAAATCGCGAGATATTAAATTCAAAACAAATCAAAAGAAAATCCTAAAATCATAATATATATATATTCGAGTTGCTTACGAGATGCTCTTCATTTTGGTGTAATTGTTAATGGGTTCAGTTGGAGTTTTCATCGTTCGTTTTTAGACAGCGAATTCTAGGGTTCATGGACTCTTGAAACTTGAACGACGATTTAATATTTGGGTTTTATATTTGGATTTGTGGTTGGATTTGGCTTCGGTTGTGGGATTTTTGGGGATTTCCGTCATTTTTTTGTTTGATGTTTGTATTGGGATTTGCACGCCAAAACCGTTAAAATGCGATGCCAATATTGATGTCAAGTTATATGACGTTGGGGTTGTTAGACAGAGAGAAAGATGAGAATTTCATCGGTGTATTCAGTTTGGTTTAATGGTGAAAGAACGAGGAGAAAGGAGCAGGAAACATTCGGCTAATGGTGTGTTCAACTGGAATAACCCGCGTCATTTAGTCCTGGAAGAAGAAGAGGTTTAGTTTGGGTGCGGGTAGGCCTTTTTGTGGTAATGGGCCGGGAAATTCATGTTGAAGCCCAATCAATTTAAAAGTTAATTAAATCAAAAGTTTAGTTAGGAATGGAAAGGGCAGTAATGGCCATTTTTTTTTCTACGTCGTGGATATTAGGAAGAAGTTTGGAAATGTATGAAGGGAAAGATGACTGTAGAGGCAACTTGGATGGGTATTGGGCCAACATGATAATTAAAGCCCAAAAGTTTTGAATAAATTTTAAGTTTATTTAATCTAAATAATGTGTGGTACTTATAATTATTGTATCTCGATCATATCATATCAGAATTTCGAACGGTATGGACGGTGGCTACACAATGGAACTGATTCAGAGTGAATTGGAGCTCGTTACAACTTATAGTAAAATAAATTGTCGGATCCAAATCAATGATCGTTATTCGTTATTTGACGATAACTGTCCAATGTGAGTAAATCTCACTAACTCTGTACAGTTTATATTTTTATAAATATAATATAGTATTGATAAATGATGATTAATTGCTGTGTGTTGATTGTTTGGTTGAATTGCTGATTTATTGGCTGAAATTATAGATAACGATATATATATATATAAATCGTTAATCAAATATTGATTCTGTTTATCAGAATATTATTGAAATGAAATCGATGTTATTTATATTGTTTAACATCTGCGAATGTAGGGAAACAGGTTAGAGGGATCCAATTAGATTCCTCAATATTTATAATACTGTTTGTTTTCATATATTATGATATATATAAAACCTATGATTGATTATGATGATACTGGTCTGTTTAATTGGTGTTTTAAATACCATAAGAAATACTGGAATGTAAAAAGGGAAATTTCAAAGTGTGTTTTGAAAATGAAATATTTATAGGATACAAATAGGATAATTATAAAAGGAATAATTATTTGGAAAATAAATATAATTATAAAAGGAATATTTATGTGGAAAATAAATATAATTATAAAAGGAATATTTATTTGGAAAGTAAATAGAATTATAAAAGGAAATATTTGGAAAATGAATAGAATTTTATAAAAAGAGAATTTTATATTAGGAAGTTTTAGACCCGTGCTTCGCACATGGGTGTAACATGATATTGATTTAAAGTAAATATTTAATAGAAATCTGTTTTAACAGATAAATTGAGGAGAATAATTTATAAACGATGTTTATAAATCAAGGAAATATTTATCATTTGATAAATTGAATATATAAATTTGAATTTATATAGAGAAGTAAAATCGGTTTTAACACCGATAATTGAAATGGAATGTGAACGTAGTAGTTATAAAGGAAATTTGCAATGAGATTATAAATGCTGGAAATTAAATAAGATTTATATGAAAAATTCTGCAAATAAAAATATAAATAGAATTTGGGTTTGAGATATTGTTTTTAAATACGAAATCAAACTATTTTGATTATATAAAGAAATATTATTCACATTCTATGTGAAAATTTTGATTAAAGTAAATATTTTACAAATAAAATAGTATAAAGGAATTTGGGGTTTGAATTAGGAATTTAAATGGAACTACTGAAATTAGAATCTGATTGGAAATTAGTTGAGTTGAATGCCTTTCTAGGTATCGATCTGATGTTGGTTTCGGCCTTCTGGGTTTATACTTGAGAAGTTGTTCTCTTACTAGTTTACAATTAGAGACTGATAGAGGTGGGAAGATATTGATGCATGAATCAGAAATGGAAACGTTTCCCAAAGTTAATAACGTATAGTTTCTAATTTTAGAAAATAAGGAATTTATGAATATATGGAAACGATAAATGGGAAATTGGGAAATGAAATGATGATTGATCGGTAAGATTTCCATTTGGGAATACGACCGTTGTTTGTACACATGTTTTCCTTTGATAGTTAAATAACCGACTATCAAAGTTTTGACCATTTCCGTTATCAATACGGAGAGACCGGGATCAGATTTATTATCTGAAAACCACTCTGTATAGGCATTATCGTTTCGATTCAAATATATCGAAGACAATTGAAGACAGAGTTTATGCAAGGTTTATTCTGGTGATCCTAGGTAGAAATTGCCTAAGATGGATTTACAGAATAATTCCTTCGGATTGTCCAGTCCCAGGACAACTTGAGTGGACGAGTGTCTGACAGAGTATATCTGGTGGATCGCATAAGTTGATCGTTTCAAACGTATTTACGTTGGTGGCGGAGGAATTCGTTTCTCTTAGCTTATACCCGTGGTATTTTTGGGAAAATCAATTTGTGATTTGACGGGTATGAAGATGTGGCATTCAAAGTAAATGAAATATGATCTGTTAAAGATACGTTATGGCCTTAAGCCTCATCAACCGGGAAATGACAAAAATCGAGCAGGCAGCATGGCTAAGTGGGTCGCACCCAATTAGGGTATATTGTCACCATCTAGAGAATATTCATATTTGTTACTTCTTTCAATTCTATATCTCCGGGAATGGTTATGTTGGTATACCAACTGTAAGGTGTCAATATATTCGGAACATTCAAGAGGAATGAATGGTCGGTCATGTGTGGTCGAGTTACAAGATGTTCTTGTTGAACTCCAGTGTATCGCTTCTAGAGTACACTGATCGGAAGGTAGTTCCATACCTTGTCATAGTTGGAAATCCATTACCCAATAAGAGTCTGCGGTTTTTGATTGTATATCATATATGTGGAGCATGAGATGAAAACGTTCTGCTAGATTGATATTTACTTATATTAGACATTATTATAATATCAGAAGACTATTGATTTTAAAAGAATGTTTTGGATTATCGTAAAGTAAAAACCATCCTGTTTATGTATGGATCAGTCTTACGATTATTCTTTCCTTTAAAAGGATTTTAAAAGTTAAACAAATGGTTGGAGTTTACTCACACCAGTCACATGACTGACCCAGAGTTTATTTTGTTTTGTTTTCCCTAAACTCTTGGGTGCCCAATTTTGTACGGGCAGTCAAGTAGTCGATATTTTACAGATACTTGAAGAGCTAGAGCAGGAGACTTCAGGATTATATAGCTATTGTTTATTTCCGCTGTGTTGTAAGTGTTGTACTTCGGTAATGGTATTATATACATATACTGATCTTATTTCAAAGTTATGTTATATAATATATTTTATTCGTTCCGCTATGAGATTCGTGTTACTTTGATGTTGTATCTATGTTCTTCTTCTTCTTCTATTCTAATTTTCTATCTTATCTATTCTCACCCTCTAATATCTTTCTATTAATGATCGGGAATGTTCGATGCCTGTATAATTGACATGGGTTTTATGTTGATTTTCTGAGTCAAAAATTCCAGTTCGTTACACCTACTTAATATTCGGGGCCGAAGCCCTGAATAAACGCAGTGGTCAGACATTCATTTTATTGATGTCGGACTTCTTACGCCCATAAAATGGGTGCCAGTCCATATAAACCCTTCCTGCCATTTTTATCCATTTATCTCAGCTCAAATTATAGCCTCCATCTACCTCAGCTTAAATTATAGTCGTTATTGGCTGGACGTGGTGGGGGAGGAGGGGAGTCTAGCGCTCATAAAATGAGCGCCAAATAAACGTTCAGGATCATGATTTGGATCTTGAACATTACACGTAACTCAAATAAGTGGGCGAGAGAAATGTAATATTAAGCCTTAATTTACAACGACTGGAGTTGCTCTAATGATTCAAATTTTGTGTGTTTAATTTCATGTCAACATTTCATGTCCAAGTAGACTTTTCCTTTATTTTAAGACTAGTTTTTATTAACAGTTGAAGCGCAATATTTTGGTACAACATTCAAGTCCCAATAATACCCTTCGCCATGTACAGATGGCGTGTTATTTATTATTCCTTGGACAACCACCTAAAAAGAGTAAATTAGCAAAGCCGACTGGTTTTTAAAGTGATCGCAAACACTTATTATTAAAACAAATAATAATAACAAATATTACAGGAGATTGGTTGTTACCCAACCTACTACATTTGGTTTTTAAGGTGGACTGTCCATCACATACGATTTTTATAGTGAACCATCTACTATATCCTAATTAGATTATAGATCGAAGCTAGACACTTTTTCTAGACTACAATACAGTACTCCATGCAGGGAGACCAAACATTGCATACTTAACAGATTCCTAAGTTACTCATTACATGTACATCCAAAGTTGACACAAAGCACAAACGTGCACATAACAACAGAAGAAGCCACAATCAGACTCAAGAAGATAAAACTACGATAATCCATGAAGACAATTCCATCACCAGGCAAACTCCAGCTGTACAACCACCAACAAGACAGTAGCACAGACAAAGTCATCTCAAGCAACTCAGCAACTCCAAAGCCCAAAAAACACACATTACAGTAAACAATGCCCCAATACTACCAACAACCAACATCTATAAACCTATAAGATTGTTATAGTTAATGCCCGAGCGACAATCCATTTGATGTGAATAATAACATTGTTGATGTTATATTTTATTTTGAATAAAATATTCTGTTATGTTATATTTACTGTGTGATATGAATATTAACATAATAGAATTCCTTTGAATAATAATACAGAATTATATAGTTTTAAGTAAGTGACTTGAGCATGAGATTATATAATATGATAATAAGTATTATAATTCTTAAAAGTCCCTAATCAAATTTTATTGAATATAGGACAACAATAAAACATTGAGACTAGTATGTTGAATGGCTGATGGTCATATCTTATTAATCATTAATATATGTGATATTAATATCAATACATAGATATGTACTTGGAAATAGTGTATTGGCTGACCCAACATTAGAAAACTTCATGAAATATAATTAATAGTGTCATAAGTTATTCTCATAGTGACAGTGATGTAATGGTCCTCATAACTGAAATCATTATAATTTTATTTGAGGATACTTGTTTTTTGATATCATTAAAATTTACTTTTAACCGGGTAAACGATAAAGGTGATTATTGGATACATCTTGAATTGATTGAAAATTATGAATGATTTAGATGAAATTTAACGCTACAATATAAGTAGTGATATCCATGGGCCTCTTGATTGAGTGAGACCATGAAATGCATGGTCGTGCTTGTATATTGATTTATTTTATATAGTCTACTCATTGATCAAGATAAAAGGATTGAATTATAAAAAGGATGATACGTGCATGCCTCGGGTTTAATCTTGGATATATTGGTTAAAAGAATTAAATTACGTTGATATGATGGACACAGAAAAGGATGTATTGAACCGCTGATTTTATTATAACTTGGGTAGCAGCGATGTATTACTAGATGTCGCTCACTGTTTATAGTTTTAAATATGATTTAAAATTATTACCAACATTATAGTAACCATAGGGTCACACACTTAGAATGTTATAAAGGGAAAACCATTCACTAGGTAAATAAAATATCAGTCTGTTGGTATTTTATTTAGCATTGAAATGATATGCCGGTTGTTTCCTTAGTTTATGGTACACGTTTAATTTTAAAAAGGGTTACTCATTCTTTAAAAAAAAATAACACACGAGAACCTAAAAATTGATATCAGATCAAAAGGAAATTAAAATCCTAATGGCGGCTAGTACCGCAACCCTTGTTCTTTTCGATTCGAAAGACAATCGAAAAGAACTTCGTTTGTGTGGATATCGACAGAGGCGCAACATCTGTTGTGCTCCCGATTCGATTCATCGCCATTTTCTTCTTCGAATTTGTGGATCTAAAAACCAAATGATACAATTTTTTATTTATTTACAATATTTCGCATGGATCCTTTATTTTAAATTTGTTAAAAAGCATTAAAATCTGGTTTGTGATTAGATCATTAAAACCTAACAAAGACGATTCCTAATCCATAACAAAATATCAAATTCCTCCAAAATCACCAAGAAAGAACTACCCAAACTACAACCATAGAGACCAAATATCTCACCATTAGCTTGCCAAGATAGAGACAGATTGCGGCTTCCCATAAGAAAAAACTTTGCATATACGTTAGTATTGTAACTCCGTGTACCATTGTAGTAGGGAGAGCAAGTCACGAAGAAGGTTAAGGCATATGACAAGACTGAACATGCCAGGCACTCCGCTTAGGTTTCTAGTTAACAACAGCCTAGCAAGTCAAACACCCCTAAAAAACAGCCAAGATCCTCCACCACATCCTGAAACTAGATAGCACCAACAAACACCAGACAAAACCAAATCCTCCTGACGAGGTCAGACTATGCCGGACAAAAGCTCACCAAGCAATGAATGAGAATTTACTCGCTTGAGTACATGGCATCGCAAATGAGGCATCTGCAAGGCGAAGGGCTATCTAGGGAGTCGCGAGGCAAAGCCATCCCAGACTATGTAACAACCCCAATTTCGACAGACCATATTTTTCTCAAAAATCCCAATCTATTGAAGCTCGAGCTAGCTTGTCTAGTATCTTACAGAAAAGACAGAGATAATAAATATATCAGAGCTCGATAAAACATCTCACATCGGAATGGATAAAATATAATATTCAAATATAGCCTTACCGAAATAATAACACTATTTAACAAGTGTCCAAAGGCTGCCAAATCTCTGCCATAGACCTAACCTGAAAGTATGTTATGAGGAGGGGGCCAGAACACAAAGTTCTGGTTACTGGATAAATTATACATTCTGAAATAACCCTACATATACAGTTGTGTTATGTTATCTTAATTGTTAGATTATTTGGGTTAACATCACTCAAGGCTCTATACTCACGACATCGTACCCATCTACTCCCCAATAAATTAATCCTAATATAGTATATATCTAGTTATACCTAACATCCTAAGGTACATCCCATAGTATCCTCATAGTACGGTCTCCGCCATCACGCCATAGAAGCGTATACAACATCCATCCTACACCAAATCGCGTATAAAAATCTATATCTTTACGCCACATAATCGCATAGAACTAGCATCGCTATGCCATGTAAGCATACGGATCATCGTATCCAAACTCCTCGGTCGAATCAAGTCTCAACACGGGGTAATGCCCTATTGTCTACGACACACCACCCAATGCATGTATCTAGACTCGCACACAAACGTATTGTCTACTGTAACCCGAGTCCCGTAATAGGGCCGCATCCAATGCACAGAACTTGGTCGGGAGCTTTCCATATCTATAAAGGTATGCTTCATTAGGCCTACAGAATAGATATCCTGAGTATGGTCAGCATTTTTACAGTGGCTATGGACTCACCCTGGCCCTTCTCTTAACTAATGAAAGACTACATCAAAAGCTAAGTGAGTGCCCCTCTTAAACAATCTAGCATCAAATTTGGCGTGTCCCTCAACCAACGTCTCGATAGTGAAAGATCAATGGTCTATAGGTTTAGCTCTAGTCTTTTCGCGTCACACCGACTGCCGATGACAGGTATCCGACAATTACTATCATGCATTGGTCCTGACCTACCTCTCCCGAGGTAAACCGTTGAATCACCCAACGCCATCCGTCATAACATTCTGACTGCCAAACTATAATTGCAGTCAAGGTTTACTCACTGGGGGGGGGCAGACCAAATCTCTGCGAGTACAGCTTAAGCATATACCGCATAGAGGACCAACGCAAAGTACCCTACCACATCCCGTAGAAGCCACATGCTTTCCAGTTCTGCAGAATAATCTGATGGACGTGCTCCTTTCATGCCTCCAGACACCACGATGATCTACACCGTTGGGTTCTTCACATTCAGACATACAGACTGGTCTTCGTGCATCACGCAAACGTATTATTAGATCATATGTTTAACTTTTTAATCATGCGCTTGCTTTATCTCACCATGTTGCTAATTAACTTAATTATCCACACATTCACTTTTTATTGAAGTTACAAGATTCATTAGCTCACAGTTGACTCTTTTCTTTCTTTATTCATCCCTATGCAGCCGGAGCGGTCTTCGCTTACTATCTATTACGTTTATTAGACTTAATACTCCCAATCATAAATCTATTAATAATAAGACTATTTTATTCTTTATTATTTAATTATAACTTTATCTTACATTGTTATCACAACTTGTTATTGTTATTCGCTTATTAACTTAGTTACCTTAACTAAGGTTTATTAATAAGTACTCTTTTCTAAACAATAACCTGTGTTATAATTTCTCTTGTCCCTAAGACATGTCTACCTATTATATTTCACTCTCATTTATATAATTAATTATAATAGGTTATATTCCCCGTTCATCACATTTTTCCTTAGATTCCTTAATATGAACCAACTTTTATTGTTCTCGTCTTTTTATTATTATCGTCATGTACATTCTTATTATTTCAGGAAAACATTTCAGACACCTCATTAGATTGGTTAGTGGAAAGATGTAAAGATCTATTTCCGTAACGTGCATAATTAAGATCCGTAGTTGCAAGCTATTTCTTTTATTTTCGCTGTGGACATACATGCATATTTTATTTGATTAGCGTACAATACGGTAAAAGAACCCCTATGTCACACTAATCCCTTTTTCCTTTCTTTTTTTGCACCTATGCTTTAATAATTTTACTGTTATGGAAATCTATCCGGGTTTTTTTTCAAAATCCAATCACTAACTTTTCCCTTTTTTATTCTCTGAGTTAGATGTTAATTCTTGTTTTTCATTTACCATTTTCAATTACTGTAAATTTTCCATATTACCGTCAAAATAACATGTTTTCTAAATTGCTGTTAAATTAACATGTTTTTCAAATTATTGTCAAGCTAAAATGTTTTCCAAGTTACTGTCAAACTAACATATTTTCCAAACTATGTCAAACTAACATGTTTTCCAAGTTACTATCAAATTAACATGCTTTCCAAATTACTGTCAAAATAACATGTTTTCCAAGTTACTGTCAAATTAACATGTTTTCTAAATGACATATCTACTTAATATATATAATTAAGCACAACATATTCTGATTCACGTGTTTGCATATTCTTCCCTTATACTTTATCCCAATTTACAGTCCATGATTCACAAATTCACATATGCCCAAAGCTTATCTTTTTAACACTATTTCAAATTATTCCAATTTATTATTAAATAGTAATCCCAAGACTGTATAAATAACTATTATCAAGTTTACCGTTTTAGTATTATAGTAATTTTTAACCCAAACTGTGAATTAATTGAACAACTTACGGTAACAATATCCTTAACTTATTTTAAATAAGATTCAATGCATTTACCACAAATTAAAGTTATTTAACATGTTAAGAATTACAAGGAATGCTGATGTTAAATATATTGTTACCCAAAATGTATAATTGTAAATTCGCTTACCTGACTCCTTTCTAATCCTTGAATCTAATTCAGATATGTGGTTCTGTGGTCTTTCTAATTGAATCTATATTAAAATAATCATGGATTTACAAATCTGATACTAAAAGAAAAGGAAAAGATAAACACCTAAATAATTCAAATTCACAGGACTTACCTCACGTTGATCAGAAATCTGAACACCTATATTGTAGAGTTACATTATTTTCCTTCTAATCTTGAATCATAACTCCTAAAAAATGATATCCTATTTTCTAAGAGATTGGAAGGAGAAAGAAAATGGCAGAGCCTTGGCATCGTCTCAGAAAATATGAGCGGGAGGCTAGGCTCTTCTAGTCTATTTATAGGTATATAAGAAATTCTAGTCTATCGGATTTAATAGTATAAAATTTGAACCGTTCATCCAAGAAACGCACCACTAAAAAAACAGATCTAGCCCGAGTGGGTCAACCCGTGTGTCAGCCCACCTTAAATGTGTCTCGACCCATGTATATCCTGGGTCTACCCAGAGCCTAAATCCTGAATGTTATTTCAACCGAGATTGATTTGGATTAATGGCATGGGGATCGTTGGTGGTTTTGTTGTTGTAGCTAATTTCTAAAATGAAGCTAGTGTGTCTCGTTCCATTGGCAAATATGTGGAAAAAAGCAGTGTTCTAGTCACCGTCTATCAACCATCTGACAGTGAAGCGTTGCTTTTATCCCACCTCCTCTTACTAAAAAAGGTGGTTAAGCTTAGATTTAAGGTTATGCAACCTAGAAGCATCCTCAAAGTTCAAGGGATGTTTTCCACTTTAATGTTAAGGTCAATAATGTCCTTTTGCAATGAGGTGATGCAGCGACTAACGGAGCTCCAAATGTTCCTGGCCTAAGGCCGAATGAGTATACGAAGGTAGCAAAGTTTAGAAAGGGTGGATGTGGCAGAGTTGGCATCCCCAAAGGGTTTCCAAGCATGATGAATGAAAACATTAAAGCCCGACTCAAGGATCCAAAGCCTTACAAAGCGGAAGGGACAGTTGAGTTGGAAGTGGAAGCTCGTCTCAAGGAGAATCAGATAGTGATTTGAAAGCACCAAGGCCAGTCTACGAACGCAGAAGAGTGGGTGAAGGTCATCCCATAAACTTTTAAAGAGAAACGGTCAAGCTTGACTAGGGAAGGATCAGATTAGCGATGGAACTAGGTAGGGGTGTTAAACTGACAAGACAGTCCGATGTACGATCAATCCGAAGGGGCAATGTGTCTGGTCCGTGTCTGTACGATTCTCATTTAGGACATGATTTAGGACAAGAAAAAGTGTACGAAAATATGTCCATCCGGAAATATTCGATGTTTTTGTATTGTCGGAACCTTATCTGTTCGTTGTCCAACTCGTACGAACAATCTCCGACAAGTAATATCTCTAAGACTTAAGGGCGAAAACAAGGATAACTCTTTTCATGTACCCTAAGTTGTCTGCTCCCATAATAAACAACCCTACCCTCCTGCTTTAGGACTGTGCCCAACCCTATACCACAAGCATCTGTGTACAATGTAAACATCTTAGATCCTTCTAAGAGAGTCAACACTGGGGTGGTCGTAAGTGCTTCTTTCAATCTCATAAAGTAATATTCGCAATCCATATCCCATGAGAATACCAAGTTCTTCTTAGTAAGGTGGGTAAGAGGTGCTGAAATCCATGAAAAATCCTTAATAAATTTCCGACAAAACCCCGCAAAACCTAGAAAGCTCCTCACCTTAGTCGCATTCTTGGGGGCCTTCCAGTCTTGCACAACAACCACTATAGTAGGATCCACTGCTATACCATCTCCCGAAACTATATGCCCTAAGAATCTCACTTCCTTACGCCAAAAGTGGCACTTTGAGAATTTCACCTTCAACTAATGGGGCACAAAGAGCACGGAGAACCTCTCCTAAATGCAACGCATGCACATCCTCATCTTTTGAGAATATCAAGATGTCATCCACAAACACAACTACAAACCTATTTAGGAACTCCTTAAATACTCTGCTCATTAAATCAACAAAATATGTCGGTGCATTAGTTATCCCAAAAGGCATAACCAACCACTCGAGAAATCCATTTGGAGTACTAAATGAGGTCTTATCCACACTATCATCTGCAACTCGAAGCTTGTAACACTCCACATTCCTTAGTGTCACCCGTATGAGGATTTTATTAAGGAAATATGGAGCATTGTGGGTATAAAGACATAAAAACATCACAGAGACTAAGATTTCACAAGACAATAAATAATAAATTTACAGCGGAAGAAGAAACTTTCATTTTTTTGAATACAGATGTTGAATCACGCTATATAGCGTTTTGACAATGACAATTATATAAGCACACACACACACACACACACACACACACACACACATATATATATATATATATATATATTATCGACTAATTCTATGTTGCAGGAAGATACTTTTGACAATCAGATTCAAGAACACAAAACGAAGATCACTTATATGTTGTAAGAGTCTGTTAGTCCTAGATTTATATGTTAAAGTCTTCCTTGATGACACACACACGTTATATATATATATATAGTTCTTTTATTATAAAATAGGCAAGGTATAGGCTAATAACAGAAAACAGACGTCTGATCTGAAAATTTCAGACGTCTGTTTGCTGAAACAGATTGTTTTTAAATGCATTATTCAGGCGCCGGTTTCAAATATTTTAGACATCTGAATTTGTTCTGAAATGCACTATTTTCTTGCGGTTTTAATTTTAACTTACAAACAGACATCTGAAAATTATTTTCAGGCATCTGATTCTGAAAGGTTGCAACTTCTATGAAGAGACACAACCATTTAATCTGTAACTCCTCATCAAAACCTTTCATGATCAGTTGTATCTTTTATATATTATAAATAGATAGTTGATTAATTGAACCAATCACTGAATTTTTTTCTAATTCTCTCTATCTTATTCAAAGCTCTCTAAGTTCTAAAAAGAGATCTATTTTCATACTTGAGACTTTTAAACTTCCATATTCCACTTAATATCAGACAATCTGTGTTATCAAGAACACAAAAGAGTCAACAATTATTCTATATTAGTGAAGACCTCTTCAGTGGTTGAGGCGAGAAATCCCGTTCGTGTGTTCGGGTAATTGTGAACCTATTCCTCCTGGTGAAGTGAGGATTTTAGTGTTAGTGAAATACCAGAAGTGGGTCTGGGACTGGACGTAGGACAGTGGTCCAAACCAGTATAAATCGACTGTGTGATTTACTGCTTTCTACTCTACCATTCTATATTTATACTCCATACTACACGATCCTACCGCTGCTTAGTCACTTTCAATTGGTATCATATAAATTTTTTCAATTGGTATCAGAGCAAGGCCATCCTATAACCGCAACACCGTTATTTGATATTTTGGTATAATGGAGAATAACCCAAATACTAGCTTAACTACTTTTACCGAAGGACAATCTACTCAAAGACCTCCACTATTCAATGGACTACATTACAATTATTGGGCTACAAGAATGAGAATTTATATGCAAGCAAGTGGCTTTAGTGCATGGCATGCTACTCAAAAAGAGTTCACAACATCTACAACTGAATATTCAACTTAGACAGTAACTAAAAAAGAAGAAGCCAATGAAAATGCAAAAGCTATGAATATGCTATATTGTGCTCTCGAAAGAAATGAATTCAATCGTGTTAGCATCTGTACATCAGCATACCAGATATGGGAGACACTCAAAACTATTCATGAAGGAACAAACAAAGTCAAGCAAACAAAAATTTCAATGCTTAAGAATCAATTCCAAAACTTCAAGATGAAGCAAAATGAAACCATCAATGAAATGTATTCGAGATTTCAAGACATTTTACATGCATTGATAGGATTGGGAGAAAAATATAGTGACTTTGATATTGTGTCAAAAATACTAAATTCTTTAACCGAAGAGTGGGAAAGAAAAGTATTGGCCATTGAGGAAGCTAATGATTTGTCAACTATGAAAACCGAAGAACTCATAGGAAATCTCATGTCGTACGAAGTTAATCTTCACGAAAAAAGGAATTAGCTCAAGAGAAAAAGAATGTGGCATTTCATGCGGACAAAGAAGAATCTGAATCAGAGGACGAAGATTTAGCCTTTATTGCCAAGAATTTTAAGAAATTTCTAAAATATAGAAAAGGAAATTTCAAAAAGAATACCTTAAACAAATCTTCATCCTCAAAATTGGAATGTTTCAATTGCCATAAGAAGGGTCACATGGTAAAAGATTATCTAGAAATGAAAGAAAATCAGAAGAACTTCAACAATAAGAATAAGAAAGAAAAATTCAAAAAGAAAGCTTTTTCTGTTACATGGGACAACTCAGATTCAGAATTGATGTGCACGTAAAAAGGCACATTTATATTCACATATTTATTCTTGTTTAGTGCTAATAAATGTCATATATGGGTATTTTATCATGTTTAAACAATAATTGAATTGATTTCAAAACATCATGCATTTATCATCATATAGGTGGGAAATCGTCATTTTTGTGCTTGTATTATTTTGAGAATGTTTACTTGGATATTTTTCGTATTTTTGCAGAAATTGGATGCATGTAGAAAAGGACTTCATAAAGACATATATGCATACAAAGGAAAAAAGGGAAATCAATCAATGAAAAGGGAAACAATTCAAAAGGAGGAAATCAATGCCTTGCCCAAAAAAATGAAAGGGAAATCAATTAATGGAGAAGGAATCAATTCAAAATAGAGAATTAATGGAGGACCCCACCCATTCTCCCTCCTTCTTTAGTGGAGACAATAAAAGGGCTTCATGAATCATTATTGCTGAGGACAAAATGAAGTTAATAGAGTGGGCATTCTGGGTAGCACGCTAAAAGTCAATTTAGGGTTTCACTCATGTATAAATAACCCATGTATGTTAATGTAAAATGTATCTGGGATTTTTAGTTTAGAGAGAGGCTGAAAACAAAACCTCTATTTTTCTGCCATGGCTTCTTAGCCATTTCTTTTTTGTAATCTGTCGCTTTAATGCAATATTAATTTGTTGTTTTTCATTTTTATGTTACTTTCTCTTTTGCAAGTAGAATAGATTTTTATCTTTAGTTGCTCTTTATTTTGTTCTCTTTTATAATGAAATATATTTATGTTATCATTGAATCCATTATGAGTACCTAAACCCCTTCAATTTAGGGGTGGTGAAGCTCTCATGATTCATGAATAATTAACTTAAGAATTTCATATTTCTAACTCTTTTATTTGAGCTTAATCTAAAATTGGATATAGATAAAGTAAAGATTTTATATGGTGAAAATTGATAGCACATGTTGGTTGATTATTCCCAAATGTGTTATACTCATATCATTAATAGAATCATACTTTATCACAATTTAATTCATTTTAGAAAAAGTAGTGACACTAAAAGTGAAACCATCCTTGATGTTCTATGTAGTTAGTGAGTATTAACATATAGAACATACTCATAATATTTCATTTTTATTAGAACTATTATTTTCTATGTGATAATTAAGGCTTTAAGTTTGTAATGAAAATCGATGATTTATGTAGCTTGAATTTTCTAGCATATAAATCATGCTTCTATGAATACAACACTTAATGTGCTAGTTATTAAAGAGAGTTATAGTCATTTTTTATGTTAATTAGATTGACGCTGATAGTGAATCTACTCCTAAATTGTCTCTTAGTCTCATATTTGTATTCATTTTAACGTTGTTAGTTTTCTTTTAATTTATAGTCAACAATTTCATAGTTTGGTTTAATTTGATTGAATAGAATTTAAAATTATTCTTTCCCTGAGGATCGACCCATGTTCGCTAACGTACTAACAATTGTACGCCGTGCGCTTGCGGTGTATTTCAATATTCGCGACGATTTTCTAATTCATAGAATATTCGTCGTCGAACAAGTTTTTGGCGCCGTTGCCGGGGAAAGATATTAGTTTTAATTTTATTCTTCCGATTAATTTTGTTTTTCTATTATTATTTTTTTGCATTTGTGTGTTTTGTCTATCCATTTTTTGTTTGTTTGTTGTTTCTTAAAAAAAAAGGTTTTGTGTGTTTGCTTTATTCATTTTGTTCGTTTTTGATTTTGTGTGTGTTTGTTTTCATCGTATTTAGTTCTTTAAAAAAAAAAAACACTTGCCTTGTGTTTTCAAATTCTTTCCCATTTCACTTCATTAATTTCCTTCCATCTTCATCTCATTTATTTCTCTCCACCTTCTTTTCATTTTCTATTCTTACAAATAAATAAAAAATCTCTTTCCATTTTTTTCTTTTTTATTTCTTTCCAACTTTTCTCCACAATTCTTTCCTTTCTTTACAAATAATCAATAAATAAATAAATAAGCCAATTAATTGCTTTCCATTTTCTTGCCCTCCCTCTATAATTTTCTATCCTTCTCTGTCTTCTATTTACTGATTGTCTTCTCTGCTTTATATTTTCTAATTTCTCTTCTCAGCTTTATAAACCAACCATCACTCAGATTCCTTACCTTCTCATCTTCACAAATTCATTTTTCTTCGATCTTCTCTCTCTCCAAAATTCTTCCACCATTCACCACTACCATCACTTCATCCCCTGCCTACCATCGTAAAACCCATACTCATCCATCTGTTCCACTCCATTTAAAACAAACCTCACCATCAATTTGCTCATTCCCTCTATTCCAAACCCCTCGCAAATAAACAAACTTCCAATCACCATATCACACAATCCATTCACCGCTCAAATCGCTACCCCCAAGCCACAAACTGCCTCCCACTGCAAAACATCCTTTTCCCAATCGCAAGAACCCCCTTCGTGCAAACCCAAGAAGCCGCAACCACTACCAATCATACAACAAAATCCAGATTTCGAAAATTCCCAAATCCATATTCGAACCAAAAAGAAACCGATAATCAAAACATAAAAAGTTCGAGTGTGTGATTTCCTTTCCTAATCGAGTGATTTGATTGCGTTAAGAAAGGTTTGTGAGTTGGTTCGTTTTTGAGTTGTATTGGGTCTCCTAAAATAATCTGTTGACTGCGGGCGTGTTATGATTCGGGTAGTATTTGTGTAAAAAGTAAGGTGGGTTACTTATTTAGGTGAGAATCCAATTGTTTGTTGAGTAGGAAAATTTCTTTCTTTTTAAATTGCTTATTGGTTTGGGTTTGAGTCTAGTTTCTTCGTTTTTTATATAAATTCAGTTTAGTTTAGTTTTCTTCTTTTTAGCTGAGGTTATTTTGTCTATTTTCATAGTCTAGTAAATTCGTTAAATTAACATTCTTCAATTCCGATTTAATTTTCTTTAGTTTGTTTTATTTGCTCTTTTCTTTCTTTTGTAAAAAAAGGAGAAAAACAGTGAAATCTCAAAGACAAATCAAAGGCAAAGTAAAAAAAACACTTGTCTTTCTTTTGTATATACATCATTCTTATTTTTCAGGTTGCAAAAGAAGAAGGGAATTGCTTGGCTTTACATCGCCTAGCTTGCTTGCTTGGAATTGTTTTGCATTGCGCTCTACTTTGCTTGCTTGCTAAAAAATTTGCTGATTAAAAAAAAAACTGCTAATAAATTCAGAATCTCTAGTATTGTTCTCTTCTCTCTTGTTCTTATTTCATTGCATTGTTGTTTGTTTTCATTTGCATAAATATTCCAAAAAAAAAAAAGCATTCGTAGTTGCATTGTTAATATCACGTTTAATTTCTGTTTTGCATTCATTTAATCTTATTTTCTTTTCTGAAGGGCAATACCCCAATTCACATAAGGTGAGGGATTTCATCACCCTTTCCTTAGCCCACAAAATTGCATTTCATTGTAGAATTTGAAAAATAATAGCGGTTAGACGTTGGGCTTAAGATAGTCGCGGGCTCATATAGGGCTTAATTGTATTTTGATAGTTGATTTCTTTGGAACGAATTATTTCTTGGTGTCTAGACTACGGTAGAGAAATAACCCTTTATAAATATTACGGCGATTCGTAAATATTATACGGGTTGTTACTCTGAAGGTATTTAAACCTTCGGTTGCATTTCTATGGTGATTCTTGGTGCACCGATAACTCCTATCCATTAACTAGCCAAGAAATCTTTTGTTTTAAGTAATCAAACGTGTCACTATATAATTTTAGGTTAGGAGCCACTAAAGACAGAAAATTTGTAGTTAATCCTTGCGTTCATTTAGTTGCATTAGGTTCATACATTCAAAAGAAAAGAAAAAACTTATAAAAAAAATCACTTCTGCTCTCTTCTCAAAATTTGTTATTTCTCTTCTTTTCTTATTCTTTGTGCTAGTGCATGCGTGGTTGGACTCGTGATTCTTCAACTAATCGTTTAGTCCGAACAAACATTCTTTCAACCATGGCCGAAGAAAATCCCGCTCGAACTCTTATGGATAGATACTTCCCTGAGCGAGTTTCTATTCCTTCCTACATCATATTGCCCACCCCATCGGGTAACCACTTCGAAATTCATTCGAATCACATAAATAATCTTCCGAAATTCGACAATCTTGAACGTGATGATCCTTACATTTTCTTAACCTAATTTGAACAAGTTTGTGCAACCATGAGATTTCAACAATTAAGTGACGATGGAATCAAACTTAGGTTAATTCCATTTGCACTTACCGATTATGCCGAAAAATGGTTGTATAGCGTGCCTTCACATACGGTTGGAACTTGGAATGAATTTGCGAATCTTTTTCTAAAAAAAATTTACCCCTTGGAAAAAACATCTAAAAATAGAAATGAAATCGTTAATTTTCATCAAATTGGGGGTGAATCCTTTGCAAAATATTTCAAGAGATTTAAAGAAATTCTAGTCAAATGTCCACATCACAATTTCGAAAAATGGACACTTTGTCAAATTTTATACGATGGACTTGAAAATAACTCTCGAACCATGCTCGAACCGATGTGCCAAGAAACTTTCTAGCCCAACATCATGATGCCGCTTGGCAATTTCTTGAAAATTTGGCCGAAAAATCAGCTCAATGGGAAAGGTCTAACGAAAAATCGATTTATTCCCGGTCAAATGCTCATTCGGTAGGATCCTCAACAGCTTTAGAAGCTAAAATAGACGCGATGTTAACCAAATTCGATAATTTCCTTTCATCAAACCAAATAAATCAAGCTCAAGCATCTCAGCCTTTTTATTACAAATGTAACAATCCTAACCACATTGCCGATCAGTGCCCACATTCGTTAGAACAAATCAACGCATTCAACAAAGCTAGAAACGACCCCTTCTCCCCAACATACAATCTGGGTTGGAGAAATCATCCTAACTTCTCTTGGACCCAAAACAACGCAAATTCGAATATGGTTCGACCCCCTTTTCAACCACTTTCGAATAATCCTTCGAATCCTCCCTTTCTACAAACTCAATTCCAAAATCCTGCGCCACCTTCTCAAAGTCAGGCGCAACCATCTTCTGTTCCCCAAAACAATAACCGATTAACATCACTTGAAAAAACTCTCGAAGAATTGAGTAAAGCAACGACTAAAAATCTTCAATCAAATACCAAACTTCAAAATCTATTGACTTCACACATGCAAAACACGAGTCAATCCATCGCTAAACTTGAAATGCAAATGAGTCAGTTGGCTACTTCTGTTAGTGAACGGGGAAGAGGCACTTTCCCGAGTTAATCCATTCCAAATCCTAGGAGTCAAAATCCTAATCCAAACCAAGCTCATGTCATCCAGGATAGTAATCAAACTCAGCTGAATGCTATCATAACTTTACGATCTGGTAAGAAAATCAATAATCAAGTTGAAAATCCAAATAACTCACCAAGTGTTCCTCTTGACTCTTCTAAAACCACGAATGATCAAGATCCAAATTCTGAGTCTAGTTTTGCTCCAACTCAAGTACACCAACCTACTGAGTTTCGCATTCCATTTCCTCATCGACTTCGACCAAAGAAACATTCCGACCAAATGGAAAAGATGTTGGAAATTTTTAAACAAGTGAAAGTTAACATCCCTCTTCTTGACATCATTCAGCGAGTCCCCACTTACGCTAAATTTCTCAAAGACTTGTGTAGCCAAAAATGACACACTCATGTACCCAAGAAGGTCTTCATTGCTGCTGGACTTAGCGAAGTCTTGACCCAATCAATCCCGATCAAATACAAAGATCCTGGATGCCCTACGATCTCATGCACGATAGGCGATAAAACAATTAATAAATGCGTAGTTGATTTGGGTGCAAGTGTCAATTTGATTCTATATTCTGTTTACCAACAACTTGGTTTGGGTGAACTTAAACCAACGAAAATAACTCTTCAATTTGCCGATCGTTCAATTAAGAAACCCGTTGGAGAAATCGAGGATGCACTCATCAAAGTTGGTCAATTCATTTATCCTGTCAATTTCATTGTTTTGGAAACTCAGCCTGTCAATAATCCAATGAGTCAAATTCCTTTGATTTTAGGTCGACCCTTTTTGGCTACTTCAAATGCTTTGATAAATTGTCGCAATGGTTCAATGAAAATCTCTTTTGGAAACATAACTCTAGATCTTAGTATTTTCAATCCTGAAAGTCATTCGAATGAATCATGTAACCAAACCTTGGAAGTTAATGCCATCCACGAAAACTCTGAAAACAAATCCATTAGCCTTAATGATGAGCATGAGGCCGAGTACAATTTTTTTTTTCCAAGACGCTCCTAACAAAGACGAATACACACTTCCTTTTGAATCGCTTTCGGTTGAGTCCAAATCTCAACCAAGCTCTTTGATCGAGAAACCGCCAAAGTTGGATCTTAAACCTCTTCCCGATCACCTTAAGTATGTATACTTAGGTGATGACGAAACTTGTCATGTCATAATTTCTTCAAATTTAACTCTCGATCAAGAAACTTCTCTTCTATCAACTCTTTCTAAAAACAAAGATGCAGTCGGTTGGTCCATTTTCGATATCAAGGGAATTAGCCCTGCAATAGTTCAACATCGTATTCACTTAACCGATGAAGCCAAACCCACTCGTGATGCACATCATAGGCTTAAACCTAAGATGAAAGAGGTAGTTCGCGAAGAAATTCTTAAACTTCTTGACAACGGTATCGTTTACCCCATTTCTGATAGCCTATGGGTTAGTCCCATTCACGTTGTTCCTAAAAAATCCGGACTCACCGTTGTCGCAAATGACCAAAATGAACTTCTTCCAACTCGTACTCAAACGGGTTGGCGTGTTTGCATCGATTATCGAAAATTGAATGCTGCAACGCGTAAAGACCACTTTCCTCTTCCCTTCATCGATCAAATGCTCAAACGTTTAATTGGTCACGAATTATACTGCTTTCTTGATGGTTATTCTGGTTATAACCAAATTCCAATCGCTCCCGAAGATCAAGAAAAACGACTTTCACATGTCCATTCGGTACCTTTGCTTACCGACGTATGCCTTTCGGTCTTTGCAATGCTCCTGCAACTTTCCAACGATGTATGGTTGGAATTTTTTCTGATATGATCGAACACTTTCTTGAAGTCTTTATGGATGATTTTTCGATCTTTGGAGATTCTTTTTCATCTTGCTTACATCATCTTGAGATTGTTTTAAATCGATGTAAAGAAAAACACTTAACATTGAATTGGGAAAAATGCCACTTTATGGTCAAACAAGGCATTGTCCTTGGACATGTAATTTCAAATAGTGGCATTGAGGTAGATAAAGCGAAAGTTGACGTTATTTCAAAACTACCCATTCCAAAATGCATTAAGGACATTCGTTCATTTCTTGGACATGTTGGTTTGTACCGACGCCTTGTGAAAGATTTTAGCAAAATTGTTCGTCCTTTGACTACTCTTCTAGCAAAGGACATTCCATTCGAATTTAACTCTGAATATGTCGCTTCTTTTGAATGTCTCAAAAAAGAATTCATTTCAGCACCAATAATTTGTTCACCCAATTGGGAGCTTCCTTTTGAAATCATGTGTGACGCTTCTAACTTCGTGGTTGGTACTGTCTTAGGAAAACGCATCAACAAATTTCTTCACGTCATTTACTACGCAAGTATGACCATGAACGAAGCTCAACTGAATTATACGACCATCGAAAAAGAACTTTTAGCTGTCGTTTTTGCGCTACAGAAGTTTCGATCTTACATGATTGGTTCCCATGTCATGGTCTACACAGACCATTCTGCTCTTCGGCACCTTTTTGCTAAAAAGGATGCTAAGTCACGCTTAATTTGATGGATCCTTTTGCTTCAAGAATTTGATCTTACAATCAAAGACAAAAAAGGATCTGATAACGTCATAGCCGATCACTTATCTCGTCTTCCTAACGCGCCATCTTCATTGCCAATCAATGAAAACTTTCCTGATGAACAACTTCTTTCTGTTTCAATCGATCCTTGGTTCGCTGACATAGTTAACTATCTAGTCACTAAGGAAACCCCCTTATTTTGGTCCAAACAAGATAAATACAAATTTCTTTCCCAAGTGAAATACTTCTATTGGGATGATGCATGTTTATTTAAGTATTGTCCAGACCAAATCATTCGTCGATGCGTTCCTGATAGCGAAATTAGGAGTGTTCTCTCATTCTGCCATGATCATGCGTGCGGTGGTCATTTTGGTCCTAGGAAAACCGCTGAAAAGGTACTTCAATGTGGTTTTTATTGGCCTACTCTTTTTAAAGACTCGTTCGAATTCTGTAAAACTTGCAATCGTTGTCAAATGCTTGAAAAAATTTCTCGACGAAATATGATGCCTTTGAACCCCATCCTTACGATCGAGATCTTTGATGTATGGGGTGTTGACTTTATGGGACCATTCCCAAACTCATTTGGAAACTTGTATATTCTTCTCGCTGTCGACTACGTTTCGAAATGGGTCGAAGCCATTCCATGTAAAACAAATGATCATAAAATTATTGTGAAATTTCTAAAAGAGAACATCTTTTCGAGGTTCGACATACCTCACACAATAATAAGCGACAATGGAACGCATTTCTGTAATCGATCTTTTGAATCCTTAATGAATAAATACTCGATAACCCACAAGTTGTCCACTCCTTATCATCCGCAAACTTGTGGTCAAGTCGAAGTGTCGAATCGTCAAATAAAACAGATTTTGGAGAAAACTGTAAATAAAAACCGAAAAGATTGGTCACAAAAATTGACCTATGCGCTTTGGGCTTACCATACTGCTTTCAAAACTAATATTGGAATGTCCCCTTTCCGATTGGTTTATGGTAAAGCCTATCATTTACCTGTTGAACTTGAACATAAAGAGCTTTGGGCACTTGAACAAGCTGGCGAAAATCGAAAATTGCAGCTCAACGAACTAGAAGAAATTAGGAATGACGCATACGAAAACGCGAAAATTTACAAGGAATAAACCAAAGTTTTTCATGATAAGTCAATCCTAAGAAAATCGTTTTTGCCAGACCAAAAAGTTATGTTGTATGACTCACGACTTCATTTATTCCCTGGGAAGTTAAAATCGAGATGAACCGGACCATATATTGTTTGGACTGTTTTTCCACATGGTGCTATTGAAATAAAAAACCCGAGGGATGGATCCATATTCAAACTCAATGGTCAACGTTTAAAACCATTCTTGGAATTGCCCACTGATCAAGAAGAGGAGCTCATGATTCTTCATGAGGTAAGAAAGTTAAGTTTAACCCTTCTTTGTAAATATGTAAATATTTCTCTTCCGTTCAACTCAGTGTGTCATGCATTGACTGTGGGGACAAAGTCAAAATCAAGTGTGGAGGGAGTTTCATTTTCATTTTGTTTTGCATAGTTTAAGTTAGCATTTTTTTCCTTTCTCTTTTGCATTTTTTTCTTTCTTTTTCTTAAAAAAAAAGTAAAAGTTTCGCACTTCTATTTACTTTTAAATAAGACATGATGGAGTTAGTATATAATTTTGGTCGTTCGATTTAAATATTTGGAAATTTACTTTTCTTAGCGGATAATGAAAGGAAAGTTTGAATTATGAGCAAATTTGGTGTAACTGGTATATTGGGAAATTCGTAGGTGATGAGTATGAAATGTTTTCTGAATTGTAATCTGATTAAATGAATGGTTGATTTAGACTACTTGCGACAACATTTTAGATCGTTTAAGTGAAGTTGTGCTAAGATCTTCTCGCTTAACTCTCTCTCTTATGTAAAAAAGAAGAAGAAGAATAAAAAAGTATATATAATTATAATTATCCAAGGGTATTCAACATTGCTGGTACATCTGGCGTTGGTGTGCAAACCCGCCAAGCTCTTTCCGACACCTTGTTGACAAAGTCAGCGTCGGTATATCTTGGTCTCATTTTATGAGTTGGACATCTAAGGGTTACCAACATCTTGTTGACAAAGTATGTGTTGCTCTGCACAATCCGCCAAGCTCTGTCCCAAACTCTCACGTTAGTCCGCGAGGCAGTGCATGGGTGGCATACCTTGGTCTTTTCAGTTAGGTGTTTGTAAATAATAATAATAATAATAATAATAATAATAATAATAATGTAAATAATTTTCAAAATAAAGAGAGAGTTAGCACTTAAAATCCAAGCACACTCTTCACTTATTCGACCTAACTTGTTAACAAAAAGGAAGTTGAGACGCCGTTTTACGATTGTTGATATCGATTATAGAATTCATTTCATATTTGCACTATGTTTCTACCAAAATAACTGGCCAAGCTGGAGGAGTTTGTAACGATAACATGACTTTTTTTTGAAGTTTTGATTAGTAACGGACTCAAATTTCAAAGTGACGAACCAAATTTGTGTTAACTCGTTCGTGTAATATTTAAAAGTAAATTATCCATTTGTAAATATTCCTTTAAAAGCTTGCATTCATATTGTAAATATTTTCGAATCTTGCGTTTTGTAAATATTTTTTTGCATTTAACTTTTGGATTTTGTGGGTAGTATCCACTGAACCCTCACGAGACAACACTCGTCCTACTGGGGACACCCAGAGGTTTAACGACTTGTTGCATACTCTCAATGCAATCGTTACTCCCTATGAAAATGGGTTTAGCTTAGTTTTTACTTTAATCGAGGACGAATAAAAAGATAAGTGTGGGGGTATTTGATGTGCACGTAAAAATGCACATTTATATTCACATATTTATTCTTGTTTAGTGCTAATAAATGTCATATATGGGTATTTTATCATATTTAAACAATAATTGAATTGATTTCAAAACATCATGCATTTACCATCATATAGGGGGGAAATTGTCATTTTTGTGCTTGTATTATTTTGAGAATGTTTACTTGGACATTTTTCATATTTTTGCATAAATTGGATGCATGTAGAAAAGGACTTCAAAAAGACATATATGCATACAAAGGAAAAAAGGGAAATCAATCAATGAAAAGGGAATCAATTCAAAAGGAGGAAAAAATGCCTTGCCCAAAAAAATGAAAGGGAAATCGATAAATGGAGAGGGAATCAATTCAAAATAGAGAATTAATGGAGGACCCCACCCATTCTCCCTCCTTCTTTAGTGGAGACAATAAAAGGGCTTCATGAATCATTATTGCTGAGGACAAAATGAAGTTAATAGAGGGCGCATTCTAGGTAGCAAGCTAAAAGTTAATTTAAGGTTTCACTCATGTATCAATAACCCATGTATGTTAATGTAAAAGGTATCTGGGATTTTTAGTTTAGAGAGAGGCTGAAAACAAAACCTCTATTTTTCTGCCATGGCTTCTTAGCCATTTCTTTTTTGTAATCTGTCACTTTAATGCAATATTAATTTGTTGTTTTTCACTTTTATGTTATTTTCTCTTTTGCAAGTAGAATAGATTTTTATCTTTAGTCGCTCTTTATTTTGTTCTCTTTTATAATGAAATATCTTTATGTTATCATTGAATCCATTATGAGTACCTAAACCCTTCAATTTAGGGGTAGTGAAGCTCTCATGGTTCATGAATAATTAACCTAAAAATTTCATATTTCTAACTCTCTTATTTGAGCTTAATCTAAAATTGGATATAGATAAAGTAAAGATTTTATATGGTGAAAATTGATAGCACATGTTGGTTGATTATTCCCAAATGTGTTATACTCATATCATTAATAGAATCATACTTTATCACAATCTAATTCATTTTAGAAAAAGTAGTGACATTAAAAGTGAAACCATCCTTGATGTTCTATGTAGTTAGTGAGTATTAACATATAGAACATACTCATAATAATTCATTTTTATTAGAACTATTATTTTCTATGTGATAATTAGGGATTTAAGTTTGTAATGAAAATTGATGATTTATGTAGCTTGAATTTTCTAGCATATAAATCATGCTTCTATGAATATAACACTTAATGTGCTAGTTATTAAAGAGAGTTAGTTAGAGTCATTTTTTATGTTAATTAGATTGATGTTGATAGTGAATCTACTCCTAAATTGTCTCTTAGTCTCATATTTGTGTTCATTTTAACATTGTTAGTTTTCTTTTAATTTATAGCCAACAATTTCACAGTTTGGTTTAATTTGATTGAATAGAATTTAAAATTATTCTTTCCCTGAGGATCGACTCGTATTCGCTAACGTATAACAAATGTACGCCGTGCGCTTGCGGTTTATTTCAATATTCGCGACGATTTTCTAATTCATAGAATATTCGTCGTCGAACAAGAATCATCAGAAAGTGACAGTGATAATGAAAGAGACAATGAATAAGCAAATGTGTGCTTCATGGCTCAAGAATTTGATGTCCCACTCAAAAAGAGAAAATGGATCTTAGACGGCGGTTGCTCAATACACATGACTGGAGACAAAGATATGCTAACCAATATTTCTTGCTTTGACAATGGCTCAGTTACCTTCGGAGATAACTCAAAAGGTTTTATCATTGGCAAAGGAGATGTGTGCAACTACGTTAACCGGAAACTCTAGTTACTGAGCACTCTCATCGTCATTGTCTGAGGGAAGAATAAGAGGAAGACATTTTAATTATTTCTCCCGATACTTCCTCTAAACAAGCATTGGTTATGCTTTCCCGCAATCAATCAAAACTTCATAACGACCTAAAGCGTTTTGAAAAGCAAACGAACAACAAGTTTAACTCCATCAAAAGCTTTTTAAATAAAATTTGGTATGTTGTTTCTTGCACCGCTGCTTCTTCGACTCAAGCTCAAGCTCCTGCACCATTTCAATGGTCGGCTAGTTCTTACGAAGAAGCTCCGGATTCTGAACAAAGCTCACCAAGGGATCCTCTAGGATCTACTTCCGATGATATATTATTGAAGATGGTATGGTTAACTATTTTGACTATGACGCTTTTGTTTAGTTCATAATGTGTAATATTTTGCAACTTGTCTTATTTGCGCACTAAACTCTGCTATGCGCATGTCTGTGTGATATTAGGAATGTTGGTACTTTATATATGTTTATGCTCTATATATACTCGTATGTACTGCATCCATGCTTCAATTTTTCATAAGTATTCCTTTTTTTGTCAAATGACAAAGGGGGAGAAAACAAGTAACATTATATGCATACTGACGGGGTAACTTATATAGTTGTCATTAGTCAAAAAGGGGGAGAATGTTGAATCACGCTATATAGCGTTTTGACTATGACAACTATACAAGCACATATATATTATCAACTAATTCTATGTTGCAGGAGGATACTTTTAACAATCAGATTCAAGAACACAAAACGAAGATCACTTATTTGTTGTAAGAGTCTGTTAGTCCTAGATTTATATATTAAAGTCTTGCTTGATGACACACACACACGTTTTATATATATATATAGTTCTTTTATTATAAAACAGGCAAGGTATAGTTGTTGAGACACGAGAATTTCGATTGATAACAACAAAATAAAGATTAATTGTAACACCCCGTATTTTGGGTTAATGCTAAAATTCACTAATTACAGGATAAATAATCTCAGATGTGGGAATTAGGGGAAACGGGCTGCGTCATTGCGTTCGTCTCGGAAAAATACGCAAAATAGAGTCCGAGTTTTCGGAAATCGGAGTCCGTATGGCCCAGTTATGGCCCGATGAAGTTTGCAGAAAATTCAAAGATAAAAACAGATTTAAAAATTCAAATTCAGATTTTAAAATAGAAGCAGCGGGGCCAGGCGGGAAAGTTCCCGCCCTACCCATGTCGACAGGGCTGTCGACAGGCCTGTCGACAGGGGTGTCGACTTGCCTGTCGACAGGGGGGCGACGCCCAGTAAAACTGGGTGCACCAGTTTAGGTTCTTGGGCTAGCTTGGAGGGCTGGTTCTGGAAGCTTCTTGGATCTGACGGGTCCAAACCAATCTAGGGTTAATCTAAGGGTCTAAAATGCAACCTAATCCTATAAATAAGACCCTAACCCTACCCTAATTCATTCATAATTAGATTTTATAACTAAACTATGGCAAAATGAAACTTGATCATGGCCACCACAAATCAATGAAGAGGAAAGCAAGCTAATCAACCTCTCTAATCAACCTCCAATCCATTCTAAGCATCTTAATCTTCTTCATTTGGAGTGCAAATTGCTAGTAGTGAGTTTCTATCACTTTAACATCAATTGTTAAAGCAAGTAGATTAGGTGTAATGAGACTTATGGTCTTGAATGCGGATTAGTGAGTTTGAATCATTTGTAATGATATGTTACTCTATGTTTTTCTATGTTTATGCATATTTAATAAGTTGGTTTATGCATATTTAATAAGTTGGTTTATGCATATTTAATAAGTTGGTTTATGCATATTTAATAAGTTGGTTTATGCATACTTGATAAGTGGATTTATGCATGATTAATAAGTTGGTTTATGCATGTTTAACAAGTGGGTTTATGCATGTTGAATATGTAAGTTTATGCAAGTTTAGTATGATGTATGTTATGTTTACATGATGCTAAATATGCAAGTTGTGGGCTATGTGATCATATACATGTTATGCAAGTCCATGATGATATGCTATGCAAGTTACATGTATGTTAATATGCAAGATATGCTATGCAAGTTACATGTATGTTAATATGCAAGATATGCTATGCAAGTTACATGTATGTTAATATGCAAGATATGCTATGCAAGTTACATGTTTGTTAATATGCAAGTTCATGATAACACATTATGCAAGTTTAAAAGTTAAAATGCAAGTATGTGAAAGCTTATGCAAGTATGTGGATGCTTATGCAAGTATGTGAAAGCTTATGCAAGTATGTGGATGCTTATGCAAGTATGTGAATGCTTATGCAAGTTATGTATATGCTTAAATGCAAAGTTTAACATAATATGCAAGTTATGCATGCTTATGCAAGTATGGGAATGCTTATGCAAGTTATGTGTATGCTTAAATGCATATTTAACATGTTATGCAAGTTATGAGAATGCTTATATGCAAGTTCAACATGTTATGCAAGATATGTGTATGATAATATGCAAGTTCATATGTAACATGTTATGCAAGTCATGTGTATGATAATATGCAAGTTTGGGGTTAAATGTAGTTGGGTTAATATATGCTCATATATGCAAGTTGACATCCTCTTAACCCATGACAAAGTACATGCTAATATTTGGTTTAACCCATGATATTTGTGATGGATCTTTCCCTTTATTATGTCGTGAAATGAGAACGATTTACGTGGGGAACGATGGGGTAATAAATATGTTAATAAAAGTATGATTGGGTATGATAAGCATACCATAAAAAAATAAATTAACATAAGTGGGAATTTACCTATTGAGTTAGGTCTACCCCATGGGAATTTACCTATTGAGTTAGGTCTACCCATGTTATGAAAAATGTGTAATTAATTAGGGATAATTAATTGTGGGGGTGATTAATTAAGTGTAATTAATCAACTAAGACACGAGGTTGGACCCTTTTGTAGCATAAGACTGCCCGGAACCGACCGGCAAATCCAGCGGCTACAAATGATTGGCCCAATGTGAGAGGTCTTAGTCATAAAGTAAATACATGATTAAAGTAAAGACACGAGGTTAGACCCTTTTGATGACAGAAGTCTGCCCGGAACCAACCGGCATATCCAGCAGTCATAAAAGACGGTCTAATGTGAGAGGTCTTTATGAGGTCATGATCTTAATTAATGAATTAAGAAACACTTAACCATAGTAGCATGTAGTGGGACATGAGGGTTAAGTGGGTGCCTTGGGTGGCAGGTAGTAACTAGTGGGGGTGCCTCGGGTGGCATGAGGAAACTAGTGGGTTGCCTTGGGTGGCAATAGAAAATACGATTAGAATACTTAACCAAAGTGGAACATGTAATTTAAAACATGGGTGAAGGGTTAAGTAAGTGCCAGGGGTGGCATGTGGAAATCTAGTGGGTGCCTTAAGGGGCAATTGAAATATGATTAGATGACTTAACCAAAACTTAACATGTAAGTGGGCATGATTATAAAGAGGGGTTAAGTGGGATGCACTAGATAAAATTGCAAGCTTAGGTGGTAGCTTGTGGGGGCCCATTTCAACCAATATCCCAAACGTATCTTTGTAGGCTCGACTTAAGTCGAGTGACGGGACACGCATATTGGGCTTGACTATAAGAGGCCAAACCGGGTTAACGGTGGCAACGCGGGACCAACGGGTTTCATATGCGTGTGTGGACCCGGGCTGGTTGGTAAGTCGTTGTTGCATCGTGTAGATATAAAGCCGTGCACCGTTGATATTATCAGGTGGCCACGTTGGGGAATGATACACCCCAATTGTGGGACCAGCACGGGTATCTACAGTAGGGAGCCGATCGCTTGGGAGTAGTGGGTACACCTAGTAAAGATAGGGGTAGACGGCACCTGTGTAGGGGTACAAGAAACTACCGGGTAAAAATTACTAAGTACACTTAGTGGGATCAACCTTTAAGTAGGAATTACTCTTGGTGGGTAGAACTGGTGTGGTGCAGTGTAGGAATTACCCTCGGGTGGATAAGTCTGGGGCGGTGTAGTCTAGTAATTATCCTTGGGTGGATAAATGCGTCTTTACGGTTATCTTAGTTTCTCTTAAGTTTGCCAAGCTGCTTAGTGTAGCCATTCATCCCCAGGCGTTACCGTATATCAACTTATGTCTTCTCTGGTTACTTTAATGATTGTATTGTTAAAGTTATAGGACTCACTCAGACTTATGTCTGACCCCGTTGTTTTTATCTTTTTCCCCCAACCCCAGGTTATCAGAGTGGGCCTAGTGCTAGTGGGCCTTGATCGGATTGCTGAATCCATCCTTTGGAGCTTGGACCGTTGAAGTAAAGCTCGGTTCATCTTTCCTTTTATGGCTATTGTTTACTTAGTGGGATTATGTACTTATTTTTATCAAGATGGATATTTTGTACTTGACTCTTGTATGGTTTTGTGATGTAACCAAACATGTTTTACTTTCCGCTGCATTGAAATGATGATTTAAATTTTCAAGTATTACTTATATCTGTCTTGTTTGTAATTTTTCTGTTCTATATCCACTTAAAATACTCCACCAATGTTATGGCATTCCCTTAGTGAGTGTCCGTAGCGGGCGTGGGGTGTTACACGTGGTATCAGAGCTTAAGGTTACCAGAACAGATAAATTTTTTAGAAAAACTATTTTCTAAGATTATGCTTGAAAGGAGTATTTTCAAAAACATGTCTTTCAAGAGAAAAGTTTTTGAAAGAAAAGCATAATCCCCGATAGCCATATCTTTATCTTTCGAATTCTCCGTTTTGAATCTTTCCCTTTTTCGTCTCAGCATGGCTGAAGATCTTTATCTTCCGGACAAAGTAGCGGTACCAGTATGGTATAGAAGGTTGTTAGAGGCTAGGGCCGCCGCTGCAGGTCCAGCTAATGTTCCTCCTTCACCCGTTGCACTCGTTCCTCCTCGCGCGGATACTTTTGCTATGACTTGTAGGAAGTTTAAGGCTATGGGAGGAAAACCTTTTGTGGGAGCTAGGGATTGGCTTAATGAGACGGAAGAATTGATGGAAATCTTGGAAGTAGAAGAGGGAAAGAAAGTCAGGTTAGCCGCTTGGTTAATGGAAGGAGAGGCCTCGTTCTGGTGGGAGGTCACTAATGGAGAACGCCCGATTGACTCTTGGGTGGATTTCAGGCATAGGTTTGAGGCAAAGTTTCTCTCAAAAGCGGAAGAAAATATGCATGAGGAAGAGAAGGGTCCCAATACTAATAAAGCATCCGAGAAGAAAAGAGATCAAGAGAGACCTCAACAGCAACAGCAAAACAAGGGTGGGAAAGGAAACGGTGGCAAGGGAAAGAAGAGGTGCTTCAATTGTGGGACACTAGGCCACCTAAACAAAGATTGTCGCAAGAAGACTAAGACTGGCTGCTTCCACTGTGGCGAAGCAGGGCATTTAGTGAAGGATTGCCCTAAGAAAGGGCAAAGGACGGGGTCTACCTCAGGAGGACAGGTGCTAGCCCTTATGGCACCAGGTCAGGCTAGGGGGCAAGTACAGGCTCTCGCGGTTCCACCGATTTGGGAAAGAGGTAGAACTATTTCTATTGAAAGACTAGTTTTTCTGATCTATCATCCTGTCCGTATTTTATTTGATTTTGACACATTGAATTCATTTATCTCGTCATTGTTAGTAGAGTCACTGCACTGAGACACCAGTTTGGTAGAGGATCCCTTAGTTGTTTCAAACCCAATTGGGGCTCCATGATGTGTTTGGGTTTGAAAGTTTCTATACTTAGCGTTGAGTTTAGAAGTGATGCTTGTTGGGCTTCACGGGCTATGGGTTAGTTTTGGGCATGGACTGGTTATCCAGTAGGGGTGCCGTTCTTAATTTTGAAGGGAGAGTTGTAGGCTTATGACCCGCTTGGGTAACACTCTCGAGATCTCTTGTAATCCCATAGAATCTGTTATGCTAAGTTATCTAGAATCGCTTGACACGACGGTCTAGAGTTTGCGATCTGTTAGAGCAGTCCGGGAATACTCGGATGTGTGTGAGGAGGTGAAGGGCTTACCTCCGGAGCGGGAGATTGACTTCCGAAAATATCTGGTAGATAATGCCAACCCAGTATCTTGGCCAGTGTGCCACACGGCTCCTCGTGAGAGGAGGGAACTCGATAAGCAAGAAGGTGGTTTGCTTAAGAAGGGGTTCATAAGACGAAGTATATCGGAGTGGGGTGCTCCAGCAGTTTTTGCTGCGAAGGCGGATGGGTCCCTCAGACTTTGTGTAGGCTAAAGAGAACTGAATAAACTCACAAAGAAGAATCGACACCCATTGCCGAGGATTTACGATCTCTTTGATCAGTTAGTGGGCGCCTCAGTATTTGTGCAGTTGGACTTAGCCACGGGGTTTCGTCACTTGAGAGTGGTTGAGGATAGTATAGAGAAGACTGCCTCTAGGACTCCGGATAGATTTTATGAGTGGCTAGCAATGCCATTTGGTTTGACGAACGCCCCCGCATATTGGTTTGATGAGGAGGGTGTTCAGGGAGTACCTAAATAAGTTCGTGATGGTCTTTGTGGACGACATCTTGGTCTTTTCTAGGAGCAAAATAAGTTTTCGTATGTGCTCAATAGGGTGAGCAAAGCCAGTTATGGGAAAACAGTGGTTTTAGAGCGAGACTGGCAAGGACATCCAAAGTTGGTTAAAGGCTTAATTGATTAGCCATTTTTACTAGTATCATCTCACGTAGGTCGCCTGAACTCGAAGGAGATATCCCTTGGGTGTTTGTCTGATATTGGTTTGGGCCTTTGGGGCTTGCATTTGGGGGATGTCGAGTTCGACTAGGGTGGTCTGCGTGAGAGATGGACAGTCGCGATGATTTTTGATAGGATTCTTAGCATCCTATGAGATAGCGTATACCCATGGCAAGGGTAACACGGTAGCGGACGCCTTAAGTAGAAAAAGGTTGTCCTTGAGTTCATTGTTCGTTGAACGACGGAGCTTAGAGTCTATTTCTATGTTTGACTTTAGACCTTCCGTTGACTTTGTACCAGGATTGCTAGCTTCTTTGGAGGTTAGACCTACTCTTTTGGGGCGGATTGGAGAAGCACAGAGGGACGACCCACAGTTGGTTGAGTTGGTGGGGAAGCTCATAAGGAGGGAGTCGTCCAGCCATTTGAGTAGGTACACCCTAGACGATAGGGGGTGCTTGCGTAGAGACGGTAGACTTTGTATACCGAAAGACGAGGGTTTGAGGAAGGTTATTCTTGAAGATGCACACCGTTCTAGGATGACCATTCATCCCGGTGGGGACAAGAAGTACCAAGACATGAAGAGGGTTTTTCTGGACCGGTATGAAGAAAGATGTGGCCGAGTATGTCGCTCGATGCTTGGTGTGCTAACAAGTGGAAGCGAAGTAAAAGAAACCCGGAGGGTTGCTTCACCCGTTGGGAGTTCCGTAATAGGAAGTGGGATAGTGTCTCGATGGATTACCGAAATCAAGAAAGGGTAATACGGGGATTGGGCTTATGGTTGATAAACTTGCGAAGTGTGCCCGTTTCATACCCGGGAAGAGCAAGAGCACTATTCCATGTCGAGCTTCAGTTTATATATTCAAAAGATTATTAGATTGCATGGTGTACCCTCCAGTATGGTGAGCGATCGAGATCCTATTTTCACTAGAGAGTCTAGAGAGTTTTGGAAGAGTTTCCAAGAGGCGGTAGGGACTCAGTTGTAATAGAGTACCGCATATCATCCTCAAATAGACGGCCAGACCGAGAGGGTGAATTATATTTTAGAAGACCTTTTGAGGCTATGTATCTTGGACTTTGGAGGTACACGGGAAGAGCATCTTCCATTGGTGGAGTTACCCGACAGACTTAATAGTGTACATGATGTATTCTATAGGAGGAAGTGCCTACATGAGACCGCAGAGGTGGTAGAGCCGAGTTTGCTTAGAGAAGTGGAAGTAGAGTGTGATGCGACGATTCGACGAGCTCCTACTTGCATCCTTGGGTCAGAGATTTGGAAGCTGAGAAAACAAGAGAGGTTCAACTAGTCAAAGTACAAAAAGGGAGATGAAGAGAGCGATGCTACCTGGGAGACGGAAGCGAAGATGCGTTCGAGGTACCCTTTTTCTTTCGGAGGGTATGCCCTTTTGCTTCACCTTCATCACATATCTTGTGCTTATCTTATCCTTAGTATGTCCTCTCGTTAGTACCTTTGACCTTTAGATAGGGTAAACCTATGGTTGAAACATGTGTTTGAGACATGTTATGATTGATGGATGCATGTGGATGCAAGTGTTTGCTAGTGGTTGCTCGTGGATGCATATACACACACTCTAGGCACTAGATCGGCTCAGTCACTTCATATTGCATATTGCATAAAATTGTGTGTAGGAAGCTATATCTATGGATGTATAATAATTGTGTTATCATATGGATGATGCATTTTGGTGAATGATTGTGCACACATGTAGATATTGTATGTGTCGATAGGGTTCTCTCGCATACATAATGGATGCATGGCACTATCATGGTTTGCATATGTTCATACATTAGATAGGGAACATATACACACACTCTTTGCATATGCTCATACATCATTAGAAATTGTTCTAAGGACAATGGATGCCTGTGTTTGATGGATTGAGTAGATGGTTGTTTGGATGGTAGGATATGCATTCTCCTTAGCTTAGAGATTTCGGGGACGAAATCCTTTAAGGAGGGGAGAATGTAACACCCCGTATTTTGGGTTAATGCTAAAATTCACTAATTACAGGATAAATAATCTCAGATGTGGGAATTAGGGGAAACGGGCTGCGTCATTGCGTTTGTCTCGGAAAAATACGCAAAATAGAGTCCGAGTTTTCGAAAATCGGAGTCCGTATGGCCCAGTTATGGCCCGATGAAGTTTGCAGAAAATTCAAAGATAAAAACAGATTTAAAAATTCAAATTCAGATTTTAAAATAGAAGCAGCGGGGCCAGGCGGGAAAGTTCCCGCCCTACCCATGTCGACAGGGCTGTCGACAGGCCTGTCGACAGGGGTGTCGACTTGCCTGTCGACTTGCCTGTCGACAGGGGGGCGACGCCCAGTAAAACTGGGTGCACCAGTTTAGGTTCTTGGGCTAGCTTGGAGGGCTGGTTCTGGAAGCTTCTTGGATCTGACGGGTCCAAACCAATCTAGGGTTAATCTAAGGGTCTAAAATGCAACCTAATCCTATAAATAAGACCCTAACCCTACCCTAATTCATTCATAATTAGATTTTATAACTAAACTATGGCAAAATGAAACTTGATCATGGCCACCACAAATCAATGAAGAGGAAAGCAAGCTAATCAACCTCTCTAATCAACCTCCAATCCATTCTAAGCATCTTAATCTTCTTCATTTGGAGTGCAAATTGCTAGTAGTGAGTTTCTATCACTTTAACATCAATTGTTAAAGCAAGTAGATTAGGTGTAATGAGACTTATGGTCTTGAATGCGGATTAGTGAGTTTGAATCATTTGTAATGATATGTTACTCTATGTTTTTCTATGTTTATGCATATTTAATAAGTTGGTTTATGCATATTTAATAAGTTGGTTTATGCATATTTAATAAGTTGGTTTATGCATATTTAATAAGTTGGTTTATGCATACTTGATAAGTGGATTTATGCATGATTAATAAGTTGGTTTATGCATGTTTAACAAGTGGGTTTATGCATGTTGAATATGTAAGTTTATGCAAGTTTAGTATGATGTATGTTATGTTTACATGATGCTAAATATGCAAGTTGTGGGCTATGTGATCATATACATGTTATGCAAGTCCATGATGATATGCTATGCAAGTTACATGTATGTTAATATGCAAGATATGCTATGCAAGTTACATGTATGTTAATATGCAAGATATGCTATGCAAGTTACATGTATGTTAATATGCAAGATATGTTATGCAAGTTACATGTTTGTTAATATGCAAGTTCATGATAACACATTATGCAAGTTTAAAAGTTAATATGCAAGTATGTGAAAGCTTATGCAAGTATGTGGATGCTTATGCAAGTATGTGAAAGCTTATGCAAGTATGTGGATGCTTATGCAAGTACGTGAATGCTTATGCAAGTTATGTATATGCTTAAATGCAAAGTTTAACATAATATGCAAGTTATGCATGCTTATGCAAGTATGGGAATGCTTATGCAAGTTATGTGTATGCTTAAATGCATATTTAACATGTTATGCAAGTTATGAGAATGCTTATATGCAAGTTCAACATGTTATGCAAGATATGTGTATGATAATATGCAAGTTCATATGTAACATGTTATGCAAGTCATGTGTATGATAATATGCAAGTTTGGGGTTAAATGTAGTTGGGTTAATATATGCTCATATATGCAAGTTGACATCCTCTTAACCCATGACAAAGTACATGCTAATATTTGGTTTAACCCATGATATTTGTGATGGATCTTTCCCTTTATTATGTCGTGAAATGAGAACGATTTACGTGGGGAACGATGGGGTAATAAATATGTTAATAAAAGTATGATTGGGTATGATAAGCATACCATAAAAAAATAAATTAACATAAGTGGGAATTTACCTATTGAGTTAGGTCTACCCCATGGGAATTTACCTATTGAGTTAGGTCTACCCATGTTATGAAAAATGTGTAATTAATTAGGGATAATTAATTGTGGGGGTGATTAATTAAGTGTAATTAATCAACTAAGACACGAGGTTGGACCCTTTTGTAGCATAAGACTGCCCGGAACCGACCGGCAAATCCAGCGGCTACAAATGATTGGCCCAATGTGAGAGGTCTTAGTCATAAAGTAAATACATGATTAAAGTAAAGACACGAGGTTAGACCCTTTTGATGACAGAAGTCTGCCCGGAACCAACCGGCATATCCAGCAGTCATAAAAGACGGTCTAATGTGAGAGGTCTTTATGAGGTCATGATCTTAATTAATGAATTAAGAAACACTTAACCATAGTAGCATGTAGTGGGACATGAGGGTTAAGTGGGTGCCTTGGGTGGCAGGTAGTAACTAGTGGGGGTGCCTCGGGTGGCATGAGGAAACTAGTGGGTTGCCTTGGGTGGCAATAGAAAATACGATTAGAATACTTAACCAAAGTGGAACATGTAATTTAAAACATGGGTGAAGGGTTAAGTAAGTGCCAGGGGTGGCATGTGGAAATCTAGTGGGTGCCTTAAGGGGCAATTGAAATATGATTAGATGACTTAACCAAAACTTAACATGTAAGTGGGCATGATTATAAAGAGGGGTTAAGTGGGATGCACTAGATAAAATTGCAAGCTTAGGTGGTAGCTTGTGGGGGCCCATTTCAACCAATATCCCAAACGTATCTTTGTAGGCTCGACTTAAGTCGAGTGACGGGACACGCATATTGGGCTTGACTATAAGAGGCCAAACCGGGTTAACGGTGGCAACGCGGGACCAACGGGTTTCATATGCGTGTGTGGACCCGGGCTGGTTGGTAAGTCGTTGTTGCATCGTGTAGATATAAAGCCGTGCACCGTTGATATTATCAGGTGGCCACGTTGGGGAATGATACACCCCAATTGTGGGACCAGCACGGGTATCTACAGTAGGGAGCCGATCGCTTGGGAGTAGTGGGTACACCTAGTAAAGATAGGGGCAGACGGCACCTGTGTAGGGGTACAAGAAACTACCGGGTAAAAATTACTAAGTACACTTAGTGGGATCAACCTTTAAGTAGGAATTACTCTTGGTGGGTAGAACTGGTGTGGTGCAGTGTAGGAATTACCCTCGGGTGGATAAGTCTGGGGCGGTGTAGTCTAGTAATTATCCTTGGGTGGATAAATGCGTCTTTACGGTTATCTTAGTTTCTCTTAAGTTTGCCAAGCTGCTTAGTGTAGCCATTCATCCCCAGGCGTTACCGTATATCAACTTATGTCTTCTCTGGTTACTTTAATGATTGTATTGTTAAAGTTATAGGACTCACTCAGACTTATGTCTGACCCCGTTGTTTTTATCTTTTTCCCCCAACCCCAGGTTATCAGAGTGGGCCTAGTGCTAGTGGGCCTTGATCAGATTGCTGAATCCATCCTTTGGAGCTTGGACCGTTGAAGTAAAGCTCGGTTCATCTTTCCTTTTATGGCTATTGTTTACTTAGTGGGATTATGTACTTATTTTTATCAAGATGGATATTTTGTACTTGACTCTTGTATGGTTTTGTGATGTAACCAAACATGTTTTACTTTCCGCTGCATTGAAATGATGATTTAAATTTTCAAGTATTACTTATATCTGTCTTGTTTGTAATTTTTCTGTTCTATATCCACTTAAAATACTCCACCAATGTTATGGCATTCCCTTAGTGAGTGTCCGTAGCGGGCGTGGGGTGTTACATTAATGGAAATCATGACATGGAGCTAAGATTATGGATATGTAGATGTTTAAAGGGAGACAGAGCTTATATACAGGGGGAGATAGCAAAGATATCAAGCTATATTGTCATCAATCAAAAAGGGGGAGAATGTTGAGTCAACGGTTTCAATGCTTATTTTGATTAATGACAAGAAGGAGCTTCATGATCGACAAAAAGAAGACTCAATGTTTTATAGGTTAGAAGATGGTTATTTTAGAGTTATTTATGTTAAAATCTATCCTCAAATAATCATACTTCTTATTCTCTTCAAAATCTACACGAAAACTCATTTTTTTATGTACATTGACAAAATCCTGTCAACCTGTTAAAACTAACAGGTCAACAACTTTTTAAACTTAACAGGTCAACCTGTTAAAATTAACAGGTCAACAGCTTTTTGAAATAACGGTCAAAAACCTGTCAACCTAATAATTTTTCCTGTCGACCTATTTTTGAATTTCATGAAGAGTCATCTTCTTTCTTGAAAAGTTGCATCCATTTCTCTTCATTAAAAATCACTCCTTTTAATTGCAATTTTTCACTAATAATTACAACTTCTCATTTGCTATAAATACATCATCTTTCATTCATCCAAATCACCGATTCTTGCTCTGATTTTTGATCTTACTTTCTAAATACTCTTGCATTCTAAAAAGCTCCCAAATTCAAGTTACTTATTGAATCCTTGATAATATTTCTCATATTTTGATTCAACAAGCAACTAACTTCCTTCAAATCTTCGCATTCAATTCATATACTTGAGGATAAGATTATAGGAAGGTTGTACTCAATCATTGACTAATCAGTGTTGAAGAAAGAACACATTCAAGGTCAAACTCTTGTAATCGTCTTGTGGGTAAGCTTGTAGCCCGTGAAATCAAGTGGGTAAGCTTGTTGCTTGTGAAATCAAGTGGGTAAGCTTGTAGCCCGTGAAATCAAGTGGGTAATCTTGTAGCCCGTAAATCAAGTAGTTGTGAACCTGTTCCTCCGGGTGAAGCGAGGGTGTTGTTTAGTGAAAAGCCGAAGAGGAGCTTCAGGACTGGAGGTCCGAACCAGTATAAAAATCCTGGTGTCGTTACTCTACTTTACTTTACTTTACTGCATTTATAATTATTTGTGATATATATATTGTTTGCAAATATTTATTTGCATAACTATTGAATAGCTTAAGTTATCACATACATTCCGCGTAGCCATATTATAGATCCTGCACAAGTCGTACACAACCGACTCTTTCAGTTGGTATCAGAGCCTGGTGTTCTAGAGATCGTAACAACATCTTAGAACAAATGGCAATAAAGAAGTCTAGTCAAGGGATTAGAAAGTGGAAGAGCAACAAAGCCGAATCAAGGGAGCAAGGAAGCAAATGTCTCATGGCTAAAGTCAGATCACAATCGGTAAGTGTAGATTCATTATTTAAAGATCTTTTGTTAGACCATGAAAAATTATTAAAACTCAATACAGTCGATTTAGCTATGTCAAAAAAGTACAAGCAAGAAAATTCCAAATTAAAAGAAGAAAACAATCGTTTGGTAAAACAAGCCAAATGTTTTGAAAATACCTTAGAAGAGCTTGTTTCTCAAAAAGATTTCCTTCAAAAAGAAAATGATCGACTAGAAGATAAAAACAATGTTCTTTTAAAGGAAATCGATCTTTTGCAAAATAGAAATAAATCATTAGAAGATTCTTTAAATAATTCTAGTTCTTTAATTTCGTCTCTTGAAAAAGAGAATGGAGCTCTAACTGAAAAAAAATTGGAATTATCTAAAGAATGTGAGACTTTAAAAGTTAATAATAATATTTTGCAAAAAGCAATCTCTGAATCAAAAGAAAATGTTGGAAAATTACAATCACCTTTATATAATTCAGAATCTCAAATTAGTTGTCTCAAAAATGAGAATAGAACTTTAAAAAGGAAGAATTCTGAATTAAATAAGAGTATTAATAGCAAAGTTTCTTTTGAAAATATCAATCGCGACTGTGGAATCAAATGTACAAATAAATTCGCAAAATTTAATAAAGGTCAAAATGATTTAAATATGATTTTATCTAGATCTCGACCTTTACATGACAAAAGTGGTTTAGGATATAATAAAACTAATCTTAGAAATAGTACTAGATATGCTTTCATGTACAATAAAAATATTACTGCTAGTACTAATGCTCATCCTAGATCCAATTATTATAGAAATTCGAATACTTCTATGACTAGAGATCTGTATAATAGATCTAGAAGTATGAAAAGGAATATCAATAGAGATTACTTAAGTATTTGGGTTCCTGTAAGTTGGAAAAACAGAGAAAAATATATTGATGATAATTTTGATTCAGTAGTTAATAATGAAAATTTTATCTTTAAAGGTTCCATTAAACCCTCTTGGGTATGGTTACCTTCCATCTAACTCATGGACCCAAACAAAGCAAGTGGGTACCAAAAGTATACATGTCATATAATTTTTGCAGGTACACCACAACAAAGAGAAGGCTATTCGGTATCTCTAAATATCTTTGAAAATTTAGCTTATCAAAAAGCATATGTTTCAATATTTCATCGTCATCGAGGACACAAAATTCATGGGATAGGAATTACAACAAAAATGAAGGCGGAAGTGCAAAATACTCTCCTTGGGAACCAAGAAAATAATTTTAATATATCGGATCTAAGGAGATATTTTATATTCCTTTTAATGTTTGTTTTATTTCTTTCTTCATGTATTTAATATATATTATTATAATAAAATGTTGTTTGAGTTTGATTTTTTTTCAAAATAAGGCAGAAAAACAATTTTTGACAAATTAGGTCGACCTGTTAAAAAATATAGGTCGAACTGTTTTGAATATTTTCAATCCAGAGAAGAATTAGGTCGACCGGTGGCAAAATATAGGTCGACCGGTTTTCAAGTTGTTCATACAGGTCGACCGGTCAAAAACTATAGGTCGACCGGTTTCATATTTTAAACAGAGAAATTTTAGGTTGACCGGTATACGTTTTTAGGTCGATCGGTTTTGTTTCAGCAAGTAAACAGGTTGACCGGTTGAACATTTAGGTCGACCGGTTTGTACTATTTCTGTTTTTTTCTCCTACCCGAAAATTTTTAGGTCGACCGCCTTGATTTTATAGGTCGACCGGTCTCTATTATAATTTTTTTATATATATAAAGACACATCGTTTCAAATTCCAAACTCAAACACCATTTCTTATACTATTTTAAAATTATACTACTCTCGATTATTGAGGTTATTATGATATTTATTCTTTTTAATCGATGACAAAGGGGGAGAAATATTTTACATATACTATTTAAAATATATGTGCTTAATATGGTAAAAGTATATGTGTGCTAACATTTGTTAATGCAGGAATCAAAAGGTAAGATTATTTACTAACAAATGTTGCAGAAATTCAGGGGGAGCTTTATATTCAAAGGGAGAAAATCCAAGGTGTTGTCATCAATCAAAAAGGGGGAGAATGTTGAGACACGAGAATTTCGATTGATAACAACAAAATAAAGATTAATGGAAATCATGACATGGAGCTAAGATTATGGATATGTAGATGTTTAAAGGGAGACAGAGCTTATATACAGCGGGAGATAGCAAAGATATCAAGCTATATTGTCATCAATCGAAAAGGGGAAGAATGTTGAGTCAACGGTTTCAATGCTTATTTTGATTAATGACAAGAAGGAGCTTCATGATCGACAAAAAGAAGACTCAATGTTTTATAGGTTAGAAGATGGTTATTTTAGAGTTATTTATGTTAAAATCTATCCTCAAATAATCATACTTCTTATTCTCTTCAAAAATATACATGAAAACTCATTTTTTTATGTACATTGACAAAATCCTGTCAACCTGTTAAAACTAACAGGTCAACAAATTTTTAAACTTAACAGGTCAACCTGTTAAAATTAACAGGTCAACAGCTTTTTGAAATAACGGTCAAAAACCTGTCAACCTATTAATTTTTCCTGTCGACCTATTTTTGAATTTCATGAAGAGTCATCTTCTTTCTTGAAAAGTTGCATCCATTTCTCTTCATTAAAAATCACTCCTTTTGATTGCAACTTTTCACTAATAATTATAACTTCTCATTTGCTATAAATACATCATCTTTCATTCATCCAAATCACCGATTCTTGCTCTGATTTTTGATCTTACTTTCTAAATACTCTTGCATTCTAAAAAGCTCCCAAATTCAAGTTACTTATTGAATCCTTGATAATATTTCTCATATTTTGATTCAACAAGAAACTAACTTCCTTCAAATCTTCGCATTCAATTCATATACTTGAGGATAAGATTATAGGAAGGTTGTACTCAATCATTGACTAATCAGTGTTGAAGAAAGAACACATTCAAGGTCAAACTCTTGTAATCGTCTTGTGGGTAAGCTTGTAGCCTGTGAAATCAAGTGGGTAAGCTTGTAGCCCGTGAAATCAAGTGGGTAAGCTTGTAGCCCGTGAAATCAAGTGGGTAAACTTGTAGCCCGTAAATCAAGTAGTTGTGAACCTGTTCCTCCGGGTGAAGCGAGGGTGTTGTTTAGTGAAAAGCCGAAGAGGAGCTTCGGGATTGGACGTAGGACTGGAGGTCCGAACCAGTATAAAAATCCTGGTGTCGTTACTTTACTTTACTTTACTTTACTGCATTTATAATTATTTGTGATATATATTGTTTGCAAATATTTATTCGCATAACTATTGAATAGCTTAAGTTATCACATACATTCCGCATAGCCATATTATAGATCCTGCATAAGTCGTACACAACCGACTCTTTCAATAGTCTGATAATAGAAAACAGACGTCTGGTCTGAAAATTTCAGACGTTTGTTTGCTGAAACCGATTGTTTTTAAATGCAATATTCAGACGTCTGTTTCAAATATTTCAGACATCTAAATTTGTTCTGAAATGCACTATTTTCTTGCGTATTTAATTTTAACTTACAAATAGACATCTGAAAATTATTTTCAGACATCTGATTCTGAAAGGTTGCAATTTCTATGAAGAGACACATCCATTTAATCTATAACTCCTCATCAAAACCTTTCGTGATCAGTTGTATCTTTTTATATATTATAAATAGAGAGTTGATTAATTGAACCAATCACCTAATTTTATTCTAGTTCTCTCTATCTTATTCAAAGCTCTCTAAGTTCTAAAAAGCGATCTATTTTCATACTTGAGACTTTTAAACTTCCATATTCCTTCACGTACTTCACGAATTTCATCAAGGAAAGGCTATAGGAAGGGTGTACTTAATATTAGACAATCCGTGTTATCAAGATCACAAAAGAGTCAACAATTATTCTATATTAGTAAAGACCTCTTCAGTGGTCGAGGCAAGAAATCTCGTTCGTGTGTTCGGGTAGTTGTGAACCTATTCCTTCGGGTGAAGTGAGGGTTTTAGTGTTAGTGAAATACTAGAAGTGAGTCTGGGACTAGACGTAGGACAGTGGTCCGAACCAGTATAAATCTGTTGTGTGATATTTACTTACTACTCTGCTATATACACTACATCCTATTCTCCATACTACACGATTCTATACCGCTGCATTGTCCTTTTTCAATAGAACCATCTTTGTTTCAATTAACCAAATAGTTACAAAGTGTTATGTTTCAAAATCTCAGTCAAAAAAAATATCAGAGTAAAATTATATTATCCCCCAAATAGTCAAAAAGATACAACCTAACCTTGTAAAGAGAACAGGAAGTAATCCATCTTTTGCGGTGACACTTTATGACAAATCAACAAAAAAATCTGAACTATACACTTTCTCCCTGTAAGCCTGAGGGAATGAAAATAGAAAGGAAGAAAGGAAATGGGTCAGATATAAAGCCTGGTGAGCTGCTATGATTATCAGCTCGACTGCTAAGTTAAAGAAAACAAATAAATAGTTGTTCTAGTGTCATAAAAGGGTAAGTGCTTGTACATATCAAAAGGTGAACAATAACTGATATTAATTGATAATAGGGATTGGATATTCTCATGAAAATGACAATGATCATATCAAGTAGAATGACTGTTTTGCACTTCTATAATTCCAGATAGAAACACATAATTAGGAAGGAATTTTCTAATACTACCCATCGATCGGGTTTCCAGACGTGAATAATCTGTGCCAGCTGTGGAATTCAGGGTTATCAATCCCGAACCCATCAACTTAAAGGATATAGCATTAATCACAGGTGTTACAACGTCTTATCTTCAATGTTCGTAACAATGCATGCTCATCATTCTGCCGGAATGATCCCGTACCCACCTCGTTTTGAACCTCTTACTATCCAGATCAGTAAAGCGTCCCCTAAACTCTACCTAGTGCGAGGCTCGAAATGATAACCATAGGGATACTGATTGATACGGGTTCCAGACAGACAAGCATTTGACACATGCCACGCTTAGATTTAGTCCCCAAATTATAACTAGGATTTCTACGAGCCCTTTATATCTCACCGAAATAGACCCCTTAGCATATTAATAAGGCAGGTTTAACTTAGCATGTTTAAGTTCATTAATAAGCCCAATATAACCTTGTGTTATATTCCTAGGTTGTAATTAACATTTCTTATTAAATGTCATCTTTTTATACAACCCTTCCACAAGTCAGACAAGTCCAATGCATCACTGCTCAGATGTTTCACAGTTACAAGTTACTTAATGTACAATTAAGTGTCATTCATTACAATTAACATGTTTTCCAAATATAGGTTACTTAATGTCAAATTAAGTATAACTCATTCCAATTAACATGTTTTCCAAATACAGGTTACTTAATGTTAAATTAAAACGATTCATGCTAATTAACATGTTTTCCAAATACAGGTTACTTAATGTTAAATTAAGTACAATTCATGCTAATTAACATGTTTTCCAAATACAGTTACTTAATGTCAAACTAAGTGCAATTCATTTCAATCAACATGTTTTCCAAATGCAGGTTACTTAATGTCAAATTAAGTACAATTCATTTTAATTAACATATTTTCCAAATACAGGTTACTTAATGTCAAATTAAGTACAATTCATTCCAATTAAAATGTTTTCCAAATTCTTGTTACTTAATGTCTAATTAAGTGCAATTAATTTTAGTTTACATTACATTACTTGAATATAATATTTATGCCCAAAGTCTTCTTTTTAACATGCTTTCAATACTATCCCAATATTATTGTTCATTTGTTGATTACACCTTTTAATCAAATTTCAACACATCTCTTTTATACTCATTATTGTATAAAATTTCACTACGCCCCGATTATTCCTTTTTATGCATAATTCTCATCATTATCCAATTGCACTATTATCGTCTTATTACATGGTTGAACCCAATTTGAGCAAAAATAAGAACAAGTGCAAGGTTTAGGCATAAAAGGCCTAAAATCAACGTTAGAAATAAAAAAAGAAATGGCTTAGGCTCTCATATGTCCTAGGCTCAGATGGACATAAATAGATCTAAAATAAAAAATAAGGTTAGTGACAGAACTGAAGTAAAATTTCATATGAAGAAAAGCTGTAGATAACTGAAATAAATTATAGTAATAGATTTACTGAAATAGATAAAAAGAGAAGAACAGGAATACAAATCAGATCTAAAATAAATTATTTACAGAGAAAAGAATTAGGGATAAATGGATTTGTAAATAAACAACAAATGAACAGAAAGATTTAGACTTTAAATCACTGTAACAACTATTATATCAATTTTAACCTTAATTTGGAAGAAATCTTATGATCATAGTAATACTCACATAAATTTGAGGATATCCAATAAGCATCTGCATATCCTCTCTATCTATGAATATTTTATCCAAAAATATGTGTAGAACCAAGCCTCGATACTACATTAAAATTATATTTGAGAAGAAGGTTACTTGAGAGAGGTAGAGAAATGGAGTAGTAAAGATTAGGTTAGGTTTTGGAGGCTATTTATAACAAAGTTACGGTGCCCAGGTTCATTGGATTTTATGTCTAGGTTCATTGTATTTTATGTTTAGATTTTAGGCCTTAGGATATTAGGTTTTTAATCTCATCCATAGAAAACACATTTTGTAACACATTTGCATAGAAGATTCTAGAAACGTTCAGCACAGGCTCGGTATTGTGCCAGGCCAAAAACGCGCCTGGCACGTATATGGGGTGACCCACCTTTTATGTGGGTCGACACAGTGGTCGACCCCGATATGGGCTAGGTCGCCCATATACCGTTTGTTTAATTCTGATTATTAATTAAATTTTCTAGTTTAAATGTCAAACTTTAACTGATCATAACTTATCTATTTTTCGTCCGATTTATGCAAACTAAAAGTCTATCCAAATGAGATTTTGTAACGGACGCAACAGTTAAATCCTCTTTGCCCAATTCTCAATATTTTATCTAATTAATATTTATTTTCTTAATTTATTCTTCAATTAATTAATTTGTTAATTAGTTATTGTTTGTTAAAAATTTGGGTATTACAAAGTTGATGAAACCCATTTGCCAAATCTAATTGAGAGAAAACATATGCACCCACTAACTAATTAAATAAATCATCGATCCAAGGGAGTGGGTGTCGATTCTTCTTCATGAGCTTGTATAATTCTTCAGATCCACACATAGACGGAGAGAGTCATCTGCCTTAGTAGCAAAAACGATTGGTGCTCCCCACTTAGATATACTCTGTCTAATAAAACCTTTCTCTAACAGCTCACTCACCTGCTTACTTAGTTATTTCCTTTTCATAGGGCCATATGACGCATAGGCAATGCAATAGACTTAGTGTAACAACCCGGAAATGCGAGCCAATTTAAAATTTTTATTCTAGCAATTTTAGCGAATTTTGAATATTTAAAATGAATTATTTTAAATAATATTGACGAGAAATTTATTTTGAATAGGATTAGAACGTATATATTTATATACGTCGTCGTTAGAATATAAATAATTATTTATAATTATAAAAGGAATTGAAAATGGCGCGGTAGTTCGATAATTCGATTTCAAACTTCAATTAAATGTACTTGGTGCAAAATAAACCGGATTTTAGTGAAACCAAAAATAATGGGATCTAATTGAGAATATCTTTCCAAAGAATCCGAAAAAACAAAACTTCATAGCGGGAATCAAAAGATATGTCCAGTTGAAAATTCTGAATAGTCTCTATGGAATTCAGGCCCTTAAAAATGGTAATTTTGAAAACGACCTCGGATTTTGACGAAACCACTTTTGTTGGATCCGTGATGTCAAGTTATTGCTAGATTCCAATTTTCATAATTTTTTGAATCAATATGTGAGCGTGGCAAAGGAAAACGCATTTGACCAGTTTTAGTTGATTTTAATCGATTGGAAAATGACCATTTTTCCAACGGTCTCAGAATTCAATGAAATTAGTTTTGTTAGGACTGTATCGTCAATACGAATCTAGAGATAATTTTTCTGTAATTTTTAGAGTCCGTATGTGACCCCGGTAAATTAAAATGTATGCTTGAATTGAATATATATAGATTTATATTTTAAATTTAATGAAAACTGAACGTAAGGGCCGAATTGGCTTACGAAACATATCCCATTGTGTTCGGAATGGGGGTAATTAGCTAGGGGCAATAGTCGTTGGGTCTCGTTTGGAGTTAGAAAGAAAAGTCAACTTAATAAATAAAATAATAAATTAAAATATAAATATACATCAGCCCCCTTTTTTTCTATTTCATTTTCCCGATTCCTCCTCCTTCCCAAATCGGGAAAACCCGATTTCGATCTCCCACGCCGCCCTCGCCCCCTGCCAGTTGTCGCGCCCCGTCCCATCGACACCGCCACCACGGTGGCCACTCCGGCCAACCCTCGCCCGACGCGAGCCACCAACCCCGTCGCTCTCCCTCTCCACAATCCCTAAATCTTCTGAGAAGCACTAGAACCCGACCCCAAGCCCAGATCGAGGAAAGCCATCACCTTTCCACTGCAGGGGGGACCCACCGCCACCCTTGGCTCCGCACTCCGACGCCGCAACCGCCGGGCCATCGCTGCTTCCTCCCTCCACCTCAAAACCGCCCTCCCTCTAAGCCTCCTTCTCCTCTTTTATTTCAAAGTCGCGCGAGAACCCTGAACCCATCAGAAATCGCCAAGCCTCACCTCCGACGCAGCGCACCGTAGCCCCTCTACCAATTTGAAATGTAAGTTTTATTCATTTAAATTTATTTAAGTAAATCAGTTTTAAAAGGGTGATTAGGATAAAAATAAATCAGTTTTTAAAAAGGTAATTAGCACAAATATAAATTACATTGATTTAAAAATATATAGTTAGAAATATATATGAATTTTATATATTTGCAATAAGATAAAATGTAGTTTTTTATAATATAAACATCGTCAAAAAGATCTGATTTTTTAAAAGAGAAAAGATTATATTTTTATAAGTGAAAAGTTAGATCTTTTAAAAATAGAAAGATGAGGTTTTTAGAAATATATAAACATCATATTAAAAATGTGATTTTTACTGTGAACATCGTGAAAAGAACTGCATTGGAGTTGCAAACAGATCTGGACGGTTCAGCAGTTCAAAAGCAAAGCACGACGGAGTGGAACCCTCTGTGAGAACTTCTCACCTTAAATATACTTTTCTAGTTAAATATATATACTAGGATGTAGACGGTGTTTAGTAGCACCCGACACCATCGTCCACAGACCATGGACTTGTTTGTTTGGTTGTGTAGTTGGTTAGATTATTTGATTTGAATTTGATTGTTTGGTGAAATGGAATGGATTCGATTGATATGTGGATGGCGTGGGCCATTATTAGACCGGGGATAAGGCTAGTCCTTGTCCCGTTTCTAGTATCGTGCCATTATGCCGTCGAAATTTTCTAAAATATGTTAGGAAAATAAAGATATCATTTTATTTAATAAATGAACCGAATAGAATATTCATAGGTTGAATAAAATAATTTGGTCGTTAAAAATATAATTTTTAACGTGAAAGTGAATAAATAAATATTCATTTACAATCCGGACGGTTTGTTCATGTACACCTATTTAAAGAACATTGATTGGGACGATAAATTTTACACATCGCCCAACTGCACAAATAAAATTTGTGTTTGATTGTTTGAAACCCCACACGGGTATTGGGATAAAATACGGCATACACTAATCCCAGTAATTAGTTATATGTCGATCGATTGATTGACAGGCTGTTATAAGCGCTAGATATCTATATTTGATGCTTATACAGAGTAGTGCACTTTGGATGATGGTTGATTATTTATCGTTGCTATTATATACATGTGTTGTATGGAATCCATATAATTAACATTATATGGTGATTGATTAGGCCTCATGTCAATTTAGAAAATAAAGAATATTATAAAATAAAGGTTCATGTGTTGACAGTACTCATCCGTTGAGATTAGTCATGTGTCGAACGAAATATTTTAACAATAAAATTTACATCTTTATCATATATAAAATTAGAAACTAACTGGAAAATAGATAAGATGAGTGGTCTCCTGGATATTGATCTGATGTTGGTTTCGGCCTTCGGGGTTAATATTCAAGGAATCGTTCTCTTACTAATTTACGGTTGGAGTCTGATTTGAAATCAAACGATAGATACCATAATTTTTATAAAATATATTAAATAACAAAAATAGTCACACGTGGACAGTACTCATTCGTTGAGATTAGTCATGTGTTGGCAAAAATATAGAGTCGTGTATTGAAAGAAATACAGATTCATTTGTTGAATAGAATAACGAAGTTATTGAAAAATATAAAGCCGTGTTGATTAGAGATGCGCTATTTTGACGCGAACGATATTTATATCGATTATATTCGTTTTTATAATGAATATTGAAAAGAGATAAAAATTGAATTTTTATAAAACGAATTTGAATTGAATTGAATAGCAAATGAATTTGAATTGAATTGAATTCAATTGAAAATGAATCGAAATAGAATTGAAATCGATTTGAATTGAAATCAAATAAAAATGAAGGTAAAACGAATTTATAAGAAAAAAATTCAATTTTGATTTGAATTTGAAATGGAAGTTGAAATTGTTTTTGAAATGAATTTAAAACTATTTATAAAGTTCGTTTTAAATAGAAATCGACGAAATATATGTTATATATATAATATAATGGCCTGAATAAAACTCGCCGCGCCGCGGCAGTTCGTAAATTTCGACCATTGACTTCGAACGGACATTTCGGGAGATTCGACCGTCGGATTCTCCTAAAACCGGAACCATTGGGTTCGTATCGTAAGGAGATTTCTAACGAATATTAGAAATTTGAAATCTAACGGTTGGATTTGGAGATACATCCAAATCAAATTTGGAAAAGGTCGCTGTAAGTGCAGTTCGATGGCCGTTGATGGAAATCGACTGTACGGGCCTTGATAAAATTATTAAAAATAATAATAATTTACGTAAAATCATAAGAAATGATTTGGGAAAAATTGGTTTGAAAAGTCCCACATTTGTAAAGATAAAAATGGATTTTTATCGAAATGAACTAGTTTTGAACTAAATTTAAAACCCAATTATTTCTAAATAAATAAATTGGATTTAAAAGGGGTTTTAAATAATCGGAATTTCTAATATATTTGATTGGAATTGAATTAGAACTGATTTGTGGGTTTATCGTGAATGGTGTTTTAAATAACACTTCTTCTTTAACCCGATAATAAATAGAATGTGATTTGGGTTTATCGTGAACTGTGTTTTAAATGACATTAGCTCTTTAACCCAGAAAAAGGATTTTTAATGAATCTGAAATTAGATTGAAATGTGAATTGATAATGAAAATTATCAAATTTGGAAAGTGAGCGAAAATGGAGTATCACCCGTTTTGCTCCAAAGCGATAGTTAAATCTTTTATTAGATTTGAACGTGAAATGGTAATTAATTTTACCGATAACACCGTGGTATTAGATATGGAGTATTACCAGTTTTGCTTCATGGGGTGAATAGGTTGGGATTGGGAAATAAAATAAATAATTACTTCGGTGTGGTTCGCTAATCTCGACTAGTTTGAAATGACATCTAAAGGAAGATTAAAGAATAATTTTCAAGGAATTTATCTTTGATAAAATTAATGGGAACCTTTCCTTAAGAATGTGAAATTTAGAAACTAACTGTAGGTTAGCCAAGAAGGATGGTTTTCTGGGTATTGATCTGATGTTGGTTTCGGCCTTCGGGGTTAATATTTGGGAAATTGTTCCCTTGCTGATTTACGATTAGTGACTGCTGAATTGGAATGAGGCGTATGTTGTGTTTGTGTAACATTCGTTTATTATATACGCGGGTTGTTCGGAAAGGCCGGGTTTATACCCATTCCGAATAACCGATTCGACGATAAGTTGAAGATGAAGACGGTGGTGGAAGACTGGAAGTCTTCACATCGTCTGGGTGATTACTGATGATCTTGATTGGGCTGTACACCCAAGATGAGGGAATCAGTTAGTGGTCGTCCAGACGTACTTGGAGATCGATGGATATGCGAGGAAAGTGCCTCCGGTTTCATTCAGACCCAGAACGAACTTGTAAATGGACTGTGTGTCTGACATTGGATTTTATCCTGTGTTGATTGATCTCTATTAAATATACATCTGTTTGGCGGCGGAGAATTTATTCTCTTACTTAACGCCCTTCTCTGAGACGTACGAGCTCAGAGGTTGTATATCGATGGACATCAGTCGCATGGCATGAATTGTCTGTGTGGCACGCCTAAGTGGCAATTGATCAAGGCTTCTGTTGAAAAGCAAAGTTTTGTGGTTGATGATCAAAGCACGGCCTACGTGGCAGCTTTGCGTATAACGTGAATTCGCGATCCTCACACCTTGGTATGAGTCAAAAACGGGATAGTGACTGCGGGGAGGGCACGACGTTTCTTTCTAGCTTTGGTGGTGTCAGTGACTTACCAGCCCTGACATTTATATACTTTTCACCTATGTGGTTGTTGGATGAGGCGCCTCGATTTTAGGTCTGTATGGACCGGGAAACGTGTGTTTAGGAATAATTAATCCTCAAACGTAAGAGAGGACCGGCCCTGAAGATCCAGGGGTTACCCAGAGTGTGTAGTCCCGAGGCATTTGCTAGAGTGTCTCGAATCGGAGAGGAGCTTGCCCCTTGCCTCGACTCATGACAGAAATCCAATTTCCAATACGTGATATTTCGGTTTTATTTGTAGAGCCTAGTATGGCGACATGATATATGGTACCCATGCCGTCTATGATTGATATTTATGATTGAAATTGTTTTGACACTATACACTTATAATAGTATCAAATGATTTGTTTTTAAACGTACCAAGCATGTTTGGCTATTATAAGGGAAAACCCTATTCTCCGGCTTGCGTTGCATTGTGTGATGGGACCTGGGTCTTATAATAGCTTCATTTTTCGAAAAAGCATTGCGTTATTTAGACTACGCACTGGTATCCTTGGGAGGAAACCCGTTCCGTGTTATACGGCGTGGTCCCTGGAATTACTCCTTTTTAAAGTAAAGTTTTGAATAACTGTTTTAGTTCTCACACCAGTCACATGACTGACCTGGAGTTTATTGTTTTAACCTAAACTCTGGGTGCCCCTATTTTCGACACGGGCAGCTAGTAGTTTTGGTTTTTGCAGATTATATTCACTGGATCCTGGTCTACAGCTGGAATGATATCCGGAAAGCTCTGTATCCGTATATCACCTTCAGTTGTGCTTTGTATTATTTTCCGCTGCTATGTAATTTATTGTAATCTCTGATATTTATCGAATGTAATTTATTCAATTATACTCTGTATATCCTTATATTCTGATGGAATTGTTGAAATAAACAATGAAATGTTCTTCCATCTGCGTTCTGATTGGTCTTGTCCTCAAAGTATCCACTCTTTCCTTCACGGGGAAGTAACGGGTCCTTACATTTGGTATCCGAGCTTTGGTTTACAGAGCTCGAGAACAAGACACATTAGAACCAAACGAAAGAATTCATCTGATATTGGATTAGTAATATCCAATTAGAATGACTCGTTAGAGATAGGATCAGTAGTATCCTAGAACGAGTGTGAAGAGTATATTTTTCAAATGAAAACTATTTTGTTTTGAAATTTAAATCGTTTTATACGTATTTGAATATTTATTTATATTGAATTTGGACAATCCAATATATAAAGATTTCGCGTATACGCGTCATGAACGTATATTCGAAGTTTTAATATACTGGATAGATATAGAATCACGTTCTATACACCCGGGGATAATTCTGGTGATGTGGCCACATCATCAGTATTTATGTTCGTGTTTCGAAGGTGTGATTTCTATATATTTCCATTAGACTGGTGTGAGAACAAAAATATAGCTAGAATACATTGTTGTGAATTGGCATCAAAAACATGATTTTTGTATATGTATCCAAATTATGAATTTGAAACTCTAATCCACTAATTGATTGATGGTTGTGTTGTTTGTTTATTTGTTTGATAATTTTGAAACATTTAGCCTAATTGAGCCGGATATTGAATTGTATTGAAAATTGGTCGCATTTGCTTGCATATACATGTACTTACATTGAACAGGTCATAGCAAGGAGGCTAGAGCAGAAGAATAAAATTTGTTTGCCCGACAAATAGGTACATGTTTATCATAATTTACTGTTTTGTTTGGGTGATGATGATTTTATGAGCCGATTGGCGTTTTCTTTTTCTTTTTGAGATCAGAAGACCTGTATGGCAATTTCGGGATTTTCCCGGTGCTCCCGGTGCAGGGGAGGTTATGGCGAAATTTTTCGAAAATTTAGGGTGTTAGCCAAATTTTTGAAAATTTTGAAAAGTTCTTAGAAACTGAAAAGTTGAAGAACTTAAGCCGTAATCAAAAGAATGGAAGTTGAGTTGATTAGTTAAACAACTTTCGGCTTCGTTCCTTTTCGGGGATGAAAAGTTTTAAGTGGGGGAGACTGTAACAACCCGGAAATGCGAGCCAATTTAAAATTTTTATTTTGGCAATTTTAGCGAATTTCGAATATTTAAAATGAATTATTTTAAATAATATCGACGAGAAATTTATTTTGAATAGGATTAGAACGTATATATTTATATACGTTGTCGTTAGAATATAAATAATTATTTATAATTATAAAAGGAATTGAAAATGGCGCGGTAGTTCGATAATTCGATTTCAAACTTCAATTGAATGTACCGGGTGCAAAATAAACCGGATTTTAGTGAAACCAAAAATAATGGAATCTAATTGAGAATATCTTTCCAACGAACCCGAAAAATCAAAACTTCATAGCGGGAATCAAAAGATATGTCCAGTTGAAAATTCTGAATAGTCGCTATGGAATTCAGGCCCTTAAAAATAGGAATTTTGAAAACGACCTCGGATTTCGACGAAACCACTTTTGTTGGATCCGTGATGTCAAGTTATTGCTAGATTCCAATTTTCATAATTTTTCGAATCAATATGGGAGCGTGGCAAAGGAAAACGCGTTTGACCAGTTTTAGTTGATTTTAATCGACTGGAAAATGACCATTTTTCCAACGGTCTCAGAATTCAATGAAATTAGTTTTGTTAGGACCGTATCGTCAATACGAATCTAGAGATAATTTTTTTTGTAATTTTTAGAGTCCGTATGTGACCCCGGTAAATTGAAATGTACGTTTGAATTGAATATATATATTTATATTTTAAATTTAATGGAAACTGAACGTAAGGGCCGAATTGGCTTACGAAACATATCACATTGTGTTCGGAATGGTGGTAATTAGCTAGGGGCAACAGTCGTTGGGTCTCGTTTGGAGTTAGAAAGAAAAGTCAACTTAATAAATAAAATAATAAAATAAAATATAAATATACATCAGCCCCTTTTTTTATTTCATTTTCCCGATTCCTCCTCCTTCCCAAATCGGGAAAACCCGATTTCGATCTCCCACGCCGCCCTCGCCCCCTGTCAGTTGTCGCGCCCTGTCCCATCGACACAGCCACCGCGGTGGCCACTCCGACCAACCCTCGCCCGACGCGAGCCACCCCCCTGTCGCTCTCCCTCTCCACAATCCCCAAATCTTCCGAGAAGCCCTAGAACCCGACCCCAAGCCCAGATCGAGCAAAGCCACCACCTTTCCGCCGCAGGGGGGACCCACCGCCACCCTTGGCTCCGCACTCCGACGCCGCAACCGCCGGGCCATCGCTGCTTCCTCCCTCCACCTCAAAACCGCCCTCCCCCTAAGCCTCCTTCTCCTCTTTTATTTCAAAGTCACGCGAGAACCCTGAAGCCATCAGAAATCGCCAAGCCTCACCTCCGACGCAGCGCACCATAGCCCCCTCTACCAATTTGAAATGTAAGTTTTATTCATTTAAATTTATTTAAGTAAATCAGTTTTAAAAGGGTGATTAGCATAAAAATAAATCAGTTTTAAAAAGGTAATTAGCACAAATATAAATTACATTGATTTAAAAATATATAGTTAGAAATATATATATGAATTTTATATATTTGCAGTAAGATAAAAATGTAGTCTTTTATAATATAAACATCGCCAAAAAGATCTGATTTTTTAAAAGAGAAAAGATTATATTTTTATAAGTGAAAAGTTAGATCTTTTAAAAATAGAAAGACGAGGTTTTTAGAAATATATAAACATCATATTAAAAATGTGATTTTTACTGTGAACAGCGTGAAAAGAACTGCATTGGAGTTGCAAACAGATCCAGACGGTTCAGCAGTTCAAAAGCAAAGCACGGCGGAGTGGAACCCTCTGTGAGAACTTCTCACCTTAAATATACTTTTCTAGTTAAATATATATACTAGGATGCAGACGGTGTTTAGTAGCACCCGACACCATCGTCTACAGACCATGGACTTGTTTGTTTGGTTGTGTAGTTGGTTAGATTATTTGTTTTGAATTTGATTGTTTGGTGAAATGGAATGGATTTGATTGATATGTGGATGGCGTAGGCCATTATTGGACTGGGGATAAGGCTAGGCCTTGTCCCGTTTATAGTATCGTGCTGTTATGCCGCCGAAATTTTCTAAAATATGTTAGAAAAATAAAGATATCATTTTATTTAATAAATGAACCGAATAGAATATTCATAGGTTGAATAAAATAATTTGGTCGTTAAAAATATAATTTTTAACGCGAACGTGAATAAATAAATATTCATTTACAAACCAGACGGTTTGTTTATGTACACCTATTTGAAGGACATTGATTGCGACGATAAATTTTACACATTGCCCAACTGCACAAATAAAATATGTGTTTGATTGTTTGAAACCCCACACGGGTATTGGGATAAAATACGGCATACACTAATCCCAGTAATTAGTTATATGTCGATCGATTGATTGACAGGCTGTTATAAGCGTTAGATATCTATATTTGATGCTTATACAGAGTAGTACACTTTGGATGATGGTTGATTATTTATCGTTGCTATTATATACATGTGTTGTATGGAATCCATATAATTAACATTATATGGTGACTGATTGGGCCTCATGTCAATTTAAAAAATAAAGAATATTATAAAATAAAGGTTCATGTGTTGACAGTACTCATCCGTTGAGATTAGTCATGTGTTGAACGAAATATTTTAACAATAAAATTTACATCTTTATCATATATAAAATTAGAAACTAACTGGAAAATAAATAAGATGAGTGGTCTCCTGGATATTGATCTGATGTTGGTTTCGGCCTTCGGGGTTAATATTCAAGGAATCGTTCTCTTACTAATTTACGGTTGGAGTCTGATTTGAAATCAAACGATAGATACCATAATTTTTATAAAATATATTAAATAACAAAAATAGTCACACGTGGACAGTACTCATTCGCTGAGATTAGTCATGTGTTGGCAAAAATATAGAGTCATGTATTAAAAGAAATACAGATTCATTTGTTGAATAGAATAACGAAGTTATTGAAAAATATAAAGCCGTGTTGATTAGAGACGCGCTATTTTGACGCGAATGATATTTATATCGATTATATTCGTTTTTATAATGAATATTGAAAAGAGATAAAAATCAAATATTTATAAAACGAATTTGAATTGAATTGAATAGCAAACGAATTTGAATTGAATTGAATTCAATTGAAAACGAATCGAAAAAGAATTGAAATCGATTTGAATTGAAATCAAATAGAAACGAAGGTAAAACGAATTTATAAGAAAAAAATTCAATTTTGATTTGAATTTGAAATGGAAGTTGAAATTGTTTTTGAAACGAATTTAAAACTATTTATAAAGTTCGTTTTAAATAGAAATCGACGAAATATATATTATATATATAATATAATGGCCTGAATAGAACGCGCCGCGCCGCGGTAGTTCGTAAATTTCGACCATTGACTTCGAACAGACATTTCGGGAGATCCGACTGTCGGATTCTCCTAAAACCGGAACCGTTGGGTTCGTATCGTAAAGAGCTTTCTAATGAATATTAGAAATTTGAAATCTAACGGTTGGATTTGGAGATACGTCCAAATCAAATTTGGAAAAGGTTGCTGTAAGTGCAGTTCGATGGCCGTTGATGGAAATCGACTGTACGGGCCTTGATAAAATTATTAAAAATAGTAATAATTTGTGTAAAATCATAAGAAATGATTTGGGAAAAATTGGGATGAAAAGTCCCACATTTGTAAAGATAAAAATTGATTTTTATCGAAATGAACTAGTTTTGAACTAAATTTAAAACCCAATTATTTCTAAATAAATAAATTGGATTTAAAAGGGGTTTTAAATAATCGGAATTTCTAATATATTTGATTGGAATTGAATTAGAACTGATTTGTGGGTTTATCGTGAACGGTGTTTTAAATAACACTTGTTCTTTAACCCGATAATAAATCGAATGTGATTTGGGTTTATCGTGAACTGTGTTTTAAATGACATTAGCTCTTTAACCCAGAAAAAGGAGTTTTAATGAATCTGAAATTAGATTGAAATGTGAATTGATAATGAAAATTATCAAATTTGGAAAGTGAGCGAAAATGGAGTATCACCCGTTTTGCTCCAAAGCGATAGTTAAATCTTTAATTAGATTTGAACGTGAAATGGTAATTAATTTTACCGATAACACCGTGGTATTAGATATGGAGTATTACCAGTTTTGCTTCATGGGATGAATAGGTTGGGATTGGGAAATAAAATAAATAATTACTTCGGTGTGGTCCGCTAATCTCGACTAGTTTGAAATGACATCTAAAGGAAGATTAAAGAATAAATTTCAAGGAATTTATCTTTGATAAAATTAATGGGAACCTTTCCCTAAGAATGTAAAATTTAGAAACTAACTGTAGGTTAGCCAAGAAGGATGGTTTTCTAGGTATTGATCTGATGTTGGTTTCGGCCTTCGGGGTTAATATTTGAGAAATTGTTCCCTTGCTAATTTACGATTAGTGACTGCTGAATTGGAATGAGGCGTATGTTGTGTTTGTGTAACATTCGTTTATTATATACGCGGGTTGTTCGGAAAGGCCGGGTTTATACCCATTCCGAATAACCGATTCGACGATAAGTTGAAGACGGTGGTGGAAGACCGGAAGTCTTCACATCGTCTGGGTGATTACTGATGATCTTGATTGGGCTGTACACCCAAGATGAGGGAATCAGTTAGTGGTCGTCCAGACGTACTTGGAGATCGATGGATATGCGAGGAAAGTGCCTCCAGTTTCGTTCAGACCCAGAACGAACTTGTAAATGGACTGTGTGTCTGACATTGGATTTTATCCTGTGTTGATTGATCTCTATTAAATATACATCTGTTTGGCGGCGGAGAATCTATTTTCTTGCTTAACGCCCTTCTCTGAGACGTACGAGCTCAGAGGTTGTATATCGATGGACATCAGTCGCATGACATGAATTGTCTGTGTGGCACGCCTAAGTGGCAATTGATCAAGGCTTCTGTTGAAAAGCAAAGTCTTGTGGTTGATGATCAAAGCATGGCCTACGTGGCAGCTTTGTGTATAACGTGAATTCGTGAGCCTCACACCTCGGTATGAGTCAAAAACGGGATAGTGACTGCGGGGAGAGCACGACGTTTCTTTCTAGCTTTGGTGGTGTCAGTGACTTACCAGCCCTGACATTTATATACTTTTCACCTATGTAGTTGTTGGATGAGGCGCCTCGATTTTAGGTCTGTAAGGACCGGGAAACGTGTGTTCAGGAATAATTAATCCTCAAACATAAGAGAGGACCGGCCCTAAAGATCCAGGGGTTACCCAGAGTGTGTAGTCCCGAGGCATTTGCTAGAGTGTCTCGAATTGGAGAGGAGCTTGCCCCTTGCCTCGACTCATGACGGAAATCCAATTTCCAATACGTGATATTTCAGTTTTATTTGTAGAGCCTAGTATGGCGACATGATATATGGTACCCATGCCGTCTATGATTGATATTTATAATTAAAATTGTTTTGACACTATACACTTATAATAGTATCAAATGATTTGTTTTTAAACGTACCAAGCATGTTTGGCTATTATAAGGGAAAACCCTATTCTCCGGCTTGCGTTGCATTGTGTGATGGGACCTGGGTCTTATAATAGCTTCATTTTTCGAAAAAGCATTGCGTTATTTAGACTATGCATTGGTATCCTTGGGAGGAAACCCGTTCCTTGTTATACGGCGTGGTCCCTGGAATTACTCCTTTTTAAAGTAAAGTTTTAAATAACTGTTTTAGTTCTCACACCAGTCACATGACTGACCTGGAGTTTATTGTTTTAACCTAAACTCTGGGTGCCCCTTTTTTTGACACGGGCAGCTAGTAGTTTTGGTTTTTGCAGATTTATATTCAGAGGATCCTGGTCTACAGCTGGAATGATATCCGGAAAGCTCTGTATCCGTATATCACCTTCAGTTGTGCTTTGTATTATTTTCTGCTGCTATGTAATTTATTGTAATATCTGATATTTATCGAATGTAATTTATTCAATTATACTCTGTATATCCTTATATTTTGATGGAATTGTTGTTATAAACAATGAAATGTTCTTTCGTCAGCGTTCTGATTAGTCTTGTCCTCAAAGTATCCGCTCTTTCCTTCATGGGGAAGTAACGGGTCCTTACACTTAGCATTCTCTATCAAATAAATTTGAAAGGTTATCTCTCGTCTTGGAGGGCGCCCTCTCACCTCCTAAAATACGTTTGGAAAATCTCTCACCACGAGTGCCAAGCTAAGATCATTGATAGAAGTATCTAGGGACTCTAAGAAGCTCAACATGAATGTCCCTAGGGTTCGCAAGATATCTCAAGGGCCCTACCATGACAAGTCATCAATCTCCCTACCCTCCTCTTGCAGTCAAGAAGGACACCATACATGGTTAACCAATCCATCCCTAGAATAATACTATACTCCGAAAACCCTAGTACATAGGCATCACAATCCAACTCGATGCATAAAATAAAAAGTCTCAAACCCTTACACATCATAGATAAGTGAGTTGAACCTCCTTATATGGTTTGAAACTACTACAGGATCAAAAAAAGAGATATACTAAGGTGCAGACAATTGACTAATGAAGTAGAAATAAACGAATGTGAAGTGCTAGAATCAAATTAGGTCCTAACTGGAAAGTCATAAAGAGAGATCAAACCATCGATTGTGACCTTCCTGCCCTTATCCTGACTAACATTAGCCTGAGCCGCCTCCAATGCATGCATCTGCGCTCTAGATGAACCAACTACTTGCCCTTGCTTCTGAGACACTGCCTAATGTAATGACCTGGCTTTCCACAATTAAAGCAGCTCTCTTTCTTAGTAGCCTTCTTGCAGTCTCTCACAAAATGCCATGTCATGCCGCATTCATGGCATATAACATCCTTCTTAATCTGAGCTTTTTCTATCTTCTCACCCTTCGTTTTATTAACTTTCTTGCGCCATCATTTATTTTTCCCAACATTTTCCTTAGCCACCTCAGCTTTACTTTCCACAAAATCACCTTTCCTTTCCTCATGCATAAGCGCCGTTTCAACAAGATTCTCAAATGTATCACCCAACAGAATGTGAGTCACAGCAAGTCCCTGTAGAGGTTAATTCAAACCCTTAGCGAAACCCACAACCTTCTTATAAGCTGTATTCACCAAATCCATCATAAACATAGCTAGTTCATTTAACAGATTAACATATTCCTTTATCGAAAGATCACCCTGTCTCAGTATTAGAAACGTCTATAATTGCATGCCCTCTTCAGCCTGAGGTAGAAATTTCCTTCCGAACCTCTCTGTAAAGTCATTCCAAGTCTCAAAACCATGCTTAACTTAAGCCATCTCTTACCAAAATAAAGCCTCGTCCTTCAATTGCCATGCAGCCAACCTAACTCTCCTCCTATCATCAAGCTCTCAAAGACCAAATATGCGCTCAATGTTCCTGAGCCAAGCGTGTGCGTCGATAAAAGTCTCTAAACCAAGGAAGGTCTTGCCACCAAGAGAAGTGAAATCCTTGCAAAAGTTAGAGAAATCAGCCGTTGGTGGTGGGTTAGGAGGAGCCACCACGGCTGGAGTGGGAGCTTGGGCATTCCTCTACCCTTCGGCTGGTGCCGTAGCTTCTGCATACCTACGGAACCAAGTCAGAATGGGGATACCCTCATGGATCTTGGGATCCTAGACATGCTGCAGACGAAAAAGAGAGAAGGATTCAAGAATGAAATCAAGGGAATATTGTAATTGACTTGAGGGGATGTTTTGCAAAAACAACTTTTTATTTTAAAAACATTTTTCTTTAAAAGACTTTTTCTTTTTAAAGAAAAAACCTTTTTATCATCTTGTAACCTTCGGCTCTAATACCAAATGTAACACCCTACATTTCTTAATGCCACCTGTATGAAGATTTTGTTAAGAATTATGAAGAGTATAGGTATAATGTAATATCACAGAGACTAAAATTCATAAGACATCATATGGAAATCACAGCGGAACTTAATTTTTTTTTTGAAAGCATAATAAAAGTGTCATTACATCATAGAACACAAAAACTACAGTTGTCTCACGGAAACTACATAATCAGAGTATCATAATAAAAATCCTCCTCAATGCCAAATATAAAAATATGTAGAATGTGGAACAATACATGTAAACACAGAGAATAAGACAAATGAGAATCTCCAATGGGTTGAGCTGGGACAAACCTCTCTTAAGCACTAGATCCTCCACCCTGAGAACCTGGTGGGTGGAAAGGAAGGAAGAAGAGAGAAAGAAAACTAGTCAGACATAAAGCCTGGTGAGTCTAGTAATTACTAGCATGGGTGATGAAAAAGGAAATCTAATCAAAATAATAGTGTAAAGCACAACTTAGAAAATAAGAACATGAGGATGAGCAAGACTATAGTCGATTGTCAAATCATTCATTTTTTTGCACCATTTGTTGAAACTTTTAATTAGGATATAATATAATTCTACCCATCGACCGGATCCTAAACCACAATTGTGATTACCTAGGCCAACTATGGTCTAGGGTTTTTCAGAGCTGATCCATCAGCTCTAAGGACATAGCGTAAATCACCGACATCACATAGTCTTATCTTCCCTAATCGACGGGATACTTGCTTACCGCCCAGCCGGAGCGCATTCGTACCCACCTCGTTTGGACCTCTTACCATCCATTACAATATAAGTGTGCCTTCATCTCCTTGTGAGACCTCGGTATAGCATGATAAAAAGGAATACTGTACGTACGGATCCCCAACCAAAAACACAATTTGACATAAGTCACCCCTAGACTTAGTCCCCAATTTAATTTACTACCGCCAAAGCCACCATAGTATTATTGTTGACCACCTAGCTACCCCCAAACCTCCATTGAATTGTCAAAAAACCCCTAGGTCACTATAAATAAATCATTTTAGTTGGCCTCTTATGTTCCCTAATCAGCCCACCCTTGCTGTCGGAATGGACCGCTACGTCTAATAGGAGCCCCTTATTTTTCCTAATTAACCGTAGCCGCCGGAACAGGCTCCTACTACAAATTTTATTAATAAGTCGTTTATTTTCGTAATTAGCTTATGCTGTCGGAATAGACCATTACAACTCATGCTTATTAATTGGTTTATTTTAAACTTAATGCCAATCTTAAGTTTATCAATAAGCATACTTTCTTCATGTAACTTTTTTTCATAATATAGGTTGTTTGTAAACTTCAATTTACAGGTTGTTTATAAACACCACTTTTGTTTAATTTCATTGTAAAACCCAAACCCCGCTATTAACGTCTATCCAAAAGTCATTTATTCAGTTTATCAAAGTTATAGTACAATTATCCTTTATTGCACAAACTCAATAAGCTCAATTTATCATTTTTATCATAATTCTTATTTTTCCCAAATAAGCTTTTATTGTCAAATTCATATTTTTACCCAAATTGCGCATAAATAAAAAGAATAATGGTTTAGGCTCTTGAAGGCCTAAACTCGACATAAAAATTAAATGGACAATGGCCTAGGGTCAGATAAATAAGAATAGATTTAAAATAAAATAGGGTTGAATCTGAACTGGAATAAAATCAAATACGAAGAAAAAGGGATAAAGATTAACTGAACAAAATTACAGTAACATGATAGATACTGAAACAGATAAAAGGAAGGATAGAGGCAAAAATCAGATTACGTAGTTTATTAATAGAAAAGAAAACTGAAATCTGAAGAAATCAACAACTATTATACTGTTAAGATATACCCCAATATATATATTGAATCTTGTAGTTACTGAAATTACTCATTATTTTAAGAAAATTCAATTAAGTCTCGGTAGGAAATCTCTGTCTATGAATGTTCTCACAAATATGTGCAAACCCAAGCCTCAGTACTCCATTAAAAATATTTGAGAAGATGGTTGTTTATGATGGAGGCAGAGAATGAAAGAAACGGAGTAGGAAGAAATAGGTTAGGTTTGGAGCCATATTTATAATAGAGCTAGGGGATTTAGGATCATTGGATTTTAGGTTAAAAACTTAGGCCTTTAAATCAGAAGAATTCTCCAGAAGAACGCACCTGAAGCCAGCTGAATCGGCCAATAGTGTGTGCACTAGGTTGCGCACGTTGCTAGATGGGTCAACAGGCTTGGCGTCTAGGCCGCCCAGCTGACCGTGATTTCCCCTTAATTAATTTCCAATTAACTCGATGTTTATTCCAATTTCAAAGTTTTAATTTTAAACTTCTTTCTTTCGTACCTTCTTTGTTATAAGTCCGATTTCAACAAACCTAATGTTTATCTTAGCCAGAATTTCCTAACGGACCCAATGGTGCAACCCCTATTGCCCATTTTCCAATATTTTTCTGATTAATATTTATTTTATTTAAATTTCTTTATTAAAATTTAGGTTGTTACATGAGAGGATAGTGAGTTAAGAAAAGAAATGGTACGAGAGGGTGATTTGATAGGGGATTTAGGGTTCGGGTTGATCGGTGACACGGTGGGAGAGAGGAAGTGATTTTGTGACACCCCACGTCTATTAATATCACTCGTTAAGAGAATGCATTAAGTTTCGTGAAGCGTTATAGGTAAACAGAAATAGAAACATTACAAGACAGATATAAAATAGCAGCGGAAAATTTAAAACTTTATTAATCACAAAGCATCATAGTTCAAAACTTGGTTACATCATATGTCTGAAATACATAAAACCCAATACATCATTGAAATTTCTTTCTTGTACTTAAAACTTCAGAGTACAATAAAAGAAGCGTAATCCCCAAAAGAAACATAGCCATAGTAGCAAAGATAAGAGCTCGAGCAATACATCTAAGCAGCTCCAAGCAAAAAGATAACAGAATCCTGATCAAGCTTGAGTATTCCCACCCTGAGAACCTAAGGGGGAAATGGAAGGGAAAGAAGAGGAAACAAAAAGGGTTAGACATAAAGTCTGGCGAGTGCAGTTACTTCTAGCATAAAAATAAGTAAAAGTATCATGAAAGGCATATAAAATTGATAAGAGAGATAACAACATATAAGACAGGTATGTCAAGGTAAACAAGATGAACATGACAAAATAAATAGCACTTCCCTAACACTTTACTTCCTCTGCACCAATGCTAGTACAACAGATATGTAACAGGATTACATACTCCCTAATTACTTAACAGAAACAGGATGATCCCAACAGAAATATAATGGTAGTTTTAGGTGCACTCTAGTAACGAGTTTTAACCCAAACAGAATTAATCAGTACCAAAATAGAAATAACGGGTGTTAGCCCAGGCAGAAACACAGGTACCCCACAGAAACAGACAGGACAAGATGTACCCTATTTACTACCCCCCAATCGACCGACTCCTTATCCCGTAAATACCTGGGTCGGCGCTACAGTAGGGTGTATTACTTCCTAAAGTGACAGCCTACAGAAGGACACATACCTAGTTACTGGTGCTACAACGGCTTATTTTCCCAGATGCAGGTCGTACTCATGCACGCACATGAGTCCGTTGGAACGTTCCAGCACACACCTCCTCTCAAATGAACCTCTTACAATCAGTTCAGTAAGTGTGCCCTGACCCCTACCTAGTGCAGGGTCCCTTTAATTCCAGAATGGGTTACTGACTACTGTGTGTCCCACATAACAGATGACACAAGTCAACCCTTACAGATCTTGTGTCCCCAACTAATGAGGATTTTGATAGGTTATGCCTAACAGATTTAACAGATTCATATAAACCCCTACAGATTTGCGGGTTAAACGCTACAAGTTAACGGGTCCATATAACCCCAACAGATTTAATAGGTTAAGTTTTCTAAATTAACAGGTTCGTATAACCCCCATAGATTTAACAGGTTTACTTAACCCCACAGATTTAATTGGTTTACTTAACCCACTGATTAACAGGTTTAATTAACCCCACAAATTTTATAGGCTTACTTAACCTCACCGATTTAACATGCTTATTTAACCCCACATACTTAATAGGTTTACTTAACCCCATAGATTTAACAGGCTCATACAATCCTTATGGATTTAAACAGGTAAAGTATTACAAATTCATTATCATACATCCATTTATGGTAAAAATGCGCTAGACCTCCCACATTAAGTCTACCATTTGTGGATGTTGGATATGTCGATCGAGTCTGGGCAGACTTCTTCCACAAGTTGGACTTAACCTCATGTCTTAGCACCGTCACGTGTTTATGCACTCAGACCCCTCACATTAGATTCACCACTTGTGGTCGCTGGATATGTCGGTCGGGTCCGGGCATACTTCCACCACAAGTATAATCTAACCTCGTGTTTAAGCGTGGTTATAGTTTTCTAATTACCGTAATTCTAGGCATCATAATTCATTAACAAGTATTCCTATTTTATTATAGGTTTTCATGCCCCTTTCCCAAGTCATATTCATCATGTGCTATATGCCCAAATTAAGATCTTTAATCACAGTTTGGCTTATGCCCCAAATCCATATTCATGCTTTCAATTCAAGTTCTGCCCCCAATTTGCTAATACAAATTATTTCCCAGTTTTAACGGATCAAACAAGCTTAACAGATTCTTTACAGTTCCAATAACATGTTTCGCTTAATCTTAAATTAAGCCTACAAACTTTTATGTCCTAAACCACAAGTCATAATTTACCATATAAATCATGCCCCATTTTTTAGTCCAATTTCAGAATATAGTTTATGTCCCCAGATCCCAATCGTGATTCAAAGTACAAGTTATGCCCCCAAATTACCATTTCCAATCATTCCCAATTTAATCCAATTTCGTTCGTGCGCATATTTCAGCGATATCGGCCTAGGCTCGAAAGTAGCTTGGCTATAAAAATAAAAGGGAAAGAGACAGAGAAGGACATAATAGGCATAAAACCAACAGTAATAGAAATAGGCATATGATAGCAGAAATAAGCATATAAGAACAGATCTGATGAACATATATAGGCATATACGAATAGATCTGATGAACAGAAATAGGCATATAAGAACATATCTGATATGATTCCAATAGTCACATGCTTAGATTTAATTCATAAGCATGCCAAGACTGCATTTTAATTATTTTTGTCTAAAAATAACGTAGACTCAATGAGAATAGATCTAAGAGATAGAAGAATAGTTGCAGATGTTGAATCACATACCCCTAAACTTGAATGACTTGATTGTTAAAGAAGAAAAGGCTTGATTTAATCTGGGCAGAGGCAGCATCTAGTTCTCCATTGTTTTTAGTGTGGAAAAATAAGAGAAATGGGGTCTTATTTATAGCCAATAGCCAATGAACCAAGCCACAAATAAGTCCACGTTCAGAAAGTCGAATCTGCCCAGATCTTTATGGGGATCGACCCCACCACCTTTGGGTGTCGACCCCGGGGTCGACCCATGGGTCGACCCCTGGGTCGACCCACCCAGCGGGGACTCGGGTCGACCCCCAGGATGGGTCGGTTCCGCGTTTCGGCTTCCCGTTTGCTGTTTTGAATTTTTTTAATTATATATATACATATATATATATTCTCCTTATGCGTATACAAACTTCAAACCTTAATAACTTTTTCATACGATGTCCGTTTTATATAAACACAAACTTAGTGTCTATCTTAACAGAATTCCGAGACAAACACAATGTCGCAGTCTGTTTTACTTAATTCCCAATATTTAATCAAGTATTCCTTATTTTATCATTTTAATGTGTTGTTAAAATTACAAGGTGTTACATTCTCCCTTATTTAAAGGATTTCGTCCCCGAAATCTCCAAGTTAAGAAGAATGTATATCTTACCATCCGTTACCCATCTACTCATCCACCAATCACAGACATCCATTGTCCTAGAAAGACTTCTAATGTTTATATGAACATATGCAAAGGTATGTGTATATGTCCTTATACTAGTGCGAAGATCATGCGGTCTATAGATTCAGTCTACCTCCTTAATGCAATATATGTTAGTGCCATGAATCCAACATGTATGCAAATAATCCAATTATAACATGTAAGTTCTATATGTGTGCATAATCATCCGTCCAAATGCAACATCCATATGATGCTACACTCACTTTCATCCATTAAAAGAAGGAAAATGCACACACATCCATATGCAGTATGAGAGTGATTAAGCCAATTTAATGCCTGATGCATGTGTATATGCATCCACGAGCAACCACTAGCAAACACTTGAATCCACTTGCATCCATCAAACATAACATATCTTAAACACATGTTTACATCCATGAGATTTCTATATAAAGGTCGAAGAATCGATCGATAGATATACACGAATGACAGAAGCAAGTACGAATAACAACTTGGAAAAAGAAGTTAAGAACATAGTCCCTAAAAGGAAAAGGTATGTAGCGCGATCCTTGTCTTCAGTCTACCAAGTTGCATCCGCGACGTCTTCTCCTCATTGCAATTTTAATAACTTAACCTCTCTGTTGCGCAGTTTCTTAACCTCTAATCCAAGTATACGGGTAGGAACTCATCTAATTATCGCCTCCCATTCTATCTCTACTTCCTCAAGAATGTTCGGCTCAACTACCTCTGTTGTATCGTGCATACACTTCCATAAATAAGAAATGTGGAAAAACATCATGAATATCCACACATAAGCGAAGCGAGTTGTACGCCTTAGTTGCAAAGACGACCGGAGCACCCCATTCTGATATGCTTCGCCTAACCAACACCTTTTCAAGTAGCTCCTCTACTTGTTTGCTGAGCTCCCTCCTTTCCTTAGGAGTCATATGGCGCATAGGTAATGCAACTGGCTTTGTATTGTCCACCAAGTATATATGGAAATCGATCTCGCGCCTCAGAGGTAAGCCCCGTACCTCATCAAACACATCAGGATAGTCACGGACTACAGGTACAGATCGCTGATCATCGATAGACGCATCAAGAAACTCTAGGAAACTAAGCATGCTAGACCCTATTGGGTTACTAGAAATCTCGAGAGTCCTCCCACGGCAAGTCAGAAATTTAATGACCTTCCTCTAACAATCTAGAATGGCACCATACATGGCTAGCCAATCCATCCCTAGAATCAAATAGTATGACATAAAATCAAGCACATATGCATCGCATTCAAACTCGACGCCTAACACAGATATTCTCAAACCTCGACAAATCATAGACAGATGAGCCGTACCACCAATGGGGTTTGAGACAACAACGGGATCCAAAACCACACTAGTACTAGGTGTGGAGACTCAATTACAAAATCAGATATAAAAGAGTTAGAAGCGCTAGAATAAAAAAGAGTCCTAACCAGATGATCGCAAAGAGAAATCAAACCTTCAATAGAAACTTCCATACCTCTGTCCGGTACACTGGCCTTGAGAGCATGCATCTGCCCTCCAAAAAGGTCCTGCCCTTTGGCCCTGTTCTTGCTTCTTTGGGCACTCTGACTTCACCACTGTTGAAGCAAGCATTCTTCCTTTTTCTGCATTCTTTGACCAAATGACCCACGTTCTCGCAACCATGACATTTCATTTTGCCTTGAGTTTTGTCGTGCTTTCTGCCCTCTTGTTGTTGTTCTTTCTTAGGCCACACTTTCTTGTTTTGTGTTTCCTTAACCTTAACTTCCTTCTTTTCAGCTTTATCTTCCTATGCATTAAAGCCATATCAACAAGCCTCTCAAAAGTTGCTCACATTGGAATATGGGGGCATAGCTAACCCATGAAGAGGTTCATTCAGTCCTCTAGCAAATCGCAAAGCTTTCTTATGCAGGGTATCTACTAGTTCCAAACCAAACCTTGCAAGTCGGTTGAATTTGTTAACATATTCTTTGATAGCCATGCCTTCTTTCTTGAGTGCCAGAAACATTTCCATTTGCATGCTTTTCTCAGCTTAAGAAAGAAATTTCATTTCAAACCTTTACCGAAAATCATCTCAAGTCTCCACTGGACGCCTTGCTTGTGTCACTTCCCACCAGAACGAAGCTTCATCTTTCAATAACCAGGTGGCTAACTGAATCTTCCTACGATCGTCCACTTCGAAGATTACAAACAGATCCTCCGTTTCTTTGAGCCAATTCCTTTCCTCTACGAACGTCTTGGTTCTACGGAATGGCTTCCCTCCCAAAGCATGGAAATCTTTGCAGATCTTAGAGAAGTTATCTGCACGCGGAGGAGGAGGAACGACAGTTGCATCTGGGGGAGGAACGTCAGCTTGACCATCGGTAGGCGCCGTGGCCTTTAGATACCTAAGAAACCAGCCTGGTATCGTAACGCCCTCTGGAATATTAGGTTCCCCAGATATGCTGAAAAGAAAAGGAAATGGATTCAGACTAAGGATCGAAAGTTATTACATATGGCTTTGGGGAATATGTTTTTCAAAACAGACTTTTCTTTCGAAAATTCTTCCTTTTAAAACATTTTTGATATTAATTTTCAAAATATTTTATCTAATCTGGTAACCTTCAACTCTGATACCAAGTGTGACACCCATTAAGAGAATGCATTAAGTTTCATGAAGCATTATAGGTAAACGAAACAGAAACATTACAAGGCAGATATAAAATAACAGCGGAAAATTTAAAACTTTATTAATCATAAACCATCGTAGTTCAAAACTTGGTTACATCATATGTTTTAAATACATAAAACCCAGTACATCATTGAAATTTATGTCTTGTACTTAAAACATTAGAGTACAATAAAAGAAACATAATCCCCAAAAGAAACATAGCCATATTAGCAGAGATAAGAGCTTGAGCAATACATCTAAGCAGCTCCAAGAAAAAAGATAGCAGAATCCTAATCAAGCTTGAGTATTCCCACCCTGAGAACCTGGGGGGGGGGGGGGGGAGGGGGCGGAAAAGAAAGAAGAGGAAACAAAAAGGGTCAAACATAAAGTCTGGCGAGTCCAATTACTTTTAGAATAAAAATTAAAAGTATCATGACATGCATATAAAATGGATAAGAGAGATAACAACATATAAGACTGGTATGTCAAGGTAAACAAGATGAACATGATGGAATAAATAGCGCTTCCCTAACACTTTACTTCCTCTGCACCAATACTAGTACAACTTATATGTAACAGGATTACATACTCCCTAATTACTTAACAGAAACAGGATGATCCCAACAGAAATATAAAGGCAGTTTTAGGTGTACTCTAGTAACGAGTTTTAACCCAAACAGAATTAACCGGGACCTAAACAGAAATAATAAGTGTTATCCCAAATAGAAACATAGTGTCACGGCAAGGAATTTCGCTCGGTCCGAACCAGTCGCTAAACCGACCCAGACCGCTCGAAACGCCCTATCGTGACAGTTGGTATCAGAGCTTTGGTTTACAAAGCAGAGAACAAGGCACATTAGAACCATACGAAAGAATTCATCAGATATTGGATTAGTAATATCCAATGAGAATGACTCGTTAGAGATGGGATCAGTAGTATCCTAGAACGAGTGTGAAGAGTAGTGTTTTTGATAAATAAAAGTGAAAATAAATTTTGTTTTGAAAATTTAAATCAATTATTCGTATTTGATTATTTATTTATATAGATGTGGACAATCCAGTATATATAGATTTTGCGTATACGTCTGATCCGCGTGTATTCGAAATTTTAATATACTGGATAGATATAGAATCACACTCTAGTCGCCCGGGGATGATGCTGATAATTGTGATCACATTATCAGTATTTATATTCGAGTGACGAAAGTGAGATTTCTATATATTTCCTATTGACTGGTGTGAGAACCAAAATTAGATAGGGCCTATTGTTGTGATTTGGCATAAAAATCTGATTTTTGACTATATATCAAAGTTATGCATTTGAAAAGCTAATCAACTAATTGATTGATGTTTGTGTTGTTTGTTTATTTGGTTGATAATTTTGAACCATTTAGCCTAATTGAATCAAATATTGAATTGTATTGAAAATTGGTCGCATCTGCTTGCATATACATGTATATCATTGAACAGGTCATAGCAAGGAGGCTAGAGCCGAAGAATAAAATTTGTTTGCCCGACAAATAGGTACATGTTTACTACATAATTTACTGTTTTGTTTGGGTGATGATGATTTTATGAGCCTATTGGCTAGCCGCTTGGCTTTTTCTTTTTCTTTTTGAGATCTGAAGGACCGGGGAAGCTATTTGAAATTCCCCGATGCTCCCGGTGCAGGGGAGGTTATGGCGAAATTTTTCAAAAATTTAGGGTGTTAGCCAAATTTTTGAAATTTTGAAAATTCTCAGAAACAGAAAAGTTAGAGAAGGGAAGCCAGATCGAACGTAGAGTTGAATGATCAAACCACTTTCGACTTTGTTCCTTTTCGGGGACGAAAAGTTTTAAGTGGGGGAGATTGTAACAACCCAGAAAATCTGGGCCAGTTTAAATTTTTTATTTTGGCCATTTTAGCGAATTTTGAATATTTAAAATGAATTATTTTAAATAATATCGACGAGAGAAATTTATTTTGAATATAATTCGACGTATATATTATATACGTCGTCGTTAGAATAAATAATTATATATAATTATAAAAGGAATTGAAAATGGCGCGGTAGTTCGATAATTCGATTTCAAACTTCAATTGAATGTACCGGGTGCAAAACAATCCGGATTTTAGTGAAACCAAAAACGATGGAATCTAATAGTGAATATCTTTCCAACGAATCCGGGAAATCAAGATTTCATAGCGGGAATCTAAAGATATGTCCAGTTGAAAATTCTGAATAGTCGCTATGGAATTCAGGCCCTTAAAAATGGACATTTTGCAAATGACCTCGGATTTCGACGAAACCTCTTTTGTTGGGTCCGTGATGTCAAGTTATTGCTAGGTTTCAAATTTCATAATTTTTCAAATCAATATGTGAGCGTGGCAAAGGAAAACGTGTTTGACCAGTTTCAGTTGATTTTAATCGACTGGAAATTGGCCATTTTTCCAACGGTCTCAGAATTCGGCGAAACTAGTTTTGTTAGGACCGTATCGTCAATACAAAGCTAGAAAATATTTTTCTGGAATTTTTCTAGTCAGTATGTGACCCCGGTAATTTGAAATGTACGTTTAAAATTCAATATAGTGATTTAAATGTAAATTTAACGGAAACTGATTGTAACGATCAAATCAGCTTGCGATACATATCCCATTGTGTTCGGAATGGGGGTAAAACGCTATGGGCGACAGGCGGTGGGCCTCGTTTCGAGGTCGTGGGTAAAAGTCAACTTTATGCAATTAAATTAATTAATAAAATAAAAAATATATATATTATATATTTCCCTCCCTCTCTTTATTTTCCCTTTCTGGCCCCCCCCCCCCCCCGATTTCATGAATCAGAAGAAAAAAAAAACGAGAAAAGGCGGAACCCTAGCCGCCGCTACCACTGTCGCGGCCCCCACCGCAGCGCCTCCACAGGCGGTGGCGCACCCCTCCCACTTCACCTCAACTCTGACGATCCCCATCTCTCCATCGCTGAAGCCCACCGCCGTAAAAATCCATTCAGGACTCGAACCAGAAACTGCCTCAACCCACTTCCTCCCACCACCGAAGACCAGTGCTGCACTTCCCCTCCGCCTTGCCTGCGCCTGGCCACACCGCGCGACGCCCCAGGCCTCCCTCTTCTCCGGCGCTGATTTGAACCCTAACCCAAAAACGAACTGTAAGTTTTTATATTTATTTAATTTTTTTTAGGATATAAAACCTATGATTTTCATACTATATTTGTATTAACCATGAAAGTATATATTTTTATTTTTATTTACATTTATTCATGTGAATTAAAAATCGGATTTTTTGTTTTATATGAAAGCTATGATTTTATACTAGAAAAGATTCGATTTTTAAACTTCGAAATAAAAATATGATTTTTATATATTGAACTTCGAAATAAAAATATGATTTTTATATATTGAACTTCGAAGTAAGAAAATATGGTTTCTATATTTTTAAAGTAGAAAATATGGTTTCTATATTTTTAAAGTAAGAAAAATATAGTTTTTATATTTTTAAAGAATTAAAAATATGATTTTTATATTTTTAAAGTATTAAAAATATAATCTTTACTATATAGAAGTGGTAGAAATATGATTTTTGTTTAGGTAGAGAATTAAAAATATAATTTTTACATGATAGGAATATTAAAAATATCATCTTTATATGTGTAGAAAAATAAGAATGAGATTTTTATAACGATGAAATCTTTAAATTTGAAAAGCGAAGTCTATATGTTTATAAAGGCGAAATCTTTATTTTAGAAAAGGCGAAATCTTTAGGTGGAAAATAGCGTGATAAAAATATAATTTTTATCTATATAACATAGCAAAGTAAAAAAATATGATTTTTATATATTGAACTTCGAAATAAAAATATGATTTTTATATATTGAACATCGAAATAAAAATATGATTTTTATATATTGAACTTCGAAATAAAAATATGATTTTTATATATGGAATAGCGAAGTAAAAATTCGATTTTTACATAGGTAGTGAAAGCGGACAACGAAGGTAACAAAAAGAGCGAGAATGGCGGAGACTTCTGCAAAAGAAGAGTCAAGATGTTTGGATAGCTTTCGGTGAGAATTTCTCACCTTTCAATTTCTTTTTCTAGTTATATACATATACTAGGATGCAGACGGTGCTTAGTAGCACCCGACACAATCGTCCACAGACCATGGACTTGTTTGTTTGATTGCAAAAATTAGTTAGATTATTTGATTGAAATTGAATTGTTTGGTGAGATGAATGGATTTGATTGATGTGTGAATGGCGTGGGCCTTCACTAGACCGAGGATAAGGCTAGGCCTTGTCCCGTTTCTAGTATCGTGCCGTTATGCCGCCGAAATTTTCTAAAATATGTTAGAAAAATAAAAATATCATTTTATTTAAAGAATGAACTGAATAGAAATTCATAAGTTAAAATAAAATGTTTTATCGTTAAAAATATAATTTTTAACGTGAAGTGAATAAAATAAAATATTCATTTACAAACCGGACGGTTTGTTTATGTACACCTATTTGAAGGACATTGATTGAGTCGATAAATTTTACACATCGCCCAACTGCACAAATAAAATCTGTGTTTGATTGTTTGAAACCCCACACGGGTGTTGGGATGAAATTTGAAGTTCACTCATCCTGATTGATTAAATATGTCGATCGATTGATTGACAGGCTGTTATAAGCGTTGAAGATCTATATTTGATGCTTATACAGTGTAGTGCACTTTGGTTGATGGTTGATTATTTTTCAATGCTATGATATACATGTGTTGTATGAAAATCCATATAATTAACTTTATATGGTAATTGATTGGGCCTCATTCCAATTTGAAAAATAAAGAATATTATAAAATAAAAGTTCATGTGTTGACAGTACTCATCCATTGAGATTGGTCATGTGTTGAACGAAATATTTTAGTAATAAAATTTACATCTTTATCGATATAAAATAAAAGTTCATGTGTTGACAGTACTCATCCATTGAGATTGGTCATGTGTTGAACGAAATATTTTGATAACAACTATTTTGAAAAAGAAATATTTGAAATAGAATATTTGAAAATAGAAATTTATGAAGCCGTGTTGATTAGATTGACGCCATTTTGACGTGAACGATATTTATATCGATTTTATTCATTTTGAAATGAATTGAATATAAAACGATTTCGAAATGAATTGAATATAAAACGATTTCGAAATGAATTGAATTAAAAACGATTTCGAAATGAATTGAATATAAAACGATTTCGAAATGAATTGAATTGAAAACGATTTCGAAATGGATTGAATTGAAAACGAATTCGAAAAGAATGGAATTGAAAACGAATTCAAATTGAATTGAAATTTGAATTGAATAAGAATGAATTTTAAAACGAATTTATAAAGAAGAATTCAATTTCGATTTGAATTGAAATGGAAGTTGAAATTGCTTTTGAAACGAATTTAAAACTATTTATATAATTCGTTTTAAAAAGAAATCGATGATATATATATTATATATATAATATAATGGCCTGAATAGAACGCGCCGCGCCGCGGCAGTTCGTGAATTTCGACCATTTATTTCAAACGGACATTACGGGAGATCCGACCGTCGGATTCTCCTAAAACCGGAACCGTTGGGTTCGTATCGAAAAGAGCTTTCTAAAGAATATTAGAAATTAGAAATCTAACGGTTGGATTTGGAATTATGTCCAAATCAAATTCGAAAAAGGTCGCTGTAAGTGCAGTTCGATGGCCGTTGATGGAAATCGACTGTACAGGCCTTGATAAAATTATTAAAAATAGTAATAATTTGTGTAAAATCATAAGAAATGATTTAGAAAGAATTGGGATGAAAAACTCCATATTTGAAAAGATAAAAATAGATTTTTATCGAAATGAACTAGTTTTGAACTAGAAATATAATTCTATTTATTTTTAAATAAATAAATTGAATTTGAAAAGGGTTTTAAAAATAACCAGAATTTCCAATGATTGCATTGGAGGGGATTTGAATCGAAATTGTCTTCGGAATATTTCGATGTTGGAATTCGGGATTATACGGATGTTGTTATGGAAATTTGAAAGATATATATTTATATCGTTATTTCCAATACGACATTTGTTAATCGTAGAATTTGATATTGAATATAAGCCGATATATTTTCTATTCAGAGCCTTGTATTGAATATCAAATGTGATTTGGGTTTGTCGTGAATGGTGTCTTCATTAACACTGTTCTTGAACCCAGTTGAGAAAAGATTAAATCTTTTTATTTAGATTTAATGAAGTGTACCAATTAAATGATATTTAATTGGAATTGAATTGATATTGATTTTTGGGTTTATCGTGAACAGTGTTTTAAACAACACTTGTTCTTTAACCCGATAATTAATGGAATGTGATTTTGGGTTTATCGTGAACCGTGTTTTAAATGACACTGATTCTTTAACCCAGTTAACGATTAAAACTAAGTGGAGTTTTAATGAATCTTTAATTAGATTGAAATAATCGAGAATGGAGTATCACCAGTTTTGCTCCAGGCGATAGTTAAATCTTTAATTAGATTTGAACGTGAAATGGTAATTGAATTTACCGATAACACCGTGGTGTTAGATATGAAGTATTACCAGTTTTACTTCATGGGATAAATAGGTTGGGATTGAGAAATTAAAACAAATGATTACTTCGGTAAGCGTCGTTAAATCCCGACTAGTTGAATCGAAATTCAAAAGGAGATTAAAGAATAAATTTAAAGGATTTATCTTTGATAAAATTAATGGGAACCTTTCCCTATGAATGTGAAATTTAGAAACTAACTGTCGGTTAGCTAAGCAGAATGGTTTTCTGGATATTGATCTGATGTTGGTTTCGGCCTTCGGGGTTAATATTTAGGGAATTATTCTCTTGATTAATTTACGGTTAGTGACTGATGAATTGGAATGGGGCGTATGTTGTGTTTGTGTAACACTTATTTAAAATATACGCGAGTTATTAGGAAAGACCGGGTTTATCCCATTCTGAATAACTGATACGACGATAAGTCGAAGATGAAGACGATGGTCGAAGACCGGAGGTCTTCACGTCGTTTGGGTAATTACTGATGATCTTGATTGGGCTGTACACCCAAGAAGATGGAAACAGTTGGTGATCGTCCAGACGTACTTGGAGATCGATGGATATGCGGGGTACTAGGTGCCTCCGGTTTCGTTCAGACCCAGAACGGACTTGTAAATGGACTGTGTGTCTGACATTGGATTTTAGTCCGTGTGATTGATCTCTATTAAATATATATCTGTTTGGCGGCGGAGAATTTATTCTCTTGCTTAACGCCCTTCTCTTAGACGTACGAGCTCAGGGGTTATATATTGATGGATATCAAACGCATGGAGTGAATTGCCTGTGTGGCATACCTAAGTGGCAATTGATCGAGGCTTCTGTTGAAAAGCAAAGTCTTGTGGTTGATGATCGAAGCACGACCTTTGTGGCGTAGCTTAGTGTAACGTTTACTTCGCGAGTTTCACACCCGGTATGAACCAAAAACGGGAGACGGACCTCAGGGAGGGCATGCGTTTCCTTCTAGCTAAAAAGTGGCGTCAGTGGTTTTACACGCCCTGACGAGTTTGCTTATGTGGTTGTTGCTGTTGCGAGGCGCCTCGGATATATCGGTCGTTCTCGAACCGATGGAGTCATTTGTTGGCTCATTGACACCCCAAAGGGTGGGGAAACGCAGTGTTCAGGCATTTTAATCCACATCGGTGGACCGGCCCTGTCGCTCCAAGGGTCACTCGAGCTCTGATCCTGAGACACGGGCTAGAGCGTCTCGAATCGGTTGAGGACTATCTTTTGCCTCGGTTCATAGACGAAATCCAATTTCCAAATACGTGACATTTGCGGTTTTATTTGTAGAGCCTAGTATGGCGACATGATATATGGTACCCATGCCGCCTATGATTGATACTTATGATTTGAAGTTGTTTTATACACTATGCACTTATAATAGTATCAAACGATTTGTTTTAACCGTATCAAGCATTCTTTGGCTGTTATAAGGGAAAACCCTATCCTCGGCTGCGTTGCATTGTGTGATGGGACCTGGGTCTTATAACAGCTTCATTTTTCTTTATTTAGCATTGCGCTGTTTGTTTTATGTACTGGTATTCTTGGGAGGAAACCCGTTCCGTGTTATACGGCGTGGTCCCTTGATTTACCAAATTTTAAAATAAAGAATAACTGTTTTAGTTCTTACACCAGTCACATGACTGACCTGGAGTTTATTGTTTTAACCTAAACTCTGGGTGCCCCTATTTTCCACACGGGCAGCTAGTAGTTTTGGTTTTGCAGATTTATATTCACAGGATCCTGGTTTACAGCTGGAACGATATCCGGAAAGCTTTGTATCCGTATATCTCATTCTAGCTGTGTATTGTATTATTTTCCGCTGCTATGTATTTAAATGTAATTTAAATCTCTGATATTTCTGTGTAATATTCATTTATACTCTGTATATTCTTGTAATCTGATGCACTGTTGTAATATACAATGAAATGTTCTTCTGTATGCGTTCTATTTTTGTCGTGTTCTCAAACGATAGGGCGTTTCGAGCGGTCTGGGTCGGTTTAGCGACTGGTTCGGACCGAGCGAAATTCCTTGCCGTGACACATAGGTTACACCATAGAAACAGACAGGACTAGATGTACCATATTTACTACCCCCCAATCAATCGGCTCCTTATCCCGTAAATACCCTGTGTCGGCCTCATAGTAGGGTGTATTACTTCCTAAAGTGGCAACCTACAGAAGGACACAAACCTATTTACTGGTGCTACAACGGCTCATTTTTCTAGATCCAGGCCGCACTCATGCACACACATGAGTCCGTTAGAACGCGCAAGTACACACCTCCTCTTAGATGAACCTCTTACAATCAGTTCAGTAAGTGTGCCCTGACTCCTACCTTGTGCGGGGTCCCCCTTTAATACCAGAATGAGTTACTGACTAATATGGGTCCCACACAACAGATGACACAAACCAACCTTACGGATCTTGTGTCCCCAACTAACTAGGATTTTGACAGGTTATGCCTAATAGATTTAACATATTCACATAACCCCCTACAGATTTGTGGGTTAAACTTTACAAGTTAACGGGTCCATATAATCCCAATAGATTTAACAGGTTAAGTTTTCTAAACAGGTTCGTATAACGCCCACAGATTTAACAGGTTCATTTAACCCCACAATTTAACAGGTTTACTTAACCGCACCGATTTAATAGGTTTACATAACCCTACAGATTTAATAGGCTTACTTAACCTCACCGATTTAACAGTCTTACTTAACCCCCACATACTTAATAGGTTTACTTAACCCCACAGATTTAACAAGCTCATACAATCCTTATGGATTCAAATAGGTTAAGTATTACAAGTTCATTACCATACATCCATTTATGGTTATAATGGACGTTGGATATGCCGGTATGGTCCAAGCAAACTTCTTCCACAAGTCGGACTTAACCTCGTGTCTTAGAACCGTCATGCTTTTATGCACTTAGATCCCTCACATTAGATTCACCACTTGTGGTCGCTGGATATGATGGTCGGGTCCGGACAGACTTCCACACAAGTGTAATCTAACCTCTTGTCTAAGCGCGATTACAGTTTTCTAATTACTGTAATTCTAGGCATCTTCATTCATTAATAAGTATTCATGTTTCATTATAGGTTTTGATGCCCCTTTCCCAAGTCATATTCATCATGTGTTATATGCCCAAATTAAGATCTTTAATCATAGTTTGGCTTATGCCCCAAATCCATATTCATGCTTTCAATTCATGTTCTGCCCAAATTTCCCAATACAAATTATGCCCCAATTTTAACGGATTAAACAAGCTTCACAGATTCTTTACAGTTCCAATAACATGTTTCGCTTAATCTTAAATTAAGCCTACAGACTTTTATGTCCCAAACCACAAGTCATAATTTACCATATAAATCATGCTTCAAATTTTTAGTCCAATTTCACAATATAGTTTATGCCCCCAGATCCCAGTCATGATTCAAAGTACAAGTTATGCCCCCAAATTACCATTTCTAGTCATTCCAATTTAACCCAATTTCGTTCGTGCGCATATTTCAGTGATATCGGCCTAGGCTCGAAAGTAGCCTAGCTATAAAAATATAAAGGGAATGAGAGAGAGAAGGACAAAATAGGCATAAAACCGATAGTAGCAGAAATGGGAATATGACAGCAGAAATAGGTATATAAGAAAAGATCTGATGAACAGATATTGACATATAAGAGCAGATATAATAAACAGAAATATGCATATAAGAACAGATCTGATTCCAATAGTCATAGGCTTAGATCTAATTTATAGGCATGTCAAGATTACATTTTAATTATTTTTATCTTAAAATAACGTAGACTCAATGAAAATAGATCTAAGAAACAGAAGAATAGTTGCAGATGTTGAATCACATATCCTTAATCTTGAATGACTTAATTGTTGAAGAAGAAAAGGCTTGATTTAATCTAGGCAGAGGCAACATCTAGTTCTCCATTGTTTTTTGTGTGCAAAAATAAGAGAAATGGAGTCTTCTTTTTAGCCATCAGTAAACGAACCAAGCCACAAACAAGTCTGCGTTCAAAAAGTCGAATCTGCCCAAATCTATATAGGGGTCGACCCCCCCTTGGGTGTCGACCCCAGGGTCGACCCATGAATCGACCCTAAAGAGCCCGGGTCGACCCCTGGGTCGACCCAGCGGGACTCGGATCGACCCCAAAATGGGCCGGTTCAGTGTTTCGGCTTCCCATTTGTTGTTTGAATTTTTTTTAATTATAGATATATATATTCTCCTTATGCATATACAAACTTCAAACCTTAATAACTTTTTTATACGATGTCCATTTTACGCAAACTTGGTGTCTATCTTAAGCAGAATTCCAAGAGAAACGAACAATGGTGCGGTCTGTTTTACTTAATTCCCAATATTTAATTAAGTATTCCTTAGTTTAGCATTTTAATGTGTTGTCAAAATTACGGGGTGTTACAGATTTGATTGGCGAATCATGATTTCTAGGTGAATAGGCAAAGAGTGCCTTGGGTTTCAAGTTAGAAAGTGCCCTTTTATGTACTCTTTCTAAGAGAACAATGTTGGGTGGAGTTCTAAAAAATCCACAGCAGAAGCATAACATAGGGCTCTTGCTGTCACGCGCTACGTATCCAGTGCCAGCGCAATTGAAATAACGGTTTTTGGATTTCAAAAATTCTAATGTGCGCGGGACAGAAGAGATTAGTGAAGGGAGACGTCAATTGGCCAACGAGTGCAAAGGTGGTCGCAATGACCGACCAGTTGCAAGCGCCGAGCTATAACAACAATGACGTACGAGCTATCAAGTTGCTGGGAAGAGCAAGGATGTAATGCCCTGCATTTTTTATTAAATAATAAATAAAATTTGTATAATTTTCAGAATTTGGTCACCAAACTAGCATCATTGCGTCCATGGCGATTTTTTAAATCAATTTTGACCTATGGTTTGCAACAAAACGGATTTAAAACGAAAAAGATATCTTTAAATGAAGTTTTAGAACAAATGTGAAAAAGAAGATATAAGAGGAACACAAATAAGAACAATAGCTACCAGTGTTTCTAATTTTGTGAACAAAAGCTAAGTTAGGTGAGTTGGTAAGGCATGCACTTCCCAAGGCAGAGGTCAAGAGTACGAGTCCCACCAACATCATATTTTTAATTTTAGAGGGACGACTAAAGAGATGCATGTTCTAAGAGAAAAATATATAAATGTACATATAAGAAAAAATATATATATGCGAGTATACAAATATACATGTATATGTGTATATATGTGCGTGCATATATATATATATATATATATATATATATATATATATATATATATGAAATCCAAAAGTAACCTGCAATCAATCAAAATAAGAAAGAAATAAATGTTGGCATAACGCAGTTTGAAATTTGAAAAAGAATGAAGTTGTGTGTAAATATATATGCATAAATTCAAAAATTGAAATTAAAGTGTAATTTAAGGGCGGAAGGTAAAAAATGTGGAATGAATGAAAAATAGGCAAGAGAATAGCTGCATTTGAAATTTGAATATATATTAAAAAGGAAGGAATCAATGAATTGATAGTATTAATAAAGACATTTATTGCACAGCTATAAACGGACAAATATTTGAAAAGTTCTACGCGTATATATGCGCATAATTTTGAAATTTAAAATTTGGGATAAGCCCTAGAATAAGGAAAGAAAATGAATTATAACATTATAGATTATAAGGTTAGCATCAAAAGTAGGTAAGAAATTAATCGTGTAGGAATTGGCCTGTACACGTTTATTTTAAACGTGTATGGTCCGACCCGTATAGGCACTTGGGTTGACCCATATCTGGTCTAGTGGTGTGAATTTTAGGGTTGGTGACATGCATTATTTTTCAACGATAGTTCTGATTACTTTTCCATGAATCTTACAAATCAGGTTCTTTTGAGCAGTTATAAATAAAAATCTAGGGCTAGCCGTCAAACTCATTATTTTTTGAGCAAAAGCGAAGGCCTTGCCATTTCATTTCTTCTCCAAACCTTTCTTGAATCAAGACAAATTAGCTTAGGCCTTCAGAAACAAGAGTTGGAGATTAAAATTCATAACTTAGGATTATAGTCGCTTAGATTTCCTTTCTGTACGAGTATTGAATCAAATTAGGGAGAAATCATAGTTAATAATTTTGAATCAGATTCTGGAATTAGAAAGCTAACCAGTGTGTGGATTTAAATTATACCTTTTGGTGATGGTATATTTATCATTTAAATTCCCCGTAATTCTTAACGTAATAAATAATAGAAATTGCGATAATTGTGATATAATTCATTCCCTAAGTACATTAAGAATGTTGTTGTATGAATTTATTCCATTAACTTCCTATTTGGGTTCGAGAATTACTGTAATATAAAAAATTGTGAATCTAACGGTGATTATGCATATATTATTAAGAAGGTAATTCAATGGTAAATTATGTATGTTCCCAAATTATATTATTTAGAATATAAAGAAATTGTTGGGTTGAGAAAGATTACAGTAAATTATGGGTAAAATGGAATAAGAATTAGCAAGCTTAATTTTGTAAAGAAACTTACCATGATTAAATTGGAATTTGGATTTGTGTATAAAAACTGGAAATAATATAACTCAGAAGAAAAAGAGAATTAGTAGTGGACCGAGTTAACTGGGAGTGGAAAAGGGATACATTTCCATAATTACCATTATGGTAAATTAAAGAGAACGGTGTTGCAAGAAAAAGAAATGTAATAAGGATTAGTGTTAAATAACGGGTTTTGCCATACTGCATGCTAGTCATACACACACACACATACATGATGTAATAAAAATAAATAGCTTGCAACTACAGATCTTAATTAATATATATTATGGAAATTGGTTTTTATGCATTTTCACCAACCAAATTAATGAGGTGTGTGAAATATTTCTTGCAATAATAAAAATGTACAGGATGGTAAATAAAGAAAGGTTACAATAGTAAAGGTTTAGTTAAATATTAAGGAGCCTAGAGGAAATGTGAAGAACGAGGAACACAACATATTGTAATTAATTATACAAATGGGAAGGAAATATAATAGGTACGCTTGGCCTAGGGACAAGTGGAATTATAACATAGATTATAATTAATAATGAAAAGAGAAGTTATTAATAGACCTTAGTTATGGGAACTAAGTTAATAAGTAAATCCATAGCAATGGTTATGGTAAGGATATAACATGGGTTATTATAAGAGGTAAGTTGAAAACTTATTACCAACCTTAGTTAGGGGAAATAAGTTAATAAGTTAATCCACAATAACAGTTGTGGTAACGATATAGCATGGAGTTATAAATAACATGAAAAACTAAAAGTAAGAAGAGGCTTATTATTAAAAAACTTATGAATGGAAAAATATTAAGTTTAATGAATGTAATAATAAGTGGTTCAAAGATACAGTCCATTCCGGCAGCGTGGGGCTGATTAGGGAAAATAAGTGGGAAAATGAAAGCTAACAAACCAGTAACTTGAATAGAAATGTGTTAATACTCAAGTTAGTTAGTAATGTTGTAAGTCAAAGCAAGCGCGTGATTAAAAGATTAGACGTAGGATCTAATAATGCGATGGCGTGATGCACTTAGACCAGTCTATATGTATGGAGATGAAGAACCCAATGGGGCAGATCATCGCGGTGTCTGGAGACACGAGTAGAGCGCGTCCAACTAGTTATTCTATTGAACTGGTGGGAAGTACGGGGCTTCTGCGAGACGTGGTAGGATACCCTGAGATGGCCCTCTGAGGAATAACTGGATGAAGCTGTCACTTGGAGGCAAGTCTGTTGCATCACCTAGAGTATACCTTGACTGCAATTATGGTGTAGCAGTCATAATGTTGTGGCAGATAGCATTGGGTTTTTCGGCGATTTGCCTTGCTTTGGGAGGAGGTGGTCAGGACCAAATTAAGGATAATAATTGTTGGATAATTGTCATTTGCAGTCAGTGGGATGTAGAAAGACTAAGAGCTAAACCAACAGACTAAGATCTTTCACTATTGAGAAGTTGGTTGAGGGACATGCCAGATTGGATGCAAGATTAGTTGTTAGGGGCACATCGTTGGCTCTTGATGTAGTCTTTCATTAGTCGAGGGAGGGGTCAGGGTAGGGCCATAACCACCGTGAAAAGACAAGGATTATATGTAAATATCGAAAGCTCCTGACCGAGTTCTATGCATTGGATGCATCCTATTATGGGACTCGGGTTATAGTCGGCAGCACGCTCGGGTTAGGGTCTAGATTCACACGCTGGGTGGTGTATTGTAGACGGTAGGTAATTACACCATGTTGAGACATGATTTGACCAAGGAGTTCAGATACAATGATCCATATGCTTAGCTTAGCGATAGTGGTTCTATGCGATTACGTGGCATAATGATATAGATTTCCATACATGGTTTGGCGCAGGATGGAGATTGTGCATACTTATGTGGTGTGATGGTGGAGACCGTACAAGGAGGGTACTACGGGGAACCTTAAGATGTTCGGTATAGCTACATATATTATATTAGGTTTAATCTACTTGGAAGTAAATGGGTGCAATGCTTGTGCAAAGCTTAGAGCGCTATTAACTCGAATAACCTAATAATTAAGAAAATGTAACGAATGGTATTTGATTATTAGATTTTATCCATTTCGATGTGAGATGTGTTATCGAGCTCTGGTATATTTGTTATCTTTGTCTTTTCTGCAAGATATCAGATAAACAAACTCAAGCTTTGATGGATTGAGATTTTTGAGAAAAAAAATCGATCTATTGAAATTTGGGTTCTTACATCTGGTATCAGGGCTCAGGTTTAGAATTCCTATATAGATAATGAGTAAGCATATTTGTATTTTTAAATATAAATATTAAATATATACCTGTATCTATAGAGGAATCCACTAATTAAGAGAACGACACATGTATGAAGTTGGATATAAATTTTGTACATTTAGGAAATGGTTATGAAAGTTTGAGGATTATAAACCCATGAGTGGTTAGAGTGGATGGAAAAGTGTACAAAATATTGTAAAAAAAAAGCTTTCATGTGTTAATATCTAAAATTTTGGGTATTTTAGATTAGTGGATTGGGTAGTAAGGCCTCGTAAATTGAGAAAAGATTAAGAGGAAGAAAATGGATTAGGAATTCATATATATATATATATACACATTTGGCGCAAAAGAGGTGCTAGTCATATTCTTTAGTTTAGCTATAGTTTCGAAGAAATTTATGTAAAGAAGAAATTCAGAAGGAAAAAAATGTAATTTCATGCAAAGTGTTTGTAAAATGCAAAAGTTAGTTGCCACTTTGTAATTAGCCATAGAGTTGGATTTTTTTAAAAGAATGTGAATTTTTCTAAAAAATGTTTTTTTTGAGGTAATTGTGCAAACTTGTTTTCAAAGTATTAAATGCATACATGAGTTATGGGGTTAAGCGATATAAGTGGTTAAGAGAAAGCGCAAATAAATGAATTGGGCTTATGGGGTGCATAGGTGACCTTAAGTGAAATAAAATAAAAGGTTTTCTTAAGGACAGTTGGTGACACACTTTGACTTGTTGAGATAAGAAGAATTATTAGATTAGTTCTTATGAATCAATAGGCTTATTAGTAAACATGTTTTGTTAAAGTGGCAAGGAAATGGACAGTGAAAGAGATTACAAAATATAGGTGGAAGGGTTCATAGAAACGTAATCTTATTTAATTAAAAATAATTTATAAGAAAGGATCCCATTAGTGTGCATGGACAGTTAGCAAAGGCTTGAGGAAATTTTGGAAAGACGTTATGATAGGATTAGTAATTAATAGAAATCCTTTTTAGCACCCGTTGAGTCGATAGGAAAATTTCCTTTTAGTATATACTTGCATTCCTATGCAATATTCTATTTTAGGGAAATAGAATGGTTTTGTTGAAAATTTTCTTCCTAGGTGTTTTTAGTGATCGCTAGGTAAGAAAAAAACATAGGATATTGTGAATAAAATGAAAAGGAAGATAAAAGATGAACAACTAAAAGAAGACAAACAATGATGACAACTACAAAAATAAAGAACAATTAAAAAAACGAACTCTTCCAAAGTAAGTTTGGAGAACTGAAAAGGAAATTTTCTTATGTAAACCATGCTTGGAATAGAAAACAGGACGTTTGTAAAAATTGCAATTAAGTTTTCCAAATATGAGAAAAAGTGCATAAAAGTGTATGGAATATATGTAATTTTCCATTATCTACCTCTTTCTAACATAAGAAATCGATTTCAGAAAATTAGACTTTTTTGTATTTCGCAAATATAAAGTTGGCTAGTAGGGTTTCGATGCAAAAATTGGATGAATTATGCTCTTGCTCTGTAAGAGTGTGGGAAAAATTGGATCAAAAGTTGTTTTGACTTTCGAAATATTGCATTCATACAAAAATTGCTAGTGTATTTGGGATGTATGCATCATGTTTTTAAAAAAGGGGTTTCAAGAAAATTTGCATTCATATAGGAGATACCGCTTAGGCATTCATTATATTCATGTATTATTATGTTGTTTTACACTTTGCAGAAGTGCACAAATAGTTGTAAAATTGGATGTACACATGATGATTGTAAATTAAACGAGGAATTACTTAATTTTACCCTTACTAAATTTTGAGGACGAAATTTCCTAAGGGTAAGAGAATGTAACATCCCACATTTTTAATTAAATAATAAAATAAAATTTGTATAATTTTCAGAATTTGGTCGCGAAGCTAGCTTCATTGCGTCCATGGCGATTTTTTGATTAATTTAGACTATGCTTTGCAGAAAATGGATTTAAAACCAAAAGGATATCTTTAAATGAAGTTTTAGAGCAAATGTGAAAAAGAAGATATGAGTGGAACACAAATAAGAACAATTCTACCAATGTTTTTAATGTTGTGAATAAAAGCTAAATTAGGTGAGTGGGTAAGGATTGCACTTCCCAAGGCAGAGGTTAGGAGTTCGAGTCCCACCAACGTCATGTTTTTAATTTTAGAGGGACTGCTAAAGGGATGCATGTTCTAAGAGAAATATATATATATATATATATATTATATATATGTATAAGAAAAATTATATATATGTGAGTATATATACATGCATACGTGTATATGTGTGTATGTGTGTGTGTGTATATATATGAATATGAAATCCAAAAGTAACCTGCATCAATCAAAATGAGTAAGAAATAAATGTCAGCATAATTCCCTTTAAATTTTTAAAAGAAATGAAGTTGTGCATAAATATACGTGCATACATTCAAAAATTGAAATTAAAGTGTAGTTTAAGGGCGGAAAGAATAAATATGAAATGAATGAAAAATAAGCAAGAGAATAGTTGCATTTGAAATTTGAATATGTATTAAAAAGGATGGAATTAATGAATTGATGGCGTTAATAAAGATATTTATTGCGCAACTATTTGCGGAAAAAGACTTGAAGAGATATACGCGTATATATGCGCATAAATTTGAAATTTGGAGATTGGAATAAGGCCTAGAATCAAGAAAGAAAATGAATTATAACTTTAGCAGCAAAAGTAGGTAAGAAATTAATTACGTAGCAATTGGCCCTGTGCACGTTTATTTTAAACGTGTATCGGTCGACCCATATAGGCACTTGGGTTGGCCTAGTGTCGACCCAGTCGATGTTGGGTCGGCCCATATCTGGTATGGCGGCGTGAATTTTGAGGGTTGGTGATGTGTATTATTTTTTAGCGACGGTTCTGATTAGTTTTCCATGAATCAAATGGACCAAATTATTTTGAGCGACTATAAATAAACGTCCATCACTAGCCATCAAACTCATTATTTTATGAGCAGATGCGGAGGTTCTGTCGTTTCATTTCTTCTCCAAACCATTTCTGAACCAAATCAAATTTGTTTAGGCCTTCAGAAACAAGAGTTGGAGATTGAAATTTATAACTTAGGATTATAGGCGCTCAAAATTCATTTCCGTACTAGTTTTGAATCAAATTAGGGAGAAACCACAGGTAATAATTCTGAATTAGATTATGGAATTGGAAAGCTAACGGTGAGTGAATTTAAATTATATCTTTTGGTAACAATATATTTATCATTTAAATTCTCCATATTTCTTAACATAATAAATAATTGAAATTATGGTAATTGTGATAAAATCCATTCCCTAAGTACGTTAAGAATGTTACTATTATATGAATCTATTCCATTAACTTTCTATTTGGGTTTGAGAATTACTGTAATATTAAAATTGTGAATCTGACAGTGATTATGCATATATTATTAAGACGGTAATTCAATGGTAAATTATTTATGTACCGAAATTATATTGTTTAGAATATAATGAAATTGTTGGGTTGAGAAAGATTATAGTAAATTGTAGGCAAAATGGAATAAAAATTAGCAAGCCTAGTTTTGTACAGAAACTTACCGTGATTTAATTGAAATTAGGAATTGTGTATGAAAACAGGAAATAACATAACTCAGAAAGAAAAGGAGAATTAGTAGTGGACTGAGTTAATTGGGGATGGAAAAGGGATACATCTCCATAATTACCATTATGGTAAATTACAGAGAACGTAGTTGCAAGCAAAAGAAATGTAGTAAGGATTAGTATGAAGTAGGGTTTTTTGCTATAATGCATACTAATCAAATATATACACATACACATACACATATACATATACATATATATATACACACACATACATGATATAATAAAAAGAAATAGCTTGCAACTATGTATCTTAATTGATGTAAATATTATGGAAATAGATTTTTATATGCCACCAACCAAATTAGTAAGGTGTGTGAAATATTTCCTATAATAATAAAAAGGTAAAAGATGGTAAATAAAGAAAGGTTACAATAGTAAATGTTTTTGGTTAAATATTAAGAAACCTAATGGAAATGTTATGAACAGGGAATATAACATATTATAATTAATTATATAAATGGGAAGGAAATATAATAGGTAGGCTTGTCCTAGGGACAAGTGGAATTACAACATAAGTTATAATTAATAATGAAAAAAGAACTTATTAATAAACCTTAGTTAAAGGAACTAAGTTAATAAGTAAGTCCACAGTAACGGTTATGGTAATGATATAACGTGGGTTATAATAAAAGTAAGATAAGAATTTATTAATAAACCTTAGTTAGGGGAACAAAGTTAATAAGTAAACCCACAACAAGGGTTGTGGTAATGGTATAACATGACGTTATAAATAACATGAAAAATTAAAAGAAAGAAGATGCTTATTATTCAAAAACTTATGAATGGGAAAATATTAAGTTTAACGAATGTAATAATAAGTGGCTCATAGATATGGCTCATTCCGACAGTCTGGGGCTGATTAGGGAAAATAAGCAGTCAAACGTAAGTTAATAAACCAGTAACTTGAATAGAAAATGAATGTGTTAATAATAAAGGCAATTAGCTAGCAATGTGATAAATTAAAGCAAGCATGTGATTAAAAGATCAGATGTAGCATCTAATAACGCGATGGCGTGATGCGCTTGGACCGGTCTGTATGCATGGAGTTAAAGAATCCAATGGGGTAGATCATCGCAGTGTCTGGAGACACGATGGAGCACGTCCAACTGATTATTCTACGAAACAGGAGGGAAACATGAGGATTCTACGAGACATGGTAGGGTACTCTGTTACGACCCTCTAAAGAATAACCGAATGAAGCTATTGCTTGGAGGCAGGTCTATTGCACCATCTAGAGTATACCTTGACTGCGACTGTGGTGTGACAGTCAGAAGGATGTGGAAGATGGCGTTGTCTGTTTCGGCGGTTTGCCTCGCTCTAGGAGGAGGTGATCAAGACCAAATTAAGGATAGTAATCATCGGATACCTATCATTGGCAGTCAGTGGGATGCGGAAAGACTAAGAGCTAAACCAATAGACCAACGATCTTTCACTATAAGACATTATTGAGGGACACACCAAATTAGATGCTTGATTGGTTGTTAGGGGCACATCATTATCTCTTGATGTAGTCTTTCATTAGTTTTGGGAGGAGCCAGGGTGGAGCCATAGCCACCGTGAAAAGAGACAGACCATATGTCGATATCTGTATTGTAGACCTAATGAAGCTATCCTTTACAGGTATCAAAAGCTCCCGATCGAGTTTCGTGCATTGGATGCAACTCTATTATGGGACTTGAGTAATAGTACGCAGTACGTTCGAGTGAGGGTCTAAATACAAGCACTGGGTAGTGTATTGTAGACGGTACGACCTTGCTCCATGTTGAGATGTGATTCGACCAAGGAATTCGGATATAAGGATCCATACGTTTATGTGGCAAAAAGATGGTGATTCTGTGTGATTACGAGACGTAATGATATAGATTTCCGTACGCGGTTTGGCGTAGGATGAAGGTTGCCCATACTTCCGTGGTGTGACGGTGGAGATCATTTGAGAAGAGTACTATGCGGGGGTACCTTGAGATGTTGGTTATAGCTATATATATATATATTATATTAGGTTTAATCTACTTGGAAGTCGATGGATGTGGCGCGTGTGCAAAGCCTAGTATGTTATTAACCTGAATAACCTAATAATTAAGCAAATGTAGGTATATAGAGTTATTTCAGAATGTATAATTTTTTTCTCACTGGAACTTATGTTCGACCCCCTCCTCATAACATAATCAAATGTTTGATTTATGGCAGAGATTTGGTACCCTTTGGACCTTTGTTCGGCAGCGTCGTTATTTCAGTAAGGCTATATTTGATTATTATATTTTAACCATTCTACTGTGAGATGTTTTATCAAGCGTAGATATATTTATTATCTCTGTCTTTTCTCCAGGACACCAGATAAGCCAACTCGAGCTTTATTAAATTGGGATTTTTAAGGAAAAAAACCAGTCTATTGAAATTCGGGTTATTACAGAGGAGTTGGAAGCAGAGGAGGAAGAATGTAGGAGGAGTAATAAGGAGAAGGGATTCGCGATTCGACCACCATCAGATCATTTGCAATAGCCGATGGAAGATGAAGAATGCGAGGCAAGTAAGTCAGGAGGAGCTGGAACAGTGGAGGTAGGTTGGCCAGAAGGAGAAAAATGGAGAAGTGAGTTAGAATCCATTAGAAGGGGGATTTGAAGCCATTAAATATTGAAAATATAGTATATTTTTTATATAATCAACTAGAGAATTTTACATTGAAAGCGTCGAAGTTCGTTTTGTTGAACTACAATTTCGATAACTCTTTTTAAATCGGTTTATATGACCAATTTAAATAGCAACAACCGATATAACATGACTAAAGTTAAAATTTAAAACTTGAATTAAATTATGAAATTTGATATTTGAGGTCGTTTAATTAAACGTAGCGGAGAAATCAATTTCGTAGTAATTTACGCAAGTTTTTTTACTTTGCGTAAATCTAGTTAAATTTGAAAAAAATCTTTTAAACTAAAATGTTTCGAAATTTAAGTGTTTCTTCTTTTTAAAATATTAGAATATTTTCTGAGAAGAACGCCTTTTTTCATTTCGCGAAATTCGAACATATATTACTCCGATCTACGATTTTATCTACAATACTGCGCAACATCGGTTAACATATTCTATAAGTCTCTTTGGCCATTCTATTTATAACATGTCCTTTATTTATTCCCATATTGACTTCTTAGATTCTTTAGGATTTAGTTTCTGTGTTTTTGGAAGTCGAGAAATCACACAAAATTCTAAAAGTCAATCAATAATTTCCTTTGATAGTTTATTGCTCCGAAAGACAATTAATACATGCGAATTCTTCTTGCATTTTCTCTCCTCTTCTATCATTTCACACAAGACAACCTCCCCTCTTCATTTTCAGGAATTTCCTCCAGTCCATGGAAAAAAGGAGGATGGTACCACAAAACAAAACATGTTTCCTTCCTCTTGCTTTTCCATTTAGATAGCTTACCTGCCTCACAACACAATAGCTTCTTTCCCTTTTTATTATTCTTTATGCAAATACCTTCCTCCTTCTTTTCCATTTTAGATAGCTTGCCTGCCTCATACCACAAAAGCTTCTTCCCCTTTTTATTATTCTTCATGCAAATACCTTCCACCCTCTATTTCAATCACACTCTCTCTTCTTCTTTTATTATTTGAATCTTTTTTTGTAAAGCCAATCGATTTTTAAAGTGATCTGTAACACTCTCTTATTAATAAGAAAATTTTATTATAGGTGGTAAGTAGATTACTTAACAACTAATGTTGTCCCCAACCGCGCAGGGAGGGAGACCAAGCAAGATGATAACATATTGAAATACATAGTGGAAAATACATAATAAGAGCCAAAATTTCTTGCATATTCGGACATTTTAATTGCTACATGCTGCTAGTGATAAATGGAGCTGCAGCCTCAGGACAAGTTCTCAATCATTATCAAATAGGCTTCCAACCCCCCATAACACTCTTCCTACTCCGAGTGATATAACCAGGATGAGTATCGGAGATAGGGGATTTAGAAAATGGTTCACATGTAGCAGGCCTAGGAGGAGGCTCCTTATGACTAGGCAGTGGAGGAATATTATCATAAGGGTTCGGTCTTGCCACTTTCTATGGATTGTTATGAAATTTCTCGGTTTCATTTGGAACAACATTCTGTGAAGCTGTACCGTTTTTGTTTGGTTTCATAGGAGATTTATTCATAATTCCATGTTTAAGAGTTAGGGATTTCTTCGTTTCAGCATTACTAAAAACTTCTTTGTTGCCAATTTCCTACACTGTTTATTGGTTATCCACCTTATCTAAGTTTGTGCCACTTTCTAATATGCTCATTGCTTCTTCCCTTTCTTGAAACTCCTCTTCAATATCCTCACACACCTCTACAATATCGTTTTCCTCTAACACAGTGCTTGTAGTGGTGAATGGAATGAACACGTCTGCTAGCAAATCTCTAATTCGCCTTATCTCTTCATCATCATTGATCGTTGCATTGGCAACATACTATCCCTCCTCAACACTTTGAGACAATACCCCAAAACTGTTCTCCTATGTTGCTTTATCTACATCACCAACCACTTTATCACCCATCGGTTTTCTTCTGTTTGCATGCAAGTCATTATTAACCCCAGCATTGCTGCTTTTCTTGCCGATGATTTTTTTCCACACACATCTATCATTGCAATGAGTATTAAAATTACCAATGGGTAGAGTTTCTCTCCTTCCACCAATCTTATTTCCATCACTCACATTTTTCTTGTTTTTCAGTTCTACGTTCTACACATTGTTCCTATTGCCACCATTATTTCCTCCCGCACTAATCTATGAGCAGTTAACAAGCTGGTCCCTAAACGATTTGCAGCCTTTACACATATCAGGCTTCCAAACATACTCCACATAGACTAGTTGCTCCGTACCATCAAGCATCATAACTGGGAATTCATTTGGTAGCTTACTGTCTAGTGTAACCTCCACCACAACTTTCGCAAAAGACAGACGATCAAGCGATTCAGTCGCTGCGACCATGCAAACAAATTTACCAATCAGAGAGGCGAGCCAACTGATACCTGGCAAAGACCAGGCGTATAGCAGAATGTTCACTAAATTAAGCCAAATAGGTACATTTTCGATGTTGTTGCAACCTACACCGCATTCCCAAGGTTTTAAAATGAACAATTTGTTTTAAATCAACACTGGGTCAGTGGATAGGATACGTTTCCTATCTTCAAGATCTGAAAGCAAGAATATAAAGGTATTACCAGTAGATTTGATTATAATTCCACCATTAGGTTTCCATAAATGGAGGAGGTGATTTGAGATAGTAGTGAACGATAGTGGAGTGTCCAGAAAAAACCTGACAAGGTAATTTTGCCACCCCTCCTTCCTAGTAGTGTAGATCTCTTCTATAGGCATTAAGGCATTTCCTTTGAATTTGAGTGTGATGGGAGGCAGTGAGAAAAGACCAGCGTTTCTTGGCTTCTCCTCGAAGAGCGATGTCCATTTTCATGGCTTTATTAAAGAGGGATGGAAAGAGGGAGAAGGTTTGGAGAGAGGCAGCGGTTCAGGAGGGGGAGGGTTTGGGTGATGCAATGGATCTGATAGAGGCAGTGCTGCTGATGTGAGAGGTGGCATTGGGTTCGAGGATTGTTGCTGAGAGGACAAGGCAGTGTGAGTCGCCATTTTGTGGAGCTCGAGAAAATATGTGAAAGTTTTTTTTGCATCTTTTTTTTCTTATAATGAAAACATTATCTTCAACTTCTAGTAACCTGAAGTCTACTCACTATTTCCAATACCTGGTGCATCCGATATACATATATATTTATATGCACACATCTTTTTAGTATAAATGTGAACTACCGAAAATACCATTATATATATTATAAATTTTACTATTACTAAAATATAGGATTTAACAAATAAATCTCATTTACTAATTCAAAATGCCAATAATTATTAGATTATGATATCACTTAAAAATAGGATCTTGAACGTGTACTTTATTTTCAAATACAAAACATTCCTCTATAAATCTTAACAAGTCTTAATATCGCTTTAAAATAGGATCTGAAAATAATCTTAACAAGTTATAATAACTCAGTTCTAGGTGCATGTCGTAATGCTCGTGTATGTGTGTGTGTGTGTGTATATATATAATTTCAAGCTTGTAGCCCTTTACCCGAGCAATGTTAGTCCACCGCTACACCTCTTAGAATGCCGTCCTCCACCTTGATGTGCGCCACAGCCTGACCTCCAGTGCAACAGCCACCGCTCATGCTTTCCACCCAAATCCTATGAACGCCACCAAACCCGGAACCCTATACTTGAGGCACCTCATTCCCACCTTGCAGCACTTGTTGGCGCGTGTGTGAGCCACCTCCAACATCTCTCTTGCCATCCAGCCTTGCGTCGCTTCCCTTTCAAACCCCCAATCCAATAGCCATCTCCACCATCTTTATATATAGATCGAAGCCACATCACCTTTGCGTCCAATGCCAAACCATAAGAGTTTGCATCCCTAACTACACCCGCGTCCTATCCCGACCAGCAATAACCTTGATCCGAGCCTGCCTATAGCTCCTCATAAAAATTATTTAATTAGGCAAGATGATTAATAATTAGTTAAATTAAACATTAAATTATTACCAAGCTAAAAAATGGAATTTTGTGAAATTAGGAATTTAGCCACGAAAATATCATAGTTGCATTCGTAGCGAGATTGTGATCCATTTTCGTATATAATATGTGGAAAACGGAGTTCACATGAAGAATTCACCTTTAATCGTGTTGTGCGTAAATAATATATACACAACATTTGAAATTTGAATTAAAAATATAAACATATGGAATATAAACGTATAACTAATGACTGATTGGAATATTCCATCTAATTCAAATATGTGTGTATATATACGCGTGTACGAGGGGCCAAGAATATAGAGTAAAAGGAAGGTAATAAGTAATAAATAGAAACATTTTAATAATTAAATCATTTCCACCTTAAAATAAACTCACTAGGTGTTTTGGCTCCCAAGGGGTCGACTGCTTAGGGTCGGTCAGGTCTGGTTTAGGTGGATCAGGGTTAGCTTTTGAGTGATATTTATATAATTAACTGTTAGGATTAAATCTAATTAATCATATGACTCTAATTTGAATACGCACGCCTATAAATATCACCCCATTCCACCTCCCATAGACCAAATCTTCTCCATCCCATAACCTCCATTCTTCTATTGAATTCAAGAAAAATTATTTAGGTTTTCTTCTACCAACCATCTAATATATATTATTTCTAATCTCTTTTCTTTTAGGATTTAACATAGATTTGAATCTGGATTATAGAATTATATATAAGAGTTCTAATTTTTTGATTCTTATATATAGATTAATACAGAATTGGTTTCGTAACCGTATTCGTGATTCATGCAAGGTTTTCAGATCTAATAGGGAAAAGATCATCAAATCTATGTCATTTCCCGACAGTTAAATCATTGTGAGTGGAAATTATCTATGTTTGCTATTCTTTTATTTAGTAGTATTGATTTGGATCTATATGCCTAAGTGGATTTGGGATTTCTATGAAAACATTAAAAATAGTAAACCACTCTAATTCCTCTCTTTTATGTTTATTGGCCGAAATGTACAATCTGTGTAAATTTGTGGTTTGTGGTTGTTAAAGCAATGACGAAGATGACATAGTTGTGTTGTATAATTATTATTGTGGTCAGATTCATATTTCATATGTTGTAATTTTCATGTACTGTTTATTGTCAAACATTAAGGATATGGATTTTTGTATGAATCAAAATAGGTTCAAATATCTATTTTTATAAATAGATTATTTGTATGTATATATTTATGCAATGCTCGAATATTAATGTTTTATATGTAAACGTATTCAACAGTGGACTTAAACCATAAAATAATTATTATATATGTTTGGATGCATTTCACAATTGTTATCTTTTGTTGATTGCAGCAATCAGTCAAGCTTATGATACAAGTTTTATATGTTATTATTGTTTGTTTCCCATTTAGATATATGTTTATATACATGTCAACAATTGATTGTTGAAATGTGGGAAATTGACGTGTATGCCTTTCTTTGGTTAAAGGTTGGCATTTTAATAGTTTAGAAACATTAAATTCAAATGTTTAGTATACATTTAACTTGGGATATTTATTATTTTCATATATATTAAGTAACATAATTAACATATATTAAATACGTAGTAAATATAATTAATTTAGGAAAATTAGTAATTTAAATTCAAATTTCTGCTTAGGAATTTGTTTATATGTGTGTGGCTTAATGACTTTATAAAAAGTAATTGATGACTCAGACACAAGGTTAACCATTACTTGTAGTAGAATCCTGCCACCAACAAATCCAACATCTACAAGTAGACGGTTTAATTTGACAGGCCTGGTGTGTGTGTGTGTGTGTGTGTATACTATATGTGAATTGTTTGAGTAGGCATGCCTGCTTGAGAAGGTCGTAAGTGGATGACCTACCTAATTTAGGTCTTAAGTGATTTGGACTAGGCCTGTTTCTAAGTTTCACTCTTGGTTTGGGCCAAAGTCATGGGACCCTCCCTTATTAGGTTCTAAATGGTCTTTGTGTGCTCCTTATCTAAAATGGACTAAATATAATGATAACGTTAAGTGAGGTAGTTCTTCGAAAGTTGTCCACTTCCTCTAGGATCTGTATGAGGGCTAACCAAGGGACAAGATAGGTACCATGTGCTACATGCAGCTATAATTAGCTGCCTATCTACGGGAAGTCTTAAGTGGCATAGGAGTTCACCTATGATATTTGTTAAGTAATAACATGGGAGTCCGTCGTCTACCTTAAACCAGTATTAAGTGGTGAGTTACTACTTCTCATATTACTACTGAATATATATATATATATATATATATTGTTGACGTGATAAGACAGGTTCTTAAGTGGCTAGGGTCCTCCATAGGGTCTTAAGTGATTATAGGAATCCACCATAAATGTAGTATTGCCTTAAGTGATCGAGAATTTCCACCTCATTGGGTCTTAAGTGATCGGGGATCCGCCCTAAAGTGTTAGTGAAGGTCTTAAGTGACTGTATGAATGTCAACCCCATTAATTAGATTGATTGCCTTATGTGTATGCATGTTCACGTACACATATCATGAAAAATCTATCCTTCCAAATACAAGAATAGTTACCCTTCAAACATTTGTGGTTTTCATTTACCAAGACTTTATGTTCTAACCTCCTTCCTCTTAACATACTTACAAGACAGTAGGTTGGACTTCATGTTGAGAGTAAAGTCATGGGATTTCGATGATGAAGGAACTTGTCTATTTATATTCTATTCATTATTGACAGTATTATTGTATTTGGGATATTAATTGATGTACCTGATGTAACTATCTGAAACATGGTTGTAAGCTACATGATTGGTTTTTAATTTAAACGGTGCATCTACTTTCTCAGTATTATATTTTCTCCCTTCCACTGTGTGAGATTCCATTGCGTTATATTGCTCTGATATTCTGTGTAAAGGTAATTCCTTATAGGAACCAACAACCGTTTATAGTGGCTCTAAGTTTTGATGGGTCTTTTCTGGGTTGAAATTTTGGCCCACATGGCCAGGTTGTTACATTTGGTATTATTGACATGCTTTTAAGTCAAAGACGTCACACGTGAAATCTTTGGTTGAGAATACGTTGAAGTATTGAGAACAACGTCAGAAGACAGGAAGCGACTTAGTTGAATTCATATCACAAACAATGAATGGCCCTAAACTCCTATCAGACGACCTCTTTTAGGCTCGAAAATAGTGATTACTGTGCTTTGTATGTAAATCTTGTAGCCCTCTGAATTAGCTTCAAGTAGAGATTTTGTTTGGCCCAATCGGATTTATGGTTTGGAAGTTATGCCTGTTTTTGTGAACGCATGTAGAAGTATGGAATGGTCATCACTCGGGTGAAATGACGAAGCGTTGCTAGCTCGATATATGGACCGGCTCACCCCCCACTCGGCTCGTGGGCCACCACCCGACTCGCCCCCTAGGGCTCCCCCCCACTCAGCTCGTAGGCCACCACCCGGCTCGTGGTGGACCCTTGGACCATGACCCGATCGTGGTCTCACCACTAGATCTCCACCTCGGCTCACCATCCTGGCTCGCCATCATGAGAAATCGGCTCACATGGATGGACCATGAACTGCCTAGGACTGACGCTTCTGCGCATGATTTTGACCTATTCTCATGGCTAATCTCACTCCTATCAACCCGAATCTCATTACACATGGCATGGAACAACTTAGAGAGGATTTCTCCATGTTTTCCACCTCATTTCGAGATTCTTGGGATGCGTGCCACGTGGCCTACGAACCACCTACTGTAAATGTCTATAAATACACCATTCGAAGGCATGTTGACGGATCTTTTGGCTCTAACCTTTCACGACTTCCACCATTGTTTCCCGCAAGCCTATTGCACAACATAGAAGCTAAATCCCACATTATAACATGATGATATCGTGTATAATCCTCAAATTTCTTACTCCTTTTCATTGTAAACATGAGGACTTCGTGTATAATTCTGAGTGAATTGTACCGTAACTTCTTAGGATTTAAGTAAAGATAAAGTGGATGTAGGCTTGGTTTGAGCCGAACCACTATAAAAACCTCATCTGTCTCCATTTATTTACTATTTTCTACATTCTATGATATGTGAATTGTTATTGTGAGGACTTCATGCTGCATTTGGGTGTAAATACCAAATTTTTGTCTAACATTTTGGTGCGCCAGGAGGGGGCACATGATACTACTTCAATTTCTAGCTCTAAAGGAATTGATTTGCTTAGCTGTTGGATAAATGGCAAAAGGAAAGAAAGACAGAGCCTTCTCTCGTGCTGAGGATGTTGGAAATGAAGGCACAAGAATGAGGCAAGCCAGGAGGCTTCCTCTCATGGAAATCCTTCCACATACTTGACTAGAGGAGATGGACGACGTTCTCACTGAACTGAGAGCACAAATGGCAAGGCAAGATGATCTCCTCCGAAAACAACAGGACATGATAGATGGATTCTTCGCTCGGATGGATGGCAGGCCAAGAGGCAATGAGCAACGCACTGGAAATGAAGCCACTGAAGCCACTCATACATCACATGGACTTGGGGGCAACCCCCTCACTCTTGGAAATGGTCAGGCTCGACCGGCTTCAGCTCCAGTTAGGATGGACACCAGAATGAAAATTCCTGCTCAAAACAGGAACAGGATCGTCATGGAGAGCCAGGATCGGGTCGTGATAGGAGACCAAGACCGGGTCGGGTTGCCCCCCTTGAACCGCGAGCCGCGATCCCTAGGCAGCGGTTCACCAGCAGCTTCCTCATTCTCTTGCTCACAATGCTGGGGGAACCAGCTCTGACTTAGGAAATCTACAACAACTTTTTAAAGGAAATCGGCTAGCAGATCTGATTGAACGCCTTTCGAGAGGCCGCACTTATCAGAGTGACGTGGATGACGTCAATCATAATCCGCTCACACAGGAAATAAGGGATTATCACAATCCTTCGGATTTCAAACTTCCACAACTGGAGCCACACAACGGCAGGACGAATTCTACCGTGCACCTGATGCGCTACAAACGACATATGGAAGTTAAATCGGCGTCGGAAAACGTCATGGCTAAATGTTTTCCCCTCTTTCTGACTGATATAACAACCATGTGGATTCGGCAGCTAGAAACAGAATCGATCAACAGCTGGAATATGTTGGTCTCCCGATTCATTGAACAGTTCGGATCCACATCGCTCGACCCGAGAACGTAATGTCGCTCACCACAATCAAGTAGAGGCCTAGAGAAACTCTGAGCTCATTTCTGGAAAGATTCAATGTTGCAGCAGCATCAATTGATCAACCTGAACCCTCTACGGTATTGATGGGGGCAGTATCCGACATTCTAGATAACTCGGAGTTCAAAAAATCTTTGTATCGAGATTCACTGCGAAACCTCGGCGAATTCTACCTTTAAGTAGATAGATTTCTGGGTGAACAAGATGCAAATTCCGAGAAGAAAGTTGTCGATGTCAACATACTCAAAGACGGAGAACCGTCTGATTATAGGAAAGGAAAAGGAAAAGTTACTGTCAAGAATGATCGCAACACTCAGCCCCGGAGAGGGCCCATATATGAAAAGTATACTGAGCTTAGTGCTTCACTATTTAACATCTACATGGACACCAATGGAATAATCTCCTACCCAAAGCCTCCCAGGAGGGAGCCATTGCAAAGAGAGCATGATTCTGGAAAACATTACATATTCTATGATATGGATGGACTTGACACAAATGACTGCAAGCACTTACGAAATCTGATTGAGGAACGTGTTCGACGTGGAGAGCTACCCGAGTATGTGAAATAACCCGCAGCGCCTACACATGCGCTGCCTCCTCCAGTTCCAAGGAGTGGAAATGGTCCTGGATCGAGCTCTCGCAGGATCATCATCAACTGATCTGGATGAGATCAGCTTTCATTTTCTGCATTTCTTAGGCTTTAAGATTTGTTTTTGCTTTCATAGGTTTTCCAATTGGCTAAATCGAAGTACACACGTATGGGGTTAGGATGTAGCCCCAAAGTGTGCTTTGGACTCGATGCAAACCAATCAGGATCTGCTTTGGTTTTACATATTGAATTGAATAAGCAAGGATTTCCCAAGCATGGCTTGTGTTTGGTAAATTCAAGTGTCTTGTTTGTTTGTGGCAAGATTCTTAATCTCAGTAAAGTATGGATTGTGCCTAGGGATGGACTATCTTGTCAGGTTGTGGCAAGTGTAGCTCTACTTCAGGTCTGATTATGGTTTATACTCACTTTGGAATCTTCAGTATGGATTATACTTAAGGAACTGCAAACATTCTTGTCAGAATGTGACAAAATAAATCGGGTATGGATTATACTCGGTTTGAACTTCTTGGTACAGATTATGCCTAGAAGGTTTGGTCCTTGCCCGGATATGGCACATTAGTGTTACCTCTATCTCTGTACAGATATGGATTTCTCGGATTATCCAGAACACATCTTTCTTCAACCAACAAGATATGTTCTGGGGGGCAAAATGTTGGCATGCTTTTTAGTCAAAGCCGTCACACATGAAATCTCTGGTTAACAATACGTTGAAGTATTGAGAACAACGTCAGAAGACAGGAAGCGACTTGGATGAAGTCACATCACAAACAAAGAATGGCCCTAAAATCCTATTAGACGACCACTTATAGGCCTGAAAACAGTGACTACAGTGCTTTGTATGTAAATTTTGTAGCCTTCTGAATTAGCTTCAAGTAGAGCTTTCGTTTGGCCCAATCGGACTTACGGTTTGGAAGTTATGCCTGTTTCTGTGAACACGTGTAGAAGTATGGACTGGTCATCACTTGGATGAAGTGACGAAGCGTCACTAGCTCAATGTATGGACTAGGTCGCCCCTTCATTCAGTTCGTGGGCTACCACCTGGCTCGCTCCCTAGGGCTCGCTCCCCCACTCGGCTCGTGGGCCACCACTCGGCTCGTGGGCCACCACCCGGCTCGTGGTGGACCCTTGGACCATGACCCGATCGTGGTCTCACCACCAGATCTCCACCTCCGCTCACCATCCTAGCTCGCCATCACGAACCGCTGGCTCGCATGGATGGACCACAGACCGCCTGGGACTGACGCTTCTACGCATGATTTTGACCTATTCTCATGGCTAATCTCTACTCCTATCAACCCGGATCTCATTACACATGGCATGGCACGACTCGGAGAGGATTTCTCCACATTTTCCACCTTAGTTCAAGATTCTTGGGATGCATGCCATGTGTCCCATGAACTGCCTGCTGTAAATGGCTATAAATACCCCATTCGAAGGCATTTTGAAGGATCTTTTGGCTCTAACTCCTCACGGCTTCCACCATTGTTTCCCGTAAGGCTATTGCAAAATATAGAAGCCAAATTCCACATTGTAACATGATGATACCATGTATAATCCTCTAATTTCTTACTCCTTTTCATTGTAAACACAAGAACCTCGTGTATAAATCTGAGAGAATTGTACTGTAACTTTTTAGGATTTAAGAAAAGATAAAATGGACATAGGCTTGGTTTGAGCCGATGTAACGACCCGGATTTTTGGCGACTTTGGTTATCGACATAGCTCGATGTCGATAACAAAAACATCGAAAAATCCCGATAATTAATGAAAGAAATTAGAGGGTGAGGAAAGATAAGATAGAAACTTAGAATAGAAGAAGAAGAAGAACACAACATCAGAGTAACACGAACCTCACAGCGGAACGAATAACATATAATAGATAACATAACTTTGAAATATAACAGTTATATATACAATAGCACTTATCAGAGTACATCACTTACAACACAGCGGAACAAAACTCTATATAACTAACGCTGAAGCCTTCTGCTCCAAGCTCCTTTAGATAGATATGAAAAATCCTGAACTACTTGACTGCCCGTACAAATTTAGGCACCCAAGAATTTAGGTAGAACAAAACAAAATAAACTCTGGGTCAGTCATGGGACTGGTATGAGTAAAACAGTTTAAAAAGGTTTGAACAAGTAAACGATATCTCATAAGACCACGCCGTATAACGGAACGGGTTTTTCCCTTATGAGAATCCAAAATATCTTTATATCAAAAACCTTTTGATATTATAATAATGTCTATCAACCACAATATAATAACCATCTAGCAGAAACGCTTTCATCTCACGTTCTACATATAGTATACAATCAAAACCGCAAGCACGTATTGGGTAATGGGTTTCCAACTATGACAAGGTATGGAACCACCTTCCGATCAGTGTACTCTAGGAACGAAACACTGGAGTTCAACAAGAACATCTTGTAACTCAGCCACACATGACCGACCACTCATTTTGCTTGAGTGTATCGAATGTATATCACCAACGGTTGGGATCAGCAAAGGTTTCCCGTATATATATGAGACAACATTGATAGATTAAAGAAGCAAATGAATATTCTCTAGATAGGTGATTATACACCCTACTTCGGTGCGACCGACTTAGTCATGCTGCCTGCCCGATTTCTGTCATTTACCGGATGATGAGGCTAGAAGCTACGCTTTATCATCACATCAGATTCACTTTGAATGCCACATCATCAAATCTATCCAATCACCGATCGACGTCCTCAACAATACATTATGTGTTAGCTAAAAGAAGTTTCCTTCTACGCTTCCACTCTTGGTACGGTTGGAGAAATCAATATACGTGATCGTCTGGAAATACTCTGTCAGACATCCATCCATACAAGTCATCCAGGAACAGGATGAACCGAAGGCACTATTCAGTACATCCATCTTAGGCACTGTTATCTAAGACTTATACAATAGCCCTTGCACTTTACTTTGCCTTCAATTATCCTTGGCATATATGATTCGCAACGCTTAGGCCAATACAGAGTGGTTCTTTGGATAACAATCCAACCGGTCTCTCCATATTAACAACGTTAAAATGGTCAAAACTTTGATAGTCTGTGATTTAACTATCAAAGAAAAACACGTGTGCAAACAACGATATTATTTCCAAATGGAAATTCTATCAATCAATCATCAATCATATATATTTCTATATATATATTCATATTTTCCTTATTTTCTATGTTTAGAAAATATACGTTAACACTGGAAAACATTTCCATTTCTAATCCATATTTCCAATTTCAATATTTGATTACGTTTCTGATTCTATTTGGAAAACATTTCCAAATCTTCTTTACTTGGATTTAAACAGGTGTTTAAATCATCATCGCGACGACCACTCAAACCACTATACTTATTTACTAAATTCACTTAACCACTTTCACTCTCGAACCTTAACCATTTCTAAATTAAAACGAAGTCGATCAAGTTCGGGTATAACTACCTCTTAGACCTTAACTGAACAACATTTCAAATCTCGAAACATGGTAAGTTCATTCTTTTAACTCTAATCAATCAACTCTTTCCACTTAACTCCTTACCTAACTCCTTTCGAACAACTATATTCGATTACTCCTTTAACTATATTTAAACAAACTATATTCGATTAACTCTTTTGATTTTATTTGAATAACTATATTTGATTAACTCCTTTAATTCTATTCGAACAACTATATTCGATTAATTCACTTCGATTAAACTAATCGATAACTTTCTTTGATTAAACTATGATCGATAACTCCTTTTGATTAACTAACTTCGCCTAACTCCTTTGGATTAACTAACTTCAAATAACCAATGTTCGATAACTCCTTTCGATTAAACTAACTTCGAATAACTCCTTGGGATTAACTAACTTCGAATAACCAATACTTGATAACTCCTTTCGATTAAACTAAAATCAATAACTCTTTTCGAATAACTAATTCAATAACTCCTTCTTCGAATAACTAATTCGATAACTTACTTTCGAATACTTATATTCGATAACTCCTTGTGTTTAACTTTATTCGAATAACTAATTCGAATAACTCTTATCGATTAAACTATAATCGATAACTCCTTCGATTTAACTAATATTCTATAACTCACTTCGATTTAACTAATAATCGATAACTCCTTCGAATAAACTATATTCGAAAATCTCCTCTCGAATAAACGATATTCGATAATCTTCCCTTTCGATTTAACAAATCGATAACTCCTTTTCGAATAACTAAATTCGATAACTCCTTTCGAATAACAAATTCGATAACTCACCTCGAATAACCAACATTTGATTACTCTTCTCTCGAATACACTATATTCGATAACTCTACTTCGAATAAGTGATATTCGATAACTCTACTCGATTAACTCCATTTGAATAACTCTAATTAGTTAACTCTAACTTTAACTGGTCAACCCTCACTGATTAACTCTAACTGATAAATTCTAACTGATTAATTCTAACCGATTAACCCTAACTGATTAACTCTAACTGGTCAATTCTAACTCAAATTGATTTATTCTAAATCTAATCGATCATTTCTAACTCTAATTGATTATCTTATTCGAATAACTCCTATTTGATAATGTTTATTCATTTATAAAGATTTACTTTTGGTAACGGTTCTTCACTTTATAAATGTTCTCTTTATTAACGTTACTTCACTTATACAAGTGTTGGGTACATATTCTATTTATTCCTATTTATTTATCAAATAAATATTCCTTTGATTTAATCCTATTTATTTATCAAATAAATATCTCCTTTAAATCTTTTATTTATTCCCTAAATAAATAATTCCTTTAACTCTTTATTTATTCCCTAAATAAATAATTCCCTTTTTAACCTATTTGTAAAATGGTTTACAAATATTTCTCTTTCTATTTGTTTAACAAATATTTTCCTTTATATTTGTTTTTACGAATATTTCCCTCTATGTTGTTTTATAAATATATTTCCTTTATATTTGATTATCACAAATATATTTCCCTTATATTTGATTTACAAATATATTTCCCTTTTATATTTGATTTACAAATATATTACCCTTTATATTTGATTTACAAATATATTTCCCTTTTATATTTGATTTACAAATATATTTCACTTTATATTTGATTTACAAATATATTTCCCTTTTATATTTGATTTACAAATATATTTCCCTTTTATATTTGATTTACAAATATATTTCCCTTTATATTTGATTTACAAATATATTTCCCTTTTATATTTGATTTACAAATATATTCTAACTCTTTAAACTCCCGGAAAAATTCGCCATAACCTCCTTTCTAACGGAAGCATCGGGAAAATCCCTAAACCCGCCACACAGGCCTTTCCATTCAAAAAGAAAATTGTTTGAAATCATTTCCTTTCTAAATATCTCCTATTTATAAATATTCCAATTTATAAATATTTCTTATTTATAAATATTCCATTTATAAATATTTTATTTTCACTATCACTTTGAAAATTCCCTTACCAACATTCTGGTATGTTATGGTGTTTAACATATCAAATTTCGATGTCCAATATCGTCCATACACACAAAATCAACAACAGGTTATAATTCACATCATATATCAAAATATATGAAAAACAATAAAATAACTGTTGAGGAATCTAGTCGGATTCCTCCAACCTGTTTTCCTACATCCACAGATGTTACACAACATGATTGCCATCACTTTCAGTTCAATATGAATTATTCTGATAAACAGAATCAATATATACCTACATAACTATTTATATATTATATACATTTATATATATATATATAATATTTCATTAATTGACTAGCAGTTCAATCAAACAGTCAACACACAATCAAACAGTCAATTCCTAACAGTTCTAAAAATACAACATGAAATTATAAACTGTTCAGAGTTAGTGAGATTTGCTCACATTTGCGCGTTAGCCGTTAAATAACGGTTTGCGTTATTTGATTCAGTCGGACAATTAATTTCTCCATAAATTGTAACGAGCTCGGATTCACTCCCGGTCAGTCTCATTGTGTTGCTCCCGTCCATACGATCCCGACGGATCTTGTTTCGCTGAATTTCGTCCACGTATGAAAGAGATATCGAATTTACAAGTTATACATACATTTTACATTAAATTAAACAATAAAACTTGGTTTTTAAAGTTAGTGGGTCTTACCCCTCACTTGTCTTGGCCCATCTCCCTTATATAACCAGGCCCGAACCCGAAATTGCCTTTCTTCCCAAACGATGAACACCGAACTCCAGTAATCCTCCAACTCCATTTACCACGTTCATTCCCAAACCGCACCTTCAATACTCCATGGTTTTTCAAACGAACCTCACCACTGATCTCCTCTTCCAAAACCGCGTCCCCTCCTACCCATCTCGATCAACTCGCACGGCATAGTAGAATCCGTCGAATAGCCCTCAACAGGACATCGCGACACCCTTCCTGCTTTCGAAGTTCAAGGAATTTTGCAAACAACCATTTCTTCAACTCACAAAACCAAAACCAACATCGAAATCAAGCATCAGTGTTCAAATCTCTCGATTCGACTAGCCCTAGCTCGCTGCGTTGAAAACCAGTAAAACAAAAGGGAGTTCGAACCCTACGAAAATTGTATCAAAATGAAGAGAATCAACTCACAAGTACCAATATAATCATGAGGAAATTTATAGATTTATCTTGGATTTTATTTCGATTTTTGAAAGATTCAGATCTCACGTTTTGAGTTTGTTTTGGTGGCGGCTCCTTTTCTGTTGACTTTGAAAATGAAATCAGGTTAGGTTAGGGAGATTATAAGGGTATATATAGGGAAAAATATAAAATTTTATATTAATTTATATTCCAACGCTCTCTATATTTGCTATTAAAAATTCCTATGATCACACGCGGTACCCAAAAATCACGAAACTGGACATGCAGCTACAGTTCGACATTACGGTCCCAACGAAACTAGTTCGTCGAATTCCGACTCCGTATGCTCACACAGTGTATTTTTAATTGTCAAAATACTGACTGTTTTCCACTCTAAAAATCCGTACGACCACATAGTGATTCTAAAAATCACGAAACTGGAAATCTAACAACTATTTGACATTGCGGATCCAACAAAATTAGTTTCGTCGAATTCTAACTTCGTTTGCAAAAGTGGCTATTTTTAAAGCTCTGAATGACCCATTTAAATATATAAATATATTTAAATATAATTAAATTAAATATAAATAAATTTATATTATCGTGTATCTTCACATATGATATCGTCCAGCTCCAGAATATCATATCAGAATTTACAGCTTGATATTTCAGATTTTAGATTTATCGATATTCAGTTTATATCGAAAATCCTTTTATAACGTATATAAAGCGTCGCAAATTACAAAGGAATTCTACAACGACTTTTCTGAAATTTGATTTGGACGTAAATCAAAATCTATCCGACGAAATCCCGATTTTTCTCTTCCACTAGAAAGATATACTCCACCAGCTCCACACGTTTCTTGTTTCACAGAAATCCAGCTTAAAACGAATCCTGTACATTCAGTTGAAGTTCAAATTGCCAAATCGCGAGCTGCAGCGCCATTTCAAGCTCGATTTTAATTATAATATAATTATACATTCAAACTGTCGTTTATATAATATATTCGTTATTCAAATTCAATTCCAAACTGAATTAAATATCACAGATGATCCAGTTCACACCATATCGCCATTTCCGCCAATTCTGATTATTTCAGAATTAAATATATTATTTAATTTATTATTTTAATTAAATATTCACCATTATTTAATTAATCGACCATTAAATCCTTTAATTCACCATTTAAATAATTAAATAAATTAATTATTATACCTCTGCAAATGCGGGTCATTACATTCTTCCCCACTTTAAATAATTTCGTCCTCGAAATTGCTAAGGTAGAGAATGACCCTATCGCCTGGTTAGAACATATTTGCTCACTTCTTAACTTCAGTTTCAACTGAACTAATTTAATCTCAATTAAAATTATTAATTAATTCTTATCAACGAAAATTTTCAAAAATCCTGAAAATTTTCTAACGCCTTAACTTTTCTAAAAATTTCGCCAGCACCTCCTTTGTACTGGTCAATATCTCAAACTCCAACTCGTCTCTCTGGGCCATCTCCAACCCAAAAGAAAATCAAAAAGCCAAGCGGCTTGCCAATTCGCCTCATAAATCACCAAACTCATGAAATATAAACTTGTACCTTTTTGTCGGGCATATCATTATATCCCTACCATTCGTCACCAATTCTGCATATAACAATGCATTACCAACTTGATCTCCAATCAGTTCATTCTCAAAACCAAATCATTCGCTTATATCCAAGCCAGATATCATTTCAAACTCGAGTTTCATTCTCGATTCCAAATTCTTAACTTATCCCTCGATTCCATCCCAGATTATTCTCTAATCATTTTCAGTTTTACTTAACTTTTAACATCTCATTCTACTTAACTTCACAAGTTAAATTTTAAATTCTAGGATTTAAATCCCTGGGTTTTATTTCAAATCAATTTGAAATCATAATCACAATTCAAAAACCGTTGAATTTCTGAACACCTTGTTTTCGCAAACCAAATTTGAAAACAAAATCTTTGGTAGTAATCCGTCACTTACAACTCGAAAATGAACACCGATGATAGCATGCTTCACCATCGGAATCTATTTTCCAGCAATCAAAGTGAGTTCAATACTATATCACTTTCAGTATGAAAAGCGTTTTCAAAATCCCCCAGAAACTTAAAATTTTCTTATTTTAAATTCCAATTCTGATTTAAATTCAGGTTTAATTTATCTTGATTTCATATATTATACTTATATGAATTCTGACTGATTATTTACATAACTATTTCACTTTTTATAATCTTATTCGATTATATTATCAACCAATACATCCAATATATTATAATTTTGATATATATATATATATCTTCTCTATATCAAGATATACCTTGGGTAAACTTATTTTAATTTACCCTCTTTTCAAAACATATCGTGACGACCCATCGTATTCAAGTGTTTAGTAACTCCTACCGATACAGTGGATCAAACTGATCGACCAAAACTCATAAACAACTCAACCAATGAATCTCCACAATATAAAACCATTTTTATTTCAAATACAAATACGCACTCGTATATATACACTCAAACTCAATCTAGGGTATTACTAACCCTATCTCTACCGAGTCACGCCACAGAGCCAAGTAATTCTTAACTTAAGCTCTGATACCAACTGTAACGACCCGGATTTTTGGCGACTTTGGTTATCGACATAGCTCGATGTCGATAACTAAAACATCGGAAAATCCCGGTAATTAATGAAAGAAATTAGAGGGTGAGGAAAGATAAGATAGAAACTTAGAATAGAAGAAGAAGAAGAAGAACACAACATCAGAGTAACACGAACCTCACAGCGGAACGAATAACATATAATAGATAACATAACTTTGAAATATAACAATTATATATACAATAGCACTTATCAGAGTACAGTACTTACAACACAGCGGAACAAAACTCTATATAACTAACGCGGAAGCCTTCTACTCCAAGCTCCTTTAGATAGATCTGAAAAATCCTGAACTACTTGACTGCCCGTACAAATTTAGGCACCCAAGAGTTTAGGTAGAACAAAACAAAATAAACTCCGGGTCAGTCATGGGACTGGTATGAGTAAAACAGTTTAAAACGGTTTGAACAAGTAAACAATATCTCATAAGACCACGCCGTATAACGGAACGGGTTTTTCCCTTATGAGAATCCAAAATATCTTTATATCAAAAACCTTTTGATATTATAATAATGTCTATCAACCACAATATAATAACCATCTAGCAGAAACGCTTTCATCTCACGTTCTACATATAGTATACAATCAAAACTGAAACACCCCACCTCCGTTAGGGTCACTCTCAAAGGGAATGCCCTAATTTTGGTGGAGGTTTATAAGTATAAATCACAGATATACAAGACAGATATAATAACACATAATTTTGAACAGCGGAAAACAACAACTTTTATTTCATTCAAATACGTGTTACACCAACCATACCATAATTGTCTTACAACACTTCCAAAAACATAACATCTTCATAACTGTCTTGATTACATTATTTAAAGAAGCATAAAGAAAACATAAATAAACTGCAAAAGTCCCATAGTTGCTGTCCAAAGCCATAGTCCAAAACGAAAAGATCCAAGCAATACATTCTTTCTCTTTAAGCTGGATATGAAGGCTGGTCAAGCTACGGTATTCCCTCCCTGTGGACCTGGGGGGGGGGGGGGGGGGGGGGAACGGAAGAAAAGAAGACGAAAGAAAAGTAGAGTCAGACATTAAGCCTGAGTAAGTCTAGGACTATTCAGTCTATGAATAAAGAACTGGGTATGATATGTATAAACTAGAAATGGGAAAGCACCATAAACCAAGTTAAGTTGTCTAGGGTCGAATATACTATCGTACCCCATATTAATCTCTGTACCCATATAAACTAGTTCCCAACAGGCACCCCATAATCAGGGTGAAGTGATCCATTTTATGATGATCGACTCCTACTCGCATAGTTACATGTGTCTTACGGCCCCCGATGTTGTAGTTACCTATGCTGGTCCCACCATGGGGTGTATCAAGTCCCATGGTGGCGGCCCGACACAACCCTAGAATGCACAGGTATGCTACTGGTGCCCAGTGCCTTATTTTTCTGCGCCGGAGTGTGTGCACGCCCGCACCCCGTTAGAACCTACACTGCTACACCACCGCCGTCGATTTGACCTCTTACAGTCAGCCCAGTAATCGTGTCCCACCCTGCCTAGTTTCAGGGTATCATGATACGCCTTGTAGGGTTACTGCTGAAAAGGGTCCCCCGCTACTAGGTTTTCTATTTCTAGCCAACATGCTAAGTTGGTTAAGTGTTTTATAAACCTAACCCCCAATCAGTCTGTTTAGATTAGCATGTTCCATTTTGATTAAGTATTAATATAATTTACTTAATCCTATCAATCCTGACTCAGCCTTAATTGTCTTATTAAAGCCTTGACCTCTCACATTAGACAGGTATTGTTGTGGCTGCCTGTTGCCGGTTGGGTCCGGGCAGTCTTACGCCACAACTCAGTCTAACCTCGGGTCCTTATTGGGCTCCGTGTTTAACCACCCACATTGGATAGGTATTGTTGTGACTATTGGACAGCCGGGCGGTTCCGGGCAGGTTTACATCACAACTCAATCCAACCTCGGGTTAAACACATCGTATTTTCTACATTTACATATTTTGTCTCTTTTCTTTTTATATGTAAATATTTGCAGCCCATTATTCAAAGTCATCTTTATTGGTTAAGATTTATTTATGCCACTTAATTGTTTTTCAAGGTTGTTGGCATGCGTCAAACATGCCAACACATATATTCTATATTTTATCCCAAACGTCAATACCCCCGTTTTACATGTTCGTTCAAATGTAAGGTGTGTTGGGTTTAATACTTAAACCCAATTTAGCCATATGAAAAGGGGAGGCTTATAACATGGTGTTTATAAGGTGACATAAAAAGGGGAGTGTGAACGCATGAACTTGCAACATAACGATTCAATTAACATAGGGTAGGCACATGTGAACTTGCAATTGTAACAACATATAATATAAGCAATACTTAAACATGAATCATTCTATTCACATAATCATGGTATAGAAAAAACATGAATCATTCTATTCGTGTAGTCATGGCATAAATGATACTTAAATATGAACCATTCTAATCATATAATTATGGCATAATCATAATTGAACATGAGTCCTTCTATTCATATAGTCATGGCATAAACATAATTGAACATGAATCATATAATCATGGTTTTTATCCTATCTTTGTAACTTGTAAGTGGGATGTAATTCTAGTGTAATTTCTAATGTAACTTATGTGCCCAATATATTATCATATGATTATGATAACAACATAAGCCTAGAAAACATGTTTTTAACAAACATAGTTTAGTCATGTTCATAAAATTAATACAAGCTTACAAAGGCGCTTGCTTTTGTCACTATCACAAAATCATGATTTTTATACTTGAACTATGATGCCAATTCCAACATAACCTTCATATTAATCATAATACTTAAGTGGATCATATTACACTAAAGATGACTATAGAATTGTACATCATGTTGGCATAAAAATGAATCATATACTTGCATGAATTTCAAATAAACTACTACAACATATAGTTGTTGTTTCAACATGAATCTTATACTTGCAATTATCAAATGGGTGTTGTAAATAACTACCACAAACATGTAGTTTTCAATATGAATCATATGCTTGCATGAATCCCAATCAAAATTCCACAACATGTGGTTGTCAACATAAATCATATACTTGTATGAATCAAACCATAGCATTGCCAAATCAAAATAACATGTAAACATAAGTTACTATCACCACAATTCCATTTCGTTGTTAACTTTCAACGCAAATCGCGTACTTGCAAATATCCAATCGTATATCATAATATTCCCAAATCGTTTAGCATCAAAGCAACATACAAATATAAATTATTATCGCCACAATTCCATTTCTTACATTACACAAATCAACACAATTATTTAATTCACATCGGAATAGCACTCTACTTACAGCGTATGACGAATCTTCAATTCAGGAATCTGAATTCTGAATTTGGAGATGCTATCCTTTGTTGTAGGCGTTGCTTTAATTTGATTAACGTTGCTTTAAGCTTTTGATTTATCTCCTAATTTTCTCTTTATTTTCTGATGGCTATCCTCAGTCTCTCCTCAGCAGCATGACGGTCTCATCTCCATTTTAGTTTATGTGAATTAGGGTTAGTCTTAGGTCCTTTTTATAGAGTTTCTGAGTTGATTTAGACCGTCGATTGAGCTTGGTTTAATAATAGCCATTCGTTCAAAGAAGAGACCAACCAGGAGCTGACACCTAGCCCTAGTGACAAGGAAAGGCTCAGAAAATCGACCAAACACAGACTAGGCCAGCCAGGGTGGGCTGGGTTCGACCTGGCTCAGGGGCCAGGTCGACTCCCAGGTCGACCCCCAAATCGACTGGGGAGTCGACCTGCCTGGGCAGGTCGACACCCAGGTCAACTCCCAGGTCGACCTGGCCTGGCAGGTCGACCCTAGGGTCGACCCCCAGGTCGACCTGGTGGGTTTGGGCGGGAATTTTCCCGCCTGCTTTGATTGGGCTGAATTTAAATTCTGTTTTCGAAATCTGAAACTTCGTCGGGCCATAATTTGGTCATACGGGCTCCGTTTTTCGAAAACTCGGACTCTATTTTGCGTATTTTTCCGAGACGAACGCAATGGCGTATCCCGTTTCCCTTAATACTTTAATTTGAAATTAGTTATACTTTAATTTGTGAATTTCACAGTTATAGAATACACGGGGTGTTACATTCTCCCCCACTTTAAAGGATTTCGTCCCGAAATCTTCAAGTTCAGGAAGAATGTTCATCCTAACATCCAAACATCCATCTACTCATCCATCAAACACGAGCATCCATTGTCCTTAAAAGACTTCTAATGCTTCATGATAATATGCGAAGTGTGTGTACATGTACTTATCTAATGCAAAATCAGGCGGTCTACTGATTCAGTTGACCTCCTTAATGCGAATTATTTAAGTGCTATGAATCCATTATGTATGCAAATCCTCCTATTCATGATTCTACATGAGTGCACAATCATTCATACAAATGCAACATCCATATGACAACACATTAAAGTTCAACCATATACGAATGCAAACATATATGCATATGCAATATGAAGTGATTGAGCCGATCTAAAACCTAGATTGTGTGTGTATATGCAACCACGAGCAACCACTAGAAATCACTTGCAACCACTTGCAATCATCATCCATAACATGTTTCAATTACATGTTTTCATCCAAAGGGTTTCTACCTAAAAGATAGTGTCGAGGAGATATACCTAAAAAAAAAGATAGATAAAAGCGCAACTTAAGGAAAAAGGAAAGATCAAAGATGTACCCTCGAAAAGAAAAGGGTAGGTAGCGCGTATTTTAGCTTCAGTTTCCCAAGTTGCATCTCCTTCGGCGTCGCTCCACTGGACTTTGACGAGCTTGAATTCGCGGTTGCGTAGCTTCTTCACTTCCGTTCCTAATATGCGGGTTGGAACTTTCCTTATGGTTGCTTCGCGTTCCACTTCAGCTTCTTCTAGGATATTTGGCTCTACCACTTCAGCAGACTCATGTAGACATTTTCGGAGATGTGAAACGTGAAAGACGTTGTGAACTCCGGCCAATTTTTCGGGTAGCTCTAATCTATAGGCCATTTCCCCAATTTTCTCAATGATAGGGAATGGCCCTACGAACCTTGGTGCTAGCTTTCCTGTGGTTCCAAAACGAACAACGTTCCTTAGCGGAGATACCTTAAGAAAAACTCTGTCTCCAACCTCAAATTCAAGGTCGGTCCTCCTCTTGTCGGCGTAGGACTTTTGTCTGTCTTGGGCCGTCTTCATCCTTCTTCGTATTAAGTCTACTTTTTCTGAAGTCTCTCGGATCATATCTGGTCCAAGTATGAGCTTATCAGTAGACTCCCACCAACAAGTGGGCGATCGGCACGGTCTTCCATATAAAGCTTCGAAGGGCGCCATTCCGATGGTTGCTTGATAGCTGTTGTTGTAGGCAAATTCTACCAAAGGAAGATGGTCTTCCCACGTCCCTCCGAAGTCAAGGATGCACAGTCTTAAAAGGTCCTCCAAAACTCTGTTCACTCTTTCTGTTTGGCCGTCGGTTTGGGGATGATAGGCTGTGCTCAAGCATAACTGTGTGCCTACCGCTTCTTGCAGACTCCGCCAAAACTCACTGGTGGAGATAGGGTCTCGGTCGCTAACAATGCTGGATGGTATTCCATGGAGTCGAACGATTTCCTTGAGGTAAAGAGATGCTAGAGATGAGGCAGTTCTTCTGCTTTTGACAGGTAAAAAGTGGGCGCTTTTAGTAAGCCTATCCACTATTACCCAAATGCTAGTGTTGCCCCTCCTAGACCTAGGCAGCCCATCGATGAAGTCCATTGAGATGCTATCCCACTTCCACTGCGGGACCTCTAGAGGATGTAGCAGACCGCCAGGCTTTTTCTGTTCTGCCTTAACCTGTTGGCACACCATACACTTAGAAACGAATTCTTCCACGTCCTTCTTCATGCCGTTCCAAAAGAAAGTTCTTTTTATGTCCTTGTACATTTTATCGCCGCCTGGGTGTATCGTCATCTTGGAGTGATGTGCTTCCTCGAGGACCTTCTTTACTAAATCCCTTGTCTGTGGGATGCATAGTCTTCCGTCTCTCCTTAGCCAACCCTTATCGTCAATGGAGTATCTGTTGAGGTGACTTGAAGTCTCACCCCTAATTAGCCTATCAATCGTCTCCACAAGCTGAGGGTCCTCGCATTGTGTTGTCCCTATCGAGTCCACTAAAGTCGGGCGTACTTCGAGCGATGCTAGCAAGCCTGGTACAAAATCGGAGGAAGGCCTAAAGTCGAAGCTGGCTATAAACTCTAGGCTTTGTCTTTCAACAAACAGTGGGCTTAAGGTCAGTTTCTTTCGGCTCAACGCGTCTGCCACTACGTTGCCTTTGCCCGGAGTATAGGAGATCTCGAAATCATACGAGGCAAGAAACTCCATCCATCTCTGTTGCCTCAAGTTAAGATCTTTCTGCGAGAAAAGATATTTCAACGATTTATGGTCAGTGTAAAGTTCAAACTTCTCACCTAGGAGATAGTGTCGCCAAGACTTGAGTGCAAAGACTATGGCAGCTAACTCAAGATCGTGGGTCGGGTAGTTCTTTTCATGCACTTTCAATTGTCTCCCGCCATAAGCTACTACCCTTCCTTCTTGCATTAAGACGGCGCCTAGTCCTATCCCACATGCATCTGTATAAACAGTGAACATCTTGCTTCCATCTGGCAACGTCAAAACTGGGGCTGTTGTAAGAGCCCTTTTCAGTCGCTGGAAAGCAAACTCGCAATCCAAGTCCCAATTGAACACTAGATTCTTCTTGGTCAACTTCGTGAGCGGAGCTGAGATTTTCGCAAAATCCCTTATGAACTTTCGATAGAAACCTGCTAGTCCTAGAAAACTTCGGACCTCAGTTGCATTCCTTGGTGTCTTCCAATCCTGTACCGCCACTACCTTAGCAGGATCCACTGCTAACCCTTGTTTGGATACTATGTGCCCAAGGAACCTCACTTCTTCTCTCCAAAAGTGGCATTTGGAGAATTTGGCTTTTAGCTGATGGACTCGCAGAGTTTCCATGATTGCCCTTAAGTGCTGAGCATGTTCCTCTTCACTCTTTGAGAAGATAAGGATATCGTCTACGAAGACCACTACGAACTTATTGAGGAAATTTCTAAATACCCTACTCATCAGGTCCACGAAGTAAGCAGGTGCATTTGTCAAGCCGAAAGGCATGACAAGCCATTCAAAGAAGCCGTCTGGGGTTCTGAATGCCGTTTTATCGATACTATCTTCAGCCACCCTTAGCTGATGAAAACCGGTCGCTAAATCGAGTTGGGAGAAAATAGACGCTCCTACAAGCTGATCAAACAAATCGTCAATTCTGGGGAGAGGGTGCCTATTCTTTTTCGTTAGCTTGTTGAGCTCCCTATAGTCAACACATAGACGGAGTGAACCATCCGGCTTTGTAGCGAACACCACTGGAGCGCCCCATTCTGAAATGCTCCTCCTAATGAACCCCTTTTCTAGAAGCTCTTTAATCTGTTTACTGAGCTCTTTCCTTTCCCGTGGAGCCATGTGTCTAACGGGCAACGCAACGGGTTTTGCATTATCTACAAGGTATATGCGGAAGTCTATCTCCCGCTTCGGAGGCAATCCCTTCACCTCTTCGAAGACATCCGGATATTCCCGGACCACTCTAACCGATTGCAAATTTTCAACGGAGGCATCTAGCGATTCAAGGTAACTAAGCATAACCGCATACGAGGGATTACAAGAAATTTCCAAAGTATTACCGAGCTGGGTTAGGAGCCTAACAACCCTTTTCTCACAATCGAGGATGGCCCCATTACTGGATAGCCAATCCATGCCCAAAATCAAACCATATCCCGAAAAGCCCAAAACAAAGGCACTACATTCAAATTCTACGCTTAGAATAGAAATTTTTAATCCCAAACAGATCATAGACAAATGAGCTGGGCCCCCAATTGGGTTTGAAACAATTAAGAGGTCCTCTACCATACTAGTTTTTAGGTGCAGAGATTCTACTAAAGCAGACGAGATAAAGGAGTGTGATGCGCCAGAATCAAATAAAGTGCGAACGGGGTGATCATAAAGATAAACTACACTTTCTACAGAAGTATTTATACCTCGCTGTTGCAGAGGTGGCGCCTCTAGCACATGAACTTGTGCCCCTAAGGTGGATCCAGCCCTCTGCCCCTGTCCTCGTTTCTTTGGGCAGTCCTTTGCCATGTGGCCTGTCTCACCGCAAGAAAAGCACCCACCATTCATCTTGGCCTTATTTTTCCGGCAATCCTTCACTAAGTGCCCCGCTCTGCCATAGAAATTACACTTCCTCTTCTCTTTGTTGCCTTTCCCACCCTTCTTAAAGTCTGTCTTCTTAGGCTGCAAACCTTCTTTCTTCCCTTGAGAGTTTTCTGCCTTTGTCTCCTTCTTGCCCTTATCCTCTTCGTTCAGCAACGCCATCTGTACCAACCTTTCATACGTAGCTCCCATGGGTATATGGGTCATGGCCAAACTGTGTAATGGCTCATTCAACCCTTTGACAAAACGGAGAGCCTTCTTGTGCGGGGTGTTGACTAGGTCCAGTCCGAATCTAGCCAGCTCATCGAACTGATTAACATACTCTATGACTGTCTTGTTCCCTTGCTTAAGAAATAAGAATTTTTCCAACTGCAAACTCCTTTCCGCATCTGAGAGAAATTTAGCCTCAAACCTTGCCCTAAAGTCCTCCCATGCTTCCACTGGTCTTTCTGCATTAGTGACTTCCCACCAGTAGGAAGCCTCGCCCTTTAGTAGCCATACTGCCAGTTGTACTTTCTGTTTATCCTCTACCTCAAAGATGATGAATAAGTCCTCGGTTTCTTTCAGCCAATTTCTAGCTGCCACGAAGGACTCAGTTCCATGAAAATCCTTTCCTCCCATAGCTTTAAAATCTTTACATATCTTAGCAAAGGTGTTTCCCCGCGGAGGAGGTGGAGGAAGAGGTGCGACTGCAGCTGGATGATTTCCTGCAGCTGGGGGAGGAGGAACGGTAGGACCTGGCTGAGTGGCCCTTGCTTCTAAGAACCGTGTAAACCAACCAGGTATTGGTACACCCTCTGGCAAGTTAAGTTCTTCGGACATGCTGAAACAAAAAGGATAGATTCAAAATGAAGGATAAGAGATAGTTCCTATGGCTTTGGGGGGGGGGACTTTGCCTTTTAAAATAAAATAATATTTTATCTTAAAAATGCTTCTTTAAATTTCCTTTTTGAAAATAAATTTTCAAAACTTTTTATCTTATCTGGTAAACCTATGCTCTGATACCAAGTGAAACACCCCACCTCCGTTAGGGTCACTCTCAAAGGGAATGCCCTAATTTTGGTGGAGGTTTATAAGTATAAATCACAGATATACAAGACAGATATAATAACACATATTTTTGAACAGCGGAAAACAACAACTTTTATTTCATTCAAATACGTGTTACACCAACCATACCATAATTGTCTTACAACACTTCCAAAAACATAACATCTTCATAACTGTCTTGATTACATTATTTAAAGAAGCATAAAGAAAACATAAATAAACTGCAAAAGTCCCATAGTTGCTGTCCAAAGCCATAGTCCAAAACGAAAAGATCCAAGCAATACATTCTTTCTCTTTAAGCTGGATATGAAGGCTGGTCAAGCTGCGGTATTCCCTCCCTGTGGACCTGGGGGGGGGGGGGGGAAACGGAAGAAAATAAGACGAAAGAAAAGAAGACGAAAGAAAAGTAGAGTCAGACATTAAGCCTGAGTAAATCTAGGACTATTCAGTCTATGAATAAAGAACTGGGTATGATATGTATAAACTAGAAATGGGAAAGCACCATAAACCAAGTTAAGTTGTCTAGGGTCGAATATACTATCGTACCCCATATTAATCTCTGTACCCATATAAACTAGTTCCCAACAGGCACCCCATAATCAGGGTGAAGTGATCCATTTTATGATGATCGGCTCCTACTCGCATAGTTACATGTGTCTTACGGCCCCCGATGTTGTAGTTACCTATGCTGGTCCCACCATGGGGTGTATCAAGTCCCATGGTGGCGGCCCGACACAACCCTAGAATGCACAGGTATGCTACTGGTGCCCAGTGCCTTATTTTTCTGCGCCGGAGTGTGTGCACGCCCGCACCCCGTTAGAACCTACACTGCTACACCACCGCCATCGATTTGACCTCTTACAGTCAGCCCAGTAATCGTGCCCCACCCTGCCTAGTTTCAGGGTATCATGATACACCTTGTAGGGTTACTGCTGAAAAGGGTCCCCCGCTACTAGGTTTTCTATTTCTAGCCAACATGCTAAGTTGGTTAAGTGTTTTATAAACCTAACCCCCAATCAGTTTGTTTAGTTTAGCATGTTCCATTTTGATTAAGTATTAATATAATTTACTTAATCCTATCAATCCTGACTCAGCCTTAATTGTCTTATTAAAGCCTTGACCTCTCACATTAGACAGGTATTGTTGTGGCTGCCTGTTGCCGGTTGGGTCCGGGCAGTCTTACGCCACAACTCAGTCTAACCTCAGGTCCTTATTGGGCTCCGTGTTTAACCACCCACATTGGATAGGTATTGTTGTGACTATTGGACAGCCGGGCGGTTCCGGGCAGGTTTACATCACAACTCAATCCAACCTCGGGTTAAACACATCGTATTTTCTACATTTACATATTTTGTCTCTTTTCTTTTTATATGTAAATATTTGCGGCCCATTATTCAAATTCATCTTTATTGGTTAAGATTTATTTATGCCACTTAATTGTTTTTCAAGGTTGTTGGCATGCGTCAAACATGCCAACACATATATTCTATATTTTATCCCAAACGTCAATACCCCCGTTTTACATGTTCGTTCAAATGTAAGGCGTGTTGGGTTTAATACTTAAACCCAATTTAGCCATATGAAAAGGGGAGGCTTATAACATGGTGTTTATAAGGTGACATAAAAAGGGGAGTGTGAACGCATGAACTTGCAACATAACGATTCAATTAACATAGGGTAGGCACATGTGAACTTGCAATTGTAACAACATATAATATAAGCAATACTTAAACATGAATCATTCTATTCACATAATCATGGTATAGACAAAACATGAATCATTCTATTCGTGTAGTCATGGCATAAATGATACTTAAATATGAACCATTCTAATCATATAATTATGGCATAATCATAATTGAACATGAGTCCTTCTATTCATATAGTCATGGCATAAACATAATTGAACATGAATCATATAATCATGGTTTTTATCCTATCTATGTAACTTGTAAGTGGGATGTAATTCTAGTGTAATTTCTAATGTAACTTATGTGCCCAATATATTATCATATGATTATTGTAACAACATAAGCCTAGAAAACATGTTTTTAACAAACATAGTTTAGTCATGTTCATAAAATTAGTACAAGCTTACAAAGGCGCTTGCTTTTGTCACTATCACAAAACCATTATTTTTATACTTGAACTATGATGCCAATTCCAACATAACCTTCATATTAATCATAATACTTAAGTGGATCATATTACACTAAAGATGACTATAGAATTATACATCATGTTGGCATAAAAATGAATCATATACTTGCATGAATTTCAAATAAACTACTACAACATATAGTTGTTGTTTCAACATGAATCTTATACTTGCAATTATCAAATGGGTGTTGTAAATAACTACCACAAACATGTAGTTTTCAATATGAATCATATGCTTGCATGAATCCCAATCAAAATTCCACAACATGTGGTTGTCAACATAAATCATATACTTGTATGAATCAAACCATAGCATTGCCAAATCAAAATAACATGTAAACATAAGTTACTATCACCACAATTCCATTTCGTTGTTAACTTTCAACGCAAATCGCGTACTTGCAAATATCCAATCGTATATCATAATATTCCCAAATCGTTTAGCATCAAAGCAACATACAAATATAAATTATTATCGCCACAATTCCATTTCTTACATTACACAAATCAACACAATTATTTAATTCACATCGGAATAGCACTATACTTACAGCGTATGACGAAGCTTCAATTCAGGAATCTGAATTCTGAATTTGGAGATGCTATCCTTTGTTGTAGGCGTTGCTTTAATTTGATTAACGTTGCTTTAAGCTTTTGATTTATCTCCTAATTGTCTCTTTATTTTCTGATGGCTATCCTCAGTCTCTCCTCAGCAGCATGATGGTCTCATCTCCATTTTAGTTTATGTGAATTAGGGTTAGTCTTAGGTCCTTTTTTATAGAGTTTCTGAGTTGATTTAGACCGTCGATGGAGCTTGGTTTAATAATAGCCATTCGTTCAAAGAAGAGACCAACCAGGAGCTGACACCTAGCCCTAGTGACAAGGCAAGGCTCAGAAAATCGACCAAACACAGACTAGGCCAGCCAGGGTGGGCTGGGTTCGACCTGGCTCAGGGGCCAGGTCGACTCCCAGGTCGACCCCCAGGTCGACTGGGGAGTCGACCTGCCTGGGCAGGTCGACACCCAGGTCGACCTGGCCTGGCAGGTCGACCTGGTGGGTTTGGGCGGGAATTTTCCCGCCTGCTTTGATTGGGCTGAATTTAAATTCTATTTTCGAAATCTGAAACTTCGTCGGGCCATAATTTGGTCATACGGGCTCCGTTTTTCGAAAACTCGGACTCTATTTCGCGTATTTTTCCGAGACGAACGCAATGGCGTATCCCGTTTCCCTTAATACTTTAATTTGAAATTAGTTATACTTTAATTTGTGAATTTCACAGTTATAGAATACACGGGGTGTTACATTCTCCCCCACTTAAAAGGATTTCGTCCCGACGGTCGAGATTAGCAACCGTTTCCCGTATATATATGAGACAACATTGATAGATTAAAGAAGCAAATGAATATTCTCTAGATAGGTGATTATACACCCTACTTCGGTGCGACCGACTTAGTCATGCTGCCTGCCCGATTTCTGTCATTTATCGGATGATGAGGCTAGAAGCTACGCTTTATCATCACATCAGATTCACTTTGAATGCCACATCATCAAATCCATCCAATCACCGATTGACATCCTCAACAATACATTATGTGTTAGCTAAAAGAAGTTTCCTTCTTCGCTTCCACTCTTGGTACGGTTGGAGAAATCAATATACGTGTTCGTTTGGAAATACTCTGTCAGACATCCATCCATACAAGTCATCCAGGAACAGGATGAACCGAAGGCACTATTCAGTACATCCATCTTAGGCACTGTTATCTAAGACTTATACAATAGCCCTTGCAATTTATTTCATCTTCAATTATCCTTGGCATATATGATTCGCAACGCTTAGGCCAATACAGAGTGGTTCTTTGGATAACAATCTAACCGGTCTCTCCATATTAACAACGTTAAAATGGTCAAAACTTTGATAGTCTGTGATTTAACTATCAAAGAAAAGCACGTGTGCAAACAACGATATTATTTCCAAATGGAAATTCTATCAATCATATATATTTCTATATATATATTCATATTTTCCTTATTTTCTATGTTTAGAAAATATACGTTAACACTGGAAAACATTTCCATTTCTAATCCATATTTCCAATTTCAATATTTGATTACGTTTCTGATTCTATTTGGAAAACATTTCCAAATCTTCTTTACTTGTATTTAAACAGGTGTTTAAATCATCATCGCGACGACCACTCAAACCACTATACTTATTTACTAAATTCACTTAACCACTTTCACTCTCGAACCTTAACCATTTCTAAATTAAAACGAAGTCGATCAAGTTGGGGTATAACTACCTCTCAGACCTTAACTGAACAACATTTCAAATCTCGAAACAGGGTAAGTTCATTCTTTTAACTCTAATCAATCAACTCTTTCCACTTAACTCCTTACCTAACTCCTTTCGAACAACTATATTCGATTACTCCTTTAACTATATTTAAACAAACTATATTCGATTAACTCTTTTGATTTTATTTGAATAACTATATTTGATTAACTCCTTTAATTCTATTCGAACAACTATATTCGATTAACTCACTTCGATTAAACTAATCGATAACTTTCTTCGATTAAACTATGATCGATAACTCCTTTTGATTAACTAACTTTGCCTAACTCCTTTGGATTAACTAACTTCGAATAACCAATGTTCGATAACTCCTTTCGATTAAACTAACTTCGAATAACTCCTTGGGATTAACTAACTTCGAATAACCAATACTCGATAACTCCTTTCGATTAAACTAAACTTCGAATAACTTTATTCGAATAACTAATTCGAATAACTCTTATCGATTAAACTATAATCGATAACTCCTTCGATTTAACTAATATTCTATAACTCACTTCGATTTAACTAATAATCGATAACTCCTTCGAATAAACTATATTCGAAAATCTCCTCTCGAATAAACGATATTCGATAATCTTCCCTTTCGATTTAACAAATCGATAACTCCTTTTCGAATAACTAAATTCGATAACTCCTTTCGAATAACAAATTCGATAACTCACCTCGAATAACCAACATTTGATTACTCTTCTCTCGAATACACTATATTCGATAACTCTACTTCGAATAAGTGATATTCGATAACTCTACTCGATTAACTCCATTTGAATAACTCTAATTAGTTAACTCTAACTTTAACTGGTCAACCCTCACTGATTAACTCTAACTGATAAATTTTAACTGATTAATTCTAACTGATTAACCCTAACTGATTAACTCTAACTGGTCAATTCTAACTCAAATTGATTTATTCTAACTCTAATCGATCATTTCTAACTCTAATTGATTATCTTATTCGAATAACTCCTATTTGATAATGTTTATTCATTTATAAAGATTTACTTTTGGTAATAGTTCTTCACTTTATAAATGTTCTCTTTATTAACGTTACTTCAATTATACAAGTGTTGGGTACATATTCTATTTAATCCTATTTATTTATCAAATAAATATTCCTTTGATTTAATCCTATTTATTTATCAAATAAATATCTCCTTTAAATCTTTTATTTATTCCCTAAATAAATAATTCCTTTAACTCTTTATTTATTCCCTAAATAAATAATTCCCTTTTTAACCTATTTGTAAAATGGTTTACAAATATTTCTCTTTCTATTTGTTTAACAAATATTTTCCTTTATATTTGTTTTTACGAATATTTCCCTCTATGTTGTTTTATAAATATATTTCCTTTATATTTGATTATCACAAATATATTTCCCTTATATTTGATTTACAAATATATTTCCCTTTTATATTTGATTTACAAATATATTACCCTTTATATTTGATTTACAAATATATTTCCCTTTTATATTTGATTTACAAATATATTTCCCTTTATATTTGATTTACAAATATATTTCCCTTTTATATTTGATTTACAAATATATTTCCCTTTTATATTTGATTTACAAATATATTTCCCTTTATATTTGATTTACAAATATATTTCCCTTTTATATTTGATTTACAAATATATTCTAACTCTTTAAACTCCCGGAAAAATTCGCCATAACCTCCTTTGTAACGGAAGCATCGGGAAAATCCCCAAACCCGCCACACAGGCCTTTCCATTCAAAAATAAAATTGTTTGAAATCATTTCCTTTCTAAATATCTCCTATTTATAAATATTCCAATTTATAAATATTTCTTATTTATAAATATTCCATTTATTTTCACTATCACTTTGAAAATTCCCTTACCAACATTCTGGTATGTTATGGTGTTTAACATATCAAATTTCGATGTCCAATATCGTCCATACACACAAAATCAACAACAGGTTATAATTCACATCATATATCAAAATATATGAAAAACAATAAAATAACTGTTGAGGAATCCAGTCGGATTCCTCCAACCCGTTTTCCTGCATCCATAGATGTTACATAATATGATTGCCATCACTTTCAGTTCAATATGAATTATTCTGATAAACAGAATCAATATATAACTACATAACTGTTTATATATTATATATATTTATATATATATATAATATTTCATTAACTGACTAGCAGTTCAATCAAATAGTCAACACACAATCAAACAGACAATTCCTAACAGTTCTAAAAATACAACATGAAATTATAAACTGTTTAGAGTTAGTGAGATTTACTCACATTTGCGCGTTAGCCGTTAAATAACGGTTTGCGTTATTTGATTCAGTCGGACAATTTATTTCTCCATAAATTGTAACGAGCTCGGATTCACTCCCGGTCAGTCTCATTGTGTTGCTCCCATCCATACGATCCCGATGGATCTTGTTTCGCTGAATTTCGTCCACGTATGAAAGAGATATCGAATTTACAAGTTATACATACATTTTACATTAAATTAAACAACAAAACTTGGTTTTTAAAGTTAGTGGGTCTCACCCCTCACTTGTCTTGGCCCATCTCCCTTATATAACCAGGCCCGAACCCGAAATTGCCTTTCTTCCCAAACGATGAACACCATACTCCAGTAATCCTCCAACTCCATTTACCATGTTCATTCCCAAACCGCACCTTCAATACTCCATGGTTTTTCAAACGAACCTCACCACTGATCTCCTCTTCCAAAACCGCGTCCCCTCCTACCCATCTCGATCAACTCGCACGGCATAGAAGAATCCGACGAATAGCCCTCAACAGGACATCGCGACACCCTTCCTGCTTTCGAAGTTCATGGAATTTTGCAAACAACCATTTCTTCAACTCACAAAACCAAAACCAACATCGAAATCAAGCATCAGTGCTCAAATCTCTCGATTCGACTAGCCCTAGCTCGCTGCGTTGAAAACCAGTAAAACAAAAGGGAGTTCGAACCCTACGAAAATGGTATCAAAATGAAGAGAATCAACTCACAAGTACCAATATATTCATGAGGAAATTTATAGATTTATCTTGGATTTTATTTCGATTTTTGAAAGATTCAGATCTCACGTTTTGAGTTTGTTTTGATGGCGGCTCCTTTTCTGTTGACTTTGAAAATGAAATTAGGTTAGGTTAGGGAGATTATAAGGGTATATATAGGGAAAAATATAAAATTTTATATTAATTTATATTCCAACGCTCTCTATATTTGCTATTAAAAATTCCTATGATCACACACGGTACCCAAAAATTACGAAACTGGACATGCAGCTACAGTTTGACATTACGGTCCCAACGAAACTGGTTTCGTCGAATTCCGACTCCGTATGCTCACACAGTGTATTTTAACTGTCAAAATACTGACTGTTTTCCACTCTAAAAATCCGTACGACCACACAGTGACTCCAAAAATCACGAAACTAGAAATCTAACAACTATTTGACATTGCGGATCCAACAAAATTAGTTTTGTCGAATTTTGACTTCGTTTGCAAAAGTGGCTATTTCTAAAGCTCTGGATGACCCATTTAAATATATAAATATATTTAAATATAATTAAATTAAATATAAATAAATTTATATTATCGTGTATCTTCACATATGATATCGTCCAGCTCTAGAATATCATATCAGAATTTACAGCTTGATATTTCAGATTTTAGATTTATCGATATTCAGTTTATATCGAAAATCCTTTTATAACGTATATAAAGCGTCGCAAATTATAAAGGAATTCTACAGTGACTTTTCTGAAATTTGATTTGGACGTAAATCAAAATCTATCCGACGAAATCCCGATTTTTCTCTTCCACTAGAAAGATATACTCCACCAGCTCCACACGTTTCTTGTTTCACAGAAATCCGGCTTAAAACGAATCCTGTACATTCAGTTGAAGTTCAAATCACCAAATCGCGAACTGCAGCGCCATTTCAAGCTCGATTTTAATTATAATATAGTTATACGTTCAAACTGTCATTTATATAATATATTCGTTATTCAAATTCAATTCCAAGCTGAATTAAAAGATCTAGTTCACACCATATCGCCATTTCCACCAATTCTGATTATTTCATAATTAAATATATTATTTAATTTATTATTTTAATTAAATATTCACCATTATTTAATTAATCGACCATTAAATCCTTTAATTCACCATTTAAATAATTAAATAAATTAATTATTATACCTCTGCAAATGCGGGTCATTACAGCCGAACCACTATAAAAACCTCGCGTGTCTCCATTTATTTATTGTTTTCTACATTCTGTGATCTGTGAATTTTTATTGTGAGGATTCACGCTGCATTTGGGTTTTAGTACCAAATTTTGGTCTAACAAGTATCACATCCTAGGTTACCCGATTAAGGTAAATATACATATGAGTGACATATTTGTTATTTGAAAAAGGTTTTCAACCTATATATATTTATTATAACCCAAATGACATACACAATTATTCTAGGCAAATCTTTATCTTTTGGCTTGTATACTATCTTAGGAATGTCCACTGAAGGTTTTTCCTTTTTTGGATAGTAGAATGGCTGATAAACCTAACGAATACGGAAACCTGACAAGGCCTAGATACTTGCCCGAATGGTTTCAACATTATCTCAAAAATATGGAACAAGTCCCTAACGTGAATCCTGGCCCAACAGTAGCCTAGCCCACTGTCGAGGCATTCGGTTTTTGCTTCCTCTGCAAAAAAATTTTCACTTAGAAGGAAAACTGTTTTTGGGCACTGAAAGCTTCCTTGAGGCCCAAGCTTAGATGACACACTACGAACATATCTTTGAAGTCACAAGATGGGATGATCAAACTAAACGAAGGGTAGCGGCCTGACACTTAAAAAGGACAAGCTCTGGAATGGTGGAATGTAGTTTCAAAGGAAAATGTGGGTTAGATATTCACCCGAGAAGAGTTTTAGACCTATTTTGAGACGAATTTTTTGCCTAATGTTGAGATGTCTATTTAACTGAAAAAGTTTATCCACTTAAAGTAAGGAAATATGAATTTGAGGGATTATATAGCCAAATTCATTGAATTGTGTAAGTTCGGTAGGGGTTGATAGACACCCCAATGAATAAGGCCTTAAGGTTCGTTAAGGGGTTGAATTCCCCACTGAAAGAGGCATTATTGGCCCAAGTTGCTTTTGGAATGTTGGTGGAAGCGGCTATTTTATGTACGGCCAAAGGGGAAAGGAAAATAAAAATGGAGAAAAAGGTGAAGGTGGGTTTTGCTCTGCTAAGAATAAGAAGAAAGAATACTTGAAGAATAAGGAAAAGGGTGTAAAGTTCAAGAAGGAAGCTAAAGTTTGTGCTAGATGCAATCAAAAGGGCCATGAGGCCAAATATTATAAAGTTAGTCTATCGAAGAAGGAGTTTAAGTGGACATGCTTAAACTGCCACAAGGAAGGCCATATGTTTAGGACTGCCCAAAGCCAAAGGTTGGACAAAGCAACCAAAACTATGCATTTATAGCACCACCACTTCAGAGTATTCCACCTAGAGATCAAGGACAACCTACATTAGAAGGTATACTTACTATTTTAGGAAACTTAGTGTGTACTCTATTTTATTCTGGAGTGACCCACTCCTTTGTTGCTAGGAGAATAGTTGAATCCCTAAATCTTCATATACCTGTTGCCAGTAGTTCGATAGAGGTGGCCAACCCTATCGAGGAGCTAAGCATCTCGTTCATATTTGTAAAGCCCTAGCATTGGAAATCGATGGTGTTGATTTCTTTTGTGATGTTTATGTGTTAGAATTCATGGGCATGGTCTTATTTTGGGTATGGTTTGGCTATCACTCTATGGGGTCGTCCTTAATTGTGATAAGAGGAAAGTTTACCTAAGAAGCCATGGAGGTCGTCATCTAGAAGTTTCGTGTAGTACTGCTAATAAGGCTACAACCCTATTATGTTCGTTATCTGCGAGTTCAGAGGGCTCTACTTCAGTCCCTGTTGTATGTGAGTTCCTGGATATTTTTGATGAAGTTTGAGGACTTCCCCCACATACATAAATCTCCTTCATGATTGACCTAAAGAAAGGTGCAAGACCTGTAGCTTTGCTTTTAACGCACATGGCTCCTAAGAAAAGGAGAGAGTTGGATGAGTAAATAACAAAATTGTTGCAAAAAGGCTTTATCCGTCGTAGATGTCTAAATGGGAGCACCAATAGTATTTTCCATAAGGTTGACAGATCCTTAAAATTGTGTGTAGATTATAAGGAACTTAGTAAGCTCACTAAGAAGAATAGATATCCTTTACCAAGGATCGATGATTTTTTTTGACCACTTGGGAAGCACCAAAGTATTTTCTCAATTGGACCTCACGACAAGATTCCATCAGTCGAGGATTTATGAAAAAAGTAAGGATAAGACTACGTTTAGGATTCCCAATGGACTATTATAATGGGAGGTTATGCCCTTTGGTTTGGCGAATACGTCCGCTTTCTTTGTTGACCTTATAAGTAGATTTTTAGGGGTATTTTGAATAAAATTGTAATTGTATTTGCAGATGACATCCTTATATTTTCCAAAGACCAAAAGAACATTAAGATCATTTAAAAACGGTCCTCGGGATTCTTAGAGAGAACTAATTGAAGGCTAAGTTCTCGAAATGTCATTTTTGGAGAGAAGAAGTTAGATTTCTTGGTCATATCGTTTCGGGGAAGGATTAGCAGTTGACCTTGCTAAAGTTGAAGCCGTCAAATAATGGAGGATACCCCAAAATGCTACAGACGTAGAAGCTTCCTTAGGTTAGCAGGTTGCTATCAAAAATTTATTAAGGATTTTGCGAAGATAGCTACCCCTCTAACCCAATTAACGAAGAATAATTTGGAATTTGTTTGGAGTGAGAAATATGATATTACTTTTAGAAAGTTGAAGGAATCTTTAACCAGTATGCATGTTCTTATCATTTCCAATGGATCGACGATGTTCTTCATTGATGCATGTGGGACCGAGTTAGGCATGGTACTCATGCAAAAAGTTAGGGTAGTTGCCTACGTTAATAGAACTGAAGGATCCCCAGAAGAGATATCTCATTCACAATTTAGAGTTTGATGCGGTGGTATTCACTTTGAAGATGTGGAGGAATTACTTTCTAGGAGAGAAGTTCGAGCTTTCCAAAAATCATAAGTCTTTGGCATATTTGTTCTCGCAGTGTGATCTGAATTTGCGACAGCACTGTTGGATGGAGTACATACCCTCTTTCGACTTTTCTATCATGTATATCCCTAGGAAAGGTAAAGTTGTGGCCAATGCCTTAAATAGAAAGCATGCTGCCTTGAATGCTAAATCTAAATGGAAGCAGTTGGAGTTTCTCTCCAATTTTAATTTGCAACCGCTGATTAAAGCATCTAATGGGTTTCTTGGTGTTCTTACGGTAAAACCCGATTTGATGGAAAGAATTAGGAGTGTGCAAGATTAAGGGTAAGCAATATTCGGTTCAAACCAAATTAACCAACCAACAAGTTTATTTCGGTCGGTTTGGTTTTAAGGCTATATCGATTTGAATTCGATTTGTAAAGTAATTTTTTTGGTTATTGGTTTAACCAAATTAACCAAACTTTTGATTTATTATCTAATTTTATGGTATTGTAGTACTTTCAATAATTTGTTTAGTTATATAACACAAAGGCATTTGCTGCAAATAGATCAAATCTTATCATAAACATAAAATTTACTATATGAAATTTCTCCAAAAATGAATTTATGTTTTACTTTGAGTGAATCCATCATTTGAATAATAATACATCCTTTAAGTTTCGATTAAACCAGTTAACGATTGAATTAACAGAAATTAATTCGGTTCGATTCCTTTTGATTTGGAATTTTTTTTGGCTCTTATTCGGTTTGAGTTTTTTTACCTACAAACTAATTGAACCGACCGAATTAACTGAAATCAAATCCCTATGCAAGATATCGATGATTAATTGAGAAGCTTAAGGGAAAAAGTTAGTAGGAGGGAATTGTTTCCTTATTTGGACGGACACTCTATCGTTGGTGATGGGAGTTTGCCTAGGGACAAACGACTTTACTTCCCTAAGAATGAAGAGTTAAGAAAGGAAATTTTGGAGGAATGCCATCGGTCAAGAATGACTATCCATCCTAGTAGTGATAAGATGTGTCATGATATGAAGAGGAGTTTCCATAGGGAAGGAATAAAGAGAGATACAGCAGAATTCATGGGTATGTACTTGACATGCCAAAAGGTTAAAGCGGGACAAGGAAGATCCGGAGGACTATTGTTGTCTTTAGAGCTTCCCATGTGGAGATAAGAGCATAATTCTATGGATTTCATTGATGGGCTTCCGAAGAGTCAGAAGGGAAACAAAGAAATTTGGGTCATCGTGGACCGCCTTACGAAGAGTGCTCACTTTATTCCAATCAAGAAGAAAAGGACCGTGACTTTGTTAGGCTAGCTATACGTTAAGGAGATTTTCAGATTACACGGTGTTCCATCGAGTATAGTTAGTGATCGAGATCCTCTGTTTACAAGTGAGCTCTGGAGAAGCTTGCAAAAAGCTCTAGGGACGACATTGAGTTTGAGTACATTATATCACATGCATATAGATGGACGGACTAGGAGAGTCAACATAATTCTTGAGGATATACTCAGAGCCTACGTCCTCCATTTTGGAGGAGCTTGGGAGTATCATTTGCCGTTAGTAGAGTTTTCGTATAATAATATTTATCAAGCGATGATTGGTATGGCCCCTTTTGAAGCACTGTATGGAAAGCGATACAAATCGTCTACTTGTTGGTGGGAAACTACTAACAAGATTCTACTCGGACCAGACCTTATCCGTGATTCCATGTAGAAAATCGCTTTGATTCGGAAAAGGATGAAGGCAACCCAAGATTGGCAGAAATCGTATGCAGGTAGAAGGAGAAGGGAATTAGAGTTCTTTGTGGGTGACTTAGTATTCGTGAATGTTTCCCCTCTCTGAAGGACTGTTCGGTAGAAGTTATCTCCTAGATTCATTGAGCCTTTTAAGATCATCGAAAGGATTGGGAAGATGGCTTATCATGTGGATCTGCCCGAATGCCTATTGGGAGTCTGTACCATTTTCCATGTTTCTCATCTCAGGAAATACCTTCATGATTCTACTGTTAGACTCGAGCTTGACGAGATAGAGGACATAGGAAGGCTCAAGATGAAGTCTAAGGTACCCTATGCCACCGCAAGTATAGTGGAGCACAGATTTAGGAGATTCCGAAATAAGACAATCCGTCTCGTCCGAGTACAATATGGAGATAATCCGGTGGAAAGCATTTGGGAGACTGAAGAAAAGATGAGACAAACTCATCCAGAGCTTTTCATGTGTAACCGTTTGCTCCAACAATTTCGGTTATGGTTGCATTGTGGTTACTAGATTGGATGGTTGGAAGTGATTGCAACACAATTGCATAATGCACTAATATAGAAGTATATGCATATTAGGATGTTTGCATACATACTGCATCAATTATTACACATACATGCTAGGACTGAGCTCACTTTAGCAAGTATGCAGTACATAATCACTATGAGTCATGATTTTTTTAAATTACATGGGAGTATAACAAGGCTGTTTAGAGCGAGTTGTGTTTTCGCTCCGTTTAAGCAGATTTCGGGACAAAATCTATTTTAAGGGGTAGAACGTATCATCCTGTAAAAATAAATTAATTAGAAAAGATAATTATATAAGTTTAATTAAACATTAAAATATTGTCAAGCTGAAAAATGGAATTTTGTAAAACTAAGAATTTGGCATCGAAAATATCATAGTTGTATTCACGGCGAGATTGTAATCCGTTTTCATATATAATATGTCGAAAATGGAGTCCGTATGAAGAATTCATCTTTAATTGTGTTGTACGTAAATAATATATACATAACGTTTGAAATTCGAATTAAAAAATATAAGCGTATAATTAATGTTGAACAGCCTTTCGGCAAGGCCGTCGCCTTATGAGCTACCATTAACGGAGCTAATCAAGGCTCGAGCATAGGTGTAGACAAGCTTGGACACCGCTGGTCCAACCCACGGAACAATCGTCCTTTGGGCTCGTCTAAGCCCAGCAACATTAAGAGTATACGAGGGTCAAAGAAGAGAGTACACGAAGTCTTGGATCAAAGGAAATCCTTTCTAATTACCTTAGCTTGAATAGGGTTTCATCTTGGATTAAATGAAGCCCCAGCTCGGGTCAAAGACCACATTTTAGTAAAAACAGAGCTACGGGTCGAATGAGACCCGGACCTCCAACTTCTGCCACTTCTTCCACTCTCCCGCTATCTCCTGAAGATGCGAGATTTGTTCCATGTGTCCACGACCCAGTCCACTATCTCCTTATAACTGCCTCTCCACTATGTCCTACTTCCCCGGGTCGAACGCCACGTGTCCTATTTGACCCGGGAACCTACCAACCTATAAATACACCATTTCAAAGAGAATGATGGGACTTTTGGCCATGTGAAGCTTGGATCGATTCAGCCATGGCTGCCAGCATCTATAATCTCAAAATATGAGTGATATATATATGATTGTAATTCGAAATAATCAATAGAAAGAGTGTTGTATTAGAGATTTTGACAATCTCATTCGTTGTAACTTCAATATTCTGATATTACTAAGAGATTATGAAGTGCATATATGCTTATTAATGTCGAACCATTATTAAAAAAAATGCTGTTATCTTGCCTTGTTCAGTTGTTTCTTCGTATTCCATTCTCTAAACATGAGTTTTTGGGTGTTAGTGCCATTTTTTGGTCTAACATTTTGGTGCTTACACCGAGAAATGAAGATTTCTCGATATCTAGGAGTTTTATCTACTGTTTGGATTGCCAAGTCCAAAGGAAAATTCCTACAATTCCTACGTATTCATCAATCCCATTGTCTCTACGGAACGTCAAAGCCCCTCCAGGCCTTCGAATGGCAATACACAACAATTGAAAGAGATTAGAAGCAAAGCCCTGCATTGCCGCCGGGTCGGGTTGAACAACTTACTGGATCGAATCGAATATGCCTTCGAATCGAGCATGCCTCCGGATCGAAATGAACAAAATTGAGCCAACTTTACCAATCCAACCCGAATACATATTCAAACCACGACTCGACTACATTTTTGACCCGCGACCGGGTCATTTCTGGAAAAAGCGCAATTTTTGGGTACGACTTGAATTTCGAGAAAATGGCCTGTTTTTTTTTTTTTTGGGGGGGACCTCCCGAACCCTAGCCGTAGTGCAGTGACCAACATTAATCACCAAGACTCAGTGGTTAGTCCTAGAATGCCAACAACAAAATGGCGACGACTGGGATTCTTCATAGAGCCAGGTCCCATATTTACTGACGTTACTCAACATGGGGATTTCCTGAGCAAATTCAGCATGCTAAATGTGACAGTATATGAGGGAAAGATTGTTCCTGGAAGCCTCCTTTACCAAGGTTCTGATAGTGTATAGATTTCACCAATGCAACTGATGTTGTTCCTAAACGAGTAGCGACTACCTGGTTTACATGACTTAAACCTGTCCAAGCAGCCGAATCTCAATTGACGTCGATGTGGTGTAGTCTGAACCCTATTACGAAGATGACTCGGATGACTTACGTGACAATAATTTTCGATGGCGGGATGTTAGAAAGCGACCAAGGATTCCAATATTCCAAAAGTACACCTCACTCATACGACATGGTGAATGATACATGTCCTGCAAGTCACTACCCCAGGAACCTAGCTAACTTTTGCATTGACTATGTGCCATCAACCACATCGATGACATTTGGTTTCCACCTGATAAACGTCAAAGCAACATACTTAGGTGCCTAGAGTCAGGTACCAATTAAACCTCCATTGGCCATGATTGGGCCTATGGATCCTCATAAAGATGATAACAACTTGATTGCTCATCGAATACCATGTAACCTCAGTCTAGAGATGAGAGTTTGATATTAAAGCCGATAAGAATCAGCTGCACGATGGGTCTTACAACGATTTGAGGGGTTTGGAAGACTATCTAAATGGAACACTGAAGTGGAATAATTCGACGTTACCTATTCTCCTCTGAAGGCCATCCTGGGATAAACATCAACAAATCTCATTGCTAAGTTCACTACACTGAATATTTCTTCAAAAGTCCTAATCAACTTCCTGCTTGATGGAAGATGTACACGGATGGGACTTCTGGAGCTACCGTTTTGGCATTAAAATGTGAAGGTTTACATTTTGACTCCCTACAATGACCGTCCATCGATTGACTCATGCCCTAGACATAGAGGGCAACTCGGAAATCTTAGCATGGATTGATCATGATTCCATTATCTAATCCAAAGTTGGTACATCATTGCCTTGCATGATTGCATTTTTATCTGAAGTATGGTCGATTGCTGTAGTCCTGCCTGAAGTTTGGCAAGTTAAAAGTTTGAAACACTTAAGCCTAGATGTTGATCGATTTTATGTGTATCAGCTCTTATTCCCGACGTGGGATCGAAGCCATATCTGCGGATGGATGAAACATGACTATCTACCTAGCAGCCATATCCTACTTCCTAGCATGGAAAGTGCAAAGTTTCTATAAGCATGGGGTTTTTACTCTCCCGCCGATTCCATCATAGCACTGACAAAATGAGATGCTACTATTAAGTGTCTTGATCTGACTATCTGACCCTTGTTCCTTGCCCCTGACGTGGTGGCAAGAAGGCAATTCAAAAGAAACACAATCTCATCCTTTCCCACCAGAGTCCACCTAACTGCCTTTGTCACTCCAAGATCCTGATCAATGTCTATTCATTCTTAGAACTGCCACCCCATGATAATTTGAAAAGATGTCCTTCATCAGCTAATTTTTTTGGCAGTCATCTCCTGGATAAGACAAGATGAAGCAAAATGGATTGACAAAGAATATGCGATGCCATTTTCACTCTTAACATTACTCATTCCTTTAACATGATTTTTTTAACCATGTACCTAGAGTATGGTAACGCTCAAACTTCTAACACCCACATGTTAGATTATGGAGCACTTCCCTAACGAGCCCAACAGAACTACTCGTTCACAGAACCATGCCCTCCGTCTGAGGAAGTTGTATAGCTCAAGGTGGATCTGATATGACCATCCACTCCTTGGTTCATGTGTGGCATACCTCAAGACAAATGTTCATCGATCTTTGCATATAAAAGTCGGAATCCAACTACAAATTGATGTGGTTCGACCGTCCATATGGCTAGATCGTACGCTTGACGCCACTAGATTACATAAATCCAAATAGAGGAGGAAACAAAACCCATCAACATACTTCCCATTCTTGCATTTTACCTTTACATGCTTCCTGAGTTATGGACATGACTAACTCATGCAAATTCGAATATTAATAATGCAGGTACCCAGAGTTTGAAACTAGTCAGACACCCCATAGATTGATTGGGTAAACATAAAGCTTTGGCAGGCGTGATTCGATGGTTCATCTGCTTTCTCTTGACCTGATGCCAAGAATCTAACATAGATGAAGTTCGACCATTTATTCGTTAACTTTTCCCCTTGACGCGGGGGAAGATAATAAACACACATGAGTTTAACATGTGCTATCTATGCATGGGCATACTAATGAGTCCTCCTCAGCTTCTAGCCTTCGATTTTCCAGGCAAGACATAGAGATGTATTCGGGTATGAAATGACCACCCAGTAGATCACAAATCCATCCCTTGACCCATTGAGAAGAGTGCAGTGGTGATAGGGGCGCAATCCTATAAAATGAATAACAACATTTGCCTTTGAAGTGGGGAAAAGAGAAATGTTAAGACTAGGATGAGTATGATTCGACCGCTCTCCCAACGACGTCGTTAACTCTTTCCCATGCTTCCGACGGGAGGAGTATAAACTACACATGGATGTGACCTGACCATCCTCAAGGCGATCTTTGCCTTTGACGGGGAGGCAAAGGGAACGACGCCAAGGCAAATGTGACCCAACTGTTTTCCCGATTAACTTTAATCCTCAGAGCTTGGATATGAGTATAAACCCAGGACGACTGTGATGGGTGCGCCAAGGTTTAAGACCACTCGATCCCTAACTCTAACCCTGACTGAAGAAGGGAGAGTATAAAGGACGAACCACTACGTCCACAACGCTAACTCTCATGACTTTTGAGAGAGTATAAAGGACGAATCAAGATGTCCACAACTCTAACCCTGACCGACTAAGGGAGAGTATAAAGGATGGCACTATGATGTCAACACAATTTCCATCATCCTCTGGCCAAGGATAAGAGTATAAAAGACTTACGGACTGGACGTCTGACTGACTTAACCCGATTCCCACCTATGCTGGGGGTACGGGAGTAAACTTCTAAATTAACCTCGAACATGTTTCAGACGCGACTAGTGATTCAAAGTTAAACAGGGGCTGTAGACATTATACCTTCAGACTACGACACTTGATACTTTAACATTTAAATCATATATGCTAGATAGGTTAGCACTTAGCATGTTTTCATTTCAAGCTAGAATTTCTTGTGACTTAAAGATCGACTTAGTAATTTGCAAGAATAAGCGAATTATTTTAATTGAATTGGAGGTTCATGTACAAATACAAAGCGTAGATGTGAGGGTCACACTCGCATACACCAATAAAAGGCCTCGTTTAAAGGATTGATGCTGACGCTTAATGCTAAACTTATCACATGATTCAAGGCAACGACAGAAATGAGACATTGTGAGCGGAGTGTTTGGTAACATATCACGTGACCTAAGGCGACGACCAAAAGTGGGCCTTGAGAGTGATATCTTAAATCGGCACACATGCCCACGCTTGATTGACTATAGCCTAAGTGCAACGACAAGTACCACCTTGTGAGTACATTGAATGGAAAATGCAATATATCGAGCACTTGGATAATACAATCACTTAAGTTTTGAAAGAAATATTTCTTTTTCATGCATATATGCCTAAATTCGAAAGGGGTGTGAAAACCCCCGGACCGAGGGCATAACTATTGAAAGTATTTGCAAATGGCAAAACTTATATGTCTATATTTGACTTATGCTTCGATCCTGGTAGGCCGCTTGAGGACCACGAAATGGATGCAGAGTGAATGTTCATTTGTTAATCCCAACCGACTTCCTAACTAGAAGGCTTACACAATACTAGACATGGATTAAGTGCCTTATCTCATATGCTTATTTGATGTGATGCAAACACTTTGTCTTTGGATTTTCCCTTGATGCAGGGGGTAAGCGGGAGCACTCAAGGCGACTACTGTCTGACTTTTCTCCACCTGACTCTGATCCTCAGAGCCTGGATAGGAGACTAGAGATTAGCATAGGTTGAGTACCAACAAGTCGTTTTGCATGATGATGGCGTATGAATTCAGAGAAGACATAGATTTGAATTCTACTGCTCAGCCATGACCCAATGACTAGGGACGAGGAATGCGAGCCATGAATAGCATGATTCTACTACCTAACTACTCTATGCACATTTACAATCCTTAGAGTTTCGTAGGATCCCAGACTACGGCCGAAAGGACGACTCCTCTAGATTAACGCGCATACATCTAAGTAATATATCATCATCCAGAATTAAATGACAAATGGAAAACCGTAAGTACATTGAAAACGCGTCACCTAGAAGCCTGGTTGACGGCTATTGCATATATGGAACCAAGATGCTCAAGGTCGGCTTCCACCCACTTTAGGACTTCATGATGGGGGAACCATCACTGAATTGGATGATTGACAACAATTTCTCGAAAAAGGAGGTCAGATCGCAACATTATTCGATGCTTCACCAAAAGCGGCACATCTTAAAACGACATGGATAACATCAATCATAGCCCTTTCACATGAGACATGAGGGATTTTCACAATCCCTCGGACTTCAAACTATAATTTTTGGAGGCTTACAATAGCAGGACTGATCCTACCGTGCACTTGATGCGCTACATGTGCCACATAGAAGTGCTATCGACGTTGGACAACGTCATGACTAAGTGCTTCCCTCTACTTTTGGTGGACATTAATGCTATGTGGTTTCGGGGGCTGGAGTCTGAATCGATCAACAACTGGAACATGTTGGTCACCCATTTCATTGAGCAATTCAGGGTCCAAATAGATCGACCAAAAGCATGACGTGCCTTACTCCTATTAAGTAGAGGTTCGGTGAGACCATGCATTCATTTCAGAAAAGGTTTAATGTGGTGGTGGCATCAGTGGATCAACTAGAATCATCTATGGTGTTTATGGCTGCAATGTCCAACATCTTGTATAAAACGGACTATAAAAAATTTCTACGATGAGATTAGCCTAGAGATCTTGGTGAATTCTACCCTAAGGTAGTCAGATTCTTGTGACAGGAGAATGCTAACGTCGAGATAGATGTTCTTGATATTTCAATGACAAAGAATGGTGCACCGTCCAATAATGGAAAGGATAAGGGAGAGGTAAAAGCCCAAGAAAAGAACGACAAGAATGTGCATCTCTGGAATGAAACGATTTTTAATGATCAAGTCTACAATCTTGTATGTTGAGCTCAATTGAACCAAGCATAATGAATAAACTTAACAATAGTGTGATGTCTATTTCAGACCATGTTGGGACATGAATGGGCTGGATTAACTTCCTAAAGATGTTAATTCGCATGCATCTTGATGAGCTCATTCGACTCTGCGACTGATATGATCGGAGTAACTAAGTTATCATTGATGCTCGATGAGGAAATCCTCACTTTCTGACTAAAGTGAAAGGGCGGTGCCAAAGCGAATATGATTTGACCAGTTGCATATTCAACTCTAACTCCTGCTGACTCTCGAGAGGGCAAAAAACGACTTGGGATGTCTAAGATTGCTAAACCCGCAACTTTAACCTGACGCAATGACTGAAAGTACAATAGCTTGAGGACTGGATGTTCGATTGACTTAGCTCAACCCCTACCAATGCTAGAGGAATAAGCATTGAATTCTCTTGTCCTTCACTAGCAATGGGAGCATGAGCGTCGACTCATAGATTGACTTTGAATGCAACCTGGACTTGGCATGTGATTCAAAACATATACACTATAACTTACGAGCTAGACATGGCTTGCCTTACCCATCCAAGTGATCCGACTTACAGATCAAGCGTTACTTCAGGGATTTAAATTGCAATTACATTGAATGGAAAATGGGACAAACTTCTCTACTGGCTTATGATTTTGATGATTATACCATACATTGGCTTACATGATTTCAACAACATCTCGTACCAACTCATACCCGATCATTGGACTATAATGCGATCCAAAGCGATAGTGGATTTCTTCGAAGAAGGTCTGATTCGACCACATGCTCGACTTGTGCAAGAAGACGACATTGTTTGAGAACGATCTGTACATGTGCAATCATACATGGGAGACAATGATCCAAGACAACTTATGATGAAAGAATTTGACCTTCTGACCCGACAAGGCTTAAATGATTACTTGATCATCTCGACTATTCCAGCCACAAGCTTTGGCCCGATAAGCACCAATGAAAGCAGTGCGATACATGACAAGCTATTTATGCATGAAAAGGTCCAAGTAATAGAACGACCTAAGAAGACACAACAATTCGATAACGCCTTCTGAAGGATGAATGATGTTTCAAAGAAACACAGCTTGAATTATTCAAAGCACATCCTGTCTGACACGCGATGTACTTTATGAGGGAAAATGTTGACCAACCTTTTGGAAAGGCCGTCATCCTATGAGCTACCATTGACGGAGCCAATCAAGGCTCGAGCATAGGTCTAGACAATCTTGGACACCGTTGGTCCAACCCCCCAGTACAATCATCTTTGGGCTCGTCTAAGCCCAATAACATTAAGAGCATACCGGGGTCAAAGAAGAGGGTACACGAAGTCTCGGATTAAAAGAAATGCTTCCTACTTACCTTAGCTTGAATAGGATTCCAGCTTGGATCAAATGAAGCCACAACTTGGGTCGAAGACCACATTTTAGTAAAAATAAAGCTTTGGGTCGAATGAGAGCCTGGGTCGGGTCGAATGTGACCCGAACCTCCAACTGCTGCCACTTCTTCCACTCTCCCACTTTCTCTTAAAGACGCAAGATTTGTGCCATATGTCCACAACCTTGTCCACTATCTCCATATAACCGCCTCTCCACTACGACCTACTTCCCAGGTCAAATGTCACGTGTCCCATTCGACCCGGGCACCTACCAGCCTATAAATGCACCATTTCAGAGAGAATGATGGGACTTTTGGCCATGTGAAGCTTGGAGCGACTCAGCCATGGTTGCCAGCAACTATAATCTCGAAATATGAGTGGTATATATGATTGTAATCAGAAATAATCAACAGAAAGAGTGTTGTATTAGAGATTCTGACAATCTCATTCATTTTAACTTCAATATTCTTATATTATTAAGAGATGAAGTGGATGTGGGCTAATTAAAGTCGAACAACAATAAAAATGTTGTTTTCTTGCCTTTTTCTTGATTTTTTCAGTTGTTTCTTCGTAAATCCATGCTCTAAACATGACTTTTTGGGTATTATGCCATTTTTTGGTCTAATAATTAATGACTGATTGGAATATTCCATTAAATTCAAACATGTATGTATATATAGGCATATAAGAGGGGGCAAGAATATATTGTAAAAGGAAGGTAATAAGTAATAAATGGAAACGTTTTAATAATTAAGTCCTTTCCATCTTAAAATAAATTCAATGGACGTTTTAGCACCCAAGGGGTCAACCCCTATGGGTTGACCACCCTCGAGGTTAACCGCTTAGGGTTGGCCATGTCTGGTTTAGGTAGGTCGGGGTTAGGTTTTAAGTGATATTTATATAATTAACCGCTAGGATTAAATCTAATTAATCCTATGACTCTAATTTACACACATACCCCTAAAAATATCACCCCATTTAACCTCCCCTAAACCTTATCTTCTACATCCCATAGCCTTCATTCTGCCATTGAATTCTAAAAAAATTATATTAGGTTTTCTTATACAAACCTTTTAATCTATATTCTTTATAATCTCTTTTCTTTTATAATTTAGTATATATTTGAATCTGGAGTTCTAGATTTATATATACGAATTCTAATTGTTTAATTATATGTGTGTATATATATTAATATAGAATTGGTGTTTGTATCCACGTTCATGATTCTTGCTAGGTTTTCAGATCTAATAAGGCAAACATCATCAAATCTGTGTCATTTCCATACAGTTAAATCATTGTGAGTGGAAATTGAGTGGAAATTACCTATGTTTGCTAATCTTTTATTTAGTAGTATTAATTTGGATTTGTATGCCTAAGAGGAATTGGGATTTCTATGAAAACATTAAAAATAACGAACTACCCAAATTCCTCCCTTTTATGTTTATTGGCGGAAATGTACAATCTGTGTAAATTTGTGGTTGTTAAAGAAATGAAGAAGATGATAGAGTTGTGTTGTATAATTATTATTGTGGTCAAATTCATATTTCATATGTTGTAATTTTCATGTACTGTTTATTGTCAGTCATTAAGGATCTATATTTTTTCTATGAATCAAAATATATTTAAATATCTACTTTTTATATTTGAATGTATATATTTATACAATGTTCGAATATTAATGTTTTACACATAAATGTATTCAAAAGTGGATTTGAACCATAAAATAATTATTATATATATGTTTGGATGCCTTTCACAATTGTTATCTTTTGTTGATTATAGCTATCAGCCAAACCTAGTGATATACACGTAAATGTGTATATTTTATCTGCATATTTACCTTATTTTATCTTTTAAATAATTGATATTGTGTATTTATAGCTGTGTTTTCAGATTGTTGACAAGAATCATGGTTTAGAGCATTTGATGGATAAAGCATGAAGAATTTGCTTAAAAAGAGTGAAGTTTGAAATTGCTAAAGCTTGAAGAGTCTAAAGCTTGAAGAACGGTTGCAATTATATTTCAGTTAAGAAGATTTGGCTCAATAAAGACTCAAACTGCATTCACATTAGCTCATTTGGAAGGCCTCTTACTCATGTTGCGTTCACACTAGCCTATTTGCTAGACCACTCACTCTAAAGCTGTGTTCACACTGGCTTATGTGTTATTTGGGTTATTTCTTTAGTCCCACATTATGTAATTAGCTAGCTAGCCTTTGTCATATCAGCTATAAATACATTGTATCTTAGTCTTGTAAGGAACACATTAGGTTTTATTCTGTAATTCTCTTCTTGGAATAAAATCATTCTCTCCCTTTCTTTTTACTTTTTGTTTATTTTATTTATGTTCATGTTATTTATTTTCTTTTTCTCTTCTTCTTTAGCTATGTCTAGCTAATCCCCTTTGGTTAGGGGGTGATGACGCTGATAGTATGATTCAATATGAATCACATAGCCAAAAGATGAGGACTGTATACATGTAGATCTGGATCTGAATTAAGGGTTAGATCTGAACCTTCATATTTTGTGTCGTTTAAGAGCTCTGCTCCTTCACAGGATATATTCGTGTTCGATCTAACGTTTATCAGATCTAGATCTAATTTTAGGGTTTTAGAAATTAATTAGTGAATCTGTCCTGATAGTCTATGGTTGCAGAGCTGAGCTCCTGCATAGGCTATGCTTGTCGTTATTTACATATTTGTTTCTAAAAACCTATTATCGTTGATTCATGTTTGTGACAGAAACATGTATTAGATCTGGTTAATCTTTTGGCTATTGATGATTATGAATCTGATCTATGTCATTATCCCCTAATTGCTTTCACTTATTGTTAAAACTCTCTTTTATTTAATTTCTGCTATTTTCTTTGTTTTCCACCAATCAAAAGTTAGGGATAACTTGATTGGATTTATTAATAAAATACTTTGGTCCCAGAGTTCGACACCCTCTACAACAATCCTTGTTGTTTAGGAAAGCCGAACGGATTTTACAGTTGTTTACAACTGCATAATTTGTTCGCAAACAAATTTTGGCGCCGTTGCCGGGGACCAAAAAAATTTAATTAAAAAAATATAAAAATATAACCCGAAGGAAGGATACAAGTTTTATATTTTATTATTGTTTGTTTCCCATTTAGATATATGTTTATATTCATGTCTATACTTGATTTTTGAAATGTGGGAAGTTGACTTGTATGCCTTCCTTTGGTTAGAGGTTCACATTTCAATACTTTAGAAACATTAAATTCAAACGTTTAGTATACATTTAACTTGGGATATTTATTATTTTCATATATATTAAGTAATGTTATTAACGTATAATGAATGCGTAGTAAATATAATTAATTTAGGAAAATTAGTAATTTAAATTCAAATGTCCGCTTAGGAATTTATTTATATGTGTGCGCCTTAATGGTTTTATAAATAGTGATTAATGACACAAAGACGCGAGTTTATCATTACTTGTAGTAGAAGCCTGCCCGAAATGACCGACATATCCAATATCTATAAGTAAGCCTGGTTAATGTGAGAAGTCTAGGTGTTATGGGCCATTATAATTACATTAAGGCACGAGATTAAGCCCACTTGTAGTAGAAGCTTGCTCGAAACCGCTTGGCAAATCCAACATCTACAAGTAGGCGGTTTAATGTGAGAAGCCTAGTGTATATATTATATATATATATGTGTGTGTGTGTGTATGTGTAGTCATGCTAGTCTTGAGAATGTATTAAGTGGCTTACCTACTTAATTTGGGTCTTAAGTGATTAGGACTAGGCCTGTTCTAAACGATCACTCCTTGGTTTGGGATAAAGTCATGAGACCCTCTCTTATTAGGTTCTAAATGGTCTTTGGGTCCTCCTTCTCTAAAATGGACAAAGTACAACATTAACATTAAGTGGGGTAGTTCTTTGGAAGTTGTCCACTTCCTCTAGGAGCTGTGAGGGCTAACCTAGGGACAACATAGGTACCTTATGTTACATGCAACTTTAATTAACCGCCTGTCTACGGAAAGTTTTATGTGGCATAGGAATTCACCGATATATCAGTTAAGTAGCAACATGGGAGTCCGCCGAGGGGGGTATTAAATGAAAAACTGGACCTACCATAAATCGATGTTAAGTGGAGAGTTACCACTTCTTATATTACTATTTATAGTATATATATAGCGTTGATGTAATAGGACAGGGTTGGCTAGGGTCTGCCATAGGGTCTTAAGTGATTATAGGAATCCACCCTAAATTTAATATAATATTATGGCCTTAAGTAACCGAGAATGTCCACCTCATTGAGTCTTATTTGATCGGGGATTCTCCCTAAAGTATTAGTGAAGGTCTTAAGTGACTGTATTAATGTCCACCTCATTAATTAGATTGATTTCCTTATGTGTATGCTTGTTCACGTAGACATATCATGAAAAATATATCCTGCCAAATATAAAAATAGTTACCCTTCAAACATATGTGGTTTTCATTCACCAAGACTTTATGTTCTGACCTCCCTCCTCTTTACATACTTACAGGACAGTAGGTTGGACTTCATGCTAAGAGATGAAGTGGTGGGAGTATAACGATGGAGGAACTTGTCTATTTATGTCCTATTTATTATTGACAGTATTATTGTATTTGGGATAATAATTGACGTACCTTATGCAACTGTCTAAAACATGGTTGTTACCTACATTATTTGTTTTTAATTTAAATGGTATATCTACTTTCACATTATTATATTTTATCCCATCCACTGTGTGAGATTCCATCATGTTATATTACTCTATTATTTTGTGCCTTATAGGAACCAACAACCCGGTTAGACTAACTCTAAGTTTCGATGGGCCTTTTTTGGGTCAAGATTTAGGCCCACTCCGGGCGGGTTGTTATCCTACCTCCTCTTCTCGTGTACATAATAATAATGAAATGAAAACTTGTTTCTATTGTTGCCTTGTTCTTGCTTACGATGGTGTTGAGTCATGTCACTGCTTTGGGTTTATACGTCCTGTGTCGCTGCCAAGCTGTAGTGTTCAAGTTGTATCAAGTGCGTCGGGTTGTGCTGATGTTGTGCTATGGCTTACATGCATGTCAAGTTATTGTCGTAATTGAAGTCGTGCATATCCATGTCTCATGTCATTTTATCTCTAGCTTGTTTCCAATTCCAAAACCACGAAATGTGAACAATCACTCACGATTGACATTATTATGTTAAATAAATTGATAACACTTAAATGTTGACACGGTCATGCCAAAATTAATATGTGACAAGGTATGTCTTGCTATGATATATGACATATACTGTGTTATGCAATACTGGATACAACACGTGCAAATGAATTAATATGATATATTAGTTATGATTTGTTATCACACTACAAATTCCCAATTGACATGATATGGTATGTTATATAGGAAATCACTATGAGTTGAAATGATACATACCCGAATGGCTGAATCATTATATCATTGTGACACTGGTTTGAGATACAGAATGAAATGATACATACCCGAAAATTAAAATACTACGAATTAAAATGATATATACCTGAACCAATTAACCGTAGGATAATAAATTATATATAGACACTGTTAGTTAATAAAACTATTTTTAAAATTTATAAATATGATTTAATTATAATACTGAAGTTAATATTGGTGTTGTTAAAAATCAGTCTTTTAGTAGTGATAGAGATGTGTTACCTAAGGCACTGAATTCCAATAGTAAACAAAAAGGATGTATATGAAATGGTGAGTTTGACACTCATAATAGTTTTAATCCTCTTGGAAATCTTCAAGAAGGCAGTGATGTTTTAAAGAAGGTGAGATTGACTTGTGTCAAGTGCAGAATGGTGTTGTAACTGATAGTCTTCCTTATAAAGGAAGTGTTGGTGGTAAAGGTAAAGACACACAAGTTGATGGATTAGGCAGTGATGGTGTAGGAAGAACTGGTGAAGGCAGTGTTGGTAAAGGCAGTGAACACAGTGTGGGTTTACGTTGTGTTTCTGGAGATCAAACCACTGATTTAAACATTCACAAAGAAGACTTTATAAAGTGGCTTTTAGATGATGTCATAGATTTTGAGGATGTCATGAATTCAGGTGCACTTGGTTTGAATGAACAAGTTGCTGCTCCTCAAAGTAATATGCTTTCTCAATCAACCTCTTTTCAATTCAAGCCTGGTTTCCTAAACAAAGTAAGCCCCAATCTCAGGCAAGCCAAAACTTTTGCGAAGTCTCCCTTAACAGGTAAAAGAATTGCTACAACTTGTAGCAATGAACATGAAGCTTCCTCCTCTTCTAAGAAAAAAAGGAACGTCTAAGCGGGATATCCCAGCGCACTTAATCCCAACCGCTGCTTACAAGCCTCCGCCACCTAATATTTCTGCTGATCCAATCAATACATCAAATACTCCTCTCACTGATTCTAACCTAGGTTATTTGCATGTCTGTAACCGGATTTTCAAAACCAATTATTTTTTTATTTTTTTGATATATTAATGTATTTCGAATATTTAAAATGATTTATTTTAAATAATAATGACTAAAAATTTATTTAAATCAAAGTTAGAACGTATAAATTTATTTTAATTATAAACGAGCCTGAAATGGCGTGGCAGTTTGAAAATTCGATTTCAAATGAATGTACATGATTCAGAATAAATCGGATTTCAGTAAAACAAAAAATATTTGAATCTATTTAATTATATCATTGTAACGAATGTGAAAGATCCAGATTTCATTACGGGAATTAAAAGTTATGTCCAGTTTAAAATTCAGAATAGTCGCTTTGGAATTTATATATATTTTATATAATATATGGCCCTTAAAAATAGCCATTTTCCAAACGACCTCCGTTTTTGACGAAACTGCTTTTGTTAGATCCATAATGTCAAATTATTGCTAGATTCCAATTTTCATAATTTTTGGAATTAATATACGAGTGTGACAAAATAAAACGTGTTTGGTTATTTTAGTTTGAATTTAATCGACTGGAAAATGGCCATTTTTCAGACGGCCTCCAAATTCGTCGAAATTAGTTTTGCTAGGGCTGTATCGTCAAAACATAGCTAGATTTATTTTTTTGGAATTTTTGGAGTCAGTATGTGACCCCGGTAAATTAAAATGTATGTTGAATTCAATTTTGAATGTTATAATAATTTTATTTTAATTTTAATGAAAAATGATCTAAATAGTCGAATTGGCCTGCGGGATATATCCCATTGTGTCCAAAATGGGGGTATTTGGCTAGGGCCGACAGTTGTTGGGTTCGATTTGGAGTTCGAATTAGAAAGTAACTTTTTGGAAAAATTAAAATAAAATAAATATATAGATTATATACCCCTGCCCCCTTCTCCTTCTCTCTCCCGTTCATTTCAGAAATAAAAAAAGGAAACCCAACTCGTCGATCGCTGCACCCCATCGCCCTCAGCCCCCCCATCACCGTCAACCGCAGCAGAGGTCCCCCACGCCACCGCCTTTCCTCCTCCGCCCACCTCCTCCGCTCTCCACCTCCCCTTCGAACCCCAAATCCTCCAAACCGGAACCCTAGCGGCCACTGATGTAACAACCCGGAAAATCTGGGCCAGTTTAAAATTTTTATTTTGGCAATTTTAGCGAATTTTGATTATTTAAAATGAATTATTTTAAATAATTATCGACGAGAAATTTATTTTGAATATAATTCGAACGTATATATTATACGCGTCGTCGTTAGAATATAAATATTTATATATAATTATAAATAGAATTGAAAATGGCGCGGTAGTTCGATAATTCGATTTCAAACTTCAATTGAATGTACCGGGTGCAAAACAATCCGGATTTTAGTGAAACCAAAAATGATAGGATCTAATTGATAATACCTTTCCAACGAATCCGAAGAATCAAAAGTTCGTAGCGGGAATCAAAAGATATGTCCAGTTGAAAATTCTGAATAGTCGCTATGGAATTCAGGCCCTTAAAAATGGACATTTTGCAAATGACCTCGGATTTCGACGAAACCAGTTTTGTTGGGTCCGTGGTGTCAAATTATTGCTAGGTTTTAAATTTCATAATTTTTCGAATCAATATGTGAGCGTGGCAAAGGAAAACGCGTTTGACCAGTTTTAGTTGATTTTAATCGACTGGAAATTGGCCATTTTTCCAACGGTCTCAGAATTCGACGAAACTAGTTTTGTTAGGACCGTATCGGCAATACGAAGCTAGAAAATATTTTTCTGGAATTTTTAGTGTTAGTATGGGACCCCGGTAATTTGAAATGTACGTTTAAAATTCAATATAGTGATTTAAATTTAAATTCAACAGAAACTGATTCAAACGATCAAATCAACTTGCAATACATATCCCATTGTGTTCGGAATGGGGGTAAAACGCTATGGATGGCAGGCGGTGGGCCTCGTTTCGAGGTCGTATGTAAAAGTCAACTTTTTGCAAAATTAAATAATTAAATAATAAAAAAAAAATATTTTCCCTCCTTTATCTTTCTTCCTGCCCCCCCCCCCCCGTTCATTTTTATTTCGAACAGAATAAAAAAAAAAAAAAACCTAAATTAAGCCGCCTCCCCCGATCATCCACCTCCGCACATCGCCACCTCCTCCTGGAACTGCTGTCGCGGCTGCTTCTTCTCTCCCCCCTCCGTTCGTAGGTCGGCAGCGACATCGCACCCCCCCCCCCTCGAATCAAACGCGACGCCCTAAATTCTCGAGCCCCCCCCCAACCGAGACCTAGCCTCCGCCTGTCCCTCCTCCAACCGTTCGAAACCCCGAGCGCCACCCTCGAGAAGCCTCCGACGATCTACGAAACCCCCCTCCTCTGTAAGTTTTTTTTTTTTTTATTTTTTTTATTTTTTTTATTTTTATTTTATATAAACAGTAAGAAACTGAATTTTAATTAGGAGTATTAAAACTGAATTTTAATTAGGAGTATTAAAACTGAATTTTAATTAGGAGTAAAAACTGATTTTGAAAAAGCATTTAAAAATTGATTTTATTTTTAGATTTTAAAAGGAAAAAGATTTAAACTTTAAAATAGAAAAGATTTAAACTTTAAAATAGAAAAGATTTAAACTTTAAAATAGAAAAGATTTAAACTTGAAAAGTAAAAGAGTTAAACTTTAAAAAGTAAAAGAAAAGATTTGATCTTTAAAATGGAAAAGGCGGAATCTATATTTTTGAAAAATATGATTTTTATATATTGAACTTCGAGATAAAAATATGATTTTTATATTTTTAAAGTAATAAAAATATGACTTTTATATTTTTAAAGTATTAAAAATATAGTCTTTACTATATAGATGATATAAAAATATGATTTTTGGTTAGGTAGAGAATTAAAAATATAATTTTTACATGATAGGAATATTAAAAATATCATCTTTATATAGGTAGCAAAATGAAAAGGCGATATTTTTAGATATGAAAAGACGATATTTTGATATGAGTAGTGATGTAAAAATATGATTTTTACTTCGAGGAAAATATAAACTTTATTTTTATAAAGGGAAATCTTTATTTTTATAAAGGCGAAATATATATTTTTGAAAATTCTATTTTTACAAATATGAAATAGCGATGAAAATTCTATTTTCACAATATGAAGTTAGCGATAAAAATATGATTTTTATATAATAGAGAATATAAAAAGGTGATTTTTATATATACAGTGTATACGGGCAACGAAGATGACGAAGATGCGATAGCGATGAAGATTTCTATCAATGAAGTGCCGTGGAGCTAGGATAGCTATTTGTGAGAATTTCTCACCTTTCAGTTTCATTTCTATTTATATATATATACTAGGATGCAGACGGTGCTTAGTAGCACCCGATACAATCGTCCACAGACCATGGACTTGTTTGTTTGGTTGCATAGATTAGTTATATGATTTGATTTGAATTTGGTTGTTTGGTGATTTTGATTGATGTGTGAATGGCGTGGGCCTTCACTAGACCGGGGATAAGGCTAGGCCTCGTCCCGTTTCTAGTATCGTGCCGTTATGCCGCCGAAATTTTCTAAAATATGTTAGAAAATAAAAATATCATTTTATTGTGTAAATGAATTGAATAGAAATTCATAGGTTGAAATAAAATGTTTTATCGTTAAAAATATAATTTTAACGTGAAGTGAATAAAATAAAATATTCATTTATAAACCGGACGGTTTGTTTATGTACACCTATTTGAATGACATTGATTGGGACGATAAATTTTACACATCGCCCAACAGCACAAATAAAATATGTGTTTGATTGTTTGAAACCCCACACGGGTGTTGGGATGAAATTTGAAGTTCACTCATCCTGATTGATTAAATATGTCGATTGATTGACAGGCTGTTATAAGCGTTGAATATCTATATTTGATGCTTATACAGTGTAGTGCACTTTGGTTGATGGTTGATTATTTTTCAATGCTATGATATACATGTGTTGTATGGAATCCATATAATTAACTTTATATGGTGATTGATTGGGCCTCATTCCAATCGTGAAAATAAAGAATATTTTGATAATAACAAATATTTTGATAATAGGAAATATTTGAAATAGAATATTTGAAAATAGAAATATGTGAAGCCGTGATGATTAGATTGACGCCATTTTGACGTGAACGATATTTATATCGATTTTAAACGATTTCGAAATGAATTGAATTGAAAACGATTTCGAAATGAATTGAATTGAAAACGATTTCGAAATGAATTGAATTGAAAACGATTTCGAAATGAATTGAATTGAAAACGATTTCGAAATGAATTGAATTGAAAACGATTTCGAAATGAATTGAATTGAAAACGATTTCGAATTGAATTGAAAACGATTTCGAAATGAATTGAATTGAAAACGATTTCGAAATGAATTGAATTGAAAACGATTTCGAAATGAATTGAATTGAAAACGATTTCGAAATGAATTGAATTGAAAACGATTTCGAAATGAATTGAATTGAAAACGAATTCGAATTGAATTGAAAGTGAATTGAAATGAATTCAAATTGAATTGAAATTTGAATTGAATAGAAATGAATTTTAAAACGAATTTATAAAGAAGAATTCAATTTTGATTTGAATTGAAAAGGAAGTTGAAATTGCTTTTGAAACGAATTTAAAACTATTTATATAATTCGTTTTAAATAGAAATCGACGAAGTGTATATTATATATATTATATATATATAATATAATGGCCTGAATAGAACGCGCCGCGCCGCGGCAGTTCGCGAATTTCGACCATTTATTTCAAACGGACATTACGGGAGATCCGACCGTCGGATTCTCCTAAAACCGGAACCGTTGGGTTCGTATCGAAAAGAGCTTTCTAACGAATATTAGAAATTTGAAATCTAACGGTTGGATTTGGAGATACGTCCAAATCAAATTCGAAAAAGGTCGCTGTAAGTGCAGTTCGATGGCCGTTGATGGAAATCGACTGTACGGGCCTTGATAAAATTATTAAAAATAGTAATAATTTGTGTAAAATCATAAGAAATGATTTGTGAAGATTTGGGATGAAAAACTTCATGTTTGAAAAGATAAAAATAGATTTTTATCGAAATGAACTAGTTTTGAACTAGAAATATAATTCTATTTATTTTTAAATAAATAAATTGAATTTGAAAAGGGTTTTAAAAATAACCAGAATTTCCAATGATTGCATTGGAGTGGATTTGAATCGAAATTGTCTTCGGAATATTTCGATGTTGGAATTCGTGATTATACAGATGTGTTATGGAAATTTGAAAGATACATATTTATATCGTTATTTCCAATATGACATTTGTTAATCGTAGAATTTGATATTGAATATAAGCCGGGATATTTTCTATTCAGAGCCTTGTATTGAATATCAAATGTGATTTGGGTTTGTCGTGAATGGTGTCTTCACTAACACTGTTCTTGAACCCAGTTGAGAAATGATTAAATCTTTTTATTTAGATTTAATGAAGTGTACCAATTAAATAATATTTAATTGGAATTGAATTGATATTGATTTTTGGGTTTATCGTGAACAGTGTTTTAAAGAACACTCGTTCTTTAACCCGATAATTAATGAATGTGACTTTGGGTTTATCGTGAACCGTGTTTTAAATGACACGGATTCTTTAACCCAGTTAAAGATTAAAACTAAGTGGAGTTTTAATGAATCTTTAAATAGATTGAAAAGATCGAGAATGGAGTATCACCAGTTTTACTCCAAGCGATAGTTAAATCTTTAATCAGGTTTGAACGTGAAATGGTAATTGAGTTACCGATAACACTGTGGTGTTAGATATGAAGTACTACCGATTTTACTTCATGGGATGAATAAGTTGGGATTGGGAAAATAAAATAAATGATTACTTCGGTGTGGTTCGATAATCCCGACTAGTTGGAATTGATATTCAAAGGAGATTAAAGAATAAATTTAAAGAATTTATCTTGGATAAAATTAATGGGAACTTTTTCCCAAAGTATAGGAATATTTGAATAAAAGAATATTCTGAATTGGAATGAGGCGTATGTTGTGTTTGTGTAACACTTTTATATTATATACGCGAGTTATTCAGAAAGACCGGGTTTACCCCATTCTGAATAACTGATTCGACGTGGTGTCGAAGACCAGAAGTCTTCACGTCGTTTGGGTAATTACTGATGATCTTGATTGGGCTGTACACCCAAGAAGATGGAAACAGTTAGTGATCGTCCAGACGTACTTGGAGATCGATGGATATGCGGGGTACTAGGTGCCTCCGGTTTCGTTCAGACCCAGAACGGACTTGTAAATGGACTGTGTGTCTGACATTGGATTTTAGTCTGTGTGATTGATCTCTATTAAATATATATCTGTTTGGCGGCAGAGAATTTATTCTCTTGCTTAACGCCCTTCTCTGAGACGTACGAGCTCAGGGGTTATATATTGATGGATATCAATCGCATGGAGTGAATTGCCTGTGTGGCATGCCTAAGTGGCAAGTGATCAAGGCTTCTGTTGAAAAGCAAAGTCTTGTGGTGATGATCAAAGCACAGCCTGTGTGGCACAGCTTTGTGTAACGTGAATTCGCGAGCCCCACACCCCGGTTGTGAACCAGAAACGGGAGAGGACATCAGGGAGGGCATGCGTTTCTTTCTAGCTAGGGTGGTGTCAGTGACCTACCAGCCCTGACATTTATATACTTTTCACCTGTGTGGTTGTTGCTGTTGCGAGGCGCCTCGGTTTGATCGGACGATCCGGGTCCGATGGAGTCATTCGTTGGCTCATTTGCGCCCCAAAGGGCGGGGAGACGTATTGTTCAGGCATAATAATCCACATCGGTGGAACGGCCCTGACGATCCAGGGGGCAGTTGCGGCTGTTCCTGAGACATGGTAGGCTAGATTGTCTCGAATCGGTAGAGGATGATCCCTGGCCTCGGTTCATAGACGGAAATCCAATTTCCAAATACGTGACTTTGCGGTTTTATTTGTAAAACCTATATTTGGCGACATAGTGGCATGGGACGCTCATGTCGCCTATGATTGATACTTATGATTTGAAGTTGTTTTATACACTATGCACTTATAGTGGTATCAAATGATTTGTTTTAAAACGTATCAAGCATTCTTTGGCTGTTATAAGGGAAAACCCTATCCTCGGCTGCGTTGCATTGTGTGATGGGACCTGGGTCTTATAACAGCTTCATTTTCCTTTATTTAGCATTGCGCTGTTGTTTTATGCACTGGTATTCTTGGGAGGAAACCCGTTCCGTGTTATACGGCGTGGTCCCTTGATTTACCTAACTTTGAAAATAAAGATAATAACTGTTTTAGTTCTCACACCAGTCACATGACTGACCTGGAGTTTATTGTTTTAACCTAAACTCTGGGTGCCCTTATTTTGACACGGGCAGCTAGTAGTTTTGGTTTTGCAGATTTATATTCACAGGATCCTGATCTACAGCTGGAACGATATCCGGAAAGCTTTGTATCCGTATATCTACTTCTAGTTGTGTGTTGTATTATTTTCCGCTACTATGTATTTAAATGTAATTTAAATCTCTGATATTTCTGTGTAATATTCATTTGTTTATACTCTGTATATTCTTGTATTCTGATGCATTGTTGTAATATACAATGAAATGTTCTTTTATATGCGTTCTGTTATGGCTTGTACTCAAACGATAGGGCGTTTCGAACGGCCTGGATCGGTTTAGCGACCGGTTCGGACCGAGCGAAATTTCATGCCGTTTCAACTGACCCTTATTCCGCCGCCGCAACCCTCCATCACCACCCCCGCACCACTAGCCACCCCCTGCGAGCCTCCTCCGCCACTCAGCACCACTGTGGGGCCCCCTACAAAGAAAAAGGGAATTTACATTAATTTATTAGTTAATGTTAATTATAGAGTTGTTTTAAAAATATGATTTTTCAATATAAATAACATAAAATAAAAATGAGATTTTTATATATAATAATATAGAATAAAAATATGATGTTTATTATATGAATAGCGATATAAAAATATGATTTTTATTATATGAATAGCGATATATAAATATGATTTTTATTATATGAATAGCGATATATAAATATGATTTTTATTATATGAATAACAATATAAAAATATGATTTTTGTTATATGAATAGCGATATAAAAATATGATTTTTATTATATGAATAGCGATATAAAAATATGATATACATACAAGCAATATAAAAACATTATTTTTATTATACGAATAGCGATGTAAAAATATGATTTTTATATATAATAACATAGTATAAAAATATGATTTTTATATATAAGAACATCAAATAAAAACATGATTTTTTAACATATATATAGCGTTATAAAATATGGTTTTTATATAATATATATATACACCGCGTGAAACAGATTGCGAATGAACTGACTGGAAGCAGAACAGTGGAAACCAAAGGTGAGAACTCCTTCTCACTAAAAAAATTATACAATTAGTTGATGTATTTTATAATTGTAAATAAATAAAAATTTCCAGCATATATTTTTATTTGAATTATGTGGAGTTCAACAATCGAATTCGCACAATCACATAAATTGAAAGCGATGTATGGATATTACCGACACACGAATTTCATACCCCGCGAATACCACTTATGGCGCGGTAAATGGCATTGGGGGTAGTTGAGTGTTTATTTATTTGGATGTTCTGCGTGATTTGATTATGGTTGTGAAAAATGATTTATTTGTTTGGATTTGATTCGAGCGTGAATTGGATTGAAACTGGTTTGTGTATGGTGTGAGCCAATATTAGGCGAGAGATAAGGCTAGATCTTATTCCAGTTCTAGTATCGTGACATTATGCTGTCGAAATTTTCTAAAAAGTGTTAGAAAAATTTAATTTGTTGAAAATGTTATTTTTAGCTTATAACTGCGATAAATAAAATAATTATTGGGTACTAAAAAATAAGTTTACACATCCATTTACAAGTCGGACGACTTTTTTATGCTCGCCTATTTTTGTGATATCGATTGGGATGATAATTTTACACATCGCCCAACTACACAAATAATATTCAGTATTTGTTGGCTGAAACCCCACACAGGTATTATGATGATATTTTGGTGTACACTAATCCCAATTGTTTAGTTGTATGTCAATCGATTGGTTGACGGACTGTTGTAAGCGTTAATTATTTATATTTAGTGCTTATGCAGTTGTGTAAGGCACTCTGGATGATGGTTGATTATTTATAATTATTGTTGTGTACATGTGCGTATGAAATCCATATATATAACATTATATGGTAATTGGCTGTGTCTGATTCCAATTCAGAAATAATGAATATTTTAAAATAATATTCAGTAAAGGATTAAAATTTGACTTTGATGTCCGATTTTGGATGGACATGAAAATATTGAAATATATAGAGCCGTTTGTTGATTGGATTTGCGCCATTTTGATGCGAACGATATTTATATTGATTTTATTCATTTTTATAATGAATATAGAAAGGAAATGATTACAAATTAGATATTTTGAAAATATTATCATTTAAATATTATAATGATATGGAATATTCAATTTTGATTTAAAATTGAAAATGAAGTTAGAATCGTTTTAAAACGAATTTATAAATGATTTATAAAATATGATTTTAATGGAAAACAACGAAATATATATAATATATAATATATATATTAAATGACTTGAATAGAACACGCCGCGCCGCGACTGTTTGTGAATTTCGACCATTGACTTGGAATTGACATTACGGGAGATCCGACCATCGGATTCTCCTAAAACCGGAACCGTTGGGTTCGTATCGAAAAGAGCTTTCCAACTAATATAAGAGATTAGAAATCTAATGGTTGCATTTGGAATTATGTCCAAATCAAATTTGGAAAAGGTCGTTGTAAATTGATGACCGTTTATGGAAATCGACTGAAAGGGCCTTAATAAAATTATTAAAATTATTAATAATTTGAGTAAAATCACAATAAATGATTTGGAAAGAATTGGGATGAAAAATTACACGTTTGTAAAGATAAAAATACAATTTTATCAAAATGAACTAGTTATTAACAAAATTTGAAATCCAATAATTTTTAAATAAAATAAATTGGATTTGTGAATGGTTTTAATATAATCAGAAATTTCCAACGAACAAATTGGAATGGATTTGGAATGGAAGTAATCTTCGGAATATTTCGATATTTGATTCCGTGATTATACGTATATTGTTATGGAAATTTGGAAGATATATTTATATCGTTATTTCTAATACGATATTTGTCGGTTTCAGAATTTGATATTGAATATAAGCCGATATAATTTCTATTCAGAACCCTGTATTTAATATCAAAATGGATTTTGGGTTTGTCGTGAATGGTGTCTTCAGTAACACTGTTCCTAAAACCAGATGAGAAAAGAATAAATCTTTTAATTTAGATTTAGAGAAGTTTACCAATTAATTAATATTTAATTGGAATTGAATTAAGAGTTGGATTTTTGGGTTTATCGTGAACGTTGTTTTAAATAACACTTGTTCTTTAACACGATTAACAGTGAAGTTAAGATTTGGAATGTACAAATCTTTATTCTAAGATTTAATGGAATTTTCCAAAGTGAAGTTCTCCAATTTAATAAAATAAATTGGGATTGAATGGAATTCGATTTGGTAATAATCGAAGTGAGTTTCCGTGGAGGAAGACTGTTAATATATATGGAATTTAAAAGGCTTCATCGTTATTCCATTTATATTATTAGTCGAATACGAAAATTGATATCGATTATATATATTGATATGAAGATTCCATAATTAATGGAATGATTTTGGGTTTATTGTGAACCGTGTTTTAAATGACATTGGTTCTTTAACCAGTTAAAGACATGATTACATTTCTAACATTGCATTTCGAACTGTATTGTTGATCTCTATTAAATATATATCTGTTTGGTGACGGAGGATTTATTCTCTTGCTTAACACCCTTCTCTAAGACGTACGAGCTCAGAAGTTATATATATGCAGAAATCAATGGTACGGTGTAGATTGTTGATGTGGCATGTTTGGGTTTCCAAAGTTAAATAATCATTAACTAATGATTGTTAGAAGATTAAAACTATGTGGAGTTTTAATGAATCTTTAATTAGATTGAAATGAGAAGGTGATAATTTAAATTATCAAATTTGGGATATGATCGAGAATGGGGTACCACCAACTTTACTCCAAGCGACAGTTGAATCTGTAATTAGGTATGAACGTGAAACGGTAATTAAATTTACTAGTAACACCATGGTGTTAGATATGGAGTATTACCAGTTTTGCTCCATGGGATGAATAGGTTGGGATTGGAAAATTAAAACAAATGATTATTTCAGTAAGGTGCGCTAATCCCGACTAGTTTGGATAAACCTTAATTTGGTTTGAATTGATATCCAAAGGAAGATTAAAGAATAAATTTAAAGAATTTATCTTTGATAAAATTAATGGGAACCTTTCCCAAAGGATATGAATATTTGAATAAAAGAATATTCAGAATTGGAATGAGGCATATGTTGTGTTTTTATAGCATTTGATCATAAAATACGTGAATTATTCGGAAAGTCCGGGTTTATACCCATTCTGAGTAAACGATTCGATGATAAGTCAACGATGAAGATAGTGGTTGAAGACCGGAGTTCTTCACATCGTTTGGATGATTACTGATGTCTTGATTGGGCTGTACACCCAATACAAGGTAATAAGTGATGATCGTCCAGACGTACTTGGAGATCGATCGGATATGCGAGGACCTCTCTCCTGTATTGGACATATGGACGAGGAATAAGGTGCCTCCGGTTTCGTTCAAACCCAGAACGAACTAGTAAATGGATGTGTGTATGGCATTGGATTTTATTCTATGTTAGTTGGTCTCTATTAAATATATATCCGTTTGGTGGTAGAGAATTTATTCTCATGCTTAACACCCTTTTCTAAGACGTACGAGCTTAGAGGTTATATATCGATAGACATCAGTCACATGGCGTGAATTGTCAGTGTGGCATGCTAAGATGCAAATGATCAAGGATTCTATTGAAAAGCAGAGTCTTGTGGTTGATGATCAAAGCACAGCTTTAAATAGCATAGCTTTGTGTATAACATTAATTCATGGGCCTCACACATCGGTATGAGTCAAAAACGGGATCGGACTGTTGGAAGTGCATGACATTTCCTTCTAGCTATGGGTAGTGTCATGGTATGGTGCCCAGACATTTATTTATTTTTACCTATGCGGAAGATGGATATCGAGGCGCCTCAGATATATCAGTTACTAAAGAGCCGATGGATAGGTCCTATAGGACCGGGAAACGTGTGTTCAGGAATAACTAATCCTCAAACGTAAGGGAGGACCGGCCCAACCGATCCAAGAGTTCACTGCGGGGGATCCTGAGGCATTTTCTAGAGTGTCTTGAATCGAAGAGGAGCCATCCGTGGCCTCAACTCATAGATGGAATCCAGTTTCCAATACGTGACATTTCAATTTTGATTGTAAACCTATATGGCGACATAGTAACATGAGATACTATGTGGTCTATGATTGATACATTTATATGTGAAGCTGTTTGATACACTATGCACTTATAGTAATATCAAAATGATTTGTTTTAAAACGTACCAAGCTTGTTTGGCTATTGTAAGGTAAAACTCTACCCTCCGTCTTGCGTTGCATTGTGTGATGGGACCTGAGTCTTATAATAGTTTCATTTTTTCAAAAGGCATTGCACTATTTGTTTTATGCACTGGTATTCTTGGAAGGAAACTCGTTCCGTGTTATACGACGTGGTCCCTTGATTTATTCTATTATATAGTAAAGTTTTAAATAACTGTTTTAGTTCTCACACCAGTCACATGACTTACCTGGAGTTTATTGTTTTAACCTAAACTCTGGGTGCCCCTATTTTCCACACAGGCAGCTAGTAGTTTTGGTTTATGTAGATATTATTTTCATAGGATCCAAGATTTACAACTAGAGCTATATTCGGAAAGCTTTGTATCTGTGTATTTCTTTTAGCTGTGTTATGTATTATTTTTCCGTTGCAATGTAATGTATTTTAAATCTTTGATATTTTTCTGATGTATATTATTTATTCATACTCTATTATATTCTTGCATTCTAATGTAAATTGTTGTAATAATAATGAAATGTTCTTCTACTTATGCTCTGATTTGTCGTGTTCTCAACTCAATTCGGGCTTTCCCGTAAGGGCGAGTTTGAGTCGTTTCAATGTCACTAGGAGAAGTCTTAAGGGTCCTTATAACAAATGGAGTAATTCAATCCTCGAATTTCGACATAATACATCCTTTATATTCATGTGCCTAAAATCAAGTACCAACAACCTAGAAAGTTAGAAGAAAAAAGTTAGACTTTGAGAAAGAAGAAATAAAGAAAGGTTAGAATAAAAGAAGAAGAACACAAATATATCAGAATAAAAAAAGATTGGAATCTCACAGCGGAAGAAATATAATATAATATGCCAATACTCTTTACACAAGAGAAAAATTATATATATACATGAATAAATAATTAGAGTAAATAACAAGATCAACATATACAGTCATAACGATATGCGTGTACAATGGCTGGAAAACACAACACACATACAACGGAAATATATTAATACAGTAAATACGAGAATACGTCTAGATTCCATTTTCTCTCCTTTCGCTCCAAACAAAACCAAAGCAAACCTAGAAAATATACGCGGTCTGACCTTAGCACATTTTGAGGGAAAGCAAAAACACCCCGATTAGTCTGGAATACTTACAATGAGAAAAACTCACATCACGAACAACTTACTTAAATTTAGAAATACTTTAAAAGGATGGAAATCTCGTAAGACACGGCCACAAATAAACATGGCACATGTTTTTCCCTTACGATAACCAAAACTCTTTTAAAATAAATATCCAATAATATTATAATAATTCTACAATTCACAAATAAATGTATTAAAATATTCAGAATTCTTGCATCTCACGTTCCAACATAATAGGTATACAATCAAGACCGAAATTTTGTATTAGGGTATGGATTCCAACTATGAAAGGGCAAGGTCTACCCACTGAATTCGTACATCTGTAGATAAAACATACGAGAGGATGCGTTAATTTGCACTTAAACAAATTAGGACCGGAACCATCCTTAAAAGCTGGATGACGCCTAATATGATCACCATGGTTGATAATCAACCATAATGGGCCTCAAAGCATACAAGGAAATCGACTCTAGATATGGAATGATCATATCCTAGTAGGAGTGACCCACATTGCCCTGCGGCATTTCCCTGCTTTATTCGTTTAACGGTTGATGAGGCTAAAGATTACGTTTACATTACAAATAACAGAATATCTTTGAATACTAACATTGCCTCCCAGAGACATGTAACACTAGCGTTCATCCATACAAGTTCACTCTTGGCCCATATGAAAATAAATAACCCCACCTTCAACCATGTTCAAAATATGTTTAAATACGAAACACATCAACTGGGTCGAAGGAGATTTCGGGCAAGCAAGCCCAATACCCGTCACTTCAAAACGACAATCAATAATTTCCAAAAAAAACTCTAGATATTTAGGAATAGACCGACAATACATAATTGTGAAGTTCACCTCCTAACCGTTTTTGAAAATGTGTTTCCTTTCCGCTTATTGGATCCAGAGTGAAAACACATTTGATAATCGATCATTTGACTTTCAAATAAACAAACATCAAATTAAAAACAAAGTTTTATTTACCCATGGTAACTAATAATCCTCATTAAAATGAATCGCTCATTTTCTAAATCTTATTTTGGAATATTTATTTAAAATATTCATGTACTTATCTTAATGAACCAAGTATATTTGCAACATTTTACTTTCAATACTTTGAATATCAATTCACGAATTATACTATTAGTATAAGAATTTCATAACTTAACAAATTTGAATAAGTATATTAAAAAAACATTTAAAAAAGCTTTCTTATTTCCAAATCATACTAAAAGATCAAACAAAGATATTTAAAAAGAAATGGATATAAGAATAAGTACAAAACATGATTCTTCAAGTGTTAAGTGTGGAATAAATGTCCATACCACCATTTTTAAGAAGATCACACTTGAAAAAAAAAATCAAATCTCAATTCCTTTTATTAAATTTCTTATTAAAACTACTTCACATTCTTTAACCCTTTTCTAAATAAATCATTTATAGACTTCATTTATAAATATCAAAAGTCAATTATAAAGTTCTTTTATAATTATCAACACTTCAAACCTCCTTTATAAATATCAAAATTTTAAACATCAACTCTCGATCTTAAACTGTTAACCCATATAATATGGCTAAAAAATAATAAGAATGATTAGGTCGTCTCAAAATTTAGGTCATTAATAACCTTTGGGTCGTTGAAATCATTTAAACCCATCAGATTCTTTAGCTCGTTCAAAGTTCAAGAACATCCAGCCATCTTTAGGCTGCATAGCTTCTGAAGCCCGCAAAAGTCTTTGGGTCATCTCACTTTTGGCTCGTTACAGGTCCTCAAAACCTCTAGCCCGTAAAGCTCATAGCTCGTTAAAGGTTCCTTAAGCTCTAAAGGTGTCAAACCTCTTTAGCCCGTTTCGCCCCCCTTTAGCCTATGCCGCTTCATACTAGGGAGCTCTAGATCGTTCTGCTTTTCATCAGGAGAAGTTGGGTCGCTCCACAACTCTTTATCCCATAGAAGCTCCTTAGTCCGTGCCACCATAGCACGCTAGGTCTTGCTCGTTCCGCATTGGTTTGGGTCGTCCAATCCTTTAGCTCGCACCACCTTCAGTCAGGATGAGTTGGGTCGCCCCGTGTCCTCTTAGCTAGTGCCGCTTCGTATCAGGAAGTTTTGGGTCGCTCCGCTTCATTTAGCACATCCCACCTTGCTTTGGACCGTGCAACACCCCTTATAAGCCCACCAACGACCTAAAATCAATGCGCAATATTTACAGAATTGCCACTTGGCTGAGTCTCACCTGTAAATACCCCCCTCATTCCTTCATTGAGGGGGATCATATCTCTTGGCCACGAAGTGATGTCGAAATCTCTCCACAACTATTCCAAAGGATTTTAACACTCATTCCTCCTTCATCAAGTGAATATTCAATAAATTATTGATCATGGATCCCATCAAATCCATCCAAGTGATCTAAGAGTTGAAGATTCATCATCCAAGCTCAAACACTTGAAGAGATCCATCCTATTCTCCTATAATCATGCCATATCTCCACTGATCATTCCCTCTCTCCATCATTTTTGTGGATTCTAGTGAGATCTAAAAGTGAGAGAGTGATAAAACTTGTAATAAGAGTGGATCAAACTTTGTATTGGACATATTGATAATGGAATCTTATGGAAAAGTGGACGTAGATCCTCATTGGATCGAACCACTATAAAAACTCTGTGTTCTTACTCCTATGCTCTTTGTATGCCTGTGATTGCAGCCTCACTTTATTTTTCCTTACCAATTTGAAGTGTTTTTATACACCTGTGGTGTTGGGACGAATTTCGATCGCAACATTTGGCGCCCACCGTAGGGCCGATTCAATCTTCCGTTCTATCACAAAGTTCAAGACCTTGCATTAAGAATTTAAGCCTATCTCACTAAGATCTAGTTTGAATCCTTTCCAGAAATCAAGGGTAAATCGGGTAGACCATCCAAAAAAGTCATTAGTCAAAATGTTGAGAATGATGATAATGCCACTGACAAAGAGAACACTCCTCTCACCAAGCAATTTGATGTTAAGGAAAGTTCTGAGGACAGAGCCACCGTGACAAGACGAGAATTGGATGAAGTTGCCGCGACTTTAACAAGCCAAATGGAAATTACGAGCAAAGCCATGATGAAAAAACTCAAGTCCATGTTCGCTATGCAAGCCGCCACGGCAAAATTCACCATGGAAACAGCTCGTGCTAAGTCTGTTCAAGTGGATCATACGGAGAACACAACTTTCTCTTCTTCGAGCCCAAATCGAGGAAATTCCGTCCAAGAAGTCATAAATCCTAATGGTCCTCGAAGGGAAGCAAAGCCTCAAACATGCGACCATTCCAATAAAGCGACTTCTCGACAAGCGCTTGGTGCCACCAAAGGAGCACATCCCCAAAAGGGAAGCAAACGGCCCCGGATTCCAGATCGTGATCGTTTGCTTTGGCAAACATCTGGTAGGGATGAAGGCGCCCGCTCCGTGGGCCAGCTCAATGAAGAAGAATGCATAACGGACATGGTGCACAGAATTATGGAAAGAACTTCAAAGAAGCCAGATGATGAGAAGGATTGGGGATTTTCTCCCATCAAAACACCACTAATAGAAAGGATAAAAATGACACCATATCCAAACAAATTTGAACCACCAACAGTCCAAGCTTACAATGGAACAAGTGATCCCAACATATTCTTGTTCAAATACGATCAGCATATGGACGGGGCACAGGCCACTGATGAGTTGAAGTGCTTATACTTTCTGACTTACCTTGAGGGAGTGGCATCGCTTTGGTTCACAAAGCTGCCACCCAGATCTATTGATGACTTTGGTACCTTGGCCAAACTGTTTCGAGAATAATTTAGGCTTTAAGCGACGAAAGTGCGAGATGTCATGGAATTAAACAAGCTTGAACAAAGACCAGGAGAGTCAATAAGGGCTTTTCTCACCCACTTCAACTCCGCTGCAGCTAAGGTTGGAAACTATGAGCCATTTGATTGGTTTTAATGGCCTTAAAGGGAGCCATATGCAAGAAAACCAAGCTCGGATGATGGATCACAAAGAAGAAGCCAACTACTCTAGAGGAAGTGTTTGATAAAGCCGAGGAATATATAGGCATGGATGAAGATCCGGCCTATACCATGGATGTTCCAGAAGGCAAGGTACAACCTGAGAAGAAGAATAATACTGCGGAGAGTAGTCAGAAGAATCCCGTAATCCGAAAAGAGGGAATGACGAAAGAGACAACTAGCCTAATAAAAGCTTCGTTTCTTTAAGAATTCGGAATTGACTCCTTTGAATGATACTATTGAAAACATCTTCTTGGCAACCAAAGATACTTAAGATTACCCAGTACCAAAGCAGGTGAAGGATAGTGATGCAGCAGTCAAGTCAGGAAGGTTTTGTAGGTCTCATAACCAGCCAGGTCATAATACAAATGAGCGTAGGCACCTGAAAAGTTTGATTGAAGAACTGATAAGAAAAAATAGTCTTCAGCTGTAACAACCCGAAAAACCAGAACCAATTTAAAATTCTATTTTAAGAAATTTTAAATAAAAAATGCGTCAGAATTTAAAAATTCTATTTAAAAAAAATGACAATAAAAAGTTTACATTTTAATTGTAAAGAAGAAAATATGAAAATGAACATTTGTTTAAAACAGGAAAGTTGTTGTAACATAAAAAAATTCACATTTTTATGTAATAATGATTCATTAAAATGATTTATAGCTTGTTTAAAACAATGTAACATAAAAATTTACATTTTTATGTAAACTAGAGAAGATTTCATTTTCTATGTAATGTAGAAAATATTACATTTTCTTTACAAAAGAAAGATATCATCTTCTTTGCAAGTAAAAGGATTACATTTTCCTTTGTAATATAAAAAGATTCAAGTATGGTAAATGTGTGTGTACATTTAAAATTCACATTTAGTGTATGTATGAATCTAACAAAAATATTTATAGTTGGAAAATCTGCTGACATTAAAAAGCTACATTTTTAATATGAAGGTCCATATAAAAGGATTCTAGTATAGTAAAATGTCGATACATTAAAAGTTATGTTCACATAAAAAAACAATTTTAATATGTTAAGTTAGATAGATGAGAAATAAATGGGATAAAGCTAAATTTAGAAAATAATTAAATAAAATTATTTTAGGTTGATTAGTCAGCAATTCATTTTCTTTGTAACGTATAACATGCAAAGCGTGGATTTATGGGCCTTAAAGAGTTAAAAGGGATTAAATATATTATTAAATATACAAGGGTTAAAATAAAAATATTTCCCACCTCTGTATAATATCCTAAACTCTCATAACCCTATTCTCCTTCTTCTTCTTTTTTTCCATGGCGGGTCTCTTCCTTTCTCTCTCTCCTCCTCTTTCCCTCTTTCAACTAGCAAAACTATGGACAAAATCACCAACATCTACCACCATGGAACCCACCGCCGCCCTCTGAACAGATGGCTGAAACGCTCCAATCCCTTTTCTATTCTATCTTTTATCTCAAGAAATAAATTCAGAAAATTTCAATTTCAAAAACAAAGAGGACAACAAGCTCGACATTATGTACGGCCATGATCGGAGTGTAGTACATTCTAGGGGCGTGCGATTTGGAAGAACAAGGATATGGTTTGGGTTTCAGTATTCGGCCTTGAACGATGCAGAAGACGATCTGTTTAATTCTAATTGGGGGTAATGTTTTTATTAAGCGTTGTTAAGAGAATTAATTAAATTAATTACTTTAATTAATTATACAATGTTTAAATTAGGATATCTTTTGCACATGAAGTCAGAATTCGATGATTTTTGTTGCGTTAGAACCATATTTCCGAGATTTATGTGATGGGACAGACTGAAATGGATTTAGATCTTGTCTAATTTTTTGTGGAGTGGAAATCTTTTGGTGAGATTTCTATTTTTTTTCAAATTAAATATTATACCTCGTTGTTTGAATTTCATATATATATATATATGTGTGTGTTTATTAAATAGTATCTGTGATGTTTGCCATTGAAATTTATTGTTTGTTGTTGGTGATTGATTGTATTGCTCGTGTTTGATAGATCTGATCTTGTATAACAAGAATTCCTCTTTGTTTGATTCTAAGTATGTAGATCTAATTTCTATTTTGAATCTATGAACAAAAAATTTCATTTTTCATTTTCAATATGTTTTTAATAAAAGAAAAGATTTCATTTTTAGTTTCATTTTATTTTAAAGAAAAGAATACAAAGGTTTCATTTTTTTTTCATTTTGTTACAAACCAAGCAAATTATCATATTTGTTGTGTTAGAACGGTCAAAACAAAAAGGACAATTTTTATTGTCAAATTTGTTGAAATTTAAAAAGGACAATTTTCAATGTCAAAATTTGTTGACATAAAAAGGGACATTTTTTATTGTCTAATTTGTTGAAATTAAAAAGGATAATTTTTATTGTAAATTTGTTGAAATTAAAAAAGGACATTTTTCAATGTCAAAATTTGTTGACATAAAAATGACAATTTTTATTGTCAAATTTGTTGAAATTAAAAAAGGTCATATTTTTTTGGTATCGTCAAATTGTTTTATTAAAAAGATTGAAATAATAAAAAGAACTTGTTTTCATTGTCAACATGTTTTAATTAAAAGAATGAAAAGATTTCATTTTTATTCTCCACTTTGTTTTAATAAAGAGTTACAATAAAAGTTCATAATTGTACGGTCATTTTGTTTTTATTAAAAAAGATCATAATGGCATGGTCATTTTTGTTGCATTGGAATTTATCAAACAAAAGCATCATTTTGTTGTACTGAATGTTAACAAACAAAATTAATCATTTTTGTTGCATTGAAAGTTATCAAACAAAATAGTCATTTTGTCGCACTGGAATTTATAAAATAAATTGATCATTTTGTCACATTGAAATTAACAAATTGTCACCATGGTTAAAATAGAATAGTCGAATTATAGCCACTATGTTTGTCAAAACATAGGTATTCAATTAAAATTGTCATTGCCGTCATTTTTTTTGTAAAATCAAAACTCTCATTTTTGTTAGAACTAGATTTGTCAAAATCAAACTATTTGCAAATAAATACATGAATAGAAAGAAATACATTTTGTAAATAAAAAACATGAGTAGAAAAAGATGTCATTTTTATTTGCAAACTATTTGCAAATAAATACATGAATAGAAAGAAATACATTTTGTTAAAAAAACATTCATTTTGTCTAAATTGAGAAAGAATGAAATTTAACATTCACTTTGTCATTTAATTAGAAGTAGACAAAAACATTTATTCTTTTCCAATTTAAAAGAATGACACTAAACGCTCATTTTTGTCTAATTTGAATAAGAATATAAATAAACATTCATTTTGTCAAATTAACTAGAATGTAACCAAACATTCATCTTTATATCATTTAAATGGGGTGAGAACTTTTATCTCACTCAAATTTCTGAATAGTTATTTATTTTATAATTAAATTTAGATTAATTATCTGTGTTGGAATTGTTGTTTGTTGGATAAATGTTGATTTGGATGTTGTATGGTGAAATGTTTGGAATTGGAATCATGTAGCATGTTATAATAATGTTATTACATTTTAATTTTCCAAAAACATGTTTACACAGCCATAACAAGTTTCCAGACTTATTTATGTTGATTGGATGATAAATTTTCACACATCGTCCAAAAGCACAATTAATAATATATTATTCGAATTTGTGTTGGTTGAAACACCACACGGGTCTTGGGTTGATATTTGGCTACACATCACCCTTATGTTTTGTTGTAAATTGCACTTTGTCTGTTATTTGAATGTTTTGCCATTATTATGGAATTAATGCAATGTTTGAAATCCGTGTAATTAAATTATATGGAAATTGTTGGGTCTCATTCCAATTTAGGATTAAAAGAATATTTAAATCTAATATTCAATTAGGTAATTAAATGATGGTTTTGATATTGACAATTAAAAAGATTATATCTTTATTGTTAAAAAATTTACCATAAAAAGGATTGGATTAAAAGATTACATTTTTAATTGTCATATGTTAAAATAAAAAGATTTATTTCAGAATTGAACATTTTGAAAAGATTTTTGTTATTATATTATAATAACATGAAAAGTTCAATTTTTATCAAAAATTGAAATGTAAGTTTGGATATTTGGAAACAAAGTATTTTTAACAATTTAATAAAAAGGTCATATTTTTATTATGTAGAATATTTTATTAAAGTTATACTTTAAAATAGGAGATATTTTGAAATTAAGATATTTTAAAATAAAGGATGTTTTAAAATAATATTTCTCAATGAAATAATTATAATTATAAATTACAATTGTGCTTGGACACGAGGTTAGGTTACATTTGTGGTGGAAGTCTGCCCGGACCCGACCGGCTTATCCAGCAGCCACTAATATTGAACCTAATGTGAGAGGTCTAGGTGCGCAAATACGAAGCGGACTATGACACGATGTTAAGCCCAACTTGGGGGATAAGTTTGCCCAGACCCGACCGGCATTTCCAACATCCGCAAGTTGTAGGCCTAATGTGGGAGGTCTAGCCCATTATAAACCATAAATAGACATGGTAATGAATTGGACTATTTAGCCCATTATAAGTTGAAAATGCCATTTTAACCCGAACGGGTTTATCGATCGTTTTTATTCATTTTATAATGAATAGGAAAAAAAATAGAAATTTCCAAATCTAATAATTTTGAAATATTTATTTTAATAAAGAAATAGAATAAATCTTTAATCAAGATTTAATGGAGTTTTCCAATTGATTAATATGTATTTGGAATTAAAATAAATTGGATTTTGGGTTTGCCGTGAATAGTGTTTTTAAATAAAGCTGTTCTTAAACCCAGTTGAGAAAAGAATAAATCTTTTAATTAAGATTATTAAAGTTTTCAATTATATTTAATAATTGGAATAAAATGAAATGTGAATTGGGTTTATTGTGAACTGTGTTTTTAAAACGACATTTGTTCTTCAACCCAATTTACAGTAAAAATATGATTTGGAATTTATAAATCTTTTATTAAGATTTAATAGGAATTTTCCAAAGTAAAATTTTCCAATTTAACATATTAAATTGGAATGGAATGGAATTCAATTTAATAATAATTGAGATAAGCTTCTATGAATGAAGGCCGTTAATATATATGGAATTTAAAAGGCTTTGCCATTATCTCATTTATATTAAGAGTCTGATACAGAAATTTATATCGATTATATATTGATTTGATTTCTGCAAAAACTCAATATTTAATGGAAAATAAGTATGGGTTTATCGTGAACAATGTTTTTAAATGACATTAGTTCTTTAACCTAGTTAAAGATAAGATTAATTTCTTAAATTAAGATAATCTTTAAATGATGATTTTTGATATTTAAAACCAAATTGGAGTTTTAATAAATCTTTAAAAGAAAGACTTAAGAATAAAGTTATAGAATTTATCTTTGATAGAAAAAATGTGAATATTTTATTAAAAAAATATTCTGAATTGGAATGAGGCGTTGGATGTGTTTTTATGGCACTTGATTTTTAATTATAAAAATACGCAAGTTATTCGGAAAGACCGGGTTTAACCCATTCCGAATAATTATTACGACGATGAAGAGTCGAAGATGAAGACGGTGGTTGAAGACCGGCGATCTTCACATCCAATGGACGACTACTAATGCCTTGCATTGGGTAGCTCCCAATAAAGGGTTAATAGTGGTAGTTTGTCTGGACGTACGTGTTGATTGTCCGGATATGTGGGAACCTCTCAGGTGTCTCTGGTTCCGTTCAGACCCAGAACGGACTTATAAATGGATGCGTGTCTGACATTGGATTTTGTTCTATGTGAATTGATTTCTATTAATATACGACCATTGGTAGCGTAGAATTTATCCACTTGCTTAACACCCTTAGAGGTTGTGTGTTGATAGTTATCAATCGCATGGCGTGAATTGTCAATGTGGCACACCAAGATGCAGATGATCAAGGCTTTTGTTGAAAAGCAGGCCTTGTGGTTGATGATTAAAGCATAGCCTGTTTAGGCGTAGCTTTGTGTATAGCGTGACTTCACGAGCCTCACACCCCGGTAGAGTCTAAAACGGGACAAGGGAACGCAGGGTGTGATGACCCCAAACTTCCGTGGACCGAAAGTAAGGATAATCATTTGGAATACAACATATTTACAACAAAAACAAATCTCAGATAATTATCATAACACATAAACCATTGCAGCGGAAATAAATGTCATCAACATTATAATATCCAATACATCATTGTACGCAGTACAGGATACAACTTAGCCAAATAAAGAGTCTCAACAAAAGGGAAATAAGTTTCAATGGAAAAGAAACAAGTCTCAAACTCCATTACATACATCAAAGCTACAAAAGATAAAATGTCTCAAAGCAGAAGTAAAAACTAGAGAAAAGGTCTTCTTCTTCCTTCCAAGCAAGCTCCAATCAGAATGTATCGCCTGAACCTGTCAATTGGCTGCCCGTGTGGAAAGAGGGCACCCAAGTTTGCAAAAGTGAAACAAACTACGAGTCAGTCATGGGATTGGTATGAGAATTCTTAACTAATTTATCTAACAACGTGGCAAATCTCAGGACCACGACGCTAACGCGGAACGAGTTTACTCCATTGGATTGCCAGTGCATAAGTAAAGTAAATCGTTCAAAAATGCTATGCCTTTTAGAAAAATGAGATCATTATAAGACCCAAGTCCCATCACACAATGCAACGCAAACCGGAGGATAGGGTTTTAACTTATAATGATCAAAAGATGATAAATACATAAAACGTATCACTACTAGTGTGTATATGTTTTCATAAGTCATTTCAATATAAATGTATTAATCTTAGACGGCATAGTACCCCATCCTACTATGTCGCCATACTAGTTATACAATCGAAAACGAGATGTAGTATTGGAGATTTGTTTTTCCATCATGAGTCAAGGCTAGGGAGGAGCTCCTCACCGATTCGAGGCACTCTAGCAAATACATCAGGATCACACCTATGGGCAACCCTTGGATAGCTGCAGGGTCGGTCCACTCCGAAGGGTCGTGGATTAGTTATACCTGAACACACGTTTCCCGGTCCTTTTGGACCTATAATATGGCCACTAACAACCTATAAAAACACGAGGTACCTCAAAACCCATCATCCAAATAAGTAAAATGTCAGCGCTGTTAGGTCCCTGACATTACTCTAGCTAGAAAGATAATGTGTGCACTCCCTGCGTTCCCTTCTCCCGTTTTAGACTCATACCGGGGTGTGAGGCTCGTGAGGTTACGCTATACACAAAGCTATGCCTAAACAGACTATGCTTTGATCATCAACCACAAGGCCTGCTTTTCAACAAAGCCTTGATCATTGCATCTTGGCGTGCCACATTGACAATTCAACGCCATGCAATCGATAACTATTACTACATACCAGGGTGTTAAGCAGAGAATAGATTCTCCACCACCAAACAGACATATATTAATACAAATCGATTTAATTACATAGGATGAACTCCAAAGTCAGACACGCATCAATTTACAAGTCCGTTCTGGGTCTGAACGGAACCGGAAACACCGAAGAGGCGCTCGCTTATCCGCACGACCAACACACACGTCAGGACAACTACTGCTTCAACCCCGTCCTGGGAGCAAGTCAGTCCAAGGCATCAGTAGTAGTCGTCCATTCGATGTGAAGATCGCCGGTCTTCAACCATCGTCTTCTTACATCTTTGATTTAATCGCCGTGCAATTATTTGAAATGAGTTAAACTCGGTCTTTTCAAACAATTGTCGCATAATTATCATTTAAAACATTTCATATATATTTATAACTATTTAACGCTATTTTTATTTATTTGAAAATAGCTCAAAATAAATAAACGACGCTTCGGGTCGGTGGGCGGCCCTGGCGCTGTTTTTACCAAAATTTGATTTACACATATCTTAAAATCTAACCGTCGGATTTTGATGAAATTTATATCGTTAGAAAGCTCTTCCCAAAGCGGTCCTAATGGTTCTAGTTTTGGGAAAATCCAACGGTCGGATCTTTCGGAATAATCGTTTGAAGTTACGATTGTCGATAAGCGAACTGCCGCTCTCGTTTCCTTAAATTTTATATTTATATTTATATATATAAACCATTTGGCGATTCCCATTATTAAAATCCATTCGTTTTACTCTATAAAAACAATATTTTTGTCCGCCAATTCTAATGCGACAAAAATGACGTTTTAAACAATGTATACTTTTATATTCAATAAAATAACATTTTTGTCCGCTAGTTCTAATGCGACAAAAATGACGGTTTCAACACTGTATATTTTTATATTCAATAAAATAACATTTTTGTTCGCCAATTCTAGTGCGACAAAAATGACGGTTTCAACATTGTATATTTTTATATTCAATAAAAATAACATTTTTGTTCGCCAATTCTAGTGGGACAAAAATGACGTTTTAAACAATGTATACTTTTATATTCAATAAAATAACATTTTTTGTCCGCCGGTTCTAATGCGACAAAAATGACGGTTTCAACATTGTATATTTTTATATTCAATAAAATAACATTTTTGTTCGCCAATTCTAATGCGACAAAAATGACGGTTTCAACATTGTATATTTTTATATTCAATAAAAATAACATTTTTGTTCGCCAATTCTAATGCGACAAAAATGACGTTTTAAACAATGTATACTTTTATATTCAATAAAATAACATTTTTTGTCCGCCGGTTCTAATGCGACAAAAATGACGGTTTCAACATTGTATATTTTTATATTCAATAAAATAACATTTTTGTTCGCCAATTCTAATACGACAAAAATGACGGTTTCAGCATTGCATATTTTTATATTCAGTAAAAATAACATTTTTGTTCGCCAATTCTAATGCGACAAAAATGACGGTAAAAAAATGTACTCTTTCTTTAATTACATAAAAATGTACTTTTTATGCTATTCGTTTTAAATACACAAAAATGTACTTTTTATGCTATTCGTTTTAAATACACAAAAATGTACTTTTTATGCTATTCATTTTAAATACACAAAAATGTACTTTTTATGCTACTATAAAATGTAAATATTTTATCTCTTTTTCTTTTACATTGAAGAATGTAAATTCTTTACCTTTACATTGAAAAATGTATACCTTTTATCTTTACATAGAAAAATGTAAATCTTTCATTTTCACATAGAAAAATGTAAATCTTATATTTTTACATAGAAAAGTGCAAATCTTTTATTTTTATATAGAAAAATGTAAATCTTTTATTTTTACATAGAAAATTGTAAATCTTATATTTTTACATAGAAAAAATGTAAATCTTTTATTTTTACATAGAAAAATGTAAATCTTTTATTTTTACATAGAAAAATGTAAATCTTATATTTTTACATAGAAAAATGTAAATCTTTTATTTTACATAGAAAAATGTAAATTTTCTAATTATCTTTATTACATTAGAAAAATGTAAATTTTCTAATTATTTTTATTACATTAGAAAAATGTAAATTTTTTAATTATTTTTATTACATTAGAAAAATGTAAATTTTCTAATTATCTTCTTAATGCACATTTTTCCTTATAGGGGTATTTTCCTATCTAACTCACATGTCAATTTGGTGTCAAAATATGATAACAAAAAATAATAGTTTTTGTCTAACCATTTCTATTTACCCAACATCGTAATTTCAATATCCACAAATATAATAATATGGTTTTTTTGGTCTAACCATTTCTATTTATCTAACGTCGTAATTTTCAATGTCACATATGATAATATGGTTTTTGTCTAACCATTTCTATAATTTATCCAACGTCGTAATTTCAATGTCCACACATACAACACAATATATGATTTGGTGTACAAATTTGATGAATCACAATAAAAGGTCTCATCTTTATTTTATTTGTAAATCAAATAAAATATCAAATCTTTATTTGTAAATCAAATAAAATATATAATCTTTACTTTATATTGTAAAACAAAATAAAATATCTAATCTTAATTTATCTTTTAATTAAAATTTAAAAGATTTAAACTTTCTTTATTGTATAAATCATAAACAAAATAAAGATTCAATCTTTTTGTTTATTTTGCAAATCAAAATAAAAATTCAAACTTTTGTTTTTATTTTTCCAATCAAAATAAAAATCAAACTTATGTTTTTATTTTGCAAACCTAAATAGAAACCATACTTATGTTATTATTTTGCAAATCAAAATAGAAATCTACCTTATGTTATTATTTTGCAAATCAAAATAGAAATCTACCTTTCTTTTATTTTGTTAATCAAAACAAAAAACTCAACTTTTCATTTTATGTTGTGAATCAAAGTAAAGATTTGAACTTTCTTTTGTAAATCAGAATAGAGATTCAATTTTCCATTTTAATTTGTAAAACAAAATAAAGATTCAAAATTTTATTTTTGTTTGTAAAACAAACAAGATTCAAATTTTCATTTCTATAAAGGAATAAAAATAAAAATAGAAATAAAATAAAAATAAAACTAATAAAGATGAGAACTTTATAGAGATTACATCAGAATTTATAGATCTAAACTAACATGGCTATATCATGATATCACAACGAATATTAATAACCATACAACAATCACAACATCGCAAATCAGAAAAATTAACATCGCAGATCCAATGGGACAGGTCCCGTCAGCCCAAACGGCTGTCTGTGGCCTGTATTATTTAATTTAATAATTAAATCCTTTATAAATTTAATTCGTCTACATAAATAAATTCACCGAGGCCACACACGGACTCAGAAAAATCCATAAAATATATATTTGGCTTCGTTATGACGATACGGTCCTAACAAAACTAATTTCGTCGAATTCTGAGACTGTTTGAAAAATGGCTATTTTTCCAGTCGATTAAATTTGACTGAAATCGACAAAACACATTTTCTTTCGCCACGCTCACATACTAACTCGGAAAATTCTAAAAATTGAAACCTAGCAATAATTTGACATTCCGGTTCCAACAAAAGTGGTTTCGTTGAAAACAGAGGTCGTTTGAAAATTGTCTATTTTCACTGGCTTTAATATTATTTAAAAATGAAAATTTTAATTTCTGCCACATTTTCCACCAAATTATTTAAAATAAATTTTTTTAAATTGGTTCGGATTTTCCGGGTCGTTACAATCTCCCCCACTTAAGAATTTTTTGTCCTTGAAAAGGACACAAAGTAAAGTAGGAAACAAGATGGAAAATGTAAATTGGGGTAAATGTACCTTAACACAAGAGTTATTCAGAGATGTCCACTCTGCATTTGGGGTAAGCCTTTTTGATGCTATCCTATGTCTCCCAAGTACAGTCTCTAGGATCCCCACTCCATTGAACCTTGACTAGGTTGAACCTCTTGTTCCTCAAGATTTTGGTTTCTTTGCCAATGATCTTGATCGGGTCTTTTCTCACTGTTAGATTTAGAGCAATATCTAGTGTAACACCCCACCTCCGTTAAGGTAACTCACAAGGGAATGCCTTAACTTTGGTGGAGCATTTTAGTAAACAGAACAGAAACTTACAAGACAGATAAAACAGTACTTGAAAAATTTATAACTTTATTTCAGCAGAAGCTTGGTTACATCCTTGCAAATCACAATATCAGAATTCAAGTACAAAATATCAGTTTTGTAAAAAAAGCCTTCAGAATGCATAGTTTAAAATCATAATCCCCACAGAAGAAGACAAGCCATACTTTAAGCACTTCAAGCGGAAGAAATCTGGATCAACCTAGAGTATTCCCTTCTACAAAACCTTTAAGGGGGGTGGAAACGGAAGAAAAGGAGGCGAAACAACAAGGGTCAGACAAAAGTCTGGCAAGTCCAGTGATTTTCAGTTATGAACAGATAATAATAACATGACACGAAAATAAAACTGGATGAGAGATAACTGTAACAGATGTAACAGATATAACAGAAGAAAAGAATGATATAAGCTATTGCTTTACACTTCTCTGCACTAATACTAGTATAACCGAATTAGGTGTCACCCTAATGTCTAAACTGAAACAGAAACGGGTACAGAGCAATTTAACAGAAACAGGATGCTAACAATGGGCCTTTACTACCCGATCAGAAACAGACAGAAGCAGAAACAGATTAATCCCTACGGAAACAGAATGTAGAATTAGGTGTACACTAGTAATGGGCCTTTACCACCCGAACAGGCGGTACCACGCAGAAACAGACAGATGTTACCACCCAACAGAAACAGACGGTACCAACAGAAACAGACAGAACTAAGTGTACCCTAAAACCCTACCCCAAGCGATCGGCTCCCTAATACATAAATATCCTGTGTCGGCCCCACAGTAGGGTGTATCACTCCCTAAAGTGACAACCAATTGGCACAGACCTATTTACAGATGTCACGGCGTCTTACATCCTCAGAGGCAGACCGGGATCCATGCACGCACATGACCCGGTTGGAACGCACCATCAACACCCCTCGCCATTATCAGAATGAACCACTTATAATTAGTTCAGTAAGCGTGCCCGGACCCTACCTACTGTTGGGTCAAAGTTTTGATACCAGAAAGGGTTACTGACTAATATGGGTCCCAAACAACAGATGACACAAGTAATTCCCCTCCTAACCTTGTGTCTCCAGACTAACAGATTTCAGATTAACTTGTTTACAAGTTCAGACATACAGAATTCAGATCAACCAGTTCACAGACAAGTTTTCAGACTAACGGATCAGACATACAGATTTAACAGACTTACCGTTTAACCAGTTACAGATTAACAGACTTACAGATTTGTCTAACTTTGTAATTGGGCCTATAGATTCACGGAACAGATTTATTAAATTCATCAGTCTAGTGGATTTAATCCTATCCGCCCAACATGTTTTAGACATCATATTTATCTCAGATTTTCATTAATTAAATATTAATGCCCAGACCTCTCACATTAGACTGACAGTTTGCGGCTACTGGTTAGGCCGGTTGGTTCCGGGCAGATTTCTACCGCAAACTGAGTCTAACCTCGAGTTTCAAGCACGTTATGACTAACTTCTCACATTAGAACCTATTGTCTGCGGCCACTGGAATATGCCGGGCGGTTCCGGGAAGAATTACGCCGCAAACTCATTCTAACCTCGAGTTAGCCATGTTTATCTTTGCGGCCAATTAATTAATGATTTACCATTTATACCCACGCCTAATATACATGTCAATTATTCATAGCTAATTCAGATTATGTCAATAACAGACTGAATATATCAACTTAACAGACATAGCAGATAACAGGTTTAGTCGACTTAACGGATTCAGCAGATTAAGCAACTAGCAGATTTAGCAGATAACAGATTAGGCATCTCAACAGATTTAGGTTGGCATTCTTAACAGAATTAGCAGATGACAGATTTGGCAGATGAACAGATCTAGCAGACTAGGCAGTAGGGCAGAACTAGCAGATTAAGCAATATAACAGAACTAGCAGATTAGGCAAATATAGCAGAACTAGCAAATTAGGCAAATATAACAGATTTAATCATTCCTTAAAGTTTCACAACATATCTTGCCTAATTATAAATCTTGCCTAAGTTCACATGCATAAATAATAGTCATGATTCACAATATGATCATATACCCCATGTTTGCATTAAATTTGCATGTCACAGATTAAGGTCATAATTTACACGTCCCAATTTAGTTCAACTTGCCTAGTACAAAAGATTCACATATAAATTATACCAAATATAGCTATTGACAAAAATCTCCTACTTAGGTATTATTCACATTTGATAGATATCCTACTTTAATGTAAATCTTTATACCTAAACCATATTTTCTTTGTCTCAAGTCATATGTTAACATACCATGGTTCCTCTTCTTCCAATTCACAGAATATGCATAGATCTGAATCTAGTTTACAACCTATGCCCTTTTAGTCACAGATTAGCCATGTCCAATTATGCCATCATTCATTATTTATCCCAAAGTTTAACGTTCGTGCGTTAATCTCTTATGAGATTTGGCGCAGGCTCGGGGTAGCCTGGCTATAGAACAGAAAGAAGAAAGAGATATAGAATAAAATAGATCAGAACAGAACATACGCAATCTCAAATTCAGATTTACAATCATGTCACAATTATAATTAAAGTTTATATCGGAAAATAACTGCACTTGCCTTGGTTGAATTCTAAAAGAAAAAGGTGTTGTAGCTGTTCTCTTTTAATCCTAATCAGAATTGGAGGAAGAAGAAGCACAAGTCCTAGCTTAGGTTTCATCAGAGTAGAGATGCCATTGATTTATTTATTTTTAGAGAGGAAGAGAGCAATGGAGGCTAGAGAATTGTATATGAGATTTAGGTTTAGGTTAGGGATGTATATATAGGTGTAGGAAGTTATTTAGGACCATTAGATTAACCCTGAATCATGAGAACCATTCAAATGCAAAATCTGCATTTGAGCGAATCGGCCCACGGGATGACAGCCAAACACCCTGGATTAACCTCTAGTCGACCCAGCAGAGCTCGGGTCGACCTCAAAAATGGGCCGATTCGGTTATTCTCCCTCCCAATTCGCTGTTTTGAACCTTTTTTGCATGTTTATTTATTTAATTTATATATATATATATCTATATATATTTCTCTCATATGCATATAACCATTTTTTTTAATATTCTCAGAAAATACGGGGTGTTACATTCTCCCCTCCTTAAAGGATTTTGTCCCCGAAATCTTCAAGTTAAGAAGAATGTATCCTAACATCCAACATCCATCTACTCAACCATTCAATCACAGGCATCCATTGTCCTTAAAAGGTTTCTAATGCCATATGAACATATGCAAAGTGTGTGTATATGTTTCTTATCTAATGCAAAATCAGGCGGTCTACTGATCCAGTTGACATCCTTAATACGAATCATGTTAGTGTCATGAGTCCAAATATGTATGCAAGAAATCCTATTTGATACACATCATTTCTATATGAGTGCATAACCATTCATCCAAATGCAACATCCATGTGCTGAGTCAATCATTTTGCATCCACAAAAAATGAAAATGCTCACACATCCATATGCAGTATGAGAGTGTTTTCGAGCCGATCTAGTGCCTAGTGTGTGTATATGCATCCACGAGCAACCACTTGCATCCACTTGCAACCATCAAACATAACATGTCTCAAACACATGTTTACACCCATTAGTTTCTACCTAAAGTTCGAAGATTCGATCGATATGATACAGTCGAATGATGGAAGCGAGTACAGATAAAATGAAGACTTGGTTCCCATTAGACATTGGTTGAGAAAATAATTCCCCTAAGTATCAACCCCGAAGACCGAAATCAACATTAGATTGACACCCAGAGGATTACCCTCTTTAGACAATGTCAAAATTGGAAATCTTAACCTTATCAGAGAAATTCAGATATTTACAGACTACTAGTACAGATCAGATTACCAAATGATTCTTAGAAAACTAAGCATGATAAAACCCAGAATGTATGCGTCCTACTTGACGCCTAACACAGATATCTCTCTAACCCCAATTTATCACAAGCAGATGAGTCATAACCCTTATGGGTTTGAGTCTACAGCGGAATCAGAAACAATACTAGTATTAAAGTGCAGAGTATCGATTACAGAATCAAAATGCCAGAATCAGAAAGAGTTTTAACTCAACAATCAGATAAAGAAATTAAACCTCCTACAGAAAGTTTTCCTAATCCTATCATATCCACTAGCCTCGAGAGTGTTCGCCTTCCCTCCAGCAGTTGGTCCTGCCCTCTGCCCTTGTCCTCGTTTCTTCGGGCAGTCCCTAGTGAAGTGTCCCATCTCACCACAGTTGAAGCAAGTGCCCTTCTTTGGATCCACTTTCTTATCGTGTGTCCTATCCATGTCTCCCATGTACGTTCTCCATTCGTGACCTTCCACCAAAATGAAGCTTCATCCTTCATTAACCAAGCAGCTGGTTGAACCTTCCTCCCATCGTCTATCTCAAAGGTATCAACAAGTCCTCCACTCCGTTGAGCCAACTTCTAGCCTTGACAACTTCTCAGTCCCATAAAGCGGTTTTCCGCCCATCACACGGGAGTCCTTACATATCATAGAAAAAGCATCTATACGCGGAGGAAGATATTCAAAAGGGAAAGAGGAAGGAACTCGAAACAAAGAATCGAAAGAAAGATATATGGCTTTTGGGGATTTTTTTTTTCAAAATAAGCTTTACTTTTGAAAATACTTCCTTTTTAAAACCTTTTTGAAAATAGTTTTCAAAAACTTTTTATCAAATCTGGTAACCTTCAGCTCTGATACCAAGTGTAACACCCCACCTCCGTTAAGGTCACTCACAAGGGAATGCCTTAACTTTGGTGGAGCATTTTAGTAAACAGAACAGAAACTTACAAGACAGATAAAACAGTACTTGAAAAATTTATAACTTTATTTCAACAGAAGCTTGGTTACATCCTTTCAAATCACAATATCAGAATTCAAGTACAAAATATCAGTCTTGTACAAAAGCCTTCAGAATGCATAGTTTAAAATCATAATCCCCACAGAAGAAGACAAGCCATATTTTAAGCACTGCAAGCGGAAGAAATCTGGATCAAGCTAGAGTATTCCCTTCTACAAAACCTTGGGGGGGGGGAACGGAAGAAAAGGAGGCGAAACAACAAGGGTCAGACAAAAGTCTGGCAAGTCCAGTGATTTTCAGTTATGAACAGATAATAATAACATGACACAAAAATAAAACTGGATGAGAGATAACTGTAACAAATGTAGCAGATATAACAGAAGAACAGAATGATATAAGCTATTGCTTTACACTTCTCTGCACTAATACTAGTATAACCGAATTAGGTGTCACCCTAATGTCTAAACTGAAACAGAAACGGGTACAGAACAATTTAACAGAAACATGATGCTAATAATGGGCCTTTACTACCCGATCAGAAACAGACAGAAGCAGAAACAGATTAATCCCTACGGAAACAGAATGTAGAATTAGGTGTACACTAGTAATGGGCCTTTACCACCCGAACAGACGGTACCACGCAGAAACAGACAGGTGTTACCACCCAACAGAAGCAGACGGTACCAACAGAAACAGACAGAACTAAGTGTACCCTAAAACCCTACCCAAAGCGATCGGCTCCCTAATACATAAATATCCTGTGTCGGCCCCACAGTAGGGTGTATCACTCCCTAAAGTGACAACCAATTGGCACAGACCTATTTACAGATGTCACGGCGTCTTACATCCTCAGAGGCAGACCGGGATCCATGCACGCACATGACCCGGTTGGAACGCACCATCAACACCCCTCGCCATTATCAGAATGAACCACTTATAATTAGTTCAGTAAGCGTGCCCGGACCCTACCTACTGTTGGGTCAAAGTTTTGATACCAGAAAGGGTTACTGACTAATATGGGTCCCAAACAACAGATGACACAAGTAATTCCCCTCCTAACCTTGTGTCTCCAGACTAACAGATTTCAGATTAACTTGTTTACAAGTTCAGACATACAGAATTCAGATCAACCAGTTCACAGACAAGTTTTCAGACTAACGGATCAGATATACAGATTTAACAGACTTACCGTTTAACCAGTTACAGATTAACAGACTTACAGATTTGTCTAACTTTGTAATTGGGCCTATAGATTCACGGAACAGATTTATTAAATTCATCAGTCTAGTGGGTTTAATCCTATCCGCCCAACACGTTTTAGACATCATATTTATCTCAGATTTTCATTAATTAAATATTAATGCCCAGACCTCTCACATTAGACTGACAGTTTGCGGCTACTGGTTAGGCCGGTTGGTTCCGGGCAGATTTCTGCCGCAAACTGAGTCTAACCTCGGGTTTCAAGCACGTTATGACTAACTTCTCACATTAGAACCTATTGTTTGCGGCCACTAGAATATGCCGGGCGGTTCCGGGCAGAATTACGCCGCAAACTCATTCTAACCTCGAGTTAGCCATGTTTATCTTTGCGGCTAATTAATTAATGATTTACCATTTTTACCCACGCCTAATATACATGTCAATTATTCATAGCTAATTCAGATTATGTCAATAATAGACTGAATATATCAACTTAACAGACATAGCAGATAACAGGTTTAGGCGACTTAACGGATTCAGCAGATTAAGCAACTAGCAGATTTAGTAGATAACAGATTAGGCATCTCAACAGATTTAGGTTGGCATTCTTAACAGAATTAGCAGATGACAGATTTGGCAGATGAACAGATCTAGCAGACTAGGCAGTAGGGCAGAACTAGCAGATTAAGCAATATAACAGAACTAGCAGATTAGGCAAATATAGCAGAACTAGCAAATTAGGCAAATTTAACAGATTTAATCATTCCTTAAAGTTTCACAACATATCTTGCCTAATTATAAATCTTGCCTAAGTTCACATGCATAAATAATAGTCATGATTCACAATATGATCATATACCCCATGTTTGCATTAAATTTGCATGTCACAGATTAAGATCATAATTTACACGTCCCAATTTAGTTCAACTTGCCTAGTACAAAAGATTCACATATAAATTATACCAAATATAGCTATTGACAAAAATCTCCTACTTAGGTATTATTCACATTTGATAGATATCCTACTTTAATGTTAATCTTTATACCTAAACCATATTTTCTTTGTCTCAAGTCATATGTTAACATACCATGGTTCCTCTTCTTCCAATTCACAGAATATGCATAGATCTAAATCTAGTTTACAACCTATGCCCTTTTAGTCACAGATTAGCCATGTCCAATTATGCCATCATTCATTATTTATCCCAAAGTTTAACGTTCGTGCGTTAATCTCTTATGAGATTTGGCGCAGGCTCGGGGTAGCCTGGCTATAGAACAGGAAGAAGAAAGAGATATAGAATAAAATAGATCAGAACAGAACATACGCAATCTCAAATTCAGATTTACAATCATGTCACAATTATAATTAAAGTTTATATCAGAAAATAACTGCACTTGCCTTGGTTGGATTCTAAAAGAAAAAAGTGTTGTAGCTGTTCTCTTTTAATCCTAATCAGAATTGGAGGAAGAAGAAGCACAAGTCCTAGCTTAGGTTTCAGCAGAGTAGAGACGCCATTGATTTATTTATTTTTAGAGAGGAAGAGAGCAATGGAGGCTAGAGAATTGTATATGAGATTTAGGTTTAGGTTAGGGATGTATATATAGGTGTAGGAAGTTATTTAGGACCATTAGATTAACCCTGAATCATGAGAACCATTCAAATGCAAAATCTGCATTTGAGCGAATCGGCCCACGGGATGACAGCCAAACAACCTGGATTAACCCTTAGTCGACCCAGCAAGGCTCGGGTCGACCTCAAAAATGGGCCGGTTCGGTTATTCTCCCTCCCAATTCGCTGTTTTGAACCTTTTTTGCATGTTTATTTATTTAATTTTTATATATATCTATATATATTTCTCTCATATGCATATAACCATTTTTTTTTAATATTCTCAGAAAATACGGGGTGTTACATCTAGGACCTGTTGATTTAATTCATCCTCTATTAGATCTGGATCATGAACATGCTTGCGAAGTTGAGACACATGAAATACATCTTGCACCCCGGTAACCAGTCAGGTAGCTGCACTCTATAAGCGAGAGTACCAATCCTTTCGAGGATAGGGAATGGACCAATGAATCTCGGTGCCAACTTTCCCGTCTTCCCAAAACGAATCACGCCTCTCAAAGGAGAAACCTTCAAGTATACTCGATCACCCACAGAGAATTCTAGATTTCTTCTTCGCTGGTCTGCATAGCTCTTCTGTCGGCTCTGAGCAGTCAGCAAGCGCTTCTTAATCTAGTCAACCTTATCCGATGCTTCACGAACCATGTCGGGGCCCAAGACTAGTCGATTGCCTGACTCCACCAAACATGCCAGAGATCTGCATGGCCTGCCATATAGTAATTCAAACGGTGACATCTTCAAGCTTGCTTGGTAGCTATTATTATAGGAGAATTCCACCAGGTGGAAGTGGTCCTCCCATGAACCGCCATAATCAAGAATGCAAGCTCGCAACAAGTCTTCCAAAACACGGTTCACCCTCTCAGTCTGGCCATCTGTCTGAGGGTGATAGGCAGAGCTCAGATTCAACTTGGTCCCAAGCTCTTCTTGAAAAGCTTCCCAGAATTTGCTGGTAAATAATGGATCCCGATCACTTACAATTCTTTTGGGAACCCCATGTAGTCTGATTATCTCTTTAAGATAAAGCTGTGCCATACTACGAGCTGTTCTATTGGACCGAACAAGGATGAAATGGGCAGACTTTGTTAAGCGATCCACAATCACCCATATGCTATCATTCCCTTTTCTACTTCGGGGCAAGCCATCTATAAAGTCCATAGAAATTTCCTCCCACTTCCAACCCGGAACTCCCAGTGGTTGCAACAAACCGGCCAACTTTTGTTGATCACTTTTAACTTGCTGACAAGTGGGACATCTAGCAACATAAATAGAAATATCTCTCTTCATCGCTTTCCACCAAAAGGTGCACTTAAGATCATGGTACATCTTGTTTACACCTGGATGGACGCTGATTTTAGATTTGTGGCACTCATCCATCACTTCTCTTTTTAGCTCAGCAATGTCTGGCACACTAATTCGCCCTTGCAATCTAAGGGTTCCATTATTGTCAATCTAGAAACTTGAGGCCTCGCCTTTACGAACTCGCTCACAAAGCTTCTGAATAAATTTATCATTCCTCTAAAGAGCAGAAATCTTATCAATCAAAGTAGGAGTGATAATGAGACTGGCGATAATGAGATTTTTGCATTCTGCATTCTTTCTACTGAGCACATCGGCCACAACGTTGGCTTTCCCTGGAGTATATAGGATATCCAGCTCATATGATGCATGAAATTCGACCCAGCATTGCTGTCTCATATTCAAATCTTTTTGGGTAAAAAGATGTTTCAAGGATTTGTGATCCGTGTAAATTTCAAACTTCTTACCCAAGAGATAATGCCTCCATATTTTAAGAGCAAACACAATAGCCATTAGCTCAAGATCATGCGTGGCGTAATTCTTCTCATGCGGTTTCAACTGGCGGCTAGCGTATGCAACTACTCTGCCTCTTTGCATCAGCACCGCACCAATACCTTAAATGAATAAGGGATAACATTTTAAAATGAGATTTAACATTAAAAGAAAATGTTATCTCTGACATGTTAATTTATAAAAGAAACAACCTTGCTTAGAAGCGTCGGTCCAGACCTTCAAATCCTGATTGCCATCTATGATAGTCAACACAGGAGCATTGGTCAACCTCTTCTTTAGCTCTTGGAAAGCTGTCTCGCATTCCGGTATCCAATTGTATTTCGTATGCTTTTTGGTCAAGTTTGTCAATGGGCAAGCTACCTTCGAAAAATCTCTGAAAAATTTCCGATAATAGCCAGCCAGTCCTAAGAAACTTCTGACCTCTGTGGGAGTTCTAGGCTGCTTCCACTCTTGGATGGCTGAGATCTTTCCTGGATCTACTGAGATGCCTTCCTTTGATACAACATGGCCGAGGAATTTCGCCTCTTCTTGCCAGAATATGCATTTAGAAAATTTTGCTTTCAGCACATTTCTTCGCAAAATCTCCAAGACTTCTCTCAGATGCTGTTCGTGCTCAGCAGTGGATTTAGAAAAGATGAGGATGTCATCGATGAACACGAGCACAAATTTATTTAAAACATCTATGAACACTCTATTCATCCGATCAACAAAATATGCTAGAGCTTTACATAGAACGAAGGACATTACTAGCCATTCATAAAAGATATCCGGTCCTCTGAAAGTAGTTAAAGGAACACATTCTTCTGCAATGCGAAGTTGATGGAAGCCTGTAGCTTGGTCCATCCTAGAAAATACTCATGCTCCATGCAAGCGGTCAAGTAAGCCGTCATTATGCGGCAGTGGGTATTTATTTTTCAGTGTTTGTTTGTTGAGATTGCGGTAATCCACACATAGCCTGAGAGTACCGTTTGATTTTGGGACGAACACCACTGCTGCTCCCCATTCTGAGAAGCTGGGCCTGATCAGACCCTTCCACAAAAGCTGCTTGGTTTGATTTCCGAGCTCCTCTTTTTCTTTTGGCGATATTCTCCGAATAGGATGTACGACTAGCCTCGCATTCGGAGCTAAATCAATTCTGAAGCTAATTTCTCTACGCGGAGGTAAACCATCAACTTCTTTGAATACATCAGCGTAATCTCTGACGATAGGAATATCCTCAATAGAAGTAGGGGTAACTTCTAGCGAAGACCAGAATTCTTTTCTGTCAGTGGCTGAGCCGTGGCATGGTATAGAAATAGTCTTTCCCAATTTAGTTTTAATTTTGACAATTCTTTCAGCGCATAATACCTCAGCCTCATATTCCGTCAACCAGTCCATTCCCAATATGATATCATATCCGGAGAAATTCATGACGATCAAATTAAAAGGGAACGAGAAATAAGAATAAGAAATAGGTACTCTACAATACTGTTCGAGAACAAGAGAACCTCCTATCGGGCTATGGGCTCTAATCAACTCTTTAAGTTTCTTTGGTTTTAGGTTTAACTTTTTAATTGCATCATTAGAAATAAAACTTTGTGCAACACCGGTGTCAAATAAAACTGTAATAGGGATGTTCTTGATATTAAGCGTACCTCCTAAGACATCGTGTTTACCTGGTCCCTCGGCAGAAGCTGGTGCATCTGCTCCCTCATAAACATGTGCCACTTTAGTTTTCTTCAACAGGGGACAGTTTCTGGCAAAGTGCCCCGGCTTATGGCAGTTATAGAAATCCTGGGAGTTCCTGGGGTTCTGACCACGATTCTGAGAATTCTGGCCACGATTCTGGGAACTCTGACCACGGTTCTGACTAGGGCCTGAATCATTTCTCTTGACCTTTTTAGGTGCTCTACACTCATAAGCAAAATGTCCAATCTTGCCGCAGTTATAGCATGTCACCTTGCTCCTGTCCCTCTTCTTCCCTTGGGGCTTAGCAGTAGAAGAATTGCTCGCCTCCGGTTTCTTGTTAGCATGTTCCTTCTGGTTGTTGCCTTGGCCTTTCACTCTATCCTGCAGTCCGGACTCATCATTTTCCTCGTAACGGCACGCCATCTCTACTACCTCATTGAAAAGAAGCTTGATATGAGTAGTAACTCAGTTCAAATATTTCTTTGACAGGCCCTTGATAAACTTTTTATTCTTCTCTATCGGATCTTGAATCAAACCAGGAGCATATCATGAAAGCTCATCAAACTTCCTCACATACTCAGAAACGGTCATATTCCCTTGCTGTAGGTTAACGAACTGCTCGCGCATGCGCTCTCTAGCTTGTGGGGGTATATACTTCTCATTGAAAAGTTCCTTAAATTTGGCCCAAGACATATTGGCCACGTCATTGCAGATCTTGATCGTATCCCACCAATGCCCGGCTTCCTCTTTTAATTGCCATATTGCCAGGTAACGTTTTCGCTGATCTTCCAGTTCTAAGCCCTCTAGGATCTTTTCACAATCTTTAAGCCATGCTTCTGCCTGAATCGCAGACTCTCGCCCCGTGAAAGGTACACCTCCTAGGTTTTTGAATTTCTTTGACATTCTCTCCAAATCGAAGGGCTGTGGAGGTGGTTCGGCTACGACCTCTGAAGTATGCTGTTCCTGAGTGATGGGGGTCTCGTCTCTGGCTTGCCCTCCAGCTCCTACTCGGGCTCCTCCTCTAGCCCCGCCTCGAGCTCCACCTCGGGCTCCACCCCAGACTGTTCTTGCTCTAGTATCCATTTAAATCAGTCTGTACCATCAAGGAAAGAGTCAGACCAACAAAAATGAGAATTTTCAAGAAAAGATAAGATAAGGACAAGATGAAAAGATGATGACGTAATGACTGATAAATATGTGCTATTCTGCTGTGCTCATTCTAGGATATTACTAGTACTATCTCTAATGAGCCACTCGTCTTAGAATAATGTGGATTCTATCTAGACAAATTGTTCTAAATATGTTATATTCCGAAGCTAAGGTTAACCTTAGGCTCTGATACCAACTGTGACGACCCCAAACTTTCGTGGACCGAAAGTACGGTTAATCATTTGGAATACAACATATTTACAACAAAAACAGATCTCAGATAATTATCATAACACATAAACCATTGCAGCGGAAATAAATGTCATCAGCATCATAATATCCAATACATCAGAGTACGCAGTACAGGATACAACTTAGCCAAATAAAGAGTCTCAACAAAAGGGAAATAAGTTTCAATGGAAAAGAAACAAGTCTCAAACTCCATTACATACATCAAAGCTAAAGAAGATAAAATGTCTCAAAGCAGAAGTAAAATCTAGAGAAAAGGTCTTCTTCTTCTTCCTTCCAAGCAAGCTCCAATCAGAATGTATCTCCTGAACCTGTCAATTGGCTGCCCATGTGGAAAGAGGGCACCCGAGTTTGCAAAAGTGAAACAAACTATGAGTCAGTCATGGGATTGGTATGAGAATTCTTAACTAATTTATCTAACAACGTGGCAAATCTCAGGATCACGCCGCTAACGCGGAACGGGTTTACTCCGTTGGATTGCCAGTGCATAAGTAAAGTAAATCATTCAAAAACGCTATGCCTTTTAGAAAAATGAGATCATTATAAGACCCAAGTCCCATCACATAATGCAACGCAAACCGGAGGATAGGGTTTTACCTTATAATGATCAAAAGATGATAAATATGTAAAACGTATCACTACTAATGTGTATATGTTTTCATAAGTCATTTCAATATAAATGTATTAATCTTAGACGGCATAGTACCCCATCCTACTATGTCGCCATACTAGTTATACAATCGAAAACGAGATGTCGTATTGGAGATTTGTTTTTCCATCATGAGTCAAGGCTAGGGAGGAGCTCCTCACCGATTCGAGGCACTCTAGCAAATACCTCAGGATCACACCATGGGCAACCCTTAGATAGCTGTAGGGTAGGTCCACTCCGAAGGGTCGTGGATTAGTTATACCTGAACACACGTTTCCCGGTCCTTTTGGACCTATAATATGGCCACTAACAACCTATAAAAACACGAGGTACCTCAAAATCCATCATCCACATAAGTAAAATGTCAGCGCTGGTAGCTCCCTGACATTACTCTAGATAGAAAGATAACGTGTGCACTCCCTGCGTTCCCTTCTCCCGTTTTAGACTCATACCGAGGTGTGAGGCTCGTGAGATTACGCTATACACAAAGCTATGCCTAAACAGACTATGCTTTTGTAATGTCCCGCGTTTTTATTAGTTTATATTTGAATATTTAAATCAGTTTAAATATTGAATTCGTAATATAAGTGGATTTATATATCGATTAATACGAAGTTGAACGTATAAAAATATATATCAAATATAATCGAGCTCATAACGACGCTGCAGTTCGTAATTTAACGTTTTGAACCTCAACTGAGCGTACAGGACTCGTTATATATCGGATTTCTTCGGAACAAGAAACGTTGGAATCTGTTGAACTGTATCTTTCTAATAGAAGTGAAAAACCAAGATTTCGCGTTATAGATTGCGAGTTATATCCAAATCAAATTTTCAAATAGTCGCTGTAGAATCGTTTAGCGACCGTAACGGTTTATTCGATATAACTTGATATCGGTTTCGAATTTAGACAAGGTTCTTTTGAGATGCAGTGATAATTTAATTTTTAGAGTTTTACTGTAATTTTTTATTAATTAAATACGCAACTTTTTGTTTGGAGTATTTTGCACCTTATATCGGTATTTTGGGGTTTCAAAATATGAGTTAATCTACCGGTATTATTATATTTTTTTGGACCGTGACACCTCGCTGAACACAACTGTATCTTCATTTTTGTCCGCAGCCGCCCAGACATGAATGGAATTTTCCATAGCAAGGTGCACTAAACTTTATAACTTGAAACTTAGAAGCTAAGTAAAGGAAGATTTTCAAATTTTTAAAACACACTGTCTTTTCAAATTCAATGCTCAAGTCTTTTCTTTTTACTTCTGCCGCCCCTATCCTACTGCCTTCATTCTACAAATTGTTACTCTCCATTTACAATATGACGTACAAGATTTTGCAAAAGAAAATCTTTTTAAATCGGCCAACCCATCTGCCAACCTGCATGTACAAGCTCATGCTAATCTACGATAGGGACATCACATACCCAGTACGCCCCATGGCTCCAAACCGTACTCAGATGGTGTAACACCCCGTATTTTTTTAATATAATTAAAAATGAAATAAAATATATGACAATTATGCTTATGATAGGTAAATAATGGCGATGCATAAGGATAATTAATTAATACATGGAAGAGAAGAAAAATTAGTTCGATAACGGCGTATGTAACGGAAAATATAGTAAAATAAGGATAACTAATTCAAGAATCAGGAATTAGGTAAAATGGACATCACCATTGCGTTCCTCTCGGAAAAATACGCGAAATAGAGTCTGAGTTTTCGAAAATCGGAGTCCGTATGACCAAGATATGGCCAAAACAAGATTTCAGCAGACTTTTTGGCAGACTACCCGTGTCGACTGTAGTGTCGACACCCAAGTCGACCTGCCCCCCTGTGTCAACTGTAGTGTCGACTCCCCCTCTGTACAGGTCGACCTGGTTGGCCTGCGGTGGCCCATAACCCATTTTTGAGGCCCGGGACGAGTTTTGATGGTCCGGATGGGTTTTAGGGTTAATCCGATGGCTGAAATGAATTGCTACACCTATAAAAGAACACCTAGACCTAGCCTAACTCACAAAAATTCATATGACACCTAAATGCTGCTGGAATCTCTCTTGAGCCATGGCCGCCGTCTCCAAATTAAAGCTTAAGCGTTCAAACTCAAATCAAATCAAAGATCAATGCTTCTACAACAAATTCAATAGGATAGATCAATGACACTGCAACTTTCTACGACAAATTCACTCCCTAATTCATTAGCCGTTCACTGTAAGTGCTAGTTATTTTCAGATCTAAATATTTAATTTTAATATGGGTATGAAATGAAATGGAATTGAATCTAAGTATGTTTATCGATTCAGATCTATTCCTGTTGCTTTTTGAATCTCTAGTTTTGAGACTTGTCTACCTTTATTCTCATGACAAATTTGTGATTTATTCAGCAGTTTTCTTGGTTCGTAATGATGTTATCATCAAGTTCTAATCTTTATGCCTATCATGATGTTGTTTTTCTCTCCGATCTATTTATTATGCAAATTTCTACCTTCCCCTATTTATTTTCTTTTGATGAACCTTGGTCAACTTCGGACCTTGGCCTAAAATCGCGATTCGCATACGAGATGTATACGGGGGAATAATGGGATTATTGCCTATAGGAATATGATTAATAATTGGCAACATGAAATTGGATGTTATCATTTTATTTGCAAGTTTGGGGTAAATCTGTAAATTTTGGTATAATCCTGTTATGATAAAATTTGCATAAATATTCTATACATGGAATTCGACACCAATTGGATCTATGTAATGAAACATGAAATTTGGTATATATAACATGTATGTAATTTAGCATGTAAAATAAAATTATGAGGTTTGGAGCCTATGTAAATTAAATCAAAAGATTGGGCTTATGTTAATTAGGCATGTGTAGACTTGGAAATTTGAGCATGAAAGCGATTGTAAACTTTATAATTGGCATAAACATGTATTATGAACTTGGGCAACTGGCATGTATTGAAATAAAAAGATTATAGTTTGGGATAACTACATCATGAATCATCAGATTTGGGTTTATTGGGTATGAAACCTGATACATGTAATTTTGGCTAGATCTTGACATATGAAAAAAAACATGAAACTTGGTATATATGTAAACTGACTAGAATTGGGTACATATATTAGTTGGTATGTAATAGCCTTAAAAGAGGGATAAATATAAATTGAGATAAGTTGCCTTTAATGGCCTAAGAGAAATTGTGGTAAAATTGGTATGATTTTGCATACCATTAATTGATGGACATAATTGAGTCAATTATGGACATCGTTAAATTAGGAATTAGTTGATAATTTGAATAGGGGAAATAAATTCAAATTGGGGTAAAAGATTATAAGTGATAATCAATGCTTAGGACACGAGGTTGGACTCGTTTGTGACGTAAACCTGCCCGGAACCGCCCGGCGAATCCAGTAGTCACAAATGTCAGCCCAATGTGAGAGGTCCTAGGCCCAAATTAAAAGCGTAACAGTTGTAAAGACACGAGGTTAGACTCTTTTATGGTGTAAGACTGCCCGGACCCGCCCGGCAAATCCAGTTGCCATAAATGTCAGTCTAATGTGAGAGGTCTTTATAAGGTTACGGCCTTAACGAATTAAGAAATACTTAACCAGATAAACATGTGGTGGGACATGTGGGTTAAGTGGGTGACATGTGGGTGACATGTGGAAATACTAATAGTAATACTTAACCAACGTAACATGGTAATTAGACCAGTGGGTAGGGTTAAGTAAATAAGAACACTTAACCAATATGATATAAATGGGTGGGTTAAGTAATATGATTAGGTTAATCTGGACACTTAACCAATTTAATAAGTTGACTACGGGAGTGGGTAAGGTTAAGCAAATGTTTAACCATTATAACATGATTAAACTGGACTAGAGAGTGAGGTTAAGTTAATGAGAACACTTAACTAATACAATGGGTTAATTAGACAAGTGGTTGCGGTTAAGTAGTAACACTCAACCAACATAACAGGACAAGCGGGTGGGTTAAGTTAACTTGAATAAGTTGATAACACTTAACCATTATAATATGACTAGTGGATGGGGTTAAGTTAACATGCACTTAACCAATATGATGTGATGCGTAGTAGGGTTAAGTAACACATGGGGTTAAGTTAACAAGAAAATTCTTAACCAATGTAACCAGATAGACGAACGGGGTTAAGTTAATAAACCACACTTAACCAATCAAACATAATAAGTGAGAAAGATTAAGTTAACTAAGGTAAACACTTAACCATGGTAACATAACGAGTAGAAGGGTTAAGTACATATCGGGTTGGTGGGTAATATTAGTAAATATAGGCCCACATACACTTAACCATTAAATACACATGCTTGAATCAGTAGCGGGGTTAAGTACACATCAGGGTTGGTGGGTAATATCAGAGAGTATTGGCCCACAGACTTAACCATTAGAAAAACCTAGTAACGGGGACCCATTTCAGCAGTAACCCACATTAGGTATCAACGGAACCCTGAGCTAGGCAGGGTGGGACACGATTATTGGGCTGATTATAAGAGGCCAAATTAGCGGCGGTTCGTGCAGCAGTGCAGGTTCTAACGGAGTGCGGGCGTGCACACACTTCGGCGCGGAAAATTTAGCCACTGGGCATCAGTAGGTATAAAGCTGTGCATCTTGATTGTGTCAGGGTTGCCACCATGGGACTTGATACACCCCATGGTGGGACCGGCACAGGTATCTACAAGTAGGGGGCCGCGTGACACAAACGAGAACTAGGTCAAGTAGGGAGCCGATCGATAAGGTAGTAAGGGTGCATCGAATATATATACATGGCCATTGGGGTAATCGAGGTGGAATCCTCAAAATCGATGTACACCTGAAGGCTACCATAATTGCGGGGATTGGGATCACGTTGTAATTATTATATAACACAGGCTACTAGTTGGGACACTAGTAAGGGGTACGGATCCTTGTTACACAGGACACTAGTTGGGATACTAGTAGGAGTACAGATCATTCCATGTAAGACTCTTATGAGGATGCTAGTTAGGTGGTGCAGAGCAAATAGACATCGTTTTAATGGTAAAGCTTAGAAACCTTGCGATGTTATTCTTGATAGAAACCATGCGGTGGGGTACTTGATGGGAATTATGGGATGTTATACTTGTTTCATCGTGCCCGAAGTTTATCTTGTTACCTTAGTTTATCTTGTTATCATAGTTTATCTTGTTATCTTAGTTTGTCTTGCCTACCTTGTCATCATGCTTATGTTTACTTTCAGTTTATTCATGCCATGTTATCTTTACTCATTTTTATGCTGAAAGTCACTAGGACTTACTCAGTCTTTATGACTGACCCGTTTTGTTTCGCCTCTTTTTCTTCCGTTCCCCCCCAGGTTCACAGGGTGGGAATACAGCTTAGTTCGGATCTTACCAAGCTCCAAGGCTCTTTCATGTATGGCTTGGATTTCTCTTGGCTATGGCTTGCTTTGCTTTATTGGGGAATACTGTAGTTTGTTTTTATGCTTCTTTGTTTTTGAGCAAGACAGATATTTTAACCATGAAATTGGGTATTACAAGTTGATGGGCTTTTCTTGTAAACGTTTATATTTAATAAATGGTTTGAAGCACTTCCACTTTATTTTCCGCTGTTTTATATATGTCTGTCTTGTAATATTTCTGTTCCAGTACCCACAATACTCCACTGAAGTTAAGGCATTCCCTTTGTGAGTGACCTTAACAGATGTGGGGTGTTACATTTGGTATCAGGGCAGAAGGTTACCAGACTGGGCAAAAGTTTTCAAAAACCTTCTGAAATTATTTTCAAAACATTTACAAAGAAGCAAATTTTCAAGAAAATTTTGTTTAGATTAAAAGGCATATTCCCCAAAGCCATATGCACTATCTTTTGATTCTCTCTTGAAATCTCTTCTCTCTCTTTTCACCATAGTTTCGTAGGCATCCGACACAGGTCGGAGGGTAAAGGAGTGTCCAACCTCCATCTGTAGCCGTAGTAGTTCCATCTGCGTCTAATCTTATTTCAAGTTGGGTAGAGTGCCGTGCGTTGGAGGTAGCTTCGAGAGACTTGTCAACAAACTATACGAGGACAGTAAGAACAAGAAACTAGTTGTTATAGCTTAATCCACGAAGGAGGAAAAAGGTGAGAGGAAAGAGACGAAAGTGAAAGAATAGTAAAACCCATGACAAGAGAGAGTATCTTTAGTGAGAAGGGACATGTAGTTAAGTATTATAGGACAAGGGCAAGGGACAAGATCGTCGAGAGGACAATTGAATGCTCTCACTACTAGCGTACCTAAGAGAGTGGTAACGTTTCTGTTAAAGGTTTAGCTTTTCTTTTCTGTCATCCCACTGGAACTTTGTTTTTGTACATCGCATCCTTTTAATTCTACTTTGAAAGTTGAGTCTATGCACCTTAGTACTAGCATGGTAGAGGATCCCATTTTTGTCTCAAATCCTGTTGGGGAATCGGCTCATTTATTTATGACTTGTTAGGATTTGAGAATGTCTATGCTAAGTGTTGAGTTTAGAAGGAATGCTCATGTTTTTGGTGAGCTATGGGTTGATTCTAGGGATGAAGTGGTTATCCGATAAGGGTGCCATTCTCGGTTTCGAGAGGAGGGTAGTTAGACTTTTGACTTGCCTCGGTAATACCCTCGAAGTCGCGTGTAACCTTTAGGGTTCTATTATGATTAGTTACCTAGAATCTCTTGATACATTAGTTGATCCGCTCGAGTAGTGTTCGCCACTAAGGCGGATGGGTCATTTCGCTTATGCATGAGTTATAGAGAGTCACCTAAGTAAGTACATTGGGCAACATGGTCGACATTTGTTTATTTTCGAGAGATAATTCATCTATGTGGAATACATTCTAGTAAATTTTGGAGAGCTTGTGTGAAACCTTGAGTACGCTGTTATGTGTAAGCCGAGTATACAAAAAGGAGAATAAGTGAAAGTGGAACGAGAGGCAATAGTGAAATGGGTTCCAACTCATATTTTGGAAACAAGAATTAAGAAGCTACGAAATTGTGAAGTTAAAGATGGTCAAAGCACAACGGAGTTAAGCTCAAGGGAATGTGGCTTAGAAGATTGAAGACTATATTCGTGCATCATATCTCTTTTTAAGGGTATATCCTTGATTCCCTTTTCCTATAGAGCTTACTTGCATGCTATCTTTCGTGTATATCCTCTCGGTCCTATTCTCAATCCAATTTCTGTTGCGAACCCCATAGGGAGTATGACTCATCTATTAGTAACACATGTTGGGGCTTGAGGGTGTTCGTTGGGTTGACTAAACTTTTTGGGTTTTATAGGATACGGGTTGGCCTTAGGAAGGGATTTCCTTGTGACCTAATAGGAGTCCATCATGCTTAGTTTCCTAGAATCATATATATTGGTTGGGATGAGTAATTCTTTGGGTGTCGGTCTGATGTTGATTTCGGTCTTCGGGGCTGATGCTTAGAGAGTTCTTCTCCTAATCAATATATATGTGGCATAGGTTTCCAGTTTTGACATTGCCTAACGGGCACCAAGTTTTTACTTGCTTCTATCATTCGACTATATCTTTAGGTAGGAACAATTGGGTGTAAACATGTGTTTGAGACATGTTATGATTGATGGTTGCAAGTGGTTGCAAGTGGTTGCTAGTGGTTGCTCGTGGATGCATATACACGCACATTAGGCACTAGATCGGCTCAGTCACCTTTCATATTGCATATGCATGAGTGTTTACACTTGTTTATGGATGAAATTGAACGTGTTATCATGTGGATGTTGCATATGGATGGATGTTTGTGCACACATATAGTGTTTACGTGACTAGGATTATTTGCATACATGTGGATTCATGGCACTTAACATATTTTGCATTAGAAAGATCAATCAGGCCTGATCATTTGCATTAGACAAGGAACATATACACAAACTTCTTGCATATGTTCATACAGCATTAGAAATCTCTTAAGGACAATGAATGCCTGTGATGATTGAGTAGATGGATGATGGATGGTAGGACACATTCTTCTTAACTTGAAGATTTCGGGGACGAAATCCTTTAAGGAGGGGAGAATGTAACACCCCGTATTTTTTTAATATAATTAAAAATGAAATAAAATATATGAAAATTATGCTTATGATAGGTAAATAGTGGTGATGCATAAGGAGAATTAATTAATACATGGAAGAGAAGAAAAATTAGTTCAATAACGGCGTATGTAACGGAAAATATAGTAAAATAAGGATAACTAATTCAAGAATCAGGAATTAGGTAAAATGGACATCACCATTGCGTTCCTCTCGGAAAAATACGCGAAATAGAGTCTGAGTTTTCGAAAATCGGAGTCCGTATGACCAAGATATGGCCAAAACAAGATTTCAGCAGACTTTTTGGCAGACTACCCGTGTCGACTGTAGTGTCGACACCCAAGTCGACCTGCCCCCCTGTGTCGACTGTAGTGTCGACTCCCCCTCTGTACAGGTCGACCTGGTCGGCCTGGGGTGGCCCAGAACCCATTTTTGAGGCCCGGGACGAGTTTTGATGGTCCGGATGGGTTTTAGGGTTAATCCGATGGCTGAAATGAATTGCTACACCTATAAAAGAACACCTAGACCTAGCCTAACTCACACAAATTCATATGACACCTAAATGCTGCTGGAATCTCTCTTGAGTCATGGCCGTCGTCTCCAAATTAAAGCTTAAGCGTTCAAACTCAAATCAAATCAAAGATCAATGCTTCTACAACAAATTCAATAGGATAGATCAATGACACTGCAACTTTCTACGACAAATTCACTCTCTAATTCATTAGCCGTTCTCTGTAAGTGCTAGTTATTTTCAGATCTAAATATTTAATTTTAATATGGGCATGAAATGAAATGGAATTGAATCTAAGTATGTTTATCGATTCAGATCTATTCCTGTTGCTTTTTGAATCTCTAGTTTTGAGACTTGTCTACCTTTATTCTCATGACAAATTTGTGATTTATTCAGCAGTTTTCTTGGTTCGTAATGATGTTATCATCAAGTTCTAATCTTTATGCCTATCATGATGTTGTTTTTCTCTCTGATCTATTTATTATGCAAATTTCTACCTTCCCCTATTTATTTTCTTTTGATGAACCTTGGTCAACTTCGGACCTTGTCCTAAAATCGCGATTCGCATACGAGATGTATATGGGGGAATAATGGGATTATTGCCTATAAGAATATGATTAATAATTGGCAACATGAAATTGGATGTTATCATTTTATTTGCAAGTTTGGGGTAAATCTGTAAATTTTGGTATAATCCTGTTATGATAAAATTTGCATAAATATTCTATACATGGAATTCGACACCAATTGGATCTATGTAATGTAACATGAAATTTGGTATATATAACATGTATGTAATTTGGCATGTAAAATAAAATTATGAGTTTTGGAGCCTATGTAAGTTAAATCAAAAGATTGGGCTTATGTTAATTAGGCATGTGTAGACTTGGAAATTTGAGCATGAAAGCGATTGTAAACTTTATAATTGGCATAAACATGTATTATGAACTTGGGCAACTGGCATGTATTGAAATAAAAAGATTATAGTTTGGGATAACTACATCATGAATCATCAGATTTGGGTTTATTGGGTATGAAACCTGATACATGTAATTTTTGCTAGATCTTGACATATGAAAAAAAACATGAAACTTGGTATATATGTAAACTGACTAGAATTGGGTACATATATTAGTTGGTATGTAATAGCCTTAAAAGAGGGATAAATATAAATTGAGATAAGTTGCCTTTAATGGCCTAAGATAAATTGTGGTAAAATTGGTATGATTTTGCATACCATTAATTGATGGACATAATTGAGTCAATTATGGACATCGTTAAATTAAGAATTAATTGATAATTTGAATAGGGGAAATAAATTCAAATTGGGGTAAAAGATTATAAGTGATAATCAATGCTTAGGACATGAGGTTGGACTCGTTTGTGACGTAAACCTGCCCGGAACCGCCCGGCGAATCCAGTAGTCACAAATGTCAGCCCAATGTGAGAGGTCCTAGGCCCAAATTAAAAGCGTAACAGTTGTAAAGACACGAGGTTAGACTCTTTTATGGTGTAAGACTGTCCGGACCCGCCCGGCAAATCCAGCTGCCATAAATGTCAGTCTAATGTGAGAGGTCTTTATAAGGTTACAGCCTTAATGAATTAAGAAATACTTAACCAGATAAACATGTGGTGGGACATGGGGGTTAAGTGGGTGACATGTTGGTGACATGTGGAAATACGAATAGTAATACTTAACCAACGTAACATGGTAATTAGACCAGTGGGTAGGGTTAAGTAAATAAGAACACTTAACCAATATGATATAAATGGGTGGGTTAAGTAATATGATTAGGTTAATCTGGACACTTAACCAATTTAATAAGTTGACTACGGGAGTGGGTAAGGTTAAGCAAATGTTTAACCATTATAACATGATTAAACTGGACTAGAGAGTGAGGTTAAGTTAATGAGAACACTTAACTAATACAATGGGTTAATTAGACAAGTGGTTGCGGTTAAGTAGTAACACTCAACCAACATAACAGGACAAGCGGGTGGGTTAAGTTAACTTGAATAAGTTGATAACACTTAACCATTATAATATGACTAGTGGATGGGGTTAAGTTAACATGCACTTAACCAATCTTATGTGATGCGTAGTAGGGTTAAGTAACACATGGGGTTAAGTTAACAAGAAAATTCTTAACCAATGTAACCAGATAGACGAACGGGGTTAAGTTAATAAACCACACTTAACCAATCAAACATAATAAGCGAGAAAGGTTAAGTTAACTAAGGTAAACACTTAACCATGGTAACATAACGAGTAGAAGGGTTAAGTACATATCGGGTTGGTGGGTAATATTAGTAAATATAGGCCCACATACACTTAACCATTAAATACACATGCTTGAATCAGTAGCGGGGTTAAGTACACATTAGGGTTGGTGGGTAATATCAGAGAGTATAGGCCCACAGACTTAACCATTAGAAAAACCTAGTAACGGGGACCCATTTCAGCAGTAACCCACATTAGGTATCAACAGAACCCTGAGCTAGGCAGGGTGGGGCACGATTACTGGGCTGATTATAAGAGGTCAAATTAGCGGTGGTTGGTGGAGCAGTGCAGGTTCTAACGGAGTGCGGGCGTGCACACACTTCGGCGCAGAAAATTTAGCCACTGGGCATCAGTAGGTATAAATCTGTGCATCTTGATTGTGTCAGGGTTGCCACCATGGGACTTGATACACCCCATGGTGGGACCAGCACAGGTATCTACAAGTAGGGGGCCGCGTGACACAAACAAGAACTAGGTCAAGTAGGGAGCCGATCGATAAGGTAGTAAGGGTGCATCGAATATATATACATGGCCATTGGGGTGATCGAGGTGGAATCCTCAAAATCGATGTACACCTGAAGGCTACCATAATTGCGGGGATTGGGATCACGTTGTAATTATTATATAACACAGGCTACTAGTTGGGACACTAGTAGGGGGTACGGATCCTTGTTACACAGGACACTAGTTGGGATACTAGTAGGAGTACAGATCATTCCATGTAAGACACTTATGAGGATGCTAGTTAGGTGGTGCAGAGCAAATAGACATCGTTTTAATGGTAAAGCTTAGAAACCTAGCGATGTTATTCTTGATAGAAACCATGCGGTGGGGTACTTGATGGGAATTATGGGATGTTATACTTGTTTCATCGTGCCCGAAGTTTATCTTGTTACCTTAGTTTATCTTGTTATCATAGTTTATCTTGTTATCTTAGTTTATCTTGCCTACCTTGTCATCATGCTTATGTTTACTTTCAGTTTATTCATGCCATGTTATCTTTACTCATTTTTATGCTGAAAGTCACTAGGACTTACTCAGTCTTTATGACTGACCCGTTTTGTTTCGCCTCTTTTTCTTCCGTTTCCCCCCCAGGTTCACAGGGTGGGAATACAGCTTAGTTCGGATCTTACCAAGCTACAAGGCTCTTTCATGTATGGCTTGGATTTCTCTTGGCTATGGCTTGCTTTGCTTTATTGGGGAATACTGTAGTTTGTTTTTATGCTTCTTTGTTTTTGAGCAAGACAGATATTTTAACCATGAAATTGGGTATTACAAGTTGATGGGCTTTTCTTGTAAACGTTTATATTTAATAAATGGTTTGAAGCACTTCCACTTTATTTTCCGCTGTTTTATATATGTCTGTCTTGTAATATTTTTGTTTCAGTACCCACAATACTCCACTTAAGTTAAGGCATTCCCTTTGTGAGTGACCTTAACAGATGTGGGGTGTTACAGATGGCCTCAAACATTGAAGAAAACATGTACAATCTTTCTTTTCAATACGTTTTCGCTTTAGTCCTTTATGCTAAAGCATACAGTATCAAGCCTATGTTAAGTAATATCAAATTTTAGGAAGTCGCAGCTACCAAAAATCAAATGAATAGGGTGTACTAAGTTATATAAATATATATATGTATCTATCACGGCAGACCTCCGCACATGCATCATACTACAAGCTCCACATCACTGTGATGAGATCTCAAATCAACGTATTACTGTCATCTACCCTAAGTGCCATAGCCAACCTAGCTAGAACACTGTACATTCCTTGGCAACCAAGGACTTGCACCGTATAAATACAGCTTCCCCCTTGCTTCAGAACTCAACTTCAAATTTCTCGTTGTGTATTCTTTTCGTTTTTTTCCACAAACAAATACACAGCTTCTTTTCTTCTCTTCTAAAAATTTTCTAGAACATGAAAAGAAATCACTTAAATTAAAACAAAAGGAAAGGGAGCGCAGGAGAACCGAAGTTGGTGAGGGAAGTTTGAAATTGAAGGACGTCGGAGCGTACGGGTATTGTAGTGGTGGTTGACATATATATGTTAGTAAGAGAAATGGTAAGTGTGAACAGAAGAATGGGATGGAGCTGATGAGTGTAAAGACAATGGGGCGTAGGGACGAGAGCTGTTGGGCCATGGACGGAGCGGTGATTATAGATGGGGTCTATTCGGTTGGAGCAAAGTAAGAAACAAGAGAGAAGAGAGAAAAAAAGTAAATCAAAAATAACCCGTACAACACTCATAACTAGCTCGGTTGCTTCTCAATACGGTAGGCACAAAGCTGGGCTCGGTTGTGTGGTGAAGGAACAGTAGAAGGTGTGGGGTGAGGCAGTTCCGGTCAGCCTAGCAGTAGGGACGGTGGCAAGAAGCTTTGAAAAGGGGGACCGGAGATGTTGTGAGGAGGTGAACAGTAGGGTTACAGACGTTGAGTTATACAAAGCTGTCAGGGAATAGCTTGTGCAACATGTATACAAAATGGGAGGATGGCTTTGTGCATGGAAAGTGGAAAGCAACGTGAGTAAACTTCCTTTTGTGTAATGACCCGCATTGGCAGAGGTATTATGATTAATTTATTTTATTATATAAATGGAGGTTTAGTGAATTAAATGATCGTGGAATTAAATAATGATGAATATTTAATTAAAATAATAAATTAAATAATATATTTAATTCTGAAATAATCAGAATTGGCTGAAATGACGATATGGTGTGAACCGGATCATCTGTGATATTTAATTCAGCTTGGAATTGAATTTGAATAACGAATATATTCAATTGTCGACAGTTTGAACATAGAATTATATTATAATTAAAACCGAGCTCGAAATGGCGCTGTAGTTCGCTATTTGGCAATTTGAACTTCAACTGAATGTACAGAGTTCGTTTTAAATCGGATTTCTGTGAAACAAGAAACGTGTGGAGCTGGTGGAGTATATCTTTCTAGTGGAAGAGGAAAATCAGGATTTCGTCGGGTAGATTTTGAGATATGTCCAAATCAAATTTCAGAATAGTCGCTATAGAATCGTTTATCGGCCATAACGGTTATTTCAAAATAATTAGATATCGGGTGTGAATTCAGACAAGGTTCTTTTGGGAAATAGCGATAATTTAATTTTTCGAATTTTTCTATAATTTTTAATTATTTAAATAAGCAACTTTTTATTTGAAGTATTTTGCACCCTTAATCAGCAATTTTGGGGTTTCACAATATGAGTTAATCTACCGGTATTTTTATATTTTTGAAATCGTGACACCTTGCTCATTTCAACAGTATTTTTATTTCTGTCATTGGATGTTCGGATGAGAGCATAACTTCATGTAGAAGGGTCACCAAAATGTAAAACAAATATCTTCTTTCTCTGATCAACCTTAAGCTACGTCCCTCATTCCTTTTCAAGCCACCAGTTTGTGTGTCCTCAAACCTGAAAACGTTGATGCAAATTTCCCCACAAAAATTCTTTCTAAACTTAAATAAAAACTCACGGCACCTCATTCTTTGAGCTGCCAACTTATTTTCATCTCAAGTAAAACGTGATGTTACTCCAATCCAAATCTTTAAATCTTCACTTTTATATTCGAACGCCTAACTGCAAAATTAAAGAGGGGAGTAAGGCCGATACTACGGTTGTAAGGGCGTCACTTAAGCGTGAAGGAGTAAGGTGGCGTATTGGGTTTTCTACTGTCTGGAGTGACCGAAAGTTAGAAGAAGTGGTGGAGGGTTGAAGCGTTGGATATATTGGAGAAGGGATCGATGCATTGAAGCAAGAAGTGGGTGCAGTCTTTTATATTTTTGGAAGGAGAAGCTGCTACTTAACAGTAGCGGTATGGGGTGATGGAAGAGAAGGATCGGGAAGCAATAACTCATGCATGAAGGGGAAGATGGTCAGACGCGTTGATAAGAAGTGGTGTGGTCATCGGCGGTCATCTCTGGTGGCCGACCTTGCTGTTCAATACATTTCCGGTTACAAGCAGTCCTGGCGAGTTCTGTGAATCGGTGATGAGCTGTGGTAGAGCTAGTGAGTGATGGAGCGATGTTCGTCGGTCATTGGAAGCATGTACACATGCACGTTTGTGAGCATTTGAGTTCCAGGAGTTTCTCGGATTTAAAATAAAAGCAGGGTGTGTAAATAATAAGGGAAGAGAAGTATTTGTGGAGAGAAATTAAAGATGATGGTGTCCAATTGTTTTAAGAATGGCGGGTGCAAGCTTTGTGGTGTCAAGTGCTAGTGGAAGTGTACACGGGTGTGCATGCGGAAGAACTTATGCGTGAGAAGCCGGTGAGGAAGTGGAAAGGGGCTTCGAACTGTCTGAAATGGTGGAGTTTCCATCTGGAGCGAATGGTAATAGTCAGGGAAGAAGAGAAAGGTAGCGGGCTATTTTGAATATGGGCTGAAGGGAAATTAACATGGTAAAGCCCATAACAGAAGAATGGAAAAAATGGAACTTTGAAGGCACATGGAAACTAGCGGGCATGATACACGATTTGGGTTCATTAAAGATGGCCCGCTCGTTTTCAACATGGAAGGAAATAATGTACAGGTTATGGCGTACGTGGGTATATGGGCTTAGAGGGGGTAAGGCCCAACTGAATTAAAACTCTAATTGTTGATTTAATTTAAATGTATAACTTTAAATAATCATATCTCTATCATACGATATCAGAATTGCGAACGGTTGGATCCCTTGGGACCATATGGACGAGAGCTACACACTGGAATTGAGTAGAAGTCCATCGGAGCTCGTTACAATTTATAGCAAAATAAATTGTCTGTTCGAATCAAGCGATGGTTATCGTCATTGACGATGATCGTCCAATGTGAGTAAATCTCACTAATTCTGAATAGTTTATAATTTCATGTTATATTTTTAGAACTGTTAGATATTGGCTGATTGACTGTATGTTGACTGTTTGATTGAACTGCTAGTCAGTTAGTTAAATTTCTATATTGATTCTGTTTAACAGAATATATCATATAGAACTGAAAGTGATGTTATCTATATTGTTTAACATCTGTGATGCAGGGAAAACAGGTTGGAGGAATCCAACTGGATTCCTCAACATTTATTTTACTGTTTTCATATATTGTGATATATGATGTGTTATAAAATCCGTTATGGATTATGGGTGCTGGAATGATGTTGATCATTTTTATTCAGTATTTTAAATATCATAAAAGACCCTGGGATGTAAAAAGAATTATTTCAATGTATATTGAAATAAAGGGATTTTATAAAATCAACAGATTTTATAAAAGGAAATATTTCGAAAGTAAATAAAAGGGAAAAATGTTTTTAAAATGAATAGAGTGTTATAAAAGGGAAATCATTTGTAAAGTGAAGAACTGTTACTAAAAGTAAATCTTTATAAATGAATAGTTTATTCGAATAGAATGAAAGAAGTTAATCGATGTTACTTAATCGATTAGAGATAAAATTAAAAGAAGTTAATCGATGTTAGTTAATCGATTAGAGAATAAAGTAAAAGGAGTTAATCGATGTTAGTTTAATCGATTAGTGTTAAAGTAAAAGGAATTAATCGATGTTAGTTAATCGATTAGAGAATAGAGTGAAAGGAGTTAATCGATGTTAGTTTAATCGATTAGTATTAAAGTAAAAGGAGTTAATCGATGTTAGTTAATCGATTAGTGTTAAAGTAAAAGGAGTTAATCGATGTTAGTTAATCGATTAGAGTTAAAGTAAAAGGAATTAATTGATGTTAGTTAATCGATTAGAGAATAAAGTAAAAGGAGTTAATCGATGTTAGTTTAATCGATTAGTGTTAAATTAAAAGGAATTAATCGATGTTAGTTAATAGATTAGAGAATAAAGTAAAAGGAGTTAATCGATGTTAGTTTAATCGATTAGTGTTAAAGTAAAAAGGAGTTAATCAAATATAGTTATTCGAATAGAAAGCAAAGAAGTTAATCGAATATAGTTTATTCGAATAGAAAGTAAAATGAGTTAATCGAATATAGTTATTCGAATAGAAAGCAAAGGAGTTAATCGAATATAGTTTATTCGAAGAAAGAAAAAGGAGTTATCGAATATAGTTTATTCGAAAAGAGTTCAGTGAAATGAGTAAATCAATAGCGTTAGTCAATTAGAGTTAATTCAATAGTGTTAGCCCAATAGAGTTAATTGATAAGGGTTAATCGAATAGAGTTAAGTGAAAAGAGTCTCTACTCGAAGGAGGGTTAAGTAAGGAAGTCAGTAAAAGGAATATAAAGTGAACTTTGCCTATTTCAAAGTTAGAAATGTTGTTCAGTTAAGGTCTGAGAGGTAGTTCTACCCCAACTTGATTGGCTTCGTTTTTAGCTAAGGAATAGTTAAGGTTCGGCAGTAAAGGAAATGGTTTGAGTTGGCATAGCGATGTTTGCTTAAACATCTGTCTAAGTCCAATGAAGGAGCTTTGGAAATGTTTTCCAAATAAGAAATCAGAAATGTTTTCTAATAAAGAAAACAAGAAATGGAAATGTTTTCCATTGTTAATAACGTATATTTTCCAAATTTAGAAAATAAGAAATATTGAATATAGGGAAACAGGAGATAAGTAAATTAAGGAAATAAAGAGATAAATGTTGAATGATGTTTGATCGATATAAATTTCCATTTGGAAATAATATCGTTGTTTGCACACCTGTTTTCTTCGATAGTTAAATCACAGACTATCGAAGTTTTTGACCATTTTAACGTTGTTAATATGGAGAGACCGGTTGGATTATTATCCAAATAACCACTCTGTATTGGCATAAGCTTTGCGAATCATATATGCAAAAGGAAATTGAAGACGGAGTTATGCAAGGGCTATCCTGTTTACAGAATAGTGCCTTCGGTTCATCCTGTTCCTGGATGACTTGTATGGACGGATGTCTGACAGAGTATTTCCAGACGATCACGTATATTGATTTCTCCAACCGTACCAAGAGTGGAAGCGGAGAAGGAAACTTCTTTTAGCTAACACATAATGTATGATTGAGGACGTCAATCGGTGATTTGATGGATTTGACGATATGGCATTCAAAGTGAATCTGGTATGATGATAAAGCGTAGCTTCTAGCCTCATCATCCGGTAAATGACAAAAATCGGGCAGGCAGCATGGCTAAGTCGGTCGCACCGAAGTAGGGTGTATAATCACCTGATCTAGAGTTTCATTTACTTCTAAAAATCTATTATTGATGCTGTCCCATTCGGGAAACGGTTGCTGATCCCAACCGTTGGTGATATACATTCGATACACTCAAGCGAAATGAGTGGTCGGTCATGTATGGCCGGGTTGCAAGATGTTCTTGTTGAACCCAGTGTATTCCTCTCTAGAGGTACACTAGCGAAAGGTGGTTCCATACCTTGTCATAGTTGGAAATCCATTACCCAATACGTGCTTGCGGTTTTGAGTTGTATACTATATATGTAGAACGTGAGATGAAAGCGTTTCTGCTAGATGATTATATATACTGTGGTTGATAGACATTATTATAATATCAAAAGGTTTTTGATATAAAGTTATCTTGGATTCTCATAAGGGAAAAACCCGTTCCGTTATGCGGCGTGTTCTTATGAGATATCGTTTACTTGTTCGAACTGTTTTAAACTGTTTACTCATACCAGTCCCATGACTGACCCGGAGTTTATTTTGTTGTCTTCCCTAAACTCTTGGGTGCCTAAATTTGTATGGGCAGTCAAGTAGTCGGGATTTACAGATACATTGAAGAGCTGGAGCAGGAGGCTTCAGGATCATATAGCTATTATTATTCCGCTGTGTTGTAAGTGCTGTACTTTGATAATGATATGTATATGCAAGTACAGATGTATATTTCAAGTTATGTTATATATATTATATGTTATTCATTCCGCTGTGAGGTTCGTGTTACTCTGATGTTGTGTTCTTCTTCTTCTATTCTAAGTTTCTATCTTATCTTTCCTCACCCTCTAATTTCTTTCACTAATTACCAGGATTTTTCGATGGTTTGGTTATCGACATCGTGTTTATGTCGATAACCAAAGTCGCTAAAAATCCGGGTCGTTACAGTTGGTATCAGAGCATAGGTTAAGTGAATTACTTTGGCTCTGTGGCGTGACTCGGTAGAGATAGGGTTAGTAATACCCTAGACTTAGATTGAGTGTATATATACGAGTGAACGTATTTGTATATGATATAAAAATAATTTTATATTGTGAAGATTTATTGGTTGAGTTGTTTATGAGTTCTGGTCGATCAGTTTGATCCACTGTATCGGTAGGGATTTTGTAAACACTTGAATACGATGAACCAACATGGTATGTTTTGAAAAGAGGGTAAATAAAAATAATTTTACCCAAAGTATATTTTGATATATATTGGATATATTGGTTGTTATTATAATCGAGTAAGATTATAAATTAAATGGTTATGTAAATAACCAATCAGAATTCATATAAGTGAAATACGTGAATTCAGATAAGTTAAATCTGAAAAAATTAAACCAGAAATTGAATTAGAATTCTGGAGAATTGGATAAGTGTTTGTAAATGGATTTGGATTAAAAATAAGGAAAATTTAAGATCCTGGGAGATTTTAAATTGTTTTACAAGCAGTGTGAATTATATTTTGAAATGAATTTCAAAGTGGAAATGTTTAGAAATGGTTTTATAGTATTGAACTCACTTCGATCGCTGGAAAATAGATACTGATGATGACAGCTGCATCATCAGTATTCATTTTCGAGTTGTAAGTGACGAATTACTACCAGAGATACTGTTTTGAATTTGTTTTGGGAAAGACAAGTGTGTTGAATTTCAAAATAGAATTTAAAATATAGAATTTGAATTTTGAAATAGATTTGAAATATTAACTTGTTTTAAAAGAAATAAAACGAGAAGTTCCTTTATAAACGAAGTTTATAAATAGTTCTTTTATAAACGAAGTTTATAAAATGAAGTGAAAAGAATTATCATTGGATAATTCAGAAATAAAAAAATACAAGTATAAAATTGAAAGGGAAATCTATTTTCCAAAGGTAGAAATATCGATTTCAAAAGGAATTGAAACCGAGACTTATTTAAAGGAATTTGAATAAAGGAAGTTCAAACATAGGATTTGAATATAGAAAATTCAAAGGGGATTTGAATAAAGAGAATTCAAATAGAAATTGAATATAGAAATTCAAAGGGAGTTTGAATATATGAAATTCAATGGAATTGAAATAGAGTTTGAATATAGAAATTCAAATGAAATTCAAATATAGGATTTGAATATCGAAAGTGAAAATGAAATTTGAATATAGAAGATTCAAATAGAATTGAAATGAAATTCAAATATAGAATTTGAATAAGGAAATTGAAACGAAATTAAAATATAAAATTTGAATAAGAGATTTGAAATGAAATTCAAGTATAGAATTTGAATAAGAGATTTGAAATCAAATTCAAGTATAGAATTTGAATAAGAGAATTGAAATGGAAGAATATAAGAAATTCAAATAGAATTGAAAAGGAATTCAATTAGTTGATAAACAAGTTAAAATATATTTGAACATGTTATACTCAAATATGAAGGTGAAATGGGCAAACCAGTAATTTGAAAATCACTTAACGAACTAAGTTAAAATGATTGGATTAAGTTGAAATGAATTAGAAATGTATAAATATACATGAGATATGTATGGATAAGGTATGAAGGTATATAAATAGAATGCTCGACAAAAGGTATGTATTTAATTCATATATGAGATTTTATGCGCCGTATCGGCTAGCCGCTTGGCTTTTTCTTTTTCTTTTGGATTGGTGAGGGCCATGGGAGGCTATTTGAAATATCCCGATGCTCCAAGTACAAAGGAGGTTATGGCGAATTTTTCCGGGAATTTAAGGAGATAGAATATTTTTAAGATAATCTGATAGTTAGAAATCATCGTATCGATGTATATATATAGAAGTCGATAAGGAAACGAACTTAGAAATAGAATAGTAAAATCAAAAAGGAAGACTAAGAATAAATCTAGTAAGAATAGAAAGAGGAAGCGTGTACGTGTTTAAAGGTGAATAACTAGTTGTATGGTATTGATTATTCGAGTAAGTAGTCATATCTGTTTTGACGTTATAAATGTTATTCAGTCAAGGTCTGAGAGGTAGTTATACCCCAATTTGATTGATTTCATGATTAACAAATAATTAGTAAGATTTCAGGCTCGAAGATCAATGTTGAATAAGAGTTAGTTGAATATAGTATTTGGATTGTCGTAACGATGTTTTACACAACATCCATTTTAACCCAAATAGTGTAAACTTGGAAATAGAATAAAGAATATTTCCTAAGTATAGAAATAAACGAGATCAGAAAAGAGATAAGTAATTGGAATATTTTCCAAATATAAATAGCATATATTTTCTGAAGTTTAGAAAATAAAGGAAGGCGATATTCGGAAATGTTTTCCAAATAACATAAAAGGCCAATATGGGTATTGAAAATATTTGGTTAACAAATATTGATAAAGAAATAGAGAAGTGATTTAACTAATGGAATATTGATTATGGGCTCAGTTGAATGTCAAAAAAGAAAATTTGATTTTTTGAAAAGAATAAACTGTTTAAAAACTCCCTGGTAAAGACTGTTTGAATTTAAAAACAAATTTAACAGAAATTTGTGAAAGAAAATTTGAATTAAAGTAAAGCCAGTAAAGTGGTAACTGGGTTTTGAATTAGAATGATATCAAGGCAAATTTGATTGTGAGATTCAAATGTGAAGTGTAATGTGATAATCAAGTTAAGAGTTGGGGATCAAGAACGAAACTTGAGTTGAAATGAAAATTTGGCTTGGTAAAAAGCGAATGGTTGTGTTGAGGATAAATTGATCAGAGTTTGGTTTGATTAATATTAGTATATGCTGAGTTGATAGCATATGGAAGTGATGGGGTTGATATGCCCGACAAAAAGGTACAAGTTTATATTCCTATTGGATATAAGATTTATGAGCCGAATTGGCGAGCCGCTTGGCTGTTTGATTTTCTTTTGGGTTGGAGATGGCCCGGAGAGGCAAGTTGGAGTTCGAGCTATTAACCAGTACAAAGGAGGTGCTGGCGAATTTTTTTCGAAGAGTTAAGGCGTTAGAAAATCTTCAGGATTTTTGAAAATTTTTCGTTGATAGGAATTAATTAATAATTTAATTGAAATTAAATTGGTTCAGTTGAAACTGAAGTTAAGAAGTGAACAAATATGTTCTAACCAATCGATAGGGTCGTTCTCTACCTTTTAGCAATTTCGAGGACGAAATTATTTTAAGTGGGGAAGATTGTAATGACCCGCATTGGCAGAGGTATTATGATTAATTTATTTTATTATATAAATGGAGGTTTAGTGAATTAAATGATCGTGGAATTAAATAATGATGAATATTTAATTAAAATAATAAATTAAATAATATATTTAATTCTGAAATAATCAGAATTGGCTGAAATGACGATATGGTGTGAACCGGATCATCTGTGATATTTAATTCAGCTTGGAATTGAATTTGAATAACGAATATATTCAATTGTCGACAGTTTGACATAGAATTATATTATAATTAAAATCGAGCTCGAAATGGCGCTGCAGTTCGCTATTTGGCAATTTGAACTTCAACTGAATGTACAGAGTTCGTTTTAAATCGGATTTCTATGAAACAAGAAACGTGTGGAGCTGGTGGAGTACATCTTTCTAGTGGAAGAGGAAAATCAGGATTTCGTCTGGTAGATTTTGAGATATGTCCAAATCAAATTTCAGAATAGTCGCTATAGAATCGTTTATCGGCCATAACGGTTATTTCAAAATAATTAGATATCGGGTGTGAATTCAGACAAGGTTCTTTTGGGAAATAGCGATAATTTAATTTTTAGAATTTTTCTATAATTTTTAATTCTTTAAGTAAGCAACTTTTTATTTGAAGTATTTTGCACCCTTAATCAGCAATTTTGGGGTTTCACAATATGAGTTAATCTACCGGTTTTTTTATATTTTTGAAATCGTGACACCTTGCTCATTTCAACAGTATTTTTATTTCTGTCATTGGCTGTTCGGATGAGAGCATAACTTCATGTAGAAGGGTCACCAAAATGTAAAACAAATATCTTCTTTCTCTGATCAACCTTAAGCCACATCCCTCATTCCTTTTCAAGCCACCAGTTTGTGTGTCCTCAAACCTGAAAACGTTGAAGCAAATTTCCCCACAAAAATTCTTTCTAAACTTAAATAAAAACTCACGGCACCTCATTCTTTGAGCCGCCAACTTATTTTCATCTCAAGTAAAACGTGATGTTACTCCAATCCTAATCTTTAAATCTTCACTTTTATATTCGAACGCCTAACTGCAAAATTAAAGAGGGGAGTAAGGCCGATACTACGGTTGTAAGGGCGTCACTTAAGCGTGAAGGAGTAAGGTGGCGTATTGGGTTTTCTACTGTCTGGAGTGACCGAAAGTTAGAAGAAGTGGCGGAGGGTTGAAGCGTTGGATATATTGGAGAAGGGATCGATGCATTGAAGCAAGAAGGGGGTGCGGTCTTTTATATTTTTGGAAGGAGAAGCTGCTACTTAACAGTAGCGGTATGGGGTGATGGAAGAGAAGGATTGGGAAGCAATAACTCATGCATGAGGGGGAAGATGGTCAGACGCGTTGACAAGAAGTGGTGTGGTCATCGGCGGTCATCTCTGGTGGTCGACCTTGCTGTTCAATACATTTCCGGTTACAAGCAGTCCTGGCGAGTTCTGTGAATCGGTGATGAGCTGTGGTAGAGCTAGTGAGTGATGGAGCGATGTTCGTGGGTCATTGGAAGCATGTACACATGCACGTTTGTGAGAATTTGAGTTCCAGGAGTTTCTCGGATTTAAAATAAAAGCAGGGTGTGTAAATAATAAGGGAAGAGAAGTATTTGTGGAGAGAAATTAAAGATGATGGTGTCCAATTGTTTTAAGAATGGCGGGTGCAAGCTTTGTGGTGTCAAGTGCCAGTGGAAGTGTACACGGGTGTGCATGCGGAAGAACTTATGCGTGAGAAGCCGGTGAGGAAGTGGAAAGGGGCTTCGAACTGTCTGAAATGGTGGAGTTTCCATCTGGAGCGAATGGTAATAGTCAGGGAAGAAGAGAAAGGTAGCGGGCTATTTTGAATATGGGCTGAAGGGAAATTAACATGGTAAAGCCCATAACAGAAGAATGGGAAAAATGGAACTTTGAAGGCACATGGAAACTAGCGGGCATGATACACGATTTGGGTTCATTAAAGATGGCCCACTCGTTTTCAACATGGAAGGAGATAATGTACAGGTTATGGCGTACGTGGGTATGTGGGCTTAGAGGGGGTAAGGCCCAACTGAATTAAAACTCTAATTGTTGATTTAATTTAAATGTATAACTTTAAATAATCATATCTCTATCATACGATATCGGAATTGCGAACGGTTGGATCCATTGGGACCATATGGACGAGAGCTACACACTGGAACTGAGTAGAAGTCCATCGGAGCTCGTTACAATTTATAGCAAAATAAATTGTCTGTTCGAATCAAGCGATGGTTATCGTCATTGACGATGATCGTCCAATGTGAGTAAATCTCACTAATTCTGAACTGTTTATAATTTCATGTTATATTTTTAGAACTGTTAGATATTGGCTGATTGACTGTATATTGACTGTTTGATTGAACTGCTAGTCAGTTAGTTAAATTTCTATATTGATTCTGTTTAATAGAATATATCATATAGAACTGAAAGTGATGTTATCTATATTGTTTAACAACTGTGATGCAGGGAAAACAGGTTGGAGGAATCCAACTGGATTCCTCAACATTTATTTTACTGTTTTCATATATTGTGATATATGATGTGTTATAAAATCTGTTATGGATTATGGGTGTTAGAATGATGTTGATCATTTTTATTCGATATTTTAAATATCATAAAAGACCCTGGGATGTAAAAAGAATTATTTCAATGTATATTGAAATAAAGGGATTTTATAAAATCAACAGATTTTATAAAAGGAAATATTTCGAAAGTAAATAAAAGGGAAAAATGTTTTTAAAACGAATAGAGTTTTATAAAAGGGAAATCATTTGTAAAGTGAAGAACTGTTACTAAAAGTAAATCTTTTTAAATGAATAGTTTATTCGAATAGAATGAAAGAAGTTAATCGATGTTACTTAATCGATTAGAGATAAAATTAAAAGAAGTTAATCGATGTTAGTTAATCGATTAGAGAATAAAGTAAAAGGAGTTAATCGATGTTAGTTTAATCGATTAGTGTTAAAGTAAAAGGAATTAATCGATGTTAGTTAATCGATTAGAGAATAGAGCGGAAGGAGCTAATCGATGTTAGTTTAATCGATTAGTATTAAAGTAAAAGGAGTTAATCGATGTTAGTTAATCGATTAGTGTTAAAGTAAAAGGAGTTAATGTATGTTAGTTAATCGATTAGAGTTAAAGTAAAAGGAATTAATCGATGTTAGTTAATCGATTAGAGAATAAAGTAAAAGGAGTTAATCGATGTTAGTTTAATCGATTAGTGTTAAAGTAAAAGGTATTAATCGATGTTAGTTAATCGATTAGAGAATAAAGTAAAAGGAGTTAATCGATGTTAGTTTAATTGATTAGTGTTAAAGTAAAAAGAAGTTAATCGAATATAGTTATTCGAATAGAAAGCAAAGAAGTTAATCGAATATATTTTATTCGAATAGAAAGTAAAATGAGTTAATCGAATATAGTTATTCGAATAGAAAGCAAAGGAGTTAATCGAATATAGTTTATTCAAAGAAAGAAAAAGGAGTTATCGAATATAGTTTATTCGAAAAGAGTTAAGTGAAATGAGTAAATCAATAACGTTAGTCAATTAGAGTTAATTCAATAGTGTTAGCCCAATAGAGTTAATTGATAAGGGTTAATCGAATAGAGTTAAGTGAAAAGAGTCAATCGAATATAGCTACTCGAAGGAGGGTTAAGTAAGGAAGTCAGTAAAAGGAATATAAAGTGAACTTTGCCTATTTCAAAGTTAGAAATGTTGTTCAGTTAAGGTCTGAGAGGTAGTTCTACCCCAACTTGATTGGCTTCGTTTTTAGCTAAGGAATAGTTAAGGTTCGGCAGTAAAGGAAATGGTTTGAGTTGGCATAGCGATGTTTGCTTAAACATCTGTCTAAGTCCAATGAAGGAGCTTTGGAAATGTTTTCCAAATAAGAAACCAGAAATGTTTTCTAATAAAGAAAACAAGAAATGGAAATGTTTTCCATTGTTAATAACGTATATTTTCCAAATTTAGAAAATAAGAAATATTGAATATAGGGAAACAGGAGATAAGTAAATTAAGGAAATAAAGAGATAAATGTTGAATGATGTTTGATCGATATAAATTTCCATTTGGAAATAATATCGTTGTTTGCACACCTGTTTTCTTCGATAGTTAAATCACAGACTATCGAAGTTTTTGACCATTTTAACGTTGTTAATATGGACAGACCGGTTGGATTATTATCCAAAGAACCACTCTGTATTGGCATAAGCGTTGCGAATCATATATGCCAAAGGAAATTGAAGACGGAGTTATGCAAGGGCTATCCTGTTTACAGAATAGTGCCTTCGGTTCATCCTGTTCCTGGATGACTTGTATGGACGGATGTCTGACAGAGTATTTCCAGATGATCACGTATATTGATTTCTCCAACTGTACCAAGAGTGGAAGCGGAGAAGGAAACTTCTTTTAACTAACACATAATGTATGATTGAGGACGTCAATCGGTGATTTGATGGATTTGACGATGTGGCATTCAAAGTGAATCTGGTATGATGATAAAGCGTAGCTTCTAGCCTCATCATCCGGTAAATGACAGAAATCGGGCAGGCAGCATGGCTAAGTCGGTCGCACCGAAGTAGGGTGTATAATCACCTGATCTAGAGTTTCATTTACTTCTAAAAATCTATTGTTGATGCTGTCCCATTCGGGAAACGGTTGCTGATCCCAACCGTTGGTGATATACATTCGATACACTCAAGCGAAATGAGTGGTCGGTCATGTGTGGCCGGGTTGCAAGATGTTCTTGTTGAACCCAGTGTATTCCTCTCTAGAGGTACACTAGCGAAAGGTGGTTCCATACCTTGTCATAGTTGGAAATCCATTACCCAATACGTGCTTGCGGTTTTGAGTTGTATACTATATATGTAGAACGTGAGATGAAAGCGTTTCTGCTAGATGATTATATATACTGTGGTTGATTGACATTATTATAATATCAAAAGGTTTTTGATATAAAGTTATCTTGGATTCTCATAAGGGAAAAACCCGTTCCGTTATGCGGCGTGGTCTTATGAGATATCGTTTACTTGTTCGAACTGTTTTTAAACTGTTTACTCATACCAGTCCCATGACTGACCCGAAATTTATTTTGTTGTCTTCCCTAAACTCGTGGGTTCCTAAATTTGTATGGGCAGTCAAGTAGTCGGGATTTACAGATATATTGAAGAGCCGGAGCAGGAGGCTTTAGGATCATATAGCTATTATTATTCCGCTGTGTTGTAAGTGCTGTACTTTGATAATGATATGTATATGCAAGTACAGATGTATATTTCAAGTTATGTTATATATATTATATGTTATTCATTCCGCTGTGAGGTTCGTGTTACTCTGATGTTGTGTTCTTCTTCTTCTTCTATTCTAAGTTTCTATCTTATCTTTCCTCACCCTCTAATTTCTTTCACTAATTACCAGGATTTTTCGATGGTTTGGTTATCGACATCGTGTTTATGTCGATAACCAAAGTCGCTAAAAATCCGGGTCGTTACATTTTGTCTTTATTTAAAACTACTACTGTTTTTATAAAGAGATCTATAGTTGCATATATGTTTGAATGGGTTGTATTTATCTAACTTAGTCTTCATATCAACCTGGAAAATCTAAGATAACAGAGAGCTTTTCTAGTGAATCTTCCATTTTCTAGAACATGAAAAGAAATGCCTTGTGTTTACATACATTTGCTTGGGTTAGTTTACTTGCACTTGCTGTTAGTGTTAAATATACTTGTAGGTAATCAACTGTAAAATATTTCAAAAACTTTAAAACTGCAGAAGTTAAAACAGAGAATATGAAAACAATTCCTCTCTTTAAAAATTCAGTTTTCACGATGGGTTCCGAGCATATATATTTATGTTGCTCAAGAATGGAAATATAGTCGAGAACACAACAACGAGAAGAAGTCGAGTTCAGCGCTCATGGGGTACGGTGGCGTTGCGGTAGCGTCGTTGTGGAAGAAGCAGAAAGTCGTTTTGGCTTTTACTGGAGCACGTTCTGTTGTGGAAGATGACATTGTATCATTCAGGTGCGTGAGATCCGTTAGGTGATAGGGGTCATCAAATTGTGATGCGGTGTTCACAGGAGAGTACATGCAGTTAAGAACAGTGGAGTGAAGGAAGGAAGGGTAGTAATTTCGGTGTGAAGTCAGTTAGTGAGGGAGCGATATATATATATGTGAATACATGAGGTACATTTTGGGAGAGAGAGCATGGTATTAACGGTTCCCAAATTGATGGAGCTAAAGCTTGCCACCAATATTAACAAACGCGTATGGCCATACCGGAGCCATGCATTGAATATAGGAAGTTAAGGATAATGTTTAAAAAGGAGGGACAACAAGCTGATACGGTTTGAAGAAGACTAGGTGTACACGTGAGGAGCTCAATGCATAGGAGAAATGAAACCATTCACGCGAGATGGGAAGGGTTTCGTGCTGTAGCCAAATCGTATGATGGCTTTTGGGGTATGAATAATTTGAAGTTGCTGCATGGAAATGGGCTCTGGCCTTTTTGATAATAATATATATATATATATATATATATAAAAGTATATATAGAACAAAACAAAATGGGAGAACAGAAACAGAAGGGATCAAAGGAGGGGAGGAAAGCAGCGTAGAAAGGGAAGAACGGGACATGATGAAGTAAAGAGGAATTTAAGAAATAGGGGAAGGGAAAAATGGTGGACCTGGGTATTGGACTATGGGCCTGAGATTTCTGGGCTGCGGCTAATGTAGGAAGAAAGGAAAATAAAAAGAAAAGGGAAGGGTTTAAATTTAAATTATTGTAAGTATTATGTATTAGATATGTAGGTCAGTAAAACACATATATAAGTATACGTGGGTTGTTGTAAATGGGCCTCGGCCCATTAGGAAAATAAAGAGAAGAATGTCTAAGTTAAAATACAAAGGGAGATAGGAATATATTTAAATTATATACATATTTGTGTATATATATTTATACAATTAGATCAAGAAGATATGATCGACGGGTTTTGGCTGGTGTACAGGTATGGTCGAGTCGAACATAAGTAACTAGACGAAGTATTAGTTTTAAACAATTTGAATTAATTTATTAAGAAAATAAAATGGGTCGTAGTACCAAATATCATCAAACGTGAATTTAGTCGTGAACTAAATTAACACGTAAGCTATCATTAATTGATCTATAATCAATGCTGAATTGTTTGTTCAATTATTTAAGCTGTGTTTAATTACATTGACTGTAATTATGTAGTTTGCATTGACATCCGTTAATAGAAACAGACATCATTCCACTACGGATTGTATTCACTAAATTATATGGACACCCTATTAGCAGAAATCAACACCATTCTGCTATCAGATTAGTTTGACATATTTTTACCAGCAAATATATGTCGATTTATCAATTGATAATATAGTTCACATGGATTGTTTGTTAACAACTTGGATGTCATCTATTAAAGGAACCGTTAGACGACTTCGGGACTGTTAAGCTATAATTCCTGCAAAGTAAATCACAAATTAACAAGATTTTTGTGACAGAAAGAGAAGTCAAGATTTTTCATAATGGAAAGAGATGTCAAGATTTTTGTAAAGGGGAATATAGCAGCGAATTGCAAGTATTTTAAACTACAGCAATAAAATAACGTTGTTAACCAAGCTTAAGCGTAATTTTATATAAAGCACTACTCCCTAGGGAATGGAAAAAATTTGGTTTGAAATCCACTTATTCTAAAGTAATAAGTAATGATGTTCTCCAAAGAAATATAAGAATAAGAGTTTGTAATAACTGAAAATGTTTCCAAGAAGTGTGAAAGTGCTACAACGGGGTTTGAGAAATATCTAGTAAGATATGAGAATTTGAATAATAAAACGAATGTTAAATAAAAAGCGTCTGTGATTGTATGATGTTTAGTTATACATTTGAATGGATGTTGTTTTACTTCGATAGTTAAATAACCGACTATCGAAGTGTTTTGACCCTCGTTGTCAATACGGAGAGACCGGTTGGATATATTATTCGAAACCAACTCCATATAGGCATAAGCGCTGCGAATTAGATTATGCTGAAGAAAATTGAAGACGGAGTGAAATGCAATGGCCGTTCTGTTCTAGAATGGTGCTTTATGTTTGTCCAGTCCCAGGACAACTTGTATGGACGAATGTCTGACAAAGTATTTCGAGCGGTCACATAAGACGATCTTTTCAAAGTATTACGTCTGGTGGCGGAGAAATTCATTTCTCTTAGCTTTTATACCCGTGATATTTTTGGGAAGATCAACTAGTGATTTGACGGGTTTGACGATGTGGCATTCAAGGTGTATGGTGGCCAGATGTTTTAAAAGATAGACGTAGCCTCAAGCTTCACAACCGGGAAATGACAAAATCGGGCAGGCAGCATGGCTATGTGGGTCGCTCCCATTAGGGTGTATAATCACCTATCTAGAGAAATTCCTTTTGTTTCTTACTCTATCGATTCTTCCCATTCGGGAACGGTGGTTAGAGTCCAACCGTTGGTGATATACATTTGATACACTCAAGCGAAATGAGTGGGCCGGGTTGCAAGACGTTCTTGTTGAACCCAGTGTATTTGCCTCTAGAGATACACTATCGGCAGGTGGTCCCATACCTTGTCATAGTTGGAATCCAATCTCCAATAAGCGCCCTGCGGTTTTTGATTTTTATACTATGTATGTAGAGCGTGAGATGCAAGCGTTCTGCTATTTGGTTATTTACTGGATTAGACATTATTATAATATCACTGGATTTTGATATCAAAATATTTTGTGTTATAGTAAGGTAAAAACCGTCCATGTTTATGTGTGGGCTGGTCTTACTATTATCCTTTTGTTTCAAAAGGATTTTTAAAGTTAAACCATATGGTTGGAATTTACTCACACCAGTCCCATGACTGACCCAGAGTTTATTTTGTTTGTTTTCCCCTAAACTCTTGGGTGCCCAAATTTGTACGGGCAGTCAAGTGTTTCAGGATTTTGCAGATTCACTTGGAGGATCTCGAAGCAGGTGGCTCCACTGTTAGTTATTTAGAGATTACTTCCGCTTCGATATGATGTATTGTACTCTGATAATGGTATGGATATACAAAACAGATTTGTATTTTAAAGTTATGTTATATAATATATTTTATTCGTTCCGCTGTGAGATTCGTGTTTACTCCGATTCTGCTCAGTTGTGTTCTTCTTCTTCTTCTATTCTATTAGTTCTATCTTATCTTTCTCATCCTCTAACTTCTTTCTATTAATGATCTGAATTTCGTGCACTTTGAGTTGGATTTGTATGGTATTTGGTCGACTCAAAGGGCTCGAATTTGCAGGTCGTTACAGCTTTGATCATCAACCACAAGGCCTGCTTTTCAACAAAGCCTTGATCATTGCTTCTTGGCGTGCCACATTGACAATTCAACGCCATGCAATCGATAACTATTACTACATACCAGGGTGTTAAGCAGAGAATAGATTCTCCACCACCAAACAGACATATATTAATACAAATTGATTTAATTACATGGAATGAACTCCAACGTCAGACACGCATCCATTTACAAGTCCGTTCTGGGTCTGAATGGAACCGGAGACACCAAAGAGGCGCTCGCTTATCCGCACGACCAACACACACGTCCGTACAACTACTGCTTCAACCCCGTCCTGGGAGCAAGTCAGTCCAAGGCACCAGTAGTCGTCGTCCATTCGATGTGAAGATCGCCGGTCTTCAACCATCGACTTCTTACATCTTTGATTTAATCGCCGTGCAATTATTTGAAATGAGTTAAACTCGGTCTTTTCAAATAATTGTCGCATAATTATCTTTTAAAACATTTCATATATATTTATAACTATTTAACGCTATTTTTATTTATTTGAAAATAGCTCAAAATAAATAAACGACGCTTCGGGTCGGTGGGCGGCCCTGGCGCTGTTTTTACCAAAATTTGATTTACACATATCTTAAAATCTAACCGTCGGATTTTGATGAAATTAATATCGTTAGAAAGCTCTTCCCAAAGCGGTCCTAACGGTTCCAGTTTTGGGAAAATCCAACGGTCGGATCTTTCGGAATAATCGTTTGAAGTTACGATTGTCGATAAGCGAACTGCCACTCTCGTTTCGTTAAATTTTATATTTATATTTATATATATAAACCATTTGGCGATTCCCATTATTAAAATCCATTCTTTTAATTCTATAAAAACAATATTTTTGTCCGCCAATTCTAATGCGACAAAAATGACGTTTTAAACAATGTATACTTTTATATTCAATAAAATAACATTTTTGTCCGCCAGTTCTAATGCGACAAAAATGACGGTTTCAACATTGTATATTTTTATATTCAATAAAATAACATTTTTGTTCGCCAATTCTAATGCGACAAAAATGACGGTTTCAACATTGTATATTTTTATATTCAATAAAAATAACATTTTTTTTCGCCAATTCTAATGCAACAAAAATGACGTTTTAAACAATGTATACTTTCATATTCAATAAATAACATTTTTGTCCGCCAGTTCTAATGCGACAAAAATGACGGTTTCAACATTGTATATTTTTATATTCAATAAAATAACATTTTTGTTCGCCAATTCTAATGCGACAAAAATGACGGTTTCAACATTGCATATTTTTATATTTAATAAAAATAACATTTTTGTTCGCCAATTCTAATGCGACAAAAATGACGTTTTAAACAATGTATACTTTTATATTCAATAAAATAACATTTTTTGTCCGCCGGTTCTAATGCGACAAAAATGACGGTTTCAACATTGTATATTTTTATATTCAATAAAATAACATTTTTGTTCGCCAATTCTAATACGACAAAAATGACGGTTTCAGCATTGCATATTTTTATATTCAGTAAAAATAACATTTTTGTTCGCCAATTCTAATGCGACAAAAATGACGGTAAAAAAATGTACTCTTTCTTTAATTACATAAAAATGTACTTTTTATGCTATTCGTTTTAAATACACAAAAATGTACTTTTTATGCTATTCGTTTTAAATACACAAAAATGTACTTTTTATGCTATTCATTTTAAATACACAAAAATGTACTTTTTATGCTACTATAAAATGTAAATATTTTATCTCTTTTTCTTTTACATTGAAAAATGTAAATTCTTTACCTTTACATTGAAAAATGTAAACCTTTTATCTTTACATAGAAAAATGTAAATCTTTCATCTTCACATAGAAAAATGTAAATCTTATATTTTTACATAGAAAAATGTAAATCTTTTATTTTTACATAGAAAAATGTAAATCTTATATTTTTACATAGAAAAATGTAAATCTTATATTTTTACATAGAAAAATGTAAATCTTTTATTTTTACATAGAAAAATGTAAATCTTATATTTTTACATAGAAAAATGTAAATCTTTTATTTTACAAAGAAAAATGTAAATCCTCTAATTATCTTTATTACATTAAAAAAATGTAAATTTTCTAATTATTTTTATTACATTAGAAAAATGTAAATTTTCTAATTATTTTTATTACATTAGAAAAATGTAAATTTTCTAATTATCTTCTTAATGCACATTTTTCCTTATGGGGGGTATTTTCCTATCTAACTCACATGTCAATTTGGTGTCAAAATATGATAACAAAAAATAATGGTTTTTGTCTAACCATTTCTATTTACCCAACATCGTAATTTCAATATCCACAAATATAATAATATGATTTTTTCGGTCTAACCATTTCTATTTACCCAGCGTCGTAATTTTCAATGTCACATATGATAATATGGGTTTTGTCTAACATTTCTATAATTTATCCAACGTCGTAATTTCAATGTCCACACATACAACACAATATATGATTTGGTGTATAAATTTGATGAATCACAATAAAAGGTCTCATCTTTATATTATTTGTAAACCAAATAAAATATCAAATCTTTATTTGTAAATCAAATAAAATATATAATCTTTACTTTATATTGTAAAACAAAATAAAATATCTAATCTTAATTTATCTTTTAATTAAAATTTAAAAGATTTAAACTTTCTTTATTTTATAAATCATAAACAAAATAAAGATTCAATCTTTTTTTTTATTTTGCAAATCAAAATAAAAATTCAAACTTTTGTTTTTATTTTGCCAATCAAAATAAAAATCAAACTTATGTTTTTATTTTGCAAACCAAAATAGAAACCATACTTATGTTATTCTTTTGCAAATCAAAATAGAAATCTACCTTATGTTATTATTTTGCAAATCAAAATAGAAATCTACCTTTCTTTTATTTTGTTAATCAAAACAAAAAACTCAACTTTGCATTTTATGTTGTGAATCAAAGTAAAGATTTGAAGTTTCTTTTGTAAATCAGAATAGAGATTCAATTTTCCATTTTAATTTGTAAAACAAAATAAAGATTCAAAATTTTATTTTTGTTTGTAAAACAAACAAGATTCAATTTTTCATTTCTATAAAGGAATAAAAATAAAAATAAAAATAGAAATAAAATAAAAATAAAACTAATAAAGATGAGAACTTTATAGAGATTACATCAGAATTTATAGATCTAAACTAACATGGCTATATCATGATATCACAACGAATATTAATAACCATACAACAATCACAACATCGCAGATCAGAAAAATTAACATACAATGATTCACATAACAAATATAATTGAATTATTTAATTATTCAAAATTTAGAAATCTCACCTTATGTTCAAGCAGATCTAAAAATCCAAACGAACTCAAAAATTGTTCCTATCAGTTTCAACAAGTCGTATTCGATGTCACGGTCCAAATGAATCTGAAATTTTCAAATTCCGTTCATGTATGAATTAGTTATTGATTTTATAAATAAAATTACAATTCCCGACGCTTATAGATGTCACAGTCCTTTTAAAAAATTCATACCGTAAGCTTTCAGAATTTGTTCAAAACTTCAATCCGATTTTTCACCAAAACGGTTGCAAGGTACTTCGATCAGGTAGGGGGACATCGACGAGCTCCGAGCGGCGAGAAGGCGCCTGGAGCGGCGTCGGACTCGGTGGCCCAGGCGAGGCGGGGTGGGGGTCGACGGCGGCTGACTTTGGCCGTTCGATTCTCCTGCTACGGTGCACGAAAAATGATGATGGCCGTATGGATTTAAAGGGGGTGAAGGGAGATTCGATTTGGCATATGGCTTGAATTTTAATTCGTGGGAATGGGAAAGAAATTAAAGGGAGAAAGTTGGAGCATCGGCGACCATGGGATTCGAGGGCGGCGGCTGTAGAACGAGGGTGAACAGTAGTTTTTAGGGTTTTAAATTCCTATATTTATAATATTTTTAATGTATTTTTACAATTAAATCCATATCTTTCAAACGAGTTCAATTTTAGTCCAGTAGAAGGTGCCCCTAGCTAATAGCCCATATTCCAGATCCAATGGGACAGGTCCCGTCAACCCAAACGGCTGTCTGTGGCCTGTATTATTTAATTTAATAATTAAATCCTTTATAATATTAATTCGTTGGCATAAATAAATTCACCGAGGCCACATACGGACTCAGAAAAATCCATAAAAAATATATTTGGCTTCGTTATGACGGTACGGTCCTAACAAAACTAATTTCGTCGAATTCTGAGACTGTTTGAAAAATGGCTATTTTTCCAGTCGATTAAATTTGACTAAAATCGACAAAACACATTTTCTTTCGCCACGCTCACATACTAACTCGGAAAATTATAAAAATTGAAACCTAGCAATAATTTGACATTCCGGTTCCAACAAAAGTGGTTTCGTTGAAAACAAAGATCGATTGAAAATTGACTATTTTCACTGGCTTTATTTAAAAGTGAAAATTTTAATTTCTGCCACATTTTCCACCAAATTATTTAAAATAAATTTTTTTAAATTGGTTCGGATTTTCCGGGTCGTTACACAGGGAGTGCACACGTTTCTTTTTAGCTAGAGTGATGTCAGCGATCTACCAGCCCTGACATTTTTACTTATGTGGATGATGGATTATGAGGTACCTCAGTTTTATAGGTTGCTAGTGGCCATATTAGACATCCAAAGGGACTGGGAAACGTGTGTTCAGGCATAACTAATCCACTAACATAGGTGTGGATCGGCCCTGCAGGATCCAAGGGTTACCCATAGGTGTGATCCTAAGGCATTTGCTAGAGTGTCTCGATTCGGTAAGGGGACCGCCCCTAGCCTTGACTCTTGATGGAAACCCAATTTCCAATACGACACCATTAGTTTTGATTGTAAAACTAGTATGGCGACTTGATATATGATACCCATGCCATCTATGATTGATACATTATGATTAAAACTGTTTTTGAAACATATATACACTAATAACAATATCAAATCCGTTTTTATCTTATTAAGCATTTTTGACCTTTATAAGGTAAAACTCTGTCCTTCGGTTTGCGTTGCATTGTGTGATGGGACTTGAGTCTTATAATGGTTTCATTTTTCTAAAAAGCATTGTGTTGTTTAACGATTTATTTAATTTATGCACTGACAATCCAATGGAGTAAACCCGTTCCGCGTTAGCGCGTGGTCCTGTGATTAGCCTTATTATTAGTTTAGTTAAGTTAGATTTCTCACACCAGTCCCATGACTGACTCGTAGTTTGTTTCACTTTGCAAACTCGGGTGCCTACTTTTCCACACGGGCAGTCGAGTAGCTTTTTGCAGATATTTATCTCTTGAGCAGGATTCTGGATCGAAGCCTAAAGCTGTGTCCAGAGCATAGAAAGTCATCCGCTGTGTATTGTATTAATTTATTGTAATAAGTCTTCCGCTGTATTTTATTTATCGTTGTACTATGATATTATGTACTCTGATGTGACATTATTATGATGTTTATAAAAGTCTTTTGTTATTTGTTCTGATGTGTTGTATGCCCAGAGTTAATGCATTCGAGAATTTCCAACTTTTGGATCAGACCTGTGTGGTTTATGGTCGATTCAAAGGGCGGGGATTTTTGGGTCTTTACATTTGGTATCAGAGCTTTGGTATCAGAGCTTTGGTTTACAGAGCTCGAGAACAAGACATATTAGAAACCGAACGAAAGAATTCATTAGAGATTGGATTAGTAATATCCAATAAGAATGACTCGTTAGAGATGGGATCAGTAGTATCCTAGAATGAGTCCGAAGAGTGTTATTTTTGAAAATGAAATGAAAACAAATTCAGTTTTGAAATTTTTATCTAAATATGCGTATTTGAGTATATTATTTTATTTTATTTTGGACAATCGAGTATATAGGGATTTTAATATACGTCTGATCCACGTGTATTTGAAGTCTCAAATATACTGGATAGATATAGAATCACACTTTAGTCGCCCGGAGGTTTTCTGATGGTAATTCGAAACGTCATCAGAATTTATGTTTGAGTTCCGAAAATGGTATATCTATATATTTCCATGGACTGGTGTGAGAACCAAAACTAGATAGGATTTATTGCTATGATATGCACTAAAAATATGATTTTTGATTATATATATATAAGTTATATATATTTTAAAAGTTAATCACCTAATTGTTTGCTGGTTGTGATGTTTGATTATTAGTTTAACTAATAAAATTATAGGAATGATCAATTTAGCTAAATCAAATTTAATATTGAACTGAATTGAAAATTGATTAAAATTGAAAATTGATTTAAATCGAAAGTTGAATTAGTTAATTAAACAATTTTCAGCTCCGTTCCCTTTCGAGGACGAAAAGATTTTAAGTGGGGGAGATTGTGACAACCAGGAAAATCAGAACCAATTTAAAATTCTATTTTAAGAAATTTTAAATAGAAAATGCATCAGAATTTAAAAATTCTATTTAAAAAAAATTAACAATAAAAAGTTTACATTTTTATTGTAAAGAAGAAAATATGAAAAATGAATATTTGTTTAAAACAGGAAAGTTGTTGTAACATAAAAAAATCCACATTTTTATGTAATAATAATTCATTAAAATGATTTATAGCTTGTTTAAAACAATGTAACATAAAAATTTACATTTTTATGTAAACTAGAGAAGATTTCATTTTGTATGTAATGTAGAAAAGATTACATTTTCTTTACAAAAGAAAGATATCATCTTCTTTGCAAATAAAAGGATTACATTTTCCTTTGTAATATAAAAAGATTCAAGTATGGTAAATGTTTGTGTACATTTAAAATTTACATTTAATATATGTATGAATATGACAAAAATATTTATGGTTGGAAAATATGCTGACATTAAAAAACTACATTTTTAATATGAAGGTCCATATAAAAGGATTCTAGTATAGTAAAATGTCGATACATTAAAAATTATGTTCTCATCAAAAAACAATTTTAATATGTTAAGTTAGATGAGAAATAAATGGGATATAGCTAAATTTAGAAAATAATAAAATAAAATTATTTTAGGTTCATTGTCAGCAATTCATTTTCTTTGTAACGTATAACATGCAAAACGTAGATTTATGGGCCTTAAAGAGTTAAAAGGGATTAAATATATTATTAAATATACAAGGTTTAAAATAAAAATATTTCGCACCTCTATATAATTTCCTAAACTCTCATAACCCTATTCTCCTTCTTCTTCTTTTCCATGGAGGCTCTCTTCCTTTCTCTCTCTCCTCCTCTTTCCCTCTTTCAATTAGCAAAACTATGGCCAAAATCACCAACACCTGCCACCACGGAACCCACCACTGCCCTCTAAACCGATGGCTGAAACGCTCCAATCCCTTTTCCATTCTATCTTTCATCTCAAGAAATAAATTCAGAAAATTTCAATTTCAAAAACAAAGAGGACAACAAGCTCGACATTATGTACGACCATGATCGGAGTCTGGTGCGTTCTAGGGGCGTGCGATTTGGAAGAACAAGGATGAGGTTTGGGTTCCAGTATTCGCCTTGAAAGATGTAGAAGACGATCTGTTTTATTCTAATTGGGGGTAATGTTTTTATTAAGCGTTGTTAAGAGAATTAATTAAATTAATTACTTTAATTAATTATGCAATGTTTAAATTAGGATATCTTTTGCACATGAAGTCAGAATTTGATGATTTTCATTGCGTTAGAACCATATTTCCGAGATCTATGTGATGGGATAGACTGAAACGGATTTAGATCTCGTCTAATTTTTGGTGGAGTGGAAAGCTTTTGGTGAGATTTCTATTTTTTATTCAAATTAAATATTATTCCTCGTTGTTTGAATTTCATGTATATGTGTTTATTAAATTGTATCTGTGATGTTTACAATTGAAATTTATTGTTTGTTGTTGGTGATTGATTGTATTGCTCGTATGTGATAGACCTGATCTTGTATAATAAGAATTCTGCTTTGTTTGATTCTAAGTATGTAGATCTAATTTCTATTTTGAATCTATGAACAAAAATTTCATTTTTCATTTTCAATATGTTTTTAATAAAAGAAAAGATTTCATTTTTAGTTTCATTTTATTTTAAAGAAAAGAATACAAAGGTTCCATTTTTTTTCATTTTGTTACACACCAAACAAATTATCATATCTATTGTGTTAGAACGGTCAAAACAAAAAGGACAATTTTTATTGTCAAATTTGTTGAAATTAAAAAAGGACATTTTTCAATGTCAAAATTTGTTGACATAAAAAGGGACAATTTTTATTGTCTAATTTGTTGAAATTAAAAAGGACAATTTCTATTGTCAAATTTGTTGAAATTAAAAAAGACATTTTTCAATGTCAAAATTTGTTGACATAAAAAGGACAATTTTTATTGTCAAATTTGTTGAAGTTAAATAAGGTCATATTTTTTTGTATTGTCAAATTGTTTTATTAAAAAGAACTTGTTTTCATTGTCAACATGTTTTAATTAAAAGAATGAAAAGATTTCATTTTCATTTTTATTTTCCACTTTGTTTTAATAAAGAGTTACAATAAAAGTTCATAATTGTATGGTCATTTTGTTTTTATTTAAAAAGATCATAACGGCTTGGTCATTTTTGTTGCATTGGAATTTATCAAACAAAAGTATCATTTTGCTATATTGAAAGTTAACAAAAAAAATTAATCATTTTTATTGCATTGGAAGTTATCAAACAAAATAGTCATTTTGTCGCATTGGAATTTATAAAATAAATTGGTCATTTTGTCACATTGAAATTAACAAATTGTCACCATGGTTAAAAAAGAATAGTCGAATTATAGCCACTATGTTTGTCAAAACATAGATATTGAATTAAAATTGTCATTGCCGTCAAATTTAGTTTTGTAAAATCAAAACTCTCATTTTTGTTAGAAATAGATTTGTCAAAATCAAACTATTTGCAAATAAATACATGAATAGAAAGAAATACATTTTGTAAATAAAAAACATGAGTAGAAAAAGATGACATTTTTATTTGCAAATAAATACATGAATAGAAAGAAATACATTTTGTAAATAAAAACATTCATTTTGTCTAAATTGAGAAAGAATGAAATTTAACATTCACTTTGTCATTTAATTAGAAGTAGACAAAAACATTTATTCTTTTCCAATTTAAAAGAATGACACTAAACACTCATTTTTGTCTAATTTGAATAAGAAAATAAATAACATTCATTTTGTCAAATTAAATAGAATGTAACCAAACATTCATCTTTGTATCATTTAAATGGGGCGAGAACTTTTATCTCACTCAAATTTCTGAATAGTTATTTATTTTATAATTAAATCTAGATTAATTATCTATGTTGGAATTGTTGTTTGTTGGATAAATGTTGATTTGGATGTTGTATGGTGAAATGTTTGGAATTGGAATCATGTAGCATGTTATAGTAATGTTATTACTTTTTAATTTTCCAAAAACATGTTTACACAGCCATAACAAGTTTCCTGACTTGTTTATGTTGATTGGACGATAAATTTTCACACATCGTCCAAAAGCACAATTAATAATATATTATTCGAATTTTTGTTGGTTGACACCCCACACGGGTCTTGGGTTGATATTTGACTACACATCACCCTTGTGTTTAGTTGTAAATTTCACTTTGGCTGTTATTTGAATGTTTTGCCATTATTATGGAATTAATGCAATGTTTGAAATACGTGTAATTAAATTATATGGAAATTGTTGGGTCTCATTCCAATTTAGGATTAAAAGAATATTTAAATATAATATTCAATTAGGTAATTAAATGATGGTTTTGATATTAACAATTAAAAAGATTATATCTTTATTGTTAAAAAAGTTACCTAAAAAAGGATTGAATTAAAAGATTACATTTTTAATTGTCATATGTTAAAATAAAAAGATTGATTTCAGAATTGAACATTTTGAAAAGATTTTTATTATTATATTATAATAATATGGAAAGTCCAATTTTTATTAAAAATTGAAATGTAAGTTAGGATATTTGGAAACAAAGTATTTTTAACAATTTAATAAAAAGATCATATTTTTGTTATGTAGAATATTTTAATAAATTTATACTTTAAAATAGGAGATATTTTAAAATTAAGATATTTTAAAATAAAGGATGTTTTAAAATAATATTTCCCAATGAAATAGTTATAATTATAAAATACAATTTTACTTGGACACGAGGTTAGGTTACATTTGTGGTGGAAGTCTGCCCGGGCCCGACCGGCATATCCAGCAGCCACTAATGTTGAACCTAATGTGAGAGGTCTAGGTGCGCAAATACGAAGCGGGCTATGACATGAGGTTAAGCCCAACTTGTGGGATAGGTCTGCCCGGACCCGACCGCACGTCCAGCATCCCCAAGTTGTTGGCCTAATTTGGGAGGTCTAGCCCATTATAAACCATAAATAGACATGGTAATGAATTGGACTATTTAGCCCATTATAAGTTGAAAATGCATTTTTAACTCGAACGGGTTTATCGATAATTTTTTATTCATTTTATAATGAATAGGAAAAAAATAGAAATTTCCGAATCTAATAATTTTGAAATATTTATTTTAATAAAGAAATAGAATAAATCTTTAATCAAGATTTAATGGAGTTTTCCAATTGATTAATATTTATTTGGAATTCAAATAAATTGGATTTTGGGTTTGTCGTGAATAGTGTTTTTTAAATAACACTGTTCTTAAACCCAGTTGAGAAAAGAATAAATCTTTTAATTAAGATAATTAAAGTTTTCAATTATATTTAATAATTGGAATAAAATGAAATGTGAATTGGGTTTATTGTGAACTGTGTTTTTAAAACAACATTTGTTCTTTAACCCAATTTACAGTAAAAATATGATTTGGAATTTATAAATCTTTTATTAAGATTTAATAGAATTTTCCAAAGTAATTTTTTTTTAATTTAACAAATTAAATTGGAATTTAATGGAATTAGATTTAATAATAATGGAGATAAGCTTCTATGATTGAAGGCCGTTAATATATATGGAATTTAAAAGGCTTTGCCATTATCCCGTTTATATACACTAATAATAATATCAAATCCGTTTTTATCGTATTAAGCATTTTTGACCATTATAAGGTAAAACTCTATCCTCCGGTTTGCGTTGCATTGTGTGATGGGACTTGAGTCTTATAATGGTTTCATTTTTCTAAAAAGCATTGCGTTGTTTAACGATTTATTTAATTTATGCACTGGTAATCCATGGAGTAAACCCGTTCCACGTTAGTGGCATGGTCCTGTGATTAGCCTTATTATTAGATTAGTTAAGTTAGATTTCTCACACCAGTCCCATGACTGACTCGTAGTTTGTTTCACTTTGCAAACTCGGGTGCCCACTTTTCCACACGGGCAGTCGAGTAGCTTTTTGCAGATATTTATCTCTTGAGCAGGATTCTGGATCGAAGCCTAAAGCTGTGTCCAGAGCATAGAAAGTCTTCCATTGTGTATTGTATTAATTTATTGTAATAAGTCTTCTGTTGTATTTTATTTATCGTTGTACTATGATATTCTGTACTCTGATGTGACATTATTATGATGTTTATAAAAGTCTTTTGTTATTTGTTCTAATGTGTTGTATGCCCAGAGTTAATGCATTCGAGAATTTCCAACTTTTGGATCAGACCTGTGTGGTTTATGGTCGATTCAAAGTGCGGGGATTTTTGGGTCTTTAAATCAACAGTGCACAAAGAACCCGCATAATACCTAGAATGCTCAAGGCCTAGGAACCTCTACGGGGCAACCTAAGCAGAATGAGAATTCTTCGGTCGCTGTTATTCCTAGGTAGATTGTTAATACTATATCAGGTGGACCGCACCCTGCCGGCAAAAGTTGGGGGGACAATGTGAAATCTCTAATGAAATGAAGAACCTTCCGAAAGAAGAGCTTATGTGTAACACCCCAATTTTCTGTTAACATTAAATTAACAAATTAAAGTATACTTAATTCAAAATGATAGAATCAAGGGAAACGGGTTACGCCATTGCGTTCGTCTCGGAATTCTGCTTGAGATAGAGTCCGAGTTTGCATAAATCGGACTCCGTGTGAAGAAGTTGTGGTCTTCAGAAGTTTCAGAATTCAATTTAAAATTCAAACAGTTCAAAATTCAGTTCAAAATTCGAAAACAGACCCAAATTGGGCTGGGCTGGAAAATTCCCGCCCAGGACCCAAGTCGACCACGGGGTCGACCTGGGGGTCGACCTACCCAGTCGACCTGGTCAGGTCTTGGCTGGCCTGGTCAGGTTCTGGTCGATTTTCTGAGTTCTGGTGTGTCACTAGGGCTGATTTGTCACTTTCTGATTGGCTCCTCTTGGTGTGTATGGTCTGGATTCACTCTATGATCATCTGACGGCTCAAATCAATCTGAAATTCTATAAATACAACCTAACACTCAACCTAAATTCACACAAATAAAATAGAACTAGAGTCGTCATGCTGCCGGGAGGAAACTAAGAGTAGCCGTAAGTTGGAGAAAGCTTAGAGACGAGCAAAACTAAAGTAAAAACAAGATTCAAACAACGTTTATCTACCCAAAGGAAAGCATTGAAAATTCAGAACTTAGAAACCAGAAAATCAAAATCGTCGTTGTTGTAAGTATAGTGATTTTTCCGATGAGAATAAAATTAAGACTTGATTCGATATAAAATGGAAATGGAATTTTACTATTGTATAACGACGATGCTAATTCATATCTGTGTATTGCAATGATTGTATTTTGAATGGTATTGGGATGTTTGTGGTATAATTGACTTGATGTTGGTCTTATTGTACATTTAGAATGAAAGCAACATCACATACAAGTATATGGTTAATGTTAGAATTTACACCTATATGTTTATATGTTTAAAATAGGTTGTATACAATTTTCTAAGTCCAAGTTAAGATTTACATACACATGTTCTATGTTAAGACCATTATGCCTACATGATTAAATCCCGTGTATATGTTCTTATGTTCTTTGCAAGTTTGTAATTGAGTCTATGCCAAGTACCATTTAGTTTCACACGACTATTACAAGATTAATGTTATAGTAGGATAAATGATTTGATCTAGTTCACGCTTTTGGGTTAATGTCGAAAGTAGACATTTTTATTGACATGTAATAACTTTTTCACATGCTATTTGTGTTTGAAGTTATGCCTAGATAAAAATACGTTTAGGCTTATGTTTTATGCAAGTCTAAATTATGCCATTTCATGTGACACCTATTTAATTAGATTCTTATTTGAATGCAAGTTCACATGACAAGTTGAAACCCATGATTTATGTTAATTAGATCGCAAAGTTTCAAGTTCATATGTCACACACTCTTTATGTTATTTAGAATATTTCGTGTTCTTGGCTTTCCCTTCAATGTTTATAAGTTGGGCTGAAATATCTAGCCCAACATTCATTATAATCTTGCAAACGTACAAACGGGGGAATATCGTTGGGATTAAACATGAAAAATATATGTGTTGGAATGTTTGGCACATGCCAATAATTGGTGACATTTGAATGGTATGAATTTCCATGCCTAAAAAAATAACGAACTTGGAAAATGGGCCATAACATTTACATATAACAAGTCAAAGAGACAAATATGTAAATTTAGAAAATACGAATATGCTTAACTCGAGGTTGGATTGAGTTGTGATGTAAACCTGCCCGGACCCTCCCGGCTGTCCAGTAATCACAACAATACCTATCCAATGTGGGAGGTTAAGGCATTAAGCCCAATAAGGACCCGAGGTTAGACTGAGTTGCGGTGTAAACCTGCCCGGAACCGACCGGCTGTCCAGTAACCGCAACAATACCTGTCTAATGTGAGTGGTCGGTGCTTTAATGAATAAATTAAAGCTAGAATAAGGATGGTAGGGTTAAGTTAACTAAAATACTTAACCAATTCAACATGTTAACTAAACTGATGGGTGGGGTTAGGTTAATACATACACTTAACCACTTAACATGCTTGACTAGAAAACCCTAGTAACGGGGACCCATTTCAATAGTAACCTAATTAGGTATCATGGTACCCTGAAACTAGGCAGGGTGGGGCATGATTACTGGGCTGGTTGTAAGCGGTCAAAGCAACGGCGAGTAGTGCAACAGTGTAGGTTCTAATGGAGTGCGAGCGTGCACACACTTTGGAGCAGACAAATAGGACACTGGGCACCAGTATATACACTATGCATTCTAGAATTGTGTCGGGCCGCCACCATGGGACTTGATACACCCCATGGTAGGACCAGCATAGGTATCTACAATCATTGGGGGTCGTATGACACATATGATTTTGCGAGTAGGAGCCGATCTTTAGAAAGGGGATCACTTCACCCCGATCATGGGGCGCCAATCGGAACAATTACAAGTAGGTGCAGAGATATAGTGTGGGGGTGCGATAGTATATTCGGTTCAAAACTGCTTTATCTTAGTTTATGATACTTTCCTGTTTCCAGTTTAAACCTATCATGCCCTTTTTCTTATTCTCATACTGAAAAGTCACTAGACTTACCAAGCTTTATGTCTGACTCTATTTTTCTCTCGTCTTCTTTTATTCCGTTCCCCCCCAGGTCCGCAGGAAGGAAACAACCCAGCTTAGTCAGACTCTTTGCAAGCTTCAAGATAGTAGATGTATGGTTTGGACTCTCTTTCCTTGGCTATGGCTTTTGGACACGTTCTATGGGGATTTATGCAGTTTTAATTATGTTTTATGCTTCTTTATTTAATAATCAAGACAGAAACGATGATGTAATGTTTTGGAAGTTATTGTGAGACAATTACAGAAATGTTTTGTATGAACACGTATTTATGAAATGAAAGTCAGTTTGTTTTCCGCTGCTTATATATATATATATATATATGTGTGTGTGTGTGTGTGTGTGTGTGTGTGTTTGTTTATATCTGTCTTGTGTTTTATCTGTGACTTTTACTTATAAACCTCCACCGAAGTTAAGGCGTTCCCTTTGTGAGTGACCTCAATGGAGGTGGGGTGTTTCATTATGATCATGAATGAGGCCTTGACAACGAAGATGCCAAGAATTACATGGGATGACATTGTGTGCAAAGACGAGGATGAAAACAGACTCATAGCTCCAACAGAAGATCCCATGGTGGTAACCATTGGTTTGGGTCCAGCTATTGTCAAAAGGGTCTTAGTGGACAGTGAGGCATCGGTCAACGTCCTCTTCATTAGTGCATTTTATAGAATGAAGCTCACCATGGATGATGTGAAAGCTTGCAAGAATAAAATCCACAGATTCACAGGGCAAGCTGTTCAACCAATTAGTGTCATCAGTTTGCTTGTCGAGCTTGGAGAAGGAGAGTGTAAGATGGCATTAAAACAAGATTTTGTCATAATAGGTGAGTTCTCTGCTTACAACGCTTTTCTTGGGAGGCCAACCCTTGCGGCGTTTAGAATAACGATGGCTCCGCGGTGTCTCATGATGAAATTCCCCACTGATAACGGAATTGGCATAGTCAAGGGTGATCAGCAAACAACGAGGGAGTGCTATCTGATTGAACTTGCCGAAGCAAGGAAGAGGGAAGTGAAGAAGGATGTGGAGCTTCTGCTTCGCGTTCGTGATCCTCCCTTATAGCAATTAAGGAGGCCCCCCCATACCGGCGAGCATAGGGGAGCCTAGAAGGAAATCAATCCAAGAAAGACCAGTATGGGGGAAAGCAGAGTGGCGCCGGCTGAGGACACTATCTCTGTTCCAGTACACATTAAAGACCCTGACCGAGTCCTGAAGATAGGTTCCCAGTTGGGCCAAAAATTGCAAAAGGAATTGATATTGTTTTTGAAAGCAAATTCAGATGTTTTCGCATGGATGCACTCTGGCATGTGTGGAATATTACCAGATGTAATTATTCACAAGTTGAATATTAATCCTAGTTTGACTTCTGTAAAAAAAAGGACGAATGCAAGGACCTAAGAGATCTGTGGCATTAAAATAAGAAGTAGATAGTGTGACGAACCAAACTTCCCCCTCAAGGAAAGCCTGAATTGCTTTGAGAACAACATACAACAGAACACAAACTGAAGAATATTTTATTGCTGATTCCAACAATTACATCAGAGTACAAGAATATAATAGAGTATGAGTACTTATTACACAATAGAAATACATTAATATCAGAGACTTAAGTTACATTTAAATAGCAGCGGAAAAATATTACAAATATACAACAGAAAGGAATACACGGGTACAGAGCTTTCCGAATATCGCCTCAGCTGTAAGCCAGAATCCTGTAAATATATCTGCAAAAAGCTACTCAACTGCCCGTGTGGAAAATATAGGCACCCGAGTTTGCCCGTGAAACAAACTACAGGTCAGTCATGGGACTGGTATGAGAAATTTTAACTTAACTTATCTAATAATAAGGCTAATCACAGGACCACGACGCTAACGCGGAACGTGTTTACTCCATTGGATTGCCAGTGCATAAAATAAAGTAAATCGTTAAACAATGCAATGCTTTTTAGAAAAATGAAACCATTATAAAACCCAAGTCCCATCACACAATGCAACACAAACCGGAGGATAGGGTTTTACCTTATAATGGTCAAAAGATGCTTGTTACGATAAAATGGATTTAATATTAGTGTGTATACGTTTTAATAAAACATTTCAATCATAATGTATCAATCATAGACGGCATAGTACCCCATCCTACTATGTCGCCATACTAGTTCTACATTCAAAACCGCAAGGTCGTATTGGAAATTGGATTTCCATCATGAGTTGAGGCTAGGGATCGTCCTTTCCGATTCGAGACACTCTAGCAAATGCCTCAGGATCACACCTATGGGCAACCCTTGGAGCGGTAGGGTCGGTCTCCACCTAACGGTAGTGGATTGTCAATTCCTGAACAAACGTTTCTCGGTCCCTTTGAACCTATAGTATGACCTTTAACGGCCTATAAAAATCCGAGGCCCCTCAAAATCCATCATCCAGATAAGTAAAATGTCAGCCTGTTTCAGCACTGACACTACCACTAGCTAGAAAGAAACGTGTGCACTCCCTACGGTCCATATCCCGTTTTTGACTCATACCAGGGTGTGAGGCTCGCGAAGTCACGATATACACAAAGCTATGCCGTAATAGGCTATACTTTGATCATCCCACAAGGCCCTGCTTTTCAACAAAAGCCTTGATCATTTGCATCTTGGCGTGCCACATTGACAATTCACGCCATGCGATCAATCACTATTAATATATACCAGGGTGTTAAGAAGAGAATAAATTCTCCACCACCAATCAGATATACATTAATAAAAATCAATTTAATTCACATGGAACGAAATCCAATGTCAGACACGCATCCATTTACAAGTCCGTTCTGGGTCTGAACGACACCGGAGACACCTGAGAGGTCCTCGCATATCCGAAACAATCAACAATAGTCCGGACGGCTACCACTGAAGCCCCTTCAAGGTAGCTACTCCCATCATGGATCTCAGTAGCAACACATCCATTCGACGTGAAGATCATCGGTCTTCAACCACCGTCTTCATCTTCGACTCTTTATCATTGTAGTAATTATTCAGAATGGGTTGAACCCGGTCTTTTCGAATAATTCGCGTATTTTTATAATTAATAATCAAGCACCATAAAAACACATCTAACTCTTCACTCCAATTCAGAATATTCTTTTAAATAAAATATTCACATTATCATAACAAAGATAAATTCTTCAAATTTATTCTTAAATCTTTCTTTTAAAGATTTATTAAAACCCCAATTTGGATTTAAATATCAAAATTCATTATTCAATGATTATTTAAATTTAAGAAATTAATCTTGTCTTTAACTAGGTTAAAGAACTAATGTCATTTAAAAATATAGTTCACGGTAAACCCAAAATCATCTTCCATAAAATATGGAATCTTCACAGAAATCAAATTAATATATAATCGTTATAAATTTCTGTATCCGACCGATAATATAAATGAAATAACGACAAAGCCTCTTAAATTCCATATGTAGTATCAGTCTTCTTTTACAGAAGCTTATCTCGGTTATTATTAATTCGAATTCCATTCAACTCCAATTTAACATATTAAATTGGAAAACTTGGCTTTGGAAAATTCTCATTTAAATCTTAATAAAAGATTTATAAATTCGAAATCATAAGTTTCACTGTCAGTTGGGTTAAAGAACAAATGTCACTTAAAAACACAGTTCACAATAAACCCAACTCACATTTTACCTTATTCCAATTATTAAATATAATTGAAAACCGTAATAATCTTAATTAAAAGATTTATTCTTTTCATACGGGGTTTAAGAACACTGTTATTTAAGACACTATTCACGACAAACCCGAAATGCAATTTATTTAATTTAATTTCTATTAAACATATTAACAAATTGGAAAAACTTCATTAAATCTAAATTTAATGATTTATTCTAGATGATAACTAGTTCATTTCAATAAAAATATATTCTTCTAATATATATTCTTTTTCTAAGATATCCTTCTCTAAGATATTTTCTAAAATATTCTTTTTCTAGAATATTCTTTATTGGAATGTGACTCAATCAACAACCATATACTGCATGAAATCAACAATCATGATGAATAATTATCAAACATCCAAATAACAACCCAAGTGGAATCTACACTAAATATTGGGACTAGTGTAGGTCAAATATCATCCCAACACCCGTGTGGGGTTTCATCCAACAAACAAATAATAAATTATTTGTGCACTTGGGCGATATGTAAAAAATAATCGTCCCAATCACATAAACAAGTCGGATAACTTGTAAATGGAAGTGTAATATTCAATTTGAATATTCTAACATTATCTGTAATATGTCTAACACTTCAACATCGCAGACATATATTTCACACATATGAATGACATGGTTTTTAATTATTCTTACAATAAAATGTAAATTCTATTACTAACATTTTTGTAGCAAAATGTTATTTTATTTTCATACGACATTTTATGACGAAAAATGTATCAAAATTTCAGTGCGACATTTTATGCATATTTTATTTGCAACAAGGAATGCAAATAAAAATGTGACTTTTCATTTCTAGTTTTATTTGCAACAAGGAATGCAAATAAAAAATATAACTTTTTCTAACAAAAATGTCCTTTTTATTCTAATTTACATTTTCTAACAAAAATGTATATTCTGCTTCGCTAACATGGTTTAACATAAAAAATGAATATTTTCTTCGCTAACATGTTTTAACATAAAAATGAATATTTTCTTCGCTAACATGTTTTAACATAAAAATGAATATTTTCTTCGCTAACATGTTTTAACATAAATATGAATATTTTCTTCGCTAACATGTTTTAACATAAAAATGAATATTTTCTTAATTTCACTAATCATATTTTGTTTACATTGAAAATTGTAAATTTCCATTCATATTTTATTTACATTGAAAAGTGTAAACTCCTAATCATATTTTATTTACATTAAAAAATGTAAACTCCTAATCTTATTTTATTTACTTTGAAAAGTGTAAACTCCTAATCATATTTTATTTACATTGAAAAATGTAAACTCCTAATCATATTTTATTTACACTGAAAAATGTAAACTCCTAATAATATTTTATTTACATTGAAAAGTGTAAACTCCTAATCATATTTTATTTACATTGAAAAGTGTAAATTTCCGTTCCAGTATAAGATTAAATAGAAAAATGAAATTTTTTATTTCAATATATATATTTCCATAAAAAAAAAAGAAATTTCCTATTTGGTTTACATTGAGAATGTAACTTCTATTTCCTACTTTGCTTACATTGAAAATACAACTTTCTATTTCAATATGCTATTTACATTGATAATGAAAAGCTTTTTTTTATTTCAATAAAATCTTTTCTTACATTCAAGATGTGAATTTTCTATGTAATCTCATTTTATATAACAAAGGACACTTTTAAATGTTTCATTTATAGTAAAATGTAAATTTCAAAGAAAAGCCATTTTATATGACAATGGACAATCTTAATATTTGATTTACGTTAAAGAGGTAAAATTCCATGTAAATACATTTTTATTTTTAATGTTACATTTACATTAAAAATGTAAGTCTGAATATTAATGCATTTCTATTTGAAAATGTTGATTTTGTCCCTTATAATATAATTAACAAAAATGTTAATTCCGTTCTTATTAACAAAAATGTTAATTTCGTTCTTATTAACAAAAAGTGCTAATCTTGTTCTTATAATCATATTTGACAAAATTGTTATTTTTAATTAAACAAATTTTGACAAAATTGACATGTTATTCTAATTAAACAAGTTTGACAAAATTGATATTTTATTCACTAATCATTCTTATGACAAAAAATATCATTTTATTCACTGATCATTCTTTCCAATGTTCGTGTGTCAAAATAGAAGAAGAACTCTATTATGAACTAAATTAATACAGGTCTAAAATAAAAAATATAATTTTTATTTTAGATCAAAATCTAACCAAACACATACATCACAGTCATCATCATCAACAAACACAATTCAAATATCATACATCGCAGAACTGAATAAATTAACATACATACAAGGAACTTAAATGGCGATAAAATAATTAATATTTTAATTAATTTTAAACATAGAAATCTCACATTTCTTTATAATTCTGAATTTCCAACATGCTCTAAACCAGTTCCAGTCTGTACCATCATGTAGAGTTCGTTCATGTGATCCCAACGCACCTGAAATCGTCTGATTTCATCGTCGTTTGAATGAATTACACAGTTTTAAATTTCTAAACTTTTATACCCTAATAATTAATTAAAATAATTAACAAAATACTGATTACTTTGATTAACAAAAAAGGCCGCCGCGTTTCCTTTCTTCGTTCTTTTTCTGAAACGAGAGCCCATTCTTCACGATCAAACTCCTCCAAACCCCCCCCCACTTCGAGCGCAGAATTCCAGAGATCCACAGCATCATTTCAGATCATGGCCATTGGTTAGAAGGGTCTTGGTGTGTCGAACGATTTTGCAGAGGTTACTTTTTGAATTTGGTTGACGGGTTAGAAGAGAAAAGAGGAGAAAGATCACTGTGTTTCAGCCATTGAAAGATAGAAGGGGTGGCGGCTGTTTTAGGTTGTTTAGAGGATTAGGGTTTGAATAGGCTAAGTATTTATAAATTTATTTAATCCTCCTTTTTATTTTTAATAAATTTAATTACTACTTATCTTTATTTAGAGATGAAACTTCCCATTTCCATTCGTTTAATTAATGTAGTTAATTAATGAGGGTAGTTAAAGAAGGAAAACTTCATTTCCTTTCTTTAAATTATTTAATTAATAGGGAGAATATTATCTGCATAGAGAGAGAAACCTTTCATTTATTGGTTTATTATCAATTTGATTTAACAAACATGTGACATATATGCGAGTACAAATAAATGTATGATAATGTAATTTTTTTCTTCTAAGTGCAACATGTGGTACGAGCAATAAATGATAGGAAGGTATAGACATATAATTTAAATCATTAGATGGTAAATTATATAAATAAAATGAGAAATAAATAAAAGTTAACATATATAATTAATTAGATTCCTCATTAGGATACAACATATAAATGAAATTAACTAACATCATGATACAAGTATATATATATATCCAATATTCAAAGCATGTGTTTAATTCTTTTCCTCTTTTAACTTTTAATGAAAATAAACTATTTCTATTATCAAGACTTGAAATAAATAGTGAATTTTAGATGAAAACTATATGTATGTATGAGTTAAATTCAATCAAAACCCCCCAATAATACAAATCACAAAATTACAACAATCAGTCCTAAAATATTTGTGTGTTGACAAAATTCCCTTTTTTTTAAAATCCAAATACCTAATTGAAAACATTATTTATATATAAAAACTTTCAAGTCTAATGTTATAATTAGTTATGAAAGATAACAATCTAACATTTTACTAACCGAGTATAAAGTTCAAATTAACCTTTAAGATATAATTTAATCCATTAACATGAATATAGAATTTTAGATCGAAAGTTAGAATCTAAATTAAATTTATAAAACCAACGATCTAAAATGAATCATTGTACTACAACTTATATTGATTTAGTTTTAATTTAACATAATGAAGAAAACGATATGTTACTTGAACAAGAAAGCTATTAGATCCAAACAATTACATTTATATTAAGTATTTAGAAACAAATCTATATTTGAACATTTTAAAGCACAACAAAAATTAAATTATTTGATTCATCAAATAAACAAACAATCAACTATTCAACAAACAACGTCATCTTCATTAGCAGTTGTAACACCCCACGTCCGTTAGTGTCACTCACAAAGGGAATGCACTAAGTTCTGTGGAGCATTTAGGGTAAAAGATGCAGATAAATTACAAGACAGACAGAATTTAAACAGCGGAAAATAAAACTTTTCTTTATTGATAAAATAGTTTGTACAAAGATTTCTTTACAATATCAGAGTGTCATCTGTCTTACAAAATAAAGAAGCATAAAAATACATTTATATTCCCCAATGTGGCAAGAACCAGCCATAGCATCTGAAAAGAGGATCCAAGCAAAACTTCGACAAATCTTCAAGCCGGGAAAGAGTGACAGTCCAACTTAACCTGAGTTATACTATTCCCTCCTCTACTACCTGGGGGGGAAACGGAAGAAAAGAAGACGAAAGAAAAACAGAGTCAGACATAAAGCCTGAGTAAGTTTAGTAACTTCTAGCATGTGAACATGGAAAAACAAAACGACATGAATTAACTGAATACAAAATTACACCATGACGATAGGGTCAACAAGATTAGACAAGGTAATCACAAGATATGCTAAGATAAGACTGACTGGATATGCTTTAATACTTTCGCCGCTTCGCTATTTCCTTGTTATATCTCTGCACCATCTAACTCGTGTCCCAACTAGTAACGATAACGTGATCCCAATCCCTGTATTTTCCATTGCCTTCCGGCATACATTCATTATTTGTTACCTGGATCAAATCTAGGGTTTTCTATCAAGTGCTTTCTAGATTTAACTAGAGTTTACGCTATCCGCTGAACGCTTCTCGGATTCAGGATTTATGCCACCTAGTTCAACTAGGAATTATGCTACCGGTCGAACGATGCCCCCAAGTCTAGTACACACTACCTAGAGTGGTATATGTTCCTATACTTCCCCACGCCTGTATCGCGAATCGTTATCGCTTGTCTAAATGCACATGTCCTGTAATGTGCGACCCGAGTCCTGTGTCAGGGCAAATCAAGGAATACAGAACTCGGTCGGGAGCTTTCAGATATCTACCGATGCAGATGCTAAGGTCTGTTTTTATTCCAGTGGCTATGGTCCCACTTGACCCCTCCCTCACCTAATGAAAGGCACCCTTTGTAAAATGAGAACTATACGCCGGCCGCCGGTGCCCCACTATCCTATGGCCATCCTCACCCATAACTAGATAGCAATTATGGTCTTTTGGAGTTCTCCACCTTTCCGCTTCACGTATCTCGACTGAGTCAAGATGGATGGTAGACGACGAGTTGCTATCACAGGGCTACCGTTTTCTCGTCGAATCACGTCGGTCCATCCTAGTCTTTAGGTTGCCATATATATTGCAACCAAGGCATACCCCTGGTTCTTCTACGCAGACCTTAACCTCTGTGAGCCCAGGAGGATCATCTGCAGTCTCACAGAGGGATACCAAGAGTACCCTTACGTCCCCTCGAAGCCTCGGGCTTCGTAACCCAATTCGTTGGAGCCTTCTCGGACGGACATTCGCTCCTTCCCGTGTTATACTAAGAATTACTACTTAGTTCTCTTTCCCGTCAATTTGGGTTGGTTAAGTGTCATTAGTCAATTCAAGCTAACTTAACCCTCTTCATTTATCCTGATAAACTGGTCAAGTGTTATCAATAATTCATGTTGACTTAACCTTACCCTAAACCAAGTTATATTGGTTAAGTATTTCTTATTACTTAACCCTACCCCTTCACCTTGTATTGGTTAAGTGTTCCCTTTTAACTTAACCTTGCCCGTCTGTTTTAACTAACATGTTATTCATGGTTAAGTATTATCCCTTCATGTTTTAGACTTAACCCCATTCCTTTATCCCAACCTGTTGGTTAAGTGTTCAAGTTTACTTAACCCCTACGGTCTAGCCCAGCTAACATATTAAATAGGCTAAGTGTATTAGATTTTACTTAACCCCAACCTCTGGTCTAGTTAACATGTTAATTTGGCTAAGTGTATTAACTTTACTTAACCCCACCTTCTAGTCTAGTTAACATGTTAATTTTGCTAAGTGTATTAACTTTACTTAACCCCTACAAATCTTGTCTTGTTACCTTGAGTCTGGTTAAGTGTTTCTATGGACTTAGCCCTCCCATTCTAGCTTAACTGTGTTAAGTTGGTTAAGTGTTCCTATGGACTTAACCCTCCCATTCTAGCTTAACTGTGTTAAGTGTTTTTATGAACCTAACCCCACCCATCAGTTTAGTTGTCATGTTGAACTGGTTAAGTGTCTTAGTTAACTTAGCCCTACCATTCTTGTTCTAGCTTTAATTAAGTAGATTGAAGCTATGACCACTCACATTAGACAGATATTGTTGCGAATACTGGATGTGCCGGTTGGTTCCGGGCAAGTTTACATCACAACTCAGTCTAACCTCAGGTTAGGCGTATTCGTGTTTTCTAAATTCAAAGGGTTTTGATTAGTTTTCAATTCAGGTTTTGAAAGTAACCATCCCGTCCGTCGGATCAGTTAGGGATAGCCAGGGAGAGCAGGAAACTTGTATTTTCCAAACCCAATCCTAGACACTATCCTCTCTGTCACCTTAGAACTTTCTGGTGTGTTATTAAAAGAGATGTCGTTTAACAAACCTTTAATTTGTCTAAGTTTACATTTCTCGTTTAGAACAAACTCTATAAGTAAATTATTCCTAATTTACTTATTTCCTAATTTCCCTTTTAATGTAAATTGTCAACATTCATTCTTATGGCCCATTTTTCCCTCTAAATCATGTTTATGCTTTTTGGTATGTAAACTATACCAAATCAAGTGTCATTAACCATGATTTTGCTAAACCTGCCAATTACTCCCTATTATGGCCAATTTCAAATTTAGGCCAATATATTTACCATTCCAAATTAGCTAATCCAATTCCAATTCAACATTCTAATTCATGTCAAACTAGACTTATTACTCTAGTTCACTATTCATGTAAATGCTAGATTTACATGTCGATACTAGATTCAGGCTACTCAATCTATAGTTCATGTCAAATTTATCCAACTTGCATTCTTATGAACATGCCATAATGCGTGTTCCCAATTTATGCCAATTTCCAAGTTAAACTACATTTTTAGTAAATTTCATATTTTGCCCAAACCGCATTCCCACCGTTCGTATAATCGTGATTTAGTCTAGATTTATAAATAAAGCTAGGTTCGTAGAAAATAGGGAATGAACCAAAGCTGTTATGCGAAAGATAGACATACTAACTGGCATAAAAAGGGTTGAATAACGACGTCGGTTCAAGAACATGGGTAGACCTAACTTAATAGGTAAATTCCCAAGGTCTAAAACCAAAGAAAACAAAGAATAGACAGAATAGGGACGTAGGTTCAAGAACATGGGTAGACCTAACTTAATAGGTAAATTCCCAAGGTCTAAAACCAAAGAAAACCAAGGATAGACAGAATAGAAAGATCAGGTTTAGACCCAATTTCACAGCAACCCTTTCCTAGTCAGAAATCATAGGTGTTTAGTCACAGTTGTCCTTGTTATATCATAGGCAAAAGTTTATGTTTCCAAATCAAAAGCATAAGCTTAGTCAAGGAAATAATTCTCATAGTCACAGTCACAGTCATAGGCAATGTCCATAGTCATAGGAAATGTTCATAGTCATAGGCAACGTTCATAGTCATAGGCAATGTCCATTGTAACGACCCGGGATTTTAGGGCCAATTTAAAATTTTTATTTTAATGAATTTAAAGTATTTTAAATGATTGATTTATTTTAATCGAAGTTAAAACGAATAAATTTAATTTATATAAAAGGAATTGAAAACAAGCGCTGCAGTTTGAAATTTTGACTTTAAACTTTGACTGAATGTACAGGATTCAAAATAAGACGAATTTTAGTGAAACCAAAAATATTTAAATCTGTTTCAGAATATCTTTCTAATGAATCTGAAAAATTGAAATTTCACTTTATAATTTATAAGTTATGTCAAAATTAAAATTTAGAAAAGTCGCTATGAAATGAATATATATAATATATAAAGGTCAGAATGGCCACTTTTTACATACGAAGGAATCGGAACTCGAAACCATTTCCATTGAGTTCAGAATGACGTTTCTGCATTGAAAAACAGTAAACACTTATATATTTTAAGTTTCAGAAATTATTGTTTTCAAATTGTATTTTTAATATTAAATATATTCGCCCTGAAAATAGCCATTTTTCAAAAAAGCTCAGAATTGAACGAAACAAATTTTGTTGTGATCGTATCGGCATAAGAAAGCCAAAAATAATTTTTCCGGATTTTTCTGACTTCGTATGTGGCCCCGGCAAAATTATATTTACGTTCGAATTTAAAATAATGGATTTATTTGAAAATAAAAGAAAACCAGACTGTAACTTCAGAATTGGACCATGGGGATAGCACCATCGCGTTCAGAAGGCGTGAAAACATTAAGTTCGACAGTCGTTGAGCGCGAATCGGAGACCGTACGTGAAAACTGAAATTTCTTGAATTAATAAATTAATTAAATAAAAAAATAAAACCCTAATATACTAGTATATATACGCTCGTATACGGCCGCTCAATCCTTCTTCTTCCTCCATCGTTATCAGCCGCCGAAACCCATATCAGCTCCAATTTTCAAACTCCATTATCTCACTCGTTTCTTGATGGAATTCAGCATACCATATACCGATTCGAAGCTCTTTCCGAGATCTTTAATTTGGTACCAATCTCAGCCTCCCCCGTGACCCGTGCCGCCCGCCCCGAGCCCGAGAAACCGCCGCCGTCGCACGCACGTGGGCCCCGCCTGGCACCACCGAACGCCACCATCTTCCCGGCGTGAAAAGACCTCTCCAAGCCGGTCAACGTCCAACAAACGGTTCGTGAAATCATCGCCTATAACTCCAGAAATCCGGATTTGAAATTCTGAACGAAATCTGGAAATTCAATGGTTATTTCTATCTCAGATTTTGTAACGCTTTTAAGCGTGACTGCAGCAGATGTTAAAAGTCAGTTTATTTAAAACATCAATAACTTTTTCATATAAACACCGATTCTGAAAATTTCAGATCCGATGGAACCGTGACTTCGAATACAACTTTAATACAGAGCAATTGGGAACAAACTCTAATCTAATTGAGGTGAGAATCCTATTTATTTTATTTAAGTAATTATGTTTTAATTATTGATGTTCACATTCATAATCATATATGTATGTGTTATTCTGCGCTGTGATAACTTAGATGTTATTTATGTTTTATTGTTGTTATGGCAAATATATTCGCTTGGTTTGATGCGATAAATCTCATAATAAATTGAGATTCTAAATTTGTGAATACGCGATGAAAATTATAATTATTATATGCTTATCCAAGCAATGTGAGAATTCACTTAAACTTAAATTGAATTGATTTAATTTATAAAGCTGTATGTGAATCTGCTATGATCTAAACTGTATGTGAATCTGCTATGACTTAATCTGTATGTGTATGCTAGGACTAAAACCACTGCATGTTGATTGACAATTTTTGTCAATATTAGAATAAGAAATTTTTACTGTATGTTGATTGACATATTTGTCAATATTTAAATAGGAAATGTTGGAATTGTTCATTGTATGTTAGAGTGACATTTTGTATATATTATAGAAAATGACATCGTATGGTAAAGATAACATTTTTTTTATATGTTAAAATAGAATTATATATAGTATGTTGTATGGACACTATTTTTGTTATGTTAAGAATGGGAATTAGCACCGTATGTTAATGAACAATACTTTGTTCATTATTAAAATAAGAAAAGCACCGTATGTTAATGAACAATATTTTGTTCATTATTAAAATAAGAAAAGCACCGTATGTTAATGAACAATATTTTGTTCATTATTAAAATAAGAAAAGCACCGTATGTTAATGAACAATATTTTGTTCATTATTAAAATAAGAAAAGCACCGTATGTTAATGAACAATATTTTGTTCATTATTAAAATAAGAAAAGCACCGTATGTTAATGAATAATATTTTGTTCATTATTAAAAATAAGAATATGGCACTATATGAAATGAACTAATTTTTGTTCATTATAAATTATAGAATATGCCACCGTATGTTGATGAACGCTATTTTTGTATCATTATTAAAATAGTATTATACACCGTAGGTTGATGAACGCTATTTTGTTCATTATTAAATTAGTATTACACACTGTTTGTAAGAATGACAAATTTTGTCAAGATTAAAAGTAAAATTTGCCACTGTAGGTTAATTGACAAATTTTGTCAATATTAAAAATAGGATTTGTCACTATATGTTAAATGACAAATTTTGTCAATATTGAAATAGAAATTATTCACCGTATGTTAATGAGCAACTTTGTTAATATAATGTTCACCGTATGAAATTAACATTTTTATTTAATGTTTAACATATAAGAATGCATTGTATGTGAATAGTATTTTTGTCATTTTTATTTAATGTTTAACATATAAGAATGCATTGTATGTGAATAGTATTTTTGTCATTTTTATTTAATGTTTAACATATAAGAATGCATTGTATGTGAATAGTATTTTTGTCATTTTTATTTAATGTTTAACATATAAGAATGCATTGTATGTGAATAGTATTTTTGTCATTTTTATTTAATGTTTAACATATAAGAATGCATCGTATGTGAATAGTATTTTTGTCATTTTTATTTAATGTTTAACATATAAGAATGCATTGTGTGTGAATGGTATTTTTGTCATTTTTATTTAATGTTATAAAAATATAAGTTTGCATTGTATGCAAATAACATTTTTGGTCATGTTATAAAAATATAAGTTTGCATTGTATGTTAAATAACATTTTTGGGCATGTTATAAAAATATAAATTTGCATCGTATGATAAAATAGCATTTTGTAAAACATGAAAATATTTACCGTATGATTGATTGATACTTATTTTGTTAAATATGAAAATGTCACCGTATGATTCATTAACATTATTTTTTAATGTTATGTACTAAGAAAATGAACCGTATGAGATTAACATTCATTTGTGTTAATATTAGAATTATAGAAAAAATTTCACCGTATGTTGAAGGGAAATTTTTTGTTAATGTTATATAGAAAATTTCACCATATGATAATTTAACATTTTTGTCTATATTAAAAATATAGAAAATGCATTGTATGATTCATTAACATTTATTTCTAATGTTAATGGAATGGAAAATAAAAGAGAAAAACTCACTATATGGTTCATTAACATTTATTGTATGTAAATGTAACATTATTTTAAATGTTAATAAAAAGAGTATTTCTATCGTAGGAAGAGTACATTATTTTTAATGTTAAAAATAAGTAATTTACAATGCATGGGAAATCGACATTAGTTATAATGGTAATTTAAAGAGGATTAACTGTAGGAAAGAGATTACATTTTATTTATGCATTATATTATAAGAATAACACCATTGTATGATATTAACATTTTAATGTTAATGTTAAAAAGAAAATAACACTGTATGTAGTTAACATTATTTTTAATGTTAATATAAGAGAAAATTTCATCGTATGTCAAGTTAACGTTTAATTTTAATGTTAACACATAAGAATTTATACCGTATGGTATTAACATTATTTTATAATGTATATAAAAAGAGAATTCACCCCTTAGGAAGAATTAACATTATTTATAATGTTAAATAAAAGAAATGAAACTGTATGTAAGGTTTAACATTATTTATAATGTTAAATAAAAGAAATGAAACTGTATGTAAGGTTTAACATTATTTATAATGTTAAATAAAAGAAATGAAACTGTATGTAAGGTTTAACATTATTTATAATGTAAATAAAAGAAATGAAACGTATGTAAGAATAACATTATTTATAATGTTAAATGAAAGGTAAGGAACTGTATTGAAACATTAACATTTTTTTTTATAATGTTAAGATTTAAAGAACTTACACCATAGGAAAGTGTTCATTATTCATAATGAAATTGGTAAAGAAATATACAAAGAAATGAATGGGATGGCACATTATAATTTACATTCTTAAATGAAAATTATAAAGTATAAAATAAATAATAATGAATTAAAAGGGAAGAATTATCGTCTAATCATAAACTATATTGTCATGTAAGTAGAAAAGTAAAAATAAGAGAAACGACAGTTATATATAGGAGCGACGAGTTAAACGAGCTATTTATATATATTTATATATATATAATTATAATTAAACGAATTGAGCGCGGTAGTTCGCGTTTTGAAATCGAACTTTTAAACGAATATACTGGAAGATCCGACCGTCGGATTTTCCCAAAACTGAAACCGTTAGGACCGTCTTGGAAAAATCTTTCCAACGATATATGCTACGCTAAAATCCAACGGTTAGATTTTGAGGAAAGTGAAAAACAAAATTGATGGAAAACAGCGCCAAGGTCGCCCTTGACCTGAAGCGTCGTTAAATAAGGAAATTAATTATATTAAAATAATTAAGGCAAGAATTAATCGTTATAAAATAAAATAACGATATGAAATATGTTTTTCTCAAAATATATGAATGCGAGATTATTCGGAAAGTCCGGGTTAATCCCATTCCAAATGATCGTACGATTTCAAGAATTCAAGTATGAAGACGGCGTATGAAGACCGTAAATCTCCCCTCGAATGGACAACGATCAAGACTCTGAATTGGTTTGATCCCAATTCAAGGGTCGGGGTAATTGCCCAAACGTACGTGTTGATTTCACGGGTTTGACCCTAGTTCAGACCTAGAGCATGGGTATAAATGGATGGTGTGTCTGACATCGTACCCCACAAAATATTATGTTGTTGATATTCAGTTAATATATAAACGATTGGTGGCAGAGAATTCATTCTCTACTTAACACCCGTTTATATAGTGACGGACGATCAATAGTACGGTATGGAGTGGCGGTGTGGCATACTAAGATGCAATGATCAGGGTTTCTTGTTGAAAAGCAGAACCTTGTGGTATGAAGAACATGACTTCACGAGCCTCACAAACCGGTAGAGTCTAAAAAGGGGGAAGGGAACGCAGGGAAAGTAGCACGTTTCTTTCTAGTTAGTAGTCATTTTACTTTTGGAGGATGATGAAATGAGGCGCCTCAGATAGGTCCTATAGGACCGGGGAACGTGTGCTTAGGAATTGCCAATCCTCTAAGCTGAATGTGAGGACCGGCCCTGCAGGATCCAAGGGTTAACTGCGGGTAATCCTGAGACGTTAACTAGAGCGTCTCGAATCGGTAAGGAGTCCTCCCTAGCCTGGACTCATGATGGAAACCCAAATTTCCAATACGACCCCGACGGTTTTGATTGTATAACTAGTATTGGAGGCATAATATATGGTACCTATGCTTCCTAGGATTAATACATTGCTTTGAATTGTTTTAAAACATATACACCCTAATAATAGTATTAGTTTCGTATTTGGCGTATTTAGCATGTTTAACCACCATAAGGTAAAACTCTATCCTCTTGGTGTGCGTTGCATTGTGTGATGGGACCTGAGTCTTATGGTGGTTCCATTTTTCAAAAGACATTGCGTTGTGTTACGTTTTATTTATCTGTACTGACACTATAGTTATGCACGGCAATCCATTGGTACAACCCGTTCCGCGTTAGCGGCGTGGTCTTTGGATTTGCCTTATTAGTATAAGTTATTTAAGACTTCTCACACCAGTCCCACGACTGACCCATAGTTTGTTTCATCTTTTTGCAAACTTGGGTGCCCTCTCTTCTACACGGGCAGCCAAGTAGACAGGTTCTTTCTTTGCTTGGAGCTTTTCTTTGAAGCTGCTTATTTTCTCTCTCTTGGATTCTGCTTGGGAGAAGAGGTGATGACTTGGAGCTTGAAGACTTTTATCTTTTGTTTCTATGGCATCTTTTCTTTTCTTTTTAGACATCAAACTTATTTCTTTCCTGCAAACTTGTTGTAATAGCTTAGATTCTGTGACTGTGGATTTTCTGTGATTGATGACATTATATTTTTCCGCTGCTATAATGTTATTACTCTATGAATCTCCTTTGCTATATTGTATCTGTGTTCTGTTTTATTGTATTTATGTTGTATTCCAAAAATGATTTCTCCTGCTTTCACTCGTGGAAGTTTGGGGTTATCACATCCATAGTCATAGGCTATGTTCATAGTCAAAGAGGCATACAGTCTTATTTGTCCTTGAATCATAACAGTTCTTGATTAGGTCCAAGAATATAGGCACTGATTCGAATAGAGAGAGAGAGAGATTTGGCATATTCTTTTATTCCTTTAATTTCATGTCACGAACAAAGAAAAACGTTCAAATCTAAAAATAACTGACTTACAGAGATTAGATTAGAATAGAAAGGAGGCGTTGCTATGATTCATGCGACGTTTAGCCTTTAATCCTTATCTTGAAGCTTTGAATCTCTTCTTGAAAATCTTTTAGCAGCATTTTCTCGTCTTGGTTTATTTTATATATATTATTTTATTTATATATTTTAGAGGAGGAGGAGAAGCCATGTCTAACAAGAATCTTTGCAGCATAAAGGTAGAAAAGAATTGTGAATAGAGAAGAAGACCAGGGCTGTTTATATAGAGTTTCTGATTGATTTGAGCCATCAGATGAAGATAGGAGGAATCCAGTCCATACACGTCAAGAGAGCCAATCAAAATTTGACACGTCAGCCTTAGTGACACATAGGGACTCAGAATATGTCATACAGCCAATCAAAGAAGGCCATGTCAGCACTTATCATCCCCCGACCAATCATACAAAGCCACGTAGAAAAAGAACAATCTTTGACTAGGGGTGTTAAACGGACAGGACGGTCCGATGTACGACTCGGTCCGAAGGGGTAATGTGTCCGGTCCGTGTCCGTACGATTCTCATTTAGGACATGATTTAGGACAAGAATATGTGTACGAAAATATGTCCGTCCGAAAATGTTCGATGTTTTTCTATTGTCCGAAGCATGTCCGTCCGTTGTCCGGCTCGTACGAACAATGTCCGAGCCAACTCCTCGTCTGGTCCGTGTACGTCCGAAAGCCTTATAGGACAGGACACGAACACCCCTCTGTCCGGTCCGGTCCGCCCGATTAACACCCCTATCTTTGACCAACAAAAACTGTGCCACGTGTACATGTCATATATATATATATGTGCATATATGTATATATATATATATATATATTTCCTATATATATATATATTTCTTTTTATTTATTTTCCTAGTTAACCATTTATTTGAACCGCGTTCACACTAAGCCACTTTCTAGCCATTCCCCTAAAACAAAAATATGACGCTGGCGGGGATCGAACTCTGTACCTCCTGTATGCAAGTCACATGTTCCAACCAAATGAGCTACTAAGTCTTTTGCTTACAAACCTTAGAACAATGCTAAACATTATTCTTTTCCCATTCTTCTTTTTTTCATGTTTTGCTGCAATATTTAAATTAAAGATATCTTCTTCATACGTTACCCGTTTTGCGCAAACTCGGACTCTATCTCAAGCAGAATTCCGAGACGAACGCAATGGCGTAACCCGTTTCCCTTAATTCTTTGATTTCAAATTAATTATACTTTAATTTATTAATTTATTGTTAATGAAAATTCGGGGTGTTACATTCTCCCCCACTTAAAAGGATTTCGTCCCCGAAATCTTCAAGTTAGGAAGAATGTGTCCTACCATCCAATCACCCATCTACTCAACCATTCAATCACAGGCATTCATCGTCCTTAAAAGATTTCTAATTCTTTCATGTTTATATGCATAGTGTGTGTATATGTCCTCATCTAATGCAAAATCAGGCGGTCTACTGATTCAGTTGACCTCCTTAATGCAAATCATGTCAGTGCCCTGCGTCCAATATGTATGCAAATCCTAATGATACATTTTATTTCTATATGAGTGCACAACCATTCACTCAAATGCAACATCCATATGATAGCACATTAAGTTTAATTCATAAACAAATACATATGTGTGAATGTGTTATAAAAGTAACTGAGTCATTTTAGTGCCTATGGTGTGCATATGTATCCACGAGCATCCACTTGCAACCACTTGCAACCATTCAACCATAACATGTTTCAAATACATGTTTACATCCATTGGCTTCTACCTAAGGATCGATGATACGTCCTAGAGGATATACTTTGGAAAGAGAGAAACAATTATGCGCAAAGCTCCTACACAAAGAAATCAAGGATGCACCCTTAAGAAAAATGGTATGACGCTAGTATCTAGCCTTCTTGAGCTTTACTCCACTGTATCTTAACTAATTTAACTTCACGATTGTGAAGTTTCTAACCTCCAATTCCAAAATAAACAGATGTCAATCACGGTACCAAGTATATGTACTAAGATGATTAGAGGTCTCCCTCTTATCCGCCATGCCATAACTATAGGGGTCGAAAGGTTACTACGTGCTTTTTAGAGTACCTGCCACAACTATTCATCTCTCACGCAAACCATCCTAGTCGAACTCGACATTCCTCAAGTACAAGCCCCAAAGGCCTAAACCAATATCAGACAAGCACCCAAGGAATATCTCCTCCGAATTTAGATGATCTACGTGAGATGATATAAGCAAACTTGATAGCTATTCTCAAATCCCAAAATAAACTGGTCGGACCAGCAATTGGATTTGAGACTCTAATGGGATCTTTCTACTTTACAAGTACTATGGTGCAGAGACTCAACTAGGGAAGTGGATATAAACAAATGCGAAGTGCTAAATCCAAAGGAAAGAGTACGAACAACACAACTAGACTCTGCCAACAGAACTTTACTACCTTTCTCCTAGGTACGCTTGGTGGTGAAAGTATGTACTTGCCCTTCTGAAAATCTTGTTCCTCATTCTTGCCTTTGTCCCTAATTATATGCCCTATCATACCCTAGTAAAGATACTCCCTCTTGTCTTAGGTTTTATGATTTCTTCCTCCTTTGTGAGCTAAATCTACATCCATGAATTCCTCGTCCTCGGGTTGTGCTACTTAGCCAAACTCCTCATCCCCTTCTGTGTGTAGTCATGTTGACAAATCCCTCGAAAGCTGCCTCCATCGTACGGAAAACCCAACTAATCTTGGAAGAAAGCTAACCGCGGGTGAAACTACTACGGTTATAGATGGAAGTCGGGCACTACTTCGCCCATCGATGAGGTTACCTCCCAGAAAGCCAGGAGCCCCAGAGACTCAAGAAAGAAGGAGACAAGAATTCAAACAGAGGAAGAGAAGACAATGCGTATGGCTTTAGGGAATATGCCTTTAAAACAAATCTTTTCTCTTGAAAATGCTTCTTTTAAAATTGTTTGAAAATAATTTTTCAAATCCCTTATCTGATCTGGTAACCTTCAGCTCTGATACCACGTGTAACACCCCACGTCCGTTAGTGTCACTCACAAAGGGAATGCACTAAGTTCTGTAGAGCATTTAGGGTAAAAGATGCAGATAAATTACAAGACAGACAGAATTTAAACAGCGGAAAATAAAACTTTGCTTTATTGATAAAATAGTTTGTACAAAGATTTCTTTACAATATCAGAGTATCATCTGTCTTACAAAATAAAGAAGCATAAAAATACATTTATATTCCCCAATGTGGTAAGAACCAGCCATAGCATCTGAAAAGAGGATCCAAGAAAAACTTTGATAAATCTTCAAGCTGGGAAAGAGTGACAGTCCAACTTAACCTGAGTTATACTATTCCCTCCTCTACTACCTGGGGGGGGGGGGAACGGAAGAAAAGAAGACGAAAGAAAAACAGAGTCAGATATAAAGCCTGAGTAAGTTCAGTAACTTCTAGCATGTGAACATGGAAAAACAAAACGACATGAATTAACTGAATACAAAATTACACCATGACGATAGGGTCAACAAGATTAGACAAGGTAATCACAAGATATGCTAAGATAAGACTGACTGGATATGCTTTAATACTTTCGTGTAACGAGCAGGAATTTCGCTCGGTCCGAACCAGTCGCTAAACCGACCCAGACCGTTCGAAACGCCCTATCGTTTGAGAACAAGCCACAACAGAACGCATATAAAGGAACATTTCATTGCTTATTACAACAATGCATCAGATTACAAGAATATACAGAGTATAAATGAATATTACACAGAAATATCAGAGATTCAAATTACATTTAAATACATAGCAGCGGAAAATAATATAATACACAACTAGAAGAGATATACGGATACAAAGCTTTCCGGATATCGTTCCAGTTGTAAACCAGGATCCTGTGAATATAAATCTGCAAAACCAAAACTACTAGCTGCCCGTGTCAAAATAGGGGCACCCAGAGTTTAGGTTAAAACAATAAACTCCAGGTCAGTCATGTGACTGGTGTGAGAACTAAAACAGTTATTAATCTTTATTTTAAAGTTAGGTAAATCAAGGGACCACGCCGTATAACACGGAACGGGTTTCCTCCCAAGAATAGCAGTGCATAAAACAAACAGCGCAATGCTAAAAAAAGAAAAATGAAGCTGTTATAAGACCCAGGTCCCATCACACAATGCAACGCAGCCGAGGATAGGGTTTTCCCTTATAACAGCCAAAGAATGCTTGATACGGTTAAAACAAATCGTTTGATACTATTATAAGTGCATAGTGTATAAAACAACTTCAAATCATAAGTATCAATCATAGGCGGCATGAATGGCCCATAACACTATGTCGCCATACTAGGTTCTACAATTAAAACCGCAAATGTCACGTATTTGGAAGTTGGATTTCCATCTATGAACCGAGGCAAAAGATAGTCCTCAACCGATTCGAGACTGCCTAGTCCGAGCCTCAGGAACAGCCGCAACTGCCCCATGGATCGTCAGGGCCGGTCCACCGATGTGGATTATTATGCCTGAACACTACGTCTCCCCACCCTATGGGGTGTAAGTCTGGTCCGTCTGCCGGCCAGAATGCATCGGCCAAAACCGATATAACCGAGGCGCCTCGCAACAGCAACAACCACATAAGTCAAACTCGTCAGGGCGTGTAAAACCACTGACGCCACTTCTAACTAGGAAGAAACGCATGCCCTCCCTGAGGTCCGTCTCCCGTTTTTGATTCATACCGAGTGTGAAGCTCGCGAATTCACGTTACACAAAGCTGTGCCACACAGGCTGTGCTTTGATCATCACCACAAGACTTTGCTTTTCAACAGAAGCCTTGATCACTTGCCACTTAGGCATGCCACACAGGCAATTCACTCCATGCGATTGATATCCATCAATATATAACCCCTGAGCTCGTACGTCTCAGAGAAGGGCGTTAAGCAAGAGAATAAATTCTCTGCCGCCAAACAGATATATATTTAATAGAGATCAATCACACAGACTAAAATCCAATGTCAGACACACAGTCCATTTACAAGTCCGTTCTGGGTCTGAACGAAACCGGAGGCACCTAGTACCTCGCATATCCATCGATCTCCAAGTACGTCTGGACGATCACCAACTGTTTCCATCTTCTTGGGTGTACAGCCCAATCAAGATCATCAGTTATCACCCAAACGACGTGAAGACTTCCGGTCTTCGACCACCGTCTTCATCTTCGACACCACGTCGAATCAGTTATTCAGAATGGGATAAACCCGGTCTTTCCGAATAACTCGCGTATATTTTAAATAAGTGTTACACAAACACAACATACGCCTCATTCCAATTCAGAATATTCTTTTATTCACAAAAGCACATTCTTAGGGAAATGTTCCCATTAATTTTATCCAAGATAAATTCTTCTAAATTTATTCTTTAATCTCCTTTGAATATCAATTCAAACTAGTCGGGATTAGCGAACCACACCGAAGAAATCATTTATTTTATTTCCCAATCCCAACCTATTCATCCCATGAAGTAAAATTGGTTATACTTCATATCTAACACCACGGTGTTATCGGTAAATTCAATTACCATTTCACGTTCAAATCTAATTAAAGATTTAACTATCGCCTGGAGCAAAACTGGTGATACTCCATTTTCGATCATTTCAATCTAATTAAAGATTCATTAAAACTCCACTTAGTTTTAATCTTTAACTGGGTTAAAGAATCAGTGTCATTTAAAACACGGTTCACGATAAACCCAAAATCACATTCCATTAATTATCGGGTTAAAGAACAAGTGTTATTCAAAACACTGTTCACGATAAACCCAAAAATCAATACCAATTCAATTCCAATTAAATATCGTTTAATTGGTACACTTCATTAAATCTATATAAAAAGATTTAATCTTTTCTCAACTGGGTTCAAGAACAGTGTTAGTGAAGACACCATTCACGACAAACCCAAATCACATTCGATATTCAATACAAGGCTCTGAATAGAAAATATATCGGCTTATATTCAATATCAAATCCTACGACTAACAAATGTCGTATTGGAAATAACGATATAAATATATATCTTTCAAATTTCCATAACAACATCTGTATAATCACGAATTTCAACATCGAAATATTCCGAAGACAATTTCGATTCAAATCCACTCCAATGCAATCATTGGAAATTTTGGTTATTTTCAAAACCCTTTTCAAATTCAATTTATTTATTTAAAAATAAATAGAATTATAATTCTAGTTCAAAACTAGTTCATTTCGATAAAAATCTATTTTTATCTTTTCAAATATGGAGTTTTTCATCCCAAATCTTCACAAATCATTTCTTATGATTTTACACAAATTATTGCTATTTTTAATAATTTTATCAAGGCCCGTACAGTCGATTTCCACCAATGGCCATCGAACTGCACGTATAGCGACCTTTTTCCAATTTGATTTGGACATAATTCCAAATCCAACCGTTAGATTTCAAATTTCTAATATTCGTTAGAAAGCTCTTTTCGATACGAACCCAACGGTTCCGGTTTTAGGAGAATCCGACGGTCGGATCTCCCGTAATGCCCGTTTGAAATAAATGGTCGAAATTCACGAACTGCCGCGGCGCGGCGCGTTCTATTCAGGCCATTATATTATATATATAATATATATTTCGTCGATTTCCTATTCAAAACGAATTATATAAATAGTTTTAAAATTCGTTTCAAAATCTATTTCCACTTCCATTTCAATTCAAAGTAAAATTGAATTCTTCTTTATAAATTCGTTTCAAAATTCATTTCTATTCAATTCAAATTTCAATTCAATTTGAATTCGTTTTCAATTCAATTCATTTCGAAATCGTTTTCAATTCAATTCATTTCAAAATATTCGATTTCGAAATCTCTTTTCAATTCAATTCACTTTGAATTCGTTTTCAATTCAATTCATTTCGAAATATTCGATTTCGAAATCACTTTTCAATTCAATTCACTTTGAATTCGTTTTCAATTCAATTCATTTTGAAATCGTTTTCAATTCAATTCATTTTGAAATCGTTTTCAATTCAATTCATTTTGAAATCGTTTTCAATTCAATTCATTTTGAAATCGTTTTCAATTCAATTCATTTTGAAATCGTTTTCAATTCAATTCATTTCGAAATCGTTTTCAATTCAATTCATTTCGAAATCGTTTTCAATTCAATTCATTTTGAAATCGTTTTCAATTCAATTCATTTTGAAATCGTTTTCAATTCAATTCATTTCGAAATCGTTTTCAATTCAATTCATTTCGAAATGAATAAAATCGATATAAATATCGTTTACGTCAAAATGGCGTCAATCTAATCAACACGGCTTCATAATTTCTATTTTCAAATTTTCTTTATTTTTCAAATTGGAATGAGGCCCAATCAATTACCATATAAAATTAATTATATGGATTTCCATACAACACATGTATATAATAGCATTGAAAAATAATCAACCATCAACCAAAGTGCACTACACTGTATAAGCATCAAATATAGATATTCAACGCTTATAATAGCCTGTCAATCCATCGATCGACATATTTAATCAATCAGGATGAGTGAAATTCATATTTCATCCCAACACCCGTGTGGGGTTTCAAACAAACAAACACAGATTTTATTTGTGCAGTTGGGCAATGTGTAAAATTTATCGTCCCAATCAATGTCATTCAAATAAGTGTACATAAACAAACCGTCTGGTTTGTAAATGAATATTTATTTATTCACCTTCACGTTAAAAATTATATTTTTAACGATAAAACATTTTATTTCAACCTATGAATTTCTATTCAATTCATTTACACAATAAAATGATATTTTTATTTTCCAACATATTTTAGAAAATTTCGGCGGCATAACGGCACGATACTAGAAACGGGACAAGGCCTAGCCTTATCCCCGGACTAGTGAAGGCCCACGCCATTCACATATCAATTTTAATCAATTTCATTTCACCAAACTATTCAAATCAACCCAAACAATCCAACTAACAACACAGCCAAACAAACAAGTCCATGGTCTGTGGACGATTGTGTCGGGTGCTACTAAGCACCGTCTGCATCCTAGTATATATATATAACTAGAAAAGAAATAGAAAGGTGAGAAATTCTCACCGATTGCTATCCTAGCTCCACGGCACTTCATTGATAGAAATCTTCATCGCTATCGCATCTTCGTCATCTTCGTTGCCCGTAGTCACTATATATATAAAAATCACATTTTTATTTCTCTATTCAATATATAAAAATCATATTTTTAGTTCAAAGTTCAATATATAAAAATCGAATTTTTAGTTCAAAGTTCAATATATAAAAATCGAATTTTTAGTTCAAAGTTCAATATATAACAATTCTATTTTTAGTTCAAAGTTCAATATATAAAAATCGAATTTTTAGTTCAAAGTTCAATATATAAAAATCGAATTTTTAGTTCAAAGTTCAATATATAAAAATCGAATTTTTAGTTCAAAGTTCAATATATAAAAATCGAATTTTTAGTTCAAAGTTCAATATATAAAAATCGAATTTTTAGTTCAAAGTTCAATATATAAAAATTCTATTTTTAGTTCAAAGTTCAATATATAAAAATCCTATTTTTAGTTCGCTATTCAATATATAAAAAACAATGACTATATTTATTTTCAAAAACAATGACTATATTTATTTTCAAAAACAATGACTATATTTATTTTCAAAAACAATGACTATATTTATTTTCAAAAACAATGACTATATTTATTTTCAAAAACAATGACTATATTTATTTTCATTCAGCTATTATATATATATATATTAAACAATACATTTATATTCATTAAATTTACTAGAGTAATAAAACAAGGTAAGGGAAAGCTCACTGCTAAAACATGTCTTCATTTTCTACTAAATTCCTGGACCGTGCACCCATCAGCTTCAAAACCTTCCTCCGTCGCCATCGCCAATCCAGATCATCGGAGGATGATCCGCTCCTCCCCTGCCACGCGCGTACGTGGCGCGCACCTCCACCCTGAACCGCACGCAACCCGATTCCCAATCGGATCCCCGAATCCCATCTGAAGCCGACCAATTCGGCCTCCAAATTCGATCAGTACATTAAACGAGAGAAGATCAAACTGGTTTCATTTAGAAGATCAGGAAATTCTCTTCAAATTTCCCCTCTAAACCCTATTTTAGTTCGCTCGATATTGGGAGAAATCAAACGATACATCTTCGTGCGTTTTGGGCTGTTAATCCTGAAGAAGGGCGGCTGGATAATTGTGTTAGGGTTTTGCTAGGGTTAGGCCTTCTAAAGGATATATATATAATAAATTATATTATTATTTTATTCAAAATTTACTTGTTAATCATCCCGACCTCCAAATCAAGCCCAACGAGTGTTGCCGCCAGCTAAATACCCCCATTTCGAACGCAATGGGATATGTATCACAGGCTGATCCGAGCGTTACAATCAGTTTCCGTTTAATTTACATTTAAATCATTATATTGAATTTTTAAACGTACATTTCAATTTACCGGGGTCACATACTGACTCAAAAAAATTCCAGAAAAATATTTTCTAGCTTCGTATTGACGATACGGTCCTAACAAAACTAGTTTCGTCGAATTCTGAGACCATTTGAAAAATGGCCAATTTCCAGTCGATTAAAATCAACTGAAACTGGTCAAACGCGTTTTCCTTTGCCACGCTCACATATTGATTCGAAAAATTATGAAATTTGAAACCTAGCAATAACCTGACATCACGGACCCAACAAAACTGGTTCCGTCGAAATCCGAGGTCATTTGCAAAATGTCCATTTTTAAGGGCCTTATATATATAAAAATATATATAAATTCCACAGCGACTATTTCTAATTTTAAACTGGACATATCTTAACCTTTCTAAGATGAAATCCCAGTTTGTTAACTTCGTTACAAAGATATAGTTATACAGATTCAAATATTTCTTGTTTCGTTCAATTCTGACTTATATTGAATTCTGTATATTCATTTGAAATTAGAAATCGAATTTTCGAACTACCGCGCCATTTTCAATTGCTTTTATAATTATATATAATTATTATATATTCTAACGACGACGTATATAATATATACGTTCGAATTATATTCAAAAATAAATTTCTCGTCGATATTATTTAAAATAATCCATTTTAAATAATCAAAATTCGCTAAAATTGCCAAATTAAAAATTTCAAACTGGCTCGCATTTTACGGGTTGTTACAATCTCCCCCACTTAAAACTTTTCGTCCCCGAAAAGGAACAAAGTCGAAAGCGGTTTGATTATTCAACTCTACGCTCGATCAGGCTTCCATTCTCCAACTCTTTAGTTTCTGAGAATTTTCAAAATTTCAAAATTTTGGCTAACTCCCTAAATTTTCGAAAAATTTCGCCATAACCTCCCTGCACCGGGAGCATCGGGGAATTTCAAATAGCTTCCCCGGTCCTTCAGATCTCAAAAAGAAAAAGAAAAAGCCAAGCGGCTAGCCAATAGGCTCATAAAATCATCATCACCCAAACAAAACAGGAAATTATGTAGTAAACATGTACCTATTTGTCGGGCAAACAAATTTTATTCTCTGCTCTAGCCTCCTTGCTATGACCTGTTCAATGATATATATGTATATGCAAGCAAATGCGACTAATTTTCAATATAATTCAATATTTGGTTCAACTAGGCTAAATGGTTCACAATTATCAACCAAATAAACAAACAACCCAAACATCAATCAATTAGTGAATTAGAGTTTCAAATTCATAAATTTTTGATACATATACAAAAATCAAATTTTTGATGCCAAATCACAACAATAGGCCCTATCTAATTTTGGTTCTCACACCAATCAATAGGAAATATATAGAAAGTCCACTTTCGTCACTCGAACATAAATTCGGATGATGATCGATCAATCATCAGAACCACCCCCGGGCGACTAGAGTGTAATTCTATATCTATCCAGTATATTAAAAATTCGAATACACGCGGATCAGACGTATACGCAAAATCTGTATATACTGGATTGTCCACATCAATATAAATAGATAATCAAATACGAATAATTGATTTTAAATTTTCAAAACAAAATTTGTTTTCATTTGAAAAATATACTCTTCACACCCGTTCTAGGATACTACTGATCCCATCTCTAACGAGTCATTCTAATTGGATATTACTAATCCAATATCTGATGAATTCTTTCGTATGGTTCTAATGTGCCTTGTTCTCCGAGCTTTGTAAACCAAAGCTCTGATACCAACTGTAACGAGCAGGAATTTCGCTCGGTCCGAACCAGTCGCTAAACCGACCCAGACCGTTCGAAACGCCCTATCGTTTGAGAACAAGCCACAACAGAACGCATATAAAGGAACATTTCATTGCTTATTACAACAATGCATCAGATTACAAGAATATACAGAGTATAAATGAATATTACACAGAAATATTAGAGATTCAAATTACATTTAAATACATAGCAGCGGAAAATAATACAATACACAACTAGAAGAGATATACGGATACAAAGCTTTCCGGATATCGTTCCAGCTGTAAACCAGGATCCTGTGAATATAAATCTGCAAAACCAAAACTACTAGCTGCCCGTGTCAAAATAGGGGCACCCAGAGTTTAGGTTAAAACAATAAACTCCAGGTCAGTCATGTGACTGGTGTGAGAACTAAAACAGTTATTAATCTTTATTTTAAAGTTAGGTAAATCAAGGGACCACGCCGTATAACACGGAACGGGTTTCCTCCCAAGAATACCAGTGCATAAAACAAACAGCGCAATGCTAAAAAAAGAAAAATGAAGCTTTTATAAGACCCAGGTCCCATCACACAATGCAACGCAGCCGAGGATAGGGTTTTCCCTTATAACAGCCAAAGAATGCTTGATACGGTTAAAACAAATCGTTTGATACTATTATAAGTGCATAGTGTATAAAACAACTTCAAATCATAAGTATCAATCATAGGCGGCATGAATGGCCCATAACACTATGTCGCCATACTAGGTTCTACAATTAAAACCGCAAATGTCACGTATTTGGAAGTTGGATTTCCATCTATGAACCGAGGCAAAAGATAGTCCTCAACCGATTCGAGACTGCCTAGTCCGAGCCTCAGGAACAGCCGCAACTGCCCCATGGATCGTCAGGGCCGGTCAACCGATGTGGATTATTATGCCTGAACACTACGTCTCCCCACCCTATGGGGTGTAAGTCTGGTCCGTCTGCCGGCCAGAATGCATCGGCCAAAACCGATATAACCGAGGGGCCTCGCAACAGCAACAACCACATAAGTCAAACTCGTCAGGGCGTGTAAAACCACTGACGCCACTTCTAACTAGGAAGAAACGCATGCCCTCCCTGAGGTCCGTCTCCCGTTTTTGATTCATACCGAGTGTGAAGCTCGCGAATTCACGTTACACAAAGCTGTGCCACACAGGCTGTGCTTTGATCATCACCACAAGACTTTGCTTTTCAACAGAAGCCTTGATCACTTGCCACTTAGGCATGCCACACAGGCAATTCACTCCATGCGATTGATATCCATCAATATATAACCCCTGAGCTCGTACGTCTCAGAGAAGGGCGTTAAGCAAGAGAATAAATTCTCTGCCGCCAAACAGATATATATTTAATAGAGATCAATCACACAGACTAAAATCCAATGTCAGACACACAGTCCATTTACAAGTCCGTTCTGGGTCTGAACGAAACCGGAGGCACCTAGTACCTCGCATATCCATCGATCTCCAAGTACGTCTGGACGATCACCAACTGTTTCCATCTTCTTGGGTGTACAGCCCAATCAAGATCATCAGTTATCACCCAAACGACGTGAAGACTTCCGGTCTTCGACCACCGTCTTCATCTTCGACACCACGTCGAATCAGTTATTCAGAATGGGATAAACCCGGTCTTTCCGAATAACTCGCGTATATTTTAAATAAGTGTTACACAAACACAACATACGCCTCATTCCAATTCAGAATATTCTTTTATTCACAAAAGCACATTCTTAGGGAAATGTTCCCATTAATTTTATCCAAGATAAATTCTTCTAAATTTATTCTTTAATCTCCTTTGAATATCAATTCAAACTAGTCGGGATTAGCGAACCACACCGAAGAAATCATTTATTTTATTTCCCAATCCCAACCTATTCATCCCATGAAGTAAAATTGGTTATACTTCATATCTAACACCACGGTGTTATCGGTAAATTCAATTACCATTTCACGTTCAAATCTAATTAAAGATTTAACTATCGCCTGGAGCAAAACTGGTGATACTCCATTTTCGATCATTTCAATCTAATTAAAGATTCATTAAAACTCCACTTAGTTTTAATCTTTAACTGGGTTAAAGAATCAGTGTCATTTAAAACACGGTTCACGATAAACCCAAAATCACATTCCATTAATTATCGGGTTAAAGAACAAGTGTTATTCAAAACACTGTTCACGATAAACCCAAAAATCAATACCAATTCAATTCCAATTAAATATCGTTTAATTGGTACACTTCATTAAATCTATATAAAAAGATTTAATCTTTTCTCAACTGGGTTCAAGAACAGTGTTAGTGAAGACACCATTCACGACAAACCCAAATCACATTCGATATTCAATACAAGGCTCTGAATAGAAAATATATCGGCTTATATTCAATATCAAATCCTACGACTAACAAATGTCGTATTGGAAATAACGATATAAATATATATCTTTCAAATTTCCATAACAACATCTGTATAATCACGAATTTCAACATCGAAATATTCCGAAGACAATTTCGATTCAAATCCACTCCAATGCAATCATTGGAAATTTTGGTTATTTTCAAAACCCTTTTCAAATTCAATTTATTTATTTAAAAATAAATAGAATTATAATTCTAGTTCAAAACTAGTTCATTTCGATAAAAATCTATTTTTATCTTTTCAAATATGGAGTTTTTCATCCCAAATCTTCACAAATCATTTCTTATGATTTTACACAAATTATTGCTATTTTTAATAATTTTATCAAGGCCCGTACAGTCGATTTCCACCAATGGCCATCGAACTGCACGTATAGCGACCTTTTTCCAATTTGATTTGGACATAATTCCAAATCCAACCGTTAGATTTCAAATTTCTAACATTCGTTAGAAAGCTCTTTTCGATACGAACCCAACGGTTCCGGTTTTAGGAGAATCCGACGGTCGGATCTCCCGTAATGCCCGTTTGAAATAAATGGTCGAAATTCACGAACTGCCGCGGCGCGGCGCGTTCTATTCAGGCCATTATATTATATATATAATATATATAATATATATTTCGTCGATTTCCTATTCAAAACGAATTATATAAATAGTTTTAAAATTCGTTTCAAAATCTATTTCCACTTCCATTTCAATTCAAAGTAAAATTGAATTCTTCTTTATAAATTCGTTTCAAAATTCATTTCTATTCAATTCAAATTTCAATTCAATTTGAATTCGTTTTCAATTCAATTCATTTCGAAATCGTTTTCAATTCAATTCATTTCAAAATATTCGATTTCGAAATCTCTTTTCAATTCAATTCACTTTGAATTCGTTTTCAATTCAATTCATTTCGAAATATTCGATTTCGAAATCACTTTTCAATTCAATTCACTTTGAATTCGTTTTCAATTCAATTCATTTTGAAATCGTTTTCAATTCAATTCATTTTGAAATCGTTTTCAATTCAATTCATTTTGAAATCGTTTTCAATTCAATTCATTTTGAAATCGTTTTCAATTCAATTCATTTTGAAATCGTTTTCAATTCAATTCATTTTGAAATCGTTTTCAATTCAATTCATTTCGAAATCGTTTTCAATTCAATTCATTTTGAAATCGTTTTCAATTCAATTCATTTCGAAATCGTTTTCAATTCAATTCATTTTGAAATCGTTTTCAATTCAATTCATTTTGAAATCGTTTTCAATTCAATTCATTTCGAAATCGTTTTCAATTCAATTCATTTCGAAATGAATAAAATCGATATAAATATCGTTTACGTCAAAATGGCGTCAATCTAATCAACACGGCTTCATAATTTCTATTTTCAAATTTTCTTTATTTTTCAAATTGGAATGAGGCCCAATCAATTACCATATAAAATTAATTATATGGATTTCCATACAACACATGTATATAATAGCATTGAAAAATAATCAACCATCAACCAAAGTGCACTACACTGTATAAGCATCAAATATAGATATTCAACGCTTATAACAGCCTGTCAATCCATCGATCGACATATTTAATCAATCAGGATGAGTGAAATTCATATTTCATCCCAACACCCGTGTGGGGTTTCAAACAAACAAACACAGATTTTATTTGTGCAGTTGGGCAATGTGTAAAATTTATCGTCCCAATCAATGTCATTCAAATAAGTGTACATAAACAAACCGTCTGGTTTGTAAATGAATATTTATTTATTCACCTTCACGTTAAAAATTATATTTTTAACGATAAAACATTTTATTTCAACCTATGAATTTCTATTCAATTCATTTACACAATAAAATGATATTTTTATTTTCCAACATATTTTAGAAAATTTCGGCGGCATAACGGCACGATACTAGAAACGGGACAAGGCCTAGCCTTATCCCCGGACTAGTGAAGGCCCACGCCATTCACATATCAATTTTAATCAATTTCATTTCACCAAACTATTCAAATCAACCCAAACAATCCAACTAACAACACAGCCAAACAAACAAGTCCATGGTCTGTGGACGATTGTGTCGGGTGCTACTAAGCACCGTCTGCATCCTAGTATATATATATAACTAGAAAAGAAATAGAAAGGTGAGAAATTCTCACCGATTGCTATCCTAGCTCCACGGCACTTCATTGATAGAAATCTTCATCGCTATCGCATCTTCGTCATCTTCGTTGCCCGTAGTCACTATATATATAAAAATCACATTTTTATTTCTCTATTCAATATATAAAAATCATATTTTTAGTTCAAAGTTCAATATATAAAAATCGAATTTTTAGTTCAAAGTTCAATATATAAAAATCGAATTTTTAGTTCAAAGTTCAATATATAAAAATTCTATTTTTAGTTCAAAGTTCAATATATAAAAATCGAATTTTTAGTTCAAAGTTCAATATATAAAAATCGAATTTTTAGTTCAAAGTTCAATATATAAAAATCGAATTTTTAGTTCAAAGTTCAATATATAAAAATCGAATTTTTAGTTCAAAGTTCAATATATAAAAATCGAATTTTTAGTTCAAAGTTCAATATATAAAAATCGAATTTTATTTCAAAGTTCAATATATAAAAATCGAATTTTTAGTTCAAAGTTCAATATATAAAAATCGAATTTTTAGTTCAAAGTTCAATATATAAAAATTCTATTTTTAGTTCAAAGTTCAATATATAAAAATCCTATTTTTAGTTCGCTATTCAATATATAAAAAACAATGACTATATTTATTTTCAAAAACAATGACTATATTTATTTTCAAAAACAATGACTATATTTATTTTCAAAAACAATGACTATATTTATTTTCAAAAACAATGACTATATTTATTTTCAAAAACAATGACTATATTTATTTTCAAAAACAATGACTATATTTATTTTCATTCAGCTATTATATATATATATATATATTAAACAATACATTTATATTCATTAAATTTACTAGAGTAATAAAACAAGGTAAGGGAAAGCTCACTGCTAAAACATGTCTTCATTTTCTACTAAATTCCTGGACCGTGCACCCATCAGCTTCAAAACCTTCCTCCGTCGCCATCGCCAATCCAGATCATCGGAGGATGATCCGCTCCTCCCCTGCCACGCGCGTACGTGGCGCGCACCTCCACCCTGAACCGCACGCAACCCGATTCCCAATCGGATCCCCGAATCCCATCTGAAGCCGACCAATTCGGCCTCCAAATTCGATCAGTACATTAAACGAGAGAAGATCAAACTGGTTTCATTTAGAAGATCAGGAAATTCTCTTCAAATTTCCCCTCTAAGCCCTATTTTAGTTCGCTCGATATTGGGAGAAATCAAACGATACATCTTCGTGCGTTTTGGGCTGTTAATCCTGAAGAAGGGCGGCTGGATAATTGTGTTAGGGTTTTGCTAGGGTTAGGCCTTCTAAAGGATATATATATAATAAATTATATTATTATTTTATTCAAAATTTACTTGTTAATCATCCCGACCTCCAAATCAAGCCCAACGAGTGTTGCCGCCAGCTAAATACCCCCATTTCGAACGCAATGGGATATGTATCACAAGCTGATCCGAGCGTTACAATCAGTTTCCGTTTAATTTACATTTAAATCATTATATTGAATTTTTAAACGTACATTTCAATTTACCGGCGTCACATACTGACTCAAAAAAATTCCAGAAAAATATTTTCTAGCTTCGTATTGACGATACGGTCCTAACAAAACTAGTTTCGTCGAATTCTGAGACCATTTGAAAAATGGCCAATTTCCAGTCGATTAAAATCAACTGAAACTGGTCAAACGCGTTTTCCTTTGCCACGCTCACATATTGATTCGAAAAATTATGAAATTTGAAACCTAGCAATAACCTGACATCACGGACCCAACAAAACTGGTTCCGTCGAAATCCGAGGTCATTTGCAAAATGTCCATTTTTAAGGGCCTTATATATATAAAAATATATATAAATTCCACAGCGACTATTTCTAATTTTAAACTGGACATATCTTAACCTTTCTAAGATGAAATCCCAGTTTGTTAACTTCGTTACAAAGATATAGTTATACAGATTCAAATATTTCTTGTTTCGTTCAATTCTGACTTATATTGAATTCTGTATATTCATTTGAAATTAGAAATCGAATTTTCGAACTACCGCGCCATTTTCAATTCCTTTTATAATTATATATAATTATTATATATTCTAACGACGACGTATATAATATATACGTTCGAATTATATTCAAAAATAAATTTCTCGTCGATATTATTTAAAATAATCCATTTTAAATAATCAAAATTCACTAAAATTGCCAAATTAAAAATTTCAAACTGGCTCGCATTTTACGGGTTGTTACATTTCGCCGCTTCGCTATTTCCTTGTTATACTATATCTCTGCACCACCTAACTAGTGTCCCAACTAGTAACGATAACGTTATCCCAATCCCTGTATTTTCCATTGCCTTCCGGCATACATTCATTATTTGTTACCTGGATCAAATCTAGGGTTTTCTATCAAGTGCTTTCTAGATTTAACTAGAGTTTACGCTATCCGCTGAACGCTTCTCGGATTCAGGATTTATGCCACCTAGTTCAACTAGGAATTATGCTACCTGTCGAACGATGCCCCCAAGTCTAGGACACACTACCTAGAGTGGTATATGTTCCTATACTTCCCCACGCCTGTATCGCGAATCGTTATCGCTTGTCTAAATGCACATGTCCTGTTATGTGCGACCCGAGTCCTGTGTCAGGGCAAATCAAGGAATACAGAACTCGGTAGGGAGCTTTCAGATATCTGCCGATGCAGATGCTAAGGTCTGTTTTTATTCCAGTGGCTATGGTCCCACTTGACCCCTCCCTCAACTTATGAAAGGCACCCTTTGTAAAATGAGAACTATACGCCGGCCCCCGGTGCCCCACTATCCTATGGCCATCCTCACCCATAACTAGATATCAATTATGGTCTTTTGGAGTTCTCCACCTTTCCGCTTCACGTATCTCGACTGACTCAAGATGGATGGTAGACGACGAGTTGCTATCACAGCGCTACCGTTTTCTCGCCGAATCACGCCGGTCCATCCTAGTCTTTAGGTTGCCATATATATTGCAACCAAGGCATAACCCTGGTTCTTCTACGCAGACCTTAACCTCTGTGAGCCCAGGAGGATCATCTGCAGTCTCACAGAGGGATACCAAGAGTACCCTCACATCCCCTCGAAGCCTCGGGCTTCGTAACCCAATTCGTTGGAGCCTTCTCGGACGGACATTCGCTCCTTCCCGTGTTATACTAAGAATTACTACTTAGTTCTCTTTCCCGTCAATTTGGGTTGGTTAAGTGTCATTAGTCAATTCAAGCTAACTTAACCCTCTTCATTTATCCTGATAAACTGGTCAAGTGTTATCAATAATTCATGTTGACTTAACCTTACCCTAAACCAAGTTATATTGGTTAAGTATTTCTTATTACTTAACCCTACCCCTTCACCTTGTATTGGTTAAGTGTTCCCTTTTAACTTAACCTTGCCCGTCTGTTTTAACTAACATGTTATTCATGGTTAAGTATTATCCCTTCATGTTTTAGACTTAACCCCATTCCTTTATCCCAACCTGATGGTTAAGTGTTCAAGTTTACTTAACCCCTACGGTCTAGCCCAGCTAACATATTAAATTGGCTAAGTGTATTAGATTTTACTTAAACCCAACCTCTGGTCTAGTTAACATGTTAATTTGGCTAAGTGTATTAACTTTACTTAACCCCACCTTCTAGTCTAGTTAACATGTTAATTTTGCTAAGTGTATTAACTTTACTTAACCCCTACAAATCTTGTCTTGTTACCTTGAGTCTGGTTAAGTGTTTCTATGGACTTAGCCCTCCCATTCTAGCTTAACTGTGTTAAGTTGGTTAAGTGTTCCTATGGACTTAACCCTCCCATTCTAGCTTAACTGTGTTAAGTGTTTTTATGAACCTAACCCCACCCATCAGTTTAGTTGTCATGTTGAACTGGTTAAGTGTCTTAGTTAACTTAACCCTACCATTCTTGTTCTAGCTTTAATTAAGTAGATTGAAGCCACGACCACTCACATTAGACAGATATTGTTGCGAATACTGGATGTGCCGGTTGGTTCCGGGCAGGTTTACATCGCAACTCAGTCTAACCTCGGGTTAGGCATATTCGTGTTTTCTAAATTCAAAGGGTTTTGATTAGTTTTCAATTCAGGTTTTGAAAGTAACCATCCCGTCCGTCGGATCAGTTAGGGATAGCCAGGGAGAGCAGGAAACTTGTATTTTCCAAACCCAATCCTAGACACTATCCTCTCTGTCACCCTAGAACTTTCTGGTGTGTTATTAAAAGAGATGTCGTTTAACAAACCTTTAATTTGTCTAAGTTTACATTTCTCGTTTAGAACAAACTCTATAAGTAAATTATTCCTAATTTACTTATTTCCTAATTTCCTAATTTCCCTTTTAATTCAAATTGTCAACATTCATTCTTATGGCCCATTTTTCCCTCTAAATCATGTTTATGCTTTTTGGTATGTAAACTATACCAAATCAAGTGTCATTAACCATGATTTTGCTAAACCTGCCAATTACTCCCTATTATGGCCAATTTCAAATTTAGGCCAATATATTTACCGTTCCAAATTAGCTAATCCAATTCCAATTCAACATTCTAATTCATGTCAAACTAGACTTATTACTCTAGTTCACAATTCATGTAAATGCTAGATTTACATGTCGATACTAGATTCAGGCTACTCAATCTATAGTTCATGTCAAATTTATCCAACTTGCATTCTTATGAACATGCCATAATGCGTGTTCCCAATTTATGCCAATTTCCAAGTTAAACTACGTTTTTAGTAAATTTCATATTTTGCCCAAACTGCATTCTCACCGTTCGTATAATCGTGATTTAATCTAGATTTATAAATAAATCTAGGTTCGTAGAAAATAGAGAATGAACCAAAGCTGTTATGCGAAAGTTAGACATACTAACTGGCATAAAAAGGGTTGAATAACGACGTCGGTTCAAGAACATGGGTAGACCTAACTTAATAGGTAAACTCCCAAGGTCTAAAACCAAAGAAAACCAAGAATAGACAGAATAGGGACGTAGGTTCAAGAACATGGGTAGACCTAACTTAATAGGTAAATTCCCAAGGTCTAAAACCAACGAAAACCAAGGATAGACAGAATATAAAGATCAGGTTTAGACCCAATTTCACAGCAACCCTTTCCTAGTCAGAAATCATAGGTGTTTAGTCATAGTTGTCCTTGTTATGTCATAGGCAAAAGTTTATGTTTCCAAATCAAAAGCATAAGCTTAGTCAAGGAAATAATTCTCATAGTCACAGTCACAGTCATAGGCAATGTCCATAGTCATAGGCAATGTTCATAGTCATAGGCAACGTTCATAGTCATAGGCAATGTCCATAGTCATAGGCAATGTTCATAGTCAAAGAGGCATACAGTCTTATTTGTCCTTGAATCATAACGGTTCTTGATTAGGTCCAAGAATATAGGCACTGATTCGAATAGAGAGAGAGAGATTTGACATATTTTTTTATTCCTTTAATTTCATGTCACGAACAAAGAAAAACGTTCAAATCTAAAAATAACTGACTTACAGAGATTAGATTAGAATAGAAAGGAGGCATTGCTATGATTCATGCGACGTTTAGCCTTTAATCCTTATCTTGTAGCTTTGAATCTCTTCTTGAAAATCTTTTAGCAGCATTTCCTCGTCTTGGTTTATTTTATATATATTATTTTATTTATATATTTTAGAGGAGGAGGAGAAGCCATGTCTAACAAGAATCTTTGCAGCATAAAGGTAGAAAAGAATTGTGAATAGAGAAGAAGACCAGGGCTGTTTATATAGAGTTTCTGATTGATTTGAGCCATCAGATGAAGATAGGAGGAATCCAGTCCATACACGTCAAGAGAGCCAATCAAAATTTGACATGTCAGCCTTAGTGACACATAGGGACTCAGAATATGTCATACAGCCAATCAAAGAAGGTCATGTCAGCACTTATCATCCCCCGACCAATCATACAAAGCCACGTAGAAAAACAACAATCTTTGACCAACAAAAAATGTGCCACGTGTACATGTCATATATATATATGCATATATGTGTATATATATATATTTCCTATATATATATATATTTCTTTTTATTTATTTTCCCAATTAACCATTTATTTGAACCGTGTTCACACTAAGCCACTTTCTAGCCATTCCCCTAAAACAAAAATATGATGCTGGCGGGGATCGAACTCTGTACCTCCTGTATGCAAGTCAAATGTTCCAACCAAATGAGCTACTAAGTCTCTTGCTTACAAACCTTAGAACAATGCTAAACATTATTCTTTTCCCATTCTTTTTTTTTTCATGTTTTGCTGCAATATTTAAATTAAAGATATCTTCTTCATACGTTACCCGTTTTGCGCAAACTTGGACTCTATCTCAAGCAGAATTCCGAGACGAACGCAATGGCGTAACCCGTTTCCCTTAATTCTTTGATTTCAAATTAATTATACTTTAATTTATTAATTTACTGTTAATGAAAATTCGGGGTGTTACAGCAGTCATCAATTTGAACCAGGCAATGATGCATACTTACAAATTAGGATAACCATATTACTTTTCAACAATAGTTTAAAGATAGCTAGCCCAAATGCGTAATTTAATAATTTCCATTATTATCAATCTCAAATTTTAAATTGTTGTCTATCACAAATAAAATTTTAAATTGTTCATTAATAACGTCATAATTTTATTTAGAAGCCTTTTTTATTTCAAAATTTTAATTTAAAAAAATAGATTTTTTTTTTATTCTGGCACATTTTCTGACAAAATTTCCTTAAAATAAATTATTAAATTGGCCCCAAAATTCCGGGTTGTTACAGATAGACTGTTTAAAAACAATTTTATAAGAGAATCTACGTATCCCGCTTGGGTTTCAAATCCAGTCCTTATTAAAAAATCCAACGGCAAATGGAGAGTATGCATATGCTACTCGGATCTTAACAAATCATGTCCAAAAGACAGTTTCCCATTACCAAGAATTGACCAACTTGTCGATGCGACTGTGAGGCACGAATTGTTATCATTCATGGATGCATATTCTGGGTATAACCAGATCATGATGCATAAGCCGAACGAAGAAAACACGAGTTTCATAACTGATAGAGGCTTATATTACTATAAAGTTATGTCGTTTGGACTAAAGAATGTAGGAGCAACCTACCAACAGCTCTTGAATTCTATGTTCAAATCTCAAATTAGGAACACTATGGAGGTCTATGTAGACGATATGCTGGTAAAATCTAAAAAGGAAGAAAGTCATCTAGAGAATTTGACTGAAATGTTTTATATCCTTAGAAAGTACGGTATGAAGTTAAATCCTTTAAAATGCTCATTCGGAGTTTCATCGGGAAATTTTCTCAGATTTATAGTCAACGCTAGGGGCATTGAGGCGAATCCTTCCCAAATCACGGCATTACGGGAAACTCGAGCTCCAAGGACAAAGAAAGAGCTTCAAAGCTTGAATGGGAAAGTTCTTGCCCTTAATCGGTTCATTTCCAAAGCAACTGATCGGTGCATCCCGCTTTTCGATGCTTTTAAAAAGGGAAAGAAAGATTTCCATTGGACTCCAGAGTGTCAAACAGCTTTCGAATAATTGATTAAGCATACGGAGTCACCACCGATGCTTTCCAAACCTAGAGATGGAGAAGCGTTGTTCCTATATCTAGCTATATCATCACATGCCTTATGCGCCGCACTTGTCTGAGAGGATGCAAAAGTCCAATGGACAGTTTATTACATTAGCAAGCAGCTCTCCATAGCAGAATTAAACCACCCAAAGTTAGAGAAGCTCGCCTACTGCCTGCTTATTGCGTCAAAGAAATCGAGACCATATTTCCAATACCACCCAATAAAAGTTCTCACCGATCAACCGCTAAGGCAGGTTCTATTTCGCCCGGAAACGTCGGGAAGGTTATTGAAGTGGAACATTAAGCTTAGCCAATATGGCATCACTTACCCCCCCCCAAAGAGCTATTAATGGGAAATCCTTAGCAGATTTCATTATCTAATTCATGGATAGGGGAGAAGAAATTGAAGAACCGGTAGAGATAGTGACTAGCTGGAAACTATACTTTGATGGGTCCAGGAATGATTACTGTTCAGGGGCTGGAATTGTCTTAGAAACTCCGGATGGCCATATTTTATGCTATGTTTTGAGGTTGGAATTCCCATCGATAAATAATGAGGCTGAATATGAAGCATTAATAATTGGACTGAAATTAGCAAAGGAGTTGAATCTGAAAACCTTACAAACCTTTAGTGATTCTCAACTAGTAGTGTGTCAGGTCCTCAAAGAATTCCAGACCAAAGTTGGAAACCTCCCTTCTAATCTTATCAAAGCCGTGGAACTACTCAACAACCTCGACCACTACACTGTATCTCACATCCCGTGGGAAGAAAATTCAAAGGTAGATTCTCTCGCTAAATATGCCAGTTTTTCAGATGCACAGTTGCTGGGTCTTATTCCTGTAGAAGTCCTTTCAAGTCCCGCTATTGAGGAAGCAGATGTTGAATGGATCATGGAGACGGTTGAAGAGCCCATGTCATGGATGACTCCGATCAAGGAATATATCCTCAACGGGACACTCCTCGAAGAGCCAAAAAAGCGAAGGAAGATACTACGCAAGGCTCCACTATATCTTATTCAGGATGGAAGATTATATAGATGAGGGTTCTATATGCCATTGCTTCGATGTGTAACAAAGGAGGAATCAAAAGCGATCTTCGCAGAATTACATGAAAGAGATTGTGGAGGTCACATAGGTGGTCAAACACTGGCCAAGAAGATTCTACGATATGGCTACTTTTGGCCCAAAGTGAACCTGGATGTGAGGACCTATGTTAAAAAGTGTGATAGATGCCAAAGATTTGCGAAAATTTCAAGAGCACCTCCTTCTAAGTTGACTCAAATGATCAGCCCGTGGCCATTTACCTTATGGGGCATAGACTTGATCAGAGCATTACCTGTAGGTAAATCGAATATGAAGCACACGATAGTGGCAGTTGACTATTTCACTAAATGGGTTGAAGTCGAACAGTTAGCTACTATTACTTCAAAGAAGGTGATCAATTTTGTCTTGAAGAACATCATCTATAGGTTTGGGGTATCGCAGAAAATAATCACCGACAATGGAATTCAATTTGAAAGCTGTGAATTTCTAGATTTCTGTGCTAAATACAAAATCCAGAAAAGCTTTGCAGCTGTTGCTCATCCACAGGACAACGGGCAAGTCGAAGCAATCAACAAAATCTTGAAGTCAACTATTAAAAAGCGACCCGAAAAAGCTAAGGACGCTTGGGTAGACGAGCTTCAACTTGCACTATGGGCATACCATACCACTCATAAAATTGCAACAGGGCACACTCCATTCTCGTTTGCGTTTGATCCGAGGCTATGATTCCAGTGGAACTAGAGGTTCCAACTCATAGAAGAATCCACTTCAACCAGGAAGAGAATGAGAAACTACAACTCGAAGCGCTTGATTTTCTTGAAGAAAGGAGGAGAGAAGCAGAAATCAGAGTCATATCACATTAGAGAAAAAAGCTCGTCTTTTCAATGCTAAAGTAAAACGCAGAACTTTCCAGGTTGGGGACCTTGTCTTGAAAAGAATTATGACAAGAACTGGGGTACTTGGACCTAACTGGGAGGGGCCATATGTGATTAGCCAAAAATTCTCTGATGGTACTTTTGAGGTAAAAACAACGGACGGAATCCAACTTATAAGAGCATGGAATGCCATATACCTCCGACACTACTTCATTTAGTGTTTTTTTCATATGATTTTACAAAGTTGTAAATATCATGCGTTGTAAATACCATGCAACATCATTTCAAGCTTTGTACATACAAATGAAAGAAATTGCTTTACTTGCCTAAATCATATGGTTTGTGAACAAGTTTGCTAAAATTCGATTTTGATTGCAGGTCCATTAAGAGAGCATTAACACATTTTTGACCTAATAAGACCTGGTGATTACTATAGCACATCCCGATTGGGATAGCTCAAGTATCCGTTGCTCAATGCGTAAAACATCATTCACAATCAACTCGACATGTGAATCGTAGAAATGCAAGGAAAAGTCACCAGGGGCCGAATGGTCAAATGGCGTGGTGTTCAAAGCTGCAGATAAAATCACAAGTTTCATAAAAAGGGCAATTGCTTAATCAAAGTGTGTCAGGCCTTAGTTCTGACAAATCATGGTAAAACCTGATAAATGAACTAGTGTCTGCCTCTTGAAACCACGCAATTTTAAAACAAAGACCTCCCAGAGGGGCGACCAGTTGATCGCCAACACCAATGATAAATGGTCAAATTGCGACAAACAATGGGTTTCTAAACCAAAGACCTCCCCGAGGGGCATACGGTTGTCAATGCCATTTATACATGGCTGGATAGCGATATAAACACTGGGAATTTATAACAAAGACCTACCCGAGGGGCGCTCAGCTAATCGTCGAAACCATTAATACATGGTTGGATAACGACACAAATACTGAGTTTTGAAAGACCCCTTCAGGGGCATCCGATCAGATGCTGGTTCTTCCAAATCCAGTTACTGACGGACCCAAAGCCCTTTTCGAAGGCGCCCTACAAATTCTACAAGTGACTAAGTCATTTAGTCACAACGAGTGACGGGTTAAAAATATAAAATTTCTCGAACAGGGGCACCAAAGTGGACACTGATCTTCATAAAGGGGCGTGAGTGGGACCAACAAGACTGGAAAGCTTTGATTAGAATTGACCCAAGAAATTCAACAAAGGAAAAAACACATTGTCAAAAGATTCCAAATAAAGTTGGTCACATAATGCCGCACTAAACCTTTGAAATCGTAACAAATTCTGGTATGGGGGCATTACCACCGCATTAAAGAAATTTAACCATGCTCACTTTTTAGGACATACCACAAACTCGTTACAATTTAAAGATTAAGGGTTAAGAACCTACCAAAAACTGATTTGACCAATAAACCTAAACTTTGAAATGTCGAAGGCAAAATTGATAACCCTGATATTATTACAAGCATAATGGTGGTTTCCCGTATAAATCTCAAAAATTGCCACAGTCAGAATCAAAGAAATCCAACAAAATTGGTCAGATCCAATAATAATAACTTGTGATAATGCAAGCATGAAAAGAAAACAGGCATGAAATGCAGAACAGGAAAGTATAACAAAGTTAAAAAGTAAAGCTTAAGTACAAAAAGAAGAACACAGTCTCATTTCAGCATCACATGACAAAGTCACAGATTCACAAAATCCAGTGCAAAAATATCAAACGCAGATAAATGTAAATTAATAAGCAGGGACAGACACCTGCATATACAACCAGTCTGAATGCAATATGTAGAAGATAATGATCGAGAAACAAAATAAGTCGATTCTGAGCACCACTACTTCTTCCTATCACCTGACCTCAGAGCTGGTTTGTTAAAAGGAGGAGGAGGGGTCTCTTCTACATTACTCGGATTTTCCTGAGAAGACAAAGTAATAGCTTCTGAGTCTTTCTTCTTTTTCCTCTTGAGCTTCTTAGATGATGAATATTTGGCAGCTTTCTTGCCTTTATCCTTGGCATCATCCTTCGGGCTTTCATCCGTTTCGTCAGCCCCAAGATCATCATTAAGGTTGTAGTCAACATTATCTAAGTCTGAGAAAGCCCCGATCCTTGTATCTTGTGACCCAGGAGCTAAAATCACAAGCAGGGATGTGTTATTAGGAGGAGGAGGAGTAATAATGGAAGCAAAAGGAATGGTGATTAAGGGTGAATCAGTTATAGCAGCTTCAATTGTCGTTGCATTGCCTATAATGGGAGACGATAAAGGTGAAATTAAACCTAAATTATGGAAACAACAAGCAAAATAGGCTAGGGACCCGGGAGAACCAAAAATAGACCCTAAGTGTGACATGGTATAGTTGGTTTCAATTTTACTTGCATCTAGGGGTTTCTCCTGAATAACCCTGTGCTCAATTCTCCAATTTTCAGTGTTTTCATCATTAGCCTCATCATCTCCACTTTGCTCCTCAGTAATATTCTCTATGGTAGAACCTCCCTCGGTAATTGTGTCCTTCTCTTTGGGAACATCAGGAAGGTTGACCAATGTCTGCGAACTAGAAGCTTCAAGGTCCACTGGATCAGTAGAGAGATTGGTATTGGGTTGATTTTGGATCGGCTCTCCAGAGGTACCAACCCTCTTGTTTGCTAATAGAATCTTCCCCTCTGCCAAAGCCTTCTTAGATTTATCATCTAAAAGCCTTTTAATGAGTTCATCCTCGCTTCAATTGTCGCCATTGATTTCAAGCACTCGTTCCCAGACAAGCGCCAGGGTGGTAGGAAAGATATCCTCCAGGTAATGCAAACTCCTGTGGTTCATGATACTGAAGACGTAAAATCGTAACATGTCATCATCAGCCTCGTTCATGGCTTTCTTGAGAGTTTCTTCGGCGGCGGCCTTGTCTTTTTCGAGGGATTCAACCTTAGCTGTCAATGTTTGATTGGAAGCCTTTAATGAGTCAATGGTTTTCCTAAGTTGGGCGGCTTCGTCCCGGTACTGTTTGAAAAAAATCCTTTTCTACAGTTAATGTGGCTTATGCATTGCATTTGGTAGTTAAGGCTTCCTTCTCTCTTTGTTTGGCAACTTCAAGTTCTTCATGAAGTTTCTTGTCTTCATTATTTAATGCTTCCGATTCTATAACCCTTTTATTGAGAACTACAATAGTAGCGTCACGAGAGTCTGAAACCTTTTCCTATTTGGCCTTATCATTCTCCAACTTAGTGAATTTGGCAAGATTAGTGTCATTATGCTTTTGAAGATCGTCACCGAATTTAGTCCATCCGCGCAATTTTTTCTTGGCAATGTTTTGGACAATACTCCACTTTGTCTCCAGTTGGCTTTTAGAGTTGTCAAATTGAGTGTGCATATCGACCTTATTACTGCATCTACCTCCTCGGATAGATCATCAGCATCAGTCAAACCCACACCACGGTCAAACCAGAGCCCCTCTAGATTCCAACCTGGGAGTCGTTTGGAAAGAGGAATGCTTATTGGACCGGGATCATGGCGAGGTTTATGAATAATTGAGTGGATCTCGTCCGAAGGACCAAAGGATGGGTCGGACGAGGTCTAATGGGAAGCTTTCTGTTTGAGAACGTTTATATGAGCCGCTCTTCCTTGGATCGTCTCTTCCTCACTTCTTCCCTTGGGTCACTTCAAGGATCATCCTCTCTGTACCATGTGCGTCTTCTCGCTTCCTTCTCCTCGCAAATCCTCCGCCTTTGCTCTTCGGTCAAACCTGATTTTGGTACGTGTGAAGGCTGGTGTGAAGACTCAGGGGGTAGAGGGGATGATTTTGTTTATGGGATGGTCATGGGGGATCAGAGTGTAATAAGAGCTTTGGATTAAAGGCTTTACTCTTTTTGTTGAAATCCAATGTAAAACCTGATGAACGTTTCTTGTGCATCTCAGAGCCACCTGAAATAAGTTCAAAATAAATTTCAGCAATTTGACATGCAGGGTATCAAAGGCAAATTATAATCTATGTTTATTAGAAACATGTGTGCGCTGGACATATTTTCTAAAGCATTATTACTCAATGAACCCATGGTTTTAGTAGGATCTAGAGAGATTCCTAGCGATGCGAGATGTTTTCCTGGCCGAGTTTTGGTAACATCTTTTAATATGGCTTCTTTAGCTTGTGGATCAAGGGCCTGGGTAACGACGTCATCCTGACTAAGGTACTTACTGTATTAAGATCCACCAATTTATTAAAGGTAATGCAGAATCTTCCCCTGTTGCATTTTGTATGGGAGGGTTTTCGGTTGACATTTCGATGTTCGGTTCAATCTCTAATGTAATTTCATCTTCCCCTCCATACTCAGTCTCACGATCAGATTCTGTAATATTCACCTCTATGTTATCTCTATCGACCTGATCGGATTCTTTCTCTGACTCAGGATTAGAGGAGGCATTTTCTTTTTCAACCAGTTCAGTCGATACTATAGGATCCTTGTCCCTGCATTAGCTTAAATTTTCATCTTACTCGCGGTCATTATTGAGGGTAGTATTCTACCACTGATAGGCTCTGAACACTTTTTTAAGGAAGGGTCAATAGTAGGGTTTTGATCGGTAATTTCATTTTGAGTCTCATTACCGCCACCGGAGGCCCCAATATTAGGGTTTGTAGGATTTGGTTTAGGAGTTGGAGGTCGTCCCTTAGATGGAAACTTTCTCAAGGGATGAAGGAGCTCGTATTGGCGAAGTGACGATTCTGTAATTAAAATTCTCCTGCTTTTCCTAGTCTCATCAACAGCTTTCAGGGTCTCAAATACAGCCTTGAGTAGGGCAGATGCTTTGTTATCTTTAACTGGGGCTGGGGCAACAGGATTTAAAAGAGAAGAAAGAAGAATCATAAGGTTCTGTTATCTAGGTAAAGTAAGATAAGACTATTCGCAGAATGTGTTTACCTACTTCTGTCCAGTTCCCGCGAAAGGACTCAGGACATCGGACAAAGAAAAACTGAGTTAGGTATCCTGAAACACTCACTGGTAAGTTGGATATGATCCCGCGATTTCTAGCACCCTCGACATGTATGATGTATAGGGTGTCCTTCCTTTTCCTAAATGAGCAAAGAAAGTAAATCTCTCAAAAATTTGGTTCACGCTCTTTAACTTGCATAAAAATAATATAAAGCCCTAAAAGGATAGTATAGCCATTCAGATGTAATTGGAAAGGAGCAATGGCCAAATGGTTCTGGATTATTTTTATGAAAGGGTTAAAAGGAGGAACACCGCCACCTGCTAGCATAAAGTGATTTACAGTTATATGTCCTGCCAGAGGTTGATAGGCAAACACATCCTCGCCTGGTAATATTGCACCTGTAATAGGAATTCCAAATAGGCCACACAGTTGCTCAAAGTGTTCCTGATCCAAAGTAGTAAAATGTCTTTCTGTTGGAAAATTAGCCAAAGGAACAGGTACTGGAAAGGGTTGGGGAGCAGCAGTCTCCGCAGAAGGATCAACTTGGACAGAATATATCCTTCAGTCTGATCACGTGATCATTGCCTAGTGGTCATTCTACACAAATGACTTTATTCATAAATGAATCATAGGAAATACAGCTAAAATCATGAATTATAAAGAGCTAAAGATTTAAGAATACAAGAACCAAAAGCTTCAGGTCGTGATAGCGAACTTTAGGCCGTTGTAACAACTTAACGTATTAAGGTCGTTTCGCAACTTAGAGTTTTGGGTCGTTTTTATGGTTTGGGAGTTTTGGGTCGTTCTTTAATCCAAGTGGTTTAGGTCGCCATGATAGTCCAGCGACTTAAAATTTTGATGCCTTACTTAAATCATGATAACGAGCTTAAGCCTTGAGTCACCGACAACTTAAAATGTAAGGCTGTGTTCATGACCTAAAAGGTTTGGAATATAAAAATAAGTCAAAATCTTAGGCCGGGTTAACGACCTAAGGCTTAAATTTGGAACGACGACCCAAGTTCTTTGAATATTTCTAATGAACTAAAATCTCCAAACATTTTGTGATCTAAGATTTTTAGAGGTGTTAGCGACCCGAGATCACTAGTTGTCCTAACAATCCAAGTATACGACAACAACCTAAAAGTTTCTGCTATTTTAAGGGCTTAGAAATTGAAGCATTTAAGGTTATAGCGACATGGATCGTAACAAACAACAAAGCTCCATTCTAAATTATGAATGCAATAACAGAATAGATGATCAGTTGTATATATAATCGACGGATTCAAAGTGCATATACAAGCCATGGAAAATCAAAAAGAAGTATCATTCCATCATCGTCGTCAAATACATGATCAAACTACAAGAATTCACAAATTCATAAGTGACAGTTGCATCAAATTCGACCCAAGGCAGCTTACCTAATTAAGGGTCCATCAATCGAATTCTAATTCAAAGATTGGAAAGAGGATATTGAACCTGATCTCTAACGGCAAGAAGCTCCGGATTTGAATCGTTAATAGTTGGATTGATCTTTGAATCGGCCAAATCTGAAGAGATTGGGTTTACGTAAGTTGAAATCCCTGATTGATGACGATGAGATAGAAGAAATTGATAAAATCAGCCAGTGACCAAGATGTCAGGAGGATCATGAATCGATTTTAGATAGCCTCCATTAACGATTCGCTAGCTCAAAGAAGGAATGAAAAGAAGACGAACGACCCAAGTTATAGATTTCTAAGGAAATAGAGTTAGCAGGTCTTAAAAAGCACACAGTGGTACGAGGCCTATCATGATCTAAACGGGTTGAAACGACTAAGGTCTAGAGCGACTCAAGAATTCAAACGATCCGGAAAGCACTGGCAACCTAAAAACTCGACCTAACAACACACTAAAACTATCAAATTTGAAGCCTGTGTTATCCTTGATACATGCAAACTTCGAGGGGCTAATGTTAACCCATATAATATGGCTAACAAATAATAATCATGATTAGGTCGCCTCAGAATTTAGGTCGTCAGTAACCTTTAGGTCATATAATATGACTAAGGTTTCATTTTTTTTTCATTTTGTTACAAACCAAGCAAATTATCATATCTGTTGTGTTAGAACGGTCAAAACAAAAAGGACAATTTTTATTGTTAAATTTGTTGAAATTTAAAAAGGACATTTTTCAATGTCAAAATTTGTTGACATAAAAAGGGACAATTTTTATTGTCTAATTTGTTGAAATTAAAAAGGATAATTTTTATTGTCAAATTTGTTGAAATTAAAAAAGGACATTTTTCAATGTCAAAATTTGTTGACATAAAAAGGACAATTTTTATTGTCAAATTTGTTGAAATTAAAAAAGGTCATATTTTTTGGTATCGTCGAATTGTTTTATTAAAAAGATTGAAATAATAAAAAGAACTTGTTTTCATTGTCAACATGTTTTAATTAAAAGAATGAAAAGATTTCATTTTTATTTTCCACTTTGTTTTAATAAAGAGTTATAATAAAAGTTCATAATTGTACGGTCATTTTGTTTTTATTAAAAAAGATCATAATGGCATGGTCATTTTTGTTGCATTGGAATTTATCAAACAAAAATATCATTTTGTTGTATTGAAATTTAACAAACAAAATTAATCATTTTTGTTGCATTGAAAGTTATCAAACAAAATAGCCATTTTGTCGCATTGGAATTTATAAAATAAATTGGTCATTTTGTCACATTGAAATTAACAAATTGTCACCATGGTTAAAATAGAATAGTCGAATTATAGCCACTATGTTTGTCAAAACATAGCTATTGAATTAAAATTGTAATTGCCGTCAAATTTATTTTTGTAAAATCAAAACTCTCATTTTTGTTAGAACTAGATTTGTCAAAATCAAACTATTTGCAAATAAATACATGAATAGAAAGAAATACATTTTGTAAATAAAAAACATGAGTAGAAAAAGATGACATTTTTATTTGCAAATAAATACATGAATAGAAAGAAATACATTTTGTTAAAAAAACATTCATTTTGTCTAAATTGAGAAAGAATGAAATTTAACATTCACTTTGTCATTTAATTAGAAGTAGATAAAAACATTTATTCTTTTCCAATTTAAAAGAATGACACTAAACACTCATTTTTGTCTAATTTGAATAAGAATATAAATAAACATTCATTTTGTCAAATTAACTAGAATGTAACCAAACATTCATCTTTATATCATTTAAATGGGGTGAGAACTTTTATCTTACTCAAATTTCTGAATAGTTATTTATTTGATAATTAAATTTAGATTAATTATCTATGTTGGAATTGTTGTTTGTTGGATAAATGTTGATTTGGATGTTGTATGGTGAAATGTTTGGAATTGGAATCATGTAGCATGTTATAATAATGTTATTACTTTGTAATTTTCCAAAAACATGTTTACACAGCCATAACAAGTTTCCTGACTTATTTATGTTGATTGGATGATAAATTTTCACACATCGTCCAAAAGCACAATTAACAATATATTATTCGAATTTGTGTTGGTTGAAACCCCACATGGGTCTTGGGTTGATATTTGGCTACACATCACCCTTATGTTTTGTTGTAAATTGCACTTTGGTTGTTATTTGAATGTTTTGCCATTACTATGGAATTAATGCAATGTTTGAAATCCATGTAATTAAATTATATGGCAATTGTTGGGTCTCATTCCAAATTAGGATTAAAAGAATATTTAAATCTAATATTCAATTAGATAATTAAATGATGGTTTTGATATTGACAATTAAAAAGATTCTATCTTTATTGTTAAAAAAATTACCATAAAAAGGAATAGATTAAAAGATTACATTTTTAATTGTCATATGTTAAAATAAAAAGATTGATTTCAGAATTGAACATTTTGAAAAGATTTTTTTTATTATATTATAATAATATGGAAAGTTCAAATTTTATTAAAAATTGAAATGTAAGTTAGGATATTTGGAAACAAAGTATTTTTAACAATTTAATAAAAAGATCATATTTTTATTATGTAGAATATTTTAATAAAGTTATACTTTAAAATAGGAGATATTTTAAAATTAAGATATTTTAAAATAAAGGATGTTTTAAAATAATATTTCCTAATGAAATAATTATAATTATAAATTACAATTGTGCTTGGACACGAGGTTAGGTTACATTTGTGGTGGAAGTCTGCCCGGATCCGACCAGCATATCCAGCAGCCACTAATGTTGAACCTAATGTGAGATGTCTAGGTGCGCAAATACGAAGCGGGCTATGATACGAGGTTAAGCCCAACTTGTGGGATAAGTTTGCCCAGACCCGACCGGCATGTCCAACATCCGCAAGTTGTAGGCCTAATGTGGGAGGTCTAGCCCATTATAAACCATAAATAGACATGGTAATGAATTGGACTATTTAGCCCATTATAAGTTGAAAACACCATTTTAACCCGAACGGGTTTATAGATCGTTTTTATTCATTTTATAATGAATAGGAAAAAATAGAAATTTCCAAATCTAATAATTTTGAAATATTTATTTTAATAAAGAAATAGAATAAATCTTTAATTAAGATGTAATGGAGTTTTCCAATTGATTAATATTTATTTGGAATTAAAATAAATTGGATTTTGGGTTTGGTGTGAATAGTGTTTTTAAATAAAGCTGTTCTTAAACCCAGTTGAGAAAAGAATAAAACTTTTAATTAAGATTATTAAAGTTTTCAATTATATTTAATAATTGGAATAAAATGAAATGTGAATTGGGTTTATTATGAACTGTGTTTTTAAAACGACATTTGTTCTTCAACCCAATTTACAGTAAAAATATGATTTGGAATTTATAAATCTTTATTAAGATTTAATAGGAATTTTCCAAAGTAAAATTTTCCAATTTAACATATTAAATTGGAATGGAATGGAATTCAATATAATAATAATTGAGATAAACTTCTATGAATGAAGGCCGTTAATATATATGGAATTTAAAAGGCTTTGCCATTATCTCATTTATATTAAGAGTCTGATACAGAAATTTATATCGATTATAAATTGATTTGATTTCTGTGAAAACTCAATATTTAATGGAAAATAACTATGGGTTTATCGTGAACAATGTTTTAAAATGACATTAGTTCTTTAACCCAGTTAAAGATAAGATTAATTTCTTAAATTAAGATAATCTTTAAATGATGATTTTTGATATTTAAAACCAAATTGGAGTTTTAATAAATCTTTAAAAGAAAGGCTTAAGAATAAAATTAAAGAATTTATCTTTGATAGAAAAAATATGAATATTTTATTAAAAGAATATTCTGAATTGGAATGAGGCGTTGGATGTGTTTTTATGGCAATTGATTTTTAATTATAAAAATACGCAAGTTATTCAGAAAGACCGGGTTTAACCCATTTCGAATAATTGCTACGACGATGAAGAATCGAAGATGAAGACGGTGGTTGAAGACCGACGATCTTCACATCGAATGGACGACTACTGATGCCTTGCATTGGGTAGCTCCCAATAAAGGGTTAATAGTGGTAGTTTGTCCGGACGTACCTGTTGATTGTCCGGATATGTGGGAACCTCTCAGGTGTCTCCGGTTCCGTTCAGACCCAGAACGGACTTATAAGTGGATGCGTGTCTGACGTTGGATTTTGTTCTATGTAAATTGATTTCTATTAATATACGACCATTGGTAGCGGAGAATTTATCCTCTTGCTTAACACCCTTAGAGGTTGTGTGTTGATAGTTATCAATCGCATGGCGTGAATTGTCAATGTGGCACACCAAGATGCAGATGATCAAGGCTTTTGTTGAAAAGCAGGCCTTGTGGTTGATGATTAAAGCATAGCCTGTTTAGGCGTAGCTTTGTGTATAGTGTGACTTCACGAGCCTCACACCCCGGTAGAGTCTAAAACGGGACAAGGGAATGCAAGGAGTGCACACGTTTCTTTTTAGCTAGAGTGATGTCAGCGATCTACCAGTCCTGACACTTTTACTTATGTGGATGATGGATTATGAGGTACCTCGCTTTTATAGGTTGTTAGTGGCTATATTAGAGGTCCAAAGGGATCGGAAAACGTGTGTTCAGGCATAACTAATCCACTAACATAGGTGTGGACCGGCCCTGCAGGATCCAAGGGTTACCCATAGGTGTGATCCTGAGGCATTTGCTAGAGTGTTTCGAATCGGTAAGGGGACCGCCCCTAGCCTTGACTCTTGATGGAAACCCAATTTCCAATACGACACCATTAGTTTTGATTGTAAAACTAGTATGGCGACATGATATATGGTACCCATGCCGTCTATGATTGATACATTATGATTAAAACTGTTTTTGAAACATATATACACTAATAATAATATCAAATCCTTTTTTTATCTTATTAAGCATTTTTGACCATTATAAGGTAAAACTCTATCCTTCGGTTTGCGTTGCATTGTGTGATGGGACTTGAGTCTTATAATGGTTTCATTTTTCTAAAAAGCATTGCGTTGTTTAACGATTTATTTAATTTATGCACTGACAATCCAATGGAGTAAACCCGTTCCGTGTTAGCGCGCGGTCCTGTGATTAGCCTTATTATTAGATTAGTTAAGTTAGATTTCTCACACCAGTTCCATGACTGACTCGTAGTTTGTTTCACTTTGCAAACTCGGGTGCCTACTTTTCCACACGGGCAGTCGAGTAGCTTTTTGCAGATATTTATCTCTTGAGCAGGATTCTGGATCAAAGCCTAAAGCTGTGTCCAGAGCATAGAAAGTCTTCCGCTGTGTATTGTATTAATTTTTTGTAATAAGTCTTCTGCTGTATTTTATTTATCGTTGTACTATGATATTATTTACTCTGATGTGACATTATTTTGATGTTTATAAAAGTCTTTTGTTATTTGTTCTGGTGTGTTGTATGCTCAGAGTTAATGCATTCGAGAATTCCCAACTTTTGGATCAGACCTGTGTGGTTTATGGTCGATTCTAAGGGCAAGGATTTTTGGGTCTTTACATTTGGTATCAGAGCTTTGGTTTACAGAGCTCAAGAACAAGACACATTAGAAACCGAACGAAAGAATTCATTAGAGATTGGATTAGTAATATCCAATAAGAATGACTCATTAGAGATGGGATCAGTAGTAACCTAGAATGAGTCCGAAGAGTGTTATTTTTGAAAATGAAATGAAAACAAATTTAGTTTTGAAATTTTTATCTAAATATACGTATTTGAGTATATTATATTATTTTATTTTGGACAATCGAGTATATACGGATTTTAATATACGTCTGATCCGCGTGTATTTGAAGTCTCAAATATACTGGGTAGATATAGAATCACACTTTAGTCGCCCGGAGGTGTTCTGATGGTGGTTCGAAACGTCATCAGAATTTATGTTTGAAATCTGAAAGTGGTATATGTATATATTTCCATGGACTGGTGTGAGAACCAAAACTAGATAGGATTTATTGCTATGATTTGCACTAAAAATATGATTTTTGATTATATATATAAAAGTTATATATATTTGAAAAGTTAATCACCTAGTTGATTGCTGGTTGTGATGTTTGATTATTAGTTTAACTAATAAAATTATAGGAATGATAAATTTAGCTAAATCGAATTTAATATTGAATTGAATTGAAAATTGAATAAAATTGAAAGTTGAATTGGTTAATTAAACAACTTTCAGCTCCGTTACTTTTCGAGGACGAAAAGATTTTAAGTAGGGGAGATTGTGACAACCAGGAAAATCAGAACCAATTTAAAATTCTATTTTAAGAAATTTTAAATAGAAAATGCATCAGAATTTAAAAATTCTACTAAAAAAAATTAACAATAAAAAGTTTACATTTTTATTATAAAGAATAAAATATGAAAAATGAATATTTGTTTAAAACAGGAAAGTTGTTGTAACTTAAAAAAATTCACATTTTTATGTAATAATGATTCATTAAAATGATTTATAGCTTGTTTAAAACAATGTAACATAAAAATTTACATTTTTATGTAAACTAGAGAAGATTTCATTTTCTATGTAATATAGAAAAGATTACATTTTCTTTACAAAAGAAAGATATCATCTTCTTTGCAAATAAAAGGATTACATTTTCCATTGTAATATAAAAAGATTCAAGTATGGTAAATGTGTGTGTACATTTAAAATTTACATTTAATATATGTATGAATATGACAAAAATATTTATGGTTGGAGAATATGCTGACATTAAAAAACTACATTTTTAATATGAAGGTCCATATAAAAGGATTCTAGTATAGTAAAATGTCGATACATTAAAAATTATGTTCTCATAAAAAAAACAATTTTAATATGTTAAGTTAGGTAGATGAGAAATAAATGGGATATAGCTAAATTTAGAAAATAATTAAATAAAATTATTTTTGGTTCATTAGTCAACAATTCATTTTCTTTATAACGTATAACATGCAAAACGTAGATTTATGGGCCTTAAAGAGTTAAAAGGGATTAAATATATTATTAAATATACAAGGTTTAAAATAAAAATATTTCGCACCTCTATATAATTTCGTAAACTCTCATAACTCTATTCTCCTTCTTCTTCTTTTCCATGGCGGCTCTCTTCCTTTCTCTCTCTCCTCCTCTTTCCCTCTTTCAACTAGCAAAACTATGGCCAAAATCACCAACACCTGCCACCACGGAACCCACCGCTGCCCTCTAAACCGATGGCTGAAACGCTCCAATCCCTTTTCCATTCTATCTTTCATCTCAAGAAATAAATTCATAAAATTTCAATTTCAAAAACAAAGAGGACAACAAGCTCGACATTATGTACGGCCATGATCAGAGTCTGGTGCGTTCTAGGGGCGTGCGATTTGGAAGAACAAGGATGAGGTTTGGGTTCCAGTATTCGGCCTTAAAAGATGCAGAAGACGATCTGTTTTATTCTAATTGGGGGTAATGTTATTATTAAGCGTTGTTAAGAGAATTAATTAAATTAATTACTTTAATTAATTATACAATGTTTAAATTAGGATATCTTTTGCACATGAAGTCAGAATTTGATGATTTTCGTTGCATTAGAACCATATCTCCGAGATCTATGTGATGGGATAGACTGAAACGGATTTAGATCTCGTCTAATTTTTGGTGGAGTGGAAAGCTTTTGGTGAGATTTCTATTTTTTATTCAAATTAAATATTATTCCTCATTGTTCGAATTTCATGTATATGTGTTTATTAAATTGTATCTGTGATGTTTACAATTGAAATTTATTGTTTGTTGTTGGTGATTGATTGTATTGCTCGTATGTGATAGATCTGATCTTGTATAACAAGAATTCCTCTTTGTTTGATTCTAAGTATGTAGATCTAATTTCTATTTTGAATCTATGAACAAAAATTTCATTTTTCATTTTCAATATGTTTTTAATAAAAGAAAAGATTTCATTTTTAGTTTCATTTTATTTTAAAGAAAAGAATACAAAGGTTCCATTTTTTTTCATTTTGTTACACACCAAACAAATTATCATATCTATTGTGTTAGAACGGTCAAAACAAAAAGGACAATTTTTATTGTCAAATTTGTTGAAATTAAAAAAGGACATTTTTCAATGTCAAAATTTGTTGACATAAAAAGGGACAATTTTTATTGTCTAATTTGTTGAAATTAAAAAGGACAATTTTTATTGTCAAATTTGTTGAAATTAAAAAAGACATTTTTCAATGTCAAAATTTGTTGACATAAAAAGGACAATTTTTATTGTCAAATTTGTTGAAATTAAATAAGGTCATATTTTTTTGTATCGTCAAATTGTTTTATTAAAAAGATTGAAATAATAAAAAGAACTTGTTTTCATTGTCAACATGTTTTAATTAAAAGAATGAAAAGATTTCATTTTCATTTTTATTTTCCACTTTGTTTTAATAAAGAGTTACAATAAAAGTTCATAATTGTATGGTCATTTTGTTTTTATTTAAAAAGATCATAATGGCATGGTCATTTTTGTTGCATTGGAATTTATCAAACAAAAGTATCATTTTGCTGTATTGATAGTTAACAAACAAAATTAATCATTTTTATTGCATTGGAAGTTATCAAACAAAATAGTCATTTTATCGCATTGGAATTTATAAAATAAATTGGTCATTCTGTCACATTGAAATTAACAAATTGTCACCATGGTTAAAATAGAACAGTCGAATTATAGCCACTATGTTTGTCAAAACATAGGTATTGAATTAAAATTGTCATTGCCGTCAAATTTAGTTTTGTAAAATCAAAACTCTCATTTTTTTTAGAACTAGATTTGTCAAAATCAAACTATTTGCAAATAAATACATGAATAGAAAGAAATACATTTTGTAAATAAAAAACATGAGTAGAAAAAGATGACATTTTTATTTGCAAATAAATACATGAATAGAAAGAAATACATTTTGTAAATAAAAACATTCATTTTGTCTAAATTGAGAAAGAATGAAATTTAACATTCACTTTGTCATTTAATTAGAAGTAGACAAAAACATTTATTCTTTTCCAATTTAAAAGAATGATACTAAACACTTATTTTTGTCTAATTTGAATAAGAATATAAATAACATTCATTTTGTCAAATTAAATAGAATGTAACCAAACATTCATCTTTGTATCATTTAAATGGGGTGAGAACTTTTATCTCACTCAAATTTCTGAATAGTTATTTATTTTATAATTAAATCTAGATTAATTATCTATGTTGGAATTGTTGTTTGTTGGATAAATGTTGATTTGGATGTTGTATGGTGAAATGTTTGGAATTGGAATCATGTAGCATGTTATAGTAATGTTATTACTTTTTAATTTTCCAAAAACATGTTTACATAGCCATAGCAAGTTTCCTGACTTGTTTATGTTGATTGGACGATAAATTTTCACACATCGTCCAAAAGCACAATTAATAATATATTATTCGAATTTTTGTTGGTTGAAACCCCACACGGGTCTTGGGTTGATATTTGACTACACATCACCCTTGTGTTTAGTTGTAAATTTCACTTTGGCTGTTATTTGAATGTGTTGCCATTATTATGAAATTAATGCAATGTTTGAAATCCGTGTAATTAAATTATATGGAAATTGTTGGGTCTCATTCCAATTTAGGATTAAAAGAATATTTAAATATAATATTCAATTAGGTAATTAAATGATGGTTTTGATATTAACAATTAAAAAGATTATATCTTTATTGTTAAAAAAGTTACCATAAAAAGGATTGAATTAAAAGATTACATTTTTAGTTGTCATATGTTAAAATAAAAAGATTGATTTCAGAATTGAACATTTTGAAAAGATTTTTATTATTATATTATAATTATATGGAAAGTTCATTTTTTATTAAAAATTGAAATGTAAGTTAGGATATTTGGAAACAAAGTATTTTTAACAATTTAATAAAAAGATCATATTTTTATTATGTAGAATATTTTAATAAATTTATACTTTAAAATAGGAGATATTTTAAAATTAAAATATTTTAAAATAAAGGGTGTTTTAAAATAATATTTCCCAATGAAATAGTTAGAATTATAAACTACAATTGTACTTGGACACGAGGTTATGTTACATTTGTGGTGGATGTCTGCCCGGGCCCGACCGACATATCCAGCAGCCACTAATGTTGAACCTAATGTGAGAGGTCTAGGTGAGCAAATACGAAGCGGGCTACGACATGAGGTTAAGCCCAACTTGTGGGATAAGTCTGCCCGAACCCGACCGGCATGTCCAGCATCCCCAAGTAGTAGGCCCAATGTGGGAGGTCTAGCCCATTATAAACCATAAATAGACATGGTAATGAATTGGACTATTTAGCCCATTATAAGTTGAAAATGCCATTTTTAACTCGAACGGGTTTATCGATCATTTTTTATTCATTTTATAATGAATAGGGAAAAAAAATAGAAATTTCCAAATCTAATAATTTTGAAATATTTTTTTTAATAAAGAAATAGAATAAATCTTTAATCAAGATTTAATGGAGTTTTCCAATTGATTAATATTTATTTGGAATTCAAATAAATTGGATTTTGGGTTTGTCATGAATAGTGTTTTTTAAATAACACTGTTCTTAAACCCAGTTGAGAAAATAATAAATATTTTAATTAAGATTATTAAAGTTTTCAATTATATTTAATAATTGGAATAAAATGAAATGTGAATTGGGTTTATTGTGAACTGTATTTTTAAAACAACATTTGTTCTTTAACCCAATTTACAGTAAAAATATGATTTGGAATTTATAAATCTTTTATTAAGATTTAATAGAATTTTCCAAAGTAATTTTTTTAATTTAACAAATTAAATTGGAATGGAATGGAATTCGATTTAATAATAATCGAGATAAGCTTCTATGATTGAAGGCCGTTAATATATATGGAATTTAAAAAGCTTTGCCATTATCCCGTTTATATTAAGAGTCTGATACAGAAATTTATATTGATTTGATTTCTGTGAAAACTCCATATTTAATGGAAAATAAGTATGGGTTTATCGTGAACAATGTTTTTAAATGACATTAGTTCTTTAACCCAGTTAAAGATAAGATTAATTTCTTAAATTAAGATAATCTTTAAATGATTATTTTTGATACTTAAAACCAAATTGGAGTTTTAATAAATCTTTAAAAGAAAGAATTTAAGAATAAAATTAAAGAATTTATCTTTGATAGAAAAATGTGAATATTTTATTAAAAGAATATTCTAAATTGGAATGTGGCGTTGGATGTGTTTTTATAGCACTTGATTTATAATTATAAAAATACGCAAGTTATTCGGAAAGACCGGGTTTAACCCATTCCGAATAATCACAACGACGATGAAGAGTCGAAGATGAAGGCGGTGGTTGAAGACCGACGGTCTTCACATCGAATGGATGACTACTGATGCCTTGCATTGGGTAGCTCCCAATAAAGGGTTAATAGTGGTAGTTTGTCTGGACGTATGTGTTGATTGTCCGGACATGCGGGAACCTCTCAGGTGTCTCCGGTTCCGTTCAGACCCAGAACGGACTTATAAATGGATGCGTGTCTGACATTGAATTTTGTTCTATGTAAATTGATTTCTGTTAATATACGACCGTTAGTGGCAGAGAATTTATCCTTTTGCTTAACACCCTTAGAGGTTGTGTGTTGATAGTTATCAATCACATGGCATGAATTGTCAATGTGGCACGCCAAGATGCAGATGATCAAGGCTTTTGTTGAAAAGCAGGACTTGTGGTTGATGATCAAAGCATAGCCTATTTAGGCGTAGCTTTGTGTATAGCGTGACATCACGAGCCTCACACCCCGGTAAAGTCTAAAACGGGACAAGGGAACGTAGGGAGTGCACACGTTTCTTTCTAGCTAGAGTGTTGTCAGCGACCTACCAACCCTGACATTTTTACTTATGTGGATAATGGATTATAAGGTACCTCAGTTTTATAGGTTGTTAGTGGCCATATTAGAGGTCCAAAGGGACCAGGAAACGTGTGATCAGGCATTACTAACCCACTAACATAGGTGTGGACTGGCCCTGTAGGATCCAAGTGTTGCCCATAGGTGTGATCCTGAGGCATTTGCTAGAGTGTCTCGAATCAGTAAGGAGACCGCCCCTAGCCTTGACTCTTGATGGAAACCCAATTTCCAATACAACACCATCGGTTTTGATTGTAAAACTAGTATGTGACATGATATATGGTACCCATGTCGTCTATGATTGATACATTATGATTGAAACTATTTTTGAAACATATATACACTAATAATAATATCAAATCCGTTTTTATCGTATTAAGCATTTTTGACCATTATAAGGTAAAACTCTATCCTCCGGTTTGCGTTGCATTGTGTGATGGGACTTGAGTCTTATAATGGTTTCATTTTTCTAAAAAGCATTGCGTTGTTTAACGATTTATTTAATTTATGCACTGGCAATCCAATGGATTAAACCCGTTCCACGTTAGTGGCATGGTCCTGTGATTAGCCTTATTATTAGATTAGTTAAGTTAGATTTCTCACACCAGTCCCATGACTGACTCGTAGTTTGTTTCACATTGCAAACTCGAGTGCCCACTTTTCCATATGGGCAGTCAAGTAGCTTTTTGCAGATATTTATCTCTTGAGCAGGATTCTGGATCGAAGCCTAAAACTGTGTCCAGAGCATAGAAAGTCTTCCGTTGTGTATTGTATTAATTTATTGTAATAAGTCTTCTACGGTATTTTATTTATCGTTGTACTATGATATTATGTACTCTAATGTGACATTATTATGATGTTTATAAAAGTATTTTGTTATTTGTTCTGATGTGTTGTATGCCCAGAGTTAATGCATTCGAGAATTTCCAACTTTTGGATCAGACCTGTGTGGTTTATGGTCGATTCAAAGTGCGGGGATTTTTGGGTCTTTACATCAGTAGTGCACAAAAAACCCGCATAATACCTAGAATGCTCAAGGCCTAGGAACCTCTATGGGGCAACCTAAGCAGAATGAGAATTCTTCGGTCGCCGTTATTCCTAGGTAGATTGTTAATACTATATCAGGTGGACCGCACCCTACCGGCAAAAGTTGGGGGGACAATGTGAAATCTCTAATGAAATGAAGAACCTTCCGAAAGAAGAGCTTATGTGTAACACCCCAATTTTCTGTTAACATTAAATTAACAAATTAAAGTATACATAATTCAAAATGAAAGAATTAAGGGAAACGGGTTACGCCATTGCATTCGTCTTGGAATTCTGCTTGAGATAGAGTCCGAGTTTGCATAAATCGGACTCCGTGTGAAGAAGTTGTGGTCTTCAGAAGTTTCAGAATTCAATTTAAAATTCAAACAGTTCAAAATTCAGTTCAAAATTCGAAAACAGACCCAATTTGGGCTGGGCTGGAAAATCCCCGCCCAGGACCCAGGTCGACCACGGGGTCGACCTGGGCGTCGACCTACCCAGTCGACATGGTCAGGTCTTGGCTGGCCTGGTCGGGTTCTGGTCGATTTTCTGAGTTCTGGTGTGTCACTAGGGCTGATTTGTCACTTTCTGATTGGCTCCTCTTGGTATGTATGGTCTAGATTCACTATATGATCATCTGGCGGCTCAAATCATTTTGAAATTCTATAAATACAACCCAACACTCAACCTAAATTCACACAAATAAAATAGAACTAGAGTCGTCATGCTGCCGGGAGGAAACTAAGAGTAGCCGTCAGTTGGAGAAAGCTTAGAGACGAGCAAAACTAAAGTAAAAACAAGATTCAAACAACGTTTATCTACCCAAAGGAAAGCATTGCAAATTCAGAACTCAGAAACCAGAAAATCAAGATCGTCGCTGTTGTAAGTATAGTGATTTTTCTGATGAGAATAAAATTAAGACTTGATTCGATGTAAAATGGAAATGGAATTTTACTATTGTATAACGACGATGCTAATTCATATCTGTGTATTGCAATGATTGTATTTTGAATGGTATTGGGATGTTTGTGGTATAATTGACTTGATGTTGGTCCTATTGTACATTTAGAATGAAAGCAACATCACATACAAGTATATGGTTAATGTTAGAATTTACACCTATATGTTTATATGTTTAAAATAGGCTGTATACATTTTTTTAAGTCCAAGTTAAGACTTATATACACATGTTATATGTTAAGACCATTATGCCTACATGATTAAATCCCATGTATATGTTCTTATGTTCCTTGCAAGTTTGTAATTGGGTCCATGCCAAGTACCATTTAGTTTCACACGACTATTACAAGTTTAATGTTATAGTAGGATAAATGATTTGATCTAGTTCACGCTTTTGGGTTAATGTCGAAAGTAGACATTTTTATTAACATGTAATAACTTTGTCACATGCTAGTTTGTGTTTGAAGTTATGCCTAAATAAAAATATGTTTAGGCTTATGTTTTATGCAAGTCTAAATTATGCCATTTCATGTGACACCTATTTAATTAGATTCTTATTTGAATGCAAGTTCACATGACAAGTTGAAACCCATGATTTATGTTAATTAGATCGCAAAGTTTCAAGTTCATATGTCACACACTCTTTATGTTATTTAGAATATTTCGTGTTCTTGGCTTTCCCTTCAATGTTTATAAGTTGGGCTGAAATATCTAGCCCAACATTCATTATATTCTTGAAAACGTACAAACGGGAGAATATCGTTGGGATTAAACATGAAAAATATATGTGTTGGCATGTTTGGCACATGCCAGTAATTGGTGACATTTGAATGGTATGAATTGCCATGCCTAAAAAAAATAACGAACTTGGAAAATGGGCCATCACATTTACATATAACAAGTAAAAGAGACAAATATGTAAATTTAGAAAATACGAATATGCTTAACCCGAGGTTGGATTGAGTTGTGATGTAAACCTACCCGGACCCTCCCGACTGTCGAGTAATCACAACAATACCTATCCAATGTGGGAGGTTAAGGCATTAAGCCCAATAAGGACCCGAGGTTAGACTGAGTTGCGGTGTAAACCTGCCCGGAACCGACCGGTTGTCCAGTAACCGCAACAATACCTGTCTAATGTGAGTGGTCGGTGATTTAATGAATAAATTAAAGCTAGAATAAGGATGGTAGGGTTAAGTTAACTAAAATACTTAACCAATTCAACATGTTAACTAAACTGATGGGTGGGGTTAGGTTAATACATACACTTAACCACTTAACATGTTTGACTAGAAAACCCTTGTAACGGGGACCCATCTCAGCAGTAACCCAATTAGGTACCCCGAAACTAGGCAGGGTGGGGCACGATTACTGGGCTGATTGTAAGCAGTCAAAGCAATGGCGAGTGGTCCAGCAGTGTAGGTTCTAACAGAGTGCGAGCATGCACACACTTCAGAGCAGACAAACAGGAATCTGGGCACCAGTAGTATACACTATGCATTCTAGAATTGTGTCAGGCCGCCACCATGGGACTTGATACACCCCATGGTGGGACCAACATAGGTATCTACAATCATTGGGAGCCGTATGACACATACGATTTTGCGAGTAGGAGCCGATCTTTAGAAAGGGGATCACTTCACCCCGATCATGGGGCGCCAATCGGAACAAATACAAGTAGGTGCAGAGATATAGTGTGCGGGTGCGATAGTATATTCGGTTCAAAACTGCTTTATCTTAGTTTATGATACTTTCCTGTTTCCAGTTTATACCTATCATGCCCTTTTTCTTATTCTCATATTGAAAAGTCACTAGACTTACCAGGCTTTATGTCTGACCCTATTTTTCTCTCGTCTTCTTTTCTTCCGTCCCCCTCCCCAAGTCCGCAGGGAGGAAACAACCCAGCTTAGTCAGACTCTTTGCAAGCTTCAAGATAGTAGATGTATGGTTTGGACTCTCTTTCCTTGGCTATGGCTTTTGGACACGTTCTATGGGGATTTATGCAGTTTTAATTATGTTTTATGCTTCTTTATTTAATAATCAAGACAGAAACGATGATGTAATGTTTTGGAAGTTATTATGAGACAATTACAGAAATGTTTTGTATGAACACGTATTTAAGAAATGAAAGTCAGTTTGTTTTCCGCTGCTTATATATATATATATCTATGTTTGTGTGTGTGTGTGTGTTTGTGTGTGTGTGTGTGTTTATATCTGTCCTGTGTTTTATCTATGACTTTTACTTATAAACCTCCACCGAAGTTAAGGCATTCCCTTTGTGAGTGACCTTAATGGAGGTGGGGTGTTTCATTATGATCATGAATGAGGCCTTGACAACGAAGATGCCAAGAATTACATGGTATGACATTGTGTGCAAAGACGAGGATGCAAACGGACTCATAGCTCCAAACGAAGATCCCATGGTGGTAACCATTGGTTTGGGTCCAGCTATTGTCAAAAGGGTCTTAGTGGACAGTGGGGCATCGGTCAACGTCCTCTTCATCCGTGCATTTTATAGAATGAAGCTCACCATGGATGATGTGAAAGCTTGCCAGAATAAAATCCACGGATTCATAGGGCAAGCTGTTCAACCAATTAGTGTCATCAGTTTGCTTGTCGAGCTTGGAGAAGGAGAGTGTAAGATGGCACTAAAACAAGATTTTGTCATAATAGGTGAGTTCTCTGCTTACAACGCTTTTCTTGGGAGGCCAACCCTTGCGATATTTAGAATAACGATGGCTCCACGGTGTCTCATGATGAAATTTCCCACTGATAACGGAATTGGCATAGTCAAGGGTGATCAGCAAACAGCGAGGGAGTGCTATCTGATTGAACTTGCCGAAGCAAGGAAGAGGGAAGTGAAGAAGGATATGGAGCTTCTGCTTCGCATTCGCGATCCTCCCTTATAGCAATTAAGGAGGGGCCCCCATACTGGCGAACATAGGGGAGCCCAGAAGGAAATCAATCCAAGAAAGACCAGTATGGGGGAAAGCAGAGTGGCGCTGGCTGAGGACACTATCTCTGTTCCAGTACACATTAAAGACCCTGACCGAGTCCTAAAGATAGGTTCCCAGTTGGGCCAAAAAAATGCAAAAGGAATTGATATTGTTTTTGAAAGCAAATTCAGATGTTTTCGCATGGATGCACTCTGGCATGTGTGGAATATTACCAGATGTAATTATTCACAAGTTGAATATTAATCCTAGTTTGGCTCCTGTAAAACAAAAAGGACGAATGCAAGGACCTAAGAGATCTGTGGCATTAAAATAAGAAGTAGATAGTGTGACGAACCAAACTTCCCATCAAGGAAAGCCTGAATTGCTTTGAGAACAACACACAACAAGACACAAACTGAAGAACATTTTATTGCTGATTCCAATAATTACATCAGAGTAAAAGAATATAACAGAGTATGAGTACTTATTACACAATAGAAATACATTAATATCGTAGACTTTAAGTTACATTTATATAGCAGCGGAAAAATATTACAAATATACAACTGAAAGGAATACACGGATACAGAGCTTTCTGCATATCGCTTCAGCTGTAAGCGAGGATCCTGTAAATATATCTGCAAAAAGCTACTCGACTGCCCGTATGGAAAATATATGCACCCGAGTTTGCCTGTGAAACAAACTACAGGTCAGTCATGGGACTGGTATGAGAAATCTTAACTTAACTTATCTAATAATAAGGCTAATCACAGGACCACGCCGCTAAGGCGGAACGTGTTTACTCCATTGGATTGCCAGTGCATAAAATGAAATAAATCGTTAAACAACGCAATGCTTTTTAGAAAAATGAAACCATTATAAGACCCAAGTCCCATCACACAATGCAACGCAAACCGTAGGATAGGGTTTTACCTTATAATGGTCAAAAGATGCTTGATACGATAAAACGGATTTAATATTAGTGTGTATATGTTTTAATAAAACATTTCAATCATAATGTATCAATCATAGACGGCATAGTACCTCATCCTACTATGTTGCCATACTAGTTCTACATTCAAAACCGCAAGGTCGTATTGGAAATTGGATTTCCATCATGAGTCGAGGCTAGGGATCATCCACTCCGATTCGAGACACTCTAGCAAATGCCTCAGGATCACACCTATGGGCAACCCTTGGAGCGGTAGGGTCGGTCCCCACCTAACGGTAGTGGATTGGCAATTCCTGAACACACGCTTCCCGGTCCCTTTTAACCTATAGTATGACCACTAACGACCTATAAAAATCCGAGGCACCTCAAAATTTATCATCCACATAAGTAAAATGTCAGCCAGTTTAAGCACTGACACTACCACTAGCTAGAAAGAAACGTGTGCACTCCCTACGGTCCATATCCCGTTTTTGACTCATACCGCGGTGTGAGGCTCACGAAGTCACGATATACACAAAGTTATGCCGTAACAGGCTATACTTTGATCATCCCATAAGGCCCTGCTTTTCAACAAAAGCCTTGATCATTTGCATCTTGGCGTGCCACATTGACAATTCACGCCATGCGATCAATCACTATTAATATATACCAGGGTGTTAAGAAGAGAATAAATTCTTCACCACCAATCAGATATACATTAATAAAAATCAATTTAATTCACATGGAACGAAATCCAATGTCAGACACGCATCCATTTACATGTCCATTCTGGGTCTGAACGAAACCGGAGACACCTGAGAGGTCCTCGCATATCCAAAACAATCAACAATAGTCCGGACGGCTACCACTGAAGCCCCTTCACGGTAGCTACTCCCATCATGGATCTCAGTAGCAACACATCCATTCGATGTGAAGATCATCGGTCTTCAACCACCGTCTTCATCTTCGACTCTATATCATCGTAGTAATTATTCGGAATGGGTTAAACCCAGTCTTTCCGAATAATTCGCGTATTTTTGTAATTAATAATCAAGCGCCATAAAAACACATCCAACTCCACACTCCAATTCAGAATATTCTTTTAAATAAAATATTCACATTATCTTAACAAAGATAAATTCTTCAAATTTATTCTTAAATCTTTCTTGTAAAGATTTATTAAAACCCCAATTTGGATTTAAATATCAAAAATCATTATTCAATGATTATTTAAATTTAAGAAATTAATCTTATCTTTAACTGGATTAAAGAACTAATGTCATTTAAAAACATAGTTCACGGTAAACCCAAAATCATCTTCAATAAAATATGGAATCTTCACAGAAATCAAATTAATATATAATCGTTATAAATTTCTGTATCCGACCGATAATATAAATGGAATAACGGCAAAGCCTCTTAAATTCCATATGTAGTGTCAGTCTTCTTTTACAGAAGCTTATCTCGGTTATTATTAATTCGAATTCCATTCAACTCCAATTTAACATATTAAATTGGAAAACTTGGCTTTGGAAAATTCTCATTTAAATCTTAATAAAATATTTATAAATTCCAAATCATAATTTTCACTGTCAGTTGGGTTAAAGAACAAATGTCACTTAAAAACACAGTTCACAATAAACCCAACTCACATTTTACCTTATTCCAATTATTAAATATAATTGAAAACTGTAATAATCTTAATTAAAAGATTTATTCTTTTCATACGGGGTTTAAGAACAGTGTTATTTAAGACACTATTCACGACAAACCCGAAATGCAATTTATTTAATTTAATTTCAATTAAACATATTAACAAATTGGAAAAACTTCATTAAATCTAAATTTAATGATTTATTCTAGATGATAACTAGTTCATTTCAATAAAAATATATTCTTCTAATATATATTCTTTTTCTAAGATATCCTTCTATAAGACATTTTCTAAAATATTCTTTTTCTAGAATATTCTTTATTGGAATGTGACTCAATCAACAACCATATACTGCATGAAATCAACAATCATGATGAATAATTATCAAACATCCAAATAACAACCAAAGTGGATTCTACACTAAATATTGGGACTAGTGTAGGTCAAATATCATCCCAACACCCGTGTGGGGTTTCGTCCAACAAACAAATAATAAATTATTTGTGCACTTGGGCGATGTGTAAGAAAATAATCGTCCCAATCACATAAACAAGTCGGATAACTTGTAAATGGAAGTGTAATATTCAATTTGAATATTCTAACATTATCTGTAATACGTTTAACACTTCAACATCGCAGACATATATTTCACACATATGAATGACATGGTTTTTAATTCTTCTTACAATTAAATGTAAATTCTATTACTAACATTTTTGTAGCAAAATGTTATTTTATTTTCATACGACATTTTATGACCAAAAATGTATCAAAATTTCAGTGTGACATTTTATGCATATTTTATTTCCAACAAGGAATGCAAATAAAAATGTGACTTTTCATTTCTAGTTTTATTTGGAACAAGGAATGCAAATAAAAAATATAACCTTTTCTAACAAAAATGTCCTTTTTATTCTAATTTACATTTTCTAACAAAAATGTATATTCTGCTTCGCTAACATGTTTTAACATAAAAATGAATATTTTCTTCGCTAACATGTTTTAACATAAAAATGAATATTTTCTTCGCTAACATGTTTTAACATAAGAATGAATATTTTCTTCGCTAACATGTTTTAACATAAAAATGAATATTTTCTTCACTAACATGTTTTAACATAAAAATGAATATTTTCTTCGCTAACATGTTTTAACATAAAAATGAATATTTTCTTAATTTCACTAATCATATTTTGTTTACATTGAAAATTGTAAATTTCCATTCATATTTTATTTACATTGAAATGTGTAAACTACTAATCATATTTTATTTACATTGAAAAATGTAAACTCCTAATCATATTTTATTTACATTGAAAAATGTAAACTCCTAATCATATTTTATATACATTGAAAAGTGTAAACTCCTATTCATATTTTATTTACATTGAAAAATGTAAACTCCTAATTATATTTTATTTACATTGAAAAATGTAAAATCCTAATCATATTTTATTTACATTGAAAAGTGTAAACTCCTAATCATATTTTATTTACATTGAAAAGTGTAAATTTCTGTTCCAGTATATGATTAAATAGAAAAATGAAATTTTTTATTTCAATATATATTTCCATAAAAAAAATGAAATTTCCTATTTGGTTTACATTGAGAATGTAACTTCTATTTCCTACTTTGCTTACATTGAAAATACAACTTTCTATTTCAATATGCTACTTACATTGATAATGAAAAGCTTTTTTTTATTTCAATAAAATCTTTTCTTACATTCAAGATGTGAATTTTCTATGTAATCTCATTTTATATAACAAAGGTCATTTTTAAATGTTTCATTTATAGTAAAATGTAAATTTCAAAGAAAAGCCATTTTATATGACAATGGACAATCTTAATGTTTGATTTACGTTAAAGAGGTAAAATTCCATGAAAATACATTTTTATTTTTAATTATATATTTACATTAAAAATGTAAGTCTGAATATTAATACATTTCTATTTGAAAATGTTGATTTTGTCCCTTATAATCTAATTAACAAAAATGTTAATTCCGTTCTTATTAACAAAAATGTTAATTTCGTTCTTATTAACAAAAAGGGCTTATCTTGTTCTTATAATCATATTTGAAAAAATTGTTATTTTTAATTAAACAAATTTTGACAAAATTGACATGTTATTCTAATTAAACAAGTTTGACAAAATTGACATTTTATTCACTAATCATTCTTATGACAAAAATTGTCATTTTATTCGCTAATCATTCTTTCCAATGTTTGTGTGTCAAAATAGAAGAAGAACTCTATTATGAACTAAATCAATACAGGTCTAAAATAAAAAAATATAATTTTTATTTCAGATCAAGATCGAACCAAACACATACATCACAGTCATCATCATCAACAAACACAATTCAAATATCATACATCACAGAACTGAATAAATTAACATACATACAAGGAACTTAAATGGAAAGAAAATAATTAATATTTTAATTAATTTTAAACATAGAAATCTCACATTTCTTTATAATTCTGAATTTCCAACATGCTTTAAACCAGTTCTAGTCCGTACCATCATGTAGAGTTCGTTCATGCGATCCCAACGCACTTGAAATCATCTGATTTCATCGCTGTTTGAATGAGTTACACAGTTTTAAATTTATAAACTTTTATACACTAATAATTAATTAAAATAATTAACAAAATACTGATTACTTTGATTAACAAACAAGGCCGCCGCGTTTCCTTTCTTCGTTCTTTTTCTGAAACGAGAGCCCATTCTTCACGATCAAACTCCTCCAAACCCACCCCCTACTTCGAGCGCAAAAATCCAGAGATCCACAGTATCATTTCAGATCATGGCCATTGGTTAGAAGGGTCTTGGTTTGTCGAACAATTTTGCAGAGGTTACTTTTTGAATTTGGTTGATGGATTAGAAGAGAAAAGAGGAGAAAGATCATTGTGTTTCAGCCATTGAAAGATAGAAGGGGCGGCGGCTGTTTTAGGTTGTTTAGAGGATTACGGTTTGAATAGGCTAAGTATTTATAAATTTATTTAATCCTCCTTTTTATTTTTAATAAATTTAATTACTACTTATCTTTATTTAGAGATGAAACTTCCCATTTCCATTCGTTTAATTAATGTAGTCAATTAATGAGGGTAGTTAAAGAAGGAAAACTTCATTTCCTTTCTTTAAATTATTTAATTAATAGGGAGAATATTATCTGCATAGAGAGAGAAACCTTTCATTTAATGGTTTATTATCAATTTGATTTAACAAACATGTGACATATATGCGAGTACAAACAAATGTACGATAATGTAAATTTTTTTTTGTAAGTGCAACATGTGGTACAGGCAATAAATGATAGGAAGGTATAGACATATAATTTAAATCAGTAGATGGTCAATTATATAAATAAAATGAGAAATAAATAAAAGTTAACATATATAATTAATTAGATTCCTCATTAGGATACAACATATAAATGAAATTAACCAACATCATGATACAAGTATATATATATAGCCAATATTCAAAGCATGTGTTTAATTCTTTTCCTCTTTTAACTTTTAATGAAAATAAACTATTTCTATTATCAAGACTTGAAATAAATAGTGAATTTTAAATGAAAACTATATGTATGTATGAGTTCAATTCAATCAAAACACCCAATAATACAAATCACATAATTACAACAATCAGTCCTAAAATATTTGTGTGTTGACAAAATTCCCTTTTTTTTTAAAATCCAAATACCTAATTGAAAACATTATTTATATATATAAACTTTCAAGTCTAATGTTACACTTAGTTATGAAAGATAACAATCTAACATTTTACTAACTGAGTATAAAGTTCAAATTATCCTTTAAGATAAAATTTAATCCATTAACATGAACATATAATTTTAGATCAAAAGTTAGACTCTAAATTAAATTTATAAAACCAATGATCTAAAATGAATCATTGTACTACAACTAAAATGACCCGCATTGGCAGAGGTATTATGATTAATTTATTTAATTATATGAATGGTGGTTTAGAGAATTTAACGGTTATGGAATTAAATAATGATGAATATTTAATTAAAATAATAAATTAAATAATATATTTAATTCTGAAATAATCAGAATTGGATGAAATGGCGATATGGTGTGAACCAGATCATCTGTAATATATATTTCATTTTAGAATTTAATTTGAATAACGAATATATTTAAAATAACGACAGTTGAACGTATAAATTATATTATAAATATAATCGAGCTCGAAATGGCGATGCAGTTCATAAATTGGTGATTCGAACTTCAACTGAATGTACAGGGTTCATTTTAAATCGGATTTCTATGAAACAAGAAACGTACGGAGCTGGTGGAGTATATCTTTCTAGTGGAAGAGAAAAATCAGGATTTCGTCGTGTAGATTTTGAGTTATGTCCAAATTAAATATTCAGAAAAAGCAGTTGTATATTCGTTCGTGGCCATAACGGTTATTCAAATATATTTGAATATCGGTTGTGAATTTAAACAAGGTTCTTTTGAGACGTAGTGATAATTTAATTTTTAGAATTTTACTGTAATTTTTAATTAATTAAATAAGAAACTTTTTATTGGGAGTATTTTGCACCCTGTAATCAACATTTCGGGGTTTCAAAATATGAGTTAATCTACCGATATTTTTATATTTTTGGAACCGTGTCACGTTGTACATCATAGTGGTATTCTTACTTCTGTCGTTACCAGCTCGTAAACATATGGAGTAGCTAGTGTATAACTTTTTGTGTATGTACTGAGAGGGTATAAATGCAAGAGTTGTGTAAATAAGTAGTTCAATAACTGGGAAGGGCAAAAACGAATGAGAAGATTGAAAAGAAAATGACCGGACTGACTTCATACGTGTATACTTCGTTCAAGCGGTTATAGTTAGTTCCATTTGTAATCTATCCTCTCCAGGCTTAAACGAATGACTGTGTCTAAATACCACACGTAAATACATTCATCTCCCTCGGCTCTGTACGCTCCACGTAAATACATCCACAACCCTTAGGTGTGGTATGCTCCACGTATAACAACATCCTACCACGTTTTAGCTCACCAACCTATCACGTCCTCTTCTATATATACACACAAAATTTCTCTCGCCACTCCCATTTTTTTTCTGAAAACCGAAACTTCAAAACCGAACTTCATTGAACCCCATTCGAAGACTTTCTTTTTCCGTCCATCTTCACTGTACCCGCGGAGCTGCTGGAAAGAGGGCGTAGGCAGGATGAGGAGGCAGGAAGTAGAGGCTTGCAGTCACGTGAAAGGAGCGAAACTTTGAGGGAATGTTAACACGAAGGAGATGAAAATGCTGAGGGTGGTTTTAGTTGTTTTTGTGAAGCATTGGTGTGTGCAACAGTGCAAGGAAGATGGGGTAGTGGAGATATCCAGATTCGTGAGTTCTAAAGGGAGCTGGAAGTTTCGACATGACTTTCGAATGGTACTTTCAGTTTTGAAGTTGAGGGGCGGATCAAAGGAAATACTGGTAATTGAAGGAGCAAGACACGGTTTGTTTTTTTGTAGAGGGATGGATAATGGTCTGTTGATGGTTCGGTTTAGTGAAGAAATGTGGTGTAAGGAGGTGCGGTGAACGAGAAGAATAAATGTTGGTTTTTGTTGAAGTGTTAGTGTAGTATTTGAGGAGGAATATGTATTTGCAGTTTGGAGAAGAATGTTTTTGTGGAGGCGGGTCTGGAGAGAAAACATAGGTGGGCCGGTGTTAAAGTGGTAAAGCCCATATACCCTTAATAATGTAATTAAATAGGGATTTAATTTGCATTAACTAGTAAATGTAATATCTCTTGCATATGGTATCGAAATTCAGCAAAACAAGTTGCGTTGGGATCGTATGGACGAGAGCTTCACAATGAAGCAGACTGGAAGTGGATTGGGGCTCGTATGAATTTATGGAAAAATAAATTGTCCGACTGAATCAAATAACGCAAACCGTTATTTAACGGCTAAAGCGCAAAAGTGAGTAAATCTCACTAACTCTAAACAGTTTATAATTTCATGTTGTATTTTTAGAACTGTTAGATATTGGCTGATTGGCTGTGTGTTGACTGTTTGATTGAACTGCTAGTCAGTTAGTTGAATTTCTATATTGATTCTGTTTATCAGAATATATCATATGGAACTGAAAGTGATGTTATCTATATTGTTTAACATCTGTGATACAGGGAAACAGGTTGGAGGAATCCAACTGGATTTCTCAACATTTATTTTACTGGTTTTCATATATTGTGATATATGATGTGTTATCTAATCTATTATGGATTATGTGTGTTGGAATGATGTTGATCATTTTTATTCTATATTTTAAATATCATAAAAGACCCTGGGATGTAAAATGAATTATTTCAATGTATATTGAAATAAAGGGAGTTTATAAAATCAACAGATTTTGTAAAAGGAAATATTTCGAAAGTAAATAAAAAGGGAAATCATTTGTAAAGTGAAGAACTGTTACTAAAAGTAAATCTTTATAAATGAATAGTTATTTGAAAAGAATAAAGGAGCTAATCGATGTTAGTTAAATCGATTAGAGTTAAAGTAAAAGGAGCTAATCGATGTTAGTTTAATCGATTAAAGTAAAAGAATAAAGGAGATAATCGATGTTAGTTAAATCGATTAGAGTTAAAGTAAGAGGAGCTAATCGATGTTAATTTAATCGATTAGAGTAAAAGAAAAGGAGTTAATCGATGTTAGTTTAATCGATTAGAGTAAAAGCAAAGGAGTTAATCGATGTTAGTTTAATTGATTAAAGTAAAAGCAAAGGAGTTAATCGATGTTAGTAAATCGATTAGAGTTAAAGAAAATGAGTTAATCGAATATAGTTTATTCGAAGAAAGAAAAAGGAGTTATCGAATATAGTTTATTCGAAAGGAGTTAAGTGAAATGAGTAAATCAATAGCGTTAGTCAAATAGAGTTAATCCAATAGTGTTAGTCCAATAGAGTTAATTGATAAGGGTAAATCGAATAGAGTTAAGTGAAAAGAGTCAATCGAATATAACTATTCGAAAAGGGTTAAGTAAGGAAGTTAGTAAAAGGGATATAAAGTGAACTTTGCCTATTTCAAAGTTATAAATGTTGTTCAGTTAAGGTCTGAGAGGCAGTTCTACCCCAACTTGATTGGCTTCGTTTTTAACTAAGGAATAGTTAAGGTTCGGCAGTAAAGGAAATGGTTTGAGTTGGCATCGCGATGGTTTGTTTAAACATCTGCCCAAGTCCAATGAAGAAGCTTTGGAAATGTTTTCCAAAGAAGAAACCAGAAATGTTTTCTAATAAAGAAAACAAGAAATGGAAATGTTTTCCATTGTTAATAACGCATATTTTCCCAATTTAGAAAATAAGGAATATTGAACATAGGGAAACAGGAGATAAGTAAATTAATGAAATAAAGAGATAAATGTTGAATGATGTTTGATCGATATAAGTTTCCATTTGGAAATAATATCGTTGTTTGCACACCTGTTTTTCTTCGATAGTTAAATCACAGACTATCGAAGTTTTTGACCATTTTAACGTTGTTAATATGGAGAGACCGATTGGATTATTATCCAAAGAACCACTCTGTATTGGCATAAGCGTTGCGAATCATATATGCCAAAGGAAATTGAAGACGGAGTTATGCAAGGGCTATCCTGTTTACAGAATAGTGCCTTCAATTCATCCTGTTCCTGGATGACTTGTATGGACGGATGTCTGACAGAACATTTCCAGACGATCACATATATTGATTTCTCCAACCGTACCAAGAGTGGAAGCGGAGAAGGAAACTTCTTTAGCTAACACATAATGTATTGTTGAGGATGTCAATCGGTAATTGGATGGATTTAATGATGTGGCATTCAAAGTGAAACTGGTGTGATGATAAAGCGTAGCTTCTAGCCTCGCATTCGGTAAATGACAGAAATCGGGCAGGCAGCATGGCTAAGTCGGTCGCACCGAAGTAGGGTGTATAATCACCTGATCTAGAGTTTCATTTATCTCTAAAAATCTATTGTTGATGCTGTCTCATTTGGGAAACGGTTGCTGATCCCAACCGTTGGTGATATACATTCGATACGCTCAAGTGAAATGAGTGGTCGGTCATGTGTGGCCGGGTTGCAAGATGTTCTTGTTGAACCCAGTGTATTCCTCTCTAGAGGTAGACTAGCGAAAGGTGGTTCTATACCTTGTCATAGTTGGAAATCCATTACCCAATACGTGCTTGCGGTTTTGATTATATACTATATATGTAGGACGTGAGATGAAAGCGTTTCTGCTAGATGATTATATATACTGTGATTGATAGGCATTATTATAATATCAAAAGGTTTTGATATAAAGTTATTTTGGATTCTCATAAGGGAAAAACCTGTTCCGTTATACGGCGTGGTCTTATGAGATGTCGATTACCTGCTTGAACTGTTTTAAACTGTTTTACTCACACCAGTCCCATGACTGACCCGGAGTTTACTTTGTTGTTTTCCCTAAACTCTTGGGTGCCTAAATTTGTATGGGCAGTCAAGTAGTCGGGATTTACAGATACATTGAAGAGCTGGAGCAGTAGGCTTCAGGATCATATAGCTATTATTATTCCGCTGTGTTGTAAGTGTTGTACTTTGATAATGATATGTACATGCAAGTACAAATGTATATTTCAAGTTATGTTATATATATTATATGTTATTCGTTCCGCTGTGAGGTTCGTGTTACTCTGATGTTGTGTTCTTCTTCTTCTTCTATTCTAAGTTTCTATCTTATCTTTCCTCACCCTTTAATTTCTTTCACTAATTATCAGGAATTTTCGGTGTTTTGGTTATCGACATCGAGTTTATGTCGATAACCAAAGTCGCTCAAAATCCGGGTCATTACAGTTGGTATCAGAGCATAAAATTAAGTTAAGAATTACCTTGGCTATGTGGCGTGACTCGGTAGAGATAGGTTTAGTAATACCCTAGACTGAGATTGATTGTATATATACGAGTGGACGTATTTGTTATTGATATAAAAATTTGTTTTATATTGTGTGGATTTATTGGTTGAGTTGTTTATGGGTTCTGGTCGATCAGTTTGATCCACTGTATCGTAGGAGTTACTAAATACTCGAATACGATGGGTCGACACGATATGTTTTGAAAAGAGGGTAAATAAAAATAATTTTACCCAAAGTATATTTTGATACACATTGGATATATTGGTTGTTATTATAATCAAGTAAGATTATAAATTAAATGGTTATGTAAATAACCAATTAGAATTCATATAAGTGAAATACGTGAAATCAGATGAGTTAAATCTGAATTGTAAACCAGAAATGAAATTAAAATTTTGGAAAATTGGATAAGTGTTTGTAAATGGATTGGGAATAAAAAATAAGGAAAATTTAAGATCCTGGGAGATTTTAAATTGTTTTACAAGAGTGTGAATTATATTTTGAAATGAATTTCAAAGTGGAAATGTTTAGAAATGGTTTTATAGCATTGAACTCACTTCGATCGCTGGAAAATAGATTCTGATGATGACAGCTGCATCATCAGTATTCATTTTCGAGTTGTAAGTGACGAATTACTACCAGAGATACTATTTTGAATTTGTTTTGGGAAAGACAAGTTGTGTTGAATTTCAAAATGGGATTTATAATAAAGAATGAATAAAGAAAGTTTGAAATAGGAATTGAATATAGAAATTCAAAGGGAGTTTGAATATATGAAATTCAATGGAATTGAAATAGGAATTGAATATAGAAATTCAAAGGGAGTTTGAATATATGAAATTCAATGGAATTGAAATAGGAATTGAATATAGAAATTCAAAGGGAGTTTGAATATATGAAATTCAATGGAATTGAAATAGGAATTGAATATAGAAATTCAAAGGGAGTTTGAATATATGAAATTCAATGGAAGTGATATAGAATTTGAATAGAGGAAATTCGAATATAGAAATCGAATAGAATTTGACATATGAGAAATCGAATAGAAATTTGACATAAGAGAAATCGAATAGAATTTGAATAAGAGAAGTGACATAGAAACTGAATAAAGGATTTGAAAAGGAATTTGAATATTTGTAATTCAAATTGAATATAGAAAATATAAAGGAATTCAAATATAGAATTTGAATATATGGAATTTGAATATAGAAATTCAAATGGGATTTATAATATAAAATTTGAATAGAAATCGAATAGAATTAACTAAGTCGAAGAGAAATTAGTTAATCGAGTTTTGAATTTGAAGTTGAACCTTGAAAGGTGGATTGGATTTGTAAATGGATATTCGAAATCGAATATAGAACTTAAATTTGAAATTTGGATTCAAATTAGTTAATAAGCAAGTTAAATTATATTTGAACATGTCATGTTCAAGTATAACAGTGAAATAGACTAAAGAGTTAATCAACAAATTAATTAACGAATGCAGTTAAAACGATCAAGTATAGTTAAAATAGATTGGGTAGGTAAATATACATGAGATAGGTATGGATAAGGTACGAAGGTATATAAATAGAATGCTCGACGAAAAGGTATGTATTTAATTCATATATGAGATTTTATGCGCCGTATCGGCTAGCCGCTTGGCTTTTTCTTTTTATTTTGGATTAGTGAGGGCCATGGGAGGCTATTTGAAATATCCCGATGTTCCCGGTACAAAGGAGGTTATGGCGAATTTTTCCGGGAATTTAAGGAGTTAGAATATTTTTAAGATAATTTGATAGTTAGAAATCAACGTATCAATATATATATAGAAGTCGATAAGAAAACGAATTTAGAAATAGAATAGTAAAATCAAAAAGGAAGACTAGGAATAAAATCCAGTAAGAATAAAAAGAGAAGGTGTATATGTGTTTAAAAGTTAATCAGTAGTTGTATGGTATTGATTATTCGAGTAAGTAGTCATATCTGTTTTGACGTTATAAATATTATTCAGTCAAGGTCTGAGAGGTAGTTATACCCCAACTTGATTGATTTCATTATTAACAAATAAATAGTAAGATTTCAGGCTCGAAGATCAATGTTGGATAAGAGTTAGTTGAATATAGTATTTGGGTTGTCGTAACGATGTTTTACACAACATCCGCTTTAACCCAAATAAGTGTAAGCTTGGAAATATAATAAAGAATATTTCCTAAGTATAGAAATAAACGAGATCGGAAAAGAGATAAGTAATTGGAATATTTTCCAATTATAAATAGCATATATTTTTCTAAAGTTTAGAAAATAAAGGAAGGCGATATTCGGAAATGTTTTCCAAATAACATAAAAGGCCAATATGGTTATTGAAAATATTTGGTTAACAAATATTGATAAAGAAATAGAGAAGTGATTTAACTAATGGAATATTAGTTAAGGGCTCAGTGACAAGTTCAAAAAGGGAAATTTGATTTTTGGAAAGAGTAAACTGTTTGAAAACTCCCAAAGTAAGACTGTTTGAATTAAAAACAAATTTAACAAAAATTTGTGAAAGCAAAATTTGAATTAAAGTAAAGCCAGTAAAGTGGTAACTGAGATTGAATTAGAATGATATCAAGACAAATTAGATTTGTGAGATTCAAATTTGAAGTGTAATGTGATAATCAAGTTAAGAGTTGGGAATCGAGAAGAAACTCGAGGTGAAATGATATTTGGCTGGGACATAAGCGAATGGTTGTGTTGGAGATGAAAGTGATTTCAGAATTTGATTGGGATAACATTGATATATGCTGAGTTGATAGCATATGGAAGTGATAGAGTTGATATGCCGACAAAAAGGTACCAGTTTATATTTGATATAAGATTTTTGAGCCGAATTGGCAAGCCGCTTGGCTGTTTGATTTTCTTTTAGGATGGAGATGGCCCAGAGAGGCGAGTTGGAGTTTGTGATATTGACCAGTACAAAGGAGGTGCTGGCGAATTTTTTCGAAGAGTTAAGGTGTTAGAAAATTTTCAAGATTTTTGAAAATTTTGGTTGATAAGAATTAATTAATATTTAATTAAATTAAATTGGTTCAGTTGAAACTGAAGTTAAGAAGTGAACAAATATGTTCTAACCAGTCGATAGGGTCGTTCTCTACCTTTTAGCAATTTCGAGGACGTAAGTGGGGAAGATTGTATTGACCCGCATTGGCAGAGGTATTATGATTAATTTATTTAATTATATGAATGGTGGTTTAGAGAATTTAACGGTTATGGAATTAAATAATGATGAATATTTAATTAAAATAATAAATTAAATAATATATTTAATTCTGAAATAATCAGAATTGGATGAAATGGCGATATGGTGTGAACCAGATCATCTGTAATATATATTTCAGTTTAGAATTTAATTTGAATAACGAATATATTTAAAATAACGACAGTTGAACGTATAAATTATATTATAAATATAATCGAGCTCGAAATGGCGATGCAGTTCGTAAATTGGTGATTCGAACTTCAACTGAATGTACAGGGTTCGTTTTAAATCAGATTTCTATGAAACAAGAAACGTACGGAGCTGGTGGAGTATATCTTTCTAGTGGAAGAGAAAAATCGGGATTTCGTCGTGTAGATTTTGAGTTATGTCCAAATTAAATATTCAGAAAAAGCAGTTGTATATTCGTTCGTGGCCATAACGGTTATTCAAATATATTTGAATATCGGTTGTGAATTTAAACAAGGTTCTTTTGAGACGTAGTGATAATTTAATTTTTAGAATTTTACTGTAATTTTTAATTAATTAAATAAGCAACTTTTTATTGGGAGTATTTTGCACCCTGTAATCAACATTTCGGGGTTTCAAAATATGAGTTAATCTACCGATATTTTTATATTTTTGGAACCGTGTCACGTTGTACATCATAGTGGTATTCTCACTTCTGTCATTGCCAGCTCGTAAACATATGGAGTAGCTAGTGTATAACTTTTTGTGTATGTACTGAGAGGGTATAAATGCAAGAGTTGTGTAAATAAGTAGTTTAATAATTGGGGAGGGCAAAAACGAATGAGAAGATTGAAAAGAAAATGACCGGACTGACTTCATACGTGTATACTTCGTTTAAGCGGTTATAGTTAGTTCCATTTGTAATCTATCCTCTCCAGGCTAAAACGAATGACTGTGTCTAAATACCACACGTAAATACATTCATCTCCCTCGGCTCTGTACGCTCCACGTAAATACATCCACAACCCTTAGGTGTGGTATGCTCCACGTATAACAACATCCTACCACGTTTTAGCTCACCAACCTATCACGTCCTCTTCTATATATACACACAAAATTTCTCTCGTCACTCCCATTTTTTTTTCTGAAAACCGAAACTTCAAAACCGAACTTCATTGAACCCCATTCGAAGACTTTCTTTTTCCGTCCATCTTCACTGTACCCGCGGAGCTGCTGGAAAGAGGGCGTAGGCAGGATGAGGAGGCAGGAAGTAGAGGCTTGCAGTCACGTGAAAGGAGCGAAACTTTGAGGGAATGTTAACAGGAAGGAGATGAAAATGCTGAGGGTGGTTTTAGTTGTTTTTGTGAAGCATTGGTGTGTGCAACAGTGCAAGGAAGATGGGGTAGTGGAGATATCCAGATTCGTGAGTTCTAAAGGGAGCTGGAAGTTTCGAAATGACTTTCGAATGGTACTTTCAGTTTTGAAGTTGAGGGGCGGATCAAAGGAAATACTGGTAATTGAAGGAGCAAGACACAGTTTGTTTTTTTGTAGAGGGATGGATAATGGTCTGTTGATGGTTCGGTTTAGTGAAGAAATGTGGTGTAAGGAGGTGCGGTGAACGAGAAGAATAAATGTTGATTTTTGTTGAAGTGTTAGTGTAGTATTTGAGGAGGAATATGTATTTGCAATTTGGAGAAGAATGTTTTTGTGGAGGCGGGTCTGGAGAGAAAACGTAGGTGGGCCGGTGTTAAAGTTGTAAAGCCCATATACCCTTAATAATGTAATTAAATAGGGATTTAATTTGCATTAACTAGTAAATGTAATATCTCTTGCATATGGTATCGAAATTCAGCAAAACAAGTTGCCTTGGGATCGTATGGACGAGAGCTTCACAATGAAGCAGACTGGAAGTGGATTGGGGCTCGTATGAATTTATGGAAAAATAAATTGTCCGACTGAATCAAATAACGCAAACCGGTATTTAACGGCTAAAGCGCAAAAGTGAGTAAATCTCACTAACTCTGAACATTTTATAATTTCATGTTGTATTTTTAGAACTGTTAGATATTGGCTGATTGACAGTGTGTTGACTGTTTGATTGAACTGCTAGTCAGTTAGTTGAATTTCTATATTGATTCTGTTTATCAGAATATATCATATGGAACTGAAAGTGATGTTATCTATATTGTTTAACATCTGTGATGCAGGGAAACAGGTTGGAGGAATCCAACTGGATTCCTCAACATTTATTTTACTGGTTTTCATATATTGTGATATATGATGTGTTATCTAATCTGTTATGGATTATGTGTGTTGGAATGATGTTGATCATTTTTATTCGATATTTTAAATATCATAAAAGACCCTAGGATGTAAAATGAATTATTTCAATGTATATTGAAATAAAGGGAGTTTATAAAATCAACAGATTTTGTAAAAGGAAATATTTCGAAAGTAAATAAAAAGGGAAATCATTTGTAAAGTGAAGAACTGTTACTAAAAGTAAATCTTTATAAATGAATAGTTATTCGAAAAGAATAAAGGAGCTAATCGATGTTAGTTAAATCGATTAGAGTTAAAGTAAAAGTAAAAGGAGCTAATCGATGTTAGTTTAATCGATTAGAGTAAAAGAATAAAGGAGCTAATCGATGTTAGTTAAATTGATTAGAGTTAAAGTAAAAGGAGCTAATCGATGTTAGTTTAATCGATTAGAGTAAAAGCAAAGGAGTTAATCGATGTTAGATTAATCGATTAGAGTAAAAGCAAAGGAATTTATCGATGTTAGTTTAACCGATTAGAGTAAAAGCAAAGGAGTTAATCGATGTAGTAAATCGATTAGAGTTAAAGAAAATGAGTTAATCGAATATAGTTTATTCGAAGAAAGAAAAAGGAGTTATCGAATATAGTTTATTCGAAAGGAGTTAAGTGAAATGAGTAAATCAATAGCGTTAGTCAAATAGAGTTAATCCAATAGTGTTAGTCCAATAGAGTTAATTGATAAGGGTAAATCGAATAGAGTTAAGTGAAAAGAGTCAATCGAATATAACTATTCGAAGAGGGTTAAGTAAGGAAGTTAGTAAAAGGGATATAAAGTGAACTTTGCCTATTTCAAAGTTAGAAATGTTGTTCAGTTAAGGTCTGAGAGGTAGTTCTACCACAACTTGATTGGCTTCGTTTTTAACTAAGGAATAGTTAAGGTTCGACAGTAAAGGAAATGGTTTGAGTTGGCATCGCGATGGTTTGTTTAAACATCTGCCCAAGTCCAATGAAGAAGCTTTGGAAATGTTTTCCAAAGAAGAAACCAGAAATGTTTTCTAATAAAGAAAACAAGAAATGGAAATGTTTTCCATTGTTAATAACGTATATTTTCCCAATTTAGAAAATAAGGAATATTGAACATAGGGAAACATGAGATAAGTAAATTAATGAAATAAAGAGATAAATGTTGAATGATGTTTGATCGATATAAATTTCCATTTGGAAATAATATCGTTGTTTGCACACCTGTTTTTCTTCGATAGTTAAATCACAGACTATCGAAGTTTTTGACCATTTTAACGTTGTTAATATGGAGAGACCGGTTGGATTATTATCCAAAGAACCACTCTGTATTGGCATATGCGTTGTGAATCATATATGCCAAAGGAAATTCAAGACGGAGTTATGCAAGGGCTATCCTGTTTACAGAATAGTGCCTTCAGTTCATCCTGTTCATGTATGACTTGTATGGACGGATGTCTAACAGAACATTTCCAGACGATCACATATATTGATTTCTCCAACCGTACCAAGAGTGGAAGCGGAGAAGGAAACTTCTTTAGCTAACACATAATGTATTGTTGAGGACGTCAATCGGTGATTGGATGGATTTGATGATGTGGCATTCAAAGTGAATCTGGTGTGATGATAAAGCGTAGCTTCTAGCCTCACATCCGGTAAATGACAGAAATCGGGCAGGCAGCATGGCTAAGTCGGTCGCACCGAAGTAGGGTGTATAATCACCTGATCTAGAGTTTCATTTATCTCTAAAAATCTATTGTTGATGCTGTCCCATTCGGGAAACGGTTGCTGATCCCAACCGTTGGTGATATACATTCGATACGCTCAAGGGAAATGAGTGGTCGGTCATGTGTGGCCGGGTTGCAAGATGTTCTTGTTGAACCCAATGTATTCCTCTCTAGAGGTACACTAGCGAAAGGTGGTTCCATACCTTATCATAGTTGGAAATCCATTGCCCAATACGTGCTTGCGGTTTTGATTGTATACTATATATGTAGGACGTGAGATGAAAGCGTTTCTACTAGATGATTATATATACTGTGATTGATAGGCATTATTATAATATCAAAAGGTTTTGATATAAAGTTATTTTGGATTCTCATAAGGGAAAAACCCGTTCCGTTATACGGCGTGGTCTTATGAGATATCGATTACCTGCTTGAACTGTTTTAAACTGTTTTACTCACACCAGTCCCATGACTGACCCGGAGTTTACTTTGTTGTTTTCCCTAAACTCTTGGGTGCCTAAATTTGTATGGGCAGTCAAGTAGTCGGGATTTACAGATACAGTGAAGCGCTGGAGCAGGAGGCTTCAGGATCATATAGTTATTATTATTCTGCTGTGTTGTAAGTGCTGTACTTTGATAATGATATGTATATGCAAGTACAAATGTATATTTCAAGTTATGTTATATATATTATATGTTATTCGTTCCGCTGTGAGGTTCGTGTTACTCTGATGTTGTGTTTTTCTTCTTCTTTCTATCTTATCTTTCCTCACCCTCTAATTTCTTTCACTAATTACCAGGATTTTTCGGTGTTTTGGTTATCGACATCGAGTTTTTGTCGATAACCAAAGTCACTCAAAATCCGGGTCATTACAACAACTTATATTGATTTAGTTTTAATTTAACATAATGAAGAAAACGATATGTTACTTGAACAAGAAAGCTATTAGATCCAAACAATTACATTTATATTGAATAATTAGAAACAAATCTATATTTGAACCTTTTAAGGCACAACAAAAATTAAATTATTTGATTCATCAAATAAACAAACAATCAACTATTCAACAAACAACGTCATCTTCATTAGCAGTCATCAATTTGAACCAGGCAATGATGCATACTTTCAAATTAGGATAACCATATTACTTTTCAACAATAGTTTAAAGTTAGCTAACCCAAATGCATAATTTAATAATTTCCATTATTAACAATCTCAAATTATAAATTGTTGTCTATCACAAATAAAATTTTAAATTGTTCATTAATAATGTCATAATTTTATTTAGAAGCCTTTTTAAATTCAATAATTTTATTTTTAAAAAACAGATTTTTTTTTAAATTCTGGCACATTTTCTAACAAAATTTCCTTAAAATAAATTATTAAATTGGCCCCAAAATTCCGGGTTGTTACAATCTCCTCCACTTAAAATCTTTTCGTCCTCGAAAAGGAACAGAGCTAAAAGTTGTTAAATTAACTAACTTAATTAAATTTTTATTTATTGTTTCAATAATTTTATTAGTTAAATTAAAAATCAAACATCACAACTAGCAATCAATTAGGTGATTAACTTTTAAAAATATATACAACTTTTATATATAGTCAAAAATCATATTTTAGTGCAAATTACAGCAACATATCCTATCTAAGTTTTGGTTCTCATACCAGTCAATGGAAATATATAGATATACCACTTTCGAAACTCGAACATAATTTCTGATGATGTTTCGAACCACCATCAGAATGTCTCCGGGCGACTAGAGTGTGATTCTATATCCATCCAGTATATTAAAACTTCGAATATTCGTAAATTACTCGTATATCCAAAATCTTTATATACTCGATTGTGCACATTAAAATATAATAATATATTCAAATACGTATTTTAAGATAAAATTTTCAAAACTAAATTTGTTTTTATTTTTTTAAAAAATATAATACTCTTCACACTCGTTCTAGGACACTACTGATCCTATCTCTAACGAGTCATTCTTATTAGATATTACTAATCCAACCTCTGATGAATTCTTTCGTTCGGTTCTAATGTGTCTTGTTCTCGAGCTCTGTAAACCAAAGCTCTGATACCAAATGTGTCGAACCAAACTTCCCCATTAAGGAAAGCATGAATTGCTTTGAGAACAACACACAACAGAACACAAACTGAAGAACATTTTATTGCTGATTCCAACAATTATATCAGAGTACAAGAATATAACAGAGTATGAGTACTTATTACACAATAGAAATACATTAATATCATAGGCTTAAGTTACATTTAAATAGCATCAGAAAAATATTACAAATATACAACTGAAAGGAATACACGGGTACAGAGCTTTCCGAATATCGCTTCAGCTATAAGCCAGGATCCCGTAAATATATCTGCAAAAAGCTACTCGACTGCCCGTGTGGAAAATATAGGCACCCGAGTTTGCCCGTGAAACAAACTACAGGTCAGTCATGGGACTGGTATGAGAAATCTTAACTTAACTTATCTAATAATAAGGCTAATCACAGGACCACGCTGCTAACGCGGAACATGTTTACTCCATTGGATTGCCAGTGCATAAAATAATGTAAATCGTTAAACAACGCAATGCTTTTTAGAAAAATGAAACCATTATAAGATCCAAGTCCCATCACACAATGCAACGCAAACCGGAGGATAGGGTTTTACCTTATAATGGTCAAAAGATGCTTGATACGATAAAACGGATTTAATATTAGTGTGTATATGTTTTAATAAAACATTTCAATCATAATGTATCAATCATAGACGGCATAGTACCCCATCCTACTATGTCGCCATACTAGTTCTACATTCAAAACCGCAAGGTCGTATTGGAAATTGGATTTCCATCATGAGTCGAGGCTAGGGATCGTCCTCTCCGATTCGAGACACTCTAGCAAATGCCTCAGGATCACACCTATGGGCAACCCTTGGAGCGGTAGGGCCGGTCCCCACCTAATGGTAGTGGATTGGCAATTCCTGAACACATGCTTCCCGGTCCCTTTGAACCTATAGTATGACCACTAACGGCCTATAGAAATCCGAGGCGCCTCAAAATCCATCATCCACATAAGTAAAATGTCAGCCAGTTTAAGCACTGACACTACCACTAGCTAGAAAGAAACATGTGCACTCCCTACGGTCCATATCCCGTTTTTGACTCATACCGGGGTGTGAGGCTCGCGAAGTCATGATATACACAAAGCTATGCCGTAATAGGCTATACTTTGATCATCCCACAAGGCCCTGCTTTTCAACAAAAGCCTTGATCATTTGCATCTTGGCGTGCCACATTGACAATTCACGCCATGCGATCAATCACTATTAATATATACGAGGGTGTTAAGCAGAGAATAAATTCTCCACCACCAATCAGATATACATTAATAAAAATCAATTTAATTCACATGGAACGAAATTCAATGTCAGACACGCATCCATTTACAAGTCCGTTCTGGGTCTGAACGAAACCGGAGACACCTGAGAGGTCCTCGCATATCTGAAACAATCAACAATAGTCCGGACGGCTACCACTGAAGCCCCTTCAAGGTAGCTACTCCCATCATGGATCTTAGTAGCAACACATCCATTCGATGTGAAGATCATCGGTCTTCAACCACCGTCTTCATCTTCGACTCTTTATCGTCGTAGTAATTATTCGGAATGGGTTAAACCCAGTCTTTCCGAATAATTCACGTATTTTTATAATTAATAATCAAGCGCCATAAAAACACATCAAACGCCTCACTCCAATTCAGAATATTCTTTTAAATAAAATATTCACATTATCTTAACAAAGATAAATTCTTCAAATTTATTCTTAAATCTTTCTTTTAAAGATTTATTAAAACCCCAATTTGGATTTAAATATCCAAAATCATTATTCAATGATTATTTAAATTTAAGAAATTAATCTTATCTTTAACTGGGTTAAAGAACTGATGTCATTTAAAAACATAGTTCACAGTAAACCCAAAATCATCTTCCATAAAATATGGAATCTTCACAGAAATCAAATTAATATATAATCGTTATAAATTTCTGTATCCGACCGATAATATAAATGGAATAACGGCAAAGCCTCTTAAATTCCATATGTAGTATCAATCTTCTTTTACAGAAGCTTATCTCGGTTATTATTAATTTGAATTCCATTCAACTCCAATTTAACATATTAAATTGGAAAACTTGGCTTTGGAAAATTCTCATTTAAATCTTAATAAAAGGTTTATAAATTCCAAATCATAATTTTCACTGTCAGTTGGGTTAAAGAACAAATGTCACTTAAAAACACAGTTCACAATAAACCCAACTCACATTTTACCTTATTCCAATTATTAAATATAATTGAAAACCGTAATAATCTTAATTAAAAGATTTATTCTTTTCATATGGGGTTTAAGAACAGTGTTATTTAAGACACTATTCACGACAAACCCGAAATGCAATTTATTTAATTTAATTTCAATTAAACATATTAACAAATTGGAAAAACTTCATTAAATCTAAATTTAATGATTTATTATAGATGATAACTAGTTCATTTTAATAAAAATATATTCTTCTAATATATATTCTTTTTCTAAGATATCCTTCTCTAAGACATTTTCTAAAATATTCTTTTTCTAGAATATTCTTTATTGGAATGTGACTCAATCAACAACCATATACTGTATGAAATCAACAATCATGCTGAATAATTATCTAACATCCAAATAACAACCAAAGTGGATTCTACACTAAATATTGGGACTAGTGTAGGTCAAATATCATCCCAGCACCCGTGTGGGGTTTCATCCAACAAACAAATAATAAATTATTTGTGCACTTGGGCGATGTGTAAAAAATAATCGTCCCAATCACATAAACAAGTCGGATAACTTGTAAATGAAAGTGTAATATTCAATTTGAATATTCTAACATTATCTGTAATACGTTTAACACTTCAATATCGCAGACATATATTTCACACATATGAATGACAAGGTTTTTAATTGTTCTTACAATAAAATGTAAATTTTATTACTGAAATTTTTGTAGCAAAATGTTATTTTATTTTCATACGACATTTTATGACCAAAAATGTATCAAAATTTCAGTGCGTCATTTTATGCATATTTTATTTGTAACAAGGAATGCAAATAAAAATGTGACTTTTCATTTCTAGTTTTATTTGCAACAAGGAATGCAAATAAAAAATATAACTTTTTCTAACAAAAATGTCCTTTTTATTATAATTTACATTTTCTAACAAAAATGTATATTCTGCTTCGCTAACATGTTTTAACATAAAAATGATTATTTTCTTCGCTCACATGTTTTAACATAAAAATGAATATTTTCTTCGCTAACATGTTTTAACATAAAAATGAATATTTTCTTCGCTAACATGTTTTAACATAAAAATGAATATTTTCTTCGCTAACATGTTTTAAAATAAAAATGAATATTTTCTTCGCTAACATGTTTTAACATAAAAATGAATATTTTCTTAATTTCACTAATCATATTTTGTTTACATTGAAAATTGTAAATTTCCATTCATATTTTATTTACATTGAAAAGTGTAAACTCCTAATCATATTTTATTTACATTGAAAAATGTAAACTCCTAATCATATTTTATTTACATTCAAAAATGTAAACTCCTAATCATATTTTATTTACATTGAAAAGTGTAAACTCCTAATCATATTTTATTTACATTGAAAAATATAAACTCCTAATCATATTTTATTTACATTGAAAAATGTAAACTCCTAATCATATTTTATTTACATTGAAAAGTGTAAACCCTTAACCATATTTTATTTACACTGAAAAGTGTAAATTTCCGTTCCAGTATATGATTAAATAAAAAAATGAATTTTTTTATTTCAATATATATATTTCCATAAAAAAAAATGAAATTTCCTATTTGGTTTACATTGAGAGTGTAACTTCTATTTCCTACTTTGCTTACATTGAAAATACAACTTTCTATTTCAATATGCTATTTACATTGATAATGAAAAGCTTTTTTTTTATTTCATTAAAATCTTTTCTTACATTCAAGATGTGTATTTTCTATGTAATCTCATTTTATATAACAAAGGTCACTTTTATTTCATTAAATGTTTCATTTATAGTAAATTTCAAAGAAAAGCCATTTTATATGACAATGGACAATCTTAATGTTTGATTTACGTTAAAGAGGTAAAATTCCATGTAAATACATTTTTATTTTTAATGTTACATTTACATTAAAAATGTAAGTCTGAATGTTAATACATTTCTATTTGAAAATGTTGATTTTGTCCCTTATAATCTAATTAACAAAAATGTTAATTCCGTTCTTATTAACAAAAATGTTAATTTTGTTCTTATTAACAAAAAGTGCTAATCTTGTTCTTATAATCATATTTGACAAAATTGTTATTTTTAATTAAACAAATTTTGACAAAATTGACATGTTAGTCTAATTAAACAAGTTTGACAAAATTGACATTTTATTCACTAATCATTCTTATGACAAAAATTGTCATTTTATTCGCTAATCATTCTTTCCAATGTTCGTGTGTCAAAATAGAAGAAGAACTCTATTATGAACCAAATAAATACAGGTCTAAAATAAAAAATGTAATTTTTAATTCAGATCAAGATCTAACCAAACACATACATCACAGTCATCATCATCAACAAACACAATTCAAATATCATACATCGCAGAACTGAGTAAATTAACATACATAGAAGGAACTTAAATGGCGAGAAAATAATTAATATTTTAATTAATTTTAAACATATAAATCTCACATTTCTTTATAATTTTGAATTTCCAACATGCTCTAACCAGTTCCAGTCCGTACCAGCATGTAGAGTTCGTTCATGCGATCCCAACGCACCTGAAATCGTCTGATTTCATCGCTGTTTGAATGAGTTACACAGTTTTAAATTTCTAAACTTTTATACACTAATAATTAATTAAAATAATTAACAAAATACTGATTACTTTAATTAACAAACAAGGCCGCCGCGTTTCCTTTCTTTGTTCTTTTTCTGAAACGAGAGCCCATTCTTCATGATCAAACTCCTCCAAACCCGCCCCCTACTTCGAGCGCAGAATTCCAAAGATCCACAGCATCATTTCAGATCATGGCCGTTGGTTAGAAGGGTCTTGGTGTGTTGAACGATTTTGCAGAGGTTACTTTTTGAATTTGGTTGATGGATTAGAAGAGAAAAGAGGAGAAAGATCATTGTGTTTCAGCCATTGAAAGATAGAAGGGGCGACAACTGTTTTAGGTTGTTTAGAGGATTAGGGTTTGAATAGGCTAAGTATTTATAAATTTATTTAATCCTCCTTTTTATTTTTAATAAATTTAATTACTGCTTATCTTTATTTAGATATGAAACTTCCCATTTCCATTCGTTTAATTAATGTAGTCAATTAATGAGGGTAGTTAAAGAAGGAAAACTTCATTTCCTTTCTTTAAATTATTTAATTAATAGGGAGAATATTATCTGTATAGAGAGAGAAACCTTTCATTTAATGGTTTATTATCAATTTGATTTAACAAACATGTGACATATATGCGAGTACAAACAAATGTATGATAATGTAATTTTTTTTTGTAAGTGCAACATGTGGTACGGGCAATAAATGATAGGAAGGCATAGACATATAATTTAAATCAGTAGATGGTCGATTATATAAATAAAATGAGAAATAAATAAAAGTTAACATATATAATTAATTAGATTCCTCATTAGGATACAACATATAAATGAAATTAACCAACATCATGATACAAGTATATATATAGCCAATAGTCAAAGCATGTGTTTAATTGTTTTCCTCTTTTAACTTTTAATGAAAATAAACTGTTTCTATTATCAAGACTTGAAATAAATAGTGAATTTTATATGAAAACTATATGTATGTATGAGTTAAATTCAATCAAAACCCCCCAATAATACAAATCACATAATTACAACAATAGTCCTAGAATATTTGTGTGTTGACAAAATTCCTTTTTTTTTAAATCCAAATACCTAATTGAAAACATTATATATATATATATAAACCTTCAAGTCTAATGTTACACTTAGTTATGAAAGATAACAATCTAACATTTTACTAACTGAGTATAAAGTTCAAATTAACCTTTAAGATATAATTTAATCCATTAACATGAACGTAGAATTTTAGATCGAAAGTTAGACTCTAAATTAAATTTATAAAACCAATGATCTAAAATGAATCATTGTACTACAACTTATATTGATTTAGTTTTAATTTAACATAATGAAGAAAACCATATGTTACTTGAACAAGAAAGCTATTAGATCCAAACAACTACATTTATATTAAATATTTAGAAACAAATCTATATTTGAACATTTTAAAGCACAACAAAAATTAAATTATTTGATTTATCAAATAAACAAACAATCAACTATTCAACAAACAGCGTCATCTTCAATAGCAGTCATCAATTTGAACCAGGCAATGATGCATACTTAAAATTAGGATAACCATATTACTTTTCAACAATAGTTTAAAGTTAGCTAGCCCAAACGCGTAATTTAAAATTTCCATTATTATCAATCTCAAATTATAAATTGTTGTCTATCACAAATAAAATTTTAAATTGTTCATTAATAACATCATAATTTTATTTAGAAGCCTTTTTAAATTCAATAATTTAATTTAAAAAATAGATTTTTTTTTAAATTCTGGCACATTTTCTAACAAAATTTCCTTAAAATAAATTATTAAATTGGCCCCGAAATTCCGGGTTGTTACAGATAGACTATTTAAAAACAATTTTATAAGAGAATCTACGTATCCCGCTTGGGTTTCAAATCCAGTCCTTATTAAAAAATCCAAAGGCAAATGGAGAGTATGCATATACTACTCGGATCTTAACAAATCATGTCCCAAAGACAGTTTCCCATTACCAAGAATTGACCAACTTATCGATGCGACTGCGAGGCATGAATTGTTATCATTCATGGATGCATATTCTGGGTATAACCAGATCATGATGCCTAAGTCGGACGAAGAAAACACGAGTTTCATAACTGATAGAGGCTTATATTACTATAAAGTTATGCTGTTTGGACTAAAGAATGCAGGAGCAACCTACCAGCAGCTCTTGAATTCTATGTTCAAATCTCAAATTAGGAACACTATGGAGGTCTATGTCGACGATATGCTGGAAAAATCTAAAAAGGCAGAAAGTCATCTAGAGAATTTGACTGAAATGTTTTATATCCTTAGAAAATACAGTATGAAGTTAAATCCTTTAAAATGCTCATTTGGAGTTTCATCGGGAAATTTTCTTAGATTTATAGTCAACGCTAGGGGCATTGAGGTGAATCCTTCCCAAATCACGACATTACGGGAAATTCGAGCTCCAAGGACAAAGAAAGAGCTTCAAAGCTTGAATGGGAAAGTTCCTGCCCTTAATCGGTTCATTTCCAAAGCAACTGATCGGTGCATCCCGCTTTTTGATGCTTTTAAAAAGGGAAAGAAAGATTTCCATTGGACTCCAGAGTGTCAAACAACTTTTGAATAATTGATTAAGCATATGGAGTCACCACCGATGCTTTCCAAACCTAGAGATAGAGAAGAGTTGTTCCTATATCTAGCTATATCATCGCATGCCTTATGCGCCGCACTTATCTGAGAGGATGCAAAAGTCCAATGGCCAGTTTATTACGTTAGTAAGCAGCTAACCGTAGCAGAATTAAACTACCCAAAGTTAGAGAAGCTCGCCTACTTCCTGCTTATTGCGTCAAAGAAATTGAGATCATATTTCCAATACCACCCAATAAAAGTTCTCACCGATCAACCGCTAAGGCAGGTTCTATTTCGCCCAGAAACTTCGGGAAGGTTATTGAAGTGGAACATTAAGCTTAGCCAATATGGCATCACTTACCCCGTCCCCCCAAAGAGCTATTAATGGGAAATCCTTAGCAGATTTCATTATCAAATTCACGGATAGGGGAGAAGAAATTGAAGAACCGGTAGAGACAGTGACTAGTTGGAAACTATACTTTGATGGGTCCAGGAATGATTACTATTCAGGGGCTGGAATTGTCTTAGAAACTCCGGATGGCCATATTTTATGCTATGTTTTGAGGTTGGAATTCCCATCGATAAATAATGAGGCTGAATATGAAGCATTAATAATTGGACTGAAATTAGCAAAGGAGTTGAATCTGAAAACCTTACAAACCTTTAGTGATTCTCAACTAGTAGTGTGTCAGGTCCTCAAAGAATTCCAAACCAAAGTTGGAAACCTCCCTTCTTATCTTATCAAAGCCATGGAACTACTCAACAACCTCGACCACTACACTATATCTCACATCCCGTGGGAAGAAAATTCAAAGGCAGATTCTCTCGCTAAATATGCCAGTTCTTCAGATGCACAGTTGCTAGGTATTATTCTTGTAGAGGTCCTTTCAAGTCCCGCTATTGAGGAAGCAGATGTTGACTGGATCATGGAGACGGTTGAAGAGTCCATGTCATGGGTGACTCCGATCAAGGAATATATCCTCAACGGGACACTCCTCGAAGAGCCAAAAAAGTGAAGGAAGATACTACGCAAAGCTCAACTATATCTTATTCAGGATGGAAGATTATATAGATGAGGGTTCTCTATGCCATTGCTTCGATGTGTAACAAAGGAGGAATCAAAAGCGATCTTCGCAGAATTACATGAAGGAGATTGTGGAGGTCACATAGGTGGTCAAACATTGGCCAAGAAGATTCTACGATATGGCTACATTTGGCCCGATGTGAACCTGGATGTGAGGACCTATGTTAAAAAGTGTGATAGATGCCAAAGATTTGCAAAAACTTCAAGAGCACCTCCTACTTAGTTGACTCAAATTATCAGCCCGTGGCCATTTACCGTATGGGGCATAGACTTGATCATAGCATTACCTGCAGCTAAATCGAATATGAAGTACACGATAGTGGCAGTTGACTATTTCACTAAATGGGTTGAAGCCGAACAGTTAGCTACTATTACTTCAAAGAAGGTGATCAATTTTGTCTTGAAGAACATCATCTGCAGGTTTGGGGTATCGTAGAAAATAATCACCGACAATGGAATTCAATTTGAAAGCTGTGAATTTCTAGATTTCTGTGCTAAATACAAAATCCAGAAAAGCTTTGGAGTTGTGCTCATCCACAGGCCAACGGGCAAGTCGAAGCAATCAACAAAATCTTGAAGTCAACTATTAAAAAGCGACTCGAAAAAGCTAAGGACGCTTGGGTAGACGAGCTTCCACTTGCACTATGGGCATACCATACCACTCATAAAATTGCAACAGGGCACACTTCATTCTCGTTTGCGTTTGATCCGAGGCTATGATTCCAGTGGAACTAGAGGTTCCAACTCATAGAAGAATCCACTTCAACCAAGAAGAGAATGAGAAACTACAACTCGAAGCGCTTGATTTTCTTGAATAAAGGAGGAGAGAAGCAGAACTCAGAGTCATATCACATTAGAGAAAAAAGCTCGTCTTTTCAATGCTAAAGTAAAATGTAGAACTTTCTAGGTTGGGGACCTTGTCTTGAAAAGAATTATGACAAGAACTGGGGTACTTGGACCTAACTGGGAAGGGCCATATGTGATTAACCAAAAATTCTCTGATGGTACTTTTGAGGTAAAAACAACGGACAGAATCCAACTTATAAGAGCATAGAATGCCATGTACCTCCGACACTACTTCATTTAGTGTTTCTTTCATATGATTTTACAAAGTTGTAAATATCATGCATTGTAAATACCATGCAACATCATTTCAAGCTTTGTATATACAAATGAAAGAAATTGCTTTACTTGCCTAAATCGTATGGTTTGTGAACAAGTTTGCTAAAATTCTGTTTTGATTGCAGGTCCATTAAGAGAGCATTAACACATTTTGACCTAATAAGACCTGGTGATTACTATAGCACATCCCGATTGGGATAGCTCAAGTATTCGTTGCTCAATGCGTAAAACATCATTCACAATCAACTCGACAATGTGAAGCATAGAAATGTAAGGAAAAGGCACCAGGGGCAAAATGGTAAAATGGCGTGGTGTTCAAAGCTGCATATAAAATCACAAGTTTCATAAAAAGGGCAATTGCTTAATCAAAGTGTTTCAGGCCTTAGTTTTGACAAATCATGGTAAAACCTGATAAATGAACTAGTGTCTGCCTCGAGAAACCACGCAGTTTTAAAACAAAGACCTCCCAGAGGGGCGACTAGTTGATCGCCAACACCAATGATAAATGGTCAGATTGCGACAAACAATGGGTTTCTAAACCAAAGACCTCCCTGATGGGCACACGGTTGTCAATGCCATTTATACATGGCTGGATAGCGATATAAACACTGGGAATTTATAACAAAGACCTACCCGAGGGGCGCTCAACTAATCGATGAAACCATTAATACATGGTTGGATAACGACACAAATACTGAGTTTTGAAAGACCCCTTCAGGGGCATCCGATCAGATGCTGGGTCTTCCAAATCCAGTTACTGACGGACCCAAAGCCCTTTTCGAAGGCGCCCTACAAATTCTACAAGTGACTAAGTCTTTTAGTCACAACGAGTGACGGGTTAACAATATAAAATTTCTTGAACAGGGGCACCAAAGTGGACACCCATCTTCATAAAGGGGCGTGAGTGGGACCAACAAGACTGGAAACCTTTGATTAGAATTGAGCCAAGAAATTCAACAAAGGCAAAAACACATTGTCAAAAGATTCCAAATAAAGCTGGTCACATAACGCCGCACTAAACCTTTGAAATCGTAACAAATTCTGGTATAGGGGCATTACCACCGCATTAAAGAAATTTAACCATGCTCACTTTTTAGGACATACCACAAACTCATTACAATTTCAAGATTAAGGGTTAAGAACCTACCAAAAACTGATTTGACCAATAAACCTACACTTTGAAATGACGAAGGCAAAATTGATAACCCCGATATTTGACAAGCATAAAGGTGCTTTCCCGTATAAATCTCAAAAATTGCCACAGTCAGAATCAAAGAAATCCAACAAAATTAGTCAGATCCAACTAATAATAACTTGTCATAATGCAAGCATGAAAAGAAAACAGGCATGAAATGCATAACAGGAAAGTATAACTAAGTTAAAAAGTAAAGCTTAAGTACAAAAAGCAGAACACAGTCTCATTTCAGCATCACATGACAAAGTCACAGAGTCACAAAATCCAGTGCAAAAATATCAAACACTGATAAATGTAAAGTAATAAGCAGGGACCGACACCTGCATATACAACCAGTCTGAATGCAATATGTAGAAGATAATGATCGAGAAACAAAATAAGTCGATTCTGAGCACCACTACTTCTTCCTATCACCTGACCTTAGAGCTGGTTTGTTAAAAGGAGGAGGAGGGGTCTCTTCTACATTACTCGGATTTTCATGAGAAGATAAAGTAATAGCTTCTGAGTCTTTCTTCTTTTTCCTCTTGAGCTTCTTAGATGATGAGTATTTGGCAGCTTTCTTGCCTTTATCCTTGGCAGCATCCTTCGGGCTTTCATCCGTTTCGTCATCCCCAAGATCATCATTAAGGTTGTAGTCAACATCATCTAAGTCTGAGAAAGCCCCGATCCTTGTATCTTGTGACCCAGGAGCTAAAATCACAAGCAGGGATGTGTTACTAGGAGGATGAGGAGTTATAATGGAAGCAAAAGGAATGGTGATTAAGGGTGAATCAGTTATAACAGCTTCAATTGCCGTTGCATTGCCTATAATGGGAGAAGATAAAGGTGAGATTGAACCTAAATTATGGAAACAACAAGCAAAATAGGCTAGGGACCCGGGAGAACCAAAAATAGACCCTAAGTGTGACATGGTATAGTTGGTTTCAATTTGACTTGCATATAGGGGTTTCTCCTGAATATCCCTGTGCTCATGATACTAAAGACGTAAAATCGGAACATGTCATCGTCGGCCTCATTCATGGCTTTCTTGAGAGTTTCTTCGGCGGCGGCCTTGTCTTTTTCGAGGGATTCAACCTTAGCTGTCAATGTTTGATTGGAAGCCTTTAATGAGTCAACGGTTTTCCTAAGTTGGGCGGCTTCGTCCCGGTACTGTTTGAAAAAATCCTTTTCTACAGTTAATGTGGCTTATGCATTGCAATTGGTAGTTAAGGCTTCCTTCTCTCTTTGTTTGGAAACTTCAAGTTCTTCATGAAGTTTCTTGTTTTCATTATTTAATGCTTCCGATTCTGTAACCCTTTTATTGAGAACTACAATAGTAGCGTCACGAGAGTCTGAAAACTTTTCCTATTTGGCCTTATCATTCTCCAACTTAGTGATTTTGGCAAGATTAGTGTTATGACGCTTTTGAAGATCGTCACCGAATTTAGTCCATCCATGCATTTTTTTCTTGGCAATGTTTTGGACAATACTCCACTTTGTCTCCAGTTGGCTTTTAGAGTTGTCAAATTGAGTGTGCATATCGGCCTTATTACTGCATCTACCTCCTCGGATAGATCATCAGCATCAGTTAAACCCACACCACGGTCAAACCAGAGCCCCTCTAGATTCCAACCTGGGAGTCGTTTGGAAAGAGGAATGCTTATTGGACCGGGATCATGGCGAGGTTTATGAATAATTGAGTGGATCTTGTCCGAAGGACTAGAGGATGGTTCGGGCGAGGTCTAATGGGAAGCTTCTCTGTTTGAGAACGTTTGTATGAGCCGCTCTTCCTTGGATCGTCTCTTCCTCGCTTCTTCCCTTGGGTCACTTCATGGATCATCCTCTCTGTACCATGTGCGTCTTCTCGCTTCCTTTTCCTCGTGAATCCTCCGCCTTTGCTCTTCGGTGAAACCTGATTTGTGAAGACTCAGGGGGTAGAGGGGATGATTTTGTTTATGGGATGGTCATGGGGGATCAGAGTGTAATAAGAGCTTTGGATTAAAGGCTTTACTCTTTTTGCTGAAATCCAATGTAAAACCTGATGAACGTTTCTTGTGCATCTCGGGGCCACCTGAAATAAGTTCAAAATAAATTTCAGCAATTTGACTTGCAAGGTATCAAAGGCAAATTATAATCTATGTTTATTAGAAACATGTGTGCATTGGACAAATTTTATAAAGCATTATTACTCAATGAACCCATGGTTTTAGTAGGATCTAGAGAGATTCCTAGCGATGCGAGATGTTTTCCTAGCGGAGTTTTGGTAACATCTTTTAATATGGCTTCTTTAGCTTGAGGATCAAGGGCCTGGGTAATGACGTCATCCTGACTAAGGTACTTACTGTATTAAGATCCCCCAAGTTATTAAAGGTACTACATAATCTTCCCCTATTGCATTTTGTATGGGAGGGTTTTCGGTTGACATTTCGATGTTCGGTTCAATCTCTAATGTAATTTCATCTTCCCCTCCATACTCAGTCTCATGATCAGATTCTGAAATATTGACCTCTATGTTATCTCTATCGACCTGATCGGATTCTTTCTCTGACTCAGGATTAGGGGAGGCATTTTCTTTTTCAACCAGTTCAGTCGATACTATAGGATCCTTTCCCCTGCGTTGGCTTAAATTTTCATCTTACTCACGGTCATTATTGAGGGTAGTATTCTACCACTGATAGGCTCTGAACACTTTTTTAAGGAAGGATCAATAGTAGGGTTTTGATCGGTAATTTCATTTTGAGTCTCATTACCACTACCAAAGGCCCCAATATCAGGGTTTGTAGGATTTGGTTTAGGAGTTGGAGGTCCTCCCTTAGATGGAAACTTTCTCAAGGGATGAAGGAGTTTGTATTGGCGAAGTGACGATTCTGTAATTAAAACTCTGCTGCTTTTCCTAGTCTCATCAACAGCTTTCAGGGTCTCAAATACAGCCTTAAGTAGGGCAGATGCTTTGTTATCTTTAACTGGGGTGGGGGCAACTGGATTTAAAAGAGAAGAAAGAAGAATTATAAGGTTCTGCTATCTAGGTAAAGTAAGATAAGACTATTCACAGAATGTGTTTACCTCCTTCTGTCCAGTTCCCGCGAAAGGACTCAGGACATCGGACAAAGAAAAACTGAGTTAGGTATCCTGAAACACTCTCTGGTAAGTTGGATATGATCCCGCGATTTCTAGCACCCTCGACATGTATGATGTATAAGGTGTCCTTCCTTTTCCTAAATGAGCAAAGAAAGCAAATCTCTCGAAAAGTTGGTTCATGCTCTTTAACTTGCATAAAAATAATATAAAGCCCTAAAAGGATAGTATAGCCATTCGGATGTAATTGGAAAGGAGCAATGGCCAAATGGTTCAGGATTATTTTTATGAAAGGGTTAAAAGGAGGAATACCGCTACCTGCTAGCATATAGTGATTTACAGTTATATGTCCTGCCAGAGGTTGATAGGCAAACACATCCTCGCCTAGTAATATTGCACCTGTAATAGGAATTCCAAATAGGCCACACAGTTGCTCAAAGTGTTCCTGATCGAAAGTATTAAAATGTCTTTCTGTTGGAAAATTAGCCAAAGGAACAGCAACTGGAAAGGGTTGGGGAGCAGCAGTCTCCGTAGAAGGATCAGCTTGGACAGAAGATATCCGTTCAGTCTGATCACGTGATCGTTGCCTAGTGGTCATTTTACACAAATGACTTTATTCATAAATGAATCACAGGAAATACAGCTAAAATCATGCATTATAAAGAGCTAAATCTTTAAGAATACAAGAACCAAAAGCTTCAGGTCGTGGTAGCGAACTTTGGGCCGTTGTAACAACTTAACGTATTAAGGTCGTTTCGCAACTTAGAGTTTTGGGTCGTTTTTATGGTTTGGGAGTTTTGGGTCGTTCTTTAATCCAAGTGGTTTAGGTCGCCATGATAGTCCAGCGACTTAAATAATTTTGATGCCTTACTTAAATCATGATAACGAGCTTAAGCCTTAAGTCACCGACAACTTAAAGTGTATGGCTGTGTTCATGACCTAAAAGGTTTGGAATATAAAAATAAGTCAAAATCTTAGGCCGTGTTAACGACCTAAGGCTTAAATTTGGAACGACGACCCAAGTTCTTTGAATATTTCTAATGAATAAAATCTCCAAACATTTTGTGATCTAAGATTTTTAGAGGTGTTAGCGACCCAAGATCACCAGTTGTCCCAACAATCTAAGTATACGACAACAACCTAAAAGTTTCTGCTATTTTAAGGGCTTAGAACTTGAAGCATTTAAGGTTATAGCGACATGGATCGTAACAAACAACAAAGCTCCATTCTAAATTATGAATGCAATAACAGAATAGATGATCAGTTGTATATATAATCGATGGATTCAAAGTGCATATACAAGCCATGGAAAATCAAAAAGAAGTATCATTCCATCATCGTCATCAAATACATGATCAAACTACAAGAATTCACAAATTCATAAGTTACAGTTGCATCAGATTCGACCCAAGGCAGCTTACCTAATTAAGGGTCCATCAATCGAATTCTAATTCAAAGATTGGAAAGAGGATATTGAATCTAATCTCTAACCGCAAGAAGCTCCGGATTTGAATCGTTAATAGTTGGATTGATCTTTGAATCGGCTAAATCTGAAGAGATTGGGTTTACGTAAGTTGAAATCCCTGATTGATGACGATGAGATAGAAGAAATTGATAAAATCAGCTAGTGACCAAGATGTCAGGAGGATCATGAATCGATTTTAGATAGCCTCCATTAACGATTCGCTAGCTCAAAGAAGGAATGAAAAGAAGACGAATGACCCGAGTTATAGATTTATAAGGAAATAGAGTTAGCAGGTCTTAAAAAGCACACAGTGGTACGAGGCCTATCATGATCTAAACGGGTTGAAACGACTAAGGTCTAGAGTGACTCAAGAATTCAAACGATCCAGAAAGCACTGGCAACCTAAAAACTCGACCTAACAGCACACTAAAACTATCAAATTTGAAGCCTGTGTTATCCTTGATACATGCAAACTTCGAGGGGCTAATGTTAACCCATATAATATGGCTAACAAATAATAATCATGATTAGGTCACCTCAAAATTTAGGTCGTCAGTAACCTTTAGGTCATTGAAATCATTTAAACCCGTCAGATTCTTTAGCTCATTCAAAGTTCAAGAATATCCAGCCATCTTTAGGCTGCATAGCTTCTGAAGCCCGCAAAAGTATTTGGGTCGTCTCACTTTTGGCTCGTTACAGGTCCTCAAAACCTCTAGCCGTAAAGCTCATAACTCGTTAATGGTTCCTTAAGATCTAAAGGTGTCAAACTTCTTTAGCCCCTTTCGCCCCCTTTAGCCTATGCCGCTTCATACTAGGGAGCTCTAGATCGTTCCGCTTTTCATTAGGCGAAGTTGGGTCGCTCTGCAGCTCTTTATCCCGGAAGCTCCTTAGTCCGCTCCACCATAGCACGCGAGGTATTAGTTCATTCCACATTGGTTTGGGTCGTCCAATCCTTTAGCTCGCACAGCCTTCAGCCAAGATGAGTTGGGTAGCCTCGTGTCCTCTTAGCTCGTGCCGCTTCGTATCAGGAAGTTTTGGGTCGCTCCGCTTCATTTAGCACGTCCTGCCTTGCTTTGGACCGTGCAACACCCCTTCTAAGCCCGCCGACAACCTAAAACCAATGCGTAACATTTACAAAATTGCCACCTAGGCCGAGTCTCACCTATAAATACCCCCTCATTCCTTCATTGAGGGGGATCAAATCTCTTGGCCACGAAGTGCTGCCGAAATATCTCCACAACTATTTCAAAGGATTCTAACACTCATTCCTCCATCATCAAGTAAAGATTCAATAATCATTGATTATGACTCCCATCAAATCCATCTAAGTGATCTAAGATTTGAAGACTCATCATCCAAGCTCAAACACTTGAAGAGATCCATCCTATTCTCCTATAGTCATGCCATATCTCCGCTAATCCTTCCCTCTCTCTATCATTTTTGTGGACTCTAGTGAGATCTAAAAGTGAGAGAGTGGTAAAACTTTTAATAAGAGTGTGTCAAACTTTGTATTGGACATATAGATAATGGAATCTTATAGAAAAGTGTACGTAGATCCTCATTGGATCGAACCACTATAAAAACTCCGTTCTTACTCTTATGATTTTTGTATGCTTGTGATTACGGCCTCACTTTAGTTTTCCTTACCAATTTGGTGAAGTGTTTTTATACACCTTTGGTGTTGGGACGAATTTTGATCACAACATAAACCAATATTTATCTCTCGAATAATAATGAAGTAAATCAAGTTGGGGTATTTTATTTACCTATCTGACCTTAACTCGTCAACATTCTTATCTTTGAGATAAATATAAGTTTGTTAACACAAAACCTGATATTCAATTCAAATAAGTTTTTTTTTAAAATCCTCTCTTGCATTCGAAAATACCTTTCTAATATAATCATTATTACTTAATCCATTATTTAGTAAATCCTTATTAAAAACCATCTTATTAGTTTTAAATTCCTTATTTTAAGACATGTTACAAACTTGGATTTACTATAAATTCTCTTATAAAATCTTATTACAAACACAATTTTTGTTTTCTCTTTAATAAACTTCATTTCTTATTTAACTTCTCGATTTTAAATCAAATCCTTTAAAACTTAACTTTCAAATCAAATTCAGTTCAATTAATTATTAGTTCTCGTTTAGATTTCTATACTTCATGTGTTCCAAACTTTAAGTTCTAACCCTATTTATCAATTTATAAAACTTGTTTAAATAATCGAAATCACATTATAAAACTTACTCATTTATAATAGTTTTATCATCTCATAAAACTCATTTGTAAAAATCCATTAAGTTTTTTACATTCGAAAAATCCAATTATAAAACTAATTTATAAAACAGAATTACAATACAAAATCATTTTATAATCTCTTTATAAAATCCAACTATAAATATTGATTTATTTGTAAAACTTCTATTTCATATAACTTATATAAAAATTCACTAAAAAATATTACTTTGTTATAAAAATAATTTTATAACTTCAAACTTAGTCAATTCGCTTGATAGTGAATCAAAGTCTAAAAAATATTAAATGCAGGTCATCCGTTGCAACCACTTAATCAATATTGTTTATTGATGATTAATATATTGGATTTGATTTTAATTTAGAAATCGTTATCCAAACCATAATTTGTCTTTGGTATACAGTTCGTATATGTAAAATATGAAAGCATATAACGTCCAAAACATTGAGGAATTCTGTTGGATCCCTCCAATCTATCCCCCTGTATCACACCTCATATATCAATTTATATGTGCATTTAAAATAGATAATATAATTCATTTATGATGAATCTTCCGCTCAAAAGCAGGTAATGTCAAAGGTCATCCGTTCATAGATAGTAATATATATCGATAACCACCAACAAAGCAATAAATCATCCAAAATGTCCAAACACAAAATTGATATAAAAATTAACAATGAATATTATTATATGAAATAAAAATATTCAACAGTATTCCAAAAAGTGTGAGAGTTACATCCACTCCATTTCGACAATTTACATATTGGTCTATATAATTCCAAATAGTCGTTTGAAATTACACAAAAATCCAAATAGCTCCAAATCAGTTCAAACTAACTCGTATGCGTAGTATTTGTCAACACAATTCCAATGCACCTCGTTTCGCCTTAATCTGACATCGTATGAATAAAATGCTATTGTTACAAGTTTTGTATACATTTTATATAATTTAAACATCATTAACTTAATTAATATTTAAATTATTTACCCTAATCCTTCCCTAAGTATGTTTACACAAGCGAGCCCTAGGATTCAAATCGAACCCTGTTGACTGGGGTAGCATGTCACCGTCGCACCTGTTGACTGGGGTAGCATTGCCTCCTGCACGCCTCCGAACTCCATCCCTAACATCGATGAAAACCCCAACACTCTAAAAAAAGAAACAAAAGGACTACACTCATCTATAAAATTCACCACCTTTCGACTGTCATTATCCCACAAATCCGATCCAAGACCCCAGACCTCTTCCTCTACCTTTCCCATTCACAACTCATTGCCTAAACCCTATCATCGAGAAACTTTCCAAAAACCGAACCTCACCCGACCTTGTTCATCATCAGATCCATGCCCATCCAAAACACCTGCAATAACCTGGAATTTCAAAACCAATTTAAATTTTTTATTTTGGCTATTTTAATAAATTTTGAGTATTTAAAATGATTTATTTTAAATAATAAAGACTAAGAATTTATTTAAATCGAAGTTAGAATGTATAAATTTATTTTAATTATAAAACGAACTCGGAATGGCGCGGTAGTTTGAAAATTCGATTTTAAATTTCAAATGAATGTACAGAATTCAAAATAAATAGGATTTTAGTAAAAATAGAAATATTTGAATCTGTTTAATTATATCCTTCTAATGAATGTGAAAAATCCAAATTTCATTATGAGAATTGAAAGTTATATCCAGTTTAAAAATTAAAATAGTCGCTATGGAATTTATATATATTTTAATATATTATATAGCCTTAAAAATAGTCATTTTGCAAACGACCTCCGTTTTCGACGAAACCACTTTTGTTGGAGGCAAAATGTCAAATTATTGCTAGATTCCCATTTTCATAATTTTAAGAATTAATATGTGAGCGTAGAGAATTTAAACGTGTTTGGTAATTTCAGATTGAATTTAATTGACTGGAAAATGACAATTTTTCAAACAGCCTCCAAATTCGACGAAATTAGTTTTGTTAGGACCGTATCATCAAAACATAGCTAGATTTATTTTTCTAGAATTTTAGGAGTCAGTATGTGGCCCAGATATATTAAAATATATGTTTAAATTCAATATATTTTGATTTATATTTTATTTTTGATGAAAACTTATCAAAACAGTCGAATTGGACGAAACATATCCCATTATGTCCGGAATGGTGGTATTTAGCTAGGGACGACAATCGTTTGGTAAGATTTGGGGTTCGAAAGAAAAATCAACTTTTTGTAATTTAAATTAAATTAGATATATAATTTATATAACCCCTCCTTTTCTCTCTCGTTCAGTCAACGATCGATATAAAAAAAGGAAAAAAAGCCGATAACCGCGAGATCCACCGCGCCTCCAGCCCGCCTCCATCCACGTCGACCACACCGGAGCACCCCACCACCGAGCCGACCTCTCCTCTGCCTCCCTTGGCCTCCATCGCCACCGTCAGCGATCTCCACAGCCCAAACCGCCTCAAAACCCTAAAACCCACCGCCCTCAGGCCACCCTGCCCTGTCGCCGACTCCAAACCCTACACCCCCTCCACATACCACCGACAACCACCGTAGGCCCCTCCTCGACCAAAGATTCGATTTTTATGTATTTCCCGTTCCTCGTTTAACACCCTGGGCTTCCACAACCAATAACACCCAAACCGTGAGCTTTTGGCCAAACTCCACAGTACCAAATTTGAAGAGCACGATTTTATTTTTGATTTGGGTATATGGATGTCATATTTTGGATTGTGGAGTCACTCGAAAAACACGTCCAAAGTATGCTATCCAAATTTTGTCTTTCGCGAATTCTAGCGAATTGGAGCATTTTCGGGGAAAAGCCCACTAGGCGAAAGTTGTCCGGAATGGCGCGCGCTTAGGATAGAGGAAAAGACGGTGTGAAGATTAGAGCTCGTTTGTAAATTCTGGAACCAAAACAACAATTAAAAGCGTCGGAAAAGCACGACGGAGTGGATCCCAATGTGAGAACACCTTCTCACTCAAATTTATTTACAGTTAAATATATATTAGGTTGCAAACGGGGCTTAGTAGCCCCAACACTATTTTATTGTACAAACCATGATTTTTTGGTTATATGGATTGAATTGTTTTTGTAAATTGGATTGGATTGAGAAATGATTGTATTGTGGTTTAGTTGATTATTGTGTGTGGCGCGAGCCAGTATCAGGAGAGGGGTAGTGCTAGACATTACTCTGGTTTTAATATCACGCCGTTATAATCCCGAAATTTTCCGAAATAAATATTTATTTATTAAAAATATAATTTTTATTGTGTATATGAACTGTATAAAATATTTGAATAATAAAAATATCATTTTTATTGAATGTATGGACTATTAAAAATATTCATGTGTTGAAATAAATATTTTATCGTTAAAATATTTTTTTTAACGTATATATAAAAGGCATAACATTCTCCTGAAATGAAAATAAATATTCATTTACAAATTGGACGATTTGTTTATGTACACCATTTATCTGACATGGATTAGGACGATAAATTTTACACATCGCCCAACTGCACAAATAAAATCTGTATTTGTTAATTGAAACCCCACACGGGTATTGAGATGATATTTAACATACACTAACCCCAATTGTTTAGTTGTATGTCAATCGATGGGTTGATAAACTGTTGTAAGCGATAATTATTTATATCTAATGCTTATGCAGTTGTGTAATGCACTCTGGATGATGGTTGATTATTTATCATGGTTGTTGTATACATATGGTGTGTGAAATCCATATAAATAAATTATATGGTAATTGATTGTGTCTGATTCTAATTCAAAAGGAACAAATATTTTAAAATAAGGAAATATTTTAAAATAACGGATATTTTAAAAAAATATCCAATAAAGGATTAAAATGTGAATTTGATGTCCGATTTTGGATGGACATGAAAATATTGAAATATATGAAGCCTTGTTGATTAGATATGCGCCATTTTGACGAAAACGATATTTATATCGATTTTAATTCATTTTTATAGTGAATATCAAAAAGGAAATGATTTCAAAATCAGATATTTTGAAAATATTATCATTTAAATATTATAATGATAAGGAGTATTCAATTTTGATTTAAAAATTGAAAATGAAGTTAGAATCGTTTTAAAACGAATTTATAAACGATATATAAAATACATTTTAAATGGAAATCGACGAAATATACATAATATATATATTATACATATTTAATGGCCTGAATAGAACACGCTGCTCAGCGACCATTTGCGAATTTCGATCATTGACTTCGAATTGACATTACGGGAGATCCGATCGTTGGATTCTCCTAAAACTGGAATCGTTGGGTTCGTATCGGAAAGAGTCTTTCCAACGAATATAAGAGATTTGAAATCTAACAGTTTTGGATTTGGACTTATGTCCAAATAAAATTTGGAAAAGGTCGTTGTAAGTGTAGTTCGGTGACTGTTTATGGAAATCGATTGAAAGGGCCTTAATAAAATTATTAAAAATATTAATAATTTGTGTAAAATCATAATAAATGATTTGGAAAGAATTGGGATGAAAAATTCCATATTTGAAAAGATAAAAATATATTTTTATCGAAATGAACTAGTTATTAACTTGAATTATAATCCAATTATTTTTAAATAAATAAATTGGATTGAGAATGGGTTTTAATATAACCAGAATTTCCAATATATGATTTGAAATGGATTTGAATGGAAATTATCTTCGGGATATTTCGATATTGGATTCCATGATTATACGGATATTGTTAACGAATTTGGAAGATATATATATATATATATATATATATATATATATATATATATATATCGTTATTACCAAAACGATATTCGTTGGTTTCAGAATTTGATATTGAATATAAGCCAATATAATTTCTATTCAGGGTCTTGTATTTGACATCAAATTGGATTTTGGGTTTGTCGTGAATGGTGTCTTAAATAACACTGTTCTTAAACCTAGTTGGGAAAAGAATAAATCTTTTAATTAAGATTTAGGGAAGTTTTCCAATTAATTAATATTTAATTGGAATTGAATAAAAGAATTGGATTTTGGGTTTGTCATGAATGGTGTCTTCAGTAACACTGTTCTTAAACCCCGTGTGAAAATAATAAATCTTTTAATTAAGATTATTAGAGTTTCCAATTATATTTAGTAATTGGAATAAAATGGAATGTGAATTCGGTTTATCGTGAACTGTGTTTTTAAGGACATTCGTTCTTTAACCCGATTAACAGTGAAATGTGATTTGGAATTTATAAATCTTCTTATTAAGATTTAATGGAAATTTTCCAAAGTAAAGTTGTCCAATTTAATATATTAAATTTGAATTGAATGGAATTCGATTTGGTAATAATCGAAGTGAGCTCTTATGGAGGAAGACTATAAATATATACGGAATTTAAAAGGCTTTGTCGTTATTCTATTTATATTATTAGTCCATAATTAATAGAATCTGATTTTTGGTTTATCGTGAACTGTGTTTTAAATGACATTGGTTCTTTAACCCAGTTAAAGACGGGATTTATTTCCTAAATTTGAATAATCATTACATAATGATTTTTGGGAAGATTAAGACTAAGTGGAGTTTTAATGAATCTTTAATTAGATTGGAATGTGAATTAAATTATCAATTTGTGAAATGATCGAGAATGGAGTATCACTGGTTTTGCTCCTAGCGATTGTTAAATCTTTAATTAGATTTGAACGTGAAATGGTAATTAATTTTATTGATAACACCATGGTGTTAAATATGGAGTGATACCAGTTTTGCTTCATGGGATGAATAGGTTGGTATTGAGAAATATAATAAATGATTACTTCGGTAAGGTTCACTAATCCTGACTAGTTTGGAAAATCTTAATTTGGTTTAAATTGTGAAAATAATATTTGGATAAAATAATATTCTGGATTGGAATGAGGCGTATGTTGTGTTTTTACAGCACTTATTTACAAGATACGCGTATTATTAAAAAAGACCAGGTTTATCCCATTCTGAATAATTGATACGACGATAAGTCAACGATGAAGACGGTGGTTGAAGGCCGGAGGTCCTCACATCGTTTGGATGATTACTGATGTCTTGATTGGGTTGTACACCCAAGACAAGGTAATAAGTGGTGATCATCCGGACGTACTTGGAGATGCGACTGGATATGCGAGGACCTCTCTCCTGTATTGGACATATGGGACGAGGAATAAGGTGCCTCCGGTTTCGTTCAGACCCAGAGCGAACTTGTAAATGGATGTGTGTCTGACATTGGATTTTATTCTATGTTGATTGATTTCTATTAAATACATATCTGTTTGGTGGCGGAGAATTTATTCTCTTTCTTAACACCCTTCTCTGTGACGTACAAGCTTAGATGTTATATATTGATAGACATCAGTCGCATAGCGTGAATTGTCAGTGTGGCATGCTGAGATGCAAATGATCAAGGCTCCCATTGAAAAGCATAGTCTTGTAGTTGATGATCAAAGCACGACTTTAAATAGCGTAGCTTTGTGTATAGCATTAATTCGCGAGCCTCACAACCTGGTGTGAACCAGAAACAGGAGAGGACCTCAGGGAGAGTATGTGTTTCTTTCTAGCTAGGAGTTGTGTCGTGGTATGGAGCCCAGAAAATTTTACTTATGTGGATGATGGAAAGCGAGGTACCCCGGATATATTGGTCACTATAGGGCCGATGAATGACATGGTCGGCATACTGACCAGACTTACACCCCATAGGGTAGGGAAATGTATTGTTCAGGAATTAGTAATCCTCAAACATAAGATAGGACTGGCCCTGACGCTCCAAGGGCTCACATGAGTCTGGGTCTTGAGGTTAATGCTAGAGTGTCACGAATTCGGTAAGGACGATCCTTTGCCTTGTTCACAGACGGAAATCCAATTTCCAATATGTGACATTTCGGTTTTGATTGTAGAGCCTAGTATGGCAACATAGTAGCATGGGATACTATGTCGTTTATGATTGATACATTTATATTTGAAGTTGATTTTGACACTATACGTTTATAATAGTATAAAATGATTTTTGTTTTAATCGTACCAAGCATGTTTGGCTATTATAAGGTAAAACTCTATCCTTCGGCTTGCGTTGCATTGTGCGATGGGACCTGAGTCTTATAATAGCTTCATTTTTCCAATAACATTGCGCTATTTGTTTTATGCACTGGTATTCTTAGGAGGAAACCCGTTCCGTGTTATACGGCGTGGTCCCTTGATTTACTTTATTTTAAAGTAAAGATTAAGTAGCTGCTTAGTTCTCACACCGGTCCCATGACTGACCTAGAGTTTATTGTTTTAACCTAAACTCTAGGTGCCCCTATTTTCCACACGGGCAGCTAGTAGTCTTGGTTTTGCAGATATTATATTCACAGGATCCTGGATTTACAGCTGAAGCTATATTCGAAAAGCTCTGTATCCATGTATCTCTTTAAGTTGTGTTATGTATTGTTTTTCCGCTGCATTGTAATTTTAAACCTCTGATATTTTTCAATGTGTAGTATTTATTCATACTTTATTATATTCTTGTACTCTGATGTAATTGTTGTAACAACAATGAAATGTTCTTCTGTTTGCATTATGATTTGTCGTGTTCTCAACTCAATCCGGCCTTTTGCGTCTCTTCGGAGATCGGGGGATTTCGGAACGTTATAGTTTGGTATCAGAGCTTTGGTTTACAGAGCTCGAGAACAAGACACGTTAGAACCAAACTAAAGAATTCATCAGAGATTAGATTAGAAATATCCAATGAGAATGACTCATTAGAGATAGGATCAGTAATATCCCAGAATGAGTTGAAAGAGTATTATTTATTAAAAATAAAAATGATTTTAATTTTAAAATTTAAATCTTATTATACGTATTTGAAAATTTATTTTATTTTGAATTTGGACTATCGAGTATATGAAGATTTTGCATATATGCCTAGCTAACGTGTATACGAAATCTCAAATATATTGGATGGATATAGAATCACACTCTAGATGCTCGGGGATAATTCTGGTGATGCCCGGGCATCATCAGTATTTATTTTCGAGTTTCGAAAGTGGGATATCTATATGTTTCCAATTGACTAGTGTGAGAACCAAAACTTAGCTAGGATTTATTACTGTGATTTGGCCTTAAAAATGTGATTTTTGAGATATATATAAAATTGATATATGTTTGAAACGTTAATCCACTAATTGATTGCTGGTTGTGTTGTATGATAATTAGTTTGAATAATTAAAATGTTGAACCAATAAGAAGAATGTAAGGTAAATTTAGCCAAATTGTATTTAATATTGAACTGAATTGAAAATTGTTTGAAATTGCATACATGTACATATACATGTGTGAACAGGTCATAGCATGGAAGCTAAGAAGAGGAATAAAATTGTATGCTCGACAAATAGGTGCATGTTTACCATTTTCTTGGGTTTTGATGATTTTATGAGTCGATTGGCTAGCCGCTTAGCCTTTTCTTTTTCTTTTGGATTGGTGAGGGCCCTGTGAGGCAAGTTACGGTATTAAAGGTCTCCCTGTACAAAGGAGGATATGGAGATTTTTTTTTAAAATTTCGTGTGTTAGCCAAATTTTTGAAAAATTAGTAAATTCTTAGAAACTGAAAAGTTGAAGAATGAACACAAGAATGAAAGTTGAGTTGGTTAGTTGAACAACTCTCAGCTCCGTTCCTTTTCGAGGACGAAAAGATTTTAAGTGGGGGAGATTGTAACAACCTGGATTTTCCAAACCAATTTAAAAAATTTATTTCGGTTATTTTAATGAATTTTGATTATCTAAAATGATTTATTTTAAATAATAATAACTAAAAATTTACTTAAATCGAAGTTAGAATGTATAAATTTATTTTAATTATAATGAACTCGAAATGGCGTGGTGGTTTGAAAATTCGATTTTAAATTTCAAATGAATATACATAATTCAAAATAAATAAGATTTCAGTAATACCAGAAATATTTGAAGCTGTTTAATTATATCTTTCTAATGAATGTTAAAAATCCAGATTTCATAACAAGAATTGAAAGTTTTTTCTAGTTTAAAATTTTAAAATAGTAGCTTCGGAATTTATATATATTTTAATATAACATATAGCCCTTAAAATAGCCATTTGCAAACGACTTCCGTTTTCGATGAAACCACTTTTGTTGGAGCTGGAATGTCAAATTATTGATATATTCCAATTTTCATAATTTTGGAATTAATATGTGAGCATGGGGAATTGAAACGTGTTTGGTAATTTCAGTTTGAATTTAATTGACTGGAAAATGACCCTTTTTCAAACGACCTCCTAATTCGACAAAATTAGTTTTGTTAGGACCGTATCATCAAAATTTAGCTAGATTTATTTTTTCTGAATTTTAGGAGTCAGTATGCGGCCGCAGTAAATTAAAATGTACGTTTAAATTCAATATATATCAGTTTATATTTTATTTTTGATGAAAACTGATTGAAACAGTTGAATTGGCTTATGAAACATATCCCATTGTGTCCGGAATGGGGGTATTTAGCTAGGGATGATAGTCGTTGGGTTCGATTTGGGGTTCAAAAGAAAAATCAACTTTTTGGAATTTAAATTAAATTAAATATATAATTTATATAAACCCCCTTTTTCTCTCTTGTTTAGTCAACGATCGATTTAAAAAAAAGCAGATAACAGTGAGATCCACCATGCCTTCAGCCCGCCCATGCCGGAGCACCCCACCGCCGAGCCGACCTCCCCTTCGCCTCCCTTGGCCTCCACTGCCATCATCAGCGAGCTCCACAGGCCAAACCGCATCAAACCCCTAAAACCCACAGCCCTCTGGCCACGCTGGCTCGCCGCCGCCACCTGAAAGGACCGCTGCCGCCTCCAAACCCTACGTCGCCCTCCACCGACCACCCACAGTCACCGTGGGCCCCTCCTCAAACCAAAGATTCGATTTTTATGTATTTCCCATTCCCCATTTTACACCCTGTGAAACACCTCACCTCCATTAAGGTCACTCACAAAGGGAATGCATTAACTTCGGTGAAGCATTATAGGTAAAAGATGCAGATAATTTAAAAGACAGACATACAAACAGCGGGAAAACTGGAATTATTTAATAAGCAGTGTGGTTTAGTAAAAACATTACAACCATTTTCTCAAAACCCAACTTCCAAGTCATTACAATAAAACCTCTATCTTGATTAAAATCTCCAAATACATAAAGAAGAATAAAACACTAGTAAGCGACATAAATCCCCAATAAAAGTGTAACCACAGCCATAGCCTAAGAAAAGATAATCCAAGCAATACATCTACTCTCTTCAAGCTGGAAGGTCTGAACTAAGCTGAAGTATTCCCTCCCTGCGGACCTGGGGGGAACGGAAGAAAAGAAGACGAAAGAAAACGGGTCAGACGTAAGCCTGGTAAGCCCATTGTATCCTAACATCCAACATCCATCTACTCAACCATCAATCACAGGCATACGTTGTCCTTAAAAAGATTTCTAATGCTTTCATGATTATATGCATAGTGTGTGATATGTCCTTATCTAATGCAAAATCAGGCGGTCTACTGATTCAACTGACCTCCTTAATGCGAATTATGTCAGTGCCATGAGTCCGTCATGTATGCAATTATTCCTAATCGTACTTTATAACTTCTACATGAGTGCACAATTATTCATAAAAATGCAACATTCATATGATAACACATCAAGTTTCAATCCATATACAAATACATATATGCATATGCAATATGAAAGTGACTGAGCCGATCTAGTACCTAATGTGTGTGTATATGCATCCACAAGCAACCACTTGCAACCATCAATCATAACATGTTTCAAATACATGTTTACATTCATTGGTTTCTACTTAAGGATCAAGAATAAGACCGAGGAGATATACTTAAAAGATAGATACAAGCATGCATAAACTTATGGAAAAAGAGATCAAGGATGTGCCCATAAAAAGAAAAGGGTAGGCTACGCGTATCTTGTCTTCAGTCTCCCAAGTCGCATCTCCTTCAGCATCACTCCATTGTACTTTAACTAGCTTGACCTCATGATTGCGTAGCTTTTTAACTTCTGTTCCGAAGATACGAGTTGGAACTCTTCTCACCGTCGCTTCTTGTTCCACTTTCACTTCCTCTAGTATGCTCGGCTCCACAACTTCCACAGACTCATGTAAGCACTTTCGTAGATGAGAAACATGAAAAACATTATGAACTCCAGCCAATCTTTCGGGCAGCTCTACTCTATAAGCCATCGTCCCAATCCTTCCAATGATAAGGAATGGCCCTAAAAATTTTGGTGCCAATTTTCCTACGGATCCAAAGCGAATGACATTCCTCAAAGGGGATACTTTAAGGAAAACCCTGTCTCCAACCTCAAACTCAAGGTCGGTCCTTCTTTTGTCCACGTAGGACTTTTGTCTATGTTGTGCGGTCTTCATTCGTCTTCGTATCAAGTCCACCTTCTTTGAAGTTTCTCTGATCATGTCGGGCCTAAGTACGAGCTTGTCTGTAGATTCCTACCAACAAGTTGTTGATCGGCATGGTCTTCCATATAAAGCCTCAAAGGGTACCATGCCTATGGTGGCTTGGTAGCTATTTTTGTAGGTGAACTCCACCAAAGGAAGATTATCTTCCCACGTTCCCCCAAAATTAATAATGCACAATCTCAAAAGATCTTCTAATACTTTGTTCACCCTTTCGGACTGACCAACGGTTTGAGGGTGATAGGCAGTGCTTAAGCATAGCTGTGTGCCTACATCCTCTTGCAAACTCTTCCAAAACTCACTTGTAAAGATAAGATCTCGATCACTTACTATGCTAGAGGGTATCCCATGCAGTCGAACTACCTCTTTAAGATAAATGGATGCTAATGATGAGGCAGTCCTCCTACTCTTAACAGGTATAAAGTGAGCGCTTTTAGTGAGCCTGTCAACTATTACCCAAATACTGGTATTGCCCCTTCTTGACCTAGGCAACCCATCTATAAAGTCCATCGAAATGTTATCCCATTTCCACTGTGGGACCTCTAAAGGATGAAGCAGACCACCGGGCTTCTTCTACTCCGCCTTGACTTGCTGGCATATCAAGCATTTCAAGACGAATTCAGCTACATCCTTCTTCATGCCATTCCAAAAGAAAACTCTTTTTATGTCTTTATACATTCTGTCTCCACCTGGGTGTACGGTCAACTTAGAATGTTGTGCTTCTTCAAGAACAGTCTTCACCAAATCCCTTGCTTGTTGGACACATAATCTTCCATCCCGTCTCAACCAACCCTTGTCATCTATGGAGTATCTATTGAGATGACTAGAAGTCTCACTTCTAATTGACTTATCCATCATATCAACTATCCGAGGGTCTTCACGTTGCATGGTTCCTATTGAGTCCAAAAGCGTAGGCCGCACCTCTAGCATTGCTAACAAACCAGGTACAAACTCAAAAGAGGGTCTAAAGTCAAAGGTTGCTATGTACTCCAAGTTTTTTCTTTCCACAAAGAAAGGACTTAGGGTCAACTTTTTCCTACTTAAGGCATCTGCTACCACATTGCCCTTGCCAGGGGTATAAGCAATCTCAAAATCGTATGAGGCAAGAAATTCCATCCACCTTTATTGTCTTCAATTATGATCTTTTTGTCAGAAAAGGTACTTCAATGATTTATGGTCAGTAAACAATTCAAACCTTTCTCCTAGTAGGTAATGATGCCATGACTTAAGAACGAAAACAATGGCAGCTAGTTCTAAATCATGAGTTGGGTAGTTCTTCTTATGTACCTTCAACTGCCTTCCCCCATAACAAACTAATTTGCCTTCTTGCATCAAGACAACACCTAATCATGTATCACATGCGTTTGTGTATACTGTAAACATCTTACTCCCATCAGGCAATGTCAGGACTGGGGCTGTTGTTGGAGCCCTTTTCAATCGTTGGAAAGAAACATCACAATCCAAATCCCATGTGAAAGTTAGGTTCTTCTTCGTCAATCTTGTAAATGGGGCTGAGATCTTTGTAAAGTCTTTAATGAACTTTCTGTAATAGCCCGCTAGTCCAAGAAACTTCGTACTTCAGTTGCATTCCGTGGAATCTTCCAATCTTGCGTCGCAACTACTTTTGCGGGATCTATAACTATTCCCTCTTTGGACACCACATGTCCAAGAAACCTTACTTCTTCTCTCCAAAAAAGGCATTTGGAGAATTTTGCTTTCAGCCGATGTGCTCGAAGAGTATCCATAACTTCCCTTAACTGCAAAGCATGTTCTTCCTCACTTTTTGAGAAAATCAAAATGTTTCCCATGAAGACCACTATAAACTTATTAAGGAACTCCCTAAACACCTTACTCATCAAGTCTACGAAATAGGCGGGTGTGTTTGTCAAGCCGAAAAGCATGACAAGCCATTTGAAGAAACCATCGGAGGTCCCGAACGCAGTCTTATCTATGCTGTCTTCATCCACTCTTAGCTGATGAAATCCGGTGGCCAGATCTAGTTGGGAGAAAACTGATGCACCTACGAGCAGGTCGAAAATGTCGTCTATTCTTGGAAGTGGGTGCCTATTCTTCTTGTTCAGCTTGTTTAGCTCCCTATAATCCACACATAGGCAAAGTGAACCATCCGCTTTGGTTGCGAACACTACTAGAGGACCCCATTTAGAAATACTCCGCCTTATGAACCCCTTTTCGAGCAAATCTTTAACTTGCTTTCTGAGCTCCTTCCTTTCCCTTGGAGCCATGTGTCTAACAGGTAAAGCAACTAGTTTTTCATTATCAACTAGGTATATGCGGAAATCTATCTCTCGCTTTGGAGGTAAACCCTTCACTTCTTCAAAGACATCTGAGTACTCACGAACTACTCTAACAGATTGCAAATTTTCAACAGACGCATCAAGAGATTCTAGGTAGCTAAGCATAACAGAATTCATAGGATTACAAGAGATTTCGAGAGTATTACCGAGGCGAGTTATAAGTCTAACCACTCTCTTTTCACAATCAAGGATGACACCATTACTGGATAACCAATCCATGCCTAGAATCAACCCATAGCCTGTGAAACCCAAAACATAAGCATTATATCTAAACCCAACGCTTAGTATAGAAATTTCCAAATCCAAACAAATCATCGATAAATAAGCCGAACCCTAAATTGGATTTGAAACAACCATGGGATCCTCTACTATACTGGTATCTAGGTACAGAGATTCAACTAAAGCAGTAGATATCAAAGAGTGCGAAGTGCCAGAATCAAAAAGAGTACGAACAGGATGATCAGAAAGATAAACTAAACTCTCAACAGAAATGTTTCTGCCTCTTTCTTGCATAGGTGCTGTGAGAGCGTGAATCTGCCCTACAGAAGTAGATCCAGTCCTCTGCCCTTGCCTTTCTTGGGCAGTCCTTAGCCATATGTCATGTCTCGCCGCATTGAAAACAACCACTCATCTTCCTCTTCTTCTTCCTACAGTCCTTAACCAGATGTCTAGGTATGCCAAAAAAATTACACTTCCTCTTGTCATGGGGTTTGTTATTCTTTCCGCCCTTCTTGGAATCCGTCTTCTTATTCTGCGATCCCTCCGTTTTCTTGTCTAGAGGTTCTTCTATCTTTGCCTCTTTCTTCCCATCTTTGTCTTCCTCCTGTAACAGTGCCATGTTTGCGTAGGTATGTGGGAAATAGCTAGGCCGTGCAGTGGCTCATTTAACCCTTTAGCGAAACGGAGAGCCTTTTTATGTGGAATGTTTACCAACTTCAGTCCGAATCTAGCCAGCTGGTTGAACTTGTTTACGTATTCTTTAACCGATAGGCTTCCTTGTTTGAGTGCTAAGAACTTCTCCATCTATAGGCTTTTTTCAGCTTGCGAGAGGAACTTTATTGCAAATCTCATTCTGAAATCCTCCCAAGTCTCAACTGGTCTCTTAGCATTAGTAACTTCCCACCAGAAAGAGGCTTCATCCTTAAGTAACCATACAGCCAACTGTATCTTCTGCCTATCGTCCACTTCAAAGATAACAAACAAATCTTCTGTTTCCTTGAGCTAATTTCTTGCTTCCACGAATGATTCAGTCTCATTAAAGCTCTTTCCACCCATAGCTCGAAAGTATCTACATATCTTTGAGAAAGCATTCACACGTGGAGGAGGAGGAACGATGGGTACAGATGGAGGGACGTCTCCTTGGCCTTCGGCGGGTGCCGTGGCCTCCAAATACCTACGGAACCATCCAGGTATTGTGACTCCCTCTGGAAGATTAAGATCTCCAGACATGCTGAAACGAAAATAAAAGATTCAAAACAAAGGGTAGAAAGATAGTGCATATGGCTTCGGGGAATATGCCTTTAAAATAAAACAACACTTTTCTTGAAAATGCTTCTATAAAACTACTTTTTGAAAAATAGTTTTCAAAAATTTTTATCTGATCTGGTAACCATCAGCTCTGATACCAAGTGAAACACCCCACCTCCGTTAAGGTCACTCACAAAGGGATTGCATTAAATTCAGTGAAGCATTATAGGTAAAAGATACAGATAATTTACAATACAGACATACAAACAGCGGGAAAAACTGGAATTATTTCATAAGCAGCGTGGTTTAGTCAAAACATTACAACCATTTTCTCAAAACCCAACTTCCAAGTCATTACAATAAAACCTCTATCTTGATTAAAAACTCCAAATACATAAACAAACATAAAACAGTAGTAAGCGACATAAATCCCCAATAAAAGTGTTACCACAGCCATAGCCCAAGAAAAGAGAATCCAAGCAATACATTTATACTCTTCAAGCTGGAAAAGGTCTGAACTAAGCTGAAGTATTCCCTCCCTGCGGACCTGGGAGGGGAGGGGAAACGGAAGAAAAGAAGACGAAAGAAAACCGGTCAGACATAAGCCTGGTAAGCCCAGTGATTTTCAGCATGTAAACAAGAAAAAGGATCATGACATGAATAAACTGAATATAAGACAATACCATAGTAACAAGATAACATAAGACAAGGTAAGGCAAGATAAACTGAATATGTTATCGCACCCATTTCTATTTCTCTGCACCTACTAACAATTGTTTCAACTAGCCTCATGTGTTCATAATAAAATAATCTCTTTATCGATCGGCTTCTAATCGCATGTATTTATTACTTGTGTCATTCGGCCCCGCTTGTTTGTAGATACCTGTGCTGGTCCCACCATGGGGTGTATCAATCCCTATGATGGCAACCCGACACGATTCAAGATGCACAATGTGTAACTACTGATGCCCAATGCCTGATTTTTCAACTCCGGAGTACGTGCACGCCCGTACTCCATCGGAACCTACACAGACGCACCACCTGCCGCTATTTTGACCGCTTATAATCAGCCCCGTAATCGTGCCCCACCTTGCCTTTAGGGTACCATGATACATTTATGTGGGTTACTGCTGAAATGAGTCCCCATTACTAGGGTTTCCTAATCAACATGTTATAACGGTTAAGTGTTCTCAATTTAACCTAACCCCACCCATTTGTTTAATTAACATGTTGTATTGGTTAAGTTTCGCCTATTCATATGTTACTTAACCTTACCATTCTTAGCATGTCTATTCCTTGGCACTAATTTATTCATTAATGCACCAACCTCTCACATTAAACTCTTGTTTGCGGTTGCTGGATGTGCCGGGAGGTTCCGGGCAAACTTCTACCGCAAACTCATTCTAGCCTCGGGTTTTGGGCTTAATGCGCTAATCTCTCACATTAGATCTGTTGTTGCAGTCGCTGGATGTGTCGGGCGGTTCCGGGCAGCCTTACACCGCAACTCAATCTAACCTCGGGTTAGGCATGTTCATCTTTTAGCCGATTTAAATATTTACCATACATGTCCAAGTCTAGATTTTTGTATGCCAATTATCCACAATTGTAGTCAATTCAAGCTATGTCTCATTTACTTGTTATGTCCAAAATTACTCCAATAAGTTATACCCAATTCCCCGCGTTACAAACGTACGTACAACAAGATTCAATCTAGGTTTCCAATTGAACCTAGTATTCATAAAATAAAACAAAAAGGGGAATAGAGAAGAAATGCAAGAATTGACATAAGAGAATAACCATGTAAAGGTGTACCAAACACAAGAATCATGGTTCCAATAGATTTGTTGTACATTAACAATAAACATGAGCAAACTGAGCAAGTTACATCATAGGCACAAGATTCGATAGAACTGAACATAAAAGAATCACCAATTTGATGTACAACAAAATAGATTCAATTGTATCACTAGTATCAGTCTCAAAGGCATAGGTAATCTCAGATTTGAAAAAAGAATAAGAATAAATTAGAATTGGTTATCATTACAATTAGGCATAGTTCTAGATTCGATTCATTACAGTCATGATTCCTATTATGTGTTCAAATCTGAATAATAACTGAACTTACAGTGATAGGATTAGATAAAGAGAATTATTTGACGTTGTAGCGATCCTAATCTCTCTTTGTTGATTGGAGCAGAAAAAATTACTTTAATTTGAAGATCTCCAATTTTATTTCTAGTTTGGAGAAGGAGGCTAGGATAGCTTAGAGATGGACAACATGGTGGCATCATAGAATAGGATTATGAGGTTAGGGTTAAGTTTAAATATGTATTTATAGACGTGTAGAATTAATTAGAGCCTTTAGATCAACATAGGATCCATCCAAATAATCTAGTCCAAGAAAATGCGTTATCAGGCCAATCAGAGAATGCCACGTATACCCTAAAGCACAAGAATTCGTCACAGGCCATTCTGGGCCAATGGGACCGACTGCAAACACCCTGAGTCGACCTCGGGTCGACCCAAAAAATAGGTCGGTTCGGTGTTATGCCTTCTCGCTTCCGCTATTTTGAATTTTTTATTGAATTTTAGGTTGATTTTATTTTATTAATATATATATATATATATATGCATACATTTCTCTTATATGTATACAAACTTCCAAGGTCAATAACTTTCTCATACATTATCTGTTTAACGCAAACTTTAGGCCCATCTTGACCAGAATTTTGAGACGATGGTATAGTCAGTTTTACTTAATTTGTCTTCTAAAAATTAAGTATTCTTCATTTTGCCAAATTTAATATTCATAGAAAATACGGGGTGTTACACCCTGAGCTTCCACAGCCAATAACTCCCAAACCGTGAGCTTTTCGCTAAAACTCCACAGTACCAAAATCGAAGAGCATGATTTTCTTTTCGATTTGGGTATATGGAAGTCATATTTTGGATTGCGGAGCCGCCCGAAAAACGCATCCAAAGTTTGCTGTCCAAATTGTATCTTTTTGCGAATTCTGGCGAAATGGAGCATTTTCGGGGAAAAGCCCACTAGGCGAAAGTTGTCCAGAATAGCGCACTTAGGCTAGAAAAAAAGTTGGCATGAAGATTGGAGCTCGTTTGTAAATTCTGGACCAAAACAACAATTCAGAGCATCAGAAAAGCGCTGCGGAGTGGATCCCAATGTGAGAACACCTTCTCACTTAAATTTGTTTATTGTTAAATATATATTAGGTTGCAGACGGGGCTTAGTAGCCCTCGACACTATTTTATTGTACAAACCATGACTGTTTGGTTGTATGGATTGAATTGTTGTTGTAAATTGGATTGGATTGAGAAATGATTGTACTGTGGTTGAGCAAGTATCAGGAGAGGGGTAGTGCTAGACATTACTCCGGTTTTAATATCGCGTTGTTATAATGCCGAAATTTTCCGAAATAAATATTTATTCATTAAAAATATAATTTTTAATGTGTATGTGAACTGTATAAAATATTTGAATAATAAAAATATCATTTTTATTGAATGTATGAACTATTAAAAATATTCATGTGTTGAAATAAATATTTTATCGTTAAAAATATAATTTTTAACGTATATGTGAACGACATAAAATTCTCCTAAAATAAAAATTAATATTCATTTACAAATCGGACGATTTGTTTATGTACAACTATTTATCAGATATGGATTGGGACAATAAATTTTACACATCGTCCAACTATACAAATAAAATCTGTGTTTGTTGATTGAAACCCCACACGGGTATTGGGATGATATTTGACGTATACTAATCCCAGTTGTTTAGTTGTATGTCAATCGATGTGTTGACAAACTGTTGTAAGCGTTAATTATTTATATTTAATGCTTATGCAGTTGCGTAATGCGCTTTGGATGATGGTTGATTATTTATCATGGTTGTTGTATACATGTTGTAACGACCCGGATTTTTGAGCGACTTTGGTTATCGACATAAGCACGATGTCGATAACCAAAACATCGAAAAATCTTGGTAATTAGTGAAAGAAATTAGAGGGTGAGGAAAGATAAGATAGAAAATTAGAATAGAAGAAGAAGAACACAACATCAGAGTTACACGAATCTCACAGCGGAACGAATAACATATAATATATGTAACATAACTTTGAAATATACATCTGTATTTGAATATACATCATTATCAAAGTACAGCACTTACAACACAGCGGAAATAACTATAGCTATATGATCCTGAAGCCTCCTGCTCCAAGCTCTTCCAGTATATCTGTAAATCCCGACTACTTGACTGCCCATACAAATTTAGGCACCCAAGAGTTTAGGGAAAACAACAAAGTAAACTCCGGGTCAGTCATGGGCTGGTGTGAGTAAAACAGTTTATACGATATCTCATAAGACCACGCCGCATAACGGAACGGGTTTTTCCCTTATGAGAATCCAAATTATCTTTATATCAAAAACCTTTTGATATTATAATAATGTCTATCAACCATAGTATATATATAATCATCTAGTAGAAACGCTTTCATCTCACGTTCTACATATATAGTATACAATCAAAACCGCAAGCGCGTATTGGGTAATGGATTTCCAACTATGACAAGGTATGGAACCACCTTTCGCTAGTGTACCTCTAGAGAGGAATACACTGGGTTCAACAAGAACATCTTGCAACCCGGCCACACATGACCGACCACTCATTTCGCTTGAGCGTATCGAATGTATATCACCAACAGTTGGGATCAGCAACCGTTTCCCGAATGGGACAGCATCAACAATAGATTTTTAGAAGTAAATGAAACTCTAGATCAGGTGATTATACACCCTACTTCGGTGCGACCGAATTAGCCATGCTGCCTGCCCGATTTCTGTCATTTACCGGATGATGAGGCTAGAAGCTATGCTTTATCATCATACCAGATTCACTTTGAATGCCACATCGTCAAATCCATCAAATCACCGATTGACGTCCTCAACCATACATTACGCGTTAGCTAAAAGAAGTTTCCTTCTCCGCTTCCACTCTTGGTACAGTTGGAGAAATCAATATACGTGATCGTCTGGACATACTCTGTCAGACATCCGTCCATACAAGTCATCCAGGAACAGGATGAACCGAGGGCACTATTCTGTAAACAGGATAGCCCTTGCATAACTCCGTCTTCAATTTCCTTTGGCATATATGATTCGCAACGCTTATGCCAATACAGAGTGGTTCTTTGGATAATAATCCAACCGGTCTCTCTATATTAACAACGTTAAAATGGTCAAAACTTCAATAGTCTGTGATTCAACTATCGAATAAAAACAGGTGTGCAAACAACGATATTATTTCCAAATGGAAATTTATATCGATCAAACATCATTCAACATTTATCTCCTTAGTTCATTTTTCATCTCCTGTTTCCCTATATTCAACATTTCTTATTTTCTAAATTTAGAAAATATATGTTACTAACAATGGAAAACATTTCCATTTCTTGTTTTCTTTATTAGAAAACATTTCTGGTTTCTTATTTGGAAAACATTTCCAAAGCTTCTATATTGGACTTAGACAGGTGTTTAAACAAACCATCTCTATGCCAACTCAAACCATTTCCTTTACTGCCGAACTTTAACTATCCCTTAGTTAAAAACGAAGCCAATCAAGTTGGGGTAGAACTACCTCTCAGACCTTAACTGAACAACATTTCTAACTTTGAAATTAGCAAAGTTCACTTTATATTTCTTTAACTAACTTCCTTACTTAACCCTCCTTCGAATAGCTATATTCGATTGACTCTTTTCACTTAACTCTATTCGATTAACCCTTATCAATTAACTCTATTTGACTAACGCTATTGATTTACTCATTTCACTTAACTCCTTTGATTTACTCATTTTACTTAACCCCTTTCGAATAAACTATATTCGATAACTCCTTTTTCTTTCTATTCGAATAAACTATATTCAATTAACTCCTTTTACTTTCTATTCGAATAAACTATATTCGATTAACTCCTTTTACTTTCTATTCGAATAAACTATATTCGATTAACTCCTTTGCTTTTATTCTCTAATTGATTAAACTAACATCGATTAGCTCCTTTTAACTTTATTTCTAATCGATTAACTAACATCGATTAACTCCTTTTACTTTAACACTAATCGATTAACTAACATCGATTAGCTCCTTTTACTTTAACACTAATCGATTAACTAACATCGATTAGCTCCTTTTAACTTTATTTCTAATCGATTAACTAACATCGATTAACTCCTTTTACTTTAACGCTAATCGATTAACTAACATCGATTAGCTCCTTTTACTTTAACACTAATCGATTAACTAACATCGATTAGGTCCTTTTACTTTAACACTAATCGATTAACTAACATCGATTAGCTCCTTTTACTTTAACACTAATCGATTAACTAACATCGATTAGGTCCTTTTACTTTAACACTAATCGATTAACTAACATCGATTAGCTCCTTTTACTTTAACACTAATCGATTAACTAACATCGATTAGCTCCTTTTAACTTTATTTCTAATCGATTAACTAACATCGATTAACTTCTTTTCGAATAAACTATTCATTTGTAAAGATTTACTTTTAGTAACGGTTCTTCACTTTACAAATGATTTCCCTTTATAAAACTCTATTCGTTTTAAAAACATTTTTTCCCTTTTATTTATTTTCGAAATATTTCCTTTTATAAAATCTGTTGATTTTATAAAATCCCTTTATTTCAATATACATTGAAATAATTCTTTTTACATCCCAGGGTCTTTTATGATATTTAAAATATCGAATAACAATGATCAACATCATTCTAATACCCATAATCCATAACAGATTATATAACACATCATTTATCACAATATATGAAAACAGTAAAATAAATGTTGAGGAATCCAGTTGGATTCCTCCAACCTGTTTCCCTGCATCACAGATGTTAAACAATATAGATAACATCACTTTTCAGTTCCATATGATATATTCTGTTAAACAGAATCAATATAGAAAATTTAACTAACTGACTAGCAGTTCAATCAAAACAGTCAACACACAGTCAATCAGCCAATAGCTAACAGTTCTAAAAATACAACATGAAATTATAAACTGTTCAGAGTTAGTGAGATTTACTCACTTTGGCGCGTTAATCGTTAAATAACGGTTTGCGTTATTTGATTCAGTCAGACAATTTATTTCGCCATAAATTGTAAAGAGCTCCGATGGACCTCCAGTCAGTTCCACTGTGTAGTGTCCGTGCATACGATCCCAGCGGATCCTGTTTTGCTGAATTTCGTTCAAGTATGAATTTTTTATGCTTAATACCAATTTAATACTATATTAAATTGAAATAAACTTTGAATTTAATTCCATATGGGCCTTAACCCCTCCAATCCTTAGCCCAACTGAATTTGACCCAACACCAACTGCACAGTCTTCTTCCTCAATTGCACTCATGCAACTACTCTTTGGAAGGCCATAGCCGACTTCTGTTAAATCCTTTCCCCACCAAACTTTACAAATTAACAAATTAAAATAACAATTTCATCCCTCTTTGAATCCATTATCCATCAGTACCAAAATCATCTCTTTCGACATCAGGAATTGAAAACGTGTCTGCCCCTTACTCCTTCACTGACATGCCTTAACTCAATACACAAGACGACCCCCTGTTCCCATCACCTCAGTTACCGTACGTCGGTTCCGATGCCACCAAAAAAACACACCAAGCCAACCTCCTCCGATTATCACCGTAACCGCAATTTTATCCTACCATCACTAATTTAAATCGAACTCAACTCCACATCTGTGAACGCCACCATCGTCACATTGGCCACCGGATCCCACAAAATCAGTACTACTCCAACCGTCGCAACCTTCCCTTCCTCCCTCTATACATCTCATCGCCACTTCGCAACAGCCATTCCAAACGCGTCGAGCCCATCTCAACCCCTTCGTACAGGACATCGCGATTCCTTTGAAGCACACCGTAAGCCCCAAAAAAAGACCAATCGAGTTCAACGAAAGGTATATGAGGTTGAAGAATTCGAGTACATGAATCCAAATATACCAGTCTCATAATTTATAGAATTTTGTTTCTATTTCTTTTTTTTATTTTTCTTTTGGATTTTCCTTTCTCACGGTTTCATAGAAGTGGCAGCATGAATTTGCCTTTGACCAGACAATGGAACGAGAGGAATTAGGTTAAAGGATTTGTTTAGGGTTATTTATAGGCATTTGGTTTTGGATATTTTCAGTAAATATTTTGGAGAATGTAAGTGGCTGAGAACGAAATGAAACGTGGCCTAGTTTACATTCATACGTAAGTTAGGATATTTATTCTGACATTCTACTGACTCTTCTATATGAAGTTTTGTCCTCATCCGGATAGCCAACGACAGAAATAAATATACCGTTGTGAAGAGCTCGGTGTCACGATCCCAAATATATAATAATACCGGTAGATCAACTTATATTGTGAAACCCCAAAATGTTGATACAGGGTGCCACATACTCCAAATAAAAAGTTGCTTATTTAATTAATTAAAAATTACAGTAAAATTCTAAAAATTAAATTATCACTACTTCCCAAAAGAACCTTGTCTAAATTCAAACCCGATTTCTAGTTATATCGAATAATCCGTTACGGTCGATAAACGATTCTATAACGACTATTTTAAAATTTGATTTGGACATATCTCAAAATCTATACGACGAAATCCTGATCTTTCTCTTCCGCTAGAAAGATATACTCCACCAGCTCCATACGTTTCTTGTTTTACAGAAATCCGATTTAAAATGAACTCTGTACATTCAGTTGAAGTTCGAATAGCCAATTTACGAACTGCAGCGCCATTTCAAGCTCGGTTTTAATTATAATATAATTATACGTTCAAACTATCGTTCAAATAATATATTCGTTATTCTATTTCAATTCTAAACTGAATTAAATATCACAGATGATCCAGTTCACACCATATCGCCATTTCAGCCAATTTTGATTATTTCAGAATTAAATATATTATTTAATTTATTATTTTAATTAAATATTCACCATTATTTAATTCCACGACCATTAAATTCTCTAAATCACCATTTCAATAATTAAATAAATTAATCATAATACCTCTGCCAATGCGGGTCATTACAATCTTCCCCACTTAAAATAATTTCGTCCTCGAAATTGCTAAGGTAGAGAACGACCCTATCGACTGGTTAGAACATATTTGTTCACTTCTTAACTTCAGTTTCAACTGAACCAATATAATTTTAATTAAATTATTCATTAATTCTTATTAACGAAAATTTCCAAAGATCCTGAAAATATTCTAACACCTTAACTCTTTGAAAAATTTCGCCAGCACCTCCTTTGTACTGGTCAATTGGTAAAACCACAACTCGCCTCTCTGGGCCATCTCCAACCCAAAAGAAAATCAAACAGCCAAGCGGCTTGCTAATTCGGCTCATAAATCCTATATCCAATAGAAATATAAACTTGTACCTTTTTGTCGGGCATATCAACTCTATAACTTTCATATGCTATCAATTCAGCAGATACAAGGGTTACCCCAATCAAATTCCAATCTGCTTTTATTCACAACACCACCATTCGCTTATATCCGAGCCAAATTCCATTTCAACTCAAGTTCAATTCTTGATTTCAATTCCTTAACTCCTCAACCCAATACCATTTCGGATTCTAATTTCACAAATCCAATCTTATTCGATTTCAATTCAACTTCAGTTACCACTTAACTGACTTTACTTTAATTCAAATTTTTTCTTTTCACAAATTTCTGTTAAATTTGTTTTTAATTCAAACAGTCTTTTCTTGGGATTTTTTTATCAGTTTACTCTTTTCAAAAATCAAATTTTCTTTTTGAAATTCAACCGAGTCAATAATCAATATTCCATTAGTTAAATCACTTCTCCATTTCTTTATCAATATTTGTTAACCAAATATTTCCAATAACCATATTGGCCTTTTATGTTATTTGGAAAACATTTCCGAATATCGCCTTCCTTTATTTTCTAAACTTTAGAAAATATATGCTATTTATAATTGGAAAATATTCCAATTACTTATCTCTTTTCCGATCTCGTTTATTTCCATACTTATACTTATTTGGGTCAAAACAGATGTTGTGTAAAACATCGTTACGACAATCCAAATACTATATTAAACTAACTCTTATCCAATCATTGAACTTCGAGCCTGAAATCTTACTATTTATTTGTTAATAATGAAATCAATCAAGTTGGGGTATAACTACCTCTCAGACCTTGACTGAATAACATCTATAACGTCAAAACAGATATGACTACTTACTCGAATAATCAATACCATACAACTAATTCTTCACTTTTAAACACATATACACTTCCTCTTTCTATTTTTACTAGATTTTATTTCTAGTCTTCTTTTTTGATTATACTATCCTATTTCTAAGTTCGTTTCCTTATTGACTTATATATATATTGATACGTTGATTTCTAACTATCAAATTATCTTAAAAATATTCTAACTCCTTAAATTCCTGGGAAAAATTCGCCATAACCTCCTTTGTACTGGGAGCATCGGGAAAATCCCCAAACTGCCACACAGGCCTTCTCCAATCAAAAAGAAAAAGAAAAGCCAAGCGGCTAGCCGATACGGCGCATAAAATCTCATATATGAATTAACTACGTACCTTTTCGTCGAGCATTCTATTTATATACTTTCATACCTTATCCATACCTATCTCATGTATATTTATACATTTCTAATTCATTTCAACTTAATCCAATCATTTTAACATGTTCAAATATATTTTAACTTGTTTATCAACTAATTGAATTCCTTTTCAATTCTATTTGAATTTCCTATATTCAAATTCCATTTCAATTTTCTTATTCAAATTCTATATTTGAATTTCATTATTCGAATCTATTTGAATTCTCTTTATTTCATTTCAATTCCCTTTGAATCTTCTATATTCAAATTTCAAATTCAATTCTATTTGAATCTTCTTTATTCAAATTTCCTTTTCAATTCTATTTGAATCCTCTACATTCAAATTTCATTTCACTTTCGATATTCAAATCCTATATTTGAATTCCTTTATATTTTCTATATTCAAATTCTATATCTGAATTCCATTTGAATTTCTATATTCAAATTCCATTTCAACTCTATTTGAATTTTCCTAATTCAAATTCTATTTGAACTTCATATATTTAAACTCCTTTAAATTTCTATATTCAATTTGAATTACAAATATTCAAATACCTTTTCAAATTATTTATTCAATTTCTATGTCACTTCTCTTATTCAAATTCTATTCGATTTCTCTTATGTCAAATTCTATTCGATTTCTCATATGTCAAATTATATTCGATTTCTATATTCGAATTTCCTCTATTCAAATTCTATATCACTTCCATTGAATTTCATATATTCAAACTCCCTTTGAATTTCTATATTCAATTCCTATTTTAATTTCATTGAATTTCATATATTCAAACTCCCTTTTGAATTTTCTTATTTAAATTCTATGTTTGAACTTCCTTTCTTCAAATTCCTTTAAATAAGTCCTGGTTTCAATTCCTTTTGAAATCGATATTTCTACCTTTGGAAAATATATTTCCCTTTCAATTTCATACTTGTATTTTTTTTTCTGAATTATCCAATGATAATTCTTTTCAATTCCATTTATAAACTTCGTTTATAAAAGAACTATTTATAAACTTCGTTTATAAAGGAACTTCTCATTTTATTTCTTTTAAAATAAGTTAATAATCCAAATCTATTTAAAAGTTCAAATTCTATTTTATAAATCCCATTTTGAAATTCAACACAACTTGTCTTTCCCAAAACAAATTCAAATCATTATCTCTGGTAGTAATTCGTCACTTACAACTCGAAAATGAATACTGATGATGCAGCTGTCATCATCAGAATCTATTTTCCAGCGATTGAAGTGAGTTCAATACTATAAAACCATTTCTAAACATTTCCACTTTGAAATTCATTTCAAAAATATAATTCACACTGCTTGTAAAACAATTTAAAATCTCTCAGGATCTTAAATTTTCCTTATTTTTAATCCAAATCCATTTACAAACACTTATCCAATTCTCCAGAATTCTAATTCAATTTCTGGTTTAAATTTCAGATTTAACTCTTCTGATTTCACGTATTTCACTGATATGAATTCTGATTGGTTATCTTCATAACCATTTAATTTATAATCTTACTCGATTATAATAACAACCAATATATCCAATATATATATCAAAATATACTTTGGGTAAACTTATTTTCATTTACCCACTTTTCAAAACATACCATGATGGTTCATCGTATTCAAGTGTTTATCAACTCCTACCGATACAGTGGATCAAACTGATCGACCAGAATTTACAAACTACTCAACCAATAAATCTTCACAATATAAAATTATTTTTATATCATATACAAATACGTTCACTCGTATATATACACTCAAACTCAATCTAGGGCATTACTAACCCTATCTCTAACGAGTCACGCCACAGAGCCAAGTAATTCTTAACTTAAGCTCTGATACCAACTGTAACGACCCGGATTTTTGAGCGACTTTGGTTATCGACATAAGCACGATGTCGATAACCAAAACATCGAAAAATCTTGGTAATTAGTGAAAGAAATTAGAGGGTGAGGAAAGATAAGATAGAAAATTAGAATAGAAGAAGAAGAACACAACATCAGAGTTACACGAATCTCACAGCGGAACGAATAACATATAATATATGTAACATAACTTTGAAATATACATCTGTATTTGAATATACATCATTATCAAAGTACATCACTTACAACACAGCGGAAATAACTATAGCTATATGATCCTGAAGCCTCCTGCTCCAAGCTCTTCCAGTATATCTGTAAATCCCGACTACTTGACTGCCCATACAAATTTAGGCACCCAAGAGTTTAGGGAAAACAACAAAGTAAACTCCGGGTCAGTCATGGGCTGGTGTGAGTAAAACAGTTTAAAAACAGTTATACAGGTATACGATATCTCATAAGACCACGCCGCATAACGGAACGGGTTTTTCCCTTATGAGAATCCAAATTATCTTTATATCAAAAACCTTTTGATATTATAATAATGTCTATCAACCATAGTATATATATAATCATCTAGTAGAAACGCTTTCATCTCACGTTCTACATATATAGTATACAATCAAAACCGCAAGCGCGTATTGGGTAATGGATTTCCAACTATGACAAGGTATGGAACCACCTTTCGCTAGTGTACCTCTAGAGAGGAATACACTGGGTTCAACAAGAACATCTTGCAACCCGGCCACACATGACCGACCACTCATTTCGCTTGAGCGTATCGAATGTATATCACCAACAGTTGGGATCAGCAACCGTTTCCCGAATGGGACAACATCAACAATAGATTTTTAGAAGTAAATGAAACTCTAGATCAGGTGATTATACACCCTACTTCGGTGCGACCGACTTAGCCATGCTGCCTGCTCGATTTCTGTCATTTACCGGATGATGAGGCTAGAAGCTATGCTTTATCATCATACCAGATTCACTTTGAATGCCACATCGTCAAATCCATCAAATCACCGATTGACGTCCTCAACCATACATTACGCGTTAGCTAAAAGAAGTTTCCTTCTCCGCTTCCACTCTTGGTACAGTTGGAGAAATCAATATACGTGATCGTCTGGACATACTCTGTCAGACATCCGTCCATACAAGTCATCCAGGAACAGGATGAACTGAGGGCACTATTCTGTAAACAGGATAGCCCTTGCATAACTCCGTCTTCAATTTCCTTTGGCATATATGATTCGCAACGGTTATGCCAATACAGAGTGGTTCTTTGGATAATAATCCAACCGGTCTCTCCATATTAACAACGTTAAAATGGTCAAAACTTCGATAGTCTGTGATTCAACTATCGAATAAAAACAGGTGTGCAAACAACGATATTATTTCCAAATGGAAATTTATATCGATCAAACATCATTCAACATTTATCTCCTTAGTTCATTTTTCATCTCCTGTTTCCCTATATTCAACATTTCTTATTTTCTAAATTTAGAAAATATATGTTATTAACAATGGAAAACATTTCCATTTCTTGTTTTCTTTATTAGAAAACATTTCTGGTTTCTTATTTGGAAAACATTTCCAAAGCTTCTATATTGGACTTAGACAGGTGTTTAAACAAACCATCTCTATGCCAACTCAAACCATTTCCTTTACTGCCGAACTTTAACTATCCCTTAGTTAAAAACGAAGCCAATCAAGTTGGGGTAGAACTACCTCTCAGACCTTAACTGAACAACATTTCTAACTTTGAAATTAGCAAAGTTCACTTTATATTTCTTTAACTAACTTCCTTACTTAACCCTCCTTCGAATAGCTATATTCGATTGACTCTTTTCACTTAACTCTATTCGATTAACCCTTATCAATTAACTCTATTTGACTAACGCTATTGATTTACTCATTTCACTTAACTCCTTTGATTTACTCATTTTACTTAACCCCTTTCGAATAAACTATATTCGATAACTCCTTTTTCTTTCTATTCGAATAAACTATATTCAATTAACTCCTTTTACTTTCTATTCGAATAAACTATATTCGATTAACTCCTTTGCTTTTATTCTCTAATTGATTAAACTAACATCGATTAGCTCCTTTTAACTTTATTTCTAATCGATTAACTAACATCGATTAACTCCTTTTACTTTAACACTAATCAATTAACTAACATCGACTAGCTCCTTTTACTTTAACACTAATCGATTAACTAACATCGATTAGCTCCTTTTAACTTTATTTCTAATCGATTAACTAACATCGATTAACTCCTTTTACTTTAACACTAATCGATTAACTAACATCGATTAGCTCCTTTTACTTTAACACTAATCGATTAACTAACATCGATTAGGTCCTTTTACTTTAACACTAATCGATTAACTAACATCGATTAGCTCCTTTTACTTTAACACTAATCGATTAACTAACATCGATTAGGTCCTTTTACTTTAACACTAATCGATTAACTAACATCGATTAGCTCCTTTTACTTTAACACTAATCGATTAACTAACATCGATTAGCTCCTTTTAACTTTATTTCTAATCGATTAACTAACATCGATTAACTTCTTTTCGAATAAACTATTCATTTGTAAAGATTAACTTTTAGTAACGGTTCTTCACTTTACAAATGATTTCCCTTTATAAAACTCTATTCGTTTTAAAAACATTTTTTCCCTTTTATTTATTTTCGAAATATTTCCTTTTATAAAATCTGTTGATTTTATAAAATCCCTTTATTTCAATATACATTGAAATAATTCTTTTTACATCCCAGGGTCTTTTATGATATTTAAAATATCGAATAACAATGATCAACATCATTCTAATACCCATAATCCATAACAGATTATATAACACATCATATATCACAATATATGAAAACAGTAAAATAAATGTTGAGGAATCCAGTTGGATTCCTCCAACCTGTTTCCCTGCATCACAGATGTTAAACAATATAGATAACATCTCTTTTCAGTTCCATATGATATATTCTGTTAAACAGAATCAATATAGAAAATTTAACTAATTGACTAGCAGTTCAATCAAAACAGTCAACACACAGTCAATCAGCCAATAGCTAACAGTTCTAAAAATACAACATGAAATTATAAACTGTTCAGAGTTAGTGAGATTTACTCACTTTGGCGCGTTAATCGTTAAATAACGGTTTGCGTTATTTGATTCAGTCAGACAATTTATTTCGCCATAAATTGTAACGAGCTCCGATGGACCTCCAGTCAGTTCCACTGTGTAGTGTTCGTGCATACGATCCCAGCGGATCCTGTTTTGCTGAATTTCGTTCAAGTATGAATTTTTTATGCTCAATACCAATTTAATACTATATTAAATTGAAATAAACTTTGAATTTAATTCCATATGGGCCTTAACCCCTCCAATCCTTAGCCCAACTGAATTTGACCCAACACCAACTGCACAGTCTTCTTCCTCAATTACACTCATGCAACTACTCTTTGGAAGGCCATAGCCGACTTCTGTTAAATCTTTCCCCACCAAACTTTACAAATTAACAAATTAAAATAACAATTTCATCCCTCTTTGAATCCATTATCCATCAGTACCAAAATCATCTCTTTCGACATCAGGAATTGAAAACGCGTCTGCCCCTTACTCCTTCACTGACATGCCTTAACTCAATACACAAGACGACCCCCTGTTCCCATCACCTCAGTTACCGTACGTCGGTTCCGACGCCACCAAAAAAACACACCAAGCCAACCTCCTCCGATTATCACCGTAACCGCAATTTTATCCTACCATCACTAATTTAAATCGAACTCAACTCCACATCTGTGAACGCCACCATCGTCACATTGGCCACCGGATCCCACAAAATCAGTACTACTCCAACCGTCGCAACCTTCCCTTCCTCCCTCTATACATCTCATCGCCACTTCGCAACAGCCATTCCAAACGCGTCGAGCCCATCTCAACCCCTTCGTACAGGACATCGCGATTCCTTTGAAGCACACCGTAAGCCCCCAAAAAAGACCAATCGAGTTCAACGAAAGGTATATGAGGTTGAAGAATTCGAGTACATGAATCCAAATATACCAGTCTCATAATTTATAGAATTTTGTTTCTATTTCTTTTTTTTATTTTTCTTTTGGATTTTCCTTTCTCACGGTTTCATAGAAGTGGCAGCATGAATTTGCCTTTGACCAGACAATGGAACGAGAGGAATTAGGTTAAAGGATTTGTTTAGGGTTATTTATAGGCATTTGGTTTTGGATATTTTCAGTAAATATTTTGGAGAATGTAAGTGGCTGAGAACGAAATGAAACGTGGCCTAGTTTACATTCATACGTAAGTTAGGATATTTATTCTGACATTCTGCTGACTCTTCTATATGAAGTTTTGTCCTCATCCGGATAGCCAACGACAGAAATAAATATACCGTTGTGAAGAGCTCGGTGTCACGATCCCAAATATATAATAATACCGGTAGATCAACTTATATTGTGAAACCCCAAAATGTCGATACAGGGTGCCACATACTCCAAATAAAAAGTTGCTTATTTAATTAATTAAAAATTACAGTAAAATTCTAAAAATTAAATTATAACTACTTCCCAAAAGAACCTTGTCTAAATTCAAACCCGATTTCTAGTTATATCGAATAATCCGTTACGGTCGATAAACGATTCTATAGCGACTATTTTAAAATTTGATTTGGACATATCTCAAAATCTATACGACGAAATCCTGATCTTTCTCTTCCGCTAGAAAGATATACTCCACCAGCTCCATACGTTTCTTGTTTTACAGAAATCCGATTTAAAATGAACTCTGTACATTCAGTTGAAGTTCGAAGAGCCAATTTACGAACTGCAGCGCCATTTCAAGCTCAGTTTTAATTATAATATAATTATACGTTCAAACTATCGTTCAAATAATATATTCGTTATTCTATTTCAATTCTAAACTGAATTAAATATCACAGATGATCCAGTTCACACCATATCGCCATTTCAGCCAATTTTGATTATTTCAGAATTAAATATATTATTTAATTTATTATTTTAATTAAATATTCACCATTATTTAATTCCACGACCATTAAATTCTCTAAATCACCATTTCAATAATTAAATAAATTAATCATAATACCTCTGCCAATGCGGGTCATTACACATGTGGTATATGAAATCCATATAAATAAATTATATTGTAATTGATTAGGTCTGATTCCAATTCAAAAGGAACGAATATTCTAAAATAAGGAAATATTTTTAAATAATGAATATTTTAAAATAAGGAAATATTTTAAAATAATGAATATTTTAAAATAATATCCAATAAAGGATTAAAATGTGAATTTGATGTCCGATTTTGGATGGACACGAAAATATTAAAATATACGAAGCCATGTTGATTAGATATGGGCCATTTTGACGCGAATGATATTTATATCGATTTTAATTCTTTTTTATAGTGAATATCGTAAAGGAAATGAATTCAAAATCAGATATTTTGAAAATATTATCATTTAAATATTATAATGATAAGGAGTATTAAATTTTGATTTAAAATTGAAAATGAAGTTAGAATCGTTTTATAACGAATTTATAAACGATATACAAAATACGTTTTAAATGGAAATTGATGTAATATACATAATATATATTATATATATATTTAATGGCCTGAATAGAACGCGCCGCGCTGTGATCGTTTGCAAATTTCGGCCATTGACTTTGAATTAACATTACGGGAGATCCGACCGTTGGATTCCCCTAAAACTAGAACCGTTAGGTTCGTATCGGAAAGAGCTTTCCAACAAATATAAGAGATTTGAAATCTAATGCTTGGATTTGGAATATGTCCAAATAAAATATGGAAAAGGTCGTTGTAAGTGTAGTTTGATGTCCGTTTATGGAAATCGATTGAAAGGGCCTTAATAAAATTATTAAAAATATTAATAATTTGTGTAAAATCATAATAAATGATTTGGAAAGAATGGGGATGAAAATTTTCATATTTGAAAAGAAAAAAATATTTTTTTATTGAAATGAACTAGTTATTAACTAGAATTATAATCCAATTATTTTTAAAGAAATAAATTGGATTGAGAATGGGTTTTAATATAACCAGAATTTCCAATATATGAATTGGAATGGATTCGAACGGAAATTATCTTTGGGATATTTCGATATTGGATTCCGTGATTATACATATATTGTTGAGGAATTTGGAAGATATATATATCGTTATTCCCAAAACAATATTCGTTGGTTTCAGAATTTGATATTGAATATAAGTCGATATAATTTCTATTTAGAGTCTTGTATTTGATATCTAATTGGATTTTGGGTTTATCGTGAATGCTGTCTTATATGATACTGTTCTTAAACCTAGTTGAGAAAAGAATAAATATTTTACTTAAGATTCAGTGAAGTTTTCCAATTAATTAATATTTAATTGGAATTGAATAAAAGAATGGATTTTGGGTTTGTCATGAATGGTGTCTTCAGTAACACTGTTCTTAAACCCCATGTGAAAAGAATAAATCTTTTAATTAAGATTATTAGAGTTTCCAATTATATTTAGTAATTGGAATAAAATGGAATGTGAATTGGGTTTATCGTGAACTGTGTTTTTAAGGACATTCGTTCTCTAACCCGATTAACAGTGAAATGTGATTTGGAATTTATAAATCTTCTTATTAAGATTTAATGGAATTTTTCATAGAAAAGTTTTCCAATTAATATATTAAATTGGAATTGAATGGACTTTGATTTGGGAATAATCGAACTGAGCTTCTATGGAGGAAGACTGTTAATATATATGGAATTTAAAAGGCTTCGTCGTTATTCCATTTATATTGTCAGTCGGATATGGAAATTGACATCGATTATATATTGATCTATTTTCCCTGAAGATCCAATAATTAATGGAATGTGATTTTGGGTTTATCGTGAACTGTATTTTAAATGACATTGATTCTCTAACCCAGTAAAAGACAGGATTTATTTCCTAAATTTGAATAATCATAACATAATGGTTTTTGGGAAGATTAAGACTAAGTGGAGTTTTAATGAATCTTTAATTAGATTGGAATGCGAATATGATAAATTAAATTATCAAATTTGTGAAATGATCGAGAATGGAGTATCACCACTTTTTCTCCAAGCGATAGTTAAATCTTTAATTAGACTTGAACATGAAATGGTAATTAATTTTACCGATAACACCGTGGTGTTATATATGGAGTGATACTAGTTTTGCTCAATGGGATTAATAGGTTAGGATTGGGAAATATAATAAATGATTACTTCGGTAAGATTCGCTAATCCCGACTAGTTTGGAAAACCTTAATTTGGTTTAAATTGTGAAAAGAATATTTGAATAAAAGAATATTTTGGATTGGAATGAGGCGTATGTTATGTTTTTATAGCACTTGTTTATAAGATAACACGTATTATTCAGGTAGACCGGGGTTATCCCATTCTGAATAATTGATACGACGATAAGTTGATGATGAAGACGGTGGTTGAAGACTGGAGGTCTTCACATCGTTTGGATAATTACTAATGTCTTGATTGTGCTGTACACCCAAGACAAGGTAATAAGTGGTGATCGTCCAGACGGACTTGGAGATGCGACTGGATATGCGAGGACCTCTCTCCTTTATTGGACATATGGGACGAGGAATAAGGTGCCTCCGGTTTCGTTCAGACCCAGAACGAACTTGTAAATGGATGTGTAACGACCCACATTCTACGCATCGAAGGATCGTAGAATATTTATTTCTTTCACATATGAAGTCGTATGGTCATGTAACTTTGGGATACGACTATTTGGGTCATTTCCCATGTTCATGATTTTCACCGATTTTTAAATGACCGTTTACCCCTAGCTGATCTTGTTTCGGCCATAACTTTTGATTGTAAAGGAGTTTTGACCTATAACCACTTCCATTAGATCGGGATAGTGGTTTACCTTTACGTAGAGTGGTCATATGTGAAAAACAGACTTACCGTTTGGGAGATATGACTGAATTAATGTTTAGAAGGTGAAAAACAGCTTAACCGGGCTTAATTGGGTAATTAACAGCTAGGCCCAAAGGGGGATTTCGGAATTTGGAGTATTTAAGGGCTGTTAGGGTTTAAAGAACACCCTTTTCTCATTTTTCAACCGCCACTTATCATCCCTCTCAACTTAGTAATGGCCTCCAACATCTAAAACGCCTCTAAACCACTTTCTAATTGAAGATTTGGCTCAATTACATCAAATCAAAGGGAAATAGCACCAAATCAAGGTCGGAACTTCTGTATAACCTAGGGGACAGCGCCAAACAGAAGATAATTTCAGATTTGGTATTTTGTTTGTGGCTAAGGTGAGTGATTTGCATAGTTCCTCACTAATTATGATTAATTAAGGGTAACTAGTGTTAATTAGCGAATTTAAACATGATTAAATTCTAGAAAAATATTTATAAATTTAGAAATATTATTTTAAACCTCTCTTAGAAGTTTGAGTTAATTTGGTTAAGATTTGTTAATCCTATCATTAGTCTTGCTTGAACATGATTAAGGGAAAAATATGGGGTTTTGGCTATGTTTGATCCATTTTATCCTATCAAGTTGTTGTTTTGGTGTTAGTGGTCAATTCTATATATTGCTATGACTGTATGGTATGCTTTATGATTGACTAAAAAAGTTAGATTGGTCGAAAACGCCGTCGAATGGCGTAAAACAGTCATTGGAAAGAAGTGCAGGAAATCTACCGAACCGGATCAGATCGGAGAAGGGGAGAACGAGCCGAACCGCTCCCTTCAAACGGTTGCATCACGAGCCGATCTGAGGAATTGGGGAGATCATGACCGAACCGACCCGAATGGTGGCACCGAATTGACCCTCTCACCGGGAGAGCCCCACGATCTGAACCGCGTCACTCGACCCGAACTCCTTCCACGAGCTGATGGCCAAAGGAGATCACGAATCAGAGCACCACACAATGACCCGACCCGGATGAGTAGCCACGACCCGAACCGATCCAGAGAGGGTGCTATGAACCGAACCTCTTGTTGGCTACGAAGTGGAGAATCCCGACCCGATCCGTATGGCGCGATCCGAACCGAACCCGAGTGGTGACTGCGAACCGAACCAAGGAGCTTGGACGCGTGGCATGAGCTATGAACCAAATGAAGACCGATCCGGTGATGACCAAAACCCGAGATGCAAAGGTAGTCCAAATGGGAAGTTTGCACTCAGGATCCAGTTGGGAACCAACAAGTTAACTTCATGGTTGGGCTTTGCTGCGGGGCATGTGCTAAGGAGTTATTGATGTCCATAACTTTGATCCACCACCGAAAGACGAATATTAGGCTATGTATCAGTGTAGTGAGGTCATCATGGCTTCGTGGGGGCAGAGTGATCGTAGCAAGGCTATGAGCCAGTGCAGTGGAGCCGTTATGACTCCATGGGGCAGAGTGGACATAGCAAAGGATTGGTGGCTATGGATCAGTGCAGTGGGGTTGCCATGACTCCATGGGGCAGAGTGATCATAGTAAGGAATAGGGTGATCAAAGTGGTTGATATCGTATGCTTTACGCATTGAGTGAGAGATGTGAGGATGGTTTCCATGCTTAATTGTTTGACATCATTATGACATGCACGCCCCCACCCCCGTATCCTTTACACCATATGTTAGTGGCACCTTAGAGTATTATACGATATGTTGTGCTAACTCTTTGGTTGCAGGTCCAGGTTCAGGTATGGTTTGGTATCCATGTTATTATTCTGTTTTGCTACTTATTGCTCATACCAGACTTTTGTCTTACCCAGATTTTTATGTCTCTTCTTATTACTTTGGGTGCCATTAAACGGGCAGACTAGAGACAGGTTAGCTGGTTATGCACGAGTAGCTGATCCGGAGACTAGCAGGAGGCTCCTACGTATTATCTACATATATTCTCCCTGTGTTGTTGATGGTCACTGCTTTGGGTATTAGTAGTGTACCTCTCCTTTCTTTTGCTTTAGAGACAGTATGTTGAAGTTGTAATAATAGCTGTGGATCATAAGCTGTATTTTGGATTTCCGCTGCTGAGATGTTTAGTTTTCAGCTTATGCACTATCTCGCCTGTTTTATGTCAAAGTATGTTATTATTATATTTTATTACATGCGCTGTGAGATATTCTACAGGTTCCTTGTTAGTTCAAATTCCTTACCTTTCCTTTCTTTGACAACCGTCCCGTGCTGGTTGGCCATTGGCACAGCGCACTTTAATTGGAAATGTCGGCTGGTGCGGGGCAGGCCGTCACATTTGGTATCAAAGCTCTAGGTTGCGTAGTTAACCTAGGGAAGGATATCAGGGAGAAATAATATGTATATGAGAGCGCGTATTTGTTATTATTTTGGTTTACAAAAGCTATATATATACTATTAGTTATGGTTAATCGTTTCTCTTTACAGATTGAACAATGAGCCGATATACGATGGGTGTTGGTAGAGGAGCTAATAATGGGAATGCTCCTGACATGAGGACTATGTTCACTGACTTCATGAGAGAGATGCTTAGAAATATGCAAGGAGCAGTTCCCAATGCTACAAATGGTGGTGGTGCAACGGTGCAGGCGCCTAGGGCCGATTTCGCCAAGCTTTGCAAGGATTACACTAGTCTTGGTGGGAAGCCGTTCCACAGAACGCAATCGGCCACAGAAGTTCAGGATTGGTTGGATAGCTGTGAGCGTATCTTCGAAGACTTTGGTATCGAGGATGCGATGAAGAGGAAGCTAGCATCCCGTCAGCTGCACGGCCGGGCAATGAGTTGGTGGAATGCTATTAAGGCGGCTACTCCAAAGGATCAAGTTACACGGGATCAATTTAAGGCCTGATTCAGTGATAAGTTCATCCCAATTGCCCAGAAATCAGAGCTGTTTAGGAAATTTCTGGAGCTTAAGCAAAATGGTAGGGCAGTCTCGGAGTACATTGAAGAGTTCGATACTCTATCGAAATATGGATTATCCCTCATTGATACCGCCGAGAAGAAAAATGAAAAGTTCATAACAGGCTTAGATCAGTACTTGGGGTAAAGGCTTATAAACCATGTCGATGAGACATTTGAATCAATTATGGGGAAAGGTTTGAGATCAGAGAGTCTATACCCTAAGTCGAAGACTGAGGTTGCATCTGCAGAGGAGCCAAAGCTGCAAGCAAGTGGTGGAGGCAAGAATGGTTCTCAGAATAAGAGAAAGCAGAATCAGGCCAAGGATGGCCAGAAGAAAAAGAATAAGAAAAATGTTGAGTGCTTTAGCTATGGTAAGAAGGGCCACTATGCAAAAGAATGTCGGGCCAAGCCTGCAGATAGAAAGTGCTTCAACTGTGGCTAAGTGGGACATCACAAGGACAAGTGTCCACAACCCCCTAAAGAAAAGCAGATTGTGAAAGCATATGCTATCAATGTTGTTCCTTCTTCATCGAATGCCTCAACTGCGGTGGAGAAAGGAAAGAATGTCGTCATTCAAGGTATGCTTTCTGTTTATGATGTTCATGTTCGAGCATTGTTTGATACTGGAGCTTCTCCTTCCTTCATATCTAGTGACCTAGTAGATAGGTTGGGATTGGAACCCGAGATAGTCGATAGACCTTTAGCAGTGACGAACCCGATTTGGTGGTTCGACTAACCTTTGTATGATTTGTCGTAATGTGGTCTTATCGAGTCATGAATGCATGTTTGTTTGTGATTGCTTTGTTTTGGACTTTACTGGGTTTGGCATTATTTTGGGAGACGACTGGCTCCCAAAATATGGGGTGGTGGTAGACTGTGAGGGATTTTTTGTGATAGTAAGAGCGGATGATGGGCGGAGGGTAGTGTTTGGAGGTCTGCCTGGTGATGGGGTAATGGCTAGTTTTCTAAATTCCCTCGACATCCCGCATGATGAGTTGTCAAATGTGGCCGTGGCTGGCCAGTATCCGGACTTCTTCGAGGAAGTGACCGGACTTCCACCACACCGAGAGATTGAGTTCCGTATTGATTTAGTGAAAGATGCCAGACCTATAATGATGCCACTTCGTCGTATGGAACCAAGGGAGCAGCGAGAACTCGGGGTGCAAGTAAGCGATCTTTTGAAGAAGGGATTTATCAAAAGAAGTGTTTCTGAGTGGGGAGCACCACCGCGAGTTGAATAAGGTGATGAGGAAGAATAAGTATCCTCTACCACGGATAGATGATTTGTTTGATCAGTTGAGTGGCGCGGGAGGGTTCTCCCAGTTGGATCTCGCGACAGGTTTTCATCAGCTTAGAGTGGAAGCTGAGAGTATAGATAAAACGACATTTCGGACGCCGTCTGGATTTTATGAGTGGTTGGTCATGCCATTCGGGTTGACCAATGCACCAGCATATTTTGTGGATCTTATGAATAGGGTATTCAGGGATCAATTGAACAAGTTTGTTCTTGTGTTCGTAGACGATATACTTGTTTATTCGAGGACAGAGGAAGAACACAAGGAACACTTGAGGATAGTGATGGAGGTGTTGAGAAGACACCAATTGAAAGCAAAGTTTTCTAAGTGTCACTTCTGGAGGAGGGAGGTGAGATTCTCGGGCCATGTTGTTTCAGAGAATGGTATTGCCGTGGACCCTGTGAAGGTGGCTACTGTACAAGATTGGTATACGCCCAAGAATGCAACAGACATAAGAAGTTTCTTGGGATTAAATGGATATTATCATAAGTTTATCCAAGACTTCTCCAAGATAGCAGCACCATTGACTCAGTTGACCAAGAAGAATCAAGCTTTCGTCTAGGGCGAAAAGTGTGAGAATGCATTCAAGAGTCTAAAGGAAAAGTTGACATGTTGTAATGACCCGCATTTGCAAAGGTATTATAATTAATTTATTTAATTACATAAATAGTGATATAGTGAATTTAATGGTCGTGGAATTAAATAATGGTGAATATTTAATTAAAATAATAAATTAAATAATATATTTAATTCTGAAATAATCAAAATTGGCTGAAATGGCGATATGGTGTGAACTGGATCATCTGTGATATTTAATTCAGTTTAGAATTGAATTAGAATAACAAATATATTATTTGAACGACAGTTTGAACGTATAATTATATTATAATTAAAATCGAGCTTGAAATGGCGCTGCAATTCGTAATTTGGCGATTTGAACTTCAGTTGAATGTACAGGATTCGTTTTAAGCCGGATTTCTATGAAACAAGAAACGGGTGGAGCTGGTGGAGTATATCTTTCTAGTGGAAGAGAAAAATCGGGATTTCGTCGTGTAGATTTTGATTTATGTCCAAATCAAATTTTAGAAAAGTCGTTGTGGAATTCCTTTATAAATTTATAATGGAATTATTTATATTTTAAAAAGGAATTTCAATATAAATCGAATATCGGGTTGACCCAGATTGGAAATATTGAGTTATAAATCCCAGTAGAGCTGTATGGTATTCCACTGTGAATATATACGATAATATTTATTTTTAAATATTAAATTTAATTAAATTTAAATATATTTATATATTTAAATGGGTCATCCAAAGCTTTAAAAATAGCCAGTTTTGCAAACAAAGACGGAATTCGACGAAACTAATTTTGTTGGATCCGCAATGTCAAATAGTTATTAGATTTCCAGTTTCGTGATTTTTAGGGTCACTGTGTGGCCGTACGGATTTTTACAGTGAAAACCAGTCAGTATTTTGATGGTTAAAAATATGCTGTGTGGGCATACGGAGTCGGAATTCAACGAAACTAGTCTCGTTGGGACCGTAATGTCGAGCAGTAGCTGTATGTCAATTTCCATGATTTTTGGGTATCGTGTGTGGTCACTCGAATTTTTAGAAAGGAATAACGAATATAAAATAGTAAAAAGAAAATATCTAAAAATCATTTGAGGTCAAAACAAAGGCCACATCCTCATCCTTTCCACCACACAAAAGTTACGACCCTCCTATAAAATCAAGAATGAGCCGCCGAACACTTCAGGAAACCAAAACGTGAATTATCCTCAATAGAAAAATCAAGGTAAAATCAAATAAAACTTCATAAAATCTGAAACAAGTGTTCTTGAGTTCTGGGAGTAAAGCTCTTCAATCTGGTTGTTGTTTCACCGTGTTCGACGCTCGAAATGGTGGTTGGGTTTTTCGACAGTAAGTTAGGGTTTGGTATATCTTGGATTTGGGGAAATCGAATTAAGAAATGAAGCTCGTTTTGGGTTTATAGTTGAAACTGAGTCATGCTGGAAAATTCTTGAGGACTTCGATGGTATAAAATGTCGGAACTGGACCGGCGACGGACTTGAAAGGGGGAGCGTCGAGTTGGGTACTTGGGGTATGCTGCGGAGAGGTCGAGATGAGGAGTAGATTACTGATTTTTGTTGTGGTGTTAGTGAAGAAACGAAGGAGCAGTGGGAGATCAAATCTTGGATTTTTGCTGTGTTTTCCTGGAGGACGAAAATCGGTTTCGTCGATGGGGAAGAAGGATTGATGTGGGCTCGGGTGTACACGTATTGGGCTGAGGTATAATACGGTGTTGGGCTGAAGAGAAATGGTTAAGACCTTTTTAATTAAAATCCAAGTTTTTAATTTAATTAAATGCATACTAACTTTTAAATGTGATATCTTATACATACGATATCAGATTGACAAACCGTAAGTTGCGTTGGGATCGTATGGACGGACACTACGCATGGAACTGAATGGGAGTGGATTCGAGCTCATTTGAATTTATGGCGAAATAAATTGTTTGATTCAAATCAAACAAACAGTTTACCGTTCTTTAACAATGAACTGCCAATGTGAGTAAATCTCACTAACTCTGAACAGTTTATAATTTCATGCTATATTTTTAGAACTGTTAAATATTGGCTGATTGACTGTATGTTAACTGTTTGATTGAACTGCTAGTCAGTTAGTTGAATTTCTATATTGATTCTGTTTAACAGAATATATCATATGGAACTGAAAGGATGTTGATTTTATTGTGTAACATATGTGGATGCAGGGAAACAGGTTGGAGGAATCCGACTGGATTCCTCTACAGCTATTTTATTATTTTCATATATTGTAATATATGATGTGGTATATAATCTGTTGATGATTATGTATGGTTGGATGATATCGATCAATGTGTTTGGTATTTTAAATACCGTGAAAAATACTAGAATGTTTTAAAGGAAATTTTCAAATGTTATGTTGAAAAGAAATATTTATAAAATCAAAAGATATTATAAAAAGAAATATTTATTTGTTAAATAAATATTTGGGAAAAGGAATTAAAAGGAAATTGTTTGTGAAACAAATATAAAGGAAATTATTTGTAAAACAAGGATAAGGGAAGATCTTTGTAAACCAAATAGAAAGAGGAATATTTGTAAAATAATTACAAACAAAATAGAAAGAGAGATATTTGTAAACCATTTACAAATAGAATGAAAAGGAAATTTATTTATAAAATCAAAGGATTTTATAAAAAGGGATATTCATTTATAAAATGAATTAGAATTTATTTAAAGAGAAAATATTTATAAAATCAAGGGATTTTATATGATGGGAAATTATTTATAAAATCAAAGGATTTTATAAAGAAGAATATTTCATTAGAAATAAATAAGATGTTATAAGGGATATTTATTTGGAAATTTAGTAGGATAATGAAAAGGAGTTTATTTGTGAAATCAAATATAAAGGAAAATATTTGTAAAACAAATAAAAAGGGGATGAATTGTCAAAAAAAAATATAAAAGGAAATATTTGTTAAATAAACTGAAAAGAAAAGAAATATTTTTTTGTTAAATAAATAGAATTGAAAAGGGAATAGTTATTTGTTAAGTAAACAAATAGAAAAGGGATTTATCAAAGGAGATAATTCAAAGGAATAATAAAAGGAGTTAATTGAAAAGAGTAAATCGAAAAGAGTTAATCGAATATTAGTTATTCGATTTGAGTTAATTGAATAGAATAAATGAATTAGGGTTGACCAGTTAAAGTTGACCAGTAAAAGTTGATCAGTTAGAGTTAACCAGCTAGAGTTAGAGTTAACCAATTGAGTTAATCGATTAGAGTAAGTTAATCGTTTAGAGTTAGATAATCGAGTTGAGTTATCCAGTTAAGATTACCAAGTTAGATAATCGAGTCGAGTTATCAAGTTAAGTTCATCGATTAGAGTTAGATAACCAAGTTAAGTAATCGAGTTAAGATTTATCGAGTTAGATAATCAAGTTAAGTCAACATATCGAGTCAAGATAATCGAGTTAAGTTATCGAGTCTAGATAATCGAGTCAAGATAATCGAGTTAAGCTATCGAGTCGAGATAATCGAGATAAGTAAATCTAGTTAAGCTATCGAATCGAGATAACCGAGATAAGTAAATCAAGTTAAGTTATCGAGTCGAAATAATCGAGATAAGTAAATCGAGTTAAGTGAATAATTTAAGTGAATAAGTTAAGTGAATTAAGTTAAGTTAGTCGAAAAGAGTTAATCGATTATAATTTAATCGAAAGGAGTTATCGATGTTAGTTTAATCGAAAGGAGTTATCGATTATAGTTTAATCGAAAGGAGTTATCGATTATGGTTAAATCGAAAGGAGTTAATCGAATTTAGTTATTCGAAAGGAGATTATCGAATATAAGTTATTCAAAGTGAATTAATCGAATATAAGTTATTCGAAGAGAGATAATCGAATATAGGTTTTTCGAAGAAGAATTAATCAAATAGAGATTACTCGAAGAGAGTTAATCGGCGAATTCTATTATATCGAATTCGGGAAAGTACTTATGCTTTCCGGTGTTTGAATCAAGATTTATTTATTTATAAATCAGGTGTATTTATTTATTCACATTAAAGAATAAAAGTAAAAATGGAAGTTAGATATTTCGAAAGTTGGAATTATAACGTTATCGTTATAACCAATGTTTTCAATAAAGAAGTGGATTCATAAATAGAATCTGAAAGTTACGTAAGGAAGTTTTAAAGAGTTAAAAAGGTGAATCTTACCTATTTCGAGATTTGAAAGGTGGTTCTGTTAAGGTCTATGAGGTAGCTATACCCCAACTTGATTGACTACGTTTTTGATTAAGAAATAGTTATGGTTCGAGTGTGAAGTGGTTAAGTGGATTTAGTAATTTAGTATAGCGGTTTGAGTCATCATCGCAATATAGTTTTAAACATCTGTATAAATCCCAATTAAGAAGTTTTGGAAATGTTTTCCAAACGAAAATCAGATATGTTTTCTGATAATAGAAAATAATAATTTAGAATATATTGAAACAGAAGATAAGTAAATTAATGAAATAAAGAGATAAATGTTGAATAATGATTGATCGATATAATTTCCTCCTGGAAATAATATCGTTGTTTGCACACCTGTTTTTCTTTGATGGTTATATCACAGACTATCGAAGTTTTGACCATTTTAACGTTGTTAATATGGAGAGACCGGTTGGATTATTATCCAAAGAACCACTCTATATTGGCATAAGCGTTGCAAATCATATATGCCAAAGATAATTGAAGACGGAGTAAAGTGCATGGGCTATTGTATAAGTCTTAGATAACAGTGCGTAAGATGGATGTACTGAATAGTGCCTTCGGTTCATCATGTTCCTGGATGGCTTGTATGGATGAATGTCTGACAGTGTATTTCCAGAAAGGTCATGTACATTGATTTCTTCAATCGTACCCAGAGTGGAAGCGGAGAAGGAAACTTCTTTAGCTAACACGTAATGTACTGTTGTAGACGTCAATTAGTGATTTTCGATGGATCTGACAATGTGGCATTCGAAGTGAATCTGATGTGATGATAAGGCGTAACCTCAAGCCTCATCAACCGGTAAATGACAGAAATCGGGCAGGTAGCATGGCTATGTAGGTCGCACCTACTAGGGTGTATAATCACATGATCTAGAGTTTCATTTATTTCTAAAAATCTATTGTTGATGTTGTCCCATTCGGGAAACGGTTGCTGATCCCAACCGTTGGTGATATACATTCGATACACTCAAGCGAAATGAGTGGTCGGTCATGTGTGGCCGGGTTGCAAGATGTTCTTGTTGAACCCAGTGTATTCCTTTCTAGAGGTACACTAGCGGAAGGTGGTTCCATACCTTGTCATAGTTGGAAATCCATTACCCAATACGTGCTAGCAGTTTTGATTGTATACTATATATGTAGAACGTGAGATGAAAGCGTTTCTGCTAGATGATTATTATATTGTGGTTGATAGACATTATTATAATATCAAAAGGTTTTTGATATAAAGATATTTTGGATTCTCATAAGGGAAAAAACCGTTCCGTTATAAGACGTGGTCTTATGAGATATCGTTTAATGGCTTAAACTGTTTTAAACTGTTTTACTCATACCAGTCCCATGACTGACCCGGAGTTTATTTTGATTTGTTTTCCCTAAAACTCTTGGGGGCCCAATTTTGTACGGGCAGTCAAGTAGTCAGGAATTTACAGATACTTGAAGAGATGGAGCAGGAGGCTTCAGGTTCATATAGCTATAGTTTATTTCCGTTGTGTTTTAAGTGCTGTACTTTGATAATGATGTATATTCTAGTACAGATGTATATTTCAAGTTATGTTATATATATTATATGTTATCCGTTCCGCTGTGAGGTTCGTGTTACTCTAATATTGTGTTCTTCTTCTTCTTCTTCTATTCTATGTTTCTATCTTATCTATTCTCACCCTCTAATTTCTTTCATTAACTACCGGTATTTTCGATCGTTGGATGTTTGATATGTGTTGTATATCGGATAACCAAGATCGCATTTTTCCGGGTTGTTACAGTTGGTATCAGAGCTTAGGTTAAGTTTTACCTTGGCTTTGTGGCGTGACTCGGTAAAGATGGGGTTAGTAACACCCTAGATTGAGTTGAGTGTATATATATGAGCGCGTATTTGTTATTCAATATTAAAATGGTTTATATTGGGTAGATTTATTAGTTGAGTTGTTTATGGATTCTGGTCGATGGTGGGGTACCACTGTATCGGTAGGAGTTTCTAAACACTCGAATACGATGGGCTGACACAATATGTTTTGAAAAGAGGGTAAATGAAAATAATTTTACCCAAAATTATATTTTGATATAGACAAAGTATGGATATTGGAATTATAATATATTGGATATATTGGTTGTTTATAATCGAGTAAGGTTATAAATTAAATGGTTATGTAAATAACCAATCAGAATTCATATAAGCGAAATACGTGAAATCAGATGAGTTAAATCTGAATTTTAAACCAGAAATTGAATTAAAATTCTGGAAAATTGGATAAGTGTTTGTAAATGGATTTGGATTAAAAATAAGGAAAATTTAAGATCTTGGGAGATTTTAATTTTTTTACAAGCAGTGTGAATTATATTTTGAAATGAATTTCAAAGTGGAAATGTTTAGAAATGGATTTATACTATTGAACTCACTTCGATCGCTGGAAAATAGATTCTGATGATGACACCTGCACCATCAGTATTCATTTTCGAGTTGTAAGTGACGAATTACTACCAGAGATACTGTTTTGAATTTGTTTTGGGAAAGACAAGTTGTGTTGAATTTCAAAAAGGAAATTTTGATTTTTTTTTGAAAAGAGTAAACTGTTTAAAAACTCCCAAGGAAAGACTGTTTGAATTAAAAACAAATTTAACAGAAATTTGTGAAAGCAAATTTGAATTAAAGTAAAGCCAGTAAAGTGGTAACTGAGATTGAATTAGAATGATATCATGACAAATTGGATTGTGAGATTTAAATTTGAAGTGTAATGTGACAATCAAGTTAAGAGTTGGGAATCGAGAAGAAACTCGAGTTGAAATGGTATTTGGCTCGGATATAAACGAATGGTTGTGTTATGGATAAAAGCAGATTGGAATTTGATTGGGATGACCCTTGTATCCGCTGAATTGACGGCAGTTGAAAGTGATAGAGTTGATATGCCCGACAAAAAGGTACAAGTTTATATTTCTATTGGATATAAGATTTATGAGCCGAATTGGCAACCCGCTTGGCTGTTTGATTTTCCTTTGGGTTAAAGATGGCCCAAAGAGGCGAGTTGGAGTTTGACCTATTGACCAGTACAAAGGAGGTGCTGGCAAAAAATTTCGAAAAGTAAAGGAGTTAGAAAATTTTCAGGATTTTTGGAAATTTTCGTTGATAAGAATTAACTAATAATTAAATTGAACTTAAATTGGTTCAGTTGAAACTGAAGTTAAGAAGTGAACAAATATGTTCTAACCAGTCGATAGGGTCATTCTCTACCTTAGCAATCTCGAGGACGAAATTATTTTAAGTGGGGAAGAATGTAATGACCCGCATTTGCAGAGGTATTATAATTAATTTATTTAATTATATAAATAGTGATATAGTGAATTTAATGGTCGTGGAATTAAATAATAGTGAATATTTAATTAAAATAATATATTAAATAATATATTTAATTCTGAAATAATCAGAATTGGCTGAAATGGCGATATGGTGTGAACAGGATCATCTGTGATATTTAATTCAGTTTAGAATTGAATTAGAATAACGAATATATTATTTGAACGACAGTTTGAACGTATAATAATATTATAATTAAAATCGAGCTTGAAATGGCGATGCAGTTCGTAATTTGGCGATTTGAACTTCAACTGAATGTACATGATTCGTTTTAAGTAGGATTTCTATGAAACAAGAAACGGGTGGAGCTGGTGGAGTATATCTTTCTAGTGGAAGAGAAAAATCGAGATTTCGTCGTGTAGATTTGATTCACGTCCAAATCAAATTTTAGAAAAGTTGCTGTGGGATTCCTTTATAATTTGTAAAGGAATTATTTATATTTTAAAAAGGAATTTCAATATAAATCGAATATCGGGTTGACCCAGATTGGAAATATCAAGTTATAAATCCCAGTGGAGCTATATGGTATTCCACTATGAATATATACGATAATATTTATTTTTAAATATTAAATTTAATTATATATAAATATATTTATATATTTAAATGGGTCATCCAAAGCTTTAAAAATAGCCAGTTTTGCAAACGAAGTCGGAATTCGACGAAACTAATTTTGTTGGATCCGCAATGTCAAATAGTTATTAGATTTCCAGTTTCGTGATTTTTAGAGTCACTGTGTGGCTGTACGGATTTTTAGAGTGAAAAATAATCAGTATTTTGATGGTTAAAAATATGCTATGTGGGCATACGGAGTCGGAATTCAACGAAACTAGTTTCGTTGGGACCGTAATGTCGAGCAGTAGCTGCATGTCAATTTCCATGATTTTTGGGTATCGTGTGTGGTCACACGAATTTTTAGAAAGGAAGAACGAATATAAAATAATAAAAAGAAAATATCTAAAAATCATTTGAGGTCAAAACAAAGGCCACATCCTCATCCATTCCACCACACAAAAGTTACGACCGTTCTATGAAATCAAGAATGAGCCGCCGAACACTTCAGGAAACCAAAACCTGAAATATCCTCAAAAGAAAAATCAATGTAAAATCAAATAAAACTTCATAAAATCCGAAACAAGTGTTCTTGAGTTCAGGGAGTAAAGTTCTTCAATCTGGTTGTTGTTTCACCGTGTTCGACGCTCGAAATGGTGGTTGGGTTTTTCGACAATAAGTTAGGGTTTGGTATATCTTGGATTTAGGGAAATCGAATTAAGAAATGAAGCTCGTTTTGGGTTTATGGTTGAAATTGAGTCATGCTCGAAAATTCTTGAGGACTTCGGTGGTATAAAATGTCGGAACTGGATCGGCGACGGACTTGAAAGGGGGAGCGTCGAGTTGGGTAGTTGGGGTATGGCTGCGGAGAGGTCGAGATGAGGAGTAGATTGCTGATTTTTGTTGTGGTGTTAGTGATGAAACGAAGGAGCAGTGGGAGATCAAAGCTTGGATTTTTGCTGTGTTTTCCCGGAGGACGGAAATCGGTTTCGTCGATGGGGAAGAAGGATTGATGTGGGCTCAGGTGTACACGTATTGGGCTGAGGTGTAATACGGTGTTGGGCTGAAGAGGAAAGGTTAAGGCCTTTTTAATTAAAATCCATGTTTTTAATTTAATTAAATGCATAATAACTTTTCATGCGATATCTTATACATACGATATCAGATTGACAAACCGTAAGTTGCGTTGGGATTGTATAGACGAACACTACGCCATGGAAGTGACTGGGAGTGGATTCGAGCTCGTTTGAATTTATGGCGAAATAAATTGTTTGATTCAAATCAAACAAACAGTTTATCATTCTTTAACGATGAACTGCCAATGTGAGTAAATCTCACTAACTCTGAACAGTTTATAATTTCATGTTGTATTTTTAGAACTGTTAAATATTGGCTGATTGACTATGTGTTAACTGTTTGATTGAACTTCTAGTCAGTTAGTTGAATTTCTATATTGATTCTGTTTAACAGAATATATCATATGGAACTGAAAGGATGTTGATTTTATTGTGTAACATCTGTGGATGTAGGGAAACAGGTTGGAGGAATCCGACTGGATTCCTCAACTGCTATTTTATTATTTTCATATATTGTAATATATTATGGGGTATATAATCTGTTGATGATTATGTATGGTTGGATGATATCGATCAATGTGTTTGGTATTTTAAATACCATGAAAAATACTGGAATGTTGTAAAGGAGATTTTCAAATGTTATGTTGAAAAGAAATATTTATAAAATCAAAAGATTTTATAAAAAGAAATATTTATTTGTTAAATAAATATTTGGGAAAAGGAATTAAAAGGAAATTGTTTGTGAAACAAATATAAAGGAAATTATTTGTAAAACAAGGATAAGGGAAGATATTTGTAAACCAAATAGAAAGAGGAATATTTGTAAAATAATTACAAATAAAATAGAAAGAGAGAAATTTGTAAACCATTTACAAATAGAATGAAAAGGAAATTTATTTATAAAATTAAAGGATTTTATAAAAAGGGATATTCATTTATAAAATGAATTAGAATTTATTTAAAGAGAAAATATTTATAAAATCAAGGGATTTTATAAGATGGGAAATTATTTATAAAATCAAAGGATTTTATAAAGAAGAATATTTCTTTAGAAATAAATAAGATGTTATAAGGGATATTTATTTGGAAATTTAATAGGATAATGAAAAGAAATTTATTTGTGAAATCAAATATAAAGGAAAATATTTGTAAAATAAATAAAAAGGGGATGAATTGTCAAAAACAAATATAAAAGGAAATATTTGTTAAATAAAATGAAAAGAAATATTTATTTGTTAAATAAACAGAATTGAAAAGGGAATAGTTATTTGTTAAGTAAACAAATAGAAAAGGGAATTATCAAAGGAGATAATTCAAAGGAATAATCAAAGGAGTTAATTCAAATGAGTAAATCGAAAAGAGTTAATCAAAACGAGTTAATCGAATATTAGTTATTCGATTTGAGTTAATCGAATAGAGTAAATGAATTAGGGTTGACCAGTTAAAGTTGATCAGTTAGAGTTAACCAGTTAGAGTTAACCCATTGAGTTAATTGATTAGAGTAAGTTAATCGATTAGAGTTAGATAATCGAGTTGAGTTATCAAGTTAATATTACCAAGTTAGATAATCGAGTCGAGTTATCAAGTTAAGTTCATCGATTAGAGTTAGATAATCAAGTTAAGTAATCGAGTTAAGATTTATCGAGTTAGATAATCAAGTTAAGTAATCGAGTCAAGATATCGAGTCAAGATGATCGAGTTAAGCTATCGAGTCGAGATAATCGAGTCAAGATAATCGAGTTAAGCTATCGAGTTGAGATAATCGAGATAAGTAAGTCGAGTTAAGCTATCGAGTCGAGATAATCGAGATAAGTAAATCGAGTTAAGTTATCGAATCGAGATAATCGAGATAAGTAAATCGAGTTAAGTGAATAATTTAAGTGAATAAGTTAAGTGAATTAAGTTAAGTTAGTCGAAAAGAGTTAATCGATTATAATTTAATCGAAAGGAGTTATCGATGTTAGTTTAATCGAAAGGAGTTATCGATTATAGTTTAATCGAAAGGAGTTATCGGTTATGGTTAAATCGAAAGGAGTTAATCGAATTTAGTTATTCGAAAGGAGATTATCGAATATAAGTTATTCGAAGTGAATTAATTGAATATAAGTTATTCGAAGAGAGATAATCGAATATAGGTTATTCGAAGAAGAGTTAATCAAATAGAGATTACTCGAAGAGAGTTAATCGGCGAATTCAACTATATCGAATTCGGGAAAGTACTTATGCTTTCCGGTGTTTGAATCAAGATTTATTTATTTATAAATCAGGTGTATTTATTTATTCACATTAAAGAATAAAAGTGAAAATGGAAGTTAGATATTTCGAAAGTAGGGATTATAACGTTATCGTTATAACCAATGTTTTCAATAAAGAAGTGGATTCGTAAATAGAATCCGAAAGTTACGTAAGGAAGTGTTAAAGAGTTAAAAAGGTGAATGTTATCTATTTCGAGATTTGAAAGGTGGTTCAGTTAAGGTCTGAGAGGTAGCTATACCCTAACTTGATTGACTGCGTTTTTAATTATGAAATGGTTATGGTTCGAGTGTGAAGTTGTTAAGTGGATTTAGTAATTTAGTATAGTGGTTTGAGTTGTCATCGCAATATAGTTTTAAACATCTGTTTAAATCCCAATTAAGAAGTTTTGGAAATGTTTTCCAAACGAAAATCAGAAATGTTTTCTAATAATAGAAAATAAGAATTTAGAATATATGGAAACAGAAGATAAGTAAATTAATGAAATAAAGAGATAAATGTTGAATGATGATTGATCGATATTATTTCCTCCTGGAAATAATATCGTTGTTTGCACACCTATTTTTCTTTGATGGTTAAATCATAGACTATCGAAGTTTTGACCATTTTAACATTGTTAATATGGAGAGACCGGTTGGATTATTATCCAAAGAACCACTCTGTATTGGCATAAGCTTTGCGAATCATATATGCCAAAGATAATTGAAGACGGAGTAAAGTGCAAGGGCTATTGTATAAGTCTTAGATAACAGTGCCTAAGATGGATGTACTGAATAATGCCTTCGGTTCATCCTGTTCCTGGATGGCTTGTATGGATGAATGTTTGACAGTGTATTTCTAGGAAGGTCACGTACATTGATTTCTTCAACCGTACCAAGAGTGGAAGCGGAGAAGGAAACTTCTTTAGCCAACATGTAATGTACTGTTGTAGACGTCAATTAGTGATTTTCGATGGATCTGACAATGTGGCATTCGAAGTGAATCTGATGTGATGATAAGGCGTAACCTCAAGCCTCATCAACCGGTAAATGACAGAAATCGGGCAGGTAGCATGGCTATGTAGGTCGCACCTATTAGGGTGTATAATCACATGATCTAGAGTTTCATTTATTTTCTAAAAATCTATTGTTGATGCTGTCCCTTTCAGGAAACGGTTGTTGATCCCAACCGTTGGTGATATACATTCGATACACTCAAGCGAAATGAGTGGTCGGTCATGTGTGGCCGGGTTGCAAGATGTTCTTGTTGAACCCAGTGTATTCCTTTCTAGAGGTACACTAGCTGAAAGTGGTTCCATACCTTGTCATAGTTGGAAATCCATTACCCAATACGTGCTTACGGTTTTGATTGTATACTATATATGTAGAACATGAGATGAAAGCGTTTCTGCTAGATGATTATTATATTGTGGTTGATAGACATTATTATAATATCAAAAGGTTTTTGATATAAAGATATTTTGGATTCTCATAAGGGAAAAACCCGTTCTGTTATACGGCCTGGTCTTATGAGATATCGTTTAATGGCTCAAACTGTTTTAAACTGTTTTACTCATATCAATCCCATGACTGACTCGGAGTTTATTTTGTTTTATTTTCCCTAAAACTCTTGGGTGCCCAATTTTGTACGGGCAGTCAAGTAGTCAGGAATTTACAGATACTTGAAGAGCTGGAGCAGGAGGCTTCAGGTTCATATAGCTATAGTTTATTTCCGCTGTGTTGTAAGTGCTGTACTTTGATAATGATGTATATTCAAGTACAGATGTATATTTCAAGTTATGTTATATATATTATATGTTATTTGTTCTGCTGTGAGGTTCGTGTTACTCTGATGTTGTGTTCTTCTTCTTCTTCTGTTCTAAGTTTCTATCTTATCTATTCTCACCCTCTAATATCTTTCATTAACTACCGGTATTTTCGATCGTTGGATGTTCGATATGTGTTGTATATCGGATAACCAAGATCGCATTTTTCTGGGTCGTTACACATGTGCACCAGTGTTAGTCATTCCTAAGGGGAATGAAGAGATGACGGTATACACGGATTCCTGTTGTACCAGACTAGGTGTTGTATTGATGCAAGGAGGTAGGGTTGTAGCTTATGCTAGTCGGCAACTGAAACCGCATGAGAAAAGAAATCCTACCCATGATTTGGAATTGGCAGCGATCGTGTTCGCATTGAAGATGTGGAGACATTATCTCTTGGGAGAAAGATTCGAGTTGTTTACCGATTATAAATCGTTAAAATATCTTTTCTCTCTAAAGGATCTAAATCTCCGACAGCAAAGATGGTTAGAATTCTTGGCTTCCTACGATTTCGATATCGCATATACACCAGGAAAGGGAAATGCGGTAGCTGATGCATTATGTAGAAGACATGCCAGTTTAGGGCTATGTTTCTTGAGTGGAAGCAACTGGACTACATCATTGGGTATGATTTCGGACCAAAGTGCGAATTGGATCCAGAAATGTTAGCAAATTTGACGATCAGACCCACTTTGATTGAGCGGATTGGTTCCAGTCAGAGAGACGATCCTAACCTATTGGAAATCATCTCCAAGTTAGAGATGGGTATCGACGAGGAGATGAATAAGTATGGGCTGGATCGAGATGGATAGCTTAGAAAGCATGGAAGACTAATTGTATCCAATGTCAATGGATTGAGAGATGAAGTTCTTAGAGAATGTCATCACTCAAAATTGACTATACACCCCGGTGGTAACAAGATGTATCGAGACATGAAGCAGACCTACTACTGGGAAGGGATGAAAAGAGACGTTGGGAAGTTTATATCCAAATGCATGAATTTCCAGCTAGTTAAAGCTGAGCAAAAGAAGTCTAGTGGTTTGTTGCAACCATTAGAAGTTCCAGAATGGAAACGGGAACACGTCTCAATGGATTTCATTGATGGGTTACCAAGGACTAGGTCGGGCCATGATAGCATTTAGGTAATTGTGGACCGATTGACCAAGAGTGCAAGATTTATACCCGTCAAGTCGAATAGAATGGCAGCTAAGTTAGCTGAGCTATATATGAAATGGGTAGTGAGATTTCATGGAGTACCTAAAAGCATTGTGAGTGACCATGACCCATTGTTTACTAGTGGGTTTTGGAAGATCTTACAGGAGGCGTTAGGATCAGAATTATATCTCAGTACCGCGTATCATCCTCAACCCGACGGTCAGACAGAGAGGATGAATCGAGTATTAGAAGATCTCTTGAAAGCTTTCATATTAGATTTTGGTGGATCATGGGATGGCCATTTGCATCTAGTAGAGTCTGCATATAATAACAGTTATCAATCCAGTATTGGTATGGCACCATTTGAAGCTTTGTACGGAAGACCGTGCAACTCACCGTCGTGTTGGTTAGAAACCGGTTATAAATTTGTGCTTGGGCCAGATGTGATAAGAGAAACCTCAGATAAGATAAAAGTTATCCGGCAACGGATGAAGGCTGCCCAAGATAGGCAAAAGAGTTATGCTGATAAGAGGAGAAGAGATTTAAAGTTCTCCATTGGTGTAACAACCCTGAATTTTGAGGTAAATCTATTTTAACTAATTTTAATGGGTTTTGGTATTTAAAATAATTCATTTAAAGTAATGATGATTAAAAATTTATTTAAATCGAAGTTAGGATAAATAATTTAATTTTAATTATAAAAGGAATTAGAAATAGCGCGGTAGTTTGAAAAGCCAAACTTGAACTTTGATTGACCGTACAGGATGAAAATTTTAACAGATTTTAGTGAAACCAAAAATATTAGAATCTATTTAAAAATATCTTTCTAACGAATCTAAAAAATTGAAATTTCATAGCAGGAATCAAAAGTTATGCCCAGTTTAAATTTCAGAATAGTCGTTGTAGGATATATATATATATATATATATATATATATATATATATATATATATAATTAGGTCAAAAATGCTACTTTTTGCATACGAAGGAATTTGGACTCAAAACCACTTCCATTGAGTTCAGAATGATGTTCTTGCATTTAAAAAGTATAAACACTTATATATTTCGAGTTCGAAAATTATTTGTTTAAAAATGTATTTTTAATATTTAATATATACGCCTTAAAAATAGTCATTTTACAAACGACCTCTATTTTCGACGAAACCATTTTTGTTGGATTAGGAATGTCAAAATATGGTTAAGTTTAATTTTTCATAATTTTTAGAATTAATTTGTGGCCATGGCAAAAAGATTTATGTTTTGTCAATTTCAGTCAATTTTAATCGACTTGAAAATAGTCATTTATCAAACAGGCTCAAAATTGAACGAAATTAATTTTCCTAGGTCCGTAGCATCAAAACATAGTTAAATATATTTTTTGGGAATTTTTGAAGTTAATTTGTGACCTCGGTGAATTTTTATGTACGGTTGAATTAAAAATAAAAGAAAATATTTTAAAAAAAGAAAACTGGGTAAAGACAGTCGTTTGGGCCTGCGGGACATAGCTAGATGAGTCTGGAATAGGGGTTAATGGGTAGGAACGACAGTCGTTGGGCTGAAATCTGACAAAGTTACAAATCCGGCCATTAGTGGGTAATTAGTGAATATAATAATATAAATAATATGATAAATGACAAACCCCAATCCCTAATTCCAAATGACCAGCCGCCACCCTATTTTTCATGGCTAGAAATACATGAATTTCATTCCTCAATTACTCCCAATCCTCTCAATGAAATCGAATGATTCTTTTGACAATATTGAAGTGATTTTCAAGAGCTTTAATTCTATACGGATACGATGAAGTATAAGTGAGTAATTTGTCAAGAATCCCCTCCTCAACCCGCAGCCATACAGCCCCAACCGCGCCCAGTAGGCCCCACCGCACCTCCCCTCCCTCCCGGCGCACGTAGCCCTCTCCTCCCTCTCCGATATGCCACCTTCCGATCGTCTTCAAACTTCACCAATCCCGAGGTAAGTGGAAACCTAATTTTGAATGAAATGGGTTCAAAGTAAATAAAAGGAACAGCCTTGAACGTTGGAGGAGGAAGAAGGAGGGTGAGTTGACTTTTTGAACTTTGACCAAACTAATTACTTTAATTCAATTTTTACCAATCTTAATTTAACCATATCTTGCTCGTACGAACTCGGATTCGAACGATTTTAGGTGCGCCATGATCGTGAGACCGAGACCTTCGCGATGGCACTGACTAGAACTGATTCGGAGCAAGTTGAAATTTGGCCAATTTTTGGATCTAAACGGCGCAGAAATTCAAAACGATGTCAGAAATTCTATTTTATTTCTTCTTAAATAACTAAAATTATTTATGTTTGTGTTATCATCACTCTGCGGTAAAATTCTATTGTTATGTGACGTGATTTGATTCTATGATTGATGTGTTGTATAAATCTGTTAATTGGATGATATCGTGTTGTAATAAAAAAAAATTGTTGAAAACAAAAATATACATTTTTGTCAAAAATAAATTTGTCAAAACAAATTTGTTATTTTTGTCAAGGTAAAATAGTAAAAACAAAATTCCCTATTTTTGTTCATTAGTTATGTAACACCAAATTGAACATTTTGTGATGTTTGAGATTATTTGAATTGACTATATTGTGGTGAATTTACCGCATTGTGTTGATGGATGGTAGGAAATATATGAAATGTTTACATCAAGGAAAATATCATTTTTGTTATATAAATTGTTAGAATAGAAAATTAACATTTTTATTTAAAAATGTCATCATTTGGTAAAGAACATATTTTTATGTATAAATGTTAATATTATAAAAATCTCATTTTTACATTAGCATTATAAAGATCACATTTTTGTGGTATCACTTTTGTTTGATTTGAATTGATCTAGTTTATCAATTCATAATAAAAATATGATTTGTCATTTTTGTTTGTTAATAAAAAGAAAACAAATTATGCATTTGTTTTGTTAAGAATGAAAAGAATGGAAATTTACATTGATTATGTTAAAGAAGGAAAAGTTACATTTTTACATTGTTATATTATTAATATTGATTTTTAATATTAATTGAATTAAAATAAGTTAATATTGATTTTTATTATTAATGAAAGGAAATCATTTTTGATTTATAATGAAAAGAATCACTTTTGTTTGTAAAGAAATCGGTAATGACATTAATTTGCATCATTATGTATTAGTGTAGAAAATGGAACTTAATTGCACCGTTATTCGTCAATGAGACTTATTTACACCACTATGTTGAAATTAGGAAATGAGACTTATGTACACCGTCATGAGTTAAATTAGAAATTGATATTGTTTTCACACTGTTATGTGATAATTTAGAAATGAACATTTTTGCACCGTTATGTGTTAATAATGAAATGAATATTTTCACCTCCAAGTTGTTATAAAAGAAAGTTATATTTTCTTAATGTAGATAAGGATTAGATAAGTTTTACATCTTTCTTAATGTAAATAAGAATTAGAAGAAAATTTCATTTTTATGTAATTAAGTTAGAGAACATAAATATTACATTTTTATGTAATTAAGTCAATTTACATGTGAATTAGATTAAAGTGAAATATTTACATTTATTATGTAATTAAGATTTAAGGAGTAAAATTACCATGTTCACGTAATTAAGATTTAAGGATAAAATTACCATTTTCAGGTAATTAGATTTAAAGTAAGTGAAATTTACATTAAAAGAACACATTTTTAGTACGTTAAAAAGAACATCTTTTTAGTGTGTTAAAAAGAAGATATTTTAGTGTCAAATTGGTTACGCTAAAAAGATGTATTTTTAATGTGAAATTGTTACATTAAAAAGAATGGATTAAAAGTTTATATTTTATTTAATGTAATAGATAAAAGGAGAAAAGTTTACATCTTCTATTCAATGTTATAGAAAAAGACAAAAATTACATTTGTATGTAATGCAATCAAAAAGAAGAAAATTACATTTTTATAATGTAGTGAAAGAAGTTAAAAAGAGTTACATTCTTTATAATGTAATAAAAGAGAATAAAGAAAAGAATACATTTCTTTTTATATGAGGAAAAGAATACATTTTTATGGAAGTCATGAAACGAGGGAAATGATCATATTTTTAAAATAAAAATATGCTAACATTAAAGGTCTCATTTTTAATGTAAGGTTAGAATATAGAAAAATGATCTTAATGTTAAAGTGTAAGTGTGATTTCATTGAAAATTCTCATTTTCGATATAAAGTAAAATTTAGAAAAAGGGATCATAATTTTAAAATGAAAACTTGATTACATTAAAAATCTCATTTTTAATGTAAAGTAGAAAAGTAGAAAATGATCATATTTTGAAGAGAAGGATAGGTTGTCATTGGAAATCCCATTTTCAATGTAAATGTAAAATATATAAAAATTTGATAGGTGAATAAAAATACCGTTTTGTTAGAAAGCATGTCATGTGGATTAAAATACCATTTTATTAGAAAAGTCATGTTAATGAAAAAAATATCACATATATTAGAAATGTTATGTTAAGGTTAAAATTATCATTTTGTTAGGAAATGATAAGTTAGACTAAAATTATCATTTTTGGTTTGGAAATGATAAGTTGGGTTAAAAATATCATTTAGTTATAAAATGAGGAATTACATTAAAAACACATTTTTAATGTAATATTAGAAACATAGAACGGAAATTAACATTTTTTTCCATTAAAATAGATTGAGAAAAAATGCACATTCTTGTTCATTAGACAGAAATTAATATTATGTTCGTTAAGATGGATTGGACGAAAATATATGTTTGTTCATTAGAAACAAAAATAAACATTTTTGTCAAAAGAATAGAATTGGGATAAAATTCACATTTTTGTCTAAATAAAAGGGTTGAAACAAAAATGTACATTTTGTCAAATGTGGTAGTTGAAAACAAAAATTACATTTTCGTTAGAAGAGATTTGAATTAAAAAGAAAAAAAATTCATATGGTTGAACTAGAATTATTAATAAAAATGAATGCATCACTTTTAGGCATTCTGTTGTGATGAAATTTGTATGTTAATTAAAGAATTATGTTTACCGTCATAATGCACATTAGAATTTGGGTATAGATAAAAAGGACATTTTTATTGTCAATACATATTAGAATTTGTGCATGAAATGTAAACACATTAGAATCATGTGGCGAATTCATGCAAATAAAAATATGAGTTAAAAAATATGAATTGAAAAAGTGTATTTTTATTTACATTTTAGATGTAAATAAAAGCATAGAAATAAAAGTGACATTTTAAAGAATTTACATTTTTCAATGTAAACAAAGGAAATAAAGGAATGATTAGGAATTTACATTTCCCAATGTAAATAGAATATAGAATAAAAGTTACATTTTCGATATAATAATATATTGAAATATGAGTTTACATTTCTCAATGTAAATAAAATAGGAATAGAAATTTATATTTTTCAATGTAAATAATAAGATTAGAAATTTACATTTCTAAGGAATAGATTTTCATTAGGAAAAAAATAATGAAACCAAATATACATTTTGTGTAAATTGAAGGATGGAAGAAGGAAATATACATTGTTATGTTTAGGATGTGTATGTAAAGTAAAATAAAAATAGCGATAGATCGTTATAAATTATTAACAATGATATGAAATGGTTTTCAAATTTATATATGCGAGAGTTATTTGGAAAGTCCGAGTTTACTCTCACTCCAAATAATGATACGACGTTCGAAGAATTGAAGATGGCGATTGAAGACCGACGATCTTCACATCGAATGGGTAACTAGAGTTGTGGCCCTTGATTGATTTGCTCCCAAGACGGGGCATAGATGGTAGTTGTCCGGACGTAGTGTTGATTTGTACGGATTTGGCTTTCGCTCAAACCCAGAGCATAAGCTTATAAATGGAATGTGTGTCCGACATTGTACTCCTTTATTTTGTATTTATTGATTTTCTGTCGAATGTATGAATGTTTGGTGGTGGAGAATTTATTATCTTACTTAACACCCTTTCATATATTTCGGCAAAAAATTGGTAGTGTGATATGGAGTGACAGTGGGGCATACTAAGATGCAATAATCAAGGTTTCTTGTTGAAAAGCAGAACCTTGTGGTGATGATCAAAGCACAGATTGAATAAGCATAGCTTTGTGTATTACGTAGCTTCACGAGCCTCACAACCCGGTTGAGTCTAAAACGGGAGAAGGGAACGCAGGGAGAGCAGCACATTTCTTTCTATCTTGGGGTAGTGTCAGTGCTTAAACTGGCTGATATTTTACTTATGTGGATGATGGAATGAGGCGCGCCTCGGATGATAGGTCCTATAGGATCGGAAAACGTGTGTTCAGGAATTGCCAATCCACGAAGCTGTATGTGTGGACCGGCCCTGCAGGATCCAAGGGTTAACTGCTGGGAATCCTGAGACATTAGCTAGTGTGTCTCGAATCGGTAAGGAGCTCCTCCCTAGCCTTGACTCATGATGGAAACTCAATTTCCAATACGACCTCATGCGGTTTTGATTGTATTACTAGTATGGAGGCATAATATATGGTAGCTATGCTTCCTAGGATTGATACATTTATTTTGAAATGTTTTTTATATACATTAATAATAATATCAAATTCGTTTTTATCGTACCAAGCATGTTTAATCAACATAAGGTAAAACTCTATCCTCTGGTTTGCGTTGCATTATGTAATGGGACTTGAGTCTTATGATGATTTCATTTTTCTAAAAAGCATTACGTTGTTTAAAAGTTTTACCTTAATTTATGCACCGGCAATCCATTGGAATAAAACCCGTTCCGCGTTAGCGGCGTGGTCCTTGGATTTGCCTTATTGCTATTAGTTATATTAGTTAAGAATTCTCACACTAGTCCCATGACTGACTCGTAGTTTGTTTCACTTTGCAAACTCGGGTGCCCTCTTTTCCCACACGGACAGTCGAGTGGCTTTTTGCAGATATTTATCTCTTGAACAGGGTTCTGGATCGAAGCCTAAAGCCGTGTCCAGAGCATAGAAGTCTTCTGTTGTTATATGTATTTAATATATTGTAATTTATCTTCCGCTGTAATTTTATTCGGTGTACTCTGATGTAACATTATTATGATGTTTACAAAAGTCTGCTGTTATTGTTCTGATGTTGTTGTATTCCTAGCGTTAACGTATTCGGGTTTTGAACGGTCTTGGTCGATCTTGCGATCGATCGGGTCGGGCGAAATTCGGGGCCATTACAATTGGCGACTTGGTGTTTGTCAAGATTTCTCCATTAAAGAGCGTGATACGATTTGGTAGGAGAGGCAAGTTAACACCAAGATTTGTTGGACCATTCCCAGTTCTCGAGAAAATTGGGAATTTGTCATATAAAGTTGAATTACCAGATATGATGGCAGGAGTTCATAACGTATTTCATGTTTCCCAGTTAAGGAAATTCGTGCATGACCCCGGTATGACTACTATACCGGATCAGTTAGACAATATCGAGGTTGAACCCAAGGCGGTTGGGAACCGCATGCCTAAGCATATTGTTGGGAATGATACGAAGCAGCTTCGAAGGAAGGCAGTGAGACTAGTCATAGTTTAGTAGGGTGATGATGAGGAAGACTGTACTTGGGAAACAGAAGAGAACATAAGGAGGAAGTATCCAGAACTCTCTGCCTGGTAAGGTTTTTATATCAGTATAGTACTCCCTTGTTAGTAAACCGCATGCTAGGATAGGCTTGTTGTGTTGTATGCTTGATTGTTTTGTTAATGATTAGTAGGCATGCAGGATCCTTTGTATGTTTTGGGTTAAGGAATTTTGGGGACGAAATTTCTTAAGGGGGGAGAATGTAACGACCCGCATTCTACGCATTGAAGGATCATAGAATATTTATTTCTTTCACATATGAAGTCATATGGTCATGTAACTTTGAGATACGACTATTGGGGTCATTTCCCATATCCATGATTTTCGTTGATTTTTAAATGACCGTTTTGCCCCTAGCTGATCTTGTTTTGGCCATAACTTTTGATTGGAAAGGAGTTTTGACCTGAAACCACTTCCATTAGATCCGGATATGGTTTATCTTTCCGTAGAGTGGTCAGATGTGAAAAACGAACTTACGGTTTAGGAGATATGGCTGAATTAAGGTTTAGAAGGTGAAAAATAGCTTAACCGGGCTTAATTGGGTAATTAACAGCTAGGCCGAGAGGGGAATTTCGGGATTTGGAGTATTTAAGGGCTATTAAGGTTTAGACAACACCCTTTTCTCATTTTTCAGCGGCCACTTATCATCCCTCTCAACAATAGCCTCCAACATCTAAAACACCTCTAAACCACTTTCTAATTGAAGATTTGGCTAAATTACATCAAATCAAAGGGAAATAGCACCAAATCAAGGTTGGAACTGCTGTATAGCCTTGGTGACTTGCTAAACAGAAGATAATTTCAGATTTGATATTTTGTTTGTGGCTAAAGTGAGTGATTTGCATAGTTCCTCACTAATTATGATTAATTAAGGGTAATTAGTGTTAATTAGCGAATTTAAACATGATTAAATTCTGGAAAAATATTTATAAATTTCGAAATATTATTTTAAGCCTCTGTTAGAAGTTTGAGTTAATTTGGTTAAGATTTGCTAATCCTGTCATTAGTCTTGCTTGAACACGATTAAGGGAAAAATATGAGGTTTTGGCTATGTTTAATCCATTTTAACCTATCAAGTTGTTGTTTTGGTGTTAGTGGTCAATTCTATATGTTGCTTTGACTGTATGGTATGCTTTATGATTGACTAGAAAAGTTAGGTTGGTCGAAAACGCCGTCGAATGGCGTAAAACAGTCGCTGGAAAGAAGTTAGGAAATCTACCGAGCCGGATCGGATCGGAGAAGGGAAGCACGAACCGAACCGCTCCCTTCAAACAGTTGCATCACGAGCCGATCCGAGGAATTGGGGAGATCATGACCCAACCGACCTGAATGGTGGCACTGAACCGACCCTCTCACCTGGAGAGCCCCACGATCCGAACCACGTCACTCGACCTGAACTCCTTCCACGAGCTGATGGCCAAAGGAGATCACGAATCGGAGCACCACATCACGACATGGCACGGATGAGTAGCCACGACCCGAATCGATCCAGAGAGGGTGCTACGAACCGAACCGCTTGGTGGCTATGAAGTGTAGAATCCCGACCAGATCCGTATGGCGCGATCCGAACCGAACCCGAGTGGTGACTGCGAACCGAACCAAGGAGCTTGGACGCGTGGCATGAGCTATGAACCAAATGAAGACCGATCCGGTGATGACCAAAACTCGAGACGCAAAGGTAGTCCAAATAGGACGTTTGTACTCAGGATCCAGTTAGGAACCAACGAGTTAACTTCATGGTTGGGCTTTGCTGCAGGGCATGTGCTAAGGAGTTATCGACATCCATAACTTTGATCCACCCCCAAAAGACGAATGTTAGGATACGTCTCAGTGTAGCGAGGTCATCATGGCTTCGTGGGGCAGAGTGATCGTAGCAAGGCTAAGAGCCAGTGCAGTAGAGCCGTTATGACTTTATGGGGAAGAGTGGACATTGCAAAGGATTAGTGGCTATGGATTTGTGCAATGGGGTTGCCATGACTCCATGGGGGCATAGTGATCATAGCAAGGAATAGGGTGATCAAAGTGGTGAATATCGTATGCTTTACGCACTGAGTGAGAGATGTGAGGATGGTTGCTATGTTTGATTGTTTGACATCATTATGACATGCACACCCCCACCCCCGTATCCTTTACACCAAATGTTAGTGGCGTGTAATGGCCCGCAAAGTCCACAACATCAGAGTTGACTATATACATCATACGTCCAACCCAAATATCACGAAAATACGATTCAAATTTTTTTAGAAGAAAAGGATAGAAGAAGAACAAAAATAACAACACAGAATCTCACATTGCAGCAGAACAAAATATAATATATCAAATCTTTGAAATACAAAATCTCCACTGTATAACATATACTTATCAGAGTACAACACTTACAACACAGCGGAACAAAACTCTATATAACTAACGCTGAAGCCTCCTACTCCAAGCTCCTTTAGATAGATATGTAAAATCCTGAACTACTTGACTGCCCGTACAAGTTTAGGCACCCAAGAGTTTAGGTAAAACAAAACAAAATAAACTCCAGGTTAGTCATGGGACTGGTATGAGTAAACAGTTTAAAACAGTTTCAGAAACTAAATGATATCTCATAAGACCACGCCGTATAACACGGAACGGGTTTTTCCATTATGAGAATCCAAACACATGATTTAACTTTCAAAATCCCTTTGAAAGGAACGATAATCTTTATATCAAAACTCTTTTGATCTTATAATAATGTCTAAATCAAGTAAATAACAATCTAGTGGAATGTTTGCATCTCACGTTCCACATATATAATATACAATCAAAACCGCAAGCACGTATTGGGTAATGGATTTCCAACTATGACAAGGTATGGAACCACCTGCCGCTGGTATATCTCAAGAGGAGAATACACTGAGTTCAACAAGAACATCTTGCAACTCAGCCACACATGACCGACCACTCATTTCGCTTGAGTGTATCGAATGTATATCACCAACGGTTTGGATCAGCAACCGTTTCCCGAATGGGACAACATCGACAATAGATTTTTAGAAGTAAATGAAACTCTAGATCAGGTGATTATACACCCTAATAGGTGCGACCTACATAGTCGTGCTGCCTGCCCGATTTCTGTCATTTACCAGTTGATGAGGCTTGAGGTTACGCTTTATCATCACATCAGATTCACTTCGAATGCCACATTGTCAGATCCATCGAAAATCACTAATTGACGTCTACAACAGTACATTACGTGTTAGCTAAAGAAGTTTCCTTCTCCATTTCCACTCTTGGTACGGTTGAAGAAATCAATGTACGTGACCTTTCTGGAAATACACTGTCAGATATTCATCCATACAAGTCATCGAGGAAATGGATGAATCGAAGGCACTATTCAGTACATCCATCTTAGGCACTGTTATCTAAGACTTATACAATAGCCCTTGCACTTTACTCCGTCTTCAATTTTCTTTGGCATATATGATTCGCAACGCTTATGCCAATACAGAGTGGTTCTTTGGATAATAATCCAACCGTTCTCTCCATATTGACAACGATGGTCAAAACTTCGATAGTCTGTGATTTAACTATCGAATAAAAACAAGTGTTTCGATAGTCCATGATTTAACTCTCGAAGAAAACAAGTGTTCAACCAATTATCAAACAATCACTGAGCCCTTAGTTAATATTCCATTAATTAAATCACTTCTATATTTCTTTACCAATATTTGTTAACCAAATATTTTCAATTAGCATATTGGCCTTTTACGCTATTTGGAAAACATTTCCGAATATCGCCTTCCTTTATTTTCTAAACTTTAGAAAATATATGCTATTTATAATTGGAAAATATTCCAATTACTTATCTCTTTTCCGATCTCGTTTATTTCTATACTTAGGAAATATTTATTATTCTATTTCCAAGTTTACACTTATTTAGGTTAAAACGGATGTTGTGAAACATCGTTACGATAACCCAAATACTATATTCAACTAACTCTTATCCAACATTGATCTTTGAGCCTGGAATCTTACTATTTATTTGTTAATAATGAAATCAACCAAGTTGGGGTATAACTACCTCTCATACCTTGACTGAATAACATTTATAACGTCAAAACAGATATGACTACTTACTCGAATAATCAATACCATACAATTACTTATTCACTTTTAAACACGTATACACTTTCTCTTTCTATTCTTACGAGATTTTATTCTTATACTTCCTTTTTGATTTTACTATTCTATTTTTAAGTTCGTTTCCTTATAGACTTCTATATATATCGATACGTTGATTTCTAACTATCAAATTATTTTAAAAATATTCTAACTCCTTAAATTCCCGGAAAAATTCGCCATAACCTCCTTTGTACCGGGAGCATCGGGATATTTCAAATAGCCTCCCATGGCCCTCACCAATCCAAAAGAAAAAGAAAAAGCCAAGCGGCTTGCCGATACGGCGCATAAAATCTCATATATGAATTAAATACGTACCTTTTTGTCGAGCAATCTATTATATACCTTCTAACACTTTATTCCAAACCTGTCTCATGTGTATCCATACATTTCTAATTCATTTCAACTTAATCCAATCGTTTTAACTTAGTTCGTTAATTGATTTGCAAATTAACTGGTTTGCCTATTTCACCTTCATATTTGAGCATAACATGTTCAAATATATTTTAACTTACTTATAAACCAAATCTAATTCTATTTTTAAGCTTGTTTCCTTATTGACTTCTATATTCAAAATCCCAATTCAATTCTATTTGAATTCTATATTCAATTCTATTTGAATCCTATTCAAATTTTCCATTTTAACTTTATATGAATTCTATATTCAATTTTCAATTTCAACTCTATTATTCAAATTCTATTTCAAATTTCATTTGAATTTCTATATTCAAATCCCCTTTGAATTTTCTATATTCAAATTCCCTTTATTTAAATCTTCTTTATTCAAATCTCATTTGAATTTCTATATTCAAATTCTATTTCAAACTTTCTTTATACATTCTTTAAAACAAGTCTCGATTTCAATTCCTTTTGAAATCAATAATTCTACTTTTGGAAAATAGATTTCCATTTTCAATTTCACACTTGTATTTTTATTTCTGAATTTTCCAATGATAATTCTTTTCACTTCATTTATAAAATTCGTTTATAAAAGAACTATTTATAAACTTCGTTTATAAAGAAACTACTTGTTTTATTTCTTTTAAAACAAGTTAATATTTCAAATCTATTTAAAAATTCAAATTCTATTTTAGAAAAATAGAATTTCCCTTTTAAATCTCAAATATCCCTTTCAGGATATTTTTATAAATTTTCACTTAGGCCCCGTGATATTTAAACACCAAACAACCAATTATTTATTTATGGTTCTCTAACACATCATATATGACAGTATATATGCAAACAAATAAACAATCAGATGATATATTTTTGAGGAATCCAGTCGGATTCTTCCAACCTGTTTTCCTGCATCCACAGACATTAGTCAACATACTAATACCCATCCTGCTTCGAGGCAGGATATCGCGGTATGAAGGTCATCCACTAATATATATTTGTGGGGCGCATAGGGAAATCATCTGCTATGAAACTGCGGGCATCCGCTAATGAGACTGCGGGAATCCAACCAATCATCAACCCAATATATATATAATAGTCAACCAATCCTAGATAACTAATATATTTTTAATAGCAATAAATAAATATTTAAAGCATCCAAAAATCAACAAAACAATTATTTTTAACTGAAAAAAATAATTCTAAATAAAACAGAGTGAGATTTACTCACCGGAATTTGCAGTTGTTGAATACCCTGTTTATTTCCATTTTTCACGGCCACGCATCTATTCGAACTATCTCAACTGAATTCATCTCACCAATGATTTATTTAATTTCATATATTGATTAACATTGATTTAAAGTAATTACTCTCGTACATAAATAAATTATTCTAAATATGTTTAAATTACGGTAAGACATATACCTTATCGCCTTAACCAATTCACGAAGCAACTTCAAAAATCGCCGATCAACTCCACTAAAATCAGCCCAAAATACTGTTCATTCCGATATTGACATTTCCGTCAACATCTTACGGTCAATCTATCATTACTCGCACCCCTTAATGGTCCAGACCACCTTCCCCATTTGTTCAGACCACATTCCACCAACATGCCCCATTCCCGCTATCTGTAGCATCAATATTTCCACTCTCACAGATCTGATCTCCCACTTTTGCCAACTACCACACCATGCTTTATCACCAGTCCAGCATCAGCCATCCATCTTCCCAAATCAGGAACCCATTTCATTAAATTCAGTCTCCTTTTCTTTGACCTTCGTTCGCTGCCTCTTCAGCGACTACCGTACCAGTCGCAACTGATGGAAGACAGACATCGACATCCCAACAATCGAGCTCCCCTGTAGGTCATCGCAGCATCCAAAATCTCGCCCACTTTCTCGAATCTGACCCCACTATCCACCATCGAAGACCAACCCCCAAAATCATGAACTCCGACCTCTCCAACATCGTCGTTCAACACAGACCTAACATCGATGTTCACCCTGAATCACGAGCCACTCCCACTATCGAATTTGATATGTGCATCCTCCATTTTCACTCGTGAACTCCCCCTTTATATCGAATTGTAAAGTAACGAGAGTAAGAAGTTTAAATGGTTTTTATTTGTAGAGGATATTTAGGGAGCGTGGCCTCATTTTGTTCCTGAGGATTTCGATTTGAATTGATGGTAAAAGGGGATCCACGGTTTATTTCCTTTGAGGAACGACAGACTAGAAAAAAGATTGGTAAAGGGAAGACCATGATTTTGATTTCTAAGCCTTTAGTTTGATTATAAACATTATCCTTTAATTTAAATTAACACTTTGATTTCAAACTCCTATTTGAGTCCAACAACAGGCCATCCTAGGGTTAAACCACTATTCTGAACATGCTGGGACCAGTATCTAAGTCCAGTTCGATCATCCGAAACAGATATTAATTTAAATCAATATAAATTAATTTCAGACAATTTATTCTCCTTGATAATAAATAAATATTATTATCGTTATAGATTCAAATAAAATTTCCTATTAATTATTTGAACTATTTTCAATTCAAATTAAAATTTTGAATTCAACTAAATTCATTTTCGTATTCTGATAATTTAATATATTTAATATTAAATCGAAATTGATTATTTAGAATTGATAACTTAATCTAAATAATTCATTTATATTATCCACCCAATATTTAAATCCATATTAAATATTTAAAATTAACCCATAAGAATCCGGGTCATTACATGGAACCTTAGAGTATTGTACGGTATGTTGTGCTAACTCTTTGGTTGCAGGTCCAGGTTCAGGTATGGTTTAGTATACCTGTTATTATTCTATTTTGCTGCTTATCGCTTATACCAGACTTTTATCTGACCCAAAGTTTTATGTCTCTTCTTATTACTCTGGGTGCTCTTAAACGGGAAGATTAGAGACAGGTTAGCTGGTTATGCACGAGTAGCTGATCTGGAGACGAGCAGGAGGCTCCTACGTATTATCTACATATATTCTCCCTGTGTTGTTGATGGTCACTGCTTTGGGCATTAGTAGTGTACCTCTCCTTTCTTTTGCTTTAGAGACAGTATTTTGAAGTTGTAATAATTGTTATGGATCATAAGCTGTATTTTGGATTTCCGCTGCTGAGATGTTTAGTTTTCAGCTTATGCACTGTCTCGCCTATTTTATGTCAAAGTATATTATTATTATATTTTATTCCATGTGCTGTGAGATATGCTACAGATTACTTGTTAGTTCAAATTCCTTACCTTTCCTTTCTTTGGCGACCGCCCCGTGCTGGTTGGACATCGGCACAGTGCACTTTCATTGGAAATGTCGGCTGGTGGGGGCGGGCCGTCACAGGATGTGTGTGTGACATTGGATTTTATTCTGTGTTGATTGATTTCTATTAAATATATCTCTGTTTGGTGGCGGAGAATTTATTCTTTAGCTTAACACCCTTCTTTGAGACGTACGAGCTTAGAGGTTATATATCGATAGACATCAGTCGCATGGCGTGAATTGTCAGTGTGGCATGCTGAGATGCAAATGATCAAGGCTCCTGTTGAAACGCAGAGTCTTGTCGTTGATGATCAAAGCACGACTTTAAATAGCATAGCTTTGTGTATAGCGTTAATTCGCAAGCCTTACACCCTGGTGTGAACCAGAAATGGGAGAGGACCTCAGGGCAGACATGCGTTTCTTTCTAGCTAGGAGTGGTGTCATGGTATGGGGCCCAGACATTTTTACTTATGTGGATGATGGAAAGCGAGGTACCTCGGATATATCGGTCACTACGGGGTCGATGGATGACATGGTCGACATACTGACCAGACTTACGCCTCATAGAGCAGGGAAACGTATTGTTCAGGAATTAGTAATCCTCAAACTTAAGAGATGACCGACCCTGACGTTCCAAGGGCTCACCTGAGTCTGGGTCCTGAGGCACGGGCTAGAGTGTCTCGAATTCGGTAAGGAAGATCCCTTGCCTTTGTTCACAGATGGAAATCCAATTTCCAATATGTGACATTTCGATTTTGATTGTAGAGCTTAGTATGGCAACATAGTAGCATGGGATACCAAGCCGTCTATTATTGATACAATTATATTTGAAGTTGATTTTGATACTATACATTTATAATAGTATCAAATGATTTTTTTTAATCGTACCAAGCGTATTTGGTTATTATAAGGTAAAACTCTATCCTCCGACTTGTGTTGCATTGTGCAATAGGACCTGAGTCTTATAATAGCTTCATTTTTCCAAAAAGCATTGTGCAATTTGTTTTATGCACTGGTATTCTTGGGAGGAAACCTTTCCGTGTTATACGGCGTAGAACCTTGATTTACTTTATTTTGAAGTAAAGATTAATTAATTGTTTAGTTCTCACACCAGTCCTATGACTGACCTGGAGTTTACTGTTTTAACCTGAACTCTAGGTGCCCCTATTTTCCATATAGGCAGTTAGTAGTTTTGGTTTTGCAGATATTATATGTAACAACCAGCATTCTACGCATCGGAGGATCGTAGAATATTTATTTCTTCCTTATGTGAAGGCGTATGGTCATGTAACTTTAGGAAACGACTATTGGGGTCATTTCCCATAATCAAGATTTTTGCCGATTTTTAAATGACCATTTTGCCCCTAGCTGGTACTGTTTTGGCCATAACTTTTGATTGGAAAGGAATTTTGATCTGAAACCACTTCCATTAGATTCGTTTAATGGTTTACCTTTCCGTAGAGTGGTTATAATAGCCAAACGGACTTACCGTTTGGGAGATATGGCTGAAATAAGGTTTGGAAGGTGAAAAACTGCTTAACCGGGCCAAATAGGGTGATTAGTGAATGGGCCCATAACCCATTTCGGGATTAGGTTTATAGGGAGGCTGAAAAGAGTTAGAGATTCATTCTATTTCAGTTTTCTAGCCTCCACTTACTTCTTAGAAGCCCTAAAAATGGCCTTTAACCTCTAAATCACCTCCAAATCACTTTCTAATCAAGGATTAAGCTTAGCAACATCAAATCGAGGGAGATCTTCACCAAATCAAGATTAGAGCTGCTGATTTGCATTGTTGTTCACGCCCAAACAGAGATTTATTTTAGATCTAAGGGTTATTTGTGGCTAAGGTGAGTGATTTGCATAGTTCCTCACTAATTATGGTTAATTAAGGGTAATTAGTGTTAATTAGCGAATTTAAACATGATAAAATTCTGGGAAAATATTTATAAATTCTTAAATGATGTTTTAGACCTCTGATATGAATTTGGGTCAATTTGGTTAAGTTTTGCTAATCCTATCATTAATTATACTTGAACATGCTTAGGGGAAAATATGGGGTTTTGGCTATGTTTGATCCATTTTAACCTATCATATTGATGTTTTGGTGTTTGAGGTCGCTTTTACTTGTTGCTATGACTATATGGTATGCTTTGTGATTGATTAGAATAGATAGAATGGTCCAAAATGTCGTCGAATGGCGTAAAATGCTCGCTGGAAAAGTTGCAGAAAAACAGTGCAGGTTTTCGGATCGGATCGGAGGAATGGGCTCGGACCGAATAGAGGACTGGGCAAGGGATTACCAAACCGAACCGAGGCCTGGAACAAGAGAAAAGTGTGGCAAAAAGGAAGGCCACAATGATTGGACTGGGATAGAATCGAGCTAGAGAAGGGGGGATCGGATCGGAGCGGATGGGAATAGGAATGAGGATCGGATCGGACCAGAAGATCAAGCAAGGGACGGAAGGAAAACAGTTGGCGAATCGACCCGATGTGACATGGAGGACCCGAACCGACCCGACGTGATATGGAGGACCTGAACCGAACCGACATATGGCTAAGGGACTTGGAGACCCCCGACCCGATCCGAAGCAGCTTGCCAGGGAGTGTAGACCCCGATCCGATCCGGAGCAGAGAGGAAGGTTTGTGTTGGACATTCCGAACCGATCCAGTTTCTTAAGGGAGGAGCATTCCGATCCGAACCGAACTGATGATTAGGGGGAGATCTGAACCGATCCAGTGATGACCAATAACCCGAGATGCAAAGGTAGTCCAAATGGAAGTTAGAGATCAGGATCCAGTTGGGAACCAATGAGTTCACTTCATGGTTGGCCTTTGCTGCGGGACGTGTGCTAAGGAGTTTCCGACGTTCATAACTTCGATTCACCACTGAAAAGGGATGATGGGCTACGTATCAGTGCATTAGAGTCATCACGACTCGAGGAGCAAAGTGATCGTAGCAGGACTACGTATCAGTGCAGTAGAGTCATCACGACTCGAGGGGCAAAGTGATCGTAGTAAGACTATGAGCCAGTGCAGTGGGGCCATTGTGACTCCATGAAGCCGAGTGGACATAGTAAAGGATTAGTAAGGCTATGAGCCAGTGCAGTGGGGTGTGTACGACTCCATGGGGCAAAGTGGACATAGTGAAGAATTAGTGGCTATCGATTAGTGCAGTGAAGCCTTTGTGACTTCATGGGGCAAAGTGATCATAGCAAAGTATTGGGTGATCGAAGTGGTGGATATCGTATGCTTTACGCACTGAGTGAGAGAAGTGAGGATGGTTGCTATGTTTGGTTGTTTGCCATCACTATGACATGCACACCCCCACCCCCATTATCTGTACACGATTTATTTAGTGGCACCTCAGAGTGTTGTACAGTATGCAGTGCTAACTCTTTGGTTGCAGGTCCAGGTTCAGGTATGGTTTAGTATATTTGTTATAGTTCTGTTTAGCTGCTTATCGCTCATACCAGACTCTTTGTCTGACCTAGAGTTTTACGTCTCTTCTTATTACTCTGGGTGCTCACACGAGTAGACTAGATACATGTTAGCTGGTGATGCGCGAGTAGCGGATTCGGAGGCGAGCATGAGGCTTCCAAGTATGATATATATAGATATTCTGCCTATGTCGTTGCTGGTCACTACTTTGGGCATTAGCAGTGTACCTTTCTTGTTTAGCTTTTTGAGGCAGTTTTTAAAAGTTGTTATAATGTTGGCTTTGGATCATAAGCTGTACTTTGGATTTTCCGCTGCTATGATAGTTTGTTTTCAGCTTATGCACTGTCTCACCTGTTTTATGTCAAGTATGTTGTTATTATATTTTGTTCTATGCGCTGTGAGACATTCTACAGGTTCCTTGTTGATTCTTCGTCTTCTTTTTTTTTCTTTTCTGACGACCTCCCCGTGCTAACTGGACATGAGTACAGCGCACTTTTGGAGTAAATGTCGGTTGGTGCGCGGCGGGTAGTCACATTTGGTATCAGAGCTCTAGGTTGCGTAGTTAACCTAAGGAAAGACACTAGGGAGAGATAGTACATATATGAGAGAGCGTATTTGTGATTACTTTGGTTTTCAAAAGCTATATATATATATATACTATTAGTATAGCTAAGGATGAAGTTGCACTGCACTAGCACCACTATGGAGATGGTTAATCGTTTTCTCTTTACAGATTGAACGATGAGCCGATATGCAAGAGGTGCTGGTAGAGGGGCCAATAATGGGAATGCTGCTGACATGAGGGCGATGTTTACCAACCTCATGAGAGAAATTCTTAGGGATGTGCTGGGGGCAGTTCCAAATTCCGGTAATGGTGGTGGTCCAATAGTGCAGGCGCCTAGGGCCGATTTCGCCAAGCTGTGCAAGGATTACACTCACCTTGGTGGGAAGCCGTTCCACGGAACGGAGTCGGCCACGGATGTTCAGGATTGATTAGATAGCAGTGATCATATCTTCGATGACTTGGGTATCGAGGATGCGATGAAGAGAAGGCTAGCGTCTTGTTAGCTGCAAGGGCGAGCAATGAATTGGTGGAATGCTATTGTTATCCATCTGATCGATCCAAGTGAATATGGGTCGGTTTTAAGCGTTTTGAAGAAGGGATCGGTCCTGTCGTTATTAAAAGGGAGCGGTCGTAGCGCAATATTCCTGGTCGTCCTAAAGCTGGTCGCTTTTAGGTCGCTTCAAACACGAAGTTGTTTCGGTCGTTCCAAAGAACTAAAAGCTTCTGGTCGCTCCGAAGGCCAATGATTACCGATCGCTCCAGATATTCAAGATAGTTGGTCGCTCTAAACATATCAAAGCTCTTGGTCGTTCCAAAGAACTAAAAGCTTCTGGTCGCTCCGAAGGCCAATGATTACCGATCGCTCCAGATATTCAAGATAGTTGGTCGCTCTAAACATATCAAAGCTCTTGATCATTCCAAAAGTACAGAAGATCTCTGGTCGCTCCAAATATACAAGGTACCTGGTCGTTTACTAGCTCCTGATCGCACCAACAAGCTTCAAGGCTTCCTGGTCCGTTTGTTCCAAGCATCCTGGTCGGTCCGCTCCGCATTCTAGTCTCCTGGTCGTCCTTTCTTCTGACGGAAGCTCCTGGTCGGCCAAAGCGCTAGAAACGACCTGTGATGGCGTGACAGCTGGAAACAACTGGTGACAACTGGCAGTGGCATTTCCGTAAATACCGAAAATACCGACCAGGCCCCTGAATACAAGATTTCAGCCATTTCTCCGCCTATAAATAGGACCCTACCTCCATCATTTTGGGGGACTTTTTCTGGAACGACGAGGAGGTGCTGTCTAATTGCTTTCGGGATTTCTCCAAGCATTTCTACATCTCTTCTCTATCATTGATCATAAATCTATGGAGCATTGGAGCATGTGGAGCATAGCTTTCATGGAGGAACAAGCATAAGCATTCCACGCACTTCTTCATTTCTTCTTGATCATTCACCCAAAGATCTAAGGAGCTTTCATCCATGGCTTTCACGGAGAGATTGGCATGAAATACTACAAGCTTTCATCCATTCTTTCAATCGGTTGTAAGGACGAATGCATGTCAAAGGAGCTTGTATGAATGTATAATGGAGCAAACGTTGTAATCTTTTGGTTATTAATGAAATCCAATCTTCAAAGTGGACGTAGACTCGAATAAGAGTCGAACCACTATAAAATTCTTGTCTTCTTTCTTTATTTTGGTATTTTGATGCTCTTGAATGTTAGATATGGCCTCACATAACTCTAAAGGTTTTCTAATGCCCCGCCTCAGAAAAGGTGACGTGCTTCCTAAGCATCTCGCCTCTGATTAGGTAACGTGTTTAGAAATACCATTTTGGTTGTTATACCAATTTTCGGTATCAACAATTAGGCGCCCACCGTGGGGCCAGATCTACTTTCTGGCATCAAATATACTACAAAGATCTTGAGATCTTGAAGCTAAGCCTTAAAATAGCTCGCTCCAGCTTGCGATTTGGACCTTCCGACGAACTCTCCTCAAAGTTCAAGTTGCTTTCTGAAATAATGCCGCCAAAAGCAAATAAGGAAGCTAGAATTAGAATCTCTAACGGAGAAAATCGGGATGAGACCCCCGTGGCTAACCGATTTGAAGTGGGAGAGACATCTAATGGAGGTGTGAATGTCACAAGAGGCGAGCTTGATCAAGCTGTCGCTGGATTGACGCAACAGCTAGAGATAGCTAATAAAGCCATGTTGACAAAACTTGATTCGCTCTTTGCTCTTCAGGCCGCTACGGCAAAGGTGGCCTCTAAGCCCATTCGTGCAGAGGATGCTGGTTCTTCTTCTTCTAGTCCAAATCGGGAAAAATCTTTTCAAGAAATCTCTAATCCTGGTAAAGGAAAGCCCGATAATCCAAAGCAAGCCGCTTGGAACCATAATGGAGAAGCTACTTCTTGTCGAGTTGCCGATGCTGCCAAAGGGGCACTTTCCAATCGAGAAAGGCCAGGGCCCCTAAGTCGCAACCGTGAAGGTTTGCAAAGGCAAGCCTCCGGCCAAGACACAGGCGTCCGCCCCGCAGAAAGCCTCGACGAGAAGGATCGCCTTCTGAAGATGGTCCGACAGATCATGAAGGAGGACAAGCACCGAAACGACAATGAAGCAGAATGGGAATTCGCGCCATCTAAAACCCCCCTTACCGAAAGAATTAAGAAAACAACCTTCCCGCGAAAGTTCAAACCGCCCACCATCCAAGCTTATAATGGGACAGGTGACCCTAATGTGTTCTTGTTCCGATACGATCAACACATGGATGGGGCACAAGCAACTGACGAGCTTAAGTGCTTGTACTTCCCGGTGTATTTGGAGGGGGTTGCGTCATTATGGTTCACAAAGTTGCCTCCCAGATCTATTGATAACTTTGCCACATTGGCAAGATGCTTCCGAGACCAGTTCCGCCTCCAAACAACAAAGGTCAGAGATATCATGTCCCTCAATGAACTAGAACAAGCTCCTGGTGAAACGATAAGGTCTTTCTTGAATCGTTTTAATGCTGCCGCTGCAGAAGTAGGGACCCAAGAGCCAAGGCTAATTCTAATGGCCTTAAAGGGGGGCATTGATAAGCTGTCTGAGTTCGGAAGGTGGCTAAAAAGAAAGAAACCTGAGACGCTAGAAATTTTTTATGACAAAGCCGAGGAATACATGTGTCTTGAAGACGATCCTATCTATTCCATTGGTAATGTCAAAGCTAAGGTGGTCCCGGAAAGGAAGGAAGCTCCCAAAAAGAATACTCAAGAAAATTTTGGGGAAGGTCAAAAGAGAGGAAGTAGCAATGATGCTAGAAATAATAAGGATTCCAAGAAACGGCGTTTCTTCAAGCCAACGGATTTTACTCCGTTAAATGATACAATCGAGCACATATATATGGCAACGAAGGATGCAGAGGGCTATCCGAGCCCAAAGCCAGTAAAGGTGTCCGAAGAAGCTGCAAACTCAGGGAGGTTCTGTCGATTTCACAATCGACCGGGACACGACACTAATGAATGTCGACACCTGAAAAACTTGATTGAAGAATTGATAAGGCAAAATCGTCTCCAGGAGTATGTAAAGCGTTCATCAGATACCGAGCCTGCCCAGGGACAGCAGGTCCATCCAAGTCAAGACAGAAGAACACCTGCGAATATTCCTCGACCTGTTATCAATATAATCAGTGGCGGACCTCATCCTGCAGGGGATACATGGGAGGATATGATCAGGTATACTAATGAACCAAGAAGCATTCTAAAAGGAGACGGTTTTGAGGTTTGCAATAATTCTCTTCGTCGAAAAATGCCTAAAACATCCTGCGAAGATGTTATCTTCCGGGATCGGGATTCCGACGGAATGTTGGTTCCAACTGTTGACCCAATGGTGATCACCATTGGCTTGGGTCTGGCAATAGTAAAGAAGGTGTTGATTGATAACGGAGCATCCGTGAACGTTCTGTTTTACAGTACTTTCTCTAAAATGGGTCTATCCATGGATAATGTGCGAGCTAGCAAAGACAAAATACATGGGTTCACTGGCATACCAACTCAGCCAATCGGTGTGATTGATCTCCTTGTAGAGCTAGGAGAGGGAGAGAGGAAAGTCTCCATGATACAATCTTTCGTTATAATTGACTCACCTTCAGGGTACAATGCATTCTTGGGAAGGCCAGCACTTGCCGACTTCAGGATAGCTCTTGCTCCTTGGTGCTTGATGATGAAGTTCCCGACCGCAAATGGGGTGGGAGTTATCAAAGGGGATCCTCAGGAATCGAGAGAATGCTATATGGCAGAACTGATTAAAGCTCGGAAATACGAAATTCAGAAGGATGCGGAGACTCCTCTCTGCATCCATGAAGCTCCTTTATAGCAATTAATGACCTCCCCCTGCGCTGGAACATATAACGACATGCAGGAAGATATGGACCCACGAAAAATCAGTGCAGGGGATGAAAAGGTAGCACCAGCCGAAGCTACCATTTCCATAGAGATCCATGATAGTGATACAGATAAGCTAATAAAGATAGGCTCCCAATTGGACCCTATGCTGCAAAAGGAATTGATTAGTTTTTTGAAAGCAAATTTGGATGTCTTCGCTTGGAGTCACTCAGATATGTGCGGGATACCTCCAGACGTAATAGTGCATAAGCTGAATATTGACCCCAACGTGCGCCCGGTGAAGCAGAAAAGACGGATGCAGGGCCCAGAAAGGTCTGAAGCTTTGAAAGATGAAGTGGATAGGCTATTGACGAATAATTTCATTCGAGAATCCACCTATCCTAATTGGGTGTCCAATCCGGTCCTTGTGAAAAAACCAAACGGCAAATGGCGAGTGTGTGTTGATTATTCTGACTTGAATAAGGCTTGCCCAAAAGATAGTTTCCCCCTACCTCGAATTGATCAACTTGTTGATGCAATAGCGGGGCATGAACTATTGTCTTTCATGGATGCATATTCCGGATACAATCATATTATGATGCACGAGCCAGACCAGGTGCCACCTACCAACGCTTGGTGAACGCGATGTTCAAAACTCAAATTGGAAAGACTATGGAGGTTTATGTTGACGACATGCTGGTAAAATCCAAAGAGGCAAAGAATCATATAGAGGATCTTGATGAAATGTTCCAAATCCTGAGGAGATACGGCATGAAGCTCAATCCACTTAAGTGCTCGTTCGGCATAGCATCGGGAAAATTTCTTGGTTTCATGGTAAATGCTCGGGTCATTGAAGCAAACCCAGCACAAGTGATTGCTTTACGAGAAATGCAAGCTCCACGGACTAAGAAAGAACTCCAATGCTTAAATGGCAAGGTAGCAGCATTGAGCCGCTTCATCTCAAGGGCGACGGACAGGTGCATTCCCCTATTTGATGCATTAAAAAGGGAAAAGAAAAGCTTCCAGTGGACTCCCGAATGCCAGCAAGCATTTGAAGATCTCATCAAGCACATGGAATCCCCTCCGATGCTATCAAAGCCTAGGGATGGAGAAAGCTTGCTCTTATACCTTGCAGTGTCATCCCATGCGTTGAGCGCAGCACTCGTTAGGGAGGAAGACAAAGTGCAGTGGCCAGTATACTACATTAGCAAAAGGTTTACCGGGGCAGAGATGAACTATCCAATGATAGAAAAGCTTGCATATGCCTTGCTCATCGCATCACAAAAGCTCAGACCCTATTTCCAATCCCACTCTATTAAAGTCCTTACCGACCAACCCTTGAAACAGGTATTGTTCCGTCCAGAAACTTCGGGGAGACTTTTGAAATGGAATATTGAACTCAGCCAATATGATATCACTTACTACCCCAGAAAGGCAATAAATGGACAAGCTTTGGCCGACTTTATCGCTGAATTCACTGACAGGGGAGAGGAAATGGAGGAAACTAACGAATTGGCCGTTAGGTGGAAACTTTTTGTTGATGGCGCTAAGAATGAATATTGTGCTGGGGCAGGGATAGTATTCGAAACCCCAGAAGGACGACATGTATGCTGTGCTCTGCGGTTTGAATTCCCCATCACCAACAACGAGGCCGAATATGAAGCGTTACTTGGAGGATTGCGGGTTGCAAAAGAATTAAGCCTGAAAAGTCTACTAATATTCAGCGATTCACAGCTAATGGTTTCTCAAATCAAAGGTGAATTTCAGACTAAGATGGGAAGGCTTCCGACATATCTGCTTAAAGCCAAAGATCTTCTCGACAACTTGGAATATTATTCTATCTCTCATATTCCCCGCAGAGAAAATTGGAAGGCAGATTCCTTATCAAAGCTGGCTAGCACCGGAGATCCTCAAATCTTCGATCTAGTTCCTGTGGAAGTATTATCTAGTTCCAGCATTGAGGAATCCGATATAGACTGGGTTATGGAAGCAACCAATGAGCCCGACTCATGGATGACCCCTATAAAAAACTATATACTTCACGGAACACTTCCTGAGAAACCAAAGGATCGCAAAAAACTGCTCCGAAAGTCTCGCCTATATCTCGTCCAAGACGGTCATTTATACAGGAGAGGATATTCAACGCCATTACTACGGTGTGTAACAAAGGAGGAATCTAAAGCGATTTTGGCGGAGCTACATGAAGGATATTTTGGAGGTCATGTTGGTGGACAGACTCTTGCCAAAAAGGTCCTTCGATATGGTTATTTTTGGCCCGATGTGAACTTCGACTCAATGACATTCACTAAGAAATGCGACCGGTGCCAGAAATTTGCAAAAATTCCAAGAGCTCCGTCAACTGAGTTGACACAGATGTTGAGTCCTTGGCCATTCGCTGTCTGGGGCATAGACTTGATTGGAGCACTACCTACCGCAAAATCGAGCTTCAAATATGCTATAGTGGCCGTGGATTACTTTAACAAATGGGCTGAAGCTGAACCATTGGCAACTATCACATCGAAGAAGGTAATCAACTTTGTGTTGAAAAATATCATATGCAGGTTTGGGGTTCCACAGAACATTATCACCGACAATGGCACGCAATTTGAAAGTGATGAATTCATGGATTTCTGCAACAAATATCATATTCAGAAAAGTTTTGCAGCAGTTGCCCACCCGCAGGCCAACGGGCAAGTTGAGGCAGTCAACAAAATCCTGAACTCCACCATTAAAAAGCATCTCGAGAAAGCTATGGGCAACTGGATTGAAGAATTACCACTTGCCCTATGGGCTTATCGTACAACTCACAAAACTGCAACAGGGCATACTCCATTCTCTTTGGCATTTGGCTCGGAAGCGATGATACCTGTGGAATTGGAAGTTCCTACTCACCGCAGAGTACACTTTAGCCAGGAAGAGAATGAAAAGCTGCAACTTGAAGCTCTCGACCTACTTGAGGAAAGAAGAACCGAAGCAGAACTTAGAATGGTTGCCCATCAGAGAAGAGTTGCTCGACACTTCAATCAAAAGGTCAGGCATAGAACATTCGAAGTGGGAGACTTGGTGTTAAAGAAAATCATGACCGCAACAGGAGTCTTTGGCCCCAATTGGGAAGGTCCATTTGTCATCGACCAAATGCTTCTTGACGGTACCTTTAAACTCAAAACTACATATGGAATAGAACTCCCAAGGGCCTGGAACAGTGATCACCTTCATCGTTATTTCAAATGATTTTCTAACTCATGTTCTTTTGTATTTTGTATGAAATTACATGAGTATGAATCCATCAGCACTTCTGATTCTGTCTAAGCTTTATATTCGCATGTCTTTGATCATATATCCAAAAGATGCACAGCTATGGTTACAGGACACGATACCTCCGTCATCCTGTTTTCCGACATAAAACTCGCCATAGCTTTACTGAAGAAATATGGTCCAAAAGCAGGCGCAAATTTAACCCAAACCCTCTCCGAGGATTCTCAGTCGAATAATAAACTGAGTCTTCTCCAGGGGTGCTCGGTCAAATAACCCAAAGTCAGACAAAATCTGATCGCGTTATAACCGAGTTTCTTAACCCAAACCCTCTCCGAGGATTCTCAGTCGAATAATAAACTGAGTCTTCTCCAGGGGTGCTCGGTCAAATAACCCAAAGTCAGACAAAATCTGATCGTGTTATAACCGAGTTTCTTAACCCAAACCCTCTCCGAGGATTCTCAGTCGAATAATAAACTGAGTCTTCTCCAGGGGTGCTCGGTCAAATAACCCAAAGTCAAACAAAATCTGATCGTGTTATAACCGAGTTTCTTAACCCAAACCCTCTCCGAGGATTCTCAGTCGAATAATAAACTGAGTCTTCTCCAGGGGTGCTCGGTCAAATAACCCAAAGTCAGACAAAATCTGATCGCGTTATAACTGAGTTTCTTAACCCAAACCCTCTCCGAGGATTCTCAGTCGAATAATAAACTGAGTCTTCTCCAGGGGTGCTCGGTCAAATAACCCAAAGTCAGACAAAATCTGATCGCGTTATAACCGAGTTTCTTAACCCAAACCCTCTCCGAGGATTCTCAGTCGAATAATAAACTGAGTCTTCTCCAGGGGTGCTCGGCCAAATAACCCAAAGTCAGACAAAATCTGATTGTGTTATAACCGAGTCTCTTGACTCAAACCCTCTCCGAGGATTCTCAGTCGAATAATAAACTGAGCCTTCTCCAGGGGTGCTCGGCCAAATAACCCAAAGTCAGACAAAATCTGATCGCGTTATAACCGAGTTTCTTAACCCAAACCCTCTCCGAGGATTCTCAGTCGAATAATAAACTGAGTCTTCTCCAGGGGTGCTCAGTCAATAAGTCAAAGTCAGAAAAAACTTGACTACGATATTACTGAGTCTTTGACAAGGAAAACCTTCAAAAGGCATTCAAACATTTCTCGAATACCCAACGCATTAGGACGCAAAGGATGGAGAATTCCAAACAAAGCATGCAAGGTTCGTATAAAGAATCAAAAGCATCCAAATATCCACCTTCGATATATAAAGGTTGAAACAATCCATTGGTACGGGGGCATATCACATATCACGACACAAAACGAAAAGCAGCTCCTTGATTTCTCACATACCAAAGGATCACCTCAACCGTTTATAAGTGGGAAATTCATAAATAAGCAAAATGTGTAAAGTGTAATGTACAAACCAGAATGCGCAGAAGAAAGTAATAACAAGGTCAAAAGCACCAAAACACAGAACATCGTCACATACACATACCAAAATAAAACTACCAGTGTCGCGTACACAACCAAAAGTAGGTGATAAAAAGAGTCATGAAGCGAGGACTGGCACTCGCTTGATACATCCAGTCATACAATATCTACAAACACCGGATCTGAAACCCCCAAGTCAAGCATTCTTACCAAGAGATTTCTCCCCATCACAAGGGGAAGGGGGAAGGACCTCGCTTCCCTGGCCCAAAAGTTCGACAATCATCTTATCCCTGGACTTGAGAGCTCGAATGAGGAGGGCCTTATCTTCCTCCAAAAGAGCTATACGCTTAAGATGCTCACGATTCAGCCCCGAAAGATTGTTGACAAGGTCATGCCATCCTGTCAAGTCTTTAGCCAAGTAATTGCTAAGCATGTCAAAATGTCTTTCAAGCCAATCTTTCGCTTTGTCAAGCTGAGTCAGCCCATCAAGCTGAATAGAGTTCACGTCATCAGCAAGCACTCTGTAATCGGACGGGTGTATATCAGGGTTAATAAACACCCCATCCAAGCAGTATCCTTTGAACCGATCAGCAAGCTCGGGATGACATGACAAGACACAATATTGGGGTCTATTTATGATAACTCGAAGCTCCTTTAGGGAAGGGGTTCTCACAGCAGAATCACTAGTTGCAGAACAAGCTTCAGGCACAGGAGATTTACCAGCTCTGCGCTGTCTTTTAGAATCACTATCCTCTTGTTGGGGGTTTTCTGGAATATCATGTTTACCTGTCATCCTGTACAGAAATTTCATAAATTTTTTGGTCAACAATCAAGTTCAAGCAGTGTTGTGAGCTAAACTGATCGGTCATGATTAGTCAAACAAGAATGGTCGGCCTGAAAATTATCTAAGGCTGATCGCTTTAAAATCTAAAACGCTGGTCACCCAAGATTGGCCTTGGTAGGTTTATATCAAACTTCGTCATAGCGCGATCCAAACTCCACCAAAGCCTTACTCAGCTCTAAAGGAGATCGGTTTTAGGGGGATCACACACAAAAGCTAACCTGAATCGGTCAAACCTTGTTCGCTCTAAAGTGGTAAGGATCTGATCGTGCCAGAAAGGGTAAAACTCTGGTCGCTCCCGACATAGACAATACCGATCGCTTAAAAATCAGTCAAAATTTAATCTAGTTCTAGTCGCACAAAACTAGCCTCGATTGGGTCGATAAAAACATCCCAAGGCTGGTCGTTCTACGATTAGTCTGAAAATAATCATACCCTGGTCGGTCAAGATTCAAATCCATCTGGATCGTTCATATCGGGTAAAACTAAAAATAGCCTATTCTGGTCGGTCGAAGGAGGATCGGCTCATCTAAAAACCGACCATACCACTATTCTAAAAACGACCAGTCTGGTCGCGCAAATGAAAGGAAACTTGAATTTTAGTTGCAAATGCACAGTAAAAACATCAAAAATAATGATACAAAGAGATGATTCTAGAAGGAAAATCAAAGCATGCATCACAAAAAGATTTCATACGCATCAGTCAGTCAAGCATTTGCACAAACAAGTCGTGATCGCTGCAAAAATGACATAAAAATTGCTCATTTTGAAATCATCACTCCCCTATTCCGTTAGGGTGGCTCGGTTGAAACCGCGCTCAAATGATTAATGATGTCAACAACGAAGGTTTACAAAGAACTATTGTGACTTCTTCCTCAAACTCATTCTACTCCAAACTCAAAGTCAACGTTGGGATGCATACAATGTACCTGGGATTTGGAAGAATAGTTCGGGTTGGTAAAGCAGCAGCTTGAATCGGCAAGGAAGTAAGCTAAAGATCGAGCAATTTGTTTTTTAAAGAATGGAAAGCCACCATTGATGAAGATTTTGACCAAGAAGAAATGGAGAAGGAAATGACGGGTTGAATTAATTATATAGGTTTAATTTGGTCTCTCCGGATTTTTAGGAATTGTCTCTTCGTCTTCCAGAATTTGGCTTTTTCGTGCGTTCCAAAACTGGAGAAAAGACCGACCTCTACTTGCCACATTTAAAACCGACCCCCCAAGCTAATTCCAGAACCGACCCATGAGAACTGCGCCCAAGACCGACCTTTAATTGAAGCAGATCGATCCACTAATGTTTCGAAGCCCACAGTTTTTATAAAAACTATGAAACTTCGAGGGGAAAAATGTTATCCATCTGATCGATCCAAGTGAATATGGGTCGGTTTTAAGCGTTTTGAAGAAGGGATCGGTCCTTTCGTTATTAAAAGGAAGCGGTCGTAGCGCAAGATTCCTGGTCGTCCTAAAGCTGGTCGCTTTCAGGTCGCTTCAAACACGAAGTTGTTTCGGTCGTTCCAAAGAACTAAAAGCTTCTGGTCGCTCCGAAGGCCAATGATTACCGATCGCTCCAGATATTCAAGATAGTTGGTCGCTCTAAACATATCAAAGCTCTTGGTCGTTCCAAAGAACTAAAAGCTTCTCGTCGCTCCGAAGGCCAATGATTACCGATCGCTCCAGATATTCAAGATAGTTGGTCGCTCTAAACATATCAAAGCTCTTGATCATTCCAAAAGTACAGAAGATCTCTGGTCGCTCCAAATATACAAGGTACCTGGTCGTTTACTAGCTCCTGATCGCACCAACAAGCTTCAAGGCTTCCTGGTCCGTTTGTTCCAAGCATCCTGGTCGGTCCGCTCCGCATTCTAGTCTCCTGGTCGTCCTTTCTTCTGACGGAAGCTCCTGGTCGGCCAAAGCGCTAGAAACGACCTGTGATGGCGTGACAGCTGGAAACAACTGGTGACAACTGGCAGTGGCATTTCCGTAAATACCGAAAATACCGACCAGGCCCCTGAATACAAGATTTCAGCCATTTCTCCGCCTATAAATAGGACCCTACCTCCATCATTTTGGGGGACTTTTTCTGGAACGACGAGGAGGTGCTGTCTAATTGCTTTCGGGATTTCTCCAAGCATTTCTACATCTCTTCTCTATCATTGATCATAAATCTATGGAGCATTGGAGCATGTGGAGCATAGCTTTCATGGAGGAACAAGCATAAGCATTCCACGCACTTCTTCATTTCTTCTTGATCATTCACCCAAAGATCTAAGGAGCTTTCATCCATGGCTTTCACGAAGGGATTGGCATAAAATACTACAAGCTTTCATCCATTCTTTCAATCGGTTGTAAGGACGAATGCATGTCAAAGGAGCTTGTATGAATGTATAATGGAGCAAATGTTGTAATCTTTTGGTTATTAATGAAATCCAATCTTCAAAGTGGACGTAGACTCGAATAAGAGTCGAACCACTATAAAATTCTTGTCTTCTTTCTTTATTTTGGTATTTTGATGCTCTTCAATGTTAGATATGGCCTCACATAACTCTAAAGGTTTTCTAACGCCCCGCCTCTGAAAAGGTGACGTGCTTCCTAAGCATCTCGCCTCTGATTAGGTAACGTGTTTAGAAATACCATTTTGGTTGTTATACCAATTTTCGGTATCAACAGCTATTAAGACAGCCACTCCAGAGGATCAGGTTACTTGGGATCAGTTTAAGGCTCGCTTTAGAGACAAGTTTATCCCGGCTGCTCAGAAGTCGGAATTGTTTAGAAAGTTCTTGGAGCTTAAACAAAATGGTAGAGCAGTCTCTGACTATATTGCTGAGTTCGACACTTTGTCGAAGTATGGACTATCTCTTATCGATGCTCCTGAGAAGAAGAATGAGAAGTTCATTACTGGTTTAGATGGATACTTGGGGGAAAGGCTTATCAACCACATCGATGAGACTTTTGAATCGATTGTGGGGAAATCTTTGAGATAAGAGAGTCTTTACCCCAAGTCAAAGACTGAGGTTGCATCTGCAGAAGGGCTGAAGCCACAAGCAGGCGGTGGAGGCAAGAATAACACTCAGAATAAGAGGAAACATAACCAAGCTAAGGATGGTCATAAAAAGAGCAAGAAAGATGTTAAGTGCTTCAGTTGTGGTAAGAAGGGCCATTATGCCAAATAGTGTCGGGCCAAGCCAGCGGATAGGAAGTGCTACAACTGTGGCCAAGTGGGACATCATAAGGATAAATGTCCACAACCTCTTAAAGAGAAGCAGATTGTGAAAGTATATGCTTTCCTTCTTCGTCGAATGCCCCAACTGTGGCGGAGAAAGGAAAGAATGTCATCATTCAAGGTATGCTTTCTATTTATGATGTACCAGTTCAAGTTTTGTTTGATATTGGGGCTTCCCATTCCTTCATATCTAGTGACCTGGTAGATAGGTTGGGACTGGAACCCGAGATAGTCGATAGACCGTTGGTTGTGACGAATCCGATTGGTGGTTCGACTAACCTTAGTATGATTTGCCGAAATTTGGTCTTATCGAGTCATGGATGTATGTTTGTGATTGCTTTGTTTTGGGCTTTACTGGGTATGGCATTATATTAGGGGACGATTGGCTCCAAAGATACGGGGTGGTGGTAGACTGTGAGGGATTTTTGGTGACAGTTAGGGCGAATGATGGATGGAGGGTAGTGTTTGGTAGTCTACGTAGTGATGGGGTAATGGATAGTTTTATAAATTCCCTCGACATCCCGCATGATGAGCTGTCGGATGTGCCCGTGGTTGGCCAGTATCCGGACGTCTTCAAGGAGGTGACCGGGCTTCCACCACACCGAGAGATTGAGTTCTGTATTGATTTAGTGAAAGATGCTAGACCTATAGTGATGCCACTTCGTCGTATGGCACCAAGGGAGCAGCGAGAGCTCGGGGTGCAAGTAAGCGATCTTTTGAAGAAGGGGTTTATTAGAAGAAGTGTCTCCGAGTGGGGAGCACCAGTTGTGTTTGCCACTAAGGCAGATGGTTCCCTTCGGTTGTGTGTGGACTATCGCGAATTGAATAAGGTGACGAGGAAGAATAAGTATCCTCTACCACGGATAGATGATTTGTTTGATCAACTGGAAGGAGCACGAGTGTTCTCCCAGTTGGACCTCGCGACAGGATTTCATCAGCTACGAGTAGCGGATGAGAGTGTTCCGAAAACAGCATTTAGGACGTCGTCTGGATTCTATGAGTGGTTGGTCATGCCATTTGGGTTGACCAATGCACCGGCATATTTCGTGGATCTTATGAATCGAGTATTCAGAGATCAGTTGAATAAGTTTGTTCTTGTGTTCATAGATGACATCCTTGTTTACTGGAGGACAGAGGAAGAACACAAGGGGCATTTGAGGATAGTGATGGAGGTGTTGAGAAAACACCAATTGAAAGCGAAATTTTTTAAGTGTCACTTCTGGAGGAGGGAAGTGAGATTCTTGGGCCATGTTGTTTCAGAGAATGGTATTTCCGTGGACCCTGCGAAGGTGGCTACGGTACAGGATTGGCCTATGCCCAAGAATGCAATAGATGTGAGAAGCTTCTTGGGGTTAGCGGGATATTATCGTAAGTTTATCCAGGAATTCTCCAAGATAGCAGCACCGTTGACTCAGTTGACTAAGAAGAATCAAGCCTTCGTCTCGGACGGAGTGTGTGAGAATGCATTCAAGAGTCTAAAAGAAAAGTTGACGCGTGCGCCAGTATTAGTCATTCCTAAAGGGAATGAAGAGATGACGGTATACACGGATGCTTGTGGTACCGAACTAGGTGCTGTATTGATGCAAGGAGGTAGGGTTGTAGCTTATGCTAGTCGGCAATTAAAGCCGCATGAAAAAAAGTATCCTACCCATGATTTGGAACCGGCATCGATCGTGTTCGCGTTAAAGATGTGGAGACATTATCTCTTGGGAGAAAGATTTGAGTTGTTTACCGATCATAAATCGTTAAAGTATCTCTTCTCTCAGAAGGATCTAAATCTGCGACAGCAAAGATGGCTAGAGTTCTTGGCTTCGTATGATTTTGATATCGCATATACACCTGGGAAAGGTAATGCGGTAGCCGATGCCTTGAGTAGGAGACATGCCAGTTTAGGGGCTATGTTTCTTGAATGGAAGCAACTAGAGTATATCGCAGGGTATGATTTCAGACCAAAATGTGAATTAGATCCAGAGATATTAGCTAGTTTGATGATCAGACCCACCTTGATTGAGCGGATTGTGTAACACCCCACCTCCGTTAAGGTCACTCACAAAGGGAATGCCTTAACTTTGGTGGAGTATTTTAGTAAACAGAACAGAAACTTACAAGACAGATAAAACAGTACTTGAAAATTTTTAACTTTATTACAGCGGAAACAGAAATTAATATGGTTACATCCTTTCAATTTCAGAATTCAAGTACAAAATATCAGTCTTGTACAAAAGCCTTCAAAATTCATAGTTTAAAATCATAATCCCCATGGAACGGAAGCTATACAGAGCCAAGCCATACTTTAAGCACTTCAAGCAAAGAGAAATCCGGATCAAGCTAAAGTATTTCCCTCCTTGGATAACCCGGGGGGGAAACGGAAGAAAGGAGGCGAAACAACAAGGGTCAGACAAAAAGTCTGGCAAGTCCAGTGACTTTCAGCATATGAACAGATAATAATAATATGATATGAACATAAAACTGGATGTGAGATAACTATAACATGTGTAGCAGATATAACAGAAAAACAGAATGATATAAACTATTGTTTTACACTTCTCTGCACTAATAATAGAATAGCAGAATTAGGTGTCACCCTAATGTCTAAATTGAAGCAGGAACGGGTACAGAATACTTTAATAGAAACAGAATGCTAATAATGGGCCTTTACTACCCGATCAGAAACAGACAGAAGAAGAAACAGATTTATCCCTATGGAGACAGAATGTGGAATTAGGTGTACACTAGTAATGGGCCTTTACCACCCGAACAGACGGTACCACACAGAAACAGACAGGTGTTACCACCCAACAGAAACAGACGGTACCAACAGAAACAGACAGAACTAAGCGTACCCTAAAACCCTACCCCAAGCGATCGGCTCCCTAATACATAAATATCCTGTGTCGGCCCCACAGTAGGGTGTATCACTCCCTAAAGTGACAACCAATTGGCACAGACCTATTTACAGATGTCACGGCGTCTTACATCCTCAGAGGCAGACCGGGGTCCATGCACGCACATGACCCGGTTGGAACGCACCATCAACACCCCTCGCCATTATCAGAGTGAACCACTTATAATTAGTTCAGTAAGCGTGCCCGGACCCTACCTACTGTTGGGTCAAAGTTTTGATACCAGAAAGGGTTACTGACTAATATGGGTCCCAAACAACAGATGACACAAGTAATTCCCCTCCTAACCTTGTGTCCCCAGACTAACAGATTTCAGATTGACTTGTTTACAAGTTCAGACATACATAATTCAGATTTACTAATTCACAAATTAAGTTAACAAGTTTTCAGACTAACAGGTCAGATGTACAGATTTTTCAGATTTGTCTAACTTTGTATTGGGCCTACAGATTCATGGACGGGTTTTACTACATCTATTAATCCCTTTGGTTTAACCCTATTTTCCCCAATACGTTTTAGACGTCATTCTTATATTAGGTTTTGCATTAATTAATTATTAATGCACAGACCTCTCACATTAGGTCGGTAGCTTGTGGCCGCTGGATATGCCGGGCGGTTCCGGGCAGACTTCTGCCACAAGCCAGACCTAACCTCGTGTCTTACGCATGTTATGACTAACTTCTCACATTAGAACCTATTGTTTGCGGCCACTGGATGTGCCGGGCGGTTCCGGGCAGATTTACGCCGCAAACTCATTCTAACATCGAGTTAGCCATGTTTATCTTTGCGGCCAATTAAATAATAATTTACCGTTTATGCGCACGCCCAATATATATGCCAATTCAGATTATATCAATAACAGGATGATTATATCAACATAGCAGATAACAGATTTTATTTGACTTAACGGATTTAACAGATTTAGCAACTTAGCAGATTTTGGCATATAACAGGTTAGGCATTTCAACCGACAAATCTAACAGATTAGGCATTTCAACCTAATTAGCAGTCTAGGCAATATAACAAAACTAGTAGTTTAGGCAACTTGACAAATTAGCAGATTTAGCAAATTTAATATTTCTAAAAGTTCTATTTACATGCCTTGCCCAATCATAAATTGGCCTAAATTCATATGCCTTCATAATTGTCATGATTCACAACATATACTCCATGTTTGCATAAGCGCAGAATATGGACATAATTTGCCATATAACATATGTTCCAATTTTTGGTAAACTAGCATCTTACAGCAGATTCACATATAAGTTATACCAAATATAACCATTAATTTCAATGCATGCCATATATCCAAAAATCCTTATTTAGGTGTAATAATAGATATCCTAATTAATGTAAATCTTTACACCTAAGTTTCCATATCTTCTTCTTTTTGAGTCATGAATCATTATGCAAACTATACCCAACAATATAAATCTTTAAATCATATCTTCTAAAAATCAGATCTTGACTTTTATATGCATTTTGTCCAAAGTCTCAAATCATATGTAATCTTACAATGGTTCCTCTTTTCTTCTATCATAGAATATGCATAGATCCAAATCTAGTTTACAACATATGCTCATTAATTACAATTCTAAATTACAACATAACTATGCATACAACATGCATAAATTATATGTTCATAGTCAGATTTATGCATATGTCCAATATATTTTATGCCTCGTACCTAAAGTCATACATTCAATTTAGTCTTGTCAAATTTCGCATCATTCATTATTTATCCCAAAATTTGCGTTCATACGTTCATCTCTTATGAGATTAGGCACAGGCTCGTGGTAGCCTGGCTATAAAAACAGAAAAGAAGAAAAGGGATAAAGAACAGTCACAGAAAAACAAATCTGACAGAAGAGAATATATATATACAACCTCAGATTCAGAATTAAAAACATATCAAAATTATAATTAACGTCTATAGCGGAAAATAACTGTACTTGCCTTGATTGGATTAAAGAAAGAACTTTAACTTGTTGTAGAATCTTTGCAGAAACTTTAATCTCTAGTTTGAATTGAGTTGCTTAGGCTGATGTTGATTATCTTCTAGTTTTAATTCCAGCAGACCAGCGACGCCATTTTTATTAGAAGAAGAGAGCAATGGAGGCTAGAGAATTGTGTAAGAAACCTAGGTAGAGTCTAGGGTCATTTTTATAGGGTTTATGAACTGATTAGGACCATCGATGTTGCTTGGATTGATCGTAGCCATTCATCCTAAGGAGAGACCAATTAGAGCCTGCCACCTAGCCCTAATGACAAAGCAGACTGCAGAAAATCGACCAACATAGAATAGGCCAGCCAGGTTGGGCTGGGTTCGACCTGGCTCTAGACCAGGTCGACAGCCCTGTCGACCTGGCTAGACCAGGTCGACAGCCCAGTCGACCTGGGTGCCTTAGGCGGGTGTTCTTCCGCCCTGGCCAATTGGGCCCGATTTTTAATTTTAAACTTAATTCAGAAACTTCCGGAGGCTATATCTTCTTCATACGGACTCCGTTTTTCGAAAACTCGGACTCTATTTCGCGTATTTTTCCGAGACGAACGCAATGGCGTATCCCGTTTCCCTTAGTTCTTTGATTTCAAATTAATTATACTTTAATTTGTTAATTCCACAGTTATAGAATACACGGGGTGTTACATTCTCCCCCACTTAAAAGGATTTCGTCCCCGAAATCTTCAAGTTAAGAAGAATGTGTCCTACCATCCAATCACCCATCTACTCAACCATCATCCACAAGCATCCATTGTCCTTAGAAAACTTCTAATGTTGTATGAACATATGCAAAAGTGTGTGTATATGTTCCTTATCTAATGCAAAGATCAGGCGGTCTACTGATTCAGTTGACCTCCTTAATGCGAATTATGTCAGTGCCATGAGTCCAACATGTATGCAATAGAATTCTGATGATATATACTATTTCTATATGAGTGCACAACCATTCACTCAAATGCAACATCCATGTGCTGAATCAACCAATTTGCATCCACAAGAATTGAAAAATGCTCACCCATCCATATGCAGTATGAGAGTGTTTTCGAGCCGATCTAGTGCCTAGTGTGTGTGTATATGCATCCACGGGCAACCACTAGCAACCACTTGCATCCACTTGCAACCATCAAACATAACATGTCTCAAACACATGTTTACACCCATTAGTTTCTACCTAAAGTTCAAATATTCGATCGATAGGATACAGTCGAATGATGGAAGCGAGTACAGATAGAACGAAAATTTGGTTCCCATTAGACATGGGTCCTAAGTATCGGCCCCAAAGACCGAAACCAATATCAAATTGACACCCTACGAAAACTCAGAATGTATGCGTCATACTTGACGCCTAACACAGATATCCCTCAAACCCCAGTCTCAAACAGATGATCCATAACCCTTATGGGTCTGAGTCTATAGCGGAATTCAGAAATAATACTAGCATTAAAGTGCAGAGTATCGATTACAAAATCAAAATACCAAAATCAGAAAAAGTCACAATCAGATAAAGAAATAAAACCTACTATAGAAATTTTCCTATTTCTATCCTAGCCACTAGCCTCAAGAGTGTTCGCCTGCCCTCCTTGTCCTCGTCTCTTCGGGCAGTCCATAGTGAAGTGTCCCATCTCCCCACAGTTGAAGCAAGCGCCCTTCCTTTTTCTGCAATCCTTGTTCAGATGAGTTGAGCTCCCATAAGTAAAGCACTTTTTCCCCTTCTTATCTTCAGGCTTCTCATCCTTCTTTTGTGTTTCCTTTTTGGGCCCCGCTTTCTTATTCTGTGGTTCTTCCTTCTTTGTCTCTTTTGGGCCCTTGTCTTCCTCGTGCAGTAGTGCCATATCCACCAATTTCTCGTAAGTTGCTCCCATGGGTACATGGGTCATGGCTAGGCTGTGCAGTGGCTCATTCAATCCTTTAACAAAGCGGAGAGCCTTTTTATGCTGAGTGTTGACTAAATCCAATCCGAACTTGCTAGTTGGTTGAACTGGTTGACGTATTCCTTGACCGTCATACTTCCTTGCTTAAGAGACAAGAACTTTTCCAATTGTAAACTTCGTTCAGCTTGCGAGAGGAATTTTGTCTCAAACCTTGTTCTGAAATCCATCCATGTCTCAACCAGCCTCTCGGCGTTAGTGACTTCCCACCAGTAGGAAGCTTCGTCTTTGAGCAGCCATACTGCCAACTGTACCTTCTGCCTATCGTCCACCTCGAAGATAACGAATAGATCCTCAGTTTCTTTGAGCCAATTCCTAGCTTCTACGAATGATTCAGTTCCTTTGAAATCCTTCCCACCCATGGCCCTAAAATCTCTACAGATCTTTGAGAAAGCAATTGCACGAGGAGGGGGTGGAGGAGGGGGATCATTTGCTGGACCTGCAGCGGCGGTCCTAGCCTCAAGATATTGACGAAACCAACCGGGTACATGAACACCCTCTGGTATCTCAGATGCTTCAGACATGCTGGAACGAAAAAGGAAAGGTTCAATACAAAAAGGACTGAGAGAAAGATATATGGCTCTTGGGGATCATGTTTTTCAAAATAAGCTTTATTTTTGAAAATACTTCTTTTCAAAACCTTTTTGAAAACAGTTTTCAAAAACTTTACCCAATCTGGTAACCTTCAGCTCTGATACCAAGTGTAACACCCCACCTCCGTTAAGGTCACTCACAAAGGGAATGCCTTAACTTTGGTGGAGTATTTTAGTAAACAGAACAGAAACTTACAAGACAGATAAAACAGTACTTGAAAAATTTTAACTTTATTACAGCGGAAACAGAAATTAATATGGTTACATCCTTTCAATTTCAGAATTCAAGTACAAAATATCAGTCTTGTACAAAAGCCTTCAAAATGCATAGTTTAAAATCATAATCCCCATGGAACGGAAGCTATACAGAGCCAAGCCATACTTTAAGCACTTCAAGCAAAGAGAAATCCGGATCAAGCTAAAGTATTTCCCTCCTTGGATAACCTGGGGGGGGAAATGGAAGAAAGGAGGCGAAACAACAAGGGTCAGACAAAAAGTCTGGCAAGTCCAGTGACTTTCAGCATATGAACAGATAATAATAATATGATATGAACATAAAACTGGATGTGAGATAACTATAACAGGTGTAGCAGATATAACAGAAAAACAGAATGATATAAACTATTGTTTTACACTTCTCTGCACTAATAATAGTATAGCAGAATTAGGTGTCACCCTAATGTCTAAATTGAAGCAGGCACGGGTACAGAATACTTTTATAGAAACAAAATGCTAATAATGGGCCTTTACTACCCGATCAGAAACAGACAGAAGAAGAAACAGATTTATCCCTATGGAGACAGAATGTGGAATTAGGTGTACACTAGTAATGGGCCTTTACCACCCGAACAGACGGTACCACATAGAAACAGACAGGTGTTACCACCCAACAGAAACAGACGGTACCAACAGAAACAGACAGAACTAAGCGTACCCTAAAACCCTACCCCAAGCGATCGGCTCCCTAATACATAAATATCCTGTGTCGGCCCCACAGTAGGGTGTATCACTCCCTAAAGTGACAACCAATTGGCACAGACCTATTTACAGATGTCACGGCGTCTTACATCCTCAGAGGCAGACCGGGGTCCATGCACGCACATGACCCGGTTGGAACGCACCATCAACACCCCTCGCCATTATCAGAGTGAACCACTTATAATTAGTTCAGTAAGCGTGCCCGGACCCTACCTACTGTTAGGTCAAAGTTTTGATACCAGAAAGGGTTACTGACTAATATGGGTCCCAAACAACAGATGACACAAGTAATTCCCCTCCTAACCTTGTGTCCCCAGACTAACAGATTTCAGATTGACTTGTTTACAAGTTCAGACATACAGAATTCAGATTTACTAATTCACAAATTAAGTTAACAAGTTTTCAGACTAACAGGTCAGATGTACAGATTTTTCAGATTTGTCTAACTTTGTATTGGGCCTACAGATTCATGGACGGGTTTTACTACATCTATTAATCCCTTTGGTTTAACCCTATTTTCCCCAATACGTTTTAGACGTCATTCTTATCTTAGGTTTTGCATTAATTAATTATTAATGCACAAACCTCTCACATTAGGTCGGTAGCTTGTGGCCGCTGGATATGCCGGGCGGTTCCGGGCAGACTTCTGCCACAAGCCAGACCTAACCTCGTGTCTTACGCATGTTATGACTAACTTCTCACATTAGAACCTATTGTTTGCGGCCACTGGATGTGCCGGGCGGTTCCGGGCAGATTTACGCCGCAAACTCATTCTAACCTCGAGTTAGCCATGTTTATCTTTGCGGCCAATTAAATAATAATTTACCGTTTATGCGCACGCCCAATATATATGCCAATTCAGATTATATCAATAACAGGATGATTATATCAACATAGCAGATAACAGATTTTATTTGACTTAACGGATTTAACAGATTTAGCAACTTAGCAGATTTTGGCATATAACAGGTTAGGCATTTCAACCGACAAATCTAACAGATTAGGCATTTCAACCTAATTAGCAGTCTAGGCAATATAACAAAACTGGTAGTTTAGGCAACTTGACAAATTAGCAGATTTAGCAAATTTAATATTTCTAAAAGTTCTATTTACATGCCTTGCCCAATCATAAATTGGCCTAAATTCATATGCCTTCATAATTGTCATGATTCACAACATATACTCCATGTTTGCATAAGCGCAGAATATGGACATAATTTGCCATATAACATATGTTCCAATTTTTGGTAAACTAGCATCTTACAGCAGATTCACATATAAGTTATACCAAATATAACCATTAATTTCAATGCATGCCATATATCCAAAAATCCTTATTTAGGTGTAATAATAGATATCCTAATTAATGTAAATCTTTACACCTAAGTTTCCATATCTTCTTCTTTTTGAGTCATGAATCATTATGCAAACTATACCCAACAATATAAATCTTTAAATCATATCTTCTAAAAATCAGATCTTGACTTTTATATGCATTTTGTCCAAAGTCTCAAATCATATGTAATCTTACAATGGTTCCTCTTTTCTTCTATCATAGAATATGCATAGATCCAAATCTAGTTTACAACATATGCTCATTAATTACAGTTCTAAATTACAACATAACTATGCATACAACATGCATAAATTATATGTTCATAGTCAGATTTATGCATATGTCCAATATATTTTATGCCTCAGACCTAAAGTCATACATTCAATTTAGTCTTGTCAAATTTCGCATCATTCATTATTTATCCCAAAATTTGCGTTCATACGTTCATCTCTTATGAGATTAGGCACAGGCTCGTGGTAGCCTGGCTATAAAAACAGAAAAGAAGAAAAGGGATACAGAACAGTCACAGAAAAACAAATCTGACAGAAGAGAATATATATATACAACCTCAGATTCAGAATTAAAAACATATCAAAATTATAATTAACGTCTATAGCGGAAAATAACTGTACTTGCCTTGATTGGATTAAAGAACTTTAACTTGTTGTAGAATCTTTGCAGAAACTTTAATCTCTAGTTTGAATTGAGTTGCTTAGGCTGATGTTGATTATCTTCTAGTTTTAATTCCAGCAGACCAGCGACGCCATTTTTATTAGAAGAAGAGAGCAATGGAGGCTAGAGAATTGTGTAAGAAACCTAGGTAGAGTCTAGGGTCATTTTTATAGGGTTTATGAACTGATTAGGACCATCGATGTTGCTTGGATTGATCGTAGCCATTCATCCTAAGGAGAGACCAATTAGAGCCTGCCACCTAGCCCTAATGACAAAGCAGACTGCAGAAAATCGACCAACATAGAATAGGCCAGCCAGGTTGGGCTGGGTTCGACCTGGCTCTGGACCAGGTCGACAGCCCTGTCGACAGCCCTGTCGACCTGGCTAGACCAGGTCGACAGCCCAGTCGACCTGGGTGCCTTAGGCGGGTGTTCTTCCGCCCTGGCCAATTGGGCCCGATTTTTAATTTTAAACTTAATTCAGAAACTTCCGGAGGCTATATCTTCTTCATACGGACTCCGTTTTTCGAAAACTCGGACTCTATTTCGCGTATTTTTCCGAGACGAACGCAATGGCGTATCCCGTTTCCCTTAGTTCTTTGATTTCAAATTAATTATACTTTAATTTGTTAATTCCACAGTTATAGAATACACGGGGTGTTACAGATTGGTTCCAGTCAGAGGGACGATCCTAATTTAGTGGAAATCAACTCCAAGTTAGATATGAACATCAACGGTGAGGAGATGAATTTGTATGGGCTTGATCGAGAAGGATGGCTTCGAAAGAATGGAAGACTAGTTGTACCCAACGTGAATGGTTTGAGAGATGAAATGCTTAGAGAATGTCATCACTCAAAATTGACTATACACCCCAGTGGTGATAAGATGTATCGAGACATGAAACAAACTTACTACTGGGAAGGGATGAAAAGAGACGTTGGGAAGTTTATATCCAAATGCATGAGTTGCCAGCTAGTTAAAGCCGAGCAAAAGAAGCCTAATGGTTTGCTACAACCATTAGAAATTCCAGAATGGAAATGGGAACAAGTGTCAATGGATTTCATAGACGGTTTACCAAGGACTAGATCGGGACATAATAGCATTTGGGTAATTGTGGATCGATTGACTAAGAGTGCAAGATTTATACCAGTCAAATCGACCAGAATGGCAACTTGGTTAGCATAACTGTATATGAAGTGGTTAGTCAGATTTCATGGAATACCTAAAAGCATTGTGAGTGACCGAGACCCGTTGTTCACTAGTGGGTTTTGGAAGAGCTTACAAGAGGCTCTAGGGTCGGAAATATATCTCTGTACCGCGTACCGTCCTCAAACTGTTGGTAAGACAGAGAGGGTGAATCGTATATTGGAAGATCTCTTGAAAGCTTGTATATTGGATTTTGGTGGATCATGGGATGACCATTTGCATCTAGTAGAGTTTGCATATAATAATAGCTACCAATCCAGTATCGGTATGGCTCCATATGAAGCTTTGTACGGAAGACCGTGCAACTCACCATCATGTTGGATAGAGACTGGCGAGAAGTTTATGCTTGGACCAGATGTGGTGAGGAAACTTCAAATAAGGTTAAGATCATTCAACAACGGATGAAGGCTGCCCAGGATAGGCAGAGGAGTTATGCTGACAAGAGGAGAAAAGACTTAAAATTCTCCATTGGTGACTTGGTGTTTGTCAAGGTTTCTCCATTGAAGAGCGTGATACGATTCGGAAGGAGAGGCAAGTTGGCACCAAGATTTGTTGGCCCATTCCCAGTTCTCGAACAAGTTGGGAATTTGGCATATAGAGTTGACTTACCAGAAAGATGACGGGAGTTCACAACGTATTTCATGTTTCCCAGCTAAAGAAGTTCGTGCACGACCCAGATTTGACTATTTCACCTGATCAGTTAGAGGACTTCGAAGTGGAACCCGAGGCGGTTGGGAACTGCAAGCCAATTCGTATTGTCGAGCACGATACGAAGCGACTTCGAAGGAAGGCGGTGAAGCTAGTCAAGGTTCAGTGGGGCGAGAATGAGAATGACTGTACTTGGGAGACAGAGGAGAGCATTAGGAAAACGTGTCCAGAACTCTTTGCCTGGTAAGATTTACTTTGCAATTTAGTTATTCCGCATGCTAGGATAGACTTGTTTTGCTTGTTTTGTATGTTTGATGGTTGTTTTATGGCTGATAGGCATGCGGGACCCTTTGTGTGTTTTGTTTAGAGAATTTCAGGGACGAAATTTCTTAAGGGGGGAGAATATAACAACCCGCATTTTACGCATTGGAGGATCGTAGAATATTTATTTCTTCCTTATGTGAAGGCGTATGGTCATGTAACTTTAGGAAACGACTATTGGGGTCATTTCCCATAATCATGATTTTTGTCGATTTTTAAATGACCATTTTGCCTCTAGCTGGTACTGTTTTGGCCATAACTTTTGATTGGAAAGGAATTTTGACCTGAAACCACTTCCATTAGATTCGTTTGATGGTTTACCTTTCCGTAGAGTGGTTATTATAGCCAAACGGACTTACCATTTGGGAGATATGGTTGAAATAAGGTTTGGAAGGTGAAAAACTGCTTAACCGGGCCAAATAGGGTGATTAGTGAATGGGCCCATAACCCATTTCGGGATTAGGGTTATGGGGTGGCTGAAAAGTGTTAGAGATTCATTATATTTCAGTTTTCTAGCCTCCACTTACTTCTTAGAAGCCCTAAAAATGGTCTCCAACCTCTAAATCACCTCCAAATCACTTTCTAATCAAGGATTAAGCTTAGCAACATCAAATCAAGGGAGATCTTCACCAAATCAAGATTAGAGCTGCTGATTTGCATTGTTATTCGTGCCCAAATAGAGATTTATTTCAGATCTAAGGGTTATTTGTGGCTAAGGTGAGTGATTTGCATAGTTCCTCACTAATTATGGTTAATTAAGGGTAATTAGTGTTAATTAGCGAATTTAAACATGATAAAATTCTGGGAAAATATTTATAAATTCTTAAATGATATTTTAGACCTCTGATATGAATTTGGGTCAATTTGGTTAAGTTTTGCTAATCCTATCATTAATTATACTTGAACATGCATAGGGGAAAATATGGGGTTTTGGCTATGTTTGATCCATTTTAACCTATCATATTGATGTTTTGGTGTTTGAGGTCACTTTTACTTGTTGCTATGACTGTATGGTGTAACGGCCCGGAAAAGCTCGACGCTCGAATTTCCCTAATAATACATAATCCCATATTACTTGTCAAAAATCCAAGTATCGAACCCCAGACTGTTAATAGAAAGAAGTTAGAGGATGAGAAAATAGAAAGAAAGAAGTATTAGACTGGAAGAAAAAGAAGAACGCATCAGAATCTCACAGCGGAACGGATAAATATAATATAACAAATCTCTTTATAAAAGAAACTGTATATATACATACCATTTATCAGAGTACACATACATCAATCACAGCGGGAAAAAAACTTTGTATAACTAACGGTGAAGCCTCCTGCTTCCAGCTTCTGGAACTCCAAGCGAAACCTAACCTGTAAACATACTCGGTCTGACCCGAGCACATTTGATTTAAAACAAAATTCACCGGGTCAGTCTGGAATACTTTCAGTGATAAATTCATAAAATACACAACTTGTTTAACTTTGGAAAATGCTTTCTGAAATCAAAGAATAATAGTAAGACCAGTCCACACATAAACACAGACGGTTTTTACCTTACTATAACCCAAAACATTTTTGAAATCAATATCTTTTCTGATATTATAATAATGTCTATCAAACCATAGATAAATAATAATCTAGCAGAACGCTTGCATCTCACGCTCTACATATATAGTATACAATCAAAACCAGCAGGCGCTTATTGGAGATTGGATTCCAACTATGACAAGGTATGGAACCACCTGCCGATAGTGTACCTCTAGAGGCGAATACACCGGGTTCAACAAGAACGTCTTGCAACCCGGCCCACACATGACCGACCACTCATTTCGCTTGAGTGTATCGAATGTATATCACCAACGGTTGGACTCAAACCACCGTTTCCCGAAAAGGAACGGCATCGATAAATTAAAGAAGCAAAAGGAATTTCTCTAGATAGGTGACTATACACCCTAATGGGAGCGACCCACATAGCCATGCTGCATGCCCGATTTTTGTCATTTACCGGTTGATGAGGCTTGAGGCTATGCTCTGTCAGCACATCACATTCACTTCGAATGTCACATCGTCAGATCCATCAATAATCACTAATTGACGTCTACAACAATACATTACGTGTCAGCTAAAAGAAGTTTCCTTCTCCGCTTCCACTCTTGGTATCGTTGAAGAAATCAATGTACGTGACCTTTCTGGAAATACTCTGTTAGACATTCATCTATACAAGTCATCCAGGAACAGGATGAACCGAATATACTCTCCTACCGCATCCTATATAGGAGTCACCCCAAGGATCAGTAGCGAAAAGTCCTTGCAGTCCGAAGATTTCAATCACGACAGAAACACAAGTCATCATAACTCTGGTAGCTAGCCAGAGGAATTTAACGAGTAGTTCTTCCGCTCATGAAGATCAACGGTCTTCATTGCTCCATCTCGACCATCTTCTGATTTTCCAACGTTCCGTATTTGCTGGTCAGAATGGTTTTCGAATATAAATTCGATCCCGGTCTTTCCGTACCAACAATCGATAAAAGCCATATCTTGATAGTCGGTTGTTTAACTATCAAATCATAACAGTGTATCTAGGTGATCAATTGGCATAAATCCAATTATCACTATTCCATCGATGATCGATTCCATGTATTTAACCTTATCAAAAACTCTTTTGGTTTTGATACTTTGAAAACATTACTTAACGCTCCTTTACCACTTCTCTTTTTATTTCCTTTGTTTGGAAATATTGCCCTATTTTATAAACCGTCTTTATTTCCTTTATTGTTGAACATCGTATAATTATCTCAAAACCCCTCTTTAATTCTTCTTTGGTTTGAAATCATGGTTATGGTTCTATAATTCCACTTTCCCTTTTCTTTACCATTTGGCATATCGTGGTATTTCTATTTAATTAACGACAAATGTTTAATTATCCCAATCCTTTTTTTTAATTACAAATAAACTCTATCACTCAAATTTCGTCCACAGGTGAACGCCTGTCTTTAAATCATCAATTTTGGTATAACCCCTTTTCCCAACTTTGTTTATGTGATTTGAATTAAATTCAAATCCTTACCATCCCAACATATTCCATAACTTAATTCCATTTAAGAAAGGAACTCAAATCCTAATGTACTCGATTTGGTTATTATTAAATAAAAGTAGATATATTTCCTCTTAACTAAAACTGGCGTAGTTATTTCCTTTTAACAGGTTATTTAAATAAAATGATAAATTCTGCGATTGACTCAATAATTACTTCTTTATCCACTACCACCAAATAGCATCTCTCGATAATAGTGAAGCCCTTCAAGTTGGGGTATTCTAATTACCTCTCAGACCTTGATCGACAACGTTCTTATCTCAAGATAGATACAAGCTTGTAATTCCCAAACCAAAATTCAACTATCTCCATAATCCAATAGATTATTCCCATATCCATTTATCTTGGTTTTATAAACCCTTTCCTTTTTTTTGAAAACCCAGTTTCCAAGTTAATTCCTTTTTACTTAATTAAGTAAAACTGATTGAAATATACGCCTTAACTTCCAACCACATTTACAATCTTGTTTACGATTTGAAATAAATTCAAATCCTTTCCATACAAAACAAATATCGTCGAAATTCCCACCTTCACTTATAAACCACTTTTACAACTTCGTTTGCAAGTTCGGACTAAAATCTTCTTATAAATCCCTTATTATACTTAAATTAAAACTTAAATGCTAATGGATCATCTCTTAACTGAATTCCAATTAAAGTTATCGCTTTACATATTACTTAACTCTAATCTCAACTACACTAAAAATAGCTAACTTTGATATAACAAAAATAGGGAAAGAATTATACCTTTTAAAAGCTTATTCAATGATAATTAACTTCAATAACCCAACAATCCAATAATTACTTTGAATTATAGTTAATTCTAAGATTAATTCACATTCAACACCATTTTGTGTAAGTTAACGAATATTCGTAAAATTTGGTTATATAAATTTTAAATCAAATTAATCCCACCGTCAATTTCAAATTAAACAGTTGGTTCCTACCAACCATAACCCTCAGTTAACCGACTTCTATTCAATTTCTCTTCTTAAATTAATTAAATAACTTAATTAATTTAAAACATCGGTTAATTGTTTTATAAAAACAATTATTCTCTTTCACTAATCCGTAGGTTAGTTTCGACTGCGGTTCATCGAATTCTTATTATCAAACATAAACAATCTCTATTGAATTATGATTATAAATATATTTATAAAACATTGTTTTTATTTGACTCATATAAAATAACTTGAATTCTTTAGTTTATTTAAAATAAATTTAAACTTCGTCAATTTGCTTAACAGCAAAACAACACCATAGAACAACGGATCTAAACCATTACTGCCAATCAGTTGATCTATATTGTCGGTTGATAAAAATTACCACATCAAAACAACCATTCAACCGTCATCACTCAGACAGGTTTAAATGTCACTTCGGGTTTAAACAGTCCATGTGTAAAAAGTATAAAAATAATCAACACACATGTTATATTTGAGGAATCCGGTCGGATCCCTCCAACCTGTCCTTCTCTGCATCACAAATTTGTTGTAATACTATATTTCAACTAAATAAATTAACGGCAAGAATATAACTAATAGCAACCAGTTAATCAACCATAAGCGACCAATGCAGCCAATCAAAACAGTATATATTTTTAAATGATATTATATGGATTTATCAAATCACAGTAGTCCAGAAAAGTGTGAGAATTAACTCACCAGTAAATACGGTTGACGGTTGATGCGTTTATTTCATAGTCCCCTGCCTGCGTTTAATTTTAATCCAACACGGCTTTATATTGAAGCACTTGTCATAAGGTTCCATCGCTCCATGTTGTTATCTGATTCTTTCCAGTTCGAACCGCATGCACCAATCCATACTTCTTCATCCTTCGGGTAAACAGCATGTCCTAAGTTCATCATTTAAACATCCCCATGCACCATCCTTACATTAATTACCCTTCCCACCTACTCCATCAAAAACTAACGCACTTCCCCCTAAATCTTCTCTTCTCCCATGTTTTAATCGAAGAACACCGCTCCCTTCTCAACGAACCAGAAAGCCAACTCACCACTACAACCCATCTACCCTTTCTATTCTTCTCCTCCTCCTCCCTGTATGCAGACGTTCCAACCGTGCCACCCTACCTTCCAGCTTTCATGCAAGCGCCCACTTTTTCTTCTTTTTTCTTTTTTGTATAATACTTCCGCCTCCTGTAGCTATTATACCATCCCTTCCCCCAGAAGAAAGGAGCGCTCCTCTTCACCGAAAATACCCCACGTCCCATACTACCACCACTCCAGTACCTCTTTTCCCATATTCTTCTTTCATTTTGTCCATCCGTTCTTCATTTTCCGGAAGACCAATGCGAAGTCCACATGGATACTGTCCCTTCGTCATTTTGTTTCATGTATTGCTCACGAGTTGGTTTTAAAATAGGGGGTGCGTTGTGTTTTTTTTATTTGCTCATCTTTCTACAGAAGAATGAAGCCTGTATAAGCTTTATATAAGCGAAGAGGCGTGGGCAGCACGAAGTTAAGAGTGGCGTGCAAGGAAAGGTATCAGTTGTTTGGTTTGCACGTAAAGGAATGAGCTGTTTGATTTAATTCGTTCTTTTATTTGGATCGAGGAAGCAGGGGAGGCAATTTTATTTAGCATGTACGTTCGCTTGCTTGTTTAAATTTTTATAAGTTAGGGTAGTGCTCCATTTTATAATGCTCAAGATTTTCACCGTTCACGTTAGATTAGCATGTGCCGATATATATATATATATATATATATATATATATATATATATATATATATATATATATATATGCGTTCATAACTTGAAGTTTTCCAAAAGGAAGTTTATGGTCTTTCTCATACAAAAATTTCCTTTCTTTTATGGACTGTTATAGACAGAAATAAAAATACCGTTGTGTCGAGCGAGGTGTCACGATTCCAAAAATATACTAATATCGGTAGGTTAACTTATATTGTGAAACCCCGAAATACTAATACAGGGTGCAAAATACTTCAAATAAAAAGTTGTGTATTTAATTAATTAAAAATTACAGTAAAATTCTAAAAATTAAATTAACACTACATCTCAAAAGAACCTTGTCTAATTTCGAATCCAGTATGCAGTTATTTCAAATAAACTGTTACGGTCGATGAACGATTCTATAGCGACCATTTGAAAATTTGATTTGGACATAAAATAAAATCTACAACATGAAAACTCGATTTTTCTCTTCCATTAGAAAAATATTATCCAACAGAATCGAATGTTTCTTGTTTCGAGGAAATCCGACTTGTATTGGCTCCTGTACAACCACTTAAAGTTCAAACCGCAATATTACGAACTGTCGTGCCGCTACAGCTCGTTTTATATTATAATTATAAAATAAACGTTCTAACGTTGTTAAATAAACGAAATTGTACATAAAATTAAATATAAACAAATATTAGACCATTTTAAACTACCTGTTCAGAATATATTGCCAACACAACATTTTCCGACCATTTTTGAATTAAATATTATTTTATTATTAATATAAATAACATATTCAAAATAAAATCGTTAAATTCAATTATTTAAATTCAAACCAATAATTTAAATAATAAAATAAATTAAATAATTACCAGAAAAATACGGGTCGTTACATTCCTTCCCACTTAAAATAATTTCGTCCTCGAAATTGCTAAGGTAGAAAAATGCTGTAAACCCATTACTTTGACAAAAATATTTAACTAAAACTCAGTTTCTATTTTTAAATCTAGCCCAATCGGTTTTAAAACCAATTTATTTCAAATAACGAAATTTCCAAAAATCTCAAAAATTTTCTAACACCTTAAATTCAGGAAATATTTTGGCGGAGTCCCCCCTGTACAGAGGGACATCTACAATATCACAGGTTCAAGAAATATCTATACATCGACCATCAGGGTCGGAAAATCCAAAATCCAAACTCAAAACCCAAAATCAAACCAAAATTTTATATTTTGCGTAGGCGTACCTTTTTGCAAGCGTTGTTATTCGATAAGCGATAAATATATTCATGCTTGTTCGATTTACAGGCCAAACTGGATTCAAATTACTCCAGAATTCTCTTGGATTAACTCTGTACCTGTTCTCGACTTCAATGAAATCCATTAGTGCTCGAAACAATGTCTGACAGGCCAAAATACCCATATTAACCATATTATTCAATTCCAAACAATTGGAAATAATCTTACCACCTTTCAATTCTGATGGATTTAATTATAACTCAGTCTTACTAATCCATTTATCGATTCAAATTCTACATCTTGAATTAGTTAATTTAACTTGATCGTTTCAGATTGGTTTTCAATCAGCTGTTGGTTGATTTCAAACAAACTATCCAATACATAACAAACAACCAAAGCATACAATTCAACCAAACCATTTTGGGTTAATATTTCTCGTTCTCTTTCACTTTGGTTTTTTCATCAATTGATTTTTATTGGATTAATCCCATACAATTATCACTTACTCGATTTCATAAGTGAAATCTCTTTCATTATATATATATATCTATGCCAGTTCAAATATTCAAATTTTTAATTCTTATCCAAGTTATTCAATAAAAATCCATATTATCATCATTTGAGAAAAATATATTTATATAAAATATAATCCGGGAAAAACTATAAAAAAATAATTTTAAAATAAATTACAAATACGCGCTCTCATATATATAGTCAAACTCAATCTAAGGCATTACTAACCCCATCTCTATCGAGTTACACCACAGAGCCAAGGCTATCACTAAACCACCGGCTCCGATACCAACTGTAACGGCCCGGAAAAGCTCGACACTCAAATTTCCAATAATAATACATAATCCCATATTACTTGTCAAAAATCCAAGTATCGAACCCCAGACTGTTAATAGAAAGAAGTTAGAGGATGAGAAAATAGAAAGAAAGAAGTATTAGAATAGAAGAAAAAGAAGAACGCATCAGAATCTCACAGCGGAACAGATAAATATAATATAACAAATCTCTTTATAAAAGAAACTGTATATATACATACCATTTATCAGAGTACATATACATCAATCACAGTGAAAAAAAACTTTGTATAACTAACGGTGAAGCCTCCTGCTTCCGGCTCCTGGAACTCCAAGCGAAACCTAACCTGTAAACATACTCGGTCTGACCCGAGCACATTTGATTTAAAACAAAATTCACCGGGTCAGTCTGGAATACTTTCAGTGATAAATTCACAGAACACACAACTTGTTTAACTTTGGAAAATCCTTTCTGAAATCAAAGAATAATAGTAAGACCAGTCCACACATAAACACGGACGGTTTTTACCTTACTATAACCCAAAACATTTTTGAAATCAATATCTTTTCTGATATTATAATAATGTCTATCAAACCATAGATAAATAATAATCTAGCAGAACGCTTGCATCTCATGCTCTACATATATAGTATACAATCAAAACCCGCAGGCGCTTATTGGAGATTGGATTCCAACTATGACATGGTATAGAACCACCTGCCGATAGTGTATCTCTAGAGGCGAATACACTGGGTTCAACAAGAACGTCTTGCAACCCGGCCCACACATGACCGACCACTCATTTCGCTTGAGTGTATCGAATGTATATCACCAACGGTTGGACTCAAACCACCGTTTCCCGAAAAAGGACAGCATCGATAGATTAAAGAAGCAAAAGGAATTTCTCAAGATAGGTGACTGTACACCCTAATGGGAGCGACCCACATAGCCATGCTGCCTACCCGATTTTTTCATTTACCGGTTGATGAGGCTTGAGGCTACACTCTGTCTGCACATCACATTCACTTCGAATGTCACATCATCAGATCCATCAATAATAACTAATTGACGTCTACAACAATACATTACGTGTCAGCTAAAAGTTTCCTTCTCCGCTTCCACTCTTGGTATCGTTGAAGAAATCAATGTACATGACCTTTCTTGAAATACTCTGTCATACATTCATCCATACAAGTCATCCAGGAACAGGATTAACGGAAGATACTCTCCCACCGCATCCTATATAGGAGTCACCCCAAGGATCAGTAGCGAAAAGTCCTTGCAGTCCGAAGATTTCAATCACGACAGAAACACAAGTTATCATAACTCTGGTAGCTAGCCAAAGGAATTTAACGAGTAGTTCTTCCGCTCATGAAGATCAATGGTCTTCAATGCTCCATCTCGACCATCTTCTGATTTTCCAACGTTCCGTATTTGCTGGTCGGAATGGTTTTCGAATATAAATTCGATCCCGGTCTTTCCGTACCAACAATCGATAAAATCCATATCTTGATCGTCGGTTGTTTAACTATCAAATCATAACAGTGTATCTAGGTGAATTGGCGACTCAGGTCCCTTATATAAATCCAATTACCACTATTCCATCGATGATCGATTCCATGTATTTAACCTTATCAAAAACTCTTTTTGTTTCGATACTTTGAAAACATTACTTAACGCTACTTTACCACTTCTCTTTTTATTTCCTTTGTTTGGAAATATTGCCCTATTTTATAAATCATCTTTATTTCCTTTATTGTTGAACATCGTATAATTATCTCAAAACCCCTCTTTAATTCTTCTTTGGTTTGAAATCATGGTTATGGTTCTATAATTCCACTTTCCCTTTTCTTTACCATTTGGCATATCGTGGTATTTCTATTTAATTAACGACAAATGTTTAATTATCCCAATCCTTTTTTTTTAACTAGAAATAAACTCTCTCACTCAAATTTCGTCCACAGGTGAACGCCTGCCTTTAAATCATCAATTTGGGTATAACCCCTTTTCCCAGCTTTGTTTATGTGATTTGAATTAAATTCAAATCCTTTCCATCCCAACATATTCCATAACTTAATTCCATTTAAGAAAGGAACTCAAATCCTAATGTACTCGATTTGGTTATTATTAAATAAAAGTAGATATATTTCCTCTTAACTAGAACTGGCGTAGTTATTTCCTTTTAACAGGTTATTTAAATAAAATGATAAATTCTGCGTATGACTCAATAATTACTTCTTTATCCACAACCACCAAATAGCATCTCTCGATAATAGCGAAGCCCTTCAAGTTGGGGTATTCTAATTACCTCTCAGATCTTGATCGACAACGTTCTTATCTCAAGATAGATACAAGCTTGTAATTCCCAAACCAAAATTCAACTATCTCCATAATCCAATAGATTATTCCCGTATCCATTTATCTTGGTTTTATAAACCCTTTCCTTTTTATTTGAAAACCCAGTTTCCAAGTTAATTCCTTTTTACTTAATTAAGTAAAACTGATTGAAATATACGCCTTAACTTCCAACCACATTTACAATCTTGTTTACGATTTGAAATAAATTAAAATCCTTTCCATACAAAATAAATCTCGTCAAAATTCCCACCTTCACTTATAAACCACTATTACAACTTCGTTTGCAAATTCGGAATAAAATCTTCTTATAAATCCCTTATTATACTTAAATTAAAACTTAAATGCTAATGGATCATCTCTTAACCGAATTGCAATTAAAGTTATCGTTGTACTTATTACTTAACTCTAATTTCAACTACACTAAAAATAGCTAACTTTGATATAACAAAAATAAGGAAAGAATTATACCTTTTAAAAGCTTATTCAATGATAATTAACTTCAATAACCCAACAATCCAATAATTACTTTGAATTATAGTTAATTCTAAGATTAATTCACATTCAACACCATTTGGTGTAATTTAACGAATATTCATAAAATTTGGCTATATAAATTTTAAATCAAATTAATCCCATCGTCAATTTCAAATTAAACAGTTGGTTCCTACCAACCATAACCCTCGGTTAAGCGGCTAACTGACTTCTATTCAATTTCTCTTCTTAAATTAATTAAATAACTTAATTAATTTAAAACATCGGTTAATTGTTTTATAAAAACAATTATTCTCTTTCACTAATCCGTAGGTTAGTTTCGACTGCGGTTCATCGAATTCTTATTATCAAATATAAACAATCTCTATTGAATTATGATTATAAATATATTTATAAAACATTGTTTTTATTTGACTCATATAAAATAACTTGAATTCTTTAGTTTATTTAAAATAAATTTAAACTTCCTCAATTTGCTTAACAGCAAAACAACACCATAGAACAACGGATCTAAACCGTTACTGCCAATCAGTTGATCTATATTGTCGATTAATAAAAATTACCACATCAAAACAACCAATCAACCGTTATCACTCAGATAGGTTTTAAATGTCACTTCGGGTTTAAACAGTCCATGTGTTAAAAGTATAAAAATAATAAACACATGTTATATTTGAGGAATCCGGTCGGATCCCTTCAACCTGTCCTTCTCTGCATCACAAACTTGTTGTAACACTATATTTTAACTAAATAAATTAACGGCAAGAATATAACTAATAGCAACCAGTTAATCAACCATAAGCAACCAATGCAGCCAATTAAAACAGTATATATTTTTAAATGATATTATATGGATTTATCAAATCACAGTAGTCCAGAAAAGTGTGAGAATTAACTCACCAGTAAATACGGTTGACGGTTGATGCGTTTATTTCATAGTCCCCTGCCTGCGTTTAATTTCAATCCAACACAGCTTTATATTGAAGCGCTTGTCATAAGGTTCCATCGCTCCATGTTGTTGTCCGATTCTTTCCAGTTCAAACCGCATGCACCAATCCATACTTCTTCATCCTTCGGGTACACAACATGTTCTAAGTTCATCATTTAAACATCCCCATGCACCGTCCTTCTTACATTAATTACCCTTCCCACCTACTCCTTCAAAAACTAACGCACTTCCCCCTAAGTCTTCTCTTCTCCCATGTTTTAATCGGAGAACACCGCTCCCTTCTCAGCGAACTAGAAAGCCAACTCACCACTACAACCCATCTACCCTTTCTATTCTTCTCCTCCTCATCCCTGTATGCAGACGTTCCAACCGTGCCACCCCACCTTCCAGCTTTCATGCAAGCGCCCACTTTTTTTTGTATAATACTTCCGCCTCCTGTAGCTATTATACCATCCCTTCCTCCCAGAAGAAAGGAGCACTCCTCTTCACCGAAAATACCCTACGTCCCATACTACCACCACTCCAGTACCTCTTCTCCCATATTCTTCTTTCATTTTGTCCATCCGTTCTTCATTTTCCGGAAGACCAATGTGAAGTCCACATGGATACCGTCCCTTCGTCATTTTGTTTCATGTATTGCTCACGAGTTGGTTTTAAAATAGGGGGTGCATTATGTTTTTTTTATTTGCTCATCTTTCTGCAGAAGAATGAAGCCTGTATAAGCTTTATATAGGTGAAGAGGCGTGGGCAGCACGAAGTTAAGAGTGGCGTGCAAGGAAAGGTAACGGTGGTTTGGTTTGCACGTAAAGGAATGAGCTGTTTGATTTAATTCGTTCTTTTATTTGGATCGAGGAAGCATGGGAGGCTATTTTATATAGCCTGTACTTTAACTTGCTTGTTTGAATTTTATAAGTTAGGGTAGTGTGCCATTTTATAATGCTCAAGATTTTCACCGTTCACGTTAGATTAGAATGTGCCAATATATGTATATATATATATATATATATATATATGTGTGTGTGTGTGTGTGTTCATAACTTGAAGTTTTCCAAAAAGAAGTTTATGGTCTTTCTCATACAAAAATTTCCTTTCTTTTACGGACTGTTATAGATAGAAATAAAAATACCGTTGTGTCGAGCGAGGTGTCACGATTCCGAAAATATACTAATATCGGTAGGTTAACTTATATTGTGAAACCCCGAAATACTAATACAGGGTGCAAAATACTTCAAATAAAAAGTTGTGTATTTAATTAATTAAAAATTAGAGTTAAATTCTAAAAATTAAATTGACACTACATCTCAAAAGAACCTTGTCTAAATTCGAATCCAGTATGCAGTTATTTCAAATAAACTGTTACGGTCGATGAACGATTCTGCAGCGACCATTTGAAAATTTGATTTGGACATAAAATAAAATCTACTACATGAAAACTCGATTTTTACTTCCATTAGAAAAATATTATCCAACAGAATCGAACGTTTCTTGTTTCGAGGAAATCCGACTTATACTGGCTCCTGTACAGCCACTTAAAGTTCAAACCGCAATATTACGAACTGCCGCGCCGCTGCAGCTCGTTTTATATTATAATTATAAAATAAATGTTCTAACGTCGTTAAATAAACGAAATTGTATATAAAATTCAATATAAACAAATATTAGACCATTTTAAACTACCCGTTCACAATATATTGCCAACACAACATTTTCTGACCATTTTGGAATTAAATATTATTTTATTATTAATATAAATAACATATTCAAAATAAAATCGTTAAATTCAATTATTTAAATTCAAACCAATAATTTAAATAATAAAATAAATTAAATAATTACAAGAAAAATACGGGTCGTTACATATGGTATGCTTTGTGATTGATTAGAATAGATAGAATGGTCGAAAACGTCGACGAATGGCGTAAAATGCTCGCTGGAAAAGTTGCAGAAAAACAGTGCAGGTTTTCGGATCGGATCGGAGGAATGGGCTCGGACCGAATAGAGGACTGGGCAAGGGATCACCGAACCGAACCGAGGCCTGGCACAAGAGAAGGGGGGATCGGATCGGAGGAATGGGCTCGGATCGAGCTAGAGAAGGGGGATCGGATCGGAGCGGATGGGAATAGGAATGAGGATCGGATCGGACCAGAAGATCAAGCAAGGGACGGAAGGAAGACAGTTGGCGAACTGACCCGATGTGACATGGAGGACCCGAACCGACCCGATGTGACATGGAGGACCCGAACCGAACCGACGTACGACTAAGGGACTTGGAGACCCCCGACCCAATCCGAAGCAGCTTGCCAGGGAGTGTAGACACCGATCCGATCCGGAGCAGAGAGGAAGGTTTGTGTTGGAGATTCCGAACCGATCCGGTTTCTTAAGGGAGGAGCATTCCGATCCGAACCGAACTGATGAATAGGGGGAGATCCGAACCGATCCAGTGATGACCAATAACCCGAGATGCAATGGTAGTCCAAATGGAAGTTAGAGCCCAGGATCCAGTTGGGAACCAATGAGTTTACTTCATGGTTGGGCTTTGCTGCGGGACGTGTGCTAAGGAGTTGCCGACGTTCATAATTTCGATTCACCACTGAAAAGGGATGATGGGCTACGTATCAGTGCAGTAGAGTCATCACAACTCGAGGGGCAAAGTGATCATAGCAGGACTGTGTATCAGTGCAGTAGAGTCATCATGACTCGAGGGGCAAAGTGATCGTAGTAAGACTATGAGCCAGTGCAGTGGGGCCATTGTGACTCCATGGGGCATAGTGGACATAGTAAAGGATTAGTAAGGCTATGAGCCAGTGCAGTGGAGTGTGTACGACTCCATGGGGCAAAGTGGACATAGCGAAGAATTAGTGGCTATGGATCAGTGCAGTGAAGCCTTTGTAACTTCATGGGGGCAAAGTGATCATAGCAAAGTATTGGGTGATCGAAGTGGTGGATATCGTATGCTTTACGCACTGAGTGAGAGATGTGAGGATGGTTGCTATGTTTGGTTGTTTGCCATCACTTTGACATGCACACCCCCACCCCCGTTATATGTACACCATTTATTTAGTGGCACCTCAGAGTTTTGTACTGTATGTAGTGCTAACTCTTTGGTTGCAGGTCCTGTTTCAGGTATGGTTTAGTATACCTGTTATTGTTCGCTGCTTATCGCTCATACCAGACTCTTTGTTTGACCCAGAGTTTTATGTCTCTTCTTATTACTCTGGGTGCTCACACGAGCAGACTAGAGACATGTTAGCTGGTGATGCGCGAGTAGCGGATTCGGAGGCGAGCATGAGGCTTCCACATATGATATATATAGATATTCTCCCTGTGTCGTTGCTGGTCACTACTTTGGGCATTAGTAGTGTACCTTTCTTGTTTAGCTTTTCGAGACAGTTTTTAAAAGTTGTAATATTGTTGGCTTTGGATCATAAGCTGTACTTTGGATTTTCCGCTGCCAAGATAGTTTGTTTTCAGCTTATGCCCTGTCTCACCTGTTTTATGTCAAGTATGTTGTTATTATATTTTGTTCTATGCACTGTGAGACATTCTACAGGTTCCTTGTTGATTCTTCGTCTTCTTTTTTTCCTTTTCTGACGACCTCCGCGTGCTAACTGGATATGATTACAGCGCACTTTTAGAGTAAATATCGGTTGGTGCGGGGCGGGTTGTCACTCACAGGATCCTGGATTTACAGCTGAAGCTATATTCAGAAAGATCTGTATCCATGTATTTCTTTAAGTTGTGTTATGCATTTTTTTTCCGCTGCATTGAAATTTTAGACCTCTGATATTTTTCAATGTGTAATATTTATTCACACTCTGTTATATTCTTGTACTCTGATGTAATTATTGTAACAGCAATCAAATGTTCTTCTATTTGCGTTATGATGTGTCGTGTTCTCAACTCAATCTGGCCTTCACTTCGGAGATCGGGGGATTTTAGAACGTTATAACACCATTCGCTGATCCATCACCACCGATGGAGTCACCACAGTATGCCACTCCTCTTTAAAGTTGGTCACCTTCACTGATTTGGCTCCAATCATTTTGAGCGTTTTAGGTTGTTCGATGAAGAGTTGGAAAAAAAAATAGGAAATGGCAGCCAATTTATTTGATTCGGGTTTAGAATAAAAAGTGAATGAAAGTTGGTATTTATAAGTAAAGGTAAACTACTGTTGACCTTAAATTTTCCCAACTCAAAATATAGCGTGCTCACAGACGTCCCCCCACTAATTACCCATATCTCAAACTTAGCGGAAACAGTTTTGAAAGCCAATTTGATAATATTTAACAGTTACTATTAAATCAAATCATATATTATTATAAGCGAAAATTAGGCTCACATCCCTAAAACATTTCAAAATATAGCGCACGTCCCCCCAAACTTTAAATTTAAACCCGGTCCCTAGAATTAGCTGCTGCTCTCTTTTTTCCTTCTTTCCGCCTTCTTGTCCAACAACTTATGCCTTTTCCTAGTTTTGACCCAAAAAAATGCGCTAGTGACTTAAAAAAATATTTAAAAAATAGGAAATATTCCCAGAAGCATTCGCAGAATAAAAAGTAAAAAAATTGAATACGTCTGTGTAACTATTACGAATAGTAGCATACATTAATGCATATATTCATATAGTATTTTTATGTTGAAAATCTGGACCAATATACGCATAACTATTACCAATAGTCGCATACATGTATGCATACAAAGTTGAACTGAGATCCATGTATTACGAAAAGTTGCATACATGAAAGCAACTATTCTGTATATATGCATGCATGTGTGCAACAAATTTAAAAGGGACGACGACTTCTAAATATGCGCATGAATGCATGCATGTATTCTGTACAAGAGCATAAATGTGTGCAACGATGTCTGAAAACGGCGATTGCTTGAAAAAACAGGTCAAATTTGAATATGTGCATAAAAAGATGTGTATATTGCTGTTTAGCTACATATATGTATGCATTTATACTGCAGTTTGGCTCAACACTGAAATATAAGCATGAATGTACGCAACTATTTAAGAATAGGTGCATTTTTTGATGCAAATACATGCTGTTTCGCTGTTTTTGTGTTATTTTGGGTTTTGACATGGTTTTTGATTGTTTTAACGCATGATTTTTTCGGCGTGTACATGTTTTATTTAATAATGAATTTTCGTGATTTTTTTTATATTTTTTTACCTATTTTCGAAAAATAGGGACCTAATTTACATGAAAAGTTGGACCTGATGTGAGCCTAATTTTGAAACTTTACAGGGATGTGTGGCAAACAGACCCTTATTATAATTTCAAATTGATTATCGATACACATTTATTTTGCGCACGCTTACACAACAACTCTGATTGTTATGAAAATTGAAATTTTACAATAATTGACCACTACAGTTCCGATGAAACTAGTTTTGTCGAATTTCGGGATCAACTAAAAAATGGCTATTTTCTTGTGTTAAATTAAATTAGTAAAATATATATTGATTTCAAAACAATCAAATCCATTGACAATAAATTATTGTTATTATTATCATATATATTCGAATAGAACTATATATATAGCTTCAAACTAAACTAATTGGATTTTAAACTCAACATTTTCAAGTTAATTTAATATTCAAATTCATACTTAAATAAATTTCAAGTCATTAACTCCCAAAATTAATCATCTTAATATTAAATTAATTATATATTCTTGTATTAAAAGTATGGAACGTTACATTTTCCCCCCTTAAAAGGATTTCGTCCTCGAAATCTCTAGCTAAGAAGATTGCCACAAACTGATTAATTTTAGTTCTAAAAACATTTCTTATAAAAATATGTTAGTTTTTTCTAACTCCTAAAATTTTTGAAAAATTTCGGCACCACCTCCTTTGTACGACCTTATCCGTAAAATTTCACAATATCAAATTATGACATAATACATCCTATCTCAATGATGAGGTATCCCAAACCATAGGGAAACAATATATAAGACTCACGTATAGTATGTGATCTTAAATATGTAATATTTTGTAGAAAAAAATATCTTTACCATGAAACCAAAATCTATAAGCAAACTAGCAAGCTTTTGCTTTGATATACTTGTATAAACTTACATAACCTTAAAGAGAGTTAAGAAGAATAGACAAGTAACACAACACGATCAACGCATATATAAACAATCATAGCAATCGTAGAAACAACCAACCATGAAGCAACTAGCAACAATGATGCATAATAGCAAATAGCGCAATTATAACATACGTTACATGCAATTATGGGTAACCAACACATAACAATACGGCATAGTGTCATAAACATTTATAATCACAACTCGTGGCTCATTTAGGTTAATAACCTCATCATCGTATGAGGATGGTAAACAATCCCTCACACGTTACTCTTCGCTCAAGACCCTTAAGTTAGCACTTAAGAAATCATTCATGCTACCTTACACAATCCAAGATTTCAAATCCCAAATTCACCATAAGTCAATATACCAAAAAATCATATTTTATTGATGGAAATCCCTATTTTAGCTTCTAAACATTCTTATATTTTATTAAATAAATCATTTTAGTATATAAACCACCACACCACGATTTTTTTAGAAATTTGATTTTGACATAACTCAAAATCTACAAGATGAAATCCTGATTTTTCTCTTCCATTAGAAAACTTTAATCTATTTGATTAAAAAGATTCTTGTTTCAAAGAATTCTGACTTATAATGGATCCTATACACTCGTTAAATGTTCAAATCATAAAATTACGAACTTCCACTGTGTGACGAGCTCATTTTAATTTAATTTAATTTAATACATTTAAACTTCTCTTAATTAATAAATTATAATCATATTCACTTAAATTTCCATACAAACTTAGCTAAATTTTCACTTTCTAAAATAATCTTCAATTTCTTAAGTATATAAACAATAACATCTTTGTTTTACTTAACCCAAGTTTTCCAACAAAATTTAAGTTTGTTTCAACTTACTACTATTCAAATTAATTATTTACTAACTTATTTCCTTATGATTCCATATAACAATTATTTTAGTCTTACAATTCAATTGGGAAATATCGACTATTCAAAATCGTCGAATATTCCATTACATTTAAAACCAAACCTATGAAACGTCACATCAAGCGAAATACAAAACAATGCTACACTAGTATTATAGACTACATGCATTCATATAACATTTCTAATTGAAAATTCAAAACCAAACTTCCGGATTTCAAAATCATGTATAGTGGATTCAAATTAACTTCCTTTTTAATCCAAATAACTTCTGCGATAGCAAGTCTTACTTAGAAACTCGAAAATGAACACCAATGATGTTGTGATCATCATCAAAATTATTTTCCAACGACCGAAGTAAGATCAACGCTTCTACAATCTTTTAAAATTCATTTATTTTCATAAAAACTATTAAAACAATCACATTATTCATTTTAAACCTTGAATTTTTTTTCCAAATATACCGATAATTCAGATCCCTCAATTCTCAACTGGAATCCATTTCCCATTTATAAATCTCATTTATAAATTGCCCTTATATAATTCTATTTCTATATAAGATTGCTTGACCTAAGTTCTCCCATGTTTAAATTCATATTAAACAACTTACTTAGGTTAAATCTTTACCCGACATCATCATCAAACTCCGTATAGTAAAATCGTGAAATTGAATTCACACGATATTCATTTCCAATATTTCCCTAATTAAAAAATCTACCCTACCCATGCAAGAAAGTGATAATATTTCTCTTATCTAAACAAGGTAGCTAAAACTTATAAACTGGTCAAGAATAACTACAAACCAATCAATAATAATTAATGCTCGAAAGTGAGCATGACTAAGCAAACAATGAATGATAGTAATCAAATATCATCACTTCTTATCAAGCCAAACTAATCATCCATAAAAATCTAATTAGTTTGACTATTCCTTTGTATATATATATATATATAAATTCGGTAAAATTATTTCATTTAGCAATTTTTTTCAAAGCCTATTTGCCTAGTTTATGTGTTTAGAAATCCTAATCGACAACATTGACCAAATGAGTCAATTTGGAATTTATATACCACTCGACAGATAAACAAACATAATATACAACATTTTATAACACTAAAAAGTATGTGCTCATGTATATATACTATAACACCCCATAATTTAATACACCATAATTATATAATGAAGATAATAAAATGACTATTAATTAATAAAATATTCAGAACTGAGTAAAATAGACTCTACCGTTCTGTTCATTTCGAAATTTTGGTTTGGATAGACTCTTCGTAAATTGGATTAAATACGAAGAAGATACGAACTAAAGAAGATTGGACCAAATAGTATGTAATATATAATAATTCAGAATAAAACAGCATAGAAAAGCAATGGTAAGTGGCGACCCAACCCCTTATTTGGGTCGACACGGAGGTCGACCCAGGTTTAAGGCGGGTCTACCCATGTGTCGACCCAGGTAGTAGGTGGGTCAACCCACCTGCATGCAGGCTAAGTTCTACACCTTAATATGGACAGTTTTGTTTACTACATACATACCCTGACTCGGCTTAAGGTGTATAGTCTGGTTTATAAACCTAATATCTAATGGTTTAGAATTATCCTAGTTAATCTATAAATAGGCTTTTTTACACACAAACATTCTTTATTCTTCTTCCTCTAAGCCATTTCTAAATAAAAATAAGAAGATACCGAGGTGTTGTCAAAACGTAAATTAAAGGGGTTGATTCTAGTTTTTCTACAGTAACAATTTTAAAGAGACATTTTCTGGATCTCAATCAAAACACTGTGAGTTCTAGTTATTTTTAGGTTTGTTATTTAAATAGTATTTTGATAGTAAATGTTCTGGATCTGAAAAGCAACAATGTTTATTTGTGTATATGTTATAGTTTTGCTGTTAATTATCTATTCTGTTTACAGTTATTATATGTTCATATATACATCTTTCTTCCTTATCCCCTTTCCCGTCTTTTATATATTTAGCATCTTTTCTATGTCGATTTATTCAATTTGGGTTTGGATCTGTTTTCTCTTTTTCTTTTTTATTTTACGCTAAGCCTAGGCCATCGAGAGCCTGGCCCATTTTCGTTAGAATTACATATAATTTGGGATAAATTGGAATAACTTGTATTGACAATAAGGAGAACTGGGCATATTATAACTTGAGAAACTTTGATTGTAAATTTGGGTTAATTACAAAAGGGAAGAATATGAAAAAAATAGGTTGGACCTAATTTAATATTAAGTAGAATATGTTATGGAAAATATGTCGATCAGATGTAATTTAATAAAACGAGTTACTGTAATTTATACACATATTATCAGGTGCTTGTTTGTTTTGGGGCAGGGTTGTATATAGAATAACATTCATACAAAATGTCATTTACAACCGTGCTTATTAATGAACTTAAACCTGCTAAGTTAAACCTGTTAATTAATAAGCTAAGAGGTCCCACGTCTTGCTATTTATATCTGGTTTTGGGACTCTTAAAATCTTAGTTACTTGGGGCACAAGCCTAGGGAGTGGCATGTGTATCAGTCGTATCCCAATTGGTATCATAGAGGGGCCTCGCAATAGATAGGGGCTAGGGCATGCTTTACTGATCTGGATTGTAAGAGGTTCAAAGGTTGGAAGGTGGGTACGAGAGCGTTCCAGCGAAGCCATGAACGTGCATGGGTCCGACGGGGGAAACTAAGAGACTGTAACACAAGCGAATAGGGTTGTGTCTTATAAGTTGACGGGTAAGGGACTGATATCCCGTACTACAGTGGATGGCACAGGCTATTTGCGTTTGTAGGGAGCCAATCGAATGGGTAGTGATCAGGGTAACACCTAATCCTGATAGTTAGTGCATAAAATTGTTTTTGGGATATGAATGAGAAACTTACTTGATCTTTACATTGCCTTATTATCTCGTTTATTTCGTACTTGTATATTTTACTGTATTTTCATATTTAGTACCATTTATCTATCTTGATACTTCTTATCTTGTGCTTATGCGAAAGATCACCGGAACTTGCCAAACTTTATATCTGACCTATTTTGTTTTTCCTTCTCTCTCTTCCTTTTCCCCTCCCCTTAGGTTCTCAGAGTGGTGTAGACAGTAGCAGTCACTATGACTTTATTCAGCTTGGACGTGGATTACTTCTCTTTCCACGTATTACTTCAGTTTCTTTTATGTTTATTGTTATGGCATGTGAGGGATATTATTGTATGGTTTTGTGCTTTGATGATTTATGAGACGGATGTATATGACTTTATGACATTGATGATTCATTTGAAAATGTAATGTTGACTTTGGTTTGAAATAAAAGTTTGAAGTTTTCTGCTGCATTTTTTATGTTTTGTCTTATTAAAATTAGTCACTATATTATTATTGTGCTTCAAAGAATTTAATGCATCCACATATGGGTGACATTAAGGGACGTGGGGTGTCACATATACACTTAAACTCATAATAAGGCATTCCTTTACCTTATCTCTTACTGAGTTACGCCACAGAGGCAAGGTTCTCGCTTAACCTTGCACTTTGATACAAAGTGTAACGAACAAAATAATTCGATCCTCTAATTTCGACACTAATATATCCTTTGTATTCACATGCTTAAGTACTGAATACCTAGAAAGCTAGAAGAAAGAAGATAAAGGGTGAGAAAGAAGAAAGAAAGGTCAGAATAGAAGAAGAAGAGGAACATAAACATATCAGAATCAGAAAACATTGGAATCTCACAACGGAAAGAATAAAATATAATATACGAATACTTTTCATACAAGAGAAAAATTGTATATATACATAAATAAATAACCAGAGTACAACTAGATCGTATATACAGTCATAACAATTTGTCTGTATAATGGTTGATAAATACAACACACATACAACGAAATAAATTAATACAACAAATACGAGAATACGTCATGACTCCAGCTTCTCTCCTCTCAAACAATTCCGAAGCAAACCTAGAAAATATATGAGGTCTAACCCAAGCACATTTTGATGGAAAGGAAAAACACTCGGATCGGTCTGGAATACTTACAGTGAGAAAAACTCACATCAAAAACAAATTGTTTAATTTTATAAATCCTTTAAAAAGGTGGAACTCTCGTAAGACACGACCACGAATAAATATGGCATGTGTTTTTCCTTTACAATAACATAAACTTTTTTAAAGTAAATATCTAATGATATTATAATAATTCTATAACTCACAAGTAAATGTATTAAAATAGTCGGAATGCTTGCATCTCACGTTTTAACATAATAGGTATACAATCAAGACATAAATTTTGTATTAGAGAATGGTTTCCAACTATGAAAGGGTAATGGTCTATCCACCGAATTCGTACATCTCTAGATAAAACTTACGGGAGGCTGCATTAATTTGCACCTCGGCAAATTAGTAGTGGAACCATCCTTAAAAACAAGATTACGCTGAATATGATCACCCTTATTGATAAAAAATCATAATGGGCCCGGAAGCATACAAGGAAATTGACTCCAGATATGGAATGATCATATCCTAACGGAGCAACCCACATAGCCCTACGACTTTTCCTTGTTTGTTCATTTATCGGCTGATAAGGATAAATGTTTCGTTTGCCTTATAAATAACGAATTACCTTGGAATGCTAACATTGCCTTTCAGAGATATGTAACGCTAGCATTCATCCACAGAAGTTCGTTCTAGGCCTAAACGAAACTAAATAACTTCGTCTTTAGTCATCTTCAAAATATTTTAAATTCGAAACAAATCAGCCAGATTAAAGTGGTTTCGCACAAACAAGCCCAATCCGGATCTCTATGAAACAACAATCGATAATTTCCAAAAAACCAAACTACAGATCTTTAGGAATAGTGTGACGGCCTGGAATTTCGCTCGATCTGAATCAGTCGTTAAACCAATCTAAATCGTTCGAAACCCCTGAACGTTGAGAACATGACAAATCAGAACACAAACAGAAGAACATTTCATTTGTATATTACAACAATGCATCAGATTACAAGAATATACAGAGTATAAATGAATAAATATTACACAGAAATATCAGAGATTTAGATTACATTTAAATACATAGCAGCGGAAAAATAATATAAAGTACAACTGAAGGTGATATACGGATACAGAGCTTTCCGGATATCATCCCAGCTGTAAACCAGGATCCTGTGAATATAAATCTGCAAAACCAAAACTACTAGCTGCCCGTGCGGAAAATAGGGGCACCCAGAGTTTAGGTTAAAACAATAAACTCCAAGTCAGTCATGTGACTGGTGTGAGAACTAAAACAGTTATTTTAAAACTTTACTTTAAAAGAGAGTAATTCAAGGGACCACGCCGTATAACACGGAACGGGTTTCCTCCCAAGAATACCAGTGCATAGAATAAACAACGCAATGCTTTTTCGAAAAATGAAGCTATTATAAGACCCAGGTCCTATCATACAATGCAACGCAAGCCGGGGGATAGGGTTTTCCCTTATAATAGCCAAACATGCTTGATACGTTTTAAAACAAATCATTTGATACTATAATAAGTGTATAGTGTCAAAACATTTCAATCATAAGTATAAATCATAGACGGCATGGGTACCATATATCATGTCGCCATACTAGTTCTACAATTAAAACCGCGATACACGTATTGGAAATTGGATTTCCGTCATGAGTCGAGGCAAGGGGCAAGCTCCTCTCCGCGTTCGAGACACTCTAGCAAATGTCCCCGGGATTACGCACACTGGGTAACCCTTGGATCGGTTGGGCCGGTCCTCACTTACGTTAGAGGATTGGCAATTCCTGAACACACGTTTCCCGGTCCTTACAGACCTATAATCGAGGCGCCTCATTCCAACAACCACAAAGGTGAAAAGTATATAAATGTCAGGGCTGGTAAGTCACTGACACCACCAAAGCTAGAAAGAAACGTGCGCTCTCCCAACGGCCCGTATCCCGTTTTTAACTCATACCGAGGTGTGAGGCTCGCGAATACACGCTATACACAAAGCTACGCCACAAGGGCCGTGCTTTGATCATCAACCACAAGACTTTGCTTTTCAACAGAAGCCTTGATCCATGCAACTCAGCATGCCACACAGGCAATTCATGCCATGCGATTGATATCTATCGATATATAACCTCTAAGCTCGTACGTCTCAGAGAAGGGCGTTAAGCAAGAGAATAAATTCTCCGCCGCCAAACAGATATATATTTAATAGAAATCAATCAACACAGAATAAAATCCAATGTCAGACACACAATCCATTTACAAGTCCGTTCTGGGTCTGAACGAAACCGGAGGCACTTTCCTCGCATATCCATCCATCTCCAAGTACGTCTGGACAACCACCAACTATTTCCATCCTCTTGGGTGTACAGCCCAATCAGGATCGTCAGTAGTTATCCCTACGATGTGAAGACTTCCGGTCTTCAACCACCGTCTTCATCTTCGACTTATCGTCGAATCGGTTATTCAGAATGGGTGTAAACCCGGACTTTCCGAACAACCCGCGTATATTAAAACAAATGTTACACAAACACAACATACGCCTCATTCCAATTCATTAGTCACTAACCGCAAATTAGCAAGAGAACAATTTCCCAAACATTAACCCCGAAGGCCGAAACCAACATCAGATCAATACCCAGGAAACCATTCTTCTTAGCCAACCTACAGCTAGTTTCTAAATTCCACATTCTTAGGGAAAGGTTCCCATTAATTTTATCCAAGATAAATTCTTTAAAATTTATCCTGTAATCTTCCTTTGGATGCTATTTAAAACCAAATTATGGTTTTTCCAACTAGTCGAGATTAGCGAACCGTAACGAAGTAATTATTTATTTTATTTCCCAATCCCAACCTATTCATCCCATGAAGCAAAACTGGTAATACTCCATATCTAACACCACTGTGTTATCGGTAAAACTAATTACCATTTCACGTTCAAATCTAATTAAAGATTTAACTATCGCTTTGGAGCAAAACTGGTGATACTCCATTCCCGCTCATTTTCTAAATTTGGAAATTTAGATTACGAATTCACATTTCAATCTAATTGCAGATTCGTTAAAACTCCTTTTACTGGGTTAAAGAACTAGGTGTTATTTAAAACACAGTTCACGATAAACCCATTTCAAACTCAATCAAATATATTAGAAATTCGATTATTTAAAACCCCTTTTTAAATCTTGTTCATTTATTTAAAAATAAATTGGTTTTAAATTTAGTTCAAAACTAGTTCATTTCGATAAAAATCTATTTTTATCTTTTCAAATATGGAGTTTTTCACCCCAATTTTTCCCAAATCATTTCTTATGATTTTACACAAATTATTGATATTTTTAATAATTTTATCAAGGCCCGTACAGTCGATTTCCAACAATGGCCATCGAACTGCACTTATAGCGACCTTTTTCGAATTTGATTTGGACGTATCTCCAAATCCAACCGTTAGATTTCAAATTTCTAATATTCGTTAGAAAGCTCTTTTCGATACGAACCCAACGGTTCCGGTTTTAGGAGAATCCGACGGTCGGATCTCCCGTAAAGTCCGTTTGAAATAAATGGTCGAAATTTACGAACTGCCGCGGCGCGGCGCGTTCTATTCAGGCCATTATATTATATATATAATATATATAATATAAATTTCGTCGATTTCTATTTAAAACGAACTATATAAATAGTTTTAAATTCGTTTCAAGAACCATTTCAACTTCTATTTCAATCCAAAGCAAAATTGAATTCTTCTTTAAAAATTCGGTTTAAAATTCATTCCTATTTAATTCAAATTTCAACTCAATTTGAATTCGTTTCAATTCGCTTTCAATTCAATTTGAATTCGTTTTCAATTCAATTCAATTCAAATTGGTTTTCTATTCGATTCAAATTCATTTCCTATTCAAATTAAATTCGTTTCGTTTTCTATTTGAATCAAGTTCATTATATATTCAATTTGAGATCAAATTGGTTTTCCATTCCATTCAATTCGAAATCGTTATACATTCAATTCATTTCGAAATCGTTATATATTCAATTCATTTCGAAATCGTTATATATTCAATTCATTTCGAAATCGTTATATATTCAATTCATTTCGAAATCGTTATATATTCAATTCATTTCGAAATCGTTATATATTCAATTCATTTCGAAATCGTTATATATTCAATTCATTTCGAAATCGTTATATATTCAATTCATTTCGAAATCGTTATATATTCAATTCATTTCGAAATCGTTATATATTCAATTCATTTCGAAATCGTTATATATTCAATTTATTTCGAAATCGTTATATATTCAATTCATTTCGAAATCGTTATATATTCAATTCATTTCGAAATCGTTATATATTCAATTCATTTCGAAATCGTTATATATATCGTTCGCGTCAAAATGGCGCATCACTATTCAACACGGCTTTATATATTCTATTTCAAATATTTCTTTTTGTCAACACACGACTAATCTCAACGAATGAGTACCGTCCGTGTGTGACTATTTTTGTTAAAATACTTCGTTCAACACATGACTAATATCAACGGATGAATATAGTCAACACATGAACCTTTATTTTATATTGATAAAGATATAAATTTTATTATAAAAATATTTCGTTCAACACATGACTAATATCAACGGATGAATATAGTCAACACATGAACCTTTATTTTATATTGATAAAGATATAAATTTTATTATAAAAATATTTCGTTCAACACATGACTAATATCAACGGATGAATATAGTCAACACATGAACCTTTATTTTATATTGATAAAGATATAAATTTTATTATAAAAATATTTCGTTCAACACATGACTAATATCAACGGATGAATATAGTCAACACATGAACCTTTATTTTATATTGATAAAGATATAAATTTTATTATAAAAATATTTCGTTCAACACATGACTAATATCAACGGATGAATATAGTCAACACATGAACCTTTATTTTATATTGATAAAGATATAAATTTTATTATAAAAATATTTCGTTCAACACATGACTAATATCAACGGATGAATATAGTCAACACATGAACCTTTATTTTATATTGATAAAGATATAAATTTTATTATAAAAATATTTCGTTCAACACATGACTAATATCAACGGATGAATATAGTCAACACATGAACCTTTATTTTATATTGATAAAGATATAAATTTTATTATAAAAATATTTCGTTCAACACATGACTAATATCAACGGATGAATATAGTCAACACATGAACCTTTATTTTATATTGATAAAGATATAAATTTTATTATAAAAATATTTCGTTCAACACATGACTAATATCAACGGATGAATATAGTCAACACATGAACCTTTATTTTATATTGATAAAGATATAAATTTTATTATAAAAATATTTCGTTCAACACATGACTAATATCAACGGATGAATATAGTCAACACATGAACCTTTATTTTATATTGATAAAGATATAAATTTTATTATAAAAATATTTCGTTCAACACATGACTAATATCAACGGATGAATATAGTCAACACATGAACCTTTATTTTATATTGATAAAGATATAAATTTTATTATAAAAATATTTCGTTCAACACATGACTAATATCAACGGATGAATATAGTCAACACATGAACCTTTATTTTATATTGATAAAGATATAAATTTTATTATAAAAATATTTCGTTCAACACATGACTAATATCAACGGATGAATATAGTCAACACATGAACCTTTATTTTATATTATTCTTTATTTTTCAAATTGGAATGAGGCCCAATCAATTACCATATAACGTTAATTATATGGATTTTCATACAACACATGTATTTAATAGCATTGAAAATAATCAACCATCAACCAAAGTGCACTACACTGTATAAGCATCAAATATAGATATCTAACGCTTATAACAGCCTGTCAATCAATCGATCGACATATTTAATCAGTCAGGATGAGTGAACTTTAAATTTCATCCCAACACCCGTGTAGGGTTTCAAACAATCAAACATAGATTTTATTCGTGCAGTTGGGCGATGTGTAAAATTTATCGACCCAATCCATGTCAGTCAAATCAGTGTGCATAAACAAACCGTCCGGTTTGTAAATGAATATTTTATTTTATTCACTTCACGTTAAAAATTATATTTTTAACGATAAAACATTTTATTTTAACATATGAATATCTATTCAGTTTATTCTTTAAATAAAATGATATTTTTATTTTTCTAACATATTTTAGAAAATTTCGGCGGCATAACGGCACGATACTAGAAACGGGACAAGGCCTAGCCTTATCCCCGGTCTAGTGAAGGCCCACGCCATTCACACATCAATCAAATTCACTTTCGTTATGCAAACCACAAAATTTGGAGTAAGGGTCTAACCTAGCCTTACTCCTTCGCCTTATAACGGCGCACGTCTAATCCTAACCAATTTATCGATTCGATTTTTCACACCACAAACCACATTCAAATCAATATCTCAATCAATTACCAAACAGCCAAACAAACAAGTCCATGGTCTGTGGACGATTGTGTCGGGTGCTACTAAGCACCGTCTGCATCCTAGTATATATATATATATAAATATAACTAGAAAAGAAATTGAAAGGTGAGGAGTTCTCACTTATAGCTATCCTAGCTCCACGGCACTTCATTTGCAGAAGTCTTCGTCGTTTTCGCATCTTCGTCAGCTTCGTCGCCCGTAGCCACTACATATATAAAAATCGAATTTTTACTTCGCTATTCAATATATAAAAATCCATTTTTCTATCGAAGTTCAATATATAAAAATTCTATTTTTCTATCGAAGTTCAATATATAAAAATCGACTTTTCTATCGCTATGTCAAATAGATAAAAATTATATTTTTATCACGCTATTTTCCACATAAAGATTTCGCCTTTTCTAAAATAAAGATTTAGCCTTTTCAAAAATAAAGTTTTCGCCTTTATAAAAATAAAGTTTTCGCCTTTATAAAAATAAAGTTTTCGCCTTTATAAAAATAAAGTTTTCGCCTTTATAAAAATAAACACTTTATCTCAACGTATATAAAATAAAAATCAGATTTTTATTTCGCTACATATACAAAGATGATATTTTTATATTCTCTATCCTATAAAGATTATATCTTTAATACTTTAAAAATATAAAAATCATATTTTTAATATTTCTATATAGTAAAGACTATATTTTTAATTCTTTAAAAATATAAAAACTATATTTTTACTTCTTCTACTCAATAAAAATTCCGCCTTTTCTACTTTAAAGTTTAAACCCTTTTTTTTCTATTTCAAACCTTTAAAATAAAAATCAATTTCAAAATTCCTTTTTAAATCAGTTTTTATTTTCTTTTATAAAAATGCAGTTTTTTTTATTCTTTTAAAAACAGTTTCATAATCCTTTTAAAAAAAATTCTGTTTTTATTTTCTTTTTAAAAAAAACAGTTCCTCTTTTTAAATTTCTGTTTTTAAAATTCAGTTTTATTTTCTTTTATAATTTCAGTTTATATAAAAAAAAAAACAAAAAAAAACACAGTTTTCAAATCATATGAAAAAAAACAGTTTTCAATCATATATATAAAAAAAAACAGTTTCAATTCACTGTAAAACAAAATAAAAGCAAAAATAAAATAAAATTAAACGCTCACCGAGATTTCGAATGGGAGGAGTGGTTCTTCTTGTTCGTAGTCGGAGAAGCGGTGCCAGGGTTTGATGGGAGGTGGCGCGGCCTAGGAGGCGCGCGCGGTGGTGGATCTGATGGGCTCGGTGGTTGATTTGGTGAACGGCTTTGGGGTGCGGATTCGAGGGAAGAAGAGAGGAGGAGCTCGGGAAGAGGAGAGGCCGACGCGGGGATGGGGGAGGCTGCGGTGAGCGGGGCGGCGAACGGTGGAGGCGGCGGCTCGAATGATTTAGGGGTTTTTCTTTTTTTTTTCTGAATACGATTTCTACGGGGGGGGGGGGGGGGGCTGGTTAAGGGGAAGAGATTATTTTTTTTTTTTTTTTATTATTTAATTATTTTATTTTTCAAAAAGTTGACTTTCTCATACGACCTCTAAACGAGGCCCACCGCCTGTCGTCCATAGCGTTTAACCCCCATTCCGAACACAATGGGATATGTATCGCAAGCTGATTCGACTGTTTGAATCAGTTTCAGTTAAATGTACATTTAAATCACTTTATTGAATTTTAAACGTACATTTCAAATTACCGGGGCCACATACTAACTAGAAAAATTCTAGAAAAATATTTTCTAGCTTCGTATTGACGATACGGTCCTAACAAAACTAGTTTCGTCGAATTCTGAGACCGTTAGAAAAATGGCCAATTTCCAGTCGATTAAAATCAACTAAAATGGTCAAAACACGTTTTCCTATGCCACGCTCACATATTGATTCGAAAAATTATGAAATTTGGAATCTAGCAATAAATTGACATCACGGACCCAACAAAACTGGTTTCGTCGAAATCCGAGGTCGTTTGCAAAATGGCTATTTTTAAGGGCTACATATTATATTAAAATATATATAAATTCCACAGCGACTATTTCTAATTTTCAACTGGACATATCTCATCATTTATAAAGTGAAATCTCAGTTTCTCAACTTCGTTGGAAAGATATTATCAATTAGATCCTAATGTTTTTGGTTTCACTAAAATCCGGATTGTTCTGCACCCGGTATATTCAATTGAAGTTTGAAATCGAATTATCGAACTACCGCGCCATTTTCAATTCTATTTATAATTATATATAAATATTTATATTCTAACGACGACGTATATAATATATACGTCGAATTATATTCAAAATAAATTTTCTCGTCGATATTATTTAAAATACTCTATTTTAAATATTCAAAATTCGCCAAAATTGCCAAAATAAAAATTTTAAACTGGCCCAGATTTTCCGGGTTATTACAATCTCCCCCACTTAAAACTTTTCGTCCCCGAAAAGGAACAAAGTCGAAAGTGGTTTGATTATTCAACTCTATGTTCGATCTGGCTTCCATTCTCCAACTCTTTAGTTTCTGAGAATTTCCAAAATTTCAAAAATTTGGCTAACACCCTAAATTTTTGAAAAATTTCGCCATAACCTCCCCTGCAATGGGAGCATCGGGGAATTTCAAATAGCTTCCCCGGTCCTTCAGATCTCAAAAAGAAAAAGAAAAAGCCAAGCGGCTAGCCAATAGGCTCACAAAATCATCATCACCCAAACAAAACAGTAAATTATGTAATAAACATGTACCTATTTGTCGGGCAAACAAATTTTATTCTCTGCTCTAGCCTCCTTGCTATGACCTGTTCAATGTAAGTATATGTATATGGAAGCAAATGCGACCAATTTCAATATAATTCAATATTTGGTTATATTAGGTATAAATGGTTAAAAATTAGCAAACAATTAAACAAACAACACAAACATCAATCAATTAGTGGATTAGAGTTTTAAATTCATAATTTTGATATATATAAAGAAAATCATGTTTTTGATGCCAATTCACAACAATGTGTTCTAACTATATAAGTTTTGGTTCTCACACCAGTCTAATGGAAACATATAGAAAGCACACCTTTGAAACACGAAACTAATTACTAATGATGACGCGTCAATCATCAGAATCAGGTCCGGGCGACTAGAATGTGATTCTATATCTATCCAGTATATTAAAACTTCGAATATACGTTCATGACGCGTATATACAAAACCTTTATATACTCGATTGTCCATATTCAAAATAAATAAATATTCAAATACGTTTAAAACGATTTATAATTTTTAAAACAAAATTGTTTTCATTTGAAAAATATACTCTTCACACTCGTTCTAGGATACTACTGATCCTATCTCTAACGAGTCATTCTAATTGGATATTACTAATCCAATATCTGATGAATTCTTTCGTATGGTTCTAATGTGTCTTGTTCTCGAGCTCTGTAAACCAAAGCTCTGATACCAAATGTGACGGCCTGGAATTTCGCTCGATCTGAATCAGTCGTTAAACCAATCTAAATCGTTCGAAACCCCTGAACGTTGAGAACATGACAAATCAGAACACAAACAGAAGAACATTTCATTTGTATATTACAACAATGCATCAGATTACAAGAATATACAGAGTATAAATGAATAAATATTACACAGAAATATCAGAGATTTAGATTACATTTAAATACATAGCAGCGGAAAAATAATATAAAGTACAACTGAAGGTGATATACGGATACAGAGCTTTCCGGATATCATCCCAGCTGTAAACCAGGATCCTGTGAATATAAATCTGCAAAACCAAAACTACTAGCTGCCCGTGCGGAAAATAGGGGCACCCAGAGTTTAGGTTAAAACAATAAACTCCAAGTCAGTCATGTGACTGGTGTGAGAACTAAAACAGTTATTTTAAAACTTTACTTTAAAAGAGAGTAATTCAAGGGACCACGCCGTATAACACGGAACGGGTTTCCTCCCAAGAATACCAGTGCATAGAATAAACAACGCAATGCTTTTTCGAAAAATGAAGCTATTATAAGACCCAGGTCCTATCATACAATGCAACGCAAGCCGGGGGATAGGGTTTTCCCTTATAATAGCCAAACATGCTTGATACGTTTTAAAACAAATCATTTGATACTATAATAAGTGTATAGTGTCAAAACATTTCAATCATAAGTATAAATCATAGACGGCATGGGTACCATATATCATGTCGCCATACTAGTTCTACAATTAAAACCGCGATACACGTATTGGAAATTGGATTTCCGTCATGAGTCGAGGCTAGGGGCAAGCTCCTCTCCGCGTTCGAGACACTCTAGCAAATGTCCCCGGGATTACGCACACTGGGTAACCCTTGGATCGGTTGGGCCGGTCCTCACTTACGTTAGAGGATTGGCAATTCCTGAACACACGTTTCCCGGTCCTTACAGACCTATAATCGAGGCGCCTCATTCCAACAACCACAAAGGTGAAAAGTATATAAATGTCAGGGCTGGTAAGTCACTGACACCACCAAAGCTAGAAAGAAACGTGCGCTCTCCCAACGGCCCGTATCCCGTTTTTAACTCATACCGAGGTGTGAGGCTCGCGAATACACGCTATACACAAAGCTACGCCACAAGGGCCGTGCTTTGATCATCAACCACAAGACTTTGCTTTTCAACAGAAGCCTTGATCCATGCAACTCAGCATGCCACACAGGCAATTCATGCCATGCGATTGATATCTATCGATATATAACCTCTAAGCTCGTACGTCTCAGAGAAGGGCGTTAAGCAAGAGAATAAATTCTCCGCCGCCAAACAGATATATATTTAATAGAAATCAATCAACACAGAATAAAATCCAATGTCAGACACACAATCCATTTACAAGTCCGTTCTGGGTCTGAACGAAACCGGAGGCACTTTCCTCGCATATCCATCCATCTCCAAGTACGTCTGGACAACCACCAACTATTTCCATCCTCTTGGGTGTACAGCCCAATCAGGATCGTCAGTAGTTATCCCTACGATGTGAAGACTTCCGGTCTTCAACCACCGTCTTCATCTTCGACTTATCGTCGAATCGGTTATTCAGAATGGGTGTAAACCCGGACTTTCCGAACAACCCGCGTATATTAAAACAAATGTTACACAAACACAACATACGCCTCATTCCAATTCATTAGTCACTAACCGCAAATTAGCAAGAGAACAATTTCCCAAACATTAACCCCGAAGGCCGAAACCAACATCAGATCAATACCCAGGAAACCATTCTTCTTAGCCAACCTACAGCTAGTTTCTAAATTCCACATTCTTAGGGAAAGGTTCCCATTAATTTTATCCAAGATAAATTCTTTAAAATTTATCCTGTAATCTTCCTTTGGATGCTATTTAAAACCAAATTATGGTTTTTCCAACTAGTCGAGATTAGCGAACCGTAACGAAGTAATTATTTATTTTATTTCCCAATCCCAACCTATTCATCCCATGAAGCAAAACTGGTAATACTCCATATCTAACACCACTGTGTTATCGGTAAAACTAATTACCATTTCACGTTCAAATCTAATTAAAGATTTAACTATCGCTTTGGAGCAAAACTGGTGATACTCCATTCCCGCTCATTTTCTAAATTTGGAAATTTAGATTACGAATTCACATTTCAATCTAATTGCAGATTCGTTAAAACTCCTTTTACTGGGTTAAAGAACTAGGTGTTATTTAAAACACAGTTCACGATAAACCCATTTCAAACTCAATCAAATATATTAGAAATTCGATTATTTAAAACCCCTTTTTAAATCTTGTTCATTTATTTAAAAATAAATTGGTTTTAAATTTAGTTCAAAACTAGTTCATTTCGATAAAAATCTATTTTTATCTTTTCAAATATGGAGTTTTTCACCCCAATTTTTTCCAAATCATTTCTTATGATTTTACACAAATTATTGATATTTTTAATAATTTTATCAAGGCCCGTACAGTCGATTTCCAACAATGGCCATCGAACTGCACTTATAGCGACCTTTTTCGAATTTGATTTGGACGTATCTCCAAATCCAACCGTTAGATTTCAAATTTCTAATATTCGTTAGAAAGCTCTTTTCGATACGAACCCAACGGTTCCGGTTTTAGGAGAATCCGACGGTCGGATCTCCCGTAAAGTCCGTTTGAAATAAATGGTCGAAATTTACGAACTGCCGCGGCGCGGCGCGTTCTATTCAGGCCATTATATTATATATATAATATATATAATATAAATTTCGTCGATTTCTATTTAAAACGAACTATATAAATAGTTTTAAATTCGTTTCAAGAACCATTTCAACTTCTATTTCAATCCAAAGCAAAATTGAATTCTTCTTTAAAAATTCGGTTTAAAATTCATTCCTATTTAATTCAAATTTCAACTCAATTTGAATTCGTTTCAATTCGCTTTCAATTCAATTTGAATTCGTTTTCAATTCAATTCAATTCAAATTGGTTTTCTATTCGATTCAAATTCATTTCCTATTCAAATTAAATTCGTTTCGTTTTCTATTTGAATCAAGTTCATTATATATTCAATTTGAGATCAAATTGGTTTTCCATTCCATTCAATTCGAAATCGTTATACATTCAATTCATTTCGAAATCGTTATATATTCAATTCATTTCGAAATCGTTATATATTCAATTCATTTCGAAATCGTTATATATTCAATTCATTTCGAAATCGTTATATATTCAATTCATTTCGAAATCGTTATATATTCAATTCATTTCGAAATCGTTATATATTCAATTCATTTCGAAATCGTTATATATTCAATTCATTTCGAAATCGTTATATATTCAATTCATTTCGAAATCGTTATATATTCAATTCATTTCGAAATCGTTATATATTCAATTTATTTCGAAATCGTTATATATTCAATTCATTTCGAAATCGTTATATATTCAATTCATTTCGAAATCGTTATATATTCAATTCATTTCGAAATCGTTATATATATCGTTCGCGTCAAAATGGCGCATCACTATTCAACACGGCTTTATATATTCTATTTCAAATATTTCTTTTTGTCAACACACGACTAATCTCAACGAATGAGTACCGTCCGTGTGTGACTATTTTTGTTAAAATACTTCGTTCAACACATGACTAATATCAACGGATGAATATAGTCAACACATGAACCTTTATTTTATATTGATAAAGATATAAATTTTATTATAAAAATATTTCGTTCAACACATGACTAATATCAACGGATGAATATAGTCAACACATGAACCTTTATTTTATATTGATAAAGATATAAATTTTATTATAAAAATATTTCGTTCAACACATGACTAATATCAACGGATGAATATAGTCAACACATGAACCTTTATTTTATATTGATAAAGATATAAATTTTATTATAAAAATATTTCGTTCAACACATGACTAATATCAACGGATGAATATAGTCAACACATGAACCTTTATTTTATATTGATAAAGATATAAATTTTATTATAAAAATATTTCGTTCAACACATGACTAATATCAACGGATGAATATAGTCAACACATGAACCTTTATTTTATATTGATAAAGATATAAATTTTATTATAAAAATATTTCGTTCAACACATGACTAATATCAACGGATGAATATAGTCAACACATGAACCTTTATTTTATATTGATAAAGATATAAATTTTATTATAAAAATATTTCGTTCAACACATGACTAATATCAACGGATGAATATAGTCAACACATGAACCTTTATTTTATATTGATAAAGATATAAATTTTATTATAAAAATATTTCGTTCAACACATGACTAATATCAACGGATGAATATAGTCAACACATGAACCTTTATTTTATATTGATAAAGATATAAATTTTATTATAAAAATATTTCGTTCAACACATGACTAATATCAACGGATGAATATAGTCAACACATGAACCTTTATTTTATATTGATAAAGATATAAATTTTATTATAAAAATATTTCGTTCAACACATGACTAATATCAACGGATGAATATAGTCAACACATGAACCTTTATTTTATATTGATAAAGATATAAATTTTATTATAAAAATATTTCGTTCAACACATGACTAATATCAACGGATGAATATAGTCAACACATGAACCTTTATTTTATATTGATAAAGATATAAATTTTATTATAAAAATATTTCGTTCAACACATGACTAATATCAACGGATGAATATAGTCAACACATGAACCTTTATTTTATATTGATAAAGATATAAATTTTATTATAAAAATATTTCGTTCAACACATGACTAATATCAACGGATGAATATAGTCAACACATGAACCTTTATTTTATATTATTCTTTATTTTTCAAATTGGAATGAGGCCCAATCAATTACCATATAACGTTAATTATATGGATTTTCATACAACACATGTATTTAATAGCATTGAAAATAATCAACCATCAACCAAAGTGCACTACACTGTATAAGCATCAAATATAGATATCTAACGCTTATAACAGCCTGTCAATCAATCGATCGACATATTTAATCAGTCAGGATGAGTGAACTTTAAATTTCATCCCAACACCCGTGTAGGGTTTCAAACAATCAAACATAGATTTTATTCGTGCAGTTGGGCGATGTGTAAAATTTATCGACCCAATCCATGTCAGTCAAATCAGTGTGCATAAACAAACCGTCCGGTTTGTAAATGAATATTTTATTTTATTCACTTCACGTTAAAAATTATATTTTTAACGATAAAACATTTTATTTTAACATATGAATATCTATTCAGTTTATTCTTTAAATAAAATGATATTTTTATTTTTCTAACATATTTTAGAAAATTTCGGCGGCATAACGGCACGATACTAGAAACGGGACAAGGCCTAGCCTTATCCCCGGTCTAGTGAAGGCCCACGCCATTCACACATCAATCAAATTCACTTTCGTTATGCAAACCACAAAATTTGGAGTAAGGGTCTAACCTAGCCTTACTCCTTCGCCTTATAACGGCGCACGTCTAATCCTAACCAATTTATCGATTCGATTTTTCACACCACAAACCACATTCAAATCAATATCTCAATCAATTACCAAACAGCCAAACAAACAAGTCCATGGTCTGTGGACGATTGTGTCGGGTGCTACTAAGCACCGTCTGCATCCTAGTATATATATATATATATAAATATAACTAGAAAAGAAATTGAAAGGTGAGGAGTTCTCACTTATAGCTATCCTAGCTCCACGGCACTTCATTTGCAGAAGTCTTCGTCGTTTTCGCATCTTCGTCAGCTTCGTCGCCCGTAGCCACTACATATATAAAAATCGAATTTTTACTTCGCTATTCAATATATAAAAATCCATTTTTCTATCGAAGTTCAATATATAAAAATTCTATTTTTCTATCGAAGTTCAATATATAAAAATCGACTTTTCTATCGCTATGTCAAATAGATAAAAATTATATTTTTATCACGCTATTTTCCACATAAAGATTTCGCCTTTTCTAAAATAAAGATTTAGCCTTTTCAAAAATAAAGTTTTCGCCTTTATAAAAATAAAGTTTTCGCCTTTATAAAAATAAAGTTTTCGCCTTTATAAAAATAAAGTTTTCGCCTTTATAAAAATAAACACTTTATCTCAACGTATATAAAATAAAAATCAGATTTTTATTTCGCTACATATACAAAGATGATATTTTTATATTCTCTATCCTATAAAGATTATATCTTTAATACTTTAAAAATATAAAAATCATATTTTTAATATTTCTATATAGTAAAGACTATATTTTTAATTCTTTAAAAATATAAAAACTATATTTTTACTTCTTCTACTCAATAAAAATTCCGCCTTTTCTACTTTAAAGTTTAAACCCTTTTTTTTCTATTTCAAACCTTTAAAATAAAAATCAATTTCAAAATTCCTTTTTAAATCAGTTTTTATTTTCTTTTATAAAAATGCAGTTTTTTTTTTATTCTTTTAAAAACAGTTTCATAATCCTTTTAAAAAAAATTCTGTTTTTATTTTCTTTTTAAAAAAAACAGTTCCTCTTTTTAAATTTCTGTTTTTAAAATTCAGTTTTATTTTCTTTTATAATTTCAGTTTATATAAAAAAAAAAACAAAAAAAAACACAGTTTTCAAATCATATGAAAAAAAACAGTTTTCAATCATATATATAAAAAAAAACAGTTTCAATTCACTGTAAAACAAAATAAAAGCAAAAATAAAATAAAATTAAACGCTCACCGAGATTTCGAATGGGAGGAGTGGTTCTTCTTGTTCGTAGTCGGAGAAGCGGTGCCAGGGTTTGATGGGAGGTGGCGCGGCCTAGGAGGCGCGCGCGGTGGTGGATCTGATGGGCTCGGTGGTTGATTTGGTGAACGGCTTTGGGGTGCGGATTCGAGGGAAGAAGAGAGGAGGAGCTCGGGAAGAGGAGAGGCCGACGCGGGGATGGGGGAGGCTGCGGTGAGCGGGGCGGCGAACGGTGGAGGCGGCGGCTCGAATGATTTAGGGGTTTTTCTTTTTTTTTCTTTTTTTTTTCTGAATACGATTTCTACGGGGGGGGGGGGGGGCTGGTTAAGGGGAAGAGATTATTATTATTTTTTTTTTTTTTTATTTAATTATTTTATTTTTCAAAAAGTTGACTTTCTCATACGACCTCTAAACGAGGCCCACCGCCTGTCGTCCATAGCGTTTAACCCCCATTCCGAACACAATGGGATATGTATCGCAAGCTGATTCGACTGTTTGAATCAGTTTCAGTTAAATGTACATTTAAATCACTTTATTGAATTTTAAACGTACATTTCAAATTACCGGGGCCACATACTAACTAGAAAAATTCTAGAAAAATATTTTCTAGCTTCGTATTGACGATACGGTCCTAACAAAACTAGTTTCGTCGAATTCTGAGACCGTTAGAAAAATGGCCAATTTCCAGTCGATTAAAATCAACTGAAATGGTCAAAACACGTTTTCCTATGCCACGCTCACATATTGATTCGAAAAATTATGAAATTTGGAATCTAGCAATAAATTGACATCACGGACCCAACAAAACTGGTTTCGTCGAAATCCGAGGTCGTTTGCAAAATGGCTATTTTTAAGGGCTACATATTATATTAAAATATATATAAATTCCACAGCGACTATTTCTAATTTTCAACTGGACATATCTCATCATTTATAAAGTGAAATCTCAGTTTCTCAACTTCGTTGGAAAGATATTATCAATTAGATCCTAATGTTTTTGGTTTCACTAAAATCCGGATTGTTCTGCACCCGGTATATTCAATTGAAGTTTGAAATCGAATTATCGAACTACCGCGCCATTTTCAATTCTATTTATAATTATATATAAATATTTATATTCTAACGACGACGTATATAATATATACGTCGAATTATATTCAAAATAAATTTTCTCGTCGATATTATTTAAAATACTCTATTTTAAATATTCAAAATTCGCCAAAATTGCCAAAATAAAAATTTTAAACTGGCCCAGATTTTCCGGGTTATTACAAATAGACTGACAATACATAATTGCGCAGTTTACCTCCTATCCGTTTTTGAAAATGGGTTTCCTTATCTTTTATTGCATTTAAAGTTAAAATGGCCACCTATGGTAATTACTAGGACTCACTAAAAAAAATTCATTTATAAAATCTCATTTCAGAATATTTATTTAAAATATTCATGTACTAATCTTACTAACTCAAGTATATTTGCAACATTTTATTTTCAATACTGAGAAAATCAATTCATTACTTATATTATTAGTATAAGTATTTCATAAAGTATATTCAAAAACATTTAGAAAAAGCTTTCTTATTTTCAGATCATACTAAAGGATCAAACAAAGTTATTTAAAAACAAATGGATATAAAAATAAGTTCAAAACACTATTTTTTCATTGTTAAGTGCGGAACAAATGCCCATACCGCCATTTTTTAGGAAGATCACACTTGAGAAAATCAAATCTCAATTCCTTTTATAAATCTCTTCGACAAATCCTTTTGTTAAAATTTTTATTAAAACTATTTCACATTCTTTAAGCCCTTTTTACATAAATCATTTATAGACTTTATTTATAAATATCAAAAGTCAATTATAGACTTCTTTTATAATTATCAAAATTTCAAACCTCCTTTATAAATATCAAATTTTAAAGCATCAACTCTCAATCTTAAACCAGTATTTATCTCTCGAACAAAAATGATGTAAATCAGGTTAGGGTATTTTATTTACCTCTTAGACCTTGACTCAGCAACATTCTTATCTTCGAGATATTATAATTTTGTTCATGCAAAACCTGACATTCAATAAATGTCACAATAAGTTCCATTTATTATACAATCCAAATAAGGGTTTTTGGAAAAATCCTCCCTTGCATTTGGAAATACTTTTCCAATATAATCATTTTTACTTAATCAATTATTTAGTAAATCCTTATCAAAAACTATCTTATTAGTTTTAAATTCCTTATTTTAAAACTTGTTTACAAACTTGGATTTACTATCAAAACCTCATAAATCTTATTACAGACCTAACTTTTGTTTTATCTTTGGTAAACATCATTTCTTATTTGAACTTCTCGATTTTAAATCAAATCCTTTGAAACCTAACTTGAAAATCAAATCCAATTAACTATTGGTTCTCGTTTAGATATATGAACTTCATGCGTCCCAAACATTAAGTTCTAACCCCATTTATGAGTCATTTCATAAATTTACAAATTAATTTATAACTTATTCAAATAATTGAAATCACGTTATAAAACTTACTCATTTATAAAAGTTGGTTTTATCATCTCATGAAACTCATTTATAAAACTTCGTTAAGTTTTTAACACTCAAAAATCCAATTATAAAACTCCAATTATAAAACTTATTTGTAAATCATGAATTTCGCTACATAGAGAATTTTGTAATCTCCATATAAAATCCAACTATAAATATTGATTTATTTTTAAAACATCTATTTTATATAACTTATATAAAAATTCAATAAAAATATTACTTTGTAAAAAAATATATTTTATAACTTCAAACTTAATTTATTGTTGACAGCAAATCAAAGTCATAAAAATATTAAATGTAGGTCATTTGTTGCCAACCACTTAATCAATATTGTTTGTTGACCAGTAATATACTGGATTTGATTTCAATTCAGCAATCATCGTCCAAATCATATTTTTTTATGTTTCTTAGGATATACAGTTCATATATGTTAAATATGAAAGTAAGTAACATCCCAAATATTGTAGAATCCTGTTGGATCCCTCTAACTTGTCTCCCTACATCACAGCTCATTATTTGTTTACATATGCATATAAATTGGATAATCTAATCTAATTTATTTAAGATGAATCTTTCACTCAAAAGCAGGTAATGTCAAAAGTCATCCGTTCACAGATGGGAATATATATCGATAATCACCAGCAAAGCAATAAATCTTCCAAAACATCCAAACACATGATTTGATAGAAAATCAATAATTAATATTATTATATAACAATTGTAACAACCCAAATTTCAATGAGGCCAATTTTTTTCCAAAAATGATAAAATCCAAGCCCACTAAAATCCGAGTTTGTTTGTTTGTTATCCTGCAGAAAGGAAAAGATAAAATATATTATAACCCACAATAAAATACCTTATAGCGGCATGAATAAAATGTAATAGTAAATAAATACTTATCCCAATAATGACATGTTTAACAAGTGACTCTAAATTGTAATCACTGTCACCTATCCAACCTGCTGGTATATTATGAGGAGGGGGTCAGAACAAAAGTTCTGGTGAATGAAAAAATGTAACAACCCAGATTTTCCAGTTATTTGAATTTAAATATTTGAATATTTTTTAAATACTGAATTAGAAATATTAATGGATTTTTAATATAGAATTCATTTATAAAACGATGATTGAACATATTAATTTATAATTAATTTAAAACGAACTTGTAACGGCGTGATAGTTCATAGTATTGAGTTTTGAACTTCAACTGAATATTCTGAACCTGTTTTAATTCAAAATCTATGAAATAAGAAACGTTTGAATCTATTAGATTATAATTTTCTAATGAAAGAGAAGATTGATATTTTATGTTGTAAATTGTGAGTTATGTCCAAATCAAAATTTCAAATAGTCACAATGGAATCGTTTATAAACCATAACGTTTATTTAATATAAATAAAAAAGGGATTTTTATATAATCTGAATATCGTTTAACTCGAAAATGTTAATGTTGAGTTATAAATCCATATTGGTTGAATTTGAAGTGATATATTATTCCATTTGGATATATAAGACAATAATAATTTATTGTTATTTAATTTAATTATTTTGGAATTAATTTAATATTTTATCGATATTATATAAGCCTTAAGAATAGCCATTTTTTAAATATTCTCCATTTTTGACAAAACGAATTTTATTAAGATACATATAGGTAATTATTGTCAGATTTCAAATTTGGGGCCAACCAGAGTTGTTTTGCGGGAGTGCGAAATTTAAATGTGAACAAACTAATCAATTGAAATTAAAATAACTCTATTTTAAAGATAGAGTCGGTTTTTGACCAAGCAAATTTCATTGGTCCAGAACGTTAAGACATAGCAATGTGTCTATTTCCGTTACATTTAGAGTTCGTATGTGATGGCGCGTATATTTAACGTACAACATTAAATAGCGGTAAATTTAATAATTGTATTAAAAGTAAAATAAATTGAAACTTCTACCCTAAGAAAAAATAAATGTTAAAATATTTATCAACCCCTAACTTATGATGTCTAAACTAAAATTACACATACCTATGCCCTTTCACACACACACACAACCTAAGGAAGAAATGGAATATAGCTGCCCTAAATATAAATGCAAGCCTAATATGTATAAGAGCAAACCCACACACATGCCTACCACATGCTTTGCCTACCTTATTTCCTTCCTTCCCAAATATAGATGTAGGCCTAAAAATCTAATTTAATCATATGATACCCTATACTAAGTACAAAATGCAGACCAAATGTGAAAGGAAGAAAATAGCCTACCCTAAGACACAAACGTACTAACCTACCCCAACAGTTGAACACAAGCCTACCAAAATCTTATCGCCCAGCTATTGAAAATGAAGAAACATAGCAGCTATCCTACATCTACAATACAGAGGCCTACCAAACCATTTACGTGCTTCCCAAGGTTTCTCACACTATACATACGAGGCACAAGACGTTCATCTCCATTTTCCAAAAGATCGACTACAGTGAACTAAAATGGTGCGTGATCCTTTGAAAAATAATTGCAAGACGTAAACTCAATTATAAATCATGAAATATGATGCATTGAATCTCAAAAATCCATCTCTACATATTCACTATCTCCAATTTACGAATTATGATGGTCGACCACAAAAGTCGTGAACTAGGTATGAATTTATCTTGGAATTTAGATAACGATACACGAATTCAAGTATGAAGCAATGATCAGCGGAGAGAGGAGATCGAGTGGGAATTTTTTTTGCAAAATCCGGAGACGAAAAAGTTCGCAGTTGGAAGGGGGAAATCTATGTTGGTCGGAGCACAAGAACATCAGACGGGGAGGAAATAGTGTTGGCGAGTTGGATTTGGGTGGAGAAGTTGAATGGTGGTGTTAAATTGGTGGTTCGTGAAGTATTTGTGGTATTTGTGGATATCGTGCACGGTGTGGACGAGAGTATCTTCAGAAGTAAATCGGGGAAGAAGATGCACTGTTGCACATTGGTTTGGTGCCGTTTGGGCTAAAATAGTTTGGGGGTGAGGCCCATTTTGTTTTAATTTAAAATTTTAATGAACATTAATGCTTTTTAATCTTGTAATTGTAATATCATGATCATGCATTATCAGAATTAAGCGGCGTTGGTCACGTTGGAACTATATGGACTTAGGATACACAATGGAGTTGGTTTGTTCAGAATTAGAAGTAGCTATAATTTTTAATTAAATTTAAAGCTCGTTAAATTAATTAAAACAAACCGTTTTAACAACGAATTGGAATCAAGGTGAGTATAACTCACTCAGTTGTCTCACTCATATTTTATATAAGTCGGGTTTAATATTTGTGTGCTATGTTTGCTAATTGTTGGGTGATTTGATGATTGTTTTTATGCATACTAAATATGTTTATACAACTGATCAAATTAAACATTTATTTAATTTTATCAAATCTAATCATTATTTTTAATGATTATTACCAATTTAGGCAACTTACCTTGTTGGTTGCATTTATAATAATATAAACATATTAAACTAAATTTTGAATTGTTGTTATTAGTTGATCGTTATCAGTTTAATTAATTATTCATGCTTATTATAGCAGATAATATATTGTCGTCTTAAGTGGATGATTTCATTTGAGGTAACCTATTTGGATGTAGGAAAAAATAGGTTGGTGGGATCGAACTAGATTCCTCAAATTTATTGTTTATTTTCATGTTATATTATATGAATTTTTTAACCAATCTGATTGATGATTGATTTGGTTATTTATTGTTGATCCAAATTCAACCTTTTTATCATTAACCAATGGGGGTATTGGTTGAGAGATTGGCAGTAGATGGCCTAAAAATATATCATTTGATAAAGGTTGATTTACCGTCAAGTGAATAGATAGAAATGAAGTTATAAAATTTATTTTATAACCGAAGATAGATTTTTAAATCTATTATTTTAAATAAAAGTTTATAAAAAGAAAATAAATATTTATCATTTAATTTTATAAGTAATTATTAAAAGGTTTTATAAAACAAATTCTTATGTTAATAAGTCTAAAAAGCAAGTGAGCAGAGATTAACCTAAGGGTTAAGGGTTAACTTAATTGTTTCCAAGAAACAATTAAATGGGTTTATTTAAATTAGTTATATTATTAATTAATTTTAAGGAAGGATTAACTGAAATTGATTAACGAATAAACCATGTCCCAAATTAACTATTTTAACGAGAATGAATTATTAAATTAGTATGTTTCAGTTAATTTAATTAAAATAGTTGAAGTAAACCATCTTTTTAAAATGTTGAAATTGATTATTATTATTTAGTAATAACTGAAGTGATGATCTTGAATTAAAAACCATTTGATGGAAGTTTGAAACCATAAGACCTTGATTATAATTAAATGAAGTTTTAAGTGAAATCATATTTATAGTAATATAAATTAAGTTTAAATTGAATTCTTATCGGAATCCTATTTAATTGGATTTTATAAAATCCAACTTTGATGAAGTTATAAAACCCAAGTTTAATTGAATATATCATTGGAACAAGTTATTAAATTATAAACACAAAAATAACATATGAATGAAATAAAAGCTCAAGATATGAAATTAAAGAATTGGAACCTAAATGGAGATCGGCTGAGTTAAATGACTTTCTGAGTATTGATCTGATGTTGATTTCGGTCTTCGGCGTTGATGCTTAGAGGATTATTCTCTTACCGATTTACGGTCAGGGACTGATGAATGTACGAAATGGAAATCAAAATTGAAACCTGAATTTGATTTAAAGTGGTTAGGCAAATTAAGTTATAAAGATTCAATCTAAATTCACATATTTAAGTAAGAGATGAGGTTTCATCGAGATATAACTAAAAAAGGTTTGGAATAAACTTACAAGAAGTTTTAATAAAGGATTCTATTTATAATAGAATCATATATAATGGTTTAAGGGATGGTTAAAATTAATAAAAATATTTTAAATAATAGTTTACTTAATACTTAAATTAAGTAATTGTGTATGAAATTGAAATAAGGTTTTCAAAGGATAAATCGAATAGTATAAGGGAATTTTCATGACATTTACTAAAGTTTGGTTTTCTTTAACAAACTCTTATTTATTATGATGGCAAGAATGTTGTCAAATAAAGATCTGAAAGGCAAATAAAATACCTCAACTTGAATGATTTCATGATTATCCAAAGGATAATACTAGTTTAGGTAACGAGGGTTGATGAGGGTAATAAATCTTTTATTAATAATTTTTAGAATCATTAAATTTAAAGTTTATAAGTTGAATAAAATAATGTTGATTATATTTTTATTTTTGAAACAAAAAGTAAAATGTTGTGTATAACGAACCGAACTCCCCCGGTCGGCCTAAACCGAACAAGAAGGCATAATACTTTGAGAATAAGAAAAATCGGAATACAAACAGAAGAACATTTCATTGCTTGTTACAACAATTTACATTAGAGTACAAGAATATATAGAGTATGAAAAAATAATATACATTTGATAAATATAAGAGATTTACTAATTATAATGCAGCGGAAAATAATAAAAAGAACACAACTGAAAGAGATACACGGATACAGAGCTTTCCAAATATCATTCTAGCTATAAACCAGGACTCTGTGGACATAAATCTGCAAAACCAAAAGTACTAGCTGCCCGTGTGGAAAATAGGGGCACATAAAGTGTAACGTCCCGTATTTTGGCGATCAAATATTTAATTTAATTTATTATTTTAAATATTTTATTTTGAATATTAATGGATTTTAATATTTAATTCGTTATTTAAAACGAAGTTTTATCGTTAATTTTATTTATAATATAAAACGAGCTCGAAACGACGCGGTAGTTCGTAATTTACGATTTGAACTTCAATTGAATATACAGAATCCGTTTAAATTCGGAATTCTGTGAAACAAGAAACGTTAGAATCAAATTGATTATAATTTTCTAACAGAAGAGAGAAATCGAAATTTTAGCTTATATATTGTGAGATATCCAAATCAAAATTTAAAATAGTCGCTATGAAAATCATTAATAAACAATAACGTTATTTAATAATTTAAATAGGTGTTTTTATTTTTATTTTAAATTGAATATCGGTTATCCGAAATTTTTGATTTATCAAGTTTGGAATCCATCCTAGTCTTACTTGAAGCTATACGATATTTCATTTATATATATTCGATAATATCAATCTACTGTCGTTTGATTCAACTGTTTTAAATTTCAATTATATTATATAGATATTTTATACAAGTTTCAAAATAGTTGTATCAAACAAGCTAAATATATGCAACAATTTTTTTATCAAAGCGTTATCTCCATACAATCACAGTTTCAATAAAAAGCCAATCGCAACTATCGTAAGGAAATGGACAACTAAAAATATAGATGGAAAAAAGACATAAATCCATGAGCACACAGAAATATAAGTGTATTTTATCAAATACACACAGACAAAGAATAGGAATGAAATAAGAACAACATATTGAACATGGACATCCAAAATTTGATTCGAACACACACATTTACATACAATGGACATATATATATACACACAGCATATACACAGTGAGAACACAGACCATGGACAGAGAAAACGAATGTATTTATAGCATTAAATACACAGTTGAATTCATGAGAACATACCTACAGAAAACTTCACATATATATATATATATATACACATCCACAAAATCTTTACACACAGACACCTATGAAAAGGGAGGTGCAGCCCTATTGCCGCATTATATGTCTCCATCTTGTTCCCTTCAGCAACAACGAATTCCAATGCAACTGTAAATGCAACAACCCAAAACCGACCTAAAGATAGCACATTTGAATATAAATAAATAAGAAAATGGCTTTTAAAACATAAAGTAATGTACAAGTGAATCCTGCAGGAACAACACAAGAACAACAAGGGAAATCAAGCATAGATATATATTGAAACATCAAATCCATGTAAATACAACAACTTATATATTCAATGGATACAGTAAATCCATATATCAAAGGTACACTGTAAATATATATTCTTATTTACACTATCAAATTTCATATATAAATCCATATCTAGAAATTGAAATGAACAGCTAAAGAAATTGAAAGAAAAAAAGAGAAAACAACTAATGAACCAGAGTAGGAACAACTAGAAGCTTTATACTAGGACAACTAAGAAAAACAGTACATTGTGTAGCTAATGAAACCAGATGTATGTACATTTATACATCGATTCTATAAGCACAGTGCACAAGCTAGAGAGAAAAACAAAATATGTATATCTTTATACATCAGAAATTCTTACAGCTAATAAAAAAACAGCTGAACGGCTAGAATTGGTACTATTGACAAGCTAGAGAAAACCAAAAATAGGTATAAATTTAAATATCAAATCTTTATAGACGTACACAACTATAAATGGACATTTCACAGCTAAGAAGTAAAACAAATATATGTATACATATATATTTACATCAATCTGTACAAACAAATCAAACATTTGTTTGCTGGTTTCATGTATTTAAATTGGAAAAAAAAACCTATTACACAGTTTTCAAAACTCTGAATTTAATAAACAAATTCATAGCTCCAATTCTATACACATGCAAGATCGATCATTGTCTCCATTTGAACAGACAACAGTACTGAAATCCCATATCAATTCAACATATTTCCATCAACAGTATGCAACTCTGAAAAGGGAAAGTAAAGCAATAGCCTAAGCATAGTAGCCGAATCTACCTAGGATAAATTCTGATAGACATTGATCTTATCTCAATTAACAACCATATATATACGCTTGTAGTTCACAATTTACAGAACCAACCGAATCAACACAGAAAAGGAATTCATTCGAAACCACTAAAGAAAATCCAAAGCAAAATCATACAGCAAGAAGAAAACCAATTAAATGAAATACTTATCTTAATTTGTAGTTCCACGCACTCTATTTCTATATACGGTTGGACGAATTTCCCATTTGAAGATGACCTATGGTTCGGTCAGATTTGCTGGATGGAAGCCTCGATTTGGTTGTCTGTAGTGGATGTAGGAGGAGGCTCTTTTATTTTCTGGAAGAGGGGTTGATCGGCGAAACTAGATGGTTATTGAGAGGTAACAGAACAATCGGAGTGGAAGGAGAAAGGGATGGCCTGAGCGTGGGTGAGTAGGGGTGTTGCGATGGAGTTGGATTCGATCTTTGCTGAAGAGAAGAGGGAGGACGGATATCAGAAAGTCGGCATGGAAGGGTTTCTGGAGGCGGTGGATAATTGTGAAGGAAAGTGGGATCTGATGGTATAAGAAAGAACGGGCTTCAATGCTAAATGGGCTGAGCTGAATTTTAGTAAGGCCCAAAGTCAATAATTTCATTAAAGTTTTATAATTTAAATGTTCTTATAAACTGTTAATATCGAGTGCCTAACGGATCAGGATTCGAGGGAACGGGAAGCGTCAGAACCACATCAATGAGCGCCTCAGCATGGACATGGTCAGTGATCGAAGCAGCTGCAAAATTTTAGTCAAATTAACGCCGTTTAAATTGACTAAACCAAACCGATTAATCAACAAACCAAATCAAGGTGAGTTAAACTCACTCAGTTCTCCCCTCTTATATTTTATATAACTAGGGTTTTTAAATTGTGTGCTATGGTTGTTTGTTTGTTATTGTTGATTTTATATTCATATAACTGAAACGATTAAATTAAACGTTCGTTTAATTTAATTGAAACAAATCGTTATTTCTAACGATAAAATCCAATTGAGGTAACTTACCTCAGTGGTTGCGTTTATAACACTATAAATGTTATAAATAAATAATGGAATGTTTGAATTTCTGTTATTATCCCAGTATTGACTGTTACAGTTATTATTGACTGTTAAACTGTTTTATTTCATCTTTCTAGATGAAACGAATATTGATTGGCCATATTGAACTGAAATATTTGAACTGTGGTAACCCGTTGTTCTGCAGGGGAATGACAGGTTGGAGGAATCCAACTAGATTCCTCACTGATACTGATAACGTTTATCAAATTGATCACATTTGTTTGTATTGAACGTGAAATTGGTCTATATTTCACGGTTTGGTACTATAGTAGCCATTTGCCTCTTAGTACCGTCGGTTAAAAGGAATGAATTTTTGAAATCGATATTAATCAATTTCGAATGGTTCTCAAAGTTAAGGATTTTTTTAACCGGTTTTGAAGTACGATTTTTAATTATAAAATAATAATCGAATTTAAATTTATAATAAAATATAACTAGTAGAGATGTAAGATAACATTTATTAAATATTTAAACGATATGAATTTATCGTGTTGATTATTTAAATGTTGGAATGGTTTTATAAGGGCCTTAGCGGTCGTGAAAGAAGTTTAAATGGATTCAAGAATATCGAAATGGAAAAATTAAATCATTGATATACGAGAATGTGTAAAAAGGGATCAAAGAGAAATATTTTGTAATAAATGATCGTTTTAGTAAACGGTGTTTCAAATTTTATGAAATGTGGCTAAATGACATTTCGTGAATGAGATTAACAAATCAATGGATTGGAAATGAGTGGTGATTTGGAAATGAGGTTTTCATATTTTAAATGAAATCAAAGTTGAACTTATGACTATTTATTTATAAATGAAATTTATAAATGAGATTTAGTCGAATAAATGAAAGTAAGTTATTCCGAGGTTCGGAATGCAATATTCTGAAATTCGGGATATTAACGAAGGATATGAGTAGTAAAAGATTTGAATAACGACAACGAATGTTAGTTGTCGATAATGAATTGGAAACGGGATTTTTAAATGCAGTTAACAATGTGAAAGTGAGAGTGAATGGTAAGTTATCATAATTAATTTACAAAAGATTTTGTAAATGGAAATTTAATGTTTTGGAAATGAATTCGAGTTAGTAAATAAAGTGAGTGGTTTGTAAATGTGTTTTGTGACATTGGTTACAAATGGGATGAATTATTTTAGACATAAGTTTTTAAAAGGATTATCATATGATTTTAGATAACAAATAAGTAGTCGAGTATTATTTAAAGAGAATGTGATAAGTGGAAGTAAAATGGCTTTGAAATGAAATCTGTAATGTTGTTACAGATGATAAGTTAAATTGTTTCGATCAATATAAGAATTTGAAAAGTATATCAATATAACAAATGTATAAGGTATTAATATGAGATTTATAAAAGTTTTGTTTATGTGGTTTTAAACAAATGAATTTGAATTGTTGAAATAATTTGTAACATTATAATAAAGAGATATTAAGGAATTTTCGTAAGGATTCTATTTCTAATAGAATCGAATCTTTGATGAGAATTAAATCAGATTTTCAAAGGAACGTGTGGTTAATAAATCTCTATTTGTTCTGAAGATATGAATGTTGTTGGTCAAGATCTGAGAGGTAAATAAAATACCCCAACTTGAACGACTACAGGATTATCAAAGAACGATATTAATTTATAAACGAGAGAGTTGAGGGAAACATAAGTTATGATTCCCGTAGATGATATTATAATCTGTTTTCGAAAAGTTTATAAGTTGAATAAATAAGTTTGGTGAATGTTCTTATTTTATAATAATAAGTAAAAGCGATGTTTAAAATATTGGAAAAGTTAAAGAATGTAATTAACAGATGGTTCGTCAAAGAGGAAAAATGATACTGAGTAGTAAATCAGTGCACACATTTTAATATGGATGAATGGTTGTTTTATTTGATAGTTAAATAACCGACTATCAAACTTGCCCATACGATTGTTGGCACGGAAAGACCGGGATTGAATATATATATTCGAAAACCATTCCGTCCAGCAAATACGAATACACGAAGATGCTGATTTAAGATGGAGCTATTGAAGACCGTGGATCTTCATTAGCAGAAGGGTTACTTAAAATCTCTGATTGGAAGCAGAGATATATTGTGATTCTGTCGTGGTTGAAATCTACGGGTTCGCAAGGACTTCTCGCTACTGATTCTCAGGGTGATTCCTAGATTACAGTAGGAGGGTACCTTCGGCTCACCCTATTCCTGGGTGACTTGTATAGATGGATGTCTGACAGAGTATTTCCAGAAAGACCACGTACATTGATTTCTCCAACCACACAAAGAGTGAGAGCGGAGAAGGGGACTTCTTTAGCTAACACGTAATGTATTGTTGTAGACGTCAATTAGTAATTTTTGATGGATCTGATGATGTGACATTTGAAGTGAATGTGATGTGCTGATAAAGCGTAGCCTCAAGCCTCTTCAACCGGGAAATGAAAAAAATCGAGCAGGCAGCATGGCTATGTGGGCCGCTCCCATTAGGGTGTATAATCACCTATCTAGAGAAAATCAAATTCTTTCTTTAATCTATTTCGATGATGTCCCTTATCGGGAAACGGTGGTTTGAGCCCAACCGTTGGTGATATACATTCGATACACTCAAGCGAAATGAGTGGTCGGTCATGTGAGGGCCGGGTTGCAAGACGTTCTTGGTGAACCCAGTGTATTCGCTTCTAGAGATTGAGACGACCCCAAACCCCGTACTGACGGTGGCAAGGGTAATCCGTGGAATATAACACAGAAACAGATGATAGCAGGACAAAATCAAATAAATACACCAGATAATGAACAATACAATAAACTGGATAAAGGTAATCATCAGAGTTACACAGTACACAGGATCTTACTTAGTACAAATACAGTTCAGGTATACATAAATGTCTACAGCGGAAAACAAACAAAATATGTACAATAGGAGTTGAACAACATAAAAAGAGATAAATGATAGAATCCATCTTCAGCTCCAGCTATCCAGAAAGAACCAGCTAAACCTGAATACAAGGCTGCCCGTGTAGAAAAAGGGGCACCCGAGTTTGAAAGTGAAACAAACTACGAGTCAGTCATGGGACTGGTATGAGAAATCTACTCAACACATATATAATTTGGCTAATCACAGGACCACGCCACTTTCGTGGAACGGGTTTTCTCCATTGGATTGCCGGTTCTTTAAAACAAATCCTTCTTTTAAACAACGCAATGCATTTTATATAAATGAAGCCATTATAAGACTCAGTTCCCATCACACAATGCAATGCAAACCGGAGGATAGAGTTTTACCTTATAACGGCCAAAATATGCTTGATACGAATAAAACAAAGGCATTTGATATTATTGCTAGTGTTTATATGTTTTGAAAACAATTTCAAATCATAACTATCAATCATAGGAGGCATGGGTACCATATATCATGTCGCCATATATATATATATATACAATCAAAACCGCACAGTCACGTATTTGGAAATTGGATTTTCGTCATGAACCAAGGCAAAAGATAGTCCTTACCGAATTCGTGACTCTCTAGCCCGAGCCACAGGACCCAGACTCAGGTGAGCCCTTGGATCGTCAAGGCCGGTCCACCGATGTGGATTAAAATTCCTGAACACTGCGTTTCCCCACCCTTTGGGGTGTAAATGAGCCAAAGAATGGCTCCATCGGACCCGGATCGTCCGATCTAACCGAGGCGCCTCGCAACAGCAACAACCACACAGGTGAAAAAAATATAAATGTCAGGGCTGGTAGGTCACTGACACCACCCTAGCTAGAAAGAAATGCATGCCCTCCCTGAGGTCCTTCTCCCGTTTCTGGTTCATACCGGGGTGTGAGGCTCGCGAATTCACATTATACACAAAGCTACGCCACACAGGCGGTGCTTTGATCATCACCACAAGACTTTGCTTTTCAACAGAAGCCCTGATCATTTGCCACTTAGGCATGCCACACTAGCAATTCACGCCATGCGACTGATGTCCACCGATATACAACCTCTGAGCTCGTGCGTCTCAAAGAAGGGCGTTAAGCAAAAGAATAAATTCTCCGCCGCCAAACAGATGTATATTTAACAGAGATCAATCAACACAGAATAAAATCCAATGTCAGACACACAGTCCATTTACAAGTCCGTTCTGGGTCTGAACGAAACCGGAGGCACTAAATACCTCGCAAACCCATCGATCACCACGTACGTCTGGACGATCACCACTCATTATCCATATTTCGGGATGCCTCCCAATCAGGACCTCAGTTACCATCCAAACGAGGTGAAGATCTCCGGTCTTCGACCATCGTCTTCATCTTCGATTTTCAATCGTCGGTCAATTATTTGAAATAAGAATTAACTCTACCTTTTCAAATAATTCACGTATATTTAGAATTTCAAATCAATTTATTTCAATGGTTAAATCATTCGACAACATCAATTTTGTTCTTTAATGTAATTTTCACACCAAACACATTCAACCATCAAATACCACATAAATCGAGCAAATTCAGTTTATTTCCATTCCATATCGTGTATGATATTTTATAACAATTTATCGCTATTTTTATTTATTTTAAAATAGCCAATTTAGTCAAAACGACGCTTCGGGCCATAACGCGGCCGTGGCGCTGTTTTTCTTCAGATTTGATTTACACATATCTGAAAATCTAACCGTTGGATCTTCACAAAATTTACATCATTAGAAAGGTCTTTTCAAAACGAATCCAACGGTTCCAGTTTCGGGAAAATCCGACGGTCGGATCTCCCGGTACAATCGTTTGAAGTTTCGATTTCAAAATACGAACTACAGCGTCGTTATTCGATTAAGTATAATTATATATATATATATATAAATATAATCGTTTCCGGCGCTGTTTTTCTTCAGATTTGAATTAAACATTCCAGACAATCCAACCGTTGGATTTTCACAAAGTTGGTGCCGTTGGAAAGATTTTTCCAAAGCGGACCCAACGGTTGCGATTTCAGGAAAATCCGATGGTCGGATTTCCCGCGCTAGTTGTTTGAAATCACAGTTTCAAAACACGAATTGCACGGCCACGTTTCGTTTTAATTTTATTTATATTTATATATTTATATAAATATAGTTCATTCAACAATTTCAATATCGTTTTCACTTCAAATATTTCACTAACGCCTTTAAATTTTGGAAAATTTCGCCATAACCTCCTTTGTACGGGAGGGGCTGGGAAAATTCCCAAATAGCCACACGGGCGTCTCATGTCAAAAAGAAAAAGAAAAAGCCAAGCGGCTAGCCAACAGGCTCATAAAATCATCACCCAAACAAAACAGTAAATGTGTACCTATTTGTCGGGCACAAAATTTTATTCCTCTTCTCTAGCCCCTTTGCTATAACCTGTTCAATAAATATGCATGTACATATATACAGTTCTTATCACTTATCATTTTCCATTCAACTTCATATTTGATTCCATTTGGTTTAAAAACACCATTCATTCTAATGTTGCATGCATAGGCAAAAATCATATCATTAGCCAATTAATGAATATTTCAACTCATGCATATTTATTTGAACGAGTTGCTATTTTTAACACTCCATATTTCAACAATTCATGTATCTAATAAAAATCTGATTTTTATTGTAAAACAAATTATTTCAAAACACTATTATTTTATATAGTTTATATATAGGGGATGAAAATAAGATTTTTATTATAAAACAATTTCTTTTAAAACTAGATTATTTTACATAGTCCATATAGTTGACAAAAGGTGATTTTTATTATGAAACAGTTTATTTCAAAATATGAATACCATTCAACACATGAATTTCTAATCAACGAATGAATATCGATTCAACACATGAAGGTTTTCTATAGTTTCTATATATGGATAAAAATGTGATTTTTATATTTAAAACACGATTACCATTCAACACATGAATTTCTAATCAATGAATGAATATCGATTCAACACATGAAGGTTTTCTATAGTTTCTATATATAGATAAAAATGTGATTTTTATATTTAAAACACGAATACCATTCAACACATGAATTTCTAATCAACGAATGAATATCGATTCAACACATGAAGGTTTTCTATTTAATGAATAAATATAGTTTCGGCAAATGAAAATAATTCAAACACATGAATATTATTCAAAATTTCGGCAGCATAACGGCAGGGTAGTTAAAACCGGGACCGTCCCTAGTACGGCTCCTCGCTCTACCTTAAAACCTCGCGGTTTTTGACAATGGGGATCATGCATCTAGTTCGCACGCAGGCGGCATGTATATATTTATTTCATTTCCACAAACTAATCCTATGTGGTTTCAACCAAATATTTCACAACCACAAACGGGTATTTTTCAACCACAATCAATCAATATCAACCACAAACAATCCCAAACAATCATTCGCTATCAATCAATTTTCACACCAATCACAATCAATAAATATCGTCCATGGTTTGTGGACGAGGGGTGTGTGTGTATATATATATATATATAGCAATTCACTACTATTTCAACACATATATAATTTTTACAATGCATATATAACTTATACATCGAACATACAACTTATACAACGCTTATACAAGAGGTGTACAACGCTTATATAACTCATACATCTACTATATATTTTATACATCGTCGTTTTCCATATCGTTTATAAATTAGAAATCTCACATTGGGTTCCACTCCACCAAAAATAGCAGAAGGCTCAGAAAAATACGCGGTCTCTTCTAAAATGTAGAAGACGTCCACACGGTCAAGATGTTTCCTGTTTCATCGAATTTCGTTAACGAACGAAAAAGATACGATTTTTTTTCAAACAATAATGGATTTGTAATGGATTAAAAGTGTCGCAAACCTTTTATATATATTCAGCCGTATACTTCAGAAAACTGTTCGAAAATAGGTTTTTGATTTTCTCGAAATCTGTGCAACTATGGGATGATCGGCCGATGCCACGTTGAAGACCTCTGTGAGGCGCACAGAACCAGGGTGGAGGCGTTCAGTTCGGTGGCGGGGTTTGGCTGTGGCGGCGCGACGAAGGCGATGACTTCGAGCTGGCGGATCTCGACGGAGAGGCCACGAGGGAGGACGCCACCACCACGGATTTGAAGAGGGGGAGGAGACGAGCAAAAACCGTCGAAGGGGGATGGGGTTCTGATGATCGTGGCGGCCGGAAATCGCCTGGGAAGTGGCGAACACAGTTCCGCCGTTTATCGGGGAGAGAGAAACGATATTTTCTTTTTTTTATATAAAGAAATTTTCCTATTGGCCAAGGTTATATTAAATTCAAAAATTGGGGTTTTCTTAGACGAACTCGAAATCAAACCCAACGACTGCCGTCCCTAGCGTTTGACCCCCATTCCGAACACAATGGGATATGTTTCGTAGGCCCATTCGATTGTTTCAGTTAGTTTCCATTCAAATCAAAATATAAAACATTCGATATTTAATTTGAACGTACATTTCAATTTGCCAGGGCCACAAACTGATTCGAAAAATTCCAGAAAAATAAATCTAGCTATGTTTTGACGATACGGTCCCAACAAAACTAGTTTTGTCGAATTATGAGACCGTTTGCAAAAAGGCCCATTTCTGGTTGATCCAATTTAACTGTAATTGACCAAAACACATTTTCCTTTGCCATGCTCACATACTAGCTTCAAAAATTATGAAATTTGAAACCTAGCGATAACTTCACATCCCGGATCCAACAAAAGTGGTTTCGTCGAATTCCGAGGCCGTATGCAAAATGGCCAATTTCACGGGCTATATAAATTCCATAGCGACCTCTCTGAAAATTCATTCGGCCATAACTTTTGCTTTCCGCTATGAAATTTCGATTTTTCAGATTCGTTAGAAAGGTATTCACTAACATATTTAAATATTTTTGGTTTCACTAAAATCCGTTTTGTTTTGCACCCGATACAGTCCGACAAAGTTTGAATTCAATTTTTGAAACTGCAGCGCCTTTTCAAGCCTTGTTTATAATTAGAATTAATTATATTCGTTTTCAATTATCGATTCAAACTCACTTTTCATCTCTATTATTCAAAATATTTATTTTAAATATTTAAAATCCATTATTTTAGCCAATTCAAATTTTTTAAATTGGTTCATATTTTCTGGATCGTTACACTCTCGCCCACTTAAGACTTTTCGTCCCCGAAAAGGAACAAAGTCGAAAGTGGTTTGATAAATCTACAATCACACAACCCAACAACCAATCCAATTGTTTTCAACTTTTCAAAAGTATACTAATCAATTTCTATATTATTTTAAAACCATTCAGACTATAGAATTAAAAGTGCACATCCATGGAAAGAAAATAACAACAGAGTAGAGAATTAAATGGTAATGCAAAGTATGGTAAATATACCTTGCACCGGAGTCAATCAGAGATATCCACTCGGCATCTAGGATAAGCTTTCTGAATGCTCTCCTCGGTTTCCCAAGTACAATCTCGCGGATCTCCACTCCATTGCACTTTGACTAAGTGAACCTTCTTGTTCCTCAGCTCTTTGGTTTCTTTGCCGATAATCTTTAGCAGCTCCCTTCTCATAGCTAATTCTGGAGTAATTTCAATGTCCTGTTGAGCTGCTTCTTCCACGATCAAGTCTGGATCATGAACGTGCTTTCGAAGTTGAGATATATGAAATACATCATGAACTCCAGGCAACCAATCAGGCAATTTGACCCTATAAGCGTGAGTTCCGATCCGTTCCAGAATAGGAAACAGACCAATGAATTTGGGCGCCAACTTCCCAGTTTTACCGAACCGGATAACTCCTCTCATCGGCGATACTTTCAAATATACATAGTCGCCAACAGCAAAGGATATATCTCTTCTTCTTCTATCGGCATAGCTATTTTGTCGGCTTTGAGCGGCGAGTAACCGCTTCTTAATAAAATCGACCTTGTCGGCAGCTTCTCGAATCATATCAGGACCCAACACAAGTCTATTTCCGGGCTCGACCCAACAAGCAGGAGATCGGCACGGTCTACCATACAATGCTTCGAATGGCGACATTGTCAGGCTCGCCTAGTAGCTGTTGTTATATGAGAATTCAGCCAAATGCAGATGGTCTTCCCATGATCCACCGAAGTCTATAACACAAGCCCGCAATAGGTCTTCTAAAATACGATTCACCCTCTCAGTCTGACCATCTGTCTGAGGATGATAGGCGGTGCTCAAGTTCAACTTCGTTCCCAGTTCGACTTGAAATGCTTCCCAGAATTTGCTAGTGAAAATTGTATCTCTATCACTGACTATACTGAGCGGCACTCCATGCAGTCTAACTATTTCCCTGAAGTATATCTGCGCCAGACTCTGAGCAGTTCTGTTTGATCTGACAGGTATGAAATGGGCGGTCTTCGTGAAGCGATCTACGACCACCCAAATACTGTCATTCCCTTTTCTGGTTCTGGGCAGACCATCAATGAAATCCATTGAAATATGTTCCCACTTCCAACCTGGAAATTCTAGCGGTTGTAATAATTCAGCCAATTTCTGTTGGTCGCTCTTGACTAGTTGGCAAGTAGGGCATCGGTTAACATATAAGGAAATGTCCCTTTTCATCGACTTCCACCAGAAAGTGCGTTTGATGTCATTATACATTTTGCTTACTCCTGGATGGATACTGAGTTTTGACTTGTGGCATTCATCCAGTACTTCCTTTCGAAGTTCAGGAATGTTAGGGACACAGATTCGACCTTTGAGCCTTAAAATCCCCTCATTATCTACTTGAAAACTCGAGGGTTCGCCTTGTTGAATTATCTCTTTGATCTTCTGAATGAAGCGATCATCCTTTTGAAGAGCAGATATTTTATCTATCAGTGAAGTCGTGATAATAAAACTGGCGATCATTTCATTCTTTCGGCTTAATGCATCGGCCATGACATTGGCTTTCCCTGGAGTGTATATAATTTTAAAGTCATATGCTGCAAGAAACTCTAGCCAACGTTGTTGCCTCAGATTCAGGTCCTTCTGAGTGAACAGGTACTTTAACGATTGGTGATCTGTAAATAGTTCAAATCTCTCACCCAGAAGATAGTGCCTCCAGATTTTCAAAGCGAACACAATAGCCAATAACTCAAGATCATGAGTTACGTAGTTCTTCTCGTGCGGCTTCAGTTGACGGCTAGCGTAAGCAATCACTTGACCCCTTTGCATTAACACTGTGCCAAGGCCTTCTCTAGAAGCATCAGTCCAGACTTTTAAATCTTGGTTGCCATCGATGATGGTTAACACTGGAGCAGTTGTTAATCTCAACTTTAGCTCTTCAAAAGCCTCCTCACTTTCTGGAGTCCATTTGAATTTAGAGTGCTTCTTCGTAAGCTTCGTTAAGTGACCAGATATCTTCGAAAAGTTTTTAACAAACTTCCGGTAATAGCTAGCCAATCCGAGAAAACTGCGGACTTCAGTGGGGGTATTGGGCTGTTTCCAATTCTGAATAGCTGTGATTTTGCTTGGATCCACAGCGATTCCATCTTTCGATACGACGTGGCCTAGAAATTTCACTTCATCTTGCCAGAATATACATTTGGAAAACTTTGCTTTCAATACATTCCTTCTCAGAATTTCTAGAACCTGTTCCAAATGCTTTTCATGTTCGGCCTTTGATTTAGAGAAGATTAGAATATCGTCAATGAAAACCAGAACAAATTTATTCAAAACCCCTCTGAACACTCTATTCATCAGATCAACGAAATAGGCTGGAGCGTTACATAAGCCGAACGGCATTACTAACCATTCATAGAATAAGTCGGGACCTCAGAACGCTGTCATTGGAACACACTCTTCGGCAATTCGAAGTTGATGGAAGGCTGTAGCTAGGTCCATTCGTGAAAATACTTGTGCTCCATTTAATCGATCTAACAAATCATCAATCCGCGGCAATGGCTATTTGTTCTTTATTGTCTTTTTGTTCAGATCACGATAATCCACACATAGACGTAGAGTACCGTCAGATTTTGGGACAAACACCACTGCTGCTCCCCAATCAGAGAAACTAGGCCTGATCAGACCCTTCCATACTAGCTGTCGTGTTTGATTGTCTAACTCCTCCTTCTCCTTCAAGGACATTCTTCGAATAGCGTGAACTACCGGCCTTGCATTGGGAATTAAAGCAATCTTGAAATCAATTTCTCTCTGCGGAGGTAAGCGAACAACTTCTTCGAACACATCCGCATAGTCCTTGACGACAGGAATGTCTTTGATGAGGTCAGGAATATTCTCTGAAACCTCAGGGACATTTTCTGTTTGAGCTGGAGAAACATTCAAAGCTGCCCAGAAGTCTTTTCTATTAGCATTCTGACCTTCACAGGGAATGGTTATATAATCGCCTGAATTAATCTTCGCCTTTACGACTCTGTCGACGCATTTAACTTCAACTTCATATTTGGTCAACCAGTCTAACCCCAAGATAAGATCAAACTCTTTAAAATTCATGACGACCACGATGGTAGGAAACCGATAACGAGAGAAAGAAACCGGCACTCCACAAACCCAACTGAGATCAATGGAACCCCCAACCGGATTCTGGACAGTCATTAGTTCCTTGAGCTTCTTCAAATTCAAATCCAGCTTCTTAGCTGCATCCTTTGCAATAAAGCTTTGTGACGCGCCTGTGTCAAACAGTACTTTGACTGGAATGTTTTTTACAGTAAGCGTTCCTTCTAAAACATCAACCCTTTCTTGACTAGCTGAGGGCTCGGAAGTTTCTGCTACTTCATTCACTTGAACTATTCCAGGCTTTCTGAATAGCGGGCAGTTTTTCGCAATATGACCGGCCTGGTGGCACTTATGGCATCCTCTTTTCTCTTGTAACCTCTCACCTGATTTAGACCCATCCTTTACTTATTTCTTTAGAGATCTACAGCTTATCGAGAGATGTCCTTGCCTCTTGCAGTTACTGCATATGGCGGTCATTACGGGTTCTTTCCCAGATTCAACCCTTTTCCTCTTGGCACTGGGCTTCTTACTAACTTCCGACCTCGTACTGGCTTTTGGAATATCAGTTTCCGACTCTTCTTTGTCACTACAACAGACTTCTTCTTCGTCGCGCAACATTCCTTTCTTATGGAGATCTTCATACTGATAAGCCATATAGATCATTTCAGAGAAAGGAAGTTTTACATTCCTCAGTACACTATTCTGATATCTCCTTTGCAGGCCATGAATAAATCTCAGATTTTTCCTCTTTGGATCTTGAATCAGATGAGGAGCAAAGTGAGTAAGTTCGTTGAATTTCTTATGATATTCTAGGATGGTCATATCACCTTGTATCAGATAAGAAAATTCGTCACATAATCGCTACGTTGCTTCGGGAGGAGTAAACCTTTCTAAGAAAATCACTTTAAATCTGTCCCAGGTGATATCACCTTCTGGATTATCTTTGATGATTGTTTCCCACCAGATTAAAGCTTCTTCTTTGAGCGCCCAAGATGCTACTAGCCTTTTCTGGTCATCCCTCAGCTGGATACGCTCAAAAATTCTTTCGATAGAACTCATCCAAGCTTGAGTTTGAATTATAGATTCATTGCCCGAGAACTGTGCTCCGTTCAGATTTCGATATCTCTTTAATAGAGCCTCTAGATTGGGTTCTGCATTTCTCCTGTTTCTGGCACTCATTTTTCTAGTACTTCTGCAATAGCAGATCAAGTGTCAGGTCACAGAAAAGATATTTCGAAATATAGAGACAAATACTTCAAATGTAAATGTGTCTATCGAGATGTAATTTCATTCTGCTTTTACTCATACTAGGATATTAGTGATCCTATCTGTATAGAGTTACCCATCCTAGAACACTACTGGTTCAATTTCTGACGAGTTCGTTCAAATGTTATATTCCAGAACTAAGCTTAACCAAAGCTCTGATACCAAATGAGACGACCCCAAACCCCGTACTGGCGGTGGCAAGGGTAATCCGTGGAATATAACACAGAAACATATGATAGTAGGACAAAATCAAATAAATACACCAGATAATGAACAATACAATAAACTGGATAAAGGTAATCATCAGAGTTACACAGTACACAGGATCTTACTTAGTACAAATACAGTTCAGCTATACATAAATGTCTACAGCGGAAAAAAAACAAAATATGTACAATAGGAGCTGGACAGCATAAAAAGAGATAAATGATAGAATCCATCTTCAGCTCCAGCTATCCAGAAAGAACCAGCTAAACCTAAATACGAGGCTGCCCGTGTAGAAAAAGGGGCACCGTAGTTTGAAAGTGAAACAAACTACGAGTCAGTCATGGGACTGGTATGAGAAATCTACTCAACACATATATAATTTGGCTAATCACAGGACCACGCCACTTTCGTGGAACGGGTTTTCTCCATTGGATTGCCGGTTCTTTAAAACAAATCCTTCTTTTAAACAACGCAATGCATTTTATAAAAATGAAGCCATTATAAGACTCAGTTCCCATCACACAATGCAACGCAAACCGGAGGATAGAGTTTTACCTTATAACGGCCAAAATATGCTTTATACGAATAAAACAAATGCATTTGATATTATTGCTAGTGTTTATATGTTTTGAAAACAATTTCAAATCATAACTATCAATCATAGGCGGCATGGGTACCATATATCATGTCGCCATATATACATACAATCAAAACCGCGCAGTCACGTATTTGGAAACTGGATTTCCGTCATGAACCAAGGCAAAAGATAGTCCTTACTGAATTCGTGACTCTCTAGCCCGAGCCACAGGACCCAGACTCAGGTGAGCCCTTGGATCGTCAGGGCCGGTCCACCGATGTGCATTAAAATTCCTGAACACTGCGTTTCCCCATATTTTGGGGTGTAAATGAGCCAACGAATGGCTCCATCGGACCCGGATCGTCCGATCTAACCGAGGCGCCTCGCAACAGCAACAACCACACAGGTGAATAAATATAAATGTCAGGGCTGGTAGGTCACTGACACCACCCTAGCTAGAAATAAACGCATGCCCTCCCTGAGGTCCTTCTCCCGTTTCTGGTTCATACCGGGGTGTGAGGCTCGCGAATTCACATTATACACAAAGCTACGCCACACAGGCGGTGCTTTGATCATCACCACAAGACTTTGCTTTTCAACAGAAGCCCTGATAATTTGCCACTTAGGCATGCCACACTAGCAATTCATGCCATGCGACTGATGTCCACCGATATACAACCTCTGAGCTCATGCGTCTCAGAGAAGGGCATTAAGCAAAAGAATAAATTCTCCGCCGCCAAACAGATGTATATTTAACAGAGATCAATCAACACAGAATAAAATCCAATGTCAGACACACAGTCCATTTACAAGTCCGTTCTGGGTCTGAATGAAACCGGAGGCACTAAATACCTCGCAAACCCATCGATCACCGCGTACATCTGGACGATCACCACTCATTATCCATATTTCGGGATGCCTCCCACTCAGGACCTCGGTTACCATCCAAACGAGGTGAAGATCTCCGGTCTTCGACCATCGTCTTCATCTTCGATTTTCAATCGTTGGTCAATTATTTGAAATGAGAATTAGCTCGGCCTTTTCAAATAATTCACGTATATTTAGAATTTCAAATCAATTTATTTCAATGGTTAAATAATTCGACAACACCAATTTTGTTCTTTAATGTAATTTTCACACCAAACACATTCAACCATCAAATACCACATAAATCGAGCAAATTCAGTTTATTTCCATTCCATATCGTTTATGATATTTTATAACAATTTATCGCTATTTTTATTTATTTTAAAATAGCCAATTTAGTCAAAACGACGCTTCGGGCCATAACGCGGCCGTGGCGCTGTTTTTCTTCATATTTGATTTACACATATCTGAAAATCTAACCGTTGGATCTTCACAAAATTTACATCATTAGAAAGGTCTTTTCAAAACGAATCCAACGGTTCCAGTTTCGGGAAAATCCGACGGTCGGATCTCCCGGTACAATCGTTTGAAGTTTCGATTTCAAAATACGAACTGCAGCGTCGTTATTCGATTAAGTATAATTATATATATATATATATAATCGTTTCTGGCGCTGTTTTTCTTCAGATTTGAATTAAACATTCCAGACAATCCAACCGTTGGATTTTCACAAAGTTGGTGCCGTTAGAAAGATTTTTCCAAAGCGGACCCAACGGTTGCGATTTCAGGAAAATCCGATGGTCGGATTTCCCGCACTAGTTGTTTGAAATCACGGTTTCAAAACAAGAACTGCACGGCCACGTTTCGTTTAAATTTTATTTATATTTATATATTTATATAAATATAGTTCATTCAACAACTTCAATATCGTTTTCACTTCAAATATTTCACTAACGCCTTTAAATTTTGGAAAATTTCGCCATAACCTCCTTTGTACGGGAGGGGCTGGGAAAATTCCCAAATAGCTACACGGGCGTCTCATGTCAAAAAGAAAAAGAAAAAGCCAAGCGGCTAGCCAGCAGGCTCATAAAATCATCACCTAAACAAAACAGTAAATGTGTACCTATTTGTCAAGCACAAAATTTTATTCCTCTTCTCTAGCCCCTTTGCTATAACCTGTTCAATAAATATGCATGTATATATATACAGTTCTTATCACTTATCATTTTCCATTCAACTTCGTATTTGATTCCATTTGGTTTAAAAACACCATTCATTCTAATGTTGCATGCATAGGCAAAAATCATATCCTTAGCCAATTAATGAATATTTCAACTCATGCATATTTATTTGAACGAGTTGCTATTTTTAACACTTCACATTTCAACAATTCATGTATCTAATAAAAATGTGATTTTTATTGTAAAACAAATTATTTCAAAACACTATTATTTTATATAGTTTATATATAGGGGATAAAAATAAGATTTTTATTATAAAACAATTTCTTTTAAAACGAGATTATTTTACATAGTCCATATAGTTGACAAAAGGTGATTTTTATTATGAAACAGTTTATTTCAAAATATGAATACCATTCAACACATGAATTTCTAATCAACGAATGAATATCGATTCAACACATGAAGGTTTTATATAGTTTCTATATATGGATAAAAATGTGATTTTTATATTTAAAACACGAATACCATTCAACACATGAATTTCTAATCAACGAATGAATATCGATTCAACACATGAAGGTTTTCTATAGTTTCTATATATAGATAAAAATGTGATTTTTATATTTAAAACACGAATACCATTCAACACATGAATTTCTAATCAACGAATGAATATCGATTCAACACATGAAGGTTTTCTATTCAATGAATAAATATAGTTTCAGCAAATGAAAATAATTCAAACACATGAATATTATTCAAAATTTCGGCAGCATAACGGCAGGGTAGTTAAAACCGGGACCGTCCCTAGTACGGCTCCTCGCTCTACCTTAAAACCTCGCGGTTTTTGACAATGGGGATCATGCATCTAGTTCGCACGCAGGCGGCATGTATATATTTATTTCATTTCCACAAACTAATCCTATGTGGTTTCAACCAAATATTTCTCAACCACAAACGGGTATTTTTCAACCACAATCAATCAATATCAACCACAAACAATCCCAAACAACCATTCGCTATCAATCAATTTTCACACCAATCTCAATCAATAAATATCGTCCATGGTTTGTGGACGAGGGGCGTATATATATATATATTTATATTTATATTTATATATAGCAATTCACTACTATTTCAACACATATATAATTTTTACAACGCATATATAACTTATACATCGAACTTACAACTTATACAACGCTTATACAAGAGGTGTACAATGCTTATATAACTCATACATCGACTATATAATTTATACATCGTTGTTTTCCATATCGTTTATAAATTAGCAATCTCACATTGGGTTCCACTCCACCAAAAATAGCAGAAGGCTCAGAAAAATACGCGGTCTCTTCTAAAATGTAGAAGACGTCCACACGGTCACGATGTTTCCTGCTTCATCGAATTTCGTTAACGAACGAAAAAGATACGATTTTTTTTTCAAACAATAATGGATTTGTAACGGATTAAAAGTGTCGCAAACCTTTTATACATATTCAGCCGTATACTTCAGAAAACTGTTCGAAACTAGGTTTTTGATTTTCTCGAAATCTGTGCAACTATGGGATGATCGGCCGATGCCACGTTGAAGACCTCCGTGAGGCGCACAGAACCAGGGTGGAGGCGTTCAGTTCGGTGGCGGGGTTTGGTTGTGGCGGCGCGACGAAGGCAATGACTTCGAGCTGGCGGATCTCGACGGAGAGGCCACGAGGGAGGACGCCACCACCACGGATTTGAAGAGGGGGAGGAGACGAGCAAAAACCGTCGAAGGGGGATGGGGTTCTGATGATCGTGGCGGCCGGAAATCGCCTGGGAAGTGGCGAACACAGTTCCGCCGTTTATCGGGGAGAGAGAAACGATTTTTTTTTATAAAGAAATTTTCCTATTGGTCAAGGTTATATTAAATTCAAAAATTGGGGTTTTCTTAGACGAACTCGAAATCAAACCCAACGACTGCCGTCCTTAGCGTTTTACCCCCATTCCGAACACAATGGGATATGTTTCGTAGGCCCATTCGACTGTTTCAGTCAGTTTCCATTCAAATCAAAATATAAAACAATCAATATTTAATTTGAACGTACGTTTCAATTTGCCAGGGCCACAAACTGATTCGAAAAATTCCAGAAAAATAAATCTAGCTATGTTTTGACGATACTGTCCCAATAAAACTAGTTTCGTCGAATTCTGATACCGTTTCCAAAAAGGCCCATTTCTGGTCGATCCAATTTAACTATAATTGACCAAAACACATTTTCCTTTGCCACGCTCACATACTAGCTTCAAAAATTATGAAATTTGAAACCTAGCGATAACTTCACATCCCGGATCCAACAAAAGTGGTTTCGTCGAATTCCGAGGTCGTATGCAAAATGGCCAATTTCACGGGCTATATAAATTCCATAGCGACCTCTCTGAAAATTCATTCGGCCATAACTTTTGCTTTCCGCAATGAAAATTCGATTTTTCAGATTCGTTAGAAAGGTATTCACTAATAGATTTAAATATTTTTGGTTTCACTAAAATCCGTTTTGTTTTGCACCTGGTACAGTCCGACAAAGTTTGAATTCAATTTTTGAAACTGCAGCGCCTTTTCAAGCCTTGTTTATAATTAGAATTAATTATATTCGTTTTCAATTGTTGATTCAAACTCACTTTTCATCTCTATTATTCAAAATATTTATTTTAAATATTTAAAATCCATTATTTTAGCCAATTTAAAAATTTTAAATTGGTTCAGATTTTCTGGGTCGTTACAGAGATACACTATCGGCAGGTGGTCCCATACCTTGTCATAGTCGGAATCCAATCTCCAATAAGCGCTCGCGGTTTTGTTTGTATACTATATATGTAGAGCGTGAGATGCAAGCGTTCTACTAGATTCTTTTTACTTGTATTTAGACATTATTATAATATCCGACAAGATATTGGTTTAAAAATGTTTTGGGTTATCGTAAAATAAAAACCGTCCGTGTTTATGCGTGGATTTGGTCTTACGATTATCCGTTTCTTTCGAAAAGATTTTAACATTAAAATTAGGTTGTGTGTGATACCCTTTAAACTGTGCGAGTTTTACTCACTCTGGTTCACCAAACTGACTCGGTGTTTTGTAAATGCTCGGGTTAGCCCGGGTTGTTCAGGTTCAGGTTCTCGAATGTTGTGAAGAGACGGGCTGAAGGAGTTCAGACGTATGCATATATATATATATATATATATGTATATATATATATATGGCTACTATTCTGCTATGTGTGTTGTACATGGGACAAATGATTATAACTGTCCAGAAATGTTGATGTACTATGATATTGTAAGTGTTTTTTTAAGCTCTCAATAAAGATTTACTTATGTATTATATTTTGTTCCGCTACGATGTGCGACTCTTTGTTGTGTGGATTCTTCTCCTTCTTCTTCTATTCTAATATTTCTTTCTTTCTTATCTCACCCTCTAAATTTCTTTCTAATAACGTCCAGTGTTTTCGGTGTTTTGGAAGATCGGCATGGGATATGGAAATGTATTTATGTTGATTTTCAAGGCCGAAAATTCACTGGGTCGTTACAGTGGTATCAGAGCTATTGGTTTAGTAATAACCTTGGCTCTGTGGTGTAACTCGATAGAGATGGGGTTAGTAGTACCTTAGATCGAGTTGAGTATGCATATGAGAGCGTATTTGTAAATTTCATATACAAATGTTTTATGTTTTGTAAAGAGGGTAAATGAAATTTTTTACCTGAAATATATTTTTGTATAAAAAGGAATAATTTTGTTATTGAGATATTGTGAGTTGGTTGGTTTGAATAAATTCAGATTGAATTAAAATTTTGAATTGAAACTTAACTGGGTTAAATATAATACTGAACGAAATTAATTTGGAAATTAAATGGATAATTGATTGAGTGTTAATTGATTGATATTGAAATATGTTAAGCCAAAGTAAATATAAATATTGAATACAAATTCAATTGTTTTGATTGAGTTGATGGTGCATTGGGTGTTGATTGATTACCGATTGTTTGATCTGTTGAATTCATCGATGGTTTATATAAGAGCTGAATGAATTAAAATAAAATTCCAGTAATATAAATTGGAATGAAAGCATGATGAATTAGAATAAATGATTTAAACCTCTATTTGTAAATGAATTGATATTTATGTTGATTTTGGGAATTTAGGTGATTATACATGTTGGTTAATGAGATATCATATATCATGAAATTGTTACTCATATGTCAAACTGAGTTGAGTACAGGTGCCAAATGGCTTTGAGGATTAGATTTTGATCGAGTAGATCGCGATAAATAAAGCAAGTAAGCTCAGTAGCGCTCGTAAAATGGTACGCCTACGCGAAAATATAAATTTTGGTTTTTGCTTCCCGACCGTATGGGTCGATGAATATATTTTATTTGATCATGCGATATCGCAGATGTCACTCCGTGCAGGGCAGGCTCTGCCAAATTTTTCTGGGAATTTAATGTGTCAGATTTTTTTTTTGATATTTTTGAAAATTTATATTGATTATAATGAATTGTTTTTCGATTTATAATAAATTAGATTTGGAAATTAACGGGTTTGTAACATTCTTTCTCACCTTAGCAATTTCGAGGACGAAATTATTTTAAGGGGGGAAGAATGTAACGTCCCGTATTTGTTGCGGTAAAATATTTAATTTAATTAATTATTTTAAATATTTTATTTTGAATATTAATGGATTTTAATATTAAATTCGTTATTTAAAACAAAGTTTTATCGTTAATTTTATTTATAATATAAAACGAGCTCGAAACGACGTGGTAATTCGTAATTTACGATTTGAACTTCAATTGAATATACAGAATCCGTTTTAATTCGGAATTCTGTGAAGCAAGAAACGTTAGAATCAGATTGATTATAATTTTCTAACAGAAGAGAGAAATCGAAATTTTAGCTTATATATTGTGAGATATGTCCAAATCAAAATTTAAAATAGTCGCTATGAAAATTGTTAATAAACAATAACGTTATTTAATAATTTAAATAGGGGTTTTTATTTTAATTTTAATTTCAATATCGGTTATCCCAAATTTTTGATTTATCAAGTTTGGAATCCGTCCTAGTCTTACTTGAAGCTATACGGTATTTCATTTATATATATTCGATAATATCAATCTACTGTCGTTTGATTCAACTGTTTTAAATTTCAATTATATTATATAGATATTTTATACAAGTTTCAAAATAGTTGTATCGAACAAGCTAAATATATGCGACAAATTTTTTATCAAAGTGTTATCTCCATACAATCACAGTTTCAATATAAAGCTAATCGCAACTATCGCAAGGAAATGGACAACTAAAAATATAGAAGGAAAAAAGACATAAATCCATGAGCACACAAAAATATAAGTGTATTTTATCAAATACACACAGACAAAGAATAGGAATGAAATAAGAACAACATATTGAACATAGACATCCAAAATTTGATTCGAACACACATATTTACATACAATGGACATATATATATACACACAGCATATACACAGTGAGAACACAGACCATGGACAGAGAAAACAAATGTATTTATAGAATTAAATACACAGTTGAACTCATGAGAACATACCTACAGAAAACTTCACATATATATACATCCACAAAATCTTTACACACAGACACCTATGAAAAGGGAGGTGCAACCCTATTGCTGCATTTGATGTCTCCATCTTGTTTCCTCCAGCAACAACAAATTCCAATGCAACTGTAAATGCAACAACCCAAATCCGACCTAAAGATAGCACATTTGAATATAAATAAATAAGAAAAATGGCTTTTAAAACATAAAGTAATGTACAAGTGAATCCTGCAGGAACAGCACAAGAACAACAAGGGAAATCAAGCATAAATATATATTGAAACATCAAATCCATGTAAATCAAACAAATTATATATTCAATGGATACAGTAAATCCATATATCAAAGGTACACTGTAAATATATATATTCTTATTTACACTGTCTAATTTCATATATAAATCCATATCTAGAAATTGAAATGAACAGCTAAAGAAATAGAAAAAAAAGAGAAAACAGCTAATGAACCAGAGTAGGAACAGCTAGAAGCTTTGTACTAGGACAACTAAGAAAAACAGTACATTGTGTAGCTAATGAAACCAGATGTATGTACATTTATAAATCGATTCTATAAGCACAGTGCACAAGCCAAAGAGAAAAACAAAATATGTATATCTTTATACATCAGAAATTCTTACAACTAATAAAAAACAGCTGAACGGCTAGAATTGGTACTATGGACAAGCTAGAGAAAACCTAAAATAGGTATAAATTTAAATATCAAATCTTTATAGATGTACACAGCTAGAAATGGACATTTCACAGCTAAGAAGTAAAACAAATATATGTGTATATGTATGTATGTATATATATATATATTTACATCAATCTGTACAAACAAATCAAACATCTGTTTGCTGGTTTCATGTATTTAAATTGAAAAAAAAAATCTATTACACAGTTTTCAAATCTCTGAATTTAATAAACAAATTCATAGCTCCAAATCTATACACATGCAAGATCGATCACTGTCTCCATTTGAACAGACAACAGTACTGAAATCCCATATCAATTCAACATATTTCCATCAACAGTATGCAACTCTGAAAAGGGAAAGTAAAGCAATGGCCTAAGCATAGTAGCCGAATCTACCTAGGATAAACTCTGATAGACATTGATCTTATCTCAATTAACAACCATATATATACGCATGTAGTTCACAATTTCCAGAACCAATCGAATCAACATAGAAAAGGAATTCATTCGAAACCACTAAAGAAAATCCCAAGCAAAATCATACAGCAAGAAGAAAAACAATTAAATGAAATACTTATCTTAATTTGTAGTTCCACGCACTCTATTTCTATATACGGTTGGACGAATTTCCCATTCGAAGATGACCTAGAGTTCGGTCAGATTTGCTGGATGGAAGCCTCGATTTGGTTGTCTGTATTGGATGTAGGAGGAGGCTCTTTTATTTTCTGGAAGAGGGGTTGATCGGCGAAACTGGATGGTTTTTGAGAGGTAATAGAACGATCGGAGTGGAAGAAGAAAGGGATGGCCTGTGCGTGGGTGAGTAGGGGTGTTGCGGTGGAGTTGGATTCGATCTTTGCTAAAGAGAAGAGGGAGGACGGAGATCAGAAAGTCGGCATGGAAGGGTTTCTGGAGGCGGTGGATAATTGTAATGACCCGCATTGGCAGAGGTATAATAATTAATTTATTTAATTATTTAAATAGGTGATATAGTGAATTTAATGGTGGTTTAATTAAATAATGGTGAATATTTAATTTAAAATAATATATTAAATAATATATTTAATTCTGAAATAATCAGAATTGGCTGGAATGGCGATATGGTGTGAACTGGATCATCTGTGATATTTAATTCAGTTTAGAATTGAATTAGAATAACGAATATATTATATAAACGACAGTTTGAACGTAGAGTTATAATATAATTATAATCGAGCTTGGAATGGTGCTGCAGTTCATAAATTGGCGATTTGAACTTCAACTGAATGTACAGGATTCGTTTTAAGCCGGATTTCTGTGAAACAAGAAACGTGTGGAGCTGGTGGAGTATATCTTTCTAGTGGAAGAGAAAAATCGGGATTTCATCGTGAAGATTTTGATCTATGTCCAAATCAAATTTTAGAAAAGTCGCTGTGGAATTCCTTTATAATTTATAAAGGAATTATTTATATTTTAAAAAGGAATTTCAATATAAATCGAATATCCGGTTGACCCAGATTTGAAATATCAAGTTATAATCCCAGTAGAGCTGTATGATATTCTGTAGTGAATATATACGATAATATAAATTTATTTATATTTAATTTAATTATATTTAAATATATTTATATATTTAAATGGGTCATCCAGAGCTTTAAAAATAGCCACTTTTGCAAACGAAGTCGGAATTCGACGAAACTAATTTTGTTGGATCCGCAACATCAAATTATTGCTAGATTCCAAGTTCCGTGATTTTTAGAGTCATTGTGTGGCCATACGGATTTTTAAGGTGAAAAACAGTCGATATTCTGACAGTTAAAAATACGTTGTGTGACCATACGGAGTCAGAATTCAACGAAACCAGTTTCGTTGAGACCGTAATGTCGAACTCTAGCTGCATGTCAATTTTCATGATTTTTGGATATCATACGTGATCATAGGAATTTTAGAAGACGGATACAATCAGCGTTTGCTTAAAAATAAATATAAAATTAAATATAAAAATATTTAAATCTTACCTATAAATACCCAGCATACCTTCCTAAACCCTAAGGTCATTTTTCTGGTAAACGAATGTTAGCCGCCGCTAGTTTTCTTTCCAGGAAAACATTTCGGAGATCTTTCAAAAATAATATCAATTCAAATCAAAATGGATAAATCATTTTATATATATATTTGGATCCTTCTCCACTTACTCTTCACGTTGATACCCCTTTTTCATCACTCGACATCGATTGTAGTTCACTGATTTTCAAAGCGTAAGTGGAAATGAATTAGGGTTAGTTCATATTGGAATTTTGGTGTGTAAATCCATCGTGTAGTTATTGTATTTGGGTTTACAATAGAAATCCGCATCGTTTAAGGTGATTTCGAAGAAATCCGGTCACCTTTGATGTCGCGTTACTGTAACCGGTGCTGGAAGAACAGGAGTGTAGGTGTAACACCCCACCTCCGCCAGGGTGACTCTTGCAAGCACTCTGACTTTGGTAGGGCGTTTGAATCAGGTAAACATGCATAATGATATATCAAGGCAGAACAAGAACATATGTATATATGTAAACAGAGTAAATAACATAGATAAACAGCGGAAGATTTAAACCATTTCAAAACATGTCTGGTACATCATAATGTCAAAAAAAAATTCAAATAAAACAAGTCTAGTACATAAAACACATCATCTGAAACTGGACAGAAAAACATAAGTAGCTATCCCCAAGGCAGAAAAACCATAGCGAGCTCAAGTCCAAAGCATACGTGAGCTATCCAAGAAAAGCAGGTAAGATCCAGCTAAGCTCCTGTATTCCCTCCCTGAGAACCTGGGGGGGGGAACGGAAGAAAAAGAGGCGAAAGGAAACAGGTCAGTCAAAAAGACTGAGTAAGCCCTACTACAATCAATGTAAACTGATAAAGTTAACTGACATGAGCAGCAAGTATGAATATAAGGATAACATCATGACGATTAACTATTGAGGTAGATAAAGGTGTCATCGCATAATCAAGATTAAGGTTTTGCACCACGGGTGTACTAGCAAACTAACATGACTTGGATATACCAATATTGATCCCACGGCCCAAGCTTTGGCCCAATAACATGAAGTGACCCTCTTACTAGGTCCAATAACATGAAGTGACCCTACCACGAGGTCCAACCCAACGGTCTAATCGATCGGCTTCCTAAGCCTAACTCGTCACGTGTTGGTGTCAATACGGCTCAAACATGAATGTAGTCGAACTGTGCCGGGTCCACCCGTCGGGTGTATCAAGCCCTAGGGTGTCAACCCCTGGACACCATAAACATGAGTGCACAGTCTCGGTCTACCGGTACCCGTGCTTGTTTTCTCCGGCTACGGACTATGTGCACGACCAGAGTCCGCCCAGAACTACACCGGCGTACCACGGCCGTCGCTTTTTGGCCCCTTATCTCCAGTTCAGTAATCGTGCCCCCACCCTAGCCTAGTCCCTAGGGCCATGATGATACAAACTAGGGATTACTGAAGGAGCGGACCCCCATTGCTAGGATTTTTCTAGTGGGTTAAGTATGATTTAACCCCTTCACTAATCATGGATTAACTTGGTTAAGTGTAACGATGAGTTCACGACTTAACCCCTATTAATCTACCGAGCCCAAATTGGTTAAGTATTAAATGGTCCATGACTTAACCCTAATCATGAGGCATTGATTAATTAATGCGCCTTAACCTCTCACATTAGACTTTGTTGTGGTTACTAGTTAAGCCGGGCGGGTCCGGGTAGCTTTACACCACAACTTAGTCTAACCTCGGGTCCAAGGTACAACATGACCAACTTCTCACATTGGGTCCTATTGTTTGTAGCAACTAGTTAGGCCGGTCGGTTCCGGGTAGGTTTACGCTACAAACTCAACCCAACCTCGAGTTGGTCACACTTATCTTTTCTAAGTGTCATGTCCATCATGTTTCCAAAACATATTACAAGTTTTCAAGCAATTGGGTAGACCTAACTTAATAGGTAAATTCCCAATGGGTAGACCTAACTTAATAGGTAAATTCCCAAGCTCATATTTTTATGTCTTTTAAGTTTACCCAAACCCCAAACGCAATCCCATCGCTTACATATCGCAATAACGCATAAAGGATAGAAAGAGGGAACTTGGCATAATCATGACATAAAAATGTTAAAGCCACAAGTTCAACATGGTGGCATATGAAACGTTCATGTATTCACACACTTGCATATTACATTTTTAGGCCCAAAAAGCATGCATAACATGATAACATGAACCATATGACCATCCCAAACTTGCATAACATACTTGCATAAACAAACTTGCATAACATATGTCAACTTGCATATCATACTTGCATAAATAAACTTGCATAACATATGTCAACTTACATATCATACTTGCATAAACAAACTTGCATAACATATGTCAACTTGCATATCATACTTGCATAAATAAACTTGCATAACATATGTCAACTTACATATCATACTTGCATAAACAAACTTGCATAACATATGTCAACTTGCATATCATACTTGCATAAATAAACTTGCATAACATATGTTAACTTACATATCATACTTGCATAACAAAACTTACATAACATATGATAACTTGCAACCCAAACTTGCATAACAAAACTTACATAACATATGATAACTTGCAAACCAAACTTGCATATTTACCACATGATAGCTTGCATATCTCATCATAATAAACTTGCATAACATACATTTAACTTTAGAGTTTAAGTATGAAAGGAATAGGGCTTACAATGCTTATGCGAACTCAAATGAGTATAGCAAATGTAATTAAACCCTTATGCAACCAAAAACCCCAAAAATGCAAGCAAACTTGATCAAAACTCTTCTTTTATGATGCCAATAGAGAAACAAGACTTTAATGCAAGCTAAAGAGGATCATACAAGCCTAAATACACTTGTATGCATGGAAATCTCTTAGGATTTTGATTTAGGAATTGTATGAAGAGAGTGGAGGCCATGAGAGGTTTGATTTTGACATAGTTTAGTTGCTATAATGAATAATGAGTGATTTAGGGTAGGTTAGGGTCTTATTTATAGAAGATTAAAGTGTTTTTAGCCCTAGGATTAACCCTAGGATAGTTTAGGTCCGTCAGATCTCGGAACTCTCTAGAACCAAGCCACACAACCAAGCCCAAATCAGAAATGGTGCACCAGACCAAACAGCCCGGCCACCCCCTGTCGACAGGGCTGTCGACAGGGCTGTCGACACCCTAGGGACCCTGTCGACAGGCCTGTCGACAAGCGGGTCCTGGCGGGATTTTTCCCCCCTTGGCCCAGCTGGCCCAATTCTTTGAATTTGAATCTGATTTTAAACCTTGAATTTTTCTGAAAACTTTGACGGGCCATATCTGGGCCATACGGACTCCGTTTTTCGAAAACTCGGACTCTATTTCGCGTATTTTTCTGAGACGAACGCAATGGCATAGCCCGTTTCCCTTGATTCAGATTTTAGAATTTAATTCTGCCTCGATATTTGTTATAACAGGTTATTGAAAATTACGGGTTGTTACATTCTCCCCTCCTTAAAGGATTTCGTCCCCGAAATCTTCAAGTTAGGAAGAACGTATCCTACCATCCAATCATCCATCTACTCAAAACATCACCCACGAGCAATCATTGTCCTTACAAGATTCTAAATGCTGGATGAACATATGCAGAAGTGTGTGTATATGTACTTATCTAATGCAAAGATCAATGCAAAATATGTTAGTGAAATGTATCCATATGTATGCAATTCCTAACATAATGTATAATATCTATATGTGTGCACATAACATACACCCATATGCAACATCCATGTGATAACACACAATTTTCATCCATGAATAAGCATAAACACTCATGCATATGCAACATGAGGAGTGTGCGAGCCGATCTAGTGCCTAATTGTGTATAATGCATCCACGAGCAACAACTTGCAACCACTTGCAACCATCAAACATAACATGTCTCAAACACATGTTTCATCCAAAGGATTCTACCTAAGGTTCTCATGACAAGATCAACATGATAAACTAGATAATCATGGATAACAAAAGATATGCTAAAGAGATCGGGAAGATAAGCAGGATATACTCCTCTTTCGGATTACAAGAAATCCTTTCCTAACCTACTCCATATCCTATAAAAACCCAAAAGGTTTAGCTAACCTAACGGACCCCCTTGACCTGTATTATTAACCATTAAGCCATACCTCATGACAGAAATAGGACCGAAAATGGGACCGAGAGGATATACATAAAAAGATACTATGCGAGTAAGTTCCACAGGAAAACAAGGATCAAGGATATACTCTTAGAAAGAGACATGATGCGCGTATCTAGCCTTTAGCCCTTTTAAGTCACATTTCCTTGAGCTTAACCCCACTTTTGCTTTGACCGTCTTTTACTTCATGATTTCTTAGCTTCTTAACTCTTATATCCAAATATGAGTTGGAGCCCCTTTCCTTGTCGTCTATAATATATCTAGCGAGGTGACTTAACATCTCGCCTCGAATCATCTGGTCCATGTTCTTGACTTACTGCGGGTCTTCTTCCTGTGAAACCCCTTTCTTGATCCAGAAGAGTAAGTTTAAGCTCGGGGAATGCTAACTAACTAGCCAAACGGAGAAAGCTTCTTACTTCAATTGCCCTCCTCAGAGTTTTCCGGTCTTAAACCACAACCACTTTAGCGGAATCCACCGCTAAGCCTTACTTAGGAACTATGTGCCTCAGAAATCCAACTTCTTTCCTCCGAAGTAACATTTGGAGAACTTGACCTTCAACTGGTGGCTCTAAGCGTATCCATCACCTCCTTGAGATGTCTAGCATACTCTTCCTCGTTCTTTTAAGGAGATCAAAATATCGTCTATGACGACCATGACAAACTTGTTCAAGGACTTCCTAAACACCCTACCCATCAAGTTCACGTAATACGCGGGTGCATTAGTCAAACCAAATAGCATGACTAGTCATCCTAAAAATTCATCTAGAGTCCTAAACGCAGTCTTGTCAATCCCATCCTCAGCCATCCTAAGCTGATAGAATCCGGTAGCTAGATCAAAAGAAAACAGATGCTCCTACAAGCTGATCAAACAAATCATCGATCCTTGGTAACGGTTATCTATTCTTCTCACGATAATCAACACATAAGTGAATACTACTGGAGCACCCTACTCGAAAATGCTTCGTCTCAGGAAGTTCTTCTCAAGCAACTCCTTGACTTGCTTTCTTAACTCTCACCTCGTGAGGTCATGTGCCTAACCGGCCACGAAACTGGCTTGGTATTACCAACCAGATAATGCGGAAATCTATCCCACGCCTAGGGGTAACCCCTTTACTTCCCCCAAGATATCAGGATATTCTCGGACCACCCTCACAGATTGCAAACTATCGATAGACGAGTTGAGGGATTCAACATAACATGACGGGACTCATAGGGTTGCTAGAAATTTCTAGGGTATTACCGAGGCGAGTCATGAGCCTCCCAACCCTATATACAAAAACCAAGAATGGCTCCAAAACAGGACAACCATTCCATGCCCAAAACCAACCCATATCCCCTGAAACCGAGAATATAAGCACTGCACAAGAACTCTACACTCAGTATAGAGATCCTCAAATCCCCACATATCATAGACAAATGGGCGGAACCCCCAATAGGATTTGAGACACAAACGGGATCCTCTACCAAGCTAGTACTAAGGTGCAAACTATCAACAAGATCAGATGAGATAAAACTATGCGATGCACCAGAATCAAACAAAGTACGAACTGGAAAATCAGAAATATATACAAGGCTCTCAACAGAAATACTACCTCGATCGGGAACTGGAGCGGTAATGAGAGCATGAACCTGCCCTCCTGCGGGTCCAGCACGCTGAGTCTGACCCTGGCCTTGCCCCTGCTTCTTCGGGCAATCCTTGCTGAAATGTCCAGTCTTCCCACATAAAAAGCATTCACCATTATTCCTTTTCCTCTTCTTACAATCCTTGACAAGATGCCCAACTGAACCGCAATAATGGCATTTCCCCTTGTTCTTGCCCTTGTTATTGTTGTTCCCCTGACTGCTTTGACCACCTTGATTGCCTTTACCCTGAGAATCAGTCTTCTTTGGCTGAGTATCACTCGACTTGACCTCTTTCTTTACATCACCCTGAAGTAGAGCCATATCGACCAAACTCTCAAAAGTAGCTCCATGCGGAATATGCGACATCGCTAAACCCTGCAGCGGCTCATTCAACCCCCTAGCAAATCGGAGAGCCTTCTTCTCAGGAGTGTTTACTATATCCAAACCAAAATGGGCCAGCTGATTAAACTTGTTCACATACTCCTTGACAGTCATATCATCCTGCTTTAATGCAAGGAACTTCTCCATCTGTAAATTCGCCTCAGTAGAGGATAGAAACTTGGCCACAAATCTAGCCCTCAGATCGGCCCAAGTTTCGACGGGCCTCGTCCCATTGGTGACCTCCCACCAATAGGCTGCTTCGTCCTTCAAAAGCCACACTGTCAATAATATCTTTCTCTCGTCATCAATCCTAAAGATAGCAAACAAGTCCTCCGTGTCCTTCAACCAATTCCTAGCTTCAACAAAAGATTCCGTGCCTAGGAAATTCTTGCCTCCCATTGCCTTGAAGTCTTTACAAACCTTTGTGAACTCAACCTGAGGATGCTGAGGGGGAGGAGGAGGAAGAGGAGCCTCAGCAACTGGAGGAGGAGGAACAGGAACCACCGGAGGGGGGACATGAGGATTCTCAACTACAGGAGGAGGAGTGGGAGTAGGGTTTGCGGGGCCGGCTACCGCCCTAGCTTCTAGAAGTCTCCTATACCAGAGTGGTACGTTTACTCCATCTGGGATGGCAAGATTCTCAGCCATACTGAAACGAAAGATAAGCTAAGATTAGGTCAAGGGAACGAAGGATAACGCTAATGGCTTTTTGGGGAATAGCCTTTAGAATAAACTAGACTTTTCTTTGGAAAATACTTTATACTTGGTTTTGAAAATAGTTTTCAAAAAGTTTTCTAAAACCTTTTAGTTCCTTCTCGTAAACCATATGCTCTGATACCAAATGTAACACCCCACCTCCGCCAGGGTGACTCTTGCAAGCACTCTGACTTTGGTAGGGCGTTTGAATCAGGTAAACATGCATAATGATATATCAAGGCAGAACAAGAACATATGTATATATGTAAACAGAGTAAATAACATAGATAAACAGCGGAAGATTTAAACCATTTCAAAACATGTCTGGTACATCATAATGTCAAAAAAAATTTCAAATAAAACAAGTCTAGTACATAAAACACATCATCTGAAACTGGACAGAAAAACATAAGTAGCTATCCCCAAGGCAGAAAAACCATAGCGAGCTCAAGTCCAAAGCATACGCGAGCTATCCAAGAAAAGCAGGTAAGATCCAGCTAAGCTCCTGTATTCCCTCCCTGAGAACCTGGGGGGGGGGGGGGAACGGAAGAAAAAGAGGCGAAAGGAAACAGGTCAGTCAAAAAGACTGAGTAAGCCCTACTACAATCAATGTAAACTGATAAAGTTAACTGACATGAGCAGCAAGTATGAATATAAGGATAACATCATGACGATTAACTATTGAGGTAGATAAAGGTGTCATCGCATAATCAAGATTAAGGTTTTGCACCACGGGTGTACTAGCAAACTAACATGACTTGGATATACCAATATTGATCCCACGGCCCAAGCTTTGGCCCAATAACATGAAGTGACCCTCTTACTAGGTCCAATAACATGAAGTGACCCTACCACGAGGTCCAACCCAACGGTCTAATCGATCGGCTTCCTAAGCCTAACTCGTCACGTGTTGGTGTCAATACGGCTCAAACATGAATGTAGTCGAACTGTGCTGGGTCCACCCGTCGGGTGTATCAAGCCCTAGGGTGTCAACCCCTGGACACCATAAACATGAGTGCACAGTCTCGGTCTACCGGTACCCGTGCTTGTTTTCTCCGGCTACAGACTATGTGCACGACCAGAGTCCGCCCAGAACTACACCGGCGTACCACGGCCGTCGCTTTTTGGCCCCTTATCTCCAGTTCAGTAATCGTGCCCCCACCCTAGCCTAGTCCCTAGGGCCATGATGATACAAACTAGGGATTACTGAAGGAGCGGACCCCCATTGCTAGGATTTTTCTAGTGGGTTAAGTATGATTTAACCCCTTCACTAATCATGGATTAACTTGGTTAAGTGTAACGATGAGTTCACGACTTAACCCCTATTAATCTACCGAGCCCAAATTGGTTAAGTATTAAATGGTCCATGACTTAACCCTAATCATGAGGCATTGATTAATTAATGCGCCTTAACCTCTCACATTAGACTTTGTTGTGGTTACTAGTTAAGCCGGGCGGGTCCGGGTAGCTTTACACCACAACTTAGTCTAACCTCGGGTCCAAGGTACAACATGACCAACTTCTCACATTGGGTCCTATTGTTTGTAGCAACTAGTTAGGCCGGTCGGTTCCGGGTAGGTTTACGCTACAAACTCAACCCAACCTCGAGTTGGTCACACTTATCTTTTCTAAGTGTCATGTCCATCATGTTTCCAAAACATATTACAAGTTTTCAAGCAATTGGGTAGACCTAACTTAATAGGTAAATTCCCAATGGGTAGACCTAACTTAATAGGTAAATTCCCAAGCTCATATTTTTATGTCTTTTAAGTTTACCCAAACCCCAAACGCAATCCCATCGCTTACATATCGCAATAACGCATAAAGGATAGAAAGAGGGAACTTGGCATAATCATGACATAAAAATGTTAAAGCCACAAGTTCAACATGGTGGCATATGAAACGTTCATGTATTCACACACTTGCATATTACATTTTTAGGCCCAAAAAGCATGCATAACATGATAACATGAACCATATGACCATCCCAAACTTGCATAACATACTTTCATAAACAAACTTGCATAACATATGTCAACTTGCATATCATACTTGCATAAATAAACTTGCATAACATATGTCAACTTACATATCATACTTGCATAAACAAACTTGCATAACATATGTCAACTTGCATATCATACTTGCATAAATAAACTTGCATAACATATGTCAACTTACATATCATACTTGCATAAACAAACTTGCATAACATATGTCAACTTGCATATCATACTTGCATAAATAAACTTGCATAACATATGTTAACTTACATATCATACTTGCATAACAAAACTTACATAACATATGATAACTTGCAACCCAAACTTGCATAACAAAACTTACATAACATATGATAACTTGCAAACCAAACTTGCATATTTACCACATGATAACTTGCATATCTCATCATAATAAACTTGCATAACATACATTTAACTTTAGAGTTTAAGTATGAAAGGAATAGGGCTTACAATGCTTATGCGAACTCAAATGAGTATAGCAAATGTAATTAAACCCTTATGCAACCAAAAACCCCAAAAATGCAAGCAAACTTGATCAAAACTCTTCTTTTATGATGCCAATAGAGAAACAAGACTTTAATGCAAGCTAAAGAGGATCATACAAGCCTAAATACACTTGTATGCATGGAAATCTCTTAGGATTTTGATTTAGGAATTGTATGAAGAGAGTGGAGGCCATGAGAGGTTTGATTTTGACATAGTTTAGTTGCTATAATGAATAATGAGTGATTTAGGGTAGGTTAGGGTCTTATTTATAGAAGATTAGAGTGTTTTTAGCCCTAGGATTAACCCTAGGATAGTTTAGGTCCGTCAGATCTCGGAACTCTCTAGAACCAAGCCACACAACCAAGCCCAAATCAGAAATGGTGCACCAGACCAAACAGCCCGGCCACCCCCTGTCGACAGGGCTGTCGACAGGGCTGTCGACACCCTAGGGACCCTGTCGACAGGCCTGTCGACAAGCGGGTCCTGGCGGGATTTTCCCCCCTTGGCCCAGCTGGCCCAATTCTTTGAATTTGAATCTGATTTTAAACCTTGAATTTTTCTGAAAACTTTGACGGGCCATATCTGGGCCATACGGACTCCGTTTTTCGAAAACTCGGACTCTATTTCGCGTATTTTTCTGAGACGAACGCAATGGCATAGCCCGTTTCCCTTGATTCAGATTTTAGAATTTAATTCTGCCTCGATATTTGTTATAACAGGTTATTGAAAATTACGGGTTGTTACAGTAGGGGTGGCGTCGAGCTTCACTTAGAGGGTTTGGGGTTGAGGAGACTGAGATGAGAAGTTCGACGATAGGATGAGTCTTGATTTCGGTGGAGGAATGGCAGGGTACGACGTAGATTAAGGATCGAAAATGACTAAAGGAGGAGCAGCCGCGTTTACCATTTGGGGAAGCCGGGTCTGGGCCGGTAAAAGGGTGAATGGGCCAAGAAACAAAAGGTTGGGCCATATGGTAAATGAGTTAATGGTTTATTTAATTTAAATAGCATGTATAACTTGTAAACTTAATATCCGCCACATACGATATCAGAATTTCAAACCGTCGGATCCGTTGGGATCGTGTGGATGGACACTACGCGTTGGAACTGACTGGGAGTGGATTCGAGCTCGTTACAATTTATGGCGAAATAAATTGTCTGATCAGAATCAACTAACGCAAATCGTTATTTAACGGTTAACCCGTAATGTGAGTAAATCTCACTAACTCTAAACAGTTTATAATTTCATGTTGTATATTTAGAACTGCTAAATATTGGTTGATTGGCTGTGTGTTGACTGTTTGATTGAACTGCTAGTCAGTTAGCTGAATTTCTATATTGATTCTATTTAACAGAATACATCATATGGAACTGAAAGTGATGTTGATTTTATTGTGTAACATCTGTGATGCAGGGAAACAGGTTGGAGGAATCCAACTGGATTCCTCAACATTTATTTTACTGTGATTCATATATTGTGATATATGATGTGATATATAATCTGTTGTCGATTTTATGTGTTTGGACGATACTGATCATCGTGATTTGATATGTTGAATACCATAACATACCGAAATGTTGATAAGGGAATATTTTCAAAGTGATATTTGAAAATAAAATATTTATAAATGGAATATTTATAAATAAGAAATATTTATAAATTGGAATATTTATAAATAGAATATATTGAGAAAAAGGGGAAAACGTTATAAAAAGGAAAATGTTATAAGAAGGAAATCATTTTAAAGTGGAGAACCGTTACTAAAAGTAAATCTTTAAAAAATGAATAAACGTTGTTAAAAAGGAAATCTTTATAAAGCGAATAAAGGAGTTAAATCGAATATGGTATTCGAAAGAGGTTAAATCGAATATAGTTATTCGAAAGGAGTTAAATCGAATATGGTATTCAAAAGGAGTTAAATCGAATATAGTTATTCGAAAGGAGTTAAATCGAATATGGTATTCGAAAGGAGTTAAATCGAATATGGTATTCGAAAGGAGTTAAATCGAATATGGTATTCGAAAGTAAGTAAATCGAATTAGTTATTCGAAAGGGGTTAGTCGGGTCGAGTTAGCTGAATAGAGTTAATCGAATATTTGTTATTCGAATTAGAGTTAAACCAGTTAGAGTTAACCAGATAAAGTTAATCAATTAGAGTTAACCAGTTAGAGTTAAACCGGTTAGAGTTAATCAGTTAGAGTAAATCGAACTAGAGTTATTCAAATGGAGTTATCGAATATTAGTGATTTGAATAAAGTAAAAGAAGTTATCGAATATTAGTGATTCGAATAGAGTTAAAGGGAGTTATCGAATATAGTTTATTCGAATAGAAAATAAAAGGAGTTAATCGAATATAGTTTATTCGAATAGAAAGTTAAAGGAGTTAATCGAATATAGTTTACTCGAATAGAGTTAAAGGAGTTATCGAATATAGTTTATTCAAAAGGAGTTATGTGAAATGAGTAAATCAATAGCGTTAGTCCAATACAGTTAATCCAATAGCGTTAGTCCAATAGAGTTAATCCAATAGCGTTAGTCCAATAGAGTTAATTGATAAGGGTTAATTGAATAGAGTAAATTGAATAGAGTTATCGAATATACCTTATTCGAAGGAAAGAATTATCGAATAAGAGATGATTCGAAGGAGGGTTAAGTAAGGAAGTTAGTTAAAGAAATATAAAGTGAACTTTGCCTATTTCAATGTTAGAAATGTTGTTTAGTTAAGGTCTGAGAGGTAGTTCTACCCCAACTTGATTGGCTTCGTATTTAACTAAGGAATGGTTAAGGTTCAGCAGTAAAGGTTGGTTAAGTGAATTTAGTAATTAGAGGAAATGGTTTGAGTTGGCATCGCGATGGTTTGTTTAAACATCTGTCTAAGTCCAATGAAGAAGCTTTGGAAATGTTTTCCAAATAAGAAACCAGAAATGTTTTCTAATAAAGAAAACAAGAAACGGAAATGTTTTCCAATGGTAATAACATATATTTTCTAAATTTAGAAAATAAGAAATATTGAATATAGGGAAACAAGAGATAAGTAAATTTATGAAATAAAGAGATAAATGTTGAATGATGTTTGATCGATATAAATTTCCATTTGGAAATAATATCGTTGTTTGCACACCTGTTTTTCTTTGATAGTTGAGTCACAGACTATCGAAGTTTTGACCATTTTAACGTGGTTAATATGGAGAGACCGGTTGGATTATTATCCAAAGAACCACTCTGTATTGGCATAAGCGTTGCGAATCATATATGCCAAAGGAAATTGAAGACGGAGTGATGCAAGGGCTATCCTTTTTACAGAATAGTGCCTTCGGTTCATCCTGTTCCTGGATGACTTGTATGGACGGATGTCTGACAGAGTATTTCCGGACGATCACGTATATTGATTTCTCCAACCGTACCAAGAGTGGAAGCGGAGAAGGAAACTTCTTTTAGCTAACACATAATGTATGGTTGAGGACGTCAATCGATGATTTGATGGATTTGACGATGTGGCATTCAAAGTGAATCTGGTGTGATGATAAAGTGTAGCTTCTAGCCTCATCATCTGGTAAATGACAGAAATCGGGCAGGCAGCATGGCTAAGTCGATCGCACCGAAGTAGGGTGTATAATCACCTGATCTATAGTTTCATTTACTTCTAAAAATCTATTGTTGATGCTATCCCATTCGGGAAACGGTTGCTATAACACCCTGTGTATTCTATAACGGTGAAATTCACAAAATAAAGTACAACTAATTTCAAATTAAAGAATTAAGGGAAACGGGATACGCCATTGCGTTCGTCTCGGAATTCTGCTTGAAATAGAGTCCGAGTTTGTGTAAAACGGACTCCGTATGAGGGAGATATGGCCTCCGGAAGTTTCAGAATTCAGTTTAAAATTCAAATTTCAAAAATCGGGCCGGATTGGCCAGGGCGGGAATTTTCCCGCCAAAGGCACCCAGGTCGACTGGATAGTCGACCTGGGGGTCGACTGGGTAGTCGACTTGGCCCCTGAGCCAGGTCGAACTCAGCCCCTCCTGGCTGGCCTGGTCTGTGCTTGGCCGAATTTCTGAGTCTTGCCTTGTCACTAGGGCTAGGTGTCAGCTCCTGATTGGTCTCTCCTTCAAACGAACGGCTAATATACATCCAAGCTCCATCGACGGTCCTAATCAATTCACGAACTCTATAAAAAGGACCTAAGACTCCACCTAATTCATACAAATAAAAATGAAAATGAGACTGTCATGCTGCTGAGGCGAGACTAGGAGTAGCCATCAAAATTGAGAGATGATTAGGAGACAATTCAAAATGGAATTGTACTTAATTGGCGGTGATAATAATTCATAATTGTATGTTGCTATGATTCTAATCGATTTGGGATGTTGTGGTATAACGATTGGATATTTGCAAGTATGTGATTCATGTTAAAAGTTAACAACTACATGTTTATGGTAGTTTATTACAACACCTATTGGATAATTGCAAGTATATGATTCATGTTAAAAGTTAACGACTATATGTTTGTGGTAGTTTATTTGAGAACCATGCGAGTATATGGTTCATTATTATGCCAACATGATGTATATTTTTATGATCATTTTTATTGTAATTGGATCCATTTGCGTATTATGATTCATATGAATTTATGTTGGAATTGGCATCATGATTCATGTGTAAAACCATGCTTTTGTATTAGAGACAAAAGTAAGCATCTTTGTGAACTTGTGTTGACTCTATGAACATGACTAAACTATGTTTGGTGTTATGCCTAATTGAAAAACATGTTTTAGGCCTATGTTGTTATCAAAATCATATGATAATATATGTGACACATAATTAAGTTAGATTTACATTCCAATTGCAAGTTTACATGAATAGATTAAAAACCATGATTTCATGTTTAGGTTTGTTTATGCCATGATTATATGAATAGATCAAAAACCATGATTCATGTTTAGTTATGTTTATGCCATGATTATATGCTATTATAATGCAAGTTCACAAGTGCCTAGTTCATGTTAATTAGATCGTTATGTTGCAAGTTCATACGTTCACACTCCCCTTTTGATGTTACTTAGAATATATATAAACACCATGTTCTAAGCCTCCCCTTTTTTATGTGGCTAAGTTGGGTTTAAATGTTAAACACAACATATGTTATATTATAGCAAACGTAAGGACGGGGGTAATGATGTTGGGTTAAAAATATAAACATATGTGTTGGCATGTTTGACGCATGCCAACAAACTTGGAAAACAATTAAGTGGTATAAATTAATTTTACCCAATATGATGAATTTGAATAATGGGCCGCAAATATTTACATATAAAAAGAAAAGAGACAAAATATGTAAATTTAGAAAATACGATGTGTTTAACCCGAGGTTGGATTGAGTTGTGATGTAAACCTGCCCGGAACCGCCCGGCTGTCCAGTAGTCACAACAATACCTATCCAATGTGGGTGGTTAAACACGGAGCCCAATAAAGACCCGAGGTTAGACTGAGTTGTGCCATAAGACTGCCCGGACCCAACCGGCAACAGGTAGCCACAACAATATTTGTCTAATGTGAGAGGTCGAGGCTTTAATAAGACAATTAAGGCTGAGTCATGATTGATAGGATTAAGTAAATTGAATTAATACTTAATCAATTGGAACATGCTAAACTATACAGACCGATTGGGGGTTAGGTTTACAAAACACTTAACCAACTTAGCATGTTGGCTAGAAATAGAAAACCTAGTAGCGGGGGACCCCTTTCAGCAGTAACCCTACAAGGTGTATCAGGATACACTGAACTAGGCAGGGTGGGGCACGATTACTGGGCTGACTGTAAGAGGTCAAATCGACTGCGGTGGTGCAGCAGTGTAGGTTCTAACGGGGTGCGGGCGTGCACACACTCCGGCGCAGAAAAATAAGGCACTGGGCACCAGTAGTATACCTGTGCATTCTAGAATTGTGTCGGGCCGCCACCATGGGACTTGATACACCCCATGGTGGGACCAGCATAGGTAACTACAACAATGGGGGACGTTAGACACATGTAACTATGCGAGTAGGAGCCGATCGTTAGAAATGGATTACTTCACCCTGACTATGGGGTGCCTGTTGGGAACTAGTTTATATGGATGTAGAGATTAATATGGGGTACGATAGTATATTCGACTCTAGACAACTTAACTTAGTTAATGGTGCTTTCCCATTTCCAGTTTATACTTATCATGCCCAGTTCTTTATTCATAGACTGAATAGTCCTAGACTTACTCAGGCTTTATGTCTGACTCTACTTTTCTTTCGTCTTCTTTTCTTTCCCCCCCCCCCCCCCAGGTCCACAGGGAGGGAATACCGCAGCTTGACCAGTTTTCACATCCATCTTGAAGAGAAAGAATGTATTACTTGGATCTTTTTCGTTTTGGACTATGGCTTTGGATAGCAATTATGGGACTTATGCAGTTTACTTATGTTTTTTTATGCTTCTTTGAATAATGAAATCAAGATAGTTATGAAGATGTAATGCTTTTGGAAGTATTGTAAGACAATTATGGCATGGTTTGTGTAACACGTATTTTATTGAAATAAAAGTTGTTGTTGTTTTCCGCTGTTCAAAAATATGTGTTCTTATATATGTCTTGTATCTGTGACTTATACTTATAAACCTCCACCAAAATTAGGGCATTCCTTTTTAGAGTGACCCTAACGGAGGTGGGGTGTTTCACTTGGTATCAGAGCATAGGTTTACCAGATAAGATAAAAAGTTTTGAAAATTTATTTTCAAAAGAAAATTTAAAGAAGCATTTTTAAGATAAAATATTATTTTATTTTAAAAAGGCATAGTCCCCCAAAGCCATAGGTACTATCTTTTATCCTTCGTTTTGAATCTATCCTTTTTGTTTCAGCATGTCCGAAGAACTTAACTTGCCAGAGGGTATACCAATACCTGGTTGGTTTAGACGATTCTTAGAAGCAAGGGCCACTCAGCCAGGTCCTACCGTTCCTCCTCCCCCAGCTGCAGGAAATCATCCAGCTGCAGCAGCGCCTCTTCCTCCACCTCCTCCGCGGGGAAATACTTTTGCTAAGATATATAAAGATTTTAAAGCTATGGGAGGAAAGGACTTTCATGGAACCGAGTCCTTCGTGGTAGCCAGGAATTGGCTGAAGGAAACCGAGGACTTATTCGTCATCTTTGAGGTAGAAGATAGGCAGAAGGTACAACTGGCAGTATGGCTACTTAAAGGCGAGGCTTCCTACTGGTGGGAAGTCACCAATGCAGAAAGACCAGTGGAAACATGGGAGGACTTTAGGGAAAGGTTTGAGGCTAAATTTCTCTCAGAAGCTGAAAGGAGTCTTCAGTTGGAAAAATTCTTATTTCTTAAGCAAGGGAATATGACAGTCAAAGAGTGTGTTAATCAGTTCGATCAGCTGGCTAGGTTTGGACTGGACCTAGTCAACACCCCGCACAAGAAGGCTCTCCGCTTTGTCAAGGGGTTGAATGAGCCATTACACAGTTTGGCCATGACCTATATACCCATGGGAGCTACGTATGAAAGGTTGGTGCAGATGGCATTGCTGAACGAAGAGGATAAGGGCAAGAAGGAGACAAAGGCAGAAAGCTCTCAAGGGAAGAAAGAGGGTTTACAGCCTAAGAAGACAGACTTCAAGAAAGGCGGGAAAGACAACAAAGAGAAGAGGAAGTGTAATTTCTATGGCATAGTGGGGCACCTAGTGAAAGATTGCCGGAAAAAGAAGGCCAAGATGAATGGTGGGTGCTTTTCTTGCGGAGAGACAGGCCACCTGGCTAAGGATTGCCCAAAGAAGCGAGGGCAGGGGCAGAGGGCTGGATCCGCCTCAGGGGCACAAGTTCATGCGCTAGAAGCGCCACCTCTGCAGCAGCGAGGTATAAATACTTCTGTAGAAAGTGTAGTTTATCTTTATGATCACCCAGTTCACACTTTATTTGATTCTGGCGCATCATACTCCTTTATCTCATCTGCTTTAGTAGAATCTCTGCACCTAGAAACTAGTATGGTAGAGGACCACTTAATTGTTTCAAATCCAATTGGGGGCCCAGCTTATCTGTCTATGATCTGTGTAGGATTGAAAATTTCTATTCTAAGCGTAGAATTTAGATGTAGTGCCTTTGTTTTGGGCTTCTCGGGATATGGTTTGATTTTGGGCATGGATTGGCTATCCAGTAATGGTGCCATCCTTGATTGTGAGAAAAGGGTGGTTAGGCTTCTGACCCAACTCGGTAACACTCTGGAAATTACTTGTAATCCCTCGTACGCGGTTATGCTTAGTTATCTTGAATCGCTAGATGCTTCTATTGAGAGTTTGCAATCGGTTAAAGTGGTCCGTGAATATCCGGATGTCTTCGAAGAGGTGAAGGGCTTACCTCCAAAGCGGGAGATAGACTTCCGCATATATCTTGTAGATAATGCAAAGCCCATTGCGTTTCCCGTTAGACACATGGCTCCGCGGGAAAGGAAAGAGCTCAGTAAACAGATTAAAGAGCTTCTAGAAAAGGGGTTCATTAGAAGGAGCATTTCAGAATGGGGTGCTCCAGTGGTGTTCGCTACAAAGGCGGATGGTTCACTCCGTCTGTGTGTTGACTATAGGGAGCTCAACAAGCTAACGAAAAAGAATAGGCACCCTCTCCCCAGAATTGACGATCTGTTTGATCAGCTTGTAGGAGCATCTGTTTTCTCCCAACTCGATTTGGCGACCGGTTTTCATCAGCTAAGGGTGGCTGAAGATAGCATCGATAAAACGGCATTCAGAACCCCAGACGGCTTCTTTGAATGGCTTGTCATGCCTTTTGGCCTGACAAACGCACCCGCTTACTTCGTGGACCTGATGAGTAGGGTGTTCAGAGAATTCCTCAACAAGTTCGTAGTGGTCTTCGTAGACGATATCTTGATCTTCTCAAAGAGTGAAGAAGAGCATGCTCAACACCTAAGGGCAATCATGGAAACTCTGCGAGCCCATCAACTAAAAGCCAAATTCTCCAAATGCCACCTTTGGAGAGAGGAAGTAAGATTTCTGGGGCATATAGTATCCAAAAATGGGTTAGCTGTGGACCCTGCTAAAGTAGTAGCGGTGCAGGACTGGAAGACACCAAGAAACGCAACTGAGGTCCGAAGTTTTCTAGGGCTAGCAGGTTTCTACCGAAAATTCATAAGGGATTTTGCGAAAATATCAGCTTCGCTCACAAGGCTGACAAAGAAGAATCTAGTGTTCAATTGGGACTTGGATTGCGAATTTGCTTTCCAACGACTGAAAAGGGCTCTTACAACAGCCCCAGTTTTGACGTTGCCAGATGGAAGCAAGATGTTCACAGTTTATACAGATGCATGTAGGACAGGGCTAGGCGCTGTCTTGATGCAAGAAGGGAGGGTAGTAGCTTATGGTGGAAGGCAATTGAAAGTTCATGAAAAGAACTACCCGACCCACGATCTTGAGTTAGCCACCATCGTCTTTGCACTCAAGTCTTGGCGGCACTATCTCCTAGGTGAAAAGTTTGAACTTTACACTGACCATAAATCGTTGAAATATCTTTTCTCGCAGAAAGATCTTAACTTGAGGCAACAGAGATGGATGGAGTTTCTTGCCTCGTACGATTTCGAGATCTCCTACACTCCGGGCAAAGGCAACGTAGTAGCAGACGCGTTGAGCCGAAAGAAACTGACCCTAAGCCCGCTGTTTGTTGAAAGACAAAGCCTAGAGTTTATAGCCAGCTTTGACTTTAGGCCCTCCTCCAATTTTGTACCGGGCTTGCTAGCATCTCTCGAAGTACGCCCGACTTTGGTGGACTCAATAGGGACAGCACAACGCGAAGACCCTCAGCTTGTGGAGACGATTGATAGACTAATTAGGGGTGAGACTTCAAGTCACCTCAGCAGATACTCCATCGACGATAAGGGTTGGCTAAGGCGAGACGAAAGACTATGCGTCCCACAGACAAGGGATTTAGCAAAGAAGGTTCTCGAGGAAGCTCATCACTCCAAGATGACGATATATCCAGGCGGAGATAAAATGTACAAGGACATAAAGAGAACTTTCTTTTGGAGCGGCATGAAGAAGGACGTGGCAGATTTCATTTCTAAGTGTGTAATTTGCCAATAGGTTAAGGCGGAGCAAAAGAAGCCTGGCGGTCTGCTCCATCCTCTAGAGGTCCCGCAGTGGAAGTGGGATAGCATCTCAATGGACTTCATTGATGGGCTGCCTAGGTCTAGAAGAGGCAACACTAGCATTTGGGTAATAGTGGATAGGCTTACTAAAAGCGCCCACTTTTTACCTGTCAAGAGTAAAAGAACTGCCGCATCCCTAGCATCTCTTTACCTCAAGGAAATTGTTCGACTCCATGGAATACCATCCAGCATTGTTAGTGACCGAGACCCTATCTTCACAAGTGAGTTTCGGCGGAGTCTGCAAGAAGCGGTAGGCACACAGTTATGCTTGAGAACTGCCTATCATCCCCAAACCGACGGCCAGACAGAAAGAGTGAACAGAGTTTTAGAGGACCTTTTAAGACTGTGCATCCTTGACTTCGAAGGGACGTGGGAAGACCATCTTCCTTTGGTGGAATTTGCCTACAACAACAGTTACCAAGCCACCATCGGAATGGCGCCCTTCGAAGCTTTATATGGAAGACCGTGCCGATCGCCCACTTGTTGGTGGGAGTCTACTGACAAGCTCATACTTGGACCAGATATGATCCGAGAGATTTCATAAAAAGTAGACTTAATACGGAGAAGAATGAAGACAGCCCAAGAACGACAAAAATCCTACGCCGACAAGAGGAGGGCCGACCTTAAATTTGAGGTTGGGGACAGAGTTTTTCTTAAGGTATCTCCACTAAGGAACGTTGTTCATTTTGGAACCATAGGAAAGCTAGCACCAAGGTTCGTAGGACCGTTTCCTATTATTGAGAAAATTGGGAAAATGGCCTATAGATTAGAGCTACCCGAAAAGCTGGCCGGAGTTCACAACGTCTTTCACGTTTCGCACCTCCGAAAATGTCTACATGAATCTGCTGAAGTGGTAGAGCCAAATATCCTAGAAGAAGCTGAAGTGGAACGCGAAGCAACCGTGAGGAAAGTTTCAACCCGCATATTAGGAACAGAAGTGAAAAAGCTATGCAACCGCGAAGTCAAGCTCGTCAAAGTTCAGTGGAGCGATGCCGAGGAAGACACAACTTGGGAAACTGAAGCTAGAATACGCGCAGCATACCCTTTTCTTTTTGAGGGTACATCTTTGTAATGGCGCGTTTTGTTAGCTGTCGAATAATTAATTTATTTAATGATTTATATATCGATTTGGCGATATCGATAACTTAAAGTACAACGTTCGAACTTATAATTTATAATTATAATTAAAACGAACTTGAAACGTCGTGGCAGTTCGCAATTTGGCGATTCGAACTTCAACTGAATATACAGAATCCATTTAAAGTCGAATTTCTGTGAAACAAGAAACGTACGAATCTGTTGAACTATATTTTTCATATGGAAGAGAAAAATCGAGATTTCGTCGTGTAGATTTTGAGTTATGTCCAAATCAAATTTCAGAAAAGTCGCTGTAGAATTCCTTTATAATTTGCGACGCTTTATATACGTTATAAAAGAGATTTTCGGTATAAACTGAATACCGGGATAATCTGGAATCTGAAATATCAAACTGTATATTCTGATATGATATTCTGGAGCTGTACGATATCATATGTGAATATATACGATAATATAAATTTATTTATATTTAATTTAATTTTTATATTTAAATATATTTATATATTTAAATAGGTTATTTAGAACGTTAAAAATAGCCACTTTTGCAATCAAAGTCGGAATTCGACGAAACCAGTTTTGTTGGATCCACAATATCAAATAGTTGTTAGATTTCCAGTTTCGTGATTTTTAGAGTCACTGTGTGGTCGTACGGATTTTTAGAGTGAGAAATAGTCAGTATTTTGACAGTTAAAAATACGCTGTGTGAGCATACGAAGTCGGAATGCGACGAAACCAGTTTCGTTGGGACCGTAATGTTGAACTCTAGCTACATGTCAATTTTCGTGATTTTAGAAGATCGTATGTGGTCGCTGAGATTTTTAGAAGGCAGATACAAGGAGAAATCGAATAAATAAAATATAAAAATCCAATAAAAAAATATCCCACTATTTTCTATGATATGAACAAGGCCACGCCTCACCAATTATCAGCCACAATTGGTACCAACCCAAACATCGCTATATATACAGCATAAACCCAAAACGCAGCAAACATTTTCAAAAGAAAAATCCAAGAAGAAATTCAAAATCAAATAGGATAAAACTCCTAAAATCGGAAGACATATGTATTGAGAATCCAAAGGAGTTTCTCTTCACACTCGCATCCATTTGGCAGTGTTCGACGCAAGGGTTGTCTGCTGGTTTGTACACAGCGCGAGCTAGGGTTACGGTTTGGTGAAGATACACTCGGAGTTTGGCAATCTAATGGGTAGCGCTGAGTTTGTTGAGTCGAGGCGCACGTGTGGTGAGACTTTGGTGGATTCTGGCGTTGGTAGATGTCGCGACCTGCACTTGGGAGGAGCAGACGGAAAATGACAGGAGGAGATCGAGTAGAGGTAGACGGTGATGGGAGGAAGGAGCATCCGGAGAGAAGAACTATGGTGTAATCTGTTTGTTGAATGGTCGATCAATGAAGGAGTTAGACTCCATGGATTTTCGGCAAGGTCTAGATTGGGGAAATACTGGATTCACGCTGGTTTGAGGAAGAAGTAAGGAGCGGGTGGGCTTTGAGATGGGTAGTGGGCCAAGGTATTTAAGAGGGTGAGGCCCGTTAAAGAGTAATCCAAGTTTTTATATATTTTAATGTATATTTAACTTCTAAATATCGTAACTTGGTCATACGAGGTCAGAATTGAAAACCGTAAGTTGCGTTGGGATCGTATGGACGGGAGCACTCCAGAATGGAACTGACAGCGAGTCAATTGGAGTTCGTTACAATTTATAGCAAAATAAATTGTCCGTCTGAATCAAATCAAAGACAGCTAATCGTTTTAACGATAACAGTCAAATGTGAGTAAATCTCACTAACTCTGAACAGTTTATAATTTCATGTTGTATTGTTAGAACTGTTAAAATTGTCTGTTTGACTGTGTGTTGATTGTTTGATTGAACTGCTAGTCAGTTAGTTAAATTTCTATATTGATTCTGTTTAACAGAATATATCATATGGAACTGAAAGTGATGTTATCTATATTGTCTAACATCTGTGATGCAGGGAAACAGGTTGGAGGAATCCGACTGGATTCCTCAACAGTTATTTTATTGTTTTCCATATATTGTTATATGATGTGATATAAAATCTGTGGGCGATTATATGTGCTTGGACGATATTGAACATCGTGATTTGATATGATTGAATACCATAACATACCGAAATGTTGATAAGGGGATTTTCAATGTTTATATTGAAAATGAATCTTATTTATAAAATCGATAGGATTTTATAAAAGGAAAACATTTATTTAATTAGAAAATAAATAAATGAAAAAGGAAACATTTATTTAGAAAATAAATGAAATAAAATAGAAACATTTATTTAGAAAATAAATGAATTAGAATATAAAGGAATATTTATTTTAGGAAATAAATAAAGGAACATTTATTTAGATTATAAATAAATGGAATAAAGGAATATTTATTTAGGGAATAAATAAAGGAACACTTGTTCGGAAAATAAATAGAATTATACAAGGATAGATTTAAACACGTGCTTCGCACACAAGTATAACACGATATGGATTTTTAGGAGATATTAAATAGGAAATCTATTTTTGACAGATAAAGTGAGAAGATTTAATTTATAAATAATGTTTTATAAATTAAATAAAATATTTATTGTTTGATAAATGGGATATATAAGTTTGAACTTATATAGAGAAGTAGAAATTGTTTTTAACACCGATAAAGTAAATAAACGCTGTTAAAGGGAAATCCTTAGAAGGGGAGAAACGTTATTAAAGGAACATTTATAAAGTGAAGAACCGTTACTAAAAGTAAATCTTTATAAATGAATAAACGTTGTTAAAGGAAATCTTTTAATGAATAAACGTTATAAAAAGGGAAATCTTTATAAGCAAATAAAGTATTCGAATAATAGTTATTCGAAGGAGTAAATCAAATAAGTTATTCGAATAGAGTTAAGTTATTCGAATTAGTTATTCGAATAGAGTTAATCACATATAAGCTATTCGAATTAGTTATTCGAATAGAGTTAATCACGTATAAGCTATTCGAATTAGTTATTCGAATAGAGTTAAACACATATAAGCTATTCGAATTAGTTATTCGAATATGGTTAAACACATATAAGTTATTCGAATTAGTTATTCGAATAGAGTTAACCACATATAAGTTATTCGAATTAGTTATTCGAATAGAGTTAAACATATATAAGTTATTCGAATTAGTTATTCGAATAGAGTTAAACAAGCTAGAGTTATTCAAATTAGTTATTTGAATAGAGTTAAATTAATAAGAGTTATTCGAATATTTGTTATTCGAGAAGGAATAAATCAAATCAAGTTAATTGAATATCAGTTATTCAATTTGAGTTAATCAAATTTAGTTATTCGATAAGAGTTAATCCATTTAAGTAAATCGAATATTAGTTATTCAATAAGAGTTAATCCATTTAAGTAAATCGAATATTAGTTATTCCATAGGGGTTAATCGAAATAGAGTTTATCGAATATAAGTTATTAACAAGGGAGTTAATCGAATAGAGATTACTCGAAAGAGAGTAATACGTCGAATTCAATTATATCGAATTCGGGAAAGTACTATTTACTTTCCGGGTTTTAAATCAAGGTTTTGTTATTGATTAAGAAATTAGGTGTCCGTTTAATTATTCAAGTTAGGAGATAAAGTTATAATTTAGGTTAGATATTGTAGAAGTAGGAATTATAAAGTTATAGTTGTAATCAAACGTTTTCATATAAGAAGTGGATTCGTAACCTGAATCCGAGAATTTGCATAAACAGATGATTGGAAAAAGTGAGTGATGAGCTTCATCTATTTCACAGTAAAGGACGTTGTTCAATTAAGGTCTGAGAGGTAATTATACCCCAACTTGATTGACTTCAGAATTGACAAAGGAATAGTTGTGTTTCGATAGAAAATTTGATTTGAAATATAGTTAAGTAATAAGCGATTAATGGATTAAGCGTAACGATGTTTTATACAACATTCATTGGAAATCCGTAAACGAGTTTTGGAAACGTTTTCCAAATATAGTCAGATATGTTTTCTAAACATAGAAAATGAAATGTTTTCATGATAAGAATTTAAGAAATAGAGTTAAGCAAATTCATAAACTGACTGGAGAGGGTAAGTTGAACGGTTTTCTAAGTGACGATCTGATGTTGGTTTCAACCTTCCGGATTGATACTTAGAGAATTGTTCTCATACTAGTTACAGTTAGGGACTGATAGTTGCGAAATAATAGTGATGTTAAAATAAGCTGTGGAAATGTTTTCCAATGATTAATAACATTTATTTTCTAAATATATGAAATAAGGAAATATGAACATATGTTGATTGATCGATCGAATTCCCATTTGGAAATAAGATCGTTGTTTGTACACCGACATGTTTTCATTTGATAGTTAAATCACAGACTATCAAAGTTTTGACCATTTTTACGTTGTTAATATGGAGAGACCGGTTGGATTATTATCCGAAGATCCACTCCGTATTGGCATAAGCATTGCGAATCAAGTATGCTGAAGATAATTGAAGACGGAGTAAAGTGCAAGGGCTATTGTGAAAAGCCTAGGTAGTATGGATTCACTGAATAGTACCTTCGGTTTGTTCAGTCCCAGGACAACGTATATGGACGAGTGTCTGACAAAGTATTCTAAACGAATCATATATGTTGATCTCTTCAAACGTATTACATTGGGTGGCGGAGAAATTCGTTTCTCTTAGCTTTTATACCCGTGATGCCTTGAGAAATCGATATTGATTTGGCGGGTATGACGATGTGGCACTCAAAGTAATTGAAGCAATAATCTGTCAAAGTGATAAACGTGACCTCAAACCTCACCACCGGGAAATAACAGAAGTTGGGCTAGGCAGCATGGCTAGTTGGGTCATACCCAAGCAGGGTGTATTATCACCATCTAGAGAATATTCAATTGTACTTCTTTATAATCTATTTCAATGTTGTCCCTTATCGGGAAGGATGGTTGCTGATCCCAACCATCGGTGATAATATATTCGTTACACTCAAGCTAAATGAGTGGACGGTCATGTGTGGCCGGGTTGCAAGACGTTCTTGTTGAACCCTAGTGTATCTCCTCTAGAGTACACTGATCGGAAGGTGCTCCCATACCTTGTCTGTTGGAATCCAATCTCCAATAAGCGCTCACGGTTTTATTTGTATACTATGTATGTGGAACGTGAGATGCAAGCGTTCTGCTAGATTGATATCTATTTGTATTTAGACATTATTATAATATCAGAAAGATATCCTTTATTTAACCAAGTGTTGGAGTTTTATTCACACCAGTCCCATGACTGACCCGGAGTTTATTTTGTTTGTTTTCCCTAAACTCTTGGGTGCCTAAATTTGTACGGGCAGTCAAGTAGTCGGGATTTTACAGATACACTTGGAGAGCTTGGAGCAGGAGGTTTCAGGATTATAGCTATTATTATTCCGCTGTGTTGTTAAGTGTTGTACTTTGAAATGGTATGTATATACGAGTACTGATTTGTATTTCAAAGTTATGTTATATTTTATTCGTTCCGCTGTGAGATTCGTGTTTACTCTGATGATGTAAGTTCTTCTTCTTCTTCTATTCTATTAGTTCTATCTTTTCTTCCTCACCCTCTACTTTCTTTCACTAACATCTCGGAATTTTCGATTCTCGAGGAGTCGAAAATTTCCAGCCGTTACAGTTGGTATCAGAGCTTAAGTTAAGTGATTACCTTGGCTCTGTGGCATAACTCGACAGAGATGGGATTAGTAATATCCTAGATTGAGTTTGAGTGTATATATATGAGCGTGTAATTGTTATTCAATATAAAATGGTTTTATATTGTGGAGACTCATTGGTTGAGTGGCTTATGAATTCTGGTCGATCAGTTTGATCCACTGTATCGATAAGGGTTACTAAACACTCGAATACGATGAACCGTCATGGTATGTTTTGGAAGAGGGTAAATGAAGTAATTTTACCCGAAATATATTTGGTTATAAGAAAAATATATTGAAATTACAATATGTATTGGATGTGTTGGTTGTTATTATAATCGAATTAGATAAAAAAAAGGTGAAATGATTATAAATAACTAATCAGAATTCATATAAGGAAATATATGAAATAAGATGAATTAAATCTGAATTTTAATCAGATTTGGAATTAAAATAAGGAAATTTTAAGTTCCTGGGAGATTTTGAAAATGTTTTTCAAATTGAAAATGATATAGTATTGAACTCACTTCGATAGCTGGAAAATAGATTCTGGTGATGAATCTAGACATCATCAGTGTTCATTTTCGAGTTCTAAGTGACGGATTACTACCAAAGGTTTTGTTTTTGAATTGTTTTGAGAAAACAAGTTGTTTAGAAATTCAAAGGTTTTGAATTGGCATTATGATTTCAAATTGATTTGAAAGAAACCCAGGAACTTAAGTTCTGGAATTAAAATTTAACTAATGAAGTTAAATAAAATAAGATGGTAAAAATAAATTGAAATTTAACTTGAACCGAGTTAAATAAAATTGAATTGGATTAGAGATAATCTAGAATGGAACCAAATTGATAAGTCAATAATTTGGAATTTGATATTAGAGTTCGAATGAAATTCGATTTGGATTTGAGGATATGAACTGCTTGGAGATCAATTGGAATGGATTACATTGGTATATGTTGAAGTGGTAGCAGATGAAAGGGATAGAGTTAAATGCCCGACAAAAAGGTACAAGTTTATATCATATATGAGTTTGGATTTTATGAGCCGAATTGGCAAGCCGCTTGGCTATTTTGATTTCCTTTTGGAGTGGAGGAGGCCTAGAGAGGCGAGTTGTGGTTTGACGTGTTGAGCCGTACAAAGGAGGTTATGGCGAAATTTTTCGAAGATTTAAGGTGTTAGAAAATTTTCAGAATTTTTGAAAATTTAAGTTGGTCGGAAATGAATTAATAAATTAATTAAAATTAAATGGGTCCAGTCGAAACTGAAATTTAGAGGTAAAAAAAAAAGATTTTTAAATCTAGTTAGTAGAGTTAGTAGCATTTTTCTAACTTAGCAATTTCGAGGACGAAATTATTTTAAGGAGGGAAGTTTGTAATGGCGCTTTTTGTTAGCTGTCGAATAATTAATTTATTTAATGATTTATATATCGATTTGGCGATATCGATAACTTAAAGTACAACGTTCGAACTTATAATTTATAATTATAATTAAAACGAACTTGAAACGTCATGGCAGTTCGCAATTTGGCGATTCGAACTTCAACCGAATATACAGAATCCGTTTAAAGTCGAATTTCTGTGAAACAAGAAACGTACGGATCTGTTGAACTATATTTTTCATATGGAAGAGAAAAATCGAGATTTCGTCGTGTAGATTTTGAGTTATGTCCAAATCAAATTTCAGAAAAGTCGCTGTAGAATTCCTTTATAATTTGCGACGCTTTATATACGTTATAAAAGAGATTTTCAGTATAAACTGAATACCGGGATAATCTGGAATCTGAAATATCAAACTGTATATTCTGATATGATATTCTGGAGCTGTACGATATCATATGTGAATATATACGATAATATAAATTTATTTATATTTAATTTAATTTTTATATTTAAATATATTTATATATTTAAATAGGTTATTTAGAACGTTAAAAATAGCCACTTTTGCAAACAAAGTTGGAATTCGACGAAACCAGTTTTGTTGGATCCACAATATCAAATAGTTGTTAGATTTCCAGTTTCGTGATTTTTAGAGTCACTGTGTGGTCGTACGGATTTTTAGAGTGAGAAATAGTCAGTATTTTGACAGTTAAAAATACGCTGTGTGAGCATATGAAGTCGGAATGCGACGAAACCAGTTTCGTTGGGACCGTAATGTCGAACTCTAGCTACATGTCAATTTTCGTGATTTTAGAAGATCGTATGTGGTCGCTGAGATTTTTAGAAGGCAGATACAAGGAGAAATCGAATAAATAAAATATAAAAATCCAATAAAAAAATATCCCACTATTTTCTATGATATGAACAAGGCCACGCCTCACCAATTCTCAGCCACAATTGGTACCAACCCAAACATCGCTATATATACACCATAAACCCAAAACGCAGCAAACATTTTCAAAAGAAAAATCCAAGAAGAAATTCAAAATCAAATAGGACAAAACTCCTAAAATCGGAAGACATATGTATTGAGAATCCAAAGGAGTTTCTCTTCACACTCGCATCCATTTGGCAGTGTTCAACGCAAGGGTTGTCTGCTGGTTTGTACACAGCGCGAGCTAGGGTTACGGTTTGGTGAAGATACACTCGGAGTTTGGCAATCTAATGGGTAGCGCTGAGTTTGTTGAGTCGAGGCGCACGTGTGGTGAGACTTTGGTGGATTCTGGCGTTGGTAGATGTCGCGACCTGCACTTGGGAGGAGCAGACGGAAAATGACAGGAGGAGATCGAGTAGAGGCAGACGGTGATGGGAGGAAGGAGCATCCGGAGAGAAGAACTGTGGTGTAATCTGTTTGTTGAATGGTCGATCAATGAAGGAGTTAGACTCCATGGATTTTCGGCAAGGTCTAGATTGGGGAAATACTGGATTCACGCTGGTTTGAGGAAGAAGTAAGGAGCGGGTGGGCTTTGAGATGGGTAGTGGGTCAAGGTATTTAAGAGGGTGAGGCCCGTTAAAGAGTAATCCAAGTTTTTATATATTTTAATGTATATTTAACTTCTAAATATCGTAACTTGGTCATACGAGGTCAGAATTGAAAACCGTAAGTTGCGTTGGGATCGTATGGACGGGAGCACTCCAGGTTGGAACTGACCGCGAGTCAATTGGAGTTCGTTACAATTTATAGCAAAATAAATTGTCCGTCTGAATCAAATCAAAGACAGCTAATCGTTTTAACGATAACAGTCAAATGTGAGTAAATCTCACTAACTCTGAACAATTTATAATTTCATGTTGTATTGTTAGAACTGTTAAAATTGTCTGTTTGACTGTGTGTTGATTGTTTGATTGAACTGCTAGTCAGTTAGTCAAATTTCTATATTGATTCTGTTTAACAGAATATATCATATGGAACTGAAAGTGATGTTATCTATATTGTCTAACATCTATGATGCAGGGAAACAGGTTGGAGGAATCCGACTGGATTCCTCAACAGTTATTTTATTGTTTTCCATATATTGTTATATGATGTGATATAAAATCTGTGGGCGATTATATGTGCTTGGGCGATATTGAACATCGTGATTTGATATGATTGAATACCATAACATACCGAAATGTTGATAAGGGGATTTTCAATGTTTATATTGAAAATGAATCTTATTTATAAAATCGATAGGATTTTATAAAAGGAAAACATTTATTTAATTAGAAAATAAATAAATGAAAAAGGAAACATTTATTTAGAAAATAAATGAAATAAAATAGAAACATTTATTTAGAAAATAAATGAATTAGAATATAAAGGAATATTTATTTTAGGAAATAAATAAAGGAACATTTATTTAGATTATAAATAAATGGAATAAAGGAATATTTATTTAGGGAATAAATAAAGGAACACTTGTTCGGAAAATAAATAGAATTATACAAGGATAGATTTAAACACGTGCTTCGCACACAAGTATAACACGATATGGATTTTTAGGAGATATTAAATAGGAAATCTATTTTTGACAAATAAAGTGAGAAGATTTAATTTATAAATAATGTTTTATAAATTAAATAAAATATTTATTGTTTGATAAATGGGATATATAAGTTTGAACTTATATAGAGAAGTAGAAATTGTTTTTAACACCGATAAAGTAAATAAACGCTGTTAAAGGGAAATCCTTAGAAGGGGAGAAACGTTATTAAAGGAACATTTATAAAGTGAAGAACCGTTACTAAAAGTAAATCTTTATAAATGAATAAACGTTGTTAAAGGAAATCTTTTAATGAATAAACATTATAAAAAGGGAAATCTTTATAAGCAAATAAAGTATTCGAATAATAGTTATTCGAAGGAGTAAATCAAATAAGTTATTCGAATTAGTTATTCGAATAGAGTTAAGTTATTCGAATTAGTTATTCGAATAGAGTTAATCACATATAAGCTATTCGAATTAGTTATTCGAATAGAGTTAATCACATATAAGCTATTCGAATTAGTTATTCGAATAGAGTTAAACACATATAAGCTATTCGAATTAGTTATTCGAATATAGTTAAACACATATAAGTTATTCGAATTAGTTATTCGAATAGAGTTAACCACATATAAGTTATTCGAATTAGTTATTCGAATAGAGTTAAACATATATAAGTTATTCGAATTAGTTATTCGAATAGAGTTAAACAAGCTAGAGTTATTCAAATTAGTTATTTGAATAGAGTTAAATTAATAAGAGTTATTCGAATATTTGTTATTCGAGAAGGAATAAATCAAATCAAGTTAATTGAATATCAGTTATTCAATTTGAGTTAATCAAATTTAGTTATTCGATAAGAGTTAATCCATTTAAGTAAATCGAATATTAGTTATTCAATAAGAGTTAATCCATTTAAGTAAATCGAATATTAGTTATTCGATAGGGGTTAATCGAAATAGAGTTTATCGAATATAAGTTATTAACAAGGGAGTTAATCGAATAGAGATTACTCGAAAGAGAGTAATACGTCGAATTCAATTATATCGAATTCGGGAAAGTACTATTTACTTTCCGGGTTTTAAATCAAGGTTTAGTTATTGATTAAGAAATTAGGTGTCCGTTTAATTATTCAAGTTAGGAGATAAAGTTATAATTTAGGTTAGATATTGTAGAAGTAGGAATTATAAAGTTATAGTTGTAATCAAACGTTTTCATATAAGAAGTGGATTTGTAACCTGAATCCGAGAATTTGCGTAAACAGATGATTGGAAAAAGTGAGTGATGAGCTTCATCTATTTCACAGTAAAGGACGTTGTTCAATTAAGGTCTGAGAGGTAATTATACCCCAACTTGATTGACTTCAGAATTGACAAAGGAATAGTTGTGGTTCGATAGAAAATTTGATTTGAAATATAGTTAAGTAATAAGCGATTAATGGATTAAGCGTAACAATGTTTTATACAACGTTCATTGGAAATCCGTAAATGAGTTTTGGAAACGTTTTCCAAATATAGTCAGATATGTTTTCTAAACATAGAAAATGAAATGTTTTCATGATAAGAATTTAAGAAATAGAGTTAAGCAAATTCAGAAACTGACTGGAGAGGGTAAGTTGAACGGTTTTCTAAGTGACGATCTGATGTTGGTTTCGACCTTCCGGATTGATACTTAGAGAATTGTTCTCATACTAGTTACAGTTAGGGACTGATAGTTGCGAAATAATAGTGATGTGAAAATAAGCTATGGAAATGTTTTCCAATGATTAATAACATATATTTTCTAAATATATGAAATAAGGAAATATGAACATATGATGATTGATCGATCGAATTCCCATTTGGAAATAAGATCGTTGTTTGTACACCGACATGTTTTCATTTGATAGTTAAATCACAGACTATCAAAGTTTTGACCATTTTTACGTTGTTAATATGGAGAGACCGGTTGGATTATTATCCGAAGAACCACTCCGTATTGGCATAAGCGTTGCGAATCAAGTATGCTGAAGATAATTGAAGACGGAGTAAAGTGCAAGGGCTATTGTGAAAAGCCTAGGTAGTATGGATTCACTGAATAGTACCTTCGGTTTGTTCAGTCCCAGGACAACGTATATGGACGAGTGTCTGACAAAGTATTCTTAACGAATCATATATGTTGATCTCTTCAAACGTATTACATTGGGTGGCGGAGAAATTCGTTTCTCTTAGCTTTTATACCCGTGATGCCTTGAGAAATCGATATTGATTTGGCGGGTATGACGATGTGGCACTCAAAGTAATTGAAGCAATAATCTGTCAAAGTGATAAACGTGACCTCAAACCTCACCACCGGGAAATAACAGAAGTTGGGCTAGGCAGCATGGCTAGTTGGGCCATACCCAAGCAGGGTGTATTATCACCATCTAGAGAATATTCAATTGTACTTCTTTATAATATATTTCAATGCTGTCCCTTATCGGGAAGGATGGTTGCTGATCCCAACCATCGGTGATAATATATTCGTTACACTCAAGCTAAATGAGTGGACGGTCATGTGTGGCTGGGTTGCAAGACGTTCTTGTTGAACCCTAGTGTATCTCCTCTAGAGTACACTGATCGGAAGGTGCTCCCATACCTTGTCTGTTGGAATCCAATCTCCAATAAGCGCTCACGGTTTTATTTGTATACTATGTATGTGGAACGTGAGATGCAAGCGTTCTTCTAGATTGATATCTATTTGTATTTAGACATTATTATAATATCAGAAAGATATCCTTTATTTAACCAAGTGTTGGAGTTTTATTCACACCAGTCCCATGACTGACCCGGAGTTTATTTTGTTTGTTTTCCCTAAACTCTTGGGTGCCTAAATTTGTACGAGCAGTCAAGTAGTCGGGATTTTACAGATACACTTGGAGAGCTTGGAGTAGGAGGTTTCAGGATTATAGCTATTATTATTCCGCTGTGTTGTTAAGTGTTGTACTTTGAAATGGTATGTATATACGAGTACTGATTTGTATTTCAAAGTTATGTTATATTTTATTCGTTCCGCTGTGAGATTCGTGTTTACTCTGATGATGTAAGTTCTTCTTCTTCTATTCTATTAGTTCTATCTTTTCTTCCTCACCCTCTACTTTCTTTCACTAACATCTCGGAATTTTCGACTCTCGAGGAGTCGAAAATTTCCAGCCGTTACAATCTTTGATCTTTCTTTTTCCTTAAGTTGCGCTTTTATCTATCTTTTTAGGTATATCTCTTTGACCTTATTTTTTTTAGGTAGAAACCCTTTGGATGAAAACATGTAATTGAAACATGTTATGGATGATGGTTGCAAGTGGTTGCAAGTGATTGCTAGTGGTTGCTAGTGGTTGCATATACACACACAATTTAGGTTTTAGATCGGCTCAGTCACTTCATATTGCATATGCATATATGTATTTATATTCGTATATGGTTGAAGTTTAATGTGTTGTCATATGGATGTTGCATTTATATGAATGATTGTGCACTCATGTAAAATCATGGATAGGAAAATTTGCATACATAATGGATTCATGGCACTTACATAATTCGCATTAAGGAGGTCAACTGAATCAGTAGACCGCCTGATTTTGCATTAGATAAGTACATGTACACACACTTCGCATATGATCATGAAGCAGTAGGAGTCTTTTAAGGACAATGGATGCTCGTGTTTGATGGATGAGTAGATGGATGTTTGGATGTTAGGACGTACATTCTTCCTGAACTTGAAGATTTCGGGGACGAAATCCTTTTAAGTGGGGGAGAATGTAACACCCCGTGTATTCTATAACGGTGAAATTCACAAAATAAAGTATAACTAATTTCAAATCAAAGAATTAAGGGAAACGGGATACGCCATTGCGTTCGTCTCGGAATTCTGCTTGAAATAGAGTCCGAGTTTGCGTAAAACGGACTCAGTATGAGGGAGATATGGCCTCCGGAAGTTTCAGAATTCAGTTTAAAATTCAAATTTCAAAAATCGGGCCGGATTGGCCAAGGCGGGAATTCTCCCCCCCCCCCCCCCAGGCACCCAGGTCGACTGGGTAGTCGACCTGGGGCACCCAGGTCGACTATGTAGTCGACCTGGGGGTTTACTGGGTAGTCGACCTGGCCCCTGAGCCAGGTCGAACTCAGCCCCTCCTAGCTGGCCTAGTCTGTGCTTGGCCGAATTTCTGAGTCTTGCCTTGTCACTAGAGCTAGGTGTCAGCTCCTGATTGGTCTCTCCTTCAAACGAACGGCTAATATACATCCAAGCTCCATCGACGGTCCTAATCAATTCACAAACTCTATAAAAAGGACCTAAGACTCCACCTAATTCATACAAATAAAAATGAAAATGAGACTGTCATGCTGCTGAGGCGAGACTAGGAGTAGCCATCAAAATTGAGAGATGATTAGGAGACAATTCAAAATCTTAAAGCAACGACAGCTAAATCAAAACAACGCCTACAACAAAGGATAGCATCTCCAAATTCAGAATTCAGATTCCTGAATTGAAGATTCGTCATACGTTGTAAGTAGAGTGCTATTCCGATGTGGATGGATCATTGTGTTTTGATTTGTGTAAAATGAGAAATAGAATTGTACTTAATTTGTGATGATAATAATTCATAATTGTATGTTGCTATGATTCTAATCGATTTGGGATGTTGTGGTATAACGATTGGATATTTGCAAGTATGTGATTCATGTTAAAAATTAACAACTACATGTTTATGGTAGTTTATTACAACACCTATTGGATAATTGCAAGTATATGATTCATGTTAAAAGTTAACGACTATATGTTTGTGGTAGTTTATTTGAGATCCATGCGAGTATATGGTTCACTATTATGCCAACATGATGTATATTTTTATGATCATTTTTAGTGTAATTGGATCCATTTGCGTATTATGATTCATATGAATTTATGTTGGAATTGGCATCATGATTCAAGTGTAAAACCATGCTTTTGTATTAGAGACAAAAGTAAGCATCTTTGTGAACTTGTGTTGACTCTACGAACATGACTAAACTATGTTTGGTGTTATGCCTAATTGAAAAACATGTTTTAGGCCTATGTTGTTATCAAAATCATATGATAATATATGTGACACATAATTAAGTTAGATTTACATTCCAATTGCAAGTTTACATGAATAGATTAAAAACCATGATTTCATGTTTAGGTATGTTTATGCCATGATTATATGAATAGATCAAAAACCATGATTCATGTTTAGGTATGTTTATGCCATGATTATATGCTATTACAATGCAAGTTCACATGTTCCTAATTCATGTTAATTAGATCGTTATGTTGCAAGTTCATGCGTTCACACTCCCCTTTTGATGTTACTTAGAATATATATAAACACCATGTACTAAGCCTCCCCTTTTTCATGTGGCTAAGTTGGGTTTAAATGTTAAACCCAACATATGTTATATTATAGCAAACGTAAGGATGGGGGTAATGATGTTGGGTTAAAAATATAAACATATGTGTTGGCATGTTTGACGCATGCCAACAAACTTGGAAAACAATTAAGTGGTATAAATTAATTTTACCCAATAAAGATGAATTTGAATAATGGGCCGCAAATATTTACATATAAAAAGAAAAGAGACAAAATATGTAAATTTAGAAAATACGATGTGTTTAACCCGAGGTTGGATTGAGTTGTGATGTAAACCTGCCCGGAACCGCCCGGCTGTCCAGTAGTCACAACAATACCTATCCAATGTGGGTGGTTAAACACGGAGCCCAATAAAGACCCGAGGTTAGACTGAGTTGTGGCGTAAGACTGCCCGGACCCAACCGGCAACAGGCAGCCACAACAATATCTGTCTAATGTGAGAGGTCGAGGCTTTAATAAGACAATTAAGGCTAAGTCAGGATTGATAGGATTAAGTAAATTGAATTAATACTTAATCAATTGGAACATGCTAAACTATACAGACCGATTGGGGGGTTAGGTTTACAAAACACTTAACCAACTTAGCATGTTGGCTAGAAATAGAAAACCTAGTAGCGGGGGACCCCTTTCAGCAGTAACCCTACAAGGTGTATCAGGATACCCTGAACTAGGCAGGGTGGGGCACGATTACTGGGCTGACTGTAAGAGGTCAAATCGACGACGGTGGTGCAACAGTGTAGGTTCTAACGGGGTGCGGGCGTGCACACACTCCGGCGTAGAAAAATAAGGCACTGGGCACCAGGAGTATACCTGTGCATTCTAGAATTGTGTCGGGCTGCCACCATGGGATTTGATACACACCATGGTGGGACCAGCATAGGTAACTACAACAATAGGGGCCGTAAGACACATGTAACTATGCGAGTAGGAGCCGATCGTTAGAAATGGATTACTTCACCCTGACTATGGGGTGCCTGTTGGGAACTAGTTTATATGGATGCAGAGATTAATATGGGGTACGATAGTATATTCGACTCTAGACAACTTAACTTAGTTAATGGTGCTTTCCCATTTCCAGTTTATACTTATCATGCCCAGTTCTTTATTCATAGACTGAATAGTCCTAGACTTACTCAGGCTTTATGTCTGACTCTACTTTTCTTTCGTCCCCCCCCCCCCCCCAGGTCCAGAGGGAGGGAATACCGCAGCTTGACCAGTTTTCACATCCAGCTTGAAGAGAAAGAATGTATTGCTTGGATCTTTTTCGTTTTGGACTATGGTTTTGGACAACAATTATGGGACTTATGCAGTTTACTTATGTTCTTTTTATGCTTCTTTGAATAATGAAATCAAGACAGTTATGAAGATGTAATGCTTTTGGAAATATTGTAAGACAATTATGGCATGGTTTATGTAACACGTATTTTATTGAAATAAAAGTTGCTGTTGTTTTCCGCTATTCAAAAATATGTGTTCTTATATCTGTCTTGTATTTGTGACTTATACTTATAAACCTCCACCAAAATTAGGGCATTCCTTTTTAGAGTGACCCTAACGGAGGTGGGGTGTTTCAGTTGCTGATCCCAACCGTTGGTGATATACATTCGATACACTCAAGCGAAATGAGTGGTCGGTCATGTGTAGCCGGGTTGCAAGATGTTCTTGTTGAACCCAGTGTATTCCTCTCTAGAGGTACACTAGAGAAAGGTGGTTCCATACCTCGTCATAGTTGGAAATCCATTACCCAATACGTGCTTGCGGTTTTGATTGTATACTATATATGTAGAACGTGAGATGAAAGCGTTTCTGCTAGATGATTATTATATTGTGTTGATAGACATTATTATAATATCAAAGGTTTTGATATAAAGAGATTTTGGATTCTCATAAGGGAAAAACCCGTTCCGTTATATGGCATGGTCTTATGAGATATCGATTACTTGTTCGAACTGTTTTACTCACACCAGTCCCGTGACTGACCCGGAGTTTATTTTGTTTTGTTTTCCCTAAACTCTTGGGTGCCTAAATTTGTATGGGCAGCCAAGTAGTCGGGATTTACAGATATACTGGAAGAGCTGGAGCAGGAGGCTTCAGGATCATATAGCTATAGTATATTTCCGCTGTGTTGTAAGTGCTGTACTTTGATAATGATGTATATTCAAGTACAAAGTTTTATTTCAAAGTTATGTTATATATTATATGTTATTCGTTCCGCTGTGAGGTTCGTGTTACTTTGATGTTGTGTTCTTCTTCTTCTTCTATTCTAAGTTCCTGTCTTATCTTTCCTCGCCCTCTGTTTTCTTTCTATTAATTTCCTGATTTTCAGTTTAATTTGGGGTGTGACTAGTGTTTTTGGTCAGCTCAAATTGGACCGGAATTTTGGGTCATTACAGTTGGTATCAGAGCCAGGTTAAGTGATTTACCTTGGCTCTATGGCGTGACTCGGTAGAGATAGGGTTAGTAATACCCTAGCTTGAGTTTGAGTGTATATATACGAGTGAGCGTATTTGTTATTGATTTAAAAATTGTTTTATATTATGGAGATTCATTGGTTGAGTTGTTTATGAGTTCTGGTCGATCAGTTTGATCCACTGTATCGGTAGGAGTTACTAAACACTTGAATACGATGGGTCGACACGATATGTTTTGAAAAGAGGGTAAATTAAAATAAGTTTATCCAAGATATATCTTGATATAGAGAAGATATATATATCGAAATTATAATATAATGGATATATTGGTTGTTATTATAATCGAGTAAGATTATAAATTAAATGGTTATGTAAATAACCAATCAGAATTCATATAAGTGAAATACGTGAAATCAGATGAGTTAAATCTAAAATTCAAAACCAGAAATTGAATTAAAATGCTGTAGAATTGGATAAGTGTTTGTAAATGGATTTGGATTAGAAATAAGGAAAATTTAAGATCTTGGGAGAATTTAAATTGTTTTACAAGCCGTGTGAATTATTTTGAAATGAATTTCAAAGTGGAAATGTTTAGAAATGGTTTTATAGTATTGAACTCACTTCGATCGCAGGAAAATAGATTCTGATGATGACAGCTGCATCATTAGTATTCATTTTCGAGTTGTAAGTGACGAATTACTACCAGAGATATTGTTTTGAATTTGTTTTGGGAAAGACGAGTTGTGTTGAATTTCAAAATGGGATTTATAATATAGAATTTGAATTTTTAAATAGATTTGAAATATTAACTTGTTTTAAAAGAAATAAAACGAGAAGTTCATTTATAAACGAAGTTTATAAATAGTTCTTTTATAACCGAAGTTTATAAATGAAGTGAAGAGAATTATCATTGGATAATTCAGAAATAAAAATACAAGTGTGAAATTGAAAGGGAAATCTATTTTCCAAAGGTAGAAATATCGATTTAAAAAGGAATTGAAATCGAGACTTATTTAAAGAATGAATAAAGAAAGTTTGAAAAGGAATTTGAATAAAGGAAATTCAAACATAGAATTTAAATAAGAGAATTCAAAGGGGATTTGAATATAGAAATTCAAATGTGATTTGAATAAAGAAGATTTAAATAATGGAAAATTGAATATAGAATTCAAATGGTTTGAAATGAAATTTGAATACAGAATTCAAATAGATTGAAATGGAATTTGAAAATAGAATTTCAAAATAGAATTTGAAATAGGAATTTGAATATAGAATTCAAATAGAGTTGAAATGGGAGTTGGAATATATAATTCAATGGAGTATGAAAATAGATTTGAATATCGAAAGTGAAATGGAATTTGAATACAGAAATTCAAATATGGAATTTGAATATAGAATTCAAATGGAATTCAAATATAGGATTTGAATATATAGAATTTGAATATAGAAATTCAAATGGAATTCAAATATAGAATTTGAATATAGAAAATATAAAGGGATTCAAATATAGAATTTGAATATATGGAATTTGAATATAGAAATTCAAATGGGATTTATGATATATAGAATTTGATTAGAAATTGAACAGAATTAACTAAGTCGAAGAGGAATTAGTTAATCGAGTTTTGAATTTGAAGTTGAACTTTGAAAGGTGAATTGGATTTGTAAATGGATATTCGAAATCGAATATAGAACTTAAATTTGAATTTTGGATTCAAATTAGTTAATAAGCAAGTTAAAATATATTTGAACATGTCATGTTCAAATATAAAATGTGAAATAGACTAAAGAGTTAATTAACAAATTAATTAACGAATTGAGTTAAAATGATCAGGGATAGTTAAAATAGATTGGGCTGGTATAAATATACATGAGATAGGTATGGATAAGATATGAAGGTATATAAATAGAATGCTCGACGAAAAGATATGTATTTAATTCATATATGAGATTTTATGCGCCGTATCGGCTAGCCGCTTGGCTTTTTCTTTTTCTTTTGGATTAGTGAGGGCCATGGGAGGTTATTTGAAATATCCCGATGCTCCTAGTACAAAGGAGGTTATGGCAAATTTTTCCAGGAATTTAAGGAGTTAGAATATTTTAAGATAATTTGATAGTTAGAAATTAACGTATCGATATATATATATATAAGTCGATAAGGAAACGAACTTAGAAATAGAGTAGTAAAATCAAAAAGGAAGACTAAGAATAAAATCTAGTAAGAATAGAAAGAGGAAGCGTATACGTGTTTAAAAGTGAATAAGTAGTTGTATGGTATTGATTATTCGAGTAAGTAGTCATATCTGTTTTGACGTTATAAATGTTATTCAGTCAAGGTCTGAGAGGTAGTTATACCGCAACTTGATTGATTTCATTATTTACAAATAAATAGTAAGATTTCAGGCTCGAAGATCAATGTTGAATAAGAGTTAGTTGAATATAGTATTTGGGTTGTCGTAACGATGTTTTACACAACATCCGTTTTAACCCAAATAAGTGTAAGCTTGGAAATATAATAAAGAATATTTCCTAAGTATAGAAATAAACGAGATCGGAAAAGAGATAAGTAATTGGAATATTTTACAATTATAAATAGCATATATTTTCTAAAGTTTAGAAAATAAAGTAAGGCGATATTCGGAAATGTTTTCCAAATAACATAAAAGGCCAAAATGGTTATTGAAAATATTTGGTTAACAAATATTGATAAAGAAATAGAGAAGTGATTTAACTAATGGAACATTAATTAAGGGCTCGGTGCCATGTTCAAAAGGAAAATTTGATTTTTGAAAAGAGTAAACTGTTTAAAAACTCTCAGGGGAAAGACTGTTTGAATTAAAAACAATTTTAACAGAAATTTGTGAAAGCAAAATTTGAATTAAAGTAAAGCCAGTTAAGTGGTAACTGAGATTGAATTAGAATGATATCAAGACAAATTGGATTGTGAGATTCAAATTTGAAGTGTAATGTGATAATCAAGTTAATAGTTGGGAATCGAGAAGAAACTCGAGTTGAAATGATATTTGGCTTGGATATAAGCAAATGGTTGTGTTGTGGATAAAAGCAGATTGGAATTTGATTGGGATGACCCTTGTATCCGCTGAATTGATAACTAGTGGAAAGGATAAAATGATATGCCGACAAAGGGTACAAGTTTATATTTCTATTGGATATAAGATTTATGAGCCGAATTGGCAAGCCGTTTGGCTGTTTGATTTTCTTTTGGGATGGAGATGGCCCAGAGAGGCAAGTGGGAGTTTGACCGATTGACCAGTACAAAGGAGGTGCTGGCAAAAAATTTCGAAAAGTTAAGGCGTTAGAAAATTTTCAGGATTTTTGAGAAATTTCGTTGATAAGAATTAATTAATATTTAATTAAAACTAAATTGGGTCAGTTGAAACTGAAGTTAAGAAGTGAACAAATATGTTCTAACCAGTCGATAGGGTCGTCCTCTACCTTTTAGCAATTTCGAGGACGAAATTATTTTAAGTGGGAAAGATTGCAATGACCCGCATTGGCAGAGGTATAATAATTAATTTATTTAGTTATTTAAATAGGTGATATAGTGAATTTAATGGTGGTTTAATTAAATAATGGTGAATATTTAATTTAAAATAATATATTAAATAATATATTTAATTCTGAAATAATCAGAAATGGCTGGAATGGCGTTATGGTGTGAACTGGATCATCTGTGATATTTAATTCAGTTTAGAATTGAATTAGAATAACGAATATATTATATAAACGACAGTTTGAACGTAGAGTTATAATATAATTATAATCGAGCTTGAAATGGCGCTGCAGTTCCTAAATTGGCGATTCGAACTTCAATTGAATGTACAGGATTCGTTTTAAGTCGGATTTTTGTGAAACAAGAAACGTGTGGAGCTGGTGGAGTATATCTTTCTAGTGGAAGAGAAAAATCGGGATTTCATTGTGGAGATTTTGATTTATGTCCAAATTAAATTTTAGAAAAGTCGCTGTGGAATTCCTTTATAATTTATAAAGAAATTGTTTATTTTTTAAAAAGGAATTTCAATATAAATCGAATATCGGGTTGACCCAGATTTGAAATATCAAGTTATAAATCCCAGTAGAGCTGTATGATATTCTGTTGTGAATATATACGATAATATAAATTTATTTATATTTAACTTAATTATATTTAAATATATTTATATATTTAAATGGGTCATCCAGAGCTTTAAAAATAGCCACTTTTGCAAATGAAGTCGGAATTCGACGAAACTAATTTTATTGGATCCGCAACATCAAATTATTGCTAGATTTCAAGTTCCGTGATTTTTAGAGTCACTGTGTGGCCGTACGGATTTTTAAGGTGAAAAACAGTCGATATTCTGACAGTTAAAAATACGCTGTGTGACCATACGTAGTCAGAATTCAACGAAACCAGTTTCGATGAGACCGTAATGTCGAACTCTAGCTGCATGCCAATTTTCATGATTTTTGGGTATCATACGTGATCAAAGGAATTTTAGAAGACGGATACAATCAGCGTTTGCTTAAAAATAAATATAAAATTAAATATAAAAATATTTAAATCTTCCCTATAAATACCCAGCATACCTTCCTAAACCCTAAGGTCATTTTTCTGGTCAACGAACGTTAGCCGCCGCTGGTTTTCTTTCCAGGAAAACATTTCGGTGATTTTTCAAAAATAATATCAATTCAAATCAAAATGGATAAATCATTATATATATATATATATATATATATATATATATATATTTGGATCCCTCTCCACTTACTCTTCACGTTGATACCCCTTTTGCATCACTCGACATCGATTGTAGTTCACTGATTTTCAAAGCGTGAGTGGATATGAATTAGGGTTAGTTCATATTAGAATTCTGGTGTGTAAATCCATCGTGTAGTTATTGTATTTGGGTTTACAATAGAAATCTGCACGTTTGAGATGATTTCGAAGAAATCCGGTCACCTTTGATGTCGCGTTGCTGTAATTAGTGCTGGAAGAACAGGAGTGTAGGGGTGGCGTCGAGCTTCACTTAGAGGGTTTGGGGTTGAGGAGACTGAGATGAGAAGTTCGACGATGGGATGAGTCTTGATTTCGGTGGAGGAATGGCAGGGTACGACGTAGATTAAGGATCGAAAATGACTGAAGGAGGAGCAGCCGCGTTTAGCATTTGGGGAAGAAAGAACGTATCGGGTCTGGGCTGGTAAAAGGGTGAATGGGCCAAGAAACAAAAGGTTGGGCCATAGGGTAAATGAGTTAATGGTTTATTTAATTTAAATAGCATGTATAACTTGTAAACTTAATATCCGCTACATACGATATCAGAATTTCAAACGGTCGGATCCGTTGGGATCGTATGGACGGACACTACGCACTGGAACCGACTGGGAGTGGATTTGAGCTCGTTACAATTTATGGTGAAATAAATTGTCTGATCAGAATCAACTAACGCAAAACGTTATTTAACGGTTAACGCGTAATGTGAGTAAATCTCACTAACTCTAAACAGTTTATAATTTCATGTTGTATTTTTAGAACTGTAAAATATTGGCTGATTGACTGTGTGTTGACTGTTTGATTGAACTGCTAGTCAGTTAGCTGAATTTCTATATTGATTCTGTTTAACAGAATATATCATATGGAACTGAAAGTGATGTTGATTTTATTGTGTAACATCTGTGATGCAGGGAAACAGGTTGGAGGAATCCAACTGGATTCCTCAACATTTATTTTACTGTGATTCATATATTGTGATATATGATGGGATATATAATCTATTGTCGATTTTATGTGTTTGGACGATACTGATCATCGTGATTTGATATGTTGAATATCATAACATACCGAAATGCTGATAAGGGAATATTTTCAAAGTGATATTTGAAAATAAAATATTTATAAATGGAATATTTATAAATAAGAAATATTTATAAATTGGAATATTTATAAATAGAAGATATTGAGAAAAAGGGAAAAACGTTATAAAAAGGAAACTGTTATAAGAAGGAAATCATTTTAAAGTGGAGAACCGTTACTAAAAGTAAATCTTTAAAAAATGAATAAACGTTGTTAAAAAGGAAATCTTTATAAAGCGAATAAAGGAGTTAAATTGAATATGGTATTCGAAAGAAGTTAAATCAAATATAGTTATTCGAAAGGAGTTAAATTGAATATGGTATTCGAAAGGAGTTAAATCGAATATAGTTATTCGAAAGGAGTTAAATCAAATATGGTATTCGAAAGGAGTTAAATCGAATATGGTATTCGGAAGGAGTTAAATCGAATATGGTATTCGAAAGTTAGTAAATCGAATTAGTTATTCGAAAGGGGTTAGTCGAGTCGATTTAGCTGAATAGACTTAATCGAATATTTGTTATTCGAATTAGAGTTAAACCTGTTAGAGTTAACCAGTTAGAGTTAATCAATTAGAGTTAACCAATGAGAGTTAAACCAGTTAGAGTAAATCGAACTAGAGTTATTCAAATGGAGTTATCAAATGGAGTTATCAAATATTAGTGATTTGAATAAAGTAAAAGGAGTTATCGAATATTAGTGATTCAAATAGAGTTAAAGGGAGTTATCGAGTATAGTTTATTCGAATAGAAAGTAAAAGGAGTTAATCGAATATAGTTTATTCGAATAGAAAGTTAAAGGAGTTAATCGAATATAGTTTATTCGAATAGAGTTAAAGGAGTTATCGAATATAGTTTATTCAAAAGGAGTTAAGTGAAATGAGTAAATCAATAGCGTTAGTCCAATAGAGTTAATCCAATAGCGTTAGTCCAATAGAGTTAATCCAATAGCGTTAGTCCAATAGAGTTAATTGATAAGGGTTAATCGAATAGAGTAAATTGAATAGAGTTATCGAATATACCTTATTCGAAGGAAAGAATTATCGAATAAGAGATGATTCGAAGGAGGGTTAAGTAAGGAAGTTATTTAAAGAAATATAAAGTGAACTTTGCCTATTTCAAAGTTAGAAATGTTGTTCAGTTAAGTTATGAGAGGTAGTTCTACCCCAACTTGATTGGCTTCGTATTTAACTAAGGAATGGTTAAGGTTCAGCAGTAAAGGATGGTTATGTGAATTTAGTAATTAAAGGAAATGGTTTGAGTTGGCATCGCGATGGTTTGTTTAAACATCTGTCTAAGTCCAATGAAGAAGCTTTGGAAATGTTTTCCAAATAAGAAACCAAAAATGTTTTCTAATAAAGAAAACAAGAAATGGAAATGTTTTCCAATGATAATAACATATATTTTCTATATTTAGAAAATAAGAAATATTGAATATAGGGAAACAGGAGATAAGTAAATTTATGAAATAAAGAGATAAATGTTGAATGATGTTTGATCGATATAAATTTCCATTTGGAAAAAATATCGTTGTTTGCACACCTGTTTTTCTTCGATAGTTAAATCATAGACTATCGAAGTTTTGACCATTTTAACGTGGTTAATATGGAGAGACCGGTTGGAGTATTATCCAAAGAACCACTCTTTATTGCCATAAGCGTTGCGAATCATATATGCCAAAGGAAATTGAAGATATAATGTATGGTTGAGGACGTTAATCGGTGATTTGATGGATTTGACGATGTGGCATTCAAAGTGAATCTAGTGTGATGATAAAGCATAGCTTCTAGCTTCATCATCCGGTAAATGATAGAAATCGAGCAGGCAGCATGGCTAAGTCGTTCGCACTGAAGTAGGGTGTATAATCACCTGATCTAGAGTTTCATTTACTTCTAAAAATCTATTGTTGATGCTGTCCCATTCGGGAAACGGTTGCTGATCCCAACCGTTGGTGAGATACATTCGATACACTCAAGCGAAATGAGTGGTCGGTCATGTGTGGCCGGGTTGCAAGATGTTCTTGTTGAACCCAGTGTATTCCTCTCTAGAGGTACACTAGTGAAAGGTGGTTCCATACCTTGTCATAGTTGGAAATCCATTACCCAATACATGCTTGCGGTTTTGATTGTATACTATATATGTAGAACGTGAGATGAAAGTGTTTCTGCTAGATGATTATTATATTGTGTTGATAGACATTATTATAATATCAAAGGTTTGATATAAAGAGATTTTGGATTCTCATAAAGGAAAAACCCGTTCCGTTATACGGCGTGGTCTTATGAGATATCGATTACTTGTTCGAACTGTTTTACTCACACCAGTCCCATGACTGACCCGGAGTTTATTTTATTTTGTTTACCCTAAACTCTTGGGTGCCTAAATTTGTACGGGCAGCCAAGTAGTCGGGATTTATAGATATACTGGAAGAGCTGGAGCAGGAGGCTTCAGGATCATATAGCTATAGTTTATTTCCGCTGTGTTGTAAGTGCTGTACTTTGAAAATGATGTATATTCAAGTACAAAGTTATATTTCAAAGTTATGTTATATATTATATGTTATTCGTTCCGCTGTGAGGTTCGTGTTACTCTGATGTTGTGTTCTTCTTCTTCTTCTATTCTAAGTTTCTATCTTATCTTTCCTCACCCTCTGTTTTCTTTCTATTAATTTCCTAATTTTCAGTTTAATTTTGGGTTGGACTTGTGTTTTTGGTCAGCTCAAATTGGACCGGAATTTTGGGTCATTATAATAATTGTGAAGGAAAGAGGGATCTGATGGTATAAGAAAGAACGGACTTCATTGCTAAATGGGATGAGCGGAATTTTAGTAAGGCCCAAAGTCAATAATTTCATTAAAGTTTTATAATTTAAATGTTCTTATAAAGTATTAATATCGAATGCCTAACGGATCAGGATTCGAGGGAACGGGAAGCGTCAGAACCACGTCAATGAGCACCTCAGCATGGACCTGGTCAATGATGGAAGCAGCTGCAAAATTTTAGTCAAATTAACGCTGTTTAAATTGGCTAAACCAAATCGATTAATCAACAAACCAAATCAAGGTGAGTTAAACTGACTCAGTTCTCCCCTCTTATATTTATGTAAGTAGGGTTTTTAAATTGTGTGCTATGGTTGTTTGTTTGTTTGTTCGTTGTTGATTTTATATCCATCTATGGACTGAAATGATTAAATTAAACGGAAACAAATCGTTATTTCTAACGATAAAATCCAATTGAGGTAACTTACCTCAGTGGTTGCGTTTATAACACTATAAACGTCATAAATAAATAATTGAATGTTTGAATTTCTGTTATTATCCCAGTATTGACTGTTATAGTTATTATTGACTGTTAAATTGTTTTATTTCATCTGTCTAGATGAAACGAATATTGATTGGCCATATTGAACTGAAATATTTGAACTGTGGTAACCCGTTGTTCTGCAGGGGAACGACAGGTTGGAGGAATCCAACTAGATTCCTCACTGATATTGATAACGTTTATCAAATTGATCACATTTGTTTGTATTGAACATGAAATTGGTCTATATTTCACGGTTTGGTACTATAGTAGCCATTTGCCTCTTAGTATCGTCGGTTAAAGGAATGAATTTTCGAAATCGATATTAATCAATTTCGAATGGTTCTCAAAGTTAAGGATTTTTTTAACCGGTTTTGAAGTACGATTTTCGATTATAAAATAATAATTGAATTTAAATTTATAATAAAATATAACTAGCAGAGATGCAAGATAACATTTATTAAATATTTAAACGATATGAATTTATCGTGTTGATTATTTAAATGTTGGAATGGTTTTATAAGGGCCTTAGCGGTCGTGAAAGAAGTTTAAATGAATTCCAGAATATCGAAATGGAAAAATTAAATCATGGATATACGAGAATGTGTAAAAAGGGTTCAAAGAGAAATATTTTGTAATAAATGATTGTTTTAGTAAACGGTGCTTCAAATTTTATGAAATGTGGCTAAATGACATTTCGTGAATGAGATTAACAAATCAATGGATTGGAAATGAGTGGTGATTTGGAAATGAGGTTTTCATATTTTAAATGAAATCAAAGTTGAAATTATGACTATTTATTTATAAATGAGATTTAGTCGAATAAATGAAAGTAAGTTATTCCGAGGTTCGGAATGCAAAATTCTGAAATTCGGGATATTAACGAAGGATATGAATAGTAAAAGATTTGAATAACGACAACGAATGTTAGTTGTTGATAATGAATTGGAAACGGGATTTTTAAACGCAGTTAACAATGTGAAAGTGAGAGTGAATGGTAAGTTATCATAATTAATTTACAAAAGATTTTGTAAATGGAAATTTAATGTTTTGGAAATGAATTCGAGTTAGTAAATAAAGTGAGTGGTTTGTAAATGTGTTTTGTGACATTGGTTACAAATGGGGTGAACTATTTTAGACATAAGTTTTTAAAAGGATTATCATATGATTTTAGATAACAAATAAGTAGTCGAGTATTATTTAAAGAGAATGTGATAAGTGGAAGTAAAATGGATTTGAAATGAAATCTGTAATGTTGTTACAGATTATAAGTTAAATTGTTTCGATCAATATAAGAATTTGAAAAGTATATCAATATAACAAATGTATAAGGTATTAATATGAGATTTATAAAAGTTTTGTTTATGTGGTTTTAAACAAATGAATTTGAATTATTGAAATAATTTGTAACATTATAATAAAGAGATATTAAGGAATTTTCGTAAGGATTCTATTTCTAATATAATCGAAGCTTTAATGAGATTTAAATCAGATTTTCAAAGGAACGTGTGGTTAATAAACTTCTATTTGTTCTGAAGATATGAATGTTGTTGGTCAAGATCTGAGAGGAAAATAAAATACCCCAACTTGAACGACTACAGGATTATCCAAGAACGATATTAGTTTATAAACGAGAGAGTTGAGGGAAACATAAGTTATGATTCCCGTAGATGATATTATAATCCGTTTTTGAAAAGTTTATAAGTTGAATAAATAAGTTTGGTGAATGTTCTTATTTTATAATAAAAAGTAAAAGCGATGTTTAAAATGTTGGAAAAGTTAAAGAATGTAATTAACAGATGGTTCGTCAAAGAGGCAAAATGATACTGAGTAGTACATCAGTGCACACATTTTAATATGGATGAATGGTTGTTTTATTTGATAGTTAAATAACCGACTATCAAACTTTCCCATACGATTGTTGGCACGGAAAGACCGGGATTGAATATATATTCGAAAACCATTCCGTCTAGCAAATACGAATACGTGAAGATGCTGATTTAAGATGGAGCTATTGAAGACCGTGGATCTTCATAAGCGGAAGGGTTACTTAAAATCTTTGATTGCAAGCAGAGATATACTGTGATTCTGTCGTGGTTGAAATCTACGGGCTCGCAAGGACTTCTCACTACTGATTCTCAGGGTGATTCCTAGATTACAGTGGGAGGGTACCTTCGTCTCATCCTGTTCCTGGGTGACTTGTATGGATGGATGTTTGACAGAGTATTTCCAGAAAGATCACGTACATTGATTTCTCCAACCATACCAAGAGTGAAAGCGGAGAAGGGAACTTCTTTAGCTAACACGTAATGTATTGTTGTAGACGTCAATTAGTGATTTTTGAAGGATTTGACGATGTGACATTCGAAGTGAATGTGATGTGCTGATAAAGCGTAGCCTCAAGCTTCATCAACCAGAAAATGACAAAAATCGGGCAGGCAACATAGCTATGTGGGTCGCTCCCATTAGGGTGTATAATCACCTGTCTAGAGAAAATCAAATTCCTTCTTTAATCTATTTCGATGTTGTCCCTTATCGGGAAACGGTGGTTTGAGCCCAACCATTGGTGATATACATTCCATACACTCAAGCGAAATGAGTGGTCGGTCATGTGAGGGCCGGGTTGCAAGACGTTCTTGTTGAACCCAGTGTATCCGCCTCTAGAGATACACTATCGGCAGGTGGTCCCATACCTTGTCATAGTCGGAATCCAATCTCCAATAAGCGCTCGCGGTTTTGTTTGTATACTATATATGTAGAGCGTGAGATGCAAGCGTTCTACTAGATTCTATTTACTTGTATTTAGACATTATTATAATACCAGACAAGATATTGGTTTAAAAATGTTTTGGGTTATCGTAAGGTAAAAACCGTCCATGTTTATGCGTGGATTTGGTCTTACGATTATCCGTTTCTTTCGAAAAGATTTGAACTTTAAAATCAGGTTATGTGTGATACCCTTTAAACTGTGCGAGTTTTACTCACTCTGGTTCACCAGACTGACCCGGTGTTTTGTAAATGCTCGGGTTAGCCCGGGTTGTTCAGGTTCAGGTTCTCGAATGTTGTGAAGAGACGGGCTGAAGGAGTTCAAACATATGCATATATAATAGGCTACTATTCTGTTGTGTGTGTTGTACATGGGACAAATGATTATAACTGTCCAGAAATGTTGATGTACTCTGATATTGTTAGTGTTTTTTAAGCTCTCAACAAAGATTTACTTATGTATTATATTTTTTTCCGCTGCGATGTGAGACTCTTTGTTGTGTGGATTCTTCTCCTTCTTCTACTATTCTAATATTTCTTTCTTTCTTATCTCACCCTCTAAATTTCTTTCTAATAACGTCCAGTGTTTTCGGTGTTTTGGAAGATCGGCATGGGATATAAAAATTTATTTATGTTGATTTTCAAGGCCGAAAATTCACTAGGTCGTTACATAAAGTTTAGGTTAAAACAATAAACTCCAGCTCAGTCATGTGACTGGTGTGAGAACTAAAACAGTTATTAAATCTTTACTTTAAAAATAAAGTAAATCAAGGGACCATGCCGTATAACACGGAACAGGTTTCCTCCCAAGATTACCAGTGCATAAAACAAACAGCGCAATGCTTTTGGAAATGAAGCTATTATAAGACCCAGGTCCCATCACACAATGAAATGCAAGCCGGAGGATAGGGTTTTCCCTTATAATAGCTTAACATGCTTGGTACATTTAAAACAAATCATTTGATACTATTATAAGTGCATAGTGTATAAAACAACTTCAAATATAAATGTATCAATCATAGACGACATGGGTACCATATATCATGTCGCCGATACTAGGCTCTACAATCAAAACCGAAATGTCACGTATTGGAAGTTGGATTTCCATCTGTGAACCAAGGCAAGGGATCGTCCTTACCGCTTCGAGACGCTCTAGCTCGTGTCTCAGGACCCTGACTCAGGTGGGCTCTTGGATCGTCAGGGCCGGTCCACACGAAGTGGATTAAAATGCCTGAACAATAAGTTTCCCCACTCTATGGGGCGTAAATGAGCCAGATGACTCAATATCCATCGGCTCCGTAGTAACCGATATATCCGAGGCGCCTCACTATCCATCATCCACATAAGTAAAACGTCTGGGCATGCAAAAACCTGACACCACTCCTAGTTAGAAGGAAACGCACGTCCTCCCCAAGATCCTCTCCCGTTTCTGGTTCACACCGGGTTGTGAGGCTCGCGAATTAACGCTATACACAAAGCTATGCTATATTAAAGCCGTGCTTTGATCATCAACCACAAGACTCTGCTTTTCAACAGAAGCCTTGATCATTTGCATCTCAGCATGCCACACGGGCAATTCACGCCATGCGACTAATGTCAATCGATATATAACCACTGAGCTCGTATGTTTCAGAGAAGGGTGTTAAGCAAAAGAATAAATTCTCCACCACTAAACAGATAGATATTTAATAGAGATCAATCATAACGGAATGAAATCCAATGTCAGACACACATCCATTTACAAGTTCGTTCTGGGTCTGAACGAAACCGAAGGCACCTTGTTCCTCATTCTATATGTCCAATACAGGAGAGAGGTCCTCGCATATCCGGTCAATCTCCAAGTACGTCTGGGCGATCACCACTTATTACCTCGTCTTGAGTGTACAGCACAAACAAGATATCAGTAATCATCCAAACAATGTGAATACCTCCGGTCTTCAACCACCATCTTCATCGTCGACTTATCGTCGAATCAGTTATTCAGAATGTGTATAAACCCGGTCTTTCCAAATAACTCGTGTATATAATAAACAAGTGCTATAAAAAACACAACATACGCCTCATTCCAATCCAGAATATTCCTTTATTCAAATATTCTAATCTTTATGGAAAGGTTCCCATTAATTTTATCAAAGATAAATCCTTTAAATTTATTCTTTAATCTTCCATTGGATATCAATTCAAACCAAATTAAGGTTTATCCAAACTAGTCGGGATTAGCGAACCTTACCGAAGGAATCATTTATTATATTTCCCAATCCCAACCTATTCATCATATGAAGCAAAATTGGTAATACTCCATATCTAACACCACAGTGTTATTGGTAAATTTAATTACCATTTCATGTTCAAACCTAATTAAAGATTTAACTATCGCTTGGAGTAAAACCGACGGTACTCCATTCTCGGTCATTTCATGAATTTGATAATCTAAATTATCACATTCTCATCCCAATCTAATTAAAGATTCATTAAAACTCCATTTAGTTTTAATCTCCAAAGTTCAATACTTAATGATTATTCAAATTCAGGAAATAAATCCTGTCTTTAACTGGGTTAAAGAACTAAAGTCATTTAAAACACAGCTCACGATAAACCCAAAATCACATTCCATTAATTATGGAATCTTCACGGAAAACATATCAATATATATAATCAATATAAACTTCCATATCCGACTAATAATATAAATGGAATAACGGTAAAGCCTTTTAAATTCCACATATATTAGTAGTCTTCCTCCATAGAAATTCACTTCAATTATTACCAAATCGAATTCCATTCCAATTTGTTTTATTAAATTGGAAAACTTTACTTTGGAAAATTTCCATTAAATCTTAGTTAAAAGATTTATAAATCCCAAATCACATTTCACTGTAAATCGAATTAAAGAACGAATGTCGTTGAAACACAGTTCACGATAAACCCAATTCACATTCCATTTTATTCCAATTACATGTTAATTAACTGGAAACTCTAATAATATTAATTAAAAGATTTATTCTTTTCACACGAGGTTTAAGAACAGTGTTACTGAAGACACCGTTCACGACAAACCCAAAATCCAATTCTTTCATTCAATTTCCAATTAAATATCGATTAGTTGGAAAATTTCACTAAATCTTAATAAGAAGATTTATTCTTTCCTCAACTGGGTTTAAGAATAGTGCTAATGAAGACATCATTCACGACAAACCCAAAATCAATATTAAATACAAGGCTCTAAATAGAAATTATATCGGCTTATATTCAATATCAAAGTCTGAAATCAACAAATATAGTATTGGGAATAACGATATATATATCTTCCAAATTCCTCCACAATATCCATATAATCACGGAATCCAATATCAGAATATGCTGAAGATAATTTCGATTCAAATCCATTCCAATTCATATAATGGAAATTCTGGTTATTTTTAAAACCATTTCAAATCCAATTTATTTATATTAAAATATTGGATTATAATTCTAATTCATTTCAATAAAAATATATTTTTATCTTTTCAAATCTGGAATTTTTCATCCTAATTCTTTCCGAATCATTTATTATGATTTTACATAAATTATTGATATTTTTTATAATTTTATCAAGGCCCGTGCAGTCGATTTCCAAAAACGGTCATCGAACTGCACTTACAGCTACCTTTTCCAAATTGATTTGGACATAATTCTAAATCCAACTATTAGATTTCAAATCCCTTAGATTCGTTGGAATGCTCTTTTCGATACGAACCCAACGGTTCTGGTTGTAGGAGAATCCGACGGTCGAATCTCCCGTAATGTCCACTCGAAGTCATTGTTCGAAATTCACGAACTGCCACGGCGCGGCGCGTTCTATTCAAACCATTAAATATATATATAATATATATTATATATATTTCATCGATTTCCATTTAAAATGTATTTTATAAATCGTTTTAAATTCGTTTTCAAAACGATTTCAACTTCATATTCAAAGTTTAAATCAAAATTGAATATTCCATATCATTAATATATAAATGATACTATTTTCAAAAGATTATATTTTGAAATCCCTTCCATTTCGATATTCATTATAAAAATGAATAAAATCGATATAAATATCGTTCACGTCTAAATGGCGTTAATCTAATCAACACGACTTCTTATATTTAAATATTTTCGTGTCCATCCCAAATCGGACATCAAAATCATATTTTGATCTATTACCGAATATTATTTTAAAATATTATTTATTTTAAAATATTCACTACTCGTCATTTTAAAATATTCCTTAATTTAAAATATTCGTTCTTTCCGAATTGGAATCAGATATAGTCATTTACCATATAATTTTATTTATATGGATTTCATACACACATGTACACAACAATAATCAAACACAGTCAACCATCATCCAGAGTGCATCAGACAACTGCATAAGCGTTAAATATGAATAATTAACGCTTACAACAGTCTGTCAACCAATCAATTGGCATACAACTACACAGTTGGGATTAATGTATGTCCAATATCATCCCAATACTCATGTGGGGTTTTAAAACAACAAATGCCGATTATTATTTGTGCAGTTGGGCGATGTATAAAATATATCGTCCCAATCCATATCAGTCAAATGTGTACATAAACAAATCATCCAATCTGTAAACGAATATTTATTTTATTTATATACTCGTTAAAAATTATATTTTTAGCTATAAAATATTTATTTCAACTCATGAATATTTTATACAGTTCATTTATACAATAAAAATGATATTTTTATTGTTCTAATATTTTTAGAAAATTTCAGCAGCATAACGACACGATACTAGAACCGGGATAAGGTCTAGCCTTATCCCTCGCCTAATAATGGCTCGCGCCGTATACATACCAATTCTAATCAATTCATTTCATTTCCCAAACCAAATTCAACCAAATAATCCAGTCAACCAAATAAACATGGTTTCAAACAAAGGTGTCGGGTGCTACTAAGCACCGTCTGCATCCTAGTATATATTTTTAACTAGAAGATAAATTAGAGTGAGAAGTTCTCGCCTTTGGGATCCACTCCGCCAGTTTTATTTCTGAATTTCTTAACCATTTGGATTTGCCCGAAATTCCAACGTAGTCTTTTTCATGTTGTTCATAGTAAAAATCACATTTTTAATATGATGTTTATATATTTAAAAATTCCATTTTTATATCGCTATGTATATATAAAAGATCGCATTTTTATTTCGTTATATATATATAAAAAAGATCACATTTTTATTTCGTTATATATATATATAAGATCACATTTTTATATCGTTATATATAAAGAAAATTCCAACTTTTAATTCGCTACATGTAAAGAAGAATCCAATTTTTAATTCGCTACATGTAACGAAAAATCCAATTTTTAATTCGCTACATGTAAAGAAAAATCCAATTTTTAATTCGATATTATATATAAAAAGTATATTTTTATATCGCTATTCATATCATAAAAAATCACATTTTTATTTACTAAAAAATATATTTTTACATAACATAAAAAATCATATTCTCCTACAATGAAAAATCATATTCTTCTTTTATTTTATCCCTACATGTGTAAAGATCATATTTTTATAACGTTATATTATATATAAAAATCATATTTTTAATTCGCTACATCATATGAAAAATCACATTTTTCCTTCGCTACTTCATATAAAAAATCAAATTTTTAACTTGCTATTCATGTATGAAAAAACTAATTTTTTTCTTGCTTTTCATGTACGAAAAATTTAAATTTTTTCTTGCTTTTCATGTATGAAAAATCTAATTTTTTTTCCTTGCTTTTTATGGGAAAAATCTAAATTTTTTTTCCTTGCTTTTCATGTATGAAGAATCTAAGTATAAAATTCAAATTGTAATACTTACATTGAATCGTGCAAAGCGGGCGTCGGGGTGGGGTCCGGAGGTCGGGGGAAGGCACGGTGGCGAGGGGAGCTCGCTGGTAGCGGGCGGTGGGTGGATGGGCCCTTGGCGGCGGCTAGGGTTTCATATGGGTTTGGGGGTTTGCTGATTGGAGAGGAGGGGTTGGACGACGTTGGAGACGGCTACGACAGAGGGGGAGGGCAGCGCCGATCGCCAGCGGCCTGGAGGAGGAAGCGGCGGTGGCGGCGTGGGGCCAGGGCAATGGGATCGAGGGCTTCAAGAAGAAGAAGTTCGGTGTTTTCTTTTATCGTCAGTTTTTCTTCTATGGGAGGCATGGTTTTTAGTGAGTTGACCACGAAGATGGAGAATGAGGGTTTAATTCACTTTGACTTAGGTATATATTATATAATTTAATATTATTTAATTCGTTTATTACTTGTTTATCGTCCCAAACTCCAAATCAAACCCAACGACTATCGCCCCTGAGCTAAATACCCTCATTCCGGACACAATGGGATATGTTTCATAAGCCAATTTGGATGTTACGATCTGTTTTGCTTTAAATTAAAATATAAATCAATATATTTTAATTTGAACGTACGTTTTAATTTACTGGGGCCACATACTGACTCCGAAAATTCCCGAAAAATAATTCTAGCTATGTTTTGACGATACGGTCCTAACAAAACTAATTTCGTCGAATTTGGAGATCGTTTGAAAAATGGCCATGAACTGGTCGATCCAATTCGAATTTAAATTGCCAAACGCATTTTTTTTGTCATGCTCACATATTATTTCCAAAAATTATGAAAATTGGAATCTAGCAATAATTTGATGTTCCGGACCAACAAAAGTGGTCTCGTTGAAAACGGAGGTCGTTTGCAAAATCGTTATTTTTAAGGGCTATATGTTACATTGTGTTCTAAATATTGGAAAATTTAAAATTTTGATTAATGGATGGTAAACTAAAAATACCGAGTGACGTTGTGTATTGAACCAGTGGATCTATTTTATTTTCATGATTGTTTATTTGATAGTTAAATAACTGACTATCAAATCCGGCCTATACGACTATTGGTATTGAAAGACCGGGATCGAATTTATATTCGAAAACCATTCTGAATTAATGAATATGTAAATGAAGAAGATATCTGATGTTGATTGAGATGGAGAAATTGAAGACCTTAAATCTTCATGAGCGGAAGAACAATTGTTGAATTTCTTTTGTTGATCCCTGAAGATATTTTGACAGTGATTCTGTTGTGATTGGAATCTACGAATTGTAAGGACTACTCGCTACTGATCTATAGGGTGATTCCTAGGATGTGGTAAGAGGGTGCCTTCAGTTTTCCAGTCCCAGGACAACCTGTATGGACGGGGGTCTGATAGAGTATGTGACGGCCCGCCCCGCATTAACCGACATTTTCCCCGAAAGTGCGTTATACACATGTCCGCTAGCATGGGACGGTCGTCAAAGAAAGGAAATAAGATGAAAGAACTAACAAAGAAACCTGTAGAATGTCTCACAGCGCATGGAATAAAATATAATAGCAACATGCTTGACATAAAACAGGTGAGACAGTGCATAAGCTGAAAACTAAAACCATCATTATCATAGCAGCGGAAATCCAAAATACAGCTTATGATCCAACATCTTTATTACAGCTTTAAAACTGTCTCTAAAGCAAAAGAAAGTAAAAGAAGGAGGTACACTACTAATGCCCAAGCAGTGACCTTCAACAACACAGGGAGAATATCTATATATCATACGTGGGAGCCTCCTGCTCGTCTCCGGTACAGCTACTCGTGCATACCACCTAACCTGTCTCTAGTCTGCTCGTTTAGGAGCACCCAGAGTAATAAGAAGATACATAAAACTCTGGGTCAGACAAAAGTCTGGTATGAGCGATAAGCAACAAAACAGAACAATAACAGGTATAATCCAATCATACCTGAACCTGGACATACAAGCAAAGAGTTAGCACAACATACCGCTCAATACCCTAAGGTGCCACTAACATATGGTGTAAAGAATACGGGGGTGGGGGTGTGCATGTCATAGTGATGGAAAACGATCAAGCATAGCAACCATCCTCACATCTCTCACTCAGTGCGTAAAGCATACGATATCCACTATTTGGTCACCTAATCCTTTGGGCCCTGACGGAGTCCAACCCCGTACAACTATCACTACAAGCCCACTATCCGTCTCTCAGTGGTGAACCAAAGTAATGAATACCGACAACCCCTTTGCACGCGTCCCACAACAAAGTCCAATCGTGAAGTTAACTCGTTGGTTCCCAACTGGAAGCTGAGTACAAACTTCCCATTTGGACTACCTTTGCATCTCGGGTTTTGTTCTTCTCCGGATCGGTTCGGTTCCTGTTCTTCACTTCAACTCATACTTCTAGTTCGGATTGTGGTTCACGCCTCAATCCCAAGCACCTCGGTTCGGATCGGAATACCGCCTACGCGTCGGATCGTGGACCCTGCTTCGGATCGGTTTGGATCATCTCCAGAGCATCAGATCGTGACTTCATGCAAGCGGTTCGGTTCTCCTTCCCAAGCACTCCGGATCCGGTCAAGCCTCTCAAGTCCATCCCTGGTGCATCGGTTCAGGTCGAGTGACGCGGTTCGGATTGGGTGCTCTCTTCACGTCGTGCCACCATGCTCAGGTCGGATCGTGGAGTTTCAAGTGCGAGCGGTTCGGATCGTGCTTCCACCTCCGATCCGATCCGGTTCGGGTAATTTCCTGCGCTTCTTTCCAGCGACTGTTTTATGCCATTTGACGGCGTTTTCGACCAATCTAACTGTTCTAAAAAATCACAAAGCATACCATACATCCATAGCAACATGTATAAACATCCACAAACAGCAAAACAACAACTTAATAAGTTAAAACGGATCAAACATAGCCAAAATCTCATATTTTCCCTTAAGCGTGTTTAAGCACAACTAATGATAAGATTAGTAAAACTTAACCAAATCAACCCAAATTTCTATCAGAGCCCTAAAATAATGTTTTAGAATTTTACAAATTTTTCTAGATTTTTATGATGCAAAATTTCGCTAATTATCACTAATCACCCTTAATCCCCTAAATTCCGGGATTAGCAAAATTAGTCCAAATTAACCCAAATTCATATCAGAGGCATAAAATAATATTCTGGAATTTTACAAATTTTTCTAGATTTTTCTGAGTTATAATTTCGCTAATTACCCTAATTAGCCATAATTAGTGAAAAACAATGCAAATCACTTACCTTAGTCATAATTAAAATCTTAGATCTGAAAATCTACTATTATGACACGGATCCCAATGTATTACAGCAGCCCTATCTCTGATTTGACGCTAATCCGCCTTTATTTGGTGTTGATTTGCTTAATTAGTGATTAGGAATGATAAAAATGGTGTTTTAGGAGCGATCTAGAAGATGGAGGCCATTGCTAGAGCTCAAGGGAGGTTTGTGGCGGCTGGAAAAATGAATAGGAACTATTATCTAACTCATTTCAGTCCTTCCAAAACCCTAATCCTGAAATGGGTTATGGACATAGTTGTTAATCACTATAATTAGGTCCGGTTAAGTTGTTTTTCACCTTCTAAACATTGTTTCAGTCATATCTCCCAAACGGTGAGTCTGTTTGGCTAATGTGACCACTCTACGGAAAGGTAAACCATCATCCGGATCTAATGGAAACGGTTTCAGATCAAAACTCCTTACCAATCAAAAGTTATGGCCAAAACAAGATCATCTAGGGGCAAAATGGTCATTTAAAAATCGGCAAAAATCATGAACATGGGAAACAACCCCAATAGTCGTCTCCCAAAGTTGCATGACCATACGATTTCGTATGTGAGAGAAATAAATATTCTACGATCCTTCAATGCGTAGAATGCGGGTCGTTACAGAGTATTTCCAAAGGGGTCACGTAGGTTGATTTCTTCAAACATACCAAGTTTGGTGGCGAAGAAGGAAACTTCTTCATCTTAACACCCAGTGTATTTTTTGTGGAAATCAGTTAGTGATTTCTGGTGGATCCGACCATGTGGCATTCAAAGTAAATGGTGGCGTGCTATCATTTAAAGGTAATTATTACCTCAACCCTCATCAGTCGGAAAATTACAAGAAACGGGTAGATGGAATGGCTATGTGGGTCGCTCCCATTAGTGTGTATTGTCACCATCTAGAGAAAATTCATTTATTTCTTATGTTAATTCTATATCTTTAGATAATGGTTGTGTGAGCCCAACCGTTGGTGATAATATATTTGATACAATCAAGTGAAATGATTGTTCGGTAATGTGTGGCCGGGTTGCAAAATGTTCTTGTTGATCTCGGTGTATTCCTCTCTAGAAATACACTATCATAAGGTGGTTCCATACCATGTCATAGCTGGAAATCCATTATCCAATAAGAGCCGGGTTTTTGATTATAGACTATGTATGTAGAGCTGAGATGTAAGCATTCTGCTAGATGGTTATTTATTCGATTTTGACGCTATCATAATATTAGAATCGATATGATTTCAAATGTTTTAGGTTATTGAAAGGTAAAAATCATCCATATTTATGTGTAGAATGGTCTTACGATTATCCTTTTCTTTCACAAAGATTCTTAACTTTAGAATCAAGTTGGATGATACCTATAAACTTAGTGAGTTTATTCTCACGCTGGCTCACCAGACTGATCGGTGGCAGTTTCAATGCTTGGGCTAGACTGAGTTTTACAGGTTCAGGCTATTGGATGTTGTGAAGTATATAGATGAGTTGGAGAAGTCCAAACCTATTATTAGTGTTTATTACGCTGTGTGTTGTGTATGAAGACATGTTGTTATAATTATTCATACGTATTGAATGTCGCTGTACTCTAACGATTGTAAGTTTTATTTCAAGCTCTCAATAAAGATTGTTAGGGATTGCAAAATGGATCGTTAAGGCAAAACAAACACTAGAGGAGGTGAATAGTGTTTTTGAGAATTTAAACAAGATTTAAACTTATATGAACTACTATATGAATCAAACACCACAGAAATAATCATAGACACAAAATCAAACACAATCACAAAGATAAAAAAATTAAGAGCAGAAAAGGGAAGAACACACCAGATTTTATACTGGTTCGGAATTGCTCCTACGTCCAGTCCCACACAATGCTGGATTGTGCAGAGTTTTATTACTATATTAATATCCAATTACAACCTCCTTGATTTCACGGTTACAAGGGATACCACCGATTCCAACCTCCTTGATTTCATAGCTACAAGGGATAACACCAATTACCCATCCTTGATTTCACGGCTACAAGCAAGGTTTTAAATCTCGGATATCGGTTGCGTTTCATCTCGGGGATTTTATAGACTCGGTCTCGTATTGGAGGAGATCTCGGACGAGATGAGTCTAACTCGGGAGTTCGTCTCGGATTTTCATCCTGGGTCTGAAAGTTCATATCGGAACAATCTCGGGGTACATAATATGTTAAAAATGATATTTTAACAAAATGATTTTTATGAATGCTATCAAAAACATAGTAACTTAAACTTAAAATGCAAAATAACTTTATTATTCTTTATTTTGCGAAAGATCATTCATACTCTAAATCGTAGTATGCTTTAAACAGGAATATTGCTAGACAGGAAACATTAAAAGGATCCAAAACATTAAAATATTTAGCATGAATAGACCATAAAATACATAAGTTCATAAGTAACATGTATGTAAAAAGATGGATATGAAAATCATAAGCATTGTAAAACATATACGAACATACAATATAGTCATTTAACATGCAAAATGTAAAATAACAAAAGACTGATATGGCTAGATTTGAGTTTTTTAATTGTAGTTCTAGTTCAGTCACAAGTATAAAATTTAACCAAAAAAACTAAGATCTCGGACGATATTCCGGTATTTCGTCTCGGTCGATATATCGTTCGATATTGCAATATCTCGAGCGATATATACGAAAGAAGATTTAGAGTGATATTTGCTGCTTCGTTTCGGAAGGAGCCCAAAACGAGATCTTGGAGGAGATCTCAGGCAATATTTGAAACAGTGGCTACAAGGGATACCACCGATTACTTACACAACCCAAACAATTATAAACAGCCCTAAACTCTTCAATACAACTTGATTCAGAGAACAATGAGTAGAGAGTGTAGAGAGAAGAAGTTTAATGAAAACGGAATTGAATTCGGCAGAGCATATGTGTAGAAATCATAAAAATAATAAATAATAATGGTGTAATGGACCGGCTGTGTAGTTCCATGCTACACACCCGTCTTCCTAAAAAAATAATGGTGTAATGAAAGGAGATGAAGATGGAGAAGAAGAATGATAAAAAATTTGAAATCAGCCGCTATTTATAAGATATGAAAGGTTGCATTGTTTCTGAACCATCACAAATAGTGAAAAGACGCTTCCTTTCAATTTGAAAAAAAATAACAGTTATATGTCGACATGTATATATATGTATGTCAACATATCCATGTATAAAATTGAAATTTGAATATTTGTCAAGTGTTTTGATATATATATATATATATATATAATTATGGAAATTCTTGAAATAAAACATAGTGTTTTTAATGAATATTATAAAGTAGAAAATCATATGAAAACATAAATATAAACTATATAAACATATTTGTAAAATTATAGAGTTTAAAACTATATAAATATAAAGTATAAATATATCAAACTTTTAAAGTATAAACTTATAAAACTTAAGTTTAAAATCAAATTAAAATAGAAAGAAAAATAGTGAAGATATAGTTTGAAGATAGAATTTGAAAACATAATTAGAAATAAGAAATTGAAAACCAGATTTTGAATTTATATTTGAATTTGAACCTAGAGTGATATTCAGAATCTTACATAATCTGGGCTATTACTATATTTGTCTTGAACTCTTAATATTTTGAAATCTTGAATACTCATGAGTCTTAAACATCTCTGAATTTTGAATCTCTAGTATCTATAAACTTTACAGTCTTTAGTAATAATTCATGTATATAAATTCTGCATATGTGTGTGTGTATATATATAAATATATATATTCTAGACAAAAGTGTTAGTATATATTTTATAATCAATTAATATTGAAATAAGGTTGTTGTCATCAAAACTCCATTCTCCAACAATCTCCCCCTTTTTGATGATGACAACCTTAGTTTATAAAATATCATACTTGTTGATGCTGGTCCTTTTAATACTCCCTCTTAAACTAAACTATACCTATTTTATAATTTCTCCCCCTTTGTCATTACAAAAAAGAAATTCTAAACATACTCCCCCTAAATCTTATACCTATCTATACGTTTCCTATGATTATACTATACTATACCTATAATAGACTATACTAGACTAAACTAAGTTATACTTCCCCTAAATCTATGCTATAAATGATTCTTATAACTATCTAATACTCCTTATATTTCCCTCTAAATATATGATTCTAAACTTAAAATATTGTAACTCCCCCTAAAATTATGCCTATACTAGTCTAATAGACAAGAAGATTAATAAACTAAACAAACCAATCAATATTTCTTGAACCTATCCTATCTGATCCTATCAACACTTCTTGGACCTTCAACTAATCCTTAGAAACTCTAAAATTCCCCCTTAATCTAATATAAGACTAAGCCTATCCTAAACTCTAATTCACATAAAAATATAATAAGACTTTAATCTAGACTAAGAAATAACTCTAATATGATATTCTTAAAATTATGATATAAGCAAAGAAATTTAATCAAAATAATCAATCAATTCAAACATAAAACCAAACATTTCTTGTAACTTCTATTATCCTAAAACATATAAAGCTTCTATCAACTATAATTGTATAAGTATATTTCTAACACACATATCAACCACTAATGAAATTCAACCATGTCAAACAATTCAAACAAGTCAATCAAATCAAGCCAAACAAATCAAACAAACCAAAAAAATCAATCAATCCAATCAATTCAACTAAGCCAAACAAGTTAATCAAGACAAAGTAAATATGTTATGCATTAGATTAATAATCTTATATATCTAATTAGATAAAAAAATTCATACAATATACTTGTTACGTGTGAAGTTAAAGTTAACATGTAATGCAGTGTGTTGGATATAATGCAATATGTCATATGCAAATCTATATGAAGTGATATATTAAATGAAATGCAACTTGTGATGTGAATGATTTTAATTTGAGATGTACTGTAATTTATAATAATGATGTATGTTACGGAATAAGATGTGTAATGATAGTATGCATAATGATGTGGTAATTATATCTATGTAAGTAAAAGATATTCAAAGTACTATCTAACTATTATTCATATACATGTATATTATAAATAAAAAAAATTAAACAAAAGTAATATTAATTTCTCGACTTAGGTTAATGAAACTAATGAAAGAAATTAAGAGTTTAATTAAAAATATATTCATGATAGGTGGTAAAATATTTAGAAAATAACATGGAGTTAAATAATCTTAGTATGGTACTTCTTTAAATATATTAAAATTTTAAAATCATTTTAAAGGGGGTATAAAGTTGTTATCATGTGAAGTAAAAACATATATTCATAATTGTATATATATACACACACATATAAAAGAACTTAAAATTTATTTTAATATATAAATCTATCTTTTGATACAAATCAATTTTGAAATTAAACTTTTAGAAATCAAAATATATCGAATTGCAAAAGAATCATTTATATGTTAAAACTTTTAAAAAAATCTATAGTCATAACAAAATTATGAAATTTGGATATAAATTAAACTATAAAATTACAATTTCTTATATTTAAGACATAAAATCATATATATATATATATATATATATATTATTTTTATACCAAAATATTAGGTTAAATATTTAAGCTTTTATAAATCTTAATAAGAAATCAAAATGAGTATTTAAGTTAAAAATAGTATTTTTGTAACAACCCGGGAGATCAAAACCAATTTAAAATTTTTATTTTGGCAATTTTAATGAATTTTGAATATTTAAACTGATTTATTTTAAATAATAACAATTAGAAAATTATTTTGAATAGAATTAGAACGTATAAATTTATTTGAAAAGAAGTTAGAATATAAATATTTATTTTAATTATAAAAGGAATTAAAAATGGCGCGATAGTTTGGAAATTCGATTTCTAATTTCAAATGAATGTACATGATTCAAAACAAACCGGATTTTAGTAAAACCAGAAATATTTGAATCTGTTTGAAAATATATTTCCATTGAATGTGAAAATCCAGATTTCATAACGGGAATAAAAATTATGTCCAGTTGATAATTCAGAATAGTCGCTATAGAATTTGTACAATATATAGCTCTTAAAATAATGATTTTGCAAACGACCTCCGTTTTCGACGAGACCACTTTTATTGGATTTGGAATGTCAAGTTATTGTTAGATTCCAATTTTCATAATTTTTGGAATCAATATGTGAGCGTGGCAGATTTAAACGTGTTTGGTCAATTCAATTTGAATTTAATCGACTAGAAAATGATCGTTTTTCAAACGGTCTCCAAATTCGATGAATTTAGCTTTGTTAGGATCGTATCGTCAAAATATAGCTAGATTTATTTTTCTGGAATTTTAGGAGTCTGTATGTGGCCCCGGTAAATTAAAATATAAGTTCAAATAAAAATATACTGATTTATATTTTAATTTAAGGAAAAACTGATCAAAAAGATAGAATTGGTTTTCAGGACATATCCCATTGTGTTCGAAATGGGGGTAATTAGCTATGTACGTCAGGCGGTGGGTTCTATTTGGAGGTCGAATGGATAGTGTTATATATGCTTTTCTCAACCCTCATTTTTCATTAAATTATAAAAAAAAAACCGTTGACCCCGATACCCAGCCCATCCCCAAATCGACCGTTCCCATCGCCGCCACTGGCCCACCGCGCACCCCTCCCCCCTCTTCCAACGATGTCGCCCCCACAGCCCCGTCCTCCCCTTCGAACGGAAAACCCTCCCAAGCCCTAAAAACCTGCCACCGGCCGTTCCTGGGCTCGCCTACATCCAGCTGCCACCTCCCCCTGGGTCTAGACCCCCGGCGCCACCAACTCCCGCCACTACCTCTGACCATGGACCCCCCATTCCATAAAAATCCAATTTTTATAAAATACAGTATTTACAAATTACACCCTGATTTTCTCAAGCCAATATCTCCTAAACCAAGCTTCTATGGCTAAGGCTCCACAGTACCAAAGTCAAAGAGCACGACTTGCTCTTCGATTTGGGTATATGGAAGTCATGTTTAGGAATCCAGAGCTGTATAGAAAACTCATTCGAAGTCAGCAGTCCAAAATGTGTGATGACCGCAAACATCCATGGAATGAAAGTAAGGAATAATCATTTGGAATACAACATAAATACAATGATATAGATCACAGATACAACATAGCATAGGAAATTCATAGAGTAACAACATCATAGCAGCGGGAATATAATGTCATCAACCACAGAAAATCCACAGTCACAGAATTCTAAATTATTAGATCAAGTTTGCAGAAAATGAAATAAGTTCCAACCCCAAATTAAACAACGTGAAATGAAACAAGTTTGATGTCTGGAATTAAAAAGAGAAAAATGCAATAGTAGCAAATGATAGATGTCTTCAAGCTCCAAGTCATCACCTCTCCACGAAAGCAAATCCAAGAAAGATAATAAGCAGCTCCAAAGAAAAGACTCCAAGCAAAGAATGAACCTGTTCACTTGGCTACCCATGTAGAAAGGAGGGCACCCGAATTTGCAAAAAGGTGGAAACAAACAACGGGTCAGTCGTGGGACTGGTGTGAGAATTCTTAACTAATTAATCACTATTAATAAGGCAAATCCAAAGACCACGCCGCTAACGCGGAACGGGTTTACTCTAATGGATTGCCGTGCATAATTTAAAGTGTCAGAACAAATAATAAGTAAATCATAAAACAACGCTATGCTTTTGAGAAAAATGGAATCACCATAAGACCCAAGTTCCATCACACAATGCAACACAAACCAGAGGATAGGGTTTTACCTTATGGTGATTAAACATGCTAAATACGGTAAATACGAGTTTAATATTATTATTAGTGTATATGGAAAAAAATTCAAAATAAATATATCAATCCTAGGACACATAGATACCATAATACTATGCTTTCATACTAGTAATACAATCAAATTCGTAGGTTCGTATTGGAAGTTTGGGTTTCCATCATGAGTCAAGGCTAGGGAGGAGCCCCTTAACGATTCGAGACACTCTAGCTAATGTCTCAGGATCCCCCGCAGTGAACCGTTGGATAGCTGCAGGGTCGGTCCACACATACAGCTTCGTGGATTGGCAATTCCTGAACACACGTTTCCCGATCCTATAGGACCTATCATCCGAGGCGCCTCATTCCATCATCCACATAAGTAAAATGTCGGGCCATGTCAAACCCCGCAGGTTAACCAAAGCTTTGATACCAGCTGTGACGATCCCAAAACCCCGTGACACGGTGTTAAGGATAATCATTGGAATATAACACATTAATCATCATTAGCAGATCACAGATAATAGCATAAACAGAAAATAGAATAATTTACACACATATGACAGCGGAATCATATAGATATCATCACATCAGAGAAGCACAGTACAGGATACAACTTAGTGCATAATGATACATAGTCAGTCACCATCGCCTGAGGCGGAATCATACATAAAGAGTACTCAAAATAAATATCAGTCTACATCGCCAATGGCGGAATCATAATATAGATACAATAATGGCGGAGAAAATCCAAGTCAGCACGGTGTAGTCAAGCCTCGCCATGAGCCAAAAGGTGCGTCAGAAACCTGTAACTAGGTTGCCCGTGTGAAAATGAGGGCACCTGAGTTTGCAAGGTGAAACAAACTACGAGTCAGTCATGGGACTGGTATGAGAAATCTACTTAACTTATTAACAACAATAATAAGGCAAATCAAAGGACCACGCCACTTTCGTGGAACGGGTTTACTCCAATGAGTGCTAGTGCATGAGATAAAGTAAACGATTAAATCAACGCAATGCTTTTTATAAAATGAAGCCATTATAAGACTCTAATCCCATCACACAATGCAACGCAAGCAGGAGGATAGAGTTTTCCCTTATAATGGCCAAAAATGCTTCATACGTATAAAACAAAAGTGTTTGATATTATTACTAGTGCATATATGTTTCAAAAGCAAATTCAATCATAAATATCAATCCTAGACGGCATGGGTACCATATATCATGTCGCCATAGTAGTAATACAATCACATCCGCATATTTCGTATTGGAAATTGGATTCCTTCATGAGTCGAGGCAAGGGGCAAGCTCCTCTCCGATTCGAGACACTCTAGCAAATGCCTCGGGACCGCACACAGCAATCCCCTGGATCCTCCAAGGCCGGTCCTCTCTTACTTTTGAGGATTAGTTATTCCTGAACACACGTTTCCCAGTCCTTACAGACCTATAATCGAGGCGCCTCGTATTCCAACAACCACACAGGTGAAAAGTAGATATAAATGTCAGGGCTGGGAGGTCACTGACACCACCATAGCTAGAAAGAAACGTCGTGCACTCCTTGGGTCCTTCTCCCGTTTTTGACTCATACCGGGGTGTGAGGCTCGCGAATTCACGTTATACACAAAGCTACGTCACACAGACCATGCTTTGATCATCAACCACAAGACTTTGCTTTGCAACAGAAGCCTTGATCTTATGCCACTTAGGCGTGCCACACAGGCAATCCACTCCATGCGACTGATTTCTGTCAATACATAACCTCTGAGCTCGTACGTCTCAGAGAAGGGCGTTAAGCAAGAGAATAAATTCTCCGTCGCCAAACAGATATATATTTAACAGAGATCAATCAACACAGAACAAAATCCAATGTCAGACACACAGTCCATTTACAAGTCCGTTCTGGATCTGAACGAAACCGGAGGCACCAATTCCTCGCATATCCGTACAATCAACAGTATGTTTGGATGGATACTACTTCAATTCCTTCATGGTAGGTACTCCAATCACGAGCATCAGTAGCGCCCATCCATCCAATGTGGAGAACGTCGGTCTTCAGTCGTCTTTGACTCTTCGACTTCTCAACGTCGATCGATTATTTGAAATGAGATAAACTCGGCCTTTTCAAATAACCCACGTATATTTAGATTTTCAAATCAATTAATCACATGGTTGGACTATTCAACATTCACATTTCAGTTATTTAGTTATAATTTTCATGTCAAATACATTCAACCATCACATATCAAGCAAACACAACGAAATTGGTTTATTTCCACTCTATATCGTCTATAGTATTTTATAACGATATATCGCCATTTTTATTTAATTTAAAACGGCCATATTTAATTAAACGACGTTTCAGGTCGTGTCGATGCACTGGCGCTGCTTTTCACTAATTTTGTTTTACACATATCTGAAAATCTAACCGTTGGATCTTCACAAATTTGGTATCATTGGGAAGGTCATTTCAAAACGAATCCAACGGTTTCAGTTTTGGGAAAATCCGACGGTCGGATCTTCCACACTAGCCATTTGAAGTTACGATTTCAATTTACGAACTACAGCGTCGTTATTCGATTTAATTTAATTATATTTATATATATATAAATATAATCGTTTCTGGCGCTGTTTTTCTTCAGGTTTGAATTAAACATTTCAGACAATCCAACCGTCGGATCTTCACAAAGTTGGTGCCGTTGGAAAGATATTTCCAAGGCGAACCCAACGGTTGCGGTTTCGGGAAAATCCAATGGTCGGGTTTCCCGCACTAGTCGTTTGAAATCACGGTTTCAAAACACGAACTGCACGGCCACGTTTCGTTTTAATTTTATTTATATTTATATATTTATATAAATATAATTCATTCAAAAATTCCTATATCGTTTCCACTTCAATTATTTCACTACCGCCTTTAAATTACGAAAAATTTCGCCATAACCTCCTTTGTACGGGAGGGTCTGGGAAAATTCCCAAATAGCCACACGGGCGTCTCATATCAAAAAAGAAAAAGAAAAAGCCAAGCAGCTAGCCAACAGGCTCATAAAATCATCACCCAAACAAAACAGTAAATGTGTACCTATTTGTCGGGCACAAAATTTTATTCCTCTTCTCTAGCCCCTTTTGCTATAACCTGTTCAATAGATATGCATGTACATGTATACAATTTCTATCACTTATCATTTTCCATTCAATTCCATATTTGATTTACTTTGATTTAAAAACACCATTCATTCTAATGTTGCATGCATAGGCTAAAATCATATCATTAGCTAATTAATGTATATTTCAACTCATGCACATTTATTTGAACAAGTGGCTATTTTTAACACTTCACATTTCAAAGATGATAATTTTGGCGAACTAAAATATATTTCAACACATGACCATTTTATTAGTTCCTATGCATGTTAAAAATAATATTTCTTTCACAAATATTTATTTCAACGTCCGCATATCTTTAGCATATCACAAATATGATAAAAATGATATTTTTACCATTTAAAATATTTATTCGACAAATGGATGTTTTCAACACTTCATAGTTTCAATAAAAATGTAATTTTTTATTGTTCGATCTTTTTATTCAACACATGAACTTTTCCACTACACACACTTCTCAACAAACGAGCATTTCCACACATGGACATTTTATTTATGTTGTTCATATTAGAAAGATGGAATTTTTATTGTTGAAACTATTTATATAAGGCGAATATTTTTCATACTTCATATATATATAAAAATGTGATTTTTATTGTTTAAACATTACATTCATTCACAAATGAATTTAATTTTCACACGTCCCTTTTCAACACACAAACATTTCCACACATGGATATAGTTTCAACATATGACTTTAATTTCAACGCATGAAAATAATTTCAACATATGAAAATAATTCTAACACACAAAGATTATTCAAAATTTCGGCAGCATAACGGCAGGGTAGTTAAAACCGACACCGTCCCTAGTACGGCTCCTCGCTCTACCTTAAAACCTCGCGGCTTTTGACAATGGGGATTCATGCATCTAATTCGCACGCAGGCGGCATGTTTATTTTTATTTCCACAAATATTTCCAATTCATTTCAATCACCAATGGGTATTTTTCAACCATAACCAAACAATGTCAACCACAAACAATTATTCAACCATTCGTATTTTTCATCCAATGTTTCACACCAATTCACACCAATAAATATCGTCCATGGTTTGTGGACGAGGGCAGTACATATATATATATATATATATATATATATAATTTCTATATTTCACTTGCATTTCAACACATATATCAATTATTCTATGCATGTAAAATTCATACTTCGCTTATATAGCTTACACTACGCATGTACATGAGGTATACGACACGTATGTAATTTATATTTCGCTAATATAAATTATACACGACATTTTCCATTCAAATTCACGTTAATTTAGATTTCTCACTTTGGTTTTCGGAGTGCTAAAAATCGATACGACGTCAGAAAAATCTGCGGCTTCTTCTATTGGGTAGAGAGCTTCCTTACGGTCCCGATGTTTCCTGTTTCATCGAATTTCGTCAACACACTAAAAAGATATGATTTTTCAAAGTGTAAAGATCAAAAAGAACTCACCTTTCACGATGTTTCAAAACCAGGTTTGCGGTTTTCGCGAGAACCGGGGCACGAGGGGATGATCAGCGAGTTGGACGTGGAAGAGCTTCGAGAGGGCTACAGGCGCGCGGCGGTTTGGTGGCGTTCGGTGGTCCAGATCGGCGGCGGCGGCGGTTTAAAGGTCGGAACTTTGGAGGGGGATATCTCGACGTAGAAGCAACGATAGGGGGAGCTCCTTATATGGATTTGAAGAGGGGAAGGAGAACTACAAAAAGTTGAACTGGGGGAGGAGCTAATTCTGACTGTGGCGATCGGAAATCGCCAGGGAAGGGGGAAGCTTTTCCGTCGTCGATGTCGGGGTCGGGGGGGTTCTGATATATATTTTTATTATTTATGAATGGAGAAATATGATTGGTCGATGGTTTTATTAACTTTTTAAATAGTGTTTTCTCAAACGAACTCCTTTTTAAACCCAACGACTGTCGCCCCTAGCTAAATACCCCCATCCCGGACACAATGGGATATGTTTCGTTGGCCAATTCGACTGTTACAGTCAGTTATTTTTCAAATTAAAGTATAAAACATTTAATTTTTAACTCTGAACGTACATTTCAATTTGCCAAGGCCACAAACTGATTCGAAAAATTCCAGAAAAATAAATCTAGCTATGTTTTGACGCTACGGTCCCAACAAAACTCGTTTCGTTGAATTCTGAGGTTGTTTGAAAAATGGCCATTTTCTGGTCGATCCAATTTAACAGAAATTGACTAAACACATTTTCTTTTGCCACGCTCACATACTAGCTTCAAAAATTATGAAATTTGAAACCTAGCAATAATTTGACATCCCGGACCCAACAAAAGTGGTTTCGTCGAATTCCGAGGTCATATGCAAAATATCAATTTTCCAGGGCTATATATTCTATACGGCGACCATTCTGAAAATTCATTCGGATATAACTTTTGATTCCCATTTTGAAACTTCGATTTTTCAGATTCGTTAGAAAGGTATTGACTAACAGATTTAAATATTTTTGGTTTCACTAAAATCCGTTATATTTTCCACCCTGCACAGTCAGTCAAAGTTTGAATTCAAATTTTCAAACTGACTCACTATTTCTAATTCCATATTTTATTGAAATATTCTATTTCAATTATTCAAATTCCTGTGAAATCACCAATTTAAAAATTTTAAATTGGCTCGTATTTTTCGGGTTATTACAATCTCCCCCACTTAAAACTTTTCGTCCTCGAAAAGGAAACAACCGTAAAGTAGGAAATAAAATGTAAATGCGAAGTATTGTAAAGGTACCTTGCACCGGAGTTAGTCAAAGATATCCACTCTGCATTTGGGGTAAGCTTGCTTAATGCTTTCCTCAGTCTCCCAAGTACAGTCTCTAGGATCACTGCTCCACTGCACTTTAACTAAATGAACCTTTTTGCTTCTGAGTTCTCTAGTTTCTTTGCCAACAATCTTTAATGGCTCTCTTCTGAGTGATAATTCTGGAGTTATGTCCACATCCTGTTGCGCTGCTTCTTCTACCACAAGATCCGGATCATGCACATGTCTTTAAGTTGGGATACGTGAAATACATTGTGCACTCCAGGCAACCAATCTGGCAATTGAACCCTATAAGCAAGAGTTCCAATTCGTTCGAGTATAGGAAAGAGACCAATAAATCTCGGTGCCAACTTCCCAGTCTTGCCAAATCTGATTACTCCTCTCATCAGAGAAACCTTCAAATAAACATGATCACCTACAGCAAATGTCAAATCTCTCCTTCTAGAATCTGCATAACTTTTCTGTCGGCTTTGGGCAGTCCTCAAACGCTTTTTAATGAAGTCGACTTTATTAGATGCTTCTTTAATCATATCGGGTCCTAACACAAGTCTGTTGCCAGGTTCTACCCAACATGCTGGAGATCTGCAGGGTCTGCCATATAATGCTTCAAATGGCGACATTCCCAAACTTGCTTGATAGCTATTGTTAAATGAGAATTCTGCCAAATGCAAGTGATCTTCCCATGACCCACCAAAATCAATTATACAAGCCCGCAATAAATTTTCTAGAATTCTATTCACCCGCTCAGTTTGGCCATCTGTTTGAGGGTGATAAGCGGTGCTCATATTCAGTTTTGTTCCCAATTCTATCTGGAAAGCCTCCCAGAATTTGCTAGTAAATAGGGGATCTCTATCACTGACTATGCTGATGGGAATTCAATGCAGCTTAACAATTTCTTTGAAGTATATCTGCGCTAGACTTTGAGCGGTTCTATTGGATCTGACAGGTATAAAATGGGAAGTCTTCGTGAAGCGATCTACGATTACCCAAATGCTGTCATTACCTTTCCTGGTTCGCGGCAAACCATCTATGAAATCCATGGAAATCTGTTCCCATTTCCAACTTGGGACTTCCAACGGTTGCAACAGTCCAGCTAGCTTCTGTCGGTCACTCTTGACCAACTGACAAGTAGGGCATCTGCTTACATACAAAGAAATATCTCTTTTCATTGCCTTCCACCAGAAAGTGCGTTTGATATCGTTGTACATTTTACTCACCCCAGGATGGATGCAAAATTTGGATTTATGGCATTCGTCTAACACTTCTCTTTTGAGCTCAGGAAGGTTGGGAACACAAATTCTCCCATTCAGCCTCAGAACTTCTTCTTTATCTACTTGAAAGCTTGAGGGCTCTCCCTTCTGGATTCTTCCTTTGATCTTTTGAGTGAAATAATCATTCTTCTGGAGAGCACATATCTTATCGATCAAGCTAGGTGTAATTATGAGATGGGCAACGATTGCGGTCTTTCTACTAAGCGCATCCGCTACAATGTTAGCCTTCCCCGGCGTATACAGGATATCAAGATCATACGCTGCAAGAAATTCTAGCCAACGCTGCTGTCTCAGATTCAGATCTTTCTGGGTATATAAATACTTCAACGATTGATGATCTGTGTACAGTATAAATTTCTCGCCCAATAAATAATGCCTCCAGATTTTCAAGGCAAAAACGATGGCTAGCAACTCAAGATCATGAGTCGCATAATTTTCCTCATGCGGTTTTAGTTGGCGGCTTGCATAAGCGACTACTTGGCCTCTCTGCATTAACACTGCACCAAGACCTCTAATAGAAGCATCTGTCCAAACCGTTAAATCCTGATTGCCATTAATAATAGTTAACACTGGAGCAGTGGTTAGTTTCGATTTCAATTCCTGGAAAGCTTCTTCACAGTCGGAAGTCCACTTAAACTTCTCATGTTTCTTTGTGAGCTTCGTTAACGGACCAGATATCTTCGAAAAATCCTTAACGAACTTTCGATAATAACTAGCCAACCCCATAAAACTTCTAACTTCTGTGGGAGTAGTGGGTTGTTTCAGTCTTGAATCGCTGTTATTTTGCTTGGGTCAACAGAAATTCCTTTCTCTGACACGACATGGCCAAGAAATTTGACTTCTTCTTGCCAGAAGACACATTTAGAGAATTTGGCTTTGAAGACGTTTTTCCTTAAAATCTCCAATACTTGTTCTAAGTGTTTTTCATGCTCGGGTTTTGATTTGGAGTAGATTAAAATATCATCGATGAAGACGAGGACAAATTTATTCAGAACTCCCCTGAACACTCTATTCATTAGATCGACAAAGTATGCTGGAGTGTTGCATAGGCCAAACGGCATTACTAACCATTCATAAAATATGTCCGGACCTTTGAAAGCTGTCAAAGGAACACATTCTTCTGCTATTCTCAATTGATGAAAACCTGTAGCTAGGTCCATTCGGGAAAATACTTTCGCCCCATTCAATTGGTCTAGCAAATCATCGATGCGGGGTAATGGATATTTGTTTTTGAGCGTCTGTTTGTTGAGGTCTCGGTAATCAACGCATAATCGAAGAGTACCGTATGACTTTGGGACAAACACAACAGCTGCACCCCAATTAGAAAAACTAGGTCTGATTAGACCCTTCCACAATAGTTGACGAGTTTGATCGCCCAATTCTTCTTTTTCTTTCGGAGTCATTCTGCGAATTGGATGCACCACTGGTCTGGCATTGGGAATTAGATCGATTCGGAATTCTATTTCTCTTTGTGGAGGTAAGTTTTCAACTTCTTCAAACACATCCGCATAGTTTCTAACAATAGGAATCTTTTCTATGGAAGTGGGGATAAGTTCTAATGCCGACCAAAATTCTTCTCTATTCGGATTCGAACCATGACAGGGTATATATATATATGTCCAAGCTCCGTTCGAATTTTAACGACTCTTTCTGCACATTTCACATCGGCTTCATACTTCGTTAACCAATCCAGCCCTAGAATGATATCGAATTCGGGAAAATCCATAACGACTAGATTGAAAGGAAACTTGTAGAAAGAATAAGAGATGGACACTTTACAACAGAAACTGAGAGTGATAGGGTCCCCTATCGGGTTATGAACTTCCATAGATTCCTTGAGCTTTCGCTGTTTTAACTTTAATTTGTGCATTGTGTTTTTAGCAATAAAACTACGCGACGCACCCGTGTCAAACAATACAGAAACAGGAATATTTTTAATTGTAAGGGTACCTCCCAAAACATCAGGTTTACTTGCTCCATCAGAAGCAGCTGGCGGGCTCGACCCGTCATAGACGTGAGCTACTGTAGCTTTCTTCAACAAAGGACAGTCTTTGACCAGATGATCGGTCTTGCGACAGTTGAAGCACGAGCGAGGGTTCTGGGAGCCTTGGCTCGAGCCTTGAGAATTTGTCTTCTACCTCTTCGGAGCTGTGCAGACGTTTGAGTAGTGCCCCAGCTTACCACAGTTAAAGCAATTTCCTCTTGGCGGCTTGCCAGTCTGAGGTTTTGAAGATGCTGCTTGGCTTGACTCGCCTTGATTTACAGCAGGCTTGCGCTTGTTTCCGGCTTGGCTTCTAGCGCGATCCTGATCCAGATGCCTTTGATCAAGGTCTTCGTAGTTGCATGTCATTTCCACCAGTTCGTTGAATTCCAGCTTGACATGGGCCATGGCTCTATCATGATATTGTCGTCTTAGCCCAAGGATAAATCTCTTATTTTTGGATTTCGCAGTGGCGACGAGCTCCGGAGCATAGGGCGACAACAGTTTAAATTTATTCAGATAATCTTGCACGGAAAGATCCCCCTGCTGGAGATTGGCGAAGTCATCGTGCATTCGTTCTAGAGCTTGTTCGGGGACATATTTCTCCTTGAAGAGTTCTTTAAATCCATCCCATGTTCTTCCAGCTTCTCTATTCCCGGCGGTAAGAGATTCCCACCATAGTTCAGCTTGTTCCTGCATAAGCCAGGCGCCCATAATAGCTTTGTCTTCGTCTCCAAGCCTTAGGCCTTCAAGAATTTTCTCGCATGTTTTGAGCCATGCAAGGGCCTCTATTACGGTGCCAGTTCTCGAGAAGGTCTTGCCTCCTAAGTTTTTATATCTCTTAGCTACACGGTCAAGCTCGAAGTATTGAGCTGCCGGAGGTTGTATCAAAGGTCCTTCTTGAGCTGGGACTTCTCCCCTTCCTCGGCCTCGGTCGGCACGGCCTCCTCTAGCGGCGGCTGCTCTGGTAGCCATTTGTCAAATTCTGTATAAGCAACGTAAAAGTCAGCTAACAGAAATGATAGTCTATTGCATAGTTAAGCAGAAAATTTTACGGAAAGATAACGATGGACTGATCAATTGTTTTTGCTATTCTGCTCAGCTCATTCTAGGACTTTACTAGTCCTATCTCTAATGAGCGACTCACCTTAGAATACTACTGATTCTATTTTGACGAAGTGTTTAATGTGTTAGACTCCAGAACTAAGGTTAACCAAAGCTTTGATACCAGCTGTGACGATCCCAAAACCCCGTGACACGGTGTTAAGGATAATCATTGGAATATAACACATTAATCATCATTAGCAGATCACAGATAATAGAATAAACAGAAAATAGAATAATTTACACATATATGACAGCGGAATCATATAGATATCATCACATCAGAGAAGCACAGTACAGGATACAACTTAGTGCATAATGATACATAGTCAGTCACCCTCGCCTGAGGCGGAATCATACATAAAGAGTACTCAAAATAAATATCAGTCTTCATCACCAATGGCGGAATCATAATATAGATACAATAATGGCGGAGAAAATCCAAGTCAGCATGGTGTAGTCAAGCCTCGCCATGAGCCAAAAGGTGCGTCAGAAACCTGTAACTAGGCTGCCCGTGTGAAAATGAGGGCACCCGAGTTTGCAAGGTGAAACAAACTACGAGTCAGTCATGGGACTGGTATGAGAAATCTACTTAACTTATTAACAACAATAATAAGGCAAATCAAAGGACCACGCCACTTTCGCGGAACGGGTTTACTCCAATGAGTGCTAGTGCATGAGATAAAGTAAACGATTAAATCAACGCAATGCTTTTTATAAAATGAAGCCATTATAAGACTCAGGTCCCATCACACAATGCAACGCAAGCCGGAGGATAGAGTTTTCCCTTATAATGGCCAAAATGCTTCATACGTATAAAACAAAAGTGTTTGATATTATTACTAGTGCATATATGTTTCAAAAGCAAATTCAATCATAAATATCAATCCTAGACGGCATGGGTACCATATATCATGTCGCCATACTAGTAATACAATCACATCCGCATATTTCGTATTGGAAATTGGATTCCTTCATGAGTCGAGGCAAGGGGCAAGCTCCTCTCCGATTCGAGACACTCTAGCAAATGCCTCGGGACCGCACACAGCAATCCCCTGGATCCTCCAAGGCCGATCCTCTCTTACTTTTGAGGATTAGTTATTCCTGAAAACACGTTTCCCAGTCCTTACAGACCTATAATCGAGGCGCCTCGTATTCCAACAACCACACAGGTGAAAAGTAGATATAAATGTCAGGGCTGGGAGGTCACTGACACCACCATAGCTAGAAAGAAACGTCGTGCACTCCTTGGGTCCTTCTCCCGTTTTTGACTCATACCGGGGTGTGAGGCTCGCGAATTCACGTTATACACAAAGCTACGTCACACAGAACATGCTTTGATCATCAACCACAAGACTTTGCTTTGCAACAGAAGCCTTGATCTTATGCCACTTAGGCGTGCCACACAGGCAATCCACTCCATGCGACTGATTTCTGTCAATACATAACCTCTGAGCTCGTACGTCTCAGAGAAGGGCGTTAAGCAAGAGAATAAATTCTCCGTCGCCAAACAGATATATATTTAACAGAGATCAATCAACACAGAACAAAATCCAATGTCAGACACACAGTCCATTTACAAGTCCGTTCTGGGTCTGAATGAAACCGGAGGCACCAATTCCTCGCATATCCGTACAATCAACAGTATGTTTGGACGGCTACTACTTCAATTCCTTCATGGTAGCTACTCCAATCACGAGCATCAGTAGCGCCCATCCATCCAATGTGGAGATCGTCGGTCTTCAGTCGTCTTCGACTCTTCGACTTCTCAACGTCGATCGATTATTTGAAATGAGATAAACTTGACCTTTTCAAATAACCCACGTATATTGAGATTTTCAAATCAATTAATCACATGGTTGGACTATTCAACATTCGCATTTCAGTTATTTAGTTATAATTTTCATGTCAAATACATTCAACCATCACATATCAAGCAAACACAACGAAATTGGTTTATTTCCACTCTATATCGTCTATAGTATTTTATAACGATATATCGCCATTTTTATTTAATTTAAAACGGCTATATTTAATTAAACGACGTTTCAGGTCGTGTCGATGCACTGGCGCTGCTTTTCACTAATTTTGTTTTACACATATCTGAAAATCTAACCGTTGGATCTTCACAAATTTGGTATCATTGGGAAGGTCATTTCAAAACGAATCCAACGGTTTCAGTTTTGGGAAAATCCGACGGTCGGATCTTCCACACTAGCCATTTGAAGTTACGATTTCAATTTACGAACTACAGCGTCGTTATTCGATTTAATTTAATTATATTTATATATATATAAATATAATCGTTTCTGGCGCTGTTTTTCTTTAGGTTTGAATTAAACATTCCAGACAATCCAACCGTCGGATCTTCACAAAGTTGGTGCCGTTGGAAAGATAATTCCAAGGCAAACCCAACGGTTGCGGTTTCGGGAAAATCCAATGGTCGGGTTTCCCGCACTAGTCGTTTGAAATCACGGTTTCAAAACACGAACTGCACTGCCACGTTTCGTTTTAATTTTATTTATATTTATATATTTATATATATATATATTTCATTCAAAAATTCCTATACCGTTTCCACTTCAATTATTTCACTAACGCCTTTAAATTTCGGAAAATTTCGCCATAACCTCCTTTGTACGGGAGGGTGTGAGAAAATTCCCAAATAACCACACGGGCGTCTCATATCAAAAAAAAAAAAAGCCAAGCGGCTAGCCAACAGGCTCATAAAATCATCACCCAAACAAAACAGTAAATGTGTACCTATTTGTCGGGCACAAAATTTTATTCCTCTTCTCTAGCCTCTTTTGCTATAACCTGTTCAATAGATATGCATGTACATATATACAATTTCTATCACTTATCATTTTCCATTCAATTCCATATTTGATTTACTTTGGTTTAAAAACACCATTCATTCTAATGTTGCATGCATAGGCTAAAATCATATCATTAGCTAATTAATGTATATTTCAACTCATGCACATTTATTTGAACAAGTGGCTATTTTTAACACTTCACATTTCAAAGATGATAATTTTGGCGAACTAAAATATATTTCAACACATGACCATTTTATTAGTTCCTATGCATGTTAAAAATAATATTTCTTTCACAAATATTTATTTCAACGTCCGCATATCTTTAGCATATCACAAATATGATAAAAATGATATTTTTACCATTTAAAATATTTATTCGACAAATGGATGTTTTCAACACTTCATAGTTTCAATAAAAATGTATTTTTTTTATTGTTCGATCTTTTTATTCAACACATGAACTTTTCCACTACACACACTTCTCAACAAACGAGCATTTCCACACATGGACATTTTATTTATGTTGTTCATATTAGAAAGATGGAATTTTTATTGTTGAAACTATTTATATAAGGCGAATATTTTTCATACTTCATATATATATAAAAATGTGATTTTTATTGTTTAAACATTACATTCATTCACAAATGAATTTAATTTTCACACGTCCCTTTTCAACACACAAACATTTCCACACATGGATATAGTTTCAACATATGACTTTAATTTCAACGCATGAAAATAATTTCAACATATGAAAATAATTCTAACACACAAAGATTATTCAAAATTTCGGCAGCATAACGGCAGGGTAGTTAAAACCGGCACCGTCCCTAGTACGGCTCCTCGCTCTACCTTAAAACCTCGCGGCTTTTGACAATGGGGATTCATGCATCTAATTCGCACGCAGGCGGCATGTTTATTTTTATTTCCACAAATATTTCCAATTCATTTCAATCACCAATGGGTATTTTTCAACCACAACCAAACAATGTCAACCACAAACAATTATTCAACCATTCGTATTTTTCATCCAATGTTTCACACCAATTCACTACAATAAATATCGTCCATGGTTTGTGGACGAGGGCAGTACATATATATATATAATTTCTATATTTCACTTGCATTTCAACACATATATCAATTATTCTATGCATGTAAAATTCATACTTCGCTTATATAGCTTACACTACGCATGTACATGAGGTATACGACACGTATGTAATTTATATTTCGCTAATATAAATTATACACGACATTTTCCATTCAAATTCACGTTAATTTAGATTTCCTACTTTGGTTTTCGGAGTGCTAAAAATCGATACGACGTCAGAAAAATCCGCGGCTTCTTCTATTGGGTAGAGAGCTTCCTTACGGTCCCGATGTTTCCTGTTTCATCGAATTTCGTCAACACACTAAAAAGATATGATTTTTCAAAGTGTAAAGATCAAAAAGAACTCACCTTTCATGATGTTTCAAAACTAGGTTTGCGGTTTTCGCGAGAACCGGGGCACGAGGGGATGATCGGCGAGTTGGACGTGGAAGAGCTTCGAGAGGGCTACAGGCACGCGGCGGTTTGGTGGCGTTCGGTGGTCCAGATCGGCGGCGGCGGCAGTTTAAAGGTCGGAACTTTGGAGGGGGATATCTCGACGTAGAAGCAACGATAAGGGGAGCTCCTTATTTGGATTTGAAGAGGGGAAGGAGAACTACAAAAAGTTGAACTGGGGGAGGAGCTAATTCTGACTGTGGCGATCGGAAATCGCCAGGGAAGGGGGAAGCTTTTCCGTCGTCGATGTCGGGGTCGGGGGGGGGGGGTTCTGATATATATTTTTATTATTTATGAATGGAGAAATATGATTGGTCGATGGTTTTATTAACTTTTTAAATAGTGTTTTCTCAAACGAACTCCTTTTTAAACCCAACGTCTGTCGCCCCTAGCTAAATACCCCCATCCCGGACACAATGGGATATGTTTCGTTGGCCAATTCGACTGTTACAGTCAGTTATTTTTCAAATTAAAGTATAAAACATTTAATTTTTAACTCTGAACGTACATTTCAATTTGCCATGGCCACAAACTGATTCGAAAAATTCCAGAAAAATAAATCTAGCTATGTTTTGACGCTACGGTCCCAACAAAACTCGTTTCGTTGAATTCTGAGGTTGTTTGAAAAATGGCCATTTTCTGGTCGATCCAATTTAACAGAAATTGACTAAACACATTTTCTTTTGCCACGCTCACATAGTAGCTTCAAAAATTATGAAATTTGAAACCTAGCAATAGTTTGACATCCCGGACCCAACAAAAGTGGTTTCGTCGAATTCCGAGGTCGTATGCAAAATATCAATTTTCCAGGGCAATATATTCTATACGGCGACCATTCTGAAAATTCATTCGGCCATAACTTTTGATTCCCGTTATGAAACTTCGATTTTTCAGATTCGTTAGAAAGGTATTGACTAACAGATTTAAATATTTTTGGTTTCACTAAAATCCGTTATATTTTCCACCCTGCACGGTCAGTCAAAGTTTGAATTCAAATTTTCAAACTGACTCACTATTTCTAATTCCATATTTTATTGAAATATTCTATTTCAATTGTTCAAATTCCTGTGAAATCACCAATTTAAAAATTTTAAATTGGCTCGTATTTTCCGAGTTATTACAGTTTCAGTTTCAAGAAAATCCGACGGTCGGATCTTCTTGTGTAGTCGTTTAAAGGTACGATTTCAAAACGCGAACTACCGCGCTCCATTCGTTTAATTTTAATTATATTTATATATATATAATCGTTTAATCGTAATTACGTCGTTTGATTTAAACAAAGCTCTAAACAACTACCGATCCTTATTAAATTTTAATTCATATGAAAATGAAGATAATATTACAGCATCCTAATTTCATTCTTTACTTACATTAAAAATGTAAATTCCATCCTTTTCATTTACATGAAAAAAAATGTAAATTTAATTCCTATGTAAATTCCTATTTTCTATTTACATGTAAAAATGTAAACTTTGATACATTGCAAAATCCTACTTTTTAATTTGCATATAAAAATATAAATTTCAACTTCAATGTACATTCTCATCTTAATTACATAATAAAAATGTAACCTATATTTGCAGTGTGAATCCTATTCTAAATTTACATATAAAAATGTAAATTTAATTACAATGCAAATTCTTCTTCCTATTTACATTGTAAAAATGCAATTTTTATTTCAATGCAAACTCTACTTCTTATTTACATTACAAAAAATGTAATTTTTATTACAATGCAAACTCTACTTCTTATTTACATTGTAAAAAATGTAATTTTTATTACAATGCAAACTCTATTTCTTATTTACATTACAAAAATATAATTTTTACTTACATGCCAAAATCTTATATTTACATATAAAAATGTAAATTTACTGTGATGCAAATTCTACTTATATTTACATGGCAAAAATCTCATCTTTTACTTTACAATAAAAAAAGTATCTCTTTACTTTACAACGTAAAAAAATAATATCATCTTTATATTTTCAATGTAAGAACATCATCTTTATATTTTCAATGTAAGTTCCCAACTTCCAACTACATATATAAAAATGTAATCTTTTATTTGCAGTGTAAATTCTATTTTTTAATTACATATAAAGATGTAATTTTTAATTTACATTGTAAATCTCATCCTATGTTACATATAAAAATGTAATTTTAATCATATAATGCAAATTCATATTTCACTTACATATAAAATGTAGTTTTTGTCACACGATGCAAACTCTTATTCTAATTACATAGAAAAATGTAATTTTTATCATACGGTGTAAATTCATATTTTAATTACATAGAAAAATGTAATTTTTATCATACGGTGTAAATTCATATTTTAATTACATAGAAAAATGTAATTTTTATCATACGGTGCAAATTCATATTTTGATTACATAGAAAAATGTAATTTTTATCATATGGTGCAAACTCATATTTTAATGTAACCAATTTCAATCTAACAATTCTAATTTCAACATGAAACGATGTTTATATATCACCATTCTAATTAAACATAAATGGGAATTCTTGGATTAATGAATCTAACAATAACAACGTAATAATTTTGTTCTACCATTCTTCTAATTAACATGATTGTTAATTTAACAAACCTCATAACACAACAAGGTGATTTGTTTTAACAAGTCTTGAATTTACAATTCTAATAACACAACATGATGACATGTTTAATTTATCAAGTTTTAATCAACATAAATATTCCATCAATTTAACAGAACGACAAGTAATTTATCCTAAACTATTTAGATCAGAAATCTCACACCTAACACTTAAATCTTCAGATCTATTATCATAACATCACAAACAATTCAGATCCGTAACTCATAATAACATCCATCGCAGATCCATTCTTATTTGCCATTCAAACTTCACATAACGCAAGAATAATAATTAAATTAATTAAATTAAATTAAAAATAAATTCTCACATTGCTCGGATTTGAAATGAAGGTCCAAACTCGATCAGATCTCATGTTCGAAGTCACGGTGGTTTCAGATCTGAAAGATTTCAATTTGAAGTTCATATGTATAAATTAGAAAACACTTTTAACAACTGTCACTGTGACATTTAAAAGCATGGCAAAACTGAAATTTAAATTTACCTTGAACTTCAGAAAGTTCAAAATTTTGAATTCAATTTACATGAGATATAGTCAATGGTTTGAGGAGCCGTTTGTTGGAGGTGGACCACCTAGGAAAGGCACACGTACGCCAGGAGTTGGGGGTGCGGCGGCGACAGGCGGGCTCGGCGGCGGAAGGAAGGCCGCGGGTTTGGAGGGTCGGGGCGGGCTAACGGGGGCACGAGGGGAGGTGATTCTTGTCGGAGATGGAAGAGGAGAGAAAGAGCTTCGGAAAACTCCACTACGCCCCTGTCTAATTCTCTACGGATTGGGAGGAATTGGAGCTCAAAGTTTTGAGCTGTTTATGGGTTCGGTGGCTGTGAAAACGAGGAGGAAGAAGTACTGTTCACTCCGTATTTATACGTGTATTGAGCGTATTTTCTATTTTCTTTATTTATTTAATTAATTCCCGAAATTAGGGTTTTCCCGTACAATCTCCAAACGGACCCCAACGACTGTCGAACAATATGTTTTGACGTCTTATGAACGCGATGGCGCTATTGCCGAAGTCCAATTCTGAAGTTTACAGTATATTTTCTTTACTTTCAAATTAATTCTTTAATATTAAATTCGAACGTACTTCTAAATTTTCCCTGGGCCACATACTAGCTCAGAAAAATCCGAAAAAATTGTTTTTGTTCTGTTTTGACGATACGGTCTTAACAAAACTAATTTCATCGAATTCTGAGACTGTTTGAAAAATGGCCATTTTCTGGTCGATCCAATTTAACTGTAATTGACCAAAACACATTTTCCTTTGTCACGCTCACATATTAACTTCAAAAATCATGAAATTTGAAACCTAGCAATAATTTTACATCCCGGATCCAACAAAAGTGGTTTCGTCGATTTCCGAGGTCGTATGCAAAATGTCTATTTTCAAGGGCGATATATTCTCTATAGCGACCTTTCTGAAAATTCATTTGGCCATAACTTTTGATTCCCGCTATGAAAGTTCGATTTTTCAGATTCGTTAGAAAGATATTCATTAATGGATTTAAATATTTTTCGTTTCACCAAAATCCGGTTTATTCTGCATTCTGTGTAGTCAGTCAAAGTTCAGGTTTGGCTTTTCAAACTACTGTCCTTTTTAATTCCTTTAATAATTAAATTAAATATATTCGTATTAAATTCAATCAAAATAAATTTTTATTTAAAATAATTCATTTCAACTATTTAAATACCTTTAAAATCTCTAAAATGAAAATTTTAAATTGGCCCCAAATTCCGGGTTGTTACAGTCTCCCCCGCTTAAGAACTTTTCGTCCTCGAAAAGGAAAAAAGAAAAAAAAGGGAAGAGTAGAAGGGTAGGAACCAACACAGAGAATGGGAAATATTTTAAGCGTACCTCAAAATAAAATCTAATCGGAGATACCCACTCTGCATTTGGGATAGGCTTGTTTGATACTCTCCTCAGTTTCCCAAGTGCAGTCTCTAGGATCACTGCTCCATTGCACCTTGACTAGGTTGATACTTTTATTTCTCAGTTTCCTAGTCTCTTTGCCAATAATTTTCAGTGGTTCCCTTCTCACTGCAAGGCTTGGGGTAATCTCCAAATCTTGTTGTGCTGCTTCTTCCACAATCAGATCTGGATCATGGACATGCCTTCGAAGTTGAGATACATGGAATACATCGTGCACTCCAGGCAACCAGTCGGGCATCTGTATTCTGTAGGCTAGGGTGCCAATCTTTTCAAGAATAGGGAAGGGACCGATGAATTTAGGTGCTAATTTTCCTGTCTTTCCAAAACGGATTACACCTCGCATTGGAGCAACTTTCAAATAGACATAGTCACCCATCTCAAAAGCCAACTCTCTCCTTCTTACATCTGCATAGCTCTTTTGTCTACTTTGGGCAGCCAATAATCACTTCTTAATAAAATCAACTTTGTCTGAAGCTTCTCAGACCATGTCTGGACCCAATACAAGCCGATTTCCTTTTTCAACCCAACACGTTGGCGATCTACATGGCCTACCATATAAGGCTTCAAATGGAGACATTTTCAAACTTGCTTGATAGCTATTGTTATATGAGAATTCAACTAAATGCAAGTGATCCTCCCAAGAACCTCTAAAATCGAGTATGCAAGCTCGCAATAGATCTTCAAGAACGCGATTCACTCACTCAGTCTGGCCGTCAGTCTGAGGGTGATATGTGGTACTGAGATTTAACTTCGTTCCCAATTCATTTTGGAATGCTTCCCAAAATTTGCTAGCAAAGATAGGATCACGGTCGCTAACAATGCTACTAGGAACTCTGTTTAAAACAAAAGATTATTATTTAATTTGAAAATGAAAATTTTCATTCAGATTATGATGAAAAGGAAAGATTTAGTTTTGTTACCCATGTAGCCTGACGATTTCTTTGAAATAGATTTGCGTCAGACTTTGAGCAGTTCTAGTGGACTTGACAAGTATGAAATGAGCGGATTTTGTGAAGCGATCCACGATCACCCATATGTTGTCATTTCCTTACCTAGTACGAGGCAGACCATCTATAAAATCCATAGAGATTTGGTCCCACTTCCAATCTGGAACTTCCAATGGTTGCAACAACCCCGCAAGCTTTTGTTGATCACTTTTTACTTGTTGGCATGTAGGACATCTACTCACATAAATGGATATATCCCTCTTCATAGATCTCCACCAAAATGTGCGCTTTAAGTCTTGATACATCTTGCTCACACCAGGATGGATGCAAAGCTTTGATTTGTGACCCTCATCCAAAACTTCCCTTATTAGGTCTTTGATATATGGAACACAAATCCGCCCTTGAAATCTAAGAATTCCCTTGCCATCTATTTGGAAGTTCGTGTTTTCACCTGCTTCAATTCTCTTGATCATTATTTGAATGAATTTATCATCCTTTTGAAGAGCAGAAATTTTATCAATCAAGGAAGGGGTAATGATGAGGCTTGCGACGATGATGTCCTTTCTACTAAGCGCGTCCGCCACAACATTGGCTTTCCCTGGCGTATACAAGATGTCAAGATCGTATGCCGCCAGAAATTCTAGCCATCGTTGCTGCCTTAAATTCCGATCCTTTTGATCGAAGAGATATTTCAAAGATTAATGGTCTGTGAATAATTCAAATTTTTCGCCCAAAAGATAATGTCTCCAAAATTTTAAAGCAAAGACTACGGCCAACAACTCTAAGTCATGGACACGATAATTTTTCTCATGCGGCTTTAATTGACGACTTGCATATGCAACAACTTTGCCTCTTTGCATCAGTACCGCACCAAGACCACCACTTTGAGAAGCATCCGTATAGACTTTTAAGTCTTGGTTGCCATCGATGATGGTTAGTATGGGTGCAGTGGTCAAACTCGCTTTTAGCTTTTGGAATGCCTCCTCACAGTTCGATGTCCAATTGAACTTGGTATGCTTCTTGGTGAGCTTTGTTAATGGGCTAGACAGCTTGGCGAAATCTTTGATGAATTTCCTATAATATCCGGCCAATCCTAGGAAGCTTCTTACTTCAGTGGTGTACTGGGCTGCTTCCAATCTCGAATGGCGGCAATTTTACTTGGGTCAGCAGCAATTCCTTCTTTTGACACAATATGGCCCAAGAATTTTACTTCCTCTTGCCAAAATGTGCATTTGGAAAATTTTGCTTTTAGAACATTTCTTCGCAGAATCTCCAACACTTCCCTTAAATGCCCTTCATGCTCCTCCTTAGTTTTAGAATAGATTAGAATATCATCAATGAAGACTAGGACGAATTTATTTAGGACCTCACGGAAGACCCTATTCATCAAGTCAACAAAGTAGGCTGGAGCATTGCATAGACCGAACGACATCACTAACCATTCATAGAATATGTCAGGACCTCTGAAGGCGGTCAAAGGTATGCATACTTCGGCTATGCGGAGTTGGTGGAAACCCGTGGCTAGGTCCATCTTCGAAAACACCTTGGCTCCATTCAATTGGTCCATTAAATCATCTATGCGGGGCAAGGGGTATTTATTCTTCAACGTTTGCTTGTTAAGATTGTGGTAATCAACACAGAGTCTTAGAGTACCATCGGATTTGGAGACAAACACCACAGCTGCACCCCAATTAGAAAAGCTAAGTCAGATGATTCCTTTCCACAAGAGCTGCTTAGTTTGGGTTTGCAATTCTTCCTTTTCTTTAGGGGTCATCCTTCTGATAGCATGAACTACAGGTCTTGCATTTGAAACGAGATCAGTCCTTAAATAGATTTCCCTATGCGGGGGTAGGTTGTTTACTTCTTCAAATACATCTGCGTAATTATTGACCACGGGAATATTTTCTAAAAAAATAGGAGTGATCCCCAGAGAAGACCAAAATGCCTTTCTATCAGATTTTGGCCCATGGCAAGGTATAGTAACAGTGTTCCCGAATCCTGTTTTCACCTTAACCACTCTTTCTGAGCATAGCACTTCAACGTCATATTTGGTTAGCCAATCAAGACCGAGGATGATATCAAATTTGGAAAAATTCATAATGGTCAAGTCAAAAGGAAACTGAAAGTAAGAGTAGGAAATAGGAACCCGACAGTACAAATCAAGGACGATAGAACCTCCTATAGGATTATGAACATTAATCGGCTCCTTAAGACTTCTTTGTTTTAGTTTCAATTTCTGGACCGTGTTGCTAGAAATAAAACTTCTTGATGCACCCGTATCAAACAAAGCAGTAACAGGAATGTTTTTAACAGAAATGGTACCATCTAAAACATCAGGCTTACCTGCTCCTTCGGAAGAAGTAGGTGCGGAGGAAGGTGGTGCACTTGCCCCCTCATACACATGTGCAATCTGCGCTCCTTTCAACAGCGGGCAATTAGGCTTGATATGACCCTTCTTGTGGCAGTTATAGCATTCCTTGGTGTCGTCGCTTCGGGCCTTCTTTGGGTTTCTGCAGTCCTTGTTGTAGTGTCCAAACTTCTGGCAGTTGTAGCATTGCACCTTAGACTTATCATGAGTCTTAGCAGCCCCAGAACTGCTTCCTTCTGTCTTCTTCTCGGATTGTTTCCTTTTATTGTTGGCCAAGCTCCTTTCTCAATCTTGTTGGGAATTCTTCTTATCATTCTCCTCATATCGACAAGCAAACTCTACCAACCTATTGAAAGAAAGGTCGATGTGGGCAGTGGCTCTATCAATATATTTTCTCGCAATCCCATTTATGAACCTCTTGTTATTCTGAAAGTCATCCTGAATCAATTCAGGGGCATAGCGGGAGATGTCTTCAAATTTTCGTACATATTCTGAGATGGTCTTGTCGCCTTGCTTCAGATTGGCGAACTCGTCATGCAGTCTTTCTACCTCCTATCTTGGAATGTATTTGTCATTGAAAAGCTCCTTAAACCTTGTCCAAGTCATATTATCTGCAGTCCCTCTAACCGTGACTGTGTCCCACCAGTTTTGAGCTTCCTCCTGTAGCAGCCATGAAGCCACTAATCTTTTCCTCTGATCCTCCAGCTCCAATCCTCCAAAAATCTTTTCGCAGTTCCTCAGCCAAGCTTGAGCATGTGTCACCATTTCAGTACCCTTGAAAGGCACTCCTCCCAGGTTTTTGAACTTCTTCGCCACCTTATCCAAATCAAAGGGCTACGGTGGTGGTGGTGGCTGTTGAACTGTGGCCTCCTCAGTTTTAGCAATATTTTGCCTCCTTGCTCTATCTCTAGCGGCTCTAGCGGCAGCGGTACTCATTTCTAGTTAGTTCTGTACGATCAAGGAAAGAGTTAGAACAACTGTAATGGTGATTCTAATAGATAGAAAAGATCGAAGGATGAATGAAAAGAGGATGATAAAGTGACTGGCTATTATGTATCTCATGAAATGTTCGCCATAGAATATTGTGATTCTATGTAAACGAATTATCATAAATATGTTATATTCCAAAGCTAAGTTTAACCAAAGCTCTGATACCAACTATGATGACCACAAACTTCCATGGAATGAAAGTAAGGAATAATCATTTGGAATACAACATAAATACAATGATACAGATCACAGATACAACATAGCATAGGAAAATCATAGAGTAACAACATCATAGCAGCGGGAATATAATGTCATCAACCACAGAAAATCCACAGTCACAGAATTCGAAATTATTACATCAAGTTTGCAGAAAATGAAATAAGTTCCAACCCCAAATTAAACAACGTGAAATGAAACAAGTTTGATGTCTGGAATTAAAAAGAGAAAAATGCAATAGTAGCAAATGATAGATGTCTTAAAGCTCCAAGTCATCACCTCTCCACGAAAGCAAATCCAAGAAAGATAATAAGCAGCTCTAAAGAAAAGACTCCAAGCAAAGAATGAACCTGTTTACTTGGCTGCCCATGTAGAAAGGAGGGCACCCGAGTTTGCAAAAAGGTGGAAACAAACAACGGGTCAGTCGTGGGACTGGAGTGAGAATTCTTAACCAATTAATCACTATTAATAAGGCAAATCCAAAGACCACGCCACTAACGCGGAATGGGTTTACTCTAATGGATTGCCGTGCATAATTTAAAGTGTTAGAACAAATAATAAGTAAATCGTAAAACAACGCTATGCTTTTGAGAAAAATGGAATCACCATAAGACCCATGTCCCATCACACAATGCAACACAAACCAGAGGATAGGGTTTTACCTTATAGTGATTAAACATGCTAAATACGGTAAATACGAGTTTAATATTATTATTAGTGTATATGGAAAACATTTCAAAATAAATGTATCAATCCTAGGACACATAGATACCATAATACTATGCTTCCATACTAGTAATACAATCAAATTCGTAGGTTCGTATTGGAAGTTTGGGTTTCCATCATGAGTCAAGGCTAGGGAGGAGCTCCTTACCGATTCGATACACTCTAGCTAATGTCTCAGGATCCCTCGCATTGAACCCTTGGATAGCTGTAGGGCCGGTCCACACATACAACTTTGTGGATTGGCAATTCCTGAACACACATTTCCCGATCCTATAGGACCTATCATCCGAGGCGCCTCATTCCATCATCCACATAAGTAAAATGTCGGGCCGTGTCAAAACCCAATCACCACTAACTAGAAAGAAACATGCTTCTCTCCCTGCGTTCCCTTCTCCCGTTTTAGACTTCGCCGGTGTGTGAGGCTCGCGAAGTCACGCTATACACAAAGCTATGCCTAAACAGGTTATGCTTTGATCATCCCACAAGGCCTGCTTTTCAAAAAAGCATTGATCATATGCATCTTAGCATGCCACATCGTCACTCCATATCGCACTACCAATCCTTTGCCGAAATATATGAAAAGGTGTTAAGCAAGAGAATAAATTCTCCGCCACCAAACATCCATACATTCGACAGAAGATCAATAACATGATATTTAATGGAGTACGATGTCAGACACACAATCCATTTATTAGCTTATGCTCTGGGTCTGAGCGAAAACCAAACCCGTGAAATCAACACGTACGTTTGGGAAATGACCACGACCCTTGAATTGGGAGCAAGTCAAATCAGGGCCTCGATCGTTGTCCATTCGAGGGAAGATTTACGGTCTTCATACGCCATCTTCATACTTCAATTAACGTCGTTTGATTATTTGGAATGAGAGAACTCGGACTTTCCAAATAATCCTCGTATATATATATATATATATATATATAATCCTTCGTACTTGCTGATATCATTTTATAACGATTACTTCCTATTTTAATTATTTAAAATAATTAAATTTTTATATAACGACGCCTTAAGTCAATGGGCGACTATGGCGCTGCATTCAACCAATTTTGATTTTTACATTTCTTATAATCTAACCGTTGGATCTTAACGCAATATATATCGTTGGAAAGTTTTTTCCAAGACGGTCCTAACAGTTTCAGTTTCAAGAAAATCCGACGGTCGGATCTTCTTGTATAGTCGTTTAAAGGTACGATTTCAAAACGCGAACTACCGCGGTCCATTCGTTTAATTTTAATTATATTTATATATATATAATCATTTAATCGTAATAACGTCGTTTAATTTAAACAACGCTCTAAACAACTACCGATCCTTATTAAATTTTAATTCATTTGAAAATGAAGATAATATGGTTTTCTTATCTGAAATTGCTTCTTCTAGCTTCCAAATATGGTTTTCTTGCTGGATATCCTACTTATATTGAGTTATTAGATCAGCAATTCATAAGCTAAAGCTTCTTATTGCTGAACATTTACTGCTTACTGTTTACTTTTGTGGTTGCAAGCTCATGATTTTTCTCCAGAAGCTTTATCAACAGATTTGCAGTACATATAACACAGCAAAGGATTCATTTACTGCTGCATTATTATTAGTATTTCTAGCATTAAGACTGATTCACAGGCGTCTGTGAGTCGTCAACCAGATTTAATGCTTGAAATTGAGCCACGAAAGCATTCTTGCAGTATTTATACGTGCTGTTGTTATCTTGCTGTTTTGGTTGATGCTTTCTGATTGTGTTAAGGCACAGGAAAAGCTGCCTTGAGAGTTGAGGAGCTGAGTGCATTGGTATGGAGCTTTTGCTCTGGTGTAGCGAGTGACAAGAGGGATGGCCTCATCATGGGCCAGTTTTATTTTAGATTAGATTTAGAATTCTTTTATTTTCATGTTCTTCTATATTTTGTTGTCTTTTAATTGTATCGGTTAGTATGCTAATCTGTCTACTGTACTGCTTTTTATCATAATAAAGTGAACCAATTTTCAAAAAAAAAAAAAATGAAGATAATATTACAACATCCTAATTTCATTCTTTACTTACATTAAAAATGTAAATTCCATCATTTTCATTTACATGAAAAAAAAATGTAAATTTAATTCCTATGTAAATTCCTATTTTCTATTTACATGTAAAAATGTAAACTTTGATACATTGCAAAATCCTACTTTTCAATTTACATATAAAAATGTAAATTTCAACTTCAATGTACATTCTCATCTTAATTACATAATAAAAATGTAACCTATATTTGCAGTGTGAATCCTATTCTAAATTTACATATAAAAATGTAAATTTAATTACAATGCAAATTCTTCTTCCTATTTACATTGTAAAAATGCAATTTTTATTTCAATGCAAACTCTACTTCTTATTTACATTACAAAAAATGTAATTTTTATTACAATGCAAACTCTACTTCTTATTTACATTGTAAAAAATGTAATTTTTATTACAATGCAAACTCTACTTCTTATTTACATTACAAAAATATAATTTTTACTTACATGCCAAAATCTTATATTTACATATAAAAATGTAAATTTACTGTGATGCAAATTCCACTTATATTTACATGGCAAAAATCTCATCTTTTACTTTACAATAAAAAAAAGCATCTCTTTACTTTACAACGTAAAAAAATATCATCTTTATATTTTCAATGTAAGAACATCATCTTTATATTTTCTATGTAAGTTCCCAACTTCCAACTACATACATAAAAATGTAATCTTTTATTTGCAATGTAAATTCTATTTTTAATTACATATAAAGATGTAATTTTTAATTTACATTGTAAATCTCATCCTATGTTACATATAAAAATGTAATTTTAATCATATAATGCAAATTCATATTTCACTTACATATAAAATGTAGTTTTTGTCACACGATGCAAACTCTTATTATAATTACATAGAAAAATGTAATTTTTATCATACGGTGTAAATTCAAATTTTAATTCCATAGCAAATGTAATTTTTATCATACAGTGTAAATTCATATTTTAATTACATAGAAAAATGTAATTTTTATCATACGGTGCAAATTCATATTTTAATTACATAGAAAAATGTATTTTTTATCATACGGTGCAAATTCATATTTTAATGTAACCAATTTAAATCTAACAATTCTAATTTCAACATAAAACGATGTTTATATATCACCATTCTAATTAAACATAAATGGGAATTCTTGGATTAACGAATCTAACAATCACAACGTAATAATTTTGTTCTACCATTCTTCTAATTAACATGATTGTTAATTTAACAACCTCATAACACAACAAGGTGATTTGTTTTAACAAGTCTTGAATTTACAATTCCAATAACACAACATGATGACATGTTTAATTTATCAAGTTTTAATCAACATAAATATTCCATCAATTTAACAGAACGACAAGTAATTTATCCTAAACTATTTAGATCAGAAATCTCACACCTAACACTTAAATCTTCAGATCTATCATCATAACATCACAAACAATTCAGATCCGTAACTCATAATAACATCCATCGCAGATCCATTCTTATTTGCCATTCAAACTTCACATAACGCAAGAATAATAATTAAATTAATTAAATTAAATTAAAAATAAATTCTCACATTGCTCGGATTTGAAATGAAGGTCCAAACTCGATCAGATCTCATATTCGAAGTCACGGTGGTTTCGGATCTGAAAGATTTCAATTTGAAGTTCGTATGTATAAATTAGAAAACACTTTTAACAACTGTCACTGCGATATTTAAAAGCGTGGCAAAACTGAAATTTACCTTGAACTTCAGAAAGTTCAAAACTTTGAATTCAATTTACAGGAGATTTAGTCAATGGTTTGAGGAGCCGTTTGTTGGAGGTGGACCACCTAGGATAGGCGCACGTGCGCGAGGAGTTGGGGGGTGCGGCGGCGATAGGCGGCCTCGGCGGCGGAAGGAAGGGCGCAGGTTTGGAGGGTCGGGGCGGGCTAACGGGGGCACGAGCGGATGTGATTCTTGTTGGAGATGGAAGAGGAGAGAAAGAGCTTCGGAAAACTCAACTACGCCCCTGTCTAATTCTCTACGGATTGGGAGGAATCGGACCTCAAAGTTTTGAGCTGTTTATGGGTTCGGCGGCTGTGAAAACGAGGAGGAAGAAGTACTGTTCACTCCGTATTTATACGTGTATTGAGCTTATTTTCTATTTTCTTTATTTATTTAATTAATTCCCGAAATTAGGGTTTTCCCGTACAATCTCCAAACGGACCTCAACGACTGTCGAAAAATATGTTTTGACGTCTTCTAAACGCGATGGCGATATTGCCGAAGTCCAATTCTGAAGTTTACAGTATGTTTTCTTTACTTTCAAATTAATTCTTTAATATTAAATTCGAACGTATTTCTAAATTTTCCCGGGGCCACATACTAGCTCAGAAAAATCCGGAAAAATTATTTTTGGTTATGTTTTGACGATACGGTCTTAACAAAACTAATTTCGTCGAATTCTGAGACTGTTTGAAAAATGGTCATTTTCTGGTCGATCCAATTTAATTGTAATTGACCAAAACACATTTTCCTTTGCCACGCTCACATATTAACTTCAAAAATCATGAAATTTGAAACCTAGCAAATCCCGGATCCAACAAAAGTGGTTTCGTCGAATTCCGAGGTCGTATGCAAAATGTCTATTTTCAAGGGCGATATATTCTCTATAGCGACCTTTCTGAAAATTCATTTGGCCATAACTTTTGATTCCCGCTATGAAACTTCGATTTTTCAGATTCGTCAGAAAGATATTCATTAATAGATTTGAATATTTTTCGTTTCACCAAAATCCGGTTTATTCTGCATTCTGTGTAGTCAGTCAAAGTTCAGGTTTGACTTTTCATACTACCGTCCTTTTTTAATTCCTTTAATAATTAAATATATTCTTATTAAATTCAATCAAAATAAATTTCTAGCATTTTTATTTAAAATAATTCATTTCAACTATTTAAATACCTTTAAAATCTCTAAAATGAAAATTTTAAATTGGCTCCAAATTCCGGGTTGTTACAAAATGTGTCTTTTCGCGATTTCTGGCAAAATGGCACATTTTCGGGAGAAGGATCACTAGGCGAAAGTTGTCCGGAATGGCGGCTTAGGCTAGAAAAAAAGATGGTGTGAAGATTGGAGCTCGTATGCGAATTCTGGAATCAGAATAACAATTCAGAACACTAGAAACGCACGACGGAGTGGATCCCAAAGGTGAGAACTTCTCACTTTAATTTATTTTCTAGTTAAATATATATACTAGGATGCAGACGGTGCTTAGTAGCACCCGACACCTTTGTTTGAAACCATGTTTGTTTGGTTGATTGGTTTATTTGTGTGGATTTGGTTTGGGAAATGAAATGAATTGATCAGAATATGGTTTGTATATGGCACGAGTCATTATTAGGCGAGGGATAAGGCTAGACCTTATTCCGGTTCTAGTATCGCGCCGTTATGCTGCTGAAATTTTCTAAAAATGTTTGAACAATAAAAATATCATTTTTATTGTATAAGTGAACTGTATAAAATATTCATGAGTTAAAATAAATATTTCATAGTTAAAAATATAATTTTTAACGTGTATATGAATAAAATAAATATTCATTTACAAATCGGATGATTTGTTTATGTACACACATTTGACTGATATGGATTGGGACGATATATTTTACACATCGTCCAACTGCACAAATAATAATATATTTTACACGGGTATTAGGATGATATTGGACATACACTAATCCTAATATTTAGTTGTATGTCAATTGTTGGGTTGACAGACTGTTGTAAGCATTAATTATTTATATTTAACGCTTACGCAGTTGTGTAATGCACTTTGGATGATGGTTGACTGTGTTTGATTATTGTGGCGAATAATGAATATTTTAAAATAACTAATATTTTAAAATAATATTCACTAATGGATCAAAATATGATTTTGATGTCCGATTTAGGATGGGCACGAAAATATTTAAATATATAAAGCCGTGTTGATTAGATATGCGCCATTTTGACGCGAATGATATTTATATCGATTTTATTCATTTTTATAATGAGTATTGAAAAAAATTCATTTTGAAATCTGAAATTTTGAAAATATTATTATTTTAATATTATAATTATATGGAATATTCAATTTTGATTTAAAATTGAATATGAAGTTGAAATCGTTTTGAAAACGAATTTAAAACGATTTATAGAATACGTTTTAAATGGAAATCGATGAAATATAATATATATAATACATATTTAATGGCCTGAATAGAACGCGCTGCGCTGCGGCAGTTCGCGAATTTCGACCATTGACTTCGAATGGACATTACGGGAGATTCGACCATCAGATTCTCCTAAAACTAGAACCATTGGGTTCGTATCGAAAAGAGCTTTCTAACGAATACAAGAAATTTGAAATCTAACGGTTGGATTTGGAATTATGTCCAAATCAAATTTGGAAAAGGTCGTTGTAAGTGCAGTTTGATGGCCGTTTATGGAAATCTACTGTATGGGCCTTGATAAATTATTAAAAATATTTATAATTTGTGTAAAATTATAATAAATGATTTGGAAAGAATTTGGATGAAAAGTTCCATGTTTGTAAAGATAAAAATATATTTTTATCGAAATGAACTAGTTATCAACTAGAATTATAATCCAATTATTTTTAAATAAATAAATTGGATTGAGAATGGGTTTTAATATAATCATAATTCCAATACATGAATTGGAATGGATTTGAGTCAAAATCATCCTCGTCCGATATTGGATTTCATGATTATACGGATATTGTGATGGAAATTTAGAACATATATTATATATCGTTATTTCCAATACAATGTTTGTTGGTTTCAGAATTTGATATTGAATATAAGCCGAAATAATTTCTATTTAGATCCTTGTGTTTATTATCAAATTGGATTTTGGGTTTGTCGTGAATGGTGTCTTCATTAACATTGTTTTTAAACCCAGATGAGAAAAGAATAAATATTTTAACTAAGATTTAGTGAAGTTTTCCAATTAATTAATATCTAATTGGAATTGAATAAAAGAATTGGATTTTGGGTTTGCCATGAATGGTGTTTTCAGTAACACTGTTCTTAAATCCCATGTGAAAAGAATAAATCTTTTAATTAAGATTAATAGAGTTTCCAGTTAATTAACATTTAACTGGAATAAAATGGGATGTGAATCGGGTTTATCGAGAACTGTGTTTTTAATGACATTCGTTCTTTAACCCGATTAACAATGAAATATGATTGAGAATTTATGAATCTTTTAATTAAGATTTAGGGAAAATTTTCCAAAGTAAAGTTTTCCAATTTAATAATATAAATTGGAATGGAATGGAATTCGATTTGGTAATAATCAAAGTGAACCTCTGTGGAGGAAGACTGTTACTATATGGAATTTAAAAGGCTTCGTCATTATTCCATTTATATTATCGGTTGGATATGGAAGTTTATATCGATTATATATATTGATCTGTTTTCCGGGAAGATTCCATTGTTAATGGAATGGGATTTTGGGTTTATCGTGAACTGTGTTTTAAATGACATTAGTTCTTTAACCCAGTTATAGATAAGCTAAGATTAATTTCTTAACTTTGAATAATCATTAAGTAATGATTTTTGAGATTAAAACTGAATTAGAGTTTTAATGAATCTTTAATTAGATTGGAATGTGAATGAGATAATTAAATTCATTGAATTCATGAAATGATCGAGAATAGAGTATCACCAGTTTTGCTCCAGGCGACAGTTAAATCTTTAATTAGATTTGAACGTGAAATGGTAATTAATTTTACTGATAATACCGTGGTGTTAGATATGAAGTATTACCAGTTTTGCTTTATGAGATGAATAGGTTGGGATTAGGAAATATAATAAATGATTACTTTGGTAAGGTGCACTAATCCCGACTAGCTTGGATAAATCTTAATTTGGTTTGAATTAATATCCAATGGAGGATTAAAGAATAATTTTAAAGAATTTATCCTCGATAAAATTAATGGGAACCTTTCCCAAAGGATATGAATATTTAAATAAAAGAACATTCAGAATTGGAATGAGGCGTATGTTGTGTTTTTATAGCACTTGTTTATAAGATACGCGAGTTATTCAGAAAGACCGGGTTTATCCCATTCTGAATAACTGAATCAACGATAAATCGACGATGAAGACAGCGGTTGAAGACCGGAGGTCTTCACATCGTTTGGATGATTACCGATGTCTTGATTGGGTTGTACACCCGAGGCGAGGTAATAAGTGATGATCATCCAGATTTACTAGGAGATCGACTGGATATGCGAGGACCTCTCTCCTGTATTGGACATATGTGTAACACCCCACACCCGCTATGGTCACTCACTAAGGGAATGCCATAACATCGGTGGAGTATTTTAAGTGAATATAGAACAGAAAAATTACAACAAGACAGATATAAGTAATACTTGAGAATTTAAAACATCATTTCATTTCAGCGGAAAGCAAAACATGTTTGGTTACATCACAAAACCATAATAAGAGTCAAGTACAAAATATCCATCCTGATAAATAAAAATACATAATCCCAATACATGAACTGATAGCCATAAAAGAAAAGGGTAAGCTGAGCTCTACATCTAGGGTCCAAGCTCCAAGAGAGTAATAAAAGCAGCCGGATCAAAGCCCACTCGTGCTGGGCCCACTCTGAGAACCTGAGGGTTGGAAAAAGATAAAAACAACGGGGTCAGACATAAGTCTGAGCGAGTCCTATAACTTTAACAATGCAATCATTAAAGTAACCAGAGAAGACATAAGCTTGATATACGGTAACGTCTGGGGATGAATGGCTACACTAAGCAGCTTGGTAGACTTAGGATAAACTAAGATAACCGTAAAGACACATCTACCCACCCAAGGATAATTACTACACTGCACCACACCAGTCATTCCTACTTAAAGGTTGATCCCACTAAGTGTACTTAGTAATTTAGTAGTTTCGTGTACCCCTATCTGACTACATAGGTGTACCCACTACTCCCCAAGCGATCGGCTCCCTTACGTAGACACCCGTGCTGGTCCCACGATGGGGTGTATCATTCCCCAAAGTGGCAACCTGATAATATCAGCGGTGCACGGCTTTATATCTACACGATGCAACAACGACTTACCAACCAGCCCGGGTCCACACACGCATATGAAACCCGTTGGTCCTGCGTTGCCACCGCTAACCCGTTTTGGCCTCTTATAGTCAAGCCCAATATGCGTGTCCCGTCACTCGACTAGAGTCGAGCCCACTAAGATACGTTTGGGATATTGGTTGAAATGGGCCCCCACAAGCTACCACCTAAGCTTGCCATTTTATCTAGTGCATCCCACTTAACCCTTTAACCATGTCCACTTACATGTTATAAATTTTGGTTAAGTCATTAATCATATTTTAATTGCCATTCAAGGCACCCACTAGATTTCCACATGCCACCCAAAGCACTTACTTAACCCTTTAACCATGTTTTAATTACATGTTCCACTTTGGTTAAGTATTCTAATCGTATTTTCTATTGCCACCCAAGGCAACCCACTAGTCTCCTCATGCCACCCAAGGCACCCACTTAACCCCTCATGTCCATCTACATGCTAATATGGTTAAGTGTTTCTTAATTAATTAAGACCGTGATCTTCATAAAGACCTCTCACATTAGACTATCATTTATGACTGCTGGTTAAGCCGGTTGGGTCCGGGCAGCCTTATGTCATAACCGAGTCTAACCTCGTGTCTTTACATTGGTCACGTATTTAGTTTGTGCCTAAGACCTCTCACATTGGGCTAACATTTGTAGCAACTGGTTAAGCCGGTTGGGTCCGGGCAGTTTTACGCTACAACTGAGTCCAACCTCGTGTCTTAGTCGATTAATTACACTTAATTAATCACCCTCATAATTTATATTAATTATCCCTAATTAATTACACATTTTTAAGAATATGGGTAGACCTAACTAAATAGGTAAATTCCTAATTCCATAGTATGGGTAGACCTAACTTAATAGGTAAATTCCCAACTCCATAATATGGGTAGACCTAACTTAATAGGTAAATTCCCAATTATGTCCATTCATTTTATGTTATGCTTAAGCATACCAACTTTACACATTTCTATTAACATGCATATTAACCCCATCGTTCCCCACGTAATTCGTTCTCATAACGTGACAAAATAAACGGGAAGATTCATCACAAATGTCATGGGTTTAACCAACATAGCATATAACTTTATCATGGGTTCAAAAGGTGTCAACTTGCATATATGAGCATACATTAAACCCAACTAGCATTTAACCCAAACTTACATTATGCATGAGACAACTTGCATATGAACTTGCACATAAACTTGCATATGAAATTACGCATAAACTTGCATATGAACTTGCACATAAACTTGCATGTGAACTTGCATGTCATACATAGAGGCAAACTCGCATATGTTATGCATATCATAAAAAGAGACAAACTTGCATATGAACTTGCATCATAATAGGGTAAACATGCATATGTATGCATAGCATACAAAGGTGTCATCTTGCATATGTATGCATCTTATTTAAAAAGGGTAGACTTGCATGTCATAATGTATGCATAAAACCAAACACTTAGCATGCATAAAATCAAATACTTAGCATGCATAAAATCAAATACTTAGCATGCATAAAATCAAATACTTAGCATGCATAAAACCAAACACTTAGCATGCATAAAATCAAATACTTAACATGCATAAACCCACATACTTAACTTGCATAAACATAGGGTTAACATTAAACATAGATTATCAAACTAACATCATATCATATGATTTAAAACCCACAAATCCGCATACAAAACCGCATGATCTCATCATATCTCATCTACTTAATTTAGCAATTGGTTATTAAAGTGATAGAAACTCACCAAAACCAAGATAAGCAAACTTATGAAGTAGAACTAGTTGCTATACAAGAAGGAGATGATGATTAGAGGTTGATTAGCTTGCAACTTTCTTCATAAACTAGTGGAGGCTCCTCTCAAGTTTGATTTTGGCGGCATGATGGCATCATTTCTATTTTTAGTAGGGATTAGGCTTGCATTAGGGTGTATTTATAGGATTAGGGTGTGTTTTAGACCATAGGATTAACCCTAGGTTAGATTAGGTCCGTCAGATTTTAGGAAGTTTCCAGAAACCAGCCCCAAAGCCTAACCCAAACTCAACTAGGTGCACCAGGCCAGCATCAGCCGACAGGGCAAGTCGACAGCCCTGTCGACAGCCAAGTCGACAGGCATGTCGACAGGCAAGTCGACAGCCCTGTCGACAGCCATGTCGACCAGGCTGGGCGGGAGTTTTCCCGCCCGGCCCCATTTCTGCATGTTTCGAAATTTGAACCTGAATTTTTAAATCTGTTTTGAACTTTGAATTTTCTGTAAACTTCATTGGGCCATAACTGGGCCATACGGACTCCGATTTACAAAATTTCGGATTCTATTCTGCGTATTTTTCCGAGACGAACGCAATGACGCAGCCCGTTTCCCCCAATTCTCATATTTGAGATTATTTATTCTGTAATTAGTGAATTTTAGCATTAACTGAAATTCGGGGTGTTACATTCTCCCCTCCTTAAAGGATTTCGTCCCCGAAATCTCTAAGCTAAGGAGAATGCATATCCTACCATCCAAACAACCATCTACTCAGTCCATCAAACACGAGCATCCATTGTTCTTAAAACAATTTCTAATGATGTATGAGCATATGCAAAAAGTGTGTGTATATGTTCCCTATCTAATGTATGAACATATGCAAACCATGATAGTGCCATGCATCCAATATGTATGCGAGAGAACCCTATCGACACATACTGTATCTATATGAGTGCACAATCATTCACCAAAATGCATCATCCATATGATAATTCAGCCATTATACATCCATAAATATAGCTATCTACACACAATTATATGCAATATGCAATATGAAGTGACTGAGCCGATCTAGTGTCTAAAGTGTGTGTATATGCATCCACGGGCAACCACTAGCAAACACTTGCATCCACATGCATCCATCAATCATAACATGTCTCAAACACATGTTTCAACCATAGGTTTACCCTATCTAAAGGTCAAAGGTACTAATGAGAGGATATACTAAAGATAAGATAAGCACTAGACAAACGATAAAGGAGACGTTTAAAGGACATTCCCTCAAAAAGGAATGGGTATAACGAACGCATCTTCGCTTCTGTCTTCCAAGTAGCATTGCTCTCACCTTCTCCCCTTTCCATTTTGACTAGTCGAACCTCTCTGTTTCTCAACTTCCCAATCTCTGACCCAAGGATGCGGGTAGGAGCTCGTCGAATAATCACATCACGCTCTACCTTTACTTCTTTAAGCAAGCTCGGCTCTACCGCCTTGGCGGTCTCATGTAGGCACTTCCTCAAATGTGACACATGGAATACGTCATGTACACCACTAAGTCTGTCGGGCAACTCCACCAATGGAAGATGCTCTTCCCATGTACCTCCAAAATTCAAGATACATTGCCTCAGAATACAATTCACCCTCTCGGTCTGACCGTCCGTCTGAGGATGATATGCGGTACTCAAACACAACTGAGTACCTACCGCCTCTTGCAAACTCTTCCAAAACTCTCTAGTGAAGATAGGATCTCGATCACTCACTATGCTAGAGGGTACTCCATGCAATCGAACTATCTCTCGAAGATATACTGAAGCTAACCATGGAGCGGTCCTCTTGCTCTTCACAGGTATGAAATGGGCGCTTTTAGTAAGTCTGTCTACCACTACCCAAATTCCCGTATTACCCTTTCTTGATCTGGGTAACCCGTCAATAAAATCCATCGAGACGCTATCCCACTTCCATTGCGGAACTTCCAATGGGTGAAGCAACCCACCAGGTTTCCTTTGCTCCGCCTTCACTTGTTGGCACACCAAGCATCGAGCGACATATTCGGCCACATCTTTCTTCATACCGACCCAGAAAAAAACCCGTCTCATGTCTTGGTACATCTTGTCCCCACCGGGATGAATGGTCATCCTAGAACGATGTGCATCATCAAGAATAGCCTTCCTCAAACCCTTGTCTTGTGGTACACAAAGTCTACCGTCTCTACGCAAGCACCCCTTATCGTCTATGGTGTACCTACTCAAATGGCTGGACGACTCCCCCCTTATGAGCTTCTCTACCAACTCAACCAACTGTGGGTCGTCCCTCTGTGCTTCTCCAATCCGTCCCAAAAGAGTAGACCTAACCTCCAAGGAGGCTAGCAAACTGGGTACAAAGTCAACGGAAGGTCTAAAGTCAAACATAGAAATAAACTCTAAGCTCCGTCATTCAACGAACAATGAACTCCAGGACAACCTTTTTCTACTTAAGGCGTCCGCTACCACGTTACCCTTGCCATGGGTATATGCTATCTCAAACTCATAGGATGCTAAGAATCCCATCCTAAATCATCACAACTGTCCATCTCTCACGCAGACCATCCTAGTCGAACTCGACATCCCCCAAATGCAAGCCCCAAAGGCCTAAACCAATATCAGACAACCACCCAAGGGATACCTCCTTCGAATTCAGACGTCCTACGTGAGATGATACTAGTAAAAACGGCTAAATAATTAAGCCCCTTGTCCAACTCTGGATGTCCTTGCCAGTCTCACTTCAAAACCACCGTTTATCCCATAACTGGCTTTGCTCAACCTATTGGGCACATATGAAAACTTATTTCGCTACTAGAAAAGACCAAGATGTTATTTACAAAGACCATCACGAACTTATTTAGGTACTCCCAGAACACCCTTCTCATCAAATCAATATGCGGGGGCGTTCGTCAAACCAAATGGCATCACCAGCCACTCATAAAAAAAACCCATCCGGAGTCCTAAAGGCAGTCTTCTCTATACTATCCTCAGCCACTCTCAACTGACGAAACCCCGTGGCTAAGTCCAACTTGTGAAACTACTGAGGCGCCAACTAATTGGAAAAAGATCATCAATCCTCGGCAATTGTGTGTCTATTCTTCTTTGTGAGTTTATTTAGCTCTCTTTAGCCTACACAAAGTCTGAGGGACCCATCTGCCCTCGTAGCAAAAACTACTGGAGCACCCCACTCCGATATACTTCGTCTTATGAACCCCTTCTCAAGCAACTCCCCTACTTGCTTATGGAGTTCCCTCCTCTCACGAGGAGCCATGTGGCGCACTGGTAAAGATACAGGTTTAGCATTATCCACCAGATATATTCGGAAGTCAATCTCCCGCTTCGGAGGTAAGCCCTTTACCTCCTCAAACACATCCGAGTATTCCCGGACCACTCTAACAGATTGCAAACTCTCGACCGAAGCGTCAAGCGATTCAAGATAACTTAGCATAACAGAATCCATGGGATTACAAGAGATCTCGAGAGTGTTACCCAAGCGGGTCATGAGCCTAACAACTCTCCTTTCGCAATCAAGAACAGCACCATTACTGGATAACCAGTCCATGCCCAAAATCAACCCATAGCCCGTGAAGCCCAAAACAAAAGCATCACATCTAAACTCAATGCTAAGTATAGAAATCTTCAAACCCAAACATATCATGGACAAATAAGTGGAGCCCCCAATTGGGTTTGAAACAACCAAGGGATCATCTACAAGACTGGTGTCTAAGTGCAGTGACTCAACTAACAATAATGAAATAAACGAACTCGATGCGTCAAAATCAAATAAAGTTTGAACCGGATAATCGAACAGAAAAAACTAGACTTTCAATGGGAAATAGTTCTACCTCTTTCCCGGATCGGTGGAACCGCGAGAGCCTGAACTTGCCCCCTTGCCTGAGCTGGTGCCAAAAGAACTTGCACCTGTCCTCCTGAGGTAGATCCCGTTCTTTTCCCCTTCTTTGGACAGTCTTTCTCTAAATGCCCTGCTTCGCCACAGTGGAAGCAGCCAGCCTTCCTCTTCTTGCGACAATCCTTGCTTAGGTGGCCTAGTGTCCCACAATTGAAGCACTTCTTCTTTCCCTTGCCATCGTTTCCTTTCCTACCCTTATTTTGTTGTTGAGGTCTCTTCTGATCTCCTTTCTTCTCGGGTGCTATAATAGCATTGGGGCCCTTCTCTTCCTCATGCATAAGTGCCATGTCTACTAGCTTCTCAAAAGTGGCCCCCCTAGGGATGTGAGACATAGCCAATCCGTGCATCGGTTCGTTCAAACCTTTAACGAACCCCAAAGCTTTCTCTTCCGGTGTGTTTACCAAGTCTATGTTGAACCTCGCTAACTGATTAAACTTGTTAACATATTCTTTCACCGACAAGTTCCCTTGCTTTAAGTTCAAGAACCTTTCCACGTGCATATTTTCTTCTGCTTTTGAGAGAAACTTTGCCTCAAACCTTCGCCTGAAATCCACCCAAGAGTCCACAGGGCGTTCTCCATTAGTGACCTCCCACCAGAACGAGGCCTCTCCCTCCATTAACCAAGCGTCTAACCTGACTTTCTTTCCCTCTTCCACTTCCAAGATTTCGATTAATTCTTCCGTCTCTTTCAGCCAATCCCTAGCTCCCACAAAAGGTTTCCCTCCCATAGCCTTAAACTTCCTACAAGTCATAGCAAAAGTATCCGCGCGAGGAGGAACGAGTGCAACGGGTGGAGGAGGAACATTTGCTGGACCTACAGCGGCGGCCCTAGCCTCTAACAACCTCCTATACCATACTGGTACCGCTATACCGTCCGGAAGATAAAGATCTTCAGCCATGCTGAGACGAAAAAGGAAAGATTCAAAACGGAGAATTCGAAAGATAAAGATATGGCTATCGGGGATTATGCTTTTCTTTCAAAAACTTTTCTCTTTAAAGACATGTTTTTGAAAATATCTCTTCCAAAAATGTTTTTAGAAAAATAGTTTTCTAAAAATTTTATCTGTTCCGGTAACCTTTGCTCTGATACCACGTGTAACACCCCACACCCGCTATGGTCACTCACTAAGGGAATGCCATAACATCGGTGGAGTATTTTAAGTGAATATAGAACAGAAAAATTACAACAAGACAGATATAAGTAATACTTGAGAATTTAAAACATCATTTCATTTCAGCGGAAAGCAAAACATGTTTGGTTACATCACAAAACCATAATAAGAGTCAAGTACAAAATATCCATCCTGATAAATAAAAATACATAATCCCAATACATGAACTGATAGCCATAAAAGAAAAGGGTAAGCTGAGCTCTACATCTAGGGTCCAAGCTCCAAGAGAGTAATAAAAGCAGCCGGATCAAAGCCCACTCGTGCTGGGCCCACTCTGAGAACCTGAGGGTTGGAAAAAGATAAAAACAACGGGGTCAGACATAAGTCTGAGCGAGTCCTATAACTTTAACAATGCAATCATTAAAGTAACCAGAGAAGACATAAGCTTGATATACGGTAACGTCTGGGGATGAATGGCTACACTAAGCAGCTTGGTAGACTTAGGATAAACTAAGATAACCGTAAAGACACATCTACCCACCCAAGGATAATTACTACACTGCACCACACCAGTCATTCCTACTTAAAGGTTGATCCCACTAAGTGTACTTAGTAATTTAGTAGTTTCGTGTACCCCTATCTGACTACATAGGTGTACCCACTACTCCCCAAGAGATCGGCTCCCTTACGTAGACACCCGTGCTGGTCCCACGATGGGGTGTATCATTCCCCAAAGTGGCAACCTGATAATATCAGCGGTGCACGGCTTTATATCTACACGATGCAACAACGACTTACCAACCAGCCCGGGTCCACACACGCATATGAAACCCGTTGGTCCTGCGTTGCCACCGCTAACCCGTTTTGGCCTCTTATAGTCAAGCCCAATATGCGTGTCCCGTCACTCGACTAGAGTCGTGCCCACTAAGATACGTTTGGGATATTGGTTGAAATGGGCCCCCACAAGCTACCACCTAAGCTTGCCATTTTATCTAGTGCATCCCACTTAACCCTTTAACCATGTCCACTTACATGTTATAAATTTTGGTTAAGTCATTAATCATATTTTAATTGCCATTCAAGGCACCCACTAGATTTCCACATGCCACCCAAAGCACTTACTTAACCCTTTAACCATGTTTTAATTACATGTTCCACTTTGGTTAAGTATTCTAATCGTATTTTCTATTGCCACCCAAGGCAACCCACTAGTCTCCTCATGCCACCCAAGGCACCCACTTAACCCCTCATGTCCATCTACATGCTAATATGGTTAAGTGTTTCTTAATTAATTAAGACCGTGATCTTCATAAAGACCTCTCACATTAGACTATCATTTATGACTGCTGGTTAAGCCGGTTGGGTCCGGGCAGCCTTATGTCATAACCGAGTCTAACCTCGTGTCTTTACATTGGTTACGTATTTAGTTTGTGCCTAAGACCTCTCACATTGGGCTAACATTTGTAGCAACTGGTTAAGCCGGTTGGGTCCGGGCAGTTTTACGCTACAACTGAGTCCAACCTCGTGTCTTAGTCGATTAATTACACTTAATTAATCACCCTCATAATTTATATTAATTATCCCTAATTAATTACACATTTTTAAGAATATGGGTAGACCTAACTAAATAGGTAAATTCCCAATTCCATAGTATGGGTAGACCTAACTTAATAGGTAAATTCCCAACTCCATAATATGGGTAGACCTAACTTAATAGGTAAATTCCCAATTATGTCCATTCATTTTATGTTATGCTTAAGCATACCAACTTTACACATTTCTGTTAACATGCATATTAACCCCATCGTTCCCCACGTAATTCGTTCTCATAACGTGACAAAATAAACGGGAAGATTCATCACAAATGTCATGGGTTTAACCAACATAGCATATAACTTTATCATGGGTTCAAAAGGTGTCAACTTGCATATATGAGCATACATTAAACCCAACTAGCATTTAACCCAAACTTACATTATGCATATCATAAAAAGAGACAACTTGCATATGAACTTGCACATAAACTTGCATATGAAATTACGCATAAACTTGCATATGAACTTGCACATAAACTTGCATGTGAACTTGCATGTCATACATAGAGGCAAACTCGCATATGTTATGCATATCATAAAAAGAGACAAACTTGCATATGAACTTGCATCATAATAGGGTAAACATGCATATGTATGCATAGCATACAAAGGTGTCATCTTGCATATGTATGCATCTTATTTAAAAAGGGTAGACTTGCATGTCATAATGTATGCATAAAACCAAACACTTAGCATGCATAAAATCAAATACTTAGCATGCATAAAATCAAATACTTAGCATGCATAAAACCAAACACTTAGCATGCATAAAATCAAATACTTAACATGCATAAACCCACATACTTAACTTGCATAAACATAGGGTTAACATTAAACATAGATTAGCAAACTAACATCATATCATATGATTTAAAACCCACAAATCCGCATACAAAACCGCATGATCTCATCATATCTCATCTACTTAATTTAGCAATTGGTTATTAAAGTGATAGAAACTCACCAAAACCAAGATAAGCAAACTTATGAAGTAGAACTAGTTGCTATACAAGAAGGAGATGATGATTAGAGGTTGATTAGCTTGCAACTTTCTTCATAAACTAGTGGAGGCTCCTCTCAAGTTTGATTTTGGCGGCATGATGGCATCATTTCTATTTTTAGTAGGGATTAGGCTTGCATTAGGGTGTATTTATAGGATTAGGGTGTGTTTTAGACCATAGGACTAACCCTAGGTTAGATTAGGTCCGTCAGATTTTAGGAAGTTTCCAGAAACCAGCCCCAAAGCCTAACCCAAACTCAACTAGGTGCACCAGGCCAGCATCAGCCGACAGGGCAAGTCGACAGCCCTGTCGACAGGCATGTCGACAGGCAAGTCGACAGCCCTGTCGACAGCCATGTCGACCAGGCTGGGCGGGAGTTTTCCCGCCCGGCCCCATTTCTGCATGTTTCGAAATTTGAACCTGAATTTTTAAATCTGTTTTGAACTTTGAATTTTCTGTAAACTTCATTGGGCCATAACTGGGCCATACGGACTCCGATTTACAAAATTTTCGGATTCTATTCTGCGTATTTTTCCGAGACGAACGCAATGACGTAGCCCGTTTCCCCCAATTCTCATATTTGAGATTATTTATTCTGTAATTAGTGAATTTTAGCATTAACTGAAATTCGGGGTGTTACAATATGGGACGAGGAATAAGGTGCCCCCGGTTTCGTTCAGACCCATAACAGACTTGCATGGATGTGTGTCTGACATTGGACTTCATTCTATGTGATTGATAGACATCAGTTGCATGGCGTGAATTGCCAATGTGGCATGCTAAGATGCAAATGATCAAGGCTTTTGTTGAAAAGTAGAGTCTTATGGTTGATGATCAAAGCACGGCTTTAATATAGCATAACTTTGTGTATATCGCTAATTCGCGAGCCTCACACCCCGGTGTGAACCAGAAACGGGAGAGGACCTCAGGGAGGACATGCATTTCTTTCTAGCTAGGAGTGGTATCATGGTATGGAGCCCATACATTTTTACTTATGTGGTTGTTGGATTACGAGGCACCTCAGATATATCGGTTACTACAGAGCCGATGGATATTGAGTCATTTGGCTCATTTACGCCCCATAGGGTGGGGAAAAGTATTGTTCAGGCATTTTAATCCACTTCGTCTGGATCGGCCCTGATTCTCCAAGGGTCACTCGAGCTCTGCTCCTGAGATATGGTAGGCTAGATTGTCTCGAAGCGGTAAGGACGATCCCTTTCATTGGTTCACAGATGGAAATCCAACTTCCAATACGTGACTTTGCTGTTTTAATTGTAGAACTAGTATGGCAATATGATAGATGGTACCCATGCCGTCTATGATTGATACATTTATATTTGAAGTTGTTTTATACACTATGCACTTATAATAGTATCAAATGATTTGTTTTAAATGTACCAAACATATTTGGCTATTATAAGGGAAAACTCTATCCTCCGGCTTGCGTTGCATTGTGTGATGGGACCTGAGTCTTATAATAGCTTCATTTTTCCAAAAAGCATTGCGCTGTTTTGTTATATGCACTTGTATTCTTGGGAGGAAACCCATTCCGTGTTACATGCCATGGTCCCTTGATATATCTGATTTTAAAGTAAAGTTTTAAATAATTATTTATTTCTTACACCAGTCACATGACTGACCTGAAGTTTATTGTTTTCACCTAAACTTTGGGTGCCCCTATTTTCCACGCGGGCAGCTAGTAGTTTTGGTTTCTGCAGATTTATTTTTGCAAGATCTTGGTTTACAGCTGGAGCTATATTTGGAATGCTCTGTATCCGTGTATTTCTTTTAGTTGTGTTATGTATTATTTTCCGCTGCTATGTAATGTATTTTAATCTCCGATATTTTACAATGTGTAATATTTATTCATACTCTGTATATTCTTGTACTCTGATGTAAATTGTTGTGATAAGCAATGAAATGTTCTTCTGTTTGTGTTCTGATTTGTTATGTTCTCAGACAATCCGTTCTTTCTCTTCTCTTCGAAGATTGGGGAAGTTCAGGTCATCATAGTTTGGTATCAGAGCTTTGGTTTACAGAGCTCGAGAACAAGACAATTAGAATCGAATGAAAGAATTCATCAGAGATTGGATTAGTAATACTCAATAAGAATGACTCGTTAGAGATGGGATCAGTAAATAAAAGTGAAAACAAATTTTGTTTTGAAAATTTAAACCTTATGATACGTATTTGAATATTATATTTAAATTGATTTTAGACAATCCAGTATATAAAGAATTTGCATATACGCCTTGCAAATATATATCCGAAGTTTTAATACCCTGGGTAGATATAAAATCACACTCTAGATGCCCGGGAATAATTCTGGTGATGCCGCGGCATCGTCAGTATTTATTTTCGAGTTACGAAAGTGAGATTTCTATATATTTCCAATTGACTGGTGTGAGAACCAAAACTAGATAGGATTTATTGTTGAAATTTGGCACCAAAAATGTGATTTTTGATTATGTATTAAAGTTATGTGTTTGAAACACTAATCAACTATTTGATTGTTGATTGTGTTGTTTGATTAATTAAAATTTTGAACAATTAAGCCAAATTGTATCAAATATTGAGCTGATTTGAAAATAATTAGAAATTGCATGCATATACATGTATATACATTGAACAGGTCATAGCAGGGAAGCTAAGCAGAGGAATAAAATTGATGCCCGTCAAATTAGGTACATGTATGCTATTTTCTTGGGTTTGGATGATTTTATGAGTCGATTGGCTAGCTGCCTGGCTTTTTTTTCTTTATGGATGATGACTGCCCTGCGTGGCTAGTTGCGATTTTAAATGTCTCCCCGTATAAAGGAGGTTATTGCGAAATTTTTCTAAAATTTAGGGTGTTACCCAAATTTTTGAAGAATTGGAAAATTCTTAGAAACTGAGAAGTTGAAGAATGAAAGCCAAACTGAAAGTCGAGTTGATTAGTTAAACAACTTCCAGCTCCATTCCTTTTCGAGGACAAAAACATTTTAATTAGGGGAGATTGTAACAACAAGGAAAATCGGAACCAATTTTAAAATTTATTTTGGCAATTTTAATGAATTTTGAATATTTAAAATGATTTATTTTAAATAATAACGACTAGAAATTTATTTTGAATAGAATTAGAACGTATAAATTTATTTAAAAAATGAAGTTAGAATATAAATATTTATTTTAATTATAAAAGAATTGAAAATGGCACGGTAGTTTGAAAATTCGATTTCTAATTTCAAATGAATGTACAGGATTCAAAACAAATCGGATTTTAGTAAAACCAGAAATACTTGAATCTATTTGAAAATATCTTTCAAATGAATGTGAAAAATCCAGAATACATAATGGGAATAAAAAGTTATGTCCAGTTGAAAATTCAGAATAGTCGCTATGGAATTTATATAATATATAGCTCTTAAAAATAGCGATTTTGCAAACGACCTTCGTTTTCGATGAGACCACTTTTGTTGGATCCGGAATGTCAAGTTATTGTCGGGTTTCAACTTTCATAATTTTTGGAATCAACATGTGAGCGTGGTGGATTTGAACGTGTTTGGTCAATTCAGTTTGAATTTAATCGACTAGAAAAAGACCATTTGTCCCCAAATTCGATGAAAGTAGTTTTGTTAGGACCATATCATCAAAACATAGCTAGATTTATTTTTCTGGAATTTTAGGAGTTAGTATGTGGCCCCGGTAAATTAAAATGTAAGTTCAAATTAAAAATATACCAATTTAGATTTTAATTTAAGGAAAAACTAATCAAAACGATATAATTGGCTTTCGCGACATATTCCATTGCGTCCAAAATGAGGGAAATTAGCTGGGGGCATCAGGTGGTGGGTTCGATTTGGAGGTCGAATGGATAGGGTTATATATATTTTTCTCAACCCTCATTTTTCATTAAATAACCCCCCTTGACCCCAATACCCAGCCCATCTCCAAATTGATCGTTCCCATCACCGCCTCCTAGCGATCGCCGCCACCGTGCCACTGGCCTACCACCACTGTGCACCCCTCCGCCCCCGCTAACGACGTCGCCCCCACAACCATGTCCTCCCCTTCGAACGGAAAACCCTCCTAAGCCCTACAAACCCGCCGCCGACTATTCCTAGGCCCGCCTACGACATGCCGCCTCCTCCCTTGGTTCCAGACCCCCAGTGCCACCAACCCCCGCCACCACCTGTAACAACCCGGGAAATCCGAACCAATTTAAAAATTTTATTTTAAATAAATTGGTTAGAAAATGAGCCTGAATTTAAAATTTTTAATTTTAAATAATATTAGAGGCAGTTAAAATAGTCAATTTTCAAACGACCTCTGTTTTCTACGAAACCACTTTTGTTGGAACCGGAATGTCAAATCATTGCTAGGTTTCAATTTTTAGAATTTTCCGATTTAGTATGTGAGCGTGGCAAAAGAAACTGTGCTTGGTCAAATACAGTCAAAATTGAACGACTGGAAAATAGCCATTTTTTGAACTGTCTCAGAATTCGACGAAAATAATTTTGTTGGATTCGTATCGTCAAAACATAGCCAAAAATATATTTTTTGGATTTTTCGGAGTCCGTATGTGGCTCCGGTGGATTTTTGATTATGTCAGAATTAATTAATAAAATAATTAATTTTAAATTCGAAAAACGAGGGCTGAGATGACCTCTTGGGCCTGCGGGACATAGCTAGATGGATCCTGACTAGGGGTTATTAGCTAGGAAACATAGTCGTTGGGCTGAAATCCGAGCAAGTGGGTAAATGGACTTTTATTGGATTAATTAAATAATTAAACATAACCCTAATATAATATTATTTAAACCCCCTGTAGCATCGTATTCTTCTTCCCCGATCTCAAATTTCAGCCGCCCCCTCTTCATTCCTTCCCCCTCCAAATTCTCTCTCCACACAAACAATTACCCTATGCTCCTTCAGAGTTTTCTCTAGGATTCTCCTTCCTCTTCATTTCTAGACAAGTTTCACCTCCTCTCGTGCCCCGGTTTCAGAGAACCGCGCCCCAGAAGCCCGCACCTTTCAGCCACCACCGACCTCCCCAGGTGCCGCCGCACCCTCCAACGTGCTAGGCGCACGTAGTCCCTTCCAAGCCTGACCACCTCCAACAAACCGCGCCTCAACCAACCTTCCTACCTCCTGAAAACTGAAGTTAAAGTTTTGAACAATTCTGAAAAGTCACGGCCAATTTATTTGAAGGAGGAAGAGAGGTTAATTCCTTAATGACTTCTCTAATTAATTAATCTAATTTATTTTATAACTTGTTTTGATCATAATTAATTCGTTTCAATTCGATGATTTCAGCGCGCTGTGATCGTATTGAGCAGATCTACGCTCCTGGACTGAAACAGAGCAATTCAGAACAACTTGAATTTTGGGCAAATTTCTCAACGACTGTGAGATATTTTTTATTTTAAATTAATTAGTTAATTAATTTATATTTTTCTATAATATTCGTTTCAGATCTGATTTGTATGGATGTGTTATGATGATTGTCTGTTGGATGTTATGATTTACCATGGTCATTGTTGTGTGTATTTGAACATTTCAAATGTATGTTTGATTTTATTGAATTGAGTTATATAATCAATTCAACATCCGTTTATATGATAATGTAAAAAAAAGAGAAATTATAGATCTACGTACAAAAAGGGAAAAGAGAGAAAAGGGAAAATAAAATTTCCTTTTTACTTGAATATATGTGATTCAATATGGAAAATAAAATTTCCTTTTATTTGAATGTACTCGATTTGACAAAGAAAATAAATTTTTCTTTTTATTTAGATGTATTTGATTCAGAATAGAAATTAAAATTTTCCTTTTATTTAAATTGATTTGATGCTACATAAAAGGGGAAAGTTTATTTTTATTTTTGTGCTTCAACACAAGTAGTAACATGCAAAGGAAATGTCTATTTTTATTTTGTGTTTTAACACAAATATTTTCATATAAATAAAAAGTTCTCTTTATTTATGTTTTAATGCAAATATCTACTTAGAAAATAAAATATTATTTTTATTTGTGTTTCTAAACACAAAGATTATATAGAGCATTAAATTATCTTTATTTGTGTCTTTAAAACACAAATATATGCATTGGTCATTAAATTATATTTATTTGTGTCTTTAAAACACGAATACATGCACCGTCATTAAATTACATTTATTTGTGTCTTTAAACACAAATACATGCACCGTCATTAATATATATTTATTTATTTATTTATGCTTTAAACACAAATCCATGACCCGCCGTTGAAATACATTTTATTTGTGTCCTTATACACAAATGCAAACATCGTATACTGAATTATATTTTATTTGTGTCTCTAACGCAAAAATATACGTCGTACATTGATTAACTTTTTTTTATTTGTGCTGCAAAACACAAATATTACGTGGAACATTGAGTGACATTTTTTATTACGCTTTAAAACACTAATATTCAATAGAAAATTAAAATACATTTTTATGTGTGCTTTCAAACACAAATTTTACATGAAGAATAAAATTTCATTTTTGTTGCATTCCTCGATGCAAACAAAATGTAGAAAATAGAATCTCATTTTATTACACCCCGTAATGCAAATGTAATGTAGAGGAAAATATAATTTATATTTTTGTGTTTGCATACAAATGCAAACGCTACTTTAAAATATAATTTACATTTTTGTGTTTGCATTCAAATGCAAATGCTACTTTAAAATATGATTTACATTTTTTGTGTTTGCATGCAAATGACCAATGCTACAATAAAAATAAAAAGGTACATTTTCGTGTTTGCATTCAAATGCAAACGCTACATGTAAGAGGGAAGAGACGGTTTTAATTTATGTTTACATTCTATAAATGCAAACAAAATAAGAATAAGAATATGTTTTTGTTTGCGATTTTAGTTCCAAACAAAATTGGAAATGTAAAATATGTGTGTTTTTGTTTGCAATTTTAGATGCAAACAAAGTAGAAATTAAAGTTACATTTTGTAGCAAAATTTAAATGGGGATAAATTAGAGAAAGAAAAAGATTATATTTTTATGTGTTTATTTACATTCCTTGGTGTAAATAAACAGAAAATAAAATACGCTCTCTTATTTACATTCCTAGATGTAAATAAGATTTAGAAATTAAAAGCTATATTTTTATTCGCATTCTTTAAACACAAATAAATCACGAAAATAGAAATATAAGTTTTATTTGCATTCCCGAGTGCAAACATAAAATGAGAGTAAAAATTTACATTTCTATGTAAATTTTAAAGAATAGTAAAAGAATCATATTTAGTCTAAAAATATGTTTACTTTTAAAAATAAAATAAAATTTACATTTTTGATGTGATATTAAAAGTGTAAGAAAGAAATTCTCATTTTACTCATAAAAATGAATTAAACAAAAATATTCATTTTTGTTCATCAGAAGGAAATCAACAAATTTACTTCTTGAAATAAAATGGACAAAATAAAATATTCGTTTTATTCGTTGTGAAGGAATTTACACCTAGTATGATTAAGAAGGTTGAAATCCTGATTTAAACGTTAGAATTTGTGAACAAACTAAAAAATAAATTTATAGTCAATTACTATAAAAATTGGTGCATGAAATAAAACACATTTTAATAGACAAGATATACTTAAGTTGTGATTGGCATTATTCAGTTCCTTTATTGGTGTGATATGCATGTGGGTGAAAGCGCTTGAAAATTTATATTTAAAAATATAAATAAAATTATAACGAATCGAGCGTGGTAGTTCGCGTTTCGGCAATCGTAACTTTAAACGATTATACCGAGAGATCCGACCGTCGGATTTTCCTAAAACTGGAGCCGTTAGGACCGCTTTGGGAAGATCTTTCCAATGAGACAAATTTTGTCAAAATCCAATGGTTAGATTTCAAGATATGTGTAAATCAAATTTATTGAAAAACAGCGCCAGGGCCACCCTCTGACCCGAAGCGTCGTTTAATTAATTTGAACTATATTTTCATATATATATAAATAAAAATAGCGTTAAATCGTTAAAGATTAATATTAACGATATGAGATGATTTAAATGATAATTATTCGATAATTATTTGAAAAGTCCGAGTTCTACTCATTTCAAATAATTATACATCAATGAAGAGACGAAGATGGTGTTGAAGACCGGCGATCTTCACATCGAACGGATGTATTGCTACCAAGGTCCTCGATAGGAGTAGCTACCCTGAAGGGACTTCGGTGGTAGTCGTCCGAACGTATGTGCTGATTTTTCGGATATACGAGAGCCTCTTAGGTATCTCCGGTTCCGTTCATACCCAGAACAGACTTGTAAATGGAAGCATGTCTGATGTTGAACTTCGTACCATGTAAACTGATGTCTGTTGATATACAACCGTTGGTGGCAAGAGAATTTATTCTTTCGCTCAACATCCTTAGAGGTTGTGTAATGATAGATGTTAATTTCATGGCATGGATTGTCAATGGGACACGCGAAGATGCAAATGATCAAGGCTTTGTTGAAAAGCAGGCCTTGTGGTAGATGATCAAAGCATAGTCTATTTAGGCATAGCTTTGTGTATATCGTGACTTCGCGAGCCTCACACACCAGTTGAGTCTAAAACGGGAGATGGGAACGCAGGGAGCGCACACACTTCTTTCTAGCTAGGAGCGGTGTTGGGCTTTAACACGACCCGACATTTGCTTATGTGGTTGATGGAATTTTTGCGAGGCCTCGGTTTATTCTTATCGGTCGCCCTCGGCCGATTTGTAGGTCCAATAGGATCGGGGAACGTGTGTTCAGGCATAACTAATCCACTAAAGTATTTGTGGACTGGCCCTGCTGTATCCAAGGGTTCGCCAGCGTCCGAATCCTGAGACATTGCTAGAGTGTCTCGAATCGGTCAGGAGCTCCTCCCTAGCCTTGACTTATGATGGAAACCCAATTACCAATACGCCCCATGCGGTTTTGATTGCATAACTAGTATGGCAACATAGTAGATGGTAGCTATTCCGTCTAGGATTAATATTATAATTGAAATATTTTCTTTAAACATATACACACTAATAATAATATCGTATTTTGCGTATTTATCATCTTTTGACCATTATAAGGTAAAACCCTATCCTTCAGTTTGCGTTGCATTGTGTGATGGGACTTGGGTCTTATAATGGTTTCATTTTTCTAAAAAGCATTGTGTTATTTAACGTTAAACTTTATTTATTGCACTGATAATCCCATGGAATAAACCCGTTCCGCGATAGTGGCGTGGTCCTCGTGATTGTCAAACCCGTTAGTTAATTAAGATATCTCATACCAGTCCTATGACTGACTCGTAGTTTGTTTCACCTTTTGCAAACTCGGGTGCCCTCTTTTACACGGGCAACCAAGTGACAGGTTAGGTTTGGACACTCGCTAGATGGAAGCTTGTTGATGGAGAGGCTGAAGAAACTTTCTTTTTATCTTTTATTTTCTGCTTAAGACTTTGAGACAGTATTTAGATTTGATGTAATTTGAGAGATTGAGACTCTATTCCCTTTCTTTGAGACATCTATTTTGTTAAGTGTAATTATGTGCTGCATACTCTGATGTTTCAGTGATGATGTTTCAGTGATGACATTTCTTTCCGCTGCAATGATTTATATGTTCTGCTATACTCTGAGATCTGTTATTGTTCTAGTTATGTTGTATTCCATACGATTTTCCTTACTTTCGTTACACGGGAGTTTGGGGTCGTCACATTTGGTATCAGAGCTTTTGGTTAACCTTAGCTTTGGAATATAACATTTTTAGAACAATTCGTCTAGATAGAATCAGTAGTGTTCTAAGACGAGAGGTTCATTAGAGATAGGATTAACAATATCCTAGAATGAGATTAAACAGATAGCACATATTTATCAGTCATTACTTCATTATCACCTGGACATGTCTCTACTTTTAACCTTCTCTTCGAATTTATCATTTCCTTTGGTTTGACTCTTTCCATGATGGTACAGATTGACTGAAAGATGAGTACGAGAGCTAGGACAAGAGGAAGAGGTTGTGGCGGAGTAGCTGGTAGGGGTAGAGGGAGAGATACACCCCCAACTGAGCAAGACCAACCCAATTCTGAGGTCGAGGAACCACCACCACCCCCAGTTGCTTTTGACCTGGATAAAGTGGCGAAGAAAATCAAGAATCTTGGAGCAGTGCATTTCATTGGTAGAGAGACGGTGGTAGAAGCGCAAGAATGGCTTAAGACGATGGAAAAGATCTTGGGAGGTTTGGAGCTTGAGGATCACAGGAAGCGTTTTATGGCAGTATGGTTCATGCAAGGACAGGCTCAAACTTGGTGGGAAATAGCCATGATAGGGAGAGACGTCGCAGAGATAACTTGGATGAGATTTAAAGAGCTCTTTAACGAAAAGTTTATTCCGCCTCATGAAGTGGAACGTCTACACGATGAATTTGCTAACCTGCAGCAAGGCACCATGGCCATTGCAGAGTACGTGAAGAAATTTGAGGATCTATCTAGGTATGCCCCTGAGCTAGTACAAAACGCCTTACAGAAAAATAAGAGGTTCATAAATGGGCTTGCAAGGCGATACCATAACAGAGTGACAGCCCACATTGAGAGCCCATTTGCCTAGCTGATAGAGATGGCATGCAGAAACGAAGAAATTTATCAGAAGGGTGCTCAGCTAGAAAAGGCCAAGAATCAAGCTAATAAGAAGAAGGAGGCGGACAAGAAACCAGGGGAAGGCAGTTCTTCGACTACAAAACCTCAGGGAAACAAGAAGAGAGACAAGTCTAAAGTCAGATGCTTCAACTGCCAGAAGATGGGACATTTCGACTATGAGTGCAGGGCCCCGAAGAAGCCAAGGAGGAACGAGTCTGGGCCAAGCCAAAGCAGTGGACAGAATCCCCATGGTCCAAAAGAGTGCTACAACTGCCACAAGCCTGGACACCTTATCAAGAATTGCCCTCTGCTCAAGAAATCTGAGGTAGCTCACGTCTACGAAGATACGGCTGCACCGGCTTCTTCTGAAGGAGCAGGTAAGCCTGATGTTTTAGGCGGTACTCTTAACATTAAGAATATTCCCATTACTGTCTTGTTTGATACTGGTGCGTCTAGAAGTTTCATATCGAATGATACCATTAAAAAGCTTGAACTGAAACCAAGAAAACTTAAGGAACTGATTAAAGCCCATAGCCCGATAGGAGGTTCACTTATTCTTGATCAGTACTGCAGAGTGCCCATTTCTTACTCTCACTTCCTATTTCCTTTCAATTTAATCATCATGAACTTTTCTGGATATGATGTCATACTTGGGCTAGATTGGCTAACGAAGTATGGGGCTGAATTGCTGTGTGCTGAAAGGGTAGTTAAAATTAAGACAAAATTTGGGAATATAATGGCTATACCATGCCACGGCTCAGCCACAGATAGAAAAGAATTCTGGTCTTCTTTAGAAGTCACCCCTCCTTCTATTGGAACTATCCCCATCGTCAAAGACTATGCTGATGTATTTGAAGAAGTAAACAGCTTACCTCCCCGTAGAGAAATCGATTTCAGAATTGACTTGGTTCCTAATGCAAGACCTGTGGTGCATCCTATTAGGCGAATGTCGCCAAAAGAAAGAGAAGAGCTGAGCAATCAAACTAAGCAGCTTTTAGCCAAGGGTCTGATTAGACCTAACTTTTCAAAATGGGGTGCAGCGGTGGTATTTGTCCCAAAGTCAGATGGCACACTCCGTATGTGTGTAGACTACCGCGATCTAAACAAGCAAACGATGAAAAACAAATATCCATTGCCTCGGATTGATGATCTTCTAGACCGTCTGCATGGAGCACGAGTATTCTCTCGGATGGACCTAGCCACAGGATTCCATCAACTACGCATTGCAGAAGAGAGTATCCCCTTAACTGCTTTCAGAGGGCCTGATCTATTTTACGAATGGCTAGTAATGCCTTTCGGTCTATGCAATGCCCCAACATACTTTGTAGATTTGATGAATAGAGTGTTTCGTGGTGTTCTAAATAAATTTGTGCTAGTGTTCATTGATGACATCCTTATCTTCTCTAAAAGCACTGTTGAGCACGAAAAGCATTTAAAAGAAGTCTTGGAGATTCCACGGAGAAATATATTGAAAGCTAAATTCTCCAAATGCATATTTTGGCAAGAGGAGGTGAAATTCCTCGGCCACGTGGTATCAAACGAAGGCATCTCTGTAGATCCAGGAAAAATTTCAGCCATCCAAGACTGGAAACAACCTACTACCTCCACAGAGGTCAGAAGTTTCCTAGGGCTGGCTGGCTATTATCGAAAATTCGTTAAGGATTTTTTGAAATTATCTTGTCCACTGACTAAGCATACAAAGAAGCACACCAAGTTCGTTTGGACACCAGAATGCGAGGCAGCTTTCCAAGAGCTGAAACAGAGATTGATCACTGCTCCTGTGTTGACCATCATAGATGGCAATGAGGATCTGAAGGTCTGGACAGACGCTTCCAAAGAAGGTATTGGCGCGGTGCTTATGCAAAGGGGTAGAGTGGTAGCATACGCTAGCAGGCAATTGAAACCGCATGAAAGGAATTATGCCACTCATGATCTTGAGTTAATGGCCATTGTATTCGCTCTAAAGATATGGAGGCATTATCTCTTGGGGGAAAAGTTCGAACTATATACGGACCACCAATCCTTGAAGCATCTATTTACCCAAAAGATCTTGAACTTAAGGCAACAGCGTTGGATTGAATTTCTTGCACCCTACGACCTGGATATCCTATACACTCCGGGAAAAGCAAATGTAGTGGCAGATGCTCTCAGCAGAAAGAACATGGCCAACACCAATCTTATCCTTGCCCATCTCATTATTACTCCTTCTTTGATCGACAAGATCTCTGTCCTTCAAAAAGATGATGAGTTTATCCAAAAGATTAGCAAAAGAATTTGAGAAGGCGAAACCACGAGCTTTCAAATTGATGACAAAGGAGTTTTGAGGTTACAAGGCCGAATTTGCGTCCCAAACATTCCTGAACTAAGAAGGGAAGTTATGGACGAATGTCACAAATCCAAGCTCAGTATTCATCCTGGAGTAAGCAAGATGTACCACGATCTTAAGCGTACCTTTTGGTGGAGAGCAATGAAGAGGGACATCTCCATATATGTTGCCAAGTGCCCCACTTGTCAGCTGGTCAAGAGTGATCAGCAAAAGCTAGCAGGTCTATTGCAGCCATTAGGAGTTCCTAATTGGAAGTGGGACGAAGTTTCTATGGACTTCATTGATGGTTTGCCTCGGACTAGGAGAAGGAATGATAGCATATGGGTGATTGTAGATCGCTTGACGAAAGCTGCTCATTTCATCCCCGTCAAATCCAATAGAACGGCTCAAAGTTTGGCACAGCTTTATTTAAGAGAGATAGTCAGACTGCATGGAGTTCCCAGCAGCATTGTCAGTGACAGTGATCCAATATTCACTAGCAAGTTCTGGGAAGCTTTCCAAGAAGAGCTAGGAACCAAGTTGAATATGAGAACAGCTTATCACCCTCAGACAGACGGCCAGACTGAGAGGGTAAACCGTATCTTAGAGGATTTGTTGCGAGCATGCATCCTTGACTTTGGCGGTTCATGGGAGGATCATCTGCACGTAGTGGAATTCTCTTATAATAACAGCTATCAAGCGAGCCTGCAAATGTCGCCATTCGAAGCTTTATATGGCAGGTCATACAAATCTCCGGCATGTTGGGTGGAACCAGGCAATAGAATAGTCTTGGGTCCCGATACGATTCTGGAAGCAACGGATAAAGTTGATTTTAATTAAGAAGCGTTTGCTGGCTGCTCAAAGCCGACAGAAGAGTTATGCAGACACTCGAAGAAGAGATTTGGAGTTCTCTGTTGGTGATCTTGTATACTTTAAAGTGTCCCCATTAAGAGGTGTTATTCGATTTGGGAAGACTAGAAAATTAGCACCCCGATTCACTGGCCCGTTTCCTGTTCTTGAAAGGATTGGTACTTTCGCTTATAGAGTGCAGTTACCCGACTGGCTGCCAGGGGTTCACGATGTATTTCATGTATCCCAACTCAGGAAGCATGTTCATGATCCAGATTTAGTTGTGGAGGAAGAAGCACAACGAGATTTGGAAATTACTCCGAGCTTAGCCGTAAAGAGAGAGCCAGTAAAAATTGTGGGCAAGGAAATTAGAGCTTTGAGGAACAAGAAGATCAACCTCGTCAAAGTCCAATGGAGCAGGGATCCTAGAGACTGCACTTGGGAGACCGAAGATAGCTTCAAGCAAGCCTATCACAAGTGTCGAGTGGATATCTCCGAATAACTTTATGAGAACGTTAGGCTAACATCCCTATTAACTTTCAAAATTAAAAAAAAGTCCAGCCGCTGTAACATTAAAAATTAGGTCCCTATTTTTGAATCCGGGTCTATTATTTCCAGTTTTACCCTTATGTCGCCTCATAAACCAAACCGCGACTACATACAACAAATCAATGTTCTAAATCAGTCGATCAACAAAATAAATCAAACCCTAATCGCGATCTTCACTTAATCTCGATCTTCTGAAAACTGGAAAATCATTTTCATTTTATCAACAATGGTGCGAGGGAAGGTATATTTTTGTATTCTTTATTTCATATTTCACTGTTTATGAAAAATGTATATTATAGATTGTAAACAACAGTAATCGAAAGTGATTGTTGCAAATATTGTACTTAGTTACTAAAAAACTTCAGTATTTACTGATTTTTCGAATTATTATCAAAATTTGCTGTTACTTAAAATTGTTGCATCCTTGAATGCTGTTAGTGTAAATTCTTGCACGTTTGTGTGGTTATATTAATGATAGTCGCATGCGTAACTGTTATTATTCATAATTTTATTCCGGATAAAATTATTAATATGGTTTTATTAATGTTTGTTGCTTGATTACATAATTTTATTCCGGATAGTTGCACACTTTTGTGCTATTATTCATGATAGTTGCACACATGTGTGATTTTATTCACGATAGTTGCATTCTTGGATGATTTTATAATGGATAGTTGCATACTTGATGCTTTTATTCAGCATAGTCGCACGCTTGTGTGCTTTTATTCAGCATAGTTGCACACTTGTGTGCTTTTATTCAGGATAGTCGCACACTTGTGTGCTTCTATTCAGAATAGTTGCACGCTTGTGTGCTTTTATTCAGGATAGTCGCACGCTTGTGTGCTTTTATTCTGCATAGTTGCACGCATGCGTGCTTTTATTCAGGATAGTTGCACGCTTGTGCGCTTTTATTCAAGATAGTTGCACACATGTGTGATTTTATTCACGATAGTTGCATTCTTGGATGATTTTATTACGGATAGTTGCATACTTGTATGCTTTTATTCAGCATAGTCGCACGCTTGTGTGCTTTTATTCAGCATAGTTGCACGCTTGTGTGCTTTTATTCAGGATAGTCGCACGCTTGTGTGCTTTTATTCTGGATAGTCGCACGCATGTGTGCTTTTATTCAGGATAGTTGCACGCTTGTGTGCTTTTATTCAGGATAGTTGCACGCTTGATTGCTTTTATTCAGGATAGTTGCACGCTTGTGTACTTTTATTCAGGATAGTTGCACGCTTGTGTACTTTTATTCAGGATAGTCGCACGCTTGAGTGATTTTATTCAGGATAGTTGTAAGCTTGTGTGCTATTATTCAGGATAGTTGCATGCTTGTGTGCTTTTATTAAGGATAATTGCATGCTTGTGTGCTATTATTCAGGATAGTTGCATGCTTCTATGATTTTACTCACGATGGTTGCATTCCTATATTCTATTATTCAGGATATTTTCTTTCTTATATGCTTTTATTCAGGATAGTTGCACACTTCTGTGCTATTATTCAGGATAGTTGCACACTTGTGTGTTATTATTTATGATAGTTGCACGATTGTGTAATTTTATTAAGAATAGTCGCACAAAAGTGCTCAAATATCTTCATATATTCAAAACTTATTTAATTTTTTTTTTAACCCTTATTACAGAGAGCAAATGTTGAACAAGGAGATAATGAAGAGATTAAAAAAGAAACAGCAATAATTCTCACAGAAAACCTTTCAAAACATGCACCAATAATCAAACGAAGAAAAATTGAAGATGAACAAATGCTTCCCAGGAAGGACAATGTTTATAGAAATAATATTAAGGCGTTCATTGAGTTGGTGGAAAACATTAACAAAGATCAACTATTTACAGCACAACATTCAAAATATTTGAAAAAACTGCCGCTCTACAAGTTTATTAACATGATTTTTGATGGGCTCATTTCACCTGCAGAAACCATTAAAAATTCTACAACTTTAGATCTCATCATCAAGAACTACAAGAAGAACTTAAAATATTTTCAGTTTGGTGATATCATGCTAACTTTTACACAAGAAGATGTTGCAGATTTACTAGGTGCTCCAATACAAGGACAAATAATAAAAACAACAGGGCACTCGAAAAAGAACGAGAAGGAAGATGAAAAATATAAATCGTTCATGGAAAGAAATTTTAAAGGAGAAGCCTCAGTCAACAAGAAAAATATAAAGAGACATATTTTTTTGACATTAAAAGAAGACACAGCCGAATCAAAATTTGATGCAGTGAAGCTTATTCTTCTTTATTTGGCCGCAACATTTCTTCTAACAAACACAAAATACAGCTTACCATGGACCTTGATTCCATATTGTGTATGCAGCCAAAAATTAATGAAAATATCTTGGCCAAAAACCATACACAACCATCTCATAACCCAGGTGGAAAAATACTGTGATACACCACGCAAGATTAATGCTTGTGTGACACTATTGCTGGTACTATTTTGAACTTTTTTGTGTTTCTTATTTAATTATTGTTCATTCTAATATTTTTTTTTTCAGTGGTGGGTTTGCGAAAAAACCTATGTTCTAAAAAATACAAAGAAAGAATACAGTGATGTATATCCCCTGGCTGCAAAATGGGATATAAAATTGTTGAAGCCAAACATGTTAATAAACATCAAATACACAACTGTAAGTGATATTTAATTTTGAATAATTTTTTAGTGTCATATTAAAAATGTTGCATACAACTATGCAGATATATAGGAATAGTTACATACTTGTATGCATCTATTATAAAGAGGTGCGTCCATGTGTGATTATAATCATAACAATTGCACGCATCTATGTGTCTATTCACAACAGTCAAATTCAGTTTCATATATTTGTGCATATATTTTGAACAGAAGCATCTATGTATTCATCTGTATAAAAAATGCATGGATGTATGCACTTATTTTCTACAGATGCATACTTTACTGCATTTATTTTCAGTATTAGTTGAACATTTGCTCCCTTTGTTTTCAGGAGTCCCAAGGAAAGGATTTAGAACTGTTAGAACAAGCTATTTACAAAGACAAAGAGTACGAAGCGGTTTACCAAAAACGGGTGGAAAATTACATGAGCTTGATAGTAAAGCTACAACAAGAAAATAAACAACTTAAACAGGAAAATTTAAGGCTAAAAAAAAGACTACAAGGACTTGCTGACAGTGAGGAATCTAAAGAAGATGAAAGTGAGGAAAATAAGGAGAGTGACGAAAACGCTGATAGTGAGAAAATTAATGAGAGTGAAGAAAGCACTGAGAGTGACGAAAGCACTGAGAGTGAAGAAAAGGGAAGAAAAGTACAACTTCGAATAAAAGATGCAAATGCAATTGAAAATGAGGATAATGATGAAAGTGAGGATAATGACAATGAAAGTGAGGATAATGAAGAGGAAGAGGATAATGAGGATAAGATTGAGAATGAAAGTGACAATGAAAGTGAGGCTGAGTATGACGATGAGAGTGAGAATGAAAAGCAGAAAAATGATAATATGAACAATGACAATGAAAGTGAAAATAATGACGAGAGTGAGGATGAAAAGCAGGAAAAGCTTAATATGAACGATGAAAATGAAGATGAGAATAATAATGCCGATGATGATGAGAATAAAAGTGCCGAAGGTGACAAGAATGAAATTGTTGACAGAGATAATGTGGAAAAAGAAAACACTGCAGAAGAAGAAGGAAATGAAGAACCGCAAAAAAATTTAGATGTTGGCATGCAGGATAAAGATAAAAAAGCTGATACAAGAAATATTGATCCGATTGATAACATGGAAGTAGATACAGAGAAGAACAATGATGAGGTTGGACAGAAGGAAGAGGAGCCGGAGAAGGAGGCGGAGAAAAAACAGAAAGATGTGGAGAAGAAACAGGAGCCAAAGAAGCCAGAGAAGGAGATGGAGAAAGAAAAGAACGTGGTGGACAAAGAACAGAAGGAGGTGGAGAAAGAACAGAAGGAGGTGGAAAAGGAAAAAGGTAAAAAAATAATTATAGTATTCTGATGGTAATAAATAATGAACACATTATTTAGTTTCAAGCAATACAGTATAACAAAATTATTGCATTCTTATGTGCATCTATTACTAATTGTTGCATGCTTGGGTGCATTTGTTCAGAATAGTTCTATGCTTGTTTGCAACTATTCAAAAATAGTTGCATGTTTGTGTGCAGCTATTTCTGAATAGTTGCTTGCTTGTGTGCATCTATTCACTTATTGATGAGATTAATAATATGTAAATAGATAACATGGAAAAGAATAATGATCATAAAATTGATGATGAAAAATCAAAAGACATAAAAGAGCTGGAGAAGAATAATGACAACGGGAAGCAAAAGAAGCTGAAGCTTCAAAATGTTAGAAATCAAAAAGGTAAAAAAAAATAAAAAAAATTTCTAATGGTAATAATGTTCCAAATAGAAAGTTTCCATCAATACATTGCTAATATCTTATATTATTCTCAGCTGCAGCCCAAAAAAACAGGAAAAAACAGGAACAAACAGAAACCGTGATTGTTGAGGATTATGAGATGAGAACAACATCAGAAGAAACGAATGTACGAACAAAAATGGACGTCAGGAAATTTAACAATGTTAAGCAACTACCAGAGGATCAAATCCAGAAACTAGAAGCATATTTTTCAAATTCAGACCTGGGGTAAAATTACTTAAAAACTTAATTAAATTTTCTAAATGTTTTAATTAAAAATAAAAGTTGTATATATATATGCAATTATTAAGATTAGATGCATAGATCAGTGCTAATATATTTCTAGAAATTCTCTAAATATATTACATAAATTAGCAGTAGAAGTGCATACCTTAATGGCGACGCAGACATATACATTTTTGGAGTTTCATTGGTTGATTTAATAGCTGGAGGATTCCTTGACTCACAGGTATAGCCGCAGTCAAATTCAAATATAGTATCATATGATGATTATTAGCTGGAAGTTTTCCTTAACATTTACAATCTACTAATTTAAACAGATAATTGACTGGTGTGCACATGAGCTCAACAACGACCATCCAGAAATCATGTACATCAGAACTATTGCTTCTGTAAGTTTTTATTAATTTTCTAGCAAAATTTTCTTGTAACATCAAAAATTTTGCTCACTAAAATGATTACAATTACAGGCATTAATTAAGAATGAATCATCAGAAAACAGAGAGTATTTGATAAATAAAAAAGTGCAAACATTCTACAACACAAGCACAAAAATATTGATTCCTATCCACGAAGGAAACCATTTTTCATTGTTAGAATTTATAAAAGACAGTAGAAGATGGATACATTACGATTCCAACAAAAATCGTTGTGAAGGAGGAAATCACCAAAGACTTGCAAGAGATTTTGTATGTAAATTGAAGATAATTGACATTCAAACTAGTATATAAACTGTTATAAATAGTCATATGTATGTGTTTTTTTATACATATACAGAGAATTTACATCAGTGGATTGCTGAAAAAGCTAGAGAACAAGAATTTTCAGAAACATGGACAACTTGAAATTGCTAATTGCCCACAACAAGGCGCCACGTAAGTAAATAAAAATAATTGCATACTTGTATTTACAATTATTTTACACTTGTATGCATACTTGTATTTACATACTTGTATTTACAATTATTTACTGATATAGTATGAATATGTGCATACTTGTATGCAGCTTTCTTAAATACTAGCATAATATTAATCATGTTTTACAAATTCTGCAGGGTCGATTGTGGAATGTTCGTTATTAACATGATGAAACAGAGAAGCGAGTACAAAGAAATTGATAAACAGGATGAAATGTACAAGCCTGCAACTATTTATCTACAACGGGCCAAGCTTGCTTACGAACTTCTCAATCGCAAACCTCATAGTTGGACTCCAGAAGAAGACCTGACACAGAACTTTATATTTTCAGATGCAAACAAACCTTCTGCTTAAATTTATGGAAAATGGTCTTTTCACTTCTTGTAAATATTTTGGCTAAAATACACTGATCAAAGTATTGTAAATATTCTGACTAAAGTACAATGTATTAACTACTGGCAAGTGATTATCTAGTTTTCAAGCTGAATCAATGTGTAATTTTTTGTATTGAGTTAAGTTCGTTCAATTTTACTTATATTTCTTACATTACTGTTGCTGATTCAATTAATTGTTAAAAAATCGCATACTATTATGTACATATCCAAAATAGTTGCATACTTATATGCGTATATTTAGAAAACGTGAATTTATGTTCTTTATACCAATTTATTACTCGAATGTATGCATCTAATCATTGTAAATGCAAAATCATATGCTCATATTAAGAAAATCTGAATATATATGTACTGTATACAAATTTGTAGCCGGAATGTATGCATCTATATAGCAAAGTTACATACTAAAATGCTAATATTCCAAATAGCAGCATACATGTATGCATATATACATGAAAAAAAAAACTGGCTACTTACATTCATACACAGTATTCACATAAACAATAAACCAAACTTCATCACAAAACACTAAACACAAATTCACAGTATGCATGTGTACTGTATACAAATCTATAGCCGGAATGTATGCATCTATACAGAAAAGTTGCATACTAGAATGCTAAACATTCTAAATAGCAGCATACATGTATGCATATATACAGGAAAACAACAGGCTACTTACATTCATTCACAGTATGCATATATACATGTATGCAAAACAAAACACATATATTGACAATAATATTCAAAATACAAAACCAAACTTCAGCACAGAAACATTAAAATAATAAACCAAAGTTACAAACATAACAGAAATATTCAACTTGGTTACAAACAGTAAACAACAAAATAGAAAAATTCAAACTAGTTACAAACATATTAAAATACTAAACCAAATTGCAATTAGTTTCCTTGTAAAGAACAAGTCCTTTTATTATGCCCCAACTTTTTGCATAACCCACATCTAATAGTCTTTGTAAATTCACCAGCAGATTTTAACCTTTTAGAAGACGATGGACGACCGGGCATTCTTCTACCTTTTGGAGGAGCTATAATTGCATCTTCAATTGCAACATCTTCACCCATAAAGTCTATGATAGGATTGATTGCATGAGAATAAGCTAATCGAAAATAAGAAACTTTGAAGTAATCTTCGATGTAGTCATATACATCCAACTTCTCACAACTTAAAATACATCGTATAGCATGAGAGCAAGGAAAACCATTAATTTGCCACATGTTACAAGAACACACTCGACTATGTAAATCAACGGATTGATGGACCGGAGAATGAACTTCAAACACATATTCACTTGATTTGATAACAAACCACGAAGCTCCTTCCAAATAAAGGTTTCTTAATCGAGTTTCAATCACAGGACATAAAACACTATTCCAAGTAGAAGCAACTTCACGACGGTCAGACATAAGTTTCATTAACTTCATTCTAATTTTATCCAAACAAGCAATAATTGGTAAATGTCTTTCCTCCAAAATCCATTTGTTAAAACTCTCCGAACAATTAGAAGACATCTCACCATAACGACAACCAGAAAAAAAAAACATTTGCAAACTTCTCAAAAGGAATTCCGCTCAAAAAATTTACCACTTTGGATCCTCCAACATCTCTAAAATTTTTCAATGCAGCATTAAAATCAATCAAATTAGAAGCATAAGCAACTCGTGCAAACAAATCTAACAACAACTTCTTGTTTGATTTGGAAAATTCAGATTTTAGAGTAACCTTTAAATTGTTATTCAAATGATAAAAACAAGAACCATGAACTGAATTTGGAAACACTTTTGGAATAGCAACAAGAATACCAGGATGTCGATCAGAAATGAAAACAAAGCTTCTACTATCATCCTTAAGAAACTCTTTCAGTTGTTCACAATACCAAATCCAATTGTCTTCATCTTCCCCAGACACAATAGCAATTGCTAAAGGAAAAAAACCTGTTAACAAAAACAAACATATTATCAAACAAAAAATAAAATCAGCAACAATTATAAATAATTTTTGCAAATTTTTAGATCAGTTGCCTTATTGTGTATTCCAAATAATAGCATACTTGAATGCAAATTTACAAAACAGATGCATACAAGTATGCACTTATTCAGAACAGATGCATGCAAATGAATGCATGTATATATGCACTTATTCAGAACAGATGCATGCAAGTATGCACATATTCAGAATATATGCATGCAAATGAATGCATGTATTCATAATGTTTACACTTATTCACAATAGATGCATGCATATATGCACTTATTCAAAAAAGATGCATGCAAGTATGCACTTATTCAGAATAGATGCATGCAAATGAATGCATGTATTCATAATATTTACATACTTCTATGAATGTATTAAGAATAGCTGCATAATTGTATGCATACATATAGAAGATTATTATATCCCTATGCATTCATCCAGAATAGTTGCATACATGAATGCATATAATAAATATAACTGCATACTTTTATGCATACACATACAGTTATAAACTGACAAAACACCATATCTTCATTTCCATTTTTACCAGTAGCAGCCATCAAACAACCTTGAGCTCTTCCTTTCATAAAAGTAGCATCAACAAAAATTAAAGGACGACAATATTGAAATCCATGTGCACAAGCTTCGAAACCAATAAAAACCCTTTCAAATTGACGTGTATCATCATTACACTCCAACACAACTTTACTCCCAGGATTAGTAGTAACAACAGCATCACAAAATGACTGCAAATGATGATAAGACATTATATCGCTTCCATGTAACTCTTCTAATGCCAACTTCTTCCCACTATAAGCATAGTAATACTTCAAAATAACATTATACTCGGTTTGAAACAAATTAATAATATCCTTGGTCTTCATTAATGGATTAGAATGAATATGATCATAAACTAACAACTTAATTAATTTGCTGGATACAACAGGATTGTTTATATCATGAATTCCAGCACCACAAGTATGATCAGGTTGAAATCTCTTTAAAACAAAATAGCCAGGAAGATTGAACTTAACAGAAGCATGAATCCTAAAAGTACAATTTTGCTTAGAACAAACGGCTGTAACTCTTTCCTTGTCATTCTTAACCAAATTAAGCTTGTATCCAGTCTTCATACTATACATCATCACATACAACCTAAATTCAGTAACTCCTCCTGGAAATTGCTGACCAACACCAGAAAAAACAGGTTGATTCAAATCACTTCTCAACAATTGTTTCAATTGATTGTTTGAATCACATGTACTAGAAAAAGAAGAATCACTACCACAAGAAACATCATCTGACCTAGCATTGTTAACTGACGAACTACTACGATTGACCTCAACAAAAAAAACCAAATAATCCTCATGATTATGTGCAGCCAACAATAAAATAGATCGAAGATCAGAATTACTTTGAATATTCATTCTCAAGCCATCTCTAATGTGATACAATTCAAATGACAATGGACTTAAATCAATCCATTTACCACAAACAGCATCTCTCACAATATCAACAGTACTATCAAAATAAAGACGTATAGAAAAGCTATCATTCCCAAACTTCAACAAGACCAATACACCAACATTAGCAGGAACACTGTTATACAAAGAAGAGAATTATTAATAAACCTTATCAGCATTAATCAAATAAAACTACACACACGTTTGCAGCATATTATAATTATATGCATACATGTACACATATATCCAGAATATCAGCATACTTTTATGCAACTGTTAATAATAGTTGTATTACATATATTCAGAATAGTTGCATATCTGTATGAACATATAGGGAACAATTGCATATCTGTATGCGCATATTCAAATTAGAAGCGTACAATTTTATCCACTATTTAAGAATAGTTGCATACTTATATGCACATATTCAGGACAATTGCATACATTTGTTATCCAAAATACAAATTAGTTTCATACTTGTAAGCACATAATAAAAATATTAGCATACTTGTATGCACAGTTGTACAAATGTATTGAAATTTAATCTCACAAAAGAAGCCTTACAAATAATAATAAATACATCAAAACAAATCGAAAATAATAATAACACACGTATGAAAAAAAAAGCGCAAATTACCTTGAAGATGAAACATTCATTATATCTCTCAATCGCTGAAGAAATCGAATATTAGATTCTTCAACAAATCGCAATTAGATCGAATATTGAATCTCAGAAGAAAAAAAACACTGACGACAGCAACATTAAATCAACTAAAATATTCTCTCTAAATAATAGCCGTATGAATCAAATCCATGAAGCCGCCATGAAAAGAAAAATGCGTTAATTTGAACAAGGGTATTTGTGGAAAAAGAATACCCGAAAAAAAAATAGGGATGCGAAAAGTATAATTTAAAGCGGGAGGATTACATGTTAATTAACTTTAATTTTAGGGATGTGTGCCTAATTTTCACTAACTTTATATTGAGGTACATTTATAATACCTTACATTTTCCATTTTGTTTCCTACTTTACTTTTATTTCCTTTTCGAGGACGAAAAGCTTTTAAGTGAGGGAGACTGTAACAACCCGGAAAATCCGAACCAATTTAAAAAATTTATTTTGAATAAATTGGTTAGAAAATGAGCCTGAATTTAAAATTTTTAATTTTAAATAATATTAGAGGCAGTGAAAATAGTCAATTTTCAAACGACCTCTGTTTTCGACGAAACCACTTTTGTTGGAACCGGAATGTCAAATCATTGCTAGGTTTCAATTTTTAGAATTTTCCGATTTAGTATGTGAGCGTGGCAAAAGAAACTGTGCTTGGTCAAATACAGTCAAAATTGAACGATTAGAAAATAGCCATTTTTCGAACAGTCTCAGAATTCGACGAAAATAATTTTGTTGGATTCGTATCGTCAAAACATAGCCAAAAATATATTTTTTGGATTTTTCGGAGTCCGTATGTGGCTCCGGTGGATTTTTGATTATGTCAGAATTAAATAATAAAAGAATTAATTTTAAATTTGAAAAACGAGGGCTGAGCTGACCTCTTGGGCCTGCGGTACATAGCTAGATGGATCCGGACTAGGGGTTATTAGCTAGGAAACACAGTCGTTGGGCTGAAATCCGAGCAAGTGGGTAAATGGACTTTTATTGGATTAATTAAATAATTAAACATAACCCTAATATTATATTATTTAAATCCCCTATAGCATCGTATTCTTCTTCCCCGATCTCAAATTTCAGCCGCCCCCTCTTCATTCCTTCCCCCTCCAAATTCTCTCTCCACAAAAACAATTACCCTATGCTCCTTTGGAGTTTTCTCTAGGATTCTCCTTCCTCTTCATTTCTAGACAAGTTTCACCTCCTCTCGTGCCCCGGTTTCAGAGAACCGCGCCCCCGAAGCCCGCACCTTTCAGCCGCCGCCGACCTCCCCTGGTGCCGCCGCACCCTCCACCGTGCTAGGCGCACGTAGCCCCTTCCAAGCCCGACCACCTCCAACAAACCACGCCTCAAACCGACCTTCCTACCTCCTGAAAACTGAAGTCAAAGTTTTGAACAATTCTGAAAAGTCACGGCCAATTTATTTGAAGGACGAAGAGAGGTTAATTCCTTAATGACTTCTCTAATTAATTAATCTAATTTATTTTATAACTTGTTTTGATCATAATTAATTCATTTCAATTCGAAATTCGACGATTTCAGCGACGTTGTGATCGTATTGAGCAGATCTACGCTCCTGGACTGAAACAGAGCAATTCAGAACAACTTGAATTTTGGGCAAATTTCTCAACGACTGTGAGATATTTTTTATTTTAAATTAATTAGTTAATTAATTTATATTTTTCTATAATATTCGTTTCAGATCTGATTTGTATGGATGTGTTATGATGATTGTCTGTTGGATGTTATGATTTACCATGCTCATTGTTGTGTGTATTTGAACATTTCACTCGTATGTTTGATTTTATTGGATTGAGTTATATAATTAATTCAACATACGTTTATATGATAATATATAAAAAAAGAGAAATTATAGATCTACATACAAAAAGGGAAAAGGGAAAATAAAATTTCCTTTTTACTTGAATAGATGTGATTCAATATGGAAAATAAAATTTCCTTTTATTTGAATGTACTCGATTTGACAAAGAAAATAAAATTTTCTTTTTATTTAGATGTATTTGATTCAGAATTGAAATTAAAAATTTCCTTTTATTTAAATTGATTTGATGCTACATAGAAGGGGAAAGTTTATTTTTATTTTTGTGCTTCAACACAAGTAGTAACATGAAAAGGAAATGTCTATTTTTATTTTGTGTTTTAACACAAATATTTTCATATAAATAAAAAGTTCTCTTTATTTATGTTTTAACGCAAATATCTACTTAGAAAATAAAATATTATTTTTATTTGTGTTTCTAAACACAAAGATTATATAGAGCATTAAATTATCTTTATTTGTGTCTTTAAAACACAAATATATGCATTGGTCATTAAATTATATTTATTTGTGTCTTTAAAACACGAATACATGCACCGTCATTAAATTACATTTATTTGTGTCTTTAAACACAAATACATGCACCGTCATTAATATATATATTTATTTATGCTTTAAACACAAATCCATGACCCGCCGTTGAAATACATTTTATTTGTGTCCTTATACACAAATGCAAACATCGTATACTGAATTATATTTTATTTGTGTCTCTAACGCAAAAATATACATCGTACATTGATTAACTTTTTTTTATTTGTGCTGCAAAACACAAATATTACGTGGAACATTGAGTGACATTTTTTATTATGCTTTAAAACACTAATATTCAATAGAAAATTAAATTACATTTTTATGTGTGCTTTCAAACACAAATTTTACATGAAGAATAAAATTTCATTTTTGTTGCATTCCTCGATGCAAACAAAATGTAGAAAATAGAATCTCATTTTATTACACCCTGTAATGCAAATGTAATGTAGAGGAAAATATAATTTACATTTTTGTGTTTGCATACAAATGCAAACGCTACTTTAAAATATAATTTATTTTTGTGTTTGCATTCAAATGCAAACGCTACTTTAAAATATGATTTACATTTTTTTTGTTTGCATGCAAATGACCAATGCTACAATAAAAATAAAAAGGTACATTTTCGTGTTTGCATTCAAATGCAAACGCTACATGTAAGAGGGAAGAGACGATTTTAATTTATGTTTACATTCTATAAATGCAAACAAAATAAGAATAAGAATATGTTTTTGTTTGCGATTTTAGTTGCAAACAAAATTGGAAATGTAAAAGATGTGTGTTTTTGTTTGCAATTTTAGATGCAAACAAAGTAGAAATTAAAGTTACATTTTGTAGCAAAATTTAAATGGGGATAGATTGGAGAAAGAAAAAGATTATATTTTTATGTGTTTATTTACATTCCATGGTGTAAATAAACAGAAAATAAAAGACGCTCTCTTATTTACATTCCTAGATGTAAATAAGATTTAGAAATTAAAAGCTACATTTTTATTCGCGTTCTTTAAACACAAATAAATCACAAAAATAGAAATATAAGTTTTATTTGCATTCCCTAGTGCAAACATAAAATGAGAGTAAAAAATTACATTTCTATGTAAATTTTAAAGAATAGTAAAAGAATCATATTTAGTCTAAAAAATATGTTTACTTATAAAAATAAAATAAAATTTACATTTTTGATGTGACATTAAAAGTGTAAGAAAGAAATTCTCATTTTACTCATAAAAATGAATTAAACAAAAATATTCATTTTTGTTCATCGGAAGGAAATCAACAAATTTACTTCTTGAAATAAAATGGTCAAAACAAAATATTCGTTTTATTTGTTGTGAAGGAATTTTCACCAAGTATGAATAAGAAGGTTGAAATCAAGATTTAAACGTTAGAATTTGTGAACAAACTAAAAAATAAATTTATAGTCAATTACTATAAAAATTGGTGCATGAAATAAAACATATTTTAATAGACGAGATAAACTTAAGTTGTGATTGGCATTATTCAGTTCCTTTATTGGTGTGATATGCATGTGGGTGAAAGCGCTTGAAAATTTATATTTATAAATATAAATAAAATTATAACGAATCGAGCGTGGTAGTTCGCGTTTCGGCAATCGTAACTTTAAACGATTATACCGAGAGATCCGACCGTCGGATTTTCCCAAAACTAGAGCCGTTAGGACCGCTTTGGGAAGATCTTTCCAATGAGACAAAAATTTTCAAAATCCAACGGTTAGATTTCAAGATATGTGTAAATCAAATTTATTGAAAAACAGCGCCAGGGCCACCCTCTGACCCGAAGCGTCGTTTAATTAATTTGAACTATATTTTCATATATATATATATAAATAAAAATAGCGTTAAATCGTTAAAGATTAATATTAACGATATGAGATGATTTAAATGATAATTATTCGATAATTATTTGAAAAGTCCGAGTTCTACTCATTTCAAATAATTATACGTCGATGAAGAGACGAAGACGGTGTTGAAGACCAGTGATCCTCACATCGAACGGATGTATCGCTACCAAGGTCCTCGATAGGAGTAGCTAGCCTGAAGGGACTTCGGTGGTAGTCGTCCGAACGTATGTGCTGATTGTTCGGATATACGAGAGCCTCTTAGGTATCCCCGGTTCCGTTCAGACCCAGAACGGACTTGTAAATGGATGCATGTCTGACGTTGAACTTCGTACCATGTAAACTGATGTCTGTTGATATACAACCGTTGGTGGCAAGAGAATTTATTCTTTCGCTCAACACCCTTAGAGGTTGTGTATTGATAGATGTTAATTTCATGGCATGGATTGTCAATGGGACACGCTAAGATGCAAATGATCAAGGCTTTGTTGAAAAGCAGGCCTTGTGGTAGATGATCAAAACATAGTCTATTTAGGCATAGCTTTGTGTATATCGTGACTTCGCGAGCCTCACACACCGGATGAGTCTAAAACGGGAGATGGGAACGCAGGGAGTGCACACGCTTCTTTCTAGCTAGGAGCGGTGTTGGGCTTTAACACGGCCCGACATTTGCTTATGTGGTTGATGGAATTTTTGCGAGGCCTCGGTTTATTCTTATCGGTCGCCCTCGGCCGATTTGTAGGTCCAATAGGATCGGGGAACGTGTGTTCAGGCATAACTAATCCACTAAAGTATTTGTGGACCGGCCCTGCTGTATCCAAGGGTTCGCCAGTGTCCGAATCCTGAGACATTGCTAGAGTGTCTCGAATCGGTCAGGAGCTCCTCCCTAGCCTTGACTTATGATGGAAATCCAATTACCAATACGCCCCATGCGGTTTTGATTGCATAACTAGTATGGCGACATAGTAGATGATAGCTATGCCGTCTAGGATTAATATTATAATTGAAATATTTTCTTTAAACATATACACACTAATAATAATATCGTATTTTGCGTATTTATCATCTTTTGACCATTATAAGGTAAAACCCTATCCTCCGGTTTGCGTTGCATTGTGTGATGGGACTTGGGGGTCTTATAATGGTTTCATTTTTCTAAAAAGCATTGTGTTATTTAACGTTAAACTTTATTTATTGCACTGATAATCCCATGGAATAAACCCGTTCCGCGATAGCGGCGTGGTCCTCGTGATTGTCAAACCCGTTAGTTAATTAAGATATCTCATACCAGTCGCATGACTGACTCGTAGTTTGTTTCACCTTTTGCAAACTCGGGTGCCCTCTTTTACACGGGCAGCCAAGTGACAGGTTAGGTTTGGACATTCGCTGGATGGAAGCTTGCTGATGGAGAGGCTGAAGAAATCTTCTTTTTATCTTTTATTTTCTGCTTAAGACTTTGAGACAGTATTTAGATTTGATGTAATTTGAGAGATTGAGACTCTATTCCCTTTCTTTGAGACATCTATTTTATTAAGTGTAATTCTGTGCTGCATACTCTGATGTTTCAGTGATGATGTTTCAGTGATGACATTTCTTTCCGCTGCATTGATTTATATGTTCTGCTATACTCTGAGATCTGTTATTGTTCTAGTTAGGTTGTATTCCATACGATTTTCCTTTCTTTCGTTACACGGGAGTTTGGGGTCGTCACACCACCTCTGATCGTGGACCCCTCATTCCATAAATATACATTTTTTTTATAAAATACAATGTTTACCAATTACACCCTGATTTTCCCAAGCCATTATCTCCCAAACCGAGCTCCTATGGCTAAGGCTCCACAGTACCAAAGTCGAAGAGCACGACTTGCTCTTCGATTTAGGTATACGGAAGTCATGTTTTGGAATCCAGAGCTGCTTAGAAAACACGTCCGAAGTCAGCAATCCAAAATGTGTCTTTTCGCGATTTCTGGCGAAATGGCTCATTTTCGGGAGAAGGATCACTAGGCGAAAGTTGTCTGGAATGGCGCGCTTAGGCTAGAGAAAAAGACGACGTGAAGATTGAGCTTGCATGCGAATTATGGAATCAGAACAACAATTTAGAACACCAGAAACGCACGACGGAGTGGATCCCAAAGGTGAGAACTTCTCACTTTAATTTATTTTCTAGTTAAATATATATACTAGGATGCAGACGGTGCTTAGTAGCACCCGACACCTTTGTTTAAAACCATGTTTGTTTGGTTAATTGGTTTGGATTTGGTTCGCGAAATGAAATGAATTGATTAGAATTTGGTTTGTATATGGCGCAAGCCATTATTAGGCGAGGGATAAGGCTAGACATTATTCTGGTTCTAATATCTCGTCGTTATGCTGCCGAAATTTTCTAAAAATGTTAGAACAATAAAAAATATCATTTTGATCGTATAAATGAACTGTATAAAATATTCATGAATTGAAATAAATATTTTATATTTAAAAATATAATTTTTAACGTGTGTATGAATAAAATAAACATTCATTTAAAATTGGACGATTTGTTTATGTACACACATTTGACTGATATGGATTGGGACGATATATTTTACACATCGCCCAACTGCACAAATAATAACCAGTGTTTGTTGTTTGAAAACCCCACATGGGTATTAGGATGATATTGGATATACGCTAATCCCAATATTTAGTAGTATGTCAATTGACGGGTTTACAGACTGTTGTAAGCATTAATTATTTATATTTAACGCTTATGTAGTTGTGTAATGCACTATGGATGATGGTTGACTATGTTTGATTATTGTGGTGTACAAGTGTGTATGAAATCCATATAAATAAAATTATATGGTGATTAACTTTGTCTGATTCCAATTCGGAAGGAATGAATATTTTAAAATAACGAATATTTTAAAATAGCGAATAATGAATATTTTAAAATAATATTCAGTAATGGATCAAAATATGGTTTTGATGTCTGATTTGGGATGAACACGAAAATATTTAAATATATAAAGCTGTGTTGATTGGATATGCGTCGTTTTGACGCGAACGGTGTTTATATCGATTTTATTCATTTTTATAATGAATATCGAAAAGAATTGATTTCGAAATCTGAAATTTTGAAAATATTATTATTTTAATATTATAATGATATGGAATATTCAATTTTGATTTAAAATTGAATATGAAGTTGAAATCGTTTTGAAAACGAATTTAAAACGATTTATAAAATACATTTTAAATGGAAATCGATGAAATATATATAATATATATATTATATATATTTAATGGCTTGAATAGAACGCGTTGTGCTGCGGCAGTTCGTGAATTTCGACCATTGACTTCGAATGGACATTATGGGAGATCCGACCGTCGGATTCTCCTAAAACTAGAACAATTGGGTTCGTATCGAAAAGAGCTTCCTAAAGAATACGAGAAATTTGAAATCTAATGGATAGATTTGGAACTATGTCCAACTCAAATTTGGAAAAGGTCGCTGTAAGTGCAGTTCGATGGTCGTTTATGGAAATCGACTGTACGGGCCTTGATAAAATTATTAAAAATATTGATAATTTGTGTAAAATCATAGTAAATGATTTGGAAAGAATTTGGATGAAAAATTCCACATTTGTAAAGATAAAAATATATTTTTATCGAAATGAACTAGTTATCAACTAGAATTATAATCCAATTATTTTTAAACAAATAAATTGGATTGAGAATGAGTTTTAATATAATCAGAATTTCCAATATATGAATTGCAATGGATTTGAATCGAAATAATCCTCAGAATATTTCAAAATTGGATTTCATGATTATATGGATATTGTGATGGAAATTTGGAAGATATATTATATATCGTTGTTTCCAATACGATGTTTGTTGGTTTCAGAATTTGATATTGAATATAAGCCGATATAATTTCTATTTAGAGCCTTGTGTTTAATATCAAATTGGATTTTGGGTTCTTCGTGAATGGTGTCTTCATTAACACTGTTTTTAAACCCAGTTGAGAAAAGAATAAATCTTTTAATTAAGATTTAGTGAAGTTTTCCAATTAATTAATATTTAATTGGAATTGAATAAAAGAATTGGATTTTAGGTTTGTCGTGAATTGTGTTTTCAGTAACACTATTTTTAAACCCCGTGTGAAAAGAATAAATTATTTAGTTAAGATTATTAGACTTTCTAGTTAATTAACATTTAATTGGAATAAAATGGGATGTGAATCGGGTTTATCGTGAACTGTGTTTTTAACGACATTCATTCTTTAACCGGATTAACAGTGAAATATGATTTGGAATTTATAAATTTTTTAATTAAGATTTAGGGGAAATTTTCCAAAGTAAAGTTTTCCAATTTAATGAAATAAATTGGAATGGAATGGAATTCGATTTGGTAATTATTAAGTGAACATCTATGGAGGAAGACTATTACTATATATGGAATTTAAAAGGCTTCGTCATTATTCCATTTATATTATCGGTTGGATATGGAAGTTTATATCGATTATATATATTGATCTGTATTTCGAGAAGATTTCATGGTAAATGGAATGGGATTTTGGGTTTATCGTGAATTGTGTTTTAAATGACATTAATTCTTTAACCCAGTTAAAGATAAGATAAGACTAATTTCTTTACTTCGAATAATCATTAAGTAATGACATTTGAGATTAAAACTAAATTAGAGTTTTAATGAATCTTTAATTAGATTGGAATGTGAATGAGATAAATAAATTTATCGAATTCATGAAATGATCGAGAATGGAGTATCACCAGTTTTGCTCCAAGTGATAGTTAAATCTTTAATTAGATTTGAACGTGAAATGGTAATTAATTTTACCGATAACACTGTGGTGTTAGATATAAAGTATTACCAGTTTTGCTTCATGGGATGAATAGGTTGGGATTGGGAAATATAATAAATGATTACTTCGGTAAGGTGCACTAACCCCGACTAGTTTGGATAAACCTTAATTTTGTTTGAATTGATATCCAATGGAGAATTAAAGAACAAATTTAAAGAATTTATCTTTGATAAAATTAATGGGTACCTTTCCCAAAGGATATGAATATTTAAATAAAAGAATATTCAGAATTGGAATGAGGCATATGTTGTGTTTTTATAGCACTTGTTTATAAGATACGCGAGTTATTCAGAAAGACTAGGTTTATCCCATTCTGAATAACTGAATCGACGATAAGTTGACGATGAAGACGGTGGTTGAAGACCAGAGGTCTTCACATAGTTTGGATGATTACTGATGTCTTGATTGGGCTGTACACCCAAGACGAGGTAATAAGTGGTGATCATCCATACATACTTGGAGATTGACCGAATATGCGAGGACCTCTCTCCTGTACTGGACATATGGGATGAGGAATAAGGTGCCTCCGGTTTCGTTCAGACCCAGAACGAACTTGTAAATGGATGTGTGTCTGACATTGGACTTCATTCTGTGTGACTGATGGACATCATTTGCATGGCATGAATTGCCAGTGTGGCATGCTAAAATGCAAATGATCAAGGCTTCTGTTGAAAAGGAGAGTCTTGTGGTTGATGATCAAAGCATGGCTTTAATATAGCATAGCTTTGTGTATAGCATTAATTCGCATGCCTCACACCCCGGTATGAACTAGAAACAGGAGAGGACCTCAGGGAGGACGACATGCGTTTCTTTCTAGCTAGGAGTGGTGTCATGGTATGGAGCCCAGACATTTTTACTTATGCGGTCGTTGGAATGCAAGGCTCCTCGGATGTATCAGTTACTACGGAGCTAATGGATATTGAGTCGCCTGGCTTATTTACGCCCTATAGGGTGGGGAAACGTATTGTTCAGGCATTTTAATCCACTTCGTGTGGACCGGCCCTGATGCTCCAAGGGTCACTCGAGCTCTGATCCTGAGACATGTTGGGCTAGATTATCTCGAAGCGGTAAGGACGATCCCTTGCCTTGGTTCACAGACGGAAATCCAACTTCCAATACGTGACTCTGCGGTTTTAATTATAGAACTAGTATGGCGACTTGATAGATGGTACACATGCCGTCTATGATTGATATTTATATTTGAAGTTGTTTTATACACTATGCACTTATAATAGTATCAAATGATTTGTTTTAAACGTACCAAGCATGTTTGGCTATTATAAGGGAAAACTCTATCCTTCGGCTTGCGTTGCATTATGTGATGGGACCTGAGTCTTATAATAGCTTCATTTTTTCAAAAAGCATTGCGTTGTTTTGTTATATGCACTGGTATTCTTGGGAGGAAACCCGTTCCGTGTTATACGGCGTAGTCCCTTGATATATCTAATTTTAAAGTAAAGTTTTAAATAACTGGTTTATTTCTCACACTAGTCACATGGCTGACCTAGAGTTTATTATTTTAACCTAAACTCTGGGTGCCCCTATTTTCCACATGGGCAGCTAGTAGTTTTGGTTTTTACAGATTTATTTTTACAGGATCCTGGTTTATAGCTAGAGCTATATTCGGAACGCTCTATATCTGTGTATTTCTTTCAGTCATGTTATGTATTATTTTCCGCTGCTATGTAATGCATTTTAATCTCTGATATTTTATAATGTGTAATATTTATTCATACTCTGTATATTCTTGTACTCTGATGTAAATTGTAGTGATAAGCAATGAAATGTTCTTCTGTTTGTGTTCTGATTTGTCATTTTCTCAGACAATCCGTTCTTTCTCTTCTCTTCGGAGACCGGGGAAGTTCGGGTCGTCACAATTTGTGATAATGTAACCCAAAAATTTTATGAAAACATATGGACAAAAATAAGTTAAACTATGCATGTTTAAACTATATAAAAGATGAACAAAGTTGTATTTTATAACAATATCAAAAAGATATACTAATTTTGTATATCATATTAACATTTTTATATGATATTATTAATTTATATACTTTTAATATATATATATATATTGAAACAAGATATAAGAAAATAAGTAGATAAACAAAGTTAATGACTAGAGTTTGAACTGACATTTTCTAATTAAATAAATCGGAGGCAAGTTTGAAAGCTCAAACTTTTGAAATTCAAATTTTGAATTTCATTATGTCGACATGACCATTTATGTATGTCAACATACATGTAGAAAATCAAAAAACATATTGTTTTGACTTCTTGGTTTTATTATATTATCGATTTATATTTCAGGTTTAACTATTTCCTAAAATAATACTAATCCTAGCAAACATTCAAAATTTATTATTATATTTATTGATATTTTGAATTTCAAAACTCAAATTTCAATTTTTAATTTTTAATTTCAAATTTGAGTTTTAAAATTTTTAAATTTCAAAAGCAAAGCAAACAAACAAAGACAATCAAAGCATTCATTCAACAAAAAATTTAAAAATTAATTAAAGCATAGTTGTTTTTGCATTCCTTCCTTTTGTTATCTTCCATTGTCATGAATCACACATTCACATCTTCTAGAATTTGATGATGAAATCTGCTTTATTGCGATGGACTTGTTTTTCTGGTCATGATAGTATATATTCATTTGCTGAATTTGAACACCGTATGAGAAAGATATCGAAGATTTAGTAGTTCAACTAACTTGGCACCAAAATTTGAATTTGATTTTTGATTTTTGAATGAACGGACACTTAAACTGCTATATAAGGGCCCAAAAGTCATGTCTCCTGGCAATCTTCTCCTCCTCCTCCTCTTCTTCTTCGTCTTCTCGTTTTTCATTTTCAATCAAATTTCAGGAGGCATAACTTCTTCATTTCTTAACGGAAATGGACGAAATCAGCGGCAAATCAAAGAGGAATTCAAGGACTACGATCTACTGACAGTTCGAGGATGAATTTGGATGGTATTTGGGAGAAACAAATCGAAAAAGTAAGAGATATGCATGAAATCCCATAACAGTTTTTCAGTTTTGCATAGCCAACTTCAAATAGTCATATCTCACTGAATTTTGATCGGAGTTTGGCAATCTACCCATCAAATTGACCACGAGAACAAGCACTACAATCTGAAAAAGGACTTGAGACAAAATAGTCTAAAATGTGGATGCAATTTGAAGATATCCGTCGATAGTTTGGGTTTCCTTCTCTCTTTATTCACCAAAACTACATTTGATCACTACTTGATCAATTCTTGACGGATTTACATGAAACCAGGGGCATTCCAAAGAAACTGGAGAGAAGTACAGTATTGAATCTACTTGTAGATGAGAATCAAAAGTTTCTACTTATCTGGTACACATTTCTTTGTTGATTTACATTGTATATTTCCATTTCTTCCTCTTGATGTCTTTTCACCAACCGTCAATTGTACTTCAGAACTTGAACTCTCAACACCCATGTACACCAATTCGGAATTTGAATTTCCATAACCACCTTTTCAGAATTTGAATTTTCAATAACCACTATTTCAGAATTTGAATTGTCAATGGCCACTATTTCAGAATTTGAATCACCAACAGCCACTTTACCCATCCTTTCAACTTTTGAATTTTCAAAAGCACTATAACACATCTTTTCTTGCAAAACAACATAAATTTTCAAAGAATCAAGTGATTTTTCAAAATAATTAATTGAAATTTGAACTAACAACATCATGACGATTCTGTGATATATCCATTTAAACTTTTTAAGAAATCATATCATGATAACTCGATTTTTCAATAAAATTGAATGCAGACTCATCTAATACTGATGCAATACATGAATTAAAACTAGTGTTAACAATTATTCAAAATTTTCCATTTAAAAGTTTTCAAAAATTAGATTACGAACTTTTTGAAAGACCTTACTTCGATATCAATTGTTAGGGATTGCGGAATGGATCGTTAATGCAAAACAAACAACTAGAGGGGGATGAATAGTGTTTTTGAGAATTTAAATAAAAGCTAAACTTATATAAACTACTATATGAATCAAACACCACAGAAATAATCACAGACACTAAATCAAACAAAAATGCAAAGATAAACAAAATAAGGCCCTTATTATAGTTAAATGAAGTTTTAAGCGAAATTATATTTATAGTAATGTAAATTAAGTTTAAATTGAATTTTTATCGGAATCCTATTTAATTGGATTTTTTAAAATCCAAGTTGGATGAAGCTATAAAACCCAAATTTTATTGAATATATCATTAGAATGAGTTATAAAATTATAAACATAAAAATAGCATATGAGTTATGTTGACCAGCTTTATGGTAAAAGCTGTCACAACCAGAATCTGTACCTAAGAAAAATCTGTCTCCTTATTTTGAATGACTCATTCGAGGTCGACCGAAAAGTGGATCGACCCAAATCAGCAATTCTTGAGTTGAAGCGTACTTCTTCAGGAAATGGATCGAAGCCCGAAGACCAAGTCGATCAAGCCAATCGATTGATCTCCGACTCTGATGATCCACTCCTTATGTTGCACAACAAGTCCCGATTCTTAAGGCATCTTTATTGGCTAAACTGGGCTCGTTCAATTTCCTTACTCCGAATTCCAAGGTCCACACACTACAACAAATTGACCATATTACAACGGTGGAAAAAAGTTGTAAAAGACATTTTACAATGGTGGAGCCACCGCTGTCTATTAAGAAGTTGTAATAGACTAAAATCTTTTACAACTTTTTTGCACCGTTGCGAAATGTATATTTTACAACTGTTTTCCACCGTTGTAATAAACTTTATTACAAATGTTATGCACTATTGCAGTTATAATTTTTACAACTGTTTACAACCATTGTGATATATTTTATTACAACTATTATTTTACAGTTGTGATACGTCCACAAATTATATGTATAAAAATCTATATATATTATTTATATGCAACTATAAATAGGTAAATAACATAAGAAATAGATGCACGTTTAAACGCATCATAATCCATTCATTAATAAAAATCACAACTTTGTATCCAGAATACAAATTATAAATCAAATACCACTTAAAACTATATGAAATTACAACTCATTTTCCTCTGAAAGCCTTTAACCCAATTACAAAGCTCATTTATCTATAAAATCTACAAAGCTCATTTGCCTTTGAAATGTAATTGGCCTCCACCTTAAGCTATCCCATATCTTCTATTACCATCAGGAATTGCCTCTAAAATCTACAAAGCTCATTTACCTCTGAAACCTACAAAGTTGAATTATACATACAAATAAATATCTTGGTATTTTTATTCAACAAGAATCAAAGCCAAAAAAAAATTGAAAGAATATGTAGGCAAATGTGGCCGTGTTGGAGAAGATATGAACATTAAATCTTTAATGTTTTTTTTAAAAAAAGACACAAAAACAAGTCATATGTAACATTAGTGATCAATTTTGTAATCTTCTGAGCTAAAAACAAATCTGGACTAAAAATTCAAAAAAAGAAAACTTGAAGCAAATATAGTTCCAAGATGTCATATTTGAAATTTTAGAACCTGGCTTCTCACATGGTTCATGTGTGTCTTCATCTTTACTTGTTTCTACAAATGCAATGATGCTTGGTAACACAACGAAAGATCCAACATCACATGGAACATTTCCAACAGTTGATTGAGGAGATAAATGCACAGCTTGATCAAGTGACTGAGAAAGTTTCCAGAAACATGATCTGCACTTTCAAAATTGAATGATTTAATATTATTTAAATAGTGATAATACTTTAATGTCATGTTAGTAAATAGTATAGAAATGAACTGCTAATTGATTGTGGAAATCTAGAGTTCACCACTGATGAACTTTCTTCTGATGAAAGTTTATGTTCAAGACTAATGAGCTAAAGATAAAGCCTTTAAGTGTCTTTACATGCACAGACTATTATTTTCAACTCCCATCAGATATAAGGATCACTTAAGCATTTCTATTTCGTTATAAACCAACCAGCTTCATTTCTTAGATCCAAGTAATTGTATATTGCTTTTCACAAATTCCAAAAATAAAACTAAATGTGGGATTTCAACAATTAACATACTTAAATTCTATATACATAAATCTAGTACAACCTAATGCACAGGGCCGATCCTAGGAGTTGTAGTGCCCAAAGCCGATTTCAAAATCAATGCCCTTCTATAAACTAATTTTCTTATTTTTAAGTGAATCATCAAAATAACATATGTTGTTTAAAAATAACGAGAAGAGAAGAACATTTTAAAAAAACTTTAATAATAATAATAATAGTTGTATGAAAAGATTAATAATCAATTGTAAACCTTGTTGATGACAATAATTAATAATTTTTTCGTATTCAAGTTTATTGATCGTATCTTGTTCAATCAATAATGATGTCAAATCGTTTAAAAATTTTAAAATTCTAAATTATGCATTTCGTAAATCCCAGTAATGCCAATGAGAACCATGAAGTATTTAAAATGATGCTTCTGAAACTAAGTTTAATTATTATAGATATGTTGCCAAGTAGAAACATAACAAACAAACCAATAACTAGACTCTACATATATGTAACTAAGAAACATATTGTTCAACTTGTAATAATCAAATATTCCATGAAAAACTCTCAGCCAAAAGATCTCAACAAATTATAAAAAGGGAGGAAAAAAGTGACAACAAGGGGATTAATAGAAATTTAAAAAAAAAATTGCAGATGCTAACAAAAATAGTACAATACATACATTTTACGTTTTATTCCTCCACAGTTCACAATTCATGAAGAAAAAGACTGATTATGGTAGCTGTTGTGCTTCACCTCACCTGCATCACTATCAGATTACAATACGGGTACACTTGGCGATTGCCCTTTATAATTCATCGCTATCGAATTCAGATTAGAACACCTAACAACAGTCGCCGCTTACTCGCCACATCCTCTGGACTTGTTGACGAGTCTGGAGTTTCATCGACGCACATCTAATTTGTATCGCTGATGGCGATCTGAGTTTCTCTTTTTATTTTTTCTACCTGAGCGTGATGTTGAGTGGTGCCCTAGTATTAGACAAGGCCCAAAGCATACACTTCATCCGCTTTACCAAAATGTCGGGCCTGCTCATGCATCAAGCAAAGTCAAATCATATTTGATTTGAATATCTGCTGGTCTGAAAGTTCAAATTTTAATTTAATTTATTTTGGAAAACAAAGAAGAAATGAGAAGTTATCGTTAAACAAAAAACTGAGAAATTGAAGGAAATGCTAGATATCATCTATCACTTTACCGACTTCCAACACCAGAAATTGGTATGTTTGGCATATTTGATGTAAATAATATGGGCTTAAAACCTAAATCTGATTTGCTATCAATAAAGAAATGAAAAGGAAAAAGCAATACCTAAGGAAGGCATAATTAAAAAAAGACACTCATTATTTACTAATTCAAAAGCGAAGAAGGAAAGATAGAATTAACAAAAGTATGAGAGCGTTGTAGAAAATCATCCCTCGTCGCAACACTATAAAAAGATATATTGAAAATTCAAACTGAATGCGTGTTCTAGTCGACCTCAACAAACATTGTTCCAGTAGACCTCAACAAATTCAAACTAAAAGACATGGCAATGATAAATCCAAGCATGTATAAATCAAAGTACATAAGAGTCTTACTAGTTCAGTACAACATAATGAAAATTAAAGTCTATGGACATAGCTAATGTTATTTGGTCCTTTCTCTATTGGTTATCCTGACACAATGAACCTTATTTTTTTATTTTTTTTAATAGACAAAGTTGCAGATCCCTTTTAGCACTTGGGACCTAAACAAGAAATTAATCATGGCTTCCTCCCCTGAATGAAAATTAGTTTGTATTAAACGTCGTCCTGTGGTTGGCATTGAGTTTGACAAAGAAAACCAATATCGCTAATAAATTGAAACAGCCCCAAAAGATAGCTTGTTGAAAATCTATGGGCTAACTAATAGCTTCGTCACCCTAATCTATTACTATGAAATCAGTTGCAGTTCTTACCCTTTGTAATCGTATGGAAGAAGCGATCTCCCCATATCCAATCTTTTAAATGGATCGGTTGGAGAAATGGATACTTTCCAGAATCCAATTCTTGATTGCTTGATCCACAGAAGAACGAATGTAAGCAAGGAGTCTAAACTTACAGATGCGATTTCGTGAAGGGTTTGAAGCGAGATCACCGAAGAACCCACTTTCAACTTGAACTTCCCAGTTCGTACGAGGAATCGGTTGGGGGATTATTTCTTGCTTCTCTGGATTGAACCAGAAATTTGGATTCAAGGGTCGAATCGGAGAGATCTCGCTCCATTGCAAACGAAAGTCGATTTAGGGATTTTTGAGGCATTGTCAATTTAGTAATTTTGGAAGGCAATTGAAGATGGTGAGGGGGAGGGTTTTGAAAGCGGCGATTCAAGATAGAGAATTGGGGATATTTTATTTAGGTAGAAATGTTTGCTTGTGGAGGGAAGTGGGAAATTTCAGAACGTACTAAAAGTCGGCTTGAACGAAACGAAAATTTCATTACACGTTGGCGCGATACATATTCATTCTTCTGTTTGACTCTCTACTAAATATATGAACCATTATTCCTAGATTATTAATGTTATTATTATCTATTAAAATTTGTTCTTATTTATTATTTATTAATTACTTAATAATAATTACTAGATGTTGTTTATTACTAATTATCTTAATTATTGAACGGTAATTATGAATATTAATTGCTTCATATTTTTGAACTAATTTTTAGTTATTATTATCTTATAGTAATTATTAATACTTTGCCAAATATTTAATTATTATTATTTAGTATTATCATCTAATTATTATTACTTATGGATTATTGCAATGGTAAAATTGAAAGAACTCTAACCGACATAGGTTACAAGTGGCAAGAAAAGAAGATTTGTTAAAGATTCATTCATTACAATTGACAAATGAAAATAATTGTAATACATATTTATTACAAGTGGCAAACAAAAATAGTTATTAAAAATATGTGTTAAGAATTACTAGTTGTTAAGAATTAATTATTTAACAATAATTATAATAATTTTATTATTTATTATACTAATTATTAATATTAATTATTAAAAATTATTTATTGATTATTTACTATTTAATTAAAATATTTAATATTATTGATTATTATTATCATCATCATTATACTTATTATTAATTATTGAAAATTAATGTTAACATTGATTATTTCAAATTATTTATTAATAATTATTAACCTATTATCAATAGAAAGAGAAAAAGATATTATAAGGCGTTTATTACAACAAGCAAAAAAGAAAAGTTGTAATAGACATCTACTACAACGGGTAAAAAATAACTGTTGTTAAAAATATATTTATTACAACTTTCAGAGGATGACAGTTGTAAAAAAACCTCTATTACAACGGGTATATTGTGACAGTTGTAAAATTGAAGTTGTAATATGGTGATTTTGTTGTAGTGACATATGCATTGATAATCAAGATGATAACCTATTGTGCTGTGCATACACCAAGTCTTGAGCTCCACGTATGCCGCAGATACAAAGGAGATCTATTCATCAGCAGGAGAACAGGACCCACCGCTTATAATTGCTTTTCCAGATCAAGAAACACGTGTCCGACCCTGGGAGTGGATGATTGCCATGTAGCATTCCAATTGGCTTGACTTCCTTCCTATAAATACGTCATTTCCTAAAATTGAAAGAAGGCAAAAAACTTCCACTGAAATGTTCATGGTTGGCACTCCAAAAATAGCCTACCGTACATTTCACTTCTTCAACTTCATAACACAAGTATTTTGTATATGTACCACTTCTTTCTCTACTTTCTCAAAAAGTAACCGTAACGTGTAACTGATAGTAAAAACGGAGATTTTAAAGTGGACGTAGGCTTGGTTGAAGCAGAATCACTATAAAAATATTGTGACTCTTGTATTTGCTCTTTTCTTTTCTTGTAACACCCCATAATTTTAAATATTAAAATTAACAAATTTAAGAATACTTAATTGTTAAAGTGGGAATTAAGGGAAACAGGTTACGCCGTTGCGTTCGTCTCGAAATTCTACTTGGAATAGAGTTCAATCGTAAATCGGACTTCGTATGAGGAAGTTATGGCCCTTGGAAGTTTCAGTGATTTTATATAAATTAAAACAGTTCAGAATAAAAATTCAAAATTCAAAATTCAAACAGGGAAGCGGGCTGGGCGGGAATTCTCCCGCCTAAGGCCAGGTCGACCAGGGGGTCGACCTCCCTATACAGGTCGACCAGGGGGTCGACCTGGGGGTAGACCTACCCCCACTCGGGCAGATCTGAAATGTGACGATTTCTGACTCTTTGTTGAGTCATTAGGGCTGATGTGGCTATTCTAGATAACTCTATCTAGTCTGGATGGTTGGGATTGCTCCTATGATCATCTAACGGCTTAGGTTGATTCAAACTTCTATAAAAGAGTGCGTAGACTCAAACCCTAAACCTAAACTAAATTGGTCTCTTGGCCACCATGATGCTGCTAGGATAGTTCTCCTTCCTAAAGCTTATGGATTAGCAAGTCAGAATTCTAATTCAAAAGACGAACGAATCATTCTCTTCTCTAACCTGTCTCTGTGAGTACAATTTCTTTCACAAAATAATTAATAAATTAATTGTGATAAGTTATAAAATGTGGATTATGAGAACATGACGGTTGAACCATGTGATGTTATTGTCTGTTGGTGAACATATGACAGTTTTGTTATCTTATGTTTGTAGATCTAATTCACATGTCCAATTATACATGTTTAACTTGATTTATTTTATGCTAGTTTGTATGTGAATCTTATGCAAGTTTGGGATGTTAAATCATATGCTAGTTTGTATGTGAATCTTATGCAAGTCTGCGTTTACATATGCTAGTTCGTATGTGAATCTTATGCAAGTTTGGGATGTTAAATCATATGCTAGTTTGTATGTGAATCTTATGCAAGTCTGTATGCGGATTATATACAAGTTTATATGTGAATCAAGTATGTACATATGCTAGTTTATATGCAAAAACATGTGATAAATTCATATGCAAGTTGCAGGAATCCATATACAAGTCTAGGTGAAAACTATATTCACATTTTTAGGTGAAAATTATGTTCACATATGCAAGTTTAGGTGAGACCCATAATTCATATATGTAAGTTCACAATTTCATGTTTAGATCTATATTTAGATGCATGGTAGTTTATGAAAATATATGATTCTATATGACCATTGTCTATGCAAATTATTGGCTATGCAAATTTATGTTATAATTCCTATTTGCAAGTTAGATCTATTTTTATGTGTTATGCAAGTTGTGATGTTTCTTTTTTTATATAAGTTAGACTATTTGCGAGTCTAACATATTTCATATTTGGACGTACGAATAGCATAGGGACACTGGGAAAATATTAATTATGAAAATTGTGAATTGGCATAAAATAGCTTTAAAAGCATATAATTAAATTGAGACATTAACTGGTATAATTTTTATACCTAAAAAGTATGGACATAATTTAGGTGACAATTATGGACATAATTAATTTGGAAATTATTGACAATTTGAATAGGGATAATTAATTCATATTGGGGTGAAATAATTTGTAATAATAAACGCCTAAGACACGAGGCTAGACCCGTTTGTGGTGTAAGACTCCCCGGACCCGCCCGACAAATCCAGCAACTACAAACGGTAGTCTAATGTGAGACGTCAAAGGCATAAATTAAATGTGTAATAGTTGTAAAGAGATGAGGTTAGACTCGTTTGTGGTATAAGACTTCCCGGACCCACCCAGCAAATCCAGCAACCGCAAATGGTAGTCTAATGTGAGAGGTCTTACAGGGTTGCGGTTATAATGAATTAAGTAACACTTAACCAATTTAAACATGTGGTGGGACATAGGGGTTAAGTGGATGACATGGGTGACATGTGAAATACAATTAGAAACACTTAGCCAAGTTGAAACATGTAAGAAAGGAGGGGTTAAGTGGGAAATTCTAGTGGGGACCAAGCATAGGTGGAAAGCTTGTGTCAAGCATGGGAGACCCTTTTCAAACTAGTAACCCATTAAGTATCTTTGTGAGCTCGAGTTAGATCGAGGACGGGACACGCTTACTGGGTTTGATTGTAAGAGGTCAAAACGGGTTAACGGTGTTAAAGCAAGTCCAACGGGGTCATGTATATGCGTGGACCCGGGCTAGTAGGTAAGATGTTGTTGCATCATGTAGATATAATCCATGCATTTTTAGTGGTATTGGGTTGCCACTTTGGGGAGTGATACACCCCATTATGGGACCAGCACGGGTATCTACGAGTTAGGGAGCCGATCGCATGGGGGTAGTGGGTACAACTAGTGGCGATAGGGGCAGGCGGCACCTATGAAGACAGCTAGGGGTACACGAGACTACCATTATGATTATGTTTAATTGGCGGGATCAACTTTTAGAGTGACTAGTAATGGTGCAGTATAGTAATTATCCTATAGTGATTAGGAGCGAGATTAACACCAGAATACTCCTCTTGTTTGTTTTGTCTTGCCAACTTGTTTCACAGTCATTCCTTGTTTTACCAGTTTATGCCTTATCCTAATTACTTTAATAATTATATTGTTGAAGTTATTGGGCTCGCCAGACTTTATGTCTGACCCCCTTTGTTTTCACCTCTTTTCTTCCTTCCCCCTTTTAGGTTCTCAGGGTGGGACTAGTGCTAGTGGAGCTTGATTTGGATCTTTCTCTCTCTTTGGAAGTGCTTGGATTGCTGAAAGTAAAGTTCATCTCATCTCTTTTATGGCTACTTATGTTGGGGTTATGCTTTTTTACTTTATGTACTCAGAAAACAATTTGTCAAGATGGATATGATGTATACTTGGTTTTACTGTTGGTTTATGATGTTGTGTAATCAAACTATTTCTCCGCTGCAATAAAAGTTGTTTTAAAATTTTCAAGTATCAGTATATGTATCTGTCCTGTTATATTATGTTCTATACATCTATAATACTCCATGAAAGTTAATGCATTCCCTTTGAGAGTGACATTAATGGACATGGGGTGTTACACGTGGTATCCGAGCTGAAGGTTAACAGAACAGATAAGAGATTTTGAAAAACTACTTTTCAAAAGCATTTTATAAAGAAATACTTTCAAAAGTATGTTTCAAGGAGAGTATTTTCAAGGGAAAATTTTGTTTTAAAAACATAACCCCAAAGAGCCATATATCTTTCTTTCGAATTCTCCATTTTGAATCTCTTCATTTTCTTTTCATCATGTCTGGGTTACCCGAAATACCCGAGTGAATACCGATACCAACCTGGTTCAGAAGGTATCTGGAGGCTAGGGCCACTGCCACAGGCCCAACAGACATCCCTCCTCCCTCAGCTGCAGCCGCTCTTCGTCCTCCCCCTCCCCGTGTTGATACTTTTTTAAAGATATGCAAAGACTTTCGAGCAATGGGCGGAAAACCTTTTCACAGATCAGAGACTTTTGTTGAAGCTCGAAATTGGCTTAAGGAGGTGGAAGATTTGTTTGGTATCTTTGAGGTAGAAGATGGAAGGAAGGTCCAATTGGCTGCTTGATTAATGAAGGATGAAGCCTCGTTTTGGTGGGAGGTTACGAATGGAGAGCGTCCAGTAGAGACGTGGATGGATTTCAGACATAGGTTCGAGATGAAATTTATCTCACGAGCAGAAGAGAATTTATACATGGAAAGGTTCTTGGCATTGAAGCAGGGGAATTTATCAGTAAAGGAGTACGTCAACAAGTTCAATTAGTTGGCGAGGTTTGGCTTAGACTTGGTGAACACACCAGAAAAGAAGGCCCTGAGATTCGTTAAAGGTTTGAATGAGCCGCTACATGGGTTAGCTGTGACCCACATTCCTATGGGGGCTACCTTTGAGAAATTGGTTGACATGGCGCTTATGCATAAAGAGAAGAAAGATGCTAATGCTAATAAGGCACCAGAAAAGAAAGGGGATCAAAACAAGTCACAGCAGCAACCTAAGAAAGGTGGTAAGGACAACAATAGCAAAGGAAAGAAAAGATGCTTTAATTGTGGAACACCAGGCCATCTGAGCAAGGACTGTAGGAAGAAGAAAAAGACCGACTGCTTCAACTGTGGTGAGGCAGGACAGCTGATCAAAGACTGCCCAAGAAGACAAGGGCAAGGGTAGAAGGAAGGGTCTACTTCTGGAGGGCAGGTTCAGGCTCTCATGGCACCAGGGCAGGCAAGTGGGCAGGTTCACGCTCTCATGGCACCAGGACAGGAGAGAGGTAGAAACGTTTCTATTGAAAGTTTCGTTTTTCTATTTGATCATCATGTTCGTACTTTGTTTGATTCTGGCACTTCACACTCGTGTGTATCTGCTTTGTTAGTTGAAACACTACACCTAAATACTAGTCTATTTACGGATCCCATAGTAGTCTCGAATCCTATTGGTGGTTCGGCTTATCTTTAAATGATTTGTCGGGATTTGAGAGTGTCTATCCTGAGCGTTGAGTTTGAATGCAACGACTTCGTTCTTGGCTTCATGGGCTATGGGTTGATTCTAGGCATGGATTGGTTATCCAGTAATGGTGCCACCATCGATTGTGAAAAGAGAGTGTTTAGACTTATGACTCCCCTCGGCAACACTCTCGAAATCTCTTGCAATCCCATACATTATGTTATGCTTAGCTACCTAGAATCTCTTGATGCGTCTGTTGAAAACTTGCAGCTTGTTAGAGTTGTTCGTGAATACTCAGATGTATTTGAAGAGCTGAAGGGCTTACCACCAAATTGGAGATAGGCTTCCGCATATATCTTGTTGATAATGCAAAACCCGTAGCTCTACCCGTTAGACACATGGCTCCAAGGGAGAGAAAAAAGCTCAGTAAGCAAGTCAAAGAGCTGCTCGAAAAGAGGTTTATAAGGCGGAGTATTTCTGAATGGGGTGCTCCAGTAGTATTCGCAACGAAAGCGGATGGTTCACTTCGCCTATGCATTGATTATAGGGAGCTAAACAAGTTGACCAAGAAAATAGGCGCCCACTTCCAAGAATAGACGACTTGTTTGATCAACTTGTAGGTGTGTCGGTTTTCTCCCAACTAGATTTGGCTATCGGGTTCCATCAGCTAAGAGTGGCTGAAGACAGCTTTGATAAGACCGCGTTCAGAACCCCGGATGGTTTCTTCGAATGGCTTGTCATGCCTTTCGGTTTGACAAACGCACCCGCTTACTTTGTTGACTTGATGAGCAGGGTGTTTAGAGAATTCCTTAATAAATTCGTGGTGGTCTTCGTAGACAACATTTTGATTTTATCGAAGAATGAAGAAGAGCATGCTTTGCGTTTAAGGGAAGTCATGGATACTGTTCGTGCGCATCAGCTGAAAGCCAAATTATCCAAATGCCATTTCTGGAAAGAAGAAGTGAGGTTTATTGGACATGTGTTGTCCAAAGAAGGGTTAGCTATGGACCCCGCAAAAGTAGTTGCGGTGCAAGATTGGAAGGTTCTACGGAATGCAACCGAAGTCCGAAGCTTCCTCGGGCGAGCGGGCTTTTACAGAAAGTTCATTAAAGACTTTACAAAAATCTCAGCCCCATTCACAAGATTAACGAAGAAGAACCTAACTTTCGCATGGGATTTGGATTGCGATATTGCTTTCCAATGTTTGAAAAGGGCTCTAACAACAGCCTTAGTTCTGACATTGCCGGGTGGGAGCAAGATGTTTACCGTATACACGGATGCATGTGGTACGGGGCTAGGTGTTGTCTTGATGCAAGAATGGAAGGTAGTAGCTTATGCAGGCAGACAGTTGAAAGTACATGAGAAAAACTACCCAACCCACAATCTAGATTTGTCTGCCATCGTCTTTGCGCTTAAATCTTGGTGCCATTATCTCCTAGGTGAGAAGTTTGAATTGTATACTGACCATAAATCGTTGAAGTACCATTTCTCGTAGAAAGATCTTAACTTGAGGCACCAAGGGTGGATGGAGTTCTTGGCATCCTACGATTTCGAGATTTCCTATACCCCTGGCAAGGGTAATGTGGTAGCAGACGCTTTAAGTAGGAAGAAGCTGACCTTGAGTCCTCTCTTTGTAGAAAGGAAAAGCTTGGAGTATATAGCAAAAATTAACTTTAGACCCTCCTCTAAAATTGTGCCTGGTCTGTTAGCATCGCTAGAGGTGCGGCCTACTCTTTTGGACTCAATAGGAACCGCGCAACGAGAAGACCCTCAGCTAGTTGATGTGATGGATAAGTTAGTTAGGGGTGAGGCTTCTAGTCACCTCAATAGATACTCCATCGATGATAAGGGTTGGTTGAGACGGGATGGAAGGCTATACGTCCCACAAGTAAGGGATTTAGTGAAGACGGTTCTCGAAGAAGCACACCATTTTAAGCTGACCATACACCCAGGCGGAGACAAGATGTATAAGGATATAAAAAGGGTTTTCTTTTGGAATGGCATGAAGAGTGATGTAGCTGAGTTCGTCGCTAAGTGTTTGATATGCCAGCAAGTCAAAGCGGAGCAGAAGAAGCCTAGTGGTCTGCTTCAGCCTCTAGAGGTCCCACAGTGGAAGTGGGATAGCATTTTGATGGACTTTGTTAATGTGTTGCCTAGGTCAAGAAGGGGCAATACCAGTATTTGGGTAATAGTGGACATGCTCACTAAAAGTGCTCACTTTATACCTGTTAAAAGTAGAAGGACTGCCTCGTCCCTAGCATCCGTTAATCTTAAAGAAATAGTTCGACTCCATGGGATACCCTCCAGCATAGTGGGTGATCGAGATCCTATCTTTACGAGCGAGTTTTGGAAGAGTTTGCAAGAGGCAGTAGGCACACAATTATGCTTTAGCACGGCCTATTACCCCCAAACCAATGGTCACACGGAAAGGGTGAGCAGAGTATTGGATGACCTCTTGAGATTGTGCATTCTTGACTTTGGAGGGACATGGGAGGATCATCTTCCTTTGGTGGAATTTGCCTACAACAATAGCTACCAAGCCACCATAGGCATGGCGCCTTTCGAAGCTTTATATGGAAGACCATGCCGAACACCAACTTGTTGGTGGGAGTCTACAGATAAGCTCGTACTTGGGCCAGACATGATTAGAGAAACCTCAGAAAAGGTGGACTTGATAAGAAGACGGATGAAAGCTGCACAAGATAGACAGAAGTCCTACGCAGACAAAAGAAGGACTGACCTTGAGTTTAAGGTTGGAGATAGGGTGTTCCTTAAAGTATCTCCTTTGAGGAATGTCAGTTGCTTTGGGTCCGTAGGAAAGCTCGCACCAAGATTTGTAGGACCATTTCCTATCATTGAAAGGATTAGGACGATGGCTTACAGAGTATAGCTACCCGAGAGACTGACTAGAGTTCATAATGTTTTTCATGTTTCTCAACTACGAAAGTGCTTACAGGAATCTGCAGAAGTGGTGGAGCCAAGTATATTAGAGGAAGTAGAAGTGGAACGAAAAGCGACAGTGAGAAGAGTTCCAACTCGTATCTTGGTAAGGAAGTCAAAAAGCTACGTAACCGTGAAGTCAAGCTTATTAAAGTCCAACGGAGTGATGCTGAGGAAGACGCGACTTGGGAAACTGAGTGGAAAATATGCACAACCTACCCTTTTCTTTTTTAGGGTACCTCCTTGATCTCTTTTTCCATAAGTTTATTCATGCTTATATCTATCTTTTAAGAATATCTCCTCAGTCCTATTCTTTACCCTTAGGTAGAACCCAATGGATGTAAACATGTATTTGAAACATGTTATGATTGATGGCTGCGAGTGGTTGCAAGTGGTTGCTAGTGGTTGCTCGTGGATGCATGTACACACACATTTGGCACTAGATCGACTCAATCACTTTCATATTGCATATATAAATATGTGTGCATATTTAAATTAATGGATGTATGATGGTTGTGTTATCATATGGATGCTGCATTTTGATGAATGGTTGTGCACACATGTAGAAGTAATATGTATCGTTAGGATTCTTTTGCATGCATAATGGACGAATGGCACTATCATGATTTGCATTAAGGAGGTCAACTGAATCAGCGGACAGCCTGATTTTGCATTAGATAAGGGACATATACACACACTTTTTGCATATGTTCATATGGCATTAGAAATCTTGTAAGGACAATGGATGCCTGTGTTTGATGGTTGAGTAGATGGATGATTGGATGTTAGGACATACATTCTCCTTAACTTGGAGATTTCGGGGACAAAATCCTTTAAGTAGGGGAGAATGTGTACACCCCGTATTTTAAATATTAAAATTAAAAAATTTAATAATACTTAATTGTTAAAGTGGTAATTAAGGGAAATGGGTTACGCCGTTGCGTTCGTCTTGAAATTCTACTTGGAATAGAGTCCAAGTTTTCGTAAATCGGACTTCGTATGAGGAAGTTATGGCCCTCGGAAGTTTCAGTAATTTTATATAAATTAAAACAGTTCAAATTAAAATTTCAAAATTCAAACAGGGAAGCGGGTTGGGCGGGAATTCTCCCGCCCAAGTCCAGTCGACCAGGGGGTCGACCTCCCTATACAGGTCAACCAGGGGGTCAACCTAGGGGTCGACCTACCCCTATTGGGCAGATTTGAAATGTGACAATTTCTGACTCTTTGCTGAGTCATTAGGGCTGATGTGGCTGTTCTAGATAACTCTATCTAGTCTGGATGGTTGGGATTGCTCCTATGATCATCTAACGGCTTAGGTTGATTCAAACTTCTATAAAAGAGTGCCTAGACTCAAACCCTAAACCTAAACTAAATTAGTCTCTTGGCCACCATGCTGCTGCTAGGATAGTTCTCCTTCTTAAAGCTTAGGGATTAGCAAGTTAGAATTCTAATTCAAAAGACGAACGAATCATTCTCTTCTCTAACCTATCTTTTTGAGTACAATTTCTTTCACAAAATAATTAATAAATTAATTGTGATAAGTTATAAAATGTGGATTATGAGAACATGACTATTGAACCATGTGATGTTATTGTCTGTTGGTGAACATATGACAATTTTGTTATCTTATGTTGGTAGATCTAATTCACATGTCCAATTATACATGTTTAACTTGATTTACTTTATTCTAGTTTGTATGTGAATCTTATGCAGGTTTGGGATGTTAAATCATATGCTAGTTTGTATGTGAATCTTATGCAAGTCTGTGTTTACATATGCTAGTTCGTATGTGAATCTTATGCAAGTTTGGGATGTTAAATCATATGCTAGTTTGTATGTGAATCTTATGCAAGTCTGTATGCGGATTATACACAAGTTTATATGTGAATCAAGTATATACGTATGCTAGTTTATATGCAAAAACATGTGATAAATTCATATGCAAGTTGTAGGAATCCATATGCAAGTTTAGGTGAAAACTATATTCACATTTTTAGGTGAAAATTATATTCACATATGCAAGTTTAGGTGAGACCCATAATTCATATATGTAAGTTCACAATTTCATGTTTAGATCTATATTTAGATCCATGGTAGTTTATGCAAATATATGATTCTATATGACCATTGTCTATGCAAATTATTGGCTATGCAAATTTATTTTATAATTCCTATTTGCAAGTTAGATCTATTTTTATGTGTTATGCAAGTTGTGATGTTCTTTTTTTTATAAGTTAGACTATTTGCGAGTCTAACATATTTCATATTTGAATGTACGAATAGCGTTGGGACAATGGGAAAATACTAATTATGAAAATTGTGAATTGGCATAAAATAGCTTTAAAAGCATATAATTAAATTGAGACATTAATTGGTATAATTTTTATACCTAAAAAATATGGACATAATTTAGGTGACAATTATGGACATAATTAATTTAGAAATTATTGACAATTTGAATAGGGATAATTAATTCATATTGGTGTGAAATAATTTGTAATAATAAACGCCTAAGACACGAGGTTAGACCTGTTTGTGGTGTAAGACTCCCCGGACCCCCCCCCCCCGGCAAATCCAGCAACCACAAACGGTAGTCTAATGTGAGAGATCAAAGGCATAAATTAAATTCATAACAGTTGTAAAGACATGAGGTTAGACTCGTTTGCGGTATAAGACTGCATGGACCCGCCCGGCAAATCCAGCAACCGCAAATGGTAGTATAATGTGAGAGTTTACGGTTATAATGAATGAAGTAACTTAACCAAGTTAAACTTGTGGTGGGACATAGGGGTTAAGTGGATGACATGGATGACATGTGAAATACGATTAGAAACACTTAACCAAATTGGAACATGTAAGAAAGGAGAGGTTAAGTGGAAAATTGTAGTGGGGACCAAGCATATGCGGAAAGCTTGTGTCAAGCATGGGGGACCCTTTTCAAACCAGTAAACCATTAAGTATCTTTGTGAGCTCGAGTTAGATCGAGGATGGGACACGCTTACTGGGTTTGATTGTAAGAGGTCGAAACGGGTTAACGGTGGGCACGTAAGTCCAACGGGGTCATGTGCGTGCGTGGGCCCGGGCTGGTAGGTAAGACGTTGTTGCATCGTGTAGATATAAGCCATGCATTTTTAGTGGTATCGGGTTTCCACTTTGGGGAGTGATACACCCCACTATGGGACCAGCAAGGGTACCTACGAGTTAGGGAGCCGATTGCATGGGGGAAGTGGGTACAACTAGTGGCGATAGGGGCAGGCGGCACCTATGAAGACAGCTAGGGGTACACGAGACTACCATTATGATTATGTTCAGTAGACGGGATCAACTTTTATGGTGACTAGTAATGGTGCAGTATAGTAATTATCCTATAGTGGTTAGGAGCGAGATTAACGCAAGAATACTCCTCTTGTTTGTTTTGTCTTACCCACTTGTTTCACAGTCATTCCTTGTTTTACCAGTTTGTGCCTTATCCTAATTACTTTAATAATTATATTATTAAAGTTATCGGGCTCGCCAGACTTTATGTCTGACCCCCTTTGTTTTCGCCTTTTTTCTTCCTCCCCCCTTTAGGTTCTCAGGGTGGGACTAGTGCTAGTGGAGCTTGATTTGGATCTTTCTCTCTCTTTGGAAGTGCTTGGATTGCTGAAAGTAAAGTTCAGCTCATATCTTTTATGGCTACTCATGTTTGGGTTATTCTTTTTACTTTATGTACTCAGAAAACAATTTGTCAAGATAGATATGAAGTGTACTTGGTTTTACTGTTGGTTTATGATGTTGTGTAATCAAACTATTTCTCCACCGTAATAAAAGTTGTTTTAAAATTTTCAAGTATCAATATATGTATCTGTCTTGTAATATTCTGTTCTATACATCAATAATACTCTATGAAAGTTAATGCATTCCCTTTGAGAGTGACATTAATGGACGTGGGGTGTTACATTTCTTGTATTTTGTGATTATAATTGTGTGTGGATTACACACTTTGGGGGTTGACTATCATTATACCAACTTCTGGAGTCAACACTTTGACATGCCTGGTAGGAGTGGCCAAACCTATGCCATCTCTTGAAGAAATAACAACAAAACTGAAGAAGGATGCAACACCTTCGCACGCTCAACCTCAATCTACTAGTCCAACAGGCACAGCATCGAAGGCAATCTTAGAGGCTTCCTCTCATGAAAAACCATCCCAATACTTGACTAAGGACGAGATGGATGGAGTTCTCCTGAACTCAAAGCTCAGATGGCACATCAAGATGAACTCCTCAAAAAGCAGCAGGAAATGATGAATGATTTCCTTGTTTGGATGGATGGGAGAGCGAGCAACCAAGCATCACTTCCTGCACCAGGCGAAGCTGGTGTAACAGATAACCTCCCAACCAATGAAATCCAAGCCACAGGTCGATCCACTGCTTTGCATCCAGCACGGCCAACTTTACTTCCTGATCGACCGAATCTTAGGTCAGATCGATCGATGCAACCTTCAGATCGACCGAAGCATAGTTCGATGCAACTTGTGGCTCGATCTGATATCATACAACAAGCCAGACTTATAACGCTTCCCGCTCAGCCTTTCCAACATGTCGATCTAAGCAGGGATGGAGGCAACAACCCTCCTCTTACCAATATCACTCGACCATACTAGTTCCAAGTAGGACGGAGAGAGATGCTAGTAAAAATCACTATGATATCGCCCCGAGTGGGGGCAATGCCGAACCCCGAGCTGATAACGCTTACCTAAACCGATCCATTTCTACCAGCATAGACATGGTTCGGCCTAACTCACATGCCGACCAAGGGGTCATAGTCAATCCCGAACCAACACCCGAGGTTGGGGACCATCTCCACCCATCACTCATGGGCCTTACCGAATTGGCCCCAAGAGCTCAAGGCATGCTTCCACCCAGTAACAGGATTCTCACCAACGTCCATGGCGCAGAATTGGATTCGTAGAATCAACTTCTCAGGGATGGAAATCAAATTGTTAGCATCATTAAGCGCTTCACTCGAGGTACTACTTCTAAACAAGACGTGGATAACGTCCATCGCAGCCCATTCACATGGGAAATCAGGAATTTCCGAAACCCACCTAACTTCAAGATTCCGGTCCTGGAACCCTACAATGGTAGGACCAATCCAACCATACACCTCATGCGCTATATGCGCCATATGGAAGTACTATCAGCATTGGTCAATGTCATGGCCGAGTGGTTCCCTTATTTCCTAGCCAATGTCGTCGCCTTGTGGTTTCGACAGTTAACAACTAAATCGATCAACAGTTGGAATATGTTGGTCACCCACTTCATTGAACAGTTCAAAGTTCACATATCTTGACCGAAGAGCATCATGTTTCTCACATACATCAGGCAGAAGTTTGGCGAGAACCTATGCTCTTCTTAGAAAGATTCAACGCAACTGTAGCATCGGTTGGCCGACCAAAACCATCGATGGTGCTTATGGCCGCCATGGCCGAAGTTTTATGTCGAACAGATTTTGAAATCTCTCTTCAAAGGGACCTTCCTGGAGACATTGGATATTTCTACTCTGAAGAAAACAGATTCCTCCAACAAGAAGATGAAAATATCCAAAATCTTAACATACTTGCTGCGAAGGATGGAGGATCGTCCACTGATGCCCAAAACAAGGTTAAGGGGAAGTCTCGGAAAAGAATGATAAAAATGTGCGGTTCTAGAGATAGCCCAAGTATGATAACTACACCGAGCTCAATTCCTCACTATTGGACATATACCTCGACATACGAGGATCTCTTCCTTTTCCAAAGCCTCCCAGGAGGGAGCCGACCCAAAGAGAACGTGAATCAGGAAAGCACTGCATGTTTCATGACAAGGAAGGTCATAGTACCAACGATTGCAGACACCTGTGTAATGTCATTGAAGAAAGGGTCATACATGGAGAGCTACACGAGTATGTTAAAAAATCTACAATGTCCGCACTGCCACAACTACCTTCCCTAGCTCCTCAGAATGGTCCCCATGCTCCTCGGAATGGGAAGGATCCCGAGCATAACAACCGCAGATCACTATCAATTGATATGGATTAGATCATATTGTGGATACACCCCCATTTCTTAGGATATAAAAATGTATTTATGTTATCTTTTAAAATAAAGTGGCTATGTTGAAGTACACACGTATGGAGTTAGGATTTAATCCCAATGCGTGCTCTGGATTCAACTATAAACCCATTAGGATTTGTTTCAGTTTTGTAATAGTTATTAGCAGCAATAAGATTTATTTCTTGAACATGGATTATGTTTGATGAATGCAAGTACTTTGCCGAGATGTGACAAAGTTCTCAATCCAAAACCAAGCATGGTTTATGCTCGTTCCTAAGGTATAGCGGATGCCTAGGCATACGGTTTACTCGTCCGATGTGATGAACCTAACTTTCCTTCAAATCGGGTATGGCTTATACCCTAAAAATCAAACTATTCTACCAAAACACGGCAAGCTAACTCAATTACTACTCGGGTATGGTTTATACTTGACCCCCAGATATGACTTATACCTAGCAAATTAAATTATCCTGCCAAGACTTGGCAAAATAATTCGGTCCCTATTTGAGTATGGTTTTTACTTCAACCGATCTATAAGCATGGCTAATGCTCTGAGTAGTCGAACGATATTGTCAGAATTTGGCATACTTTTTTTTCTTTTTTGCAGGTACAAATCATACTCCCGGTCGATCAAACTAACTGGTTCTCTCATCTCTCCTTCGGCTATAATACGATTGTTATCGATCGTTAGTTTTTCGGCCACCACATAATATGGTTTAGTGTAACCATGGCTTTCTAGGTTTCTATGTTTTGATCTCTACGCATCATTTCTCGGAAGATCCATAACATACCTTCCTTTATCAAGAAAGATATGTTAAGGACGGCAAAGTGTTGACCAGCTTTTTGGTAAAAGTCGTCACAACCAGAATTTGTACCTAAGAAAAATTATCTCCTTATTTTGAACGACTCATTCATCGGTCAATAGAAAAATGGATCAACCCAAATCAGCAATTCTCGAGTCGAAGCATACTATAGAAAATGGATTGAAGTCCGAAGACCATGTCGATCGAGCCAACCAATTGACCTCCAACTCTAGTAATCTGCTTCCTATGCTACACAACAAGTCCCGATTCTCAAGGCTGCTTTATTGATCAAACTGGGCCCGTTCAATTTCCCTATTCCGAATTCCAAGGTACACGTATGCATTGATAACCGAGATGATGACCTATTATGTTGTGCATACACCAAGTCTTGAGCTCCACGTATGCCACGTATACCAAGGAGAACAATTCATCAGTAGGAGAATTGGACCTGGTGCCTACAATTGCTTTTCTGGATCAAGTAACACGTGGCCGACCCCGAAGCGGATGATTTCCACGTAGCATTCCAATCGTCTCAACTTCTTACCTTTAAATACATCATTTCCTGAAATAGAAAGCATGCAAAAAACTTCTACCGAAAACTTCATCGTTGGCACTCCAAAAATAGCCTAACGTACAATCACTTCTTCAACTTCATAACGCAAGGATTTTGTGTATAAACCACTTCTTTCTCTACTTTTCTCAAAAAGTAACTGTAACATGTAATCGACAGTATAAAGAGAGATTATAAAGTGGACGTAGGTTTGATTGAAGCCGAACCACTATAAAAATATTCTATCTCTTGTGTTTGTTCTTTCCTTTATCAAAACTGAAACCCAAATTTGAATTAAAGTGGTTAGGATAATTAAGTTATAAAGATTCAATCTAAATTTTAAGTAAGAGATGAGATTTCATCGAGATATAACTAAAAAAAGGTTTGGAATGAACTTATAAGAAGTTTTAATAAAGTATTCTATTTATAACAGAATCATATATAATGGTTTAAAGGATGGTTAAAATTAATGAAAAGATTTTAAATAATAGTTTACTTAATACTTAAATTAAGTGATCGTGTATGGACTTGGAATAAGGTTTTTGCTGACAAGCATTTTGGTCAAAGCTGTCAAACGTGAAATTTCTGGTTAGCAACACGCTCAAGCATTAAGAGCATCGTCAGAAGACATAAAGCAATTTTGAAACGACCCGGACTTCCGTACCCTTTGGGTCGACTAATAACACCACACGTCCAACCCAAATGACACAGAAATACGAATCATTATTAGAAAGAAGTTAGAGGATGAGAAATAGAAAGAAAGAAGTATTAGAATAGAAGAAAAAATGAAGATCACAAACTCACAGCGGAACGAACAAAATATATTAGATAACATAACTTGTGGAAACAAATCAGTAATTGTATATATACATACCATTTTTAGAGCACAACCGTTATTCCTGGAACAGTTATAAACACCTGTTTCTAGATACAACATAGCACACAGCGGAAAATATGATAGTCTATAGCTAATGGTGAAGGCTTCTGCTTCAAACTTCTCCAAGCGAATCTGTAAAATCCCATCTACTTGACTGCCCGTACAAATTTGGGTACCCAAGAGTTTAGGGGAAACAAACAAAATAAACTTTGGGTCAGTCATGGGACTAGTGTGAGTAAACTCCAACCATTGGTTTAACTTTCAAAAAATCCTTTCGAAAGAAAAGATAATCGTAAGACCGATCCACACATAAACACGGATGGTTTTTACCTTACGATAACCCAAACATTTGGATATCAAAATTTGGTGATATTATAATAATGTCTACATCAAATAAATAGAAATCTAGCGGAACGCTTGCATCTCACGCTCCATATATAATACAAAATCGAAAACCGCAGGGTGCTTATTGGAGATTGGATTTCCAACATGATAAGGTATGGGACCACCTTCCGATAGTGTATCTCTAGAAACGAATACACTGGGTTCAACAAGAACGTTTTGCAACCCGGCCCTCACATGACTGACCACTCATTTCGCTTGAGTGTATCGAATGTATATCACCAACGGTTGGGATCGGCAACCGTTTCCCCGAAAGGGACAGCATCGATAGATTAAAGAACAAATGGAATTTCTCTAGATAGGTGATTATACATCCTAATGGGTGCGACCCACATAGCCATGCTGCCTGCCCGATTTTTGTCAAATTCCGGGATGTGAGGCTTGAGGTTTGATTCCAGAACATCTGGCCACCATTCACTTTGAATGCCACATCGTCAGATCCATCGGAAATCACTAATTGATTCCCACAAAAATACTCAGATTGTTAGGCTAAAAAAGTTTCTCTTCTATGCTACCAGCTTCGTACGTTTGAAGGAATCAACGTACGTAATCCCTTTGGAAATACTCTGTCAGACACTCGTCCATTCAAGTTGTCCTGGGTTTGGACAAACCGAAGGCACCATTCTATTAATCCATCTTGGGCAATTTCTACCTAGGATTAACAGAACAGCCCTTGCACTTTACTCCGTCTTCAATTATCTTCAGCATAAGTTGATTCATAACGCTTATACCAATACAGAGTGGTTTTCAGATATTAGATCTGATCCCGGTCTCTCCATATCGACAACGGAGGTATAAAATAAATCAAAACTTTGATAGCCGGTGATTTAACTATCAAAGAAACATTCATACAATCAACGGTCCTATTTCCAATTGGAAATTCTACCGATCAAACATCAAACAACACTGAGCCCCTTTAAATCAATTCCTTATTTTCTATATTCAGAAAATATACTTTATTAATATCGGAAATTATTTCCATGATCCATTACTAAATTCCTGATTGACCAATTCATTTCATTTTCTATTTGGGAAAAATATTTCAAAATCCTTTAAATAAATGCGATGTTATAAAACATTGTTATTATAACTCAAACCATAAATCATTCGTTAACTAATGGTATCACTAGCCAATCCTTGCCACCGAACCTTAACTATTTCGCCGTCAATCATGACGTCAGTCAAGTTGGGGTATAATTACCTCTCAGACCTTAACTGAACGACATTCTCAACTTTGAAACAGTCAAAATTCACAACTTCAAACAAACCATCGCTTACGCGACTCCCATATAAAATCTAAGTACACATTTCTTTTACGGGAAATTTTTGATTATAACGGTAGCGTTATAATCGCTGTATTTGATTTATAAAACATTATTTTTAACAACAGCGTTACAATCGCTGTGTTGGGGTAGAGAACATTTATTATAGCAATAGCGTTAAGATTGCTGTTAAAACATTTATTATAATGGCAGCGTTAAGAAAAATCTCTGTTTGAATTTACAAACCAATTATTATAACAATAGCATTAAAATCGCTGTTTCAAAATTTTGGTTTATAAAATATAACTTGTACTTATTTATAAGTATCATTACTGCTCTATTTCTCGTTATCGAGTATCCTTTTAAAACCACATCACATTCTGTTTCATTTATAAACTCTATTTATGGGACCGTTACTCAATTAACACTTCTCGTTTATTAATCCATTGGATTTTATCTCAATTTATTTTATCTTCCAAATTTGGAATAAACCCATCGTTTCCCTTTGAAACCGATTTCTTATTCAAATTTCCATTTGAATTATCTTTTCTCAATTCAAATCTCTTTTACCACTACTGCGTTTCAATCCCACTTCAAATATCGGTGTCAACACTGAATTCCTCTTTGCTTATATAAATTCAACTTGAATTTGTATTTTACATTACCCACTGATAAATACTTCACTTTATTTATAAACATCATATATAGATCTAACTACTTATATATTTAATAAACAAGTTTCTATTTTATATCCATTTGAAATTATCTTTCCAAATTCAATTTTCCTTTATAAAGTTTTCACTTTAAACCATTATCCACTTCAGTCGTGAATACTCTTCCCTTTGATATAATCAAATTTATTTGATTTCATAATAAATATCTCAAATCCACTTTCCTTTTATTTACTTCTCTCGTTCATAATTCCCTTTATAACTTGCTAAGTTCAATCCCAATTTCGAATATCGGTTTTAAAACACCTTTCCACTTTTCTATATCAACTCGAACTTGAATATATGTTTTCAATTTATCCAATAATAAAAATATCATTTAATTTATAAACTCATTTATAATTTACTTCCATTTGACCAGGTTTCTCTTTACATCTCTATTTGAGATTTCATTTCTAATTTTGGGAATAAATTTCATTTTAAAAATCTAAATTTCCTTTTTCCACATTTGAAAATGTTTTACGGATCAAAAATACCATGTTTCTAGGGCCAGGGTAAATCAACCACAACATATCCAATCATGGATTTCATAACACATCATATATCACAATCAAATAAAACAGTAATATAAATGTTGAGGAATCCAGTTGGATTCCTCCAACCTGTTTACCTGCATCCACAGATGTTAATCAACATCAATAATATTATTTCACATCAATATGAAATATCAGGACTAAAGATCAATGAACGATGTAATCACATCAACCAATTTTATCAACCATTCAACCAAGCAACCATTGCATAGTATAAAATAAATTTAAAATTCGTTTATATAAAATATAAACGAAGCAGAGTTAGTGAGTTTACTCACCTTATTTTACAGTTGACGGTTCTGCTTCTGTTTCATTTAAAAATCAAACAGGCGTTTGGTTTTATCACGAAATTCCAATAGCTTGGTTTTTAGCGAAATAAATTCCACACAGAAGATCTTGTCGTTACGTTTTCAGCATGACCGATTTCATCGGATTCTGTTCATGAATGGAACAATTATAAATATTATATGTTTGGTATTTATTTAACATGGTTTACACCTTAATTAAATAAATAAATATATACTTATAACTCTAACATGTAATTACCCTTTTAATAATCACGATTAAATAGTATCTCGATTACCAAAATTTCTGTGCTTCTTTTTAATTCATATCTCCTCAACAGTGCACCCAAATACCTAAGACCATCAATGTGCTACTCCTTGATTCCACGTTTCCCAAGTAACACGCAAAAGTATGGAGCCATATCCTTCTTCCTCAATGCATAATCTGACCATCCCTTAAAAATCTCGAATCCCCTTCATTAGACTTAAATAAATTTCATCATTTTTATGTTTAACTAATTATAACTCTAATTCCATTACCACGTTAATTTCTCTGCTTACCTTCTTCCTCAACGCAACAGCAGGATCCCGCATTTTTTGCCATTTTCATGCTTTCAGCACCCTTTTTTTCCTTCTCCAAAACATGAAAACACAAACCGACCTCTCTATCAAACACCTCTCCACACGCTCTTCGATCTCCACCACGTCCCTAACATCCTGCGGCCTTTATTGAAAATCCGATGTCAGCCTCCTACAGTAAGGGTAGCAGCATTAATTGATGCCAAAATCCACACCAAAATCAAGATGCAAGCTATTTTCTGTTATGAACTTCAATCCAGTCTCCAATTCCTCAACAAACGATCAAAACTCCCCTCCAGCCTCCCCAAATCCAACGTAGACCACCCCAGCATGGCTACCGCACTTCACAAAACATAAATGAATAGCAGCTCTCCCTTCTATAGTCTTAGCGAATCCAGAAACACGAGATTTGGTGAAGTATTTTTTTTCTTTTTTGTTTGATTTCTGAAACAAGAAGATGATATCAGTATTTTAAGGAGAACCTGCTTGCGAGCCACGGGATTAGATTTGCTTGGCACACACGGATTAGAGTTAGCTTGGTATGCACGGAGTTGAGATGGATTGGCAGCCACGTAAACTAGGGTAGGTGCAGGATGTAGGCTCAGTGAAATTTCAACTTAACTGTACGTGCATTAATTCTTTTGAGAGAATTTAAGTGGTGAAGGTCTCACCTTGCATGTGCTCATTTAATTCATGCAGAAGGCACAGTTATTTAATTGTATAAGCAAGCTGGCCTTATACCATGTGATTGGGTATCGTTCTGTTTGGTGACGCAGATTGTATTGCTTTGTAACTAGATGTTGTATATTTAGATTATATTTGAGAATTTCAAATTTAATATTTTTGTTTGCTACGAAATGCTACAGACAGAAATAGGAGTACGGTCGTGTCCGGCGAGGTGCCACGGTCCCAAAAATATAATAATATCGGTAGTTTAACTTATATTATGAAACCCCAAAATATTGATATAGGGTGCAAATTACTCCAAATAAAAAGTTGTGTATTTAATTAATTAAAAATTGCAGAAAAATTCTAAAAATTAAATTATAACTACGCCTCAAAAGAACCTTATCCAAAATCAAGACAGATATCTAAATATATTAAATAAACTGTTATGGCTTATATACGATTCTATAGCGACTATTTCTAAATTTGATTTGAACATTACTTTTTATTCCTGCTATGAAATTTGGATTTTTCACATTCGTTGGAAAGATATTTTCAAACAGATTCAAATATTTCTTGTTTCGCTAAAATGCGATTTATTTTGAATCTTGTACACTCATTTGAAATTTGAAATCGAATTTTCAAACTACCGCACCATTTTGAACTCGTTTTAAATTATATTATAAATTATACGTTTAAATATCATTTTATTAAATAAATTCCTATATATAATTCAAATAAAATATTTAAATATTCAGAATTCAATGGCTGAAATCCGGGTCGTTACAGATTTGGTCGAAGTCACGATGCAAATATAAAATGGCCCGAAACTCCTATCAGATGACCTCTTTTGGGCCCGAAAGCATCAATTACAGTGCATTACACAATAACTCTTTGAGCCCTCTAAATTAGCTTCAGGTACAACTTCCGTTTGGCCCAAACAACCATACAATCTGAAATTTATGCCTATTTCCATAAATGCGTGCAGGCTCAGGATTTGAGTACAAACTGGAATTGAACGGCAATCACTTGGATGAAGTGCCAAAACATAGAAAAACTCAACTTTGCATATATAAAGGCATCGGATCAGCAACTAGCTTTGGGTCGGAACGCATGAGCGGATCGGGTCGGGTCTTAACCCACGTGCATCAGCAGATTGTAGCGTAGTTCATGAGCGTTACACCGGGTCGGGTCATGCTGGAGGAACCCGATCCCCTAGAGTTGATTTGGAATTCTGAAACACCACGATCAGGTCGAGTGGTCAGGAATCCGATCCACCTTGGACACGAGCTGCACAAAAGAGCATATTGTCTTTGGATTGAAGACATCGGATCGGGTCGAAGGAAGGGCAGCCGACCCGCCTGAAGCGAACTCTGCATGGTAGTGTGGACCTATTCTCTTGGCTATTCCTACTCCTGTTAACTGGGATCCAGTTAAACTTGGCAGGACATGGTCAAAAGAGGATTTCTCCACCTTTTCTACCTCATTTCGATATTCTTGGGATGCATGACATGTGGCATCCAACCCGAAAATAATCGATGGCTATAAATACAACATTTGAAGGATTTTCAAAGGATTATTGGCTCTTCTCTCATAAAACTTTCAACATTTTTATAATGCAAGGTCTTTATGCACACATTAAAGCCAATTCCACTCAAATAACATGAAGATTTCGTGTATAAATTCGTTTAAAGTCTCCTCTTTCTTACGAACGTAAATAAAAGATTATAATGTGGACGTAGGCTTGGATTGAGCCAAACCATTATAAAAACCTCATGTGTCTCCCGTTGTTTAATGTTTTCTGTATTTTATGATCTGTGATTTGTGATTGTGAGGACCTCACACTACATTAGGGTGTTAGTGCCATTTTTTGGTCTAACAATTTTGAAAGGATAAAGAGTATAGTGTTAAAAACCATATTTAACTCGAATAGTATAAGGGGATTTTTCATGACATTTACTGAAGGTTGGGTAACAAACTCTTATTTATTCTAAAGGTAAGAATGTTGTCAAATCAAGGTCTGAGAGGTAAATAAAATACCACAACTTGAATGACTTCAAGATTATCCGAAGGATAATACTAGTTTAGGTAATGAGGGTAATATATCTTTTATTAATAATTGTTAGAATCATTAAATTTAAAGTTTATAAGATGAATAAAATAATATTGATTATATTCTTATTTTTGAAATAAGAAGTGAAATGTTGTGTTTTAAATATTGGAAAATTTAAAATTTTTGAATAATGAGTAGTAAACTAAAAAGGCCAAGTGACGCAGTGTACTGAACCAGTGGATCCATTTTATTTTCTTGATTGTTTATTTGATAGTTAAATAACCGACTATCAAATCTGGCCTATACGATTGTTGGTACAGAAAGACCAGGATCGAATTCATATTCGAAAACCATTTTGAACTAATGAGTACATAAACGAAGAATATATCTTATGCTGATCGAGATGGAGTAATTGAAGACCGTAAATCTTCATGAGCAGAAAAATTATTGTTGAATTTCTCTAGTTGATCCCTGAAGATTTTATGACAGTGATTCTGTCATGATTGGAATCTACTAATTGTACGGACTACTCGCTATTTATCTATAGGATGATTCCTAGGATGTGGTAGGAGGGTGCCTTCGGTGTTTGTCCAGTCCCAGGACAATTTGTATGGACGGGTATCTAATAGAGTTTTTCCAATGATGCCACGTAAGTTGATTTCTTCAAACGTACCAAATTTGGTAGCGAAGAAGGATACTTCCTCAGCTTAACACCCCAAAATCAATTAATGATTTCTAGCGGATCCGACCATATGGCATTCAAAGTGAATGGTGATGCGCTATCTTAAAAAGGTAATTATAACCTTAAGCCTCATCAACTGGGAAATGACAAAAATCGGGTAGGAAGCATGGCTATGAGGGTCGCTCCCATTAGGGTGTACTATCACCATCCAGAGAAAATTCATTTATTCCTTCTGTTAATTCTGTATCTTTGGATAATGGTTATGTAGGACCAACCGTTGGCGATAAAATATTCAATACACTCAAGTGAAATGAATGGACGGTCATGTGTGGCCGGGTTGCAAGATGTTCTTGTTGATCCCAGTGTATTCCTCTCTAGAGATACACTATCGGAAGGTGGTTCCATACCTTGTCATAGCTAGAAATCCATTATCCAATTAGAGCCGTGGTTTTTTATTATAGACTGTGTATGTAGAGTGTGAGATGCAAGCATTTTGCTATATGGTTATTTATTTGATTTAGACACTATTATAATATTAGAATCGATATAATTTCAAATCTTTTGGGTTATCGTATGGTAAAATCGTCCATATTTATGTGTGGATTGGTCTTACGATTATCCTTTTATTTTAAAGAGACTCTTAAGTTTAAAATCAAGTTGGATGATACCTATAAACTTAGTGAGTTTATTCTCACGCTGGCTCACCAGACTGATCCATGGCAGCTGCAGTGCTTGGGTCGGACCGCGTTTTACAGGTTCAGACTATTGGATGTTGTGAAGTCAAGAGATGAGCTGGAGACGTCCAGACCTATGATTAGTGTTTATTATGCTGTGTGTTGTAACTGAGGATAGGTTGTTATAACTACCCAGAAGTATTGAATGTCCATTGTACTATGACGATTGTAAGTTTTATTTCAAGCTCTCAATAAAGATTTATTTTTATATTATATTTTATTCCGTAGCGATGTAAGACTCTGCGTTGTGTTGATTCTTTTTTTTATTCTTCTATTCTTAAATTTCTTTCTCTTTTCCTTACCCACTATTTTTCTTTCTTTTAGCTTTCTGGGTTTTCAGTACATAAGTTTGGATATGGAATGTATTAGTGTCGGAATTCAAGAATCGAAATTTCCTGGGACGCTACAGTTCATATCAAAGCCAATTGTTTAGTAATAATCTTGGCTCTATGTCGTAACTCGATAGAAATAGGGTTAGTAATACCCTTGATTGAGTTTGAGTGTATATATTTGAGAGAGCGTATTTATAGATAATATATACAATTGTTTTGTGTTGTGTTATTTGATCAATTCAATTGTCTAGAGACCATATTGAACTTGCAACTGACATAATATTGCTCTATATAGAGGGTAAATGAAATAATTTTACCCCAATTATATTTTTGTATAGAAAAGAAATAATTTTATCAAATTATTGAGATATTGGTGTGTTTTATTGATTTGAATGGAATTCAAATTGGATTATGAATTTGAATGGTTTAATATAACCAAAAGAATTTGTGAAAAAGAGAATTTTAATATGGAATAAAAATTTCTTGAATTCAAGTTGAAATACCAATAAATTGAATGTTGATAATCAAAATGGAGCTTGATGCATATAGTTTGAATGTGTCGAGTGAAACTAGAAGTGAATTAAAATAAATTCAATTCAAGTTGAAATAATTGAATATAACTTGGAATATTATTCAATTGAGTTTGAAATGGAAGTGAATATGTATATGAAATAGTGGAAAAAAACTTGGATTATTTAAATTTGAGTTTCTAGAAAATGAATGAAGAATGAAATCAAAAGAGAAAAGTGAAATAATTGAAAGATCAATTAGTTAATTTAAGATAAAATGAGACTTTACTTGGTTAAGTAAATAGTGGGTTAATTAAATTTGTTTAATTAAATATTAGATTGATTGGATAACAATTCATCAACAGGTTAATAAAGAGGAAATGAATTCTAGTATAATAAATTTGAATAGAACCGATTATGAAATGAAACTAAAAAAAATGAACCTTGTATTTGTTACTTGCATTGTAAATTGAGTTAAGTGCAGGTTAGAAGAAGTAAGAGTTGTTTATTGCTTTGCTTCGTAATTAGAGTTTGGTTACCCAACAAGTAGGTAAAACTTAATATTATTGATTGGATGGTTGATTTTATACCCCTGAGTTGGGTTGCCGCTTGTCTTTGTTTTCTTTCGATCGATGTGAGGCCCAAAGTGATGTTTAGTTGTTCTGATCGAACCATACAGAGGAAGTACTACCAAATTTTTTCGTGAATTTTTAAGACTTGAATTTTTTTAGAATAATTATTTTGAAAATAATTGGGTTTGGAGCATTCTTCGTACCTAGTAATTTCAGGGACGAAATTCTTTTAAGAGGGGAAGAATGTAATGACCCAGATTTTTCAGTTATTTGGATATAAATATTTGAATCCTTTTTAAATATGAAATTAGAAATATTAATGGATTTTCAATATACAATTCGTTAATAAAATGACGATTGAACGTATTAATTTATATTTAAATTAAAATGAACTCGTAATGGCGCGGTAGTTCACAATATTGAGTTTTGAACTGCAACTGAATATACGAAACCCATTTTAAGTCAATTCTATGAAACAAGCATCTGAATCTATTATCTAATGAGAGAGAAAAATCGAGAATTTATCTTGTAAAATGTGAGTTTTATCAAAATCAGATTTTCAAATTGTCAGTATGGAATCATTTATAAACCATAATGTTTATTAAATGTATATTAAAAAGGGATTTTTATATAATTTGGATGTCATTTAACTCGAAAATGTTAATGTTGAGTTATAAATCCATATTTGTTGAATTTGAAGTGATATATTATTCCATTTAGATATATACGACAACAATAATTTATTATTATTTAATTTAATTATTTTGAAATTAAATCAATATTTTAATGATATTATATAAGCCTTAAGAATAACCATTTGTAAACAATCTCTGTTTTCGAGGAAATGAATTTTATTAGAATACGTATTGCTAATTATTGTTAGATTTTAAATTTGGAGCCAATCAGAGTTATTTCGTGAGCGTGTGAACTTTAAATGTGAACCAACCAATTAATTGAAATTAAAATAACTCTGTTCGACCAAACAAATTTCACTGGGTCTGGAACGTCAAAACATAGCAGTGTGTCTATTTTTGTTACGTTTGTAGTTCGTGTGTGACGGTGCGTATTTTAACATGCAATGTTAAATAGCGGTAAATTTAATAATCGTATTAAAATAAAATAAATTGAAATTTCCACCGTAATCAAAAATAAATTGCTATAGTAATTTGTCAATCGCTAAATTATGATATCTAACCTAGAATTGCACATGGCTATGCCCTTACATACATAGCCTAAGGAAAAAATGGAATATAGCCACCCTAAATATAAATGCAGGCCTAATATGTATAGGAGCATGCCCACACACATGCCTTCCTGCCACATGATTTTCCTATCTTATTTCCTCCCTTCCCAAGCATAAACATAGGCCTAAAAATCTATTTTCATCACATACTACTCTATACTAAATACAAAATGCAGACCAAATGTGAAAGGAAGAAAATAGTCTACCCTAAGACACAAACGTGCTAACCTACCCTAACAGTTGAACACATGCCCACCAAAATCTTATCGCACAACTATTGAAAATGAAGAAACAAATCAGCTATCCTACATCTACAATAGACAGACCTACTAAACATTTACTCGCTTTCCATGGTTTCTCACACTATACATATGAGGCCAGGGACATTCATCTCCTTTTTCTAGAAGATCGAATATAGTGAACTAAAATGGTGCATGGTCCTATGAGAAATAATTGCAACACGTATCTTCAATTATAAATCACGAAATATGTTGCATTAAATCCCTAAAATCCATCTCTATATATTCACCATTCAGATTATGACGGTCGACCATAAAAGTCGTGAACTAGGCATGAATTTACCTGGAATGTAGAGAACGATACGCGAATTAAAGTATGGAGCAACGATCAGCAGAGAGAGGTGCTAGAGTAGGACTTTTTGTGCAAAATCTGGAGACGAAAATGTTCGCACCTGGACGGGGGAAATCCACGCCGGTTGGAGCACAAGGACGTTGGAGGGAGAGGAAATGGTGTCGGTGAGTCAGGTTTGGTTGGAGAAGTTGAATGGTGGTGTTAAATTAGTGGTTCGTGAAGTATTTGTTGGTGTCAGTGGATATCGTGCACGTTGCACACGAGAATAGCTTAAGATGTAAATCCGGGAAGAATATGCACTGTTGCACGCGGGTTTGGGCCGAAATAGTTTATAGTGAGGTCTGTTTTGTTTTAATTTAATATTTTAATTAACTTAAATGCTTTTTAATCCTGTAATTGTGATATCTCAATCATACATTATCATAATTAAGCATTGTTGGTCATGTTGGAATCGTATGGACGTAGGCTATGCAATGTAGCTAGTTTGGTCAGAACTGGAAGCAATTGTAATTTTTAATTAAATTAAACGCCTATTTAATTTAATTAAAACAAACCATTTTAATGATGAATTGGAATCAAGGTGAGTCTAACTCACTTATTGCCCCACTTATATTTTATATAAGTCGGGTTTAATATTTGTGTGCTATGTTTGCTAATTTTTGGATGATTTGATGATTGTTTGGATATATACTGAATATTTTTATATAACTATTTGAAATAGTTGTTATTTTCAATAATTATTACCAATTGAGGTAACTTACCTTGTTGGTTGCATTTATAATAATATAAACGCATTAAATTAAATTGGATGCTTGAATTGCTTTTATTAGTTGACCGCTATCAATTGAATAAATTATTCATTTTATTATAGCAAATAATATATTGTCGTATTGAATGGAAGATTTCATTTGAGCTAACCTATTTGGATGTAGGGAAAAACAGGTTGGAGTGATCCAACTGAATTCCTCAAATTTATTGTTTATTTTTATATTATACTATATGAACAGTTTGTCCAATTTGATTGATGATTAATTTGGTTATTAATTGTTGAATCCAAATTCAATATTTGCTTTATCATTTACCAATGGGTGATATTGGTTGAGAGATTGGCAGTAGATGACATAAAAAAATATCGTTTGATAAAGGTTGATTTACCATCAGGTGAATCGATAGAAATGAAGTCATAAAATTTATTTTATAACTGAAGATAGATTTTTAAATCTATTATTTTGAATAAAAGTTTATAAAAAGGAAATAAATATTTATTATTTAAGTTTATACGTAATTATTAAAAGGTTTTATTAAACAAATTCTTATGTTAGTAAGTTTTATAAGCAAGTAAGCAGAAATTAACCAAAGGGTTAAGAGTTAAATTAATTGTTTCCAAGAAATAATTAAATGGGATTATTTAAATTAGTTATATTATTGATTAATTTTAAGGAAGGACCAACTGAAATTGATTAATGAGTTAACCATGTCTTAAATTAACTGTTTTAATGTGAATGAATTATTAAATTAGTATGTTGTCAATTAATTTAATGAAAATAGTTAAGGATAAAGTAAACCATTTTTTAAATGCCGAAATTGATTATTATTATTTAATAATAACTGAAGTGACGATCTTGAAATTAAAAGTCATTTAATGGAACTTTGAAGCCTTAAGGCCCTGATTATAGTTAAATGAAGTTTTAAGTGGTTTTTTTTTGAAAATGAGTTTTAAGCGAATTTATATTAGTTGTAATATAAATTAAGTTTAAATTGAATTCTTATCGGAACCCTATTTAATTGAATTTTATAAAATTCAAGATGGACGAAGTTATAAAATTCAAATTTTATTGAATATATTATTGGAACGAGTTATTATATTATAAACATAAAAATGGAACTAGAGATCGGTTGAGTTAAATGATTTTTTGAGTATTGATTTGATGTTGATTTCGGTCTTCGGGGTTGATGCTTAGAGGATTATTCTTTTACGGGTTTATGGCCAGGGACCGATGAATGTATGAAATGGAAATAAAAACTGAAACCCAAATTTGAATCAAAGTGGTTAGGCAAATTAAGTTATAAAGATTCGATCTAAATTCACATATTTTAAGTAAGAGATGAGGTTTCATCGAGATATAACTAAATAAAGGTTTGGAATAAACTTATAAGAAGTTTTAATAAAGGATTTTATCTATTATAGAATCAAGGCTAATATATAATGGTTTAAAGGATGGTTAAAATCAATAGAAAGATTTTGAATAATAATTTACTTAATACTTAAATTAAGTAATTGTGTATGGAATTGAAATAAGGTTTTCAAAGGACAAAGAGTATGGTGTTAAAAACCATATTTAAACTGAGTAGTATAAGGGGATTTATCTTGACATTTACTGAAGGTTGGGTTTTCATTAACGAACTCTTATTTATTCTGAAGGTAAGAAGCTTTCAAATCAAGGTTTGAGAGATAAATAAAACACCCCAGCTTGAATGACTTCACGATTATCCAAAGGATAATACTAGTTTGGGCAATGAGGGTAGATGATCGTAATAAATCTTTTATTAATTATTGTTAGAATCATTAAATTTAAAGTTGATAAGTTAATTAACATAATGTTGAATATATTCTTATTTTTGAAATAAGAAGTAAAATGTTGTGTTCTAAATATTGGAAAATTTAAAATTTTTGATTAATGACTGGTAAACTAAAAAGACCAAGTGATGTTATGTACAAACTAATGGATCCATTTTATTTTCATGGTCATTTATTTGATAGTTAAATAACCGACTATCAAATCTGGCATATACGATTATTGGTAAGGAAAGACCGGGATCGAATTTATATTCAAAACAATTTTGAACAAACAAATATATAAACAAAGAAGATATCTAATGTTGATCGAAATGGAGCAATTGAAGGCAATAAATCTTCATGAGCAGAAGAACTATTATTGAGTTTCTCTAGCTAATCCCTAGAGATAACTTAACAGTGATTTTGTTGTGATTGAAATTTACGAATTGCAAAGATACTAGCTACTGATCCATAAGGCGATTCCTAGGATGTGGTAGGAGGGTGCCTTCGGTTTGTCCAGTCCCAAGACAACTTTTATGGATGGCTGTTTAACAGAGTATTTCCAAAGGGCCACGTACGTTGATTTCTTCAAATGTACCAAGTTTGGTGGAGAAGAAGAAAACTTCTTCATCTTAACACCCATTGTATTTTGGTCGAAATCAATTGGTGATTTCTGTCAATGTAGCATTCGAAGTGAATGGTGGTGTTCTATCTTAAAAAGGTGTTTATAACCTCAAGCCTCATAAACTGGTAAATAACAGAAATCGGGTAGGCAGGATAGCTATTTAGGACACTCCCATTAGGGTGTATTGTCAACATCTAGAGAAAAATCATTTATTCCTTCAATTAATTCTGTATCTTCGGACAATAGTTATGTGGCCCAACTGTTGGTCATAATATATTCAATACACTCAAGTGAAATGAGTGGTCGGTCATGTGTGGTCGGGTTGCAAGATGTTCTTGTTGAACCTGGTGTATTCCTCCTTAAGAAACACTATCGGAAGGTGGTTCCATATCTTGTCATAGCTGGAAATCCATTATCCAATAAGAACCCACGGTTTTTTATTATAAACTATGTATGTAGAGCGTGAGATGCAAACATTCTGCTAGATGGCTATTTATTTGATTTAGACACTATTATAATATCAGAATTGATATGATTTTGAATATTTTGGGTTATTATATGGTAAAAACCGCCTGTGTTTACGTGTGGACTTGTCTTACAATTATCCTTTTTTTAAAAAAGATTCTTAACTTTAAAATCAAGTTGGGTGATACCTATAAACTTAGTAAGTTTATTCTCACGTTGGTTCACCAAACTGATCCACGAAGTTTTCAATGCTTAGGTCAGACTGAGTTTTACAGGTTCAGGCTATTGGATGATGTGAAGTCCAAAAATGAGCTGGAGAAGTCCAGACATATGATTAGTATTTATTCCGCTGTGTGTTATATATGAGGACAGGTTGTTATCAATATCTAGATGTATTGAATGTCAGTTGTACTCCGATGATTGTAAGTTTTATTTCAAGCTCTTAATAAAGATTTATTTCTATATTATATTGTATTCCGCTATAGAGTGAGACTCTGTGTTCTATTGCTTCCTTTTCTTATTCTTCTATTCTTAACTTTCTTTCTCTCTTTTCCTCGCCCTCTATTTTTCTTTCTTTTAGCTTTCTGGGTTTTCGGTACTTGAGTTTGGACATGAAGTGTATTAATGTTGGAATTCGAGAATTGAAATTTCCCAAGACACTACAACAAATTATACTTTCTATAAATAACACTAAATATATCGTTCTATCACTGGTTTATCTTTGTTAAGTTAATTTGGGTTTATTACACATTACACTTCTAATTTCACGCATAAATCATACCCATCTACTCTCAAGTAGATTAACATAATCAACTACATATATGTAGCTATATGCCTAATATATCGACGTACTTCACATAGTACCATCCTCAAGTGGTCTTCATTGTTGTACTACGAAAGCATATGAGACCTCCATCGCCATGCTACGAAAGGCATGTTAGACCATGCTACGAAAATGCACTATGACTTTATCTTTACGCCATGAAAACGTACTTATCCATGCTATGAAAATGAATAGGCTCCTACCTTGTGCTATAAAGGTGTCCAAAACCCAAGTTCTTCCATGGAACTCAGTCAGGGTCTTTACTATAACTTTCAAGAATGGCCTCAGGAGGACCAAAAATAACAGCTTCGTTAGGCCCAAAATATAGATATCAAAATTTATTATGTCTCTGTCTGTAGATCTTTAAGGCCCCACCTGCCTACCCTCTAACTAATGAAAGACCATTCAAAAAGAGCTAAGTGACTGAACCAAACAAATAATCTAATCCAACATGTGGTTCCCTATCCAATGACCCAATAATGAAGGTCATTGACCTCTTGTTTTAGCTCTAGCCTTTTCCGTACATGCTCCGACAGACGACGCAGGCGTCCAACGACCTACTATAATTTGTTGGGTCCCCACCATGAATCCTCCCACCCTGAGGCACCAATGAATTATCCTCGAAATCATCACAATCAGTCTTTAGGCTACACACGATGTGACAACCCGAATTTCCGGTACCCTTTGAGCTGACCAAACACACCAGTCCAACCCAAAAGTACCGAAAACCCAGATGCCAATAGAAAGAAATTAGAGGATGAGATAAGAAAGAAAGAAATATTAGAATAGAAGAAGAAGTATCAATATAACGCAAGGTCTCACATCGCAGCGGAACAAAAATATAATATAGAAATATATTTTTTATTGAGAGCTTGTAAAATACTTACAATCATTACATCACATCTGGACAGCTATAATAATCCGTCCTCATACACAATACATAGCGGAATAATAACTATATAACATCATACGTCTGAACTCTTCCAACTCGTCTCTTTCAGCATCCAATAACCTGAACCTGTACAACCCGGTCTAACCCGAGCATTACAAATACCGGGTCAGTCTGGTGGACACGAGTGAGAACAACACACTAAGTTTTAAGGGAATCATCCAACTTGATTTTAAAGTTCAAAAACCCTTTCGAAAGAAAAAGGTAATCGTAAGACCAAAGCCACACATAAACACGGACGGTTTTTACCTTATGATAACCCAAAACATTTCGAAATCATATATTATTCTGATATTATAATAGTGTCTAAATACAAGTAAATATCAATCTAGCGGAATGCTTGCATCTCACGCTCCACATATATAGTATACAAACAAAACCACGGCGCTTATGGGAGATTGGATTCCGACTATGACAAGGTATGGAACCACCTGCCGATAGTGTATCTCTGGAGACGAATACACTGTGTTCAACAAGAACGTCTTGCGACCCGGCCCACACATGACCGACCACCCATTTCGCTTGAGTGTATCGAATGTATATCACCCACGGTTGGGATCAGCAACCATTCCTCGAAAAAGGAACAACATTGATAGATTAAAGAAGCAAAAGTAATTTCTCTAGATAGGTGATTATACACCCTAATGGGTGCGACCCACATAGCCATGCTGCCTGCCCGATTTTTGTCATTTCCTGGTTGTGAGGCTTGAGGCTAGGATTTTCCTGGCCGTCATTTACTTTGAATGCCACATCGTCAGATCCATCAAATCACTAATTAACGTCCACAAATATACTCTGGGTTTTTAAGAAGGGGCATTCTTTGCCACCAACTTGGTATATTTGTAAAAATCAACGTACGTGGTTTTTAGGAAATACTCGGTCAGACATTCGTCCATACAAGTCATCCAGGAACAGGATGAACTGAAGGTACTCTCCTATGCATCCAATATAGGAATCACCCCATGGATCAGTAGCGAGAAGTCCTTGCAATCCGTAGATTCCAACCACGACAGAATCACAGTGTATCTCGGGCCGCCAAGCTAGAGATTATAAGTAATCCCTCCGTTTTATGGAGATCCACGGTCCTCAGTTTCTTCGTCTTGATTAGTATCTGATATCTTCAATATTTTGTATTTGCTGGACGGAATGGTTTTCGAATATAAATTTGATCCCGGTCTTTCCAAACCAACAATCATATAGGCCAGATTTGATAGTCGGTTATTTAACTATCAAATAAACAACCATTCAACCATAAAAATAAACTGAACTCACTGGTTTAGTATTCAGCACCACTTGGCCCATTTAGTCAAAAATAATTAACGAATGGTTAATTTAAAACTTCTAAAACATTTCCATATTTTTATACATGGTATTCAATTCTCCTTTCAGTGTATTAATCTTCTCAAAACTCCTTTAAATCTAATATTTGGAAAAACATTTGATAATTATCTCAAATTCCTATTTTATTTTATTTCAAACATTTGTTACACCACCATTTATTTTCTATCATTGATTCAATTTGTTATTTGTAAAACATTTGTTACGACATCTCCTTTGGTTTCGTTATTTGAACATTATAATCGTCACTTATCTTTTTAGAATAAACCCATTTTAAATCTTATCTTCTTACTTTGGAAACATCGTTATATCTTCACCAATCTCCTTTATTTCCCTTTTCTATGGAAATATCCTTTTATGTTCTCAAGCCCTTTTTAATTTCCTTTGATTTTGGAATATATATATATATCCAAATTCTTCAAATAATGTTACATTACTGTTTCTCAAAATAATCCCTTTTAACATCTTCACGATTACAACTAACAGCATCCCTCGATAATCCTGAAGTCGTTCAAGTTGGGGTATTTCAAATTACCTCTCAGACCTTGACCAACAACGCACTTATCTTAAGATAGGTATCAGTTGTAATACCAAAACCCATATTAATTCCCAATATCAAACCAAATTCCATTTTGGTTATAAGTGATGAAACTTCATCTCTCATTTAATATAGCACATTTGGATCGCATCTTATAATTAAGTAACGTTAATTAAATCTTACCGTTTTAGCCTCAAACTCCTCTTATAACATTGTTTATAAAACTCGGTTTTAATATAAAACCCCTTTTTTATCCCGCTTTTCTTTCCTTAACTAAAACCCTTACTTTAAGCTATCGTCTTGCCTTAAAATCTCTTTCATAACTTAGTTATAAAACTCGTTTTAATATAAAATCGTTCATCAATATTTTTCAAAAATTCAATTGTGTTCCAATATCAACTTTGATTACTTACCTTAAAGAATCTCATTTACGAATTGATCACTTAAATTATTATTCATTTAAAATAATAATTTACATCATTATTAACTATTATAGAAGTAGTAAATTCTTATTTAACTTAATTAAACAGTAATTTCTTATTAAAGTTAGAATAAATATTTGTTTAACTATTTTAATTGATTAATTAAAAATAATTTAATCAATAACTGATTCCAATTTGGAATAGTTTACTTCATCAGCTCAAACCATGATTTTCTCGTTAATCAACTCCAACCGTCCTTATTTTAAATTAATTAACAATGTAATTAACTTAAATAATTTCATTTAATTATCTCTTGAAAAAACATTAATCCAACTCTTAACCATTTCGTTAATCTCTACTCATCTGCTCATAAATCTTAATACAAAAGAATTTACTTTACAGTATCATTTGAAACTTAAATAAAAAATAACATGTATTAATTTCCTTTTATTAAACCTTTATTCAAATATATCGATTTCAAAAATCATCTTCCATTAAAATATATATTTTAGAACTTTATTACCATTATGGTGAATCAATATTATTTTGGGCCAACTGCTGCCAGTACTCAACCAATACTGTTTATTGGTTAAAACAGAACAACCGTTGAATTTAGATTCAAGAATTAATGATCCAATCCATCATCCAATCATATTGGTAAAACAGTTCATGTAATTGTAATATGAAAATAAACAATAAATTTGAGGGATCTAGTTGGATCCCTCCGACCTATTTTCCCTACATCCATATACATTATCTCAACAATAACATCTATTTAAATAAACAGATATAATATTCAACCATCACAATAACAACAATCCAAACATCCATCAACTAGTTAACAATCATAGTACACAAATATTTAAACCCAACTTATATAAAATATAAGTGGGATAAACTGAGTGAGTTGAAATCACCTTGATACGTTTTCCGCTGAAGAAGTTTGTTTTAATTAATTAAACCGACATTTAATTTAATTTAAACTGCAATAGCTGCCAACTCTGATCAGACCAATTTCATCGTTTCGTGCTCGCCGATACATTTCCATCGCCACTTGGTTCGTCTGATCCCGTTGCTGTATGACACAATTATACATTTTATACATTATTAATTTATTTAAATAAATATTATAAACTTCTTAATTAATATAAACCTTTGATTAACGTTACATATGAAATGTGGGTTAGGCATGTTTTTATATGACTTCGCCAACGTAACTGTTTTATTTAATCATTTATTAGACATGTTATATAATGTTTGTATTGTCAAAATCTCGATTTTAGAGGCAGGCATTAGCACGTTTACAGTCTAAGTTATCAGGAATTTAAATTTGTTCTGATATTCATCTGGGGACCAACCTAAAGATTCAATGCCGTGTCCGCTTAAGATTTTAGACATGCGGATCCTTATATGGATGAATTTACTCATTGTTTCAGTACATCATATCATAGAAAATTACCCATTTATTTGTCTATTTCATGATAGTGAAACTGGTCATGGTGGATATAAGTAACAATACTGTCATGTATGTTTCCAGGTATGTCTTCAATTTGTATACTTAGCCATTTCAGTATATCATTTTTCTGCGTAAGTACTTAGTTCTGATTTTTTTTCAAAAATTGTACTTAGGCACACTTCTAAGCATTACTAGGATAATTTAAAACTTAATTAAGCTATTGAAAAGAGTTAGGGACAACTGAAATCCGGTTAGACATATAAATAAACACGTTGTGCATATACACAAACTTTCTAGACATGTTTTAAAATAGGTTAGCCATTTAAAAAAAATTAAACTGGGCTCGTCATTTCAACTAACCGGCCACGTAAGATGAACCATTCATTTGTAAAATACAAATACTGTTTATATATTTATAGTATTCTATAACCTGAAAACAACGTGCGTTAACTAAATTAGTTTAGTCGTACAGAAAAGTGATTAGGCAAATATAAAATAATAATTAGTCCATGTTTAACACAAAAACTCGCGGACAAGTTTAAAAAAAACTATATATTATACATACTTGGGTACGTGTACAGTATTTGGGCACATTTCAAATCTTCATCATGTTTAAACTGGTTCAAACTGATATCATGATAATATGCGCTTATATTCAAATAGGTTTAGGCATGTTTATTTTAATGTACTGTTCATCTTTCATATTTGTTTATACCTGCTACTGAATGTCATCCGCCCATCCAACACTTGCACCGAACACTGCACCGCTCACACATGCTGACTGCCCTGATTCTCCACTGAACTGTATACGCCATAGCACTTATCTGTGCCTGTCACCCCACTGCTCTTCTTTCACTTTACTTATTCCATGTCATTCAACACATCCTGCTTCTTCCATCACCACAACAACTTGCGCACCGTCCTCTAGCTCCGAAATGGCCTGGAAAATCGACGTAGCTCGACCGCGTCACTCCATATACCCAGTTCCCCACAAAACACGGCCACCTCCACCTAGCACAAACCTATGCGCTGAATTTCACGTCCTCGCTGCTTCCCATTTATATTGTTCGAGAGGGAGGCTGCGCCATGCGTGTTACTATGGCCAAAGAGAATCCAATTCGTTTTTGTGAAGGAGTTTCTACTCAAGGGTTTCGTTGGTGAAGAAAAGTGGAAAACAGTGGGTGATATTTATATTAAGGAAACCGTGATGGCCACCGTGTTAGCTATATAGGGTTGCAGAGGAGCATAGGGTAGCTAGCGCAAATATATTTTCAGCAACGTGAATTGCACGGTGCTAGGAGGATTGGCACGCAAGGAACTGAATTGTTTGGGGAACAAGGCAACGAAAGGTTTGGTACTCAAGTAAACGGAAGACAGTGGCAGTTTTAATCAGCTTAAATGAATAATTATATTATACCATCTCTTAAATGTAGCAAACATTCCAACATTAAAGTAATATGATATTTGAATGTGAATTTCTATCCTGACGTCCTTGTTAAGCTTGTTTTAATCAGAACAAGTTCTATTTAATCTGACTAAAGCATGCATCCACGTTGTTAAATAAACAAGTAAACTTTTACCTGTCTTATTTAAGAAAACAGAATAACGCTTATGTCAATAGAAACTTGTTTTCGAAAACAAAATACTGGTTATTAATCCAAAATAAGATCAGCATATGTCTATCTTAAATATTGGTTGAATCAAATCATATAACTTATAAATATGGTTAGCTTATTATACACATATACCACCGTACTGACGTTATAATTTCATATAGTCACATGTGAGCTCCAAAAATAACGAAGCTGGACATATTGCTTTGTTGTGGTGTTCCGGACCCAATGGAATAAATTTCATTGAAAACTGATTCTGTTTGCACAACGACGTTATTTTAGTTTATCGGTTCACCTTTAAATTACACGCACCGATAAAATAACTCTGATTGGCTCCAAACTGGAAACCTAAAAATAATTAGTGATACGTATTCCAATAAAATTTATTTCGTCAAAAACAGAGGTCGTTTGAGTAGCTATTTCTAAGGCCTGTATAATATATTGAACAATTTCTCGTGTGCGAAGCACGTGCCTCATCATAAGGAAGCAACGGATTGGTTTGAATGTTCTATTTCATATGATTATTTAACTTCATCGTCAATTGTCGTTTTTATATATGTACTGATATACATGAATTTCAAACCGTAAATTACAAAATACCGCGACGTTTACGAGCTCGAATTGTATTTACATATAAATTGTACGTTTAAACTTTGCTATATAAACGAGTTATATATTACAAACCCATTTATAATACCAAAGTAATATTTAAAACAATAAATTATATTAAATATTCGAAAGTCAAAAATACGGGATGTTACATTCTTTTCCCCTTAAAAGAATTTCATCCCCGAAGTTACTCAAGTAAGAAGAATGTCTTAATCCCTAATTAATTTCAAAATAATTATTATCGAAATTCTAAGTTATAAAAATTTACGAAAAATTCGCTAGCACCTCCACTGCACTGCTCGATTAGACCAACTACGAACGCCACTCTGGGCCTCATATCATATTAAAGAAAACTCAAACCAAACGGCTATCCAACTCAGGGGTATAAAATCAATCACCAATCCGTATAATTAAGATTTACCTTTTTGTCGGGCACCCAAACTTTAATTCTAAAGCATAGCCATTAACAGCTCTTCCTTCTTCAATCAACCTGTGCTCAACTCATTTCCAATGCCAAAATAAATACAGAGTTATTTAGTTTTATCAAATTTTATTCTAATTCATTATACTAGAATTTAGTTTCCAATTCATTTAACTTTTTTATTGAGCCATTTATGAATAATATTCAATCCATCTAAAAAACAATGAACAATCAATGCATTTGAACTCCAATATCCCTTTCTTAAATTATTTAACCAAGTTAAGTTTCAAATCCATATTCAAATAGCTATTAAATTTTCTAATTTATTCATCTCCATTTCAAATTCGAATTCTGATTTTATTCCAAAGTCATTTGTTTTCTCTTTATTAACTTTGCTCTGAGCTAAATTCTGACTCATATATTTTTTGTTTAACTTTTATTAGTTAAATATCAACTCATTCAATGATATAATAAATTCTTATTTGCCAATTTCATATATGAAATCTTCTGGTTATGCTAAACCAATTCAAATTTTAATCCAATCGGAATTCTATTCAAATTAACCCAACAATTATACAAATAACTCAATAATTTGAGGAAATTATTTCTTTTCTACACAAAAATATATTTTGGGTAAAATTATTTCATTTACACTCTTTAGAAAACAATATCGCGTCGGTTGCCAGTCCAGTGCTTTTCAACACTTGAACCGATGAAACAACACAATACAAAACATTTCTATATAGAAATTATAAATACGCTCTCATATATATACACTCAAACTCAATCTAGGGTACTACTAACCTCATTACTATCGAGTTACACCACAGAGCCAAGGTTATTACTAAACCATTGCTCTGATACCAAGTGTGACAACCCGAATTTCCGGTACCCTTTGAGCTGACCAAACACACCAGTCCAACCCAAAAGTATTGGAAACCCAGATGCCAATAGAAAGAAATTAGAGGATGAGATAATAAAGAAAGAAATACTAGAATAGAAGATGAAGAAGAAGAAGTAGTATCAATATAACACAAGGTCTCACATCGCAGCGGAACAAAAATATAATATACAAATAATTTTTTATTGAGAGCTTGTAAAATACTTACAATCATCAGAGTACATCACATATGGACGGTTATAATAATCTTTCCTCATACACAATACACAGCGGAATAATAACTGTATAACATCATGCATCTGAACTCTTCCAACTCGTCTCTTTCAGCATCCAATAACCTAAACCTGTACAACCCGGTCTAACCCGAGCATTACAAATATCGGGTCAGTCTTGTGGACTAGAGTGAGAACAACACACTAAGTTTTAAGGGAATCATCCAACTTGATTTTAAAGTTCAAAAATCCTCTCGAAAGAAAAAGGTAATCGTAAGCCCAAAGCCACACATAAACACAGACAGTTTTTACCTTATGATAGCCCAAAACATTTCGAAATCATATATTATTCTGATATTATAATAGTGTCTAAATACAAGTAAATATCAATCTAGCGGAATGCTTGCAATCTCACTGTAATGACCCACATTTTTAGCAGTCGAATAATTTATTTATTTAATTATTAATTATCGATTTAACAATATCGTTAACTAAAATTAAATAATATTTATATATAATTAATATAAATAATAGAATAATATATTTAATTTCTGAAATAATCAAAAATAGTGAAATTCGCAATATTGTGTAATTTGGATTATTTAAAGTATATAATTCAGTTAGAGTTGAATTATATTCACGAATGTATTATATAAAAGAAGTATAGAAATGTAGTGTATATTTATATTACATATGATTATAGATATTAATAAACTACAAGATGTATAACGATCGAGATGCACAGAAAATGTAACCAACAATGAAGCATGTTAGTAATGACTTAATAGACAATCAAATTTCAGTGGAAAACGTCCAAAAAGAAGATGAATCTCGTTCTAAGCTTAAGCATGAAGCCACATTTTGAAAATAAGCATCACTGTAAGGTTAAGGAAGAAGACACATTTCCAAATTCTCTCAACCACAACTTCAATGTTAAAACATGCAGAACAAAAATCCCATGCCCTCAAAACAAAAATCGCAGCAAGATAAACCCACCAAAAATCAAATTAAAAGATATAATTTCCAATACTCATATAATTGAACTCCTGGCAAGTAGTTCGTCATCTCCAGGTGGTTTCTTATTGGTGCGATGAAGTGCTGAGCTCGTCTTTTTTTTTCTTCCAGCGAAGTAGGGTTTTTGATTTGGAGTGATTGATGATGATGGAGTCGAAGCAGATGCTGGCATGTTGTTATAGGATGGGAGGAGAGTTCATTGGAGGAGTTGTAGTGTATTCGGTGGTCTGCTGAAACGGAGGGTGCCTGGGTTAAAAACGGGATATGGACGGCGACGTCGAACTCAAGGTGGTGGAGTCCAGGGTGAAGCTCTCGCGGCGAGGGAGTCAGTGGCGATGTTGGTTTGGCAAACGACGAGGAGATAGGGAAGAAAAGGTGGATCGATGATTTCTGAAGTGGTCTGTGTTTTCGCTGGAGCAAATCAAGATTTGGGGAAGAAGGTTTTTAGTGCGGATCTGATGTGGAGTGGGCCTGGGTAGAAAGAAAAACGGGCATGGGCCTTGGAAATGAGGTTAAGGCCAATAAAATTTATTAAGTTAAAAGTTTATTTAATATAAATGTGTATTAACTTCATAATGTGATAACTATCTCATACTGTATCAGAATTACGAGCCGTCAGATCCGTTGGGATCGTACGGACGTAGACTACACTCTAGATTTGGTCTGGAATGATTTTGAGCTCATTCCAAATTATGAAAGAAAATAACGACAGTTCTGAATCAAGCGACCGTTAATCGTTATTTAATGATTTGATGACAATGTGAGTAAAACTCACCAACTCTAAACAGTTATATTTTTATAATGTATTCTTAGAACTGATAATTATTTGTTGATTGATGTGTGTTAACTGTTTGGTTGAATTGCTTATGTATTGGTTGAAATTATAGATAACGATATATATATAAATCATTAATCGAATATTGATTACGTTTATCAGAATAATTTTATATTCGTGTTTTTTAACATCTGTGGATGCAAGGAAACAGGTTGGAGGAATCTGGCCGGATTCCTCAAAATTTATTTTACTGTTTTTCATATATTTTGATATATGATGTGATATATAATTTGTTATGGATTATGCGTGTTAGAATGATGTTGATCATTGTTATTCGATATTTTTAATATCATAAGAAACCATGGGATGTAAAAAGAAATATTTCAATGTATATTGAAATAAAGGAATTTTATAAAATCAACCGATTTTATAAAAGGAAATATTTTGAAAATAAAGTATTTATAAAATCAGAGGATTTTATAAAGGGGAACATTTATTTAGAAAATAAATAGAATATCATAAAGGAATATTTATTGGGAAAATAAACAGGATATTATAAAAGGTAAATATTTATAAAATGAAAAAGGTTTTATAAAAAGGATATTTACTTAGAAAGTAAATAGAAGTGAAGAGAAATATTTATTTAGAAAATAAATAAAATTATAAAGGGATATTTATTTAGAAAATAAATAGAATTAGAAAATGAGTAAATATTTGTATAACAAAAAGGTATTATAGAAAGACATATTTGGGAAAATAAATAGGATTTTATAAAAAGGATATTTGAGAAATTAATCAAAAAGAGTGAATCGAATATAGTTATTCGAAACAAAGTCAAAACAGACAATGTTATTTAGAATGAAGTTAAATCAAATATAGATATTCGAACCAGAATTTATCAAGTAAAGTTAATTGAATATTAGTTATTCAATTAAAGTTAATCGAATATTAGTTATTCGAATAAGAGTTAATCAAATGGAGTTAAGCAAAAAATTAGAAACTGACTAGAGATTAAGAAGTTGAATGGTTTCATAAGTATCGATCTGATGTTGGTTTCAGCCTTCGGGGTTTATACTTAGGAAGTTGTTCTCTTGTTAGTTTATAGTTAGAGTCTGATAGATGTGGAAGAATAGTGATACGTAATTAAGCCATGGAAATGTTTCCCAGTGTTATTAACATATATTTTCTAATTATAGAAAATAATGAAATATGAATATATATATATAATTGTTTGATGATTGGATCGATAAAATTTCCACTTGGAAATAATATCGTTGTTTGCACACCTGTTTTTCATTAGGTAGTTAAATCACCAACTATCAGAGTTTTGACCATTTTAACGTTGTTAATATGGAGAGACCGGTTGGATTATTATCCGAAGAACCACTCCGTATTGGCATAAGCGTTGCGAATCAAGTACGCTGAATATATTGAAGACGGAGTAAAGTGCAAGGGCGGTTGTATAAATCTTAGATAACAATTGCCTATGATGGATATACTGAATAGTGCCTTCAGTTTGTCCAGCCCTAGGATAACTTGTATGGAAGAAGGTCTGACAGAGTATATCTAATAGATCGTGTAAGTTGATCTCTTCAAACGTATTCACGTTTGATGGCGGAGGAATTCGTTTCTCTTAGCTGTATACCCATGTTATTTTTGGATAAATCAATTTGTGATTTGGCGGGTATAACGATGTGACATTCTAAATGAATGAAGTTGTGGCATGTAAAAGATAAGCGTAGCTTCTAGCCTCGCATCCGGTAAATGACAAAAATCGGGCAGGCAGCATGGCTATGTAGGTCGCACCTATTAGGGTGTATAATCACCTGATCTAGAGTTCATTTACTTCTAAAAATCTATTGTCGATGTTGCCCCATTCGGGAAACGGTTGCTGATCCCAACCGTTGGTGATATACATTCGATACACTCAAGCAAAATGAGTGGTCGGTCATGTTTGGCCGGGTTGCAAGATGTTCTTGTTGAACCCAGCGTATTCCTCTCTAGAGCTACATTAGCGAAAGGTGGTATCATACCTTGTCATAGTTGGAAATCCATTACCCAATACGTGCTTGCGGTTTTGATTTTATACTATATATGTAGAACGTGAGATGAAAGTGTTTCTGCTAGATGATTATTATATTATGGTTGATAGACATTATTATAATATCAAAAGGTTTTTGATATAAAGATAATTTGGATTCTCATAAGGGAAAAACCCGTTCCGTTATACGACGTGGTCTTATGAGATATCGTTTAATGGCTCAAACTGTTTTAAACTGTTTTACTCGTACCAGTCCATATTGCATGCTTAGTGCATGTGTCGCATGATATGGGGTTCTCGCTTTTCGTTAGGTGGCGAACGGGAGACTCTTACTCCTACATATCCCTAGTAATGGGTTGGTTGTGAAGTTGAAAGGTTGGCCGTAAAATATGGACTGGGGTACCAATGTAAGCCACAGTGGGGTATTACCTTGCTGCTTTGGGGATTGGAGAGGATGGTTGCAAAGCCTAACTCGTCTAAAAACCGGGTCGTTACAGTTGGTATCAGAGCATAAGGTTAAGCGATTTACCTTGGCTCTGTGGTGTGACTCAGTAGAGATGGGGTTAGTAATACCCTAGATTAAGTTTGAGTGTATATATATATAAGCGCGTATTTGTTATTCAATATTAAAATGATTTTATATTGTGAAGATTTATTGGTTGAGTTGTTTGTGAATTCTGGTCGATCAGTTTGGTCCATTGTATCGATAGGAGTTTCTAAACACTCGAATACGACGAACCGACACTGTATGTTTTGAAAAAAAGGGTAAATGGAATAATTTTGCCCAGATTATATTTTGATATAAAGGAATTATTAATATTTGAAATATTAGTATATTGGATGTGTTGGTTGTTATTATAATCGAGTAAGATTGTAAAAGTGAAACAGTTATGTAAATAACCAATTAAGATTCGTATAAGTGTTACGAATGAGTTAAATCTGAAATTAAATCAGAATTGAAATTTAAACCTGAAAATTTGGAGAAGTGTTTGTACAAAAACATGGATTAAATATACGTGAATTTTAAAATCCTGGGAGATTTTAAATTTGTTACAAGCATTGAAATGATGTTTTGAACTGATTTCAAAATGGAAGTATGTGGAAATGATTTTGAAAGTGGTATAGTATTGAACTCACTTGATCGCTGGAAAATAGATTCTGATGATGACAGCTGCATCACCGATGTTCATTTTCGAGTTGTAAGTGACGGATTACTACCAAAGATTTTGTTTTCGAATTGTTTTGAGGTGACAAGTTGTTTAGAAATTCAAAGGTTTTGAATTGGTATTATGATTTCAATTTGATTTGAAAGAAAAACCCAGGAATTTAAAATTTCTAGAATTTAAATTTAACTTGTAAATTTAAGTAAGAGGAGATTGATAAAAATATTTAACATCTGGAATTGAACAGAGAATAATTTGAACTGGAATTGTGGGATAAGTTAAGAGTTCAAAAAATTTTGATTTGGGGTTAGAATGTAATTGGGCTTCAATATAAGCGAATAATTTTGTTGAGATTTGGTTGATTTGAAATTGATTGGAAATCGATTGGTATAGATGGATATATGGTCTACAGGTATTGAGTAGAAGCAAGTGAAAGTGATATAATGATATACCCGACAAAATGGTACGAGTTTATATTTATATTGGGTATGAGATTTTTATGAGCCGATTTGGCAAGTTGCTTGGCTGTTTGATTTCTTTTGGGTTGGAGATGGCCCAGAGAGGCGAGTTGTGGTTTTATCGTTAAGGCTGTAGAAAGGAGGTTATGGAAAAAAATTCCGAAATTATAAGGTGTTAGAAAAATTTTCATAATTTTTGAAAATTTTAGTTAGTCGAAATAAATTAATATTTTAGTCGATATTAATTGGTTCAGTTGAAACTGAAGTTAAGGGGTAAACCAATAAATATTTACCTAGTAGATAGGGTCATCTTCTAGCTTAGCAATTTCGAGGACGAATTATTTTAAGGGGGAAAGATTGTAATGGCCCGCATTTTTAGCAGTCGAATAATTTATTTATTAAATTATTAATTATCGATTTAACGATATCGTTAACTGAAATTAAATAATATTTATATATAATTAATATAAATAATAGAATAATATATTTAATTTCTGAAATAATCAAAAATAGTGAAATTCGCAATATTGTGTAATTTGGATTATTTAAAATATATAATTCAGTTAGAGTTGAATTATATTCACGAATATATTATATAAAATAAGTATAGAACTGCAGTGTATATTTATATTACATATGATTATAGATATTAATAAACTACAAGATTTATAACGATCAAAATGCACAGAAAATGTAACCAACAATGAAGCATGTTAGTATTGACTTAATAGACAATCAAATTTCAGTGGTAAAGGTCCAAAAAGAAGATGAATACTCGTTCTAAGCTTAAGCATGAAACTTAAGCATGAAGCCACATTTTGAAAATAAGCATCACTATAAGGCTAAGGAAGAAGACACGTTTCCAAATTCTCTCAACCACAATTTCAATGTTAAAACACGCAGAACAAAAATCTCATGCCCTCAAAACAAAAATCGCAGCAAGATAAACCCACCAAAAATCAAATTAAAAGATATAATTTCCAATACTCATATAATTGAACTCCTGGCAAGTGGCTCGTCATCTCCAAGTGGTTTCTTATTGGTGTGATGAAGTGTCGAGCTCCTCTCTTTTTTTCTTCCAGCGAAGGAGGGTTTTTGATTTGGAGTGATTGATGATGATGGAGTTGAAGCAGATGCTGGTGGTTGTTCTAGGATGGGAGGCGAGTTCATCGGAGGAGTTGTAGTGCATTCGGTGGTCTGCTGAAACGGAGGGTGCCTGGGTTGAAAACGGGATATGGACGGAGATGTCGAACTCAAGGTGGTGGAGTCCAGGGTGAAGCTCTCGCGGCGAGGGAGTCAGTGGCGATGTCGGTTTGGCAAACGATGAGGAGACGGGGAAGAAAAGGTGGATCGATGATTTCTGAAGTGGTCTGTGTTTTCGCTGGAGCAAATCGCGATTTGGGGAAGAAGGTTTTTAGTGCGGATCTGATCTGGAGTGGGCCTGGGTAGAAAGAAAAACGGGCATGGGCCTTGCAAATGAGGTTAAGGCCAATAAAATATATTAAGTTAAATGTTTATATAATATTAATGTGTATTAACTTCATAATATGATAACTATCTCATACTGTATCAGAATTCCGAGCCGTCAGATCCGTTGGGATCATACGGACGTAGACTACACTCTAGATTTGGTCTGGAATGATTTTGAGCTCATCTCAAATTATGACGGAAAATAATGCCAGTTCTGAATAAAGCGACCGTTAATCGTTATTTAACGATTTGATGACAATGTGAGTAAAACTCACCAATGCTGAATAGTTATATTTTTATAACGTATTCTTAGAACTGATAATTATCTATTGATTGATGTGTGTTAACTGTTTGGTTGAATTGCTTATGTATTGGTTGAAATTATAGATAACGATATATATATAAATAATTAATCGAATATTGATTCTGTTTATCAGAATAATTTTATATTCGTGTTTTTTAACATCTGTGGATGCAGGGAAACAGGTTGGAGGAATCCGATTGGATTCCTCAAAATTTATTTTACTGTTTTTCATATATTTTGATATATGATGTGATATATAATTTGTTATGGATTATGTGTGTTAGAATGATGTTGATCATTGTTATTGGATATTTTTAATATCATAAGAAACCCTGGGATGTAAAAAGAAATATTTCAATGTATATTGAAATAATGGAATTTTATAAAATCAACCGATTTTATAAAAGGAAATATTTTGAAAATAAAGTATTTATAAAATCATAGGATTTTATAAAGGGGAACATTTATTTAGAAAATAAATAGAATATCATAAAGGAATATTTATTGGGAAAATAAACAGGATATTATAAAAGGGGAATTTTTATAAAACGAAAAGGGTTTTATAAAAAGGATATTTACTCAGAAAGTAAATAGAAGTGAAAAAATATTTATTTAGAAAATAAATAGAATTATAAAGGGATATTTATTTAGAAAATAAATAGAATTAGAAAAGGAGTAAATATTTGTAAAACAAATAAGGTATTATAGAAAGATATATTTGGGAAAATAAATAGGATTTTATAAAATGGATATTTGAGAAATAAATTTCAAAAAGAGTGAATCGAATATGGTTATTCGAAACAAAGTCAAAATAGACATAGTTATTTAGAATGAAGTTAAATCGAATATAGATATTCGAACCAGAATTTATCAAGTAAAGTTAATTGAATATTAGTTATTCAGTTAAAGTTAATCGAATATTAGTTATTCGAATAAGAGTTAATCAAATGGAGTTAAACAAAAAATTTGAAACTGACTAGAGACTAAGAAGCTGAATGGTTTCCTAAGTATCGATCTGATGTTGGTTTCGGCCTTCGGGGTTTATACTTAGGAAGTTGTTCTCTTGTTAGTTCATAGTTAGAATCTGATAGATGTGGAAGAATAGTGATATGTAATTAAGCCATGGAAATGTTTTCCGGTGTTATTAGCATATATTTTCTAATTATAGAAAATAATGAAATATGAATATATATATATATATAACTGTTTGATGATTGGATCAATAAAATTTCCACTTGGAAATAATATCGTTGTTTGCACACCTGTTTTTCATTTGATAGTTAAATCACTGACTATCAGAGTTTTGATCATTTAGCCGTTGTTAATATGGAGTGACCGATTGGATTATTATCCGAAGAACGACTCCGTATTGGCATAAGCATTGCGAATTAAGTACGCTGAATATATTGAAGACAGAGTAAAGTGCAAGCGCAGTTGTATAAATCTTAGATAACAATTGCATAAGATGGATATACTGAATAGTGCCTTCGGTTTGTCCAGTCCCAGGACAACTTGTATGGAAGAAGGTCTGACAGAGTATATCTAATAGATCGCGTAAGTCTTAAAACGTATTCATGTTTGGTGGTGGAGGAATTCGTTTCTCTTATCTGTATACCCGTGTTATTTTTGGATAAATCAATTAGTGATTTGGCGGGTATGACGATGTGACATTCTAAATGAATGAAGATGTGGCATGTAAAAGATAAGCGTAGCTTCTAGCCTCACATCCGGTAAATGACAAAAATCGGGCAGGCAGCATGGCTATGTAGGTCGCACCTATTAGGGTGTATAATCACCTGATCTAGAGTTCATTTACTTCTAAAAATCTATTGTCGATGTTGTCCCATTCGGAAACGGTTGCTGATCCCAACCGTTGGTGATATACATTCGATACACTCAAGCAAAATGAGTGGTCGGTCATGTTTGGCCGGGTTGCAAGATGTTCTTGTTGAACTTAGTGTATTCCTCTCTAGAGGTACACTAGCGAAAGATGATTCCATACCTTGTCATAGTTGGAAATCCATTACCCAATACGTGCTTGCAGTTTTGATTGTATACTATATATGTAGAACGTGAGATGAAAGCATTTCTGCTAGATGATTATTATATTGTGGTTGATAGACATTATTATAATATCAAAAGGTTTTTGATATAAAGATAATTTGGATTCTCATAAGGGAGAAACCCGTTCCGTTATACGGCGTGGTCTTATGAGATATCGTTTAATAGCTCAAACTGTTTTAAACTGTTTTACTCATACCAGTCCCATGACTGATCCAGAGTTTATTTTGTTTTGTTTTCCCTAAACTCTTGGGTGCCCAATTTTATACGGGCAGTCAAGTAGTCAGGATTTTACAGATATACTTGGAGAGCTTGGAGAAGGAGGCTTCAGGATTATATAGCTATAGTTATTTCTTCTGTGTTGTTAGTGTTGTACTCTGATAATGTTACTGTATACATATACTAATTTCATTTCAAGGATATGTTATCTATTATATGTAGTTCGTTCCGCTGTGAGATTCGTGTTACTCTGATGTTTTATCTTCTTCTTCTATTCCAAGTTTCTATCTTATCTATTCTCGCCCTCTAACTTCCTTCTATTAACTTTCCGGTATTTTTCGATGTTTGGTTAGTCATCATTGAGTTTATGGCGATAACCAAAGTCGCTAAAAACCAGGTCGTTACACAAACGCTCCACATATATAGTATACAAACAAAACCGCAGTGCTTATTGGAGATTGGATTCCGACAATGACAAGGTATGGAACCACCTGCCGATAGTGTATCTCTAGAGGCGAATACACTGGGTTCAACAAGAACGTCTTGCAACCCGGCCCACACATGACCAACCACCCATTTCGCTTGAGTGTATCGAATGTAGATCACCAACGGTTGGGATCAGCAACCATTCCTGGAAAAAGGGACAACATTGAGAGATTAAAGAAGCAAAAGGAATTTCTCTAGATAGGTGATTATACACCCTAATGGGTGCGACCCACATAGCCATGCTGCCTGCCCGATTTTTTTCATTTCTGGGTTGTGAGGCTTGAGGATAGAATTTTCCTTTGGAACATCTGGCCGTCATTTACTTTGAATGCCACATCGTCGGATCCGTCAAATCACTAATTGACGTCCAAAATTATACTCCGGGTTTTTCAGAAGGGCTATTCTTTGCCACCAACTTGGCATATTTGTAAAAATCAACGTACGTGGTTTTTAGGAAATACTCGGTCAAACATTCGTCCATACAAGTCATCCAGGAACAAGATGAACCGAAGGTACACTCCTATGAATCCAATATAGGAATCACCCCATGGATCAGCAGCGAGAAGTCCTTGCAATCCGTAGATTCCAACCACGACAGAATCACAGTGTATCTCGGGCCGCTAAGCTAGAGATTATAAGTAATCCCTCCGTTTTATGGAGATCCACGGTCCTCAGTTTCATCGTCTTGATTAGTATCTGATATCTTCAATATTTTGTATTTGCTGGACGGAATGGTTTTCGAATATAAATTCGATCCCGGTCTTTCCAAACCAACAATCATATAGGCCAGATTTGATAGTCGATTATTAACTATCAAATAAACAACCATTCAACCATAAAAATAAACTGAACTCACTGGTTTAGTATTCAGCATCACTTGGCCCATTTAGTTAAAAATAATTAACGAATGGTTAATTTAAAACTTCTAAAACATTTCCATATTTTTATACATGGTATTCAATTCTCCTTTTAGTATATTAATCTTCTCAAAACTCCTTTAAATCTAGTATTTGGAAAAACATTTGATAACCGTCTCAAATTCCTATTTTATTTTATTTCAAACATTTGTTACACCACCATTTATTTTCTATCATTGATTCAATTTGTTATTCGTAAAATATTTGTTACGACATCTCCTTTGGTTTCGTTATTTGAACATTATAATCGTCACTTATCTTTTTAGAATAAACCCATTTTTAAATCTTATCTTCTTACTTTGGAAACATCGTTATATATTCACCAATCTCCTTTATTTCCCTTTTCTATGGAAATATCCATTTATGTTCTCAAGCCCATTTTAATTTCCTTTGATTTTCGAATATATATATATATATCCAAATTCTTCAAATAACGTTACATTACTATTTCTCAAAATAATCCCTTTTAACATCTTCACGATTACAACTAACAGCATCCCTCGATAATCCCAAAGTCGTTCAAGTTGGGGTATTTCAAATTACCTCTCAGACCTTGATCAACAACGTTCTTATCTTAAGATAGGTATCATTTGTAATACCAAAACCCATATTAATTCCCCATATCAAACCAAATCCCATTTTGGTTATAACTGATGAAACTTCATCTCTCATTTAATATAGCACATTTGGATCGCATCTTATAATTAAGTAACGTTAATTAAATCTTAACGTTTTAGCCTCACACTCCTCTTATAACATTGTTTATAAAACTCGGTTTTAATATAAAACCCCTTTTTATCCCGCTTTTCTTTACTTAACTAAAACCCTTACTTTAAGTTATCGTCTTGGCTTAAAATCTCTTTTATAACTTAGTTATAAAACTTGGTTTTAATATAAAACCGTTCATCAATATTTTTCAAAAATCCAATTGTCTTCCAATATCAACTTTGATTACTTACCTTAAAGAATCTTGTTTACGAATTGATCAATTAAATTATTATTCATTTAAAATAATAATTTACATCATTATTAACTATTACAGAAGTAGTTTATTCTTATTTAACTTAATTAAACAGTAATTTCTTATTAAAGTTAGAATAAATATTTGTTTAACTATTTTAATTGATTAATTAAAAATAAATTAATCAGTAACTGATTCCAATTTAGATTAGTTTACTTCATCCTCTCAAACCATGATTTTCTCGTCAATCAACTCCAAATGTCCTTCTTTTAAATTAATTAACAATGTAATTAACTTGAATTATCTCTTGAAAAACCATTAATCCAACTCTTAACCATTTCGTTAATCTCTACTCATCTTCTCATAAATCTTAATACAAAAGAATTAACTTTATGGAATCATTTAAAACTTAAACAATAAATAACATGTATTAATTTCCTTTTATTAAACCTTTATCCAAATATATCGATTTCAAAAATCATCTTCCGTTAAAATATATATTTTAGAACTTTGTTACCGTTAGTTCACCTGATGGTGAATCAATATTATTTTGGGCCAACTGCTACCAATACTCAACCAATACTGTTTATTGGTTAAAACAGAACAACCGTTGAATTTAGATTCAACAATTAATGATCCAATCCATCATCCAATCATAGGGGTTAAATAGTTCATGTAATTGTAATATGAAAATAAACAATAAATTTGAGGGATCTAGTTGGATCCCTCCGACCTGTTTTCCATGCACCCAAATACATTATCTCAACAATATCATATATTTAAATAAACAGATATAATATTCAACCATCACAATAACAGCAATCCAAACATACATCAACTAGTTAACAATCATAGCACACAAATATTTAAATCCAACTTATATAAAATATAAGTGGGATAAACTGAGTGAGTTGAACTCACCTTGATACGTTTGCCGCTGAAGAAGTTTGTTTTAATTAATTAAACTGACGTTTTTAATTAAAACTGCAATAGCTGCCAACTCTGATCAGACCAGTTTCATCGTTTCGCGCTCATCGATACATTTCCATCGCCACTTGGTTCATCTGATCCCGTTGCTGTATGACACAATCATACATTTTATATGTTATTAACTTATTTAAATAAATATTATAAACTTCTTAATTAACGTAAACCTTTGATTAACGTTACATATAAAAGTGGGTTAGGCATGTTTTTATATGGCTTCGCCAACGCAACTGGTTTATTTAATCATTTATTAGACATGTTATATAATGTTTGTATTGTCAAAATGTCAATTTTAGAGTCAGGCACTAGCACATTTACAGTCTAAGTTATCAAGAATTTTAATTTGTTCTGATATTCATCTGGGGACAACCTAAAGATTCAATGCCGTGTCCGCTTAAGATTTTAGACATGCAGCTCCCTATATGGATGAATTGACTCATTGTTTCAGTACATCATATCATAGAAAATTACCCATTTATTTGTCTATTTCATGATAGTGAAACTGGTCATGGTGGATATAAGTAACAATACTGTCATGTATGTTTCCAGGTATGTCTTCAGTTTGTATACTTAGCCATTTCAGTATATCATTTTTCTGCGTAAGTACTTAGTTCTGATTTTTTTCAAAAATTATACTTAGGCACACTTCTAATCATTATTAGGATAAGTTAAAACTTAATTAAGCTATTGAAAAGAGTTAGGGACAACTGGAATCCGGTTAGACATATAAATAAACACATTGTGCATATACACAAACTTTCCAGACATGTTTTAAAACAGGTTAGCCATTTAAAAATGTTAAACTGGGTTCGGCATTTCAACTAACCGGCCACGTAAGATGAACCATTCATTTGTAAAATACAAATACTGTTTATATATTTGTAGTATTCTATAACCTAAAAACAACGTGCGTTAACTAAATTAGTTTAGTCGTACAAAAAAGTGATTACGCAAATATACAATAATAATTAGTCCATGTTAAACACAAAAACTCGCGGACAAGTTTTAAGAAAAACTATATATTATACATACTTGGGTACGTGTACAATATTTGGGCACATTTCAAATCTCGGTCATGTTTAAACTGTTTTAAACTGATATCATGATAATATGCGGTTATATTCAAATAGGTTTAGGCATGTTTATTTTAATGTACTGTTCATCTTTCATATTTGTTTATACCATCTACTGAGTGTCTTCTGCCCATCCAACACTTGCACCGAGCACTGCATCGCTCACACATGCTGACTGTAAAGACCCGTAACTTCCCCGTAAAGGAAAGTGTCGGATAGTTCGAGAACAAACCACAACAGAACGCATACAGAAGAACATTTCATCGTATATTACAACAATGCATCAGATTACAATAATATACAGAGTATAAATGAATATTACACAGAAATATCAGAGATTTAAGTTACATTTAAATACATAGCAGCGGAAAAATAATACAATACACAACTAGAATGAGATATACGGATACAAAGCTTTCCGGATATCGTTCCAGCTGTAAACCAGGATCCTGTGAATATAAATCTGCAAAACCAAAACTACTAGCTGCCCGTGTCAAAAATAGGGGCACCCAGAGTTTAGGTTTAAACAATAAACTCCAGGTCAGTCATGGGACTGGTGTGAGAACTAAAACAGTTATTAATCTTTATTTTTTTAAGGTAAATCAAGGGACCACGCCGTATAACACGGAACGGGTTTCCTCCCAAGAATACCAGTGCATAAAACAAACCGCGCAATGCTAAATAAAGAAAAATGAAGCTGTTATAAGACCCAGGTCCTATCACACAATGCAACGCAAGCCGGGGGATAGGGTTTTCCCTTATAACAGCCAAAGAATGCTTGATACGTTTAAATCAAATCATTTGATACTATAGTAAGTGCATAGTGTATAAAACAACTTCAAATCATAAGTATCAATCATAGGCGGCATGGGTACCATATATCATGTCGCCATATATAGGTTTACAAATAAACCGCAAATGTCACGTATTTGGAAATTGGATTTCCATCTATGAACCGAGGCAAAAGATAGTCCCCAACCGATTCGTGACTCTCTAGCCCGAGCCACAGGGTCAGAGCGCATCGACCCTTGGAGCGACAGGGTCGGTCCACCGATGTGGATTAAAATGCCTGAACACTACGTTTCCCCGCCCTTTGGGGCGTAAACGAGCCAACTAAATGACTCCATCGGTTCGAGAACGACCGATCAATCCGAGGCGCCTCGCAACAGCAACAACCACATAAGTCAAACTCGTCAGGGCGTGTAAAACCACTGACGCCACTTCTAACTAGAAAGAAACGCAAGTCCTCCCTGAGGTCCGTCTCCCGTTTTTGGTTCATAACTGGTGTGAAACACGCGAGGTAAACGTTACACAAAGCTACGCCACAAAGGCCGTGCTTTGATCATCACCACAAGACTTTGCTTTTCAACAGAAGCCTTGATCATTTGCATCTTAGCATGCCACACAGGCAAACCATCCTATGCAACCGATATCAGTCACACAGAATGAAATCCGATGTCAGACACACAGTCCATTTACAAGTCCGTTCTGGGTCTGAACGAAACCGGAGGCACCTAGTACCCCGCATATCCATCGATCTCCAAGTACGTCTGGACGATCACTAACTGTTTCCATCTTCTTGGGTGTACAGCCCAATCAAGATCATCAGTTATCACCCAAACGACGTGAAGACCTCCGGTCTTCGACCATCGTCTTCATCTTCGACTTATCGTCGTATCAGTTATTCAGAATGGGATAAACCCGGTCTTTCCGAATAACTCGCGTATATTTTAAATAAGTGTTACACAAACACAACATACGCCTCATTCCAATTCATTAGTCACTAACCGTAAATTAATCAAGAGAATAATTTCCCGAATATTAACCCCGAAGGCCGAAACCAACATCAGATCAATATCCAGAAAACCATTCTGCTTGGCTAACCGACAGTCAGTTTCTAAATTTCACATTCATAGGGAAAGATTCCCATTAATTTTATCAAAGATAAATTCCTTGAATTTATTCTTTAATCCATTTTTGAATATCAATTCAAACTAGTCGGGATTAGCGAACCTTACCGAAGTAATCATTTGTTTTAATTTCCCAATCCCAACCTATTCATCCCATGAAGTAAAACTGGTAATACTTCATATCTAACACCACAGTGTTATCGGTAAATTCAATTACCATTTCACGTTCAAATCTAATTAAAGATTTAACTATCGCCTGGAGCAAAACTGGTGATACTCCATTTCGATTATTTCAATCTAATTAAAGATTCATTAAAACTCCACTTAGTTTTAATCGTTAACTGGGTTAAAGAATCTGTGTCATTTAAAACACGGTTCACGATAAACCCAAAATCACATTCATCAATTATCGGGTTAAAGAACAAGTGTTATTTAAAACACTGTTCACGATAAACCCAAAAATCAATAACAATTCAATTCCAATTAAATATTATTTAATTGGTACACTTCATTAAATCTAAATAAAAAGATTTAATCTTTTCTCAACTGGGTTCAAGAACAGTGTTAGTGAAGACACCATTCACGACAAATCCAAATCACATTTGATATTCAATATAAGGCTCTGAATAGAAAATATATCGGCTTATATTCAATATCAAATTCTACGATTAACAAATGTCGTATTGGAAATAACGATATAAATATATATCTTTCAAATTTCCATAACAACACCTGTATAATCACGAATTTCAACATCGAAATATTCCGAAGACAATTTCGATTCAAATCCACTCCAATGCAATCATTGGAAATTTTGGTTATTTTCAAAACCCTTTTCGAATTCAATTTATTTATTCAAAAATAAATAGAATTATAATTCTAGTTCAAAACTAGTTCATTTCGATAAAAATCTATTTTTATCTTTTCAAATATGGAGTTTTTCATCCCAATTCTTTCTAAACCATTTCTTATGATTTTACACAAATTATTACTATTTTTAATAATTTTATCAAGGCCCGTACAGTCGATTTCCATCAATGGCCATCGAACTGCACTTACAGCGACCTTTTTCGAATTTGATTTGGACGTATCTCCAAATCCAACCGTTAGATTTCAAATTCCTAACATTCATTAGAAAGCTCTTTTCGATACGAACCCAACGGTTCCGGTTTTAGGAGAATCCGACGGTCGGATCTCCCGTAATGTCCGTTTGAAATAAATGGTCGAAATTCGCGAACTGCCGCGGCGCGGCGCGTTCTATTCAGGCCATTATATTATATATATAATATATATTTCGTCGATTTCTATTTAAAACGAATTATATATATATAGTTTTGAATTCGTTTCAAAAGAAATTTCAACTTCCTTTTCAATTCCAATCAAAATTGAATTCTTCTTTATAAATTCGTTTTAAAATTCAATTCTATTCAATTCAAATTTCAATTCAAATTTCAATTCAATTTGAATTCATTTCAATTCATTTCATTTCGAAATCGTTTTCAATTCAATTCATTTCGAAATCGTTATATATTCAATTCATTTCGAAATCGTTATATATTCAATTCATTTCGAAATCGTTATATATTCAATTCATTTCTAAATCGTTTTCAATTCAATTCATTTCGAAATCGTTTTCAATTCAATTCATTTCGAAATCGTTTTCAATTCAATTCATTTCGAAATCGTTAAAATCGATATAAATATCGTTCACGTCAAAATGGCGTCAATCTAATCCACACGGCTTCATAAATTTCTATTTTCAAAATAGTTGTTATTATCAAAATATTTCGTTCAACACATGACCAATCTCAATGAATGAGTACTGTCAACACATGAACTTTTATTTTATATCGATAAAGATGTAAATTTTAATATTAAAATATTTCGTTCAACACATGACCAATCTCAATGGATGAGTACTGTCAACACATGAACTTTTATTTTATAATATTCTTTATTTTTCAAATTGGAATGAGGCCCAATCAATCACCATATAATATTAATTATATGGATTTTCATACATCACATGTATATAATAGCATTGAAAAATAATCAACCATCAACCAAAGTGCACTACACTGTATAAGCATCAAATATAGATATCTAATGCTTATAACAGCCTGTCAATCAATCGATCGACATATTTAATCTATCAGGATGAGTGAACTTCAAATTTCATCCCAACACCCGTGTGGGGTTTCAAACAATCAAACACCTATTTTATTTGTGCTGTTGGGCGATGTGTAAAATTTATCGTCCCAATCAATGTCATTCAAATAGGTGTACATAAACAAACCGTCCGGTTTATAAATGAATATTTTATTTTATTCACTTCACGTTAAAAATTATATTTTTAACGATAAAACATTTTATTTCAACCTATGAATTTCTATTCAATTCATTTATCCAATAAAATGATATTTTTATTTTTCTAACTCATTTTAGAAAATTTCGGCGGCATAACGGCACGATACTAGAAACGGGACGAGGCCTAGCCTTATCCCCAGTCTAGTGAAGGCCCACGCCATTCACACATCAATCAAATCATTCAATTTCACTCAAACAATTCAATTCAATCACATAATCAAACTAATCTATGCAACCAAACAAACAAGTCCATGGTTTGTGGACGGTTGTGTCGGGTGCTACTAAGCACCGTCTGCATCCTAGTATATATATATATAACTAGAAAATAAATTGAAGAGTGAGAAATTCTCACCTATAGCTATCCTAGCTCCCCGGCACTTCATTTGCAGAAGTCTTCGTCGTTTCGCCTTTTTGTCACCTTCGTTGTCCGCTTTCACTACATATATAAAAATCCCATTTTTACCTCGCTATTCAATATATAAAAATCGAATTTTTATTTCAAAGTTCAATATATAAAAATCGAATTTTTATTTCATTAAAAAAAACTTATCATTATATTTTGCTTTCTAAAACAAAATATAATTTTCTTTCAAAACACATGTATATTTTCTCCTCTCAAAACAATGTTTCTTTTATATAGAAAATCCTCCTTTTGAAACAATATATATCCATATATAATTTTTGATCTTCGTGACTCAAAATGTCATCTTTATATGATAAAAATATCATTTTTATCATATTATAAAAATATAATCTTTTAACTTATAAAGTTTAAATCTTTTCAAAAGTTAGTTTTTAACATTAAACAAAAATCAGTTTTTATTTTCCTTGCCTTTATAAAAATGCAGTTTTTAAATCCCTTATAAAAATGCAGTTTTGTTTTTATATCATAAAAAGAAAATCCAGTTTTTTAGTTTCTTCTTTTAAAACAGTTTTTATTTTTCTTCTTTTAAAACAGTTTTTATTTTTCTTCTTTTAAAATAGTTTTAAAACTCCTTAACCAAAAATCAGTTTTTCTAAAATAAAATTCAGTTTTAACCTAACTAAAAAAAATCAGTTTTACTAAAATAAAATTATTTAAACAAATAAGAAAAACTTACAGGAGGGGGGGTGCTTCGTCGCCGAACATTGCAGGGGGGGGGTGCTTCGTCGCCGAACAGCAGCAGCAGGGGGGGTGCTTCGTCGCCGAACAGCAGCAGCAGGGGGGGTGCTTCGTCGCCGAACAGCAGCAGCAGGGGGGGTCCTTCGGTGACGCTCGTCGAGGGAGGGGGGGGAAGCTTCGGTGACGGGCGGCGGCGCTTCAGGGGGGGGCGGCTGTCGATACCTAGGGTTCTTCTTCTTTTTTTTTTTTTTTTCTGCTGAAATCGGTTATGAAGGAAAAAGGGGGGGGCCAGCGGGTAATGAAGGGGAAGAGAAAAATGTTTTTTTTTATTTAATTTAATTATTTAATTTCTAAAAAGGGACTTTTACATACGACCTCTAAACGAGGTCCACCGCCTGTCGTCCATAGCGTTTCACCCCCATTCTGAACACAATGGGATATGTATCGCAAGCTGATTCGACTGTTTGAATCAGTTTCCGTTTAATTTACATTTAAATTGCTATATTGAATTTTAAACGTACATTTCAAATTACCGGGGTCACATACTAACTAGAAAAATTCCATAAAAATATTTTCTAGCTTCGTATTGACGATACGGTCCTAACAAAACTAGTTTCGTCGAATTCTGAGACCGTTAGAAAAATGGCCAATTTCCAGTCGATTAAAATCAACTGAAACTGGTCAAACGCGTTTTCTTTTGCCACGCTCACATATTGATTCTAAAAATTATGAAATTTGGAATCTAGCAATAACTTCACATCCCGGACCCAACCAAACTGGTTTCGTCGAAATCCGAGGTCGTTTGCAAAATGTCCATTTTTAAGGGCCTGAATTCCATAGCGACTATTCAGAATTTTCAACTGGACATATCTTTTGATTCCCGATATGAAATCTTGATTTTTCGCATTCGTTGGAAAGATATTATCAATTAGATTCCATTATTTTTGGTTTCACTAAAATCCGGATTGTTTTGCACCCGGTACATTCAATTGAAGTTTGAAATCGAATTATCGAACTACCGCGCCATTTTCAATTCTATTTATAATTATATATAAATATTTATATTCTAACGACGACGCGTATAATATATACGTTCGAATTATATTCAAAATAAATTTTCTCGTCGATATTATTTAAAATAATTCATTTTAAATAATCAAAATTCGTCAAAATTGCCAAAATAAAAATTTTAAACTGGCCCGGATTTTCGGGTTGTTACAATCTCCCCCACTTAAAACTTTTTGTCCCCGAAAAGGAACAAAGTCGAAAGTGGTTTGATTATTCAGCTCTACGCTCAATCTGGCTTCTCTTCTCCAACTCTTTAGTTTCTGAGAATTTTCAAAATTTCAAAAATTTGGCTAACACCCTAAATTTTTGAAAAATTTCGCCATAACCTCCCCTGCAATGGGAGCATCGGGGAATTTCAAATAGCTTCCCCGGTCCTTCAGATCTCAAAAAGAAAAAGAAAAAGCCAAGCGGCTAGCCAATAGGCTCACAAAATCATCATCACCCAAACAAAACAGTAAATTATGTAGTAAACATGTACCTATTTGTCGGGCAAACAAATTTTATTCTCTGCTCTAGCCTCCTTGCTATGACCTGTTCAATGATAGATATGTATATGCAAGCAAATGCGACCAATTTTCAATACAGTTCAATATTTGATTCGATTAGGCATAATGATTCAAAATTATCAAACAAATAAACGAACAACACAAACATCAATCAATTAGTGACCTTAACGTTTCAAATTGATAATTTTACTATTTATAAAGAAAATCACGTTTTGATGCCAAATCACAACAATGTATTCTAACTATATAAGTTTTGGTTCTCACACCAGCCTAATGGAAATATATAGATATCACACCTTCGTCACTCGAAAATAAATACTGGTAACGCTGCAGCATTATCAGAATCATCCCCGGGCAACTAGAATGTGATTCTATATCTACCCAATATATTAAAACTTTGAGTATACGTTTGCAAGGCGTATATGCAAATTCTTTATATATTGAATTGTCCAAAATCAATATAAATAACTAATCAAATACGAATAATTGATTTTAAATTTTCAAAACAAAATTTGTTTTCACTTGAAAAATATACTCTTCACACTCGTTCTAGGATACTACTGATCCTATCTCTAACGAGTCATTCTCGTTGGATATTACTAATCCAATTTCTGATGAATTCTTTCGTATGGTTATAATGTGCCTTGTTCTCTGCTTTGTAAACCAAAGCTCTGATACCAAATGTAAAGACCCGTAACTTCCCCGTAAAGGAAAGTGTCGGATAGTTCGAGAACAAACCACAACAGAACGCATACAGAAGAACATTTCATCGTATATTACAACAATGCATCAGATTACAAGAATATACAGAGTATAAATGAATATTACACAGAAATATCAGAGATTTAAGTTACATTTAAATACATAGCAGCGGAAAAATAATACAATACACAACTAGAATGAGATATACGGATACAAAGCTTTCCGGATATCGTTCCAGCTGTAAACCAGGATCCTGTGAATATAAATCTGCAAAACCAAAACTACTAGCTGCCCGTGTCAAAAATAGGGGCACCCAGAGTTTAGGTTTAAACAATAAACTCCAGGTCAGTCATGGGACTGGTGTGAGAACTAAAACAGTTATTTATCTTTATTTTTTTAAGGTAAATCAAGGGACCACGCCGTATAACACGGAACGGGTTTCCTCCCAAGAATACCAGTGCATAAAACAAACCGCGCAATGCTAAATAAAGAAAAATGAAGCTGTTATAAGACCCAGGTCCTATCACACAATGCAACGCAAGCCGGGGGATAGGGTTTTCCCTTATAACAGCCAAAGAATGCTTGATACGTTTAAATCAAATCATTTGATACTATAGTAAGTGCATAGTGTATAAAACAACTTCAAATCATAAGTATCAATCATAGGCGGCATGGGTACCATATATCATGTCGCCATATATAGGTTTACAAATAAACCGCAAATGTCACGTATTTGGAAATTGGATTTCCATCTATGAACCGAGGCAAAAGATAGTCCCCAACCGATTCGTGACTCTCTAGCCCGAGCCACAGGGTCAGAGCGCATCGACCCTTGGAGCGACAGGGTCGGTCCACCGATGTGGATTAAAATGCCTGAACACTACGTTTCCCCGCCCTTTGGGGCGTAAACGAGCCAACTAAATGACTCCATCGGTTCGAGAACGACCGATCAATCCGAGGCGCCTCGCAACAGCAACAACCACATAAGTCAAACTCGTCAGGGCGTGTAAAACCACTGACGCCACTTCTAACTAGAAAGAAACGCAAGTCCTCCCTGAGGTCCGTCTCCCGTTTTTGGTTCATAACTGGTGTGAAACACGCGAGGTAAACGTTACACAAAGCTACGCCACAAAGGCCGTGCTTTGATCATCACCACAAGACTTTGCTTTTCAACAGAAGCCTTGATCATTTGCATCTTAGCATGCCACACAGGCAAACCATCCTATGCAACCGATATCAGTCACACAGAATGAAATCCGATGTCAGACACACAGTCCATTTACAAGTCCGTTCTGGGTCTGAACGAAACCGGAGGCACCTAGTACCCCGCATATCCATCGATCTCCAAGTACGTCTGGACGATCACTAACTGTTTCCATCTTCTTGGGTGTACAGCCCAATCAAGATCATCAGTTATCACCCAAACGACGTGAAGACCTCCGGTCTTCGACCATCGTCTTCATCTTCGACTTATCGTCGTATCAGTTATTCAGAATGGGATAAACCCGGTCTTTCCGAATAACTCGCGTATATTTTAAATAAGTGTTACACAAACACAACATACGCCTCATTCCAATTCATTAGTCACTAACCGTAAATTAATCAAGAGAATAATTTCCCGAATATTAACCCCGAAGGCCGAAACCAACATCAGATCAATATCCAGAAAACCATTCTGCTTGGCTAACCGACAGTCAGTTTCTAAATTTCACATTCATAGGGAAAGATTCCCATTAATTTTATCAAAGATAAATTCCTTGAATTTATTCTTTAATCCATTTTTGAATATCAATTCAAACTAGTCGGGATTAGCGAACCTTACCGAAGTAATCATTTGTTTTAATTTCCCAATCCCAACCTATTCATCCCATGAAGTAAAACTGGTAATACTTCATATCTAACACCACAGTGTTATCGGTAAATTCAATTACCATTTCACGTTCAAATCTAATTAAAGATTTAACTATCGCCTGGAGCAAAACTGGTGATACTCCATTTCGATTATTTCAATCTAATTAAAGATTCATTAAAACTCCACTTAGTTTTAATCGTTAACTGGGTTAAAGAATCTGTGTCATTTAAAACACGGTTCACGATAAACCCAAAATCACATTCATCAATTATCGGGTTAAAGAACAAGTGTTATTTAAAACACTGTTCACGATAAACCCAAAAATCAATATCAATTCAATTCCAATTAAATATTATTTAATTGGTACACTTCATTAAATCTAAATAAAAAGATTTAATCTTTTCTCAACTGGGTTCAAGAACAGTGTTAGTGAAGACACCATTCACGACAAATCCAAATCACATTTGATATTCAATATAAGGCTCTGAATAGAAAATATATCGGCTTATATTCAATATCAAATTCTACGATTAACAAATGTCGTATTGGAAATAACGATATAAATATATATCTTTCAAATTTCCATAACAACACCTGTATAATCACGAATTTCAACATCGAAATATTCCGAAGACAATTTCGATTCAAATCCACTCCAATGCAATCATTGGAAATTTTGGTTATTTTCAAAACCCTTTTCGAATTCAATTTATTTATTCAAAAATAAATAGAATTATAATTCTAGTTCAAAACTAGTTCATTTCGATAAAAATCTATTTTTATCTTTTCAAATATGGAGTTTTTCATCCCAATTCTTTCTAAACCATTTCTTATGATTTTACACAAATTATTACTATTTTTAATAATTTTATCAAGGCCCGTACAGTCGATTTCCATCAATGGCCATCGAACTGCACTTACAGCGACCTTTTTCGAATTTGATTTGGACGTATCTCCAAATCCAACCGTTAGATTTCAAATTCCTAACATTCATTAGAAATCTCTTTTCGATACGAACCCAACGGTTCCGGTTTTAGGAGAATCCGACGGTCGGATCTCCCGTAATGTCCGTTTGAAATAAATGGTCGAAATTCGCGAACTACCGCGGCGCGGCGCGTTCTATTCAGGCCATTATATTATATATATAATATATATAATATATATTTCGTCGATTTCTATTTAAAACGAATTATATATATATAGTTTTGAATTCGTTTCAAAAGAAATTTCAACTTCCTTTTCAATTCCAATCAAAATTGAATTCTTCTTTATAAATTCGTTTTAAAATTCAATTCTATTCAATTCAAATTTCAATTCAAATTTCAATTCAATTTGAATTCATTTCAATTCATTTCATTTCGAAATCGTTTTCAATTCAATTCATTTCGAAATCGTTATATATTCAATTCATTTCGAAATCGTTATATATTCAATTCATTTCGAAATCGTTATATATTCAATTCATTTCGAAATCGTTTTCAATTCAATTCATTTCGAAATCGTTTTCAATTCAATTCATTTCGAAATCGTTAAAATCGATATAAATATCGTTCACGTCAAAATGGCGTCAATCTAATCCACACGGCTTCATAAATTTCTATTTTCAAAATAGTTGTTATTATCAAAATATTTCGTTCAACACATGACCAATCTCAATGAATGAGTACTGTCAACACATGAACTTTTATTTTATATCGATAAAGATGTAAATTTTAATATTAAAATATTTCGTTCAACACATGACCAATCTCAATGGATGAGTACTGTCAACACATGAACTTTTATTTTATAATATTCTTTATTTTTCAAATTGGAATGAGGCCCAATCAATCACCATATAATATTAATTATATGGATTTTCATACATCACATGTATATAATAGCATTGAAAAATAATCAACCATCAACCAAAGTGCACTACACTGTATAAGCATCAAATATAGATATCTAATGCTTATAACAGCCTGTCAATCAATCGATCGACATATTTAATCTATCAGGATGAGTGAACTTCAAATTTCATCCCAACACCCGTGTGGGGTTTCAAACAATCAAACACCTATTTTATTTGTGCTGTTGGGCGATGTGTAAAATTTATCGTCCCAATCAATGTCATTCAAATAGGTGTACATAAACAAACCGTCCGGTTTATAAATGAATATTTTATTTTATTCACTTCACGTTAAAAATTATATTTTTAACGATAAAACATTTTATTTCAACCTATGAATTTCTATTCAATTCATTTATCCAATAAAATGATATTTTTATTTTTCTAACTCATTTTAGAAAATTTCGGCGGCATAACGGCACGATACTAGAAACGGGACGAGGCCTAGCCTTATCCCCAGTCTAGTGAAGGCCCACGCCATTCACACATCAATCAAATCATTCAATTTCACTCAAACAATTCAATTCAATCACATAATCAAACTAATCTATGCAACCAAACAAACAAGTCCATGGTTTGTGGACGGTTGTGTCGGGTGCTACTAAGCACCGTCTGCATCCTAGTATATATATATATAACTAGAAAATAAATTGAAGAGTGAGAAATTCTCACCTATAGCTATCCTAGCTCCCCGGCACTTTATTTGCAGAAGTCTTCGTCGTTTCGCCTTTTTGTCACCTTCGTTGTCCGCTTTCACTACATATATAAAAATCCCATTTTTACCTCGCTATTCAATATATAAAAATCGAATTTTTATTTCAAAGTTCAATATATAAAAATCGAATTTTTATTTCATTAAAAAAAACTTATCATTATATTTTGCTTTCTAAAACAAAATATAATTTTCTTTCAAAACACATGTATATTTTCTCCTCTCAAAACAATGTTTCTTTTATATAGAAAATCCTCCTTTTGAAACAATATATATCCATATATAATTTTTGATCTTCGTGACTCAAAATGTCATCTTTATATGATAAAAATATCATTTTTATCATATTATAAAAATATAATCTTTTAACTTATAAAGTTTAAATCTTTTCAAAAGTTAGTTTTTAACATTAAACAAAAATCAGTTTTTATTTTCCTTGCCTTTATAAAAATGCAGTTTTTAAATCCCTTATAAAAATGCAGTTTTGTTTTTATATCATAAAAAGAAAATCCAGTTTTTTAGTTTCTTCTTTTAAAACAGTTTTTATTTTTCTTCTTTTAAAACAGTTTTTATTTTTCTTCTTTTAAAATAGTTTTAAAACTCCTTAACCAAAAATCAGTTTTTCTAAAATAAAATTCAGTTTTAACCTAACTAAAAAAAATCAGTTTTACTAAAATAAAATTATTTAAACAAATAAGAAAAACTTACAGGAGGGGGGGGGTGCTTCGTCGCCGAACATTGCAGGGGGGGGGGGGTGCTTCGTCGCCGAACAGCAGCAGCAGGGGGGGTGCTTCGTCGCCGAACAGCAGCAGCAGGGGGGGTGATTCTTCGCCGAACAGCAGCAGCAGGGGGGGGTGCTTCGTCGCCGAACAGCAGCAGCAGGGGGGGGTCCTTCGGTGATGCTCGTCGAGGGAGGGGGGGGGAAGCTTCGGTGACGGGCGGCGGCGCTTCAGGGGGGGGGGCGGCTGTCGATACCTAGGGTTCTTCTTTTTTTTTTTTTTTTTCTTTTTCTGCTGAAATCGGTTATGAAGGAAAAAGGGGGGGGGCCAGCGGGTAATGAAGGGGAAGAGAAAAATGTTTTTTTTTTATTTAATTTAATTATTTAATTTCTAAAAAGGGACTTTTACATACGACCTCTAAACGAGGTCCACCGCCTGTCGTCCATAGCGTTTCACCCCCATTCTGAACACAATGGGATATGTATCGCAAGCTGATTCGACTGTTTGAATCAGTTTCCGTTTAATTTACATTTAAATTGCTATATTGAATTTTAAACGTACATTTCAAATTACCGGGGTCACATACTAACTAGAAAAATTCCATAAAAATATTTTCTAGCTTCGTATTGACGATACGGTCCTAACAAAACTAGTTTCGTCGAATTCTGAGACCGTTAGAAAAATGGCCAATTTCCAGTCGATTAAAATCAACTGAAACTGGTCAAACGCGTTTTCTTTTGCCACGCTCACATATTGATTCTAAAAATTATGAAATTTGGAATCTAGCAATAACTTCACATCCCGGACCCAACCAAACTGGTTTCGTCGAAATCCGAGGTCGTTTGCAAAATGTCCATTTTTAAGGGCCTGAATTCCATAGCGACTATTCAGAATTTTCAACTGGACATATCTTTTGATTCCCGATATGAAATCTTGATTTTTCGCATTCGTTGGAAAGATATTATCAATTAGATTCCATTATTTTTGGTTTCACTAAAATCCGGATTGTTTTGCACCCGGTACATTCAATTGAAGTTTGAAATCGAATTATCGAACTACCGCGCCATTTTCAATTCTATTTATAATTATATATAAATATTTATATTCTAACGACGACGCGTATAATATATACGTTCGAATTATATTCAAAATAAATTTTCTCGTCGATATTATTTAAAATAATTCATTTTAAATAATCAAAATTCGTCAAAATTGCCAAAATAAAAATTTTAAACTGGCCCGGATTTTCGGGTTGTTACACTGACTCCCCTGCTTCTTCACTGAACTGTATACGCCATAGCACTTATCTGTGCCTGTAACCCCACTGCTCTTCTTTCCCTTTACTTATTCCATGTCATTCAACATATCCTGCTTCTTCCATCACCACAACAACTTGCGCTACCCTCCTTTAGCTCCAAACTAGCCTGGACAATCCACGTAGCTCGATCGTGTCACTCCATAAACCCAGTTCCCCACAAAACACAACCACCTCCACCTAGCATAAACCCATGCGCTGAATTTCTCGTCCTTGCTGCTTCCCATTTATATTGTTCGAGAGGGAGGTTACGCCATGCGTGTTACTATGGCCAAAGAGAATCCAGTTCGTTTTTGTGAAGGAGTTTCTACTGAAGGGTTTCATTGGTGATGAAAAGTGGAAAACAGTGGGTGATATTTATATTAAGGAAAACGTGATGGCCACGGTGTTAGCTATATAGGGTTGCAGAGGAGCATAGGGTAGCTGGCGCAAATATATTTTCAGCAACGTAAATTGCACGGTGTTAGGAGGATTGGCACGCAAGGAACGGAATAGTTTGGGGAACAAGGCAACGAAAGGTTTGGTACTCAAGCAAACGGAAGACAGTGGTGGTTTTAATCTGCTTAAATGAATAATTATATTATACCATCTCTTTAAATGTAGTAAATATTCCAATGTTAAAGTAATATGATATTTGAATGTGAATTTCTATCCTGACGTCCTTGTTAAGCTAGTTTTAATCCGAACAAGTTCTATTTAATCCGACTAAAGCATGCATCCACGTTGTTATATAAACAAGTATACTTTTACCTGTCTTATTTGAGAAAACAGAATAATGCTTATGTCAATAGAAACCTGTTTTCGAAAACAAAATACCGGTTATTAATCCAAAATAAGATCGGCATATGTCTATCTTAAATAATGGTTGAATTAAATCGTATAACTTATAAATGTGGTTAGCTTATTATACCCATATATCACCGTACTGACGTTATAATTTCATATAGTCACATGCGAGCTCCAAAAATAACGAAGCTAGACATATTGCTATGTCGTGGTGTTCCGGATCCAATGGAATAAATTTCACTGAAAACTGATTTTGTTTGCACAACGACGTTATTTTAGTTTATCGGTTCACCTTTAAATTACACGCACCGATAAAATAACTCTGATTGGCTCCAAACTGGAAACCTAACAATAATTAGCGATACGTATTCCAATAAAATTTATTTCGTCAAAAACAGAGGTCGTTTGAGCAGAAAGCTATTTCTAAGACCTGTATAATATATTGAACAATTTCCCGTGTGCGAAGCACGTGCCTCATCATAAGGAAGCAACGCATTGGTTTGAACGTTCTATTTCATATGATTATTCAACTTCATCGTCAATTGTCGTTTTTTTATACGTACCAATATACATGAATTTCAAACCGCGATGTTTACGAGCTCGAATTGTATTTACATATAAATTATACATTTAAACTTTGTTATATAAACGAGTTATATATTACAAACCCATTTATAATACCAAAGCAATATTTAAAACAATAAAATATATTAAATATTCGACACTCAAAAATACGAGACGTTACACACGATGAAGAATGCAGCCAAGGCATAGTCACCGGATGGTAGCGTACGGACCATGCCTCTGTGGGTATAGCCCGGTGCCTATCACAGAGAACCATCATAGAGTATCCTCACGTCCTATAGAAGTCCTGCTCTTCCTTCCAGTCTCGTCAAATAAGTTGGACGTGCTCCCACCATGTCTCTCGACACCTTCGATGATTTACCCCGATGGGCTCTTCATCCTTACGGACTGGACCAAACACATTTCGTTATATTAATTAAACCCTATGTCTAATTTACCATTAAACATTACACTTATCTTGCTTTTCGTTGATTTGTAATATTCATTAATCCATTTAATCTGAATATTATTTTCTTCATTAATCAACTTTATTATCTACTATAGGATTTATGTTTTAATCCTGTAATTTAACCTGTTTAATTCAATATGTTCATGCTAAAGTCTGACGATGAAAGTTCTAGGCTTGTAATTTACCCACACACTGTAAATCAATATGTACATATTAAGGCTTAACTGTCATTCAACCAATTTATGTAAATTTCATATTTTCAAATAAACTATGTCTATTTATTATGATTTCTCAATTATCATATTCGTGCAAATATGGGTTATAGTTAAATTTTCTGTCATGTTCTGTTTTATAATTGTTATGTTATAATCTTTCTTACACATTATTGCAATTGAACTGTGCATAATATATTCCAATTATAAGTTTACAATAAGCCTTTTTCTTTACATAACTTCTTTATGTTATTTAAACACATGACAAAAGTGGAAAAAAATTAATAAAAATTTAGAAATAAATAAAAACTTCCCTTAAGTGTGCGTGTGTATATATATTTATGATATATGTTGTAATGCATTAATTTCGTACATTGTGAATTAATCACACATTGATTGCATAGATTATGGATTAGTTGCAAACTACTTAACATGTTTTTCAAATCCTGGATATACATATATGTATATATATACACACACACACTAGTGTGAACCCGTGCTATGCACATGGGTGTCCCTCTATATTAGTATAATATGGTGAAAGTAAATCAAAATTTATTTCTTGTCATTATCGATAGGAAAACAGTATTGATTTCTTCATGTGGAAATGACTTTATCTTATAAAATGATGCAGTATTCAGCAAGCATAATTTAGGATATAAAGAAGCTTGCACTTTGAAAAACAACCAAAGAATAAAGTAATCTAACGTATACCTTGGCCTTTGTGCCTTCTTCGTTCTGTAGGCCTTTTCGATTCTATAATAAGCCTTATTAGAAATATAACTGAGTTAGAAGATTGACACAATAAGACCAAATAATAGTCAAAAATTTAGTACATTGGTAAATATATTAGGAAGTCATTTGTATATTATGATATTGGCAACTCTCAAAGCATTAATCAAACCTATTTCTCAATAAATGGAAAGAATTAAGTCTAGTAAAACCAAATCACTTTAGCTTTATATTCCTGATTATATGTAGTGAAAATATTTCCATTATTGACTCCTATGTTATATTCACACACACACACACACACATTGTGTGTGTGTGCGTGTTTGTTTGTATCATGTATGTGTGGAATTTGGTGATACAATGTTTCCAAATATCAATTATATTTTTTGGAGATATTCGTGGTAATTTCGTTACCCGTTTTGTGCAAGAAATGAATGGAAAGAAATAGAAGGAATATTAATGAATAGGGGATATTGGAGATAATCGCCATCTAATTTGTTGCCATGTTTCATGAAAAAGAAACGGAAAGAAATTAAAATTGGAAAAGGGATTGACTGATGGAGAAAATAGAAATTTATCAATCAATCAATCATATGACAATCAAATTAATGGGAATATTAGCCTTCCATGATTTGATTTATTTACATAAATCAAGTTAGTTCATCCCTAAGAAACGTTTTCCTCTATATAAAGAAAGGCATAAATGATGTTATGACATGATATGTGAGAACATTTGTATTCTTCATTTCTTTTGCTCTACTTTAAAAATTCTGTAATCTCTTGAATATTAATGAAATCTCTTCCCCATTGAAGTGGACGTACATTATCTCGCGATAGTGGACCACTATAAATTTGTGTGTTCTCTGTTTCCTTTTTTATGTGACCTGAGATTGATATTCATTTCAAGCAGTTTGTTCTATCACATCATTGCAAGATCCTATTGAGGTTTTTCCGCTGAAAGGGATTGATCACCCCTTACAACTGTTTCAGAGCTAGATTCGCAAAGAAGGTGTTTGGTAGAATGGCAGGAGGAGATGAAAACAATACAAATAATACGTCAGTTCTAGTAGTTGCTCCATATGTCAGAGGCTCCTATATGGCGTCAGGATCATAGTTGATGATAGAGAAGTGGAATGGTGAAGGAAATTTTGAAAAGTGGCAGTTGATGATGAAAGCAGTTTTGAGAAGAAATTGCGTTCATCGAGTAGTATTTAATACAGAGACAATGCCTGCTGATATTTCATCAGTGGAATTAGAAGAGATGGAAGAATGGGCCTTTCCTACTCTTCAGCTTGCTATGGGAAAGAATGTAATTTCTGAAATTAGTCAGAGACAACAACTAGAGGCATTTGGATGATGTTGGAGGACCTCTACATGAAGAAATCCCTAACCAACCGTCTGATCCTATTGAAGACTTTCTTCACTTATAAGATGAAGGAAGGTTCTTCAATTAAGACACAACTAAGTGTGTTTGATGACCTTTTGATGAAGATGAAGTCTGTTGGGTTGAAAATTGATAAAGAACAAAAAGCATTGGTTCTGTTGTGTTCACTTCCAGAGCGATACACTGGTTTCGCTAATAGTCTTATCTATGGTAGAGACACATTGAAATTAGATGATGTGAAGACAGGTTTGCTCAGTGAAGAGTTGAGAGATCAGATGAAAGGTTTTGGTGTTGGTGATAGTAGTGGAGGAAGTAGCAGTTCAGGCTTATTTGTAGAGAGAGGAAGAGCAGAGAATAAAGCGAAGAATAACAGAGGGCGTTCCAATTCTAGGAAGCCTAAGTCACGGAGTAAGTCTAAAGATGGAAAGTGCTATAATTTTAAGAAACTAGGCCATTGGAGAAGAGACTATCCAGATTTGGAGAAGAGGACTGATGGTTCTTCATCTATTGCGACGGAAAAAGGCGGTAGCGATTTGTTGACAGCGGTTGTATCAGATGTTGCAGACCACTGGATTCTAGATTTTGGAGCATCATTTCACATGACTCATAATAAGGATTATTTTTCTTCCTTCGATGCCAAAGAAGGAAGTTCTATCCTTATGGGGAACAATGCTACATGCAAGTCTATGGGAGTTGGTTCAGTTCGCATTCACATGTATGATGGGATTGTTCGCACACTTTCATATGTTCACTATGTCCCAGGTCTTCGGAATTCATTGATATCATTAGGCCAATTGGCATTATTGGGATGTAAAATAACCATTGTCAAAGATGGTTTGAGAGTTTCTAGAGAGGCACTTGTATTGATGAAAGTTGTTATGGTGTGAAATCTATATTTACTAATGGGCACCACTGTCCATGGAAAATTATGTGTTGGAGTCGATAGTTCTAAAAGTTTGGATGCTACCAAGCTTTGGCATATGAGATTAGGTCATACTTCGTAGAAGAACTTAGAGTTGCTTCGTAAGAAGAAAAAGATCAAGGGAGAAATCTTCAACAAGTTGGACTTTTGCAAGGAGTGTGTATTGGCAAAGCAAACCAGAGTTTCTTTTGGTGATGGCGTGCATACTTCTAAGAGGGTATTTGATTATGTGCATTCAGATGTTTGGGGGCCATATTATACAGCTTCTATTGGTGGAGCATATTATTTTGTTTCCTTCGTTGATGACTACTCGCGCAAGGTTTGAGTGCATGTAATAAAAGGTAAATTCGGAAGTATTTGAGAAGTTTAAGGTTTGGTTAGCTCTTATTGAAAACCAAACAGGAAAGAAATTGAAGATTCTTAGATCCGACAATGGTGGCGAATATGTCTCCAAAGAGTTCCTCGACTACTGCAGACAACGTAGTATTAGAAGACATTTTACTACACCTGGTGATCCGCAATCCAATGGGGTTGCTGAGAGAATGAATAGGACTCTACTTGAAAAGGCCCGTTGCTTGATATTGACTGCGGGTATGTCTAAGGGTTTTTGGGCTGAAGCTATTTCGACTGTAGCACATATTATTAATCGGATTCCGTGCTCATCCATTGATGGGAAAATTCCAGAGGAGGTATGGAGAGGTACAAACACTTTATTAAGTTATTTTCGTATATTTGGATGTCCAGTTTATGTTCACAATACTGGACATGACAAGTTGGAGCCTAGGGCCTCCAAATGTGTTTTTCTTGGTTATACAGATGGCATAAAAGGATATAGAATTTGGAATCCAATTACGAAGAAAGTTATACATTCCAGACATGTGACTTTTGATGAGTCAGCAATGTTCAAACCTTTAGAAGGTTTATCAGAAGGTTCAGACTCAGTTGATGAGAAGCCTGAGAAGACCGAGATTCCCAGTTTTCAAAACCGAAGTAAAGCTATCACTATTGATAATAGTAACGGAGCAGTTGATAATACATCATATGATAGTCCACAGATTTCCTCTAGTAGTGATGGGGATGGTCATGAAGTTAGAGATGATTCAGCTCAAGGTGGAGCTCAAGGAGAGTTGGGCGATATAGTTATTCGAGCTGGTCAGAGACCAAAGAGAGCTCTAATTAGATATGGAGATTGGCAGTATGCAAATTTGAGCCTTGATGATCAGTTTGAGTATGCTTTACATGTAATTCATGATGAACCATTGAGCCTTGAAGAAGCCATGAAGTCGAGTGACAACTCGAAGTGGAATTGTGTAACAACCCGAAAATCTGGGCCAGTTTAAAATTTTTATTTTGGCAATTTTATCGAATTTTGATTATTTAAAATGAATTATTTTAAATAATATCGACGAGAAATTTATTTTGAATATAAATCGAACGTATATATTATATACGTCGTCGTTAGAATATAAATATTTATATATAATTATAAATAGAATTGAAAATGGCGCGGTAGTTCGATAATTCGATTTCAAACTTCAATTGAATGTACCGGGTGCAAAACAATCCGGATTTTAGTGAAACCAAAAATAATAGGAGCTATTTGGGAATATCTTTCCAACGAATCCGAAAAATCAAAATTTCATAGCGGGAATCAAAAGTTATGTCCAGTTGAAAATTCTGAATAGTCGCTATGGAATTCAGGCCCTTAAAAATTGACATTTTGCAAACGATCTCGGATTTCGACGAAACCACTTTTGTTGGGTCCGTGATGTAAAGTTATTGCTAGATTCCAAATTTCATAATTTTCTGAATCAATATGTGAGCGTGGCAAAGGAAAACGCGTTTGACCAGTTTCAGTTGATTTTAATCAACTGGAAAATGGCCATTTTTCTAACGGTCTCAGAATTCGACGAAACTAGTTTTATTAGGACCGTATCGTCAATACGAAGCTAGAAAATATTTTTCTGGAATTTTTCGAGTTAGTACGTGACCCCGATAATTTGAAATGTACGTTTAAAATTCAATATAGTGATTTAAATGTAAATTTAACGGAAACTGATTGTAACGATCAAATCAGCTTGCGAAACATGTCCCATTGTGTTCGGAACGGGGGTAATACGCTATGGACGACAGGCGGTGGACCTCGTTTAGAGGTCGTATGGAAAAGTCAACTTTTTGCAATTAAAAAAAAAAAGATATTCTCTCTCCCTCCCCTTATTCCTCTCTGCCCCCCCCCCCCCCCCCCCGTTCGTTTCATTTCAAAACAAAATCGAAAAAAAAAAGAGAAGAAGCAGCGACAGCTGCCGACGCGCCGCCGCCAGAGGTGCCGAGCCCCCCCCCTGCTCCGCCCGTCTTCTTCTTCCTGCTCCCCTCTTCCTCCCACGACCGATTCGAGGTCGCACCCCCCCCCCCCCCCCAGGTCGATCGACGCACGAGAGCCCCCTTTTTTTTCCTCCCCTGCGCCGAGCATCTGAAGCCCTCCCCGACCCTGCAACGCCCCGACGCCACCTAACTTCACCAGCCTCCGATAACAGCATTGAAACCCTAGGTTAAATGGATGTAAGTTTTTCGATTTAAAGCTTAGATTTTTTTTATTTCTATAAAGAATAGATTTTTATTTTCTAGGAAGAATAGATTTTTATTTTCTAGGAAGAATAGGTTTTTATTTCTGTAAGTGTTAAAAAAAACTGATTTTATTAGTGTTTAAAAACTGATTTTTTTTATTAAGTCTAAGAACTGAAAATAATGATTTTTCTTTAGAGAAAATATAGATTTTTCTTTAGAGAAAATATAGATTTTTCTTTAGAGAAAATAAAGATTTTTCATTAAGAAAATATATGATCTTTCATTGTATACAGACATGATTTTTATTTAGAAACAAATATAATTTTTATAACGAAGAAAAGTAAAAATATGATTTTTATATATTGAACTTCGAAATAAAAATATGATTTTTATATATTGAACTTCGAAATAAAAATATTATTTTTATATATTGAACTTCGAAATAAAAATATGATTTTTACATATTGAACTTCGAAATAAAAATATGATTTTTATATATTGAACTTCGAAATAAAAATATGATTTTTACATATTGAACTTCGAAATAAAAATATGATTTTTATATATGGAATAGCGAAGTAAAAATTCGATTTTTACATAGGTAGTGAAAGCGGGCAACGAAGGTAACAAAAAGGCGAGAACGAAGAAGATTTATATCAAAGAAGAGTCAAGATGTTTATATAGCTTTCGGTGAGAATTTCTCACCTTTCAATTTCTTTTTCTAGTTATATATATACTAGGATGTAGACGGTGCTTAGTAGCACCCGACACAATCGTCCACAGACCATGGACTTGTTTGTTTGATTGCAAAAATTAGTAAGATTATTTGATTGAAATTGAATTGTGTGGTGAAATGAAATTGATTTGATTGATGTGTGAATGGCGTGGGCCTTCACTAGACCGGGGATAAGGCTAGGCCTCGTCCCGTTTCTAGTATCGTGCCGTTATGCCGCCGAAATTTTCTAAAATATGTTAGAAAAATAAGAATATCGTTTTCATTGTGTAAATGAACTGAATAGAAATTCATATGTTAAAATAAAATATTTTATCGTTAAAAATATAATTTTTAACGTGAAAGTGAATAAATAGATATTTATAGACAAATCGGTCGATTTGTTTATATGCACTGATTTGACTGATATTGATTGGGTCGATAAATTTTACACATCGCCCAACTGCACGAATAAAAATCTGTGTTTGATTGTTTGAAACCCCACACGGGTGTTGGGATGAAATTTGAAGTTCACTCATCCTGATTGATTAAATATGTCGATCGATTGATTGACAGGCTGCTATAAGCGTTAGATATCTATATTTGATGCTTATACAGTGTAGTGCACTTTGGTTGATGGTTGATTATTTTTCAATGCTATTTTACATGTGTTGTATGAAAATCCATATAATTAACTTTATATGGTAATTGATTGGGCCTCATGCCAATTTGAAAAATAAAGAATAATAAAGAATAATATAAAATAAAGGTTCATGTGTTGACAGTACTCATCCATTGAGATTGGTCATGTGTTGAACGAAATATTTTAGTAATAAAATTTACATCTTTATCAATATAAAATAAAGGTTCATGTGTTGACAGTACTCATCCATTGAGATTGGTCATGTGTTGAACGAAATATTTTGAGAATTTCTCACCTTTCAATTTCTTTTTCTAGTTATATATATACTAGGATGTAGACGGTGCTTAGTAGCACCCGACACAATCGTCCACAGACCATGGACTTGTTTGTTTGATTGCAAAAATTAGTAAGATTATTTGATTGAAATTGAATTGTGTGGTGAAATGAAATTGATTTGATTGATGTGTGAATGGCGTGGGCCTTCACTAGACCGGGGATAAGGCTAGGCCTCGTCCCGTTTCTAGTATCGTGCCGTTATGCCGCCGAAATTTTCTAAAATATGTTAGAAAAATAAGAATATCGTTTTCATTGTGTAAATGAACTGAATAGAAATTCATATGTTAAAATAAAATATTTTATCGTTAAAAATATAATTTTTAACGTGAAAGTGAATAAATAGATATTTATAGACAAATCGGTCGATTTGTTTATATGCACTGATTTGACTGATATTGATTGGGTCGATAAATTTTACACATCGCCCAACTGCACGAATAAAAATCTGTGTTTGATTGTTTGAAACCCCACACGGGTGTTGGGATGAAATTTGAAGTTCACTCATCCTGATTGATTAAATATGTCGATCGATTGATTGACAGGCTGCTATAAGCGTTAGATATCTATATTTGATGCTTATACAGTGTAGTGCACTTTGGTTGATGGTTGATTATTTTTCAATGCTATTTTACATGTGTTGTATGAAAATCCATATAATTAACTTTATATGGTAATTGATTGGGCCTCATTCCAATTTGAAAAATAAAGAATAATAAAGAATAATATAAAATAAAGGTTCATGTGTTGACAGTACTCATCCATTGAGATTGGTCATGTGTTGAACGAAATATTTTAGTAATAAAATTTACATCTTTATCAATATAAAATAAAGGTTCATGTGTTGACAGTACTCATCCATTGAGATTGGTCATGTGTTGAACGAAATATTTTAGTAATAAAATTTACATCTTTATCAATATAAAATAAAGGTTCATGTGTTGACAGTACTCATCCATTGAGATTGGTCATGTGTTGAACGAAATATTTTGAGAATAACAACTATTTTGAAAAAAAGAAATATTTGAAATAGAATATTTGAAAATAGAAATTTATGAAGCCGTGTTGATTAGATTGACGCCATTTTGACGTGAACGATATTTATATCGATTTTATTCATTTTGAAATGAATTGAATTGAAAACGATTTCGAAATGAATTGAATTGAAAACGATTTCGAAATGAATTGAATTGAAAACAATTTCGAAATGAATTGAATTGAAAACGATTTCGAAATGAATTGAATTGAAAACGATTTCGAAAGGAAATGAATTGAAAACAATTTCGAAAGGAAATGAATTGAAAACGATTTCGAAAGGAAATGAATTGAAAACGATTTCAAAATGAAATGAATTGAAAACGATTTCAAAATGAAATGAATTGAAAACGATTTCGAAATGAAATGAATTGAAAACGATTTCGAAAGGAAATGAATTGAAAACGATTTCAAAATGAAATGAATTGAAAACGATTTCGAAATGAAATGAATTGAAAACGATTTCGAAATGAAATGAATTGAAAACGATTTCGAAATGAAATGAATTGAAAACGATTTCGAAATGAAATGAATTGAAAACGATTTCGAAATGAAATGAATTGAAAACGATTTCTGTAACGACCCAGATTTTCTGGTCGGTTTATCTTAAATATTTAATATTATTTTAAATATAGAGCTGATAATATAAATCGATTTTCATATTGAGTTATAAATCTAATTACCGTAATACGAGATATATTGAATTCGAAGTTAGAATTGAATCAAAACGGTTCAGATAATAAATATAAATTCTATATGAATGTAATCGATAATGGTAATGATATATTATCGAGAAATTTATTTGTTTATAAATTTAAATAATTTAATATCTTTATAAAATAATTATTCTATATACGTTTAAATTAAATATAAAATATATTCGGTTAATTCAGAACAGTGTTAAACTGTTGAAATAACAATGGTTGCGTTAGAATAGCGGTTCAGAGTTTTAATTTAAAGGACCACAAGATATTTAGCTTTTAAAATCAAAATAAATATAAAATAAACGGCCGACCTATATGCAGCCTATTCCCTCCTTCACATCGTGTTTTGTCTCCTACATCTAATATCATGGAAACAAGCTTTTAATGGATGGTACATTTTGCTCCCTCGCCGCATCTATAAAATGAGCCATATACCTTTCGTTGTTTCCCACTTTCACAAATCAACAGAAAACAGTTCAATTCCTTTTTCTTTTATTTCTTCTGTTCGATTCTAATAAAAATGGCAGCCCTAATTCATTTCGAATCAAAATCAATTTCGGAATATCTGAGGGGGCGAGAGTTGTGCGCGATTCAAGTTCTGGGGGGGGGGGGGTCGCGATTGTTGATTGGAAGTGAAGAGGGGTTCGACGTAGGGTTTCGATCTGCGGTGGACTAGGTCAATTTGTTCGCAGTAATTTAAGGGAGGCTGGAGGATGATCGAGGGTGTTGGGCGAGTTCAGGAAGGTTGCGATGGAGTTGGATGCGACGTAAGCAGTCGCGATGGATTTTGGGGAGAGCGGAGTTGATTGGTAGCGGGGGCGAGTTCGTCGATGGTGGTAAACTGGATGGCCTGTGAGGCGCGATGTCTAGATGACGAACTGGAGTTGTTCGATGGTTGACAGAGGGAGTGCGATGGGGTGGTTTGAGAGAGAGTGAACGACGTGAAGGTAGAAGTTGATACTGTGAAGAGGCAACTGAAGCAATGAACTGGAGGGGTGTTCGAAGTTGTCTGATGTTGAATCCGAGGTGGAACTAGGAAGTTCGATGGTGAGATGTAGGAGTTCGGCTCTGTTTGGGATAATGGGATGAAGGTGTTTGCTGAAATGTCAACATGGAGGACCATAGTTTTGGGAGCCATTCAGGAAGGTGGAGTTAATCGACAAGTTGTGTCGCCGGTTAATCGAGATTCCGAGAAAATAAGGTATACACACCTTTTCGAAATTTAAATACATAAAAAGATTTATTCGTTATTTATTTCAAGATGTTTAATTAACTAAAAATGGTTAATCAATAAATATAAATAAAATCATCGTAGGTAAGAAGAAAATTTATTCGAGATGATTCGAGAAAAATTCGTTAGCCGCCAATGCTGAATTTAGATGGATATTCAACAAAGGAAAAATCTCGGTGAGTAAATCTCACTCACCTTTTATTTTAATTATTTTTACTTCGTAAAAATAATTGTTGATGCTTGTTTGGATTTTTCTGCTTGCTTTATATATATTAGTTATTTAGGCTATATATATATATATTGGGTTGATTGATTGGTTGGATTCCCGCAGTCTCATTAGCGGATGCCCGCAGTTTCATAGCGGATGATTACCCTATACGCCCCACGCTATGATTAGTGGATGACCTTCTATACCGCGATATTCTGCCACGAAGCAGAATGGGTATTATTTATGTGCTAACATCTGTGGATGCAGGAAAACAGGTTGGAGGAATCCAACTGGATTCCTCAAAAATATATTATCTGTTTGTTTATTTGTTTGCATATATATTGTTATATATGATGTGTTAGAGAAATAAATAATTCGTTGCTTGTGTGTTTAAATATCACTGGGCTTAAGTAATGATATTTAAAAATATTGTGGAAGGATATTTGAGATTTAAAAAGGGGAAAATTCTATTTTTAAATAGAATTTGAATTTAAATGGAAATGGAAATATAAAACTTGTTTGAAAAATAAAACAAGTAGTTCTTTATAAACGAAGTTTATAAATAATTCTTTTATAACGAAGTTATAAATGAAGTGAAAAGAATTATCATTTGATAATTCAGAAATAGAAATACAAGTGTGAAATTGGAATTTGAAATGAAATTTCAAATATAGATGTGAAATGAAATTTTTAAATATATAACTCAAATGAAATTTGAGTATAACATTTGAATTTTAAAGGGGTTTAAATATTTGAATTGTAAAAGGAGATTGAATATTAGAAATTCAAATAGAAGTTCAAATAGGATTTGAATAGACGAAATTAGAATGCAAAATAGAATTTGAATCCAAGGAATAAAAAAATAAAATTTGAATTCAAAGAAATTCGAATAAAGAAATTCGAATAGAGATTTGCACGTAGAATTTCAAAATAGAATTTGAAATAAACTTTGAAATAGGATTTTCAAATTAGAATTGGAAATAGAATTTCAAAATAGGATTTCAAAATAGAAAATCCAAATGGTTTTGAAATAGAATTTGAATACAAGGGAATTTAAATGGATTTGAATGATGAAATTCAAATGGTGTTGGAAATGAATTTGAATATTAGAATTCAAATGGAAATGGAAAATGAAATTGAATGTAAGAGATTCAAATTGAATTCAAATAGGATTTAATCTATGGGATTTGAATATGAAATTCAAATGGGTTTTAAACTATGGAATTTTGAATATAGAATTTAAAAAGGAGTTTGAATATTTGAATTCCAATAGAATTCAAATATAGAAATTGGAATATAGAAAGTTCAAATGGAATTTAAATATAGAGTTTGAATATAGGGAATTCGAATAGAAATTCAAATATTGGATTTGAATATCAAATAGAAAAGGAATTGGAATTTGAATTTAGAATTCAAATAAAAGTGAGATTTGAAGTTGAATCAAGCAGAGTTAAATGGAGTTGAATTCATTTTAAAGAAGTTTAGAATTTTAAAAGTATATATATATAAATATAATTAAAACGAACTCGCCACAGCGCCGCAGTTCGTAAAATAGCGATTTGAACTTCAATTGAGTATACAGAACGCAATTGAAGTCGAAATTCTTTGAAACAAGAAACGTCAGGACCGATTTGATAATAGTTTTCTAATGAAGGAGAAAAATCTGAATTTCGTCGTATAGATTTTGAGATATGTCAAAATCAAATTTTCAGAAAAACAGCGCCAAAATCGTTTTAAACCCATAACGGCTTATTTAATTTTATAAAAGGATTTTAAGCGAATAAAATCCGAATTTCTATTTAGAAAATTTCAGACTTGAGTTATAAAATATATGTGAACTCAGGTGGAGTAATAAATTGATTTTTGAAACAGAAATCAGATTTTTGATTATTGAATAGAATTAACTAATTCGAATAGTAATTAGTAAATGAGATGTTGAATTGATATTGGGCCTTAAATAAGTGAATTCGATTTGAGAATTTATATTCGAAATAGGAAAGAGAACTAGAATTGAAATTGAAATTCAATTTGGTTATGAATGAGTTAAATATTTTGTTTGAAAATGATATGTTCAAACAAAGGAGTAAAATAGGCAAAATGGCCGATTTAAAGAATAAATGGGCGAAACTGAATTCAAACGATTAGATAGTATTGAATTGAATTGAAAACAGGTGAACAGGTGTAAGCAGGTTTGATATGGAGTATATGAAGATTTAAATTTGTGTGCTCGACAAAAAGGTACATGTTAAATTCATATATGAGATTTTATGCGCCGTATCGGCAAGCCGCTTGGCTTTTCCTTTTTCTTTTTGATTGAGGAAGATACCGGGAAGCTATTTGAAATTTCCTGACGCTCCCGATACAGGGGAGGTTATGGCGAATTTTTCCGGGAATTTAAGGAGTTAGAATATTTTTAAGAAAATTTGACAATTAGAAATCTATATATCGATATATATATAATTCGATAAGGAAACGAAATCAAAAGTAGCGTAAAGGGCCAATGGCTATTGAAAATATTTGGTTAACAAATATTGATAGAGAAAATGGAAAAGTGATTTAATTAATGAAAATATTAATTTAAAGAGCCCAGTGATTTGTTTGATATGTTTGGATGAACACTTGTTTTTATTCGATAGTTAAATCACAGACTATCGAAGTTTTGACCATCGTTGTCAATATGGGGAGACCGGTTGGATTATTATCCAAAGAACCACTCCGTATCGGCATAAGCGTTGCGAACCAAGTATGCTGAATATATTGAAGACGGAGTGAAGTGCAAGGGCTTTTCTATTAATAGAAATAGTGCCTTCGGTTTCGTTCAGTCCCAGAACGAACGTAAATGGACGAATGTCTGACAGAGTATTTCCAATGATCAATTGTGTAACGACCTAGAAATTTCGGCGATTGGAACGTGGAGTTAATTAAATAATTTACTGTGAATAATCAATTTTATATTGATACTGGTGTTAGAAATCGAATATATTGGTTTGGGTATGAACTGAATATTTAATTCAGGGTGGTTGGTTGGCAATCGAATATTTAATGTTGAATCTTGTTTCGAATTTAAATTGGATATTTGAATGAAATTCGATTGGAAAGAAATAAATTATTGAAATTAAAGTAAATGTTATTAACGTAAAATAAATGAGAAAATTTATTTGTGGAAAATATTTGAAAATTGGCTTGAATAGATGTATTTATATGTACAAAGAAATTGAAATAAATATTTCAAATTTAGTATTTGACGGAGTTGTTGATGAACAAACGAAATTAAATTGGCGAAGCGATAGATAATTCAAAAAAAAATAAAACATTATGCAGACAAAGCTGGATTACAAACCCGATTAAATTTATTTGATTCAGTACGAGTTGATGAAGAAGTGCGTATAATTTTTGTCGCATTTGGAGTTTGGGCTGATGGTACGTATTTAGAGTAGTTCGGGGTATCTGTGGTAGAATTAGTTTTAGGGGTACAAACAAATAAACACCCCCTTCGTATGTGGCCTCCCCAGACATTTCCTTCCCCAGTTGAATACGCAAGTTACTGTTTTTGCCTTGGTGCCCACGGTGCCTTCTTTATATATTGAGCCCTCGCTTCCTCAATTTCATTCAACAAAAATCAATCCTCCTTTTCTAATTTATAATGGCCGAAGCCTGAATATCTTCCATTCCCAAAAGTAAAACAAAGTCCAGTCTTCTCCAAAAATCAGATCGTACTTTCCTCTTTCAAACCCTAACTTCACCGATCGAATTCCATGACTGCCAGTAAACTAGATTTGCCCAAAATCAGTCCTTCACTCTCGCCGTTCAGCTGAACCTTGCATCACTACTTTGCTTCGCTGGAAGCAAGCTGATCAACGAAGCCGGTGCAGATCGCCTAACAGAGCTCGTTGCTATAATTTGGGAAGTTAATTCGCGCAACCTCCAAGCCTTGAATTGCTGTTTGATGGTGAGCATCTCACTCACGATTAACTCATGTTTCAAGTATTTTAACTTTAGTATTTAAAACTGAATTGTTTTGGTGATTTTGTGTGATTTGGGTCCTTGGTTGTTTTTCTGAAAATGATTAGAATTGACCACTTGCCTAGAATAAAATCTGTTCTATTGAAACTGGAGTACCTATGCAAAATTGCTATTGTTTAGAACCTAAAATAACTTAGTTGCACTCTTGATGTCTATTAACAAGCAATGCTTGCTGTGATTCTGACAGTACTTACTGTAAAGATGCACCCATACATACACCTTTGCTTTGAAATGAACCATATGTGTTGGATTCTATCCGATCCTTTTTAGCTGTAAATTTGCTAGCCGTATTGCTTGAATATTGAGTATCTGTTGTTTTGGAACCTGGATGTTATCTCTATTGTAAAAGAAAAACCTGATCATAGTTGAATAAAGCAGGATACACTATTAAAATAGTAGGCATCCCCCTATTTGTCTTTGTTAAAATACTTTGTTTTTCCCAAGAATATACTGTTCTGTAAAGTGCATTAAAGTAAAAAAATGAGCAATGTCCTATAAGTACTGCAGGGTTGTTAGTATATAAGACGGATTCTTGGCTTAACCTCTTAGTAAAACTATAACACTAATTTTACTTGTTTTACTAGATATCAACCAAGAATATTTGATTAATTGTGGATATCTTAATAGTTACGTATGACTAGTTAATGGGAACATTTGACCATGTATATAGGTGATGATGGCCTTTGAAAACTGGAATTATAAATACTCTATGATGATTTTCTTTGCGTATAAAGTGAATGCCAGTCCTATGTCATGTTGTTTGAATGGTACTGATACTTGTGGCTATACATATTTATAAACTTAAAGTAAAGGGTGGCATACCCATAATGTCCATGCCGCACCATTGCACTTTGTTTGCATTGAAACTGTAAGTCTATAGGTATACACCCACTCTCTCATTATCTCATGCGGAAAAAAAATGTGTTGTCACAGTAAACTTCAACTTCAAGGATGTTGTGCTTGTCTATAATTCTACCACTTTAAAAAGAAAAAGTGCCGTCATGTAACTATAGATCTATTTGGCCCTGTTATGAGCAAGTTAATTATTTGTAAACTTTAATTACTTGCATCATTTCTGATAAGTAACTTAAAACAGTAAAGTATGTCTCCTGATAGCATCTAGATAAATTTCAGATGGGTTTTCGTTGATAAGGTACCATTGGTGGAGACAAAATGGTATGTTATCGTCCCCATGCATTGATACATCCTGAACCATACTGGGCCATGTCACCCAGTTTCTGTAACAATGGAAATGATGCATTAATGTAAATGTTAAATTTGATATTTTATAAAATTTTAAAACTATAAACAAATTGGTGTTGCGGGGGATTTGAATAAAATATGTGTTTGTTGCTTTAATGTTATGTTGTGTCTTGTTTACTACTGCTATTAGCATTCACAGTTTTGTTCTCTGCTAGTTTAATCCCAGTCTTGTGTGTAGTTTACATGGAAAATTCCTCTCCCCTTTTGAGTGGTGTCAGCATGCTTAACTTATTCTTTGGCCACCTAAAATATGTAACTTGTGTTATCTTAGTTGCTGCTTATTCCCTTTTGACTACTGGCCAATCTCTTTTACATCAAATAGTTGCTTTGCTTGGGCATATTTGTCTGCTAGTACCTGCGTGCACTGAGAAAATATAGAAAAGAAAATAAAATGAAGTGATACCGGGCTTTGGTCAGAATATACTTCAATACCAATGCTTATGAATGTAAGTTAAACAGGCATGACCGCATATGTTTACAATAGTATATTTGGTCTATGTATCCAAATTTTAAAGTGTTTAGAATTTTCTGTTTCACTCATATTAAATTTGAAAGAAAAAAGTAGAGAAAAGGTTGGACCAGATAATGGCACAAAAATAAGATATGAACTGCTTCTACCGAGCACTATTTACTATATATGTTGATTACTATTTACTGCATATGTTGGCCACATGTATAAACTGCTTATGATTACATCTCATTTACTGTCATACTTTGACCATGTTGGATCCTTGAAATATTTAACTGGAACCTGCATTTTTCCATCCTATGCTTGCCAACGCTAGGCCCTTGTATTTGGATTTTGAATCACATTCTTGAAACTGAAAACTTGTTGATACTTTGACTTGCTTCATGCATGTACCATCCAGATCCATCCTTGTGCCTTAGTTTGTTGCTTGGATTTCTTTGAATGTGTTTTGTCGTCATGACTTAACGTGCTATATTTGACTGCAGCTTTGTTTCGTATATGGGCATGCTCGTTCCTGGGATGCTGAGGCAGTACACGTGTGTGTATACATACACGCACGTGTATATGCAAGCTTCTAGGATCACTTATGCTATTGTTGTATTCGGTTCAGTCGTTGAGGCGGTGCACACATGTATCTTATATACATGTGTAAACTCGCAAACATCCGATACCGTTTGTCCCTGGAAATAGATAAGAACTGATATGAACAAGTACTACAACTATTTATTCTATGTGTGACACAGAGGGTAGAAAAAAAAAATTCAGTTTATATTGAAGTTAATTTACTTGAACTATGATTAATCCTGACTCGAGTGTTTTATGTTTTTGCATGGAACGCTCGGGTCAGACCCGAGCAATACAGAATTTAAAGATTTCAGTCAGGATTCGAAGATCGACGAAGATGGGGATTCCAAGCTGGCGCGCTCTGAAGATTTATACAGTAAAGATTTTCTTGTATTCAAAGTATATTTTATATTCCACTGTAAAAAAAAAATCCTTGTATTCAAAAATCATGATTTATATATGAAAGTTTTATTTTTATATTCCATACTGTGTTATTTATTATTCTGTATTCTCTGTGTTGATTCTATTTCTAAACTCTGTAAGCTAAATATGCTCCCTCAGTTTGGACGTTTTAAGTTGGTTTAATCACCAATTTGAAGCGGTCAAAAAGGCGGGACGTTACAAGTGGTATCAGAGCTTTGGTTTATTCAAAGCTTAGCTTATCGGGTTTAAATGAATCGGATCAACACTAGAAAGGTTGATTTTGAAAATAAAGGATTTCAAAATATAAATATTTTTGAAAAGTAAATGATTTTGAAAGTGTTTTGAAAGATAATACAGCGGAAATGAAAATTTTGTTTTAAGATTTAAAATTCTTTCCGGAATCCCCAGTCTTTGGAAGTCTTCAAATCCGGATTTGCCAGAGCTGTTCTTCAATAAGTTCCCTTAAGATTTGAATCTAGAATCCATCATCGGATGGTATCTAAGGTAGATAAGTAGGAGAGAAACAACGAATTAACTTCGTTAAGCGTGAGTCTTGGAAATCAAGGATAACTGAAGTTGATTGTAAATGAGAATCCAATTTGAATAGAAAAAGGAAAATTTGAAATCGTTTCAAAGAGGAAACGATGAATTTTATTTTGAAGTTAAGAATATAAGTTGATGAAAATCAAATGAGAAGGGTTAAGTGAAGAGAGCTAATGAGCGCCAACAATAAGTGGGAATGACGATGTTTTATTTAACATCTGTTTAAAATCAAACTAACAGATTTAGAGATGTTGCAAGAGAATAAAGTATATTCTTGATAGAAAATAAAGCTTTGTGAATATATGGAAATATTTTCCGGTGACAATAAATGATTTTTAAGAATGGAGAAAATGAATAGAACAATTGGAAATATTTTCAAAGGATAGTGAGAGATTAACATAATTCAGAATAACAAGAACTGAAGAACAAAGAGCTACGTCGAAGACGAAGGAGGGCAGAACATAAAGAGAAGTGGAATTGTAAATTGAATCCGAGAATTTCGTAAACAATGATTGATAAGAAATTAAGAAGTGGACTTAAGGAATTTAGAAACTGACTAAAGATTAGTTAAGTTGAATAGTTTTCTGAGTATTGATCTGATGTTGGTTTCGGCCTTCGGGGTTGATACTTAGAAAGTTGTTCGCTTACTAATTGACGGTCGAAGTATGAATGTGAAGAAGTGATAATGCGTGAAGGAAAAATTTGTGATAAGAAGAAAAAATCCGGAGTTTTGAGCAAATAAAGATGTTGATGAAGTGATGAAGTTTATAATTAGAAATATAAAGAAAAATTTGGTTTATAGCCAGTGGATTCAGAAAGCCGAGTTTGAAGTGATATCAATCAATCATTTGAATTGATTAAGAGTTTAAAGCTAAAATTTTAAGATTAGAATGGAAATTGAGGGATGTTCGAGTTTAGATATTTAGCATAGAAGTTTCGAAACTTATATGGAGAAAAATGTGATATAATCAGTTTGAAATAAAGTCTTATATAACAGAATTTATATAAGAATGAGATGTTTGATTTGGAAAGAGAATCTTATGTAAAGTATGAATTATGAAAAGTATGAGAATTAGATACTATATGTATATAGTATTATATGTTTTCAAGTCAAGATAAGGGAAGTACCATCCTTCTTCTTTGAATTTCGAGCTTATGTAAAAGGACTGCAGATAGCGCAATCTGCAGTGCTGCTGGTGGCGGTAGGTTGTCCGGACATAAAACTCATGAGTTGCCATTGAGTACGACTGCTAGCGCAATTCGCAGGGCTGCAGATAGCCTACGGCGGTCGGATGTTTCTTGAGGGAATCAGGCGTAACCATTGTGATCGCTGCGATCTAGAGTCGTTGGAATTTGACCGTGTAGCGGAATTCGCAGGGCTGTAGATAGCCTACGGCGGACGGATGTTTCTTGGGGGAACCAAGTGTAACCATTGTGACTGCTGCGATCTACAGTCGAATGTAAGGGCGTAATCCGCAGAGCTGTGAAAGCTTACGGGTATGGATGTTTCCTGGGGGACTCAGGCGTAACCATTGTGTACCTGCGGTCCACAATATTTGAGATATCTTATTGATAGTGAGCCACCTGTTTGATGCAGCAGTTAGTCTTCGTGACTTGATTGGTCTTCGTGACCTGATTTGTCTTTGGGACTTGTTTTGTTCTCATGACTTGAAGTATCTTCATATTTCCTTGATTTGTTTCCGTGATGCTGAGACAGAGCAATCAACGCTCAGTGACCTCAGAATGTCTTTTGATTCTTGAAATATCTTCTGTTGATCTGTCCATGACGAAATTCGCAGGGAAGTGATTTCCTACGGATACGGATGTTTTCTGGGGGATCCAGACGGAACCATTGTGTATCTGCGATTCATGAACAATCAACGTATCAACATCACATTGGTACTTTCCGTATCTGTTTTTGAAAGGAATTATTAAAATATTTTCACTGGAAGTTGAAGCAAGAATATTTAGTGCTCGGAGATTTTAGTCATGCGCCTGGCCAGCGTATGCCTAACATCTGTAAGAACGACAATAGACTTGTCAAACTTCGAGTTATATAAGTATTTTCAAATCAATAATTTAAAAATTATAAAGTAAGAAAGTGAATTTCGAAGAATTTTCTAGTCTATATCTTTAAGATAACAATACAAGTGTTTTCTATATAAAAATACTAAAAGATTTCGGATTTTTGGAAATTTTCAAAATCGACAAATTTGTGACTTGAAGAGGAGATGTTATTTACACACTTCAGTAAGTGTTGGAAATGATTCAATGGGTTGAATATAAGGAAATGCGGTTGAACGGGGGAAACGAACAAGTAAATATTGAGAAATGAGATTATAAATAAATTTGGAATAATTTGAGATCTAATTCATGCCGAATTTGAAATTTGAAAAGTGATTGGTTTTGTAAAGAAATTTGATTTCCCGAGTTAATGGGATACGATAAATAAGGACAATCGATGACCTAAATGTCGATATATAATTAGTGGTGAAGGAATTCCACACAAATATGGAAATTTGAAGTATACGACGGTATAACTCTAACGATCTCTCCTTTTCGAGGACGAAAAGTTTTAAAGGGGGGAAGAATGTAACGACCTAGAAATTTCGGCGATTGGAACGTGGAGTTAATTAAATAATTTACTGTGAATAATCAATTTTATATTGATACTGGTGTTAGAAATCGAATATATTGGTTTGGGTATGAACTGAATATTTAATTCAGGGTGGTTGGTTGGCAATCGAATATTTAATGTTGAATCTTGTTTCGAATTTAAATTGGATATTTGAATGAAATTCGATTGGAAAGAAATAAATTATTGAAATTAAAGTAAATGTTATTAACGTAAAATAAATGAGAAAATTTATTTGTGGAAAATATTTGAAAATTGGCTTGAATAGATGTATTTATATGTACAAAGAAATTGAAATAAATATTTCAAATTTAGTATTTGACGGAGTTGTTGATGAACAAACGAAATTAAATTGGCGAAGCGATAGATAATTCAAAAAAAAATAAAACATTATGCAGACAAAGCTGGATTACAAACCCGATTAAATTTATTTGATTCAGTACGAGTTGATGAAGAAGTGCGTATAATTTTTGTCGCATTTGGAGTTTGGGCTGATGGTACGTATTTAGAGTAGTTCGGGGTATCTGTGGTAGAATTAGTTTTAGGGGTACAAACAAATAAACACCCCCTTCGTATGTGGCCTCCCCAGACATTTCCTTCCCCAGTTGAATACGCAAGTTACTGTTTTTGCCTTGGTGCCCACGGTGCCTTCTTTATATATTGAGCCCTCGCTTCCTCAATTTCATTCAACAAAAATCAATCCTCCTTTTCTAATTTATAATGGCCGAAGCCTGAATATCTTCCATTCCCAAAAGTAAAACAAAGTCCAGTCTTCTCCAAAAATCAGATCGTACTTTCCTCTTTCAAACCCTAACTTCACCGATCGAATTCCATGACTGCCAGTAAACTAGATTTGCCCAAAATCAGTCCTTCACTCTCGCCGTTCAGCCGAACCTTGCATCACTACTTTGCTTCGCTGGAAGCAAGCTGATCAACGAAGCCGGTGCAGATCGCCTAACAGAGCTCGTTGCTATAATTTGGGAAGTTAATTCGCGCAACCTCCAAGCCTTGAATTGCTGTTTGATGGTGAGCATCTCACTCACGATTAACTCATGTTTCAAGTATTTTAACTTTAGTATTTAAAACTGAATTGTTTTGGTGATTTTGTGTGATTTGGGTCCTTGGTTGTTTTTCTGAAAATGATTAGAATTGACCACTTGCCTAGAATAAAATCTGTTCTATTGAAACTGGAGTACCTATGCAAAATTGCTATTGTTTAGAACCTAAAATAACTTAGTTGCACTCTTGATGTCTATTAACAAGCAATGCTTGCTGTGATTCTGACAGTACTTACTGTAAAGATGCACCCATACATACACCTTTGCTTTGAAATGAACCATATGTGTTGGATTCTATCCGATCCTTTTTAGCTGTAAATTTGCTAGCCGTATTGCTTGAATATTGAGTATCTGTTGTTTTGGAACCTGGATGTTATCTCTATTGTAAAAGAAAAACCTGATCATAGTTGAATAAAGCAGGATACACTATTAAAATAGTAGGCATCCCCCTATTTGTCTTTGTTAAAATACTTTGTTTTTCCCAAGAATATACTGTTCTGTAAAGTGCATTAAAGTAAAAAAATGAGCAATGTCCTATAAGTACTGCAGGGTTGTTAGTATATAAGACGGATTCTTGGCTTAACCTCTTAGTAAAACTATAACACTAATTTTACTTGTTTTACTAGATATCAACCAAGAATATTTGATTAATTGTGGATATCTTAATAGTTACGTATGACTAGTTAATGGGAACATTTGACCATGTATATAGGTGATGATGGCCTTTGAAAACTGGAATTATAAATACTCTATGATGATTTTCTTTGCGTATAAAGTGAATGCCAGTCCTATGTCATGTTGTTTGAATGGTACTGATACTTGTGGCTATACATATTTATAAACTTAAAGTAAAGGGTGGCATACCCATAATGTCCATGCCGCACCATTGCACTTTGTTTGCATTGAAACTGTAAGTCTATAGGTATACACCCACTCTCTCATTATCTCATGCGGAAAAAAAATGTGTTGTCACAGTAAACTTCAACTTCAAGGATGTTGTGCTTGTCTATAATTCTACCACTTTAAAAAGAAAAAGTGCCGTCATGTAACTATAGATCTATTTGGCCCTGTTATGAGCAAGTTAATTATTTGTAAACTTTAATTACTTGCATCATTTCTGATAAGTAACTTAAAACAGTAAAGTATGTCTCCTGATAGCATCTAGATAAATTTCAGATGGGTTTTCGTTGATAAGGTACCATTGGTGGAGACAAAATGGTATGTTATCGTCCCCATGCATTGATACATCCTGAACCATACTGGACCATGTCACCCAGTTTCTGTAACAATGGAAATGATGCATTAATGTAAATGTTAAATTTGATATTTTATAAAATTTTAAAACTATAAACAAATTGGTGTTGCGGGGGATTTGAATAAAATATGTGTTTGTTGCTTTAATGTTATGTTGTGTCTTGTTTACTACTGCTATTAGCATTCACAGTTTTGTTCTCTGCTAGTTTAATCCCAGTCTTGTGTGTAGTTTACATGGAAAATTCCTCTCCCCTTTTGAGTGGTGTCAGCATGCTTAACTTATTCTTTGGCCACCTAAAATATGTAACTTGTGTTATCTTAGTTGCTGCTTATTCCCTTTTGACTACTGGCCAATCTCTTTTACATCAAATAGTTGCTTTGCTTGGGCATATTTGTCTGCTAGTACCTGCGTGCACTGAGAAAATATAGAAAAGAAAATAAAATGAAGTGATACCGGGCTTTGGTCAGAATATACTTCAATACCAATGCTTATGAATGTAAGTTAAACAGGCATGACCGCATATGTTTACAATAGTATATTTGGTCTATGTATCCAAATTTTAAAGTGTTTAGAATTTTCTGTTTCACTCATATTAAATTTGAAAGAAAAAAGTAGAGAAAAGGTTGGACCAGATAATGGCACAAAAATAAGATATGAACTGCTTCTACCGAGCACTATTTACTATATATGTTGATTACTATTTACTGCATATGTTGGCCACATGTATAAACTGCTTATGATTACATCTCATTTACTGTCATACTTTGACCATGTTGGATCCTTGAAATATTTAACTGGAACCTGCATTTTTCCATCCTATGCTTGCCAACGCTAGGCCCTTGTATTTGGATTTTGAATCACATTCTTGAAACTGAAAACTTGTTGATACTTTGACTTGCTTCATGCATGTACCATCCAGATCCATCCTTGTGCCTTAGTTTGTTGCTTGGATTTCTTTGAATGTGTTTTGTCGTCATGACTTAACGTGCTATATTTGACTGCAGCTTTGTTTCGTATATGGGCATGCTCGTTCCTGGGATGCTGAGGCAGTACACGTGTGTGTATACATACACGCACGTGTATATGCAAGCTTCTAGGATCACTTATGCTATTGTTGTATTCGGTTCAGTCGTTGAGGCGGTGCACACATGTATCTTATATACATGTGTAAACTCGCAAACATCCGATACCGTTTGTCCCTGGAAATAGATAAGAACTAATATGAACAAGTACTACAACTATTTATTCTATGTGTGACACCGAGGGTAGAAAAAAAAATTCAGTTTATATTGAAGTTAATTTACTTGAACTATGATTAATCCTGACTCGAGTGTTTTATGTTTTTGCATGGAACGCTCGGGTCAGACCCGAGCAATACAGAATTTAAAGATTTCAGTCAGGATTCGAAGATCGACGAAGATGGGGATTCCAAGCTGGCGCGCTCTGAAGATTTATACAGTAAAGATTTTCTTGTATTCAAAGTATATTTTATATTCCACTGTAAAAAAAAAATCCTTGTATTCAAAAATCATGATTTATATATGAAAGTTTTATTTTTATATTCCATACTGTGTTATTTATTATTCTGTATTCTCTGTGTTGATTCTATTTCTAAACTCTGTAAGCTAAATATGCTCCCTCAGTTTGGACGTTTTAAGTTGGTTTAATCACCAATTTGAAGCGGTCAAAAAGGCGGGACGTTACAAATTGGGTTGGTCTGTATGAATATATATGGTTGCAACGGATTTATCCCTTAGCATAATATCCAGAATATTTGTGCAAACTCAACTAGTGATTAACGGATCTGACAATGTGGCATTCAAAGTGATTGTGCTATCAAGGAATGGTAAGTATGCGTAGCCTCAGGCCTCAACAACCGGGGAAGGACAAAAATCGGGCAGGCAGCATGGCTATGTGGGTCGCACCCATTAGGGTGTATAATCACCTATCTAGAGAAATTTCTTTTGTTTCTTAATCTATCGATTCTGCCCATTCGGGAAACGGTGGTTTGAGTCCAACCGTTGGTGATATACATTCGATACACTCAAGCGAAATGAGTGGTCGGTCATGTGTGGGCCGGGTTGCAAGACGTTCTTGTTGAACCCAGGTGTATTCGCCTCTAGAGATACATCATCGGAAGGTGGTCCCATACCTTGTCATGTTGGAAATCCAATCTCCAATAAGCGCCATGCGGTTTTTGATTTTATACTATATATGTGGAGCGTGAGATGCAAGCGTTCTGCTATTTGGTTATTTATTTGATGTAGACATTATTATAATATCATTGGATTTGATATCAAAGTGTTTTGGGTTATAGTAAGGTAAAAACCGTCCGTGTTTATGTGTGGGCTGGTCTTACTATTACCTTTTCTTTCGAAAAGGGTTTTGGAAGTTAAACAAGTGGTTGGAGTTTACTCACACCAGTCCCATGACTGACCCAGAGTTTATTTTGTTTTGTTTTTCCTAAACTCTTGGGTGCCCAAATTTGTACGGGCAGTCAAGTGTTTCAGGCTTTTACAGATATACTTGGAGGAGCTTGAAGCAGGAGGCTTCAACGTTAGTTATTTAGAGTTACTTCCGCTGAATCAAATGTTATGTGTACTCTGATGATGGTATGTATATATGTACCAAACAGATTTGTATTTCAAAGCTTATGTTACATAATATATTTTATTCGTTCCGCTGTGAGTTTGTGATCTTTGTTTTCTTCTATTCTAATATTTCTTTCTTTCTATTTCTCATCCTCTAACTTCTTTCTAATAATGAGTCGTATTTCTGTGCAATTTGAGTTGGACGTGTGGTGTTTTAGTCAACTCAGATAGCCCGGATTTGCGGGTCGCTACAGTTGGTATCAGAGCTTAGGTTGAGCGAATACCTAGGCTTGTGTGGCATGTGCTCATTAGAGATAGGGTCAGTAGCACCCTAGAATGAGTTGAGTGTATAGATACGAGAGCGCGTATTTGTAATTTGATATAAAAATTGTTTTATATTGTGTTGGCTAGTCTGTTGAGTGGTTTATGAATTCTGGTCGAATCGTGGGACGCCACGACGTCGATAGGAGTTTCTAAATACTTGAACAGAAGATTGAACACGATATAGTTTTAAAATGGGTAGATGAAATAATTTTACCCAAAATTATATTTTGATATAAAAAGAATAATTTTCTGAAATTATTATAAGGATGTGTTGATTGTCAGGATTATAATCAAATACGATTATAGAAATGAAATGGTTATATAGAACCAAATAGAACTTGTATATGAATAAGATATACAAATTGAGATGAATTAAAATTTGATTTCAAAGCAGATTTTGGAATTTAAATCCTGGGAAGTTGAAACATAATTTTCAAAGTAATTATAATAATATAGTTTTATTTTGAAAAGGTTTTGAATGAAAATCATTTTGAATTGATTTTTAAAATGATAAGGCACTAAACTCACTTCAGTGGCTGGGAAATAATTCTGATGATGATTGCAACATCATCAGTGTTCATTTCCGAGTTTCTAAGTGATGGATTGCTACCTTAGAAAATTTTGATGGAAATTTGTTTGAAAGAAACCAAATTGGTTTGAATATTCAAATGTTTTGAATTTGAAATGGAAATAAATATACATGTATATATTTAAGTGATTTCAAAAGAATTTAAAAAGAAAAACCCAGGGATTTAAATTCTGGAATTTAAATTTAACTTAAACAAGTTAAATGGGTCGAAGTAAATGAATTGATTAGAATCAATTTGAATAAGTTTATTGGAATATAGATTGGATATAAATGAATTGATCGTAGATCATTTGAATTAAATAGGTGAAGACCAAAAGTTTTGGTAAAACTAAATTGTTGAAATATGCGGAGTTGAGTTTCAACATAAGTGAGATTTTGAGAGGTAATGGATTTGTACCATTTTCTTACCTTCGCAATTTCGAGGACGAAATTATTTTAAGGGGGGAAGAATGTAATGACCCAGATTTTCTGGTCGGTTTATCTTAAATATTTAATATTATTTTAAATATAGAGCTGATAATATAAATCGATTTTCATATTGAGTTATAAATCTAATTACCGTAATACGAGATATATTGAATTCGAAGTTAGAATTGAATCAAAACGGTTCAGATAATAAATATAAATTCTATATGAATGTAATCGATAATGGTAATGATATATTATCGAGAAATTTATTTGTTTATAAATTTAAATAATTTAATATCTTTATAAAATAATTATTCTATATACGTTTAAATTAAATATAAAATATATTCGGTTAATTCAGAACAGTGTTAAACTGTTGAAATAACAATGGTTGCGTTAGAATAGCGGTTCAGAGTTTTAATTTAAAGGACCACAAGATATTTAGCTTTTAAAATCAAAATAAATATAAAATAAACGGCCGACCTATATGCAGCCTATTCCCTCCTTCACATCGTGTTTTGTCTCCTACATCTAATATCATGGAAACAAGCTTTTAATGGATGGTACATTTTGCTCCCTCGCCGCATCTATAAAATGAGCCATATACCTTTCGTTGTTTCCCACTTTCACAAATCAACAGAAAACAGTTCAATTCCTTTTTCTTTTATTTCTTCTGTTCGATTCTAATAAAAATGGCAGCCCTAATTCATTTCGAATCAAAATCAATTTCGGAATATCTGAGGGGGCGAGAGTTGTGCGCGATTCAAGTTCTGGGGGGGGTCGCGATTGTTGATTGGAAGTGAAGAGGGGTTCGACGTAGGGTTTCGATCTGCGGTGGACTAGGTCAATTTGTTCGCAGTAATTTAAGGGAGGCTGGAGGATGATCGAGGGTGTTGGGCGAGTTCAGGAAGGTTGCGATGGAGTTGGATGCGACGTAAGCAGTCGCGATGGATTTTGGGGAGAGCGGAGTTGATTGGTAGCGGGGGCGAGTTCGTCGATGGTGGTAAACTGGATGGCCTGTGAGGCGCGATGTCTAGATGACGAACTGGAGTTGTTCGATGGTTGACAGAGGGAGTGCGATGGGGTGGTTTGAGAGAGAGTGAACGACGTGAAGGTAGAAGTTGATACTGTGAAGAGGCAACTGAAGCAATGAACTGGAGGGGTGTTCGAAGTTGTCTGATGTTGAATCCGAGGTGGAACTAGGAAGTTCGATGGTGAGATGTAGGAGTTCGGCTCTGTTTGGGATAATGGGATGAAGGTGTTTGCTGAAATGTCAACATGGAGGACCATAGTTTTGGGAGCCATTCAGGAAGGTGGAGTTAATCGACAAGTTGTGTCGCCGGTTAATCGAGATTCCGAGAAAATAAGGTATACACACCTTTTCGAAATTTAAATACATAAAAAGATTTATTCGTTATTTATTTCAAGATGTTTAATTAACTAAAAATGGTTAATCAATAAATATAAATAAAATCATCGTAGGTAAGAAGAAAATTTATTCGAGATGATTCGAGAAAAATTCGTTAGCCGCCAATGCTGAATTTAGATGGATATTCAACAAAGGAAAAATCTCGGTGAGTAAATCTCACTCACCTTTTATTTTAATTATTTTTACTTCGTAAAAATAATTGTTGATGCTTGTTTGGATTTTTCTGCTTGCTTTATATATATTAGTTATTTAGGCTATATATATATATTGGGTTGATTGATTGGTTGGATTCCCGCAGTCTCATTAGCGGATGCCCGCAGTTTCATAGCGGATGATTACCCTATACGCCCTACGCTATGATTAGTGGATGACCTTCTATACCGCGATATTCTGCCACGAAGCAGAATGGGTATTATTTATGTGCTAACATCTGTGGATGCAGGAAAACAGGTTGGAGGAATCCAACTGGATTCCTCAAAAATATATTATCTGTTTGTTTATTTGTTTGCATATATATTGTTATATATGATGTGTTAGAGAAATAAATAATTCGTTGCTTGTGTGTTTAAATATCACTGGGCTTAAGTAATGATATTTAAAAATATTGTGGAAGGATATTTGAGATTTAAAAAGGGGAAAATTCTATTTTTAAATAGAATTTGAATTTAAATGGAAATGGAAATATAAAACTTGTTTGAAAAATAAAACAAGTAGTTCTTTATAAACGAAGTTTATAAATAATTCTTTTATAACGAAGTTATAAATGAAGTGAAAAGAATTATCATTTGATAATTCAGAAATAGAAATACAAGTGTGAAATTGGAATTTGAAATGAAATTTCAAATATAGATGTGAAATGAAATTTTTAAATATATAACTCAAATGAAATTTGAGTATAACATTTGAATTTTAAAGGGGTTTAAATATTTGAATTGTAAAAGGAGATTGAATATTAGAAATTCAAATAGAAGTTCAAATAGGATTTGAATAGACGAAATTAGAATGCAAAATAGAATTTGAATCCAAGGAATAAAAAAATAAAATTTGAATTCAAAGAAATTCGAATAAAGAAATTCGAATAGAGATTTGCACGTAGAATTTCAAAATAGAATTTGAAATAAACTTTGAAATAGGATTTTCAAAGTAGAATTGGAAATAGAATTTCAAAATAGGATTTCAAAATAGAAAATCCAAATGGTTTTGAAATAGAATTTGAATACAAGGGAATTTAAATGGATTTGAATGATGAAATTCAAATGGTGTTGGAAATGAATTTGAATATTAGAATTCAAATGGAAATGGAAAATGAAATTGAATGTAAGAGATTCAAATTGAATTCAAATAGGATTTAATCTATGGGATTTGAATATGAAATTCAAATGGGTTTTAAACTATGGAATTTTGAATATAGAATTTAAAAAGGAGTTTGAATATTTGAATTCCAATAGAATTCAAATATAGAAATTGGAATATAGAAAGTTCAAATGGAATTTAAATATAGAGTTTGAATATAGGGAATTCGAATAGAAATTCAAATATTGGATTTGAATATCAAATAGAAAAGGAATTGGAATTTGAATTTAGAATTCAAATAAAAGTGAGATTTGAAGTTGAATCAAGCAGAGTTAAATGGAGTTGAATTCATTTTAAAGAAGTTTAGAAGTTTAAAAGTATATATATATAAATATAATTAAAACGAACTCGCCACAGCGCCGCAGTTCGTAAAATAGCGATTTGAACTTCAATTGAGTATACAGAACGCAATTGAAGTCGAAATTCTTTGAAACAAGAAACGTCAGGACCGATTTGATAATAGTTTTCTAATGAAGGAGAAAAATCTGAATTTCGTCGTATAGATTTTGAGATATGTCAAAATCAAATTTTCAGAAAAACAGCGCCAAAATCGTTTTAAACCCATAACGGCTTATTTAATTTTATAAAAGGATTTTAAGCGAATAAAATCCGAATTTCTATTTAGAAAATTTCAGACTTGAGTTATAAAATATATGTGAACTCAGGTGGAGTAATAAATTGATTTTTGAAACAGAAATCAGATTTTTGATTATTGAATAGAATTAACTAATTCGAATAGTAATTAGTAAATGAGATGTTGAATTGATATTGGGCCTTAAATAAGTGAATTCGATTTGAGAATTTATATTCGAAATAGGAAAGAGAACTAGAATTGAAATTGAAATTCAATTTGGTTATGAACGAGTTAAATATTTTGTTTGAAAATGATATGTTCAAACAAAGGAGTAAAATAGGCAAAATGGCCGATTTAAAGAATAAATGGGCGAAACTGAATTCAAACGATTAGATAGTATTGAATTGAATTGAAAACAGGTGAACAGGTGTAAGCAGGTTTGATATGGAGTATATGAAGATTTAAATTTGTGTGCTCGACAAAAAGGTACATGTTAAATTCATATATGAGATTTTATGCGCCGTATCGGCAAGCCGCTTGGCTTTTCCTTTTTCTTTTTGATTGAGGAAGATACCGGGAAGCTATTTGAAATTTCCCGACGCTCCCGATACAGGGGAGGTTATGGCGAATTTTTCCGGGAATTTAAGGAGTTAGAATATTTTTAAGAAAATTTGACAATTAGAAATCTATATATCGATATATATATAATTCGATAAGGAAACGAAATCAAAAGTAGCGTAAAGGGCCAATGGCTATTGAAAATATTTGGTTAACAAATATTGATAGAGAAAATGGAAAAGTGATTTAATTAATGAAAATATTAATTTAAAGAGCCCAGTGATTTGTTTGATATGTTTGGATGAACACTTGTTTTTATTCGATAGTTAAATCACAGACTATCGAAGTTTTGACCATCGTTGTCAATATGGGGAGACCGGTTGGATTATTATCCAAAGAACCACTCCGTATCGGCATAAGCGTTGCGAACCAAGTATGCTGAATATATTGAAGACGGAGTGAAGTGCAAGGGCTTTTCTATTAATAGAAATAGTGCCTTCGGTTTCGTTCAGTCCCAGAACGAACGTAAATGGACGAATGTCTGACAGAGTATTTCCAATGATCAATTGGGTTGGTCTGTATGAATATATATGGTTGCAACGGATTTATCCCTTAGCATAATATCCAGAATATTTGTGCAAACTCAATTAGTGATTAACGGATCTGACAATGTGGCATTCAAAGTGATTGTGCTATCAAGGAATGGTAAGTATGCGTAGCCTCAGGCCTCAACAACCGGGGAAGGACAAAAATCGGGCAGGCAGCATGGCTATGTGGGTCGCACCCATTAGGGTGTATAATCACCTATCTAGAGAAATTTCTTTTGTTTCTTAATCTATCGATTCTGCCCATTCGGGAAACGGTGGTTTGAGTCCAACCGTTGGTGATATACATTCGATACACTCAAGCGAAATGAGTGGTCGGTCATGTGTGGGCCGGGTTGCAAGACGTTCTTGTTGAACCCAGGTGTATTCGCCTCTAGAGATACATCATCGGAAGGTGGTCCCATACCTTGTCATGTTGGAAATCCAATCTCCAATAAGCGCCATGCGGTTTTTGATTTTATACTATATATGTGGAGCGTGAGATGCAAGCGTTCTGCTATTTGGTTATTTATTTGATGTAGACATTATTATAATATCATTGGATTTGATATCAAAGTGTTTTGGGTTATAGTAAGGTAAAAACCGTCCGTGTTTATGTGTGGGCTGGTCTTACTATTACCTTTTCTTTCGAAAAGGGTTTTGGAAGTTAAACAAGTGGTTGGAGTTTACTCACACCAGTCCCATGACTGACCCAGAGTTTATTTTGTTTTGTTTTTCCTAAACTCTTGGGTGCCCAAATTTGTACGGGCAGTCAAGTGTTTCAGGCTTTTACAGATATACTTGGAGGAGCTTGAAGCAGGAGGCTTCAACGTTAGTTATTTAGAGTTACTTCCGCTGAATCAAATGTTATGTGTACTCTGATGATGGTATGTATATATGTACCAAACAGATTTGTATTTCAAAGCTTATGTTACATAATATATTTTATTCGTTCCGCTGTGAGTTTGTGATCTTTGTTTTCTTCTATTCTAATATTTCTTTCTTTCTATTTCTCATCCTCTAACTTCTTTCTAATAATGAGTCGTATTTCTGTGCAATTTGAGTTGGACGTGTGGTGTTTTAGTCAACTCAGATAGCCCGGATTTGCGGGTCGCTACAATTTCGAAATGAACTGAATATAAAACGAACTCAAATTGAATTGAAAGCAAATTGAAATGAATTCAAATTGAATTGAAATTTGAATTGAATAGAAATGAATTTTAAAACGAATTTATAAAGAAGAATTCAATTTTGATTTGAATTGAAATGGAAGTTGAAATTGCTTTTGAAACGAATTTTAAAACTATTTATATAATTCGTTTTAAATAGAAATCGACGATAAATATATTATATATATTATATATATAATATAATGGCCTGAATAGAACGCGCCGCGCCGCGGCAGTTCGTGAATTTCGACCATTTATTTCAAACGGACATTACGGGAGATCCGACCGTCGGATTCTCCTAAAACCGGAACCGTTGGGTTCGTATCGAAAAGAGCTTTCTAACGAATATTAGAAATTTGAAATCTAACGGTTGGATTTGGAATTATGTCCAAATCAAATTTGAAAAAGGTCGTTGTAAGTGCAGTTCGATGGCCATTGATGGAAATCGACTGTACGGGCCTTGATAAAATTATTAAAAATAGTAATAATTTGTGTAAAATCATAAGAAATGATTTGGGAAAAATTGGGATTAAAAACTCCATATTTGAAAAGATAAAAATAGATTTTTATCGAAATGAACTAGTTTTGAACTAGAATTACAATTCTATTTATTTTTAAATAAATAAATTGAATATTGAAATGGTTTTGAAAATAACCAGAATTTCCAATAATTGCATTGGAATGGATTTGAATCGAAATTGTCTTCGGAACATTTCGATGTCGAATTTCGTGATTATACAGGTGTTGTTATGGAAATTTGAAAGATATTTATATATCGTTATTTCCAATACGATATTTGTTGGTCGTAGAATTTGATATTGAATATAAGCCGGGATATTTTCTATTCAGAGCCTTGTATTTAATACCAAATGTGATTTGGGCTTGTCGTGAATGGTGTCTTCATTAACACTGTTCTTAAGCCCAGTTGAGAAAAGATTAAATCTTTTTATTTTAGATTTAATGAAGTGTACCAATTAAATAATATTTAATTGGAATTGAATTGATATTGGTTTTCGGGTTTATCGTGGACAGTGTTTTAAATAACACTCGTTCTTTAACCCGATAATTAATGAATGTGATTTTGGGTTTACCGTGAACCGTGTTTAAATGACACTGATTCTTTAACCCAGTTAAAGATTAAAACTAAGTGGAGTTTTAATGAATCTTTAATTAGATTGAAAAGGTCGAGAATGGAGTATCACCAGTTTTACTCCAGGCGATAGTTAAATCTTTAATTAGATTTGTACGTGAAATGGTAATTTAATTTACCGATAACACCGTGGTGTTAGATATGAAGTATTACCAGTTTTACTTCATGGGATGAATAGGTTGGGATTGGGAAATTAAAACCAATGATTACTACGGTAAGGTTCGCTAATTCCGACTAGTTGAATCGAAATTCAAAGGAAGATTAGAGAATAAATTCAGGAATTTATCTTGGATAAAATTAATGGGAACCTTTCCCTATGAATGTGAAATTTAGAAACTAACTGTCGGTTAGCCAAGCAGAATGGTTTTCTGGATATTGATCTGATGTTGGTTTCGGCCTTCGGGGTTAATATTTGGGAAATTATTCTCTTGATTAATTTACGGTTAGTGACTGATGAATTGGAATGAGGCGTATGGTGTGTTTGTGTAACACTTATTTAAAATATACGCGAGTTATTCGGAAATACCGGGTTTATCCCATTCTGAATAACTGATACGACGATAAGTCGAAGATGAAGACGGTGGTCGAAGACCAGAAGTCTTCACGTCGTTTGGGTGATTACTGATGATCTTGATTGGGCTGTACACCCAAGAAGATGGAAACAGTTGGTGATCGTCCAGACGTACTTGGAGATCGATGGATATGCGGGGTACTAGGTGCCTCCGGTTTCGTTCAGACCCAGAACGGACTTGTAAATGGACCGTGTGTCTGACATTGGATTTTAGTCCGTGTGATTGATCTCTATTAAATATATATCTGTTTGGCAACGGAGAATTTATTCTCTTGCTTAACGCCCTTCTCTGAGACGTACGAGCTCAGGGGTTATATATTGATGGATATCAAACGCATGGAGTGAATTGCCTGTGTGGCATACCTAAGTGGCAATTGATCGAGGCTTCTGTTGAAAAGCAAAGTCTTGTGGTGATGATCAAAGCAAGGCCTTTGTGGCGTAACTTTGTGTAACGTTTACTTCGCGTGTTTCACACCCGGTATGAACCAAAAACGGGAGACGGACCTCAGGGAGGGCATGCGTTTCTTTCTAGTTAGAAGTGGCGTCAGTGGTTTTACACGCCCTGACGAGTTTGACTTATGTGGTTGTTGCTGTTGCGAGGCGCCTCGGATTGATCGGTCGTTCTCGAACCGATGGAGTCATTTAGTTGGCTCACTTACGCCCCAAAGGGTGGGGAAACGTAGTGTTCAGGCATTTTAATCCACATCGGTGGACCGGCCCTGTCGCTCTAAGGGTCACTCGAGCTCTGATCCTGTGGCTCGGGCTAGAGAGTCACGAATCGGTTGAGGACTATCTTTTGCCTCGGTTCATAGACGGAAATCCAATTTCCAAATACGTGACATTTGCGGTTTTATTTGTAGAGCCTAGTATGGCGACATAGTGGGATGGGGCGCTCATGCCGCCTATGATTGATACTTATGATTTGAAGTTGTTTTATACACTATGCACTTATAATAGTATCAAACGATTTGTTTTAACCGTATCAAGCATTCTTTGGCTGTTATAAGGGAAAACCCTATCCTCGGCTGCGTTGCATTGTGTGATGGGACCTGGGTCTTATAACAGCTTCATTTTTCTTTATTTAGCATTGCGCTGTTTGTTTTATGCACTGGTATTCTTGGGAGGAAACCCGTTCCGTGTTATACGGCGTGGTCCCTTGATTTACCTAACTTTAAAAATAAAGATTAATAACTGTTTTTAGTTCTCACACCAGTCCCATGACTGACCTGGAGTTTATTGTTTTAACCTAAACTCTGGGTGCCCTTATTTTGACACGGGCAGCTAGTAGTTTCGGTTTTGCAGATTTATATTCACAGGATCCTGGTTTACAGCTGGAACGATATCCGGAAAGCTTTGTATCCGTATATCTCCTTCAGTTGTGTATTGTATTATTTTCCGCTGCTATGTATTTAAATGTAATTTAAATCTCTGATATTTCTGTGTAATATTCATTTATACTCTGTATATTCTTGTAATCTGATGCATTGTTGTAATATACAATGGAATGTTCTTTTATATGCGTTCTATTTTGTCACGTTCTCAAAACGATAGGGCGTTTTCGAACGGTCTGGGTCGGTTTAGCGACTGGTTCGGACCGAGCGAAATTCTTTTTCGTCACAGTTGGTATCAGAGCTTTGGTTTACAGAGCTCGAGAACAAGACACATTAGAACCATACGAAAGAATTCATCAGATATTGGATTAGTAATATCCAATTAGAATGACTCGTTAGAGATAGGATCAGTAGTATCCTAGAACGAGTGTGAAGAGTATATTTTTAAAAAGAAAACAATTCTGTTTTGAAAATTTAGATCGTTTTACACGTATTTGAATAATTTATTTATATTGATTTTGGACAATTCAATATATAAAGAATTTGCATATACGCCTTGCAAACGTATATTCAAAGTTTTAATATATTGGATAGATATAGCATCGCACTCTAGTCGCCCGAAGATGATATTGATGATAGCGATCGCATCATCAACATTTATGTTCGAGTTTCGAAGGTGTGATTTTCTATATATTTCCATTAGACTGGTGTGAGAACCAAAACTAATATAGCTAGAATACATTGTTGTGATTTGGCATCAAAACATGATTTTTTGTATATATATCAAATTATGAATTTGAAACTCTAATTCACTAATTGATTGATGTTTGTGTTGTTTGTTTATTTGTTTGCTAATTTTTAGCCATTTAGCCAAATTGAATCACATATTGAATTGTATTGAAAATTGGTCGCATTTGCTTGCATATACCTATACTTACATTGAACAGGTCATAACAAGGAGGCTAGAGCCGAAGAATAAAATTTGTTTGCCCGACAAATAGGTACATGTTTACTACATAATTTACTGTTTTGTTTGGGTGATGATGATTTTATGAGCCTATTGGCTAGCCGCTTGGCTTTTTCTTTTTCTTTTTGAGATTAGAAGGACCGGGGAAGCTATTTGAAATTCCCCGATGCTCCCGGTGCAGGGGAGGTTATGGCGAAATTTTTCAAAAATTTAGGGTGTTAGCCAAAATTTTTGAAATTTTGGAAAATTCTCAGAAACTAAAAAGTTGGAGAATGAAAGCCAGATCGAACGTAGAGTTGATTAATCAAACCACTTTCGACTTTGTTCCTTTTCGGGGACGAAAAGTTTTAAGTGGGGGAGATTGTAACAACCCGAAAATCTGGGCCAGTTTAAAATTTTTATTTTGGCAATTTTATCGAATTTTGATTATTTAAAATGAATTATTTTAAATAATATCGACGAGAAATTTATTTTGAATATAAATCGAACGTATATATTATATACGTCGTCGTTAGAATATAAATATTTATATATAATTATAAATAGAATTGAAAATGGCGCGGTAGTTCGATAATTCGATTTCAAACTTCAATTGAATGTACCGGGTGCAAAACAATCCGGATTTTAGTGAAACCAAAAATAATAGGATCTATTTGGGAATATCTTTCCAACGAATCCGAAAAATCAAAATTTCATAGCGGGAATCAAAAGTTATGTCCAGTTGAAAATTCTGAATAGTCGCTATGGAATTCAGGCCCTTAAAAATTGACATTTTGCAAACGATCTCGGATTTCAACGAAACCACTTTTGTTGGGTCCGTGATGTAAAGTTATTGCTAGATTCCAAATTTCATAATTTTCTGAATCAATATGTGAGCGTGGCAAAGGAAAACGCGTTTGACCAGTTTCAGTTGATTTTAATCGACTGGAAAATGGCCATTTTTCTAACGGTCTCAGAATTCGACGAAACTAGTTTTATTAGGACCGTATCGTCAATACGAAGCTAGAAAATATTTTTCTGGAATTTTTCGAGTTAGTACATGACCCCGATAATTTGAAATGTACGTTTAAAATTCAATATAGTGATTTAAATGTAAATTTAACGGAAACTGATTGTAACGATCAAATCAGCTTGCGAACATGTCCCATTGTGTTCGGAACGGGGGTAATACGCTATGGACGACAGGCGGTGGACCTCGTTTAGAGGTCGTATGGAAAAGTCAACTTTTTGCAATTAAAAAAAAAAGATATTCTCTCTCCCTCCCCTTATTCCTCTCTGCCCCCCCCCCCCCCCCCCCCGTTCGTTTCATTTCAAAACAAAATCGAAAAAAAAAAAGAGAAGAAGCAGCGACAGCTGCCGACGCGCCGCCGCCAGAGGTGCCGAGCCCCGCCTGCTCCGCCCGTCTTCTTCTTCCTGCTCCCCTCTTCCTCCCACGACCGATTCGAGGTCGCACCCCCACCCCCCAGGTCGATCGACGCACGAGAGCCCCCTTTTTTTTCCTCCCCTGCGCCGAGCATCTGAAGCCCTCCCCGACCCTGCAACGCCCCGACGCCACCTAACTTCACCAGCCTCCGATAACAGCACTGAAACCCTAGGTTAAATGGATGTAAGTTTTTCGATTTAAAGCTTAGATTTTTTTTATTTCTATAAAGAATAGATTTTTATTTTCTAGGAAGAATAGATTTTTATTTTCTAGGAAGAATAGGTTTTTATTTCTGTAAGTGTTAAAAAAACTGATTTTATTAGTGTTTAAAAACTGATTTTTTTTATTAAGTCTAAGAACTGAAAATAATGATTTTTCTTTAGAGAAAATATAGATTTTTCTTTAGAGAAAATAAAGATTTTTCATTAGGAAAATATATGATCTTTCATTGTATACAGACATGATTTTTATTTAGAAACAAATATAATTTTTATAACGAAGAAAAGTAAAAATATGATTTTTATATATTGAACTTCGAAATAAAAATATGATTTTTATATATTGAACTTCGAAATAAAAATATTATTTTTATATATTGAACTTCGAAATAAAAATATGATTTTTACATATTGAACTTCGAAATAAAAATATGATTTTTATATATTGAACTTCGAAATAAAAATATGATTTTTACATATTGAACTTCGAAATAAAAATATGATTTTTATATATGGAATAGCGAAGTAAAAATTCGATTTTTACATAGGTAGTGAAAGCGGGCAACGAAGGTAACAAAAAGGCGAGAACGAAGAAGATTTATATCAAAGAAGAGTCAAGATGTTTGGATAGCTTTCGGTGAGAATTTCTCACCTTTCAATTTCTTTTTCTAGTTATATATATACTAGGATGTAGACGGTGCTTAGTAGCACCCGACACAATCGTCCACAGACCATGGACTTGTTTGTTTGATTGCAAAAATTAGTAAGATTATTTGATTGAAATTGAATTGTGTGGTGAAATGAAATTGATTTGATTGATGTGTGAATGGCGTGGGCCTTCACTAGACCGGGGATAAGGCTAGGCCTCGTCCCGTTTCTAGTATCGTGCCGTTATGCCGCCGAAATTTTCTAAAATATGTTAGAAAAATAAGAATATCGTTTTCATTGTGTAAATGAACTGAATAGAAATTCATATGTTAAAATAAAATATTTTATCGTTAAAAATATAATTTTTAACGTGAAAGTGAATAAATAGATATTTATAGACAAATCGGTCGATTTGTTTATATGCACTGATTTGACTGATATTGATTGGGTCGATAAATTTTACACATCGCCCAACTGCACGAATAAAAATCTGTGTTTGAAACCCCACACGGGTGTTGGGATGAAATTTGAAGTTCACTCATCCTGATTGATTAAATATGTCGATCGATTGATTGACAGGCTGCTATAAGCGTTAGATATCTATATTTGATGCTTATACAGTGTAGTGCACTTTGGTTGATGGTTGATTATTTTTCAATGCTATTTTACATGTGTTGTATGAAAATCCATATAATTAACTTTATATGGTAATTGATTGGGCCTCATTCCAATTTGAAAAATAAAGAATAATAAAGAATAATATAAAATAAAGGTTCATGTGTTGACAGTACTCATCCATTGAGATTGGTCATGTGTTGAACGAAATATTTTAGTAATAAAATTTACATCTTTATCAATATAAAATAAAGGTTCATGTGTTGACAGTACTCATCCATTGAGATTGGTCATGTGTTGAACGAAATATTTTGAGAATTTCTCACCTTTCAATTTCTTTTTCTAGTTATATATATACTAGGATGTAGACGGTGCTTAGTAGCACCCGACACAATCGTCCACAGACCATGGACTTGTTTGTTTGATTGCAAAAATTAGTAAGATTATTTGATTGAAATTGAATTGTGTGGTGAAATGAAATTGATTTGATTGATGTGTGAATGGCGTGGGCCTTCACTAGACCGGGGATAAGGCTAGGCCTCGTCCCGTTTCTAGTATCGTGCCGTTATGCCGCCGAAATTTTCTAAAATATGTTAGAAAAATAAGAATATCGTTTTCATTGTGTAAATGAACTGAATAGAAATTCATATGTTAAAATAAAATATTTTATCGTTAAAAATATAATTTTTAACGTGAAAGTGAATAAATAGATATTTATAGACAAATCGGCCGATTTGTTTATATGCACTGATTTGACTGATATTGATTGGGTCGATAAATTTTACACATCGCCCAACTGCACGAATAAAAATCTGTGTTTGATTGTTTGAAACCCCACACGGGTGTTGGGATGAAATTTGAAGTTCACTCATCCTGATTGATTAAATATGTCGATCGATTGATTGACAGGCTGCTATAAGCGTTAGATATCTATATTTGATGCTTATACAGTGTAATGCACTTTGGTTGATGGTTGATTATTTTTCAATGCTATTTTACATGTGTTGTATGAAAATCCATATAATTAACTTTATATGGTAATTGATTGGGCCTCATTCCAATTTGAAAAATAAAGAATAATAAAGAATAATATAAAATAAAGGTTCATGTGTTGACAGTACTCATCCATTGAGATTGGTCATGTGTTGAACGAAATATTTTAGTAATAAAATTTACATCTTTATCAATATAAAATAAAGGTTCATGTGTTGACAGTACTCATCCATTGAGATTGGTCATGTGTTGAACGAAATATTTTGAGAATAACAACTATTTTGAAAAAAAGAAATATTTGAAATAGAATATTTGAAAATAGAAATTTATGAAGCCGTGTTGATTAGATTGACGCCATTTTGACGTGAACGATATTTATATCGATTTTATTCATTTTGAAATGAATTGAATTGAAAACGATTTCGAAATGAATTGAATTGAAAACGATTTAGAAATGAATTGAATTGAAAACAATTTCGAAATGAATTGAATTGAAAACGATTTCGAAATGAATTGAATTGAAAACGATTTCGAAAGGAAATGAATTGAAAACAATTTCGAAAGGAAATGAATTGAAAACGATTTCGAAAGGAAATGAATTGAAAACGATTTCAAAATGAAATGAATTGAAAACGATTTCGAAATGAAATGAATTGAAAACGATTTCGAAATGAAATGAATTGAAAACGATTTCGAAATGAAATGAATTGAAAACGATTTCGAAAGGAAATGAATTGAAAACGATTTCAAAATGAAATGAATTGAAAACGATTTCGAAATGAAATGAATTGAAAACGATTTCGAAATGAAATGAATTGAAAACGATTTCGAAATGAAATGAATTGAAAACGATTTCGAAATGAAATGAATTGAAAACGATTTCGAAATGAAATGAATTGAAAACGATTTCGAAATGAAATGAATTGAAAACGATTTCGAAATGAATTGAATATAAAACGAACTCAAATTGAATTGAAAGCAAATTGAAATGAATTCAAATTGAATTGAAATTTGAATTGAATAGAAATGAATTTTAAAACGAATTTATAAAGAAGAATTCAATTTTGATTTGAATTGAAATGGAAGTTGAAATTGCTTTTGAAACGAATTTTAAAACTATTTATATAATTCGTTTTAAATAGAAATCGACGATAAATATATTATATATATTATATATATAATATAATGGCCTGAATAGAACGCGCCGCGCCGCGGCAGTTCGTGGATTTTCGACCATTTATTTCAAACGGACATTACGGGAGATCCGACCGTCGGATTCTCCTAAAACCGGAACCGTTGGGTTCGTATCGAAAAGAGCTTTCTAACGAATATTAGAAATTTGAAATCTAACGGTTGGATTTGGAATTATGTCCAAATCAAATTTGAAAAAGGTCGTTGTAAGTGCAGTTCGATGGCCATTGATGGAAATCGACTGTACGGGCCTTGATAAAATTATTAAAAATAGTAATAATTTGTGTAAAATCATAAGAAATGATTTGGGAAAAATTGGGATTAAAAACTCCATATTTGAAAAGATAAAAATAGATTTTTATCGAAATGAACTAGTTTTGAACTAGAATTACAATTCTATTTATTTTTAAATAAATAAATTGAATATTGAAATGGTTTTGAAAATAACCAGAATTTCCAATAATTGCATTGGAATGGATTTGAATCGAAATTGTCTTCGGAACATTTCGATGTCGAATTTCGTGATTATACAGGTGTTGTTATGGAAATTTGAAAGATATTTATATATCGTTATTTCCAATACGATATTTGTTGGTCGTAGAATTTGATATTGAATATAAGCCGGGATATTTTCTATTCAGAGCCTTGTATTTAATACCAAATGTGATTTGGGCTTGTCGTGAATGGTGTCTTCATTAACACTGTTCTTAAGCCCAGTTGAGAAAAGATTAAATCTTTTTATTTTAGATTTAATGAAGTGTACCAATTAAATAATATTTAATTGGAATTGAATTGATATTGGTTTTTGGGTTTATCGTGGACAGTGTTTTAAATAACACTCGTTCTTTAACCCGATAATTAATGAATGTGATTTTGGGTTTACCGTGAACCGTGTTTAAATGACACTGATTCTTTAACCCAGTTAAAGATTAAAACTAAGTGGAGTTTTAATGAATCTTTAATTAGATTGAAAAGGTCGAGAATGGAGTATCACCAGTTTTACTCCAGGCGATAGTTAAATCTTTAATTAGATTTGTACGTGAAATGGTAATTTAATTTACCGATAACACCGTGGTGTTAGATATGAAGTATTACCAGTTTTACTTCATGGGATGAATAGGTTGGGATTGGGAAATTAAAAATAATGATTACTACGGTAAGGTTCGCTAATTCCTACTAGTTGAATCGAAATTCAAAGGAAGATTAGAGAATAAATTCAGGAATTTATCTTGGATAAAATTAATGGGAACCTTTCCCTATGAATGTGAAATTTAGAAACTAAATGTCGGTTAGCCAAGCAGAATGGTTTTCTGGATATTGATCTGATGTTGGTTTCGGCCTTCGGGGTTAATATTTGGGAAATTATTCTCTTGATTAATTTACGGTTAGTGACTGATGAATTGGAATGAGGCGTATGGTGTGTTTGTGTAACACTTATTTAAAATATACGCGAGTTATTCGGAAATACCGGGTTTATCCCATTCTGAATAACTGATACGACGATAAGTCGAAGATGAAGACGGTGGTCGAAGACCAGAAGTCTTCACGTCGTTTGGGTGATTACTGATGATCTTGATTGGGCTGTACACCCAAGAAGATGGAAACAGTTGGTGATCGTCCAGACGTACTTGGAGATCGATGGATATGCGGGGTACTAGGTGCCTCCGGTTTCGTTCAGACCCAGAACGGACTTGTAAATGGACCGTGTGTCTGACATTGGATTTTAGTCCGTGTGATTGATCTCTATTAAATATATATCTGTTTGGCAGCGGAGAATTTATTCTCTTGCTTAACGCCCTTCTCTGAGACGTACGAGCTCAGGGGTTATATATTGATGGATATCAAACGCATGGAGTGAATTGCCTGTGTGGCATACCTAAGTGGCAATTGATCGAGGCTTCTGTTGAAAAGCAAAGTCTTGTGGTGATGATCAAAGCAAGGCCTTTGTGGCGTAACTTTGTGTAACGTTTACTTCGCGTGTTTCACACCCGGTATGAACCAAAAACGGGAGACGGACCTCAGGGAGGGCATGCGTTTCTTTCTAGTTAGAAGTGGCGTCAGTGGTTTTACACGCCCTGACGAGTTGGACTTATGTGGTTGTTGCTGTTGCGAGGCGCCTCGGATTGATCGGTCGTTCTCGAACCGATGGAGTCATTTAGTTGGCTCACTTACGCCCCAAAGGGTGGGGAAACGTAGTGTTCAGGCATTTTAATCCACATCGGTGGACCGGCCCTGTCGCTCCAAGGGTCACTCGAGCTCTGATCCTGTGGCTCGGGCTAGAGAGTCACGAATCGGTTGAGGACTATCTTTTGCCTCGGTTCATAGACGGAAATCCAATTTCCAAATACGTGACATTTGCGGTTTTATTTGTAGAGCCTAGTATGGCGACATAGTGGGATGGGGCGCTCATGCCGCCTATGATTGATACTTATGATTTGAAGTTGTTTTATACACTATGCACTTATAATAGTATCAAACGATTTGTTTTAACCGTATCAAGCATTCTTTGGCTGTTATAAGGGAAAACCCTATCCTCGGCTGCGTTGCATTGTGTGATGGGACCTGGGTCTTATAACAGCTTCATTTTTCTTTATTTAGCATTGCGCTGTTTGTTTTATGCACTGGTATTCTTGGGAGGAAACCCGTTCCGTGTTATACGGCGTGGTCCCTTGATTTACCTAACTTTAAAAATAAAGATTAATAACTGTTTTTAGTTCTCACACCAGTCCCATGACTGACCTGGAGTTTATTGTTTTAACCTAAACTCTGGGTGCCCTTATTTTGACACGGGAAGCTAGTAGTTTCGGTTTTGCAGATTTATATTCACAGGATCCTGGTTTACAGCTGGAACGATATCCGGAAAGCTTTGTATCCGTATATCTCCTTCAGTTGTGTATTGTATTATTTTCCGCTGCTATGTATTTAAATGTAATTTAAATCTCTGATATTTCTGTGTAATATTCATTTATACTCTGTATATTCTTGTAATCTGGTGCATTGTTGTAATATACAATGGAATGTTCTTTTATATGCGTTCTATTTTGTCATGTTCTCAAAACGATAGGGCGTTTTCGAACGGTCTGGGTCGGTTTAGCGACTGGTTCGGACCGAGCGAAATTCTTTTTCGTCACAAATTGCACTATGGAAGAGGAGATACAGTCTTTGCAGAAGAAAAGGACTTGGGATTTGGTACCACTACCTCAAGGAAGTCGAGCCATAGGTTGTAAGTGGGTGTTCAAGTTAAAAGATGATGGTAGACACAAGGCAAGTTTAGTAGCCAAAGAGTTTTCACAAAGAAAGGGGTTAGAGTATGATGAAATATTTGCTCTGGTTGTTAGACAAACTTCAACTCGAATCCTACTTGCAATAGTTGTTGTTTACGATCTGGAGTTAGAACAACTTGATGTGAAGACCGCTTTCTTGCATGGTGACTTGGAGGAAACCATTTACATGAATAAGACAGAAGGATTTATTGTAGATGGAAAGTCAGATTGGGTATGCAAGTTGAAGAAATCTCTTTATGGTCTAAAACAGTTGCCTAGACAATGGTACAAAAGGTTTGATTATTTTATGCTTTCACATGGTTTTAATCAAAGTACTGAAGATGCATGTGTTTATTTGAAGCATTTAAAGAATAATTGTTGGGTGTATTTACTTTTGTATGTGGGTGATATGTTGATTACTTCCAAGGATAAAGCTGAAATTGATGCGTTGAAGTTGAAGTTAAAAGCGGAATTCGATATGAAAGACCTTGGAGAAGCAAAGAAAATTTTAGGGATGAAAATCCAAAGAGATAGAAAGCTTGGACTTTTGAGACTTACTCAAAAGGAATATATTCAAAAGGTGCTTGCCCGATTTAACATGGATGGTGCAAAGGCTATCAGTGCACCCATGCCATTGCATATACAGCTTTCTAATCAAGGCTCTCCGATCTCAGAAAAGGACAAGGCATGCATGAAGAAGGTGCCTTATGCCAGTGCAGTAGGTAGCTTGATGTATGCTATGGTATGTTGGTCAAGCTGTTGGACTAGTTATTAGATATACGGCAAATCCGAGAAAATCGCATTGGGAAACAGTGAAGTACATTTTTAGATATCTTAGAGGAACATCAAATTATGGGCTTGTTTTTTGCGGCAGAAATAAGGATTTCAACTTGATTGGATTCTATGATTCAGACTATGCCAGAGATAGAGATAGAAGGAAGTCAACCTCAGGCTATGTGTTCACACTTGTAGGAATAGCTAGTAGTTGGAGAGCGAGGTTGTAGACTATAGTTGCTTTGTCTACTACAGAGGCAGAGTTGATAGCTGCAGTTGAGGCAGCTAAGGAGGCACTTTATCTGAAGAATTTATTGTGTGATTTAGGCTTCATGCAAGACACTTGTTTGGTGAATTGTGACAGTCAAAGTGCAATTCACTTAGCTGAAAATCTGGCTTTCAGTTCTAGAACAAAGCATATAGAGGTAAGACAGACTTTCCTTATCTCTATGAATGAGGAGAAATTAGTTCGTCTTCAGAAGATTCACACAAATGAAAATGCGACAGACATGTTTGCGAATGCATTACCTGCTACTAAGTTCGAGCATTGCTCGGACTTGATTCACTTGATGAAGTGCTAGGTGCCACATGGTGGCACAATAGAGAAGAGAGTGACTTGGTTGAAGTCAAGAGAAGATATGGTATTCTTCTTGTATGAAGAGATAGGAGTTGGTTGCACAATGTCTACCTTGTTTTTGAATTCTTCCAAAACTTTGTTGGTGGGCGGTGGCATTGCTCGTGTTCACTGACAAAGTGCAATGAGGAGTGGCTTTTGCAGGAACTCATTGGGAAGCATTCACATTGGAGTCTCTAGGTTGCATGAGATATTGTATCAAGGTAGAGATTGTTGGAATTTGGTGATACTATATTTCCAAATATCAATTAGATTTTTTGGAGATATTCGTGGTAATTTCATTACCCGTTTTATGTAAGAAATGAATGGAAAGAAATGGAATGAATATTAATGAATAAGGGATATTGGAGATATTCACCATCTAATTTGTTGCCATGTTTCATGAAAAAGAAATGGAAAGAAATTAAACTTGGAAAAGGGATTGATTGATGGAGAAAATAGAAAGTTATCAATAAATCATATGACAATCAAATTAATGGAAATATTAGCCTTCCATGATTTGATTTATTTACATAAATCAAATTTGTTCATCCCCGAGAAACGTTTTCCTCTATATAAAGAAAGGCATAGAGAATGTTATGACATGATTTGCGAGAACATTTGTATTCTTCATTTCTTTTGCTCTACTTTAAAAACTCTGTAATCTCTTGAATATTAATAAAATCTCTTCCCATTGAAGTATACGTACACTATCTCTCGATAGTGGAACCACTATAAATTTGTGTGTTCTCTGTTGCCTTTTTTTCTGTGATCTGAGATTGATAATCATTTCAAGCTGTTTGTTCTATCACATCATTGCAAGATCTATTGAGGTTTTCCCGCTGAAAGGGATTGATCACCCCTTACAAGTGTATGTATCTGCATTGAAAATTACTATAGTTTTCAGGACATTGAAAACCATATAGCTTTTTATATTCAAATTTTTGTTGTTTATGCTATATATACACACACAAAATGTAGAGATATTTATTTAACTCATGACTGTAATTAAAAAGGTATGCTAAGTTTCTACAACAGCAAAAACCTAATGGTACACTTTTTACAAACATAATAGCATAGGACGAGAAACATAAATTGACAGCAAAAAATGTTAGCTAAATATTAGTTTAAAAAAAATAACATTCAATTTCTTTTGCCAAACCAAGGACAATATACAACAATGATATGTAATCAGCAAACAGACGTAAAAATCCAGGACTGACACCACAAAACGTATAGATCAATGTCCTTGTATTCCAAAATTATGTAACTTTCCATTATCCTTGAATTCCTTGTCTTCTCATCCCTAGCTTGCTTGCTATTTTTTTGAACATTAATACCTATAAACTGAAGTGTGAAAACGTAGAACCTAAAATGTTCAAAACAAAATAATACGGCACTTCAAACTAAAACAATACAAAAAGATGATTGCACGTAATAACAAAGTACATCACAAAAGTCATACTAAAACCATTAAATAGGCCAAAAAATGAAATGTAACAAACCGACATCATATCTTTCTTTCTTTTTTTGCTGCACACTCCCATCAAAAGTCATCAATCAAAGCTTCAGCAAGCCACCTGTAACCACCTTGTGTAGCAAACAACATGAAAGTCATTAGCACTGCTATAGTCACACTATGCATCAGCATTAGCGATTCAAAACAAAAGCTTGTCTCAACAGGAGATCATAAAATGCAAGGAGCTGCAATGGAATTGGAGCAGTGGACAGAAAACATAGATGATTTATGGTTGGACCCAGATTTGGCAGCACTGGCTCAGACTGAGGATGATCTAAATGCTTATCTCGTGGCGGCAACGGCAATCTTCGCAAATGTCTCATTTCTAGCTGTCAGGATGTTGTATCATGTTAGCATTAAAAACTTAATAATTAACAAATGAAGCAATTTTTACATCTGCGAGCAACATACTCATTTTTGAGCATTAAATTTTAAGCATCCATTATTCTCATTATGTGGTCAAGAAACGCTTTAATAAACATTGTGATTGTGATTAGTATTTTTTAAAATAATTTTGTTCCTAGACATTTTGAAAGTAGTACCTACGCATTTGCATAGTTTAAAAATCAATGGTCTAAGATGAGCATTTTTTTCATGTTACTACTGCAAAATAAATAAGTGTAAAATCGAAACTTGTAATCAAGTTCCATTTGAATGATAAATTCTGAACATTTAATTCATTATGACATTAATTTAATTCAAGTAAGCTATATTTGTATCTTTTTTGTTGAAATCATGGTATGAAAAAATGCAGCTGTATACCATAGATATGAGCCATACTTCGTAAAATCAAATAAACTATTATACATAATTTCATCAATCTTGGCAGCAAAACAATAAATCTAGAGCTAACTATGAATATTGGTATTCATAAACCAATGGTGGAAGAAAATTATATGTTCTATATAAGGAATATGCAAAACTTATCCATATTTTATAGGGAAAAAGCAAGCAATAAATCATGTTTCAATTCAGTTTTGAAATTAATATTTCTTTTGGCAGTGCTACACTAAATCGGGGTACATATCATTTACCATTTACACAATGATTAAGGGAATATTTGGAAGCTACAACTCCTTTCCAAATTCAATTTTGAAATTAGTATTCCTTTCGACAGTCCTACAGCATGTTGGATATAAAACATTTCTTACCAATGATTGAGGGAATATTTGGAAGCTTTGTATATAGTATAAAAATAAGGTGGGTATACAATATAATGCTCATAGAGCATGTAACACCCCACACCCGCTAAGGTCACTCACTAAGGGAATGCCTTAACTTCGGTGGAGTATTTTTAAGTGAATATAGAACAGAAAAATTACAACAAGACAGATATATATAATACTTGAAAATCTAAAACATCATTTCATTGCAGCAGAAGATAAACATGTTTGGTTACAATATCAAAACCAACTAAAACAAGAGTCAAGTACTAAATATCCATCCTGATAAAAACATAAGTACATAATCCCACTACATAACTAATAGCCATAATAGAAAAGATAAGCTGGGCTTTACATCAACGGTCCAAGCTCCAAAAGATAGATAAAGAAATCTGATCAAAGCCCACTAGTGCTAGGCCCACTCTGAGAACCTGAGGGTTGGGAAAAAGATAAAAACAACGGGGTCAGGCATAAGTCTGAGTGAGTCCTATAACTTTAACAATACAATCATTAAAGTAATTAGGGTACGATATAAACTTGGTACGGTAATGACTGGGGATAAATGACTACACTAAGCAGCCAACTAGACATAGGATGAACTAAGATATCGGATAAAGACGCATCTACCCACCCAAGGGTAATTACTACACTGCACCACACCAGTTATTCCTAACTTAAAGGTTGATCCCACCCAAGGACTTAGAAAATTTAACTAGTAGTTTCGTGTACCCCTGGCTGACTACATAGGTGCCGTCTGCCCCTATCTCCACTAGGTGTACCCACTACTCCCCAAGCGATCGGCTCCCTACCGTAGATACCCGTGCTGGCCGTGTATCACTCCCCAAAGTGGCAACCCGATACAATCAACGGTGCACGGCTTATACCTACACGATGCAACAACGTCTTACCTACCAGCCCGGGTCCACACACGCATATGAAAACCCGTTGGACTTGCGTTGCCACCGCTAACCCGTTTTGGCCTCTTATAGTCAAGCCCAGTACGCGTGTCCCGTCCTCGACATGGGTCGAGCCCAATAAGATACATATGGGTTACTGGTTGAAATGGGCCCCCACAAGCTACCCACCTAAGCTTGTCCCTTTTTCTAGTGCATCCCACTTAACCCTTTAATCATGTTTAATTACATGTTTCCACTTGGTTAAGTATTCTAATCGTATTTTCTATTGCCACCCAAGGCAACCCACTAGATTTCCACATGCCACCCAAGGCACTTACTTGATTTCCATATGCCACCCAAGGCACCCACTTAACCCCTCATGCCCCACTACATGCTTATCTGGTTAAGTGTTTCTTAATTGATTAAGACCGTAACCTTTGCAAAGACCTCTCACATTAGACTATCTTTTATGGCAGCTGGATTTGCCGGTCGGGTCCGGGCAGCCTTACGCCATAACCGAGTCTAACCTCGTGTCTTTACACTTGTCACGTATTTAGTTTATGGCTAAGACCTCTCACATTGGGCCAATCATTTGTAGCCGCTGGATTTGCCGGTCGGTTCCGGGCAGTCTTATGCTACAAAAGGGTCCAACCTCGTGTCTTAGTCGATTAATTACACCTAATTAATCACCCCCATAATTTGTATTAATTATCCCTAATTAATTACAAATTTAACGATGTACATAATTGACTCAATTATGTCCATCCACTTTATGGTATGCATAATCATACCAACTTCACACCATTTTATTAACATGAATATTAACCCCATCGTTCCCCACGTAATACGTTGACATGACATACTTAAAAGGGGAGATTCATCATAAACACAATGGGTTCAACTTGCATTAGCATCAACATGGGTTTTAAAGGTGTCAACATGCATATATGACCATAGCATCAAACCCAACTAGCATAAATAATCAACCCAAACTTGCATGAATCACATATGTCATAAAGAGGGTAACTTGCATAAGTTACTTATGTCATACAAAGAGGTAAACTTGCATATGTATGTATGACATACAAAGGGGTTAACTTGCATATGTATGCATATCATACAAAGGTGTAAACTTGCACATGTTACTTGCATATAATCAAACACCAAACTTGCATAACATGTCATATATGAACTTGCATATAATCAAACACCAAACTTGCATAACATGGTGTCATAATGGATCAATGTTTATCATAGTGATTTGCATAACTAGCATCATGAACATATAGCATAAATTACACCCAACTTGCATAACTAGCTTCATGGGCACATAGCATCAAACTTGCATAACTTGCATCATGAACATATAGCATACAACTTGCATAACTAGCATCATGAACATATAGCATAAAACTTGCATAACTAACATCATGAACACATTGCATATGATAACATCATTGCATTGATCCACATACACAACCATAACCTCATTATATCCTATCATAATTAGTTTAGCAATTGCTTGCTAAAGGCATAGAAACTCACAACTTGTTGATTAACACTCCTATGAAGAAGATTAAGTTGCTAGAGTTGATTAGAAGTTGATTTGAGAAGCTATCTTCCTCTTTAATTTGATGGAGGCTCTTTCAAGTTGCATTTTGACGGCATGATGGCATTGTATCTATTTTTAGTATGGATTAGGGTAGTCTTAGGGTGTATTTATAGATTAGTTAAGTGTTTTAGGCCATAGGATTAACCCTAGGATAGTTTAGAGCCATCAGATCTCGTCACAAGTCACCAAACACAGCCCAAAAGCCAAAACAGTGCACCCAGCCAAACTGGCCGAGCCACCTGTGTCGACAGGGGTGTCGACACTACAGTCGACACGCCCCCATGTGTGTCGACTCCCCAGTCGACACGGGGGTTGACCTGGTGCAGGCGGGAATTTTCCCGCCTAGCCCCATTTTTGCATTTGAAATCTGTTTTTCGAAATTTGAATTTTCTGAAAATTTCGTTGGGCCTTAACTTGGTCATACGGACTCCGATTTTCGAAAACTCAGACTCTATTTCGCGTATTTTTCCAAGACGAACGCAATGGCATAGCCCGTTTCCCCTGATTCAGACTTTAAAATTTAATTCTGCCCTGTTTTATATTATAGCAAGTTATTCAACATACGGGGTGTTACATTCTCCCCTACTTAAAGGATTTCGTCCCCGAAATCTCTAAGTCAAGAAGAACGTATCCTACCAACCAAACAACCATCTACTAAACCATCAAACAGTGGCATCCATTGTCCTTAAAGTTTCTAATGCTGTATGAACATATGCAAAGAGTGTGTGTATATGTTCCCTGTCTAATGCAAAATCAGGCGGTCTACTGATTCAGTTGACCTCCTTAATGCAAACCATGATAGTGCCATGCATCCAATATGTATGCGAAAGAACCCTATCGACATATACTATTTCTACATGTGTGCACAACCATACACCAAAATGCATCATCCATATGATAACACAACCATTATACATCCATTAATATAGCTACCTACACGCAATTATATGCAATATGCAATATGAAGTGACTGAGCCGATCTAGTGTCTAAATTGTGTGTATATGCATCCACGAGCAACCACTAGAAAACACTTGCATCCACACGCATCCATCAATCATAACATGTCTCAAACACATGTTTCAACCATAGGTTTACCCTATCTAAAGGTCAAAGATACTAATGAGAGGACATACTAAAGATAAGATAAGTACTAGACAAACGATAAAGGAGAAGTTAAAAGACATACCCTCAAAAAGGAATGGGTACAGTGAACGCATCTTCGCTTCTGTCTCCCAAGTAGCATTGCTCTCATCCTCTCCCCATTGCACTTTGACTAGTCGAACCTCTCTGTTTCTCAACTTCCTAACCTCTGACCCAAGGATGCAAGTAGGAGCTCGTCGAATCGTCACATCACGCTCTACCTCCACTTCTCTAAGCAAGCTCGGCTCTACCACCTCTGCGGTCTCATGTAGGCACTTCCTCAAATGTGACACATGGAATACGTCATGTACCCCACTAAGTCTCTCGGGTAAATCCACTCTATATGCCATCCGTCCAATCCTTTCCTTAATAGGAAACGGTCCTACAAATCTTGGTGCTAACTTCCCAACGGACCCAAAGCGAACAACATTCCGTAATGGAGATACTTTAACAAAGACCATGTCCCCAACATCAAACTCAAGATCCGTCCTCCTCTTATCTGCGTAAGATTTCTGCCTATCTTGCGTTGCTTTAATCCTTCTTCGAATCAAATCATTCTTTTTCGAAGTCTCTCTAACCATATCGGGCCCAAGCAAGATCTTATCCGTAGATTCCCACCAACATGTAGGTGATCGACAAGGCCTTCCATAAAGAGCTTCAAAAGGAGCCATGCCAATACTAGATTGAAAGCTGTTATTATATGCGAACTCCACTAATGGAAGATGCTCTTCCCATGTACCTCCAAAATCTAAGATACAAAGCCTCAAAAGGTCTTCCAGAACACGATTTACCCTCTCGGTCTGGCCGTCCGTCTGAGGATGATATGCGGTGCTCAAATACAACTGAGTCCCTACCGCCTCCTGCAACCTCTTCCAAAACTCGCTAGTGAAGATAGGATCTCGATCGCTCACTATGCTAGAAGGTACACCATGCAACCGAACTATCTCTCGAAGGTAAACTGAAGCTAGCCATGGAGCAGTCCTCTTACTCTTCACGGGTATGAAATGGGCACTCTTAGTAAGTCTATCTACCACAACCCAAATTCCCGTATAAACCTTCCTCGATCTCGGTAACCCATCAATAAAATCCATCGAGACGCTATCCCACTTCCATTGCGGAACTTCCAATGGGTGAAGCAACCCACCGGGTTTCTTTTGCTCCGCTTTCACTTGTTGGCACACCAAGCATCTAGCGACATACTCGGCCACATCTTTCTTCATACCGGCCCAAAAGAAAACTCGCTTCATGTCTTGGTACATCTTGTCCCCACTGGGATGAATGGTCATCTTTGAACGATGTGCATCATCAAGAATAGCCTTCCTCAAACCCTCGTCTTGCGGTACACAAAGTCTACCGTCTCTACGCAAGCACCCCCTATCGTCTAGGGTGTACCTACTCAAATGGCTGGACGACTCCCCCCTTATGAGCTTCTCTACTAACTCAACCAACTGTGGGTCGTCCCGCTGTGCCTCACTAATCTGTCCCAAAAGAGTAGGTCTGACCTCTAAGGATGCTAGCAAACCGGGTATAAAGTCAACGGAAGGTTTGAAATCAAACATCGAGATAAATTCCAAGCTTCGTCGTTCCACGAACAATGGACTCAAGGACAACCTTTTTCTGCTTAAGGCGACCGCCACCACGTTACCCTTGCCAGGGGTATACGCTATCTCGAAATCATAGGATGCTAAGAACTCCATCCACCTTTGTTGTCTTAAGTTCAAATCCTTCTGAGAAAACAAGTACTTCAATGATTTGTGGTCAGTGAACAATTCGAATCTCTCGCCAAGAAGATAATGGCGCCAAGTCTTAAGCGCAAAAACAATAGCGGCCAACTCTAGATCATGTGTAGGGTAATTTTTCTCATGCGCTCTCAACTGCCTTCCACCGTAGGCTATTACCCTTCCCTCTTGCATTAAGACTGCGCCCAGTCCTATCCCACAAGCATCGGTATAAACAACAAATGGCTTGCTCCCATCTGGCAACACTAAGACTGGAGCTGTGGTTAAAGCTCTCTTTAACCGTTGGAACGCATCATCACAATCTACGTCCCATGTGAAGACCAGATTCTTCTTCGTCAAGCGAGTTAATGGGGCTGATATTTTCGCGAAGTCCTTGATAAACTTCCTATAGTAGCCAGCCAACCCCAAGAAACTCCTCACCTCGGTAGCATTCTTCGGAACCTTCCAATCTTGGATGGACACTACCTTCGCGGGATCCACAGCTATCCCTTCCTTGGAGACCACGTGCCCCAAGAACCGCACTTCCTTCCTCTAAAAGTGACATTTAGAGAATTTAGCCTTAAGGCTATGCGCTCGAAGAGTCTCCAACACTTCCCTAAGATGTAGGGCATGCTCTTCTTCACTCTTAGAAAAGACTAAGATATCATCCACAAAGACCACCACGAACTTATTAAGGTACTCCCTGAACACCCTACTCATCAAATCAACAAAGTATGCGGGGGGCGTTCGCCAAACCAAATGGCATCACAAGCCACTCATAGAAACCATCCGGAGTCCTAAAGGCAGTCTTCTCTATACTATCCTCAGCCACTCTCAACTGATGAAACCCCGTGGCTAAGTCCAACTGCGAGAACACTGAGGCGCCAACCAACTGATCAAAGAGATCATCAATCCTCGGCAATGGGTGTCTATTCTTCTTTGTGAGCTTGTTGAATTCTCTATAGTCTACACAAAGTCTGAGGGACCCATCCGCCTTCATGACAAAAACTACCGGAGCACCCCACTCCGATATACTTCGTCTTATGAACCCCTTCTCAAGCAACTCCCCTACTTGCTTATGGAGTTCCCTCCTCTCACGAGGAGCTATGTGGCGCACTGGCAAAGATACTGGCTTAGCATTATCTACCAGATATATTCGGAAGTCTATCTCCCGCTTCGGAGGTAAGCCCTTCACCTACTCAAACACATCCGAGTACTCCCGGACCACTCTAACAGATCGCAAACTCTCGACCGAAGCGTCAAGCGATTCAAGATAACTTAGCATAACAGAATCCATGGGATTACAAGAGATCTCGAGAGTGTTCCCCAAGCGGGTCATGAGCCTAACAACTCTCCTTTCGCAATCAAGAACGACACCATTACTGGATAACCAGTCCATGCCCAAAATCAACCCATAGCCCGTGAAGCCCAAAACAAAAGCATCACATCTAAACTCAACGCTAAGTATAGAAATCTTCAAACCCAAACATATCATGGACAAATAAGTGGAGCCCCCAATTGGGTTTGAAACAACTAAGGGATCATCTACTAGACTGATGTCTAAGTGCAGTGACTCAACTAATGATGATGAGATAAACGAATGCGATGCGCCAGAGTCGAATAAAGTACGGACAGGATGATCAAACAGAAAAACCAGACTTTCAACGGAAATAGTTCTACCTCTTTCCTGAATCGGTGGAACCGCGAGAGCCTGAACTTGCCCCCTTGCCTGACCCGGTGCCATAAGAGCTTGCACCTGTCCTCCTGAGGTAGATCTCGTCCTTTGCCCCTTCTTAGGGCAGTCCTTCACTAGATGCCCTGCTTCGCCACAATGGAAGCAGCCAGTCTTCTTCTTCTTTCGACAATCTTTGCTTAGGTGGCCTGGTGTCCCACAATTGAAGCACTTCTTCTTTCCCTTGCCACCGTTGCCTTTCCCACCCTTGTTTTGCTGTTGCTGTTGAGGTCTCTTTTGATCTCCTTTCTTCTCGGGTGCCTTATTAGCATTGGGACCCTTCTCTTCCTCATGCATAAGTGCCATGTCTACTAGCTTCTCAAAGGTGGCCCCCATAGGGATGTGAGTCATAGCCAATCCATGCATCGGTTCATTCAAGCCTTTAACGAACCTCAAAGCCTTCTTCTCCGGTGTATTCACCATGTCTATGCCAAACCTTGCCAATTGATTGAACTTTTGACATATTCCTTCACTGATAGGTTTCCTTGCTTTAGAGTCAAGAACCTTTCCATATACAAGTTTTCCTCTGCCCTTGAGAGAAACTTTGCCACAAACCTTTGTCTGAAATCCGCCCAAGAGTCAACAGGGCGTTCTCCATTAGTGACCTCCCACCAGAACGAGGCCTCTCCCTTCATTAACCAAGCAGCTAACTTGACTTTCTTTCCTTCTTCCATCTCAAAGATGTCTATCAACTCTTCCACCTCCTTAAGCCAATCCCTAGCTTCCACAAAAGTTTCTGATCCTTGAAAAGGTTTCCCTCCCATAGCCTTAAATTCCTTGCAAGTCTTAGCAAAAGTATCCGCTCGAGGAGGAGGAGGGGGAGGAAGATCGGGTGCTACTGTTGGTGGAGGAACATTTGCTGGACCCGCAATGGCGGCCCTAGCCTCCATCAACCTCCTATACCATACTGGTATCGCTACGCCCTCCGGAAAGTTAAGATCTTCAGCCATGCTGAAACGAAAAAGGAAAGATTCAAAACGGAGAATTCGAAAGATAAAGATATGGCTATTGGGGATTATGCTTTTCTTTCAAAAACTTTTCTCTCAAAAGACATGTTTTTGAAAATACTTCTTCCAAAAATGTTTTTAGAAAAATAGTTTTTCTAAAAGTTTTATCTGTTCTGGTAACCTTCAGCTCTGATACCACGTGTAACACCCCACACCCGCTAAGGTCACTCACTAAGGGAATGCCTTAACTTCGATGGGGTATTTTTAAGTGAATATAGAACAGAAAAATTACAACAAGACAGATATATATAATACTTGAAAATCTAAAACATCATTTCATTGCAGTAGAAGATAAACATGTTTGGTTACAATATCAAAACCAACTAAAACAAGAGTCAAGTACTAAATATCCATCCTGATAAAAACATAAGTACATAATCCCACTACATAACTAATAGCCATAATAGAAAAGATAAGCTGGGCTTTACATCAATGGTCCAAGCTCCAAAAGATAGATAAAGAAATCTGATCAAAGCCCACTAGTGCTAGGCCCACTCTGAGAACCTGAGGGTTGGGAAAAAGATAAAAACAACGGGGTCAGACATAAGTCTGAGTGAGTCCTATAACTTTAACAGTACAATCATTAAAGTAATAAGGGTATGATATAAACTTGGTACGGTAATGACTGGGGATAAATGACTACACTAAGCAGCCAACTAGACATAGGATGAACTAAGATATCGGATAAAGACGCATCTACCCACCCAAGGGTAATTACTACACTGCACCACACCAGTTATTCCTAACTTAAAGGTTGATCCCACCCAAGGACTTAGAAAATTTAACTAGTAGTTTCGTGTACCCCTGGCTGACTACATAGGTGCCGTCTGCCCCTATCTCCACTAGGTGTACCCACTACTCCCCAAGCGATCGGCTCCCTACCGTAGATACCCGTGCTGGCCGTGTATCACTCCCCAAAGTGGCAACCCGATACAATCAACGGTGCACGGCTTATACCTAAACGATGCAACAACGTCTTACCTACCAGCCTGGGTCCACACACGCATATGAAAACCCGTTGGACTTGCGTTGCCACCGCTAACCCGTTTTGGCCTCTTATAGTCAAGCCCAGTACGCGTGTCCCGTCCTCGACATGGGTCGAGCCCAATAAGATACATATGGGTTACTGGTTGAAATGGGCCCCCACAAGCTACCCACCTAAGCTTGTCCCTTTTTCTAGTGCATCCCACTTAACCCTTTAATCATGTTTAATTACATGTTTCAACTTGGTTAAGTATTCTAATCGTATTTTCTATTGCCACCCAAGGCAACCCACTAGATTTCCACATGCCACCCAAGGCACTTACTTGATTTCCACATGCCACCCAAGGCACCCACTTAACCCCTCATGCCCCACTACATGCTTATCTGGTTAAGTGTTTCTTAATTGATTAAGACCGTAACCTTTGCAAAGACCTCTCACATTAGACTATCTTTTATGGCAGCTGGATTTGCCGGTCGGGTCCGGGCAGCCTTACGCCATAACCGAGTCTAACCTCGTGTCTTTACACTTGTCACATATTTAGTTTATGCCTAAGACCTCTCACATTGGGCCAATCATTTGTAGCCGCTGGATTTGCCGGTCGGTTCCGGGCAGTCTTACGCTACAAAAGGGTCCAACCTCGTGTCTTAGTCGATTAATTACACCTAATTAATCACCCCCATAATTTGTATTAATTATCCCTAATTAATTACAAATTTAACGATGTACATAATTGACCCAATTATGTCCATCCACTTTATGGTATGCATAATCATACCAACTTCACACCATTTTATTAACATGAATATTAACCCCATCGTTCCCTACGTAATACGTTGACATGACATACTTAAAAGGGGAGATTCATCATAAACACAATGGGTTCAACTTGCATTAGCATCAACATGGGTTTTAAAGGTGTCAACATGCATATATGACCATAGCATCAAACCCAACTAGCATAAATAATCAACCCAAACTTGCATGAATCACATATGTCATAAAGAGGGTAACTTGCATAAGTTACTTATGTCATACAAAGAGGTAAACTTGCATATGTATGTATGACATACAAAGGGGTTAACTTGCATATGTATGAATATCATACAAAGGTGTAAACTTGCACATGTTACTTGCATATAATCAAACACCAAACTTGCATAACATGTCATATATGACCTTGCATATAATCAAACACCAAACTTGCATAACATGTCATATATGAACTTGCATATAATCAAACACCAAACTTGCATAACATGGTGTCATAATGGATCAATGTTTATCATAGTGATTTGCATAACTAGCATCATGAACATATAGCATAAATTACACCCAACTTGCATAACTAGCTTCATGGGCACATAGCATCAAACTTGCATAACTTGCATCATGAACATATAGCATACAACTTGCATAACTAGCATCATGAACATATAGCATAAAACTTGCATAACTAACATCATGAACACATTGCATATGATAACATAACTTGCATTGATCCACATACACAACCATAACCTCATTATATCCTATCATAATTAGTTTAGCAATTGCTTGCTAAAGGCATAGAAACTCACAACTTGTTGATTAGCACTCCTATGAAGAAGATTAAGTTGCTAGAGTTGATTAGAAGTTGATTTGAGAAGCTATCTTCCTCTTTAATTTGATGGAGGCTCCTTCAAGTTGCATTTTGACGGCATGATGGCATTGTGTCTATTTTTAGTATGGATTAGGGTAGTCTTAGGGTGTATTTATAGATTAGTTAAGTGTTTTAGGCCATAGGATTAACTCTAGGATAGTTTAGAGCCATCAGATCTCGTCACAAGCCACCAAACACAGCCCAAAAGCCAAAACAGTGCACCCAGCCAAACTGGCCGAGCCACCTGTGTCGACAGGGGTGTCGACACTACAGTCGACACGCCCCCATGTGTGTCGACTCCCCAGTCGACACGGGGGTCGACCTGGTGCAGGCGGGAATTTTCCCGCCTAGCTCCATTTCTGCATTTGAAATCTGTTTTTCGAAATTTGAATTTTCTAAAAACTTCGTTAGGCCTTAACTGGGTCATACGGACTCCGATTTTCGAAAACTCGGACTCTATTTCGCGTATTTTTCCGAGACGAACGCAATGGCATAGCCCGTTTCCCCTGATTCAGATTTTAAAATTTAATTCTGCCCTTTTTTATATTATAGCAAGTTATTCAACATACGGGGTGTTACAGAGCACACCATTAAAAATTTCATGACTTTAATGGTTTTCATTGCTTCTTTGTCATCAAAACAACACCAAATAAAAGCTACATTTTTTATGAATATCCAAACATTTTTCTGCCTACTGTACATGTCGAACTCAAAATGTTGTTATAAAGCATCCGAAAATAAAGGAGGTTATGCTAAACTGATAGGTATTTACTTCAAGTTTGTTGACTATAATAAGTTGCACGCTATTTTTAGCCAAACTTTAAAAAACTCAACAACAAGAATAATTAAAATTATTGTTACAAAGCTAGGACGGGAAGCTTGTTCTGTCCCCCACATAGCTCCATTCATCCATAAAAGCATTATGAATTGAAGGGAAAACGTTTGGAGAAATTGTGTTTGTGTAACAGCTCACTTGACTGCTCTAATTCAGCATATAGTTCATTAATTGATAAAAATATTTAATCAAGCATTTCCATTGCCTAAAGCTAGCTAAAGCGAAAAATTATTTACCATTGATGTTGTTGTCGATAAGCAAGAAAAAGAAGATAAACATGAAGGTAATGAGTTACTGCAAAAGGATTAACTAAAGCAAGAACTATCATGCCTGCACTGGTTGAGACTAGTATGAAAAGTGAAAACATGCATGCATCAGGCAATGGATATGGACAAAGATGCAAATTGGTACTTGCTAATTTGAATGTGATAAGAGCTTCAATGGATGGCTATAGATATGCGCATGTTCTTATGCATGAGAACATGCAATTTTGAGTAATAAATTTTTAATGTTTCTTTTATATGCTTCTATGTTACTCTTCTATCAGCAAGTAACTAGATAGAGATGCAAAAAAAAATACAAATGTGAATGGGATAAAAAATTCAATAGATGGCTAACTTCTTATGTTGCTTTTTGTCTTACGGTTTGACTAATCATCACCATTCTATTTTATTGTTGAAGGGCATGTATGTGAAAAAACCAACCAAGGTAGGAAATCGAAGAATATAATAAAACAGTCAAATTAGTGAAATAAAATCAACAAATCAGGTCATATAGGACATACCTGTTTACATATCAGCATCAAAATTTCAGCAACTGAACACTAAGGGCAAGAATTGGGATTGGAATCGAAGTCGGTATATTTCTTCCAAAATTCAAAAACAAAACCAAAAATTGGAAGTGTGTGTACGTGTACAAATACATATGTATGATTACTCTTACTCAATTTCTCACAAAAATTAATAAAAAATGTAAAGGATGAGATTAAATTAGTCATGGTAAAATGATTAAAACTGGCAATAAATAGATTTTGAGTCTGAAAGCGTAGTATCTACTTATTATTTCTTGTATTCTATTTTTCTAAAATCAAATGGGAAATAGACATTATTTTCTTTGAAGCATTATGTTCATGTAGCATTCCTTTTTCAATAATTCAAAATATTTACCAATTTCCCATCTTACCAACCACTTAATGATAACAATGAATATGATCAAATTTCCTTATTTGGAAAAAGAGCGTACTTTACATAGTATGAGATAACAAATGTGCATAAGTATACCAATATATATTGAGGAATTTACCTGAATGGCCTTAATGTTTCCAAGCATGCTAGTTTTTTTCAGTTCATACGGGTTTTCTACCACACTCTTAGCTACTTGCCTGTAAATTCAACGTTTCATTTCTCAATTATTTAAATTCAATGAATAACTAAGAGAACTGAAACATATCATACAGGAGTCATGCATTTGTTTATCCCAATATATTTAATAATGTTCTTTGAATAAAACTGAAATGATATTGTTTAAAATCAATTAAATATTCATAGATGATGAAGTTAAATTAGATTCCAACAAAATGTGATGGCTTGTGGTCTAACTGAATTTGCATAGCAATAATTTTCTAAAAGATTGACAGTCACTCAATATATTGGCAAATCAAACAAAAGAAAAAAAATCTATAAAGCTTGGATGGTTGCCAATATATTAAAAATGGAGATCATGGATGAACTGTTGCCAAAAAAGATATTTGATTGCTGAAATCGTAAGGGAAAATAAAATTATACATATTATTTCTTAAATTCCACTTTTTTGAAATCATAGTCAAAATAAACGATTGATTTTTTTTTTAGTTTAGAAACAAAGAAGTTGCATATTGTGTTCATTTTGTATTTTTTCTTTCAATGATTCAAAATATTTACCATTTCCAATCTTAATGGTAACACTGAATATGATCATATTTTCTTATTTAGCAAGAGAACGTTCTTCACATGATATGAGATATAAAATGTGCATAATTATGCCAATCCATACTGAGGAATTTATTATAAAAGCCTTAATCCTTTCTTACATTTTAGGTTGTGTATTCATATAACTTTTCTTCCATGCTTGTACTCGCCTGCAAATTCGTTGTTTCACTTGTCAATTATTAACTTTTTTGAAATATAAACATAAAAAATTATTTTGAAATTCATTAAATAAATAAGAGAAGTGAAACTAATTAATCACATATACGAGCTATGCATTTGTTGTTATCACAATATACGTAACAATGTTCTTTGAATAAAAGCTATATAATATTGGTTTCAATTCAATCAAATATTCACAATATACCTAGGAGACATGAGTGATGTTAATTAAAATTCCAACAAAAAGTAATAGCTTGCATTGAGAATGAATTTGCATGAAAAGAATTATTTAAAAAATTGCCAATTACTAAATATGTTGGCAAATCATATAGTAGAATTTCTATAAAGCTTAGATAGTTGCTCGTATACTTAAAAAAATCATATCATAACACAGATAGTTAGATGATTTTTACAACCATGGTCAACGTTCAAGCAATAAATTGCTTGGATACTTTACATGCAGTCATCATTTTATCGGTTTCAAATATTCAATACATATGTTGAAATGGTATCCAAGCAATAATATTCACCAATATGAAATTACAAAGTGAATCCATAGTATTATCAATTGAGAAAGAAGATATTTGAGCAATCCAGCAGTCATAATTATCAATAGAGAGAAACAATTCAAGTAGTTCTATTAAAACATACAAAACTCATGTGCAAAACATTATGCTATTAAAACATACATAACTTCAGAATAGAGAGAGAAGCGACAGAAGCAGAATAAAAGAAAATAGCTAGTGCCGGTAGGTTGGTTGATTGCAGTAGTGTGGAAATTGTCGAAATCTAGAGGAAACGGAGTAGGAAGGTCCAATGAAGGAAGACAAAGAAGAGAGGAGAAATAGAAAATGATGAAAGAAAAATTGTGACTTTTGGGTTTAAAATTGATAAGGGGGCATAACATACTTAAAGTCTAACCCAATAATAATAGTATAGATTTTTGGGACTCAAAGAAGAAAAATGATATTTGATTTAGTTGCACCAATAACATAATATGATTGAACTTAACCGAATATGCTGGGAAAACTTTTTAATATGGTTATATATACATGTTTGATGCATTCATCAATGTTAGTCTACGGAAAAAAACCATACATGGAGATAACAGATCATGAATACAATAATATCCACATAAAACAAACAAAAAAATGAAAAAAAAAAACAGAAGAAATATTGGTTTATACTATACTAACAATTTTTTATTTGTCACATATTTTAATTAAAAGAGAGTAATTTTATTTGCATTTTAAAAAGGTTAAATTTTTGAAGGAAATGGTGTGGACACTAACAAATAATATTAAAATTTATTGAAATTATAGCTTTTAAGATTAGCAATTTCCATGTATGATTTAAAATTATGAAGATATTAAGGTTTATTAGATATGACAATATACCCTTTTCCACTATTTGCCCTATTGTACATAAAATTATGAAAGGAATACGATTTATAAACCAGTTATATAACTCATATTTTCTTTTTCACTTCTAAAAATGGTAATTAAATAAAGTACTATAAATTTGCATAAAGTAACAGAAATTTCAACCTTTTCGATTTTTTCAAGTAAAAGAAAATAATTAAATTACAAAATTCACTAGATGCTAATTAGAGAAGTAATAACTTATGACACATCTAAGCCGGAAAAAACTCTTTCTTGCATCATGGAACAAAAGTTTGATCCAGTAGTGAAGATTAAAGATGACCAAATTTAAAAGTATACACTTCCCGATTTGAGTTGGAAGTGTTAAACCCCAAAAAATTTACAGTTGGTGCCAAATCATTTTGAGGCAGTTTTATTCATAATTAAATAAAATTTCATAGGAGTAACAAAAATCGTGCAAGTGACAGATAATTTTGTTATATTTCAGACATCCTAAAGTATAAACTGTAATAACCCGGAAATTCTGGGCCAGTTTAAAATTCAGAATAGTCGCTGTGGAATTTATATATATTTTAATATAATATATGGCCCTTAAAAATAGCCATTTTGCAAACGACCTCTGTTTTCGACGAAACCAGTTTTGTTGGACCCGTGATGTCAAATTATTGCTAGATTCCAATTTCCATAATTTTCTGAATCAATATGTGAGCGTGGCGAAGTTAAACGTGTTTGACCAATTTCAGTTGAATTTAATCGACTGGAAAATGGCCATTTTTCAAACGGTCTCAGAATTTGACGGAATTAGTTTTGTTAGGACCGTATCGTCAATACGAAGCTAAAAATAATTTTTCGGGAATTTTTAGAGCCCGTATGTGGCCCCGGTAAATGGAAATGTACGTTTGAATTGAATATACTGATTTATATTGTAATTTTAATGAAAACTGATCGTAACAGCCGAATTGGGTTACGAAACATATCCCATTGTGTTCGGAATGGGGGTAATTAGCTAGGGGCGACAGTCGTTGGGTTTGATTTGGAGTTCGGAGATAAAACACTCTATTTTCGAATAAATTAATAATTAAATAATTATATATATAACCCCTAAGCCAATCAGAATGTTCCTTTTTAAAACCCTAGCCCATTTTCTATTTCCGCCGCCACAGTTAAAAATCAAAGGCGGAAAATCGCCCAAACCCTTCTCCACTCCGATCTCCGCCATCACGCAATGGATTCGAACGTTCAGGCATGGAAACTCCTCAGCATCTCGAGCTCCACTCATCTTACCGTGGAGATGGGTTATCATCGTGTAAATTCGCCAAAATCGAAGCTCAAAACTAACGCCGTCGTTCGAGATTTCTGCCGCCAGGAGACGTCCGAGTTCACCGCGCCGCCGTCAGGGGGGAGCTCTCGCGAAGGCCAACCTCGTGACGCCATCTGATCGACGTCCCTCGCCCTGGATTGCACGCAAATTTAAACCCTAGTTCGGCGCACGATTTTGGGCAACAGCCTGAAGCTCTCGGGAAGAAAGGTGATTTTTATTTTATATCAACATCATTAATTTAAAGATCAATCTTTAATATGAACATCATTGGTTTAAAAATCAAATTTTTAATTATACATATATTTTTTTAAAGTAAAAGTGACGATATTTTTCGAAGTAGAAAACTATATTTTTTTAAGTAAAAGTGACGATATTTTTCGAAGTAGAAAACTATATTTTTTAAAGTAAAAGTGACGATATTTTTCGAAGTAGAAAACTATATTTTTTTTAAAGTAGAAGTCGATATTTTTCATAGTAAAAAAAATAAAAATATGATTTTTATATATTGAACTTCGAAATAAAAATATGATTTTTATATATTGAACATCATAGTAAAAATATGATTTTTATATATTGAACTTCGAAATAAAAATATGATTTTTATATATTGAACTTCGAAATAAAAATATGATTTTTATATATTGAACTTCGAAAAAAAAATATGATTTTTATATATTGAACTTCGAAATAAAAATATGATTTTTATATATTGAATAACGAAGTAAAAATGTGATTTTTACATATGTAGTGGCTACGGGCAACGAAGATGACGAAGATGCGATAGCGATGAAGATTTCTATCAATGAAGTGCCGTGGAGCTAGGATAGCTAAAGGTGAGAATTTCTCACCTTTCAATTTCTTTTTCTAGTTATATATATATATATATATATATACTAGGATGCAGACGGTGCTTAGTAGCACCCGACACAATCGTCCACAGACCATGGACTTGTTTGTTTGGTTGCATAGATTAGTTATATGATTTGATTTGAATTTGGTTGTTTGGTGATTTTGATTGATGTGTGAATGGCGTGGGCCTTCACTAGACCGGGGATAAGGCTAGGCCTCGTCCCGTTTCTAGTATCGTGCCGTTATGCCGCCGAAATTTTCTAAAATAAGTTAGGAAAATAAAAATATCATTTTATTAAATATATGAATTGAATAGATATTCATAGGTTGAAATAAAATGTTTTATCGTTAAAAATATAATTTTTTAACGTGAAGTGAATAAAATAAAATATTCATTTATAAACCGCACGGTTTGTTTATGTACACCTATTTGAATGACATTGATTGGGACGATAAATTTTACACATCGCCCAATAGCACAAATAAAATATGTGTTTGATTGTTTGAAACCCCACACGGGTGTTGGGATGAAATTTGAAGTTCACTCATCCTGATTGATTAAATATGTCGATCGATTGATTGACAGGCTGTTATAAGCGTTGAATATCTATATTTGATGCTTATACAGTGTGGTGCACTTTGGCTGATGGTTGATTATTTTCAATGCCATTATATACATGTGTTGTATGGAAATCCGTATAATTAATTTTATATGGTAATTGATTGGGTCTCATTCCAATTTAAAAGAATAAAGAATAATATAAAATAAAGGTTCATGTGTTGACAGTACTCATCCATTGAGATTGGTCATGTGTTGAACGAAATATTTTAATAATAGAAATATTTGAAATAGAATATTTGAAAATAGGAATATATGAAGCCGTGTTGATTAGATTGACGCCATTTTGACGTGAACGATATTTATATCGATTTTAAACGATTTCGAAATGAATTGAATTGAAAACGATTTCGAAGTGAATTGAATTGAAAACGATTTCGAAGTGAATTGAATTGAAAACGATTTCGAAATGAATTGAATTGAAAACGATTTCGAAATGAATTGAATTGAAAACGAATTCAAATTGAATTGAAATTTGAATTGAATAGAAATGAATTTTAAAACGAATCTATAAAGAAGAATTCAATTTTGATTTGAATTGAAAAGGAAGTTGAAAATGTTTTTGAAACGAATTCAAAACTATTTATATAATTCGTTTTAAATAGAAATCGACGAAATATATATATAATATAATGGCCTGAATAGAACGCGCCGCGCCACGGCAGTTCGTGAATTTCGACCATTTATTTCAAACGGACATTACGGGAGATCCGACCGTCGGATTCTCCTAAAACCGGAACCGTTGGGTTCGTATCGAAAAGAGCTTTCTAACGAATGTTATAAATTTGAAATCTAACGGTTGGATTTGGAGATACGTCCAAATCAAATTCGAAAAAGGTCGCTGTAAGTGCAGTTCGATGGCCGTTGATGGAAATCGACTGTACGGGCCTTGATAAAATTATTAAAAATAGTAATAATTTGTGTAAAATCATAAGAAATGATTTGTGAAGATTTGGGATGAAAAACTCCATATTTGAAAAGATAAAAATAGATTTTTATCGAAATGAACTAGTTTTGAACTAGAAATATAATTCTATTTATTTTTTAAATAAATAAATTGAATTTGAAAAGGGTTTTAAAAATAACCAGAATTTCCAATGATTGCATTGGAGTGGAATTGAGTCGAAATTGTCTTCGGAATATTTCGATGTTGAAATTCGTGATTATACAGATGTTGTTATGGAAATTTGAAAGATATATATTTATATCGTTATTTCCAATACGACATTTGTTAGTCGTAGAATTTGATATTGAATATAAGCCGATATATTTTCTATTCAGAGCCTTGTATTGAATATCAAATGTGATTTGGGTTTATCGTGAATGGTGTCTTCACTAACACTGTTCTTGAACCCAGTTGAGAAAAGATTAAATCTTTTTATTTTAGATTTAATGAAGTGTACCAATTAAATGATATTTAATTGGAATTGAGGTGATATTGATTTTTGGGTTTATCGTGGACAGTGTTTTAAATAACACTCGTTCTTTAACCCGATAATTAAGGAATGTGATTTTGGGTTTATCGTGAACTGTGTTTTAAATGACACTGATTCTTTAACCCAATTAACGATTAAAACTAAGTGGAGTTTTAATGAATCTTTAAATAGATTGAAAAGATCGAGAATGGAGTATCACCAGTTTTACTCCAGGCGATAGTTAAATCTTTAATTAGATTTGAACGTGTAATGGTAATTGAATTACCGATAACACTGTGGTGTTAGATATGAAGTACTACCAGTTTTACTTCATGGGATGAATAGGTTGGGATTGGGAAAATAAAATAAATGATTACTTCGGTGTGGTTCGATAATCCCGACTAGTTTGAATTGATATTCAAAGGAGATTAAAGAATAAATTTAAAGAATTTATCTTGGATAAAATTAATGGGAACTTTTCCCAAAGTATAGGAATATTTGGATAAAAGAATATTCCGAATTGGAATGAGGCGTATGTTGTGTTTGTGTAACACTTTTATAATATATACGCGAGTTATTCAGAAAGACCAGGTTTATCCCATTCTGAACAACTGATTCGACGTGGTGTCGAAGATGAAGACGGTGGTCGAAGACCAGAAGTCTTCACGTCGTTTGGGTGATTACTAATGATCTTGATTGGGCTGTACACCCTAGAAGATGGAAACAGTTGGTGATCGTCCAGACGTACTTGGAGATCGATGGATATGCGGGGTACTAGGTGCCTCCGGTTTCGTTCAGACCCAGAACGGACTTGTAAATGGACTGTGTGTCTGACATTGGATTTTAGTCCGTGTGATTGATCTCTATTAAATATATATCTGTTTGGCGGCGGAGGATTTATTCTCTTGCTTAACGCCCTTCTCTGAGACGTACGAGCTCAGGGGTTATATATTGATGGATATCAAACGCATGGAGTGAATTGCCTGTGTGGCATGCCTAAGTGGCAATTGATCGAGGCTTCTGTTGAAAAGCAAAGTCTTGTGGTGATGATCAAAGCACAGCCTGTGTGGCACAGCTTTGTGTAACGTGAATTCGCGAGTCTCGCACCCTGGTTGTGAACCAAAAACGGGAGAGGACCTCAGGGAGGGCATGCGTTTCTTTCTAGCTAGGGTGGTGTCAGTGACCTTCCAGCCCTGACATTTATATACTTTTCACCTATGTGGTTGTTGTTGTTGCGAGGCGCCTCGGTTTGATCGGACGATCCGGGTCCGATGGAGTCATTCGTTGGCTCATTTACGCCCCCAAAGGGTGGGGAAACGTAGTGTTCAGGCATTTTAATCCACATCGGTGGACCGGCCCTGTCGCTCCAAGGGCCCACCTGAGTCTGGGTCCTGTGGCTCGGGCTAGAGAGTCACGAATCGGTTGAGGACTATCTTTTGCCTCGGTTCATAGATGGAAATCCAATTTCCAAATACGTAACTTTGCGGCTTTATTTGTAAACTTATATATGGCGACATAGTGGCATGGGACGCTCATGTCGCCTATGATTGATACTTATGATTTGAAGTTGTTTTATACACTATGCACTTATAATAGTATCAAATGATTTGTTTTAAACGTATCAAGCATTCTTTGGCTGTTATAAGGGAAAACCCTATCCCCCGGCTTGCGTTGCATTGTGTGATAGGACCTGGGTCTTATAACAGCTTCATTTTTTCTTCATTTAGCATTGCGCTGTTTGTTTTATGCACTGGTATCCTTGGAAGGAAACCCGTTCCGTGTTATACGGCGAGGTCCCTTGATTTGCCTAACTTTAAAATAAAGATTTATAACTGTTTTAGTTCTCACACCAGTCACATGATGTAACACCCCGAATTTTAATTAATACTAGTATTCACTAATTACAGAATAAATAATCTCATAAGTGAGAATTGGGGGAAACGGGCCGCGTCATTTCGTTCGTCTCGGAAAAATACGCAAAATAGAGTCCGAGTTTTCGAAAATCGGAGTCCGTATGGCCCAGTTATGGCCCGATGAAGTTTGCAGAAAATTCAAAACTAAAAACAGATTTAAAAATTTAAATTTCAGATTTTGGTATGGGACAGGCGGGGTCAGGCGGGATGATTCCCGCCCTACCCATGTCGACAGGGCTGTCGACAGGCCTGTCGACAGGGGTGTCGACTTGCCTGTCGACAGGGGTGCGGCGTCCAGTGAACCTGGGTGCACCAGGTTGCACCAGGTTGGGTTCTAGGCTGGCTTAGAGGGCTGGTTCTAGAGACTTCCTAAATCTAAGGGTCCTAATCTAATCTAGGGTTATTCTAAGGGCCTAAAACACTCACCTAATCCTATAAATAAGACCCCAACCCTACCCTAATTCATTCATAATTAAATCTTGTAATTAAACTATGGCAAAATGAAACTTGATCATGGCCTCCACAAATCAATGAAGAGGGTTGCAAGCTAATCACTCTCTAATCAACCTCTAATCCATTCTTAGCATCTTAATCTTCTTCATTTGGAGTGCAAATTTGCTAGTGGTGAGTTTCTATCACTTTGATGATCTTTTGTTAAACTAAGTAGATGAGATGTGATGAGATTTATGGTTTTGTATGTGGATTAATGAGTCTTGAATCATATGATATGATGTTAACATTAATCCTATGTTTATGCATGTTGAGTATGTAAGTTTATGCAAGTTTAATATGATGTATGTTATGTTTGCATGATGCTAAATATGTAAGTTGTGGGTTATGTGATCATATGCATGTTATGCAAGTTCATGGTGATATACTATGCAAGTTACATGTATGTTAATATGCAAGATATGCTATGCAAGTTACATGTATGTTAATATGCAAGATATGCTATGCAAGTTACATGTTTATTTTATGCAAGTTACATGTTTGTTAGTATGCAAGTTACATGTATGTTAATATGCAAGATATGCTATGCAAGTTACATGTTTGTTAATATGCAAGTTCATGATGACATTATGCAAGTTTATGAGTTAATATGCAAGTATGTTATGCAAGTTAATATGCAAGTTATATGACATATTATATGCAAGTTATGTGACATGTTATACAAGATTATATGCAAGTTATGTGACATGTTATGCAAGGTTATATGCAAGTTATGTGACATGTTATGCAAGGTTATATGCAAGTTATGTGATATGTTATGCAAGTTCTCATGCAAGTTATGTGTTTGTTAATATGCAAGATGGCACCTTTGAAACATGTTCATACATATGTAAGTTGACACCTTTTATATGTGTTATGTCATGAGAACGAAATTGCGTGGGAACGATGGGGTTAATTCAATGCATAAATTAATAAGATTGTGTGAAATTAACATAATTATGCATAACATAAAATAAATGAACATAGTATGGGAATTTGCCTATTAAGTTAGGTGTACCCCTACTATGTGTTGGGAATTTGCCTATTAAGTTAGGTGTACCCACACTTTGGAGTTGGGAATTTACCTATTTAGTTAGGTCTACCCATATTCTTAAAAAAATGTGTAATTAATTAGGGATAATTAATATAAATTATGAGGGTGATTAATTAGGTGTAATTAATTGACTAAGACACGAGGTTGGACTCAGTTGTAGCGTAAAACTGCCCGGACCCAACCGGCTTAACCAGTTGCTACAAATGTTAGCCCAATGTGAGAGGTCTTAGGCACAAACTAAATACGTGATTAATGTAAAGACACGAGGTTAGACTCGGTTATGACATAAGGCTGCCCGGACCCAACCGGCTTAACCAGCGGTCATAAAAGACAGTCTAATGTGAGAGGTCTTTACAAAGGTTACGGTCTTAATTAATTAATTAAGAAACACTTAACCATATTAGCATGTAGAGGGACATGAGGGGTTAAGTGGGTGTCTTGGGTGGCATAAGGAACCTAGTGGGTTGCCTTGGGTGGCAATAGAAAATACGATTAGAATACTTAACCAAAGTGGAACATGTAATTAAAACATGATTAAAGGGTTAAGTGGGATACACTAGAAAAAGGGACAAGCTTAGGTGGGTAGCTTGTGGGAGGCCCATTTCAACCAGTAACCCATACGTATCTTTGTGGGCTCGACCCATGTCGAGGACGGGACACGCATACTGGGTTTGACTGTAAGAGGCAAACGGGTTAGCGGTGGCAACGCAAGTCCAACGGGCTTCATATGCGTGAGTGGGCCCGGGCTGGTAGGTAAGCCGTTGTTGAATCGTGTAGATATAAGCCGTGCACCGTTAATTATATCGGGTTGCCACGTTGGGGAATGGTACACCCCATGGTGGGGCCAGCACGGATATCTACGTTAGGGAGCCGATCGAATGGGGAGTAGTGTGTACACCTAGTGGATTGTAGGGCCCCGTGGCGTCTACTTGGTCACCTAGGGGTACGCAAGTACTATTAAGTTAATTTTGTAAGTCCATGGGTGGGATCAACCTTTAAGTTAGGAACGACTGGTGTGGTGCAGTTTAGTAATTTACCTTAGGAAGGGTAGATGCGTCTTTATCTTTTATCTTAGTTTAGTTGACTGCTTAGTATAGCCGTTCATCCCTATATGTTACCGTATATCAATTTATGTCTTCTCTGGTTACTTTAACGATTGTATTGTTAAAGTTATAGGACTCGCTCAGACTTATGTCTGACCCCGTTGTTTTTATCTTTTTCCCAACCCTCAGGTCCTACGGTGGATCCTAGCAGTAGTGGAGCTTGATCGGATTGCTGTTCCAGTCTTTAGGAGCTTGGATAGATGTAAAGCTCCAGTTATCCAGTTATCTTTTCTTTTGTTTTGGCTATTGTATGAGAGTGGGATTATGTACTTCTTTATTTTGATGGATATTGTACTTGACTTTTATTGTGGGTTTCTGATGTAACCAGACATGTTTTACTTCCGCTGTTATGAGATGATGTTTTAAAATTTCAAGTACTATTTATATCTGTCTTGTTGTAATTTTTCTGTTCTATATTCACTAAAATACTCCACCGATGCTATGGCATTCCCTTAGTGAGTGATCATAGCGGGAGTGGGGTGTTACACGTGGTATCAGAGCTTAAGGTTACCGGAACAGATAAATTTTTGAGAAAAATATATTTTTTTAAAAAAAATAGTAAAGGTATTATTTTTGGAAAAAGTATTTTCAAAAACATGTCTTTTAAGAGAAAAGTTTTTGAAAAAGAAAAGCATAATCCCCAATAGCCATATCTTTATCTTTCGGAATCTCCTTTTTGAATCTTTCCTCTTTCGTTTCAGCATGGCTGAAGATCTTAACATCCCGAAGGGTTTAGTTATACCACTATGGTATAGGAGGTTACAAGAGGCTAGGGCCGCGGCTGCGGGTCCAGCCAATGCTACTACACCAGAGACAACCGCTCCTCCTCCTCAGCCTAGAGTGGATAATTTTGCTAAGGTTTGCAAGGAGTTCAGGGCTATAGGAGGAAAACCTTTTCTAGGTTCAGAGACTTTCGTAGAGGCTAGAGATTGGCTTAAGGAAGTGGAAGAGTTGCTAGATATCTTTGAAGTAGAAGAGGGAAAGAAAGTCAAGTTGGCGGCTTGGTTAATGAAGGGAGAGGCCTCATTCTGGTGGGAGGTTACTAATGGAGAACGCCCTGTTGAATCTTGGGCAGATTTTAAGCAAAGGTTTGGGGCTAAGTTTCTCTCAAGGGCGGAAGAGAATCTGTTTATGGAGAAGTTCTTGAATTTGAAGCAAGGGAATCTCACGGTGAAAGAATATGTCAACAAATTCAATCAATTAGCAAGGTTTGGCATAGAGTTGGTGAATACACCGGAGAAGAAGGCTTTGAGGTTCGTTAGAGGCTTGAACGAACCATTGCAAGGAATAGCTATGACTCACATTCCTATGGGGGCCACCTTTGAGAAGCTTGTCTACATGGCACTTATGCATGAGGATGATAAGAATTCTAAGGCACCAGAGAAGAAGGGGGATCAGAAGAAACCGCAACAACAACAACAAGGCAAGGGTGGAAAAGGTAATGGTGACAAGAAGAAGAAGAAGAAGAAGTGCTTCAATTGTGGGACACCAGGCCACTTCAGCAAGGATTGTCGCAAAAAGAAGAAGACCGGTTGCTTTCATTGTGGTGAAGCAGGACATCTTGTGAAGGACTGCCCAAAGAAGGGGCAGAGGACGGGGTCTACCTCAGGAGGTCAGGTGCAAGCTCTTATAGCACCACCTCAGTCAGGGGGGCAAGTTCAGGCTCTCTCAGTTCCACCGATTCAGCAAAGAGGTAGAACTATTTCCGTTGAAAGTCTGGTTTTTCTGTTTGATCATCCAGTTCGTACTTTGTTTGACTCTGGCGCATCGCATTCTTTTATCTCATCATCGTTAGTTGAGTCACTGCACTTAGACACCAGTCTAGTTGATGATCCCTTGGTTGTTTCAAACCCAATTGGGGGCTCCATATATCTGTCTATGATATGTTTGGGTTTGAAGATTTCTATACTTAGCGTTGAGTTTAGATGTGATGCTTTTGTATTGGGCTTCACGGGCTATGGGTTGATTTTGGGCATGGACTGGTTATCCAGTAATGGTGTCGTTCTTGATTGTGAAAGGAGAGTTGTCAGGCTTATGACCCGCTTGGGTAATGCTCTCGAGATCTCTTGTAATCCCATGGAATCTGTTTTGCTAAGTTATCTTGAATCGCTCGATGCTTCGGTCGAGAGTTTGCGTTCTGTCAGAGTGGTCCGGGAATATCCGGATGTGTTTGAAGAAGTGAAGGATTTGCCTCCGAAGCGGGAGATAGATTTCCGAATTTATTTGGTGGATAATGCCAAACCAGTGTCTTTGCCAGTGCGCCATATGGCTCCTCGTGAGAGAAGAGAACTTCATAAGCAAGTAGGGGAGTTGCTTGAGAAGGGGTTCATAAGGCGAAGTATATCGGAGTGGGGAGCTCCAGTAGTGTTTGCCACGAAGGCGGATGGGTCCCTCAGACTTTGTGTGGATTATAGAGAACTTAATAAGCTCACAAAGAAGAATAGACACCCATTACCGAGAATAGATGATCTCTTTGATCAGTTGGTTGGCGCCTCAGTGTTTTCGCAGATGGACTTAGCTACAGGGTTTCATCAGTTGAGAGTGGCGGAGGACAGTATAGAGAAGACTGCTTTCCGGACTCCGGATGGTTTTTATGAGTGGCTTGTGATGCCATTTGGGTTGACAAACGCCCCTGCATACTTTGTTGATCTAATGAGTAGAGTGTTCAGAAAGTATCTGAATAAGTTTGTAGTGGTCTTTGTGGATGACATCTTGGTCTTTTCCAAGAGTGAAGAAGAGCATGCCTTACATCTCAGAGAAGTGTTGGAGACTCTTCGAGCGCATAGTCTTAAAGCTAAATTCTCTAAATGTCATTTTTGGAGAAGAGAAGTGCGATTCTTAGGGCATGTGGTCTCTAAGGAAGGGATAGCTGTGGATCCCGCAAAGATAGTATCTATCCAGGATTGGAAAATTCCTAAAAATGCTACCGAGGTAAGAAGTTTCTTGGGGTTGGCAGGATATTATAGAAAGTTCATTAAAGACTTCGCGAAGATATCAGCCCCATTAACTCGCTTGACGAAGAAGAATCTGGTTTTCTCATGGGACGTAGATTGTGATGATGCTTTCCGACGGTTAAAGAGAGCTTTGACCACCGCCCCAGTTTTAGTGCTTCCAGATGGGAGTAAGCCGTTTGTTGTTTATACCGATGCTTGTGGGACAGGATTAGGCGCAGTCTTGATGCAGGAGGTAAGGGTAATAGCCTATGGGGGAAGGCAATTGAGAGTGCATGAGAAGAATTACCCTACCCATGATCAGAGTTGGCCGCGATTGTTTTCGCACTTAAGTCTTGGCGCCATTATCTTCTTGGTGAGAGATTCGAGTTGTTCACTGACCATAAATCATTGAAGTACTTATTCTCTCAGAAGGATTTAAACTTAAGACAGCAAAGGTGGATGGAGTTCTTAGCATCCTATGATTTCGAGATAGCGTATACCCCTGGCAAGGGTAACGTGGTGGCAGACGCCTTGAGTAGAAAAAGGCTATCTTTGAGTCCATTGTTCGTGGAACGGCGAAGCTTGGAGTTTCTTTCTTTGTTCGACTTCAGACCTTCTGTTGACTTTGTACCTGGTTTGTTGGCATCCTTGGAGGTTAGACCTACTCTTTTGGGACGGATTGGCGAGGCTCAGCAAGACGACCCACAGTTGGTTGAGTTGGTAGAGAAGCTTTTAAGGGGGGAGTCGTCCAGCCATTTGGGTAGATACACCATAGATGATAGGGGATGGTTGCATAGAGACGGTAGACTTTGTGTACCGCAAGATGAGGGTTTGAAGAAGGCTATTTTGGATGATGCACATCGTTCAAGAATGACTATTCATCCCGGTGGAGACAAAATGTACCAAGATATGAAGAGAGTTTTCTTCTGGGCCGGTATGAAGAAAGATGTGGCCGAGTATGTGGCTAGATGCTTGGTGTGCCAACAAGTTAAAGCGGAGCAAAGGAAACCCGGTGGGTTGCTACACCCATTGGAAGTTCCGCAATGGAAGTGGGATAGTGTCTCGATGGATTTCATCGATGGGTTACCGAGATCGAGGAAGGGCAATACGGGAATTTGGGTTGTGGTAGACAGACTTACCAAGAGTGCCCATTTTATACCCGTGAAGAGTAAGAGGACCGCTCCATGGCTTGCTTCAGTCTATGTTAGAGAGATTGTTAGATTGCATGGCGTACCATCCAGCATTGTGAGTGATCAAGATCCTATCTTCACTAGTGAGTTTTGGAGAAGTTTGCAAGAGGCGGTAGGGACTCAGTTGTGTTTGAGCACCGCATATCATCCTCAGACGGACGGTCAGACCGAGAGGGTGAACCGTATCTTAGAAGATCTCTTGAGGCTTTGTATCTTGGATTTTGGAGGTACATGGGAGGAACATCTTCCTTTGGTGGAGTTCGCATACAATAACAGCTTTCAGTCTAGTATTGGCATGGCACCTTTCGAAGCTCTTTATGGAAGGCCTTGTCGATCTCCTACTTGTTGGTGGGAATCTACGGATAAGATCTTGCTTGGGCCAGATATGGTTAGAGAGACTTTAGAGAAGATTGATTTGATTCGTAGAAGGATGAAGGCAGCGCAAGATAGACAGAAATCTTATGCGGATCGGAGAAGGACGGATATTGAGTTTGAGGTTGGGGACATGGTTTTTGTCAAAGTATCTCCATTGAGAAATGTTGTTCGCTTTGGGTCCGTTGGGAAGTTAGCACCGAGGTTTGTTGGGTCGTTTCCTATTAAGGAAAGGATTGGACGGATGGCATATAGGGTGGAGTTGCCCGACAGACTTAGTGGTGTTCATGATGTATTCCATGTATCACATCTGAGGAAGTGCTTACATGAGACCGCAGAGGTGGTAGAGCCGAGCTTGCTTAGAGAGGTAGAGGTAGAGCGTGATGCGACGATTCGGCGAGCTCCTACTCGCATCCTTGGGTCAGAAACTAGGAAGTTGAGGAATAGAGAAGTTCAGCTAGTTAAAGTGCAATGGGGAGATGACGAAAGCAATGCTACTTGGGAGACGGAAGCGAAGATGCGTTCTTTGTATCCATTTCTTTTTGAGAGTAAGTCTTTTAACTTCTCCTTTATCGCTTGTCTAGTACTTATCTTATCTTTAGTATATCCTCTCGCTAGTATCTATGACCTTTAGATAGGGTAAAACCTATGGTTGAAACATGTGTTTGAAACATGTTATGGTTGATGGATGCATGTGGATGCAATTGTTTGCTAGTGGTTGCTCGTGGATGCATATACACACACATTAGGCACTAGATCGGCTCAGTCACTTCATGTTGCATATCGCATAAATGGATGTGGTAGTTAGATTGATGGATGTATCATGGCTGTGTTATCATATGGATGATGCATTTTTGTGTATGGTTGTGCACGCATTTAGAAATTGTATGTGTCAATAGGGTTTCGCATACATATTGGATGCATGGCACTATCATGGTTTGCATTAAGGAGGTCGACTGAATCAGTAGACCGCCTGATTTTGCATTAGTATACGGACATATACACGCACTTTCTGCATATGTTCATACATCATTAGAAGTTTCTAAGGATAATGGTTGCTTGTGGTTGATGGTTTAGTAGATGGTTGTTTGGTTGGTAGGACACGTTCTCCTTAGCTTAGAGATTTCGGGGACGAAATCCTTTAAGGAGGGGAGAATGTAACACCCCGAATTTTAATTAATACTAGTATTCACTAATTACAGAATAAATAATCTCATAAGTGAGAATTGGGGGAAACGGGCCGCGTCATTTCGTTCGTCTCGGAAAAATACGCAAAATAGAGTCCGAGTTTTCGAAAATCGGAGTCCGTATGGCCCAGTTATGGCCCGATGAAGTTTGCAGAAAATTCAAAACTAAAAACAGATTTAAAAATTTAAATTTCAGATTTTGGTATGGGACAGGCGGGGTCAGGCGGGATGATTCCCGCCCTACCCATGTCGACAGGGCTGTCGACAGGCCTGTCGACAAGGGTGTCGACTTGCCTGTCGACTTGCCTGTCGACAGGGGTGCGGCGTCCAGTGAACCTGGGTGCACCAGGTTGCACCAGGTTGGGTTTTAGGCTGGCTTAGAGGGCTGGTTCTAGAGACTTCCTAAATCTAAGGGTCCTAATCTAATCTAGGGTTAATCTAAGGGCCTAAAACACTCACCTAATCCTATAAATAAGACCCCAACCCTACCCTAATTCATTCATAATTAAATCTTGTAATTAAACTATGGCAAAATGAAACTTGATCATGGCCTCCACAAATCAATGAAGAGGGTTGCAAGCTAATCACTCTCTAATCAACCTCTAATCCATTCTTAGCATCTTAATCTTCTTCATTTGGAGTGCAAATTTGCTAGTGGTGAGTTTCTATCACTTTGATGATCTTTTGTTAAACTAAGTAGATGAGATGTGATGAGATTTATGGTTTTGTATGTGGATTAATGAGTCTTGAATCATATGATATGATGTTAACATTAATCCTATGTTTATGCATGTTGAGTATGTAAGTTTATGCAAGTTTAATATGATGTATGTTATGTTTGCATGATGCTAAATATGTAAGTTGTGGGTTATGTGATCATATGCATGTTATGCAAGTTCATGGTGATATACTATGCAAGTTACATGTATGTTAATATGCAAGATATGCTATGCAAGTTACATGTATGTTAATATGCAAGATATGCTATGCAAGTTACATGTATGTTAATATGCAAGATATGCTATGCAAGTTACATGTTTATTTTATGCAAGTTACATGTTTGTTAGTATGCAAGTTACATGTATGTTAATATGCAAGATATGCTATGCAAGTTACATGTTTGTTAATATGCAAGTTCATGATGACATTATGCAAGTTTATGAGTTAATATGCAAGTATGTTATGCAAGTTAATATGCAAGTTATATGACATATTATATGCAAGTTATGTGACATGTTATACAAGATTATATGCAAGTTATGTGACATGTTATGCAAGGTTATATGCAAGTTATGTGACATGTTATGCAAGGTTATATGCAAGTTATGTGATATGTTATGCAAGTTCTCATGCAAGTTATGTGTTTGTTAATATGCAAGATGGCACCTTTGAAACATGTTCATACATATGTAAGTTGACACCTTTTATATGTGTTATGTCATGAGAACGAAATTGCGTGGGAACGATGGGGTTAATTCAATGCATAAATTAATAAGATTGTGTGAAATTAACATAATTATGCATAACATAAAATAAATGAACATAGTATGGGAATTTGCCTATTAAGTTAGGTGTACCCCTACTATGTGTTGGGAATTTGCCTATTAAGTTAGGTGTACCCACACTTTGGAGTTGGGAATTTACCTATTTAGTTAGGTCTACCCATATTCTTAAAAAAATGTGTAATTAATTAGGGATAATTAATATAAATTATGAGGGTGATTAATTAGGTGTAATTAATTGACTAAGACACGAGGTTGGACTCAGTTGTAGCGTAAAACTGCCCGGACCCAACCGGCTTAACCAGTTGCTACAAATGTTAGCCCAATGTGAGAGGTCTTAGGCACAAACTAAATACGTGATTAATGTAAAGACACGAGGTTAGACTCGGTTATGACATAAGGCTGCCCGGACCCAACCGGCTTAACCAGCGGTCATAAAAGACAGTCTAATGTGAGAGGTCTTTACAAAGGTTACGGTCTTAATTAATTAATTAAGAAACACTTAACCATATTAGCATGTAGAGGGACATGAGGGGTTAAGTGGGTGTCTTGGGTGGCATAAGGAACCTAGTGGGTTGCCTTGGGTGGCAATAGAAAATACGATTAGAATACTTAACTAAAGTGGAACATGTAATTAAAACATGATTAAAGGGTTAAGTGGGATACACTAGAAAAAGGGACAAGCTTAGGTGGGTAGCTTGTGGGAGGCCCATTTCAACCAGTAACCCATACGTATCTTTGTGGGCTCGACCCATGTCGAGGACGGGACACGCATACTGGGTTTGACTGTAAGAGGCAAACGGGTTAGCGGTGGCAACGCAAGTCCAACGGGCTTCATATGCGTGAGTGGGCCCGGGCTGGTAGGTAAGCCGTTGTTGCATCGTGTAGATATAAGCCGTGCACCGTTAATTATATCGGGTTGCCACGTTGGGGAATGGTACACCCCATGGTGGGGCCAGCACGGATATCTACGTTAGGGAGCCGATCGAATGGGGAGTAGTGTGTACACCTAGTGGATTGTAGGGCCCCGTGGCGTCTACTTGGTCACCTAGGGGTACGCAAGTACTATTAAGTTAATTTTGTAAGTCCATGGGTGGGATCAACCTTTAAGTTAGGAACGACTGGTGTGGTGCAGTTTAGTAATTTACCTTAGGAAGGGTAGATGCGTCTTTATCTTTTATCTTAGTTTAGTTGACTGCTTAGTATAGCCGTTCATCCCTATATGTTACCGTATATCAATTTATGTCTTCTCTGGTTACTTTAACGATTGTATTGTTAAAGTTATAGGACTCGCTCAGACTTATGTCTGACCCCGTTGTTTTTATCTTTTTCCCAACCCTCAGGTCCTACGGTGGATCCTAGCAGTAGTGGAGCTTGATCGGATTGCTGTTCCAGTCTTTAGGAGCTTGGATAGATGTAAAGCTCCAGTTATCCAGTTATCTTTTCTTTTGTTTTGGCTATTGTATGAGAGTGGGATTATGTACTTCTTTATTTTGATGGATATTGTACTTGACTTTTATTGTGGGTTTCTGATGTAACCAGACATGTTTTACTTCCGCTGTTATGAGATGATGTTTTAAAATTTCAAGTACTATTTATATCTGTCTTGTTGTAATTTTTCTGTTCTATATTCACTAAAATACTCCACCGATGCTATGGCATTCCCTTAGTGAGTGATCATAGCGGGAGTGGGGTGTTACACATGACTGACCTGGGGTTTATTGTTTTAACCTAAACTCTGGGTGCCCTTATTTTCGACACGGGCAGCTAGTAGTTTTGGTTTTGCAGATTTATATTCACAGGATCCTGGTTTACAGCTGGAATGATATCCGGAAAGCTTTGTATCCGTATATCTCTTCTAGTTGTGTATTGTATTATTTTCCGCTGCGATGTATTTAAATGTAATTTAAATCTCTGATATTTCTGTGTAATATTCATTTATACTCTGTATGTTCTTGTAATCTGATGCATTGTTGTAATATACAATGAAATGTTCTTTTGTCTGCGTTCTATTTTGTCTTGTTCTCAAAACAATCAGGCGTTTCGAACGGTCTAGATCGGTTTAGCGACTGATTCGGACCGAGCGAGATTCTCGATCGTCACATAAACGTATTCATTTCAAGGTAAAACTCCATTATATACTAAAGCAGCTCCCCATTTTTAAGAACAGATCTAAAATCATCGAACTCATATTCAAATTGTATATGGGAATATAATTTTTTTAAGCTAACATGGAAAAATCATATATATTTAAGGGCTAAATATCGCAACCCTGTTTAAAACTCTCTGTTGCGTTGCCATCAAGAGGATAAAATGATTAAAAGAATCAAATCATTGCATATTTACTATGAAGGTACTAAAACTATAAATTACAGTGTAAAACAAATAAGTAATAACCTTCAACTCCAGATGAGCTTTGCTCTCATTTTTAACTAAGATTTTCCACTGCAAGTACGTGATGCTCTAAACCTTAAGGTCTCATCTTCTGTATCAACCTCATCATTTGTGGAAGAAAAATCAGTTCACCTAATAGATGATTCTCCATGTCACTAACCTCTATTAGAACATGAATTTTATATATAATTAAAAGAAAAAAATATGTAAATTAGATTCTTACCAACAAAAAAGCTTCTTCAACTTTCCTAAATGGATGAATGGGTAATTAGTAATATTCAGTTGCAAATACTCATTCAATTTGCGTGTAAACCTACCATACAGAAGAATTGGGAGTTTCCTTGATGACCTATCGACATAGGTAACGACCAGTATGGTATTTAAGGAAAGAAGGCTACCGTTGGTGATGGGGTGATGGAGATAAATCCGAAAACTGTTGTGCGCCATTGTTGTGGAGTCAGATCGCTCAATCTGAAAGAATTAATTCAACATAATTGTTTTATACTGAGATTAGGGTTTGGCTAAAAAAAACGTGATTTTTTTTTTGGAATACCCAAGCGACGGTTGAGTTTTAATCTTGGAGAAGTAAAGAAGGACGGTTGAGTAAACAATCCACGTGTCATGCTAAGATGTACTCATTTCGAAGATTGGAAAGGGGGCTTGTGAGCCACCGAAATATAACTCATCTTTAATAGTATATATATATATATATATATATATATATATATATAATTTAATTGTGCATTGACTATGCATGTTTTGGTAAAATAGCAAATAATGTTCAAATTTTGTATTTAATGTTTTTACTTATTAAACATTTATGGAAGGTTTCTATTTAATTATATATATATATATTGTAAGGCACATTCTTGCAATTAACTAGTATGAATTTGAATTACTCTAAATATGTATATATAGAAAAAAAATAAGTACATATACCATGGAGAATTAAGTACGCACGTTTGGAACTAACTGAGCATTTATTGGTACATAGTTCAATCAATAGGTTTAATAGAGACATATTTCCTAGAATAATTAGTTGCGCTAATTTTAAAAGTTTTTGATGACTTGGCACATCTCTATAAGCCTATTTTCAAACCTTGGATCTGACGTGGCTTGGTCGGTTTAGATTTAAAGCCTAAAATCTAATGGCTTGGGGTCTTCTACTCCAAATATAAATAAACCTCCACCCCTCCCCTTTTCCGACAACTCATTCCTTCTTCCATATGCCTACTCTATGTTAATTTTCTTTAGGAGTGAAATTGATTTTTAAAATAAAATATTTTATACATATAATTCTGGAAGATATTTTACAGACATTTATGGAAGATTGTTCACATATATTCTGGAATTCTATCGGGGCCATATAGGAAACAATTGTTGGTGAGATTACCGTGATTATTTAGATTTCTGATAAGTTAAAGTAAAATTTGGACAACAGTAGTTGTAAATGTTTTCAGATCTGAATTATTTATAGTTTATTTTCAAATCTAAATTATCTACATTTGCTTTCAGATTCAGATTGTTTACGGTTTACTTATAGATTCAATTTTTTCCAATCTCTTTTCTGTAATTATTTCTATCTATTTCTCCAGTTTCTGTTTAGTTAGTATTCAAATTTTTGTAAATTTTTATTTTAAGATTTCTTTTCCCTTTTCTAGTTTTGCGGTTTGTTTTAGTTATACCAAAGGCATACGAATACGTTTGAATAAGGCATAAGTCTAATGACCTATAACGGATTATTATTCTTTTCCTTTTATTCTACGCTTGGATTTGGGTAAGTCTAACTGATTTGGAACAATTGAATTGAGGCTAAATTGAACATATTGAAAACTATAACTAAAAAGGTAATAATTAAGTTAAACCTGACTTGGACTGTATAAGTACCTATGGAACAAATTATGATATAAACTTAACTGTAATCAGCATTTACATAGATATGATGATTGGAAAATCATAATAAACACGAATCATTTGTTTGCAAATTATAATATGACACGAAATAATTGAATGGATAGTTAGGCTTTAATGTGAACATATTAAATAAAAAGAGTTAAGTTATCAGCATAAGGCATTAATATGAACACATTGACTTAAAATGGTTAAGTTATGAGCCTAAGGCTTCAATATGGACATATTGACTTAAATCACGAGCAATCAAGCTTTAATATGAAAATATTGACTTAAGTTACGATCAAGTAGGATTTGATGTGGACATATTAATTTACAAGGGGGTAATTACGAGCCTAAAATTCTAAGGTCTATAGGTGGTAAAATCAAGTGGGGATTTGGAACAAATGTTATCTATTTGTTGCTTAAGATACATTCCATGTAGCATAACTTTTTTTTATCATTTTCAGTCTCAAGTAGGAGGCCAGGGCACGCACTATGCTGTGTTGTGGTTGTAAGTTAGTCCAAATAGATGTGGGTACGAGTGGGTTCTATGGTTCAATATGTGTGCATTGATCCGATTAGGGAAAATAATACATTGTGACACTAGTGGATAAGGTTAGGTCTTTTTCTGATGGACTAGGTCCTGATAAACCCAAACCCATAGTAGGAATAGATTATTCATGCTCTGGTTAGTAGTCGATCAGTAGGTAGTATTAGAAAATTTCTTACTAAATTATCTATATTGTTCTGAATTTATAAAAGTGCAAAACAGTCATCATTATCAAATCTTATGAATGAGAACAGTCAATCTTTTATGTCATTTCTACTATCTACATTCCTATTTGTTCATTTTTAGGTGTACACAGATACTTACCCTTTTATGATACTAGAACTACTATTTTATCTGTTTTCCTTTGCTTACCAATCATGCTACTGGTCACAACAACTCACTAGACTTTATACCTGACCCATTTTCCTTTCCTTCTTTCGTTTACTTTCCCACCGGTCTCTCAAGGAGGAAGTGCATAGTTTGGATTACCTAGTTGATTCTATCTTGGAGGATTCATGCAGAAGATGTATTGCTTTCTGTTTCTTTTCCATGGTTTGGTTGTATCGTTTGACTACTTGGGGAATAATAATATTATGTACTCTTATGTTGTTTTTGACTGAGATTTTAAGACATGCTATTTTGTAATAATCTAATTCTTTTGAAATAAATTTGTTTTATCATCTTAATGTAAATTTTCTTTTTCTTTCGCTGTATTTTATTAAATTTTATCTTGTGAAATCTTAGTCCGTGTGATGTTTTTATACCGTCAACGCTCTACATTTCTTAATGGGACCCTACTTTGGGGTAACGTTAAAGATGTGGGGTGTTACATTTTTGCTTATACGAATCATATAACTAAATTATATACAAATTGAATTATCTCATGGATTCAACATTGGTTTAGTTATAGCCTTGAGCTTGGTGTCGGATATTCACTAAAATGTTTAGTTTAGCTTAACAAAGGGGTTGTCCTTATTTGAAGGGTCAATGATAATGTTGTTTACATCGGTGCATTATTTATAGATTTAAACATCGCATGTTTTTCTTTTAATAAAGTAGAGATATTGTAACGACCCAACTTTCCAGTACCTCGGAAGTTGCATCATTATTTAAGAAAAGAAATAGATAGAAGAATAGAACTAAGAAAAGACATTAGAATCTCACAGCGGAACTTGGGACAATATATGACAACCCAAAATATTACTTAACATAAGTCAAGTACATTGAAATACTTCATACATAGGGATACATGTTATCACAATTACATACTTAACACTTGGGATACTAACTTGCAGATAATTCTACATAACATATGATAGATAAGCCAACACTTCTGATCCTGCCATCCAGCTACTCCAAAGTTACTTTAAAACCTGGATCACTTGTCTACTCATAATAAATATTATGAGTACCCAAGAGTTTAAGGAAAACACAGAAAATAAACTCCGGGTCAGTCATGGACTGGTATGTGTAAACGATTTATAAACAAGTTTAATAAGTCACAATGATTCATAAGACCACGCCGTGAATACGGAACGGGTTTTTACCTTATGAGATCAAAACAGTTTGCATATTTAAACAGATATTGTGATAATGTCTAGTGTGTCCACAAATAATTATAATCTAGTAGAATGCTTTCATCTCACATTCTACTTATAGTATACAAACAAAATCGTTAAGTGCTTATGGATATTGGGTTTCCAACTATGACAAGGTATGGGATCACCTTCCGGAGGTGTATCTCTAGATACGAATACACGGGTTCAACAAGAACATCTTGTAACCCGACCACACATGACCGACCACTCATTTCTCTTGAATGTATCGAATGTATATCACCAACGGTTGGGAGCTACCCACCGTTTCCCGAAACGGGTCAGAATCGACAATAGATTTTAAGAAGTAAATGAAACTCTAGATCAGATGATGATACATCCTAATGGGAGCTACCCACATAGCCATGCTGCCTGCCCGATTTTTGTCATTTCCGGTAGTGAAGCTCGAAGCTAAACGTTCCCTGACACATGCTTTTTATTTGCTTTGAACGTCACATCGTCAAACCCGCTAATCCACTAATTGATTTCTCCAAAAATATATTACAAGTATAAAGTAAGAGAAACGAATTTCTCTACCACTTATAACTACGTTTGAAAAGGTCAACGTACGTGATTAGTTAGGAGTACTCTGTCAGACGTTCGTCATACAAGTTGTCCTGGGACTGGACAAACCGAAGGTACTATTCCGTACAACCAATATCTTAGCCAATCGTTATTTAAGATTTATACAATAGCCCTTGCATTTTTACTCCGTCTTCAATATATTCAGCATACTTGACTCGCAACGCTTATGGCAATACGGAGTGGTTCTTCGGATAATAATCCAACCGGTCTCTCCATATTAACAACGTTAAAATGATCAAAAACTTTGATAGTCGATGACTTAACTATCAAATGAAAATACGTGTGCACACAACAAATCTTATTTCGAATTGAAATTTCTATTGACCAATCATCATATATGTATATATATATTGATATTTCTGTGTTTACGTATCACTATCCCTTCACATCAATCAGTCGCTGACTGTAATCATTAAGAGAACAACTTCCCAAGTATAAACCCCGATGGCCGAAACCAACATCAGATAAATACTCAGAAAATCATTCGACTTATTAATTCTAGTCAGTTTCTAATCTCAGTAATTCCCTTTTTAAATTCTTATTTCAAAAATTCATGTTCCTTTAATATTTCTATTTCGAAAAATATTAACTTAACCTCTTTCTTTTATATCACGTTATACCATGTGCGACGCGGGCCTAAAACCTTCTTATGTAAAATCTTCCCTTATAAAATCCGGTGTTAGAACATTTGGATCTCATATCGACAGTTAAATCTTTTCTTTTGATCAAATTTTATTTTATTTATTGTTGCTTTGATAAATAAAAAAAAACATTTTCCTTTTTCTCAATTTTAAATAATTTACACACTAGTTTCCATTTTTGTACCTGGTCAAAATGTCCGACGATACAATATATAAATTTTCCCTAATTTATATAATTAATTAACATTTTATTTATTTAATTATTTAATTTATTTTTGAATAAACTAACTGAATAAATCTGCCGACTTCCTAAAGTCGAGCTCTGTCCTTGGTGTTATGTTGTTTTCTTCCTCTGCCACCGCCTATGATATTTTAAATAAAAACTTCTCTTTTTATTTAATTATATAAATTTTCCTCAATTTATATTTATTTTATATTTTAAATTAAACTATTTTTAATTTAAAAACTTTTGTCAAAAATCACTTTTGTTCTTGTTTTGACCAAAGTACCGGTACCACTTTTCAGATCACCGGTGTGCACACACGAATCTGGCCCGAAATCTCGTGTTCCCACCCAACATCAGAAATCTTGCCAAAAACAAAAGTGGTACTACCACTTTTCAAGTACCACTTCAAACAATCAGCTCGCACCTTGCGTTTCTCTCCAGATCCACACGTTCGCACCCACAATCAAAAATCTCGCCGAAGCCTCTCACAAAAAAACTAAATATGAAATGCCGCTATTCTTACCCCTCTTTTCTTCCCAATCCCTCATCCCTCCTCTTTCTTTTAAATAACCCGTCTCAAATACTGGGTGAAAATATCATTTTCATTTTTACTATTTACGTGACCTGATATGTATTTAATTTTATCCGCTATCCTCACCCCTCTTTTCTTCGCAATCCCTCATCCCTCCTCTTTCTTTTAAATAACCCGTCTCAAATACTGGGTGAAAATATCATTTTCATTTTTTCTATTTATTTGCGTGACCTGCTACCATCCTCTCTTCTTGTTTACACCATCGAGTTCCCATTCCTTTTGCTGCCATCCTTTCCGGCCGTGCATTTGCTACACCACGCCTTCAAGCTCCGATGAACTGTCGATTCACCATCCATCCACCGCCTCACAACTATGATCACTGGCCTTTCTCTCCTTTCCTCCTTGACCGCTAATTATCATTCTATTTTCCTGAACTCTACTGTGTCATTTCACTATTTCAGTGTACATATGTGCACGCATAGCACATGCACAGCCCTGGTCATAAAAAGATAAACACCATAATATGCCCGGCCTATACTTACTTGACATGAAACACCAAACAAGTACACGCATCTTCACATCAGGAAACCTTGAAGGCTTAAACCCTCGGCCATCCTCCTGATACTACTTCTCTTTCTACTTCTCTACACTGTTTTCCTTTTTACAAAACCAAATGTAGTTCCAACTCTTACACTTTGCCAAAAACTCAGTATTGGTTTGTGTATATGTAATGAAGGGTAGCATCTGTCTTTGCCATCCAAGTGTACTCCAATATTTATGTATTTGCTGAAACCCAAAATGACAGTGTACACCAGGTATTTCCTCTGTTTACGGGTAGTGCATGTCTGTGCATTTGTACACAGACACCATCGTTCGACACACTATCCACCCGACCGAAGAAAGGTCCCCCAACCCCTCGCCTTGCCCACCAGAGCTCAGCCGAACTCCGACCTTGGCTTTCCCCTGACCCGACGTGCCTTCACCGCTGGTGCGGTGGCCCCACTTCGCCTCAAGCGAAGAGCAGTTCACGTATGAACTTGTGACATCCATGCGAGAAGAAAACTTACAAAAACTTATCTCACCACTAAATCTACACATTTCGAGCTAGTGTTCATATATTCCTTAGGATCTAAAGTTCATTTTGCTACTACATACTCATGCACTTGATTTATAAACAAATATATATACCTTTTTTGTTTGTTTAACTTAGCTAATGGTTAACATGTACTCACACAGGAAATAGCTTAAGTCTTCACAGTCCAAGCTTTCATATATGCAAGGAAATAATGCATTGGTACTAGATCTAGATACATATATATACATCACATTTTACTCCATGGATTTATACAGCAAATGGAAGGAATTTGCAGCCGAGTTTTCATATGAAATGATCATAGTTTCACAGAAATGCATAACCAAAACAGGGTGTAAACAGCATATTTTAAAACACAATTATACTTGCATTTATCATCAACTTGTGTATGCATTTTAAAGTAAAACATGTTGGGCATTTTTAGATCTAAGTCTCGGCTTATGCATGAGGTTACACGCGCATCACAGCAGCACACAAAAACAACATGGTTCATGGAGTTTGGCCGAGAACAAGATATGCATACAGCAGTTTAGATCTTAAATAAACACATATTGTTTTTCCCATTTACTTTTATGTAAACATATATTGAAAAGAGTGAGGTTTACTCACAGTTTAATGGCTTTGTTGCTGTGTTTTTAATGTCCTCTTTTCTTCCTTACTTTAGCTTGACTTGTAGGTCAATAAAAGTGGAGATGCAGCAGCTTATTTATAGGCTAATCACAAAACATATTATATTGTTTTCTTTCATACGTTAAGTAATAAAATCCGTAATACTCTCTTATCAAATATCTTGCGCAGGTTTTAAAACAGAGGATATGTTCCCTTGAAAGCTCAGTTTTGATTTATCTTTCATGCGAATGGATTTTGTGGAGAAAAGATGTCCATACACTTGCTTTAACCTTTGACAAAAACATTTAATGCTTTTGTCTTCCTTCTAGATGAACTCTTATAATATGATTTAGTTTACTTAGATATGAACTCACGTATGAATTCACTTGGCTATCAATTTTACACCTACTTTATTGTAATTAAACTTAAAACAAAATGGATTAACTCAAGTGCATGTTTTCATTTAATGTTGCCTGCGCAAGTCTCTAGAATCATGGCAAAAATATCCAAATCACTTGAGTGTTTAAACTCCTACTCACATGTCACTTTCCCCCTTGTCCTTCTATACTTGTATATGAAGTATTCAACTAACTAATGGGCTTCGGGTTGGAGATGTTATGGGTGCATTATCATGTGCAGGTTATGGGTTTAATACTATAGCAGCACGTTTTTTTTCTAGGCGCAGGGATGGTTTGGGCTAAGCCCTTTTTGTGTCGTATGAAATCATGGGATTTTATAGCTAGCTAGTTCAAGTGTTTTTAGTTCACATGGTTCTCTAAATTTTGCTGCTAAGCTATGCTCAATATAGGTTGCATTAAGGTCCTACAGTGGCTAAGTTAACATCCCTTAAATTCCCTTTTTAATTTCTTTTATATTTGTTTTCTCAAATCGAATCATTTCTCTAATTAAAAGTTGGCAACGCTTTAGCTACAGTTTCTTTTAGTAACGCTTTCCCCAGTGGGCTTTATTAGCGCTGCTATAGTGTTCTAATACACCTGTTCACTACCGAATTTAGCTGCACTTAATGTTGTTAAGTTTTAGCTACGCCTTATGATGTAGTAAATAAATCTTTATTTATCTGTTCTGGCCCTGTAAATGAGTTAACACATTAATTAGTTGGCTTATTTATGTATTATTCAAATTTTAAGTTCTTTCACAAAAATTTATTTTTTGTCCAGGAATTTCCGGGTCATTACAAATATGTGTGAACTGTGATATATACTTTTGGTTGGGAACATGTAATGAACCTGACACATTCAATTTTTATGCTATTTTTCGATCAACTATCTTATATTTATTTATTTTTTGAAATTTGGACTGGGCATCTTTCAATGTTTGACAATTCAATATGACATAAAATGTGGTGTGCCCAATTCATAAGATTTTGACTATTATTCTCATGCAATTTGTGTATAAAAAGAGTTACATATAATGCTAATTATAAAATTAATTTATTTGTGTTGTTTGTGACACTTATTAAATGTAATAGATCCATTATGTGAAATGTGTAATATTTGAACATTTCATTTATTTATTACTTTTGTTAAAGATTCAAATCATGGTACAACTAAAGTGCAATGTAGTATAAAAGTAATGTATGGTTACCCACTTTAAGTATTTAAATATTAAACTAAAGATAAAGAAATACGTTGGCATTTTATATAGTTATATTATGATTCAGATATATATCATGGCTACTACAATAATAATCATTATTTAGTACAACATTTACTTTGTCATTTATATATAATTATATGTGGCTCTTAGTTCTGACGTTTGTATGTGATATTTGTTATCTGATTTATGATGTCTTGTCATATTTATTTATAGAATATCATGAATATAGCCACATATTTAAAGCAGATGATTATAGGAACTATGGTTGAAATAAGTTGTGTCATGCTATAATTTTGAGATATTCATGTGCCACATAGACCTAAAGCATTTTCAAGAGCGCCTTTTAGCACTTTAAGCATACTACAGAAAAATAAAGAAATAAATTCAAATATATTTTGGTGTCACTTTCCAACTATAAGTATCCTACATTCATAATGAACTAATTGAAATAACATGTCATCAAAGTGACCTCTTTTATTTTGATAGTTCATGGAAATATTTTATATTTGTATATAGTTATTCATATGAGTATTAGCCGACCCAAAGGAAGAATAGTATTTGGCTGATTCACTTACACATATATATATATGTGGCAATAAACACGTGAAATTTATAAAAAATTTACAAGTGAATATTTAATCCACCCAAAGGAAGATTGTTATATGACTTGAATTTATTATCAATGTTTGATCAATACAACAAGCATACCACTTACAGTTAATTTTACTGTCTATAGACTAGGTATTAATGTTGTATTAGGTATCCTAAGAAGAGATTAACCTATTGTTTGACTTTACTATGACTTGATATTGTTCAAATAATTGGACTGAAGTGTCTGCTAATTTTAAGAATATTCTTACCTTATTTGAAACCATCTATATGAAATAGTAAGAGAACAATGTTGCATGCTCTTGACTTCATGAATTTTGCTTCTGCAATCAGAAAGGTTGCAACTAACCCTATTGCAGTTGATTATTCTTGTGAAGAAACTTAAGAGTTGTATAAATCAAACTGCAAAAGTTAAAGGATCATATGATTAATATTTTAGAAGTCTACAAAGATGTGTTATTTCTAGGGATAACTAATTTTAAGGAGCTATCTACTATGAATGGGAAACATTTTGTCATAACGATAAAGGGAAATAGGCACCTTTGTAGTTGTTGATTATATATAGCTAAGATAATGGAAACATAAATGAGTACTATATGAAAGGATATTAAGTGTTCTAGATCACTTTAAAAACAATTTGGTCTTGCCAAAAGAAAAGATATTGCCTCAAAGTTAAGGACATTCCAATTATTGATATTTTTATCCTCTCTAGTAATGCTGTAATCATTTTAAGGTTGTTGCTAACTATGATTTTTAAGAGCGAAATGATCTCATATTGGGATCATTTTGCATTTTGTAGTAAGAAGATAAATACTGGTAAGATTGAAAAAAGGAATATGGTATATTTTTAAACTAAAGAAACACCAAAAAAGCTACGAAGAAATGGTCTAGCATGGTCTATGGTAAAGGTAATAAATTATCAACTGAAATAACCAAAAATCTTGTATAGGTACAACAACTCACCCTCCTATACCCAATGCTAATTTGAACGACTATCGAAAGGAGAAAGGGCTAACAAAACAACTTGAAGAAGCCTTAGAGAGTAAGCCAAAATGATAAAAACAAAAGAAAAAGCAGAAATGGTCTACATATGGAGACAAAAACACTAAACTGTATCATGCCCCCTTGAAAATAAAGCAAGACAAGGAATTCACACACCATAAAAATGATTCTCAAGGTGTTACTTAAATTACTCCACCTCCTTTTGATGAAGCCTTCCTTTCCTACTTCACTAACCTATGTGGTAATCAACCTTCTGAAATTGACCTATCATTCATCTCCAACCTATTGCCTCTATATCCTTTGAGATGCAATCTTTCTTAACTAGGAAAGTGACTAATGATGACATTAGAAGCTCTATATTCACTATGAGAAAATCGGCCTCGTCAGGTCCTGATGGGTTCATTGTCTCCTTCTACATTCATTGTTGGCCAATTATCTCTTCTAATGTCCTCAAAGCAGTGCATAGTTTCTTTGATAAATCCAAAATATTAAGCTCCACAAAATCTAGTAATCTTGCTTTAATCCCTATGAATCTGCATCCTCTTTATATGACTCGATTCAAGAAATTCAATAACACATGTTAAGTTAATAAGTCTGGAAAAGTGTTGATAGTAAGGTTGAAGAGAAGATAGGAGATAATGTCTTCTTATTGAAGACATCTTGAAGAAGCAAAAATGTCGCCTCTTCTACCATTCATATGGATAGATGAAGAGGATGTGAGAAGGTTGCAGTTGATTCAGTAGTTGAATTTATCATGAAATTCTCTATGTCTGACGACATCCATTAAATCCCAAGAAATAGTGTCAAAATGTTGGAGAGACCTAGTCTATAATAATTGTCAGCGGTTTAAATTGGAATAAGACCTAGTCTTTAGGAACATTTTGCTATAGTTTGAATCTTTCATATTTTGTTTTGTTAAGGCTTTATATATAGCCGACCGTTTACTTTGCTTCATGTAATAATTTCAGATTATTCAATTAGATTTGGTTCTCAGTTCTAACATCCAGATCTTAACATTTGGTATCAGAGCCTGCACTAGGCTTGGAGAAGCAGCATCCTTCGAGTGATTAAACTTGTGAGAATGAGTGAAGATAAAACCCTAACAAAAATCTCTCACTTTGACGGGCACTATGATCATTGGAGTGAGTTGATGGAGAATTTTCTTAGGGCAAAGGGCCTGTGGAGTTTTGTGGATAAAGGTTTTGAGGAACCGAGTGACAAAACTACACTGAAAGATGTACAACGAGCGCAGCTTGAGGATGCAATAACCAAGGATCATCAGGTAAAGCACTATCTTTTTCAAGCTATAGATCGATCTGTTTTCCAATAGATATTGGATCATCGCACTGCCAGGTCTGTTTGGGATTCCATGAAGCTGAAATTCGGTGGAAATGCGAAGGTAAAGAAATCTCTACTTAACTCTTTGAGAAGAGAATTTGAAATTCTGACCATGAAGAATAACGAGATAGTCACAGATTACTTTGCAAGAGTTATGACTGTTGCCAACCAGATGAGGAGCAATGGAGAAATTATGGAAGATTCAAAGATTGTAGAGAAGATCTTACGAACTCTAACTGAGAGGTTCATTTATGTTGTAGTGTCCATAAAAGAGGCAAAGGATACTGAAACCATGACGGTTGATGAACTACAAAGTACACTGGTGGTTCATGAACAAAAATTCAAAAGGATGAGCAGCAGCGAAGGTGAAGATCAAGTTTTGAAGGTGGAAGGTAGAACTGGAGCTAGAGGAAGAGCATTGGTTCCCAGAGTCAGGGGACGTGGGCGTGGTAGAGCTAACTTCAACAAAGCAACCGCAGAATGTTATAATTGTCACAACCTAGGGCACTTTTAATACAAGTGTCATGCATGGAACAAGGAGTCTAACCATGCGGAATTAGAGGAGGAAGACGAGCTTTTGTTAATGGCGTACATAGAGATGCATGAAACAAAGAGAAAGGATGTCTGGTTTGTTGACTCGGGTTGCTCAAATCACATGTGCGGAGATCCGGGTATGTTTACAAATCTGGATACTGGTTTCACTCATTCTTTCAAACTTGGAAATAATACAAGAATGACGGTCATTGGAAAGGGATCAGTAAAATTGGTGTTGAATGGGGCTAAATTCTTCATCAGTGATATGTATTGTGTACCTGAGTTGAAGAACAACTTGCTAAGTGTAGGGCACCTTCAAGAAAAGAGGGTAGCTGTGTTGTTTCAGGATGGAGTCTGTAGTTTATTTCATCCACAGAAGGGTAAGATGGCAGAGTCGGTAATGAGTGCTAGTAGAATGTTTATTTTGTTGGCTGAACCATCTGTTTCAGCTGCAGAAACAGAATGCCTTCAAGCTGGCATTGTCTCAACTGCAGAAGGAAAGCATCTTCAAGCTTGCACTATGGGTCAGTCCAAGTTGTGGCATCATCGATATGGACATCTAAGTTACAAAGGTTTGTGCACTTTGAATTCATAAAATATGGTGTTAGGTCTGCCACAGATCACTCCATCGAATATTCTTTGTAATGCATGCATGAAGGGCAAACAACATAGGGCTCCTATTCCGAAAGTGACTCGCTGGAGAGCAACAGAAAGACTACAGCTGGTTCATGCTGATCTTTGTGGCCCTATCAAACCAAGTTCAAGTGGTAAGAAGAGGTATTTACTATGTTTCATAGATGATTTCTCTAGAAAAACGTGGATTTACTTTTTGACAGAGAAGTCAGAAGCATTCATTCATTTTAAACGTTTCAATATGTATGTGGAAAAGGAAATTGGTTTACCTATCAAAGGCTTGAGAATGGATAGAGGCGGAGAGTTTAACTCTGCAGAATTTGACGTATTCTGCAGAGATCATGGAATAATAAGACAACTGACTACAGTGTACACTCCGCAACAGAATGGAGTGGCTGAACGTAAGAATCGAACTCTCATGAACATAGTGAGAGCAATGCTTGTGGAGAAGAAGGTACCAAAGTCATTCTGGCCGGAAGCAGCTCTTTGGTGCATTCATATACTAAATCGCTCGCCTACACTAGCGGTTAAGAACATGACTCTAGAGGAAGCTTGGAGTGGGGAAAAACCATCAGTTAACCACTTTACAGTATTTGGATGTGTGGGTTACGTGCATATTCCAGACGCTAAGAGGGTTAAGCTTGACGACAAGAGCGTGAGCTGTGCATTGCTTGGTTATAGTGAGCGATCTAAAGGGTACAAGATGTATGATCCAGTCAATGATAAAGTGATCATTAGTCGTGATGTGGTGTTTGAAGAGGATCATATGTGTGATTGGGATTCTAGTGGTAGAAAGGAACAAACACAAGAGCTTGAGTGGGAGGATAAAAATGAACCACCTGTAGTGGAAGTAGAAGGAGGAAATGCTAATGATAGAAACATGCAGGAAGAAGAAGCTATGGGTGATGACAATGTAGTTGATGTTGCTGCTGCACCTGCTAGAGAAGAAACTTTAGAAGCAAGGGAGGGCAGGATTCGTAGAGCTCCTATATGGACCTATGATTATGTAACAGGCGAAGGCTTATCCGGAGAGGAGGAAGCAAATATGGCATTAATGGTAACAACAGATTCATTAACTTTTGAAGAGGCGGTACAGAGTGCTAAATGGAGACAGGCAATGAATGAAGAGATTGAACCAATAGAGAAAAACCAGACCTGGAACTTGGTGGATTTACCTATAGGACCTAAAAAAATTAGTGTAAAGTGGGTTTATAAAACCAAGTTCAACAAGCTAGGGGAGCTTAGCAAATACAAAGCAAGACTTGTGGTGAAAGGTTATTCACAACAGCAAGGAATTGACTACTCCGAAGTATACGCACCAGTGGCTAGATTGGATACGGTTAGGATGATCATTGCTCTAGCAGCTCAAAGGAGTTGGAGGCTACATCAATTGGATGTAAAATCGGCATTTTTGCAAGGGGGGTTGAAGGAGGATGTGTATGTAGAGCAGCCTAAGGGATATGAAAAGAGGGGAAGTGAACAAAAGGTGTATAAGCTGCGAAAAGCTCTATACGGGTTAAAACAAGCGCCTAGGGCCTGGTTTAGTTGAACAGAGTCTTATTTTCTGAAAGAAGGTTTCAAATGCAACCCCAGTGAACAAACACTCTTTGTTAAAAAGAAAGGAGTTGATATTCTTATTGTAAGTGTTTATGTTGATGATTTAATATTTGCAAGCAGCAATGAAGAGTTATTGAGTGAGTTCAAAAGTTCCATGAAGAGGGAGTTTGAGATGACTGACTTGGGGGAATTGAAGTTCTTTCTTGGAATAGAAGTCTTACAGAAACCTAATGGCATTTTTATATGTCAAAGAAAATATGCAGGTGAAGTTTTGAAGCGATTTGGGATGGCAGAAAGCAACTCAGTGAGAAATCCTATTGTTCCAGGCCAGAAGCTTTGTAGTGATAAAGATGGATCCAAGGTAGATGCTACAGTATTTAAACAAATGGTAGGAAGCTTGATGTATCTCACCGCCACTCGACCTGATCTTATGTATGCGGTATGCCTCATTAGTCGATACATGGGGAATCCTACACAGTTACATTTTGCAGCCGCCAAAAGGATTTTAAGGTATCTGCAGGGGACAGTTGATTTTGGTGTGTTTTACAAAAGGGATGGTGCAAGTGATTGGTTGGTTTCACCGACAGTGATTACGCAGAAGATGTCGACGACAACAAGAGTACTTCGGGGTATGTGTTTATGATGAGTGGAGGTGCAGTTGCTTGGTCATCAAGAAAGCAGCCCATTGTAGCATTGAGTTAAGAGAAATGACGGCTCCGTTGTGTACAAAGTCTCTTTTATTATATTTTATGTTGGGCTTACAGTTATGGGACTAACCCATATAAGTTAATTGTCGTGTATAAATATAAAGGTTGTGTACCTTGTACAATTATCAGTTCAGTTTTACATTTCCTGTAATAACATTTTACAAAGCATTTCCTTCATTATCCAATCTTTTCTCCATTGCAACTTCTTCAACTTGGTATCAGAGCCACCGTGTGCTTCTGAATCATTTCTTGTTGTTGATCAATTTCTGAATCATTTCTTGCTGTTGATCAAGATTCAGATCTGAGTGGTTATTTTGGTGTCCATCGGAGTATATTCATCACTCGGACCCTCTCATCAAAGATTTCTTGAATCTTATCCTCTGAGAGTTGTTGTCTCATTTAAACTGATCTACCTCGCCTACAATTGTAGCTGCAGTCAATTTTTTTATGAGATTGTGTGCTTTTCCTCAAGAAATTGATCAATATAAACAAAAAAAAATCTTTACAGTTGCGTCAGTGCCATCCTGAAATACCATCAGAACTTCTTGTTTCTTAACAGAAACAATTAAATTGGTGTTTTCATCATTTTGGTATTTCGGTTGCAGTCCTCAGCAACTAATCAATTTTTTAATTGAATCTCAATTCAAAGCTTCTGGGAAAGCCATACCTTTGTACTTTATGAAGATCCTTCATTCAAATTCTTCAGTATGACAAACACAAGTGACTCCATCCCTCAGGTATCCAGCAATCAAGTTAATCCAAATCAGCAAGACCAATCCAAGATTTGATGAAATCCATCATCGAGCCTCAAAGCCAGCTGATATCAATACAACTCGATGAAACAAATTACCTATTATTGAAATTACAGGTAGAAACCGCAATTAGAGCCTATGGTTAGATGATTACATTCTTGGTACAAAAATTGTGCCACCAAAATTTATAAGAGATAATGAAGGAAAATTATTTCCTAATTCTGAATACACTTTGCATCAAAGGCAAGATGGCCTAGTTTGTGCATGGATGATGTCATCCATTGGACCAACAATATTACCACAATTAATTGGTGTAAAAACTGCTCAAGAAGTATGGGAAAATGTTGAAAGAAATTTTTGTACACAATCTTCTGCTAGAGTTATGCATCACAGAAGGCAGTTACATAGTATTAGAAAAGGTGATTCTACTATGAATGAGTACTTTCTAAAGATCAAGAATATATGTGATCAATTAAGTTCTGTTGGACAGAAGATACCTGAATCTGAGCAAGTTATTGCTATTGTAAGCGGATTAGATAATGAATATGAAGCAGTTTCTGCAGTCATCCTGTCTATGGATCCTACACCTTACAATATGTATATTCCACTCTATTATCTCATGAAGGAAGAATAGAGCACAAGAAAAGCATCAATTCTGATTTATCTGTCAACTATACTAACTTTGGCAGAGGTAAAAACCAAGAAAGAGGGGGTGGTTCAAGAAATCGGTCCAATAACCAAAGAGGTGGCTGGTCTAACAGAGGCAGAAGAGGAGTCAGAAGCAACAATTATGTAACACCCCACCTCTGCTAGGGTCACTCACAAAGGGAATGCACTAGCTTTGGTGGAGCATTATCTAGGTAAACATACACCGAAATATTACAAGACAGAACATATAAAACAGTGGAAGAAGAACCAAATTTCATTTCTTTAAAATCTAGAAGGTCTAAAGCCTTTTACATCAAAAAGTTATTAAACCCATTACATCAAAATCTGTCTTGCAATAGTAAAGAAGCATAAAAATATAGTCATAAATCATTCCCCAATAAAGCAGCAAAGCAAGCCATAGCCAAGAGAAATCCAAGCAGTACATGAAAGAGCCTTAGAGCTTGTAAGATCTGAACTAAGCTGTATTCCCACCCAGCGAACCTGGGGGGGGGGGGACGGAAGAAAAAGAGGCGAAACAAAACGGGTCAGTCATAAAGACTGAGTAAGTCCTAGTGACTTTCAGCATAGAAACAAGTAAAAGTAACATGACATGTATAAACTGAAAGTAAACATAAGGATGATGACAAGATAGGCAAGTTAAACTAAGATAACAAGATAAACTACGGTAACAAGATAAGCTACGTATAGCATCGCATGTTTAACATTCTCTGCACCAACTATACTAGTACCCCAACCCGCATCATCCCTTCCATGTATATGTACAGTCCCTTGCCATATATCGTACGGGTTTCATCACGCATTTCTAAACTACTTCAACATAGTGCTGCCATTCTTGAAATTGTTTGGACTGCCACCCTTGTTCTGGCTAGGTTTCCTTATCATGTGATATCGCGTGTTCAACTAGGATTTATGCCACCTAGGACCACTAGGGATTATGCTACCTATGGAACGTTTACTAGGTTCATTTAGGGTTTATGCCACCTAGGACCACTAGGGATTATGCTACCTAACGAATTCCACGTAACGATCTATTAATCGATCGGCTCCCTACAAGTCCTAGCTCGTTCATGTGTTTGTGTCATACGGCCCAATCACGAAATGTAGTCACCTGTGCTAGGTCCACCATAGGGTGTATCAAGCCCTATGGTGCCAACCATCGACACGAATCAAGCACGCACAGATAAACCTACTGATGCCCAATGCCTGCTTTTTCTGCTCCGGAGTGTGTGCATGCCCGCACTCCGTTAGAACCTACACCGGCGCACCCACACAACCGTCGTTCTGGTCGCTTACAATCAGCCCAGTAATCGTGCCCCACAATGCCTAGTTCCAGGGTACCATGATACATCTAGTGGGTTACTGCTGAAATGGACCGTGTAACTAGGGTTTCCATCTAGTAGGTTAAGCGTTGTCATTCAAATTCGAGACTTAACCCATCAGTCGAGCATGTCAAGTTGGTTAAGTGTTGTCATTCAAGTTCGTGACTTAACCCGTCTACGTGTCATGTCAAATTGGCTAAGTGTTGTCGTTTAAGTTCATGACTTAGCCCTACGAATCATGTGTCAAGTTGGTTAAGTATATTCAAGCGGTTCATGACTTAACCCTATCAAATCATCGTGTTAATTTGGTTAAGTATATTCAAGCGGTTTGGGACTTAACCCTATCAAGTCATCATGTCAAATTGGTTAAGTATATTCAAGCGGTCCATGACTTAACCCTATCAAATCATCGTGTTAAATTGGTTAAGTATATTCAAGCGGTTCAGGACTTAACCCTATCAAGTCATCGTGTCAAATTGGTTAAGTATATTCAAGCAGTTCAGGACTTAACCCTATCAAGTCATCGTGTTAAATTAGTTAAGTATATTCAAGCGGTACATGACTTAACCCTATCATGTGGCATTAATTCATTAGTGCACCCCAACCTCTCACATCAGACCTGTTGTTGTGGTCACTGGATATGTCGGGCGGTTCCGGGCAGATTTACACCACAACTCAGTCTGACCTCAGGTTTCAAGTGCGATATGACCAACTACCCACATTGGATCCTATTGTTTGCAGTAATTGGATTTGCCGGGCGGTTCCGGGAAGATTTACACTGCAAACTCAACCCAACCTCGAGTTGGCCATTTTCATGTTCATTCTAAGTGTCATGACCATGTTCAAGTTTCATGTCAAGTTCGTGTCAAGTTTTCAAGGCAAGTTTCGTGTCAAGTCGATGTCAAGTTCGTGTCCATATCCAGGTTCAAGTTATAACAGCGTTCATGTTTCAAGTTTTGCCTTTTATCAAGTTCATAATTCATGTTCATAACCAATTCATGTTTTTGCCTAGTCTACCCAAACCGTATTCCCATCGCACGTGAACGTGAATCGACCTATACTACAAATAAATCCAAATCTCGAAATATAGAGGGAATAGCATCAAAACTATGATAGGAAAAAGGGACTAGCATAAAGCAATAAAAGGGGTTACAAGACTAGCATGACATAACTTGAGATAATTGGCTACAACATCAATGGCATATAGGATTTCAAATCTAGCAAGATAAGGTGATAGTCATGGTAAACGCTGACATAAAAGAATAGGCATGCAAAGGCAAGCCAAATACAAGAATAATGGATCCAATGGTTTTGGTATGCATAATAGCGAATAAACTAAGCAAGTCACACCCTTGGTATGAGATCCAACAAACTGCAGATTCGGTATAAAACATGGGTTTCAATCAACTATAATAGTCCCAGGTAACTAACCCCAATAGTCATGGTCATAGGTAGAAATCTCGTAACTAAGAATCCTAAGTGATTAATCACAATAGTCATGGTTAATTATCCAAAGTAGTTCTAGGAAATAGTCATAGGCAATTAACAGTAATAGTTTCAAAGTCATGGTCCTAGATAATGGCCTTATGTTCATAATCATAGATAATAATTCTCATAGTCAAGAGTCATAGTTGATTAGTCACAATATTCTTTGTCATAGTTATAGACAACAGTCTTTCGTTCACCGTCATAGGCATAGGCTTAGTCTTATTAGTCATAGGAAGTCTTATGTTCACCGTCATAATCATTGGCATAGTCATATTAGTCATAGGCGGTCTTATGTTCTCAGTCATAGTCCTTGTCCATTAACAATAGATTCAACGTCATAGGCATGTTAAGGTTATAGACACGAGAGAGTTTGATTTACAACATGAATAGGTCCAAAGCAATATTCACGAAAGTCAAGATCCAAGATGAACAAGAATAGATACGAATCAATTACCATACATAGATCCAATTCCAATTTACAACAAGGATATTACGTTTACAGCTTTTATCTAAAAGTAACGTGAACTTACAGTGCGTGGATCGAGAATTAGAAAGCAGAATTTGATTGTTGAATCTCTATTTGATCGATTGTGTTCCAATTGAAATCCCCCAATTTGCAAATCCCTCAGCATAGTCTTGATGGAGAAGGAGCAGTCCTTTTTCTTCCTTTTTATCTTATTATTTTGATTATCTTAGAAGCAGCATAAGGACAGAAAGAAATGGTGTAGAAAAAATGAGCCTAGGGGGCTGTTTATATTGGGTTAGGCAGACGAATCTGGTCAGAAAACGAGCCTAAATAAATCAGAATGCATCTAGTTCAGAAAAGTGGTTCGGGAGGCAGGTCGACCCCCAGGTCGACACTATGGTCGACCTGGTCCCTGGGAGGTCAACACTATGGTCGACCCCCAAGTCGACCTGGTCCCTGGGAGGTCGACCTGGTCCCTGGGCAGGAATTTTCCCTCCCAGCCTGTTCCGGGGTTTGAATTCGAATTTCGAATTCGAATTTCGAGCTATTTTTGATTCTGAAAATCCCTGAAACTTCGGAGGGTCATATCTCCCTCATACGGACTCCGATTTTCGAAAACTCAGACTCTATTTCATATAAAATTTCGAGACGAACGCAATGGCGCAACCCGTTTCCCTTGATTCTTGTTTTAAAAATTAATTCTGCCTTGATTTCTTATTTTAACATATTATAAAAATACGGGTTGTTACAAATTATCATAATAGTAATAATAGGATCAGATGTCAGATTTTTGATAAGGTTGGGCATAGTGCAAGTAAATGCTATTTTAGATTCAACACCAATTATACTCCACAGCAAAACAGTAATGCAAATGTTAACATGGTGAGTGTGCCTAAAGATAATAATAAAAGTCAAGCAGAGGTGCAAAATACTAAAGCATCAAGTGCTGATGATGTGTCAGATGACTGCGGGTATCCAGATTTAGGTGCTACCAACCATGTCACCAACAATTTGAGCAATTTAAACTTGGGAAACAAGGAGTATAAAGGTAAACAAAATATTATTGTTGGTAATGGTAAACTTGCACAGATAACACACACTGGAAATGCAAGTATTGATGGAACAAAACAATTATATTTAAAAAAATTATTAAGAGTTCCATCAATTAAGAAAAATTTAGTGAGTGTTTCCCAATTTGCTAAAGATAACAAAGTCTATTTTGAATTTTATCCAAATGCTTGCATTGTTAAAGACATACTGACACAAGATATTATGTTGCAGAGTAGAGAACATAAAGGATTATACAAATTTGATTTCAATAGTTCTAAGAATCATGAATATGTTGAAAATAACTGTATAATGTCTGTAATGAATGATTCTATTTCTCATATTGACTTTGACTTGTGTCATAGTAAACTAGGACATCCTAGTGTTAAGATTGTCAAACAAGTCATGAATGATAATAAAATTCCTGTATGCAATATTCATGATTCGTATATATGTTCTGCTTGTCAATTGGGGGAAAGTCACAAACTTGCATTTCCAGATTCACAAACTAGTTACACTAGACCCTTAGAATTAATTGCCACAGATTTATGGGGTCCTGCTTCTGTGTGTTCAAATTATGGTTACAGATATTACATATCTTTTATAGATGCCTACTCAAGGTTTGTATGGATCTACATGCTGAAATCTAAATCTGAAACTAGTAGTACTGTAATTCAATTTATTAAAAAGGTTGAAAATCTCACTGGTAATAAGATTGGTACTTTGCAAACTGATGGTGGAAGAGAATTTCTACCATTAAAATCCTTTTTTGAAAATAAGGGTATAGACCATAGAATTACATGTCATTATACCTCAGAACAAAATGGCATTATTGAAAGGAAACATAAGCATATTGTTGACACTGGTCTAACTTTATTAGCTCATGCAACTATGCCTTTAAAATATTGGACTGATGCATTTTATATTGCAGTACATTTAATCAATATCATGCCTACAAAGGTGTTGAAATTTAAATGTCCTCAAGAAGTCTTAACAAAAATCAGACCAGATTACAAGCATTTAAAAAAAATTGGATGTCAATGTTTTCCTTGTTTAAGACCCTATAATAATCACAAGTTAGATTTTAGGTCAACAACATGTACATTTCTGGGGTATTGTAATAAACAAAAGGGATATAAATGTCTTGATAGTAAAGGAAGAATTTATATTTCAAGACACGTTAGATTCAATGAACAGGTATACCCTTTTAGCAAAATGAATGCAAATGCTAGTGAGAAAACTATAAGTTCAAGACATGTTGTATCTGATATACCTGATGAGGTGGAAGTTTTGGTGCCATAAATATCAAAAGAAGCAAGACATCAACACTAGCTCTCAACACACTATGCCTTTCAGTAGGCCAGATCAAGAGCAGCAACTTTCTTCCAGCAGTGATGAAGTCATGGAGCTGCAAAGTCATGAAAATGATAATTCAAACAGCAGTCAGACATCAAACGGAAATAATTCAAATGATAATCAAAATGATGTTGCTGAAGATGCTACAGCTAGAACTGCTTTAAACCAACATCCAATGCTTACTAGGGCAAAATGTGGTATTTGTAAACCCAAAATTTTAAACACTGTACTTTTACATGAAGAACCTTCATCTTTTAATGAAGCTTCTCAACATGAAAAATGGAATGCGGCAATGCAAAAGGAGTACAGTGCTTTAATTAATAAGGGTACATGGACACTGGTTGAAAAACCAGAGAACAGAAATATTATTGGTTGCAGATGGCTCAATTTCTAAGTACAAAGCAAGACTGGTTGCAAAGGGGTATTCACAACAGTATGGTTTTGATTTCTCTGAAACCTTTTCACCTGTTGTGAAACCAACCTCAATTAGAATCATATTAACCATTGCTTTGCACAGAAATTGGAGCATTAAACAACTAGATGTTAATAATGCATTTCTCAATGGTGATTTGCAGGAAGAAGTGTACATGGAGCAGCCTAAAGTCAACATAATAACAAAAACTTGGTGTGCAAACTCAACAAGGCAATATATGGTCTAAAGCAAGCTCCTAGAGTATGGTTTGACAACTTAAAAGCAACACTTGTTAAACATGGATACAAATCTGCAAAATCTGATAACTCAATCTTTATTAAAATTTCTGATATTTCATCCACATATATCCTTATTTATGTAGATGATTTTATTATTACAGGGAGCAGTGAAAGTGAAATCAAAGCTATTACAAGTATGCTGAACTCAGAATTTTCTATTAAGAATTTGGGTGATCTCAATTATTTTTTGGGAGTTGAAGTTAAAAGAATTGCAAATTCTGAAATGCATCTTAATCAAAGAAAATACATTTCAAAAATTCTACTTAGAGCTCAAATGGATAAAGCTAATCCTCTACCTACACCAATGATTACAAACATTCAGTTGTCAAGCACAAGGGGGAGCCTTTTCAGAATGGAAAATTATATAGAAGCATAGTTGGTGCTCTTCAATATGCAACAATAACAAGACCTGATATTGCCTTCAGTGTCAATAAAGTTAGTCAATACATGCAAAGTCCTTTAGACAATCATTGGAAGACAGTTAAAAGGATTCTTAGATATTTGAAGGGTACTATTGATCATGGTCTTATTCTTAAAACTAGCAACACTTTGAATATCAATGCATATGCAGATGCAGATTGGGGAACAGATTGTAATGACAGGAAATCTACATTAGGTTATTGTATTTTTCTAGGAAAAAATCCAGTGTCTTGGTGTGATAAAAAACAGAATACTGTTTCTAGATCAAGTACAGAAGCAGTGTTTAGAAGTGTTGCTAGTACAACAGCTGAAGTTATGTGGAATGAATCATTACTGAGTGAATTACAGATAGTTACACCTTAAAAAGCTACTGTATGGTGTGATAACGTTAGTGCCATATCATTAACGTCTAATCCAGTGTTACATTCGAAGACAAAGCATGTAGAGTTGGATCTCTATTTCATTAGGGAATAGGTAATTAAAGAAAAAATAAAAATTGGGTATATACCGTCAGTAGATCAGAAGGCAGATATTTTGACGAAGCCTCTTTCCAGACAGGGTTTTCTGAAGCTTAAAGAAGTGCTAAACATCGATGCTCCAGACGTTGTTCACAGATCGAAGAGAACTGTTTTTATTCCTGATTTCTGATGAGCTTGTTTCTCTCTTGATGTTGCAAATCTACTGACAAGTGGTGATTAAGCTTGAAATTCACTGGATTCATCTGTGTTGATATGCCTTCTCTCATCATTCAGAGTTGTCTTGTCGAAGGAGTCGCCATTTTTTTATCTCGAAAGCAAACCCTAGCTAGGGTTTAAAGGGGAGAGTTAAGAGAAATGACGGCTCCGTTGTGTACAAAGTTTCTTTTATTATATTTTATGTTGGGCTTACAGTTATGGGCCTAACCCATATAAGTAAATTGTCGTGTATAAATATAAAGGTTGTGTACCTTGTACAATTATCAGTTCAGTTTTACATTTCCTATAATAACATTTTACAAATCATTTCCTTCATTATCCAATCTTTTCTCCATTGCTACTTTTTCAACTCATTGTCATCAACAGAGGCGGAGTATGTTGCAGTTGTAGCATGCGCATGTCAAGCGGTTTGGATGAGAAAAGTGCTTAAATAAACCAGTCATGATCAATCAGGTGGTACAAAGATAATGTGTGATAACACATCAGCCATTAAGATGTCAAAGAACTCGGTTTTTCATGGCCGCACCAAACACATTAGGGTCCGTTATCATTTTCTTAGCGAGCTTAGTAAAGAATGTGTTATTCATATGTTATTTTGTAGTTCACAATATCAACTTGCAGATTTGATGACAAAGCCACTTAAGTTTGAAGCTTTTAAGAAACTAAGAGAAGAACTGGGAATGTGTGCTGCTGCTGATGTGAACTAAGCTTCAAGGGAGGGAATGTTGGAGAGACCTAGTCTATAACAATTGTCTGCAGTTTAAATTAGAATAAGACCTAGTCTTTAGGATCATTTTGCTATAGTTTGAATCTTTCATATTTTGTTTTGTTAAGGCTTTATATATAGCCGACTGTTTACTTTGCTTCATGTAATAATTTCAGATTATTCAATTAGATTTGGTTCTCAGTTCTAACATCCAGATCTTAACACAAAAGCGTTTGAGAAATCCAGCTTAACTAAGGCACATCTGACGTTCTTAGAGTGATAATAGCATATAATTTCTTGTACAACAGTCACGTTATTAGTTAAGGGTCTGCTAAGGTAAAATATGTTTTTCTAGAGCTAATAAAGCAATTCATTAGAGGTTGCAGCCAGTTAGCAAGGGCCTTAGTTATAAGCTTGAAGACTGTATTACGTAGAATAATTAAACGAAAGTCAAAAGTTACCGAGGCTCGCTCAATCCTCGAGATTAGGATGACATTGGTATAATTGAGTTTCTAAATTAGGTCAGGTAAGGAGTTAAACTCTTAAAAAACATTGAAGATGAAGTATTTCAAATAGCCCTAGTTATGCTTGAAGAGAAAAGATGGGAAACCGATTGCCTAATGCCTTATTTGCAGCTATACCAGAAAATACCTCCCAAACTTCATCAATCTCGAAGTCTCGACCATTAATGGAGGCATGGAGATAGCCAACTGCTAGAACCAATTCAGGATGTTGGGAGCGTTGGAAGACTCCCTAAGATACGCCTTGAAGTGAGAGGTGAAGTCCTTTTAAGATTTTAATTTTTCGTCAATTAATGCACTGTCCACCATGATAGAAGATATTTTGTTGGTTCTACATCTGTCACTGGGAATTATATGAAACTAGTCGTTATTAAGATCCCTTTTGCACAACCATGCATTGATCTCGAAACTAATGTTTCTACGTTAACTTATCCTAGCCCATGATACAATTAAGTTGGTTCTCCACCGCTAACAAGATCAGATCTCTCAACGATGGTAAGGAAAGAGGTACCCTCCTTGATATAGAGATCCAAGATTAGATTTCATCGATGAGCATTCCTAGATCCGATGGATCCCGAAAGTCCTTTTAACCACTTTTTTAAGGTGGATCAGAACAGGTAGAGTTTACTGACAAGAATCAGAACCGTAGATGCAAGTGCTAAAAAGGAAGTCGAAATTAATCTTCTCAATCATATCATTGAGTCCAAGCTTAAGCGTCTACAAGTTTCTAATTTGAAAGGAGGTGATGGAATCCACCATCTCCAAAGTCAAAAGGAGTGGGATAGTGGTTGGACATTAACGACGGTTAGTCAAGTTGGAAAGAAAGAGCGATGCATGCGAGAGTTAATCCTCTGCACCCAAAATTATTTATCTTCCTGTTCCCAACCAATCAGATTTTTGGGTACAGGTGATTTTATTTGTGCTTGTGCAAGTAATATTAATGAAATATCTATCTAATTTAGCTAAAGAGGTAAGAGATTGCTTGTTGGAGTAAGTGAAGGTATTCGAAAATGAAATTGTTGAAAGTATGCATATCTAGGATGAAGCCAGAATCAAAACTATGTTCAGAGGGAAACCTAGCATACTAAAGTCATCTGAATGGTCGACTGACCGTTAAACAAGGAAAAAAGGTTCGAATGTGCGATCCATAAAGAAATAGTATCCAAAAAATTGTGCATACCGAAAACACTAGAAAAGGCACAAGTTATCGAATTTGAGACATCCTTAAGAATCACATAGAGGACGTTGGTTGCTCTAGCTACTTGCAAAACATTCCATTTGGATTTGTGCCAAAAGTCCTAACCCTACTTTAGTCCCTACCGAGTCCAGAACAGACCAATCCAAGAGAGAAAACACCCCAACACTACTCAACATAGAAGATAAAGGATTAGCTAACTTGGAACACTGGATAATAAGAGTATCCAAATACATGCCATAAATAAAAGCATGTATCACTATTACATCTTAGGCCTACAACATTCCACGCCAGCACTTATATATAAAAGCTGTCTGCAGGGTGAGTCAGCTTGAATGGCACCACCAAAATTTTTGATAAAATTCATGTCTGGCTCCAAGTAAAAGTCTTTGTCATTTGAGTTCATGGCGCAAGCCTTGATGTTAAGAACCCACCACACTAAAGGGTCTAGAATGTTCTATGCATGCTATTTTACATCATGGTTAAAGGCCTAAGGTAATAAGTAAGAACGACATATTAACTGACTTATCCAACCAGACTTTCACAAAAGAAATTATATAGTCCACCGTGGCCTAATTACAATGGTCCAATGTGATAAAATTGCCAACATCCTTATGAAGAAAAGGTAGTTGGACAAAAATATACAACCACAAAGCACTAAAATACTCTCTTATGTAATATGTTGTAAATTTTCAATATTTATTGGGAATTTTGTGGTTTGAGACGGTAATGGAGGAGAATAAATGTCGTACTTCTGACTTCAAGGATTTGCGGAGCAAATTCTTTTAGACAATAGTTCAACCCACCAGGTACAAACGGGTTAACGAACTATTGACTTCAGGATTCGCTTTAATTTTTTCTTATAATCATTCCAAGAATTCGGGAGTCTCGAAATAATAACTCCAACAACAAAAGATTCAGGGAGATCAATACCGGCATCCTTAAGTTGATTTACCAACAGCAGTATTTCACTCACTTGTCCAATTATGGACTTGTTAGTGACCATTTTGAAATCCATAAAATTGCATATAAGAAATTTCTTATTATTTGCCTCAGAGATGCGATATTTGCTTTCTAGTGCAGTCCAGAGTGCCTTCGCGGTGTCCAAGGTCCTGTGAGCATTGTATATCGGAGTTGACAGTGCATTCAGAATGTGTCCTCTGCATAGAAAATCTTCCTCTTTTCGCTTTGCCCTTTTAGCTTTTAGTTCTGCACTATCCTTATCGGTTTCCTCCGGTATTTTCTCCAATCCATCTTCGAGAATATGAAATAATTTGACCGTGATCAAAAAGAATTTCATAATCTCTTGCCAACGAGTGAAATTCTCTCCATCAAATCGCTCTAACTTCGTCAAATGCTGATATTTGGTTCCAACATATCCTGTGTAAATGAAACTAAGAAGTTTCTATCTTCTAAATTTGATATGAAAGACCTGGGAGAGGCTGATGTAATTTTAGGAATTAAAATCATTAGAAAAACAGGGGAGTTATTACTAACTCAATCTCATTACATTGAGAAGTTCCTAAAGAAGTATAATCATTATAATGACAAACCAGCACCAACTCCTTTAGATCCAAGTATAAAATTAGAAAAGAACACTGGACGCACTATTTCTCAATTGGAATATTGCAGTATTATTGGGAGTCTTATGTATGCTATGCATTGCACGAGACCAGACATCGCACATGCTATATGTGTATTGTGTCGATTTACGAGTAATCCAGGTTTCGAACACTGGAAAGCCATTTCTAGAGTCTTAGCTTATTTAAAGGGAACCATAAACTATGGTTTATCTTATAAAGGTTATCCTGCTGTAATAGAGGGATATAGTGATGCAACCTGGAACAATGTAGAATCGAAATCCAAGTCTACGACTAGATGGATATTTACATTAGGAGGCGCTGCTGTGTCTTGGGCTTCCAAGAAGCAGACTTGTATATCTGATTCAACTATGTTGTCAGAATTGATTGCACTAGCAGACGCATGTAAAGAAGCGGAATGGCTTAGAAATTTGTTAGTAGAAATCACATTATGGAAGAAGCCATCTCCAGCAGTCTTGATTAACTGTGATAATCAAGCAACGATATATAATGTTTCTAATAAAACATATAATGGAAAGTCTAGACATGTGGGTCTAAGGCATCACATGGTGAGACAGTTACTCAAAAGTGGAGTTATAACTGTTGACTACATAGAAACGAAGAAAAACTTGGCTGACCCACTTACAAAGAGTCTTCCAAAGGCTATGGTTTCTATAAAGTCAAAAGAAATGGGACTAAGGTCTGTGAATGAAGATTGATCATCCTTAACAGAAACCCAACTTGTGTCTTGAAAAGGATAGACAAAGTTCAATGGGTACCAACAAGTTAAGGAAATGATTATGGAACACTAAATCAATAATCCCATAATGTTTAGTGTTGGATTCTGCATGAACAAAGGATGGATAAATATCCTTAATAAGTCTAGAAACCCTTAAAGGTGTCTCGCAGAAACACCTTAAGTGACTTACCTATATGAGTATGGAAATCAGGCCGTTTCCTAGGAAAGTAAGACCGCTTTCTAAGTAGACTCATGAACCAGGATTTAAGCACATGGCCATTAACGTGCTGAGCAAAACAGAACACTCTAACTAAGGAATACAACATGTGTGATGGTTCCGACTTTATCATTAAGGGATACTTGGTTCAAGATTCGTTCACCATAGAATCTCGATAGAGTTTTGAGCGGTTTACACTAAGTAGAAGTTCAAATCCAAAAGATACTTTTATTTATGTGTTGTTTCCACGATGATGCAAAACTTGATCTTAGAACTACATAGGCTTGATCCCACTTGGGTATGTAGGAAGTCACATTAGTGACTCAGCCATCCTCTTTAATTATTTTGAAAATTGGGGGAGATTGTTGTAAATTTTCAATATTGTTTGGGATATGGGTTTGTTTTTTGAAGAGGGAAGCAAGAATGGAAGAAGATAAGGTGTAGGGATTAGTCCCACATTGCAGAATATAAAGGAGTTTGTCTCTATATAGGTAAAAGCTTGATACATGATATCAAAAGAAAGAAGAGAAGGAGGACTAAGGCAATGGGCCTTGAGCATGAATTTGGCATAGATAATAATCTTTAAAATGTCAAAAGATGGGCCTTGGGCCTTGGGGCTCTTGGGGTCTCGTGATCCATTAGACCGATGAAACAGATCAGTCGACCGGCCAAAACTCACCAGTCGACCGTTTTATTCTCTGTTTGAAAACGGTCGACCGGTGGCTTTTGGGCGGTCGACCGGTTTCATCCTGAAGGGATGCGACAGTCTAGAATCGGAACGGATACAATCGTTTCGAATAGTCGTCACGTTTCGCTGCAAGGATACCTCTTCTTCATCGTTGGAAATAGCGACGCTTTTCGAATAGCAACAGATGTGACTGTTGCAAATAGACATCACACTTCGCTGTCTATAAGTATCAACGCTCAGAACTGTTGCAAATCACTGAGAATCCTTCTTCTTCCTCTACAATTCTGCTACGCCATTGAACTGTTGCAAAACGGTTCTGTCTGAAACACTTGTATAGTGTTTCGATTCTTAAACTGTTGCAGAATTGTCAACTTCTACTTTCTCTTCTATTCTACATTCTAAATTGCATCATCAGGAATAAAATATCAGAGTGTTCTTGGTCGGATCAAAATCGTACAAATTTTGAATCCGATAACGCAGTTTCAAGGCTTCATTGAATCCTGAAGTCAATAGTTCGTTAACCCGTTTGTACCTGGTGGGTTGAACTATTGCCTGAAAGAATTTGCTCCGCAAATCCTTGAAGTCAGAAGTACGGCATTTATTCTCCTTTATTACCGTCTCAAACCACAAAATCCCCAACATAATATCCCTATAGAGTAACCATTACCGGGATGAATTGTTCTGTACCCATTTTGGGTGTGCCCCATGTGCCCACCCAATGGAAGCCCCCTGATTTCCACCTTTTGCAGTTAAGTCCCTCAATTATCACAAGGATTTAATTGCAAAAAGTGGAAATCAGAAGGCTTTCATTGGGGGGCACGCCCAAAATGGGTACAGAAGAATTGGCCTTACCATTACCTAGATTGACGTGGAATGCAAGGCTACGCTAGAGGTCTTTGATTGATCAAAGACCATTGACTACGAAGAAAGCTACATGCATTTGGGAAAGGGTAATGATTACGGTATTTGAAGAGAAATAGTAAGCACAGGTTTAGGTATTGTGAGAAGTAGGATTAAACTCAACGTATCACCCAGAGCTATAGTCACGGTGCATGTGGAAATGCAACTAACTCTTTTTTTCTTAGTCTCAGCAAATTTTGCAATGTATCGAATAGTGGTCATACTTTTCACGTCAAAAACATCAAAACGGATTTTTTCCAAAACTTAGCCACATTCCCTGGTAGCCCATGCCTAAAACATTTCATATTGGCTTAGAATGATCTTCAACATGCGAAACATCCACTACCTCTTGGGCAAAGAAACCATTTTAACTAATTTTTGAAGAATGATGGTATAAGGCCCAAAAAGTAGGGGTCAGAAAAGTCGGGATATGAGCGCATTTCATAGGGATCGGTATGATTCAAGGAGTGGAGGAAACAATAGACTAGATCTATTTCCTGACATTTTTCCAAATTAATTTTCGGATGTAGCATTTTCGATTTTTGAATTCAAAACAGAGCGACCTCCAACAGCCTCAGAAGGGAACAAACGATGTCAGCATATCTAAGACATGGAGTAGTACAACCAATATGCAGACTAGATTTATCTAATACTAGCTTCCAAACACGTTAGGTTGAGCTGCCTCTCGCCAATGGAGGGATCAAAGGCTATAGAGCGCTAGAAGCCGACAAAACCAAAGGCCAAAGTATGCCTATTTATAGGGGTGAAGCGAGGTGTTCATTCACTTAAACGTTGCAACCATTTGGAACGGTTCGCATCTGTTGCAAACTGGCGCGTCCTTTCAGTTCAAATTCTAACAGTCTAAAAGCATTGCAAAATTTCCCATCTTATTCAAATTTTAATTTTCGGATCTGGTTTCTTAAGGGGCAATAATCTGGCCCATTACAGTTTAAATTCAATCCAAAATATTTAATGGATCGAAAACCCGTACCCGGTCTAGTTCGGTTTGGTCGGACGGATGGCTGTGGTGGCATGCATGCGCAGTGCATGACTTTCCTCCTCACAACAAAGCACGCATTTACGAGCCTCAAGGTCTCAACCTTCTTAGGAGAAAGCTATTCTTATACAAGAATATTTTCTCTAATACCCATGACGTGGGACTTCATGTTTTTTTCTTAATTCTTTTTTTTTCTCCCCTCATCAAAAACAAACTCAAACCCCAAAATGTTTTAAAATTTACAACAATCTTCCCTCATTTTCAAAATAAGAAAAATAAATAAAATAGATGGCTGAATCACTTAGAGTGACTTCTTGCATACCCAAGTGGGATCAGGCCAATATAGTTCTAAGATCAAGTTTTGCATCATAGTGAAAATAACACATAAATAAAAGGTATCTTTTGGATTTGAAATTTTGCTTGGTGTAAACCATTCAAAGTCTTATCGATATTTTATGGTGAACGAAACTTGAACCAAGTATCCCTTATGATAAAACCGGAACAATCACACATGTTGATTTTCTTAAGCAAAGTGTTACGTATTGCTCAGCACGTTAATGGTCATATGCTTTTAATCTTGGTTCATAAGTTTATTTTAGAAAGCGGTCTTATTTTCCTAGGAAACAACCGTACTTCCATACTCATATATGTAAGTCTCTTAAGGTGTTTCTACGATACACCTATTATGGTTTCTAGACTTAGTAAGAACATTTATCCATCCTTTGCTCTTGCAGAATCCAACAGTAATATTATGAGATTATTGATTTAGTGTTTCATAATCATTTTCTTAACTTGTCTGTACCCATTGAACTTTGTCTATCCTTTTCAAGACATAAGTTGGATTTCTGTGAAGGATGGTCAATCTTCATCCACAGGCCTTAAACCTATTTCTTTTGAATTTATAGAAGGGTGTGTTTGGCACAGGTCCCTATTAAGTTTCAAAATTAGGCTAGGTCCGGTCCTAAACTTATTAAAAATTACATCCCTATTTTCGAAAATTCATTAAAAAAATATAAAAAAATCACGAAAATTCATATTTAAATTAAACACGAAAATATAAAAAAATTCAAATGAAAAAACAACCGAAAAACACATCAAAAACAAAAAATACATAAAAACAGTGAAACAACAGTTTATTGCATCGTAGGATGCATATATTTGAAATTCTTGCACGTAGCTGTGCATCTATTTCATTTATGCATCTGTATTGATTTTTTTGCATGCATGCAAGTAATACAGAATTCTTGCATACAAGTATGTTATAATTCGTAGGCATGCAAATCAGTTCATAATTATATGCATACTTGTATGCAATAAAACAGAATACTTGTACATATGTATGCAACAATTCGCAGACATAAATATTAGTTCATCTTTATTTGCATACATGTATGCTATAAAATAGAATATTTGCATACTTGTATGTTAATATTCATGCAGAATTTCAATGTAAAATCTTTATGAAAAAATTGCATATACATGCATGCATGTACTTTGAATGCTTGCATATATGTACGCAAGAATTCATGCAGATTTTCAGTGTAAACTGCTTCATGGATAGTTGCATACATGTGTGCAACTATTGAGTTTACTTGCATACATGTATGCAATTTTTTTTCCGTAATCTTCTTGAAATATTTACTTTTTTCGGTTTTTTTTATACAACAACGCACTTTTTTGTGAAAAACATGTAACTTCAATTCTAGGAACCCACTTTGTATTTTAGACTTACCCTGGATGTCGTTTAAATTAGGAAACCTAATAGGGATGTTAGCCTAATTTCCATGTAAAGGACCGTAAATCCGTACCCATTTGAGCTGATTGATATTCTACACATTCAACCCAAAGTGTACGAAAAATACAGATCTTTAATTGAAAGAAAATAAGAGGATGAGAAGAGAAAGGAAGAAATATTAGAATAGAAGAATAGGAAGACAACACAGAATCAAAGTCTCACATCACAGTGGAACAAAATATAATATAGAAATTAATATTTATGATAACTTAAATAAATGTACTTACAAAACATCAGAGTACATCGATATATCTAGACAGTTATAATAACATGTCCTCAAATACAACACACAGCGGAATAATATTAGAAATCACACGTCTGGGCTCCTCCGGCTCGTCTCTGAACTTCACAACATTCGATAACCTGAACCTGTTACTCAGGCTGACTCGACACATTACAAACGCCATGGATTAGTCTGGTGAACCTGCGTGAGGAAAAAACTCACTAAGTTTATAGATAACATCCATATTGCTTAACTTTGAAAATCCCTTTGAAAGAAGGGTAATAGTAAGACCAGCCCACACATAAACACGGACGGTTTTTATCTTATTATAACCAAACATTTTTGAGATCAATAATATTCTTATATTATAATAGTGATGTAAATCAAGTAAATAACCAATAGTAAAACGCTTGCATCTCACGCTCTACATATATACAATATAAAAAAAAACCGCGGGGTTATTATTGAGGAATGGATTCCAACAGACAAGATATGAGATCACCTTCTGATCAGTGTACTCTAGAGGGTATACATTGGGGTTCAACAAGAACATCTTGCAACTTGGCTGACCGATCACTCATTTAGCTTGAGTGTAATATTGTCACCTACATAGTCGTCCGTCCAACCATAATTCGTAAGATACAGAAACGAAAAGAAGAACAAAATTGAATTTTCTCTAGATCAGTGACAAATATACCCTGCTTGGGAATGACCCACCTAGCCATGCTGCCTTCCCGATTTTTGTCATTTCCTGGTTGAAGAGGCTAGATGCTACGTTATCTTCTAGAACAACACACTACCATTTACTTTGAATGCAACATCGTCAAATCCGTAAATCACATATTGATTATACAATTACACACTGGATGGTAAAATAAAGAGAAGTTGTCTTCTTCCCACCAACTTGGTATATTCATAAAAATCAACGGGCATGGTCATTGGAAATACTCTGTCATACATTCGTTCATACAAGTCATCCAGGAACAGGATGAACCGAAGGCACCCTCTTATCGCATCCAAGGATCAGTAGCAAGTAGTCCTTGCAAATCCGTAAATCACCCACGACTGAATCACGTCTGAATACCTCTGGTTGCAATCCCAAAGAATAATCGACAAGTAATCCTTCCACTTATGAAGATCCACCGTCTTCAATGGCTCCATCTTCAGTCAGCACTTTTCATGATTTTGCATTGATTGGTTGGAATAGTTTTCAAATGTAAGTTCGATCCCGGTCTTTCCGTACGAATAATCATTGGCCAGATTTTGATAGTTGGTTATTTAACTATCAAAATAAAACAACCATTCATCCATAAAAGGGAAATGAATTCACTGATTCAATACTCATGATCATTTGGCCTCTTTAATTAACCATCGGTTAATTAACTTCTAAAATCTTTAATCCTTCAACGTTCGGAAAACATTTCCATTTCAATTATACTATCCAAGTTAAAACATAGTCTTTAAATCATCAACGCTTATTAACTCACTTCATTTATCCAACTCTCACCATCTAACCTGACCATTCCTTAGTCAATAATGAAGTTAATCAAGTTGGGGTATAATTACCTCTCAGACCTTAACCAAACAACATTATTAACTTTGAAATAGACAGAGTTCACAACTTCGAATATCAACACTCACTCTCGTATCTTCTGAATCCCATTTAAGAATCCTTTATCTTTACGGAAATCGGTTATAACAATAATGTTATAACCCCTGCTTCCAAAATATTCAACCTTTAGAAATGTACTTTTATTTATCAATCTAAGTAAATAAATATGTTATAAAAATGAATAATTAAATCTTAGTTAAAATAGAAAATAAAAAGTATTTTCCTAAACTCGACGTAATTGAACCCCCACGTATAACTCTTTATCCGAATAATCTTTTATTTGATAAGTATTACGAACTTTGGAGTACGTTTCTTATTCTGAATTTCAGCATAAATTTCTTTGTTTATGTCAACTCCCTTTAAACTTAGTTTAGGTTTACAAATCCATATCTTTAAAACTCATTTGGACTTTATAACTCATATACAACATTGATTCATTTAATGAATTAAATCTTCAGATTATCATTTTGATTATTATAAAATATTAACCCATTTCAATGTTTTCTTGAAATCGAATTGGTTTACTTTTCATTAACTATTATTATAATAGTTAATTTTCACATAAAGGTAATTCAAATAATAATCAACTTAAATAATAATTAATGATTCAATAATTTTTTTGATAATCGATACTCGGTAAACAGCTGGTTCAGACAACTCAACGCATAGTTAATTTATTTATCAATTTCAATCATTCCTTTTAAATAAATTTGACTTAGGTCATTACCTACATTTATAAATCACATTATAACTGTTGTCGGGAAAAAAATTCGCATGCCAACACCCAATGCGTATGTGTGAACAATTATCCAAATAAGCAGTAAATAATGTAAGTGCGGGAGACGCAGCTTTTATAGTGGTTCGGCACTAACACCTACATCCACTTTATAATCACTATTCATTATATCTTTTGTCGATCACAAAGTTGTACAAGTTCGGACAATAGCTAAGTTCAAAGTGTTACAATAGAATAACAAAATATATGTTTATTCTACAATTTGACCAAATTGCTCGTCTTCTTCCTCATTTAGAAGAATTGACTTGTTTAACAATATCCAAGTTTAGTGTTCATGTCCATGAAGTTCAAGGGTAGCATGATAATCCTTGCTATTGTTCAAGTGTTGAGGGAAAACATGCATGTCATGTTTTAATTATCCTTCTTCTTCTTCCTAGAGATGAGTTGACTTGGTCAACTATAAGCAAAACAAGATTTGATGCCCAAGAGGTCTAGAGACCATGTAACTATGCTTGCTAGTCTCCAACAAGCTATGGAATATGTACACACCTCCTTTAAATTATCCATGCCATGTCCAATGGCCATGGAGGAGGTGTTGGAAGTCATTAATGAGTGTTTGGAGCTCTCAAGGTCCAAAAATTCCAAAGAAGAAGGTTCTAAATGAATGCCAAGGCTTGGGGTATTTATAGGAAGAAGGTTATATGGAAGTAGGTGAGCAGTGGGACCCACAGAAGCCATTTTTGCACCTCTGAAAGAAGCAAACATCAGGAAATTCACACCCCCCGTCCAGGGGTGCGAAATTTCGAACCCCGCCTGGAGATTCGAAATTTCATACCCCTAAGGGGTTCGAAATTTTGAATCCCTCCCGAGGGTACGAAATTTCATATCCTTAGAGGGGAATGAAATTTCGTACCCCTCCATGGGGTTCGAAATTTCGAGCCCCCTGGAGGGGTATGAAATTTCGAACCCCTCCCGGGGTACAAAATTGATAAGGAGGAGGCTGAACTTCTTGGTGCTGAAACCTTGTCATTTTTAGTGTGTCGAAGCTCTTCAATGCGAAGCGAGTGAATTCAAATTTTGATGAGTTCAAACTAAAGGGATCTGAGCTTCCGACATGGAGAAAATCGGATGAATCGGGCGGTGCCAGACCCCCACCGGGACTGTGGGGTCCCGGACACCCACCGGGACTGTGGGGCCCCGAACCCCCACCGGCACTGCGCTCGGACCTGCTTGACGGCTCGCCTTCGGCACGGATAATGGTTTTCTTAATAGTTCATTGGGCCCGTAACAGGTCATCTGATAGAGGTTTCAGGTCTCTTTGTGTTTGCAACGCGACTTCGACCCTACTGCTTTGTGTTTTTTGACGCTTAAGCGCGTTGCTCACCAAATACTTGACATGTGACAGCTTCGACAAAAAAGCGTGTCAATAATAACCTAATTTCATTAGTTGAAATCATTAAAAAACTTATTCACCGGGATATGGTTTACAAAACCCGTTTTATAAATACATTACCATTTATAACTATTTTTATCGATGGTACTAAAGAGGCAAATGTCTACTAAAGTACCGAACCATGAAATATCAGTCCATTTCACATTCAATAACAATATATAAAATCATTTTGATAACATTATCAATAATATTGAGGAATCCGATTTGATTCCTCTGACCTGTCCGTCCCTGCAACAAATGGGTTATCCTAATTTCAGTATAGTAATATTTTCATCATAATAACAGAAATAAACAGTTTATCTAATAACAGTCAACAATCAATTAACAACAATCATTCAATCATCCAATTATTTATTAAATACGTTTATATTATTATAAATGTAACCAACAAGATAAGTTACCTTGGTTGGAAATATAATCGTTAAAATAACGATCTAATTCGATTAAATTAAATAGACGTTTAATTTAATCAATGAATATTAAAAATATTCAGCATTCATGCAAACAGACATCAAACCATCAATTATCAGCAACCATTGCACACAAAATAAAAACCCTGTTTGTATAGAATATAAACGGATAAACTAAGTGAGTTGAACTCACCTTGGTCTGATTCGTCATCCCAAAACGGTTCGTTTTCAGTTAAATTTAACAGTCATTCCATTTAACTGTAAACCCTGGTTGTTTCCATTTCAGTCCAACTGTTCCAGACTGAAGCGCTCGTCACGATGATTCCAACGTATCCCTGGCTTCTTGGTTAACACAATTCATCTTTGTTTCCATGTTATGCATTTCTTTCCGCTACATACTTATTCCACCGTGTTTTCCTTCCACTATGTTACCATTTCCTTCGAACATGGTTCTCACTCCCCAGCAGCCCATCACCATTAAAGACACGCACCCAATTCACACTTAATTTTTCCCATGCCAAAAGACAACCCACGTCATATATCCCCTCTCCTTAGTTCAAGTAAACTGCTCATGTTGTCAAACTTTTCCCATACATTCTTAGACCTCATACACTTGCATACTCCATCACGCTGTTGTTCCTTGTTTCACCATTTTTCTCTTCTTTAATTCTTCTACAATGTCACGCAAATCCATCCAGTTAAAAACCCCACCCCACATGTTGGAACACACTATGCCATTCTCCTTCTACCCCATATTCCACAGTCTATGTCACTATCGCAACATTTGCATGCTCATCCATGTTACTCCCTCCACTTAACTGCCACTTCACCACAAACTACCCACTTCCTTTTTTAAGTCCCAAACTTCTCCACTTTATATTCTTCCCTACGCTACACCGTGCACCCATTGAAACAGTAATCCCCTCCATGCTTCCGCCTTGCTCACGCCATGCAGTCCTTCCCCACAGTTAAACCGCGCAGATCACTTCTCTCCACAAACGCCTTGCCCAAGCCCCATCCAGTACATATCGCATGCGTTGCAACTCCTTTTCGATCTCTATACCCATCGACCACCACCTATACCTGCGCCGACACCTCTCCTCTGACCCATCCAGTTGCAGCTTCAGTCGACCATGCTTCACCACCTGCACCACATCTTCTTCCTCTCTCCGCAAATATTCCGCTTCATTGTTTGTTTCATCGTCTGGTGTCTTGATTAAAAGCTTACGTTTATATATGGTAGGGAAAGTTTGTTTATTTTTCTTCATGATGAGAATGAAGCGACTGAAGCAGTTCTTTCGTTTGTTTTAAATGGTGGAGTTTATGAATATAACTTGCTAAGAAAAAGAACCCTGCAGTATATTTATACATGAAGAAAAGATAAGAACGATGTCTCCATCGTTCGTACATGGTCGATTATAGGTTTAGTTGACCATTGAAATGAAACTCATATTGCTGATAGGACATGGCATGTGCGGATAGATCGGTAGCTGTGGGAGTCTCATTTTGGTCGATTGTTCAAAGCATGTTTGGCACGATTAATAAATGCTGATAAGATATTACATAAAAGATGGGTTCGCAGTGTATTCTCATTTTCTTGGTTGGGTAGGTTTTGCGGTCACTATAGGCATACGAAAATATATTGGTTTGACAGGATATAGTTATTTTACGCGGTTATTAAATTATACGGGTATTCACGTTAAACATTTAATATTCACGCCATCAAACACTAACTCCAAACTCAATGGAAACAAATAAACCACTACATCTTAGTGTTCTGGTCCCAACGAAACTGATTTCATTGAAAACGGACTCCGTTTGCAGAACGGGATTATTTTAACTTATCGGTTTACCCTTTAAATTGAAAGTACGGACAAAACAACTCCAAATAGCTCCAAACCGAAAATCTAGCAATAACTAACCGTACGTATCCCAATAAAACTTATTTTGTCAAAAACGGAGGTCGTTGGAAAAGAAAGCTATTTCTAAGGCCGATATAATAACGATAAAATAGAATTAAATCCAAAACAATTCAGTTTAAATCATAATAAAATCGTATTTCTCCAAGTGAAGTCTTACACAGCTTCAAAATAAACCAATATGGATTTTCAAACTCAATATCCTAAAATTCAAGTTAAAACGGTATCCAAATATATAGAAATTCCTTTATATTTATTAAATAAACGTTATAATTTATAAAAGATTTCCATAGCGACTATTTGAAAATTTGAATTGGACATAACTTGCGATCTATAAGTTGAAATTTTAATTTTTCTCTTACATTAGAAAAATATTATCAAATCGATTCAAACGTTTCTTGTTTCACAGAAATCTGACTTATATCGGATCCTGTATATTCAGTTAAAGTTCAAATCGAAAATTACGAATTACCATGGCGTTTCAAGTTCGTATCAAAATTATATATATATATTCGAACTCTATTTTATTAAATAAACTCGATATAAAATTTATTGATATCACCAAATCAATATTTAAAACAGATTTAAATATTAGTAATTAATGTTCAAAAATCTGGGACGTTACATTCTTTCCCCTTTAAAAGAATTTTGTCCCCGAAATTACAAGGTAAGAAGAATGCTCGAAACTCAATTAGTTTAAAATAATTAATTTTGAATCATTACCAAAAAATTCAAACTCTTTAAAATTTCGTCAGCACCTCCTCTACACGGCTCGATTGGTACAATTTCAACTGCCACTCTAGGCCTCAACCTCTCCAAAAGAAAATCCAAAGGCTACCCAACTCAGGGGTATAAAATCAATCACCAACCAATAATATTAAATCAACTTCCATGGCCTTCTGGAATCTGCACTTAACTCTACTTATAATACAATTAGCAAATAGGGTCAATTCATCTAGTTTCATTTCATAACCGATTTTATTGCCAACTCGTTATACTGGAATTTAATTTCAATCCTTTCAACTCCTTTGTTCACCCGCTTGATGAATTTCAGCATTCAAATAACAAACAACCAAATCATTTGAGTTATATCCAACACTAATACTTACTGGTCGTATCTACTTTAGTTTAACATATTTTAACATCAATCAATAGATGTATGTTTGATTTTTATTCAATTATCCATTCGATTTCCAAATTCCATACTTATTTTTATTTAATTTCATTTCTTAAGTTAATTTGAACTTCGAACAAGGAAATCAAAACAACCAAATAACCGATAGTACTATACAGTAAAAAATTATTTCCTTTTTCTATATAAAATATAATTTAGGTAAAATTATTTCATTTACCCTCTTTATAAAACAATATTGTGTTGACTTCCAGTTCAATACGATTTCCAAACACTTGAACCGATCAATCAATGCAATACAAAACGTTTTCATATAAAATCTACAAATATGCTCTCTCGTATATACACTCAAACTCAATCTAGGGTGTTACTAACCATGTCTTTACTGAGTTATGCCACAGAGCCAAGGCTAATTCTGAACCAATAGCTTTGATACCAACTGTAAAGGCCCGTAAATCCGTACCCATTTGAGCTGACTAATATTCTACACGTTCAACCCAAAGTGCACGAAAAATACAGATCTCTAATTGAAATAAAATAAGAGGATGAGAAGAGAAAGGAAGAAATATTAGAATAGAAGAATAAGAAGGCAAAACAGAATCAGAGTCTCACATCGTAGTAGAACAAAATATAATGTAGAAATTAATATTTATAATAACTTGAATAAATGTACTTACAAAACATCAGAGTACAGCGATATATCTGGACAGTTATAACAACCTGTCCTCAAATACAACACACAACGGAATAATATTAGACATCACACGTCTGGACTCCTCCAGCTCGTCTCTGAACTTCACAGCATCCGATAACCTGAACCTATTACTCGGGCTGACCCGAGACATTACAAACGCCACAGATCAGTCTGGTGAACTAGCATGAGAAAAAAACTCACTAAGTTTATAGATAACGTCCATATTGATTAACTTTGAAAATCCCTTTGAAAGAAGGGTAATAGTAAGACCAGTCCACACATAAACACGGACGGTTTTTATCTTACTATAACCAAACATTTTTTAGATCAATACCATTCTGATATTATAATAGTGATGTAAATCAAGTAAATAACCAAGTACTAGAACGCTTGCATCTCACGCTCTACATATATATAACTAGTGCGAACCCGTGCTTCGCACACGGGTTTGGGTGAAAGTTGTTATAAATTTGTAATAATCAGAAACGAACTAAAACAATTTTTTATACTTCAATTTTGTTAATTGACAGTAATAGTAAGTATGGAGAACAAATGCAATGCTGCAAAGTCTAAAACAAAGCAAACAATGTCCAAGATACCACGCGTCCTAAGATACCTAAAGCTTAAATTAGATTATGCTTATTATTTATTTTCAAACTATCACAGCTTATATAATAGCAACGACTTGTTTTACTTCCAACTAAAGTAGGGTGATTCCATGAATAAAGTGAGCTATGCACATGCACAACAACGACTTAGTGTGAAACCGTGTTATACATATAGGAAGGTAAAATTTGTTTTTAAAGAAAATGAACTTCACTAACTATGTTACAATATATTCTAATATCTAATTCGCAGGCTGTATTCCTAAATATTTTTTGATTTAAAGAAAAAACTTTTACAATTATTTATATGAACATGATATAATGCAAATTTCAGCATAAGTTTTCTTTAAATTATATATTTTTGAAAAATTTTGACATTATGAATGCTTAAAAAATTGATCATAAAGGTATTGAAAATGAATGTGTGTACGTTCACACCATTATCAATTATATAATATGATAACGATAAAATGCAACAAACAAACATTCGATAGGAAAACCTTATAGAAGGAGTAGTAGACTCTATGCTTTATGGAAAATTGTCTATTTCATAATTATTTATATGTACATTCATATATATATATATATATATATATATATAAAAGTGTTCAATAGCACCCCAAATAGTGAGCACCCCAAACCCTTACATAAACCAAGCATTTATATTAATTTAAGTTAGTGGGAGGTGAGAGAATGAGTGGAGGGAGAGAGAAACATAATATATGGTGGTTTGGGGTGCTGCACTGTTTCGGGAGCTACTGAACGCTCGTTTATATATATATATATACATACATATATATATATATATATATATATATATATATATATATATGTGTGTGTGTGTGTGTATATATATATATATATATTAAGAGCTCCAAAAACAGTGTTGCACCCCTCTAGTCCCGCATCACATTCTCGTTTCACCCTCTTCCCACTAATTTTCTCCCCCCATTAACTTATTAAATTATAAATAAATGTCCTAAAATGGAGTTCAAAAGGGTTGCAACCAAATAAGGCTGTCGTGGAGCGTGCCTCTATGTGTATGTGCGTGTACACACACGCACGAAAAAAAGAAATTTACTTAAAAAACATACTCTATGAAAGCAAATGATCCAAGAACAGACACTTTTATTTTTAGAAGTACATACTAATTAACACTATTTTCTATTTATGCTAAATAAAGCTATCATCCTACTTTACTATCAATTTTGCTTTTTAGGCGATACTGAGTGTTCATCTATGACACCATCCTACGACTCATTTTCGTTTGAAAGGCCAAATTTCATTTTTGATATCATATCTATATGACTACCACACCTTAAATCATTCGACATATGCAACGCACAAATTAATAACTAGTTAAATGTGTCATGTATATAATATTCCGAACCTTTTTATTTATTTTGCAATGCACCGGCATCGTAACATATTTAGTTCAACCTATGCAAACCAAAATTTCATAATGCTCTCGTGTATATAGAAATTTTCATTAAGCCTTTTCCCCTTCACCAACCAAAAGCGAAAAACGGCACTTGTTTATTTCTAAAGCTTTTCCACTTCTAAAAAGTCAAAAAAGATCATTCAGCAAATTAATTAAAATTTTCCAAATGATCAGGGCGTTATATTTGAGTGATCATATATCGTCCAACAAAACACACACCTAATCTTTGGTGATGATAGCATATGCATAAAGAAATAAACACTATCAAGAGATCTGGTCAATGAATTTTCACAGTTACACATGTTTACTTCGAGTATTATATGCAGGTGAAGTGAATTCCATGCGCGTTGATGAGTTATATATAGCAAGCAATCGACATAAATCATACTATCTACAATAAAAATGTCTTTAAAATGGCAATGTTGTTCTTAGACCCTATAAATGAAATATAAATCATAGCAGACATTGCTAGCAAAGCTGGAAGAAAAAATGTAGCAAGTTGTTAGTCGTGTTGTAAGAGGTGCTATATTTATGGATGAATGGGTAGACAAGCAAAAGGTAATGAAAATTGCTTCATACAACAGAGCAGCAGCAAAATGTAGGGGAAGCGATTGTTGTTCTCGGAAAGGACCTCCAGGCTTACCACCGCCCATTGAAATGTAGTTTTAATTAATTAATGACCTTTTGTATGGTAATTCTTTTCATATCCTTGCACTTTGTTGTAATAGTAACCCTTTTATTTACTTAGCTTTTATTTCTGATAGTTTTTTCTAAATTAATTGTGTACGTGACTGGACATAAATTTTGATGTGTGCCTTTTAATTCTTATTGGTTATTTTTAATCGATTCACCATTTAAAAAGCAAAAAGGGGGAATTGATTGTTGTATTCCAATGTGTGCCTCTTAATTTGTTATTTGTTATATGGGTGTGAAGTAGAACAATGGTCTTTTCAATTGCCGACTGAACTGCAGGTCCAACTAACTATTGTTTGTTTATATGTTACTTCTTTTTGTATCATTGCAATTTATGGCAATAATAACTTTTTTACTTAAATGTCACATACTTTGGGCATCTGAACTATTCATTGTATTGATTTGTACCTGATGAGTGGAAGAATAATGGATAATCGTATATCCAATATGAAGTAACTGTTGTCCATTTAAATTTAATGTGAAATATTGGATTGTAGCAGAAATTATTTTATTCCTCAAATCATATAGAGCGTTGTAGCGTTCAACGGTACAAAGTGAATGAGAAATTAAAAAAATGGACTATGTAAAGAACAGGAACTAAAATTTCTAAATATCATAATAATCTTATGTATTCAATAATGACAGATCAACATTGGTGTGCATTTCTCGCGTTTTAAGACCCAACTGAATGTGTTGATTTAATGTTGATACCCAACTGAATGTGACAACACCTAGCATCAACACCCCCTTGCACTGATAAAAGGTTCATCTTTCCCACAGCCTTGCTTGAAATTCCAATATCGGGATGCACCTATTTCAACACTTTGGAAATGTAGATCTTGTAAAGTATCAACATAATATAAAATCTAAACAAATCCAAGAGCAATTAGCATCGTTTTAAGCTATTGTAAGTCATCTCATATGCATGAATAATTTCTTACTACACATCTTGCATAATGTAAGGAACATGAGCATGATCTTGTTCGTTGTACCTGAAACAAATGTGGCAGGTTGAGTTATTATCTGTACATAATGACAGGGTGCATCAATATTGATTGTTAGCAAAAAAAATTATTGCATTGAGACTAATCGCATGCAGCCATATTCTATTGATAATTTAATATCTACAATTAATAGGAGCATAATGTGAATAGCACTAAGCTACTTTTGAGGGACAACAATAATCTAAACAACAAAATCATTAGTTGTGTAATGTTATGTAGAATAATATCTCAAATAACTTTATAATATGTAACAGCATGTCAATATTAATTAAATTCATTGAATGTTGCTAAAGATCTTACTGATGTAAACATAGAAAAAAAACCTAGTATTAAGTAACCGAAGAGCGTTTAAAATCTAGTTACAAATTTTTAATAGCTCAAAAAAAAAAAGTTAAAAAACTATTAATGGCCAAAACCTTCAAGTAATGCAAGCACAATTTATTTGTTGAAACATCATAGGCTTCAGGTTATAGAATATTTGCATTTAGTATAGCATAAGGAATAATCAAGAATAGTCGTATATAATAAGCAAGACTTTCAGGGGGTATGATCTCTAACTTAAGAGCGATACACATGCACACACAAACATACATCCACACAAACAAAATGCATGAGATTGAACCTATGGAGTCAAAATATGCTTAATGGGGAAGAATATCGCAAATAAATTATTTGCAAAGGTACCATATAAGTAAATGCTTATTTTAGTACACATTTCTATGCATTTGGAGAAATAACCAAGAATATTGACATGAATAAGTGGAAACTGTAAAGTGGGTTCATAATTATATTTTGGCATTAGTATGTGAATCCTCAGATATAAAATTTCTATTCCCTAACTAACTAAAAACCCAACTGGATTAATATCAATCACAAACTCATGAAAATACTTGGTTTATGTCATCAAGAAAATTTTCAGGGATCTTGTATTCAAAGCTGATGAAAATAGTAAGTGGCAATCAGGTACAATGTTCAGTGCATTAAACCATACGTAAACAGAAAAAGGCTTCATCCTGTCCGTATTCTTTCTACGTTCATATGATAATTTGCTCAGTGGAACATGTTGAAAAGGTTAATAATCCAAATTTAAATTGGTATTAGAGGAAGAATAAGGGAACTTTGTACTTGGTATGTTTTCAACGATTAACATGTGTTAACGTATAACCGAATAAACTTAAATTCACAAATATGAAACTTATGGCAACTGACAATATGTAGAACATAAAATTTTATGAGGTGATATATATTTTCAATATATGTCTGATATTAAAAGTAGTTCGATCAGACAAATTAGTTACAAAGGAAACTTGTTTGGGAAAAAGAACAGCAGTGGCGTTATTTTACAAAAAAGAAGAAGCAAGTAATAGTTTTTGTCTGAACTAATGACAATGAAGAATATAGAAATAGGCAGGTATTTGATGTTAAAAGCAATAGATAATTGGAATCATATACTGTTTCATATATAGGGGTTGTTAAAATCCACCTAACTTTAACTAATGAGAATAAAAGCCAAGTAAAAGAACAATAGCAGGTCAAGATGTATATACAGTTAAAATCCTAAAAAACATAAATGAGCAAGCCTTATTATATACAAAAATGTATGGAATGATAACAAATTTAACACACACAGTAAATTAAAGGTAATAAAGAAAGGCTTCATTTTCTCAAACAGAATATAACTATTGTCATAATTTGAAAATGTGAATGTGTGTTAAATAGCAGTAAATATCTTTGGAGTAAAAAGGTGAAAAAATAAAAGCTAAAACTCAAAAAACATTGGAAAAGGGTGTCTCCATCAATCTTTTATTATACTATGACAACCATGTATAAGACTTCATATTGGGAATGGGAAAATAAATTAAAAAATCATTCATAAAATACTATATAAGATATCACAGAATGTAAAACCCAAAATAATTACCCTACTAGTTGTACATTATAAAATTTCAGCGAACGACAAATGCTTGGTCTGGAAATATGTGAATCAACATATAAATAACCATGTATAAAACAATCTTATTTGAAAACTACTGCATCAATTTTAAACGTGTAAACTAAAAGTTAAAAAATATGACATGTGAAATGTCTTTGGAGGTAAATAATAGTCGCATGCCTTAAGTGCAAAAGTATCCTACAGGCAACCTAGAAGCCATAAAATAAACATTTTTTTCCTTTAATCTTCTAGGTGCAATACTTGTAATCTAGCAGAAACTGATAATCAAAATTTTATTCCAATATTTTTTAAGATATGCATGAAAAATACTCTAGGCCGAAAGAAAGATATAAACGTTAAGTCATTGAGCATAAATTAGTCAATTTCAAATTATAATATTACAAATTCAAATTTAGGATAATTTTGAAAACTTTCTATATAAGACTTTAAGTGGTTACAGTTCAACATAAAACGTGATCTAAAAGAACCATCAATCGAAATGCAATGAACATTAAAAACAATCTTAAAAACCATAAATGAGCAAGCCTTATTAAATACGAAAATGTATGGAATGATAATTTTTTTAACAAACACAGTAAATTAAAGGTAATAAAGAAAGGCTTCATTTTCTCAAAAAAGAATATCACCATTGTCATAATTAGAAAATGTGAACGTGTGTTAAATAACAGTAAAATATCTTAGTAGTAAAAAGGTAAAAAAAAAAAGAGCTATAAGTTTCACAGAATACTATATAAGATATCACAGAATGTAAAACCCAAAATAATTACAATGTTGGTTGTATATTATAAAAATCCAACTATTTTAAAATAGTTCAGACAGCGAATGACAAATGCTTGGTCTGGAAATATGTGAACCAACATATAAATAACCATGTATAAAACAATCTTATTCGATAACTACTGCATCAATTTTAAACGTGTAAAATAAAAGTTGAAAAATATGACATGTGAAATGTCTTTGGAGGTAAATAATAGTTGCACTCCTTAAGTGCAAAAGTATCCTGCAGGCAACCTAGAAGCCATAAAATAAACATTTTTTTTTTTTGCTTTCATCTTTTAGGTGCAATACATGTAATCTAGCAGAAACTGATACTCAAAATTTTATTCCAATATTTGTTAAGATATGCATTAAAAAATACTGTAGAACGAAAGAAAGATATGAATGATAAGTCATGTAACATAAATTAATCAATTTCAAATTATAATATTACAAATTCAAATTTAGGATAATTTTGAAAACTTCCTATAAGACTTTAAGTGGTTATAGTTCAACATAAAACGCGATCTAAAAGAACCATCAATCGAAATGCAATGAACATTAAAAACAATCTTAAAAGCTTACAACTACATTAATCCTTAATGAATATCAATCCAATTTTGAGTTAGCTTGCTATAATATTGAATGCGTCCATCCATTAAGGTTCAAATGATAGCATATGCAAGTTTTAATGGTCCCCTGCATTATTTGCTCAAATTTTGACATGCATAATTAGTTTCTAATTTTGGAAACTAAAGGAATTTTTTTAAACATTTTTAAAATAATGTTTTCTGTACAACGCATGGTTAATTATATATGCAAAACAGGTAAATGATTTAGCATATTTTGAAATCGAAGCAAAGGATAACAAATTATACTTGGAAAAGCATGATCATAAATATAAATTCAGGATTAACTTCAAAAGATTTCCATAAATTATCCTTTTTATCATAACTCTCCACATAAAAGAGATGTAGATCAGTTAATGTATGTAGTATTTAGATTATGTTAAAATCCACTTTCCAATGGTAGACTAATATGAAACAACCGACATTAAAAAAATATACAATATATGTAAAAAAGATAATAAAACTACATTATCCCAAATGCGTAATTTTTCAGGTTCACATATGGGCACAAACCAACTCTCTTCTTGAGATAAACTATCGTACCCATGAATTCATCTAAACCTCTAAATTTCATATCACAGGACAGTCAAACTTTCAAGGTCAATCAAATTATTCACTTGTTGGAACCACGATGTATACTGAAACATGTATCTGATTCTGCAGGAAGGTTACTGTAAATGTAGGTAAAAGGGACCAATTCGCACGATGTTTGATAAAGTAAACTACAACAGAAAATAGATCTTCGGAGACCAAATTCCAAACAAAATAGTCGATGTTAAATACATATAAAATAAAAGTCGACAAACTTAGCAATATTACCTCGAATTTGAAAATCTATCAGTAATAGCTAAAAATGATAGAATTACCTAGCTTTATAATAAAATATATAAATCGGTCCTAACCAAACAAAATCCGAAAGCTAAAGCACAAAATCCGAAAGCTAGAGCATACACGGAGAGGATATTGGTGGGAATTAGGAAAAATCGGATGTAGCCACAATCCGGGTGGAGAAGGGAAGGGAGATGGTGAAGGAGATGCCATTAGATCTGGATGTTTAGGGAGCTTTTTCTTCCGTATCTCGCATGAGATACCGAATAAGAGGAAAGGGTAGGAAGGGAATGCGGTCGAATAGAGTTTTTTCGTAGTGGTTGGAGAAGGAAGAGAAAGTGGGATGTTTTATTTTTTATATCAGGTGAAAAATGGGGAAGGTTATAGAAGGGGGAAGGCGAAAGGTATTTTTGGGAGCGGGTGTAATAAGTGTGCGTATGGAATAGAAGGCTATCGTTCGATCTGGGGAGCAGACACTTGTCAGAATCTTGTATTTTTGAAAAAGACTGGAACTGAAAAGACTTGAGAGAGAGATTGTGCATTCATATAATATATAGGGGTTGTTAAAATCCACCTAACTTTAACTAATGAGAATAAAAGCCAAGTAAAAGAACAATAGTAGGTCAAGATGTATATACGGTTAAAATCCTAAAAAACATAAATGAGCAAACCTTATTATATACGAAAATGTATGGAATGATAACAAATTTAACACACACAGTAAATTAAAGGTAATAAAGAAAGGCTTCATTTTCTCAAACAGAATATAACCATTGTCATAATTAGAAAATGTGAATGTGTGTTAAATAGCAGTAAATATCTTTGGAGTAAAAACGTGAAAAAATAAAAGCTAAAACTCAAAAAACATTGGAAAAGAGTGTCTCCATCAATCTTTTATTATACTATGACAACCATGTATAAGACTTCATATTGGGAATGTGAAAAATAAATTAAAAAATCATTCATAAAATACTATATAATATATCACAGAATGTAAAACACAAAATAATTACACTACTGGTTGTACATTACAAAATTTCAGATGTTTTAAAATATTTCAGACAGTGAACGACAAATGCTTGGTCTGGAAATAAGTGAATCAACATATAAATAACCATGTATAAAACAATCTTATTCAACAACTATTGCATCAATTTTAAACGTGTAAAATAAAAGTTGAAAAATATGACATGTGAAATGTCTTTGGAGGTAAATAATAGTCGCACGCCTTAAGTACAAAAGTATCCTACAGGCAACCTAGAAGCCATAAAATAAACATTTTTTTTCTTTCATCTTCTAGGTGCAATACATGTAATCTAGCAGAAACTGATAATCAAAATTTTATTCCAATACTTGTTAAGACATGCATGAAAAAATACTCTAGGACGAAAGAAAGATATAAACAATAAGTCATTGAACATAAATTAGTCAATTTCAAATTATAATATTACAAATTCAAATTTAGGATAATTTTGAAAACTTTCTATATAAGACTATAAGTGGTTATAGTTCAACATAAACGTGATCTAAAAGAACCATCAATCGAAATGCAATGAACATTAAAAACAATCCTAAAAAACATAAATGAGCAAGCCTTATTAAATACGAAAATGTATGGAATGATAATTTTTTTAACAAACACAGTAAATTAAAGGTAATAAAGAAAGGCTTCATTTTCTCAAACAGAATATCACCATTGTCATAATTAGAAAATGTGAACGTGTGTTAAATAACAGTAAAATATCTTAGTAGTAAAAAGGTAAAAAAAATAAAAAGCTAAAACTCAAAAATCATTGGAAAAGGGTAGGGTGTCTCCATCAATCTTTTATTATACTATGACAACCTTGTATAAGACTTCATATTGGAAATGGGAAAAATAAATTAAAAAATCATTCATAAAATACTATATAAGATATCACAGAATGTAAAACCCAAGATAATTACACTGTTGGTTGTACGTTATAAAATTCCAACTATTTTAAAATAGTTTAGACAGCGAACGACAAATGCTTGGTCTGGAAATATGTGAACCAACATATAAATAACCATGTATAAAACAATCTTATTCGACAACTACTGCATCAGTTTTAAACGTGTAAAATAAAAGTTGAAAAATATGACATGTGAAATGTCTTTGGAGGTAAATAATAGTTGCACGCCTTAAGTGCAAAAGTATCCTGCAGGCAACCTAGAAGCCATAAAATAAACTTTTTTTTTTTGCTTTCATCTTTTAGGTGCAATACATGTAATCTAGCAGAAACTGATAATCAAAATTTTATTCCAATATTTGTTAAGATATGCATTAAAAAATACTGTAGAACGAAAGAAAGATATGAATGATAAGTCATGTAACATAAATTAATCAATTTCAAATTATAATATTACAAATTCAAATTTAGGATAATTTTGAAAACTTGCTATAAAAGACTAAGTGGTTATAGTTCAACATAAAACGCGATCTAAAAGAACCATCAATCGAAATGCAATGAACATTAGAAACAATCTTAAAAGCTTACAACTACATTAATCCTTAATGAATATCAATCCAATTTTGAGTTACCTTGCTATAATATTGAACGCGTCCATCCATTAAGGTTCAAATGATAGCATATGCAAGTTTTAATGGTCGACTGCATTATTTGCTCAAATTTTGACATGCATAATTAGTTTCTAATTTTGGAAACTAAAGGAATTTTTTTAAACATTTTTAAAATAATGTTTTATGTACAACGCATGGTTAATTATATATGCAAAACTGGTAAATGTTTAGCATATTTTGAAATCAAAGCAAAGGATAAAAAATATACTTGGAAAAGCATGATCATAAATATAAATTCACGATTAACTTCAAAAGATTTCCATAAATTATCCTTTTTATCATAACTCTCCACATAAAAGAGATCTAGATCAGTTAATATATGTAGTATTTAGATTATGTTAAAATCCACTTTCCAATGATAGACTAATATGAAACAACCGAGATTAAAAAAATATACAACATATATAAAAAAGATAATAAAACTACATTATCCCAAATGCGTAAGTTTTCAGGTTCACATATGGGCACAAACCAACTCACTTCTTGAGATAAACTATCATACCCATGAATTCATCTAAACCTCTAGATTTCATATCACAAGACAGTCAAACTTTCAAGGTCAATCAAATTATTCACTTGTTGGAACAACGATGTATACTGAAACATGTATCTGATTCTGCAGGAAGGTTACTGTAAATGTAGGTAAAAGGGACCAATTCGCACGATGTTTGATAAAGTAAACTACAATAGAAAATAGATCTTCGGAGACCAAATTCCAAACAAAATAGTCGATGTCAAATACATATAAAATAAAAGTCAACAAACTTAGCAATATTACCTCGAATTTGAAAATCTATCAGTAATAGCTAAAAAACGATAGAATTACCTTGCTTTGTAATAGAATCTATAAATCGGACCTAACCAAACAAAATCCGAAAGCTAGAGCATACACGGAGAGGATATTGGTGGGAATTAGGAAAAATCGGATGTAGCCACAATCCGGGTGGAGAAGGGAAGGAAGATGGTGAAGGAGATGCCGTTAGATCTGGATGTTTATGGAGCTTTTTCTTCCGTATCTCGCATGAGATACCGAATAAGAGGAAAGGGTAGGAAGGGAACGCGGTCGAATGGAGTTTTTTCGTAGTGGTTGGAGAAGGCAGAGAAAGTGGGATGTTTTCTTTTTTGTATCAGGTGAAAAATGGGGAAGGTTATAGAAGGGGGAAGGCGAAAGGTATTTTTGGGAGCGGGTGTAATAAGTGTGCGTATGGAGCAGAAGGCTACCGTTCGATCTGGGTAGCAGACACTTGTCATAATCTTGTATTTTTGAAAAAGACTGGAACTGAAAAGACTTGAAAGAGAGATTGTGCTTTCATATAATATAATAGATATGAAATAAAAACTTTGGGGTTCTTATCGGGGAATGGATTCCAACAGGCAAGGTATGGGATCACCTTCCGATTAATGTACTCTAGAGGGAATACACTGGGGTTCAACAAAAACATCTTACAACCCGGCCACACATGACCGACCACTCATTTATCTTGAGTGTATTGAATATATTGTCACCCACGTTTGTCGGTCGTCCAGCCTAATCCATAAGGTACAGAAACGAAAAGAAGAACAAATATGAATTTTCTCTAGATCGGTGACAAATATACCTTGCTTGGGAATGACCTACCTAGCCATGTTGCCTTCCCGATTTTTGTCATTTCCTAGTTGATGAGGCTAGAGGCTATGTTATCTTCTAGAATAGCGCACCACCATTTACTTTGAATGCCACGTCATCAAATCCGTAAATCACATATTGATTATACAATTACACACTGGGTGTTAAAATAAAGAGAAGTTTTCCTCTTCCCACCAACTTGGTATATTCATAAAAATCAATGGGTGTGATCATTGGAAATACTCTGTTAGACATTCATCCATACAAGTCATCCAGGAACAGGATGAACCAAAGGCACCCTCCTACCGCATCCAAAGGATCAGTAGCAAGTAGTCCTTGCAAATCCGTAAATCACCCACGACCGAATCACGTCAGAATACCTCTGGTTGCAATCCCAGAGAATAATCGATAAGTAATACTTTCGCTTATAAAGATCCACGGTCTTTAATGGCTCCATCTTTAATCAGCACCTTCCACGATTTCGTATTTATTGGTCGGAATGTTTTTCAAGTGTAAATTCGATCCGGGTCTTTCCATACCAATAATCATTGGCCAGATTTTGATAGTCGGTTATTTAAGTATCAAAATAAAACAACCATTCATCCATAAAAGGAAAACGAATTCAATGATTCAATAACCAGCATCATTTGGCCTCTTTAGTTAAGCATCGATTAATTAACTTCTAAAATCTTTAATCCTTCAACATTTGAAAAACATTTCCATTTCAATTATACTATCCAAGTTAAAACACAGTCTTTAAAATCATCAATGCTTATTAACTCATTTCATTTATCCAACTCTCACCATCGAACCTGACCATTCCTTAGTCAATAATGAAGTTAATCAAGTTGGGGTGTAATTACCTCTCAGACCTTAACCAAACAACATTATTAACTTTGAAATAGACAGAGTTCACAACTTCAAATATCAACACTCACTCTTGAATCCCAATTAAAAATCCTTTATCTTTATGGAAATTGATTATAACAATAATGTTAATCATTAACAAACTTATTCACCAGGAAATGGTTTTCAAAACCCATTTTGTAAATACATTCCCATTTATAACTATTTTTATCAATGGCACTAAAAAGGCAAATGTCTAGTAAAGTACCAAATCATGAAATATCAGTCCATTTCACATTTAACAACAATATATAAAATCATTTTGATAACATTATCAATAATAGTGAGGAATTCGGTTTGATTCCTCCGACCTGTCTGTCCCTACAACAAGTGGGTTATCCCAATTTCAATACAGTAATATTTTCATCATAATAACAAAATAAGCAATTTATCTAATAACGGTCAACAATCAATTAAAAACTATCAATCATTCATCCAATTATCAATATTATTATAAACGTAACCAACAAGGTAAGTTACCTCGGTTGGAATTATAGTCATTAAAATAACGATCTAATTCGATTAAATTAAACAGACATTTAATTTAATCAATGAATATTAAAAATATTCAGCATCCATGCAAACAGTCATCAAACCATCAATTATCAGCAACCATTGCACATAAAATAAAAACCCAGTTTATATAGAATATAAACAGGATAAACTGAGTGAGTTGAACCCATCTTGGTTTGATTCGTCATCCCAAAACGGTTCATTTTCAGAAAAATTTACTAGTCGTTTCATCTAACTGTAAACCCCTATTGTTTCCATTTCTGTCCAACTGTTCCAGACTGAAGCGCTCGTCACGACGATTCCAATGTCCACCAGGCTGCTTGGTTAACATAGTTCATATTTGTTCCCACGTTATGCAGTTCTTCCCGCTGCATACTTATTCCACTGTGTTTTCCTCCCACCATGTTACCATTTTCTTTGAACATGGTTCTCACTCCACAGCAGCCCATCACCATTAAAGGCACGCACGCACTTCACACTTATTTATTCCCATGCCAAAAGACCACCCACGTCATATATCCCCTCTCCTTAGTTCACATAAACTGCTCCTGTTGTTAAACTCTTCTCATACATTCTTAGACCCCATACACTTGCATACTCCATCACCCTGTTGTTCCTTGTTTCGCCATTTCTCTCTTCTTTAATTCTTCTACAATGTCACACAAGTCCATCCAATTAAAAACCCCACTAAAGACGTTCAAACACACTACGTCATTCTCCTACTACCCCATGTTCCACTGTCTACGTCACCACCGCAACATTTGTATGCTCATCCACATTACTCCCTCCACTTAACTTCCACTTCACCACAAACTACCCACTTGCTTTTTTAAGTCCCAAACTTCTCCACTTTATATTCTTTCCTACGCTTCACCGTGCAACCATTCAAACAGTAATCCCCTCCATGCTTCCGCCTTGCTCACGCCATGCAGTCCTTCCCCACAGTTAAACCGCGCAGATCACTTCTCACCCCAAGCGCATTGCCCAAGCCCCATCTAGTACATATCGCATGCGTTGCAACTCCTTTTCGAGCTCCATACCCATCAGCCACCACCTATAACCACGCCGACACTGCTGCAGCTTTAGTCGACCATGCTTCACCACCTGTATCACATCTTCTTCCACTCCCCGCAAATATTTCGCTTCGTTGTTTGGTGTCTTGATTAAAAGCTTGCGTTTATATACAGTAGGGAAATTTTGTTTATTTTTATTCATGATGAGAATGAAGCGACTGAAGCAGTGCTTTCATTTGTTTCAAATGGTGGAGTTTATGAATATGACTTGCTGAGAAAAACAACCCTGCAGTATTTTTATACATGAAGAAAAGATAAGAATGATGTCTCCATCGTTCGTATATGGTAGATTTTTAGTTTGGTTGACCGTTGAAATAAAACTTCATACTGTTGAAAGGACATGGCATATGTGGATAGATCGATAGATGTGGGAGTCTCATTTGGTCGACTATTCAAAGCATGGTTAGCACGATTAATAAACGCTGATAAGAAATTACATAAAAGATGGGTTCGCAGTGTACTCACATTTTCTTGGTTGGGTAGATTTGGCGGTCATTGTCGGCATACAAAAATATATTGGTTTGACAGGATATAGTTATTTTATGCAAAATTATACGAGTATTCATGTTAAACGTTTAATATTTGCACCATCAAACACCAACTCCAAACTCAATGAAAGTAGATACACCACTAAATTTCGGTGTTCTGGTCCCAACAAAACTAATTTCATTGAAAATGGACTCTGTTTGCATAACGGGATTATTTTAACTTATCGGTTTACCCTTTAAATTGAACGTACCGACAAAACAACTACAAATAGCTCCAAACTGAGAATCTAGCAATAACTAGTCACACGTATCCCAATAAAACTTGTTTTGTCAAAAGGAGGTCATTTGAAAAGAAGTTTATTTCTAAGGCCTATATAATAGCGATAAAATAGAATTAAATCCAAACAATTCAGTTTAAATCATAATAAAATTGTATTTCTCCAAATGAAGTCTTACACAGCTTTAAAATAAACCAATATAGATTTTCAAACTCAATATCCTAAAATTCAGGTTAAAACTGTATCCAAATATATAGAAATTCCTTTATATTTATTAAATAAACGTTATAATTTACAAACAATTTCCATAACAACTATTTGAAAATTTGAATTGGACATATCTTGCAGTCCATAAGTTGAAATTTCCATTTTTCTCTTCCATTATAAAAATATAATCAAATTGATTCAAAAGTTTCTTGTTTCACAGAAATCTGACTTATATCGAATCCTGTATATTCAATTAAAGTCCAAATCGAAAATTACGAATTACCGTGGCGTTTTTTAGTTCGTTTTATAATTATGTATAAATATATATATTCAAACTCTATTTTATTAAATAAATTCGATATGAAATTTATTGATATCACCAAATCAATATTTAAAATAGATTTAAATATTCGTAATTAACATTCAAAAACCTGGGACATTACATTCCACTTTATAGAAACCATTGCCGTTGGAAGACCTTTTGTGAGTGGGTCGGCCAAGTTTTTCTTTGTCTCTATTTAGTAAACGGCTATTACTCGAATTTTGAGTAACTGTCTTACCATTTGATGTCTTAGACTCGCATGTCTAGACTTCCCATTATATGTCTTATTAGAGACATTGTATATCGTCGCTTGATTGTCACAATTAATCAATATTGTTGGAGATGGCTTCTTCTATATTGGGATTTCCATTAACAAATTTCTAAGCCATTCTGCTTTCTTACATGCATCTGCTAATGTAATTAATTATAACAACATTGTTGAGTCAGATCTACAGGCTATTTCTTGGAAGCCCAAGACACAATAGCGCCTCCTAATCCGAATACCCATCCAATCGTAGACTTGGATTTGGATTCAACATTGTTCCAGGTTGCATCACTGTATCCTTCTATTGCAACAAGATATCCTTTATAAGATAAACCATACGTAACGGTTCCTTTCAAATAGGCGAAAATTTGGAAATAGCTTTCCAATGTTCGAAACCTAAATTACTCATAAATCAACACAATATGCTTATAACATATGTGACGTCTGGTCTAATGTAATCCATAACATATATAAGATTTCCAATAACACTATAATACTCTAGTGGTTCGTCAAGTGTTCTTTTCTAATTTAATACTAGAATCTAAAGGAGTTGGTGTCAGTTGTCATCATAATGACCATATTTCTTTAGGAACTTCTCAATGTTATGAGATTGAGTTAGTAATAACTCCTCCTCTTTTCTAATAATTTAAAATTCCTAGAATTACGTTAGTCTCTCCTAGATCTTTCATATCAAATTTAGAAGATGAAAACTTCTTAGTTTCATTCACACAAGATATATTAGAATCAAGCATCATCATGTCATCAATGCATAAACATATTATAACATAATAGTTGTTATTCGATTTGCTATAAACATATTTATTAGCATAATTAACAATGAATCTATATGGCAGTGCAACTTTATCAAATTTCTCATGCATTGCATGTGAGTTTGCTTCATCTCATAAAGAGATTTTATTATTTTGTAAACTTTATTTTTTTGGCCTGGAGTTTTGAAACCTTCAGGTTGTTCCATATATATCTCTTCTTCTAAATCTTCATTTAGAAAAGTTGTCTTTACATCCATTTAATATATGACCAAATTATGAATTGATACAAATGTTACTAAACTATGTATAGAAGATAAGTGAGTAGTCGGAGCATATGTGTAATGTCCCGACTTTTTCAACCATTTTAGAATCATTTTAATAAGGAATTAAAATGAGATTTCTATTTAAAAATCAAACAAAAAGGGATTTTTGAAATAAATATATATATGTATAAGCATATGTATAATATTATAATATATACATACTTGATTAAGTCTTGGGATTTGAGAATATAAAACAAGTAAAAACATTTAAATAGAAATCTTAGGAAAAATATACAAACAAGAAAATACTTCATAGTATCAATTTAATCAAAGCAAGGAGTTAGAGATAATAAGCCTTAGAACATATAGGAGCATTGTTTACTTAAAAATAGAAAAGGACTTTGGGATAAAACAACACTATATGTATGTCTATAACATGGAAACAAGTCGGCTACAACATAACAATAGCATATAAAAACATTTGTTTTTTATCACAAACAAATATCTTGAAACAAAAGACAAAAAGGAAACTACCTAGTAAGACAAAAACATTAAATGAACACTACTTCAAATAGTAATCTAGGATTGTGAAACCATTTCCTAAAATCCTCTAATACAAGTAGCATGTGCATTTCCTTAGACAAGAAGGAAAATATCAGCAAGAAGAAAACAAAGTAGAGCATTTGTTAAATACAATAAAATCCAAGAAGAGATCATAACATTTAATGAAGCATACCCAAAACCTTCTAGAAGATATTACCTAGGATTCATTCATTGGCTAGACACCTTAGTAAGACAAGTTTCCATGCATGTGCCGTAGGAAATATAGGAGAGAAGGGTTAAGGCTAGAGGGATTTTTACTGTGTAGGAAAATGTTTTAAAATTCTTGAACTTGCCTATAAATACACTTCAAACTATCATACTTTCTCCTCACAAACAAAAAATGATTTCATCTCTAATTTCTGAAGTCTTCTTTCTGGAATCTTGGATAGCAATTTGGTGAGTGAAACACTTCTAAACTTTCTTGTGTTAAACATACAGTAAAACAATTTTGTATTTTAAGTGTAATAGCTAAATTCTGTTTTTGATCTTTATGTTACTATTAACTAGCAAGGAGTAGTGTTAGGATACTCAGATCTACATGTATAAGAACTCAGATCCATGTAGAAACATAGTAGATATGTTGTGAAAGTGATTTTGATGATTTCCAGTATTTAACAGCACCTGCATATGTTCTGTAAAATATAGAACATGTGCAGTTGATAAATAAACCATGTTGATTCATATTTTGATTAATGAAAGTATATGAATCTAGTGTAAACATATCATACATCAGCATATCAGATCAAAGAAATAACATTTTCAAACAATATGGTCAAAACAAGAAAATACAGAAAAGCTCATTGTAAAGGAAAATCAAAGTTGATTTTCAAATGTGATAAAAACCCACTTTGATGATATGAATAGAATCACCAATGCAAATAATGATTTTTAATATAAGAATCACGATTTTTAAGTGTGTGTGTTGCGAGAATTTGGGTGATGAACGGAAAATGAGTTTTGGTGAAATTCCGGTGATGAACGACGTTGAACTCCAAGCCGTGAAGAGGAAAGAAGAGTGGAGGTTAGGGGATCATAAGAAAATTACCAATCAATTTTTCTAATGTGTAGATTTTGCGAAGGAATCGAAAATAGGGTTTTTGGGTGGTGTATGGGTTCCGCTCTTTGCTTCTGAACTGCTCGTCGACGGCGAGGAGTTGGACGTCCGGTCGTGGGGGGGATGGCGGCGTCGGAGGGGTACGGTGTCGAGGCCAGAAGGGGGCAGCGCCATATGGACGGAGGTGCGAGTACGAGGTGTTTTCTCCGATGATACTTTCTAATGTGAAGGAGCTCGACCAGCCATTTTACTGTAGCATCGGAGAGGATGTGGACTGGAGGCTCTGACGAGGTCCTGGGGTGATGGCCGACTTGTCTGGGGGATCGACGTTGGTTTATGTGGGCCCGACGGCGTGTGCACATGCACAGCCGTGCACTGTTCTTTGGAGGAGCAGTAAGTACCAGGTCTGGTACTTGGCATTTGCCAAGTCCAGTGCCTTGGCACTTGCCAAGGCATGGTACTTTAGCACTTGCCAAGTCCAGTGCCTTGGCACTTGCCAAGTCCAGTGCCTTGGCACTTGCCAAGTCCGGTGCCTTGGCACTTGCCAAGGCATGGTACTTTGGCACTTGCCAAGTCCAGAGCCTCTACAAATTGCCAAGTTTGGTACTTTGGCAGTGCCAAAGCCTGGCACTTTGGCAGTGCCAGAGCCCGGTACTTTGGCATTGCCTGATCCGGCACATTGGTATTCGCCAAACCGATTTTAATGAAACGATAATTTAAATTTGGAAATAGTTTTAAATTTAAATTTGAAATATAAAAAAAATTAATTATTAAAAAAGAAGAGTTTATTTAATTAAGCAGAAGTCAAGTGAAAAGTAACGAAAGTATATCACACCGACAGGTTCAACTGTAAGAATTCGACCAGTTTGAAGTTAAATAATATGTGAATAAATAATTTTAAATAAATTATTTAAATTATTTATAAATTAAATAATCATCAAAGAAAAAATAAAAAGGAAGGAGGTTGAAACATCGCCCGAGCACAAATAATAAAAGAAAAGAATATACAGTGTGCGAAGCACGGGAAACTTCCAAATGATAATCATATACACCTCAACTGATTATTTTTAAAAGAATAATTTAACTATTCTGAGATAAACCAAATAAGCAAACACTGTTTATAAAATGATAATTAAGCTGTAACAGAGTAATACTCCTGTTTCGAATCGATAAACATTTATTGACTGTAAAAAGATATTTGTACATCGTTCGAAGAGTCCGGAGTAAAACAATTCCACTTCGATATGAAGTTTACGACGCATATCAGAATTCTGAAGTCAATGAGATGCAACCGTTATTTTTAAATGGTATTTTTGGTCTGTTCAGGCCCAAAACAAACCCGAATGGACGAGTGTCTGACAGCGTATGTCAGTTAGATATTACACATCGGATTTACGTAAGTATATTACATTGGTAGCAGAGGAATTCATTTCTCTTAGCTTTATTACCCGTAATATATTTGGGTAATCGAATGAGTATTTCTTACGGATAGGACGATGTGACATTCAAAGAATGTAAAGAAATAATCTGTCAGAAGAAAGACGTGACCTCAAAACTTCACAACCCGGAAGTAACAAAAGTTGGGTTAGGCAGCATGGCTAGTTGGGTCATACCCAAGCAGGGTATATTATCACCATCTAGAGGACTTCCTAATTTAACTTCTTAAATCTATTTCGCTGTTGTAGCATTCGGAAACGGTAAATCGAGCTCAACCGTAGGAGTGATAATATATTCGTCACACTCAAGCTGAATGGGTGGACGGTCATGTGTGGCCGGGTTACAAGACGTTCTTGTTGAATCCCAGTGTATCCTCTCTAGAGTACACTGATCAGTGGGTGCTGCCATACCCTGTCTGTTGGAATCCAAACTCCAATACGCGCTATGCGACTTTTATGACTTGTATACTATATACGTGAACGTGAGATGCAAGCGTTACACTAAATTTTTAGTTATCTGATACGAACTATTATAATATCAAATGTTTTGATATAAAAGAGATTAGATCATTTTCCAGATATTAGACATGGATGGATCTAAAGATTTCTAAAGTAAATGAATCCGTCCAAAGGGAAAAACCTTGACACTTATTTCCTGTTTACATTTTAACTATGTTTCCTCACACCAGTCCCCTGACTGACCCAGAGTTTATTTTTGTGTTTCCTAAACTCTTGGGTACTCATAATATTTATTATGAGTAGACAAGTAGATTCAGGTAAGGCAAGTGGAACATGATGCAGAACAAGTTCAAGACCCTAGTAGCATATATGTTTTAGTTACCCAGATTGAGTATCTATGGTATTGTAATATGGTACTGTATAATCATGATGTTGAACCATGATGATGATGTATTATGTACTCTGATGTATCAAACTTTGTGATGTAATATATAAGTATTTGTGAAATTCCGCTGTGAGATTCTGATAACTTCTTACTCTTCTATTCTATAAGTTCTATCTTTTCTATCACATCTTCTAAATTCTTTCAATAATGACACGGTTTCCCAGGCATGGAAAATCGCGCCGTTACAGTTGGTATCAGAGCGAGGTTTCTGAACACCTAGGCTATAAGTTAGTTCTGAGAGAGCGTATTTTTATAAAAACCATTTAGTATAGGACGACCCTAGTTATTTATTTAGGTTATCCCTAAGACTGTTTTCCCAACGAGTATTAACTCTCAAACCATATACTCAGGAAATTGACAATGAGTTCTCAAGCAAGGCGAGGTCGAGGAGCAAGTAGGGCAATTACGACCAACGGGCACACCGTTAATCAAACCCAAGTGGATACGGCTGAAGTAGTCCAAGCTCAAACGCAGCCAAACTTCGCTATGATTTTGCAAGAACTACACTACTCTAGGAGGGAGAACTTTTAAGGGAACGGAATCTCTGGTTGACGTCCAAGCATGGATTAGATCATGTGAAAAGATTTTTAAGGGATTAAAGTTGGATGACGAGTACAAACGTCTCCTAGCATCATGGAATCTGGAGGGAACCGCAGCTATCTGGTGGGATGCCCAGACTGCAAATGCTCCAGAAGAGGATTTTAGTTGGGCTATGTTCAAAGAAGCTTTTGAAGCTCAGTATCTGCCAGCAACTGGGAAAAACCAAGATGTACCGAGACTTCATTGATCTGAAACAAGAAAACATGACTGTCACTGAGTATGAAAACAAGTTCAATGCACTATCAAGCTTTGGACTGGAGTTGGTAAATACCTCGCTGAAGAAAACCAAAATGTTCATAGCAGGGTTAAAGGATAGTCTTCAAGGTCGTATGATGGGGCATCTAAAAGACCCATTTGTTGAACTCATGGAATTAACTCTCAGGTACGAAGCCCTGGATGCTAAAAACCCAACTGCAGCAAAGGCTCAGACTGGAGAAGCGAGTGGAGGGATTACCCAGAAAAGAAAGTTTAACCCTGACTGGAAGGATAACAAGAACCAAGGAAAGACAGGTCAACAGAAAACTGAGGATCGTTTCAAGAACATTCTGTGTCACAATTGCAAGCAGAAGGGTCACATTGCAAGGTTCTGCAAACAAAAGGGTAACAAGAAACCTCAGCAACAGCAACCGCAACAGCAGCAAAGGAAGCCTCAGCAACAGTCATAGCAGCAGCAACAGGTTCAGAGAAATGAGATGGTACTGAAAAACCTTTGTTTCAACTGTCACCAGCCAGGTCACATGGTGAAAGACTGTCCACTGATGAAAAGGGCACTTCTGGCAAAAGTGTATGCCATCAAGAATGAACCATCTGGCTCTCAGAATGTGAAAGGGAAGGGAGTGCTGGAAGGTACTTTACAATTTAAAGAAATTTACCTTCGAGTTTTATTTGACACCGGCGCTTCACACAGTTTTATTTCTTCTGAAACTGTAGCCCAATTTAACCTTAAACTGATTATTTCCCTAAACCCAATTTGTGTATCAAATCCTATTGGGGGTAAAACTGAGTTAAAAATGTGTTGTGAGGATATAGCACTGTTATATCTCTCACATTCCTTTCGATTCGATTTCTATGTCCTAGATTTCAAAAGTTTCAATTTTTTTCTTGGATTGGACGGGCTGAGCGAGTTCCAAGCCAATATAAAGTGTGATAAAGAAACCATAACCTTGATAACGAGCCTAGACCGTAAAGTTAGGATACCTTGTGGAAAACCCGGTATTCATACCTGTAGTTTCCTATACGCCCTAGAAGCACCAAAAGAGAGCCTTGAAACACTGGACGTAGTTAGAGAATTCAAGGATATATTCGAAGAAGTCGGAAGTTTACCTCCTCATCGGGAGATAGAATTCCGAATCGATTTAATTCCAGGAGCAAGACCAATAGTTCAACCAAAAAGACGTATGGCTCCAAAGGAAGTATCAAAACTGGAGAAACGGACTCGGGATTTACTGAGTAATGGCTTAATCCGACCAAGTTTTACTAGTTGGGGCTCGGCAGTAGTTTTTGTAGTAAAGTCTGACGGATCGTTGCGACTGTGTGTTGACTATAGAGAATTAAACAAAGCAACCATAAAAAACAAATACCCTTTACCCCGAATCGATGATCTTTTCGATCAATTTCATGGAGCAACAGTATTCTTCCAAATGGACCTAGCAACAGGATTTCACCAATTAAGAATCGCTGAAGATAGTATTCCTTTCACAGCATTTAGAGGCCTGGACTTCTTTTATGAGTGGTTGGTTATGCCATTCGGTCTAACCAACGCACCAGCATTTTTCGTGGATTTAATGAATAGAGTCTTTAGAAAAATTCTGAACAAGTTCGTTCTAATTTTCATTGACGATATTCTGATTTATTCAAAAGCTGAAGAGGAGCATCGCTATCACCTTAAAGTAGTATTAGAAACTCTGAGGAAAAATGTGTTGAAAGGCAAATTTTCAAAATGCCATTTTTGGAAGTCTGAAGTGAGATTTTTGGGGCATATTGTAAATGGAGATGGGATATCGGTAGATCTGGTGAAAGTTGAATCAGTACAACAGTGGAGACAACCTCGTACACCAACTGACGTTCGAAGTTTCCTAGGATTGGCGGGATATTACCAAAGATTTATTCAAGATTATTCTAAGATATCGTCCCATCTGACGAAATTGACGAAGAAAAAGCAGAAATTTGTTTGGACCCCGAAGTGTGAAGAATCTTTTCAAGAGTTAAAAGATCGGTTAACCAAAGCACCAGTGTTAGCAGTTCCCGATGGAACAAGCAAATTTGAAGTTTACACCGACGCTTGTGGAACTGGATTAGGAGCCGTGTTGATGCAGAACCGTCGTGTAATTGCATATGCAAGTAGGCAATTAAAGATACACGAGAAGAATTATGCAACTCACGATCTAGAGTTGTTGGCCGTTGTTTTTGCATTAAAGATATGGAGGCATTATCTTTTGGGTGGAAAATTTGAACTTTTTACAGATCATAAACCATTGAGGTACTTATTTTCTCAGAAGGATTTAAATTTGAGGCAACAACGATGGTTGGAATTTCTTGCATCGTATGATTTGGATATCATTTATACACCAGGCAAAGCAAATGTAGTAGCAGACACTTTGAGTAGAAATGCGATTCTATCCCTATTGGAAGTCACACCGACTCTCCAAGAAAGGATTATGGGCAATCAGAGAAGAGATGCCAAACTGGAGAAGATCATTCAAGGAGTCACGGATGGAAAGGAGTCTGATTTCGAGTTGGATAACCGAGGAGTGTTAAGAATTAACAACAGATTATGTGTTCCAGATGTGGATGGACTGAGGCAAGGAGTTTTGAAAGAATGCCATGCATCGAGGTTGAGCATCCATCCGGGAATTCATAAAATGAATAACGATATGAAAAGAGTATTTTGGTGGCCAGGAATGATGAAGGATATTACAACTTTCGTGAATGAATGTTTGTGTTGTCAGCAAGTCAAGCGAGATCATCAAAAGACTGCTGGACTGTTATGATCATTAGAAATACCCAATTGGAAGTGGGAAATGATATCGATGGATTTTATCGATGGATTGCCACGGACAAGAAGAGGATTTGAAGGAATTTGGGTAATTGTCGATCGGCTGACAAAAAGTGCGCATTTTATTCCCGTAAAACCAACACGTACTGCCGCATCTTTAGCCGAAGTTTTCATGAGAGAAATTGTACGGTTACATGGAGTTCCAGCAAGCATTGTAAGCGATCGATACCCCATCTTTACAAGTAACTTTTGGGGAGCATTGCAAAGGACTTTGGGAACGAGATTGAATCTCAGTACAGCTTACCACCCTCAAATGGACGATCAGACCGAGAGAGTAAACTGGATATTGGAGGATTTGTTAAGAGCTTGTATTCTAGATTTTAGAGGATCATGGGAGGATCATCTACACCTAGTGGAATTTTCTTATAACAATAGTTACCAGGAAAGTATATAGATGGCACCTTACGAAGCACTGTATGGAAGACCTTGTAAAGCACCAGCATGTTGGATTGAATCCGGAGACAAATTAGTACTTGGACCAGACATGATCCGAGAAGCAACAGAGAAGATGGAGTTGGTAAAGTTAAGGATGAAAGAAGCCCAGGATCGACAGAAAAGCTATGCTGATCAAAGACGAAGAAATCTTGTATTTGAGATAGGAGATCTGGTATTTGTGAAGATTTCACCGTTGAGAGGAGTGGTGAGATTTGGAAAAGACGGAAAGTTAACTCCGCGATATGTTGGACCTTTCCGAGTTCTGGAGAGAATTGGTTTTCTAGCTTATAGAGTGGAGTTGCCAGAACATATGGCAGGGATTCACAACGTATTCCATGTGTCTCATTTGAGGAAGTGTTTGCACGATCCGTCATTAATTCTGGAACCATCTGTTCAGCAAGAGAAAGAAATTGAACCAGATTTGACGGTAATTCGACGACCATTTCGTATTATCGATAGAGAAGAAAAGCAACTTCGCAACAAAGCGGTAAGTCTGCTAAAGATTCAGTGGAGCGATAATCCAAAAGATTGCACGTGGGAGACCGAGAAACATATCAGGAAATTATACCCGGATTTTTCTACGATTAGGTATGTTTTGCTATTTGGTTGTTTGGGTGAAATGAAACCTTGGATTTCTTCATTTCTGTGAGCATTGGTATGTACATTCGTGGATTCAGTTTATTAGGACTTATGAACTCCCTTGCTGTGATTTTATCATTGACGAGTTCTATTTCCTTGTTTACTTTCCAGATGGCACCACTAATGAAGAGGACCACTAGAAAGAGACTCACCCCACAGCAGACCGAGAGATTGCTAGCCAAGAGAGCAAGGGTAGGAGATTCTGAAGACATTAGAGAGAGGACACCGAGTGAAGATGAGCGTATCCACAGGACATCGGAGGAGTCAAATGTCGGTAGAGAAGAATCCATGTAGCAAGAAGCAGACAGCCAAGATCCCTCAGAGGAAGATGACTTACTGATGATTGAGACCGGTTTTGGAGACGATGATAGTGATGACGATGATAGTAACCGGGATGAGGAGGAAGCAGAAGATATGGATGTCGATGGAGATGATGAGGAGGAATATGAGGAGGAAGAGGAAGTTGTGCCCGAGACACTGATAGCTGACATGGGAGGACAGCCAGAGGAGTTTGTCGACCCAGTTTTAGCGATATGGATGAGATTGGAGCAAGCACTTTTTGGGTATCATGCAGTGGGAGGATGGGTAGAGATCTTTGGAGATTATGGTTATCCCACGATTCAGGTGTACATGATTCCACCAGTGGAAGTTATAGAGATTTCTGACGATGAGGAAGAGGAACCAACTAACCAGGGGATCATGGAGGTTGCAGAGCCATCAGATGATGAGGATGAAGTGGTAGAAATTGTAAACATCACAGATGACGAGTGGATTGTGATTGATAGTGACTCAGAAGAGTAAAGAGGAGTCATGTGTTTGGACTATCAATATATTATGTAGCCTACAACTTTAATTAGTCAAGTATAGCCAAGTTATGTGGTATGATATGTATGTCTGGTACGCGTATGAAACTGATGTATAATTATAGTGTACTGAGTAGTAGTGATATGAAGTATCGTCTTTTGGGGAAAATTCTTTCTATCTATCTTACTTTTAATTTCGGGGACGAAATTCTTATAAGGGGGGTGGACAGTAATGTCCCGACTTTTTCAACCATTTTAGAATCATTTTTAATAAGGAATTAAAATGAGATTTCTATTTAAAAATCAAACAAAAAGGGATTTATGAAATATATATATATATATGTATAAGTATATGTATAGTATTATAATATATACATACTTGATTAAATCTTGGGATTTGAGAATATAAAACAAGTAAAAACATTTAAATAGAAATCTTAGGAAAAATATACAAACAAGAAAATAATTCATAGTATCAATTTAATCAAAGCAAGGAATTAGAGATAATAAGCCTTAGAACATATAGGAGCATTGTTTACTTAAAAATAGAAAAGGACTTTGGGATAAAACAACACTATATGTATGTCTATAACATGGAAGCAAGTCGGCTACAACATAACAATAGCATATAAAAACATTTGTTTTTTATCACAAACAAATATCTTGAAACAAAAGACAAAAAGGAAACTACCTAGTAAGACAAAATCATTAAATGAACACTACTTCAAATAGTAATCTAGGATTGTGAAACCATTTCCTAAAATCCTCTAATACAAGTAGCATGTGCATTTCCTTAGACAAGAAGGAAAATATCAGCAAGAAGAAAACAAAGTAGAGCATTTGTTAAATACAATAAAATCCAAGAAGAGATCATATCATTTAATGAAGCATACCCAAAACCTTCTAGAATATATTACCTAGGATTCATTCATTGGCTAGACACCGTAGAAAGACAAGTTTCCATGCATGTGCCGTAGGAAATATAGGAGAGAAGGGTTAAGGCTAGAGGGATTTTTACTGTGCAGGAAAATGTTTTAAAATTCTTGAACTTGCCTATAAATACACTTCAAACTCTCATACTTTCTCCTCACAAACAAAAACTGATTTCATCTCTAATTTCTGAAGTCTTCTTTCTGGAATCTTGGATAGCAATTTGGTGAGTGAAACACTTCTAAACTTTCTTGTTTTAAACATACAGTAAAACAGTTTTGTATTTTAAGTGTAATAGCTAAGTTCTGTTTTTGATCTTTATGTTAGTGTTAACTAGCAAGGAGTAGTGTTAGGATACTCGGATCTATATGTATAAGAACTCAGATCCATGTAGAAAGATAGTAGAATGGTTGTGAAAGTGATTTGATAATTTCCAGTATTTAACAGCACCTGCATATGTTCTGTAAAATACAGAACATGTGCAGTTGATAAATAAACCATGTTGATTCATATTTCGATTAATGAAAATGTATGAATCTAGTGCAAACATATCATACATCAGCATATCAGATCAAAGAAATAACATTTTCAAACAATATGGTCAAAACAAGAAAATACAGTAAAGCTCACTGTAAAGGAAAATCAAAGTTGATTTTCAAATGTGATAAAAACCCACTTTGATGATATGAATAGAATCACCAATGCAAATAATGATTTTTAATATAAGAATCACGATTTTTAAGTGTGTGTGTGTTGCGAGAATTTGTGTGATGAACAGAAAATGAGTTTTGGTGAAATTCCTGCGATGAACGACATTGAACTCCAAGCCGTGAAGAGGAAAGAAGCGTGGAGGTTAGGGGATCATAAGAAAAATACCAATCAATTTTTCTAATGTGTAGATTTTGCGAACGAATCGAAAATAGGGTTTTTGGGTGGTGTATGGGTTCCGATCTTTGCATCCGCGTCGGAGGGGTACGGTGTCGAGGCCAGAAGGGGGCAGCGCCATATGGACAGAGGTGCGAGTACGAGGCGTTTTCTCCGATGATACTTTCTGATGTGAAGGAGCTCGACCAGCCATTTTACTGTAGCGTCAGAGAGGATGGGGACTGGAGGCTCTGACGAGGTCCTGGGGTGGTGGCCGACTTGTCTGGGGGATCGACGTTGGTTGATGTGGGCCCGACGGCGTGTGCACGTGCACAGCCGTGCACTGTTCTTTGGAGGAGGAGTAAGTACCAGGTCTGGTACTTGGCATTTTCCATGTCCAGTGCCTTGGCACTTGCCAAGGCATGGTACTTTGGCACTTGCCAAGTCTACTGCCTTGGCACTTGCCAAGGCATGATACTTTGGCACTTGCCAAGTCCAGAGCCTTGGCAAATTGCCAAGTCTGGTACTTTGGCAGTGCCAAAGCCTGGCACTTTGGCAGTGCCAGAGCCCGGTACTTTGGCATTGCCAGGTCCGGCACTTTGGTATTCGCCAAACCGATTTTAATGAAACGATAATTTAAATTTGGAAATAGTTTTAAATTTAAATTTGAAATATAAAAAATTAAATAAATAAAAAGAAGAGTTTATTTAATTAAGCAGAAGGCAAGTGAAAAGTAACGAAAGTAGATCACACCGACAGGTTCAACTGTAAGTATTCGACCAGTTTGAAGTTAAATAACATGTGAATAAATTATTTTAAATAAATTATTTAAATTATTTATAAATTAAATAATCGTCAAAGAAGAAATAAAAAGGAAGGAGGTTGAAACATTGCCCGAGCACAAATAATAAAAGAAAAGAATATACAGTGTGCGAAGCACGGGAAACTTCGAAATGATAATCATATACACCTCAAATGATTATTTTTAAAAGAATAATTTAACTATTCTTAGATAAACTGTAACACCCCACATCCATTAATGTCACTCATAAAGGGAATGCATTAACTTCCATGGAGGTTTTAAGTGAATATAGAACAGAAAAATTACAACAAGACAGATAATAAGTAGTACTTGGAAATTTAAAACTTTATTTCATTGCAGCGGAAATTAAACATGTTTGTTACATCATAAAACCAAAAATCAGAGTCAAGTACAATATCCATCTTGATAAAACAAAATACATAATCCCATTACATAAATAGCCATTAAAGAAGATAACAAGCTGGACTTTACTTCAGCGGTCCAAGCTTTCCAAAAGAGAGAATAAGCAATTCAATCAGACTCCACTAGAGCTGGGTCCACCCTGAGGACCTGGAGGGGGAAAAAGATAGAAATAGAGGGGGTCAGACATAAAGTCTGGTGAGTATGATAATTCTAACAATACTATTATCAAAATAACTAGACTAAGGCATAACCTGGAAAACAAGGAAATGTCTATGAACTATTGGGTATGGAAGAGCAGATAAAGATAACGTTAAAGGCACACCTAATACTAACGAATAATTACTACACTGCACCACACCAGTCACCCTAAAGGTTGATCCCACTTGCTTCACTTAGAAATTTTATAAATAACTTCGTGTACCCCTAGCTGACTACATAACTTTGTGACTACTGGATTCGTCGGGCGGGTCCGGGCAGTTTTACGTCACAAACGAGTCCAACCTCGTGTCCTAAGCATTGATTAACACTCATAATCTTTTACCCCAGTTTTAAATATATCCCTATTCAAATCATTAATTAATTCCAATTTTTATGATGTCCATAATTGACTCAATTATGGCCATCCACTTATGGTATGCAAAATCATATCAATTGCACCCCAATTTCTTAATATTAAATCCTTAATATTACCCCTACCCTACGTTATACGTTCGCTTATTCAACGAAAAATGTACGTTAGACTCGAATAGTCTAACTCATAGCACAAAGATAAATTATCACAACATATAGACAAATAAAATAGATCTAATCATAATAGGGGTGAAACTTGCATAAAACTACACATGTCATGGATCTAAAGGTGTCAACTTGTTTGGTTAAATGTCACAACTTACATAATATGATCATAACCCAAGTTCATGTATAAACTTGCATATGTGGTTTATGCAACATAATGATGGTGTGAACTAGCATCTAACACATAGAACTCACACATGTCATAGCATAGTTCTAGATCTAAATAGATGTCATAATTCTAGATCTAAATAGATGTCATACAATATGTGAGATTATACATACTAATAAATCTAAACTTGCACAGGTACATGTGATTTATCATGTGAATCATCGTAGCCCAAATATATATAATCAAAATTATGATTCATAAGCTAACTACAACATAATAACATCATGGCTTTGTAACATCGCAACTTAGCATAGAAACTTGCAACATATAAAATATCATCATAGCATGATTTACAACATATAGGATATCATCATCACATAACATAGGATTTACAACATACATGATAGCATAAGGTTTACAACAACATATATGACAATTCACATCATTTTCTTATGATCCATATCACATCTTAATCTAATTAGTTTGCTAATAATCTTATTAAGATCATCATACTCACAATTAGAAAAGAAAGAGAGTCTTGATTTGCTTTAGAGTTGAGTAGAATTAGAGTTTTGATTAGCTTTCTTCCTTCTTAGTTGGCGGCGGCTACACTGAGTTCCATAGCGACGACATGACGGCGGCTATTCTATCTTTCATGTGAATTTAGAGTGAGAGACTACCTAGGTATATATAGAGTTTAGGATTTATTTAGACCGTCAGATCAACTCAGAACTAACCTGAACCGTTAAATTAGTCAACTTAGCCCTAAAGACACATCAGCAGCTCAAGATTGGGCTCTACCAAAACCTGGCCGACTGGACCAGGTCAACACTACAGTCGACCTGGGGGGGGGGGAGGTCGACTCTAGTGTCGACTCCCCAGTCGACCTTCCTTGGCGGGAATTTTCCCGCCCAGCCCGCTTCTGCACTTCCAGTTTGAATTTTTAAATTTTCCTACGAGCTATTTTGAATTTTCTGAAACTTCCGATGGTCATATCTCCTTCATACGAAGTCCAAATTACGCAAACTCGGACTCTATTTCAACCAGAATTCCGAGACGAACACAATGGCGCAACCCGTTTTCCATAATTCTCACGTCTGAGATTAGTTATTATTTAATTTGTGAATATTTATATTAACAGAATTACGGGGTGTTACATAAACCAGATAAGCAAACACTGTTTATTAAATGATAATTAAGCTGTAACAGAGTAATACTCCTGTTTCGAATCGATAAACATTTATCGACTGTAAAAAGATATTCGTACATCGTTCGAAGAGTCCGGAGTAAAACAATTCCACTTCGATACGAAGTTTACGACGCATATCAGAATTCTGAAGTCAATGAGATGCAAGCGTTATTTTTAAATGGTATTTTTGGTCTATTCATGCCCAGAACAAACCCGAATGGATGAGTGTCTGACAGCGTATGTCAGTTAGACATTACACATCGGATTTACGTAGTATTACGTTGGTAGCGGAGGAATTCGTTTCTCTTAGCTTTATTACCCGTAATATATTTGGGTAATCGAATGAGTATTTCTGACGGATAGGACGATGTGACATTCAAAGAATATAAAGAAATAATCTGTCAGAAGAAAGACGTGACCTCAAAACTTCACAACCCGGAAGTAACAAAAGTTGGGCTAGGCAGCATGGCTAGTTGGCTCATACCCAAGCAGGGTATATTATCACCATCTAGAGGACTTCCTTATTTAACTTCTTAAATCTATTTCGCTGCTGTAGCATTCGGAAACGGTAAATCGAGCTCAACCGTAGGAGTGATAATATATTCGTCACACTCAAGCTGAATGAGTGGACGGTCATGTGTGGCCGGGTTACAAGACGTTCTTGTTGAACCCCAGTGTACCCTCTCTAGAGTACACTGATCGATGGGTGCTCCCATACCCTGTCTGTTGGAACCCAAACTCCAATACGCGCTCTGCGACTTTTACGACTTGTATACTATATACGTGAACGTGAGATGCAAGCGTTTCACTAAATTTTTAGTTATCTGATACGAACTATTATAATATCAAATGTTTTGATATAAAAGAGATTAGATCATTTTCCAGATATTATACATGGATGGATCTAAAGATTTCTAAAGTAAATGAATTTGTCCAAAGGGAAAAACCTTGACACTTATTTCCTGTTTACATTTTAACTATGTTTCCTCACACCAGTCCCCTAACTGACCAAGAGTTTATTTTTGTGTTTCCTAAACTCTTGGGTACTCATAATATTTATTATGAATAGACAAGTAGATTCAGGTAAGGCAAGTGGAACATGATGCAGAACAAGTTCAAAACCCTAGTAGCATATATGTTTTAGTTACCCAGTTTGAGTATCTATGGTATTGTAATATGGTACTGTATAATTATGATGTTGAAACATGATGATGATGTATTATGTACTCTGATGTATCAGACCTTGTGATGTAATATATAAGTATTTATGAAATTCCACTGTGAGATTCTGATAACTTCTTACTCTTCTATTCTATAAGTTCTATCTTTTCTATCTCATCTTCTAAATTCTTTCAATAATGACACGGTATCCCAGGCATGGAAAATCGCGCCGTTACAATATGTATCAAAATAATCTACTCCTTGTCTTTGCTTATATCCCTTAGCTACTATTTTGGCTTTAAACTTATCAATGGATCCAATTGTATTCAACTTTTTCTTGAATATCCATTTACATCCTATAGATCTAGTACTAGGAGTTAAATTAGTTAAAACCCAAATTTGATTTAACATTATGAAATTTATTTCATCATTGATAGCTTCTTTTTAGAAAACAGAATCTCTAGAACTAATAGCCTCAGAATAAGTTTTGGGCACGTCATCGATGTTCATTACATATCTTGTCACATTAAGGACTTCGTCCTTACTGCCTTCTACAAGATATATTATGAATTCAGGACCATAGTCCTTTTCTATTCTCACTCTTTTACTTCTCTTATGTTCAGTACTATTATCTAGTACTGATACTTTCTTGTTGATTTGAGCAGAAGCATATTCATCGTTGTTGATATCATCAGTTATATTTGGTATGAACCACATGATTTCAATTGTATCTCAACAGTTTGATTTTCAAAGAATTCTACATTTACGATATATATAACTTCTAAGGTGTCAAGAATAACGAACCTATAAGTTATACTATTAAGTGAATATCATGTGAAAGAACATTTAAATGCCCTACTTTAACTTTGCTTGATTATGGTCTACTGTTCTAACATATGCTAAATAACCCAAACTTTAAGTCTAGTGAGGTTAGGTTTCCTATTAAATCACAATTCAAAAGGGGAAATATATTTTTAGTGGTACTCTACTTAAAATGTAACATGCAGATAACATAGCATCACCCCAAAGGGTATAAGCTAAATTTGAACTTATGAGCATATCATTAACCATTTCTACTAAAGTTCTATTTTTCCTCTCAACAACACCATTTTATTGTGGTGTAAATGGGACGGTACACTGATAAACTATACCATGTTGTTTACAAAACAATGTGAATTTATTTGGAAAATATTCACCATTATGATCTGAATGTAACACTTTAGTTTTAACTCCTAATTGTATTTCAACCTCTGCTTTGTAAACAAGATGGTTACCACCATAGGTGATATGATTTTTAAGTCACCCACATCACTATATACTAGATTAAGCAAACCACTTTTCCTTTCTACAGATTTAAAGGATTTTCGGTGTATTTTTCTTGAACACATATTTCACATTTAGAGATAGTATCGAAATCACAATAAAAAATTAATCCTAATTTATGTATACTCTCAAGAAGTTTATAATTAACATGCCTTAATCTACCATGCCATAAACTAACATAATTAACAATATAAACAAAAGATTTATTTATTACATTCAACTTAACCGTGTCGTTACAAGAATATCCATATCCAATGAATTTATTGTTCATGGACAACACTAACTAATCAAACTCATACACTATCTTGAATCCTCCTTTGTTAAGAAGGTATCCAAAAACCAAATTCTTACACATATCGGGCACATAAAACACATTGACTAATGTAAGAACTTTTCCAGAGCTGAATGTCAATTATATAGTGCCTTTTCCCTGAACTATGTTTGCACTAGTAACTTTACTAGTTTCTCCATTACTCTCTTCATAAGTCTTGAACAGATTACAGTCTTTGTAAATGTGAATGGTTGCTCCAATATCAAGCCATCGATCTTTATCAATGTCACTAACGAAATTCGCCACTTGTACTATAGCCGCAAGCAATTCTTCGAACACATTCATTTTTGTTATTTCTTTCGTAGACGGCAGTCTCAGGCATAGTGGCCGGGTTTTTTATTTTCCTTCTTAAACCGTGTCTCATTCTTTGGCTTTAACTTTTCAACAATTTCAACATTATTTGCCTTATAATGAGACTTAGTTTGCAGATTATCATCTAGTTCGCGTTTATTAGAATCCTCTTCAATACAAAGATGAAGAGGCAAACCATATAAACCATAATCCATTTCCGTGTGCTTCAATTTTTTCTTATAATCATTCCAAGAAAATGGGAGTCTCAAAATAATAATTCCAACAACAAAAGATTCAGGGAGACCTATTCCAGCGTCTTTAAGTTGATTCACCAACAGTAAGATTTCTCTTACTTTTCCAACCATGGATGCGTCGGCGACCATTTTGAAATCCATAAAATTATAAACAAGATTTTTTTCATTACTTGCCTCGCATGCGGTACTTGCTTTTTAATGTAGTCTAAAGTGCCTTTGCAGTTTCTAAGGTCCTATGAGTGTTGTAGACTGGAGTAGACAATACATTCAGAATGTGCCCTCTGCATAGAAAATCGTCCTCTTTGCGCTTTTCTTGTTTTGCTTTTAGAGAGGCATCATCCATGTTAGATTTCTCTGGTATAACTTCCAATCTATCTTCCAGAATATATAACAATTTGACAGTGATTAGAAAGAATTTCATCATCTCTTGCCAACAAGTGAAATTGTCTCTATCAAACTGCTCCAACTGGGTTAAATGTTGATTCATAACTTTTAGTGCGCTCGAACCTTCCACGGTTGAAGAATATTATCTTAAATTTTTTGGGGATTTTGTGGCTTGAGATGACTTGGTGGAAGATATTGTCATACTTCAAACTTCAAGGATCTACGGAATAGATTCTTTCAGCCAATAGTTCAACCCACCATGTACAAACGAATTATCGAACTATTGACTTTCATGATTTAATGAAGCCTTGGAGCTGCGTAATCGAAATCAAAGTTAATCCGACCAGGGACACTCCAGAATTTTGAATTCTGTTGATGCAAGTAGATAAAAGAACGAAGAGGATGAAGAATCAATTCTACAACACTTTCTAAATTCGTAACACCTTGGAGGCATTACAAACAGAGTAATGGAACACCTTGGAGTCATTGTAGAATTTCGTGAAGAAGAACAAGAAGTTTTGACTAATTTGGAATAGTTATTGGGTGTGCCTATTTATAGGGATGAAGGGATGTGTCCATTCATTTAAATGTCACGACCGTTTGGAACAGCTCACGTCTGTTGCAAACTGGAACGTCGTCCATTCAGTTTAATTCCGACAGCCAAAAAGCATTGCAAAATTTTCCGCCTATTTTAATTTTAATTTTTGGTTCTACGTTATTAACGAACTGTAATCTGGTCGTTACAGTTTAAATTCGATCCAAAATATTTAACGGACCTAAAACTCGAAACACCTACTCGACCCAGTTTGGTTGGATGGACGACTGCGGTAGCGCGCTAGTGTGATGCATGACTTCCCTCCTTACAACAAAGCAGATATTTGGGTGCCCCAAGGCTCCAACCTTCTTATGAGAAAGCTATTCTTATATGAGAATATTTTCTCTAATACCTATGATATGGGACTTCGTATTTTTTTCCTTCTTTCTTCCCTTTTCAAAAACAAACCCCTAACCCCAAATTGTTTTGAAAATTTACAACAAAGGGATAGTCAGGGTAGGAGGTCTTTGTTGAGGGAAGGAAGAGTGGAAGAATTGGAAGGACTTCAAGGTTGGGTGGGTGAGACGACACGAACTTCCCCGTAAAGGAAAGCCTGGATTGCTTTGAGAACACGACGAATCAAAACACAAATAGAAGAACATTTCATTGCTTATTACAACAAATCCATCAGAATACAAGAATATAACAGAGTATAAATAAATATTACACAACAAAAAAATATCAGAGATTACAATACATTACATAGCAGCGGAAAATTAATACAAAACACAACTAAAAGTAATACATGGATATAGAGCTTTCCGAGTATCGTTCCAGCTGTAAATCTGGATCCTGTGAATATAAATTTGCAAAACCAAAACTACTAGCTGCCCGTGTGGAAAGTAGGGGTACCCGGAGTTTAGGTTAAAACAATAAACTCCAGGCCAGTCATGTGACTGGTGTGAGAACTAAAACAGTTATTAATTTTTATTTTAAAGTTCCGTAAATCAAGGAACCACGCCGTATAACATGGAATGGGTTTCCTCCTAAGAATACCAGTGCATAAAACAAACAGCGCAATGCTAAATAAAGAACAATGAAGCTATTATAAGACTAACGTCCCATCACACAATGCAACGCAAGCCGGAGGATAGAGTTTTTACCTTATAATAGCCAAGAATGCTTGGTACGTAAAATTTCATGTTTTATTATTACTAAAAGTGTATAGTGTCAAAACAATTTCAATCATAAGTATCAATCATAGATGGCATAAGTGCCTCATACCAATATGTCGGCATATATAGGTTTACAATCAAAACCGCAAAAGGTCGTATTGGAAGTTGGATTTCCATCTATGAACTGAGGCTAGGGATCGTCCTCACCGCTTCGAGACAATCTAGCCTACCATGTCTCAGGATCAGAGCTCGAGTGACCCTTGGATCGTCAGGGCCGGTCCACACAGAGTGGATTAAAATGCCTAAACATTGCGTTTCCCCACCCTATGGGGCATAAAGTGGTCATATACCAACCGAACCATCGGTCCTGGATCGGCCGATATAACCGAGGCGCCTCGCTATCCATCATCCACATAAGTGAAATGTTTGGGAGTGTAGAACCCAAAACACCACTCCTAGCTAGAAAGAAACGCATGCCCTCCCTAATGTCCTCTCCCATTTCCGGTTCACACCGGGGTGTGTGGCTCGTGAATTAATGCTACACAAAGCTATGCCACAAAGGTCGTGCTTTGATCATCAACCACAAGACTCTGCTTTTCAACAGAAGCCTTGATCATTTGCATCTCAGCATGCCACACAGGCAATTCACGCTATGCAACCGATGTCTATCAATCACAGAGAATGAAATCCGATGTCAGACACACATCTATTTACAAGTTCGTTCTCGGTCTGAACGAAACCGGAGGCACCTAATTCCTCCCCCATATGTCCAATATAGGGGAGAGGCCCTCGCATATCCGTCGATCTCCAAGTACGTCTGGACGATCACCACTTATTACCTCGCCTTGGGTGTACAACCCAATCAAGACATCAGTAATCATCCAAGCGATGTGAAGACCTCCGGTCTTCAACCACCGTCTTCATCCTCGACACATCATCGAATCGGTTATTCAGAATGGGATAAACCCGGTCTTTCTGAATAACTCGCGTATATAATAAACAAGTGCTATAAAAACACAACATACGCCTTATTCCAATCCAGAATATTTCTTTATCAAAATATTCATATACTTTGGGAAAGCTTCCCATTAATTTTATCAAAGATAAATTCTTTAAATTTATTCTTTGATCTTCCTTTGGACATCAAATCAATCTAATTAAAGATGCATTAAAACACCACTTGGTTTTAATCTTCCCAGAAATCAATATTAACGATTGTTTAACTTGGGAAATCATGTCCTGCCATTAACTGGGTTAAAGAACCAATGTCATTTAAAACACGGTTCACGATAAACCCAAAATCACATTTCATTCCATCAACATTTAACAGTAAATTAGCAAGTGAACAATCCCTTAAGTTTTAACCCCGAAGGCCGAAACCAACATCAGATTAATACCCAAGAAACCATTCAACTTAACTAATTTCCAGTTAGTTTCTGATTTCCTTAACTTTGTTGGGTCTAAGAACAATATTATTAAAGATACCATTCACGACAATCCAAAATCTCATTCCATTAACAATGGAATCTTCATGGAAAACAAATTGATATATATAATCGATATAAACTTCCATATCCAACTGATAATATAAATGGAATAACGACAAGGCCTTTTAAATTCCATATATATTAACTATCTTCCTCTACAAGAGCTTACTTCGATTATTACCAAATCGAATTCCATTCAATTCCAATTTAATATGTTAAATTGGAAAACTTTACTTTGGAAAATCTCCTTTGAAGTTTAACAAAAGATTTATAAATTCCAAATCCCACTTCACTGTAAATCGGGTTAAAGAACGAATGTCGCTAAAACACAATTCACGATAAACCCAATTCACATTCCATCAGTCTCTAACCGTAAATTAGTAAGAGAAAATCCCCTAAGTGTTAACCCCGAAGGCCGAAACCAACATCAGATCAATACCTTGGAAACCATTCAACTTAACTAATCTTCAGTCAGTTTCTAATTTTCTTAGCTCCATTGGGTTCAAGAACAATATTATTAAAGATACCATTCACGACAAACCCAAAATCCAATTTGATATTAAATACAAGGCTCTGAATAGAAAATATATCGGCATATATTCAATATCAAATTCTGAAATCAACAAATATCGTATTGGAAATAATGATATATATATATATCTTTCAAATTTCCATAACAATATCTGTATTATCACGAAATTCAACATCGAAATATTCTGAAGATGATTTCGATTCAAATCCAATTCCAATTTATATATTGGAAATTCGGGTTATTTTTAAAACTATTTCAAAACCAGTTTATTTATTTTAAAAATAATTGAATTATAATTCTAGTTCAAAACTGGTTCATTTTGATAAAAATCTATTTCTATCTTTTCAAATATGGAAATTTTCATCCCAATTCTTTCCAAATCACTTCTTATGATTATACACTAATTATTGATATTTTTAATAATTTTATCAAGGCCCGTACAGTCGATTTCCATAAACGACCATCGAACTGCACTTACAACGACCTTTTCCGAATTTGATTTGGACATATTTCCAAATCCAACCGTTAGATTTCTGATTTCTAATATTCATTAGAAAGCTCTTTTCTATACGAACCTAATGGTTCCGGCTTTAGGAGAATCTGACGGTCGGATCTCCTGTAATATCCACTCGAAGTCAATGGTCAAAATTCGCGAACTACCGCAGTGCGGCGGGTTCTATTCAGGCCATTATATATATACATATATATATATATATATATATATATATATTTGATCGATTACCTTTCTAAACGTATTTTATAAATCGTTTTAAATTCATTTTCAAAACGATTTCAACTTCATATTCAATTTCTAATCAAAATTGAATATTCCATATCATCGATATATAAATGATAATAGTTTCAAAACATTAGATTTTGAAATCAATTCCTTTTCGATATTCAATATATAAATGAATAAAATCGATATAAATATCGTTTACGGCAAAATGGCGTCAATCTAATCAACACGACTGCATATATTTAAATATATTCGTGTCCATCCCAAATCGGACATCAAAATCAGATTTTGATTCTTTTACTGGATATTATTTGAAAATATTCATTATTTTAAAATAATCATTATTTTAAAATATTCATTCCTTCTGAACTGGAATCAGACACAGTCAATTACCATATGATTTGATTATATGGTTTTCATACAATACATGTGTATAACAATAATGATAAACAGTCAACCAACATCCAGAGTGCATTCTACACTGCATAAGCATCAAATACAAATATTTAACGCTTATAACAGTCTGTCAATCAATCGATCGACATACCACTATTTATTGGGGTTAGTGTATGTCCAATATCATCCCAATACCCGTGTGGGGATTTCAAACAACAAACACAGATTTATTTGTGCAGTTGGGCGATGTGTAAAATTTATCGTCCCAATCAATATCAGTCAAATGTGTGTACATAAACAAATTGCCCGATTTGTTTATAAATATTGACTTTATTTATGTACACTTTAAAAATTATATTTTTAACTATAAAATATTTTCAACTATAAAATATTTTATTCCATTCCACATCACAACAATCAATTTTCACAACATAACCAAACAAACAAACAAGTCGTCCATGGTCTGTGGACAATGGGTGTCGGGTGCTGCTAAGCGTCATCTACATCCTAGTATATATTTTAACTGGAAAATAAAATAAAAGGTGAGAAGTTCTCACCATTGGGATCCACTCCGCCAGTTTTTTTTTTGAATTTCAGAACAGTCAGGATTAGCATGGCATTCCAACGTAGTCTTCTCTACGCTGTTCATATTAAAAATCATATTTTTATCACTTCATCCCAATAAATAAAAATCATATTTTTATTTCCACGTCATATATTTTTACAACGCTTCTTTCTATATAAAAATTATATTTTTATATTTCTACTTCTTATATAAAGATCGAATTTTTATTTCACCTAATATATAATAAAAATCGTTTTTTTCTCGTTACTTCGTATATATATATATATATAAATCGAATTTTTATCGTTACTTCATATATATATAAATCAAATTTTTATCGTTACATCATATATATATAAATCGAATTTTTATCCTAATGATATCCATATAAAGATCATATCTTTATCATAATCAAAACACTATAAAAATAGTATTTTTTTATCTATAAAAATCACATTTTTATAATTCTTTCTATATAATAAAAATCAAATTTTTATATTATGAAAAATCATATTTTTCTCGACGCTTCATTAAAAATGATATATTTTAAAAATCGAATCTTTATCGCGTTAAAAATCCAATCTTTATACGTATGAAAATCTTAACTTTGTTCCATGATAATATATAAAAAAACTGAAAATAAATCACAATTAAAAAGAAACATGCTCACTTTTCTTTCATTTGAACCCGAAGCACCGAAGGAAGAAGTGCCGGAGTTCTGGTGGTGGAGGGAGAAGGTGCAGTGGTCGGCGCTGGGGTAGCGGAGCCTGCGGCAGGGGTTTAGGCGGTTAGGGTTTGGTTTCAAATTGAGGAAGGGGGGTTTCGAGGTCCTGGCAACGTCGATTAGGTTGGAGGATAGCGTAGAGAGAGGGAAGAGGAAGGGAGGGGGAGTGGCGCAGCCTTGGACGCCGACGGCGCGGCAGTCTCCAACGCGGTGGCGCGTTCCTGGGGGGCGACGGGATCGAAGACGGGGGGGCTTAGAAGTATCGGGTTTGACTTTGGGGAAAAGTAAAATAAGGGTTTGACAGAAAATCTCTTTATATATAATATATATTTTATTATTTTTAATTTCAAAAAGTACCTTTTTATTTTGAACTCGAAATCAAACCCACCGACTGTCGTCACTAGCCAAATACCCCCATTACGAATACAATGGGATATGTCACGTAGGCTAATTCGATCGTTACGATCAGTTTTTGTAAAATTTACAATATAAATAAATATAACGGTCAATATTGATTTTAACGTACATTTTAGTTTGCCGGGGCCACATATTGACTCTAAAAATTTCAGAAAAATTATTTCTAGCTTTGTATTGACGATACGGTCCTAACAAAAACTAATTTTGTCAAATTTGAAGACTGTTTGAAAAATGGTCATTTTCTTGTTGATCCAAATTGATTGAAACTGTTCAAAAACGTTTTCCTTTGCCATGCTCACATATTGATTCAGAAAATTATGAATTTTGAACCCTAGCAATAATTTGACATCACGGATCCAACAAAAGTGGTTTCATCAAAAACGGAGGTCGTTTGCAAAATTTCCATTTTTAAGGGCCAAAATTCCATAGCGACTATTCTGAATTTTCAATTGGACATAACTTTTTATCCCCGCTACATTTTATGGATTCGTTGGAAAGATATTCTCAAATAGATTCTAATATTTTTGGTTTCCCTAAAATCCGGTTTATTTTGAATCCTGTACATTCGTTTGAAATTTGAAATCGAATTTTCAAACTACCGCGCCATTTTCAATTCCTTTTATAATTAAAAATAAATATTTATATTCTAACGACGATTCAAATAAATATATACGTTCTAATTCTATTCAAAATAAATTTCTTGTCATAATTATTTAAAATAATTCATTTTAAATGTTCAAAATTCACTAAAATTGCCAAAATAATTTTTTTTAAAATTGGTTCGGATTTTCCGGGTTATTACAGTGGGATAGGAGAAAAGGAATTTTAAACCGCTTTAAAAAATAGTCAAACATATGTTCAAAAATACTTCTAAGAAGGTTATAAAAACATACTTAAATTAAAGTCATTTTTAAACAATTAAAGTTAGAAACAACATTATATAGAATGCTATAAAAAGGGTCTGAAGCAACTATAATAGCTAAAAATGTTGATTTTGTGTGCTATAACAGGTGTGAACTAGCTTCAATCACTTATTTGTTGATGCACGTGCAACTTTGTTGTTATGGATCCACATTGATGCTTTTTTTGACATTGTTGCCTTTGTAGTTTTGGACCTTTATTATGTTGATTTGATGTTTTAGGCCCAAATTATGTTGGTTTGTTTACATTAAAGCCCTTTTGTAGCCTTTGAGCTATTTTGACTCTTATTTAAATATATGATCACTTTTAGTTGAATAAACTTGTATACCAGTTTATATGTGTCATTCGATGGAGTTTTTGTGTTATTTCTTGATGTTCCATCTTTGTGCTTAGCATGATGCTTATCACCTTTTGTTGGAGATAAATTCTTCTTTGTGGTTATTTGTGTTGTTCATGAGATCATTTAGGTTTCTTTAGCCGGAGTTATCTCATGAAATAATTGTTGATTTGGTCATAACATATTCCATTTGTGTGAAAATGAATTTTTATCTATATGAATTTATATTTTTCAATCATATTTTTATTCATGTGTTAAGCTGGATTGACCCATCTATTAATACTCGGGTCAGACCGAGTTGTTTCAGGTCAGCTTGTTGTTGATGCATGGTTAGTTGATTTATTTTTGCCTATATCTTGAAATAATTACCTTAGATGCATATTGGTGTATTCTTGGAATTGTATATCTATTCTTTAGAGATTTGTTGTATATGAATATGGTTTATATGAAACTATTCGAGTATGTAGCAAATGTATATGTTGTTTTTCATTGTTATACCTATATGTATTTTGTTTTGTGATTTGCTATGTTTGATGCATTGTAGTTTGTTCTGAATACGGTCCTTATCCACCGTAGTTTATATTAGACTTGAACCGAGTACGTCAATCCTCTCCAGGTTAGAAAGAAAAATCTATACACCCAATCGACATATTCGATACTTGTCTAATACGAAATTGCGGATGGTCGCCCATAACCAACCCTATTCTCCGCTCTAATAGACAGTGTTACTCCATAACACTCTTCATTAGGGTAGGTCATAGGGTGGGGTGTTACACTTCGTTAGCGAGTAGTGGCCTTGTCAGAGCTTGTTAACAGAGTACAATGGGTTATGGCATTGCCGGAGCCCATGGGATGAGTATTCATATTGACTAGTTGAAGGGAGAGTTGAAGATGCCTTTATGCATTGGAGTTTGGAGATGGTTGTAATGTTGAAGTGAAGTGTTAAACTTCATGACGACACTATATGTTAAATCGAAGTCGAATATAGCTTGGAACAGGTGAAGATGACATGTGACTTGGAGCTATAGAGCTCAAGATATCTTAAGTTGAAGATGCAAGGTGCAGGAGGATAGTTGCGGAGCCTACAACACATTCCATATGCCTAAAACATATTTTCAAACGTTTGGATGTTTACAAGGTTCATTCCAAACCATAATCAGACATTTGAAATTTATTTATGACGTCCGGTTTCCTATAGCTGTTTCCCAAGGATATTTCCAGACGTTTGGAACCTATTCTAGACGTGTGATTCGAGTAAACTAGGCTTTTCATATGATTTTGAATGTGAAGATTTCTGAAGTTTAGAGGGGCAAAATGGTAATTTTCTTGGATAAGGTCCTTAGACCTATAAGCTATTTTCATGTTTGAAGGCAATAAAGCTTGCTTAATCAATGGTTCTTCTCAAGTGATAATTAAGCTTTTATAACCTAATTGTATTTCTTCAATTCTATTCTCCACACACTCAATTCTATATTGATTATTGGTGATCATTGTATCAACCTATTGTACTCTTCTCATCGTGGTAATAAAATTTTCTCTCCAAAGTGTATGTACATTGAAAATCATTGGTGGGATCACGGTAAATTCATTGTGATTTATTTCATTGCTATTGTTTATTACAGATTTCTTGTGATTGAGATTTGTTTGTTTTGGATTCGATATTGACTGTTTTGGTGATTGAGATAATGTGATTGAGTTGTTTTTGCAAAGCTATCAATGATCCGTCTTCTGCAGCCTTTGTGGGTTTGAATTCGAATTTCACAATAGCAATGCGCTGTTATTTCCATAATTCAAATTCTTGTATTAAGTAAATTATAATGATATTTTGTTTGGCTAAGCACTCTATTAAATTTCTAAATATACAAAACATCTCTGTCAAAAAACATATGAAAATTAATCCTTATTTTTCGAAAATTATCAGAAAACACTAAAAATCAACGTAAAACACCATCAAACTTCAGATTTTAATTCAATTTGTAATCATCTTCGTATGCATATAAGAAAAGTAAAAAAAATCATCAAAAAAAACCCGAATATTTCACCCTTCAGCAAACTTTATATGAAAACATGTAGTTTAAAATAACCATAGACATTATTGTAATTATAAACTTCAACTACATACTTTTGTGCAATTTTTGTTGAATGGTTCAAAATTTTAAGCTTAATGTCTACACTTATTCATCATCACAATATTTCAGAAAAATCATCCAAAAAATTGCATACAGTTGAAAAATAGCTTATTTCTAGAAAAATAAGAACAAAATGCAACTTTATAGAGAATTATTGATACATCTACAAGTTTTTTGTCCATTGAAGTCATATGTGCAGATATATAGGTAATAGTTGCAGATATTTTCGCACTTTTCCCAGTAAGTGTAGGCATTTCTATATTTTTTTTTTTTACGAATCTTCATTTAATATTTATAATATTTTGAATTCTTTTATACACTGGAGCAAAAAACCATGGAAACAATTTTGCTATAGTTTAGGAATCCGCTTTACAATGAAATTCACAAACCAGTTCAATGATCGAACCACCAAAATTTTCCACCTTAAAGCATTACAGTTTATTGGGGTGCAAATTCTCCACATTCATATTTAGGGCTATCAATTGATATTTTCGGATGCGGATAATGCCATATCTGCATCCGCATCCGAAATCATTTTCGGATATCGGATATCCATATCCACGGATATCGGACAATTATCCGTTTCGCCAACGATCGATAAATCAATGTACATAAATGATTTTTTAACTTAATATTAAGTTTTTTCAACCCAATTGATAACTAAAATGCTAAAAATAAATAAATATGATGGTAATATATACTTTTGAGTAAATAGCATGCGCTTAATAGACTTTCAACTTTACAAAATAATAAATTAGTATATTTAATTATTTTAAAATACACATAATTTAAGCTATAATCATGAAAAAAACAAATGGATAATTTTTGGAGGCGAATGTGCATATATCTGCATCCACATCCGTTTTCCCGAATATCAGATATTTATCCGCCTTTCAAATGCGGATGCAGACAGATTTTGAATTTTTTGAGTGTCCATTAACACTACTATTCATATTCCATGATCTCCATGGCCCAAATTCATCTCCACCATTCATTTTTCATGTATTTAAAGAAAATAAATAAAAAGAGAATGAAAGGGATGAATTTCAAGGGTCCATCGAGCCTTGGGTAAGTGAGACTAGTTGATCTTAGCTCGTTTGGTTGATGTCTGGTCGTCAAAAAACAGTGAATAAAATAGATGAATGAACCTTAATATTCTCGTAGCAGATATATGAATATTAACCAGTGCCGGCCCAACCAATGCTGATGCCCTAACTGAAGTTTTGGGCAGTGATGCAAAAATAATACAACAATGCAAAGATTTGATCTCTAGTTGCCTTAGGCCTCAATAAGGAACTTTCCACTGCACCACACATTTTTCCTTTCCCCTACAACTGTGCGCACTTCTTTTATCTTAAACAAAACATTAACATTTGACCCCGTTGTCATTGCCCTCGGCCGGACTGCTTGCCCTAGGCGATTGTCTTGCCTACCTTGTCCTGGGGCCAGGCTTGATATTAATCTATGGAATACTATTAAGCAACACTTTGATATAGCTTATGTTCATACAGTGCAACAATAAATTCAAGCGAAATGTTTTAGATGCTAGTTTAACTACTATGCTGTGGCATCTCTGGTGTAAAAGGAGTAATCAACTATTCAATGGTATGGATCTATCTATACTAGTGAGAGATGAACTCATAAAACAAGACATAAGTATTCTTGTGCAAATCTTTAAATAAAGTTAAGTTGCAAAATCTGAATTAATAGAAACTGAGTTATGTGCATTATTGCTTCATCATGTTGCTTCTATGATTTTTGGTGTTGCAGTTGTTTGTTCATCAATCTGTGATTACTGCTCAGTGATGTCTATCAACACACTTTATAATATTGTCTTCTCAGATTATCGAGATTTCTTTCTCTTTCGACTGAAGGCTTTCAGATTTGTGCTTCCTTCTTCTTTATGCTGATCGAACATTGAAAACCCTAGGTGTAACACCCCGATTTTTAATTAAATAACAAAAATAAAATTTGAATATCTTCCATAATTTGGTCACAGGATTAGCGTCATTGCGTCCATGGCGATTTTCTGGTCAATTTAGACCTATGGATTGCAGAAAACGGATTTAAGATGAAAAAGATACGTTAAATGTAATATTACAACAAAATGAGCTATAAGAAAAGAACAATGACCACCATTGTTTTAAGCCTTGTTAACAAAAGCCTATGTATTCTAGTTGGTAAGAGCATGTGGCTTCCAAGAGAGTGGCGCATGTTCGATCCCCGTGGGTGCAATATTTTTATCTTAGAGAAACAGCTAAAATAATGCATGTTCAAAAGAGAAAATGTGTATAAATGCACATATAAGGAAAATTATACATATAAGGGAGTTCAAAAATATATGTATACATGTATATGTAAATATATGAGTATATATATGCAAATATATATACACACACATACACACACACACAAAGAAGATATTCAAAATAAACCTCCAATCAATGAAAATAGGCGAGAATTAAATAATGGCATAACGTCGTTTGAATTTTGAAAACAAAATAAAAGTTGTGTGTATATATATACGCGTAAAATGGGAATTTGAAGTTTTGTATACATATAAGGAGATATATATATATATATATATGTAAATATATTATTTAAATAAATCAAAGAAAGTATAATGGGATACTAATCAAACGTTTAAATTGAAAACATTAAAACTGTAAACATCGTGCTCAAAACCGCTCGTAGGACCCAGTTGGGTTGACCCAGGGGTCGACCCACCCTAGATCTGGGCAGATTCGTTCGACGAATCTAGATTGTTTTTCAAACCATATTCGTTGCTGACTCAGCACTGCGTTTACTAGATCATATCCACTTCCTTGAATGCCTATAAATAGGCTTGCAGTGCTGAACCTAAATCTCATATTTTCTGAGAGGCTGCCTAAGCTTTGTCATTCTTCTTCCTCCTCAAATCTCTTTAGAAAAATAGAATAATTAGTATAAGGAAATTCTGATTCAAGATCTGGAGGAAAAGAATGTATATTTACAAATGGGTGTTCAAAGTTCTAATCGAAGTGAGGTAAATTTTTGGATCTGCTCAATTTAAATTTCTCTTCTTTCTTCTCATTTCTTTTAGTTTGAGAATTGTTCCATGGTTATTTAGGTTCTAGGTTCAGTTAGGGGAGCCATGGAATGCTAGGTCTGAACCAGATTCATGAATTGGAAAGCTATTAATGTGAGTGGATTTAAGTTATACCTTTTTGATAATGGTATATTTATCGTTTGACATTCCCCGTTAATATGTATAATAAATCTGCTGAAATGTATAAACCTGTTAAAATATATGCGAAGGATTACTGTTGTATATATACATGTTCGAATAATTTGTTAATTGGATATTGTAAGTTAAGTTACAATGAAATTGAGAATAATAGTCATGTTGTATAAGACCTGTTTTCCATTAATCATCTGTTTGAGTTGAATTTATTGTAAATGCTGTAATTATGAAATTTACAATGAACATGAACATTTGTTAAGAGTATTATTATGCCAAAAGATTGTAAATAAAAATTACTGTAAAATTTCAAAGAATAAATATGCCTAAATTTACATTAAATAAGAAATTGTAACTGCACTTAGACACAAAGTTAAATTGAACTTGTGGTAGAAGTCTGTTCGGAACCACCCGAAAAATTCAGCATCCACAAGTGGTTAATTTAATATGAGGGGCCAAGTGTGTAAACATACATATAACAGCGCTAAGACACGAGGTTAAGTCCAATTTGTGGTTGAAGTCTGCCCGGAACCACCCGACAAATCCAGCATCCACAAGTGATCGGCTTAATGTGAGAGGTCTGGACATAAACATATATATGAATATATGTATATAACAGGGTAGAAATAAATGGCATTAATTGTAATTAATGGAAATGAATGAAAGTTACAACAGTAAAAGAATTGGAATGAACGGGGAATGATAATTACCAATTATAATTAATTATGAAAATGTTAGATAATAGGTAGGCTTGTCCTAGGGACAAATGGAAATTATAACCTAGGTTATAATAAAGGATATGGGGAATGAGATAACTTATAATGAGATAAGTTGTACTTAATTTTAAATTAAGTAATCTATAAATCTGGAAACTTGAAACCTGCAGTTTGTAATAAGTAGAGAAAATAGGGGGAAACTTATAATGAGATAAGTTGTACTTAATCATACATTAAGTAACCTGTAAACCTGAGAATTTGAATCCCGTTGATAAGAATAACATGTTAAAGGCTTATTAATGAATTTAATGGGTTAAGTTATATAACTGAGATTAATAAGCAAGAGAAACTTGATAACTTGAATAAGAAGTTAATATGATTGAAATTACCAAGTTAACTGGGAATCTAATAAGGTGGAGCAAGCGTGTAATTAAACGGTTAGACATAGAATCTAATAACATATTAAACTTATGCGCTTGGACCAATCCTACGTCTAAAAGTGAATAATCCAATAGGGTAGGTCATCGTGGTGCCATAGGACACGAGGGGAGCGCACTTCCATCTGATTATACTGCCAATTGTTCTGCTAATATTCTGTTGGCTCCGAAGGGCTGGAAGGGGAAGCACGCGACTTTCTGGGATGTGGAGAGTGCTCCTGCTAGTCCTCTGTGCAGTGACAACGCTTAGGCTGTGCTCGCAGGGGTTGGGTCTGTGCGTTACTATCCTGTGAGTATACCTTGACTGCCACGATAGTGGGCAATCAGAAGGTTGTAGGGTGGCTTAGGTGATTCGACGTTCCTATTGCCTTGTAACTAGGCGGGTTACGACCATTTCTGTTTGCCTTTGGTGGGTCTAACCATCTGTTTGATAGTAGTCGCCGGGTACCAACCATCGACAGTTAGCGTGATACATGATGTGTGATGCAGAAAGACGGTGAGCTAAACCAAAAGACCATAGACCTTTTACTATCAAGGCTTTGGGTGAAGGACAAGCCAATTAGGATTTGTTGTTTGTTGTTTCTCTGGGGCCACATCACTAGCTCTCACTTTTGTTTGTCTTTCACTAGTCGAGGGAGGGGTCAGGTGGGACCATAGCCACTGTGAAAATGCAGACTATAGCATCTGTGTATACAAATATCTAAAAAAGCTCCCGACCGACTTCCGTGTTTCCGATACCGCCCTGTTACGGAACTCGGTGCACAGTAGATAATATGTGTTGATACATGCATACCATTTTTGGATGGTGTATCATATAGGTCGAGACATCGAGTACGATTAACGATACGTACGTGAGAAAGCCTAAATACATGCTTGTCTGCTTCGGATGGTGTATCGTAGACTTTAGAGCATTACTCTGTGATGGAATCTGATTTCGATCGAAGGTGGCAGTCCGTACGCTTACGTAGCACGGCGATGGCAGTTCTATGCGGAACGTAGCGTTGTTATACAGAGATTTGTATGTCGTTCCGGCGTAGGATGAGGGACTGCGTACTGTTGGCGTCACGACGAAGATAGCGCGAGTGGGATACCATGGGGTGTACCTTAATATTGGGGGTAGCTACATATATATTGTACTAGGTTAATCCACCGGGAAGTAGTGGGTACGACGTATGTGTGTAAACCTTGAGTGTTGTTAACCCAAGTAACCTAATAAATAAGAAAATGTAACTGAATGTTATATGTAGGATCATCCAGAATGTGTAGTTTAAATTCAGTCACCAGAACTTGTGTTCTGACCCCCTCCTCATAACATACTCGCGGGTTAGGCTTATGGCAGAGATATGATATCTTTGGATACTGGTTAAGCATTATTATTATCCGGGTAAGGCTATATTTTGATTATATTATATTTTAGTGAATATTAGACACACATCCCTAAAACCAAACTTAGTTAGGCTCACATCCGGTCATAAACTTATCGTAAATTTAGTCTCTATTTTTCGAAAATTCACTAAAAAAAATTAAAAAAATTAGTAAATTCATATTTTAATTAAACATGCACTCGACAAAAAATTCAGATCCAAAAACCATCAAACAAGGCATCAAAAAACAGAAAAACAACGAAAAGTGCAGTTAAATGCATAAAAGTATGCACATATTTATATTTTCCTGCATATATCCATGCATATTTTTCATGTCATGCATCTTTATTGATTTACTTGCATACATCTGTGCACGTATTGCAGAATTCTTGCCAGTGTTTTAAATATCGGCCATCTCGGCCGATATCTCGACCGAGATATCGTTTTGAGGCCAAAACGTAACGAAACCTAATATATCATTGTGTATCTCGTTTCGAATATATCAACTGATATTTACAAATATCGGTCGATATCTTGACTGAAACGAAATCCCGATATATCACCCGATTTTTTTTTTTTAAATAAGCTACTTGCATAACATCTTATAGTCAGTATACTTTATATTCCTTTTGAATTACTTGTCAATGTGGATTCACATATGAATTATAAATATTTTATGAAGCTACTGGAAGTACTTTGAAACAACTGAATTAAAACACTTAGTGGTTGAACAGGGGGTTCGATTGTGATCACTTTATTGTTGGTCATGTTATGAGCTAAACACAGAGCTTGTGTAGAGCATTTTACGTCATAGTGCGTAAATGCAACCATGTTACCTTCATTTTTGCCATGAACCTATTAATTAATTTATCTTCATATGCCTTTCTAGTTGTATCAATGTTTATATAGTTGGTACATAGATTTAATTCTATTCTGTTAGACTATTCTAATTTTACATATTTTTGCCATGAACTCATTACAACATTACAGAATGTCAGATTGTTCTAATTTTACATTTAGTTATACAACCTTTAGTTCTGTGCCAACATTACATTTGTATTTGTGTTTAATATGAACAATTCAATTTTGTTTTCAATGTGGGTTAACTGTTTGTATCTTTTTTGGCTGTTATTTTAGTCAATTCAATTACAAACAATCCTATGTAGTGTTTTAATGCTGTCATTTGTAGTGCTTTAATGCTGTCATTTTATGAATGCATGATATGTCATTTGTAGTCAGTTCAATTTCTGGTTTGGCTTTCTTTTTTGACTGTCATTTGTAGTGCTTTAATGCTATCATTTTATGAATCAGGTAAGCTCAATTTCTTTGTATTATATTATATATAATTATTAACATAAAATGTACACCAATATGGTTTCGATATGAACATTAAGCACCGAGATGTAAATCCGATATTGACGCCCGAGATGTACTCGCCTCCTCCGAGATCTCCCCTAAAACGATACCAAGTCACCAAAATCTCCGAAACGAAACTTGACCGATATCCAATATTTAAAACCTTGATTCTTGCATAAAAGTGTGTAATAATTCGCAGGATAAATTTCACTTAAGTTTTCTTCGTGCAAATACGCGTATATATATGTGCAAGTATTTCAAATAGTTGCACACATGTATGCAAGTTTCGGTACAGATTTTCAAGCCAAAACAGCTTATGCAATAGTTGCACACATATATGTAATTATGGTAATAGTTGCATACATATATGCAACTTTTTTTTTTTGGATTTGCGTGGACTTCCGAGAATATTTGCAGATTTTAGAATTTTTTTTTTACCTGATAGCGCCAAAAATTCTAGCTAAAAAAGGAAAAAGGCGGAAGTATGAAAATAGGGGGCGGTTTGAATGGAAATGATGGGAGGGACGTGAGTTGTATTTTGAAATGTTTTAGGGACGTGAGGCAAAAGTACTCTATATTTTATCCATTCCGTTATGAGATGTTTTCTGAGCTATGATATATTTTATATCTCCGTCTTTTCTACAGGATACCAGACAAACCAATACGAGTTTCGATAGATTAGAATTTTGAAGAAAAAAATTGACCTGTCGGAATTCAGGTTGTTACACTAGGGGTTACAGTTACAGCAACCGTCAGTTTTACCGCCAACCGTAACCGCAACCGTTGTTGACGGTTAACAAATTTTATTACCATTACCATAATCGTCTAACCGTTGCCGCAACCATTACCGTAAATTTACATTGTTATCCATAAGCAATTCAAGTTCTAACTTTTTTCTTTAAAATTAGTTTGTTATCTATGAAACAAACCATCCATGTGCATGTTGTCTATAAATAAAAATGCAAATAATTTATACATATGTTATTTCTCCAGCTTAATTTATTAAAAAACATAGATATTTTTATGAAATACTACAAATCATAAGCGGTTGGTATGTTTTACCATGATTATCAAAATCCACAACCGCTACCGTTACCATAGTAGACGGTAACCGTGTAAACGGTTAGTACGGTTTGGCGGTTGAACTGTTCAACCGTAACAACCCGAGAAAAACCAAGTTGATGCTTTATTGGGAAGTGTGCATGTTTTTAAGTATTAAAATCATTGTTTTAAAGACCCAACCCAACCTCGGTTCGACCGCAGTTAACCTTCGATCTTGAAGCGTCAAGGCTCTGAAATGAAATAACTTTGTGCGTGCACAAACCCACGGTTTAACCTCAAACCCCTATAAACCTCTAGTCTGACCTCTATGAACCTCACGGTTCTTCAAATTTGAGAAAAAATATTTGCTTCACTCTTCATTTTTGACATAATAAATTTAACAAATAATTTCACAGCAATTGTCATTAAATTTTTGGATGATATAATTCATCATTATGTACATTTTACGAACTATTGTTGAACTAATCATCTTTCACTAAAAAATTTTAGTAAATTTACAACTTTTCTATGATAAGTTGTTATATAATTATTTCAATTAGGTAGTATATAATTAAACTCATGATTTATTGGATCATATCAAAGTGTCCCAACCAGTTTGGACACGGATGTTTGTCATAGTTGGTTAAAATTTATTTATATTTAAAATAATTTTATGTTTAAATCAGAAAAATAGAAATAAACTATTAGCGCAGTTCTCATGGTCTGATCGGTTAAACTATGAAAACCTTGAACCTTGCATTACCACGGTTTAATGTACAGTTCGGTGATTAAAACCCATTTTCAAAAATAGATAATACCCTTTGCATTAAGATTACCAGTACATATGCACGTGCTTTGCATGTGAGCATAAAAACATGTTCAACAATAGCCAACTTGGTGCTAAAACTCCATTTTCATGCATTTTCTACCACCTTTAAGTGATATTATTCAGTTAAAGATGCCTTTAAAACAGTTCTTTCTGCAAATAACTTTTAATGTAAAGAAATAAATTATGTTTAAAACTTGGAGTTATGCTCAAATATAAAGTGCCATAGTGATGTAGGTAGAAAAAAAACTTCAGATTAGCAAGAAACAACAATATCATAATTATACTAAGCATTTACCCCCACTTCGGCTATACTGTAAAAAATCTGCAGATTGGTATGTAAAACAATGACTGAACAACTTAGAATTATACAACACAAATTGTTAACTAAATGTAGTTATTTAGCATAAATAAGGACTTTTACACAGTAAACATACAATGAGAAATTGGCATAGAGAAGGAAACAAAGGTTAATATACAAACTTGTTTGATGCATCCATTCAGCCTGAATTAACAAAAATTTCTGTGGTGTAGTAGGTACAGATATAAACCAAGCTTCATTAATTCATCATGTTTTCCATAAACTTTTGACCAAATGTTTAACTCGGTGTTGTTAGCTTGCGACATCGTCAGATCTTTGTGTTGTCTGCAATGCAGATTGTGTGGTGCCCGATTCCTCCAAATGGATTTGCAACTGGTTTTCTTGGTAATCATTCTGCAAATTTCTTGCATTCAATTCCTCCAAGAGTTCTCATCTTCAAAGTTTTAATGTTGTTAATAACACAATGATGCACATCATCGGTAGATTTTCTTAGTAGTTAGTATTTCTCCTTCCTTGATGCATCGAATCCAATGGAATTCAAAAGCTCAATTGGTTTCATTTTGTATGGGGCATGTCTGATGCTTTTTAAGTATCACAATCGTAATGATTGAATTGGTATCCACCAAGCTCAAGTAGCAAGTGTACTAAAGCACCAAGTGAGTACGAAACAAAATTCTGGTCTGTCTTCTTGGCACAATATGCAAAAAAGTTTGATTGTATCAGAACTGTAAGAACCTACATCATCACAAAAATAAGCAAATATGACTTTTCCAGTACTACCAAACGTGCTCATGTTACATTGGCAAAACGCACTTGGTACAGGGACCATTCTTTAAATTTGGTAACATAGTTAAATAAGATTTGATATTTTAAAGAGGTTAAAACAAATAAAAAAAAGGAACACACAAACAAAAAGGCAAATACATGCTTGCATATCATGCATCATTGTATGGTCAGTAACGACATTACACATTAATCATTATAGACATTGATATTCGCTGACTGTAATGATCACTATGGTTCTCCAAACTAAAATTATTATTCTCAAAAGAATGTTTATGGTACAATAACGTAACTCTTTGATGGGTTAGAAGGCACAAAACTGAACTCCTAAAAACAAAACTTATATTTGCATGCTTAGGGTGAAAAAAGAATGCATGTAATTCTTGGATAACCTCCATGCTCAACTATATCAATGGTGAAAAATACCCTCCATGCTATCCTCCGCAATCACTGCCATCAACCCGTGGGAATAAAAAAAATTGAAACTAAAAAAAATAAAAAAAAAATCATCTAATTACTTGTCCTCAATTCATATAATCCAAAAGTCAAAAATCGGAAAAAGCCTAAGCTCAAAAATAACCCGGACCTCCCATCTCCAACTCGCCTCCAACCTAAGAATCACCTGAACAATCCCAAGTTCCGACTCCATCTTCATCAAATCACCACATTCAGACCTCGCAACTCCCAGTTGTGTTTTTTTTTTTTTTTAATTTGCTGCATTTCGTAATCCACTATAAACATTACATAGGTGAGAATGATAATAATTTGGAATCAAATATACAGATATAACCCAAATTAGGTAGCTAACACAACAAAATAAGTTACCACACTCAATATTTTTTCCAACAAAGCATGGAACTTCTTCCGTCCATACGATCGAACATAGAAACGATTGCAAGAAAGAAGAATTATGTCAGCCCCTTCTAGTGTTGAGACATTAAGAAAGCTTGTTTATGTACAATTCAAAACAGGCAAAAGTGAGAAGAAATAATCAAATCAGCAGTTAAAATTAACAGTAAATAGTAACAGAACTAACCATTTTTGTATAAAAAAAGGCAGAACTAACCATTGTTCACTAAGTTTTTATTTTTGCAGTTGAAAATCATCTCACATCAATAGCTTCTCAAAATGGGATTTCTCTCAGTAATCTTAAGAGGGAAGTGATATGTAAACTGGAATGAAGGAAGACTCATTCATTTCATACAATATGCATGTATCTATAAGGCTATAACTGCACATGCTTTTGTTGTACATCTAAATGAATATTGTTTATCTTAGAAAGGATTTCATTATACACTCATGAGATGGTCTTACTTAACAAATATGGCGTCAATTCATAAACTTTTTATGAAAGCGTGATGTGTAATGGAATACATGAAGCATGCTGATATTTTGATGAGCAAAGAATCAAAATATTTACCTAAGGCAAATCATTTTGATCACTTATTTGAAACTTAAAGTTGCTCACTTTCAAATTGGAATGTTAATATCTAACAGGCTAACAGACACCAGCAAAAATTCAGTATTACAGTTAATACAGGTATACCCTCCTATGTAATTTTTTTTTAAGAATATAACAAATATCAAGTTATGAAAGTAAGTAGTAATAAAAATATATTCCTCCCTTTTATTTGAACACAACAATCAACTTAATTAAACTCAAAATCGACACAATACGGATGTAATCTGACAAAAAACTAAAACGGATAGCTTATAGTTAATACAACAGTAAAAAGGAACTGCACATTTAAGAAAAGGAAAGGAAAGATCTAAATGTGAACCCAGGAAATGATCGTAAATAAGATTTACTTTGTTAATTTAATATCCATGCAGACTCAATTTAAAATCACCCGATTACACCTATTTTACTATAAACACCACAAATGGATAACAAACAATTTTTGTCCATTTCGGTGTAGCAATTATATATGGAGATGTACATGTAACAATAGTGCAAATAGACACATGAATGAAAAAGAAAATGCAAACATGAATTGAAAAATTAGATGGTGAAACGTGCACTCACTAACTGTAAAGCTTTTAAAAAAACGGACTGGATGGTTGGACATCAGCATTGAGTGCATCAAAATAGGCATGACATGTTCCAAAATAATCACATGGAAGTGAATAATGAAAATTATACCTTACAGATCTGAGTTGCTTGAGGTGAACATGAGCTGGGCATGTAAGAATGCTTAAGATGCCATAATCACCTCCTTGACTTCCTGAGGTAAAAAAAAAAAAAAAAAAAAAAAAAAAAAAAAAAAAAAGGACCTAGGTTTAATTTCAAGAATGAAGTTTAAAATTTTAATACAAAGTATTATTGCTGATTGGAGTTTATAATTGCTTGTTGAGTTAAATATTGAACATTGTTTCCTAGTACTTTCTTTGCATAATTAAAATGATGTAAAAAAATAATAATTACAAAAGTATTCACACTTACTGCGAACGAAAATTTAGTTGGGGAGCAAGAAAATACAAAGGTAATGAAAACATTTATAACATATACTTCTACAAATGACATAAATGGTTTCTCCGTATCTCAACAGTTTTGCAATACCTTCACAGAATTTGGTGTATATGAACAACATAAAATAGGCAAATATTAATAAGGTGTCTCGTTACCATTACAATATCCAAACCAACAAATCATCACTTTAACACCTGCTTAAACATTTAACCACTGCAGATATGAATGACTCTCGAACATATTGAGGTATGATAAATCTGCCGAAAGCTATAAAATGGTACACGAATAGATAAGAGTACCAAAAACTGCAATTAAAATCAAGGTAAATGTATCGACATCAGTACGTAAACGATGAAAAAATACTCATTATCAAATGTTTCTTTTACTTTGAACCTAACCATAATGCTTAATGTCTGTAACAAAGATCATAGGGGTAGATTACATTGTATTAACTAAAACTAACATATATGTGTAATCTTATTACGCAATCCAATTTGTAGTCACCACATGTGGTAATGACTGGAAGAAAGGACAAAGCATGAATTTCCAGAGTACTAATAATGAATATTGTATTACCTAAAATCAGAGAAGGACAGACATGACATAGAAATCAAACAGTCGCTGTGAGGATGTTCTTCAACTGCTCCATTTTGGCGAAAAGAGGAAAGGTAATTTTCCACTTGCAAAGCATAAATCTGAGCGAGATCCAAAACTTTGTTAAAATGAAGTATTTTTTTTTTTTTAATTCTAGGCCGTCGCTTGAAGGTTACAGCTTGGGGGGGTAAATCAAAGCAAATAAAAATGGGGTGAAATAGGAACTTAAAGTAAGATATGAGAATTTACCTAAGTCACATATTGTTAACGCTTCAACTTAAAAGATGGCGCCCCAAATTTGCAGCTCAAACCAATAAACCACCATTGCAAATTTCAATCTGAACCCTAGTTGGTTTGGAGGAAGAAAAGAACGAATTCCAACAACCAAAGTCGCTACATCCTTTTCCACCATTACTCAATGTTAAGCACCTGAATCTGGATCGGATTTGGATCTGAAAAGCATGCAGAATGTAATTTGAAGAGCAAAGGGGAACTTTAGAGAGGCGGTTGAGTCAATTGGGATTTTTTTTAGTGAAGAAGGAAAAGGAAACAGCTGAAAGCAAAAATGGCGAAAGGTATTGACTTAGACATAACCGTCGAGAATCGAGATTGTGGGATCAGAACATGGGCATAGGAATTAGAAATGACACATAATGCCCTCTAACCACTTTTTGTGGTTCATTGTTTTGCAAGTGTGTGAAAGGGTTGATTCGGAAGTTCTAAAAAGCTTCACCACCACCAGGTATTTGCATTATTAGTAAAGAAAGATATGAATATCAAAACCGTACTTACATGACCTCTTCCGCCAAAACCTTCCACTCTCATACTTACAAACTCCTCCTCCGCATCGGCCCCCAACTCCGACCATTAACCCAACTCCACGCCCACATCATCATCTCTTCCGACAGCTACAACCTCCCCCTCCTTACGAAACTCCTTACCTTCACCATCTCCTCCAACTCCTTCTCCTACTCTCACCGTCTCCTAACCTCCATACCCAACCCTGACCAGTTCCTCTTCAACACCATCATCAAACTCGCTTCCAGATCACTCTCCCCTCTCCACTCGCTCCTCTTCTATTCCCGCATGCTCCTTCTACAAATCCCTCCTTCCCCATACACTTTCACCTCCGTCCTCAAAGCCTGCGCTGACACTTGCTCTTTCCGCACCGGGGCGATTCTCCATGCTCATGCCTTAGCTTGCGGGTTTGGGTCCGATCCCTTTGTCCAGACCGGCTTAATCGTCTTCTACTCCAAATGCGGCCTTTTATGTTTCGCAAGAAAGGTGTTCGATGAATTACCTAACAAAACTACTGTTTCTTATAACGCTATGATTTCTGGCTACGAGCAAAATGGGTTTGGTAATAAAGCAATAGATGTTTTTAACAAGATGAGAAAAGACAATTTCGACTTTGATTCTGCTACTTTTGTCTCTGTATTGGCTGCGTGTGCGCAGACTGGCGCACTCGACTTGGGCAAATGGATAGAGGAGTATGTAAAAGCCAAGTGCTTAAAAGTAGATGTAGTGCTTGGAACCGCTTTGGTGAATATGTATGTAAGATGCGGAGATGTGAAGAAAGCTAGAGAAGTGTTCGAAGGGTTAAGAGAGAAGAATGTCGTTGCATGGACGGCTATGATTTCAGGGTACGGAATGCATGGATACGGCACATTGGCTTTGGACATGTTTAGCCGAATGAAGCGCGCTAGAATAGTGCCTAACGAGGTTACTTTCATAGGCGTTTTATCTGCATGTGCGCACGCTGGGCTCGTGAAGGAAGGGACTGAAGTACTTGAAAACATGAAGCGGTATTATAAGCTGGTCCCTAGAACAGAGCATCATGTTTGCATGGTGGATATGTATGGAAGAGCTGGACTGCTCAAAGAAGCCATGAAATACATCGAAGACAGCATAAGAGAAGAGCCAGGGGCAGCGGTATGGACTGCCATGGTAGGTGCCTGCAAAATGCACAAGGATTTCGACCTTGGAGTTGAGGTTGCAAAGAAACTTGTCGTGTTAGAGCCTGACAATCCTGGGCATTATGTTCTGCTATCGAACATACATGCATTAGCAGGAAGAATAGGTGAAGTTAAGAAAGTCAGGGGCGCGATGATTAGGAAGAGACTGAAGAAGCAGATTGGGTACAGCTCTGTCGAGGTGGGCGATGTACTGCATGCGTTTAGAATGGGTGATACTCAGCATCCGAGAAGTGGTGAAATATACAAATATTTGGATGAACTGATGCACAGAATCAGAGATGTGGGATATGAGCCTCGGACTGGGTTGGTGTTGCATGAACTGGAAGATGAAGAGAGGGAGGTGGCGGTTAGATTTCACAGCGAGAAGCTTGCGGTTGCATTTGGGATAATGAGTAGTGGAGATGGGAGTGTGGTTAGGGTTGTGAAGAATCTCAGGATATGCGATGATTGCCATATGGCGATTAAGTGTATGTCGGTGGTTACTGGTAGGGAGATTGTGGTTAGGGATAAGCATCGCTTTCATCATTTTAAGGAAGGTGGATGTTCTTGCTTGGATTATTGGTGACTTCTATTTGCATTATTTCGGTTCGGTACAGCAAATGGAAAGTCGGTTTGATTGATGAAAGGTGATGTATTATTTATACACATTCATAAATAAATGGGTTTGATTGAAATTATTTTTATTTTAAGGCAATAAGTTTTAAAGACAATACTTCTGGATTATTAGTACAGAAAAAAGCTAATTTCTTTTATCTTTTTAAATTATACGTAAAAATGATAAATTCTTTTATTTATATTTATATATAACTAGAAATAATAAATTCTTTTTATCTTTTTCCTGTAAAATTTCTTAAAACTAATTTTTCAGAAGTGCCGTACTTGAAACTTATTACCGCAAAGAAATTTCAATCCAACTATGACATAAATTAATTCATATTGAGTCATTTACAATGTCACTACAAGTGAATTCACAACTTACAAGCTACCTGAACATTAAAATTAGGGGGTTTTAGGCACAAGAACAAAATTTGAGAAAAATTTAGGCACAAGAACTATTTTATACAAATCTTGTTATCACTCACTTGAGATTAAGCTCGTGCAACTCCTTTTTAAAGTAGATATTGCATTAGATTATGATATTCATTCATCAATATCAAACAATGATATATGTGTTGACCTGGTTCTTCAAACATTTGTGTTGAAAGTTTAGCGTAAAATTTATGTCACTACATTTCTGATAATGGGACTATCCACTGTCAGATATCCTTTCACTAGAAAACTTATGAAATTTGCATTAATAACTACTTAAATAAACACTAATATTCATATCCTTATAAATCTAGCTAAAAATATAGTAGTGTGATAAAAAATATATGCTGGGTAGACTGGCAATCTTAATGAACATATCTAATTTTGGATAGGGTATTCGATGTTAATTATGAGGTTTAGATATTACTGGATCAATCTGTAACTTTTATTATTATTTTCAAACAGCTTATGTTACACGGTTATATTTAGGTAATCATTCTTTCATATATTTGCAGCACCAGAACCAAAAATTACATCGCTTCAGAGCTGGAACCGGTAACTTTAAGGTAATAGAAAATAATCCTCCTTTAAGATTTATGGTAAATAATACATTTATAGCTGACTACATTGAATGCACTAATTACTATTATATTTATGTCATGTATATCATGCACTAACCAGTTTGTAAATCGCTAACATGCATAGACCTTCCTATTGCATGATATTTTCTCCTTTACAATCAGGTGGTATATATTTAATGTTCGAAGTTATATAAAGAAACCTACGCTTCATGTGTTATTTTAAATCAGGGATCCTTATCAAAAATACAACAGAGAACACTTTTTTTTTTTTTTTTTTTTTTTTTTTTTTGAACTTATGATTGATTCATATAATCCATTATTTCGGGTTATTTTTAATGTTTGGGAAATAGAACTTGGATTATTTTCAGTTACATACATTAATTTTTAACCTTTGAGTATCTAAGGTGTATTAGTTTGGTAAAATTCTGAGATATATTGGCTTGGTAAAATTTGTGCCCCTATTTCATTTTTGGATTTGCTTTACCTTGGTGGCTTATTGTACATCTACCACATAAGCTACTTATTTGTACCAAATGTTATTTGGGAGCAAACCAGGTAGGATCACCACTTTCATTTGCAAAAGAAATTTGATTGAAAAGTAAAGTAACTAAATACATAGCCCAACACATGAAGCATATAATTGTACATGATTTATGGTAATGTGTTGAATAAATTGGTGTAAATTTTACAACCATTATATTTGTTATTGTGTCTTTTATATCCGAAAATAGTTGTTAATTAAATGAGAAACTGTTACTTAGTCCATAATTTAGCATTAGTTTGTTGCATGTTACACAGACACTTAGTCATTAACATTCCACTGAAGTTCTGTTTTTTGTGCGAAATTTAAACTGGTAGAATCTTTTTGATTTCAACTTTTTTGTTGCATGCATTTTTCATTGCAACAAGTTTTGATTTTTCATGCGTTTTTGGCATAAAAGATTAACTTAGTTATGCACCTTCAAGACTGCCATTTTGCTACAAATGCAATGAACAATCAATTCATGCAAAACTTATGTCAATAATGTCCATGATACCACAAAAGCTGGTTCAAGGAATATTTTAACTGTTTCGTATTTATCAGGTTTTACTTGAACTATCTGCGGTTTCACTCTTTGGTTTATGTTTGTACATGTTTTTTCCCTTTGGTTTTTGAACAATTCCACTCATTTTACTGTTAGCTAGCACATGGGTTTTGAAAACTTTGTTTTGCTCACATTACTATGCTAATTTTATTTACTTCAACATGGGTGTTTACTATCACTGAGACATATTGGATATATGACATAGGATAATTGAATTCTAAAGCTACGAGAAATAAGTAAGGGTATATTATCTAAAGAATTCTACCATTTATGTGTGAATAGTCATTTTGTCATAACATATTTTGGAATTGAAAGGGGAAAAAAAATGTATGTTAGGCTCTTGGGTGCTTCCTTTCACATACACGCACACACATACATACACCCACACTTCATCATTCTAAAATTTCAGTATGTTTTTTTTTTTTTACTTCTCCTAAAAAGATGAAGTATTAAGCTCTAAAAAAATTCAGATTACATACGCCTTGAAACTATAATAGTACTCTTTTTCTAATATGGCTTCGACTTCTCCTCTGTTCTTTTTTGTTTACCCAATAATTATTGTATGCAATCTGTAATTTTTTTAGTTGTTGCATATATAGTTTTCCTTGAACAATTTTTCGTAGTTAAAATTCCTAGTTTTTTCTTCAGACCAAACTATTTTCTGACTATGTTTAAACTTAATTTTTGTGGCATAGAACTGATGCCAAGGTTTCATAAGCATTATAGGATAATAAATGGTACGATCTTTCATATAAAAAGTAATAAAGCTATTTGGAAAATGTTCTGCGTTTTTATTATATGCATTTACCAAAGTATGTTTTCTGCATTCTATTTGAATTTGGGCAATGTAGCTAATCAGTTGAAGGCCTAAAGAGAGCTTTTGATTTTTGCAGGTTGATTTTAACTCTAACAGGTCATATGCTCTACTCTATAAGAATTTTGTTATTATTAATATACCTTTTCAGCTTTTAGTAATTAGAATTTCAGGAATTTTCCAATGAGAATTTTGTTCGCAATTTTGAGCTGTGAGATATGTTATTTCGCCTTTATTTATGTCTAACAAATGGGAAACAGAAATATGCATTTACACAATTATTGTTGGTCACGCAGCTACACAACTATGTACTTTTTTTTTTGCTTATACAAATGTTACTCCCTCTCCCTCTCCCTCCCCCCCTCCCTCCCTCCCCCCCCCCCCCTCCCTCCCTCCCTCCCTCGCTCTATCTCTCTCTCTATCTATAAATAACGAGCTATTATTCCTCACATATGTTTATTTTTCACAATTTTAACTTATTTAGTCATTTATCTAATTAGTGTTCTCTCCATCCTCTTACAAATGAGATGACACTGAATTTTTTGGATGTTGGTATAATGATTATGTACAGATTTGTTATTAACCGAGGTAAAAAAAAAGAAAAAGGGCACCCACATTTGTAATACTTGCTTTTGCATATTAAAATTTAAAATTCGGTATTGATTGTTTGATGCATCCTAGATAAATAACGAGCTATTATTCCTCACATATGTTTATTTTTCACAATTTTAACTTATTTAGTCATTTATCTAATTAGTGTTCTCTCCATCCTCTTACAAATGAGATGACACTGAATTTTTTGGATGTTGGTATAATGATTACGTACAGATTTGTTATTAACCAAGGTTAAAAAAAAAGGGCACCCACATTTGTAATACTTGCTTTTGCATATTAAAATTTAAAATTCGGTATTGATTGTTTGATGCATCCTAGATAAATCATTACCTTAAATGTATACCCAGGCGCCATGATTTGCCTTCTTGTGTATTTGTTTAACAAAATAGGAAAATTTCTTTTGAGACACAATTTATAACACAATAAATCTTAAAAAATGAATTTCCTTTTGATGTCAATACCAAATGGGAACACAAAGGATCCAAGAGTCATGAGCCCCATTTCGTGTTCAAATAGCTGACCCTAAAATTTAACTTCAAACAGAAATAAATTAGTGAGAAAAGATAATCTATGGTCTAATTTTTTAATTCTCTGGTACAATTTTATATGCCTTTGAATCTCCGCTTTCCATTTTCATTTACCTTTAATTTTAATTAATTAAAATATTGTACTTATTATTCTTTATTTCTCCTGTTGCTGGTGAGAAAGAAGGAGAGAAAAACTAATTTATTCACTACTTTTTTTCTTAAAATATGTTCATTATTACAAGTCTTACCGACAGAACATGATATGTATCATTATTCAAGGATCATGTTGTAAACTCATTTTCTAAATTTATATAAAATGAATTTTTACGTACATCGAGTTAATCGTTTAATTATTATTTTTCATTATAAATATCCATTTATTTCATCCTATCCTTTTTGGCGTTATCTTTAAAAGGCTAATACTAATTAATGTTATCATTTGCTGGATAGAGATAGAAGGGAAAAGGAAAGTCTTAGTAAGGTGACGCAATAAATTATGGACCGCTGTGGGGTGAACAACAAACAGGATGACAAGTAGGTTTCTATCGCGTGTTTATTGCAAATGCTCTATAGATAGATACTTTATACAAGAATGTTATTGTAATGTGTGTGCGGATAAATAATAAAATAAAACTCCATGCTTTATTTTGGGTGAATAAGAAATAAAATTGCTCCATGGCTGGCTGTGATTCCAAAACTTCTCCAGAACTTCATAAAATTCAGGTGGCATCAAATTTAAGCATGACTAATTAGTTTTATGCTATTTTGTGGTTCTTTAGTTAATGTCTTATGTTAACCCCATAGATTTGTTAAAGGAATCCAAGTGCTCTTTTCTGCTCTTCTACTTAGAATATGAACTTGGCTTCGGTTATTCTTTTTTATATGAGCAATTGCATATTGCTAAGTTAGGACACTGATTTTGGAACTTGGGTATGTACAGCCGAATTTGCCTTTTCCGTCATGCTTTTTTCAAGATCTAACTGATACTTAGTTGTTCTTAGTTTGAATTTGATTAGAATTATGAAAGTACCAGACATTAGGCCATTAATACTTTTTTGTGGCCATGCTACATGTGAGTAGAATTATTACAACATAGTTAATTTATTTATTTGTTTATTTTCAACGATGTATGCAACATCGAGCCCATTTAATAAGTGCTCTGTTCACTTAGTATTCATATGTATTTCATTCATGTATACATCAGTTCAATTATATCGGCATTATGTAGGGGTGGGTTGCCAATGTGCAGTTCATTTTTGTTATACCTTTTGATATGGTAACCTTTTGAAGTTCGTATATTTATAAAGGCATGGGTTGGCATGCATTCAGTTTTTGGATATTGGCTGCAACTCTAATGTCACTTTCTACTTAGGAATACATTTCAAATCAGAGGGAGGATTTTAGCAATTGTAAGTGTTATAGACTGCAAATGGATTCAACATTTAGACTAATTCAAACTGATGATTTATTTTTATTTGGATTTTTTTTTTTCAACATTATGTCAGAGTTAAAAAGATATGATTCTGAAAATGTGTTAGAATATAGTAATTAAAATGAAATCTCAAAGAAAATCCTTGAAGCCTAGAACTGATTTTGAGAAAAGGGATCATTTGAATATTGTTATTTTAGAAGTTGTAGTGTGCTAGATACTGAGATCTTTTTAACCAAGTGCAATATTATTTGATTAGTGTCTAACAAAGTTGTCAACAACATATTTATTATACTCTACATACATATGGATATTACAAATTTATTATTGCATATAACTCCATTAAATAGTTATCAACAATAATTTCCTTTCTGAAAGATTCTGCTACCTTACTTTTGATGTGGGCTTATTTGTTTATTTATTGACAGCATAAATTCAACTTTTTCCTTGACATCTACCATATATACTTGCAATTGTATTCAATTTCCTTCATTCGGCTATTTCACCTAAAATTATGCACCAAATGAATAAATGGATATGAAACTGTGTAATTTAATGATGATGGGAAAGCAGCTTCTATGCAAGTATGCCAATTTTCAGCTAATTTTTGCCTGCAATATTAACTAATGCCAACTAAAGCTTGACTTTCTGCTTATGTTCATAAAATTTACATGTTCATTACTTTCGATTTTCATGGTATTTGAAGCACGAGCAAAATGTTATAGCAAGATTTATTCATTATCGACATAATCTGTCTTTAATAGTAGGAAAAAAAAAATTGGAGCATTAGAAAAGGGGAAAAAAATCACGTGTAAGGCAGTAGACAAATGTGCTTACTAATACTTTCTGTTTTTTACTAATATATCTCCAACTTACATAACATAAACAATATGTAAATATGTTTTGATTAAAAGATTAATTTCTTTAAATAAGTCTATAATACGCGTACGCATGTGGTTAGGCTCATATTTAATTATATAACCAAAGAATGATAGAAAGATTAAACAATCTACTACTACTACAACTAAGCCATAAATCCCAAGCAAGTTGGGGTTGGCTAGACATGGAAAAAAAATCTTTCGTGAAAGTAAAATAAAGGTTTGAAAAAGACAAAAATGAAGATTACAAAGTTTCGTAAAAAATAAAAATAATAATAATAGTAAAAAAAAAACAACAACAAAACCCTAAGATTCTGGTACATGGCTTGCTAACTTCCATGCACTCCTATCCGAAACCAATTCTTCAGCTATATTCCAATTTCTTAAGTCTCTTTTTACTATCTCCTCCCATGCATTTTAGGTTGGCCCCTACCTCTCCTTGGGCCTTCGGCGCGGCCTATAATTCCAACGCGCACTGGTTTATCGTGTGGTCTTCGTTGGAGATGTCTAAACCATCTCAAGCAGTGTTGGACTAACTTATCTTCAATAAATACAACTCCAAGTTTGTTCGGAATATCATCATTCCTAATCCGATCTCGTCTGGTATGCCCACAGCTCCAACGCAGCATACGCATCTCTGCTACACTTATCTTTTGCACGTGTTGCCTTTTAGTAGGCGAACATTCTGCACCATATAACATCGCCGACCTGATTGTTGTTCTATAGAACTTTCCTTTAAGCTTCTGAGGGATCTTCCTATCACAGAGAATGCCAGATGCAAGTCGCAATTTCATGCATCTTGCTTGAACTCTGAAACTAACATCCCTATCAATCTCCCCATCAAACTGCAACATAGATCCTAAATATCGGAAGGATTCACTACTACGAAATGAGTCTGTTGCATCGCTTTATTTGCTTCAGTTATGCTCACAACCGAAGCAAGTAGTATCAATTGCATCAGTTGTCTTAGCAACCGAAGTAAATGCACTGAAGCAAATAGTGTTAATTGCTTCTGTTGTGCACACAACTGAAGCAAATAATATCATTTGCTTCGATTGTTTTAATAACATAAGCAAATGCACTGAAGCAAATAAATAGTATTATATGCTCCGGTTATCATTATAACCGAAGCAAATAATGTTATTTGCATCGGTTTTTTAAGAACAGAAGCAACTACACCGAAGCAAATAGTATTATTTGCTTCGGTTTTTCAAGAACATAAGCAAAATGCACAAAAGCAATAGTGTCATTTCCATTGGTTCCTTAAGAACTAAAGCAATTATAAATTATTTTAATTGAAGTAAGCAGACATATAAATTATCATATATGTCATTATTTACAATTTATTATAATAGATGATTATCAATAAATTATTTATAATTACTTATTATTATTATTATTACTACTACTATTATTTGTTATTTAATGATTTATCATAGTGCACAATTAATAATTGATGAATTATGATTAATACTTATTGATTACATTTAATAATTAATATTAAATATTTAATAATCAATACTTATTAATTAATGTTCAAATTTTAATACTTAATATGAATAGTTGATGCTTAATAATTACTAATTATAAATAAATAATTACTTTGTAATAATTATGATCAATATTTAATATTTATTGATTAATAATCAAATTTTATACTTATGTGTTGGCATCTAATATTTAATAATTAATTTTAAGTGATTATTTATTTGTTGTGATAATTAAAAATTAAATTTAGTGCATAGTAAATTATTAGTAAGCTTCAAAATTATGTAATAATTTAAAACTGATAAGATTTTTTTTTTAATTTTTAATGAAAATTAAAACATTCCATAATTTATAATTAATAATTATAATTTATGAAATTTATGAAAATTAATACATGTCATAGTTTATTAATATTAATGATCGATAGTAAATAATTTATTATTATTAACTAAATTATAATATTTTATATCAGATAATTCATTATTGTTAATTATTAATAATTAGTAAATTGTAGTTAATATTTTTTTATCGCATATAATAATTAATAAATATAATTGAGAATCAATACTAAATAATCACAGTTAAATAATTAATCATTCTTGTTTAACATTTATTATTTAATCGATAAGTAACATTAAATAATAAAAAGGTTATATTTAATAATTAATTTTAATTATTAATAAATATCCACTATTAGGGTGCGTTTTTGACGAATGGTAATGGGTATTTGAGCGTAGCATTTGAGCATGGCGTCGTTGTAAACGGGGAATGCGTTTTTTTTGCTAAGAAAGGGATATTTTATCGTGGTATTTGAATGACGTGTTTATTTATTAATTTATTTGTTTTGAATTAATTTATGGGTTTAATTTTAATTTATGTTCCATACGTGAATGACAACATTTTAAAAAGATTGTAATATTAGTCTCACATTGTCAAAAAAGACTACATTTCATCAATCAAAATAGAAATACAATTAAAACGATTATCATTGAAAATAAAACAACTATCTATGACGAAAACTTTTGTCGAATATGACCAAAATGTCTAAAGTTTTTTCAAAAACAATCGTCAAGCATAATCCCCTATGGAGGGGGGTCTCGGGGGGTGGCAACCCCCTAGGTAGGGTGCGGGGGCGTGTCACCCCCTAGGTGGGGTGCGGGGGCAACGCCCCCGCTAATGGGGTTTGACCTGCCCGGTTAGGTCGCGGGGGTCCGGGGGCGTCACCCCCGGCGGGGTGCGGGGCAGCACCCCGTCCAAAACGATACGTTTTGTTTACCGTTGAATTCGAATTCAACAACCAACGGTTCTAAATGGAATTCAAATTCAACAGCCAACCGTTGAATTCGAATTCGAATTACAGCTGAAGTAATTTAACGGTCCAAAAATGTTTTCCCATTCATAGCATTAGCATGGCGTTCGAAAATGGGTCGTTAGTGTGCGTCCGATGCATTGGACAGCAACGGTCCATTTTCCAACGTTCAACACCGTTGATTGTGGTTGTTGGTGTACATGACACGCGTTCGATGTCATTGCCACCGCTGACGTACCAAAAGATCACTGCGAACGGTATGCTATAGTAATTTCACGTTTAAAAGTTTATGCTAGTGGCATACATTTTCCTCAAAAGGCTGCATACGACAACTATACTTGTTTTCCCTCGTGTTTTTCGTTTTCCCCGCTATTATTTTCCATCATTTTAACTTCGTCTTAAACCCTAGCCTGCTCCGTCATTTTGCGCCGCCAGTTCTCCATTTTCAATTCACTACCATTTTCCCCCTTTTTTGCAATGATAGATCGAAAACTCTACCTCTCCTATTCTCATCATTCCCATCTACGCTTCCAATTATCTTATTTCCGTTCCCACCCATTTACCTGTCCTTTTCGTTGCCCTTTGCCTCCCCTAGCTCAGTCAAAATCAAACCCTAGCTTAAGCAGTGACCGCTTTTGTACCAAAACTGGTAGAACCCTGCTTTGAAACCCGTGGGACTGAAAAGAAATGGCTTTCTGTGAAGCTCTTCAATTACTGGTCTTTGTTCTTGCTTTATTTTTACTTGTTATTGTTGTTCTTTCAAAATCGTATGTCATTGATGACGGGACACAGGTAACTTCACTTTAAGATTTATGGAATTTACGGATGAAAGTCAGTTTCTCTTTATCTGAAGGGTCTGTTTATTTGAGCTTGAGTACGTGAATAAAAGGAGTATATTGCCTATATGGTAGAAGAACGAACCCAATCTCTGTACACAAGAGAGTCTCGTCATCTACGTTTGTTCAAAAATGTTCTTGATAACAGGTTGTAGGAAAATAATTCATGTCCATTTCCTACATATGATGCTGTAAACACACGTGTTTAGGGTCTGCATGCTTTTACTTGTTTTGAAAAAAAAAGGAGAATACTATGACTGCTAATAACTTGTTCTACTGATATCTCTGTCCATTGCCTACACAATTGCTCTATTGATATCTCAGTATTTTCGTTTAAGAAACAAAATGGAGAATACTATGACTGGTAATAACGTGTTCTACATATAGTGCTTAACAGTTGCTCTACGCATATCTCAGTATTTTTTTGTTTAAGCAACTAAATGGAGAATACTATGATCACTAATAACTTGTTCTATGTTTAGCATTGTACCATATGAACATAGCTGGAAAATAATGGTACCATTCAGCACAGAGATATATTGGAAACATTGGGGGATTCATTAATAATATCTGGTCTGATTTTTGCTGAAGCAGAGATGAACTGGAGATATTTAAGATAAGTCAATAATATTGGAGTTCATCAAACAAGTAGGATGTATTGTTTTTTAGCAATTCTTTTTTCAATATAAAATAAGTAGGATATAAGATTAGTTGTTTCTGATGATACATGTCACAAATAGATATATGACCTGCATTCTATACATTCTTCTTTACTGGAATGAAATATAGGGTAGGACGGAGTTGTGAATTAGTTTATTTGATAGGGTTGTTAAAACTTACCTCTATGTTTCTTTACCTCCTTGTTTGTGCTTTTGGGGTCAATATTTTATTAATCTCTGTAGATGTTTGGTTGTACATGTAAACTTGATCAATTGATAGTGATGAAGTTGCTTTTAATATCATTCTCTGTTAAGTGTCAATAATGAATATTTCTTTGTTGCTATAAACACCATTCTTTTTTGAGTGGCTAATAGGTAATATGGTTGTTTTTGTAGTTCTTGTTCAAGGTGTTGAAATTTATCAAAAATAACCAAGTATAATATTCATTCATTCTTTTTTATATTGTATATATTAGCATTCCTTTTATTTTATTCAACACTTGCTAATATCACCTTTCCAACTGAGTGCAATGTCCCAAAACCAATATCCTGAAGCTCGGTTATTAATTGCTATTATCTTTATATAAAAATGACTTTTTAATATGTTGCTATTTCATGCTGCATGTTGACAATTCGGTTTTCAAAAGAAGTGGATGACAATGCTGAAAGTTTATGCAGGTGAATTGAGCTAAAATCAAATGGGGACGAAAGCACCAGGTCATGCTGTAACGTAGGGGCCTTCATTTATGTATTGCTGAAGCTAAAAATTTGGAAGTGCTGTAGTTTTTTTACCTTCAATGATATTTAGTTACATTGTAATTATTATGGATCCATAACGTGTAAAGTAAAATGTCAACTTAACTACCGTTCCATGTACTTGTCCTATTTGTCCAATGTCACATATTGTTTTCTATTATGTTGCGCTTATATGCATGGATATGGTTTACAGATAATGAATAATATTTGTTTGTGTATTGTATTGTTTAATTGCATTTGTTATCTAGTTGATTATAATATAGTGGCAATAATTATTTATCTTAATATATATATATATATATATATATATATATATATATATATTGATGTTCCTGCATGTTGATTTGCTAGAAGGTAATTTTTTTGCTTCAGTTGTGGAAATAACAGAAGCAAAAGACATGGTTAATTATTGAACTTTTTGCTTCTACTGCTGTAAAGAAACGCAAAAAAATTGTTATTTTTTGCTTCTGTTATTGACACAACTGAAGCAACAAATCAAATTCTTTTGCTTCCGTTGTACAACGGAAGCAACAGAATTTGATTTGTTGCGTCTTCTGCAGTTGCTTCGGTTGTTGAACCGAAGCAACATGGGGTAAACAACCGAAGCAACAGATCTGTTTTGTAGTAGTGATTCTTTCTTGGATACTACTTGACCGACCAAGGTGACTTCTCCGTCATTTGACCCGACACCGCTGAACTCACACTTCATATACTCCGTTTTAGTTCTGCTAATCTTAAAACTCTTTGATTCCAAGGTCTACCTCCACAACTTCAATTGTCTATTAACTCCTATTCTACTTTCATCTATCAGCATAACATCATCAGCAAAGAGCATACACCAAAGAATGATAAAAAGATTATTTTCTTTAAATAAGTCGATAATACGCGTACGCATGTGGTTAGGCTCATATTTAATTATATAACCAAAGAATGATAGGAAGATTAAACAATAACCTTATTTATTGGATGGTGTACCTTAATTAATACTATTACCAATTTAGGTCACCATTGTTTTTTTTTTTTTTTGGAATTAATACCACGTCAGTTCTTTAATTATATTGCAGCAAGTTGTTGCAACTATCGTTACATTAGGTGCATTACACTTCATTGACTCGACAACAATGATAGGGAATGGTGTATATGTCAAAATAGTAGCAGAACGAGCAAGGTAGCATTCAACATGACACAAAAAGTAGATTTACCAATTAATTGGTCGGTCTCTGTACATTCTTGCTTATTTATGTGTTTCATATTCTTATTTTGTTTGTAGAGACGCTCAAGTTTTAATCTTTTCCATTACATAATATTTAATTATGATAATGCAAACTTATCCTCGATTAAAAATGATAAGGTTGTTTATTTTTTTGGCTTTCTTTAAATTTAGATTAGATCTGTATGATGCAATTTACTTATGGTTTGCCCAATAGCTTGGAGTATCCAGATACTAGCATTACAAAGGTAAGACTCTTTAACTCCAAATCTCTCGCTTATCGGTAATATGTTAATCATTTCAATGTATGTTAATTGTTTCAATTCAAATGTATGATATATGTTTACGTTGTTGCTATATTTGAATTTTAGGAGCTCATAAATACATATACTTATCTACATGTGTATGTGTCTATGTATGTAATATGTATATCTACATATGGTTGGTTTTTTTTTGTTAAGTACTTCGAATTTTCTCATGTTCACGAGAATACATATCGAATATTTCTATTTACTCAAAATAACCTTGGTTTATTTTCTATTTACTCAAAGTAACCTTGGTTTAAATCTGATTTCCGCCTTCACTTGAGATTTACTACCGATTTGAAGTGAATATATGGTTGAAAATCATACTTTCTCTATTTTTTAGTTTGACTACGATTCTCATCCGAATACAGTCAATCATACACGCAAATAAAACCCTCATAACCTATTTTACTTAAAAAGACGTCGCCTATTTTGAGCGTATTAGACAGCATGAAACTGAACATTCATTTAAATTTCATTGTGTTTTGTAATGATAGAATAGACACTGATAGTTACAAAACATTTTGAAGCCGAAATATATAGTAATATTTTTTTTCTTCTTTCTTATTAGTTTGTATTCATTCATTTATTATTTTATAGAAAAACCCATGTTATTTAGCGTACACTGTATAGATTCATGGCAAATTTTATTCCAACCCCCTTTTTTAGGTAGTAGCCCCCCCTAAAATTAATTAATTTTTTAAGACAAAATTACCCTTATCTCTTACCATCTCACTTTCTTCTCATCTGGTCTGAATATTCACGTACTTTTCAAACTTCCTGAAAGTATAGCAAAATTCAAAACCCTAATTCTTAAAAAAGTGAAGAGAAAATTCAAATCTAAATAATTATTTGGATGGATTTTGAAGAAGAAGATGATTTCTTCATGCAATCACAACAGGTTTGTCAATTTTATTTTTTTTATTTTGTAAAAAAAGATGAAATACCGGCCGATGAAGGCCAAAAAGAGAGGATCGAAGCCCAGCCTCGTCTAAATCAAGCGAGGTTTAATATATAACCACGACAGAAGATGACTTGTTCAAATGAACCACCACATTTTAACACTGCGCGGAAATACATCAAACCACGTTTAATTTCTTCATTTTGTTTACATTTTCAACATATAGTTCATATTTTTTTTCCAGATCGTGTCGTCCCCAAGCTTTGAAGAAGAATTGCAGGATGAAATGGTTTTGGATTATTCAAATGAATTCACGACGTATGATGTAAGTTGAGATCGGTTAATGTTTGAAATAGTAAAAATAAGTGGTCTGGGTTCAGTGCTAAACCACGTTTAGACTATACGTGGATTTTCTTCCATCCACGTTTTGATACAACGTGGTTCTCTCTATATCCACGGAATATTTTTAAGTGGTTTTCTTTCTTACCATGTTCTTACAGAGCGATGTAACTCATATTTTATTCAACATCTGCTTCTCATGTCAACTAACGTAGTGGTTCCCCTTTCCTAATGCAAATATTTCCATCTAGGAAAAAAATGATCGATTGGGTTCGTGATACTGGAAAACGCCTTGGATTTGTTATCATACTACTCAAATCGGATTCTGGATCTTCAGTCAAAAAGCCTAGAATTACGTTTGGTTGTGAACAAAGTGGTACGTATAAGAAGCGAAAGGATAAAAGACCGAAGAACATGAGATTGACAGGTACCAAAAAGTGCAATTGTCCGTTTAAACTAAAAGGTGAAAAACTGCCTACTTTCGATGATTGGCGATTACATGTAATTAATGGTTTTCATAATCATTCTGAACTTAAACATACGGAAGGCCATTCGTATATTGGTCGGCTAACGAAAGATGAGACGAAGTTAGTTGTTGAGATGCATAGAAACTTGGTAAAACCAAAAGAAATTTTAGCGACCATCAAAAGAAACAATCCTCCAAACTCTACCTCAATCATGACGATTTATAATGTAATCAAAGAACAAAATGCTATAGAGCGTGAGGGGCGTTCTCAAGTTCAATATTTGCTCAGTATGCTGAAACAATTTGGTTATTTTGAATGGCACCGTAGAACGCTTGATGGAATAGATATTATTAAAGATATTTTTTGGGCACATCCTGTTAGTTTGGATTATCTACGTACATTCCCCATATTTATTATACTAGATTGCACATATAAAACAAATAGGTACAGATATCCTTTACTGGAGATTGTTGGGGTTACTTGCACGGATCTTACATTTTGTATTGCAATTGCATATTTAGTTGCAGAAACCGAGGAAAATTTTATGTGGGCTTTAGAGCGTTTGAAATCCGTTATGATGGATTATGAAATAGATTTACCATCGGTCTTCATTTCCGATAGAGAGACAACGTTAGTAAATGCTATTGGATTTGTATTTCCACAATCCTCTCACATGTTATGTACGTGGCATATTAAAAATAATGTACTAACGCATATGCAAAAGAAAGTGAAAGGGATGGAGCTTGAAGAAAAGAAGTCTTTTTTATTTGACTGGAATGAGTTGGTTTGTTCAAAGAACGTTGTTGCTTACAATGAAAATCTGCAACTGCTGCATGAAAAGTATGCAAATCATACTTCACTATTGAGATTTATTCATGACACTGGGATGGATACATACAGAGATCGGTTTGTTCATGCATGGACGGATGACTACATGCATCTCGGGAATCATACTTCTAATCGGTATTGTTCTATATTCCTTTGTTCATATTTATTCAACATAACTTTATTGTCATACTTTGTGCATGTCTTATGCAGGGCTGAGTCCGCTCATTCGAAATTAAAAAAACATTTAGGTAGCTGTCACTGCAATTTCGAACAAGCATGGAAAAAATGCATACATTATTGGAACTCTCATTTGCCGACCTTAAAGCGTCACTTGAGCAGAGTTTAACAAAAGTAAAGCATATAGTTCATATTCAAGAGTTCAAAATTTTAAGGGGCGTTGTTTCTGTCAAGCCACTAGATTTGATACATTCAGAATTACAAAGAATAAAAGATGTTGGTGATGAAGAGTTATTATGCGGATGCGTCATTCGTATAACTCATGGATTACCTTGTGCGCATGAGTTAGCTCGGCTCGGGCCTGGTACCGCAATACCACTTGAAATGGTAGACGTTCATTGGACAAGGTTACATCTTAAAGAAAAAAGTGGAAATGAAAGTGCTGGGGTTATGGGCAAAATAGAAGCACTTATTCAAGACGTAAAAAAGATGGACACTCCTTATCAAATGCAAATTTACAAGAAGATGTTAGAGATTGTGGAGCCACGTATGTCCTCCCTTGCTTCTCGTACAAGCAAAGTAAAGACACGAGGTAGAGAAAGCAAAAGAAGTGCCAATACGTCAACAAAGAGGATGCTTTCGTCATTTGAGCTCGTCAAAAGTGTGTACTCACAAAATTCATACACTTCGAAAAAAAAGCTCGTACTGAAAAACTTCCAATTCGTAAACCGAAAAAGGTACGTTAATAAATATATTTTTAACTTTGAATATAAATCATGTATGTGTTAACGTATTATATCATTTTTTAACGGTTTAATGAATTAAGCGAAGGCATGAGAACTTATTTGCATCAAATACCGTCAGAGTTCAAACATTTTGTTACGGATATTATTGACGTCCGATCGGACGGAAATTGCGGGTACAGATGTGTAGCCGCTTTTCTTGGTTACGGAGAATCAAGGTGGAGTCAAGTTAGGAAAGAGTTAACAGAGGAATTGCAAGAAAATTAAAATTTGTATGATTGCGTGTTCGTACAGGTAGGCAGAAGCACAACTCCTCTCAACAGTCTAATGCATGAAGATGACGAATTTGCGCCTATGGAAAAATGGATGTCAATGCTCGATATTGGTTATGTTATTGCAACTAAATATAACATCGTCGTATTTAACATTAGCGAAAGACTTATGCTGACAATACCTCCGTTGAAAGGGAAGGTGCCTCCCCCATCAATGCACATGGAAATGGGTATTGCTTTTATTAATCAAGATCATTTTGTTCAGGTATACGTCTTTCACCTATGTATACTCCAAATTAACGTTCATTTCCTTTTATAACTCATGTCATCGTAGGTAAAATTGGAGCCTAATCACCCGGTTCCCCCAATTTATGCAAAATGGTCCGCGGCTTGTCATAAGGATGCAAGTGGTTGGGAGGCCATTTACGCTGCTAGAAGACAAGCATGGGATAATAGAGATGATACGCAAATTGGGAGCATAACTGATGGTTTTTTTTAATTTAAATTCGATTGTAGATCATTTTGGTCAATGTACTTGAAGCTTGTTCAACGGAATTGAATGACAATATTTTAGTCAAAATGATATGAGTTGGATTTTTTGTTGGTCGATGTATGTCTGAAATGAATTTCAGTGTTTATACTTTGGCTGATGTTTTTTTTTAGTTTCTGTTTGCCCAACGCTCTGTAATAACGTGGTTAACACACCAACCACTAATGAAAACAACGTGGTTGGCAGAAAAACCAAGGAAAAACTGGCCGTGGACTTGATAATTTCCTCGTTCCTACTCTACTTGGTTTACTAACTGACCACATTCCTACAGAGCGTGGTAAAAACCCGAAAGTGACAAGATTTAGTTTGAAAATTTTAACAGCGAGGTTAGTAAGAAAACCATGCCAGATATGATCATGGTTACACCATCACCCACGTATAGTTAAATCGTGGACACCGTGCTGACCTCGTATTCTTTCAACGTGGTTAATTGGCATACCACGTTTATACAGAGTGTGGTGGTAACAGAGCAAAAAAAAAACTGCTGCTCAGCTACACATCTCTGAATCCACAAACAAATAACAGAATCATCCTCAAAAGAACATAACATGATTGTTCTAGCCACAACAAACTCAATGTATATAACATGACACACAGCATAGCCGCAAAAACACATAATCCGCAAACAAAATCAAAGCCATAAAAAAAAACTGAATCATAATACATGCCATAACGAATTCCATACCATACCAAACCAAACCATTCCATAACATACCAAACCAAACCATGTCCATTACAAAATACATCATACAACCACATACCGAATAACCATAACCACATCCAAAATACATGTTCGTCAAACTAAAACTTAGCAAATAACCTAAACGTGAGGCATGACGTAGCGTGCAACAGCAACTCTAGCATGAGCAAGCTGAGGATTCGATTCATTCAAAAAGCCGTGAACCTCATGAAGGGTCTGGAAAAAAAATTAAAAATGACCTGAATAAAAACATAGTATGCAATGATAACACGTCGTATTCTGAAAATAAACATACCGAATAGAGTTGAGTGTAGGTAGGCTGAAAATATGGGGCTCCAATCTCTATATTATCCGGTAGATGTTGTGGATTATGAACCCGCAAGACACCATGTTCTATATACCAGTCCATATAATCATGTGTGTAAGTCAACAAAGAATGATGGAGTGATACTGATCTACGCCCTTCTGCCATCACATGATTGTACCAATTCTCCCATATACTCTCCAGAAATTGATAACGCACCCGAGTGTATGTAGTTGAAGATGTGCCACGACGAGCGTTTGATGCGACAGGAGGAATAGGGGCCGTCGGAATGTTCTGAAGTTTGCTGAACTGTCTAAGTACTCTGTCAGGATGGTACGGCTCTACAATATTCAAACAGAGAATGCAACCACTATACCATGATATAGGATGCAAGGGATGATAGAGTCGCACGGAAATATAAGGCTTACACTACTACAAAACAAGTCATTTGCATCAGTTATTAAACCCCTGTTGCATCAGTTGTTGAACTGATACAAGTGAAGATGATGCAACAGACAAATTTCTGTTGCATCAGTTAAAGAACTGATGCAAATGACGATCACTTGCATCAGTTGTTTAATACAACTGATGTTATAAAGCAGATGCAAATGTCTACATTTGCTTTCGAAGCCTTGCTCTATTGCATCAAAGTTTTAAAACAACTAATGCTAATGAACAGATGCAAAAATAACATTTGTTATGACGTTTAGTGTATTGCATCAGTTGTCTATGCCATTACAACTGATGCAAATTAAGTGAAGTAAAAAAAAAAATACTTCAAAATTTTAAATCCGAAGCAATATTAAATAGAAATTAAAATTCTACAGATGCATTAATACCACCAATCTGATGAAACAAAAAATATAATTGTATTATCAATCATCATAGTTCATGTGTACAAAAAAAAAAAAAAAATACATACTCTAATCATAAAACTAAAGTCAACGTGCATAACAAAAGACTAACATAACTACATCCAATTATGCATGATATAAATCGCTAAGCAATCCCAAACTTCGTTTATCTCTTGTCGGTCATAAGAACCACGTTGTGCGAAGTCCTGCAATTTATAAGAGTAGTACTGTTTTAAAACGTCGTAAATAACATATAATAGCTAGGCGAATGAAATAAATTAAAATATACCTTTTGTAAATTGATGCTTTGATTGTGGTGTTCTACTATTTCTAGCATATATCTCATCACATAATATTCACAATCCGTTGCTTCAGATTGCTGCGGACGCTGGCAATATTACAAAATAATGTAATAATTAGTTTAAAATGAACAGAAACAAAAACAGCACAATTTAAACAGCGCAAAAATGGCAAAAAAAGGGCACAAAATGAATAGTAACCCAAAAATAATAAGTTGTTCTTTTAAGGTATTAGTCTGTGCACTCACCAGCACAAAATAAACCTTTATATCCTTAAAAGGCAACAAAAGTTCAATATCAGTCCAAGGTACCTTGAGTTGCAATAAATCTACATATGCAATGAATACTTCCTTCTTCCTTTGTTTTTGCTTCATTTTCTTTCTTTGTGCAGCAGGTAGCTTTGCCATCTCGTCTTCCTGCTCTCTTTTTGATTTTGGTGGAGAATCATGTAACTTCATATAGCATCTGTGTACATAAAATTTATTAAGAAAATAAAAAACGTCTTGAATAATATCAGTGTGCTATAGTTTCAGCCCTAACATTGCTTTCCAGAATAATATTACCCTACCCACGGTACACAATTTATTATGGTTGATGGCTATTAGCATTCCACTATTGCAAACCATAAACTTTCTATTACTATAGTTTAGTTGTAAAAAGTCATTTCAAGTTGTGTGTTAGTGTTTCTGTTTGTTACAAAGTATTCACCTAACTGCACCATCTGCCTTGAGTAACGTATCAGTAGCACCACTGCAAGGGTGCAAATGCACCACTACATGGTGCATTTGCACCATTGCAGCGCCATGTAGTGGTTCATTTGAACCAAAGTTGTGCTGCTGGACCACTGCACCATGCGTGGTGCAGTGTTGCAGCAGCACAACTTTGGTGCAAATGCAACACTGCATGGTGCATTTGCACCCTTGCAGTGGTGCTTCTGCACCACTTTGGATCTGAAGCATCTAAATTTGGTCAAAGTGAGTCTGGACTAGATGAAATACGCCGTTTTGAACTTTTGAGGTGCGATCTGATTGAACTTGGAAAGAGAGTGCAAAAAGTACTGATTCTAAAAATGAAGAGGAGTCGGAATTCGAAAACAGGATAATCGCTTCTACAGTAAACAATGAACAGAAGAAAGATGAAATCATTGCCCAATCAATTGAAAAGATCAAAGAAACTAGCACGGATGTATTGCAAGGAACTCAGCTACTAGCTATTGATGTTGCTGCGGCTATGGTTTTGCTTAGACGTGCAATAACCGGGGATGAACTTGCATAGAAAGAAAAGAAAGCACTTCAGAGAACTCTTACTGATTTAGCATCTGCTATTCCAATTGGAATACTTATGCTTCTTCATGTTACTGCTGTTGGACATGCTGCTATGTCGGCTGCCATCCAAAGACAAAGACATGCACCTTCTATGATACCATCTACTTATGGTCCGGAAAGGCTGGATCTGTTGAGGCAACTTGAGAAAGTAAAGGGCCTGTCAATTTTATTGAAGCTAAAAATGTATCAATGCTTGCAAACAATCATATGAATGGATATCGAGCGAAGGATATCAAGTAAAATAAAATGATATTAAGGTGTCTAAGCTAACAATTTTAGTGATTTTGAGCACCTTGTCTACATTCAAGCTGAAAAGGCCTTCGGTCTCTTTGTCAAAAGCAATTATGGTTGTGGACATAGTGGCATTAAATATGTCAATGCGAATTGAACAGTATAGCTGTTGTAACCTTTAAATATGTCAGCATGCATACATACATACACACACACACACACACACATACTGAACAGATAGGTATCGGTTTTCGAACTGCATTGCAGAGCAAGTCACATCGAAGAAAATGTTACTATAATGTCAAACTGGGAATAAAGTCAGTGGGTGGCAATGTTCATATACTTCATGTAACATGTTGACAAAGGAATTTTGATAAAGAAATAATTCAAAATGGTCTGAATAATCCTAAATGTCGACAAAAGAATTGGAGCAGGTAAAAAAACGAAGTAGGATGGTGAACTGGAAGGAATTGGAGCGGGTAGAAAAATAGAACGAAGATTTATTTAAGACTAGTAGTATGTTAATAAACTTACTTATAACGATAACTCCGCTTAGACTTTCCTTTGGTCCATCTCCATCCGTTATCAGAGATTGACAACTGCACTTTCCGTAAATACCTTCGTTTTTATCATCCTGATAGCAGGAGATTAGTTAGGATGGAATATACTATTTAAACACGGGTTAAATGGGAAAAGAAACCGATAATCCTGCTTTAATTTTTTCCCTTTGCAATATGTAGTTAAAAGATGATTTTTACTACAAGCAAAATGAATAACTTGATGGGTTGTGTCATTATTCAGTTGATTGAATATGTTGTATTGGTCATTAACAACAGTTTAAATTTTCCAAATATCATTAACTTCTATTTATGTTTGGATGAAAGAACTCTATAGTTCATTATGAATCAATTGTAGTGTAACTAACCATAGTTATCAGTCGTGTCCATGGATAAACGATTAAATAACAGCAGATCATAAATAACACTTATTTTAATCAATGTCATTATCTTTTATCATAACTGAAACTAAATTACCTTAACATTAAAAAAATTGTATTTGTTCATCATTATAAACCTATCAATATCATCGTTAGAGTTATCAAAGGATATTTTTGAATGCAAATAGTGTCATATGTATATCCGTATCCAAAATCATTTTTCTATATCGGATATCCGCGGTCGTAGATATGGACTTATATCGGATGATAATCCTATTATTTAACAACCAATAAATAAATAAACGTAAATGGAAAATCTTAATTGAAATGAACATTTTTTGAATCTCATTAATTATCAAAGTGTCAAAATAAACAAATACGATAGAAGTAAATAGTTCATCAGTTAACACAGTAAATAGTTCATCAGTTAACACGCAATCAAAGCATATAAAATGAACTTTTGTCTTAATAAATAGCAAGTAAATATCTTTAACTATACCAAAATACACAAATTTTAAGCTATGATCTTAAAAGAACGTCGATGGATAATTTATTGATGCAGATATATTTTTACCCTCGTTTGTACTTGTTTATACCAGTATCGAATATTTTCCTTTTCTCGGGTACAAATGCAGATATATTTCGGGGTATCTGTTGACATCCTTGATCATCATTCGTACTTATTCAAAGTGCTTAAGATAAGGATTTAATAATATGATGAAAATAATAATATATAAAAGGAAAACCAAAAAAGAAGTCAATTTTGGCTCCAAATAAAGGCTGGTCCAAATAGTTAGCATAGTAAATGATATGACATCAGTTTCCACGAGATTGGAATATACCAAGACAATAAAGCGTGTTGTTTTTTTTTTCTTTACAGACTATAGTAAGGGAGTAATATATGTTTCCAAAGTTTGAATATGAAAAAACAGGGTCCGCCACCAAACTTATAACATAAACTTGAAAAAAACTTGATTAAATTGTTAGCACAGTAAATAAAAATAGAATCTAATTAATTTGTTTGAACCAAACAAATAAAAGTGAAATGACAAAACTTTAGAAAGAAATAACACGCACACAGACACGCACAGGGATATATGCAAACATAAGAAAATATATAGGCACAAACATATAAAAAAACATGCAATACATGTTTGCGTGCATTTATACATATATTATAAACACATTCCAAATGACTTCCTAATCACCCAAATATGCATAAATATTAAAAAGTCCAGATTCGTCCGCTAAGCCACACAGAACTACATAATACATTAAGGTAGCGTCTGCAGGCAACTTTTGCTCAGGTTGGATTTGGACATGTCGGATGTGACCAATATGCAACCGGGGAAAGTTGCCATGTTTCGTTAAGGGAAAAAAACTAACTGCTGACGCCGAACGCAGATGGCATCAGTTAATTATTTTAGTCTCTCCCTTTAATACCTTGCTTAACCCATAAATGCACACCGTTTAACGGGTAAATTAAAATACTCCATTTAAATGTCATGTTTAAATACCTTGTTTGATGTTGCAATGCATACTCCGTTTAACTTCCAACTCCAATTAAATACGCCACGTAAACAACCTGCTAAAATACCCCATTACCGTTTACCACAAGTACACCCTAAATTTTATGTGTCTGTGCTCATGTACACAAATAACACATGAAGTATAGTTTAAATAATTAGTACTCCATATGAACTATGGTAGGGCTGGAAATTTTTACCATATTACCACTTATCAGCCGTTACCAACCGCTACCAACGAAAGGGGTACCGAATAATCGGTAACCAATTTGATTGGTACGGTATGCCAAACCACATGAAAATATGCGGTACGGTAATGGTAATTGAGCATTGAAAATGGTAATTACCATACCTACCACATAAAAGTTTATTACATAACGAAGAATTTTTAATATGTAATAATTTAATAAAATACCTAGAAAAACACTATTATGATACAAGATTGAATGCAATTTTTATTATATACCTTAGAAAAGTATAATTTAAATGGTATTTTTGTTCATCCATAAAATTTTCATGCATGTTTCACTACGTAGAATAAAATATATAAATAATAATGTAATAAAAAAATTAATATTTAATATTTTAACGTGAAATTGTAAACAAAAAGATCTCAAACTAGTAAACGGTAAAAACTTATTACCGACCTCTACCAACCATAAACCGAACTATCGGTAACCGATTTTTTTGACTGGTAATAGTATGATTTTTCTATTACCATATAAAGTCGGTACGGTAATGGTTTTGAGTACAAAGTTCCGGTACCGAACCGATTCCACCCCTAAACTATGGCACTGTACATTGCAGAGTTATTCCATGTTTCATGCATAAATGTGGAATTATTAAGAAATCAGCCAAATTGGACTGAGTGGAGGAAATAAGTTCACAGGAACCGTTTGCATATAATGATAACCTAGCAGTACATAGTTTGAGCTACATAAACTGAAGGATTCAAAACAGAAAAATAATTGTATTGGCAGAAGTGATTTTTTTTATACCATAGTATCAAAAAATTCAGATACTCTTTGTAGGCATATTTTTTTTTAAATAAACTTAAGATGGTAAGTATTTATTCCGAGGTAACATTAATGGTTGTTCATTTTACAAGCATGGTAAAATGCATATGCTTTCCATTAAACGAACTACAAGGGAAATCCAACTCTGACTTATCATAGTATTTGGTATTGCAGTGGAATGAAGAAAAAAGGTTAGCTTTTGTTCACTATATTGCATTGCAAATGGTGGGTATAAATCAAAGAGTAACATAATCTAAGTATATCAGTCTTACAAACAAAACATCATGTAAAGCTGCAAGCCATTTATAAAGATTGATTCCACCTTCATGCTGTTTGTTAATGTCTCCTCTTCTCAACCTGCCCACCCCTCCCCCACACCCCCAACCAAACAAAAAAAATTATCAGTAGGTAAATGAGATTTAAGTAATTGTGCTAACATAATTATATTTAGACCGAATCAGTGTACAGACCATAAACCCAGTATTAGAAGAAATAATACATGATATGCAGTAGCAAAATCATGGATACAGTAAAACAGCATCATCAGAAAAGTAATCATGGACAAAAACACGCATAGCATAACTCCAATAGCAATCAAAAACTTAGGTTTGATCCAAAAATATATAAATAGCAGGTTAGGAAATGTTGAATTTGCAGAGTATTAGGTTTTGAACAGGAGAACAAAACATGTAAAGCTGAAAGAAAATTTGCATCATATTGTGAAATGATAACTGGAAATAATAGGTTAACAAAAGGGCGTAAGAGAGAAAAATTTAATACCTCCCCCAGGAATGAAAATACTCGGATCTGACAGAAACATTGTACTCAATAAATCGACTGTAGGTAACAAATACGGGTTATGGATTAATGGCAGTTTCCGATTCAATGCAAAAAAATGTTGTTCTGGCAAAAAAAATGCATTGAACTACTTACCAAATGCAAGAAGAAGATGGCGCAGAAACCCTCTTTGAAACCCTCACCCAAGATCGTAAACCCACCTACAGCTCTATCCAACCAAGATCGCAAACCCTCACCCAAGCCACACTTTGAAACCCTCTTTCTCTGAAACCCACCAAAGTCAATAACTTCGAACCCAGCTAATCCACCATCATACCAACTTCAACGTCCAATCCGAACCAGTAGCTTACCATACCAAAAATCCTCAACCGAAATCTCACAACAACTGATCCTCGGCCTCCGCTTTGAAAACCAAAAAAAAAACCGAAGTCTCACTTACATTACCAGGCAATCAGGCAGGAAGGCAATAGAAGCGACACTTCCGTTTGATTCCGACGGTAGAGGAGCCATCACATCGAATTAGGGTTGATGCGATAACGGGATTTTGAATCTGGCGATGATGAACGAACTTCTTCCTCGGCTGGAATAAAGCTCTGGCTTTGACTGACCTGATGACGATGTTCTTCCTCGGTTTCTACCTCTGGCCCCTTCGATCATTTTGCCGTCGGTCTCCATTTTTGAATTAAAATTAGGGATTTCCTTTTTGATTTGGGGGAAGTTCTACACAGTTTGGGAGAAACCAAATATTCATGGAGAAAATGGAGAACAAGCAGATAGGTGGGTGCGGATTGCTAATATAACGCGTTGGATTCCATCAAAATCGATGGCTCGGACTTAATAGCTGCAGTTTACAGCAATCCGTTTGACTGGTTTGAACCAATCGTATTGCAATGTGTTTCTTCCAAGATCTAGATATGGTCTATGTATGGAACGGCTTCATTTACGTTTCCAATACACCAAAAGTAATTAAATAATATTACCGCTTCTTCTTATCATTAAATATTAGTAATTAAATAGTAATTATTATGTGTATATTATTTATAATCTATTATGAGCAATAATTAATAATGATCACTTATTAAATGTATATATCAAATAGTAAATTAAATATTAATATTAAATCTTAAATATTAAAATACAATAAATAAATAAAATGTAATTGAGTATTAATTTCTTAATTGTAAATGAATGTTAATTTCTAAATTTTAATTATTATGTATATTATTGCTTATTAATAGTAATATTAACTAGTAATTATCATATCTAAATTATTACTAATATATTAACAATTACTAATTTATAACTGTAATAAACAAATATTAACAAAAAAAATTACCAATAAAAAACTTATTATATATAGAGTATTATTTATTTCCACTTTGTTAACTATAATTTACATGTTTACTTTTAGTTTTTCAAATATTATTTATTGGTTATTACTTATTACTTCTCAATTCTAGCTGAATATAAATTATTTAATATTAATTATTGTATATTTTAATCTAAGTGACATGGTTGTACATTTTTTAATTTAACATGTATTTTGCTTCATTATATTTGCTTCAAATTTAAGAAACTGATGCAAATTAATATAAATGCATCAGTTGTTAACATATGTGATGCAAGTAAAAACACTTGCTTCAGATTATTTGCTTCAAAAATGATTGACAATTGATGCTAATTACATTTCCAACCCTTCAACTGCTTTACCTATGACAATTGCTTCACGAGGTAATAGAGAACTGACTCAAGTAATGCTATTTGCATCAGTTGTTTATACAATTGATGCAACTGTGACGATGCAACAGACATGTTTTGTAGTAGTGTTAAAAATAACCTAGTCAAACATGAAAGTCTAAATCAATATTTCTATATGGATAAAAGCATCATTAATATTATTAACTATATAATTAATGAAGAAATTTACCTGATCAACTAGAATGTTATTGAGGAATATACGTAGTTCAACTAGTGAAGCAGTACAATCTATAGACGTATTCCATCTAGAACCATGTGGGAAATTCTCATAGTATAGTTTTGTTGATGGATGAAAGCGGTGAAAATGCTCAAAAATCCACGACTCTAGCAAGCATAGCTGATCCCCATGAGTATGTGTTAACAAGGTCGATGTTTTTAAGTGGCTCTAGAAGAGAAATGTGCACGTGAGTCTTGCTTTTATCAGAAAACAACGTGTTGCCAAGCAGAAATAACAAATACGCGCGAGCAGCACGCCTAATAGCTCGATCAGTCCACTCGTCGCTCACTTCTTCAAATACTTCATATAAGGTGGACAAACTTAGCTTATGACCAGCCCGGTCATTCATTTCCATCCTAGCTGCTTGTTTAGAGATTCCAAGATACTTAGAAACAAAGCTAACGGCCTACTCCATATCATATGACCTGCTCTGTATCGGTTTCCCTTCGATTGGAATGTGTAATATAGATGCGACATCATCAAAGGTAATTGTCATCTCACCGAAGGGCAAATGGAAAGTATTTGTCTCTGGATACCAGCGTTCTACAAAAGCCGAAATCAAATTCTTCTTAACACTTTTGTAGCAAGTGCTAACTTTGGGATACAATCCAGACATCTCAATAAGGGCTTTAAATCTAGAAGCATTATCCGGAATTCTCCAATCCGATACCCGTTGAGCATGATTAACACAAGTAAGAGGTCCCCGTTCCTACACGAATTCATTTGTAATTAAAAATATGATGCAATTAAAATTCAACTACTTATAATTATAAGCCATGTACCTGATCAAGCCATATCATGGAAGCAACATGCGTATTAAAATCTTTAATCACATCGTCGGTTTTTGGTCCTCCTTTCTCATCCATATCCTCTTCAGCTTCACCCTCTTCTTCGTCATCTTCGGCATCACTTTGTGAACCATCTCCCTCTTCTTCTTCTTGCTCCTCCTCTTCTTCGTTTTGCTCCTCTTCTTCTTGCTCCTCCTCTTCTTCGTTTTGCTCCTCTTCTTCTTGCTTACTTTCACTTTGCCTTACCACTATTTTGTACTGTTCTTCGATTTCATTATCCCTACCCAAATTCATGTCCGAACTTGTTCCTTGAGCCGCCAACTGTCTCCTTTTTCTCTCAGAAGCAGTCATTCTTACACAAGGAGGCATCTAAAAGAAGTAGGAAACATCGAGTTAGATAAACGTTCATCGTCACATTTTAAAAAAAATTACAGGTCACAACGCAGATTAAAAACGAGGTTCATAGGTAAATCACGCAACAAAGCTACGGGGGCAATCATATGACCACGTCCAATTTTCACGTGGATAAAAGTACTTCCACATTGAATACCTACATGGTTATATAATTTTCTAGTACTTGTTCATCGTGGTAGCCTGAAACGATCACAAAAAATTAACAAAACCCATCGCCATCACTGTTCGACTAGGTTGATTGCCTTGATCATTCAGATCGAGCCGCCGGTGATTTCAAATCGAATTAAGCAGGTCAACAATTATCAAACCCTAACTAACAATAATTTAATCATTCAAATCAACATTACCTTCGAGCGCGATTGAGATTCTGGAGCGCGATACGTTGATTGCCTTTTTCTCCTTGGAGTCGCCACGTTGAATCAGCCGCAACCCTAGAAATGAAAAGGAATTGCGTTGGATAAGTTAACGGGAGGGTTAATGTTGGAAAAGTAAGGGGGCTACTTACTAATTGTTTGGGTACACGTTTTATTTTATTTTGGGGGGGGCTACTACCTAAAAAAGGGGTTGGAATAAAATTTGCCTAGATTCATATCCCATGCCTTTAGTCGTAACTAAATCTAGAAATTTATTCACTAGGATAATCGTCATTGGAAGTACCTTCAGTTAAGGATTTTTTTAATACAAAGTGTCATTTATGCATAGATCCCTTATTCAGTTGCTTGTTGTAACTCATTTCTATATTGCCAGCTTTCCATTTTAAAATAAAGATTGACGTTACATGCTCTGAATTTTATTTATTTGCTACGAGCTAGAATACGGCAAAGATCAGCTTGCCTCATTCATTCAACGCTACTTCTAGGACATATATATTATTGGTACTCTGTTTGTGCCCATTTTTGTCCCTCATAATAATCAATGTATTATGTGAAAACTATTGGAAGAGGATGAAACGGTCATTTTTTGTTGATCTTTAAATCTTGATTACACTGCTTATTCATTTTGCCCTTGCTTGGTCAACGTAGTCGAACACCAATGCTACAACTATTGTCTATGTATTGACTTTTGTATTTACGTGTATTATTCGTTTAGCTTCTGAATATTACTTCTAGATTACACTGTTCGAAAGTCAACACTTGGAAATCAATAGAAAACTGTTTAAAAGTACAAATGGTTGTGTTCTTATTTGCCCCTATATATATATATATATATATATATATATATATATATATATATGAGGTAGGTTCTATGGCACCTCAAATTTATAGCACCCCAAATGCCCCTCATCCTAGACCACCCATTTATATTTAAATAAGTTAGTAGAGGGAGAGAGAGTTAGTGGGCTAGAGAGAGAAACGGGAATATGTGGTGGAAATCAGGGGGCTAAAGCGGTGCTGCACTGTTTGGGGTGCTCCTGATCCTATATATGTATGTGTGTGTATATATATATATAGCTCCACGGCACCCCATTTTCTTAGCACCCCTTTTGCAACTCAACCAAATCCAAGTATTTATAGTTAAATAAGTTAGTGGGGAGAGAGAGAGAGTGTGTTAGTGGGAGGAGAGAAAAAACGGAATATGTGGTGGAAATCAAGGGAGCTAAAGGGATGTTGCACTATTTGAGGTGCCTTGATCCTATCCCATATATATATATAAATATATATATATATATATATATATATATACATACTGAATTTGTTTAGAAAGAAAACCGACCGGAGTCTTAAAACCCTCCCTAGCGCATCTAGCCTGGTCCACGAGTACCACATAAGTGGTTGATCTTAGCGTATGCACATGATAAGGTCTTAGCATGTCATTCTGGGATTCGAACCCACGCCATTGTCCCTATATATATATATATATATATATATATATATATATATATATATATATATATATATATATATATATAGGGAGCGGCTATTGAGACATAAAATTTCACACAAATTTATGTACACAAAATCTGGAACACAAGATTTGTTTGTCTTTATGTGTGAGGTGTAATTCATGGGTAGATCCAATAGTTCAGATTTTGTGTTCTTAATTTTGTGTCCACATTTTGTGTTCTTTTAGACTTTCCCATATATATATATATATATATATATATATATATATATATATATATATATTGTAACACTCCGTATTTTCTGTTAACGGTATAGTAACGAATTAAACAATACTTAATTTAAATTGTGAGAATTAAGGGAAACGGATTACGCCACTGTGTTCGTCTCGGAATTCTGATTGAGATAGAGTCCGAGTTTGCGTAAATTATACTTCGTATGAAAAAGTTATGGCTGTCGGAAGTTTCCAGAAAATTCAAATAAATTCAAACAGCTCGAAAACAAATTCAAATTCAAAACAAAAGTCAGAAGCGGGTTGGGCGGGAAAATTCCCGCCCAGGACCCAAGTCGGCCAGGGGGTTGACCCTAGTGTCGACCTCCCCCCTACAGGTCAACCTGGGGGTCGACCTGCCCCCCCCCCCCCCCCACCTCCCCCCCCCCCCCGGGAAGATCTGAAAGGTGACGATTTTGTGACTCAGTGCTGAGTCACTAGGGCTGAGGTGTCACCCTATCTTGATTGAATGGTTGTGGTTAACCCTAGGATCATCCGACGACTCAAATTGAATTGAAATTCTATATAAACAACCCAATGCTCAAACCTAAAAATCACACAAAAATAATCCTAAAACTATCATGCTGTCAATAGAAAACTTGGAGTAGCCGTCACCAATTCAAAGACAAGATAAGAACCTGAATCAAAAATCAAATTAAAAGTAATCAAATTCAACGATCTACATCAAAGGCGAGCTTACCAATTTCATATTTCAGATTTCAGAAAGCAAGAATTCCTTTTTAGTTTGTAAGTTGGTTATTACGCAGATTTAAACGTTCTTTCAAATGAATCATGACATGTTGTAATTTGAATATAGAATGATGCTTATGTATAAGATTTGATTCTCGTTTATCTTAAAGTATCGTTGCAATTAATCATGTCTATATGCTTGTGGTGATGAACATATTATATATTAACCATGTCTATATGCTTATGGGGATGAACATATTGTATGTTATTGGAATCTATCATGATTGGGTAATGGATTTATTTTGCCAATTAAATGGTGAAACATGTCATGTTATAAATTGGTGGTTACTTGCAAGTTTATGATCTAAAACACATGCTTATATGTTAGATCAACACTCATGTATATTCATATTAGGTTGAATCTATTTATGTTAAAAAAATTGGAATTGTAGTCCTCTTATGTTTTAACACATAAGTATCATGCTAGGTTGTGGTTCGAATATGTTTATAACAGCTCTCTTATGTTTTAACACACACATAAGTCATCATGCTAAGTTGTGATTCGAATATGTTGATAATAGTTCTCTTATGTTTAACACACATAAGTTAATATGCTAAGTTGCGATTTAAAAAAAAGATTATAGTAGCTTTCTTATGTTTTGACATACATAAGTTAATATGCTAAGTTGTGGGTTGAAACTGTGATTATATGTTAAACCTCCATACTAGACCTTTGTAAAGTTTACATGACAATTAGACCCAACTTAGTCACAAGTTCACCTTTACCCATTTAATTAAAGCTAATGATACTTCTATGCCAAGTTACACATGACAAGTTGAAATGTATGTTATTTTATGTTTATTTCATGTCCCTTGTTTATTACCCTTTTTGTTTATGGGTTTGGGCTAATTTACTAGCCCAACATTGTATGTGATTCATGCGTACGTTCCACGGGGGTAGCGATGGGAAAATATGAAAATTCATGATATGGATTTGTTCATAAAATGGTATATTTGATATACCATTTGTGGTAAGAATAATCAAAGGATAATTATGGCATGATTAAATTAAATTAAATTTACATAAAGAAATTAGACATATATAGAAAAATGTGAATTTAGAAAAAGACGAATATGCCTAACCCGAGGTTAGACTGAGTTATGGTGTAAATTTGCCCAGAACCGACCGGCATATCCAGTGACCACAACAAGACCTGTCTAATGTGGGTGGTTATTGCATCAAGCCCAAAAAGAACCCGATGTTAGACTGAGTTATGGTGTAAATCTGCCTGGAACCGACCGGCACATCCAGTGACCACAATAATACCCGTCTAATGTGAGTGGTTGGTGCTTTAATAAATTAAAGCTAAGTCAGGATTGGTAGGGTTAAGTCAATTAAGGAAATACTTAACCGACTCAACATGTTAACTAAACGAATGGGTGGGGTTAGGTAAACTTGGACACTTAACCAAATAAACATGTTGATTAGAAAACCCTAGTAGCGGGGACCCATTTCAGTAGTAACTCACATAGATGTATCATGGTACCCTGAAACTAGGCAGGGTGGGGCACGATTACTGGGCTGATTATAAGCAGTCAAAACGTCGGCGGCTGGTGGGCCAGTGTAAGTTTCGACGGAGTATGGGCATGCACGTACTCAGGAGTGGAAAAATCAGGCACTGGGCATCAGTAGTATACACTGTGCATCTTGAATCGTGTCGAGTTGCCACCAGAGGGACTGATACACCCCATGGTGGGACCAACACAGGTATCTACAGTCAAGCGAGGCCGAATGACATAGGATATGAATGCATACGAGTAGGAGCCGATCATTAAGAGGATCGTTTGTTATGAACACGTAGGGCTGGTTGAACCAATGGTTAAGTAGGTGCAGAGACTATAGTAATGGGTGCGATCACATGTTCCTCTTATCTTATATTAGGGTATTGTCCTATGTTCTGTTATTACTGTCATGATCCCTTTCCTTGTTTAAATACTAGTAATCACCGAACTTAATAGACTTATTGTTTGACCCGTTTTCCTTCGTCCTCTTTTCTTCCGTCCCCCCCTCCAGGTCCACAGGGAGGGAACACTGCAGCTTAGTCAGACTCTTTGCAAGCTTCAAGAAAGTAGATGTATGATTTGGACTCTCTCTTACCTTGGCTATGGCTCTTGGACATTATCCTTGGGGATTTATGCAGTTTTATTTATGGTTTATGCTTCTTTATTAAATAATCAAGCCAGAAATTATGTTGTAATGTTTTGGAAGTTATTTTGAGACAATTTGATGTAATTCTTTTGTATTGAACCATGTATGAAATAAATATTTGAATTTCGCTGCTTATATTTATCTGTTTTGTAAAGTTTTCTATGTCTTGTACCTATAACCCTCTACCAAAGTTAAGGCATTCCCTTTGTGAGTGACCTTAACGGAGGTAGGGTGTTTCATATATATATATATATATATATATATATATATATATATATATATATGAAACTGGCTTTAATTTAATTCATGGGCATTATCGGCCCAAATGAGAGACAACAAGGCCCAAGGCCATGTTACATACGGCTATCCAGATGCTTCGCAACCGACAATGCATTACTTTTCTGTAAAGTCGAGAATAATCAAAAAGCTAATACAAACCAGATCTAACTTATCACTTGCCGAAACCCTCTTCAATTCATGGCGGCTGGAAAGCATAAAAGCTCGTGCTTGTTTCTAGGTGCTGAGCCAATGGCTGCAATTGATCCTCGTCTTGCCTTCCGCTTGCTCCAAGTTCCCTTTCTGTGGTAAGCGTCTTCCTCTTTCTCAACAACCCAATTTTCAGATCTTGTACAACAAATTTACTAACTAGATCTGTTGTCTTCTCCTTGTGCTTGAATATGTGGTTGTTCCTCTCCTTCCATATGCTCCATGCGGTAGTTGTAAGAGCGATAGTGTTCACTTCATGTACCTTACCTATGCGTTACCGGATGACTTCAAGGCGAGTGACAATATCAAGGACAATTGAAAAAGAGACATTCATGGTTTTCCTGATTATTATTGCATAAGACACATGATTCATCTGCTATTAGACCCCATTTGAAAATCCGGGCCCTAGTTGGCAGTTTGCCCAACATTGCTTTGTAAGCGCAGCAAGCCATTTTAGGGACGTTACTTTTACACCAGATAATCTTGCTCCAATTTTTAATTGGACTTTTGGGTCTAATGTCCTCCTAAACCTGTTTGATTTGAAAATCATTGCCTGCCCAAGTCCATAGGTCATAACTGCGGTCTCCATGGATTTGCATGCCTTCAATAATGTTTTTCTGGGCTTGATTTCATGTAAAATTTAAGTTCCATCGACTATCTTGTATTATGTCATTCACTTGAACATTTGGGCATCCAAATGCTGAATAAGTATCCCACTCAAGCATGTCAATGAACGATTTACCCTCAATCCATGGGTCTTTCTGCAAGTTTGTTTCAGCCATTGGCTATTTCTCTTCTGCAGTGTTTAACTAGGACATTTCGAACCCTTAACATTGCCTTCCATGTTGAAGAGGCATTATTACCTTCTTTCATGGTCCAAAAATTATCTCTAGCATATCTCCCATTCATCCATCTCGCCCACAATCCTTCTTTGTTAATGACCTTCCATGTTTGCTTCAAAGTGAAAGGCTCTTGCATAACTTTAATATTTCTGAGTCCCACTCCACCTTCCTCGTTGGGTCTGCATAGATCTTCAAATTTAGTCTTGTGTAAACCCCCTTTCCATATGAAGTCAAAACATACTTTCTCTATTTTTCCGATAGAGGCATCAGGCAATTGAAATGTATGCAGCCAAAATTTGATCTTGGCGTGAATGACAGCGTGAACAAGTTCAACACGCCCAGCAAATGATAACAATCTTGAACTCCATCCATACAATTTATCTCTAATACTGCTAATAAGCCCAGTGCATTACCTGTCTGTAATTTTGTTGGATGATAGTGGCACTCCCAAGAATTTCACTGGGAGTTCACCCTCCTGCACATGTAAAACATCTAAAATCATGGATTTAGTTCTGCATCTCTTATTGAAGTAGCATTTGGTCTTTAATTCATTGACTTTTAGCCCACACAATGAGTCCACGTTACCGAAGATCTCCTTAACCTTCCTAACCGCTTCACAGTTTGCCTTAATGCATATCTGCAAATCATCCATACAACAAGTGGATGATACTTGGTTGAATATTGTGTATGGTTTTCACCCATTTCTTGTGACATGCAATTTCCATTTGCAGCGTGAAAAACTCCATAGCTACAGCAAAAAGGTAAGGTGAGAGCAGATCTACTTGTCTTATCTGCCTACTGTTGTTGATGAAGCCTTTAGAAACCCCATTAATGATAATTGAAAATTTAGGAGTTGTGATACATTCACTGATGAGCTTGATAGTTTTGTCAGGAAATGCCATACATTTGAGCATATATAAAATAAAATGTCTGATTATCTTATCATATGCTTTATATAAGTCGACTTTCAAACACATTCGATCTGCTTCTTTCTTATTGAAATTCCTGATTAGCTCGTGGGCAAGCAGTGAATTTTCTTGTATGCTTCTACCCCTAATAAATGCACTCTGGTATTCAACAATTAAATCAAGGAGAACCATCTCCAATCTGTTGCAAAGTACTTTACTAATGATTTTGTAGATGACATTACAACATGTTATAGGTCTGTAATCAGCAATACCTGCATGTTTCTCGCATTTGGGAATAAGACATAAAAGTGTGGTTAATTTCTTTCAGTATCAATCCAAAATTGAAAGTCTCTTATATTGCTAACGTAACTTTCTCCTTTAGGTCATCCCAATGGATTATGAAGAACTCAGAGCCAAGCTCATCGGGCCCCGGAGAAGAATCAACATGGATGGTTCCAAGTGCAACCCAAACTTCTCTCTCAGTAACACTGCTCAACAACAGTCGTCTGCCACTAGCATTAACTAGTCTCTTCTGGTTATGATGTGAGGTAAGTCAACTTCAGTATTTCCATTGTAAAGATCTTGAAAGTAGAGAATGGCCTCTTCCTCAAATTTAGCCATGCCAGTGCAGCTATTTCCATTGTGATCATAGATTCGCATGTTGTAGTTAGAGTTTTTCATGACTGTCATTTTAGTGTAGAAAAACTTTGCACACTCATCTCCTTCAGTCAACCAGATTTCTTTGGCCTTTTGCTTCAGTTCAACGGCTTTGATATGTAACCTTTCTTTCAATTTAGCTTGGGCTTCATAATATTGCTTCCATGTGTCATCTGTGTTGTCCCCACCGTCTATTTGTTGTAGCAATTCCTCATTAAGTTTCTCAATACTTTGCAAATCATCATGGGCTTTGGGTCTAACTTTATTCCACTTTTTGAGCCTGTCCTTGTCCCTCTTGAGAAACTTCACCAAATGATATAAGTGATTGTCCTCTGATTGAGTGAGATCTACAATCATAATTGCTGCTTGATAGCCCTCAATCAAATGACAAACATTGGAAAATCTGAACGGTTTTCCCTTGTCATTTTTGTCTGCTTCCTTGAGTAAGACATGAAGAGGGCAATGATCACTTGTGGAGTTAGGTAGAACGTTGACTTTAATGCCTGCAAATTTTCTCATACATTGCACATTTATTAAAGCCTGTCTAACCTGCATGCAATTTTCCTAACTTCACCACTTTTCCATGTGAATTGCAGACCACCATGGATGGGTTCTATGAGTCCAACTGCTACCAAACAGTTGCTGAATTCAGACAACTGTGTTGCTCCGAGGGTAATCCACCTTGCTTTTCTTTAGCTCGTAGAACAGCATAAAATCCCCAATGATAAGCCAAGGCTCATCAATGCTCTTAGATAAGGATACGATTCTTTGCCAAAGGGTATCTCTTTGGCTGGAAAGATTGCAAGCATAAACTGTTGTGATGACGATGACTAAGCCTCCAATATTAGTTGCTTTAACAGTCATTTGTTGCTCGTCCTTATCTATTATTTGCATAGTCCACATTGTTTTTATCCAAGCGAGAATTATTCTACCTTTAACACTAGTATCATTGTTGTTACCATAGAAACAAGGAACGTGGGACGTGCCACGATCTGCGACCAGGTTTGTTCGTCCCAGATCCCGAAACGAAACGCGACCCGGAAACGTTAGCGATCGGGAAAAGAAGATGATGACACATAGGTTTTTAAATGATCCCTCAGTTTGTGTTGTACAACTGTATATGGTTGTAATATATATTGGAAGGATAGCTATAAAATATATCAATTTGTATATAGATTGCAAGGGCAGCTGTAAGTTTGCAAGATCTTCACAAATTGTATTGTTTGACTTCCAAATTTGGTAATTAACACCAAAAATATATATATTAGTTTTTTCCAAAGTAGAAGAAAAAACATGTTTCGTACTCTTGGGTTCCCTCGTACCCATGCGTTCCCTCGTACTGGAAACATTCAAGACAGTCTTCCACGAATCTGTTTTCGTACCGCGTTTCGTATCGAACCACGTCCTATGTAACCAGGGTTGTTACTTAGCATCCACTCTTCACGCAGAAGTTCATCAAAGTAGATAATGTTTTCATCATTCATCTTACTTTCAATAGTACCCATAATAAAAGGATTTAAACTCCTTCTGAGACTATAGAGGTCTAAACATTGGGTACCGTTGTTTAGGCCTATAACATTCCAGCTTATTATGGACATTTAAGTTTGAGGGAGTTACTCCTCAAGACCTTAGGAGACACTGCTTGTGCATGCAAGCTCTTACCTTTCTTATCCACTGTGCGAAACTGCTCGTTATATTTGTCATTTTGTTTAGTGTAACTGCCACTCTTGACTGAACTGCTTTCTTCTTCTGGAATGCTGAGGTCTACATCTAACCCCTCCTGTAAATCTACTGTTGTTTCAGGAACTCGGTCTAGTGGACTGGACGAAGTGCCATGGCTTTCTCCCTAAGCAGTCGTACTCTGCTGTTGAACCTCCACCGCCAGCTCAGGTTGAGCCATAGGGCTCTATAATGGCTCGTCATTGACTGTTTTATCTGAATTCTCTGTAAATATTTGTAAATTAACTATACTAGCTGGGTTGGGTTCAGGCATAGTGGGTATGCCTGCCGTTTTGTTTTGCTGCGTTATCTCTGTCACATTCGCTATAGGTTTTTCTGCCATTCACACTTCATCAAAAGTGGTGGAACATTGGCTGTCTAAGTGGCCAAAGCACTTACAGGTGCTGCAGATGGGTTGTAGGTTCTCGTATTCAATGTTTTGGATATAGATGTTGCCTTGTGCATCTTTGGATGTAGATGTAGATGGGTTGTAGGCTAGCAGTCTTGCTGATACCTCTGGCATTCCAGAGGGCTAAATCCAGACTGGGCAAGCAGATCCAAACTGGATGTGTTTCAAGCATGTCACGCTCCAGTTTGAGGTTTGGTTCTCATCTCTTAGTGAAAATTAATTTGTTGTCCATGAACCATGGGCCGTTATCCAAGACTTTAGCACAATCTTCAGAATTTGTGAATTTTATGTGGTAGAATCCATTCTCTCTAGCATATACATTCCAGCTACCATTAGGCTTCCATTCCCTTCTAATGTAGGCATTTAAGTGAACATAATAAGGGCGCTTACCAATGGGGTATATGTAGATTGAGTTCGTCCACATATTGGTGGCTTCAGCGTAAATCTCTTCATCAAGCACAGCGTATTCTCCTTCATCGTCCTTTTCAGTTGCGAATTTCTGTACCCCTCCTTCAATTCTAGTATTTCCAGCCAACGCTTCTATCCAGTTTCTACAACCCGCCTTGAAGTTGAGTTTGGTCTTTCGATCCTTGTCATGCGCTGGGCCTGAGAGCCTGTCGGCAACATCTTGAGCAAAGCTTTGCTGTTTTTTCTGACCTCTTTCCACCCTAAATCGGTGTTCTTAGGGTTATGGTTCTCTTGAGAGACAGCTACCCTTTTTTAGGCTATCAGTTTGAGTATGTGTGTGTGTGTGTGTGTATATATATATATACACACACACACACACATACATATATATACACACACACAACACACATTATACCTATATTCCTTTGGTATTTTATCAGCCTCTCGGGACATGATTTCAGTATTTATTTTTCCTTCCCTAATATATTTGCAGGGGCCAACCATGATAAAGTTGAACTTTGATACAGGCTTTCTATGTAAGATAAATGTTGATTCGATTCGAATAATATGATTGTAAGGAAAAATCATGAAGATTCAATAATAGTTGTAAAACCAAAATATGGTTGCGATCCATGTGCGTAGAACAGGTTCGCACTTTTGTGTGTGTATATACATATATGTGTGTGTGTGTGTGTACACACACATTAGGGAAGATTTCGTGGTGGCCCAATCATGTTTTCCTCTAGTTTAAGATCTTTAGTATATTTATAAACATAAAGCGCTTTATTATTTATAAATTTATCATTAATTATTATTTCTTGTTAGTTATGTACATGATTTATTGAGATATCAATATCTATCATCTTTTAAGTATCTAAACCACTTATATGGTTATTTGACAATCATGACATGGGTCTCTTCCAAAGCAACATTGAGTATTTCTTGAAGAACACTCACCTTCTTCATATAGCATCTTTGTTACTTACTCCAAAAATATTTTGAACTGACTTCTCTGCCACACTTCAGAAGGTGGGTCAATACCTTTTGATTCTTCAAGGATTTTGAGTATCAATGGAACTGATCTTAAGTCCTAATTTGATCGTTTATGAAAATCCCCATTTTGGAACTATCAATTGAGTAATTAACGATCAATATTTAAATAAATATTTAAACATGTAATCGTTGAAATATGGATCGTTACATAAATATAATGAAAAGGGACCAAAGTACGACTAGTACGTAGGACTAAATGTGAGTCTAAAACGGATATATCTAGGCATTAGAGACTACCTTCCTACGAGAATGCCTACTGGAAGGGAGCAAAAGGAACCAGAGAGGACTTTCCAGAAATTGTGTTTGTTTCATAAAATTGCTAGTCATGATGCAAACAAGTGCAAGCGCTTGCGAGACATAATGAAGAAATAAGTCGGGAAGTGAAAGTTACAACAATATGTTTTTAGCAGAGTTGCGTTAATGGAACAAGAGCAGCCGTCGGTCGCATGGGAATAGAGTGGATCTAGCTCGCATGGTGCTATTATCATTAACCGATAATTTGATTTAGAAAATAAAAATGACTAAATCTCTTACCCATGTACTTGAGCCAGCAAGATCCCTAAGCATGCTCTTAGACGACCTCAAGCCTCAACTTTTCTTTTGCTTTAAATAACTTGCAATAAATGCCTAAGTTGCTTACTCTTATATGAGATCAATGAGATCTCTAGGCAAGCTCTGAGACGGTGATGAACATTTAGTTTTTTTATAATGAAACTTGTGCTTATTCACTTTAATAAAATTATTTTGGGAGTGTGGTTGATGCTAGTCGGGTACAAAATTGATAATCGAATTTTAAACTTTAACTACTTACTGGATCGTCGTATGTGGCTAACGCACAAAAAGAGGTAGATAGTTTTTCCAAAGAACTTGGCTAGGCTGGCTACTCAAGATCATCAAGTACAGTTGATGCTTGATAAGGATTGAGCGGCTCGGACCTGAACCCATTCAATCAGGATCGCCGAGTATGGTTGATGCTCGACAAAAGCCCGATGAGGCTATGAATGTTCAAATATGCTTGGCAAGGGTTAAACGGGTTCGGACACGAATCAGTTCAATAAGGACCGTCGAGTATGATTGATGCTCAGTAAGAGCCCGCTGAGGCTACGGATCATGAAGTAGCTGATGCTTAACAAGAATTTGATGAGGTTATGAATCGACGAGTATAACTGGTGCTCGTAAGGGATCGTAGAGACCAACGATCGACTCGGTGAAGCCACGGATATTAGAACATCAACCCAGAAAGGTCGCAAGCACGAAGGATCAACCCAAAGTGGTCGCAGATTGGCCTGACGAGGCAGCTATCACCAGCTCGGTAAAGCGGTCAAACATATAAACGATTTGACAAAATTGTGGACTCTGCTAATGGCTCAGAGAGGCCACATAACTGATAAACGATATAAAGAGATTGCGGATATCGAACTTACTCAAAACGCATGTGCCACAACAAGCAAAATTTTGGATTGCAAGTGTTAAACCACCTTTTTGCAAGGTTGTTGCACAATGAGCATGGGTACATATACTACTCAATCATCGAGGATGATAGTCTAGAGAGATGGTCTGGTCGTTCGTGTATCGAGTATGGACACATACACGAAGCTAGCAGCTGGGTGCGGTTGAATTGCACTTTATAATTAGCTAAATCGAAGTTCAAAATTTGGCTCAGACTGAGATTGGTATGACTTCAGAGTACAAAAACAAAAACAGAATTATGGCTAAGTCGGAAATCGGTACTACTCTAAGACACATAATTTCAGACTTCACAAACTCACTCAAAACTTGTCAACAACACATATTCCGAAGAATAAATCAGAAAACCAATTACACAAGGACAAAGATAAGCACAAGAAGGGCCCATCTGGACACTCTATAGGGTGCAAACCCCAAGGCAAACCCCCCCCCCCCCCCCCCCCTCTCCCGGTTTCCAACTCTCATGTATGGGGAAAAAGAGCCCCACTTCTAAGGTCGGATCGTTTTGTCTTAGCAGACATCCTTGTGACTTGCTAAGTCGATTTGGCTTGAACTCCTCAAAACTACGAGTAAATCTGGAGATGCTCAAAAAAGGAATCCTTTTGACTCCTCCGTGCAAGGACTCTGCAATCACTAAACCTCAACTTCTCTTCCACTATCTTGTACTCAAACAAATACCATATTGTAATCTACAATATAAATATTAGATTAGCTCACAGTGGACCTAGCCACATTTCTAAACCACCATAAGTTTTGTGTCTTTTACTTTGTATTTCTATGTTGTATACACTGTGATTTGTATCAATAATTGTTCTCTGTGATTTGCTCAGTAGATTGTCTAACTGAGATGTTAAGCTCGATTCAAAATCGTGTCTAACACTAGTATGTAGCACACTTTACTCAAACAATACTTCGTATCAAACATCCAGTCGAAGATTTTATCCACTTACTTTACAACCTTTAATAACCTTCAGTATTTGGCGTTTAATCCAATTTACCGCCAAACACATTGATTTTATTTTTTTGTGGCTTGGACATAAAAAAACACATCAAAAGCCCAACTACCAACTTTAGCACCTACGAGTCCACGAATCTCTTAAATTGATCGCCATTTCAAAGGTCAGCTCCTATCCAATCTTTTAATAACATGCATGTATGATGCTTGAAATGCTAAACTCATGCATGCTACTTAAATAGAGAAGTCAAAAACATCATGCATGAGAAAGGATCATATAGCAAAACTATATATCCATTACAAGATCACGTTCCAAATTTAGCAAGTATAACACAAGTAAATAATAAGTAGCTTACACACAAATTATGCATATATATACAACAATTCTACGCAAGCCCTGAGTTCCCATACACACAATATATTATTTAAGCATTAAAAAATAACATTCACTCTTATCAAACTCAACTTCTAGTTCGACCAAGCTCGCCCTGCTCCACCGGAGTTCAACCTATCAAGAAGCGCATTGAAATCAACTTGCTGACCACTATCAGCCATCATATTAATCAAACTCACAACCTGCCCTGTAGGATACCCCATATTGACAGCTTTCTCAATCATATCAGCATAAGGATGGGTCCGGGTTAACGTTTGATGATATCCGCTACTGCTAGAGCCTGGTGGGTAGCTCGATGGTTGGTAGGTCTGTCCCCTACTTCCATCAACACCATAATTATAACCTTGAAAACCAGAGGAGTGTGCAGGGTAAGTCGCCCCACTTTCATAACCGCCGCTGGGTTTTGCAGGAGGAGCAGCAGCAGCAAATGAGTTTTGCAGTTGCTGGTTTGGTAAATTCAAATTAGGCTGAGGGGGCGTTTGAAAATATCCATAGGAGGTGTGGGGCCTGATAGGCTGCTGAGGCTGAGGTGGTGCCACGGGCTGTTGTTGAGGGTACTGGGTAGGGAATGGAGGGTATGGATGTGTGCTTTGGGACTGATTCATCATTTGAGGTCTTGGCTGGGTGTACTGTGTGTATTGGGAAGGTTGGTTTAGGGCATAGTGGTCATGAGCCTGGGCCTGAGGGGCTGGCAAAGGAGGGGCGGGTGTCTGATGGGTTAGGGCTAAGGCCAAGTGTGGATTGGGGATGTCGTGACTGTGTTCAGAAACAGGTGATAAGTCACTCTCTTTGCTTTTCTTGGACTGAGCATCAATGGAAGTGTCTTTGGGTGGTGATGATAGCTGTAGTTTGGTTAGCTCTTTTTGGGTTTCGGCCAGTTCTTGTTTGTCCCTTAAGATTTGAATTGATCTATGAACCTGTAAAAAAGACGAGCATAACCATTAAACTGCCATGTGGATCACAATACAAATGAACTGATCTATGACTTGATCTACGCAACTACAGAGGCATCATCACAGTAATAGCAAGTGGCATGAATACAAAACATGTGGGTCCAGCGCTGATCGCTAAGAGGCTGATTTCTCTTGTGCCTCCATACATAACACAAGTCACAAGACACAATACAGAGTACTCAAATCGTTAAGGAATATGTCCATGCACAATTATAGAGGCCGGATTATGTGAATTTTATGAAGCTGTGCTAATAAAGTTAACTATGCATAATGGTCTCGCATCGAGCAAAGCCTTCTGCATTTCAAATTTTGACCACATACTGAGAGGGTCTTCGGAGGAGACGTTTGGACAGAATGAATGATTCAGCAAAAGATTAAAAAGCTTCATCGAGCTTTGACACACATCAAGGTGTACAATTAATGTGTTTTGAATTGATGTGAATTTATTTAGATTATAGACAAATGATTGTCATTCTTTTTTATACACCAAATGAAAAAAAATCATACTAAACTTGGACACAAAATCATACTAAGCTAGAATTTCAGTCAAATTCAATAACGGATATTTTATTACCATCCTTATGTATTAAAGAAAATAAGAATGAAAACCAAATGAAAAAAAAAATCATAAAATATAAGAGCAATACCATTTACATACTAATTTTTTAAGCAATTACCAAACTTGGACACAAAATTAGAATGTACCAACAGAACATTGGCAACGTGATTCGTGGAGCCATTTGAAAGATTAGCAATCTGTCTACTGAGTTGCCTATAATCAACAACTCAACTGCCAAGCAATTCATATGCTCTAGAATATTAAATTATATTTCTAAATTGGATGCAAATATTCCAATGGCAAAACAATTGCAGAGTGCAACATTGTTCATACTATATCCGATCAAGCACTACTTTACATTGGTTGCATAGATATGGTGCATGTGTAAAAAACATATTATTTTGCATCAACCATTATGAACCAGTGCTTTCTTCACACCAGTGGCAACAAAATTGTACTCAAAATATAGACTGTTGACTGCACCATATTTTAGATAAAAACTCATGGAGAACAACTTACTGTACTTTCATCAAAATTAATGAAATAACAGCTCGGTTGACACCATGAAGCCAATGATACTGTCAATTAATCAATCAAAAATAAATATACAGCTGACAAATTGAAATGATTGCAAACGCTCTAATGAATATTTTCATCTTCAAGACTCAAAAAGAATGCAAAAGAGAAAAAGCAAAGATACACTCAGATATACAAAAAAAGACATTCTTTGTATATAATGCACCATGTTGGTCATTATGTGTGTTCTAACATTGGTCATTGTGTATATAATGCAACACACGAAGATGTATCATAGCATGCTTCCCTTTTGCATCAAATCAAATGTCTTTTTGAACTGTGTTTAATCCTAATATGTCCTGCACATGACTCAAAATTCACAACAAACGATTACCTGTTGATTTACCTATACCACGTTCAAGCAAAACTGCATCTAACCTTAAATGTTATAGCTCTACTTAATATAAACCTTCAGCGCTTTTGTCATCATTATGATGATCTTTTTTTCACCCTGGTCCAGTCCATTTTGTTCTTCAGTGTTCATGGGGTGACATCTAAAATGTTATGATTTAAACAAGACACTGCATCAGATAGTTTTGTTTCATTAATAAGCACCATGTTACAAGATTCCAAGTATGAAACAGATCATTGCAACTTCTTGTAGAAGGCCCACATCAGTATACTGTCAATACATACTTTTTTATGTCCATTGCCTTAAGGTAGTGTTTGGTTTATTTCGTGTTTTGAGTTTTGAGTTTTCGACGTTAATTTCTAAAGTTACGAAGATTTGAAGGTTAGCGGAGGTGACGGAACAAAGACGGAGGGGTGATGGAGGGTACGGAAGGACGATGGATGGACAAATTTACATCGTTCTTCCGTTGTTTCTTAAAATACGGAAAACAATAAAAAGTTGTTTTTTTGTTTTGTGTGTTAATTTCGTTTTGTAAAACGATCGTTGTTCACGATGTGTGTGCATCGTTCGTACTTTTGTACATACGAGAACCCAAAATTAAAAATTTGAAACCAAACGCATCCTAACATTTTGAGTATATTCCAACACAAAATTATTACACCATGTAGGTACAATTTCGTGTACATCAAAGTCCGTATCATTGTTGTTTTCTGTCCATTACTTGTTCCTCTTAGAGTACTCCTGGTAACCTTACAACTTCATGTACATCAAAGTCCGTATCACCATTGCTTTTCTGTCCATTACTTGTTCCTCTTAGAGTACTCCAAGCAACTTTTTTCTATTCATTCCTTATTCTTGTATAAGGTACTCCTATCACAAAAATGTGGATGGAAATATGGTTTTAATGCATCAACTTAGAGTCAACTCGCTCATATCTACTTCTCAACCAAGGTTACAGTCTGAAAGATTGGTTAAGGTACTCTGAGATTTTCATATTTTCAATCAAATTCAAAATTTTCTACTTACAAATGATGTCTGTATTTATACATTAATAAAATAAAAGTTGCATGCTTTTATCAAAAATAAAACAATATATAAATTGCATTCTAAAATAGTTACACGGTTCAAATTGATTTCCGATAACTAAACATGGCCCAGGTAGCAATCAATTTAACGTATCCCCAATTCAGCTCTTTAAAACCCAAGGACACCCTACCCAGCTTGTATTACAAGCACTGAAGATGTGTAAAGAATTGTGTCGTTGATGAATAGGTGGGTTCTGAATTTATTTACTTATGGTTGCAGATCAAATGGAAAGAGGGTCTGATAGTGATGAAAATATTGCCTGCTCTACTTTCTATACAAGTGTACAAGTGGAGTCATTTTTAGGCATGTCCACGAACATTTTCAGATGTGGATAGTGCAATCGCACATTAACATCTGAGGTCGTTTTTGGATATATATATATATATAGGACAATATATTAGGAAAATATATTATCGTATTCATATATCTAAGCATGTACAAAAATATTTTTTAATGCAAAAACCCTCCCTCCCTCCCTCCCCCTCTCTCCCCCTCCCCCCCTCCCCCCCCCCCCCCACTCCCTCCCCCCCTCCCTCCTCCCCCCCCCTCCCTCCCTCCCTCCCCCCCTCTCTCTCTCTGTGTGTGTGTGTGTAACATATTTTACAACTAAGCCTAAGACAAAATAACAAAGTAAATTTAAAAGTAATAATCTCCAATGTTAATAAAAAGAATTTAATGAATTGATTTACTATGATAATAATCACTATGTATCATCAATCATTTTGTGCATAATCTGAACAACTATCTTGATAAGAGCTAAACGGATATTTTCCGGATGCGAATACTGCTATATCCATATCCCTTTTTTTTTTAATTTCATATATTTTTCCATTTTTTGGATACGGATACTGACGGATATCAGATTTTTTTGATACTCACTGACAACACTAGCGGTTTTGCACTCACTAGCCTGTTGCATGATTCACCCTTAGTGTAGTATGTCCTTTTCTCTTGTATTTAAATTTGTAACGTTTTGTGTAAACTTATAAGCATCACAAACTAGTGACATTTGTCCAAGTTACATGTTAATTGTATTATATTATAAATCACATAACTTCATCTTTCCTGGTAAAATTCACATAGTATTAACAAATCTCATTCTAAGGTGACATATCATCAAAACATCTTTCCAAAAGCAAAACCGAAAACAGGTCTTCATCAACCCTCAAGATGTATTGGAATAAAGTCACCACCACCGCAACAAAAAGGGAATTTTTGGGGCTTCTTTTAGCCAAAAGAGATTTTGATTGGACTTAGAAGATCAACAACCGAACGAAATGATTCAGAGACTTGGAAGCACAATCAGAAAGACTAGAGAATTGAACTCAGTTATTTTGGGATGGGAATTGGCTAAATGCTCAACTATATCTTATTCACTTCTATTCTCTTTTACAACCACTCAACTCAATTGTAAATTGAGATCGACTATACTGTGGCCAGATATAAGAAAACTAGCTATAATCAAAAGAGAAAGCAATCAATAAAATAGATTGAAGTAGACGTAGATCGGAGATTATGCCCAACAACTATAAAATTCTTGCATGATCTTGCCTTTTTTTGGGGCTTTAATTTAACTTGAACTGGTGCTTTCATCTGACTTTCGGGCGTTCGGTCCTTTTTTTGGGTGTTTTCACTTGAAACAAGCTTGAATCTGAGATTTGGAAAGGATGACGAAGTTTGATACTAGATTTAAAATGGGAGAAAGAAAACCAGAACTTGGGAACATCGAAGAGATGTCTCAAACGTTAATCAATGCATCCATGTGAGAAGAAAGAAGACAGAGACAATGATGAAGCGGATGCAAGATTTGATGATGGCTACGCAATACGAGATGCTAGAGGGATTTCTTCAAAGAATGAGACGAAGAACAGTTAGAGCTGCAGGAATTTAGAATCAAGTGTTTGAAACCAATGCGGGAGCATCTAGAGTCGGAGTAGAACAAGCCGGAACGATGCTCCACGAACTAAACAATCCGATAGTAATCCAAATCTACTCAGTACCGAGAAAACTTACTTGAGGGCAATGATGGGACGACTGCTAAAATGCCATGAATGGATGATGCTGGAGCTAAAAATGTAAATCTAAATGCAAATGCGCAACGATCGAAAGAATAAGTGCCAAAACATACCTGTAGCAGCGTAGAACATGGTAGAGCTAAAGGTACTGGTCAGGCCATGAATGTACGATCAGAGAAGCTGAAATCGGAAGTTCCCCACAGAAGCCATAGTAGTTAAGGCGCTAAGGCGCAAAAAGGCGCAAGCATTGAGCCTGAGGCTTTTTTGAGCCTGGGGCTTTTTTGTGCGCCTTTTATATGAGTTTGATATGCTATTTTACTAACTACAAATTAATTTTTAAACCATGTTTTATAATTCACTCAATTATTTACAAATTTTATAAATAAGATTTAAATTTTAAACCATATTTTATAATTTGTTGAACAGACAAATTTTTTATTTAACTATTTATAAACAAAATTTTGAATTTAGCCAAAAATGTGCCTCAAACTGCAAAAATGTGCACTCAAACTGCAAAAAGGCACAAGCCTTGAGCTTTGGGCTTTTTTACGCTTAGGCACGCCTTGATAACTATGATAGAAGCAGGGAGCAAAACGTAGTTTTTAATCAAATATTTCTTTCGAATGATAACAATAGAGTGTCTGAGATGATTAGAAAGATAGTTTGGGGTGGACCCCTAAATCAAATCTAGAGACGTGAGAAGGAATTCATTCACTTCTAATATCCAAAATGCGAGAAATCCTCCTGATTTTAAACTTCTGACACTGAAGATTTATAATGGAAAGATGGATTCGATGGCTTATCAGATTAGATGCATTCGACATATGGAAGTGTTTAATGCTTCTAAGTGGGTCATGGAACGGTGCTTTCACATTATACTCTTCTGATTTGACGGCAGTGTGTTTCAAAAAGTCGAAGAATGGGCTCATAAGCATGTGGACTAAATAGGTAAATAGATTTATGAGGTATCTCGGACTCCACATCCCGAGACCGAAAGATGTGACGGGATTGTCAAGCGTTAAGCAAAGGTCCAAGGAGAGTTTTAGAAGTTACTCAACACGATTTAGTGTGACGCCTGCTACAGTCGATGAACTAGATTCATTCATCGATAACTTAATAGTGGTTATGTCTGGAGTAGCGAACAAGATCGATTTCAATATTATTTCGGAAAAGGATATGCCGATGGATCTCACGAAATTCTATCATGAGGCTGAGAGGTATCCACGTTAGGAAGATATTGAAGCTAAGAACGCTAAAATTAATGATGTCGATGACGAAAGACTGCCCAAGAACAAAGTATGTAAAAGACCAAGGAATATGAAGAGTTGATGGTGATGAACTAAAACGACAGAGGAGGAAACCAAAGTTCTCTTCTTGTGTTGAGCTGAAAGAGACCCTAAAGAGGAGATACTATAGTGCACAACCACTATCGAAAGTCGACTAGATGAGAGCCTACATAGTGAGAAAGGTCTTGAAACTGAGAAGTGTAATGTCTTCCTCTTCCACGAGTTGAAGGGACATGAAACAAACAAGTGCATACACCTTCATGGCTTGATAGAAATGGATTGAAGTAACAAGCTGCAACAGTATGAAGAAACCGAAGTCCAATGGTACGAACGAAACAACCACTATCTGCACTGAAAGCATTAAGAAACAACCATGGGCCTAATCCGAGACTCGAAATCCCATTATCGGGATGATTGTGGATCAGGTTCAATTCCCACACTATGCTTTTTCATACTTTGGACGATTAGAATAATAAAAATTTCGGACCACTTACACCGATATAGGACCTAAATTGGTCTCGATGCACGCTCTAAGTAGAAAATCTAGGATGACTAAGTGGAATAATAATGACCTTAGACCGTATTTATCTAGCATTCATCCCATTAATTTCACCAAACCTAGGATGACCAAGTGGAATAATAATGACCTTAGACCGTTTACACGTGTGAGACACAGATTGACTTCTAGACGTGCTCTAGGTAGGATGACAATCTATAATTTTTTGCTTTCTTGCTTTGATTAGAATATTTGAATTTTAAAAAAAAAACACTTGAACATGATGACTCATATTGATCGTTTTGAAATCTTGACCAAAGAGTCAGCGCAGGAATGCAAGGTGTAAGTTCCCTGATCGGAGAGCAAGTAGATAAACTTGTACAACGATGGCTTTAAAGTCCTGATCGAAAAGTCGAAGCCATAGTTCAAAGTGCAAGTTTCCTCTTCCAAGAACAAGTGGATGAACTTGTACGATATGGTCGCTTTGAGTCCTGTCAAGAGATACACGAGCAAAATGCAGGGTGTAAGTCCTCATTGGAGAGTGAGCGGATAGACTTGTTTACCGTCGAGTCCTCTTACTTGAGAGCGAGAGCTTGACTGGATTCAGCAAGGACCGAAGAGATCAATAGTAAGTCCTTATCGAAGAGTGAGTGGATGAGCTTGCTTGGTCACTATATCTCATTGTCGAAAAGGGAGCGGATTGGACTCAGCAAGAGACCATTGACACTAAAGTCCCATATCGGAAGGTAAACGATCCAGAATGATCGAGTCCTAGATTAAAAGATAAATGGTCCAACAAGACCGAAGCCTTGGAGCAAATGAAGAGTTGATAAGAGGATTCGAACATCTTGCAATCGGAGAACGGATAATAAACCCTGTGCGATGGTGATGATTTGGATGCATGAAATGAATTTCAGATGATTCACCAAGATTGAAGTAGTCGAAGAGCCCAACTATTAGAGACTAACTACTGGAATTTGTTCTTGAGCAAAACACATCTTATCTTCGAAAAGCGTACTTTGTAAGACAAGTGTTAACCCATTTTTAATCAAACCAAATTTCAACCGAACTTAAAAGATCGAAACTGGAACGAAATGATTCACAGACTTGAAAGTACGATCAAAAGGACTACAGGATTGAACTCAAGGATTTTGGGACTGGAATTCACCAAGTGCTCAACTTGAGGTTGAGTTATTTAACTCAATGTCAACCTATTTTTGACACCTCTCTGCCTTTTGAACATCATACACTTGTGGAAAAGATATTGTGCTTTTTCTACAATTTGACAAGCGATTATGAGGATTGAAGAAAAAACATTGAAGAAAGTATGATAATTTAAGCATCGATGGAAAATGGGAAAAATCAACGCAATGTAAAAAGAAATGGGTTTGGTACAACTCAAAATAAAGTGGAAAAGTTAACAAATGGACGAAGTCCGGTTTGGACGAGCCAAAACAACTAGACCTCGAGCAACATAGTCCGGTTTGAACTCTTGTGTGTGATGTCAAGCTATCTTTTGAACTTCAACACAAATATGCTTCTACACCAATACACATATTTCTCTATAAATACCAGTACTGTTTCAAATCTCAAAAATCTCAACCGATATCTTGATTTTCTCTCCCTATGAAAAGAAAGTAGAAAAAGTAAAGGAAATTGCGTTCTGAATTTATCGATCAAGATGTGTAAATATTGCCTTTTCTTGAGTTTCTTTTTTTTTTTTTTTTCTTTTTTTTTTTTGAAATTTTTGTTCTTTTAATGTTGGTTTATTTATTATAAGATTATTTCTCAAAGTTTATTTAGGATCCTTGGGGGTTTTATTTATTACTAGTTAATCTTTGCTACTTCACATAATGACATCATCTTTGTTAGTTTATGTACTTTCTTTTTCTCTTTTAAATTTTATTCCTACAAAATGCTACTACAAGTCATGCACTTCTATATTATTAAGTTTATTTAAACTCTTAATTAAGTAATGCACTTATAAATATTCATTGCAGATACTTGGTAAGTAATAACTTTGTAGTTTTGCTCTGCAAAGAATACAATTTTAAAACATATGTAGTAAATGGAGTTTTATAATCTGCAATTTTATGAATTTGCAGCTTTATGAATATATACTTTAACTAATACACGATAAATAAATATGCAATTTTTATGCATATGTAGCTTTAAAAATGCAGTTCTATGCCTTGCCAAAAAAAATGCAGTTTTATGAATATGCAGTTTCATGAATATTTGGCAAATGAATACAGTGTCTCGTAAATATGTAGCAAATGAATATGCAGTCTTATACACATGCAGTTTTAGCAGTATGTAGGGAATGTAGCATAAAATATGCAGAATAATAAGAGTGGTTTTAGAATAATATATGCATATGTAAGTTGAAGTATTGTATGGATGTTCTTGAACTATTGATGAGAAAAGGGTTATAGGCAAATCAAGTAGGTTATAAAAACCATGAGTATTAATAAACACTTTACTTAATTGTTTTACCTACTGTAATCAAAGTAGTCAAGGCGAAAAGGTGCAGGACCAGCGTCTTGCACCTTTTTGCACCGCAAGGCATCAATTTTTTTTATATTTTGCACTAATAACACTTACACCGAACAATAGAAAAAAAGGAACAAGTGAAGAAACCAAAAATAGGCCAAGTATATGAGTTGAACACGAGCAATGATGACTCGGCCCGAGGCATTCTCGCTGCTCGGGTTGGGTTGCTTATCTTGGTTGGGCTCTGACTCAACTCCTGGATTTCCGTGATGTTGGGCCTTCGACGACATGTTGGATTCTCCTATGATACATGTCTACCTATAACTAGAGAGTAGACTTTTGGATGACCTGGGAGATTGAATGTCATTGTTCGACTGAATCACCTTCAACTTTTCACTTCTTATCTTCCATAGACTTATTTCAAATCATTGAAACTTAGATATAAGGACAAACTAGTTGAAATCATAGTTATCAACAAGGCGACAAATCCCGAGGCCCTCGCCTAGGGCTTTTTCGGGCGCCTTGAATGGCACCAAAAAAAAAAAAAAAAAAACAGTTTTCATCTAAAAAACTGCGTTTAAAAATGCAACAAAACACAATTATTGTTTCGAAAAGGGCATATAAAAGCAATATTAGAACAAAACATCATACAATTAACATAAATCAAACTAACAATGCACAATGTCATTCAAACTCAGGTTTACAAGCAACACAATACTTAAAATATAGAAATTAGTCAATTACAAACAACATTACGTAAAGTCTTAAATAGAGTTTTAATCTTCCATGAACTATGTTTTTTTGGACAGCTCAACAAAAAAAATTAGGTATTTTTTTAACCTTTCGATCGACAGAAGAAAAGCAGTGTTTTTTACAAAATAAACTCTAATTTAACACTTAACAGCCAACCGATCACATTTTTTTAATCATGTTGGATTTTGGGCTCCTATTGGGCCAAATGCTAAAAAATCAATTCCTACTCAAATGTTGCAATAGACGCGCTTTTTGACGCTTAACAAGGCAGGTGCCTTAGCGCCTTTAGGGCTTTTTTGGCGCCTCATGCATCATGGGCGCCTTGGAAGGTAAAAAAGCCCCAGGCTGGGCCCTAGGGCTTTTTGGAGCCTAGGCGCGCCTAGGCAAGGGCTTTGATAACATTACTTGAAATTTGAAGAGATTCAACTAGTAAACTCATGATGAAAACTAACTGAAATGGACATAAGCCAGAACCACTATAAATTTACGTATCGTTCGCTACTTTTTCTTCTTTGTTTATTCTTTCATCTGGGATTCGTGCTTTCATATCTGCATATGGGTGTTAGTCCAATTTTCAGGTTAACATTAATCGTTGAAATAGATGAGTTCATCTTCTGATCTTATACAAAGTTTATTTCTAAACTGACTTTAAGGCTTCATTTAACCCTTAAATGATGGTCCCGCCTACAATTTCTTCTTCCATGGAATTTTTTTGCATTTCCTTACTTTTATAATTATTTCAAATTCAAATATCCATAAACAAAAGAACTAACAAAAAAAAGTAGTTATTATGTTGTAGAATGGAAAATTTATTTCTTCAGTAATTTCACCAACCACATACCCCCCCCCCCCCACCCCAAGTTCACACACAGAGGTCTTGAATTTGAATGCACTAAATTTTAATTATCGTTTTTCAAGATGTACATACTACATACATGTGTATGAAACTAATCATAAAATAGTTAATGTGGTGGAATGACAATGTTGCACCATGCCAGCATGTATTACAATACCTCAACCAAAGATCAGTTTTTCACTAGATTACAAGTTGTTATACAGAATATTGAAGATGAGAAAAAAATTAACTCAAGAAGCAACTGTCTATGTCATATACTTCTTCGTTCGGGCACTTTGTAAAATATATGCCATGGCCATCAAAGAAAAATGTTGACTGTTCAAATACCAGTGGGCTAAAGCTAATGGGTTTGAAGGAACACATAAGACTAGAATGAGATAAAGAATGTAGTTGTTCTATAATTATAGACGATAGGTTGTTTTGAGTTAGGTTGAGTGTTAAGATGCTAATGTGGAGAAGAACGAGTAGGTCAAGGAGAACAATTCATCAGATGCTAAATTTACAAATGGACCATGTATATGTTTTACATATTACTCCACAGTGCATTTACCACTCTAGCATCTAACTTCATTGATCAAATGCTTTGTGTGGATAAGTCAATAAATGCTCAACGATGGAAAATTTTAACATTTTTGCCCAAAGATCATAAAGCTAAAATCTGTAAATAAATTTGTTGAAAATGCATTCAATTAGTGTTATAAAAAAAAGTAAATTCAAAATCATGCAAAACTTGTTTAAAAACTATACATTACAACCATGATCTTAATTCGAAAATACTAGAAACAAATGTGATGAATATTTCCCACTATCATCACAATTGCTTGCAATGAATAAAGTCATCTTTTCCCATGATGGGAAACCATCTTCCAGGTGCAGCGAATAAATTTGTAAAAATTATATAATTAACTACTGTTAAACTCAAAATGCTAATAAAAATGAACAAACTTACTTCTTGAAGATGTTTCTCAAGGGACTTGAGTTTTGTGTCAGTTTCGTTCTGATCGCGAATCATGTCAGAGTGAAATTCTCCTATAGAACGATCAAGCTTGTAGCAGTGTACCTCCAGCTGAGACAATCTACCACTAATGCCCTCAAGATGCCTCATCAGATTATCAGCATACTTCTTCATGCTCTTTTCAACAACGTTAACTATATCTTCTTTTGGATACTCATCTTGATGTCCATAACTAGCAGCTAATTGTCTTCCAGTTCTGCTCTCATTGTATTCCTTCGCACAAAAACGAGAAAGAAACAAAAAGGTTAAGCACCTATATAAGAAGATGAATGTGATGTGTGTACATGTGTAATCACATTCATACATTCATAGAAAGATACAGACATAAATTGTGGTTCTGTAGCTTCTTGCGTAGAATGAAAGAAGTAAAAGTAGATAACATGTCAAACTGCCAGTAACTGAATCTTCTTTTTTCTAAAAGTGATATCAAATTAAACAAAATAAATCATTTCGACACGACTCGATCACTTTAAGATATTAGTATGAAATTGATAAAGTTCGGATCAGTTATTAAACAAAAAGCGAAAGGTAAAAGCGGATGCAATATAATTTATTGGATTCATGCACAATGTGACACCCTATCTCGTAGAAATGACTACTAACATTATCCGTTGACATGGAGGATGTTCTGTTTATCATACCCAAACGATATACATAGTTTACACAATTGATAACTGCAATGTTTTGTAAAATCTTAATTTTATAGCAATCTGAGACTGGAGCAAAAGGTAATCAAGTAAAAGTTGCATGGTGATTGGATTATGTGAATCGAATCATTATATTCTTTATGAATGGAATAAATTATCCATGCTTACAAAATTGGATGAACATGCTGAATCTAAGTGTCTTCTTCTTGTATAATACACAAATTAGTCCAGGTAAGTATCATATACCCCTGTGCTACATTTCCAGGATTAATTAAAATTTCATAGTTTTCCATATCAATAAACCAGCCCTGATGATTAAAAATTACACTTAACTAAATCAAAGTCAATAAGTAGCAAGAAATTGTCATATTAAACCCTAACTAACAAAATGACTTCGACAATAAACTTGAACCACAATGATATTTGACTATCCAAGTTTCAACTTTGAAATCCCCGCAGGTCGCTTGAATAGTCAATAAGAAATTTCAAAAGCTTCCTACAATGACTTGATTAATATGACTAAAGAAAGGGAAAACCTTGACAGAAGAAAGATCGGATCGCCTTCCGTTAGATTGATCCTGATTGGTATATTCATCATAAGCACAAAGAACATCGTCTGCACCAAATCCGAACGATCTTTGATTAGACGAGGGTCGATCGGATGATCCACCAGAAGCCATGCTAGTGAAGCAGGTAAGGTAAGGGTATTTTATTGATTTTCAGATTAAATGAGCAAGAGGGACTAGGGAAAGTTTAAGACGTGAAATTAAAGGGCTGCGTTTATTTCCACCCTAGTTATCCCACCAAAATGCATCACATCCCTCTTATTAATTTTCCCACCCCAAACATTTATTTTACCCTTTCAATGATAATAACTTAATATTGATAATAAAATTTAAAAATGAAATCAAGAATCAATGAAGCATAAATTCATAATCATTTTTTCATCAGTTGCGCAGTATAAACAAAATAACATTTCAGTTTAATTCAAAAAACAATTGAACTATAAATATTTTTTTAAAAAGGGAAAATTTAAAATAAAACATTATCATTTAAAAAAAAAATTGTCTTCTTTAAATCATTTGTCATTTTGTTCTCATGATATTTTACCATGGATAAAGTGCATAATAAAATGAAATATACTAAGTAGAATAACATATAAGAGTAAATTTGTCATTTTACTTTTTTTTCTTTTTTTTTCTTTTTTCTTTTTTCTTTTTAGTGGGTTGGGTAAGGCAAAAGTCTGGATATTAATAGAAATGATCAAATAAAATAGACGTACCACTATTCTAAGTTGCTTTTGGTTACCTATGCATCAATTTATTTTTAATAGCATTCTCTCATTCCACATCTAGATAAACGTATGCATTTCATTTAGAAATTAATTTTAGTGAACATAAAAGGTTCACTTAGAGCATCTATAGCGGTTGCTTCAAATCGTGAGGAGCAGCACAGCTAGAAATGCCACACACTCCCACGACTCCAGCAGCGAGTGAGGTTTGCGCATCATTTTTATTTTATTTTTTATACTTATAAACGGTTAAGTGAAAACCATTTATAGGTTAATTGGTAATCATACCATTTAACCTATAAATGATTTTCACTTAGCCATTTATAGAATATATTTTTTTATATAAAACAAACGAGCTTGTAAAGAATCAAAAACAACTTTTTTCGGTATTTCATAGCTTCTCTCATCAAAACCCGTCTTCACTCTTAAAAAAAAGGAAATTCACACGAAATCAAACCAATTTTAATTTGCATTCAATCTTAACTATATTCCCCACCAAATCCTCCATAAATTTGCCTATTATATCAATAATTTGAGAATTCCCAAAATCTAGGGTTTATGATTTTTTTTCTTTCGATTTTATGATGAAAGACGTTAATGTGGAAGGATCTAGCTCCACTGGCAATATACGAAGGAGAAAAACGTGCAGAAGAAGTAGAAGGACTATCGATGGCGACGAAGGCAGTTTTGGAGTTGATGTAGATAATTTGATTTCTCACGCATTTCTGTTTTGTCTATTTCTAATCTTCGAGGAGTACATCACATGTTCATGATCGAAAAAGAGCTTACGATATATCGCTTATTACATTTAAACGTTATATTTACGTTTATTGAAATGTTTATGTTACTAATTTACATTAAAACCGTGTTATGAAGAGAACCATTGTAATATGAGATGTCACAGATCATTTACAACAATGGTAAAATGGTGGAAAAAATTAAAAGTTCATTTGTAGATTTCGCAGTAAAAATATTTGGTAGATTCATGGATGTCGAGTTGAGAAATTCTGATAATATATGTATACATGTCATAGTTGAGCGATGGTGACCTACTACTCATAATTTATTATTTTCACATGCTGAGATTGGCTTTACATCATTAGCTTTTACCATGTTGACATAGATACCTGTTGGATTGAATACCCATTGTTAGACCAAAAATTGGGCCTAACACCCAAATGCAGATCACAAATCACAAAATGCAGAAAAAAGTAAATAAAGAGGAGACATACGAGGTTTTTATAGTGGTTCGGCTGTAGATGTAGCCTACGTCCACTTTATAATCTTATTGTTATACTGACAGATTATAAGAATCAGTTATATACAGACACACAATCCGTGTGTTAATTGAGATTACAAGAGGAGAATTTATGTGTAGAAATGTGCAAAGTCCTTGCAATCGGTAATGACAGAGGTTGTCTAGATGTAGGAGAAAGTAGGGGTGAGCATTATTCGGTTAAACCAAACAAACCAATTTATTTTGGTCGGTTTGTTTCGGTTTTGAAATTCAATCGGTTCGTAATCGACCAAAAAAAATATTAAGTTCGGTTATCGGTTTAACCAAATCAACCGAATTTATACTATATTTTCAAAATTATCAGTATTATAATAAATATTTTAGGTTTGTTTAGTTATTTAAGTATATATTAACCATCTCCTATGTATTAAAATGAATATTAAAAAGCATAAAAAACAAAAATAATAATACTGTAATTATATATTTATAATTTGTTTCAAATTATAGTGAATATTTCAAACATAAAGTGTAAAACATTTTTAATTTGCTTAAATCAGATAACAAACCAAACCAACCAAACTTAATTTGGTTGGTTTGGTTTGGTTTTTATTTTTATTGGTTTTAGTTTGGTTTGACAAATTTATCATCGGATAAACCAAACCAACCAAACGCTCACCCCTAGGAGAAAGTATCAGCCAAAAAGTCAGAGAGAATCCCCTTAAAATTCCATGTAGAGGTGTATTTATAGTTGTAGGAGAGCTTCTGGGAAGATCGGTTCGTGATGGGGTAGGTGGCACCCGATCCGGAAATGTAGGAGCAAGATGTGGCATGAGAACATGTCAAAACAGTGCGTGTATCAGCAGGTGCAGGGGTCGGTTCGTGGTCATGGGATCGGATCGTGATATGGGCTCTACGAACCGAGGTCTGATCGTGAGCTGTATGGTGAAGCTGGTGTGTCACGAGCGGGTCGTGATCAGGAGGTATACCACGAACGGGTCGTGCTCTGAGGGTGCGCCACGATCCGAGGGGGGCGATCTGATGAAGGGCAAACTGAGGGTGCACCACGAGCCAGAGAGGATGCACGAGCCGTACTCCGATCGTGTGACGCTTCGTCGCTTTATCCAGGAAATTGCCAGATTACACCCATTCACGGAAACGGGCGTAACTTTCAAACCGTAAGTCCGATTGAGTCAAACCAAAGCTCAAACTGAAGCTAATTCAGAGATCTATAAGAGTTATAGAGCTCAGCTTCGTAATTGCTATTTTCGGGCCCAAAAATGGTCATCTGATTGGAGTTTCGGGCCTTTCTTTGTTTGTGTTCCAACTTTGACCAAATCGCTGCCTATCTTCTGATGTTGTTCTCCATATCTGAGCGCGATGCTATCCAGATATTCAATGTGACAGCTTTTACCAAGAAGTGTGTCAACACCCATAGTATATCGTATAATGACCGATGGAGTCAATTTGGCAATGCTAGTCGATTTAACCTCTGCTTTTCGAAAAATATATCAGGATTGGTAATTTTTTCATATCCCATTTGAACAAATATTTTTCTAAGGATTACATAGCAGCTAACTTGAATAAGCTTGATCATATTGCAAGAGTTTTTACGTTATACATGATGGACACTATTTTCTTCGCATTGACAAATGATACAACCAGTTTGGGTATATAGAATTAGTTATGAATTTAGAATTAGCTCAGGAGTATGATTGGGGTTCAACTATTATGGTGTATTTATACTAGTCTGGATGTAGTTATGATCAATGGTGGTCATCTCACTGGATTTGTCAAGTTATTACAGATATATCAACCTTTTATATTTTCAATTTATTTTAGTATACATGTATAATTAATCAACTGACTAACATTTTTTTTATTTTGTAGTACTAATTATTCGAGTATATGATTGTTGGCAGTTATATTGTTAAATAAAGTGTAAAGCAGTCGGCCTATGTAAGACTAAAGTCTGGAAGAGAAAAATAGAACAAGACCACGTGATACCGCAGCGCATTTGTTTTCAATTACACATTATCATATTGAGATAGGCCAGCCATATTAATTGAAATCCATGCAATACCTCAATTGCTTCTGATCACAACGAGATTCATGTTTCTCATAACTTATCAATGAAGTGATTCCTTTGCTTGTTCCTTCAGATGACTTTTATAAATTATTTTTCGGGGAGCGGTGTTATAGGCAGCTGATAGGGCAAACTGCCATTCCATTGGATCCTCCGCTTCACATGACGCATACCATGACATATGGTACGTATATCGATGTGCAGCAAGTGTTATATCAAGATGATCGTCAGTAATATTTATATCATGGTGTAGACATTGACTACGACACTTATTGCGGTAGAATGCTAGAGATGTTAGTTCGTTACTAGATGTTGCAGTATGAATTAGGAATATGGATTCATTTGGTCTCTCTGCACTGAAGTTGGATATTCGTGCATTTTTGTGATGTCTTCGGAAGTTAATTATGCATCACATTTTTAGCCACCTCTGCCTTTCCAGGCTGGGTAAATGATCCTGACTGGTATATGCAGTAGACAGGACGAGATGATCTATTACCTATTTCGCATAAGCCCTACATACCACCAGCCCCACCACATTACATAGTCGATGGCCTTTGGTATATTAAGTTGGATATGTGGTACCTAGCTATTCAAGATCTCAGTACTATCAGGAAGAATTGCACATGATAAGTGACGTGGTTGTTAGGGATTGCGGAATGGATCGTTAAGGCAAAACTAACACTATAGGGGGGTGAATAGTGTTTTAGAGAAATTTAACAAAATCTAAAACTTATATATGATCTACTATATGAATCACACACCACAGAGATAATTACAGACACAGATTCAAATACAAATACAAATACAAATACAAATACAAATACAAATACAAATACAAAAATAAACAGAAATAATACTATAGAAAAGGAAAGAACACACCGGATTTTATACTGGTTCGGATTACTCCTACGTCCAATCCCACGCGACACTGGATTGCGCAGAGTTTTGTTACTATATCAATATCCAAGTACAAGCCCTTGATTTCACGACTATAAGGTTAATACCGATTCCAAACACTCTTGATTTCATGGGTACAAGGTTAACACCGCTCGGTTTCCTTGATTTCAAGGCTAAAAAGACACGCCTTTTCCCAAACACTTCCCAAACAATTACAGTAGCTCTATAACTCATCAATAACACTTTGATTCAGAGAGTAATGATTAGATAGTAAGAAGAGAAAAAGCTTTATGTAAATAGAATTGAATTTGACAGAGTATAAGTGTAGAAATCATAAAAATAAAAAATAATAATGGTGTAGAGAAAATAGATAAAGATGGAGAAGAATAATGATGAATAAATTCGAAATCAACCCCTATTTATAAGATTTGAAAGGTTGCGATGCTTCTGAAACGTCACAATAATGAAAAGACACTTCCTTTGAAAATAAAAAATATGACACTTATATGTCGACATGCCCATTTATGTATGTTGACATATCATAGTTCAAAATTGAATTTTAGGCATTTTTTCAAGTGTTTTGATATATATATATATATATATATAGTTCTGGAAATTTTTGAATTAAAACATAGTGTTATAAATAAATATTATAAAGTATAAAATCATATGAAATCATAAATTTAAACTATATAAATATATTTATAAAATTATTAAGTTTAAAACTATATAAATATAATTATTTAAAAGTATAAATATATAAAACTTAACTTGAGTTTAAAATCAAAAAGTAAAAATAAAGAATAAAGATTGAACATAGAATTTGAAGTTTTGAAAATCAGAAATTGAAAAAAACAGAATTTGAATTTGAACCTCGAGTGCTATTCAGAGTCTTACATAAACTAGACTCTATTACTATATTTATCTTGAGATCTTGAACTCTTGAAATCTTGATTACTCATGAGTCTTGAATCTTCTGAATTCTGAATCTCTTATATCCTTAAACTGTACAGTCTTCAGTATTAATTCCTGTATATAAATCCTACATATATATATATGTGTGTGTGTGTGTGTGTATTCTAGATAAAAGTGTTAGTATATACTTTATAATCAATTAATATTGAAATAAGGTTGTTCACATTAAAACTCCATTCTCCAACAATCTCCCTCCTTTTGATGATGACAACCTTAGTTTATAGAATATCATACTAGCACATACCTGTTGATGATGATCCTTCTAATACTTCTAATATTCCCCCTGTCTATATGAATCCTTATAAACTAAGTCTATTTTTATAATTTCTCCCCCTTTGTCATTATCAAAAAGAAGTTCTAAAACTACTCCCCCTGAATCCTATAACTATCTAAATAATTTCTATACTAAAAGTACTACCCTTAATCCTAAATCTATATATATATATATATCCTATAATTATTAAATACTCCTCCTAAATTTATGATTATACAATAATGAATACTAAGTATATTAACAAATTAATCCAAGTATCATAATTACATATTTTATATACAAATCAATCCAAGCACACGACACCAAGTAATAATTTACATATGTTTAATATATCCAAACAAATTAAACAGATTAATCAAATCAAATCAATCATACCAAACAATTAAACGTTTCTTGGGACTTCTACCCATTTATTTTGTCTAGTGATTGGGTTCTTCTTGATATCCTTCCATTCTTCTTCATTGGTGAGTGATGCATTGTTGTTTTCATCTCTGAAATGAGAAGAGATTGACCAACGAATTACATCAAAATGTTTCTCTGATATTCAACCATTCTCATCTGAATTAACTCTAGATGGCGCTGATTACGTAGCATTATGGAAAGGATTTTCTTGAAGGAATTCAAAGAATCTTCGAGATTTTCACTTATGCTATGAACTGGATTTTCCATAGTTTTGATAAGAAATGAATAGAGAAGAAGGAAAAATGATATAACAAAGTTTTCTGGAAAAAATAGTCTTAAATAAGGTCTGGAATTTGTTGGATTTTAAATAGACATGTGTTAGTTATTTAATTTTAAATTTTGAAAAGTTTTGAAAATTTGGCAGTTATATGTCGACATATGCAACTATGTATGTCAACATATCTATTAAAAAAATTGAAAATTTTCAAATTTTGAATCTTTTGATCTTCTATTATATTATATTTAATTCTAAAGTTTTTGCAGTAGCTTAAAGATAATTTTAACATAAATAAAACTCCATTCATTACTTTATAAAAAGCAAATACATCCAACTAATTAAGACACACACTAAATATGAGATTCGAAAGCAAATGAAAGCAAATATTAAAGATAAATAAAACTAGATAGGCTAGTTTTCAGTGGATGTTGAGGGGGAAGATGAGATTCCAAGCTTTCTTCCTATCTTGCTCATGAACTTGGTCATTTTAGAAAAACTCTTTTTGAGCTTCTTTTGATTATTGGCAATCTTCACTTGGTTCTGAATAATCATCTCTCTGGAAATGGTTCTAGTGTGGTTGGACACTCAACACTTTCTAAAGAAGTTTCTTCTTCTTCGACTTCCATATGTGCTTGTTCTTGTTGCATTCGAGTTTGTTTGGCTTCGAATGTCTCATATGGTCGAAAAGTGAGAGAAATTTGCATGAGATGTATGTTTGATGAGTCAAACACTTTTCTTAGCACAAATTCTTCTCCGTGAAGATCAACTCCAAAGTATTTGAAAATGCGGGTGAGATAAACTCCATTGTAAAGAGTGTTCTCTCTTGATGAAGTTTCTATAAGCTTGAATTCTCCTAGGATCATGTCATCCCAATTGATGTTATAGCCACCAACAATGGTAAAGAGAGTCTTTTGGACCATGAGAGTTGGGTTGTTAAAATTTCCGGAATGGGGAGTGATGTTATGTTGAAGGAGAAGATTGACAATTCTTGTTTTTGGACGGAAAAAAGTGATCTTTGAAATCCATTTGACCATCGCTTTCAAATATGTCATGATAAGTCTCTAAAACGGTTTCATCGATTTTGAAATCCGAAAAATCCGAGCCCGTGCTTCTACAATTTAAGATAGTGCCCAAGATTTCGGCATCAAGAACAATTTGTGTGCCTTTGACGCTACTCCAAATTTGGTCTTCGTTGCCTTCATAAAATCCGCGATTAAGATTCGCATAGAACATCTTGACAAGCTTAGGATAACACACTTCGTCGTTATCCCGAGAGTCAATTAGACTCAAGACTTCATTGTGGTTGAAAGAGAGATAAGATCATAGGAAGGGAAGTCTCCAAAGACGGCGAAAGCACCCGTATTAACTTTCGCATTTGCTAAATAGTTAACATAGGTTTTGATAGCTTCTTTGTCATTATGAAGACAACCTTCGATGGTTTTGGTTAACTTCAATTTCTGAGATGAACTTGAGGAAGTCATTGAAGTGATTGTTTTGAAGAGTATAGATATAAAGAATATGATTTGAATTGTGAATGAAAAGATAGAGATAATAAATGTATATAATAGAAATTGAATGGATATGGATTGAATAGACACAACTTTTCAGAAATCAACGACACCTTTTCAGACCTTGGGAGTTGGTGAAAAGTTGGAGGGAAGTTTGAAAGTTTAAATCTTTGAAATTCAAATTTTGAATTTCAAATTACTGACATATGTATGTTGACATATATGCTTGTTTTCAAAGGACATTTTGTTTTAGTGACCTTTTTTTGGTTTAAATTATCGATTCATATTTCAGGTTTAATGATTTCCTAAAATAATTCTAATCCTAGAAAACACCCAAAATTTATTTTATTATTTTATTGTTATTTGAAGTTCAAAATTCAAATTTTAAATTTCAAGATTTGAATTTTTAAATTTAAATTTCAAAAATCAAAACAAAGCAAGCAATCAAAGCATCCATTCAACCAAGAAATTGTTTAAAATTAATTAAGGCATACCCAGTTTTTAGATCTTTTTCTTCGGAATTTTCTGAATTCTGAATTACCGTGAAGCACATATTTGAATTTCCAGTTTCTGTCTATTCATCACTTGATGAATTTCAATCATCTAACATTGTTGTGTATGCTTTCTTTCTTTTCTTTGATGAATTGTTGTTGTTCGTTTGTTGAGTCGATTTATCTGGATATGGACACATTCTCCTTATATGTCTTAGTTTATTGTAGTTGTAACATCGATCATCATTTCTTCTTGAACTTCCTTATTTATTATTTTGTAAATAATTTTTCCTTTTATATTTCAGAAATTTTCTAAAATGTCTTATCATAAGGGCTGTTTCTTCATCATCTTCACTAATTGAGTCAGAATCATTTTTTTATTGCTTTAAATGTGATGGATTTCTTCTTAGTTGACTTGTTTTCCTTTTTATTCTATAACCGGACTTCAAAAGACATCAGATTTTCGATTACTCTTCAATCTTCATTTCACTGACATTATTCGCTTCTTCAATCACTGATGTTTCATGATCCCATTCTGAAGTTAATGAATTCAATATTTTTCTGACTTGGCCTTCTTTAGAATAAGTTTTTCCAAGTGCTGTTAACGAACGTACTATCTCTTGAAATCTACAATGCATATCAGAGATAGACTCATTCTTGTTCACTTTGAAAAAATGATTAACTAGCATTGATATCTCTGTTTGTTTAACTGTAGTAGTTCCTTCATGAGTAACTTGTAAAGTTCTCTAAATTTCATAAGCAGTTTTGAATAATGACACTCTATTAAACTCATTCCTATCTAATGAACAAAACAACATATTCATAGCTTTAGAATTGCTTTGTGCAATAGCCTTTTTTTCATTTGTCCATTGTGCAAAAGCAGTTGTGGGTTCAACAAACTCATTTTGTGTACTATTCCATGTGTCTAATCCTACTGATCGTAAATATATTTTCATTCCACATGCCCAATATGAATAATTACTACCATTAAACAGTGGTGGTCTAACATTGGATTGACCCTCTATAAAAGAACTATTATTATTACCAGTGTTGGTTGTCATTATAACTATTTTCAGAAATCAGATTATGAACTTTTTGAAAGACCTTGCTTTGATACCAATTGTTAGGGATTGCAGAATGGATCATTAAGGCAAAACTAACACTAGAGGGGGGTGAATAGTGTTTCTGAGAAATTTAACAAAATCAAAAACTTATATGATATATTATATAAATAACGCACCACATAGATAATTACAGACACAGATTCAAACACAAACAAAAAGGTAAACATAAATAATAATGCAAAAAAGGAAAGAATACATCAGATTTTATATTATTCGGATTATTCCTACATCCAGTTTCATGCAACGCTGGATTATGCAGAGTTTTATTACTATATCAATATCCAAGTACAACCCCTTGATTTCACGGCTACAAGGTTAATACCGATTCCAAACACCCTTGATTTCCCCACTACAAGGTTAACACCGCTCTGTTTCATTGATTTCAAGACTACGAGGACACATATTTTCCCAAATACTTCCCAAACAATTACAATAGCCCTATAACTCTTCAATATCACTTTGATTCAGAGAGTGATGAGTAGAGAGTAAAAAGAGAAGAAGTTCTATGTAAATAGAATTGAATTCGACAGAGTATAAGTGTAGAAATCATAAAAATAAGAAATAATAATGGTGTAGATAAAGGGGATGAAGATGGAGAAGTAGAATGATGAATAAATTCGAAATCAACCCCTATTTATAAGATCTGAAAGGTTGCAACGCTTCTGCAACGTTACAAATAATGAAAAGACACTTCCTTTGAAAATAAAAAATACGACAGTTGTACGTCGACATGCCCAATTATGTATGTCAGCATATCATAGTTCAAAATTGAATTTTGAGCATTTTTGAAGTGTTCTGATATATATATATATATAACTCTAGGAATTCTTGAATTAAAACATAGTGTTATGAATAAATATTATAAAATATAAAATCATATGGAATCATAAATTTAAACTATATAAAAATATGTATAAAATTATAAAGTTAAAACTATATAAATATAATTATTTAAAAGTATAAATATATAAAACTTATAAACTATAAAACTTGAGTTTAAAATCAAAAAGTAAAAAATAGAGAATAAAGATTGAAGATAGAATTTGAAATTTTAAAAATTAGAAATAAAAAAAATAGAATTTGAATTGGAATTTGAACCTGAAGTGTTATTCAGAGTCTTGCATAAACTAGACTCTACTACTATATTTACCTTGAGATCTTGAACTCTTGAAATCATTATTATTCATTAGTCTTGAATCTTTTGAATTCTGAATCTCTAATATCTGTAAACTGTACGGTCTTCAGTATTAATTCATATATATATATATATCCTGCATATGTTTATATATATATATATATATATTCTAGATAAAAGTGTTAGTATATATTTTATAATCAGTTAATATTGAAATAAGGTTGTTGTCATCAAAACTCCATTCTCCAACAGTGGCAGCGAATTTTGTAAGTTGTATTATCTCTTTCAATAATTATTGTATATTATTCTGCTTATGCTTTATGTTTATCATCCCATGTTTGTATAGAACATGGACATTATAAGGCAACCGAAACTGATGCTACACATGAAGGCAATAGGTTGTTCAAATCTACGAAAAAAGGAAAATGTTCTACCAAGTGTAGGCTACCTAGGAGGATGAGGATGAGGACGATGACGAAGAAGAAGAAGAAGAAGAAGAAAGGGAGGACGAGGAGGATGATGGAGAGGAAGACGGCGATGGAGGCGATGGTGATGGATTAGACGGTAGGAGGCGATGGTGATGGATTAGACGGTAGGGTTGTGCAGATAAATAGATATGGTGTTACGATCAAAGTACTGACCACCTCACATTTCGCTGTAGGTACTTAAGCTGAGCTTGACATTGAACTTGTACTCTGAACCATGGATGTATAACTGAAACCATGTACGAATAGTTAAAATCATGTACTAAACTTGTATTAACTATAATTTTATTAAATTAAACCAAATAACCAAAACTGGATCGAATTAATTGTTGCTAAACTGTATTAAATGACCCTGTATTTAATTAAATTAAAATTTACCAAACTAACTTAAACAACCATGTATTGAACTAAATTAAATAGAGCTTGATAATGAACTTCTACTATGAATCCTGTATGTGTAGATGAAACCATGTACGAATAACTGAAATCATGTACTAAACTTATGTTAAATAAATTTTTATTAAATTAAACTAATTAAGTGTATATAAAATTAAATTAAATTTTACTAAACTATATTAGATGGCCATGTGTATTTTGAATGACCATGTATACTATATTAAATTAAATTTTACTAAACTATATTAAACGACCATGTATATTGTATCAAATTAAATTATATAACTACATTAAACCGAGCTTGATAATGAGCAATTTTGAACAACTTCGATAATTATGTTGAACAAGTCAATGAACAACTATGATAATTTAATATGTTGAACCATACGTTGAACAATTATGATAATTAGTAACTTGAATAGGTTATTTATAATTTAATTTAGTTTTATGTTTCATTTTTTATTATTGATAATTAAGCTTGGACCGTGGAAAAAGTATAGACAAAGGTAAACAGACGAGTTGTGGAATTGTGAGCAAAGTAATATCGATATTCAAGGAAAAGTCGAGCAAGAGCCAAAAAAGCAAGAGTCCGATGGGAATATTTACGAATGTTGAAGTAACCATTGAGTAATTGAATGGATGAGTAGTTGCAGCAGTTTGTATATTTTAGTACGTTGGTGTCGTGGCTTGGTTTTTCAGGTTGTAATATGTATGTATCGGTTCATTTCAAAGTATGAATGAAACTTGTTCAATTTAGAGTTTGAATGAAACCTGTATCAGCTCATTTACAGGTTGCGGTATATATGTATGTATGTATGTATGAAATTTGTTTGCTTTGCATGTGTAGGTTCATTTCGGGTTGGGGTGTATGAGTTTAGGCTATGGTATAGGAGTGAATACATATATGAGTGATCTGAGTTTTGTTTATGAGTTCATTTACAGGCTATGGTATATGTAACATTTGTATACATGTTAGTGAATACTTATATGAATGTATGCGAGTGAATATATTTCAGAGTTTTCAATGTTTAATGTTTCAGATCGAATCGAATATGATTGATCTGAGTTTATGTGATGACTTGGGATGATTGTTTCAAGTTTCATGCCTGTTCCTCGTTAATTGAAATTTCAAACATTGAAAAGAAAATCTTTAGCCATAAATGGTTTTCATTTCATCATTTATAGGTTAAATGAAAATGTTTTAGGTCTTAAACGGTTTTCTTTTCACTATTTATAGAAAAAGGGATTTCTGAATCCTAAATACGTATTTAAAAAAATGGATGCTTTGAATGCTTGATCTTATTTATGTTTTGAATAGCTGAACCTAATTATGTTCTGAATAAATTATTGATTTAACTTATTTATGTTCTGAATCCTTGAATCCTAGTTTCAAGGGTTATGGTTTAAACTAATGTACTCAAAACTAAGTTTAATACAAATAGACTTGTTTGTACAGTAGTTTAATACAAATGTACTTGAACCGAAGTTTAATACTTGAACCTAAGCTTCAAGCATTATGTTCTTAATGCTTAAACCTAAGCTTCATATGAAAAGACTTTTATACTTGCAAAGTTTCTAGCATTAAGAACCTAAGTTTCAAGTAAATAGATTTTACAATGTCTATAACTCTAAACGACGATAAACGACTACCTTGCAAAATATGGTCGTTATAACTTTTTTTTGGCAAGGCAATAATCGCTATAACTTTACAATGTCTATAATCAACTTTATATTTAACTTTAAATAATTTGCAAATCAAATAGATTCGATCAAACATCCATATAACTAAAAATGTCAAGAAACACTTATACCTTTGAATCATATTTAAATGACCAGAGTATGAAATTTCAATCAACAATCACGATGAGGAAGATAGTCAAACTGATTTCGATTTAGAAGATGGCATCCATATATAAGCAAATTTTATGCAGTTATCATCACATACCACTGATAGCGATGAATTTAAGTTAATGATGCAAGAAGCAACTGTTCACTGACAACGAGTACAACAATTCTTAGTGAAAGGATCTTCTAGTAGGAGTCGAAGAGGTAGTGTATATGGCCATGTCGAGAAAAGAAAGATGTGTGATCACAAAGGCGTAACTGCTAGGTTACTGAAAGGCTATTTCAACAACCAATGCACCTACGGCCCTGATAATTTCTTCATCGATTTTGAATGAGTAAGGATATGTTTATGAACATTTTTAATGGAGTTGCAGTCAAGATAACTATTTTGTTCAAAAACGTAATAGCGTTGAAACTTTAGAATGTTCACCTTATCAAAAAATAATAGGAGAATTACGTGTTATGGCTTAGGGATAACACCAAATGCATTTGATGAAGTGGTACGGATGTATGAGAATATGATTCATTTAAGTTCGGAATGTTTCTGTATAACGATTATTAAACTATATGAGAAGAATATTTTCGTTTCCCGACGTAAACTAATGTTAATAAACTTAAACATTTAGGAGCTAAAAGAGGATTTTTAGACATGTTAGAAAGTCTCGACTGTATGCACTAAGAGTGAAAAATTTTCCCTAAAGCTTGGCATAGTAAGTTTATTGGCTATTATCCGAGAGCTATAATGATACTTGAAGTTGTTGGCTCATACGACCTTAGTCTTGGCATGCGTACTGCAGACATGTTAGTTCCATGAATGATATTAATGTGTTACATCAGTCACTCATGTTTAAAGATCTAACACATGGAATTGCACCTGCTTGCAATTTCAGTATTGCTGGAAATGCGTATGATTTGAGATATTATTTAGTAGATGGTACATATCTATCGTGGGTTACCCTAGTCCAAATAATTTTAGATCCATAAACCAAAAAAGGAAAAAATTGCTAAAAGGCAAGATGTCATGAGAAAAGACGTAGATGGGGCTTTTGCAGTTTTATAAGCATGGTTTGCGGTTGTTAAAAATCATGTTAAATAGTGGAAGCCAAAGGCATTGAACAACATTATGAGAGTATGTATTATTATGCAAAATATGATCATCGAAGGAGAAAGAGGTGTCTTTCCATCTTATTTGGGATACAACCCAAACAACACAATAATAGTTGTTGCTGATAAAAAATCTCAACATCATATAAGTTTTCTTGAGAATTTGCGTAAAATTAGGTCTAGAGAAACTCACGAAAAACTTCTAGATGGTCTTATTTAACATTTATGGCACATAAAGGGAAAACAGTGACTCGTAGTATTGTATTATGTTTTCTAGTAATGTGTTTTGTAGTGTTGTGTTATATAGTATTCTATTATATTATGCATGGTTTGGTCAATTCAACATTTAACTTTTATTATAGTGCAATGTCTAATCTGCTGTATTGACAGTGACTTGTCCAGTCAATGATAATATAACATTGTAAAGTTCAATTCATGGTATGAGTATAGTGTATATAAATTTCAAATGTACCCTTCTTTTACGATAATATTTATTTGATAATCAACAGTGGATCATAATCGCATATCCCTTCCTTCATCTTATGAGTATGATGGTCCACTTGAGCACCTAAGTCCTCCCAACCGTACGTCATTTGATTGGTATATTGATTTCTATATTGAAATGCAAGATAGACACTACACTGATTTAAAAGAGCATGAACAAACACAGGAAGAACTTAAAAGATAACTTGATGAACAAAGGCGGTATGAAGATAAAGTAAGCCCAATGTAGAGGCATTCTACAAGGAATCCACATCAACAAGCCATACTTCCAAAGAACGAGCAGGAAGTTAACTCACTTATGGTAATATGTGAGTGCGACTACATCGCGGTAAAAGATGTAATTCAAAGAGGAAATGATATAACTCATTGTTATTTTAAATGCTACAATACTCATGGTTGCGCTTTTTGGTAGTGGATTGACGAAGGCTTTCCACAAAGAGTCATTGGTTATGCTAATGATTTGGAGCATCAACTAATGGCATTCTGAAATCAATCAATGGTGAGGAAATATGAAATTAGCAGGCTTCACAATCAATTTAACGGACTAGATATTAAAATGAAAAATTAAGTTTTTCATTGCCAGTTTTTTTGTTGTTGTTACTCTTTATGGTGTGTAGTCTTGTATCGGTTGTATCGATATTATAACACCCCACACTTTTTGAAGCTCGAATTTCGAAAGAAAATCAAAACTCAAACTCATCCAAGAATGGAGAGTATAAGTTCGGTACCTGCAAATAATGAGCATGAGCATAATCAAAGTAAAATAAAATTAAAAAAACTCATAGCGGAAGCAAAATAAGATAACTAATACCAACTAAGACGATTACTTGGAAGCACACCGTCACATTGATATCAAGCATGAGAGAACAAGAAACAAAAACCAAACTGAGCATCTGTTGAGACTATCTTCCCCGAGCTAAACGTGAGAGTTGTTATTAGGAGGGGGGTCAGAACAACATGTCTTGGTGAGTAGAAAATATATAACACTGCATATAATACGCAAATATATCTCATTCAGTCAGAACTAAAACATATATCTAACAAGGATAGTAATTCTTCTCAACTAACCTTGTATAGATTTATGCATAACGACAACTACTATACCCAAGGTAGTAATACAAGCGATAACGATATAACAATACTAAGATAGAATGTTTACGCATAAGTTTGAAGCATTTAAATCACCATTCAACAAATTACCAAAGACTAAGAGATGGGCTTCCTACTACTCATAATTCCATAAGTAGGTTAATTATTTCTATGTAGTCACTTAAGAATCCACTATCAATATATGATAAGAGTGGATCCTTCCGATCACTTAAGGCCCAAGGTGGACTTAACAGTCACTTAATACCTTACTCGATGGTTTACTATACACAAATATAAATTAGAGGACACTAGCTACTAAGTACTACTAATTTAAAGCTTCTGTCATTCACGCATATACCCAAAACCCCGCATAAGTTGAGAGACAGTAACCAACCACTTATTACCTACAGGATAGGTAGATGACAGCTCATCATTTATGACCTTCCCACGGCGGACACTCATGTTACTATCTAGCTGACCTTATTAGATAATCCCATATCCACTTAATGATTCATGCATGATAGGAAGACCGATGGTACCTCTGTAGCGATCATTTAATTCCTAATCCCAAGGCGAACTCTTAACCCAATCACTTAATACCTAGAGGATGCGGACCTTCGTAGGGATTACCAAACTCAAACCCAATAGCCATTTAATACTTCTTATTCATGGGGAGGCGAGCTATAAGATCACTTAATACCCTTTTTAGGGTGGATCGAACTATCTAATACCTCTATCCTAAAGCCGGCATACGTTTATAAATTATTTCCTTTTTAAGGTTTCCTTTTTTTGGGAGGGGAGGTGGGTCCAACAACTACTTAATACCTCACACTTGAGATAAATCTTATTTTAGGAAATTATCCTCGCTACACAATTAACTATCGTCATAGGTTCCTATAGTTAATGATATCTCATATTAGTTATACATATATCCAACTCTTGGAAAATGCAAACTTTTGTCGAGTAAGACAACTGACCTTGCATCATTAACCTACCAAGTCCAATCTTGATTCTTAATTATATTAATTCTAGATTAACCCTGTAACTTCCTATCTTAGGATTTTTATTATTAATTTTCTTGTTGACTTACCATTTACTACACCAATCAATTCCTATTAATTTCCCCATCCTATTCCATTTGTTTTTATTAATTAAGTTACCTGCCACGAATAACCCTAACGGTCATATTTCCCAAGTCATCAATTAACCTATTTAATACCATTTATGACACTAACGGTTATATCTTCCTAAGACATCAGTTAATCTATTTAATGTCATTTATGGCACTAACAGTCATATTTTTCTAAGGCATAATTATTAATTGACCCTTTTTATATCAGTCCCTTTTTGAATTCTAATCAAACTATTGTAACTCCGAAATATTGCTATAAATTTAATTCTATTTAATTCCTTTTTTTTTTTTGAAAATTGGTATACTTTTATTAACTTATGAAATAAGAGTACATTCATAATACATAAAGCAAAATACAAACATACAGCTAAAAAAATATATAAATGTGAACCAAATATTAGATAAAATAAAGTTGGGATTAGACCCAAGTACTACATGTGCGATCCAGCCCTGCACAGTTTGCAACCCAGTATCTATTCAGAAACTGATTTTGCATGTTGATGCTCACGGTCTGAAAACAACCGAATAAAGAGGAAACTTCAAATCACTTATCAACCACTCTACCTTCAAATTGTCCTTATTCTAAAATGAAACTTTAGATCACTGTCGAAATATAGAGTTTGAACAATGAAGGTCATCATAGGCTCATAATTTGCAGAGAAGAATGTTTCGGCTTCGTCAATTTGGAACTTCTAAATATATATTTTCATAAACATACCATATAAGAACCAAAATCCATCTTTCGTAAAACATATTTCTAACTCCTCTTTCTAAAATCATAAAAGAGTACACGAGATTAGAAAGCAAAAGTAGAAATATCCGAACAATTTGTCAGCCCCAAAATAATAAAACTGTAAAGTCTATAGGCAATCCTTTAGAGATTTTTGATCATAAACCATATGGTTTAATTTAAATCTAGATGAAGATGCAAATAGGTTAACCAAATCGGCATATGCAGTTGACATTGAGTAGTAAAAAACTACCATCCTTTTTGAACAAAAACTAATTGTCTTACAGTAACCACAATAGCTAGTTACTTATTTTCCATATCCATAACTTTTGAACAATTAATCCATAATATGTATTATAACTGAATTACATTTGAACATCAACTCTAGAAACGTAAGAACCGATTAACCTTCTAAAATAACTAATTTCGAAAATGAAGCGGATAACCATCACCAACATAATCCCATGGTCTGTCTCTCAAATTCATAAATGGTTCAAATCTAACCAATAGCTGTAGAAAACCGACCAAATCATGGAATCAAAATCGCCTTTAAATCGAACAAGGCTCCAAAAAATATATAGTTGAAATTCGAAGGGTTAAGAAAAAAACACTTTAAATCTTATATGTTGAAACCAAGATTAGTTTCGTACCCATAGTTTATCGGATAAAAGAGATGACGTTTTAGATCCGTTACCTTAAAGGATTGATTAAGGAGAAACAAGTTCTTTGGTATAGGATGTATTGACTTAAAATCAGTATCGCTGAATAACCCATCTATGATGGCGTGATCCGTCAAGATTTAAGAGTAACACAACCAAGATACTGAAGGTTAAAAATATACGGGGAGAGAAGCTTCCTTGTTATGACTCTCGATCAACAGTAGATTGCATTATTGAAGAAATAATTTGATTGAATTTGTGAGAATTAAACGGCTATAGACGTGAATTGGGGATCAACCCTATTGTTTTTTGGAATGAAATCTCTTGTTCTTCTCCCCTATGAGAGAGAAGAGAAAACACTATATATGTTTCAATTCCATTTATTTCTTACGTGAATATATATATAAGTTTTTCTATTTATTTATTCCTTAGCTGGAGTTACAAATATATATATTCCTAGGTACCAACTTAATTGTAACCATTTAGGCATATTTATCCTATCCCTAAAACTAATATGGTTACAATGCTTAGTACATTATTTATGACCTTTTTATTTCAGCAAAAATTCCTATATTGATTGCTACAACGGTCACAAACTTTTAATTTCCATTCATTACAAGAGTTACTACCATGCATTTATTCTCGTAAAATGGAAACACTTCAAATACAAACACACAAACATTTATTTACTATAATAGCGTCATTTACATAAACTTGCACAGATAAGATTAATATGTATATTTATATCTAAACGCGAAGTTAACGTAGTTACTAATTTATATTTTCTTATTATTTATGTTCTAGTCTAAGCAAGCGACCAAAATAACCTTTTTGTGTTTAATCTTGTTTTAAGATTCAAAATTATATAAAAGGTTAATTACTGTAATTATTGTAATTTTTTCCCAAATTATTAAAAAGGGAAGATTTGACGTCATTTATAATCACAAGGAAAAAAGCTGGTATTTTATTTAGAATAGTTGTTGTAAACTACGTATAAATATGTGAATTTGCACATCTCTTCTTCTTTGGTTTATTTGTTTTCCTTGCAGATTTCAAGTAACGTCTTCTTATACAAAAAGAACATAAAGGACTAAAGTACAATAGTCAAGTAAAATCACAAAAAATACCAATCACAATAGGATTATTAATTATTTTAACCAATACTGCACAATTACAATTCAACATCCAATTTATGAATCTGGAATAAAATTACAAATCTAACGATGGTTTTTGGGATTGATTTCCAGATCCAAGGTGTTTACAATAATGACAATAAATCTAAAAATACAAGAAGTAGGCAAGAAGATGATAATAATTTAGAAAGGTCGACAAACTCATACTTAACCAATATTCATAATAATTCAGATTTGACAAATAAACAAATCTGTCACTTTTAGGCATATAATTCAAATTCAACACAAACGAATTATATATATTTATTATAAACAATGTATATAATTTCTCAAAGCTATCTAACTCTAATCAGACACAGACTTTAGGCTAAAAATTCCCAAATCCTACAAATCTACAATTATTTTCGAGGGGATTTACAAAAAAAAGTTTAGATTCGTAGATCTGAAAGACAAATAGGAAAAGAAGAAGGAAATTCAATAATTTAGATTTCCTAAGAGAAGAACAAATTATTTTTCATAAATTTGAATATAATCTCTCCAATATTGTAAATATGATTTGTATATGTTTATAATTTGTGTTTTAGAAGAAGTTAGAGGGTTATAAATGGCAGAGCTTCGCTGCTGCCTTCAGAAAATATGAATAAGAGAATGAGGGACAAGTTCTTTATTTATAGGCATAGAAATGACCCTGGACCGTTAGATTTTATTTAATAAACATCTGCCCGTTAATATAATAAAATATACATCAAAAACCTAGCCACCGCCTACTGCCATTGGCCAAGCAATCGATGGAGTGGTCGACCGCCCCCCTCGACCGCTCTGGTCAAGCAGGTAGTAGGCGGTGGAGAAAATTAATTCATTACCATATATTAATTATTCTATTTTATGTATTTTCCGTCCATTTTCGTATTTCATCCATAACTTTTTCATACGAACTCCGTTCGTAAAGTTTCAAACATGAAAGTTAACCAGAATTCCGCCGGGAACGCAATGGTACAATTCTCGTAGTCAAATTTTATCATTTTCAAAAACTCCATTTTTTGGAACCTAATTAACTTAATTATCGCCAAAACTCTGGGGTTGTTACATTCTACCCTTCTTAAAAGAAATTTCGTCTCGAAATTTTATTGATGGCAGAGTCATGGAACTAGCACCTAATTATCCTAAGCTACACAACCGATTAGTGTACATCCAATTTTTGCAACCAATGTGCACATGTGAATAGTGTACATATTGAATTATAACCATAAAATATGCATGCATAATGATTCTAAATCGAATTCTCCTATATGTATGCATTTTATTTTTAAAATATTTTTGAAAACATGATGCAAAGATCTTAAAATATATTGCAGTTCTATATGAATGCATGTTTTTGAAAACACTTTTCTACAAGTACTTATATGGGCTGTGTGTGTATAATTAAGCAAGTATAGTTATTACAAAAGCTAACAATGCAGAAGTAAGTAAGGTAAAGAACGATCACACCAATCTTTTATCCTGGTTCAGACCTCCCTTCCTACATCCAGTCCCGAAGTTCCCCTTTGGCTTTCTAACTATCAAACACATCCCTCTCTTTTCCCAGACAAATATGCGCACATAAGTGTAGTTTCCTTTGACAAGCTTGTGTTCTATACAACAGTGATCTTGACTGAATGCTCAAAAAACTTATCCTATACAACACAAAAGTATGTTCTATACTATGTATATTTTCCCAAAGTTAGCGACAAACGTCTATCTGTCTTTAACAGTCAGACGTATGTGCTTAGTCTGAAAATTTCCAAAGTCTATATACAGATGTTTGATACATGCACAGTTCTGTTTTTCTGATAAAATTACTAAAATATTTTTATCCAAGGAGATGGTACATTTTATTTCTACTATAATACGAAGTATTATCTTACTTTGTTGCTTCTGTACGTTCTTCTTATATATCATGTCTTCAAATCTTTAATGATATTTCTGCATATGTATATCTCCTACAAAGATAGATATTTTATACGTATGTTGTATATTATGATTGTATAGTTGTTATCATTAAAATCACGAATCAGAGGATTTAACATTCTTCCCTTTTTTGATGATGACAACTATACAATCACAACTATATAAATACTCCCCCTAAATTAGTGATCCTAATATTTTATCTCCCCCTTTAGCATTATCAAAAAGCATAATAGATAATATAGATAAAAGCAAACCACAACACAACACACAAATGTCACAGAGTTTTTACAATTTAAATATTATGTACCAACAAATTAAAGTTGTTTTAAAGTAGTGTGAATAAGTTATAAAATAAAAAGGTACTTAGGAACTGGTGAAGTAACCCCATAGGTCAGAAAATTGATCATTGTACGTGTAGTTTAGCCATTGTGACTCGTTATGATATTCAGTATTTTCTTGAATTGACAAGCCTTCAAAAGATTAATAACGATTGTAATGGGGTGGTCCTCTGGAGGTTATGAAGTCTCTTCTTCCTCTTCCTCTTCTTCTTGTTGCACTATTGTAGGATCCTGTGGTTCCTTCCCGGGTGCATGTTCCTCGAAGTCTTCCATAGTTTTACTTGGACCTGGTGGATATTGATGAGTAGTTGGAGGTAAGGGTGAGCGTTTAGTCTGTTCGGTTGGGTTGGACATAAAAAAACTCAAATCGAATTATAACAAAAAAATTCCAAACTGAACCGAACCGAATTAATTTCGGTTAATTCGGTCGGTAACCGATTTAACCAAACTTGAAGGATGTATTATTTTCCAAATGATGGATCCATTCAAAATAAAACAAAAATTCAAGTTTGGAGAAATTTTATACAGTAAATTTAATGTTTATGATAAAACTTGATCCATTTGAATCGCATGTCTTAGTATTACATAACTAAACTAATTTTTTGAAGTACTACAATACCATAAAATTAGATAACAAATTAAAAGTTCGGTTAAACCGATAACTAAAAAAATATATTTTACAAACCGAATTCAAACCGATTTAGTTTTAAAACCGACCCAAACCGACCAAAATGAACCAATTTGGTCGGTTAATTCGGTTTGAATAGCGGTTTGCTCACCCAGTTCCTAGCGTCCTATGACTTCGAGATAGCTTATACCCCTGACAAGGGTAATGTAGTGGCGGGCGCGCTGAGTAGTAGAGGATGACCTTGAGTCCTCTATTCGTGGAAAGACGAAGTTTGGAGTACATCTCGACTTTTGATTTTAAGCCTTATATGGATTTCACAGTTGGATTGTTAGCCTTTTAGAGGCTCGGCCTACTCTATTGGAGAAAATTGGATCTATGCAATAAGAGGACCCATAAATTTTAGACATTTTGGACAGGCTTGAAAAGGAGAGACTTCTAGTCACCTTGCTATATATGCCGTTAGGTATAAGGGGTGGCTAAGACGATATGGAATGCTATGTGTCCCTAAGATTGGGAAGTTTCTTAAGGCAGTGCTAGAGGAAGCTCACCATTCTCGGATGACTATCAATCCGAGTAGCAATAAAATGTATCGAGACATGAAGAGGGTTTTCTTTTGGGTTGGCATGAAGAAGGATGTGGCAGAATTTGTAGCTCGATGCATGACTTGCCAAAGAGTAAAGGCTGAACAAAAGAAACCAGGCAGATTGCTTCAACTCTTGGATATCCCGCAATGGAAGTAGGAGAGCGTCTCTATGGACTTCATCGATGGGTTACCTCGATAAAGAAAGGGCAACATGAGCATTTGGGTGATAGTAGATATTCTTACAAATAGCTCTCATTTTATTCCTGTAAAGAGCAAGAGGACGGCATCTTGGCTGGCATCGGTTTATCTCCAAGAGATACTTCGACTGCATAGGCTACCTTCCAGTATAGTGAGCGACCACGACCTCATCTTTACTAGCGAGTTTTGGAAGAGCTTGCAAAAGACGCTAGGTACACAACTACGTTTAAGCACAACATATCTCCTTAGACAGACGGACAGACTGAGAGGGTGAAAAGTGTTCTTGAGGATCTCCTAGGACTGTGTATCTTGGACTTTGGAGGCACTTGAGAAGAGCACCTTCCTTTGGTGGAGTTCGCCTAAAACAACACTTACCAATCCAGTATAGGCATGGCACCCTTCGAAGCACTATATGCACAACCTTGTAGATCGCCTACCTGTTGGTGGGAGACTACTGACAGACTTCTGCTTGGGCCAGATATGATTCGAGATACTTCAGAGAAGATCGATGTTATCCGAAGAAGGATGAAAGCTGCTCAAGACCGACAAAAATCTTATGCTGATAAAAGGAGGACCGACTTGGAATTTGAAGTGGGAGATATGGTCTTCATTAAAGTGTCACCGCTAAGGAACGTAGTTCGCTTTGGCTCAGTAGGGAATTTGGCAACAAGATTTATAGGACCCTTCCGTATAGTAGAGAGGGTAAGACAGATGGCTTATAAGATTAAGCTACTGGATAGACTGGCGAGGGGTACATGACGTATTTCATATTTCCCATTTGAGGAAATGTCTCCATGATTCAACAGAGATAATAGAGCCGAGCACTCTTGAAGGCTTAGAATTTAAGAAGGAAGCATCAGCAAGGCAAGTTCCTACTCATATCTTTGGATCAGAAATCAAGAATTTGAGGAACAAGGAAATCAGATTGGTAAAAGTGCAATGGAGAAAAGACCGTGAAGATGCGACATGGGAACCCGAAAATAGGATTCGCGCTTCTTATCCTTTTCTATTTGAGAGTACGTTCTTGACTTCTTTTCCAAGCTTTTACTTTGCATTTGCTTCTACCGTTCATGTTCATTTATCCTATCGTTCGAACCTTTCGATCCTTAGGTAGAATCCAATGGTTGGAAACATGTGTTTGAAACATGTTATGCTTGAATGGTTGCTCGTTGATGCAAGTGTTTGCTAGTGGTTGCTCGTGGATGCATATACACACACTAGCTAGGCACTAGATTGACTCAAATCACTTACATGCTGCATATAAATGTGTGTGCATTTTACATTTTCTATGGATGGAAATGGATGTATCATCATATGGATGTTGCATTAGGACGGATGATTATGGGCACATGTAGAGTTTACATGATAAGACTATTTGCATACATTTTGGACTTATGACACAAACATATATTACATCAAGGAGGTCAACTGAATCAACCGACCGCTTGATTTTTGCATTAGTGTGAGGAAATATACACACAACACTTTGCATAAGTTTATACAAGCATTAGAAATCTCTCAAGGACAATGGACGTTTGTAGATGATGGATGAGTATATGGTTGTAGATGGATGTTAGGATAATAACATTCTTCTAGAATTGGAGATTTCAGTGACGAAATCCTTTAAGTAAGGGAGAATGTAATACACCGGAATATAAACACTATAACCATAATAAATATTTAGAATTAACCGAAACCAACATTACCGTTGCGTCCGACTCAGAATTCTAGTTCTGATAGACCCCAAGTTTGTGTAAAACGGATAACATATAAAGAAGTTATAGGCTCTAGAAGTTTGTATACATATAAGAGGCTTATGTGTATATAAGTTAAATATAAAATTTCCAGAATTTCAAACGCGACAAGCGGGAAATCGTCCCGTTAGGGGACGACCCACTCTAGCTTGGGGCGACCCATGCGTCAATCCATAAGTGGATGGATCGACCTATGGGTCGACCCAAAGGGTAGGTGGGTCGACCCACCCCTAATCCATCTGCATTCCTTCTGTTGGACCTGGCATGTTTTGTGTTTGTATTAATGTTGACTCAGCATGATGTGTACGGTTCAGATTTAAAACCCAGATCTGAGGGTTGATGTTGGCTCTGTAACTCTATAAATAGATGGTTTCCCTCATTATGGAATTCACACAAATTCTTCACATCTTACTCTGCCTCTAAATTATTCTGAAAAATATAAACATATAATGGGGGAATGTTGCTAAAGATTGGATCAAACAGAAGCAACATCAATCAAGACTTGCATACGTACAACTTCGATTTGATATGGGAATTCTATGGCCTAGTGCTATACATATTTATCTTCACCAAGATTCACTGTGAGTTACAGTTATTTACAGATTTGATTTCTTAGGCCTTGAACTTGACAGTTAAATAAAACTGGTTAGGATATATAATGTTAATAAAACAAATAAACATGTTTTCATTGTTAATACCTGTGATGTTATGCCAAGTTATACCTATACTTGTGATGTTATATATATGCATGTGATATTGTTAATCAAACAAATTATACATACGCCTGTGATGTTGTTAATTGGACAAGCTATACCTATGCCTGTGATGATATTGGTCAAGTTATACATATGCCTGTAATGTTGGAAAGATTAACAAGATATATGTATCTATCTTCCTTTTCCCATTTTCTATATTTATTTTCAGTCTTGCCTATATACATACATGATTTGATTCTACTCCTCTCCCTCTGTTTTCCTTTTTATTTTACACCAAGCCTAGGCCTTAGGAAGCCTAGGCTATACTCGACTAAAATGGACATACGATTGGGATAAAAATGAATAATATAAAGAAGGACTTAGGCATGTTATTTACTTGGACTAAATTGGTTATAATTTGGGAAAAAAGATAGGTATACCTGTTTAGACTTGTTGTAGACACTTGCTGTAAATGGACATTATGCATAAACCTGTAACTTGGGGATGTAGTTGATGAATAATATGCATATTGACTAGACATGTTAACTTTGACTTAAACAGGCATTTAGTAGATGACATGTTAAGAATAGGGTTGTATACACATAATAACATTACAACCATGCTTATTAATAAACATGAACCTGCTAAGTTGAACATAAGTATTAATAAGCAAAGAGGTCCCCCGTCTGATGTATTGGGTTCTGGGGACTCTTAAATCCTAGATATTTGGGGAAATAAGCTTAAGGGTTTTGGCTTGTGTCAATCTGCTGTTTGCCCACATCAGTCAGTATCCTTGTAGGTATCTTATCTGATGGGGTCTCGCATAAAGTAGAGACTCAAGGCACACTTTACTGAACTTGATAGTAAGAGGTTCACGTGAGGGTGGTTACGAGCACGTTCCGGTGGAAGCATGAGCGTGCATGGGTCCGATTAGAGAAGATAAGACGTTATAACACCAGTAAATAGGTCCATGCCATGTAGTTGTTGGGTTAGGGAGTGATACATCCTATTGTCGGGGCTAACATATGGTATTTACATAGTAGGGAGACGATCGCTTGGGTAGTAATTAGGGTACACCTAATCCTGTTGTTATGTAATTAGGTTAATACATAATCCTGTTATGTAATTAGGGTACACCTAATCTTGCTGTTTAATCCCACTGTATAAGTGTGCTGTTATTTCCGGTTATAAATCCTACTGTTAATCCTACTGATATGTAATTAGGTAAAGAACCTAGTCTTGTTGAACGTGTTATACTAGTAATGGTGCTGACATATATGTTCAGTCATTACCTGTTTTTAGGATATGAATGTGAAGCATTACCCGATCATAAGTTTATTCCTGTTATTATGTCCATCCTGTTATTCCGTTTAGTTTATCTGTTATGACGTTGTACCTTTCTTATCCAGTCTTATTTACCTATCTTGGCATTCCTATTTTATGCATATTTGTAAGTCACTGGAACTCGCCAGGCTTTATGTCTGACTCTTTTTCTTTCGCCTTTTTCTTCCTTCCCCCTAGGTCCTCAGAGTGGCAGCACTCAACAATAACTAAGATATCTCTTCTGCTTGGACTTGACTTGGACATCTTGTGATGTATCCTTTTGACTTGCTCTCTACTTTAGTTTGGCTTATGGCATGGGCTATGACTTTATGTACATTTGTATTTTATTTTCTGAGATGGCTTGAAAGACAAATTTAAGATAATTTGTTAGTTGTAACTGTTTTGATGTACTTTCGAGACTATGCTTTACTTCCTTTATAATAATGTTTAAAATTTTTCCGCTGCTTATTTTATCTATCTTGTATATTCTCTGTTGCGCTTCACGGAACTTAATGCATTCTCTTATTGAGTGACATTAACGGACGTGGGGTGTTACACTTGTGGTATTATTACTGATAACAACATGTAGTCGGATATTATTGTTGTTGCTGTGGTGGAGGTCTGGTGTATGAACGAGGTTAAGGTGGGGACATGAATCAAGAGGCTTATATGAAAAAATTATGGGACTATAAATGTCATAACCTATGTTTTACAAGAATTAAACTTTGAATCTGATAAGTCTGGTGTTTCTATGGGGTTGAGCTATAATATGGAGTATAGTTTATACTATGCACACTCTTTTTCTAGTTGCTGGAATTTACTTAATGTTAATAAAAGACCTAGACTTCGAAAAGTTTAGACACCAATTTTGTTGGCAGGAGATGTTATTTATATGAAGGGTAGTTATTACTTTCTCTGAGGTCTATCTATTTATGCTTAGACTTTAATGTGTATCCTACTGTAACATCTGTTTTAGGATATCTTATGGTTACATTATACCTAGATTCTGTTAAACACTTGCATATTTTTTCTAATAATTTATGATCTTTTGGTGGGAGATGTCTTGACAGAGGTGCAATTCCACTGTCCTTCAGTGCGATTATCGCTACCTTATTTCAGTGTCGATCTAAGAGAAGATAAGCATGATTTGGTTTACAAAGTTCTAGGAATATGGAGAGAAAATCATAGGTGGTCCTGCGAAGGAATTGCATTTTTTGAAAGAATCAAGAGCATGATGAAGCTAAAGAAATTGCATTTGTTCATATAGCGATGGACAAAGTGTTATGAAACTTTCAGTATGTTTTGAGTCAATATGTTGTTAACTGAACACATTATTTTTTAAATTCAACAATTATCAACACTACAAAAAAGGGGTCATTTTCCAACTCAGGTTTCCCTACGCCATACCTACGCAGCGTAGGCGCGGCGTAGGGAAAATGTAAAAATACGTGAATGGCGTAGGGGGGAACTCCCTACCCATTCCCTACGCTTTTTATATAGGTTCGAATTTATTTAATCGGTTCTGAAATTATAGTTTGAATATCCGCAAACCGTTTAAAACAAACACGTTGGCCCATCAATTATTCATTCCATTGTTTTGAAAAAAAAAATCCATCCGTTGTTTCACGTTATCATTCCTTAGATTAAACCTGGAAAAAAAAACCTAATTTAGCCGCCAAGCCAAATTCAGGCCGCCGCTGTTTCCGCTCTTTCTCTCTTCCTCCGTCGCGCTGTCCCTGGGCGCTGCTGCTTTTTCTCTCTTCCTCCATCGCGCCGCGCGGTGTCTGGTCCTCCGTCACGCCGCCTGTCTCTCTTCCAGAGCATCAGAAAACCAGAAAATTAAAGGTACTTTTCAATTACTGTAGCGTTGTAGTGGATTTTACTTAAAGTAGGTCTGTGTACTTGAAAACCATTTTATTGCATACCTGGAAATCCACAGCCATATCTTTCTCTTGTCTAAGCTTGAAAATGAGAAGCAAAGGTTGGGAGATTGAGAATTATAGATCTATATCTTTTCTACGGACATAAAAAATCAGTGGGACATTTGACCTATTTAGTTGCATTCAAATAACAGAAGCAATAGTCATTTTGGTGTTTATACTACTTAGGATTTTTACTTCGCACAGTAAATTATCACAAGTTTTTTTTTTCTGAAAAAACAACTTCACTTCATATGTGTCAGACTATAGTATTTGAAACATAATATCATAAAAAGTAAGAGTTTTTTTTTGAAATAGTTACTAATCATAAAATTCACAACATTTCATAAGTGAAAAAGTAGGTTAATTTAAACATATAAAATGTATTCATTACAATCTTAAAAGTATTTATCACTATCTATATAATTCATTCGTAGGTGGTGATGAAATTCATTATAAGGTAACTGTTGTTCCATCGTCATTTTTTCTATAAAAAAGCTTGCAAAACAAAGCACTTAGTTTTTTTAAGTCAAATTATCAGTCTATGTTACAATAAGATGTGATAATGTCTTATTAGACAAAAAAATATAAGCCAAAATTTGAACAAAAATGATCACCCATACAAGAATAACAATCAGAATGTATTAATATTACGAGAATGTATTAATATTACGATTGAAGTTTACATCTTGTTCTCATTAATTATGGTAGTGGTAAAAGAGCACTATTAATGAAATAAAGTTAATTTAGTAAAATCAATTTACGCATTTAACCAGTTGCATAGGCTGTATAAAAAAGTCTAAATTAACACAAGTATTATATCATTTCGAAAAGGAAATTGCTCCATTTCATATTTAGTATCGACCACTACTAACGTAAAATTTAAGTTTAATTATTTTTAAAAGCAAACTTATTATCCGTCTATGTGCAATGATCATGTCATAATACAATGTTTCTTTTTTTATTATAAATTGTGGTCATAATCAAAATGGAAGAATCATACAATGCTCAAAACAAATAATGATTGGTATAACGTGTTATGTAGAGTTTGATTTTGGGTTTAATGTGTTCAATTCTATAATTCGTTTTTCTTTCCAGTGACCATTTTTGGGTGTGCTATTTTAACAGACTATTAAGTAGCTCATATATATAGATATTTACTATATATATATATATGTATATAGATAGATAGATAGATTTTTGGTTTTTATGAACTTCTATACTTGAAAGATTTACAGTGAATTCAATCAAAATGAAAGCTTTCGGTTGAATTCATTTTGTTACTTTTACTTTATTTAGCTCACAATACTTTATTTAGCTCACAAATAATCTAAAACCCAAAACTTATGCTCATCATTGCTATTAATTTGTTGTATAAAAACAGACAAAATAAATAAAAAACCTTAATAATATGGTATTTTTTGAGATAGCATAACATTTATTGCTTACCAAATATTAAGAGACAATGAAGTTATTACTCATATCGGTAAAAATTAATATGCAATCTATTTGTATGGACAAAAATTAGAAATAAATCTGTGGCAAACAACCTAGCTGTGACATTAAGGAACTCTGGTTTATAAGAAATGTTAAAATAAAGATGAATAATTTACAAATTATTAGGTTGTCGAGTACGCAACGATGGAAAAAAATGCTAATAAGTAGACAGATTAGAAGTACTTATTATTTTCAGAATTGTACACTTAAATTATCTGTAAATCCATTATTGTTTTTGTTAAAATTTATGAGTATACGTCAAATATTTAAATGTTCAAATTTGTGTGTTGTAAGTCTTCCAATATTATGATCATTATTCAAATGTTAAGACATATTTCTTTGCAGTGAGAAATCCTAAAGCGCAAAAAAACCCAAAGCGCAAAAAGCACGATTTTCATTCGAAATGTTTTTTTGTTTTAAACTTAGATTGAATGTTTTTTTGACTACTTATGTGAGCCCCTTAGAAGAATTTGACTGAAAACTTAATTTATTTATTTTCTAGTTATGCTCATGCTCTATACTGTACACTTTTAGTTGATAATGCTTCTACTTAATATAAATTGTGTTGAATCGATACCACATAGAAAGAACTGGTCCTGTGGTGATCATGTAGATCCATAAGTAGATCCCACGTGTTCTTTCTTAAAGCACAGCTGGAATTGAGCTATAAGGCTCAGGTGAAACTGAACTTTACGGCTCAGTTTCGCTGAGCCCAAAGGCTCGGTTTCGGGTGAGCCGAAAGGCTCAGCGAAACTGAGCTTAAGGCTCGGTTATGGCTGAGCCAAGGCTCAGCCGAAACTGAGCTTAAGGCCCAACGTTGCTGAGCCGAGTTGCTGTGCAACTTGAAGTTGTTGTGCAACTTCAAGTTGCACATGCACAACAACTCGAGTTGTTGTGAATAGCAAGTTGCTGTGCACAACAACTCGAGTTGCTATGCAGAGTTGCTGTTGCATAGCAACTCGAGTTGCTGTGCACAGCAACCCGAGTTGCTGTGCAAACAGCAACCCGAGTTGATGTTGCATAACAACCTGAGTTGCTGTGCAAACAGCAACCCGAGTTGATGTTGCACAGCAACTCGAGTTGCTGTGCACAACAACTTGAGTTGCTGTGCAAACAACAACTTGTTGTGAAACAACAACTCGAGTTGTTGTTGCACAACAACTCGAGTTGCTGTGCACAGTAACTTGAGTTGTTGTTGCACAGCAACGTGTTGCTGTGAATAGCAAGCCGAGTTGCTGTTGCACAGCAACGAGTTGCTGTGCACAACAACTTGAGTCGAATTGCTGTGCAAACAGCAAACCGAGTTGCTCTGCACACCAACTCGAGTTGCTGTTGCACCGCAACTCGCGTTGCTGTTTGCACATCAACTTGAATTGTTGTGCAACAACAACTCGTTGCTATGCAACAACAACTCCAGTTGCTGTTTCACAACAACTCGAGTTGCTTTTTCACAGCAACTCGAGTTGCTGTTTGCACAACAACTCGAGTTTTTGTTTGCACAACAACTCGAGTTGCTGTGCACAGCAAGTCGTTGTTGTGCAACAACAACTCAAGTTGCTGTTTCACAGCAACTCGAGTTGTTGCTTACACAGCAACTCGAGTTGTTGTTTACACAGCAACTCGAGTTGCTGTGCAACAGCAACTTCAAGTTGCTGTCAGCTGAGCCTTAAGGCTCAGCGGGAACTGAGCTTGAGGCTCAGCGAAACTGAGCCATTTTGGCTCAGTTTCCTGAGCCTTAAGCTGAGTTCCGCGAAACTGAACATTTTACTTGATTGTGATATGAAATGTATTCATTGTACTAATTGGGTTAAAATTTTTATGTGTAGATATACAAAGACAATGCATACACCGTTAGGTTTGGAGCTACAAATGATACAGTAAAGCTTCTGAAGGAAGTAGAAGAGTTAAGAGATAAAAATCAAGAAATGAGTGTCACTATTAGCAAACTACAAGAACAAATGAGTTCTGTGCAAGAGTTTTTACAAGGGTTACAGCGAGAGCAAGAACTGCAAATATGACGTACGACGTACTTTGTGAATTAATCTTATTTTGGTAGTGAGTTTGATGTTCTATTTGTGTAAGGTACATTACACGATGTTTGAATTAGATGAGACGATCATGTTTGAGTTATATAGCAACTTTATTTTATTGTTTGTTAGACATGATTTGTTTTAAATATATTTGTAGCAAGTTTATGGTAATTCGACCATGAAATTCAATTTACATGATTGTTTTTATTGATACATATATTGCTATGATTTTGCATATGTTCGGTTTTGTTATGATTTGTGGTAGACGAAGATAAATATAAAACTACCATATTGATTTTTGGTGTACGGATGCATAGGGAATGCGTAGGGAAGGGGTAAGGATGTATATGAAACTTGGCGTAGGGAATGCGTAGGACTTGGCGTAGGGATGGCGTAGGAAATTTAGCGTAGGGACGACGTATGGAACTTGGCGTAGGGACGACGTAGGAAATTTGGCATAGGGATGACGTAGGGAACTTGGCGTAGGTATGGCGTAGGGAACGTGGCGTAGGTATGGCGTAGGGAACTTGGTGTAGGTATGGCATAGGGAAATATTTGCGACGAGCTGTTTTCCGACTTCCTTTTGGCGTAGGGATGGCGTAGGGAAATTCGATTCCCTACGCCAAATTGGCGTATGGAATTCAGAATTCTTTTGTAGTGCAATAACTTACTATGTCAACTATATATTTCATAACCCAACCTTTTCCTAGATTAATCATATATTAAAAGATATTAAATTAGCAAAAAATAATACTTTTATTTTAAAATTGTAACAACCCGGAAAATCAGAACCATTTTTTTTTTTTTTTTTGGCGATTTTAATGAATTTTGAATATTTAAAATGATTTATTTTGAATATTTAAAATGATTTATTTTAAATAATAATGACTAGAAATTTATTTTGAATATAATTAAAATGTATAAATTTATTTAAATCGAAGTTAGAATATAAATTTATTTTAATTATATAAAAGGAATTGAAAATGGCGCGGTAGTTTGAAAATTCGATTTCAAATTTCGAATGTGCAGGATTCAAAATAAATCTGATTTTAGTAAACAAGAAATGTTTGAAAATATCCTTCCAATGAATCTGGAAAATTGAAATTTCATAGCGGGAATAAAAAGTTATGTGCAGTTGAAAATTCAGAGTGGTCGCTATGGAAATATAGCCCTTAAAAATAGCGATCTTGCAAACGACCTCCGTTTTTGACGAAACCACTTTGGTTGGATCCGGAATATCAAATTATTACTTGATTCCAATTTTCATAATTTTTGGAGTCAATATGTGAGCGTGACAGATTTAAACGTGTTTGGTAATTTCAATTTGAATTTAATCGACTAGAAAATGACCATTTTTCAAATGGTCTCCAAATTCGACGAAATTAATTTTGTTAGGACTGTATCGTCAAAACATAGCTAGATTTATTTTTTGGGAATTTTTGGAGCCAGTATGTGGCCTCGTTAAATTAAAATGTATGTTTGAAATTCAATATATATATTGATTTATATTTTAATTTAAAGAAAAACTGATCGTAACAGTCAAATTGAATTACAAAATATATCCCATTGTGTTCGGAATGGGGGTATTTAGTTAGGGGCGACAGTCGTTGGAGTTCGATTGAAGTTCAGACGCAAAACAAATTAATTAGAGAATTAAATGAATTAAATAATATATTAATTTATATAAATACCCACCTTGTAACCCTCAACCCACTTTTTCGAAACCCTAGCTGCCTTTGAACGGACGATCCCAATGCTCCAAATTTCCCTCCCCATTATCTCACGATATAAACAAAATCAATCGAAACCCCTAAAGAAAAAAATCAAAGTATATTCCAAGGGCTACCAATCCATACTAGTATGATAATTTTTCTTGTATGGTGTGCGATTTATGAGCTTGAAATCGCCGAGTTCGAGCTCGATTTGGGAAGGCTGGGGCCCACCGAATGACGAGCCACGCTGGGCAACGGGGAAGCAGGCAGGGGAGCTCGATGGTGAGGTGTCAGATGGAGGTCCGGTGTGACGATGTAGGAGCGGCGGTCAAATTTTTTGATCGAGGAATGGGTTCTAACAATACAGAACGGGGAAGAGGATTTAAACAGTGTAAATAATTTTAATTATTTTTTTAATTAATTTATTAATGTAATTAAGTTTAAAACTATCATATCTCGTTCAAATCAAAACGGAATTCGATGATTTCAGGTTCGTTGGAACCGTGAAGAAAAATACTACAACACATAACAGACTATAATGGAAGCGATGCACATCAGAATTTGAAGAGAATTTAAATTCAAAACAGTTCAGAAGTTCAGAATTAAAACTGATTGAGTGGAAACGAACGTGAGATCTCTCTCGCACTCAAATTATTTTACTGTAAATATATACTAGGATGCAGACGGGGCTTAGAAGCCCCTGACGTTATTTATTGTACAGCCTAGTTGATTGTTTGTTTGGATTGTCGTTGATTGTATTGTTGTGTATGTAAAACTAATTTATATAAAATATATATAAATTATCATGAAATAAAATAAATATTCATTTACAAACCGGACGGTTTGTTTATGTACACTTATTTATCTGATATTGATTGAGGCGATAAATTTTACTCATCGCCCAACCGCACAAATAATAAACAGTATTTGTTGTTTGAAAACCCCACACGGGTATTGGGATAATATTTGACATACACTGATCCCAATAATTAGTGGTATGTCAATCGATGGGTTGACAGACTGTATAAGCGTTATTTATTTATTTTAATGCTTATGTCGTTGTAGAATGCACTCTAGATGTTGTTTGAATTTTTAATGATTGCTCATCATTATTGTTGTATATATGTGATGTTGAAATCCATATAAATAAAATTATATGGTAATTGATTGAGTCTGATACCAGTTTAGAATTAGCGAATATTTTAAAATAATATTCAGTGAATATTGAAATGTGAAGCCGTGTTAAGTAGTTAAACGCCATTTTAACACGAACGGGAATTTTGTCGATTTTATTCATTTTATAATGAATATCAAAAAGTAATTTCAAAATCTGATATTTTGAAAATATTATCATTTTAATATTGAAATGACATGGAAAATTTAATTTTGATTTAAATTTGAAAAACAAATTGAAATCATTTTAAAATGAATTTAAAACGAATTTATATAAAGAATATTCAATTTTGATTTGAATTTGAAAATAGAATTGAAATCGTTTTAAAATGAATTTGAAACGAATTGAAATTGAATTGAAATCAATTTGAAATGAATTTAAAATGAATTGAAATTGAATTGAAATCGATTTGAAATGAATTTAAAACAAATTGAAATTGAATTGAAATCGATTTGAAATGAATTTAAAACGAATTGAAATTGAATTGAAATCGATTTGAAATGAATTTAAAACGAATTTATATGGAATATTCAATTTTGATTTGAAATTGAATTGGAAGTGTAAATCATTTTTAAAACGAATTTAAAACGATTTATAAAATTCGTTTTAAATGGAAATCGATGAAATATATAATAGATATATATTATATATTATAATGGCCTGAATAGAACGCGCCGCGCAACGACTATTCGCGAATTTCGACCCTTAACTTCAAATGGACGTTACGGGAGATCCGACCATTGGATTCTCCTAAAACTGGAACCGTTGGGTTCGTATCGAAAAGAGCTTTCCAAAGAATATAAGAGATTTGAAATCTAACGATTAGATTTGGAGATATGTCCAAATCAATTTCAGAAAAGGTCGCTATGGATGCAGTTCAATGGCTGTTATTGGAAACTGACTGTACGGGCGATAATAAAATTATTAAAAATATGGAAAAATTATGTAAAATAATAATAGATGATTTTGAAAGAATTTGGATAAAAAATTACACTATGAAAAGATAAAAATATATTTTTATCAAAATGAACTAGTTATTAACTAGAATAATAATTTATTTATTTATAGAAATAAATAAATTAGGTTTGAAAGTGGTTTTAAAATAACCAGAATTTTCCAAAGAATAAATAGGAATGGATTCGGAATGGAATTAATCTTCGGAATATTTCGATTTTGGATTCCACGATTATACGGATATTGTTGAGGAATTTGGAAGATATATATATATATATATATATATATATATCCTTATTCCAATACGATATCCGTTGGTTTCAGAATTTGATATTGAATATAAGCCGATATATTTTCTATTCAGAGCCTTGTATTTGATATCAAATTGGATTTTGGGTTTGTCGTGAACGGTGTCTTTACTGACACTGTTCTTTAAACCAAGTTGACAAAAGAATAAATCTTTAAATTAAGATTTAGTGAAGTTTTCCAATCAATTTAATATTTAATTGGAATTGAATAAAAGAATTGGATTTTTGGGTTTATCTTGAACGGTGTTTTAAATATCACTTGTTCTTTAACCCAATTAACAGTGAAGAGTATGATTTGGAATTTATAATCTTTTAATTAAGATTAATAGAATTTCCAAGGTAAAGATTTCCAATTTAACATATTAAATTGGAATTGAATGGAATTCGATTTGGTAATAATCGAGATAAGCTTCTGTGGAGGAAGACTGTCAATATATAGGGAATTTAAAAGGCTTTATCGATATTCCATTTATATTATTAGTCGGATACGGAAATTGATATTGAATATATATTGATTTGTTTTCCGTGAAGATTCCATGATTAATGGAATGTGATTTTAGGCTTATTGTGAACTGTGTTTTAAATGACATTGGTTCTTTAACCCAGTTAAAGACAGGATTATATGTCTAACATTGTATTTCGATACTGTATTCGTTGATCTCTGCTAAACATATATCTGTTTGGTGGCTGAGAATTTATTCTCTTGCTTAACACCCTTCTCTAAGACGTACGAGCTTAGAGGTTATATATCTACAGAAATCAATGGTACGGTGTAGATTGTCGATGCGGCATGTTTGATTTCCCAAAGTTAAATAATCATTAATATTGATTTTTGGGAGGATTAAAACTAAGTGGAGTTTTAATGAATCTTTAATTAGATTGAAAAGTGATTGTGATAATTAAAATTATCAATTCAAGAAAATGATAGAGAATGGAGTATTACCAGTTTTGCTCCAAGCGATAGTTAAATCTTTAATTAGATTTGAACGTGAAATGGTAATTAATTTTTACCGATAACACCGTGGTGTTAGATATGGAGTATTACCAGTTTTGCTCCATGGGATGAATATGTTGGGATTGGGAAAATAAAAGAAATGATTACTTCGGTAAGGTGAGCTAATCCTGACTAGTTGATAAACCTTAATTTGGTTTAGAAATAATACCCAAATGAAGATTAAAGAATAAATTTAAAGAATTTATCTTCGATAAAATTAATGGGAACCTTTCCCAAACGAAAAGAATATTTGAATAAAAGAATATTCAGAATTGGAAGGAGGCATATGTTGTGTTGTTATAGCACTTGATTATAAGATACACGAGTTATTCGGAAATGCCGGATTTATCCCATTCTGAATAACTGATACGACGAAAATTCGAAGAGATTGAAGACTGTGCAAGACCGACGATCTTCACATCGAATGGATGGGTTGCTACTGTTGCTCATGATGGGAGTAGCTACCTTGAAGAGGCTACAGTGGTAGCCGTCCGGACGTACTTGTTGATTGTACAGATATGCGAGGGCCTCTCTCCTGTATCGGACATACGGGATGAGGAATAAGGTGCCTCCGGTTTCGTTCAGACCTAGAACGGACTTGTAAATGGATGGTGTGTCTGACATTGTATTCCTTTATACTGTATTCGTTGATCTCTGCTAAATATATATCTGTTTGGTGGTGGAGAATTTATTCTTTTGCTTAACACCCTTCTTTGAGACGTACGAGCTTAGAGGTTATATATCAACAAAAATCATTGGTACAGTATGGATTGTGTGGCATGTTGAGATGCAGTCATCCAAACTTTTGTTGAAAAGCAAAGTTTGGTGGATGATGATCAAAGCACAACTTTAATATAGCAAAACTTTGTGTAGCGTTAATTCGCGAGCCTCACACACCCTTATGGTGGTAAACTGATGGTTAGATCAGTATACTTTAGAGATGAGGATAGACATCCTACGGGTTGTCATGGATTCGGTCGACCGAGATGATACTGGTTGTGGTCGCCCCACACCAGTAGGGATAGGGGAACACCCCCCCGATTCCCTGATGGATAGAGTTAGCGGTGTTTTTCAATGCTTGGATGCAAGCCGCGGTAATTTGTTTCCAGGATAGTGCGGATGTGCATTACGGCATTTTCGCATTCCTGCGACGTAAGCCGTTGGGAATTGTACTACGCGATAGATCTTTTGGCTCAAGAGCCACCATGATGGAAATCCAAACTTCCAAATACGACATTTTGCGGTTTTGATTGTAGAGCCTAGTATGGCGACATGATATATGGTACCCATGCCGTCTATGATTGATACATTTATATTTGAAGTTGATTTCTTCACTTATAGTAATAATAAAAGATTTTTTTAAAACGTACCAAGCTTATTTGGCTATTATAAGGTAAAACTCTATCCTTCGGCTTGTGTTTCATTGTGCGATGGGACCTGAGTCTTATAATAGCTTCATTTTTCTTTATTTAGCATTGCGTTGTTTATTTTAGGCACTGGTATTCTTGGGGGTAAACCCGTTCCATGTTATACGGCATGGTCCCTTGATTTACCTTATTTTTCAAGTAAAGTTTAAATAACTGTTTTAGTTCTCACACTAGTCCGATGACTGACCTGGAGTTTATTGTTTTAACCTAAACTCTGAGTGCCCCAATTTTCCGCACGGGTAGCTAGTAGTTTTGGTTTTGCAGATTTATTTGTACAGAATCTTGGATTTATAGCTGGAGCTATATTCGGAACGCTCTGTATCCGTGTATTTCTTTCGGTTGTATTAGTTATTGTATTTTACGCTACGCATTGTATTTATACATTTTATTTCCACTGCTACGTATTTTAATCTCTGATATTTTTCTATGTAATATTTGTTCATACTCTGAATATTCTTGTACTCTAACGTAAATTATTGTAATAACAATGAAATGTTCTTCTATTTGTGTTCCGATTAGTCCTGTTCTCAGACAATCCGTTCTTTCTCTTCTCTTCGGAGACCGGGGAAGTTCGGGTCGCCACAAAAATTATACAACTTAACACTGTTATACTAACAGAGCCAGTCCTGGGACTTATGATGCCCAGTGCGATTTATTAAGTAATGCCATTTGTAAAAATATCTACTAAGAAACCCTCTTAATTATTTGGCAATCTCTTCGTTTCTTTTTTGTTTTTTCGGATTAGAGCTTACAAATTGTTGTTTTCGTGAAAATATTACAAACAACTTTTATTTTCATAATTTGGAAATATGATTCCCAAGAAGAAAATCAATATTTACATTAAAACAAAATCATATGATTTGTTATGGTATCTAGTTCATCACATATATAAATTAAAATTGATATTTTTTTGAATATAACTAACATTTAGAAATTATAATATATGTATCTAAATTCAAATTCTACACCGAACTTCTAATACAAAATTTAATCATTTTCTTTCTTTTATTATTTGAGATTGGAAAACAAATTAAGAGTAAACTGTTGTGATCATCTTCTAATTTAGTGTTCATTTTTATTTTGAGGTGTTAAGATCGTGAATTTGCTAATTAAATTACGAAATCCAAAGGAAGATGGCGCAAATGATAAGATGCAGAATAAACAATATTCCAAAACATATAAAAGACCAGATTATAGCCACTAAAAAATTAATAGAATGTTATTGAACACATAGAATATATCTACTAGCCTACAAAATCAAGAAACAAATTCTAATTTTTTACAAAATGGGGATAGATGGCTTAAAGTGGCATTACAGATATCTAGTATTTGAACAGGTATGTATATATTATTAACATTAAAGCCATGCAACTTTTTAACTACTGTCGACATTCATGAAATCCTGATTTACTACATTGACATTTCAAGTATAAGACTGTATGTTTATCGTGATCCATGAATTACAAGATTAATTTTAAATACAATGAAAAACTAAACTAAAATAAGACAATTTAGTAATTAGGGATACCTATTTTAGAGTTCAGATATCTCAAACTTTTCTTCTTATCGCATCAGTTTTTTTCTTCGTTTCTTCCTTGCATAATTCGCTCATGCGGCTTTGTCAGTCTGCTTTCATTTTAGTTTCTTCTTTGCGTGATTTTCCTTCTTCCGCGCCTTCGTTGTTTTCTCCCTTGCCTTCGTTGTTTTCTTCCTTAAACATTTCCATAGGCCAACGTATTTTTATCCCATTGCATTTCTGTTGGTTTGTGCAATGGCCCAGCTAGCACTGAGCTAAGGTCGGCTATGTATACTAGTATCGAAGAAATATTATTACATTCATTTACATAAGTTCTAACGGATATGTGAATAGCTTGTCGATTAAACTCTCTATCGCATGACTAAGATTAATGTGATACATGGAGACAAATGGAACGGAGAGCGAGAAATTGAACTGAATAGCATGTGGCTAGAAGAATGGCAAAATGAAGATTCTTAATCAAACCGACTTTGTCGGTTTTCTTAACCCTACTGCACCTCCAAGAACTTCCGTCCGTCTGAAGCCAGACAATACCTTTTTTCTTTTGAAACGCAATCATGTCCTTCACAGAATACCTATTCTTCCGATCCTTCCCTCTCCTCCTCTCTCGCTCTGATCCTTTCCTCCTAATTCGCGTATACCAGTTCTTTCCCAATTCTTCTTGTCCTCGTCTTCGTTTGACTACTTATTCTCATAATATCTTTCTTCATAGGCAAATTCTATTTGAACCGCCGAATTTACTGAGTCTCCCCCCTTTATTCTGATTTTTTTTTTAAAAACGCTATTTTACTGAGTTTCCCCCATTCTTTTAAAAAAAAATCGAAAATACCCTCCCTTGCAGTGCCATTGCGTGGTTCCTTCAAATACCTCGCAGTCCCACTATGTGGTACCCTAAGTAACCTCGTATTTCCACTACGAGTTTACTTAGGGTACTACGTAGTCCCACTGCGTGGTACGTGAAGGAACCATGCAGTGGGACTGCAAGGTAATCCGAGTACATCAAAAAAATATAACGCAAAAAGGGTAGTTTCGACAGTGAAATTTTTGATTAAAAGGGGGCAACCGAGCATTTACATGAATAGAATTTGTTTCTGGCAAATTCTATTTAGACCCAAGAATTTACTGAGTAGCCCCCCTTTTTAATGAAAAAAATTCAAGGATGAAACTGCCCTTTTTAGTTATATTTTTTTTAACTGTCCAGACTACCTCGTAGAGACTCTATGTGGTTTGTAAGAAAACCACGCAGGAGCACTACGAGGTACACTATAAAACCACGTAGAGCCCCTACATGGTTTTCTAACGTACCACGCAGTGCTCCTACGTGGTTTTCTTACAAACCACGTGGAGTACCTACGAGGAATGGTATTTTCAGTTTTTTTTAATTTCATGGGGGACTACTCAGCAGAATGAGGGGTTTCCTCATTTTTGTTGGATTGTAGGGGGCTACTCGGATTACCACATAAATTCCACCGCCCTCGGCTATTTTAGTCCAACCTCGAATTCGCTTCTTTGCTCCCAAATCCGACCTAGTAGCATACTGCCTCTTCCTCTAGTGAATTCTGATCTGATTTTCCCTCGAACAACTGAACAACTAAAGGAGAATTAGTTGGCAATATAGCTAAAGGTGAATTCGTTTGTCACTGAATTATTCGTAAGATTTTTAATTATTCAGTTAGAGAATGACAAAATTTCATGTTTTACAGCAAACAGTTTGTAAGTTAGAACTGAAAATTTAGTGAATTGATTCAAAACCCTTCAACTTTTGGTTTGAACACAAATTTACCTCAATCAGATTTAAAGAGAAAGACAAACATTATTATGTGATGATTGCATACCTAAAAGAATATTGTGCTGTGTGTTGTTTTCTTAAATGAAATAATATAGGTTCTTGATTACATTATTATTTGATACTGTGGCTTTTTTTGTCTTTTTTTTCAATTTAGTCTGACTATTTTATTGCTATCTTGGTCCTATATTTAATCATTTGGGTTCAAGAGCACGGAGTAATACAGATTCTGTAAATATTAATTGTACAATGTAATTGGTACGCTATAAAACTTCTTTAAAAATTGAATAAAAGACCAAGCCACAAAAATTCAGTAAGAAATTAATGCAAATTATTTTGTATGCCAAGATGCATATAAAGAAAGATGGGCTTAATTGCCGTGTTTACATTTTTATCATGTGATTTTCTGTGATGGGTATTAGTTTTCAATTTTTTTGATGCAAGGAACTATAACGAGTTTATATTGCACAATACTGGACTACATCTTGTTTTAAAACTTGACAATGCTAGCCTTGAAAAATACAAATGCAAAATGTTTCAAAATAATGTGTTCTCTGTGCGCTGTATTTTCAGGCTAACAGACATAACAGAGATCTTTTATGAATGGATAAAATTGTATTCGTGTTTTTAGCAAATACATACAATAGTTCTTGTGTCTCAATAGGAAAATAGCAAAGTTAACTACATAGCGTATTAATTGTACGCAAACAATTTTTGTTCTTTTTGTCTTCCTTCTTCGTCCTTCAACTGTAATCACTGTTCTAGTGGGTACTGAACTGAAATTTTCAACCATATTCATGAACATATTAGTAGTAAGTTCATTTTATATTGTTATCAAAAAGGCTTAAATCCAATTCACATTTGTTATCAAGTTCGATTTTTTTAAACACTCTTCATGGAAAATGCTAATGCACCATGTTCTTTGTTTGGCTTTAACATGATGTTATTTTTATTGAGTCAGGACCTGATTTTATAAATAAGACCCGTGTCTAACAGATGCACCATGCACATGAAATCATGAATATGGATGTATGATATATGGTGACCTATTAATTAGTTTCAATGTGGTATATTTTAAGTTCAGGATTCTGGCAGAACTTACACCAGATTGGATGTCAAGGCAGTTTAGTTCAGAGTCTAATTGAATGGAAAAAAATGCAGCAATTTACTTGGACGAAGCATAGGATCTAGAAAAGAAAAAGCAAAAACCGACCTGCATTTTTTGTTGTATTGATTCAGCCATAACTTTTAAACTAGTTGTCCAATTTTGGCGATTTTATAATTTCTGGAAGGCTACTAGCTAAGCAACAACTTTTTTCAAGAGTTTGCTAAAATTTACTTTCTTTCTATGCCAAAAAGGATATTCTCTATATTGGTCATGTGCTTCTATTTTAACTTCGTGACTGTAAATCATTCACTATAACTCATTGTATATGTTACATATTGATGACTTGTAAGTTGATTCTCAAAACTTATTCATGGTGCAACACCTTTGCTTTTAAAGATCGTATTCAATTTTTCCTTAGTCCTTAAGTCTTTGAGAAGAATGGTCTCACTAGAAATGTTTATATCAATTGACAGGCGTGATTCGACTTACATGTAACATTTGAGATGAAAATATGTAACAATTAATATTTGGTTTAGTGCATATTTGATTTTTTTAATTTATTTCACGGTCGAGATGTAATATTTGCGGATGGGACATTATCTTACTTGATCAAGTAAAGACGCCACTGACCTCTACGATCCGGTTGATCAGGTCAGTGATCATCGGCTGGGGCACTGTCCCCACACTTAATTTAAACCAACTTGGTGAGATCAGCTACACATGAGTTCCACTATACATCTGTTGCTTTAAGTATAACTCATATACAACCTTTTTAGTGGACAGTTTCATGTGATATAATATTATACATCCATATTTAGAACAAGTAAGATATTTTGAGATTTAGGTATATACATAATTTCGAACCAGTCTTATATAATTTTGAGATTTAGGTATACATCTGTTTTCTACGTTTTCATATCTATATTACCGTTCACATTTTTTTAACTTAACAGTTGAGTGGTATATCTTTGACTATAGATTTTGATTCTTCCCAATGGTTACAGGTTATCTCTTGCAGCCGTGCCTTTTGTAAGGCATGTTTGATCGATTCACTAGTTACTGGTTTGATCTCCAACATGAATTAATAATTTCATATGTTGTTTACCTGTGGGAGATCATATCTTTCATATTACTATAAGCAGTTCTTCTTTGAAGATGCTTCAAAGGTTGTTTTGTATTTGGGTTGTTCTTCTTGCATGAGGCATTTAAGGTGTTAAACTGCTGTAGTTTGGTTATGCGGGCTTGATTGGCATGGAACGTGCAGTATTGAGAGAAGGGGGTAAGAAATATAAGAGTTTTTAATGGTGGCACTGTTGTAACCGTTGTGATTAATCCAATTCAAGACCACTCGAATCCGATATCTAAACCACAATGCGCTAGCGGAAGACTAGATTGTTGTTAGACTTGCAAAAACAACCAAAGCAATAACTCTAGTCACAAAACTAATATCAACCAATCACGCACAATCCAAATCTCAATCTCAAGCAAGAAACTAATGACAAAGTAGCAAAAATAAATCACACAAGGATTTATAGTGGTTCCACTAACATCTTGTTAGTGTACATCCACTTTGGAGAGAGTATTTTATTACCACGATGAAAGGAATACAAGAGATTGATCCAATAATCACTATATTTCAATATAGAAAAGAGTTTGAGGAGAATAGAATTGAAGAATTGGAATTAGGCTATAAACCCTAATTCTCCCTTGAGAATAAACCCTTGATCCCAAATCAAGTCTTCAAGCTCTTTTTTAATTCACTTCAGAAAATAGCTTATATAGGGATAGACCAATTACCCAAATTGCCCTCAAAGCTTCACAAAACAGCTTGCCAAGTTTCCAGCCCGAAATAGCCCATTAGCCGCCTCAGACGTCTGTCGTTAGGCCTGACAGACGTCTGTCCCATCCTGGGAATTCCTTGTGCTTCTGCACTCAGCTCAGACGTTTGTCACCATATGACAAACGTCTGTTGGAGCACTCGGGAAAAACATTTCCTGACAACAGACGTCTGTCCCCCTTTGGTCAGATGTCTGTTGAGACCCTCGGGAAATTGTTCCCTGTAGTCACAGACATCTGTACAAGGAGCGACAGACGTCTGTGCTGAAGCTCTCAGCTTCACCTCACTACACCATAACACAATCTCCCCCAAGAAGCTCTGATTTGCACTCCGCTTCCTCCCACTCGATGCTATCTTCATCCTCTTCAATCCAACACATATAGTATCGCATATCACAATACTCCACCTTGATACTATAACCGTCTCAACTCCAAACTCCAATGCACCATGCACTTCCTTCTACTTTCGACCAAACAAACTTGAATGTTTTCTCAATGTGCTCCGGCATGGCCACTGCCCATTGCACTACACCAACGAGTTCAGGCAAAGCCCCCGCCCGTCAATGTAATGTTGAAAACATTCAAACCACAAACCGTCTCACCAAAAGACAATGTACTCGGGAGTGTAACGAGTACTTACCATGAAGATAGATTTCCAATCTCTCACCGCTATTCCTTTTCCATCAACCACAAAATCACTCTCTCCACCTCGTGCCACCCCGTGGCACCTAGCAACTCAACAAGCGAATTAAGTTCGAGCAATGCTCGAACTTACCATACGGCAATGCCTTCGTAAACATATCCACTGCATTATCCTTTGTGTGCACTTTCCGAAGGTATACCAGCTTACCCTCATCCATGGCAACAAGAAATGACTCCCTCACCTCAATATGCTTGGTCCGTGAGCTAAACGCCGAATTCTCCGCCAAATGGATAGCACTTTGGCTATCACATCGAACATCAACACTTTCATGTTCGAAACCCAAGTCACACAACAATCGCTTCAAGTAGAGTGCCTCCTTGGTCGCTTCCACAGCGGCAATCAACTCCGCCTCCGTAGTGGATAAAGGAACTACGGTATGCAATCGCGATTTCCAACTAATGGTTGTCCCGCCAAGTGTGAAGACATACCCGGAAGTTGATTTCCTCCGATCCCTATCACCGGCGTAGTCCGAGTCACAATAACCAATCAACTTGCAACTCCTATCATCACTACCGCCAAAGACAAGTCCATGAGATGCTATGCCTTTCAAGTATCTCATAATAGCCTTCACGGCTTCCCAATGCGATTTCCCCGGATTAGCCATATACCGACTAACCACCCCGACGGCATTTGCAATATCGGGCCTTGTACACACCATTGCGTACATCAAACTACCAACCGCACTTGCATATGGCACCTTTGCCATATAAGCCTTGTCTTTATTCCCGATAGGTGATCCCTTCTCCGAAAGCTTCATATGCAAAGGTAAAAGTGTATTTAACGCCTTTGCATCCTCCATGCTAAACCGGCAAAGCACCTCTTAATGTATTCCTTTTGAGTCAATCTTAACTCAAAACGCTTTCGGTCCCTTCCTATTTCCATGCCCAAGATTTTTCTTGCTTCTCCAAGATCCTTCATCTCGAATTCCGATTTCAAAAGCATCTTTAGCTTGTTGATTTCATTTTGATCCTTGGAAGCAATGAGCATATCATCCACATACAAGAGTAAATACACCGAACAATCATTTCCCAACCTCTTAAAATATACGCAAGCAACTTTGATGCTTTGATGGAAGCCACTTTCAAGCATGAAATGATCGAACCTCTTGTACCATTGTCTAGGCGATTACTTTAACCCATATATTGATTTCTTCAACTTGCAAACCATATTAGACTTACCATCTACAACAAACCCTTCCGGTTGCTCCATGTAGATGTCTTCATCCAATTCTCCATGCAAGAAGGCGGTTTTCACATCAAGTTGCTCCAACTCCAAATCATGGATAGCAACTATGGCTAGTAAAACTCGGATAGATGTATGATGAACCATCGGTGCAAATTTTTTATCATACTCCTTTCCTTTCCTTTGTGAGAACCCCTTTGCCACTAAACTTGCTTTGTACCTTCCATCATCCTTCACCTTGTAAATCCATTTGCACCCTATAACACGGTTTCCTTGAGGAAGTGGAACCAACTCCCAAGTTCGGTTCTTCATAAGCGATTGCATCTCTTCCTCCATGGCGTAAATCCACTTCGAGCTCTCTCTCGACTCCATGACGTCATCAAGGTCCATCGGCTCATCTTGGACTACATTGAGAGCATAGTCCAAATGATCACTAAAGCTAAGGTAGTTCCAATCACCATATCTTTCGGGAGGCCTTATTGCACGTCGACCAACCCGAGTAGCAATACTTTCACCTAAACCCCTTTCGGCTCCACCTTGAGTCGAAACTTCTCTAGTATCATGTACATCACCAACATCATCACTAGAGGAACCATGTGGACTATGTGATGTTTCATCAACCGCTTCAACCCCACGAGCTTCTTCAACTCTACTACCACTTGGACGGAATGTGGGAATGACTTCCTTCTCCTTTGATTCACCATGAACCAAATCCGGAACATCCGATGAGCTTTCATTCACCTTGAATAAAGCCGACTCATCAAAAGTGACATGACGAGAATTAACAACCTTCTTCGTTTCCGGATTCCAAATCCGATAGCCTTTCACGCCATCCATGAAACCAAGCAAGATCCCCTTGAATGCCCTAGCTCCAAGCTTATCATTCCCGGATCATGCACATAAACCGAGCTACCAAACACACGAAGATATCTCAAGTCAACACTCTTCCCTTTCCACACTTCCTCCGGAATTTTGTTACCAATGGCTGAGCACGGAATTCGATTCACAATATGCACCGCGGTTGACAAATCTTCGGCCCAAAATCCCTTAGACAAACCCGATGTCAATCTCAAGCATCGAGCTTTCTCAAGTAGAGTTCGGTTCATTCTCTCCGCTACTCCATTAGATTGCGGATCTCCCGGTGTAGTAAAATGTCTCCGGATCCCGTGATGCTTACAATACTCCAAGAATTCACACGAGACATATTCGCCGCCATTGTCGGTCCTTAACACCTTCAAAGTCTTACCACTCTCATTCTCAACAAGAGTCTTCCACACTTTGAACTTGGCAAATGCCTCCGACTTGGCCCCCATTACATACACCCATACATTGCGAGACAAATCATCAATGAAAGAGATATAATACCTTGCTCCTCCCAAAGAAGCAACCGATGCCGGTCCCCAAACATCCGAATGAACATACTCAAGAACCTCCTTTGAGTCATGCTTGCCTTCATCGAATGATACCCTTGTTTGCTTCCCCATGACACATTCCTCGCAAAACTCTAGTTTGTTGAAGCTCTCACCCTCGATCATCTCCCGCTTCCGAAGAATATCCAAACTCTTCTCCGAGACATGACCAATCTCAAAATGCCACAACCGCGTCGCATCCAAGTCACGAGAACTATCAACACCCACACAAGTCTCACCTCCTATGGTCACACCTTGAAACAAATATATACTATGAGTCCTAGCACCCTTCATAACCACAAGCGCTCCCTTCGAAACCCTCAAGCAATCCTTCTCGATAGTGATCTTGCATCCTAGAGAATCTAATTGCCCCAAAGATATAAGCGACTTCCTAAGTCCAGGAACATAGCGAACATTGGTGAGCGTGCGAACAACTCCATCAAACATCCTTATTTGCACGGAGCCACTACCCATCAACTTGCAAATAACACCATTTCCCATAGCAATTGCATTTCCCTCTTTGACCACAAAGGACGAAAAACAATCTCTATTTGGCGTCATATGATACGACGCACCCGAATCGAGAACCCATTCGTTACCCGAAACACCCGATGCTACCGCCGTCAACACATTCTCATCTATCTCACCATCCCCACTCTCCACCGCCACGGATGAAGAAGCTACTTTCTTCTTTTATCTTTGTCCGGACATTCATTCTTCCAATGTCCCTGTTTCTTGCAAATAAAGCACTTGCCATTTTTCTCTTTCGATTTACCTCTTCCACCGGGTTTTCTTGATTTAGAACGCCCCCGGTTTCCTTTCTTCACATTCTTTTCTTTCTCCACAAACAACCCGTGACTACTACTAGCTCCACTACTACCCTCACTCATCTCCTTCATTTGATCTCTCAACTCCTCACTAAGAAGACCCGTCTTGACATCATCTAGAGTCAAGGTATCCCGGCCATAGATCAAACTATTTGAGAAATCCGTATAGCGGTCCGGCAATGAACACAATAATATCATCGCCTTTTGCTCTTCCTCAATCTTCAAATCAACGGCCTTCATCTTCATGAGCAAGTCATCAAAGGCATTCAAATGTGCCTTAAGCGAATTACCCTCCTTCATCTTGAAGGTGAAAAACGTTCGCAACAAGATCAAACGGTTAGTGAGCGACTTCTTCATATAAAGTTCTTCCAACTTGTCCCAAATATCTTTAGCGGTAGTCTCACCACTAATTTCAGAGATCACATTCTCCCCCATAGCAAGTTGAAGAGTAGTGTAAGCCTATTCCTCCATCTCCTCTCTCTCAACATCCGAGATATCACTTGGCAATAAGTGAGTATCAAATACTACTCGGTGCACCCGATTCCGCCTAAGAACCGCTTTCATTTTCCATTGCCACTTCTCAAAGTCATTATCACCATTCCACTTGTCAATAACCAATTGAGAACCCGACGCTGCATACGAACCCCGTACATAAGGCGCCACACTATTCGGACTTCCGGTTGAAGGACTTACCGAGCTACTATCCGTCTCCCGCATTTTCACAAACACCTAACAAGCACAAAAACAGCTCTGATACCAACTGTTGTAACCGTTGTGATTAATCCGATTCAAGATCACTCGAATCCGATATCTGAACCACAATGCGCTAGCGGAAGACTAGATCGCTGTTAGACTTGCAAAAACAACCAAAACAATAACTGTAGTCATACAACCAATATCAACCAATCACGAACAATCCAAATCTCAATGAAAAGCAAAAAACTAATGACAAAGTAGCAAAAATAAATCACATAAGGATTTATAGTGGTTCCACTAACATCTTGTTAGTGTACATCCACTTTGGAGAGAGTATTTTATTATCACGATGAAAGGAATACAAGAGATTGATCCAATAATCACTATATTTAAATATAGAAAAGAGTTTGAGGAGAATAGAATTGAAGAATTGGAATTAGGCTATAAACCCTAATTCTCCCTTGAGAATAAACCCTTGATCCCAAATCAAGTCTTCAAGCTCTTTTTTAATTCACTTCAGAAAATAGCTTATATAGGGATAGGCCAATTACTCAAATTGCCCTCAAAGCTTCACAAAACAGCTTGCCAAGTTTCCAGCCCGAAATAGCCCGTTAGCCGCCTCAGACGTCTGTCGTTAGGCCTGACAGACGTCTGTCCCATCCTGGGAATTCCTTGTGCTCCTGCACTCAGCTCAGACGTCTGTCACCATATGACATACGTCTGTTGGAGTTCTCGGGAAAAACATTTCCTGACAACAGACGTCTGTCCCCCTTTGGTCAGACGTCTGTTGAGACCCTCGAGAAATTGTTCCCTGTAGTCTCAGACGTCTGTCCAAGGAGCGACAGACGTCTGTGTTGAAGCTCTCAGCTTCACCTCACTACACCATAACACAATCTCCCCCAACAAGCTCTGATTTGCACTCCGCTTCCTCCCACTCGATACTATCTTCATCCTCTTCAATCCAACACATATAGTACCGCATATCACAACAGGCACAATGAATGAAAATGAATTCTATGCGGTGATTCATAGAAGGATTTTGCAAAGGTTAAACTCTTGAAGACTGGGGTGTTTTGAGTTTTGTGAAGCTGCAAGTCCACAGTTTGGAAGTTACTATTTGTACTGTTGAATTTGTTTGGATTGAGGATGTCATTTTCGTGAAGTCTGCGGTGTACATGAGTGCAGTAATGAGTTTTTTTTTCTAGTTTCATTTGTATTATTTCATTTTTTTTCCTCGGTACCGAGTGATAAGTGTGAGATGAATGGTCAATGTAATTTTGTATTTCATACATTGTAATACTGTGTAGTAGTTCTTAGTGTAAATAAAATTTTAATTGCCTTTCAAAAATTAATTTTTTTTATCGTATAGCATTACAGTTGTGCGGTAATACTAGTTTAAATTGAATTTGAAAATGAACAAAATACAAGTTGGGACAAAGAAGTAACATGTTGGCAGTACATTGCAACGGCCTTATCTCAAAGCTGATTTTCCCACCGCCCTGCTCTTCCCGATGTTCACATGGGAACAGTCCTTTTCGAATTATCCTCAGACAAGCCAGGGGGCCCAAACATCGGCAAGCCCGGCCCACCACGATGGCCCCATCTGCGCGTAACGGCAAACACGACAAAAGTACAGCTAAAATTGAGTAATAATTTTACCCATAAGTGAGAATATCCGGTAACATTCATACACTGACAGGTGGCCCCACGTTTTAAAAATATATATATTTATTAATACAACCAAGCATTCGAATGGGCGGAGTGGGGGAAAATGGTCAGGATATGAAATCAAATTTGGAGAAAAAGAGCTTTTGCTTCCTTTTCTTCGCTTTTCCGTTTCTTTCAATTATACGCTGAATATTTTTCCAGCGATTAAAGGGAGACGTATCCATTACGAAAATTTGTTAGATCCATTCGCGATTTCAGGGCTCAGTGTTCTGAAAGGTATGCTATGAGTCAGTTCTCTTCTTCTTCTCTTAAACATTAAGATTCATTTGTTTTTTTTTTTTCCAGTTTCTCTTCAGTTCGCAGGTTTCTGTTTAGGTTTTTGGTTGCCGCGAATCAGGTTCTGCGTCTGCTGCAGCTTTGGATTTTTGAGGGTACTGGAATCTAAATTCTATTTTTATGAGAGCATCATCATGAGAATTTGTCCTTCATTTCGTTATTGTCATTTTGAGCCGAATATTTTTGGTTTATTTCAGCATCAGATTTTCAGTTTCATTTCTTGCTATTTTTCTAAACGGCGGACTGATTGTCAGTAAGGTTGCAGTTAAAAGTTTTTATACGGAGGTTTTATAATCTTTATCCATCTACTTTTGAGTTTATTATACGAAGGCGCAACATTTTTTTTTCTTAAAGATTAAACAGTTACATTTACCTTATATTTACACTGCTGTAGTTTTCGACAGGTATAAAGAAAGTCAAAACGGGTACTGAATAAAGTTTGGATGAAACCTTATTTTCATAAACCGAGCGTGCAAGAAAATGGTCTGAAACCAGTATATAAAAAATTCCGTAGCAAGCAATTGTAATTTTACTAGCCAACTTAATTCACTGGCTACATGTACATTTGAAGAATTTAAACCTTGCTATTAGCATTTCTTTAGGTTGTTCCTTTCCAATGTTATCATAAGAGGATAATTTTAATGGCTCTTTTTATGAAATGCATCTCTACCTTAATTAAATAAGTAAACCTACGTGTGAAATGAATTTAATGCATTGAACCTGAGAATTCATGCAAAAATGTGTACTACACACGCATCCTTATACTTTTCACCACCATGTTTATTGTTGAACAATAAAAATATTACACAAATTCTGTTGAAGTCATTTCAAATGAATTCATACCTTCGCTTGTTATGGTTAACTTAGTTATTTATTTAAAACGTCAGCACTTTAAACAGCTGAGGATCAGCATGGGCTACCGTGGTTTGCAATGGTTATATTTTAGCTTAGGATAAACTTTAGAGACATGCCGTAAGCTCCTCCCTTAATGTCTGCTCTGATCCTTTTGTTTTCATTCTACAGTGGCAAGAACCTTATCACATCTGATGCCCAAATGAGTCTTTGGCCGCAACAAAATCGCACTACAGCACCCACCATGGCCAGTGAATCAGAATTTGGAGATGACGTATATAACATTATCCCCATACACAATTTATTAGCAGAACATCCAGCTCTAAGGTTTCCTGAAGTGCGAGCAGCAATGGCAGCGCTACTCACTGTAGGTGATTTGCGCAAGCCTCCATTTGTGCATTGGCATGATGGACTTGATCTCCTTGATTGGTTAGGTGCTTTTTTTGGGTTTCAGAAGGATAATGTGAAAAATCAAAGAGAACATTTAGTACTTCTACTTGCTAATGCACAAATGCGTGTACAATCTGCTGACATTGATGTATTAGAGCCTAATGTTGTTAAAGGTCTGAGAAAGAAGTTGCTTCATAATTACACTGCTTGGTGTGCATATCTTGGTAGAAAATCGAATTTATGGGTGTCTGATTCTCATACACTTAGACGTGTTACACCTGACCCACGCAAAGAGTTATTGTATATAGCTTTATATTTGCTTATTTGGGGCGAGGCAGCTAATCTGAGATTCATGCCGGAGTGTTTATGCTATATTTTTCATCATATGGCTATGGATCTAAATAGAATCCTTGAAGATTACATTGATGATGCAACGGGTCGCCCTGCTTTACCTGCTATATCAGGTGAGAATGCATTTCTTACCCATGTTGTTACTCCACTGTATAAAGTTATTCAGGCCGAGGTTAATTCTAGTGCTAATGGTACTAAATCACATACTTCATGGAGAAACTATGATGATATTAATGAGTATTTTTGGCGAAGAAAATGCTTTGACCGCCTGCAATGGCCGTTTGATTTATCAAAGAGTTTCTTTATTCCACCACCTAGCAAGAATCGAGTGAGAAAGACCGGGTTTGTTGAGATGCGGTCATTCATGCATTTGTTTAGAAGTTTTGACCGTTTATGGATCATGCTTATATTGTACATGCAGGCTGCTGCTATTGTTGCCTGGGAAGAGAAAACTTATCCATGGCAAAGCCTTGAAAGCCGCGATGTCCAAGTTCGGACATTGACTATATTTATTACTTGGGCTGGTCTTCGTTTTATTCAAGCTTGTCTTGATTTAGGGACTCAGTATAGCCTTGTGCAGAGAGAAACTAGGTTACTTGGTCTTAGAATGGTGTTGAAAGTTACTGTTGCTGTTGCTTGGACTATTCTTTTTACTGTACTTTATGTTCGAATATGGGATCAGAAGAACCATGATAAGCATTGGTCTGATGCTGCAAATAAGAGACTACTCAACTATCTTGAGGTGTGTGGTGTGTTTGTTCTACCTGAAGTGCTAGCACTTGTTTTGTTTATCATTCCTTTTGTGCGTAACTTCATTGAAAAAACAAACTGGAGGATACTATATTTTCTGACTTGGTGGTTTCAAACTCGGACATTTGTGGGGAGGGGCCTGAGAGAGAGTATTGTGGATAACATAAAATATGCGTTTTTCTGGGTAGCACTCCTTGCGGTAAAATTTATTTTCAGTTACTTTCTTCAGATTAAACCTATGGTGTCACCGACTAAAACCATATATAATATGCCCGCCGAGAGGGTTCATATACAATGGGCTGAGATCTTTGGTCACACCAATCGGTTTGCTGTGGTTATATTATGGGTTCCTGTTATTTTGATATATCTGTGTGACATTCAAATTTGGTATGCAATTTTTTCATCATTTGTTGGTGCTTTAGTGGGGCTATTTTCACATCTAGGGGAAATTAGAAATGTTCAGCAGCTAAGGCTTAGATTTCAGTTTTTTGCTAGTGCTATGCAATTCAATATAATGCCGGAAGAGCAGCTGCTACAAGATCGAGGCAGTTTAAAAAGCAAATTTAACGATGCAGTTCTTCGCCTCAAGCTCAGGTATGGGCTTGGTCGGCCATACAAAAAGATTGAGTTGAATCAAGCTGCGACACACCGGTTTGCTTCGATATGGAATGAAATTATTCGCACATTCAGAGAAGAGGACTTGATTAGTAATCGAGAATTTGAACTTCTAGAATTGCCTAAAAGCACATGGAATATTAGAGTTGTTCGCTGGCCATGTTTTCTTTTAAGTAATGAGCTGCTTCTTGCTCTTAGTCAAGCAAAAGAACTCGATGATGCTTCAGATAGAGAGCACTGGAAAAGGATATGCAAAAATGAGTACCGGAGATCTGCAGTTATAGAGGTGTACGATAGCATCAAGCACTTACTACTTCAGATCGTGCAAGAAGGAACCGAAGAGCATTCTATCGTTATTCAATTATTTGAATGGTTTGATGATGCGCTGCGCATTGGTAAATTCAGTACAGACTTTGACCTGTCCGTCTTGCCTAGTATACATGAAAAGCTAATCACCCTCCTTGACATTATAAAAGGTCCAAAGCAAGATTTGACTAAGGTAGTCAATGTGCTGCAAACTCTTTATGGTATCACTGTGAGAGATTTTCCTCGAAAAACTAAGACCACTGAGGAACTGAGGCAGCTAGGATTAGCTCCTCTTAGACCTTCTTCAACAGGATTATTGTTTGAAAGTGTTATAGAATTGCCTGGTCAAGATAAAGTTAATTTCTACAAAAACGTAAGGCGGTTGCATACTATTATAACTTCAAGAGATTCAATGAACAATGTACCCAAAAATTTAGAGGCTCGTCGCCGGATTGCTTTCTTTAGCAACTCTTTGTTCATGAACATGCCTCGTGCCCAACAAGTTGAAAAGATGCATGCTTTCAGTGTCTTGACCCCATACTACAATGAAGAAGTTTTGTATACCAAAGAGAACCTTCGAACAGAAAATGAAGATGGCATATCTACCATATTTTACCTTCAAAAAATTTATGATGATGAATGGGTTAACTTTGTAGAAAGAATGAACGTTAAAGATGAAGAAGAACTATGGAATGAGAAGTCAATGGATCTCCGACTTTGGGCTTCTTTAAGAGGCCAAACACTTACTCGAACAGTTAGAGGAATGATGTATTACTACAAGGCACTTAAAATGCTTGCATATCTTGATTCCGCTTCTGAAATAGAAATACAAAATGATTTTATAGAACTTGCACCAGTTGGTCCAACAAGAAGGGGTATAGCTGTTGAAAGCTTGGATGGTTCCCAGTTTCCTTCTTCAGGTGACTTGAGCAGAGCAAGTAGTGATGTGAGTACGCGTTTCACCGACCCTGTGATTGGAACCGCATCAGTTAAATATACATATGTTGTGGCTTGTCAAATATATGGCGCCCAAAAGGCCAAAAAAGAACAACAGGCAAAAGACATATTGTATCTAATGAAAAACAATGTGGCACTTCGTGTGGCATATGTTGATGAAGTTTATACAGCTAGAGATGAAGCGGATTATTACTCTGTTCTTGTCAAATATGATCAAGTACTGGAAAAAGAAGTTGAGATCTATCGTATAAAATTGCCTGGACCACTGAAGCTTGGTGAAGGCAAGCCTGAAAACCAAAACCATGCTCTTATTTTTACAAGAGGCGACGCCGTACAAACCATAGACATGAACCAGGACAACTACTTTGAGGAGGCTCTCAAAATGCGCAATCTCTTAGAAGAATTTGATCATACATATGGGTCAAGGAAGCCAACAATTCTAGGTGTTAGGGAGCATGTCTTCACTGGATCTGTATCTTCCCTTGCATGGTTCATGTCTGCTCAGGAGTCTAGCTTCGTTACTCTTGGGCAGCGTGTTCTTGCGAACCCTTTAAAGGTTCGTATGCATTATGGCCATCCTGATGTCTTCGACCGTCTATGGTTTCTGAGTCGAGGTGGTATTAGTAAGGCCTCTCGAGTGATTAATATAAGTGAAGATATTTTTGCTGGTTTTAACTGTACATTGCGTGGTGGCAATGTTACTCATCATGAGTATATTCAAGTAGGCAAAGGAAGAGATGTTGGATTGAATCAGATAGCTATGTTTGAAGCTAAAGTTGCTAGCGGTAATGGTGAACAGAGTTTGAGTAGGGATGTATACAGATTGGGCCATAGACTGGATTTCTTTAGAATGCTTTCTTTTTACTTCACAACTGTTGGGTTTTACTTCAGTACCATGCTTGTAGTACTAACAGTTTATGCATTTGCGTGGGGACGGCTTTATCTTGCTTTAAGTGGACTTGAGGCATCAATTAGGGACATTGCTAACTCAACTAGCAATGCTGCTCTTGGCACGATTCTCAATCAGCAGTTCATTATACAGTTGGGTTTTTTCACAGCTTTGCCTATGATAGTTGAAAACTCACTCGAGCATGGATTCCTTCCTGCAATCTGGGACTTCTTGACAATGCAGCTTCAATTGGCTTCTGTGTTTTACACCTTCTCAATGGGTACCAAAACTCATTATTTTGGGCGCACAATTCTGCATGGTGGTGCAAAATATAGGGCAACTGGTCGTGGATTTGTTGTGCAACACAAGAGTTTTGCAGAAAACTACAGGTTGTATGCACGAAGTCATTTTATAAAGGCTATAGAACTTGGAGTGATACTAACTTTATATGCAGCTTATGGTGCCATTGCCAAAACCACTCTAGTTTACATAATCATGACAGTTTCTTGCTGGTTTCTTGTGGTATCATGGATCATGGCTCCTTTTGCATTTAACCCTTCTGGTTTTGATTGGTTGAAGACTGTTTATGATTTTGATGAATTTATTAACTGGATTTGGTTTCGTGGTAGTATGTTTGCAAAGGCCAACGAGAGCTGGGAAACATGGTGGGAAGAAGAGCAGGCTCATTTGCGAACAACAAATGCTTATGGGAAAATAGTTGAGATTATACTAGATCTTCGCTTCTTCTTTTTTCAATATGGGATAGTGTATCAGCTGAAAATTACAAGCGGGAGTAACAATTTTTATGTTTATGCTGCTTCTTGGGGATATGTTGTAGCAGCTGGTTCTATTTTCATGCTAATTGGTTATGCTAGGGACAAGTATGCTGCAAAAGAACATATTTACTACCGTGCTGTACAATCATTCATCATCATCTTCATTCTACTTGTTGTTGTTTTGCTGTTGAAGTTCACCAATTTTGAAATAATCGACATTTTTACGAGTCTTCTGGCATTAATTCCAACTGGTTGGGGGCTCCTGTTATTAGCACAGGTTGCCAAGCCCTTCCTTCGAAGAAAACCTTATTTTTGGGGAGTTGTTGTTTCCGTGGCTCGTTTGTATGACTTGCTTTTTGGAGTTGTTGTTATGGCTCCAGTTGCTTTGCTATCTTGGTTGCCTGGTTTCCAGTCGATGCAGACAAGAATTTTGTTTAACGAAGCTTTCAGTCGTGGTCTTCAAATCTCAAGGATTATTACTGGCAAGAAAAGGCACGACTTGTGATTCAAGGTGCATGATTCTTCACTTCAATTTTCAAGTTCTATTTATCTTTCCTTTTCATTAGATGTATACTTAAGCATTTTTGCAGTACTATATAATACTATTTATTTATTTATTTTCGCACTGCAGCAACATATCTAAAATTCTGTTTAGGTTTGTGCCATTAAATGCAGAAGTAGAAACTGCTGGCTGCAGTAGGTCGTACATTAGTAAAAAGTAGTTAGTATTTCGGCACTTAAAGTCTGATTTAGGGTGATGCTTATCAGTGGTCTTACATGTATGATACCACGGACTGCATGTTGTTACATGTATGATAATTAGTATGTCATCTGTGCTTTGCACACATAACCATTGAAAAACAACAAAATTTGTAATCGAATTATTCTGTAATTGAGTGAAAAAGCTGTTACACATGTTTTTTTTTTTTTTTTTTGGGTGTATTTTGCAGCAGATATGGTACCTATTTTAATGTGTTTATTTTTCTATATGTCAAGGAAAAGTGTATTGAGAAGAAAATTTAAAAGTAATTAGGGATTTGAGAACATAGGTATAGGTATTACCATCTTAGGAATTGTTCGTTTTCTATTTTATTACATTATATAATTTTTAACAGACCTGAAAGCATCCATTGAAAATTGAGACACTTACAAAAGTTTGAAACTGGAACTAAATGTTAATATGTTCGAAAATAGGAAACAAAATTAAAAATAAGTGTCTGTTTTTTATAATTTTTCTACTGTTATAAATACATTACTATTTTAGAAGATTGACTTCCTTCATCAACTTTTATAAACATGCGCCTTCATTCTAACAATTCATTTGAAATTTATAACCCAATGTTTCCATCTATTTAAAATGTATTCCAACTGTTTAGATTCGTGTTTCCTTTAAATTTTTAAGAACCATCAAAACATGGTTTTAGTTAAGAAAGATTAGTCAGCCTTCTAGGAGATTCCAACTTCTATGCGGTGGAGGCTAGAATGAAAGGACCAAAGTAGGTCAAGTCTTAAACATATGATTAGTATTAGATCACATGTGGGTTGGGGTAATCAAAACAAAGTTCTAAAAACCCCACCCCCCAGCCTGAAACCCCACCTCACGGCCCAACCCCACACCCCCCACGCCCCTTCCTTTATTTTATTTTGCATGTCTACAGGTAACCCGATGAAGAAGTAATAAAGTCGACCAAATCTAGCATTCAAGAATATTTAGCCTCGTTGAAAAGTAACCATCCTTAAAAAATTCTTTTTCAGATGGCACTTAAACTGCTTACACATAAAGAATATTTAGCTTGACCTTCATAGGCACACTGTTATTGCATTGACAGCTTAATGGTAAATTCAGGTAATTGTATCCACCAGAATAAAAGGGTTTAGTAACCTGGATGCGAACTAAATGACGGTATGGCTTTGTCGGAGGATGTATCCCTAATTTTCACAAAGAAAAATTGGACCTACCTTCTTTTTTGTCGTGTTTTCTTGCTTCTCGTGGTTTATTATATCTATGTTGCTCGTGGTGGTGCAGAGCGATGAATGCTTAGATTGGCTTTTGGAGTCTAGACAGAGTTCGGACGAAAAGAATTTGTCAAATAAATTCTGTTGGAACAATGTTCGCATTAAAAAATTACAAAACATAAATAATTATGTATTAGACTATGGGTGTCGATTAGATGATCACTACAAATTAGTTTATTATAAGTTATGCATACATACATAGGGTGTGTGTATATGTGTGTGTGTGTGTGTGTGTGTGTGGAAAAATGGTACACTTTAACACCAATCATATACTTCTTTTGTATGTCTCATCAAAACATTGTAAACCCGTATCCTAAATGAGTGCCAAACAAGGGAAAATAGTACATATAAATTCGATATATTCATAGTCCAATATTGGAAAAATTAAACCAAACAAGTTACATAAGCCAAATAAATACAAACCAGAAAACCAAAGGTATTTAGGCCTAAAATCCAGTTCAAAATTGAAACCAAACCAGCCTTCTTTTGAAATTCATCAATAATTTTAAAATTAAAGTACTTTTATAATTTATAGAATAATAATCTCAATATCAATAACCAAATATTTATGTATCAAATAATCTTGAAAACTCAACTTTCAAAAGGCTAGCACTATTGAAATAAAAAATTACTAAAGCCAAATTTCAGAAAATGAGAAAATAAGAGCAATTTTTATCCTCAGATGTAAAGAAGAATTGTTATTATGTATTGATTGATTGTTTGTATATTTTGAAAAGGACATAGAATAGTGTTTCAAGCATTGAAATTCTTGAAATACAAAGATCTATAGTAAATTAACAAAGTTACCGGACATTTTTATTCTAAATATATTCAATTTTGTCAAGTAATAAATAAAGTACTAGCCAAAAATTTCTTTTTTCTAGTGCATTATGAAAAGCCCACTGCTCGAACTACGTCCTAGACCAAGAGCGTAACATATTTGAATTAAGAGCTTGAAAACAACATACATTAAAAATTCATGGCTCATCTGTTCTTCATTTTTTTAACCTTGCTGTTAATTTACTAAAATGTATGTGCTGTATATTAGGGTGTGTTTGGTTAAAAATGAGTTTTGAGTTTTTAGTTTTTAAAATCAATTACAAAACTTTAAAGGTGTAGAAGGAGGAATGGTAAAATGAAAGCAAGATGTAGCAATCATGAAATGAGGATTTGGTCTCCATATTTCTCTCATTTCTCAAAACATGAAAAATGGATAAAAGTTGTTTTTTATTTTGTGTGTTAACTTTGTTTTCTAAAATTGTTGTTTTCCATGATTTACATGCGTTGTGTACATTTTTGCATGGACGAAAACCCAAAACTTAAAATGGTAAACCAAACACTACCTTATTTTCTGCATTGAACCTTTTTAATTTTTTGGTTTCCGATTGCTCACTGGTACTGTTTATTTTTGCAGAGATCTTGAGCTATATCTAGAGAGTGGAAGGAGAGCATTGATTTTGCTATGTCTACCTTCATTGGACACTTAGCATGGTAGCTAACGGTAGGTTTACTATGAAGCATCAGTAACATTTAGATTCCCCGTGAAATTTGCGCAGTTTTCTCTTTTATTTTTGCTTCAGTATACTAGCTTTAAATTTTACTTTATTTATGCATAGTCTAGACTCCTCCTGCTGCTGTAAATTAATTCTATGTGCAAAATTTCATTGAACCGCTAGATTGAAGTAGTGCGGCTTTTGACAAGTGTCTTATGTTTAGTTGATGGCATTTATTTTTATGCTTGTATCATCTTGACCCATGCATTACTTTTGCGCTGTTGAGTTGATTGGGAGCATCTTTTCTACTACCTCGCGCCATGTTATTTGATATATTTTCTTCGTTTCAGAGATTCACCGATTGAAACGGAAGGAAAATAATAATTTGTAATTTCTTCTATTTTTTACACTTGTTTTACCTATTGTGTCTGGATAATATGGACTTGTTTCAAAAACCGCTTAAGGTAAAATATGAAAAGTAACTTTAAGTTGTTTTAAACAGTGCTTGAAATAAGCAAAAGTGTTTGTATGCAATTTGATTTTCAAGTTAAAATAAGTAAAATAATTTGTCACAATTGATTGTAAAACATGTCCATAAATCGTTGGCAATAAATTGTTCGTTTCTCTTATTTTAAATAGCTAGGTACTTTTGTAAGCATTTTATAAGAAGCTGTCAAATACTTAAATTACAATAAGAGAGTTATAAGTAGTTTTGTAGGTAATCTTGTTACTTGTATATGATGTTTACAACTGACGCAGAGGAGCTACAATAGATACGAAAATACGGGAGTGCTGTGCAAAATAATAAGTTAAGAATCCAAAAGTTTGTCCAAAGAGGTCATGAAAGGGTAGGAATTATGTGCTCCGTGTCTTGCTTCAGGTTATAACTCCTGAAAATACATGTATCGAGTTCAAGCGCTGGAAGTCCTGGTCAAGCAATTGATTGCTTTGGGTCGGGCATTTATGTGCTCCATGTAGGGCTGTTACGGTAACGGTAAATTTACCATTACCATACCATTACCAGTCGATCGGTAAACATTTTTGATTAAAATCGGTATACCAGTTAAAATAGTATGATAACGGTAAATTTACCATTTTTAACGGTAAATTATCGGTAACGTTTCTTGAATACCAACGGTAACGGTAAATTTATCAGTTAATTCAAAACATAGGTATACTCATCTGATATGCTTTATTACAAGCACGTATAACCAAATGAATGATTATATTTGGTTCAATCATCAGATGAAATAATTCCAGATACACTTATTTTCTTTTTCTTTTATGTTTTTTATAAACTAACACTACATATAGTATAATAAAGACGCACTGTGTACAAAAAATATGTTAAGATATAAACTTTAATGGACAAACGGTAATTTACCATTACCAGTGTAACAGTTACCAGATTATCGGTATACCAGTCATTAGTATACCATTCGATCGGTAACGGTAACGGTAAGCAATTCTGGCTTACCAGTAAAAACGGTACGGTAACGGTATTTGTCAAACGGTAACGGTAACCATTACCATAACAGCCCTAGCTCCATGTCTTGCTTCTGGTTAATGTCTGCTTTTGTTAGGGTTTACTTGTGCAATTTCAATTCATTTGCACTATTGAATAGCTTAAGCATGCTTCAACCTACAGACATCAACGATATTGCTGCACAAATTGATTGTGAGGTGAGGAAGTAGAAAATGGCTTAAAAAAAGTTTTTCCTCGGCAACAGTAATGTTCACGGGGGGATTGTCGCTTTATTCAGCACACGACAACACCCAATATGTATGAGTAATAGAAACATAGTAATCTAAAGATGTAATAAAATAATGCGGAAGACACAACTTTTTATAGTGGTTCGACATCTCTACGTCCACTTCGTTGTAGACTTGTCAAAATATGACCCACCCTTTTATCCAACCCATTTTACCCTAATTACAACCCTATCGGGTCAACCCTTTTATAATTTTTTATTAAATGAATCATAAAAGGGTTGACCCTTTTTTATAAGGGTTACAAATGGGTAACCCACTTACCCAAATAGTAAAAAAGTAATACTTTAAAATAACAATTTTTAAATGTAAAAATGTCAAAATTACAAAAATACCCTTTATTTTGGAAAAAGTGAGAAAAAGAAAAAAATTCAAAAAATTATGAAATGAGAATTAAAAAAAATGAAGTATTCGAAAATAATGATTTTTATAGCTAAAAGGACCAAAATTACGAAAATACCCTCCATTTTGAAAAAAATGAAAAAATTTCAAAAAATCCAGAAAATTATGAAATGAAAAGTAAAAAAAGAATTATTCGAAAATTACGATTTCTAAAGCTAAAAATGTAAAAATTACGAAAATACCCTTCATATTGGAAAAATGAAAAAAAATGAAAAATTTTCAAAAAATCCAGAAAATTATGAAATGAAAAGTAATAAAAGAATTATTCGAAAATAATAATTATAAAAGTAAAATAAGGTCAAAATTACGAAAATGCCCTTAACGTTGAAAAAGTGAAAAAAATAAATAAATTTTAAAAAATCCAAAAAATTACGAAATGAAAAGTAAAACAAGAATTATTCGAAAATTACGATTTTTAAAAGTGGATATTTGTTTCAAGGACACATTTTAAAATAAAATTAGATCTAAGGACAAGCTACTTTCGTAATGTAAATCAAGGACAACTTTCATGATTTAATTGAAAAATGTCCAAATATTTTAAACTAAGGACACACATTACATTTCACAAATAATAAAACTAATACAAAAACCCTTTTCTGTGATTATAAGATTAAAAACTAATAAAAATTAATTATAAAATGTTTTTAGTATCATAAATATAGGAGAAAATGAGTATAAAAAAATGCAGGACGGAAAGCTATATGCATATAGCTTCGTTATTTACGATATAGCTTTTTTCTGGTGCAAATGAGATTAGCTTTAAAATGACTTAATTTTGTATTTGAGTGATACAACATAAAGCTATATTTTTAAGTAATAAAGCTATATTCACTTAGCTTTCCGAGCTGAATATTTATATACGTTTATAATAACATCAATAAACTAAAATAATTTTGAAATCACTTTTTTTTTTCTTTCAATTTTAAGGTAAATCATTTATTTTTTAATTAATTTAGTAATAATGATAAAATTAAAGTGAACTTCATGTTGATATAATACAACTTGGTCTTTGTCCTTCATTTAATTATCAAACTTAGTTGTCCTTTGATCTAATTTGTTTGAGGAGCGTGTCCTTAAAACTAAATACCCCTTTTTAAAACTAAATATGTCAAAATTACGAAAATGCCCTTCATGTTAAAAAAAGTGAAAACAATAATAAATTTAAAAAAATCCAGAAAATTATGAAAAAATAATAATTTTTTATACTTTTCATTTCGTAATTTTCTGAATTTTTTTCACTTTTTTCTACTTTTTCCAAAATAAAGGGTATTTTCGTAATTTTAGCATTTTTAGCGTTAAAAATCTTTATTTTTAAATAATTCTTTTTTTACTTTTCATTTTGTAATTTTCTTGATTTTCTGAAATTTTTTCATTTTTTTTCACTTTTTCAAATATGAAGGGCATTTTCGTAATTTTACCATTTTTAGCTTTAAAAATCGTTATTTTAAAATAATTCTTTTTTTACTTTTCATTCCGTAATTTTCTGGATTTTTTGAAATTTTTTCGTTTTTTTCACTTTTTCAAATATGAAGGGCATTTTTGTAATTTTGGTCCTTTTAGCTTTAAAAATCATTATTTTCAAATAATTCTTTTATTACTTTTCATTTCATAATTTTCTGGATTTCTTGAAATTTTTTCATTTTTCCAATATGAAGGGTATTTTCTTAATTTTGGTCTTTTTAGCTTTAAAAATCATTATTTTTGAATAATTCTTTTATTGCTTTTCATTTCATAATTTTCTGGATTTTATGAATTTTTTTCATATTTTTCAAAATAAAGGGTATTTTCGTAATTTTTGTATGTTTAGTTTTAAAAATCGTTATTTTAAAGTAATATTTTTTAATATGTGGGTTAAATGGGTAACCCACATAATATGTGGGTTGGGTCAGGTAAAACGTTATGGTAAAAGGGTCAAAATAAAAGGGTTGCAAAAAGATAGGGTCAAAATTTACTTGACCCTTATACGACCCTAAATGACCCATTTGACACCCCTACTTCATTGTAATCATTCATCATATATTTGTTGATTGCAAAGTCATAAGTTTAGACAATATTCGAGTACAAAGTGTTACAATAGGTCAAAAAACATATGTTATTCTTAAACTTTGACTGAAATAGCCTTCTTCTTCGTTGAGTGTGTTGACTTGGTCAACTATGTCCAAAATGTGGCTTCAATGTCCAAGAAACCCAAAAATATCCATAATATCCAAAATAACCCAAGAATGCTGTTTTTATGCTTGTAGATGCCCAAAAAGTAATAGAAAACGTGTATGCCACGTTTTAGTTGTCCATGCCATGTTCAATGACCATGAAGAAGGAGATGACGACCAATTAATGAGGGTTTTGGAGTTCTCTAGGTCCAAAAGTTGGAGGAAAAAAGGATCTCAATGAAGACCATGCTTGGGGGTATTTATAGGTGAGAGGTTAGGTGAGATTAGGTAGGAAATGAGGCCCACACAACAGATTTTCGGATCCCTGAAGAGGCTACCAAAAGATTTCGTATCCCTTATTTTATGCTGAATTTCGTACCCATCTAGAAGGAATTTCGAACCCCCCTCATGATGTGAGAAGAAACTCGTATCCCTCAGGGGGATATGTATTTCGTATCCCTTGAGGGATATGAATTTTCGTATCTCCTGGGAGGATACGTTAGGGAGGTTGGCAGCAGGGGATTAGAAATGCACTGGAACCAGGGGATTCGAAATGATAGTTCGAGGGAATCCAAGGTGCTGGGATACGAACCAGTGAGATACGAAACTTGTGGGATCCAAGATCCTTAAGCGTGAAGAGGTGGAAGGCGAATCTCGAGGGATTCGAACCAGAGGGAGGCCAGGTTCACTGAAGGGTTTGAAATTCCTGAGCTGGCCGACACGCGTTCACGGAAACGGGCATAACTTTCAAACCGTAAGTCTGTTTTGCCGAACGAAAGTTGTACCTGAAGCTAATTCAGAGAGATACAAAAGTTACGGTGCTTAGCACCGTAATTTACGTTTTCGGGTCCAAAAGAGGTCATTTTATAGGAGTTTCAACCATTTTTATGTTTGCAACGCGACTTCGACCAAATCGCTTTGTGTTTTTTGACGATGTTCTTGACGCTTGAGCGCGTTACTAAGCAGGAACTTGACGTGTGATAGCTTTGACTAAAAAGCGTGTCAACATTTGCCCCTCAAAACCTATCTTGCTTGATACAAGGAAGGTGTGTTTTGCAAGAAAACCAGAAATCCGAACATCCGAAAATCAAAGTCAGGGGAAGTCTGAAGTGAACTTTCTTAACTAGAAAATCGAAGAACCACGTTCGCACTGGATCATATTAATCCAGAAAACCCAAACCAGTGAGCCCGAAATCCATGATCGCTCCGGATCGTATTATCCATTAACCAGAAAGCCTGAAATCCAATAAAAGCCGGCGATCGCTCCGATCCTTTTAAAGATAACCTAAATAGCCAGATAATCAGCTAAATCGTTGCGTGAAAACGATCCAGTAACCAAATGTCGACCAAACGGACAAGATCCAGGACTCACCACAAGTCAAGGCATTCTTTTTGCGAAGGGACAAGAGGTCAAGATAGCCAAATGAGCAGGATCTGTCGACTAGACGAACAAGATCCAAGACTCACCACAAGTCAAGGCATTCTTGTCGAAGTAGGACAAGAGGCTAAGATAGCCACGAGTGGATAACCTTGTCGCATCACTGACAAGTCCACCCGATATAATCCAACATCGTCTTGACAGGATGACCCTATAGCCAAACGAGCAGGATCTGCCGACCAGACGTACTAGATCCAAAACTCGCTGCAAATCAAGGCACTCTCGTCGTGGAGGGACAAGAGGCCAAGATAGCCTGACGATTATTAGAGTTTGTAATCCCGTTATCGATTTCATACTTCACAATTAAGCATCCTTACTTTGTGAAGTAATTTTATTAAAGTTATAAAAGTTGGGGATTTTTTAGTAAAGGCAAAAGAAAACTCAACGGTTCGTCTTTCGTGAAGAGCATGCCTAGGGAGCTGGCCTTCCCCTGTGCATGAGTAGGCGGACTTGGCCGTTTTCTGATTCCAAGTTCATTCGTGAAGAAAAGCGAATGGTTTATCGTTCGTGAAGAGCATGCCTAAGATCTCGCTAGTTCCTGTCACATGGGTAAACAAACATAACCATTCAAAATCAAAGCCGAGAAAAGTAAGGTAGTGTTTGGTTTACCATTTTAAGTATTGAGTTTTCGTCCATACAGAAATACGCAAGATGTACATATATTGTTGAAAACGATCGATTTAGAAAACAAAGTTAATGTACAAAATAGAAAATTTTTTTTTTTTCATTTTCATGTTTTGAGAAATAAGATAAGCATGAGACATAATCTATCTTACATTACTCATCCATCCCCTCCGTGGTCCCTTCCATCTTTCTTTAATCCTCATCGTTATTACTCCACTCTTCTTATTTTTTGACATATTAATTGAAAACCGAAACCACAAAATAATTTTTAAACCAGACACTTCCTAAACTTCTCATTAATAACCAGAAGGGGTGATGGTGTTGTCAAACAAAGAGCATGCCTCGGGATTATAACAACTCTCGTACATGGGTATGCCGACTCAACCATCTTACAACCATAATAACCAAAATAAACAGAAGGAAGGATACATCCGAAGGACTAGTGTCCTTCAAGCCAAAACTGTAACAACAAGCATTTACGTATCGGAGGATCGTAAAATATTTTTTTATTTAATTCCCTTAGTGTTGGATCATTTTCATATTTTGATATGTTGTTTATGGGGATGTGAGACATGTTCATAATTTTTACCAATTTTATTTGTGACCATTTTGCCCCTGTCGGTTTTGTATAAGGAATAACTTTTGTCTGGAATCGAATCAGGTATTGGGATCGATTTCATTGGAAAAGAAATGGTGTTGCCAATTTCGTAGAGGACACATTAAAGATTTGGTTTAGCGGTTTGGGGGAAATCGCTATTTTAGTGTTTCACAATTTCTGTTCAGGTTTGACTAGTCAATAATGTGCTAAATTGGTGTGGCCCATTAGTGGGCTGGTTGGAGGCTATAAATATGGGGTAGAGGCATGGAGAATAGTTTACTTTCTTCATTTTCTCACTTGGTTGAGCATGTGATTCTCCTTTCTCAATTAAATACACCTTTCCTCCATTAAAATTCTAAATCTAAGCAAGAAAATTGAATATCTACATCAAGTAAAGAGAGATCGCATCAAATTGAGAGGTTGGAAGGTCATTATTCGCTGTTCGGATTGGGAATTTAGTGTTTTTGAGTTTGTTTGAAGATTTGGTGAGCGATAAATATCTCTCACATGAACTCAATCAAGTATATGGATTGTTTGATCTTATGTTCATCATTTCAAGTTGTTTTCATATAGATCTAATCGATTAAGTATGATTTCAATTCAAATCACCATTGGATCTAATCTAGCAACTTATAAATGGTAATTTCATATGTTAATTCTATGTTTGGAACCATTTATTGATTTGATAATTTGTTGAATCGTCGTTTTAATGTTTGTTGAATTTTGTTTTTGAATCAATGGTTATTTTATTGATCGAATTTGTTGTTGATTGGTTGAATGGATCGAGTTGTATAAGTGTGATGTCAAGCGCGTGTAGATGGATTAGAAACTTCATGGATCAGATGAAGTTTTAGCATGGATCGGATAAGATTTCGTGTTGGATCGGGAAAATCAGTTTGATAGCGTTTGAGAAAGACTATAAAAAGTATGGATTATAATGCTATGGATCAGAATGCTACAGACCGGAAAGGTGATGGATCGGAAGCCATTTTGATGGATCAGAAGCTTTAATAGCGTTTGAGAAACGCTATAGAAAGTATAGATCAGAAAGGTGATGAACGGGAAGGCATAATGATGGACTGGAAGCTTTGACAGCGTTTCTGAAACGCTGTAAAAGGGCAGAAATGCTATGAAAGGCATAACGATGGAGCAGAAGGCATAATGATGGACCAGAAGCTTTGATAGTGTTTCTTAAACGCTGTAAAAGGGTAGAAACGCTATGAAAGACATATTGATGGACCCGAAGGCGTAATGATGGACCAGAAGCTTTGATAGCGTTTCTGAAACGATGTAAAAGGGCAGAAACACTATGAAAGGCCGGAAAATGTTGTGAAATGGAATATCGACCAAATAAAGTATGTTTTTGGATCGATGATGGTTAAAGCTTTGACGCGAATTTAAGCAGGAATGTTAGAAGTGTTGTGAAGTGTTCGTTGATCGATTAAATACAACGAATATGCAGACGACTCCAAGATGTTGAGTTTGTGGATAATGGTTGCTTGAGAAATCGCTTGAGCTATGGATAGTCGCCAATGGCGACTAGAGATATCGAAGGCCGAGGAATTAGCGTTGTCGTAGGTTCTAGCAGACTCAAAGCAGGGAGTATAATAGGGATGCGTAAAAGACTGGTTGGATGGTCGAGTACACTGGGCAATCATGATGGGCTTAGAGATACGAGTCACGATGGCGTATGGAGTTTTTGCTATAACTGGGGTTTACCATTAGCTCTTGACGGACATCATGATGTTGAGTCGGTCATACGATTAACGATGATTTCAAAGTAGGATTGGCGGTGATAGCTAGAGTCATGGATGATGATTGTTTTGCTTGTATCGTCTTGTGTAGATTATTCGACATCGAAGGAGATATCTCTTGGGTGCTTTTCTGATGTTGGTTTAGGCCTTCGGGCCTTGTGCTTGAGAGATGTCGATATCGATTAGGATGGTCTACACTTGATAACTGATTGTCATGAAGGTACTGTTTGTTCCTACTTGATTGTTGTAAAAGCTATCACTTTCAGATGTAGAGAACACGGGTTTGGGTTCTTATCTATTGATGTTGGTAGATTAGTTGATTAATCTTCCTATTCTCATATGCTTTATTGATGATGTTAGATAGTTGTTTTATCGCTCATTAAGACTGTTGTCTCATTTAAGGTTTTATGTTTCCTTTTATTACCTTGGGCTGTTCATACATGATGTTGTGGATGGGCAGACTAGGTGGCAGGTGATTGATCTTGATGAGGACAATGCTGCTGAGTGACGACGAGTTGGAGGCTTACATATTAGTTTTCTATTACCTAGTATATGATTTTTCGCTGTTATGTTGATGTATGCTCTGAGTGACTTGTAGTAAGGCAACTTTGTACAGATTCTTATAGTGTTATCCAATGTTGTATGGATTCTTCATGGTGATATAAAAAAATTTAAGATTCTGCTCAATTCTGCTTCACTATTATTGCCTATTGCATATGTTCTATTATATCTTATCCTTGCGTTGTAATTTATACGACAGGTTCCGCTTTTGTTACTCTACCCTGATGATCGTCCATAGCTGCTTGGCACATCTTTTCAGTGCATTATTTTCTTTGTTAAGTGCATGTGTTCTGGGCTGTCGTCACATTTAGTATCAGAGCTCTAGTTAATCGATTTTAGCCAAAGTTCAAGGACGTAATAACGTATGAGAGGCGTATTTGTATATTTCTGATGGATGTATACTATATAATAGTGTATAGTATAATAGCGTTTGAACTCGATTTACAATTTTTTTTTGTGTGTGGACTAATCATTCTATTTTTCAAATTTGGAATGAGTCGTCAAACGTCGAGACATACTGCTAGGGAGGAGACTATTCCTGGAGGGGGAAATAGAGGTATACCAGATTACCTAACTATGTTTAAGGCCATGGTGGCAGTGATCACGAGGAGGGCTCCCACTCCAGAGACAGCTGCGGTAGATGTAGGAGTTCAAGTACAAGAGTCTAGGGTGGTGGACTTCGCAAAGCTATGCAAAGACTTCACTATTCTTGGAGGGAAGCCGTTTAAGGGGACAGCCGATTGTAGAGATTAAAGGGTGGCTTGATACTTGCACTCGGATCTTTAGAGACTTGGGAATTGATGATGAGACCAAGAAGGAGCTTGGATCGAGATAGCTAGAGGACAGAGCTATGGACTGCTGGAACTCTGTCACTCTAGAGACTCCAGAAGATGAGATTTCATAGGAGCAATTCCAAGTCAAGTTTAAGACGAAGTTTATCTCTACCGTTCAGAAGTCTATTCTGTTTAAGAGGTTTGTCAAGCTTAAGCAGAATAGTCGACCAGTGCTGGAATATGTTTCTGACTTCGAAGCTTTGTCGAAGTATGCTCGTTCGTATGTCGAGACTGCTTATCGGAAGAACGAGAAATTTGTCACGGGCTTGGAAAAATACCTTGGCAATTAGCTGGTGGATCATCTAGACGATTCTTATGAAAAGATCGACGAGAAAGCTCTGAGGCATTAGAGTTTGTTTCCCAAGGAAGAAACTGTTGTTGCAGCTAAGGAAGAACCAAAACCACAACGGAGTGGTAATAACAAAAGGATGAAGCAACAACAACATAATGGGAAGGATGGTCAAAAAAAGCAGAAAGGAAAAGTGACTTGGTATAACTGCCAGCAGAAGGGCCATTATTACAAGGTTGCAAGAATCCGAAAGCTGAAAGGAAGTGTCACAACTGTGGCATGTCTGGGCATCTCAAGAAGGACAATCCAGAACCAGCCAAAGGAAAGCAAATTGTGAAGGCGTATGCTTTGGAGGTCATGCCATCTTCTTTAAGGGCTCCTACGACAGAGGAGAAAGGGAGGAGTGTCGTCATTCAAGGAATTTTTTTCGTTTGCGATGTTTCAGTTCGTGTGTTGTTTGATACTAGAGCATCATATTCTTTCATTTGCAATGAGCTTGTGTACCGCTTGGGTTTAAAACCTGAGTTTTGTGTTAGTCCTTTTATTGTGACTAATCCAATTGGGGGTTTGTCACGTTTGTGTATGATTTGTCATAGTCTAGTGTTTTCGAGTCATGGTTGCTCCTTTGTATGTGATTGCTTTGTTTTAAACTTTGATGGGTTTGGGATTATTTTGGGTATGGACTGGCTCAAGAGGTATGCGACAAAAGTGGATTGCGAGAAGCTCGAGGTGATGGTTGGGAATGTGGAAGGGCGAATGGTTGTGATTCGATGTAAGCCCGAAGATGGTGTCTTCATGAGCTATTTGAATTCGTTTGTGATTCCATGGGAAGAATTTTCATCCGTGTCGATTGCTAGTGAGTTCGATGATGTCTTTGATGAGGTCAAAGGGTTGCCGCCACATTGTGAGATTGAGTGCAGAAGCGATTTGGTCGAGGGTGCTAGACCTATCGTCATGCCTCCTAGGAAGATGGCGCCTAAGGAACAACGAGAGTTAGCGATGCAGGTATGTGACCTTTTGAGTAAATGATTCATTTGGAGAAGCGTATCCGAATGGGGTGCACCAGTTGTGTTTGCAACCAAGGCCGATGGATCTTTGAGATAGTTTGTGGACTATCGTGAGCTGATTAAGGTAAACAAGAAGAATAAGTATCCGTTGCCGAGGATAGACGTCTTGTTTGATCAACTTCACGAGGCCAAGGTGTTTTCTTAGATGGATTTGGCAATGGGATTCCACCAATTGAGGGTGGCAAGGGATTGTGCCGAAGACTGCTTTTAGGATACCATCTGGTTTCTTCGAATGCTTGGTGATGCTATTTGGTTTAACTAACGTGCTAGCGTATTTCGTGAATCTTATGAATATAGCGTTCAGAGATCAGTTCAACAAGTTTGTGCTTGTGTTCGTGGATGATATTATGGTTTACTCTCTGAATGAGGAAGATCATAAGATGCACTTACGAGTTGTTTTGGAAATCTTGTGGAAGCATCCGCTTAAGGCTAAGTTTTCTAAGTGTCACTTATGAAAGAGCGAAGTGAGATTCTTAAGCCACGTAGTTTCTGGAAATCGAACAGCGGTTAACCCCGCGAAGGTGGTAGCAATTCAGGAGTGAGATAGACCTAAGATTGCTACGAATATTAGGAGTTTCCTTGAGTTGGCGGGATATTATCGCTGGTTTATCAAGGATTTCTCCAAGATAGCCGTACCATTAACAAGAGTGACGAAGAAGAATCAAGTGTTCACATGGGATGCGAAGTGTGAGCAAGCTTTTGGACTCATGAAAGAGAGACTGACGAGTGCTCCTGTTTTGATCATTCCAAGTGGGAACGAAGTGATGGTGGTATACACCGATGCATGTGGTACTGAACCTGGAGCAGTGCCGATGTAGAAGGACAAAGTAGTGGAATACGCGAGTCGACAGCAGAAGCCGCATGAAAGGAATTATCCAACTCATGATTTGGAGTTGGCAACAATCGAATTATCCAACTCATGATTTGGAGTTGGCAACAATCGTGTTTTCTCTGAAAATGCGGAGACATTACCTATTGGGAGTTCGATTCGAGTTGTTTACGGATCATAAGTCAATGAAGTATCTTTTCTCCCAAAAGATTTGAATCTTCAGCACCAACGGTGGTTAGAGTTTCTGGCATCATATGATTTTGGTATAGCCTATACTCCTGGTAAAGGTAACACAGTGGCGGATGCATTAAGTCGAAGATGCACAAGTTTGGGAGCAATGTTTTTGAAATGGAAGCACCTCGAGTACTTGGCAGGATTTGATTTCAGGTCTCGGTGTGAGTTAGAACCTGAAATGTTGGCAAGCTTATCGATAAGACCTACTCTCATCGAAAGAATTGGTGAGATTCAAAAGCATGATGAAAATGAGATTATTCAGAAGTTGGAACCAGAGGATAAGGAATTCGAGGTCGATCGAGAGGGTTGGCTTCGAAGAAAGGACGAATGGTTGTTCCTGATATTGACGGATTGAGAGACGATAGTTCGATTCTATGGTATCACGAAGAGTATAGTGAGTGATCGAGATCCATTGTTCACGAGTGGATTTTGGAAGAGTTTGTAAGAGACTTTAGGAACCGAGTTGTGTTTGAGTACGTCTTATCATCCCCAAACCGAGAGGGTTAACCGAGTTTTGGAAGATCTCCTAAGGGCTTGTGTACTGGACTTCGGAGGATCATGGGAAGACCATCTACATTTAATTGAGTTTGCATATAATAACAGTTACCAGTCGAGCATTAGGAAGACACCATAGAGGCATTGTATGGTAGACCACCGGCATGTTGGTTAGAAACTAGAGATAAATTGGTACTTGGGCCAAAGATGATTAGAGAGACGAGAGACATCGGATTGTATCGAGATCATTCGGCAACGAATGAAGACAGCCCAAGACCTTCAGAAGAATTATGCTGATAAGCGTCGAAAGGATTTGAAATTCGATGTTGGTGATATGGTTTTCGTGAAGATTTCATCGTTAAAGAATGTTGTTCGGTTCGGAAATAAAGAAAAATTAACCCCAAGATTGGTTGGACCGTTTCCGATAGTTGTACGGATTGGAAAGCTCGCGTATAGATTGGACTTACCCGAGAAGATGTTAAGTGTGCACAATGTTTTCCATGCGTCGTTTCTACGGAAGCGTGTGCATGATTCGAATGTGGTGGTATCTCCGGAATAGTACGAAGACGTATAAGTCAAGACCGTAGCTACGAGACCTCGTAAGCCGCTTCGTGTTGCAGGGAATGACATGTAACAGCTTAGGATGAAGACGGTTAAACTAGTCAAGGTGCAGTGGAGTGAGCATGATGACGATTGTACATGGGAGACGGAAGAGAGTATGAAGATAATCCATCCAGAACTCTTCGTCGGTATGACCTATTAATGTCGTGTCATCTTACAACATTGTAACTTGTACTATTTCTTTAGAATTCCGCGTGCTAGGATAAAGCTATGGATGCATGGCTTGATGGATGATAGTTTGAACGATAAATTGGCTTCTTCTGGATGATAGGCATGCAGAGTTGTTTTGGTTGCTTGTTTTTGTTTGGAATTCATGGGCGAAAATTTTAAATTGGAGGGAGGGGGGAAGAGAATGTAACAACCCGCATTTTACGTATCGGAGGATCGTAAAATATTTTTTATTTAATTTCCTAAGGGTTGGATCATTCTCATATTTTGATATGTTGTTTATGGGGATGTGAGACATGTCCATAATTTTTACCAATTTTATTTGTGACGATTTTACCCTGTCAGTTTGTACAGTGAATAACTTTTGTCTGTGATTGAATCAGGTGCTAGGATCGATTTCATAGGAAAGGAAATAGTGTTGCCAATTCCGTAGAGTGGTCACATTAAAGATTTGACTCAGCGGTTTGGGAGAAATTTTTGTTTTAGTGTTTCACAATTTTTGTTAAAGTTTGGCTGGTCAATAATGGGCTGAATTGGTGTGGCCCATTAGTGGGTTGGTTGGAGGCTATAAATAGGGAGGTAGAGGCATGTATAATAGTTTACTTTCCTCATTCTCTCATTTGGTTGATCTTGTGATTCTCCTTGCTCAATAAAAATACACCTTTCTCCATTAAAATTCTAAATCTAAGCGAAAAGATTGAAGATGTACATCAAGCAATGCTAGACTGCATCAAGTGAAGAGAGATCGCATCGAATTGAAAGGTTGGAAGATCATTATTCGCTGTCCAGATTGGTAATTTAGTGTTTTGAGTTTGTTTGAAGATCTGGTTCGTGATAAGCATCTCTCACATGGATTCAATCCAGTATATGGATTGCTTGATCTTATGTTCATCATTTCAAGTTGTTTTCATATAGATCTAATCGACGTAAGTATGATTTTAATTCAAATCACCATAGGATCTAATCTAGCAACTTATAAACGATAATTTCATATGTTAATTTTATGTTTGGATCCATTTATTGATTTGATAATTTATTGAATCGTCGTTTTAAAGTTTGTTGAATTTTGCTTGAATCAATGGTTGATTTGTTGATCGAATTTGTTGTTGATTGGTTGAATGGATCGAGTTGTATAAGTTTGAACAGGCTCGGGTAGATGGATCAGAAACTTCATGGATCAAATGGAGTTTTAGCATGGATCAGACAAGATTTCTTGGCGGATTAGGCAAAATCAGTTTGGTAGTGTTTGAGAAACACTATAGAAAGTATGGACTGAAATACTATGGATCAGAGTGCTACGGACCGGAAAGGTGATGGACCAGAATGCATCGTGATGGGTCAGAAGCTTTGATAGCGTTTGAGAAATGCTATATAAAGTATGGATCAGAATGTTATGGATCAGAATGCTGTGGACCGGAAATGTGATCGACCATAAGGCATAGTTGTAATGACCCGTATTTTCATGGTGTAATAATTAATTAATTTAGTTATTATTATAGTGATTAGGGAATTCAAATGGTCGATTAATTACATTATATTGAATATTTAATTAAAATAATAATTAAATAATATATTTAATTCAGAAATAATCAAAATTGGTGGAATTCACAATATAATGTGAACTGGACAATTTATAATATATAATTCGGTTTAGAGTTGAAATATATTAATGAATATATTATTTAAACGAAGTTTGAACGTATAATTATATTATAATTATAATCGAGCTTGAAATGGCGCTGCAGTTCGTTATTTGGCGATTCGAACTTCAACTGAATATACAGAAGTTGTTTTAAATCGAATTTCTGTGAAACAAGAAACGTTCAGAGCTGGTGAAATATATTTTTCTAGTGGAAGAGAAAAAATCGGGATTTCGTCGTGTAGATTTTGATTTATGGCCAAATCAAATTTTAAAATAGTCGCTGTGGAATCGTTTTTGAACCATTACGATATATTTAATTTTAATTAAATATTGGCTTCAAATTTAGACAAACCTTTTGAGACGTAGTGATAATTTAATTTTTAGAATTTTACTGTAATTTTTAATTGATTAAATACACAACTTTTTATTTGGAGTATTTTACACCCTTAACCAATACATAAAGGGTTTCACAATATCAGTTAATCTACCGGTATTATTATATTTTTGGGATCACGGCACGTTACTCGATTTAATGATATTTTCATATCAGTCCATGGACAAACAGAGTTTCGTATAATGGGGTACTCTAAAATGTAAAACAAATATCTCTTATTCTATTCATTGGTCAAACATAAGGCCACACAGCCTTCTTTTCAGCCTCTATTTTTCTTCGAACCCCAGCAAGGACGTGGAGCAATTTTAATCAAAAGAAAATCCATTATAAATTAATTCTTCAAACTTTTAACCTAAGCCATTTTCTCGTACCAATATTACACAGCCGCCATCAATATATCCCACAAACCCAAATCGCAACGATTGAAAATCATTTCAAATTCAAATAAAATCCCTTAAATCCCCAAACAAGTATTTTTGCATCCCTGAATCGATTCTCCTCACATCTGGGTGCTACAGCAAGGCGCGACAAAGGTTTTTGTTCGTTGCTTTTAAGGAGGCGTGAGACTAGGGCATCGCTTTCCTCGAGAGTGAGACAGTGCGAAGTCGATTGGAGAGTGGCATGATATTAGTTACGAAGAATCTCTACTGACATCGATTGATGGGTGTAGCTCGATGTTGTTGTTTGCACCTGTCTATTGGGCGTCGTGCTGGCCTGAGAACAGAGACCGGTGGTGGATGCATGTTTGTCAAGGGTGGCACCACGAGGTGGGAATATAGGCGAGAGGTTGACATGTGAGTTCGTGAATGGTGATGAAGGCATTGGTTTTCATGCAAAGAAAGGAAGGAAGTGGGAGTAAGGAAGTGGGAGTAACGAAGGAAGTGGGAGTAACGAAGTGGTTTGTTTGGGGTTTAAAGAGAGAGAATTAACGTGAATGGTTGTTGTTCATTGGAGTTTTCAGTTTTGTGGAGTGAATGATGCCCAGGGCGAGGTGTTTACGAAGGAAGGAGGAATGGTGTACTCGGCTTGTGAAACCGTGGAGTAGTAGGGGAAAGGGGAGGAAGCCTGTACGTTTTTACAAGAGGAGGAGAACAGGTCAAGTAATCGGAAAAGAGAATAACATTGGAGTGTATGTTATGATGTATTGAACAAAACAGTTTGAGTACAGTGATGGTCTGAATGAAAATGTGTATACAGTGGAGTAAGAAGGGTGGAAATGGTATAGGGGAGTGTACTGTTAAAACGTGGTTGTTATGTGAGAAGAAATGCAAAGCCAATTGCTTTGTGAAGGTGTTGTAATGCCCGGAGGAGATGGAGATGTATATATTCACGGAAGTAGTATAAGGTACTGGAATATGTTGAGTCTTTGGTGAGGATAAGGTCCCTGTTTTGAAAAGCATGGTGTGGTGAAATGATGAAGAACGATGGGACCAAATATTTGAAAATTTATAGGCGCGACCATACACTGAGAGGAGAAAGCGGCCTAGGTTTTGAACAAGTGCAATTGAGCTGAATAAACATGGTAAATCCCAATATTTAAATAAATCAAGTCTGAGTCTAATTATATAATGTATAAACTTTTAAATATTTTATCTTGCACGTTTGTTGTCAGTTTCGTGCATGGACTGATCCATTGGGATCATATGAACGGTGGCTACAAACTGGAACTGACTGGAAGTGAATTGGGACTCGTTACAATTTGTTCGAAATAAATTGTCCGTCTGAATCAATAGACGCAAATCGTTATTTAACGGTTAACGCGAAATGTGAGTAAATCTCACTAACTCTGCACAGTTATATTTTTATAACATATTTTTTAGAATTGTTAATCATCTGTTGATTGATGTGTGTTAACTGTTGGTTGAATTGCTTATGTATTGGTTGGAATTATAGATAACGATATATATATATAAATCGTTAATCGAATATTGATTCTGTTTATCAGAATATTTTATATTCGTGTTGTCTAACATCTGTGATGTAGGGAAAAGGTTGGAGGGGTCCAACTGGACTCCTCAATATTTATAATACTGTTCTGTTCATATATTGTAATATATGATGTGATATAAAATCTATTGTCGATTCTGTGTGTTGAATGATATCGATCACGGTTAGTTGATATTTTAAATACCGTAAGAAACACTGGGATGTAGAATAAAGGAAATTATTTGTAAAACAAAGATAAGGAAAAAAAGATTTGTAAAACAAATGTGGAAAGGATTATTTATTTAGAAAATAAATAGAATAAAGGATTATTTATTGGGAAAATAAATAAAGGAGTTATTAGAATCGAGTTAATCGAAAGGAGTTAATCGAACATAGTTAATCAAAATGGAGTTAAATAGAAATTGGAAACTAACTAGAGATTAATAAATTGAATGGTTTCCTGAGTATCGATCATAATGTTGGTTTCGGCCTTCGGGGTTTATACTTAGGAAGTCGTTCTCTTGTTAGTTTATAGTTAGAGTCTGATAGATGTGTAAGAATAGTGATACGTAATTAAGCCATGGAAATGTTTTCTAGCGTTAATAACATATATTTTCTAATTATAGAAAATAAGGAAATATGAATATATATATATATACGGTTGATGATTGATCGATATAATTTCCATCTGGAAATAATATCGTTGTTTGCACACGTATTTTTCTTTGATAGTTAAATCACCGACTATCAAAGTTTTGACCATTTTAACGTTGTTAATATGGAGAGACCGGTTGGATTACTATTCGAAGAACCACTCCGTATTGGCATAAGCGTTGCGAATCATATATGCCAAAGATAATTGAAGATGGAGTTATGCAAGGGCTATCCTGTTTACAGAATAGTGCCTTCGGTTTGTCCTGTCCCAGGACGACCTGTATGGAAGAATGTCTGACAGAGTGTTTCTGTTAGATCACGTAAGTTGATCGTTTCAAACGTATTTACGTTGGTGGCGGAGGAATTCGTTTCTGTTAGCTTTATACCCATGGTATTTTTGGATAAGTCAATTTGTGATTTGGTGGGTATGACGATGTGACATTCTAAGTAAATGAGGATGTGACATGTAAAAGATAAGCGTAGCTTTTAGCCTCACATCCGGCAAATGACAGAAATCGGGCAAGCAGCATGGCTATGTAGGTCGCACCTATTAGGGTGTATAATCACCTGATCTAGAGTTTCATTTACTTCTAAAAATCTATTGTTGATGCTGTCCCATTCGAGAAACGGTTGCTGATCCCAACCGTTGGTGATATACATTCGATACACTCAAGCGAAATGAGTGGTCGGTCATGTGTGGCCGGGTTGCAAGATGTTCTTGTTGAACCCATTGTATTCCTTTCTAGAGGTACACTAGCGAAAGGTGGTTCCATACCTTGTCATAGTTGGAAATCCATTACCCGATACGTGCTTGCGGTTTTGATTGTATACTATATATGTAGAATGTGAGATGTAAGCATTTCTGCTAGATGATTATTATATTGCGGTTGATAGACATTATTATAATATCAAAAGGTTTTTGATATAAAGATATTTTGGATTCTCATAAGGGAAAAACCCATTCCGTTATACGGCGTGGTCTTATGAGATATCGTTTACTTGTTCAAACTGTTTTAAACTGTTTTACTTACACCTGTCCCATGACTGACCCGAAGTTTATTTTTTTTTGTTTTCCCTAAACTCTTGGGTGCCCAATTTTGTACGGGCAGTCAAGTAGTCAGGAATTTACAGATACTTAAAGAGCTGGAGCAGGAGGCTTCAGGATTATATAGCTATTATTATTCCGTTGTGTTGTAAGTGTTGTACTTTGATAATGATGTGTATACATATACAGATTTATATTTCAAGGATATGTTATCTATTATATGTTATTCGTTCCGCTGTGAGGTTCGTGTTACTTTGATGTTGTGTTCTTCTTCTTCTTCTATTCTAAGTTTCTATCTTATCTATCCTCACCCTCTAATTCCTTTCTAATAGTTTCCTGGATTTCAGTGCAAATTGGGTTGGACTTGCATTATTTGGTCAGCTCAAATTGGACCGGATTTTCGGGTCATTACAGTTGGTATCAGAGCTTCAGTTAAGTATTTACCTTGGCTCTGTGGCGTGACTCAGTAGAGATAGGGTTAGTAATACCCTAGATTGAGTTGAGTGTGTATATACGAGAGAGCGTATTTTTTATTCAATATAAAATGATTTTATATTGTGGAGATTTATTGGGTGAGTTGTTTATGGATTATGGTCGATCAGTTGATCCACTGTATCGATAGGAGTTTATAAACACTTGAATACGATGAACCATCATGGTATGTTTTGAAAAGAGGGTAAATGAAATAATTTTACCCAAAATTATATTTTGATATAAAGGATTTATATTGAAATGATTATAATATATAGGATATATTGGTTGTTATTATAATCAAGTAAGATTATAAAAGTAAAATGGTTATATATATAACCAAGTAGAATTCGTATAAGTGTTACGAAGCGAATTAAATCTGAAATTAGAATCAGAATGGGAATTAAAATTCCTAGAATTTGAAAAGGTGTTTGTAAATGGAATTGAATTGAGTATAAGAGAAATTTAAGATCCTAGGAGATTTTAAATTGTTTACAAACATTGGAATGATATTTTGATGTGATTTCAAAATGGAAATGGTTTAAGAAATAGTTTTGAAAAGTGATATAGTATTGAACTTACTTTGATCGCTAGGAAATAAATTCCGACGGTGCATCATCGGTGTTCATTTTCGAGTTCTAAGTGAGGGATTACTATCAAAGATATTGTTTTTGAATTGTTTTGAGAAAAACAAGTTGGTTTGAAATTCCAGAAAAGGAAGTTTGATTTTTGAGAAAAGCAAAGCTGTTTAAAACTCCCAAGAAAAGACTATTTGAAATAAAACCAAATTTAATAAAAATTGTGGAAGTAATTTGGAATTAAAGTAAAGCCAGTTAAGTGGTAATTGAACTTGAATTGAAATAAAATGATATCGAGACAAATTGGATTTGTGAGATTTGGATTTGAAATGTCATTGGATAATGGAGTATGAATTTGGAGTTGATAATGGAATTTGAGTTCAGCACGAAATTCGACTTAGTTATAAGCGAATGATTGTGTTAAAGATAAATTGGTTTGAGATCAAGTTGGAAATGTATTGGTATGTGCAGAATTGGTAACACATGGAAAAGATATACTGATATGCCGACAAAAAGGTACAAGTTTATATTTCATATGGTATGAGATTTTTATGAGCCGAATTGGCAAGCCGCTTGGCTGTTTGATTTTCTTTTGGGTTGGAGATGGCCTAGAGAGGCGAGTTGTGATTGTACTAATTGAGCTGTACAAAGGAGATGCTGGCGAAATTTTTCGAAAAGTTAAGGTGTTAGAAAATTTTCAGGGTTTTTGAAAATTTTCGTTGATAAGAATTAAATTAATAATTTAATTGAAATTAAATTAATTCAGTTGAAATTGGAGTTAAGAAGTAAACGATAGTTTTAACCAGTTAATATGGTTTGTTTTCTACCTTAGCAATTTCGAGGACGAAATTATTTTAAGTAGGGAAGAATGTAATGACCCGTATTTTCATGGTGTAATAATTAATTAATTTAATTATTATTATAGTGATTAGGGAATTCAAATGGTCGATTAATTAAATTATATTGAATATTTAATTAAAATAATAATTAAATAATATATTTAATTCAGAAATAATCAAAATTGGTGGAATTCACAATAAAATGTGAACTGGACAATTTATAATATATAATTCGGTTTAGAGTTGAAATATATTAATGAATATATTATTTAAACGAAGTTTGAACGTATAATTATATTATAATTATAATCGAGCTCGAAATGGCGCTGCAGTTCGTTATTTGGCGATTTGAACTTCAACTGAATATACAGAAGTTGTTTTAAATTGGATTTCTGTGAAACAAGAAACGTTCAGAGCAAGTGAAATATATTTTTCTAGTGGAAGAGAAAAAATCGGGATTTCGTCATGTAGATTTTGATTTACGGCCAAATCAAATTTTAAAAGAGTCGCTGTGGAATCGTTTATGAACCATAATGATATATTTAATTTTAATTAAATATTGGGTTCAAATTTAGAAAAACCCTTTGAGACGTAGTGATAATTTAATTTTTAGAATTTTACTGTAATTTTTAATTGATTAAATACACAACTTTTTATTTGGAGTATTTTACACCCTTAACCAATACATAAAGGGTTTCTCAATATCAGTTAATCTACCGGTATTATTATATTTTTGGGATCACGGCACGTTACTCGATTTAATGATATTTTCATATCAGTCCATGGACAAACAGAGTTTCGTATAATGGGGTCCTCTAAAATGTAAAACAAATATCTCTTATTCCATTCATTGGTCAAACATAAGGGCACGCAGCCTTCTTTTCAGCCTCTATTTTTCTTCGAACCCCAGCAAGGACGTGGAGCAATTTTAATCAAAAGAAAAGCCGTTATAAATTAATTCTTCAAATGTTTAACCTAAGCCATTTTCTCGTACCAATATTACACAGCCGCCATCAATATTTCCCACAAACCCAAATCACAACGATTGAAAATCATTTCAAATTCAAATAAAATCCCTTAAATCCCCAAACAAGTATTTTTGCATCCCTGAATCGATTCTCCTCACATCTGGGTGATACAGCAAGGCGCAACAAAGGTTTTTGTTCGCTGCTTTTAAGGAGGCGTTAGACTAGGGCATCGCTTTCTTCGAGAGTGAGACAGTGCGAAGTCGATTGGAGAGTGGCATGATATTAGTTGCGAAGAATCTCTACTGGCATCGATTGTTGGGTGTAGCTCGATGTTGTTGTTTGCACCTGTCTACTGGGTGTCGTGCTGGCCTGAGAACAGAGACCGATGGTGGATGCGTGTTTGTCGAGGGTGGCACCACGAGGTGGGAATATAGGCGAGAGGTTGACATGTGAGTTCGTGAATGGTGATGAAGGCATTGGTTTTCATGCAAAGAAAGGAAGGAAGTGGGAGTAACGAAGTGGTTTGTTTGGGGTTTAAAGAGAGAGAATTAATGTGAATGGGTTGTTGTTCATTGGAGTTTTCAGTTTTGTGGAGTGAATGATGCCCAGGGCGAGGTGTTTGCGAAGGAAGGAGGAATGGTGTACTCGGCTTATGAAACCATGGAGTAGTAGGGGAAAGGGGAGGAAGCCTGTACGTTTTTACAAGAGGAGGAGAACAGGTCATGTAATCGGAAAAGGGAATAACACTGGAGTGTATATTATGATGTATTGAATGAAACAGTTTGAGTACAGTGATGGTCTGAATGAAAATGTGTATACAGTGGAGTAAGAAGGGTGGAAATGGTATAGGGGAGTGTACTGTTAAAACGTGGTTGTTATGTGAGAAGAAATGCAAAGCCAATTGTTTTGTGAAGGTGTGGTAATGCCCGGAGGAGACGGAGATGTATATATTCACGGAAGTAGTATAAGATACTGGAGTATGTTGAGTCTTTGGTGAGGATAAGGTCCCTGTTTTGAAAAGCATGGTGTGGTGAAATGATGAAGAACGATGGGACCAAATGTTTGAAAATTTATAGGCGCGACCATACACTGAGAGGAGAAAGCGGCCTAGTTTTTGAACAAGTGCAATTGGGCCGAATAAACATGGTAAAGCCCAATATTTAAATAAATCAAGTCTGAGTCTAATTATATAATGTATAAACTTTTAAATATTTTATCTTGCACGTTTGTTGTCAGTTTGTGCACGGACTGATCCGTTGGGATCATATGAACGGTGGCTACAAACTGGAACTGACTAGAAGTGAATTGGGGCTCATTACAATTTGTTCGAAATAAATTGTCCGTCTGAATCAAGAGACGCAAATCATTATTTAACGACTAACGCGAAATGTGAGTAAATCTCACTAACTCTGCACAGTTATATTTTTATAACGTATTTTTTAGAATTGTTAATCATCTGTTGATTGATGTGTGTTAACTGTTGGTTGAATTGCTTATGTATTGGTTGAAATTATAGATAACGATATATATATATATATATCGTTAATCGAATATTGATTCTGTTTATCAGAATATTTTATATTCGTGTTGTCTAACATCTGTGATGCAGGGAAACAGGTTGGAGGGGTCCAACTGGACTCCTCAATATTTATAATACTGTTCTGTTCATATATTGTAATATATGATGTGATATAAAATCTGTTGTGGATTCTGTGTGTTGAATGATATCGATCACGGTTAGTTGGTATTTTAAATACCGTAAGAAATACTGGGATGTAGAATAAAGGAAATTATTTGTAAAACAAAGATAAGGAAAAAAAGATTTGTAAAACAAATGTGGAAAGGATTATTTATTTAGAAAATAAATAGAATAAAAGATTATTTATTTAGAAAATAAATAGAATAAAGGATTATTTATTGGGAAAATAAATAAAGGAGTTACTCGAATCGAGTTAATCGAACATAGTTAATCAAAATGGAGTTAAACAAAAATTGGAAACTAACTAGAGATTAATAAATTAAATGGTTTCCTGAGTATCGATCTGATGTTGGTTTCGGCCTTCGGGGTTTATACTTAGGAAGTCGTTCCCTTGTTAGTTTATAGTTAGAGTCTGATAGATGTGGAAGAATAGTGATACGTAATTAAGCCATGAAAATGTTTTCCAACGTTAATAACATATATTTTCTAATTATAGAAAATAAGGAAATATGAATATATATATATATATATATATATATATATGGTTGATGATTGATCGATATAATTTCCATATGGAAATAATATCGTTGTTTGCACACGTATTTTTCTTTGATAGTTAAATCACCAACTATCAAAGTTTTGACCATTTTAACAGTTGTCAATATGGAGAGACTGGTTGGATTATTATCCGAAGAACCACTCCGTATTGGCATAAGCGTTGCGAATCATATATGCCAAAGATAATTGAAGACGGAGTTATGCAAGGGCTATCCTGTTTACAGAATAGTGCCTTCGGTTTGTCCAGTCCCAGGACAATCTGTATGGAAGAATGTATGACAGAGTATATCTGGTAGATCACGTAAGTTGATCGTTTCAAACGTATTTACGTTGGTGGCGGAGGAATTCGTTTCTCTTAGCTTTATACCCTGGTATTTTTGGATAAGTCAATTTGTGATTTGGCGGGTATGACGATGTGACATTCTAAGTAAATGAAGATGTGACATGTAAAAGATAAGCGTAGCTGCTAGCCTCACATCCGACAAATGACAGAAATCGGGCAGGCAGCATGGCTATGTAGGTCGCACCTATTAGGGTGTATAATCACCTGATCTAGAGTTTCATTTACTTCTAAAAATCTATTGTTGATGCTGTCCCATTTGGGAAACGGTTGCTGATCCCAACCGTTGGTGATATACATTCGATACACTCAAGCGAAATGAGTGGTCGGTCTTGTGTGGCCGGGTTGCAAGATGTTCTTGTTGAACCCATTGTATTCCTTTCTAGAGGTACTCTAGCGAAAGGTGGTTCCGTACCTTGTAATAGTTGGAAATCCATTACCCAATACGTGCTTGCGGTTTTGATTGTATACTATATATGTAGAATGTGAGATGAAAGCGTTTCTGCTAGATGAATATTATATTGCGGTTGATAGACATTATTATAATATCAAAAGGTTTTTGATATAAAGATAATTTGGATTCTCATAAGGGAAAAACCGGTTCCGTTATACGGCGTGGTTTTATGAGATATCGTTTACTTGTTCAAACTGTTTTACTCACACCAGTCCCATGATTGACCCGGAGTTTATTTTGTTTTGTTTTCCCTAAACTCTTGGGTCCCCAATTTTGTACGGGCAGTCAAGTAGTCAGGAATTTACAGATACTTGAAGAGCTGGAGCAGGAGGCTTCAGGATTATATAGCTATTATTATTCTGTTGTGTTGTAAGTGCTGTACTTTGATAATGATGTGTATACATATACAGATTTATATTTCAAGGATATGTTATCTATTATATGTTATTCGTTCTGCTGTGAGGTTCGTGTTACTCTGATGTTGTGTTCTTCTTCTATTCTAAGTTTCTATCTTATCTATCCTCACCCTCTAATTTCTTTCTAATAGTATCCTGGATTTCAGTGCAAATTGGGTTGGACTTGCGTTATTTTGTCATCTCAAATTGGACCGGATTTCCGGGTCATTACAATAGTGATGGACCGGAAAATTTGATAGCCTTTCTGAAACGCTGTAAAAGGGCAGAAACTCTATGAAAGGCATACTAATGGACCGAAAGGCATAATGATGGACCAGAAGCTTTGATACCATTTGTTAAACGCTGTAAAAGGGTAGAAATGCTGTGAAAGTATATTGATGGACCAGAAGGCGTAATGGTGGACCAGAAGCTTTGATAGCGTTTCCGAAACGCTGTAAAAGTGCAGAAATGCTATTAAAGGCTGGAAAATGATGTGAAATGGAATATCGACCAAATAAAGTATGTTTTTGTATCGATGATGGTTAAAGCTTCGATCCGAATTCATGCAGGAATGCTAGAAGTGTTGTGAAGTGTTCGTTGATCGATGAAACACAACGAATATGCAGATGACTCAAAGATGCTGAGTTTGTGGATAATGGTTGCTCGAGAAGGCACTTGAGCTATGGATATTCTCCGATGATGACGACTCTAGATATCGAAGGATGAGAAATTACTGTTGTCGTTGGTTCTAGCGTACTCAAAGCAGAGGTATAATAGGGATGCCTAGAAGACGGTTGGATGGTCGAGTACCATGGGCAGTCATGATGGGCCTAGAGATATGAGTCACGATGGCGTATGGAGTTTTTGCTAAAACCAGGGTTTACCATTAGCCCTAGACGAATGATATGATGTTGAGCCGGTCATACGATTAACGATGGTTTCAAAGCAGGATTGGCGGTGATAACCAGAGTAATGGATGATGATTATTTTGCTTCTATCGTCTTGTGTAGATTATTCGACGTCAAAGGAGATATCTCTTGGGTGCTTGTCTGATGTTGGTTTAGGCCTTCGGGGCTTGTGCTTGGGAGATGTCGATATCGATTAGGATGGTCTACGCTTGATAACTAATTTCTGTGAAGGTACTGTTTGTTCCTACTTGATTGTTGTAAAGGCTATCAATTTCAAATGTGGAGAAGACAGGTTTAGGTTCTTCTCTATTGATGATGGTAGATTAATTGATTAATCTTCCTATTCTCATATGCTTTATTGATGATGTTACATAGCTATTTTATCGCTCATTAAGACTGTTGTCTGACTCAAGGTTTTATGTTTTCTCTTATTACCTTGAGCTGTTTATCCATGATGTTGTGGATGGGCAGAATAAGTGGCAGGTGGCATATGATTGATCTTCATGAGAATGATGCTGCCAAGTGACGACGAGTTGGACGCTTACGTATTAGTTTTCTATTACCTACTATATGATTTTTTGTTGTTATGTTGATGTATGCTATGAGTGACTTATAGTAAGGCAACTTTGTACAGACGCTTATAGTGCTATCAAATTTTGTACGGATTCTTCGTGGTGATATGTAAAAGTTTAAGATTCTGCTAAATTCTGCTTCATTATTATTGCCTATTGTATTTGTTCTATTATATTTTATCCTTACGCTGTGAGGTATACGATAGGTTCCGCTTATGTTATTATACCGTGTTGATCGTCCATAACTATATGCCATATCTTTTCAACGCATTATTTTCCTTGTTAAGTGCAGTAGTTGTGGGCAGCCGTCACAAAAACCATGGACCGAAGCCCGAATAACTAATTCCAGAGAAATCCGAGAGAGCCTAAAATCAAGAAAACCATAATTGAGGAGAATATTATTAGAGAGTCATAAAATCTAGTAGCCAAGAAACTGAAGAAAGCCAAAACCAAAAATCCACAAGAAACAAATCCAACATCCAAGAGACCAACCAAATCCAAAACCAAGAAACCGAAATATCCACGAAGCTGAAAGATCAAAGCCACTAGCCGCAAGCCACAAAATATTGATGCATGGGAGACTTGCATCCAAAACATCAGAGATAGTAAGTAGTTTAGTTGATCACAATGCCATCGGGACGATTGCTGGTCCGAGGTCTACCCTGATTCCTCGAAGTTGGTTGAGCTTGTCCTGGCACCATAGCCCAAGTTCGACCAAACCATGACAGATCTCCGCGTCTGATACACTCTTCTATCAGGTCTTGAAGATGTCAGCAATCGTTCATATCAGGACCAGTGACATCGTGAAGCATGCATTGTCTACCAAAATATCTTTCTCTTTAGGTTGACTCCCTCGCGGGAGGCATTGGGAAAGGAGTAATGGGATGAACTTCTCGAAAAATCTCCTCAAGGGTATGGGTGAGTTCAGAGTAAGACGGGAACTTGAGTCATCTCCAATCCTGGTTGCGATCATTCCCCGAGGAGTGTTGCTCAGAAGTAGTAGATACTTTAGCCTTCTTGGAGTCGGACAGTTTCCCGTCTGCAGCAGCATTAACATCGAGGACTTTTTTGTTGTCAACCTTAGCATCTTCTTCGCAAAGGAACCTTTCTGCTTCGAAATAGAGTTCTCCGAGGCCCCTCGACGGGTCCCGATGCAGTGAAGTCTTGAAGTCATATTTATCCATAACACCTGATACTACGACCTTCAAAATTATGGAAGGGTTTGGTCTGTCAGTCGAAGCGACCGCAGTGTTGAACCGTTTCAAGAATTTAGCAGAGTCTCGCCGGACTTCTTCCTGATACCATTGAGAGTCCTCACGCTTTTCGTGCGAGCTATGTTGACTCTAAACTATTCCACAAATCGGGTAATAAAAGCGTTCGAAGAAGTAATGGAGTCTACTTCTAGCTGGTTGTACCGCATTGCAGCTATATCCGTTAAGAAATGCAAAAATACTTGGATATAACATTTTTCGAAGCAGAGAGAGAACTTCCATATGTCGAATGTATCTCATGAGGTGAGCGGTGTGGTCTTTGCGACCGTCATAAGGGTCCAACACCAGTAGCTTGAAATACAGTGGGTTACGAGAGTTCGTGATATCCAAAGAAAGCGGACTGCAAGTCACACAATCCAAGTCCGTAGAAAAGGCACTACCTCGAGTGAACCAACGGATGACATCGACAATCTATGACCCATTTCCGAAAGCAAGCAGCTGATTTAAATTATCCAAAGTGACACTGGTGCCCTTAGTGTTTAAGTCCAAGTAAGGGATTAGTTGATTGAGGAGAACGCCCGGTTGAATTTCAGCCTAAGGAACCATATCGGGAGCAATCCTAACTCCCGGAATCGCGGGAGCACTGCCATCCAAAGCTGCGTGCACTGGCGCTTGAGAAACATTACAAACAGCGGAGCCTACGACTTAATGGACCAAAGAGCCATAGGCTAGAGCAACATCGGGATTAGGAGTGCCCCCAAGGGTAGCAGGACCGACACCATTCCGAGGAACGACGTCAGCTTGCCGATTAGTTTGCGGGGTTTTCCCTAAGTCCCGAGTCGCAGGTGAAAGAACATTAGTACTAGTTCCAATAATGTTTGCCTGGTTAGTCAGCCTCAAAGTGTTCCTTATCCTATCTTCAATACGAGCAAGAAAGGTATTGAAAGCATCTTCCTATCGCTCAAGTCGAGCGTTCAAATCCGTAGCCAAGCTCTTAATCATTCCATCGATGTCTTCTCGAGTAACATAGTTCGATGGAACTCCAGTCGAAGAAAGCTCTTGACTTTCTTTTTCTCCTGCCGCCTCTTAAGTTCCAGTGATAGCTTGAAGCTTTTTCACTTAGTCATGGTGTGTAACACCCCATGCTTTTCTGCACCTAAATTATGACAAAAATCAAAACTTGAATACATCCAAGCATGGAGCGTGTATATCTGGTACCTGCAACAAATGAGCATGAACATAATCTATGTACGATAAATATAACTTACAGCGGAAACAAAATAGGATAACAAGTATTAACCCAAGTAACTACCTTTTTCAAAGTAAGTCACTTTGCCAATATCGAGCATGAGAGAGAACGAGAATCGAAATCCAAACTTAAGCACATGTGAGAACCTGACCTTCTCTAGGCAACCTGAGAGGTTGTAATGAGGAGGGGGAGGGGTCCGAATAACAAGTTCTGGTGACTAAGATATTTACAACACAGGTTATAGTACACAGATGTATCTCGTTTGGTTCAACCCAAGATGTATGCCTAACCAGGTTAGTGATTCTAGCCCAAACTAGAAAATGTTTACACACAACTTTACTAACCTTTCCCAAAATAGTATTTCCAAAGTTTAATACCAAGATAGGACGTTTACATGTATTTTTGTGAAGCCTTTATACCAGAACATATCTGGTTTATTTAATCGAGAGTGGGCTCCTAATTACGGGGTTCCTATATCCATGTACTTTCATTCGCTTATCCTTCATCATTTATTGTCTAACTATCAGTGATAGATAGGGTGGATTCTTCCTGATTGCTTAAGACCCTAGGCGGACCTATTGGTCGCTTATTGACCCCCGAAATATATTCAACGTTATCATAAACTAGAGGGCACTAGCTACTGGCCCTACTAGTTAAGGCTTCTGTCACTCACACATATACCCTTGCCTACATAAGGTGAGAGAAGATATTTTATCGTTCGCTATACCTTCTAGCTGACCTTATTATATATAATCTCCTTAGTCGCTGAATACTTCCCGTAGGGTAGGTAGCCATATCTGACATTTTTAGTTTTCAGGTTTGGGTAGACCTACACACACATGACATTTAAGACCCTAAACTGAAAGACCTACTCTCAGGTGGACTTCTTGACCCAAGCCACTTAAGACCTATGGAAGTAGACTATACGCGAAGATTATTAAGTTCGCCCCCATTTTCCTTTAACACCTTTCCCTATCGGCATAAAGTAGGCAACGTTACTAAGTTATTCCCATTTAGTCTCACTACACGGAAATACTATACATGATTCATTCCTTTTGTCATGGGTTTATATGGTTAATAATGTTCTTGTATTATTACCTTACCGAGTCTAACTATATTTTCTGTTTCCATTATTATTAGTAAGGAAGGTTATATTCCTTTTTCCCACGGATATTTATTTAATATCTTCCCTAATTTGGACTTAGTATTTAAATGTCAATCAATATCCATTAATCCCATTTTTGACACCCATTTACTTTCCATTTCTATGTTTATTGCCCTTTATGGCCATAACAGTCATATTTTCCTAAGGCAACCATTTATCCTTAATTCCAATTGATTACAATTAATGTCATTTATGAGCCTAACGACCATAATTTTCCTAAGACATTAATTACAATGAAATATCCTTATTTTATCAGTTCCAAATATATTTAATTGTTGTACCCCAACATACATTTCTAATTTTATTTATTTATTTATTTTCTGCCTGTTATAAATGTGTGTGTGTGTGTATATATATATGTATATATATGCACCGGGCCTCTCACATTAAGTTGAGTACTTGTGGATGCTGGAATTACCGGTCGGTTCCGGGTAGGCTTCTACCACAAGTTGAACTTAACCTCGTGTTTTAGTACATTTATATTAATGTATTAGACCTCTCACATTAAGCTGATACATGTGGTGGGTGGATTTGTCAGTTGGTTCCGGGCAGGTTATACAACAACTGAGCTTAACCTCGTGTCTAAATGCGATTATAATTCAAATTTCTTAATTAGGGTGTACAACATTTATCCTATATAAATTTAGGAATTTTAACCATTATCCTTTCATATTCACTTTCCCCATTTAACAATTGGTTACAATTCAATTGATTTGTGATCTTATTTATAACAATTAATTATACTGATTGCTACAAATGGTCACCACAAATATATTTATTTAATATGGAATGAAATTTACATATATGATTCCATAAATGTATATTATTCCAACAATCAAACATTCAATACAATGTATATTTTACTGTTTTACGCTAATTTGGACGGATAATATGTATATATATTATTTATGTTTTCGTGCGGTCAATGTAGTTATTATTTTCATTATTCTTATTCTTATTTTTAAATTAATTGATTTGGTTTAATCAATAACCAAACATTTCCTTTTTATATTCAATTTTGTCACAAGGTTTCAAATCTTAAGAAAAGATCGTTAGCCATAATTATTGTAAACTATGTCTGATTGGTAAAATCGGCATACCCCAAATTCACAAGAAATACATATGTGTATATATATATATATATATATATATATATATGTGTGTGTGTGTGTGTGTGTGTGTGTGTGTATGTGGAATACATGATGCAAACTACACATAAATATTTGTTTTAATATTTACACGTACGTATGCACCACTTTTCCTTTTTAATTCTTTTTGTCATATTTCTTGTGAATCCAAAACGACATCATTTTGTTCAAAAGGTGGAAAATGACATATTTACAACAATTAAGCCAAAACCCAACAATATTGAATACAAATATGTATAATTATAGTCACATAATTTAACAATCATATCTTTCCATATTCACATATTTTACCAATTTCATCTTTTTTACCCAAATTCACATATCTCATTATGTAACACTAAGCTAAAAAATCTGGAATGTAACTACATGTAATTTGTGTTTACTGGGACAGATTTCCAGATCTACAGTGTTATGCAGCTGCCACAATATATATTATAACATAATTGTAATATATTTCATGACATAACTATATGAATAAGTGCAAACAAGTTTAAGAATTCATACAATTCATTTTATGCGTAGCCATAATGACAATTCACAAATTCTAATACTTTTTATAACCAGATCTGATTTGTGTCAATCTAATTACAATAATTTATTTACCAGATTTGATAGGCATAAGCATAAGAATTCAATCTATTACAAATGAGATAAATACATTATTATAAATGTATATATAAATTTATCACTCACCTTATAGCCTCCAAATTCAATTGTATGAACCTTTTTGGCCTACAAATTCCCAAATTCTTATAAATCTACAATTTATCTAGAAAGGGGAAAATTTTAGATCTGTAGAAATGTAAGAAAATGGAAAAGATGAGAGAATCTATTGTTAAATGTTGATTTGCATTTCATTAAATCTACTTGCCATATCAATTTCATATGAATTGGATTTGATTTGATATGTATGAATATAGAATTTAGATTTGGAGAGAGAGAAAAATGGTAGAGCTCCGCTGCTTCTACAGATTTATATAGAAAAAGAATGAGGCTCTACCCCTTTATTTATAGGGGTGGAATTGGCCTTGGACCGTTAGATCTATTTTCATTAATATTTGTCCATTCATATATAAATTTTATATGACAAAACCCTAGTCGTCACTGCTTGGCTCGACCAAGCAGTCGCAGCCAGCAGTCCACCGCCCCGGTCGACCGCTTGGTCGACCTGGCAGTGAGGTGGTTAGAGTAATTAATTCTTATTATATTTTAATTATTCTGTTTTATTTATTTTTCGTCCGTTTTCGTATTTTGTCCATAACTTTTTCATGCGGACTTCGTTCGCAAAACTCCAGACATGAAAGTTGACCAAAATTCTGAGACGAATGCAACTGTTAAAGTTTCGTGGTCAAATTCCATCATTTGCAGAAATTACTATTTTTGAGCTTTAAATAAACTAACTATTTATTATCAAAATTCTGGGTTGTTATATTCTTTCGCCCTAGAAGGAATTTCGTCCCGAAATTCTGACATCTAGTTATCCTATCCTACACAACCAATTTGTGTACATTTACTTTGCAACCATGTGTATATATGCATGGTGTACATAATGTAATTCAACCATAAAACATGCATGCAAGATGATTTTAAATTGGGTCCTCTATTTGTATGCATTGATATTTTTAAAACACTTTTAAAAACATGATCAAAACATCCTAAATATACTGATAGTTCTATATGAATGCAAATTTTGAGAACTCTTTTTCATTCATTACCTTCACACAATTACGAATAAAAGTGTGAAGCAACCAACTTTGCATCTAGACCCTACCATCCAGAACGTCACGCAATCTAATTGTTCCCTATTTAATTTCTCCTAAACCGAAAAAATGAAATCCAAGCGAAGAATTTTAACATTTCTTCCACTTACAAATATTTCGTTTCCCGCCCTATAATGGAATTTTCTCCTCAGTTACCTAAAATACTCAAAATTTTCCATCTGTAGACTGTAAAGGAGGTCTAAAACAAGCTCTAAAACATAAAACGAGCTACTTAGCTTGCGTACATCATTGACAAGGTATGGAAACAACGTTTCCATGGCTAAAACAGTCTTTTCCATGTTGTCGTTAACGTTTTTATCGTATCGTCGGTCCTATTGCACCGTTAAAACGTGCACACAAAACATGCTAACATCTTCCTTACGATATTCATGTGACCAAAAATCAGAAATTTTCGTAAAAATAAATTCCTGCTTGAAAACTTGTCATGTCTATTTTGAAAATTTCCTTTCAAAACCGTTTCATTTTACTATAAAATAAGAAAATGATAAAAATATTTGTTTTGTTCAAACAACATTTTCCAAAAAATTCAATAATGTTTTTTGTGGAAATTTAAACGATTCAAGTCACATGTTGGCGAAAAAGGAACTCAGTCACGCCAAAAATGCGAAAACTGAAATCACACACAAAAGAGCAAAATAAATTTTAGTTTTAACAAGGAACAGTGATTTATTGATTTATATAACTATTACGAAAACAACGCAAAACCGGTCCTTTACTAAAATTTATCCAACATAGAATTATATTCTTTTCAGCTCTAGGATAACTGTTAGTTTAGATATGTATGAGATTTCATTCGAACAGGCATGCGTGAATGACATAGACATTTCTAGACTTATAAATCTCATTAATCTAAGTTGTGCGAATTAAAAAACACTAACAGTTACAAGCAAGAATCACCATAAAACCAAGAACCCAATGCTGGAAAGGGATAACAACAAAAAAACAACAAAAAAAAAACACCAAACTCCCCAAAAAAATGGCTATAAACAACGAAATGTCTTGCTTCCCGGTTGGAGCTCAAACCAATATTTATGATCTTTAATCAACCATATCATGGTAGCAAAAATACTCAATCTCGTGTTACCAACGCTGTTGGTGTTGTTTGGAGGTTCCCACATCGCCATCTCTTCTAAGAGAGAATGTATGATGAGAAACGAAACCTACCACAAAACTGCTTCTCATGGAAACCCACCTAATATTTCCTACAAACAACAGTGAATAGGAGAATTTACATAAAGTAACTCCATGAGACAACACACAAGAACAACAAGCTGAGTCAAATATGATGCAGTACCAAATGATGGTTACGCCACCGATCAAACAAAGGATTGATTTCTGCATCATGAGACAAATCTAGTCATAACTTCCCATTTATAGAACGATGTGCTAGTTGGGTCACATGTCTGCATCGGCAGTTCGAACATAGGTTCCCGAGCACAAAAACCAACATCAAGAAAAAGATATCTGCTGCACAATCTCTAAGGCCGGTCAAATAAGAGACCATACAAGTCCGCTTACAACACGGGTTCCTCTAAAATCTCATCGAGACTCTCCTCAGAAAAACCATCCAAAGATAGCTTAGCTTCATCTCCGAAACGACGATCACGTTCGAAAGAACCTATTCAAATAAAGTATAGCAAAGGCGGATGCATCACAAACAACAACCCTATTCTAAGATCTCGAGCAATGGACCGGCGCAAGTCCACTGCCTTGCCAAATTTTCTTAGCCCTAAAGTGGTGAGACCTTTTTACTCATTCCGATCCACCAAATGGCCTCTACCTAAGGAGGAGACTTTAATGGTGGGAGTGGGATCAGATATTGCAATTAGGTAATGTAGGCCAAGAAATGGTCGGAGAGAAGAAATTAGACCTTGGAGTATTAGTGAGGCAAGAACTAATGCGCAAACAAGTGCGAAAAAGAGAAGACTAGGCGACAACAAGGAAAGAGAAGAATAGAGATATGATTCGGCTAGATGAGGAAGAAAGGACGAAAGAAGGAAGTTAAGGGGTAATTTGGATGCAACTTTTACGGTTGAGTCCTTGGTCCAAGTTGTACCAAACTTATCAACTAATGGACCATCCTAGTATAGCACTAAATGGTCAACTACCAAATGGGCTTTGGACAGAGGTTGGACCTTGACCTTATTAGGCCGGATTATAACATTAATCGTCTTGAATTATCTTTTAAGATTCGAAGCGAACCGAAAAACAGTTAACCTCAACACCATGTATTTAAAGACCGTAGTTAACTCCGAACCAACTCCAAAAATGTATAGTCTCAACAATGATACTGCGACCACTCAACATATGAACGAATTCCAAAAATAATTCAGCTAGAAATCCGTAATATAAATTAAAACGGATTTTCTCCTTACCTAGCTGACAGACGATTCACGAAATCGAATACCCCAAAATCCAAACAAAGGAATTTCCTTGGCCTTTTCGAAGAAAAATTTAACTTCTCCAAAAATGGAATTTTATTGTAAATTAACAGTTTCGTATTCATAAACCAATTTATAATTATTACTGTTATTTATATTCTAGTTATGTATTTCAATATAGGAATACATTTTCGTGTTCAAAAATATTAGAGCTTTAGAATCTTAAGGATTAATTGTGGTAATTTCAATAAATTATCCAATATGTATAGGAAGAGGTACACTACAAATTTCAAGGAATAAATATATATTGTTTTCCCGTTTAGTGGCAAATTTCTAGCTTTGTCTTTTTACCAATTAGACTATATTAATTAAATTTACATAATAGCCCTAAAATTTTGAAACACAAATAGATTAAGAATTTAAAACCATGTCTTCAAAACCATTTTCTGAAACCGTATTTCAAAACCGTTGAAATCCATTTTTATTTATCAAGTAGTTTTAAAAATAAATTTCCTCGGATACAAGGCCAAGAACTCAATTGAATGTTTCTACAAGGTAGATTTGGAAATCCAGCGAAGTAACAAGTGGATTCACCTCGTAATTATATTTTTGAAATGGATACGGAGTATTAACGTGCGGTTTTCCCCCTTTTGGATCAAGTAATGTTCCTAACTGGAACTGTAACAACCCATATTTTCAATAACCTGTTATAATGTAAATCGAGGCAGAATTTAATTATAAAATCTGAATCAAGGGAAACGGGCTATGCCATTGCGTTCGTCTCGGAAAAATACGTGAAATAGAGTCCGAGTTTTCGAAAATCGGAGTCCGTATGACCCGATTAAGGCCCAACGAAGTTTTCAGAAAATTTCCAAGTAAAAACAGATTTCAAATTCAAGTTTGAAATTGAAAATTAGGGTCAGATTGGGCCAGGTGGGAAAAATCCCGCCAGAACACCCAAGTCGACAGCCCTGTCGACTTGGGAGTCGACTTGGTTGGACCAAGTCGACAGCCCTGTCGACTTGGCTGTCGACTTGGCTCAGCCGGGCAGTCCTGCCTGGTGCACCATTTTGAGATTGTGTTGAGCTTGGGGGCCAGATTCGGTTTTGAGGGCTGAGATTGGAACTAGGGTTTAATCCTAAGGCCAAAACTAACCCTAATCTCTATAAATAAGACCCTAACCTAACCCTAAATCATCATTATTCATTCAAGTAACTAAACTATGGCAAAATCATCCCTCTCATGGCCTCCACTCTCTTCATAAAATTCCTAAGTTATTTCTATGAGAGATTTTCCATGCATACAAGTGTTTTCAAGCTTGTATGAGCATCATTAGCTTGCATTCAAGTCAAGTTTCCACATTTACATCATAAAGCAAAAGTTTTGATCACTTTGGCTTAGGGGTTTTTCTATTAAAGCTTGCATTTTGGGGTTTAATTGGTTGCATAAGGGCTTTCTTATATTTGCTATACACATTTGAGTCCTCATAAGCATTGTAAGCCCTATTCTACTTTCATACTTAAACTCTAAAGTTAAATGTATGATATGCAAGTTTAGATGCAAGTTTACTATGCTATGATATGCAAGTTTATCATGTTGTAATATGCAAGTTTATATGCAAGTATGTCATGTTATGATATGCAAGTTTATATGCAAGTTTGATATGTTATGATATGCAAGTTCATCATGTTATGTTATGCAAGTTTGATATGTTATGATATGCAAGTATGTTATGCAAGTTTGGGTTGAACATTTTGTTCATGCTATCATGTTATGCAAGCTTATCTTGGGTTTATGAACATAAAGCTTCAAGCTTTATGCCAAAGGTTGCATTTTGGCAACATGTAAGTTATCATATCTCTTATGATAACTTGCATGTGAGGCTAGATGCGAACTTATGGCCATTTTTACATGTCATTTATCACCATGTATCACCAATATGATAAGTTTGGTTTTATGCATGCTTTTGAGGCCTAATGCAAGTATATGAACATATGTACATTTCATATGCCACCATGTTGAACTTGTGGCTTTAACACTTTTATGTCATGATTATGCCAAGTTCCCTCTTTCTATCCTTTATGCGCTATTGCGATATGTAAGCGATGGGATTGCGTTTGGGGTTGGGTAAACTTAAAAGACATAAAAACATGAGCTTGGGAATTTACTTATTAAGTTAGGTCTACCCATTGGGAATTTACCTATTAAGTTAGGTCTACCCAATTGCTTGAAAAATTGTAACATGTTTTGGAAACATGATGGACATGACACTTAGAAAAGAGAAGTGTGACCAACTCGAGGTTGGGTTGAGTTTGTAGCGTAAACCTACCCGGAACCGACCGGCTTAACTAGTTGCTACAAACAATAGGACCCAATGTGAGAAGTTGGCCATGTTGTACCTTGAACCCGAGGTTAGACCATGTTGTGGTGTAAAGCTACCCGGACCCGCCCGGCTTAACTAGTAACCACAACAAAGTCTAATGTGAGAGGTTAAGGCGCATTAATTAATTAATGCCTCATGATTAGGGTTAAGTCATGGACCATTTAATACTTAACCAATTTGGGTTTGGTAGATTAATCGGGGTTAAGTCGTGAACTCATCGTTACACTTAACCAAGTTAATCCATGATTAGTCAAGGGGTTAAACCGTACTTAACCCACTAGAAAAATCCTAGCAATGGGGGTCCACTCCAGCAGTAATCCATAGTTTGTATCATCATGACCCTAGGGACTAGGCTAGGGTGGGGGCATGATTACTGGGCTGGAGGTAAGCGACCAATAAACGACGGCAGGGTGGTACGCCGATGTAGTTCCGGACGGACTATGGTCGTGCACGTAGTCCGTATTTGGAGAAGTCAAGCATGGGTACCAGTAGATCGAGACTGTGCACTCATGTTTATGGTGTCCAGGGGTTGGCACCCTAGGGCTTGATACACCCGAAGGGTGGACCCGGCACAGTTCGACTACAATTATGTTTGGGCCGTATTGACACCAACACGTGACGAGTTAGGCTTATAGGGAGCCGATCGACTAGACCGTTTGGTTGGACCTTGTGTTAGGGTCACTTCATGTTATTGGACCTCGTATGAGGGTCACTTCATGTTATTGGGCCAAAGCTTGGGCCAAGGGATCAATAATTGTTTATTCAAGTCATGTTAGTTTGCTAGTACACCTGTGGTGCAAAACCTTAATCCTGATTATGCGATGACACCTTTATCTACCTTGTTAGTTAATCATCATGCTAGTATGTTGTTATCCTTATGTTCATCCCTGCTGCTCATGACAGTTAACTTTATCAGTTTACATTGATTGTAGTAGGGCTTACTCAGTCTTTTTGACTGACCTGTTTTCTTTCGCCTCTTTTCTTCCGTTTCCCCCCCAGGTTCTCATGGAGGGAATATTGGAGCTTAGCTGGATTTCTGATCGCTTGCTTGTGGGATCTTAGCTCATGTACGGTCTTGACATGAAGCTAGCTATGGTTATCACTTATTTTGGGGATAGCACTTATGTATTTCAGTTTTTCAGTAGTGTTGTTTTTATCTAGACTTGTTTATTTGGAAAGTTGACATTATGATGTACCAGACTTGTTTTGAAATGGTTTAAAATCTTCCGCTGTTTTATCTATGTTATTTACATATATACATATGTTCTTGTTCTGCCTTGATATATCATTATGCATGTTTACCTGATTCAAACGCCCCTCCAAAGTCAGAGTGCTTGCAAGAGTCACCCTGGCGGAGGTGGGGTGTTACATTTGGTATCAGAGCATATGGTTTACGAGAAGGAACAAAAAGGTTTTTAGAAAACTTTTGGAAAACTATTTTCAAAACCAAGTATAAAGTATTTTCCAAAGAAAAGTCTAGTTTATTTTAAAGGCTATTCCCCAAAAAGCCATTAGCAAAATCCCTTCGTTTTTCTCTGTTCTGAATCTGTCTTTTTCTTCGTTTTCAGTATGGCCGATAACTTTGCTATTCCGAAGGGAGTACACGTACCTGTTTGGTATAGGAGACTTTTGGAGGCTAGGGCGACCGAAGCCGGCCCCGCAGATGCTCCTCCTCCTCCAGTAGTTAATGTTCCTCCTCCTCCTGTCGCTGAGGTTCCTCTTCCTCCTCTCCCTCAACATCCTCAACCTGACTTCGCAAAGACTTGCAAAGGTTTCAAAGCAATGGGTGGCAAGAATTTTCAAGGCACTGAGACTTTTGTAGAGGCCAGAAATTGGTTGAAAGAGACCGAGGATTTATTTGCTATCTTTGGGTTAGACGATCAGAGGAAGATCTTGTTGGCGGTTTGGCTTATGAAGGATGAAGCCGCTTATTGGTGGGAAGTCACCAATGGTACTAGGCCTGTTGAGACTTGGGCCGATTTCAGGGCAAGGTTCATGCTTAAGTTTCTATCTTCTGCTGAGGAGAATCTGCAAATGGAAAGGTTCATAACTTTGAAGCAAGGAGATATGTCTGTCAAAGAATATGTGAACAAGTTCAATCAGTTAGCTCGTTTTGGCTTGGATATGGTGAATACTCCTCAGAAGAAGGCTCTTCATTTTGCTAGAGGATTGAATGAGCCGTTGCAGGGATTGGCTATGTCATATATTCCCCATGGGGCCACGTTTGAGAGTTTGGTTGATATGGCGTTACTTCAGGGAGATGTCAAGAAAGAGACCAAGATGAATGATACTCAAGCCAAGAAGACTGATTCCCAGGGAAAAGGAAATCAGGGTAATCCAAGTGGACAAAGCAGTCAAGGCAATCAGAACAAGAACAAGAGTCAAGGCAACAAGGGGAACAACAACAAGGGCAAGAACAACAAGGGGAAGTGCCATTATTGCGGTTCAGTTGGGCATCTTATTAAGGATTGTAAGAAGAGGAAAAGGAATAATGGTGAATGCTTTTTCTGCGATAAGACTGGACATTTCAGTAAGGATTGCCCGAAGAAGCAAGGGCAAGGCCAGGGTCAGACTCAGCGTGCTGGACCTTCAGGAGGGCAAGTTCATGCTCTCAATACCGCTCCAGTTCCTGATCGAGGTAGTATTTCTGTTGAGAGCCTTGTATATATTTCTGATTTTCCAGTTCGTACCTTGTTTGATTCTGGTGCATCGCATAGCTTTATCTCATCTGATCTTGTTGATAGTTTGCACCTTAGTACTAGCTTGGTAGATGATCCCGTCTGTGTCTCAAATCCTATTGGGGGTTCCGCCCATTTGTCTATGATATGTGGGGATTTGAGGATCTCTATACTGAGTGTAGAGTTCTTGTGCAGTGCTTATGTTCTTGGTTTCAGGGGATACGGATTGATATTGGGCATGGATTGGTTGTCCAGATATGGAGCCATCCTTGATTGTGAGCATAGGGTTGTGAGGCTCGTGACTCGCCTCGGAAACACCCTAGAGATTTCTTGTAATCCGAGAGGTCCCGTCATGTTGTGCTATCTTGAATCACTCGACTCGTCAATGGAGACTCTTCAATCTGTGAGAGTGGTTCGAGAGTATCCGGATGTTTTCGATGAAGTTAGGGGGTTGCCCCCTAAGCGAGAGATTGATTTCCGCATTTATCTGGTGGATAATGCAAAGCCGGTTTCTTTGCCCGTTCGGCACATGGCTCCGCGTGAAAGGCGGGAGCTAAGTAAGCAAGTAAAGGAGTTGCTTGAAAAGAACTTCATTAGACGAAGCAAATCTGAATGGGGAGCGCCTGTGGTATTTGCTACCAAGGCAGATGGTTCTCTCCGACTTTGTGTTGACTATCGAGAATTGAATAAGCTGACTAAGAAGAACAGACACCCGTTACCAAGGATTGATGATCTCTTTGACCAGCTTGTCGGTGCTTCTGTTTTCTCTCAGCTTGATCTTGCTACTGGATTCCATCAGCTCAGGGTAGCTGAAGATAGTATAGACAAGACTGCGTTCAGGACTCCAGATGGATTCTTCGAATGGCTTGTCATGCCGTTCGGCTTGACTAATGCACCCGCATATTTCGTGGACATGATGAGTAGGGTGTTCAGGGAGTTCTTGAACAAGTTTGTCGTGGTCTTCGTAGATGATATTCTGATCTTCTCTAAGGATGAGGACGAGCACGCAAGGCATCTCGTGGAGGTGATGGATACGCTTAGAGCGCATCAGTTGAAGGCCAAGTTCTCCAAGTGTCACTTTTGGAGAAGGGAAGTTAGATTCCTTGGGCATATAGTATCTAAGCAAGGCTTAGCGGTGGATCCCGCTAAGGTAGTTGCAGTTCAGGATTGGAAGACTCCAAGGAATGCAACCGAAGTGAGAAGTTTTCTAGGTCTTGCAGGCTTTTACCGGAAGTTCATCAAGGACTTCGCGAAGATTTCCGTTCCTCTCACTAAATTGATGAAGAAGAATTTAGTTTTTGCTTGGAGCATAGAATGCGAGCTTGCTTTTCAGAAGCTCAAGAGAGCTCTCACATCAGCACCTGTTCTAGCTTTGCCCGATGGAGGGAAGTTATTTACAGTATACACCGATGCATGTGGCACGGGGTTAGGAGCTGTTCTGATGCAAGAGGGAAGAGTGATATGCTTTGGCGGTAGACAACTCAAAGTGCATGAGAAGAATTATCCCACTCATGACTTAGAGTTGGCAGCAATAGTATATGCACTCAAGGCTTGGCGCCATTATCTTCTGGGAGAAAGATTTGAGCTTTATACCGATCACAAGTCATTGAAGTATCTCTTTTCTCAGAAGGATCTGAATCTGAGGCAACAAAGATGGATGGAATTCTTGGCGTCCTATGATTTTGAGATAGCTTATACCCCCGGCAAGGGGAATGTGGTAGCTGATGCATTGAGTAGAAAAAGGTTGACTCTGAGTCCTCTATTCTTTGAGATGAAGAATTTAGAGTATGTGGCAACCTTTGATTTCTCTTTGGCGATTGAGTCGATGACCGGTTCTTTAGCATCTCTGGAACTCAGACCTACCCTTCTTGATCAAGTTGGGGCTTCGCAGAGAGAAGACCCTTAGATAGTTGAGATTATGGATAAGCTGATTCGAGGAGAGGCGTTTAGTCATCTCGCTCGATATTCTATTGATGACAAGGGTTGGCTGAGGAGAGACGGAAGGTTATGTGTTCCAATGGTAGAAGATTTAGTAAGAAAAGTTCTGGAGGAAGCACATCGCTCTAAGTTGACTATACATCCGGGCGGAGATAAGATGTATAAAGATATGAAGCGCATTTTCTTTTGGCCTGGGATGAAAAAGGATGTGGCAGAGTTTGTCTCTAGATGTATCATTTGCCAGCAAGTTAAGGCCGAGTCGAAGAAGCCCGGTGGGCTATTGCATCCTCTAGACGTTCCACTATGGAAGTGGGAGAGTATCTCCATGGATTTTATCGATGGGCTACCAAGGTCAAGGAAAGGGAATACGAGCATTTGGGTTATCGTGGATAGACTTACGAAGAGTGCTCATTTCATTCCGGTGAAGAGCAAGAGGACCGCATCTTGGCTAGCGTCTGTATATCTTCGTGAGATTGTGAGACTACATGGAGTCCCTTCTAGTATAGTCAGTGACCGTGACCCAATCTTTACAAGTCAGTTCTGGAATAGCTTGCAAGAAGCCATGGGCACGAGGTTGAATCTAAGTACTGCTTATCACCCACAGACGGACGGTCAAACCGAAAGGGTGAATAGGGTACTCGAGGATCTATTGAGGCTTTGTATTCTGGATTTTGGTGGTACTTGGGAAGACCATCTCCCTCTTGTTGAGTTTGCATATAATAACAGTTATCAGGCAAGCATAGGGATGGCACCATTCGAAGCTTTATATGGGAGGCCGTGCAAGTCGCCTACATGTTGGTGGGAGACTACCGATAAGCTTATACTTGGGCCTGATATGATCAGAGATACATCCGAGAAGGTCGAGTTGATTCGGAGACGGATGAAAGCGGCCCAAGACCGACAGAAATCCTATGCTGATTAGCGAAGAACTGATTTGGAGTTTAATATTGGGGATATGGTTTTCGTGAAGGTTTCTCCTTTGCGGAATGTGGTCCGATTTGGAGCCGTTGGGAAGTTAGCACCAAGGTTTGTGGACCATTCCCTATTATAGAGAGGATCGGGCATATGGCTTATAGAGTGGAGTTGCCTGAGAAGCTTGCCGGAGTACACGATGTTTTTCATGTCTCGCATCTCCGGAAGTGTTTACATGAATCAGCAGAGGTTGTTGAGCCGAGTGTTCTGAAAGATGTGGAAGTGGAGAAAGAGGCTACCTTGAGGAGAGCTCCGATTCGTATCTTGGGGACGGAGACCAAGAAGCTAAGGAATCGAGAGGTCAAGTTGGTGAAGGTTCAATGGGGTGAAGCCGAAGAAGACGCAACTTGGGAAACCGAGGAGAAGATGCGTGGGCTTTATCCATTCCTTTTTGAGGGTACACTCTCCATCTCTTTTCTTTGTTAGCATATCTTTCTCTTTGCTGTCCATGTTTATCTAGTTTATCGTGTTAATCTTGTCATGAGAACCTTAGGTAGAAACCCTTTGGATGAAACATGTGTTTGAAACATGTTATGCTTGATGGTTGCAAGTGGTTGCAAGTGTTTGCAAGTGGTTACTCGTGGATGCATTATACACATTAGGCACTAGATCGGCTCCTCATATTGCATATGCATGAGTGTTTATGCTTATTCATGGATGAAAATTTTTGTGTTATCACATGGATGTTGCATATGGATGTATGTTATGTGCACACATATAGATGTTATACATTATGTTAGGAATTGCATACATATGGATTCATCTCACTAACATAATTTGCATTGATGATATTTGCATTAGATAAGTACATATACACACACCTTTGCATATGTTCATACAACATTTAGAATCTTGTAAGGACAATGATTGCTCGTGGATGATGTTTTGAGTAGATGGATGATTGGATGGTAGGATACGTTCTTCCTAACTTGAAGATTTCGGGGACGAAATCCTTTAAGGAGGGGAGAATGTAACAACCCGTATTTTCAATAACCTGTTATAATGTAAATCGAGGCAGAATTTAATTCTAAAATCTGAATCAAGGGAAACGGGCTATGCCATTCCGTTCGTCTCGGAAAAATACGTGAAATAGAGTCCGAGTTTTCGAAAATCGGAGTCCGTATGACCCGATTAAGGCCCAACGAAGTTTTCAGAAAATTTCCAAGTAAAAACAGATTTCAAATTCAAGTTTGAAATTGAAAATTAGGGTCAGATTGGGCCAGGCGGGAAAAATCCCGCCAGAACACCCAAGTCGACAGCCCTGTCGACTTGGGAGTCGACTTGGTTGGACCAAGTCGACAGCCCTGTCGACTTGGCTGTCGACTTGGCTCAGCCGGGCAGTCCTGCCTGGTGCACCATTTTGAGATTGTATAGAGCTTGGGGGCCAGATTCGGTTTTGAGGGCTGAGATTGGATCTAGGGTTTAATCCTAAGGCCAAAACTAACCCTAATCTCTATAAATAAGACCCTAACCTAACCCTAAATCATCATTATTCATTCAAGTAACTAAACTATGGCAAAATCATCCCTCTCATGGCCTCCACTCTCTTCATAAAATTCCTAAGTTATTTCTATGAGAGATTTTCCATGCATACAAGTGTTTTCAAGCTTGTATGAGCATCATTAGCTTGCATTCAAGTCAAGTTTCCACATTTACATCATAAAGCAAGAGTTTTGATCACTTTGGCTTAGGGGTTTTTCTATTAAAGCTTGCATTTTGGGGTTTAATTGGTTGCATAAGGGCTTTCTTATATTTTCTATACTCATTTGAGTCCTCATAAGCATTGTAAGCCCTATTCTACTTTCATACTTAAAATCTAAAGTTAAATGTATGATATGCAAGTTTAGATGCAAGTTTACTATGCTATGATATGCAAGTTTATCATGTTGTAATATGCAAGTTTATATGCAAGTATGTCATGTTATGATATGCAAGTTTATATGCAAGTTTGATATGTTATGATATGCAAGTTCATCATGTTATGTTATGCAAGTTTGATATGTTATGATATGCAAGTATGTTATGCAAGTTTGGGTTGAACATTTTGTTCATGCTATCATGTTATGCAAGCTTATCTTGGGTTTATGAACATAAAGCTTCAAGCTTTATGCCAAAGGTTGAATTTTGGCAACATGTAAGTTATCATATCTCTTATGATAACTTGCATGTGAGGCTTTATGCCAAAGGTTGCATTCAAGCTTTATGCCAAAGCTACCCGGACCCGCCCGGCTTAACTAGTAACCACAACAAAGTCTAATGTGAAAGGTTAAGGCGCATTAATTAATTAATGCCTCATGATTAGGGTTAAGTCATGGACCATTTAATACTTAACCAATTTGGGCTTGGTAGATTAATCGGGGTTAAGTCGTGAACTCATCGTTACACTTAACCAAGTTAATCCATGATTAGTCAAGGGGTTAAACCGTACTTAACCCACTAGAAAAATCCTAGCAATGGGGGTCCACTCCAGCAGTAATCCCTAGTTTGTATCATCATGACCCTAGGGACTAGGCTAGGGTGGGGGCACGATTACTGGGCTGGAGGTAAGCGACCAATAAACGACGGCAGGGTGGTACGCCGATGTAGTTCCGGACGGACTATGGTCGTGCACGTAGTCCGTATTTGGAGAAGTCAAGCATGGGTACCAGTAGATCGAGACTGTGCACTCATGTTTATGGTTTCCAGGGGTTGGCACCCTAGGGCTTGATACACCCGAAGGGTGGATCCGGCACAGTTCGACTACAATTATGTTTGGGCCGTATTGACACCAACACGTGACGAGTTAGGCTTATAGGGAGCCGATCGACTAGACCGTTTGGTTGGACCTTGTGTTAGGGTCACTTCATGTTATTGGACCTCGTATGAGGGTCACTTCATGTTATTGGGCCAAAGCTTGGGCCAAGGGATCAATACTTGTTTATTCAAGTCATGTTAGTTTGCTAGTACACCTGTGGTGCAAAACCTTAATCCTGATTATGCGATGACACCTTTATCTACCTTGTTAGTTAATCATCATGCTAGTATGTTGTTATCCTTATGTTCATCCCTGCTGCTCATGACAGTTAACTTTAGCAGTTTACATTGATTGTAGTAGGGCTTACTCAGTCTTTTTGACTGACCTGTTTTCTTTCGCCTCTTTTCTTCCGTTTCCCCCCAGGTTCTCAGGGAGGGAATATTGGAGCTTAGCTGGATTTCTGATCGCTTGCTTGTGGGATCTTAGCTCATGTACGGTCTTGACATGAAGCTAGCTATGGTTATCACTTATTTTGGGGATAGCACTTATGTATTTCAGTTTTTCAGTAGTGTTGTTTTTATCTAGACTTGTTTATTTGGAAAGTTGACATTATGATGTACCAGACTTGTTTTGAAATGGTTTAAAATCTTCCGTTGTTTTATCTATGTTATTTACATATATACATAAGTTCTTGTTCTGCCTTGATATATCATTATGCATGTTTACCTGATTCAAACGCCCCTCCAAAGTCAGAGTGCTTGCAAGAGTCACCCTGGCGGAGGTGGGGTGTTACAGGAACTACAAATGAAACCAAACCAGGAATGATGACTATCTCGGCTATAGCTAGATTTTTGTCCAATCTCCAAACTTGAATCAATGGGATCCACCATATGCCATCCTCATGCTCTTCACGATGAAATCTACAGCGTACTGTGGGGTAAGACAGAATTGGCTCGAAACCCGAACCCAACATATTCAACCCTCGGTCGGTCAAAGCCCATTTTATATAATTAAGCCTACGACTAATTTCATTGTCAAAATAAATTTAAGTCGAGTAAGAAAGACCCAAAAAAAATTGGAAAAGAAAATTGAATTACGTTCTCTCACGATTCCTAATTTAACTAATTCCTCTGATCGTTTAACCAAGGCTCTAATACCGAAAGTAACACCCTACATTTTTCTGCACCCAAATTTTGACAAAAATCCATACTTGAACACATCCAAGCAAGGACCATGCATATATGGTACCTGCAACAAATGAGAATAAACATAATCAGAGTATGATAAATATAACTCACTGCGGAAACAAATAGGATAACATGTATTAACTCAAGTAACTACATTTTACAAAGTAAGCCACTTTGCCAATACTAAGCATACGAGAGACGAGAACTGAAAGCCAAACTTAAGCACATGTGAGAACCCAACCTTATCTAGGAAACCAGGGAGGTTATAATGAGGAAGGGGGGGTCAGAATAACAAGTTCTGGTGACTAAGAAATTTACAACACATGTTATAATACATAGATGTATCCCATTTGGTTCAACCCAAGATGTATGCCTAACCGGGTTAGTAATTCTAGCCCAACCTAGTAAATATTTACACACGACTTTACTGCCCTTTCCCAAAGTAGTATTTCCAAAGTTTAATACCAAGATAGGACATTTACACGTATTTTTGTGAAGCCTTTATACCAGAACATATCTGGTTATTTAATCGAGAGTGGACCCCTAATTATGGGGTTTCTATATATCCATGTACTTTCGTTTGCTTATCCTTCATCATTTATTGCCTCATTATCAATGATAAATAGGGTGGATTCTTGTAGATCGCTTAAGACCCTAGATGGACCTATTGGTCGCTTATTAACCCTCGATAATATATTCAGTGTTATCATAAATTAAAGGGCACTAGCTACTGGCCCTATTAGTTGAGGCTTTCGTCATTCACACATATACCCTTGCCCCCACATAAGGTGAGAGAAGGTATTTTATCATTCGCTATATTTTCTAGCTGATCTTATTATATATAATCTCCTTAGTCGCTTAATGCTTCCTGTAGGGTAGGTAGTCATATCTGACATTTCTAGTTTCCTGGTTTGGGTAGGCCTATACACATATGTCATTTAAGACCCCTAAATTAAAAGACCTACTCCCAGGTGGACTCCTCGACCTAAGCCACTTAAGACCCAAGGAAGCGGACAATACGCGAAGATTATTAAGTTCACCCCCCATTTGCCGTTAACACCTTTCCCTATCGCGATAAAGTGGCTACGTTACTAAGTTATTCCCGTTTAGTCCCTCTACATGGAAATACTATACACTATTCATTCCTTTTGTCACGAATTTATATGGTTAATGATATTCTTGTATTATTACCCTACCAAGTCCAACTGTATTTTGTATTTCCAATACTATTGAATAAGGAATGTTATATTCCTTTTTCCCTAGGGTATTTATTTAATATCTTCCCTAATTTAGAGTTAGTGTTTAAACGACAATCAATATCTATTAATTCTTTTTTTTTGACACCCATTTACTTTCCATTTCTATGTTTATTGCCCTTTATGATACCATAACGATCATATTTTCCTAAGACAACCATTTATCTTTAATTTCCATTGATTACATTAATGTCATTTATGAGTCTAATGTCCATAATTTTCCTGAGACATTAATATCAACGGAATATCCTTATTTTATCAGTCCCAGATACATTTAATTGTTGTACACCAACATACATTTCTAATTTTTTTATTTTTTTATTTTTTGCCTATTATAAATGTGTGTGTGTGTGTATATATATATATATATTTATGCACCGGGCTTATCACATTAAGTTGACTACTTGTGGATGCTGGATTTGCCGGTCTATTCCGGGCAGGCTTCTGCCACAAGTTGAACTTAACCTCATGTCTTAGTACATTATATTAATGCATTAGACCTCTCACATTAAGCTGATACCTATGGTTGTTGGATTTACCGGTCGGTTCCGGGCAGGATTATACCACAAGTGAGCTTAAACTCGTGTCTAAATGCGATTTTAATTCAAATATCTTAATTGGGGTGTACAATATTTATCCTAAATAAATTTAGGAATTGTAACAATTATCATTTCATATTCACTTTCCCCATTAACCAATTGGTTACAATTGTTATTTATTGATTTGCGGGCATAATTATAGCAATTAATTATGTTGATTGCTACAAATGGTCATCACAAATATATTCATTTAATATGGAATGCAATTTACATATATGATTCCATAAATGAATAAACACTCAAACATTCAACACAATGTATATTTTTACCATTTTACGCTGATTTGGACGGATAATATGTATATATTATTTTTATGTTTTCGTGCGGTCAACGTAGTTATTATTTTTATTATTGTTATTCTTATTTTTAAATTAAATGATTTGGTTTAATCAATAACCAAACATTTCCTTGTTATATTCAATCTTTTCAAAAAGTTTATAATATTACAAAAAGATCGTTAGCCGTAATTATTGTAAACTATGCCTGATTAGTAAAATAGACATACCTCAAATTCACATGAAATATATATATATATATATATATATATATATATATGGAATAGATGATGCAAACTACACATAAATATTTGTTTTTATATTTACACGTACGTATGCACCACCTTACCTTTTTAAATCTTTTTGTCATATTTCTTGTGAATCCAAAATGACATCTTTTTGTCCAAAAGGAGGGAAACGACATATTTACAACAATTAAGCCAAAACCCAACAATATTAAATACAATTAGGTATACTTATAATCACATAATTTAACAATCATATCTTTCCATATTCACATAATTTATCAATTTCATCTTTTTACCCAAATTCACATATTTCATTATTCAACACTAAACCAAAAAAAATCTGGAATGTAACTACATCTAATTTGTGTTTACCGGGACTGATTTCCAGATCTACAGTGTTATGCAATGTCAACAATATATTCTATAGCATAATTGCAATATATTTCATGACATAACTGTAGGAATAAGTGTAAATGAGTTTAAGAAATCCTACAATTCATTTTATGCATAACCATAATGTACAGTTCACAAATTCTAATACTTTTTATAACAAGATCAGATGGGCATCAATCTAATTACAACAATTTATTTATCAGATCTGATAGGCATATGCATAAAAATTGAATCTGTTACAAACGAGATAAATACATTACTATAAATTTTTGAACCTTTTTGGCCTACAAATTCCCAAATTCTTATAAATCTATAATTTATCAAGAAAGGGGAAAATTTAGATCTGTAGAAATGTAAGAAAAAGGGAAAAGAGGTGAGAATATATTGTTGAACAATGATTTGCTTTCCTTTTCAAAAAAGGGAAAAGAGGTGAGAATATGTTACAAACAATGATAGCCAGCAGTCAATTGTCGATCGACCTCCCTGGTCGACCTGGCAGTGAGGTGCCTGGGGTAATTAATTCTTATTAACTTTTATTATTCTGATTTATTTATTTTTGGTCCGTTTTCGTATTTCATCCGTTACTTTTTCATACGGACTCCGTTCGCGGAACTCCAAACATGAAAGTTGACCAAAATTCCGAGACGAACGCAACAGTTAAAGTTTCATGGTCAAATTCCATTGCTTGTAGAAATTCCTATTTTTGAGATTTAAATAAAATAACTATTTTTTATCAAAATTCCGACTTGTTACATGGTGAAAAGCAAGTAAAGTTGAAGTCGAAGACAAGATCCGAAGACAAATCCGAGTAATTAATCCAAAGAAGAAGCTAAAGTTGTGTGTCCCCCTACGTGGCACTCCAAACGACTAACGTGGGGATTTGTCACTTTATTCAGCACACGCCAACACCCAATGTGTATGAGTAATAGAAACACAGTAATCCAAAGATTTAATAAATTAAATGCAGAAGATATAACTTTTTATAGTGGTTCAACACTAATGCCTACGTCCACTTCATAGTAATCATTCATCATATATTTGTTGGTTACAAAGTCATATAAGTTTAAACAGTATTCGAGTACAACGTGTTACAATAGGACAACAAAACATATTTTAGTCCTTAACTTTGATTGAAATAGCCTTCTTCTTCTTCGTTGAGTGTGCTGATTTGGTCAACTATGTTTGAAATATGGCTTCAATGTCCAAGACATCAAAAAATATCCAAAACAGCCCAAGAATGGTGTTTTTACGCTTGTAGATGCCCAAAAAGTAATGAAAAATGTGTATGCCACATTTTAGTTGTCCATTCCGTGTCCAATGGCCATAAAGAAGGAGATGGTAGCCATTAATATGGGTTTTGGAGTTCTCTAGCTAGGTCCAAAAGTTGGAGGAAAAAAGCATCTCAATGAAGGCCATGCTTGGGGGTATTTATAGGTGAGAGGTTAGGTGGGAGTAGGTAGGAAATAAGGCCCATACAGCCGATCTTGGGATCCCTGAAGAGGCCACCAGAAGATTTTGTATCCCTCATTTTATGCTGAATTTCGTACCACTATAAAAGGAATTTCGAACCCCACTTCATGATGTGAGAAGAAACTCGTATCCCCCCAGGGGGATACGTATTTCGTATATCCATGGGGATACAAATTTCGTTTACCATGGGGATACGAATTCGTATCCCGTAGGGGGTACGAAAATTCGTATACCCTTAGGGGTATGGATTTTCATATCTCTTAGGGGGATACTGAAACACCCCACGTCCGTTAATTTCACTCACTAAGGGAATGCATTAAGTTCTGTGGAGCATTGTAGGTAAACATACACAGAATAATTACAAGACAAATATAAATAAAGATAGCAGCGAAAATTTCAAAAATTTTATTTCAGACATAAATCATAATCCCATGGTTTATAATACCATAATTCATAAAACCATTACAACAAAATACTTCTGCCTTGCATAATCAGAGTACATAGGAATTAAAAGAAAACATTATTCCCCAATAAAAGAGTAAGCCATAGCAGATACAAAGACTCGAGCCATACTTCAACAGTAGCTCCTAGCGAGATGATATCCAAATCTTGGCCGAGCCTGAGTGTTTCCTCCCTGAGAACCTAGGGGTGGGGGAAGGAACAGAAGAGAGAAGGAAAAACAAAAAGGGGACAAACATAAAATCTAGCGAGTCTAGTTACTTTTAGCCAGTAATAAATAAAGGTAACCATGACAGGCATAAAGTGGATAAGAGAGATAACTATACAAATGGCAGGTGTGACAAGGCCAATAAGGTAAGGTATATATATGCTTCACTAATGACTACTCTGCACTATTACTAGTATAATTTAAAATGAAATGATCCCTTCCACTATAAGTTGGTAGACCTAGGGCATACGTCCGAGTATACCCTAACCACTACCCAAATCGATTGGCTCCCTACTCTGTAGATATCCTGTGCTGGCCGCACAGTAGAGGGTATCACTTCCCTAAGGTGGCAACCTATATAATGTGCACAACCATATCTATTGGTGTCACAGTCATCTTAGCCCCTTCTGCCCGGGCCATGCATGCACATGTCCCAGCGTCACCTACACCATCCGTCTCGTTTGGATCTCTTACAATCAATCAGTAAGCGTGCCCCTTCTCCGCCTAGTACGGAGTTCCTTACTTGATACCAACTCCGGTTTACTGATTGAAATGGGTCCCACACAATATGATACAAGCTCTCCCCTTTGTCTTGTATCCCCCTAGGTTTCCACTAACTATGTATACCTTCGGTGTCTTTAATTACATAGCCTATACTAGTTATGTTTACCGGGTGTCTTTAATTACATAGCCTTTATTACTTCATCTACCCGTTATGTATACTACTTAGGTGTCTTTAATTACATAACATTTATTGGGTTAAGTATATGGGAAAATATATATATATACACACACATACATACATACATACATATATATATATATTACCCATCCCTTCTAAATTACTTAACCCCTCCCCACTACCCATCCAATTTTACTTAACACTAACTTAAGTTCATATTCATATTAAATTAGGTTAAATAGTCCATTTATTTACCATGTCCTATTATGGTTATAATGGGCTAGACCTCCCACATTAGGCCTACAACGTGTGGATGCTGGATATGTCGGTCGGGTCCGGGAAGTCTTATTCCACAGTTGGGCCTAACCTCGTGTCTTAGCCTGATTCGTATTTACGTACTTTGACCTCCCACATTAGGTTCAACATTAGTGGCTGCTGGATATGTCGGTCGGGTCCGGGCAGACTTCCGCCACTAATGTAACCTAACCTCATGTCATAAGTACAATTAAAATTCTTAATTTTAATTACTAAACATTCTATCTTTATCCAAATTTACCTATGTCATTATAGGTAATTAATTCATCCTTACCCAAATTTACCTTTGTCATTATAGGTAATTAATTCTGTGTTTCCCCATTTGAATTATTTGCTCATTTCATATAAATATTATATAAACTATGCCAATTACAAATTCTCTTTTTGTCCTCGTTCCTAACTAACGTATTCACACGTATTTTGGCGGCATCGAGGCTATAAAGTAGCCTCGTCATAACAATAAAAGGGAACATGATAAGGGTGACAGTTCAACATGTTTTGGCATAAATATTAACATAACTGGCATAGTAACTAAGTGAATGGACATGTGATAATTATCATAATAAAGTGGACATCCAATTAATAACTTGTGTTTAGGCAAGTATAATGAGATCCATATTCAATATTAGGTGTCCAATTACCTAAATCTAGCACAGACAGGGTGGCATAATAACAAGTTTAGATTCACATGTCAAGTTTACCACATATACCAAGGTATCATAATATAACAAGTGTAAGGTGATTAACATCAAAGTCTAGATCCAAGTAATGTCAAATTAATGCATGTACTATCATCCTAACATGGTTACAAATCAATGTTCATATAAACGTCATATCGAATCACCACAATCAGATCTAGAAAGTTAGATCTGTATTAACAAGTTCACATGTACCGCAACATAATTGTAATTCAAGATTCACATAGGAAACATAGTAGAATGTCCATATATTAGATCTAGGGAAAATGACATAGTATGCTTGCATAAGTTCATGATTTACAACATATACCCAATTCATAGTCTACCACAATTCACATTTATCTATTTAAACCTAAAAGTGACTAGAACTCACAGAGATAGGTTTAAAGATTAGAGAATGATTCTGAATTCTGATTTCTGAAGTTAATTAGCAAATCCGTTGATGTAGGCTTTGATTGTTGAAAACTAGTTTAGTTTTGGATGCAGCAGCATGTGGGCTTAAGAATGATTTTAGTTTGGATTAGGATTTAGGTTTATGTGTGCTTATATTGATGTGTAGGATTAATTAGAGTCCTTAGATTAACTAGGAGATCATCAGAACCACACAACTCAAAGACACGTCATCCAGCCAATCAGAAGAAGACACGTCATCAGAACTCCCCAGAATGCTGTGCAGGTTTCTGGCTCAGCATGGGCGCACTTCGCAAATGCGCCAGTGCATTTTTGTTCTGGCGCACTTTCCAACTGCGCTAGTGCATTCTGGTCCATTTCCTGAATTTTCTGCCCAACTTCTATCGTCTGTAACTCTTTCACACGACATCCGTTTTATGCAAACTCGGACTCTATCTCAAGCATAATTCCGAGACGAACGCAATGGCGTAACCCGTTTCACCTAATTCTTTTTTTTAATAATTAAGTATTCTTAAGTTATCTCTTATGTCATGTTTTAAAATTATGGGGTGTTACATTCTCCCCTCCTTAAAGGATTTCGTCCCCGAAATCTTGAAGTTAAGAAGAATGTATCCTACCATCCAATCATTCATCTACTCAATCATCATCCATAAGCATCCATTGTCCTTAAAAGATTTCTAATGCTATATGAACATATGCAAAAATGTGTGTATATATTCCTTATCTAATGCAAAAATCAGGCGGTCTACTAATTCAGTTGACCTCCTTAATGTAATGTAAGTTAGTGCCATGAATCCAATATGTATGCAAATAAGCCTATTATAACATGTAAGTTCTATATATGTGCACACTCATTCGTCCAAATGCAATGTCCATATGCTAGTTCATCCATTTCATCCATAAAAGAAAAGAAAATGCACACACATCCATATGCAGTATGAGTGTGATTGAGCCGATCTTAATGTCTAATGTGTGTGTATATGCATCCACAGGCAACCACTAGCAAACACTTGCATCCACTTGCATCCATCATCCATAACATGTCTCAAACATATCTTCACATCCATAGGACCCCTATCTAAAGGTCGAAAAATACTATGGATAAGATATACTCAAATGATAGAAACAAGTACTAATAAAGCTTTTGGAGATGGTGTTAAGAACATACCATCGAAGAGAAAATGGTACGAAGCACGAATCTTATCTTCGGTTTCCCAAGTCGCATCCTATGGGTTATCTCCCCATTGAACCTTTAGCAACTTGATCTCTTTATTGCGTAGCTTCTTAACCTCTGATCCCAGAATACGGGAAGGGACTCGCCTGATTGTTGCCTCCCGTTCCACCTCTACTTCTTCCAATATACTCGGCCCAACAACTTCCGCGGTGTCATGCAAGCACTTCCGCAGATGAAAAACTTGGAAAACATCATGAACGCCAGACATATTTTCAGGAAGCTTTACTCTATAGCCATTTGGCCAATCCTTTCGGTTATGGGAAATGGTCCCACAAACCTAGGTGTCAACTTCCCTACTACTTCGAAGCGGACCACATTCCTCAGAGGTGATACTTTGATATAAACCAAGTCTCCTACTTCAAACTCGATGTCGGTTTTTCTCTTGTCTGCATAGGACTTCTATCTATCTTGGGCTGTTTTCATTCGTCATCGAATAAGGTCAATCTTCTCGGATGTTTCCCTAACCATGTCTAGCCCAAGTAACAAACTTTCTATAGATTCGCACCAACAAGTTGGGGACCTATAGGGTCGCTCGTACAAAGCTTCGAAGGGTTCCATACCGATGCTGGCTTGATAGCTATTATTATAGACAAACTCTGCTAAAGGAAGATGCTCTTCCCATGTCCCTCCGAAGTCTAGGATACACAGCCTCAGAAGATCTTTTAAAATTCTGTTCACCCTCTCCGTCTACCCATCGGTCTGAGGATGATAAGCGGTGCTTAAGCGCAACCGTGTACCCAATGCCTCTTGCAACCTTCTCCAAAACTTGCTGGTAAAGATGGGGTTATGATCGCTTACTATGCTGGAAGGTACTCCATGGAGGTGAACTATCTCACGAACATAAATCGCTGCCAACCACGATGCCGTCCTTTTGCTCTTGACTGGAATAAAGTGAGCGCTCTTAGTGAGTCTATCTACTACTGCCCAAACACCGGTATTGCCTTTCTTCGATCTAGGCAAACCATCTATAAAATCCATATAGATGCTCTCCCATTTCCACTGCGGAACCTCCAATGGATGAAGTAATCCTCTGGGCTTCTTTTGCTCAGCTTTGACTTGCTGGCAAACTAAACATTGAGAAACAAATTCGGCCACGTCCTTCTTCATTCCATCCCAAAAGAAAACCCTTTTTATGTCTCTATACATCTTATCGTCGCCTGGATGAATAGTCATCTTAGAATGGTGGGCTTCTCCTAGGATTGCCTTTATCAAGCTTCCAGTCTGAGGAATACAAAGCCTTCCATCTCGTCGCAACCACCCCTTTTCATCTATGGCATATCTATTGGGGTGACTAGAAATCTTTCCTCTTCTGAGCCTCCCCATAATGTCTAAAATCTGTGGGTCACTTTGTTGTGCAACTCCTATCTGGTCCATAAGAGTTGGTCGTATCTCCAAGGATGCAAACAAATCAGGCAAAACTTCAATGGAGGGTCTAAAATCAAAAGCCAATATGAACTCCAAGTTCTTTTTTCCCACAAAAAGAGGACTGAGGGCCATCCTCTGCCTGCTTAGTGCGTCTGCCACCATATTACCCTTGCCAGGGGTATAAGCAATCTCAAAATCATATGAAGCTAAGAAATCCATCCACAGCTGTTGCCTTAAGTTGAGATCCTTTTGTGAGAATAGGTACTTGAGAGATTTATGGTCGGCGTAAAGCTCGAACCTTTCTCCAAGTAGATAGTGACGCCACGTCTTCAACGCGAATACTATGGCAGCCAGCTCTAGATCATTTGTGGGTAGTTCTTCTCATGAACTCTCCACTGCCTACCCCCATAACATATCACTTTCCCTTCTTGCATTAGGACCGTGCCAAGCCCTGTACCATACGCGTCAGTGTAAACAGTAAACACTTTACTTCCATCGGGCAAGGACAAGACTGGGGCTATTGTCGGAGCCCTTTTCAGTCGTTGGAAAGCAACATCATAGTCTATATCCCATGAAAACACCAAATTCTTCTTTGTCAGCTTAGTGAGAGGGGCTGATATCTTCGCAAAGTCCTTAGTGAACTTCCTATAGTAACCTGCCAACCCAAGAAATCTTCTCACCTCGGTTGTGTTTTTAGGAATCTGCTAATCTTGCACTGCGACCACCTTCGCGGGATCTACAACTATCCCTTCTTTGGATACTACATGCCCCAAGAATCTTACCTCCTTTCTCCAGAAATGGCATTTGGAGAACATTGCTTTTAGCTGGTGGTCACGGAGTGTTTTCAAAACTTCCCTCAGATGTTGGGCATGCTCTTCTTCGTTCTTGGAGAAGATCAAAATATCATCAACGAAGACTACGACGAATTTGTTTAGGAATTCCCGAAACACCCTACTCATCAAATCAACAAAATAGGCGGGTGCATTTGTCAGCCCAAAAGGCATTACTAGCCATTCAAAGAAACCGTCCGGAGTTCGAAAAGCAGTCTTATCTATGATATCCTCAGCCACTCTCAATTGATGGAACCCTGTAGCCAAATCCAACTGAGAAAATACTGGGGCACCAACGAGCTGATCGAATAAAATCATCGATCCTCGGAAGCGGGTGCCTATTCTTCTTGGTGAGCCTATTTAACTCTCTATAGTCAACATACAAACAAAGCAAACCATCCGCTTTAGTTGCGAATACTACTGGAGCACCCCACTCAGATATGTTACATCTAATAAACCCTTTTTCAAGTAGCTCCCCTACTTGCTTACTCATCTCCCTCCTTTCTCTTAGAGCCATGCGGCGGACTGGTAATGCAACTGGCTTTGCATTATCTACCAGATATATGTGGAAGTTGATCTCGCGCCTAGGAGGTAAACCCCGCACCTCATCAAAGACATCAGAAAAATCCCGAACCACTGGAACAGATTGTAAATCATCTATGGATGCATCTAGAGACTCTATGAAGCTAAGCATAACCGACCCTTAGGGGTCACAAGAAACTTTGAGGGTCCTCCCATGACAAGTCAGGAGCCTAACAACCCTCCTTTCACAATCCAGAATGACCCTATACTTGGTAAGCCAGTCCATTCCTAGAATCAACCCATAGCCCATAAACACAAGTACATAAGCATCACATTCAAATTCGACGCCTAACACAGATAATTTCAAACCCTACAAATCATCGATAAATGAGCCGAACCACCAATGGGGTTTGAAACAACTACGGGATCTACTACCATACTAGTAATTAAATGCAGAGATTCAACCACAGAACTAGATATAAATGAGTGTAAAGCACCAGAATCAAAGAGTGTTCTAACAAGAAAATCTGAAAGAGAAACTAAGCTTTCTATAGAAAATTTTCTACCTCTTTCAGGAGCACTGACCGCGAGAGCATGCACCTGCCCTCCAGAAGTCCTAGATCTTTGCCCTTGTCCCTGCGATCCCTGTTTCCTCGGGAACTCCTTAGAGAAGTGTCCGACCTCTCCGCAATTAAAGCAACTGGCCTTCCTTCTCTTGCAATCTTTGATCAGGTGGCCCTCCTTTCCACAATTGTGACATTTTATCTTATCCTTGCCTTTAACATCTTTTCCCCCTTTCTTCTATTGTTATTGCTGTTGTTATGGCTGTTGCTGCCCCTTCTTGGGCTATACCTTCTTATTCTGCGATGTCCCCTCAACTTTCACTTCCTTCTTTTCTCCCTTGTCCTCCTCATGCATTAGGTCCATATCAACAAGCCTTTCAAACGTGGCCCCCATCGGGATGTGGGACATTGCCAGCCCATGCAGAGGCTCATTCAACCCTTTGGCAAACTACAAAGCCTTTTTGTATGGCGTATCCACCAACTCAAAACCGAACCTTGCCAGCTGGTTGAACTTGTTCACATATTCCTTCACCATCAAATTACCTTGTTTGAGAGCTAAGAACCTCTCCATCTGAATGCTTCTATCATCTTGGGAAAGGAATTTCATTTCGAACCTGTGTCTAAAATCTCCCCAAGTTTCCACCGGACGTCCAGCTTGGGTGACTTCCCACCAAAATGAGGCTTCGTCCTTTAACGACCAAGCAGCTAATTGGATTATTCTTCGGTCCTCCATTTCAAAGATGACGAATAAGTCCCTAGTCTCCTTAAACCAATTCCGGACTTCTACGAATGTCTCTTTCCCACGGAATGGCTTCCCTCCCATAGCAAGGAAGTCATTGCAGATCTTGGCGAAGTTATCTACTCTTGGAGGGGGAGGAGGAGGAATGACTGGTGCAGTTGGGGGAGGAACGTCTTTTTGTTCTTCGGCTGTTGCCGTGGCTTCCAAATACCTATGGAACCATCCGGGTATAGTGACGCCCTCTGTGAGATTAGTTATGTTTTGTTCCCCAGACATGTTGAAAAAGGAAAAAGGATGAAATTTAGATAAGGGACCGAAGGATACTACATATGATTTCTTGGGGAATATTTTCAAAACATACTTTTCTTTTTGAAAATACTTTCTTTTAAATCCTTTTTGAAAAATATTTTTCAAAACTTTTATCTAATCTGGTAACCTTCAGCTCTGATACCAAGTGAAACACCCCACGTCCGTTAATGTCACTCACTAAGGGAATGCATTAAGTTCTGTGGAGCATTGTAGGTAACAGACACAAAATAATTACAAGAAAAATATAAATAAAGATAGCAGCGGAAATTTCAAAATTTTGTTTCAGACATAAATCCTAATTCCATGGTTTATAATACCATAATTCATAAAACCATTACAACAAAATACTTCTGTCTTGCATAATCAGAGTACATAGGAATTAAAAGAAAACATTATTCCCCAATAAAAGAGTAACCTATAGCAGAGACAAAGACTCGAGCCATACTTCAACAGTAGCTCCTAGCGAGATGATATCCAAATCCTGGCTAAACCTGGGTGTTTCCTCCCTGAGAACCTTGAGGGGGGGGGGGAGGGGGGAACGGAAGAGAGAAGGAAAAACAAAAATGGGTCAGACATAAAGTCTGGAGAGTCTAGTTACTTTTAGCCAGTAAATAAATAAAGGTAACCATGACAGGCATAAAGTGGATAAGAGAGATAACTATACAAATGGCAGGCGTGACAAGGCAGATAAGGTAAGCTATATATATGCTTCACTAATGACTACTCCGCACTATTACTAGTATAATTTAAAACGAGATGATCCCTTTCACTATAAGTTGGTAGACCTAGGGCATACGTCCGAGTATACCTTAACCACTACCCTAATTGATCGGCTCCCTACTCTATAGATATCTTGTGGTTGCCGCACAGTAGGGGGTATCACTTCCCTAAGGTGGCAACCTATAATGTGCACAACCATATCTACTGGTGTCACGGTCGTGTAACACCCCGTATTTCTGTTAACACTATAGTAAAGAATAACTAATCTCAGATGTGAGAAATAAGGGAAACGGGTTGCGCCATTGTGTTCGTTACGAAATTCTTGTTGAGACAGAGTCGGAGTTTGCGTGAATTGGACTTCGTATGAAGAAGTCATGGCCATCGGAAGTTTCAGAAAATTTAAACAGATTTCGAAAATTCAAATTTCAGAGTCAGAATTGGCTAGGCAGGAAATTTCGCGCCAGGTCCAGGTCGACCATAAAGTCGACCTGGGGGTCGACCTACCCTAACCAGGTCGACCATAGGGTTGACCTGGGGGTCGACCTGCCCCCCCAGGCAGATTTATTTGGTGACCTGTTAATGACTATATGCTGACTCATTAGGGTTTCTGATCTGCTCTGATTGGTTGGGATTAATTCTGGGTTGATCGGACGGCTTAAATTAATCCTAAACTCTATAAAAAGACATGTAGACTCAAACCCTAAAATCAAATTAAAATTAGATTCATGGCCTCCATGCCGTCACCTAGCAACCTAGAATAGCCGCCACCAATTAGAGAGGAAGAAAAACTAATCCAATTCAATTCTAATCTAAAGCGCAACAAATTGTCTTCTCCAAAGGAAAGCTAATTCAACTTCAGAACTCAGAATTCAGAGATCAAGACCTTCTTTGAGTTGTGAGTTCGATTTCTTTAATAAAATAATTAACAATTTAATTGGATTGAGTTATGATACAGATCATATGGTTATGTTGTGAATTATTGACCGCATGTTATCATCTATGTTGTAAAGTTGTGATGTTATCATCTATGTTGTAAAATTGTGATGTTATCATTTATGTTGTAAATTCTATGATGTTATCATCTATGTTGTAAAGTTGTGATGTTGTCATCCATGTTGTAATTCTATGATTATGTATTCATAGTGATGTTTCATATGCTAGTTTGGTTATGTTGATTCATATGATAAATCATATGTATGTATGCAAGTTAGGATGTTAATTAAGACATAGATCATATGCAAGTTAGTGAAAATTTTATGCATAACCTTACATGTTTCATGACATCTATTTTAGATCTAAAGTTAGGCTATGACATGTGTGAGTTATATGCTAAATTTTACATGCTAGTTTATATGTTTAGATGTAAGTTTACACCATCGTTATGCTGCATAAATCACATATGCAAGTTTATATAAATATATGTGTTTGGAGTAAGAATCATGTTATGTAAGTTTGTGGTTATTGCCTATGCAAGTTTACACCTTTAGATGTTGATCTATGACATACATGATTTATGCAAGTTTATGACTATTGCCTAAACAAGTTCACACCTTTAGATTTGGATCTAGGAGATATGTAGTTTTATGCAAGTTTGTGACTTTGTCCTATGCAAGTTTTAGATGTAGAACCTCATTCACGCATGCAAGTTCACCCCTTATGTTTAGATCTAGTTTTATTTCTATGTATGTTGTGATGTTTTCTCTTTATTCCATAAGTTAGACTATTCGAGTCTAACGTATATTTTATGTTAAATGAACGAACGTACAACGTGGGCCCATGGGATAATATTAAAAGATTTAATATTGAGAATTGGCATAAACGCCTTAAATGGCATAAAATAAATTTGTGAAGAAATTGGTATGATTTTGCATACATTAAATAGATGGACATAATTGAGTCAATTATGGCCATAGTTAAATCTGGAATTAAATTGATAATTTGAATAGGGAAATTAATTCAAAATGGGGAATGATTAATTAGGTGTAATTAATCGTCTAAGACACGAGGTTAGGCTCTTTTGTGGTGTAAGATTGCCCGGACCCGCCCGACAAATTTAGTTGCCACAAATGCCAGTCTAATGTGGGAGGTCTTAGGCATAAATTAAATACGTGACAGTTGTAAAGACACGAGGTTAGGCTTTTTTGTGGTGTAAGACTGCCCGGACCCGCCCGGAAAATGCAGTTGCCACAAATGCCAGTCTAATGTGGGAGGTCTTTACAAGGTTACAGTGTTAATGAATTAAGAAACACTTAACCAGATAAACATGTAGTGGGACATGAGGGGGTTAAGTGGGTGCCTTGGGTGGCATGTGGAATTAAGTGGGTGCCTTGGGTGGCATTTGAAATACGATTAGAAACACTTAACCAAAAATTAAAATATGTAAGTGAACATGAATAACAAGAGGGTTAAGTGGGATGTACTAGAGGGGACCAAGCTTAGGTGGATAGCTTGTGGCAAGTAATGTGAGCCCGTTTCAACCAGTAACCCATAAGTATCTCTATGGGCTCGACCCAAGTCGAGGACGGGACACGCGTATTGGGCTTGACTGTAAGAGGCCAAAACGGGTTAACGGTGGCAACGCAAGTCCAACGGGTTCATATGCGTGTGTGGGCCCGGGCTGGTTGGTAAGACGTTGTTGCATCGTGTAGGTATAAGCCGTGCATTGTTGGTGGTATCGGGTTGCCACTTTGGGGAGTGATACACCCCACTGTGGGGCCAACACGGGTATCTACGAGTTAGAGAGCCGATCGCATGGAGGTAGCGGGTACACCTAGTGGAGATAGGGGCGGGCGACACCTATGAATGCAACTAGGGGTGCATGAAACTACCATTATCATTATTAAGTTTTGTAGGCGGGATCAACCTTAGGGTGACTAGTGGTGGTGCAGTATAGTAATTATCTTATAGTGGTTTAGGTGCGCCTTTAACGCTATCTTTGTGCATCTTGTTTCCTTGTTTACTCTGTCTTACTCAATTGTTCACAGTCATTTCCTTATTTTCCAACTTATGCCTTAGCCTAGTTATTTTGGTAATTATATTGTTAAAGTTATCGCACTCGCCAGACTTTATGTCTGACCCCCTTTGTTTCCACCTCTTTTCTTCCTTCCCCCAGGTGCTCGGGTTGGAACTAGCACCAGTGGATCTTGATTTTGGACAGCTATATCTCTGCTTTTAGAAGTTGCTTGGATCGCTGAAGTAAAGTTCAGCCTCTCTTATTTATGGCTATTTTGAATTGGGGTTATGTCTTTCAATTTATGTACTTTGATTTAGTCAAGATGGGTATTATGTACTTTGACTCTGGTTTTTGATGGTGTAATCAAACTTATGTGTTTACCGCTGCAATGAATAAAATTTTAAAGTTTTAAGTACTGTTTATATCTGTCTTGTTGTTAAGTTTCTGTTCTATACACACTTAAAATGCTCCATGGAAGTTAATGCATTCCCTTTGTGAGTGACATTAATGGACGTGGGGTGTTACACGTGGTATCAGAGCTGAAGGTTACCAGAACAGATATGAATTTTGAAAAACTGTTTTTCAGAAGCACTTTTATAAAGAAGTACCTTCAAAAGTATGTTTTAAGGAATGTATTTTCAAGAGAAAAGATTATTTTAGAAAGCATAACCCCAAGAGCCATATATCTTTCCTTCGGTTCTTTTGTATTTAATCTTTCCTTTTTCGTTTCAGCATGTCTGGAATTCCCGAGATACCCTAGGGAATACCGATACCAGGATGGTTTAGGAGGTATTTGGAGACTAGGACCTCCACCGTAGGTCCAGCAAATTCTCCTCCTCCTCCTCCTCATGTCGATAATTTTGCAAAGATATGTAAGGACTTTCGGGCAATGGGTGGAAAACCTTTTCACGGGACGGAGACATTTGTTGAAGCTCGAAATTGGCTAAAGGAGGTGGAAGAATTGTTTGGGATCTTTGAAGTGGAAGATGGAAGGAAGGTCCAGTTGGCTGCCTGGCTAATGAAGGATGAGGCCTCGTTTTGGTGGGAGGTCACTAATAGAGAGCATCCAGTCGATACATGGCCAGATTTCAGGCGGAGGTTTGAAGCAAAGTTTCTCTCACGGGCTGAAGAGAATTTATATATGGAAAGATTTTTGGCGTTGAAGCAAGGGAATCTATCAGTAAAAGAATACGTCAACAAGTTCAATCAGTTGGCGAGATTTGGCTTGGACTTAGTGAATACACCAGAAAAGAAGGCCCTGAGATTTGTTAAGGGTTTGAACGAGCCGCTTCATGGGTTAGCTACGACCTACATCCCCATGGGGGCTACCTTTGAGAGACTAGTTGACATGGCACTTATGCATGAAGAGGATAAGGGCGCCAATGCTAATAAGGCACCCGAGAAGAAAGGAGATCAAAAGAATCCGCAGCAGCAACAACAGAACAAGAAAGGTGGTAAAGTCAACAACGGTAAGGGAAAGAAGAGATGCTTTAACTGTGGGACACCAGGCCATCTAAGAAAAGATTGTAGGAAGAAAAAGAAAACTGGCTGTTTCCACTGTGGCGAACAGGGACATCTGATTAAGGACTGCCCTAGGAAAGGGCAGAGGGAAGGGTCTACCTCGGGAGGACAGGTGCAGGCTCTTATGGCACCAGGGCAGGCAAGGGGACAAGTTCAGGCTCTCGTGGTCCCACCGCTGCAAGAACGAGGTAGAGAAATTTCCGTTGAAAGTTTAGTTTTTCTGTTTGATCATCCTATCTGTACTTTATTTGATTCTGGCGCATCACATTCGTTTATCTCTACATCATTAGTTGAAACACTGCACCTAGATACTAGTCTAGTTACGGATCCCTTTGTAGTCTCAAATGCTATTGGTGGTTCGGCTCATCTTTCTATGATTTGTCGGGATTTGAGATTGTTTATCTTGGGCGTTGGGTTTGAATGCAACGCCTTTGTTCTTGGCTTCATGGGCTAGGACTTGATTCTAGGTATGGATTGGCTAACTAGATATGGGGCCATCCTAGATTGTGAAAGAAGGGTAGTTAGATTGTTGACTCGTTGTGGAAAGACCCTTGATATTTCTTGTGACCCTAGAGGTCTAGTAATGCTTAGCTACCTAGAATCCCTTGACGCATCCGATGATGATTTACATTCTGTTCGTATAGTCCGTGAATATGTTGATGTCTTTGATGAGGTGAGGGGTTTACCCCCAAAACATGAGATAGACTTTCGAATATATCTAGTAGATAATGCAAAGCCAGTTGCGTTTCCAGTGCGCCACATGGCTCTAAGAGAGATAAGAGAACTCAGAAAGTAAGTGAAAGAATTGCTTGAAAAGGGGTTCATAAGACGTAGTATATCGGAGTGGGGTGATCCAATAGTATTTGCCATGAAGGCAGATGGGTCCCTTAGACTTTGTGTGGACTATAAATAACTTAATAAGCTTACTAAGAAGAATAGGCACCCACTGCCGAGGACTGACGATCTCTTCGATCAATTAGTTGGCGCCTCAGTGTTTTCGCAGTTGGACTTAGCCACTGGTTTCCATCAGTTGAGAGTGGCTGAGGATAGCATAGACAAGACTGCCTTTAGGACTTCAGACGGCTTCTTCGAGTGGCTTGTGATGCCCTTCGGTTTGACAAATGCCCCCGCATACTTTGTTGACTTGATGAGTAGGGTGTTTAGGGAGTACCTTAATAAATTTGTGGTAGTCTTTGTGGACGACATCTTGATCTTTTCTAAAAGCGAGGAAGAGCATGCCCTACATCTTAGGGAAGTGTTGGAGACCCTTCGAGCTCATAGCCTTAAAGCTAAATTTTCTAAATGTCACTTTTGGTGGAAGGAAGTGCGATTCTTAGGGCACGTGGTTTCCAAAGAAGGGATAGCTGTGGATCCCTCGAAGGTAGTGTCCATCCAAGATTGGAAGGTCCCTAAAAATGCTACCGAGGTGAGGAGTTTCTTAGGGTTGGCTGGCTACTATAGGAAGTTTATCAAAGACTTCTCAAAAATATCAGCCCCATTAACACGCTTGACGAAGAAGAACCTAATTTTTCATGGGACGTAGATTGTGATGATGTGTTCCAACGTTTAAAGAGAGCTTTGACCACAGCCCTAGTCTTAGTGTTGCCAGATGGGAGTAAGCCATTTACTGTTTGTACCAATGCTTGTGGAACAGGATTAGGCGCAGTCTTAATGCAAGTGGGAAGGGTAATAGCCTATAGAGGAAGGCAGTTGAGAGTGCATGAGAGAAATTACCCTATGCATGACCTAGAGTTGGCCGCTATTGTTTTCGCGCTTAAGTCTTGGCGCCATTATCTTCTTGGCGAAAAATTCGAATTGTTCACTGACCACAAATCGCTAAAATACTTGTTCTCTCAGAAGGACTTGAACTTAAGGCAGCAAAGGTGGATGGAATTCTTAGCATCCTACGACTTCGAGATAGCATATACCCCAGGCAAGGGTAACGTGGTGGCAGACGCCTTAAGTAGGAAAAGGTTATCCATGAGTCCGTTGTTTGTTGAGCGGTGAAGCTTAGAGTTCATCTCTACGTTTGACTTTAGTCCTTCCATTGACTTTGTACCCGGTTTGCTCGCATCCTTAGAGGTCAGACCTACGCTTTTAGGACGGATTGGAGAGGCACAACGAGATGACCCATAGTTGGTTGAGTTAGTAGAGAAGCTCAAAAGGGGGGAGTCATCGAGCTATCTCGGTAGGTATACCCTAGATAATAAGGGTTGGTTACGTAGGGACGGTAGACTTTGTGTACCACGGGACGAGAATTTGAGGAAGACCATTCTTGATGATGCACATCGTTGGAAGATGACCATCCATCTCGGTGGGGACAAGATGTACATGGACATGAGACGAGTTTACTTTTGGGCCGGCATGAAGAGGGATGTGGCTGAGTTTGTCGCTAGATGCTTGGTGTGCCAACAAGTAAAAGTAGAGCAAAAGAAGCCCGGTGGGTTGCTTCACCCATTGGAGGTCCCACAATGGAAGTGGGAAAGTGTCTCGATGGACTTTATTGATAGGTTACCGAGATCGAGGAAGGGTAATACGGGAATTTGGGTCGTGGTAGACAGACTTACTAAGAGCGCCCATTTCATTCCCGTGAAGAATAAGAGGACTGCTCCATGGTTAGCCTCCATATACATTCGAGAGATAGTTCGTTTGCACGGTGTTCCTTCTAGCATAGTGAGCGACCGCGATCCTATTTTTACTAGCGAGTTTTGGAAGAGCTTGCAAGAGGTGGTATGGACTCAGTTATGTTTGACCACCACATATCATCCTCAGACGGACGGCCAGAATGAGAGGGTGAACCGTATTCTAGAGGACCTATTGAGGTTGTGTGTCTTAGACTTCGGAGGTACATGGGAGGAACATCTTCCATTGGTGGAGTTCGCATATAATAATAGCTTTTAGTCTAGCACTGGCATGGCACCGTTCGAGGCTCTTTATGGACGACCTTGTCGTTCTCCTACATGTTGGTGGGAGTCTAAAAATAAGTTCTTGCTTGGGCCCGATATGATTAGAGAGACTTCGGAAAAGATTGATTTGATTCGAAGGAGGATGAAGACGGCGCAGGATAGGCAGAAATCTTATGCAGACAAGAGGAGGACAGATCTTGAGTTTGATATTGGGGACATGGTCTTTGTCAAGGTGTCTCCATTACGAAATGTTGTTCGCTTTGGGTCCATTGGGAAGTTAGCACCAAGGTTCGTAGGGCCGTTTCCTATTAAGGAGAGGATTGGACATATGGCGTATAGAGTGGAGTTGCCTGAGAGACTTAGTGGTGTACACGATGTATTCCATGTATCACATTTGAGGAGGTGCTTGCATGAGACCGCGGAAGTGGTAGAGCCGAGCTTGCTTAGAGAGGTGGAGATCGAGCGTGATGCGACGATTCGACGAGCTCCTACGTGCATTCTTGGGTCGGAGATTAAGAAGTTGAGGATTCGAGAGGTCAAGCTAGTCAAAGTGCAATGGGGAGATGATGAGAGCAACGCTACTTGGGAGACGGAAGAGAAGATGCGTTCATTGTACCCTTTTCTTTTTGAGGGTATGTCTTTTAATTTCTCCTTTATCGCTTAGCTTGTACTTGTTTTATCTTTAGTATGTCCTCTCACTAGTATCTTTGACCTTTAGATAGGGTAGTCCTATGGTTGAAACATGTGTTTGAGACATGTTATGTATGATGGATGCATGTGGATGCAAGTGGTTGCTAGTGGTTGCTCGTGGATGCATATACACACACTTTATGCACTAGATCGGCTCAGTCACTTCATATTGCATATTGCATATAAATGTGTGTGCATATTTAAGCTAATGGATGTGCAGTGGTTGTGTTATCATATGGATGCTGCATTTTGGTGAATGGTTGTACACACATGTAGAAATAATATGTATCGATAGGATTCTTTCGCATACATAATGGACGCATGGCACTATCATGGTTTGCATTAAGGAGGTCAACTGAATCAGTAGACCGCCTGATTTTGCATTAGATAAGGAACATATATACACAATTCTTGCATATGTTCATACTGCATTAGGAATTTTATAAGGACAATGGATGCCTGTGTTTGATGGTTGAGTAGATGATTGTTTGGATGTTAGGATATGCATTCCCCTTAACTTGGAGATTTCGGGGGCGAAATCCTTTAAGGAGGGGAGAATGTAACACCCCGTATTTCTATTAACACTATAGTAACAAATTAAAGAATAACTAATCTCAAATGTGAGAATTAAGGGAAACATGTTGCGCCATTGTGTTCGTCTCGGAATTCTGGTTGAGATAGAATCCGAGATTGCGTGAATTGGACTTCGTATGAAGAAGTTATGGCCATCGGAAGTTTCAGAAAAATTTAAACAGATTTCGAAAATTCAAATTTCAGAGTCAGAATGGGCTAGGCGGGAAATTTCCCGCCAGGGCCAGGTCGACCATAGGGTTGACCTGGGGGTCGACCTACCCTAACCAGGTCGACCATAGGGTCGACCTGCCCCCCCCGAGAAGATTTGTTTGGTGACCAGTTAATGACTGTATGCTGACTCATTAGGGTTTCTGATCTGCTCTGATTGGCTGGGATTAATTCTGGGTTGATCGAACGGCTTAAATTAATCCTAAACTCTATAAAAAGACATGTAGACTCAAACCCTAAAATCAAATTAAAATTTGATTCGTGGCCTCCATGCCGTCACCTAGCAACCTAGAATAGCCGCCACCAATTAGAGAGGAAGAAAAGCTAATCCAATTCAATTCTAATCTAAAGCGCAACAAATTGTCTTCTCCAAAGGAAAGCTAATTCAACTTCAGAACTCAGAATTCAGAACTCAATACCTTCTTTGAGTTGTGAGTTCGATTTCTTTAATAAAATAATTAACAATTTAATTGGATTGAGTTATGATGCTGATCATATGGTTATGTTGTGAATTATTGACCGCATGTTATCATCTATGTTGTAAAATTGTGATGTTATCATCTATGTTGTAAAATTGTGATGTTATCATTTATGTTGTAAATTCTAAGATGTTATCATCTATGTTGTAAAGTTGTGACGTTATCATCCATGTTGTAGTTCAATGATTATGTATTCATAGTGATGTTTCATATGCTAGTTTGGTTATGTTGATTCATATGATAAATCATATGTATGTATGCAAGTTAGGATGTTAATTGAGACATCGATCATATGCAAGTTAGTGAAAATTTTATGCATAACCTTACATGTTTCATGACATCTATTTTAGATCTAAAGTTAGGCTATGACATGTGTGAGTTATATGCTAAATTTTACATGTTAGTTTATATGTTTAGATGTAAGTTTACACCATCGTTACGTTGCATAAATCACATATGCAAGTTTATATAAATATATGTGTTTGGAGTATGAATCATGTTATGTAAGTTTGTGGTTATTGCCTATGCAAGTTTACACCTTTAGATGTAGATCTATGACATACATGATTTATGCGAGTTTATGACTATTGCCTAAACAAGTTCACACCTTTAGATTTGGATCTAGGACATATGTAGTTTTATGCAAGTTTGTGACTTTGTCCTATGCAAGTTTTAGATGTAGAACCTTATTCACACATGCAAGTTCACCCCTTATGTTTAGATCTAGTTTTATTTCTATGTATGTTGTGATGTTTTCTCTTTATTCCATAAGTTAGACTATTCGAGTCTAACGTATATTTTACGTTAAACGAACGAACGTACAACGTGGGGCCATGGGATAGTATTAAAAGATTTAATATTGAGAATTGGCATAAATGCCTTAAATGGCATAAAATAAATTTGTGAAGAAATTGGTATGATTTTTCATACCATAAATAGATGGACATAATTGAGTCAATTATGGCCATAGTTAAATTTGGAATTAAATTGATAATTTGAATAGGGAAATTAATTCAAATTGGGGAATGATTAATTAGGTGTAATTAATCGTCTAAGACACGAGGTTAGGCTCTTTTGTGGTGTAAGATTGCCCGGACCCGCCCGGCAAATCCAGCTGCCACAAATGCCAGTCTAATGTGGGAGGTCTTAGGCATAATTAAATACGTGACAGTTGTAAAGACACGAGGTTAGGCTCTTTTGTGGTGTAAGACTGCTCGGACCCGCCCGACAAATCCAGCTGCCACAAATGCCAGTCTAATGTGGGAGGTCTTTACAAGGTTACGGTGTTAATGAATTAAGAAACACTTAACCAGATAAACATGTAGTGGGACATGAGGGGGTTAAGTGGGTGCCTTGGGTGGCATGTGGAATTAAGTGGGTGCCTTGGGTGGCATTTGAAATACGATTAGAAACACTTAACCAAAAATTGAAACATGTAAGTGAACATGAATAACAAGAGGGTTAAGTGGGATGTACTAGAGGGGACCAAGCTTAGGTGGATAGCTTGTGTCATGTAATGAGGGCCCGTTTCAACCAGTAACCCATAAGTGTCTCTGTGGGCTCGACTCAAGTCGAGGACGGGACACACGTACTGGGCTTGACTGTAAGAGGCTAAAACGGGTTAGCGGTGGCAACGCAATTCCAACGGGTTCATATGCGTGTGTGGGCCCAGGCTGGTAGGAAAGACGTTGTTGCATCGTGTAGGTATAAGCCGTGCATTGTTGGTGGTATCGGGTTGCCACTTTGGGGAGTGATACACCCCATGTGGGGCCAGCACGGGTATCTACGAGTTAGGGAGCCGATCGCATGGGGGAAGTGGGTACACCTAGTGGAGATAGGGGCAGGCGACACGTATGAAGGCAGCTAGGGGGAGCAGAACTACCATTATCATTATTAAGTTTTCTAGGTGGGATCAACCTTAGGGTGACTACTGGTGGTGCAATATAGTAATTATCTTATAGTGGTTTAGGTGCGCCTTTAACGTTATCTTTATGCATCTTGTTTCCATGTTTACTCTGTCTTACTCAATTGTTCACAGTCATTTCCTTATTTTCCAACTTATGCCTTAGCCTAGTTATTTTGGTAATTATATTGTTAAAGTTATCGCACTCGCCAGACTTTATGTCTGACCCCCTTTGTTTCCACCTCTTTTCTTCCTTCCCCCCCCAGGTGCTCAGGTTGGAACTAGCACCAGTGGAGCTTGATTTTGGACAGCTATATCTCTGCTTTTAGAAGTTGCTTGGATCGCTGAAGTAAAGTTCAGCCTCTCTTATTTATGGCTATTTTGAACTGGGGTTATGTCTTTCAATTTATGTACTTTGATTTAGTCAAGATGGATATTATGTACTTTGACTCTGGTTTTTGATGGTGTAATCAAACTTATGTGTTTACCACTGCAATGAATAAAATTTTAAAGTTTTAAGTACTGTTTATATCTGTCTTGTTGTTAAGTTTCTGTTCTATACACACTTAAAATGCTCCATGGAAGTTAATGCATTCCCATTGTGAGTGACATTAATGGACATGGGGTGTTACAGGTCGTCTTAGCCCCTTCTGCCAGGCCCATGCACGCACATGTCCCCCGTCGGTTTTGCGCCGCTCACACCATCCATCTCGTTTGGATCTCTTACATTCAATTAGTAAGCATGCCCCTTCTCTTCCTAGTACGGAGTTCCTTACTTGATACCAACTCCGGGTTACAAATTGAAATGGGTCCCACACAATATGATACAAGCTCTCCCCTTTGTCTTGTATCCCCACTAGGTTTTCCACTGACTATGTATACCCTTTGGTGTCTTTAATTACATAGCCCTATACTAGTTATTTACCTTAGAGGGTGTCTTTAATTACATAACCTTTATTACTTCATCTACCTGTTATGAATACCACTTAGGTGTTTTTATTACATAACATTTATTGGGTTAAGTATGTGGGCCTATATATATATATATATATATATATATATATATATATATATATATATATATATATTACCCATCCCTTCTAACTTAATTAACCCCTCCCCACTACCCATCCAATTTTACTTAACCCTAACTTAAGTCCATATTCATATTAAATTAGGTTAAGTAGTCCATTTCTTTACCATGTCCAATTATGGTTATAATGAGCTAGACCATACCTCCCACATTAGGCCTACAACGTGTGGATGCTGGATATGCCAGTCGGGTCTGGGCAATCTTATTCCACAGTCGGGCCTAGCCTCGTGTCTTAGCCTGATTCGTATTTGCGTACTTAGATCTCCCATATTAGGTTCAACATTAGTGGCTGCTGGATATGCCGGTCGGGTCCGGGCAGACTTCCGCCACTAATGTAACCTAACCTCGTGTCATAGGTACAATTAAAATTCTTAATTTTAATTATTAAACATTCTATCTTTATCCAAATTTACCTTTGTCATTATAGGTAATTAATTCATCCTTACCCAAATTTACCTATGTCATTATAGGTAATTGATTCTATGTTTCCCCATTTGAATTATATGCTCATTTCATATAAATATTATATAAACTATGCCAATTACAAATTCCATTTTTGTCCCCGTTCCTAACTAACATATTCACATGTATTTTGGCGGCATCGAGGCTATAAAGTAGCCTCAGCATAACAATAAAAGGGAACATGATAAGGGTGACATTTCAACATGTTTTGGCATAAATATTAACATAACTGGCATAGTAACTAAGTGAATGGACATGTGATAATTATCATAATAAAGTGGACATCCAATTAATAACTTGTGTTTAGGCAAGCATAATGAGATGTAGATTCAATATTAGGAGTCCAATTACCTAAATCTAGCACAGATAGGGTAGCATAATAACAAGTTTAGATTCACATGTCAAGTTTACCACATATACCAAGGTATTATAATATAACAAGTGTAAGGTGATTAACACCAAAGTCTAGATCCAAGTAATGTCAATTTAATGGATGTACTATCATCCTAATATGGTTACAAATCAATATTCATATAAACGTCATATCGAATCACCACAATCAGATCTAGAAAGTTAGATCTATATTAACAAGTTCACATGTACCGCAATATAATTGTAATTCAAGATTCACATAGGAGACATAGTAGAATGTCCATATATTAGGTCTAGGGAAAATGACATAGTATGCTTGCTTAAGTTCATGATTTACGGCATATACCCAATTCATTGTCTATCACAATTCACATTTATCTATTTAAGCCTTATAGTGACTAAAACTCACAGAGATAGGTTTAAGGATTAGAGAATGATTCTGAATTCTGAAGTTGATTAGCAAATCCGTTGATGTAGGCTTTGATTGTTGAAAACTAGTTTAGTTTTGGATGCAGAAGCATGAGGGCGTAAGAATGATTTTAGTTTAGATTAGGGTTTAGGTTTATGTTTTCTTAAATAGATGTGTAGGATTAATTAGATCCCTTAGATTAACTAGGAGATCATCAGAACCACACAGCTCAAAGACACGTCATCCAGCCAATCAGAAGAAGGCACGTCATCAGAACTCTCCAGAATCCTGTGTAGGTTTCTAGCTTGGCATGGGCGCACTTCGCAAGTGCGCCAGTGCATTTTTGTTCTGGCGCACTTCCCAAGTGCGCCCGTGCATTCTGGTCCATTTCCTGAATTTTCTGCCTAACTTCTATCATCTGTAACTCTTTCATACGACATCCGTTTTACGCAAATTCGGACTCTATCTCAAGCAGAATTCCAAGACGAACGCAATTGCGCAACCCATTTCACCTAATTCTTCTTTTAATAATTAAGTATTCTTAAGTTATCTCTTATGTCATGTTTTAAAATTGTTGGGTGTTATAGATACGTTAGGAAGGTTGGAGGCAGGAGATTCAAAACGCACTGGAACCAGGGGATTCGAAATGATTGTTTCGAGGGAATACGAGATGCTTGGATACGAACCGTAGGTATACGAAACTTATGGGTTCCGAGATCCTGCAGCGTGAAGAGGTAAAAGGCGAATCTCGAGGGATTCGAACCAGAGGGAGGCGAGGTTCACCGAAGGGTTCGAAATTCCTGAGCTGGCCGACACACGTTCACGGAAACGGGCATAACTTTCAAACCGTAAGTCCGTTTTGGACACGAAAGTTGTACCTATAGCTAATTTAGAGGGCAACAAGAATTACGATGCTTAGTACCATAATTGTCGTTTTCAAGCCCAAAAGAGGTCATCTGATAGAATTTTTGAGCCTTTTTATGTTTGCAATGCGACTTCGACCAAATCGCTTCGTGTTTTCTGATGATGTTCTTGACGCTTGAGCACGTTACTAACCAGGAACTTGACATGTGACTGCTTTGACTAAAAAGCTTGTCAACAGTAAACACATATTAAAATAGCCGAAAATTTTGAAGAATTAGAAAATGAGTGAACACGGTTAGTAGCAAACGAACATGCTGACTTCCAAATCAAAAGCCTCTACTGTAATGTAGCCACTTAATCTTAACTATAGAATATAATAATTTCAGTTCTAGTGTAATAATACCAGCTTGTACTTCTTTAGTTATTTATGTAGCAAGCATTGTAAACAAAGCGAAGTAATAATGAAAATCAGGGAAAGATAGCACCATACTAAATTTTAAAAGCATAAGCTTGAAAAAATGAATTTATACCAAAGCATACCATCTTCACAAACTTATTATATATAGTTCTTTTCTCTATGTCAAATTTGAGTGGGTAAAAATAACGATATAGAAAAATGAGTAGGCCAAGTATTTGGTAAATCTAATAGTCATTTGTATATATAATCTATGCACATGGTCTTTTGATGAACAAGAATTAGCATTCATCATCAAATAAGATTGTATGATTAAAGTTTACAATTCTTCTTTCTTAATTTTTGTAATGATTAAAAGCTAGATTTTAAAATATGATTTTAGATTGTGTTGTTTTTTCTATTGTATCAATGACGATTAGATAGTTTAGTTTAAGTAAGTGTTGCATGATTTATTTTCAATTGCATATGCAAATGTTTGTAATAGTTGTTATTTTATATGTACTAATGATTCTTGCAAGTTTTGTTTTTGTAACTAATATCATATTCATATTGACATACTAAGAAACAGGTAGGGATAGTGAAGGAAAATTTGGAATTAGATGTTCATGATCTCATAGCTGAATGTTTTGTAGATTACGCTAACCTTGAACTCAAGGATCAATGAAGCATGTAATCCAAGCTTATTATATACATCCCTGGTACAATGCTTAATATTTGTATAAATATACAGCAAAATCCAACATTACTCTTGTGAAAAAACAGAAGTGCATTGACTTGGGACCTTTTAGAAGTATACACATTTTGAAAGCAATGCTAACATTCAATTTTTTTTAAAAGTGAAATCAAATAACTAAATCAGCGATTAATAATATAAAACCAACAAATTCTCTTGTTGCAAAATCCTAATCTTAGGGTTTTCGCTCTGTTGACTAAGAATATACATTTTCCCCCATCATAATATCACGGCCCTTATCCTCCACACACTGCCACAACAGAAATCCTTGAATTAACAGAAATTGCTTCAGTAGATCAGCTCTAACTCATTACTAGTGGTGCCTTTGACTCATGCTCCACCATTTGCAATGCATTGTATGCATCCTGGAAACAACAATTTACACGCTGTGATTCTTGATTGAAGCAACCAAAATACGAAATAGAAAAAACAAATGTCATAGTAAAGTTTAAAAATAGATTTCTTAAGAACTTAGAGTGCGTTTGGTTTACATTTTTCAATTTTGAGTTTCGCACATACAAAAAAGTATTGACAACGTACACATATCGTTAAAAACGATCGTTTTACAAAACGAAGTTAACACACAAAACCAAAAACAACTTTTTATTATTTTCCATATTTAAACAACGGAAGGAGGATAACAAATTCATCTATCTACCATCCCGCGGTTCCCTCCGTCACTCCCTCCGCTATACTTCAAATATTCCCAACTTTTATAATTAATGATGAAAACTCAAAATACAAAATAAAACAAACACTACCTTAGACTTCTCCTTATCTTTGCGATCCAATTCCTTACATAGCCAGTGATGCAGGCAGAGAAGAAATCTTACAAAAAAAGATAAATACTATTGTTTGAACTTAGAAGATGTATATCTGGCATATTCAAATTCAGAAATAATTTAAAATTATCATCAAGTAGAGAAAAGAAAAGATAATCTAACATGTTGTTATAAAATAAAACAGAACATATAATAAACAAGAAGCCATTAGAGAGAACAAAAAGATAGGGGAGGGACTTTTATTTCTATTGCTTCAAGTGTATGCCATTTCTATATATAGGCTTTGGAACTGATGTTAGACTTATTCCCATGATGTGAGACTAAATAGAATATGACAAAAGCATATTCACTCATATATATTACAACACTCCCCCTTGAATATGCGTCTTCAAAATCTTGAATGCTCTGCTAACTTGAAGTTGTCCCTTTTAAAACATATATGATGATTGCTCCCCCTTATAATTATCTTGCTTGGATTTATATCCGTTCAGTCGATACAACTATTGTTTGTTGCCTTCAACACTTTATCAGGAAAACCCAGTGGGAAAAACCTTGAATGAGAAAAGGAGTACAACATCTGACATTATGAATATCATATTAAAATGATTTTCTAAAACAGTTTGAAGCTTCAGGATCAAAACAATGCCTCATTAAAAACCTTTTTATGAAAAACCCTGTGGGAAAAATCATAAACAAGGAAAATAGTGCAAATTTATTTCATTTTTAGGTAACATGTTTTACAATGTTACCGTAAGGGTTGATACTTCGGGATCAGGATATTGCCTCATTAAAAACCTTACTAACAAAAACCAGTAGGAAAAATATTAGTGAAGGAAAAGAGTACAATATAGCATAATTTTATATGCTCCCCCTTATTTATAACTCATTATTCAATTAGTCTATTGATGTAGTCAACGCATGCCAATTATGTACATCATCTTCTGGAATGTTGATGTGGAAATTGCCTTTGAGATCTAACCGCTTTTCTTGAACTGAATTTGTTTCTCCTCTTTCTTATTATCCTTTCATTTATGTGTTCTTAGAAATTTAGAAGAAATGTGCTCCATCCTATCACCCTTGATATAATTCACTTGAATCTGAGCCATGCAAACTGCCTTGTCTTCTTCATAAATAATATTTTACTGCATCAAAAGATGTTTGATACTTCTGGATCAAAATGTTGCCTCGTCAAAACCTTACTGAGAAAAACCTAATGGGTAAAATCTTAATGAAGGAAAAAGAGTACAATATAAAATGTTGTATTTACTACATCAAAAGTAGTATGATACTTCTGGATCAATGTAATGCCTCGTTAAAACCTTAATAAGAAAAAGGCAGTGGGAAAAACTTAAATAAGGAAAAAGAGTACATTATAACTTGTTTTAGTATGTTACTTTTGGGTTGATACTTTTGGATCATGACCCATGCCTTCCTTTTGTGACTTGTATATCACTAATATTTATTTATGAATACACTTCAGGTGCTTATAATTTTCTGTTTCAATCGGACTTGCATGTTGCAATACATATTTGATGAATAAGACAATTTTCATTACTAAGCAGGAAGTAATCTACTCATCTTGAAGTATATCAAGATTTTTATTACAACAATACTTAGAAGAATGAAGTTTATCAAGATCAACACTAACCAGGAAGTAATCTACCCACCTTGAAGTATATCAAGATTTTCATTACAACAATACTTAGAAGAATGTTGTAATATATCATCCATGTTCTTGGTATTCTTTCTACTAACAAATGTTATTTATGTTCTTCAGGAACTTATGTATTATAATAAGTTTTGCATATCGCAACTACCACTTCAATGGATATTAAGTGTTTCGTTACAACAATTCTTGAAAGGAGGAAGTGATATACATATCATGAATTATATCAAGATTTTCATCACAACAATACTTAAAAGAATGTTGTAATCTACATTTCTTGCTCTTTGCATTATTTATCACTAACAACGAAATTGAAATTCTTCTGGAATTTGTAAAATTTCATCGTTTATACCTTCAGGGTATTGTAACCATTTTAAACACTTTCACCACTTTAATCAATTCAATTATCTCTGAAAAATTCAATGCTCATGGAACTTGACACTCTACGGTGCTTCAATAACTTCCATGTGCTTTTGTCATTATGTATATTTCTATTTTTATCTTATGAACTACAGGTTCATATCTTATGGACTACAGGTCCATATACTGAACGGTCTGAACAATACCGTCTCTGTCTTCATTCGAACAAATTGTTTCTGAAATTATTTGGTTGAAATATATCATCGACTCCTTACCCACTTATAATCACTCAAGTTGGTTCGATTGCAACTCGAGGAATATAAAAATTTCTCATTAATCTTTTGTTAATAAACTGAAAAATATTACACCATCTACTCAAAAAGTATCACACCGTAAGTAGAAAACTTACTTAATGATTATTAAAAATTAAGATCGGTTGGTTTAAAACTATCATAGCCCACAATTGCATGTACTGATTTGTGAAAGTCCAAATTAGGTCAAACTTAATAACCTGGAAAAGCTTTAGTTTTCAAAATCGACTTTAGCGCAGCGGAGGAATAACATCAATGCCCTCAACTATTGAATCAATGGAAAGGAAATTCGACATTGGGAAGCACGAGATTTTCACAATGTTGATCGCAGTGGCGAAGATTAGGCTGCTGGGGGAGGAAACGTGCATGAACGATATTAGAGTATTACCTAGTTCTGCTTTAATTTATTTTAAAAAGACTGCCCACCAGTTAAGGATGTACTCCCGTCGTCATCGAAGTTTGTTATAGAGTGGATGAACATGTAGGTGGATGATAGATGGTAATGGGAAATGGGATGACAACGGTGGAGAAGAAAGATAAATCGCAGATAATAAGTCCGTAAATAGGGAAAATAATTTCTAAGAGGTTAGGAGAAAAGAGTGGTAAGTAGTTTTTACCACAATCTTTTTTTCTCGAACTATTGGTTGGAAATAAAAAATCAAAAAAGAGAGCAAGAGAGTTGTTCAGCGCATCACATTTTAGAGCATCTCCAACCCTTTGTGAATGTGGTGTCTAGTAAATCCTAGGTGGCATGCAATCCTACAAAATGTCAACTAAAAATTTGCTCCAATCCTACAAAATGGCCACTAACCTATTTATTTGCGGTTCAATTTGCCGCTCTATTTCCCCACTAAAATTTCCCTCTAAAAACGCCAAGTAGGTGGACGAAGCACACGATTTTACAAAGATAAACCATCTATCTATCACGAAGCACAACATTCAGCAATGGAGGAAGAGAATATACACCAGAAAGTAACTTCAATTTGTTCTTTTGCTTTCAAGATCAAAGAGACACAACAAAATAAATATACAAGGACGGTTTCTTTTTCATTCTTATTTACAAATTATTCAACCTCAAGTACTCTGCTCTTTATCCTAGGCTTACCTACTTGCATTCATTTACCGCACACGAAGATGGCTCGTATATACTTGTTATAATTTTATAACACAATATGTAACATGCAGAGTTTCACTATTTACTCACTTTTTCATTTTTTTTCCTATGCATATTTTTTGTTTACAGTCCAGCAAAAACTAGTAAAACAGTATATTATGAAAGCTACACCGTGATCTGCAGATGATTTTAAAAAAAGAGACTAACATGGAGTTGAACAAGTTAAAAAATGAAAGCATAGATTGGAATGAAAGCATGGAACTAAACATTATTGGCACATAGTATTTCTTAGCATATTATCTCTGGGCCTAAATTATTTAGTAACATAGTGCTGATGTATTAACATAGTCATGATTCAACGCTGTTACCTCCAAAATATCATAAAGTCAAATTTTATGTTGAAAGTTGCAATAATAATTTCACAAATACTTTCTACATACTGCTGATAGAAACATTAGTTAAGTGATATCTTGTGGTCTGGTGTGTACAGTATAAAAGTGGAATCATATACATCCTCATATTTTTATTGATGCCATTAAATTTAAGAATATTATCACCAAAAGAATTAATGGAAAAGAATTAAATATATTTGTTGCTTCAAACTTTCGATGGCGGTGCTCTCTCCTATTTGAAGGTATTCATCAAGAAGGTCAGCTGCACAACCATATGCAAGCAATCGAATTGCAGCTATCATTTTTTGAAGAGGGCTTATCCCGTAATTTCCAACTGCATCAATTTTCTGTGTAAAATAATCATCAAATAGTCCAATTTCATGTAAGATGCGATTAAATAGTTTAACATCCATTCGAAAACGGCGTCGAAATTGACTCGGTGTATATTTTGAGTACTCTCCTTTGAAATAGTCATTGATAATTAGATTGTGCCGAGACATCCTATCCCGAGGAATGTAGCGACTTCCAAAAGTAGATCCACCATATGGTCGTTTTCCATTTGTTGTTGCATCCATGAGTACAACAGGAATTACATGTGCATTAAAGTTTTTGCATTCATCCATCTCAACCAAATTTATTAAATTGGCGGTAATAGACATGTCATCGTTTGAGCTTGAACCGTCGGTATCAAATTGGGAGGTTGATGAAGACATCTGTAGCTAAATATATGTTAGTATGAAGAATGCATGAACATTTAAAAAACAAAACACATAAGCTAAAATATATACTGGGGAAAAAAAGCACAGGCATGCGAAGAGAAAGATTTTTTTTATTAACTTGGAATCATTCAATTGTCCCACTAGTAGGTTGACTATTTTTACATGTACAATTTCATGCGAATAATAGTGGAATCTTGTCACATGTTTTGATATACATATAAAGAAGTATCCTATTTGATTTTCTTATTTGAATCATAGTAACCTAATAGGCTAAACTCAATAAAGATAAGCAAACTATACATTTTTCTGAAATGCAAGGTTACCCAGTAAAAGTATCCATAATTTGGATTTCCAGAAGTATTTATTCACAAGTCAGAAACGAAAGGACATTGTAATGCTAGGAGATAAGCATTATCATTTTTCCAAAAAATGATTTTTTTTTTATCAAATGCATATTTCAAACTTAGAAAAAAGTTGTTAAATTTTTTGATGAACCGTTGAGTACGGCATATGAATTATATTAGCTCACACACTCAAAACCTACATTTTGCTCAATTTCTCTACTGCCAAATGTAAAACTATTTACAGTTTGCTGAGTACATGTGATGACCCCAGTCCCCGTTCCATGGTGGCAAGGGTAATCTTTGGAATATAACACATAAACATATAATAGCAGAACAGAAATAATTAAATACATCAAATAATGTACAATAGAATACACTGGATAAACATAATCATCAGAGTTACATAGTATACAGGATTATACTTAGTACAAAATACAGTTCAGCTATACATAAATGTCTACAGCGGAAAACAAAACATAATATGTACAATAGGAGCTGAACAGCATAAAAAGAGATAAATGATAGAATCCATCTTCAGCTCCAACTATCCAGAAAGAGCCTGCTAAAACCTAAATACAAGGTTGCCCGTGTAGAAAAAGGGGAACCCAAGTTTGCAAGTGAAACAAACTACGAGTCAGTCATGGGACTGGTATGAGAAATCTACTTAACATATTTTTCAATATGGCCAATCACAGGACCACGCCACTTTCGCGGGACGGGTTTACTCCATTGGATTGCCAGTGCTTTAAACAAGTAAATCTTTTAAACATCGCAATGCTTTTTATAAAAATGAAGCCATTATAAGACTCAGTTCCCATCACACAATGCAACACAAACCGGACGATAGAGTTTTACCTTATAATGGCCAAAATATGCTTGATACGAGCAAAACAAATCATTTGATATTATTGCTAGTGTTTATATGTTTCAAAAACAAATTTCAATCATAAATATCAACTCGGCACGGGTACCATATATCATATCGCCATATATATATACAATCAAAACCGCACGATTTCGTATTTGGAAATTGGATTTCCGTCATGAACCAAGGCAAGGGATCGTCCTTACCGAATTCGAGACGCTCTAGCCTGTGTCTCAGGACCCAGACTCAGGTGGGCCCTTGGATCATTAGTGCCGGTCCACTCGATGTGGATTAAAATTCCTGAACACTGCGTTTCCCCACCCTATGGGGCGTCAACTGGTCATATCCGACCAAATCATTGGCTCCAAAGAGACCGAACTAACCGAGGCCTCGCTTTCCATCATCCACATAAGTAAAATACCCGGGCATGCAAAACCCAAAGCACCACTCTTAGCTAGAAGGAAACGCATGTCCTCCCTGATGTCCTCTCCTGTTTCTGGCTCATACAGGGGTGTGAGGCTCGCGAAACAACGCTATACACAAAGTTATGCCACACAGGTCGTGCTTTGATCATCAACCACAAGACTTTGCTTTTCAACAGATGCCTTGATCATCTGCCACTTAGGCATGCCATACAGGCAGTTCACTCCATGCGACTGATTTCTATCGATATATAACCTCTGAGCGCGTACGTCTCAGAGAAGGGCGTTAAGCAAGAGAATAAATTCTCCGCCGCCAAATAGATATATATTTAATAGAGATCGATCAGCACAGAACAAAATCCAGTGTCATACACACAGTCCATTTACAAGTTCGTTCTGGGTCTGAATGAAACCGGAGGCACTTAATACCTCGCACATCCGTACAATCAACAAGTACGTCCGGACGGCTACTACTTCATCCCTTTCAAGGTGGCTACTCCTATCATGAGCATCAGTAGCACCCCTCCATTCGACGTGAAGATCATCGGTCTTGCACCATCTTCATGTCTTCGACTTTTAATCGTCGATCAATTATTTGAAATGAGAATTAACTCGGCCTTTTCAAATAATTCACGTGTATTTGGAATTTCAAATCAATTCATTTCAATGGTTAAATTACTCGACATCAATAATTCTATTCTTTAATGTAATTTTCACGCCAAACACATTCAACCATCAAATATCAAATAAACCAAGCAAATTCACTTTATTTCCATTCCATATCGTTTATAATATTTTATCACGATTTATCGCTATTTTTATTTATTTAAAAATAGCCAATTCATCCAAACGACGCTTCAGGCCATAACGCGGCCGTGGCGCTGTTTTTCTTCAGATTTGATTTATACATACCTGAAAATCTAACCGTTGGATCTTCACAAATTTTATATCATTAGAAAGATCTTTTCAAAACGAATCCAACGGTTTCAATTTTAGGAAAATCCGATGGTCGGATCTCCCCGTACAATCGTTTGAAGTTACGATTTCAAAATACGAACTACAACATCGTTATTTGATTTAATTTAATTATATATATATATATATATATAAATTTAATCGATTCTGGCGCTGTTTTTCTTCAGATTTGAATTAAACATTCCAGACAATCCAACCGTTGGATCTTTACAAAGTAGGTGTCGTTGGAAAGATATTTCCAAAGCGAACCCAACGATTTCGGTTTCGGGAAAATCCGATGGTCGGATCTCCCGCACTAATCGTTTGAAATCACGGTTTCAAAATACGAACTGCTGCTTCATTGTTAGATTTATTTTAATTATATATATATAAATATAACCCATTCTTTGATTTCAAAACCATATTCACTTCATATATTTGATAAAAATGATATTTTTATCCAACCGATATTCATTTCATCACATCACTATTTTTAACAGCTCATATATATATATATATATCATAAAAATGTGATTTTTATTGTAAAACAATTTATTTCAAAACACGATTATTTTATATAGTTAACACATAAGGTAAAAATGTTATTTTTGGTGTTAAAACAATTTATTTAAAACACTAATATTTTATATAGTCTATATATATAATAAAAAATGTTATTTTTATCTTTCAAAGAATTTATTCAATACATGAACTTCATTCAACACATGAATTTCTATTCAACACATTAATTCCTATTCAACACATGAATATAGTTTCAACACATGAAAATAATTCTAACACATGAATTTTATTGAAAATTTCGGCAGCATAACGGCAGTGTAGTTAAAACAGGCACCGTCCCGAGTACGACTCCTCGCTCTACCTTAAAGCCTCGCAGCTTTTGACAATGGGGATTTTCAATATCTAGTCTGTACGCAGACGAATTTTCCCATATACTAATTCTATTGGGATTTCAACCACAATCAATTCTTTCAAATCAACCATTCATGATATTCACCAAATTTCACATCAACCAATAATCCAGACAATATCACAACCAATATATATATCATCCATGGTCTGTGGACGAGGGGAGTGTGTATATATATATATATATAAATATATTTCGATTTCATTTCAATATCATTTCAATTCATTTCAACGCATATATTATTTTTACAATGCATATATAACTTATACATCGAACATACAACTTATACAATGCTTATACATGTGGAGTACAACGCTTATATAACTCATACATTGAGTATATAATTTGTACATCGTCGTTTCCATATCGTTTATAAATCAGAATTCTTACGTTGGGTTCCATTCCTCCAAACATTGTAGAAGGCTCAGGAAAATATCCGGTCTCTTCTAGAATGTAGAAGACGTCCTCACGAGTCCACTGTCTCTTGTTTCACTGGATTTCGACAACAAACGAGAAAGATATGATTTTTATTGTAAAATCATAAACCGTAGCGCTTTAAAGTGCTATAGTCAGTTAAATTAAAAACAACCGTACCTTCTCTGAAATGTTCGAAACTAGGTCATCGATTTTCGTCGAATCCATGTAGCTAGGGGTCGATTGGGTTGTGGCACGTCGAAGGGCTTCGAATGGCGCGCCAGGTGGTGGGGACCGCATCAGGTGCGACGACGCGTGGAGGAGGCGGCGGTCGAAACGTCGGATCTTTGAGAGGCTGGATCTCGACGATGGAGCAATGATACGAGGTGCTCCTTATATGGATTTGAAGCTCTCGTGATGCTCTTCAAAATCTTCAACTGGGTCGAAGGCTATCGGGGCGTGGATTGATCGGAAAGTGGCCGGGAAGGAGAGAATAGCTTCCGTCGTCGATCGTGTTAACGGGTGAGGGGTTGATTTTTTTATATTTTTAATTTATGAAAGAAATTATTTGATTGGCCCATGATTTATATATTTCAAAAATTAGGGTATTCTCCAAACGAACTCCAATCCAAACCCAGCGACTGTCGTCCCTAGCTAAACACCCCAATTCCGAACATAATGGGATATGTTTCGTATGCCCATTTGACCGTTTCAGTTAGTTTTTCTTCAAATTAAAATAGAAAACATTCAATATTCAATTTGAACGTATATTTCAATTTGCTGGGGCCACATACTAATCCCAAAAATTCCAGAAAAATAAATCTAGCTATGTTTTGACGATACGAACCCAAAAAAACTAGTTTCGTCGAATTCTGAGACTGTTTGAAAAATGGTCATTTTCTGGTCGATCCAATTTAACAGAAATCGACCAAACACATTTTCCTCTGCCACGCTCACATACTAACTTCAAAAATTCTGGAATTTGAAACTCAGCAATAATTTGACATCCCAGATCCAACAAAAATGGTTTCATCAAATTCTGAGGTCGTTTGCAAAATGGCTATTTTCCAGGGCTATATATTCTCTATAACGACCTTTTTGAAAATTCATTTGGCCATAACTTTTGATTCTCGCTATGAAACTTCAATTTTTCAGATTTGTTAGAAAGATATTCATAAACAGATTTAAATATTTTTGGTTTCACTAAAATCCGTTTTAATTTGCACCCGATACAGTCAGTCAAAGTTCGAATTCAAATTTTGAAACTGCCGCGCCATTTCAGTCCTTGTTTATAATTAAAAATAATTATATTTACTTTCAAACATCGATTCAAACATACTTTTCGTCGTTATTATTTAAAATAATCTATTTTAAATATTTAAAATCCAATAAAATAGCCAAATTTAAAATTTTAAACTGGCTCAGGTTTTCCGGGTTGTTACAGTACATATAGCATCTAGATAAAACTATGCAATATTCACTAGCCTAGTACAATAGGGAAGGAATAAGAAAAAGAATTTTAATAGCAGACATACCTTTATGGATTCGATATATCTTTTGTTGAGATTTCAGGTTTTCAACGAATAGAGAGAGAGAGAGAGCACTTTGGCAATTTAATCATGAAAAGAGGAAGATTGCGTCAGTTTGAAGCATATAATTTTAGGGATCGAAATACAAATGTTCACTGTAGATGATAGAAGGATTATTCAACATCAGAGAAGAGAAAAGAGAGACAGAGAAGCGGTAACAGAAATGATGAGGTGGCAAGTTCCAAAATGTGATGTTGAATGTCTAGGAATAGACATTTTATTTCACATTTTCTTCTTTCACATTGTGTACAAAGTCCCATTGGAGAGAGAGAGTATTTACTAATTTTGTCTAACTTCTTACTTGCCATCCACATTTTAATTTTTTTTAAGGTGGGCTGGAAATGCTCTTAAAATGGAGTGGCCTTTGGTTTCCACATCACCTAGAAGATTGACTTGTTTTACTATTTAAGTAATAGATAACACTTTGCTTAAATATGCATCCTCAAAATCTTGGATGTTTATGCATTGTAACTTAAAGTTGTCCCTTTTGAAATATATATAATGATGACTCCAGTTCATTATTATTTTACTTACCAACTCTTATTCAGTTAATATAGATATTTTCAATTACCGCATTAAAAACATCTGTTAAGAAAGACCTAATAGGAAAACCTTAAATAAGGAAAATAGTGCAACTTGTAAAATCATAAATATTATATAGATGACCATATAAAGATTTTGATATTTCAGTATCTGTTACATGACCTTTTGGCCCGGATATCAAAATCAGACCAGGCTGATATGACTCGACCATCGTGTGAGAAAATGACTAAGAACTGTCGTTCGAACGCCCAGAAGTCAGGTCTAGACATAGTTATGCAAGTATGGTCGTCCCAGCTCGTCAAAACAACTCTCATATGGCTAAGTGTTTGGGGTTCGGTGTAAACCACCTTTACGAATCAGTACGTATCCCATATTCCAAACTTCCCAACAAATATGTTCAAGTCTTCGGGGTTCGGTATGTATGCCCAAGCCATCAGGGATCAGTACAACCCCCGAATTAACCTAGCATCGATGAAACTTCCATCTCATTCCATAATCACTCAAAATCTCTAAGTGTTTCCAAATCGAAATGAATCATGGGATACCTCCAGGATCGGTATAAATTATGGAGCAACTCAGAATATACACCAAGTATTCTTGGATTGGTAAGAATCACAAGGAGATATTGGGATCAGTGTGAAACACGAGAACTACATAGGATCAGTGAGAACCAAGGTGAGTTGTAGGATCAGTGTGAATCATGTGTACTATGTGGGATCGATATGAATCCTGAATCTCCACCATTTCACACCAATCTTCAAAGCTTTGGGAATCTCAATCCATGAAGTAACTTCCCACCATACCTGGCCAAAAGACAAAGAAAAGGAAAAAAAGAGCTCGCCCAAGTCGAAGACCCCAAAATCCAAGTGTTTTTGGGTCGGTACCGATCCCACTACATAGGGATTTGGGCCCTAGGCCCTCTTGGGCACCTTCCTGCACACCTGCCTGACTTCCCTGCAAATCTCACCTATAAACACCCCTTTTAGATACGTGATAGGGTTGGCTTCTTCTTGGACTTTTGGCACTTTGAATGAACTTTTACACTCTTGGGCTCACTTTTCCATTTCGAGAAGAAAAAATTTAGCTCCTTCTAGGGCCTATTTTGGACTCTTCCACCGTTGCTATTATAGCCACTTGGGAATATTGATCCCATTCTTGTAAAGCTGAAGTATACGAGAGTAAAGTGCTAAATCTTCAGAGTGGACGTAGGTTCTCATGAATCGAACCACTATAAACGCCATGACACTTAGGCTAGTGCATTTCTCCACTAAAAATCCTCATTTTATTTATTTTCACTGTCATGAAAATCTTTGGGTGTTGTGAAAACTTTTGGACATCAACATTTTAGTTCTTTCACTAGGAAATTCAAGAACAGACCATCTTTATCCTAATATTCTTCCATCAAATCTAGGAGTGCTACTCAGATCTTCTTAGGTCTACCTACCTAGTCTATTGAAAATGATGAAGAAACAAAAATCTGCTATGGATGTACCTTCACTATTGACTAGGAAACCTCTCTCAAGTAACAACCCTCTGAAGCTCCAGCCACCATGGATATGTCTAGCTCCTCTAATCCAGATGCTCCAGTTACTCAATCTCAGTTTATTGAAGCACTAAGAAGTTGGAGGAAACTCAAAGATTGCTTAATGACTAGATTAAGCAAAATATTGATTTGATGCAAAGGATCCAAGAGAGAACCCATAGGGATATTGCCCGCCTTCAAGGTAGCACTCTTGATCTCCACATCTCGGAAAGCTCTTCTTCTGAAACCATCCACAGTAACTATATCTAAAGGAGGAGGATTAACAATGATGGTGCTGTAATTACCATCAGAGAGGTAGCCCGTCATTCTTATCGCTCCCGGTTGGGCCCTAGTTATGCTCCAAGAACTAATGCTCAATCCACTACTAGATAGCATCCATCTGTAGTTGTTCAGAACTTGGTGCCTACATTTAGAACAACTACCCAAGCCCAAGGTGCTTTCATCCCACCTCCACGAAACCAAGGGGTTGAGTTTGATGATTCTTAAGAGGTTGAAGACGTCCATCACAGGAGGCATCCTAGGAAACATGCTTAAGAGTTGGGTCACGACCATTGTAATCAAACGGAGATTCGACTTCCAATTCTCACCAACATGATCCGTAGGATCATAAGGGAATCACGGGGTAATGTCACTGGCGATTGGGAAGACCATATGAGATGTAACCCTTTCACTGAGGTTGTACTTAACATCAAATGGATAAGACACTTTAATATGCCATAGGTTACGTTTTACTCAGGGAAAACCGATCCCTGTAAATTCCAAAACCGCTACAAGTGGCATATGGATTATGAAAGCACAACAGACGCGGTGAAGTGCTAATGCTTCCTCGTCTTCCTTGAAGGTGTAGCTCTGCTTTAGTTCTCTGGACTTCCATCGAGAACCATAACGATTTTTGACCAGCTCGCTCGAGAGTTGGTAAAGCAGTCCAGGATGCATGTCACAAGACGTGAAGACATTCTGACCATCTCGAACATCAACCAAGGAACTGGGGAAACTCTTAAGAGTTGTCTCGAAAGATTAAATAACGCCTTGATAGAAGTAAAAGACCTCGAGCATCGTACCGTCCTTGTCCATCTTGCTAAAGATGTGCAACAAGATTATGAATTTGGGGCTTGGATTAATAGAAAACAACCTAAGTATTTGGAGGTTTTCTACGAGAAAGCTAATAAGTTCTTGTGCCAGTGAGAAGCGCGTAGGAACATGGCTACTCGAAATGGTCATCCCAGTAACCCACACCATGACGTTGCGCAAGATAGTGTCATGAACAAGCTTACTGAAAGCTCCGGGAAGGGTAAAAGGATTGCCTTCAAAAAGACCAAACCAAACAATGGCAAGACAAAGAGCCATAATGAAGAGGAGTCCAATAAGCGTGACCGTTTTGCTTCTTACAAGGTCTACACTCTACTGAATGCTCAGCTGGAGACAGTCTACCTCAAGACCTGTTACATAATGCAGTACAAGAAGCCAACATCAAGGGAATCTACCGATAGAGAGAAGAACTCTAGAAAATATTGCATATTCCATGATATGTTCGGCTATTAAACTAACTATTTCCAGCACCTTCAAGACGCAATCGAAAATCTTATCTGTGAAAAGTGTTTCAAATAGTATGTTCGGAACCCTGCTCCGAAGGAAGCATCCCCGGGCCCTTCAATGTTGCACCTCCTCAAATCCAAGCGGCACCTGAGCCATCCAATCCAAGACCCCCTCAAAGGGGTATTCTGATTAACATCATCTACGGTGGTCCTCACCCCGCAAACGAAAGCTTTCTACATATGGAGGAGTATGTCAACTCCATCAAGCACACTGACTATAAAGGGTGCTCCACCAAGGACAAGAAAATCTCGACAAAAATACAAAAGACCATGAGAGATGACATAATATTTAGGAAATATGGTGCCATAACAGTTGAGGCCTCGTCCTTTGATCCACTTGTCATCTCCACCTACATAGGCTCGGCCAATGTTAAAACGATCCACATCGATTTAGGGAGTTCTGTGAACATAATCTTCAAGAGAGCCTACGATTAGATGAAACTTGAGGCCAAAGACTTGAAGCCATGCATTGCAACTAATCACGGCTTTAACGGCTCAGCAAATCGACCAGTCAGACTCAACAAACTGCCGGTACAACTCAGAGATGGGGATAGAAGCTGAGTTAGCATCCTTACCTTCGCTGTCATCGATGTTCCTTCTCCATAAAATGTCTTTCTAGGGCTTTCAGCCCTTGCAAAATTCCGAATCTGCATGGCATCGTGGTGAATACTCTTGAAGTTCCCGATTGAGAACAAGATTGGAATTATCCAAGGCGACCAAGCCACGGCGAGAGCCTGCTATCTCACGAAATGGAAAGATGCAGTCAACCAAGAGAAAGGAAAAGGAGCAGAGACGACACTCTACACCAATAGCTTCAGTACATAGCAACAAGTAAGGTATGAGTCCTTGATTAGGAGTCACATCCGTTTTTACTAAGATCTTTATCCATAGAAGGATGAAGAGCCCGAGTATGAAAAGGCTACTCTAGTGGAGCCCACCGTCAATATTTCAGTCAATCCCATTGACCCATCTCGGGTATTAAAGATTGGATTACAACTCCATCCGGCTATTCGAGAGGAACTTATTGACTTTCTACGGGCCGACCTAGATGTCTTTACTTGGGCTCACTCCGATATATATGGCATTAACCCAGGAATCGCATGTCACATGGTTGGTAGCGACCCTAAGTTCCTCCTAATCAAGCAGAAATGTCAAATCTTCGGATCAGAAAGATCGGCGACACTCAGAGAGAAGGTGGACATGCTACTTGAAGATGACTTTGTCGGCAATGCCCTCTATCCAGAATGGTTCTTCAACCCGGTCTTGGTGAAAAAATCAAATGGATAAAGGCGGACATGCGTCGATAATTCCGATTTGAATAAAGTATGCCTAAAAGACAACTTCCCTCTTTTGAAGATCGACCGACTCGTTGATTCCCATGTAGGCATACTCAGGCTACAATTAAATTCCTATGTATATTCCCGAATAAAAGTTCACTTTATTTATCACCAATCTTGGGCTCTACTATTATGTTGTTATGCCCTTCGGTCTCAAGAATGCTAGAGCCACATATCAATGAATCGTCACCTGAATGTTAAAAGATCAAATTGCGAGATCCATGGTGGTCTACGTTGATGACAGGCTCGTGAATGAACGGCAGCCAAATGACCATGTAAAAGTCCTCATGGAGATGTTCAGTGTTCTTCGCAAATATGGCATGAAACACAATCCCTTGAAATGCACTTTTGGCGTTGCGTCGGTAAATTTTTTGTGTTTCATTGTCAACTCACGAGGAATCAAAGACAATCCAGACAATATCAAAGCTACCCGGGGAATTAAAGTTCCAGAGAACATCAAAAATGTTCAAAGCTTAAACGAAAAAGTGGCTATTCAAAGTTTGTTCATCTTGAAAACAATTGATAAGTGCATTCCTTTCCTTGATCTGATCAAGAAGGGGAAGCAGAACTATGCATGGACACCAGAATGTGTCGCAGCATTATAGGACCTTTTGAATCACTTAGAGAGGTCACCCTTCTATCAAAGGCTGTGGAACACGAAGACTTATTTATCTATTTAGCTGTTTTTGTGCAAGCCATTAGCTCAACGCATGTGTGTGAAGAAGATCGTGTCCATAGATCAGTTTACTACATCAACAAGAGATTGACAGGAGATGAGAAAAACTATCCACAGCTCGAAAAGTTTGCATACCACTTGTTGATCTCTTCTCGGAAGCTTCACTTGTATTTCCAATCACATTCCATCAAAGTCTACACTGACCTGCTGCTACAACAGGTTCTTCAAGGACCTGAGGCATTTAGGAGATTCTATATGTGGAATATCGAGCCGAGTCAGTTTGACCTAACCAACATCCCTTGAAGATCCGTCCTTGGATAAGCCTTGACAGACTTCATTGTAGAGTTCACTGCTCCCAACAATCCATTTAAGGATAGTGAACCACCTGACATCCAATGGAAACTGTATATGGATGGTTCATCAAACTATCAGTGTTCTAGCGTTGGCTCATACTTATTAATCCTGAGGAACGCTCGATTTATTATGCTTTGAAGCTCAACTTCCCTGCCGGTAATAATGATGCAGAGTACGAGGCCTCGATTGCTGGACTCAAAATGCAAAAGAACTCAACATCAAGGCCATCCATATCTTCTCAGATTCTGTAATGACCCGCATTTGCAGAGGTATTATAATTAATTTATTTAATTATATATATAGTGATATAGTGAATTAAATTGTCGTGGAATTAAATAATGATGAATATTTAATTAAAATAATAAATTAAATAATATATTTAATTCTGAAATAATCAGAATTGGCTGAAATGAAGATATGGTGTGAACCGGATCATCTGTGATATTTAATTCAGCTTGGGATTGAATTTGAATAACGAATATATTATTTAAACGACAGTTTGAACATAGAATTATAATATAATTTAAAATCGAGCTTGAAATGGCGCTGCAGTTCGTAAATTGGCGATTCAAACTTCAAATGAATGTACAGGATTCGTTTTAACCCGGATTTCTGTGAAACAAGAAACGTGTGGAGCTGGTGGAGTATATCTTTCTAGTGGAAGAGGAAAATTAGGATTTCGTCGTGTAGATTTTGATGTACGTCCAAATCAAATTTCAGAAAAGTCTCTGTGGAATTCCTTTATAATTTATAAAGGAATTATTTATATTTTAACAAAGGAAATTCATTTTAAATCGAATATCGATTTAATCGGGATGTGAAGTGTCGAGTTATAAATCCCAATAGAGCTGTATGGTATTCAACTGTGAATATATACGATAATATAAATTTTTTTATATTTAATTTAATTATATTTAAATATATTTATATATTTAAATAGGTCATCCAGAGCTTTAAAAATAGCCACTTTTGCAAATGAAGTCGGAATTCGACGAAACTAATTTTGTTGGATCCGCAATGTCAAATTATTGGTAGATTCTAAGTTCCGTGATTTTTAGAGTCACTGTGTGGCCGTACGGATTTTTAGAGTGAGAAACAGTCAGTATTTCGACAGTTAAAAATACGTTGTGTGAGCATACGAAGTCGGAATTCGACGAAACCAGTTTCGTTGGGACCGTAATGTCGAACTGTAGCTGCATGTCTAGTTTCGTGATTTTTAGGTATCATATGTGACCGTATAGATTTTTAGAGTGTTGCGACGAATATAAAATGATAAAGAAAACTATCTAAAAATATCTAAAAAAATATATCTAGATATTTATGTCCCCTATAAATACACCACCTTAACCCTTAAACCTAATTCCAACTTCAGAGAATCCGCCGTCTTGATATTCTACCATCTCCAGTAAATTATTCATCTTCAAAAATTCTCATCAATTCAAATAAAATGGTACAAACCGAGATACACCTATATTCGAACTCGTTATGGGTTTATCTTCAGCTCAGTAAGTGTTTTGGGCAACTCGACATCATCAGCGTTCGCTGATTTTCTGGAGCGACGACTTAGGGTTGGGGAAATCTAAGAGTATGGTTGTCGATTCATAAAACCGAGTTGATATTTGGGTTGCTTAGAGTTTTTGGCATCTTAGGTGAAAGTTTTGGTGATTTCCGGTGATGTGAATGTCGATACCTGCTGTTACGTTGGCGTGGTACTGTTCGAGTTCACAACAGGAAAGGGGAGTTCGAGTGCCTCTTTAAGGGTATGAGGAGAGAGAGGTTTCGAAGAGGAGAAAGGTGGTGGTGATGATTTGGTGTTCGGTGGAGTGATTGAAGGAGGATGGGGATTGAAAGGATGGGAAATGGCCACGTTCTTTTGAGGATCAGACGATGGAGAAGAAAGTAAAGAGGACGGGCTTGTTTAATTGAAGGGGTATGGGCCGGGAAGTAAGTTAAAGCCCATTTCTTTTTATAAATCATGTTTTATTTTAATTAAATGCGTATTAACTTCGTAATTGAATATCTCGGTCATATGAAATCAGAATCACGAACTGTTAGTCGCGTTGGGACCGTATGGACGAGAGCTTCATAATGAAGCTGACTGGATGTGGATTGGTGCTCGTCTGAATTTATGGTGAAATAAATTGTTTGATTCAAATCAAACAAACAGTTTATCGTTCTTTAACAATGAATTGCAAAAGTGAGTAAATCTCACTAACTCTGAACAGTTTATAATTTCATGTTGTATTTTTAGAACTGTTAAATATTGGCTGATTAACTGTGTGTTGACTGTTTGATTGAACTGCTAGTCAGTTAGTTGAATTTCTATATTGATTTTTGTTTAACAGAATATATCATATGGAACTGAAAGTGATGTTGATTTTATTGTGTAACATCTGTGGATGCAGGGAAACAGGTTGGAGGAATCCGACTGGATTCCTCAACAGTTGTTTTATTGTTTATCATACATTTTGATATATGATGTGAATTATAACCAGTTGTTGATTATATGTGTATGGACGACATTGGCCATCGTGATTTGATATGATTAAATACCATAACATACCAGAATGTTGATAAGAGAATTTTCAAAGTGATATTTGAAAATAAAATATTTATAAAATCAAAGGATTTTATAAGAGAGATAATATTTATAACAATCAAAGGAGATTTTATAAAAGGAATTATTTATAAATGGAATATTTATAAATAGAAATTTATTTATAAATGGATTATTTATAAATAGAATATACTTCGAAACAAAACCCTAAAGGAATTATTTGCAAACCATTTGCAAATAGATTAGAAAGAGAAATGTTTGTAAACTATTTAAAAATCAAATAGAAAGAGAAAGGTTTGTAAACCATTTACAAATGAGATTGAATAGGGAATATTTAGAAAATAAATAGAGTTATCGAATATTAGTTATTCGAATAGAGTTAAATGGTGTTAAAGGAATAAATCGAATATAGTTTATTCGAATGGAATTAAAGGAGTTAATCGAATTTGGTTTATTCGAATAGAGTTAAAGGAGTTATCGTCTAGAGTTAAATCAAATAGAGTTAATCCAGTTGCATTAGTCCAATAGAGTAAATTGAATAGAGTTATCGAATATACCTTATTCGAAGGAAAGAATTATCGAATAGAGATGATTCGAAAGAGAGTTACGTAAGGAATGGTTAAGGTTCGATAGTGAAGGCGGGTTAAAGGAATTTAGTTAGTAAGCGTAATGGTTTGAGTTGGCATAGCGATGGTTTGTTTAAACATCTGTCTAAGTCCAATGAAGGAGTTTTGGAAATGTTTTCCAACTAAGAACCAGAAATGTTTTCTGATATAGAAAATAAGAAATGGAAATGTTTTCCAATGGTAATAACATATATTTTCTAAATTTAGAAAATAAGAAATGTTGAATATAGGGAAACAGGAGATAAGTAAATTAATGAAATTAAGAGATATATATGATTGATGATTGATTGATATAATTTCCATCTTGAAATAATATCGTTGTTTACACACCTATTTTTCTTCGATGGTTAAATCATAGACTATCGAAATTTTGACCATTTTAACATTGTTAATATGGGGAGACCGGTTGGATTATTATCCAAAGAACCACTCTGTATTGGCATAAACGTTGCGAATCATATATGCCAAAGATAATTGAAGACGGAGTAAAGTACAAGGGCTATTGTATAAGTCTTAGATAACAGTGCCTAAGATGGATGTACTGAATAGTACCTTCGGTTCATCCTGTTCCTGGATGACTTGTATGGATGAATGTCTGACAGAGTATTTCCAGAAAGGTCACGTACATTGATTTCTTCAACCATACCAAGAGTGGAATCGGAGATGGAAACTTCTTTTAGCTAACACGTAATGTATGGTTGTAGATGTCAAATTAGTGATTTTCGATGGATCTGACAATGTGGCATTCAAAGTGAATCTGATGTGATGATGAAGCGTAACCTCAAGCCTCATCAACCGGTAAATGACAGAAATCGGGCAGGCAGCATGGCTAAGTTGGTCGCTCCGAAGTAGGGTGTATAATCACCTGATCTAGAGTTTCATTTATTTCTAAAAATCTATTGTCGATACTATCCCATTCGGGAAACGGTTGCTGATCCCAACCGTTGGTGATATACATTCGATACACTCAAGCGAAATGAGTGGTCGGTCATGTGTGGCCGGGTTGCAAGATGTTCTTGTTGAACCTACTGTATTCCTCTCTAGAGGTACAGTAGCGAAAGGTGGTTCCATACCTTGTCATAGTTGGAAATCCATTACCCAATATGTGCTTGCGGTTTTGATTGTATACTATGTATGTAGAACGTGAGATGAAAGTGTTTCTACTAGATGATTATTATATTGTGGTTGATAGACATTATTATATTATCAAAAGGTTTTTGATATAAAGATAATTTGGATTCTCATAAGGGAAAAACCCATTCCGTTATACGGCGTGGTCTTATGAGATATCGTTTAGCTGTTTAAACTGTTTTAAACTGTTTTACTCATACCAGTCCCATGACTGACCCGAAGTTTATTTTGTTTTGTTTTCCCTAAACTCTTGGGTGCCCAATTTTGTACGGGCAGTCAAGTAGTCGGGATTTACAGATACTTGAAGAGCTGGAGTAGGAGGCTTCAGGATCATATAGCTATAGTGTATTTCCACTGTGTTGTAAGTGCTGTACTTTGAAATGATATGTATATTCAAATACAGATTTATATTTCAAAGGTATGTTATCTATTATATGTTATTCGTTCCGCTGTGAGGTTCGTGTTACTCTGATGTTGTGTTCTTCTTCTTCTTCTATTCTAAGTTTCTATCTTATCTTTCCTCACCCTCTAATTTCTTTCATTAATAACCTGTTATTTTCGATCCTTGGATGTTCGATATGTGTTGTATATCGGATAACCAAGATCGTCAAAAACCCGGGCCATTACAGTTGGTATCAGAGCTTAAGTTAAGTGAATTACCTTGGCTCTATGGCGAGACTCAGTAGAGATAGGGTTAGTAATACCCTAGATTGAGTTTGAGTGTATATATATGAGTGAACGTATTTGTTATTTGATACAAAATTGTTTTATATTGTGGTGATTTATTGGTTGAGTTGTTTATGAGTTCTGGTCGATCAGTTTGATCCACTGTATCGGTAGGAGTTACTAAACACTCGAATACGATGGGTCGACACGATATGTTTTGAAAAGATGGTAAATTAAAATAAGTTTACCCAAGGTATATCTTGATATAGAGAAGATATATATATATATATATATATATATCAAAATTATAATATAGTGGATATATTGGTTGCTATTATAATCGAGTAAGATTATAAATTAAATGGTTACGTAAATAACCAATCAGAATTCATATAAGTGAAATACGTGAAATCAGATGAGTTAAATCTGAAATTTTAAATCAGAAATTGAGTTAAAACTCTGGAGAATTGGATAAGTGTTTGTAAATGGATTTGGATTAAAAATAAGGAAAATTTAAGATCCTGAGAGATTTTAAATTGTTTTACAAGCAGTGTGAATTATATTTTGAAATGAATTTCAAAGTGGAAATGTTTAGAAATGGTTTTATAGTATTGAACTCACTTCGATCGTTGGAAAATAGATTCCGATGATGATATCTGCATCATCAGTATTCATTTTCGAGTTGTAAGTGACGGATTACTACCAGAGATACTATTTGGAATTTGTTTTGGGAAAGACAAGTTGTGTTGAATTTCAAAATGGGATTTATAATATAAAATTTGAATAAAAATTGAATAGAATTAACTAAATCGATGAGGAATTAGTTAATCGAGTTTTGAATTTGAAGTTGAACTTTGAAAGGTGAATTGGATTTGTAAATGGATATTCGAAATCGAATATAGAACTTAATTTTGAAATTTGGATTCAAATTATTTAATAAGCAAGTTAAAATATATTTGAACATGTCATGTTCAAATAAAAAAGTGAAATAAACTTAAGAGTTAATTAACAAATTTATTAACGAATTGAGGTAAAACGATCAGGTATAGTTAAAATAGATTGGGCAGGTATAAATATACATGAGAAAGGTATGGATAAGGTATGAAGGTATATAAATAGAATGCTCGACGAAAAGGTATGTATTTAATTCATATATGAGATTTTATGCATCGTATCGGCTTGCCGCTTGGCTTTTTCTTTTTCTTTTAGTTGGTGAGAGCCATGGGAGGCTATTTGAAATATCCCGATGCTCCTGGTACAAAGGAGGTTATGGCGAATTTTTCCGGGAATTTAAGGAGTTAGAATATTTTTAAGATAATTTGATAGTTAGAAATCAACGTATCGATATATATATATAGAAGTCGATAAGGAAACGAACTTAGAAATAGAATAGTAAAATCAAAAAGGAAGACTAAGAATAAAATCTAGTAAGAATAGAAAGAGGAAGCGCATACGTGTTTAAAAGTGAATAAGTAGTTGTATGGTATTGATTATTCGAGCAAGTAGTCATATCTGTTTTGACGTTATAAATGTTATTCAGTCAAGGTCTGAGAGGTAGTTATACCCAAACTTGATTGATTTCATTATTAACAAATAAATGGTAAGATTTCAGGCTCGAAGAGTAATGTTGAACAAGAGTTAGTTGAATATAGTATTTGGGTTGTCGTAATGATGTTTTACACAACATCCGTTTTAACCCAAATAAGTGTAAGCTTGGAAATATAATAAAGAATATTTCCTAAGTATAGAAATAAACGAGATCGGAAAAGAGATACGTAATTGGAATATTTTCCAATTATAAATAGCATATATATTTTCTAAAGTTTAGAAAATAAAGGAAGGCGATATTCGGAAATGTTTTCCAAATAACATAAAAGGCCAATATGGTTATTGAAAATATTTGATTAACAAATATTGATAAAGAAATAGAGAAGTGATTTAACTAATGGAATATTAATTAAGGGATCAGTGACATGTTCAAAACGAAAATTTGATTTTTGAAAAGAGTAAACTGTTTAAAAACTCCCAGGGAAAGACTGTTTGAATTAAAAACAAATTTAACAGAAATTTGTGAAAGCAAAATTGAATTAAAGTAAAGCCAGTAAAGTAGTAACTGAGATTGAATTAGAATGATATCAAGACAAATTGGATTGTGAGATTCAAATTTGAAGTGTAATGTGATAATCAAGTTAAGAGTTGGGAATCTAGAAGAAACTCAAGTGGAAATGATATTTGGCTCAGATATAAGCGAATGGTTGTGTTGTGGATAAAAGAAGATTGGAATTTGATTGGGATGACCCTTGTATCCGCTGAATTGATAACAGGTGGAAAGTATATAAAGATATGCCGACAAAAGGTACAAGTTTATATTTCTATTGGATACAAGATTTATTAGCCAAATTGGCAAGCCGCTTGGCTGTTTGATTTTCTTTTGGGATGGAGATGGCCCAGAGAGGCGAGTGGTGGTTTGGCGTATTGACCAGTAGAAAGGAGGTGCTGGCGAATTTTTTCAAAAAAAATTAAGGTGTTAGAAAATTTTCAGGATTTTTGAAAATTTTCGTTGATAAGAATTAATTAATAATTTCATTGAATTTGAATTGGTCTAGTTGAAAACTGGAGTTAAAAAGTGAACAAATATGTTCAAACCAGTCGATAGGGTCGTTCTCTACCTTAGCAATTTCGAGGACGAAATTATTTTAAGTGGGGAAGAATGTAATGACCCGCATTTGCAAAGGTATTATAATTAATTAATTTAATTATATATATAGTGATATAGTGAATTAAATGGTTGTGGAATTAAATAATGATGAATATTTAATTAAAATAATAAATTAAATAATATATTTAATTCTGAAATAATCAGAATTGGCTGAAATGACGAAATGGTGTGAATCGAATCATCTGTGATATTTAATTCAGCTTGGGATTGAATTTGAATAACGAATATATTATATAAACGACAGTTTGAAAATAGAATTATAATATAATTTAAAATCGAGCTTGAAATGGCGCTGCAGTTCGTAAATTGGTGATTCGAACTTCAACTGAATGTACATGATTCGTTTTAAGCCGGATTTCTGTGAAACAAGAAACGTGTGGAGCTGGTGGAGTATATCTTTCTAGTGGAAGAGGAAAATCGGGCTTCGTCGTGTAGATTTTGATGTACGTCCAAATCAAATTTCAGAAAAGTCGCTGTGGAATTCCTTTATAATTTATAAAGGAATTATTTATATTTTAACAAAGGAAATTCATTTTAAATCGAATATCGATTTAATCAGGATGTGAAGTGTCGAGTTATAAATCCCAATAGAGCTGTATGGTATTCCACTGTGAATATATACGATAATATAATTTTGTTTATATTTAATTTAATTATATTTAAATATATTTATATATTTAAATGGGTCATCCATAGCTTTAAAAATAGCCACATTTGCAAATGAAGTCGGAATTCAACGAAACTAATTTTTTTGGATCCGCAATGTCAAATTATTGGTAGATTCTAAGTTACGTGATTTTTAGAGTCACTGTGTGGCCGTACGGATTTTTAGAGTGAGAAACAGTCAGTATTTCGACGGTTAAAAATACGTTGTGTGAGCATACGAAGTCGAAATTCGACGAAACCAGTTTCGTTGGGACCGTAATGTCGAACTGTAGCTGCATGTCATGTCTCGTGATTTTTAGGTATCATATGTGACCATACGGATTTTTAGAGTGCAGCGACAAATATAAAACGATAAAAAAAAATATCTAAAAAATAATATCTAGATATTTATGTCCCCTATAAATACCACCCCTTAACCCTTAAACCTAATTCCAACTTCAGAAAATCCACCGTCTTGATATTCTACCATCTCCAGTAAATTATTCATCTTCAAAAATTCTCATCAATTCAAATAAAATGGTATAAACTGAGATACAACGATATTCAAACTCGTTATGGGTTTATCTTCAGCTCAGTAAGTGTTTTGGGCAACTCGACATCATCAGCGTTCGCTGATTTTCTGGAGCGACGACTTAGGATTGGGGAAATCTAAGAGTATGGTTGTCGATTCATAAAACCGAGTTGATATTTGGGTTGCTTGGAGTTTTTGGCATCATGGGTGAAAGTTTTGGTGATTTCCGGTGATGTGAATGTCGATACCTGCTGCTACGTTGGCGCGGTACTGTTCGAGTTCGCAACAGGAAAGGGGAGTTCGAGTGCCTCTTTAAGGGTATGAGGAGAGAGAGGTTTCGAAGAGGAGAAAGGTGGTGGTGATGATTTGGTGTTCGGTGGAGTGATTGAAGGAGGATGGGGATTGAAAGGATGGGAAATGGCCACGTTCTTTTGAGGATCAGACGATGGAGAAGAAAGTAAAGAGGACGGGCTTGTTTAATTGAAGGGGTATGGGCCGGGAAGTAAGTTAAAGCCCATTTCTTTTTATAAATCATGTTTTATTTTAATTAAATGGGTATTAACTTCGTAATTGAATATCTCGGTCATATGAAATCAGAATCACGAACTGTTAGTCGCGTTGGGACCGTATGGACGAGAGCTTCACAATGAAGCTGACTGGATGTGGATTGGTGCTCGTCTGAATTTATGGCGAAATAAATTGTTTGATTCAAATCAAACAAACAGTTTGTCGTTCTTTAACGATGAACTGCAAAAGTGAGTAAATCTCACTAACTCTGAACAGTTTATAATTTCATGTTGTATTTTTAGAACTGTTAAATATTGGCTAATTAACTGTGTGTTGACTGTTTGATTGAACTGCTAGTCAGTTAGTTGAATTACTATATTGATTTTTGTTTAACATAATATATCATATGGAACTGAAAGTGATGTTGATTTTATTGTGTAACATCTATGGATGCAGGGAAACAGGTTGGAAGAATCCGACTGGATTCCTCAACAGTTATTTTATTGTTTTTCATATATTTTGATATATGATGTGAATTATAACCTGATGTTGATTATATGTGTATGGACGATATTGGCCATCGTGATTTAATATGATTAAATACCATAACATACCAGAATGTTGATAAGAGAATTTTCAAAGTGATATTTGAAAATAAAATATTTATAAAATCAAAGGATTTTATAAGAGAGATAATATTTATAACAATCAAAGGAGATTTTATAAAAGGAATTATTTATAAATGGAATATTTATAAATAGAAATTTATTTATAAACGGATTATTTATAAATAGAAAATACTTAGAAACAAAACCCTAAAGGAATTATTTGCAAACCATTTGCAAATAGATTAGAAAGAGAAATGTTTGTAAACCATTTAAAAATCAAATAGAAAGAGAAAGGTTTGTAAACCATTTACAAATGAGATTGAATAGGGAATATTTAGAAAATAAATAGAGTTATCGAATATTAGTTATTCGAATAGAGTTAAATAGAGTTAAAGGAATAAATCGAATATAGTTTATTCGAATGGAATTAAAGGAGTTAATCGAATTTGGTTTATTCGAATAGAGTTAAAGGAGTTATCGACTAGAGTTAAATCAAATAGAGTTAATCCAATAGCGTTAGTCCAATAGAGTAAATTGAATAGAGTTATCGAATATACCTTATTCGAAGGAAAGAATTATCGAATAGAGATGATTCGAAAGAGAGTTACGTAAGGAATGGTTAAGGTTCGATAGTGAAGGTGGGTTAAAGGAATTTAGTTAGTAAGCGTAATGGTTTGAGTTGGCATAGCGATGGTTTGTTTAAACATCTGTCTAAGTCCAATGAAGAAGTTTTGGAATTTTTTTCCAACTAAAAACCAGAAATGTTTTCTGATATAGAAAACAAGAAATGGAAATGTTTTCCAATGGTAATAACATATGTTTTCTAAATTTAGAAAATAAGAAATGTTGAATATAGGGAAACAGGAGATAAGTAAATTAATGAAATTAAGAGATATATATGATTGATGATTGATTGATAGAATTTCCATCTGGAAATAATATCGTTGTTTTCACACCTATTTTTCTTCGATGGTTAAATCACAGACTATCGAAGTTTTGACCATTTTAACGTTGTTAATATGGGGAGACCAGTTGGATTATTATCCAAAGAACCACTCTGTATTGGCATAAGCGTTGCGAATCATATGTGCCAAAGATAATTGAAGACGGAGTAAAGTACAAGGGCTATTGTATAAGTCTTAGATAATAGTGCCTAAGATGGATGTACTAAATAGTACCTTCGGTTCATCCTGTTCCTGGATGACTTGTATGGATGAATGTATGACAGAGTATTTCCAAAAAGGTCACGTACATTGATTTCTTCAACCGTACCAAGAGTGGAAGCGGAGAAGGAAACTTCTTTTAGCTAACACGTAATGTATGGTTGTAGACGTCAAATTAGTGATTTTCGATGGATCTGAAAATGTGGCATTCGAGGTGAATCTGATGTGATGATGAAGCGTAACCTCAAGCCTCATCAACCGGTAAATGATAGAAATCGGGCAGGCAACATGGCTAAGTCGGTCGCTCCGAAGTAGGGTGTATAATCACCTGATTTAGAGTTTCATTTATTTCTAAAAATCTATTGTTGATACTGTCCCATTCGGGAAACGGTTGCTGATCCCAACCGTTGGTGATATACATTCGATACACTCAAGCGAAATGAGTGGTCGGTCATGTATGGCCGGGTCGCAAGATGTTCTTATTGAACCCAGTGTATTCCTCTCTAGAGGTACACTAGCGAAAGGTGGTTCCATACCTTGTCATAGTTGGAAATCCATTACCCAATACGTGCTTGCGGTTTTGATTATATACTATGTATGTAGAACCTGAGATGAAAGCGTTTCTGCTAGATGATTATTATATTGTGGTTGATAGACATTATTATAATATCAAAAGGTTTTTGATATAAAGATAATTTGGATTCTCGTAAGGAAAAAACCCGTTCCGTTATACGGCGTGGTCTTATGAGATATCGTTTACCTGTTCAAACTGTTTTAAACTGTTTTACTCATACCAGTCCCATGACTGACCCGGAGTTTATTTTGTTTTGTTTTCCCTAAACTCTTGGGTGCCCAATTTTGTACGGGCAGTCAAGTAGTCGGGATTTACAGATACTTGAAGAGCTGGAGCAGGAGGCTTCAGGATCATATAGCTATAGTGTATTTCCGCTGTGTTGTAAGTGCTGTACTTTGAAATGATATGTATATTCAAACACAGATTTATATTTCAAAGATATGTTATCTATTATATGTTATTCGTTCCGCTGTGAGGTTCGTGTTACTCTGATGTTGTGTTCTTCTTCTTCTTCTATTCTAAGTTTCTATCTTATCTTTCCTCACCCTCTAATTTCTTTCATTAATAACCCGTTATTTTCGATCCTTGGATGTTCGATATGTGTTGTATATCGGATAACCAAGATCGTCAAAAACCCGGGTCATTATAGATTCACAACTCATCGTATGCTAGATGCGTGGGGAATATCATGCCAAAGGGGGCATGGCTCGCTCCTTACCTTGGTTGGGTTCGTGAACTTGTCAATAGTTTCGGGCACTACATCATCACTCACATCCCTTGAGAACAAAACAAGAAGGTCGACTCTCTGGCAAACTAGAAAGTTGTGGGGATGCTCAACCTTTGGGAATCGTCCCAGTCGAAGTGCTCAGATCTCCGAGTATCGATCAGATGGAGACTGATGCGATGTTAATGATGGAGTCCGAATTGGAGTCGTGGACGACTCTAGTCATAAACTACTTGCAACATGGAATCCTTCATAACAACCAAACTGAAAAAACGATCGCTCCTTTGCAAATATTCACGCTACATCATTCAGGATGGAGCGCTATAAAGAAGAGGATTCTTTGTTTCACTACTCTGTTGTGTAGTCCACAATGACGCCAAACGTGTATTGCTGAATGTGCACAAAGCCGAATGCGATGACCACACTTGGGGGCAAACCCTTGCAAAAAAGATTATTTGTTACTGTTATTTATGGCCAAATCTTGAAGGGGATGCAGATGACTACACCCGTAAATGTGACAAATGTCATAGATTCCCCAAAATTCTTAGAGCCCCCTACAGAGCTTACATAGATTGTTAGCTCATGGCCTTTTGCAATTTAGGGAATCAACATCATCGGAACTCTTCTGATGGCAAAAGGCAGTGCTCGATATGCTATAGTCGTTGTTGATTACTTTACAAAGTGGGCCGAATCTATGCCTCTCATGACAATCGCGACCAAGAAAGTAACCAACTTCATTGTTCGCAACATCATTTCTGATAACGGGACCAAATTCAAGAGTTCTGAGATAAAAAACTTCTGTCGACGCTATCGCATCGAGAAACAATTTTTAGTAGTAGCTCATCCTCAATCTAATGATCAAGTTGAAGCTATCAACAAAATCAACAAATCCATCATCAACAAGAATTTGGAAAAGGATAAAGGAAAGTTGGTGGATGAAATTCCCTTAGTCCTATGGGCATATTAGACTATCCATAAGTTAACAACCGACCTACTCCATTTGCTTTCTCGTATGGATCTGAAGCTGTAATTCCCATCGAGTTGGAACTATAATCACATCGAGTCACTTATTATGATCCAGGAACCAACATAGATATCTTTTGGAATCTCTCAACTTAGTCGAAGAGAAGAGGGATGAGTCCGAACTCAGAGTAGCTGCTCACCACAACGGATAGCCCGATACTTCAACACGAAAGTCCATCCGAAGCACTTTGACATTAGCGACCTCATCCTAAATCAGATCTTTCCCATCGACCAAACTTGGTCCTCAGTGGGAAGGTCCGTACATCATTTAGCGGAGACTTGGAGATGATACTTTCAATCTAACAACCGTTGATAGCGCCGAACTGCCAAGAGCACGGAACAATGAGCATCTTCGCCGCTACTCTAAATAGATTACTGTACAGACTTACTGATTTCCAAAAATGTTTTCTTTCCAATTCAGGGCATTGTAAATGGGTTGCTATTTCCAACAATATAAGTAATGGCTTTCAGTCGTCCATGTTCTTGGTGTATTTGCTTCATGCGTAATATGTTAAGCCGTGATAACAACCAACTTGCATATACGAGTGCACAACACCGATCTGCACCTCAGAGCTAGGAATTGATCCACCACCACGAGTTTTTACCAAGACTCAAACCTTATGCAGTGGTCCTCCTGCTACAAGTCAACTCGATCGAATCTAGAACCAATGACGAGACCGAGTATAAATAACTCGCGATGCTTATTAATTTAAGTACCCAACGTTATTCCTTAGTCTCCGAACTTGGGGGTAACCAACCAGCTGAGTAAGTTTGATACCAACCACTGACTTGGCTAACTCTGATCCTCAGAGTTTGGATTTGAGTACAAATTGACGAAACAACAATGCCCTTGACTAACCCAAATGAAACGACGGGAGAGTATAAAGGACGAACCAATGACATCCACTTATAACTCCTCACGACTCGAGATCAACGACCATAGAAGGTCCCGAGAGTGGAGTTACCAAATCTGAACTTCACACGACTCAAGACTAACGGCCGAAAGGAAATCTCGAGAGTGAAGTTCGTACACTTAGGTTTCACATGATTTGAGTTCATCAGGAGTAAAGCAATGAAAAACATGAACTTAAGTGTAACGACGACTACATTACGTACGTACAAATACTGGAAAGCATAAAAGAAACTTGAACACTTAAATCGATATGTGATATAAACAATGTTAACTTTCATTCACATGTCAATATGCATATATATAATCTTTGTAATGGCATGATGTACATAATACCCACATTATGCCTCCAAAAGCAAGGGTCATACTCGCGTATCTTATCGGCCTACAAATGAAAAGCTATTCTATAACAATTATTTGGACGAGGTACCCTTCTTCTTTTTCTTCTCAAACTCTTTTACTCTTCTTCTTCTCTCCGCTTCCACCAGATCCCTTCGGCTCATTTAGTGATGAGGCCTCAGCTTAAAGCCCTTGGCTGGGTCCAACCTGACCTCCTTCACTTCTTATCAGAAATTTTTGTCACTTTGTGCAAAGGGAGAATTACTTTCAGTAGAGGAGGAGTAGCTTCAACCATGGCTCCAGAGGTACGAGCTTTCTTGGCTTCCATCTTTCTCGGTCTTTTCAGCCTTTTCTGATCCTCCTCCTTGGTTTTCCTCCTCATGTCAACCTCAGCTTTCTTCTTCCTGACCTCCCCCTCTGCCCTTTTCATGGCTACTTCTTCTTCGTCCTTATTACAAACCTTCTCCTAGACCTTGGCCTAGGATTCCTCCTTATCTTTTACCATGTCTCCTCTAGAGCTTTGAGAAATGCCTCCTCATTGGCCATCCTCTTTGCCTCGAGCTCCTGAGAATTCACTAGCATTTGGACCTGCTGTTGTTCAACCAGATCGTGCATCGACGACCAACCTGCTTCCATCGTTCTAACCACCTTAGGATCCATACCATGCCTCGTTTTCTCCTTAAAAATGTTGGAGAACTCAGCCATCTCCCCAAACGTGCGACTCTGATCAGCCTTGCTCAAATCCATGCCTGCATAGAAGTCAGTAGGACCAAACTCTTCACACATTTGCCTCTTGTATGCCTCGACATCGAATACAGGCCCGACAGCTATGGTGGTCTTGAAGCCAACTGGGATCCCCATTCCAAGAGTAACTGCATGTTAGAGAGGAAGACATATTAGTCTACTTCTACTTCTTGCTATTATTCTTTGAAATACTAGGGAGAAAGTTGATATACCGCAAAGCATTTTTGTGATTTCCATTGATACAGTGCCTTCATCTATTGGCGGAAGAAAACTCCTGATGGCCAGTCCTGGATGCTCAAGATCATACTCCAAGTCTTCAGGAGCTGGTGCAGACGGGCCACCAATGGAAGCAGGTGGAATGACATGTTGGGAAGAACAACCTTCAATTTCATGAGCAACCGTAATGTTCTTAGTAACAATTTCCTTCTCCTTTTCCGTAGCAAGTCTTTCCACTGCTTCCTCTTCGACATTTTCCTTAAGAATTACCTTTCCTTCCGTTGATACTCTGTACTCTTCCTCAGTCAAATATTGGGCAATCAACGCCTCTTCATCCATTGTATCCACATCCCTGTAGCAACTTCTTCCTCCAACAACTACTCCCAAGCAAGAGCTACCATCCGATCATAATCCTCGACCAATGAGATTCCATAGTATCGGAGAGTTTTAACATAGAGGCCCAAGATCGCTGGATTAATATTTCTCTTTGCCTCGGCTTGAGCCTCTCTTGTTTTGGCTCTAAGCTCCTCTGCCTGGGCCTCTAATTCTACCCTGACCCCTTCAGCTTGACCCAACACCTCTCTGTTGGAAGCCCCTATCGTCTCCTTCTCCTTCTTTGCATACTCGAGCTCAGCACGATGTGTTTCTATTGTCTTCCTGAGCTCCTCATTTTCCCTCATCAGGCGTTGAGCCTCCTTATTCTCTTTACATAGCATTTGATTTTCTTTGATTAGCGTTAACTCCTTTCTGAGCCGCTCAACCTCCTCGTTATTTTTCTGCAACTGTTCTCCTCGGTAAGCGCTTTTGTAACAACCCGAATTTTATAACATGTTAAAACAAGAAATCATGGCAGAACTAAATATTAAGATCTGAATCAAGGGAAACAGGATGTGCCATTGCGTTCGTCTCGGAAAAATACGCGAAATAGAGTCCAAGTTTTCGAGAATCGGAGTCCGTATGACCAAGTTATGGCCCGTCAAAGTTTTCAGAAAATTTCAAGTTCAAAACAGTTTAAAACTAGAGCCAAATTCGAATTCAAACACACAGAGGGCAGGGCGGGAAAATTCCCGCCCAGGTCAAGTCGACAGGGGTGTCGACTGCACAGTCGACACCACCCCCCCATGTCGACTGCCCAGTCGACATGGGTGTTGACCTGGGTGGTCCGACCAAGATGGCCTAGGTGCACCTGCTTGGTCTTGTGCTCTGTTATGATGGCCTGTGACGGATTTTGAGGGTTCAGATCTGTTCTAGGGTTTATCTAAGGGCCTAAATTAGCTCCTACTTCTATAAAAATACCCTAAGACCTAACCTAATTCATGACAAATTATTCTTACACCTAAATGCTGCTGGAATCTCTCTTGAGCCATGGCCGCCGTCTCCAAATTAAAGCTTAAGCGTTCAAACTCAAATCAAATCAAAGATCAATGCTTCTACAACAAATTCAAGAGGATAGATCAATGACACTGCAACTTTCTATGACAAATTCACTCCCTAATTCATTTGCCGTTCTCTGTAAGTGCTAGTTATTTTCGGATCTAAATATTTAATTTTAATATGGGCATGAAATAAAGTGGAATTGAATCTAAGTACGTTTGTCTCTATTCCTGTTGCTTTTTGAATCTTTAGTTTTGAGACTTGTCTACCTTTATTCTCATGACAAGTTTGTGATTTATTCAGCAGTTTTCTTGATTCGTAATGATGTTATCATGATGTTGTTTTTCTCTCTGATCTATTTATTATGCAAATTCCTACCTCCCCCTATTTATTTTCTTTTGATGAACCTTGGTCAACTTCGGACCTTGGCCTAAAATCGCGATTCGCATACGAGATGTATACGGGGGAAATATGGGATTATTGCCTATATGGATATGATTAACAATTAGCAACATGAAATTGGATATTATCATTTAATTTGCAAGTTTGGGGTAGATCTGTAAAGTTTGGTATAATCTTATTATGATAAAATTTGCATAAATATTATATACATGGAGTTCAACACCAATTGGATCTATGTAAATTAAATCAAAAGATTGGGCTTATGTTAATTAGGCATAAGTAGATTTGGGAATTTGAGCATGAAAGCGATTGTAAACTTTATAATTGGCATAAACATGTATTATGAACTTGGGCAACTGGCTTGTATTGAAACAAAAAGATTATAGCTTGGGATAACTACATCATGAATCATCGGATTTGGGTATGAAACTTGACCTATGTAAAATATGGCAAGAATATTGATACATATATTTGGCTAAAAATTGATCTATGTGAATTGGGCATAGCTTTGTAAACATGTAAACTATGAATCTTGATATATGCATAAAAAGGCATGGAACTTGGTATATATGTAAATTGTCTAAGATTAAGCATATATAAATTTGGCATACATGTAAACAGGCATGAATTGAACATATGTAAATTTGGTATGAACTGGACATATGTAAAAAATGACATGTAATCTAGTACTTGGGCATACGTTAATTATGTGAGATTTGTAGTTGAAACACATATGATAATTTATGACTTGGTAAAGAGCTAATATGAACACGCCTAAGTGGGTTTTGGGTAGTTGGCATGTAATAGGCTTAAAAGAGGGATAAATATAAATTGAGATAAGTTGCCTTTAATGGCATAAGATAAATTGTGGTAAAATTGGTATGATTTTACATACCATTAATTGATGGACATAATTGAGTCAATTATGGACATCGTTAAATTAGGAATTAATTGATAATTTGAATAGGGAAATAAATTCAAATTGGGGTAAAATATTATAAGTGATAATCAATGCTTAGGACACGAGGTTGGACTCATTTGTGACGTAAACCTGCCCGGAACCGCCCGGCGAATCCAGTAGTCACAAATGTCAGCCCAATGTGAGAGGTCCTAGGCCCAAATTAAAAGCGTAACAGTTGTAAAGACACGAGGTTAGACTCTTTTATGGTGTAAGACTGCCCGGACCCGCCCGGCAAATCCATCTGCCATAAATGTCAGTCTAATGTGAGAGGTCTTTATAAGGTTACGGCCTTAATGAATTAAAAAATACTTAACCAGATAAACATGTGGTGGGACATGGGGGTTAAGTGGGTGACCTGTGGGTGACATGTGGAAATACGAATAGTAATACTTAACCAATTTCAACATGTTAACTAAATTGGTGGGTAGGGTTAGGTTAATCTGGACACTTAACCAATTTAATATGTTGACTACGGGAGTGGGTAAGGTTAAGCAAATGTTTAACCATTATAACATGATTAAACTGGACTAGAGAGTGAGGATAAGTTAGTGAGAACACTTAACTAATACAATGGGTTAATCAGACAAGTGGTTGCGGTTAAGTAGTAACACTTAACCAACATAACAGGACAAGCGGGTGGGTTAAGTTAACTTGAATAAGTAGTAACACTTAACCAACATAACAGGACAAGCGGGTGGGTTAAGTTAACTTGAATAAGTAGTAACACTTAACCAACATAACAGGACAAGCGGGTGGGTTAAGTTAACTTGAATAAGTTGATAACACTTAACCATTATAATATGACTAGTGGATGGGGTTAAGTTAACATGCACTTAACCAATCTGATGTGATGCGTGGTAGGGTTAAGTTAACAAGAAAATTCTTAACCAATGTAACCAGATAGACGAATGGGGTTAAGTTAATAAACCACACTTAACCAATCAAACATAATAAGCGAGAAAGGATAAGTTAACTAAGGTAAACACTTAACCATGGTAACATAATGAGTAGAAGGGTCAAGTACATATCGGGTTGGTGGGTAATATTAGTAAATATAGGCCCACATACACTTAACCATTAAATACACATGCTTGAGTCCGTAGCGCGGGGTTAAGTACACATCAGGGTTGGTGGGTAATATCAAAGAATATAGGCCCACAGACTTAACCATTAGAAAAACCTAGTAACGGGGACCTATTTCAGCAGTAACCCACATCAGGTATCAACGGAACCCTGAGCTAGGCAGGGTGGGGCACGATTACTGGGCTGATTATAAGAGGTCAAATTAGCGGCGGTTGGTGCAGCAGTGCAGGTTCTAACGGAGTGCGGGCGTGCACACACTTCGGCGCAGAAAATTTAGCCACTGGGCATCAGTAGGTATAAAGCTGTGCATCTTGATTGTGTCAGGGTTGCCACCATGGGACTTGATACACCCCATGGTGGGACCAGCACAGGTATCTACAAGTAGGGGGGCGCGTGACATAAACAAGAACTAGGTCAAGTAGGGAGCCGATCGATAAGGTAGTAAGGGTGCATCGAATATATACATGGCCATTGGGGTGATCGAGGTGGAATCCTCATAATCGATGTACACCTGAAGGCTACCATAATTGCGGGGAATGGGATCACGTTGTAATTATTATATAACACAGGACACTAGTTGGGACACTAGTAGGAATACGGATCATTCCATGTAAGACACTTATGAGGATGCTAGTTAGGTGGTGCAAAGCAAATAGATATCATTTTAATGGTGAAGCTTAGAAACCTTGCGATGTTATTCTTGATAGAAACCATGCGATGTGATACTTGATAGGAATTATGGGATGTTATACTTGATTCATCGTGCCCGAAGTTTATCTTGTTACCTTAGTTTATCTTGTTAGCATAGTTTATCTTGTTATCTTAGTTTATCTTGCCTACCTTGTCATCATGCTTACGTTTACTTTCAGTTTATTCATGCCATGTTATCTTTACCTATTTTTATGCTGAAAGTCACTAGGACTTACTCAGTCTTTATGACTGACCCGTTTTGTTTCGCCTCTTTTTCTTCCGTTTCCCCCTCCAAGGTTCACAGGGTGGGAATACAGCTTAGTTCGGATCTTACCAAGCTCCAAGGCTCTTTCATGTATGGCTTGGATTTCTCTTGGCTATGGCTTGCTTTGCTTTATTGGGGAATACTGCAGTTTGTTTTTATGCTTCTTTGTTTTTGATCAAGACAGATATTTTAACTATGAAATTGGGTATTGGAAGTTGATGGGCTTTTCTTGTAAACCTTTATATTTAATAAATGATTTGAAGTACTTCCACTTTATTTTCCGCTGTTTTATATATGTCTGTCTTGTAATATTTCTGTTCCAGTACCCATAATACTCCATTGAAGTTAAGGCATTCCCTTTGTGAGTGACCTTAACAGATGTGGGGTGTTACATTTGGTATCAAAGCAGAAGGTTACCAGACTGGGCAAAAGTTTTCAAAAACCTTATGAAATTATTTTCAAAACATTTACAAAGAAGCAAATTCTCAAGAAAATTTTGTTTTAATTAAAAGGCATATTCCCCAAAGCCATATGCACTATCTTTTGATTCTCTCTTGAAATCCCTTCTCTCTCTTTTCACCATAGTTTCGTAGGCATCCAACACATGTCGGAGGGCAAAGGAGTGCCCAACCTCCGTCTGTAGTCGTGGTAGTTCCATCTGCGTCTAATCTTATTTCAAGTTGGGTAGAGTGTCGTGCGTTGGAGGTAGCTTCGAGAGACTTGTCAACAAACTATACAAGGACAGTAAGAACAAGGAACTAGTTGTTATAGCTTAATCCACGAAGGAGGAAAAAGGTGAAAGGAAAGGGGACTAAGTGAAAGAATAGTAAAACCCATGACAAGAGAGAGTATCTTTAGTGAGAAGGGACATGCAGTTAAGTATTATAGGACAAGGGCAAGGGACAAGATCGTCGAGAGGGCAATTGAATGCTCTCACTACTAGCGTACCTAAGAGAGTGGTAACGTTTCTGTTAAAAGTTTAGCTTTTCCTTTCTATCACCCCACTAGAACTTTGTTTTTGTACATCACATCCTTTTAATTCTGTTTCGAAAGTTGAGTCTCTGCACCTTAGTACTAGCATAGTAGAGGATCCCATTTTTGTCTCAAGTCCTGTTGGGGAAATCGGCTAATTTATTCATGACTTGTTTGGATTTGAGAATGTTTATGCTAAGTATTGAGTCTAGAAGTAATGTTATGTTTTGGGCAATGGGTTGATTCTAGCAATGGAGTGGTTATCCAGTAAGGGTGACCTTCTCAGTTTTGAAAAAAAAATGGGGTAGTTAGACTCTTGACTTGCCTCGGTAATACCCTCGAAGTCGCATGTAACCTTTAGGGTTCTATCATGATTTGTTACCTAGAATCTCTTGACACATTTATTGGTAATTCGTAATCCGCTCAAGTAATGTTCGCACTAAGGCGGATGGGTCATTTCGCTTATGCATGAGTTGTAGAGAATCACCTTAGTAAGTACATTTGGCAACATGGTTGGCATTTATTTCCAAGAGATAGTTCTTCTACGTGGAATACCTGGTAGTAAGTGGACGAGATCCAAGATTCACTAGTGAATTTTGGAGAGCTTGCATGAAACCATGAGTACGCAGTTATGTTTGAGCCGAGTATGCTAGGAGGAGAATAAGTGAAAGTGGAACGAGAGGCAAAAGTGAAATGGATTCCAACCCATATTTTGGAAACAAGAATTAAGAAGCTACGGAATTGTGAAGTTAAAGGCGGTCAAAGCACAATGGAGTTAAGCTCAAAGAAATGCGACTTAGAAGATTGAAGACTAGATTCGCGCATCATATCTCTTTTTAAGAGTATATCCATGATCTCTCTTTTCCTATAGAGCTTACTCACATGCTATCTTTTGTGTATATCCTCTCGGTCCTATCCTCAATCTAATTTCTGTTGCAAACCCCATAGGGAGTATAACTCATCTGTTAGTAACACATGTTGGGGCTTGAGGGTGTTCGTTGGGTTGACTAAACCTTTTGGGTTTTATAGGATACGGGTTGGTTTTAGGAAGGGATTTTCTTGTGACCTAAAAGAAGTCCATCATGCTCAGTTCCCTAGAAACATATATATTGGTTGGGTTGAGTAATTCTTTGGGTGTCAGTCTGATGTTGATTTCAGTCTTCGGGGCTGATGCTTAGAGAGTTCTTCTCCTAATCAATATATATGTGGCATAGATTTCTAGTTTTGACATTGCCTAATGGGCACAAAGTTTTTACTTGCTTCTATCATTCGACTATATCTTTAGATAGGAACAATTGGGTGTAAACATGTGTTTGATACATGTTATGATTGATGGTTGCAAGTGACTGCAAGTGGTTGCTAGTGGTTGCTCGTGGATGCACATTAGGCACTAGATCGACTCAATCACCTTTCATATTGCATATGCACGAGTGTTTACACTTGTTTGTGGATGAAATTGAATGTGTTATCATGTGAATGTTGCATATGGATGGATGTTTGTGCACACATATAGTGTTTATGTGACTAGGACTATTTGCATACATGTTGAACTCATGGCACTTAACATATTTTGCATTAGAAGATCAATCAGGCATGATCATTTACATTAGATAAGGGACATATACACACCTCTTGCATATGTTCATATAGCATTAGAAATCTTTTAAGGACAATGGTTGCCTGTGGATGATGTTTTGAGTAGTTGGATGATTGGATGGTAGGACACATCCTCCCTAACTTAGAGATTTCGGGGACGAAATCCTTTAAGGTGGGGAGAATATAACAACCCGAATTTTATAACATGTTAAAACAAGAAATCATGGCAGAACTAAATATTAAAATCTGAATCAAGGGAAACGGGCTGTGCCATTGCGTTCGTTTCGAAAAAATACGCGAAATAGAGTCCAAGTTTTCGAGAATCGGAGTCCGTATGACCAAGTTATGGCCCGTCAAAGTTTTCAGAAAATTTCAAGTTCAAAACAGTTTAAAACTAGAGCCAAATTCGAATTCAAACACACAGGGGACAGGGCGGGAAAATTCCCGCCCAGGTCAAGTCGACAGGGGTGTCGACTGCACAGTCGACACCACCCCCCCATGTCGACTGCCCAGTCGACATGGGTGTCGACCTGGGTGGTCCGGCCAAGATGGCCTGGGTGCACCTGCTTGGTCTTGTGCTCTGTTCTGATGACCTGTGACGGATTTTGAGGGTTCAGATCTGTTCTAGGGTTTATCTAAGGGCCTAAATTAGCTCCTACTTCTATAAAAACACCCTAAGACCTAACCTAATTCATAACAAATCATTCTTACACCTAAATGTTGCTGGAATCTCTCTTGAGCCATGGCCGCCGTCTCCAAATTAAAGCTTAAGCGTTCAAACTCAAATCAAATCAAAGATCAATGCTTCTACAACAAATTCAAGAGGATAGATCAATGACACTGCAACTTTCTATGACAAATTCACTCCCTAATTCATTTGCCGTTCTCTGTAAGTGCTAGTTATTTTCGGATCTAAATATTTAATTTTAATATGGGCATGAAATAAAATGGAATTGAATCTAAGTATGTTTGTCGATTCAGATCTATTCCTGTTGCTTTTTGAATCTTTAGTTTTGAGACTTGTCTACCTTTATTCTCATGACAAGTTTGTGATTTATTCAGCAGTTTTCTTGATTCGTAATGATGTTATCATCAAGTTCTAATCTTTATGCTTATCATGATGTTGTTTTTCTCTCTGATCTATTTATTATGCAAATTCCTACCTCCCCCTATTTATTTTCTTTTGATGAACCTTGGTCAACTTCGGACCTTGGCCTAAAATCGCGATTCGCATACAAGATGTATACGGGGGAAATATGGGATTATTGCCTATATGGATATGATTAATAATTGGCAACATGAAATTGGATATTATCATTTAATTTGCAAGTTTGGGGTAGATCTGTAAAGTTTGGTATAATCTTATTATGATAAAATTTGCATAAATATTATATACATGGAGTTCGACACCAATTGGATCTATGTAAATTAAATCAAAAGATTGGGCTTATGTTAATTAGGCATAAGTAGATTTGGGAATTTGAGCATGAAAGCGATTGTAAACTTTATAATTGGCAAAAACATGTATTATGAACTTGGGCAACTGGCTTGTATTGAAACAAAAAGATTATAGCTTGGGATAACTACATCATGAATCATCGGATTTGGGTATGAAACTTGACCTATGTAAAATATGGCAAGAATATTGATACATATATTTGGCTAAAAATTGATCTATGTGAATTGGGCATAGCTTTGTAAACATGTAAACTATGAATCTTGATATATGCATAAAAAGGCATGAAACTTGGTATATATGTAAATTGTCTAAGATTAGGCATATATAAATTTGGCATACATGTAAACAGGCATGAATTGAACATATGTAAATTTGGTATGAACTGGACATATGTAAAAACTGACATGTAATCTAGAACTTGGGCATATGTTAATTATGTGAGATTTGTAGTTGAAACACATATGATAATTTATGACTTGGTAAAGAGCTAATATGAACACGCCTAAGTGGGTTTTGGGTAGTTGGCATGTAATAGGCTTAAAAGAGGGATAAATATAAATTGAGATAAGTTGCCTTTAATGGCATAAGATAAATTGTGGTAAAATTGGTATGATTTTACATACCATTAATTGATGGACATAATTGAGTCAATTATGGACATCGTTAAATTAGGAATTGATTGATAATTTGAATAGGGAAATAAATTCAAATTGGGGTAAAAGATTATAAGTGATAATCAATGCTTAGGACACGAGGTTGGACTCATTTGTGACGTAAACCTGCCCGGAACCGCCCGGCGAATCCAGTAGTCACAAATGTCAGCCCAATGTGAGAGGTCCTAGGCCCAAATTAAAAGTGTAACAATTGTAAAGACACGAGGTTAGACTCTTTTATGGTGTAAGACTGCCCGGACCCGCCCGGCAAATCCAGCTGCCATAAATATCAGTCTAATGTGAGAGGTCTTTATAAGGTTACGGCCTTAATGAATTAAGAAATACTTAACCAAATAAACATGTGGTGGGACATGGGGGTTAAGTGGGTGACCTGTGGGTGACATGTGGAAATACGAATAGTAATACTTAACCAATTTCAACATGTTAACTAAATTGGTGGGTAGGGTTAGGTTAATCTGGACACTTAACCAATTTAATATGTTGACTACGGGAGTGGGTAAGGTTAAGCAATTGTTTAACCAATATAACATGATTAAACTGGACTAGAGAGTGAGGATAAGTTAATTAGAACACTTAACTAATACAATGGGTTAATCAGACAAGTGGTTGCGGTTAAGTAGTAACACTTAACCAACATAACAGGACAAGCGGGTGGGTTAAGTTAACTTGAATAAGTAGTAACACTTAACCAACATAACAGGACAAGCGGGTGGGTTAAGTTAACTTGAATAAGTTGATAACACTTAACCATTATAATATGACTAGTGGATGGGGTTAAGTTAACATGCACTTAACCAATCTGATGTGATGCGTGGTAGGGTTAAGTTAACAAGAAAATTCTTAACCAATGTAACCAGATAGACGAACGAGGTTAAGTTAATAAACCACACTTAACCAATCAAACATAATAAGCAAGAAAGGTAAAGTTAACTAAGGTAAACACTTAACCATGGTAACATAACGAGTAGAAGGGTCAAGTACATATCGGGTTGGTGGGTAATATTAGTAAATATAGGCCCACATACACTTAACCATTAAATACACATGCTTGAATCAGTAGCGGGGTTAAGTACACATCAGGGTTGGTGGGTAATATCAGAGAATATAGGCCCACAGACTTAACTATTAGAAAAACCTAGTAACGGGGACCCATTTCAGCAGTAACCCACATCAGGTATCAATGGAACCCTGAGCTAGGCAGGGTAAGGCACGATTACTGGGCTGATTATAAGAGGTCAAATTAGCGGCGGTTGGTGCAACAGTGCAGGTTCTAACGGAGTGCGGGCGTGCACACACTTCGGCGTAGAAAATTTAGCCACTGGGCATCAGTAGGTATAAAGCTGTGCATCTTGATTGTGTCAGGGTTGCCACCACGGGACTTGATACACCCCATGGTGGGACCAGCACAGGTATCTACAAGTAGGGGGCCGCGTGACACAAACGAGAACTAGGTCAAGTAGGGAGCCGATCGATAAGGTAGTAAGGGTGCATCGAATATATACATGGCCATTGGGGTGATCGAGGTGGAATCCTCATAATCGATGTACACCTGAAGGCTACCATAATTGTGGGGATTGAGATCACGTTGTAATTATTATATAACACAGGGCACTAGTTGGGACACTAGTAGGAATACAGATCATTCCATGTAAGACACTTGTGAGGATGCTAGTTAGGTGGTGCAGAGCAAATAGATATCATTTTAATGGTGAAGCTTAGAAACCTTGCGATGTTATTCTTGATAGAAACCATGTGATGTGATACTTGATAGGGATTATGGGATGTTATACTTGATTCATCGTGCCCGAAGTTTATCTTGTTACCTTAGTTTATCTTGTTAGCATAGTTTATCTTGTTATTTTAGTTTATCTTGCCTACCTTGTCATCATGCTTATGTTTACTTTCAGTTTATTCATGCCATGTTATCTTTACCTATTTTTATGCTGAAAGTCACTAGGACTTACTCAGTCTTTATGACTGACCCGTTTTGTTTCGCCTCTTTTTCTTCCGTTCCCCCCCGGTTCACAGGGTGGGAATACAGCTTAGTTCGGATCTTACCAAGCTCCAAGGCTCTTTCATGTATGGCTTGGATTTCTCTTGGCTATGGCTTGCTTTGCTTTATTGGGGAATACTGCAGTTTGTTTTTATGCTTCTTTGTTTTTGAGCAAGACAGATATTTTATCTATGAAATTGGGTATTGGAAGTTGATGGGCTTTTCTTGTAAACCTTTATATTTAATAAATGATTTGAAGTACTTCCACTTTATTTTCCGCTGTTTTATATATGTCTGTCTTGTAATATTTCTGTTCCAGTACCCATAATACTCCATTGAAGTTAAGACATTCCCTTTGTGAGTGACCTTAACAGATGTGGGGTGTTACAGCTTTGTTATCTTTCTCCATTGCGGCAACCCGAGCTAAGAGAGGAGCCATTACATCTTTATGTTGATCCTTGATTTGAGCAGTCACTGCACGAACTTCCTCCGTCCTCTTATTCGCAACTTCTAGTTCTTTCCTTAGCTCACCAACTTCGGCATCCCAAGACTGGAGTCTCTCCCGATCAACCGTAGCCACCTTGGATTTTGGCATTCTTTTGGAAGATTAACTCAGTGTCTCCTGCTATACCGCATCACAACCATCGGTATTGGTTATAAATATCGTATACTTAGGTCCAATTTCTTTGTTTATCTCCAATAGGATGAGGTGCATCTCATGCATCGGATAATCTTCTTGAAGTAGAAATACAAGAAATACTTTATCAAGTAAGTTTTTCTCTCCTTTGGAGACATCTTCGGGAGCTCAGAAATCCTCTCCACCAAAGGGTCGTGCAGTTTGTCTTCCTTTCGCCTCCTGATCCTCCGTTGATCCTCTCCATGCATGTGTCTTTAATCACCAGCGTAGGGAACATATATTTCGTTGAACAAACATGAGGAGGAGGAGGAACTAGAGCTGCAGACTGTCTTATGCTCACAGACTCAGTCCTCTTCCAACATCGGTTGGTCTCGCGCTTGGTGGCGGAGTAACCAAGCGCCGGGGATAGTCACGGTGCCGACGACTGCTATCATAATCATGGGGCTTCCTGGGCTTTTAATCTCACAACTTTGTACTCATAAGAAAGGCACCCATGAATTGCAACTTCAATTGTTTGGAACTTCCCGATCCTAGGTCCCGACCTTTGTCGCCTTCTTTGGTCATAGCGCCTACACAAAACAAATCTTGAATCAGAAATGAACTTCTGAGATATGCGCAAGTTAAGTGTTGTGTTATGCAATGCTTATGAGTGTGTATCCTAGTATTCCCACTCATAAACCAGTTGTCGGCTTGCTTGAAGGGGTAACCTCCCAGATGTTTGACAACAATATTTCAATGCTTGTGTCGGTAAGTCCAAACAAGGATGTTTCGATTAGGACTTTGTCTAGGTCTTTGAGATTACCCTCTACTTCCATCGACGAGGTAGTCTCAGAGGTTGTGACTGGAGAAATTGTCTAAAAACCTCTCCCAACCTCGTTTTCTCTGTTGGAGAGGGAATGAGAGTGAGTTGCAAAAGATCTCCTTCGATGAGATCCTGCTCATCACCGCTGACGTAACCACTAACTTCCCTCGAGCTCCGACCACCTTCTCTTCTTTAAGGGGAACGTGCGGAAGCACAACAGGGGATACCTCCACTTGTGGAACATCTCCTCCCTCAGCTTCCGCCACTTCTTTCTCTTCTTCATCATTATCCTTACAACCCGTCGAGGAATCTTTGGGAAGTATGACTGATGCATGGAGGAGATGATATGATAGTAAAGTCTGGGCATCACAAAATGCATTTAGGACGTTCCTTAGTGCCAAGATTTGCTGAGCGTAAACCCGGGGAAATACCTACCACATAAAATCTCAAATTAATTTAGAGCTTATGACTCAATTAACTTGGAAAATAACCTGAGTATTAAAACACCTACGACAAGCAAGTCATCTCCTCGCAAATCCTGGAGGGCCTCGAATGTAGAACCAATCTTGTTTGAAGTAGTTGAATTTGTTCCATGCCCCCAGGATGAAATGACTATTGGCCTGCACCTCTAAACAGATGTGGGAAGGCGAGATGTTTCTTCTCTGGAGGGAGTAGGTATATCAGATGTCCTCCTCATTCATTTCCACGCCCAAGTTTTCTATGTACATAACGTAGGTGCTAATAAAGAAGGCATATACATTTGTATGAAGCTACATCGGCGCTATGCGAAAGAAATACAACATGTCTCGGATGTATGCACAAAATGTGGGCACACACCCAACAGAACACATATGTTCGTTCCAAGCAGTATACTCTTCTGGGGGTGCGTGCACCCTATCGTCCCTTCCGTCGGCCAAGACATCATCCCAAGTTATGTCGTACCTCGTGCAAATCCACGTTAGCGCTACTCCATCAATTGACGAGATGACCGAATCCAAGGGATTCTCAAGGATAACAGTATCACCCATCATATCTAGTGTCATTAGAACGTCTTCCTGTTTGCTGCTTACATTCTCTACCTTTTATGAACTACCTTTTACTTGTTCTTGCTATTTTTGAACAACCCGTTCGTCCACATGCTCATCTGAATGTTGCGATCCTCTAGATTAGGGGTAGAAGCTTCAGACGTCTCATATCCACTGCTATTGGGAGTAATCATACGAAGATTCAGTCAAACTTGAAGACAATTCCATCGCTTCAGCTGACAAGCCTTGGAGTTTTCTAGAACTTCGTGATGCCATAATAAACTTTACTCTCTATATAGTTGCAATAGTTAGCACACTAAGATCTATGCCTCTATGTTGGTGTAAATAAATGTGGAACGTGTAGTGTCGTGTGTGTTGATGCAATTACAATAAAGCATTTTGGGACACATCGACGATCTCTAGTTTCTTAAATTAAAAACCATCACCGTCGCTAACCAATATCGTGGAATTAGAGTCGAGTCACGATTACGTCGTAGTTGGGTTGAAATTCAAATTCTGGAATCGATGGTTCAGTCATATGCCCATAGTCTGGTTTTATGCTCTAATCCTATATGAATGTTTGAATTGTCAGTCCAAACGGGTTCGTTTGTTGAGCATTAAGGCATTAGACGACGGGACGTTCGATTTGAATCTAAACCAAACTATGCGACTTCACGAAGTGATCAAACTTCACAAACCCAATTTTCGAAGTCGAAATTCTGCAGGTGTTCTGGTTTATCAAATCTAGTTTCGTATCCCCCCAACTCTAGAAAATTTCAACTACAAAAGGTCAAAAAACTCTAAATATTTCAGGATACGAACCCATTTCGTATCCCAAAACACTTGTTTTTTCCGCATCCCACTTCTAACACCAGCATCTCCTTCCACCGATCCTACCTCCTTCATTTCGTATCCCTCCTCTTCGTATCTGGAATCTCCTCCCTTCAGAGCCTAAAATTTCCTTAAGTACCCGGGATACAAATTTTTCATTTCGTATCCCTAAGACTTGGTGAAAATTACCTAAGTCCCCGGGACACAAAATGAAATTTTGAATCCCTATGACTTGGTTAATTCTCCCGGCTTTCCTCAATATTTTGTACTTCCTCCTCCTGGAACCTCATACTTCAAAATTTCATACTCCCAACTCTCCAGATTTTGTATTCCTTCATCTTAGACCTTCGAGCTCCTCCAACCCAAAACCTCCATGCCATGGCTAGGAACTTCACCGACACCTCATCCACAAACCTCGACTCCAGCCTCTAACGCCTTGTATTACTACCTCCGTCCATCTTGACATCCAAATCCAAGAGGAGTCAAACCCGTGTTCGAAACAAATCAAACAATACACCTAAATCAAATCGATGATCAAAGAGAGATAAGGCGAAGGGCGTCGTGCTCAACGATGAACTATGATAGTCAATGACGTGGTGGGGAGTGGGTTCAAGTTCGTGGAAGCTGAAAAATAATTTAAGTCCTTAGGAGTATGAAATCCCAAAAAAGTGGAAATAAAGCAACGTATCCCACTTATATAATGGAGTTTAAGGGCTATATATTATATTAAAATATATGTAAATTCCATAGAGACAATTTTATATTTTAAACTGGACATAACTAACAATTTACAAAGTGAAATCTCAGTTTCTTGCATTCGTTAGAAAATTACGGTTCAAAATAATCCAATGTTTCTTATTTTATCCAATTATGATTTATATTGAATTCTGTATATTCATTCAAAGTTTAAAATCGAATTTTCCAACTACCGTGCCATTTCGAGCTCGTTCTACAATTAAAATAAGTTCATACTTCTAATTTTGTTTTTAAATAATTTTTTAGTTGTTATTATTTAAAATAAATAATTTTAAATATCCAAAATCCATTAAAATAGCTAAAATTAAAATTTTAAATTGGCTCTGAAATTCCAGGTTGTTACAATCTCCCCCACTTAAAATCTTTTCGTCCTTGAAAAGGAACAGAGATGAAAGTTATTTAACTAACCAACTCAAATTTCATTCTGGCTTTCATTCTTCAACTTTTTAGTTTCTAAGAATTTTCTAATTTCTCAAAAATTTGGCCAACACCCTCAATTTTCGAGTTTTTTTGCCATAGCCTCCTTTGTACAGGCTGATCGGTAAAACCGCAACTTGCCTCACAGGGCCCTCATCAATCAAAAATAAAAATAAAAAATCCAAGGGGCTAGACAATCGGCTCATAAAATCATCAAACCCAATGAATATAGTAAACATGTACCTATTTGTCGGACATACAATTTTATTCCTCTTCTTAGCTTCCATGCTCTGACCTGTTCAATTATATATACATGTACTCTAATCAATTTTCAATTCAATTCAATATTTGATTCGATTTGGCTAAATTTTACCTTTAATTTTCGTATTGGTTTTATTATTCCAATATTATTATTAGTTGGATTAATAATCACACATCACAACCAGCAATCAATTAGTTGGTTAAACTTTTTCAAATATATAACTTTATATATACTCAAAAATCCAATTTTAAGGCCAAATCACAAGCAATAATTCTAACTAAGTTTTGGTTCGCACACCAGTCAAATGGAATCATATAGACATCTCACTTTCGAAACTTGAACATAAATGTTGATGATATTCGAGTAATCATCAGAATCATCTCCAGGCGACTAGAGCGTGATTCTATATCTATCCAGCATATTTGAGGCTTCGTATACACATTTGCAAGGCATATATACAAAATCTTCTTATACCCGATAATCCAAATTCAATATAAAATAAAATACTCAAATACGAATAATAGATATACTTTTCAAAACTAAATTCACTTTTAAAAATAACACTCTTCAAACTCATTCTAGTGTATTACTAACCCTATCTCTAACGAGTCATTCTTATAGGATATTACTAATCCTATCTCTGGTGATTTCTTTCGTTTGGTTCTAATGTGTCTAGTTCTCTAGCTTTGTAAACCAAAGCTCTGATACCAACTGAAACGACCGAAACTTCTTCTTATCGGAAAGCTCGGATTGCTTTGAGAACACAACGCATCAGAACACAAACAATAGAACATTTCATGGCTATTACAACAATTACATCAGAGTACAAGAATATATTAGATTATGAATAAATAATTTACAGCGGAAAATATCAGAGTTTTAAATTACAAAGCAGCGGATAAATAATACATAAGTACAATGCACAACTGAAAGAAATACACGGATATAAAGCTTTCCGAATATAGCTCCAATTGTAATCCAGGATCCTGTGAAAAGAAATCTGCGAATACCGAAACTACTAGTTGCCCGTGTGGAAAATAAGGGCACACAGAATTTAGGTTAAAACAATAAACTCTGAGTCAGTCATAGGACTGGTGTGAGAACTAAAATAGTTATTACTTTATTTTAAAGTTCGGTAAATCACAGGATCACGACATATGACACGGAATGGATTTCCTCATACGAATACCATAAAACAAAACTCGCAATGCTATATAAAAGAAAAATGAAGCTATTATAAGACTCAGGTCCCATCACACAATGCAACGCAAGCCGGAGGATAGAGTTTTACTTTATAATAGCCAAATATGCTTGGTACGCGAAATTTATCTTTTATTATTACTATAAATGAAGAATTCAACTTCAAATATAAATGTGTTAATCATAGACGACATAGGTACCATATATTATGTCGCCATACATAGGTTTACAATTAAATCCGAAAAGATCGTATTGGAAGTTTGGATTTACATCATGATGGCTGCTGATTCGAAAGACTTATCGCGTAGTGCAATACTCAATGGCTTACGTCCCATGCATGAGAAAACATCGTAATGCACATCCACCCTTTTGGGAAATCAAGTATCTCAACGTCTTACGTCCTAGACATGAGAAAACGCCGTATACTCTATCCCTCTTGGAATCAGGGGTGTGTGCCATATCCCTCTGAGAGTGGAGCGACCACACTCAGCTCATCTCGGTCGACCGAATCCATGACAACCCAAAAGGTGTCTATCCTCGTCTCAAAAGCATATTGATCAAGCCATCAGCTCACCATCATACCGGTGTGTGAGGCTCGCTAATTAACGCTACACAAAGCTGCGCTACTTAAAGATGTGCTTTGATCATCAACCATAAGGTTCTGCTTTTCAACAACAGCCTTGATCCATGCATCTCAGCATGTCACATTGCCAATCCATACCATACCATTGATTTCTACTGATATTTAACCTCTAACCTCGTACGTCTCAGAAAAGGGTGTTAAGCAAGAGAATAAATTCTCTGCCATCAAACAGATACATATTTAGCAGTGATCAACGAATACAACATAATGGAATATAATGTCGGACACACCATCTATTTGCAAGTCCATTCTGGGTCTGAACGAAATCAGAGGCACCTTATTCCTCGTCCCATATGTCCAATACAGGAGAGAGGCCCTCGCATATCCGGATAATCAACAAATACGTCCGAACAACTACCATTATAATGGCTTCCTGGGAGCTAACCAATCCAGGGCCTCAATAGTAATCCATTCGATGTGAAGATCGCCGGTCTTCAACCACCGTCATCAATATCTTCGACTTAGTCATCGTATCAGTTACTCAGAATGGGTTAAACCCGGTCTTTCCGAATAACTCGCATATCTTATAATCAAGTGCTATAAAAACACATCATACGCCTCATTCCTATCCAGAATATTCTTTTATTCAAATATTCTTTACATTGGGAATTATTCCTTATCAAAAATTTAATTAATTTAAACCTCTTGTTTAAGTCTTCACTTGGAAACCATTTAAAAAAAAATTGTATTATATTTTCACAACTCTAAACCAAATTAAGGTTTATCAAACTAGTCGGGATTATCGAGCCTTACCGAAGTAATCATTTTTTTTATTTTTCCAATCCAAACCTATTCATCCCATGGAGCAAAACTGGTAGTACTCCATATCCAACAACCACTGTGTTATTGGTAAATTCAATTACCATTCCACATTCAAATCTAATTAAAGATTTAACTATCGCATGAAGCAAATCTGGTTATACTCCATTTTCGAACATTTCTCAAATTTGGAAAATTTAATTACCACATTAATATTCCAATCTAATTAAAGATTTATTAAAACCCCATCTAGTTTTAATCTCCAAAAATCACTATTTAATGATTATTCAACTTAGGAAACAAATCCTGTCTTTATTTGGGTTAAGAACTAATGTTATTGAAAACGCCGTTCATGATGAACCCAAAATCATCTTCCATTAACTATGTAATCTTCAAGGAAAACAAATCAATATAGAATCAATATAAATTTCGGTATCCGAATAATAATAAAAATGAAATAATGGCAAAGCCTTTTAAATTCCATATATAGTAACAGTCTTCCTTCACAGAAGCTCATCTCGATTATTACCAATCAAATTCCACTCAATTCCAATTTAATGTATTAAATTGGAAAACTTTACTTTAGAAAATTTCCATTAATCTTAACTAAAAAATTATAAATTCCAAATCATGTATTCACTGCTAAATTGGGTTAAAGAACAAGTGTTATTTAAAACACCATTCACGATAAACTCGAAAAATCCAATTTCAATTCCCATTAAATATTAATTAATTGGTAGACTTGTCTAAATCTTAATTAAAAGATTTATTCTTTCTCAACTCGGTTTAAGAACAATGTTAATAAAGACACCATTCACGACAAATCCAAAATTTATTTTGATATTAAATACAAGGCTCTGAATAGAAATTATATTGGCTTATATTCAATATCAAATTCTAAAACTAATGGATACCGTATTGGGAATAACGATATCTGTATCTTCCAAATTCCTCAACAATATCCGTATAATCACGGAATCCAATATCGAATATTCCGAAGATTATTTCCATTCCAATTCATACGTTGGAAAATTCTGGTTATTTAAAACCCATTTCAATTCATTTTATTTATTTGAAAACATTGGATTATTTTTCTAGTTAATAACTAGTTCATTTAGATCGAAATATATTTTTATCTTTTCAAAACTGGAATTTTCCATCCAAAATCTTTCCAAATCATTTATTATTGTTTACACAATTTTTCCATATTTTTAATAATTTTATTAAGGCCCTTACAAGTAGTTAAATAACTATTATTCTAGTTAAATTAAACGTCACGTTTAATTTAACCAAAATTCTGAACTGCTTCCGTTTGTGTTCTGGTATGTTCCATTGTCAAGTTCTCATCAACGGTACCTGTTTTGTCCAATTTGGATATCGTACATACAAGACATTAATTTTTAAACTTTCAATAAGTTAGTTAACTAAATAAATACCAGATTAAAATTATATTTAAATTAATCACCTTACTGTCCTTAATCACGTCAGCTAGGGTTTTAAAAACCTACCATCTTCCTGTAACATCTTCGAACAGGGCTCAGAAAACTAATCTGCCTCTGCTCCTCAGTCCCTCCACCAGCCATCAATCGAACACCCTCACCAGAAGTGCCAGAGTGCCACCATCCATTTGCCTAAGCACCGCCGCACTCGAAGTCCCCTGCTTCCCTCAATTTGCATGTGACTGGCAGCTGTTTGAGCATCGATTTTGAGCACCACACGACGACAAATCCGATCATACCACTATGGATGTAAAGCTCACAAAATCCTCCTCCATTTTCGTGTAATAACCTTGGATTAATTCTGCGTGTAGAAGGAGAAAAGGAGAGGGAGAGAGAGAATGAGGTTTTTTATTTATATATATTTAATCATTAATTAATTCCAAAAATGCTTTTTTATCATAACGAATTCCAAATCAAACCCAATGACTGTCGCCTCTAGCTAAATACCCCCAATCTGGATACAATGGGATATGTTTCGCAAGCCAATTATGATGTTTTGATCAGTTTATCTTTAAATTAAAATATAAATCAATAATATTGAATTTTAAACGTATATTTTAATTTACCGGTGCCACATACTAACCCCAAAAATTAAAAAAAAAAAATCTAGTTATGTTTTGATGATACGGTCCTAACCAAACTAGTTTCATTGAATTTGGAGACCGTTTGAAAATTGGCTTTTTTCTAGTCGATTAAATTCAAACTAAAATTACCAAATGCGTTTAAATTTACCACACTCACATATTAATTCCAAAAATTATAAAATTTGAAACCTAACAATAATTTGACATTGCGGTCCAATAAAAGTGGTATCGTCGAAAACGGAGGTTGTTTGCAAAATGGCTATTTTTGAGGGTTATATATTATATTAATATACTGTTAGATCGAAATTTGGACCTAACACCCAAATTGTTATGAACAGTAGAGAATTTCAAATGAAGAACAAGGAAAAAGAAAATAACACTCAGAATTTATAGTGGTTCGGCGTTAACGAGACTACGTCCACTTTATATATTATTGATTATGCTTTAAAAGCTAGTACAACAAGGATTTCTCTCAATATTTCAGCAGTTTGACAATAATGGCGGATTCAGTACTCAATATTGCCAAAAAAGATCCCGAAAAATGCCAAGCTCTGGGCTATTTATAGCTGATTTTGTCAGGCAGATCGTGGACACGTGGCACGAATCCCGAGAGCATCGGATCGCATCGCCACCGTTGGAGAAACAGTCAAATTAGCCGTTGTGGACAGGTGTCGTGATCTGCTTGAAAATCGGATCGTGCAGATGGGGAGAATCGATCCAATTGACGGTTAGGGACATGCGTCGCCAGATCCGTGCGATTCGGATCGCCGAAGACTAGCTCGTGCTTGAACAGGTCAGAGGGTTCGCCATGCATCAGGGGATCGGATCGGTTCGTTCGGGGTAACAATGTAAGTTTAGATCGGATCGCCCGGCTGCGTCGTTCGCTGATGAGAAGGGGCGATCCGATATTGGGCGAGACGATGGTGCGCGATCCGACGGTGGTCGAGACGATGGTACGCGAATCGATATTGGGCGAGACGATGGTGCGCGATCCATTCCTTCATGTCCTTAGATATCGTGGTTTCCTGCTTTCCTCTTACGAATGATCCTGGGTGGCTTGGTCAAAAAGCGAGCCAACATTTTGCCCCCTCGAAGTATGTTTTATCGATGATGGAACATGCTTCGAAGGTTCTAATCTACATTTTCTTGAAGGGACGTGAATCAACAGTCACATTGGTTCAAATCAACGCATGCATGAATCGGATCGCCATAGAGCGCCATGGTCCGATTGATCACGTGCTCGTCTCGAGCTGAGTATCTAGGCCTTTGTGCGAAACGAGGCGGACTTTCCTTCGAGCCGTGTCGGGCTTTGAGTTTGGTGGGCCATCGTTTGAGGCGGTCCGTGGGCTTCTATGCGATACAAGCGTTGGATCGTGGCCTGCATGGTGCTTCGTGGACCGAATAGGACAAAGAAAGGGAGACAAACGGTCGCCCTCTTTGCCTATATAAGCCGATGCTCTCCTTTTCATTCCCCTTCTTCTTTCTTTCTGCCGAATCGTCTCGCGTTATCGAAGAACGAACCCAAATTTTCCAAACCTTCAAAAAATCCGAGCATTCTCTCAATCTTTGGAAAGGTAACTCCACAAAAAGTATTCTTATTCGTGAACGCCGCTTTTTCATGAACTTTCTTGACTAGAAACGATGGGAATTTGTGCTTTTCTAACGAAATCATCAAAGCGCCATGGCGAACTGGTGTGGAGCTCGGAGTTCGAGGATGGAAAGGAGAGGAGGAAAACGAAGGAGGAAGAAGAAGAAGAGGGAAGGCCGGTTCGGTTCGTGGTCAAGAAGAGAAGACGAAAGCGAGTGGCGAGACGAAAGATCGTGGTGGCAGCAAGGGACGTATCGTGGGGGTCGCAACGGTTCGTGAAGGAGCGATCCCTTCGCCCGGCGACTCGATGGGGGGCGATTCCTCTACCCTGCGATCCGAGAGGGGCGATCCCTCTGCTATGCGATCCGAAAGGGGCGATCCCTCTGCTATGCGATCCGACTCATAACTGACGATACGAAGAAATTTCAGACTTTAATCAACGCCTTGTCACCATAAAACTCTGAACAGTTAGGCTAGAGCCGTGACGTTGAACTCTCTGGACTAAAAGACCTCATAATTTGACTGAATATGACGACTAATGCTTCTGATAACCTTGATTGCTTTCATGCTTTATTTTTAATGCGCACACACAAGCACACACCGGCACTTGCACACACGGGGGACAGGTAGTGTTAATCTTATTGTTCATATTTTCTCGTCCTAGCAGCAATGTCGAATGATCATTCTTCTTCAAGATCCGTGACAGAAGCGGAATCCGAGATTCCCGAACAGTACAACCCTGAAATTCCTCCAGTCAATCCGGGAGGTGAAGATTCTGGATCTGAGTACGAAGCCACAGAATCAGATCCGACAGAAAGTACTTCATCCAGCAACAATTCTGAGACTGATGAGCGAGCTCCTGACGAGATCCCAGGCGCACTCGGGATAGACAAATTTTCCGATTCTTTAGCATCCAAGCTTAACGAGATAAAACTTAAAAGAATCTTCTTAAGACACGGCATTCCTTGGGACGATGTCTTGACGCCTGGAAGCGAAGATAGACCCCACCTAGCACCGGAAGGGTATATGGCGATTAGCCGAACAATGTGTCTAGTAGGAGCCATCCCTCCGTTTCCCCCGATTGCCATCGAAACTTTAAGACGACTAGGCATTGCTCCGATGCAGCTTCATCCAAACGCCTACGCATCTCTATACTCACTATATGTTGCATATGCGGAGATCCTGCATGCCGAACTTAAATTCAGAGATCTGGTATTCTTCTTTCTTTTCAAGCACCGTTCTTCGGCAACTCCAAACTTTTCTTTCTTCGAATCAGTGGCGAACCGAAAGATTCTGTACGATGGGTATAGCAATATAGGGGACCCCAAATCTGATTGGTTTTATATAAGGAAACAGGCCGGATGCTCACGAAGATGGCTCAAATCAAGTAAATTTCGATCTCCTAATCGAACATCTTGCTCAAGGAGTCTAAGTATTAACATTTTCCCCCTTTTTCTTTGTCTTAAACAGATCATATCTTCCCGAAAACGGAGGGTCCGTTATATAACCATCGATTATCCATTCTTTCACAGAGCAGATCCGACTTTCTGAGAATCAAAAAATGCATTATTGATGATAACCTTCACAAGCATCGTCTTCTAGACAGAAGATTTGGACTCGGGACTGGCGGCAAACCTTATAAGTATGTGCCCCCAATGGAAGGAGAGGGAACTTCGCAAGCGGCTGAAACAACTAAGTTTCGCAAGAGTCCTTCTCCGATAGTTATCCAAGACGATGAAGACTTGAACATATACAGAGGGGATGAGGCCCACGGTGACATATCGAAGGAAATTCCTATCTCTGCTCCAATAGAAACTGTTGTTGCCGACGATTTAACAGAAGAGCAATTATTTGACGAGCTGAATAAAATCCCTCTACCCGATGATGTATATACGGAGAAAGACTTCGGAGAGGGGCCTTTCTTCCCTGCTTCTGAAGAGGCGATCGCTTCAACTAGAGGACGAGAAACTGGTCAGACGAGCCTGTCTTCAGGCCCGGGTCTGTTAGGGGGAATTATATGGGATGCACACATCACACACACTGTCTGACCCTGCACTCTAACTTCGCGGGTATTCAAAGTTTTAACATATTCTTTTCTTTTTTGCAGGAACGATGTCCCGCAGGAAATCTTATTCGTATCGTTCTCTCCGCGAGGGCACACCCAGCCTTCGCCCGGATACTGAGCGCCCTCGCGGTCCTCCTCATAGGCCGAGTTCCTCGCAACCTCGATCTCCACCCAAATCAACCTCTACCAGGCCTTCGAGTCATCCGACGATTCCGACCGGGGGTAAGAAACTTCCAAAAGAGTTGACTCCTCCAAAGAGTGCACCTTCCCACAGTCGGTCGTCCAAAAGGCGTCACGAATCCAAAGATAGGGACAAAGATTCATCCAAAGAAACTGAGAAGGAGAGAAGTGACATTGTCCCCACCAGCCAACCAGAGTTAGCTGCCCCCGGATCACGGGATTACGTCCATGGTCCCGAGATCCAAGGTAGGCTGGAAAAGCTGCGGGAACAATTTCCAGGCATGTTCTTTGACAGGATGGTCTTTGTTCCTGCCTTGGAACCGGTCCCTAAAAATTGGGATGATGAAGTTATAGGGCACATCCAGCACGCAGCCAGGCAATATGAGATGATGAAAAAGCACGCAGTTAACCTTTCGGAAGTCATCCGAAAACTCGAAGTAGAAGCACACAGGTCTAAAGCAAAACTTGAAAATAATGAAAGGGCTAGGACAAAATTGGAAAAGGACCTGGAAGATGCTCAGTCCCAGCTTGCTTTAGCACGGAGGGACGTTGAAAATTATAAGACTGAATTAGAGAATGCCAAGCAGCGCTTTCATTCAGAACTGGACTCCAATAGCCAAGAAAAAATGGCTTTAAAGAAGGAGGTTGAAGATCTCAAAATGGCCAATATTGAGTTGAAAACAGCACAAGGCCATTTTGAAGCTGAGAGGGCTGCTTGGGAGGCGGAAAAAGCGAGTCTAAAAGAAAGTTTGGCTCTGGCAAAAGCAGAAAAGGTGATCTTGAATGACCAGGTCTCAGATGCGGAAAGGAGGGCAGCCCTAGCCGAAAAGAACGTTGAAAGTGCCCTCGAGTTGGCCACTGCTTCTAACAACAAGCTCCTCGAAAGAGAGAAAGAAATCGAGGGGTTTGAGGAGATGATTTTCGATTTCCTTGGCCAGGTTCTCAAGACTCGCAACATCTCGTGGATCCCGGATTACCATGTTACTTTGGCCAATTTATGGGATGCCATCGTGGAGGGTGAAAAGCATAGATTGGGAGTCGAAGAAATCGATGAGGATGAACTGATGAAGAGCATCCTAAGAGACAATGAACCTGAGGACCTGGCAGAAGGTCGTCGCCTGATTCTGGCGGAGATGGAGAAGGAGAAAACCTTGGCCAAAGGTAAAAGCAAAATTGATGAAGGTTCCAGTTCCGCCATGGGGCCTAAAACCTCCGGAGTTGAGGAGTACCATCCTGACGATCCGCTAATCCCTTTGGGCTTAACTACCGCTATTGTCGGAGCTCCTACGACAATCCAAGAAGGAGGGTCTGCGGAAGGTATCTCCCTTTTCTCCCCGCAATTTGTTAAAGCAATTGCGAATTGTCGTCGTTTGGCAGAACAACCAATTGAATTAGTAATGTGTGTCTCTCGTAATGCAGGTGGCGAGCCCGTCGACAAGGGTGCTGAAAAAGAGAGAGAAGTGGAGAAGGAGGCTGTCCTGCCGGGTGCTGGTATTGATGTTTTAGAGCGGGTCGAGGTCACAACAGTAGAAGGAAGCATCCCGGCACCTAGCACCGATGTACCCAAAGATGCTGAGACTATCGAAGCTTTAAAAGACATGGATGGTCGTCATGTGGATGACGAAGAGGAGATTACCGGCACCAAAAAGGCCGATGATGATGATGATGACGAGGAACCCCTGGCCAACCGAAAAGCCAGACAAGAGAAAGGGTTGGCTTCAAAGAAGGTGGGAGATGAGGCTTTGGACGTAATCCCTCTTGCAGAATTTGATCCCAAAACTGGGATGATTGTGAAAATCCAGCCCAAGTCCATCAGCCGGCAGCTTCACTTCGCAAACCCCGATGACTTCCCGGCTTCCCTTTCTAGTAGAAGCAAGAGAAAAGAGGTGGAAGAGGAGACTTCAGAGGAGTCGGATGTTCCCCTCGTAGACAAGCGGAAGAGGAAGAAAGGGGATCCATCTGAAGCCGACAAGGAGAGGCTGGAGAGGCAGAAGCAAGAGAAGAGGTCAAAGCATAAATAGGATGTTTGTTGTTTGTTGATATTTTGTCTTTAGGTTTTCCACTGGCCAGGAAGTGTAATTGTGAGACTGGTCCTCACTTTTGTTTCTAGGTTGTTTTTCACTTTGTTGATTTGCAGTATATAAACAAGGGTTTATCTCTCCTTGCATCATTGTGTACCTGTATTCAGAGAAACTTTCCATGTTTAGTCATTAGCCAACTATTAATAATTATAAATCAGTCAATCAACAGGAAGAAGAATGTTCATGCTATGTTACACTGTTGTATCAAAGTTTAGTGTTTGCATATGAGTGCATGGTGCCCCCCAATCAGTTGTTACCGTAGCATCTGACTGGGGTTTACCAGGGATTGATTAGTACTGTCGGCAAGTTGCCCCCTATTTCTGAATACGGGGGTATAGGAGATTTCATGGGATAACAGTAGTTCAGTCAGCCCTTGTTCCTTTAGCAGGGAATAAGTTCTTTCTCAGCGCTCTATCGGAGGCGCTTTTATACTGTCTCTCTCTCTGGAGAGTTAGAGTTTTGTGCTCGGCGATTCATTCGCTCCCCGATCCTTCAGCGAGGAAGGAGCTATTTCTCAGCGCTCAATCGGAGACGCTTTTATACTCTCTCTCTCTCTGGAGAGTTAGAGTTCGAGCTCAGCGATTCACTCGCTCCCCGATCCTTCAGCGGGAAAGGAGCTCTTTCTCAGCGCTCAATCGGGGACGCTTTTATACTCTCTCTCTCTGGAGAGTTAGAGTTCGAGCTCAGCGATTCACTCGCTCCCCGATCCTTCAGCGGGAAAGGAGCTCTTTCTCAGCGCTCAATCGGGGACGCTTTTATACTCTCTCTCTCTCTGGAAAGTTAGAGTTCGAGCTCAGCGATTCACTCGCTCCCCGATCCTTCAGCGGGAAAGGAGCTCTTTCTCAGCGCTCGATCGGAGACGCCTTTATGCTCTCTCTCTGTTTGGAGAGTTAGAGTTTATGCTTAGGCAGCTCCGATCATGGTACGCCGCCGTTATTCGTGGATGTCGATTTTCGTGTCCTTTATACTCTCTCTCTACTCTGGAGAGTTGGAGTCACGGATCAAGCAGTCTGCAATCATGCATTCTCATCTAACTCATCCTAGGTGTATACTTTAACTCATGCTCCGTGGATTAAAGCTAGTCGGACAAGCAGTTGGAGCCTTTGCCAAAGCTTTGAGTTCCTCCGATTAGTCTACGGGAGGAATGGTTGGCATCAGACTTCGGGTACCTGCATTATTCACATTGATTTTCACAAAAAATAAATAGGCAAATAAATGAAGGTGCAATAAAGGCAAATAACACACAGTATTTTTATAGTGGTTCGGTCGAATCATGACCTACGTCCACTTTATAATCTCTTGCTTTAAGGAATCAGACTGTTCTAGGCAAGTCATGCCCTGTACATAGTATTTTAACAAAGCAAAAGAATAGATTTGAAACTCTCATGTTAAATATGGCCGTAAATGTTGGGCATTCCACACTCTGGGGATTTCCCTTCCATCTACGGTTGCCAGCTTGAAGGTTCCATTATCAAGCTTGCTCAGAATAGAGTACGGTCCTTCCCACTTCGCTCCCATATGAGTTTGGGGTGGAAAGACACGTTTCAGAACCAAGTCTCCGGGTTCCCAGGTTCGGACTCGGACCTTTTTGTTGTAATATCGGGCGACCTGTTGTTTGCATCTCAGGGCACGCAGGTCTGCTTCATCCCTCTTTTCTTCGATCATATCCAGGGACTCGAGGAGCAATTCATTATTGGTCATCGGATCATAATAAGTCACCCGATGAGAAGGTACCTTTATCTCAACCGGGATGACTGCTTCCGTTCCAAAAGCAAGGGAGAACGGGGTATGTCCCGTTGCCGATTTATATGTTGTCCTGTAGGCCCATAGTGCCAAGGGCAATTCATCAGCCCACATGGCTCTAGCCCGCTTCATTCTTCTTTTCAGAATGGACTTAATTACTTTATTTGCCGCTTCGACTTGCCCATTCGATTGTGGGTGTGCCACAGAGGTGTACCGATTCTCGATGTGGTATTTTTGGCAGAAGTTTCTGAATTCAGCACTATCGAACTGAGTTCCGTTGTCTGTTATTACAATCTTTGGAATCCCAAATCGACAGATGATGTTTCTCACGATGAAGTTGATCACTCGTTTAGTTGTGATTGTAGTTAGTGGTTCTGCCTCGACCCACTTAGTGAAATAATCTACGGCCACAATAGCGAACTTTGCTCCGCCCCTTGCTATGGGGAGACTTCCTATGATATCAATTCCCCACATAGCGAAAGGCCATGGACTCATCATTGTTTTAACTGACTTGGAGGCGCTCTAGGTATCTTTGAAAATCTCTGGCATGCATCACATCGTCGTGCATATCTTACTGCATCCTTGTTTATGGTAGGCCAGAAATAACCATGCCGCAATACCTTTTTTTGCCAAAGTTTGCCCTCCAGTGTGGTCGCCACATTCGCCTTCGTGGACTTATTGCAGCACACGTTTAATGTCATCGTGAGCTACACACCGAAGGAGGGGCATTGAAAACCCTTGTCTGTAAAGAACTCCGCCTTGCAAAACGTATCGGGCGGCTTTACGAATCACTTTACGCCTCTCGCCTTTCTTGGTCGGAAGCGTTCCATCCATTAGGAAATTCTTTATAGGGGTCATCCAGGACTCCCTTTCTGGTTCCGTCTCTAGTACTAGGTCGATTTCCATCTGATCTATGCTGGGGGACCGAAGTACTTCAACGGGGGCTAGCCCAATCACTTCAGGATCATTAGAACTAGCCATCTTTGCCAACTTGTCTGCCTGCTGATTTTCTGACCGCGGAATATGAGATATGCTGTAGTGATCAAAATCATTCAGCAGTTCTTTCACTATCTTTAAGTATAGAATCAATCTTTCACTTTTAGCTTGGAATCTTCCAGTGACTTGATTCACAACTAACTTGGAGTCGCAGAAGATGTTCAGCTTTGTGACTTCTAGTTCCTTTTCAATTTTCAATCCGGCTATCAGAGCTTCATATTCGGAATCGTTGTTAGTGGCCTGAAACTCCATTCGGATTGCATAGTTTATCAATTGTTTCTCGGGGGTTTCAAGCACTATTCCAGCGCCAGATCTTTCGTCGTTCCTAGCGCCATCAGTATACAATCTCCAGGCATTAGGATCGAAAAGTAACTTTGAAGGTTCCACTTCTTCGTTTGCTATATCTTCTTTAGGAACAGTGAACTCTGCTATGAAGTCGGCTATCACTTGCCCCCGAATTGACCGTCTGGGCTGAAAGTTCAAGTCAAATTGACTCAACTCAATATTCCATTTGAGTAACCTTCCAGATGCCTCCGATCTCTGTAAAACTTGCTTGAGTGGATGATCAGTGTATATGGTGATAGGATGTGCCTGAAAGTAGTGCCGAAGTTTTCTGGAGGCAATCAGTAAACTATACGCCAGCTTCTCTATCCGTGGATAATTACGCTCTGCTACTGTCAATTTTTTGCTTACATAATACACAGGTCTTTGGATCTTATTCTCTTCCCTTACCAACGCTGAGCTGATCGCATGGGATGACACTGCTAAATACACGAATAAATCCTCGTGATCTATTGGTTTAGATAGAATCGGAGGTTTCTCCAAGTGCCTGAGCAAATTCTGAAACGCTTCTACGCAGTCAGGTGTCCATTTGAAGTGGCGTTTTCCTCGCTTTATTAATTCGAAGAATGGGATGCACTTATCCGTAGCCCTGGAGATAAATCTGCTTAGTGCGGCCACTTTTCCGGCAAGGCTTTGCACATCCCTAATTTGCCTAGGTTCCTGAATGTTTCTGATTGCCGCGATCTGGTCTGGATTAATATCGATACCGCGGGAACTAACAATGAATCCCAAGAATTTTCCAGAAGCAACCCCGAATGAACATTTGGTTGGATTGAGTTTCATTCCATACTTTCGAAGAATGCCGAACATCTCCGCCAAGTCAGTAGTATGTTGAGAAGATTGCTTGGACTTAACCAACATATCGTCGACGTATACTTCCATTGTTTTCCCGATTTGGTTATAAAACATTCTGTTGACCAAACATTGATATGTAGCGCCTGCGTTCTTCAAACCAAAGGGCATTACCACATAACAATATAATCCCAGATCGGTGATAAAACTAGTGTGCTCTTGATCTGGAACATGCATCGGAATTTGGTTGTATCCTGAATAAGCATCCATAAATGAGAGAAGCTCGTGACCTGCCGTTGAGTCTACCAACTGGTCAATCCGAGGTAATGGGAAACTATCTTTTGGACAGGCTTTGTTCAAATCCGAGAAGTCGATACACGTTCGCCATTTCCCGTTGGCCTTCTTTACTAGGACTGGGTTCGAAATCAAGTCTGGGTAGGTCGAATCTCTGATAAATCCATTACTCTTTAGCTTTCCAACCTCTTCTTTCAAGGCAGCAGACCTCTCTGGGCCCAGCATTTGCCTTTTTTGCTTTACTGGAGGACGTTTGGGGTCAATGCTCAAAGAATGGCTCATGATTGACGGGGATATCCCGCACATGTCCGCGTGGGTCCAAGCGAATACATCCAAATTGTTCTTTAAGAAATCAATCAATTCTTCAGCAAGATTCGGACTTAACTGGGATCCAATCTTAAGGACCTTCTCCGGGTCACTGTCATCGATTGGTATATCCACAGTTGTCTCATTGGGAGTCGCCATTCTGCCCCCGGGTTCTTGATCCTCTCTGGGATCTATATCCTCGGGCATCTCTCTGGGCAACTCTCCAACGATTATCCTCTTTGGTTGCTATAAGGTCTCCGCCCCCGAAGGGGGAGAAGTGCCTTTAGTTTCGATATCCCCTCCATTGCGAAGTAACTTTAGTTCGGCAACATAACACGCTCGCGCAGCAACTTGATCCCCTCTGACGGTACCAATGCCAGCTTCTGTGGGGAATTTCAATAACAAGCACCAGGGGGCTATACAGGCTCTGAACTTTGCGAGGGCCGGTCGGCCCAAAAAGGCATTGTATGGCGATTCAACATCCAAAACCACAAAGGGAAGGATTCTCACTCTCTGGCGTTCTCCTTCCCCAAGTGTAACTGGCAACTCTACATAACCCATTGGAGCGGTGGATGCTCCGTTGAATCCACGGATCCACCCTTGGCAGGGCTTCAAGTCTTTTATTTCAAGATTCATCTGGTCAAAGGCCTTTTTGAAAAGAATATTAACGGAACTCCCGTTGTCCACCAGAACCTTATGAACAGTGGCTGGCCCAATGGGTATCGTAATTACAAGTGGATCTTCAGTTGGAGCATGGACTCCGATGCTTTCTCGTTCTCGGAAAACAACATCATCGGTCATCATCTTCTGCTGCTTCACCGGGATACTGTCCTCGGGGTTGCTACATTCCCCCACCTCGAGGTGTTGTTTGGCTGCATTGACGTATTGATCCAATGCTTTGGAACTGTGCCCAGCAAGATAAAGTCCTCCGATCACGGTATTGATAACAATATTCTTTCCTTTTTGCTGAGCAGTCAGCCTAGCAGCAAGTTGATTTTGATTCTGATTCGGGGCCTGCACTGCTTGCCCCTTGTCCCTAGGCGTTACTCTGTATTCATCTAGCTTTCCTTCTCGAAGCAGCCTTTCGACTACATCCCTCAGGTGACGACATTCATTCGTCGAATGGCCGTGGATTTGATGAAAGAGACAAAACTTCCCTGTCTCACGCTCTTTCTCTGTCGACTCTCTAGGAGGTGGCCTCTTATTTTGGAGGACTTCGTACGCATCCATGAAGATATTTTCCAGAGTGTCACTTATGGGTGTATAACTTTCAAAGGCCCTGGGACGAGTCCTTCTCTGGGAGTCGTTCCCTCGGCCCCTCTTCCGGTTGTTGCTGTTACCATTGTTATTGTTGTTACCTGGCTGGCGACCACCCTGATTCTGACTTCCGACGTTAACTTCAACTTTCCCCGAGCTGTCTCCAGTCTGTTTGATGGCGACATTGCTCTGAATTTCCTCCTTTTCAGTTGTTTTAACCTTTCGGTTTGCGTATACCTCTTCCCGACGTAGATGTACGTTGGCTTTCTCATAGAATAACTCTCTAGTGTGGGGCGGTTTGCCTGCCAAGTACCTCCCGAATTCAGTGTCCTTATCCACTCCGTCAATCAGTGCTGCGACAATGGTCGGTTCATGAGGATCTTTAACCTCAGTGGCGGCCAAATTGAAACGATCCAGGTACATCTTTAGACTCTCGCCTGGTCGCTGTTTGACAAGGAATAGATCGATCACGCTTTTTGTCTTCTGTGCGTAGATACGGAATTGTTCTACGAACTTTTCGCTCAGCTCCCTGAAGCTAGAAATCGATCTCGCCGGCAGGCGAGTAAACCATAACAAAGCCACGTCCTCCAGGAATATGGGAAACGCTTTACACTTAACCGCGTCAGAAGCGGCGGCAGCGGTCATCGACCAAGAGTATCTCATTAGGTGCTGGACAGGATCAGATCTTCCCGCATATCGGTTCATTTGTGGCATGTTGAAACGCCTTGGAAAAGTCGCATCCAAAATATCGTCAGTAAAAGGGGTATGACGGCGGTCGATCCCCCAATCTTCGTTCCGCTGTCCACGGCTGTCGGCCAGAATCTGGTGGACCATGGCTGCAACATTTGCACTGGTCAAAGGAGGTTCAGGGTCAGTGCCTCTGGCCCGGCGAGGTTCCCTGATCTCTCTTCGGGAAGCAGCCACAAAATCCGGGGCTCGGGCAGGGCTTCGTTGCCCCCTGTTATCATGAGTATGCGTGCGGCGACGGGGCTGAGGTGGTCTGTTATGCATAGGACTGTTCACATCTCGAGTCCTGAGAGCCGTTGCTTGACCATTCATATTACGGTTTGGGGGCCCCGCCCCTAGTTCTTCTTCTTCCTGTGAGGGCAGGGTTCCGAACCGAAGCTGTTCTATGTTTTCGGCTCTCTCATACGGTCGCCGCGGAGGTCTCGGCGATTCTTCAGACGAAGAAGAATATACTGGGGTGAGTGGACGAACCGGTGATGCTCTTTGCCTTGCTAGCTCATCAAGTCTTCTATCCATAGCCGTCAAATTTTGCCGTAGGATGGAACTTTCCTGCCTTTGGGCAGCCAACTCATCAAACAACCTATCCCACATTTCGGCGAAGCGAGAGAGATCCCCCTCAGTGACAGGAGCAGCAGGATCATAGTGGTCATCATCACTCTCTCTTATGCGCAAAGAGCTCGAACCGGGTCGAGCAGAGGTTCCAGGACGATAGGAGTGGGTCATAGGTTCTTTTCCAGGTCGAGTTGTAGTCTGACCATCAGTTCAGATAGCTGCGGTTCGTGGAGGGCGATTCGCTGCGCCCCCCTGAGATCGACTCGTGGTCGTGGTACGCGGAGGCTGCGAGGTGTTACCTAGGGATCGAGTAACGACCCCTTCAGCGGCACGGATCGTCTCGTTCTCATCGACTCGGAACGTGGTGTCTTCGTCGGATCGGTTCGCCCCCTGCGCTCCGCGATCCAGAGTTTCTTCGTTGCCCAGTTCGTGCACACTCTCCTCATTCGTTTCGTTGGTCTGCGAAGCTTTAGATCTTTTTCCAGCCATGATATCCGAATCGCTGGAATCCTCAATGAAGCGAATAGTGAAACTTTAGGACTGAGTTTCTCAGTGAAAGCACCAAAAATGTTAGATCGAAATTTGGACCTAACACCCAAATTGTTATGAACAGTAGAGAATTTCAAATGAAGAACAAGGAAAAAGAAAATAACACTCAGAATTTATAGTGGTTCGGCGTTAACGAGCCTACGTCCACTTTATATATTATTGATTATGCTTTAAAAGCTAGTACAACAAGGATTTCTCTCGATATTTCAGCAGTTTGACAATAATGGCGGATTCAGTACTCAATATTGCCAAAAAAGATCCCGAAAAATGCCAAGCTCTGGGCTATTTATAGCTGATTTTGTCAAGCGGATCGTGGACACGTGGCACGAATCCCGAGAGCATCGGATCGCATCGCCACCGTTGGAGAAACAGTCAAATTAGCCGTTGTGGACAGGTGTCGTGATCTGCTTGAAAATCGGATCGTGCAGATGGGGAGAATCGGTCCAATTGACGGTTAGGGACATGCGTCGCCAGATCCGTGCGATTCGGATCGCTGAAGACTAGCTCGTGCTTGAACAGGTCAGAGGGTTCGCCATGCATCAGGGGATCGGATCGGTTCGTTCGGGGTAACAATGTAAGTTTGGATCGGATCGCCCGGCTGCGTCGTTCGCTGATGAGAAGGGGCGATCCGATATTGGGCGAGACGATGGTGCGCGATCCGACGGTGGTCGAGACGATGGTACGCGAATCGATATTGGGCGAGACGATGGTGCGCGATCCATTCCTTCATGTCCTTAGATATCGTGGTTTCCTGCTTTCCTCTTACGAATGATCCTGGGTGGCTTGGTCAAAAAGCGAGCCAACATATACATATATAAATTCCATAGCGACTATTTTTAATTTTAAACTAGACATAACTATAAATTTATAAAGTGAAATCTCAGTTTCTTACATCCGTAAGAAAATTATAGCTTAAAATATTCTAATGTTTCTTGTTTTATCCAATTCTGATTTATATTGAATTCTGTATATTCATTCAAAGTTTAAAATCGAATTTTCAAACTAGCACGCCATTTCGAGCTCGTTCTATAATTAAAGTATGTTCATACTTTTAATTTTGTTTTTAAACAAATTTTTAGTCGTTATTACTTAAAATAAACCATTTTAAAAAATTCAAAATCCATTAAAATAGCTAAAATTAAAATTTTAAATTTGTTTTGAAATACCGAGTTGTTACAGGTAAACTCCAACATAAGAAGATTTAAAGAATATAATTAACAGATGTTTAATTAAAAAGGCCAATTAATTCTGAGTATTGAACCAGTAAACTCATTTCATTCACATGATTATTTATTTGATAGTTAAATAACCGACTATCAAATCTGGCCAAAATACGATTGTTGGTACAGAAAGACCGGGATCGAATTATATTCAAAAACCATTCCGACCATCAAATAAGTGAAGATGCTGATTGAAGATGGAGCAATTGAAGACTGTTTATCTTTATAAACGGAAGAACTACTTGTTGAATTTCTCGGGTTTAGTGGCAAGAGTTATTTCGATAGTGATTCTATCGTGAGTGAAATCTTCGGATTGCAAGGACTACTCGCTACTGATCCTTGGGGTGATATCTATATAGGATGTGGTAGGAGGGTGACTTCAGTTCATCCTGTTCCTAGATGACTTGTATGGACGAGTGTCTAGCGGGGTATTTCCAAAGGGATCATGTGCGTTGATTTCTTCAAACGTACCAAGTTGATGGTGGAGAAGTGCACATTCTCTTAGCTTATCAACTAGAGTGTATTTACAAAAACCCATTAGTGATTTTCTGATGGATCTAATGATGTAGCATTCAAATAGAATGGTGGCCAAATGTTCTAAAAAGTAATTATGACCTTAAGCCTCATCAACCGGGAAATGGCACAAAATCGGGTAGGTCGCATGGCTATGTGGGTCTGCAACCATCAAAAGGGTATATCATTACCTGATATGGGGAAATCAAATGCCTTCGGTTGTCCCTTTTATTTTAATTGTATACATGCTATCGGTTCGGTCGGCTGGCCCCCAACCGTGGTAATGATATATTTGGTACTCTCAAAGTATAGTGAGGGGCCGGTCATGTTTAGCCTGGGTTGCAGGAGGTTCTTGTTGAACCCCAATGTATTCATCTCTAGAGGTACATTGTCGGGAAGGTGGTCCCATACATTGCTAGGAAATCCATTCTCCAATAAGAGCCTGCGGTTTTGATTGTATACTATATATGTAGAGCGTGAGATGCAAGTGTTCTGCTAGATTAATATTTATTTGTATTTAGACACTATTATAATATTAGAAAAGATATTGATTTCAAAAACATTTTGGGTTATCGTAAGGTAAAAACCATCTGTATTTATTTGTGGATTTGGTCTTACGATTATCCTTTTTTTCGAAAAGATTTTGACTTTAAAATCAAGTTGTGTGATACCTATAAACTTAGTGTGTTTTTCTCACTTTGGTTCACCAGACTGACCCATCTTTTGTAATACTCGGGTTAGACCAGGTCGTAGAGGTTCAGGTTATCGTATGCTGCGATGTCCATAAGCGTACGGGAGATGTTCAGATGTATGATATTTAGTTGTTAATCCGCTGTGTGTTGTATATAGGGATAGGTTATTATAACTGTCCAGATGTGTGATGTACTCTGATGATTGTAAGTATTATTTCAAAGCTCTCTATAAATATTTATTTCCATATTATATTTTGTTCCGCTGTGATGTGAGACTCTGTGTTGTGTTTTTAGTTCTTCTTCGTCTATTCTAATATTTCTATCTTTCTTATCCCACCATCTAATTTCTTTCTAATGACGTTCCTGTGTTTTCGATGCTTGAATGTTCAACATGGTATTTTTATGTTGATTTTCGGGGTCGAAAATTTCATGGTCGGTACAGTGGTATCAGAGCTGTTGGTTTAGTAATAACCTTGGTTCTGTGGGATAACTCAATAGAGATGGGTTAGTAATACCCTAGATTGAGCTAAGTATATATAAGAGAGCGTATTTGTAGATTATATATATAAATGTTTTGTATTGTGTTGTTTGATCGATTCAAGTGTTGAGAAGTATTGAACCGTCAATAGTTACAGTATTATTTTGTAAAGAGGGCAAATGAAATAATTTTACCCAAATTATACCTTGGTATAGAAGATAAATATTTTTATATAATTATTGAGATATTGATTTGTTTGATTCATGTGAATGGAATTCAAATTGGATTTAAAATTGGAATTGGAACTTGACCTGGTTAAGTGAAATTAAATTAAGAAATGATATTGAAATAAAACTAGAATTTGGAATTTTAAATGGAAATGAACTAATTTTGAAATTAATTTAGTAAATTGAATCTGAATTGGAATTATATAGATTGAATGAAGTTAAGGATGAATAATAATTATGGAAATCAATCAATTGATATTAATTTCAAGTGAAAAAAGTTATTATTAATATTGAATATTAATTCAATTGAATGATTTGATTGAGTTAGTGTGTATGGTTGATGGATTTAGTTGTGTATTGGTTGTTGATTGTGAATTGGTATATAGATTGTTTGAATAAAATTAATCACCAGTTAAATGGAGATGAGTGAATTGGAAACCAAGAGAAATTAACTTCAAAGTAATAAACTGAAATGAAACCGCATATGAATTAAAACTGGATGTGTTAACCCTATATGTGCATATGAAGGATGTTATATAGTTGATTTTGGAAATTGGTTTAGTTAGAATGTGGATTAATGAAGTATTATTGAAATTTCACATATACGTTACTTATATGTTAAACTGGGTTAAGTATAGGTGCAAGACGGATAGAGGATCGATTTTTGGTTGAACGAATTGCATATAAATTGAGTAATATGCTCAATAGCCCTCGCATAATGTACGCCTATGAGGAAATTTAAATTTTTGGATTTTGAATTTTGTTTTCCGACCGTGTGGTCAATGATATATATTTTTTGTTCCTGCGATATCGCAGATGTCAATCCGTACAGTGGAGACTCTATCGAATTTTTCTAGGGATTTAAAGTGTTAGAAAATTTTCAATATTTTTGAAAATTTGAATTAACAACAATGAATCGGTTTTGAATTTAAAATAAATTGGATTTTAAAATGAACTAGTTATAAAAATTTTCCAACCTTACTAATTTCAGGGACGAAATTCATTTAAGGGGGGAAGAATGTAATGTCCTGTATTTTTGGTAGTAAATATTTAATATATTTTATTATCTTAAATATTGAGTTGAATTTAAAAATGGATTTATAATATTAAATTCATTGTTAAAATGGAGTTTGAACGTTAAATTTATATATAATATAAAATGAGCTAGAAATGGCTGGTAGTTCGCAATATTGAGTTTTCAACTTTAATTGAATATACAAGATCCGATATAAGTCGGATTTCTGTGAAACAAGAAATTTGGAATCTTGTTGATTATAATTTTCACATGGAAGAGAAAAATCCAGATTTTGTGTTATGGATTGTTAGTTACGGCCAAATCAAATTTTAAAACAGTCGCTATGGAAATCCTTATTAAATTATAACATTTATTTAATATATTTAAAAGGTTTTAATATAATTTGGACATCGTTTAACTCAAAATTGATAATATTGAGTTGTATAATTTATATTCGAAGTTATATGATATTTCCAGTTGGGTATTTATGATTATAATAATTTATTATTATTTAATTAAATTATTTTGGAATTTCAATAATATTTATTCGATATTTTTATAGCGTTAAAATTGACCATTTTGCAAATAGAGTCTGTTTTCGACGAAATTAGTTTCATTGGAACTGTAACTTTAAATTATTGTATGGTATTTAATTTCATGGCAAACCGATGTCGTATGTGACCACGACAGCCGTAAACGCCCAGTCAATTTATATAGCGCGCATTTAAATTAATTTAAGTTAATAAAGAGATATTTGAGTGTAACTTTAGCAGACAGTCGAATTAAGCTATAAAACCAGTTCCATTGAATTCGTATCCATTTTTAGAGCCAGGATTGATATATAGTTTGTTATTTTTGAAGACCGTGAGATTTGGTGTCCAAAATAGCAATGTGGTGCGTATAAAAAGAGCTTACCGGGAAACTGTAACAACCCAGAATTTGGGGCCAATTTAAAATTTTCATTTTATAGATTTTAACGGTGTTTAAATAGTTGAAATGAATTATTTTAAATAAAAATGACTAGAAATTTATTTTGATTGAATTTAAGGCGAATATATTTTATTTAATCATAAAAGGAATTAGAAAAAGGACGGTAGTTTGAAAAGTCAAACCTGAACTTTGACCGACTACACAGAATGCAGAATAAACCGGATTTTGGTGAAACGAAAAATATTTAAATCTGTTAATGAATATCTTTCTAAAGATTCTGAAAAATCGAAGTTTCATAGCGGGAATTCAAAGTTATGGCCAAAATGAATTTTCAAAAAGGTCGCTATAGAGAATATATCGCCCTTGAAAATACCCATTTTGCATACAACCTCGGAATTCGACGAAACCACTTTTGTTGGATCCGGGATGCAAAATGATTGCTAGGTTTCAAATTTCATGATTTTTGAAGCTAGTATGTGAGCGTGGCAAAAGAAACTGTGTTTTGTCAATTTCGGTCAAAATTAATTGACTGAAAAATAGCCATTTTTCAAACAGTCTCAGAATTCGACGAAATAAATTTTGTTAGGACCGTATCATCATAAGAAAGCCAAAAATAAATTTTCTGAGTTAATTTGTAGCCCCGGTAAATTTATTTGTACGGTTAAATTAAAATAAATGATTTATAATTTAAAACTGAGAAACGGGGGCCAAGACCATCATTTGGGCCTGCGAGACATAGCCAGATGAGTTCGGAATGGGGGTTAATAGGTAAGAACGACAGTCGTTGTAACACCCCGTATTTTTTTATATAATTAAAAATGAAATAAAATATATGAAAATATGCTTATGATAGGTAAATAATGGTGATGCATAAGGAGAATTAATTAATACATGGAAGAGAAGAAAAATTAGTTCGATAACGGCGTATGTAACGGAAAAGATAGTAAAATAAGGATAACTAATTCAAGAATCAGGAATTAGGTAAAATGGACATCACCATTGCGTTCCTCTCGGAAAAATACACGAAATAGAGTCCGAGTTTTCGAAAATCGGAGTCCGTATGACCAAGATATGGCCAAAACAAGATTTCAGCAGACTTTCTGGCAGACTACCCGTGTCGACTGTAGTGTCGACACCCAAGTCGACCTGCCCCCCCCTGTGTCGACTGTAGTGTCGACTTCCCCCCTGTACAGGTCGACCTGGTCGGCCTGGGGTGGCCCAGAACCCATTTTTGAGGCCCAGGATGAGTTTTAATGGTCCGGATTGACTCTAGGGTTAATCCGATGGCTGAAATGAATTGCTACACCTATAAAATAACACCTAGACCTAGCCTAACTCACACAAATTCATATGACACCAAAATGCTGCTAAAATCCCTCTTGAGCCATGGCCGTCGCCTCCAAATTAAAGCTTAAGCGTCCAAACTCAAATCAAATCAAAGATCAATGCTTCTACAACAAATTCAAGGGGATAGATCAATGACACTGCAACTTTCTAAGACAAATTCACTTCTTAATTCATTAGCCGTTCTCTGTAAGTGCTAGTTATTTTTAGATCTAAATATTTAATTTTAATATAGGCATGAAATAAAGTGGAATTGGATCTAAGTATGTTTATCGATTCAGATCTATTCCTGTTGCTTTTTGAATCTTTAGTTTTGAGACTTGTCTACCTTTATTCTCATGACAAGTTTGTGATTTATTCAGCAGTTTCCTTGATTCGTAATGATGTTATCATCAAGTTGTAATCTTTATGCCTATCATGATGTTGTTTTCTCTCTGATCTATTTATTATGCAAATTTCTACCTTCCCCTATTTATTTTCTTTTGATGAACCTTGGTCAACTTCGGACCTTGGCCTAAAATCGCGATTCGCATACGAGATGTATACGGGGGAATAATGGGATTATTGCCTATAAGAATATGATTAATAATTGGCAACATGAAATTGGATGTTATCATTTTATTTGCAAGTTTGGGGTAGATCTGTAAATATTGGTATAATCCTGTTATGATAAAATTTGCATAAATATTATATACATGGAATTCGACACCAATTGGATCTATGTAATGTAACATGAAATTTGGTATATATAACATGTATGTAATTTTGCATGTAAAATAAAATTATGAGTTTTGGAGCCTATGTAAATTAAATCAAAAGATTGGGCTTATGTTAATTAGGCATGTGTAGACTTGGAAATTTGAGCATGAAAGCGATTGTAAACTTTATAATTGGCATAAACATGTATTATGAACTTGGGCAACTGGCATGTATTGAAATAAAAAGATTATAGTTTGGGATAACTACATCATGAATCATCAGATTTGAGTTTATTGGGTATAAAACTTGATACATGTAATTTTGGCTAGATCTTGACATATGTAAAAAGGCATGAAACTTGGTATATATGTAATCTGACTAGAATTGGGTACATATATTAGTTGGCATGTAATACCCTTAAAAGAGGGATAAATATGAATTGAGATAAGTTGCCTTTAATGGCCTAAGATAAATTGTGGTAAAATTGGTATGATTTTGCATACTATTAATTGATGGACATAATTGAGTCAATTATGGACATCGTTAAATTAGGAATAAATTGATAATTTGAATAGGGGAAATAAATTCAAATTGGGGTAAAAGATTATAAGTAATAATCAATGCTTAGGACACGAGGTTGGACTCATTTGTGACGTAAACCTGCCCGGAACCGCCAGGCGAATCCAGTAGTCACAAATGTCAGCCCAATGTGAGAGGTCCTAGGCCCAAATTAAAAGCGTAACAGTTGTAAAGACACGAAGTTAGACTCTTTTATGGCGTAAGACTGCCCGGACCCGCCCGACAAATCCAGCTGCCATAAATGTCAGTCTAATGTGAGAGGTCTTTATAAGGTTACGGCCTTAATGAATACAATATACTTAACCAGATAAACATGTGGTGGGACATGTGGGTTAAGTGGGTGACATGTGGAAATACGAATAGTAATACTTAACCAACGTAACATGGTAATTAGACCAGTGGGTAGGGTTAAGTAAATAAGAACACTTAACCAATATGATATAAATGGGTGGGTTAAGTAAATAAGAACACTTAACCAATATGATATAAATGGGTGGGTTAAGTAATATGATTAGGTTAATCTGGACACTTAACCAATTTAATATGTTGACTATGGGAGTGGGTAAGGTTAAGAAAATGTTTAACCATTATAACATGATTAAACTGGACTAGAGAGTGAGGTTAAGTTAATGAGAACGCTTAACTAATACGATGGGTTAATTAGACAAGTGGTTGCGGTTAAGTAGTAACACTTAACCAACATAACAGGACAAGCGGGTGGGTTAAGTTAACTTGAATAAGTTGATAACACTTAACCATTATAATATGACTAGTGGATGGGGTTAAGTTAACATGCACTTAACCATTCTGATGTGAGGCGTGGTAGGGTTAAGTAACACATGGGGTTAAGTTAACAAGAAAATTCTTAACCAATGTAAGCAGATAGACGAACGGGGTTAAGTTAATAAACCACACTTATCCAATCAAACATAATAAGCGAGAAAGGTTAAGTTAACTAAGGTAAACACTTAACCATGGTAACATAACGAGTAGAAGGGTTAAGTACATATCGGGTTGGTGGGTAATATTAGTAAATATAGGCCCACATACACTTAACCATTAAATACACATGCTTGAATCAGTAGCGGGGTTAAGTACACGTCGGGGTTGGGGGGTAATATCAGAGAATATAGGCCCACAGACTTAACCATTAGAAAAACCTAGTAACGGGGACCCATTTCAGCAGTAACCCACATTAGGTATCAACGGAACCCTGAGCTAGGCAGGGCGGGGCACGATTACTGGGCTGATTATAAGAGGTCAAATTAGCGGCGGTTGGTGCAGCAGTGCAGGTTCTAACGGAGTGCGGGCGTGCACACACTTCGGCGTAGAAAAATTAGCCACTGGGCATCAGTAGGTATAAAGCTGTGCATCTTGATTGTATCAGGGTTGCCACCATGGGACTTGATACACCCCATGGTGGGACCAGCACAGGTATCTACAAGCAGGGGGCCGCGTGACACAAACGAGAACTAGGTCAAGTAGGGAGCCGATCGATAAGGTAGTAAGGGTGCATCGAATATATACATGGCCATTGGGGTGATCGAGGTGGAATCCTCAAAATCGATGTACACCTGAAGGCTACCATAATTGCGGGGATTGGGATCACGTTGTAATTATTATATAACACAGGACACTAGTTGGGATACTAGTAGGAGTACAGATCATTCCATGTAAGACACTTATGAGGATGCTAGTTAGGTGGTGCAGAGCAAATAGATATCGTTTTAATCGTAAAGCTTAGAAACCTTGCGATGTTACTCTTGATAGAAACCATGCGGTGGGATACTTGATAGGAATTATGGGATGTTATACTTGTTTCATCGTGCCCGAAGTTTATCTTGTTACCTTAGTTTATCTTGTTATCATAGTTTATCTTGTTATCTTAGTTTATCTTGCCTACCTTGTCATCATGCTTATGTTTACTTTCAGTTTATTCATGCCATGTTATCTTTATCTATTTTTATGCTGAAAGTCACTAGGACTTACTCAGTCTTTATGACTGACCCGTTTTGTTTCACCTCTTTTTCTTCCGTTCCCCCCCCAAGGTTCACAGGGTGGGAATACAGCTTAGTTCGGATCTTACCAAGCTCCAAGGTTCTTTCATGTATGGCTTGGATTTCTCTTGGCTATGGCTTGCTTTGCTTTATTGGGGAATATTGCAGTTTGTTTTTATGCTTCTTTGTTTTTGAGCAAGACAGATATTTTAACTATGAAATTGGGTATTGGAAGTTGATGGGCTTTTCTTGTAAACTTTTATATTTAATAAATGATTTGAAGTACTTCCACTTTATTTTCCGCTGTTTTATATATGCCTGTCTTGTAATATTTCTGTTCCAGTACCCATAATACTCCATTGAAGTTAAGGCATTCCCTTTGTGAGTGACCTTAACAGATGTGGGGTGTTACATTTGGTATCAGAGCAGAAGGTTACCAGACTGGGCAAAAGTTTTCAAAAACCTTCTGAAATTATCTTCAAAACATTTACAAAGAAGCAAATTTTCAAGAAAATTTTGTTTTGATTAAAAGGCATATTCCCCAAAGCCATATGCACTATCTTTTGATTCTCTCTTGAAATCTCTTCTCTCTCTTTTCACCATAGTTTCGTAGGCATCCGACACAGGTCGGAGGGCAAAGGAGTGCCCGAACTCCATCTGTAGCCGCAGTAGTTCCATCTGCGTCTAATCTTATTTCAAGTTGGGTAGAGTTGCCGTGCGTTGGAGGTAGCTTTGGGAGACTTGTCAACAAACTATACAAGGACAGTAAGAACAAGGAACTAGTTGATATAGCTTAATCCACGAAGGAGGAAAAAGGTGAAAGGAAAGGGGCCTAAGTGAAAGTATAGAAAACCCATGACAAGAGAGAGTATCTTTAGTGAGAAGGGACATGCAGTTAAGTATTATAGGACAAGGGCAAGGGACAAGATCGTCGAGAGGGCAATTGAATGCTCTCACCACTAGCGTACCTAAGAGGGTGGTAACATTTCTGTTAAAGGTTTAGCTTTTCTTTTCTATCATCCCACTAGAACTTTGTTTTTGTACATCGCATCCTTTTAATTCTGCTTCGAAAGTTGAGTCTCTGCACCTTAGTACTAGCATGGTAGAGGATCCCATTTTTTTTTCTTCTTTTCTCAAATCCTGTTGGGGAAATCGGCTCATTTATTCATGACTTGTTTGGATTTGAGAATGTCTATGCTAAGTGTTGAGTCTAGAAGTAATGTTTATGTTTTGGGCTATGGGTTGATTCTAGCGATGGAGTGGTTATCCAGTAAGGGTGACCTTCTCGGTTTTGAAAAGAGGGTAGTTAGACTCTTGACTTGCCTCGGTAATACCCTCGAAGTCGCAGGTAACCTTTTGGGTTATATCATGATTCGTTTCCTAGAATCTCTTGACACATTTATTGGTAATTTGTAATCCGATCGAGTAGTGTTCGCCACTAAGGCGGATGGGTCATTTCGCTTATGCATGAGTTGTAGAGAATCACCTTAGTAAGTACATTTGGCAACATGGTTGGCATTTATTTCCAAGAGATAGTTCTTCTATGTGGAATACCTGATAGTAAGTGGACGAGATCTAAGATTCACTAATGAATTTTGGAGAGCTTGCAAGAAACCATGAGTACGCAGTTATGTTTGAGCCGAGTATACTAGAAGGAGAATAAGTGAAAGTGGAACGAGAGGCAAAAGTGAAATGGATTCCAACCCATATTTTGGAAACAAGAATTAAGAAGCTACGAAATTGTGAAGTTAAAGATGGTCAAAGCACAACGGACTTAAGCTCAAGGGAATGTGGCTTAGAAGATTGAAGACTATATTCGTGCATCATATCTCTTTTTAAGGGTATATCCTTGATTCCTTTTTCCTATAGAGCTTACTTGCATGCTATCTTTTGTGTATATCCTCTCGGTCCTATTCTCAATCCTATTTCTATTGCGAACCTCATAGGGAGTATGACTCGTCTGTTAGTAATATATATTGGGGCTTGAGGATGTCCGTCGGGTGGACTAAACTTTTTGGGTTTTATAGGATACGGGTTGGTCTTAGGAAGGGATTCCCTTGTGACCTAAAAGGAGTCCATCATGCTTAGTTTCCTAGAATCATATATAGTGGTTGGGTTGAGTAATTCTTTGGGTGTCAGTCTGATGTTGATTTCGGTCTTCGGGGCTGATGCTTAGAGAGTTCTTCTCCTAATCAGGATTTAGGTGGCATAGGTTTCCAGTTTTGACATTGCCTAATGGACACAAAAGTTTTTTTACTTGTTTCTATCATTCACTATACCTTTAGATAGGAACAATTAGGTGTAAACATGTGTTTGAGACATGTTATGATTGATGGTTGCAAGTGGTTGCAAGTGGTTGCTAGTGGTTGCTCGTGGATGCATTTACACATTAGGCACTAGATCGGCTCAATCACCTTTCATATTGCATATGCATGAGTGTTTACACCTGTTTGTGGATGAAATTGAATGTGTTATCATGTGGATGTTGCATATGGATGGATGTTTGTGCACACATATAGTCTTTATGTGACTAGGACTATTTGCATACATGTTGGACTCATGGCACTAAACATATTTTGCATCTACAAGATCAATCAGGCCTGATCATTTGCATTAGACAAGGAACATGTACACACACTTCTTGCATATGTTCATACAGCATTAGAAATCTCTTAAGGACAATGAATGCCTGTGATTGATGATTGAGTAGATGGATGTTGGATGGTAGGACACATTCTTCTTAACTTGAAGATTTCGGGGACGAAATCCTTTAAGGAGGGGAGAATGTAACACCCCGTATTTTTTTTATATAATTAAAAATGAAATAAAATAGATGAAAATATGCTTATGATAGGTAAATAATGGTGATGCATAAGGAGAATTAATTAATACATGGAAGAGAAGAAAAATTAGTTCGATAACGGCGTATGTAACGGAAAAGATAGTAAAATAAGGATAACTAATTCAAGAATCAGGAATTAGGTAAAATGGACATCACCATTGCGTTCCTCTCGGAAAAATATGCGAAATAGAGTCCGAGTTTTCGAAAATCGGAGTCCGTATGACCAAGATATGGCCAAAACAAGATTTCAGCAGACTTTCTGGCAGACTACCCGTGTCGACTGTAGTGTCGACACCCAAGTCGACCTGTCCCCCCTGTGTCGACTGTAGTGTCGACTTCCCCCCTGTACAGGTCGACCTGGTCGGCCTGGGGTGGCCCAGAACCCATTTTTGAGGCCCGAGATGAGTTTTGATGGTCCGGATTGACTCTAGGGTTAATCTGATGGCTGAAATGAATTGCTACACTTATAAAATAACACCTAGACCTAGCCTAACTCACACAAATTCATATGACACCAAAATGCTGCTAAAATCCCTCTTGAGCCATGGCCGCCGCCTCCAAATTAAAGCTTAAGCGTCCAAACTCAAATCAAAGATCAATGCTTCTACAACAAATTCAAGGGGATAGATCAATGACACTGCAACTTTCTAAGACAAATTCACTTCTTAATTCATTAGTCGTTCTCTGTAAGTGCTAGTTATTTTCAGATCTAAATATTTAATTTTAATATGGGCATGAAATAAAGTGGAATTGGATCTAAGTATGTTTATCGATTCAGATCTATTCCTGTTGCTTTTTGAATCTTTAGTTTTGAGACTTGTCTACCTTTATTCTCATGACAAGTTTGTGATTTATTCAGCAGTTTCCTTGATTCGTAATGATGTTATCATCAAGTTGTAATCTTTATGCCTATCATGATGTTGTTTTCTCTCTGATCTATTTATTATGCATATTTCTACCTTCCCCTATTTATTTTCTTTTGATGAACCTTGGTCAACTTCGGACCTTGGCCTAAAATCGCGATTCGCATACGAGATGTATACGGGGGAATAATGGGATTATTGCCTACAAGAATATGATTAATAATTGGCAACATGAAATTGGATGTTATCATTTTATTTGCAAGTTTGGGGTAGATCTGTAAATATTGGTATAATCCTGTTATGATAAAATTTGCATAAATATTATATACATGGAATTCGACACCAATTGGATCTATGTAATGTAACATGAAATTTGGTATATATAACATGTATGTAATTTGGCATGTAAAATAAAATTATGAGTTTTGGAGCCTATGTAAATTAAATCAAAAGATTGGGCTTATGTTAATTAGGCATGTGTAGACTTGGAAATTTGAGCATGAAAGCGATTGTAAACTTTATAATTGGCATAAACATGTATTATGAACTTGGGCAACTGGCATGTATTGAAATAAAAAGATTATAGTTTAGGATAACTACATCATGAATCATCGGATTTGAGTTTATTGGGTATAAAACTTGATACATGTAATTTTGGCTAGATCTTGACATATGTAAAAAGGCATGAAACTTGGTATATATGTAAACTGACTAGAATTGGGTACATATATTAGTTGGCATGTAATAGCCTTAAAAGAGGGATAAATATAAATTGAGATAAGTTGCCTTTAATGGCCTAAGATAAATTGTGGTAAAATTGGTATGATTTTGCATACCATTAATTGATGGACATAATTGAGTCAATTATGGACATCGTTAAATTAGGAATAAATTGATAATTTGAATAGGGGAAATAAATTCAAATTGGGGTAAAAATTATAAGTAATAATCAATGCTTAGGACACGAGGTTGGACTCATTTGTGACGTAAACCTGCCCGGAACCGCCCAGCGAATCCAGTAGTCACAAATGTCAGCCCAATGTGAGAGGTCCTAGGCCCAAATTAAAAGCGTAACAGTTGTAAAGACACGAGGTTAGACTCTTTTATGGTGTAAGACTGCCCGGACCCGCCCGACAAATCCAGCTGTCATAAATGTCTGTCTAATGTGAGAGGTCTTTATAAGGTTACGACCTTAATGAATTAAGAAATACATAACCAGATAAACATGTGGTGGGACATGGGGGTTAAGTGGGTGACATGTGGGTGACATGTGGAAATACGAATAGTAATACTTAACCAACGTAACATGGTAATTAGACCAGTGGGTAGGGTTAAGTAAATAAGAACACTTAACCAATATGATATAAATGGGTGGGTTAAGTAATATGATTAGGTTAATCTGGACACTTAACCAATTCAATATGTTGACTACGGGAGTAGGTAAGGTTAAGAAAATGTTTAACCATTATAACATGATTAAACTAGACTAGAGAGTGAGGTTAAGTTAATGAGAACGCTTAACTAATACGATGGGTTAATTAGACAAGTGGTTGCGGTTAAGTAGTAACACTTAACCAACATAACAGGACAAGCGGGTGGGTTAAGTTAACTTGAATAAGTTGATAACACTTAACCATTATAATATGACTAGTGGATGGGGTTAAGTTAACATGCACTTAACCAATCTGATGTGAGGCGTGGTAGGGTTAAGTAACACATGGGGTTAAGTTAACAAGAAAATTCTTAACCAATGTAAGCAGATAGACGAACGGGGTTAAGTTAATAAACCACACTTATCCAATCAAACATAATAAGCGAGAAAGGTTAAGTTAACTAAGGTAAACACTCAACCATGGTAACATAACGAGTAGAAGGGTTAAGTACATATCGGGTTGGTGGGTAATATTAGTAAATATAGGCCCACATACACTTAACCATTAAATACACATGCTTGAATCAGTAGCGGGGTTAAGTACACATCGGGGTTGGTGGGTAATATCAGAGAATATAGGCCTACAGACTTAACCATTAGAAAAACCTAGTAACGGGGACCCATTTCAGCAGTAACCCACATTAGGTATCAACGGAACCCTGAGCTAGGCAGGGTGGGGCACGATTACTGGGCTGATTATAAGAGGTCAAATTAGCGGTGGTTGGTGCAGCAGTGCAGGTTCTAACGGAGTGCGGGCGTGCACACACTTCGGCGCAGAAAAATTAGCCACTAGGCATCAGTAGGTATAAAGCTGTGCATCTTGATTGTGTCAGGGTTGCCACCATGGGACTTGATACACCCCATGGTGGGACCAACACAGGTATCTACAAGTAGGGGGCCGCGTGACACAAACGAGAACTAGGTCAAGTAGGGAGCCGATTGATAAGGTAGTAAGGGTGCATCGAATATATACATGGCCATTGGGGTGATCGAGGTGGAATCCTCAAAATCGATGTACACCTGAAGGCTACCATAATTGCGGGGATTGGGATCACGTTGTAATTATTATATAACACAGGACACTAGTTGGGATACTAGTAGGAGTACAGATCATTCCATGTAAGACACTTATGAGGATGCTAGTTAGGTGGTGCAGAGCAAATAGATATCGTTTTAATCGTAAAGCTTAGAAACCTTGCGATGTTACTCTTGATAGAAACCATGCGGTGGGATACTTGATAGGAATTATGGGATGTTATACTTGTTTCATCGTGCCCGAAGTTTATCTTGTTACCTTAGTTTATCTTGTTATCATAGTTTATCTTGTTATCTTAGTTTATCTTGCCTACCTTGTCATCATGCTTATGTTTACTTTCAGTTTATTCATGACATGTTATCTTTATCTATTTTTATGCTGAAAGTCACTAGGACTTACTCAGTCTTTATGACTGACCCGTTTTGTTTCGCCTCTTTTTCTTCCGTCCCCCCCCCCCCAGGTTCACAGGGTGGGAATACAGCTTAGTTCGGATCTTACCAAGCTCCAAGGCTCTTTCATGTATGGCTTGGATTTTTCTTGGCTATGGCTTGCTTTGCTTTTTTGGGGAATACTGCAGTTTGTTTTTATGCTTCTTTGTTTTTGAGCAAGACAGATATTTTAACTATGAAATTGGGTATTGGAAGTTGATGGGCTTTTCTTGTAAACATTTATATTTAATAAATGATTTGAAGTACTACCACTTTATTTTCCGCTGTTTTATATACGTCTGTCTTGTAATATTTCTGTTCCAGTACTCATAATACTCCATTGAAGTTAAGGCATTCCCTTTGTGAGTGACCTTAACAGATGTGGGGTGTTACAGTCGTTGGGCTGAAATTGGTGAAAGTTACTAAACGGGCCTTTGTTGGGTAATTAAGAATTAAATAATAATTAGATAAATCTAATATTATATTATATATAGTGTACATCTTCTTCTTCCTCTTCCCGTTCAATTCAGCCGCCGAACCCATGAATACATCAAAATTTTGAACTCTGATTTCTTCTTCGTTTCTCAACGAAAATCTTCACACAAATACACGTTTCGAAGAGAATTCCGAGCTCTTCGATTCCATACCCAAATCACCACCTCTCATCAACTGTAGCTGCCGCCCCACCCCCTAAACCCGCCGCCGTCGCACCCACCTCGGCCCTACCACAGGCGTGCGCACCCTCCCCCCTTCTCGGTGCTGATTCCCCATTCGTAGCTCTCCAACCTCCAACAAACGACACCCAAAACCGTTAACTACAGCTCACGAAATCACAAATCAAAGTTTTGAACGCTTTAGGTATGAGATTTCATTTCAGAATTTGCCACACTTTTAGATGTGGCAACTGCAGTTGTAAAAAGTCAGTTTCTAATTTATACATATGAACTTCAAATTGAAATCTTTCAGATCAGAAATCGCTGTACACGAGATCTGATCGAATTTGGACCTTCATTTCAGTCCCAAGCAATGTGAGAATTTATTTTTAATTTAATTTAATTAATTTAATTATTATCCTAGAGTTATGTGAAGTTTGAATGGTAAATATCATGCTTACGATACAGATCTATTTTGTTTTGTCATAGTTGATGATGGTTTGTATGTGTTTGTGATGGATAGTTTAGATACATATGATTATCACCTCTTATGTAATTACTTGTGTCAATCTGGATTGATCTGATTTATCAATTCAAAATAGAAATATGATTGTCACATTCTTATGTTATCGCTTTTGTATGGTTTGAATTAATCAAACTTATCGATTCATAATAAAAGAGACATGGTTTGTCATCGTTATGTTAGTGCTTTTGTTTATTTGAATTGATCTAGACTATCAATTCAACATAGAAAATAAAGATTTGTCTTTTTATTTGAATTGATCTACAATTCAACATAGTAAATAAAGTTTACATTCTTTTTTTTATGATGTAAATAAAAGTAGGAATGTTGTATGTATATAAATTTACATTTTTTGTAAATAAAAGTTAGGAAATTGTAGTGAAATGAAATTTACATTTTTATAATGTAAATTTAGACATGAATTTGGATGAAATAAAAATTAGATTTTTATATGTAATTTAGATGTAAATTAGAACAATGAAATAAAAATTACATTTTTATATGTAGTTTAGATGTAAATTAGAAGATGAAATAAAAATTACATTTTTATATGTAGTTTAGATGTAAATTAGAACGATGAAATAAAAATTACATTTTTATATGTAGTTTAGATGTAAATTAGAACGATGAAATAAAATTACATTTTTATATGTAGTTTAGATGTAAATTAGAACGATGAAATAAAAATTACATTTTTATATGTAGTTTAGATGTAAATTAGTACAATGAAATAAAAATCACATTTTAATATGTAGTTTAGATGTAAATTAGAACGATGAAATAAAAATTACATTTTTATATGTAGTTTAGATGTAAATTAGAACGACGAAATAAAAATTACATTTTTATGTGTAGTTTAGATGTAAATTAGAACGGTAAATTAAAAATGATCTTTTTGTATACTATTTAGATGTGAATTAGGACCGTAAGATAAAATTATATTTTTGTATGTAATTTATATATACAATTTCACCATAAGACAAGAATTGCATTTTGAGAGTAATTTATATATGCATTTGTACTGTATGATAAAAATTTCATTAATTAAAACATGAATTTACATCGTATGTTAGAATTTACATTTTTATATGTAAATTATATAGAAAATTACACCGTAGGATGAAAATTACATTTTTCTATGTAATTAAAATGTGAATTTACACCGTAGGATTAAAATTACATTTTTCTATGTAATTAGAATGAGGGTCTGCATTGGAATTAAAAATTTACATTCTAATGTAACATATGATGAAGTTTGCATTGTAATTAAAAATCATATTTTTACAATGTAAATAAGAAGTAGAGTTGCTTTGTAATTAAAAATCATATTTTTACAATGTAAATAAGAAGTAGAGTTTGCATTGTAATTAAATATGAGTAGAGTTACATTGTAATTAAAAATCATATTTTTACAATGTAAATAAGAAGTAGAGTTACATTGTAATTAAAAATCATATTTTTACAATGTAAATAAGAAGTAGAGTTTGCAATGTAATTAAAAATCATATTTTTACAATGTAAATAAGAAGAAGAGTCTGCAATGTAATTAAAAATCATATTTTTACAATGTAAATAAGAAGTAGACTTTGCATTGTAATTAAAAAACATATTTTTACAATGTAAATAAGAAGTAGAGTTTCATTGTAATTAAAAATCATATTTTTTACAATGTAAATAAGAAGTAGAGTTGCATTGTAATTAAATTTACATTTTTATATGTAAATTTAGAATAGGATTCACACAGCAAATAAAAGTTACATTTTTTTATCATGTAATTAAGATGAGAATGTACATTGAAGTTAAAATTTACATTTTTATATGTAATTTAAAACTAGGATTTTGCAATGTATCCAAAATTTACATTTTTACATGTAAATAGAAAATAGGAATTTACATAGGAATTAAATTTACAATTTTACATGTAAATGAAAAGAATAGAATTTACATTTTTAATGTAAGTAAAGAATGAATTTAGGATGTTGTGATATGATCTTCATTTTCAAATGAATTAAAATTTAATATGGATCGGTAGTTGTTAGAGTGTTGTTTAAATCAAACGACGTTATTACGATTAAACGATTATATATATATATATATATATATATATATATATAGAATTAAAATTAAACGAATGGAGCGCGGTAGTTCGCGTTTTGAAATCGTACCTTTAAACGACTATACAAGAAGATCCGACCGTCGGATTTTCTTGAAATTGAAACCGTTAGGACCATCTTGGAAAAATCTTTCCAACGATATATATTACATTAAGATCCAACGGTTAGATTCTGAGAAATGTAAAAATCAAAATTGGTTGAATGCAGCGCCATAGTCGCCCATTGACCTAAGGCGTCGTTATATAAAAATTTAATTATTTTAAATAATTAAAATAGGAAGTAATCATTATAAAGTGATACGAAGGATTTTAAATATATATATACGAGGATTATTTGGAAAGTCCGAGTTCTCTCATTCCAAATAATCAAACGACGTTAATTGAAGTATGAAGATGGCGTATGAAGACCGTAAATCTTCCCTCGAATGGACAACGATCGAGGCCTTGATTTGACTTGCTCCCAATTCAAGGGTTATGGTCGTTGCCCAAACGTACGTGTTGATTTCACGGGTTTAGTTTTCGCTCAGACCCATAGCATAAGCTAATAAATGGATTGTGTGTCTGGCATCGTACTCCATTAAATATCATGTTATTAATCTTCTGTCGAATGTACGGATGTTTGGTGGCGGAGAATTTATTCTCTTGCTTAACACCCTTTCATATATTTCGAAAAAGGATTGGTAGTGCGATATGGAGTGACGATGTGGCATGCTAAGATGCATATGATCAAGGCTTTGTTGAAAAGCAAGCCTTGTGGGATGATCAAAGCATAGCCTGTTTAGGCATAGCTTTGTGTGTAGCGTGACTTCGCGAGCCTCACACACCGGCGGAGTCTAAAACGGGAGAAGGGAACGCAGGGAGAGCAGCACGTTTCTTTCTAGCCAGAAGTGGTGATTGGGCTTTAACACGGCCCGACATTTTACTTATGTGGATGATGGAATGAGGCGCCTCGGATGATAGGTCCTGTAGGACCGGGAAACATGTGTTCAGGAATAACTAATCCGCAACTCGTATGGTGGACCGGCCCTGCAGCTATCCAACGATTCACTACGGGGAATCCTGAGGCATTAGCTAGAGTGTCTCGAATCGGTAAGGTGCTCCTCCCTAGCCTTGACTCATGATGGAAATCCAAACTTCCAATACGAACCTACGGATTTGATTGTATTACTAGTATGGAAGCATAGTATTATGGTATCTATGTGTCCTAGGATTGATACATTTATTTTGAAATGTTTTCCATATATACTAATAATAATATTAAACTCGTATTTGCCGTATTTAGCATGTTTAATCACCATAAGGTAAAACCCTATCCTCTGGTTTGTGTTGCATTGTGTGATGGGACCTGGGTCTTATAATGATTCCATTTTTCTTAAAAGCATAGCGTTGTTTTACGATTTACTTATTATTTGTTCTGGCACTTTAAATTATGCACGGCAATCCATTAGAGTAAACCCGTTCCGCGTTAGCGGCGTGGTCTTTGGATTTGCCTTATTAATAGTGATTAATTAGTTAAGAATTCTCACACCAGTCCCACGACTGACCCGTTGTTTGTTTCCACCTTTTTGCAAACTCGGGTGCCCTCCTTTCTACACGGGCAGCCAAGTAAACAGGTTCATTCTTTGCTTGGAGTCTTTTCTTTGAAGCTGCTTATTATCTTTCTTGGATTTGCTTTCGTGGAGAGGTGATGACTTGGAGCTTGAAGACATCTATCATTCGCTACTATTGCATTTTTCTCTTTTTAATTCCAGACATCAAACTTGTTTCATTTCACGTTGTTTAAGTTGGAGTTGGAACTTATTTCTTTTTCTGCAAACTTGATGTAATAATTTAAAATTCTGTGACTGTGGACTTTCTGTGGTTGATGACATTATATTTCCGTTGCTATGATGTTGTTACTCTATGAATTTCCTATGCTATGTTGTATCTATGATATGCATTATTTTATTTATGTTGTATTCCAAATGATTATTCCTTACTTTCATTCCATGGAAGTTTGGGGTCATCACAGTTGGTATCAGAGCTTTGGTTAAACTTAGCTTTGGAATATAACATATTTATGATAATTCGTTTACATAGAATCAAAATATTCTATGGCGAACATTTCATGAGATACATAATAGCCAGTCACTTTATCATCATCTTTCCATTCATCCTTCGATCTTTTCTACCTATTTGAATCACCATTACAGTTGTTCTGACTCTTTCCTTGATTGTACAGAACTAACTAAAAATGAGTACTTGTGCCGCTAGAACTGCTAGAGTTAGAACAATGGGGCAAAATGTTATTGGAACCGAGGAGCCCGCAGTTCAACAACCACCACCGCAGCCCTTTGACTTGGTGAGGGTAGTGAAGGATTTTAAGAAATTAGATGGAGTTCCGTTCATAGGTACGGAGACCGTGACGCAGGCTCGGGCATGGCTTAAGAATTGTGAAAGGATATTTAGAGCGCTAGAACTGGAAGATCAAAAGAAGAGATTTGTCGCTTCATGGATGCTCTAAGGCGAAGCACAACTTTGGTGGGAGGAGGTCAATATAGGAGGAGATGAAGAAAATATGACTTGGACCAAATTTAAAGAGTTGTTTAATGAAGAGTATATTGCAAGGCAAGAGGTGGAAAGGCTTCATGATAAGTTTGCCTGTCGCAATGAGAAGAAGTTCTGGAGCCGCTAAGACTCATGATAAGACTAAGCTACAATTCTACCACTGCCAGACGTTTGGACACTATAGCAAGGACCACGGGAATCCAAAGAAGGCCAGAAGGGAGGACACTAGAAGATGCTATAACTGCCATAAAAAGGGTCACATCAAACGTAATTGTCCACTATTGAGGAGTTCCCAAGTTGCCCATGTGTACGAGCGAGCAATCGCACCACCTTCTTCCGCACCTACTTCTTCTGAAGGAGCAGGTAAGCCTGATGTTTTAGGTGGTACTATTTCTGTTAAAAACATTCTTTGTGTCGGTTCCTATTTTTCTATTTTCCCTTTTTCCTTTTCGAGGACGAAAATTTCTTAAGCGGGGGAGATTGTAACAACCCAGAATTTAGGGCCAATTTAAAATTTCATTTTAGAGATTTTAAAGGTGTTTGAATAGTTGAAATGAATTATTTTAAATAAAAATGACTAGAAATTTATTTTGATTGAATTTAAGGAGAATATATTTTATTTAATTATAAAAGGAATTAGAAAAAGGACGGTAGTTTGAAAAGTCAAACCTGAACTTTGACTGACTACATGGAATGCAGAATAAACCGGATTTTGGTGAAACGAAAAATATTTAAATTTGTTAACGAATATCTTTCTAAGGAATCTGAAAAATCGAAGTTTCATAGCGGGAATCAAAAGTTATGGCCAAAATAAATTTTCAGAAAGGTCGCTATAAAGAATATATCGCCCTTGAAAATAGACATTTTGCATACTACCTCGGAATTCGATGAAACCACTTTTGTTGGATCCGGGATGTAAAATGATTACTAGATTTCAAATTTCATGATTTTTGAAGCTAGTATGTGAGCGTGGCAAAAGAAACCGTGTTTTTTCAATTTCGATCAAAATTAATTGATTGAAAAATATCCATTTTTCAAACAGTCTCAGAATTCGACGAAATAAATTTTGTTAGGACCGTATCGTCATAAGAAAGCCAAAAATAATTTTTCTGGATTTTTCTGAGTTAATTTGTAGCCCCGGTAAATTTACTTGTACGGTTAAATTAAAATAAATGATTTATAATTTAAAACTGAGAAACAAGGGCCAAGACGATCATTTGGGCCTGCGAGACATAGCCAGATGAGTTCGGAATGGGGGTTAATAGGTAAGAACGACAGTCGTTGGGCTGAAATTGGTAAAAGTTACTAAACGGGCCTTTATTGGGTAATTAAGAATTAAATAATAATTAGATAAACCTAATATTATATTATAAATAGTGTACGTCTTCTTCTTCCTCTTCCCATTTAATTCAGTCGCCGAACCCATGAACACATCAAAATTTTGAACTCTGATTTCTTCTTCGTTTCTCAACGAAAATCTTCATACAAATACACGTTTCGAAGAGAATTCCGAGCTCTTCGATTCCATACCCAAATCACCACCTCTCATCAACTGTAGCCGCCGCCCCACCCCCATAAACCCGCCGCCGTTGCACCCCCACCACAGGCGTGCGCACCCTCCCCCCTTCTCGGAGCTGATTCCCCTTTCGTAGCTCTCCAACCTCCAACAAACGGCACCAAAAACCATTAACTACAGCTCACGAAATCACAAATCAAAGTTTCGAACGCTTTAGGTATGAGATTTCATTTCAGAATTTGCCACGCTTTTAGATGTGGCAACTGCAGTTGTAAAAAGTCAGTTTCTAATTTATACATATGAACTTCAAATTGAAATCTTTCAGATCCGAAATCGCTGTACACGAGATCTGATCGAGTTTGGACCTTCATTTCAGTCCCAAGCCATGTGAGAATTTATTTTTAATTAAATTTAATTAATTTAATTATTATCCTAGCGTTATGTGAAGTTTGAATAGTAAATATCATGCTTACGATACATATCTATTTTGTTTTGTCATATTTGATGATGGTTGGTATGTGTTTGTGATGGATAGTTTAGATACATATGATTATCACCTCTTATGTAATTACTTGTGTCGATTTGGATTGATCTGATTTATCAATTCAAAATAGAAATATGATTGTCACATTCTTATGTTATCGCTTTTGTATGGTTTGAATTAATCAAACTTATCGATTCATAATAAAAGAGACATGGTTTGCCATCGTTATGTTAGTGCTTTTGTTTATTTGAATTGATTTAGACTATCAATTCAACATAGAAAATAAAGATTTGTCTTTTTATTTGAATTGATCTAGATTATCAATTCAACATAGTAAATAAAGTTTACATTCTTTTTTTTTTATGATGTAATTAAAAGTAAGAATGTTGTATGTATATAAATTTACATTTTTTTGTAAATAAAAGTTAGGAAATTGTAGTGAAATGAAATTTACATTTTTATAATGTAAATTTAGACATGAATTTGGATGAAATAAAAATTACATTTTTATATGTAGTTCAGATGTAAATTAGAACGATGAAATAAAAATCACATTTTTATATGTAGTTTAGATGTAAATTAGAACGATGAAATAAAAATCACATTTTTATATGTAGTTTAGATGTAAATTAGAACGATGAAATAAAAAATACATTTTTATATGTAGTTTAGATGTAAATTAGAACGATGAAATAAAAATTACATTTTTATGTGTAGTTTAGATGTAAATTAGAACGGTAAAAAAAAAGATCTTTTTGTATACTATTTAGATGTGAATTAGGACCGTAAGATAAAATTACATTTTTATATGTAATATATATATATATATATATATATATATATATATATATATAATTTCACCATAAGACAAGAATTACATTTTGATATGTAATTTATATATGCATTTGCACTGTATGATAAAAATTTCATTAATTAAAACATGAATTTTCATCGTATGTTAGAATTTACATTTTTATATATAAATTATATAGGAAATTACACTGTAGGATGAAAATTACATTTTTCTATGTAATTAAAATGTGAATTTACACCGTAGGATTAAAATTACATTTTTCTATGTAATTAGAATGAGGATCTGCATTGAAATTAAAAATTTACATTTATTATAATGTAACATATGATGAAGTTTGCATTGTAATTAAAAATCATATTTTTACAATGTAAATAAGAAGTAGAGTTACATTGTAATTAAAAATCATATTTTTACAATGAAAATAAGAAGTAGAGTTTGCATTGTAATTAAAAATCATATTTTTACAATGTAAATAAGAAGTAGAGTTTGCATTGTAATTAAAAATCATATTTTTACAATGTAAATAAGAAGTAGAGTTTGCATTGTAATTAAAAATCATTTTTTTACAATGTAAATAAGAAGTAGAGTTTGCATTGTAATTAAAAATCATATTTTTACAATGAAAATAAGAAGTAGAGTTTGCACTGTAATTAAACATTGTAATTAAAAATCATATTTTTATAATGTAAATAAGAAGTAGAGTTTGCATTGTAATTAAAAATCATATTTTTACAATGTAAATAAGAAGTAGAGTTTGCATTGTAATTAAAAATCATATTTTTACAATGTAAATAAGAAGTAGAGTTTGCATTGTAATTAAAAATCATATTTTTACAATGTAAATAAGAAGTAGAGTTACATTGTAATTAAAAATCATATTTTTACAATGTAAATAAGAAGTAGAGTTTGCATTCTAATTAAAAATCATATTTTTACAATGTAAATAAGATGTATAGTTTGCATTGTCATTAAAAATCATATTTTTACAATGTAAATAAGAAGTAGAGTTTGCATTGTAATTAAAAATCATATTTTTACAATGTAAATAAGAAGTAGAGTTTGTATTGTAATTAAAAATCATATTTTTACAATGTAAATAAGAAGTAGAGTTTGCATTGTAATTAAAAATCATATTTTTTCAATGTAAATAGGAAGTAGAGTTGCATTGTAATTAAATTTACATTTTTATATGTAAATTTAGAATAGGATTCACACAGCAAATAAAAGTTACATTTTTTTTATTATGTAATTAAGATGAGAATGTACATTGAAGTTAAAATTTACATTTTTATATGTAATTTAAAAGTAGGATTTTGCAATGTATCCAAAATTTACATTTCTACATGTAAATAGAAAATAGGAATTTACATTGGAATTAAATTTACATTTTTACATGTAAATGAAAAGAATGGAATTTACATTTTTAATGTAAGTAAAGAATGAATTTAGGATGTTGTGATATGATCTTCATTTTCAAATGAATTAAAATTTAATAAGGATCGGTAGTTGTTAGAGTGTTGTTTAAATCAAACGACGTTATTATGATTAAACGATTATATATATATATAATTAAAATTAAACGAATGAAGCGCGGTAGTTCGAGTTTTGAAATCGTACCTTTAAACGACTATACAAGAAGATCCGACCGTAGGATTTTTTTGAAATTGAAACCGTTAGGACCATCTTGGAAAAATCTTTCCAACGATATATATTACATTAAGATCCAACCTTTAGATTCTGAGAAATGTAAAAATCAAAATTGGTTGAATGCAGCGCCATAGTCGCCCATTGACTTAAGGCGTCGTTATATAAAAATTTAATTATTTTAAATAATTAAAATAGGAAGTAATCATTATAAAATGATACGAAGGATTTTAAATATATATATATATATATATACGAGGATTATTTGGAAAGTCCGAGTTCTCTCATTCCAAATAATCAAATGACGTTAATTGAAGTATGAAGATGGCGTATGAAGACCGTAAATCTTCCCTCGAATGGACAACGATCGAGGCCCTGATTTGACTTGCTCCCAATTCAAGGGTCATGGTCGTTGCCCAAACGTACGTGTTGATTTCACGGGTTTGGTTTTCGCTCAGACCCAGAGCATAAGCTAATAAATGGATTGTGTGTCTGACATCGTACTCCATTAAATATCATGTTATTAATCTTCTGTCGAATGTATGGATGTTTGGTGGCGGAGAATTTATTCTCTTGCTTAACACCCTTTCATATATTTCGGAAAAGGATTGGTAGTGCGATATGGAGTGACGATGTGGCATGCTAAGATGCATATGATCAAGGCTTTGTTGAAAAGCAGGCCTTGTGGGATGATTAAAGCATAGCCTGTTTAGGCATAGCTTTGTGTATAGCGTGACTTCGCGAGCCTCACACACCAGCGGAGTCTAAAACGGGAAAAGGGAACGCAGGGAGAGCAGCATGTTTCTTTCTAGCTAGAAGTGGTGATTGGGCTTTAACACGGCCCGACATTTTACTTATGTGGATGATGGAATGAGGCGCCTCGGATGATAGGTCCTATAGGTCCGAGAAACGTGTGTTCAGGAATAACTAATCCGCAACTCGTATGGTGGACCGGCCCTGCAGCTATCCAAGGGTTCACTGCGGGGGATACTGAGGCATTAGCTAGAGTGTCTCGTATCGGTAAGGAGCTCCTCCCTAGCCTTGACTCATGATGGAAATCCAAACTTCCAATACGAACCTACGGATTTGATTGTATTACTAGTATGGAAGCATAGTATTATGGTATTTATGTGTCCTAGGATTGATACATTTATTTTGAAATGTTTTCCATATATACTAATAATAATATTAAACTCGTATTTGTCGTATTTAGCATGTTTAATCACCATAAGGTAAAACCATATCCTCTGGTTTGTGTTGCATTGTGTCATGGGACCTGGGTCTTATGGTGATTCCATTTTTCTTAAAAGCATAGCGTTGTTTTACGATTTACTTATTATTTGTTCTGACACTTTAAATTATGCACGGCAGTCCATTAGAGTAAACCCGTTCCGCGTTAGCGGCGTGGTCTTTGGATTTGCCTTATTAATAGTGATTAATTAGTTAAGAATTCTCACACCGGTCCCACGAATGACCCGTTGTTTGTTTCCACCTTTTTGCAAACTCAGATGCCCTCCTTTCTACATGGGCAGCCAAGTAAACAGGTTCATTCTTTGCTTGGAGTCTTTTCTTTGGAGCTGCTTATTATCTTTCTTGGATTTGCTTTCATGGAGAGGTGATGACTTGGAGCTTGAAGACATCTATCATTCGCTACTATTGCATTTTTCTCTTTTTAATTCCATACATCAAACTTGTTTCATTTCACGTTGTTTAAGTTGGAGTTGGAACTTATTTCTTTTTCTGCAAACTTGATGTAATAATTTAGAATTCTGTGACTGTGGACTTTCTGTGGTTGATGACATTATATTTCCGCTGCTATGATGTTGTTACTCTATGAATTTCCTATTCTATGTTGTATCTGTGATATGTATTATTGTATTTATGTTGTATTCCAAATGATTATTCTTTACTTTTATTCCATGAAAGTTTGGGGTCATCACAGAAACAGTCTTGGAATGAGACGAAACTTCTGCCGTTGGATTCATATTAATTAGTTATTATTAGATTTCATTTTTTCTTGTCAATCGGACTTACAATTTGATCCCGACAACGATAAACGCCTTTATCATTTATATTATTTTGGTCAATTTAGACAGGGGTAAATTTAGAGGAATAAATGACTGGACAAACAGACTCCAAATTTGACGAAACAAGTTTCATTGGATCCATTGGGAAAAGGTCTAGTAAAATATCAAGGTTTCAAATTTATTGGATTTTTTTTGGAATTATATAAAAATTCTACATTTGATTTTTCATCGATATTTTTCAAGGACTTTTCACAAATGACCTCGGAATTCGACGAAACCAATCCCATTGGACCCAGAATATTTTTTTATGCTAGGATTAGGTGTTTTATATTGAATTTGAAATCATATGGAGTGTTTTTTTCGAAAAGCTTGGCGCAAGTTTTGGAATAATAAAATAATAATAAAATGGTCCCATTTCTTTCTTTTCTTTATAATAGTGGATGCGTAACTTAACTTGTTTGGTCAAAACATATTTCATGGTGAACAGACCTGAACGCCGCCACCTTAAACAACGAACAACTGAAAATCTCGAAATCAATCCCTCCTTTTTCTTCCAAATTCGTGAATCGATTCAGGGAGTCTTCAACAACAAAAATATTCAGCTACGTGAGATCCTTCGAGTGAATGGTGATGATGGTGCCTTATGTCCAGTAGCGACTGGGATTGGCGAAGAAGTGGGTGGCGCTTTCAATGCTTTGCTGGTGTTATGGGGTGTCGAGCCGGACGCGGCTGCATGCGAGGATCAAGGGAGGTGGGCCGGTTTCGTTGGTGCGGTCTGATGTGACTCCGATAGACGGAGAGGCGGCTGCTGGTGTAGAAGAGGGTGCGTGCTGAAGCCTAAAGTCGTAGACGATGTATTGCAGCTATTATAATTATAATGTATTTAACCCTAATCTTGTGAATTAAAATTTTAAAATTATATTATAAACCATTGAAACTATTGTCATTTGTTTAATCAGGATATGGACCGTGAGCCATGAATCATAGGAACCAAAACACGAGGAGCAAACCTGTAAGGGAGGGACGAAGTAAGGAATCGGCAGTACAGCTGATTAATACAGTAATTAGTAAAGGAATTGGATATTTAAATTAAAATCGTACTAGTTCATTGATACAGATGGACACTAAACTGTGAAAGGAAAAAGGGGAGCTGTGAGTGGTGCGTTCGAAACAGGAATAAGGAGTTTTAAGATCAGCCAGTTTGTACAAAGCTAAGTAATTAACTCTTTTATAATTAAACCGATAATTATTAGTTAATATATAATTATAATACTTAAATTGGTTACATGCATGAATGGATGTAGGAACAAAATGTGTTGCGGAAACAATTTGAAGACAAAGACAGTTGACAATCTGATTTACCTTTACTTTAAGAAAACGTAAATAGTTAATAAAATTTAGGATTAAGTAATTTAATTTAATCATTAATGTTTAAATGCTAATTAATAATGCATATGTTATCAAAATGGGAAGAGCCAGGTAGCATGGGAATCGTGGCAATTAAATCTACATTTTGGAGCAAAACCGGATAAAATGGAATTTACGGTTAAATTAAACGACTGTTTAATTTAATCGTAACTGATCCATTTCAACGAAAATGAAATCAAGGAGAGTTATACTCACTTAGTTCTTCCCACTTATATTTTATATAAGTTGGGTTTTATAATTATGTGTTATGGCTGCGATGGTTGACTGTTTTTTAATTTATATTGACATATTGATTGAACCGTTGAAATTAAACGTTGTTTAATTTCAGTGAAAAACCAACTCGTTATTTTAACGATTGGTCCCAATGAAGGTAACTTACCTTGTTGGTCACGTTTATAAAATAAACGTGTTTAATTCAATGAATTGTTTGAATCGTTGTTAATGTAGATAAATTAGTTATTGTTAAATGGTTGTTATTTATTATTATTGAAATTATCAGTTAAATTGGATTGAATGACATTATTTGAAATAATCTATGTGAATACAGGGAAGAACAGGTTGGAGGGATCCAACATGATTCCTTAAATATATTTAATGATATCTATTTTCATATTGTCATTATATGAACTGTTCTGACTGGGTGATTGATTTGATTGCTGACCGTTGAACTGAAATTCAACATTTGTTTTGTTTAAACCAATTAGTAATATTGGTTAAGTAATTGGCAGTATAAGGCCTATAAATCAATCGTTTTCCAAATATGGATTTACCCTCAGGTGAATCAATAGAAGTGAAGTTATAAAATTTATTTATAACCTGGAGATAGATTTTTGAAAATTATTATTTCGAATAAAAGTTATTAAAAAGAAATAAATGGTTATTAATTATTATTTAAATCTATAAGTGATTATTTAATGATTTTATAAAGCAAATTCTGATGTTAATAAGATTTATAAGCAGATAAGTAGAACTTAACCTAATAGTTAAGATCTGAATAATTGTTTTTAAAAAATAATTAAATGGAATTATTTAAATTAATTATATTATTAATTAATTTAAATAAAGGACTAATTGTAACTGGTTAACGAGATAACTGTTTTTTGAATTGACGAAGTCAACCGTTTTAACTGGAACGATTATTGAATCAGTTTGTTTTGAATTACTTATATGAAATAGTTTAACAAATATTTGTTTTAAATTTTAATAAGAGTTTAAAAAGAAATTTATCATTTATCTAGTAAATAAAGAAGTTAACCAATTATACGATAGTTAATGGTGAAGTAAATTATTAATTAAATTAATAATAATTGAAGAGTTTACTATTTAAATGAAATCCATTTATGAAAGTAAATCAAGTTTGAAATGAAATCAAATTGAATTGTGGAAGGAGTTTATGAACGGGTTTTATTATAAAACCCGAGTTTTATAATGAAATTATAAAATGATTTTTTAGCAAATTTGATGGCTTAATCAAATATTTATTTAATATTTTAAATTAGAAAAAGGAAATTAGAAAAAAACTGGAAAATGGTATGAAATGGTTAACGAAGTGAGATTTATTCCAAGGATCAGAATGTGATATTCCGAAGCTCGAAATATTAAGCGGAGTTGAAATTATTTCGATGTTCGGAATGTTAAGCGAAGTTGAGAATATAAGCTAAGTTAAAGGCTTGAAAATGACAACGAATATTAGTTGTCGATAATGATTTGCAAATGGAATTTGTAAATGAAGTAAGAATTTTGAATAAGGAATTTGTAACAATTGTAACAAATAATGAATTGAACTATTTGATTAATAAACTGAAGATCGCAAAAAGATCGTATGTGATCTTGGACAATGCATAAGTTGTCATAATGATTTGGAAAAGTGTATAAATAAAGGAAATAAAAAGTTTTGAAATGAGATCCGTAACATTTTTTACAGCTGATAAGTGAATTGTTAAAAAATAAACATAAGGATTCGTAAGAGATGTCAATATAAGAATTGTATAAAGATATAAAGGAAGATTATAAAGATATTTATATAAGATTTATAACGATATTTTTATTAGAATTGATAAAGACAGTTATATATGATTTAAAATAAATATAGTATTGTAAACAAGTTTTGAAGAAATTTTATAAAAGATTCCATTTATAATGGAATTGAAGCTCGGGTATAATATTATAAAGGATCATTAAAGGTTAATAGAGAATTATTATAATAATAGTTTACTTAATAATTTATTAAGTAAACGATATTGAGAATTAAAGAAGGTTTCCAAAGGAAATGTGTAGTTAATAAAGTTCTATTTATTTTGAAGATATGAATGTTGTTGGTCAAGGTCTGAGAGGTAAATAAAATATCCCAACTTGAACGACTTCACGATTATCCAAGATTGGTAGTAGTTTTATAAACAAGAGAAATTGAGGGAAACATAACTTATGATTTGTGTAAAGAATATTGAAAACTGTATTCGAAAAGTTTATAAGTGAATGAAATGATTTTTGAAGAATATTCTTATTTATAATAAGAAGTAAAAGGTAAACTCTAATATAAGAAGATTTAAAGAATATAATTAACAAATGTTTAATTAAAGAGGCCAATTAATGCCGAGTACTGAATCAGTAAACTCGTTTCATTCACATGATTATTTATTTGATAGTTAAATAACAGACTATCAAATCTGACCAAAATACGATTGTTCGTACGGAAAGACCAGGATTAAATTATATTCGAAATCCATTCCGACCATCAAATACATGAAGATGGAGCAATTGAAGACCATTGATCTTCATAAATGGAAGAACTACTTATTGAATTTCTCGGGTTTAGCGACCAAAGTTATTTCGATAGTGATTATGTCGTGAGTGAAATCTTTGGATTGAAAGGACTACTTGCTACTGATCCTTGGGGTGGTACCTATATAGGATGTGGTAGGAGGGTGCCTTCTATTCATCCTGTTCCTGGATGACTTGTATGGACGAGTGTCTGATGGAGTATTTCCAAAGGGATCACGCACGTTGATTTCTTCAAATGTACCAAGATGATGGAGGAGAAGTGCACATCTCTTAACTTATCCACTAGAGTGTATTTGTGAAAACCAATTAGTGATTTTCTGAAGGATCTGATGATGTGGCATTCAAAGAGAATGGTGGCCAAATGTTCTAAAAAGTAATTATGACCAAAAGCCTCATCAACTGGGAAATGGAACAAAATCAGGTAGGTCGCATGGGTATGTGGGTCGCACGCACCAAAAGGGTATATCATTACCTGATCTAGCGAAATCAAATTCCTTCGGTTGTCCCTTTTATTTTAATTGTATACATGCTATCAGTTCAGTTGGCTGTCCCCCAACCATGGTAATGATATATTCGGTATTCTCAAAGTATAGTGAGGGGTCGGTCATGTTTAGCCTGGGTTGCAAGATGTTCTTGTTGAACCCTAATGTATTCATCTCCAGAGGTACATTGTCGGGAAGGTGGTCCCATACCTTGCCAGGAAATCCATTCTCCAATAAGAGCCCACGGTTTTGATTGTATACTATATATGTAGAGCATGAGATGCAAGCGTTCTGCTAGATTGATATTTATTTGTATTTAGATACTATTATAATATCAGAAAAGATATTGATTTCAAAAACATTTTCGGTTATCGTAAGGTAAAAACCGTCAGTATTTACGTGTGGATTTGGTCTTACGATTATCCTTTTCTTTCGAAAAGATTTTTACTTTAAAATTAAGTTGTGTGATACTTATAAACTTAATGTGTTTTTCCCAATCTGGTTCACTAGAATGACCCGTCATTTGTAATGCTCAGGTTAGACCGGGTCGTATAGGTTCAAGTTATCGGATGGTGCAAAGTCCAGAGACGAACTGGAGATGTTCAGACATATGATATTTAGTTGTTATTCCGCTGTGTGTTATATATAGGGACAGGTTATTATAACTGTCCAGATGTGTGATGTAGTCTGATGATTGTAAGTATTATTTCAAAGCTCTCTATAAAGATTTATTTCTATATTATATTTTGTTCCACTGCGATGTTAGACTCTGTGTTGTGTTTTTAGTTCTTCTTCTTCTATTTTAATATTTCTTTCTTTCTTATCCCACCCTCTAATTTCTTTCTAATGATGTTCCTGTGTTTTCGATGCTTGAATGTTCGATATGGTATTTTTATGTCGATTTTCAGGGTCGAAAATTTCATGGTCGTTACAGTCATCACTTACAACTAGTGATATAATTGGTATTGATGTCTTAATCATTTATTCAAAGCTCAACATACCATTCCAATACTTTTTTATCCTCCTTTAATACCCCTCTTCATGTTCTTCCAAGTTTGGAAAATACAACCATTTCCTTAAATTAAACTCTCTACAAATTTGTCCTTATAAATTTTCTTACTAATTACAAATTTACTGCCCATTAAAGTTGCATTTAATATCCATAAATCCTAAATTCAAAAATCGTAAGTTACGTTATACCTATATATGTATCGCTAAATACATTCATAATTGTACTAATTCCTAAACTAAACTATCTAGGGCAACCTAATTTACAACCAAACCTTGATTATGAATATCCTTATACTTCACTAACTTTTCCATTATAAACCTTCGGGACTGACACTAAAATTTCCAGGTTAGGTTATACAACTTATTCTTACTTATTTCTAGATACTAATTCCTACCCACCTAATTTGCTACTCATATTTACTCTTGGATTATTTCTTTTTATAAAGTGTAAATTTTTAACAATTATACAAAATGGATTTAGTTTTCAAACCATTATTTAGCTCATTATTACTATTCAAACTTTCACACATTCAAAATAGGTGTTTAATGTTTCATTAAAACCTGAGAGGTCAAATTTTGCATTTTCCTCCAAAATAAAAATCTTTTTAAAGAGTTTAATGGTTACTGAACTAAATATCAGTACATGCTATATTTTAAGAAAATCTCGCTTACTTCAACTTTATTTCTTTTAAAATGTAACACTTTTACAAAGAGTGCAATGCTTCTTATTTTCTAATTTATCTTTCGAATAAGATATTCTTTTATAAAAAATCCTTTGTTTCAAAATGTTACACTAAGGAAGTTAGATGCCTTTTCACGCCTTTCAAAGTTTGGTAAGCATTTACTAAATGTCCAAAAATAAGAGTAAAATAATTTTTCTTTTTAGTACTTATATTTATTAATGTTTTGAATGTTAGCCATTAACACTTTTCAAGAACGATAGACGTTTTAACAGCTTATATGTAAACTTTTAAAAGGCTAGTAAAACAAATTCTTATTCTACTTTTTGAAAACATAATTTTAAGAGGATTGTTAAAGGGACTCCACATTTGATTAAGGGAAGGATAAATTTAAAGGGACTCCACTTAAAATCTTTTTGGTAAGGGAGGTCTGGTTTATTTAAAAAAGACAAGAAAAAGAGACCAAACTACCCAAGGCTTGTCACTTATGTTAAACTTTAACTTACTAAATTCAACGCAAATAACAAACTTGGAAATTACTAAACATCTCAATTACTCAAATTATATACTACATATTAGTTTTTTTGCATTTGTTTTAAATTAACCATACCAACTCTAATATGAAATTAAAATTAATTACCTAAATACGATGCCATCTGATCACCCATTAAACTTTCCTGTGCCTCCATTACATTAAATATATCTATTTTTTTTATTTTTATGTGCATCATTAAATTGTTAGGTTTAAGTTTCATAGTTTATTTTAATGAGGATTATAGGGGGTTAATATTGGAATTTTAATTAATATGTTTAAGGGGATGCTGATTTATTTTATCCTCCCCATAACAATTATACAATAAATAAAAATTGGTCCTCCCCTTAAGCAAATGTGGAGTCCCTTTAACAATCCCCAATTTTAATTAGATAGCCAAAATTAATCTAGGTGATAAGTAAGTCTACTAAAATGCCTAATGACATTTATTGCCATGTTTTCAAAATAAGTTATTATTCCTTAAAAACATACATTTTGAAACATTGTACAAGGTTTGTATACCTTTTAACAACAAAGCTTAATAGCCTCTTCATGTAGTTATACATAATATACATAACAGAACTTTTATTGCCATGTGTATTTTAAATCTCACACTAATCAATATTTATAATTTTGAAAGACAATTATTATCCATGAATGTTTCTTTTAAAACATAACCATTCACTCTAATTTATTTGCATTTCCAAAGATAGTTTTGCAAAATTCATTTAATACCCATAAATCACATAATTTATTTTTTAGAATAAATAATTGTAACTTTTATCCCTTTTTCCTATCACTCCCCGTAGAAGCTCATTATTATGGGGAAAATATTATCTATTCCATTATTTCCCCATACTCTAGTAGTTACTCTCTTACAAGAACAGATTGCCTATTAATCATATATTTTCTTTTTTACCCACTTAATTATCAAATAAGTCTCACATTCATAATCACAACTACTACCAAGTCTTAAAGGAAAGAAGTATATAGATTCATTTATTTTATGTGAAACTTAAAATACGGGTAGACCAGGAAAATTGAAAATACTTTTGTAAAAATTTAAATTTTAGAAGTTGTTAAATGGAAACTATAATAATTACAAATTTATCGTTAAAATATTCACTATTTGTTTCTTTTAAAAGAACTAACATTTGTTTTATATTTAGAGCTCATAAATGTGAACTTTTGCAGTTCTTGGTTTACTATTAAACTTTTGTCCATTTAAAAAACTTGTCTTCTGTTTTCTCTAAACTTAATATTTATAGTTTATATAACGGAAGGAATAGTAAACTTTTCAAATCTCCCCAAAACATTTATGTTTCCAAAAATCATATTTTCAATATCTTTATGAATGGACTATTACATAATTTGAGCTTAACAATGAACCATAATTATATCAAAAATTCATTTTACAAAATAATATTGTGGTATGTTAATTTTTTTTTTATGTTTTCTAGCAAGCTTTTTTGCCAATTTGGAAAAACATATTTTTTTTCTTCAAACCTTTCTATTTTTCCTACTCTCTTTTCAACAAAGATTGATGTCCATTCTTTCATGGAAGTCTGTTTCTTTTCTTAACTCCTTTCTTTCATATTCATGTTATTCCACCTTCCAACATTCCTAATAGCTGCCTTGGAAATGTCCTTTATGTCCACAAACTTATTTAAGTAATGCTTGCTCTTATGGACATTTATTCTCTTATTAAAAGTCAAAAGTTCATACCTTCACATAAATGGCCTTAATTACTCCATTAATATTTTCTGTTTCCAATATTCTTTCCTTAAAACTCAAGATATTCTTATGTAATGGACATAAGTTTGTTTTTATTACTTGTTATTTTAACTGACACCTATTTCAAATTCTTTCTATTTCTTTCTCCCTTATCCTCCCTATAAATGATAATTAAGTCACCCAATTTAATTTCCATTTACTGCCTATTAAATATGGAGTTTTAATCCTTTCCAGTTTTCCAACCTTTTGGCTCTTGCAGTCATTATGTGCTTACTGAATTTTAAATTGTTAAGGAAGTTACTAAACTATTATATGGTTTCTAGGTTATTTCTAGAAATTAAGGTAAATCCTCTCTCGTAGATGGACCTATAAATACTACTCGATAGAGAACACATACTTAATATATATATATATATATATATATATACACACACACATAAAAACATACACACGCTTATATATAATAATAAAATTTGAAAACTCCTTTTCAAAATAACAATTATGTCTCTCATACGTATAGTCCCCCAATAATCGAGGAACCTAAGCTCTGATACCAATTGTAACAACCCGCCCAGAATAGACCAAAATTCAAACCCAAAAAAGGCCTATCGGAACTTAGAGACGTTCTAAACCGATCGTTCGTTCCTATAAGGATTACATAAACAAAGCCAACTAAAAACGAAATCAGAATTTCACAGCGGAAGGGATAAAATATAATAACAGAAAATTGAGGTACAATTAATTAGAACCACAATATTGTCAATCACATCAAATTCTAACTATCATAATATTTATAATAATAATATCCCATGGGTATTATTATACTACCAAGCATGATGATAACAATAACTGCAGTTCCTCCTTCGTCAGGATCCAGTCTCCATGACTTCATCACTCAAGCTTTCCCACTTACAACCTATTTAATTGTTACGAGGAGGGAGGTCAGAACAATAAATTATGGTGAATGAAAATAAGTTTAAGGAATGTTGATTTCCTATATCTGGCATTATAAATTCATTAAAATATGTTTATGCAAATTTAACACACAAATTCATGTATTAATCGAACGGATTATTCTAAAGTCACTTAAGGCCAACATGCAAATTTATAAGGGCGGAATCTACTATCACTTAATACCCTATGAGGCGGACTACAATTTGGTCGCTTAAGGCCAACAAATCCCTTTGATCACTTAAGACTATGACAGACTCTAGTCACTTAAGACATCAACTTATAATCTTTGATGCTATTAAATATTGTCTCTCTTGTAATACGGGAAATAGTAAGTTGCCATTTAATACCGGTTTAAGTAGGCAATCACTATCATTTAAGACTCTCTGATGGACCCCTACATTGCTATTTAACTGGTATTACGGGTAACTCCTAGCCATTTAATACTTCCCTTAGACAGACAACCCTTTAGAAAGCTTTTGAACTATCCATTTGTCCAGGTACACCCTCACATAGCCTATAGAGAGGGAGCAGACAACTTCCAGAGAACTACCTCACTAAACGTATATCGTTATCTTTTAATTTAAGAAAATTTAAAACCTATTTAAGAGAAAGGCGGACCTTGTGACCACTTAAGACCTTTTTAAGGGTGAGTCTCATGACTTGGGTCCCAAACCAAAGAGTAAACCATAGAAATGGACTCAGTTCTAATTGCTTAATACCTAAATGAGGTAGGTTAGTCACTTAATACCTTCTTGAGGCAGGCCTACTTCACACACACACACACACACATATATATATATACACACATACACATGCACCCTCTCACAGTAAACCACCACTCGTAGATGTTGGATTTGTCGGGTAGTTCTAGGCATGCTTCTACTGTAAGTTGGGCTTAACCTCGCATTTTTGTGTAAAAATTATATTGGCCCACACTACACCATAAACGGCCTAATGCAACGAATTTGCAAGGTGTTGCCAACCAAAATGTAACGATAGTTATACTATTTTGGTCCAACTACAACATTCTATTTTTGATGATACCTTAGCCATAAAAATGTGTTGCTCTAGATAAATAAGTGTAACACGATGCAACATTTTATACAGTGTTGTTATAGTAGCCTTTCCATATACTATGTGGCAATCCGCATCAACGCGATCCAATGGTCCACGTTACTGATCCGCGTCATTCTGATTTTTCTTCATCTCCTCAGCTTCTTTGCCCTAAATTTTCATTTTCCCACTGGAAAATAATTCATGCTACTTTCACTTGAGAAAAAATACAGTCGATTTCCACTTTAATGTTCGATCAAAAACTAGGGCTTTGCCCTCTTCAACAAATCGCGACTTCAGCTCTGATTTCTTCGAATTACAACTTCTCCTCCCATCATCAATTTCTCAAATTCTACTAGTGCTCTGATAATCTTCAATCTTGTTCTAGTTGAGATGAAATCGATCTCTGAAATTAGTATGTGATTTTCCCCTTTTACTTTTGATTATTGTTCTGTTGTTCGATTTCAATTCCACCTTTACCTATGATGAATTCGTGTGAATTTATAGGTTTTCGAATCCCTAAATAATCTCTGATTTCAACAATAGATTTGGTTGTGATTTGTAGATCCAATTTGGTTGTGAATTGTTGAGGTGAAATCCGATTTGGTTATGATTTTCTGATTTATGTTGTAACCTGATTTATGTTGTGAATTGTTGAGAGTAAACCAAATACACGAATCTGGTGATTCTAAAGCTTGCTATATCTTGTTTAATAGCCGTTAGTTTAATATTTTCATTCGCAAACGAAGTTGATTGGGATGGTCCTTATAAATTGCAATTTCAAGTTAAAAATTGGTGGCGAAACAAACCAATGAAGTTCTTCAATGAGGTGATCGCTACCCTTAGTTTTATTTTCTATATTTTCTTATTGTTTCAACTTGTTTTATGTATATTTTTATAGTTAAACTTCATTTTTAATTCTCATGAAATGTTGAGTATATTTTTTGCATAGAACCTGGCAGTTGAGTTGAGTAAACAAGGCGTGTGTGCGGAAGCCATATTTCCAAACTCTCATGTGGTCATTGAGAGCTGTGAAATTGAGAATTTGTATCTAGAAGGGGTTAGTAGTCTTGTGTTTTGTCTAATAGTTCAACTAATTTTTAGAAGACTAGTATTTAAAAAAAAAACTGGTGCCAGGATGCATGGATCTGTGTTATCCACAAATTGTTGTACACAATATGGGTCAGACCAGACCATAAGAAGACTGGATCGGCCTGTTCTCAAAGCACACGGGCCGGTCTGTTCAATAAGAGGTGGATCGGTCTGTCCGACAACGAATGGATCGGGTTGAACTGTTATCAAGGAACTGGTCTGGTTGAACTGTTCTGAAGGTATGGATCGGTATGTTCATCTCTAAAGCGGGTCGACATGTTCTGTTGCATTTGGATCGGATCGGGCCTATTCTGGATTGGGCAAGTACAAAGGCGGGAGACAAATCATCATTTGGGTTGGTATAATTTGGATTGGATCGGACTAATATCGGACCGAGATGAATCTGGATCGGACTGATACATGAAAACTGGTCACTAGCCGGCGATAGCTGGCAGTGGCATTTTTGTAAATACTCAATAGCTCGATCCAAAAACCTAAAGAGCTATATTTCACTCATTCCTCACTCCTATAAATAGGGATTCAATTTAACTTCAGGGTGGAGGATGGGGAATGACCCTGAAGGGCTACCGAATCCAGTTCTCGACCTTTTCTAAGGAATTTGTTAATCTCTAACCACTTCTAATCGAAGATCAAAATCCGAATCCATCATGAAGCCATGGAAATTATCAAATTTCATGAGAAAGTCTAAATTCGTCAAGTCACCTACCATCTTTGAAGAATTCTATCAAATCTCTCCTTAATCATTCTAAGAGATCTAAAAGAGAAGCAGTGAGGCTAATGATGAATGTAATGAAAGAATATGCTTGCTTTGTAACTCTTGATGTGATAATGGAATCATTCTTTAAAGTGGACGTAGATCACACTTGATCGAACCACTATAAAACATTGTGTTCTCTATTTTCATTCTTACTATTGTGAGGCTCCATTTTTTTTCTATTTTCCACACTTTGTGGAGTATTTGCATTACTTTTGGTGTTGATTCTAATTTCGGGATCAACATTTGGTGCCCACCATGGGGTCAATTCAATCTTCCGTTCTCTTACACTCCCTCACAAGTTTTAAGACTTTGCATTAAGAATCTAAGCCAATCTCACTACGACCTAATTCAAGTCCTTGCTTAAAATCATGGGTAAACCGGATAGACCGTCAAAAAGAGTTTCTAGTCAAAATATCGAGAATGGTGATGATGCCGCTGACAAAGAGAACACTCCTCTCAGCAACCAATTTGATGTTGGGGAAAGTTCTAAGGCCGAAGCCGCCGTGATAAGATGAGAATTGGATGAAGTTGTCGCAACTTTAACAAGCCAAATGGAAATTTCGAGCACAGTCATGATGAAAAAACTCAAGCCTATGTTCGCAATGCAAGCCACCACAGCAAAAGTCACCATGGAAACAGCCCGTGCTAAGTCTGTTCAAGTGGATCATTCGAAGAACACAGCTTCCTCTTCTTCGAGCCCAAATCGAGGAAATTACGTTCAAGAGGTCACAAATCCTAACGGTCCTCGAAGGGAAGCAAAGCCTCAAACATGCGACCATTCCAATAAAGCGACTTCTCGGCAAGCGCTTGGTGCCACCAAAGGAGCACCTCCCCAAAAGGGAGGAACATGGCCCTGGATTCTAGACCGTGACCGTTTGCTTAGGCAAACATTCAGTAGGGATGAAGGCCCCCGCTCCGTGGGCCAGCCCAATGAAGAAGAACGCATAACGGACATGGTGCGCAGAATTATGGAAAAAACCTCAAAGAAGCCGGATGATGAGAAGGATTGGGGATTTTCTCCCACTAAAACACCACTTACAAAAAGGATAAAAATGACACCATATCCTAACAAATTTAAAGCACCAACAATCTAGGCTTACAATGGAACAAGTGATCCCAACATATTTTTGTTCAAATACGACCAGCATATGGACGGGGCACGGGCCACTGACGAGTTGAAGTGCTTGTATTTTCCGACTTATCTTGAGGGAGTGGTATCGCTTTGTTTGACAAAGATACCACCCATATCTGTAGATGACTTTGCTACCTTGGCTAAATTGTTTCGAGAAAAATTTAGGCTCCAAGCGACGAGAGTACGGGATGTCATGGAGTTGAATGAACTTGAGCATAGGCCAGAGGAATCCATAAGGGCTTTTATCACCCGTTTCAACGCCGTCGCGGCTGAGATTGGAAACTATGAGCTACGTTTTCTTTTAATGGCTTTGAAATGAGCCATAAGTAAGAAAACCAAGCTCGGACGATGGATTAAGAAAAATGAACCGAGCACTCTTGAGGAACTCTTTGACAAAGCTGAGGAGTATATCAATGCGGATGAGGATCCTGCCTATTCTGTAGATGTTCCCAAAAGCAACACACAACCTGAATAGAAGAATGGTGATGCCGAGGGCGGTCAGAAGAATCTCGGTAGTCAAAAAAGAGGGAATTATTAAAGCAACAACTGGCCAAACAAAAAGCTTCATTTCTTTAAGAGTTCAGAATTGACTCCTCTGAACGACACCATGGAGAACATCTTCATGGTGACCAAAGATACTGAATATTACCCAGTATCAAAAGAAGCAAAGGTCAGTGATGCAACAGTCAAGTCAGGAAGGTTCTGCCGGTTCCATAATCAGCCAGATCACAATACAAACGAGTGTAGACACCTGAAAACCTTAATTGAAGAACTAATAAGGAAAACAGACTTCAGTAGTATACAAAGAACCCGCAGAATGGCTAGAATGCTCAAGGCCAAGGAACCACTGCGGAACAACCTAAGAAAAATGAAAATGTTTCGGTCGCTGCAATTCTAAGGTTAATCATCAATACCATTTCAGGTGAGCCACACCCAGCTAGAAGAAGCTGGAGGGACATCGTGAAATAATTTAAGGAAACAAAGAACCTTCCGAGAGAAGAAGAGCTCATGTTCATGAATGAAGCTTTGTCGGCAAAGATGCCGAGAATCCCATGGGATGATATCTTGTTCAAAGATGTGGATACAAATGGACTCATAACTCCAATGGTAGATCCCATGGTGATAACAATTGGCTTAGGTCCAGCCATTGTTAGAAGGTTCTTAGTCAATAGTTGGGCATCGGTCAATGTCCTCTTCATCAGTGCATTTCATAGAATGAGACTCTTAATGGATGATGTGAAAGCTTGCCAGAATAAAATCCACGGATTCACGGGGCAAGCCGTTCAACCAATTGGCATCATCAATCTGCTTGTCGAGCTTAGGGAAGGAGAGTGTAAGGCGGCACTAAAACAAGACTTTTTCATAATATATGAGTTCTCTGCTTATAAAGCCTTTCTTGGAAGGCCAAACCTCGCAGCATTTAAAATAACTATGGCCCCGTGGTGTCTCACGATGAAATTCCCTACTGAAAACGGAATTGGCAAAGTCTCAACGGGCAGTGAGGGAATGCTATCTGGTTGATCTAGCTGAGACGAGGAAGCAAGAGGAAGAGAAACAGAACCTGGAGTCATGGCACATTAAAGAATAATAACTCATCATTTCAATGCTATACATCTCCGTCATTACTTCACTTAATGTTTCTTTCATAAGATCTAAAAAGTTGTAAATATTATGCATTATAGATATCATACAACATTATTACCAGCTTTGTACATACTAATGAAAGGAACTTCTTTGCTTGCCTAAATCGTACAATCCGAAAATTATTTGCTAAAAGTTCGATGTTGATTGCAGGCCCCCTCTTAAAAGGACGTTGTCATGTTTATGACCCAATGTAACCTAGTGACAATTACAGTACATCCCGGTTGGGAAAGCTGAAATGCCTGTACCTTAACACTTAAAGCACCATTCGTAGCAAAATACATGGGGTGTGAAACATATTATCATAAGGAAGGGACACCAGGCACCAGCGGTCAAATGAAACAGCACTCGAGCTACAAATAAAGCTGCAAGTTTCACAAAAGGGGCACCTTCTTAATTGCAGGGTCTCAAGCGCTAGTACTAATAAATCGCGGTAAAAACCCAATAAATGAACTAGCATTTGCCCCGTGAAACAATGCAATTTGAAACCAAAGACCTCCCCAAGGGGCACCTGGTTAATCGTCGACGTCATTAATACATGGTTGGATTGCCATAAACACTGGACTTTGAAACCAAAGACCTCCCCGAGGGGAACCCGGTTAATCGTCGACGCCATTAATACATGGCCGGATAGCGATGTAAACACTGGGTTTTAACCAAAGACCTCCCCAAGGGGCACCCGATTAATCGTCCACGCCATTAATACATGGTCGGATATTGATGTAAACACTGGGTTTTAACCAAAGACCTCCCCGAGGGCACTCGGTTCATCGTCGATTCCATTGATACATGGCTGGATAGCGATATAAACACTGGGTTTAAAAAGACCCCTGCTGGGGCATCCGATCATACGCCGAGTCTTCCTAGTTCAGCTAATGACGGACCCAAAGACCTTTTCGAAGGCGCCCTACAAATTCTACAACTGGTTGAATCATTCGGTCACAATGAATAACGGGTCTATAGACAAACACTCCTTATAGGAACGAAATTTAAAGCTTTGTAAGGGGCATATATTCAGATCTAATCTCCGAAGGGCCCGGATTTCCAGGCTAGTGAGGAATGCGATTGAATATACAATAAGACCTCTTAAGCAAGGGCACAAAAATAGGATTCCATCTATATAAAAAGGTATAAATAAGACAAACTAAATTGGAAACCTTCGACCAGATTCATGCCAAAAGACCAACAAGGGTAAGAACACAAGGTCTAAAGATTCCAAACCAAGTTGGTTGCATAATGCTACACCTAATTTATAAAGCATGTAACGAATTTTGGTATGGGAGCATCACCACCACATTAAAAAGATTTAATGATGCTCATTTCTTAAGGCATACCACAAATTCGTCACAACTTTAAAATTAAGGGTTATGCATTCACAAGAACCAATTTGACCAATAAAAAGGAACTTCGAAATGACAGAGGCAAAATCAGTAGCCCTGCTATAGGTGGTTATTCGTGTAAATCCCAAAATTTCCATAGTCAAAATTGAGGGAATTCGGCAAAATTGGTCAAGTTAGATCCAACCAACGGTGATTCATGGCTATAACAGAAAAATCATTTTCTAGAAAGTACAATGAAATCATTTCAGTGTAAACTATTGCAATAACAAATGACTTGTAGTATAAAGATTTTGTTGAAAGTATGAAAAGAAAGCAAGTGTCGAATGCAAAGCAACAAAGTACGTCAAAGCTTAAGTGTAATAAGCAGAACACGGTTTCATTTCAGCAACACAAGATCATATCACAAATTAACAAGTCTAAATCCAAGGCATCAGGCATAAAAATGAACATAGGAGTAAGCGCAAAAGTAAAAGGCAAGGGCCGACACCCGCATAATACAACGGGTCCAAATGCATGAAAATGATAAGAAATAAAGGGAAATGGCCATAAGCGTTACTTCTTCTTCCCATTCTTTGAATTTCCGGACCTTAAACCCGGTTTATCAGCTCTAGAAAGAGGAGAAAGGCCAACTGATTGACCTTCACTTATGGTTAAAGCCCCACTAGGACTCTCCTGGGATGGTACAGTGATGGCATTCTTCTTCTTCTTAGTAACCACATTCTTGCTCGCCTTTCGGCCCGATGATATTCCTCGCTTTTCAAGGGTTTCGGTGTCCTGCACTAGGGTTTCCTCGGAATCTTCTTCACTTTGAAGGTAGTCTTCATCGTTATCCAAGCTGGTAATTGCACTAATCTTTGTGCCCTGTGACCCTGGAGTTTTAGGCAAAGATCCATAACCTAGATGGGGAGTATAGGCTGGAGCAGGGGGTGTCGATATCAGGGCCGAATCAATGATTATGAACTTAGTCATCATAGCGGTAAATTCGCCCAAAGGGAGTTTTGGCGAAATTAGACCTAAAGAAGACAAACAGTGAGCCAAGTATGTGGTTGTACTGGGGGAAGGGAATAGGCAATCTAAGTTTGGTATAATGTAAGCAACTTCAGTTTTACCTACAACTGTATGACTCGCCTCAATGTTCATGCGTGTTTCAACCCCAAACTCGCTTGCATCAAGGATACCATCATTGTCATCATTTACACCTTTTATCCTTTTGAAGGGCAGGAGGATCGGTAGGAGGTTGTAAACCAGACATCTCAGCATTGGCAGTAATTGCATAGGCTTCAGAATTTGTATCCTGGATGAATTCTCCTGAAGGCCCATCTCTGTCATCAAGAAAGCCCCTTGTCGCTGCCAACTCAGCCTTTCCTATGACCAAAGCATCATGAGAATCTGGATCTAAGAGGTCTTCTAGGAGATCGCCTTCGATGTGCTCGCCTTCATTAATTTATAAAATCCGCTCCCAGATAAGAGCTAGAGTGATCGAGAATTTGCCCTCTAAGTAATGTCAACTCCCCTTGTTTATAACACTATAGACGCAAAAGTTGAATAAAGAAGTGTCAGATTTCAAACGGGCATTTTCAAGATCAGCAGCAGTTTAAGCTTTTCTCCCTCCAGGGCCTGTTGTGTAGAGGAGAGAGTTGTACTTAGGGAAGAGACCCTTTCATGAAGGGCAATGTTTTCTTGTTGTAAAGCAGTAGAATTGTTTTTCTCTTCAGCTAATTGGGCCTCAGCAGATTACTGAGCAATTTGAGCTTCTTGATCTTGCTTCTTGAGTGTATTTTCCCTCCACTTAGCAACAACAAGTTCTTCTTTAAGTTTGGAAACCTCATTTTCTAAATCCTTTTTAGAACCTTGGGATTCGAGCGCACGGATTAGAGCATCCTTGTCATTCTCCAACACTTTAATATGATCAAGGCGGATTGAATTAAGTCTTTGGAGGTCAAAAGCAAATGTGTTCCATTCAGAAAGCTGTTTTTCGATGTGATCCCTCAGCTTGTCCAATTTAACTTCAGCCTGGCTTTTTGCAAATTTGTATTGGGTAACCATACTGTTTTTTATGCTAGCTATTTCCTCAAGAAGATCTCGTTTGTCATTGGGATGCAGATCCATGTTAAAATACATTCCTCTTAAGTCCCAGCCATGAAACCACTCAGCAAGCATTATTCTTGCAGGACTTATTTGATAACGAGGTCTGTCAATGATCACTTGGAGGTTGGAAGAAGTAGGAGTCGTGGGAGGTAGGGCCAAAGGAATGTTATCGTCAGTATTTTGATTGTCGGGCATTGAAAAATCTAACATTGGAAGTTTGTTCGACCTAAGGCGCTTCCCATGGCCATTACCATCCTTACCGCTCCTCTCTCTTCTTACGATGTTTTTTTTTCTGTTTTCCTGCTTTTCCCTTTCCTGGGCTTTGAGCATTTCAAAATGGGCATGCCTCTACTTCCTTTGTTGCTCAGTCTCAATGAGATCACCAATCTGAGAAGGCTGATAGGAGTGTTGCGGGCAATGTGGGTATTTCTGATATTGTGAAGGATGGGATTTGCTTAGAAAGCGCTTTGGATCTCGATGGCTTATCACTTCATCGAAATCTTTTATAAATGAAGCTTTCGGCATAGTCTCTGTACCTCAGGAAAAGATGTAGCAAGGATTCAATGCTCATATCAATAAAGGACAAGACATTGTTAATAAAGCGAATCCAGAGAACAAGCAAGAAATAAGAAAAGTAAGTTCTTTTCGGTGCATATTTAGCAATGAACTAGTTTTCATAATTTGTTCTAAGGCAGGCAGAGTGGCAGGGGGTCCAAATACACTCTCTGTTCTCATAATTCTGGGTTTGGGAGGCTGAATAACGATTTCACCCTGGATAATGTCTCTGGCTGAACTAAGGTCACTTAAGTTCTTAAAACTATCCGAAGAACTCTCACCTTGGGTAATTTGCACAGAAGGACCCTTGTCCGATTTATCCACAACACTTTTAGAAGAAAGTTCCGTGTCCACGGTATGTGTGACCGATGGGACAGAAGGAGTAACTAACGAAGTTTCTTATTTCTCAAGCCGCTCAGTGTCCTTCTCAATTTGCTTACTTATGACCTCCTCCTGTTGAGGCTCGTCTTCCCTAATAATGGTTAATTTAGATTTGAGGGAAATTTTACTACTACCCGCAGCATCAGAACATTTCTGTAGAGGTGATTTCCTAGTAGGGGACTTGCGGGCAGTCTTTTCCTTATAAAATAAATTCAATTTAAGCGTACGAGAATGGTCAAGTAAATTATATTGACAAAGAAACTGTTTTGTGATCAAGTATATCCTACTTCGCATTTCTTCAGTAATAATTTGCAAGTCGTCATATAACTCTTGGCCCATAGTATCATTGGAATCAGAGGAAGGAATTACTGCAAAACGAGGAAAATTCAGTATTTGAAAACTAATTGTATGGACAAACAAGGAGACAAGGGATGGAGTTCTCTTACCTCCTTCCATCCACCTTCCATAAAAGTTATTGGAACATCGTACAAAGCAGTAATTTTCTAGAAATCCCTTGGCACTATCCATCAAGTCAGTTATAATCTTGGGAAATTTCCCTTCTAACCTAATAATCGATGATGTACCCTGTCTCTTCTTGAAAATATACAGTGAATAGATCTCAGTAAATGTAGGGCACGTTCCTTGATATTCATGAAATGTATGTAAAGGCAGGTTAGAATGGCATATCCATTGGGATGTAATTGATAGGGGCAATAGCTAGATGCTTTAAAACCATCTCTATGAATGGATTAAATGGAGGAACGCCACCCATTGACAGCATGTATCTATTAACAGCAATATATCTAGAGGAGGGAACGTCTGCAAATTCATTTTCCTCAGGAAACTTGGCCTCAATTTCTGATATTCTAAATTGAACCAGTAAGCTTTTGTACGCACGGTCGCCCATCTTATTTGGTTTCCTGTCATTGGGAACTTCAGTTTGGGGCTTAGGAACTGGAAATTCTGGATTAGGGGCATTAGAGACCTGAGTAGAAGTGACATCTTGTGTGGATTTTGATGTTATCTCAAATCATTGATGAGATTTCTGTCTAGTATCCATTTCTACACAAACAATTGTGTTTGACAATAGACTACAGGGTAACAGATAATAAGGAGATAAAAGCATCAAGCACAAAGAAGGGAGGTCATAGCTAGCCCTAAAATGGGTAGGTCAGGACCGACCCAAAATCGAATCGGCTATGACTGATCCAAATTGGATTGGCTATGACCGATCCAAATTGGATTGGGTATGACCGATCTAGATTGGAATGGCCATGACTGATCCAAATTTGGATCGACTTCAGATAATCCAGATTGGTCTAGTTAAGACCAATCCAATTCAGATCGACATACCCGACCCAAATCTGGATCAACCATGATTTATTGAAGTGGCTCGGTCCTAAAGGGCCCGAACCGGGACAACCGTGTCAAACCCAAAATGGATCGGGTAGATCCTGTGCTTTACAACCCTTGGCAAATGTGATCATCACAACAAGCAAAACGCGAGCAAAATGGTCACAATAGTAAAAATGGCTACAAAGCTATGAGTATTCTGCATAATTCAAACATCACGAGCAATTCTATAAACATGTGGAGGGTATCACGTAAAAATTGGGTTCAGTAAGAACTGCTACAACATGAATTTACTAGATGTACACACAAATTTGTTACAAAAACCCCCAATTCCGTCCACAACACGTCTATATCGAAATTCCCGTGCATGAGGATAACCATCTCGACGCCAAAACCAATCCTAAAAACCTAACCCATTTCTTAATCTCGAACCGCAATCCAAAAACTTATCACTCGAATTTAAAATCAAAATTACGAAAAGAAATGCAAAATACCTGCAATTCGACGAGTTTGGAGGGCTGATTTGAAGTGATGGATCGTTGGCTTATATTAATCGAGGGTGGGAGATGGTTTGGGTGTAATTCGAAGCGAGCAGTTGGGTTAAAGTCTCGAGATAAGCAAATTTGCTTCAGGAAGGTGCCGCTACCATTAACGAGCTCGGTTCAGAAAGTGTGAGCAATGAAAAGAAATGAAGGGCCAAAAGGTATTATATAGTTAAATGAAGGGCCAAATGGGCCAGTCCGATCCAATCTTTATGAACTAGCCAACAATTACTAAATCATACACCATCGACCCATAGCTAAATGACCTGTCATTGTATACATTTCAGAATTCATTTTTTTTCAAACAAAAAAATTTATAAATTCCGAGGGGAAAAATGTTATCCACAAATTGTTGTACACAATATGGGTCGAACCGGACCATAAGAAGACTGGTTCGGCCTGTTCTCAAAGCACACAGATCGTTCTGTTCAATAAGAGGTGGATCGGTTTGTCAGACAACGAATGGATCGGGTCGAACTGTTATCAAGGAACGGATCGGGTTGAACTGTTTTGAAGGTATAGATCGGTATGTCCATCTCTAAAGTGGGTCGACGTGTTCTGTTGCATTTGGATCGGATCGGGCCTATTCTGGATTAGGAAAGTACAAAGGGCGGGAGACAAATCATCATTTGGGTCGACATAATTTGGATCGAATAAGACTGATATCGGACCGAGATGAATCTGGATTGGATTGATACAGGAAAACTGGTCATTAGCTGACAACAACTAGCAGTGGCATTTTCGTAAATGCTCAATAGCCCGATCCAAAACCTGAAGAGCTATATTTCACTCATTCCTCACTCCTATAACTAGGTGTTCAACTTCGATTCAGGGGGGAGGATGGGGAATGACCCCGAAGGGCTACTGAATCCAATTCTCGACCTTTTCTAAGGAATTCGTTCATTTCCAACCACTTCTAATCGAAGATCAAACTCCGAATCCATCGTGAAGCCATGGAAATTCATCAAAGTTCATGAGAAAGTCTAAATTCGTCCAATCACCTACCACCTTTGAAGAATTCTATCAAATCTCTCTTTAATCATTTCTAAGAGATCTAAGAGAGAAGTAGTGAGGCCTAATGATGAATGCAATGAGAGAATATGCTTGCTTTGTAACTCTTGATGTGATAATGGAATCATTCTTTAAAGTGGATGTAGATCACACTTGATCGAATTACTATAAAATAATGTGTTCTCTATTTGCATTCTTACTATTATGAGGCTCCATTTTCTCCATTTTCCACACTTTGTGGAGTATTTGCATTACTTTTGGTGTTGATTCTAATTTCGTGATCAACAACTAATAATAAATATTTTAATTAGGTGTGAGTGGGTTTAATCACCCACCTTATTTTTAGCCCAAAAATTAACAATTTTAGATCAATCGGCGATAGCTCCATATTGTCCAGAATTTTGATATGTTCCCAACGGATCCAACCGTGAGTCAATCTAAGGCCGTATGCAAAAGTTATTCGTATTAACACACTTGAATTTAAAAATAAGAACAAAACATAACTAAATATCCTTACTCTATCCTACTCCAGCATGTCATCATAGCCTCACCCCATCTTCCTTTACCTTTTCAATCGGCTCCAGGAGAATTTTTGAACCTATATACTGCCATTTTCCCAAAATCACGCATGAAATCTAGGCCATGATTTGACGATCTGATTTCACCATAAGTTGCGCCGCCCTGAACTCCACCCCTGCCACATGTACGGCCACCTCCCTCGATCTTCATTGTTCCCAAAACCCTCTATTAAGCAATGCCTTCATGGCCAAATCTCGATGAATCCGTGTAGAAATAGTATCAATCATCCGTATGGATTCGAAGAGCTCGAGAAGCTCTATAATTTTCATGTAGAACATTTATAATACCGTTGAACAGATCAAAAGAAATTAAAGGAAGAAAATTCGAGCTTTTATGGCCATTGGAAAAAGGACGTCGGCTCAGAATATAAAATAGGGTTTTGAATAAAAATAATATAATTTCTCAATTTGCGTGATATTTGAGCCAAAATTCGGACCGAGTCCAAATCAGTACTGCTTACAGCCTAACAATAGATTTTGACGTCTTTTGAACGCAATGGAATAGGTTTCAAAGCCCAATTCCAAAGTCTCTAGCACTTTCTTTTAAAACCTGACTATTTAATTAAATTGTACACACAAATTTCTACATGATTTAAATTCTTGCGACTAATCGATTACTCCGATGGTTATGAAATATTAGATCATACAAAAATTTACAATTCCGGATCCAATAAAATTAATTTCATTGAATTCCGAGATTATTTGCAAAATGACAAATTTAACTAGTTCATTAATGTATTAAAATATTCATTTTTTCCTTTGTTAACCATTTAAATCCAATTCAAATGTTTTATTAAATTTATTCAAGTCAAAATGGAACTCATGTAAACGTATAAGTCAACTATCGTTTATTGTGAATCCAATTTTCCTATTTTACAAATTCAAATTTGATTACACCAATAAATTTCATTAAAATATATGAATATTAAATTCAAACTTTCATTGTCAATCAACATAAACAAATCACAAAAATTAAATTATGAATTTATTATTAAATCTCAACTCTCAATATTTAATAGCACAAACCAATCATAGTTACATTTTCAATCAGTGCAGGTTATTACTGGTTTGAAATTCATTATACAATCAAATGGATCTATATTACCACCGTATCCAATAAATTAGATTATCAATATAAAACAAATCTCAAAATTAGTTAATTTATTTTATATTGTTAATTCAATATAAATCTTTAATTTCAACATAAGTGATTTATCAAACATAAATCATTATCTTACATAGCTATTGAAATCCATTGTTTAACAAGACAATTTTAATTCATACCTTATCAATATATGACATAAATCATAAATTTTAATATTTAAAACAAATTTGTTGAAAATCACATTAAATTTAATAATTTAAATTATCAGAAAATCTCGGGATGTTACACTCTCCCATACTTAAAACTTTTCGTCCTCCAAAAGGCGTAGTAAGAAAGTTGTAAATTTGCATATTTAATCATATACTATCTTATTCAACTTAGAAACAATTATCTACACAAAAGTTTAATATAGGTTTGAAAACTCAAATTTTCACAAAATTTTCTAAGTCATAAATTCAAGAAAAATTTCGATAGAGTCTCCTTTGTACGGTTAGCTCCAAAAAACAACAATATAATTATAATCACAAATATACATCTCATCTCAGTGATGAGGCATCCCAAAAATGGGGAAATAATATATAATATCCAAACATTATATATAATCCAAGATACGTACCTTTTGTTGTTGTTATTAGTGACTTAGCATATTTCAAGCAAGTAAAAGCAATATTACGCACAAGCGGTTCAAAAAGAAATTAAGTGTCGTCGGTACCTATTAAAACACCCAGTATCCAAATAAGAACACACACACACACACACACATATATATATATATAAGAAATAAATCTATATACTAAAATAAGCATATATAAAATAGCAAATACAGTCAAAGTGACAAGCTAAACATCCAACGATTAAAATCATACAAACAAGCAAAATAACAAATTTTCAATGTTAATATATTATTTATACGATTCATTTAGTCCATTCCAAATTTGAACATATTCTAATATTAGCTAAACGAATAAACACTAACATGTTCATTATACTCAACTCAACAGGTACAAAAATTTCAAGACCAATTTTAACTCATTATTTCTCAAATTCTATATTATAAACATCCATTTTATTAATATTTTAGTTTTAAATCAGGAATTACCATACCGCGATTTTTCTGGAAATTTGATTTGCACATATTTTAAAATTTACAAGTTGAAATCTAAAATTTTCTTTTTCGTTAGAAAATTATATTCCAATAGATTCGAAAGATTCTTGTTTCAAAGAATTCCGACTTATTTTGGATCCTATATATTCATTTAAACATCAATTTGAAAAATTACGAAATGTAGCTTCGTAATGAGCTCGTTTTAATTAAATTTAATTAATTCGTTCGACCATCGTTATATTTATAAATTATAAACCAATCCACCTATATTTTCACAAACTACCTAAACATTTATTCAACTTGAAAATATCGACTATCTTAAATCGTCAAAGATTCAACCATCTATATCAATACATTTAATTTAATTTAACTAAGTATATATCACTTATTTCATAACTTAAATTTTATTTATATTTATAAACAATCAAAATTTTAATTTTACCTCCATTATCCTTTCTAAAACTTGTATATTATTCAATTGCTTATTCATATAGCATTTTAACTTCTTAATTAATTGGTAAGTTATTCATGCTATAGAAAAGAATTGACTTTTACACAAGTTCAATGGTTACAATTCGTTCAATTCATTATTTCAAATTCTCAAGAGTTTTATTTTAATTATAACTCCCTTAGGTTCATTTTCTTATTTATTACACAAGTTCAACTTGTTTTAATTTGATTCAAAATCATTATTTCACATTTCTAAGAGTTCCAGCTTTAAATTTATTTCTCTTAGATTCGTTTCTTATTTCATAGTTCAAAAGTTTTACAATTTCAAGTTTGGTTCATTTCCTTAATTTGAAAATCATTCATTACTTAAGAACTTAAGAATTCAAAGTTCGGCTTCATTTCCAAATCAAATTTCAAAATATTATATATAGTATATCTTTATATAAACCATATTATAAATGATTTAAATGGATTTCAATTTCTCAAACAAGGTAAAACTTCTAAGTAGTCTCCCCACTTAAGCTCTTGAAAATGAGCGTCGATGATGCGTGCACTCATCACTGAAATCATTTGACAAAAAGGGGGTATACACTAAGTTCAAAAATTCATTTGAAAATGATTTCTATATGAAACAACTTTTAAAATATAAATATTTTATTTCAAACCATTTGCAAATCAATATTACAAAACCACCCGAAATTAAATTCTAAAATTCAGATTTAACTTATTCTTATTTCATTACCAATTAATTTTCAATACTTCATTTTTCTTAAATAATTCGATAACCAATAACTTTAATTATTGATGAATTTAATGATAAATGATGGAAATCTAACATTATCATCAACAAAAATCAAAATTGATAAATTTTCAAATAATTCTTTAGTTATATAAAATATAATTCAAAACAATATTATGTCAGTGAGCCCTATTCGAGTGTTTAGAAATCCCTATCGGTGCCATGGCATCCCAAGTACCGACCAGAATTCATAAATACTCAACGGAACAAACCCACATAATACAAAATTATTTATATCAAAATTACAAGTACACTCTCTCATATACACTCAAACTCATTCTAGGGTATTACTACCCCATCTCTAATGAGTTAATCCTAAATAGAGCCAGGGTTCTCGCTAAACCAAAGCTCCGATACCAAATGTAACAACCTTGATTTTTGACCGTTCAAATCGACAATAATCCTCAACTGTCAACTTAAACAAATCAAAAATACAGATAGTTATTGGGATTTATATAGGAAAAAGAAGAAAGGAAAGACAAATACAGAATCTCACAGCGGAAGGACAAAATATGAAAAATAAATAACAGTTCATGAAGTTGTTAAAAACATACATTTGATTATACGCTTACAACGATTATCAGAGTTAACTGTTACACAACATACTAGTATCTACAGTGGAATAATAATAATAATACGTCTGTCAAGCTCCAACTTCATCTTTATAATAGTGTATTCGATAAATGAAAAACTTAGGCTGACCCAAGCGCAAATAAAAGAAATAAAACTCAGATCAGAACTAAAATATTTTCTTATCAGTTGAATCAAATTCGTGTGACAATATGAGTGCAATAACTTGAAAGATGTTATAGGAATTTCCATCTCCTGAGGATTCGTTAAACTAGAAACCATATAATGTAATACGCTATTAAAATAGTGTCTATCCAGTAAAGTAAAATATCAAAATAGCGTAAGCGGGATTACATTTTTACCCTTTCACCGTTTATAATACCATAGTCTATATAGATACTGTAAAGTCTACAGTAACGTAGTGGCTATCAGAGGGCACTCAATAGGTACGGTACAAATCAAAATCGTAGGGGGCTCAATCAGGATAATATGACAAGGCACACAAGGAATACCCACGTTAGGATTCTACCGATGTACGCCCGTACGGGTGGTAACGCATATCCGTGACTACTGCCCACCTCGAACAACACTCCCATAGTAAAGGGTGGCCACCAATCAAATCACAAAGTAATATACATGGTTCGAAGAAGTGTGTCCGTTAGGAGGTGCGACCTCACTTAGTCATGGTATAGCACCTGTTTTAGTCATTTTAATTATGACCCGAAGGTCAAGGCTATCCATCATCGTTCTCTTTCTTCAAATCCAGTAATCGCCTCCAAATCCATCCAACTTCATTCTGAAACTCCACCGCGTACATAGTTGTTAAAGTGGCTTTCGATCCTGGTCTCTTTAACAATCAAACATTTAAATTTTTCGCACTGGTCAGTTCTTTTACTTTAAAAGAGTTTCATGTTTCATGTCAAAATATCATATTTTTCTTTAAACTCGTTTCAATAGTTGAGATAGATCATTTCATATTAAAATCTCCTTTTAAACCGAACTTAAAATTCTGAAACAATTCCAACTTTAAAATAATTTGAATATAAATATATTAAATATATTTAAAATAGTTTAGATATATAATTGAAATGGTTTGAAAATAAATAATTTTTATTTAAAATAGAAATTTCAGATTTAGTAAAATCTATTGTTAAAATATTAAGATAGTTTATAAACAAATAGTTAATTATTAAAATGGTTTATTTAAAATAAGTAATAAAATAAAATTGTTATAAGATAAATAGTTTATAAAGAAAATAATTATTATAAAAATAGTTTACAAAATGGTTTAAAATATTATAGTTGGAATTAGAATCGTTTCTTCAAAATTTAACCAAACTGGAAATTATATTCCAGTTTCAAATTAATTCGACTAAATTTCGTCATCTTAATTCAAAAGGATTTGACTTCCCATTTATATTCCAATTTGATTCAATAGTACCCTGAATTTTAGGTCCAATTTAAAATTTATTTTTAATGAATTTTACATGAATTTGAAGTTGAATTTAAAAAATCAATAACTTGAAAACGATTGCGTTGTTAAATATAAATTTAAATATAATAAAATATTGGTTTCGAAATTTGACAAGATTTTTAAGATGTATGTTTATTTTAATTTATAGAATTTGTTTGTAATTTTTATTTTGGAAAATAAACAACTATTTGTTTGAAATATTTTGCGTCCTATATAAGTGTTTCCAATATTTCATGGAATAAGTTGATTTGTCTATTTTATTTTATTTTTGGGATCGTGGCGGATTGCTTGTCACAACGATATTTTTATTTTGTCATTAGCCGTTCGTATGCAAACCGAATTTTATGTAACAGATACACAAAATTTTATAATATAAAAACACATATTTAATACACCCTGTCATACATTTAAAATTTCCACTGCATGGACACACGCACGTTGTCACCTGCCACTTTTATCATATCCTCTGCATACAACTTAGCCTTCCGCACATGTTTGTTCATTTTATAATAGAAAGAAAAAAGATTGTCCATCCAAAGTCCAAACTTACATGCGCAGTACACATTTTCTTAGGAAAGAAGTAAACGTTGAGTCCGAGTTTGTTGACACCAAATTTGTGGTGTCAACGTGACCTCGTGTAACACCCCGTATTTTCTATGAACATTAAAGTAATGAATTTTTCTTGAGATAGAGTCCGAGTTTGAATGAATCAGACTCCGTATGAAGAAGTTATGGAGTTCAGAAGATTTCAAGTTCAAGCAGTAATTAAATATAATAATAAATGAAATCAGAAAACAGTTCAAATTTCAAAATCTGGCAAGAGCGGCCTGAGCGGGAAATTTCCCGCTCAGAGGTGTCGACCCCTCCCCCAGGGGAAGTCGACATAGGTGTCGACCCCCCAATAGGGGAGTCGATATAGGTGTTGACCCCCCTATAGGGAGTCAACCCCTCCCAGATCCAGCTCCTATGGCGAATTTTTATAGTCCTATGATGATGTGGCCTTCTCTGATTGGCCAATGACTGATTTCTGAGTATTACAGCATATGTGTCATGCTATGGTTAGCTGGATGACACATCTCTTTGATTTGATGGCTCTGATTCCCCTAGACTAATCTAAAGGCTTGAATTAAACCTAGACTTTGTTATAAGTGAAAATAAGGCTCAGGTCCCTAAAAGCAAACTTAATTAGGCTCACATCCAGTGATTAACTTATTATAAATTAGGTCCCTATTTTTCAAAAGTTGCGAAATAAATGGAAAAAAAAAGTAAAAAAAATACGAAAATTATTATTTAAATAAATTATTCATTCGACCATTAATTCAGTTTAAAAAAATCATAAACATGTAAAAAAATAAAATCAAACAAGAAAAAAACAGCGAAAAATGCAGTTAAATGCATAATATTATGCACAAATTCCAATTTTCTGCAGATATATATGCACAAATTCAAAACCATGAAATTCAGTTATTTTTATTTGCGTTCGGCTGTGCAAATAATGCGAAATTATGCACACATATGTGCAACAAATCTGCAGGCAAAACGTTTGCCTATTTTGTGCATATGCAATTATTGCGTATAAGTATGCAACTATTGGCATATTTTGCATATATATATGCAACTTTTTGCTTTCAATTTCCGTGGACTGCTGCAATTATTTTACGATTTTAGATTTTTTTTTTATACATGGCCGCACATTTTTTTTTTGGTAAAAAGCGAATGAGCAAAGGGAGCGAAGTGGGTAGGCTAGACGTGAAAGTAAGGAGCGGATCCTTGATTGTAGGAGGCGGCTGTTGAAAAATAGGGACCGGAAATGTATATGAAACTTTGAGCGGGGTTTTTTTTTTTTGAAACTTAATAGGGACCTCTAAAAAACGCACCCTTGTTATAATCACCCCAAACCTCAACCCTAGAACTCATTCTACGAAGCCGTCATGCTATTCGTCTACAAACTGGCCTAGCCTCCATCCATCTACCCCAAACTAGAGAATCAAATTCAAACTAGAAATCAATTAGAAGAACTAGAGAATCAAACGTCTACATCAAAGGAAAGCTTTTCAAATTCAGAAATCAGATCCTAGAAATCAAGATCCGTCCTTTTTCTGTAAGTACAGTTATTGTTTATATGTGAACACCTAATAAGAAATCACGACTGTAATAACTGGATCTAGAACTATGCCTAATTCTATTCGTGCCTATCCTTTTGTCAATTTTGAATTGCCTATGCCTATGAGACTATTGTGATTGATGTAATGACACCTATCGTGCCTATGAGAATATTGTGATTGATGTAATGACACCTATCGTGCCTATGAGACTATTGTGATCGATGTAATGACACCTATCGTGCCTATAAGACTATTGTTATTGACATAATGAAACCTAACATGCCTATGAGACCGTTGGATTGATAAAATGGAACTTATCATGCCTATGGGACTGTTGTGATTGATTTATCATGTTGTACATCGTATGCCTATGAGACTATTGGACTAACACAATTAAACCTACCATGTTGTATATGCAAATTACATGATAAGTTATGTTCATACATGCTTACATGTTTAGATCCAAGCTAGTACCCATGTTTAAGATCTATATAAGTTCATGCTTATACAATTAGATCTGTGCTAGTTCGCATGTTAAATGGATCTAATTTAAATGTAAGATCACGTTCATGTGCTTAATTGAGTTTATGTTGTTCTATCCCAAATGTATACTACACATGTTGATCTATATTGTTTATGCCTGTTGGAATGTTACATGCCCCTTTCTTCTCCCCTTTGTTTATAAGTTAGGCTAATTTGCGAGCCTAACGTTCTATGTGAATTATGCGAACGAATAACGAAGGAGACGTTGGGGAAAAATATTAAACTACATGCTATTAGCATAGATTGGCTCATAATCATGTAAATAATTAGTAGCATGAAATGGTAGAATTTGTATACCTAGAATTATGGACATAATTTAGGGGGTAAATGGACATGACTTGATTTGACAACACTTGTGGATAATTTACATATGAACATAAATGGTAAATATGTAAATTAATTAAAAGACGAATATGCCTAACCCGAGGTTAGATTGAGTTGCGGTGTAAGACTGCATGGAACTGCCCGACACATCCAGCAACCGTAACAATATAGATCTAATGTGAGAGGTTAGCACATTAAGCCCAAAACCCCGAGGTTAGATTGAGTTACGGTGTAAGACTGTCCGGAACCGCCCGGCACATCCAGTGACCGCAACAATATAGATCTAATGTGAGAGGCTGTTGCTCTAATGAATGAATTAAAGCTAAGAAACAGACAGGCTAAGAATGGTAGGGTTAAGTAACACAAGAGAGCAACACTTAACCAATATAACATGATGTGTGATAGGGTTAAGTAACACAAGAGAGCAACACTTAACCAATATAACATGATGTGTGATCGGGTTAAGTAACACATGAGAGCGACACTTAACCAATATAACATGATGTGTGATAGGGTTAAGTAACACAAGAGGGCAACACTTAACCAATGTAACAGGACAAGTGGTAGGGTTAAGTAACACAAGAGGGCAACACTTAACCAATGTAACATGACCAGTGGTAGGGTTAAGTTAAAACTTAACCAATGAACGAGTGGGGTTAAGTTAACGGGAAACACTTAACCAATATAATATGATGAATGAACAGGGTTAAGTTAATAGAAAACACATAACCAATTACAACATGATGAATGAGAAGGGTTGAGTTAATAAGAAACACTTAACCAACATGACATGACGTGTGGATGGGTTAAGTTAACTTGAATGCATGGGTAACACTTAGCCAATTTGGGGGGTATACGAATAGACACTAGAAAACCCTAGTAACGGGGACCCATTTCAGCAGTCACCCACATAGATGTATCACAGTACCCTGAAACTAGGCAGGGTGGGGCACGATTACTGGGCTGATTATAAGCGATCATAGTAGCGGCAGGGGGTGCAGCAGGGTAGTTCCGACGATGTATGGGTGTGTACGTGCTCTGGTATGGAAAATCAGGCACTAGGCATCAGTAGTATACACTGTGCATCTAGAATTTGTGTTGGGTTGCTGTCATAGAGATTGATACATCTTATGGTGGGACCAGCACAGGGTGTCTACATGCAAGAGAGGGCCGATCAACACAGACACAAGGAAAGTTAATACAAGTAGGGAGCCGATCGATAGGGTAGTAAGGGTACATCTAACATCTTCATGGCAATTAGGCTGGTTGAGGTAAGATCCTTATACTAGATGTACACCTGAAGGCTACCACAATTGCGGGGTTGGGATCACCTTATTTTATAACACAGGATACTACTTGGGACACTAGAAGGGATTACGAATCGTTCTAAAAAAGACACTAGTTAGGATGCTAGTTGGGTGGTGCAGATAAAATAGGAAATCAGAGAAAGAACCAAAGCGCATTTAGTGTATCTTACCTTGTCATATCTAACGATAGTCATTTGTTGTCTTGCTATGCTATTCATCACAGTTATGTCTGGTATTCAGTTTATTCATGTCATGATCCTTTTGCCTATTTACATGCTAAATAATCACTGGACCTACCAGACTTATGTCTGACCCGTTTTCTTTCGCCTACTTTTCTTTCGTTCCCCCCTCCCCCCCCACCCCCTCTTGTTCACAGGGAGGAAATATTACCACTTAGCTCAGTTTTCTTTCCAAGCTCAAGGATAGTTGATGAATTGCTTTGGACTCTCTTTTCCACTGCTATGGCTGGATCATGCTTTATTGGGGAATATCATTGTTATTTTCTGCTTCTTTATTTTGTTAAACAAGACAGATGCTTTGTTGTAATGGGTAACTGTGGTTTGGTGTTGGAAAACAAATCTTTGTACAAACTGTTTTACCAAGCTGCTGTTTTATCAATAAAGTAAAGTTTTATATATTTTCCGCTGTTTAAAATTTTGTCTGTAATGTAGTTTATCTGTTCTATACACTTATGACGCTCCACTAAAGTTAATGCGTTCCCTTTGTGAGTGACCTTAACGGAGGTGTGGTGTTACATGTGGTATCAGAGCTAAAAGTTACAAGAATAGATAAAAGATTTTTCAAAAGCATAAGAAGTATTTTCAAAAATATGTTTTAAAGAAGCATTTTTCAAGAGAAAAGTATTGTTTTAAAAAAAGCATATTCCCCAAAGCCATGAGCACTATCTTTCAATTCTCTATTTGAATCTCCTCTTCCTTTCTTTCCGCCATAGTTTCGAAGGCATACGGCACATGTCGAGGGCGAAGTAGTGCCCAACCTCCATCTGTAGCCGTAGTAGTTTCACCTGCGGCTAATTTTCTTTCAAGCCTTATAAGTTACCGTGCGATGGAGGTAGCTTTGAGGAACTTGTCAACAAGCTACACAAGGATAGTAAGAATAAGAATAAGGGAGTTTGGGCTAAGGAGCACAAGCCCAAGGATAAGAATCTTGTTGATATGGCTTAATCCACGCAGAAGGAGAAAGGTGAAAAGAAAGAGGCCAAAGTGGAAGAATCACAAACAAGGGATTGGAATACAAGAAGAATGGAAGAAATAGTAGATCCCGCAACTAGAGGGAGTGTCTTTTCTATGGTATACTGGGTCATTTAATTGTAGGAAGAAGAAGGCATGGTGTTGTTTTCAGTATGATGGAGCAGGGCATTTTATCAAGGATTGTCGAAGGACAAGGACAAGGGCAAAGGACATAATCTTCTAGTGGGCAATTGCATGCCCTCACTGCTAGTGTACCTATGAGAGGTAGGAACATTTCTGTTGAAAGTTTAGTTTTTCTTTTCAATCATCATGTTAGAACATTGTTCAATTATGGAACTTCACCTTCTTTTCTATTTGTTTCCGTAATTGAGTCTTTGCACCTTAGTACTTGTATAGTAGAAGATTCCATTATTGTCTCAAATCTAATTGATGGTTCGGCTCATTTATCTGTGATTTGTTTGGATTTGGGAATATCTATACTAAGCGCTGAGTTTAGATATAATGCTTACGTTTTTGGTTTCATGGGCTATGGGTTGATTCTAGGGATGGATTGGTTATCCAGTAATGGTGCCATTCTCAATTGTGAAAGGAGGGTAGCTAGACTTTTGACTTGCCTCGGTAATACCCTCGAAATCTCATGTAACCCTAAGGGTTCTGTCATGCTTAGTTACCTAGAATCTCCTGATGTATCTGTTGATAATTTGCAATCTGTTTAAGTGGTCCATGTGTATCTCGATGTCTTTGATGAAGTGAAGGGTTTACCCCCAAAACGTGAAATAGATTTCTGCATATACTTGATTGATAACGCCAACCCAGTTGCATTACCCGTAAAACACATGGCTCCTACGGAGAGGAAGGAGCTTAGCAAGCAAGTTAAAGGGTTGCTTGAGAAGTGGTTTATTTGGCGAAGTATTTTTGAATGGGGTGCTCCAGTAGTATTCGCTACTAAGGTAGATGGTCCACTTCGCTTATGCGTGGATTATAGAGAATTAAACAAGATAACTAAGAAAAATAGGCACCTACTTCCAAGAATAGATGATTTGTTTGACCAGCTTGTAGGTGCGTCTGTTTTTTCCCAACTAGATTTGGCTACAGAGTTTCATCAGCTAAGAGTAGCCGAGGACAATATAGACAAGACTGCTTTTAGGACCCCGACGTTTTCTTTGAGTAGCTCGTCATGCCTTTCGGTATCAACGAATGCACCCGCTTATTTTGTTGACTTGATGAGTAGGGTGTTTAGGGAGTTCCTTAATAAGTTTGTAGTACTCTTCGTGGATGATATCTTGATTTTCTCAAAGAACGAGGAAGAGCATGCTTTGCATTTAAGAGAAGTCATGGATACACTTCGAGCACAACAACTTATGGTGAAGTTTGTTGAGACAAGATTTTGATCGATGCCAACATATAAAGGTGCAATGAAGATCATTTCATAGTGCTAAGGTTTTTGTACTTTGAGTCGTGTTAGAAATATGTTAAAATCTATCCTCAAAGTATAACACGAATGCACAAAACTTCGTTGCTGAAATCTGTATATTTGAGGAATTGAAAAGTCACAGAAAAAGCCCAAACGGTCCAGGCTCCGATCGGGAAAGAGTGCAGAGTGATATAGACTATGGACCGAAGTCCTCTGGTCCATAGCCAGAAAACGGTCGACCGCCCAAAAAAGGACCGGTCAACCGGTTTTACTGTGTTTGCACATAACGGCTATTTTTTTTATTCTTTAAATTTCCAGAAACTTAACCAGTCGACCGATGATTTTCAACCAGTCGACTGGTTCCAAACAGCAAGCTTTTTTATGAAGGGTTGCTTCCATTCATCAAGAGTTTTCTCTTCAATTTTCAATGGAAACGGATGCAATCTTTTGTAGAAACTCTTCATGGAGGAATGCAACTATTCTAAACTATAAATAAACTTGAAATCTTACTTTCAAATTATCGATTCTTGCTCTAATTTCTGATCTTACTTTCTAAATACTCTTGCATTCTAAAAGCTCTCAAATATTTCAATTGCTTATTGAATCATTGAAATTATTTCATATCTCTTGATTCAATAAGTAATATACTTCCTTCAATCTTCACATACACATTATATACTTGAGGATAAGCTTATAGGAAGGGTGTACTACAAGTGACAAATCCGTGTTTTTAAGAACACATATTGTCAAACTACAAGATTATTCATCTTGGTTGAAGTCTTGTGTGTGATCAGGCAAGTGTTGAAGTCCTCGGTGTTGTTAGAGACGTGAAATCCCGTTCGGTAGCTCGGGTGTTGTAAACCTGTTCCTCCGGGTGAAGTGAGGTTGTTAGTGAAAATCCAGAGAGAGGTCTGGGACTGGACGTAGGGCAGTGCTCCGAACAGTATAAAAATCCCTGGTGTGACTTTTCTATTTTACTGCATTTACTATATTTACTTATCTGTGACTAGCTATTAATTTATACTTGAATATTGTTTGTCATATTACACAATCCTTGAGTGTACTAATACTTGACAAGCACATACGCACTCGCACTTTCAAAGTTCTCCAAAAACGTCATTTTGGAGAGAAGAAGTAAGGTTTCTAGGACATGTAGTGTCCAAAGAAAGGATAGCAGTAGATCCCGCAAAAGTAGTTGCGATGCAAGACCGGAAGGTCCCAAGGAATGCAACAGAAGTAAGAAGCTTTCTTGGACTAGCGGGTTAATATAGGAAGTTCATTACGAACTTTGCGAAGGTATTAACCCCACTTACTGGATTAACGAAGGAGAATCTAACCTTTACTCGGGATATTGACTGTGATGTCGCTTTCCAACGATCGAAGAGGGCTCTTACAACGGCCTCAGTTTTGACTTTTACCTTACAGTAGTAAAAGGATTACGGTATGCACGGATGCATGCGGCACGGGACTAGGCGCCATTTTGGTGCGAAAAGGAAGGGTTAGGTCATAGCGGATGCCTTAATAAGAAAAAGGTTGACTTCATGTCCTCTTTATGTGAAAAGGAAAAGTCCAGAATACATATCCACCTTTGATTTTAAAACCTTCGGTTAAGTTAATAGTTGGCATCGCTAGGAGTAAGACCTACGCTTTTGGATCAAATATGGACTTCACAAAGAAAAGACTCTCAGATAGTTGACGCAGTGGATAAGTTAAGAAGAGACCTCTAATCACCTCAATAACTGCACTTGGTAACATGGTTAGCATCTTTTTATTTTCAATAGATAGTTCTTCCACATGGAATACTCTCTAGTGAATTTTGAAGACCCTTTGAGGAAATGTTAGCATGACACAATAGAAATAGTAGTCCTGAGTATACTAGAAGGAGAAGAGGTGGAACGAGAGGTGACAGTGAAATAAGTTCCAACTCATATTTTGGAAACAGAAATAAGAAGCTACACAATCGTGAAGTTAAGACAGTCAGAGCACAATAGGGTGAATCTCAAGAAGATGCGATTTAGAAGAATGAAGACTAGGTACGCTCATCATACCCTTTTTGAGGGTATATCCTTGATCTCTCTTTTTCTGTAAAGTTTATTTACATGCTAGTCTTTATCTTTTAAGTATATCCTCTTGGTCTTATCCTCGATCCTTAGGTAGAAGCCAATGGATGTAAACATGTGTTTGAGACATGTTATGTTTTTTGGATGCAAGTGGATGTAAGTGTTTGCTAGTGGTTGCTCGTGGATGCATATACACACACACTAGGACTAGATCGGCTCAGTCACTTTCATATTGCATATGCATATATGTATTTATATATGGATTGGAACTTGATGTGTTGTCACGTGGACGTTGCATTTGTATGGATGATTGTGCACTCATGTTGAAGTTACGAAATAAGATTAGGAAAAATTGCATACATGATGGACTCATAGCACCGACATGATTCGCATCAAGGAGTTCAACTGAATCAGTAGACCGCCTGATTTTGCATTAGATAAGGACATATACACACACTATGCATATGATCATGAAAGCATTAGAAATATTTTAAGGACAATGGATGCCTATGATTGATGGTTGAGTAGATGGATGATGGATGTTAGGATACATTCTTCTTAACTTAGAGATTTCGGGGACGAAATCCTTTACGGAGGGGAGAATGTAACACCCTGCATTTTCTGTGAACATTAAAGTAACAAATTAATAAATACTTAATTTTAAAAGTGGGAATTAAGGGAAACGGGTTACGCCATTGCGTTCATCTCGGAATTCTGGTTGAGATAGAGTCCGAGTTTGCGTGAACCGAGCTCCGTATAAAGAAGTTATGGAGTTCAGAAGATTTCAAGTTCAAGCAGTAATTAAATATAATAATAAATCAAATCAGAAAACAGTTCAAATTTCAAAATCTGGGAAGAGCGTCCTGGGAGGGAAATTTCCTGCTCAGGGGTGTCGACCCCCCCGGGGGAGTCGACATAGGTGTCGACCCCCCTATAAGGGATTCAACATAGGTGTCGACCCCCCTGTAGGGAATCGACCCCTCCCAGATCTAGCTCCTGTGACGAATTTTTATAGCCCTGTGACGATGTGGCCTTCTTTGATTGGCCAATGACTGATATCTGAGGTATTAAGGCATATGTGTCATGCTATGGTTGGCTGGATGACACTTCTCTTTGATTTGATGGATCTGATACCCCTAGAATAATCTAAAGGCTAGAATTAAACCTAGACATCTATATAATCAACCCAAACCTAAACCCTAGAACTCATTCTATGAAGCCGTCATGCTGTTCGTCTATAAACTGGACTAGCCTCCATCCATCTACCCCAAACTAGAGAATCAAATTCAAACTAGGAATCAATTAGAAGAACTAGAGAATCAAACGTCTACATTAAAGGATAGCTTTTCAAATTCAGAAATCAGATCCTAGAAATCAAGATCCATCCTCTTTCTGTAAGTACAGTTATTATTTAGATGTGAACACCTAATAAGAAATCACGACTGTAATAACTGGCTCTAGAACTGTGCCTAATTCTATTTGTGCCTATCCTTTTTCAATTCTGAATTGCCTATGCCTATGAGACTATTGTGATTGATGTAATGACACCTATCGTGCCTATGAGACCATTGTGATTGATGTAATGACACCTATCGTGCCTATGAGACTATCGTGATTGACATAACGAAACCTAACATGCCTATGAGACTGTTGGATTGACAAAATGGAACCTATCGTGCCTATGGGACTGTTGTGATTGATTTATCTTGTTGTACATCCTATGCCTATGAGACTATTGAACTAACATAATTGAACGTACCATGCTGTATATGCAAATTACATGATAAGTTATCTTCATACATGCTTACATGTTTAGATCCAAGCTAGTACCCATGTTTAAGATCTATATAAGTTCATGCTTATACAATTAGATCTTTTCTAGTTCACATGTTACATTCATGTGCTTAATTAAGTTTATGTCGTTCTATCCCAAATTTATACTACACATGTTGATCTATATTGTTTATGCCTGTTGGAATGTTACATGTCCCTTTCTTCTCCCCTTGTTTATAAGTTAGGCTAATTTGCGAGCCTAACGTTCTATGTGAATTATACGAACGAATAACGGGGGAGACGTCGGGGAAAAAATATTAAACTACATGCTATTGGCATAGATTGGCTCCTAATCATGTAAACAATTAGTAGCATGAAATGGTAGAATTTGTATACCTAGAATTATGGACATAATTTAGAGGGTAAATGGGACATGACTTGATTTGACAACACTTGTGGATAATTTACATATGAACATAAATGGTAAATATGTAAGTTAATTAGAAGATGAATATGCCTAACCCGAGGTTAGATTGAGTTGCAATGTAAGACTGCCCGAAACCACCCGACACATCCAGCAACCATAACAATATAGATCTAATATGAGAGGTTAGCGCATTAAGCCCAAAAAACTAGGTTAGATGGAGTTGTGGTGTAAGAATGCCCGGAATCTCCTGGCACATCCAGCGACCTCAACAATATAGATCTAATGTGAGAGGTTGGTGCTTTAATGAATGAATTAAAGCTAAGAAACGGACAGGCTAAGAACGGTGAGGTTAAATAACACAAGAGAGAAACACTTAACCAATATAACATGATGTGTGATAGAGTTAAGTAACACAAGAGGGCAATACTTAACCAATATAACATGATGTGTGATAGGGTTAAGTAACACAAGAGAGCAACACTTGACCAATATAACATGATGTGTGATAGGGTTAAGTAACACAAGAGGGCAACACTTAACCAATGTAACATGACAAGTGGTAGGGTTAAGTAACATAAGAGGGCAATACTTAACCAATGTAACATGACCAGTGGTAGGGTTAAGTCAACACTTAACCAGTGAACGAGTGGGGTTAAGTTAATGGGATACACTTAACCTGTAACAACCCGTATTTTCAATAACCTGTAATAACATAAATCGAGGCAGAATTTAATTCTAAAATGGGAATCAAGGGAAACGGGCTATGCCATTGCGTTCGTCTCGGAAAAATACGCGAAATAGAGTCCGAGTTTTCGAAAATCGGAGTCCGTATGACCAAGATATGGCCTCGCGAAGTTTCACGAAAATTCCCAAATTAAAGTATACTTAATTAAGTGAAATGGGTTGTGTAGATATATATATATATATATATATTGATATATATATATATATATATAATTGAAAATTTAATAAATAAATATGCAAAAATGCTCAAAACAGCGAATTGGGAGAGGGGAATAACCGAACCGGCCGATTTTTGAAGTCGACCCGAGCCCGCTGGGTCGACTAGGGGTTAATCCAGGGTGTTTGGCTGTCAACCCGTGGGCCGATTCGCTCAAGTGCAGATTTTGCATTTGAATGGTTCTCATGGTCCATCTTTAATCTAAAGGCCCTAGATGGTTCCTACACTTGACTTCTTCCCCAAGACATGCTTTGATGGCTTGGATTGAATCTAGGGTTAATCCTATGGCCTAAAACACTTGCCTAATCTATAAATAAGACCCTAACCTACCCTAATTCATTCATAATTAAACCTAGTGACTAAACTATGGCAAAATGCTAGCTCTCATGGCCTCCACTAATTTTATGAAGAGGGTTGCATACTAATCACTCTCTAATCAACTTCTAATCCCTTCTTAGCATCTTAATCTTCTTCATTTGGTGTTCAAAGTTGCTAGTTGTGAGTTTCTATCACTTTGATGATCTTTTGGTAAACTAATTAGATGAGATGTGATGAGATTTATGGTTTTGTATGTGGGTTAATGAGCTTTGAATCATATGATATGATGTTAGCATTAATCTTATGTTTATTCATGTTGAGTATGTAAGCTTATGCAAGTTTAATATGATGTATGTTATGTTTGCATGATGCTAAATATGCAAGTTGTGGGCTATGTAATCATATGCATGTTATGCAAGTTCATGGTAATATGCTATGCAAGTTACATGTATGTAAATATGCAAGTTACATGTTTGTTAATATGCAAGTTACATGTTTGTTAATATGCAAGTTACATGTTTGTTAATATGCAAGTTACATGTATGTAAATATGCAAGTTACATGTTTGTTAATATGCAAGTTACATGTTTGTTAATATGCGAGTTACATGTATGTAAATATGCAAGTTACATGTTTATTAATATGCAAGTTCATGATGACACATTATGCAAGTCTATAAGCTAATATGCAAGTTTGTTATGCAAAATGAATATGTAAGTTATGTGACATATTATATGCAAGTTATGTGACATGTTATGCAAGTTCATATGCAAGTTATGTGTTTGTTAATATGCAAGATGGCACCTTTGAAACATGTTCATTCATATGCAAGTTGACACCTTTTATATGTGTTATATCATGAACGAAATTACGTGGGAACGATGGGGTAATTAAATGCATAAGTTAATAAGATTGTGTGAAATTAATATAATTATGCATAACACAAAATAAATAAACATAGTATGGGAATTTGCCTATTTGGTTAGGTGTACCCATACTATGTGTTGGGAATTTACCTATTGAGTTAGGTCTACCCCATGGGAATTTACCTATTAAGTTAGGTCTACCCATGTTAAGAAAACTTGATTAATTAGGGATAATTAATATAAAATTATGAGGGTGATTAATTAGGTGTAATTAATTGACTAAGACACGAGGTTGGACTCAGTTGTAGCGTAAAACTGCCCGGACCCAACCGGCTTAACCAGTTGCTACAAATGTTAGCCCAATGTGAGAGGTCTTAGGCACAAACTAAATACGTAATTAATGTAAAGACACGAGGTTAGACTCTGTTATGACATAAGGCTGCCCGGACCCAACCGGCTTAACCAGCGGTCATAAAAGACAGTCTAATGTGAGAGGTCTTTACAAAGGTTACGTTCTTAATTAATTAATTAAGAAACACTTAACCACATTAGCATGTAGAGGGACATGAGGGGTTAAGTGGGTGCCTCGGGTGGCATGAGAAAATCTAGTGGTTGCCTTGGGTGGCAATAGAAAATACGATTAGAATACTTAACCAAAATGGAACATGTAATTAAAACATGATTAAAGGGTTAAGTGGGATATACTAGAAAAAGGGACAAGCTTAGGTGGGTAGCTTGTGGAGGCCCATTTCAACCAGTAACCCATACGTATCTTTGTGGGCTCGACCCATGTCGAGGACGGGACACGCATACTGGGCTTGACTGTAAGAGGCAAACGGGTTAGCGGTGGCAACGCAAGTCCAACGGGCTTCATATGCGTGAGTGGGCCCGGGCTGGTAGGTAAGCCGTTGTTGCATCGAGTAGATATAAGCCGTGCACCTTTAGTTTCATCAGGTTGCCACATTGGGGAATGATACATCCCACGGTGGGGCCAGCACGGGCATCTACGTTAGGGAGCCGATCGAATGGGAAGTAGTGTGTACACCTAGTGGATTGTAGGGCCCCGTGGCGCCTACTTGGTCACCTAGGGGTACGCAAGTACTAATTAGTAAATTTTATAAGTCCTTGGGTGGGATCAACCTTTAAGTTAGGAACGACTGGTGTGGTGCAGTTTAGTAATTTACCTTAGGGAGGGTAGATGCGTCTTTATCCTTTATCTTCGTTGAGTTGACTGCTTAGGGTAGCCATTCATCCCTATATGCTACCGTATATCAGTTTATGTCTTCTCTGGTTACTTTAACGATTGTATTGTTAAAGTTATAGGACTCGCTCAGACTTATGTCTGACCCCGTTGTTTTTATCTTTTTCCCAACCCTCAGGTCCTACGGTGGATCCTAGCAGTAGTGGAGCTTGATCGGATTGCTGTTCCAGTCTTTAGGAGCTTGGATAGATGTAAAGCTCCAGTTATCCAGTTATCTTTTCTTTTGTTTGGCTATTGTATGAGAGTGGGATTATGTACTTGTTTATTTTGATGGATATTGTACTTGACCTTTATTGTGGTTTTATGATGTAACCAGACATGTTTTACTTCCGCTGTTATGAGATGATGTTTTAAAATTTCAAGTACTATTTATATCTGTCTTGTTGTAATTTTTCTGTTCTATATTCACTAAAATACTCCACCGATGCTATGGCATTCCCTTAGTGAGTGATCATAGCGGGAGTGGGGTGTTACACGTGGTATCAGAGCTTAAGGTTACCAGAACAGATAAAATTTTTTTTCTAAGAGTATTTTCGAAGAAAGTATTTTTAAAAGCATGTCTTCTAAGAGAAAAAGTTTTTGAAAAAGAAAAGCATAATCCCCAATAGCCATATCTTTATCTTTCGGAATCTCCTTTTTGAATCTTTCCTCTTTCGTTTCAGCATGGCTGAAGATCTTAACATCCCGGAGGGTTTAGTTATGCCACTATGGTATAGGAGGTTGCAAGAGGCTAGGGCCGCGGCTGCGGGTCCGGCCAATGCTACTACACCAGAGACAACCGCTCCTCCTCCTCAGCCTAGAGTGGATAATTTTGCTAAGGTTTGCAAGGAGTTCAAGGCTATAGGAGGAAAACCTTTTCTTGGTTCAGAGACTTTCGTAGAGGCTAGAGATTGGCTTAAGGAAGTGGAAGAGTTGCTAGATATCTTTGAAGTGGAAGAGGGAAAGAAAGTCAAGTTGGCGGCTTGGTTAATGAAGGGAGAGGCCTCATTCTGGTGGGAGGTCACTAATGGAGAACGCCCTGTTGACTCTTGGGCAGATTTTAAGCAAAGGTTTGGGGCTAAGTTTCTCTCAAGGGCGGAAGAGAATCTGTTTATGGAGAAGTTCTTGAATTTGAAGCAAGGGAATCTCACGGTGAAAGAATATGTCAACAAATTCAATCAATTAGCAAGGTTTGGCATAGAGTTGGTGAATACACCGGAGAAGAAGGCTTTGAGGTTCGTTAGAGGCTTGAACGAACCATTGCAAGGAATAGCTATGACTCACATTCCTATGGGGGCCACTTTTGAGAAGCTTGTCTACATGGCACTTATGCATGAGGATGATAAGAATTCTAAGGCACCAGAGAAAAAGGGGGATCAGAAGAAACCGCAACAGCAACAACAAGGCAAGGGCGGAAAAGGCAATGGTGACAAAAAGAAAACGAAGAAGAAGTGCTTCAATTGTGGAACACCAGGACACCTTAGTAAGGATTGTCGCAAAAAGAAGAAGACCGGTTGCTTTCATTGTGGTGAAGCAGGGCATCTTGTGAAAAACTGCCCAAAGAAGGGGCAGAAGACGGGGTCTACCTCAGGAGGCCAGGTGCAAGCTCTTATAGCACCACCTCAGTCAGGGGGGCAAGTTCAGGTTCTCTCAGTTCCACCGATTCAGCAGAGAGGTAGAACTATTTCCGTTGAAAGTCTGGTTTTTCTGTTTGATCATCCAGTTCGTACTTTGTTTGACTCTGGCGCATCGCATTCTTTTATCTCATCATCGTTAGTTGAGTCACTGCACTTAAACACCAGTCTAGTTGATGATCCCTTGGTTGTCTCAAACCCAATTGGGGGCTCCATATATCTGTCTATGATATGTTTGGGTTTGAAGATTTCTATACTTAGCGTTGAGTTTAGATGTGATGCTTTTGTATTGGGCTTCACGGGCTATGGGTTGATCTTGGGCATGGACTGGTTATCCAGTAATGGTGCCGTTCTTGATTGCGAAAGGAGAGTTGTCAGGCTCATGACCCGCTTGGGTAACACTCTCGAGATCTCTTGCAATCCCATGGAATCTGTTTTGCTAAGTTATCTTGAATCGCTCGATGCTTCGGTCGAGAGTTTGCATTCTGTCAGAGTAGTCCGGGAATATCCGGATGTGTTTGAAGAAGTAAAGGGTTTGCCTCCGAAGCGGGAGATAGATTTCCGAATTTATTTGGTGGATAATGCCAAACCAGTGTCTTTGCCAGTACGCCACATGGCTCCTCGTGAGAGAAGAGAACTTCATAAGCAAGTAGGGGAGTTGCTTGAGAAGGGGTTCATAAGGCGAAGTATATCGGAGTGGGGAGCTCCAGTAGTGTTTGCCACGAAGGCGGATGGGTCCCTCAGACTTTGTGTGGATTATAGAGAACTTAATAAGCTCACGAAGAAGAATAGACACCCATTACCGAGGATAGATGATCTCTTTGATCAGTTGGTTGGCGCGTCAGTATTTTCGCAGATGGACTTAGCTACAGGGTTTCATCAGTTAAGAGTGGCGGAGGACAGTATAGAGAAGACTGCTTTCCGGACTCCGGATGGTTTTTATGAGTGGCTAGTGATGCCATTTGGGTTGACAAACGCCCCCGCATACTTTGTTGATCTCATGAGTAGAGTGTTCAGAGAGTATCTGAATAAGTTTGTAGTAGTTTTTGTGGATGACATCTTGGTCTTTTCCAAGAATGAAGAAGAGCATGCCTTACATCTCAAGGAAGTGTTGGAGACTCTTCGAGCGCATAGTCTTAAAGCTAAATTCTCTAAATGCCATTTTTGGAGAAGAGAAGTGCGATTCTTAGGGCATGTGGTCTCTAAGGAAGGGATAGCTGTGGATCCCGCAAAGATAGTATCTATCCAGGATTGGAAAGTTCCTAGAAATGCTACCGAGGTAAGAAGTTTCTTGGGGTTGGCAGGATATTATAGGAAGTTCATCAAAGACTTCGCGAAGATATCAGCCCCATTAACCCGCTTGACGAAAAAGAATCTGGTTTTCTCGTGGGATGTAGATTGTAATGATGCTTTCCGACGGTTAAAGAGAGCTTTGACCACCGCTCCAGTTTTAGTGCTCCCGGATGGGAGTAAGCCGTTTGTTGTTTATACCGATGCTTGTGGAACAGGATTAGGCGCAGTCTTGATGCAGGAGGGAAGGGTAATAGCCTATGGAGGGAGACAATTGAGAGTGCATGAGAAGAATTACCCTACCCATGATCTAGAGTTGGCCGCGATTGTTTTCGCACTTAAGTCTTGGCGCCATTATCTTCTTGGTGAGAGATTCGAGTTGTTCACCGACCATAAATCATTGAAGTACTTATTCTCTCAGAAGGATTTAAACTTAAGACAGCAAAGGTGGATGGAGTTCTTAGCATCCTATGATTTCGAGATAGCGTATACCCCTGGTAAGGGTAACGTGGTGGCAGACGCCTTAAGTAGAAAAAGGCTATCTTTGAGTCCATTGTTCGTGGAACGACGAAGCTTGGAGTTTCTTTCTTTATTTGACTTCAGACCTTCTGTTGATTTTGTACCTGGTTTGTTGGCATCCTTGGAGGTTAGACCTACTCTTTTGAGACGGATTGGCGAGGCTCAGCGAGACGACCCACAGTTGGTTGTGTTGGTAGAGAAGCTTATAAGAGGGGAGTCGTCCAGCCATTTGGGTAGATACACCATAGATGATAAGGGATGGTTGCATAGAGACGGTAGACTTTGTGTACCGCAAGATGAGGGTTTGAAGAAGGCTATTTTGGATGATGCACATCGTTCAAGAATGACTATTCATCCCGGTGGAGACAAAATGTACCAAGACATGAAGAGAGTTTTCTTCTGGGCCGGTATGAAGAAAGATGTGGCCGAGTATGTGGCTAGATGCTTAGTGTGCCAACAAGTTAAAGTGGAGCAAAGGAAACCCGGTGGGTTGCTACACCCATTGGAAGTTCCACAGTGGAAGTGGGATAGTGTCTCGATGGATTTCATCGACGGGTTACCGAGATCGAGGAAGGGCAATACGGGAATTTGGGTTGTGGTAGACAGACTTACCAAGAGTGCCCATTTTATACCCGTAAAGAGTAAGAGGACCGCTCCATGGCTTGCTTCAGTCTATGTTAGAGAGATTGTTAGATTGCATGGCGTACCATCCAGCATTGTGAGTGATCGAGATCCTATTTTCACTAGTGAGTTTTGGAGAAGTTTGCAAGAGGCGGTAGGGACTCAGTTGTGTTTGAGCACCGCATATCATCCTCAGACGGACGGTCAGACTGAGAGGGTGAACCGTATCTTAGAAGATCTTTTGAGGCTTTGTATCTTGGATTTTGGAGGTACATGGGAAGAACATCTTCCTTTGGTGGAGTTCGCATATAATAACAGCTTTCAGTCCAGTATTGGTATGGCTCCTTTCGAAGCTCTTTATGGAAGGCCTTGTCGATCTCCTACATGTTGGTGGGAATCTACGGATAAGATCTTGCTTGGGCCGGATATGGTTAGAGAGACTTCAGAGAAGATTGATTTAATTCGAAAAAGGATGAAAGCAGCGCAAGATAGACAGAAATCTTATGCGGATCGGAGAAGGACGGATCTTGAGTTTGAGGTTGGGGACATGGTTTTTGTCAAAGTATCTCCATTGAGAAATGTTGTTCGCTTTGGGTCCGTAGGGAAGTTAGCACCGAGATTTGTTGGGCCGTTTCCTATTAAGGAAAGGATTGGACGGATGGCATATAGGGTGGAGTTGCCCGACAGACTTAGTGGTGTTCATGATGTATTCCATGTATCACATTTGAGGAAGTGCTTACATGAGACCGCGGAGGTGGTAGAGCCGAGCTTGCTTAGAGATGTAGAGGTAGAGCGTGATGCGACGATTCGACGAGCTCCTACTCGCATCCTTGGGTCAGAAACTAGGAAGTTGAGGAACAGAGAAGTTCAGCTAGTTAAAGTGCAATGGGGAGATGACGAAAGCAATGCTACTTGGGAGACGGAAGCAAAGATGCGTTCTTTGTATCCATTTCTTTTTGAGAGTATGTCTTTTAACTTCTCCTTTATTGCTTGTCTAGTACTTATCTTATCTTTAGTATATCCTCTCGCTAATACCTATGACCTTTAGATAGGGTAAAACCTATGGTTGAAACATGTGTTTGAAACATGTTATGGTTGATGGATGCATATGGATGCAATTGTTTGCTAGTGGTTGCTCGTGGATGCATATACACACACATTAGGCACTAGATCGGCTCAGTCACTTCATGTTGCATATTGCATAAATGGATGTGGTAGTTAGATTGATGGATGTATCATGGCTGTGTTATCATATGGATGATGCATTTTTGTGTATGGTTGTGCACGCATGTAGAAATTTGTATGTGTCAATAGGGTTTCGCATACATATTGGATGCATGGCACTATCATGGTTTGCATTAAGGAGGTTTACTGTATCAGTAACCGCCTGATTTTCGCATTAGGTAAGTACATATACACACACTTTTGCATATATCCATCCAGCATTTAGAATCTTGTAAGGACAATGATTGCTCGTGGATGATGCTTTGAGTAGATGGATGATTGGATGGTAGGATACGTTCTTCCTAACTTGAAGATTTCGGGGACGAAATCCTTTAAGGAGGGGAGAATGTAACAACCCGTATTTTCAATAACCTGTAATAACATAAATCGAGGCAGAATTTAATTCTAAAATGGGAATCAAGGGAAACGGGCTATGCCATTGCGTTCGTCTCGGAAAAATACGCGAAATAGAGTCCGAGTTTTCGAAAATCGGAGTCCGTATGACCAAGATATGGCCTCGCGAAGTTTCACGAAAATTCCCAAATTAAAGTATACTTAATTAAGTGAAATGGGTTGTGTAGATATATATATATATATATATATATATATATTGATATATATATATATATATATATAATTGAAAATTTAATAAATAAATATGCAAAAATGCTCAAAACAGCGAATTGGGAGAGGGGAATAACCGAACCGGCCGATTTTTGAAGTCGACCCGAGCCCGCTGGGTCGACTAGGGGTTAATCCAGGGTGTTTGGCTGTCAACCCGTGGGCCGATTCGCTCAAGTGCAGATTTTGCATTTGAATGGTTCTCATGGTCCATCTTTAATCTAAAGGCCCTAGATGGTTCCTACACTTGACTTCTTCCCCAAGACATGCTTTGATGGCTTGGATTGAATCTAGGGTTAATCCTATGGCCTAAAACACTTGCCTAATCTATAAATAAGACCCTAACCTACCCTAATTCATTCATAATTAAACCTAGTGACTAAACTATGGCAAAATGCTAGCTCTCATGGCCTCCACTAATTTTATGAAGAGGGTTGCATACTAATCACTCTCTAATCAACTTCTAATCCCTTCTTAGCATCTTAATCTTCTTCATTTGGTGTTCAAAGTTGCTAGTTGTGAGTTTCTATCACTTTGATGATCTTTTGGTAAACTAATTAGATGAGATGTGATGAGATTTATGGTTTTGTATGTGGGTTAATGAGCTTTGAATCATATGATATGATGTTAGCATTAATCTTATGTTTATTCATGTTGAGTATGTAAGCTTATGCAAGTTTAATATGATGTATGTTATGTTTGCATGATGCTAAATATGCAAGTTGTGGGCTATGTAATCATATGCATGTTATGCAAGTTCATGGTAATATGCTATGCAAGTTACATGTATGTAAATATGCAAGTTACATGTTTGTTAATATGCAAGTTACATGTATGTAAATATGCAAGTTACATGTTTGTTAATATGCAAGTTACATGTTTGTTAATATGCAAGTTACATGTATGTAAATATGCAAGTTACATGTTTGTTAATATGCAAGTTACATGTTTGTTAATATGCGAGTTACATGTATGTAAATATGCAAGTTACATGTTTATTAATATGCAAGTTCATGATGACACATTATGCAAGTCTATAAGCTAATATGCAAGTTTGTTATGCAAAATGAATATGTAAGTTATGTGACATATTATATGCAAGTTATGTGACATGTTATGCAAGTTCATATGCAAGTTATGTGTTTGTTAATATGCAAGATGGCACCTTTGAAACATGTTCATTCATATGCAAGTTGACACCTTTTATATGTGTTATATCATGAACGAAATTACGTGGGAACGATGGGGTAATTAAATGCATAAGTTAATAAGATTGTGTGAAATTAATATAATTATGCATAACACAAAATAAATAAACATAGTATGGGAATTTGCCTATTTGGTTAGGTGTACCCATACTATGTGTTGGGAATTTACCTATTGAGTTAGGTCTACCCCATGGGAATTTACCTATTAAGTTAGGTCTACCCATGTTAAGAAAACTTGATTAATTAGGGATAATTAATATAAAATTATGAGGGTGATTAATTAGGTGTAATTAATTGACTAAGACACGAGGTTGGACTCAGTTGTAGCGTAAAACTGCCCGGACCCAACCGGCTTAACCAGTTGCTACAAATGTTAGCCCAATGTGAGAGGTCTTAGGCACAAACTAAATACGTAATTAATGTAAAGACACGAGGTTAGACTCTGTTATGACATAAGGCTGCCCGGACCCAACCGGCTTAACCAGCGGTCATAAAAGACAGTCTAATGTGAGAGGTCTTTACAAAGGTTACGTTCTTAATTAATTAATTAAGAAACACTTAACCACATTAGCATGTAGAGGGACATGAGGGGTTAAGTGGGTGCCTCGGGTGGCATGAGAAAATCTAGTGGTTGCCTTGGGTGGCAATAGAAAATACGATTAGAATACTTAACCAAAATGGAACATGTAATTAAAACATGATTAAAGGGTTAAGTGGGATATACTAGAAAAAGGGACAAGCTTAGGTGGGTAGCTTGTGGAGGCCCATTTCAACCAGTAACCCATACGTATCTTTGTGGGCTCGACCCATGTCGAGGACGGGACACGCATACTGGGCTTGACTGTAAGAGGCAAACGGGTTAGCGGTGGCAACGCAAGTCCAACGGGCTTCATATGCGTGAGTGGGCCCGGGCTGGTAGGTAAGCCGTTGTTGCATCGAGTAGATATAAGCCGTGCACCTTTAGTTTCATCAGGTTGCCACATTGGGGAATGATACATCCCACGGTGGGGCCAGCACGGGCATCTACGTTAGGGAGCCGATCGAATGGGAAGTAGTGTGTACACCTAGTGGATTGTAGGGCCCCGTGGCGCCTACTTGGTCACCTAGGGGTACGCAAGTACTAATTAGTAAATTTTATAAGTCCTTGGGTGGGATCAACCTTTAAGTTAGGAACGACTGGTGTGGTGCAGTTTAGTAATTTACCTTAGGGAGGGTAGATGCGTCTTTATCCTTTATCTTCGTTGAGTTGACTGCTTAGGGTAGCCATTCATCCCTATATGCTACCGTATATCAGTTTATGTCTTCTCTGGTTACTTTAACGATTGTATTGTTAAAGTTATAGGACTCGCTCAGACTTATGTCTGACCCCGTTGTTTTTATCTTTTTCCCAACCCTCAGGTCCTACGGTGGATCCTAGCAGTAGTGGAGCTTGATCGGATTGCTGTTCCAGTCTTTAGGAGCTTGGATAGATGTAAAGCTCCAGTTATCCAGTTATCTTTTCTTTTGTTTGGCTATTGTATGAGAGTGGGATTATGTACTTGTTTATTTTGATGGATATTGTACTTGACCTTTATTGTGGTTTTATGATGTAACCAGACATGTTTTACTTCCGCTGTTATGAGATGATGTTTTAAAATTTCAAGTACTATTTATATCTGTCTTGTTGTAATTTTTCTGTTCTATATTCACTAAAATACTCCACCGATGCTATGGCATTCCCTTAGTGAGTGATCATAGCGGGAGTGGGGTGTTACATAACCAATATAATATGATGAATGAACAGGGTTAAGTTAATAAAAAACACTTAACCAATTACAACATGATGTATGAGAAGGGTTAAGTTAATAAGAAACACTTAACCAACATGACATGGTATGCGGATGGGTTAAGTTAACTTGAATGGATGGATAACACTGAGCCAATTTGGGGGGTATACGAACAGACCCTAGAAAACCCTAGTAACGGGGACCTATTTCAACAGTAACCCACATAGATGTATCATGGTACCCTGAAACTAGGAAGGTGGGGCACGATTACTGGGCTGATTATAAGCGGTCATAGTAGCGGCAGGGGGTGCAGCAGTGTAGTTCCGACGGAGTATGGGCGTGCATGTGCTCCGGAGTGGGAAAGCAGGCACTGGTCATCAGTAGTATACACTGTGCATCTAGAATTTGTGTCGGGTTGCTATCATAGGGATTGATATACCTTATGGTGGGACCAGCACAGGGTATCTACACGCAAGAGAGGGCCGATTGACACAGACACAAGGAAAGTTAATACAAGTAGGCAGCCGATCGATAGGGTAGTAAGGGTACATGTAACATCTTCATGGCAATTAGGCTGGTTGAGGTAAGATCCTCATACTAGATGTACACCTGAAGGCTACCACAATTGCGAGGTTGGGATCACCTTATTTTATAACACAGGATACTAGTTGGGACACTAGAAGGGAATACAAATCGTTCTATAAAAGACACTAGTTAGGATGCTAGTTGGGTGGTGCAGAGAAAATAGGAAATCAGAGAAAGAACCGAAGTGCATTCGGTGTATCTTACCTTGTCATATCTAACGATCGTCGTTTGTTGTCTTGTTATGCTTATCATCATGGTTATATCTGGTATTCAGTTTATTCATGTCATGATCCTTTTGCCTGTTTACATGGTAAATAATAGCTGGACTTACCAGACTTATGTCTGACACGTTTTCTTTCGCCTTCTTTTCTTCCATTCCCCCCCCCAAAGGTTCACAGGGAGGAAATATTACCACTTAGCTCAGTTTTCTTTCCATGCTCGAGGATAGTCGATGTATTGCTTTGGACTCTCTTTTCCACTGCTATGGCTGGCTAATACTTTATTGGAGAATATCATTGTTATTTTCTGCTTCTTTATTTAACAAGATAAATGCTTTGTTGTAATGGGTAAGTGTGTTTAGTGTTGGAAAATAAATCTTTGTACAAGCTGTTTTACCAAGCTGTTGTTTTATCAATGAAGTAAAGTTTTATATATTTTCTGCTGTTTAAAATTTTGTCTGTTTTGTAGTTTATCTGTTCTATACACTTATGACGCTCCACTGAAGTTAATGCATTCCCTTTGTGAGTGACCTTAACGGAGTTGTGGTGTTACACCTCGGCCCCCTCGGCCCTTCATTGATGAAAATCAGTGGGGACCTATATGGGTCCCCCTGATTTCTACCAATCAGGTGATAGTGTCACCACGACACCACAAATTGTGGTGTCAACAAACTCCTATTCGTAAATGTAGCATATGTATCATAAGGCATATGCGCGTGGATCAAGGAAGGGAGAATAAATTATTATTTATTTTGGCATTTAATTCAATTGGAATACACATGAGGGCACATTTTGCAATTATTTTAGATGTTATTGTCTTCTCTTCCCCCATACTCTTTCACTTTTCATTTAATGCAACATACCATTGTACGCTCCTTTTTCTTTTACTTAGCATGGAAGTATTCTTGCTCACATATAGCTAGGGACACAACAGAGAAATAGAGAGGATTCATTTTTTGGAGATAACTTCTCTTTTCCACATAACTTCTGTTCTTTTTTTTCCATCATTCCATTTTGTGGCAAGACATGTTATTTCTTTCCATTTGTTATTTGGAAACACAAAACACCTATTTCTCTCAAATTCAAAACGCACACCGTCCTCCTCAACAATATTTATCTTACACTATGCTTGTTATTTGCAAAAGCAGTCAACATGAAAGTGTAGAGGACATAAGAAACCTACGTTTTTCATTCATGTCCGACTCGAAACTATGGGGCGTATAAGTCGTGACGGCCAACAGAAAATGTAGTAATTGGAGTTAGAAATGCCGGTTGGTTCGTTTCTCGATGCTGAATTCAAGGATAAGGACGGCGCTGGATTTAGCGAAGCGGGGAGAAAGTTACAAAGGAGAGATGATTTGGACCGTTGGAGGCATACATGGAAACATAATTTGCATGGAGGATTGTAAAATTTGTCAGGTGCGCATGCAATATAGAAAGATGGCAAAGGACTGTACAAAATAGTCCTACTTAATATGGCCAATTGCGCAAGCTTTGGAAAGGGGAACCCTTTCGGTTTTGGTCCAGCGTGTGAAGGGAAAATGCATAGGCTTGAGGAGGTGTGTGGTTTCATATGCACGACGTGAGTTGAATGAGGTGCATGTGTGCTCCCATTGGTGCGGTGTTTGTGCATGGATGTGTGTATATATATGGGGGTTTGTGGCATGCGTGTACAGTACAAGGCATGCAAGAAGGGGAAGTAGCATACTTGCAGTAGAATATACAAGTTGGTCGCGCAAGCATGAAATGAAATGGGAAGTTGGAGATGTATTTAAAAGCATGGACATGTTGTATATGTGTCAATGGTTAAAGGCAAAGATTGCATGCATGCACAATGGCGAGGCCAATTCTTCTGTACCGGTTTTAGCTGTTCCATGTCCCCAACCAATAGCAACCCCTGATTTCATTTTTTGCAATTAAACCCTTAAAAATTTGGAGGGTTTAACTGCAAAAGAGTGGAAATCCGGGGTTGCTATTGGTAGATACACATAGGGACAACTAAAACCGGTACAGAACAATTGGTTCCCACGATGGCATGTACATGCATTTGAGAAAAGAAAAAGAGTTAGGCTTTCTTTTTCTTTTTATTTTGCTATAGTGTGTTCTTTTGAGGATGGGTTAGGAAAGAGAGTCACGGCTAGGCAATGGTGCATGCATGTGGCGCTATCGGTTTCTAAACAAGTGAGTGAGCATTATTTTTATTTTATTTAATAAGTTAGATTCCAGAATTATAACTCACATGTGCGGAACCTGTTCTACCCGCGGCTTCCGCTGTTAACTTCGTATTACTAATAGAACACATTAGTTTGACACGTTTAGTTAAAAAACAAAATATCAGTAAAACATTAGCAGTCGAATTTATTTATTATTGACGTAATTAAATAATTATAATTGTTGATGACAACCGTTAGCAAAATCAAACAACGTTCTGCTATTAAATTAGACAAATGTTGTGTTGTCATTTGCCGTTGACTATTATTATTGTTCGACTGATTGTGTTGATTGCGCTCAACCAGTTTATAAGCAAATAATTATTTATACTTTAGCATTGGGTTGGGTGAATAATATCTATTTGTTTACGCATTGTAATTAATTTCACGATTTGACTAAATGGAGATTAGCGAAGGTATTTAATTCATTTAAATAATGAATGAAAATTTAGATGAATGGCTTTGAAAGAGAAGAAGAAGCCAGTAAAGGGAATCGAATATGAGTACGGTGTTTGTTGTTTTGGTTTGGCTATTGCCTGTTATGAGTTGCTTTATTATGCTGACGTGGATTGGTTATTAAAGGTCCTTTTCGAACGAAACAAGCGGTGACATGTTCATATCGATGAGACCTAGGCAATGACATCGGATTGTCAGGATTTGAGTTTGTTAAATTTTCAGATTCAAACGAAGATGAGTTTCTCACGCCTGCAAAAATATTCACATTTTGCGAAATTGAAATCATTGATTGATTTGATTATTTTTTGGTTGATTGCTATTTTAAATAGACATCTAATTTAAACTGCTAGAAATAAAATTAACAGTTAGTTTATTTTTGAATTAAGTTGCTAGTTAAAACCCGACACATATAATCAGTTAATTATTGCAAATTGAACTGTTTTGGATGATGGTTTGATGGATGTCTATTTATAGATATATTGAAATGTACGGATGTTTGTCTATATTTTTATATCATTGTTATCACCTTGGATGTTACAGGCATCATCATAAACTATCATTTCGAATAAATTAAGAAATAGGTTGAAATGATATATACCTATGACATTTGACCTTTGGATTGAAATGATATATATCCATTCCCTGAAATTTAATTTTAAAAATTGAAATAACTGATCACTTGGCCATAGGAAAGAGAATTATTATACGGACACTGGATGGGTAAAATCTATTAATTTTAGAATTTGTGAAACCGATTTCGATAAGTGATTCTGTGTAAAGAAAATAATTTGAAATTAATTAAATTGATTCATACATTGGAACTGGAATTCGAATTTGAAATGTTGAAATTGAATTGTTAAAAGAATTTGTAAAGGAAAATTTTAAATTATTATTACAGGAATCGATTTGGATTGGATATTGAAAATTGAATTGGTTTGTTTTTGAGATTTGAACTTAGGTTCAGATTTATTGAAAATGGAAAGAAATAGTTGATTTGAAATTATTTCTATATAAAATAATTTATATATAAATTATTTTATGAAATTTATTCCTTTGATATATGGAGTACTTTATATAAATTGTTTTTCAAAAAATTCTATATATATAGGTAGTTTATTTTATAAAATATTTTAATATACATAAAACCATTTCCAATACTCATGTTTCGATTTCCAAGCTATTCCAAATCTCCCAATTATTTACAACTATTCAAAATTTATTTACATCCCAAAACTATTTCAAACTTATAAACTGTTTTAGAAGGGGAATTGTTTACATTTAAATCTCTGATTCAAAAGTAAATATGATTATTTTGATGTCAAAATCAGAAATGAATTCAAAACTGTTTTCGAAGTAAATTGGATGATTCGAATGAAATGTGGTTAATTGAAGTTATAACAAATTATTGAATTTGAAATTTATCTCAAAGTGAATATGAATTTTGAAAGTAAATATTATTGTGATTAAAAATATATGATATTTTAAAGTGAAATTGGTTTAGGTGAATATGATATTTTGATATCATAACAATTCACTTTTGAAATATAAAAGTACCAATCGGTGTGTAACATGACGTTTTGTTGTTAAAGAGATCGGGGCCTCTTATTGACATACTCTCTATCAATATTGGAACCACTTTAACAACTATGCATGTGGAGGAGACTCCAGAATGAAGTGGTTGGATTTTGGCGATGGTTATTAGATTTGAAGGAAGTGAATGATAATGGATGACCCCGACACTTGTGTGAATTTGAAATGACTAAAACAGCATCTGCTCTTCGATTTTCCTGGGCCTCGGGTCCATATTATTACTATTCAGTTGTTGTTGTTTTTGTTGGTGTGCAACCTCGATGGGATGTATTTCCCTTTGATTCAATATTGGGTGGATGTCTACGGTGGGCCGTTAGGGGTAACCACCAGTCTGGATCAGGAAAACTGGTAACATACTACCTTGGGTATTGCCTCATGTGCCTTGTCATACGTTTATCCTTATGTGAGACAACTACGATTTTGGTATTGGCATAGGTCTATATGGGACTCATTGGCTACCGACGTTCTACTGGATGTGTTACAGGACCTTCATAGACATTGTGCATGTAAACTGTGTAAGGGTAATCTATGTAATCCCGCTTACACTATTTTGATATTTACTTTACTGATAGACACTATTATAATAGCGAAATTATATTATATAGTATCTAGTTTGACGTATCCTTAAGAGATGGAAATTCCCATAACATTTCTTGAGTTATGTGTGTGCATGTTCATATGATGTCGATTTAACTTAGATGAGAATATTTTTGCCGGATCCGAGCTTGTTTTATTTTCACGCGATTACGCTCGGGTCAGACTTGAGCATCCTAGTTTCAAAGGTTATCTTCTGAAGGATGAAGACGAAGACGTTATACTATTATTATTACTATTGTATCCCACTACTATTCTGCTGCATTACCATATATTATCAGTTAAGCATATAAATTGTATAACTCTAATGATAATGTATAACTCTGATAAATGTTGTAAAATGATCAAATGTTTATTTTAAACATCTTCATGAACTGTTATTTGATTATTATATTTTGTTCATTCCGTTGTGAGATTCTGTTCTTGTTTTCTTCTTTCTTTCTAATTCTAAATTAATTCCCTTGATTATCTATATTTTTTTACTGTAACGGTTAAAGATGTGGATCGTCATTTAATAATCTGTAAATACGTACAGTTTTGAGTTAGACATGTGTGGATTATTGTCGATTCAAAAGGTACAGATTTCCATGTCATTACACGATTTCAAATAATTCGATTTAATAATTCAATTCAAATAATTGAGTATCAATTATAATTTTCAATTTGAATTATTTATTTATAAAAAAATCTCAGGCTCACAATTCAATTATTACAATAAATCAAGTTAATTTAAAGTAATATCAAAGATGGATACAAAACTCATTTTCGATAAATTTAGTTCAAATTCAATTCAGTTCTTAACTTCAGTTATCCACATTTACGAATTCTTTAAAATTATTTTTAAATTTCAAAGCTCAAAGTTCAAATTCAAAAAAAATCGATTAATAATATCCTTTATTTGTCTTTAAAACAATATTCCAAAATTTAAGGTTAAAAGCAATTTTTGGTTAACCAACTGGTGTTCGTATATAATTTTCTATCCTATGGCCAAGTAATACTTAAAATTTAATTTTAGTATTTTGGGAAAGGATATATATCATTTCAATCCAAATCAGCGTCATAGGTATTTATCATTTCAGCCTACGTTCTTAACTCACTTAATAATTAATCCCAGGTTTATTTGATGCCTGTAACATCTAGGGTAATGGTTGGGATTAATCAACAAAATCAATAACATATAAAAATCAGGGTGAATAACAAGTAACTTTAAACAAATAAACATCAATATATTAAACATATCAAATCCAAGCCATTCATCACATTAATACATACGAACAGTTTAATACCGTAAAATTTATTAGTTATCAAATGATGGGTTTTAAACTAGAAATAAAATGTCAAATTTTAACATAATTGTAAAATTTAAACTAACGGTCAAATTAAATTACACTATCGATGCTAGTTAACAAAAATATGCAATTTTAACTATCAGATAACAATCAATACAATCATATCAAATATAAATTTAATTAAAGTAATAATCAATATTTTAGTTAAGAGTGAGTAAGTTTAATCACTCACCTTTGGTTTCAAATGAGATTGAAATCCAACTTTTAGCCCAAAAATTAATAGTTTTGGAATCAATCGGCGACAACTCCATATTTTCCACAATTTTGATACAATCCTAACGGATCCAACCGCGCTTCAATCGGAGGCCGTATGCAAAAGCTATTCGTATTGACACACTTGAATTTAAAAATAAAAATAAAACAAAACTAAAAATCCTTACCCTATTGTAATCCTACATGTCAGCATAGCCCCACCCCATCTTCTTCTATGTTTTCAATCGGCTCTAGGAGAATTTTCGAACCCATATATCGCCATCTTCCCAAAATTACGCATGAAATCTAGGCCATGATTTGACTATCAGACTTCACCAGAAGTTGCGTGGCCCTGAACTCCACCCTCGCCACACGTACGGCTAACTCCTACGATCTTCATCGTGCCCAAAACCCCCTAGTACGCAATAACTTCATGGCCAAATCCCGATGAATCCATGCATAAATAGTATCAATCATCCGTATGGATTCGAGGAGCCCGAGAAGCTCTATAATTTTTATGTAGAAAGATTACGATTTCGTTGAGCAGATCAAAAGAAATTAAAGGAAGAAAATTCAAGCTTTAATGGCCATTGGAAAAAGGACATCGGCTCAGAATATAAAATAGAGTTTCGAATAAAAATAATATTATTTCTCCATTTGCGTGATATTTAAGCCAAAATTTGGACTGATTCCAAACCAGGCCTGCTTACAGCCTAACAATAGGTTTTGACGCCTTACGAATGCAATAGAATAGGTTTCAAAGACCAATTCTAAAGTCTCTAGCACTTTCTTCTAAAACTCGACTATTTAATTAAATTGTTGTTGACACACTTTTTGGTAAAAGCTGTCACACATGAAATATCAGGATAACAGCATGCGCAGGCACTGAAAACATCGTCAGCATACATGAAGCAGTTTGACCGAAATCGCATCACAAACAAAGAATGGCCTGAAACTCCTGACAGACGACCTACTTTGGGCCCGAAAACAACAATTACGGTGCATTGCACAGTAAAACCTATAGCTTTCTGAATAAGCTTCAGGTTGAACTTTCGTTTGGCTCAATCAAATATACGGTTTGGAAGTTATGCCCGTTCCCGTAAACTGGTGTAATCTAGCAATCGCTTGGATGAAGTGACGAAACATCAGATGTTCAGAATATGGATCGGATCGTGGGACCCACCTTGGCTCGTGGGATCCACCTCGGCTCGTGAGCAGGAACCTGGATCGCCCCCTCCTCGACTCGTGACGCGCCCTTGTCTCGTGAAACCAACTCCGACCGTGGAGCTCAGGTGGACCACGACCCGATCGTGGAAACTAGCTTCACCACTCCAGCTCGCGACCAGACATTGGCTCGTGAAGCCCACATCATGACCCGATCCCATGACCATGAACCGATCCCTGCATCTGCTGATACACACGTAGATCTTGGCATCTTCTCAAGGCTACTCCTACTTTCCCGGATCGGGTGTCACGTACCCCATCATGAACCACTCTTCCCAGAAGCTCTCCTACAACTATAAATACACCATTTAAAGGCATTTTCAAGGATCTTTTGGCTCTAACTCCTTACGTCTTCCACCATTGCTCTCTGCAAAACATTTTCAGTAGCAAAGGAGCCAAATTACACACTACAACACGAGGATTTCGTGTATAATCTTCATTTTTCTCACTTCTTTTCATTGTAAACATGAGGATTTCGTGTATAAACCGAAATAATTGTACTTGTAACTTCTTTGGATTTAAGAAGAGATAATGTGGACGTAGGCTTGGTTTGAGCCGAACCAATATAAAAACTTCGCGTGTCTCCTGTTATTTACTATTTTTTGCATTTTTGTGATCTGTGATCTACATTTGGGTGTTAGGCCCAGATTTTGGTGAAACACCCCACCTCCGTTAAGGTCACCCACAAAGGGAATGCCTTAACTTTGTTGGAGCATTATAGTTAAAAAACACAGATAATTTACAAGACAGACATATATAAGCAGCGGAAAAACTAAATTTATTTCATACGTGGTTCATAACAAAAACATTACAGCAAACTGTCTCAAAACAACTTCCAAATCATTACATCAAAATCTTTGTCTTGATTATAACATAAAGAAGCATAAAACACAAATAAAACTGCATAAATCCCCAAGTGGTAGTGTGTCCAAAGCCATAGCCAAAGATAAGAGGTTCCAAGCCATAAATCACAAGTCTTCAAGCTTGGAAAGATGTACGGTCCAAATTAAGCTGAGATATTCCCTCCCTGGCTACCTGAGGGGGAGGGGGAAACGGAAGAAAAGAGAGCGAAAGAAAAATGGTTCAGACATAAGTATGGTAAGTCCAGTGATTATTCAGCATGTAAACTGCTAAGAGAACCTTGACATTAATAATCCGGATGCAGGACAATAACAAAGAAATAAGGTAATATAGGATAAGGCAAAATAAACAAGGCAAGGTAAACTAATCATACTATCGCACTCAAATCCATATTCTCTGCACCTAATAGATATTTCAACCATCATCATGAGTTCAAACCCAGTGAACCCTTTTTATCGATCGGCTCCTACTCGCACGTATTTACTACTTGTGTCATACGGCCCCGCTCGACTATAGATACCTATGCTGGTCCCACCATGGGGTGTATCAATTCCTACGGTGGCAACCCGACACGATTCGAGATGCACAGTGTATACCTACTGTTGCCCAGTGCCTGCTTTTTCCACTCCGGAGTACATGCACGTCCGTACTCCGTCGGAACCTACACTGCCGCACCAACCCACGTCGTTTTGACCGCTTATAATCAGCCCAGTAATCATGCCCCACCCTGCCTAGTTCAGGGTACCATGATACATCTATGCGGGTTACTGTTGAAATGGGTCCCCATTACTAGGGTTTCCTAATCAACATGTTAAATTGGTTAAGTGTCCAAGTTAACCTAACCCCACCCATCAGTTTAGTTAACATGTTGTATTAGTTAAGTGTTTCCTTAATTAACTTAACCCTACCATTCCTGACTTGGCTTTAATTCATTCATTAAAGCATCAACCACTCACATTAGACAAGTATTGTTGCAATCACTCGATGTGCTGGTCGGGTCCGGGCAGTTTTACACCGCAACTCAGTCTAACCTCGGGTTCTTTTGGGCTCAATGCAGTCACCTCTCACATTAAATATATATTGTTACGGTTGCTGGATGTGCCGGGCGGTTCCGGGCAGTCTTACACCATAACTCAATCTAACCTTGGCTTAGGCATATTCATGTTTTCTTAATTTACATATTTACCTCTTTATGTTTATATGTATATTATTGTCATTCAAGTCAAGCCCCACTTTCCCTTTAATTCTAGTTCACAATTTTTGGTATAAAAATTAAACCACTTTATGCCATAAACCATTTACATGATTATGAGTCAAATATGCCAATTACATGTAATTTCATGTTTTTCCCCAACGTTACCCTCGTTAAACATTCGCATAAATCACATAAAATGTTAGGCTCGCTACATAGCCTAACTCACACACAGAAGGGGAAAAAGAGGAACATGTAATATTCCAACATCATAAAAATATGGATCTAACTACACATGTGTCATATGAATTTGGCATAGAACAATATACATTTAATTATGAACTTGCAAATTTAGATCTACTCAACATGAATTATAAGATAGGGGTTTTACACAGAACTACATAAGCTTAAATTAGGCATGTATTTGTGAACATGCAAATTAGCATGTAGCTCTGGTCAAATATGTGAACATGGTTGAACTTGCATAAACATAGCAAAATTCCCAAATTGACATACAACATATAGGTGTCATCACCCAATTATACAACATGATATGTCATCGCCAAATTATACAACATGATATGTCATCGCCAATTTATTCAACATGATATGTCATCACCAAATTATACAACATGATATGTCATCGCTAAATTATAAAACATAATATGTCATCGCCAAATTATACAACAAAAAGGTTCATTGCCAAGCATTTATCATCAAATTACATAAAACATCATCATAATTTAACATGATAAGAGTCATAGTCTTAATCAATTTAGTTTTAACAAAAAGGATAGGCATAAATTTACATTAGGCGTTGTTCTACATCCAGTTATTTTAGTCATGATTCTAATATCATTTAGGTCTAAAGGATAACTGGACTTACACAAAGGAGACTAGTCTTGTGTTCTGGGATCTGTATTCTGAAACTGAATAGCTCTCCTTTGTTGTAGACGTTGAATTCTCTTAGTTGATTTAGATTTGATTTGCAATTTCTAACTTGCTTTATAGTTGAAGGAGAATGGCGGCTACTCTAGGTATAGTATTGACAGCATGACGGTTCTAGGAATATTTTTGTATGGCTTAGGGTTTAGATTTAGGTTGCCTATATAGAAGTTTGATTTAATAGTAGCTGTTAGATCAACCTAGGACCAATCAAAGCCATTCAAACCTAAGAGAACCAACCAGAACTTGCCACACAAGCCTAATGACACAGAAAATCGTCACTCAAAGAAATACGTCATGTTTCAGATCTGGCCCGAGGGGGAGGTCGACCCCCAGGTCGACCCCCTGGTCGAACTATGTGACCCAGGTCGACCCCCTGGTCGACCTGATTTCTGGGTGGAAATTTTTCCACTCAGCTTGCTTCGGGGTTTTTTAATTTCGAAACTTGAATTTGAATTTCTGGCTTCTTTTATTATTTAAATTCTTGAATCTTTTGAAGGTCATAACTCCTTCATACGGAGTCCGATTTACGTAAACTCGGACTCTATCGCAAGCAAAATTCCAAGATGAACACAATGGCATAACCCATTTCCCTTAATTCTCACATTTGTAATTAATTATACTTTGATTCGTTACTATAATGTTTACAGAAAATACGGGGTGTTACATTCTCCCCTCCTTAAAGGATTTCGTCCGCGAAATCTTCGAGTCAAGGAGAACGTATATCCTACCATCCAATCGTCCATCTACTCATCCATCAAACACAGGCGTCCATTGTCCTTAAAAAGACTTCTAATGCTTCATGATGATATGCATAGTGTGTGTACATGTCCTTATCTAATGCAAAATCAGGCGGTCTACTGATTCAGTTAACCTCCTTAATGCAAGTCATGTCGGTGCCATGAGTCCATTATGTATGCAATCATCCCTAATCATACTTTCTACATGAGTGCACAATAATTCATACAAATGCAACACCCATATGATAACACATCAAGTTTCAATCATATACAAGTACATATATGCATATGCAATATGAAAGTGACTGAGTCGATCCAACACCTAATGTGTGTGTATATGCCTCCACGAGCAACCACTAGCAATCACTTGCAACCACTTGCAACCATCAATCATAACATGTTTCAAATACATGTTTACATCCATTGGTTTCTACCTAAGGGTCAAGAATAGCACTGAGGAAATATTAAAAAAAAGATAGATACGAGCATGAATAAACTTAAGGAAAAAGAGATCAAAGATGTACCCTCAAAAAGAAAAGGGCAGGCTGCGCGTATCTTGTCCACAGTCTCCCAAGTTGCGTCTTCCTCAGTGTCACTCCATTGAACTTTAACAAGTTTGACTTTACGGTTGCGTAGCTTTTTGACTTCTGTACCCAAGATACGAGTTGGAACTCTTCTCACAGTCGCCTCTCGTTCTACTTCTACTTCCTCTAATATGCTTGGTTCCACCACTTCCGCAGACTCATGTAAGCACTTTCGTAGGTGAGAAACATGAAAGACATTATGAACTCCGGCCAATGTTTCGGGCAGCTCTACTCGATAAGCCATCTTTCCAATCTTTTCAATGATAGGAAACGGCCCTACACATCTTGGTGCCAACTTTCCTGTGGATCCAAAGCGAACAACGTTCCTCAAAGGAGATACTATAAGGAATACCCTATCTCCAACCTCAAACTCAAGGTTGGTCCTTCTTTTATCTGCGTAGGACTTCTGTCTATCTTGGGCAGTCTTCATTCTTCTTCGTATCAGGTCCACTTTCTCTGAAGTTTCTCTAATCATATCTGGTCCAAGTATGAGCTTATCTGTAGACTCCCACCAACAAGTTGGTAATCAGCATGGTCTTCCATATAAAGCCTCAAAGGGTGCCATGCCTATAGTGGCTTGATAGCTATTATTGTAGGCAAACTCCACCAAAGGGAGATGATCCTCCCATGTTCCTCCAAAGTCAAGAATGCATAATCTCAAGAGGTCTTCTAATACTCTGTTCACCCTCTCCGTTTGACCATCGGTCTGGGGGTGATAGGTCGTGCTTAAGCATAGCTGTGTGCCTACAGCCTCTTGCAAGCTCCTCCAAAAATCTCTCGTAAACATAGAATCTCAGTCACTCACAATCCTGGAGGGTATCCCATGGAGTCGAACTATCTCTTTAAGATAAACGGATGCTAAAGACGAGACAGTCCTTCTACTTTTAACAGGTATAAAGTCAGCGCTTTTTATGAGCCTTTCCACTATTACCCACATACTGGTATGCCCCTTCTTGACCTTGGCAGCCCGTAAATAAAGTCCATTGAAATGCTATCCCATTTCCACTGTGGGACCTCTAGAGAATGAAGCTGACCACCAGGCTTCTTTTGCTCCGCCTTGACTTGCTGGCATATTAAGCACTTAGAGACGAATTCAACTACATCCCTCTTCATGCCAATTCAAAAGAAAACCCTCTTTACGTCTTTATACATCTTGTCTCCACCTGGGTGTATGGTCAACTTGGAATGGTGTGCCTCTTCGAGAACCTTCTTCACCAAATCCCTTGCTTGTGGGATGCATAGCCCTCCATCCCGCCTCAACCAACCTTTATCATCGATGGAGTATCTATTGAGGTGACTAGAAGTCTCACCCCTAATTAGCTTATCCATCACATCAACTAGCTGAGGGTCTTCACGTTGCGTGGTTCTTATTGAGTCCAAAAGAGTAGGCCGCACCTCTAGCGATGCTAACAAATTAGTCACATGATCGACAGAGGGTCTAAAGTCAAAGTTTGCTATGTACTCCAAGCTATTCCTTTCTACAAAGAGAGGACTTAAGGTCAGCTTCTTTCTACTCAAGGCGTCTGCTACTACATTGCCCTTGCCAGGGGTATAGGAAACCTCAAAATCGTAGGATGTCAAGAACTCCATCCACCTTTGTTGCCTCAAGTTAAGATCTTTCTACAAGAAAAGGTACTTCAACGATTTATGGTCAGTATACAATTCAAACTTCTCACCGAGGAGATAATGGCGCCAAGACTTAAGCGCAAAGACGATGACAGTCAACTCTAGATCGTGGGTTGGGTAGTTTTTCTCATGTACTTTCAACTGTCTTCCTCCATAAGCAACTACCTTCCCTTCTTGCATCAAGACAACACCCAATCCCGCACCACATGCATCCATTTATACGGTAAACATCTTGCTCCCATCCGACAATGTCAGAACTGGGGCTGTTGTTAGAGCCCTCTTCGATCATTGGAAAGCAACATCGCAATCCAAATCCCAATTGAAAGTTAGGTTCTTCTTCGTCAACCTTGTAAGTGGAGCTGAGATTTTCGCAAAGTCTGTGATGAAATTTCGGTAAAAGCCCGCTAGCCTGAGGAAGCTTCGGACTTCGGTCGCATTCTGTGGAATCTTCCAATCTTGCACCGCAACTACTTTTGCAGGGTCCACAGCTAACACTTCCTTGGACACCACATGTCCAAGAAACCTTACTCTTCTCTCCAGAAGTGGCATTTGGAGAATGTGGCTTTCAACTGGTGTGCTCGAACACTATCCACGACTTCTTTCAAATGCTGAGCATGCTCTTCCTCACTCTTTGAGAAAATCAAAATGTCAACTATGAAGACCACCACAAACTTATTAAGGAACTCCCTGAACACCCTTCTCATTAAGTCAATGAAATAAGTGGGTGCATTTGTCAGGCCAAAAGGCATGACAAGCCACTCGAAGAAACCATCTGGGGTTCTGAACGCAGTCTTATCAATATTGTCTTCATCCACTCTTAGCTGATGAAACCCGGTAGCTAGATCTAGTTGGGAGAAAACCGATGCACCTACAAGATGATCGAACAAGTCATCTATTCTTGGAAGTGGGTGCCTATTCTTCTTATTCAGCTTGTTTAGCTCCCTATAATCAACGCATAGGCGAAGTGAACCATCTGCTTTGTTTGTGAATACTACTGGAGCACCCCATTCAGAAATACTCCGCCTTATAAACCCCTTCTCAAGCAACTCTTTAACTTGCTTGCTGAGTTCTTTCCTCTCCCTTGGAGCCATGTGTCTAACAAGTAAAGGAACGTGTTTTGCATTATCAACGAGGTATATGTGGAGGTCTATCTCCCGCTTCGGAGGTAACCCCTTCACCTCTTCAAAGACATCCGAGTATTCACGGACTACTCTAACAGACTGCAAATTCTCAACAGATGCATCAAGAGATTCTAGATAGCTAAGCATAACAGAATTCATGGGATTACAAGAAATTTTGAGAGTGTTACCGAGGCGAGTCATGAGTCTAACCACTCTCTTTTCACAATCGAGGATGGCACCATTACTGGATAGCCAATCCATGCCTAGAATCAATCCATAGCCCATGAAGCCCAAAACATAGGCATTACATCTAAACCCAATACTTAGTATAGAAATTTCCAAATCCAAACAAATCATTGACAAATAAGTTGAGCCCCCAATTGGAGTTGGAACAACTAAAGGATCCTCTACTAAACTGGTGTCTAGGTGCAGAGATTCAACTAAAGTAGTAGATATAAAAGAGTGTGATGCGCCAGAATCAAAAAGTGTACGAATAGGACGATCAAAAAGATAAACTAAACTCTCAACAGAAACATTTCTACCTCGTTCTTACAGAGGTGCCATGAGAGCGTGAACCTGCCCTCCAGGAGTAGATCTAGCTCTCTGCCCTTGCTTTCTTAGGCAGTCCCTAGCCATGTGTCATGTCTCATCACAATGGAAACAACCACCCATCTTCTGCTTCTTCTTTCTGTTTTCCTTAACCAGATGTCCAGGAATGCCACAAAAATTACACTTCCTCTTGTCACGGGGTTTGTTGTTCTTCCCGCCCTTCTTGGAATCTATTTTCTTGCTTTGTGATCCCACCACTTTCTTATCTTGAGGTACTTCCACCTTTGTCTCTTTCTTGTCAACCTTATCTTTTTCTTGTAACAGTGCCATGTCCACCAGTCTCTCATAAATCGCACCCATAGGTATATGGGACATAGCTATGTTATGCAGTGGCTCATTCAATCCTTTAACAAAATAGAGAGCCTTCATATGTGGAGTGTTCGCCAACTCCAATCCGAACCTAGCCAGCTGGTTGAATTGGTTAACGTATTCCTTGACCGTCATACTTCCCTATTTGAGAGCTAAGAACTTCTCCATCTATAGGCTTCATTCAGCTTGTGAGAGGAATTTCATTTCAAACCTCATTCTGAAATCCATCCAAGTTTCAACTGGTCTTTCAGCATTAGTTACTCCCCACTAATAGGAGGCCTCGTCTTTAAGCAACCATACAGCCAACTGTATCTTCTGCCTATCGTCCACTTTGAAGATTACAAACAAATCCTTAGTTTCTTTGAGCCAGCTTCTTGCTTCCACGAAGGATTCATTTCCATTGAAGTTCTTTCCACCTATGGCTCGAAAGTCCCTACATATTTTTGAGAAAACATTTGCATGCGGAGGAGGAGGAACCGTTGCAGCTGGGGGAGGAGGAACATCTGCTGGGCCTGCGACGGTAGCCCTAGCCTCTAGGTACCTTCTGAACAAGCCAGGGCACGCCCTCTGGAAGGTTAAGATCCCCAGACATGCTGAAATGAAAAAGGAAAGATTCAAAACAAAGGATAGAAAGATAGTGCACATGGCTTTGGGGGATTATTCCTTTTTAAAATAAAACACTTTTTCTTGAAAATTGCTTCTTTAAACTTCTTTTTGAAAAACAGTTTTCAATTTTTTTATCTGACCTGGTAAACCTTTGCTCTGATACCAAGTGAAACACCCCACCTCCGTTAGGGTCACTCACAAAGGGAATGCCTTAACTTTAGTGGAGCATTATTGGTAAAAGACATAGATAATTTACAAGACAGGCATATATAAGCAGCGAAAAAACTAAATTTATTTCATACGTGGTTCATAACAAAAACATTACAGCAAACTGTCTCAAAACAACTTTGAAATCATTACATCAAAATCTCTGTCTTGATTATAACATAAAGAAGCGTAAAACACAAATAAAATTGCATAAATCCCTAAGTGGTAGCGTGTCCAAAGACATAGCCAAAGATAAGAGGTTCCAAGCCATACATCACAAAGTCTTCAAGCTTGGAAAGATGAATGGTCCGAATTAAGCTAAGCTATTCCCTCCCTGGCTACCTGAGGGGGCGGGGGAAACGGAAGAAAAGAGAGCAAAAGGAAAATGGGTCAGACATAAATCTGTTAAGTCCAGTGATTATTTTGCATGTAAACTGGTAAGAGAACCATGACATGAATAATCTGGATGTAGGACAATAACAAAGAAATAAGGTAACATAAGATAAGGCAAGATAAACAAGGCAAGGTAAACTAATCATACTAGCTCACTCAAATCCATATTCTCTGCACCTACTAGATATTTCAACCATCATCATGAGTTCAAACCCAGTGATCACTTTTTACCGATCGGCTCCTACTCGCACGTATTTACTACTTGTGTCATACGACCCCGCTCGATTGTAGATATCTATGCTAGTCCTACCATGGGGTGTATCAAATCCTATGGTGGCAACCCGAAACGATTCAAGATGCACAGTGTATACCTACTAATGCCCAGTGCTTGCTTTTTCCACTTCGGAGTACTGCACACCCGTACTCCATCGGAACCAACACCGACGCACCAACTGCCGTTGTTTTGACCGCTTATAATCAGCCTAGTAATCATGCCCCACCCTGCCTAGTTCAGGGTACCATGATACATCTATGTGGGTTACTGCTGAAATGGGTCCCCGTTAATAGGGTTTCCTAATCAACATGTTAAATTGGTTAAGTGTCCAAGTTAACCTGACCCCACCCATCAGTTTAGTTAACATGTTGTATTGGTTAAGTGTTGCCTTAATTAACTTAACCCTACCATTCCTGACTTAGCTTTAATTCATTCATTAAAGCACCATCCACTCACATTATGCAGGTATTGTTGCGGTCACTAGATGTGCCGGTCGGGTCCAGGAAGTTTTACACTGCAACTCAGTCTAACCTCAGGTTCTTTTAGGCTCAATGCACTAACCTCTCACGTTAGATATATATTGTTACGGTTTCTAGATGTGCCGAGCGGTTCTGGGCAGTCTTACATCATAACTCAATCTAACCTCGGGTTAGGCATATTCGTCTTCTTTAAATTTACATATTTACCTCTTTATGTTTATATGTAAATTATTGTCATTCAAGTCAAGCCCTACTTTCCCTTTAAATCAAGTTCAGAATTTTTGGTATACAAATTATACCACTTTATTCCATAAACCCATTTACATGATTATGAGTGAAATATGCCAAATACATGTAATTTCATGTTTTTCCCCAACGTTACCCCCGTTAAACGTTCGTATAAATCACATAAAATGTTAGGCTCGCTACATAACCTAACTCACACACAAACGTGGAAAAAGAGGAACATGTAATATTCCAACTTCATAAAAATATGGATCTAACTACACATGTGTCATATGAATTCGGCATAGAACAATATACATTTAATTATGAACTTGCAAATTTAGATCTACTCAACATGAATCGTAAAATAGGGGCTTTACATAGAACTACATAAACTTAAATTAGGCATGTAGTTATGAACTTGCAAATTAGCATGTAGTTCTAGTCATATATGTGAACATGGTTGAACTTGCATAAACATAGCAAAATTCCCAAATTGACATACAACATATAGGTGTCATCACCCAATTATACAACATGATATGTCATCGCCAAATTATACAACATGATATGTCATCGCCAATTTATTCAACATGATATGTCATCGCCAAATTATACAACATGATATGTCATCGCTAAATTATACAACATAATATGTCATCGCCAAATTATACAACATATCGGTCCATTGCCAAGCATTTAACATTTATCATCAAATTACATACAACATGATCACAAACTTAACATGATAAGAGTCATAGTCTTAATCAATTCAGTTTTAACAAAAAGGATAGGCATAAATTTACATTAGGCGTTGTTCTACATCCAGTTATTTTAGTCACGATTCTAATATCATTTAGGTCTAAATGACAACTGGACTTACAAAAAGGAGACTAGTCTTGTGTTCTGGGATCTGTATTCTGAAACTGAATAGCTCTCCTTTGTTGTAGACATTGAATTCTCTTAGTTGAATTAGATTTGATTTGTAATTTCTAACTTGCTTTCTAGTTGGAGGAGAATGGCGGCTACTCTAGGTTGAGTATTGACAGCATGATGGTTCTAGGAATATTTTTGTGTAGCTTAGGGTTTAGATTTAGGTTGCTTATATAGAAGTTTGATTTAATAAGAGCTGTTAGATAAACCTAAGGCCAATCAAAGCCATTCAAACATAAGAGAACCAACCGGAACTTGCCACACAAGCCCTAATGACACAGAAAATCGTCACTCAAAGAAATACGTCATGTTTCAGATCTGGCCCGAGGGGGAGGTCGACCCCTTGGTCGACCTATGTGACCCAGGTCGATCCCTTGGTCGACCTGATTTCTGGATGGGAAATTTCCGCCCAGTCTGCTTCGGTGTTTTTGAATTTCGAAACTTGAATTTGAATTTCTGGCTGGTATTATTATTTATATTTTTGAATCTTCTGAAGGTCATCGCTCCTTCATACGGAGTCCGATTTACGCAAACTCGGACTCTATCTCAAGCAGAATTCCAAGACGAACGCAATGGAGTAACCTATTTCCCTTAATTCTCATATTTGTAATTAATTATTCTTTAATTTGTTACTATAATGTTTACAGAAAACACGGGGTGTTACATTTGGTCTAACATTTTGGCGCGCCAGGAAGGGGGCACACGATAACTTCACCTTCTAGCTTGAATTATTTGGCTTTTGGATCAATGGTCAAAAGGAAGAAAACTGGAACTTCCTCTCATGCTGAAGATGCTGATGCTGAAGGCACCAGAAGCGAGGCAAGCCAGGAGGCTTCCTCTCATGGAGACCCTTCTGCATACTTAACTAGAGATGAGATGGACTGCGTTCTCGCTGAATTAAGAGATCAAATGGCAAGGCAAGACGATCTCCTCCAAAAACAATAGAAAATGATGGACGAATTCTTCACTCAGATGGATGGCAGGCCAAGCGACATGAACAACTCGCTAGAAATCAAGCTATCGAAGTAGCTCGACAAGCCCCTCATGGATGGGTCAGATCACGCTCTGAGTGGCTTGTGAACCCTGAAGCTCTCATTAAACTGCAGCAGGAATCAGCTCGTGATAGGCCTCCAGCACCGGGTCGGGTCGCCCCTCTCGAGCCACGAGCCTCCCTCCATGAACCTACCTCACGAGCTAACCTCCCTGACTCACGACCGGGTCGACCCTCTTAATCCACGAACCGCGACCCGCGACCCACTCGCGATAGCTCACCAGCAGCTTCCTTCTCTCGCGCTCAACGCTGGGGGCACCAGCTCTGATCTTGGCAACTTGCAACAACTTTTTGAGGGCGATCGGCTCGCCAATCTCATTCGATGCCTCTCGAGAGGCCGCACTTATCAGAGCGACGTGGATGACATCAATCACAACTCGTTCACTCAGGAAATCAGGAATTCTCGCAATCTCCCAGATTTCAAACTTCCACAACTAGAGCCCTACAATGGCAAGACCGATCCTACCGTGCATATGATGCACTATAAACGGCATATGGATGTTCAGTCGGCGTCGGAAAACGTCATGGCTAAATGTTTTCCGCTCTTCCTAACTGATATAGCAGCTATGTGGAGTCGGCAGCTAAAAACGGAATCGATCAACAACCGTAATATATTGGTCGCTCGCTTCCTTAAACAATTTCGGGTCCACATCGCTCGACACAAGAATGTCATGTCACTCACTACAATCAAGTAGAGGACCAGATAAACTCTGTGTTCATTCCTGGAAAGATTCAACGCTGCAGCAACATCAGTTGATCGCCCTGAACCGTCGATGGTACTGATGGCAGCAGTATCCGGCATTTTAGATAACACGGAATTCAAAAAATCTTTGTACTGAGATCCACTGCGAAACCTCGGCGAATTCTATCTTGAAGCAGACAGATTTCTGTGGGACGAAGATGTGACTTCTAAGAAACGCATTCTCGATGTCAACATAGTTAAAGACGGAGAACCGTCCGATTCTAGAAATGGAAAAGGAAAAGCCGCCGTCAAGAATAACCGCAACACTCAGCCCCGGAGACGGCCCAGATATGAAAAGTACACTAAACTCAATGCCCCACTCTCATACATCTATCTAGACACGGATGGTGCTATCTCCTACCCACAGCCTCCCAGGAGGGAGCCATCGCAAAGAGAACGTGATTCTGGAAAGCGCTGCATATTCCATGACATGGACCGACATGACACAAATGACTGTAGACATCTTCGCGATTTGATTGAGGAACGGGTTAGATGTGGAGAGCTGCCCGAGTATGTGAAACTACCAATAACGTCGCCTGCACCTGCGCTGCCTCCTTCTGCTCCCCAGAGAGGGAATGACCCCAGATCGAGCTCCCGTGGGCTCATCATCAACTGATCTGGATGAGATCAACTTTCATTTTCTGCATTTCTTAGGATTTGAGATTTGTTTTTGCTTTCATTAGGTTTTTCAATTGGTTGAATCGGAGTACACACGTACGGGGTTAGGATGTAGCTCCAAAGCGTGCTCTAGACTCTATGTCAAACCAATCAGGATTTGATTTGGTTTTGCATTTTGTATTGAATAAGGAAGGATTTTCCAAGCATGGATTATGTTTGGTGAATTTAAGTATCTTGTCAGGATGTGGCAAGATCCTCAACCTCGGTTAATGTATGGCTTATGCTTATTTTGAAACATTAGGTGTGGATTACGCCTAGGGTTGAACTTTCTTGTCAGGCTGTGGAAAATATAGTTTTCTTTGGATATGAGTATGGATGATACTCAGATTGATAACTTGAGTATGGTTTATACTTACTTTGGACTCCTTAGTATGGATTATACTTAGGAATGACAAACGGTCTTATCAGGATGTGACAAAAGGAATCGGGTATGGGTTATACTCGGTTTGAACTTCTACGTATGGATTATGCCTAGAAAGTTTGGCCCTTGCCAGGATTTGGCAGGATGACTTGGACGTTCCTCGAGTATGGTTTATGCCCGAGAAAGTTTGGATAATAATGCCAGGATTTGGCAGGATGACTCTATTTCAGGACTGAGTATGGTTTATACTCACTTTGGACTCCTAAGTATGGATTATACTTAAGAATGACAAACGGTCTTGTCAGGATGAGACAAAGGAAATCGAGTATGGATTATACTCGGTTTGAACTTCTAGGTATGGATTATGCCTAGAAAGTCTGGCCCCTGCCAGGATTTGGCAGGATGACTCTATTTCAGGACTGAGTATGGTTTATACTCACTTTGGACTCCTAAGTATGGATTATACTTAGTAATGTCAAATGGTCTTTTCAGGATGTGACAAAGGAAATCGGGTATGGATTATACTCGGTTTGAACCTCTGGGTATGGTTGATGCCTAGAAGGTCATGGCCCTTGCCAGGATTTGGCAGGATGACTCAAATATCTTGAGTATGGTTTATGCTCGGAAAGGTCGAACAATGCTGTCAGGATTTGACACATCTGTTTTACCTCGTTCTCTTTACAGGTATGAATTATACTTGCAGCGGATTAAGGACCCGACGAGGTCCCGAAACTCTTGAATTTCCATGGATTGTGGAATCCTCGGATTATCCAGAACACATCTTCCTTCACCCAGTAAGATATGTTTTAGGGGGCAAGCTTGTTGACACACTTTTTGGTAAAAGCTGTCACACATGAAATATCTAGATAACAGTATGCGCAGGCACTGAAAACATCATCAGCAGATATGAAGCAGTTTGACCAAAATCGCATCACAAACAAAGAATGGACCGAAACTCCTGACAGACGACCTGCTTTGGGCCCGAAAATTGCAATTACGGTGCATTACGTAGTAAAACCTGTAGCTCTCTGAATAAGCTTTAGGTTGAGCTTTCGTTTGGCTCAATCGGATTTACGGTTTGGAAGTAATGCCTGTTTCCGTAAACTGGTGTAATCTGGCAACCGCTTGGATGAAGTGACGAAACATCAGAAAGTTCAGATTATGGATCGGCTCGTGGGACCCACCTTGGCTTGTGGGATCCACCTCGGCTCGTGAGCAGGAACCTGGATCGCCCCCTCCTCGACTCGTGACGCGCCCCTGTCTCGTGAAACCAACTCCGACCGTGGAGCTCAGGTGGACGACGACCCTCTTCCACGACCCGATCGCGGACACTAGCTTCACCACTCCAGCTCGCGACTAGACATCGGCTCGTGAAGCCCACATCATGACTCGATCCCATGACCACGAATCAATCCTTGCATCTACTGATACACACGTAGATCTTGACATGTTCTCAAGGTTAGTTTTGCTCCTACTTTCCCGGATCGGGTGCCACATACCTCATCATGAATCGGTCTTCCCAGAAGCTCTCCTACAGCTATAAATACACCATTTGAAGGCATTTTCAAGGATCTTTTGGCTCTTACTCTTTACGTCTTCCACCATTGCTCTCTGCAAAACATTTTCAGCAGCAAAGGAGACAAATTCCACACTACAACATGAGGATTTTGTGTATAATCTTCATTTTTCTTACTTCTTTTCAATGTAAACACGAGGATTTCGTGTATAAACCGAAATAATTGTACTTGTAACTTTTTAGCATTTAAGAAGAGATAAAGTGGACGTAGGCTTGGTTTGACTCGAACCACTATAAAAACTTCGTGTATCTCCTATTATTTACTATTTTTTGCATTTTTGATCTGTGATCTGCATTTGGGTGTTAGGCCCAGATTTTGGTCTAACAATTGTACACACAAATTTCTACACGATTTTTATTCTAGCGATCAAATGATTACTCCGATGGTTATGAAATTTTAGATCACACAAAAACTTACAATTCCGGATCCAATAAAATCAATTTCATCTAATTCCGAGATTATTTGCAAAATGTCAAGTTTAACCTGTTTATTAATATAATAAAATATTCATTTTTCCATTATTGACCATTTAATCCAATTCAATTGTCTTATTAAATATATTCAAGTCAAAATGGAACTCATATAAACGTATAAATCAACTATCGTTTATTATGAATCCAGTTTTCCTATTTTATAAATTCAAATTTGATTACACCAATCAATTTCATTAAAATATATTAATATTAAATTCAAACTTTCATTGTCAATCAATATAAACAAATCACAAAAATTAAATTATGAATTTATTAACCCAATTTATTATTTAACAGCACAAACCAATTATAGTTACATTTTCAACCAATGCAGGTTATTATTGTTGTAACTGGTTTGAAATTCATTATACAATCAAATAGATATATATTACCACTGTATCCAATAAACAAGAATTATCAATATAAGAAAAATCTCAAAATTAGTTAATTTATTTTATATTGTTAATCAATATAAATATTTAATTTCAACATAAGTGATTTATCAAACATAAATAATTATCTTAAATAGCTACTGTAATCCATTGTTTAACAAGACAAGTTTAATTCATACATTATCAATATATGACATAAATCATAAATTTTAATGTTTAAAACAAATTTGTTCATCACATTAAATTTAATAATTTAAATTATAACAAATCTCAGGATGTTACTAGGCATCAGCTTTCATGCAACCTATAGCAGAAGTAACCTAACATTTGAACTTTTATAAACAATAACCACCTACTACTCCACTTAGAATTCAATACGTATTTAAAACCTATAATCAATGACTGTAAGGCTTGTACAAAAGATTGGAAATAAATAGGGAATATTTCTTAATTGTAAAAGCTTGTACAACCTTTTCTAACATATGCATATTTTGATAAGCTTCGATTAAAATCATTTAGCCTTTTCTTCAATATATCCGTCGACTTCGTTCGAGCATTTTGCTTGGCGTTTCTATTCAAAAGACTACAAAAAAGTGTGTCTGGTGAATCCTTCATCTTGTCACAGATGGTAGCAACTTTTTTATAATCCAATGCTCTACAGTACTTCACTCGTATCACTGGATTCAAGAAATTCTCTACTTGGTTGCTCAACAAAAGATTAACCAATTGCCTCGACTCTTTTAAGCAATCTTTCAAACTTCTATCTTTTCTTAGCTCACTCATTCTCATATTGTAATAACTCTCATCAGAAAGCGCTTGTAGTTTATGTAGATCTACATCCAGTCCCATAACAGCACTCAAAGTGAATCTTTTGATGCCTTAACTTGACATGACCCAAATTCACCCTTATAGGAAAGCCCTGATTGAATTGAGAACACGACGCATCAGAAGACAAACAGAAGAACATTTCATTGCTTATTACAACAATTACATCAGAGTACAAGAATATAACAGAGTATGAATAAATAACATACTTTTGATAAATCTCAGAGATTTAAATTACAAAGCAATGGAAACTAATACATAATGTAACTGAAAGAAATAAACGGATGCAGAGCTTTCTGAATATATCTACAACCGTAAATCCAGGATCCTGAAAAAGATATATTTGCATAAACCAAAACTATTAGCTGCACATGGGGAAAATTGGGGCATCCAGAGTTTAGGTTAAAACAATAAACTCCAGGTCAGTCAAGTGACTGGTGTGAGAACTAAAACAGTTATTTAAAACTTTACTTTAGAAATAAAGTAAATCAAGGGACCACGCCATATAACACGGAACGGGTTTTCTCCCAAGAATACCAGTGCTTAAAACAAATAGCACAATGCTTTTTGGAAAAATGAAGCTATTATAAGACTTAGGTCCCATCACACAATGCAGCGCAAGCCGGAGGATAGAGTTTTACCTTATAATAGCCAAATGTGCTTGGTACGTTAAAAAAAATCATTTTGATATTACTATAAGTGTATACTATCAAAATCACTTCAAATATAAATGTATCAATCATAGACAGCATACTATCCCATGCTACTATGTCGCCATACTAGTTCTGCAATTAAAACCAAAATGTCACGTATTGGAAATTGGATTCCATCTATGAACCAAGGCAAGGGACCGTCCTTACTGAATTCGAGACACTCTAGCCCGTGCCTTAGGATCAGTCACAACTGCGCCTTATATCTTTAGGGCCAGTCCTCTCTTACGTTTGAGGAATGGTAATTCCTGAACAATATGTTTCCCTACCCTATGGGGCGTAAGTCTAATCAGTATGTCAGCCATATCCATCCATCGGCCCCGTAGTGACCGATATATCCGACGTACCTCGCTTTCCATCATCCACATAAGTAAAAATGTCTGGGCTCCATACCATGACAACACTCCTAGCTTGAAAGAATTGCAGGTTCTCCTTGCAATCATCTCCCATTTCCGGTTCATACCGGGGTGTGAGGCTCGCGAGTTAACGCTATACACAAAGCTACATTATTTAAAGTCGTGCTTTGATCATCAACCACAAAACTCTGCTTTTCAACAGAAGCCGTGATCATTTGCATCTCAGCATGCTACACTAAAATTCACGCCATGTGACTGATGTTTATCGATATATAACCTCTAAGCTCGTACGTCTCAGAGAAGGGTGTTAAGCAAGAGAATAAATTATCCACCACCAAACAAAAATATATTTAATAGAAATCAATCAACACAAAATAAAATCCAATGTCTAACACACGTACATTTACTAGTTCGTTCTGGGTTTGAACGAAACCAGAGGCACCTTATTCCTCGTCCATATGTCCAATACAGGAGAGAGGCCCTCGCATATCCGTCGATCTCCAAGTACGTCTGGTGTATAGCCCCGTGAAGACATCAATAATCATCCAAACAATGTGAAGACCTCCGGTCATCAACCACCGTCTTTATCGCCGACATATCGTCGAATCAGTTATTCAAAATGGGCATAAACTTGGTCTTTCTGAATAACTCGCGTATTTTATAATCAAGTGCTATAAAACACAACATACGCCTCACTTCAATCCTGAATATTCTTTTATTCAAATATTCTTTTCACAATTTAAACCAAATGAAGGTTTTCCAAACTAGTCGGGATTAGCGAACCTTACTGAAGTAATAATTTATTATGTTTCCCAACCCCAACTTATTCATCCCATGGAGCAAAACTGGTAGTACTCCATATCTAACACCACGGTGTTATCGGTAAAATTTGTTACCATTTACTATTGTAATCTGATTAAAGATTTAACTATCGCCTAGAGTAAAACTAATGGTACTCCATTCTCGATCATTTTCCCAATTTGATAATTTAAATTATCTCATTCACATTTCAATCTAATTAAAGATTCATTAAAACTCCACTTAGTTTTAATTTCCCAAAAATCAATATTAATGATTATTTAACTTTGGGAAATCAAACATGCCACATTGATAATCTACACCATACCACTGATTTCTGCCGATATATAACCTCTAAGCTCGTACGTCTTAGAGAAGGGTGTTAAGCAAGACGATAAATTCTCCACCACCAAATAGATATATATTTAGCAGAGATCAACGAATACAGTTCGAAATACAATGTTAGCCATGTAATCATGTCTTTATCTGGGTTAAAGAACTAATGTCATTTAAAACACAGTTCATGATAAACCCAAAATCACATTCCATTAAATATGGAATCTACACGGAAAACAAATCAATATATAATCGATATCAGTTTCCGTATCTGACTAATAATATAAATGGAATAATGGCAAAGCCTTTTAAATTCCATATATAGTAATAGTCTTTCTCCACAGAAGCTCACTTCGATTATTACCAAATCGAATTCCCTTCCATTTCAACTTATTTTATTAATTTGGAAAACTTTACTTTGGAAAATTTCCATTAAATCTTAAAAAAAAAGATTTATAAGTTCCAAATCACATTTCACTATTAATTGGTTAAAGAACGAATGTTGTTAAAAACACAGTTCATGATAAACCCAATTCACATTCCATTTTCTTCCAATTACTAAATATAACTGGAAACTCTAATAATCTTAATTAAAATATTTATTCTTTTCACATGTGGTTTAAGAACAGTGTTACTGAAGACACCATACACGACAAACCCAAAATCCAATTTAATATTAAATACAAGACTCTGAATAGAAATTTTATCGGCTTATATCCAATATCAAATTCTGAAACTAATGGATATAGTATTGGGAATAACGATATCTGTATCCTCCAAATTCCCATAACAATATCTGTATAACCACGGAATCCAATATCGAAATATTCCGAAGATTATTTCCATTCCAATCCGTTCCAATTTATCCATTGGAAATATCTTGTTATTTTAAAACCATTTCAAATCCATTGTATTTCTTTTAAAAATATTGGATTATTGTACTAGTTAATAACTTGTTCATTTTGATAAAAAATATATTTTTATCTTTACAAACGTGGAATTTTTATCCAAATCATTTACTATGATTTTACACAAATTATTAATATTTTTAATAATTTTATTAAGGCCCCTTTAAGTTGATTTCCAATAACGGCCACTGAACTGTATCCATAGCGACCTTTTCCAAATTTGATTTGGTCGAAATCTAACCATTAGATTTCAAATATCTTATATTCGTTGGAAATCTCTTTTCAATATGAACCCAAGAGTTTCGGTTTTAGGAGAATCCGACAGTCGGATCTCCCGTAATGTCAGTTCGAAGACAATAAGCGAAATTCCAGAATGGTTGCTGCGCGACGCATTCTGTTCAGGCCATTAAATATATATATATATATATGTTTCGTTGATTTCCATTTAAAACGTATTTTATAAATCGTTTATAAATTCATTTTAAACGATTCTAACTTCATTTTCAATTTTAAACCAAAATTGAATATTCTATATCATTATAATATTTAAATGATAATATTTTCAAATATCTGATTTTGAAATCATCTCCTTTTTGATATTCACTATAAAAATGAATAAAATCGATATAAATATCATTTGCGTTAAAATGATGCAAATCTAAACAACACGACTTCATTTATTTCAATATTTTCATGTCCATCCAAAATCGGACATCAAATTCACATTTTAATCCATTACTGAATATTATTTTAGAATATTCGTTATTTTAAAATATTCGCTCTTTCTGAATTGGAACCAGAAACAGTCAATTATCATATAAGGTTATTTATGTGAATTCCATACATTATATGTATACAATAACAATGATACACAATCATCCATCATCCAGAGTGCATTACACAACTGCATATGCATTAAATATAAATAATTAACGCTTACAACAGTCTGTCAACCAATCGTTTGATATACAACTAAACAATTGGGATTAGTTACGTCAAATATCATCCCAATACCCGTGTGGGGTTTCAACCAACAAACACAGATTTTATTTGTGCAGTTGGGCGATGTGTAAAATTTATCGTCCCAATCAATGTCAGTTAAATGGGTGTACATAAACAAATCATTCGATTTGTAAATGAATATTTATTTTCTTTTCAAGAGAAGCATATATAAATAATTTATATAATGCATATATATACATATTGTATTTACTCCATTTCAATACCACAACCACAATACACAATACAGTCAATTCAAACAAACATCCATGGTTTGTACAATAAATGGTGTCGGGGGCTTCTAAACCCCGTATGGAACCTAGTATATATTTAACTGTAATATAATTTGAGTGAGAAAGAGTTCTCACCATTGGTTTCCACACCGCCAGTTTTATTTCTGAACATTTTGGATTTGAATTTGCCTAAAATTCTAATGTGCTCCAAATTGGAACCGGTTAGTTTTTTTTGGGAAGCTCTCGGCTCGTCGATCGTATTGGATCCAGTTTCGCGCGATTTGTACCTCATATGGAAAAGATATTAACGTTTATACATTAATCACTTAATGGAGTTAATTGATAAAGTAATTAATAAATTAATTAACCTAATTTAATACCTCCTTCCTCGTTTAACACTCTGGAACGTCAAACCCATATCGTTCAAAATTGAACGCCACTTGCGCCTCAACCAGGAACCGCCGAATGGCGATCAGATGCTGCCACCCCGAAGAGCTCCATGCACGCCACCATCACTCCCAATCATGGAGAAACTCAATGCTGTCAGCGCCTGGAAAAATGCGTCGAAAGGCGACGTGTAACACCTCGTAATTTTGTTAACATTAAAGAGGATAAATTTAATAATAATTACTTTCGTATTCAGAATTTAGGGAAACAGACTGCGCCTTTGCGTCTGTCTTGAAATTATGGTCAAGATAGACATTTGGCTTGCGCAAAATGGACATCGTATGAAGAAGTTATGAGGGTTTTAAGTTTGTATATGCGTAGAAAGAACATATATACACATATGAGTCACGTATGAGTTAGATATGATTCAGACCCTATCCAAAGCAGTTTGAAAATAAAAAATTCGTCAAGGCAGCAAATTTCCTGCTCTAGGGGGTCGACCCCTATAGAGGGGTGTCGACACCGGGTCAAACCCCCTAAAGGGGTGCCGACCTATGGGTCGACCCACCCACAGAGGTGTCGACACCCCTAGGGCTGATGTGGCACCCGGTTTCAGGGGGCCTAGCAGCTATATATATGTGCCCAGTTCTTCTATTTTCTTCATTGGAAATCATGGAAGCCAAATGCTGCCAGTGTGCGAGCTGAGACGAATCTATTTTCTTCAAACAACTATCAGTTTTGCTAATCAAATCTGGAGATTCAAGATCCATTCTTTCTCTTTTCTAATCCTAATGCAGTGAGTTTCAAGTTACTTTTAGATTTGAATATTTAAAAGTAAATCCTGAAAGACTGTGATTTGGGTACGTTGTAAACTATGAATCTATGCTATTGTTAAATCTTATACTATGTCATGCTAGATCTATTTCTCTAGATCTAATGCAGTAGTGGTTATTCTATTACGTCGCCTTTGTGGATATTGAATTGTAACTATATTGTGGTCAATGTAAATCTGTTACTTTGGACAGTTACGATATTGGTTAGATCCAATTCTATATGTAAATCACCTTTCACTTATCATATTGCAAGCAATTTAGATATGTTGCAAATTGTGAATCCATATTTAGATCTAAACACGTTACTATGTCATCGTAATTATGTTAGATCTGTTTTTGTGACCACATTATAATTATGTTGGATCTAAATAGTTGGACACCTAAATGGTCAATTAAGATCTTGTTATGCTCACTATGACATTATAGATATGTAGAACTAGTAGTTGCCACAAGTTCATTAGTTTTATGCTTATATGTCCACCTTATCACCGTGCTAGTTTATGTTTATGCCAAGTTATGTTAAAACAATCACTTTGGTTACATTCCCATTATTTTCCCTATTATCGTTTATGACTAGGCTATTGTCTAGCCTAGGCATGCCGCCAATTTATGAGTGCCCTAGTTGGGGAAAGGGGGAAAAAGGGTTAATACAGGCATAATTTGAATATGAACATTTTCGGACATATAATTCGAATTATTGGGTAGAGTGGGCATTAACTCCTATAAAGGGAAAGGTTTAATTAATTGATTATTTAATTAATAATGGAATCTCTAGTAACTACAATTAAGAATTGTAATGGCAATTATGACACGAGGTTAGGTTGCATTAGTGATGGAAGTCTGCCCGGACGCGACCGGCATATCCAGCATTCACTAATGTTGAACCTAATGTGGGAGGTCTAAGTGCGCAAATACGAATCGGGCTAAGACACGAGGTCAGGCCCAACTGTGGAATAAGACTGCCTGGACCCGACCGGCATATCCAGCATCCACACGTTGTAGGCCTAATGTAGGAGGTCTAGCCCATTATGAACCATAAATGGACATGGTAATGAATTGGACTACTTAACTAAATCTAATCCATAGGGATTGTATGATTGTGAACTAAAATTAGGGTTAAGTTAAGCGAATCTGGAGGGGATGGGTAATATTTACATATAGGCCCACAAATTTAGCCCGATAGGGTTATGTAATTAAAGACACCTAGTTGTATACATAACATGAGGAAAATATAAAATTTATGTAATTAAAGACACCAATTAGGGTAAGTATAACTGAATAGGGCTATGTAATTAAAGACACCTAGTGGTATACATAGTCAGTGAAAAACCTAGTAAGGATACAAGACAAAGGAAAGAGCATGTATCATATTGTGTGGGACCCATTTCAGTCAGTAACCCGAAGTAAGTATCAAATAAAATACTCCGTACTAGGCAGAGAGGGGACACATTTACTAACTGATTGTATGAGATCCAAACATGGAGGACGGTGTGGGCAGCGCAAACCGACCAGGCCATGTGTGTGCATGAGCCAGGCAGAGGGGGATAAGACGACCATGACACCAGTAGAAATGGGGTTGTCCATATCAGTGAGGGGTTGCCACTGTAGGACGTGACACATCCTACTGTGGGGCTAGCACAAAGTATCTACGGAGTAGGGAGCCGATCGATTAGGATGGTGGTTAGGGTACATTTGGACGTATGCCCTAAGTCTACCACCTTTTAGTAGAAGGGATCATCTCATTCTGGTAGTACTAGTAATAGTGTAGAGTAATCACTAGAGAAGCGCATACACCTTATCCTGTCTACCTTGTCACAGCTGCCATTTATGTAGTGATCACTCTTATCCACTTTATATGCCTGTCATGTTACTTTTATTTATTTACTTGCTAAAAGTCACTAGACTCGCTAGACTTTATGTCTGACCCTCTTATTTCTTCTTCTTTCTTCCGTTCCCCCGCCCCCTAGGTTCTCAGGGAGGAAACACTCAGGCTTAGTCAGGACTCAGATATCATCTTGCTAGAGCTGCTTTCGAAGTATGGCTCAAGTTTTTATCCCTACTATGGCTTTGTCTCTTTTATTTGGGAAATTATGTTTTCTTTTAAGTATTTATGTACTCTGATGTTAATGGACAGAAGTTATGTTGTAATGGTTTTTGAGACTCATGATATTTTGAACCACACTGTATGATTTGTGTGTGAAATGAAAATTTTAAATTTCCATTTCTATCTTATTTATGTCTATCTTGTAAAATTCTGTGTCTGTTTACCTATAATGCTTCACTAAACTTAATGCATTCCCTTTGTGAGTGACATTAACAGATGTGGGGTGTCACATTTGGTATTAGAGTTGAAGGTTACCACATTGGATAAAGTTTTTGAAAATTATTTTCAAAAACATTTTAAAAGAAAGCATTTTCAAAAAGAAAAGTCTGTTTTGAAAAACATTCACCAAAAAGTCGTATGTAATGTCCTTCGGTCCTTTGTCTAAATTTCTTCCTTTTTCTTTTCAGCATGTCTGGGGAACAAAACATTCCTAATATCCCAGAGGGCGTCATGATACTAGGGTGGTTCCGTATGTATTTGGAGGCCACGGCGCCTACCGAAGGCCAAGGAAATGTTCCTCCCCCGGCTGCACCAGTCATTCCTCCTTCTCCCCTTCCAAGAGCAGATAACTTCGCCAAGATCTGCAAAGAGTTTCGTGCTATGGGAGGGAAGCCATTCCATGGGAACGAGACATTCATAAAAGCGTGGAATTGGCTTAAGAAGACCAGGGACTTGTTTGTAATCTTTGAAGTAGAGGATAAAAAGAAGGTTCAATTAGCCACCTGGCTACTGAAAACGATGCCTCATTTTGGTGGGAAGTCACCCAAGCTGGACGTCCGGTGGAAACTTGGGAAGATTTTAGACAGAGGTTCGAAATGAAATTTCTCTCCCAAGCTGAGAGAAGCATGCAGATGGAGAGGTTCTTAGCGCTCAAATAAGGAAACTTAACGGTGAAAGAATATGTGAATAAATTCAACTAGCTAGCAAGCTTGTCGATATGGCCCTAATGCATGAGGAAGACAAGGGAGAAAAGAGGGCTGAGGAGACATCAAAAAATAGGAAGGTGTGACCCAAGAAGGGGCAACAGCAACAACAACATAAGAAAGGAGGGAAGAATGATAAAGGCAACAATAAGAGAAAATGTCACAATTATGGGAAGGAAGGTCACCTGATTAAAGACTGTAAGCGAAGGAAGAACTCTTGTTACCACTGTGGAGAGGTCGGACACTTTGCCAGAGATTTCCCGAAGAATCAGGGATCACAAGGACAGGGACTTCTGGAGGGAAGATGCATGCTCTTGCGACTATAGAGGTAGAAAAATTTATACGGAAGGTTTAATTTCTCTTTCAAACCATCCTATTAGAACACTTTTTGAATCTGGCGCTTCACATTCATTGATATCAAGTTCTATAGTTGAATCTCTGCACTTAATTACTAGTATGGTAGTGGATCCCGTAGTTGTTTCAAACCTCATTGACGGTTCGGATTATTTATCTATGATTTGTCGGGGTATGAAAATATATGTGTTAGGCATCGAGTTTGAATGCGGCGTGTATGTGCTCGGGTTTATGGGCCATGGGTTGATTCTAGAAATGGATTGGCTCGCCACTTATGGTGCAATTCTGAATTGTGAGAAGAGGGTCTTTAGGCTTCTGACTTGCCATGGGAGGACCCTCGAGATTTCTTGTGACCCTAAAAGGTCTGTTATGCTTAGCTTCCTAGAGTCTCTTGATGCTTCTATAGATGACTTGCAATCTGTTCTAGTAGTCCGAGATTATTCCGATGTTTTTGATGAGGTTCGGGGTTTACCTCCGAGGCGCGAGATCGACTTTCGTATATATTTGGTGGACAATGCAAAGCCAGTTGCATTACCAGTGCGCCACATAGCTCCAAGGGAAAGGAGGGAGTTGAGTAAGCAAGTAGGGGAGCTGCTTGAGAAAGGGTTTATTAGACGAAGTATATCTGATGGGGTGCTCTAGCAGTATTCGCGACTAAGGCAGATGGTTCGCTTCTTTTGTGTGTTGACTATAGGGAGTTGAATAAACTCACCAAGAAGAGTAGGCACCCGCTCCCGAGGATTGATGATTTATTTGATCAGCTTGTTCGTGCCTCAGTATTTTCTCAGTTAGATTTGGCCACGGGGTTTCATCAATTGATGGTGGCTGAGGAAAGCATAGATAAGACTGCTTTTAGAACTTCGGATGGCTTCTTTGAATGGCTAGTGATGCCTTTTGGGCTGACGAATGCACCTGCCTATTTTGTCGATCTGATGAGTAGGGTGTTTCAGGAGTTCCTAAATAAATTTGTTGTAGTCTTTGTTGGTGATATTTTGATCTTCTCCATAAGCGAAGAAGGGCATGCCCAACTTTTAAGAGAAGTTTTGAAAACTCTTCGTGACCATCAGCTTAAGGCAAAGTCCTCCAAATGCCATTTTTGGAGAAAAGAGGTGAGATTCTTAGGGCATGTGATCTCCAAAGGAGGGATAGCTGTAGATCCCGCGAAGGTGGTTGTAGTGCAAGATTGGAAGATTCCTAAAATTCAACCGAGGTAAGAAGCTTTCTTGGGTTGGAAGGTTACTATAGGAAGTTCATTAAAGACTTCGCAAATATAACAGCCCTACTCTCTAGGCTGACGAAGAAGAACTTGGCATTTTCATGGCATATAGACTGTGACGTTGCTTTCCAACAACTGAAGAGGGCTCTGACAACAGCCCCAATCTTGACTTTGCCTAATGGGAGTAAAGTGTTTACTATTTATACTGATGCGTGTGGTACAGGGCTTGGTGCGGTTCTAATGCAAGAAGGGAAAGTAGTATGATATGGGGGTAGACAGTTGAGAGTTCATGAAAAGAACTACCCCACCCATGATCTAGATCTAGCTACCATAGTACTCGCGTTAAAAATGTGGCATCATTATCTACTTAGAGAGAATTTCGAGTTATACACCGATCATAAATCTCTCAAGTATTTGTTCTCGTAGAAAGACCTCGATTTAAGGCAACAACAGTGGATGGTTAGCTTCTTATGATTTTGAGATTGCTTATACTCTTGGCAAGCGTAACGTGGTGGAAGACGCACTAAGTAGGCAGAGGATGGCCTTAAGTCCTCTGTTTATGGAGAGTAAAAGCTTGGAGTTTATTTCAGCTTTTGATTTTAGACCCTCTATGTAACAACCCGTATTTTAATAACATGTTCAAACTGTAAATCAAGGCAGAATTAATTTTTAAAACAAGAATCAAGGGAAACGGGTTGCACCATTGCGTTCATCTCGAAATTCTGCTTGGAAACGAGTCCGAGTTTGCGAGAATCGGAGTCCGTATGAGGGAGATATGACCCTCCGAAGTTTCAGGAATTTTCAGAATCAAAATCAGCTTGAAATTCGAATTCGAAATTCGAATTCAAACCCCGCAGTAGGCAGGGCGGGAAAACTCCCGCCCATAGACCAGGTCAACCTGGGGGTCGACCATAGTGTCGACCTCCCAGGGGCCAGGTCGACCATAGTGTCGACCTGGGGGTCGACCTGCCTCCCGAACCTATTTCCTGAACCAGATGCATTATGACGTATTTAGACTTGTTTCGTGACCAGATTCGTCTGCCTAACCCTATATAAACAGCCTCCTAGCCTCATTCTCTCTACACCATTTCATTCTGTCCTTATGCTACCTCTGTGAAAATCAAAATGATAATATTTAAATTAAAAGAGACTACTTCTTCTTCGTCAAGACAACAGCTAGGAATTGCAAATGGGGGGTTTTCAACTAGAACAAGACTGAACAAATAGAGATTCAACAACTGCAGTAACCGTTTCCAGAATCAAATCTCTGCACTCTAATTCTCGATCCATGCTATGTAAGTTCTAGTTACTTTGAGATTTAAACTTGTTAAATTTATTGTGGGCATGGAATGAAATGAAATTGGACCTAAGCTTGATTATCTATTTATATCTGTTCTTGTCTCTTCTTGATTATATGATTTTGGGTTATTTCTTATCGATTGAATCATGCCTATTCATGTTGTTGGACCTAGTTTATTATTCAAACGCTAGATTGTAACATAAATTCTTGGATCTTGACTATTGGGAACTATTACGTTGAAACTATTGTTAATGACATAAGACTATGACTATGCCTATGACTATGGACATAAGATTTTGCCTATGCCTATGACTATGACTGTGAACATAAGACTATGCCTATGCCTATGACAGTGAACATAAGGCTGTTGCCTATGACTATGACAAGTACAATTGTGGCTAATCACCTATGACTCTTGACTATGAGAATTATTACCTTTGATTATGAACATAAGGCTATTATCTATGACCATGACTTTGAAACTATTACAGTTAATTGCCTATGACTATTTGCCTAGAACTATTTTGGATAATTATCCATGACTATTGTGATTAATCGCTTATGATTCACAACTATGAGATTTTTACCTATGACTATGACTACTGGAGTTAATTGCCTAAGACTATTATAGTTGATTGTTCATGCCCATAACACTATAGTTGAAAACCATGTTGTACACCGAATTGGCATTTTGTTGGATCGTATACCTAGGGTGTGACTTGCTTAGTTTATTCGCAATTATGTACACCAAAACCACTGGATCCATTGTCCTTGTATTTGGCTTGCTTTTGCATGCCTATTCTTTTTCAGCGTTTATCATGACTATCGCCTTATCTTTCTAGATTTGAAATCCTATATGCTAGTGATGTTGTAACCAATTATCTCAAGTTATATCATACTAGTCTTGTAACCACTTTTATCGCTTTATGCTAGTCCCTTTTGCCTATCACAGTTTTGATGCTATTCCCTCTATTTCGAGATTAGGATTTATTTGTAGTATAGATCGATTCACGTTCACGTGCGATGGGAATACGATTTGTGTAGATTAGGAAAAACATGAATTGGTTATGAACATGAATTATGAACTTGATAATAGGCAAAACTTGAAACATGAACATTCTTATAACTTGAATCTGGATGTGGGCATGAAACTTATCCTTGAAACTTGACACGAACTCGACATGAAACTTGAAACATGGACATGACACTTAGAATGAACTTGAAAATGGCCAACTCGAGGTTGGGTTGAGTTTGCAGTGTAATTCTGCCCGGAACCGCCCGGCAAATCCAGTTATTGCAAACAATAGGATCCAATGTGGGTAGTTGGTCATATCGCACTTGAAAACCCGAGGTCAGACTGAGTTGTGGTATAATTCTGCCCGGAACCGCCCGGCATATCCAGTGACCACAACAACAGGTCTGATGTGAGAGGTTGGGGTGCATAAATGAATTAATGCCACATGATAGGGTTAAGTCATGAACTGCTTGAATATACTTAACCAATTTAACACGATGATTTGATAGGGTTAAGTCATGAACCGCTTGAATATACTTAACCAATTTAACACGATGATTTGATAGGGTTAAGTCATGAACCGCTTGAATATACTTAACCAATTTGACACGATGTTTTGATAGGGTTAAGTCATGAACCGCTTGAATATACTTAGCCAACTTGATACATGATTCGTAGGGCTAAGTCATGAACTTGAACAACAACACTTAGCCAATTTGACATGACACGTAGGCGGGTTAAGTCACGAACTTGAATGACAACACTTAACCAACTTGACATGCTAGACTGATGGGGTTAAGTCTCGAATTTAAATGACAACACTTGACCTACTGGATGGAAACCCTAGTTACGCGGTCCTTTTAAACAGTTACCCACTAGATGTATCATGGTACCCTGGAACTAGGCAGGGTGGGCACGATTACTGGGCTGATTATAAGCGACCAGAACGATGGCTGAGTTGGTGCGCCATTGTAGGTTCAGGCGGACTACGGTCGTGCACGTAGTCCGGAGTTGAAAAAGCAGGCATTGGGTACCAATAGGTTTACACTGTGCGTGCTTGATTCGTGTCGGTGGTTGGCACCCTAGGGCTTGATACACCCTATGGTGGACCTAGCACAGGTGACTACATTTCGTGATTGGGCCGTATGACACAGACACATGAACGAGCTAGGACTTGTAGGGAGCCGATCGATTAATAGATCGTTACGTGGAATTCGTTAGGTAGCATAATCCCTAGTGGTCCTAGGTGGTATAAACCCTAATCGAATCTAGAAAACGTTCAATAGGTAGCATAATCCCTAGTGGTCTAGGTGGCATAAATCCTAGTTGAACACGCGATAGTTCATGATAAGGAAACCTAGCCAGAACAAGGGTGGTGGTCCAAATGATTTCAAGAATGGTGGCACTACGTTGAAGTAGTATAGAAATACATGATGAAACCCCTAAGATATATGGCAAGGGACTGTACATATACATGATTAGGATGATACGCGTTGGGGTACTAGTTCGGTTGGTGCAGAGAATATAGGAAGTCAAAGAAAATAGTGGAACGGTGAAGCTTAGAAGTCTTGCAATGTTATACTTAGTAGAAACCTTGCAATGTGATACTTGGTAGGAAACTAGTGATGATACTCTTGATAGGAAGCATGGGATGTTATACTTGATTCATCGTGCCTGTAGCTTACCTTGTCATCATGCTTATGTTTACTTTCAGTTTATTCATGCCATATTATCTTCACCTGTTTTTATGCTGAAAGCCACTAGGACTTACTCAGTCTTTATGACTGACCCAGTTTGTTTCGCCTCTTTTTCTTTCGTTTCCCCCCTCCCCCCAGGTTCGCAGGGTGGGAATACAGCTTAGTTCGGATCTTACCAAGCTCCAAGGCTCTTTCATGTACTGCTTGGATTTCTTTTGGCTATGGCTTGCTTTGCTGCTTTATTGGGGAATGATTTATGACTATGGTTTTATGCTTCTTTACTATTGCAAGACAGATTTTGATGTAAAAGGTTTTAGACCTTTCTAGACTTTAAAGCAATGAAATTTGGTTCTTCTTCCGCTGTTTAATATGTTCTGTCTTGTAATATTTCTGCGTATGTTTACCTAGATAATGCTCCACCAAAGCTAGTGCATTCCCTTTGTGAGTGACCCTAGCGGAGGTGGGGTGTTACATTTGTTATCAGAGCAGAAGGTTACCAGACTGGGCAAAAGTTTATAAAACCTTTTGAAATTATTTTCAAAACCATTTACAAAGAAGCATTTTTCAAGAAAAGTTTCGTTTTACGAAAGGCATATTCCTCAAAGCCATATGCACTATCTTTTAATTCTCTCCTTGAGTCTCTTCTCTCTTACTTTTTCACCATAGTTTGTAGGCATGCGACACATGTCGGAGGGAAAAGTAGTGTCCAACCTCCATCTGTAGCCACAGTAGTTTTACTTGCGACTAATCTTATCTCAAGCTTTGTAGGGTTGCCATGCGATGGAAGTAGCTTTCGAGAAACTTGTCAACAAGCTATACAAGGATAGTGAGAACGAGGATAAAGAACACAAGCCTAAGGATGAGAAACTTGTTGATAAGGCGTAATCCACGAAGGAGTAAAAGGTGAAAGGGAAGAGGTCAAAGTAAAAGAATAATAAAACCCATGATAAGAAAGAACATCGTTGGTATGGTAAAAAGGGACATGTAGTTAAGTATCATAGGAAAAGGACAAGGGCAAAGAACAAGATCGTCGAGAGGGCAATTGCATGCTCTCACTATTAGCATACCTAAGAGAGGTGGTAACGTTTCTGTTAAAAGTTTAGCTTCTCTTTTCTATCATACCACGGGAACTTTGTTTTTGTACATCGCATCCTTTTTAATTCTGCCTCGATAGTTGAGTCTCTGCACCTTAGTACTAGCGTAGTAGAGGATCCCATTTTTGTCTCAAATCCTCTTGGGGAATCGGCTCATTTATTCATGACTAGTTTGAATTTGAGAATGTCTATGCTAAGTGTTGAGTTTAGAAGTAAAGCTTATGTTTTTGGGCTATGGGTCGATTCTAGGGATGGAGTGGTTGTCCAGAAATGGTACCATTCTCGAGTATGAAAAGAGGGTAGTTAGACGCTTGACTTGCCTTGGTAATGCCCTCAAAGTCTACTGTAACCCTTAGGGTTCTGCCATGTTTAGTTACCTAGAATCTCTTGATACATTTATTGATTCACTCGAGTAGTGTTCACCACTAAGGCGGATGGTTTATTTCGCTTATGCATGAGTTATAGAAAATCATCTTAGTAAGTACACTTGGCAACATGGTTGGCATTTGTTTATTTTTCAAGAGATAATTCATTTATGTGGAATACCTTCTAGTAAGTGAATGAGATCCAAGATTCACTAGTGAATTTTGGAGAGCTTGCACGAAACCATGAGTACGCAGTTATGTTTGAATCGGGTATACTAGAAAGAGAATAAGCGAAAGTGGAACGAGAGGCGACAGTGGAATGAGTTCCAACTCATATTCTAGGAACAAGAATTAAGGAACTACGAAATTGTGAAGTTAAAGACGGCCGAAGCACAATGGAGTTAAGCTCAAGGAAATACGACTTAGAAGATTGAAGACTAGACACGCACATCATATCTCTTTTTAAGAGTATATCCTTGATCCCTCTTTTCCTGTAGAGCTTACTTGTATGCTATCTTTTAAGTATAACCTCTCGGTCCTATTCTCAATCCTATTTCTGTTGCAAACCCCATAGAGAGTATGACTTATCTGTTAGTAATACATGTTGGGGCTTGAGGGTGTCTGTTGGGTTGACTAAACTTTTTGGGTTTTATAGGATATGGGCTGTTGCTTAGGGTTTCTTCTCCTATTCAGTATATATGTGACGTAGATTTCCAGCTTTGACATTGCCTAATGGGGACAAAGTTTTTACTTGCTTCTATCATTCGGCTATATATTTAGGTAGGAACAATTGGGTGAAACATGTGTTTGAGACATGTTATGATTGATGGTTGCAAGTGGTTGCAAGTGGTCGCAAGTGGTTGCAAGTGGTTGCATAACACACATTAGGCACTAGATCGGCTCAGACACATTTTCATATTGCATATGCATGAGTGTTTATACTTGTTTATGGATGAAATTGAATGTGTTATCATGTGAATGTTGCATATGGATGGATGTTTGAGCACACATATAGTGTTTATATGACTAAGACTATTTGCATACATGTTGGATTCATGGCACTAAACATATTTTGCATTTAAGAAGATCAGTCAGGCCTGATCATTTGCATTAGATAAGGAACACATACACACACTTTCTGCATATGTTCATACAACATTAGAAATCTCTTAAGGACAATGGATGCCTGTGATAGATGATTGAATAGACGGATGATTGGATGGTAGGACACATTCTTCTTAACTTGAAGATTTCGAGGACGAAATCCTTTAAGGAGGGGAGAATGTAACAACCCGTATTTTAATAACAAGTTCAAACTGTAAATCAAGGCATAATTAATTTTTAAAACAAGAATCAAGGGGAACGGGTTGCGCCATTGCGTTCATCTCGAAATTCTGCTTGGAAACGAGTCCGAGTCCGAGTTTGCGAGAATCGGAGTCCGTATGAGGGAGATATGACCCTCCGAAGTTTCAGAATCAAAATCAGCTCGAAATTCGAATTCGAAATTCGAATTCAAACCCCGCAGCAGGCAGGGCGGGAAAACTCCCACCCATAGACCAGGTGGACCTAGGGGACGACCATAGTGTCGAACTCCCAGGGGCCAGGTCGACCATAGTGTCGACCTGGGGGTCTACCTGCCTCCCGAACCTATTTCCTGAACCAGATGCATTATGATGTATTTAGACTTGTTTTGTGACCAGATTCGTCTGCCTAACCCTATGTAAACAACCCCCTAGCCTCATTCTCTCTACACCATTTCATTCTGTCCTTATGCTACCTCTGTGAAAATCAAAATGATAATATTTAAATTAAAATAGACTACTTCTTCTTCGTCAAGACAACAGCTAGGAATTACAAATTGGGGGTTTTCAACTAGAACAAGACTAAACAAATACAACAACTGCAGTAACCGTTTCCAGAATCAAATCTCTGCACTCTAATTCTCGATCCACGCTCTGTAAGTTCTAGTTACTTTGAGATTTAAACTTGTTAAATTTAATGTGGGCATGGAATGAAATGAAATTGGACCTAAGCTTGATTATCTATTTAGATCTGTTCTTGCCTCTTCTTGAATCTATGATTTTGGGTTATTTCTTATCGATTGAATCATGCCTATTCATGTTGTTGGACCTAGTTTATTTTTCAAACGCTAGATTGTTACATAAATTCTTGGATCTTGACTATTGGGAATATTGTCTACGATGTTGAAACTATTGTTAATGACATAAAACTATGACCATGCCTATGACTGTGGACATAAGATTTTGCCTATGCCTATGACTATGACTGTGAACATAAGACTATGCCTATGCCTATGACAGTGAACATAAGGATATTGCCTATGACTATGACAAGGACAATTGTGGCTAATCACCTATGACTCTTGACTATGAGAAGTATTACCTATGATTATGAACATAAGGCTATTATCTATGACCATGACTTTGAAACTATTACTGTTAATTGCCTATGACTATTTTCCTAGAATTATTTTGGATAATTATCCATGACGATTGCGATTAATCGCTTATGATTCACTACTATGAGATTTTTACCTATGACTATGACTACTGGGGTTAATTGCCTAAGACTATTATAGTTGATTGTTCATGCCCATAACACTATAGTTGAAAACCATGTTGTACACCGAATTGGCATTTTGTTGGATCGTATACCTAGGGTGTGACTTGCTTAGTTTATTCGCAATTATGTACACCAAAACCACTAGATCCATTATCCTTGTATTTGGCTTGCTTTTGCATGCCTATTCTTTTTCAGCGTTTATCATGACCATCGCCTTATCTTGCTAGATTTGAAATCCTATATGCTAGTGATGTTGTAACCAATTATCTCAAGTTATATCATACTAGTCTTGTATCCCCTTTTATCGCTTTATGCTAGTCCCTTTTGCCTATCACAGCTTTGATTCTATTCCCTCTATTTCGAGATTTGGATTTATTTGTAGTATAGATCGATTCACGTTCACGTGCGATGGAAATACGATTTGTGTAGATTAGGAAAAACATGAATTAGTTATGAACATGAATTATGAACTTGATAATAGGCAAAACTTGAAACATGAACATTCTTATAACTTGAATCTGGATGTGGACATGAAACTTATCCTTGAAACTTGACACGAACTCGACATGAAACTTGAAACATGGACATGACACTTAGAATGAACTTGAAAATGGCCAACTCGAGGTTGGGTTGAGTTTGCAGTGTAATTCTGCCCGGAACCGCCCGACAAATCCAGTTACTGCAAACAATAGGATCCAATGTGGGTAGTTGGTCATATCGCACTTGAAAACCCGAGGTCAGACTGAGTTGTGGTGTAATTCTGCCCGGAACCGCCCGGCATATCCAGTGACCACAACAACAGGTCTGATGTGAGAGGTTGGGGTGCATTTATGAATTAATGCTACATGATAGGGTTAAGTCATGAACCGCTTGAATATACTTAACCAATTTAACACGATGATTTGATAGGGTTAAGTCATAAACCGCTTGAATATACTTAACCAATTTAACACGATGATTTGATAGGGTTAAGTCATGAACCGCTTGAATATACTTAACCAATTTGACACGATGATTTGATAGGGTTAAGTCATTAACCGCTAGAATATACTTAACCAACTTGACACATGATTCGTAGGGCTAGAACTTGAACGACAACACTTAGCCAATTTGACATGACATGTAGGCAGGTTAAGTCACGAACTTTAATGACAACACTTAACCAACTTGACATGCTAGACTGATGGGGTTAAGTCTCGAATTTAAATGACAACACTTAACCTACTGGACGGAAACCCTAGTTACGCGGTCCTTTTCAGCAGTAACCCACTAGATGTATCATGGTACCCTGGAACTAGGCAGGGTGGGACACAATTACTGGGCAAATTATAAGCGACCAGAACGACGACTGAGTTGGTGCGCCATTGTAGGTTCAGGCGGACTATGGTCGTGCACGTAGTCCGGAGTTGAAAAAGCAGGCATTGGGCACCAGTAGGTTTACACTGTCCGTACTTGATTCGTGTCGGTGGTTGGCACCCTAGGGCTTGATACACCCTATGGTAGACCTAGCACAGGTGACTACATTTCGTGATTGGGCCGTATGACAAGACACATGAACGAGCTAGGACTTGTAGGGGGCCAATCGATTAATAGATCGTTATGTGGAATTCGTTAGGTAGCATAATCCCTAGTGGTCCTAGGTGGCATAAACCCTAATCCAATCTAGAAAACGTTCAATAGGTAGCATAATCCCTAGTGGTCCTAGGTGGCATAAATCCTAGTTGAACACGCGATAGTTCATGATAAGGAAACCTAGCCAGAACAAGGGTGGCGGTCCAAACGATTTCAAGAATGGTGGCACTACGTTGAAGTAGTATAGAAATACATGATGAAACCCATACGATATACGGCAAGGGACTGTACATATACATGGAAAGGATGATACGGGTTGGGGTACTAGTACAGTTGGTGCAGGGAATATAGGAAATCAAAGAAAATAGTGGAACGGTGAAGCTTAGAAGTCTTGCGATGTTATACTTAGTAGAAACCTTGCAATGTGATACTTGGTAGGAACCTTGTGATGATACTCTTGATAGGAAGCATGGGATGTTATACTTGATTCATCGTGCTTGTAGCTTACCTTGTCATTATGCTTATGTTTACTTTCAGTTTATTCATGCCATATTATCTTCACCTGTTTTTATGCTGAAAGCCACTAGGACTTACTCAGTCTTTATGACTGACCCAGTTTGTTTTGCCTCTTTTTCTCCCCCCCCCCCCCCCCCCCCCCCGTTCGCAGGGTGGGAATACAGCTTAATTTGGATCTTACCAAGCTCCAAGGCTCTTTCATGTACTGCTTGGATTTCTCTTGGCTATGGCTTGCTTTGCTGCTTTATTGGGGAATGATTTATGACTATGGTTTTATGCTTCTTTACTATTGCAAGACAGATTTTGATGTAATGGATTTAATAGCATTTTGATGTAAAAGGCTTTAGACCTTTCTAGACTTTAAAGCAATGAAATTTGGTTCTTCTTCCGCTGTTTAATATGTTCTGTCTTGTAATATTTCTGCGTATGTTTACCTAGATAATGCTCCACCAAAACTAGTGCATTCCCTTTGTGAGTGACCCTAGCGGAGGTGGGGTGTTACACTCCATCGAGAATTTGCCTGATTTGTTTGCATCCTTGGAGATACGACCAACTCTTATGGATCAAATAGGAGCTTCGCAACAAGGTGACCCACAGATTTTAGACATTCAGGGAAGGCTCAGAAGAGGGGAGACTTCTAGTCACCTCAGTAGATATGCCATAGATGAAAAGGGGTGGTTGCGACGAGATGGAAGGCTTTGTGTTCCTCAAACTGGAAGCTTGATAAAGGCAGTCCTAGAAGAAGCCCACCATTCTAATATGACCATTCATCCAAGCGGTGATAAGATGTACAGAGACGTGAAGAGGGTTTTGTTTTGGGCTGGGATGAAGAAAGATGTGGCTGAATTTGTTTCTCAATGTTTAGTTTGCCAGCAAATTAAAGCTGGGCAAAAGAAGCCCAGGTGATTACTTCAACCTTTGGAGGTTCCTCAGTGGAAATGGGAGAGCGTCTCTATGGATTTCGTATATGGTTTGCCTAGATCGAAGAAAGGGAACACCAATATCCGGGTTATGGTAGATAGACTCATTAAGAGCGCTCACTTTATTCCAGTTAAGAGCAAGAATATGGCATCATGGTTGGCAGCAATTTATGTTCGTGAGATAGTTCGTCTTCATGGGGTGTCTTCCAGCATCATAAGCGATCATGACCCCATCTTTACCAGTGAATTTTGGAGGAGCTTGCAAGAAGCATTAGGTACAAGTTGTGTTTGAGCACCGCTTATCATCCTCAGACCGATGGACAGATGGAGAGGGTGAACAGAATTCTTGAAGATCTTTTTAGGCTGTGTATCCTAGACTATGGAGGGATTTGGAAGAGTGTAACAACCCAGAAAATACGAGCCAATTTAAAAATTTTAAATTGGTTATTTTAAAGAAATTAGAGCAGTTGAAATAGAATATTTCAATAAAATAAAGAGTTAGAAATGGTACGACAGTTTGAAAATTTGAATTCAAACTTTGACTGACTATACCGGGTGCAAAATAAAATGGATTTAAGTAAAACCAAAAATATTTAAATCTGTTTATGAATATCTTTCTAACGAATCTGAAAAATCGAAGTTTCATAGCAGGAATCAAAAGTTATAGCCAAATGAATTTTCTGAAAGGTCGCTATAGAGAATATATAGCCCTTGAAAATAGACATTTTGCAAACGATCTCATAATTCGACGAAACCACTTTTGTTGGATCGGGGATGTCAAATTATTACTAGGTTTCAAATTCCATAATTTTTGAAGTTAATATGTGAGCGTGACAAAGGAAAATGTGTTTGGTCAATTTTTGTTAAATTGGGTCGACCAGAAAATGACCATTTTTCAAACGGTCTCAGAATTCGATGAAACTAGTTTTGTTGGGACCGTACCATCAAAACATAGCTAGATTTATTTTTTTGGAATTTTAGGGATCAGTATGTGGCACCGACAAATTGAAATGTACGTTCAATTAAAATATTGAATGTTTTATACTTTAATTTGAAGAATAACTGACTGTAATAGTCGAATTGGCTTACGAAACATATCCCATTGTGTTCGGGATGGGGGTATTTAGCTAGGGCGACAGTCATTGGGTTTGGATTGGAGTTCGTTTGGAGAAAACACTATTTTCAAATTTATATAAATAACGGGCCTATCAAATAATTCCATTCATAATTTTACTTTATAAAAATTCACAACCCAGCCCCCCCCCCCCCGTTATTCACGCTTGACAGCGGAAGGAGTTCCCCTGTTCCCTGCCATTTTCCGGCGAAACCGCTCACCATTTCACCCCGACCCCGTTCAACCTTTTGAAGCCCTCTTCCTCCTCCTCAAATCCATACCTGTGGCACCCGTCCTCGTCTCGTGTTGCGTGCAAACGACCTCCCCAAAGTTTCAATCTTTCCGCCGCCGCCACCATCGCCAGAGGCAATCAAGCCTGACCGCGAACCTACCCCTAGGCGCGCCTCCCGGAGTGCTACGACGTGGTACCCTTCGATTTCAGTGAAGTGCTACGGATTGGGTTAAAAATCGAAACCCTAGTTACTATGTTACAGTGAAAGGTATGGTCTTTTTTTTCTTTGAACTGAATATAACGCTTCTAAACGCTACCAATCTTGATTTTCAAATAAAAATCATATCTTTTGGCTATGTTGACGCAATTCGATGAAACAGGAGACGTCGGACTCGTAAGGACGCTCTCTACATCTAGCAGAGTCCGGGGATTTTTATGAGCTCGCTACTACTTTTAGCAAAGCAACAAACCAATGTGAGATTTCTAAACTAAAATGTGAATGGAAATGCGTTGTATAAGTTATATAACGAAGTATAAATTATATACGCGTTTTATACCTCATGTACATGTGTTGTATAAGTTATATGAGCGATGTATGAATTATACATGCATTGTATAAATCATATGTGTGTTGGTATGGAAATAAAATATACTTATATATATACCCCCCTCATCCACAAACCATGGACGATATTTATTGATTGTGAATTGGCATGAAAAATTTGGTGAATAATGCGAATGGTTGATAGGATTGTTTGTGGTTGATATTGTTGGATTGTGGTTGAAATATACTCTTTTGTGGTTGAAAACAAAATTAGAATAGGTTGTGGAAAAGAAAAACATACTCGCCTGCGTGCGAATTAGATGTATGAAATCCCCATTGTCAAAAACCGCGAGGTTTTAAGGTAGAGCGAGGAGCCGTACTGGGACGGTGCCGGTTTTAAATACCATGTCGTTATGCTGCCGAAATTTTCAATAATATTCATGTGTTAGAATTATTTTCATGTGTTGATATTACTTTCATGTGTTGAAACTATATTCATGTGTTGAAACCATATTCATGTGTTGAATAGAAATTCATGTGTTGAATAGAAATTCATGTGATGAATAAAATTCTTTGAAAGATAAAAATAACATTTTATCGCATATATAAACTATATAAACTATTTGTGTTTTAAATAAATTGTTTTAACAATAAAAACCACATTTTTATTATATATATAAACTATAGAAAACATTCATGTGTTGAATAAAGGGACTAGAACGGTAAAAATAAATTTTTTATCGTATGTGTGAAGTCGAAAATATTCATTTGTTGAATATATGGATTGAACAATAAAATCTACATTTTTATTGTGAATATGAAGTGCTAAGAATATTCATGTTTTGAATAAATATTTTTGATGATAAAAATATCATTTTTGTCATGTATACGACTCGCTAAAAATACACAAATGTTGAAATAAATATTTGTTTGCTATGAATATTATTTTTAACATGTATGTGAACTAAATAAAATAGTCATGCATTGAAATATATTTTTGTTCGCTAAAAATATCATTTTTATACGAAATATGAAGTGTTAAAAATAACCACTTGTCCAAATAAATATGTGTGGGTTGAAAACATTATTTTTAAGATGTGTGGGAAGTGTTGAAAATAACCATGCATTGAAATAAACCTTTGTTCGCTGGAAATATTATTTTTATCTTAGTTTGGCACATGTATATATACATGTGTTGAACAGGGAAATGGATTAGCTGTTGAGTAAAGAATTTATTTGCATGCCCGACAAATAGGTAAACCTTAATGAATTGGATGCGCAATTTTATTACTATATCAACTCCTGTGAATGCCATTAGATACGGAGTGCTGGTTGTTTTGTGTGTAATAATAAATGTCGCCATAGGATAGTAACAATTAATTTTGAACTACACTACATGGCATACTTCATGAAGATAGGCATACTTCATCATATACCACATAAGCATTTGGATCTTGTGTGACGAGGTTGAAAATTTACCATACGAGCGAGAGGCTTGTATGGCGATGACTATATATTACAGGTTGAACTGATGACCGATCTGGACTATATAAAATGTAACGTTAAATTGCAAGATTAATAAAAAAAACCCACACGGGTCTGGAGATGACAATAAACACGTCTCTCTGGTCATTAAGGCACAAAAACCATTTATAGGGTGACGAGAATTTATTCTCTGGAGTTATGATCTATACACACTCCCCTGTGGACACCGGAATATATCACTATAAATATGTGCATGCTTATTAGGATTTATTGGGTACCTAATACGGCCCAATAAATTTCCAAACCCCTTCCCGTACAAAGGAGGTTATGGCGAAATTTTCTGAAATTTAAAGGCGTTAGTGAAATATTTGAAGGGAAAACGATATTGAGATAGTCGAATAAATTATATATATATATATATAAATTAAATAAAACGAATCGAGCCCCTGCAGTTCGCATTTTGAAATCGTAACTTTAAACGATTATACCAAAAGATCCGACCATCGGATTTCCACGAAAATGGAACCGTTGGGTTCGCTTTGGAAATATCTTTCCAATAATATAAACTTTGTTGGGATCCAACGATTAGAGTTTCAAATATATGTAAAACAATTTTGAAGAAAAACAGCGCCATTGCCTCGGCACGACCTGAAACGTCGTTTAATTATACAGGGCCATTTTTAAATATAAAAAAATGGCGATATATCGTTATAAAATATTATAGACGATATGGAATGAAAATAAACCGATTATACTTGGTTTGCTTGTCATTGGATGGTTGAATGTATTTGACATGAAAATTATAGTAAAGAACTGAAATGTGAATGTCAAATCATTTAACCTTGGGAAGAATTGATTTGAAAATCTAAATATACGTGAATTATTTGAAAAGGCCGAGTTAATTCTCATTTCAAATAATTGATCGACGATTAGAAGTCAAAGAGATGAAGACGGTTCAAGACCAACGATCTTCACATCGGATGTATGGGTGCTACTGATGCTCATGATTGGAGTAGCTACCTTGAAAGGGCTGAAGTGGTAGCCGTCCGGACGTATTTGTTGATTGTACGGATATGCGAGGAATATGGTGCCTCTGGTTTCGTTCAGACCCAGAACGAACTTTAAATGGACTGTGTGTCCGACAATGGATTTTGTTCTGTGCTGATTGATCTCTATTAAATATATATCTGTTTGGCGGCGGAGAATTTATTCTCTTGCTTAACGCCCTTCTCTGAGACGTACGAGCTCAGAGGTTATATATCGATAGAAATCAGTCGCATGGAGTGAATTGCCTGTTTGGTATGCCCAAGTGTAACACCCCATAATTCTGTAACATTAAGTTTCACAAATTAAAGTATAAATAATTTTTAGAAGAAGAATTAAGGGATATGGGTTACGCCATTGCGTTCGTCTCGAATCATAGTCATATGTAATAGTCTTTTTGTCATGAATCATAGTCATAGGCGATAGTTTTATGGGCAACAGTTTCATAGTCATAGTCTTAGGCAAAAGTCCCATAATCATAGTCATTGGCAATTAGCCACAATAAGTTCTAGGACACAATTGAGAATCAGATCCAAAGGCATAGATAACGTTAGATTTGACATAAGCACGAATGAAAGATAATTAACTTGCAAATGGTTATAGTTCTATATTTTGATTCATTACATTCACAATTCCAATTACACGTTCAAATCTAAGGAACAACTGAACTTACAGTGATCGGTTTAGAAAAGGCGATTTGCTATGATTCGAGTGACGTTGCTTGAAGCAGAATGCCTATGGTCCAACTTGAAGCTTTGACTTGATTTGAATCTCCAATTTGAAGAACTTTTTTTAATAGAGAATAAGATTTATTTTAATTAGGATTGAGGCATAGTGTAGGTGTAATGAAGTTGTGTGGAGAAAGTGAAGTTTGGGAGCGTTTATATAGCGTAGAACTCATGAATTTGGTCCAGAAATCAGCCCGGATACATAAAAATGAATTCTACCTCGGATCTGGAAAAACAGGGCAGGTCGACCCCTAGGTAGACCTGGGTCCTGGGCGGGAAATTTCCCGCCCAGCCCAGGTGTGTGTTTTGAATTCGAATTTCGAATCTGTTTTTATTTAACTAAATTCTTGAAACTTCTGAAGGCCATAACTTCTTCATACGGAGTCCGATTTATGCAAACTCGAACTCTATCTTAAGAAGAATTTCGAGACGAACGCAATGGCATAACCATTTCCCTTAATTCTTCTTCTAAAATTATTTATACTTTAATTTGTGGAACTTAATGTTACAGAATTACGGGGTGTTACATTCTCCCCCTTAAAGGATTTCATCCCTGGAATCTTCAAGTCAGGAAGAATGTGTCCTACCATTCAGTCATCCATCTACTCAACCGTTTAATCATAGGCATTCACTGTCCTTAAAAAGATTTCTAATTCTTTCATGTTCATATGCATAGTGTGTGTGTATATGTCCTTATCTAATGCAAAATCAGGCGGTCTACTGATTCAGTTGACCTCCTCAATGTGAATTATGTCAGTGCCATGCGTCCAATATGTATGCAATCCTAAAGATACATATCATTTCTATATGAGTGCACAACCATTCACTCAAATGCAACGTCCGCAGGATAACACATCAAGTTCAATCCATAAACAAATACATATATGCAAATGCAATATGGAAGTGACTGAGCTAATCTAGTGCCCTATGTGTGTATATGCATCCACGAGCAACCACTAGCAAATACTTGCAAACACTTGCATCCACCAAACATAACATGTCTCAAACACATGTTTACATCTATTGGCTTCTACCTACGGATTGAGAATAGAACCGAGAGGATATACTTAAAAGCTAAAGACTAGCATGCAAATAGATTTTTCAGAAAAAGAGGAATCAAGGATATACCCTCAAAAAGGGTAAGAGGCGCGTATCTAGTCTTCAGTCCCCTAAGTCGCATCTTCTTGAGCTTCACTCCACTGTACCTTATCTAATTTAACTTCACGATTGCGAAGCTTCTTGGCCTCCATTTCCAAAACCCACTAGTAAAGATAGGATCTCGCTCACTTACTATGCTAGAGGGTATCCAATGTAGTCGAACTATCTTCCCGAGAAAAATATATGTTAATCATGATACCAAGTGTATATACCTAAGATGATTAGAGGTCTCCCTTCTACTTAGCTTATCCATCATGCTGCAAATCTGAGGGTCTAAAGCTAATGGTTACTATGTGCTTATTACCTCTCTTAAGGTCAGTCTAACTTAGGGTGCCAGCCCCAACCATTTATTTCTCGCGCAAACCATCCTAGTCGAACTCGAAATACCTCAAGTACAAGCCCCAAAGGCCTAAACCAATATCAGACAAGCACCCAAGGGGATACCTCCTCCGAAATTGGACGATCTATGTGAGATGATACTAACAAAACAACCAAACAATTGATCACTTTACCGACTCTGGCTATCCTCGCCGATTTGAGAATAACTGGCTTTGTAGTCATCTAGATACATGCGGAAGTCTGTCTCTAATTTTAGGGGTATAACCCCTACCCTAATCAAAACATTTTGCGTACTCATGGCTACCCCAACGGATCGAAAATCGTCGATAGATAAGTAAAGTGATTTTAGGTAGCTAAGACAAACGGATCCCTTAGGATCGTACGAAATCTCAAGGGTATTTTCGAGGCATGTCGAAAGTCTAACTACCCTTGTTTCAAAATTACTAGCTAACCAATCAATGCCTAGAATCAACCCATAGCCCATAAGCATAAATATAGCTATTCTCAAATCCTCACAAGTCAAAGATAAATGGGCCGAACCAGCAATTGGATTTGAGACTATAATGGGATCCTCTACTACACAATATCTAGGGTGCAGAGACTCAACTATGGAAGCAGATATATATGGATGTGAAGCGCTAAAATCGGAAGGAGTACTAACAGGGTAATCAAAAAGGAAAAACTCTTTCAACCGAAATCTTACTGCCTCTCTCTCAGGTATGCTGGCGGTGAGAGCATACACTTGCCTTCCGGAAAATCCGGTCCCTTGTTCTTTGCCCTTGCCCTTAATTATATGACCCGTTATACCAAAATAAAGATACTTCCTCTTGTTTTAGGTTTTATATTCTTTCCTCCCCTTCTGTAATACCCTGTATTTTAATAACATATTAAGAGCATAGATAAAGGCAAATTAAATTTTAATATACGAATTAGGGACAACGGGTTACGCCATTGCGTTCGTCTCGAAATTCTACATGGAATCGAGTCCGAGTTTTTGAAAATCGGAGTTCGTATGACCAAGTTATGACCCTTCAAAGTTTCAGAAAATTCTAGAACTAAAAACAGCTCGAAATTCGAATTCAAACCCCAGCGCAGACTGGGCGGGAATTTTCCCGCCCAGGACCAGGTCGACCTGGGGATCGACACTATGGTCGACCTCCCAGGGGCTAGGTCGACCTGGTGCCAAAATCCAGTTTTGAGCCTGGGTTCATTCTGATGTTTTTGGTATCGTTTTCAGTCTAGATTCGTTCGCCTAATCCTATATAAACCCACCTAATCCCCATTCCTTCGCACACCACTCTTCTCTAAACTTATGCTGCACAAATTCTTGATGGACATGGCTTTTTCTTCTTCTTCAAAATTAAACCAAAAATAAAGTTAATCAAATCAAGGGAATTCTTCTACCTTCTTCTTAAAGCAACGCAAGATTCGCAAATTGGGGATTTTCAATAAAATTGAGATTCAACATTCAACGACTGCTTTATAGAATCAACTTCTACATCTTAATTTCTCAGTCCACGGTCTGTAAGTTCTAGTTACTTTTAGATTTAAATATTTAATTGTGACATGGCCATGGAATAGAGTGGAATTGGATTTAAGTATGTTTATCGATTCTGATCTATTTCTGTTGCTCCTTGAATCTTGAGTTTTGAGACTTGTCTATCTTTATGACCATGTCAAGTTTATGATCTATTCAGCAATTTTCTTGATTCGTAATGATGTTATCATCAAGTTGTAATCTATATGCCTATCATGATGATTTATGCTGTTTTCTCTCTGATCTTGTTTTTATTGCAACTTCTACCTCCCCCAATTTATTTTCTTTTGATGAACCTAGGTCAATTTCGGACCTAGGCCTAAACCGCGATTTACGTGCGATTGAATACGGGGGAAATATTGGGATATTGCCTAGTTAGATATGTGTTTGGTAGAATCGAAGGCATAACATAGAAATTGGATATTTAGGTATTACTACCATTAACCTGAAATTGGATATTTGGGTATTGTCATTATAATGGTAATTGCAAGAATGGGGATTGGCATATGTAATTTTACATGGATCTTGATATATGTAACTTGGCTAGAACTTGTAATGGGTAAATTGGTGTAAACATGGTATATGTGTAAATTGGCATAAACTTGGCATACATGTAAAACGACATGAATTGAACATATGTAAATTTGGTATGAATTGGGCATATGTAAAACTGACATGTAATCTAGAACTTGGGCATATGTTAATTATGTAAAATTTGGAGTTGAAACGTATATGATAATCTATGACTTGGTAGAGGTTTAATATGAACGCGCCTAAGTTGGGTTTTGGGTAGTTGGCATGTATTGTAAATAAAAGGCTATGACTTGGCATAACTTTATGGTGAATTATGATAATAATTTGGGAATACGTTTTGGGGCAAAAACGTGAATTAAGAACTTGGTAATTGGCATATAACTGGAAGTACGAACGTGGTTGAAACATGAACATGAAAATGAATATGAACACGAACGTGAACATGGCTAACTCGAGGTTGGGTTGAGTTTGCAGTGTAATTCTGCCCGGAACCGCCCAGCATATCCAGTGACTGCAAACAATAAGATCCAATGTGAGAAGTTAGTCATATCGTGCTTAAACCCGAGGTTAGACTGAGTTGTAGTGTAATTCTGCCCGGAACTGCCCGACATATCCAGTGACCGCAACAACAGGTCTAATGTGAGTGGTTGATGCATTAATAATTAATTAATGCCAAAAATACAGACATGCTAAGAATGGAAAGGTTAAGTAATATGACTAGACTAAAGACACTTAACCAACATAACATGACAAGTGGGTGGGTTAAGTTAACTTGAATTGATTGATGACACTTAACCGATATGACATGAAAGGTGGGTTAAGTCATGAACCGGTTGAATATACTTAACCAATTTGACACGTTGATTTGGTAGGGTTAAGTCATGAACCGCTTGAATATACTTAACCAATTTGACACGATGATTTGGTAGGGTTAAGTCATGAACCGCTTGAATATAATTAATCAATTTGACACGATGATTTGGTAGGGTTAAGTCATGAACCGCTTGAATATACTTAATCAGTTTGACACGATGATTTGGTAGGGTTAAGTCATGAACCGCTTGGATATACTTAACCAATTTGACACGATGATTTGGTAGGGTTAAGTCATGAACCGCTTGAATATACTTAACCAACTTGACACATGATTCGTAGGGCTAATTCATGAACTTGAACGACAACACTTAGCCAATTTGACATGACATGTAGGCGGGTTAAGTCATGAACTTGAATGACAACACTTAACCAACTTGACATGCTAGAATGATAGGGGTTAAGTCACGAATTTAAATGACAACACTTAACTTGTTGGATAGAAACCCTAGTTACGCGGTCCATTTCAACAGTAACCCACTAAGATGTATCATGGTACCCTAGAACATGGCAAGGTGGGGCACAATTACTTGGCTGATTGTAAGCGACCAGAACGACGGCTGAGTTGGTGTGCAAGTGTAAGTTCAGGCGGACTACGGTCGTCCACGTAGTCCGGAGTTGAAAAAGCAGGCATTGGGCATCAGTAGGTTTACCTGTGCATGCTTGATTCATGTCGGTGGTTGGCACCCTAGGGCTTGATACACCCTATGGTGGACCTAGCACAGGTAACTACATTCGTGATAGGGCCATATGACACAGACACATGAACGAGCTAGGACTTGTAAGGAGCCGATCGATTAATAGGTCGTTTCGTGGGACCAAGTAATGGGTCATTTCATGACATTGGGCAAGGGATCATTTTATAGTCAACACATGACACGGGTTGGGATACTAGTACGGGTCGTGCAGAGCAAATAGATATCGTAGAAATATTTTAATGGTGAAGCAGAGAAATCTTGCGATGCTTGATAGAAATCTTGCGAAATTATATTTAGTTTATCTTGAATGGGAAACCTTGCGATGTTATACTTGACAAAAATCATATGATGTTATTCTTAGTTATCGTGCCTGTAGCTTATCTTGTCATCGTGCTTATGTTTACTTTCAGTTTATTCATGCCATGTTATCTTTACCTGTTTTTATGCTGAAAGTCACTAGGACTTACTCAATCTTTATGACTGACCCATTTTGTTTCGCCTCTTTTTCTTCCGTCCCCCCCCCCCAAGTTCGAAGGGTGGGAATACAACTTAGTTCGGATGTTACCAAGCTCCCAGGCTCTTTCATGTACGGCTTGGATCTCTCTTTGCTATGGCTTGCTTTGCTTTATTGGGGAATACTACAATTTATTTTTATGCTTCTTTGTTTTTGAGCAAGACAGATATTTTAGCTATGTAATTGGGTATTGGAAATTGATGGGATTTTATTGTTAACAATTATATTTAATAATTGATTTGAAGTACTTCTACTTTACCTTCCGCTGTTTTATATGTCTGTCTTGTAATATTTCTGTTCCAGTACCCATAATGCTCCATTGAAGTTAAGGCATTCCCTTTGTGAGTGACCTTAACGGATGTGGGCCGTTACAACTTCTTTGTGAACCAAGTCCATATCCATAGGTTCTTCATCCTTGTGTTGTTCTCCTTAGCCAACCCCCCCCCCCCATTCTCAACTTTGTTATCCTTGTATAACTAGTTGACATGTCTCTCGAAAGCCGCCTCCATCGCACGGGGAATCCTACAAAGCTCGAAGTAAATTACGGCTACAGATGGAAGTTAGGCGCTTATTTGCCCTTTGACAAGTGTCGTAGTCTCATCAACCCTACGGAACCATGCCGCGATGAGGTTACCTCCCAGAAAGCAAGGAGCCTCGGAAACTCCAGAAAGAAGGAAACAAAGATTCAAATAGAGGATCAAAAGATAGTGCATATGGCTTTGGGGAATATGCCTTTAAAACAAAACTTTTCTTTTGGAAATGCTTCTTTTAAAATCGTTTGAAAATAATTTTTCAAATCTTTTTATCTGATCCGGTAACCTTCAGCTCTGATACCAAGTGAAACACCCCACCTCCGTTAAGGTCACTCACAAAGGGAATGCCTTAACTTCGATGGAGCATATTTTTTAGTACAAGATGTAGAAAATTTACAAGACAGACAAATAAAGCAGCAAAAAATAAATAACCTTTATTGATTAAAACAGCTTGTACAAAGATTGTTTTACAACACCAATACTTATTACAAGAAAGCATCTGTCTTGTTTAATATATAAGAAGCACAAAATGACAATGATATTCCCCAATAAAGCTTGAGCCAGCCATAGCAGTAGAAAATGGAGTTCAAAGCAATGCGCCAAAGAATCTTCAAGCTCAGAAAGAGTAACGGCCCCAAAATGAGCTGAAATTTTCCCTCCCTGACTACCTGGTGGGGAAACAGAAGAAAAGAGGTGAAAGCAAACTAGGTCAGACATAAAGTCGGGTAAGTCCAGTGATTCTTAGTATTTAAACAAGGAAAAGGGTCATGACATGAATAAGCTAAATATAAGAGTAAACCACAGTGTCAAGATAACATGAGGGTAAGCATGGGATATGGCAAGATAAACTGAATGTACCGATAAATTGAATGTACTGATAAACTGAATGTACTGATAAACTGAATGCGCTTCTACTCCTTCTCTGCTTCGCAACTACCCTGTTATATTAATTTCTATATCTCTGCACTACCTACTAGTGTCCAAACTAGTAATCTATGATCATATGATAACATGATCCCAATTCCCGTATTTGCGGTTGCCTTCAGGTGTAAATCTATTATAGGGGTTCCATTTATTACCTATATCTAATCTAGGGTTTATTGTCGAGCGCTTCCTAGATTCAACCAGGGTTTAAGCTACCCAGGTGTGACGGCCCGCCCCGCACCAACCGACATTTACTCCAAAGGTGCGTTGTACACATGTCCAGTTAGCACGGAACGGGTCGTGAGAAGGAAAGGGAAGAAGGAAATGAACATACAAAGAACCTGTAGAATGTCTCACAGCGCATAGAACAAAATATAATAAAAACATACTTGACATAAAACAGGAGAGACAGTGCATAAGCTGAAAAATCAGAACTAAACATCATAGCAGCGGAAATCCAAAATATAGCTTATTACAACTTTCAAACTGTCTCAAAGCAAAAGTAAGATAAATGAGGTACACTACTAATGCCCAAGTAGCGACCACCAACGACACAAGGAGAATGTGTGTGTGTATATATATATATATATATATATATATATATCATACGTGGAAGCCTCATGCCCGCCTTCGAATCAGCTACTCGCGCATCACCAGCTAACCTGTCTCTAGTCTGCTCGTGTGAGCACCCAGAGTAATAAGAGGAGACATAAAACTCTGGGTCAGACATAAAGCCTGGTATGAGCGATAAGCATCTAAAGTGAACAATAACAGGTAGACTAAAACATACCTGAACCTGGACCTGCAACCAAAGAGTTAGCACTACATACTGTACAACACTCTAAGGTATCATATCAAACAATATAAAGATATGGAGGTGGGGGAGGTGTGCATGTCATAGGGATGGCAAAAATCAAACATAGCATCCATCCTCACATCTCTCACTCAGTGCGTAAAGCATACGATATTCACCACTTCGATCACCCAACATACCTTGCTACGATCACTCTGCCCCATGAAGTCATAAATGGCTTCACTGCACTGATAACGTAGCCACTAATCATTTGCTATGTCCACTTTGCCCCATGGAGTCACAAGAACCCCACTGCACTGGCTCATAGCCTTACCAATCCTTACTATGTCCACTTTGCCCCATGGAGTCACAAGAACCCCACTGCACTGGCTCATAGTCTTACTAATCCTTACTATGTCCACTTGCCCCATGGAGTTATTCACCCCATCTGCGCTGGCTCATAGTCTTACTACGCATCACCTTGCCCCTCAGGTCATAATGACCCTACTGCACTGATAACGTAGTCTTGCTACCATCACTTTGCCCCTCAGGTCATAATAACCCTACTGCACTGATAAGTAGCCCATCATTCATTCTTAGTGGTGAATCGAAGTTATGAACGTCGACAACTCCTTAGCACACGTCCCGCAGCAAAGTCCAACTATGAAGTGAACTCATTGGTTCCCAACTGGATCCTGAGCTCTAACTTCCATTTGGACTACCTTTGCATCTCGGGTTATTGGTCATCACCAGATCGGATCGGGTCGTCATCTTCAGATCGGATCGGTTCGAAGTCCCATTTCCTCGTCACCACGGTTCGGATCGGGTCACGCCATCAACTCGTGGTCCTCCAGCTCCATCGGATCGGTTTGAGTACTCCTCAGCGGATCGGGTCGGGGTCTCCAAGTCAATCGCCATGGATCGGTTTGTGACAAGCTCCTTCGGATCGGGTCGTGGTCCTTCAAGCGGTTCGGGTCGGAAAGCACTTCTCCAGGTCGACGGATCGTGCTCACCCTTCATGGGCGGATCGGGTCGGGGTTGCTGGTGCGGTTCGGACTCATACTCTTCTTCCCATCGGATCGCGTCCTCGATTCGGATCGTGGCATGTGCCCACGATCGGTTCGGGTCGGGTAAAGGGGGTCCGATCCGATCCTGCCTGCAATTTCCTGCAGTTCTTCCAGCGAGTAGTTTACGCCATTCGACGGCGTTTTCGACCATTCTAACTATTGAAATCAATCACAAAGCATTTCATACAGTCATAGCAACATGCATAATCAACCACAAACATCAGAACATTAATATGATAGGTTAAAATGGATCAAACATACCCAAAACCCCATATTTCCCCCTAAGCATATTTAGGTGAAACTAATGATAGGATTAGCAAAACTTAACCAAATTAACCCAAATTCATATCAGAGGTCTAAAACATCATTCCGAATTTTATAAACATTTTTCCAGAATTTTATCATGTTTAAATTCGCTAATTAACACTAATCACTCCTAATTAGCCATAATTAGTGTAAAACTATGCAAATCACTCACCTTAGCCACAAATAAACTAAGATCTGAAATAATTCTCTGATTTGATGTGAATCTCAATGCCAAACAGCAGCTCCTATGTTGCTTTGGTGAAGATCTTCCTTGATTAGGGGTTGCTAAGCTAAATCCTTGACAAAAAGGTGATTTGGAGGTGATTTAGAGGTTGGAGGCCATTTTTAGGGATCCTTGGTGATAAGTGGAGGCTAGAAAACTGAAATGGAATGATTCTCCATCTCATTTCAGCCCTCCCATAACCCTAATCCCGAAATGGGTTATGGGCCTACTCACTAATCACCCGATTTGGCCCGGTTAAGCAGTTTTTCACCCTCCAAACCTTATTTCAGCCATATCTCCCAAACGGTAAGTCTGTTTGGCTATTATGACCACTCTACGGAAAGGTAAACCATCAAACAAATCAAATGGAAGTGGTTTCAGGTCAAAATTCCTTTCCAATCAAAAGTTATGGCCAAAACAGTACCAACTAGGGGCAAAATGGTCATTTAAAAATCGACAAAAATCATGAACATGGGAAATGACTCTAATAGATGTTTCCCAAAGTTACATGACCATACGACTTCACACGGGAAAGAAATAAATATTCTACAATCCTATGATGTGTAGAATACGGGTCGTTACACCAGGGCCACTGGGGTTTATGCTACCTATTGAACGCTTCTTGGATTCAGGGTTTACGCGACCTAGGTCCAACTAGGGATTATGCTACCTACTTTAAATTAATTTTCCATGTGTTTGTGTCAGTCGGCCCTCTCTTGTGTGTAGATACTCTGTGCTGGCCCCACCATAAGGTGTATCAAGCCTTATGATAGCGACCCGACACGATTCAAGATGCACAGTGTATAACTACTGGTACCCAGTGTCTGCTTTTTCCAATCCGGTGTACGTGCACACCCGTAAACCGTCGGGACCTACACTGACGTAACCCCTGCCACTATTTTGACCACTTATAATTAGCCCAGTAATCATGCCCCACCCTGCCTAGCTCAGGGTACCGTGATACATCTATGTGGGTTACTGCTGACATGGGTCCCCGTTACTAGGGTTTCCTACTGGTTAATTTTGTGAGCCTACAATATTACCCACCTACACGTGATGTACTTAACCCTCCCACCGATTCAAGCATGTCTATTTAATGGTTAAGTTTGCGGGCCTATATGTACTAATATTACCCACCGATCCTGATATGTACTTAACCCTTCCACTGGTTCAAGCATGTTTGTTTAATGGTTAAGTTTGTGGGCCTATATTACTAATATTACCCACCAATCCGATATGTACTTAACCCTCCCACTGATTCAAGTTGATATATATTCTTGGTTAAGTGTTATCCAATCATTCAAGTTAACTGAACCTGCCCACTCATCATGTTATATATATATATATATATATATATATATATATATATATATATATATATATATATAGGTTAAGTGTTCCCCTTGTGTTACTTAACCCCTGTCACATATCATGTTATATATATATTTCGGTTAAGTGTTCCTCTTGTGTTACTTAACCACTATCACATATCATGTTATATATATATATATATTGGTTAAGTGTTCCTCTTGTGTTACTTAACCCTATCACCCATCCTGTTATATATATATATATATATTGGGTAAGTGTTCTAATTTTATTTAACCCACCCACTTGCCTAGTTAACATGTTATGACGGTTAAGTGTTCTAAATTTACTTAACCTCACCATCTAGTCTAGTTAGCATGTTAAACACTTACTTGACCCCTATTAATCTTGTCTAGTCAACATGTTGAATTGTCTAAGTGCTTTCGATTACTTAACCCCACCCTTCTTGTCTTTGTTAACATGTTATAACGGTTAAGTGTTTCCCTAATTACTTAACCTCACCATTTCTAGCTTGATTTATTCATGAGCCTTAATTAACTAATTAAAGAACCAACCACTCACATTAGACAGATACTGTTGTGGTTACTGGATGTGCCGGTTGGTTCCGGGCAGGTTTACACCACAACTCAGTCTAACCTCGGGTCTTTCTGGGCTTGATGCACTAACCACCCACATTAAACAGGTATTGTTATGGTCACTGGATGTGCCGGTCGGTTCCGGGCAGTTTTACACCACAACTCATTCTAACCTCGGGTTAGGCATATTCGTCTTTTACTAAATTTACATATTTACTATTTATGTAAATTTTCCGTAAATCAATTTAGCCTAGATCATATTCAACTGTCATGCAAATTAACATACTTATATTCTATGCCCAAAACTTGATTTACCAATCAATTAACCCGACTTGCAGTTTATACCAATTTAGATTTAATATTCCCCTTTTTCAATTCATGCCCAATCTAGATTAATATTCTAATATACGGTTCATGTCAAAACTAGATTTAATATTCTAGTTTACCGTTTATGTCCAAAACTTGGTTTACCCTCCAATTACACACTTTGCGGCCAACTAAATTTATCAATTTATGCCCAAGTCTAATATGCATGTAAATCATTCACTATTATAGCAAATTTAGATTATGCCAACATATTTTTTATGCCAAATTAACTTAATTAAGCTACGCCCAAATTCCTGCGCCGTAATCGTACGTATAACATGATTTCACACGTTTCTAAGTACTCATGAAATGATACTAATAGTATCAAAGCAAGGAATAGGGGATAAGCAGGAGAATTGACATAAAAGAATAGCCATGCAAGAATGAACCAAATACAAAAATAATGGTTCCAATGGGTTTGATGTACATAACAGTGAATAGGAATAAACTAGACAAGTTACACCCCAAGAAATGAGATCACCATAATTAAGGGAACAGGCATAGGTGATTTGGTCCAACATAATGCCAGTTCGAAGTACAACCTAATAGGTTAATGGGAATAGGCATAAGTCACTGACTACAATAGTTATAGGTAATTAACCATAATAGTCATGGGCGACTAATCACAATAGTTTCTTAATCAATGTCATAGGAAATAGTCTCATAGTCATGAATCTTGGTAATAGTCTCATAGTCATGAATCATATGCAATAGTCTCAAAATTATGAATCATAGTCATAGTCATAGGCAATAGTCTTATAGTCATAGTCATATGTAATAGTCTCTTTGTCATGAATCATAGTCATAGGCGATAGTTTCATGGGCAACAGTTTCATAGTCATAGTCTTAGGCAAAAGTCCCATAATCATAGTCATTGGCAATCAGCCACAACAAGTTCTAGGCCACAATAGAGAATCAGATCCAAAGTCATAGATAACGTTAGATTTGACATAAGCACGAATCAAAGATAATTAACTTGCAAATTGTTATAGTTTTATATTTTGATTCATTACATTCACAATTCCAATTACACGTTCAAATCTAAGGAATAACCGAACTTATAGTGATCGGTTTAGAAAAGGCAATTTGCTATGATTCGAGTGACGTTGCTTGAAGCGGAATGCCTATGGTCCAACTTGAAGCTTTGACTTGATTCGAATCTCCAATTTGAAGAAGAACTTATTTTAATGGAGAATAAGATTTATTTTAATTAGGATTGAGGCAGAGTGTAGGCGTAATGAAGTTGTGTGGAGAAAGTGAAGTTTGGGGGCGTTTATATAGCGTAGAACTCATGAATTTGGTCCAGAAATCAGCCCGGATACATAAAAATGAATTCTGCCTCGGATCAGGAAAAACAGGGCAGGTCGACCCCCAGATCGACCTGGTTCCTAGGCAGGAAATTTCCCGCCTAGCTCGGGTGTGTGTTTTGAATTCGAATTTCGAATCTGTTTTTATTTATTTAAATTCTTGAAACTTCTGAAGGCCATAACTTCTTCATACGGAGTCCGATTTACGCAAACTCGGACTCTATCTCAAGCAGAATTTCGAGACGAACGCAATGGCGTAACCCATTTCCCTTAATTCTTCTTCTAAAATTTATTTATACTTTAATTTGTGAAACTTAATGTTACAGAATTACGGGGTGTTACACTAAGTGGCAGATGATCAAGGCTTTTGTTGAAAAGCAAAGTCTTATGGTTAATGATCAAAGCATGGCCTATGTGGCGTAGCTTTATGTATAGCATTGATTCGCGAGCCTCACACCACGGTATGAGTCAAAAACGGGATAAGGATGTAACACCCCACTCCCGCTATGATCACTCACTAAGGGAATGCCATAGCATCGGTGGAGTATTTTAGTGAATATAGAACAGAAAAATTACAACAAGACAGATATAAATAGTACTTGAAATTTAAAACATCATCTCATAACAGCGGAAGTAAAACATGTCTGGTTACATCATAAAACCACAATAAAAGTCAAGTACAATATCCATCAAAATAAAGAAGTACATAATCCCACTCTCATACAATAGCCATGACAAAAGAAAAGATAACTGGGTAACTGGAGCTTTACATCTATCCAAGCTCCTAAAGACTGGAACAGCAATCCGATCAAGCTCCACTACTGCTAGGATCCACCGTAGGACCTGAGGGTTGGGAAAAAGATAAAAACAACGGGGTCAGACATAAGTCTGAGCGAGTCCTATAACTTTAACAATACAACCGTTAAAGTAACCAGAGAAGACATAAACTGATATACGGTAACTAATGGGGATGAATGGCTACACTAAGCAGTCAACTAAACTAAGATAAAAGATAAAGACGCATCTACCCTTCCAAAGGTAAATTACTAAACTGCACCACACCAGTCATTCCTAACTTCAAGGTTGATCCCACCCATGGACTTATAAAATTAACTTAATAGTTCTCGCGTACCCCTAGGTGACTAAGTAGACGCCACGGGGCCCTACAATCCACTAGGTGTACACACTACTCCCCATTCGATCGGCTCCCTAACGTAGATACCCGTGCTGGCCCCACCGTGGGGTGTACCATTCCCCAACGTGGCAACCTGATAAAATTAACGGTGCACGGCTTATATCTACACGATGCAACAACGTCTTATTTACCAGCCCGGGTCCACACACGCATATGAAACCCGTTGGTCATGCTTTGCCACCGCTAACCCATTTTGGCCTCTTATAGTCAAGCCCAGTATGCGTGTCCCGTCCTCGACATGGGTCGAGCCCACTAAGATACGTATAGGTTACTGGTTGAAATGGGCCCCCAGCACAAGCCATCCCCCTAAGCTTGGCCCACACACTAGTGTTTCCCACTTAACCCTTTAATCATGTTTAATTACATGTTTCATCTTGGTTAAGTATTTTATCATATTTTCTATTGGCAACCACTAGCAATTTCCACATACCACCCAAGGTACCCACTTAACCCCCATGCCCCACTACATGCTTATCTGGTTAAGTGTTTCTTAATTGATTAACACCGTAACCGTGTAAAGGACCCCTCACATTGGACCGTCATTTGTAGATGCCTGGTTAAGCCGGTAGGTTCCGGGCAGTCTTACACTACAAACGGGTCCAACCTCGTGTCATTTACCCTTGTTACGTATTTAATTTATGATTAAGACCCCTCACATTGGACCGTCATTTGTAGATGCCTGGTTAAGCCGGTAAACTCCGGGCAGTCTTACACTACAAACGGGTCCAACCTCGTGTCTTAATCGATTAATTACTCCTAATTAATCACCCCCATAATTTGTGTTAATTATCATGTTTATTTTAGGAATGTGGGTGCACCTAACTTAATAGGCAAATTCCCAACTCCAAAGTGTGGGTACACCTAACTTAATAGGCAAATTCCCAACACATAGTATGGGTACACCTAACTTAATAGGCAAATTCCCATACTATGTTCATTTATTTTATGTTATGCATAATTATATTAATTTCACACAATCTTATTAACATATGCATTTAATTAACCCCATCGTTCCCACGTAATTTCGTTCTCATGACATAACACATATAAAAGGTGTCAACTTGCATATGTATGAACATGTTTCAAAGGTGCCATCTTGCATATTAACAAACACATAACTTGCATATGAACTTGCATAACATGTCACATAACTTGCATATAATCTTGTATAACATGTCACATAACTTGCATATTAACTTGTATAACATGTCACATAACTTGCATATTAACTTGCATAACATGTTACATAAACTTACATATTCACAAATACATGACTTTCATATGAACTTGCATAATATGTCACATAACTTGCATATGAACTTGCATAACATGTTACATAACTTGCATATGAACTCATAAACTTGCATATGAACTTGCATAACATGTTACATACTTGCATATGAACTCATAAACTTGCATATGAAGAAACATACAACTTGCATAATTATCATACAAGTAACTTGCATATTATCATACATGTAACTTGCATATTAACATATGATCACAAAGCACAAAACTTCCATAACCCACATACATTAGCAAACTAACATCATGTCATATGACTTAAAACCCATTAATCCACAAACAAAACCATATGATCTCATCATATCTCATCTACTTAGTTTAGCAATTGATCATTAGAGTGATAGAAACTCACAACTAGCCAAATTGCACTCCAAATGAAGAAGATTAAGATGCTTAGAATGGATTAGAGGTTGATTAGAGAGTGATTAGCTTGCAACCCTCTTCATAAATTAGTGGAGGCTCCTTCTAAGATTTAATTTGGCGGCATGTAGCCCTCAATTCTATTTTTAGTATGGATTAGGGTAGGTTTAGGGTGTATTTATAGATTAGGTGAGTGTTTTAGGCCCTTAGATTAACCCTAAATTAGATTAGGACCCTTAGATTTCGGAACCTTCCAGAAACCAGCCCTAAGACCAAGCCCAAACCCCAAACTGGTGCACCCAACCACAGAACTCTCTAGAAACTGTGCAGGTTTCCTATCCCGACATGGGCGCACTTCCCAAGTGCGCCAGTGTATTTTTGTGCTGGCGCACTTCACAAGTGCGCCAGTGCATTTCTGGCCTGTTTCGGGTTTTTCTGCCTAACTTCGTTCGTCCATATCTCTTTCATACGGTACCCGTTTTACGCAAACTCGGACTCTATTTCGCGTATTTTTCCGAGACGAACGCAATGACGCAGCCCGTTTCCCCTGATTCTCACATCTGAGATTAATTATACTTTAATTACTAACCATTAGTGTTAATTGAAATTCGGGGTGTTACATTCTCCCCTACTTAAAGGATTTCGTCCTCGAAATCTCTAAGTCAAGAAGAACGTATCCTACCAACCAAACAACCATCTACTAAACCATCAACCACAAGCAACCATTATCCTTAGAAACTTCTAATGATGTATGAACATATGCAGAAAGAGTGTGTATATGTCCGTATACTAATGCAAAATCAGGCGGTCTACTGATTCAGTCGACCTCCTTAATGCAAACCATGATAGTGCAATGCATCCAATATGTATGCGAAACCCTATTGACACATACAATTTCTATATGCGTGCACAACCATACACAAAAATGCATCATCCACATGATAACACAGCCATGATACATCCATCAATCTAACTACCACATCCATTTATGCGATATGCAACATGAAGTGACTGAGCCGATCTAGTGCCTAATGTGTGTATATGCATCCACGAGCAACCACTAGCAAACAATTGCATCCACATGCATCCATCAACCATAACATGTTTCAAACACATGTTTCAACCATAGGTTTTACCCTATCTAAAGGTCATAGGTACTAGCGAGAGGATATACTAAAGATAAGATAAGTACTAGACAAGCGATAAAGGAGAAGTTAAAAGACATACTCTCAAAAAGAAATGGATACAAAGAACGCATCTTCGCTTCCGTCTCCCAAGTAGCATTGCTTTCGTCATCTCCCCATTGCACTTTAACTAGCTGAACTTCTCTGTTCCTCAACTTCCTAGTTTCTGACCCAAGGATGCGAGTAGGAGCTCGTCGCATCACGCTCTACCTCTACATCTCTAAGCAAGCTCGGCTCTACCACCTCTGCGGTCTCATGTAAGCACTTCCTCAAATGTGATACATGGAATACATCATGAACACCACTAAGTCTGTCGGGCAACTCCACCCTATATGCCATCCGTCCAATCCTTTCCTTAATAGGAAACGGCCCAACAAACCTCAGTGCTAACTTCCCAACGGACCCAAAGCGAACAACATTTCTCAACGGAGATACTTTGACAAAAACCAGGTCCCCAACCTCAAACTCAAGATCCGTCCTTCTCCGATCCGCATAAGATTTCTGTCTATCTTGCGCTGCCTTCATCCTTCTTCGAATCAAATCAATCTTCTCTGAAGTCTCTCTAACCATATCTGGCCCAAGCAAGATCTTATCCATAGATTCCCACCAACATGTAGGAGATCGACAAGGCCTTCCATAAAGAGCTTCGAAAGGTGCCATGCCAATACTAGACTGAAAGCTGTTATTGTATGCGAACTCCACCAAAGGAAGATGTTCTTCCCATGTACCTCCAAAATCCAAGATACAAAGCCTCAAGAGATCTTCTAAGATACGGTTCACCCTCTCGGTCTGACCGTCCGTCTGAGGATGATATGCGGTGCTCAAACACAACTGAGTCCCTACCGCCTCTTGCAAACTTCTCCAAAACTCACTAGTGAAGATAGGATCTCGATCACTCACAATGCTGGATGGTACGCCATGCAATCTAACAATCTCTCTAACATAGACTGAAGCAAGCCATGGAGCGGTCCTCTTACTCTTCACGGGTATAAAATGGGCACTCTTGGTAAGTCTGTCTACCACAACCCAAATTCCCGTATTGCCCTTCCTCGATCTCGGTAACCCATCGATGAAATCCATCGAGACACTATCCCACTTCCATTGTGGAACTTCCAATGGGTGTAGCAACCCACCGGGTTTCCTTTGCTCCGCTTTAACTTGTTGGCACACTAAGCATCTAGCCACATACTCGGCCACATCTTTCTTCATACCGGCCCAGAAGAAAACTCTCTTCATGTCTTGGTACATTTTGTCTCCACCGGGATGAATAGTCATCCTTGAACGATGTGCATCATCCAAAATAGCCTTCTTCAAACCCTCATCTTGCGGTACACAAAGTCTACCGTCTCTATGCAACCATCCCCTATCATCTATGGTGTATCTACCCAAATGGCTGGACGACTCCCCCCTTATAAGCTTCTCTACCAACTCAACCAACTGTGGGTCGTCTCGCTGAGCCTCGCCAATCCGTCCCAAAAGAGTAGGTCTAACCTCCAAGGATGCTAACAAACCAGGTACAAAGTCAACAGAAGGTCTGAAGTCGAACAAAGAAAGAAACTCCAAGCTTCGCCGTTCCACGAACAATGGACTCAAAGATAGCCTTTTTCTACTCAAGGCGTCCGCCACCATGTTACCCTTGCCAGGGGTATACGCTATCTCGAAATCATAGGATGCTAAGAACTCCATCCACCTTTGCTGTCTTAAGTTTAAATCCTTCTGAGAGAATAAGTACTTCAATGATTTATGGTCAGTGAACAACTCGAATCTCTCACCAAGAAGATAATGGCGCCAAGACTTAAGTGCGAAAACAATCGCGGCCAACTCTAGATCATGGGTAGGGTAATTCTTCTCATGCACTCTCAATTGCCTCCCTCCATAGGCTATTACCCTTCCCTCCTGCATCAAGACTGCGCCTAATCCTGTCCCACAAGCATCGGTATAAACAACAAACGGCTTACTCCCATCTGGAAGCACTAAAACTGGAGCGGTGGTCAAAGCTCTCTTTAACCGTCGGAAAGCATCATCACAATCTACGTCCCATGAGAAAACCAGATTCTTCTTCGTCAAGCGGGTTAATGGGGCTGATATCTTCGCGAAGTCTTTGATGAACTTCCTATAATATCCTGCCAACCCCAAGAAACTTCTTACTTCGGTAGCATTTCTAGGAACTTTCCAATCGTGGATAGATACTATCTTTGCGGGATCCACAGCTATCCCTTCCTTAGAGACCACATGCCCTAAGAATCGCACTTCTCTTCTCCAAAAATGACATTTAGAGAATTTAGCTTTAAGACTATGTGCTCGAAGAGTCTCCAACACTTCTCTGAGATGTAAGGCATGCTCTTCTTCACTCTTGGAGAAGACCAAGATGTCATCCACAAAGACCACTACAAACTTATTCAGATACTCTCTGAACACTCTACTCATCAGATCAACAAAGTATGCAGGGGCGTTTGTCAACCCAAATGGCATCACAAGCCACTCATAAATACCATCCGGAGTCCGGAAAGCAGTCTTCTCTATACTGTCCTCCGCCACTCTCAACCGATGAAACCCTGTAGCTAAGTCCATCTGCGAAAACACTGAGGCGCCAACCAACTGATCAAAGAGATCATCTATCCTCGGTAATGGGTGTCTATTCTTCTTCGTGAGCTTATTAAGTTCTCTATAATCCACACAAAGTCTGAGGGACCCATCCGCCTTCGTGGCAAACACTACTGGAGCTCCCCACTCCGATATACTTCGCCTTATGAACCCCTTCTCAAGCAACTCCCCTACTTGCTTATGAAGTTCTCTTCTCTCACGAGGAGCCATGTGGCGCACTGGCAAAGACACTGGTTTGGCATTATCCACCAAATAAATTCGGAAATCTATCTCCCGCTTCGGAGGCAAACCCTTCACCTCTTCAAACACATCCGGATATTCCCGGACCACTCTGACAGAACGCAAACTCTCGACCGAAGCATCGAGCGATTCAAGATAACTTAGCAAAACAGATTCCATGGGATTACAAGAGATCTCGAGAGTATTACCCAAGCGGGTCATAAGCCTGACAACTCTCCTTTCACAATCAAGAACGGCACCATTACTGGATAACCAGTCCATGCCCAAAATCAACCCATAGCCCGTGAAGCCCAATACAAAAGCATCACATCCAAACTCAACGCTAAGTATAGAAATCTTCAAACCCAAACATATCATAGACAGATATATGGAGCCCCCAATTGGGTTTGAAACAACCAAGGGATCATCAACTAGACTGGTGTCTAAGTGCAGTGACTCAACTAACGATGATGAGATAAAAGAATACGATGCGCCAGAGTCAAACAAAGTACGAACTGGATGATCAAACAAAAAAACCAGACTTTCAATGGAAATAGTTCTACCTCTCTGCTGAATCGGTGGAACTGAGAGAGCCTGAACTTGCCCCCCTGCCTGAGCTGGTGCCATAAGAGCTTGCACCTGACCTCCTGAGGTAGACCCCGTCTTCTGCCCCTTCTTTGGGCAGTCCTTCACAAGATGTCCTGCTTCACCACAATGAAAGAAACCGGTCTTCTTCTTTTTGCGACAATCCTTGCTGAGGTGGCCTGGGGTCCCACAATTGAAGCACTTCTTCTTCTTCTTCCCCTTGTCACCATTGCCTTTTCCACCCTTGCCTTGTTGTTGTTGTTGTTGTTGCGGTTTCTTCTGATCCCCCTTCTTCTCTGGTGCCTTAGAACTCTTATCATCCTCATGCATAAGTGCCATGTAGACAAGCTTCTCAAAGGTGGCCCCCATAGGAATGTGAGTCATAGCTATTCCTTGCAATGGTTCGTTCAAGCCTCTAACGAACCTCAAAGCCTTCTTCTCCGGTGTATTCACCAACTCTATGCCAAACCTTGCTAATTGATTGAATTTGTTGACATATTCTTTCACCGTGAGATTCCCTTGCTTCAAATTCAAGAACTTCTCCATAAACAGATTCTCTTCCGCCCTTGAGAGAAACTTAGCCCCAAACCTTTGCTTGAAATCTGCCCAAGAGTCAACAGGGCGTTCTCCATTAGTGACCTCCCACCAGAATGAGGCCTCTCCCTTCATTAACCAAGCCGCCAACTTGACTTTCTTTCCCTCTTCCACTTCAAAGATATCTAGCAACTCTTCCACTTCCTTAAGCCAATCTCTAGCCTCTACGAAAGTCTCTGAACCTAGAAAAGGTTTTCCTCCTATAGCCTTGAACTCCTTGCAAATCTTAGCAAAATTATCCACTCTAGGCTGAGGAGGAGGAGCGGTTGCCTCTGGTGTAGTAGCATTGGCTGGACCCGCAGCCGCGGCCCTAGCCTCTTGTAACCTCCTATACCATAGTGGTATAACTAAGCCCTCCGGGATGTTAAGATCTTCAGCCATGCTGAAACGAAAGAGGAAAGATTCAAAAAGGAGATTCCGAAAGATAAAGATATGGCTATTGGGGATTATGCTTTTCTTTTTCAAAAACTTTTCTCTTAAAAGACATGTTTTTGAAAATACTTTTTCCAAAAATAATACCTTTACTATTTTCTAAAAAAAAAAGTATTTTTCTCAAAAATTTATCTGTTCCGGTAACCTTCAGCTCCGATACCACGTGTAACACCCCACTCCCGCTATGATCACTCACTAAGGGAATGCCATAGCATCGGTGGAGTATTTTAGTGAATATAGAACAGAAAAATTACAACAAGACATATATAAATAGTACTTGAAATTTAAAACATCATCTCATAACAGCGGAAGTAAAACATGTCTGGTTACATCATAAAACCACAATAAAAGTCAAGTACAATATCCATCAAAATAAAGAAGTACATAATCCCACTCTCATACAATAGCCATGACAAAAGAAAAGATAACTGGGTAACTGGAGCTTTACATCTATCCAAGCTCCTAAAGACTGGAACAGCAATCCGATCAAGCTCCACTACTGCTAGGATCCACCGTAGGACCTGAGGGTTGGGAAAAAGATAAAAACAACGGGGTCAGACATAAGTCTGAGCGAGTCCTATAACTTTAACAATACAATCGTTAAAGTAACCAGAGAAGACATAAACTGATATACGGTAACTAATGGGGATGAATGGCTACACTAAGCAGTCAACTAAACTAAGATAAAAGATAAAGATGCATCTACCCTTCCAAAGGTAAATTACTAAACTGCACCACACCAGTCATTCCTAACTTCAAGGTTGATCCCACCCATGGACTTATAAAATTAACTTAATAGTTCTCGCGTACCCCTAGGTGACTAAGTAGACGCCACGGGGCCCTACAATCCACTAGGTGTACACACTACTCCCCATTCGATCGGCTCCCTAACGTAGATACCCGTGCTGGCCCCACCGTGGGGTGTACCATTCCCCAACGTGGCAACCTGATAAAATTAACGGTGCACGGCTTATATCTACACGATGCAACAACGTCTTATTTACCAGCCCGGGTCCACACACGCATATGAAACCCGTTGGTCATGCGTTGCCACCGCTAACCCATTTTGGCCTCTTATAGTCAAGCCCAGTATGTGTGTCCCGTCCTCGACATGGGTCGAGCCCACTAAGATACGTATGGGTTACTGGTTGAAATGGGCCCCCAGCACAAGCCATCCCCCTAAGCTTGGCCCACACACTAGTGTTTCCCACTTAACCCTTTAATCATGTTTAATTACATGTTTCATTTTGGTTAAGTATTTTATCATATTTTCTATTGGCAACCACTAGCAATTTCCACATACCACCCAAGGTACCCACTTAACCCCCATGCCCCACTACATGCTTATCTGGTTAAGTGTTTCTTAATTGATTAACACCGTAACCGTGTAAAGGACCCCTCACATTGGACCGTCATTTGTAGATGCCTGGTTAAGCCGGTAGGTTCCGGGCAGTCTTACACTACAAACGGGTCCAACCTCGTGTCATTTACCCTTGTTACGTATTTAATTTATGATTAAGACCCCTCACATTGGACCGTCATTTGTAGATGCCTGGTTAAGCTGGTAAACTCCGGGCAGTCTTACACTACAAACGGGTCCAACCTCGTGTCTTAATCGATTAATTACTCCTAATTAATCACCCCCATAATTTGTGTTAATTATCATGTTTATTTTAGGAATGTGGGTGCACCTAACTTAATAGGCAAATTCCCAACTCCAAAGTGTGGGTACACCTAACTTAATAGGCAAATTCCCAACACATAGTATGGGTACACCTAACTTAATAGGCAAATTCCCATACTATGTTCATTTATTTTATGTTATGCATAATTATATTAATTTCACACAATCTTATTAACATATGCATTTAATTAACCCCATCGTTCCCACGTAATTTCGTTCTCATGACATACCACATATAAAAGGTGTCAACTTGCATATGTATGAACATGTTTCAAAGGTGCCATCTTGCATATTAACAAACACATAACTTGCATATGAACTTGCATAACATGTCACATAACTTGCATATAATCTTGTATAACATGTCACATAACTTGCATATTAACTTGTATAACATGTCACATAACTTGCATATTAACTTGCATAACATGTTACATAAACTTACATATTAACAAATACATGACTTGCATATGAACTTGCATAATATGTCACATAACTTGCATATGAACTTGCATAACATGTTACATAACTTGCATATGAACTCATAAACTTGCATATGAACTTGCATAACATGTTACATACTTGCATATGAACTCATAAACTTGCATATGAAGAAACATACAACTTGCATAATTATCATACAAGTAACTTGCATATTATCATACATGTAACTTGCATATTAACATATGATCACAAAGCACAAAACTTGCATAACCCACATACATTAGCAAACTAACATCATGTCATATGACTTAAAACCCATTAATCCACAAACAAAACCATATGATCTCATCATATCTCATCTACTTAGTTTAGCAATTGATCATTAGAGTGATAGAAACTCACAACTAGCCAATTTGCACTCCAAATGAAGAAGATTAAGATGCTTAGAATGGATTAGAGGTTGATTAGAGAGTGATTAGCTTGCAACCCTCTTCATAAATTAGTGGAGGCTCCTTCTAAGATTTAATTTGGCGGCATGTAGCCCTCAATTCTATTTTTAGTATGGATTAGGGTAGATTTAGGGTGTATTTATAGATTAGGTGAGTGTTTTAGGCCCTTAGATTAACCCTAAATTAGATTAGGACCCTTAGATTTCGGAACCTTCCAGAAACCAGCCCTAAGACCAAGCCCAAACCCCAAACTGGTGCACCCAACCACAGAACTCTCTAGAAACTGTGCAGGTTTCCTGTCCCGACATGGGCGCACTTCCCAAGTGCGCCAGTGTATTTTTGTGCTGGCGCACTTCACAAGTGCGCCAGTGCATTTCTGGCCTGTTTCGGGTTTTTCTGCCTAACTTCGTTCGTCCATATCTCTTTCATACGGTACCCGTTTTACGCAAACTCGGACTCTATTTCACGTATTTTTCTGAGACGAACGCAATGACGCAGCCTGTTTCCCCTGATTCTCATATCTGAGATTAATTATACTTTAATTACTAACCATTAGTGTTAATTGAAATTCGGGGTGTTACAAAGGGCCTAGGGAGTGCACGACATTTCTTTCTAGCTATGGGTGATGTCAGTGACCTACCAGCCCTGACATTTATATTATTTTTACCTGTGTGGTTGTTGGAATGTTAGGCGCCTTGGATATAAGTCTGATAGGACTGGGAAACGTGTATTCAGGAATTGCTAATCCTCAAAAGTAAGAGAGGACCAGCCTTGGAGGATCCAGGGATCGCTGTGTGTGGTCCTGAGACATTTGCTAGAGTGTCACGAACGGAGTGGAGCTTGCCCCTTGCCTCGACTCATGATGGAATCCAATTTCCAATATGAAATTATGGATTTGATTGTATTATTAGTATGGCGACATGATATATGGTACCCATGCCGTCTAGGATTGATATTTATGATTGAATTTGCTTTTGAAACATATATGCACTAGTAATAAAATCAAACACTTTTGTTTTATAAGTATCAAGCATTTCTTGGCCATTATAAGGTAAAACTCTATCCTCCGGCTTGCGTTGCATTGTGTGATGGGACCTGAGTCTTATAATGGCTTCATTTTTATAAAATGCATTGCGATGATTTAATAATTTACTTTATTTCATGCACTGGCAATCACTGGAGCAAACTCGTTCTGCGAAAGTGGCGTGGTCCTATGATTTGCCTTATTATTGTTGTTTAATTAGTTAAGTAGATTTCTCATACCAGTCCCATGACTGACTCATAGTTTGTTTCACCTTGCAAACTCGGGTGCCCTTATTTTCACATGGGCAACCTAGTGACAGGTAGTAGGACATATTTTGGCTTTTGCACTACAGCATTGAGTGCATCTTTTGGCTTATATGGCGAGGCTTGACTTCTCAGTGTTTTGGCTATTGATATTCCGCCATTATTATCTATCTATATGATTCCCTCCATGGCGATGTAGACTGATATTTCTTTTATGTACTCTTTTATGTATATGTACTGCTTATGGGGATGTAGACTGATCATTTACTTTTATGCACTAAGTTGTATCCTACACTGTGCTCTCTGATGTTGTAACATATTATGATCCCGCTGTCATATTTATGTAAATTATTCTATTTGCTGCTTATGCTATTATCTGTACTTTGCTAATGACGATTAATATGTTATATTCCAATGATTATCCTTAACACCGTCGTACGGGGTTTTGGGATCGTCACAGGTGGTATCAAAGCTTTGGTTAATCTTAGCTTCTGGAATTTAACACATTAAACACCTCGTCGGAATAGAATCAGTAGTGTTCTAAGGCGAGTAGCTCATTAGAGATAGGATTAGTAATGTCCTAGAATGAGCTAAGCAAAATAGCAAAAATAATTTGATCAGTACATCATAGTCTTTCCTTAAGTTCTTCTGCTTTACCATATATTAAAATTATCGTTTCTATGAGCTTGACCCTTTTCTTGCTTATACAGAACTTGATAGATGGCTACCCGAGCAGCGACAGTTAGAGGAGGCCGAGGTAGAGGACGGGGGGATATCCCTGTTGCAGAAGGGCCTTTGATACAACCACCAGCCCCTCAGCCATTTGAACTAGACCGAGTGGCGAAGAGATACAAGAATCTCGGAGGCAAAACCTTTTCAGGCACGGGCTCAGTGAAAGAAGCCTTGGCATGGTTGAAAACTTGTGAAAAGAACTTTGGTGGCTTAAGACTCGGAGATCACGATAAGTCATTTATGGGCGCCTGGCTTTTACAAGATGAGGCAGAATTATGGCGGGATGGCATCACCGCTGAGGACCAAAATGTAGTGAGGACTTGGGATGAGTTCAAGGCATTGTTTAAGGGGAAGTTCATCCCGGAACAAGCGATGGAGTGTATGCAGATGAATTTGCCAATCTCCAACAGGGAGACCTCTCCGTCCAGGACTACCTTAACAAGTTCACGCAGCTATCTCGTTATGCACCAGAGCTTATCATGACTGTAAAGGCAAAGAACAAAAGGTTCATACATGGGCTTAAGCGCAAGTATCAGGATAGAGCCATGAGCCATACCAAACTTCCATTTGCAGATTTGGTGGAAATGGCCTGTAACTATGAAGACTTGGACCAGAGGAACCTAGATCCAGACCGCGCCAAGAGTCAAGCGGGAAACAAACGCAAAGCTTCTGGGAACTAACCTGAGTCCAGCAACGCAGCATCCACAAATCAGCAAGCTAGTAAGCCACCCAAGCGAAGCTGTTTTAATTGTGGTAAGATGAGACACTACTCCAATGTGTGCACCGCTCCAAAGCGGTAGAAGGCCAACCCACAAAGCTCAAGCTAGAACCCTTAGAGTTCTAGATCATGCTTCAACTGCCGCCGAACATGGCATCTCGTCAAAGATTTTCCATTGCTAAAGAAGGCGGAAGTTGCTCATGTCTATGACGGGGTAAACCCGCCATCTATTGTTGATGGACCAGGTAAGCCCGATGTTATGGGAGGTACCCTTACAATTAAAAATATTCCTGTTTCTGTACTATTCGACACTGGTGCATCACGTAGTTTTATTGCAAGTAACACTGTTCACAAGTTAAAGTTAAAAGTAAGAGGCCTTAAAGAACCAATTAGAGTTCATAACCCGGTAGGAGGATCTCTTGTTCTCAGCACATATTGCAGAGTACCCATCTCCTATTCTTTCTACAAGTTTTCTTTTGATTTGATCACCATGGATTTTCCTGAGTTCAATATCATTCTCGGACTAGATTGGTTAACGAAATACGAGGCCAAAGTAAATTGTGCGGAAAGAATAGTAAAAATTAAAATGAAGCTTGGATATATTACTGTACCATGCCATGGTTCAGATCCGGATAGAAAAGAATTTTGATCTGCGCTGGAAGTTATTCCTACATCATTAGAAAAGATTCCTGTTGTTAAAAACTATGCGGATGTGTTTGAAGAAGTCGAAAACTTACCTCCGCAAAGAGAGATCGAATTCAGAATCGATCTAATTCTGAATGTCAGACCAGTAGTACATCCAATTCGAAGAATGACTCCAAAAGAAAAGGAAGAATTAGGTGATCAAACTCGTCAACTGCTATGGAAGGGTCTGATCAGACCTAGCTTCTCTAGTCGGGGTGCAGCTGTAGTGTTTGTTCCTAAGTCTGACGGTACTCTCCGATTGTGTGTTGATTACCGAGACCTCAACAAGCAGACGCTCAAAAACAAATATCCATTACCCCGCATCAATGATCTGTTAGACCAATTAAATGGAGCGCGAATATTTTCCAGAATGGACTTAGCTACAGGTTTCCATCAACTGAGAATTGCCGAAGAGTGTGTTCCTTTGACCGCTTTTAGGGGTCCATACATATTTTACGAGTGGTTAGTAATGTCGTTCGGCTTATGTAACGCTCCTGCATACTTCGTTGATTTAATGAATAGAGTGTTCAGAGAAGTTCTGAATAAATTTATCCTGGTATTCATCGATGATATTTTAATCTACTCCAAATCAGAAAGCGAGCATGAAAAACATTTAGAACAAGTATTTGGGATTCTGAGAAAGAACGTCTTCAAAGCTAAATTCTCTAAATGTATCTTATGGCAAGATGAAGTGAAGTTCCTTGGCCACGTGGTGTCAAAGAAGGAATTTCTGTAGAGCCGAGAAAATTTACAGCAATTCAAGACTGGAAGCAGCCTACTACACCCACAGAAGTTCGAAGTTTTCTTGGGTTGGCTAGTTATTATCGGAAATTCGTTAAGGATTTTTCGAAGATATCTGGTCCGTTAACAAAGCTTACAAAGAAGCATGAGAGATTTAAGTGGACTTCTGACTGTGAGGAAGCTTTCCAAGATCTGAAATCAAAACTGACAGCCGCTCCAGTATTAACCATTATTGATGGCAATCGGGATTTGATGGTATGGACGGATGCTTCTATTAGAGGTCTTGGTGCAGTATTAATGCAAAGAGGCCAAGTAGTCGCTTATGCAAGCCGTCAGCTGAAACCGCATGAGAAGAATTATGTAACTCATGATCTTGAGTTGCTAGCCATCGTTTTTTCTTTGAAAATCTAGAGACATTACTTATTGGGTGAGAAATATGAATTATATATAGACCATCAATCATTGAAGTATTTGTTCACCCAGAAAGATCTGAACTTGAGACAGCAGCGCTGGCTAGAATTTCTCGCAGCGTATGATCTAGATATCCTGTATACGCCGGGAAAAGCTAATGTATTAGCGGATGCTCTTAGCCGAAAAACCGCAATCATTACCAATCTTATAATTACGCCTTCATTGATTGATAAAATATCTACTCTTCAGAAGGATGATCTCTTCATTCAGAAAATCAGAGAGAGAATATAGAAAGGCGAGCCCTCGAGTTTTCAGGTGGATAAGGGAGAAGTTCTGAGATTAAAAGGGAGGATCTGTGTTCCCAACATCCCAGAGCTCAAAAGGGAGGTGCTTGATGAATGTCATAAATCCAAGCTTTGCATTCATCCTGGGATAAGTAAGATGTATAATGATCTCAAACGCACCTTCTGGTGGAGGTTCATGAAGAGGGACATTTCTTTATATGTTAGCAGGTGCCCTACTTGTCAACTAGTCAAAGCGATTAACAAAAGCTGGCGGGATTGTTGCAACCGTTGGAAGTCCCAGGTTGGAAGTAGGAACAGATTTCCATGGATTTCATAAATGTTTTGCCCCGAACCAAGATAGGAAATGACAGTATTTGGGTGATTGTAGATTGCTTCACGAAGACTGCCCATTTCATACCTGTCAGATCCAATAGAACCGCCCAAAGTCTAGCGCAGATTTATTTCAAAGAAATAGTTAAACTGCATGGAGTTCCCATCAGCATAGTCAGTGATAGAGATCCAATATTTTCTAGAAAATTCTGAGAAGCATTCCTGTAACACCCCGTGTCCATTAATGTCACTCACAAAGGGAATGCATCAATGTCCATGAAGCGTTATTGTTGTATAGAACAGATAAATTACAAGAATAAATAAATAAAACACAGCGGAAGTTAAAACTTATTTCATAGCATCATAACTTCAAAACAAGCTTACATAAGTAGTCTCCAAAAACCATTACAACAGGATCAATTGTCTTTTCCAAAAACTTCAAAGTACATAAAGAAGCAAGTACCTAAATAACATAAATGCATAAATCCCCACTGAGCATAAGCAAAGCCATAAAGATGAGAGAGTTCTGAGCGATACATCTACTCTTTTCAAGCAACAGAAAGAAATCGGCACTAAGCTGTAGTATTCCCTCCTTGCAAACCTGAGGGGGAGAGGAAAGAAAAGAGGTGGAAACAAAACGGGTCAGACATAAAGTTTGGAGAGTCCAGTAATTTAAACAAATAATAGGTAAGGTAAATGATCAAGACATAAATAGGCATCATGATATGGCTGTAACATAGATAAGGTAGATAAAAAGGACGGACAAGATGATTCTGTTCCTAACTATTAAGACAATCCTACACCTTGGCTAAGCGAACAACCCTCCAAGTACTAACCCCGAAGACCGAAGTCAACATCAGACTAGCATCCGAAGAACTATCCAACTTAACCAACATGTATTTCGTTACACTGCACTTTTGCAAAGTTACACCACATTACTTAATTACACAGTACATCTACTAGTCTCTATTTACTAAAGGTTGATCCCTTCCCACTAACTGTACCCACATGACAAACTTGGTAGTTACTTGTACCTAGCTGCTATCGTAGGTCCCGGTTTTCTCCTACCACCGCTAAGGTACCCTTACCCAACCCATTTGATCGGCTCCTTAAACCCCGTAGGCACTCGTGCTGGCCCCACAGTGGGGTGTATCACTCTCCAAAGTGGCAACCCAGATACCAACATAAAATGCACGGCCATACCTACACGATGCAACAACGTCTTACCTACCAGCCCGGATCCATGCACGCACACGAACCCGTTGGACTCGCGTTGCCACCGTTATTCACGTTTTGACCTCTTACATTCAAGTCCAGTAAGCGTGCCCCAACCCCGGCCTAGTATCGGGCCCAATTAGATACTCAAACAGGTTATTGTTTGAAACAGGTCCCCCATCCGACACAAGCCTCCCACCTATGCTTGGTCCCCACTAGGTTTTTACCCACTTAACCATTTTAATTTAAATGTCCATGTCTTACACATGCTATAGTTAAGTCCATACTTACATGTCATAATTTACATGTCTTATCTTATACCGGTTAAGTCCATATTTACATTACATAATTTACATATCACCCCACTTAACCCTCTAACCATACCCATGTCTTATTATAGTTAGTATTCCTTAATTCATTCCTTATGACGAATGGTGCATGACCTCCCACATTAGAGCGAACACTTTGTGGTCGCTGGATTTGCCGGGCGGTTCCGGGCGGTCTTACGCCACAAACCGGGTCTAACCTCGTGTCATTAACCGTTGCACCTACAATTCATTCCTTTGACCTCTCACATAAGACGTCCAACTGTGGCAGCTGGATTTGCCGGGCGGTTCCGGGCAGTCTTACGCCACAATTGCGCCTAACCTCGTGTCAAAGGTTTATTAATAATCGTATTTCACCCATACCCAATTTTCATGTCATGTATATCCAATTAAACATATATTCATGTTTATAATATTTCCTATTCCAAATTGTCACTAATTACATATTAATTAGCCTCAATTACAAATTTACAATTATAGGCAATTTCATCAATTCCATGTAATTCAAATCCAAATATGCCAATTTCACATATTACCCAATTATCCAAAATATCCAATAATATCCAATTTTCCATATTTCACATATTCTAATCGTTCCCACGTATTTGCATTCACGCGTATTTTTAACATAGGCTCGAAGGTAGCCTAGATCCAAAAATAAAAGGAATAGGGATAAGAAGAGAGAATCAAATCACAGAAAATTGGAATTAACACAACATCATGAAATAAAGGGCCATATAAACTGGCATAGAGGCATAATGATAGATTCAACATGAATAAACTGATAAAGGTATGAACTTTACATAGAAACATAGGCATATGATGACATGAATCAAAAAGGTGAAGACTTGGATGAGATTTAAATTACATACATAAATATGGATCCTCTTTACAACTTCATCATGTTACTTTTAATCCCGTTATATTGTGAAAATCACCGTACTCACCTTTCGTGGATAAAGAATAGAATTATGCACTGAAATTGGTGCAGAAACGTTGCGGTGTTGCTGATTTATCTTCTTGAATTGTTGTAGAAGCTCTAATCTTTAATTTGATTTGAAGTTGAACACTTGAGATTTGATTTAGAGGCGGCGGCTAGGGTTTAAGAGAGAATTTGACATCATAATGGTGTCATAGATAATATTTATGAATTAGGGTTAGGCCTTAGGGTGTATATATATATATAGGTGTAGGAAGTTATTTAGGCCTTAGGATTAACCCTAGAACTGATCTGGACCACTCAGATGCCATATCAGCCCTTAGGGCGAATCAGGCCATGGGTTGGCAGCCAAACACCCTGGATTGACCTCTAGTCGACCCAGCAGTGCTCGGGTCGACTCCAAAAATGGTGCTGTTTGGCTATTCCCCCTCCCGATTCGCTGTTTTGAATTTTTTTTGAATATTTATTTATTTAATTTATATATATATATGTGTATATATATACATATTTCTCTCATATGCATACAAACGTCATGGCTTAATAACTTCTTCATAATTAACCATTTTCAAACTAAACCACTTTTTGAACTGCATTCACACTAAGCCACTTTTTAGTCATTCCCCTAAAATAAAAATATGGCGCTGGCGGGGATCGAACTCTGTACCTCTTGTATGCAAGTCACATGTTCTAACCAGATGAGCTACTAAGTCTTTTGCTTAAAAACCTTATAACAATGCTAAACATCATTCTTTTCTCATTCCTCTTTTTCAAATAAATTATTCTTTAATTTGTTATTTTAATATTCTCATAAAATATGGGGTGTTACATTCTCCCCTACTTAAAGGATTTCGTCCTCGAAATCTCTAAGTCAAGAAGAACGTATCCTACCATCCAATTATCCATCTACTCAACCATCAACCACTAGCAACCATGGTCCTTAAAATATTTCTAAAGCTTTCCATGTACATATGCATAGTGTGTGTATATGTCTGTATACTAATGCAAAATCAGGTGGTCCATTGATTCAGTCGACCTCCTTAATGCAAATAATGATAGTGCCATGTATCCATCATGTATGCAAAGAACCCTATACATATCATTACTACATGTGTGCACAACCATTCATTTAAATGCAACATCCATATGATACACACATTCAATGTACATTCATTTTACTAAATACATCCATTTATATGCAATATGCAATATGAAAGTGATTGAGCCGATCTAGTGCCTAAAGTGTGTGTAGATGCATCCACGAGCAAACGCTAGCAAACACTTGCATCCACATGCATCCACCATACATAACGTGTCTCAAACACATGTTTCAACCATAGGACTACCCTATCTAAAGGTCAAAGATACTGGTGAGAGGACATAATAAATACATAACAAGTACAAGCTAAGCGATAAAGGAGAAATTAAAAGACATACCCTCGAAAAGAAAAGGGTACAATGAACGCATCTTCTCTTCCGTCACCCAAGTAGCGTCGCTCTCATCATCTCCCCATTGCACTTTGACTAGCTTGACCTCTCGATTCCTCAACTTCTTAATCTCCGACCGAAGAATGCATGTAGGAGCTCATCGAATCGTCGCATCACGCTCTATATCCACCTCTCTAAGCAAGCTCTTCCAAAAATCGCTAATAAATATAGGATCACGATCGCTCACTATGCTAGAAGGAACACCGTGCAAATGAACTATCTCTCGAATGTATACGGAGGCTAACCATGGAGCAGTCCTCTTCACGGGAATGAAATGGGCGCTCTTAGTAAGTCTATCTACCACAACCCAAATCCCTGTATTACCCTTCCTCGATCTTGGTAACCCATTAACAAAGTCCATCGACACACTCCCACTTCCATTGTGGGATCTCCAATGGGTGAAGCAACCCACCGGGCTTCTTTTGCTCTGCTTTTACATGTTGGCACACCAAACTTCTAGCGACAAACTCGGCCACATCCCTCTTCATACCGGCCCAAAAGTAAACTTGTCTCATGTCCATGTACATCTTGTCCCCGCCGGGATGAATGGTCATCATCGAACGATGTGCATCATCAAGAATGGTCTTCCTCAAGTTCTTGTCTCGTGGTACACAAAGTCTACCGTCCCTACGTAACCAACCCTTATCATCTAGGGTATACCTACTGAGATGGCTCGATGACTCCCCCTTATGAGCTTCTCTACTAACTCAACCAACTATGGGTCATCTAGTTGTGCCTTACCAATCCGTCCCAAAAGCGTAGGTCTGACCTCTAAGGATGCTAGCAAACCGGGTACAAAGTCAATGGAAGGTCTAAAGTCAAACGTAGAGATGAACTCTAAGCTTCGCCGCTCAACAAACAACGACTCAAGGACAGCCTTTTCCTACTTAAGGCGTCTTCCACCACGTTACCCTTGCCAGGGGTATATGCTATCTCGAAATAGTAGGACGCTAAGAATTCCATCCACCTTTGCTGCCTTAAGTTCAAGTCCTTCTGAGAGAACAAGTATTTTAGCAATTTGTGGTCTGTGAACAATTCGAATTTCTCGCCAAGAAGATAATGGCGCCAAGACTTAAGCGCGAAAACAATAGCGGCCAACTCTAGGTCATGTATAGGGTAATTTCTCTCATGCACTCTCAACTGCCTTCCTCCATAGGCTATTACCCTCCCCTCTTGCATTAAAACTGTGCCTAGTCATGTCCCACAAGCATCAGTATAAACGGTAAATGGCTTACTCCCATCTGGCAACACTAGGATTGGGGCTGTGGCCAAAGCTCTCTTTAAACTTTGGAACGCATCATCACAATCTACGTCCCACGTGAAAACTAGGTTCTTCTTCGTCAAGCGTGTCAATGGGGCTGATATCTTTGCGAAGTCCTTGATAAACTTCCTAGTAGCCAGCCAACCCCAAGAAACTCCTCACCTCGGTAGCATTTTTAGGGACCTTCCAATCTTGGATGGCCACCACCTTCGCGGGATCCACAGCTATCCCTTCTTTGGAAACCACATGCCCTAAGAATCGCACTTCCTTCTTCCAAAAGTGACATTTAAAAAATTTGGCTTTAAGGTTATGCACTCGAAGGGTCTCCAACATTTCCCTAAGATGTAGGGCATGTTCTTCCTCGCTCTTAGAAAAGATCAAGATGTCATCCACAAAGACCACCATGAGCTTATTAACATACTCCCTAAACACCCTACTCATCAAGTCAACAAAGTATGCAGGGGCGTTTGTCAAACCGAAGGGCATCACAAGCCACTCATAGAAACCGTCCGGAGTCCTAAAGGCAGTCTAGTCTATGCTATCCTCAGCCACTCTCAATTGATGGAAACCAGTGGCTAAGTCCAACTGCGAAAACACTGAGGCACCAACTAACTGATCAAAAAGATCGTCAATCCTTGGCAGTGGGTGCCTATTCTTCTTAGTAAGCTTATTAAGTTCTCTATAGTCCACATAAAGTCTAAGGGACCCATCCGCCTTCGTGGCAAACACTACTGGAGCACCCCACTCCGATATACTATGTCTTATGAACCCCTTCTCAAGCAACTCCCCTACTTGCTTATTGAGTTCCCTCCTCTCACGAGGAGCCATGTGGCATACTGGCAGAGATACGGGTTTTGCATTGTCTACAAGATAAATATGAAAGTCTATCTCACGTTTTGGGGGTAGACCCCTCACCTCATCGGAGACATCAACATATTCATGGACTATACGAACAGAATGTAAATCATCATTGGATGCGTCAAGTGACTCAAGATAACTAAGCATCACTGATCCTCTAGGGTCACAAGAAATATCAAGGGTCTTTCCACTACGAGTCAACAATTTTACTACCCTTCGTTCACAATCTAGGATGGCACTATGTCTGGCTAGCCAATCCATCCCTAGAATCAACCCATAGCCCATGAAACCAAGCACAAAAGCATTACATTCAAAACCAACGCCTAAGATAGACAATCTCAAATCCCTACAAACCATGGATAAATGAGCCGACCCACCAATAGGATTTGAAACTATAATGGGATCCACAACGAGAATAGTATTTAAGTGCATTGTTTCAAATAATGATGTAGAGATAAACGAATGTGATGCGCCAGAATCGAATAAAGTACGGACAGGAAGATCAAACAAGAAAATCAAACTTTCGACAGAAATTTTTCTACCTTCTTCCTGCCCCGGAGCCATGAGAGCATGAACCTGCCCTCCCGAAGTAGAACCTGCCCTCTGCCCTTGCTTCTTAGGACAGTCCTTGATAGCATGACCCAGATCACCACAATGATAACAAGCGAACTTCTTCTTCCTACAGCCTTTCTTCAAATGGCCGGGTATCCCACAGTTGTGACACTTCCTCTTTTCTTTACCACCTTTCTTTTGTTGTTGGGCTTTCTTTGTCTCCTCCTTCTTATCTTGCGGCCTAAAAGTACTTACACCCTTCTCTTCTTCATGCATGTATGCCATATCAACATGCTTTTCATACGTAGCCCCCATTGGAATGTGGGACATAGCCAAACTGTGAAGCGGTTCATTTAGGCCCTTTGCAAACCTCAAGGCCTTCTTGTGAGGCGTATTCACCAACTCTAGCCCAAATCTCTCCAACTTATTAAATTCTGTCACATACTCCTTCACGGTCAAGTTTTTTGCTTGAATGTCAAGAACCTCTCCATGTACATACTCTCCTCAGCTTGAGAAAGGAATTTCAACTCAAACCTTCCCCTAAAATCTGCCCACGTCTCTACAGCACGCTCTCCATTAGTAACCTCCCACCAAAACAAAGCTTCGTCTTTCGTCAACCAAGCAGCCAATTAGACCTTCCTATAATCATCCAAATCGAAAATGCCAAATACATCATCCACTTCTTTCAACCAATTTCTAGCTTCAGCGAACGTTTCAGACCCACTAAAAGGTTTTCCACCCATCGAACGAAAGTCTTTACATATCTTGGAGAAAGCATCTCCACGTGGAGGAAAGACTGTAGCTGGGGGAGGAGGAGGGGGAATGTTGGCAGGACCCGCGGCAGCGGCCCTAGCCTCGAGATATTGATGAAACCAACTAGGTACATGAACACCCTCTGGTATCTCAGATGCCCCAGACATGCTGAAAAGAAAAAGAAAGAGTTTCAAAACAAGGGAAGTGAAAGAGAGATGTATGGCTTGCGGGGATTATGCTCTTTTAAGTAAACTTTCCTTGAAAATAGATTCTTTAAAACAAGTTTTTTTTTTAAATACTTTCAAGGAGAATAATACCTTTGAAACCACTTTTCAAAACTTTTTATCTGTTCTTGTAACCTCGCTCTGATACCACGTGTAACACCCCATGTCCATTAATGTCACTCACAAAGGGAATGCATCAATGTCCATGAAGCGTTATTGTTGTATAGAACAGATAAATTACAAGAATAAATAAATAAAACACAGCGGAAGATAAAACTTATTTCATAGCATCATAACTTCAAAACAAGCTTACATAAGTAGTCTCCAAAAACCATTACAACAAGATCAATTGTCTTTTCCAGAAACTTCAAAGTACATAAAGAAACAAATACTTAAATAACATAAATGCATAAATCCCCACTGAGCATAAGCAAAGCCATAAAGATGAGAGAGTTCTGAGCGATACATCTACTCTTTTCAAGCAACGGAAAGAAATCGGCACTAAGCTGTAGTATTCCCTCCTTGCAAACCTGAGGGGGGGGGGAGGAAAGAAAAGAGGTGGAAACAAAATAGGTCAGACATAAAGTCTGGCGAGTCCAGTAATTTTAACAAATAATAGGTAAGTTAAATGATCAAGACATAAATAGGCATCATGATATGGATGTAACATAGATAAGGTAGATAAAAAGGATGGACAAGATGATTCTGTTCCTATGTACTAAGACAATCCTACACCTTGGCTAAGCGAACAACCCTCCAAGACTAACCATGAAGACCTAAGTCAACATCAGACTAGCACCCAAAGGACTATCCAACTCAACCAACATGTATTTCGTTACACTGCACTTTTGCTAAGTTACAGCACATTACTTAATTACACAGCACATCTACTAGTCTCTATTTACTAAAGGTTGATCCCTTCCCACTAACTGTACCCACATGACAAACTTGGTAGTTACTTGTACCTAGCTGCTATCATAGGTGTCGGCTTGCTCCTACCACCGCTAAGGTACCCTTTCCCTACCCATTAGATCAGCTCCTTAAACCCCGTAGGCACCCGTGTTGGCCCCACAGTGGGGTGTATCACTCCCCAAAGTGGCAATCCCGATACCAACATAAAATGCACGGCCATACCTACACGATGCAACAACGTCTTACCTACCAGCCCGGACCCATGCACGTACATGAACCCGTTGGACTCGCGTTGCCACCGCTATTCACGTTTTGACCTCTTACATTCAAATCCAGTAAGCATGCCCCAACCCTGGCCTAGTACCGGGCCCAATTAGATACTCAAACGGGTTACTGGTTGAAACGGGTCCTCCATCCGACACAAACCTCCCACCTATGCTTGGTCCCCACTAGGTTTTTCTCCCACTTAACCATTTTAATTTAAATGTCCATGTCTTACACATGTTATGGTTAAGTCCATACTTACATGTCATAATTTACATGTCTTATCTTATATCGGTTAAGTCCATATTTACATGTCATAATTTACATGTCACCCCACTTAACCCTCTAACCATACCCATGTCTTATTATGGTAAGTATTCCTTAATTCATTCCTTATGACGAATGGTGCATGACCTCCCACATTAGACCGAATGCTTTGTGGCCGCTGGATTTACCGGGCAGTTCCGGGAAGTCTTACACCACAAACCGGGTCTAACCTCGTGTCATTAACCGTTGCGCCTATAATTCATTCCTTTGACCTCTCACATTAGACGTCCAATTGTGGTAGCTAGATTTGCCGGGCGGTTCTGGGCAGTCTTACGCCACAATTGCGCCTAACCTCGTATCAAAGGTTTATTAATAATCGTATTTCACCCATACCCAATTTTCATGTCATGTATATCCAATTAAACATATAATCATGTTTATAATATTGCTTATTCCAAATTGTCACTAATTACATATTAATTAGCCTCAATTACAAATTTACAATTATAGGCAATTTCATCAATTCCATGTAGTTCATACCCAAATATGCCAATTTCACATATTATCAAATTATCCAAAATATCCAATAATATCCAATTTTCCATATTTCACATATTCCCATCGTTCCCACGTATTTTCATTCGCGCGTATTTTTAACATAGGCTCGAAGGTAGCCTAGATCCAAAAATAAAAGGAATAGGGATAAGAAGAGAGAATCAAATCACAGAAAATTGGAATTAACACAACATCATGAAATAAAGGGCCATGTAAACTGGCATATAGGCATAATGAAAGATTCAACATGAATAAACTGATAAAGGTACGAACTTTACATAGAAACATAGGCATATGATGACATGAATCAAAAAGGTGAAGACTTGGATGAGATTTAAATTACATACATACATATGAAGCCTTTTTACAACTTCATCATGTTACTTTTAATACCATTATATTGTGAAAATCACCTTACTCGCCTTTCATGGTTAAAGAATAGAATTATGCACTGAAATTGGTGTAAAACGTTGCAGTGTTGCTGATTTATCTTCTTGAATTGTTGTAGAAGCTCTAATCTTTAATTTTAGTTGAAGTTGAACACTTGAGATTTGATTTAGAGGCGACGGCTAGGGTTTAAGAGAGAATTTGACAGCATAATGGTGTCATAGATAATATTTATGAATTAGGGTTAGGTCTTAGGGTGTATATATAGGTGTAGGAAGTTATTTAGGCCTTAGGATTAACCCTAGAACTGATTTGGACCACTCAGATGCCATATCGGCCCTTAAGGCGAATCAGGCCACGGGTTGGCAGCCAAACACCCTGGATTGACCTCTAGTCGACCCAGCAGAGCTCGGGCCGACTCCAAAAATGGAGTGGTTCGGCTATCACACTCCTGATTCGTTGTTTTGAACTTAATTTTGAATATTTATTTATTTAATTTTTATATATATATATCTATATATATGTTTCTCTCATTTGCATACAAACTTTATGGCTTAATAACTTCTTCATAATTAACCATTTTCACACTAAACCACTTTTTGAACTGCGTTCACAGTAAGCCACTTTTTAGCCATTCCCCTAAAACAAAAATATGGCGCTGACGGGGATCGAACTCTGTACCTCTTGTATGCAAGTCACATGTTCTAACCAAATGAGCTACTATGTCTTTTGCTTACAAACCTTAGAAAAATGCTAAACATCATTCTTTTCTCATTCCTCTTTTTCAAATAAATTATTCTTTAATTTGTATTTTTAATATTCTCAGAAAATACGGGGTGTTATAATTCCAGACAGAATTGGGAACAAAACTTAACCTGAGCACCGCTTATCACTCTCGGACAGATTGCCACTGAGAGGGTGAATATAATTCTAGAAGATTTACTTCGGGCTTGCATTATTGACTTTGGCGGATCATGGGAAGATCACTTGCATTTGGCCGAATTCTCATACAACAATAGTTATCAAGCAAGTTTGAAAATGTCGCCATTTGAAGCATTATATGGTAGACCGTGCCGATCTCCCACATGTTAGGTAGAGTCTGGAAATAGGCTTGTGCTGGGACCCGATATGATTCGAAAAGCATCAGACAAAGTCGATTTCATTAAGAAACGATTGAAAACTGCTCAAAGCCGACAGAAAAATTATGCAGATTCTAGAAGAAGAGATTTAACATTTGCTGTTGGTGATTATGTTTATTTGAAAGTTTCTCCGATGAGAGGAGTAATCCGATTCAGTAAAACTGGGAAGTTGGCACCCAGATTTATTGGTCCCTTTCCTATACTTGAACGAATTGGAACTCTTGCTTATAGGGTTCAATTACCTGATTGGTTGCCTGGAGTACATAATATGTTTCACGTATCTCAACTTAGAAAACATGTGCATGATCCAGATCTTGTTGTAGAAGAAGCAGCGCAACAGGACTTGGAAATTACTCCAGAATAGCAGTTAGAAGAGAGACATTAAAAATTATTGGCAAAGAAACTAAAGAGCTAAGGAACAAGAAAGTTCATTTAGTTAAAGTGCAGTGGAGTAGTGATCCTAGAGACTGTACTTGGGAGACCGAGGAAAGCATTAAGCAAGCTTACCCCAAATGCAGAGTGGACATCTCTGACTAACTCTGGTGCAAGGTACCTTTACAATACTTTGCATTTCCATTTTGTTTTCTACTATACTGCTGTTTCCTTTTCGGGGATGAAAAGTTTTAAGTGGGGGAGATTGTAACAACCCAGAAAATACGAGCCAATTAAAAATTTTTAAATTGGTTATTTTAAAGAAATTAGAGCAATTGAAATAGAATATTTCAATAAAATAAAGAGTTAGAAATGGTGCGGCAGTTTGAAAATTTAAATTCAAACTTTGACTGACTATACCGGGTGCAAAATAAAATGGATTTTAGTGAAATCAAAAATATTTAAATCTGTTTATGAATATCTTTCTAATGAATCTGAAAAATTGAAGTTTCATAGTGGGGATCAAAAGTTATGGCAAAATGAATTTTCCGAAAGGTCGCTATAGAGAATATATAGCCCTTGAAAATAGACATTTTGCAAACGACTTCAGAATTTGACAAAACGACTTTTGTTGGATCCAGGATGTCAAATTATTTCTAGATTTCAAATTCCATAATTTTTGAAGTTAATATGTAAGCGTGGCGAAGGAAAATGTGTTTGGTCAATTTCTGTTAAATTGGATCGACCAGAAAATGGCCATTTTTCAAACGGTCTCAGAATTCGATGAAACTAGTTTTGTTGGGACCGTATCGTCAAAACATAGCTAGATTTATTTTTTTGGAATTTTTGGGATCAGTATGTGGCCCCGGCAAATTGAAATGTACGTTCAATTCAAATATTGAATGTTTTGTACATTAATTTGAAGAATAACTGACTGTAACAGTAGAATTGGCTTACGAAACATATCCCATTGTGTTCGGGATGGGGGTATTTAGCTAGGGGCGACAGTCGTTGGGTTTGAATTGGAGTTCGTTTGGAGAAAACCCTATTTTCGAATTTATATAAATAACGGGCCAATCAAATAATTCCATTCATAATTTGATTTTATAAAAATTCACACCCTCCCCCCTCGTTATCCACGCTCGACGGCGGAAGGAGTTCCCCCGTTCCCTGCCATTTTATGATGAAACAGCTCACCCTTTCACCCTAATCCAGTTCAACTATTTGAAGCCCTCTTCCTCCTCTTCAAATCCATACCTGTGGCACCCCTCCTCGTCTCGTGTTGCATACGAACGACCTCCCCAAAGTTTCAATCTTTCCACCGCCGCCACCATCTCCAAAGGCGATCGAGCTTGACCACGACCCCACCCCTAGGCGCGCCTCTCGGAGTGCTATGACGTGGTACCCTTCGATTTCAGTGAAGTGCTACAGATTGGGTTAAAAATCGAAACCCTTTTTTCGAAGGTTTCAGTGAAACGTGCTGCCTTTTTTTTCTTGGAACTGAATATAACACTTCTAAGCGCTACCAATCTTGATTTTCAAATTAAAATCATATCTTTTGGCTATGTTGACGAAATTCGATGAAACAGGAGGCATCAGACCCATAAGGACCCTCTCTACATTCTAGCAGAGTCCGGGGATTTTTCTGAGCTCGCTACTACTTTTACCAAAGCAACAAACCAATGTGAGATTTCTAAACTGAAATGTGAATGGAAATGCGTTGTATAAGTTATATAAGCGAAGTGTAAATTATATACGCATTGTATACCTCATGTACATGTGTTGTATAAGTTATATGAGCGATGTATAAATTATACATGCATTGTATAAATCATATGTGTGTTGGAATGGAAATAAAATATACTTATATATATAAATATTCCCCTCGTCCACAAACCATGAACGATATTTATTGATTGTGAATTGGCGTGAAAAAATTGGTGAACAATGCGAATGGTTGATAAGATTGTTTGTGGTTGATATTGTTGGATTGTGGTTGAAATATACCCATTTGTGGTTGAAAACAAAATTAGAATAGATTGTGGAAAAGAAAAACATACTCGCCTGCGTGCGAACTAGATGTATGAAATCCCCATTATCAAAAACCACGAGGTTTTAAGGTAGAGCGAGGAGCCGTACTCGGGACGGTGCCGATTTTAAATACCTTGCCGTTATGCTTCCGAAATTTTCAATAATATTCATGTGTTAGAATTATTTTCATGTGTTGAAATTACTTTCATGTGTTGAAACTATATTCATGTGTTGAAACCATATTCATGTGTTGAATAGAAATTCATGTGATGAATAAAATTCTTTGAAAGATAAAAATAACATTTTATCGCATATATAAACTATATAAACTATTCGTGTTTTAAATAAATTGTTTTAACAATAAAAATCACATTTTTATTATATATAAAAACTATAGAAAACATTCATGTGTTGAATAACGGGAGTAGAACGATAAAAATCATATTTTTATCGTATGTGTGAAGTCAAAAACTTTCATGTGTTGAATATATGGATTGAACAATAAAATCTACATTTTTATTGTGAATATGAAGTGCTAAGAATATTCATGTGTCGAATAAATATTTTTGATGATAAAAATATCATTTTTATCATGTATATGACTCGCTAAAAATACACAAATGTTGAAATAAATATTTATTTGCTATGAATATTATTTTTAACATGTATGTGAACTATATAAAATAGTCATGCATTGAAATATATTTTTGTTTGCTAAAAATATCATTTTTATACGAAATATGAAGTGTTAAAAATAACCACTTGTTCAAATAAATATGTGTAGGTTGAAAATATTATTTTTAACATGTGTAGGAAGTGTTAAAAATAACCATGCGTTGAAATAAACCTTTGTTCGCTAGAAGTATTATTTTTTGCTTAGTTTCGCACATATATATATATATATGCATGTGTTGAACAGGGAAATGGATTAGCTGTTGAGTAAAGAATTTATTTGCGTGCCCGACAAATAGGTAAACCTTAATGAGTTGGATGCACAATTTTATTACTATATCGACTACTGGGAATGCCATTGGATGCGGAGTGCTGGTTGTTCTGCGTGTAATAATAAACGTTGCCATAGGATAGTAACAATTAATTTTGAACTACACTACATGGCATACTTCATGAAGATAGGCATACATCATCATATACCACATAAGCATTTGGAGCTTGTGTGATGAGGTTGAAGATTTACCATACGAGCGAGAGGCTTGTATGGCGATGACTATATATTATAGGTTGAACTGATGACTGATCTGGACTATATAAAATGTAATGGTAAATTGCAAGACTAATAAAAAAAACCCACATGGGTCTGAAGATGACAATAAACACGTCTCTCTGTTCATTAAGGCACAAAAACCATTTATAAGGTGACGATAATTTATTCTCTGGAGTTATGATCCATACACACTCCCCTATGGACACCGGAATATATCACTATAAATATGTGCATGCTTATTAGGATTTATTGGGTACCTAATACGGCCCAATAAATTTCCAAACCCCTTCCCGTACAAAGGAGGTTATGGCGAAATTTTCTGAAATTTAAAGGCGTTAGTGAAATATTTGAAGGGAAAACGATATTGAGATCGTTGAATAAATTATATTTATATATATATATATATAAATTAAATAAAATGAACCGAGCCCCTGCAGTTCGCGTTTTGAAATCTTAACTTTAAACGATTATACTGAAAGATCCGACCATCGGATTTCCACGAAACTGGAACCGTTGGGTTCGCTTTGGAAATATCTTTCCAAGGATATAAACTTTGTTGGGACCCAACGGTTAGATTTTCAGATATGTGTAAAACAAATTTGAAGAAAAACAGCGCAAGTGCCTCGGTACGACCTGAAACGTTGTTTAATTATATGGTTTCATTTTTAAATAAATAAAAATGGCGATATATAGTTATAAAATATTGTAGACGATATGGAATGAAAATAAACCGATTATACTTGGTTTGCTTGTCATTGGATGGTTGAATGTGTTTGACATGATAATTATACTAAAGAACTGAAATGCGAATGTCGAATAATTTAACCATGGGAAGAATTGATTTGAAAATCTAAATATACGTGAATTATTTGAAAAGGCCAAGTTAATTCTCATTTCAAATAATTGATCGACGATTAGAAGTCGAAGAGATGAAGATGGTTCAAGACCGACGATCTTCACATCGGATGGATGGGCGCTACTGATGCTCATGATTGGAGTAGCTACCTTGAAATGGCTGAAGTGGTAGCCGTCCAGACGTATTTGTTGATTGTACGGATATGCGAGGAATATGGTGCCTCCGGTTTCGTTCAGACCCAGAACGAACTTGTAAATGGACTGTGTGTCTGACATTGGATTTTGTTCTGTGCTGATTGATCTCTATTAAATATATATTTGTTTGGCGGCGGAGAATATATTCTCTTGCTTAACGCCCTTCTTTGAGACGTACGAGCTCATAGGTTATATATCGATAGAAATCAGTCACATGGAGTGAATTGCCTGTGTGGCATGCCTAAGTGGAAGATGATCAAGGCTTTTGTTGAAAAGCAAAGTCTTGTGGTTGATGATCAAAGCATGTAGTGACCTACCAGCCCTGACATTTATATTATTTTTACCTGTGTGGTTGTTGGAATGCGAGGCACCTTGGATATAGGTCTGATAGGACCGGGAAACGTGTGTTCAGGAATTGCCAATCCTCAAAAGTAAGAGAGGACAGGCCTTGGAGGATCCAGGGATCGTTGTGTGTGGTCCTGAGAATTTGCTAGAGTGTCTCGAATGGAGAGGAGCTTGCCCCTTTCCTCGACTCATGATGGAATCCAATTTCCAATACGAAATTATGGATTTGATTGTATTACTATTATGGCGACATGATATATGGTACCCATGCCGTCTAGGATTGATATTTATGATTGAATTTGCTTTTGAAACATATATGCACTAGTAATAATATCAAACACTTTTGTTTTATATGTATCAAGCATTTCTTGGCCATTATAAGGTAAAACTCTATCCTCCGGCTTGGGTTGCATTGTGTGATGGGACCTGAGTCTTATAATGGCTTCATTTTTATAAAAAGCATTGCGATGATTTAATAATTCACTTTATTTCATTCACTGGCAATCACTGGAGTAAACTAGTTCCGGGAAAGTGGCGTGGTCCTATGATTTGCCTTATTATTGTTGTTTAATTAGTTAAGTAGATTTCTCATACCAGTCTCATGACTGACTCGTAGTTTGTTTCACCTTGCAAACTCGGGTGCCCTTATTTGCACACGGGCAGCCTAGTGACAGGTAGCAGGACATATTTTGGCTTTTGCACTACAACAGGGAGTGCATCTTTTGGCTTGACATGTTTTATATGTATCAAGCATCTTTTGGCTATTGATATTCCACCATTATTATCTATGTATATGATTCCGCCCATGGCGATGTAGACTGATATTTCTTTTATGTACTCTCTTATGTATATGTACCGCTTATGGCGATGTAGACTGATCATTTACTTTTATGCACTAAGTTGTATCCTACACTGTGCTCTCTGATGTTGTGACATATTATGATTCCGCTGTCATATTTATGTAAATTATTCTATTTGTTGCTTATGCTATTATCTGCACTCTGCTAATGATGATTAATGTGTTATATTCCAATGATTATCCTTAACACCGTCGTATGGTGTTTTGGTATTTTCACAAAGAGCATCTTTATTTAGTAGAGTTTGCTACAACAACAGCTATCAGACTATCATCAGCATGGCACCCTTCGAAGCATTGTACGGACGACCCTGTAGATTACCAACTTGTTGGTGGGAATCTAAAGAAAGATTATTACTTGGACCAGATGTGGTTAGATAAACGTCCGAAAATATTGCCCTCATTCGACAATAGATGAAGACAGCTCAAGATAGGCAGAAGTCCTATGCAAACAAGAGAAGGACTGACATCGAATTCGAAGTGGGAGACTTAGTTTTTGTCAAAGTATCACCTTTAAGGAATGTGGTTCACTTCGGATCAGTAGGGAAGTTGACACCTAGGTTTGTGGGACCATTCCCCAAAACCGAAAGGATTGACTAAATGGCCTATAAAGTAAAGCTCCCAGAAAATCAATTTGGTGTTCATGATGTTTTCCACTTTTCCCATCGCGGAAGTGCCTCCATGACACCACAATAATTGTTGAGCCGAGCGTGTTGTAAAAAGTCGAAGTGGAATGAGAGGCGACAGTCAAGCGAGTTCCTACCCGTATTCTAGGGTCAAAAGTTAAGAAGCTACGCAATAAAGAGATCAAGTTGCTAAAGGTTCAATGGGGAGATACCCCAGAAGATGCGACTTGGGAGACCAAAGACAAGACTCATGCTTCGTACCCTTTCCTTTTCGAGGGTATGTTCTTAACTCCTTTTTCAAAAATTTATCAGTACTTGTTTCTATCACTTGAGTATATCTTATCAATAGTATTTTTCGACCTTTAAATAGGAATCCTACAGATGTAAACATGAGTTTGTGACATGCTATGTTTGATGGATGCAAGTGTTTGCTAGTGGTTGCCCGTGGACGCATATACACACATTAGGCACTAGATCGGCTCAATCACTCTCATACTGCATATGGATGTGCGTACATTTTCTTTTCTTTTATGGATGGAAATGGATGAGTTAGCATATGGATGTTGCACTTGGACGAATGAGTGTGCACATATACAGAGCTTACATGTGATAATAGGATTATTTGTATACATATTGGGTTCATGGCACTAACATACATTGCATTAAGGAGGTCAATTGAATCAGTAGACTACCTGATCTTCGCATCAGTATTGGGATATATACAGACACCTTTGCATATATTCATGTAAGCATTAGAAATCCTTAAGGATAATGGATGCCAGTGATTGATGGATGAGTAGATGGATGATGGATGGTAGGATATGCATTCTTCTCAACTTGGAGATTTCGGGGACGAAATCCTTTAAGTAGGTGGGAATGTAACACCCCGTAATTTTGTTAACAATAAAGAGGATAAATTAAATAATAATTAATATAATATTCAGAATTAAGGGAAGCGGAGTGCACCATTGCGTCTGTCTCAAAATTCTGGTCAAGATAGACATTTGGTTTGCGTAAATCAGACACCGTATGAAGAAGCTATGAGGGTTTTAAGTTTGTATATGCGCGGAAAGAACATATGTACACATTTGAGTCAGGTCTGAGTCAGATATGAGTTAGACCCTACCCAGAACAGTTCGAAAATCAAAAATTCGTCAAGGCGGCAAATTTCTCGCTCTAGGGGGTCGACCTCCCTAGAGGGGTGTTGACCTATGGGTCGACCCACCCATACGGGCGTCGACACCCCTAGGGCTGATGTGGCACTCGGTTTTAGGGGGCCTAGCAGTTATATACATGTGTCCAATTCTCCTATTTTCTTCATTGGAAATCATGGAAGCCAAATGCTGCTGGTGTGCAAACTGAGATGAATTCATTTTCTTCAAACAACTATCAGTTTTGCAAATAAAATCTAGAGATTCAAGATCTATTCTTTCTCTTTTCTAATCCTAACGAAGTGAGTTTGTAGTTACTTTTATATTTGAATATTTAAAGGTAAATCATGAAAGACTGTAATTTGGATATGTTGTAAACTATGAATCTATGCTATTGTTAAATCTTATACTATGTCATGATAGATCTATTTCTCTAGATCCGATGCAATTATGGTTATTCTATTACGTCGCCTTTGTGGATCTTGAATTGCAACTATATTATGGTCAATGTAAATTAGTTAATTTAGATAGTTACAATATCGGTTAGATCCAATTCTTTATGTAAATCACCTTTCACCTATCATATTATGGTCAATTTAGATATGTTGTAAACTGGACATGTGAATCAATATTTAGATCTAAACATGTTATTATGTCATCCTAATTATGTTAGATATGTTTTTGTGACCACATTATAATTATGTTGGATCTAAATAGTTGGACACCTAAATGGTCAATTCAGATCTCGTTATGCTCATTATGACATCATAATTATGTAGAACTAGTAATTCCACAAGTTCATCAGTTTTATGCTTGTATGTCCACCTTATCTCCATGCTAGTTTATGTTTTTGCCAAGTTATGTTAAAATGATCACTTTGGTTACATTCCCATTATTTTCCCTATTTTCATTTATGACTAGGCTATTGTCTAGCCTAGGCATGCTGCCAATTTATAAGTGCGCTAGTTGGTGAAGGGGAAAAAGGGTTAATATTGGCACAATTTGAATATGAACATTTTTGGACATATAATTCGAATTATTGGGTAGAGTGGGCATTAACACCTATAAAGGGAAAGGTTTAATTAATTGATTAATTAATTAATAATGGAATGTCTAGTAATTACAATTAGGAATTGTAATGGCACTTATGACACGAGGTTAGGTTGCATTAGTGGTGGAAGTCTGCCCGGACCCGACCGACATATCCAGCAGCCACTGATGTTGAACCTAATGTGGGAGGTCTAAGTGCGCAAATAAGAATCGGTATAAGACATGAGGTTAGGCCCGACTGTGGAATAAGGCTTCCCGTACCAGACTGGCATATCCAGCATCGACACGTTGTAGGCCTAATATGGGAGGTCTAGCCCATTATGAACCTTAAATGGACATGGTAATGAATTGGATTACTTAACCAAATCTAATCCATATGGATCGTACGATTGTGAACTAAATTTAGGGTTAAGTTAAGTGAATCTGGAGGGGGTTGGTAATATTTACATATAGGCCCACAAACCTAACCCGATAAGGTTATGTAATTAAAGATACCTAGTGGTATACATAACCTGAGGAAAATATAAAAGTTATGTAATTAAAGACACCTTTTATGGTAAGCATAACTGAATAAGGCTATGTAATTAAAGACACCTAGTGGTATACATAGTCAGTGAAAAACCTAGTGGGGGATATAGGACAAAGGGGAGAGCTTGTATCATATTGCGTGGGACCCATTTCAGTCAGTAACCCGGAGTAAGTATCAAATAAAATAATCCATACTAGGCGGAGAGGGACAAGCTTACTGACGGATTGTAAGAGATCCAAACGTGGAGGACGGTGTGGGCGGTGCAAACTGACCGGGCCATGTGCGTACATGAGCCGGACAGAGGGGGATAAGACGACCTTAACACTAGTAGATATGGGGCTGTACATCTCAATGAGGGGTTGCCACTGTAGGATGTGGTACATCCTATTGTGGGGCCGACACGGAGTATCTAGGGAGTAGGGAGCCGATCAATTAGGGTAATGGTTAGGGTACATTTGGACGTATGCCCTAAGTCTACCACCTTGTAGTAGAAGGGATCATATCATTCTGGTTGTACTAGTAATAGTGCAGTATAATCATTAGAGAAGCGTATACACCTTATACTGTCTACTTTGTCACACCTGCCATTAATGTAGTGATCTCTCTTATCCACTTTATATGCCTGTCATGTTATATTTATTTATTTACTTGCTAAAAGTCACTAGACTCGCCAGACTTAATGTTTGACCCTCTTGTTTCCTCTTCTTTCTTCCGTCCCTCCCTCCCAAGGTTCTCAGGGAGGAAACACTCAGGCTTATTTAGGACTCAGATATCATCTTGCTAGAGTTGCTTTCGAAGTATGGCTCAAGTTTTTATCCCTATTATGGCTTTGTCTCTTTTATTTGGAAATTATGTTTTCTTTTAAGTATTTATGTACTCTGATTTTAAAGGACAGAAGTTATGTTGTAATGGTTTTTGAGACTCATGATATTTTGAACAATGCTGTATGATTTGTGTTTGAAATAAAAAAAATCCGCTGATATCTTATTTATGTATATCTTGTAAAATTCTGTGTCTGTTTACCTTTAATGCTTCGCGAAAATTAATGCATTCGCTTTGTGAGTGACATTAACAGACGTGGAGTGTCACATGACGACTTCGAGCAGACCAACCGATTAAAATATTTCACGAAAATTGATCACGTGGGTATGGATTGGTAGATGGCGAAAATCTCTACCATTTTCATTTAATAACCCTAGTCCAATTCGCTCTAATTTGATGGTGATTTGGGGAAGTAAAATTGAAGGGTTTGGGTCCTTAATCGTAAGTGACGGCGGCTCTCTATAGGGAATTAGGGTTTCGTTTGATTGGCTAGAAATGTTTATTTATATATATTATTTTAATTCCATAATTCATTGTTTATGGTTCTGAGCTCTGATTCAAACCCAAAGAGCGCCGCCCTTAGCCAAATACCCCCATTCCGGACACAATGGGATATGTTTCGTAAGCCAATTCGACTGTTTTGATAAGTTTTTATCAAAATTAAAATATAAATCAATGTATATTGAATTTAAACGTACATTTTAATTTACCGGGGCTACATACTGACTCCAAAAATAAAAGAAAATAAATCTTGTTATGTTTTAACGATACGGTCCTAACAAAATTAATTTCATCGAATTTGGAGACCGTTTGAAAAGTGGTCATTTTCCAGTCGATTAAATTCAAACTGAACTGACCGGATACGTTTAAATTCACCACGCTCACATATTAATTCCAAAAATTATGAAAATCGGAATCAAGCAATAATTTGACATTTCGGATCCAACAAAAGTGGTTTCGTCAAAAACGGAGTCGTTTGTATATAATTTTTAAATTTTAAACTGGATATAACTTTCAATTCTCGTTATGAAATATGGATCTTTCACATTCGTTAGAAAGATATAAATAAACAGATTCAAATATTTCTGATTTTACTGAAATTCGATTTATTTTGAATTTTGTACATTCATTTGAAATTTAAAATCGACTTTTCAAACTATCGCGCCATTCAGGCTCGTTTTATATTTAAAATAAATTTATTCGTTCTAACTTCCATTAAAATAAATTTTTGGTCGTTATCATTTAAAATAAATCATTTTATTCAAAATTCATTAAAATAGCTAAAATAAAAATTTTAAATTGGTTATGAAAATCCGGGTTGTTACAATCTCCCCCACTTAAAATCTTTTCGTCATCGAAAAGGAACGAAGCTGAAAGTTGTTTAACTAACCAACTCAACTTTCATTTTGGTTTTCATTCTTCAACTTTTCAATATCTAAGAATTTTCTAATTTCTCAAAAATTTGGCTAACACCCTAAATTTTCGTAAAATTTCTCCATAACCTCCTTTATACGGGGAGATATTTAAAACCACAACTTGCCTCACAGGGCCCTCATCAATCCAAAAGCAAAAGAAAAAGCCAAGCGGCTAGCCAATCGGCTCATAAAATCATCAAAACCCAAGAAATACAGTAAATATGTACCTATTTGTCGGACATACAATTTTATTCCTCTTCTTAGCTTCATGCTATGACCATTTCACACACACACAAACACACACACACACACATACATACATACATACATATATATATATATATATATATATATACTGTACGCAATTTCAAATAGTTTCAGTTCAGTTCAATATTCGATCCGTTTTGGCTAAATTACCTTACATTCTCTTATTATTTTTACTAGTTGAATTAATATTCAAACATCATAATCAGTAGTCAATTAGTTGATTAAATTTTCAAACATATAAGTTTTATATATGCATAAAAATCATATTTTTAGTGCCAAATCACAACAAACAAATTCTAACTAAGCTTTGGTTCTCACATTAGTCAATTGGAAATATATAGATATCCCACTTTCGAAACTCGAACATAAATTCTTATAATGTAGCTATAATCATCAGAATCATCTCCAGGCGACTAGAGTGTGATTTTATATCTATGTAGTATATTTGAGACTTTGTATACACGTGGATCAGACGTATATGCAAAAAATCTTTATATACTTGATTGTCCAAATCAATTTAAAATAAAATATTCAAATACGTAGAATAAGGTTTAAATTTTCAAAACTAAATTCGTTTTCATTTTTATTCCAAAAAAAAGACTCTTCACATTCATTCTAGGATACTACTGATCCTATCTTTAACGAGTCATTCTCATTGGATATTACTAATCCAATCTCTGATGAATTCTTTCGTTTGGTTCTAATATGTTTTTTTCTTGAGCTCTGTAAACCAAAGCTCTAATACCAAACTAATATAGCCTGACGAAATCCAGTAGGCTTTGCAACCATCCCTTCATCCCCCAAAGCAGCAGGTAATACCCACTGTGGCTTCCAGATGATCCCCAGACACCTTGTTTTACGGCCAGCCTCTCGACTGATCAACCAACCCTAAAAAGGGACATGTAGGGGTAAGATCCCATTGTTCACCACCAAACCACATTGCGAGAACCCCCTATCATGCGTACCCAGCCCCCGCAGAGCCAGCAACAAGGACTGGTGTGAGAACTAAAACAATTATCTAAAACTTTACTTTAGAAATAAAGTAAATAAAGGGACTACGCCGTATAACATGGAACGGATTTTCTCCCAAGAATACCAGTGCTTAAAACAAATAGCGTAATGCTTTTCGGAAAAATGAAGTTATTATAAGACTCAGGTCCCATCACACAATGCAAGGCAAGCCGGAGGATAGAGTTTTACCTTATAATAGCCAAATATACTTGGTATGTTTAAAAACAAATCATTTTGATATTACTATAAGTGTATAGTGCCAAAATCACTTCAAATATAAATGTATCAATCGTAGACGGCATAGTATCCCATACTACTATGTCGCCATACTAGTTCTGCAAATAAAACCGAAATGTCACGTATTGGAAATTGGATTCCTTCTATGAACCAAGGCAAGGGATCGTCCTTACCAAATTCGAGACACTATAGCCCGTGCCTTAGGATCAGTAGCAACTGCACCTTGGATCTTCAGGGTTGATCCTCTCTTACGTTTAAGGATTGGTAATTCTTGAACAATACGTTTCCCCGCCCTATGGGGTGTAAGTCTGGTCAGTATGTTGATCATATCCATCCATCAGCCTTGTAGTGAACGATATATCCGAGGTACCGCTCTTTCCATCATCCACATAAGTAAAAATGTCTGGGCTTCATACCATGACACCACTCCTAGCTAAAATGAAACGCATGTTCTCCCTGCAATCCTCTTCTGTTTCTGGTTCATACCGGGGTGTAAGGCTCGCGACTTAACGCTATACACAAAGTTATACTATTTAAATCTGTGCTTTGATCATCACCCATAAGACTCTGCTTTTCAACAGAAGCCTTGATCATTTTCATCTCAGCATGCCACACTGACAATTCACGCCATGCGACTGATGTCTATCGATATATAACCTCTAAGCTCGTACGTCTCAGAGAAGGGTGTTAAGCAAGATAATAAATTCTCTGCCACCAAACAGGTATATATTTAATAGAAATCAATCAACATAGAATAAAATACAATGTCAGACACAAATCCATTTACTAGTTCGTTCTGGGTCTGAACAAAACCGGAGGCACCTTATTTCTCATCCCATATGTCCAATACAGAAGAGAGGCCCTCGCATATCCATCGATCTCCATATACGTCTGGACGATCGCCACTTATTACCTCGTCTTGGGTGTACAACCCAATTAAGACATCAGTAATCATCCAAACGATGTGAAGACCTCCGGTCTTCATCAATCGTCTTTATCGCCGACATATCGTCGAATCATTTATTCAGAATGGGCATAAACCCGGTCTTTCTGAATAACTCGCGTATTTTATAATCAAGTGCTATAAAATACAACATACACCTCATTCCAATCTAGAATATTCTTTTATTCAAATATTCTTTTCACAATTTAAACAAAATTAATGTTTTCCAAACTAGTCGGGATTAGCGAACCTAACCGAAGTAATCATTTATTATGTTTCCCAATCCCAACCTATTCATCCCATGGAGCAAAACTGGTAGTACTCCATATCTAACACCATAGTGTTATCGGTAATATTAGTTACCATTTTCCGTTCAAATCTAATTAAAGATTTAACCGTTGCCTGGAGTAAAATTGATGGTACTCCATTCTCGATCATTTTCCAAATTTGATAATTTAAATTATCTCATTCACATTTCAATCTAATTAAAGAATCATTAAAACTCCACTTAGTTTTAATCCTCCCAAAAACCAATATCAATGATTATTTAACTTTGGGAAATCAAACATGCCACATTGACAATCTACACCGTACAACTGATTACTGCTAATATATAACCTCTAGGCTCGTACGTCTTAGAGAATGGTGTTAAGCAAGAGAATAGATTCTCCGCCACCAAACAGATATATATATTTAGCAGAGATCAACGAATATAATACGAAATACAATGTTAGCCATGTAATCCTGTCTTTATCTGGGTTAAAGAACCAATGTCATTTAAAACACAGTTCACGATAAACCCAAAATCACACTCTATTAAATGTGGAATCTTTACGCGAAACAGATCAATATATAATCGGTATCAGTTTCTATATCCGACTAATAATATAAATGGAATAACAACAAATCCTTTTAAATTCCATATATAGTAACAGTCTTCCTCCACAGAAGCTCACTTCGATTATTACCAAATCGAATTCCCTTCCATTTCAATTTATTTTATTAAATTGAAAACTTTACTTTTGAAAATTTCCATTAAATCTTAATAAAAATATTTATAAATTCCAAATCGCATTTCACTGTTAATTGGGTTAAAGAACAAATGACATTAAAAACACAGTTCACGATAAACCCAACTCACATTCCGTTTTCTTCCAATTACTAAATTTAACTAGAAACTCTAATAATCTTAATTAAAAGACTTATTCTTTTCACACGGGGTTGAAGAACAGTGTTATTGAAGACACCATTCACAACAAACCCAAAATCCAATTTAATATTAAATACAAGACTATAAATAGATATTTTATCGGCTTATATTCAGTATCAAATTCTGAAACTAACGGATATCGTATTGGGAATAACGATATCTGTATCTTCCAAATTCCCATAACAATATCCTTATAACCACGGAATCCAATATCGAAATATTCTGAAGATTATTTCCATTCCAATCAATCCATTGGAAAATTCTGGTTATTTTAAATCCATTTCAAATCCATTTTATTTCTTTTAAAAACATTGGATTATTATACTAGTTAATAACTAGTTCATTTTGATAAAAATATATTTTTATCATTACAAACGTGGAATTTTTCATTCAAATCATTTATTATGATTTTACACAAATTATTAATATTTTTAATAATTTTATTAAGGCACCTTTAAGTCAATTTCCAATAATGGCCACTGAACTGCATTCATAACGACCTTTTCCAAATTTGATTTGGACATAATTACAAATCCAGCTGTTAGATTTCAAATCTCTTATATTCGTTGGAAAGCTCTTTTCGATACGAACCCAATGGTTCTAGTTTTAGGAGAATCCAATGGTCGAATCTGACGTAATGTCAATTCAAAGTCAATGGTCGAAATTCCCGAACGGTCGCAGCACGGCGCGTTCTATTCAGGCCATTAAATATACATATAATATATATTATATATATTTCATCGATTTCCATTTAAAATGTATTTTATAAATTGTTTATAAATTCATTTTAAAACGATTCTAACTTCATTTTCAATTTTAAATCAAAATTGAATATTCTATATCATTGCAATATTTAAATGATAATATTTTCACACATCTGATTTTGAAATCATTTCCTTTTTTATATTCATTATAAAAATGAATAAAATCGATATAAATATAGTTTGCATTAAAATGGCGCAAATCTAAACAACACGGCTTCATATATTTCAATATTTTTGTATCCATCCAAAATCGGACATTAAATTCACATTTTAATATATTGCTGAACATTATTTTAAAATATTTGTTCTTTCTGAATTGGAATCAAGCATAGTCAATTACCATATAATGTTATTTATATGGATTTCACACATCATATGTATACAACAACAATGATATATAATCATCCATCATCCAGAGTGCATTACACAACTGCATATGCATTAAATATAAATAATTAACGCTTACAACAAACTGTCAACCAATCGATTGACATAAAACTAAACAATTGGGATTAGTGTACGTTAAATATCATCCTAATACTTGTGTGGGGCTTCAATCAACAAACACAGATTTTATTTGTGTAGTTGGGCGATGTGTAAAATTTACCGTCCCAATCAATGTCAGTTAAATGGGTGTAAATAAACAAATAGTTCGATTTGTAAATGAATATTTATTTTCTTTTCAAGAGAAGCATATATAAATAATTTATACAACGCATATATATACACATTTTATTTACTCCCTTTCAATATCACAACCACAATACACAATAAAGTCAATTCAAACAAACATCCATGGTTTGTACAATAAATGGTGTCGGGGGCTTCTAAGCCCCGTATGGAACCTAGTATATATTTAACTGTAATATAATTTGAGTGAGAAAGAGTTCTCACTGTCGGTTTCCACTCCGCCAGTTTTATTTCTGAATTTCTGAACAGTTTGGATTTGAATTTGCCTGAAATTCTGTCGTGCTCCAAATTGGATCTGGTTAGTTTTGTTGGGAAGCTTTTGGCTTCATGATTGTATTAGATCCAGTTTCGCGCGATTTGGACCTCATACGGAAAAGATATTAACATTTATACATTAACCACTTCATGGAGTTAATTAATAAAGTAATTAATAAATTAATTATCCTAATTTAATACCTTCTTCCACGTTTAACACTCCGGAACGTCGAACCCATATCGTTCAAAACTGAGCACCACTTGCGCCTTGTGACGACCCCAAAACCCCGTACGACGGTGGCTAGGCTAATCTTTGGAATATAACACATAAACAGATAATAGCAGAACAGAATTAAATAAATACACCAGATAATGTACAATATAATACACTGGATAACATAATCATCAGAGTTACACAGTATACAGGATCATACTTAGTTCAAAATACAGTTCAGCTGTACATGAATGTCTACAACGGAAAACAAAACATAATATGTACAATAGGAGCTGAACAACATAAAAAGAGATCAATGATAGAATCCATATTCATCTCCAGCTATCCAGAAAGAGTCTGCTAAAACCTGAATACAAGGCTGCCCGTGTAGAAAGAGGGGTACCCGAGTTCGCAAGTGAAACAAACTACGAGTCAGTCATGGGACTGGTATGAGAAATCTACTTAACATATTTTATAATATGGCTAATCACAGGACCACGCCACTTTCGTGGAACGGGTTTACTCCATTGGATTGCCAGTGCTTTACAATAAGTAAATCTTTTAAACATTGCAATGCTTTTTATAAAAACGAAGCCATTATAAGACTCAGTTCCCATCACACAATGCAACGCAAACCGGAGGATAGAGTTTTACCTTATAATGGCCAAAATATGCTTGATACGAATAAAACAAAAGAATTTGATATTATTACTAGTGTTTATATGCTTCAAAAAGAATTTCAAATCATAAGTATCAATCATAGACGACATGGGTACCATATATCATGTCGCCATATATAGGCATACAATCCAAACCGCAAAGTCACGTAACTGGAAATTGGATTTCCGTCATGAACCGAGGCTAGGGATCGTCTTCACCGAATTCGAGACACTCTAGCCCGGGTCTCAGGACCCAGACTCAGGTGGGCCCTTGGAGCGACATGGTCGGTCCACCGATGTGGATTAAAATGCTTGAACACTACGTTTCCCCGCCCTTTGGGGCGTCAATGAGCCAAATGACTCCATCGGCTTCACATAGTCACCGATACATCTGAGGCGCCTCGCAACAGCAACAACCACACAGGTGAAAATAATATATATGTCAGCCAGTTTAAGCACTGACACCACCTCTAGCTAGAAAGAAATGCATGTCCTCCCTGAGGTCCTCTCCCGTTTCTGGTTCATACCGGGGTGTGAGGCTCGCGAATTCACGTTATACACAAAGCTATGCCACACAGGCCGTGCTTTGATCATCAACCATAAGACTTTACTTTTAAACAGAAGCCTTGATCATTTGCCACTCAGGTGTGCCACACAGGCAGTTCACTCCATGCGACTGATTTTTATCGATATATAACCTCTGAGCTCGTACGTCTCAGAGAAGGGCGTTAAGCAAGAGAATAAATTCTCCGCCGCCAAACAGATATATATTTAATAGAGATCAATCAGCACAGAACAAAATCCAATGTCAGACACACAGTCCATGTACAAGTTCGTTCTGGGTTTGAATGAAACCGGAGGCACTATATACCTTGCATACTCATCGATCTGCACGTACGTCTGGACGATCACCACTTATCATCTATATTTCGGGATGCCTCCCAATCAAGACATCAGTTATCATCCAGTCGAGGTGAAGATCTCCGGTCTTCAACCACCGTCTTCATCATCGACTTCTTATCGCCGATCAATTATTTGAAATGAGATTTAACTCGACCTTTTCAAATAATTCACGTATATTTAGAATTTAAATCAATTTATTTCAATGGTTAAATTATTCGACAACAATTCACGCCAAACACATTCAACCATCAAATATCACATAAACCGAGCAAATTCAGTTTATTTCCATTCCATATCGTTTATAATATTTTATCACGAATTATCACTATTTTTATTTATTTTAAAAATAGCCATTTCATTCAAACGACGCTTCAGGCCATAACGCGGCTGTGGCGCTGTTTTTCTTCAGATTTGATTGACACATATCTGAAAATCTAATCGTTGGACCTTCACAAATTTTATATCATTAGAAAGATCTTTTCAAAACGAATCCAAAGGTTCCATTTTTGGGAGAATCCGACGGTCGGATCTCCCAGTACACTCGTTTGAAGTTTCGATTTCAAAATACGAACTGCAGCGTCGTTATTCGATTTATCTTAATTATATATATATATATATATATATATATATATATATATATATATATATATATATAATTGATTCTGGCGCTATTTTTCTTCAGATTTGAATTAAACATTCCAGACAATCCAACCGTTGGATCTTCACAAAGTGGGTGTCGTTGGAAAGATATTTCCAAGGAGAACCCAACGGTTTCGGTTTTGGGAAAATCCGATGGTCGGATCTCCCGCACTAATCGTTTGAAATCACGGTTTCAAAACACGAACTGTAGCTTCATTATTCGATATATTTTAATTATATATATATAATCGATTCTTCGACTTCAAAACCATTTTCACTTCACATATTTGATACAAACGATATTTTTATCCAACAGATATTTATTTCAGCACATGAATTTTGTTTATTTTATTTCCACACAGGACTTTCTGTTCAATACATGAATTTCTATTCAACACATGAATTTTATTTCAACATTCAACACATGAATATTTTCTATAGTTTATATATATATAATAAAAATGTGATTTTTATTGCAAAACAATTTATTTAAAAACACGAATATTTTATATATTTTATATATAAGGTAAAAATGTTATTTTTGGTGTTAAAACTATTTATTTAAACCACTAATATTTTATATAGTCTATATATATGATAAACATGTTATTTTTATCTTTCAAAGAATTTATTCAATACAAGAACTCCATTCAACACATGAATTTATTTCAACACATGAATTTTGTTTCAACATTCAACATATGAATTTAATTTCAACATTCAACACATGAATTTAATTTCAACATTCAACACTTGAATATAAATCAAACACAGAAATATTTCAGAAAATTTCGGCAGCATAACGGCAGGGTAGTTAAAACCGGGATCGTCCCTAGTACGACTCCTCGCTCTACCTTAAAGCCTCGCAGCTTTTGACAATGGGGATTTTCAATATCTAGTTCGTACGTAGACGAATTTTCCCATATACTAATCCTATTGGGATTTTCAATCATTTCAAACCAACCATTCATGATATTCACCAAATTTTCACATCAACCAATAATCCAAACAATATCACAACCAATATATATCATCCATGGTCTGTGGATGAGGGGAGTATATATATATATATACGTATATAACTATATTTCGATTTCATTTAAATATCATTTCAATTTATTTCAACGCATATATCACTTATACAATGCATATATAACTTATACATCGAACATACAACTTATACAACGCTTATACATGAGGTGTACAACGCTTATATAACTCATACTTCGACTATATAATTTATACATCATTAATTCCATATCGTTTATAATTCAGAAATCTCACACTGGGTTCCACTCCAACAAAAATAGCAGAAGGCTCAGAAAAATATTCGGTCTCTTCTAGAATGTAGAAGGCATCCACAATAGTCCACTGTCTCTTGTTTCACTGTATTTTGTCAACAAACGAAAAAGATATGATTTTTAAAGTGAAATCATAAACCGTAGCGCTTTAAAGTGATATAGAACAGTTTAATATTATAAAGCTGTTACCTCTATGAAAATCTTCAAAACTAGGTCGCGGAATTACTTCCGATCCGTAGCACGATACGTCGATCGGGTAGCACCACGCTGTAGTGCCAGGAGGGGCGCACCTGCGCCAGAAGTGGGGTCCACTTCGGTGGTCCCTATCAACGGCATCGACGGTTTGAAGACCCGAACTTTGAGGCGGCGGTTCTCTCGATTTATGTGACGAGGGGGTGCAGGCGGTATGGATTTGAAGAGCTCGGAGGGTTCTACAAAAAGTTTAACTGGGGCAGGGGGTGGTTCCACGTGGTGTGGCCGGAAAATGGTCGGGAAGCGGTGAAGGCGTTCCCGCCTGTGATCAACTTACGGGGAGAGAGAAAATCTTTTTTTTTATAAAAAATCTGATTGGCCGGGTGTTATATAAAATTTTAAAAGAGGGTTTTCTAATACGACCTCCAATCCAAACCCAATGACTATCTCCCTTAGCTAAATACCCCCATTCTGAACACAACGGGATATGTTTCGTAGGACCATTCGACTGTTTGAGTCAGTTATTCTTCAAATTAAAATATAAAACATTCAATATTTGTTTTGAACGTACATTCCCATTTGTCGGGGCCACATACTGATTCTAAAAATTCCCGAAAAATAAATTTAGCTATGTTTTGACTATACGATCCCAACAAAACCAGTTTCGTCGAATTCTGAGACCGTTTGAAAAATGGCCCTTTTCTGGTCGATCCAATTTAACAGAAATCGACCAAACACATTTTCCTTTTCCATGCTCACATACTAGCATCAAAAATTATGAAATTTGAAAACTAGCAATAATTTAACATCCCAGATCCAACAAAAGTGCTTTCGTCGAATTCTGAGGTTGTTTGCAAAATGGCCATTTTCACGGGCTATATAGACTCTATGGCGACCTTTCAGAAAATTCATTTTGCCATAACATTTGCTTCCCGCTATGAAACTTCGATTTTTCAGATTCGTTAGAAAGATTTCTTAAACAGATTTAAATATTTTTGGTTTCACTAAAATCCGTTTTGTTTTGCACCCAGTACAGTCAGTCAAAGTTCGAATTGAAAATTTGAAATTGCCGCGCCATTTCAGACCTTGTTTATAATTTAAAATAATTACATTTATTTTCAAACATCGATTCAAACTTACTTTTCATTGTTATTATTTAAAATATTTATTTTAAATATTTTAAATTCACTAAAATAGCCAAATTAAAAATTTTAAATTGGTTCAGATTTTCCGGGTTGTTATAATCTCCCCCACTTAAAAATTTTCGTCCTCGAAAAGGAACGAAGTCGAAGGTTGTTTAATTAACCAACTCAAATTCCCTTCTGGCTTCCATTCTTCAACTTTTCAGTTTCTAAGAATTTTCAAATTCTTCAAAAATTTGGCTAACACCTTAAATTTTCGAAAAAATCGCCATAACCTCCTTTGTACGGGGAGGGGTTTTGAAATTTATTGGGCCGTATTAGGTACCCAATAAATCCTAATAAGCATACACATATTTATAGTGATATATTCCGGTGTCCACAGGGGAGTGTTTATAGATCATAACTCCAGAGAATAAATTCTCGTCACCCTATAAATGGTTTTTGTGCCTTAATGACCAGAGAGACGTTTTTATTGTCATGTCCAGACCCGTGTGGGGTTTTTATTAATCTTGCAATTTACCGTTACATTTTATATGGTCCATATCAGTCATCAGTTCAACCTGTAATATATAGTCATCGCCATACAAGCCTCTCGCTCGGTTGGTAAATCTTCAACCTCGTCGCACAAGCCCCAAATGCTTATGTGGTATATGATGAAGTATGCCTATCTTCAAGAAGTATGCCATGTAATGTAGTTCAAAATTAATTGCTACTATCCTATGGCGACGTTTATTATTACACACAGAACAACCAGCACTCCGCATCCAGTGACATTTATAGGAGTTGATATAATAATAAAATTCGCACATCCAACTCATTAAGGTTTGCCTATTTGTCGAGCACGCAAATAAATTCTTTACTCAACAGCTAATCCTTTTACCTGTTCAAACATATATAATGCACATGTATATATTTCTATCTATTTTTAAATCAGTTTAATACCTGATTTAATTTCATAGATTTACCCTTCATTCATTGATAAAATTAACTATTGTTCTAATAATTTAATTAATCAAATCCACTACCACACAACACAAACAACAATCAATTTGTTTTTAACTTTTCAAAAATATACTAATTGATTCATATACCCTTTTAAAATAATCAGACTATAGAATTAAAAGTTTACATCCATGAAAAGAAAATATCAACAAAGTAGAGAACATAATGGAAATTTCAAAATATGGTAAATGTACCTTGCACCAAAGTCAATCAGAGATATCCACCCTGCACTTAGGATAGGCTTTCTTAATGCTTTCCTCTGTTTCCCAAGTACAATCTCGCGGATCTCCACTCCATTGCACTTTGACTAAGTGAACCTTCTTGTTCCTCAGTTCTTTGGTTTCCTTGCCAATAATCTTTAGTGGCTCTCTTCTCACAGCCAATTATGGAGTAATTTCTATATCCTGTTGTGCGGCTTCTTCCACAACCATGTCTGGATCATGAACATGCTTTCGAAGTTGAGATACGTGAAATACATCATGCACTCCAGGCAACCAATCAGGTAATTGAACTCTATAAGTGAGAGTTCCAACCCGTTCAAGAATAGGGAATGGACCAATAAATCTGGGCGCCAACTTCCCAGTTTTGCCAAATCGAACCACTCCAATCATCGGAGAAACCCTTAGATACACATAATCACCAACAGAAAAAGCCAAATCTCTTCTTCTCGAATCAGCATAGCTCTTCTGTCGGCTTTGAGCGATGAGTAATCGTTTCTTAACGAAATCGACTTTGTCTGCAGCTTCACGGATCATATCAGGTCCTAATACAAGTTTATTACCAGGTTCTACCCAACAAGCAGGAGATCGACACGGTCTACCATACAATGCTATGAATGGTGACATTTTCAGGCTCGCTTGGTAGCTGTTGTTGTGAGAGAACTCAGCCAAATGCAAATGGTCCTCCAATGATCCATCAAAATCAAGAACACAAGCCTGCAATAAATCCTCTAGAATTCGATTCACCCTCTCAGTCTGACCATCTGTCTGAGGATGATAGGCGGTGCTTAAGTTCAGCTTCGTTCCTAGTTCCACTTGAAATGCCTCCCAGAATTTGCTAGTAAATATTGGATCTCTATCACTAACTATACTGATCGGCACTCTATGTAGCTTAACAATTTCCTTGAAATATATCTGCGCCAGACTCTGAGTAGTTCTATTGGATCTGACAGGTATAAAATGGGCGGTCTTCGTGAAGGGATCTACGATCACCCAAATACTGTCATTTCCTTTCCCTGTTCTGGTCAAACCAACTATGAAGTCCATGGAAATATGTTCCCACTTCCAACCTGGAATGTCCAGCAGTTGCAACAATCCAGCAAGTTTCTGTTTGTTGCTTTTGACTAGTTGGCAAGTAGAGCACCTGCTAACATATACGGAAATGTCTCTCTTCATCGAACTCCACCAGAATGTACGCTTAACATCATTATACATTATGCTCACTCCTGGATGGATACTAAGCTTTGACTTGTGGCATTCATCCAGTACTTCCCTCCGGAGCTCAGAAATGTTAGGAACACAAATTCAACCCTTTAGCCTTAGAACCCCTTGGTCATCAATCTGGAAACTCAAGGGTTCGCCTATCTGTATTCTTTCCATGATTCTATGAATGAAGTGATCTTCCTTCTGAAGAGCAGATATTTTATCCATCAACGAAGTCGTAATAATAAAACTGGCGATCGTTACATTCTTTCTACTTAGCGCATCGGCCACAACATTGGCTTTCCCTGGAGTGTGCAAAATCTCAAAATCGTATGCTGCAAGAAACTCTAGCCAACGTTGCTGCCTCAGATTCAAGTCTTTCTGGGTGAACAGATACTTTAGCGACTGATGATCTGTAAACAGTTCGAATTTCTCACCCAAAAGATAGTGCCTCCAGATTTTTAAAGCAAATACAATGGCTAACAACTCAAGGTCATGAGTAACGTAGTTTTTCTCATGCGGTTTCAGCTGACGGCTAGCATAAGCAACCACCTGACCTCTTTGCATTAATACTGCAGCAAGGCCTTCTCTAGAGGCATCTATCCAGACTTTCAAGTCTTGATTGCCATCGATTATCGTTAACACTGGAGCAGTTGTCAATCTTAATTTCAGCTTCTGAAAAGCCTCCTCACATTCGGGAGTCCACTTGAATTTTGCGTGCTTCTTCGTAAGCTTTGTTAAGGAACTAGATATCTTTGAAAAATCTTTAACGAACTTCCGATAATAACTGGCTAACCCAAGAAAACATCGAACTTCTATCGGAGTACTAGGCTACTTCCAATTTTGAATAGCTGTGATTTTATCGGGATCCACAGAAATCCTTCTTTTGATACAACATGGCCCAGAAACTTGACTTCTTCTTGCCAGAAGATACATTTGGAAAGTTTGGCCTTCAAGACATTATTTCTGAGGATTCCCAACACTTGTTCCAAATGTTTCGCATGATCGCTCTCTGACTTAGAGAAGATCAATATGTCATCAATGAAAACCAGAACAAATTTATTCAAGACATCGCGAAATACTCGATTCATTAGATCCACAAAATAGGCAGGAGCGTTACATAAGCCGAACGACATTACTAACCACTCACAGAGTAAGTCTGGACCTTTGAATGCTGTCATGGGAACACACTCTTCGGCAATACGAAGCTGATGGAAGCCTGTAGCTAGGTCCATCCTTGAGAATACCTGTGCACCATTCAATCGATCTAACAAATCATCAATCTGTGGCAATGGATATTTGTTCTTTAATGTCTTCTTATTCAAGTCACGATAATCCACACATAGTCGAAGAGTACCGTCTGACTTTGGGACAAACACCACTGCTGCTCCCCAATCAGAAAAACTAGGCCTGATCAGACCCTTCCATACAAGTTGTCGAGTTTGATTGTCTAATTCTTCTTTTTCCTTCAGAGTCATTCTCCGAATAGCGTACACTACTAGCCTTACATTTGGAATTAAAGCGATCTTGAAATCAATTTCTCTCTTCGGAGGTAATCTAACAACTTCTTCGAACACATCTGCATAATTCTTTACGACAGGATTATCTTTTATGAGGTCCGGAATATTCTCTGTGACTACAAGGATATTTTCTATTTGAGCAGGAGAAACATCTAGAGCTGACCAAAAGTCTTTTCTATCTGAATTCGGGCCTTCACATGGTATGGTTATATAGTTCCCTGATTGGGCCTTTGCCTTAACAACTCTCTCAGCGCATTTAACCTCTGCTTCATATTTGGTTAACCAATCCAATCCCAAAATAAGATCGAATTCAGTAAAATTCATGACGATGGAGATGGTAGGGAACTTATAACAGGAAAAAGAGACAGTGTAATGACCCGTATTCTACACATCATGGGATCGTAGGATATTTAATTCTTTCCCGTATGAAGTTGTATGGTCATGTAACTTTGGGAAACATCTATTAGAGTCATTTCCCATGTTCATGATTTTTGTCGATTTTTAAATGACCATTTTGCCCCTAGTTGGTACTGTTTTGGCCATAACTTTTGATTGGAAAGGAATTTTAACCTGAAACCACTTCCATTTGATTCGTTTGATGGTTTCTCTTTCCGTAGAGTGGTCACAATAGCCAAACTGACTTACCGTTTGGGAGATATGGCTGAAACAAGGTTTGGAGGGTGAAAAACTGCTTAACCGGGCCAAATCGGGTGATTAGTGAGTAGGCCCATAACCCATTTCGGGATTAGGGTTATGGGAGGGCTAAAATGAGATGGAAAATCATTCCATTTCAGTTTTCTAGCCTCCACTTATCACCAAGGATCCCTAAAAATGGCCTCCCAACCTCTAAATCACCTCCAAATCACCTTTAGGTTAAGGATTTGGCTTAGCAACCCCTAATCAAGAAGGATCTTCACCAAATCAACAAAGGAGCTGCTGTTTGGTATTGAAATTCGCATCAAATCAGAGAATCATTTCAGATCTTAGTTTATTTTGTGGCTAAGGTGAGTGATTTGCTTAGTTTTGCACTAATTATGGCTAATTAGGGGTGATTAGTGTTAATTAGCGAATTTAAACATGATAAAATTTTGGAAAAATGTTTATAAAATTCGGAATGATGTTTTAGACCTCTGATATGAATTTGGGTTAATTTGGTTAAGATTTGCTAATCCTATCATCCGTTTCACCTAAACATGCTTAAGGGGAAATATGGGATTTTGGGTATGTTTGATCCATTTTTACCTATCATATTGATGTTTTGATGCTCGTGGTTGATTATGCATGTTGCTATGACTGTATGAAATGTTATGTGACTGTTTAGAATAGTTGGAATGGTCGAAAACGCCGTCGAGGGGCGTAAACAGCTCGTTGGACAAGGTGCAGGGGTTCGGATCGCATAGGGGGTTGAGGGACGATCGGATCGCCCTATGGGATCGTGGGGACATCCCCACGAGTCGAGTCACCTCCTCCGAACCGAACCGTCTGTGCAAGGCTCACGAAGCGAATCGACGCAGCGTCGTGCCAAACTGAAGTACTCCGATCCAGATCGCGAATAAGCATTACGACCCGATCCGTCCATGAAGGGTGAGCACGATCCGTCGACCTGGAGAAGGGCGTCCGATCCGAACCGCTTGAAGAACCACGATCCGATCCGTATGGGGTGTTCCGATCCGAACCGAGAAGGGGAGCACGATTCGAAGCAAAAGAAAGGAGGACCACGACCCGATCCGATGTAGGAGGCGCGACCCGATCCGATGATGAATGCGAAGGCTGATCCGATCCGATTCGATTGTGATGACCAATAACCCGAGATGCAAAGGTAGTCCAAATGGAAGTTAGAGCTCAGGATCCCGGAACCAGTTGGGAACCAATGAGTTCACTTCATGGTTGGACTTTGCTGCGGGACGTGTGCTAAGGAGTTGTCGATGTTCATAACTTCAATTCACCACTAAAAAGGAACGATGGGCTACTTATCAGTGCAGTAGGGTCATTATGACCTGAGGGGCAAAGTGATGGTAGCAAGACTACGTTATCAGTGCAGTAGGGCCATTACGACCCGAGGGGCAAGGTGATGCGTAGTAAGACTATGAGCCAGTGCAGTGGAGTTCTTGTAACTCCATGGGGCAGAGTGGACATAGTAAGGATTAGTAAGGCTATGAGCCAGTGCAGTGGGGTTCTTGTGACTCCATGGGGCAAAGTGGACATAGCGAAGGATTTGTGGCTATGTTATCAGTGCAGTGAAGCCATTTATGACTTCATGGGGCAAAGTGATCGTAGCAAGGAATGTTGGGTGATCGAAGTGGTGAATATCGTATACTTTACGCACTGAGTGAGAGATGTGAGGATGGATGATATGCTTGAATTGTTTGCCATCATTAGGACATGCACACCTCCCCCACCTCCGTATCTTTAGATTGATTGATATGATACCTTAGAGTGTTGTACAGTATGTAGTGCTAACTCTTTGGTTGCAGGTCCAGGTTCAGGTATGTTTTAGTCTACCTGTTATTGTTCACTTTAGACGCTTATCGCTCATACCAGGCTTTATGTCTGACCCAGAGTTTTATGTCTCCTCTTATTACTCTGGGTGCTCACACGAGCAGACTAGAGACAGGTTAGCTGGTGGTGCGCGAGTAGCTGATTCGGAGGCGGGCGGGAGGCTTCCACGTATGATATATATATATATACACATTCTCCCTGTGTCGTTGGTGGTCGCTACTTGGGCATTAGTAGTGTACCTCATTTACCTTACTTTTGCTTTGAGACAGTTTGAAAAGTTGTAATAAGCTGTATTTTGGATTTCCGCTGCTATGATGTTTAGTTCTGATTTTCAGCTTATGCACTGTCTCTCCTGTTTTATGTCAAGTATGTTATTATTATATTTTGTTCTATGCGCTGTGAGACATTCTACAGGTTCTTTGTATGTTCATTTCCTTCTTCCTTTTCCTTCTAGCGACCCGTTCCGTGCTAACTGGACATGTGTACAGCGCACTTTTGGAGTAAATGTCGGTTGGTGCGGGGCGGGCCGTCACACTTGGTATCAGAGCTCTAGGTTGCGTAGTTAACCTAGGGAAAGACACTAGGGAGAGATAGTACGTATATGAGAGCGCGTATTTGTGATTACTTTGGTTTTCAAAAGCTATGTATGTATATACTATTAGTAGTATAAAGATGAAGTCGCACTGCACTAGCACCACTATGGGGTCGTTAATCGTTTCCCTTTTTACAGATTAACGATGAGCCGAGAAACGAGGGGTGCTGGTAGGGGGACCAACCAAGGGAATGCCGCTGACATGAGGGCAATGTTTACTGACCTCATGAGAGACATGTTTAGAGAAGTGCAAGGGGCAGTTCCCAATCCCGGAGTTGGTGCTGGCCCAGTAGTGCAGGCGCCTAGGGTCGATTTCGCCAAGTTATGCAAGGATTATACTAACCTTGGTGGGAAGCCGTTCCACGGAACGGAGTCGGCCACGGATGTTCAGGACTGGATGGATAGCTATGACCGTATCTTTGACGACTTGGGTCTTGAGGATGCGATGAAGAGAAGGCTAGCGTCTCGTCAGCTGCAGGGGCGAGCGATGAATTGGTGGAATGCCATTAGAACAGCTACTCCAGAGGATCAGGTTACGTGGGATCAGTTCAAGGCTCGCTTTAGCGAGAAATTTATCCCAACTGCCCAGAAGTCAGTGTTGTTTAAGAGGTTCCTGGAACTCAAGCAGAATGGGAGGGCAGTTTCTGATTATATTGCTGAGTTCGACACTTTGTCGAAGTATGGACTGTCTCTTATCGATACTCCTGAAAAGAAGAATGAGAAGTTCATTACTGGTTTGGATGGGTACTTGGGGGAAAGACTTATCAACCACATCGATGAGACTTTTGAATTGATTGTGGGGAAAGCTTTGAGATCAGAGAGTCTTTTCCCTAAGTCAAAGACTGAGGCTGCATCTGCAGAAGGGCCAAAGCCGCAAGCAGGGGGTGGAGGCAAGAATAATTCTCAGAATAAGAGGAAGCAGGACCAATCAAAGGGTGGCCAGAAAAAGAGCAAGAAAGATGTTGAGTGCTTCAGCTGTGGAAAGAAGGGCCATTATGCTAAAGAATGTCGGGCCAAGCCAGCGGAAAGGAAGTGCTACAACTGTGGTCAAGTGGGACATCAGAAAGATAAGTGTCCGCAACCTCTTAAGGAGAAGCAGATTGTGAAAGCATATGCTATTGATGCTGTACCTTCTTCGTCGAATGCCCCAACTGCGGCGGAGAAAGGAAAGAATGTTGTTATTCAAGGTATGCTTTCTATTTATGATATACCAGTTCGAGTTTTGTTTGATACCGGGGCTTCCCGTTCCTTCATATCTAGTGACCTGGTAGATAGGTTGGGACTGGAACCCGAGATAGTCGATAGACCATTGATTGTGACGAACCCGATTGGTGGTTCGACTAGCCTTAGTATGATTTGCAGAAATTTGGTCTTATCGAGTCATGGATGTATGTTTGTATGTGATTGCTTTGTTTTGGGCTTTACTGGGTATGGCATTATATTGGGAGTCGATTGGCTCCAAAGATACGGGGTGGTGGTAGACTGTGAGGGCTTTTTGGTGACAGTGAGGGCGGATGATGGGCGGAGGGTAGTGTTTGGTAGTCTACCTAGTGATGGGGTTATGGCTAGTTTTGTAAACTCCCTCGACATCCCGCAGGATGAGTTGTCAGATGTGCCCGTGGTTGACCAGTATCCGGACGTCTTCGAGGAGGTGACCGGGCTTCCACCACACCGAGAGATTGAGTTCCGTATCGATTTAGTGAAAGATGCCAGACCTATAGTGATGCCACTTCGTCGTATGGCACCAAGGGAGCAGCGAGAGATCGGGGTGCAAGTCAGCAATCTTTTGAAGAAGGGATTTATTAGAAGGAGTGTCTCCGAGTGGGGAGCACCAGTTGTGTTTGCCACTAAGGCAGATGGTTCCCTTCGTTTGTGTGTGGACTATCGCGAGTTGAATAAGGTGACGAGGAAGAATAAGTATCCTCTACCGCGGATAGATGATTTGTTTGATCAGCTGGAAAGAGCTAGAGTGTTCTCCCAGTTGGACCTCGCGACAAGATTTCATCAGCTTCGAGTATCAGATGAGAGTGTTCCGAAAACGGCATTTAGGACGCCGTCTGGATTTTATGAGTGGTTGGTCATGCCATTTGGGTTGACCAATGCACCAGCCTATTTTGTGGATCTTATGAATCGAGTATTCAGAGATCAGTTGAATAAGTTTGTTATTGTGTTCGTGGATGATATCCTTGTTTACTCAAGGACAGAGGAGGAACACAAGGGACACTTGAGGATAGTGATGGAGGTGTTGAGGAAACACCAATTGAAAGCGAAATTCTCTAAGTGTCATTTTTGGAGAAGGGAGGTAAGATTCTTAGGCCATGTTGTTTCAGAGAGTGGTATTGCCGTGGACCCTGCAAAGGTGGCTACGGTACAGGATTGGCCTACGCCCAAGAATGCTACAGATGTAAGAAGTTTCTTGGGATTAGCTGGATATTATCGTAAGTTTATCCAGGACTTCTCCAAGATAGCAGCACCGTTGACTCAGTTGACTAAGAAGAATCAGTCCTTCGTCTGGGACGGAGTGTGTGAGGATGCCTTCAAAAGTCTAAAGGAGAGGTTGACGCGTGCGCCAGTGTTAGTCATTCCTAAAGGGAATGAAGAGATGACGGTATACACAGATGCTTGTGGTACCGGACTGGGGGCAGTATTGATGCAAGGAGGTAGGGTTGTAGCTTATGCTAGTCGACAGCTAAAGCCGCATGAGAAGAAGTATCCTACCCATGATTTGGAATTGGCAGCGATTGTATTTGCGCTGAAGACGTGGAGACACTATCTCTTGGGAGAAAGATTTGAGCTGTTTACCGATCATAAATCGTTGAAGTATCTCTTCTCCCAGAAAGATCTGAATCTTCGTCAGCAGAGATGGTTAGAATTCTTGGCTTCATATGATTTTAATATCGCATATACACCTGGGAAGGGTAATGCGGTAGCCGATGCCTTGAGTAGGAGACATGCCAGCTTAGGGGCAATGTTTCTTGAATGGAAGCAACTGGAGTATATCGCGGGGTTTGATTTCAGACCAAAGTGCGAGTTGGATCCAGTTATGCTAGCTAGTTTGACGATCAGACCCACTTTGATAGAGCGGATTGGTTCTAGCCAGAGGGACGATCCTAATCTATTGGAAACCATCTCCAAGTTAGAGATGGGTATCGATGAGGAGATGAGTGTGTATGGGCTTGATCGAGATGGATGGCTTAGAAAGAATGGAAGACTAGTTGTGCCCAACGTGAATGGGTTGAGAGATGAAGTGCTTAGAGAATGTCATCACTCAAAACTGACTATACATCCCGGTGGTAATAAGATGTATCGAGACATGAGACAGACTTACTACTGGGAAGGGATGAAAAGAGACGTTGGGAAGTTTATATCCAAATGCATGAATTGCCAGCTAATTAAAGCCGAGCAAAAGAAGCCTAGTGGATTGTTGCAACCATTAGAAATTCCCGAATGGAAATGGGAGCAAGTCTCGATGGATTTCATCGATGGCCTACCAAGGACTAGATCGGGATATGATAGCATTTGGGTAATTGTGGATCGATTGACTAAGAGTGCAAGATTTATACCAATCAAATCGACCAGAACGGCGGCCAAGTTGGCAGAATTGTATATGAAGTGGGTAGTGAGGTTTCATGGAGTACCCAAAAGCATTGTGAGTGACCGAGACCCGTTATTCACTAGTGGGTTTTGGAAGAGCTTACAAGAGGCTCTAGGGTCAAGATTACATCTCAGTACCGCATATCATCCTCAGACTGACGGTCAGACGGAAAGGGTGAATCATATATTGGAAGATCTCTTGAGAGCTTGTATATTGGAATTTGGTGGATCATGGGATGACCATTTGCATCTAGTAGAGTTTGCATATAATAATAGCTACCAATCCAGTATCGGTATGGCTCCATATGAAGCTTTGTACGGAAGACCGTGCAATTCACCATCATGTTGGATAGAGACTGGCGAGAAGTTTGTGCTTGGGCCAGATGTGGTGAGGGAAACTTCAGATAAGATTAAGGTCATTCAGCAACGAATGAAAACTGCTCAAGATAGACAGAAGAGTTATGCCGATAAGAGGAGAAGAGACTTGAAATTCTCCGTTGGTGACTTGGTGTTCGTCAAGATCTCTCCGTTAAAAAGCATGATTCGATTTGGCAGGAGAGGCAAGCTGGCACCAAGATTTGTTGGCCCTTTCCCTGTTCTTGAACTAGTCGGGAATTTGGCATATAGAGTTGGCTTACCAGAGAAAATGGCGGGAGTTCACAATGTATTTCATGTTTCCCAACTAAGGAAGTTCGTTCACGACTCAGATGTGACTATTTCACCTGATCAGTTAGAGGACTTCGAAGTAGAACCCGAGGCGGTTGGGAACCGCAAGCCGATTCGTATTGTGGGGCAAGATACGAAGCAACTTCGAAGGAAGGCGGTGAAGCTAGTCAAGGTTCAGTGGGGCGAGAACGAGAATGATTGTACTTGGGAGACAGAGGAGAGCATTAGGAAGATGCATCCAGAACTCTTTACCTGGTAAGATTTACTTTGCAATTTAGTTTTCCGCATGCTAGGATAGACTTCCTTTACTTGCTTTGCATGATTGACGGTTGTTTTATGATTGATAGGCATGCGGGAACCTTTGTGTATGTTTTGATTAGGGAATTTCGGGGGCGAAATTTCTTAAGGGGGGGAGAGTGTAGTGACTCGTATTCTACACATCATGGGATCGTAGGATATTTAATTCTTTCTCGTATGAAGTTGTATGGTCATGTAACTTTGGGAAACAACTATTAGAGTCATTTCCCATGTTCATGATTTTTGTCGATTTTTAAATGACCATTTTGCCCCTAGTTGGTACTGTTTTGGCCATAACTTTTGATTGGAAAAGAATTTTGACCTGAAACCACTTCCATTTGATTCGTTTGATGGTTTCTCTTTCCGTAGAGTGGTCACATTAGCCAAACGGACTTACCGTTTGGGAGATATGGCTGAAACAAGGTTTGGAGGGTGAAAAACTGCTTAACCGGGCCAAATCGGGTGATTAGTGAGTAGGCCCATAACCCATTTCGGGATTAGGGTTATGGGAGGGCTGAAATGAGATGGAAAATCATTCCAATTCAGTTTTCTAGCCTCCACTTATCACCAAGGATCCCTAAAAATGGCCTCCAACCTCTAAATCACCTCCAAATCACCTTTAGGTTAAGGATTTGGCTTAGCAACCCCTAATCAAGAAGGATCTTCACCAAATCAACAAAGGAGCTGCTGTTTGGTATTGAAATTCGCATCAAATCAGAGAATCATTTCAGATCTTAGTTTATTTTGTGGCTAAGGTGAGTGATTTGCTTAGTTTTGCACTAATTATGGCTAATTAGGGGTGATTAGTGTTAATTAGCGAATTTAAACATGATAAAATTTTGGAAAAATGTTTATAAAATTCAGAATGATGTTTTAGACCTCTGATATGAATTTGGGTTAATTTGGTTAAGATTTGCTAATCCTATCATCAGTTTCACCTAAACATGCTTAAGGGGAAATATGGGATTTTGGGTATGTTTGATCCATTTTTACCTATCATATTGATGTTTTGATGCTCGTGGTTGATTATGCATGTTGCTATGACTGTATGAAATGCTATGTGACTGTTTAGAATAGTTGGAATGGTCGAAAACGCCGTCGAGGGGCGTAAACAGCTCGCTGGACAAGGTGCAGGGGTTCGGATCGCATAGGGGGTTGAGGGACGATCGGATCGCCCTATGGGATCGTGGGGACATCCCTACGAGTCGAGTCACCTCCTCCGAACCGAACCGTCTGTGCAAGGCTCACGAAGTGAATCGATGCAGCGTCGTGCCAAACTGAAGTACTCCGATCCAGATCGCGAATAAGCATTACGACCCGATCCGTCCATGAAGGGTGAGCACGATCCGTCGACCTGGAGAAGGGCGTCCGATCCGAACCGCTTGAAGAACCACGATCCGATCCGTATGGGGTGTTCCGATCCGAACCGAGAAGGGGAGCACGATTCGAAGCAAAAGAAAGGAGGACCACGACCCGATCCGATGTAGGAGGCGCGACCCGATCCGATGACGAATGCGAAGGCTGATCCGATCCGATTCGATTGTGATGACCAATAACCCGAGATGCAAAGGTAGTCCAAATGGAAGTTAGAGCTCAGGATCCCGGAACCAGTTGGGAACCAATGAGTTCACTTCATGGTTGGACTTTGCTGCGGGACGTGTGCTAAGGAGTTGTCGATGTTCATAACTTCAATTCACCACTAAAAAGGAACGATGGGCTACTTATCAGTGCAGTAGGGTCATTATGACCTGAGGGGCAAAGTGATGGTAGCAAGACTACGTTATCAGTGCAGTAGGGCCATTACGACCCGAGGGGCAAGGTGATGCGTAGTAAGACTATGAGCCAGTGCAGTGGGGTTCTTGTAACTCCATGGGGCAGAGTGGACATAGTAAGGATTAGTAAGGCTATGAGCCAGTGCAGTGGGGTTCTTGTGACTCCATGGGGCAAAGTGGACATAGCGAAGGATTTGTGGCTACGTTATCAGTGCAGTGAAGCCATTTATGACTTCATGGGGCAAAGTGATCGTAGCAAGGAATGTTGGGTGATCGAAGTGGTGAATATCGTATACTTTACGCACTGAGTGAGAGATGTGAGGATGGATGATATGCTTGAATTGTTTGCCATCATTAGGACATGCACACCTCCCCCACCTCCGTATCTTTAGATTGATTGATATGATACCTTAGAGTGTTGTACATTATGTAGTGCTAACTCTTTGGTTGCAGGTCCAGGTTCAGGTATGTTTTAGTCTACCTGTTATTGTTCACTTTAGACGCTTATCGCTCATACCAGGCTTTATGTCTGACCCAGAGTTTTATGTCTCCTCTTATTACTCTAGGTGCTCACACGAGCAGACTAGAGACAGGTTAGCTGGTGGTGCGCGAGTAGCTGATTCGGAGGCGGGCGGGAGGCTTCCACGTATGATATATATATACACATTCTCCCTGTGTCGTTGGTGGTCGCTACTTGGGCATTAGTAGTGTACCTCATTTACCTTACTTTTGCTTTGAGACAGTTTGAAAAGTTGTAATAAGCTGTATTTTGGATTTCCGCTGCTATGATGTTTAGTTCTGATTTTCAGCTTATGCACTGTCTCTCCTGTTTTATGTCAAGTATGGTATTATTATATTTTGTTCTATGCGCTGTGAGACATTCTACAGGTTCTTTGTATGTTCATTTCCTTCTTCCTTTTTCTTCTAGCGACCCGTTCCGTGCTAACTGGACATGTGTACAGCGCACTTTTGGAGTAAATGTCGGTTGGTGCGGGGCGGGCCGTCACAGACAGGCACCCCACAAACCTAACTAAGATCGAGAGTATCCCCAACCGGATTATGGACAGTGATGGGTTCTTTGAGCTTTTCCAATTTCAAATCCAACTTATTAACCGCATTCTTCGCAATAAAGCTTCGTGACGCGCCTGTATCAAACAGTACTTCAACTGGAATGTTTTTGACATTAAGCGTGCCTTCCAAAACATCAGACCTCTCCTGACCAAAGGAAGATGCAGGCACTTCTGCCACTTTGTTTACATGTATTGCTTCAGATTTCTGTGATAGCTGGAAATTTTTCGCAATATGACCGGCCTGGTGGCACTTATGGCATCCCCTACTCTCTTGAATCTTGTTCTTCGATTTAAATCCACTCCTTAATCGCTTCTTTAAGGGTCCGCAGTTTGTCGCCAAATGCCCTGGCTTCTTGCGTTACTGCATACAGCAGTCGTTACTGGTCCTTTCTCAAATTTAACCCTTTTCCTCTTGGCTTTGGGCTTCTTACTGGCCTCAGGACTATCAGTCTCAGACTCCTCTTTGTTACTAGAATTGACTTCCTCTTCGTCGTTCAAAAGACCTTTCTTATGGAGATCTTCATACTGATAAGCCATGTATATCATTTCTAAAAAAGGAAGCTTCACATGCCTCATAACTTTACTTTGGTATTTTCTTTGAAGCCCGTTAATAAATCTCATATTCTTCCTCTTCGGATTTTGAATTAGATGAGGGGCAAAGTGAGAAAGTTCATTGAATTTCTTATGATATTCTGGAATATCCATATCTCCTTGTATCAAATAGTAGAATTCATCACATAACCGCTTAGTTGCTTCTGGAGGAGTAAATCTTTCACTGAAAATCTCTTTGAATCTATCCCAGGTGATATCACCTTATGAATTATCCTTAATAATCGATTCCCACCAGAACAAAGCTTCTTCTTTGAGTGCCCAAGACACCAGTAATCTTTTCTGGTCATCTCTTAACTATAAACTTTCAAAGATCTTCTCAGCAGAACGAATCCAAGCTTGTGTTTCCATAATAGATTCTTTTCCTAAGAATGGTGATCCACCCAGATTTCGATACCTCTTTACTAGAGCCTCAATATCTAGTTCGGTATTCCCTCTTCTGTTTCTAACACTCATTTTCTAGTACTTCTGCAAATAGAAGATCAAGTGTCAAGTCAACAGAAAAGATATTATAAAGCATAGAAACATATACTTGAATGTAAATGTGTCTATCGGGGTGTATTTCATTCTGCTATACTCATACTAGGATATTACTGATCCTATCTGTAATGAGTTATTCATCTTAGAACACTACTGGTTCTATTTCTGACGAGTTCGTTCATATGTTATATTCCAGAACTAAGCTTAACCAAAGCTCTGATACCACATTGTGATGACCCCAAAATCCCGTACGACGGTGGCTAGGGTAATCTTTGGAATATAACACATAAATAGATAATAGCAGAACAGAATTAAATAAATACACGAGATAATGTACAATAGAATACACTGGATAACATAATCATCAGAGTTACACAGTATAAAGGATCATACTTCGTTCGAAATACAGTTAAGCTATACATGAATGTTTACAGCGAAAAACAAAACATAATATGTACAATAGGAGCTAAACAGCATAAAAAGAGATAAATGATAGAATCCATTGTCAGCTCCAGCTATCCAGAAAGAGTCTGCTAAAACCTGAATACAAGGCTGCCCATGTAGAAAGAGGGGCACCCGAGTTCGCAAGTGAAACAAACTACGAGTCAGTCATGGGACTGGTATGAGAAATCTACTTAACACGTTTTATAATATGGCTAATCACAAGACCACGCCACTTTCGCGGAACGGGTTTACTCCATTGGATTGCCAGTGCTTTACAACAGGTAAAGCTTTTAAACATCGCAATGCTTTTTATAAAATGTAGCCATTATAAGACTCAGTTCCCATCACACAATGCAACGCAAACCGGAGGGTAGAGTTTTACCTTATAATGGCCAAAATATGCTTGATACGAATAAAACAAAAGAATTTAATATTATTACTAGTGTTTATATGTTCCAAAAACAATTTCAAATCATAAGTATCAATCATAGACGGCATGGGTACCATATATCATGTTGCCATATATAGGCATACAATCAAAACCGCAAAGTCATGTAATTGGAAATTGGATTTCCGTCATGAACCGAGGCTAGGGATCGTCCTCACCGAATTCGAGACGCTCTAGCCCGTGTCTCAGGACCCAGACTCAGGTAGGCCCTTGGAGTGACAGGGACGGTCCACTAATGTGGATTAAAATGCCTGAACACTACGTTTCCCCGCCCTTTGGGGCGTCAATGAGCCAAATGACTCCATCGGCTTCACATAGTCACTGATACATCCGAGGCGCCTCGCAACAGCAACAACCACACAGGTGAAAATAATATATATGTCAGCCAGTTTAAGCACTGACACCACCTCTAGCTAGAAAGAAACGCATGTCCTCCCTGAGGTCCTCTCCCGTTTCTGGTTCATACCGAGGTGTGAGGCTCGCGAATTCACGTTATACACAAAGCTATGCCACACAGGCCGTGCTTTGATCATCAACCACAAGACTTTGCTTTTCAACAGAAGCCTTGATCATTTCCACTCAGGCATGCCACACAGGCAGTTCACTCCATGCGACTGATTTCTATCGATATATAACCTCTGAGCTCGTACGTTTCAGAGAAGGGCGTTAAGCAAGAGAATAAATTCTCCGCTGCCAAACAGATATATATTTAATAGAGATCAAGCAACACAGAACAAAATCTAATGTCAGACACACAGTCCATGTACAAGTTCGTTCTGGGTCTGAACGAAACCGAAGGCACTATATACCTCGCATACCCATCGATCTCCACGTACGTCTAGTCGATCACCACTTATTATCTATATTTCGGGATGCCTCCCAATCAAGACATCAGTTATCATCCAATCGAGGTGAAGATCTCCGGTCTTCAACCACCGTCTTCATCATCGACTTCTTATCGCCGATCAATTATTTTAAATGAGATTTAACTCAGCCTTTTAAAATAATTCACGTATATTTAGAATTTAAATCAATTAATTTCAATGGTTAAATTATTCAACAACAATTCACGCCAAACACATTCAACCATCAAATATCACACAAACCGAGCAAATTCAGTTTATTTCCATTCCATATCGTTTATAATATTTTATCACAATTTATCGCTATTTTTATTTATTTTAAAAATAGCCATTTCATTCAAACGATGCTTCAGGCCATAACGCGGCCGTGTCGCTGTCTTTCTTCAGATTTGATTTACACATATCTAAAAATCTAACCGTTGGATCTTCACAAATTTTATATCATTAGAAAGATCTTTTCAAAACGAATCCAACGGTTCCATTTTTGGGAAAATCCGATGGTCGGATCTGCCAGTACACTCGTTTGAAGTTTCGATTTCAAAATACGAACTGCAGCGTCGTTATTCGATTTATTTTTATTATATTTATATATATATAAATATAATCGATTCTGGCGCTGTTTTTCTTCAGATTTGAATTAAACATTCCAAACAATCCAACCATTGGATCTTCACAAAGTGGGTGTCGTTGGAAAGATATTTCCAAGGCGAACCCAACGGTTTCGGTTTCGGGAAAATCCGATGGTCGGATCTCCCACACTAATCGTTTGAAATCATGGTTTCAAAACATGAACTGTAGCTTCGTTATTCGATATATTTTAATTATATTTATATATATATATATAATCGATTCTTCGACTTCAAAACCATTTTCACTTCACATATTTGATAAAAATGATATTTTTTTCTAACAGATATTTATTTCAACACATGAATTTTGTTTATTTTATTTCCACATAGGAATTTCTATTCAACACATGAATTTGTATTCAACACATGAATTTTATTTCAACATTCAACACATGAATATTTTCTATAGTATATATGTATATATATATATAATAAAAATGTGATTTTTATTGCAAAACAATTTATTTCAAAACACGAATATTTTATATATAAGGTAAAAATGTTATTTTTGGTGTTAAAACAATTTATTTAAACCAGTAATATTTTATATAGTCTATATATATGATAAAAACGTTATTTTTATCTTTCAAAGAATTTATTCAATACACGAACTCCACTCAACACATGAATTTATTTCAACACATGAATTTTGTTTCAACATTCAACACATGAATTTAATTTCAACATTCAACACATGAATTTAATTTCAACATTCAACACATGAATATAAATCAAACACAGAAATATTTCAGAAAATTTCGGCAGCATAACGGCAAGGTAGTTAAAACCGGGACCGTCCCTAGTACAGCTCCTCGCTCTACCTTAAAGCCTCGCAGCTTTTGACAGTGGGGATTTTCAATATCTAGTTCGTACGCAGACGAATTTTCCCATATACTAATCCTATTGGGATTTTCAATCATAATCAATCATTTCAAACCAACCATTCATGATATTCACCAAATTTTCACATCAACCAATAATCCAAACAATATCACAACCAACATATATCTTCCACGGTCTGTGGACGAGGGGAGTTTATATATATTGATATATGTATATAACTATATTTCGTTATCATTTCAATATCATTTCAATTTATTTCAACGCATATATCACTTATACAACGCATATATAACTTATACATCGAACATACAACTTATAGAACACTTATACATGAGGTGTACAACGCTTATATAACTCATACATTGACTATATAATTTATACATCGTTGATTCCATATCATTTATAATACAGAAATCTCACATTGGTTCCACTCCACCAAAAATATCAGAAGGCTCAGAAAAATATCCGGTCTCTTCTAGAATGTAGAAGGCGTCCGCACGAGTCCACTGTCTCTTGTTTCACTGAATTTTGTCAACAAACGAAAAAGATATGATTTTTACAGTGAAATCATAAACCGTAGTGCTTTAAAGTGCTATAGAACAGTTTAATATTATAAAGCCGTTACCTCTCTGAAAATCTTCAAAACTAGGTCACGGATTTACTTCCAATCCGTAGCATGATACGTCAATCGGGTAGCACCACGCTATAGTGCCAGGAGGGGCGCACCTGCACCAAAAGTGGGGTCCACTTCGGTGGTCCCTGTCAACGGCGGTGGCGGTCTGAAGATCCGAACTTTGAGGCGACGATTCTCTCGATTTACGTGACGAGGGAGGTGCAGGCGGTATGGATTTGAAGAGCTCGGAGGGTTCTACAAAAAGTTCAACTAGGGCAGGGGGTGGTTCGACGTGGTGTGGCCGGAAAATGGTCGGGAAGCGGTGAAGGGGTTTCCTCTTGTGATCGACTTACGGGGAGAGAGAAATTCTTTTTTTATAAAAAATCTGATTGGCCGGGAGTTATATAAAATTTTAAAAGAGGGTTTTCTGATACGACCTCCAATCCAAACCCAACGGCTGTTGCCCCCAGCTAAATACCCCATTCTGAACACAATGGGATATGTTTCGTTGGACCATTCGACTGTTTTAGTCAGTTATTCTTCAAATCAAAATATAAAACATTAAATATTTGTTTTGAACGTACATTTCAATTTGCCGGGGCCACATACTGATTCTAAAAATTCCCGAAAAATAAATCTATCTATGTTTTCACGATACGGTCCCAACAAAACTATTTTCGTCGAATTATGAGATCGTTTGAAAAATGGCCCTTTTCTGGTTGATCCAATTTAACAAAAATCGACCAAACACATTTTCATTTGCCACGCTCACATATTAGCTTCAAAAATTATGAAATTTGAAATCTAGCAATAATTTAACATCCTGGATCCAACAAAAGTGGTTTCGTCGAATTTTGAGGTCGTTTGCAAAATGGCCATTTTCACGGGCTATATAGACTCTATAGCGACCTTTCTGAAAATTCATTTAGCCATAACTTTTGCTTCCCTCTATGAAACTTCAATTTTTCAAATTCTTTAGAAAGATATTCTTAAACATATTTAAATATTTTTGGTTTCACTAAAATCCATTTTGTTTTGCACCCGGTACAGTCAATCAAAGTTTGAATTGAAATTTTGAAAATGCCGCGCCATTTCAGGCCTTGTTTATAATTTAAAATAATTATATTTATTCAAACATCGATTCAAACTTACTTTTCATCGTTATTATTTAAAATATTTTTTTAAAATATTTTAAATTCACTAAAATAGCCAAATTAAAAATTTTAAATTGGCTCAGATTTTCCGGGTTGTTACACGCCTCTACCAGGAACCGCCAGACGGCGATCAGATGCTGCCACCCTGAAGAGCTTCATGCACGCCACCACCACTCCCAATCGTGGCGAAGTCAATGCTGCTGGCACTTAGAAAAACGCATCAAAACGCAGTGATTTGAGCAGCCCAACCGATTAAATTACTTCACGGAAATTGATCAGGTGGGTATGGATTGGTAGATGGATAAAATCTCTACCATTTTCGTTTGATAACCCTAGTCTAATTCGCTCTAATTTGATGGTGATTTAGGGAAGAAGAATCGAAGTGTTTGGGCCCTTGATCGTAAGTGGCAGTGGCTCTATAAAGGGAATTAGGGTTTTGTTTGATTGGTCAAAAATGTTTATTTATATATATATTTATAATATTTTAATTCCGAAATTCTTTGTTTATCATTCTGAACTCCAATTCTGTACCAACCCGGAAAATCTAAACCAATTAAATTTTTTTATTTTGTTAATTTTAGTGAATTTTGAATATTTAAAATGAATTATTTTAAATAATAACGACGAGAAATTTATTTCGAATAGAATTAGAACGTATATATTTATTTGAATCGACGTTAGAAAATAAATATTTATTTTTAATTATAAAAGGAATTGGAAATGGTGCGGCAGTTTGAAAATTCGATTTCAAAGTTCAAATGAATGTACAGGATTCAAAATAAACCGGATTTTAGTGAAACCAAAAATATGAGAATCTATTTGAAGATATCTTTCCAACGAATCCGAAAAATTGAAATTTCATAGCGGAAATAAAAAGTTATGCCCAGTTGAAATTTCAGAATAGTCGCTATGGAGAATAGGGCCCTTAAAAATGGAAATTTTGCAAACGACCTCTTTTTTTAACAAAACCACTTTTGTTGGATCCGGGATGTCAAGTTATTGCTAGATTACAAAATTCGTAATTTCCTGAATCAATATGTGAGCGTGGCGAAGTAAAACATATTTTGACAGTTTTAGTCAATTTGGATCGACCAGAAAATGGCCATTTTTCAAACGGTTTCCAAATTTTACTAAATTAGTTTTCTTAGGATCTTATCATCAATACGAAGCTAGAAAATAATTTTCGGGAATTTTTAGAGTCCGTATGTGGCCCCGATAAATTGAAAAGTGCGTTCAAATTCAACATATAGATTTATATTTTGATTTTGACGGAAACCGATCGAAACAGCCAAACTGGCTTACGATACATATCCCATTGTGTTCGGAATGAGGGTAATTATCTAGGGACAATAGTCAGTGGGTTCGATTTCGAGTTCGAAATAAAAAGTTGCTTTTTGAAATTAAAAATAATATATATATATAATAATATCCTCACCCCTCTCTACCCTCTCTCTCTCTTCAATTAATCGAAAAAAAGGAAATTCAAAAGGGGGAAACGCGACGCCCTTCCAGTCCAGACCCGCCGTCGCGCCCCTCCCCCCAGGCGGCGCCGCCCACCGCCGCTCCGGCGAGATCCCCTCCACCTCTACCTCGATGCACGCAATCCCCCCTCTTCGTTCGATCTCCTTCAAGTCCCAGACCCTGCCCCCTTTTCTGAAACCCCAAATCCACGAAGATCGAGCAACCATCGCGCCTCCCTGTCGCCAAACCCTAACCGCCGGACCTCTCCAGCGCCGCCGACTGCCACTGGGCTACCCCTCCGATGCTTTGTCATCCCCACTCCAAAAAGAAACTTCCTATAAGTTTTTAATTCTTTATTTTTGTTCGTTTTATAGGTAATTAATTTAAAAAAAATTTAAAAATCATTTTTTGTATATATTCTGAAATAAAAATACGATCTTTGCGGAAATAAAAATATAATATTTTTTTAAACATCGTTTTAAAAATATAATCTTTTCTTTATAAACATCGTTGTAAAAATATATAATAGCATGATAAAGAGGCGATTTTAATAAATATGTAAGTGAAATAAAAGTTTGATTTTTATGTTGAAAGCGAAGTAATAAAAATATGATTTTTATGTAATAGAGATAATAAAAATATGATTTTTATGTAATAGAAGTAATAAAAATATATATAATAGAGGTAATGAAAATATGATTTTTATATAATAGAGATAATAAAAATATGATTTCTATACTATGGAGAATATAAAAAATTGATTTTTATATTTGTAGCAATATAAAAATGTGATTTTTAATATAAACATCATATTAAAAATGTGATTTTTAATACAAACAACGTAGAACAGACTACGTTAGAATTATGGGCAAATCTAGACTGTTCAGAAATTCAGAAATAAAACAGGCGGAGTGGAACCCTTGGTGAGAACTCCTCACTTTTATTTTATTTTCTAGTTAAAATATATAAAAGGATGCAGACGGTGCTTAGCAGCACCCGACACCCGTCGTCCACAGACCATGGACGACTTGTTTGTTTGATTGATGTGTTGTGAAAATTTATTGTTGTGATGTGGAATAGAATAAAATATTTTATCTTTAAAAATATTTTATAGTTAAAAATATATTTTTTTAACATGTATATGAATAAAATAAATATTTATAAACAAATCGGACGATTTGTTTATGTACACACATTTGACTGATATTGATTGGGATGATAAATTTTACACATTGCCCAACTACACAAATAAATTCATTATTTCTTGTTTGAAACCCCACACGGGTATTGGGATGATATATGACATACACTAGTCCCAATAATCAACTGTATGTCGATCGATTGATTGACAGGCTGCTATAAGCGTTGAATATTTATATTTGATCCTTATGCAATGTAGAATGCACTATGGATGATGGTTGACTGTGTTTGATTGTTGTTGTATACATGTGTGTATGAAATCCATATAATCAAATCATATGGTAATTGACTGTGTCGGATTCCAGTTATGAAAGAATAATTATTTTAAAATAATGAATATTTTAAAGTAATATTCAGTAAATGATCAAAATATGATTTTGATGTCCGATTTGGGATAGACACGAAAATATTTAAATATATATAGTTGTGTTGATTAGATCGACGCCATTTTGATGGGAACGATATTTATATCGATTTTATTCATTTTTATAATGAATATTGAAAAGGAATTGATTTCAAAATATAATGTTTTGAAAATATTATCATTTATATATCGATGATATGGAATATTCAATTTTGATTTGAAATTGAATATGAAGTTGAAATCATTTTGAAAATGAATATAAAACAATTTATAAAATACATTTTAAATGGAAATCGATGAAACATATATTATATATATAATATAATGGCCTGAATAGAATGCGTCGCGCTATGGCAGTCCGCGAATTTCGACCATTGACTTCGAATCGATATTACGGGACATCGGACCGTCGGATTCTCCTAAAACCGGAACCGTTGGGTCCGTATCGAAAAGAGCTTTCTAACGAATACAAGAAATTATAAATCTAACAGTTGGATTTGGAATTATGTCCAAATCAAATTCAGAAAAGGTCGTTGTAAGTGCAGTCGATGGCCGTTTATGAAAATCGACTGTACGGGCCTTGATAAAGTTATTAAAAATATCAATAACTAGTGTAAAATCATAAGAAATGATTTGGGAAGAATTGGGGTGAAAAATCCCATATTTGAAAAGATAAAAATAGATTTTTATCGAAATGAACTAGTTATGAGCTAGAATTGTAATCCAAATATTTTTATAATAAATAAACTAGATTTGAAATGGTTTTAAAAAAAACCAGAATTTCCAATATATAAATTGGAAATGGATTTGAATCGAAATTGTCTTCGGAATATTTCGAAGTTGGATTTCGTGATTATACAGATATTGTTATGGAAAATTGAAAGATATATATATACATATATATCGTTATTTCCAACGTGATATTTGTTAATTTCAGAATTTGATATTGAATATAAGCAGATATATTTTCTATTCAGAGCATTGTATTTAATGTCAAATTGGATTTTGGGTTCGTCGTGAATGGTATCTTTAATAATACTGTTCTTGAACCGAATGGAGTTAAGAAAATTAGAAGCTGACTAGAGATTAGTTAAGTTGAATGGTTTCCTGGGTATTGATCTGATGTTGGTTTCGGCCTTCGGGGTTAATACTTAGGGGATTGTCCTCTTACTAATTTAAGGTTAGAGGCTAATGTGAATTGGGTTTATTGTGAACTGTGTTTTTAACGACATTCATTCTTTAACCCGATTTACAGTGAAATGTGATTTGGGATTTATAAATCTTTTTATTTAGATTTAACGGGAATTTTCCAAGGTAATGTTTTCCAATTTAATATATTAAATTGGAATTGAATGGAATTCGATTTGATAATAATCGAAGTGAACTTCTGTGGAGGAAGACTGCTAACACATATGGAATTTAAGAGGTATTGCCGTTATTCCATTTATATTATTGGTCGGATATGGAGATTGATATCGATTATATATTGATTTGTTTTTCCATGAAAAATCCATAATTAATGGAATGTGATTTGGGTTGTCGTGAATGGTATCTTTAATAATAATATTCTTAGACCGAATGGAGTTAAGAAAATCAGCAACTAACCAGAGATTAGTTAAATTGAATGGTTTCTTAGGTATTGATTTGATGTTGGTTCCGGCCTTCGGGGTTAATACTTAGGGAATTGTTCACTTGCTAATTTACGGTTAAAGGCTGATGGAATGGAATGTGATTTTGGGTTTATTGTGAACCGTGTTTTAAATGACACTGGTTCTTTAACCCAGTTAAAGACAGGATATGGTTTCCCAAGTTAAACAATCGTTAATATTGATTTTTGGGAAGATTAAAACCATGTGGAGTTTTAATGCATCTTTAATTATATTGAAATGATATTCAAAGAAAGATTAAAGAATATATTTGAATAATTTATCTTTGATAAAATTAATGGGAACCTTTCCCAAAGTATAAGAATATTTGAATAAAGGAATATTCTAGATTGGAATGAGGCGTATGTTGTGTTTTTTTATAGCACTTGTTTATTATATACACGAGTTATTCAGAAAGACCGGGTTTATCCCATTCTGAATAACTGATTCGATGATGTGTCGAGGATGAAGACAGTGGTTGAAGAACAGAGGTCTTCACATCGTTTGGATGATTACTGATGTTTTGATTGGGCTGTACACCTGAGGCAAGGTAATAAGTGGTGATCGTCCAGACGTACTTGGAGATCGACAGATATGGGAGGGCCTCTCCCCTGTATTGGACATATAGGGGAGGAATAAGGTGCCTCCGGTTTCGTTCAGACCCAGAACGAACTTGTAAATGGATGTGTGTCTGACATTGGATTTCTTTCTGTGTGATTGATATCGGTTGCATAGCGTGAATTGCTTGTGTGGCATGCTGAGATGCAAATGATCAAAGCTTCTATTGAAAAGCAAAGTTTTGTGGTTGATGATCAAAGCACGGATTTAATACAATGTAGCTTTGTGTAGCGTTAATTCGCGAACCTCACACCCCGGTGTGAACCAGAAATGGGAGAGTACCTCGGGGAGGGCATGCGTTTCCTTCTAGCTAGGAGTGGTTTCAATGTTTTGCATGCCCTGGCATTCTACTTATGCGGATGATGGATAGTGAGGCGCCTCGGTTATATCGGTCGATCCAGGACCGATGGAGTCATTCGGCTCATTGACGCCCCATAGGGCAGGGAAACGAAGTGTTCAGGCATTTTAATCCACATCGAGTGGACCGGCCCTGACCATCCAAGGTGCAGTTGCGGCTGCATCCTGAGGGGCAGGTAAGAGCGTCTCGAATTCGGTAAGGACGATCCCTTGCCTTGGTTCACAGATGGAAATCCAATTTCCAATACGACATTGTGCGGTTTTAATTGTAAACCTATATATGGCGACATAGTGGTATGGGGCACTTATGCCATCTATGATTGATACTTATGATTGAAATTGTTTTGAAACTATACACTTATAGTAATGATAAAACATGAAATTTTACGTACCAAGCATTCTTAGCTATTATAAGGTAAAAACTCTATCCTCCAGCTTGCTTTGCATTGTGTGATGGGACCTGAGTCTTATAATAGCTTCATTGTTCTTTATTTAGCATTGCTCTATTGTTTTTATGCACTGGTATTCTTGGGAGGAAACCCATTCCGTGTTATACGGCATGGTCCCTTGATTTACCTAACTTTAAAATAAAGATTAATAACTGTTTTAGTTCTCACACCAGTCATATGGCTGACCTGGAGTTTATTGTTTTAACCTAAACTCTGGGTGCCCCTATTTTCTGCACGGGCAGCTAGTAGTTTTAGTTTTGCAGATTTATATTCATAGGATCTTGGTTTATAGCTGGAATGATATTCGGAAAGCTCTGTATCCGTATATTCCTTTCAGTTGTGTTTTGTATTATTTTCCGCTGCATTGTAATGTATTTAAATCTCTGATGTTTAGTAAATGTGTAATATTTATTCATACTCTGTATATTCTTGTATTCTGATGAAATTGTTGTAATAAGAAATGAAATGTTCTTTTGTTTGTGTTCTGATTCGTCTTTTCCTCAAAGCAATTCGTTCTTTCCTTCACGGGAAAGTTCGAGTGTTACATTTGGTATCGGAGCTTTGGTTTACAGAGCTCAGAGAACAAGACACGTTAGAACCAAACAAAAGAATTCATCAGAGATTGGATTAGTAATATCCAATGGGAATGACTCGTTAGAGATAGGATCAGTAGTATCCTAGAATGAGTCGGAAGAGTATATTTTCAAAATGAAAACAAATATTATTTTGAAAATTTAAACTTTATTATTCGTATTTGAATATTTATTTTATACTGATTTGGACAATCAAGTATATAAAGATTTTGCTTATACGTTTGATCCACGGGTATTCGAAGTTTTAATATACGGGGTAGATATGGAATCACACTCTAGTCACCCGGAGATGGTTCTGATGATCGCTATAGTACGTACATCATCAGAATTTATGTTCGTGTTTCAAAAGTGGGATATTTATATACTTCCAATTAACTAGTGTGAGAACCAAAACTAGATAGGGTTACTTGTTGTGAATTGACATCGAAAGCATGATTTTATGTATATGTAACAAAATTATGAATTTGAAACGTTAATTCACTAATTGATTGATGGTTGTGTTGTATGATTATTTGTTAGGTAATAAAACCATTATGTGAATGAATGGTAAATATAACCAAATGGTGTCGAATGTTGAACTGAATTGAAAATTTCTTGAAATTTGCATATATGTACATGTATACACATTGAACAGGTCATAGCAGGGAAGCTAAGCAGAGGAATAAAATTGTTGCCCGACAAATAGGTACATGTTTATTATATTTCATGGGGTTTTAGATGATTTTATGAGCCGATTGGCTGTTTCTTTTTCTTTTTGAATTGGAAAGGCCTGTATGGCAATTTCGGGATTCTCCCGGTGCTCCCGTGCAGGGGAGGTTATGGCGAAATTTTTCGAAAATTTAGGGTGTTAGCCAAATTTTTGAAAAATTTGAAAAGTTCTTAGAAACTGAAAAATTGAAGAACTTAAGCCATAATGAAAATAATGAAAGTTGAGTTGGTTAGTTAAACAACTTTCAGCTTCGTTCCTTTTCGGGGACGAAAAAATTTTAAGTTGGGGAGATTGTAACAACCTGGAAAATCTGAACCAATTTAAAATTTTTATTTTGGCAATTTTAGTGAATTTTGAATATTTAAAATGAATTATTTTAAATAATAATGACAAGAAATTTATTTCGAATAGAATTAGAATGTATATATTTATTTGAATCGACGTTAGAAAATAAATATTTATTTGTAATTATAAAAGGAATTGGAAATGGCGCGGTAGTTTGAAAATTCGATTTCAAATTTCAAATGAATGTACAAGATTCAAAATAAACCGGATTTTAGCGAAACCAAAAATATTAGAATCTTTTTGAAGATATCTTTCCAATGAATATGAAAATTTGAAATTTCATAGCGGGAATAAAAAGTTATGCCCAGTTGAAATTTCAGAATAGTCGCTATGGGGAATATGGCCCTTAAAAATGGAAATTTTGCAAACGACCTCCGTTTTCGACGAAACCACTTTTGTTGGATCCGGGATGTCAAGTTATTTCTAGATTCAAAAATTCGTAATTTTCTGAATCAACATGTGACGTGGCGAAGTAAAACGTGTTTTGACAGTTTCAGTCAATTTGGATTGACCAGAAAATGGCCATTCTTCAAACGGTGTCCAAATTTGACGAAATTAGTTTTTTAGGACCGTATCGTCAATACGAAGCTAGAAAATATTTTTCGGGAATTTTTAGAGTCCGTATGTGGCCCCGATAAATTGAAAAGTGCATTCAAATTCAATATATAATTTATAGCGAAATTGGCTTACGATACATATCCAATTGTGTTCGGAATGGGGGTAATTAGTTAGGGACGACAGTCGGTGGGTTCGATTTCGAGTTCAAAATAAAAAGTTGCTTTTTGAAATTAAAAATAATAATAATATATATATAATAATATCCTCACCCCTCTCTACCCTCTCTCTCTTCAGTTAATCGAAAAAGGAAAAAAAATGGAAATTCAAAAGGGGGAAACGCGACACCCTTCCAGTCCAGACCCGCCGTCGCGCCCCACCCCCAGGCGGCGCCGCCCACCGCCGCTCCGGCGAGATCCCCTCCGCCCCTTCCTCGATGCACGCAATCCCCCCTCACTCTTCGTTCGATCTCTTTCAAGTCCCAGACCCCACCCCCTTTTCTGAAACGCCAAATCCACGAAGACAGAGCCACCATCGCGCCTCCCTGCCGTCAAACCCCAATCGCCGGACCTCTCTAACGCCGCCGACTGCCACTGCGCCACCCCTCCAATGCTCTGTCATCCCCACTCCAAAAAGAAACTTCCTATAAGTTTTTAATTCTTTATTTTTGTTTGTTTTCTAGGTAATTAGTTTTAAACCTTTAAAAATCAGTTTATATATATATATATATATTGAAATAAAAATTCGATCTTTGTTGAAATAAAAGTATAATCTTTTTTTTAAACATCGTTTTAAAAATATAATCATTTCTTTATAAACATCGTTGTAAAAATATATAATAGCATGATAAAGGGGCGATTTTTATATATATGTAAGTGAAATAAAAATTTGATTTTTATGTTGAAAGAGAAGTAATAAAAATATGATTTTTATATAATAGAGGTAATAAAAATATGATTTTTATATAACAGAAGTAAAAAAATATGATTTTTATATAATAGAAGTAATAAAAATATGATTTTTATATAATAGAGGTAATAAAAATATGATTTTTATATAATAGAGATGATAAAAATATGATTTCTATACAATGGAGAATATAAAATTTTGATTTTTATATTTGTAGTGATATAAAAGTGTGATTTTTAATATAAACATCATATTAAAAATGTGATTTTTAATATGAACAGCGTAGAACAGACTGCGTTAGAATTCTAGGCAAATCCAGACTGTTCAGAAATTCAGAAATAAAATAGGCGGAGTGGAACCCTCGGTGAGAACTCCTCACTATTATTTTATTTTCTAGTTAAAATATATACTAGGATGCAAACGGTGCTTAGCAGCAACCGACACCCGTCGTCCGTAGACCATGGATGACTTGTTTGTTTGATGGATGTATTGTGAAAATTTATTGTTGTGATATGGAATGGAATAAAATATTTTATCGTCAAAAATATTTTATAGTTAAAAAAATAATTTTTAACATGTATATGAATAAAATAAATATTTATAAACAAACCGGATGATTTGTTTATGTAAACACATTTGACTGATATTGATTGGGACGATAAATTTTGCACATCGCCCAACTGCACAAATAAAATTTATTATTTGTTATTTGAAACCCCACACGGGTATTGGGATGATAAATGACATACACTAGTCCCAATAATTAGCTGTTTTTCGATCGATTGATTGACAGGCTGTTATAAGCGTTGAATATTTATATTTGATGCTTATGCAGTGTAGAATGCACTTTGGATGATGGTTGACTGTGTTTGATTGTTGTTGTATACATATGTGTATGAAATCCAGATAATCAAATCATATGGTAATTGACTGTGTCTTACTCCAGTTCAGAAAGAATAAATATTTTAAAATAACGAATATTTTAAAATAATGAATATTTTAAAATAATATTCAGTAAATGATCAAAATCTGATTTTGATGTTCGATTTGGGATGGACACGAAAATATTTAAATATATATAGCCGTGTTGATTAGATCGATGCCATTTTGACGGGAACGATATTTATATCGATTTTATTCATTTTTATAATGAATATTGAAAAGGAATTGATTTCGAAATATATTGATTTGAAAATATTATCATTTATATATCGATGATATGGAATATTCAATTTTGATTTGAAACTAAATATGAAGTTGAAATCATTTTGAAAACAAATTTAAAACGATTTATAAAATACGTTTTAAATGAAAATTGATGAAATATATATTATATATATAACATAATGGCCCGAATAGAATGCGCCACGCTGCGGCAATTCACGAATTTTGACCATTGACTTCGAATGGATATTACAGGAGATCCGACCATCGGATTCTCCTAAAACCGGAACCGTTGGGTTCCTATCGAAAAGAACTTTCTAGCGAATATAAGAAATTATAAATCTAACGGTTGGATTTGGAATTATGTCCAAATCAAATTTGGAAAAGGTCGCTGTAAGTGCAGTTCGATGGTCGTTTATGGAAATCGACTGTACGGGCCTTGATAAAATTATTAAAAATATCAATAATTAGTCTAAAATCATAAGAAATGATTTGGGAAGAATTGGGGTGAAAAATCCCATATTTGAAAAGATAATAATAGATTTTTATTGAAATGAACTAGTTATGAACTAGAATTATAATCCAAATATTTTTAAAATAAATAAATTGGATTTGAAATGGTTTTAAAAATAACCAGAATTTTCAATATATAAATTGGAAATGGATTTGAATCGAAATTGTCTTAGGAATATTTCGATGTTGGATTTCGTGATTATATAGATATTATTATGGAAATTTGAAAGATATATATATATATATATATATATATCTTTATTTCCAATGCGATATTTGTTGATTTCAGAATTTGATATTGAATATAAGCCGATATATTTTCTATTCAGAGCCTTGTATTTAATGTCAAATTGGATTTTGGGTTCATCGTGAATGGTATCTTTAAAATACTGTCCTTGAACCGAATGGAGTTAAGAAAATTAGAAGCTGACTAGAGATTACTTAAGTTGAATGGTTTCCTGGGTAATGATCTGATGTTGGTTTCGGCCTTCGGGGTTAATACTTAGGGGATTGTCCTCTTACTAATTTACGGTTAGAGGCTAATGTGAATTGGGTTTATTGTGAACTGTGTTTTTAACGACATTCGTTCTTTAACCCGATTTACAGTGAAATGTGATTTGGGATTTATAAATCTTTTTATTTAGATTTAACGGGAATTTTCCAAGGTAACGTTTTCCAGTTTAATATATTAAATTGGAATTGAATGGAATTCGATTTGATAATAATCGAAGTGAACTTCTGTGGAGGAAGACTGCTAACACATATGGAATTTAAGAGGTATTGCCGTTATTCCATTTATATTATTGGTCGGATATGGAGATTGATATCGATTATATATTGATTTGTTTTTCCATGAAAAATCCATAATTAATGGAATGTGATTTGGGTTGTCGTGAATGGTATCTTTAATAATAATATTCTTAGACCGAATGGAGTTAAGAAAATCAGCAACTAACTAGAGATTAGTTAAATTGAATGGTTTCTTGGGTATTGATTTGATGTTGGTTCCGGCCTTCGGGGTTAATACTTAGGGAATTGTTCACTTGCTAATTTACGGTTAAAGGCTGATGGAATGGAATGTGATTTTGGGTTTATTGTGAACCGTGTTTTAAATGACACTGGTTCTTTAACCCAGTTAAAGACAGGATATGGTTTCCCAAGTTAAACAATCATTAATATTGATTTTTGGGAAGATTAAAACCATGTGGAGTTTTAATGCATCTTTAATTATATTGAAATGATATCCAAAGGAAGATTAAAGAATATATTTGAATAATTTATCTTCGATAAAATTAATGGGATCCTTTCCCAAAGTATAAGAATATTTGAATAAAGGAATATTCTAGATTGGAATGAGGCGTATGTTGTGTTTTTTATAGCACTTGTTTATTATATACGCGAGTTATTCAGAAAGACCGGGTTTATCCCATTCTGAATAACTGATTCGATGATGTGTCGAGGATGAAGACAGTGGTTGAAGAACGGAGGTCTTCACATCGTTTGGATGATTACTGATGTTTTGATTGGGCTGTACACCCGAGGCAAGGTAATATGTGGTGATCGTCCAGACGTACTTGGAGATCGACAGATATGGGAGGGCCTCTCCCCGGTATTGGACATATAGGGGAGGAATAAGGTGCCTCCGGTTTCGTTCAGACCCAGAACGAACTTGTAAATGGATGTGTTTCTGACATTGGATTTCATTCTGTGTGATTGATATCGGTTGCATAACGTGAATTGCCTGTGTGGCATGTTGAGATGCAAATGATCAAGGCTTCTGTTGAAAAGCTGAGTCTTGTGGTTGATGATCAAAGCATGGCTTTAATACAGCGTAGCTTTATGTAGCGTTAATTCACGAGCCTCACACCCCGGTGTGAACCAGAAACGGGAGAGTACCTCAGGGAGGGCATACATTTCCTTCTAGTTAGGAGTGGTGTCAGCGTTTTGCACGCCCTGGCATTTTACTTATGTGGATGATGGATAGCGAGGCGCCTCGGTTATATCGGTCGATTCCGGACCGATGGAGTCATTTGGCTCATTGACGCCCCATAGGGCGGGAAAACGCAGTGTTCAGGCATTTTAATCCATATCGAGTAGACCGGCCCTGACGATCCAAGGTGCAGTTGCGGATGTATTCTAAGGGGCGGCCTAGAGCATCTCGAATTTGGTAAGGACGATCCCTTGCCTTGGTTCACAGATGGAAATCCAATTTCCAATACGACATTTTGTGGTTTTAATTGTAAACCTATATATGGCGACATAGTGGTATGGGGCACTTATGCCGTCTATGATTGATACTTATGATTGAAATTGTTTTGACATTATACACTTATAGTAATAATAAAACATCAAATTTTAAGCATTCTTGGCTATTACAAGGTAAAAACTCTATCCTCCGGCTTGCGTTGCATTGTGTGATGGGACCTGAGTCTTATAATAGCTTCATTGTTCTTTATTTAGCATTGCGTTGTTGTTTTTGTGCACTGGTATTCTTAGGAGGAAACCCGTTCTGTGTTATACAACGTGGTCCCTTGATTTACCTTACTTTAAAATAAAGATTAATAACTATTTTAGTTCTCACACCAGTTACATGACTGACCTAGAGTTTATTGTTTTAACCTAAACTCTAGATGCCCCTATTTTCCGCATGGGCAGCTAGTTGTTTTGGTTTTGCAGATTTATATTCACAGGATCTTGGTTTGTAGCTGGAATTATATTCGGAAAGCTCTATATCTGTATATTCCTTTCAATTGTGTTTTGTATTATTTTCCGCTGCATTGTAATGTATTTAAATCTCTGATGTTTAGTAAATGTGTGATATTTATTCATACTCTGTATATTCTTGTATTCTGATGAAATAGTTGTAATAAGCAATGAAATGTTCTTTTGTTTGTGTTTTGATTCGTCTTGTCCTCAAAGCAATCTGTTCTTTCCTTCACAGGGAAGTTCAGGTAGTTACATATTCAAACCCAATGAGTGCCGCCCCTAGCCAAATACCCCTATTCCGGACACAATGGGATATGTTTCGTAAGCCAATTCGACTATGTTGATCAGTTTTTATCAAAATTAAAATATAAATCAATGTATATTAAATTTAAACGTACATTTTAATTTACCGGGGCCACATACTTACTCCCAAAATTATAAAAAAATAAATCTAGCTATGCTTTTATGATATGGTCCTAACAAAATTAATTTCATCGAATTTAGAGACCGTTTGAAAAATGGTCATTTTCCAGTCGATTAAATTCAAACTGAACTGACCAAACATAAATTCTCCACGCTCACATATTAATTCCAAAAATTATGAAAATTGGAATCTAGCAATAATTTTACTTTTCGGATCCAACAAAAGTAGTTTCGTCGAAAACGGAGGTCGTTTGCAAAATTCCTATTTTTATGGCCTATATATTATATTAAAATATATATAAATTACATAGTGACTATTTTAAATTTTAAATTGGACATAACTTTCAATTCTCGTTATGAAATCCAGATTTTTCACATTCGTTAGAAAGATATAATTAAACAGATTCAAATATTTCTGGTTTTACTAAATTCTGATTTATTTTGAGTTCTGTACATTCATTTGAAATTTAAAATCTAATTTTCAAACTACCACGCCATTTTAGGCTCGTTTTATATTTAAAATAAATTTATTCGTTCTAATTTCGATTAAAACAAATTTTTAGTTGTTATTATTTAAAATAAATCATTTAAATGACACAATTGTCGCTGCTTTTTTCATACATTCATTTTCGTTCTGTGCTACTTCATTTGCTATCCAGTTAATGTTGATTGTTAGAACCATCAGATCATCCAGCTGGTTGTTTGCTAAATTGATTAACACGTTATATGCCGAACTTAGTGATGCCTTTAAAATAGATTTAGCAGTTAAGCCAGCATGTGGTCTTTCAATTACTCTAACAAGAACTCCGCATCTTTGAGCTGCTTGCCAATGGAAAAGGTCGCATGCACATTCCAAAACACTTTTATTAGCGGTTGTTTGCATTGCTTGAGAAACACCAAGTTACCGCTATATATCATATCAAAAATAGATTTATTCACCACATCAATCAATAGCTTATCCAGATACTTCTTTACCACAACGACGATGTTCATTGAACCCCCATATGATAAGTAACTGACTGAATCATTTATGAAGGAACAAACTATTCTACATGCGTTGGGCACCGAAGATGAGAATGGAGCTACGTAAGGAAATGAAGGCACCACATCCGAGTATTTAAGTTAAATACTAGCACATTCATGTTGTATTCATACTCTTTTCTTATAACTGTTTGCTCAAAAGTGTCATTGGGTAGTATATCATGAATTTGCCTATGACACTCACTGAAAAGAAGATCGTGGTATTTATCTCTACTGCTGTCTAAAACATCTAGCAAAGGGCTACCTGGTATCCACACTTTTTAAGAGTGGAACCAAGAAGAGTTATAAAGTCTTTGATGAACAAGAGATGACTTGCTGCATCCGTATGGGAAAACTGACATTCTAAAATAGATGTCATTTTAGAGGCAGTTGTGTCCCATATTGTCTCCATTTTGCTTTCGAATAGTAAATTGTTCGTGGTTCTAAACACCCGGTTAACTATGATGAAAAATCCAGCAATAGGGGCGAAGAATGGACGATGAGACTCCAAAAATGGCTGCATTATAGAAATCACCAAGTCTAGTTTAAGTTGCTTAAGTCGGTTATCATAGTAATATTCTCGAAATTTCTCCTCAATGCTTAGTAAAGTGTGAATATGATGAGCACGATACATGGGTGTGAGATCGAATTCTAATATAGAATCTTCATCCATTTCTTCAAAATCTCATGTATAAGCACATTCACCAGCCTTAGAATGACTTTTCTCTTCTGGTTCTCTTTGGCGTGCTCGCATCTCCTCGTCTTTTTGATGAGATGACGCTACCTGACCAATTGACATCTGTCCAATTTCTTTAGCTTTGCTCCTAACCTTAACTAGCCATTCATTGAACTCATTGGTAATTTTTTTTCTCTATATAGAACTTAATTTCAGGTATTTGCTTCTCAACAACTCTCTTAAGGGCTTTAACAGGAATGTTGAGCTTGTACTCATTTTGTATCACGTTTAATGCCTTAAGTGCAAGGTGAAATTTTCCATTTAACATATGTTTATTACACGTGTGACATAAGTTTGATACCTAGACGCAAATCTTCAATATCTGTATGGATTCCGCAACGTTCTTCTTGATTAAATACAACTCGAGGAGCTGCACAAATTTTGAAAGAAGAGACATGGAAATTTCCTGCAATTTGAAATTCTCACCCGTGAGCATGGCTTTTAACTCGTTGGCATCTACCAACACACCTCTAAGTTCATCGACGGCTAGTATGCAATCTTCGTAATGAAACTTGCACAGTTCCTCGATCTCAACTTGTTTCTTTTTTACGATGTTTCTTAACTGATGTAAGAGGGCTTACGGCTTGCTCGACTCAAACGCATGCCTGGCAATGGGCCCCAAATCCTTGCCTTTGTTGATCAATGTGGTCAGGCCTGGATCAATTCTGGTCTCGCTATTTTCAACCGCGGATCTCCTCTTGGCTTGTGCCCCGCTCATTGTATTTACCATCACTGCAAAAGTGCAAAGTGAATTGGAGTGGAAGATAAAACCAACAAACATGAATTTATTAGAAATACCTAACGTGGTGGATGGGAGTGAGAATCGGATCGTTAGTAGGGAGAGTTAATCGGATCATTAATTAGTTAATCAATTCTGTATTATCTTTCATTTACCTAACGCAATGGACACCTCAGACCTCATTATTTTCAAAAATAAAATAAAATAAATAAATAACTATATATAGATCCTCCTTTTCCATACAATTTTTTCTTTTCGACCCACGTTTAACCACCGTAAAGCAGCCAACTTTGGTCAGTTCTTTCAACATCAATCAATTGTACCACCTTCTACTTTCTGTCGTTGTCTATGTTAATTTATAAATATTATTTGGAATATCCTAAACAATATCCGTAATGATATCTAAAACTGAACTTTATGTTTTGCAACTATAGTTTTATGTCCATATAATAGTTTTTACTTAACTAATAGATAGTCTACACTTCTGGCTTCTAAATCTTTGTATAAACCTTGTATCAAAAGATCAGATAAAATATGGTTCAAAGTAAATCTCAACCTAAACTAAGTGCAACCTATAGTCCATATGCGAAGCACGAGTCTACGAGTATCTACCATCATCGTGTTAGTTTTCGATTCAATTTTCACTTAGGACTGAATCCTTAATGCTTTGATTCCATAAGATCTTAACAATTCCATATTAGTGTAAATGGACTTTTTTAATCTTTCGTTAACTTGACTAGTTACTATGACTGAATATGTATTTGAAATGCATATGTATGAGCATGCATGTATAAAGTAATAGGTAAGAAAGTAGATGTACTATTCTATGCATATTAACCTAAATTTAAGTAAATATTATAATTCATTGTCCTTTGTTCTTTCTTCCTACTAATTTAACCATTATAACTAGAAAAGAATTTGTTGTGTTTGCATAGTATCCAATCAATTTCATTTTACCCTACCTCTGCCTATGGAATCATTAAGACTTTTAATTTTTTGTATGTGATCACTCCATTTATGAGTCTGAACAATGGCCTCAAAATAAAATACTGCACATTCTTTATATACCCATTTAAATTGTTTATTGAATTCAGGTATCACACGTATATAACTAGAAGATAGTTTCAGGAAAATAGGGTGAAGGACAAAATTAACAAAAAAAAATATCCATAAGGACAAGGGCCAAAAATCTAACCACAAGGACAAACTTTACTGTAAAGTATGAGATGATAGTGGTCCCCTGAATTCCTCCCGTTACACTAAAAATTATCCTTGTGTTTAAAATTTTAGCCTCTTGTCCTTATGAATAATTTTTTTGTTAAATTTGTACTTGTGCCTAAAAATCCCATATAGTTTATGCTTTTATTGTTCTTTCTTTCTTTTTATTAACTCAATTTATTACATTACAGCTATAATATTGGGTTCACTACTGTTTTTGGTGTCTTGTGCGGTCGAGTCAACAGAAAATTCAATTAATGCCTAAGTTAATTAAAGCTAACTAACATATATGTCATGTTCAACTGTCGAATATAAATTACTATTGTATGTGTGCCTCTTACAGTTTTAAAATGGCCTTTTTATAGCTAAGAACGCAACATTTTTATTGCAAATACACCCATTTAATTTTGTTAGTTGGATGCACCTTCAGTTTATGTCATGCTTGTGTTTTGGGTGTGTAATCTTATGTCATGATCCTTAGATCTATTTTATGTGTTATGTGATGTTGTTATTCTTTTTATAAGTTAGACTATTTGCGAGTCTAACATATGTCATATGAAAACGTACGAATAGCGTGGGGATGATGGGATAATACTGAATATACATAATTGTGAATTGGCATAAAATGGCCTTAAAAGGCATATAATTATTTGAGACATTAATTGGCATAATTGATATTTATGGACATAATTTTAAGAGACAATTATGGACATAAATAAATTTGGGATTTATTGACAAATTTGAACAGGGGTATTAATCCAATTTGGAGTTAAATAAAGATGAGTAATAATTAACCGCCTAAGACACGGGGTTAGACTCTTTTGTGGTGTAAGACTGCCCGGACCCGCCCGACAAATCCAGCAGCCACAAATGCCAATCTAATGTGAGAGGTCAAAAGCATGAATTAAATGCGTAACAATTGTAAAGACACGAGGTTAGGCTCATTTGCGGTATAAGACTGCCCGGACCCACCCGGCAAATCTAGCAACTGCAAATGTCAGCCTAATGTGGGGGGTCTTTAAAAGGTTACGGTTCTAATGAATTAAGTAACACTTAACCAGATAAACATGTGGTGCGACATGGGGGGTTAACTGGGTGCCTTGGGTGGCATGTGAAATTAAGTGGGTGCCTTGGGTGGCATGTGAAATACGATTAGATGCACTTAACCAAGATTGAAACATGTAAGAAGACATGAATAAGAATGGGGTTAAGTGGGGAAACCTTAGTGGGGACCAAGCATAGGTGGAAGGCTTGTGTCAAGCATGGGGGCCCTTTTCAAACCAGTAACCCATTAAATATCTTTGTGAGCTCGACCCAAGTCGAGGACGGGACACGCTTACTGGATTTGATTGTAAGAGGTCAAAACGGGTTAGCGGTGGCAACGCAAGTCTAACGGGGTCATGTGCGTGCATGGGCCCGGGCTGGTAGGTAAGACGTTGTTGCATCATGTAGAAATAAGCCGTGCATCTTTGGTGGTATCGAGTTGCCACTTTGGGGAGTGATACACCCCATTGTGGGACCAACACGGGTATCTACGAGTTAGGGAACCGATCGAATGGGGGTAGTGGGTACAACTAGTGGAGATAGGGGCAGACAACACGTATGAAGGCAGCTAGGGGTGCACGAAACTACCATTATCATTATTAAGTTTTGTAGGCGGGATCAACTTTTAGGGTGACTAGTGGTGGTGCAGTATAGTAATTATCCTATAGTGATTAGGAATGGGATTAATGCCAGAATATTCCTCTTATTTGCTTTGTCATGCCCACTTGTTTCATGGTCATATCTTATCTTACCTGTTTATGCCTTATCCTAGTTACGTTAATAATTATATTGTTAAAGTTATTTACTCGCCAGACTTTATGTCTAACACCCTTGTTTTCACCTCTTTTCTTCCTCCCCCCCCCTCAAGGTTGTCAAGGTGGGACTAGTGCAAGTGGAGCATGATTTCGGATCTCTTTCTCTCTTTCGGAAGTGCTTGGATTGCTGAAAGTAAAGTTCAGCTCATCTCTTTTATGGCTACTTGTGTTGGGGTTTATGCTTTTTATTTTATGTACTCTGAAACAATTTATCAAGATGGATATTAAGTGTACTTGGTTTAATTTATCAAGTTGCTGAAAGTAAAGTTCAGCTCATCTCTTTTTTGGCTACTTGTGTTGGGGTTTATGCTTTTTATTTTATGTACTCTGAAACAATTTATCAAGATGGATATTAAGTGTACTTGGTTTATGAAGTTGTTGGAATCAAACTATTTCTCCGCTGCAATAAAAGTTGTTTTAAAATTTTCAAGTAACATTATTTATATATGTCTTCTTATATTTTGTTCTATACACTAAATACGCTCCATGGAAGTTAATGCATTCCCTTTGTGAGTGACATTAATAGGCGTGGGGTGTTACACTTGGTATCAGAGCGAGGTTACCAGACCAGATATGAATTTTGAAAAACTATTTTTCAAAAAGCATTTTATAAAGAAATACATTCAAAATTATGTTTTAAGAAAAGTATTTTCAAGAGAAAAGTTTGTTTTAAAAACATAACCCCCAAGAGCCATATAACTTTCTTTCGAAGTCTCCGTTTTGAATCTCTTCATTTTCTTTTCAGCATGTCTGGAATTCCCGAGATACCCGAGGGGATACAGATACCAGGATGGTTTAGAAAGTATCTGGAAACTAGGGCCAATGTCGCAGGCCCAGGGCAATGGGTGGGAAACCTTTTCACGGATCAGAGACGTTTGTTGAAGCTTGAAATTGGCTTAAGGAGGTGGAAGATCCATTTGGTATTTTCGAAGTAGAAGATGGAAGGAAGGTCCAATTGGCTGCTTGGTTAATGAAAGACGAAGCCTCGTTTTGGTGGGAGGTCATGAACGGAGAGCGTCCGGTGGAGACATGGATGGATTTCAAGCGTAAGTTCGAAATGAAGTTTCTCTCATGAGCAGAAGAGAATTTATATATGGAAAGATTCTTGGCGTTGAAGCAAGGGGATTTATCAGTAAAGGAGTACGTCAACAAGTTCAATCAATTGGCGAGATTTGGCTTGGAATTGGTAAACACACCTGAGAAGAAGGCCCTGAGGTTCGTTAAAGGTTTGAATGAGCCGCTACATGGGTTGGCGATAACCCACATTCCGATGGGCGCTACCTTTGAGAAACTGGTTGACATGGCGATTATGCATGAGGAAGAGAAGGATGCGAATGCTAATAAGGCACCGGAGAAGAAAGGAGACCAGAAGAAGCCACAACAACAAAAAAAGAAAGGCGGGAAGAACAATAATGGCAAAGGAAAGAAGAAGTGGTTTAATTGTGAAACACCAGGCCATCTGAGCAAAGACTGTAGGAAAAAGAAGAAGACTGTTTGTTTCCACTGTGGAGAGGCAGGTCATCTAGTTAAGGACTGCCCAAGGAAATAGGGGCAAGGGAAAAGAACTTCTGGAGGGCAGCTTCAGGCTCTCATGGCACCAGGTCAGGCGAGAGGGCAGATTCAGGGGGAGTTTTGTTCTAGGGGGAGCATTCAAATAGGAGGAATTCCACAATTCATTATCAAACACATTTAACATATTCAAAATCTTTTATTTTTTTGTTTGTCATCATCAAAAGGGGGAGACTGTTGTATATAACGGTGTTGTATACACAATTATATGATTTTTATTTGATGATAACAAACAAGTATTTTTTTTAAATGTGTTTGTTATTGTACTGTTACACCACATCACAGACAAAAATAGAATATTTATATTTAAACAGAATACTACTATACACGAATTTAAATATTCAAATAGTATTTTATTTAAAACTATTATTATATTTCAACATTCAAACAGTAAAAATTATATGACTCCACTATTTGTACACATTCACAGATATTACACATGATATTGTACTTGCAAATAAGTTGTATATAATAGACAAGTTTGTTTGAACACAATAAAATAATCTCTTATTTCAAACAAATTTGTTTAATACAAACATCAGTACAATTCTGTTGTTACACAGCTCCTCACTATAACACTCTGTCTATACATTTCATATATATATATATATATATATATATGTACAATCACTCAGTTTACATTTCAATTTACAGACACATTGACACTGATACATTGACACGTCTTCATATTGTCTTCATCTTCAATCTTCTGTCTTCACAACTCAGTCCAGTCATCATCTGCTTACCTATCACAATGAAACACACACAGAGTACACTGCAATAGAATTTAAACTGAATAAATGTGAATATAAATTTTATTTTAAAATTTTATTTGCCTCAGATTTCTGGTGTGTTTCTCATCATTTTCATGACTTGATCTGATTCATCTGAGTCTAGTCAATTTGTATATATAGCAGGGACAGGAAAATCCTTTCTAATGGTCTACATATACACACGTGTATAGGTATACATGTGTGCATTGCCACGCCAATCAGTATGCATCTGAGGAGTAGCCACAAGGACCATCTCAACTCAGTGCATATGAATATGGTCAAGAGTGTGCTTAGTCAACAGCAAAATTCAAAATGGTCGAGCATAAGAGAATACAAGTACACAACATGCCATGGTTTCAGCATGATCACAACATATGGCAGTAGGTGAGCAATATCAAGACAAATAAACACAAATATGCAAAATCTACATGAATGTCACAATGATACATGGCCAGAATATACATGGGTCTGCATGGACATTGGAGCAGCACTCAAAGAATGGGAATAGTGGTAACAGTAAAGTGCAACAAGTCAGAAAAGCAGTTAACACAAATAATATACATGATTGTATATAAGCTTGCACGGTACAACATAGTGGAAAGCTTCAACAATGAAACAATGCAGCAATACATAATTGTGTTGATCAGACACAAAAGTGGTGCATATACATGTTCAGGTTATATGAAAAGATCATGGCCAAACAGTTCTTGCTCAAGTACTTAAGTGGTGCATGAATACATATAAGTAACAACACAGCTGACTCATGTCAGCATAATGCAACTCAGTGGACAAGTGCAGCATGGAGGAAAAGATGCATGCACGTCAGTTTTTCAATCCTAGGCAGCTTACTTAGTCCAGAAAATTTACTTTCTGGTGCCAGTACAAAGCAATCAACATGAGGCATGTGCAAGTGGTTCATCAATTCAACAAGTATATATATATATATATATATATATATGGTGCAGCAGTGGCATACATAACAATGCTCACAGCTATATTAATCATAGCAGAACAATAGTGCAACTCAGGTGGAACCAAGTGTGCAAATGTGCATTTTTATAGCTCAATGCATGTCAATGAACAAAAGTTGCAAATATGACAATGTCAAAGATAGAGGCAGCTCAACATTTCAGTATGGAAATACACATAATTGCATGGTGATGAATGGGTGGTAATTGCAGATCCAAGTGAAGGAATATTTGCAAAGCCAAGAACAAGTAAATGGCGCATACAAGTTTCAGCAACATATACAAATTCTTTGATTTCTAGATTTCATGCAAATCAATATATGGACAAACCATGGTTCAGCTTAAATATGGTCAAAGAAATGTAATGAATTGGTGGTCATTCTCCAAAATTCTCATGAGCTAAATTCGGCTCAAAGTTTATTTCCAGAAAGTAATAACATTCAACATTCAAGAAGCATGATCAGGGAAATTTAAATTAAGCCTGTCAATGTCATATGTTCACATAAATGGATAAGTTACAAATCAGATTGTCAGCATTGGACAAAGGTTTTTAGGAAAGAAATCTTTTATTTGATCATGCAAACAATTTCGCAAACATGTCCAGAAATTAGGTCCATCAATGAACATATTTGGAAAGTTTATTTTCTGAAAATCAAGCATCATGATTCAAGAGGGAGCACAAAGTTTTCTTTCCAGAAATCATTTCATAAAGGCCAAAATCAGCAAGTGTTTTATTTGGCAATTTCTTTAAGGGGACCGCAAATTATTCTCCTAAGTTGCCATATCAAATCCAAGGAATCCAATTTCATTCATAGCCATGGAATCAAAAAGGGAAAGACAAGCAATCAGATCGAATCATTTATTTGTGAAATCAGAGATTTATTTTAGGGTTTTCTACCCTATATTAACACCCTATCATCCTCAGCATATGCTTGATCGAAAACCAACGCGACAATTGAAAGAAAGAAAAATCGAAGGAATCAAATCAGTAAAACTCACAATTTTCTTCCTGAGTGTTTTCGATCGAGCCAGAGAGAAATTCCAAATTGAACGAGCAAAGCCATCATAGAATCAAGCTTCAGAGTTATCACAACATCGTTTGATCAAGCCTTCGAATTGAGTTGGGAAGGATTTCAGAAATCCTAGGAAATCGCACCGCCATTTTTGTTTCCAGAGGAAAGCTATCAGGTCAAAGAAAAATAGGGTTTAACACAAAAGCAAACAGGTCGGCCAACATTTTGCTTAAGGGCTAAAAAAGGGATAACCCTTTTTTAACTCCTTGGGGTTTCAATTTCTTTTTAGTTTGTTTTTATTTTTGTTTTTAATTTTAGTTTTAAATTCAAACAATCAGTTCTAGAGTCTGTAAAATTTAGGTAGGTTTCAGTCAGGGTGTTGACTGACAGTTGACAGAGTCTGTAAAATCTGGGTTACTGGTTACAGGGTCGTAATCAGGGGAAATCTGATCGAGGGTATATCGATTAGTCTAGGGTTTTGAGCGTAGGGTTAGAATAGGAGCAGGGATTGCAAGTGTACATGGTCCTGTATGCGGGATCTATTTTAACACCTAGTAGAAACCTTAGGAATGCAGCAGTAGGCAAGATTTGCCGGAGCTGGGTATCTCTTTGTGTTATTTACTTTCCACATTTATTTACTCTGCTGTTATATGTGTTGCGATTAATTTTTTAATATCTGATAAATTATGATAAACCCTATTCACCCCCTCTAGGGTTAATCTTGATCCAACAAGGAGTATCAGAGCAGGTTATTTCTTTAACTCTAGAGTTATGGGTCATCCTAGTTGTAAACCGATAGAGAGACACTCCAGTTCATCTCCAACAATTTTCGATGGAATAGATTTTTTAAACTGGAAATCCAAAATGGAATTTTATTTAAAATCTATTAATATTAAATGTTGGGTTGTTGTTATCAATGGGTTTGATAGTGTAGATATTACTTTCAATGCTCATGCTATGAAAATTATATTTGATTATCTTAGTACTGAATAGTTTAATCTTATCTGTCATTGTTTATCTGCACAGGAAATCTGGGATACTCTCAATATGAAGTATGGAAGATCTAACAATCACAGCTCAAAACCAGATAAATTCAAATCAGATTCAGAGTTCTGCTTAACAGGATTTACAAATGAAAATTCAGATGGATCAAACGCTGGAGATTCAATAGACGATGAGACAGGAAATTTCTCATATGAAGGTTTAGTTTATATGTGTGCTGTTCTAACTAAGTCTATTGATAAACTCCAATCTAAAAATAAATCTCTGAAATCTAGGAATTCTGAGTTGATCAACAAAATTGATGATTTGGAATCAAAACTTGAACATTTTAAAAATTCTTCAAATTCTGATTGCAAAAATTGTTCGAAATTGAAAACCAATTTTGTTCATCTCAATAAAAAGGTTTGAAAAGGAAATTCTGATCTTAAGAGAAAACAAGATTGAGTTATCAAGTTTGAACAATCTTCTACAAAAGTAATTTGAAATTTTTATGACTGATATAAATTCCAAATTTGAAATTGCTGAAAAAGAAAATTTGATGAAATCCAATTTGATTTTGAAAGAACTTGAAATCGATATTGAAAAGTCCAAGAAATTTGAATTTAAAAGCCAAAAACATTTTGAACTTGAGATTTCAGAGTCCCAAGCCAAAATCAAATTACTTGAATTTGAAAATTTGGTTTTAAAACAACATGATACTGAAAGAAAGATCACTAATAATCGATTTTCTGATTTAATAAAAGAAAACAGTGATCTTAAATCCAAAATTCAACGATTAGAATCAACTTTGGATAAATTTTCTAATGGGGAGAAATCGTTGAACATGTTGTTGCAAAATCAGGCTTCTATTGGAAATAAATATGGTATTGGCTTTGAGAAAAATAATGTTTTTGAAAATGTCAATTCAAATGATTTTAAAAATCCTTCAAACTGCTTTGGAAAGAATCGATTTGAAAATTCTAACTCTGATAATCTCAAAGGATTTTTGAATCATAAACATGATGTGAATTTGTTTTATAATAATCCATTTGAACAATCCTGGATCCCAAAATGAAATAAAATGATTTTTGGAAAAACTAAATGAATTTAGGTTCCAAAGGGTACTCTAGTTGACTCTAACGGATTGTTATACAAACAGATCTAGGTACCAAAAGATGTGAACAAAAATGTGAGTGGTTTTACAACCTTTGTTAGACCACTCGATCCTTCAAATTGTTAGGTACCGAAGGAGGCCGAGAAACTGCTTTGCTAAAAAGAATCTGTTTCAAACTACTTCATATCATTGGATCATCCACGGTTCCTTTGCCAAGTCTGATGAGTTAGAGATTTATTTACGTCATTTTCAGGTATAATTTCTGAACTCATCTTTGTAAATATTTTTGTTCTTATTTTTATGTTTATTTCTCCTTCTACCTCTTCTTCTATTTTTTTGTTTTTGTTCTGTCACTGCCATATATTTTTGTCTTTCTTTTGTACTTTCTTAAACTTTCAATTGCAGTATTCATGGCCTTCTGGAAATTCACATTATTTGAATAGAACTCTGATATTTTTTTAACTTTCCAGATCTTGAATTTTAACTTTTTAAATATCTGCAATTGTTTTGAAGTTTATTTTCTAATTTCTGAATTCATAAGTGTTGATGTATTCTTACCATATCTTGAACACTGTTAATTTGAATTCTAAATTTTTGAAGATCTGAAAAACAATTGAAATTTCACACAAATCTGCTGTTTTGAGTTCCTTCTAATTCATTTTAGAAAAGCTTGAAATAATATACTCATTACAGCACACTGCTACTTCTCAGTTGTGATAATTTCATTGATTTTCAGATTTGCTTGGAAATGTTAAATTGTCTTGAATCTCAGTGATACATCTTGAAATCCTTTTTATATTCATGATCAGTGTGGTTGAAATTTGTTTATTCGAAATCATCTGAAATTCTTGATATTTTGAATTTCACACACCTCATAAATTTGAAATGATCTACCTTGTGTGAATGATTCATTATATTTCAAAATTGACATTGATTCAAGTGATTTCAAATAAATTATTTTGGATCATGAATATCTATCAAACTTGATGTAAATGATCTGAGTTTTTTCTTTGGGCTTGTCAGAAATACTTCTGAAAATTTCTTTAAAAATATGGTTTTAAAATTCTCTGTTATTTCATGATTATTTGGTTTGAATATCTGTTTGTTTAAAATCATTTAAAATTATTGATTTATTGAATCTCACACATATCTTGAATCTGAAATTAATAATCTGGAGTAATCGACTCATTGAATCTTGAATTTTTCTTATTCCTCAAATGATTTCAAATAAACGGTATTTTTAATCTTGGATCATGAATGATCTTTTGTGACCATCATTCTACCAAGTCTGATTTGAACTGATTCTTGTGTTGCTCTGATATTGGTTTGAAAATATTTTGGAAATTACTTGTTTTTGATCTGATTGCTGCTCTGATACATGTGCATAATCTATTATCTTATCTGATTAGACTTTGTGATTAACATTCTATTTGTCCGTGATATCCTGGTTGTCTTCAGTATCTTGTTAGAATCCTCAATATTGGAGACACCAATTGGTATCAGAAGTGCTAAATTTCTTTTGTATACATTTTAATCCCTCTTGTTCTGTATAGTTATTCATACTCCACTTGTAATTGATTTTCAATTTTAAAATTATTTGTTGATTATTCACTTAGAAATTGAAATCAATATCCAAATTGAACTATATTTATAATTCATCAAAATTATTATCAGACTTTGAAATTGTGATGAATTGTGACTGCAATATATTTCACAACAAGAGGATATTTTAGTTAGATTTTTCATGATGGTTGAACATTTATTATAATATCTTTGAATTGGCAATTATTTCACAACCATCTTCATTATCCTTCATCTTTCTACCATCCATCGTGATTTAATAATAATGTGGAGAGTTCATTTTTAAAAAAAAAATCATCTTGAATAAACAACAAAAATATTTGTGATAGAAATTGGACTATGTTATTATTTAGAATTAGTGATAATTGAAAATTTTCAGTGATCCCTATACAGTCAATCATATTTCATAATACAATTAATTTATAAATTTATTTCACAGTCCATTTCTGTACCTACCACATTTCTATCATACATATTGGTTGTATATACAGAGGAGTTTTTTTTATTTTAAGCTGAAAATGATAAAATATATAATTAATACATAAGTGTGTCTCTAACCTCATTTAAAAATCCAAGCTCTGGTTATGCATGGTTATGAGACAACTTATAATTTAAGCTGCGACTGATCTCATTTAAAAATCCAAGCTCTGGTTATGCGTGGTCAGTGTACTATTAAATAAAATAAAAAGAAAAAGGAAATAATGCGCTATAAATTAAAATTAATATGAAATTCTCCTTGGCGTATAAAAATCAGTTTATCAATCCATTTTCTAATCTGTGAAATGTATTAATATTTTATGACGTATTATGATTTGTTGATTGATAGCTATTGGGATTTGAGATTACACGATTTTGTCACTTAAATTGAATTATTAATTATAGTCCAGATCCACCATTGGCTTTGAATTTCATTTTTTATAAAAATTCTTTTGAAAATAATTTAAATCCATTTTTTTATAACTCTCCCAATTTTTTATAAAATTCATCGTAAATCTGTCATCTTCTACAATGTGAAATATGCCATTTTTTTTTTTGAGGAAAACGGGTGTGTAGCGGGCACTACACAGCCGGTTACGCGTAGATGCAAAAGAGCTAGTAATAATATCTGGTTGACAGGCCCAACCAGTAGCAGTCTAAGAACAGACCAAGATGGTCATATAAAGTACAGTCTAAAGAGTACTATTAAGATGTACATAATGCAACCACAACACCGCTAAGTGATAAGAACACTACCAAAATAGAGCTACATACATAAACTTCGTTCCAACCAGATCACAGAGGAAAAAGCGAGCTGCTTTCTTCAGATCCAGGCGAGCGAGGCTGGGGGAGGGAGAGTCTGAAACGAGCGTGCCTGGCCGAGCCTGTCCATAATTCGAAGAGATGCAGAATATGAAAACAAGTTCCCCAGAATAACTTTTTGGGTCTTCCGAATACGCATGCATTTCGTTCTAACCAGATACACCAGGAGAAGATCGCTACCAGAGAGTCAATCGAAATATGCCATTTGTTATCAGTTTATTATGATTTTTGTTTGACTGATTGAGATTTATGATGACGGTTCTTCCTCTTAAGATGAAATTATACTTTTTAGTCATTCTTTATCTATATTTTAATTTCTGTATCCTTTTGATGATAACAAAAGGGGGAGAATGGGTTGAGATTTTGATTTATGAATGAATATTTTATAAATATTTTAATTTTGAAAGTTAATTTTTTTAACACCCTATTCACTCATGCACAGTTCTAGGGGGAGTTTTGATATAGGGAGAGCAATCAAATAGGAGAAGTTCCACAATTCATTATCAAAAACATTTAACATATTCAAAATCTTTTATTTATTTGTTTGTCATCATCAAAAGGGGGAGATTGTTGTATATAACGGTGTTGTATACACAATTATATGATTTTTGTTTGATGATAACAAACAAGTATATTTTTTTAAATGTGTTTGTTATTGTACTGTTACACCACATCACAGACAAAAATAGAATATTTATATTTAAACAGAATACTACTATACACGAATTTAAATATTCAAATAGTATTTTATTTAAAACTATTATTATATTTCAACATTCAAATAGTAAAAATTATATGACTCCACTATTTGTACACATTCACAGATATTACACATGATATTGTACTTGCAAATAAGTTGTATATAATAGACAAGTTTGTTTGAACACAATAAAATAATCTCTTATTTCAAACAAATTTGTTTAATACAAACATCAGTACAATTCTGTTGTTACACAGCTCCTCACTATAACACTCTGTCTATACATTTCATATATATATATATATATATATATATGTGTGTGTGTGTGTGTGTGTGTGTGTACAATCACTCAGTTTACATTTCAATTTACAGACACATTGACACTGATACATTGACAAGTCTTCATATTGTCTTCATCTTCAATCTTCTATCTTCACAGCTCAGTCCAGTCATCATCTGCTTACCTGTCACAATGAAACACACACAGAGTACACTGCAATAGAATCTAAACTGAATAAATGCGAATATAAATTTTATTTACCTCAGATTTCTGGTGTGTTTCTCATCATTTTTCATGACTTGATCTGATTCATCTGTGTCTAGTCAATTTGTATATATAGCAGGGAAAGGAAAATCCTTTCTGATGGTCTGCGTATACACACGTGTATAAGTTTACACGTGTGCACTGCCACGCCAATCAGTATGCATCTGAGGAGTAGCCACAAGGACCATCTCAACTCAGTGCATATGAATATGGTCAAGAGTGTACTCAGTCAACAGCAAAATTCAAAATGGTCGAGCACAAGAGAATACAAGTACACAACATGCCATGGTTTCAGCATGATCACAACATATGGCAGTAGGTGAGCAATATCAAGACAAATAAACACAAATGTGCAAAATCTACATGAGTGTCACAATGATACATGGCCAGAATATACATGGGTCTGCATGGACATTGGAGCAGCACTCAAAGAATGGGATTAGTGATAACAGCAAAGTGCAACAAGTCATAAAAGCAGTCAGAGCAAATAATATACATGATTGTATATAAGCTTGCATGGTACAACATAATGGAAAGCATCAACAATGAAACAATGCAGCAATACATAATTGTGTTGATCAAACACAAAAGTGGTGCAGATACATGTTCAGGTTTTATGAAAAGATCATGGCCAAACAGTTCTTTCTCAAGTACTTAAGTGGTGCATGAATACATATGAGTAACAACACAGATGACTCATGTCAGCATAATGCAACTCAGTGGACAAGTGCAGCATGGAGGCAAAGATGCATGCACATCAGTTTTTCAATCCTAGGCAGCTTACTTGGTCCAGACAATTTACTTTCTGGTGCCAGTACAAAGCAATCAACATGAGGCATGTGTAAGTGGTTTATCAATTCAACAATTTTATATATATGGTGCAGCAGTGGCATACATAACAATGCTCATATCTATGTTAATCATAGCAGAACAATGGTGCAACTCAGGTGGAACCAAGTGTGCGAATGTGCATTTTTTTTCTAGCTCAATGCATGTCAATGAACAAAAGTTGCAAATATGACAATGTCAAAGATAGAGGCAGCTCAACATTTCAGTATGGAAATACACATAGCTGCATGGTGATGAATGGGTGGTAATTGCAGATCCAAGTGAAGGAATATTTGCAAAGCGTAGGCAAGTAAATGGTGCATACAAGTTTCAGCCACAAATACAAATTCTTTGATTTCCAGATTTCATGCAAATCAGTATATGAACACACCATGGTTCAGCTTAAATATGGTCAAAGAAATGTAATGAATTGGTGGTCATTCTCCAAAATTCTCATGAGCTAAATTCGGCTCAAAGTTTATTTCCAGAAAGTAATAACATTCAACATTCAAGAAGCATGATCAAGGAAATTTAAATTAAGCCTGTCAATGTCATATGTTCACATAAATGCATAAGTTACAAATCAGATTTTCAGCATTGGACAAAGGATTTTATGCAAAAAATCTTTTATTTAATCATGCAAACAATTTCGCAAACATGTCTAGAAATCAAGTCCATCAATGAACATATTTGGAAATTTTATTTTCTGGAAATCAAGCATCATGATTCAAGAGGGAGCACAAAGTTTTCTTTCTAGAAATCATTTCATAAAGGCCAAAATCAACAAGTGTTTTGTATGGCAATTTTTTTAAGGGGACCGCAAATTATTCTCCTGAATTTCCATATCAAATCCAAGGAATCCAATTTCATTCATAGCCATGGAATCAAGAAGGGAATGCCAAGCAATCAGATCGAATCATTTATTTGTGAAATTAGAGATTTATTTTAGGGTTTTCTACCCTATATTAACACCCAATCATCATCGGCATATGCATGATCGAAAACCAACGTGACAATTAAAAAAAATCGAAGGAATCAAATCAGTAAAACTCACATTTTTCTTCCTGAGTGTTTTCAATCGAGCCAGAGAGAAATTCCAAATTGAACGAGCAAAGCCATCATAGAATCAAGCTTCAGAGTTATCACAACATCATTCGATCAAGCCTTCGAATTGATTTGGGAAGGATTTTAGAAACCCTAGGAATTTGTACCACCATTTTTGTTTCCAGAGGAAAGCTATCGGGTCAAAGAAAAATAGGGTTTAACACAAAAACAAATAGGCCAACCAACATTTTGCTTAAGGGCTAAAAAAGGGATAAACTTTTTTATTTCACTCCTTGGGGTTTCAATTTCTTTTTATTTTTGTTTTTAATTCGAGTTGTAAATTCAAACAATCAGTTCTAGAGTCTGTAAAATCTAGGGAGGTTTTAGTCAGGGTGTTGACTAACAGTTGACAGAGTATGTAAAATCTGGGTTACTGGTTATAGGGTCGTAATCAGGGGAAATCTGATCGAGGGGATATCGATCAGTCTAGGGTTTTGAGCGTAGGGTTAGAATAGGAGCAGGGATTGCAAGTGTACATGGTCTTGTATGCGGGATCTGTTTTAACACCTAGTAGAAACCTTAGGAATGCAGCAATTGGCAAGATTTTCCGAAGCTGGGTATCTCTGTGTGTTATTCACTTTCCGCATTTATTTATTCTGCTCTTATCTATGCTGCGATTAATTTTTTAATATCTGATAAATTCTGATAAACCCTATTCACCCCCTCTAGGGTTAATCTTGATCCAACAGGTGGTTCGGCTCATCTTTCTATGATTTTTGGGGATTTGAGAGTGCCTATCTTGGGTGTTGGGTTTGAATGCAACACCTTTGTTCTTGGCTTCATGGGCTACGGCTTGATTCTAGGTATGGATTGGCTAACTAGATACGGTGCCATCCCAGATTGTGAAAGAAGGGTAGTTAGATTGTTGACTCATTGTGGAAAGACCCTTGATATTTCTTGTGACCCTAGAGGTCCGGTAATGCTTAGCTACCTAGAATCTTTAGACGCATCCAATGATGATTTGAAATTTGTTCGTGTGGTCTGTGAATATAGTGACGTCTTCGATGAAGTTCGAGGTTTACCCCTGAGGCGCGAGATAGACTTTCAAATATATCTAGTAGATAATGCAAAGCCAGTTGCATTACCAGTGCGCCACATGGCTTCGAGAGAGAGAAGAGAACTCAGTAAGCAAGTGAAAGAATTGCTTGAGAAGGGGTTCATAAGAAGTATTTCGGAGTGGGGTGCTCCAGTCGTTTTTGCTACAAAAGCTGATGGTTCACTTAGATTGTTCATGGACTATAAAGAGCTGAATAAGCTAACAAAGAAGAACAGGCACCCATTGTCGAGGATAGACGATTTATTCGATCAGTTGGTGGGTGCTTCAGTTTTCTCGCAACTGGATTTAGCGACAGGGTTTCATTAGCTAAGGGTGGCTGAAGATAGCATCGATAAGACTTCCTTTAGAACTCCTGACGGTTTCTTTGAGTGGCTCGTCATGCCTTTGGTTTGACGAATGCACCCGCATACTTTGTTGACTTAATGAGTAGGGTGTATAGGGAGTTTCTAAACAAGTTTGTGGTAGTCTTTGTAGATGATATTATGGTTTTCTCTAAAAATGAAGAAGAGCATGCCCTATATCTTAGGGAAGTCTTAGAGACCCAACGAGCGCATCAGCTAAAAGCTAAGTTCTCCAAGTGCCATTTTTGGAGAAAAGAAGTGAGGTCTTAAGACACGTGGTCTCTAGGGAAGGGATAGTTGTGGATCTCGCCAAGGTGGTGGCAATCCAAGATTGGAAAACTCCTAAGAACGCAACAGAAGTAAGAAGCATTTTAGGGCTGGCTGGCCATTATAGGGAGTTCATTAACTACTTCGCGAAGATATCAGGCCCTCTCACTCGATTAACGAAGAAGAATTTGGCTTTTACTTGGGACGTTGACTGTGACGATGCTTTCCAACGTCTGAAGAGGGTTTTGACGACAGCTCCAGTTTTAGTTTTTCTAGATGGGAGTAAGACATTCACTGTATATACCGATGCTTGCGGGATAGGGCTTGGCGCAATTTTAATGCAAGAGGGAAGGGTGATATGCTATGATTTAAGACAGTTGAAAGCCCACGAGAAAAATTACCCTACCCACGACTTAGAGTTGGCAGCCATAGTTTTTGCACTTAATTTATTGCGTCATTATTTGCTTGGCAATAGGTTTGAGTTGTATACAGACCATAAGTTGCTAAAGTTTCTCTCAGAAGGACCTAAACTTGAGGCAACAAAGATGGATGGAGTTTTTGGCATCCTACGATTTTGAGATCGCATATACCCCTGGCAAGGGTAACGTTGTAGCCGATGCCTTAAGTAGAAAGAAGTTAACTTTAAGTCCTTTGTTCGTAGAGCGGCAGAGTTTGGAGTATATATCATACTTTGACTTCAGACCCTCTATCGATTATGTACCCGGATTATTGGCATCGTTAGAGGTGCAACCTACACTTTTGGGTCGAGTTGGAGAGGCACAGCGAAATGACCCACAGTTGGTTGAGATAGTAGGCAAGCTTATAGGAGGGGAGTCCTTGATTCATCTTGATAGATATGTTATAGATAAGAGAGGTTGGCTACGTAGGGATGGAAGACTTTGCATACCACAAGACGAGAGTTTGAAGAAGGCAATTCTTGAAGACTCACATCGCTCTAAGATGACCATACATCCTGGTGGTGATAAGATGTATAGGGATATGAAGCGAGTTTTCTTTTGGGCCAGAATGAAGAAGGACATGGCCGAGTTCGTTGCTAGATGCTTAGTGTTCCAACAAGTCAAGGCGAAGCAAAAGAAGCCTGGAGGTTTGATCCATCCCTTAGAGATTCCTCTTTGGAAATGGGAAAGCGTTTCCATGGATTTTGTAGATGGGTTACCAAGATCAAGGAAGGGTAATACGGGGATTTGGGTAATTGTAGACAAACATACCAAAAGTGCCCATTTTATTCCCGTTAAAAGTAGAAGGACCACCGCGTGGTTAGCATCTGTTTACCTTCAAGAGATAGTTCGTTTGCACGTCATACCCCCTAGCATTGTGAGCGATAGAGATCCCATTTTCACATGCGAATTTTGGAAAAGCTTACAATAGGCGGTTGGAACGCAATTATGCTTAAGTACCGCTTATCACCCTCATACGGACGGCCAGACTGAGAGAGTAAATCGAGTTCTAGAAGACCTTCTGAGACTATGCATCCTAGACTTTGGAGGAACATAGGAAGAACACTTTCCACTAGTGGAGTTCGCCTATAATAATAGTTTTCAGGCTAGCACTGGCATGGCACCTTTTGAGGCTCTTTATGGGTGACTGTGCCGATCACTTACATGTTGGTGGGAATCCATTGATAAGGTTTTGCTTAGACCCGACATGATTAGGGAGACTTCAGAGAAGATAGACCTGATTCGATGGCGAATGAAGACGACGCAGGACCGACAGAAGCCATATGCTGATAGGAGATGAACCGATCTTGAATTCAATATTGGGGACATGGTTTTTGTTAAGGTGTCACCGTTAAGAAACATAGTCCATTTTGGATCAGTAGGGAAGTTGGCACTGAGGTTCGTAGGACCATTTCCAATTACGGAGAGGATTGGATAGATGGCGTATAGAGTAAAGTTACCATAGAAGCTCAGCGGAGTTCATGACATGTTTCACGTTTTGCATTTGCGTAAGCGTTTACACGATATGGCAGAAGTGGTAGAGCCGAGCACGCTCGAAGAAGTGGAAGTAGAGCGCAATGCCATGATCAGACGAGCTCCTACATGCATTCTCGGATCAGAGGTCAAAAAGCTTCGCAACAAAGAGGTCAAGTTGGTCAAAGTGCAATGGGGAGATGATCAAAGAGACGCGACTTGGGAGACGGAAGACGAAATGTGTACGTTGTACCCTTTCCTTTTTGAGGGTATGTTTTAATTTCTCCTTTTTCTACCGCTTTGTTGACACTTGCCCTATCTTTTAGTATTATCTTTGCGATGACATCTTCGATCTTTAGTTAGGAAGAACCCTATGGTTGCAAACATGTGTTTGAGACATGTTATGTTTGGTGGATGCAAGTGGATGCAAGTGGTTGCTAGTGATTGCTCGTGGATGCATATACACACACATTAGGCACTAGATCGGCTCAATCACCTTCATGTTGCATATAAATGCGTGTGCATATCTAAATTAATGGATGTATAATGGTTGTGTTATCATATGGATGCTGCATTTTGATGAATGGTTGTGCACACATGTAGAAATAATATGCATCGATATGATTCTTTCGCATACATAATGGACGCATGGCACTATCATCATTTGCATTAAGGAGGTCAACTGAATCAGTGGACTGCCTGATCTTTGCATTAGATAAGGAACATGTACACACATTTTTGCATAAGTTCATATAGCATTAGAAATTTCTTTAAGGACAATGGATGCTTGTGGATGATGGTTGAGTAGATGGATAATTGGTTGGTAGGATACATTCTTCTTAACTTAGAGATTTCGAGGACGAAATCCTTTAAGGAGGGAAGAATGTAACACCCCATAATTTTATAACATTAAAATTCACAAATTAAAGTATACTAAATTTTTAGAATAAGAATTAAGTGAAATGGGTTGCGCTATTATGCTCATCTCAAAATTTTGGGTCAAGATAGACATTTGGTTTGCATAAAACGGATAACTTATGAAGAAGTTATTAAGCCTTGAAGTTTGTATGCATATGAGAGATTCAAAAAAGTTCAAAATAGCGAATCGGGATGGGGAATAGCCGAACCACACCATTTTTGGAGTCGACCCGAGCTCCATTGGGTCGACTAGGGGTCGATCCAGGGTGTTTGGCTGTCAACCCGTGGCCCGATTCGCCCTAAGGGCTAATGTCGCATCTGAGTGGTCCTGATGGTTCTGGTTATCCCTAGGTTAATCTGACGGCTCTTATTAAATTAAACTTCTATAAAAACACTCCTAAACCCCTAACCCTAATCACATTAATTCATAACAAGAGCCTCCATGCCGTCAATGGAGAACCTAGAGTAGCCGCCATACACTTTCAACCCTAAAGCAAGATAGAAGCTTGAATCAAAATCAAATCAAATCCAAATAACGATTAGTCTTCATCAAAGGCGAGCAATTCAATTTTAGAATACAGATCCCAGAAAGACAAGACTATTCTTTTTAATTGTGAGTATGATAGCTTTCACAAAATAATTAATTAATTTAATTATGATAAGATATAATTGGGATTATGAGAATATGATTTTGAATCATGTGATTTAAATTATATTTATGTTTGTGGTGTTGAATCATATGATAGTCTTATGCAAGTTGGATCATATTTTAGTTCTTATGTGAATCTTATGCAAGTTGAATCATATATCTTATGCAAGTTTGTGATGATTGGATCATGTATTCATGTATGAATCTTATGCAAGTTTGGGTTGTTAAAATATATGTGAGACATGTATATGCATATGCTAGTTTCTATGGCATTAACCTTTATGTCTAGATCCATATGCAAGTTTACATCTTTATGTTTAGATCCATATGCAAGTTTACATCTTTATGTTTAAATCTATATGCAAGTTTACATCTTTATGTTTAGATCCATATGCAATTTCACACCTTCATGTTTGGATCTATAGCAGTACATAAGTTATGCAAGTTTATGCCCATTACCTATGCTAGTTTTGTATCATATGCTAGTTTGAATGAAATTCATATGCAAGTTATTGGCTATGTAATATTATGTCATGATCCTTAGATCTATTTTATGTGTTATGTGATGTTGTTTTTCTTTTTATAAGTTAGACTATTTGTAAGTCTAACATATGTCATATGAAAACGTACAAATAGCGTGGGGATGATGCGATAATATTGAATATACATAAATTGTGAATTGGCATAAAATGGCCTTAAAAGGCATATAATTAATTTGAGACATTAATTGGCATAATTGGTATTTATGGGCATAATTTTAAGAGAGAATTATGGACATAAATAAATTTGGAATTTATTGACAAATTTGAATAGGGATATTAATCCAATTTGGAGTTAAATAAAGATGTGTAATAATTAACTGCCTAAGACACGAGGTTAGACTCTTTTGTGGTGTAAGACTGCCCTGACCCGCCCGACAAATCCAGCAGCCACAAATGCCAGTCTAATGTGAGAGGTCAAAAGCACGAATTAAATGCGTAACAATTGTAAAGACACGAGGTTAGGCTCGTTTGTGGTATAAGACTGCCCGGACCCGCTCGGCAAATCCAGCAACTGCAAATGCCAGCCTAATGTGGGAGGCCTTTACAAGGTTACGGTTCTAATGGATTAAGTAACACTTAACCAGATAAACATGTGGTGGGACATGGGGTGTTAAGTGGGTGCCTTGGGTGGCATGTGAAATTAAGTGGGTGCCTTGGGTGGCATGTGAAATACGATTAGATGCACTTAACCAAGATTGAAACATGTAAGAAGACATGAATAAGAATGGGGTTAAGTGGGGAAACCTTAGTGGGGACCAAGCATAAGTGGAAGGCTTGTGTCAAGCATGGGGGGCCTTTTCAAACCAGTAACCCATTAAGTGTCTTTGTGAGCTCGATCCAAGTCGAGGACGGGACATGCTTACTGGATTTGATTGTAAGAGGTCAAAACGGGTTAGCGGTGGCAACGCAAGTCCAACGGGGTCATGTGCGTGCATGGGCTCGGGCTGGTAGGTAAGACGTTGTCGCATCGTGTAGATATAAGCCGTGCATCTTTGGTGGTATTGGGTTGCCACTTTGGGGGTGATACACCCCACTGTGGGACCAGCACGAGTATCTACGAGTTAGGGAGCCGATCGAATGGGGGTAGTGGGTACAACTAGTGGAGATAGGGGCAGACGGCACCTATGAAGGAAGCTTGGGGTACACGAAACTACCATTATCATTATTAAGTTCTTTAGGCGGGATCAACTTTTAGGGTGACTAGTGGTGGTGCAGTATAGTAATTATCCTATAGTGATTAGGAACGAGATTAACGCCAGAATATTCCTCTTATTTGCTTTGTCATGCCCACTTGTTTCATGGTCATATCTTATCTTACCAGTTTATGCCTTATCCTAGTTACTTTAATAATTATATTGTTAAAGTTATTATACTCTCCAGACTTTATGTCTGACCCTTGTTTTCGCTTCTTTTCTTCCTCCTCCCCCACCCCGGTTCTCAGGGTGGGACTAGTACTAGTGGAGCTTGATCTCAGATCTCTTTCTCTCTCTTTTGGAAGTGCTTGGATTGCTGAAAGTAAAGTTCAGCTCATCTCTTTTATGGCTACTTGTGTTGGGGTTTATGCTTTTTATTTTATGTACTCTGAAACAATTTATCAAGATGGATATTAAGTGTACTTGGTTTATGAAGTTGTTGTAATCAAATTATTTCTCCGCTGCAATAAAAGTTGTTTTAAATTTTCCAAGTACCATTATTTATATCTGTCTTGTTATATTATGTTCTATACACTAAATACACTCCATGGAAGTTAATGCATTCCCTTTGTGAGTGACATTAATGGATGTGGGGTGTTACAGATAAAGCCATGATGCCATTTTGGTGGGTTAAGACAAACTAGTTACAGGCCAAACAAAAATGCATGTAGGAGGCAATACTTCCCTTTTTAAACATATCCTCACCTGAGCGCATATATATATATATATATATATATATATATATATATATATATATATATATATATATATATATATATATATATATATATATATATACACACACACACACAAAGGTCAATACACTATCTTCATTTTTCAATCATTGGTTAAATTAAATACATGGCACTACTTAGAATAGGAAAAATGTGTATTCATCTTTCTCTTTTTTTTTATAGAGCAACACTTCGTACATGAAAATTCGAAGGGGCGAATGCTCGAAGCTACAGGCGCATGCATGGCACCATTCCATAGTTACAAGTTTAACCAAAGACACAAAGAAAAGCAAATATATCAAGCATGTATCCTAAATTTCATAAAGCAGACATGTATAGATACAGTTTTATAATATGGTTCCATTTTAGCATACAAGGTGATAAGTACATAATTTGTGATAATTAGCAAGTGCTCCCATTTCGGTAACTACACATATTTAAGAACTCAAGACATGTATAAATATATCTATACTTACAAACCAAATAATGGTATGCAATCTTGCATGAAAATATAAATTTAAACTGTTTAGTCCGTAACAGGATAGGCCTAAGGTCATAAATTCCAATTGTGTTGATATAGTCAATGTCTCATATATTAAATTTACTGAGATGTACTGATGCCAAATAGAACAGGTGGGCGGAACATAAAAAAATACAAAGTGCCCATACTCAAGAAATATACAGGCACGAACAAGATTAGATGGTCATGACTCATACATGACATTCATATAACAACATTGAACGCAGATCAAGCCAATACAGCAACAAATACAAAAATCAACATCCCAAACAATCAAAAATTAACTGTTCCATTTACTTCAGTTACTAAAGTTAATAAGCTTGAATCAAAAATTAATCACGAACAAATACTTACATTAAATCAACGAATAGGAAGCATTCAAGAGATGAAGCTCACAGCAGGGGCAAACTGCTATTTCAATTCCAGTGCAGTGTTAGGCATCAACAATAGCGACTTCGATTGTGGAATAATGAGCCTTCGATTTGAGGACTAATTTTTTTTTTTTTAAAATGCTCATATCTAGAGGAGGAGGAAAATGCAAGAGAGGGCAGAAGATAAGAGGAAAAGTATATGAACATACAAGGAAGTGTTGGTTTATATAAACAAAAAGGAGAGCAGGCAAATTGGAAAGAACGTGGTGAATCACCATTCCAATTATAACGTTGGAATATTCCTCTTCGTTCATCAACTCAGCACTAAGCATATTGTTTACATTATATCTTTTTTTTTTTGAACCATGCGTTTCTTTCTCTCTCTGTTTTTTTATATAGAAACGTGGCTTGCATTGGTTTTGGACATGGACCGCATGCATGCATTATAAATGAGATAATAAATGGTATATGTCTATATGCTTCCCACTAAACAATTGAAAAGATCATTTTGCTTTCTCTTTGTAAACGTGACCAAGTAATTTGCTCATTAATTCAAATTAAATGTGAGCATTAATTTGCATCATGCATATATACAACACGTTTTGCTTTTCTTTGTATGTAACGACCCGCATTCTACGCATTGAAGGATCGTAGAATATTTATTTCTTTCACATACGAAGTCGTATGGTCATGTAACTTTGGGAGACGACTATTGGGGTCTTTTCCCATGTTCATGATTTTTGCCGATTTTTAAATGACCGTTTTGCCGCTATCTGATATTATTTTGGCCATAACTTTTGACTGGTAAGGAGTTTTGACCTCAAACAACTTTCATTAGATTCGGATGATGGTTTATCTTTCCGTAGAGTGGTCACATTAGCCAAACGGACTCACCATTTGGGAGATATGGCTGAAACAATGTTTAGAAGGTGAAAAATAGCTTAATCGGGCCTAATTAGGGTGATTAGCAAGAGGGCCCATAACCCATTTCGGGATTAAGATTATGGGAGGGCTGAGATGAGTTAGTAAATTATTTTTATTTCATTTCTTAGCCGCCATTTACAACCTTTGAATCCTAGCAATGGCCTCCACTTGCTAAAGCACCCCAAATCACCTTCTCATCGCTAATTAAGCCAAAGTTACATCAAACCAAGGCAAATTAGCATCAAATTGGGAATAGAGCTGCTGTGTTGCATAGAGATTCAACCCAAATCAGATAATATTTCAGATCTATAGTTTGTTTGTGGCCAAGGTGAGTGATTAGCATTGTTTTTACACTAATTATGGTTAATTATGGGTAATTAGTGTTAATTAGCGAATTTATGTATTAATAAATTCTGGAAAAATGTTTAGAAATTCTTAAACACCATTTTAGCCTCTGTTAGACGTTTGGATTAATTTGGTTAAGTTTTGCTAATCCTATCATTAGATTTGCTTAAACATGCTTAAGGAGAAAATATGGGTTTTGGGTAGATTTGATCCATTTTGACATATCAAATGGTTGTTTTGGTGTTTGTGGGTCAATTCTATATGTTGCTATGGCTGTATGGTATGCTTTGTGATTGATTAGAACAGTCAGAATAGTCGAAAATGTCGTCGTATAGCGTAAAATAGTCAAAGGAAGAGTTGCAGGAATTTGACTCAAACCAGATCAGATCGGTGGAGGGCGACCCAACCCGCCCGTGAAGAACCCCATTCCTACGAATCGCTGGTGGAACCAAGAAGCTTGATGGCGGCGACCCAACACTCTCCTGCTCAAGTACCATGAACGGATCAACTGAAGGGCGAGTACCACGACCCGACCCGGAGAGGTTGCCACGAACCACTGATGGACCCCTGACCCGAACCAATGGGTGCTCACGATCCAAACCAAATGAGTTGACATGGACGCATTGATCTGGAGCATGCCATCACGACCCAACCCGTATGGAGCACAACAAGTCGCCCCATGCACCACGAACCGGCCCAAACTAGATGGAAATCAAACCGATGGGTGACTACGATCCGAAGCAAAGTGAAGTGAAGGACCAAACCGATCCGGAGGAGTCCAAAACCCGAGATGCAAAGGTAGTCCAAATGGGAAGTATAACTCATGATCCAGTTGGGAACCAATGAGTTAACTTCATGAGTTGGTCTTTGCTGTGGGACGTGTGCTAAGGCATTGTCGACGTCCATAGCTTTGATTCACCACCGAGAGACGATTGTTAGGCTACGGATCAGTGCAGTGGGGTAGTTATTACTCCATGGGGAAGAGTGGTCGTAGCATGGGTATGAGCCAGTGCAATGGAGTCGTTGTGACTTCATGGGGTAGAGTGGACATAGCAAGGACTAGTGGCTATGGATCGGCGCAGTAGAGTCGCCATGACTCCATGGGTACAGTGATCATAGCAAGGATATGGATGATCAAAGCGGTGGATATCATATGCTTTACGTACTGAGTAAGAGATGTGAGGATGATTGCTATGCTTGATTGTTTGACATCACTATGACGTGCACACCCCCCTCCCCCGTATCTTTACACTATATGTTAGTGTCACATTTGAGTATTGTACATCTTGTTGTGCTAACTCTTTGGTTGTAGGTCCAGGTTCAGGTATGGTTTAGTATACCTGTTATTGTTCTGTTTTGTTGCTTATCGCTCATACCAGACTTTTGTCTGAACCAGAGTTTTATGTCTCTTCTTATTACTCTGGGTGCTCTGAAACGGGCAGACTAGAGACATGTTAGCTGGTTGTGCACGAGTAGCTATCTGAAGACGAGCTGGAGGCTTACGCGTACTATTCTCTATATATTCTCCCTGTGTCGCTGTTGGTCACTACTTTGGACATTAGTTGTGTACCTTTCCTTTCTTTTGTTTTAGAGATAGTTTAAAGTTGTAATAATGATGAAGTGAAACATAAGCTGTATTTGGATTTTCCGCTGCTACGATGTTTAGTTTTCAGCTTATGCACTGTCTCGCCTGTTTTTATGTCAAAGTATGTTATTATTGTATTTTATTCCATGCGCTATGAGATATGCTACAGTTTCTTTTTTAGTCCACTGTTAAGTTTCCTTTCCTTTCTTTGGCGACCATCCCGTGCAAGTTGGACATTGGCACAGCGCACTTTCATTGGAAATGTCGAATGGTGTAGGGCGGGTCGTCACATTTGGTATCAGAGCTCTAGGTTGGGTAGTTAACCTAGGGAAAGACACCAGGGAGAGATAGGATACATATATAAGAGCGCGTATTTGTGATATTTTGGTTTTCAAAAGCTATATATATACTATTAGTATATTTAAGGATGAAGTCGCATTGCACTGGCACCACTAAAGAGATGGTTAATCGTTTTCTCCTTACATATTGAACGATGAGCGAATATACTAGAGCTACTGGTAGAGGAGCTAATAATGGGAATGCTCTTGATATGAGGACGATGTTCACTAACTTCATGAGAGAGATGCTTTGAAATGTGCAAGGAGCAGTTCCCAATGCTGCAAATGGTGGTGGTGCAGCGGTGCAGGCGCTTAGGGCCGATTTCGCCAAGCTATGCAGGGATTACACTGGTCTTTGTGGAAAGCCATTCCACGGAACGGAATCGGCTACAGAAGTTCAGGATTGGTTGCATAGCTTTGACCGTATCTTCGAAGACTTGGGTATCGAGGATGCGACGAAGAGAAAGCTAGCATCCCATAAGCTGCAAGGACGGGCGATGAATTGGTGGAATGCTATTAAGGCAGCTACTCCAGAGGATCAAGTTACATGGGATCAGTTCAAGACCCGCTTTAGCGATAAATTCATCCCAGCTGTCCAGAATTTAGAATTGTTTAGGAAATTTCTGGAGCTTAAGCAGAATGGTAGGGCAGTCTTGGAATATATTGCTGAGTTTGATACTTTATCGAAGTATGGATCATCTCTTGTCGACACTCCCGAGAAGAAAACTGAGAAGTTCATAACATGCTTAGATCAATACTTGCGGGAAAGGCTTATAAACCACATCAATGAGACGTTTGAATCGATTGTTGGGAAAGCATTGAGGTCAGAGAGCCTTTATCCTAAGCCCAAGACTGAAGCCGTTGTTGCATCTGCAGAGGGGCCAAAGCCGCAAGCAAGCAGTGGAGGAAAGAATATTTCTCATAACAAAAGGAAGCAAAACCAAGCTAAGGATAGTCTAAAAAAGAGTAAGAAAGATGTTCAGTGCTTTAGCTATGGCAAGAAGGACCATTATGTTAACGAATGTTAAGCGAAGCCAGTGGACAGGAAGTGCTTCAACTATGGCCAAGTGGGACATCACAAGGATAAGTGTCCGCAACCCCCTAAAGAGAAGCAGATTGTGAAAGCATATGCTCTTAATGTTGTTCCTTCTTCGTCGAATGCCCCAACTACGGCGAAGAAGGAAAAGAATGCCATCATTCAAGGTATGCTTTCATTTTATGATGTTCCTGTTCGATTATTGTTTGATACCGGAGCTTCCCGTTCCTTCATATCTAGTGACCTGGTAGATAGGTTGGGATTGGAACCCGAGATATTCGATAGACCTTTAGCGGTGACGAACCCGATTGGTGGTTCAACTAGCCTTAGCATGAATTGTCGTAATGTGGTCTTATCGAGTCATGGATGCATGTTTTCTTGTAATTGCTTTGTTATGGGCTTTACTGGGTTTGGCATTATTTTGGGAGTCGATTGGCTCCAAAGATACGGGGTGGTGGTAGACTGCGAGGGCTTTTTGGTGACAGTTAGAGCGGATGATGGGCGGAGGGTAGTGTTTGGTGGTCCACCAAGTGATGGGGTAATGGCTAGTTTTCTAAATTCCCTCGACATCCCGCATGATGAGTTGTCAGATATGCCCATGGCTGGCCAGTATCCGTACGTCTTCGAGGAAGTGACCGGACTTCCACCACATTGAGTGATTGAGTTTTGTATTGATTTAGTGAAAGATGCCAGACCTATAGTGATGCCACTTCATCATATGGCACCAAGGGAGCAGCGAGAGCTCGGGGTGCAAGTAAGCGATCTTTTGAAGAAGGGATTTATTAGAAGAAGTGTTTCTGAGTTGGGAGCACCAGTTGTGTTTGCTACCAAGGTAGATGGCTCCCTTCCATTGTGTGTGGACTACCGCAAGTTGAATAAGGTGACAAGGAAGAACAAGTATCCTCTACCACGGATAAATGATTTGTTTGATCAGTTGAGTGGCGCGAGAGTGTTCTCCCAATTGGATCTCGCAACAGGTTTTCATCAGCTTAGAGTGGAAGCTGAGAGTCTAGCTAAAACGACCTTTCGGACGCCGTCTAGATTCTATGAGTGGTTGGTCATGCCATTCGGGTTGACCAATGCACCAACATATTTTGTAGATCTTATGCATAGGGTATTCAGGGATCAATTGAATAAGTTTGTTCTTGTATTCGTGGACGGTATCTTGGTTTATTTGAGAACAGAGGAAGAACACAAGGAACATTTGAGGATAGTGATGGAGGTGTTGAGAAAATACCAATTGAAAGCAAAGTTTTCTAAGTGTCACTTCTGGAAGAGGGAATTGAGATTCTTGGGCCATGTTGTTTCAGAGAATGGTATTGCTGTGGACCCTGCAAAGGTGGCTACGGTACAAGATTGGTCTACGCCCAAGAATGCAACAAATGTAAGATGTTTCTTGGGGTTGGCTGGATATTATTGTAAGTTTATCCAAGACTTCTCCAAGATAGCGGCACCGTTGACTCAGTTGACCAAGAAAAAATCAGGCTTTCGTTTGGGACAAAAAGTGCGAGAATGCATTTAAGAGTCTAAAGGAAAAGTTGACATGTGCACCAGTGTTAGTCATTCCTAAAGGGAATGAAGAGATGATGGTATACACAGATGCATGTGGTACCGGACTAGGTGCCGTATTGATGCAAGGACATAGGGTTGTAGCTTATGCTAGTCGGCAACTGAAACTGCATGAGAAAATATATCCTACCCATGATTTGGAATTGGCAGCGATCGTGTTCGCATTGAAAATGTGGAGACACTATCTCTTGGGAGAAAGATTCGAGTTGTTTACCAATCATAAATTGTTAAAGTACCTTTTCTCTCAGAAGGATCTAAATCTCCGAAAGCAAAGGTAATTAGAATTCTAAGCTTCCCATGATTTCGATATCGCATATACACCAGGAAAGGGCAATGCGGTAGCTGATGCATTGAGTAGAAGACATACCAATTTAGGGGCTATGTTCCTTAAGTGGAAGCAACTGGAGTACATCACCGGTTATGATTTCAGTCCAAAGTGCGAATTGGATCCAGAAATGTTAGCACATTTGACGATTAGACCCACTTCGGTTGAGCGGATTGGTTCCAGTCAGAGGGATGATCCTAACCTATTGGAAATCGTCTCCAAGTTAGAGATGGGTATCGATGAGGAGATGAACAAGTATGGGCTTGATCGAGATGGATGGCTTAGGAAGAATGGAAGACTAGTTATACCCAATGTCAATGGATTGAGAGTTGAAGTGCTTAGAGAATGTCATCACTCAGAAACTGACGATACATCCCGGTGGTAACAAGATGTATCGAGACATGAAGCAGACTTACTACTGGGAAGGGATGAAGAGAGACGTTGGGAAGTTTATATCCAAGTGCATGAATTGTCAGCTAGTTAAAGTTGAGCAAAAGAAGCCTAGTGGTTTGTTATAGCCATTGGAAATTCCTGAACGGAAATGGGAACAAGTCTCGATGGATTTCATCGACAGTCTATCAAGGACTAGTTCAGGCCATGATAGTATTTGGGTAATTGTGGATCGATTGACCAAGAGTGCAAGGTTCATACCGATCAAGTCGAATAGAACGACAGCTAAATTAGCAGAACTATATATGAAGTAGGTAGTGAGATTTCAATGGAATACCCAAAGGCATTGTGAGTGAACGAGGTCCGTTGTTCACTAGTGGATTTTGGAAGAGCTTACAAGAGGCGTTAGGATCAGAATTACATCTCAGTACTACGTATCATCCTCAAACCGACGGTCAAACAGAGAGGGTAAATTGAGTATTAGAAGATCTCTTGAGAGCTTGCATATTGGATTTTGGTGGATCATGGGATGAACATTTGCATCTAGTAGAGTTTGCATATAATAATAGTTATCAATCCAGTGTTGGTATGGCTCCATATGAAGCTTTATACTGAAGACCGTGCAACCCACCGTCATGCTGGTTAGAAACCGGTGAGAAATTTGTGCTTGGGCCAGAAGTGATAAGAGAAACCTTATATAAGATCAAAGTTATCCGACAACGAATGAAGGCTGCCCAAGATAGGAAGAAGAGTTATGCTGATAAGAGGAGGAGAGATTTAAAATTCTCCATTGGTGACTTGGTGTTTGTCAAGATTTCTCCATTAAAGAGCGTGATACGATTTGGTAGGAGAGGTAAGTTAACACCAAGATTTGTTGGTCCATTCCCAGTTCTCGAGCAAGTTGGGAATTTGGCATATAAAGTTGAATTACCAAAGAAGATGGCAGGAGTTCATAACGTATTTCATTTTTCCTAATTAAGGAAATTTGTGCACGACCCCAATATGATTATTTCACCTGATCAGTTGGATGATATCGAAGTAGAACCCGAGGCGGTTGGGAACCGCAAGCCGATTCTTATTGTCGAGCATGATACAAAGCAACTTCGAAGGAAAGCAGTGGATCTGGTCAAAGTTCAATGGGGCGAGAATGAGAAAGACTGTACTTGGGAAACCAAGGAGAATATGAGGAAAACGTATCCAGAACTCTTTGTCTGGTAAGATTTTAATTGCAACTTAGTTTTCCACATGCTAGGATAGACTTGTTTGTTTGTTTCTGTATGTTTGATTGTTGTGAATGGTTGGTAGGCATGCGGGATCCTTTGCTTGTTTCTTAGTCAAGGAATTTCGGGGGCGAAATTTCTTAAAGGGGGAGAATGTAACGACCCGCATTCTATGCATCAAAGTATTGTAGAATATTTATTTCGTTCACGTACGAAGTCGTATGGTCATGTAACTTTAGGAGACAACTATTTGGGTCATTTCTCATGTTCACGATTTTTGCCGATTTTTAAATGACCGTTTTGCCCCTATCTGATTTTGTTTTCGCCATAACTTTTGATTGGTAAAAATTTTTGACCTAAAACCACATCCATTAGATCCGGATGATGGTTTACCTTTCCGTAGAGTGGTCGCATTAGCCAAACGGACTCACCGTTTGGGAGATATGGCAGAAACAAGGTTTAGAAGGTGAAAAACAGCTTAACCGGGCCTAATTAGGGTGATTAGTATAAGGGCCCATAACCCATTTCGGGATTAGGATTATGGGAGGGCTGAGATGAGTTAGTAAATTAGTTTTTATTTCATTTCTTAGCCGCCACTTACAACCTTTGAACCCTAGCAATGGCCTCCACTTGCTAAAGCACCTAAAATCACCTTATAATCGCTAATTAAGTCAAAGCTACATCAAAACAAGGAAAATTAGCATCAAATTGTGAATAGAGCTGCTGTGTTGAATAGAAATTCAACCCAAATCAGATAATATTTCAAATTTACAGTTTGTTTGTGGCCAAGATGAGTGATTAACATTGTTTTTACACTAATTATGGTTAATTAGGGGTAATTAGTGTAAATTAGCGAATTTATATATTAATAAATTCTGGAAAAATGTTTAGAAATTCTTAAACACCATTTTAGGCCTCTGTTAGACGTTTGGATTAATTTGGTTAAGTTTTGCTAATCCTATCATTAGATTTGCTTAAACATGCATAAGGGGAAAATATGGGTTTTGTGTAGATTTGATCCATTTTGACATATCAAATTGTTTTTTTGGTGTTTGTGGTCAATTCTATATGCTGCTATGACTGTATGGTATGCTTTGTGATTGATTAGAACAGTTAGAATAGTCGAAAATGCCGTCGTATGGTATAAAACAGTCGTAGGAAGAGTTGCAGGAATTTGACCCGAACCAGATCGGATCGGTGGAGGGCGACCCAACCCGCCCGTGAAGAAACCCCTTCCCACGAATCGCTGGTGGAACCAAGAAGCTTGATGGCAACGACCCAACCCGCTCCTGCTCAAGTACCACGAACGGATCAGCTGAAGGGCGAGTACCACGACCCGACCAGGAGAGGTTGCCACAAACCACTAATGGACCCCCGACCCGAACCAATGGGTGCTCACGATCCGAACTGGATGAGTTGACTTGGAAGCACCGGTATAGAGCATGCCATCACAACCCAACCCGTATGGAGCACCACGAGCTGCCCCATGCATCACGAACCGACCCGAACCAGATGGAAATCAAACCGAAGGGTGACTACAAACCAAAGCAAAGTGAAGGGCCAAACCGATCCGGAGGAGACCAAAACCCGAGATGCAAAGGTATTCCAAATGGGAAGTTGAACTCAGGATCCAGTTGGGAACCAACGAGTTAGCTTCATGAGTTGGGCTTTGCTGCGGGACGTGTGCTAAGGAGTTATCGACGTCCATAGCTTTGATTCACCACCGAGAGACGATTGTTAGGCTACGGATCAGTGCAGTGGGGTAGTAATTACTCCATGGGGCAGAGTGATCGTAGCATGGCTATGAGCCAGTGCAATGGAGTTGTTGTGACTTCATGGGGGCAGAGTGGACATACAAGGACTAGTGGCTATGGATCAGTGCAATTGAGTCGCCATGACTCCATGGGGCAGAGTGATCATAGCAAGGATTTGGGTGATCAAAGCGGTGGATACCGTATGCTTTACGCACTGAGTATGATATGTGAGGATGGTTGCTATGCTTGATTGTTTGACATCACTATGACATGCACACCCCCTCCCCCGTATCTTTACACCATATGTTAGTGTCACCTTTGAGTGTTGTACATCTTGTTGTGCTAACTCTTTGGTTGCAGATCCAGGTTCAGGTATGGTTTAGTATACCTGTTATTGTTATGTTTTGATGCTTATCGCTTATACCAGACTTTTGCCTGACCTACAGTTTTATGTCTCTTCTTATTACTCTGGGTGCTCTTAAACAGGCAGACTAGAGACAGGTTAGCTGGTTGTGCACGAGTGGCTATCCGGAGACGAGCAGGAGGCTTACACGTACTATTCTCTATATATTCTCCCTGTGTCGCTGCTGGTCACTACTTTGGGCATTAATAGTGTAACTTTCCTTTCTTTTGTTTTAGAGACAGTTTAAAGTTGTAATAATGATGAAGTGGAACATAAGCTGTATTTGGATTTTCCGCTGCTACGATGTTTAGTTTTCAACTTATGCACTATCTCGCCTGTTTTTATGTCAAAGTATGTTATTATTATATTTTATTCCATGCGCTGTGAGATATGCTATAGGTTCTTTGTTAGTCCATTGTTATGTTTACCTTCCTTTCTTTGGCGACTGTCCCGTGCTAGTTGGACATTGGCACAGTGCACTTTCATTGGAAATGTCGAATGGTGTAGGGCGGGTCGTCACATTGTAACAGACACAAAATATGCAAATTTAGAAATAAACGAACGTGTCAATATATAGAAGAAAAGGTGGCTAGAATAATGAGGCATTTGAAATTAGTGCACATGCATGAAAATAGAATGTATGGAAAGAAATTAATAAAGTGGTGGAAAAAAATGAATGCTTTATTAATGAAGAAATAAAGCGGAGAGAGATAAGGCAATGAATTTTGGGGAAAGTAGAAAAAGAAGGGGAAAGAAGATAAACTTGCATGAATGTGAATGAGTAGAGAAATTATGAGTATGATTTATTTAATTATAAATGTCAACATTAATTTTCGTTAACTATTCTAGTTAAAACGTGCTTTATTTATCATTGACACTCCATTTCATTACAATATCTCTTATATAATTTAAACTTGGGATATAAATTAATTTATTATCAATTAGGGTAAAACTATTATATTCAAGATTTTAGACAAAACAATGATTTAACGACTTATCAATAGTTCAAAGTTAATTATCCCAAATATATATAAAATTTGTTAATAATTTTCGTTATTATAAATCACCGTTCATCTTATTATAATTTTTTGTTTATTAAAAATAAATTTGAAATTGTTCACTAATAACATCGCAAAATATATTTTTAATTCAGTAACTTAAATTCTCGAAATATACGGGATGTTACAATCTCCCCCCACTCAGAACTTTTCGTCCTCGAAAAGGAACGAAATAAGAAACTAGCAATTAAATGATATCTCGTTCATACGCATATCAGCTTAGACTTTTTGTTCGAACACAAAATTTTGCTTTAAATTAGTATTGATAACCCGATCACTCTAGTATGGACTTCTGATTTGACTTCTTGATTAGAAACTTCTATTCTCCTTGCATAGCAGTAAACTATGATAGAGAATTCGTATTCATATCAAAAACTCTTATCAGTGTTTGTCATCGAGAATAGAGCAAACAATTCTATTTGGAATCAAAATCGTGTACTCAGACTAAATCAAAATTATTATGCAAATAGAACATTTTTCGCACACTGATGCATTATAGTTCTTTTTTTTTAAATTTACCAATGTATTTAATTCAATTGTCTTCAATTTATATATAATAAAAAATTTCTTTGAAAAAATTCTTTTACATCAAAATACTTTATATGAAAAATAGTTTTTGATAACTCGATATTTACACAAGTTTATCATCGTTCTTCAAGAAACAAGTAATGTGATGATCAGGTGAAAAACTAGAAATATCAAAGTACTAAGTAAACTCGTTTCAACATCCAGTGAATATATTTGAAAAAAACATTAAAATAGATAAAAGAAGTACCAGCCAATAAACCAACTGATGAAACTTATTCATGAATCGCAGATACACAATGGTTACGCCTAGGTCCCCTAGGAAGCATCCGTACCCATAGCAAATCTCTTCCCTATGAATTTCATCATGAACAATCAATGGGATGAGGATATAGAACTAGAATAGGAAAACCTAAGATCGTCATGGAACGCAATCGCTAAGGTCGCTCTATCACCAGGTCGAGAGGACAAAGTGCCGCAGCCATAGGTGGCCAGGAAATCACTGCCTTATGTATTTCGCCATAACACCTAAAATCAATCGCATTTTACATCTAGTAACACCAGTGGTTACATCTCTATCACCCTTAAACCTTAGGCAATCACTACCCTATGAATTATGTAACATCCCGCAATTTTAGCGATTTAATAATTAATTAATTTAATTATTTTAATATTGTGGTTCGATAATTTGAATGGGTTAAATTCAAATATTTAGAATACTTAATTTATATAAATAGTGGAGTAATAAAATATTTAAAGTTTCGAAATGGTCGGAAATGAGTCGAATTCAAAATAGTGTGTGAATTGGATAATACATAAGGTTTAATTCAGTTTAGAATTGAAATTGTAATAACGAATGTATTATTTGAATGATAATTGAATGTATTAATTATAATATAATTTAAAACAAGCTCGTAATGTCACGGTAGTTCGTAGTTTGACGTTTTGAACTTTAAACGACTATACAGGATTAGTTATTGGTCGGATTTCTTCGAAGCAAGAAACATTTAATTCTATTAAACTATACCTTTCTAATGGAAGTGAAAAATGGAGATTTTGCATTATAGTTTGTGAGTTATGTCAAAATCAAATTTTCAAATAGTCGCTACGGAATCACTTATGGACCATAACAGTTTATTTAATATAATTAAATATCGATTTCGAATTTGGGCAAGATCTTTGAGACGTAGTTATAATTTAATTTTTAGAATTTTACTATAATTTCTAATTCGTAAAATAAGAAACTTTTTAGTTGGAGTATTTTAAACCTTATATCAGCATTTTGTTTCACAGAATAAGCTAATTTGCCTATATTGTTATATTTTCGAGATCGTGGCGCATTTCTGGTTACGATCATGTTTTTATTTTTGTCTGTATCAGCTCATAAGCGAATGAAGATCTATGTAATGGGTTAAACTAAAACTTTATATTCAGTTTGGCTATGTAAATTATTATTTCAATTTACTAAGTGTAAATATTAGAGCAACATGGCATTATTCCTGTAGTCATAAGAAGAAAGCTAATTCTTCTCCACCTGTGTAAATTATTTATCGAATGTAAGACAGATTTAAAGATCAGACAAAATTTCCAATCACAAAAATAATGTTGTACATACCCTAAGTTACACCATTCATCACATGAACGCAGACCTTTACATTGAAATAAACGCATGTATGGTACAACCCCATACCGAAATTTAATGAGAGCAAGCCGAAGCAAGACTACAAGGATGCCTAGTTTGCAAAATTACCCAACGCTATACTACTTAAAAGTGACCTAGACCCCCTTTTCTTCAGTTTATATCTATGCCATTTCATTCTTTCCAGGGAAGACATAAATCTTCATTATCATTTCTCTTCCAAAACGTAAGCTTCAAATTTCATACAAAATGCATGTAAAATTTCATTAATTCTAGAACTTAAATTTATGGTTTGTTGACACCGTTCTCCTCACTAGTATGAATAATGTCTGGTGTGCACTCATTCATTTCAGCGCAGCTAGAGGATGATATCTTCGCGATTTCTGGAAAGGGAAGTCACCTTCACTAGGATTCATGGGAAGCTCGGGTTTGGGGTCGGTGATTATCTGCATTAAGATAGCGCTCAGTTTATTGGTGGTGGCGGAGCCTGGAACGGGGTACGTAAAGAAGTGGATTTACTATATGTCGTGATCAGGGTAAGGACTTTGCATACGAAGCTGGGAAGGGACTTGTGAAAACGGGTGTATATATGGAGGAAGGCGTTTGTACATGGGAGATGGATTGGCCTGAATACGTACATATGAGAGGACAAGGGATGATTCTTTAAATGGTTGCTGGAGTGTGAACAAGTTATGCATGAAGAACTAGATGTGTAAATGGATAGGCAGTTGCTTCACCGGGAAAAATGGGGTGAAGCGTGGGAACGTGAGGAGTACAGGCAGAGTGATGGTTTTGAGAATAAAACACAGGCATGCATTTCATATTGGAAGAAGAAAAGTTGAACATGCGGGTAAGCTAGAACATTGATATTGGTTTGTGTATTTCCGTGAAAAGGGAAATAAATTGATGATGAGGAGCAAGCATTAATAATGGCATGCATGTATGGGGGACTTTGAACTGGTTTGTACGGTATAAATCAAAAGTCAAAGCCGGAGAATTTGCAATCTTAGAATGTGGAGCATGGTTTAAGGCCTGAAGCCATAACGTAGAAGGAAGGAAGGCTAGCATCATGAAATGATGACCTTAGCATACAGTTCGAACAAGAAGAAAAAAGAGATTGGCAGTTTATATTATGAGGAAGATATTGGGTTCAGAGTTACTAAACAAGGAGCAAGATTTTACTGAAGGAACAGGATGCCATGCAGCTAGATAAGGATTTGAATAATCAAGTACTGAACGGGGAGAAAGTTGGAAACAAGGCGGGGAAGTAAGGTTTAACACACTGTGATGTCTGGAGGAATAGGAGAAGCAGGTTCGAATATTACCGGGGAAGATGACGTAAGCAGGAGGAATTAATTCTAACCGATGATTATAGCTAATTATTTAATTAATTATTATATATATCATTAAAACATATAAGATTTATAATGTTATAATTTGGTCGTATAATTACATAGTCAGATGAAATCGGTAACGCTGGAATTGTATCGATGAGAGCCACATTGTGGAATTGATTTCCCTGAAATCAAAGCTACTGAAATTTCATAGAAAACCAACGCTAGATTGATTTTTAAACGAAACCAAAGAGAAATTGTCAACCACGAAAGAGGTGAGTAAATTCACTATCTCTATTCAGTTTTAAAATATTATAATTATATTTTAATATTTATAAATAATGATTGAATGTTGTGTGATGATTGTTTGGATGAACTGCTTATAAATTGGTCGAAGTTATGGCCACAGTTATTTATATTTACTGATTGGGTAAATGTTGATCTTATCTATTAGAATATTTCATATCGTCATGAATTTCGTGTTATTTATGTAGACTAACATCTGTGGATGCAGGGAAATCGGTTGGAGGATCCAACTGGATTCCTCAACAATTATATTGTTATTTTTCATATATTGTATTATATGATATGTCTAATAACATGCGACTGATTGTTGTGTGTTCGATGATTGAATAGCACTAGACCTGAAATAATCGATATTTAAATACCGTAAAAATATACTGGAAAAGAATTTCGAGTTTTAAAAGGAAAAATCTATTTTTAAATAGGAACTGAAATTGCAAATGGACTAGAATATATAACTTGTTTTAATTATTTGGTTTTATTTATAAACGATATTTAGAGATAAAGTAGACTTGTTATTATTAAATAATTTAGAATATAGATTCAAGAATGATTTTTGAAATTGGGAAATCGTTAAAAAGACTAAGCTATTATATAATTGGATTAAACCCAATAATTTATAATAGAAATGTAATTGACACTGAGCTATAAAGTGGATTTATATTTAAGGAGAAGTGGACATGTAAGAGGAGTTATGAAGCGAAGTTAGTTTATAAATTTAGAAAATAACTTGATAGATGAAATTTTAACCGGTAAAGGTATTTATATATAAAACCAAGTTGAAATTGATTTAACGAGGACATGTTTCTATGGAAAAAAAATATTCATGTTTAAAGTGAATAATGTTTTGCAGATTAAAATGGTTATAGTAGAAATTGGAAATATTTTCCAATGTTAACAATGTATATTTTCTTAAGAACAGAAAATAAGAAAATGGGAGAAAAGATAGGAATGTTTTCGAATGTTAATAACTTATAATGTCTGGAATATAGGAAAATATGAATTTAAAAATATTTGGAAATGTTTTCCTAGAAGTGTGAAGAGTTAAACGGCTTTTGAGAAATATCTGGGAAAATATGATAAAACTGGAAATTTAATGTTAAATAAAAAGGGCATGTGATCGTATGATGTTTAGTTTTTCATTTGAATGGATGTTGTTTTTCTTTGATAGTTAAATCACTTATTATCAAAGATTTTGACCATTGATGTTAATACAGAGAGACCGGTTGGATTTATTATCCGAAAACCACTCCGTATAGGCATAAGCGTTGCAAATTAGATTATGCTGAAGATAATTGAAGACGGAGTGAAATGCAAGGGTCGTTCTGTTCTAGAATAGTGCTTTCTGTTTGTCTACACCAAGGACAACCTGTATGGACGAATGTCTGACACAGTATTCATAATAGATCACATAAGAGATCTTTTCAGGGTATTACGTCTAGTGGCGGAGGAATTTGTTTCTCTTAGCTTTTATACCCGTAATATTTTTGGGAAGAACAACTAGTGATTCGACGGGTTTGACGATGTGGCATTCAAAGTGAATGGTGGCTAGATGTTCTAAAAAGATAGACATAGCCTCTAGCCTCACAACCGGGAAATGACAAAAATCGGATAGGCAGCATGGCTAGTTGGGTCATACCCAAGCAGGGTGTATTGTCACCGATCTAAAGAAAATTCATATCTGCTCTTCTTTCTATTATCTACAGACTACGATTGGATAGCCGACAACCGTGGGTGACAATATATTCGCTACATTCAAGCAAAATGCATGGGCGGTCATGTGTGGCTAGGTTGCAAGACGTTCTTGTTGAACCCCGGTGTATCCCCTCTAGAGTACCCTGATCGGAAGGTGATCCCATACCTTGTCAGAGTTGGAATCCAATCTCTAATAAGCGCCCTGCAGTTTTAGATTTTATACTATATATGTAGAGCGTGAGATGCAAGCGTTCTGCTATTTGGTTATTTATTTGATTAGACGTTATTATAATATCACTGGAATTTAATATCAAAATGTTTTGGGTTATAGTAAGGTAAAAACCGTCCATGTTTATGCGTGGGCTGGTCTTACTATTATCTTTTGCTTTCAAAGGGTTTTCCAAAGTTAAACAATATGGTTGGAGTTTACTCGCACTAGTCCCTTGACTTGCCAGGAGTTTATTTTGTTTATGTTTTCCTAAACTCTTAGGTGCCCAAATTTGTATGGGCAGTCAAGTGTTCTGGATTTTACAGATTCACTTGAAGGAGCCCGAAGTGGGAGGCTTCACTGTTAGTTATTTAGAGAATATTTACACTGTGATGTATATGAGTTATACTCTAGTATGGTACGTATATACAGAATTAGTTTTGTACTTCAAAGTTATGTATATAATATATTATATTTGTTCCGCTGTGAGATTCGTGTTTACTCTGATTCTGTTCTTTAGTTCTTCTTCTTCTTCTGTTCTAATTTTCTTTCTTTCTATTTCTCATCCTCTAACTTCTTTCTATTAATGACCCGGTATTTTCGATACTTGAGTAGTTAACATTGTGTTTTATGCTGATTTTCAGGGTCAAAAATCCCACGGGACGCTACAGTGGTATCAGAGCTAAAGGTTAAGCGACTAACTTGGCTCTGTGGCGTAACTCAGTAGAGATAGGGTAAGTAACACCCTAGATTGAGTTTGAGTGTGTCTATATGAGCGCGTATTTGTAAATTGATATATAAAAATTGCTTTATATTGTGTTGATTAGTTTGTTGAGTGGTTTATGAATTCTGGTCGATACGTTAATGCAAATTGTATCGATAGGTGCTTCTAAACTCTTTAATAGAGTAATTCGACATAATATTGTTTTGAATCTGGGTAAATGAAATAATTTTACCTAAAATATATTTTGATATAAAAAGAAGATGTTGGAATTATTATTATAGTATATTTTGTGTGTGTGTTGATCGTTATTATAATAGATTAAAAAATATAATTGAGTTAGTTATGTAAATAACCAATCGAAATTCGTATAAGTATAATATGTAAAATCAGATGAACTGAATCTGAATTTAAATCAGATTTGGAATTTAAAACTTGGGAAATTTGGAAAGTGTTGGAAATGAATTTGGTTTTATTATACGGAAATTTTGAAATCCTGGAAGATTTTGGAAAAGTTTTCCAAGTATTGTAATGGATGTTCTGAAGTAATTTCAGAATGAAAATGTTTGAAATAGGTTTTGAAATAATATATTATTGATCTCACTTTGGCAGCTGGAAAATAGTTCTGATGGTGGATGGCCCATCATCCATATTTATTTTCGAGTTTCTAAGTGACGGATTACTACCGACAATTTTGTTTTTGAATTATTTTGAGAAAAGAAATTATTTTGAATCATGAATAGGAATATTGATTTTAGTAAAGCAAAGTTGATTCAAAATCCGAGGAAGAGATTATCAAAAAAATACAGGATAAATTCATAATATTTGAATAAAAATTTACCAAAGGAAATAAATAAAATTTGAGAAAGCAAACAGAAAATGGAAATTTAACTGAAATCAGTTAGGCGAAAATAGAATGGTAATAAAATAATGTTAGGTAAAATGGGACTTTGGAATAAAATTGGACTCAGGTGAGTAGGTGGATTGATTAGGCATTTTGAATTGAAATGAAATGGGATTGTTAAGTAAGAATTTGGAATTGAGATTGGAACTGGAGTTTGAACTGCAATTCGGGTTGAGTATAAGCGAATGATTGGAGATCAAGTAGAAATACATTGATTTATACTAAAGTGATAGCAAATGGAAGAGATAGAGTTGAATGCCCGACAAAAAGGTACACATTTATATTTTATATTGGTTTTGAGATATATGAGCAATTTTGGAAAGCCGCTTGGCTATTTTATTTTCTTTTGAATTGGAGAAGGTCCATAGAGGCGAGATGTAGTTGTACCGATTGAGCCATGCAGAAGAGATGCTGGCAAAATTTCCCGGAAATTTAGAGTGATAGAAAATTTCATAATTTTGAAAATATTCGATAATAAGGAATTAACCTTTAAATCGAAAATAAAGTGGTTCAGTTGAAATTAAAGATAATAGTAAAACAAACGATTTTTAACCACATTAATTGGGATTGTAGCATATATTTTTCCTATTTTGGTAATTTCGGGGACGAAATTCTTTTAAGGGGAAGGAATGTAACATCCCGGAATTTTAGCGACTTAATAATTAATTAATTTAATTATTTTAATATTGTGGTTCGATAATTTGAATGGGTTAAATTCAAATATTTAGAATATTTAATTTATATAAATAGTGGAGTAATAAAATATTTAAATTTCTGAAATGGTCGGAAATGAGTCAAATTCAAAATAGTGTGTGAATTGGATAATACATTTAATTCAGTTTAGAATTGAAATTATAATAACGAATATATTATTTGAATGACAATTGAAAGTATTAATGATAATATAATTTAAAATGAGCCCGTAATGTCGCGGCAGTTCGTAATTTAACGTTTGAACTTCAAACGGCTATACAGGATTTGTTATTGGTCGGATTTCTTCGAAACAAGAAACGTTTGAATCTGTTAAACTATATCTTTCTAATGGAAGCGAAAAATAGGGATTTCGCATTATATTTTATGAGCTATATCAAAAATCAAATTTCCAAATAGTCGCTACGGAATCACTTATGGACTATAACAGTTTATTTAATATAATTAAATATCGATTTCGAATTTGGATAAGATTTTTGAGACATAGTTATAATTTAATATTTAGAATTTTATTGTAATTTTTAATTCGTAAAATAAGCAACTTTTTATTTGGAGTATTTTACAACTTATATCAGCATTTTGGGTTTCACAGAATAAGCTAATTTGCCTATATTATTATATTTTCGGGATCGTGGTGCATTTCTGGTTACGATCATGTTTTTATTTTTGTCCGTATCAGCTCATAAGCGAATGAAAATCTATGTAACGGGATAAACTAAAACTTTACATTCAGTTTGGCTACGTAAATTATTATTTCAATTTACTAAGTGTAAATGTTAGAGCAACATGGCATTATACCTATAGTCATAAGAAGAAAGCTAATTCTTTTCCGCCTGTGTAAATTATTTATCGAATGTAAAACTGATTTAAAGATTAGACAAAATTTTCAATCACAGAAATAATGCTATACATACCCTAAGATACTTCATCACATGAACACAGACCTTTACATTGAAATAAACAAATGTATGGTACAACCCCATACCGAAATTTAATGAGAGAACGTCAAAGCAGTAATACAAGGACGCCTAATTTGAAAAATTACCCTACACTATACTACTTAAAAGTGACCTAGACCCCTTTTCTTCTATTTATATCCTATGCCATTTCATTCTTTCCAGGGAATACATAAATCTTCATTCTCATTTCTCTTCCAAAACATGAGCTCGAAATTTCATACAAAATGCATGTAAAATTTCATTAGTTCTAGAACTTAAATTTATGGGTTTGTTGACACCGTTCTCCTCACTAGTATGAATATTGTCTAGTGCGCACTCGTTCATTTCAACGCAGTTAGAGGATGATATCTTCACGATTTCTAGAAGGGGTAGTCACCTTCACTAGGATTCATGGGAAGCTCGGGTCTTGGGTTAGTTGTAACACCCCACCTCCGCTAGGGTCACTCACAAAGGGAATGCACTAGTTTTGGAGGAGCGTTATCGAGGTAAATAAACACAGAAATATTACAAGACAAAACATAGATAAAACAGCGGAAGAATCAAAAGATAAATTTCATTACTTTCAAAAAGAGTCAAAACCTTTTACATCAAATAGCCAAGGTCATTATTTTCCATTACAATAAATTCTGTCTTGCATAAATAAAGAAGCATAAACTTGAAACAACAAAAGGAGCTTAATTCCCCAAAGGTAGCATAAATGCAACCATAGCATAGCCCAAGATCAAACCGTACATGAGCTGAATCAAAAGCAAGCGAAATCCAAGCTAAGTGCTAGAGTTTTATCCTTGATAACCTGGGGGGAAACGGATGAAAAAGAGGCAAAAGAAAACGGGTCAGTCATAAAGACCATCGTAAGTCCAAGTGACTTTCAGCATAAAAACAGATAAAGGTAACATGACATGTATAAACTGAAAGTAAACATACGGATGATGACAAGATGGGCAAGATAGACTAAGATAACATGATAAATCAAGTATAGCATCACGTATTCAAGGTTCGCTGCATCGACTGTGCTAGGATCCCAAACCCATGTCTTATATTAATCATGAAATGATCCCTTAGCCCAATATCACGAATGACCCATTACTGGGTCGAACGGAACGATCCACTACTCGATCGGCTCCCTACAAGTTCTAGCTCATCATGTGTCTCTGTGTCATACGGCCCTATCACGAATGTAGTCACCTGTGCTAGCTCCACCATAGGGTGTATCAAGCCCTATTGTGCCAACCACCGACATGAATCAAGAATACACAGATAAACCTACTGATGCCCAATGCTTGCTTTTTCAACTCTGGACCACGTGCACGACCATAGCCCACCTGAACCTACACTGGCGCACCAACACAGCCGTCGTTTTGGTCACTTACAATCAGCCCAGTAATCGTGCCCCACCCTGCCTAGTCCCAGGGTACCATGATACATCTAGCGGGTTACTGGTGAAACGGACCGCGTAACTAGGGTTTCCGTCCAATAGGTTAAGTATTTTCATTTAAATTCGTGACTCAACCCTTATCAGTCTAGCATGTCAAGTTAGTTAAGTGTTTTCATTCAAGTTCGTGACTTAACCCACCTACGAATCATGCATCAAGTTGGTTAAGTGTTGTCATTCAAGTAAGTGACTTAACCCACCTACAAATCATGTATCAAGTTGGTTAAGTGTTATCTTACACGTTCATGACTTAACCCTATCATGTGGCATTAATTCATTAATGCACCCCAACCTCACACATCAGACCTATTGTTGTGGTCACTGGATATACCGGGCGGTTATGGGTAGAATTACACCACAACTCAGTCTGACCTCGGGTTTTCAAGTGCGATATGACCAACTACCCACATTGGATCCTATTGTTTGCAGTAACTGGATTTGTCGGGCGGTTCCGGGCAGAATTACACTGCAAACTCAACCCAACCTCGAGTTGGCCCTTTTCAAGTTCATTCTAGTGTCATGTCCATGTTCAAGATTCATGTCAAGTTCGTGTCAAGTTTCAAGGATAAGTTTCATGCCCACATCCAGATTCAAGTTATAACAATGTTCATGTTTCAAGTTTTGCCTATTATCAAGTTCATAATTCATGTTCATAACCAATTCATGTTTTGCCTAATCTACCCAAATCGTATTCCCATCACACGTAAACGTGAATCAATCTATACTACAAATAAATCCAAATCCCGAAATAAAAGGAATAACATCAAAACTATGTTAGGAAAAAGGGACGAGCATAAAGCGATAAAAGGGATTACAAGACTAGCATGATATAACTTGAGATAATTGGTTACAACATCACTAGCGTATAGGATTTCAAATCTAGCAAGATAAAGCGATAGTCATGATAAAAGTTGACATAAAAGAATAGGCATGCAAGAGCAAGCCAAATACAAGGATAATGGATCCAATGGCTTTGGTGTACATTATAGCGAATAAACTAAGCAAGTCACACCCTAGGTATGAGATCCAACAACTGCAAATTCGGTGTACAACATGGGATTCAACTATGGGCATGAACAATCAACTATAATAGTCTTAGGCAATTAATCCCAGTAGTCATAGTCATGGTCATAGGAAGGAATCTCATAATTATGAACCATAAGCGATTAATCAAAATAGTCATGGATAATTATCCAAAATTATTCTAGGCAAATAGTCATAGGCAATTAACAGTAATAGTTTCAAAGTCATGGTCATAGATAATAGCCTTATGTTCATAATCATAGGTAATAATTCTCATAGTCAAGAGTCATAGGTGATTAGCCACCATTGTCCTTGTCATAGTCATAGGCAACAGTCTTATGTTCACCGTCATAGGCATAGGCATAGTCTTATGTTCACAGTCATAGGCATAGTCTTTTGTTCTCAGTCATAGGCATAGGCGTAGTTTTATGTTCACAGTCATAGTCCTTAGCCATTAACAATAGTTTCAACGTCATAGGCATGTTAAGGTTATAGACATGAGAGAGTTTGATTTACAACATGAATAGGCCCAAAGCAATATTCACGGAAGTCAAGATCCAAGATGAAAAAGAATAGATATGAATCAATTACCATACGTAGATCCAATTCCAGTTTACAACATGGATATTAAGTTTACAGCTTTTATCTAAAAGTAACTTGAACTTACAAATCGTGGTCTAAGGAATTTAGATGCAGAAGTCAAGTCTAGAAATTTGTCGTTGAATTGTTGAATCGTTGAATCTTGCTTTGATTGTAGAAGCAAATCCCCAATTCCTAGCCGTAGTCTTCAAGAAATTATCTTCGCGTTTTATTTTTAATTTAATTTAATTTAGAGAAAGGAGAAGACGCCTTGATCATCACGAGTTTGAGCAGCATAAGGTTAGAGAAGAATGGTGTAAAGAGAATGAGGCTAGGGGGCTGTTTATATAGAATTTTGTGACGACCCCATTTCCCGTACAGACGGAGACAAGGGTAATCTTTGGAATATAACACAGAAATAGATAATAGCAGAACAGAATTAAATAAATACACCAGATAGTGTACAATAGAATACACTGGATAAACATAATCATCAGAGTTACACAGTATACAGGATCTTACTTAGTACAAATACAGTTCAGCTATACATAAATGTCTACAGCGGAAACAAACAAAATATGTACAATAGGAGCTGAACAGCATAAAAAGAGATAAATGATAGAATCCATCTTCAGCTCCAGCTATCCAGAGAAAGCCAGCTAAACCTGAATACAAGGCTGCCCATGTAGAAAAAGGGGCACCCGAGTTTGAAAGTGAAACAAACTACGAGTCAGTCATGGGACTGGTATGAGAAATCTACTCAACACATTTAAAATATGGCCAATCACAGGACCACGCCACTTTCGTGGAACGGGTTTACTCCATTGGATTTCCAGTGCTTTAAAAACAAATCTTTCTTTTAAACATCGCAATGCTATTTATAAAAATGAAGCCATTATAAGACTCAGTTCCCATCACACAATGCAACGCAAACCGGAGGATAGAGTTTTACCTTATAATGGCCAAAATATGCTTGATACGAATAAAACAAAAGCATTTGATATTATTACAAGTGTTTGTATATTTCAAAAGCAATTTCAAATCATAAGTATCAATCATAGACGGCATTAATACCCCATACCACTATGTCGCCATATATAGGTATACAATCGAAACTGCACGATGTCGTATTTGGAAATTGGATTTCCGTCCTGAACCAAGGCAAAAGATAGTCCTTACCGAATTCGAGACGCTCTAGCCCGTGTCTCAGGCACAGCCGCAACCGTACCTTGGATCGTCAGGGCCGGTCCACACGAAGTGGATTATAATGCCTGAACAATGCGTTTATCCGCCCTATGGGGAGTCAACGAGCCAACGAATGACTCCATCGGACCCGGATCGTCCGATCTAACTGAGACGCCTCGCAACAGTAACAACCACATAAGTCAAACTCGTCAGGGCATGTAAAACCACTGACGCCACTTCTAGTTAGAAAGAAAACGCACGCCCCCCCCCCCGAGGTCCTTTCTCCCGTTTCTGGTTCATACCAGGGTGTGAGGTTCGCGAATTCATGTTATACATAAAGCTACGCCACACAGGCGATGCTTTGATCATCACCACAAGGCTTTTCTTTTCAACAGAAGCCCTGATCACTGCATCTTAGCATGCCACACAGGCAATCCACACCGTGCAACTGATGACTATCAATCACACAGAATAAATTCCAATGTCGGACACACTGTCCATTTGGAAGTCCGTTCTGGGTCTGAACGAAACCGGAGGCACTATATACCTCGCAAACCCATCGATCACCACGTACGTCTGGATGATCACCACTCATTATCCATATTTCGGGATGCCTCCCAATCAGGACCTCGGTTACCATCCAAACGAGGTGAAGATCTCCGGTCTTCGACCACCGTCTTCATCTTCGATTTCTTATCGTCGATTCAGTTATTCAGAATGGGATAAACCCGGTCTTTCTGAGCAACTCGTTTATATAATAAACAAGTGCAACACTAACATACACACGCATCATTTCAATTCATTAGTCACTAACCGTCAATTAGTAAGAGAGCGATTTCCCAAATATTAACCCCCAAGGCCGAAACCAACATCAGATCAATACCCAAGAAACCATTCGACTTAGCCAACCTTCAGTTAATTTCTAAATTTCACATCCATATCGTTTATAATATTTTATAACGATTTATCGCTATTTTTATTTATTTTAAAATAGCCAATTTATTCAAAACGACGCTTCGGGCCATAACGCGGCTGTGGCGCTGTTGTTCTTCAGATTTGATTTACACATATCTGAAAATCTAACATTTGGATCTTCACAAAATTTACATCATTAGAAAGATCTTTTCAAAGCGAATCCAATGGTTCCAGTTTTGGGAAAATCCGACGGTCGGATCTCCCGGTATAATCGTTTGAAGTTTTGATTTCAAAATACGAACTGCAGCGTCGTTATTCGATTAAATATAATTATATTTATATATAAATATAATCGATTCTGGCGCTGTTTTTCTTTTGATTTGAATTAAACATTCCAGACAATCCAACCGTTGGATTTTTACAAAGTTGGTGCCGTTGGAAATATATTTCCAAAGCGAACCCTACGGTTGCGATTTCAGGAAAATCCGATGGTCGGATCTCCCGTACTAATCGTTTGAAATCACGGTTTCAAAATACGAACTGCAGCATCGTTTTTCGATATATTTCGATTCTATTTATATATATATATATCGATTCTTCGATTTCAAAACTATATTCTTTTCATACATTTGATAAAAATGATATTTTTATCTAACTGTCTTCTATTTCAACACTTCACTATTTTTAACAATTCATTTGTTTAATAAAAATGTGATTTTTATTATAAAACAATTCATTTCAAAACACGACTATTTTCTATAGTTCATATAGGTGATAAAAATATGATTTTTTATTATAAAACAATTTATTTCAAAACACGACTATTTTATATAGTTCATATAGATGATAAATATATGATTTTTATTATAAAACAATTTATTTCAAAATATGAATACCACTCAACACATGAATTTCAATTCAACGAATGAATTTTGATTCAACACATGAAGGTTTTCTATAGTTTGTATATATATATATATAAAGGTGATTTTTATATTTAAAACACAAATACCATTCAACACATGAATTTCTATCCAACGAATGAATATCGATTCAACACATGAAGGTTTTCTATAGTTTGTATATATATAGCATAAAAACGTGATTTTTATATTTGAAACACGAGTATCATTCAACACATAATTTCAATTCAACGAATGAATATTGATTCAACACATGACGGTTTTCTATTCAACGAATAAATATAGTTTCAACAAATGAAAATAATTCAAACACATGAATATTATTCAAAATTTCGGCAGCATAACGGCAGGGTAGTTAAAACCGGGACCGTCCCTAGTACGGCTCCTCGCTCTACCTTAAAACCTCGCGGTTTTTGACAATGGGGAATCATGCATCTAGTTCGCACGCAGGCGGCATGTATATTTTTATTTCATTTCCACAAACTAATCCTATGTGGTTTCAACCAAATATTTCTCAACCACAAACGGGTATTTTTCAACCACAATCAATCAATTTCAACCACAAACAATCTCAATCAACCACTCGCTATCAATCCATTTTCACACCAATCACAATCAATAAATATTGTCCATGGTTTGTGGACGAGGGGCGTATATATATATATATATTTATATATAGCATTTCACTTCTATTTCAACACATATATAATTTTTACAACGCATATACAACTTATACATCGAACGTACAACTTATACAACGCTTATACAAGAGGTGTACAACACTTATATAACTCATACATCGATCATATAATTTATACATCGTCGTTTTCCATATCGTTTATAAATTAGAAATCTCACATTGGGTTCCACTACACCAAAAATAGCAGAAGGCTCAGAAAAATATGTGGTCTCTTCTAGAAGGTAGAAGACGTCCACACGAGTCCACTGTCTCTTGTTTCACTGAATTTCGTCAATACACGAAAAAGATATGATTTTTCAAAGTTTGCAACGGTTTAAAGGTGTAAAAACTGTTGAAATTAAATATGGTCGTACCTCAGCTAATTAGTTCAAAACTAGGTTTTGAATTTTCTTTCGATTCGTGAAGCTATTCGTCGATCGGCCAGCGCAGCGAGGAAGAGGGGAGAGAGGCGCACTGGCTCCTGGAGCGGGGTCCACTTTGGTGGCCCTGGTTGACGGCGGCGGCGGTTTGAATGGCCAAACTTCCTGGCGTCGATTCGCACTCCACAGGCCACGAAAAATTCCAAACATTATATGGATTTGAAGGTCTTGAGAAGATCTTCAAAAAGTTCAACTGTGGCACGAGCTAATTCGGCGTGGATTGATCGTAAAATGAGGGGGAAGGTTTAAAGCGGTTTCCGCCTTCGACGTCGGGGAGAGAGAAAGAGTTTTCACTTTTTTTTATTAAATTCTGATTGGCCGGTGGGTTTTAAAAGGTGTTTTCTGACACGACCTTCAATCCAAACCCAACGACTATCGTCCCTAGCGTTTTACCCCCATTCCAAACACAATGGGATATGTTTCGTAGGCCCATTCGACTATTTCAGTCAGTTTCCATTCAATTTAAAATATATAACATTCAATATTCGATTTGAACGTACATTTCAATTTGCCAGGGCCACAAACTGATTCGAAAAATTGCAGAAAAATAAATCTGGCTATGTTTTGATGATACGGTCCCAACAAAACTAGTTTCGTCGAATTCTGAGACCGTTTGCAAAAAGGCCCATTTCTGATCGATCCAATTTAACTGTAATTGACTAAAACACATTTTCCTTTGCCACGCTCACATACTAGCTTAAAAAATTATGAAATTTGAAACCTAGCAATAACTTCACATCCCGGATCCAACAAAAGTGGTTTCGTCGAATTCCGAGGTCGTATGCAAAATGGCCAATTTCACGGCCTATATAAATTCCATAGGGACCTTTCTGAAAATTCAATCGGCCGTAACTTTTGCTTTCCGCTATGAAACTTCGATTTTTCAGATTCGTTAGAAAGGTATTCACTAACAGATTTAAATATTTTTGGTTTCACTCAAATCCGTTTTGTTTTGCACCTGGTACAGTCCGACAAAGTTTGAATCCAATTTTTGAAACTGCAGCGCCATTTCAGGCCTTATTTATAATTATAATTAATTATATTCGTTTTCAAACATCGATTCAAACTCACTTTTCATTGCTATTATTTAAAATATTTATTTTAAATATTTAAAATCCACTATTTTAGCCAATTTAAAAAAAATTAAATTGGTTCAGATTTTCTGGGTCGTTACAAATTTCAATTTAATTATAGCCGTCGATGAAGCTAGAGTTAATCAAGGCCATCCATATCAAGAGAAGCCAATTAGAAAGTGACAAGTTAGCCCTAGTGACGCAGCAGAGCTCAGAAATTCGACCAGAACCCGACCAGGCCAGCCAGGGCCTGACCAAACAGGTTTCTGCTCGTCCTAGGCGCACCTGCCAAGTGCGCCAATGCAAAATTGCATGGGCGCACTTCCCAAGTGCGCCAGTACAATTTTGTTCTGGCGCACTTCCCAAGTGCGCCAATGCATTCTGGCCGGTTTCTGGTTTTTCTACCTAACTTCGTTCGTCTATATCTTCTTCGTACGGTATCCGTTTTACGCAAACTCGGACTCTATTTCAAGCAGAATTCCGAGACGAACGCAATGGCGTAACCCATTTCCCTTGATTCTTATTTTAAAATTTAATTATACCCTGATTTCTAGTTTCAACATGTTTTTAAAATTCGGGTTGTTACATTCTCCCCTCCTTAAAGGATTTCGTCCCCGAAATCTTCAAGTTAAGAAGAATGCATCCTATCATCCAATAAACCATCTACTCAACCATCATCCACAAGCAACCATTGTCCTTAAAAGATCTATAATGCTATATGAACATATGCAGAAAGTGTGTGTATATGTTCCTTATCTAATGCAAATGATCAGGCCTGATTGATCTTCTTAATGCAAAATTTGTTTAGTGCCATGAATCCAACATGTATGCAAATAGTCCTAGTCACATGAACATTATATGTGTGCACAAACATTCATCCATATGCAACATTCACGTGATAACACTTTTAATTTCATCCATAAACAAATATAAACACTCAGGCATATGCAATACGAAAATGTGTCTGAGCCGATCTAGTGCCTAATGTGTGTTATGCAACCACGAGCAACCACTTACGACCACTTGCAACCATTTGCAAACATCAACCATAACATGTTTCAATCACATGTTTACATCCAAAAGGGTTCTACCTAAAGATATAGTCGAATGATAGAAGCGAGTAAAAACTTTGTGCCCATTAGGCAATGCCAAAACTGGAAATCTACATCACATATATACTGATTAGGAGAAGAACTCCCTAAGCACTTGCCCCGAAGACCGAAATCAACATCAGACTGATACCCAAAGAATTTCTTAACCCAACCAATACATATGTTTCTAGAAAACTAAGCACGATGGATTCTCTTCCTAAAAACCAACCCGTATCCTATAAAACCCAAAAGGTTTAGTCAACCCAACAGACACCCTCAAGCCCCAACATGTATTACTAACAGATGAGTCAAACTCCATATGGGGTTTGCAACCGAAACAGGAATGAGAATAGGACCAAGAGGGTATACTAAAAAGATAGCATGCAAGTAAGCTTTACAGGAAAAGGGGGATCAAGGATATACTCTTAAAAAGAGATATGATGTGCGTATCTAGTCTTCAATCTTCTAAGTCACATTTCCTTGAGCTTGACTCCATTGTGCTTTTACCTTTTCCTCCTTTGTGGATTAAGCCATATCAACAAGTTTCTCATCCTTAGGCTTGTTGACAAGTTTCTCGAAAGCTACCTCCATCGCATGGCAACCCAACAAAGCTTGAAACAAGATTAGTCGCAGATGGAACTACTATGGCTATGGATGGAGAAAAGAAAGGAAAAGGGATCCAAACAAGGAAACAAAGGATAGGGCTAATGGGTTTTGGGGAATGGCCTTTTAAATAAAACAAGACTTTTCTTGAAAAATGCTTCTTTGTAAACGGTTTTTGAAAATAGTTTTCAGAAGGTTTTAAATTTTTTTGCCCAGTCTGGTAACCTTCTGCTCTGATACCAAATGTAACACCCCACCTCCATTAGGGTCACTCACAAAGGGAATGCACTAGTTTTGGAGGAGCGTTATCGAGGTAAACAAACACAGAAATATTACAAGACAGAACATAGATAAAACAGCGGAAGAATCAAAAGATAAATTTCATTACTTTCAAAAAGAGTCAAAACCTTTTACATCAAATAGCCAAGGTCATTATTTTCCATTACAATAAATTCTGTCTCGCATAAATAAAGAAGCATAAACTTGAAACAACAAAAGGAGCTTAATTCCCCAAAGGTAGCATAAATGCAGCCATAGCATAGCCCAAGATCAAACCGTACATGAGCTAAATCAAAAGCAAGCGAAATCCAAGCTAAGTGCTAGAGTTTTATCCCTGAGAACCTGGGGGGGAACGGAAGAAAAAGAGGTGAAAGAAAACGGGTCAGTCATAAAGACTGGTAAGTCCAAGTGGCTTTCAGCATAAAAATAGATAAAGGTAACATGACATGTATAAACTGAAAGTAAACATACGGATGATGACAAGATGGGCAAGATAGACAAAGATAACATGATAAATCAAGTATAAATCAAGTATAGCATCACGTATTCAAGGTTCGCTGCATCAGCTGTGCTAGGATCCCAAACCCATGTCTTATATTAATCATGAAATGATCCCTTGGCCCAATATCACGAATGACCCATTACTGGGTCGAACGGAACGATCCACTACTTGATCGGCTCCCTACAAGTTCTAGCTCGTCATGTGTATCTGTGTCATACGGCCCTATCACGAATGTAGTCACCTGTGCTAGGTCCACCATAGGGTGTATCAATCCCTATAGTGCCAACCACCGACACGAATCAAGAATGCACAGATAAACCTACTGATGCCCAATGCCTGCTTTTTCAACTCCGGACCACGTGCAAGACCATAGCCCGCCTGAACCTACACTGGCGCACCAACACAGCCGTCGTTTTGGTCGCTTACAATCAGCCCAGTAATTGTGCCCCACCCTGCCTAATCCCAGGGTACCATGATACATCTAGTGGGTTACTGCTGAAACGGACCGCGTAACTAGGGTTTCCGTCCAATAGGATAAGTGTTTTCATTTAAATTCGTGACTTAACCCCTATCAGTCTAGCATGTCAAGTTAGTTAAGTGTTGTCATTCAAGTTCGTGACTTAACCCACCTACGAATCATGTATCAAGTTGGTTAAGTGTTGTCTTACATGTTCATGACTTAACCCTATCATATGGCATTAATCCATTAATGCACCCCAACCTCTCACATCAGACCTGTTGTTGTGGTCACTGGATATGCCGGGCGGTTCTAGGCAAAATTACACCACAACTCAGTCTGACCTTGGGTTTTCAAGTGCGATATGACCAACTACCCACATTGGATCCTATTGTTTGCAGTAACTGGATTTGTCGGGCGGTTCCGGGCAGAATTACACTGCAAACCCAACCTCGAGTTGGCCATTTTCAAGTTCATTCTAGTGTCATGTCCATGTTCAAGATTCATGTCAAGTTCGTGTCAAGTTTCAAGGATAAGTTTCATGCCCACATCCAGATTCAAGTTATAACAATGTTCATGTTTCAAGTTTTGCCTATTATCAAGTTCATAATTCATGTTCATAACCAATTCATGTTTTGCCTAATCTACCCAAATCGTATTCCCATCGCACGTAAACGTGAACCGATCTATACTACAAATAAATCCAAATCCCGAAATAAAGGGAATAACATCAAAACTGTGTTAGGAAAAAGGGACGAGCATAAAGCGATAAAAGGGATTACAAGACTAGCATGATATAACTTGAGATAATTGGTTACAACATCACTAGCATATAGGATTTCAAATCTAGCAAGATCAAGCGATAGTCATGATAAAAGTTGACATAAAAGAATAGGCATGCAAGAGCATGCCAAATACAAGGACAATGGATCCAATGGCTTTGGTGTACATAATAGCGAATAAACCTAGCAAGTCACACCCTAGGTATGAGATCCAACAACTGCAAATTCGGTGTACAACATGGGATTCAACTATGGGCATGAACAATCAACTATAATAGTCTTAGGCAATTAACCCTAGTAGTCATGGTCATATGCAGAAATCTAATAATTATGAACCATAGGCGATTAATCACAATAGTCATGGATAATTATCCAAAATTGTTCTAGGCAAATAGTCATAGGCAATTAATAGTAATAGTTTCAAAGTCATGGTCATAGATAATAGCCTTATGTTCATAATCATAGGTAATAATTCTCATAGTCAAGAGTCATAGGTAATTAGCCACCATTATCCTTGTCATAGTCATAGGCAACAGTCTTATGTTCACCGTCATAGGCATAGGCATAGTCTTATGTTCACAGTCATAGGTATAGTCTTATGTTCTCAGTCATAGGCATAGGCGTAGTCTTATGTTCACAGTCATAGTCCTTAGCCATTAACAATAGTTTCAACGTCATAGGCATGTTAAGGTTATAGACATAAGAGAGTTTGATTTACAACATGAATAGGCCCAAAGCAATATTCACGAAAGTCGAGATCCAAGATGAACAAGAATATATATGAATCAATTACCATACGTAGATCCAATTCCAGTTTACAACATGGATATTAAGTTTACAGCTTTTATCAAAAAGTAACTTGAACTTACAGATCGTGGTCTAAGGAATTTAGATGCAGAAGTCAAGTCTAGAAATTTGTCGTTGAATGGTTGAATCTTGCTTTGATTGTAGAAGCAAATCCCCAATTCCTAGCCGTAATCTTCAAGAAATTATCTTCGCGTTTTATTTTTAATTTGATTTAATTTAGAGAAAGGAGAAGAAGACATGATCATCAAGAGTTTGAGCAGCATAAGGTTAGAGAAGAATGGTATAAAGAGAATGAGGCTAGGGAGCTGTTTATATAGAATTTCAATTTAATTATAGCTGTCGATGAAGCTAGAGTTAATCAAGGCCATCCATCTAAAGAGAAGCCAATCAGATAGTGACAAGTTAGCACCCTAGTGACACAACAGAGCTCAGAAATTCGACCAGAACCCGACCAGGCCAGCCAGGGCCTGACCAAACAGGTTTCGCTCGTCCGTGGCGCACCTGCCAAGTGCGCCAATGCAAAATTGCATGGGCGCACTTCCTAAGTGCGCCAGTGCAATTTTGTTCTGGCGCACTTCCCAAGTGTGCCAGTGCATTCTGGCCGGTTTTTGGTTTTTCTGCCTAACTTCGTTTGTCGATATCTTCTTCGTACGGATCCGTTTTACGCAAACTCGGACTCTATTTCAAGCAGAATTCCTAGACGAAGGCAATGGCGTAACCCGTTTCCCTTGATTCTTATTTTAAAATTTAATTATACCCTGATTTCTAGTTTCAACATGTTATTAAAATTCGGGTTGTTACATTAGTGATTATCTGCATGGAGATGGCGCTCTATCTATTGGTGGTGGCGGAGCCTTGGATTGATAGCGGAGCCTGGAACGGGGTACGTGAAGTGAATTTATCGTTTGTCGTGATCAGGATAAGGACTTTGCATACGAAGCCGGGAAGGGACTTGCGAACATGGGTGTATATTCGAAGGAAGGCGTATGTACAGGGAAGAGGTATTGGCCTGAACACGTACATATGAGAGTACAAGGGCTGATTCTTTAAATGGTTGCTAGAGTGTGAACAAGTTATGCGTGAAGAACTGGAAGTGTAAATGGACAGGCGGTTGCTTCACTGGGGAAAATGGGGTGAGCGTGGGAATGTGAGGAGTACAGGTAGAGTGATGGTTTTGAAAATGATACACAGGCGTGCATTTAATACCGAAAGATGAAAAGTTGAGTATGCGGATAAGCTATAACGTTGATATTGGTTTGTGTATTTTTGGGAAAAGGGAAATAAGATGATAATGAGGAGCAAGCATTGATAACGGCATGCGTGTATGGGGAACTTTGAACTGGTGTGTATGGTATTAATCAAAAGTCAAAGCCGGAGAATTTGCATTGTTAGAATGTGGAGCACGGTTTAAGGCCTAAAGCCATAACGTAGAAGAAAGGTAAGCTAGCATCATGAAATGATGACCTTAGCATATAGTTCGAACAAGAAGAAAAAAGAGATTGGTTTTTTATATTATGAGGAAGATATTGGGTTCAGAGGTACTAAACAAGGAGCGAGCCTTTATTGAAGGAACAAGATGCCATGCAACTAGATAAGGGTTTGAATAAGCGAGTACTGAATGGGGAGAAAGTTGGAAACAAGGTGGGGAAGTAAGATTTAACCCACTGTGATGTCTGGAGGAATAGGAGAAGCTGGTTCGAATATTACTACGGAAGATGACGTAAGCAGGAGGAATTAATTCTAACCGGTGATTAGAGCACTAATTATTTAATTAATTATCATATATATCATTAAAACTTATAAGATTTATAATGTTATGATTTGGTCATATGATTACAGAGTCAGATGAAATTGGTAACGCTGGAATCGTATCGATGAGAGCCACATTGTGGAATTGATTTCCCTAAAATCAAAGCCACTGAAATTTCATAGAAAACCAATGCTAGATTGATTTTTAAACGAAACCAAAGCAGGATTGTCAACCACAAACGAGGTGAGTAAATTCACTAACTCTATTCAGTTTTAAAATATTATAATTATAGTTCAATATTTATAAATAATGATTGAATGATGTGTGATGATTGTTTGGATGAATTGCTTATAAATTGGTCGAAGTTATAGCCACAGTTATTTATATTTACAGATTGGGTAAATGTTGATCATATCTATTAGAATATTTCATATCGTGCTGTGTTATTTATGTAGACTAACATCTGTGGATGCATGGAAATTTGTTGGATGGATCCAACTGGATTCCTCAACAATTATATTGTTATTTTTCATATATTGTATTATAAGATATGTCCAATAACATGCGACTGATTGTTGTGTGTTCGATGATTGAATAGCACTGGACCTGAAAAAATCGATATTTAAATACCGTAAAAATATATTGGAAAAGAAATTTGAGTTTTAAAAGGAAAAATATATTTTAAAATAGGAACTGAAATCCCAAATGGCCTAGAATATATAACTTGTTTTAATTATATTGAAACAAGTAGATTTATTTATAAATGATATTTAGAGATAAAGTAGACTTGTTATTATTAAATAATTTAGAATATAGATTCACGAATGATTTTTGAAATTGGGAAATCGTTAAAAAGACTAAGCTATTATATAATTGGAATAAACCCAATAATTTATAATAGAACATGTAATTGAGACTGAGTTATAAACTAGATTTATAATTAAGGAGAAGTGGACTTGTAAGCTGAGTTATTAAGCGAAGTTAGATTATAAATTTAGAAAATAACTTGATAGATGAAATTTTAACCAGTAAGGATATTTATTTATAAAACCAAGTTAACCAAGTTGAAATTGATTTAACGAGGACATATGTCCATGGAAAAAAATATTCATGTTTAAGTGAATAATGTTTTGCAGATTAAAATGTTCATAGTAGAAATTGGAAATATTTTCCAATGTTAATAATGTATATTTTCTTAAGAACAGAAAATTAGAAAATGCAGGAAAAGATAGGATTGTTTTCGAACGTTAATAACTTATAATGTTTGGAACATGGGAAAATAAGAATTTAAAAATATTTGGAAATGTTATCCCAGAAGTGTGAAGAGTTAAATGACTTTTGATAAATATCTTGGAAGATATGAGAAAACTGGATATTTTATTTTAAATAAAAAGTGCCAGTGATTGTGTGATGTTTAGTTGTTCATTTGAATGGATGTCGTGTTCCTTTGATAGTTAAATCACCGACTGTCAAAGATTTTTGACCATCGATTTCAACAGGAGAGATCGTTTGGATTTATTATCCGAAAACCACTTCGTATAGGCATAAGCATTGCGACATAGATTATGCTAGAGATAACTGAAGACGGAGTGAAATGCAAGGGTCGTTCTATTTCAGAGAGTGCTTTCTATTTGTCCAGACCCAGGAAAACTTGTATGGACGAATGTATGATAGAGTATTCCTAATATATCACATAAGACGATCTTCTCAGGGTATTACGCCTGGTGGTGGAGGAATTCGTTTCTCTTAGCTTTTATACCCATAATATTTTTGGGAAGACCAACTAGTGATTTGCTAGGTTTAACGATGTGGCATTCAAAGTGAATAGTGGCTAGATGTTCTGAAAAGACAGACGTAGCCTCTAGCCTCACAGCCGGGAAATGACAAAAATCGTGCAGGCATCATGGCTAGTTGAGTCATACCCAAGCAAGGTGTATTGTCACCGATCTAGAGAAAATTCATACTTTTTCTTCTATTGATTCTACATTTACGGACTACAGTTGGACGGCCGACAACCATGGGTGACAATATATTATCTACACTCAAGCTAAATGAGTGGGCGGTCATGTGTGGCCGGGTTGCAAGACGTTCTTGTTGAACCCCGGTGTATCCCCTTTAGCATACACTGATCGGAAGGTGATCCCATACCTTATCAGAGTTGGAATCCAATCTTCAATAAGCGCCCTGCGGTTTTTGATTTTATACTATACATGTAGAGTGTGAGATGCAAGCGTTATGCTATTTGGTTATTTATTTGATTCGACATTATTATAACATCACTGGAATTTGATATCAAAATGTTTTAGGTTATAGTAAGGTAAAAATCGTCCATGTTTATGTGTGGGTCGGTCTTACTATTGTCTTTTGCTTTCAAAGGGTTTTCCAAAGTTAAACAATATGGTTGGAGTTTACTCACACCAGTCCCATGACTGACCCAGAGTTTATTTTTTTTGTGTTTTCCTAAACTCTTGGTGCCCAAATTTGTACGGGTAGTCAAGTGTTCTGGATTTTACAGATTCACTTGAAGGAGCCCGAAGTGGGAGGCTTCACCGTTAGTTATTTAGAGAATATTTACACTGTGATGTACATGAGTTATACTCTAGTATGGTATGTATATACAAATTTAGTTTTGTATCTCAAAGTTATGTATATAATATATTATATTTGTTCCGCTGTGAGATTTGTGTTTTCTCTGATTTTGTTCTATGGGTCTTCTTCTTCTTCTATTCTAATTTTATTTCTTTCTATTTCACATCCTCTAACTTCTTTCTATTAAAGACCTGGTGTTTTCAGTACTTGAATAGTCAACATTGTGATTTATGTTGATTTTCGAGGTCGAAAATCCCGCGGGACGCTACAGTGGTATCAGAGCTAAAGGTTAAGTGATTAACTTGGCTCTGTGGTGTAACTCAGTAGAGATAGGGTTAGTAACACCCTAGATTGAGTTTGATTGTACATATATGAGCGCATATTTGTAAATTGATATAAAAAAAATTGCTTTATATTGTGTTGATTAATTTGTCGAGTGGTTTGCGAATTCTGGTCGATACGGTAATACAAACTGTATCGATAGGTGTTTCTAAACTCTTTAGCAGAGTAATTCAACATAATATTGTTTTAAAATCTGGGTAAATGAAATAATTTTACCCAAAATATATTTTGATATAAAAAGAAGTATATATGTTGAAATTATTATTATAGTATATTGGGCGTGTTGATCGCTATTATAATAGACTAAAAACTATAATTGAGCTGGTTATGTAAATAACCAATCAAAATTCGTATAAGTATAATATGTAAAATCAGATGAATTGAATCTGAATTTAAATCAAATTTGGAATTTAAAACTCAGGGAATTTGGAAAGGGTTTAGAAATGAATTTGGTTTTAGTATATGGAAATTTTGAAATCCTGGGAGATTCTGGAAAAGTTTTCCAAGTATTATAATGGATATTCTGAAGTAATTTCAAAATGAAAGTGTTTGAAATAGGTTCTGAAATAATATAGTATTGAACTCACTTTGGCAGCTGGAAAATAGTTCTGATGGTGGATGGCCACATCACCGATATTCATTTTCGAGCTTCTAAGTGACGGATTACTACCGACAATTTTGTTTTTGAATTATTTTGAGAAAAGAAATTATTTTTGAATCCTGAAAAAGGAATATTGATTTTAGAAAAAGCAAAGTTGATTACAATTCGCAGGAAGAGATTATCAAAAATATACCGGGTAAATTCATAATATTGGAATAAAAATTTACCTAAGGAAGTAAATAAAAATTTGAGAAAGCAAATTGAAAATTGAAATTTAACTGAAATAAGTTAAGCGAAAATTGAATGGTAATAAAATAATGCTAGGTGAAATAGGACTTTGGAAAAAAAAAGTGGTCTCAGGTGAGTATGTGGATTGATTGGGCGTTTTGAATTGAAATGAAATGGGATTGTTAAGTAAGAATTTGAAATTGAGATTGGAACTGGAGTTTGAACTGGAATTCGGGTTGAGTGTAAGCGGTTGATTGGAGATCAAGTAGAAATACAGGGATTTATGCTAAAGTGTTAGCAAATGGAAGAGATAGAGTTGAATGTCCATCAAAAAGGTACACGTTCATATTTTATATTGGGTATCAGATATATGAGCTATTTTGGAAAGCCGCTTGGCTGTTTTATTTTCTTTTGAATTGGAGAAGGCCCAGAGGGGCGTGTTGTAGTTGTACCGATTGAGCCATGCAGAAGAGATGCTAGCAAAATTTCTCGGAAATCTAGAGTGATAGAAAATTTCAGAATTTTGAAAATATTCGATAATAAGAAATTAATATTTAAATCGAAAATAAAGTGGTTCAGTTGAAATTGAAGATAAAAGTAAAGCATACAATTTTTAACCACATTAATTAGGATTGTAGCATACATTTTTCCTATTTCGGTAATTTCGGGGACAAAATTCTTTTAAGGGGGATGGAATGTAACATCCTGGAATTTTAGCGATTTAATATGTAATTTATTTAATTATTTTAATATTGTGGTTCGATAATTTGAATGGGTTAAATTCAAATACTAGAATATTTAATTTATATAAATAGTGGAGTAATAAAATATTTAAATTTCTGAAATGGTCGGAAATGAGTCGAATTCAAAATAGTGTGTGAATTACATGAGGTTTAATTCAGTTTCGAATTGAAATTATAGTAACGAATATATTATTTGAACGAAAATTGAATGTATAAATTATAATATAATTTAAAGCGAGCCCGTAATGTAGCGGTAGTTTGTAATTTAAAGTTTTGAAATTCAAACGACTATACAGGATTCGTTTTTGGTCGGATTTCTTCGAAACAAGAAACATTTGAATCAATTAAACTATATCTTTCTAATCGAAGTGAAAAATGAAGATTTCACATTATAATTTTTGAGTTATATCAAAATCAAATTTTCGAATAGTCGTTATGGAATCACTTATGGACCATAACAGTTTATTTAATATAATTAAATATCGATTTTGAATTTAGATAAGATCTTTGAGATGAAGTTATAATTTAATTTTTAGAATTGTACTGTAATTTTTATTCATAAAATAAGATTTTTTTATTTGGAGTATTTTACACCTTATATCAGCATTTTGGGGTTTCACAGAATAAGCTAATTTGCCTATATTATTATATTTTCGGGATCGTGGCGAATTTCTGGTTACGATCATGTTTTTATTTTTGTCCGTATCAGCTCATAAGCGAATGAAGATCTACGTAACCAGATAAACTAAAACTTTACATTCAGTTTGGCTACGTAAATTATTATTTCAATTTACTAAGTGTAAATATTAGGGCAACATGGCATTATTCCTGTAGTCATAAGACGAAAGCTAATTCTTTTCCGCCTGTATAAATTATTTATCGAATGTAAAACTACTTTAAAGATCAGACAAAATTTCCAATCATAGAAATAATGTTGTACTTACCTTATGCTACACTGTTCATCACATGAACGCAGACCTTTACATTGAAATAAACTCATGTATGGTACAACCCCATATTGAAATTTAATGAGAGCATGCCGAAACAATATTACAAGGATGCCTAGTTTAAAAAATTACCCTATGCCGTACTACTTAAAAGTGACCTAGACCCCTTTTCTTCTATTTATATCCAATGCCATTTCATTCTTTCCAGGGAAGACATAAATCTTCATTCTCATTTCTCTTCCAAAACGTGAGCTCGAAATTTCATACAAAATGCATGTAAAATTTAATTAATTCTAGAACTTAAATTTATGGGTTTGTTGACACCGTTCTCCTCACTAGTATGAATACTGTCTAGTGCGCACTCATTCATTTCAGCGCAGCTAGAGGATGATATCATCATGATTTATGGAAGGGGTAGTCACCTTCAATAGGATTCATGGAAAGCTCGGGTTTGGGGTTGGAGATTATCAGTATGGAGACGGCGATCTGTTTATTGGTGGTGGCGGGGCCTTGGATTGGTGGAGGAGCCTGGAACGGGGTACGTAAAGAAGTGGATTTACTCTAAGTTGTGATCAGGGTAAGGACTTTGCATACGAAGCCGGGAAGGGACTTGTGAACATGGGTGTATATTTGGAGGAAGGCGTATGTAAAGGGGAGAGGGATGGGCCTGAAAGCATACATATGGGAGGACAAGGGCTGATTCTTTAAATGGTCGCTGGAGTGTGAACAAGTTATGCATGAAGAAGTGGAAGTGTAAATGGACAAGCGGTTTCTTCACTAGGTAAATGGTGTGAAGCATGGGTACGTGAGGAGTATAGGCAGAGTGATGGTTTTGAAAATGATACACGGGCATGCGTTTCATACTGGAAGAAGAAAAGTTGAGCATTCGGGTAAGCTAGAACGTTGACATTGGTTTGTTTATTTTATTGAAAAGGGAAATACAATGATGATGATGAGGAGCAAGCACTGATAACGGCATGCGTGTATGGGGGACTTTGAACTGGTGTGTACAGTACTAATCAAAAGTCAAAGCCGGAGAATTTACATTGTTAGAATGTGGAGCACAGTTTAAGGCCTGAAGCCATAACGTAGAAGGAAGGAAAGCTAGCATCATGAAATAATGACCTTAGCATACAGTTCGAATAAGAAGAAAAAAAGAGATTGGCAGTTTATATTATGAGGAAGATATTGGGTTCAGAGGTACTAAACAAGGAGCAAGACTTTACTAAAGGAACAGGATGCCATGCAGCTAGATAAGGGTTTGAATAAGAGAGTACTGAACGGGGAGAAATTTGGAAACAAGGTGGGGAAGTAAGATTTAACTCACTGTGATGTCTGGAGGAATAGGAGAAGCTGGTTCGAATATTGCCAGGGAAGATGACGTAAGCAGGAGGAATTAATTCTAACCGGTGATTAGAGCATTAATTATTTAATTAATTATTATATATATCATTAAAACGTATAAGATTTATAATGTTATAATTTGGTCATATGATTACAGAGTCAGATGAAATCTGCAACGTTAGAATCGTAGCAATGAGAGCCACATTATGGAATTGATTTCCCTAAAATCAAAGCTACTAAATGTCATAGAAAACCAATGCTGGATTGATTTTTAAACGAAACCAAAGAAGAATCGTCAAGCTAAGAATTGGAAACTTTGTGAAACTATTTAAATATATATATAATGATTTAAAACTTTGTGAAACTATTTAAACATAACAATTTTTGTAAAACATATATAAGCTCGGCAGCTAAGAATTGGAAATGGCGTCAAGTACTCCCCCCTTCCATTGCTTTTTTCTTTTTCCTCCTTCGTTCTCATCCTTCTTTGCCTCCTTTTCTCCACATACTGTTGTACATGCTTATGTTATGCCTAGCTCTTAGCTACTGAGTCGCCTCTCAAACCCGTTCTCCCTTGCTTATACTCAAATTGACCGCTCTCCTCTGCCCTAAGTTCCCATTTGATGACCCAATTGTTTGGATTCTTGCGCGGTGACCTATACCCCTACGTTACCAACTAGGCCTCTTCAATTTCTCTTGCATCCCTCACATGTGACTGATTTTCAGCAAACAAGGGCATGGGGAGAATCTGGTATTAGGTAGTGCAATTTTCTTTTGGTGTAACTTTGAGTTTCTAACTCATTTAGTTTTGCATCTTTATTTTATTTTAGGTATTCGGTAATGTTTTGTTTCGTTTTTTGATTTCCTCTGGTTTGAGTGGTGTTCTTTACTTGGAGATGGTTAGTCCTAAGCTACTAGTTGATTCGTTTTCGAAGCACAACATATCTCATGAAGCTTTGCTCCGACCATGCTATGTTTTGTGGTGTTGTTCCCCTTTTTTTGCTGCCATTTCCTCCCGAGTCACGGGCTCATTCTCGAAGTTACTTTGGCCTCTTGTCATTGAGTTCTACTTGGAAATGCTAGTTGTTGGCTTTGGTATGCTGATCATTGTTTTCATTGTATCTTAATTAATGTCTTATTCTATGGTTTTTATCATGTCAGATTATTTGTTTCTTGGCAAATTGTTGATTCTTGTCAGATGTATTTTGTTAGTTATGTCAAAGTTTCATGGGTTTATATTTAGAAATTTTTCTATTGTTTTGAACTCCTTTCTGCCGCGTCGTTGATGGTGCAGATCCAGTGTGGTGTTGGTTTCCTTAGGTGTATTTGATGGTGTACTTTAGGTTGGCTGCCTTGGAGTATTTTTTCCAGTGATGTGATGTATTTTTCGTACACTCTTTTATGCTATAGTCGAGCTAGTTTGTTCAAATCTGCGTAGTACTTGCATGTACCTATTAGTGAAGAAAAGTTTCTTCTTGGATGAGCTGTCGTACATACTCATATATCATGTCAAATTGTCTTATGAAAGGTTGATAGTGGAGTCGTTGTATTGTTGTTGTCTTGTGTCATTTGTGTTGTTGTTCATTGTCAATTTGCTTTTGACAATAATAGTAATTTACTCCTAGTGTGGGGTATGTAAATTTTTGTAGTCTAGAAATAGTGTCCAGCTATTGTACTTTAATCTAGATAAGTGTTGGAGAATGGAATGTTGATGATGTTTTGATGACAACAACCTTGTTTCAATCATTATTGATTATAAAATATATGCTTACACTTTTTATTCAAAAAATATATATATACAAGATTTATACGTAGGTAATAAATAGTGAAGACCGTACAGTTTAAGAGATTCAAAGATTTCAAAGGAAAATCAAGACTCAGGAGTATCAAGATATCAAGAAACCAAGATTATCAGAGTAATAGAGTCTAGTTAGTATGTAAAAACTCTAAATAGCACTCAAATTCTATTTTCAAAATTATCTCTTTTTTAAATTGATTTTAAATTATTTTGAAACTTCTCTCAAAATGTTTTTAATCATTTAAGGATCTTAAACATATGGTTTCAAACATATATATATGCTTCCTAAGCTTCTTATGTTTATATATATTATAAAGTTTTATAATTATATGTGTTTATAATTATATTATATAGTTTAATATCACTTATACAAATAGTTTTTAATCATATGTTTAAATTATATTTTATTGTGTTTATATACTTGAAAATTTATATTTAAACAACTAGTTTTATCTCAGCAATTTCCAGAATATATATATATATATATATATATATATATTGGTATAAATACATTAAAAATAATTTAAAATTTAAATACATATATGGTATATGTCGTAATACACATATGTATATGTCGACACATAACCATCACATTTTATTTAAACTTAAAAGTTGTGTCTTTTCGTTTCAAAACATTTCAGAAACAGTTGTGTCTTTTCGTTTCAAAACATTTCAGAAACAGTTGTGTCTTTTCGTTTCAAAACATTTCAGAAACAGTTGTGTCTTTTGGAACACTATTTAAAGGCCTTAATTTCTAATTTTTTCATAACTTATCATCCCTTCTTCCCTAGTTAACATATCACCATTATTCTTCTTAAATTTCTAAGATTCTACACTTTTACTCTGTCGATTTTAATACAAATTATATCATTCTTTTTTTTTATTTTCAATCTCTATCAAATACTCTCTATTTGGAAATGATACTCAAGAGTTCTAGGGCAATTGTAACAAAAAATAGTGAGGGTTTGTTCCTTCTATCCCATAAATCAAGGAAAAGTATAGGGTGTGTTCCTTGTAGTCTATAAATCAAGGTGTAACGACCCAGGGATCTTCGATCCTAAAAATTGACATAAATACCAACGTCCACTATTCAAGCCTAAGAAATACCAGATCATTAATAGAAAGAAGTTAAAGGGTGAGAAATAGGAAGAAAGAAAGTTAGAATATAAGAAGAATCAGAATAAACACGAATCTCATAGCGGAACGAGTAAAATATATTATGTAACATAACTTTGAAATACAAACTTTGTACATACCATTATCAGAGTAAAAAAAACAACACATCACAGTGGAAATAAACTCTACATATATATAATGTTGAAGCCTCCTGCTACAAGCTCCTCCAAGTATATCTGAAAAATCCCGACTACTTGACTGCGTGTAAAAATTTGGGCATCTAAGATTTTAGGGTAAAGCAAAACAAAATAAACTCTGGGTCAGTCAAGGGACTGGTGTGAGTAAACTCCAACCATTTGATTTAACTCTTAAAAATCCATTTTATAAGGAAAGATAATCGTAAGAACGATCCACACATAAACACAGATGGTTTTTACCTTATGATAATCCAAAACATTTTTCAAAATCGATACTCTTCTGATATTATAGTTGTGTCTAATACAAGTAAATAGCAATCTAGCGGAACGCTTGCATCTCACGTTCCACATATATAATATACAATCAAAAACCACGGGCTCTTTTTAGGAAATGGATTTCCAACTATGACAAGGTATGGAATCACCTTCCGATCAGTGTACTCTAGAGGGGATACACTGGAGTTCAACAAGAACATCTTGCAACTCAGCCACACATGACCGACCATTTATTTCGCTTGAATGTTCCGAATATATTGTCACCTTATGGTTGGTATACCAACATAACCGTTCCCGGAAGATACAGAAACGAAAAAAGTAACAAATATGAATATTCTCTAGATGGTGACAATATACCCAAATTGGGTGCGACCCGCTTAGCCATGCCGCCTGTCTGATTTTTGCCATTTCCTGGTTGACGAGGCTTGAGGTCATAACGTTTCCTTTAACAGATCACACCTTCATTTACTGTGAGTGCCACGTCGTCATACCCGCCAAATAAAAAATTGATTTCTCCAAAAATACCACGAGTATAAAGCTAAGAGAAATGAGTTCCTCCGCCACCAATATAAATACATTTGAAGAGATCGACTGACGCGATCTATTAGATATACTCTGTCAGACATTCGTCCATTCAAGTTGTCCTAGGACTGGACAAACTGAAGGCATTCTTCTGTAAATCCATCTTAGGAAATTTCTACCTAACATCGCCAGAACATCCCTTGCATGAACTCTGTCTTCCATTATCTTCATCATATTTGATTAGCAATGCTAATGCCCATACAGAGTGGCTTTCAGATAATAAATCCGATCCCGGTCTCTCTGTATTGACAAGGGAAAAATGGTAAAAATCTTTGATAGTCGGTTATTTAACTATCAAAGGAAAACTTCCATGCACACAACGATCTTATTTCCAAATGGAAATTATATTGATCAACCATCAATCAAGATGTATCCCTTTTAAATTAATTGAACCTTAATTTATTCATTTGTCAATTCCCCATTTCCCAATATTCTTAAAAATCATTTAGCCTTTCACAATTCTTGGAAAAACATTTCATATATCTACGATTTCTTATTTTCTATATTTAGAAAATATACTCTATTAATATTGTAAAAAACACTTCCATTTCCCATTTATGCATTACTATTCTTCCACGTTTATTAGTTCCTGACCGTAAACTAGTAAGTGAACGACTTCTTAAGTATCAACCCCGAAAGCTGAAACTAACATTAGAACGATACTCAAGAAACCATTTAACTTAATTAATCTCTAGTTAGCTTCTAATTTCCTTAACTTCGTTCCTTAATTTCTTATCAACGAAACTCATTTTACATGCTTAGAAACATCTCTGATTTTATTTGGAAAATATTTCCAAAATATTCCAATTTAATATGGCTTGATTCTTTGTCTTGAATAAATTATGATATTTAACTAATTAAATAAATAAACAAATATTTATTTAAAAATGGAAAGTAAGTAATACTTTCTTGGATTCGATATAATCGAATCCCAATGTATAACTCTATTTCGAATAATCTCTACTCGAGTAACGTTCCGAACTTCGGACTAAACTCATCGTTTCAGGTTAACTCAATTTCTAAATTCACTTTTGAATTTATCACTTCCAACATTTACCAATCTCCTTCTATAGTCAATTTAATCTGCAAAACATTTTATTTTAAATCATTATCCACCTTGAACATGAATATTATCCCTTTACAAAAAATTGGACTCGTTTTATCAAATTAATCTTGGTTTAAATAGTCAATACTAATTACAAGTTAAAAACCCATCTATTGGGTTATTTTATAAATTTACACTCATATTTAATTTTATAAATTCCATTTATAAGTAAACATCTCGTTAATTATAAATCAAGTTTATAATTAAATCTCGACTTCAAATTCTATTACAATTTATTGGTTCAAAACCAAACCTTAATTATCACGTCAAATTCCAAATTATATACTATATAATTTTTAAAATAAATTGTTTTAATAATATTCGACATCGTCAAATTGTAATTACAAACACTTATGGTTTTATTTAGTTCTATTCACATTTCAAAACTTCATCTTTTTCTTTTGAAATTGATTTCCACTTCTTTTTTCTAATATTCATTCTTGAATTTACATTTTCAAATTATTTAATAATTATTATTTCATTCCATTTCCAATTAACGTTTATAAGCCAACTTCTTGTTTAGTATAATTAAAACAAGTTATTATATTCTAGCCAATTGAAATTTGATTTCTAATTTAAAATAGATTTTCCCCTTTTTAAAACCCCAATTTCTTTTCCAATATATTCGAATATATTTTATGGTATTTAAGCCCAATTATTTCAGGTCAATGTTGTTCCAACATCCAAAACACACGTTAATCAACACTAAATTATTTGTCACATCATATAATGTAATATATGAAAAACATTAATATAATTGTTGAGGAGTGCAATGGGTTTCCTCCAACCTGTTTTCCTGCATCCACAGATTTAATCAACATCAAATAATATCAGTTTCATATTAACATAAAATATCACGATAAATAAAATTAATATTAAATTTATGACTTATATATGTAACCATATCTATAATATCAACCAATTTATTTGAAATCCATCCAAACAACCATCACACAGCATTCAATCAGCATTTATCAATATTAAATAACGTTTATAAAATTATAAAACTGGACAGTGTTAGTGAGTTTACTTACCTCGGTCGTTAATCGTTAAATAACGATTAATGTCGGTTGATTTTATCAAGCGTTTTTAATTCGTTAAAATTTGCAACAACCTCAAAATAGCTCCAAACTGGTTCCTTTGTGTAGCTTGCATTTCTACGATCCCAACGTGACTAGTCACTCGAAATTCTGATGTAATATGCAAAATATATTACGATAACAAGTAAATATATTAACTAAATTAATTTAATCTTAGTAAATACAAATATATAAAATTCGTCCTATACTGTATTTGAATCAGCCCAAACCCACGTACCACTTTCTTTTTCTTCCTCGAATCGTAACGCTGCTCCATCCCATACCCATTATCGAAAATTTCCAACACTATATATCCATCATTACTTCACCATTTTAAGTTTCATGACTACCTTAAATCCCCTCTTCGTTTTCTCTTTCACCTCCTACCCTAAGTGCTTAGCTCGAACCACTAAAATCAAGTGCATCGAAATGCGGTTTCTTGCTGCCTCGATAAAAATGCCGACACTAAATTTGCTCGTTCACCCCAAAAATCTGCGTATTGATGCTAGTTCATCCCACAAGTCTAGAAACAACATTTGTTTCGCATATCAAAGCTTCAATTTGCAAAAAATACCAACCCTAGGTGGCACTGTATATTTTCGAGTTCTACAAACCTCGATCGCACACATCATAAAGTATACGAAGTGGAAGCTAACTTCATCTCGTACTCACATATTTTATTTTCATGATTTTTAGAGTTATATATGATTTTAAAAAAAAATTGAGGAAAGATTTAAAAGGAAAAGATGAGAACTGTTTTCTTCTCGTGTGATGCTTCGAATGGAAGCAGTGAGCTCGACCCTGTATTTAAAATCGATGATACTTGGCCATCAAGGAGTAGCTTGGGTAGGACTGGTGTAAACTTAGAGTAGTTGTTTAACGTAGGGTAGGTTGATGTGAAAACACAGAGTACATCAAACTTAAGTATGAAGTTATAGAAAAACATAGGCATGTATACCCTCATATAGCTGCATGAAACATGGGGTGTTGTACACTTTAGTTTTTAAGACAAGGTGGCACATTTAATGATAAAAACTCTTAAGTTAAAGGCCTTTCTGGAGTTATTTAAGCATGCAAGCAACCAATTTGATCTTGCAGTATCCACTTAAAATGATAAATAGCATTAATAAAGTTTATATTGGTATCCTTCCACACTAGGGAAAGAAATAATGAATTCACAACTCCATGTTTACACACCTGATCCTACTTACATTACTACTTCCATCTCAGTTAAATCATCTATTGTAAGAGAACTTATTTTGACATATTACGTCATTTTGAACGGCTTGACTTATTTTGTCTATCAAGATTTCATACCCAACGATATGTATCAAATAAAAGGGCTGGTAATTAAGTCTAGCCGCTTTTAAGTTATAGTGTACTGGATTATATAAAATTTGTTTTGCCTATGAGCCACTATAGAAAAAAATAAAAGTACGATTGTGTCAAGCAATGTGTCATGATCTCAAAATTAAAATAAAATAGACAAGTCAATTTATTTTGTGAAATCCCAAAAATGCTGATATAGGGTACAAAATACGCTAAATAAAAAGTTGTTTATTTTCAAAATTAAAAATTATAGAAATTTTTTATAAATTAAATTAAAAATACGTCATAAAAATCTTATACAAATTCGAAACAAATAATTTATTATAATAAAATAATCCTTATAGTTTATAAACGATTCCATAGCGGCTATTTGAAAATTTGATTTGGACATAACTTACAATTTATAAGATGAATCTCGATTTTTCACTTCCATTAGAAAAATATAGCTTAATAGATCCCAATGTTTCTTGTTTCTCAGAATTCCAACTTAATACGGGTTCTGTATACTAAGTGGAAGTTCAAAATGTAATATTATGAGCTCGATTATAATTATATTATAATCCTGGGATGTTACATTCCTTCCCCCTTAAAAGAATTTCGTCCCCGAAATTACTAAGGCAGGTAAAATGCTACAATCCCTATTAACTAGGTCAAAATCTTTTGTTTTACTTCTTAACTTCAGTTTCAACTGAACCAATTAATTTCAATTAAAATATTAATTCATTCCTACTAACGAATATTTTCAAAAATCCTAAAAATTTTCTAACAACCTAAATTTTCACAGCGCCTCCTTTGTACGGCTCAATCGATACAACTACAACTCCAATCTCAATTCAAACTCTTAACTTATCATTTCAATTCCATTCCGATTATCTCTAATCTCTAATCCATTCCAATTTTTATTTAACTTAGTTCAAGTTAAATTCCAATTTATTTATTTACTTTTACCATTTCAACCTCTTTAACTTCATAAGTTAAATTTAATTTCAGAATTCAAATTCCTGGGTTTTATTTCAAATCAGTTTGAAATCATATATTTATAAATATATATATATATAATAGCAATTCAAAACATTTGAATTTTTGATAACTTATTTCCTCACAACAATTCAAAAACAAAAACTTTTGTAGTAATTAGTCACTTAGAAACTCGAAAATGAACACCGATGACGTCCGGATCATCATCGGAATTATTTTCCAGCTACTGAAGTGAGTTCAATACTATATCACTTTCAAAACCGTTTTTAAACACTTCCTTTTTGAAATTACTTCAAAATATTCTCCACCAAGCTTGGAAAACATTTCCAAATCCACCCTGGAACTTTAAAATTTCCATATATTTAATCCAAAATCATTTTCAAATGACTTCCCAAGTTTTTTGAATTTTGAATTCCAATTCTGGTTTAAATTCAGATTTAGTTCTTCTGATTATATATCACTCTTATACGAATTCTGATTGGTTATTTATGACCATCTCAATTATAATCTTATATGATTATAGTTACAACCAACACTTCCAATATATCCAATATATATACCTTTATATAAAAAAATATTTTTGGTAAAATTATTTCATTTACCCTCCTTCAAAAACAACACTATGTCGAATTACTCTATTCAAGAGTTTAGAAAAAGGTTTCAATATAGTGTGCACTACCTTATCGATCAGAATTTTTAAACTACTCGACAAAGCAATCAATACAATATAAAACCATTTTTAATCAATTTAAAAATATGCTCTCTCGTATATATATACACTAAAACTCAATTGTTACGCACCGAACTTCGCCCGGTCCGAATCGATCGCTAAACCGACCAAGACCACTCGAGAACTCGGATTGTAGTGAGAACACAACGCATCAGAACACAAACATGAGAACATTTCATTGCTATTACAACAATATACCTCAGAGTACAAGATATCGGAGTTTAAATAAATAATATACAGTAGAAAAATAATATCAGAGATTTAAATTACAAAACAACGGAAAATATAATACATGAATATAATGTGTAGTGGAAAACATCAACTACCATAACTGAAAAAAATACAAAAAGAAATACACAGATACAAAGCATTCCGAATATAGCTCCATCTGTAATCCAGGATCTTGTGAAAAGAAATATCTGCAAACCAAACTACTAGCTACCCGTGTGGAAAATATGGGCACCAAGAGTTTAGGAGGGAAACAGTAAACTCCGAGTCAGTCATGGGACTGGTATAAGAACTAAAACAGTTATTAACTTTATTTTAAAGTTGGGTAAATCAAGGGATCGTGAAACACCCCACCTCCGTTAAGGTCACTCACAAAGGTAATTCCTTAACTTTGGTGGAGGGTTATAGGTACAAGACATAGAAAACTTTACAAGACCGATGAATATAAGCAGCGAAATTTAATTATTTATTTCATACGTGGTTCAATACAAAAGCACTACATCAAATTGTCTCAAGATAACTTCCAAAACATTACAACATAATTTCTATCTTGATTATTTAATAAAAAGCATAAACCATAAATAAAACTGCATAAATCCCCAAGGATAATGTCCAAGAGCCATAGCCAAGGTGAGAGAGAGTCCAAATCATACATCTACTTTCTTGAAGCTTGCAGAGAGTCTGACTAAGCTGCAGTATTCCCTCTGTGTAGACCTGGGGGGGGGGGGGTGAACGGAAGAAAACAGGACGAAGGAAAACGGGACAAACAATAAGTCTGATAAGTTCGGTGATTACTAGTATTTAAACAAGGAAAGGGATCATGATAGTAACAACAGAACATAGGACAATACCCTAATATAAGATAAGAGGAAAATGTGATCGCACCCATTACTATAGTCTCGGCACCTACTTAATCATTGGTTCAACCAGCCCTACATGTTCATAACAAACGATCCCCTTAATGATCGGCTCCTACTCGTATGCATTCATGTCCTGTGTCATTCGGCCCCGCTTGACTGTAGATACCTGTGCTGGTCCCACCATGGGGTGTATCAGTCCCTCTGGTGGCAACCTGACACGATTCAAGATGCACAATGTATACTACCGATGCTCAGTGCCTAATTTTTCCACTCCGGAGTACGTGCACGCTCATACTTCATTGGAACCTACACTGGCCCACCAACCGCCGACGTTTTGACCTCTTATAATCATCCCAGTAATCGTGCCCCACCCTGCCTAATTTCAGGGTACCATGATACATCTATGTGGTTTAATGCTGAAATGGGTCCCCGCTACTAGGGTTTTCTAATCAACATGTTTATTTGGTTAAGTGTCCAAGTTTACCTAACCCCACCCATTCGTTTAGTTAACATGTTGAATCGGTTAAGTGTTTCCCTAATTGACTTAACCCTACCAATCCTGACTTATCTTTAATTTATTAAAGCACCAACCACTCACATTAGACAGGTATTATTATGGTCACTGGATGTGTCAGTCGGTTCCGGGTAGATTTACACCACAACTCAGTCTAACCTCGGGTTCTTTTTGGGATTGATGCACTAACCACCCACATTAGACAGGTCCTGTTGTGGTCACTGGATATGTCGGTCGGTTCCGGGCAGATTTACACCACAACTCAGTCTAACCTCGGGTTAGGCATATTCGACTTTTTCTAAATTCACATTTTTCTATATATGTCTAATTTCTTAATGTAAATTTAATTTAATTTAATCATGCCATAACTATCTTTTGATTATGCTCACCACAAATGGTATACCAAATATTCCATTTTATGAACAAATCCATGCCATGAATTTTCATATTTTCCCATCGCTACCCCCATGGAACGTATGCATGAATCACATACAATGTTGGGCTAGTAAATTAGGCCAAACCCTTAAACAAAAAGGGTAATAAACAAGGGACATGAAATAAACATAAAATAGCATACATTTCAATATGTCATGTGTAACTTGGCATAGAAGTATCATTAACTTTAATTAAATGGGTAAAGGTGAACTTGTGACTAAGTTGGGTCTAATTGTCATGTAAACTTGACGAAGGTCCAGCATGGAGGTTTAACATATAATCACAGTTTCAACCCACAATTTAGCATATTAACTTATGTATGTCAAAACATAAGAAAGCTACTATAATCATTTTTAAATCGCAACTTAGCATATTAACTTATGTGTGTTAAACATAAGAGAACTATTATCAACATATTCGAATCACAACTTAGCATGATGACTTATGTGTGTGTTAAACATAAGAGGGCTGTTATAAACATATTCGAATCACCACTTAGCATGATACTTATGTGTTAAAACATAAGAGGACTACAATTCCAAAATTTTCAACATAAATAGATTCAACCTAACATGAATATACATGAGTGTTGATCTAACATATAAGCATGTGTTTTAGATCATAAACTTGCAAGTTACCACCAATTTATAACATGACATGTTTCACCATTTAATTCGCAAAATAAATCCATTACCCAATCTTAATAGATTCCATTAACATACAATATGTTCATCCCTACAAGCATATAGACATGATTAATATATATTATGTTCATCACTACAAGCATATAGACATGATTAATTGCAACGATACTTTAAGATAAACGAGAATAAAATCTTATACATAAGCATCATTCTATATTCAAATTACAACATGTCATGATTCATTTGAGAGAACGTTTAAATCTGCGTAATAACCAACTTACAAACTAAAAAGGAATTCTTACTTTCTGAAATCTGAATTCTGAAATTGGTAAGCTCGCCTTTGACGTAGATCGTTGAATTTCTTTACTTTTAATTTGATTTTTGATTCAGGTTCTTATCTTGTCTTTGAATTGGTGACGAGTACTCCATGTTTTCTATTGACAGCATGATAGTTCTAGGATTATTTTTGTGTGATTTTTAGGTTTGAGCATTGGGTTGTTTATATAGAATTTCAATTCAATTTGAGCCGTCGGATGATCATAGAGTTAACCACAACCATTCAATCAAGATAGGGTGACATCTCAGCCCTAGTGACTCAGCACTGAGTCACAAAATCGTCACATTTCAAATCTGCCGAGGGGGGGAGGACGAACCCCGGGGGGAGGTCGACACTAGGGTCGACCACCTGGTCGACCTAGGTCCTGGGTCTTGGGCGGGAATTTTCCCGCCCAACCCGCTTATGACTTTTGTTTTGAATTTGAATTTGTTTTCGAGCTGTTTGAATTTATTTGAATTTTTTGGAAAGTTCCGACAGCCATAACTTTTTCATACGAAGTCCAATTTATGCAAACTCGGACTCTATCTCAATCAGAATTCCGAGATGAACACAATGGCATAACCCGTTTCCCTTAATTCTCACATTTTAAATTAAGTATTATTTAATTCGTTACTACACCGTTAACAGAAAATACGGGGTGTTTCATTCTCCCCTCCTTTTAAGATTTCGTCCCCAAAATCTTTATGTCGAGAAGAACTTATATCCTACCATCCAATCACCCATCTACTCAACTATCAAACACAGGCGTCCATTGTCCTTAAAAGATTTCTAATGCTTCATGATCATATGCATTGTGTGTGTACATGTCCTTATCTAATGCAAAATCAGTCGGTCTACTGATTCAGTTGACCTCCTTAATGCAAATTATGTCAGTGCCATGAGTCCATTATGAATGCAATTTTTCCTACTAAAAATTTCCTACATGAGTGCACAATCATTCATACAAACGCAACGTCCATATGATAACACATCAAGTTTCAATCCATATACCAATACATATATGCATATGCAATATGGAAGTGACTGAGCCAATCTAATACCTAATGTGTGTGTATATGTATCCACTAGCAACCACTTGCAACCATCAATCATAACATGTTTCAATTACATGTTTACATCCAAATGGTTTCCTACCTAAGGATAAAGGATAGGATCAAGGAGATATACCTAAAAAGATAGATACGAGCATAAACTTAAGGAAAAAGAGATTAAGGATGTACCCTCAAAAAGAAAAGGGTAAGCTGCATGTATTCTGTCCTCAGATTCCCAAGTCGCGTCTTCCTCGGTGTCCCTCCATTGAACTTTGACGAGCTTAACTTCACGGTTGCATAGCTTTTTGACTTCTGTTCCCAAGATACGGGTTGGAACTCTCCTCAAAGTTGCTTCTCGTTCAACTTCAACTTCCTCTAGCATACTTGGTTCTACCACTTCTGTAGACTTGTGTAAGCATTTCCGTAGGTGAGAGACATGAAAGACATTATGAACCCCGATCAAACTTTCGGGGAGCTGTACCCTATAAGCCATCTTCCCAATCTTCTGGATGATAGGGAACGGCCCTACAAATCTTGGTGCTAACTTTCCTGCGGATCCAAAGCGAATGGCGTTCCTCAAAGGAGATACTTTAAGGAACACCTTGTCTCCAACTTCGAACTCAAGGTCAGTTCTTCTTTCTGTCTGCGTAGGACTTCTGTCTATCTTGGACAGTCTTCATTCTTCTTCGTATCAAGTCTACTTTCTCTGAAGTTTCCCTAATTATGTCTGGTCCAAGTATGAGCTTATCTATGGACTCCCATCAGCAAGTTGGTGACTTGCACGGTCTTCCATATAAAGCTTCAAAAGGCGCCATGCCTATGGTGGCTTGGTAGCTATTGTTGTAAGCGAATTCCACCAAAGGTAGATGATCCTCCCATGTACCTCCGAAGTAAATAATGCATAATCTCAAGAGGTCTTCTAATACTCTGTTGACTCTTTCCGTCTGGACATCGATTTGAGGGTGATAGGCCGTTCTTAAGCATAACTGTGTGCCTACAGCCTCTTGTAAACTCTTCCAAAACTCGCTCGTGAAGATAGGGTCTCGATCACTCACTATGCTGGAGGGTATCCCATGGAGTCGAACTATCTCTTTAAGATATATGGATGTAGAGTTGAGGAAGTCCTTTTACTCTTGACGGGTATAAAGTGGGCGCTTTTTGTGAGCCTGACCACTATTACCAAATGTTGGTATTGCCCTTTCTTGACATCTATAAAGTCCATCGAGATGCTATCCCATTTCCACTGTGGGACCTCTAGAGGATGGAGCAGACCACCAGGCTTCTTCTACTCCGCTTTGACTTGTTGGCATATTAAACACTTAGAAACAAATTTAGCTACGTCTTGCTTCATGCCATTCCAAAAGAAAACTTTCTTGATGTCTTTATACATTTTGTCTTCGCCTGGGTGTATGGTCAGTTTGGAATGGTGTGCCTCTTCTAGAACCGCCTTTACCAAATCCCTTACTTGTGGGACACATAGTCTTCCATCTCGTCTCAACCAGCCCTTGGCATCAATGGAGTATCTATTGAGGTGAATGGAAGTCTCACCCCTAATTAACTTGTCCATCACATCGGCTAGCTGAGGGTCTTCTCTTTGCGTGGCTCTGATTGAGTCTAATAGAGTTGGCCGCACTTCTAACGTTGCTAGCAAGACAGGTACAAAGTCAGAGGAGGGTCTGAAGTTAAAGCTTGCTATGAACTCCAAGCTTTGCCTTTCCATAAAGAGAGGGCTTAAGGCCATCTTCTTTCTACTTAAGGCGTCTGCTACTACATTGCCCTTGCCAGGAGTGTAGGAAATCTCAAAATCGAACGAGGCAAGAAACTCCATCCATCTTTGCTGCCTCAAATTGAGATCTTTCTGCAAGAAAAGGTATTTCAACGATTTATGGTCAGTATACAGTTCAAATTTCTCACCTAGGAGATAATGGCACCAAGACTTAAGCGCAAAAACGATGGTTGCCAACTCTAGGTCGTGGGTTGGGTAGTTTTTTTCATGTACTTTCAACTGTCTTCCACCATAAGCCACTACCTTCCCTTCTTGCATCAGAACAGCGCCTAGTCCCGTTCTGCAAGCATCTGTGTATACTGTAAACATCTTGCTTCCATCAGGCAATGTCAGAACTGGGGCTATTGTTAGAGCCCTTTTCAAACGTTGGAAAGCAATATCGCAATCCAAATCCCAATTGAAAGATAGGTTCTTCTTTGTCAATCTTGTCAGTGGAGCTGAGATTTTTGCAAAATCTTTGATAAATTTTTGATAAAAGCCTTCTAGCCCGAGAAAGCTTCGAACTTCGGTTGCGTTTCGAGGAACCTTCCAATCTTGCACAGCAACCACTTTCGCGGGGTCCACAGCTATCCCCTCTTTGGACACCATGTGTCCAAGGAACCTAACTTCTTCCCTCCAGAAATGGCATTTGGAGAATTTTTCCTTCAACTGATGTGCACGGAGAGCATCCATGACTTCTTTTAGATGTTGAGCATGCTCTTCCTCATTCTTTGAGAAGATCAAAATATCGTCTACGAAGACCACCACAAATTTATTGAGGAACTCTCGGAACACTCCGCTCATTAAATCAACGAAGTAAGCGGGTGCATTTGTCAAGCCGAAAGGCATGACAAGCCACTCGAAGAAACCATCTGGAGTTATGAACGCGGTCTTATCAATGCTGTCTTCAGCCACTCTTAGCTGATGAAACCCGGTAGCTAAATCTAATTGGGAGAAAACTGATGCACCTACAAGCTGATCGAACAAATCATCTATTCTCGGGAGTGGGTGCCTATCCCTCTTAGTCAGCTTGTTTAGCTCCCTATAATTAACGCACAGGCGAAGCGAACTGTCCGCTTTAGTTGCGAACACTACTGGAGCACCCTATTCAGAAATACTCCGCCTTATAAACCCCATCTCAAGCAATTCTTTAACTTGATTGCTGAGTTCTTTCCTCTCCCTCGGAGCCATGTGTCTAATGGGTAAAGCAACGGGTTTTGCGTTGTCCACAAGGTATATGCGGAAGTCTATCTCCCACTTCGGAGATAAGCCTTTTACCTCTTCAAACACATCTGAATATTCACGGACTACCCTTATAGACTGCATGTTCTCAACAGACACATCTTGACAACTAAGCATAACGGAGTTAATAGGATTACAAGGATTTTCGAGAGTGCTATCGAGGCGAGTCATGAGTCTAACCATTTTCTTTTCACAATCGAGGACAACACCATTACTGGATAGTCAGTCCATGCCTAGAATCAGCCCATAGCCCGTGAAGCCCAAAACAAAGGCATTACATCTAAACCCAAGTATAGATATTTTCAAATCCAAACAAACGATTGACAAATAAGCTAAGCCCCCAATTAGATTTGAAACAACCAAGGGATCCTCTACTATACTGGTGTCTAGGTGCAGAGATTCCACTAAAGCAGTAGATATAAAAGAGTGTGATGCGCCAGAATCAAATAGTATACGAACAGGATAATCAAAAAGATAGACTAATCTTTCGACACAAATATTTCTACCTCGTTCTTGCGGAGGTGCCATGAGAGCGTGAACTTGTCCTCCAAAAGAAGGTCCAGCTCCCTGCCCTTACTTCCTTGGGCAGGCCCTAGCCATGTATCCTGTCTCACCATATTGGAAACATCCACCCATCTTCCTTTTCTTCTTCTTGCAGTCTTTGATCAGATGTCCAGGAATGCCGCAGAAATTACACTTTCTCTTGTCACAGGGTTTGTTGTTTTTTCCGCTTTTCTTTGAATCAGCCTTCTTGTTCTGCGGCCCATTCCCCTTCTTATCTTGAGGCACTTCAGCTTTTGCCTCTTTCTTTCCCTTGTCTTCCTAATGTAAGAGTTCCATGTCCACTAACCTCTCGTAAGTGCCCCCCATAGGTATATGGGTCATAGCCAAGCTGTGAAGTGGCTCATTCAATCACTTGACAAAACGGAGAGCCTTCTTATGAGGAGTATTCACTAAGTCCAGTCCAAATCGAGCCAGTTGATTGAATTGATTGACGTACTCCTTGACCGTCATACTTCCTTGCTTAAGAGATAAGAACTTTTCCAACTGTAAACTTCATTCAGCCTGTGAGAGGAATTTCATCTCAAACCTTATTCTGAAATCCATCCATGTGTCAACTGTCTTTCAGCGTTCGTGACTTCCCACCAATAGAAAGCTTCGTCTTCGAGCAACAATGCAGCCAACTGTATCTTCTGCCTATCGTCCACCTCGAAGATAACGAACAGATCCTCAGTTTCTTTGAGCTAGTTCCTTGCTTCTATGAATGATTCAGTTCCCTTGAAATCCTTTCCACCCATGGCCCTAAAGTCTCTACAAATCTTTGAGAAAGCATTTGCACGAGGAGGAGGAGGAGGAACCGCTGCAGCTGGAGGAGGAGGAATATCTGATGGGCCTGCGTCGTTGGCCCTAGCCTCTAAGTACCTCCTCAACCAGCCAGGTATCGGTACACCCTCTGCAAGGTTAAGATTCCCAGACATGCTGAAACAAAAAAAGGAAAGATTCAAAACGAAGGATAGAAAGATAGTGCATATGGCTTTAGGGATTATGCCTTTTAAATTTAAAATAACACTCTTTCTTGTAAAATGCTTCTTTATATTCCTTTTTGAAAATAATTTTCAAAAACTCTTATCTGATCTGGTAAACCTTTGCTCTGATACCAAGTGAAACACCCCACCTCCGTTAAGCTCAGTCACAAAGGGAATGCCTTAACTTTGGTGGAGGGTCAATGGTACAAGACACAGAAAACTTTACAAGACAGATAAATATAAGCAGCGAAATTCAATTATTTATTTCATACGTGGTTCAATACAAAAGCATTACATCAAATTGTCTCAAGATAACTTCCAAAACATTACAACATAATTTCTGTCTTGATTGTTTAACAAAGAAGCATAAACCATATATAAAACTGCATAAATCCCCAAGGATATTGTCCAAGAGCCATAGCCAAGGTGGGAGAGAGTCCAAATCATACATCTACTTTCTTGAAGCTTGCAAAGAGTCTGACTAAGCTGTAGTATTCCCTCCCTGTGGACCTGGGGGGGGGGAACGGAAGAAAAGAGGACGAAGGAAAACGGGTCAGACAATAAGTCTGGTAAGTTCGGTGATTACTAGTATTTAAACAAGGAAAGGGATCATGATAGTAATAGCAGAACATAGGACAATACCCTAATATAAGATAAGAGGAACATGTGATCGCACCCATTATTATAGTCTCTGCACCTACTTAACCATTGGTTCAACCAGCCATACGTGTTCATAACAAACGATCCCCTTAATGATCGGCTCCTACTCGTATGCATTCATGTCCTGTGTCATTCGGCCCCGCTTGACTGTAGATACCTGTGCTGGTCCCACCATGGGGTGTATCAGTCCCTCTGGTGGCAACCCGACATGATTCAAGATGCACAATGTATACTATTGATGCCCAGTGCCTGATTTTTCCACTTCGGAGTACGTGCACGCCCATACTCCGTCGGAACCTACACCGGCCCACCAACCGCCGATGTTTTGACCGCTTATAATCAGCCTAGTAATCGTGCCCCACCTTGCCTAGTTTCAGGGAACCATGATACATCTATGTCGGTTACTGCTGAAATGGGTCCCCGCTACTAGGGTTTTCTAATCAACATGTTTATTTGGTTAAGTGTCCAAGTTTACCTAACCCCACCCATTCGCTTAGTTAGCATGTTGAATCGGTTAAGTGTTTCCCTAATTGACTTAACCCTACCAATCCTGACTTTGCTTTAATTTATTAAAGCACCAACCACTCACATTAGACAGGTATTGTTGTGGTCACTGGATGTGTCGGTCGGTTCCGGGCAGATTTACACCACAACTCAGTCTAACCTCGGGTTCTTTTTGGGCTTGATGCACTAACCAGCCATATTAGACAGGTCTTGTTGTGGTCACTGGATATGTCGGTCGGTTCCGGGCAGATTTACACCACAACTCAGTCTAACCTCGGGTTAGGCATATTCGTCTTTTTCTAAATTCACATTTTTATATATATGTCTAATTTTTTTATGTAAATTAAATTTAATTTAATCATGCCATAATTATCTTTTGATTATGCTCACCACAAATGGTATATCAAATATAGCATTTTATGAACAAATCCATGCCATGAATTTTCATATTTTCCCATCGCTACCACCGTGGAACGTACGCATGAATCACATACAATGTTGGGCTAGTAAATTATCCTAAACCCATAAACAAAAAGGGTGATAAACAAGGGACATGAAATAAACATAAAATAGCATACATTTCAACTTGTCATGTGTAACTTGGCATAGAAGTATCATTAACTTTAATTAAATGGGTAAAGGTGAACTTGTGACTAAGTTGAGTCAAATTGTCATGTAAACTTGACGAAGGTCTAGCATGGAGGTTTAACATATAATCACAGTTTCAACCCACAACTTAGCATATTAACTTATGTATGTCAAAACATAAGAAAGCTACTATAATCATTTTTAAATCGCAACTTAGCATATTAACTTATGTGTGTTAAACATAAGAGAACTATAATCAACATATTTGAATCACAACTTAGCATGATGACTTATGTGTGTGTTAAACATAAGAGGACTGTTATAAACATATTCAAATCACCACTTAGCATGATACTTATGTTTTAAAACATAAGAGGACTACAATTCCAAATTTTTCAACATAAATAGATTCAACCTAACATGAATATACATGAGTGTTGATCTAACATATAAGCATGTGTTTTAGATCATAAACTTGCAAGTAATGAAACGACCCAAACTTCCCCGTAAAGAAAAGCCGGATTGCTTTGAGAACAACACACATCATAACACAAAACAGAAGAACATTTTATTGCGGTTACAACAATTACATCAGAGTACAAGAATTTTCCAGAGTATGAATAATAATATACATTGGAAATACAATAATATCAGAGTTTAAATTACATTTAAATAGCAGCGGAAAAATAATACAAAACACAACTGAAAGAAATACACGGATACTTCCGAATATCGCTCCAGCTGTAGACCAGGATCCTGTGAATATAATATCTGCAAACCAAAACTACTAGCTGCCCGTGTGGAAAATATGGGCACCCAGAGTTTAGGTTAAAACAATAAACTCTAGGTCAGTCATGGGACTGGTGTGAGAACTCAAAAACAGTTATTGACTTTAATTTTTAAAGTTAGGTAAATCAAGGGACCACGCCACTTTCGCGGAACGGGTTTCCTCCCAAGAATACCAGTGCATAAAACAACGAAATGCTTTTTAGAAAAATGAAACCGTTATAAGACTCAATCCCTTGCACGTACGCCGAAGGATAGAGTTTTTCCTTATAATGGTCAAAAATGCTTAATACGCGAAATTCATCTTTTATACTATGAGTGCACAGTGTAGAAAACAATTTCAAATATAAAAGTATCAAAATTAGGTGGCATAATATGTTATGTAAGCGGCATAATATGTTATGTCACCATATAAGTATACAACTAAAAACCGTAAGATCGTATTGGAAAATTGGATTCCATCATGATGGCTACTGATTCGAAAGATCAATCGCGAATGTATCTCCACGGCTTACGTCTCGGCAAGAGAAAACACCGAAATACATATACTGCGCACTTTGGATGAGCAGTAATCTGATCTATCCTCATGAGATTCGGTTGAAATGACCTATCCCACTTCTAGGGTGGAGCGACCACCCTAGCCCATCGGCCGACCCCAAATCCGTATAAAGTATATTGGTCAAACCGAACATTATCAAACAAATCGTTCACCATCATACCGTGGTGTGTGAGGCCCGCGAAGTCACGTTGTATCCAAAGCGGCGCTATATAAAAGCTATGCTTTGGTCTTCATCCACAAGGCTCCGCTTTTCAATAAAAGCCTTGATCATATGCATCTTAGCATGCCACATTATCAGACAATACCATATCATTGATTCATCTATCGATATATAACAGGGTGTTAAGCAAGAGAATAAATTCTCCGCCACCAAACAGCTATATATTAAATAGAGATCAACGAATACAATATAAAGGAATACAATGTCAGACACACAATCCATTTATCAGTCCATTCTGGGTCTGAACGAAACCATATCCGGTAGATCTCCAAATACGTCTAAATGATCACCAAATTTTCCCTCATTTTGGGTGTACGGTCCAATCAAGATGTCAATAATCATCCATTCGATATGGAAATTTCCCGGTCTTCAATAACCGTCTTCATCATCGATCTTCAATCGTCGTATGAATTATTCAGAATGGGTTAAACCCGGTCTTTCTGAATAATTTGCGTAATTTAAAATCATGTGCTTTAAAACACAACCAACGCCTCATTCCAATCAAGAGTATTCTTTGATTTTAATTTAAACCAAATTAAGGTTTATTCAACTAGTCGGGATTAACGCCTTACCGAAGTAATCATTAATTAATATCCTATTCCCAACCTACACAACCCATGGAGTAAACTGGTGGTACTCCATATCTAACACCCAATGTGTTACGGTAAACTTAATTACCGTTTTATCGATCAAATCTAATTAAAGATTTAACTACCACTTGGAGTAAAACTAGTGGTACTCCATTATCGTTTATTTCTTGAATTAAGTAAATTTGATTACTTTTATCCTCATTCAATCCAATTAAAGATTTATTAAAACTATATTAAGTTTTAATCTTCAAGAATCATTATTTAATGATTATTTAACTTTCAAGAAACAATCTTGCCTTTAACTGGGTCAAAGAACAAATGTTGCCTAAAACATCGTTCACAATAAACCCAAAATCGTATTTCAATTTAATATGTTAAATTGAAACTTCTCTTTAGAATATTTCACTAAATCTTAGTTAAAATATTTATGAATTACCAATCTAAATTTCACTGTCAATCGGGTTTAAAGAACTAATTTCATTTAAAAACATTGTTCGCAATTAACCCAAAAGTCAGTTTCACTTAATTTCAATTATGTTTAATAATTGGAAATCTTATTTAAATCTTAATTAAAAGATTTATTCTTTCCCAAATGGGTTTAAGAACAGTGTTATCTAAGACACTATTCATGACAAACCCAAATTTTAATCTGATATTAAATATCATGCTTTGAATAGAAATTATATCGATTTATGTTCAATATCAAATTCTGAAAATTGACGTATATCAAATTGGGAATAACGATATTAATATCTTCCAAATTCCCACAATAATATCCGTATAATCACAAAATCCAATACTGAAATAATCCGAAGATTATTTCCATTCAAATCCATTCCATTATATGTACTGGAAAATATTGGTTTTATTAAAACCACTTTAATCCTTTTATTTATTTTAATTAATTTATTAAAATAAACAAATCACTCATTCTTTTACATTGAAACGTATATTTACATTAAAATGAATCTTTTTCATTCTTTTGAAACAAATTAACAAAAAAAAAGTATTCTTTCTAATGTAATCAATCTTAAATAAAAATGAAATCTTTTTAGTTCAACCTTTATTACATTGAAAAATGTAATATTTTCATTTCAATCTTTATTACATTGGAAAATGTAATGTTTTCAATTCAACTTTATTACATTGAAAAATGTAGTACTTTCATTTCAACTTTATTTTCAATTCAGTCTTTATTACATTGAAAAATGTAATATTTTCATTTCAACTTTATTACATTGAAAAATGTAATATTTTCCTTTCAAACTTTATTCTAAAATGTTTATAAATTCGTTTATAAAACGATTCCAACTTTTATTTCAATTTTAAATCCAAATTGAATATTCTATCTATTATCATATTAAAATAATATTATTTCCAAAATATTTATTTTGGAATTGGCTCTTTAAAACATGCATTATAAAATGTATAAAATAAATCGATAAACACGTTCGGGTTAAAATGGTGTTGCTATTTAAAATAGATTAAATAGCTCAATCCATTATCTTATTCATTTATATTTTACACTGGGCCAGACCTCCCACATTAAGCCTACGACTTGTGGATGCTGGATGTGCCGGTTGGTTCCGGGCAGACTTATCCCACAAGTTGGGCTTAACCTCGTGTCATGGCCCAATTCGTATTTGCGCACTTGGACCTCTCACATTAGGCCCAACATTTGTGGCTCCTGGATAAGCCGGTTGGTTCCGGGCATACTTCCACCACAAATGTGACCTAACCTCGTGCCCAAGTACAATTATAATTTTATAATTATAATTAACTTTTCTAAAACGCACTCTTTGAAAATATCCTTTCCATTAAAGAATCTAAAATTTAAATATTCTTTAATTCTAAAATGACGTGATTTCAAATGTCTTAACTTACCTTTCAAATCTTTATAAATGTCTGAACTTTCCATATTATTATAACAATTAATAATAATCTTCCCAAAATGTCTTATTTTGAAATCAAATCTATTTATTGCCACATAATGACGAATAAATGTAATTTTTCCAAAACGTTCAAATTTCGAAATCAAACTTTCTTATCTTAACATGTGGACAGTAAATATGTAATCTTTATAATTAAATCTCCTTTATTATAACTTTTAAACAATAAAGATATAATCTATTTAAATCAACGCCAATTAATTCCATTAATTGAGTATAAATTGAAATATTCATTAATTCAAAATTGATAACAATAATATTAATCTTTTCAAAATGTTCAGTTTTGCAACAAATCTTCTTAATTTAACATGTTGACAATTAAAAAGGGTATCTTTTTAATTCTAATCTCTTATTGTAAATTTTTTACTAATAAAAATGTTATCTTTCCAATTCACTCTTTTTATTGTAACTTTGACAATACGTACCTTCCCATTTGAAAACATGGAAACCATCCTTTGGTTCTTTTAATTGAATACTGGATTATAATATTCTTTAACTCAAAATTGGAATGAGACTCACACAATTTCCATGTAATTTAATTACATGGATTTCAAACATTGCACTTATTCTATAATAATGTCAACCATTCACATAACAGCCAAAGTGCAATTTACACTAAACACAAGGGTGATGTGTAGTCAAATATCAACCCAAGACCCGTGTGGGGTTTCAGCCAACACATAATTTTGTGCACTTGGGCGAGGTGTAAAATAATTGTCCCAATCAACATCAACAAGTCAAGTAACTTGTCAATGGCAGTGTAACATCATTTTAAATTATCATAAATAATAAATCATTAGTTTAACCTGTTGAATATTTTCAATTTCAAACATAACATGACATGACATCCAAATTCACAATCCGTTCAACAAACAATTACTTCCATCACCAATAATTTATTTACATTTAATTATAAAAATAAATAACTATCCAAAAATTGAGTGAGCAAAAGAGTTCTCACATTTGCCGGCTTTAAATGACGGTTCGGGCCCAATTTTAGCCCAAAATTCAACATGCTCCAAATTTGATGAAATTAGTGTCTACGCGTAGCTCTCGACTCACTGATCGCAGCAAATCCTGTTTCGTGCGATTTCGAGTTCGTATCAAAAAAATATGAATTTTCGAAGTTTGTAATAATTAAATAATTAATTTAAATTATGAAAATTACCCAAATTTTCACCTTGCTCCAAATTGGACAAAATTACTGCTCGCTCGAAGCTCTTGACATAACGATCTCAACGGATTCAGTTTCATGCAATTTTGATAAAGTGACAAAAAGTTATGCACTTGCGAAGTTAACAAATCGATTAAAATAATATTTAAATTTGTAAAAATTACCCAAAATTTCAATTTTCTCCAAATTGGACAAATTTGGTGTCCACGCGAAGCTCTCATCGCCACGATCACAGCAGACCTGAAATCGTCAAATTTCGATCTCGTATGTAAAAGATATTGCATTACGAACATAGAACATAAATGTTTCGCGTTTAAGCCGCTAACCTTTTTTTTCAAACAGCACCCTGAACTTAAAATGTTCGCCACAGCCAAACCGTAAGTCGGAATTGCACGAAACCAGCGCCATTCTCTCCGGCTTCTCCCTCTCTTTCTACGGCTGGTGGTCCCCCCTCCAATTCGCCACGTGGGGCCCACGATCTGCAGATGAACGGAAAAGTACAGTTTCCGTTCATCTTGGTGCTGCGGCCGCCTCGGTGCTCTAAATGCCCCCAAATTTTTACAGTAGCTTGGCCTCGACCTCCCGAACAACTTCTCTGTTTGTCACTTCGCCTGAAAATGCACGGATTGGCGAGAAATTGCTCATCTTTGCGACTGTCCTGTTTTCAGCAACCCTCCAATAAAATTGACATTCCGGCCAACTCCGACCACCTGAGACCATGCCACCACCGCCAAAAGAACCGTATGGTTCCCCTCTACCTCTGCCTGAAGTCGCTCGACCTAACTCTCTTCGTGGGGCCCATAATAGCCAAAAAACGAAAATATGGCTGCTGCCTTTGGATTGAGATTCCGGCGAATCCGTGCGACGATAGGGCTTGAATTTTTCGTGGTAGATAGAGGATAAGAAGATGAACAAAACCCAGAAAGGATTTGGTCTGATTTGGTTTGGATTGAGAGTTATAAATTGTTTTGTTTTCAAGGGCTTATTTGCAAAGAATTATTTAGAGTGGATGCCATGAAAATGAAGAAGGAGAAGGTGGCTGGTAGGTTTAGGGTTATGATTCAGCTAATGGCTGAGGAAAAGATATTTTATATGGGGTTAAGAATGTTATTAGGCCCAGTTACCCTTTTATGTATTTATTTATACAATTTGCACCCATTTTCTTATTCTAAAAATTCGTGTTAACACCTACGAATTCCAATTTTTATAAAAATTGAAACATAAATATTTCTTGACATTACGGATTCAAAGAAACTGGTTTCGTTAAATTCCGAGTCCGTATGAATAAATTATGAATTTTTAAAGTCTGAAAATTGACCGTTTTTCACTGTAAAATTAATAACGACCACATACTGACTCCAAAAATTACGAATTTTGGAATCTAGTAATAATTTAATATTCTGGATCCAACAAAAGTGGTCTCGTCAAAAACGGAGGTCGTTTGCAAAATTTCCATTTTTAAGGCGTATATATTTAATATTAAAAATACATTTTTAAATCAGTAATTTCCGAAACTCGAAATATATAAGTGTTTATACTTTTTCAATGCAGAAACATCATTTTGAACTCAATGGAAGTGGTTTCAAGTCTAAATTCATTCGTATGTAAAAATTAGCGTTTTGGGCCATATATATTATATATAAATCCATAGCGTTTTCCTGAAAATTTAATTTTGTCATAACTTACAAATTATAAACTGGAATCTTGATTTCTAAAATTAATTAGAAAGATATTGTCAATACGGTCCTAGCATTTCTTGTTTCGTCCAATTTCGATTTATAATTAATTTTATATAATTTCTCAAAGTTTAAAATCGAATTCTGAAATTACCGCGCCATTTCAGGCTCGAAATATAATTAATATGATTTTTAACTTTAATAAAATAAATTTTTAATCATTATTATTTAAAATAAATTATTTTAAATATCCAAAATCCATTAAATTAACCAAAAATAATATTTTATTTCTGTTCCAAAATTCCGGGTTGTTACAATCTCCCCCACTTAAAATCTTTTCGTCCTCGAAAAGGAATTGAGAAAAACGTTGTTCAACTAATCAACTCAACTTTCAATCTTAATAAATTTTCAATTCAGTTCAATATTAAATTCCGATTTAACTAAGTTTATCATTCTTTAATATATTGGTCTTATTAATTATCATTCCAATAGTTTTATTAGTTAAACTAATTACCAAACATCACAACCAGCAATCAATTAGGTGATTAACTTTTCAAATAAATATAGGTTTTATATATAGTCAAAAATCATATTTCAGTGCAATTTACAGCAATAAACCCTAACTAAATTTTTGGTTCTCACACCAGTCAATTGGAAATATATAGATATCCCACTTTCGAAAACTCGAACATAAACACAGATGACGCTAGCAATCATCAGAATCATCTCCGGGCGACTAGAGTGTGATTCTATATCCATCCAGTATATCTGAGACTTCAAATACACGTTGATCAGACGTATATTAAAATCTCTATATGCCGGATAGTCCAAATCAAAATAATATAGTATACAAATACATATAATAAGGTTTAAATTTTTCAAAACAAAGTTTATTTTCATTTTTAAAATTAATACTCTTCACACTCGTTCTAGGATACTGCTGATCCCATCTCTAACAAGTCATTCTTATTGGATATTACTAATCCAATCTCTGATGAATTCTTTTGTTCGGTTCTAATGTGTTTTGTTCTCGAGCTCTGTAAACCAAAGCTCTGATACCAAATGAAACGACCCAAACTTCCCCGTAAAGAAAAGCCGGATTGCTTTGAGAACAACACACATCAGAACACAAAACAGAAGAACATTTTATTGCTGTTACAACAATTACATCAGAGTACAAGAATTTTCCAGAGTATGAATAATAATATACATTGGAAATACAATAATATCAGAGTTTAAATTACATTTAAATAGCAGCGGAAAAATAATACAAAACACAACTGAAAGAAATACACGGATACAGAGCCTTCCGAATATCGCTCCAGCTGTAGACCAGGATCCTGTGAATATAATATCTGCAAACCATAACTACTAGCTGTCCGTGTGGAAAATATGGGCACCCAGAGTTTAGGTTAAAACAATAAACTCCAGGTCAGTCATGGGACTGGTGTGAGAACTCAAAAACAGTTATTAACTTTAATTTTTAAAGTTGGGTAAATCAAGGGACCACGCCACTTTCGCGGAACGGGTTTCCTCCCAAGAATACCAGTGCATAAAACAACGAAATGCTTTTTAGAAAAATGAAACCGTTATAAGACTCAATCCCTTGCACGTACGCCGAAGGATAGAGTTTTTCCTTATAATGATCAAAAATGCTTAATACGCGAAATTCATCTTTTATACTATGAGTGCACAGTGTAGAAAACAATTTCGAATATAAAAGTATCAAAATTAGGTGGCATAATATGTTATGTAAGCGGCATAATATGTTATGTCACCATATAAGTATACAACTAAAAACCGTAAGATCGTATTGGAAAATTGGATTCCATCATGATGGCTACTGATTCGAAAGATCAATCGCGAATGTATCTCCACGGCTTACGTCTCGGCAAGAGAAAACACCGAAATACATATACTGCGCACTTTGGATGAGCAGTAATCTGATCTATCCTCATGAGATTCGGCTGAAATGACCTATCCCACTTCTAGGGTGGAGCGACCACCCTAGCCCATCGGCCGACCCCAAATCCGTATAAAGTATATTGGTCAAACCGAACATTATCAAACAAATCGTTCACCATCATACCGTGGTGTGTGAGGCCCGCGAAGTCACGTTGTATCCAAAGCGGCGCTATATAAAAGCTATGCTTTGGTCTTCATCCACAAGGCTCTGCTTTTCAATAAAAGCCTTGATCATATGCATCTTAGCATGCCACATTATCAGACAATACCATATCATTGATTCATCTATCGATATATAACAGGGTGTTAAGAAAGAGAATAAATTCTCCGCCACCAAATAGCTATATATTAAATAGAGATCAACGAATACAATATAAAGGAATACAATGTCAGACACACAATCCATTTATCAGTCCGTTCTGGGTCTGAACGAAACCATATCCGGTAGATCTCCAAATACGTCTAAATGATCACCAAATTTTCCCTCATTTTGGGTGTACGGTCCAATCAAGATATCAATAATCATCCATTCGATATGGAAATTTCCCGGTCTTCAATAACCGTCTTCATCATCGATCTTCAATCGTCGTATGAATTATTCAGAATGGGTTAAACCCGGTCTTTCTGAATAATTTGCGTAATTTAAAATCATGTGCTTTAAAACACAACCAACGCCTCATTCCAATCAAGAGTATTCTTTGATTTTAATTTAAACCAAATTAAGGTTTATTCAACTAGTCGGGATTAACGCCTTACCGAAGTGATCATTAATTAATATCCTATTCCCAACCTACACAACCCATGGAGTAAACTGGTGGTACTCCATATCTAACACCCAATGTGTTACGGTAAACTTAATTACTGTTTTATCGATCAAATCTAATTAAAGATTTAACTACCGCTTGGAGTAAAACTAGTGGTACTCCATTATCGTTTATTTCTTGAATTAAGTAAATTTGATTACTTTTATCCTCATTCAATCCAATTAAAGATTTATTAAAACTATATTTAGTTTTAATCTTCAAGAATCATTATTTAATGATTATTTAACTTTCAAGAAACAATCTTGCCTTTAACTGGGTTAAAGAACAAATGTTGCCTAAAACATCGTTCACAATAAACCCAAAATCGTATTTCAATTTAATATGTTAAATTGAAACTTCTCTTTAGAATATTTCACTAAATCTTAGTTAAAATATTTATGAATTACCAATCTAAATTTCACTGTCAATCGGGTTTAAAGAACTAATGTCATTTAAAAACATTGTTCGCAATTAACCCAAAAGTCAGTTTCACTTAATTTCAATTATGTTTAATAATTGGAAATCTTATTTAAATCTTAATTAAAAGATTTATTCTTTCCCAAATGGGTTTAAGAACAGTGTTATCAAAGACACTATTCACGACAAACCCAAATTTTAATCTGATATTAAATATCATGCTTTGAATAGAAATTATATCGATTTATGTTCAATATCAAATTCTGAAAATTAACGTATAACAAATTGGGAATAACGATATTAATATCTTCCAAATTCCCACAATAATATCCGTATAATCACAAAATCCAATACTGAAATAATCCGAAGATTATTTCCATTCAAATCCATTCCATTATATGTACTGGAAAATATTGGTTTTATTAAAACCACTTTAATCCTTTTATTTATTTTAATTAATTTATTAAAATAAACAAATCACTCATTCTTTTACATTGAAACGTATATTTACATTAAAATGAATATTTTTCATTCTTTCGAAAGAAATTAACAAAAAAAAGTATTCTTTCTAATGTAATCAATCTTAAATAAAAATGAAATCTTTTTAGTTCAACCTTTATTACATTGAAAAATGTAATATTTTCATTTCAATCTTTATTACATTGGAAAATGTAATGTTTTCATTTCAACTTTATTACATTGAAAAATGTAATACTTTCATTTCAACTTTATTTTCAATTCAGTCTTTATTACATTGAAAAATGTAATATTTTCATTTCAACTTTATTACATTGAAAAATGTAATATTTTCCTTTCAAACTTTATTCTAAAATGTTTATAAATTCGTTTATAAAACGATTCCAACTTTTATTTCAATTTTAAATCCAAATTGAATATTCTATCTATTATCATATTAAAATAATATTATTTCCAAAATATTTATTTTGGAATTGGCTCTTTAAAACATGCATTATAAAATGTATAAAATAAATCGATAAACACGTTCGGGTTAAAATGGTGTTGCTATTTAAAACAGATTAAATAGCTCAATCCATTATCTTATTCATTTATATTTTACACTGGGCCAGACCTCCCACATTAAGCCTACGACTTGTGGATGCTGGATATGCCGGTTGATTCCGGGCAGACTTATCCCACAAGTTGGGCTTAACCTCGTGTCATGGCCCAATTCGTATTTGCGCACTTGGACCTCTCACATTAGGCCCAACATTTGTGGCTGCTGGATAAGCCGGTTGGTTCCGGGCAGACTTCCACCACAAATGTGACCTAACCTCATGCCCAAGTACAATTATAATTTTATAATTATAATTAACTTTTCTAAAACGCACTCTTTGAAAATATCCTTTCCATTAAAGAATCTAAAATTTAAATATTCTTTAATTCTAAAATGACGTGATTTCAAATGTCTTAACTTACCTTTCAAATCTTTATAAATGTCTGAACTTTCCATATTATTATAACAATTAATAATAATCTTCCCAAAATGTCTTATTTTGAAATCAAATCTATTTATTGCCACATAATGACGAATAAATGTAATCTTTCCAAAACGTTCAAATTTCAAAATCAAACTTTCTTATCTTAACATGTGGACAGTAAATATGTAATCTTTATAATTAAATCTCCTTTATTATAACTTTTAAACAATAAAGATATAATCTATTTAAATCAACGCCAATTAATTCCATTAATTGAGTATAAATTAAAATATTCATTAATTCAAAATTGATAACAATAATATTAATCTTTTCAAAATGTTCAGTTTTGCAACAAATCTTCTTAATTTAACATGTTGACAATTAAAAAGGGTATCTTTTTAATTCTAATCTCTTATTGTAAATTTTTTACTAATAAAAATGTTATCTTTCCAATTCACTCTTTTTATTGTAACTTTGACAATACGTACCTTCCCATTTGAAAACATGGAAACCATCCTTTGGTTCTTTTAATTGAATACTGGATTATAATATTCTTTAACTCAAAGTTGGAATGAGACTCACACAATTTCCATGTAATTTAATTACACGGATTTCAAACATTGCACTTATTCTATAATAATGTCAACCATTCACATAACAGCCAAAGTGCAATTTACACTAAACACAAGGGTGATGTGTAGTCAAATATCAACCCAAGACCCGTGTGGGGTTTCAGCCAACACATAATTTTGTGCACTTGGGCGAGGTGTAAAATAATCGGCATAATCAACATCAACAAGTCAAGTAACTTGTCAATGGCAGTGTAACATCATTTTAAATTATCATAAATAATAAATCATTAGTTTAACCTGTTGAATATTTTCAATTTCAAACATAACATGACATGACATCCAAATCCACAATCCGTTCAACAAACAATTACTTCCATCACCAATAATTTATTTACATTTAATTATAAAAATAAATAACTATTCGAAAATTGAGTGAGCAAAAGAGTTCTCACCTTTGCCGGCTTTAAATGACGGTTCGGGCCCAATTTTAGCCAAACATTCAACATGCTCCAAATTTGATGAAATTAGTGTCTATGCGTAGCTATCGACTCACTGATCGCAGCAAATCTTGTTTCGTGCGATTTCGAGTTCGTATCAAAAAGATATGAATTTTCGAAGTTTGTAATAATTAAATAATTAATTTAAATTATGAAAATTACCCAAATTTTCACTTTGCTCCAAATTGGACAAAATTACTGCTCGCTCGAAGCTCTTGACATAACGATCTCATCGGATTCAGTTTCATGCAATTTTGATAAAGTGACAAAAAGTTATGCACTTGCGAAGTTAACAAATCGATTAAAATAATATTTAAATTTGTAAAAATTCCCAAAATTTCAATTTTCTCCAAATTGGACAAATTTGGTGTCCACGCGAAGCTCTCATCGCCACGATCACAGCAGACCTGAAATCGTCAAATTTCGATCTCGTATGTAAAAGATATTGCATTACGAACATAGAACATAAATGTTTCGCGTTTAAGCCCCTAACCTTTTTTTTTCAAACAGCACCCTGAACTTAAAATGCTCGCCACAGCCAAACCGTAAGTCGGAATTGCAAGAAACCAGCGCCATTCTCTCCGGCTTCTCCCCCTCTTTCCACGGCTGGTGGTCCCCCCCTCCAATTCGCCACGTGGGGCCCACGATCTGCAGATGAACGGAAAAGTACAGTTTCCGTTCATCTTGGTGCTGATGCCGCCTCGTTTCTCTAAATGCACCCAAATTTTTACAATAGCTTGGCCTCGACCTCCCGAACAACTTCTCTGTTTGTCACTTCGTCTGAAAATGCACGGATTGGCGGGAAATTGCTCATCTTTGCGACTGTCCTGTTTTCAGCACCCCTCCAATAAAATTGACATTCCGGCCAACTCCGACCACCTGAGACCATGCCACCACCGCCAAAAGAACCGTATGTTTCCCCTCTACCTCTGCCTAAAGTCGCTCGACCTAACTCTCTACGTGGGGCCCGCAATAGCCAAAAAAACTAAAATATGGCTGCTGCCTTTGGATTGAGATTCCGGCGAATCCGTGCGACGATAGGTCTTGAATTTTTCGTGGTAGATAGAGGATAAGAAGATGAACAAAACCCAGAAAGGGTTTGGTCTGATTTGGTTTGGATTGAGAGTTATAAATTGTTTTGTTTTCAGGGGCTTATTTGCAAAGAATTATTTAGAGTGGAGACCGTGAAAATGAAGAAGGAGAAGGTGGATGGTAGGTTTAGGGTTATGATTCAGCTAATGGCTGAGGAAAAGATATTTTATATGGGGTTAAGAATGTTATTAGGCCCAATTACCCTTTTATGTATTTATTTATACAATTTGCACCCATTTTCATATTCTAAAAATTCGTGTTAACACCTACGAATTCCAATTTTTATGAAAATTGTAACATAAATATTTTTTGACATTACGGATTCAAAGAAACTAGTTTCGTTAAATTCCGAGTCCGTATGAATAAATTATGAATTTTTAAAGTCTGAAAATTGACCGTTTTTCACTGTAAAATTAATAACGACCACATACTGACTCCAAAAATTACGAATTTTGGAATCTAGTAATAATTTAATATTCCGGATCCAACAAAAGTAGTCTCGTCAAAAACGGAGGTCGTTTGCAAAATTTCCATTTTTAAGGCGTATATATTTAATATTAAAAATACATTTTTAAATCAATAATTTCCGAAACTCGAAATATATAAGTGTTTATACTTTTTCAATGCAGAATCATCATTTTGAACTCAATGGAAGTGGTTTCAAGTCTAAATTCATTCGTATGTAAAAATTAGCGTTTTGGGCCATATATATTATATATAAATCCATAGTGTTTTCCTGAAAATTTAATTTTGTCATAACTTACAAATTATAAACTGGAATCTTGATTTCTAAAATTCATTAGAAAGATATTGTCAATACGGTCCTAGCATTTCTTGTTTCGTCCAATTTCGATTTGTAATTAATTTTATATAATTTCTCAAAGTTTAAAATCGAATTCTGAAATTACCGCGCCATTTCAGGCTCGAAATATAATTAATATAATTTTTAACTTTAATAAAATAATTTTTTAATCATTATTATTTAAAATAAATTATTTTAAATATCCAAAATCCATTAAATTAACCAAAAATAATATTTTATTTTTGTTCCAAAATTCCGGGTTGTTACAAGTAACCACCAATTTATAACATGACATGTTTCACCATTTAATTGGCAAAATAAATCCATTACCCAATCATAATAGATTCCTATAACATACAATATGTTCATCCCCACAAGCATATAGACATGATTAATGTATAATATGTTCATTACTACAAGCATATAGACATGATTAATTGCAATGATACTTTAAGATAAACGAGAATCAAATCTTATACATAAGCATCATTCTATATTCAAATTACAACATGTCATGATTCATTTGAAAGAACGTTTAAATCTGCTTAATAACCAACTTACAAACTAAAAAGGAATTCTTGCTTTCTGAAATCTGAATTCTGAAATTGGTAATCTCGCCTTTGATGTAGATCGTTGAATTTGATTGCTTTTAATTTGATTTTTGATTCAGGTTCTTATCTTGTCTTTGAATTGGTGATGGCTACTCCAAGTTTTCTATTGACAACGTGATAGTTCTAGGATTATTTTTGTGTAATTTTTAGGTTTGAGCATTGGATTGTTTATATAGAATTTCAATTCAATTTGAGCCGTCGGATGATCCTAGAGTTAACCACAACCATTCAATCAAGATAGGGTGACACCTCATCCCTAGTGACTCAGCACTGAGTCACAAAATCGTCGCCTTTCAGATCTGCCGGGGGGTAGGTCGACCCCCAAGTCGACCTATAGGGGGGAGGTCGACACTAAGGTCGACCCCCTGGTTGAGCTGGGTCCTGGGCGGGAATTTTCCCGCCCAGCCCACTTCTGACTTTTGTTTTGAATTTGAATTTATTTTCGAGCTGTTTGAATTTATTTGAATTTATTTGAATTTTCTGGAAACTTCCGACAGCCATAACTTTTTCATACGAAGTCCAATTTACGCAAACTCGGACTCTATCTCAACCAGAATTCCGAGACGAACACAAATGCGTAACCCGTTTCCCTTAATTCTCACATTTTAAATTAAGTACTGTTTAATTCATTACTATACCGTTAACAGAAAATACGGGGTGTTACAGATCATGCCATATAACACGGAATGGGTTTCCTCCCAAGAATACCATAAAAAAACAACGCAATGCTAAAAAGTAAAAAATGACGCCATTATAAGACTTAGATCCCATCACACAATGCAACACAAGCCGGATAGGTACCATATATTATAATGGCCAAATATGCTTGGCACGCGAAATTTATCTTTTATTATTACTATAAGTGAAGAAACCAACATCAAATACAAAAGTATCAATCACATGTGGCATAGGTACCATATATTATGTCGCTATATAGGTTTACAATTAAAACCGTAAAGTCGCGTAATGGAAATTGGATTTCCATCTATGAATCAAGGTAAGGGATCTTCCTCATCAATTTCGAGACACACTAGTAATGCCTTAGGATCATGCCTCTAGGCAACCCTAGGTTAGCCGCATGGCTGGTCAGCCGTCGCTGACTAGTTATACCATAAACTGTAAGTTAGTCGGCTCTATAGAACCTCCAAAATGGTTAGTACATTCGACCAAATCAAGGGCCTTTTAGTCGGTCCAAATCAATTTCGAGGTACCTCAATTTCCATCATAATCCAACATCCATATAAGTAAAATTCTGGACTCTATACCATAACATCACTTCTAGCTAGAAACTAACGTATGTCCATTTCCATGCATTCCTCATCCCGTTTCTGGTTCATACCGGGGTGTGAAGCTCACGAATTAACGCTACACAAAGTTGCGCTACTTAAATCTGTGCTTTGATCATCAACCACAAGGCTTTGCTTTTCAATAAAAACTTTGATTTATGCATCTCAGCATGTCACATTGTCAATCCATACCATACCATTGATTTCCACCAATATATAACCTATATGCTCGTACGTCTCAGAGAAGGGGGTTGAGCAAGAGAATAAATTCTCCGCCACCAAACAGATTTATATTTAGCAAAGATCAACGAATATAGCACATAATACAATGTCATACATACAATCCATTTACAAGTCCGTTCTAGGTCTGAATGAAACCGGAGGCATCTTATTCCTCGTCCCATATGTCCAATACAGGTAAGAGGCCCTCGCATATCCTATCGATCCCCAAGTACATCAGGATGTTCACCACTTATTACCTTGTCTTGGGTATACATCCCAATCAAGACATCAGTAATCATCCAAACGATGTGAAGATCTTCGGTCTTCAACCACCGTCTTCATATCTTCGGCTTTTAGTCATCGTATCAGTTATTCAGAATGGGTTAAACCTAGTCTTTCCGAATAACTCGCGTATCTTCTAATCAAGTGCAATAAAAACACTTCGTACGCTTCATTCCAATCCAAAATACTCTTTTGTTAAATCATTTCAAGAAATTTTATAATATCTTTTAACAACTTAAACCAAGTTAAGGTTTTTCAAACTAGTCGGGATTTATGAGCCTTACCGAAGTAATCATTCATTTTATTATCCCAATCCCAACCTATTCATCCCATGGAGCAAAATTGGTGGTGCTCCATATTTAACACCCTTAGTGTTATGGGTAAAATTAATTACCATTTCACGTTTCAAATCTAATAAAAAGATTTAACTATCGCATGGAGTAAAATTGCCGATACTCCATTCTCGAACAATCCTTGAATTCGGTAAATTTAATTACCTTATTCACAATTCAATCTAATTAAAGATTCATTAAAACTTCAACTTGGTTTTAATCTCAAAAATCTTTACTTAATGATTATTCAACATTACGAAATTAATATTGCCTTTAACTGGGTTAAAGAACCAATGTCATTTAAAGACAAAGTTCACGATAAACCCAAAATCCTCTTCCATAAAATGGAAATTTCGCGGAAATTCGATCAATCATAACCAATATAAATTTCCATATCGGTCTACTACTATAAGTGGGATAACGACAAGGCGTTTTAAATTCTGTAAATAGTAGCGGTCTTCATTCACAGAAGCTCGTCTCGATTAATATTAAATCGAATTCTATTCAATTCCAATTTAGTTTATTGAATTGGAAAACTTTGATTTGGAAAATTTTCCATTAAATCTTAGTTAATAGATCTATAAATTCCAAATCATAACTTCATGGTTAATTAGGTTGTAAGAATAAACGTTATTTAATACGCAGTTCACAGTGAACCCAAAATCAACTTTCCTTTAATTCTAATTGCATGTATTAATTAGAAAACTTCAATAATCTTAATTAGAAGATTTATTCCATTCTCAAATGGGTTTAATAATAGTGTTATTGAAGAAACTATTCATGACAAACCGAAAATCCAATTTGATATCAAATACAAGGCTCTGTTTAGAAATTATATCGATTTATATTTAATATCGAATTCTAAAACCAACGGATATCGTATTGGGAATAACGATATCTATATCTTTCAAATTCCTCAATAATATCCGTATAATCATGGAATCCAATATTGAAATATTCCAAAGATTATTCTCATTCAAATCCTTTCCAATTCATACATTGGAAAAATTCGGGTTATGTTAAAACCCTATCAATTCTTTTATAACAACCCGGATTTTCAGAACAAATTTAAAATTTTTATTTTAGCAATTTTAATGGATTTTGAATATTAAAAATAATTTATTTTAAATAATAACGATTAAAAATTTATTTAAATCGAAGTTAGAATGAAAATTTCTAATTTAATTATAAAAGGAGCTAGAAATAGCGCGGTAGTTTGAAAATTCGATTTCAAATTTAAAATGAATGTATAGGATTCAAAATACATCGGATTTTAGTGAAATAAGAAATATTTTAATCTTTTTAATAATATCTTTCCAACGAATCTGAAAAATCCAAATTTCGTAGCGGGAATAAAAAGTTACGTCCAGTTTAAAATTTAGAATAGTCACTATGGAATTTTATATAATATAGAGCCATTAAAAATAGCCATTTTGCGAACGACCTCCGTTTTCGATGAAAACACTTTTGTTGGATCCGGAATGTCAAATTATTGTTGGGTTTCAATTTTCATAATTTTTGAAATTAATGTGTGAGCGTGGCAAAAGAAAACGTGTTTTGCCAATTTCAGTTGAATTGGATCGATCAGAAAATGGACATTTTTCAAACAGTCTCAAAATTCGATGAAATTAATTTTGTTAGGACCGTATTGTCAAAACATAGGTAGATATTATTTTTCTGTAATTTTTGGAGTCAGTATGTGGTCTCGGTAATTTAAAATGTACGTTTGAATTTAATATAAATTGATTTAATTTTAGTTTAAAGAAAAACTGATTGTAATAGCCAAATTGTGTTACGAAACATATCCCATTGTGTCCGGAATGGGGGTTATTAGCTAGGGACATCACCCGTTGGGTTTGATTTGGAGCCTAGAACGATACAGGAGTTAAATTAAAATTATATAGAATTAAATAAATAAATAAAATAAAAATACGTGTATAAGTACACGGTATTACTATACAAAACCGTAATCTCCATCTAAAACGTTCAGCCTCCGCACTTAAAAACAAAGGGCCGATATTTTCCTAAATTCTTTTTTCAATCTTTACCAATCCAATGAGAATTACATCGTGAAAGAAAAGCAAACTTTGTAGAGATTTCTACACTTTACGATTATGTAAGGATTTGATCTCTTATTACTGAGAGACGCGCGAGATCTGAGGGCTCGAAGGCACGCTCTTTGATCGGAATTTCTGGGCTTTTGGGTGAGGCGATTTGGCCTTAACGGCGGGCGCAGGTAGAGGGTTCGAAGGCGGAGGAGATGGCAGCCTCTGATCGAAATCCGGTGCGGCGTGGGTGGAGCGGTAGGAAGCCCTAGGGCATCGACATGGGTTTCAGCGGGTTACTAGTTACAGAAGTCATGATAGAAGAGGAAAGGGATTAACGTGGTAATCAATGTAATTAAATTAATTAATTTTCATTAGTTAGTTATATTGTTTTATAAATGTTCAAAACATTGTATCTTTTTCAAACGAAACCAGAATTGAGCAAATTCAGAAGCGTTGGGATCGAAAATTCAAGATCTACAACAAGGAACCGACTAGAACCAAAATGGAGCATGTTGGAATTCGAGACAAATTTTAATCTGAAAAGAACAGAAATTCAGAAATTAAAACCGACTACTTCGAGAACTCCTTTCGCTCCAATTTTTTTCAGTTAAATTTATACTATGATGTAGACGGTGCTTAGTAGCACCCGACACCACTGATTCCATGATTGTCTGTATGGATTGTGATTTGGATTGTTATTGTTGGATATTGTTGTACATAAAAATTATTTATATAAAGTATTTTATATAAATTACCATTAAATGAAAATAAAATGTTTAAACGATAAAATTCACATTTTTATTGTATATATGAAATAATGAAAAATAATCATTTCTTGGAATTATATGATTGAACAAAAAGAATTAAATTTTTATGGTATGTTTAATTCTTTAAAAATATTTAGGTTTGAATAAGAATGTGTTAACATTCTTATATGTTGATAAATTTTTATTTTATCATTTAAATGATTAATGTTGATAAAATATTTTTAACATTAGAATTACATTTTAATGTATAGGATGAATCATTTAAAAGATTAAATGTTGATAAAATGTCCCTTTTAACATATTAGTTTAGAATAAAATCATTATTTGTTAATCATAGGTTTATTTGACAAAAATGTCACATTTATCATGTTAGTTTAGAATAAAAGAATCACATGTTAAGATATGATTTTGTTTGATAAAAAACACTATTTTTAACATGTTAGCCAAGTAAAAATGATCATGGGGAAAAAATATGTTTTTGTTCAATAAAAATGTTTTGACAATAGAAATCACATTTTTATTGATGTATAAACCAATAAAAAGAACCATTTGCTGAACTATGTCTTGTTAGTTAAAAACATCATATTTAGCATGTTAGTGAAAATAAAACAAACAGGTATTAAAATAAAGTAAATATTCATTTACAAATCGGAGGATTTGTTTATGTACACCCATTTGACTGATATGGATTGGGATGATAAATTTTACACATCGCCCAACTGCACAAATAATAATCAGTATTTGTTTGTTTGAAACCCCACACGGGTATTGGGATGATATTTGACATACACTAATTCCAATATTTAGTTGTATGTCAATCGATTGATTGACAGGCTATGATAAGCGTTATTTATTTATTTTAATGCTCATACAGTTGTAAATTGCACTCTGGATGTTGTATGAATTTTTAATGATTGTTTATCATTATTGTTATATACATGCGATGTATGAAATCCATATAAATAACATTATATTGTAATTGTTTGGGCCCCATTCCAATTTGGAAAAATAAAAGAATATTTTAAAATAATGTTCCATAAGGGATACAAAATATTCATGCATTGAATAGAATATTCATGTGTTGAAATGAAAATATTTAAACAATAAAAATATCGTTTTTATTGAATGTATAAACCAACAAAATATTCATGGTTTTGAAAAGAAAATGTTTTATACAATAAAAATCACATTTTATTTTATGTATGAATAAACAAAATATTCATTGTTTGAAAAAGAATAAGTTAACAATAAAAATATTCATTTTTATTGTGTGGGCAGAAATGATTGAAAATATTCAATGTTTTAAATAAAATGTTTAATACAATGAAAATTACATTTTTATTGTATTATAAAATCATTTAAAAAGGAATCACGATTCAATAAAAATATTAAACAATAAAAAAATTATATTTTTATTGTATGTTTGATTTATTAAAGATATTTTGTTTACTAAAATGTAAATCGCTTATATGTAGAAAATATGAAAATGATCATTTGTTTGAAATAAAATATATTAACGATAAAATTTACATTTTTATTGTACATATAGAAATAATGAAAAATATTCACTGATTGAAATAAAAAGATTTAACAATAAAAATTTACATTCTCATTGTATATAAGAAAGGTGAAAATATTCATTGTTTGAATAAAAATTGTTGTAACATTAAAAAATATATTTTTAATGTATGTATGATTCATCAAAATATTCATCGTTTGGACAAGAATATTCAATTTTGATATAAGAGTGAAAATAAAGTTGAAATCATTTTAAAATGAAATTATAAACAAGTACGATTTAAATGGAAATCACCGAAATATATAATATATATATATATATATATATATATTGTATATATAATGGCCTGAATAGAACGCGCCGCGCAGCTACCGTTTGCGAATTTCGACCATTAACTTCAAATTGATGTTACGGGAGATCCGACCGTCGGATTCTCCTAAAATCAGAACCGTTGGGTTCATATCGAAAAGAGCTTTCCAATGAATATAAGAGATTTGAAATCTAACGGTTTGATTTGGAGATATGTCCAAATCAATTTCAGAAAAGGTCGCTATGGTTGCAGTTCGGTGACCGTTATTGGAAACCAACTGTACGGGCGATAATAAAATTATTAAAAATATGGAAAAAACTATGTAAAATCATAATAATTGATTTGGAAAGATTTTTGATGAAAACTAATTTTATAACGATAAAATGTATTTTTATCGAAATGAACTAGTTATTAACTAGAATAATAATTTAATTAATTTTAGAAATAAATAAATTAGATTTGAAAATGGTTTTAAAATAACCAGATTATTCCAATATATATTTTTATATATTGGAATGGATTTGAATGGAAATTATCTTCGGAATATTTCGATAGTGGGTTCCGTGATTATACAGATATTGTTATAGGGAATTTGGAAGATATATATATATATATATTGTTATTCCTAATACGATATTTGTTGGTTTCAGAATTTGATATTGAATGTAAGCCGATATAATTTTTATTCAGAACCTTATATTTAATGTCAAAGTGGATTTTAGGTTTGTCGTGAATGGTGTCTTTATTAACACTATTCTTAATCCCAGTTTAGAATAAATCTTTTAATTAAGATTAGGGAAATTTTACCAATTAATTTATATTTGATTAGAATTGAAAAGAATTGGATTTTGGGTTTATCGTGAACAATGATTTAAATAACATTTTTTCTTTAACCGGATTAACAGTGAAGAAATAATTTGGAATTTATAAATCTTTTATTAATATTTAAATGGGAATTTTCCAAAATAAAGTTTTTCCCAATTTAATATATTAAATTGGAATTGAATGGAATTCGATTTGGTAATAATCGAGATGAGCTTCTGTGAATGAAGACCGATACTATATATGGAATTAAAAAGGCTTTGCCGTTATTCCATTTATATTATTAGTCTGATACGGGAATTTATATCGATTATATACTATTATGATTTCCATGTAGATTCAATTTTGATGGAAGATGATTTTGGGATTATCGTGGACAATGTTTTTAAATGACATTAGTTCTTTAACCTAGTTAAAGACAAGATTAATTTCTTAAATTCGAATAACCCTTAAGTAATGATTTTTGAGATTAAAAAGAATAAATTTAAAAGGATTTATCTTTGATAAAATTGATGGGAACCTTTCCCTTAAAATGTGAATATTTTATTAAAAGAATATTCTGAATTGGAATGAGGCGTTGGATTTGTTTTTACCGCACCTGATTATAAATTGCGCTAGTTATTTGAAAAGACCGGGTTTAACCCATTCTGAATAATGAATATAACGAGTAACAATCGAAGAGATTGAAGACGGTGCAAGACCGACGATCTTCACATCGAATGGATGAGTTGCTACTGATGCCCGTGATTAGAGTAGCTACCTTGAAGGGGCTACTGTGGTGGGCGTCCAGACGTATTGTTGATTGTTCGGATATGCAAGGGCCTCTCTCCCATATTGGACATATGGGACGAGGAATAAGGTGCCTCCGGTTTCGTTCAGACCCAGAACAGACTTGTAAATGGATGGTATGTCTGACGCTGTATTCCTTTTACGTTGTATTTGTTGATCTCTGCTAATATATATCTGTTTGGTGGCGGAGAATTTATTCTCTTGCTGAACACCCTTCTTTGAGACGTATTAGCTCAGAGGTTATATATTGGTAAAAATCAATGGTATGATATGGATTGACAATGTGGCATGCTAAGATGCATGGATCAAGGCTTTTGTTGAAAAGCAAAGCCTTGTGGATGATGATCAAAGCACAGCTTTATTTAGCATAGCTTTGTGTAGCTTGACTCCGCGAGCCTCATACCCCGATATGATAGTGAACAGATGGTCGGATCAATATTCTTTCGATATTGTTTGGATTCGGTCGACCGTGATGAGGGATAGGGCATTTCCCCCGATTCCCATATAGGGATAGAGTAAACGGTGCTTTCTCTCGCTGGGACGTAAGCCGCGGTGATACTTGATTTCCCAAAAGCGCGGATGTGCATTATGTTGTTTTCTCTAGCTGGAACGTAGGCCGTGGAGTATTGCACTATGCAATAGATCTTTCCAATCAGGAGTCATCATGATGGAAACCCAACTTTCCAATACGAGATTTGCGGTTTTAATTGTAAACCTATATATGGCGATACAGTGGGATGGGGCACTCATTCCGTCTATTATTGATACATTTACTTTTGAAATTGATTTCTACACTATGCACTTATGGTAATAATGAAAGAGAATTTTCGCGTACCAAGCATATTTATTTATTATAAGGCAAAACTGTATCCTCCGGCTTGCGTTGTAGTGTTTGATGGGACCAGAGTCTTATAATAGCTTCATTTTTTCAAAAAGCATTGCGCTGTTTTTTTTATGCACTGGTATTCTTGGGGGTAAACCCGTTTCGTGTTATACGGTGTGGTCCCTTGATTTACCTAACTTTAAAATCAATTTAATAGCTGTTTTGAGTTCTCAAACCAGTCCCATGACTGACCTGGAGTTTATTGTTCCTTCCTAAACTCTGGATGCCCATATTTTCCACACGAGAAGTCAGTAGTTTTAGTTTTGCAGATTTCTATCTAACATGATCCTGGATTACAGCTGGAGATAGATTCGGAAAGCTTTCCCGCTACGCATTATACTTATGTCCTATTTTCCGCTGCTTTGTAATTTAAATCTCTGATACTGTATTTCCAATTTGTAATATTTATTTATACTCTGATAAATTTTTGTACTTTGATGTAATTGTTGTAATAAGCAATGAAATGTTCTGTTATTTTGTGTTTTGATGTGTCGTGTTCTCAACTCAATCCGGGCTTTCACATAAGGGGAAGTTTGGGTGTTTCATTTGGTATCAGAGCTTTGGTTTACAGAGCTCGAGAACAAGACACGATAGAACTGAACAAAAGAATTCATCAGAGATTGTATTAGTAATATCCAATAAGAATGACTCGTTAGAGATGGATCGTTAGTATCCTAGAATGAGTCCGAAGAGTGTTATTTTTTTTTAATAAAAATGATAACAAATTAGTCTTGAAAATTTTATCTTAAAATACGTATTTGAAATATTATTATATTTTAAATTTGGACAATCGAATATATAGAGATTTTAATATACGTCTGATCAACATGTATACGAAGTCTCAAATATACTGGGTAGATATAGAATCACACTCTAGTTGCCCGGAGATGATTCTGAGGATGGTCTAGACATCATCAGTATTTATGTTCGAGTTTCGAAAGTGGAATATCTGTATGTTTCCAATCGACTGGTGTGAGAACCAAAACTAAATAGGGTTATTGTTGTTATTTGGCATCAAAAATATGATTTTTGAATATATATATAGAAATATACTCGTTTGAAAATTAAACCAACTAATTGATTGCTGGTTGTTATTTTTGATAATTGGTTTAACTAATTAAAATATTGGAATGACAATTATTTAACCAATATGAGAATGAATGATAAATTTAGCCAAATTGAATTAATATGGAACTGAATTTAAAATTGATTAGAAATGCATATATGTACATGTGTATAAAATGAACAGGTCATAGCAAGGAGGCTAGAGAAGAGGAATAAAATTGTATGCCCGACAAATAGGTACATATTTACTATTTTGTTTGGGTTTGATGATTTTATGAGCCGATTGGCTAGCCGCTTGGCTTTTTCATTTTCTTTTGGATTGATAAGGGCCCCGCGAGGCTAGTTGCGGTTTTAAATATCAACTCGTACAAAGGAGGTTATGGCGAAATTTTAGGGTGTTAGCCAAATTTTTGAGAAATTAGAAAATTCTTAGAAATTGAAAAGTTAAAGAATTAAAAGCCAGAATGAAAGTTAAGTTGGTTAGTTAAACAACTTTCTGCCCCGTTCCTTTTCAAGGACGAAAAGATTTTAAGTGGGAGAGATTGTAACAACCCGGATTTTCAGAACAAATTTAAATTTTTTATTTTAGCAATTTTAATGGATATTGAATATTAAAAATAATTTATTTTAAATAATAACGATTAAAAATTTATTTAAGTTGAAGTTAGAAAGAAAATTTCTAATTTAATTATAAAAGGAGTTAGAACTGGCGCGGTTGTTTGAAAATTCGATTTCAAATTTAAAATGAATGTACAGAATTCAAAATAAATCGGATTTTAGTGAAATAAGAAATATTTAAATCTGTTTAATAATATCTTTCCAACGAATCTGAAAAATCCAAATTTCATAGCGGGAATAAAAAGTTACATCCAATTTAAAATTTAGAATAGTCGCTATGGAATTTTATATAATATATAGCCATTTTGTGAACGACCTCCGTTTTCGATGAAACCACTTTTGTTGGATTCGGAATGTCAAATTATTGCTAGGTTTCAATTTTCATAATTTTTGAAATTAATATGTGAGCGTGACAAAAGAAAACGTGTTTTGTCAATTTTAGTTGAATTGGATCGACCAGAAAATGGCCATTTTTCAAACAGTCTCCAAATTCGACAAAATTAATTTTGTTAGGACCGTATCGTCAAAACACAGCTAGAAATAATTTTTTTGTAATTTTTGGAGTCAGTATTTGGCCCCGGTAATTTAAAATGTACATTTGAATTTAATATAAATTGATTTATATTTTAATTTAAAGAAAAACTGATCATAACAGCCGAATTGGTGATGAAACATATCCCATTGTGTCAGGAATGGGGTTTGTTAGCTAGGGGCGTCACTTGTTGGGTTTGATTTGGAGCCCAGAACGATACAGGAGTTAAATTGAAATTAAATAGAATTAAATAAATAAAATAAAAATAAAAATACGTGCATAAATACATGGTATTACTGTACAAAACCCTAATCTCCATTTAAAACTTTCAGCCGCCGCACTTAAAAAAAAGGGCCGATATTGTCCTAAATTCTTTCTTTAATCTTTACCAATCCAATGCGAATTACAACGTGAAATCAAAGCAAACATTGTAGAGATTTCTATACTCTACAATTCTATATGGATTTGATCTCTTATTATTGAGAGACGCGCAAGATCTGAGGGCTCGAAGGCGTGCTCTTTGATCTTGAATTTCTGGGCTTTGGGGTGAGGTGACTTGGCCTAAATGGCGGGCGCAGGTAGAGGGTTCGAAGGTGGAGGAGATGGCAGCCTCTGATCGAAGACCGGTGCGGCGTGGGTGGAGCGGTCGGAAGCCCTAAGGCACCTGCATGGGTTTCAGCGGGTTATTGGTTACAGACGTCATAATAGAAGAGGAAAGGGATTAACGTGATAATCAATGTAATTAAATTAATTAATTTTCATTAGTTAGATATATTGTTTTATAAATGTTCAAATCATTGTATCTTTTTCAAACGAAGTCAGAATTGAGCAAATTCAGAAGCGTTGGAATCGAAAATTCAAGATCTACAACACAGAACTGACTTGAACCAAAACGGAGCATGTTGGAATTCGAGATAGATTTGAATCCGAACAGAATAGAAATTAAAACCGACCACTGTGAGAACCCCTTTCACTCTAATTTTTTTTTCCAGTTAAATTTATACTAGGATGTAGACGGTGCTTAGCAGCACCCGACACCACTGATTGTACAAACCATGATTGTATATTTGGATTGTGATTTGGATTGTTATTGTTGGATATTGTTGTACATAAAAATTATTTATATAAATTATCATGAAATGAAAATAAAATGTTTAAACAATAAAATTTACATTTTTATTGTATATATAAAATAATGAAAAATATTTATTTCTTGGAATTAAATGATTGTACAAAAAGAATTACATTTTTACGATACGTTTAATTCTTTAAAAATATTCAGGTTTGAATAAGAATGTGTTAACATTCTTATATGTTGATAAATTTTTATTTTATCATTTAAATTAATAATGTTGATAAAATATTTTTAACATTAGAATTACATTTTAATGTATAGGATGAATCATTTAAAAGATTTAATGTTGATAAAATGTCCTTTTTAACATATTAGTTTAGAATAAAATCATTATTTGTTAATCACAGGTTTATTTGACAAAAATGTCACATTTATCATGTTAGTTTAGATTAAAAGAATCATATGTTAAGATATGATTTTGTTTGATAAAAACACTATTTTTAACATGTTAGCGAAGTAAAAATGATCATAGGGAAAAATATGACTTTGTTCAATAAAAATGTTTTGACAACAGAAATCACATTTTTATTGTATGTATAAACCAATAAAAAGAATCGTTTGTTGAATTATGTCTTGTTAGTTAAAAACATCATCTTTAACATGTTAGTGGAAATAAAACAAATAGGTCTTGAAATAAAATAAATATTCATTTACAAATCGGACGATTTGTTTATGCACACCCATTTGACTGATATAGATTGGGACGATAAATTTTACACATCGCCCAACTGCACAAATAATAATCTGTATTTGTTTGTTTGAAACCCCACACGGGTATTGGGATGATATTTGACATTCACTAATCCTAATATTTAGTTGTATGTCAATCGATTGATTGATAGGCTGTGATGAGCGTTATTTATTTATTTTAATGCTCACACAGTTGTAAATTGCACTCTGGATGTTGTATGAATTTTTAGTGATTGTTTATCATTATTGTTGTATACATTCGATGTATGAAATCCATATAAATAATATTATATGCTAATTGTTTGGGCCTCATTCTAATTTGGAAAAATAAAAGAAAATTTTAAAATAATGTTCCATAAAGGATATAAAATATTTATGCGTTGAATAGAATATTCATGTGTTGAAATGAAAATATTTAAACAATAAAAATATCGTTTTTATTGAATGTATGAACCAATAAAATATTCATGGTTTTGAAAAGAAAATGTTTTATACAATAAAAATCACATTTTATTGTATGAATGAATAAAAAAAAATCATTGTTTGAAAAAGAATATGTTAACAGCAATATATACATTTTTATTGTGTGGGTAGAAATGATTGAAAATATTCAATGTTTTAAATAAAATGTTTAATACAATGAAAATTACATTTTTATTGTATTATAAAATCATTTAAAAAGGAATCATGATTCAATAAAATGATTAGACAATAAAAAAAATTATATTTTTATTGTATGTTTGATTTATTAAAGAGATTTTGTTTATTAAAATATAAATCATGTATATGTAGAAAATATGAAAATGATCATTTGTTTGAAATAAAATATATTAACGATAAAATTTACATTTTTATTGTACATATAGAAATAATGAAAAATATTCATTGATTGAAATAAAAAGATTTAACAATAAAAATTTACATTCTCATTGTATATAAGAAATGGTGAAAAATATTCATCGTTTGAACAAAAATTGTTGTAACATCAAAAATTATATTTTTAATGTATGTATAATTCATCAAAATATTCATCGTTTGGATAAGAATATTCAATTTTGATATAAGAGTGAAAATAAAGTTGAAATCATTTTAAAATGAAATTATAAACGATTTATAAATTAGGATTTAAATGGAAATCGCCGAAATATATATATATATATAAATATATATATATATATATATATATTATAATGGCCTGAATAGAATGCGCTACGCAGCTACCGTTCGCGAATTTCGACCATTAACTTAAAATTGATGTAATGGGAGATCCGACCGTCGAATTCTCCTAAAACTGGAACCTTGGGTTCGTATCGAAAAGAGATTTCCAATGAATATAAGAGATTTGAAATCTAACGGTTAGATTTGGAGATATGTCCAAAAAAAATTCAAAAAAGGTCGCTATGGATGTAGTTCGGTGGCTGTTATTGGAAACCGACTGTACGGGCGATAATAAAATTATTAAAAATATGGAAAAAATTATGTAAATCATAATAAATGATTTGGAAAGATTGTTGATGAAAAATTATAATTTTATAATGATAAAAATATATTTTTATCAAAATGAACTAGTTATTAACTGCAATAATAATTTAATTATTTTTAGAAATAAATAAATTAGATTTGAAAATGGTTTTAAAATAACCAGAATTTTTCAATATATATTTTTATATATTGGGATGGATCTGAATGGAAATTATCTTCAGAATATTTCGATAGTGGATTCCGTGATTATACAGATGTTGTTATTAGGAAATTGGAATATATATATATATCGTTATTCCCAATACGATATTTGTTTGTTTCAGAATTTGATATTGAATGTAAGCCGATATAATTTTTATTCAAAACCTTATATTTAATGTCAAAGTGGATTTTAGGTTTGTCATTAATGGTGTCTTTATTAGCACAGTTCTTAAACCCAGTTTAGAATAAATATTTTAATTAAGATTTTGGAAATTTTACCAATTAATTTATATTTGATAAGAATTGAAAAGAATTGGATTTTGGGTTTATCGTGAACAATTTTTTAAATGACATTAGTTTTTTAACCCAGTTAAAGATAAGATTAATTTCTTAAATTCGAATAACCCTTAAGTAATGATTTTTGAGATTAAAAAGAATAAACTTAAAAGGATTTATGTTTGATAAAATTGATGGGAACCTTTCCCTAAAATGTGAATATTTTATTAGAAGAATATCCTAAATTGGAAAGAGGCATTGGATGTTTTTTTACCGCACCTGATTATAAATTATGCAAGTTATTTGGAAGGACCAGGTTTAACCCATTCTGAATAATGAATACGACGAATAACAGTCGAAGAGATTGAAGACAGTGCAAGACCGACAATCTTCACATCGAATGAATGAGTAGCTACTGATGCCCATGATTGGAGTAGCTACTTGAAGGGGCTACAGTGGTGGTCGTCCGGACGTACTTGTTGATTGTTCGGATATGCGAGGGCCGCTCTCCCGTATTGGACATATGGGACGAGGAATAAGGTGCCTCCGGTTTTGTTCAGACCTAGAACGGACTTGTAAATGGATGGTATATCTGACGTTGTATTCCTTTTACGCTGTATTCGTTGATCTCTGCTAATATATATCTGTTTGGTGGAGGAGAATTTATTCTCTTGCTTAACACCCTTCTCTGAGAATTATGAGCTTAGAGGTTATATATTGGCAGAAATCAATGGTATGGTATGGATTGACAATGTAACATACTAAGATGCATGGATCAAGGCTTTTACTGAAAATCAGAGCCTTGTGGATGATGATCAAAGCACTACTTTATTTAGCATAGCTTTGTGTAGCGTGACTTCACGAGCCTCACACCCTGGTATGATGGTGAACTGATGGTCAAATCAGTATGCTTTCGATATTGTTTGGATTCAGTTGACCGTGATGAGGGATAGGGTATTTCCCCCGATTCCCATATAGGGATAGAGTAAGCGGTGTTTTCTCTCACTGGGACATAAGCCGCGGTGATACTTGATTTCCCAAAAGTGCGGATGTGCATTACAGTGTTTTCTCTAGCTGGGACGTAAGCCGTGGAGTATTGCACTATGCGATAGATCTTTCGAATCACGAGCCATCATGATGGAAACCCAACTTTCCAATACGAGCTTTGCGATTTTAATTGTAAACCTATATGTGGCGACGTAGTGGGATGGAGCACTCATACCGTCTATGATTGATACATATACTTTCGAAATTGATTTCTACACTACGCATTTATAGTAATAATAAAAGAGAATTTCTGCGTACCAAGCATATTTGGCTATTATAAGGTAAAACTCTATCCTCCGGCTTGCATTGCATTGTGTGATGGGGCCTGAGTCTTATAATAGCTTCATTTTTTCAAAAAGCATTGCGCTGTTTATTTTATGCACTGTTATTCTTGGGGAGAAACCCATTCCGTGTTATACGGCGTGGTCCCTTGATTTACCTAACTTTAAAATCAATTTAATAATTGTTTTGAGTTCTCATACCACTCCCATGACTGACCTGGAGTTTATTGTTTCTTGCTAAACTCTGGGTGCCCATATTTTCCATACAGGCAGTCAGTAGTTTTGGTTTTGCAGATTTCTATTTAACAGGATCCTGGATTACAGCTGGAGATAGATTCGGAAAGCTTTCCCTCTACGCATTATACTTATGTCTTATTTTCCGCTGGTTTGTAATTTAAATCTCTGATATTGTATTTCTAATGTGTAATATTTATTTATACTCTAATAAATTCTTGAACTCTGATGTAATTGTTGTAATAAGCAATGAAACATTCTGTTGTTTTGTGTTCTGATGTGTCGTGTTCTCAACTCAATCCGGGCTTTTCCGTAAGGGGAAGTTTGGGTCGTTTCATCTTTATTCTAGTTGTTAATCATTTCATTCAGATAAAAGTATCTTTTATCTTTTCAAACTTGGAGTATTTCATCCAAAATTGTTTCAATATTTTCGTACACATCCATAATCGGACATCAAAATCATATTTTTGATTTCTCACTAAATATTATTTTAAAATAATAGTTATTTTTGAATTGGAACCAGACTCAATCAATTACCATATAATTTTATTTATATGGATTCCGTACATCGCATGTATTCAAAAATAGTGATAAACAACTATTAAACATTCAATTCAAATTTAGAGTGCAATTTAAATTACTGTATAAACATTAAATAATTAAGTAACTATTATAATAGTCCGTCAATCAATCGGTTGACATATAATTAAATCCAAGGGAGATGTAAAATAATTATCATCCCCAGACCCGTGTGGGGTTTTCAACCATCAAACAAATATTATTATTTGTTTTCTTGGGTGATGTGTAAAATAATTGTCCCAACACCCGTGTGGGGTTTACATCACAATCCATGTGAACAAATCTACATATTCGGGAGACTGGTGGGTAAATTGTCATCCCTTAATCATTTATAACATAAGTGTTTAGTTTTAACATCACATATATATTCACAGTTTGATGATATTAAAATTAAAACTGTAACCAACTATCAACCACCAAATAACATTGCAATCACAGAAAAATAATATGTATATAGTTATAAAAATACATAACTGTATAAAAATACTTGAGTGAGAGAGTTCTCACCATTAGTTTCCACTCCGTCATTCTTTAATTAATGATTCATAAAACGATTTCGTAAGAATCAAGCTGCTGAAATCTGTGAATTAGAGAAACTGAAAAGTTACAAAAAAAGGAGAAATGGGCAGAAACTCGGCCGGGGAAGAGTCTGGATGGACCTAAACTATTGACCGTGGTTTCCACTAGTCAACAGCAAAAAAATAGGATTCAGATGTCTGACCTAAAAATTCAGACGTCTGAGATAACTTTCTGTTTGAGATTCAGATGTCTGAATTTTCTATCTCAGATGTCTAAATTAAAATTCAGATGTCCAAAAATAAAATTCATACATATAAAAATAAAATTTAAACTTATGAATTGCTCTCGGCTTGTTTTCATAATTATTTGAAGCAGATCAGACGTTTGGCCAAAAAAATCATACATCTGAATTCTGAACTAGAGACATGTTCAAAATGATATCAGCCAATCCCGAAGGCCTATGATGTTATATACATGCAAATGAGGCTTCTATTACTCATCGAAGCAATTCATAACACCAAACTCACACGCATAAACATTCATACAAGAGATTTGCAACGCTTTTGATTATAAGTTCAAAAGTGAACTAAATTCCAAACCAAAGCATGCAAAAGCGATTCAAGCGATTTGTAAAGAATTTATACTTTGCCCGTAATGTCCGGGTTTTTGGCTACTTTCGTTAAACTATAATTATAGACTATATCTGTAATCTGTAATTGATATCGGATCTGGATAATTTTGGAATTTAATTGATGTTTAAAGTTTAAAAAAATCATATATGTATATTTTTCATTTTGTTTTATTTACATATATATACAAGTTAATGATGTTTAACATCTTTGTTTATCTTGAAAGCTTGTGTATTTAAAATCATATGTTGTTTAAGCATGTTGTTGAATTTAAGCTTGTTTAAAATTCTTTAACTAATATACATATCTATATATGTATATATATCATTATAAATCTCTAGTAAATGTATAAATATTTGTATGTAAACTTTTTTTTACAATACTTGTTTTGTATCTTGCTTTAAAATTTGTTCTAACTTATAAAATGACTAATGCAGAGATAGATTTTTCATAAATTTCGTTATTTCACTTATAATCCACATAGCCTGACCATTTGCATACACAAAAGTCTATCAAATTTTCACCTTTCCCATATATGTTGCAGATAACCTAGTTTAGCACATAGGTTTGACTGCAACATGAAAATATAGGGTGTATACCTTTGCATAGCAGCATAATGAAGCCTAGATGTCTAGCATATATTGCTTAAGGACCAAGCATTAATAATTAAACTTTTTGCACATGAAATTTCACATGGCTGTGCATACATTTATGTACCTGGGAAGATTTCTTTTGTGTGAAGCCTCTTCATAACATCACTTTCAATCAACGCTAGTACAGCAGCTATCACCTTGGCATTTTACCCTATGTCATACTTCTACACATGGGTGAACAAGAACTAGCTGTTTCCACTTTATATAGCTGTGCTCTTGAAATTGGAGGAATGAAAGTGACCAGACATCTTGTTTCAATCAACAGAATATAGGCAGTCTAGACTAGATAACATGTATTGCTTCTAAGCATGGATTTTAAAGAATATGTGCACATGGCCGTGCACTTCAACAAATCTGTAAATATATAAATGACTAAACCATTTTCAATTCCAATGCATGATGCAAACTGTACAACTCTAAACTATACAGCCTACTCAAGCTATACCATATTATATTATTTGTTCCTACCTATATATACACATATACCCGTCACTTTGCACTCACACCAAGACTGAAGCGAAGTAAATAAAAAGCTTAGAGCAAATATTAATGGAAGCTGACCCGAGAACAAAAACCTGGGACTAAGACTAAAGAGCAGAGGACCCAGTTGGTGAGTAAACCTTTGTTTCCCATTTGAAATTATTACCAGCTGATATATATATGTATAATCATGCATTTGAATATGTTGTAATCTTCATCTGGATTGGAAAACCAGTATGAAAAATGAAAATTTGGAACCAAAATTAGTAAACCAAACATATGTGAGTAAACACTTTCTCCACTCCCTGTTTACACTCATCAAACCATGTATATCTAAGATAACCTATGTGCCAACATAAATAAGAATACATATTGTCAGACATCTTGAGTATACACTATCATTATTATAGAACTAATATATGTAATACATCATGCATGGTTTGTATTCATAAACGCTAACTTTGCCATGACCTGACGACCATTTTTCAGTGACAACTGTTCACTGTTAGTTCTAATAGCATCCGCTTAGCTAGGATAGATCGACTGTGAATCTTAACATGTTCTTCTAAAGTGATGTGAAAAATGCAATCGAAATTAGGGGTTTTGTTCTGTTTACTACGATACAGTTTTTCCCGAAGTTATAGTAAGTGATGTGAAAAGTCGACTGGAAACATAAGAGAGTGTACAAATATTGAGAGTAAACCCCTTTCTTCTTGTAAATTTTTCCTTGATCTAAGGATGGAAAGTATTTAACAGCAAGTTTAAATGTAGGATAATATGACTTAAAACCCTTTCACGGGTTCATCACCAACTTCATATATATTATATATGTTCAAAAAAAGAAGAAAAAAAGTAAAAATAATATATATATATATACATATAAAAGAAATAGAGAAGTAGGGATAGGGCACAAAAAGAATGGATTGGCAAAATAATTGCCTGGGAGTCACGTAATGCAAGGAGGAGTTGTAGGAGGCGGTAGAAGGGAAAACTGGTAGTGGGAAGCAAACAACTATGTGAAGAAACAAAGTAAAAGAAAAGGAAGAAAATGGGCAGAAGGATCTGTCCAAAAAGGGGAGGAGTGGTATTAAAGTAAATGGGCTTCGGCCCAGCTTCTACAAGAAAAAAAAAGAAAAAAAACATAAGAAAAGAAAGAAGTACAACGTATGGAAAAGGAGAAAGAGAACAAAACGTAAAGACTATAAACAATAAAATAAAGGAGTAGCAGTCGAAGTGGAAGAAAGGAGAAAAGCAAAAAAAGAAGAAAATGGGAAAGAAAGTACAACATTTTATGGTTGCCTGCTCTATGGACTTTTGGGGCTTGCGGGTTTAAAATTAACAGAAAAGAAAAAGGGGAAAATAACAATAAATAAACTTAACTTAAGGAGCAGAGGTAGGAACAAAATGTGTGATGTTAGTTTTGGGTCCAATGGTTGTCTTGTAAATAACCAAGAAGTAATGTAAACATAGAAAAAAATTATTTAATGACATGGTAAAATAGACAGAAGATGGCGCATAACAGAACGATAAGGTAGCAGCGTTTGGAAGTAGAAAGAAGAGGGAGTTGGCGGGAAATTAGAAGAAAAGAAGGCGCAAGAAATAGGAAGGTGAACTAGAAAATAGGCGCAAGGAAAAAGAAGGGGTAGGTGAGTTGTTGGTTTCAGCAGAGTGATGCAATATGAATCATTCGATCAAGCATGTGCATGGATTTGATCAACTAAGAAATGAAGAAAAGGGATGGGTTAGTTGTGAAAGCAACAGACAAAGAAAACGTAAAAACAAATGTAGAGGAGGATGGCCCTGTGTTTATGGCCAATGGGCCTTGGTCTGGGCCTATATATAAATAAATAAAAGAAAGGTATTTTTAGCTTGAAACCTATATGTTAAAATCAGTTTGGGCTCGGCCCGTGAAAAAAGAAAAGAGAAAAGAGAGGAAATATTGCTAGTTTGAAAATCATAATAGCAAACATATATACATAGGTATATATATACATTAGGTGGAGTCTAAATGTATACACAGGAGATTGTATTTATTCTAAGATTTACAAACGAGTTAATCAATGGTGGAGTTATCAAGTTTATACAACTCAATCTAAAATAATTAAGTTATTAAAAAAATGAAATATTCAATATCATTTAAATCTATCAACGGTAAACTTAGCCGTAAACGAGACTATTGATCAGTAATGATCGGTAAATTTAGTAATCTTTGAATTGGTTGTTTAATTAATTGAGTTATTAATTCTGTTGTATTGAATTAAGTAATTATATGTTTTAATAACCCCTTGTTAGCAGAAATAAACATCGTCCTGCTATTATACTAGTTTGACGTATTTTATCAGTTAATATATGATGTTCAGATATTATACTATCAGTTGAAGATATTGAATTGTATGTATATGATGGGTTGTGCAAATTGGGTTAACGACTTCAATGTCATCTTTTATAAGAACCACCGTTAGGACTGCTAAGTTATAATTGTTGTAAAGTAAATCAGGAGCGAACTAAAGTTTTGATAATTGGATAAATTGTTTTAATGAAACAATTTAAATGGATTATTTTAAAATTAACAATTATACTATTACTTTAAAAAGGAAAAGATTTATCATAATCATAATTATTTGTTTCCTTTAATGAACTATGAGAAGTTCATGGATTTTTAATTAACAGATTTTGGTAAGGAAATGATGAAGTTAGATAACAGATTTAAATTCAGATAAATTATATTAGGAAGATGTTTCTTATACTTAATTAATATCTTAATTAAGTTTTAAATAAAAATACAATTATTATAGGGCAAGGAATCAAGTCAAATGTTTGAATTTAAATTCCCCAAATTTATTATTTAAGTGAACTTGATCAATGGTTCAAAACAACAACGTTGTTTCGAAAATGGTTTAAGATTTAGAAATCAAATGGATTTACAAATATGGTTTTGTCGAATATTCTAGATAACAAACTTCTACGAATCTTGACGATGAGAATGATGTCGACTCAAAGTCTGAGAGGTAATTAAAATACCCAAACTTGGGTGATTTCGCTATTATCGGATAGATCATTTTAGTGTGTGTTCAACATGGGTGTTAGAGTGGAATATCGTTTTCAACAATGAAAAATGGATATTCAAGTATGCGATTATCACATAAGATTTGTTAATAAGAAGTTATAAGTTAAGTAATATTTATGTTCGAAATAACTATATTAACAAAAATTTATATTTGAATTTATATAACTAAATTATTGAAATAAGGCTTAGCGGACCTAACGGAGATAAATTGTTTATTTTATATTTGATAGCTAAATCACCGACTATCAAATCTGGACCTTTTCGTTATCATTTTCGAAGAGACCGGAATCTAAATTCCACTTTGATTTGATATATACAGTACAAGTCGGACATTTTATTGAAGACTATTGAAGACGGAGTATTGCAAGGGCTGTTCTAGTTACAGAATAGTTCCTTCGGTTTGTCCAGTCCCAGGACAACTTGTATGGACGAGTGTCTGACAGAGTATGCCTAATAAATTATGCAAGTTGATTTCCCAAAACGTATTTACATTTGGTGGTGGAGGAATTCATTTCTCTTAGCTTTATACCCATGATATTTTTGGCGAAATCAATTTGTGATTTGGCGGGTTTGACGATGTGGCATTCAAAGTGAATGAAGACATGTTATATCCAAAGGTGACTTCAGCCTCAAGCCTCACAACCGGGAAATGACAAAAATCGGGCAGGCAGCATGGCTATGTGGATCACTCCCATTATGGTGTATAATCACCTATCTAGAGAATTTCATTTCCTTCTTTAATCTATCGATGCTGTCCCTTTTCAGGAACGGTTGCTGATCCCAACCGTTGGTGATATACATTCGATACACTCAAGCGAAATGAGTGGTCGGTCATGTGCAGGCCGGGTTGCAAGATGTTCTTGTTGAACCCAGTGTATTCCCCTCTAGAGATACACTATCAGCAGGTGATTCCATACCTTGTCATAGTCGGAATCCAATCTCCAATAAGCGCCCGCGGTTTTGATTGTGTACTATATATGTGTGGAGCGTGAGATGCAAGCGTTATGCTAGATTGATATTTATTTGTATTTAGACATTATTATAATATCAGAATAAGATATTGATTTCAAAATGTTTTGGGGTTATCGTAATATAAAAACCATCCATGTTTATGTGTAGGTCTGTCTTACGATTATCTTTTCTTTCAAAACATTTTTGAAAAGTTAAACCAATTGTTCTATATTCTCATAGGGGGGAAACCCATTCCGTTTTTACGGCATGGTCTTATGAGATATCCTTTACTAATCAAGCTGTTTAATATCGTTTACTCACACCAGCCCCTTGACTGACCCAGAGTTTATTTTCCTTATTTCGCCTAAACTCTTGGGTGCCCAAATCTGTACGGGCAGTAAAGTAGTTCAGGATTTTACAGATCTACTTGGAGGAGCCTGGAGCAGGAGGCTTCAGTGTTAGATATTTAGAGTTTATTCCGCTGTGTTGTATATTGATGTACTCTGGTGATGTATGTAAGGGTAAATACAATTTGTATTTCAAAGGTGATTATTTGCATATTATATTTTATTCCGTTGCGATTGTGAGATTCTGTATTGTTGTACAATTTGATTGTGACGGCCCGCCCCGCACCAGCCTGCATTTCCTCCGGAAGTGCGTTGTACACATGCCCGACTAGCATGGGACGGTCGTCAAAAGGAAGGAAAGAAGGGAATTAACTAACAAGAAACCTGTAGAATGTCTCATAGCGCATGGAGTAAAATATAATAATAACATACTTGACATAAAACAGGTGAGACAGTGCATAAGCTGATAACTAAAATCAACATCGACATCAGAGCAGCGGAAATCCAAATACAGCTTATTACAACTTTCCAAATTTACTGTCTCTAAACAAAAGAAAGCTAAAGTAGAAGATGCACCGCTAATGCCCAAGCAGTGATCTTCAACAACACAGGGAGAATACTATATATATATTACGTGGAAGCCTCCTGCTCGTCTCCGGATCGTCTACCCGTGCATCACCAGCTAACCTGTCTCTAGTCTGCTCGTGTGAGCACCCAGAGTAATAAGAAGAGACATAAAACTCTGGGTCAGACATAAAGCCTGGTATGAGCGATAAGCATCTAAACAGAACAATAACAGGTATACTAAACCATACCTGAACCTGGACCTGCAACCAAAGAGTTAGTACCACATACCGTACAGTACTCTAAGGTTCCATAATAAATAGTGTAAAGAATACGGGGGTGGGGTGTGCATGTCATAATGATAGCAAACAAATCATCCATAGCAACCATCCTCACATCTCTCACTCAGTGCGTAAAGCATACGATGTCCACCACTGTCAATCACTAGACCCATCGAAGTAGTGACGGAGTTCAACTTGTACAACTACTGCTACTACCAAGCTTGCCACATAGAGTCATGACCAAATCTTTACAAATGACCCCACTTCATTGGTTTATAGCCCTTTAGTCGTACCTAGGCCATTTCAGCCCTGAATCCGTTCACGTACTTCCCATACATAGTGATCCAAAGCCATAAACATCGACTGCCCCTTGGCACACGTCCCGCAGCAAAGCCCAATCATGAAGTGAACTCATCGGTTCCCAACTAGATCCTGAGCTCTAACTTCCCATATTGGACTACCTTTCCATCTCAGGTTATTAGTCAATACTGGGTTGGGTCGGGTTCCCCTCCTAGCCATCGGTTCGGGTCGGGTCCTCTACTTTGAATTGGCTCTGTTCGTAGTCTTCCCCTGTAGCGGTTCGGTTCGGGTCCATAGCGTTGCATCGGTTCGGGTCGGGTGTCCCACTTCGGGTCGGGTCGGGTGTCCTCCTCCGGGTCGGGTCGGGTGCCATCTCCCTTCCAGTTCGTGCTTCCGCTCCCTCTTTTTTCACGTGCTCCGATCTGATCCCTCTTTCTTCATCTAATCCGATCCTAGTTCAATTAGCGTGGCCTTCCCTCTTGCCAGTTCTCCCAAGTGTCAAGTTCCGATCCGAGCCCTTCGTCACTAAGTCGATCTGATCCCCAGCTTAACCAACATGGCCTTCCTTTTTGCCAAGCCTCTTTTGTGCCAGACTCCAGTTCGGGTCGGGTTCCTTGCCCAGGTCTCCAATCCGATCCCCCCATATCCGATCCGATCCGAAACCCTGCACAACTTTCTGCAACTTTTTCCAACAACTTGTTTACGCCATTCGACGACGTTTTCGACAAATCTAACTATACTAATCAATCACAAATCATGTCAAACAGTCATAGCAACATAGTAAACTAACCACAAACACCAAAACAATGAATTTACGTGTCAAAATGGATCATATATACCCAAAACCCCTTATTTTCCCTTAAGCATGTTTAAGTAAAACTAATCATAGGTTTAACAGAACTTAACCAAATTAAACCAAATTTCTACCAGAGGCATAAAATATTATTTTCGAATTTATAGATATTTTTCCAGAACTTATCAGTGTATAAATTCGCTAATCTTCACTAATTACCCTTAATTAACTGTAATTAGTGTCAAAACGATGCTAATCACTCACCTTGGCCACAAACGAAATTCTCAGAACTGAAACCTTGCTGATTTGGGCGAATACTGATGTCTAACAGCAGCTCTAGCCTTGCTTTCGTGTTTCCTCTCCTTAATTTGATGTAGATTAAGCCAAAACTTGATTAGAAGGTGATTTGGGTGTTGGAGGCCATTGCTAGGGTTGCAAGAAAGTGGCGGCTGGGAAATGAGGATAAAATCGTTCTCTAACTGATTTCAGCCTCCTCCTTACCCTAATCCCGAAATCCTCCATTGGGCCTAACTGCTAATTACCCGGTTAAGCCCAATTAAGCTGTTTTTCACCATCTGAAACTTGTTTCAGCCATATCTCCCAAACGGTGAGTCCGTTTGGCTAATGTGACCACTCTACGGAGTTGTAAACCATCATCCGTAGCCAATGGAAATGGTTTCAGGTCAAAATTCCTTTCCAGTCAAAAGTTATGGCCAAAACAATACCAACTAAGGGTAAAATGGTCATTTAAAAAACGGGAAAAATCATGAACATGGGAAATGACCCCAATAGTAGTCTCCCAAAGTTACATGACCATACGACTTCATATGTGAAAGAAATAAATATTCTACGGTCCTATGATGCGTAGAATACGGGTCGTTACACTCTCCCCCCCTTAAGAAATTTCGTCCCCGAAATTCCTTAACCCAAAACATACAAAAGATCCCGCATGCCTAACAGCCACATACAACAATCAAACATGCAAAGCAAGCAAACAAGCCTATCCTAGCATGCGGAAAACTAAATCGAAGTCAAAATCTTACCAGGCAAGGAGTTCTGGGTATGTCTTCCTAATGTTCTCCTTTGTCTCCCAAGTACAATCATTCTCGTCCTCGCTCCACTGAACCTTGACTAGCTTCACCGCCTTCCTTCGAAGTTGCTTCATGTCGTGCTCGACAATACGGGCCGGCTTGCGGTTCCCAACCGCCTCGGGTTCTACTTCAAAGTCCTCTAACTGATCAGGTGAAATAGTCATATCTGAGTCGTGGACGAACTTCCTTAGTTGGGAAACATGAAATACATTGTGAACTCCCGCCATCTTCTCTGGTAAGTCAACTCTATATGCCAAATTCCCGACTAGTTCAAGAACAGGGAATGGGCCAACAAATCTTGGTGCTAACTTGCCTCTCCTGCCAAATCGTATTACGCTCTTCAACGGAGAAATCTTGACAAACACCAAGTCACCAACGGAGAATTTTAAGTCTCTTCTCCTCTTATCAGCATAACTCTTCTGCCTATCTTGGGCAGCCTTCATTCGTTGTTGAATGACCTTGATCTTATCTGAAGTTTCCCTCACCATATCTGGTCCAAGCATAAACTTCTCGCCAGTCCCTATCCAACATGATGATGAGCTGCACGGTCTTCCGTACAAAGCTTCAAACGGAGCCATACCGATACTGGATTGGTAGCTATTATTATATGCAAACTCTACTAAATGCAAATGGTCATCCCATGATCCACCAAAATCCAATATACATGCTCTCAAGAGATCTTCCAAAATACGATTCACCCTCTTCGTCTGACCGTCGGTCTGAGGATGATATGCGGTACTGAGATGTAACTCTGACCCTAGAGCCTCTTGTAAGCTCTTCCAAAACCCACTAGTGAACAACGGGTCTCGGTCACTCACAATGCTTTTAGGTACTCCATGAAATCTCACTACCCACTTCATATACAATTCTGCTAACTTAGCTGCCGTTCTGGTCGATTTGACTGGTATGAATCTTGCACTCTTAGTCAATCGGTCCACAATCACCCAAATGCTATCATGTCCCGATCTAGTCCTTGGTAAACCATCGATGAAATCCATCGAGACTTGCTCCCATTTCCATTCAGGAATTTCTAATGGTTGCAACAACCTACTAGGCTTCTTTTGCTCGGCTTTAACTAGCTGGCAACTCATGCATTTGGATATAAACCTCCCAATGTCTCTTTTCATCCCTTCCCAATAGTAGGTCTGCTTCATGTCTCAATACATCTTGTTACCACCGGGGTGTATAGTCATTTTTGAGTGATGACATTCTCTAAGCACTTCATCTCTCAATCCATTGACATTGGGTACAACAAGCTTTCCATTCTTTCTAAGCCATCCATCTCGATCAAGCCCATACTTGTTCATCTCCTCATCGATTCCCATCTCTAACTTGGAGATGATTTCCAATAGGTTAGGATCGTCCCTCTGACTAGAGCCGATCCGCTCAATCAAAGTGGGTCTGATCGTCAAACTTGCTAACATTTCTGGATCCAATTCGCACTTTGGTCTGAAATCATACCCAGTGATGTACTCCAGTTGCTTCCATTCAAGAAACATAGCCCCCAAACTGGCATGTCTTCTACTCAACGCATCGGCTACCGCATTGCCCTTTCCTGGTGTATATGCGATGTCAAAATCATAGGAAGCCAAGAATTCTAACCACCTTTGTTGTCGGAGATTTAAATCCTTCTGGGAGAAGAGATACTTCAACGACTTATGATCTGTAAACAACTCAAATCTTTCTCCCAAGAGATAGTGTCTCCACATCTTCAACGCGAACACGATCGCTGCCAATTCCAAATCATGGGTAGGGTATCTTTTCTCGTGCGGTTTCAATTGCCGACTTGCATAAGCTACAACCCTACCGCCTTGCATCAATACAGCACCCAGTCCGGTACCACAGGCATCCGTGTATACCGTCATCTCTTCATTCCCCTTAGGAATGACTAACACTGGTGCGCATGTCAACTTGTCCTTTAGACTCTTGAATGCATTCTGGCATCCTTCATCCCAGACAAAAGCTTGATTCTTTTTGGTCAACTGGGTCAATGGTGCTGCTATCTTGGAGAAAGCTTGGATAAACTTACGATAATATCCAGCTAACCCCAAGAAACTTCTTACATCTGTTGCATTCTTGGGCGTAGGCCAATCCTGTACTGTAGCCACCTTCGCCGGGTCCACGGCAATACCATTCTCTGATACAACATGACCCAAGAACCTCAGTTCCCTCCTCCAGAAGTGACACTTAGAAAACTTTTCCTTCAATTGGTGTTTTCTCAGCACCTCCATCACTATTCTTAAATGTTCCTTGTGTTCTTCCTCTGTCCTCGAATAGACCAAAATATCATCAATGAACACAAGGACAAACTTATTCAACTGATCTCTGAATACCCTATTCATAAGATCCACAAAATATGCTGGGGCATTGGTCAGCCCGAATGACCAACCACTCATAAAATCCAGACGGCGTCCGAAATGCCGTTTTAGCTATACTCTCAGCTTCCACTCTAAGCTGATGAAAACCTGTCGCAAGATCCAACTGAGAAAATACTCTCGCGCCACTCAACTGATCGAACAAATCATCTATCCGTGGTAGAGGATACTTGTTCTTCCTCGTCACTTTATTCAACTCGCGGTAGTCTACACACAAACGAAGGGAACCATCCGCCTTGGTAGCAAACACAACTGGTGCTTCCCATTCAGAAACACTCCTTCTGATAAATCCCTTCTTCAAAAGATCGCTGACTTGCACCTCGAGCTCTCGCTGCTTCCTTGGTGCCATACGACGAAGTGGCATCACTAAAGGTCTGGCATCTTTCACCAAGTCAATACGGAACTCAATCTCTCGATGTGGTGGAAGCCCGGTCACTTCTTCGAAAACATCCGGATACGGGCCAACCACGGGCAAACCTGACAACTCACTATGCGGAATGTCGAGGGAGTTTAGAAAACTAGCCAATACCCCCTCACTGGGTAGACCACCAAACACTATCCTCCGCCCATCATCCGCTCTAGCTTTCACCAAAAAGCCCTCAAAGTCTACCACCACCCCGTATCTTCGGAGCCAATCTACTCCCAAAATAATGCCAAACCCAGTAAAGCCCAAAACAAAGCAATCACAAACAAACATGCATCCATGACTCGATAAGACCACATCACGACAAATCATGCTAAGGCTAGTCGAACCACCAATCAGGTTCGTCACTACTAAAGGTCTATCGACAATCTCGGGCTCCAATCCCAACCTGTCTACCAGGTCACTAGATATGAAAGAACTGGAAGCTCCGGTATCAAACAAAACTCTAACAGGAACATCATAAACAGAAAGCATACCTTGAATGCCGACATTCTTTCCCTTCTTCGCCGCTGTTGGGGCATTCGACGAAGAAGGAATAGCATTAAAGGCGTAGGCTTTCACCATTTGCTTTTCTTTGGGGGGTTGCGGACACTTGTCCTTGTGATGTCCCATTTGGCCACAGTTGAAGCACTTCCTATCCACTGGCTTGGCCCGACAATTACTAGCATAATGGCCCTTCTTTCCACAGCTGAAGCACTCAACATCTTGCTTATTCTTTTTCTTCTGACCATCCTTAGTCTGACTCTGCTTTCTCTTATTCTGGGAACCACCCTTGCTTCCACCACTGGCTTGTGGCTTTGGCTCATCTGCGGATGCAACCTCAGTCTTCAGCTTAGGGTAGAGACTTTCTGATCTCAATGCTTTCCCCACAATCGATTCAAATGTCTCATCGATGTGGTTAATAAGCCTTTCCCCCAAGTACTGATCCAAACCAGTTATGAATTTCTCATTCTTCTTCTCGGCAGTATCAATAAGAGATAACCCATATTTTGACAAAGTGTCGAATTCAGAAATATACTCCGAGACAGCTCTGCCATTCTGCTTGAGCTCCAAGAACTTCTTAAACAGCACTGACTTCTGAGCAGCTGGAATGAACTTCTCGCTAAAGCGAACCTTAAACTACTCCCAAGTAATCTGATCTTCGGGAGTAGCTGCCTTTATAGCATTGCACCAATTCATTGCCCGCCCTTGCAGTTGACGGGACGCTAGCTTCCTCTTCATCGCATCCTCGATACCCAAATCCTCGAAGATACGTTCGCAACTATCCAACCAATCCTGAACATCCGTAGCCGACTCCGTTCCGTGGAACGGTTTCCCACCAAGGCTAGTATAATCCTTATTCAGCTTGGCGAAGTCGACTCTCGGCGCCTGCACTATTGGACCACCACCATTCCACCATTGGGAGCTGCCCTATGCACATCCCTAAGCATCTCTCTCATGAGGTCAGTAAACATCGCCCTCATGTCAGCAACATTCCCATTATTGGCCCCTCTACTGGTACCTCTAACATATCGGCTCATCGTCAATCTGAAAAAGGAAACGATTAATGACCCCATAGTGGTGCTAGTGCAGCACGACTTCATTCTTATACTACTAATAGTATATATATAGCTTTTTAAAAACCAAAGTAATCACAAATACGCTCTCTCGTATACCTATACTATCTCTCCCTGATAACTTCCCTAGGTTAACTACGCAACCTAGAGCTCTGATACCAAGTGTGACAGCCTGCCCCGCACCAGCCTGCATTTCCTCCGGAAGTGCATTGTACACATGCCCGACTAGCACGGGACGGTCGTCAGAAGGAAGGAAAGAAGGGAATTAACTAACAAGAAACCTGTAGAATGTCTCACAGCGCATGGAGTAAAATATAATAATAACATACTTGACATAAAACAGGTGAGACAGTGCATAAGCTGATAACTAAAATCAACATCGACATCAGAGCAGTGGAAATCCAAATACAGCTTATTACAACTTTCCAAATTTACTGTCCCTAAACAAAAGAAAGCTAAAGTAGAAGATGCACCACTAATGCCCAAGCAGTGATCTTCAACAACACAGGGAGAATACTATATATATTACGTGGAAGCCTCCTGCTCGTCTTCGGATCGTCTACCCGTGCATCACCAGCTAACCTGTCTCTAGTCTGATCATGTGAGCACCCAGAGTAATAAGAAGAGACATAAAACTCTGGGTCAGACATAAAGCCTGGTATGAGCGATAAGCATCTAAACAGAACAATAACAGGTATACTAAACCATACCTGAACCTGGACCTGCAACCAAAGAGTTAGTACCACATACCGTACAGTACTCTAAGGTGCCATAATAAATAATGTAAAGAATACGGGGGTGGGGTGTGCATGTCATAATGATAGCAAACAATCATCCATAGCAACCATCCTCACATCTCTCACTCAGTGCGTAAAGCATACGATGTCCACCACTGTCAATCACTAGACCCATCGAAGTAGTGACGGAGTTCAACTTGTACAACTACTGCTACTACCAAGCTTGCCACATGGAGTCATGACCAAATCTTTACAAATGACCCCACTTCATTGGTTTATAGCCCTTTAGTCGTACCTAGGCCATTTCAGCCCTGAATCCGTTCACGTGCTTCCCATACATAGTGATCCAAAGTCATAAACATCGACTGCCCCTTGGCACACGTCCCGCAGCAAAGCCCAATCATGAAGTGAACTCATCGGTTCCCAACTGGATCCTGAGCTCTAACTTCCCATATTGGACTACCTTTGCATCTCGGGTTATTGGTCAATACTGGGTCGGGTTCCCCTCCTAGCCATCGGTTCGGGTCGGGTCCTCTACTTTGAATTGGCTCTGTTCGTAGTCTTCCCCTGTAGCGGTTCGGTTCGGGTCCACAGCGTTGCATCGGTTCGGGTCGGGCGTCCCACTTCGGGTCGAGTCGGGTGTCCACCTCCGGGTCGGGTCGGGTGCCATCTCCCTTCCATTTCGTGCTTCCGCTCCGATCCGCTCCCTCGTTTTTCACGTGCTCCGATCCGATCCCTCTTTCTTCATCTGATCTGATCCTAGTTCAATTAGCGTGGCCTTCCCTCTTGCCAGTTCTCCCAAGTGTCAAGTTCCGATCCGAGCCCTTCGTCCCTAAGTCGATCCGATCCCCACCTTAACCAACATGGCCTTCCTTTTTGCCAAGCCTCTTTTGTGCTAGACTCCGGTTCGAGTCGGGTTCCTTGCCCAGGTCTCCAATCCGATCCGAGCCCATATCCGATCCGATCCGAAACCCTGCACAACTTTCTGCAACTTTTTCCAGTAACTTGTTTACGCCATTCGACGACGTTTTCGACAAATCTAACTATACTAATCAATCACAAATCATGTCAAACAGTCATAGCAACATAGCAAACTAACCACAAACACCAAAACAATGAATTTACATGTCAAAATGGATCAAATATACCCAAAACCCCTTATTTTCCCTTAAGCATGTTTAAGTAAAACTAATCATAGGGTTAACAGAACTTAACCAAATTAAACCAAATTTCTACCAGAGGCATAAAATATTATTTTCGAATTTATAGATATTTTTTCAGAATTTATGAGTGTATAAATTCGCTAATCTTCACTAATTACCCTTAATTAACTGTAATTAGTGTCAAAACGATGCTAATCACTCACCTTGGCCACAAACGAAATTCTCAGAACTGAAACCTTGCTGATTTGGGCGAATACTGATGTCTAACAGCAGCTCTAGCCTTGCTTTCGTGTTTCCTCTCCTTAATTTGATGTAGATTAAGCCAAAACTTGATTAGAAAGTGATTAGAAGGTGATTTGGGTGTTGGAGGCCATTGCTAGGGTTGCAAGAAAGAAAGTGGCGGCTGGGAAATGAGGATAAAATCATTCTCTAACTGATTTCAGCCTCCTCCTTACCCTAATCTCGAAATCCCCCATTGGGCCTAGCTGCTAATTACCCGATTAAGCCCAATTAAGTTGTTTTTCACCATCTGAAACTTGTTTCAGCCATATCTCCCAAACGGTGAGTCCGTTTGTCTAATGTGACCACTCTACGGAATTGTAAACCATCATCCAGAGTCAATGGAAGTGGTTTCAGGTCAAAATTCCTTTCCAGTCAAAAGTTATGTCCAAAACAGTACCAACTAGGGGTAAAATGGTCATTTAAAAATCGGGAAAAATCATGAACATGGGAAATGACCCCAATAGTAGTCTCCCAAAGTTACATGACCATACGACTTCATATGTGAAAGAAATAAATATTCTACGGTCCTATGATGCGTAGAATACGGGTCGTTACATTGATCCTCTGTCTACTTTCTTCTATTCCAATTTTTTATCTTTTTATTTCTCATCCTCTAATTTCTTTCTATTAATGATTTGTAATTTCGTGCAATTTGGGTTGGACGTGAGTTGTATTCAGTCAATTCGAATGGTACAGATTTGCGGGTCGTTACATTGTCTTGGCGACAATGGTGCTTCACAAGATCACCAAATCAACTAGTTGGATATGAGTTAGATCGTGTGAACAATCCTCATCACAATTTTTAATTCAATGAAACATAAATGCATGAAGTCGGCTAAGTTACACAAGCCTACCCAATTCACTTGCGTATGCAAACTCAAATAAATATTAAATTACACTTTTACAAGCTAATAGCTTGTGGCATAGAGGTGAGTTCTTAATGAACTCACCTTTGCTTGATTAGAAACAAGGAATAGATCCAATAGCAAGCAAAATCAACCTATGTTCCATTATTGCTCATGAATCTTCAATTCATACACAAAACAAACCAATTTCCTAAGAGTTGGGTTTAGGAAATCATAAGAAATTGAAGAGGAATGGAGTTGGAGGAGATGGGGAGGAAGATGGAGAAGCTTACCCAAGTTTTCTCTTTGATTTTCCCCTTGATTTAGATCTTAAGATGCTAATCCTAGTCTTTGGAGTATTAATTTCCCATTCCACTCTCCATTTTTATTTCTCTTGAAGGTTTGGAAGTAAATGAAGAGGGAGTGGTTAGTTTGGGGGTTATAAGGTGGGCTAAGCTAGCTAAACCAATACCCAACCAATGTGCCAAATCTTCGAAGATTGTAATATATCGAAGTTTATAGTTTTCGAACATGCAAACGACATTCTGAACTCATGGAAGTGGTTTCGTGTAACAACCCGAATTTTTACAACACGTTAAATCAAGAATCAAGACAGAATTAAATTATAAATTCTGAATCAAGTGAAACGGTCTGTGCCATTGCGTTCGTCTCGGAAAAATACGCGAAATAGAGTCCGAGTTTTCGAGAATCGGAGTCCGTATGACACGTTAAAGGCCCAAAGAAGATTTCTGGAAATTTGAACCTCGGAAATAGCTTTGAAAATCAGAGCTGGGGCTAGGCGGGAAGTTTCCCGCCTAGGCCACGTCGACAGGGTTGTCGACAGGCCTGTCGACTTGGGCCCAGACCAAGTCGACAGCCCTGTCGACTTGCCTGTCGACAGGGGGTGGCCGGGGCAAGTTGCCTGGCGCACCTGTTTGTCTCACCTGGTCTTGTTCTTGGGCTGGTTCTGGAAGCTTCCGAGATCTGATGGTCCTGATCTATCCTAGGGTTAATCTAAGGGCCTAAAACTATCCTAATCTCTATAAAAAGACCCTAAACCTAACCTAAATCCCTAAAAATCAAACCTAGCAACTAAGTGCTGCCAAAATCAATTTTGATCATGGCCTCCATCTCCAATCCCTATAGCCTATGCATTCAAATCGGGTTCAAATCAAAAGATGCAAGCTTGCTACACCAAATAGAGGCCAAATCAACATTGCTCTGCGAGTTTCATGATGGTTCTTCTTCAAAGGAGCCACCTTTCTTCGTCAAGATGATGCATGATCCCTTTCCTAAGCCTTGCCTATGTAAGTTCTAGCTACTTGTAGATTTAAACGATGATTTTGATGTGACATGGGATAAAATGCAAAGTAACATGAGTATGTTAGCCTATGGGAACCTAGTTTGCCTCTTTAACATGAACATATGACTTTGGGTGATGTTGTAGCGACTAAACCATGCTATTCATGTTGCATTGGACTTAGTTTGCCATGCAAGATTTTCTCTTGTGTTGCCTTTCACTAGTTGAGGGAGGGGTCTCGTGAGACCATAGCCACGTGTAGAAAAGCAGACCTTAGTATCTGCATCGGCAGATAAATCTAAAGCTCCCGACCGAGTCCTGTATTTCTTGTTTTGCCCTGTGACAGGACTCGGATGGCACGATGTGATACATGTGCATACAGTTATAGAAAAACGATTCACGATGAATGCGTGGGAAAAAGGGCGCGGTTGAGGGTTAGCGTAATCCCTAGTGGCCTAGGTGGTTTAACCCAAACCGAAATACGAAAGCGTGCAATAGGTAAGCGTAATCCCTAGTGGTGCTAGGTGGCGTAAGTCCTAGTAGTTCAAACGATGATTCATATGGAAGAGCCTAGCTAGAACAAGGGTGACAGTCCAAACGATTTCAAGGATAATACGACATGAGGAAGCCCGTACGAGGTACGGCAAAGGACTGAACTTATATACATGGAAAGAAACATATGATTTGAGTAACCTATGTATGCGATATATTAGGTTGACATGGACCATTACACGACTTTGAGTAAGGGACATTCATGGTTAACACATAACAAGGCTGGGATACTAGTACGGAGGGTGCAGAGCAAATATACATGTAAAAACCAGTAAAGATATATATATATATATATATGAAAAATTCCATAGAACGTTAGACTAAATAGATACCATGGGACGTGATGCTTGATAGGAACCTGACGGCCTGATACCTTGTTTTATCTGACATCGTAATTTATCATGACACCTTAGTTTATCTGGGTACAGTAGTTCATCCTGTTATTTTGGTTCAGTTTATCTATCTTGACATCATCCTTGTGTTTACTTTCAGTTTATGCATGTCATGTCACCTTTATCTGTTTTTATGCTGGAAGTAGATAGGACTTACCAGTCTTTATGACTGACCCCGTTTCTTTCGCTTCTTGTCTTCCGTTTCCCCCCCAGGTTACAGGGAGGAAATACTGTTGTTTAGTTCAGACTTCTTCGGCTTGAAGGTCATCTTGGATGGCTTGGACTTTCCTTGGCTATGGCTACTTTACTGTTTTAATTGGGGAATAATTTATGAAAAAGGTTTCATGCTTCTTTATTTCAGCAAGACAGGTTTTGATGTACTCTGATGTAAAAAGGCTTTTGACCTCATTTATTAATGTTATGAAAGTTTGTTTTTACTTCCGCTATTTTTATATGTTCTGTCTTGTGATATTTCTGTGGATGTTTACCAATAATGCCCCTCTAAAGCTAGTGCATTCCCTTGCGAGTGACCCTAGCGGAGGCTGGGTGTTACATTTGGTATCAGAGCAGAAGGTTACTAGACTGGGCCAAAGTTTTTAAAGACCTTCTGAAAATTATTTGAAAAACCGTTTACAAAGAAGCATTTTTCAAGAAAATTTTCTTTTAAAAAGAAAAAGGCTATTCCCCAAAGGCCATTAGCATTATCCTTGTTTCCTTGATTGAATCTCTTTTCCTTTCTTTCCTCCATCTGTAGTCACAGTGGTTTTGACTGCGACTAGTCTTTCTAGCTGCGTAAGTGTTTCCCGTACGATGGAGGTGGTTCTCGAGAGACCGTTGCAGAGATATGCATGAAAGGATAGTAAGAACAAGGATAAAGGATACGAGCTCAGGGATAAGCAACATGTTGGTATGGCTGAGTCCTAAAAGGAGGGAGAAAGATGAACAATGAAACCCATGACGAGAGAGTACCTTTGGCATGGTGAAACGGGACGGATAGTTAAGTATCATGGAACAGGGACAAGATCATTCGGAGGGCAATAGTATGCTCTCATTTCTAGGGTACCTCAGAAGGAGGGTAACGATCTTGTTAAAGGTTTAGCTTTTCTTCTCTATCATCCTGTCGGGACTTTGTTTTGATCACCGCATCTTTTAAGTCCGCTTCGATAGTTGAGTCTCTGCACCTTAGTACTAGCGTAGTAGAGGATCCCGTTTTTGTCTCAAGTCCTATTGGAAGATCGGTCCATTTACTCATGGCTTGTTTGGATTTGAGAATGTCTATATCAAGTGTTGAGCTTGGAAATAATGCTTATGTTTATAAGTTGTGGATGGATTCTAGGGATGAAGTGGTTATCCAGTAAGGGGTGCCACTCTCGGTTTTAGAAGAAGGGTAGTTAGACTCTTGGCTTGCTTTGGTAATACCCTTGAAGTATCGCGTAACCTTTTGGGTTCTGTCATGATTAGTTACTTAGAATCCCTAGATGCCTTTGTTGGAAATTAGAAACCCGATCGAATGGTGTTCGCTAATAAGACGGATGGTTTACTTCGATTATGTATGGGTTATGGGAATTACCCTAGTAAGTGCGCACGGTAACTTGTTTACTTTCAAGAGAAAGTTTTTCTACGTGGAATACCTTATGGTACAAGGTCCAGGATTCACTAGTGAATTTTGGAGGGCTCGCATGGAATAATGTGTACGCAGTCCTGTTTGCGCCAAGTATTCTAGAAGGAGAATAAGTGCAAGTGGAACGAGAGGCGACGAGGAAATGAGTTCCAACTCATGATATGGAAACAGGAAATAAGAAGCTGCGAAATCGTGAAGTAAAAGGGGCGGTCAAGGCACGATGGAACTAAGCTCAAGGTAATGCGACTCAGGAGACTGAAGACTAAATACGTGCATGATATCTCTTTTGGGAATATATCCTCGATCCCTGTTTTTCTGTTGAGCTTGCTTGTAGGCTATCTTTTATGGATATCCTCTCGGTCCTGTCTCTGTTACAAACCCCGTACGGAGTTTGTTTTGTTTATCTTCTCGACCCTGTTTCAGGGAATCTTAGGTAGAACCCTGTGGATGTAAACATGTATTTGAAACATGTTATGGTTGATATGGTTGCAAATGGTTGCAAGTGGTTGCTCGTGGATGCGCGAATTTACATTAGATATTAGCTCGACTCGGTCACATTTCATATTGCATATGCACGAGTATTTATACTTGTTTATGGATGAAATTGAATGTGTTATCATGCGGATGTTGCATATGGTTGAATGTTTGTGCACGCATATTGTGTATATGACTAGGACTATTTGCATACACGATGGATTCATAGCACTAAACATATTTTTGCATTCAAAAGATTTTTCAGGCCTGATCATTAGCATTAGCTAAGGAACATGTACACACACGTTTTGCATACATTCATAAAGCATTAGGAGTCGTCTAAGGACAATGGTTGCTTGTGGATGATGGTTTGAGTAGATGGATGATGGATGGTAGGATATGTTCTTCCTAACTTTGAGATTTCGGGGACGAAATCCTTTAAGAAGGGGAGAATGTAACAACCCGAATTTTTACAACACGTTAAATCAAGAATCAAGACAGAATTAAATTATAAATTCTGAATCAAGTGAAACGGTCTGTGCCATTGCGTTCGTCTCGGAAAAATACGCGAAATAGAGTCCGAGTTTTCGAGAATCGGAGTCCGTATGACCCGTTAAAGGCCCAAAGAAGATTTCTGGAAATTTGAACCTCGGAAATAGCTTTGAAAATCAGAGCTGGGGCTAGGCGGGAAGTTTCCCGCCTAGGCCACGTCGACAGGGCTGTCGACAGGCCTGTCGACTTGGGCCCAGACCAAGTCGACAGCCCAGTCGACTTGCCTGTCGACAGGGGGTGGCCGGGGCAAGTTGCCTGGCGCACCTGTTTGTCTCACCTGGTCTTGTTCTTGGGCTGGTTCTGGAAGCTTCCGAGATCTGATGGTCCTGATCTATCCTAGGGTTAATCTAAGGGCCTAAAACTATCCTAATCTCTATAAAAAGACCCTAAACCTAACCTAAATCCCTAAAAATCAAACCTAGCAACTAAGTGCTGCCAAAATCAATTTTGATCATGGCCTCCATCTCCAATCCCTAGAGCCTATGCATTCAAATCGGGTTCAAATCAAAAGATGCAAGCTTGCTACACCAAATAGAGGCCAAATCAACATTGCTATGCGATTTTCATGATGGTTCTTCTTCAAAGGAGCCACCTTTCTTCGTCAAGATGATGCATGATCCCTTTCCTAAGCCTTGCCTATGTAAGTTCTAGCTACTTGTAGATTTAAACGATGATTTTGATGTGACATGGGATAAAATGCAAAGTAACATGAGTATGTTAGCCTATGGGAACCTAGTTTGCCTCTTTAACATGAACATATGACTTTGGGTGATGTTGTAGCGACTAAACCATGCTATTCATGTTGCATTGGACTTAGTTTGCCATGCAAGATTTTCTCTTGTGTTGCCTTTCACTAGTTGAGGGAGGGGTCTCGTGGGACCATAGCCACGTGTAGAAAAGCAGACCTTAGTATCTGCATCGGCAGATAAATCTAAAGCTCCCGACCGAGTCCTGTATTTCTTGTTTTGCCCTGTGACAGGACTCGGATGGCACGATGTGATACATGTGCATACAGTTATAGAAAAACGATTCACGATGAATGCGTGGGAAAAAGGGCGCGGTTGAGGGTTAGCGTAATCCCTAGTGGCCTAGGTGGTTTAACCCAAACCGAAATACGAAAGCGTGCAATAGGTAAGCGTAATCCCTAGTGGTGCTAGGTGGCGTAAGTCCTAGTAGTTCAAACGATGATTCATATGGAAGAGCCTAGCTAGAACAAGGGTGACAGTCCAAACGATTTCAAGGATAATACGACATGAGGAAGCCCGTACGAGGTACGGCAAAGGACTGAACTTATATACATGGAAAGAAACATATGATTTGAGTAACCTATGTATGCGATATATTAGGTTGACATGGACCATTACACGACTTTGAGTAAGGGACATTCATGGTTAACACATAACAAGGCTGGGATACTAGTACGGAGGGTGCAGAGCAAATATACATGTAAAAACCAGTAAAGATATATATATATATATATATATGAAAAATTCCATAGAACGTTAGACTAAATAGATACCATGGGACGTGATGCTTGATAGGAACCTGACGGCCTGATACCTTGTTTTATCTGACATCGTAATTTATCATGACACCTTAGTTTATCTGGGTACAGTAGTTCATCCTGTTATTTTGGTTCAGTTTATCTATCTTGACATCATCCTTGTGTTTACTTTCAGTTTATGCATGTCATGTCACCTTTATCTGTTTTTATGCTGGAAGTAGATAGGACTTACCAGTCTTTATGACTGACCCCGTTTCTTTCGCTTCTTGTCTTCCGTTTCCCCCCCAGGTTACAGGGAGGAAATACTGTTGTTTAGTTCAGACTTCTTCGGCTTGAAGGTCATCTTGGATGGCTTGGACTTTCCTTGGCTATGGCTACTTTACTGTTTTAATTGGGGAATAATTTATGAAAAAGGTTTCATGCTTCTTTATTTCAGCAAGACAGGTTTTGATGTACTCTGATGTAAAAAGGCTTTTGACCTCATTTATTAATGTTATGAAAGTTTGTTTTTACTTCCGCTATTTTTATATGTTCTGTCTTGTGATATTTCTGTGGATGTTTACCAATAATGCCCCTCTAAAGCTAGTGCATTCCCTTGCGAGTGACCCTAGCGGAGGCGGGGTGTTACATTTCGAGTCCAAATTTGTTCATATGCCAAAAAGTGATATTATGGTCACATAGCTAATGAAAATGACCAAATCTCACCAACTCTAAAGGTATCGATGTTTATAGTTTTAAAAGTCACAAACGACATTTTGAATTCAATGGAAGTGGTTTCGAGTCCAAATTCATCCACATGCAAAATGGTTATTTAAAGGGCTATATATAATATTACCATATATATAAATTCCATAGCGACTATTCTAAATTTTAATTTAGACATAAATTACAATTTATAAAGTGAAATCTCAATTTCTTATATTCATTAGAAAATTACAATTCTAAATATTCCAACGTTTTTTGTTTTATTAAATTCTGATTTATATAGAATTCTATGCATTCATTCAAAGTTTAAAATCAAATTTTCAAACTACCTCGCCATTTCTAGTTTGTTTTAATTAAATTTTAAATTTATACATTCTAACTTTTATTTAAATAAATTTTAAATCATTTATTCTCAAAATAATTCATCAAAAATATTTAATTTCTATGAAAATCACTTAAAAATAAATTTTAAATTGGTTCCCAAAATACAGGTTGTTATAATCTCCCCCACTTAAAATCTTTTCATCCTCGAAAAGGAAGAAGGAACTGAAGGTCATTTACTTAACCAACTCAACCTTCGCCTAAATCAAGTTCTTCAACCTTTCGGCTTCTAAGAGCTTTCTAATTTCTCAAAATTTGGCTAACGCCTTAAACTTTTGAAAAAATTCTCCATAACCTCCTTGGTATAGGTTGATCGGTACAACTACAAATGGCCTCTACATGCTCTTATATGTCAAAAGAAAACCAAAAAGCCAAGTGGCTAGCTGATCGGCTCATAAAATCATCAAACCCAATAAATACAGTAAATATGTACCTATTTGTCGGGCATACAATTTTATTCCTCTTTTTAGCTTCCGTGTAATAACCTGTACAACATATATATACATGTATATACATATCCAATTCGAAATGTGACGGCAAGGAATTTCGCTCGGTCCGAACCAGTCGCTAAACCGATCCAGGCCGTTCGAAACGCCCTATCGTTTGAGAACAGGACAAAACAGAACGCATACAGAAGAACGTTTCATTGTATATAACAACAATGCATCAGATTACAAGAATATACAGAGTATAAATGAATATTACACAGAAATATCAGAGATTTAAATTACATTTAAATTCATCGCAGCGGAAAATAATACAATAGACAACTAGAAGAGATATACGGATACAAAGCTTTCCGGATATCGTTCCAGCTGTAAACCAGGATCCTGTGAATATAAATCTGCAAAACCAAAACTACTAGCTGCCCGTGTCAAAATAAGGGCACCCAGAGTTTAGGTTAAAACAATAAACTCCAGGTCAGTCATGTGACTGGTGTGAGAACTAAAACAGTTAATCTTTATTTTTAAAGTTAGGTAAATCAAGGGACCACGCCGTATAACACGGAACGGGTTTCCTCCCAAGAATACCAGTGCATAAAACAAACCGCGCAATGCTAAATAAAGAAAAATGAAGCTGTTATAAGACCCAGGTCCTATCACACAATGCAATCGCAAGCCGAGGGATAGGGTTTTCCCTTATAACAGCTAAAGAATGCTTGATACGTTTAAAACAAATCATTTGATACTATAATAAGTGCATAGTGTATAAAACAACTTCAAATCATAAGTATCAATCATAGGCGGCATAAGCGCCCCATCCCACTATGTCGCCATATTTAGGTTTACAAATAAAACCGCAAATGTCACGTATTTGGAAATTGGATTTCCGTCTATGAACCGAGGCTAGGGGCAAGATCCTCAACCTATTCGTGACTCTCTAGCCCGAGCCACAGGGTCAGAGCGCATCGACCCTTGGAGCGACAGGGCCGGTCCACCGATGTGGATTAAAATGCCTGAACACTACGTTTCCCCACCCTATGGGGTGTAAGTCTGGTCCGTCAGCCGACCAGAAGCATCGGCCGAAACCGATATAACCGAGGCGCCTCGCAACAGCAACAACCACATAAGTCAAACTCGTCAGGGCGTGTAAAACCACTGACGCCACTTCTAACTAGAAAGAAACGCAAGTCCTCCCTGAGGTCCGTCTCCCGTTTTTGGTTCATACCTGGTGTGAAACACGCGAGGTAAACGTTACACAAAGCTACGCCACAAAGGCCGTGCTTTGATCATCACCACAAGACTTTGCTTTTCAACAGAAGCCTTGATCATTTGCATCTTAGCATGCCACACAGGCAAACCATCCTATGCAACTGATATCAGTCACACAGAATGAAATCCGATGTCAGACACACAGTCCATTTACAAGTCCGTCCTGGGTCTGAACGAAACCGGAGGCACCTAGTACCCCGCATATCCATCGATCTCCAAGTACGTCTGGACGATCACTAACTGTTTCCATCTTCTTGGGTGTACAGCCCAATCAAGATCATCAGTTATCACCCAAACGACGTGAAGACCTCCGGTCTTCGACCATCGTCTTCATCTTCGACTTATCGTCGTATCAGTTATTCAGAATGGGATAAACCCGGTCTTTCCGAATAACTCGCGTATATATTACAAAAGTGTTACACAAACACAACATACGCCTCATTCCAACTCATTAGTCATTAACCGTAAATTAATCAAGAGAATAATTCCCCAAATATTAACCCCGAAGGCCGAAACCAACATCAGATCAATATCCAGAAAACCATTCTACTTAGCTAACCGACAGTTAGTTTCTAAATTTCACGTTCAAATCTAATTAAAGATTTAACTATCGCCTGGAGCAAAACTGGTGATACTCCATTCTCGATCTTTTCAATCTAATTAAAGATTCATTAAAACTCCACTTAGTTTTAATCTGTGACTGGGTTAAAGAATCAGTGTCGTTTAAAACACGGTTCACGATAAACCCAAAGTCACATCCCATTAATTATCGGGTTAAAGAACAAGTGTTATTTAAAACACTGTTCACGATAAACCCAAAAATCAATATCCATTCAATTCCAATTAAATATCATTTAATTGGTACACTTCATTAAATCTAAATAAAAAGATTTAATCTTTTCTCAACTGGGTTCAAGAACAGTGTTAGTGAAGACACCATTCACGACAAACCCAAATCACATTTGATATTCAATATAAGGCTCTGAATAGAAAATATATCGGCTTATATTCAATATCGAATTCTACGACTAACAAATGTCGTATTGGAAATAACGATACAAATATATATCTTTCAAATTTCCATAACAACACCTGTAATATCACGAATTCCAACATCGAAATATTCCGAAGACAATTTCGATTCAAATCCACTCCAATGCAATCATTGGAAATTTTGTTTATTTTCAAAACCATTTCAAATTCAATTTATTTATTTAAAAATAAATAGAATTATAATTCTAGTTCAAACTAGTTCATTTCGATAAAAATCTATTTTTATCTTTTCAAATATGGAGTTTTTCATCCCAATTCTTTCTAAATCATTTCTTATGATTTTACACAAATTATTACTATTTTTAATAATTTTATCAAGGCCCGTACAGTCGATTTCCATCAACGGCCATCGAACTGCACTTACAGCGACCTTTTTCGAATTTGATTTGGACATAATTCCAAATCCAACCGTTAGAATTCTAATTTCTAATATTCGTTAGAAAGCTCTTTTCGATACGAACCCAACGGTTCCGGTTTTAGGAGAATCCGACGGTCGGATCTCCCGTAATGTCCGTTTGAAATAAATGGTCGAAATTCGCGAACTGCCGCGGCGCGGCGCGTTCTATTCAGGCCATTATATTATATATATAATATATATAATATATATTTCGTCGATTCTTATTTAAAACGAATTATATAAACAGTTTTGAATTCGTTTCAAAATCTATTTCAACTTCCATTTCAATTCAAAGCAAAATTGAATTCTTCTTTATAAATTCGTTTCAAAATTCATTTCTATTCAATTCAAATTTCAATTCAATTTGAATTCATTTCAATTCGCTTTCAATTCAATTCATTTCGAAATCGTTTTCAATTCAATTCATTTCGAAATCGTTTTCAATTCAATTCATTTCGAAATCGTTTTCAATTCAATTCATTTCGAAATCGTTTTCAATTCAATTCATTTCGAAATCGTTTTCAATTCAATTCATTTCGAAATCGTTTTCAATTCAATTCATTTCGAAATCGTTTTCAATTCAATTCATTTCGAAATCGTTTTCAATTCAATTCATTTCGAAATCGTTTTCAATTCAATTCATTTCGAAATCGTTTTCAATTCAATTCATTTCGAAATCGTTTTCAATTCAATTCATTTCGAAATCGTTTTCAATTCAATTCATTTCGAAATCGTTTTCAATTCAATTCATTTCGAAATCGATAAAATCGATATAAATATCGTTCACGTCAAAATGGCGTCAATCTAATCAACACGGCTTCATAAAGTTCTATTTTCAAATATTCTATTTCAAATATTTCTTTTTTAAATATTTCTATTTTAAAACTGGAATGAGGCCCAATCAATTACCATATAAAGTTAATTATATGGATTTTCATACAACACATGTATATCATAGCATTGAAAAATAATCAACCATCAACCAAAGTGCACTACACTGTATAAGCATCAAAGATAGATATTCAATGCTTATAACAGCCTGTCAATCAATCGATCGACATATTTAATCAATCAGGATGAGTGAACTTCAGATTTCATCCTAACACCCGTGTGGGGTTTCAAACAATCAAACACATATTTTATTTGTGCAGTTGGGCGATGTGTAAAATTTATCGACCCAATCAACGTCATTCAAATAGGTGTACATAAACAGACCGTCTGGTTTGTAAATGAATATTTTATTTTATTTACTTTCACTACATTCATATTCACGTTAAAAATTATATTTTTAACGATAAAACATTTTATTCCAACATATGAATTTTTATTATTCATTTACACAATAAAATGATATTTTTATTTTCTAACATATTTTAGAAAATTTCGGCGGCATAACGGCACGATACTAGAAACGGGACGAGGCCTAGCCTTATCCTCGGTCTAGTGAAGGCCCACGCCATTCACAAATCAATTTCAATCAATTTCCAATTCAACCAAACGAATAAATCAATCACCCAATCATTCAACTAAACAAACAAGTCCATGGTCTGTGGACGGGTGTCGGGTGCTTCTAATAAGCACCGTCTGCATCCTAGTATATATATATATACTAGAAAAATAAATTGAAAGGTGAGAAATTCTCACTTATAGCTATCCTAGCTCCACGGCTCTTCTTTTGCAGAAGTCTTCGTCGTTTCGCCTTTTTGTCACCTTCGTTGCTGCTTTCACTACATACGTAAAAATCACATTTTTACTTCGCTATTCAATATATAAAAATCGAATTTTTACTTCGATGTTCTATATATAAAAATCGAATTTTTAGTTCAAAGTTCAATATATAAAAATCGAATTTTTAGTTCAAAGTTCAATATATAAAAATCGAATTTTTAGTTCAAAGTTCAATATATAAAAATCGAATTTTTAGTTCAAAGTTCAATATATAAAAATCGAATTTTTATTTCAAAGTTCAATATATAAAAATCGAATTTTTAGTTCAAAGTTCAATATATAAAAATCGAATTTTTAGTTCAAAGTTCAATATATAAAAATCGAATTTTTAGTTCAAAGTTCAATATATAAAAATCGAATTTTTAGTTCAAAGTTCAATATATAAAAATCGAATTTTTAGTTCAAAGTTCAATATATAAAAATCGAATTTTTATTTCAAAGTTCAATATATAAAAAAAAACGAATTTTTATTTCGCTAGCTTATATAAAGATCACATCTTTATGCTAACGTTCATATAAGAAAATCGGATTTTATATTTATAAAAATCTATGTTTTACATACAAAAATCATATCTTTCCTCTTCTAAAAATATAATCTTTTTCGTTATAAAAATATAATCTTTACGAATAAAAAAACATTTCTTTTCTTGTTTAGAAAAATAAATTCTTCCTTTCAGTTAAAAATCATAACTTCATACACAATAAAAATTCCGTTTTTTTTTTCTATTTAAAACTATGATCTCTTCTACTCTAAAAATACGATATTTTCTATTTTAAAATTTAAAAATAAAATCAGTTTTTAAATGCTAAAAATTCAGTTTTTAAATGCTAAAAATTCAGTTTTTAAATGCTAAAAATTCAGTTTTTAAAGTTTTAACACATCAATTTTTTTCTTTTATAAAATCTGTTTTATTCTTTATAAAATCTGTTTTATTCTTCAAAGAAAATCAGTTTTAAAATCTCTTTTTTTTCTTTTTAATTAAAAACAGTATTACAGAATAAATAAAAAAAAAAGAAAAAGAAAATAAAATAAAAAGGAAGATGCTCACCGAGGCTGCGGAAAAAAGGGGGGAAGCGCGGCTCATCTTCGTCGGCGGCAGGAGCTCTCGAGGGTGGCGTCGCGATGATGTCCGATGTGGAGGCGTCGAGGTGGTGGGGTTGCTTCGAGGGGTTGCGGCGAGGTCCAGGCGATGGGGAAGCACCTCCCTGGGCGGCTCGACGGCGACGATGAACGGGGGGGGGCTGGCGGCTAGAACGAGATCCGTAGGTTTTTTTTTTTCTTTTTTTCTTTTTTTTTTTTTCTTCGCGAATTGGTTTAAACGTGGGGGGGGGGCCTGGTTAAAAAGGGGGAGAGAGATATTTTTTTATTATTATTATTATTATTATTAAATTAATCTAATTTCTCTCTCCTAAGTTGACTTTTCATACGACCTCAAAACGAGGCCCACCGCCTGTCGTCCATAGCGTTTCACCCCCATTCCGAACACAATGGGATATGCATCGCAAGCTGATACGATCACTTTGATCAGTTTCCGTTGAATTTTCATTTAAATCATTATATTGAATTTTAAACGTACATTTCAAATTACTGGGGTCACATGCTAACTTTAAAAATTCCAGAAAAATATTTTCTAGCTTCGTATTGACGATACGGTCCTAACAAAACTAGTTTCGTCGAATTCTGAGACCGTTTGAAAAACGGCCAATTTCAAGTCGATTAAAATCAACTAAAATGGTCAAAACACGTTTTCCTATGCCACGCTCACATATTGATTCGAAAAATTATGAAATTTGAAACCTAGCAATAACTTAACATCACGGACCCAACAAAACTGGTTTCGTCGAAATCCGAGGTCGTTTGCAAAATGACTATTTTTAAGGGCCTTATATATATAAAAATATATATAAATTCCACAGCGACTATTTCTAATTTTCAACTGGACATATCTCTCAATTTTTAAAGTGAAATCTCAGTTTCTTACATCCGTTAGAAAGATATTATCAATCAGATCCTAATGTTTTTGGTTTCACTAAAATCCGGATTGTTTTGCACCCGGTACATTCAATTGAAGTTTGAAATCGAATTATCGAACTACCGCGCCATTTTCAATTCCTTTTATAATTATATATAATTATTTATATTCTAACGACGACGCGTATAATATATACGTTCGAATTCTATTCGAAATAAATTTCTCGTCGATATTATTTAAAATAATTCATTTTAAATAATCAAAATTCGCTAAAATTGCCAAAATAAAAATTTCAAACTGGCCCAGATTTTCCGGGTTGTTACAATCTCCCCCACTTAAAACTTTTCGTCCCCGAAAAGGAACAAAGTCGAAAGTGGTTTGATTATTCCACTCTACGTTCGATCTGACTTCCATTCTCCAACTCTTTAGTTTCTGAGAATTTTCAAAATTTCAAAAATTTGGCTAACACCCTAAATTTTCGAAAAATTTCGCCATAACCTCCCCTGCAATGGGAGCATCGGGGAATTTCAAATAGCTTCCCCGGTCCTTCAGATCTCAAAAAGAAAAAGAAAAAGCCAAGCGGCTAGCCAATAGGCTCACAAAATCATCATCACCCAAACAAAACAGGAAATTATGTAGTAAACATGTACCTATTTGTCGGGCAAACAAATTTTATTCTCTGGCTCTAGCCTCCTTGCTATGACCTGCTCAATATAAGTATATGTATATGCAAGCAAATGCGACCAATTTTCAATATAATCCAATATTTGATTCCAATTAGGCTAAATGGTTCAAAATTAGCAAACAAATGAACAAACAACGCAAACATCAATCAATTAGTGAATTAGCTTTTCAAATTGATAATTTTGATACATATACAAAAATCAAATTTTTGATGCCAAATCACACAATAGGCCCTATCTAATTTTGGTTCTCACACCAGTCAATAGGAAATATATAGATATCACACCTTCGAAACACGAATATCAATTCTGATGATGTTCGAACTATCATCAGAATCATCTTCGGGCGACTAGAGTGTGATTCTATATCTATCCAGTATATTAAAATTTCAAATACACGTGGATCAGACGTATACGCAAAATCTTTATATACTGGACTGTCCAACTCAATATAAATAGATAATCAAATACGAATAGTTGATTTAAATTTTCAAAACAAAATTTGTTTTCATTTTCAAAAATATACTCTTCACACTCGTTCTAGGATACTACTGATCCCATCTCTAACGAGTCATTCTAATTGGATATTACTAATCCAATATCTGATGAATTCTTTCGTATGTTTCCAATGTGCCTTGTTCTCTGAGCTTTGTAAACCAAAGCTCTGATACCAAATGTGACGGCAAGGAATTTCGCTCGGTCCGAACCAGTCGTTTCATTGTATATTACAACAATGCATCAGATTACAAGAATATACAGAGTATAAATGAATATTACACAGAAATATCAGAGATTTAAATTACATTTAAATTCATCGCAGCGGAAAATAATACAATAGACAACTAGAAGAGATATACGGATACAAAGCTTTCCGGATATCGTTCCAGCTGTAAACCAGGATCCTGTGAATATAAATCTGCAAAACCAAAACTACTAGCTGCCCGTGTCAAAATAAGGGCACCCAGAGTTTAGGTTAAAACAATAAACTCCAGGTCAGTCATGTGACTGGTGTGAGAACTAAAACAGTTAATCTTTATTTTTAAAGTTAGGTAAATCAAGGGACCACGCCGTATAACACGGAACGGGTTTCCTCCCAAGAATACCAGTGCATAAAACAAACCGCGCAATGCTAAATAAAGAAAAATGAAGCTGTTATAAGACCCAGGTCCTATCACACAATGCAATCGCAAGCCGAGGGATAGGGTTTTCCCTTATAACAGCTAAAGAATGCTTGATACGTTTAAAACAAATCATTTGATACTATAATAAGTGCATAGTGTATAAAACAACTTCAAATCATAAGTATCAATCATAGGCGGCATAAGCGCCCCATCCCACTATGTCGCCATATTTAGGTTTACAAATAAAACCGCAAATGTCACGTATTTGGAAATTGGATTTCCGTCTATGAACCGAGGCTAGGGGCAAGATCCTCAACCTATTCGTGACTCTCTAGCCCGAGCCACAGGGTCAGAGCGCATCGACCCTTGGAGCGACAGGGCCGGTCCACCGATGTGGATTAAAATGCCTGAACACTACGTTTCCCCACCCTATGGGGTGTAAGTCTGGTCCGTCAGCCGACCAGAAGCATCGGCCGAAACCGATATAACCGAGGCGCCTCGCAACAGCAACAACCACATAAGTCAAACTCGTCAGGGCGTGTAAAACCACTGACGCCACTTCTAACTAGAAAGAAACGCAAGTCCTCCCTGAGGTCCGTCTCCCGTTTTTGGTTCATACCTGGTGTGAAACACGCGAGGTAAACGTTACACAAAGCTACGCCACAAAGGCCGTGCTTTGATCATCACCACAAGACTTTGCTTTTCAACAGAAGCCTTGATCATTTGCATCTTAGCATGCCACACAGGCAAACCATCCTATGCAACTGATATCAGTCACACAGAATGAAATCCGATGTCAGACACACAGTCCATTTACAAGTCCGTCCTGGGTCTGAACGAAACCGGAGGCACCTAGTACCCCGCATATCCATCGATCTCCAAGTACGTCTGGACGATCACTAACTGTTTCCATCTTCTTGGGTGTACAGCCCAATCAAGATCATCAGTTATCACCCAAACGACGTGAAGACCTCCGGTCTTCGACCATCGTCTTCATCTTCGACTTATCGTCGTATCAGTTATTCAGAATGGGATAAACCCGGTCTTTCCGAATAACTCGCGTATATATTACAAAAGTGTTACACAAACACAACATACGCCTCATTCCAACTCATTAGTCATTAACCGTAAATTAATCAAGAGAATAATTCCCCAAATATTAACCCCGAAGGCCGAAACCAACATCAGATCAATATCCAGAAAACCATTCTACTTAGCTAACCGACAGTTAGTTTCTAAATTTCACGTTCAAATCTAATTAAAGATTTAACTATCGCCTGGAGCAAAACTGGTGATACTCCATTCTCGATCTTTTCAATCTAATTAAAGATTCATTAAAACTCCACTTAGTTTTAATCTGTGACTGGGTTAAAGAATCAGTGTCGTTTAAAACACGGTTCACGATAAACCCAAAGTCACATCCCATTAATTATCGGGTTAAAGAACAAGTGTTATTTAAAACACTGTTCACGATAAACCCAAAAATCAATATCCATTCAATTCCAATTAAATATCATTTAATTGGTACACTTCATTAAATCTAAATAAAAAGATTTAATCTTTTCTCAACTGGGTTCAAGAACAGTGTTAGTGAAGACACCATTCACGACAAACCCAAATCACATTTGATATTCAATATAAGGCTCTGAATAGAAAATATATCGGCTTATATTCAATATCGAATTCTACGACTAACAAATGTCGTATTGGAAATAACGATACAAATATATATCTTTCAAATTTCCATAACAACACCTGTAATATCACGAATTCCAACATCGAAATATTCCGAAGACAATTTCGATTCAAATCCACTCCAATGCAATCATTGGAAATTTTGGTTATTTTCAAAACCATTTCAAATTCAATTTATTTATTTAAAAATAAATAGAATTATAATTCTAGTTCAAACTAGTTCATTTCGATAAAAATCTATTTTTATCTTTTCAAATATGGAGTTTTTCATCCCAATTCTTTCTAAATCATTTCTTATGATTTTACACAAATTATTACTATTTTTAATAATTTTATCAAGGCCCGTACAGTCGATTTCCATCAACGGCCATCGAACTGCACTTACAGCGACCTTTTTCGAATTTGATTTGGACATAATTCCAAATCCAACCGTTAGATTTCTAATTTCTAATATTCGTTAGAAAGCTCTTTTCGATACGAACCCAACGGTTCCGGTTTTAGGAGAATCCGACGGTCGGATCTCCCGTAATGTCCGTTTGAAATAAATGGTCGAAATTCGCGAACTGCCGCGGCGCGGCGCGTTCTATTCAGGCCATTATATTATATATATAATATATATAATATATATTTCGTCGATTCTTATTTAAAACGAATTATATAAACAGTTTTGAATTCGTTTCAAAATCTATTTCAACTTCCATTTCAATTCAAAGCAAAATTGAATTCTTCTTTATAAATTCGTTTCAAAATTCATTTCTATTCAATTCAAATTTCAATTCAATTTGAATTCATTTCAATTCGCTTTCAATTCAATTCATTTCGAAATCGTTTTCAATTCAATTCATTTCGAAATCGTTTTCAATTCAATTCATTTCGAAATCGTTTTCAATTCAATTCATTTCGAAATCGTTTTCAATTCAATTCATTTCGAAATCGTTTTCAATTCAATTCATTTCGAAATCGTTTTCAATTCAATTCATTTCGAAATCGTTTTCAATTCAATTCATTTCGAAATCGTTTTCAATTCAATTCATTTCGAAATCGTTTTCAATTCAATTCATTTCGAAATCGTTTTCAATTCAATTCATTTCGAAATCGTTTTCAATTCAATTCATTTCGAAATCGTTTTCAATTCAATTCATTTCGAAATCGTTTTCAATTCAATTCATTTCGAAATCGATAAAATCGATATAAATATCGTTCACGTCAAAATGGCGTCAATCTAATCAACACGGCTTCATAAAGTTCTATTTTCAAATATTCTATTTCAAATATTTCTTTTTTAAATATTTCTATTTTAAAACTGGAATGAGGCCCAATCAATTACCATATAAAGTTAATTATATGGATTTTCATACAACACATGTATATCATAGCATTGAAAAATAATCAACCATCAACCAAAGTGCACTACACTGTATAAGCATCAAAGATAGATATTCAATGCTTATAACAGCCTGTCAATCAATCGATCGACATATTTAATCAATCAGGATGAGTGAACTTCAGATTTCATCCTAACACCCGTGTGGGGTTTCAAACAATCAAACACATATTTTATTTGTGCAGTTGGGCGATGTGTAAAATTTATCGACCCAATCAACGTCATTCAAATAGGTGTACATAAACAGACCGTCTGGTTTGTAAATGAATATTTTATTTTATTTACTTTCACTACATTCATATTCACGTTAAAAATTATATTTTTAACGATAAAACATTTTATTCCAACATATGAATTTTTATTATTCATTTACACAATAAAATGATATTTTTATTTTCTAACATATTTTAGAAAATTTCGGCGGCATAACGGCACGATACTAGAAACGGGACGAGGCCTAGCCTTATCCTCGGTCTAGTGAAGGCCCACGCCATTCACAAATCAATTTCAATCAATTTCCAATTCAACCAAACGAATAAATCAATCACCCAATCATTCAACTAAACAAACAAGTCCATGGTCTGTGGACGGGTGTCGGGTGCTTCTAATAAGCACCGTCTGCATCCTAGTATATATATATATACTAGAAAAATAAATTGAAAGGTGAGAAATTCTCACTTATAGCTATCCTAGCTCCACGGCTCTTCTTTTGCAGAAGTCTTCGTCGTTTCGCCTTTTTGTCACCTTCGTTGCTGCTTTCACTACATACGTAAAAATCACATTTTTACTTCGCTATTCAATATATAAAAATCGAATTTTTACTTCGATGTTCTATATATAAAAATCGAATTTTTAGTTCAAAGTTCAATATATAAAAATCGAATTTTTAGTTCAAAGTTCAATATATAAAAATCGAATTTTTAGTTCAAAGTTCAATATATAAAAATCGAATTTTTAGTTCAAAGTTCAATATATAAAAATCGAATTTTTATTTCAAAGTTCAATATATAAAAATCGAATTTTTAGTTCAAAGTTCAATATATAAAAATCGAATTTTTAGTTCAAAGTTCAATATATAAAAATCGAATTTTTAGTTCAAAGCTCAATATATAAAAATCGAATTTTTAGTTCAAAGTTCAATATATAAAAATCGAATTTTTAGTTCAAAGTTCAATATATAAAAATCGAATTTTTATTTCAAAGTTCAATATATAAAAAAAAACGAATTTTTATTTCGCTAGCTTATATAAAGATCACATCTTTATGCTAACGTTCATATAAGAAAATCGGATTTTATATTTATAAAAATCTATGTTTTACATACAAAAATCATATCTTTCCTCTTCTAAAAATATAATCTTTTTCGTTATAAAAATATAATCTTTACGAATAAAAAAACATTTCTTTTCTTGTTTAGAAAAATAAATTCTTCCTTTCAGTTAAAAATCATAACTTCATACACAATAAAAATTCCGTTTTTTTTTTCTATTTAAAACTATGATCTCTTCTACTCTAAAAATACGATATTTTCTATTTTAAAATTTAAAAATAAAATCAGTTTTTAAATGCTAAAAATTCAGTTTTTAAATGCTAAAAATTCAGTTTTTAAAGTTTTAACACATCAATTTTTTTCTTTTATAAAATCTGTTTTATTCTTTATAAAATCTGTTTTATTCTTCAAAGAAAATCAGTTTTAAAATCTCTTTTTTTTCTTTTTAATTAAAAACAGTATTACAGAATAAATAAAAAAAAAGAAAAAGAAAATAAAATAAAAAGGAAGATGCTCACCGAGGCTGCGGAAAAAAGGGGGGAAGCGCGGCTCATCTTCGTCGGCGGCAGGAGCTCTCGAGGGTGGCGTCGCGATGATGTCCGATGTGGAGGCGTCGAGGTGGTGGGGTTGCTTCGAGGGGTTGCGGCGAGGTCCAGGCGATGGGGAAGCACCTCCCTGGGCGGCTCGACGGCGACGATGAACGGGGGGGGGGGGGGGGGGGGGGCTGGCGGCTAGAACGAGATCCGTAGGTTTTTTTTTTCTTTTTTTCTTTTTTTTTTTTTCTTCGCGAATTGATTTAAACGTGGGGGGGGGGCCTGGTTAAAAAGGGGGAGAGAGATATTTTTTTTTTTTTTTATTATTATTAAATTAATCTAATTTCTCTCTCCTAAGTTGACTTTTCATACGACCTCAAAACGAGGCCCACCGCCTGTCGTCCATAGCGTTTCACCCCCATTCCGAACACAATGGGATATGCATCGCAAGCTGATACGATCACTTTGATCAGTTTCCGTTGAATTTTCATTTAAATCATTATATTGAATTTTAAACGTACATTTCAAATTACTGGGGTCACATGCTAACTTTAAAAATTCCAGAAAAATATTTTCTAGCTTCGTATTGACGATACGGTCCTAACAAAACTAGTTTCGTCGAATTCTGAGACCGTTTGAAAAACGGCCAATTTCAAGTCGATTAAAATCAACTAAAATGGTCAAAACACGTTTTCCTATGCCACGCTCACATATTGATTCGAAAAATTATGAAATTTGAAACCTAGCAATAACTTAACATCACGGACCCAACAAAACTGGTTTCGTCGAAATCCGAGGTCGTTTGCAAAATGACTATTTTTAAGGGCCTTATATATATAAAAATATATATAAATTCCACAGCGACTATTTCTAATTTTCAACTGGACATATCTCTCAATTTTTAAAGTGAAATCTCAGTTTCTTACATCCGTTAGAAAGATATTATCAATCAGATCCTAATGTTTTTGGTTTCACTAAAATCCGGATTGTTTTGCACCCGGTACATTCAATTGAAGTTTGAAATCGAATTATCGAACTACCGCGCCATTTTCAATTCCTTTTATAATTATATATAATTATTTATATTCTAACGACGACGCGTATAATATATACGTTCGAATTCTATTCGAAATAAATTTCTCGTCGATATTATTTAAAATAATTCATTTTAAATAATCAAAATTCGCTAAAATTGCCAAAATAAAAATTTCAAACTGGCCCAGATTTTCCGGGTTGTTACACGAACACATTTTCAATTCAGTTCAATGTCAAATTCGATTTGGCTTAATTTACCTTTTCGATTCAGATTGGTTTTATTATTCCGATATTTTTATTAGTTAAACTAATAATCATCCATCATAACCAGCAATCAATTAGTTAATTAGCTTTTCAAACATATATCTTTTATATATACTCAAAATCATATTTTAAAGGCCAAATCACAAACATTAAACTCTAACTAAGTTTTGGTTCTCACACCATTCAATTGGAAATATATAGACATCCCACTTTCGAAACTCGAACATAAACACTGATGATGCTTGAGCTATCATCAGAGTCATCCTCGGGCAACTAGACTGTGATTCTATATCTACCCATTATACTTGATACTTTGAATACAAGCGGATCAGACATATATGCAAAATCATCTTATACTTGATAGTCCAAAATCAATATAAAATAAAATACTCAAATATGTATAATAAGATATAATTTTCAAACTTAAATTCGTTGTCTTTTTTTCAACATACTCTTCAAACTCATTTTAGGGCATTACTAATCCAATCCCTAATGAGTCATTTTTATAGGATGTTACTAATCCTATCTCTAATGGATTCTTTTGTTTGGTTACACCGTGCCTTGTTCTCGAGCTTTGTAAGACAAAGCTCTGATACCAAGCTCTTACGCACCGAACTTCGCCCGGTCCGAATCGATCGCTAAACCGACCAAGACCGCTCAAGAACTCGGATTGTAGTGAGAACACGGTGCATCAGAACACAAACATGAGAACGTTTCATTGCTATTACAACAATTTAAATCAAAGTACAAGATATCATAGTTCAAATAAATAATAAACAACGGAAAATAATATCAGAGATTTAAATTAGTGAATATTAGGCACATATCCCTAAAACCGAACTTAATTAGGCTCACGTCCGGTCATAAACTTATTGTAAATTTAGTCCCTATTTTTCAAAAATTCACTAAAAAAATACGTAAATTCATAATTAATTAAAACACATAAATGCTAAAAATTTCATATCAAAAAATAATCAAACAAGGCGTCAAAAAACAAAAAACAGGAAAAACAATGAAAATGCAGTTTAATGCATAATAGTATGCAAGTATTTGTATTTTACTGCATACATCTGTGCATGTCTCCAATTCATGCATCTGTATTTGATTTTTTTTGCATACATCTATGCAAGTATTGTGTAATTTTGGCATACAAGTGTGCAGAAATTCATATGCATAAGTATTAGTTCAAATTTCTACACGAAATATTTGCATACATGTGTGCAAGTATTCCAAATAGTTGCACACATGTATGCAAGTTTATGTCCACATTTTCAGTACAAAACAATGTATGCAATAGGTGCATACATGTTGCAACTTTTTTTTTCATGGACTTCCGAGAATATTTTCAGATTTTAGATTATTTTTTTTATGTTATAGCACCAAAAATCTGGCCAAAACTTGAAAAATGCGGAAGTACCAAAATAGGGGCGGAAGTTTTAAAAACAGGGGGCGGGTTTGAAGATGAAACATGACAGGGATGTGGTGTGTATTTAAAACTATAATAGGGACGTCAAGCAAAAATACCCTTTAAATTACAAAATAGCGGAAAATATAATACATGAATATAATGTGCAGTGGAAAATATCAACTACCACAACTGAATGAAATACACGGATACAAAGCATTCCGAATATAGCTCTAGCCGTAATCCAGAATCCTGTGAAAAGAAATATCTGCAAACCAAAACTACTAGCTGCCCGTATGGAAAATATGGGCACCCAGAGTTTAGGTGGGAAACAATAAACTCTAAGTCAGTCATAGGACTGGTATGAGAACTAAAACAGTTATTAACTTTATTTTAAAGTTGGGTAAATCAAGAAACCACGCCGTATAATACGAAACATGTTTCCTTCCAAGAATACCATAAACGAACAACGCAATGCTAAAAAGAAAATGAAGCCATTATAAGACTCGGGTCCCATCACACAATGCAACGCAAGCCGAAGGATAGAGTTTTACCTTATAATGGTCAAATATGCTTGGTACGCGAGATTAATCTTTTATTATTACTATAAGTGAAGAAATCAACTTCAAATATAAATGTATCAATCATAGGCGGCATAGGTACCATATATTATGTCGCTATATAGGTTTACAATTAAAACCGTAAAGTCGCGTATTGGAAATCGGATTTCCATCTATGAACCGAGGTAAGGGATCTTCCTCATAGATTTCAAGATACACTAGTAATGCCTCAGGATCATGCCTCTGGGCAATTCTAGGTTAGCCGCATGGCCGTTCAGCCGTCCCTGATTAGTTATACCATAAACTATACATTAGCCAGTTTTATCGAACCTCCAAAATGTTCAGTATAGTCGATCAAATCAAGGGCCTTTTAATCGGCCCAAATCAAATCTGAGGTACCTCGCTTTCCATCATAATCCAACATCCACATATTAAAATGTCTGGCCTTCATACCATGACGTCATTTCAGGCTAGAAACTAACATATGTCCATTTTCATGTGTTCCTCATCCCATTTCTGGTTCATACCAGGGTGTGAAAGCTCATGAATTAACGCTAATTAAAGCTGCGCTACTTAAAGATGTGCTTTGATCATCAACCACAAGGCTCTGATTTTCAACAAAAGCCTTGATCTATGCATCTCAGCATGCCACGTTGTCAATCCATACCATACCATTGATTTCCACTAATATATAACCTCTAAACTCGTACATCTCAGAGAAAGGTGTTAAGTAAGAGAATAAATTCTCCGCCACCAAACAAATATATATTTAGCAGAGATCAATGAATATAGCACACAATACTATGTCAGACATACAATCCATTTACAAGTTCGTTCTGGATCTGAATGAAACCAGAGGAACTTATTCCTCGTCCCGTATGTCCAATACAAGAGAGAGGCCCTTGCATATCCGGTCGATCTCCAAGTACATCTGGATGATCACCACTTATAACCTCGTCTTGGGTGTACATCCCAATCAAGACATAGTAATCATCCAAACGATGTGAAGATCTCGGCCTTAAACCACCATCTTTATATCTTCGACTTTTAGTTGTCATATTAGTTATTCAGAATGAGTTAACCCGGTATTTCAGAATAACTCGTGTATCTTCTTATATTCAAGTGCTATAAAAACACATCATACGCCTCATTATTATTTTATTCATATATTCTAGGAAATCATTTCAATAGATTTTATAATATCTTTTAAAAACTTAAACCAAGTTAAGGTTTATCCAACTAGTCGGGATTTACGAGCATTACCGAAGTAATCATTCATTTTATTGTCTCAATCCCAACCTATTCATCCCATGGAGCCAAGCTGGTGGTACTCCATATTTAACACCCCTAGTGTTATTGGTAAAATTAATTACCATTTCACGTTTCAAATCAAATTAAAGATTTAACTATTGCATGGAGTAAAACTGGTGGCACTCCATTCTTGAACAGTCCTAGAATTCGGTAAATTTAATCACCTTATTCACAATTCAATCTAATTATAGATTCATTAAAACTCCAACTTGGTTTTAATCTCAAAAATCTTTACTTAATGATCATTCAACATTAGGAACTTTATCTTACCTTTAACTTGGTTAAAAAACCAATGTCATTTAAAGACAAAGTTCATGATAAACCCAAAATCCTCTTCCATAAAAATGGAACTTTCACGGAAGTTCAGTCAATCGTAATCGATATAAATTTCCACATAGGACTACTACTATAAGTGGAATAACGACAAGCCCTTTTAAATTCCATAAATAGTAGCGGTCTTCATTAACAGAAGCTCATCCTGATTATTATTAAATCGAATTCCATTCAATTCTAATTTAGTTTATTAAATTGGAAAATTTTACTTTGGAAATTTTTCCATTAAATCTTAGTTAAACGATTTATAAATTCCAAATTATAACTTCATGGTTAATTGGGTTGTAAGAACAAACATTATTTAAAATGCAGTTCACAATGGACCCAAAATCAAATTTCCTTTAATTCCAATTGTATGTATTAATTGTAACACTTTATTAATCTTAATTAAAAGATTTATTCCTTTCTCAACTAGGTTTAAGAACATTGTTATTGAAGGCATCATTCATGACAAACCAAAATCCAATTTGATATCAAATGCAAGGCTCTGATTAGAAATTATATCGTCTTTTATTCAATATCAAATTCTATAACTAATAAATATCGTATTAGGAATAACGATATCTATATCTTCCAAATTCCTCAATAATATACGTATAATTACGGAATCCAATATTGAAATATTCCGAGGATTATTTCCTTTCAAATCCTTTCCAATTCATACATTGGGAAAATTCTGGTTATGTTAAAACCCTATCAATTCTTTATTCTAGTTGTTAACCATTTCATTCAGATAAAATATCTTTTAACTTTTCAAACTTGGAGTATTTCATCCAAAATTATTTCAATATTTTCGTGCCCATCCAAAATCGAACATCAAATTCATATTTTGATTCATCACTGAATATTATTTTAAAATACTAATTACTTTTGAATTGGAATCAGACTTAATCAATTATCATAAAATTTTATTTGTATGGATTCCATATATCGCATGTATTCAAAAATAGTGATAAACAACTATTAAACTTTTAGTTCACATTCAAAATGCAATTTGCAACTGTGCAGGCATTAAATAATTGAATAACGCTTATAACAGTCTGTTAGTCAATCGGTTGACATACAATCAAATCTAAGGGAGATGTGAATTAATTATCATCCCCAGACCCGTGTGGGGTTTCAGCCATCAAACAAATATTATAATTTGTATTCTTGGGCAATGTGTAAAATAATCGTCACAACATCCGGGTGGGGTTTACATCACAATCCATGTGAACAAATCTACATATTCGGGAGACTGGTAGGTAAATTGTCATCCCTGAATCACTTATAACATAAGTGTTTATTTTTAACTTTATATATATATATATATATATTCATGATTCGATGATAATTACATTAAAACTGTAACCACCAAACAACATTGCAATCACAAACAAACAATATATATTCAGTTGTATAAATACATAACTATATAATAATACTTGAGTGAGAGAGTTCTCACCATTAGTTTCCACTCCGTCATTCTTTAATTGACGATTTATAAAACGATTTTGTAAGAATTGGGTTGTTAAAATATGTGAATTAGAGAAACTGAAAGTCACAAACAAAGGCAAAATATGTAACGGCCCGGGGGAAAACTCGATGCTCGAACTTTCGACAACAATACATAAACTCGTATTACTTGCCAAAAACCCAAGTATCGAACCCCAGATTGTCAATTGAAAGAAATTAGAGGGTGAGAAAAGAAAGAAAGAATATTTGAATAGAAGAAAGAAGAAGAACACCACATCAGAATCTCACAGCGGAATGAATAAAATATAATATAACAAATCATTTATACAAAGAAACTGTATATACATACCAATCATCAGAGTACAACATGAATCAGATACAGCGGAACATCTTTAAAATAGCTAATGATGAAGCCTCCTGCTTCCAGCTTATGGAACTCCAAGCGAAAACTAACATGTCAAATATGTTCGGTCTGACCCGAGCACATTTTGAAGCAAAGCAAAAGCACACGGGTTAGTCTGAAATACTTTCAGTGCTAAATTCACATCAATAATCGGTTTAACTTTAGAAATCCTTTTTGAAACAGAAGGATAATAGTAAGACCAGTCCACACATAAACACGGTCAGTTTTTACTTTACTAAACCCAAACCATTTTTGAAATCATATTTTTTTTTGATATTATAATAGTGTCTATCAACCACAAATAAATAGTAATCTAGTGGAACGCTTGCATCTCACGCTCCACATATATAGTATACAAATCAAAACCATGGGCGCTTATTGGAGATTGGATTCCGACTATGACAAGGTATGGGACCACCTTCCGATAGTGTATCTCTAGAGGCGAATACACTGGGTTCAACAAGAACGTCTTGCAACCCGGCCCTCACATGACCGACCACTCATTTCGCTTGAGTATATCGAATGTATATCACCGATGGTTGGGATCAGCAATCGCCTCCAAAAAGGGACAACATCGATAGATTTAAGAAGCAAAAAGGAATTTCTCTAGATAGGTGATTATACACCCTAATGGGAGCGACCCACATAGCCATGCTGCCTGCCTGATTTTTGTCATCTCCCGGTTGATGAGACTTGAGTTTAAAATCGACTTTTGTAGTCATTTAGCCACCATTCACTTTGAATGCCACATTGTCAGATCCGTTGGATATCACTAATTGATATCCACAAAAATACTCTAGTAGTTAAGCTAAGAGAACTGTCGTCCTCCGCCACCAACTATAGTACGTTTGAAGAAATCAACATACGTAATTCCTTTGGAAATACTCTGTCAGACATCCGTCCATACAAGTCATCCAGGGACAGGATGAACCGAAGGTATTCTCCTACTGCATTCAATATAGGAATCACCCCATGGATCAGTAGCGAGAAGTCCTTGCACTCCGTAGATTCCAACCACGACAGAACCACAGTACATCTTTGGCTGCAGACCTAAGATTATTAGTAGTTTCTCCGTTTATGAAAATCTACGGTCTTCAATGCTCCATCTCGATCCCTTGTAAGTTGGTTTTGTACGTAACGTTGATTCGAAGTGGTTTTGGGTCTAGTCCCCATCCCGGTCTCTTCGAAATAACACGTCAAAAGGTCCAATAAAAATATTTCATTGATAGTTTGGTGTTTTAACTATCAACGTCAAACCTGTACGGTCAAGTATATTGGCAGCTCAGGTTCTTATTTTTAAAATCGTTCATTAAAACTCTTATCGAATCCTTTAAAAACATTTCCTCAACTTAAAGTTGATTCCATTTAAATCTCCTGCCAACTTATCTTTTGTTTCGCCAATTGGAATCAATACTACTCGTTTATTCTCACTTCGCTTAATTTCCTTAAATTCTGAAAATATCTCTATATTCATATTATTACTATTTTCTACAAACCAGTGTTGTATAAATAGTCTATAGGTATAATTAAAGCTATATGTCTCGATTCAGACTAAACAACGCTAATGTACATTGTTTAATTTAAACCCTTTTGTATTAAATTTCATTTCAAACCTTGCAATTGAATTGCAAATGTTTGACGAGAATAACATCTCCTTTTCAAACTCCTTTACCATTACGAACTAATACCATTCTTCGATAATATTGAAGTCAATCAAGTTGGGGTATTTTATTTACCTTTCAGACCTTAATTGACAACGTTCTTATATCAGAGTGGATAGAAGTTCGTAACTTAAACCCCACGCCCTTACACTATCGATCAAGTCTTATTTTCATTTAAACTATGTTTTATGAACCATATCTTTTCCTTTGAATCATCTCGATCGACCATTACCATTTTACTTAATATATTATTAAGTAAATCATTTACCCAAATACTTACCCTTTACTTCAAAATTCTTGTATAGTATTCTACTCATACTAACCCATTCGCCAACATCTTTTCCCAAAACTCTTTTCGTTTATCTAACCTAACCCTGGGATTTATAACCATAAATCTCTCTTCCCATTTTCTTTTATCCAAAACATTACTATCCTTTGGACCTTTCAAAACTCCACTTTGATTACGCCACTTTACTTAATTTCATTCTTAAGTAAAAATTTATTTGAAAACCTTGCCTTAGTCTAAAACTTCAAACCTCTTTCTTATAAGTTTGGATTTTGTTCACTAACACTTTATCCAAAACTCCCTATAACATCGTTAAAAACTAATGGTCAGATTTTATGACTAAAATCCTTTCATTCACTTCATTACTTAAATAAATAGGTATTTCCATTTAATATGGTTTTACAAATCATGTCTTACATTTGAGAAATCCCTTTTCCAATTGTCTCCATTTCCACTTAATCTTTACGATTAAGTAAATTTCTTTCTTCATCACAAACCTTATCACTTAAAATTCCTTATGAACAAGTCTCGTATAATTCAGTCCTTGTTTTTAAACCCTTAATCATCTCTGAAGTAAATTAACTCATTTTTAACTCTTATAAACGATCGTTAAATTAAAATAATAAAACATCATTTAACCTTTCTCTTGGAAATAATTTTTCTATGTTATTTTCCTCTGGTTAACATCCAACTTTTTTATGAATAAAACTATATAAATTATCCAACATTCCCTTTTTATAAACAAAGTCATAGATATGGTCTTATTTAAAAACTCATTATTTCAAACTAAATTAGAAATTTAATTTCGATTCAGTAAAAAAATATTTTTATAACTAAGAATACATCAATTCGCCTGACGGCGAAGAAATGTCTTAATACGATGGATTTTAGACCATCAGCTGCCAATTCCCCAATCAATACTGCGTATTGATTTGAAACATGACAATTGATGAATTTAGATTCATCAAATCAATATTTATTCAACCATTGAGATCTAGACATGATATAATATAAATTGGGGTAAACAAATAATATATGATTTGTTTGAGGAATCCGGCTGGATTCCTCCAACCTGTTCTTCCCTGCACAACAGTTTATAATATCGTTTAACACTAACATATGAAATATCATGCATTTGAACGGTCAATTTATAAACACAGACAAACAATCAACCAATAAAAATCATCCATAGAAACCATAGCATCCATTCAGCCAATTAATGATAAATATTAATAACATGGATTTAACACATCGCAGTATTTCAGAAGTGTGAGAATTAACTCACCTTTGTTTTGTTTCTGATAGTGTTGAGTCGCACTATCGTTCTGAGACTATATAAATTCTAATTGTCTCAAAATCCTTCAATTTCAGCACGTATATGTCGGCACCGTCAATACGAACCCATCGGCACTTGTTTGTCAAATTCTTTAAAGTTAATTATCCACGTCCTTAAGCTGTTAAGTCTTTTTTCCACGCGGTTTCCTCCTGCTATTCTTGCTTGAACCCGATTTCCCATTCTTCAATTATAAATCCGATTTTCTTTTGACTTCCGCCGTCCACCATACTACTTCAGATGAACCCCAGGCAACCGTGCCTTCCTCCTCCAGTGCCCCACTGACGCCACCATCCCACAACTCACGGTGGTCGCCCTTCAGCTAGTCCATGATTCAAAAAAAACGGTACCCAGATCCGAGAATATACCACAGAACACCCCTCCGTTCAAACAGCCACCGTCAGCCAACCCCAGCACCGGACCACCTCAAACCGCCACTGTGATGACCGCCTCTAACCCAGCTATCACCTCGAACTGGCCCCATCCCCTCCGGTGAACCACAGTCCCTCCACAACATTGAAAACCGCAACCCCAACGTCGAATAAAAACAACAGCAGTCCCTCTCTATTTAAACCACCACCGCCGACCATCCAGGTCACCGGAAATCACCCCGCCACTGCCAATAGACTCGTCGATCCTCCATCTCCCTCTGCCTAAAGCAACCCCTCCCCGTTCAACCGGAATTCGCCAGAATCGGGCACAAACCGCTATTGGTTTTAGCACATAGTTCAAAAGAAAAGGCCCCCAAAACAACGACTGCACCTTACAATATTTACACCAAAAGGAAGCTTGGACTAACAACAATCTCATTATGTTTTTCTTTGAATTTATAGAATTCTAAAGGAATTTGTTTTAGAATTTTATGTGGAGGATTTTACTAAAATAATGGTTTGAAAAGAGAACGGAATGTAGAAGACTGATTTTTGGGTGTAGAGAAAGGTTACCGTGGTTTTAATTTATAGGTAAAAGATATAATATTTTATTATTTTAATATTTTTATTATTTTATTTCTGATTTGACTGACGATTTTTATCTGATGCGACTGACGATTTTTATTCGTACCTATCGCAATTTCTGAACAGTGTTTATAGACTACCGTGATCACACATGAATCCCTATCGTCACGGAAATGGAGGCATCGTATAATTCGATGTTACGGTCGTAACAAATCTTATTTCGTCGAATTCTGAGTTCGTTTGTTCAAATGGCGCTTGTTCGAATCAAAACGGGCGATTTTATTTTGCCACGCTCATAGAATAACTATGTTTGACGCGCAATTTGAAATATAACAATAATTTGCTGTTACGGTCTCAATAAAATTTGTTTCGCTGAAAACAAAAATCGTTTGAATAAATTTCTTTTTAAAAGGCCCAATTTGAATCAAAATAAACCAATTTAAAAATACTTCAATATAATAATATTTAAATATTATTATCGGCCATATCTGAGCAGAATTTCATGTATTTTCAAAATAAAATATCGCAGGTTGAATTCTGAGCCAAAACGATATTAAATAAATTAAAACCCTTTATTTCTATATAATAAATCGCTATATTATATAATCGAATTCCACAACAACTATTTGAAAATTTGATTTGGCCATAAAATAAAATCTACAAGGCGAAAATTCAATTTTTCTGCTTCATTAGAAAGATATTATCATATGGGTTCGAGCGTTTCTTGTTTCGAAGAAATCCGACTTAAATTGGGTCTGTACGACCATTTAAAGTTCAAAACGCCATATTACGAACTTCCGCGCCGCTGCAGCTCGTTATATAATTAAAATTATAATTTAAACATTCAAACAGCATTTACTAAACGAAATCGTAAATAAATTCAAATATAACTTAAACAAATCCCTTACATTACCAAATTGAAAAACTTTGCAAATTCAGCCAAATTCGATCATTTCGAAATTAAATTATTTATATTATTATATTAATTAAACAAATAATTTATTTGAATTCTTCAAATCTGAACCATTTAAAAATCCAAATCAATATTTAAACAAAATTAAGATATTAAATTAAATGGTTAAAACCTGGGTTGTTAACAAATAGGCCGAAACTCGGCCGGAAAAGAGCCTGGATGGTGTAACACCCTGTGATTTTAAATATTAAAAATTAACAAATTTAACAATACTTAATTTCAAACGTGAGAATTAAGGGAAATGGGTTACGCCATTGCGTTCGTCTCAGAATTCTGCTTGAGATAGAGTCCTAGTTTGCAGGAATTGGACTCTGTATGGAGAAGTTATGGCCTTCCGAAGTTTCAGAATTCAAATTCAAACAAGGGAGCAGGCTAGGCGGGAATTCTCCTGTCCAAGGTCTAGGTCGACTAGGGGGTCGACTTTGTGGTCGACCTAGGGGTCGACCTGGGTGTAATGACCCGAAAATCTGGTCCAATTTGAGCTGACTAAATAACACAAGTCTGACCCAAATTGCACTGGAAATCAGGAAATTAATAGAAATAATTTAGAGGGTGAGAGTAGATAAGATAGAAACTTATAGAATAGAAGAGGAAGAAGAACATCATCATCAGAGTAATACGAATCTCACAGCGGAACGAATAAAATATAACATAACTTTTGAAATACAAACAGTATATGTATACAATTACATTTCAAAGTACAGCACTTACAACAACAGCGGAAATAATAATAGCTATAGAATCTTGAAGCCTCCTGCTCCAAGCTCTCCAAGGGTATCTGTAAAATCCTGAACTACTTGACTGCCCGTACAAATTTAGGCACCCAAGAGTTTAGGTAGAACAAAACAAAGTAAACTCCGGGTCAGTCATGGGACTGGTATGAGTAAAACAGTTTAAAACAATTTGAGCAAGTAAACGATATCTCATAAGACCACGCCGTATAACGGAACGGGTTTTTCCCTTATGAGAATCCAAAATATCTTTATATCAAAAACCTTTTGATATTATAATAATGTCTATCAACCACAATATAATAATCATCTAGCAGAAACGCTTTCATCTCACGTTCTACATATATAGTATACAATCAAACCGCAAGCACGTATTGGGTAATGGATTTCCAACTATGACAAGGTATGGAACCACCTTCCGATCAGTGTACTCTAGGAACGATACACTGGAGTTCAACAAGAACATCTTGCAACTCAGCCACACATGACCGACCACTCATTTCGCTTGAGTGTATCGAATGTACATCACCAACGGTTGGGATCAGCAACCGTTTCCCGTATATATATGGGACAGCATTGATAGACTAAAGAAGCAAATGAATATTCTCTAGATAGGTGATTATACACCCTACTTCGGTGCGACCGACTTAGCCATGCTGCCTGCCCGACTTTTGTCATTTACCGGATGTTGAGGCCAGAGGTTACGATTACTTTCCATTCATTGATAACACGATCACTTTGAATGCCACATTATCAAATCCGTTAATCATTAATTGGTTTACACAAATATTCTGGATGTTATGCTAAGGGAATAAATCCGTTGCAACCATATATATTTATACAGACCAATCCATTCGATCATTGGAAATACTTTGTCAGACATTCGTCCATTTACGTTCGTTCTGGGATTGAACGAAACCGAAGGCACTATTCAGTACATCCATCTTAGTCCATTGTTATCTAAGATTTATACAACAGCCCTTGCACTTTACTTCGTCTTCAATTTTCTTTGGCATATTCGCAACGCTTATGCCAATACAGAGTGGTTCTTTGGATAAGAATCCAACCGGTCTCTCCATATTAACAACGTTAAAATGGTAAAAACTTGATAGTCTGTGATTTAACTATCAAATGAAAACATGTCGGTGTACAAACAACGATCTAAATTCCCAATGGAATTATCGATCAAATCATCCAACATATAAATATATATATGTATATATTTATATTTCCTTATTTTCTATGATTAGAAAATATACGTTATTAACACTGGAAAACATTTCCAGCTTATTCACGTATCACTATTCTTCCACAACCATCAGTCCCTAACTGTAAACTAGTAAGAGAACAATTCTCTAAATATAAATCCCGAAGGCCGAAACCAACATCAGATCCACACTCAGAAAACCATTCGACTTAACTAATCTCTAGTCAGTTTCTAATATTGTTTTTAACTCTATCTCGAATAACTAAATTCGATCAACTCTAATTGAATAACTAATATTCAACTAACCCAAATTTGATTAACTATATTTGAATAACTCTAGTTCGATTTGGCTCTAATCGATTTACTCTAACTGATTAACTCTAACTGGTTAACTCTAATTGAATAACTTATTTGATTCAACTCCTTTTTGATTAACTCCTTTCGAATACTAATATTCGATTACTTTGTTGATTTACAAAGATTTTCCCTTTTAACAACGTTTATCCATTTTATAATATCCTATTTATTTTCTAAACAAATATCCTCCTTTATAACATCTTATGATTTTATAAATGCTTTATTTTCAAATTTATTTCCTTTTATAAAATCGGTTGATTTTATATTTTCCTTTATTTCAATATACATTGAAATATTTCTTTTCACATCCCAGGGTTTCTTATGATATTTAAAATATCGAATAACAAATGATCAGTATCATTCTAACACACATAACCCATAACAGATATACATCACATCATATGTCACAATATATGAAAACAGTAAAATAAATGTTGAGGAATCCAGTCGGATCCCTCCAACCTGTATCCCTGTACCCACAGATGTTACATAGTATAATATTTATCAATTTCATTTCAATATGAAATGTTCTGATAAACAACATCAATATTTAATGGTATATATATAATTTCAACTAACTGACTAGCAGTTCAATCAACCAATCTACACACAACAGTCAAACAATATCTAACAGTTCTAAAAGTACGTTATAAAAATATAACTGTTCAGAGTTGGTGAGTTTTACTCACTTTGGCAGTTCAACGTTAAAGAACGACAAACTGGTTTGTCTGATTTGAATCAAACAATTTATTTCATCATAAATTCATACGAGCCCCAATCCACTTCCAGTCAGTTCCATTGGGTAGTGTCCGTCCATACGATCCTAACACAACTTACGGTTCGTCAATCTGATATCGTTTGTAGAAGATACGATGTTACGAAGTTAGTATATATTTTAAATAAAAATTTAAACTAAACTTTTCATTTAACAAATGGGCCTTAACTTTGATTCCCGCGGCCCAAACCCCTTCATTGAATACCAGGCCCGCACCCACCAATGTGTTCTTCCCCAAACTAAGAAATGAATCTCGTCCTCCTTCCTGTTACATAGCACCATAGTGGACGATCAAAACTTCCATCAATCCTCCTTTTCTTCATCGTTTTCAAAACAAATACTATGATCCACTTCCTCTTCGAATTCTCCTCTTCCTCCACCCAGAAAGGCGAAGCTCGCACCCTCACTTCTTCTTCCACAATGCCAGTTCGCACTTTACTGGAACGATGGCCATCTCCACAACCTTGTGCTCATCGTTCTCTACTTCCTTTCACCAACAAATCTAACTAAATATACCAATAACTTTCTCATCCTTCTCTATCTTCCCACAATGAAAACGTACAACTCACGTTCATCTTCCTCCCATGCGACGTCAGCTCATCAACGCTCAGCACAAGTACCCTCCGACACAAATTATCACCGAACTCCACAAATACAGCACACACAAGGTGCGGTTTCTCCTCACAAACACAAACACACAAATTAATTCACGAATCAAAGCTCAAAACCTATGAATTCTTGAACCCTAATTTATATGTATGCTGTGTAAAACCTTCAACAAACCATAGCAGCACCGAACCCAAAGAAACAAGTATGGAAATGAAGAGCAGAACTCCAGGGATCCAAATAAACAAGTCTCATAATTTATAGAAATTTGTTTGATTTCTTTTTGATTTTCAAAGGAGGATGCTTCACGTTTTGTTAAGAACAGATGGCGGCTCATCTATTTGACCAGAGGAAGCAATCTAAATTAGGTTTAGAAGTTTCTTAAAGGGGTATATATATAGGAAAATAAATAATTTTATATTCAATTATATTGTAACGCTATTTATTTTTGTCGTTCAAAATCCCTGAGATCACGTAAAATATTCAAAAATCATGGAAATTGACATGCAGCTAGAGTCTGACATTACGGTCCCAACGAAACTGGTTTCGTCGAATTCCGACTCCGTATGCTCACACATCGTATTTTTAACCATCGAAATACTGACTGTTTTTCACTCTAAAAATCCGTACGGCCACACGGTGACTCTAAAAATCATGGAACTTGGAATCTAGCAATAATTTGATGTTGCGGATCCAACAAAACTAGTTTCGTCGAATTCCGACTTCGTTTGCAAAAGTGGCTATTTTTAATGCTTTGGATGACCCTTTTAAATATATAATTATATTTAAATATAATTAAATAAAATATTAATAAATTAATATTATCGTATATATCCACATACGATGTCGTACGGCTCCAGAATATCCTATCAGAATTTATAACTTGATTATCTAGAATTCCAAAATAAATCGATATTCAATTTATATCAAAAATCCATTTACAAGGTAATTAAAGCGTCGCAAATTATAAAGGAATTTCACAGCGACTTTTCTAAAATTTGATTTGGACATAAATCAAAATCTACACGACGAAATCCCGATTTTTCTCTTCCACTAGAAAGATATACTCCACCAGCTCCATACGTTTCTTGTTTCACAGAAATCCGGCTTAAAATGAATCCTGTACATTCAGTTGAAGTTCAAATCGCCAAATTACGAACTACAACGCCATTTTGAGCTCTATTTTAATTATATTATAATTCTACGTTCAAATTGACGTCGATTGAATATATTCGTCAATATACTTCAACTCTAAGCTGAATTAAATATTAGGGATGACCCAGTTCACATTATATTGTCAATTCACTATTTCTGGTTATTTATGAATTAAATATATTATTTAATTATTTAATTAAATTAATTATTCCATATTATTTAATTAAACCTCTATTTAATTCAATATATCACTATTTATATAATTAAATAAATTAATTATAATACCTCTGACAATGCGGGTCATTACACTGGGGGTCGACCTACCCCCCGGACAGATCTGAAAGATGACGCTGTTTTGACTCCTTGCTGAGTCATTAGGGCTGAGGTGTTATTCTATCTTGACTGGATGGTCTTGATTGCTTCTATGGTTAATTTGACGGATCTAAATTAATTAAAAATTTATATAAGCAACTTAACTCTCAACCTAAAATCAAACTAATTCATACCAAGAGCCGCCATGCCGTCAATGGAGAAACTAGAGTAGCAGTCGTTCCCTTTCAACTCAAAAACAAGATAGAAGCAAGAATCAAATCTAATCTAATCTAAATAACAATTAGTCTACATCAAAGGCGAGCAATTCAGTTACAGAATATAAATCCCAGAAAAACAAGACTGTTCTTCTGTTTGTGAGTATAATATCTTTCACAAATTAATTAATTAATTTAATTGTGATAAGTTATAATTGGGATTATGAGAATATGATTTTAAATCATGTGATGTGATGTTTTGTTATTGTGGATTTGTTTCATATGTTAAATTGTACATGATTAACTTGATTCATCTTATGCAAGTTTGGGTGTTAAGACATATGTATATGAATCATATGCAAGTTTGGGATGTTGAATCATATGCTAATTTATGAATTTTATGCAAGTTTGGGATGATAAAAACATATATGAATCTTATGCAAGTCTGTAGGTGGATTATACACAAGTTCATATGTGAATCATGTAGATACATATGCTAGTTTATATGTAAACATGTGACATTAATTTACATGTTTAGATCCATATGCAAGTTCACATCTTTATGTTTGGATCCATATGCAAGTTCACATCTTTGTGTTTAAATCCATATGCAAGTTCACATCTTTATGTTTGGATCCATATGCAAGTTCACATCTTTATGTTTAGATCCATATCCAAGTTCACATCTTTATGAGATCCATGGAAGTACATAGTTATGCAAATTTATGCCCATTGCCTATGCTAGTTTTGTATGTTAAATCATATGCTAGTTTGAATGAAATCCATATGCAAGCTATAGGAAAAACATATCCACATATGCAAGTTATTGGCTGTGTAAACTTATGTAATGATTCTTAGATCCATTTTATGTGTTATGCAAGTTCTGATGTTGCTTTTCTTTTTATAAGTTAGACTATTTGCGAGTCTAACATATGTCATATTAAAACTTACGATTAGCATAGGGACAATGGGAAAATATTGAATATTCATAATTGTGAATTGGCATAAAATGGCCTTAAAAGGCATATAATTAATTTGAGACATTGATTGGTATAATTTATATACCTGGAATTTATGGACATAATTTAGGTGACAATTATGTACATAAATAAATTTGGAATTTATTAACAAATTTGAATTGGGATATTAATCCAATTTGGGGTTAAATAATTATGTGTAATTAACCGCCTAAGACACGAGGTTAGACTTGTTTGTGGTATAAGACTACCTGGACCTGCCCGGCAAATCCAACAACCATAAACGGTAGTATAATGTGAGAGGTCAAAGGCACAAATTAAATGCGTAATGATTGTAAAGACACGAGGTTAGGCTCGTTTGCGGTACAAGACTACCCGGACTCGCCCGACAAATCCAGCAACTGCAACTGGTAGTCTAATGTGGGAGGTCTTTACAAGGTTACAATTCTAATGAATTAAGTAACACTTAACCAGATGAACATGTGGTGGGACATGGGGGTTAAGTGGGTGTCCTTGGGTGGCTTATGAAATATGATTAGAAACACTTAACCAAGTTAAAACATGAAAGAAGACATGAATAAGAATGGGGTTAAGTAGGGACCAAGCATAGGTGGAAAGCTTGTGTCAGGCATGGGGGCCCTTTTCAAACCAGTAACCCATTAAGTATCTTTGTGACCTCGACCCAAGTTGGGGACGGGACATGCTTACTGGGTTTGATTGAAAGAGGTCAAAACGGGTTAGCGGTGGCAACGCAAATCCAACGGGGTCATGTGCGTGCGTGGGCCCGGGCTGGTAGGTAAGACGTTGTTGCATCATGTAGATATAAGTCGTGCATCTTTAGTGGTATCGGGTTGCCACTTTGGGGAGTGATACACCCCACTATGGGACCAACACGGGTATCTACGAGTTAGGGAGCCGATCGCATGGGGGTAGTAGGCACAACTAGTGGAGATAGGGGCAGACGACACTTATGAAGGCAGCTAGTAGTACACGAAACTACCATTATCATTATTATGTTCTGTAGGCGGGATCAACTTTTAGGGTGACTAGTAATGGTGCAGTATAGTAATTATCCTATAGTAATTAGGAACGAGATTAACACCAGAATATTCCTCTTGTTTGCTTTGTCATGCCCACTTGTTTCACGACCATACCTTGTTTTACCAGTCTATGCCTTATCCTAGTTACTTTAATAATTATATTGTTAAAGTTATTATACTCGCCATACTTTATGTCTGACCCCCTTGTTTTTGCCTTTTTTCTTCCTCCCCCCTCCCAGGTTCTCAGGGTGGGACTAGTTCTAGTGGAGCTTGATCTTGGATCTCTTTCTCTCTCTTTTGGAAGTGCTTGGATTGCTGAAAGTAAAGTTCATCTCATCTCTTTTATGGCTACTTGTGTTGGGGTTATGCTTTTTATTTTATGTACTTAGAAAACAATTTTCCAAGATGGTTACTAAGTGTACTTGGTTTTTCCATTGGTTTATGATGTTGTTGTAATCAAACTATTTCTCCGCTGCAATAAATGTTGTTTTGAGAATTTTCAAGTACCAATATATGTATCTATCTTGTTATATTTTGTTTTATTCACCAATAATACTCCATGGAAGTTAATGCATTACCTTTGAGAGTGACATTAATGGACGTGGGGTGTTACACGTGGTATCAGAGCTGAAGGTTAACAGAACAGATAAGAAATTATGAATAACTGTTTTTCAAAAGCGTTTTATAAAGAAATACTTTCAGAAGTATGTTTAAGGAGGGTATTTTCAAGAGAAAAAATTGTTTTAAAAACATAACCCCCAAGAGCCATATGTCTTTCTTTCGAATTATCCGTTTTGAATCTCTTCATTTTCTTTTCAGCATGTCTGGGTTACCCGAGACACCTGAGGGAATACCGATACCAACCTGGTTCAGAAGGTATCGGGAGGCTAAGGCCACTGACGTAGACCCAGCAAACATCCCTCCTCCCCCAGCTGCAGCCGCTCCTCCTCCTCCCCCTCCCCATGTTGATACTTTTTCAAAGATATGCAAAGACTTTCGAGCAATGGCCGGAAAACCTTTTCACGAATCAGAGACGTTTGTTGAAGCCTGAAATTGGCTTAAGGAGGTGGAAGATCTATTTGGTATTTTCGAGGTTGAAGATGGAAGGAAGGTCCAATTGGCTGCTTGGTTAATGAAGGACGAAGCCTCGTTTTGGTGGGAGGTTACGAATTGAGAGTGTCCCATGGAGACATGGATGGATTTCAGGCGTAGGTTCGAGATGAAATTTCTCTCACGAGCAGAAGAGAATTTATACATGGAAATATTCTTGGCATTGAAGCAGGGGAATTTATCAGTAAAGGAGTTCGTCAACAAGTTCAATCAGTTGGCAAGATTTGGCTTAGACATGGTGAACACACCTGAAAAGAAGGCCCTAAGGTTCGTTAAAGGTTTGAACGAGCCCCTATATGGGTTAGCTATGACCCACATTCCTATGGGGGCTACCTTTGAGAAACTAGTTGACATGGGGCTTATGCATGAAGAGGAGAAAGGTGCTAATGCTAATAAGGCATGGAGAAGCAAGGGGACCAAAAGAAACCATAACAGCAAAACAAGAAAGGCGGGAAGAACAACAACAGTAAAGGAAAGAAAACTGCTTTAATTGTGGAACACCAGGCCATCTGAGCAAGGACTGCAGGAAGAAGAAAAAGACTGGCTTTTTCCACTGTGGAGAGGCAGGACATCTAGTTAAAGACTGTCCGAGGAAACAGGGGCAAGGGCAAAGAACAGGGTCTACTTCTGGAGGGTAGATTCAGGCTCTCATGGCGCCAAGGCAGGCAAGAGGGCAGATTCAGGCTCTCATGGCACCAGGACAGAAAAGAGGTAGAAACATTTCTATTGAAAGTTTGGTTTTTTTATTTGATCATCCTGTTCGTACTTTATTTGATTCTGGCGCTTCACACTCGTTTGTGTCTGTTTCGTTAGTTGAAACACTGCACCTAAATACTAGTCTAGTTACGGATCCCATGGTAGTCTCAAATCCTATTGGTGGTTCGACTCATCTTTCAATGATTTGTCGGGATTTGAGAGTGTTTATCTTGAGCGTTGAGTTTGAATGCAATGCCTTCGTTCTTGGCTTCACGGGCTATGGATTGACTCTAGGCATGGATTGGTTATCCAGTAATGGTTCCATCCTCGATTGTGAAAAGAGAGTGGTTAGACTTACGACTCGCCTTGGAAACACTCTTGAAATCTCTTGTAACCCTATACATTATGCTATGCTTAGTTACCTAGAATCTCTTGATGCGTCTGTTGAAAACCTACAGTCTGTTAGAGTAGTCCGTGAATACTCAGATGTATTTGAAGAGGTGAAGGACTTAACTCCAAAGCGGGAGATAGACTTCCGCATATACCTTGTTGATAATGCAAGACCCGTAGCTCTACCCGTTAGACACATGGCTCCTAGGGCGAGGAAAGAGCTCAGTAAGCAAGTCAAAGAGCTGCTCAAAAAGGGGTTTATAAGGCGAAGTATTTCTGAGTGGGGTGCTCCAATAGTATTCGCAACCAAAGCGGATGGTTCACTTCACCTATGCATTGATTATAGGGAGCTAAACAAGCTAACCAAGAAGAATAGGCACCCACTTCCTAATAGATGACTTGTTTGATCAACTTGTAGGTGCGTCTGTTTTCTCCCAACTAGACTTGGCTACCGGGTTCCATCAGCTAAGAGTGGCTAAAGACAGTATTGATAAGACCGCGTTCAGAACCCCGGATGGTTTCTTCAAATGGCTTGTCATGCCTTTCGGCTTGACAAATGCACCTGCTTACTTCGTTGACTTGATGAGTAGGGTGTTTAGAGAATTCCTTAATAAGTTTGTGGTGGTCTTCATAGACGACATTTTGATCTTCTCGAAGAATGAAGAAGAGCATGCTTTGCATTTAAGAGAAATCATGGATACTCTTCGTACACATCAGCTGAAGGCCAAATTCTCCAAATGCCATTTCTGGAGAGAAGAAGTGAGGTTTCTTGCACATGTGGTGTCCAAAGAGGGGTTAGCCGTGGATCCCGCAAAAGTAGTTGCGGTGCAAGATTGGAAGGTTCCACGGAATGCAACCGAAGTCCGAAGCTTTCTTGGGCTAGCAGGCTTTTACCGAAAATTCATTAAAGACTTTGCTAAAATCTTAGCCCCACTCACAAGATTAACAAAGAAGAACCTAACTTTCGCTCGGGATTTGGATTGTAATATTGCTTTCCAACGTTTGAAAAGGGCCCTAACAACAACCCCAGTTCTAACATTGTCGGATGGGAGTAAGATGTTTACCGTATACATGGATGCATGTGGTATGGGACTAGGTGTTGTCTTGATGCAAGAAGGGAAGGTAGTAGCTTATGGAGGCAGACAGTTGAAAGTACATGAGAAAAACTACCCAACCCACGATCTAAAGTTGGCTGCCATCGTCTTTGCACTTAAGTCTTGGTTCCATTATCTCCTAGGTGAGAAGTTTGAATTGTATACCGACCATAAATCATTGAAGTACCTTTTCTCGCAGAAAGATCTTAACTTAAGATAACAAAGGTGGATGGGTTTTCTGGCCTCGTATGATTTTGAGATTTCCTATACCCCAGGCATGGGCAATGTGGTAGCAGATGCCTTAAGTAGGAAGAGGCTGACCTTGAGTCCTCTCTTTGTAGAAAGGCAAAGCTTGGAGTATATAACAAACTTTAATTTTAGACCCTCCTCAGAAATTGTGCCTGGTCTGTTAGCATCACTAGAGGTGCGGCCTACTCTTTTGGACTCAATAGGAACCGTGCAACGAGAAGACCCTCAGCTAGTTGATGTGATGGAAAAACTAGTTAGGGGTGAGACTTCTAGTCACCTCAATAGATACTGTATCGATGATAGGGTTGGCTGAGACGGGATGGAAGGTTATTCGTCCCACAAGTAAGAGATTTAGTGAAAACGGTTCTCGAAGAGGCACACCATTCCAAACTGACCATACACCTAGGCGGACACAAGATGTATAAAGATATAAAAAGGATTTTCTTTTGGAATGGCATGAAGAGTGATGTAGCTGAGTTTGTCGCTAAGTGTTTGATATGCCATCAAGTCAAAGCGGAGCAGAAGAAGCCCGGTGGTCTGCTTCATCCTCTCGAGGTCCCACAATGGAAGTGGGATAGCATTTCGATGGACTTTGTTGATGGGTTGCCTAGGTCAAGAAGGGACAATACCAGTATTTGGGAAATAGTGGACAGGCTCACCAAAAGATCCCACTTTATACCTGTTAAAAGTAGAAGGACTGCCTCATCCCTAGCATCCATTTATCTCAAAGAAATAGTTCGACTCCATGGGATACCTTCCACCATAGTGAGCATTCGAGATCCTATCTTTACGAACGAGTTTTGGAAGAGTTTGCAAGAAGCAGTAGGCACCCAATTATGCTTAAGAACAGCCTATCACCCCCAAACCGATGGTCAGATGGAAAGGGTGAACAGAGTATTAGAAGACCTCATGAGATTGTGCATTCTTGACTTTGGAGGGACATGAGAGGATCATCTTTCTTTGGTGGAATTCGCCTACAACAATAGCTATCAGGCCACCGTAGGCATGGCGTCCTTCGAAGCTTTATATGGAAGACTATGTCGATCGCCAACGTGTTGGTGGGAGTCAACAGATAAACTCGCACTTGGGCCGGACATGATTAGAGAAACCTCGGAAAAGGTGGACTTGATAAGAAGACGGATAAAGGCTGTACAAGATAGACAGAAGTCCTACGCAGACAAAAGAAGGACTGACCTTGAGTTTAAGGTTGGAGATAGGGTGTTCCTTAAAGTATCTCCTTTGAGGAATGTCATTCGCTTTGGGTCCGTAGGAAAGCTAGCACTAAGATTTGTAGGTCCAATTCCTATTATAGAAAGGATTGGGACGATGGCTTACAGAGTAGAGTCACCCGAGAGACTGGCTGGAGTTCATAATGTTTTCATGTTTCTCAACTACGAAAATGCTTACATGAATCTACGGAAGTGGTAGAACCAAGCATACTTGAGGAAGTAGAAGTGGAAAGAGAAGCGACTGTGAGAAGAGTTCCAACTCATATCTTGGGTACGGAAGTCAAAAAGTTACGCAACCGTGAAGTTAAGCTTGTTAAAGTTCAACGGAGTGATGCTGAGGAAGACGCAACTTGGGAAACTGAGAGGAAAATATGCGCACCCTACCCTTTTCTCTTTGAGGGTACCTCCTTGGTCTTTTTTTTTTCCATAAATTTATTCATGCTTATATCTATCTTTCAAGTATATCTCCTCAATCCTATTCTTTATCCTTAGGTAGAAACCGATGGATGTAAACATGTGTTTGAAGCATGTTATGATTGATGGTTGCGAGTGGTTGCAAGTGGCTACTAGTGGTTGCTCATGGATGCATGTACACACAATTTAGGCACTATATCGTCTCAATCACCTTCATATTGGATATAAATGTGTGTGCATATCTAAATTTATGGATGTATAATGGTTGTGTTATCATATGGACACTGCATTTTGATGAATGGTTGTGCACGCATGTAGAAATAATATGTATCGTTAGGATTCTTTCGCATACATAATGGACGCATGGCACTATCATGATTTGCATCAAGGAGGTCAGCTGAATCAATAGACCGCCTGATTTGGCGTTAGACAAGGAACATAAACACACACTTTTTGCATATGTTCATACGGCATTAGAAATCTTGTAAGGATAATGGATGCCTGTGTTTGATGGTTGGGTAGATGGATGATTGGATGTTAGGATATAAATTCTCCTTAAATTGGAGATTCCGGGGGAGAAATCCTTTAAGGAGGGGAGAATGTAACACCCCATGATTTTAAATATTAAAAATTAACGAATTTAAGAATACTTAATTTCAAACGTGAGAACAAAGGGAAACGGGTTACGCCATTGCGTTCGTCTCGGAATTCTGCTTGAGATAGAGTCCGAGTTTGCGTGAATTGGACTCCGTATGGAGAAGTTATGGCCTTCCGAAGTTTCAGAATTCAAATTCAAACAGGGGAGCAGGCTGGGCAGGAATTCTCCCGCCCAAGGGCCAGGTCGACCAGGGGGTCAACCTGGGGGTCGACCTGAGGGTCGACCTGGGGGTCGACCTACCCTCCCGGGAAGATCTGAAAGATGATGTTGTTTTGACTCCTTGCTGAGTCATTAGGGCTGAGGTGTTATTCTATCTTGACTGGATGGTCTTGATTGCTTCTAGGGTTAATCTGGCGGCTCTAAATTAATTAAAATTATATATAAGCAACCTAACTCTCAGCCTAAAATCACATTAATTCATACCAAGAGCCGCCATGCCGTCAATGGAGAACCTAGAGTAGCCGCCGTTCCATTCCAACTCAAAAACAAGATAGAAGCAAGAATCAAATCTAATCTAATCAAAATAACAATTAGTCTACATCAAAGGTGAGAAACTCAGTTTCATAATACAGATCCCAGAAAAACAAGACCGTTCTTTTGTTTGTGAGTATAATATCTTTCACAAAATAATTAATTAATTTAATTGTGATAAGTTATAATTGGGATTATGATAATATGATTTTGAATCATTAGTGTGATGTTTTGTTATTATGGATCTGTTTCATATGTTAAATTGTACATGATTAACTTGATTCATCTTATGCAAGTTTGGGTGTTATGACATATGTACATGAATCATATGCAAGTTTGGGATGTTGAATCATATGCTAATTTATGAATTTTATGCAAGTTTGGGATGATAAAAACATATATGAATCTTATGCAAGTCTGTAGGTGGATTATACACAAGTTCATATATGAATCATGTAGATACATATGCTAGTTTATATGTAAACATGTGACATTAATTTACATGTTTAGATCCATATGCATGTTCACATCTTTATGTTTGGATCCATATGCAAGTTCACATCTTTATGTTTAGATCCATATGCAAGTTCGCATCTTTATATTTAGATCTATATTTAGATCCATTGCAGTACATAGTTATGCAAATTTATGCCCATTGCCTATGCTAGTTTTGTATGTTAAATCATATTGGATGAAATCCATATGCAAGTTATAGGAAAACCATGTCCACATATGCAAGTTATTGGCTGTGTAAACTTATGTCATGATTCATAGATCCATTTTATGTGTTATGCAAGTTGTGATGTTGCTTTCCTTTTTATAAGTTAGACTATTTGCGAGTCTAACATATGTCATATTAAAACGTACGAATAGCGTGGGGACAATGGGAAAATATTGAATACACATAATTGTGAATTGGCATAAAATGGCCTTAAAAGGAATATAATTAATTTGAGACATTCATTGGTATAATTTATATACCTAGAATTTATGGACATAATTTAGGTGACAATTATGGACATAAATAAATTTGGAATTTATTGACAAATTTGAATAGGGATATTAATCCAATTTGGGGTTAAATAATTATGTGTAATTAACCGCCTAAGACATGAGGTTAGACTCGTTTGTGGTATAAGACTGCCCGGACCCGCCCGGCAAATCTAGCAACCACAAACGGTAGTCTAATGTTAGAGGTCAAGGGCACAAATTAAATGCGTAACGATTGTAAAGACACGAGGTTAGGCTCGTTTGCGGTATAAAACTGCTCGGACTCGCCCGGCAAATCCAGCAACCGCAACCGGTAGTCTAATGTGGGAGGTCTTTACAAGGTTACGGTTCTAATGAATTAAGTAACACTTAACCAGATAAACATGTGGTGGGACATAGGGGTTAAGTGGGTGGCCTTGGGTGGCTTGTGAAATATGATTAGAAACCCTTAACTAAGTTAAAACATGTAAGAAGACATGAATAAGAATGGGGTTAAGTAGGAAACCTTAGTGGGGACCAAGCATAGGTGGAAAGTTTGTGTCAAGCATGGGGCCCTTTTCAAACCAGTAACCCATTAAGTATCTTTGTGAGCTCGACCCAAAGTTGAGGACGGGACACGCTTACTGTGTTTGATTGCAAGAGGTCAAAACGGGTTAGCGGTGGCAAAGCAAGTCCAACGGGGTCATGTGCGTGTCTGGGCCTGGGCTGGTAGGTACGACGTTGTTGCATCGTGTAGATATAAGCCGTGCATCTTTAGTGGTATCGGGTTGCCACTTTGGGGAGTGATACACCCCACTGTGGGACCAGCACGGGTATTTACGAGTTAGGGAGTCGATCGCATGGGGGTAGTGGGTACAACTAGTGGAGATAGGGGTAGACGACACATATGAAGGCAGTTAGTAGTACACGAAACTACCATTATCATTATTATGTTCTGTAGGCAGGATCAACTTTTAGGGTGACTAGTAATGGTGCAGTACAGTAATTATCCTATAGTAATTAGGAACGAGATTAACGCCAGAATATTCCTCTTGTTTGCTTTGTCATGCCCACTTGTTTCACGGTCATACCTTGTTTTACCAGTCGATGACTTAGCCTAGTTACTTTAATAATTATATTGTTAAAGTTATTATACTCGCCAGACTTTATGTCTGACCCCCTTGTTTTCACCTCTTTACTTCCTCCCCCCCCCCCCCCCAGGTTCTCAGGGTGGGACTAGTTCTAGTGGAGCTTGATCTTGGATCTCTTTCTCTCTCTTTTGGAAGTGCTTGGATTACTAAAAGTAAAGTTCAGCTCATCTCTTTTATGGCTACTTGTGTTGGGGTTTTGCTTTTTATTTTATGTACTCAGAAAACAATTTTTCAAGATGGTTACTAAGTGTACTTGGTTTTTCCGTTGGTTTATGATGTTGTTGTAATCAAACTATTTCTTCGCTGCAATAAATGTTGTTTTGAAATTATTCAAGTACCAATATATGTATTTGTCTTGTTATATTTTGTTCTATTCACCAATAATACTCCATGGAAGTTAATGCATTCCCTTTGAGAGTGACATTAATGGACGTGGGGTGTTACAGATGGACCTAATAATTCAGGCGTCTGAATGTTGTTTCCAGAGACATAACTTTATATCTGAGATTCAGACGTCCGAATTTTCTACCTCAGACGTCTGAATTAAAATTCAGACATATGAAAATAAAATTCAGACTTCTGGATTGCTCTCGGCTTGTTTTCATAATTATTTTAAGCAGGTCAGACGTTTGGCCAAAAAATTCAACCGTTTGAATTCTGAACCAGAGCACAATTTGTCTAGAAAACATGTTGAAAATGATATTGGACAATGCCCGAAGGCCTATGATGTTATATACATGCAAATGAGGCTTCTATAACTCACTGAAGCTACTCATAACACCAAACTTACATGCACAAGCATTCATACAAGAGATTTGCAATGCTTTTGATTATAAGTTCAAAAGTGAACTAAATTCCAAACCAAAGCACGCAAAAGCGATTCAAGCGACTTGTGAAGACTAAAGACTATCCCGAGGCGACAATGGAGCTTCACAAGATCACCAAATCAACTAGTAGCACATGAGTTAGATCGTGTGGACATTCCCTGTCATAATTTTCAATTCAATGAAACATAAATACATGAAGTCTACTAAGTTACATTAGCCTACCCAATTCACTAGCATATGCAAACTCAAATGAATACTAAATTGCACTTTTACAAGCTAATAGCATGTGGCATAGAAGTGGGTTCTTAAAGAAATCACCTTTGCTTGATTAGAAACAAGGAATAGATCCAATAGCTAGCAAAATCAACCTCTCTTCCACTATTGCTCATGAATCCTCAATTCATACACAAAACAAACTAATTTCCTAAGAGTTAGGTTTAGGAAATCATAAGAAATTGAAGAGGAATGGAGTTGGAGAAGATGGAGAGGAAGATGGATAAGCTTAGCCAAGTTTCCTCTTTGATTTTCCCTTTGATTTGGATCTCAAGAAGCTAACCCTAGCCTTAGGAATTTTAAATTCCCTTTCCACTCTCTATTTTTATTTCTCTTAAAGGTTTGGAAGTAAATGAAGAGGGAGTGGCTAGTTTGGGGGGTTATAAGGTGGGCTAAGCTAGCTAAACAAAGACCCAACCAAAGTGCCAAATCTCCGAAGCTTGGAATATATCGATGTTTATAGTTTTCGAACATACAAAAGACATTTTGAACTCAATGGAAGTGGTTTCAAGTCCAAATTTGTCCATATGCCAAAAAGTTATATTCTGGTCATACACCTAATGAAAATGACCAAATCTCACCAACTCTAAAGGTATTGATGTTTATAGTTTTAAAAGTAACAAACCACATTTTGAACTCAATGGAAGTGGTTTCGAGTCCAAATTCATCCGCATGCAAAATGGCTATTTTTAAGGGCTATATATAATATTAAAATATATATAAATTCCATAGCGACTATTCTAAATTTTAATTTAGACATAACTTATAATTTATAAAGTGAAATCTCAATTTCTTACATTCGTTAGAAAATTAAAATTCTAAATATTTCAAAATTTCTTGTTTTATTAAATTCCGATTTACATAGAATTCTATACATTCATTCAAAGTTTAAAATCAAATTTACAAACTACCTCGCCATTTCAAGTTCGTTTTAATTAAATTTTAAATTTATATGTTCTGACTTTTATTTATATAAATTATAAATCGTTTATACTCAAAATAATTCATTAAAAATATTTAATTTCTATGAAAATCACTTGAAAATAAATTTTAAATTGGTTCCCAAAATACGGGTTGTTACATCAATCTAGGGTATTACTAATCCATCTCTATGGAGTTATGCCACCGAGCCAAGGTAATTACTTAACCTTTGGCTCTGATACCACTTTAACAACCCAAGGATTTTCAATCTGGAAAATCAACATAAATACCAATGTCGACTATTCAAGCATCGGAAATACCAGATCATTAATAGAAAGAAGTTAGAGGGTGAGGAATAGGAAGAAAGAAAGTTAGAATAGAAGAAGAAGAAGAAGAAGAAGAAGAAGATCACAGCACAACTGAATCAGAGTAAACACGAATCTCACAGCGGAACGAATAAAATATATTATATAACATAACTTTAAAAAACAAACTTGTAACAGTATATACGTACCATTATCAGAGTACAACACAACACAACACAACGGAAATAAACTCTACATATATATAATGTTAAAGCCTCCTGCTCCAAGCTCCTCCAAGTATATTTGAAAAATCCCGACTACTTGACTGCTCGTACAAATTTGGACACCCAAGAGTTTAGGGTAAAACAAAACAAAATAAACTCTGGTTCAATCATGGGACTGGTGCGAGTAAACTCCAACCATTTGTTTTAACTTCTAAAAATCCTATTTAAAAGGAAAGATAATCGTAAGACCGATCCACACATAATTACGGATGGTTTTTACCTTACGATAACCCAAAACATTTTTCAAAATCAATACCTTTCCAATATTATAACAGTGTCTAATACAAGTAAATAACAATCTAGTGGAATGCTTGCATCTCACATTCCACATGCATAATTACAATCAAAAGCCACGAGCTCTTATTGGGAAATGGATTTCCAACTATGACAAGGTATGGAATCACCTTCCGATCAGTGTACTATAAAGGGGATACACTGGAGTTCAACAAGAACATCATGCAACTAGGCCACACATAACCGACTATTCATTTCGCTTGAATGTTCCGAATATATTGTCACCTTACGGTTGGTATACCAACATATCTGTTCCCGGGAGATACAGAAACGAAAGAAGTAACAAATACGAATATTCTCTAGATGGCGACAATATACCCTAATTGGGTGCGACCCACTTAGCCATGTTGCCTGTCCAATTTTATTCATTTCCTGGTTGATGCGGCATGAGGTCATAATGTATCTTTTAACAGATCACACCTTAATTTACTGTGAGTGCCACATCGTCATACTCGCCGAATCACAAATTGATTTCTCCAAAAATACCATGGGTATAAAGCTAAGAGAAATGAATTCCTCCTCCACCAATGTAAATACGTTTGAAGAGATCAACTTACGCAATCTATTAGATATACTCTATCAGATATTACTCCATTTAAGCTGTCCTGGGATTGGACAAACCGAAGGCACTATTCTGTAAATCCATCTTAGGGAATTTCTACCTAAGATTGCCAGAACAACCCTTGCATAAACTCTGTCTTCCATTATCTTCATCATATTGGATTCGCAATGCTAATGCCCATACGGAGTGGTTTTCAGCTAATAAATCTGATCCCGGTTTCCTGTATTAACAACAGAAATATGGTCAAAATCTTTGATAGTTGGTTATTTATGTAATGTCCCGTATTTCTAGTAGTCAAATATTTAGTATATTTTATTACTTTAAATATTTTATTTGTAATATTAATGGATTTTAATATTGAATTCGTTATTTAAAATGAACTTCGAACGTAAAATTTATATATAATATAAATCGAGCTCGAAATGGCGCGGCAATTCGCAATATTGAGTTTTGAACTTTAGTTGAATATACAGAATCTGTTTTAAGTCGGATTTTTGTGAAACAAGAGACGTTGGAATCTTATTGATTATAATTTTCATATGAAAGAGAAAATCTGGATTTCATGCTATAAATTGTTAGTTATGTCCAAATCAAATTTTAAAATAGTTCGCTATGGAATTCATTTATAAATTATAACGCTTATTTAATTTATCTAATAAGGAATTTTTATATATTTGAATACAGTTCAGTTTGGAAATATTAACGTCAAGTTACAAAGCCATATTGGGTGAATTTGAAGTGATTTTTTTTATTTAATAATAATAATAATTTATTATTATTTAATTTAATTGTTTTGAATTAAATTAATGTTATATCGTATTACAAGCCGTATGAATAATTATTTTCCAAACAACCTTCGTTTTCGACGAAATGAATTTTATGGAACACGTACGACTAGTTATTGCTACATTTCCAGTTTGGGACCAATCGAAGTAGTTTGTCGATAAACGAGATTTTAACATGAACCAATGAATATATTGGAATTAAAATAACGGCATTGTGCAAATGGAGTCGGTTTTCAATGAAATTAATTTCATTTGAACCGTAATGCCAAGATGTAATGGTGTCTGTTTCCGTTGTGTTTGAATTGTGTATATGACGAAGCGTATATTTAACATGTCACGTCAATAGTTGTAATAGTTAAGTCAACCATAATAAATATATTGAAGCTTCTACCTTAAACAAGAATTAATTAATTAATAAAAATATAAATATGTATAAGTTGTTCAAATGCTCCTTTTGCCTACCTTAAGTGTTTCCTTCGCAAGTTAAACCGCGAAAACAAATTTTACAAAATGTGTACACTTCAGTACCAACCGCCAAACCAAATTTTACAAAATGTGTAAACTTCAGTACCAAGTAAATATCAAACGTGTACACAGCAATGACCATACAAATCGTAGAGGATAATTTCAATTCCTACCCTATCTCTACCTCCGCAGCCTACACATTACACATATGTAAAACATAGAGTAGACCTATCACGTACAAAAGCACTGTTTTTTCTAATCAAAATTTAAAATACACAGCTACACCTATATACAGTCGAACAACATGTGTACATATGATTAAACAGTGTTCTTATCCCTTGGCTTCTCCTATATATATATATATATATATATATATATATATTCAGTTTCCTCACTTTTTATTTTGTTTTGCAAACTTAAACAAAACTGGCGGACCCTTTCATTTGATCAAGAAGAGAAATACTGGAAACCAAGCTCTTCCCATGCAAAGCCTTTCTCCCATAACTAAAAACAAACTCTATTTTGAAACATATATAAATATATAAAAAAGGGGGTTCCGTGAGAACCAGAGGGAGGATGGGAAGGGCGTACGGTGCTGCATGGAACCACTAGCAAGCGGAGATGGACGGAGGAAAGAGTATAGGTGGGTGCAGACAACGGGGGAGGTGGAATGAAGCGGTGTAGTACAATGCCAACGGGATCGGCTGCTTTTTTGGTGATGTGTTCGCATAGAGGTTTAAGGTTGGATCTTAGATCTTAAACAGTGGTGGAGGGGGCGCAATTAATGATAGCAGCTAGAAGCACTCCGATGGACGGAGTTTGGCACAACTGCGAAGTGAAGATTGAGTGGAAAGGAGGGACTCGGGGGTATAGAGATGGTGATGGTTCATTAAAATGTGCAGACGTAAAGCAAGGTGGGTGATGAAGCCTTGCATGGTGGGTAAAGGACTGTGGGAGGTTGGTGGAGTTTCTGCATGCCTGAAGCGGGTATATACATGGGATGAAGGATGCGTAGCAGGTGGGAAGAGGAAACAAACGTATAATGTGTAGATGAATTTAAATGGGCTACGCCCTTTTGTAGAAAAGAATAAGAACTTAAAAAAATCACAAGTAGGTTTTGTTAAAAACAAAGGAGGAGGAGGAGGACTGGGAGCCAACGCAGGAAAGTGGAAACAAGTTGCACCGTGGCAAAGTTTGGTGCGGCTCCTGTTATTGGCGTAGGATGAGAATTTTTGGGCGAGGCCTATATATATAAAAAGAAAAAAAGGGAAAAAAATAAGGGATTGACGCTAGTATGGGAAGACAGACCGCGTGGGGAGGAGAGAAATATGTAAGGGGGTAGGTTATTAGTTTGTTTACACACTGTATAGTCAAGAAATTGTGAGAAGATAATACACTAAGTTCTTAAGGTATAATGCCTGTTAATGCTTTTGAAGAGAGTTCAAGAATATGAAGAGAGTACACTGAAATGTTTGAAGAGGAGAGATTTAAGGGCGGTAAAGAAGTTGAAGATGAGTGTCGAGCTGGTATTGATGTGAAGTTAAGAAATTTGTTTGGTAAAGAATGGAATATGCTGGGGTAGGGAGCGGATGGAACAAATGGCAATTGGCAATGTTATGTGCATGGTATTGGAGATGGTGGCAGCATCGTGAATGTGTATTTCAGAACAAAGCTGGACTATTGTTTTTCTAAACAAAGGTGAGTAGAAAGAAATAGCTTAGGTGGTAAACAAAATTACATGATATGTTAATTATAATTAATTAAGAATTAAGTTACTTTGTTTTTAATTAAAATATCAGTTAATTAAATTTAAACGACATGACTTGTAATTTGTATACGTGAACAGAATGGAACAAGGCAAACAGCTTTGGAACAGGATGGACAAGCGTAACATTTTGAAGCTGTTCGGATTGAGTTTTCAGCCGGAGTCTTTAATTAAATTTAACGCAAGTTAATTTACTTAAAAGAACACTTTTAATGACAAACAAAACCAAGGTGAATTAAACTCACTCAGATTCCCACTTATATTTACATAAGTCGGGTTTAAGTTTTTTGTGCTTTGTTTGCTATTGGTTGAATGATTTGATAATTGTTTGCATATACTGGATATTCTTATATAACTGATTTAAATTAAACGTTTGTTTAATTTAATCAAAACAAATCATTATATTCTAACGATTATTTCCAATGTAGGTAACTTACCTCGCTGGGTACGTTTATAATAATATAAATGTTTAAAACTGAATTGGATGCTTGAATGGTTGTTAGTTGACTGTTACCAGTTGAAATAATTATTCATGTCGTATTGAATACAGGGAAGAACAGGTTGGGGAAATCCAACCAAATTCCTCAAATTTATTGTTTATTTTCATGTTATATCACATGTACTATTTAATAACCTGATTGGATGTTGGATTGATTATTGATTACTGTTGAACCCTTAATATTAACTAATGAGAAATATTGGTTGAGAAATTGATAGTAGATGGCTTAAATATTGGTTGAGAAATTCGTTTTATAAAGGTTGATTTACCCTTAGGTGAATTGTTAGAAATGGAGTTATAAAGTTTATTTTATAACTAAATATAGATTTTTAAATATGTTCTTTTAAATGAAGTTTATAAAAACAAAAATATACCGTGTGCGAAGCACACGCATATGTTGATTGTTTTAATCACAAATACCATTTTTGTATCAAAAATATACTGTGTGCGAAGCACACGCATATATTGATTGTATTAATCACAAATACCATTTTTGTATCAAAAATATAGCGCATGCGAAGCACACGCATATATTGATTGTTTTAACCACAAATACCATTTTTGTATCAAAAATATACCGTGTGCGAAGCACATGCATATATTAATTGTTTTAACCACAAATACCATTTTTGTACCAAAAATATACGGTGTGCGAAGCACGTACCTCAGCTAAATTGTTAAATGATTTATAAAACGAATTCTTATATTAATAAGATGAATAAGCAAAGCAGGTGAACAAGGACTAATGTAACGATTAGTAACTGAGATTAATTTTTTTTAGTAACAATTAAAATGGGATTATATTATTATTTAATTAATAATAATCGAAGTAAATAGGATAATTTAAGTATATTATTAATTAATTTAAATAAAAAGAAGAGTTAGAGTTGATCAATGAGTTAATCATGTTTTAAAGTTGACCAAGTCAACTTAATGGAAATTGATTATTAAATTATGTTAGTTTATGCTGATTAATCTAATAGAATAATTTAACGAACAATCGTTTAACTTAATAAGATTTTTAAAAGGGAAATTTAACATTTATTCCAGTTAACATAAAATGAGGAGTTATTTCTTAAATGAATTTCATTAAAGTAATCGAAGTGGTAAAGAAATATAATTGAATTAATCGAAGTGGTAAGGAAATATAACTGAATTTCTAAGGAAGCCTATGAACGGTTTATATTTAAACCGAATTTGGTGAATGAACTTATAAAATGATTTTAAGCGAATGCGATAAGCTTAAAATAAATGTTTGGATTAAGTAAAGAGGAAATCGAGATGAGAAGGGTTTTATATTAAACCAAAGTTGTATAAACAAGTTTATAAAGAAAGATGTTAAATTAAAGCGTTAATTTAACGTTACCTAATGATACCGTTAAGTGAAATGGATGGGATTTGAAATAAGATGTTCCTAAAGGAAATAATTAAAGGTTTAGGAAAAAGTATTCTTGCAATTGAATTTGGTTAAAGTTTTGGTAATACAATTTGTAATAAGAATCTAGATAATCAAATAAATAGGCTAAAGAAGTTGAAGTTTAAAGGTTGATGCTTTATTTATCATTTACTAAATCAATGAATTTAGTTAATAATAGTATATTTAAAAGGGAGATTTCAAAAGTAAGAAGGTTGTATAAAACCGTATTTTTAATGAAATAGTGAATTGGTATTGGACGGTATTAGAATGAATATGGGTTTTTGAATTACAACTCGTATTTAACTTAAGATAAGAACGTTGTTGATCAAGGTCAGAGAGGTAATTAAAATACCCCAACTTGAACGACTTCAGGATTATCGTAGGATGTATTAGTTGTAATGAAGGAAATATTAGAGGTGAATTATCTTGTGAAATAATAATGTAACGTTATTTGAAGAAGTTGGGAATGTACATATATTGGAATTCCAAAGTAAAGAAAATTAATAAGAATTTGAGAATATTAATATATTAAAACTAATATATTATTTTTGGTATTACAACCAATATATTATCTTTAAAGGACAAGTGACGCTGTGTACTAAACCAATGGATCTATTTGGTTTTATTTTTAATTTTTTATTTTGATAGTTAAATAACCGATTATCAAAATCAGACCCAACGTGTGTTGGTACGAAAAGACCAGGATCGAACTTATATTCGAAAACCATTCCGACCAATAAATACGAATATGTGGAAGGTGCTAATCGAGATGAAGCCATTGAAGACTTTAAATCTTCATGAGCGGAGGAACTATTGTTGAATTTCTCTGGCTGATCCCTAGAGATACATATATATTTGGCAGTGATTCTATTGTGATTGGAATCTACGGATTGCAAGGATTTCTCGCTACTGATCCATGGGGTGATTCCTATATTGAATGCAATAGAGGGTGCCTTCGGTTCATCATGTTCCTGGATGACTTGTATGGACGGATGTCTGACAAAATATTTCCAAAGGATCACGTACATTGATTTCTTCAAACGTATTTCTGTTGATGGCGGCGAAGACTGGACACCTTCTCTTAGCTAAATACACAGAATATTTTTGTAGACGTCAAGTAGTGATATTCAGCGGATCTGACGATGTGACATTCAAAGTGAATGGTGATAAAATATTCAGAAGAAAATTAAATTAAATAAATAAATTTTACCTTTAGCCTCATCAACCGGGAAAAGGTATAAAATCGGGTAGGTCGCATGGCTATGTGGGTCGTATCCATCAAAAGGGTATATTCATTACCTGATCTGGAGAAATCAAATGCCTTCGGTTGTCCCTTTTTATTTATGTATGTTATCGGTTCGGGGGCTGGCCCCTAACCGTGATAATTATATATTCGGTACTCTCAAGCGAAGTGAGGGGTCGGTCATGTTTAGCTGTGGTTGCAAGATGTTCTTGTTGAATACCCAATGTATTCATCTCCAGAGGTACATTGTTGGAAGGTGGTCCCATACCTTGCCATAGTTGGAAATCCATTCTCCAATAAGAGCCCGCGGTTTTGATTGTATACTATATATGTAGAGCGTAAGATGAAAGCGTTCTACTAGATTGAGATCTATTTGTATTTAGACACTATTATAATATCATAATAATATTGATTTCAAAAATGTTTTGGGTTATTGTAAGGTAAAGACTGTCTGTATTTATGTGTGGATTTGTTCTTACGATCATCCTTTCTTTCGAAAAGATTTTAACTTTAAAATCAAGTTGGCTATTACCCATAAACTTAGTGTGTTTTCTCACTCTGGTTCACTAGATTGATCCGTGTATTTGTAATATTCGAGTTAGACCAGGTTGTACAGATTCAGGTTATTGGATGCTGTGAAGTCCAGAGATGAGCTGGAGAAGTCCAGACGTATGATATCTTGTATTTATTCCACTGTAAGTAGTATACGAGGACAGATATTTGTAACTATCTAGATGTTTTGTTGTACTCTGAAAATTTGTAAGTTTTCAAGCTATCTATAAAGATTATTTCTATATTATATTTTGTTTTGTTGCGATGTGAGACTCTGATTATGTGTTGTGTTCTTCTACTTATTCTTCTATTCTAATATTTGTTTCTTTCTTATCCCACCTTCTAACCTCTTTCTAATAACTATCTGTGTTTTCGATACTTGGGTTCTAACAAGTGATACAGGATCTGTATTATTGTCGAAATTCGGGCTCGAATTCCCGCAGGTCGTTACAATTTAACTATCAAAGGAAAACATCCATGCACACAACAATCTTACTACCAAATGGAAATTATATCTATCAACATTTATCTCCTTTAAATTAATTTAACCTTAATTTATTCGTTTCCTAGTTCCTCATTTCCTAATATTCTTAAAAATCGTTTAGCCTTTCACCATTCTCGGAAAAACATTTCCATATATCTTCAACTTCTTATTTTCTATATTTAGAAAATATACTCTATTAATGTTGGAAAAAAACATTCCCATTTACGCATTACTATTCTTCCACCTTCATTAGTTCCTAACCGTAAGCTAGTAAGTGAACGACTTCTTAAGTATCAACCTCGAAGGCTGAAACCAATATCATATCGATACTCATGAAACCATTCAACTTAACTAATCTATAGTTAGTTTCTAATTTCCTTAACTCTGTTCCTAAAATTCTTATCAACGAATCCCATTTTCCATGCTTAGAGGCATCTCTGATTTTATTTGGAAAACGTTTCTAAAATATTCCAAATTAATATGACTTGATCCTTTATCTGGAATAAATAATGATATTTTAACTAATTAAATAAATAAACAAATATTGATTTAAAAAGATAGGTGAATACTACTTTCTTAGATTCGATATAATCAAAGTATAAATCTACTTCGAATAATCTTTATTCGAGTAACGTTCCGAACTTCAAAATAAACTCACTATTTTAGGTTAACTCGATTTCTAAATTCACTTTTGAATTTATCACTTCCACCATTTACCAATCTCCTTTTATAGTCAATTTTATCTGCAAAACGTTTTCTTTTAAATCATTATCCACTTTAAATAGGAATATTATCCCTTTACAGAAAATTGGACTCATTTTATCATCAATACTAATTACAAGTTAAAATCCCATCTATTGGGTTATTTTATAAATTTACATTCATATTTTATTTTATAAATTCCATTTATAAGTAAACCTCTCGTTAATAATAAAACAAGTTTATAATTAAATCTCGACTTTATATTCTGTTATAATTTATTGGTTCCAAACCAAACCTTAATTATCTTGTCAAATTCCAAATTATATACTGTATAATTTCTAAAATAAATTATTTTAATAATATTCGGCATCGTCGAATTGTAACTACAAACCCTTATGGTTTTATTTAGTTCTATTCACATTTCGAACATCAAAATAAATTTCATCCTTTTCTTTTGAAAACGATTTCCGCATCTTTTTTCTAATATTCATTTTTGAATTTACATTTTCAAATTAATTAATAACAATTATTTTATTCCATTTCCAATTATCGTTTATAAACCAATTTCTTGTTTTAATATAATTAAAACAAGTTATTGTATTCTAGACAATCGAAATTCAATTTCTAATTTAAAATAGATTTTCCTCTTTTTAAAACCCCAATTTCTTTTCCAATATATTTGAATATATTTTATGGTATTTAAATACTAGTTATTTCAGGTCAACGTTGTTCCAACATCCCAAACGCACAATAATCAACACCAGTTTGTTTGTCACATCATATAATGCAATATATAAAGAAAAAAAATATTTGTTGAGGAATCCAGTTGCATTCCTCCAACTTGTATCCCTCCATCCACATTTGTTAAACAACATCAAATAATATTAATTTCATATTAATATGAAATATCATGATAAATAGATTTAATATTAAATTTACAATTTATATATGTAACCATATCTATAATATCATCCAATTTATTCGAAATCCATCCAAACAACCATTACACAACATTCAATCAGCATTTATCAATAGTAAATAACGTTTATAAATTATGAAACTAGACAGAGTTAGTGAGTTTACTCATCTTGGTCGTTAATCGTTAAATAATGATTAATGTCGGTTGATTATACTAGACATTTTTAATTCGTATAAAATTTGCAACAACCTCCAAATAGCTCCAAACTGGTTCCAATGTGTAGCTTGCGTTTGTACGATCCTAACGTGACAAACTGTTCGAAATTCAGATGTCATATGCAAATATATTACAGTAAGAAGTAAATATATTAACTAAATTAATTTAATCTTAGTAAATACATATATATAAAATTCGGCCATTCTATATTTGAATCGGCCCAAACCCACGTACCACTTTTGTAACAGCCCACATTTATCGTATCGGAAGATGGTAAAATATTTTTTATTTTATTCCCTGAGGGTTGGATCATTCTCATCTTTTAATATGTTGCTTATGGGGATATGAGACATGTCCATAATTTTGATCGATTTGGTTTGTGACCATTTTCCCCCTGTCAGTCTTGTACAGAGTATAACTTTTGACTCAGGTCGAATCAGAGGGTGAGACCTATGCCATTGGAAAGGAATTGATTCCTTTCCGTAGAGTGATTACATTAAAGAATTGGCTCATCGATTTGGGAGAAATCGCTATTTTAAGGTTTTTCAATTGGTTGTCCAGGTTTATAAGGCCATAATGGGCTGAATTGGGAAGGCCCATTAGTGGGATGGTGGAAACTATAAATAGGGGTAAGAGGTCTGGAGAATGGGTTACTAACCTTGTGTTCCTCCTTCCTCTAACACCTTTCCACCATTAAAAATTAAAATCTAAGGAGGGAAATCATAGATCTATACCATTGGATGCTAGATCTACATCAATTGAAGTGGGAATTCATCGGATCAAGGGGTTTTGTGCAAAGTGCTTGTTATCTGGAATCTTATTACATTGATTTTAGCTTGTTTTGGAGAATCGGTGAGTGATTTGCATCTCTCATATGGATTTAATGAAGTATATGAATATTTGGTCATGCTTTTCATCAAATTCAAGTTGTTTTCCTTAGATCTACATCATGGTAAGTCCTATTTCATATGAATCACCTTAGGATCTAATTTAGTAAGTTAAAACAGGTAATTCCTATGATATTTCATGCATTTATGCAATTAGATCTGTCATTTTTGTTCATATGATCATTTATCGTGATTTGGGAGTGGTTTGCATAATTTGGTGAAAATCGTTATATTCACATTGGTAGTGGTTTCATAACATGTTTTTGGTTTTAATTGATGAATTGGATGAATAGATTTCATCGAGATAGTCGATTGTGAAGTTTTGGTCGAAATTGGGCTTGAATTGGAGCTGTGCAGGTTTCTGGTTAAGCGTACAGGTGACGGATCGAGCACAGTACAAGTGTAGTACAATATCTGGTCCTACATGTCTGGCCGCACATGTCTGGTCGTACATGTCTGGTCGCACATGTCTGGTCCTATATGTCTGGTCCTGCATGTCTGGTCCGACATGTCTGGTCGTGCATGTCTGGTCATACATGTCTGGTCCTACCTATCTGGTCCTACATGTCTGGTCATACATGTCGGGTCGTACATGTCTGGTCGCACATGTCTGGTCCTACATGTCTGGTCCTGCATGTCTGGTCCTACATGTCTGGTTGCACATGTCTGGTCATGCATGTCTGGTCGCACATGTCTGGTCCTACGTGTCTGGTCACACAAGAGTGTGGATTTCTTGGGGAACAAGACAGGAAGGGGATCGGTCGTACATGAGAAAAATGGAAGGTTTGGTCGAGCAACTTAGTCTCGGTCGAGCGAGCCTACAGCTGAAGTAGTGAGGTTGGTCGACCAAGCCTACAGGTGTAGTAGTTGGGTCGATCGAGTGAGCCTACAGGTGAAGTAGTTGGGTTGGTCGAGCGAACCTACGGGTGGAGTAATTGGTTGGTCGGTCCAGCTTGGATTTGAGAGAAGGCGATCAGTCAGTGAGGGATCGGTCTGTGAGGGATCGGCCCAGTGAGGGATCGGTCAGTGAGGGATCGGTCCAGTGAGGGATCGATCCAGTGAGGGATCGATCAGTGAGGGATCGGTCAGTGAAGGATCAGTCAACGAGGGATCGGTCGGTAAAGGATCGGTTAGTCAGGGATCGGTCAGTGATGGGTTAACCAATAATGTTGTTGGTTCATGAGCAATGATGTGGCTTCGATGTATATTCAGAAGGGAAGGTTCGAAGTGTTGTGTTCGTTGATCGGTGTAAAGCAACAAATAAGCAGACAACTCAAAGGTGTTGGGTTGTGGATAATGGTTTCTCGAGTGGGACTTGAGCTTATGATTAGTCACCGGTAATGACGACTAGAGATGCGAAGGCCAAGAGATTATTGTTATCGTAAGTTCTATCAGACTCAAAGCAGGGGTACTTGGGCAGTCATGAAGGGCCTTGTATCTTAGACAGTCGTGAAGGGCCTAGTTGTTGAGATTTGAGAAGACAAATATACGAGTCATGATAGGGTATGGAGTTGTGCTAGAACTGGGGTTACCATTAGCCATTGACACATGGCAATTACAATGGGTCTTCATACGATTAACGATGGTTTCAAAGCAGGCTTAGTGGTGATAGCCAGAGTCTGTCATGGATGTTTGAATGTTTAGATGTTTTGTTTATACCATCTCATGTGGATTATCCAACGTCGAGGGAGATGTTCCTTGAGTACTTGACTGATCTTAGTTTAGGCCTCTGGTGATAGTGCTTGAGGGATGTTAAACTCAGTCAAGATTGTCTACGTGAGACCTATGTAATCTGGATGATATGAATGTTATCAATGGTTCTTCTGATTTCCATGGATGAATTGTTGTTACCTTGGATGTTATGGATTGTAAAGGCTATCACTGTCGATTGTGGGAAAGATAAGTGTGAGTTCTTCTCTGATATTGGGTAATGGTTGATAAATCTACCTATTCTCATATACTTTACTGATGAAATTTGTTAGTTGTTTTTGTCTCTCACTAAGATTGTTGTCTAACTCAAGGTTTTATGTTTCCCTCTTATTACCTTGGGATGTTCATCCATTTTTGGGTAGGCAGACTAGGTGGCAGGTGACAAGTGATAGCTTAGCAAGGACAATGTAGCAGTTCGGCAATGAGCAAGAGGCTAGCGTACTTTATCTCTTACTATATAGTATTTGGGTTTCCGCTGTTTTTTATTCTTCTCTGAGTGTTGTAGTGAGGCAAATTTGTACAGATATATGTTGCAATCCTGATGTAAGGATATATTTTCTTGTTGTTCTTAATATTTGAGATTTCTTCTCAAATATGCTTCACTAATATTACCTGTTGTATATGTTCTATTATATTTTATCCTTGCGCTGTGAGATTTATGACAGATTCCGATTGTGTTTACCTACTCTGATGATCGTCCATAGCCGCCATGAACACTTTTCAACGCATTATTCTTCTTGTATAGTGCAGGGTTAAAGGCGGTCGTCACATTTGGTATCAGGGCTCTGGTTAATGATTTTAGCCAAAGTTCGAGGACGTAGTCACGTATGAGAGACGTACTTGTAGATAGGGGTGTAAATCGGTCGGACCGGACCGGACGGAGGTTTGTTCATTTTCTATCCTAAAAAAAATTAGACCGAACACGGATCGGACCAATTTTTTTCTCGGACAAATTTCGTTGTCCTCATTCGTGTCCTAAATAAAATCGTTCGGACACGGGCATGATCGTACTAGGTCGGGCATGGCTATTTATATCACATTTTGTACATTTTACTAGATTTTTTTTAACTATATGCCGAATTTCAAATAATTCGAATGAACATGGACGAGCCCGAACCAGACATGGTTTTTTCTCATACAAATCTTGTTGTCCTAACTCGTGTCCTAAATGAAAATCGGACGAACGTATTTTGGTCATGGACACGAATGGACATCGGACATTCTGACAAAATTTACAGCCCTACTTGTAGATTTCAGTTGGATTATACTATATAATACTATATAGTATAGTAGCGTTTGCACTTTATAGTAGTTATTTTCTATGTGGACTAATCATTCTAGTTTTCAGATTTAGAATGAGCCGTCAAACTTTAGGAAACACTACTTGGGACGAGCCTACGACTGGAAGGGCAGATGACGGCAACTAGTTGGAAGCTTTCGCTATTATGCCAGAATGCCTAATTGTGTTCAGGGCCATGATGGCCACTGTCCAGCTAAGCGTGCCCATTCCAGAAGTGGCAATAAGGCGTGGTGTTCCTGTACATGTACCTAGGGGTGATTCCACTAAGAGATAGAGGGATTATTGTCCTACGGATGAAAGATGAGTTAAGAAGAGGTATATCTTTAGAGAAACTTCGACGTCAGGACAAGGAGAGAGGATCAATGCTTCTTGGGATGAGGCTTGTAGAAACAGACATGAACCTTATGAATAAACTTTTGTTGGCCCCAGTAAAACAAGGCGGATGAATAGGGAAAAGATGATACCCAAGAAGAATGACATTTGCTTTAACTGCCAGCTAAAGGGCCATTATGTCAGGCACTGTTTGAAGTTGTTGTTAGTTTGGATATATGCTTTCTTCCAATGGAATTGTTGAGTTCTATTTGGTACTAGAGCATCGCTTTCTTTTACCTATAATAAGATTGTATGCTGAATAAGTTTGGAACTTGAAGTTGTAATAGACCTTTGCTTGTAACTAATCTAGTATGGAGTGGCCTAAGAGGTAGGCGGCAGAAGTGAGTTGCAAAAAGCTAGGGATTAGAGTAGGGGATGTGGAAGGGAGAAAGGTGTTGATTCGGGGTAACCCGAAGATGGTGTTCTCGTAAGTTGTGGAATTCGCATGGAATTCCACAAGAAGACTTGTCATCCGTACTAATCACAAGTGAGTTTGAGGATGTCTTTGGAGAAGTCAAACAGTTGTCGCCGCATTGTGATATTGGGTTTAGGGTCGATTTGGTTGAGGGTGTCAGACCTATCGTTATGCCTCTTAGGCGGATGGCGCCTAAGGGACAGCGAGAGTTAGGGGCGCAGGTTTATGACTTGTTGGGAAAGGATTCATTCAAAGGAATGTTTCCGAATGGGGTGCACCAGTGTATTTGCAGCAAAGTCTGGTGGCTTGTAGAGATTATGTGAGGACTACCGTGAGCTGAACAAGATGACCAAAAATAACAAGTATCCATTATCAATAACTTGTTCGATCAGCTTTACAATGCCAAAGTATTTTCCCTCAAATGGATTTGGCAATGGAATTTCACCAATTGCGAGTGGTAAAGGATAGTGCATCGAAGATATGCGAGTCTGGGAGCGATGTTTTCAGAATGAAAGTGCCTTAACTATTTGGCGAGATTCGATTTCAGGCCAAGGTGTGAATTGGAACTTAAAATGATTCGATAAGACCTATTCTTATCGAAAGAATGGGAGAAAGCCAAATGCGAGATGCAAAGATTGTCGAGTTTATCCAGAAGCCGGAACCAGAAGACAAATAGTTCGAAGTCGATTGAGAAGGTTGGCTTCGAAAACAAGGAAGACTGGTTGTTCCTGATATCGAAAGATTGAGAGATGACGTTCTAAGGGAATGTCATCACTCAAAGTTGACGATTCATCCCGGTGGTAATAAGATGTTTCAGGACATAAAGCGAGTTTACTACTGGGAAGGGATGAAAAGAGAAATTGGAAAGTTCATTTCCAAGTGTATAACTGTCAGTTGGTAAAAGTTGAACAAAAGAAGCCAAGTCGTTTGCTTCAGCCGTTGGAAGTTCCTACATGGAAGTGGGAGAGATATCGATGGATTTTATCGATAAACTACCTAGAACCTCGGCAGGAAATGAAGGGATTCAGGCCATCGTGAATCGCTTGACCAAAAGTGCAAGATTCATTCCTGTCAAGTTGACTAGGACAGCGTCAAAATTGGCTGAACTTTATATGAAATGGATAGTTCAATTCCATAGTGTCCCAAAGAGTATAGTGAGTGACCGAGATCCGTTATTTACGAGTGGATTTTGTAAGAGTTTGCAGGACGCTTTGGGAACCGACTTGTGCTTAAGTACAGCTTACCACCCCCAAACTAATGGTCAAACCGAGAGGGTTAATCGTGTTTTGGAAGATCTCCTAAGAGCTTGTGTGTTGGAATTTAGGGGACCGTGGGAAGACTATCTTCATTTAGTCGAATTCGCTTATAATAATAGCTACCAGTCGAGTATTGGGATGGCACCATATGAAGCGTTGTATGGTAGACCATGAAATCTCCAGCTTGTTGGTTAGAAACTGGAGATAAATTGATACTTGGGCCAGAGATGATTAGAGAGACCTTGGATTGTATCGAGATCGTTCGGCAATGAATGAAGGCGGCTCAAGATCGCCAGAAGAGTTATGCTGGTAGGCATCGAAAGATTTGGAATTCGACGTTGGCGACATGGTTTTTGTGAAGGTTTCACCATTGAAGCGCATGGTTAGATTTGGAAGTAAAGGTGAGTTGGCTCCTAGGTTCGTTGAACTATTTCTGGCAGTCGAGCGAATTGGGAATCTCTCATATAGGTTAGGGTTACTCGAGAAAATGACGGGTGTGCATAACGCTTTCGTGAATCATTTCTACGAAATATGCGCATGATCCGGAGATGGTAGTATCTCCGGAACAATACGAAAACCTAGAAGTCGAGGTCTTGGTTACGAGACCTAGTAAGCCACTTTGTGTTGTTGTAAACAACACAAAACAGCTTAGTAGGAAGACGGTTAAGTTAGTCAAGGTACAAAGAAGGGAGGATGACGATGATTATACATGGGAGATGGAAGAGAGTATGGAGACGACCCATCTATAACTCTTCGTCCGTATGACCCATTGATATCGCGCCATTATCACATTATTTTTACTTATTGTTACTCGTTGTTATTGTTTTTCTGATTGTTATTGTTGATAGAATTCTGCGTGCTAGGATAAGGCTATGGATGCATGGCTTAATGGTTGCTAGTTTTGATGATAGAATTGGCTTCTCTTGGATGATAGGCATGCATAATTGCTTTGATTGTTTGTGTTCGTTGGAATTTCGGGGGCGAAATGCTTAAGGGGGAGAGATTGTAACAACCCGCATTTTTCGTATTGGAAGATGGTAAAATATTTTTTATTTTATTCCCTGAGGGTTGGATCACTCTCATCTTTTAATATGTTGCTTACTAGGATGTGAGGCATGTCCATAATTTTACCGATTTTGATTGTGCCCTTTTTGTCCCTGTCAGTCTTGTACAGGGAATAACTTTTGACTCAGGTCGAATCAAAGGGTAAGACCTATGCCATTGGAAAGGAATTGATGATTGCCATTCCGTAGAGTGGTTACATTAAAGATTTGGCTCAACGGTTTGGGAGAAATCGTTGTTTTAAGGTTTTTCGGTTGGTTGTCCAGGTTTATAAGGCCATAATGGGCTGAATTGGGTAGGCGTATTAGTGGGCTAGTGGAAACTATAAATAGGGGGTGAGGGGTATGGAGAATAGGTTACTTCTCCCATTCTCTCATTTGGTGGCGTTGTGTTCCTCCTCCCTCTTCCACCGTTAAAAATTAAAATCTAAGGAGGGAAATCATAGATCTATACCATTGGAGGCTAGATCTAATCAATTGAAGTGGGAATCTATCGGATCAAGCGGTTTTGTGTGAAGTGCTTACTGTCTGGAATCTTATTACATTGATTTTAGCTTGTTTTGGAGCATCGTCTATAATGGCTCATCGGCAAAACAAATTTTATATAATCCAGTACACTATAACTTAAAAGCGGCTAGACTTACCAGCCCTTTTATTTGATACATATCGCTGGGTATGAAAACTTGATAGAAAAAATAAGTTCGGTCGTTCAAAGTGACCGAATATAACAAAACAAGTTCTCTTACAATAGATGATTTAACTGAGATGGAAGTAGTATTGTAAGTAGGATAAGGTATGTAAACATTGAGTTGCGAATTCATTATTTCTTTCCCCAGTATGGAAGGATATCGATATAAACTTTATTAATGCTATTTATCATTGTAAGTGGATACTGCAAGATCAAGTTGGTTGCTTGCATGTTTAAATAACTTCAGAAAGGCTTTCAACTTAAGAGTTTTTTCATTAAATGTGCCACCTTGTCTTAAAAATTAAAATGTACAACACCCCATGTTTCACACAGCTATATGAGGGTATATAGGCCTATGTTTTTTCCTATAACTTCATACTTAAGTTTGATGTACCCTGTGTTTTAACATCAACCTACCCCGTGTCAAATAGCTACTCTAAGTTTACACCAGTCCTACCCAAGCTACTCCTTGGTGGCCAAGTATCATCGATTTTAAATATAGGGTCAAGCTCACTGCTTCCACTCGAAGCATTACATGAGAATAAAATAGTTCTCATCTTTTCCTTTTAAATCTTTCCTCAATTTTTTAAATTCATATATAACTCTAAAAATCATGAAAATAAAATATGCGAGTACGGGATGAAGTTCACCTCCACCCCGTATACTTTTTGATGTGTGTGATCGAGGTTTACAAAGCTCGAAAATATACAGTGCCGCCCAGGGTTGGTATTTTTCGAAAATTGATGCTTTGATGTCTGAAAAAAAATGTTGTTGCTAGACTCGTGGGATGAATTAGCATCAATATGCATATTTTTGGGGTGAACGAGCAAATTTGGTGTCGGCATTTTTATCGAGGCAGCAGGAAACTGTAGTAAGACGCGGTTGGTTTCAGTGGTTCGAGCTAAGCACTTCGGGTAGGAGGTGAAAGAGAAAACGAAGAGAGGAGTTAAGGTGGTCGCGATATTTAAAATGGCGAAGTAATGATAGATATATGGTGTTGGAAATTTTCGGTAATGGGTATGGGATGGAGCAGCGTTACGATTCGGGGAAGAAAAAGAAAGTTGCGACGACCGCCCATAACCCCAGCACTATACAAGAAAAATGATGCGCTGAAAGGTGTGCACGGCGGCTATGGATGATCATCAGAGTAGGTAACCACAATCGGAACCTGTCGTAAATCTCACAGCGCAAGGATAAAATATAATTGAACATATACAACAGGTAATATTAGTGAAGCATATTTGAGCAGAAATCTCAAATATTCAGAACAACAAGAAAACTTATCCTTACACCAGGATTGCAACATATGTCTGTACAAATTTTCCTCACTACAGCACTCAGAGAAGAATAACAAACAACGGAAACACAAATACTATATAGTAAGAGATATGTACGCTAGCCTCCTGCTCGTCTCCGAATTGCTACATCGTCCTTGCTAAGCTATCACCTGTCACCTGCCACCTAATCTGCCCACCCAAAAATGGATGAACAACCCAAGATAATAAGAGGGAAACATAAAACCTTGAGTCAGACAACAATCTTAGTGAGCGATAAAACAGCTAACAAATTTCATCAGTAAAATATATGAGAATAGGTAGATTTACCAATCACTACCCAATACCGGAGAAGAACTCACACTTATCTTTCCCACATTCGACAGTGATAGCCTTTACAATCCATAACATCCAAGGTAACAACAATTCATCCATGGCAATCAGAACAACCATTGATAACATTCAAATCATCCAGATTACATAGGTCTCACGTAGACAATCCTGACCGAATTTAGCATCCCTCAAGCACTATCCTCATAGGCCAAAACTATTATCAGTCAAGTACTCAAGGAACATCTCCGTCGACGCTAGATAATCCACATGAGATGGTATAAACAAAACATCCAAACATTCAAACATCCATGACAGACTCTGGCTATCACTGCCAATCCTGCTTTGAAACCATCGTTAATCGTATGACGACCCATCATAACTTCCATGTGTTAAAGGGTAATGGTAACCCCAATTCTAGTACAACTCCATACGCCATCATGACTCGTATGTTTTTCTTCTCAAATCTCGACAACTATGCCCTTCAGGAATGCCTAATGTACGAGTCCCTTCATGAATGCCCAATGTACCCCTGCTTTGAGTCTACTAGAATTTACGATAACGATAATCTCTTGGCCTTTGCATCTCTAGTCGTCATCACCAGCGACTAATCATAAGCTCAAGTCCCACTCGAGAAACCATTACCCACAACCCAACACCTTTGAGTTGTCTTCTTATACGTTGCTTTACACCGATCAACGAACACAACGCTTCGAAGCTTCCCATCTGGATATACATCAAAGCCACATCATTGCTTATGAACCAACAACAACATTGATTAACCCATCACTGACTGATCCCTCACTAATTGATCCTTCACTGACCGATCCCTCACTAACTGATCCTTCATTGACCGATCCCTCACTGACTGATCCCTCACTGGACCAATCCCTCACTGACCGATCCCTCACTGGACCGATCCCTCACTGATCGATCCCTCACTGCACCGACCACCTTCTTTCAAATCAAAGCTGGATCGACCGACCAATTACTCCACCTATAGATTCGCTCGACCGACCTAATTACTTCACATGTAGGCTCGCTCAACCGACCCAACTACTTCACCTGTAGGCTCGATCAACCGACCTCACTACTTCACCTGTAGGCTCGCTCGACCGAGACTAAGTTGCTCGACCGACCCAGACTAAACCACATCGACCGACCCTTCCATTCCTCTCACGTATGACCAATCCCCTTCTTGTCTTGTTCCCTAAAAAATCCACACCCTTGTGCGACCAAACAAGTAGAACCAGACATGTGCAACCGGACATGCACGATCATACATGCAGGACCAGACATGTAGGACCAGACATGTGCGACCATACATGTACGACCAGATATGTAGGACTAGACAGGTAGGACCAAACATGTATGACCATACATGCACAACCAGATATGTAGGACCAGATATGTGCAACCAGACATGTAGGACCAGACATGTAGGACCAGACATGTGCGACCAGACATGTACAACCAGATATGTAGGACCAGACATGTGCGACCAGACGTGTAGGACCAGACCATAAATTGTACTACACTATAATACACTTGTATTGCGCTCGACCCGTGGCCTGTACGCTCAACCAGAAACCTGCACAGCTCCAATTCCAGCCCAATTTTGACCAAAACTTCACCAGTCGACTATCTCGATGAAATCTATTTATCCAATTCATCAATTACAACCAAAAACATGCTATAAAACCACTATCAACATGAATATGACGATTTTCACCAAATTATGCAAACCACTCCCAAATCATGATAAATGATCATATGAACAAAAATGATAAATCTAACTTGCGTAACGCATGAAATAACATAGAAATTACTGGTTTTAACTTACTAAATCAGATCCTAAGGTGATTAATATGAAATAGGACTTACCATGATGTAGATCTATAGAAAACAACTTGAATTTGATGAAAAACATGATTAAACATTCATATACTTCATTGAATCCATGTGAGGGATGCAAATCACTCACTAAAAATAAGAGTACGGTCGTGTCAAGAAATGTGTCATGATCTCAAAAATAAAATAAAATAGACAAGTAAATTTATTATATGAAATCCCAAAAATGCTGATATAAGATACAAAATGCGTTAAACAAAAAGTTGCTTATTTTCCAAATCAAAAATTTAGGAAAAATTCTATAAATTAAATTAAAAACACGTCTTAAATTTTTTATCCAAATTCAAAACAAATAATTTATTATAATTAAATAATCATTATGGTATATAAACGATTGCAAAGCGATTATTTGAAAATTTGATTTGGATATAACTTACAATCTATAAGGCAAAATCTCGATTTTCCACTTCCATTTGAAAATTATAGTCTAATAGATCCCAACGTTTCTTGTTTCACATAATTCCAACTTAAAATGGGTTCTGTATACTCAGTTGAAGTTCAAAACGTAATATTGTGAACTACCGCGACGTTACGGCACGATTATAATTATATTGTAATCAATACGTTCAACTGTCGTCTAAATAATATATTCATTATTATACATCATTTCAAAACTAAATTAAATATGTTATATTATCTAATTTTATAAATATGTTTATACAATATATGATTATGTTTTCATATGATTTTACACTTTATAATACTCATTTATATCACTAAGATTTAATTCAAGAATTATATATATAGTTAAACACTTGAAAAATAGTTTATAAAGTATTTTATACATACATATGTCGACATACATATGTTTCTATGTCTACATACAACTGTCATTTTTTTAATTTTCAAAGGAAGTGTCTTTTCATTATATGTAACGTTCTAGAAGTGCTGCAACCATTGAAATGTTATAAATAGAGGGTGATTTCGAATTTTTTAACCATTCTTCTTCTCCATCTTCACCCCTCTTCATCCCACCATTAATATTTCTTGTTTTATTGATTTCTACACTTCTACTTTATCGATTTCTATTCTAATTACATAAAACTTATTCTTTTCTCTATCTCTATCATCTACTCTTTGAATTGAAGTGTTATTGAAGAGTTATAGGGCTGCTGTAATCATTTTGGAAGTTTCTGGGAAAGGGTGTATTCCTTGTAGCCCTGAGATCAAGGAAAGAGAGTGGTGGTAATCTTGTAGCCATGAAATCAAGTGTGTTTGGAGCGGTGTTAACCTTGTAGCCGGGAAATCAAGGGGATTGTACTTGGATAGTGATAGTAATAAAACTCTGCACAATCCAGCATCGCGTGGGACTAGACGTGTCCAAACGAGTATAAAATTCGGTGTGTTCTTTACTTTTTTCATTTTATATTTATCTGTTTCTGTGTTTGTGTTTGATTCTGTGTTTGTGATCATCTCTGTTCTGTGTAATTCGTATAGTAGAACATTTAAATTTAAGATTTACATAAATTTCTTATAAACACTATTCACCCCTCTTTTTAGTGTTAGTCTTGCCTTAAGATTCTCATTTTAGCTCGCTAATAATGGTATCAGAGCTGGTTAGAGAATGTGATAGGGGGTTCTCGCTCAGTTGATTGGTGGTGGGCAAGAGACTCTTACTCCTACATGTCCCTATGTGTGGGTTGTTTGAGTCGCGTGGTTAACCGTGAAATTAGTTCTGAGGTACCATTGTTATGCCATGGTGGCAGGCTAGGCCACTAGTTCTTGATGACCTATAACAATTGGTATCAAAGCATAGGTTTTCAAAAAGTTCATAATCAGATTCTCAAAAATATTAAATGGCAACCAACACTGGTAATAACAGTTCTTTTGTAGAGGGTTAGTCCACTGTCAGACCACCACTATTTAATGGCATTAATTATTCTTATTGGGCATGTAAGATGAAAGTATATTCACAATCTATAGGATTTGACACTTGGAATTTAACACAAACTAAATATGTTGAACCCACTAACAATTTTGCACAATAAACTAATAAACAGAAGACTGCTGCCCAAAATAATTCTAAGGCTATGAATTTGTTATTTTGTTCGTTAGATATAAATGAATTTGATAGAGTATCAGTTTGTAAGTTTGCTTATGATATATGGAAAACCTTGCAAGTTACTCATGAAGGAACAAATAAAGTTAAACACACAAAAATATCAATGCTAACTAATCAATTTGAGTTATTTAAAATGAATCAGAATGAATCTCTTTCTAATATGTATTGCAGGTTTCAGCAAATTGTAGATTCGTTAATGACTTTGGGAAAACTTTGTTCTAAAAAAGATCAAGTAAGAAAAATCCTCAATTCTCTAACTCTGTGGGATCAGAAAACACTGGCAATTGAAGAGGCCAATGATATTACTGAAATGAAGACTGAGAAGTTCGGGAATTTGATGTCGTTCAAAGTACATTTACAGAAGAGAATAAGTCAATAGAAAAGAAATCTATAGCGTTTAAAGCAACAACTGATGGTTCTGATTCAAGCAGTGAGGATTATGAAGAAATTGCCTCAATGACAAGGAATTTCAGAAAATTTTGCGATATAAATTGTAACAACCCGTATTTCTAAATAACATGTTACAACATAAACCAAGACAGAATTAAATGATAAGATCTGAATCAAGGGAAACGGGCTATGCCATTGCGTTCGTCTCGGAAAAATACGCGAAATAGAGTCCGAGTTTTCGAAAATCGGAGTCCGTATGACCAAGTTATGGCCCGTCAAAGTTTTTAGAAAATTTCAAGTTCAAAAACAGTTCAAATTTGAATTCAGAATTCAAATTCAGCCAAGCAGAAGAGGCGGGAAAAATTCCCTCCACCCCCAAGTCGACTGGGGAGTCGACTTGGGAGTCGACACACCCCAGGTGGTGTCGACTGCCCAATCGACACCCCTGTCGACTTGGGTGGTCGGCCAGTCTGGCCTGGGTGCACCTGACTTGTTTCTAAAGACATGTTTGGAGGCTAGTGACGTGAATTGATGGCTCAGATCTGAACTAGGGTTAATCCTATGGTCTAAACTAACCTAGTCTTCTATAAAAAGACCCTAAGACCTAGCCTAAACCCTCATTAATCATTCCTACAACTAAACTATGCCAAAATGGTTCTTGATCATGGCCGCCATCTTCATAACATGGCCTCCATCCTCTTCATGAAAGTTTGAGTGTCCTAAGCTAGTAAAAGAGCCACCTTTCTTCATCAAAACAAGGATCTTTCTTCATACAAATCAAAGTAGCTTATTGTTTCTCAAAACAACTTGGAGCTTATATGCGATTGGGGGTTTTCAGAGTTGCTAGTGGCTTCGTCTCAATCTTATTTTATTTCATAGGTCTTCATAGCATTGTAAGCCCTATTCTACTCTTAGATTCTAACTATGAAGTTAAATATGACATGTGGCAAGTTTGAGTTTGGGCCTAAGTATGATTTGAGCTTTGATTCTATCATGTTATGCATAGATTTATTCTATGCATGTTTGTAAAGCTATCACCTTGACTTTGTGCATAGAAAGCTATGAGCTTTGATTTGAAATGTTGCATAAAGCAACATAGAAACTCTCATAACCCTTATGTTATCTTGCATATGATGTTATATGCGAATCACTAGCTATCATCCTATGTCATTTATGGCCATGTTTCACCTATTATGCTAAAGTTGATATCATGCATGTTTTGAAGCTTATAATGTAATATGCAAGTTTATGAACACATTTGCCTCATATGCCACCATGTTTAACTGTGGCCAAACCTTAACCCCTCATGTTCCTTAATATGCTTGCGGCCAAATCACCCTAATGATATTATGCATGCTTGTGGCCAAATCACCCTTATGCTATTATGCATGCTTGTGGCCAAATCACCCTTATGCTATTATGCATGCTAGTGGCCAAATCACCCTTATGCTATTTGATATGGTTGAGGCCAAGATACCTTTTATGCTATCATACATGTTGAGGCCATATGCTAGTATGTTGAACCCCTTTTGGCCTCAAATATCACCATGTTTGACTTGTGATAGACTTTGCCATCTTATGCCCACCTTGTCATATAGTTATGTTCCCTCTTTGATCTATTTGCGTTGATGCGAATTTACGTGCGATGGGAATACGTTATGGGTAGTTGGGCAAACTTAAATAACATGAGAACATGACTTGAAAATATGACATGAAAGTTTGACATGTGTTTATGCTTGAAACATGGACTTGGACATGACTTCTAGAAAACATGAGAATGGCCAACTCGAGGTTGGGTTGAGTTTGTAGCATAAATCTACCCGGAACCGACCGGCTTAACTAGTGGCTACAAGCAATAGGACCCAATGTGAGTAGTTGGTCATGTAGCACTTAAAACCCGAGGTTAGACTAGGTTGTGGTGTAAAGCTACCCGGACTCGCCCGGCTTAACTAGTAACCACAACAAAGTCTAATGTGAGAGGTTGGGATGCATTAAGTTAATTAATGCCACATGGTAGGGTTAAGTCATGGACTACTTGAATACTTAACCAATTAAACATGATGGATTGGTAGGGTTAAGTCATGGACTACTTGAATATACTTAACCAATTAAACCCGATGTATTGATAGGGTTAAGTCATGAACTACTTGAATACACTTAACCAACTCAATACATGGTTAGGATAGGGTTAACCACACTTAACCCACTTGAAATCCTAGTTACGTGGTCCTTTTCAGCAGTAACCAACTTGGAAGTATCATGGGTACCCTGGACTAGGCTAGGGTGGGGCACGATTACTGGTCTGATTGTAAGAGACCAAAAGAGACGGCTGAAGGGTGCACCGGTTGTTCAGGCGGACCATGGTCGTGCACATTAAGTCCGGAGTTGAACATGGGCACCAGTAGGTTTAGACTGTGCGTGCTTGAATTGTGTCTGTGGTTTACACCTTAGGGCTGGATACACCCTGGGGTGGACCTTACAAAGTTAACTACTTTCCACGATTAAGCCGTATGACACCGATACACAACGAGTTAGGCTTATAGGGAGCCGATCGACTAGACCGAGTAGTTGGACCTTGATTTAGGTCACCTCATGATATTGGGCCAGCTTTGGGCCAAGGGATCATTTCTTGTTTATACTTGACATAGATTGGAATACTAGTACACACCTGGTGCAACTTAACCTTGTATATGCGATGCCACACTTGATCTATCTTGTTAACTTTTCACCATGCCAGTTATCACCCTATGTCTCATCTCTGTTACATGTCCAGTTAACTTTATTAGTTTTTATACTAATAGTAGGTAGGGCTTACCAGTCTTTTTGACTGACCCGTTTTCTTTCGCCTCTTTTCTTCCGTTTCCCCCCCCCCCCCCTCCCCCCCCCCCCAGGTTTACAGGGTGGGAACACTAGTACCTAACTTGGATCTTTAGCTGCTTTTCTGGATAGCTCATGTACGGTTTGGACTTGAGCATGCTATGGCTTTATTCTACTTTGGGGATAGTTACTTTATGTTTTTCCAGTTTTCAGTTTATGTTCTAGACTTTGTTTTATGGGAAAATAATGACCAAGTACTTTGATGTAACTTGACTATGGTTTTGAAATGTTAGTTTTATCCGCTGCTTTACTACTCTGTTTTACTTATATGTTATGTCTTGTGATATCTGCATGCATGTTTACCTCGTTTAACGCCCCCCCAAAGCCAGTGCCCTTGCAAGATTGGCATTGGCGGAGGTGGGGTGTTACATTTGGTATCAGAGCATAAGGTTTACAAGATTTGAGCAAAAGGTTTTTTAAAACTTACCTTTCGAAAAACTATTTTCAAAACCAATTAAGTATTTTCCAAGAAAAGTCTAGTTTATTTTAAAAGGCTATTCCCCAAAAGCCATTAGCACTATCCTTTGTTTCCTCGTTCTCAATCTATCTTTTTCTTCGTTTCAGTATGGCCAATAATTTTGACATTCTGGAGGGCGTACCAGTACCTATTTGGTTTAGAAGGTACATGGAGGCAAGGGCGAATGAAGCCGGCCCCGCGGACATTCCTCCTCCTTCCCCCGTGGCTAACATTCCTCCCCCTCCCGTAGCTGAGGTTCCTCCTCCTCCTCCGCATCCACAAGCGGATTTCGCGAAGATTTGCAAGGACTTTAAGGCGATAGGTGGCAAGAATTTTATTGGGACGGAGACTTTTGTTGAGGCAAGAAACTGGTTAAAGGAAACTGAAGACCTCTTTGCTATCTTTGATATAGAAGACCGTAGGAAAGTTCTGTTAGCGGTATGGTTATTGAAAGGGGAAGCTGCATATTGGTGGGTGGTCACCACCACTACTAGGCCAATTCAGACTTGGGATGACTTTAGGAGAAGGTTTAGACTGAGGTTTCTATCATCGACAGAAGAGAACCCTCAGATGAAGAGGTTCCTATCTCTAAAGCAAGGGGACATGACAGTTAGGGAATACGTGGATACGTTTAATCAACTTGCTCGGTTCGGTCTAGACTTGATTAACACAGCTCAGAAAAAGGCCCTACGCTTTGCTCTAGGATTGAATGAGCCATTGCGCGGTTTGGCCATGTCTCATATACCCATGGGGGCGACTTTCGAGAGTTTGGTGAATATGGCCCTGCTTCAAGAGGAAGATAAGGGTGGCAAGAAGGAGGTCAAGGCAAATGAGTCTCAAGGCGAGAAGGTAGATTCCGGAAAAGGAGGCAAGAACAACAACAGCAAGGACAACAAGTCAAGAGAAAGGAGGAAGTGCAACTTCTGTGGGATTACCGGGCACATAGCCAAAGACTGTAGGAAGAAGAAGAGGAAGTTGGACAAATGCTTTAATTGTGGAGAATCTGGACACTATAGTAAGGATTGCCCGAAAAAGCGAGGACAAGGGAAAAGACAAATTCAGCAAGTAGGACCCTCTGGAGGGCAGTTGCAGGCTCCCCTCGCTCTTCCAGCTTTTGATCGAGGTAGTGTTTCTATAGAAAGTCATGTTTACATTTCTGATTTCCCTGTTCAAACCTTATTTGATTCTGGCGCATCGCATAGTTTTATTTCTGATCTTGTTGAAAGTTTGCACCTAAGTACTAGTCTAGTTGAAAATCCCGTTAGTATTTCAAATCCGATTGGGGGGTTCCGCCCATCTATCTGCGATTTGTATGGATTTGAAAATCTCTATCTTGAGCGTAGAATTCGTTTGTGATGCTTATGTTCTTGGGTTTATGGGATACGGGTTGATTTTGGGCATGGGTTGGTTGTCCAGTTATGGAGCCATTCTTGACTTCGAACATAGGGTTGCGAGGCTCATGACTCGCCTCGGTAATACCCTCGAAATCTCGTATGACCTTTAGGGTTCCGTCCTGATTAGTTATCTAGAATCCCTTGGCACTTTTTGGAAATTTGTAATCCAATCGAGTAGTGTTCGCCACTAAGGCGGATAGTCCATTCCGCTTAAGCATGGGTTATAGAGATCACCCTAGTAAGAACATTTGGCAACGTAGAGTGGCATTTGTTTTCAAGAGATAGTTCTTCTGCGTAGAATACCGTATGGTATGTAAACGAGATCCAGGATTCACTAACGAATTTTGGAAAGCTTGCATGAAACCATGAGCACGCAGTTATGTTTAAGCCAAGTATTTTAGGAAAAGAATAAGTGGAAGTGGAACGAGAGGCAACGGTGAAATGAGTTCTAACTCATATTTTGGAAATAACAATTAAGAGCTACGAAATTGTGAAGTTAAAAGACGGTCAAGGCACGATGCGATTAAGCACAAGAAAATGCGGCTTAGAAGATTGAAGACTAGATACGCGCATTATATCTCTTTCTAAGAGTATATCCTTGATCCCTATTATTCTGTAGAGCTTACTCGCATGCTATCTTTTAAGTATATCCTCTCGGTCCTATTCTCAATCTTAGTTCTGTTGCAAACCCCATAAGGAGTATGACTCGCCTGTTTGTGATTTATAGTTGGGGTGAAGATGTCCATTAAGATGACCAAACTATTTGGGCTTTATGGGATATGGGTCATAGTTGATAGACTTACGAAGAGCACCCATTTCCTTCCAGTAAAGAACAAGAGGACTGTATCAGGTTTAGCATCTGTTTATCTTCGAGAGATAGTGCGATTGCATGGAGTTCCTTCCAGCATAGTTAGCAGTCGTGACCCAATCTTCACCATCCAGTTCTAGAATAGTTTGCAAGAAGCGATGGGTACGCGATTGAATCTAAGTACAGCCTATCACCCCCAGACAGATGGCCAAACCGAGAGGGTGAATAGAGTGCTAGAAGATCTTTTGAGACTTTGATTTTTTTTACTTTGGTGGTACTTGGGAAGACCACCTTCCTCTTGTAGAGTTTGCTTATAATAACAGCTACCAAGCAAGCATAGGAATGACACCATTCGAAGCTTTGTATGGGAGGCCGTGCAAGCCACCAACATGTTGGTGGGAGACGACGGATAAGCTCATAATTGGGCTCGACATGATAAGGGACACATCCGAGAGGGTTGAATTGATTCGAAGACGGATGAAAACGGCCCAAGACAGACAGAAATCCTATGCAGACAAGCGAAGGACAGACTTAGAATTTAAAGTTGGAGATATGGTCTTTGTGAAGATTTCTCCTTTGCGAAACGTGGTTCATTTTGGAGCAATTGGAAAGATAGCACCAAGGTTCGTAGGACCCTTCCCTATCATAGAGAGAATTGGGAAGACGACCTATAAGGTGGAATTGCCCGAGAAGCTGGCCGGAGTGCATAATGTTTTTCACGACTCGCATCTCCGAAAGTGCCCATATGAGTCAGCCGAGGTAGTTGAGCCTAGCATTCTTGACGACACGGAGGTATAGAAAGAGGCGACCTTGAGGCGAGCTCTGATTCGTATCTTGGGAACGGAGATCAAGAAGCTGAGGAATCGAGAAGTCAAGTTAGTAAAGTGAAGCCAAAGAGGATGCAACTTGGGAAACCGAGGAGAAGATGCGCGCGCTTCACCCATTTCTTTTTGAGGGTACATTCTCGATCTCTTTTCCTAGCCAGCATATCTTTCTTTCACTATCCATGTTTATCTGGTTATCTCGTTAACCTTGTCATGAGAACCTTAGGTAGAAACCCTTTGGATGAAACATGTATTTGAAACATGTTATGCTTGATGTTTGCAAGTGGTTGCAAGTGTTTGCAAGTGGATACTCGTGGATGCATGATACACATTAGGCACTAAGATCGGCTCACACACTTTCATATTGCATATGCATGAGTGCTTATACTTATTCATGGACAAAACTTGTTATGTTATCACGTGGATGTTGCATATGGATGAATGTTATGTGCACTCATATAGAGATTATGAATTATGTTAGGAATTTGCATACATATGGACTCATTTCACTAACATGTTTTGCATTAAGGAGGTTTACTGAATCAGTAACCACCTGATTTTCGCATTAGATAAGTACATATACACACACCTTTGCATATGATCATACAGCATTTAGAATCCTTTAAGGACAATGACTGCACGTGGATGATGTTTTGAGTAGATGGATGATGGATGGTAGGATATGTTCTTCCTAACTTGAAGATTTCGGGGACGAAATCCTTTAAGGAGGGGAGAATGTAACAACCCGTATGTTACAACATAAACCAAGGCAGAATTAAATGATAAGATCTGAATCAAGGGAAACGGGCTATGCGATTGCGTTCGTCTCGGAAAAATACGCGAAATAGAGTCCGGGTATTCGAAAATCGGAGTCCGTATGACCAAGTTATGGCCCGTCAAAGTTTTCAAAAAATTTCAAGTTCAAAAACAGTTCAAATTTGAATTCAGAATTCAAATTCAGCCAAGCAGAAGAGGCGGGAAAAATTCCCGCCACCCCCAAGTCGACTGGGGAGTCGACTTGGGAGTCGACACACCCCAGGTGGTGTTGACTGCCCAGTCGACACCCCTGTCGACTTGGGTGGTCGGCCAGTCTGGCCTGGGTGCACCTGACTTGTTTCTCAAGACATGTTTGGAGGCTAGTGACGTGAATTGATGGCTCAGATCTGAACTAGGGTTAATCCTATGGTCTAAACTAACCTAATCTTCTATAAAAAAACCCTAAGACCTAGCCTAAACCCTCATTAATCATTCCTACAACTAAACTATGCCAAAATGGTTCTTGATCATGGCCTCCATCTTCATAACATGGCCTCCATCCTCTTCATGAAAGTTTGAGTGTCCTAAGCTAGTAAAAGAGCCACCTTTCTTCATCAAAACAAGGATCTTTCTTCATACAAATCAAAGGAGCTTATTGTTTCTCAAAACAACTTGGAGCTTATATGCGATTGGGGGGTTTTAGAGTTGCTAGTGGCTTCGTCTCAATCTTATTTTATTTCATAGGTCTTCATAGCATTGTAAGCCCTATTCTACTCTTAGATTCTAACTATGAAGTTAAATATGACATGTTGCAAGTTTGAGTTTGGGCCTAAGTATGATTTGAGCTTTGATTCTATCATATTATGCATAGATTTATTCTATGAATGTTTGTAAAGCTATCACCTTGACTTTGTGCATAGAAAGCTATGAGCTTTGATTTGAAATGTTGCATAAAGCAACATAGAAACTCTCATAACCCTTATGTTATCTTGCATATGATGTTATATGCGAATCACTAGCTATCATCCTATGTCATTTATGGCCATGTTTCACCTATTATGCTAAAGTTGATATCATGCATGTTTTGAAGCTTATAATGTAATATGCAAGTTTATGAACACATTTGCCTCATATGCCACCATGTTTAACTTGTGGCCAAACCTTAACCCCTCATGTTCCTTAATATGCTTGCGGCCAAATCACCCTAATGATATTATGCATGCTTGTGGCCAAATTACCCTTATGCTATTATGCATGCTTGTGGCCAAATCACCCTTATGCTATTATGCATGCTAGTGGCCAAATCACCCTTATGCTATTTGATATGGTTGAGGCCAAGAAACCTTTTATGCTATCATACATGTTGAGGCCATATGCTAGTATGTTGAACCCCTTTTGGCCTCAAATATCACCATGTTTGACTTGTGATAGACTTTGCCATCTTATGCCCACCTTGTCATATAGTTACGTTCCCTCTTTGATCTATTTGCGTTGATGCGAATTTACATGCGATGGGAATATGTTATGGGTAGTTGGGCAAACTTAAATAACATGAGAACATGACTTGAAAATATGACATGAAAGTTTGACATGTGTTTATGCTTGAAACATGGACTTGGACATGACTTCTAGAAAACATGAGAATGGCCAACTTGAGGTTGGGTTGAGTTTGTAGCATAAATCTACCCGGAACCGACCGACTTAACTAGTGGCTACAAGCAATAGGACCCAATGTGAGTAGTTGGTCATGTCGCACTTAAAACCCGAGGTTAGACTAGGTTGTGGTGTAAAGCTACCCGGACCCGCCCGGCTTAACTAGTAACCACAACAAAGTCTAATGTGAGAGGTTGGGGTGCATTAAGTTAATTAATGCCAAATGGTAGGGTTAAGTCATGGACTACTTGAATACTTAACCAATTAAACACGATGAATTGGTAGGGTTAAGTCATGGACTACTTGAATATACTTAACCAATTAAACCCGATGTATTGATAGGGTTAAGTCATGAACTACTTGAATACACTTAACCAACTCAATACATGGTTAGGATAGGGTTAACCACACTTGACCCACTTGAAATCCTAGTTACGTGGTCCTTTTCAGCAGTAACCAACTTGGAAGTATCATGGGTACCCTGGACTAGGCTAGGGTGGGGCACGATTACTGGTCTGATTGTAAGAGACCAAAAGAGACAGCTGAAGGGTGCACCGGTTGTTCAGGCGGACCATGGTCGTGCACATTAAGTCCGGAGTTGAACATGGGCACCAGTAGGTTTAGACTGTGCGTGCTTGAATTGTGTCTGTGGTTTACACCTTAGGGCTGGATACACCCTGGGGTGGACCTTGCACAGTTAACTACATTCCACGATTAAGCCGTATGACACCGATACACAACGAGTTAGGCTTATAGGGAGCCGATCGACTAGACCGAGTAGTTGGACCTTGATTTAGGTCACCTCATGATATTGGGCCAGCTTTGGGCCAAGGGATCATTTCTTGTTTATACTTGACATAGATTGGAATACTAGTACACACCTGGTGCAACTTAACCTTGTATATGCGATGCCACACTTGATCTATCTTGTTAACTTTTCACCATGCCAGTTATCACCCTATGTCTCATCTCTGTTACATGTCCAGTTAACTTTATTAGTTTTTATACTAATAGTAGGTAGGGCTTACCAGTCTTTTTGACTGACCCGTTTTCTTTCGCCTCTTTTCTTCCGTTCCCCCCCCCCAAGGTTTACAGGGCGGGAACACTAGTACCTAGCTTGGATCTTTAGCTGCTTTTCTGGATAGCTCATGTACGGTTTGGACTTGAGCATGCTATGACTTTATTCTACTTTGGGGATAGTTACTTTATGTTTTCCCAATTTTCAGTTTATGTTCTAGACTTTGTTTTGTGGGAAAATAATGACCAAGTACTTTGATGTAACTTGACTATGGTTTTGAAATGTTAGTTTTATCCGCTGCTTTATTACTCTGTTTTACTTATATGTTCTGTCTTGTGATATCTGCATGCATGTTTACCTCGTTTAACGCCCCCCCAAAGCCAGTGCCCTTGCAAGAGTGGCATTGGCGGAGGTGGGGTGTTACATAAATAGAGAAAAAACTTTTAGAAAAATAATCAAGGAATTTCAAAAAAAGATACTAACAACGATGGATGTTACAATTGTAACAAACCAGGCCATATAAAAAGGATGTGTCAATACCCTGATTGATCGAATCAACAAACAAACAACGATTCATCAAACAAGGGGAAAAGAGCATATGCAGCAACCTTAGATGACTCGGATTCATCGTCAAGTGACGAAGAACCAGAAACCGGAAATTCAAATATGTGCTTCACAGCAATTCAGGAGTTAGAAAATATCGAAGAAATGGATCTAAATACCAGGTACACCTTAATTAATAATTTTTGATTGAAACGGTTGAATAAATGCTTGTTTGCATGCTTTGTTTGAATTTGAATTCTAAAATTCAAATTTGAAATAATAATATAACAATAACAATTAATTTTAAAATATTTTTTAATATCAATATCATCTCAGGAAATAACTAAACAGAGAACGTAAAATATTAAACTAATATAACAAAAGTTAAAAAGCAACTTGTATTTTGAAATCACACATATATGTCGACATACATAAATAGACATGTTGACATATGCAACAGAATGTGAAATTCGAATTTTGAATTTCAAAGTTTAAACTTTCAAACTTCCTGCCACCTTTTCACCAACTCCCAAGGTCTGAAAAGGTGTCCTTATAATCAGAAAAGATGTGTCCTTTTGAACTCTATTTAATTATCTACTCTCCTTCCACCGCTCATTCAAAATTCAAAACTATTTTCTTCATCATATACTCTTCAAAACTATGCTCTAATGACTTCCTCAAGTACTCCAAATACCATGAGACTAACTAAGACTCTCAAAGGTCATCTCTATAACAACTCGGAGGCTATCCAAGCGTACATTGACTATGTTACGAATGGAAAAGTCAATACGGGAACATTCGCTATTTTTGAAGATTTTGAATCTTATTATCTTTGTAATCTTTTCAAACAAAATGAAGTTTTAAGTTTAATAGATTCTCAGGATAATGATGAAGTATGTTACCCGAATCTTGTCAAAATATTTTATGCGAATTTAAATTATGGGTTTTTCGAAGGAAATTAAAACCAAGTTTGGAGTAGTGTGAAAGACACTCAAATTATTTTGGATAGTGATGTTTTGTGAACTAGTTTGAATTGTAAGAAAACGAGTATGAATTTTTCGGATTTTGAAATTGATTAACATGATTTGGAAACTTTTCATCATATTTTTGAAGGCGATGAATATATGGAATTCAAAATTTGTTTTTTTGTCTAAAAGGCAAGAATTGCTAATCTTCTTCTTCAACACGCTCTTACTCCTCGTTCCATAAATTTTAATAATCCTACCCTCAAGGTCCAAGAAGCTCTTTTTGCCATTTTTCCACTTATGATATTAATTGGGCCAAAGTGAATTAAGAGAATTCAAACCTAAGGAGATGTCAACAAAAGAAAACACTCTCTACCATGGAATTTATCTTACATGAATCTTTAAGTATTTTGGAGTAGATTTCAAAGGAGAGGACTTTGTTTCTAGAAAGGTTTTAATTCGGAAAATATATCCCTTATGAAATTCCACTCAATTTCAAACCTTATGAGCCATATGCTGAAAAACAAGCTAGAATGGAACAAGAAGGAATTCAAATGGAAATCGATGAAGAAGAATCCTCCGTGGAAAGTGTAGAATTTCCAACTTCAATTAAAGGCATTTCCAAAGAAGAAATTTTTGAAAACCAAGTCAAACTAGCCAAAAATCAAAACAAAATCAAGAAGACTCTCAATCAAATGTCTTCCAAAATGAACAAGTTGTTCGGAAAAATTGGAAGAAAACTTGGATTATCGTCTTCCTCATCTTTATCCGCTGAAATCTAAATGTATTAGCTTCTGTTATCATAACATATTAGCTTGTATTTTCTTTTCGTATTTCGTATTTCAAATCTCATGTATCGTTTGAATGTAATCCCTTAGTAGTAATGAATATTATTGTTTTCTATCAAATTAATCTTTAAAAATATGCAGAAACAATTAGAATTAAATAAATTAATATAATATAACAAGAAATAATTCAAAATTATGTAAAAAAAATACCCAAAATTACATGGGTATGTCGACATATAACTATCAGAAACATGAAATTATTCAAAAAAATAATCTTTCAGACTACCTTATGTCTACTTAGTTTTAAACAAATTACAGACTCTATACATATCATTTTCTTCCAGAAAAAATTATTTTTACTTCTCCATTTCTTCTCTACTCACTCTCTATACAATTAAATTAATGGCTACTCCTATTCATAATCTAAGTAAAAATCTTGAAGAGACTCCCAACTCTTTCAAGAATATCATATCTATCATTCTTTGCAATCAACGTCATTTAGCATTAAGTCAGAGAAAAATGATTGAACAACAAGAAAAACATTTTGATGTTATCCATTGGATGATCTCTTCTCTTTCCAGAGAAGAAGATAACAACATCACATGAGCACCTCTCACCAAAGACAACGAAGACTAGGAAGTCATAAAAATGGATCCAATCTTTGGTGGAAATGGACGGGTGGAAGTTCCAAGAAACGTATGAATAAATAAACTTTTTTGATTTTGTTGGTATGCTTCATGTGGTGTGTTTTGAATTTGAAATTAAAAACTTGTAAATAATTGACTTGCTTTGTAAATACTGGTTGGATTGATTGCTTGATTTGAAATTTACAATGATTGCATTGATTATACTCTTCTTTAGTTTACTTAATAGAATTACAATTATATAGCCATAAATATAGGGAGAGTTATAGATTTAAGAAGAGTTATTATAAATTCAGGGGGAGTTATAGGATTAGTCCCTATGACCATTCATAAATTTAGGAGGAGTATAGATAGATATGCTTTTTGTTAATGACAAAGGGGAGAAATTATAAAATAGGTATAGAACAGGTATAGTGTAAGGGGGAGTTAGAAGGAATTCATGGTGAAAGGAGGAGTAATTAAAGAATTAGACTAACATGTAATATTAGGTATAAATATTTTATAAACCAAGGTTGTCATCATAAAAAAAAGGGAGATTGTTGGAGAATGGAATGTTGAAAATGTTTTGATGGCAACAACCTTGTTTCAATCATTATTGATTATAAAATATATACTAACATTTTTTATCCAGGCTATATATATATATATAGGATTTATATGCAGGTAATAAATATTGAAGATTGTACAATCTAAGAGATTCAAAGATTTCAAAGGAGAATCAAGACTCATGAGTATCAAGATATCAAGAAACCAAGAATATCGGATTAATAGAGTCTAATTGGTATGTATAAACTCGAATAGCACTCAAATTTGTTTTCAAAATTATCACTTTTTTAAATTGATTTCAAATTATTTTCAGACTTCTCTCAAAATGTTTTTTTAATCATTTAAGGATTCTAAACTTATGATTTCAAACATATATATACTTCCTAAGTTTCTTAAGTTTATATAAATTATAAAGTTTTATAATTATATGTGTTTATAATTATATTATATAATTTTATATCACTTATATAAATAGTTTTTAATGAAATGTTTAAATTATATTTTACTATGTTTTTATACTTGAAAATTATATTTAAAACAACTAGTTTTATCTCAAGAATTTACAATATATATATATTGGTTTAAATACTTTAAAAATAATTTAAAATTTAAATATATATACATATTACATGTCAACATACACATATGTACATGTCAACATATAACCGTCACATTTTATTTAAATTTAAAAGTTGTGTCTTTTCATTTCAAAACGTTTCACAAACGGTTGTGTCTTTTGGAACACTATATAAAGGCCGAATTTTTTTCATAAATTATCATCTCCTTCTACCCAACTTAACATACCACAATTATTCTTCTTAAAATTTTAAAATTCTACACTTTTACTTCGCCGATTTTAATAAAAAATATATCATTCTACTTCTATTTTCAATCTCTTTCAAATACTCTTTGTTTGGAAGTGCTACTCAAGAGTTCTCGGGCAATTATAATCAAAAACCGTGAGGGTGTGTTCCTTCTAGTCCATAAATCAAGGAAAAGGATAGGGTGTGTTCCTTGTAACCTTAAATCAAGGAAAAGGAGCGGTGTTAACCTTATAGTCGTGAAATCAAGGGTATTGTAATTAGATATTGAAATTAATAAAAATGCACAATCCAGCATTGTGTGGGACTAGACGTATGAGCAATCCGAACCAGTATAAAAATCTGGTGTGTTCTTTCCTTTTCTGCATTTTATTTGTATTGATATTTGCATCTGTGATTGTTTCTGTTGTGACATTCATTTTGTGATACATATAGTACTTCGAGTAATTATTAATTGGTTAAGATTTCTGTAAATTCTTTAAAACACTATTCACCCCCTCTAGTGTTAATTTTACCTTAAGATCTTTGATTCTCATCCCTAACAATAGAATGCAGTGGACGTACCACTTTAAGAACCATAAGTGGTGGACGGTCCACCTTAAAAACCGATTGTAGTAGTTTGACAATTCGCCAAACTCCTGTATTTCTTGTAATTATTGTTTGTTATAATAATAAGTGTTTGTAGTCACTATAAAAATCGGTCTGCTCTGCCTATATATATATATATATATGTGTGTGTGTGTGTGTGTGTGTGTGTGTGTGTTAAATATGGTAAACCTCAAGGAATCTTGTTAAAAATACGTTAAAAGAATTTAAGCAAAAATATAATATTTATATTACGCAATTAGATATATTAAACTTAAAATATAAATGTCAAAACTAAAATAGTATTAAATCATAATTGTTAGATTTAAAATCGAAATCTAAAGTAAAATTAAAATCAAAGAGTAAAATATAATGTAAATTCAAATAATATAAAATTAAGGTATAAGTATAATCAAAATATAAGTATAAAAACCAAATTATAAGTATTGAAATCAAAGTATAATATCAACGTATCAGTTTTTGAAATCATAGTATAAGTATAGATATTGAAATTATATACAAAAATATAGGAAAATCGGTTAAGGAAGAACATGTCATGTTTTTAGATCGAAGGATGCGCTTATTATTTTTATTTAGAAATGATGCACATATTCTAATTTCGATTGGAGGAAACACTTTTACAGAAAATTTATTTGTGCGCTCTTCTTCTTCAATCTCCATCTTCACTCCTGCCGATCAAAAAAAAAAACAAATCGATCTCAAATCGTGCATCCTCTATCTATAGCCGACACCTTCAATCTTAGACCAATCCCAATTTGTGTGTTTTCTGTCAGATGAAGATTAAGGTCGTTGCAAATTTTATTGATCCATCTTCTATTGTGCATCTTCTGTCAAATCATTTGAGTTTTCCATTCTGCTTGTGTAACACCCCACATCCATTAATGTCACTCACAAAGGGAATGCATTAACTTCCAAGGAGCATTTTATGTGAATATAGAACAGAAAATCACAACAAGACAGATATAAAGCAGTGCTTGAAAATTTAAAACTTTATTTATTGCAGAAGAAGGTAAATATATTTGGTTACATCATCAAAACCATAAACCAAAGTCAAGTACATCATATCCATCTTGATAAAACAAAGTACATAAAGTGAAAGACATAATCCCCAACATCAAAATAGCTATAAATAAAGAGAAGCTGAACTTTACTTCAGTGATCCAAGCAATCTTCTAAAAGCAGTCCAAAATCAAGCTCCACTGGTGCTAGTTCCAACCTGAGCACCTTGGGGGAAGGAAAGAGATGGAAAAAGGGGGTCACACATAAAGTCTGGCGAGTGCGATAATTCTAACAATATAATTAACAAAGTAACTAGGCTAAGGCATAAGTTGGAAAATAAGGAAAGACCATGAACCATTGAGTATGGCGTAGTAAATAAGGAAACAAGATGAACAACGATATCGATAAAGCGCACCTAACCCACTAAGATAATTACTAAACGACACCAACACTATAGGATAATTGCTATACTGCACCGCCACTAGTATACCGCACCACGACTAGTCACCCTAAGGTTGATCCCGCCTACATACTTAATAATGATATTGGTAGTTTCGTGCACCCCTAGCTGCCTCCATAGGTGCCTTCTGCCCCTATCTCCACTAGGTGTACCCACTACCCCCAAGCGATTGGCTCCCTAACTTGTAGATACCCGTGTTAGCCCCACAGTGGTGTGTATCACTCCCCAAAGTGGCAACCCGATACCACCAAGCATGCACGACATATACCTACACGATGCAACAACGTCTTACCTACCAGCCCAGGTACACACACGCATATGAACCCGTGGGACTTGCATTGCCACCGCTAACCCGGTTTGGCCTCTGTAACACCCCACTCCCGCTATGATCACTCACTAAGGGAATGCCATAGCATCGGTGGAGTATTTTAGTGAATATAGAACAGAAAAATTACAACAAGACAGATATAAATAGTACTTGAAATTTTAAAACATCATCTCATAACAGCGGAAGTAAAACATGTCTGGTTACATCATAAAACCACAATAAAGGTCAAGTACAATATCCATCAAAATAAAGAAGTACATAATCCCACTCTCATACAATAGCCAAACAAAAGAAAAGATAACTGGATAACTGGAGCTTTACATCTATCCAAGCTCCTAAAGACTGGAACAGCAATCCGATCAAGCTCCACTACTGCTAGGATCCACCGTAGGACCTGAGGGTTGGGAAAAAGATAAAAACAACGGGGTCAGACATAAGTCTGAGCGAGTCCTATAACTTTAACAATACAATCGTTAAAGTAACCAGAGAAGACATAAACTGATATACGGTAACATATAGGGATGAATGGCTACCCTAAGCAGTCAACTAAACGAAGATAAAGGATAAAGACGCATCTACCCTCCCTAAGGTAAATTACTAAACTGCACCACACCAGTCGTTCCTAACTTAAAGGTTGATCCCACCCAAGGACTTATAAAATTTACTAATTAGTACCTGCGTACCCCTAGGTGACCAAGTAGGCGCCACGGGGCCCTACAATCCACTAGGTGTACACACTACTTCCCATTCGATCGGCTCCCTAACGTAGATACCCGTGCTGGCCCCACCGTGGGATGTATCATTCCCCAATGTGGCAACCTGATGAAACTAAAGGTGCACGGCTTATATCTACTCGATGCAACAACGGCTTACCTACCAGCCCGGGCCCACTCACGCATATGAAGCCCGTTGGACTTGCGTTGCCACCGCTAACCCGTTTGCCTCTTACAGTCAAGCCCAGTATGCGTGTCCCGTCCTCGACATGGGTCGAGCCCACAAAGATACGTATGGGTTACTGATTGAAATGGGCCTCCACAAGCTACCCACCTAAGCTTGTCCCTTTTTCTAGTATATCCCACTTAACCCTTTAATCATGTTTTAATTACATGTTCCATTTTGGTTAAGTATTCTAATCGTATTTTCTATTGCCACCCAAGGCAACCACTAGATTTTCTCATGCCACCCGAGGCACCCACTTAACCCCTCATGTCCCTCTACATGCTAATGTGGTTAAGTGTTTCTTAATTAATTAATTAAGAACGTAACCTTTGTAAAGACCTCTCACATTAGACTGTCTTTTATGACCGCTGGTTAAGCCGGTTGGGTCCGGGCAGCCTTATGTCATAACAGAGTCTAACCTCGTGTCTTTACATTAATTACGTATTTAGTTTGTGCCTAAGACCTCTCACATTGGGCTAACATTTGTAGCAACTGGTTAAGCCGGTTGGGTCCGGGCAGTTTTACGCTACAACTGAGTCCAACCTCGTGTCTTAGTCAATTAATTACACCTAATTAATCACCCTCATAATTCTATATTAATTATCCCTAATTAATCAAGTTTTCTTAACATGGGTAGACCTAACTCAATAGGTAAATTCCCATGGGGTAGACCTAACTCAATAGGTAAATTCCCAACACATAGTATGGGTACACCTAACCAAATAGGCAAATTCCCATACTATGTTTATTTATTTTGTGTTATGCATAATTATATTAATTTCACACAATCTTATTAACTTATGCATTTAATTACCCCATCGTTCCCACGTAATTTCGTTCATGATATAACACATATAAAAGGTGTCAACTTGCATATGAATGAACATGTTTCAAAGGTGCCATCTTGCATATTAACAAACACATAACTTGCATATGAACTTGCATAACATGTCACATAACTTGCATATAATATGTCACATAACTTACATATTCATTTTGCATAACAAACTTGCATATTAGCTTATAGACTTGCATAATGTGTCATCATGAACTTGCATATTAATAAACATGTAACTTGCATATTTACATACATGTAACTTGCATATTAACAAACATGTAACTTGCATATAAAGAAACATGTAACTTGCATATTTACATACATGTAACTTGCATATTAACAAACATGTAACTTGCATATTAACAAACATGTAACTTGCATATTTACATACATGTAACTTGCATATTAACAAACATGTAACTTGCATATTTACATACATGTAACTTGCATAGCATATTACCATGAACTTGCATAACATGCATATGATTACATAGCCCACAACTTGCATATTTAGCATCATGCAAACATAACATACATCCTATTAAACTTGCATAAGCTTACATACTCAACATGCATAAACATAAGATTAATGCTAACATCATATCATATGATTCAAAGCTCATTAACCCACATACAAAACCATAAATCTCATCACATCTCATCTAATTAGTTTACCAAAAGATCATCAAAGTGATAGAAACTCACAACTAGCAACTTTGAACACCAAATGAAGAAGATTAAGATGCTAAGAAGGGATTAGAAGTTGATTAGAGAGTGATTAGTATGCAACCCTCTTCATAAAATTAGTGGAGGCCATGAGAGCTAGCATTTTGCCATAGTTTAGTCACTAGGTTTAATTATGAATGAATTAGGGTAGGTTAGGGTCTTATTTATAGATTAGGCAAGTGTTTTAGGCCATAGGATTAACCCTAGATTCAATCCAAGCCATCAAAGCATGTCTTGGGGAAGAAGTCAAGTGTAGGAACCATCTAGGGCCTTTAGATTAAAGATGGACCATGAGAACCATTCAAATGCAAAATCTGCACTTGAGCGAATCGGCCCACGGGTTGACAGCCAAACACCCTGGATTAACCCCTAGTCGACCCAGCGGGCTCGGGTCGACTTCAAAAATCGGCCGGTTCGGTTATTCCCCTCTCCCAATTCGCTGTTTTGAGCATTTTTGCATATTTATTTATTAAATTTTCAATTATATATATATATATATATATATATATCAATATATATATATATATATATATATATATATGTCTACACAACCCATTTCACTTAATTAAGTATACTTTAATTTGGGAATTTTCGTGAAACTTCGCGAGGCCATATCTTGGTCATACGGACTCCGATTTTCGAAAACTCGGACTCTATTTCGCGTATTTTTCCGAGACGAACGCAATGGCATAGCCCGTTTCCCTTGATTCCCATTTTAGAATTAAATTCTGCCTCGATTTATGTTATTACAGGTTATTGAAAATACGGGTTGTTACATTCTCCCCTCCTTAAAGGATTTCGTCCCCGAAATCTTCAAGTTAGGAAGAACGTATCCTACCATCCAATCATCCATCTACTCAAAGCATCATCCACGAGCAATCATTGTCCTTACAAGATTCTAAATGCTGGATGGATATATGCAAAAGTGTGTGTATATGTACTTACCTAATGCGAAAATCAGGCGGTTACTGATACAGTAAACCTCCTTAATGCAAACCATGATAGTGCCATGCATCCAATATGTATGCGAAACCCTATTGACACATACAAATTTCTACATGCGTGCACAACCATACACAAAAATGCATCATCCATATGATAACACAGCCATGATACATCCATCAATCTAACTACCACATCCATTTATGCAATATGCAACATGAAGTGACTGAGCCGATCTAGTGCCTAATGTGTGTGTATATGCATCCACGAGCAACCACTAGCAAACAATTGCATCCATATGCATCCATCAACCATAACATGTTTCAAACACATGTTTCAACCATAGGTTTTACCCTATCTAAAGGTCATAGGTATTAGCGAGAGGATATACTAAAGATAAGATAAGTACTAGACAAGCAATAAAGGAGAAGTTAAAAGACATACTCTCAAAAAGAAATGGATACAAAGAACGCATCTTTGCTTCCGTCTCCCAAGTAGCATTGCTTTCGTCATCTCCCCATTGCACTTTAACTAGCTGAACTTCTCTGTTCCTCAACTTCCTAGTTTCTGACCCAAGGATGCGAGTAGGAGCTCGTCGAATCGTCGCATCACGCTCTACCTCTATATCTCTAAGCAAGCTCGGCTCTACCACCTCCGCGGTCTCATGTAAGCACTTCCTCAAATGTGATACATGGAATACATCATGAACACCACTAAGTCTGTCGGGCAACTCCACCCTATATGCCATCCGTCCAATCCTTTCCTTAATAGGAAACGGCCCAACAAATCTCGGTGCTAACTTCCCTACGGACCCAAAGCGAACAACATTTCTCAATGGAGATACTTTGACAAAAACCATGTCCCCAACCTCAAACTCAAGATCCGTCCTTCTCCGATCCGCATAAGATTTCTGTCTATCTTGCGCTGCTTTCATCCTTTTTCGAATTAAATCAATCTTCTCTGAAGTCTCTCTAACCATATCCGGCCCAAGCAAGATCTTATCCGTAGATTCCCACCAACATGTAGGAGATCGACAAGGCCTTCCATAAAGAGCTTCGAAAGGAGCCATACCAATACTGGACTGAAAGCTGTTATTATATGCGAACTCCACCAAAGGAAGATGTTCTTCCCATGTACCTCCAAAATCCAAGATACAAAGCCTCAAAAGATCTTCTAAGATACGGTTCACCCTCTCAGTCTGACCGTCCGTCTGAGGATGATATGCGGTGCTCAAACACAACTGAGTCCCTACCGCCTCTTGCAAACTTCTCCAAAACTCACTAGTGAAAATAGGATCTCGATCACTCACAATGCTGGATGGTACGCCATGCAATCTAACAATCTCTCTAACATAGACTGAAGCAAGCCATGGAGCGGTCCTCTTACTCTTTACGGGTATAAAATGGGCACTCTTGGTAAGTCTGTCTACCACAACCCAAATTCCCGTATTGCCCTTCCTCGATCTCGGTAACCCGTCGATGAAATCCATCGAGACACTATCCCACTTCCACTGTGGAACTTCCAATGGGTGTAGCAACCCACCGGGTTTCCTTTGCTCCACTTTAACTTGTTGGCACACTAAGCATCTAGCCACATACTCGGCCACATCTTTCTTCATACCGGCCCAGAAGAAAACTCTCTTCATGTCTTGGTACATTTTGTCTCCACCGGGATGAATAGTCATTCTTGAACGATGTGCATCATCCAAAATAGCCTTCTTCAAACCCTCATCTTGCGGTACACAAAGTCTACCGTCTCTATGCAACCATCCCTTATCATCTATGGTGTATCTACCCAAATGGCTGGACGACTCCCCTCTTATAAGCTTCTCTACCAACACAACCAACTGTGGGTCGTCTCGCTGAGCCTCGCCAATCCGTCTCAAAAGAGTAGGTCTAACCTCCAAGGATGCCAACAAACCAGGTACAAAATCAACAGAAGGTCTGAAGTCAAACAAAGAAAGAAACTCCAAGCTTCGTCGTTCCACGAACAATGGACTCAAAGATAGCCTTTTTCTACTTAAGGCGTCTGCCACCACGTTACCCTTACCAGGGGTATACGCTATCTCGAAATCATAGGATGCTAAGAACTCCATCCACCTTTGCTGTCTTAAGTTTAAATCCTTCTGAGAGAATAAGTACTTCAATGATTTATGGTCGGTGAACAACTCGAATCTCTCACCAAGAAGATAATGGCGCCAAGACTTAAGTGCGAAAACAATCGCGGCCAACTCTAGATCATGGGTAGGGTAATTCTTCTCATGCACTCTCAATTGTCTCCCTCCATAGGCTATTACCCTTCCCTCCTGCATCAAGACTGCGCCTAATCCTGTTCCACAAGCATCGGTATAAACAACAAACGGCTTACTCCCATCCGGGAGCACTAAAACTGGAGCGGTGGTCAAAGCTCTTTTTAACCGTCGGAAAGCATCATCACAATCTACATCCCACGAGAAAACCAGATTCTTTTTCGTCAAGCGGGTTAATGGGGCTGATATCTTCGCGAAGTCTTTGATGAACTTCCTATAATATCCTGCCAACCCCAAGAAACTTCTTACCTCGGTAGCATTTCTAGGAACTTTCCAATCCTGGATAGATACTATCTTTGCGGGATCCACAGCTATCCCTTCCTTAGAGACCACATGCCCTAAGAATCGCACTTCTCTTCTCCAAAAATGGCATTTAGAGAATTTAGCTTTAAGACTATGCGCTCGAAGAGTCTCCAACACTTCCTTGAGATGTAAGGCATGCTCTTCTTCATTCTTGGAAAAGACCAAGATGTCATCCACAAAAACTACTACAAACTTATTCAGATACTCTCTGAACACTCTACTCATGAGATCAACAAAGTATGCGGGGGCGTTTGTCAACCCAAATGGCATCACTAGCCACTCATAAAAACCATCCGGAGTCCGGAAAGCAGTCTTCTCTATACTGTCCTCCGCCACTCTTAACTGATGAAACCCTGTAGCTAAGTCCATCTGCGAAAATACTGACGCGCCAACCAACTGATCAAAGAGATCATCTATCCTCGGTAATGGGTGTCTATTCTTCTTCGTGAGCTTATTAAGTTCTCTATAATCCACACAAAGTCTGAGGGACCCATCCGCCTTCGTGGCAAACACTACTGGAGCTCCCCACTCCGATATACTTCGCCTTATGAACCCCTTCTCAAGCAACTCCCCTACTTGCTTATGAAGTTCTCTTCTCTCACGAGGAGCCATGTGGCGTACTGGCAAAGACACTGGTTTGGCATTATCCACCAAATAAATTCGGAAATCTATCTCCCGCTTCGGAGGCAAACCCTTTACTTCTTCAAACACATCCGGATATTCCCGGACTACTCTGACAAAACACAAACTCTCGACCGAAGCATCGAGCGATTCAAGATAACTTAGCAAAACAGATTCCATGGGATTGCAAGAGATCTCGAGAGTGTTACCCAAGCGGGTCATGAGCCTGACAACTCTCCTTTCGCAATCAAGAACGGCACCATTACTGGATAACCAGTCCATGCCCAAGATCAACCCATAGCCCGTGAAGCCCAATACAAAAGCATCACATCTAAACTCAACGCTAAGTATAGAAATCTTCAAACCCAAACATATCATAGACAGATATATGGAGCCCCCAATTGGGTTTGAGACAACCAAGGGATCATCAACTAGACTGGTGTCTAAGTGCAGTGACTCAACTAACGATGATGAGATAAAAGAATGCGATGCGCCAGAGTCAAACAAAGTACGAACTGGATGATCAAACAGAAAAACCAGACTTTCAACGGAAATAGTTCTACCTCTCTGCTGAATCGGTGGAACTGAGAGAACCTGAACTTGCCCCCCTGACTGAGGTGGTGCTATAAGAGCTTGCACCTGGCCTCCTGAGGTAGACCCCGTCTTCTGCCCCTTCTTTGGGCAGTTTTTCACAAGATGCCCTGCTTCACCACAATGAAAGCAACCGGTCTTCTTCTTTTTGCGACAATCCTTACTAAGGTGTCCTGGTGTTCCACAATTGAAGCACTTCTTCTTCGTCTTCTTTTTGTCACCATTGCCTTTTCCGCCCTTGCCTTGTTGTTGTTGTTGCGGTTTCTTCTGATCCCCCTTTTTCTCTGGTGCCTTAGAATTCTTATCATCCTCATGCATAAGTGCCATGTAGACAAGCTTCTCAAAAGTGGCCCCCATAGGAATGTGAGTCATAGCTATTCCTTGCAATGGTTCGTTCAAGCCTCTAACGAACCTCAAAGCCTTCTTCTCCGGTGTATTCACCAACTCTATGCCAAACCTTGCTAATTGATTGAATTTGTTGACATATTCTTTCACCGTGAGATTCCCTTGCTTCAAATTCAAGAACTTCTCCATAAACAGATTCTCTTCCGCCCTTGAGAGAAACTTAGCCCCAAACCTTTGCTTAAAATCTGCCCAAGAGTCAACAGGGCGTTCTCCATTAGTGACCTCCCACCAGAATGAGGCCTCTCCCTTCATTAACCAAGCCGCCAACTTGACTTTCTTTCCCTCTTCCACTTCAAAGATATCTAGCAACTCTTCCACTTCCTTAAGCCAATCTCTAGCCTCTACGAAAGTCTCTGAACCAAGAAAAGGTTTTCCTCCTATAGCCTTGAACTCCTTGCAAACCTTAGCAAAATTATCCACTCTAGGCTGAGGAGGAGGAGCGGTTGTCTCTGGTGTAGTAGCATTGGCCGGACCCGCAGCCGCGGCCCTAGCCTCTTGCAACCTCCTATACCATAGTGGTATAACTAAACCCTCCGGGATGTTAAGATCTTCAGCCATGCTGAAACGAAAGAGGAAAGATTCAAAAAGGAGATTCCGAAAGATAAAGATATGGCTATTGGGGATTATGCTTTTCTTTTTCAAAAACTTTTTCTCTTAGAAGACATGCTTTTAAAAATACTTTCTTCGAAAATACTCTTAGAAAATAGTTTTTCTCAAAAATTTTATCTGTTCTGGTAACCTTAAGCTCTGATACCACGTGTAACACCCCACTCCCGCTATGATCACTCACTAAGGGAATGCCATAGCATCGGTGGAGTATTTTAGTGAATATAGAACAGAAAAATTACAACAAGACAGATATAAATAGTACTTGAAATTTTAAAACATCATCTCATAACAGCGGAAGTAAAACATGTCTGGTTACATCATAAAACCACAATAAAGGTCAAGTACAATATCCATCAAAATAAAGAAGTACATAATCCCACTCTCATACAATAGCCAAACAAAAGAAAAGATAACTGGATAACTGGAGCTTTACATCTATCCAAGCTCCTAAAGACTGGAACAGCAATCCGATCAAGCTCCACTACTGCTAGGATCCACCGTAGGACCTGAGGGTTGGGAAAAAGATAAAAACAACGGGGTCAGACATAAGTCTGAGCGAGTCCTATAACTTTAACAATACAATCGTTAAAGTAACCAGAGAAGACATAAACTGATATACGGTAACATATAGGGATGAATGGCTACCCTAAGCAGTCAACTAAACGAAGATAAAGGATAAAGACGCATCTACCCTCCCTAAGGTAAATTACTAAACTGCACCACACCAGTCGTTCCTAACTTAAAGGTTGATCCCACCCAAGGACTTATAAAATTTACTAATTAGTACCTGCGTACCCCTAGGTGACCAAGTAGGCGCCACGGGGCCCTACAATCCACTAGGTGTACACACTACTTCCCATTCGATCGGCTCCCTAACGTAGATACCCGTGCTGGCCCCACCGTGGGATGTATCATTCCCCAATGTGGCAACCTGATGAAACTAAAGGTGCACGGCTTATATCTACTCGATGCAACAACGGCTTACCTACCAGCCCGGGCCCACTCACGCATATGAAGCCCGTTGGACTTGCGTTGCCACCGCTAACCCGTTTGCCTCTTACAGTCAAGCCCAGTATGCGTGTCCCGTCCTCGACATGGGTCGAGCCCACAAAGATACGTATGGGTTACTGGTTGAAATGGGCCTCCACAAGCTACCCACCTAAGCTTGTCCCTTTTTCTAGTATATCCCACTTAACCCTTTAATCATGTTTTAATTACATGTTCCATTTTGGTTAAGTATTCTAATCGTATTTTCTATTGCCACCCAAGGCAACCACTAGATTTTCTCATGCCACCCGAGGCACCCACTTAACCCCTCATGTCCCTCTACATGCTAATGTGGTTAAGTGTTTCTTAATTAATTAATTAAGAACGTAACCTTTGTAAAGACCTCTCACATTAGACTGTCTTTTATGACCGCTGGTTAAGCCGGTTGGGTCCGGGCAGCCTTATGTCATAACAGAGTCTAACCTCGTGTCTTTACATTAATTACGTATTTAGTTTGTGCCTAAGACCTCTCACATTGGGCTAACATTTGTAGCAACTGGTTAAGCCGGTTGGGTCCGGGCAGTTTTACGCTACAACTGAGTCCAACCTCGTGTCTTAGTCAATTAATTACACCTAATTAATCACCCTCATAATTCTATATTAATTATCCCTAATTAATCAAGTTTTCTTAACATGGGTAGACCTAACTCAATAGGTAAATTCCCATGGGGTAGACCTAACTCAATAGGTAAATTCCCAACACATAGTATGGGTACACCTAACCAAATAGGCAAATTCCCATACTATGTTTATTTATTTTGTGTTATGCATAATTATATTAATTTCACACAATCTTATTAACTTATGCATTTAATTACCCCATCGTTCCCACGTAATTTCGTTCATGATATAACACATATAAAAGGTGTCAACTTGCATATGAATGAACATGTTTCAAAGGTGCCATCTTGCATATTAACAAACACATAACTTGCATATGAACTTGCATAACATGTCACATAACTTGCATATAATATGTCACATAACTTACATATTCATTTTGCATAACAAACTTGCATATTAGCTTATAGACTTGCATAATGTGTCATCATGAACTTGCATATTAATAAACATGTAACTTGCATATTTACATACATGTAACTTGCATATTAACAAACATGTAACTTGCATATAAAGAAACATGTAACTTGCATATTTACATACATGTAACTTGCATATTAACAAACATGTAACTTGCATATTAACAAACATGTAACTTGCATATTTACATACATGTAACTTGCATATTAACAAACATGTAACTTGCATATTTACATACATGTAACTTGCATAGCATATTACCATGAACTTGCATAACATGCATATGATTACATAGCCCACAACTTGCATATTTAGCATCATGCAAACATAACATACATCCTATTAAACTTGCATAAGCTTACATACTCAACATGCATAAACATAAGATTAATGCTAACATCATATCATATGATTCAAAGCTCATTAACCCACATACAAAACCATAAATCTCATCACATCTCATCTAATTAGTTTACCAAAAGATCATCAAAGTGATAGAAACTCACAACTAGCAACTTTGAACACCAAATGAAGAAGATTAAGATGCTAAGAAGGGATTAGAAGTTGATTAGAGAGTGATTAGTATGCAACCCTCTTCATAAAATTAGTGGAGGCCATGAGAGCTAGCATTTTGCCATAGTTTAGTCACTAGGTTTAATTATGAATGAATTAGGGTAGGTTAGGGTCTTATTTATAGATTAGGCAAGTGTTTTAGGCCATAGGATTAACCCTAGATTCAATCCAAGCCATCAAAGCATGTCTTGGGGAAGAAGTCAAGTGTAGGAACCATCTAGGGCCTTTAGATTAAAGATGGACCATGAGAACCATTCAAATGCAAAATCTGCACTTGAGCGAATCGGCCCACGGGTTGACAGCCAAACACCCTGGATTAACCCCTAGTCGACCCAGCGGGCTCGGGTCGACTTCAAAAATCGGCCGGTTCGGTTATTCCCCTCTCCCAATTCGCTGTTTTGAGCATTTTTGCATATTTATTTATTAAATTTTCAATTATATATATATATATATATCAATATATATATATATATATATCTACACAACCCATTTCACTTAATTAAGTATACTTTAATTTGGGAATTTTCGTGAAACTTCGCGAGGCCATATCTTGGTCATACGGACTCCGATTTTCGAAAACTCGGACTCTATTTCGCGTATTTTTCCGAGACGAACGCAATGGCATAGCCCGTTTCCCTTGATTCCCATTTTAGAATTAAATTCTGCCTCGATTTATGTTATTACAGGTTATTGAAAATACGGGTTGTTACAGCCTCTTACAGTCAAGCCCAGTATGCGTGTCCCGTCCTCGACTTGGGTCGAGCCCACAAAGATACGTATGGGTTACTGGTTGAAACGGGCCCCCATTACTTGACACAAGCTATCCACCTAAGCTTGGTCCTCTCTAGTACATCCCACTTAACCCACTTCTTATTCATGTTTCAATTACATGTTTCATATTTTGGTTAAGTGTTTCTAATCGTATTTCCAAATGCCACCCAAGGCACCCACTAGATTCCACATGCCACCCAAGGCACCCACTTAACCCCCTAATGTCCCACTACATGCTTATCTGGTTAAGTGTTTCTTAATTCATTAAGACCGTAACCTTATAAAGACCTCTCACATTAGACTGACATTTGTGGCAGCTGGATTTGCCGGGTGGGTCCGGGCAGTCTTACACCACAAAAGTGCCTAACCTCGTGTCTTTACAACTGTTACGTATTTAGTTTGTGCCTAAGACCTCTCACATTAGACTGGCATTTGTGGCAGCTGGATTTGCCAGGCGGGTCCGGGCAGTCTTACACCACAAAAGAGTCTAACCTCGTGTCTTAAACGATTAATTACTCCTAATTAATCATTCCCTAATTTGAATTACTTTCCCTATTCAAATATCAATCAATTCCAAATTTAACGATGTCCATAATTGACTCAATTATGTACACCCAATTATGGTATGTAAAATCATACCAATTTTCACCACAATTATATTTTATGCCTTTTAAGGCATTTATGCCAATTAAATATTTTTTAATATTATCCCCTTTACCCCACGTAGTACGTTTGTTCGTTTAACATAAAATTTTATGTTAGACTCGAATAGTCTAACTCATGGAATAAAGAGAAAACATCATAATATACACATAATTAAAACATGAATCTAACATAGGGGTGAACTTGCATATGTGAATGATGTTTTACAACTAAAACTTGCATAGGCCAAAACTACAACTTGCATAAACAACATATGTCATGGATCTAATCTAAAGGTGTGAACTTGATGAGAAAATGGCCACAAACTTGCATAAATAACATATGTCAGAGATCTATATCTAAGGTGTTAATTTGCATAGGCAATACCCCTAAACTTGCATAACATGATTCATGTATTCATACAACTTACATGTGCGATTTATACATCATAACAAGGGTGTAAACTTGCATCTAACATGTAAAGTATCATGTAAAATTTAGCATAAACTCACACATGTCATAGCCTAACTTTCAATTAAATTTTCACATAAACTAGGTGTCATAATCATGTAAGTTCACATATAATTCTACCCAACTTGTATATGATTCATGTTTGAACCAAAATCTAAACTTGCATACATATGATTTATCATATGAGTCAATATAACAAACTAGCATAAGAAACATGATGATTCAACTAGACATAAGCCAATCATAGGATTATAACATGGGTGATAGCATCATAACTTTGCATCGTAGATGATAGCATCATAACATAATATCATAGAATTACAACACAATTCTAAAACATAATTACAACATGCAATCAACAATTCATATCATATCCAAATTATCCGCATTATAACTCAATCCAATTCCTTTATTAACTATTTTGTTAAAACTATCGAACTCACAACTCAAAAGCAGTCTTGAATTCTGAATTCTGAATTCTGGAGTTGAATTAGTGCTCCTTTGAAGAAGATTCGCTGTTAAGGTTGAGTAGTTCTGATTTGGTTGATGTTCTTCCTCTTTAATTTGGTGGCGGTTGCTCTAGGGTTCAAGACAACAGCATGACGACCATAGTTTCAATTTTAATTCTGATTTAGGGTTTGAGTCTATGGGTCTTTTTATAGAGTTATGAATTAATTTAAGCCATCGGATGTTCTTAGGGTTAATCAAAACCATTCGGTCATGATAGGGTGATGAGTCAGCCCTAATGACTCAGCAAGGAGTCAGAAAGGGCTCAACAACATGGGTCAGCCTGAACCTGAAAGCTGTGCAGGCTTTTGCCTCGGCCTGGGCGCACTTGGTAGGTGCGCCAGTGTTAATTTGTATTGCCGCACTTCCCAAGTGCGCCGGTTCATTTTTTTTCCTCTTTTTCCACCAATCTTCGTTCGTCCATAACTCCTTCTTCCAGTACCCGTTTTCCGCAAACTCGGACTCTATTTCAACCAGAATTCCGAGACGAACACAATGGTGCAACCCCATTCCTTTAATTCTCACATCTGAGATTAATTATTCTTTATTTTAGTTAATTCTATTATTCCAAAATCCGGGGGGTTACATTCTCCCCTCCTTAAAGGATTTCGCCCCCAAGTCTCCAAGTTAAGGAGAATCAACCATCTACTCAACCATCAAACACGGGCATCCATTGTCCTTATGAAATTTCTAATGTTGTATGAACATATGCAAGAAGTGTGTGTATATGTTCCTTATCTAATGCAAAATCAGGCGGTCTACTGATTCAGTTGACCTCCTTAATGCAAACCATGATAGTGCCATGCGTCCATTATGTATGCGAAAGAACCCTATCGATACATATTATTTCTACATGTGTGCACAACCATTCACCAAAATGCAACATCCATATGATGGTACAACCATTATAAATCCATTACTTAAATATGTACACACATTTATATGCAATATGAAGTGACTGAGACGATCTAGTGCCTAAAGTGTGTGTATGTGCATCCACGAGCAACCACTAGCAAACACTTACATCCACTTGCATCCATCATACATAACATGTCTCAAACACAAGTTTCAACCATAAGACTACCCTATCTAAAGGTCAAAGATACTAGCGAGAGGACATACTAAAGATAAGATAAGTACAAGATAAGCGATTAAGGGAAATTAAAAGACATACCCTCGAAAAGAAAAGGGTATAATGAACGCATCTTCGCTTCCGTCTCCCAAGTAGTGTTGCTCTCATCATCTCCCCATTGCACTTTGACCTCTCGATTCCTCAACTTCTTAATTTCCGACCCAATAATGCACGTAGGAGCTCGTCGAATCGTCGCATCACGCTCGATCTCAACCTCTCTAAGCAAGCTCGGCTCTACCACTTCCGCGGTCTCATGCAAGCACTTCCTCAAATGTGATACATGGAATACGTCGTGTACACCACTAAGTCTCTCGGGCAACTCCACTCTATACGCCATCTGCCCAATCCTTTCCTTAATAGGAAACGTCCCTACAAACCTTGGTGCTAACTTTCCAATGGACCCAAAGCGAATGACATTCCATAATGGAGACACCTTGACAAAGACCATATCCCCAACGTCAAACTTAAGATCTGACCTCCTCTTGTTCGCATAAGATTTATGTCTATCTTGCGCCGTCTCCATCCTTCTTCGAATCAAATCGATCTTTTCCGAAGTCTCTCTAACCATATCGGGTCCAAGCAAGATCTTATCTGTAGACTCCCACCAACATGTAGGCGAACGACACGGTCGTCCGTAAAGAGCCTCGAACGGTGCCATGCCAATGCTAGACTGAAAGCTATTGTTATATGCGAACTCTACCAACGGAAGATGTTCCTCCCATGTACCTCCGAAATCTAAGACACACAACCTTAATAAGTCCTCTAGAATACGATTCACCCTCTCGGTCTGGTCGTCCATCTGAGGATGATATGCGGTGCTCAAACATAACTGAGTCCCTACCGCCTCTTGCAAGCTTTTCCAAAATTCGCTAGTGAAGATAGGATCGCGTCGCTCACTATGCTAGAAGGAACACCGTGCAAACGAATTATTTCTCGAATGTATATGGAGGCTAACCATGGAGCAGTCCTCTTACTCTTCACGGGAATGAAATGGGCGCTCTTAGTAAGTCTGTCTACTACGACCCAAATCCCCGTATTACCCTTTCTCGATCTCGGTAATCCGTCAATAAAGTCCATCGAGACGCTTTCCCACTTCCATTGTGGGACCTCCAATGGGTGAAGCAATCCACCGGGCTTCTTTTGCTCTTCTTTTACTTGTTGGCACACCAAGCATCTAGCGACATACTCAGCCACATCTTTCTTCATGCCGGCCCAAAAGTAAACTCGTCTCATGTCCATGTACATCTTGTCCCCGCCGGGATGAATGGTCATCTTCGAACGATGGGCATCATCAAGAATGGTCTTCCTCAGATTCTCGTCCCGTGGTACACAAAGTCTACCGTCCCTACGCATAGGGTATACCTACGGAGATGGCTCGATGACTCCCCTCCTTTGAGATTTTCTACTAACTCAACCAACTGTAGGTCGTCTCGCTGTGCCTCACCAATCCGTCCCAGAAGCGCAGGTCTGACCTCTAAGGATGCTAGTAAACCGGGTACAAAGTCAATGGAAGGTGTAAAGTCAAACGTAGAGACGAACTCTAAACTTCGTCGCTCAACAAACAAAGGACTCAAGGACAACCTTTTTCTACTTAAGGCATCTGCCACCACATTACCCTTGCCAGGGGTATATGCTATCTCGAAGTCGTAGGATGCTAAGAACTCCATCCACCTTTGCTGCCTTAAGTTCAAGTCCTTCTGAGAGAATAAGTATTTTAGCGATTTGTGGTTAGTGAACAATTCGAATTTCTCGCCAAGAAGATAATGACACCAAGACTTAAGCGCGAAGACAATAGAGGCCAACTCTAGGTCATGTGTAGGGTAATTTCTTTCATGCACTCTCAACTGCCTTCCACCATAGGCTATTACCCTTCCCTCTTGCATTAAGACTGTACCTAGTCCTGTCCCACAAGCGTCGGTATAAACGGTAAATGGCTTACTCCCATCTGGAAACACTAAGACTGGGGCTGTGGTCAAAGCTCTCTTTAAACGTTGGAACGCATCATCACAATCTACGTCCCACGCGAAAACTAAGTTCTTCTTCGTCAAGCGTGTTAATGGAGCTGATATTTTTGCGAAGTTTTTGATAAACTTCCTATAGTAGCCAGCCAACCCTAAGAAACTTCTCACCTCGGTAGCATTTTTAGAAACCTTCCAATCTTGGATGGCCACTATCTTCGCGGGATCCACGGCTATCCCTTCTTTGGAAACCACGTGCCCTAAGAATCGCACTTCTTTCCTCCAAAAGTGACATTTAGAAAATTTTGCTTTAAGGCTATGCGCTCGAAGAGTCTCCAACACTTCCCTAAGATGTAGGACATGCTCTTCTTCACTTTTAGAAAAGATCAAGATGTCGTCCACAAAGACTACCACGAATCTATTAAGGTACTCCCTAAACACCCTACTCATCAAGTCAACAAAGTATGCGGGGGCGTTTGTCAAACCGAAGGGCATCACAAGCCACTCGAAGAAACCATCTGGAGTCCTAAAAGCAGTCTTGTCTATGCTATCCTCAGCCACTCTCAACTGATGGAAACCCATGGCTAAGTCCAACTGTGAAAACACTGAGGCGCCAACTAACTGATCGAAGAGATCGTCAATCCTCGACAGTGGATGTCTATTCTTCTTAGTAAGCTTATTAAGTTCTCTATAGTCCACACAAAGTCTAAGGGACCCATCCTCCTTCGTGGCAAACACTACTGGAGCACCCCACTCTGATATACTACGTCTGATGAACCCCTTCTCAAGCAATTCTTTCACTTGCTTACTGAGTTCTCTTCTCTCTCTTGGAGCCATGTGGCGCACTGGCAATGCAACTGGCTTTGCATTGTCCACTAGATATATTCGAAAGTCTATCTCACGTTTTGGGGGTAAACCCCTCATCGAAGACATCAGCATATTCACGGACTATGGAAACAGAATGTAAATCATCATCGGATGCGTCAAGGGATTCTAGGTAACTATGCATTACTGGACCTCTAGGATCACAAGAAATATCAAGGGTCTTTCCAGAACGAGTCAACAATCTAACTACCCTTCTTTCACAATCTAGGATGGCCCCATATCTAGTTAGCCAATCCATACCTAGAATTAAACCGTAGCCCATGAAGCCAAGAACAAAAGCGTTGCACTCAAACTCAACGCCCAAGATAAACACTCTCAAATCCTGACAAATCATAGAAAGATGAGCCGAACCACCAATGGGATTTGAGACTACTAAGGGATCAGTAACTAGACTAGTATCAAGGTGCAGTGTTTCAACTAATGATGTAGAAATAAACGAAAGCGATGCGCCAGAATCGAATAAAGTATGAGCAGGATGATCAAACAGAAAAACTAAACTTTCAACGAAAATTGCTCTACCTCGTTCTTGCAGCGGTGGGACCATGAGAGCCTGAACTTGTCCCCTTGCCTGCCCTGGTGCTATAAGAGCTTGCACCTGTCCTCCCGAGGTAGACCCTGCCCTCTGCCCTTTCTTTGGGCAGTCCTTAATAAGATGTCCCGCTTCGCCACAGTGGAAACAACCAGTCTTCTTTTTCTTCCTACAATCTTTGCTTAGATGGCCGGGTGTCCCACAGTTAAAGCATTTCTTCTTCCCCTTAGCATTGTTGCCTTTGCCACCTTTCTTGTTCTATTGTTGCTGTTGCGAATTCTTTTGATCCCCTTTCTTCTCGGGTGCCTTATTAGCATTGGCGCCCTTCTCCTCTTCATGCATGAGTGCCATGTCAACTAACCTCTCAAAGGTAGCCCCCATGGTAATGTGGGTCATAGCTAACCCATGAAGCGGCTCGTTTAAACCCTTAACAAACCTTAGAGCCTTCTTTTCTGGAGTGTTCACCAAGTCTAAGCCAAACCTTGCCAATTGGTTGAATTTGTTAACGTACTCTTTCACTGATAGATTCCCTTGCTTCAGTGACAAAAACCTTTCCATGTATAGATTCTCTTCAACCCGTGAGAGAAAATTCGCCTCAAACTTCTGCCTAAAATCTAGCCATGTATCGAGTGGACGTTCCCCATTAGTGACCTCCCACCAAAACGAGGCCTCATCCTTCATTATCCAGGCAGCTAGCTGGACTTTTCTACCATCATCCACTTCAAAAATTCCAAACAATTCTTCCACCTCCTTTAGCCAGTTACGAGCTTCAACAAATGTCTCCGTCCCGTGAAAAGGTTTTCCACCCGTTGCTCTAAAGTCCTTACATATCTTTGCAAAATTATCGACACGAGGAGGAGGACGAGGAGGAACATTTGCTGGACCTGCAGTGGCGGCCCTAGCCTCGAGATATTGACGAAACCAACCGAGCACATGAACACCCTCTGGTATCCCAGACGCTTCAGACATGCTGAAACGAAAAAGGAAAGATTCAATACAAAAAGGACTGAAGGAAAGATATATGGCTCTTTGGGTTATGCTTTCTAAAATATACTTTTCTCTTGAAAATACTTTCCTTAAAACATACTTTTGAAAGTACTTCTTTATAAAAATTGCTTTGAAAAAAATAGTTTCTCAAAATTCATATCTGTTCTGGTAACCTTTAGCTCTGATACCACGTGTAACACCCCACGTCCATTAATGTCACTCACAAAGGGAATGCATTAACTTCCATGGAGCATTTTAAGTGAACATAGAACAGAAAATCACAACAAGACAGATATAAAGCAGTACTTGAAAATTTATAACTTTATTTATTGCAGTAGAAGGTAAATATGTTTGGTTACATCATCAAAACCATAAACCAAAGTCAAGTACATCATATCCATCTTGATAAAACAAAGTACATAAACTGAAAGACATAATCCCCAACATCAAAATAGCCATAAATAAAGAGAAGCTGAACTTTACTTCAACGATCCAAGCAATCTTCTAAAAGAAGTCCAAAATCAAGCTCCAATGGTGCTAGTTCCAACCTGAGCACCTTTGGGGGGGGAAGAAAGAGATGGAAAAAGGGGGTTAGACATAAAGTCTGGCGAGTGTGATAATTCTAACAATATAATTAACAAAGTAACTAGGCTAAGGCATAAGTTGGAAAATAAGGAAATGACCACGAACCATTGAGTATGGCAGAGTAAATAAGGAAACAAGATGAACAACGATATCGATAAAGCGCACCTAACCCACTAAGATAATTACTAAACTACACTAACACTATAGGATAATTGCTATACTGCACGCCACTAGTATACTGCACCACCACTAGTCACCCTAAGGTTGATCCCGCCTACAGACTTAATAATGATACTGGTAGTTTCGTGCACCCCTAGCTGCCTCCATAGGTGTCGTCTGCCCCTATCTCCAATAGGTGTACTCACTACCCCCAAGCGATCGGCTCCCTAACTCGTAGATACCCGTGCTGGCCCCACAGTGGGGTGTATCACTCCCCAAAGTGGCAACCCGATACCACCAAGCATGCACGACTTATACCTACACGATGCAACAACGTCTTACCTACCAGCCCAGGTCCACACACGCATATGAACCCGTTGGACTTGCGTTGCCATCGCTAACCCGGTTTGGCCTCTTACAGTCAAGCCCAGTATGTGTGTCCCGTCCTCGACTTGGGTCGAGCCCACAAAGATACGTATGGGTTACTGGTTGAAACGGGCCCCCATTACTTGACACAAGCTATCCACCTAAGCTTAATCCCCTCTAGTACATCCCACTTAACCCAGTTCTTATTCATGTTTCAATTACATGTTTCATATTTTGGTTAAGTGTTTCTAATCGTATTTCCAAATGCCACCCAAGGCACCCACTAGATTCCACATGCCACCCAAGGCACCCACTTAACCCCCTCATGTCCCACTATATGTTTATCTGGTTAAGTGTTTCTTAATTCATTAAGACTGTAACCTCATAAAGACCTCTCACATTAGACTGACATTTGTGGAAGCTGGATTTGTCGGGCAAGTCCGGGCAGTCTTACACCATAAAAGAGCCTAACCTCGTGTCTTTACAACTGTTACGTATTTAGTTTGAGCCTAAGACCTCTCACATTAAACTGGCATTTGTGGCAGCTGGATTTGCCGGCCGGGTCCGGGCAGTCTTACACCACAAAAGAGTCTAACCTCGTGTCTTAGACGATTAATTACTCCTAATTAATCATTCCCTAATTTGAATTACTTTCCCTATTCAAATTATCAATCAATTCCAAATTTAACGATGTCCATAATTGACTCAATTATGTCCATCCATTTATGGTATGTAAAATCATACCAATTTTCACCACAATTATATTTTATGCCTTTTAAGGCATTTGTGCCAATTAAATATTTTTAATATTATCCCCTTTACCCCACGTAGTACGTTTGTTTGTTTAACGTAAACATATATGTTAGACTCGAATAGTCTAACTCATGGAATAAAGAGAAAGCATCACAATATACACATAATTAAAACATAAATCTAACATAGGGGTGAACTTGCATATGTGAATGATGTTTTACATCTAAAACTTGCATAGGCCCAAACTACAACTTGCATAAACAACATATGTCATGGATCCAATCTAAAGATGTGAACTTGATGAGAAAATGACCAAAAACTTGCATAAATAACAAATGTCAGAGATCTATATCTAAGGTGTTAATTTGCATAGGAAATACCCCTAAACTTGCATAACATGATTCATGTATTCATACAACTAACATGTGCGATTTATACATCATAACAAGGGTGTAAACTTGCATCTAACATGTAAAGTATCATGTAAAATTTAGCATAAACTCAGACATGTCATAGCCTAACTTTCAATTAAATTTTCACATAAACTAGGTGTCATAATCATGTAAGTTCACATATTATTCTACCCAATTTGTATATGATTCATGTTTGAATCAAAATCTAAACTTGCATACATATGATTTATCATATGAGTCAATATAACAAACTAGCATAAGAAACATGATGATTCAACTAGACATAAGCCAATCATAGGATTATAACATGGGTGATAGCATCATAACTTTGCATCGTAGATGATAGCATCATAACATAATATCATAGAAATTACAGCACAATTCTACAACATAATTACAACATGCAATCAACAATTCATATCATATCCAAATTATCCGCATTATAACTCAATCCAATTCATTTATTAATTATTTTGTTAAAACTATCGAACTCATAACTCAAAAGCAATCTTGAGTTCTGAATTCTGATTTCGGGATTTGAATTAGCGCTCCTTTGAAGAAGATTCGCTGTTAGGGTTGAGTAGTTCTGATTTGGTTGTTGTTCTTCCTCTTTAATTTGGTGGCGGCTGCTCTAGGGTTCAAGACAACAGCATGACGGCCATAGTTTCAATTTTAATTCTGATTTAGGGTTTGAGTCTATGGGTCTTTTTATAGAGTTATGAATTAATTTAAGCCATCGGATGTTCTTAGGGTTAATCAAAACCATTCGGTCATGATAGGGTGATGAGTCAGCCCTAATGACTCAGCAAGGAGTCAGAAAGGGCTCAACAACATGGGTCAGCCTGAACCAGAAAGCTGTGCAGGCTTTTGCCTCGTCCTGGGCGCACTTGGCAGGCGCGCCAATGTTAATTTGTACTGGCGCACTTCCCAAGTGCGCCAGTGCATTTTTTTCCTCTTTTGCCACCAATCTTCGTTCGTCCATAACTCCTTCATCCGGTACCCGTTTCCCGCAAACTCGGACTCTATTTCAACCAAAATTCCGAGACGAACACAATGGCGCAACCCCATTCCTTTAATTCTCACGTCTAAGATTAATTATTCTTTATTTTAGTTCATTCGATTATTCAAAAATCCGGGGTGTTACAGCTTGTGCTTTGTGATTTTGGAAATAAGAAATTTTGCTGCTATGAGTTTTTTCATGGATTTTGTTTCTTCCAAGAATAATGATATGTAAAACTATCAATTTTGTGCGTACTATGAAATTTAGTCTGTTATATGTGCAATTTAGCTTGTTGTTGTATTTTATGCTGAGAATAAGAGATGTTGTATTTTATGGTTGTATTATATGTGCAATTCAGTTTGTTGAAAATATCATTTATTTTGATTGATCTCAAATCATGCATCTTCTGTCAAATCAATCGAGATTTATGTTCTGCTTGTGCTTTGTGATTTTGAGAATAAGAGGTGTTGGTGTTATGTGTTGTTTTGATTGGGTTTTGGTTTCTGCCTAGAATAATTATATATGAAACTATCATTTTGTGCATTCTATGAAATTCACTTTATTATATGTGCAATTTAGCTTGTTTGAAACACCCCACCTCCGTTAAGGACACTCACAATGGGAATGCCTTAACTTTGGTGGAGGGATATAGGTATAAGACATAGAAAAATTTACAAGACAGATAAATTTAAGCAGCGGAAATTCAAACATTTATTGCATACGTAGTTCAATACAAAAGCCTTACATCAAATTGTCTCCAAATAACTTCCAAAACATTACAACATAATCTCTGTCTTGATTATTAAATAAAGAAGCATAAACCAAAAGTAAAAGTGCATAAATCCCCAAGGATAAAGTCCAAGAGCCATAGCCAAGGTGAGAGAGAGTCCAAATCATACATCTGCTATCTTGAAGCTTGCAAAGAGTCTGACTAAGCTGCAGTATTCCCTCCCTGTGGACCTAGGGGGGAAACGGAAGAAAAGAGGACAAGAGAAAATGGGTCAGACAATAAGTCTGGTAAGTCCAGTGATTACTAGTATTTAAACAAGGAAAGGGATCATGAAAGTGATAACAGAACATAGGATAATACCCTAATATAAGATAAAATGAGCATGTGATCGCACTCATTACTATAGTCTCTGCACCTACCAACTATTGGTTCAACCAGCCCCACGTGTTTATAACAAACAATCCCTTAATGATCGGCTCCTACTCGCATGTATTCATGTCCTGTGTCATTCATCCCCGCTTGACTATAGCTACCTGTGCTGGTCCAACCATGGGGTGTATCAGTCCCTCTGGTGGCAACCCGATACGATTCAAGATGCACAGTGTACACTACTGATGCCCAATGCCTGATTTTTCCACTCCGGAGTACATGCACGCCCATATACCGTCATAACCTACACTGGCCCACCAACCGTCGAGGTTTTGACCACTTATAATTCAGCCTCATAATCATGCCCCACCCTGCCTAGTTTCAGGGTACCATGATACATCTATGTGGGTTACTGCTGAAATGGGTCCCCGTTACTAGGGTTTTCTAATCAACATGTTTATTGGTTAAGTGTCCAAGTTTACCTAACCCCACCCATTCGTTTAGTTAACATGTTGAATCGGTTAAGTGTTTTCCTAATTTACTTAACCCTACCAATCCTGACTTAGCTTTAATTTATTAAAGCACCAACCACTCACATTAGATAGGTCTTGTTGTGGTCACTGGATGTGCCGGTCGGTTCCGGGCAGATTTACACCACAACTCAGTATAACCTCGGGTTCTTTTTTTTGGGCTTAATGCACTAACCACCCACATTAGACAAGTCTTGTTGTGGTCACTGGATATGCCGGTCGGTTCCGGGCAGATTTACACTACAACTCAGTCTAACCTCGGGTTAGGCATATTCGTCTTTTCTAAAATCCACATTTTTCTATATATATGTCAAATTTCTTTATGCAGATCAAATTTGATTTATTCATGCCATAATTATCCTTTGATTTTGCTTACCATAAATGGTATATCAAATATACCATTTAATGAACAAATCTATGCCATGAATTTTCATATTTTCCCATTGTTATCCCCATAGAACGTGCGTATGAATTACATGAGATGCTGGGCTAGCAAATTAGCCCAAACCCATAAACAAAAAGGGGTAATAAACAAGGAGCATAAAATAAACATAAAATAGCATACATTTAACTTATCACATGTAACTTGGCATAGATGTACCATTATCTTAACTAAACAGGCAAGGGCGAACTTGTGACTAAGTTGGATCTAATTTTCATGTAAACTTGATATGGGCCTAACATGGAGGTTTAACATATAAACCACAATTTGGCGTACTAACTTATGTATGTCAAAACATAAGAAAGCCACTATGAACATTTTTAATCACAATTTAGCATGATGTTAAAAACATAAGAGAATTACAACTCATCTTTTACAACATAATTAGATTCAACCTAACATGAATATACATGAGTGTAGATCTAACATATAAGCATGTGTTTTAGATCACAAACTTGCAATTAACCACCAATTTATAGCATGACATGTTTTACCATTTAATTGGCAAAATAAATCCATTATCCAAATCATAATAGATTTTAATAACATAAAATATGTTCGTCACCACAAGCATATAGACATGATTAATATAACATGTTCGTCGTCATAAGCATATAGACATGAAATATACAACATGTTCATCGCCATAGACATGATTAATTTCAACGATACTTTAAGATAAACGAGAATCAAATCTTATATATAAGCATCATTTTATATCCCAATTACAACATGTCATGATTTCAATCGAAAGAATGTTTAAATCTACGTAATAACCCACATACAAACTAAAAGAAATTCTCGCGTTCTGAAATCTGAATTCTGAAATTGGAGATGCCTGCCTTTGATGAAGATCGTTGAATTAGAATCGTTCTTATTTGATTTTGGATGTAAAATTTTAACTCGTCTTTGATTTGAAAATGGTGACTGCTACTCCAAGTTCTCTACTAACGGCATTTTAGTTCTAGGATTATTTTTCTGTATGTTTTTAGGTTGAACATTGAGTTGTTTATATAGAATTTCAGTTTAATTATAGCCGTCGGATGAACCTAGGGTTAATCACAGCCACTCAGACCAGATCAGGACCATCCAGAAACCCTAGTGACTCAGCAGCAAGTCATCAATCGTTCAAATTTCAGATCTGGCCGGGGGCCAGGTCGACCCCCAGGTCGACCTCAGGGGGGAGGCCGACACTAGGGTCGACCCCCTGGTCGACCTACCTGGGCGGGAATTTTCCTGCCCAGCCCGCTTCTGACTTCTATTCGAATTTGAATTTGTTTTCGAGCGGTTTGAATTTATTTGAATTTTTCTGGAAACTTCTGACAGCCATAACTTCTTCATACGTAGTCCAATTTACGCAAACTCGGACTCTATCTCAACCATAATTCCGAGATGAACACAATGGCAAAACCCGTTTCCCTTAATTCTCACATTTTAAATTAAGTATTCTAGGATTCGTTATTATAATGTTAATAGAAAGTACGGGGTGTTACATTCTCCCCTCCTTTTAGGATTTCGTCCCTGAAATCTTCAAGTCGAGAAGAACTTATATCCTACCATCCAAACACCCATCTACTCAACCATCAAACACAGGCGTCCATTGTCCTTAAAAGATTTCTAATGCTTCATGATCATATGCATTGTGTGTGTACATGTCCTTATCTAATGCAAAATTAGGCGGTCTACTGATTCAGTTGACCTCCTTAATGCAAATTATGTCGGTGCCATGAATCCATTATGAATGCAATTTTTCCCTGCTCAAAATTTCTTACATTAGTGCACAACCATTCATACAAATGCAACGTCCATATGATAACACATCAAACTTCAATCCATATACAAATACATATATGCATATGCATTATGAAAGTGACTGAGCCGATCTAATACCTATCGTGTGTGTATATGCAACCACTAGCAACCACTTGCAACCACCAATCATAACATGTTTCAATTACATGTTTACATCCACATGGGTTTCTACCTAAGGATAAAGGATAGGATCGAGGAGATACATAAAAAGATAGATACGAGCATAAACTTTGAGGAAAAAGAGATTAAAGACATACCCTCAAAAAGAAAAGGGTAGGTTGCGCGTATTCTGTCCTCAGTTTCCCAAGTCGCGTCTTCCTCGGTGCCGCTCCATTGAACTTTGACGAGCTTAACTTCGCGGTTACGTAGCTTTTTGACCTCCGTTCCCAAGATACGGGTTGGAACTCTCCTTACAGTTGCTTCTTGTTCAACTTCTTCTAGCATACTTGGTTCTACCACTTCCGCAGATTCGTGTAAGCATCTCCGCAGGTGAGAGACATGAAAGACATTATGAACCCCGGCCAACCTTTCGGGGAGCTATCCCTATAAGCCATCTTCCCAATCTTCTCGATGATAGTGAACGACCCTACAAATCTTTGTGCTAACTTCCTTGCAGATCCAAAGCGAATGACGTTCCTCAAAGGAGATACTTTAAGGAAAACCTTGTCTCCCACTTCGAACTCAAGACCAGTTCTTCTTTTGTCTACGTAGGACTTCTGTCTGTCTTGGGCAGTCTTCATTCTTCTTCGTATCAAGTCTACTTTTTCTGAAGTCTCCCTAATCATGTCTGGCCCAAATATGAGCTTGTCTGTGGACTCCCACCAGCAAGTTGGTGACCTGCACGGTCTTCCATATAAGGCTTTGAAAGGTGCCATGCCTATGGTAGCTTGGTAGCTATTGTTGTAAGCAAATTCCACCAAAGGTAGGTGATCCTCCCATGTACCTCCGAAGTCAAGAATGCATAGTCTCAAGAGGTCTTCTAATACTTTGTTGACTCTTTCCGTCTGGCCATCGGTTTGAGGGTGATAGGCCGTGCTTAAGCATAACTGTGTGCCTACAGCCTCTTGTAAACTTTTCCAAAACTCACTCGTGAAGATAGGGTCTCGATCACTCACTATGCTGGAGGGTATCCCATGGAGTCGAACTATCTCTTTGAGATATATGGATGCTAGGGATGAGGCATTCCTTCTACTCTTGATGGGTATAAAGTGGGCGCTTTTTGTGAGCCTATCCACTATTACCCAAATGCTGGTATTGCCCCTTCTTGACCTAGGCAACCCATCTATAAAGTCCATCGAGATGCTATCCCATTTACATTGTGGGACTTCTAGAGGATGGAGTAGACCACCAAGCTTCTTCTGCTCCGTCTTGACTTGTTGGCATATTAAACACTTAGAAACAAATTCAGCTACGTCTCGCTTCATGCCATTCCAAAAGAAAACTTTTTTGATGTCTTTATACATTTTGTCTCCGCCTAGGTGTATGCTCAGTTTGGAATGGTGTGCCTCTTCTAGAACCGCCTTTACCAAACCTCTTGCTTGTGGGACACATAGTCTTCCATCTCGTCTCAACCAGCCCTTGGCATCAATGGAGTATCTATTGAGGTGACTAGAAGTCTCACCCCTAATTAACTTGTCCATTACTTCGGCTAGCCGAGGGTCTTCTCTTTGCGCGGCTCCGATTGAGTCTAATAGAGTTGGTCGCACTTCTAATGTTGCTAGCAAGCCAGGTACAAAGTCGGCGGAGGGTTTGAAGTTAAAGCTTGCTATGAACTCCAAGCTTTGCCTTTCCACAAAGATAGGGCTTAAGGTCAGTTTCTTTCTACTCAAGGCGTCAGCTACTGCATTGCCCTTGCCAGGAGTGTAGGAAATCTCAAAATCGTACGAGGCAAGAAACTCCATCCACTTTTGTTGCCTCAAGTTGAGATATTTCCGTGAGAATAGGTATTTCAACGATTTATGGTCAGTATACGGTTCAAATTTCTCACCTAGGAGATAATGGCGCCAAGACTTAAGTGCAAAGACGATGGCTGCCAACTCTAGGTCGTGGGTTGGGTAGTTTTTCTCGTGTACTTTCAACTGCCTTCCACCATAAGCTACTACCTTCCCTTCATGCATCAGAACAGTGCCTAGTCCCGTTCCGCATGCATCTATGTATACTGTAAACATCTTGCTTCCATCAGGCAATGTCAGAACTGGGGCTGTTGTTAGAGCCCTTTTTAAACATTGGAAAGAAATGTCACAATCTAAATCCCAATTGAAAGCTAGGTTCTTCTTTGTCAATCTTGTTAGTGGAGCTGAGATTTTTGCAAAATCTTTGATGAACTTTCTATAAAAGCTTGCTAGCCCAAGAAAGCTGAAACACCCCACCTCCACTAGGGTCACTCGCAAAGGAATGCACTAGCTTTGGAGGGGCATTATTGGTAAACATGCATAATGATATAGCAAGGCAGGACATGACATATATATATATGTAAATAAACAGAGTGAGTAAATAAAACAGCGGAAGATTTATAAACCATTTCAAAACACAAGTCTGGTACATCAAAATGTCAATTTCCCAAAATTACAAGTCTAGATAAATACATCATCTGATAAACTGAAAATACATAAGTACTATCCCCAAATAAGAGTGATAAACCATAGCGGCTCAAGTCCAAAGCATACTTGAGCTATCCAAGGAAGCAGCTAGAATCCAAGCTAGGCTCCAGTATTCCCTCCCTGAGAACCTGGGGGGGGAAACGGAAGAAAAGAGGCGAAAGAAAACAGGTCAGTCAAAAAGACTGAGTAAGCCCTGCTACGATCAGTCTATAAACTAATAAAGTTAACATCATGATGCAAACTGAGATGATCATAGATAACAACATACTGGCATGATAAAGTAACTATAAGATAGATAGAGGTGTCATCGCATAAACAAGGTTAAGTTGTTGCACCACGGTGTACTAGCAAACCAACATAACAGGTATTGATCCCTCAGCCCAAACTTTGGCCCAATAACATGAAGTGACCTTAATATAAGGTCCAGCCCACGGTCTAGTCGATCGGCTCCCTATAAACCTAACACGTCAAGTGTTGGTGTCCATACGGCCCACATATGGATGTAGTCTGACTGTGCTGGGTCCACCTTCGGGTGTATCAAGCCCTCGGGTGCCAACCCCGGACACTTAAGCAATAATGCACAGCCCAGACCTACTGGTACTCGTGCCTCGAGTTTGTCCAACATCGGACTACGTGCACGTCCGTAGCCCGCCGGACCCGCACCGCTGTACCACTCAGCCGTCGCTTTGGTCGTTTACATCCGTCCAGTAATCGTGCCCCGCCCTAGCCTAGTCTCTAGGGTTGTGATGATACCAAACTGGGATTACTGCCGGAACGGACCCGCTGCTAGGGTTTCCTAAGAGGGTTAAGTGCGATTTAACCCTTCACTAATCATGGATTAAATTGGTTAAGTGTAACTTAACCCCATTCTAATCCCTCGAACTCCCAAATGGATTAAATTAGTTAAGTGTAATCAACAGTTCACACTTAACCCCATTCTAATCCCTCGAATCCCCAAATTGGTTAAGTATTAGTGGACCCTGACTTAACCCTAATCATGAGGCATTAATTACTTTAATGCACCTTAACCTCTCACATTAGACTTTGTTGTGGTTACTAGTTAAGCCGGGCGGGTCCGGGTAGCTTTACACCACAACTTGGTCTAACCTCGGGTCTTGGCACCACATGACCAACTTCTCACATTGGGTCTTATTGTTTGTAGCCACTAGTTAAGCCGGTCGGTTCCGGGTAGAATTACGCTACAAACTCAACCCAACCTCGAGTTGGCCACACTTATGTTTTCTAAGTGTCATGTCCACTTCTTTTCAAAACATAATCACAAGTCAAACAATTACTTGGGTAGACCTAACTTAATAGGTAAATTCCCAAGGGGTAGACCTAACTTAATAGGTAAATTCCCAATCTTATATTTTCATGTATTTTTAAGTTTACCCAAAACCCCCAACGTCATTCTATCGCTTACATATTCGTAATAACGCATAAAGGATAGGAAGAGGGAACTTGGCACAACATACATGACAAACTTGCACAACAACCATGCATAACATGTTAGACTTGTACAACTTAGCATAGTGAAATTGCATATTACCATAAACATGCATAACATGTTAAACTTGCATAACTTAGCATGGTGAACTTGCATATTACCATAAACATGTATAACATGTTAAACTTGCATAACTTAGCATGGTGAACTTGTATATTACCATAAACATGCATAACTTGCCAAACATGCACAACTTGTCATTTTAAACTTGCATAAGCATGTACAACTTGTCAAACATGCACAACTTGTCATTTTAAACTTGCATAAGCATGCACAACTTGTCAACATGCACAACATGGCATAATGAACTTGCATAAACATGCATAACTTATTTAACTTGCAAATCATGGCATAGTGGACTCGCATAAACATGCATAACTTATTTACTTTGCAAATCATGGCTTGGTGAACTTGCATAAACATGCATAACTCATTTAACTTGCAAATCATGGCATAGTGGACTCGCATAAACATGCATAACTCATTTACTTTGCAAATCATGGCTTGGTGAACTTGCATAAACATGCATAACTCATTTAACTTGCAAATCATGGCATAGTGGACTCGCATAAACATGCATAACTCATTTACTTTGCAAATCATGGCATAGTGGACTCGCATAAACATGCATAACTCATTTACTTTGCAAATCATGGCTTGGTGAACTTGCATAAACATGCATAACTCATTTAACTTGCAAATCATGGCATAATGGACATGCATAACTCAATGAACTTGCAAATCATAGCTTAGCGAACATGCATAAACATACATAACTAAATAAACTTGCAAAGATCCCAACTTTCATCACATATTAACTTTAGAGTTTCTAAAATGATGGTAAGAGGGCTTACAATGCTTATGCGGACTCAAATGAGTATAACAAATGCAAGAAACCCCTTATGCAACTAATAAAAACCCCCAAATGCAAGTAAACTTGATCAAGACTCCTCCTCTATGATGCCAATAGAAAAACAAGCCTTTAATGCAAGCTAAGGAGGATCATACAAGCCTAAATATGCTTGTATGCATGGAAAATCACTTAGGAATCAATTTAGGAATTGTATGAAGAGAGTGGAGGCCATGAGAGTTTTGATTTTGCCATAGTTTAGTTACTAGGATGAATAATGAATGATTTAGGGTAGGTTAGGGTCTTATTTATAGATTAGGCTAGTGATTTAGACCATAGGATTAACCCTAGATTCAATTAGGTCCATCAGATCCCGGAACTCTCTAGAACCAAGCCCCCCAATCAAGCCCAAATCAAAATGGTGCGCCAGGCCAGTTAGCCTGGCCACCCCCTGTCGACAGGGCTGTCGACAGGGCAGTCGACATGCCAAGACCCCTGTCGACAGGCCTGTCGACATGGGGCCCTGGGCGGGAATTTTTCCCGCCTTCCCAGTTTGCCCTAACCCATGTTTTAAATTTAAAGTTTAAATCTGTTTTACTTAGGAATTTTCTGCAAACTTCAATGGGCCTTAACTGGGTCATACGGACTCCGATTTTCGAAAACTCGGACTCTATTTCGCGTATTTTTCCGAGACGAACGCAATGGCATAGCCCGTTTCCCTTGATTCACATTTTATAATTAAATTCTGCCTCAATTTATGTTATAACAGATTATTGAAAATACGGGTTGTTACATTCTCCCCTCCTTAAAGGATTTCGTCCCCGAAATCTTCAAGTTAGGAAGAACGTATCCTACCATCCAATCATCCATCTACTCAAAGCATCATCCACGAGCAATCATTGTCCTTACAAGATTCTAAATGCTGGATGAACATATGCAGAGGTGTGTGTATATGTACTTATCTAATGCAAATATCATCAATGCAAATTATGTTAGTGAAATGAATCCATATGCATGCAATTCCTAACATAATGTATATCATCTATATGTGTGCACATAACATACACCCATATGCAACATCCATGTGATAACACAAAATTTTCATCCATGAATAAGCATAAACACTCATGCACATGCAATATGAGGAGTGTGCGAGCCGATCTAGTGCCTAATCGTGTATAATGCATCCACGAGCAACCACTTGCAAACACTTGCAACCACTTGCAACCATCAGACATAACATGCTTCAAACACATGTTTCAACCAAAGGGTTTCTACCTAAGGTTCTCATGACCGGATAAACACGATAAACTAGATAATCATGGACAGAGAAATATGCTTAGAAGGTAAGCAAGATAAACTCCTTTTTGGATTACAAGAAATCCATTCAAGCACTGACATATAGTACCAACCGATGAATCATAACCCGCTTATGGAGTTTATAACAGAAATAAGATCGAGAATGGGACCGAGAGGATATATACAAAAGATAACTTGCAATCAAGCTCCACAGGAAAACATGGATCGAGGATGCACTCTTAAAAAGAGATATGATGCGCGTGTCTACTCTTCTTAGTCTTGAGCTTAACTCCACTGTGCTTTGACCGTCTTTTACTTCATGATTTCCTGGCTTCCTAACTCCCATTTCCCAAACTCGAGTTGGAACTCGTCGCCTCTCGTCTTCTTTTTCCACCTATTCCTTTTTTTTCTGTATACTTGGCTTAAACATAACTGTAACCTCATGATTCCATGAAAGCTCTCCAAAATTCACTAGTGAATCCTGGATCTCGCCTACTTACTATAAAGTATTCCATGCAGCAGAACTTTTCCTGAAAATACCAATCCATGTTACCAATTGCCCTTATAAACGTGATCTTCTATAACTCAGGCTTAATCGAAATGAACCATCCGCCTATAGGCCATACCTAGATTCGGTTGCCTACCCATGGCTTCCTGTAGGTTATTTCAAAACTAGCCAACTTCTTCAGGGTAAACCGTTGCTAATCATGATGCAGTCCTCTCGCTCTTCACCGGACTGAAATGAGCACTCTTCGTGAGTCTACCTTTTATGACCCACATACCCGTATTCCCTTCCTTTGATCTAGGTAGTCCATCCACGTAATCTATCGAGATGTTTTCACACTTCCCTTGCGGAGTCTCCAATGGAGGTAATGGCCCACTGGGCTCCTATGACTTGGCCTTAACCTGGTAGCACAATCATGCATCCTAAGACCAACTCGGTCACCTCCTCGAGTGATGCGCATCTTCAAGATCCTTCTTTACCAAGTCTTTCACTCGAGGAACACATAATCTCTCATCGCGCCTTAGTCATCCCTTGTCATCTATAATATATCTAGCGAGGTGACTTAACATCTCGCCTCGAATCGACTGGTCCATGTTCTTGACCAACCGTGGGTCTTCTTCCTGCGAAACCCCCTTCTTGATCCAGAAGAGTAAGTCTATGCTCCGGGAATGCTGACTAACTAGCCAAACGGAGGAAGCTTCTTACTTCAATTGCCCTCCTCAGGGTCTTCCGGTCTTAAACCGCAACCACTTAGCGGAATCCACCGCTAAGCCTTACTTAGGAACTATGTCCCCAAGAAATCCAATTTCTTTCCTCCAAAGTGACATTTTGAGAACTTGACCTTCAACTGGTGGTTCTAAGCGTATCCATCTCCTTCTTGAGATGTCTAACTTGCTCTTCCTCGTTCTTTTGAGGAGATCAAATATCGTCTATGACAACCCTGACAAACTTGTTCAAGGACTCCCTAAACACCCTACCCATCAAAATCACGTAATATGCGGGTGCATTAGTCAAACCAAATAGCATGACTAGCCATTCTAAAATCCATCTAGAGTCCCAAACGCAGTCTTGTCAATTCCATCCTCAGCCATCCTAAGCTGATGGAATCTGGTAGCTAGATCAAAAGAAAACGGATGCTCCTACAAGCTGATCAGACAAATCATTGATCCTTGGTAACGGTTACCTATTCTTCTCATGAAGATCAACACATAAGCGAAGCAAACTGTCCACATCAGTAACGAATACCACGGGAGCACCCTACTCGAAAATGCTTCGTCTCAGGAAGTTCTTCTCAAGCAACTCCTTGACTCGCTTTCTTAACTCTCATCTCGTGAGGTCACGTGCCTAACCGGCCACGAAACTGGCTTGGTATTACCAACCAGATAACGCGGAAATCTATCCCACGTCTAGGGGTAACCCCTTTTTCTTTCCCCCCAAGATATCAGGATATTCTCGGACCACCCTCACCGATTTCGAACTATCGATAGACGAGTTGAGGGATTCAAGATAACATAACATGACGGGACCCCTAGGGTTGCTAGAAATTTCTAAGGGTACTGCTGAGGCGAGTCATGAGCCTCACCACCCCCTATACAAAAACCCAGAATGGCTCCAAAACAGGACAACCATTCCATGCCCAAAACCAACCCATATCCCCCGAAACCGAGAATATATACATCCCACGAGAATTCTGTACTCAAGATAGAAATTTTCAAATCCACTCAGACCACAGACAGGCGGGCAGAGCCCCCAATTGGATTTGAAACACATACGGGATCCTCAACTAGGCTAGTACTTAGGTGCAAACTTTCAACTAGATCAGATGAAATAAAACTATGCGATGTGCCAGAATCAAACAAAGTACGAACAGGGAAAATCAGAAAATGTAAACCAGATTTTCAACAGAAATGCCACCTCTATCATGAGCTGGAAGAACGGTGTTGAGGGGATGAACTCGCCCTCCAGATAGTCCTGCACACTGAGTCTGACCTTGCCCTTGTTTCCTCGGGCAATCCTTGTTGAGATGTCCAGACTCACCACAATGAAAGCATTCGCCCCGCTTTCTCTTCTTCTTCCTACATTCCCTGGCTATATGTCCAACTTTACCACAGAAGTTGCACTTCCCATTCGCTCTTGTCTTGTCCTTGCGGTTGTTGTTATTCTTGCCTCGTTTCCCGGAATTTACTCTCTTGCCTTGAGACTCATTCGCCTTGACCTCTTTCTTGTCATTGTTATCTTCTTCTTGAAGTAGGGCCAAATTCACCAAATTCTCGAAAGTCGCCCCCAAGGGTATATGAGACATGGCCAAACCATGTAATGGCTCGTTTAATCCTAGAGCAAAGTGTAGGGCCTTCTTCTGAGCCGTATTAACCAAGTCTAAATCGACCCGAGCCAGTTGATCAAACTTATCTATGTATTCCCTAATAGTCATGTCCCCTTGCTTCAGTGATAAGAACCTCAGTCCAAACCTTCCTCTAAAGTCATCCCAAGTCTCAATTGGCCTAGTAGCGGTGGTGACTACCCACCAACGTGCAGCTTCTTCCTTTAGCAACCATACCGCCAATAGAACCTTCCTGCGGTCACCTATATCAAAGGTGGCTAAAAGATCTTCGGTCTCTTTCAACCAATTCCTTGCCTCTACAAAAGTCTCGGTTCCAAAGAAATTCTTGCATCCCATCGCCTTAAAATCTTGGCAAATCTCTGCGAAGTCAGTTTGAGGATGCTGAGGGGAAGGAGGAAGAGGAACATCGACTACCGGGGGAGGAGTAATATTTGCGGGGCCGGCTTCGGTCGCCCTAGCCCCCAAAAGTCTCCTATACCAAACAGGTACGTGTACTCCCTCCGGAATGGCAAAGTTGTCGGCCATACTGGAAACGAAGAAAAAGATAGATTCATAATGGAGAAAAACGAAGGAACTTTGCTAATGGCTTTTTGGGGAATAGCCTTTAAAATAAACTAGACTTTTCTTTGGAAAATACTTAATACTTGGTTTTGAAAATAGTTTTTCTTTTCAAAAGTTTTAAAAACCTTTTTATCCCTTCTCGTAAACCATATGCTCTGATACCAAATGAAACACCCCACCTCCACTAGGGTCACTCGCAAAGGAATGCACTAGCTTTGGAGGGGCATTATTGGTAAACATGCATAATGATATAGCAAGGCAGGACATGACATATATATATATGTAAATAAACAGAGTGAGTAAATAAAACAGCGGAAGATTTATAAACCATTTCAAAACACAAGTCTGGTACATCAAAATGTCAATTTCCCAAAATTACAAGTCTAGATAAATACATCATCTGATAAACTGAAAATACATAAGTACTATCCCCAAATAAGAGTGATAAACCATAGCGGCTCAAGTCCAAAGCATACTTGAGCTATCCAAGGAAGCAGCTAGAATCCAAGCTAGGCTCCAGTATTCCCTCCCTGAGAACCTGGGGGGGGAAACGGAAGAAAAGAGGCGAAAGAAAACAGGTCAGTCAAAAAGACTGAGTAAGCCCTGCTACGATCAGTCTATAAACTAATAAAGTTAACATCATGATGCAAACTGAGATGATCATAGATAACAACATACTGGCATGATAAAGTAACTATAAGATAGATAGAGGTGTCATCGCATAAACAAGGTTAAGTTGTTGCACCACGGTGTACTAGCAAACCAACATAACAGGTATTGATCCCTCAGCCCAAACTTTGGCCCAATAACATGAAGTGACCTTAATATAAGGTCCAGCCCACGGTCTAGTCGATCGGCTCCCTATAAACCTAACACGTCAAGTGTTGGTGTCCATACGGCCCACATATGGATGTAGTCTGACTGTGCTGGGTCCACCTTCGGGTGTATCAAGCCCTCGGGTGCCAACCCCGGACACTTAAGCAATAATGCACAGCCCAGACCTACTGGTACCCGTGCCTCGAGTTTGTCCAACATCGGACTACGTGCACGTCCGTAGCCCGCCGGACCCGCACCGCTGTACCACTCAGCCGTCGCTTTGGTCGTTTACATCCGTCCAGTAATCGTGCCCCGCCCTAGCCTAGTCTCTAGGGTTGTGATGATACCAAACTGGGATTACTGCCGGAACGGACCCGCTGCTAGGGTTTCCTAAGAGGGTTAAGTGCGATTTAACCCTTCACTAATCATGGATTAAATTGGTTAAGTGTAACTTAACCCCATTCTAATCCCTCGAACTCCCAAATGGATTAAATTAGTTAAGTGTAATCAACAGTTCACACTTAACCCCATTCTAATCCCTCGAATCCCCAAATTGGTTAAGTATTAGTGGACCCTGACTTAACCCTAATCATGAGGCATTAATTACTTTAATGCACCTTAACCTCTCACATTAGACTTTGTTGTGGTTACTAGTTAAGCCGGGCGGGTCCGGGTAGCTTTACACCACAACTTGGTCTAACCTCGGGTCTTGGCACCACATGACCAACTTCTCACATTGGGTCTTATTGTTTGTAGCCACTAGTTAAGCCGGTCGGTTCCGGGTAGAATTACGCTACAAACTCAACCCAACCTCGAGTTGGCCACACTTATGTTTTCTAAGTGTCATGTCCACTTCTTTTCAAAACATAATCACAAGTCAAACAATTACTTGGGTAGACCTAACTTAATAGGTAAATTCCCAAGGGGTAGACCTAACTTAATAGGTAAATTCCCAATCTTATATTTTCATGTATTTTTAAGTTTACCCAAAACCCCCAACGTCATTCTATCGCTTACATATTCGTAATAACGCATAAAGGATAGGAAGAGAGAACTTGGCACAACATACATGACAAACTTGCACAACAACCATGCATAACATATTAGACTTGTACAACTTAGCATAGTGAAATTGCATATTACCATAAACATGCATAACATGTTAAACTTGCATAACTTAGCATGGTGAACTTGCATATTACCATAAACATGTATAACATGTTAAACTTGCATAACTTAGCATGGTGAACTTGTATATTACCATAAACATGCATAACTTGCCAAACATGCACAACTTGTCATTTTAAACTTGCATAAGCATGTACAACTTGTCAAACATGCACAACTTGTCATTTTAAACTTGCATAAGCATGCACAACTTGTCAACATGCACAACATGGCATAATGAACTTGCATAAACATGCATAACTTATTTAACTTGCAAATCATGGCATAGTGGACTCGCATAAACATGCATAACTTATTTACTTTGCAAATCATGGCTTGGTGAACTTGCATAAACATGCATAACTCATTTAACTTGCAAATCATGGCATAGTGGACTCGCATAAACATGCATAACTCATTTACTTTGCAAATCATGGCTTGGTGAACTTGCATAAACATGCATAACTCATTTAACTTGCAAATCATGGCATAGTGGACTCGCATAAACATGCATAACTCATTTACTTTGCAAATCATGGCATAGTGGACTCGCATAAACATGCATAACTCATTTACTTTGCAAATCATGGCTTGGTGAACTTGCATAAACATGCATAACTCATTTAACTTGCAAATCATGGCATAATGGACATGCATAACTCAATGAACTTGCAAATCATATCTTAGCGAACATGCATAAACATACATAACTAAATAAACTTGCAAAGATCCCAACTTTCATCACATATTAACTTTAGAGTTTCTAAAATGAAGGTAAGAGGGCTTACAATGCTTATGCGGACTCAAATGAGTATAACAAATGCAAGAAACCCCTTATGCAACTAATAAAAACCCCCAAATGCAAGTAAACTTGATCAAGACTCCTCCTCTATGATGCCAATAGAAAAACAAGCCTTTAATGCAAGCTAAGGAGGATCATACAAGCCTAAATATGCTTGTATGCATGGAAAATCACTTAGGAATCAATTTAGGAATTGTATGAAGAGAGTGGAGGCCATGAGAGTTTTGATTTTGCCATAGTTTAGTTACTAGGATGAATAATGAATGATTTAGGGTAGGTTAGGGTCTTATTTATAGATTAGGCTAGTGATTTAGACCATAGGATTAACCCTAGATTCAATTAGGTCCATCAGATCCCGGAACTCTCTAGAACCAAGCCCCCCAATCAAGCCCAAATCAAAATGGTGCGCCAGGCCAGTTAGCCTGGCCACCCCCTGTCGACAGGGCTGTCGACAGGGCAGTCGACATGCCAAGACCCCTGTCGACAGGCCTGTCGACATGGGGCCCTGGGCGGGAATTTTTCCCGCCTTCCCAGTTTGCCCTAACCCATGTTTTAAATTTAAAGTTTAAATCTGTTTTTACTTAGGAATTTTCTGCAAACTTCAATGGGCCTTAACTGGGTCATACGGACTCCGATTTTCGAAAACTCGGACTCTATTTCGCGTATTTTTCCGAGACGAACGCAATGGCATAGCCCGTTTCCCTTGATTCACATTTTATAATTAAATTCTGCCTCAATTTATGTTATAACAGATTATTGAAAATACGGGTTGTTACAAAAGCTTCGGACTTCGGTTGCGTTTCGAGGAACCTTCCAATCTTGCACAGCAACCACTTTTGCGGGGTCCACAGCTATCCCCTCTTTGGACACCACATGTCCAAGGATCCTAACCTCTTCTCTCCAGAAATGGCATTTGGAGAATTTCGCCTTCAACTGATGTGCACAGAGAGTATCCTTGACTTTTTTAGATGCTGAGAATGCTCTTCCTAATCCTTTGAGAAGATCAAAATATCGTCCACGAAGACCACCAAAAACTTATTAAGGAACTCTCGGAACACCCTGCTCATTAAATCAACGAAGTAAGCGGGTGCGTTTGTCAAGCCGAAAGGCATGACAAGCCACTCGAAGAAACCATCCGGAGTTTTGAACGTGGTCTTATCAATTTTGTCTTTAACCACTCTTAGCTGGTGAAACCCGATAGCTAAATCTAATTGGGAGAAAACCGATGCACCTACAAGTTGATCGAACAAATCATCTATTCTCGGGAGTGGGTGCCTATTCTTCTTGGTCAGCTTGTTTAGCTCCCTATAATCAACACACAGGCGAAGCGAACCATCAGCTTTGGTTGCGAATACTACCGGAGCACCCCATTCAGAAATACTCCGCCTTATGAACCCCTTTTCGAGCAGCTCTTTGATTTGCTTCTGAGCTCCTTTCTCTCCCTTCGGTCCATGTGCCTAACGGGTAAAGCGCATTATCAACGAGGTATATGCGGAAGTCTATCTCCCACTTCGGAGGTAAGACCTTTACCTCTTCAAACACATCCGAGTATTCATGGACTATCCTTATAGACTGCAAGTTCTCAATAAACGCATCAAGAGATTCTAGATAACTAAGCATGACGGAGCTTATGGGATTACAAGAAATTTCGAGAGTGTTACCGAGGCGAGTCATGAGTCTAACTACTCTCTTTTCACGATCGAGGACGGCACCATTAATGGATAGCCAGTCCATGCCTAGAATCAACCCATAGCCCATGAAGCCCAAAATAAAGGCATTACATTTAAACCCAACGCTTAGTATAGATAATTTCAAATCCAAACAAACCATTGACAAATAGGCTAAGCCTCCAATTGGGTTTGAAACAACCAAGGGAACCTCTACTATACTGGTGTCTAGGTGCAGAGTTTCCACTAAAGCAGTAGATATAAAAGAGTGCGATTCGCCAGAATAAAATAGTGTACGAACAGGATGATCAAAAAGATAGACTAAACTTTCGATAGAAATATTTCTACCTCGTTCTTGCGAAGGTGCTGTGAGAGCGTGAGCTTGTCCTCCGGAAGAATGTCCAGCTCCCTGCCCTTGCTTCTTTGGGCAAGCCCTTGCCATGTGTCATGTCTCACCACAGTGGAAACAACCACTTATCTTCCTTTTCTTCTTCTTGCAGTCTTTGATCAGATGCCCGGGAATGCCATATAAATTACACTTTCTCTTTTCACGGGGTTTGTTGTAACAACCCGTATTTCTGATAACCTGTTATAACGTAAATCGAGGCAGAATTTAATTTAAAAATCTGAATCAAGGGAAACGGGCTGGACCATTGCGTTCGTCTCGGAAAAATACGCGAAATAGAGTCTGAGTTTTCGAAAATCGGAGTCCGTATGACCCGATTAAGGCCCAACGAAGTTTTCATAAAATTTCAAAGTAAAAACAGATTTCAAATTCAAGTTTGAATTTGGAAATTAGGGCAGTTGGGCACAGGCGGGAAATTTCCCGCCAGACCACCCATGTCGACAGCCCTGTCGACCGGGCAGTCGACATGGTTAGGCCCAAGTCGACAGCCCTGTCGACTTGGGTGTCGACTTGGTTCAGTCGGGCAGTTTTGCCTGGTGCACCATTTTGGAGTTGTGTTGAGTTTAGGGGCCAGATTCGGTTTTGAGGGCTGAGATTGGAATTAGGGTTTAATCCTAAGGTTGAAACTAATCCTAATCTCTATAACTAAGCCCCTAACCTAACCCTAAATCATCATTATTCATTCAAGTAACTAAACTATGGCAAAATCATTCCTCTCATGGCCTCCACTCTCTTCATAAAATTCCTAAGTCATTTCTATGAGAGATTTTCAATGCATACAAGTGTTTTCAAGCTTGTATGAGTGTCATTAGCTTGCATTCAAGTCAAGTTTCCATATTTACATCATAAAGCAAGGGTTTTGATCATTTTGGCTCAAGGGTTTTTCTATTGGAGCTTGCATTTTGGGTTTATTTGATTTCATAAGGGCTTTGTCTCAATCTATATATATATTTTTGTGTCTTCATAAGCATTGTAAGCCCTTTTCTACTTTCATATTTAAACTCTAAAGTTAAATGAATGATGCAAGTTTGGTTGATCGTTATGATATGCAAGTTTGCCATGATATGCAAGTTTACTATGTCATGTTATGCAAGTTTGATATGTTATGATATGCAAGTTTGCCATGTTATGTTATGCAAGTTTGCCATGTTATGATATGCAAGTTGTCATGTTATGTATGCAAGTTTGGGTGGGTCATTTTACTCATGTTATCATGTTATGCAAGCTTACCTTGAGTATATGAACATAAAGCTTCAAGCTTTATGCTAAAGGTTGCATTTTGGCAACATGTAAGTTATCATATCTCTTATGATAACTTGCATGTGAGGCTAAATGCGAACTTATGGCCATTTCTACATGTCATTTATCACCATGTATCACCAATATGCTAAGTTTGGTTTTATGCATGCTTTTGAGGCCTAAAAATGTAATATGCAAGTATATGAACATATGTACATTTCATATGCCACCATGTTAAACTTGTGGCTTCAACACCTTTATGTCATGATTATGCCAAGTTCCCTCTTTCTATCCTTTATGCGCTATTGCGATATGTAAGCGATGGGATTGCGTTTGGGGTTGGGTAAACTGAAAAGACACAAAAACATAAGATTGGGAATTTACCTATTAAGTTAGGTCTACCCATTGGGAATTTACCTATTAAGTTAGGTCTACCCAAATGCTTGAAAACTAGTAATATGTTTTGTAAACATAATGGACATGACACTTAGAGAATATAAGTGTGACCAACTCGAGGTTGGGTTGAGTTTGTAGCGTAAACCTACCCGGAACCGACCGGCTTAACTAGTTGCTACAAACAATAGGACCCAATGTGAGAAGTTGGTCATGTTGTACCTTGAACCCGAGGTTAGACCAAGTTGTGGTGTAAAGCTACCCGGAACCGACCGGCTTAACTAGTAACCGCAACAAAGTCTAATGTGAGAGGTTAAGGCACATTAATTAATTAATGCTACATGATAAGGTTAAGTAAATTTGACTTATGACACTTAACCAATCTGAACTCAGTAAATTAACGGGGTTAAGTTAACCTACACCTAACCAATCTGAACTCGGTAATTTAACGGGGTTAAGTTGAACTATACTTAACCAATCCAACTCAGTAATTTGGTAAGGTTGAGAACCAATTTGATACCTGGTCTGGATAAATTAACTTGATTGATAAATTAAACGAACCTGTTTTGCGGATCTGTAGGACCCACACCAAGTTAGGCAAGTTTGTAAATCTGTTATCTGATCCGTTAGTCTGAAAACAGATCGTCTGAACTTTGTATGTCTAAACTCTGTTAATAAGTTAATCTGAATCTGATAGTCTGGGGACACAAGGGGGAATACTTGTATCATTTGTTGTTTGGGACCCATATTAGTCAGTAACCCTTTCTGGTATCAAAACTTTGACCCAACTGTAGGTAGGGTCTGGGCACGCTTACTGAACTAATTATAAGTGGTTCATTCTGATAATGGCGATGGGTGTTGATGGTGCGTTCCAACCGGGTCATGTGCGTGCATGGATCCCGGTCTGCCTCTGATGATGTAAGACGCCGTGACATCTGTAAATATGCCTGTGCCAATTGGTTGCCACTTTAGTGAGTGATACACCCTATCGTGGGGCCGACACAGGGTATTTATGTATTAGGGAGTCGATCGCTTGGGTAGGATTTAGGGTACACTTAGCTCTGTCTGATTCTGTTGGTACCGTCTGTTTTGTTGGGTGGTAACACCCGTCTGTTTCTGCGTGGTACCGTCTGTTAAGGTGGTAAAGGCCCATTATTGTTAGCATTCCGTTTCTGTACTTTATCTGTTAGGGTGGTAAAAGCCCATTTTTCCCAAACTCTATCTCTGTATGGACCATTCTGTTCCGTCCTGTTTCGATGTAAACATTGGGGTAACACCTAATCCTGTTATACTAGAATTGGTACCAAGAAGTTGGATCTTGATTTAAGTCAAACACCTGATACTCGGCCAAGTTTAGGCCAAGGGATAAATTCTTGTTTATACATGACATGTTAGAATGCGGGTACACCTGTGGTGAAAAACCTTAAACCTGGTTATGCGATGACACCTTTATCTACCTTGTTAGTTAATCCTCATGCTAGTATGTTGTTATCCTTATGTTCATCCCTGTTTCTCATGCCAGTTAACTTTATCAGTTTACATTGATTATAGTAGGGCTTACTCAGTCTTTTTGACTGACCTGTTTTTCTTTCGCCTCTTTTCTTCCGTTTCCCCCCCAGGTTCTCAGGGTGGGAATATTGGAGCTTAGCTTGGATTTCTGATCGCTTGCTTGTGGGATTTTAGCTCATGTACGGTCTTGACATGAAGCTAGCTATGGTTATCACTTATTTTGGGGATAGTACTTATGTATTTCAGTTTTCCAGTGATGTTGTTTTTACCTAGACTTGTGTATTTGGAAAGTTGACATTATGTTGTACCAGACTTGTTTTGAAATAGTTTGAAATCTTCCGCTGTTTTACTTAACTTATTTACTCTGTTTACATATATACATATGTTCTTGTTCTGCCTTGATATATCATTATGCATGTTTACCTGATTCAAACGCCCCTCCAAAGTCAGAGTGCTTGCAAGAGCCACCCTGGCGGAGGTGGGGTGTTACATTTGGTATCAGAGCATATGGTTTACGAGAAGGAACAAAAAGGTTTTTAAAACTTTTGGAAAACTATTTTCAAAACCAAGTATAAAGTATTTTCCAAAGAAAAGTCTAGTTTATTTTAAAGGCTATTCCCAAAAAGCCATTAGCACAATCCTTAGTTATCTATTCTTAGTTTCCTCGTTCTGAATCTATCTTTTCCTTCGTTTCAGTATGGCAGATAACTTTGTTATCCCAGAGGGAGTGCAAGTTCATGTTTGGTATAGGAGACTTATGGAGGCTAGGGCGACCGAAGCCGGCCCCGCTAATGTTACTCCTCCTCCGGTGGTTAATGTTCCTCCTCCTCCTGTCGCTGAGGTTCCTCCTCCTCCTCCCCCTCAGCATCCTCCAGTAGAGTTCACAAAGATTTGCAAGGACTTCAAAGCAATGGGTGGCAAGAACTTTCTAGGTACCGAGACTTTTGTGGAGGCCCAGAATTGGTTGAAAGAGACCGAGGATTTATTCGCTATCTTTGGATTAGATGATCAGAGAAAGATCTTGTTGGCGGTTTGGCTTATGAAGGATGAAGCCGCTTATTGGTGGGAGATCACCACCGCGACTAGGCCCGTTGAGACTTGGGCCGATTTCAGGACAAGATTCGGGCTTAAGTTTCTGTCTTCTGCTGAAGAGAATTTGCAAATGGAGAGGTTTATTGCTTTGAAGCAAGGAGACATGTCTGTCAAAGAATATGTGAACAAGTTCAATCAGTTAGCTCGTTTTGGCTTGGATATGGTGAGTACTACTCAGAAGAAGGCTCTTCGTTTTGCTAGGGGATTGAATGAGCCATTACAGGAGTTAGCTATGTCTCATGTGCCCATGGGGGCCACGTTTGAGAGTTTGGTAGATATGGCCCTACTCAATGAAGAGAACAAGAGTGCAAAGAAGGAGGTCAAGGTGAATGAGTCTCAAAACAAGAAAACGGGGCCCAAAAAGGAAATGCAAAAGAAGGAGGAGAAGTCTGAAGATAAGAAGGAAAAGAAGTGCTTTACTTGTGGAAGCTCAACTCATCTAAACAAGGATTGCAGAAAGAGGAAGGGCACTTGCTTTAACTGTGGAGAGATGGGACACTTCACTAGGGACTGCCCGAAGAAGAAAGGGACTACATCGGAAGGAACGGTGAATACTCGCATGGCGAGTGAATAGATTAGGGCTAGAATAATTTGTCTATAGGATGTTTAATTTTCCTTGTCTGATTTTCAGTTTGAAACTCTTTTTCTGGTATTTTGATTCTGTAATGGAAACTCGGTACTTTAATGCTAGTCTTGCTTCTGATCTGGTAATAGTCTCAAACTCCCTGAGAGTTATAACTCATCTGTTTGTGATAAATTGGGGTTTGAGAGTATCTGTGTTGGGCATGAGGGTGACTATGACGAATACATTCTGGGTTTCTACCATGCTTAGTTTCCTAAGAATCATTTAGGGAAATCTGATCTGTACTAGTAGTCTGTAAGTATATGTACCAAGTTTTTGTTTTATCTGTACTCGCTTCCATCACTCGACTGTATCTTGTTGAGATAGGAATCCTATGGATGTAAACATGTGTTTGAGACATCTTATGTTTGATGGTTGCAAGTGGATGCAAGTGGTTGCTAGTGGTTGCTCGTGGATGCATAAACACACACTAGGCACTAGATCGGCATGAAATACACTCTCATATTGCATATGGACGTGTGTACATTTTCAATTCTTATGGTTGCAAGATGGTTAATTCAGCACATGGATGTTGCATATGGACGAATGTTTGTGCACACATATAGTATTATATGATTAGGACTATTTGCATACATAATGGATTCATTTCACTAACATACTTTGCATTGATGATCTTTGCATTAGATAAGAACATATACACACACCTTTTGCATATGTTCATACCGCATTAGAATCTTTAAGGACAATGATTGCTCGTGAATGATGATTTGAGTAGATGGATGATGGATGGTAGGATGCGTTCTTCCTAACTTGAAGATTTCGAGGACGAAATCCTTTAAGGAGGGGAGAATGTAACAACCCGTATTTCTGATAACCTGTTATAACGTAAATCGAGGCAGAATTTAATTTAAAAATCTGAATCAAGGGAAACGGGCTGGGCCATTGCGTTCGTCTCGGAAAAATACGCGAAATAGAGTCCGAGTTTTCGAAAATCGGAGTCCGTATGACCCGATTAAGGCCCAACGAAGTTTTCAGAAAATTTCAAAGTAAAAACAGATTTCAAATTCAAGTTTGAATTTGGAAATTAGGGCAGTTGGGCACAGGCGGGAAATTTCCCGCCAGACCACCCATGTCAACAGCCCTGTCGACCGGGCAGTCGACATGGTTAGGCCCAAGTCGACAGCCCTGTCGACTTGGGTGTCGACTTGGTTCAGCCGGGCAGTTTTGGCTGGTGCACCATTTGGAGTTGTGTTGAGTTTGGGGGCCAGATTCGGTTTTGAGGGCTGAGATTGGAATTAGGGTTTAATCCTAAGGTTGAAACTAATCCTAATCTCTATAAATAAGCCCCTAACCTAACCCTAAATCATCATTATTCATTCAAGTAACTAAACTATGGCAAAATCATTCCTCTCATGGCCTCCACTCTCTTCATAAAATTCCTAAGTCATTTCTATGAGAGATTTTCAATGCATACAAGTGTTTTCAAGCTTGTATGAGTGTCATTAGCTTGCATTCAAGTCAAGTTTCCATATTTACATCATAAAGCAAGGGTTTTGATCATTTTGGCTCAAGGGTTTTTCTATTGGAGCTTGCATTTTGGGTTTATTTGATTTCATAAGGGCTTTGTCTCAATCTATATATATTTTTGTGTCTTCATAAGCATTGTAAGCCCTTTTCTACTTTCATATTTAAACTCTAAAGTTAAATGAATGATGCAAGTTTGGTTGATCGTTATGATATGCAAGTTTGCCATGATATGCAAGTTTACTATGTCATGTTATGCAAGTTTGATATGTTATGATATGCAAGTTTGCCATGTTATGTTATGCAAGTTTTCCATGTTATGATATGCAAGTTGTCATGTTATGTATGCAAGTTTGGGTGGGTCATTTTACTCATGTTATCATGTTATGCAAGCTTACCTTGAGTATATGAACATAAAGCTTCAAGCTTTATGCTAAAGGTTGCATTTTGGCAACATGTAAGTTATCATATCTCTTATGATAACTTGCATGTGAGGCTAAATGCGAACTTATGGCCATTTCTACATGTCATTTATCACCATGTATCACCAATATGCTAAGTTTGGTTTTATGCATGCTTTTGAGGCCTAAAAATGTAATATGCAAGTATATGAACATATGTACATTTCATATGCCACCATGTTAAACTTGTGGCTTCAACACCTTTATGTCATGATTATGCCAAGTTCCCTCTTTCTATCCTTTATGCGCTATTGCGATATGTAAGCGATGGGATTGCGTTTGGGGTTGGGTAAACTGAAAAGACACAAAAACATAAGATTGGGAATTTACCTATTAAGTTAGGTCTACCCATTGGGAATTTACCTATTAAGTTAGGTCTACCCAAATGCTTGAAAACTAGTAATATGTTTTGTAAACATAATGGACATGACACTTAGAGAATATAAGTGTGACCAACTCGAGGTTGGGTTGAGTTTGTAGCGTAAACCTACCCGGAACCGACCGGCTTAACTAGTTGCTACAAACAATAGGACCCAATGTGAGAAGTTGTTCATGTTGTACCTTGAACCCGAGGTTAGACCAAGTTGTGGTGTAAAGCTACCCGGAACCGACCGGCTTAACTAGTAACCGCAACAAAGTCTAATGTGAGAGGTTAAGGCACATTAATTAATTAATGCTACATGATAAGGTTAAGTAAATTTGACTTATGACACTTAACCAATCTGAACTCAGTAAATTAACGGGGTTAAGTTAACCTACACCTAACCAATCTGAACTCGGTAATTTAACGGGGTTAAGTTGAACTATACTTAACCAATCCAACTCAGTAATTTGGTAAGGTTGAGAACCAATTTGATACCTGGTCTGGATAAACTAACTTGATTGATAAATTAAACGAACCTGTTTTGCGGATCTGTAGGACCCACACCAAGTTAGGCAAGTTTGTAAATCTGTTATCTGATCCGTTAGTCTGAAAACAGATCGTCTGAACTTTGTATGTCTAAACTCTGTTAATAAGTTAATCTGAATCTGATAGTCTGGGGACACGAGGGGGAATACTTGTGTCATTTGTTGTTTGGGACCCATATTAGTCAGTAACCCTTTCTGGTATCAAAACTTTGACCCAACTGTAGGTAGGGTCCGGGCACGCTTACTGAACTAATTATAAGTGGTTCATTCTGATAATGGCGATGGGTGTTGATGGTGCGTTCCAACCGGGTCATGTGCGTGCATGGATCCCGGTCTGCCTCTGATGATGTAAGACGCCGTGACATCTGTAAATATGCCTGTGCCAATTGGTTGCCACTTTAGTGAGTGATACACCCTATCGTGGGGCCGACACAGGGTATTTATGTATTAGGGAGCCGATCGCTTGGGTAGGATTTAGGGTACACTTAGCTCTGTCTGATTCTGTTGGTACCGTCTGTTTTGTTGGGTGGTAACACCCGTCTGTTTCTGCGTGGTACCGTCTGTTAAGGTGGTAAAGGCCCATTATTGTTAGCATTCTGTTTCTGTACTTTATCTGTTAGGGTGGTAAAAGCCCATTTTTTCCAAACTCTATCTCTGTATGGACCATTCTGTTCCGTCCTGTTTCGATGTAAACATTGGGGTAACACCTAATCCTGTTATACTAGAATTGGTACCAAGAAGTTGGATCTTGATTTAAGTCAAACACCTGATACTCGGCCAAGTTTAGGCCAAGGGATAAATTCTTGTTTATACATGACATGTTAGAATGCGGGTACACCTGTGGTGAAAAACCTTAAACCTGGTTATGCGATGACACCTTTATCTACCTTGTTAGTTAATCCTCATGCTAGTATGTTGTTATCCTTATGTTCATCCCTGCTTCTCATGCCAGTTAACTTTATCAGTTTATATTGATTGTAGTAGGGCTTACTCAGTCTTTTTGACTGACCTGTTTTTCTTTCGCCTCTTTTCTTCCGTTTCCCCCCCAGGTTCTCAGGGTGGGAATATTGGAGCTTAGCTTGGATTTCTGATCGCTTGCTTGTGGGATTTTAGCTCATGTACGGTCTTGACATGAAGCTAGCTATGGTTATAACTTATTTTGGGGATAGTACTTATGTATTTCAGTTTTCCAGTGATGTTGTTTTTACCTAGACTTGTGTATTTGGAAAGTTGACATTATGTTGTACCAGACTTGTTTTGAAATAGTTTGAAATCTTCCGCTGTTTTACTTATCTTATTTACTCTGTTTACATATATACATATGTTCTTGTTCTGCCTTGATATATCATTATGCATGTTTACCTGATTCAAACGCCCCTCCAAAGTCAGAGTGCTTGCAAGAGCCACCCTGGCGGAGGTGGGGTGTTACATTTGTTGTTCTTCCCGCCTTTCTTTGAATCAGCCTTCTTGTTTTGCGACCCTTCCCCTTCTTATCTTGAGGCACTTCTGCTTTTGCCTCATTCTTTCCCTTGTCCTCCTCATGTAATAGTGCCATGTCCACTAACCTCTCGTAAGTAGCCCCCATAGGTATATGGGTCATAGCCAAGCTGTGAAGTGGCTCATTCAATCCCTTGACAAAACGGAGAGCCTTCTTATGAGGAGTATTCACTAAGTCCAGTCCAAATCGGGCCAGCTGATTGAATTGGTTGACGTACTCCTTGACCGTCATGCTTCCTTGCTTAAGAGAAAAGAACTTTTCCAGCTGTAAACTTTGTTCAGCTTGTGAGAGGAATTTCATCTCAAATCTTATTCTGAAATCCATCCATGTTTCAACCGGTCTTTCAGCGTTAGTGACTTCCCACCAATAGGAAGCTTCGTCTTTGAGCAACCACACTGCCAGCTGTATCTTTTGTCTATCATCCACCTCGAAGATATCGAATAGATCTTCAGTTTCTTTGAGCCAATTCCTTGCTTCTACAAATGATTCAGTTCCCTTGAAATCCTTTCCACCCATGGCCCTAAAGTCTCTACAAATCTTTGAGAAGGCGTTTTCACGAGGAGGAGGAGGAGGAGGAGGAACCGCTGCAGCTGGAGGAGGAATATCTGTTGGGTCTGCGTCATTGGCCCTAGCCTCTAAGTACCTCCTGAACCAGCCAGGTATCGGTACACCCTCTGGAAGGTTAAGATTCCCAGGCATGCTGAAACAGAAAAAGAAAAGATTCAAAAAAAAAGGATAGAATGATACGGCATATGGCTTTGGGGATTATTCCTTTTTAAAATTATAAAAACACTTTTTCTTGAAAAATGCTTCTTTATCTTTCCTTTTGAAAAAAGTTTTTCAAAAATTCTTATCTGATCTGGAAATCCTCGCTCTGATACCAAGTGAAACACCCCACCTCCGTTAAGGACACTCACAAAGGGAATGCCTTAACTTTGGTGGAGGTTTATAGGTACAAGACATAGAAAAATTTACAAGACAAATAAATTTAAGCAGCGGAAATTCAAACATTTATTGCATACGTAGTTCAATACAAAAGCCTTACATCAAATTGTCTCCAAATAACTTCCAAAACACTACAACGTAATCTCTGTCTTGATTATTAAATAAAGAAGCATAAACCAAAAGTAAAAGTGCATAAATCCTCAAGGATAAAGTCCAAGAGCCATAGTCAAGGTGAGAGAGAGTCCAAATCATACATCTACTATCTTGAAGCTTGCAAAGAGTCTAACTAAGCTGCAGTATTCCCTCCCTGTGGACCTTGGGGGGAAACGGAAGAAAAGAGGATGAGAGAAAATGGGTCAGACAATAAGTCTGGTAAGTCCAGTGATTACTAGTATTTAAACAAGGAAAGGGATCATGACAGTGATAACAGAACATAAGACAATACCCTAATATAAGATAAGATGAGCATGTGATCGCACCCATTACTATAGTCTCTGCACCTACCAACTATTGGTTCAACCAGCCCCACGTGTTTATAACAAACGATCCCTTTAATGATCGGCTCCTACTCACACGTATTCATGTCCTGTGTCATTCGGCCCCGCTTGACTGTAGCTACCTGTGCTGGTCCCACTATGGGGTGTATCTGTAACACCCCGGATTTTTGAATAATCGAATTAACTAAAATAAAGAATAATTAATCTCAGACTTGAGAATTAAGGGAATGGGTTTGCGCCATTGTGTTCGTCTCGGAATTTTGGCTGAAATAGAGTCCGAGTTTGCGGGAAACGGGTACCGGATGAAGGAGTTATGGATGAACGAAGTTTGGTGGCAAAACAAGAAGAAGAAAAAATTTGCACTAGCGCACTTGGGAAGTGCGCCAGTACAAATTTGCACTGGCGCACCTGCCAAGTGCGCCCAGGCCGAGGCAGCAGGCCTGCACAGCTTTTTGGTTCAGTCTGACCCATGTTGCTGAGTCCTTTCTGACTCCTTGCTGAGTCATTAGGGCTGAGATGTCACCCTATTCCGATTGAATGGTTTTTATTAACCCTAAGATCATCCGACGGCTTAAATTAATTCAAAACTCTATAAAAAGACCCATAGACTCAAACCCTAAATCAGAATTAAAACTAAAACTATGGCCGTCATGCTGTCATCTTATAACCTAGTGTAGCCGCCACCAATTAGAGAGCAAGAACAGCAAATCAAATCAGTTTTATTCAACCCTAACATCGAATCTTCTTCAAATGAAATCTAATTCAACTTCAGAAATCAGAATTCAGAACTCAAGACCTTCTTTGAGTTGTGAGTTCGATAATTTTAATAAAATAATTAGCAAATTAATTGGATTGAGTTATGATGTGGATTATTTGGATATGATGTGAATTATTGATGTTATCATACATGTTCTACGATGTTATGTTGTATGTAAAGTTATGATGCTATCACCTATGTTGTAATTCTATGATTAGCTTATGTATAATCAAATCATCATGTTGTTCATATGCTAGTTTGGTGATGTTGATTCATATGATAGATCACAAGTATGTATGCAAGTTTAGATATTGATTTAAACATGGATCTTATGCAAGTTAGTAGATTTTATGCATAACCTTACATGTTTTATGACACCTATTTTATGTGAATTGGATCCAAAAGTTAGGCTATGACATGTGTGAGTTAATGTTAAATTCTACATGCTAGTTTACATGTGTAGATGTAAGTTTACACCATTGTTATGATGCATAAATCACATATGCAAGTTTGTATAAATATATGAGTTTGGGATATGAATCATGTTATGCAAGTTTAGGGTTATTGCCTATGCAAGTTAACACCTTTAGATGTAGATCTATGACATACATGATTTATGAAAGTTCGTGACCATTATCTCAACAAGTTCACACCTTTAGATTTGGATCCATGACATATGTTGTTTATGCAAGTTGTAACTTTGGCCTATGCAAGTTTTAGATGTAAAACATCATTCACTCATGCAAGTTCACCCCTATGTTTAGATCTATGTTTTAATTATGTGTATGTTGTGATGTTTTCTCCTTATTCCATGAGTTAGACTATTCGAGTCTAACGTATATTTTACGTTAAACGAACAAATGTACAACGTGGGGTAAAGGGGATAATATTAAAAAAGATTTAATTGGCATAAATGCCTTAAAAGGCATAAAATAAATTTGTGATGAAAATTGGTATGATTTTACATACCATAAATAGATGGACATAATTGAGTCAATTATGGACATCGTTAAATTTGGAATTGATTGATAATTTTAATAGGGGAAGTAATTAAAATTGGGGAATGATTAATTAGGAGTAATTAATCGTCTAAGACACGAGGTTAGGCTCTTTTGTGGTGTAAGACTGTCCGGACCCGCCCGGCAAATCCAGATGCCACAAATGCCAGTCTAATGTGAGAGGTCTTAGACATAAATTAAATACGTAACAATTGTAACGACACAAGGTTAGGCTCTTTTGTGGTGTAAGACTGCCCGAACCCGCCCGACAAATCCAGCTGCCACAAATGCCAGTCTAATGTGAGAGGTCTTTATGAGGTTACGGTCTTAATGAACTAAGAAACACTTATCCAGATAAACCTGTAGTGGGACATGAGGGGGTTAAGTGGGTGCCTTGGATGGCATGTGGAATCTAGTGGGTGCCTTGGGTGGCATTTGAAATACGATTAGGAATACTTAACCAAAATTGAAACATGTAAGTGAACATGAATAAGAAGTGGGTTAAGTGGGATGTACTAGAGGGGACCAAGCTTAGGTGGATAGCTTGTGTCAAGTAATGGGGGCCCGTTTCAACCAGTAACCCATACGTATCTTTGTGGGCTCGACCCAAGTCGAGGACGGGACACGCATACTGGGATTGACTGTAAGAGGCCAAACCGGGTTAGCGGTGGCAACGCAAGTCCAACGGGTTCATATGTGTGTGTGGACCCGGGCTGGTAGGTAAGACGTTGCATCGTGTAGGTATAAGCCGTGCATTATTTGTGGTATCGGGTTGCCACTTTGGGAAGTGATACACCCCACTGTGGGGGCCAGCACAGGTATCTACGAGTTAGGAAGCTGATCGCTTGGGGGTAGTGGGTACACCTAGTGGAGATAAGAGCAGGCGGCATCTATGAAGGCAGCTAGGGGTGCACGAAACTACCAATATCATTATTAAGTCTGTAGGCGGGAACAACCTTAGGGTGACTAGTGGTGGTGCAGTATAGCAATTATCCTATAGTGTTGGTGTAGTTTAGTAATTATCTTATAGTGGTTTAGGGGCGCTTTAACGATATCGTTGTTCATCTTGTTTCCTTATTTACTCTGCCATATTCAATGGTTCATGGTCATTCCCTTATATTCCAACTTATGCCTTAGCCTAGTTACTTTGTTAATTATATTGTTAAAGTTATCGCACTCGCCAGACTTTATGTCTGACCCCCTTTGTTTCCTCCTCTTTTATTCCTTCCCCCCCCCCCCCCCCCACAGGTGCTCAGGTTGGAACTATCACCAGTGGAGCTTGATTTGGACTGTTGTTTCTCTACTTTTAGAAGATTGCTTGGATCGCTGAAGCAAAATTCAGTCTCTTTTATTTATGGCTATTTTGTATTGGGGATTATGTCTTTCAATTTATGTACTTTTGGTAGTCAAGATGGATATTATGTACTTTTGGTAGTCAAGATGGATATTATGTACTTTGACTCTGGTTTTTGATGATGTAATCAAACATATGTGTTTTCCGCTGCAATGAAATAAAGTTTTAAATCTTTGAGTACTGTTTATATCTGTCTTGTTGTTAAGTTTCTGTTCTATACTTACTTAAAATTCTCCATAGAAGTTAATGCATTCCCTTTGTGAGTGACATTAATGGACGTGGGGTGTTACAGTATCAGTCCCTCTGGTGGCAACCCGACACGATTCAAGATGCACATTGTACACTACTGATGCTCAGTGCCTGATTTTTCCACTCCGGAGTACGTGCACGCCCATACTCCGTCGGAACCTACACTGGCCCACCAACCGCCAACGTTTTGACCACTTATAATTCAGCCCAGTAATCGTGTCCCACCCTGCCTAGTTTTAGGGTACCATGATACATCTATGTGGGTTACTGCTGAAATGGGTCCCCGTTACTAGGGTTTTCTAATCAGCATGTTTATTGGTTAAGTGTCCAAGTTTACCTAACCCCACCAATTCGTTTAATTAACATGTTGAATCGGTTAAGTGTTTTCCTAATTTACTTAACCCTACCAATCCTAACTTAGCTTTAATTTATTAAAGCACCAACCACTCACATTAGACAGGTCTTGTTGTGGTCACTGGATGTGTCGGTCGGTTCCGGACAGATTTACACCACAACTCAGTCTAACCTCGGGTTCTTTTTTTTTGGGCTTGATTCACTAACCACCCACATCAGACAAGTCTTGCTGTGGTCACTGGATATGCCGGTGGGTTCCGGGAAGATTTACACCACAATTCAGTCTAACCTCGGGTTAGGCATATTCGCCTTTTCTAAAATTCATATTTTTATATATATATCAAATTTCTTTATGTAGATTAAATTTGATTTAATCATGCCATAATTATCTTTTGATTTTGCTTACCATAAATGTTATATCAAATATACCATTTAATGAACAAATCTATGCCATGAATTTTCATATTTTCCCATCGTTATCCCCGTAGAACGTGCGTATGAATTACATGAGATGCTGGGCTAGCAAATTAGCCCAAACCCATAAACAAAAAGGGGTAATAAACAAGGAGCATAAAATAAACATAAAATAGCATATATTTAACTTATCACATGTAACTTGGCATAGATGTACCATTATCTTAACTAAACAGGCAAGGGTGAACTTGTGACTAAGTTGGATCTAATTTTCATGTAAACTTAATATGTGTCTAACATGGAGGTTTAACATATAAACCAAAATTTGGCATACTAACTTATGTATGTCAAAACATAAGAAAGCCACTATGAACATTTTTAATCACAATTTAGCATGATGTTAAAAACATAAGAGAATTACAACTCCACTTTTACAGCATAATTAGATTCAACCTAACATGAATACACATGAGTGTAGATCTAACATATAAGCATGTGTTTTAGATCACAAACTTGCAATTAACCACCAATTTATAGCATGACATGTTTTACCATTTAATTGGCAAAATAAATCCATTACCCAAATCATAATAGATTTTAATAACATAAAATATGTTCATCACCACAAGCATATAGACAAGATTAATATAACATGTTCATCGTCACAAGCATATAAACATGAAATATACAACATGTTCATCGCCATAGACATGATTAATTTCAACGATACTTTAAGATAAATGAGAATCAAATCTTATACATAAGCATCATTCTATATCCCAATTACAACATGTCATGATTTCAATCGAAAGAATGTTTAAATCTACGTAATAACCCACTTACAAACTAAAAGAAATTCTTGCGTTCTGAAATATGAATTCTGAAATTGGAGATGCACGCCTTTGATGAAGATCGTTGAATTAGAATCGTTCTTATTTGACTTTAGATGTAAGCTTTTAACTCGTCTTTGATTTGAAAATGGTGACGGCTACTCCAAATTCTCTACTGATGGCATTTTAGTTCTAAGATTATTTTTCTGTGTGTTTTTAGGTTGAACATTGAGTTTTTTATATAGAATTTCAGTTTAATTATAGCCGTCGGATGAACCTAGGGTTAATCACAGCCACTCAGACCAGATCTGGACCATCCAGAAACCCTAGTGACTCAGCAGCAAGTCATCAATCGTTCAAATTTCCGATCTGGCCGGGGGCCACCCCAGGTCGACCCCCAGGTCGACCTCTAGGGGGGAGGTCGACACTAGGGTCGAACCCCTGGTCACCTGCCTGGGCGGGAATTTTCCCGCCCAGCCCGCTTCTGACTTTTGTTCGAATTTGAATTCGTTTTCGAGCTGTTTGAATTTATTTGAATTTTTCTGAAAACTTCTGACAACCATAACTTCTTCATACGAAGTCCAATTTACGCAAACTCGGACTCTATCTCAACCAGAATTCCGAGATGAACACAATGGTGTAACCCGTTTCCCTTAATTTTCACATTTTAAATTAAGTATTCTAGGATTCGTTATTATAATGTTAATATAAAGTATGGGGTGTTACATTGTTGTTGTTGAAGCTTCAAGCTGTTGTTGAATTTGCTAAAGTGTAATGCTAGATGTATATAACATTTCATTTTAATAGTTAACCTTTTGTATCATTTGTAAATATTTTGAAATTTACATGTATACTAAAAAAAATTGGCCATCTAGCACTCACCAATATGTGTTGTTTATGATTTTCAGAGTACAAACATTGAACATCAAAGTTTTGTATTATGCTAGTTTTAAACTACATTTTAGTATAATTGAAATTAATAGGAATAGACATACTATTGTATCACTTTGCATGATTTAAATATACGAATATACTTCATAACTAAAATGCCACAGTAGACTATCGTTTCAAATATTAAACATGCTGGTTAACTTTATAATAAAATGTTACATTAATCTATCATTTTTAATGTTATAAATATTGAAGTGGATTTCATAATTAAAACATCACATGAAACTATATATCATAAACATTATGCTAGATCTTTGTACAAAAATGCTAGATTATATTACCATTAAACATTTTTTTAAATTATGCTAGTGGATTTCAAAATTAGACTGCTTTGGTTTTCAAAGGTAACCGCTTAGGTTTGAATCCGGTTGTCCTTTACATCCTATAAGGACATGCTTAGGTTTGAGTCTGGATGTCCTTTACATTCCATAAGTACCCTCTTAGGTTTGAGTCTGGACGTCCTTTGAATTTTTTAGTTTGTTTGATTAAACAATATATTTTGGGTATATATTGGTTTCCAAAGGTACCCACATAGATTTGAATTCGGTCGTCCTTTACATCCCATAAGTACCCGCTTAGATTTGATTCTGAACGTACTTTACATCTCATAAGTACCTGCTTAGGTTTGAGCTCGGTCATCCTTTACATCTATAAGTACCCGCTTAGGTTTTGATTGGGAACATCCATTGCATTCTTTTACTTTGTTCGGTTAAACAATATGTTTTGGGTATAGATTGGTTTTCAAAAGTACCCGCTTAGGTTTGAGTCTGGACCTCCTTTTCATCCCATGAGTACTCGCTTGGGTTTGAGTTCGGACGTCCTTTGCATTCCACAAGTACCCACTTAGGTTTGAGTCCGGTGTCCTTTGCATTTTTAGTTTTTCGGTTAAACAATATGTTTTTGGTATATATTGGTTTTCAAAAGTACCCACTTAGGTTTGAGTTTGGTCGTCCTTTGCATCCCATAAGTACCCGCTTAGTTTGATTTTAGACGCCATTTCCATCCCATAAGTACCCGCATAGGTTTGAGTCCGGACATCCTTTGCATTAGTTTGTTCGGTTAAACAATATGTTTTGGGTATAGATTGGTTTTTAAAAGTACCCGCTTAGGTTTGAGTCCAAACGTCCTTTGCATCCCATGAGCACCCTCTTGGGTTTGTATCTGGACGTCCTTTGCATCCCATAAGTACCCGCTTGGGTTTGAGTCTGGATGTCCTTTGCATTTTTTTAGTTTGTTCGGTTAAACAATATGTTTTGGGTGCAGATCCATTCTACATGCTATGTTTGTCTATCGTTTTTTCTGAATGTTATATCTGTCTATCATTTTACAATTATTCATCTTGCATTTTTCTATCATCTATCAAACACTGAATGTTATTTATGTCTATCATTTATCATTGCAATATAACATATTAAGCAAACAAAGTAACATATCCAACTGTAACTATATCATACTATTTTATCATTTTTTTCAATGAATGTATGTCTATCATTCTATATATACATCTTACTTTTGTCAATAATATTCAAAATATTGAATGCTATGTTTCTCTATCATTTATCATTTCATCATAACACACATCAAACAAAGTGACATATTTAACTATAATTATGTCATGCTAAGTTTGTTTATCATTTTTTCAATGCTATATTTATCTACCATTCTATAGTTATTAATCTAACCCTTGTTTATCATCTTCCAATTGTCGAATGTTATGTTGCTCTATCATATATCATTCACCATAATACACACAGCAAAACAACTGACATATTCAACTATAACTATGTCATGCTATATTTGTTTATCATTATTTTTCCATGCTATATTTACTTATCATTTCATAGTTATTAATCTAAATTTTGTTTATCATTTTTCTAAAAACTCTATGTTATGTTTGTTTATCATTTTTCAATGCTATGCCTGTTTATCATTTTTCTCAAATCATGAAATTAAAAAATCAAATGATATATGCAGTTAGGGTTGTCAACGGATACTTTTGGATGCAGATAGTTTCATATCCGCATCCGCATCCTAAATTATTTTCGAATATCGGGTATCTGCATCTGCGAATACGGACGGATATCGGATAATTATCCGCTCCACCAACGGTCGATAAACCAATGAACATAAATGAATTTTTTAACTAGTATTAAGTTTTTTTCAATCCAATTGATTATTAAAGTGCTAAAATAAATAAATAAATAAAAATGATGATAATATATAATTTTGAGCAATTAGCATGCGTTTGGTAGACTTTCAACTTCATAAGATAATAAATTAGTATCTTTAATTATGTTAAAATGCAAATAATTTAAGCTATAATCACTGAAAAAAGTGGATGGATGATTTCAGACGCGGATATGCCTATATCCGCATCCTTTTTTTGGATATCGGATATTTTTATGCTTTTCGGATGCGGATGCAGATGCGGACGAATTTCAGATTTTTTGGTATCTACTAACAACCTTATATGCAGTTATCATTTAGGAATACTTATATTATTTTATTTCATGCGATTTGATATATGTACTTATGCGTTGTAACGATTTGATTTCTTTAGGAGACCACTTCAAAAACGACATCGATTACAAGAATTATATAGCACCATAACGAACTAATTATTTGTTATCAGATGATTTGATTTCTTCAGGGGACCGCTTCAAAAACGATGACATTTGGTTTGATTTCTTTCAGACGACGGTGGCGCCTTCAGGCAATAGTGGCGGGTTCAAGCAGCGGCGGAGGTTTCAGGTGATGACGGCGTCTTCAGATTTGGATGACTTCAGTTAGAGGAAGAAACGGTTGAAGATGGATGATGGCATGACGCTGTTAGCTTTCTGGTTAAATTATAAATTTGGCATAAGAAATTTAGAAATTATTACAATATTTTTACTTTAAACTAATTTGCTCTATAAAAATATTCCAAAGTAATTTAAAAATTTAAAAATTCTTTGGAAAATCTTTTTTAAAACAAGAATATTTGAAAACATTTTCATAAAAGGATTTTAAAATAGGATTACTTTTGAAATCATTTTACAAATTAGATTTTAAAAATAAGAATTTTTGAAAAATCATTTTGTAAGAATAGATAAAAGCTCAGCTAAGTACAACCTGAGTTTTGACGTAAAATCTAAGACTCGATAATATCTTGAAATCATAAACTCTTCAAAATTCATGAGTCTTCATTCTCTGACTCTTGAATCATCAACCTAGATCTTCAATATTAATATTGTACAGTCTTCGTTATCAATACCTATATGATATCATGCACCATATACATTATATATATCTAGATAACAATTACTACATATGTAAATATAAAATATTCATTACATGATGTGATTATCAATAAAATTACCATCCATGTTATTAGAAAATCGTTGTCATGAAGGAAAAGGATATGGATATAGAATAATATTTTTCATGTCATTTTTTAGTTTAAATGCTAATATAATTATATTCTATTTGTTTTATTTAATGACTATGCATTGAGTAATGTTGGTGTTTGTTTAATGTTCGAAAATAATATCTCTTTTAGTGAAACACCCCACACTTCTTAACGTCACCTATATGAGGATGCGCTAAGTTTTATGAAGCGCTTAGCTATAAAGTAACAACACAAAGATAAAAATTCACAAGATAAAAATATGAAACACAGCAGAAATTTTAAAACAACATATAATAAAGCAAGTCAAATCACAGTGGTTATAATGATTCCAAAGTACCAAATAGTCATCAACGTAAAACCAAATACACTATCTCGAGGAAAAGCATAATATCAGAGTATATAAGTAAAATCATCCCTCTCATTGTCAACGCAACAAACAGAAAAGGAGAAATGAACCAATACCTAAGTCTGAAATGAGTCTGAATCCAAGATGAACTAAAAAAATCAAGAATCACTAGTGAGACCCTCCACCCTGTGAACCAGAGGGGAGGAAGAGAGAAGGAGAAAACAAACTAGGCCATACATACGCCTGGTGAGTTCTAGTAATTTCTAGCATGAGCATAAATTAAGAAAGCATTAGACAGATGAATGGTTCTAAGGACATAAGACATAAAGGTATAAAGCAGTAAACAAAGTTAAGCACGAATAAAGAATGACTTCTCACTCATAGCCAAGGTTGCTGCACTAACTTACCAAATGTATAATAATTAGGCTTTACCTAATTTCTACTTGTCGATCGGCTCCTATAACCACAATGTGATAACCTATGCTAGCTATGGAACTCGGGGTTATCAATCCCGAACTCATCAACTAAAAAGATATGGTCGTTAATCACAGGCATTACAACGACTTATTTTCCTCAATTGGCATGATGCACACTCATCGTCCCGCTGGAACGCGCCTGTACCCACCTCCTTTGGATCTCTTACAATTCAGTGCAGTAAAGCGTGATCGTGTCTCTACCTAGTGTGAGACCTCCATAGATGATAATAGGGATACTACCTGACACGGGTCCTCAACCAAATATGCAATTAACATAAGTCACCCCTAGACTTGGTCCTCATTTTTTTTCTATTAGTCCACTTAGTTCCCCCATTCATCCCTATGCTGTCGGAACGGACCTAAACTACGAGTCACTTATTTTCCCCAATCAGCCCCATGCTACCAGAACGGACTCCCACTACAATTTTATTTTATTAAGCCTCTTATTTTCCGGAATCAGCCCCACGCTGTCGGAACAGATCTAACCTACGAGCCACTTATTTTCCCCAATCGACACTACGCTGCCGGAACGGACTCCACTAGCTTAGCTTACTAATTTTATCTTCGATTTAACACAATTTAAGTCTATTAATAGAACTGGTATATCCTCATGTTATACTCGTAGGTACTGTTAAACATTTCTAATTAATGTCATCCTTCTATAAAACTCAAACCCACGTTACTTAGCGTCCAACTAAGTTACCTATTCAGTTTATATGTTTGCATGTTCTCTAATTACATATTAGTTTTATCCCCAATTTACAGTCCAATACTGATTATAATATTTAATCAGTTCTAACATGCCCAATTATCCATTTTCATTCAATTCCAACATTGTTCCAATTTTAATGCAAAATGATGATAAAGGCCTAGACTCTCTATAAGCCTAGGCCCAGCGCCAAAAGAAAAAGGCAAATGGTCTTAGCTACTCGCAAGACCTAAAGTCAAAAATAAACAAAACAAATAAAATAGGGAATAGCCCGAACTGTAAAAAAAACACAATTGAGAAGGGGATAGGGGAAGGAGAATTACTTATAAACAATAAATAACTAGAAATGGCATAGATAGTAAATAAATTACGGTAACTTTACAAAAAAACTAAACGCATAAATACTGTAAATAATTTTAAACTTTAAACTTGCAAATTAAAACTATTTAACTGCCTTAATTTTCCTACCTAAATTACTAATCTAGAAATCACATAAAAACTCACAGATCTGACGAAGAGAGCTTCTCCCATAACCTTTCTTATTCCAGGAAAACCTCCGCTCCCAGAAGTATTTACAAAAATAAATATTAAAAGCATAGAACCTCTTTACCCCTTTAAAAATTTAATTATTCGGCATCCTAATTTGAGGATAGGCCTAGGGAAGAAGAAGAAGACATGGAGAAAGAATGGATGTGAAGAAATGAGAGAGGCTCTACTGGTTTATTTATAGGGTTTACTGGGTGTCCTCAGCCATCCAAATTTAGGATTAAATCTGAAGCAGCCACCTCACTAGACCAATCAGAAAGTGTCACGCTAGCCTTAGGTTCAAAATTGAACCAACAAAACTAAGTCAGCTCATAAAATAACGCTCAAACGATGTTAATCATTCGTTCTGGTACATGCATGCCAAGGCACGATGAATTAACGCATGGGGTCGACACACCCGACCTTTGTGTCGACCCATGGCCGACACAAGTGGGGTTGGGTTGACACAAGGTCGACCCAGCCTGGGTGCGTGTAGTCCCAGTGACATTTACTTAGCCTTATATTTTATTTTTATTTTCTGGTTGTTAGCTTATCTTCCTTAATTCATAACTTATTCATTTTAACTCTGTTTTAAGCAAACCAAGTGTTTATTTCCATCTGAAAATTACAATGGATTCAATGGTGCTTAGTCTTGGTGTTTAGTCTCGTTGTCCAATTCTAAATATTATTCTGATTAATATTTAATTTATTACCCTTTTTATTCAATTATTGTTTATTAAAATTTGGGGTGTTACATTTAGTTTTTCAAATTGAAATATTCATACAATTAGGTATTTATCTTCAATATAACATCGTACGCTTTAACCTTAAGTGAAAAAACGTTACATAATCGTAAATTGATTTTTGATGGAAGTAATTCTTTTATTTCATATTTAATACCGATTCAAATCAGACCATATTGCATTAAACCAAAGCGAAACTGAACCATTTAAAAGAATATTTTGTATTGTTTACCAAACGTTCATTTGATGCCGATGTGGTTTTGGAATCCAAACAACACCAGATTGACCCATGCCTACCTCCTAACCACACATTGTTTTTATATATAATAATGTATACACATATTTGGACGATATAAAATATATATAAAATGAGCTAACATATCTATTGTGATGTAAATCGCGACATTTACATACGAATATTTAATACCATGCACGAACTATTGTTACATATGCATGCATGTACACAAATGTACATGATACATATATGTACTTATATATAAATTCAAAATGAACAAAATAAAATTTTCATCAACAATTTATAAATTTAAATGGAATATATGAACTTATTTAAAGTTAAATTTAAAAATATTCTAAACAACTTAGACTTCATAATCCAATAAAAATTCAGCAGAATAAAAAAAAAGATTAAACCTCACTTATAACTTATACCATGGACTGACTCAATTTCAACCTCATCATTTTTATTACCATGAACCTAAATTATCTTTTTTCTTTACCTTTTTTTAGAGTTATAATTTGATGATTGCATTATAACATACTTCAAGTTCAAATCCAAATTTGAATCACACAATGTAACCTCATGGACAAAACCACTAGCGTTGGAATTCTTTCAATAATTCAAGTTTGTTACGGAAAGAGTGAATTCACGTGCCACTTCTAAATTGACTACTTTTTATCCTCGGACGATTCTATGACATAACCAGCTGATATCAACAAAGCATGACCGTAGCATATCAGATAGGGCTTTTAACTATGTTAGCCTTGTTTTCAAAGTTTATAATTCAAACAGACTTGTTTGGAATTTAATTATAGAAATAGACCTGTTTTGAATTAACGAAGGTGCCTTTTCAAAACTCGCACAAAGGCGAGTTTTCAAAAATCGCCTGTATACTTTGTGGTTTTTAATTCCATAGTGACTTTCTCGAAATTTGATTTGGACATAACTCAATATCTATAATATGAAATTTCCATTTTTCTGTTCCAATACTAAAATATAGTTCTATAGATTCGAACGTTTTGTGTTTCAATGAAATCCAACGTATGATGATTCCTATATATTTGAATGAAGTTGTAAACATTAAACTACGAACTACCACGACATTTAAATAGTATATATAGCTTAACCAAACAACACAAAACAAATACCAAATTCTAATATTCAAATATAATAGAGATACTAGCCCGGTTAAGGACAGATAAGTTCGAAACATAAGAAATACAGATACACGAAATGCAAGACACTAACATCGCATCAACAAACATACATCTCCATTTTAGGCTATTGAAGTACACCGCTTTATGTTATGGCCCTGCGATTCAAATGAATCTACAAGATTCAAAATAAATCGAATTTTAGCGAAACCAGAAATATTTTAATCTTTTTAAAAATATCTTTCCAACGAATGTGAAAAATCCAAATTTCATAGCGGGAATAAAAAGTTATGTCCAATTTAAAATTTGAAATAGTCGCTATGGAATTCAATATAATAAAATATTTAGCCATTTTGCAAACGACCTCCGTTTTCGATGAAACCACTTTTGTTGGATCTGAAATGTCGAATTATTTCTAGATTTCAAATTTCATAATTTTTGGATTTAATATGTGAGCGCGGTAAATTTAAACATGTTTGGTAATTTAAATTTGAATTGGATCGACCAGAAATTGACCATTTTTCAAACGGTCTCCAAATTCGATGAAATTAATTTTTTTAGAACCGTATCATCAAAACATAGCTAGATTTATTTTTCTGGAATTTTTGGAGTCAGTATGTGGCCCCGGTAAATTAAAATGTACGTTTGAATTTAATATATATTGATTTATATTTTAATTTAAAGAAAAACTGATCGAAACAGTCGAAGTGGCTTACAAAACATATTCCATTGTGTCCGGAATGGGGGTATTTAGCTAGGGACGATGGTCGTTGGGTCTCGTTTGGTGTTCGAATCGATAAACTGGTATTTTTGAAAATAAAATAATATAAATATATATTAATTCCTTAGAACCCTAGCCCTCATTCCAGAACCCACCGCCACCGTATGATATATGGTCTAAATTGTCCAGATTTGAGTCCACAAATTCTCCTCATATAATTCGAATTAATTCTCCACCCTGAAACGAAATTCAAGAGCAAAGTCTGAGCTTTCAATTGATCTGCGTTTGATGAATTATCGTGGCGTGGTTGCTTAGATTTTTGAGCTCAAAGCTCGTCCGGTCACGTCATTTTTTCGAGGAGGATAGTGGTTCGAGATGGCCCTTCTTGGCGGCATTAAGAGAAGAGGGAGGCGCGCATCTTCTGGTGGCATTGGATCGGCCGTCGACAACCAGAAGCCGACGCGATCTCGAGCCCTAGAGGTTGAAGACGAGGCCGGCCAGAGCAGAACGATGGAATAAGGTTAAACGATGGTTAAGTGAAATATTAAATTAATTAATTAATTATTAAGGTGATTAATATTCAAACTATAATATCTTGTTCAAATCAAATCAGAATTCGATGAAACTGATTGCGTTGGGATCGTGGGATCGAGCGCTACACAATGAAACAGACCGGAACAAAAACGAAGTAGATTAGAATTTGTGGCAAATTCAAACTCAAGCAGAACAGAAATTCAGAATAAAGAACAGAGGAGTGGAAACGAATGTGATATCTCTCTCACACTCAAATTATTTTCCAGTAAATATATACTAGGATGTAGACGGGGCTTAGAAGCCCCCGACACTATTTTTTGTACATACCAGTTGATTGTTTGTTTGGATTGTGATTGAATTATCATGTATTGATATTGTTGTATATCAAAATTATTTATATAAAATATATATAAAAATTATCATGGAATAAAATAAAATATTCATTTACAAACCAAACGGTTTGTTTATGTACACTTGTTTATCTGATATTGATTGAGACGATAAATTTTACACATCGCCTAACTGTACAAATAATAAATAGTATTTGTTGTTTGGAAACCCCACACGGGCATTGGGATAATAATTGACATACACTGATCCCAATAATTATTGGTATGTCAATCGATGGGTTGATAGACTGTATAAGCGTTATTTATTTATTTTAATGCTTATACAGTTGTAGAATGCACTTTGGATGTTGTATGAATTTTTAATGATTGTTTATCGTTATTGTTGTATACATGCGATGTATGAAATCCATATAACTGAATTACATGGTAATTGAATGAGTCTGATTCCAGTTCAGAATTAACGAATATTTTTAAACAATATTCAGTGAATATTGAAATGAAGCCGTGTTAAGTAGTTAAACGTCATTTTAACACGAACGGGATTTTTGTCGATTTTATTCATTTTATATTGAATATCGAAAAGTGATTTCAAAATTTAATATTTTGAAAATATTATCATTTTAATATTATAATGATATGAAATATTCAGTTTTGATTTTAAAATCAGAATGAAATGGGAATCGTTTTAAAACGAATTTATACGGAATATTCAGTTTTGATTTTAAAATTTAAATGAAATGAAAATCGTTTTTAAATGAATTTAAGACGAAGTTATTAAGAATATTCAATTTTGATTTAAATTTGAAAATGGAATTGAAATCGATTTGAAATGAATTTATAAACGAATTTATAAATGAAATATTCTGTTTTGATTTGAAATTGAAATGAATTTAAAACGAATTTATAATGGAAAATTCAATTTTGATTTGAATTTGAAAATAAAATTGAAATCGTTTTAAAATGAATTTAAAACGAATTTATAATGGAATATTCAATTTTGATTTGAAATTGAAATGGAAGTGTAAATCATTTTAAAAACGAAATTAAAACGATTTATAAAATTCGTTTTAAATGGAAATCGACAAAAAATATACAATATATATATTATATATATTTAATGACCTGAATAGAAGCGTCGTGCAGCGACCGTTCGCGGATTTCGACCATTAACTTCAAATGGGCGTTACGGGAGGTCCAACCGTCGGATTCTCCTAGAACCAGAACCATTGGGTTCGTATCAAAAAGAGCTTTCCAATGAATATAAGAGATTTGAAATCTAACGGTTATATTTGGAGATATGTCCAAATCAATTTCAGAAAAGGTCGCTATGGATGCAGTTCGGTGGCCGTTATTGGAAACCGACTGTACGGGCGATAATAAAATTATTAAAAATATGGAAAAATTATGTAAAATCATAATAAATGATTTGGAAAGAATTTGGATGAAAAATTCTAGTTTTGAAAAGATAAAAATATATTTTTATCAAAATGAACTAGTTATTAACTAGAATAATAATCCAATTATTTTTAAATAAATAAATTGGATTTGAAAATGGTTTTAACATGACTAGAATTTTTCCAATGAATAAATTGGAATGGGTTTGAGTGGAAATAATATTCGGAGTATTTCGATATTGGATTCCGTGATTATACGGATATTGTTGAGGAATTTGGAATATATATATATATATATCGTTATTCCCAATACAATATTGGTTAGTTTCAGAATTTGATAATGAATATAAGCCGATATAATTTCTATTCAGAACCTTGTATTTGATATCAAATTGGATTTTGGGTTTGACGTGAACAGTGTCTTCATTAACACTGTTCTTAAACCCAGTTGTGAAAAGAATAAATCTTTTAATTAAGATTTAGGGAATTTTACCAATTAATTAATATTTAATTGGATTCAAATTGGATTTTGACTTTGTCGTGAACGGTGTCTTCATTAACACTGTTCTTAAACCCAGTTTAGAATAGAATAAATCTTTAAATTAAGATTTAGTGAAGTTTTCCAATTAATTAATATTTTATTGGAATTGAATAAAAGAATTGGATTTTTGGGTTTATTGTGAACAATGTTTTAAACAACAATAGTTCTTTAACCCAATTAACCGTAAAGATGTGATTTGGAATTTATAAATCTTTTAATTAAGATTAATGGAATTTTCCAAACTAGAGATTTCCAATTTAATATATTAAATTAGAATTGAATGGAATTCGATTTGGTAATAATCGAGATGAGCTTCTGTGGAGGAAGATTGTTAATATATATATATGGAATTTAAAAGGCTTCGTCGTTATTCCATTTATATTATTAGGTGGACACGGAAATTTATATCGATTATATATATTGATCTGTTTTCCGTGAAGATTATGTAGTTAATGGAATGTGATTTTGGGTTTATCGTGAACCGTGTTTTAAATGACATTGGTTCTTTAACCCAGTTAAAGACAGGATTACATGTCTAACATTGTATTTCAATACTGTATTCGTTGATCTCTGTTAAATATATATTTGTTTGGTGGCGGAGAATTTATTCTCTTACTTAACACTCTTCTGTGAGACGTACGAGCTCAGAGGTTATATATCGGCAGAAATCAATGGTACGGTGTAGATTGTCGATGCGACATGTTTGATTTCCCAAAGTTAAATAATCATTAATATTGATTTTGGGAAGATTAAAACTAAGTGGAGTTTTAATGAATCTTTAATTAGATTGAAAAGTGAATGTGATAATTAAAATTATCAGTTCAAGAAAATGATCGATAATGGAGTATCACCGGTTTTGCTTCAAATGATTGTTAAATCTTTAATTAGATTTGAACGTGAAATGGTAATTAATTTTTACCGATAATACTGTGGTGTTAGATATGGAGTACTACCACTTTTGCTCCATGGGATAAATAGGTTGGGATTGGGAAATAAAATAAATGATTACTTCGGTAAGGTTCGCTAATTCCGACTAGTTTGGTAAACCTTAATTTGGTTTAGATTGTGAAAAGAATATTTGAATAAAAGAATATTCTGGATTGGAATGAGGCGTATGATGGGTCGTTATAACATTTGATTATAAGATATGTGAGTTATTCAGAAAGGTTGGGTTTAACACATTCTGAATAACTGATACGACGAAAAGTCAGAGAGATTGAAGACGGTGCAAGACCGACGATCTTCACATCGAATGGATGTGTTGCTACTGATGCCCATGATTGGAGTAGCTACTTTTAAGGGGCTACAGTGGTAGCCGTCCGGATGTACTTGTTGATTGTACGGATATGCGAGAGTCTCTCTCATGTATTGGACATACGGGATGAGGAATAAGGTGCCTCCGGTTTCGTTCAGACCTAGAGCGGACTTGTAAATGGATGGTGTGTCTGACATTGTATTCCTTTTATATTCGTTGATCTCTGCTAAATATATATCGGTTTGGTGGCGGAGAATTTATTCTCTTGCTTAACACCCTTTTCTGAGACGTAGGAGCTCAAAGGTTATATATCGGCAGAAATCAATGGTACAGCATGGATTGATAGTGTAACATGCTGAGATGCAGTGATCCAATTTTTTGTTGAAAAGCAAAGTTTGGTGGATGATGATCAAAGCACAGCTTTAATATAGCACAGCTTTGTGTAGCGTTAATTCGCGAGCCTCACACACCGGTATGGTGGTAAATTGATGGTTAGATCAGTATACTTTAGAGATGAGGATAGACATCCTACGGGTTGTCATAGATTCGGTTGACCGAGGTGATACTGGGTGCGGTCGCCCCACACTAGTAGGGATAGGGCACACCCCCCGATTCCCAGATGGATAGAGTTAGCGGTGTTTTCCAATGCTTGGACGTAAGTCGTGGTAACTTGTTTCCTGGATAGTGCGGATGTGCATTATGGCGTTTTCGCATGCTTGCGACGTAAGCCGTTGGGAATTGTACTACGCGATAGATTTTTTGGATCAGGAGCCACCAGTATGGAAATCCAAACTTCCAATACGACATTTTGCGGTTTTTATTGTATACTATACATGGCGCCATAGTGGGATGGGGAGCTCATGCCGTCTATGATCGATACATTTATATTTGAAGTTGATTTCTTCACTTATAATAATAATAAAAGATTTGTTTTAAAACGTACCAAGCATATTTGGCTATTATAAGGTAAAACTCCATCCTCGACCGCGTTCATTGGTTGACGGGACCAGAGTCTTATAATAGCTTCATTTTTCTTTATTTAGCATTGCGCTGTTTGTTTTAGGCACTGGTATTCTTGGGGGTAAACGCGTTCCGTTTTATAGGGCATAGTCCCTTGATTGACCTCATTATAAAGTAAAGTTTAAATAACTGTTTTAGTTCTCACACCAATCCCATGACTGACCTGGAGTTTATTGTTTTAACCTAAACTCTGGGTGCCCCTATTTTCCACACGGGCAGCTAGTAGTTTTGGTTTTGCAGATTTATTTATACAGGATCCTGGATTTACAGCTGGAGCTATATTCGGAATGCTCTGTATCCATGTATTTCTTTTGTTTGTACTTGTTAATGTATTTCCGCTACGCATTGTATTTTTACATTTTATTTCCGCTGCTATGTATTCTAAACTCTAATATATTCTTGTACTATGATGTAAATTGTTGTAATAAGCAATGAAATGTTCTTCTGTTTGTGTTCCGATTTGTCTTGTTCTCGAAGCAGTCGGCCTTCTTGTTCAGTTTAGGTCGGCCGGGAAGCTCGGGTCGCTACAACCTATGTTTGTGAGTGTTCTTGCCATATATCCTGCAAAGCACTTGGGATCTCTTTCATTCTGTCAGATATAAATGTAATGTGTCGATTTCGTATGCTATAAATGAACTCACGAAAGCATGAGAAGAACCAGGCCCAACTATCATATGATTCGAATTCGACCACCCCATAAGCTGATGGGAAAAGGCATTCGACCGCATCTACATCGGTAGCAACTAGCAGTATTCCTTTGTACTTACCGTACAAATGTGTCCCGTCAATAGAGAGCACTGAACGGCAGTGTACAAAACCTGCAATGCAAGGACCAAATGCCCAAAAAGCACGCTCAAATACCCCAACATCATCGTGTACTATATGTCCTACGTAACCTTGATTGCTTCTTTTTATTTCCGCAAAATACTAAGGCAAATAAGAATACAATTCGGCCCAGTCACCGTATATTTTTTCCTATGCTTTATTCAACGTTCGCCAGGCTTTCATGTAACTGATTTTGATGAAGAGTTGTTCGTCGACAAGCACTTGCACCGTCCCAGCTGAGATATCCAAATTGGCCTTCACAAAAGACATGATTTTGGATACAAGAAACCCAGAAGTGGCTTGCTTGTGGTTGGAATTAATTGTAGGGTTGACACAGTTATGTTCATGAGGCAGCTTTCTGATTTCCCACCATCCAGTATGTATTTTTTCGACACTATAGCATGTATTCGCCACGGACAAGTATCATCAACATTACATACAGCGGTGTATATTGTTTTATTCGACTTGATTGGCTTGTACGAAACACCGTGCAAAATAGACCATTTCGTAAGTTGGTGGAGAAATTGTTCCTTGCTTTGGAATACCATCCCAACAGCAAAAACATTTTGTACGCAGACAACCGAGAATTTTTCACCAGAAAACTCTAGATTAGCCACTACGGATCTGGCCATCATCTGCGTCGTGCAGAGATCATAGTCCATGGGTAGTTCCATTTGAAACTCATCACCATCTTCTTCAGGATCTACTATGTTTGGAAAGTCATAGTTCAGTGGATCATTGTTGACTTCGGCCCAGCATGTATCATCAACAGTTGTCGTGGCAACCGCCATGCCGTCAACATGTTCGGCCTGTTGTGAAGGACCTGCACCCCAATCTTCTTCGGGTTCTACAGTCGATCTATTAAATGCATTTCAGTTAAATCTTACATTTCAGTGAGTATTTAGAAAACTAAATTGATGTGCAACACATACCTTTGACTCATATCTAACAGTTCTGACTGATCAGTTTGTTGTTCTTGTTGTTTTTGCTGCTCATCCACATTTGGTGGAAAATATGGATTGGTGTACAAAGGAGAACTAAAGATGAGTGATAGATCATGAGTTTGCAACATTTCTGTGAAATAACCTAAACCGCTACTCACTATAGGCGGTGGGAATATTTCTTCCACAACATCTTCCACAATTTCTTTTGCTGTTTTTCCAACAAACAACTCAATCGATTTCTTAACAGCAAAAAACATTACTTGTACATCTGCATCTTCTAAAAGTGCTACGGCTCTCGTCCCCGAATTAGTAGGTCAGTTGACCGACAACTCGATATCATATTCGAGAGGATTAATTTTGGTTGCTTGGACGACCGTTTTTTTCAAAGCATCAAGTGTGCAACCCCTTCAAACTCTCCTTGATTTGCAGAATCCTCCCACGTAACTTCCATTTTGGTGCTCATCTACGATCAATTCACCGTCGTAGTAGTAAAGTGCAGTAATAAAAGTAGGTGCCATGGTTGAGTGAGTTTATTTTTCTTGAAGTTATTTGAAGCCAGGATTGAAGTGTATAAGAAATAATGTGCTGAAGAGCTATGAAATAGGGAAACCCTCCAAGCAACGTCACTGTCAAATCAACTTTAACCAACTCAGTACGGCCGTTGTCAAGTCAGAATTGGTATAGCTTTAATCATGTCATCGATTTCAAAATAAAGTAGAATCAATTTCAAAAAAAAAAAAAAAAAAACAAGCCTTTAATCAGTATTGGAAGAGCTTTAATCATGTCATCAAATTCGAAATAAAGTATTGTCATTTGTCCATACAACGACTTTATCACAATGGACAAAAATTAGGTCACATTTGGCAAATGTTTGTCAACTCAACTATTTCGAAATATTGGACCAACTTTATCCGTGTCTAGTCAAATCACCTGATTTGCGGCATATCATATTGTACATAAACAGACTGACCCAGCTTTAATTTGTGGCAGCTAGTTGTCAATACATCTTTATGTCATAACGTACAGTGTATGAACCCGCAAACATACAAAGCTTTAATTCAAACTTCAAAAACATAAAATAAATTATTAGAAAAACACAAACATACACTACTTCGTATTATTCTTCCAAGTCCTACAAACACATAAACAATAATTCAAACAAAACTTCGTAAACGTACAACGACTACGGATAATAGAATAACTCACACTAAACTTCAGAAACCTACAACGACGACGGATAATAAAAACACTAGTGGTTACAGTTAAATTGCAAGTCCTCTAGGAGTTTTTTGAAATGTCTAATTTCTTGCTCCAGCTCATTCGCATATGTTATGCCTCTAGGACAAAGCGGTTCGTCGATCCATTCTAAAAAATTGCATCCGTGGGGATAATTGGAACAAGAAGACTTCGACGATCAATGTTTTCGCCATCATCAGATACGACAACTTCAGTCATATATCCACAGTGACAGCAAACTGGGTACAAGTTAACCTCTTGCTCCACCATTGCTTGAGAAGTCATTTTGAATATATGAAGCTAAGAAAATATGATTGAGTATGTTTTGAATTATGAAAAGACCAGCGAGTACATATAAAATTTTGGAAAGACCCAAAATACACAGGTGAGTTTTCAAAACTCGCACGAAAGCAAGTTTTACAAGACGCCAGCATCCCTCCTCGAACAAAACAGATATATTTGTTATTATTTCTAAAACATGGCTAATCATGTTTTTATTTCTCCATATAAGCCTACGACTGTGAATTTTCCTATCAGATAACATATCAATTTTATAACCAAGTACACGGATAATCCAGGCAATTCACTAATATACTCAAAGGATAATAGACTAGACTTCTATAATCATTCTTTTTCCACCCACCATAAAAGATGCTGGATTGAACAGAAGAACCAAAGATGCATAATTTTAAACAGAATGCATTGCGTTTAATGGAAAGAAACAATGTTCATAAATACATTTCAAGCGTCTGCTCACATAAAATGAAAGCCATGGTATCATTTATAGTCCGAGCAAACATATTGAACTTGCAAGAAAGACATTTTGATCCATTGAATCAGGTACATTACTGCAAAATGATGGCAGCAAGCTGATTACTCCTAAAAAAACAAAACTTTGTAATACTTCTTCCTCTTGAATCCACTTCAATATGCTTCATACATCATCATTACAAGCTGACAGAATATAATTTGAATCAGTACTTAGATTAAAACCATCATTTAAGCATTTGACATTTGAACATTAATATCTATAAGCCGAAGTGTAAAAACGTACAACCTAAAATGTTCAAAACAAAATAGCACGGCACTTCAAATTGAAACAGTACAAAACGATGGTTGCCCGTAATAAAATTACATCACAAAAGTCATACTGAAACCTTTAATAGGCCAAAAAACTGAAATGCAACAAACCTAGAGCATATCTTATTTTCTTTTGCCGCACACTCCCATCAAAAGTCATCAATCAAAGCTGGTTAAATATGAAAATATAAGTACATTAGATTTGCATGAAGTTAACTATACAATCAGCAAATACAAAAATGTGAGGAAAGGTGTTGCAATCTGGTGGGGAAATACTGCAAGTTTAAACCGAAAGCCTGACGCATGACATATCAAATAACTTCTCAAAGCAATTCAATTATAAAATCGACCGTAAGTATCACACACACACACACACCATAAGTTGGACGCCTGGCAAATATTAAAGTTTTGATGTGGGAATTTGCAATAATTTAAATAGAGAAGGAAAAAGCTTCTTGTGATGGTAATACCATCAAGTATTACAGATAAACTAGATATACATCACACAAAACTCAAATAGTGATTAAAAATGCATCAAACAATTCTTTGGAGCACGCTTACACATGAATTAGAACGTTGAACTCAAGATACTAGGTCCGTGTATTTCCTAATAATGCATCATCATTTATCCAACGTGTAGAATGTTCATACCCGAGCAGATTTGCATTGGACAAATAGTATACAATGTTACCCTGCTTACTAACAAGATTATTTCTAACACTTGATCATTAAACCAAACACCTACAAAAATCAAATCCAACTATGTGTTCGAGATAAATCTCAAAGTAAACTTATATATACTAGTGTAAAAACGTACATACGTGGGAACCTAATATGCGAAATTATCTGCTTTTCATTTAATAAAAAATGAATGGATAGATTTGTGTTGTAAGTATAAAGATTTAGTAACCGGCTGTGTAGTATCACGCTACACACCCGTCTTCCTAAAAAAAAAAGTATAAAGATTTAGTAGTCACGACATTTTCATTTCAAGTTTGTTGGTAGCATTAATGACAAACTGAAATAAAATTCCATTGATTGGCAGTCGAAAAAGGGTTGGTGGTGAATGTTACAAATCGGTGATGAGCTTCCGTTTATGGATGAGGGTATTTTCAAATTCAAAAAAAAAAAAAAAAACACATGTGTAAATCATGTTCATTGAATTCCCTTTATCAAGAGTGTATGTGTGAGCGTTTTGTTGCATCCTGAGTACTGCAACACCCCTAAATGCCTTCTGATTTCAGCCACAAGTTTGGTTTCTCTCTCCCCACACTCATTCTCCCTCTCTCTCAAAACATCTATATATATATATATAAATCCAAATCCAACAAGATTTTGTAGATGTTCAATCCACATATATATATTATCCATTCAAAATTTGAGCTCATTCTAACATTCGTAAAATAATATATTTGATGTTTAAATTTAACGGTTCGAATAAATGTCTAAACGGTGAATAATTGAGCTAAGATTAAGATTTTGAAAATGTTACGAATGTCGGAACGAGCTCAAATTTTGGATATATGATAATCCATGTGAATTAAACATCTACAAAATTTTGTTGAATTTGAATTAGTGTAACTCACGGTAGGGTAGGGATGCTGGAAAACAAGGATACCCCGAAACGCTTCATATATATATATATATATATATATATATATATATATATATATATATATATATAGAGAGAGAGAGAGAGAGAGAAATTCAATGGCACCTCAAATAGTGAGCACCCCAAAAGCCCGCTACATAAACCAAGCATTTATATTAGTTTAAGTTAGTGGAAAGTGAGAGAATGAGTGCAGGAAGAGAAAAACGGGATATGTGGTGGAAATCAGAGGCATTTTGGGGTGCTGCACTGCTTAGGGTGTCATTGAACGCTCGCAGATAAGACGTCCAATTAAAAAATAGTAAGAATTTTGCAAGTTAAAATTGATGTCCGTTAAGTACAAGGGACTAGCGCAAGGATTTGATGTTTGAATCAATTTCAAGTTAAAAAATAGTAAAAAAACAAATCTTTCATAACATGAATTTTGCAAATCCTACTGTTTATTGTTATTGTTATTATTATTACTTTACTATGCATTTTGGTATGCTTGTTGTAGACTACCGCAGCTTAATACGTCCATCCCAGTATTTGTAAATTTAAACCAAATGAAATTGTTTGTACCTTTACCCAAGGTGTACATTTGTACCATCTGTTATAAATACTTAAAATAGTGCTTCTCACATGACATAATGTTTTCAAAGAAGTTTCTGCAAGAGTGAAACCGAATTATAATTGCTGTTAAGAAGTCGATCAGTTCATTTACTACTACTTTTTTGAAAAATCAATTTGTGAGTCATCATATCAAGCAATAACCAGAATGTGATTTATTATCCAAACTTGTGTCCAACTCATTCCAGAAATATTTATAATACATACTTACTGAAAGTTATCCCCACAAAGACAGTTGTCCTGGTTAGAGGGTCAAACATACACACATAGAATGTAAAACATGCTATAAAGTTCAGAACCAAAAACTCCATATAGGCATACCATAAATAGGAATAACCATCGTACAACTACAAAGCATTTAATCAACAGATACCAGCTATTGTCCATATAGGCATACCAGAAACTCCAGAACCAATCAAAATAATTTTCAGCAAATAATAAGAGGAGAATCCCTAAGAAATAGGAAATTTTCCGGAAAACTAAAAAAAAAAAAATTAGGTTCTACAACTAATTTGGATCGGGTTTCAAAAATGTGGACTCTTTGATTTTCAATCTACTCAAAGTTGAGAGCTGCTTTGATTTTCATTTGGTCAAAAATGGTTATATGAAAATTGAGAAGGTGAAAACCATGAATATTACTTTTCCAATAATTTGAAAGCGCCTATGCTGGGTAACCTACTATCCATACGCCTACATACCAAACCTAATATTTAGTAGATAAGTGGACATTTACAGCGACTCCAAAATAATTTGTCAAAAAAAAAAAAGGAAAAAAAAAAAGGAAAAAAAAAAAACGAGTAATGTTAGTTCAAAATATGATCCAACCAAGTTAGCAAGTTTATGTATAAAAAACAGTAAGATGGCACAAACACATACAACCATATATTTTCTTTGCAATAAAAATTAAACAAACAAAACGAAATTTCATTACTATGAGATCAATAAAATTATAGCTCACAGGCATTCTTCACTACATCGACAGGCTCAGTTGCAATAGACCAAATTAAAGCATACAAGCTGCTAGTGCTTCTGACTTGTGAATCCCTTTAAGATTGTTGAAAACAGAGTCGTGCTAAATACACCCTCTCTGCAAACTCCATTTTACCCAGTTTTGATCGGCCGTGCACTGCCGATCAAGGCTGTTTATTTTTTTTAAATAAAAACAATGTTCAACTGTGAGTGAAGCAAGGGGACGAGCGTACGAAGATTTGTATCAAAGGCTAAGTACAAAGGAGGGTGAAAAAGACGTTTCCAGAATAGCTAGGCTGCGCGAGAGGAGGACAAGGGACTTCAATCAAGTTAAATGCATAAAGGATGAGAATGATAGACTTTTGGTGAAGGACGATGAGATAAAGAATAGGTGGAGAGAATACTTTGATAAGCTTTTCAACGAAGAAAGTGATAGCTCTTTGATCGAGTTGGAAGACTTAGCCGACAGCACCAATAGACATTTTGTGAGGAGATTTCAAAAAACTGAGGTAAATGGGACATTGAAACGTATGAAATAAGACAAGTCGGTAGGACCTGATGACAATCCTATTGAGGTGTGGAGATGCTTTGGAGATGCAGGGATAAGATGGCTAACTAAGTTGTTCAATAATATTTTCAAATCAAACAAAATGCCAGATGAGTGGAGGAGAAGCATTTTAGTTCCAATCTTTCAAGAATAAAGGAGATATTCAAAGTTGCACAAACTATAGAGGAATTAAACTTATGAGTCATACAATGAAGCTTTGGGAGAGAGTTTGCGAGCAGCGTTTGAGAAGGTTGACAAGTGTCTCTAGGAATCAATTTGGTTTTATGCCTGGAAGGTCAACCACTGAGGCGATTTTCTTGGTTAGACAACTTATGGAGAGATACAGGGAGCAGAAGAAAGATCTCCACATGGTTTTTTTGACCTGGAGAAAGCTTATGACAGAGTGCCGAGGAGGGTAATGTGGTGGGCGCTAGAAAGAAAGAGAGTGCCATCAAAATATATTATCCTTATTAAGGATATGTACGAGGGGGTTGTGACTAGTGTTAGGGCATGCGATGGTGAGACCAGAGACTTTCCAATTAACATAGGGTTACATCAAGGTTCGGCTTTGAGCCCCTATATTTTTGCATTAGTGATGGATGAAATCACAAAAGATATACCAAGGGAGATTCCCTGGTGTATGCTCTTTGCCGATGATGTTGTGCTGATTGATGAAAGTAGAATAGGGGTTAATCGATAACTGGAGTTGTGGAGGAAGACCTTGAAATCAAAGGGTTTCAGACTTAGCAGAACTAAAACGGAGTATATGAAAAGTGAGTTTAGCAGTGTCAGGTCAGATGACGGAGATGTTACCCTGGCCGGTAGAGTAGTACCCAAGAAGGAATCGTTTCGATACTTAGGATCTATGTTACAGTTTGATGGAGAGATTGATAAGGATGTTAGTTCTATAATTCAAGCAGGATGGGTGAAATGACGACTAGCATCTCGCATTCTCTGTGATCGGAAGATTCCTCAGAAGCTTAAAGGAAAGTTCTATAGGACAGCAATCAGGTCTGCAATGTTATATGGTGCAGAATGTTGGCCTACTAAGAGGCAACAAATCCAGAAGATAAGCATAGCAGAGATGTGGATGCTGCGTTGGAGCTATGGGCATACCAGACGAGATCGGATTAGAAATGAGGATATTCGCGAAGAACTTAGAGTTGCACCTATTGAAGAGAAGTTAGTCCAATACCGCTTGAGATGATTTGGACATATCCAACGTAGATCATACGATGCACCTGTACGCATTGGAATTCTAGGCCGCGCGGAAGGCCCAAAGAGAGGTAGAGGTCGACCTAAAATGACATGGGAGGAGATAATAAAGAGATATTTAAGTAACTGGAGTTTGTCGGAAGAGCTGGTAGTTGATAGGAGTGCATGGAAATTGGCAATCCATATACCAAAACCTTAGGGTTTTTTTTTAAGACTTTATTTCACGTTTACTGAACCTTTTTACTTTTTATTACTCTTTTAGATTTTATTTCACTTTCATTGAACCTTTTTACTTGTTATTATTATTATTTTAAAAAAAAAAACTTTATCGAACGACTTTTTATTTGTTTGGTTATTTTAAACCATTTATATATATATATATATTATTGTCATCATTATTAATTTTATTTTATTTTAATTTTGGGTTCCATATCTAGCCAACCCCAACTTGTTTAGGATATATAGCTTTGTTGTTGTTGTTGTAAAAACAATGTTGAACTGTACACTGCCGAAGGTTTTCAGCTCTGTTCGGCAGTACACTACCGGAAGACAGGCTGGGTAAAATGGAGCTTGTAACGCAGGATTTTTATTCATTTACAATCATTTCTAATAACACCACTTCAGGGAAAGTTCTAATAGAAGAGATTTATGGATGTATTACTTAAGCACAAGTATATTTGCACTTGACGGATTACAAAATTGTTATTTAAAATAAGCATTTCTGTGCTAAATAATATAAATTGCAAACGAAATCTTAAAATGTTTATTAATATAATGTTGTTGATAATTTTAAGTTCTTTTAGAGATAATTCGGTATATAGTTACTTTAGAGTTGTGCTAAATGCCCTGCATTACAAGCTCCATTTTACCCAGCCTGTCGTCCAGTAGTGTACCGCCGAACAAAGCTGAAAACCTTAGGCAGTGTACTATTGAACAGTGTTTTTATTTAAAAAAACAGCCTTGATCGGCAGTGCACGGCCGATCCAAACTGGGTAAAATGAAGTTTGCAGCGGGGGTGTATTTAGCACGACTCTGTTTTCAACAATCTTAAAGGGATTCACAAGTCAGAAGCACTAGCAGCTTGTATGCTTTAATTTGATCTATTGCAACTTATCTCGTGGATGTAGCAAAGAACACATAACCGGTTCTCACCCAAAATTTTCTTTTAGTTGAGCTACTTCAGTAAAATATATTACAATGCATATCCAGGCATACCTAATTTAATTATTAAAAGCATATCCAGGCATACCTAATCTAATTATTCAAAGTAATTTGTCCTTTCCAACTTGACTGTCATCTAGTTTTATCTTGTCCTACAAAATTAGAAGGAAATAAGTCTTGTTCTTAAATAATAAAAAAAATCAAAAACAAAAATCAAAAAATAAAGGATCAAAAAGGGCGTTAACAAGTTGAAAACATAGCAAGGAGGGCACACAATGACTGTACAAGGTGCAAAAGAATTAGCTTCGACAATTGTAAGGTCTCTATATATTATGTTGTAGGCATTTATGCAAGTTGATTCACAGACAACGACCAACAACAATACAACTGTCATGACATTTACAAAAGCCTGGCATCTTTACAGTCACTTTATATTATTGCAGTCAAAGGCCGCAGCAAAATATTCATAATTAATCAAATATTTATGAAATTTGCATCAACATGCAATGATAAAATTATGTAAAACTTGACTTTTCTTTAAGGAAGAAATCATGTGTGTTCATGAAAATCAGTATCAGAAATTGTAAGGAAAGGAAACAACAAAATACAATTGGAGACTAGGAGTACATATTTAATAACATAGATAAACAGTGGAAAGTAAGCAATTTTAGGACTGTGAATGGACTATAATATATGAATACGAATCTAAGTTATATCAAGCGCTAAGCAAGGTGACGGAAGCCTCTCCTTGATAAATTGCAAGTGCCAGTTGTCACTTAATTTTTAAGCTCAAATTTTGTTCCTAAAAATTATGATCCAAATATCGTGAGTTCTAAAGCAGAAAATAGCCGCAGTTTTCTGAAGTAGGTAGGGCCATTTATAGTACAGTGGTTATTTTTTTGCACTAAACCCCCTTTAATTTTTGTTTGTGCAACTCAACACGATTTTTTTGCTTTATTTTGTTTCACACAGACGAGGCACAAGCAAGCATGCTTTTTATAACATACACACATATATAACAACTGTTATTAATGAAATCACAAAAATAAATTCTCAATAATTGCTTCAAGACAATGGTTCATTTGAAAGTTTTGTAATTTCGCTGAATTTGGGAAATTTTAACTCTGGTTTTGATTGACACCTACATTGTTTGAGGCAAAGCAAAGAGAAGCGCCAACCACTAAGAATGCATTCAGAGTTCAAGCGGAGTCCAGGCAGAACCTGGACAAAAATAAGCATTTGCTGCATAATCTGATAATAGTTAACTTGTCGTTGAGTATCAATATAAGAGTAGCTACATATAATGAAAACCTCAATTAATGATGACTATATCATCACTATTTATTATTGCGACAGGTGACATATATAAACACAGCTAAATTTTATCATTGATAAATTTACAAAAAAAAAATATTGAATCCTATTGTAATTGACACTAGTAATAAATCTTATCTTCCTATACATAAAAAAGATTATCCATAACTGAAATTTACCACAACTATAACAAAATATCTATGTGCTTGATAATTATGACTTCATAAAAAACACAATATTTGTGAATAATTTGATTTCTTAATTTGCAGTAGAATACTCTAGGTTATATTCCAAAATATTTAAAATGAAATTTGAAAATGAATCGATTAAGAATTGAAAGGAAGAACCATTAAAATCATATTTTGAAGTGAAAAGTTAATGAATAATTATTGTTATATACGATTATTATTTAGAGCTAGAAAATCGTTCAAGCAAGCTTTGGAAAACACGAAAAGTGCACATTTATTTTGAATCACAAAAAGAAAAGTTATTGAATGATTTTCTCTATATTTGATATGAAATATATAAAGTGTAAATAAATTAAAATTATATCTGAAGATGAACTTCAGTAAATAAACAAAATAATTGAGCATTTTAGTGACATAATTTAGTCGAAGTTAAAAAAAATTATAACGAAAACGCTGTTTTATTAACGTCTCAAAAATAACTTAGCATTCAAACAGCGCCTCAGATAAGGGGACAAGGAGTGGAATAAAGTACCGAAGAAGAAAAAAACAGAGCATTAGAATTGCCAAATGACGCCGTAACTCTTAGGGTTGCCCCAACGGCGCCCTAGATAGCATAGGTTGACATTTAGACACAAGCGTAAATAAAATAAAACATCAACATAAATTAAATTAAAGTAAATATCAATATAAGTTAGAACGAAACCCAAACATATAAATTTGTGAAAAAAGACTAATCCCTTAATTTGAAGCGAGACCAATTCAATAGAAATAAACTAAAATGAAACCAGTCCAATTAACTTGAGCTAAATCAATGCCTAAACATCTAAAACACAGCTCACCTGACCCAAACCAAATACAGCCCTAATTATATTGTTTCCTCGCGACAATTCATCGTTTCTCCCAACTTTTTTAATTCAAACCAGAAGGCTGAAAATGAAATTTCTAGTTGATTTTAAAAGGATAATCTCATTTAACAGTGATTTGAGACGATTCCGACTCAATCATTTGACTACAATATGTAGAATCTTTTTATCTTCTAGACTTTTAGCTTTACCTTTGTGATTTCAGTGATTCGGTTATTTTTTTGGCTTTCCTTTTCTTTTTCTTTTTGATTTTCTGGCTTTTTCTTTCTTGTTTTTTTATTTAACTCCTGGGGTTACTGACTGGAGTTCGGTTTTTAGCCTCTGGCCAGTATCTAGGTTAGTTCTATGGGAAACAAAGCAGGATGGCCAAGGTCCCAATATTTCATCAGAACTTTTGTACCACGGTTTCAACACGAACATTAATAAAACTTGTTAAGCTGTATAATGATGCAGCTTCAACTTTCAAGAGAAGCATAACTCACTCTTAAGTCAATCCACTTAGGTTATGCAAGAGACAGAATGGTAACAGTGTTTCATTTCTGTTGCAAACTCTACCTCAAACATACAAATACAATAACGGCTTTGTACTGGAAGTTTTTATTGGCGAAGGACAAATGATACTAACACTACATAGGTAACTGCAAATGATACGAGATTTTAAGCTTGAGCCAAAGAACAACTCAGGAAAATATTTATATCATTAGAAAATCTACAGTATAGCTATCAATCTACGTTGAAATCCAACCAACCTTGAGGCATATCTTACCTTCTTTTGCTACACTATTCATCACATGTCATCATTTAAATCTGTTTAAATATGAAAATATAGATATATTAGATGTGTATTTATGGGTTGACAAATACATATCAAAATACTGGCACCCAAATGCAAGAAACACAACAACTGTAAGTGCCGCAATATACTGATATAACTGTGAAAACTACAGTTTCTAAATGCAAGCAAAAAATATTGCACGGCTATACACCCAAGATCGAATGTATTAGACAACTGTTTAAATTTTAATGTAGTAATCGGGCACTGACACCAAGAACTAGATATACTATAAACGTAGCAACTTATTCCGTGAATCAAAACAAAAACAAAAAAAACTTTATCAAGGAGTACATTTGTACCATTGAAGTGACATGACATGTGCTTTTCAAACGCTGCCTGTAGATTAATCATACTATGTCAAAAATCAAATCATTTAATCACATCCTTGCCTTTAATTAATATAAAAATTTGTTAAACTGGATTTTTCATTTATATATTTTATATTACACAGTTCGAATTGTGTAGTCATTAGTAGATGATTACTGGCTACTATTAAAAGTGAATCCGTGGGACAGGGGTGGATATGTATTTTCTATGTGAAGTCCACTTCAATGGTTGATTCAAAATAATGGAAACGGTTCATTTTGCTCACCCACAAGTATGACCATCTTCGTATCGTTTAGTACATTTTGCAAAATTATTAACGCAAAGCGCAAAATCTTAGAGCCTTGAAGCCTTGATGCATGGCATAGCGAATGACAAGCGCTTTTATGATTTACTGTGCACATTTCGAAGATTTTTTTTACATTATATATAATAATTAATTGAAAAAATCCATTATAATAAATGTATATATCAGCAAAAATTAAATAAAACGAAATTTTTTTATGAACATTTCGCAAAAACAGCATTAAATACAATGCCGTAAGCATAAAATTTCAAGACAACAGTCTTTTTAAAACCAAAAATCTAAAATAATAATGCATATTACTGATAAACTAAAAATCTGAATCCGATTCACACACACACACAATAGAATCTAAATTATGTCCTTTTTTGGAATATTACATAAAGAATTAGATTTTCCATGTCATCACAACGTATTCTTGCCTTTAAATTAAATCATATAGCTATTAGAACATGCAAATATAATAATTATAATACAAGGTAAGCATAATCATATGATAAATGCTGATTTATATGCATTTTAGGATTATGAAAAATAAAAACATTGAAAAGGCACGTCCTTTTTTATCCATACGCCATGTGCACTTTGTGCGCATTTTAAACCATTTGATGCACCTTTTTCAATGTGTGATGTACCTCAGAGAGAAAAGGTGTAGTCATTGTGCAACACTTTGCATCATGGCACACCTTTCTTAACTATGGTACATGCAAATAATTATCTCCAATTAGGAAGATGCATGCATATAATTATCTCCAATTAGGAAGATGCATGCACGTGATTCTCTCCAATTAGGAAGATGCATGCACCTATTAATATTAGTTATTTTGTAAATATTTATATAGGAAGAGAAATATAGTGTTTCTCTATCTAATTAGTTCACTGCTGTTATTACTTTTCATACCTTGAGTGATTTGCGGACATTTCATTGATATGTTTTCTAAGAAAGCATTCCAGTAAATGAATAGGAATTGAAATCGAAAAGGTATTTTGAAAAAAGGATTTTTCTATCTACACGTTGTTCTACTACATAAATCTCTTTTCTTCTGCATAATATAACTCTAATTCATCAATGCTTAATCATCATATGTTTTACCTGCATTCATCTTTTATACTTTGAATTTGCGGTAGCATACAATTCATTGCCATATTTCTTACCTACCTTTAAATTCAGTACTCGAATCAGATTTCCTAAATAGTTTAAATATTTCTCAAAAGATATAATTAAATCATTTTGGAAAAGAATTATATGACATTAAAAGAATTACAAGGAGAACGTGCATCTTGTTTGCGCCCTGTACTGTTTGCACTATTGGATGCGCATTTCCAGTGCGTCGCACCATGGGAAAGAAAGGCGCAAATGCTGCACCGCGCCTTGCACCATGGTTTGTGTCTTAACGCATATTTCATTACTACGTGTGTGAATATCATTCAAACAACATTTAAGCATTAATCACTAGATCGACATTGTTCTATTTGTGTTCTTGATTTAAAAAAATTATAATGCTCAAACGATATTCCATGGTATATAGTTTTAATGAACATGTGGTTTCATCCAAACCATTAATTAGCCGTAGAGTGATAACTGATTATAATATGTTGCATTTTGATGTAACACGGATGGATATGCTGGATTATTAGTGGTAAAAGTATCCAAAATATAAATATATCAAAGCTAAAAGCATGGAAGAAAATATAGAACATCTGTTTTCAAATATTGAGAAGCATGATGGTGTAAATAGCCTTAGCGATGTTTGATTGATACAAGGTTAGAGATTTTGAAGGGAACATTGAACTGCCGATCATCCGGTTCAGTGTTGTCCAAAACTAAAGGAAAGCATAAGAAAACAAACAAGTTCAAACAAGGAAGTCAAAGAAAAGATAAAAATTCCAGACCTTTAGAAAAGAAAATCAAGAAAAATATAACTTAACCTTTAACCCAAACAAAACATAGCTGCCATTGAACAGTGGAACAGAAAAACAAAGAAAAATAATCAAAAGGAAAAAAAAAATCTGAAGAAACGGTTCAAAACCATGGCTTAAGGTTTTGATTGGAACACCTAAATTCAGGTCATCTTAATTTGATTTCAGTAGATTCCAAGACGATACCCTAGCAAGAATCTACTTTCGGTTTGAAAGAGAGAAAAATTGAAATTTTCAAAAGTTATAAGCATCTAGTTGAATTATATAATAATATGAAACTATACCATCTATACGGAATATACTTAAAAATTAATTTTCATTGACTGAACAAATTTCTTGGAGTATATTTTCTCCATCATCAAATTTGAAGCCAATTTTTACATACTCATGTATCTAACTTCATATGTGATATCAATTTCAAACTTAATTATCATCATTTTGAGCAAAAGATAGAAAACAAAAAAATTAGATATACTCTAATTTATTGGCTGCTAGTATAAAAAGAACGCATAGGATCCGATTATCGGGTTAGAATTTCTTCTGTTGTTGGTTGTGTAATAGTAGTATTAGAGCATCTGGTTAACTAACTAGTTGTTTTGAGCTAATGTTTTTTGGGCTGATGTTGTATGAATGTCTGGATTGGATTTAGTATTGGTTTAGGATTAACTTCTAGTAGTTAACATGAGTTACTCTAATTTAATAATACTAACCGATTGTAATGTTTGGTTTAATTATATTATTTATTTGGTTTACTTTTTTACAATGTACTTGGTGAAACTGAATCATGTAATTAAAAATATATACCAAAACTGAAACCTACAAAGTTAGTCAAAACTTCAAACTTTTCAATCGACCGAAGTCAATTTCTCAAACCTTATTTAAAACGTACATTCAATTAGCAATCATTAACAAATAACACATCACCGTCTTTAGTCTATTTTTCTAACATATTTTTTATCATGGTGGAAAAATAAGCCAATTTCATTTGTTAGCAACAATAGACAAAAGATGTAGGTTGGTGATGATTTTTTTGGAAATTCTAGCGGTTTTACAAGTTGGAAGGGTAAACTTTTGTAAACAATCCATTTGACATATTTTAGAAAGGTTTGGATTGATTACTCAGTATATAAATTTGGGATATTATAATGCTATTTGAGTTTGTGTATAAAATAGATTGGATGATAAAATCCAAATTTTATTACACATAATCTATTTGCATTTTTATTGAATAGAAGCACCAAAACATAATCGAACCTTCATCAAAATTGGTAAAATAAACAAGATAAGAATGAAATTTCCAAAATCTAAGAACATCAAAATAGAAACCAAAACATCAAACCTTGGTCTCTTCTACTTGATTATACATATTTTCAGATGTTATGCCTATCGAATTGCGTGTTCCCTTCCTCTCACCTTTCCAATCCAAATGTGACTAGGTATTCATTCATAATTTTGTTACAACAACTAAGGCATTATTCCCAAACAAGTAGAGGCCCCGCTTGAGATGGAACCTTAAACCAAATGACAATGTCGCTTAAAAGTAAAAATAATAACAATGGATTTAAATGTGAAAATAGAAATAAAGATATAAATAAAGTAAAATTACTAAACAAATAATAATAAATAAAACACAAATAAAAATTGATGAAAATATAAAAACTTGGATAATAGCAGTAATAATAATAGGAATAATGGTACTAATAATAATAGGAACCGAAGATCAAACTACATCTTAAGCGCTTATTCACTATTCATTCATAGTTTTGTTACTTAACTAAAAGTCATACACTGATCCTAAAATGGATTCGAACAAAATTTGGAACATTGAAAGCATCGCTTAATTCAAACTCACAACTCATAACTTTTGACAACATAGATCACCAGCTCAGCTGTAAAGATTTGAATAACCAAGAGCACACTGTTACTAAATACAAGGCTATTGAAATTAATGTATTGCAAACTAAAGCAATTGATATGTAATCACATAAGTCAATATATAAATTTATTTGTAAAATTAAATCATAGTTCTCATACCACTTAGTTTTCTAGTCAACGTTGATTTCTATTTAGATAAATGACTCAATATCGTTTAGGTAATAAGAAAAAAGGGTACAATCCATGCAATGAAACATAAATGGCTGATGTAAACAAGATGGAATAAAAGGATAGTCTGTCGGATGCTTGACGAGCACTACACATTTTTACACAATTTAACACATCAGATAATCTCAACAAAAGCGCAACAAAATTAATATCAGGGTTGGTATAGAATGGAACTGCTGTAAGTGCATCCTAACCAGCACATCCATTCCATTTCAAGATAGAATACCTACAACTTTCACTTGGTGATATGAATGGCATGCAGTATATCTAAAATACACAATAAACATACACGGATTTGCTTGAAGGAAAAATAGTAATTCAAGTGAGCAATTCATGTCAGCTAAAATTACACCAAATAATTTGAAACAAAACAATATAACAGATTTCGGAAATCAAAAGAGATTAAAATATAAGGTTGGGAATTTCAGATATAACAGCTTCATAATAACTGGACTATAAAAACATTGATTTCTTGCTATTAGACTTGCAACTTCTACTAAATAAATACCCAGACCAACTAAGATCTTTGAGAAACCTTACTCTGATTATCAGGGTTTTAGGACACGGGATAGGTCTAAAAATCAAGGTGAAGTCGGAAATCCAAATATGATTATGATGCTATTATACAATAAATACCCAAACAATTACCTTCAGCAAGCCACCTGTAACCACCTTGTGTAGCAGACAGCATGGAAGTCATTAGCGCTGCTGCAGTCACGCTATGCATCGGCATTAGCGATTCAATACAAAAGCTTGTCTCAACAGGAGATCTACTCAGTGAACAGACATGAAGGAAATGAACATCATTTCGTAAAAAACATATCAGAATAATTCCGAAGAATAAGAAACCTTAAAATGCGAGGAGCTGCGGTGGAATTGGAGAAGCGGACAGAAGACGGAGCGGATTTAGGTTTGTATCCAAATTTGGCAGCAGCGGCTCGGACTGAGGATGATCTGAATGCTGATCTCGCGGCGGCAGCGGCCATTTTCGCAAACGAAAAGAGGTCGGTTGGACGCTAGGTGTTAGTAAAACCCTCGTCAGCGAGTTGTCTGGAAAAGCTAAAAAGGGGATTGTTAACGACACCGTTTTGTCAAAGGGCACACAAATTTTAAGTTTTCAATTATTGTTAAGAGGCGTACAATACATACTTAACCCCCCTTAACAATATAATACTTTTAAACCAAATTAACTTTAAACTGAAGAAGAAGCACGACGTGGTGAAATTCGGTCGCGACTCACCGTTTTTAATGTGCAAACACGGTAAAGTATAACCGTTTCCGTTGTTTTTGTTAAGTTTGTTATAGAGATAGAAAATATGTTCTAATGCTACCATTTTTATAAGATAAAAACGGTATACTCTTACCGTTTTTTCTGGTTCGAGCGCGAGCATTGAAGTACAACAGGGTTATTTCTGTCCCTTAAAAGTATAACTGGTGTTGCCCTTTAACAAATTTTTAAACGTCGGTGTCCCCTTAACAAAATGTCCCCCCTTAACCAAAACGGAGGTGTCGTTAACAATCCCCAAGCTAAAATACTATTAGCCCCATGTTTTTTAAAAATTAAGGACTAGACCGGCCGTCTTGTTTCCCTAACACATGAAGTCACTATTTGGTGCATTTAGGGGACACACAATGACATTACGTGTTATCTTAAACCTAGTGACTCTACATGGTGCCTTTAGAGCATCACGCAATGTTAATGTGGTATCCTGAAAGCACCATACGGTGGTTTTATGAGAAAGAGTATTATTGGTCTTTGAGAGGTTATTCTGAAAAGCAAGGCGTTTTTTCACTTTTGCGAAAATTGCACGGGTTTACTTTACAAAAAGCCGAGTTTGAGTAGAATTTCTTGAATAAAAAATATGTAAAATCAAATATGGTAAAAATATATGTGTGTGTGAGAAATTAATAGTAAACAAATGTTAAAGAAGTGTTGGGTACCACCTCGATCTAGCACCCCAAATGCCTATATATTTTCATGAGTTTTAATTTAAGTAACAAATTTTCTTTTTACTTTCACTACCACTCTCAAACTTGTGGTGTAAATCAAATGACATTTAAGTTGTTGCACTCCCTAGCGGACGTCTTTAACGTCAACTAAAAATGCGATTTAACTTATACATTACTTGTTTTCCCCACTTCATTAACCTTTTAGGTCAATTAGTTATAATGTATAAACAGGCTAGTTAAAATAGTGTCTCTTTTATACAAAATGGAATGTAACAATAATACCTTTTTTGAAGAAGGTGGTGGAATTGAACCTTGGGTATTTGCTAGCTTGCATGTTTATCTTGCTGAAATTGAACATATGTTTTATGGGTTGTATACAAAATAACGTTATTTTGTTGTAATCAAGTCTATGTCTAGCTTGGATTATTAGTAAAACTAGTAGATAATGCATGGAATGTTATTAAACTTAGTACAGTGTAATACACTACATATATATTTTTCATTATATCAAAATTTAATTTATTTCTATCTATCCAATTGTATTATTTGATGGAAAAGAAAATGTAACAATCAGGAAAATCAGAACAAATTTAAAATTTTTATTTTGGCAATTTTAATGATTTTTGAATATTTAGAATGATTTATTTTAAATAATAACAACTAGAAATTTATTTTGAATAGAATTAGAATGTTTATATCTATTTAAATCGAAGTTAGAATATAAATATTTATTTTAATTATAAAAGGAATTGAAAATAGTCCGGTAATTTGAAATTTCGATTTCAAATTTCAAATGAATGCACAGGGTTCAAAATAAACCGGATTTTAGCAAAACCAAAAATATTTGAATATGTTTGAAAATATCTTTCCAACGAATCTGAAAAAATCCAGATTTCATAATGGGAATAAAAAGTTATGTCAAGTTGAAGATTCAGAATAGTCGTTATGGAAATATAGCCCTTAAAAACATCGATTTTGCAAACGACCTCCGTTTTTGACAAGACCACTTTTGTTGGATCCGGAATGTCAAATTATCGCTATATTCCAATTTTCATAATTTTTAGAATCAACATGTGAGCGTGGCGGATTTAAACGTGTTTGGTAATTTCAGTTTGAATTCAATCGACTGGAAAATGACCGTTTTTCAAACGGTCTCCAAATTTAATGAAATTAGTTTTGTTAGGACCGTATCATCAAAACATAGCTAGATTTATTTTTCGAGAATTTTTGGAGTCCATATGTGTCCCCATTAAATTGAAATGTACATTTAAATTAAATATATAATGATTTATATTTTAATTTAACGAAAAACTAATCGAAATAGGCAAATTGTCTTATGAAACATATCTCATTGCGTTCAGAATGGGGGTAATTGGTTAGGGGCGCCACTCGTTGGGTTTGATTTGGAGTCCGACTTGTTAAACTTCTATTTTTTCACAAATAGATGAATTAAATATAATATAATATTATATATATATATATATGTATGTATATATATGTGGATTCTTTAAAACCCTAATCCAAATTATAACAGAACCCGCCTCCCTTTTCAACAGAGAAGTTTCAAAATCGATTCTACCCCAAATCGCACCCGCCGTTGACCGCGCCTCCACCATTTCCGTCGCCCCCATCCTCCGCTTCATCTTCGTCTTCTCCTTCTCCATCTCGAGACCGCGACACAGCGCCACCGCCAAAACCTTCCACCGTGAGAACCAAAATCGCGGAGCCCCCAAAACCGCACAACCACTGCGCTGTACCCCATCGCGCGCCACCCCCTGCACCCTCTCCACCTCCATCGACAACGGTCCACCACCAGTCGAGCCCCCCTGTGAATTGCGGCGCCAAAAACCCACCACCTCCAGAACAGCGCGCAACAACCCCCTTCTCCAATCGATCAAAAAAATTTGAGTTTTCTGATTTTTTATTTTATTCTTTAATTTTCTTTTCGGTTTATATTTTAAAAGAGAAAAGTTTATATTTTTAAAAGAGAAAAGTTCATATTTTTAAAAGAGAAAAATTTATATTTTTAAAAGAGAAAAGATTATATTTTTATAAATAGAAAGAATAGAGTTTTAATAGAAGAAAGATTTGATTTTTATGTTTAGAAAAAAAAATAGGATTTTTATATAACAAAGAATATAAAAATATTATTTTTATATGAGGTAGCTAATTAAAAATCCAATTTTTATATATATGAAATAGCGTTAAAATTTTGATTTTTATTATATGAAGTAGCGATAAAAATTCGATTTTTATATATATGAAGTAGCGATAATAAATTCGATTTTTATATATATGAAGTAGCGATAAAAATTCGTTTTTTATATATATGAAGTAGCAATAAAAATTCGATTTTTATATATATGAAGTAGCGATAATAAATTCGATTTTTATATATATGAAGTAGTGATAAAAATTCGATTTATATATATATGAAGTAGCAATAAAAATTCGATTTTTATATATACGAAGTAGCGTTAAAAATTTGATTTTTATATATATGAAGTAGCGTTCAAAATTCGATTTTTATATATATGAAGTAGAAATAAAAATATGATTTTTTTATTTGAATAAAGCGATAAAAATATGATTTTTATTATATATATATAGCGAAGTAAAAATAGGATTTTTAATATATAAACATCATATTAAAAATGTGATTTTTATTATGAACGGTGTGGAAAGGACTTCATTGGAATTTTGGACAAATCCAAACGATTCAGAAATTCAGAAATTATACTGGAGGAATGGATCCCAAAGGTGAGAACGTCTCACTTTAATTTTATTTTCTAGTTAAAATATATACTAGGATGCAGACGGTGTTTAGCAGCACCCGACACCGTCGTCCACAGACCATGGACGACTTGTTTGATTGTATGTGTTGTGAAAATTGATTGTGATTATGATGTGGAATGAAAGAAAAATATTCATGTGTTGAAATAAATATTTCATAGTTAAAAATATAATTCTTAACATGTATATGAATAAAATAAATATTCATTTACAAATCGAACGATTTGTTTATGTACACACATTTGACTGATATTGATTGGGATGATATATTTTACACATCGCCAAACTGCACAAATAATAATCAGTGTTTGTTGTTTGAAAACCCCACATGGATATTGGGATGATACACTAACCCCAATATTTAGTTGTATGTCAATTGATGGATTGACAGACTGTTGTAAGCGTTAATTATTTATATTTAACACTTATGCAGTTGTGTAATGCACTTTGGATGAAGGTTGAATGTGTTTGATTATTGTGGTGTACATGTGTGTGAAATCCATATAAATAAATTTATATGGTAATTGACTGTGTCTGATTCCAATTCGGAAGGAATGAATATTTTAAAATAACGAATATTTTAAAATAACTAACATTTTAAAATAATATTCAGTAATGAATCAAAATACGATTTTGATGTCCGATTTGGGATGGACACAGAAATATTAAAATATATAAAGCCGTGTTGATTAGATTAACGCCATTTTGACGTGAACGATATTTATATCGATTTGATTCGTTTTTATAATGAATATCGAGAATGAAATGATTTCAAAATCTAATGTTTTGAAAATATGATCATTTATATATTAAGGATATGGAATATTCAATTTTGATTTAAAATTGAATATGAAGTTGAAATTGTTTTGAAAACGAATTTAAAATGATTTATAAAATACGTTTTAAATGGAAATCAGCGAAATATATATAATATATATTTAATGGCCTGAATAGAACGCGCCGCGCCATGGTAGTTCGCGAATTTTGACCATTGGCTTCGAAATGACATTGCGGGAGATCCGACCGTCGGATTCTCCTAAAACTGGAACCGTTGGGTTCGTATCGAAAAGGGCTTTCCAATGAATATAACAGATTTGAAATCTAACGGTTGGATTTGGAATTATGTCCAAATCAAATTTGGAAAAGGTCGCTATAAGTGCAGTTCGATGACCGTTTTTGGAAATTGACTGTACAGGCCTTGATAAAATTATTAAAAATATCAATAATTTGTATAAAATCATAATAAATGATTTGAAAAGAATTGGGATGAAAAATTCCACATTTGTAAAGATAAAAATATTTTTTTATCGAAATGAACTAGTTATGAACTAGAATTATAATCCAATATTTTTAAATAAATAAATTGGATTTGAAATGGTTTTAAAAATAACCAGAATTTCCAATATATGAATTGGAATGGATTTGAATCGAAATTATCATCGAAATATTTCGATATTGGATTCCGTGATGATACGGATATTGTGGAGGAATTTGGAAGATATATATATCGTTATTTCCAATACGATATCTGTTGATCTCAGAATTTGATATTGAACATAAGCCGATATAATTTCTGTTCAGAGTCTTGTATTTAATATTGAATTGGATTTTGGGTTTGTCGTTAATGGTGTCTTCATTAACACTATTCTTAAACCCAATTGAGAAAAAAATAAATCTTTTAATTAAGATTATTAGAGTTTCCAGTTAATTAACATTTAATTGGAATAAAATGGAATGTGAATTGGGTTTATTATGAACGGTGTTTTTAACGACATTCATTCTTTAACCCGATTTACAATAAAATGTGATTTGGAATTATAATTTTTTTTATTAAGATTTACCGGGAATTTTCCAATTTAATATATTAAATTGGAATTGAATGGAATTCGATTTGATAATATTCGAAACGAGCTTTTATGGAGGAAGACTGTTAATATATATGGAATTTAAAAGGCTTTATCATTATTCCATTTATATTCTTAATCAGATACGGAAATTGATATCGATTATATATTGATTTATTTTCCGTGAAGATTCCATTTTTATGGAAGAGGATTTTGGTTTATCATGAGCTGTGTTTTAAATAACATTAGTTCTTTAACCCAGTTAAAGACAGGATAACATGTCTAACATTGTATTTCATACTGTATGGTTGATCTCTGCTAAATATATATCTGTTTGGTGGCGGAGAATTTATTCTCTTGCTTAACACCCTTCTCTAAGACGTACGAGCTTAGAGGTTATATATTGGCAGAAATCAATAGTACGGTGTAGATTGTCGATGCGACATGTTAGTTTTTCCAAAGTTAAATAATCATTAATATTGATTTTTGGGAAGATTAAAACTAAGTGGAGTTTTAATAATCTTTAATTAGATTGAAAAGAGAATGTGATAATTTAAATTATCAAATTCGAAAAATGATCGAGAATGGAATATCACCAGTTTTGCTCCAAGCGATAGTTATATCTTTAACTAGATTTGAAAGTGAAATGGTAATTAAATTTACCAATAACACCATGGTGTTAGATATGGAGTATGACCAGTTTTGCTCCATGGGATGAATAGGTTGGGATTGGTAAATTAAACAAATGATTACTTCGGCAAGGTGCGCAATCCCGAATAGTTTGGAAAACCTTAATATGGTTTGAATTGATATCCAAAGGAAGATTAAAGAATAAATTTAAAGAATTTATCTTTGATAAAATTAATGGGAACCTTTCCCAAAGGATATGAATATTTAAATAAAAGAATATTTCGAATTGGAATGAGGCGTATGTTGTGTTTTTATAACACTTGTTTATTATATACGCGAGTTATTCAGAAAGGCCGGGTTTATACCCATTCTGAATAACTAATTCGACGATATGTCGACGATGAAGACGGTGGTTGAAGACCAGAGGTCTTCACATTATTTGGATGATTACTGATGTCTTGATTGGGATGTACACCCAAGACAAGGTAATAAGTGGTGGTCGCTCCAGATGTACTTGGAGATCGACCGGATATGCGAGGACCTCTCCCCTATATTGGACATACGGGACGAGGAATAAGGTGCCTCCGGTTTCGTTCAGACCCAGAACGAACTTGTAAATGGATGTATGTCTGACATTGGATTTTATTCTGTGTTGATTAATCTCTATTAAATATATATCTGTTTGGCGGCGGAAATTTTATTTTCTTGCTTAACGCCCTTCTCTGAGACGTACGAGCTCAGAGGTTATATATAGATAGACACCAGTCGCATGGTGTGAATTGCATGTGTGGCATGCTGAGATGCAAATGATCAGTGTAACACCCCACGTCCATTAATGTCACTCACAAAGGGAATGCATTAACTTCTATGGAGCGTTTTGGTGAGTATAGAACAAAAACTTAACAACAAGGCAGATATAAACAGTACTTAAAAATTTAAAACTTTATTCATTGCAGCGGTAAACACATAAGTTTGATTACATCAAATACCAGAGTCAAAGTACATAATATCCATCTTGACTAAATCAAAGTACATAAATTGAAAGACATAACCCCAACACAAAATAGCCATAAATAAGATAGGCTGAACTTTTACTTCAGCGATCCAAGCAACTTCTAAAAGCAAGAGATGCAGCTGTCCAAAATCAAGCTCCACTGGTGCTAGTTCCACCCTGAGCACCTGGGGGAGGGGGGTAAGGAAGAAAAGAGGAGGAAACAAAGGGGGTCAGACATAAAGTCTGGCGAGTGCAATAACTTTAATAATATAATTACCAAAATAACTAGGCTAAGGCATAAGTTGGAAAATAAGGAAATGACTGTGAACAATTGGGTATAACAGAGTAAACAAGGAAATAAGATGAACAAAGATAACGTTAAAGGCGCACCTAAACCGCTATAAGATATTTACTATACTGCACCAACACTAGTCACCCTAAGGTTGATCCTGCCTACAAGACTTTAATAATGATAATGGTAGTTTCATGCACCCCTAGTTGCCTTCATAGGTGCCGTCTGCCCCTATCTCCACTAGGTGTACTCACTACCCCTATGCGATCGGCTCCCTAACTCGTAGATACCCGTGCTGGCCTCACAGTGGGGTGTATCACTCCCCAAAGTGGCAACCCGATACCACCAATAATGCACGGCTTATACCTACACGATGCAACAACGTCTTACCTACCAGCTCGGGCCCACACACGCATATGAACCTGTTGGAGTTGCGTTGCCACCGCTAACCCGTTTTGGCCTCTTACAGTCAAGCCCAGTATGCGTGTTCTGTCCTCGACTTGGGTCGAGCCCACAAAGATACGTATGGGTTACTGGTTGAAACGGGCCCCCATTACTTGACACAAGCTATCCACCTAAGCTTGGTCCCCTCTAGTACATCCCACTTAACCCTCTTCTTATTCAGGTTCACTTACATGTTTCAATTTTGGTTAAGTATTTCTAATCGTATTTCAAATGCCACCCAAGGCACCCTCTAAATTCCACATGCCACCCAAGGCACCCACTTAACCCCTATGTCCCACCACATATTTATCTGGTTAAGTGTTTCTTAATTCATTAAAACCGTAACCTTATAAAGACCTCTCACATTAGGCTGGCATTTGTGGCAGCTGGATTTGCCGGGCGGGTCCGGGCAGTCTTACACCACAAACGAGCCTAACCTCGTGTCTTTACAACTGTTACGCATTTAATTTATACCTAAGACCTCCCACATTAGACTGGAATTTGTGGCAGTTGGATTTGCCGAGCGGGTCCGGGCAGTCTTACACCACAAAAGAGCCTAACCTCGTGTCTTAGACGATTAATTACACAAAATTAATTATTCCCCAATTTGAATTAATTTCCCTATTCAAATTATCAATCAATTCCAAATTTTAACTATGGCCATAATTGACTCAATTATGTCCATCTATTTATGGTATGCAAAATCATACCAATTTTCATCACAAATTAATTCTATGCCGTTTAAGGCATTTATACCAATTCTCAATATTAAATCTTTTAATATTATCCCATTACCCCACGTTGTACGCTCGTTCGTTTAACGTAAAATATATGTTAGACTCGAATAGTCTAACTTATGGAATAAAGAGAAAACATCACATCATACATATAGATAAAACTAGATCTAAACATAAGGGGTGAACTTGCATGTGTGAATGAGGTTCTACATCTAAAACTTGCATAGGCCAAAGTTACAAACTTGCATAAAACTACATATGTCATAGATCTAAATCTAAAGGTGTAAACTTGCATAGATAATAACCACAAACTTGCATAAATCATGTATGTCATGGATCTAACCATAAGGGGTAAACTTGCATAGGCATGATTCCTATTCCAAACATATATATATATATATATATATATATATATATATATATTTTCATATGTGATTTATGCAACATAATGATGGTGTAAACCTACATCTAAACATGTAAACTAGCATGTAGAATTTAGCATATAACTCACACATATCATAGCCTAACTTTAGGTCTAAAATAGATGTCATGAAACATGTAAGGTTATATATAAAATATCACTAACTTGTATATGATCCATGCCTCAATTAACATCCTAACTTGCATACATACATATGATTTATCATATGAATCAACATAACCAAACTAGCATATGAAACATGATTATACATAAGCCAATCATAGAATTACAACACAGATGATAACATCACATCTTTACAACATAGATGATAGCCTCATAGAATTTACAACATAAATGATAACATCATAGATTTTACAATATAAATGATAACATCACAATATTACAACATAGAATGATAACATGTGGTCAATAATTCACAACATAACCATATAATCCGCATCATAACTCAATCCAATTAAACTGTTAATTATTTTATTAAAGAAACCGAACTCACCACTCAAAGAAGGTCTTGAGTTCTGAAATCTGAGTTCTAAAATTGAATTAGCTTTCCTTTATTGTAGATTCATTGTTAGAGTTGAATAGAATTGAATTTGATTAGCTTTCTTCCTCTCTAATTGGTGGCGGCTATTCTAGGTTGCAAGGCGATGGCATGGAGGCCATGAATCTAATTTTTAATTTGATTTTAGGGTTTGAGTCTACATGTCTTTTTATAGAGTTTAAGATTAATTTAAGCCATCCGATCAACCCAGAATTAATCCCAACCAATCAAAGTAGATCAGAAACCCTAATGACTCAGCATACAGTCATAAACAGGTCATCTATCAAATCTGCCCGGGGGGGAGGCAGGTTGACCCTATGGTCGACCTGGTCAGGGTAGGTCGACCCTATGTCGACCTGGTCAGGGTAGGTCGACCCCCAGGTCAACCCTATGGTCGACCTGGCCCTAGCGGGAAATTTCCCGCTTAGCCCATCTGACTCTGAAAATTGAATTTTCGAAATCTATTTTGAATTTTCTAAAACTTCCGATGGCCATAACTTCTTCATACGAAGTCCAATTCACGCAAACTCGGACTCTATCTCAACCAGAATTCCGAGACGAACACGCAACCTGTTTCCCTTAATTCTCACATCTGAGATTAGTTATTCTTTAATTTGTTACTATAGTGTTAACAGAAATACAAGGTGTTACATTCTCCCCTCCTTAAAGGATTTCGCCCCCGAAATCTCCAAGTTAAGGAGAATGCATATCCTTACTTCCAAACAACCATCTACTCAACCATCAAACACAGGCATCCATTGTCCATATAAAATTCCTAATGTTGTATGAACATATGCAAGAAGTGTGTGTATATGCTCTCTATCTAATGCAAAATCAGGCGGTCTACTGATTCAGTTGACTTCCTTAATGCTAACCATGATAGTGCCATGCGTCCATTATGTATGCGAAAGAATCCTATCGATACATATTATTTCTATATGTGTGCACAACCATTCACCAAAATGCAGCATCCATATGATAGTACAACCATTATACATCCATTAACTTAAATATGCACACACATTTATATGCAATATGCAATATGAAGTGACTGAGCTGATCTAGTGCCTAAAGTGTGTGTATATGTATCCACGAGCAACCATTAGCAACCACTTGCATCCACATGCATCCATCATACATAAAATGTCTCAAACACATGTTTCAACCATAGGACTACCCTATCTAAAGGTCAAAGATACTAGCGAGAGGACATACTAAAGATAAAACAAGTACAAGCTAAGCGATAAAGGAGAAATTAAAAGACATACCCTCGAAAAGAAAAGGGTACAATGAACGCATCTTCTCTTCCGTCTCCCAAGTAGCGTTGCTCTCATCATCTCCCCATTGCACTTTGACTAGCTTGACCTCTTGATTCCTCAACTTCTTAATCTCCGACCCAAGAATGCACGTAGGAGCTCGTCGAATCGTTGCATCACGCTCGATCTCCACCTCTCTAAGCAAGCTCGGCTCTACCACTTCCGCGGTCTCATGCAAGCACTTCCTCAAATGTGATACATGGAATATATCGTTTACACCACTAAGTCTCTCGGGCAACTCCACTCTGTACGCCATCTTTCCAATCCTCTCCTTAATAGGAAATGGCCTTACGAACCTTGGTGCTAACTTCCCAACAGACCCAAAGTGAACCACATTCCATAATGGAGACACCTTGACAAAGACCATGTCTGTAACACCCCACCTCCACTAGGGTCACTCACAAAAGGAATGCACTAGTTTTGGAGGAGTGTTATCGAGGTAAACAAACACAGAAATATTACAAGACAGAACATAGATAAAACAGCGGAAGAATCAAAAGAAAATTTTCATTACTTTCAAGAAGAGTCAAAACCTTTTACATCAAATAGCCAAGGTCATTATTCTCCATTACAACAAATTCTGTCCTGCATAAATAAAGAAGCATAAACTTAAAACATCAAAAGTAGCTTAATTCCCCAAAGGTAGCAGAAAATGCAGCCATAGCATAGCTCAAGATCAAACCGTACATGAGCTGAATCAAAAGCAAGCGAAATCCAAGCTAAGTGCTAGCGTTTCCTCCCTGAGAACCCGGGGGAGGGGGGAAACGGAAGAAAAAGAGGCGAAAGAAAACAGGTCAGTCATAAAGATTGGTAAGTCCAAGTGACTTTCAGCATAAAAACAGATAAAGGTAACATGACATGTATAAACTGAAAGTAAACATACGGATGATGACAAGATGGGCAAGATAGACTAAGATAACATGATAAATCAAGTATAGCATCACGTATTCAAGGTTCGCTGCATCAACTGTACTAGGATCCCAAACCCATGTCTTATATTAATCATGAAATGATCCCTTGGCCCAATATCACGAATGACCCATTACTGGGTCCAACAGAATGATCCACTAGTCGATCCGCTCCCTACAAGTTCTAGCTCGTCATGTGTCTCTGTGTCATACGGCCCTATCACGAATGTAGTCACCTGTGCTAGGTCCACCATAAGGTGTATCAAGCCCTACGGTGCCAACCATCGAAACGAATCAAGAATGCACAGATAAACCTACTGATGTCCAATGCCTGCTTTTTCAACTCCGGACCACGTGCATGACCATAGCCCGCCTGAACCTACACTGGCGCACCAACATAGCCGTCGTTCTGGTCGCTTACAATTAGCCCAGTAATCGTGCCCCACCCTGCCTTGTCCCAGGGTACCATGGTACATCTAGTGGGTTACTGTTGAAACGGACCGCGTAACTAGGGTTTCCGTCCAATAGGTTAAGTGTTGTCATTTATATTCGTGACTTAACCCCTATCAGTCTAGCATGTCAAGTTGGTTAAGTGTTGTCATTCAAGTTCGTGACTTAACCCACCTACGAATCATGTATCAAGTTGGTTAAGTGTTGTCTTACATGTTCATGACTTAACCTTATCATGTGGCATTAATTCATTAATGCACCCCAACCTCACACATCAGACCTGTTGTTGTGGTCACTGGATATGCCGGGCGGTTCCGGGCAGAATTACACCACAACTCAGTCTGACCTCGGGTTTTCAAGTGTGATATGACCAACTACCCACATTGGATCCTATTGTTTGCAGTAACTGGATTTGTCGGACGGTTCCGGGCAGAATTACACTGCAAACTCAACCCAACCTCGAGTTGGCCATTTTCAAGTTCATTCTAGTGTCATGTCCATGTTCAAAATTCATGTCAAGTTCGTGTCAAGTTTCAAGGATAAGTTTCATGTCAAGTTTCCTATAATTACCAATTTTTCCCAACGTTACCCCGTCTGGATATTAGGCTAACAATCTTACCATAATTTTCCATCCGCATGATTTTTGACATATAATATTAGGCTAAAAACTTAGCCTAATTTAACGTATGCAAAATTGGCATAAAGCAATTCAAAAACGTAAACATGACATAGGTGTAAACTTGGCATTATCGGCATAGTCAATATGAACATCATAGGTGTAAACTTGCAAAATAGTCAACATGAATATCATAGGTGTGAACTTGCAACGTAGACTAAATCAACATACATATATGTGAATTTGCAACATAGACTAAATCAACTTACATATATGTAAACTTGCAAATCAATCACGAGCATATGAATAAGTGTGATCTTGAAATATGACATAGGTTTAACATATACACATAAACATGTAGATCTAACATGTGGTCACATATGTGATATGATTTTACAACCTAAAACTTGCATAACATGATAAACTACACAACTTGTCATAACAGGTTATACTTCAAGTTCATACACATATGAATAGACTTATTCATTAATTCCCAATTCAACATGATAATAAAATAGAACCACAGGCATAGATCAATATCATTCAATTCCACATATAACATATAAACATTATTCTATTATCAATCTATTTTCAAGGTATGACATAACTTAATAAATTGATTAAAACATCGCGGGCATATAGATCTGATAACATTATGAACATGAAAAGGTTTGAATAATAATCTAGGTTCAAGAACATGGATAGATCTAACTTATATAGAAAAATCCCCAAAATCAAGACAAATAAAGAAAATAGGTCTGAATAGAAAATCAAGCTTAGATCCAATTTCATAGTCATAATCCTAGGCAATAACCTCGTGGTCATGAATCTTAGGTGATTAGCCACAATTGCCCTTGTCATAGTCATAGGCAATTGTCTTATGTTCACAGTCATATGCATAGTCTTATGTTCACAGTCATAGGCATAGGCATAGTCTTATGTTCATAGGCATAGGCATAGTCTTATGTTCACAGTCATAGGCATAGGCATAGTCTTACGTCATTAACAATAGTTTCAACGTCATAGACAATATTCCCAATAGTCAAGATCCAAGAAGAAAACAAGAATAGATATGAATCATACATAAATCAATTCCAATTTAACATGCCCATATTAGATTTATAGTTTTTATCTAAAAGTAACTGGAACTTACAGATCGTGGTCTAAGAAATTTAGATGCAGAAGTCAAGTCTAGAAATTGGTTGTTGAATTGTTGAATCGCTGAATCTTGCTTTGACTGTAGAAGCAAATCCCCAATTCCTAGCCGTAGTCTTCAAGAAATAATCTTCGCGTTTTAATTTAATTTAGAGGAAGAAGAAGAAGTCATGATCATCAAGAGTTTGAGCAGCGTAAGGTCAGAGAAGAATGGTGTAAAGAGAATGAGGCTAGGAGGCTGTTTATATAGGGTTTTCAATTTAATTATAGCCATCGATGAAGCTAGAGTTAATCAAGGCCATCCATCTCAAGAAAAGCCAATCAGAAAATGACAAGTCAGCCCTACAGTAGAGCTCAGAAATTCAACCAGAACCTGACCAGGCCAGCCAGGGCCTGACCAGCAGGTTTTCTGCTCGTCCTGGGCGCACCTGCCAAGTGCGCCAATGCAAAATTGCATGGGCGCACTTCCCAAGTGCACCAGTGCAATTTTTTTCTGGCGCACTTCCCAAGTGCGCCAGTGCATTCTGGTCGGTTTCTGGTTTTTCTGCCTAACTTCGTTCGTCCATATCTTCTTCGTACGGTATCCGTTTTACGCAAACTCGGACTCTGTTTCAAGCAGAATTCCGAGACGAACGCAATGGCGTAACCCGTTTCCCATGATTCTTATTTTAAAATTTATTTATACCCTGATTTCTAGTTTCAACATGTTATTAAGATTCGGGTTGTTACATTCTCCCCTCCTTAAAGGATTTCGTCCCCGAAATCTTCAAGTTAAGAAGAATGCATCCTATCATCCAATCAACCATCTACTCAACCATCATTCACAAGCGACCATTGTCCTTAAAAGATTCCTAATGCTATATGAATATATGCAGAAAGTGTGCGTATATGTTCCTTATCTAATGCAAATGATCAGGCCTGATTGATCTTCTTAATGCAAAATATGTTTAGTGCCATGAATCCAACATGTATGCAAATAGTCCTAGTCACATGAACACTATATGTGTGCGCAAACATCCATCCATATGCAACATTCACATGATAACACATTCAATTTCATCCATAAACAAGTATAAACACTCATGCATATGCAATATGAAAATGTGTCTGAGCCGATCTAGTGCCTAATGTGTGTTATGCAACCACGAGCAACCACTTACAACCACTTGCAATCATTTGCAAACATCAACCATAATATGTTTCAATCACATGTTTACATCCAAAAGGGTTATACCTAAGGTTCTCAAGATAGAATTGAGAAGATAAGCAAGATACACTACAACAAAAACACCATATTACAACTTTAATTTTACAACTATGCGAAAAGCACAGTTGTAATAAATGCTTTTTTACAACTGTGCAAAACGCACCGTTGTAATAAATGTTTTTTACAACTGTGAAAAAATCACTGTTGTAATAAACATATATATCACAACTTTTCTTTTTTCTCTGTTGTAATAACTAATATATACTGATTAATTTCTAATAATTAATAGTTAAATTAGAAAGTTGTTTAAACTTATTTTTAGTAACTCTTTTTTCTATTTCTTGTATTAGAGACTTATTAAATATTAATAACAATTTATATTTAATAATTAGTAATATTAACATTTAAGAATAATTCATATTCACTAATAAATTTACAAATTAATACCAATTACTATTAATTACTATTAGATTAGATAAAAACCGCTTAATTGATGATTAATAAATAATAGTTACTTTTTAAAAATTGCTATTAAATATTTAATAGTATATAATCAATAACATTTACATAATAATTAACTTTTAATAGTTGGAATTCAATAATAACTTTGAAGAAATAGGTAATAATTAATTATAGCTATTGTTTATAAGTAATATTTATTATTTAAATAAAATATAATTCTCAAGTAATTCATATTATATTTAATATAATTTTTATTTATTAATTTTGACTTGTGATTTTATAAATTTAGATGAAATTTTCGTTATAATCAATTAAAAACTGACTTTGACAGAAAATAGGTTGTTTGTGTCAACGCAAAATACGAAATTTAAGTAGAAGACTGAAATTTTGGCTCTAACATATCCCACACCCACATCCACATGTTGTATTTTTTGCAAATGAACAGAAGTAAATACCATGCTTTTTGTTGGAGCATACAAATTTTCATTCGCTCCAAATTGAAAATTTTCGGCTTCGAGATTTGTTTAACACACTAATCCGATAGCACGGATCTGGGTTTCCTCGTGGAAAGAGGAGATGCTGCTTGTCGTTGAGGATTTGAACCGATACTAGCCCTATCTAGAATTGAATGGCGGCTTTCATTTTCTTCAACGGCGACTAGGGTTGTCCTCCGATCCCTTTCCTTCCTCCCTTCGCTATCTTTCTCACTTCTGCCTCCCCAACTTTCCTGTCCTTCAATCTCTCTCCGCCTTCCCCTTGTGGAATCTGTAGCCTACCAGTTAGATCCAGATCTTGGTCTTGTTGTATGTTTCTTTATACACCCAAGCTGATCCGCTAACATCTCTCTCTCTCTCCTGTTTTCTCTTTCTGACAACATATCAATTCTTACCTCTCTATCTCCTACCCAACCTTAGATCTGAATCCTTTGTACCTCCTCTTATCTTCTAGCCCCTGTCCCTTTTCTTCCTTTATGGATAGCTTCTTCGAAGGCTTTGCTGGCTATTGAAGATGCTAGTGTCTTCTTTATGCTGACTGCATCTACAGTTCACCATCGAAAGCCTCCCTCTCTTCATCTGACCATTTTGTTGCTAGCGACATTGTGGTAGAAGCTTGTGCAGTATTGGTAAGCTTTATTTTTCTTTGCTAATTGTGTAATGGTGTTGAATAAGTTGGACATCAGTCTCTGGTTCCTTGTGAGTTTCGTAACCTTTAAGTGTGTGTCGTCTTGAGCTTTTGGGTTTGTTCGAGTGGTGTTTTTGGTTTTCGTATTTGGGTAGATTGTGACTTCTCCCTGGATCTATCTCTATTTGATGTTTGCCAGTAGCTGTATTCCACCGTTTTGTTGTTTACTAGTGCCTTTCAATATCTGCACTTAGCTTCAACTCCTGCACCTACACTTCAAAATCTGCATCTGCTCTTCGTTTACTCTGCAGCAGTCTTTGTGCTTGTGGTTTTAGCTGTTTCTTGTGGTCTGTAAGTGATTCCAGTGCTGCTTCAGGATCTTCTTACTTCAGTTCTCATTTTGGTTAACAACATCTTTTAATAGCTTCTTTCCCTGGGTTATTATTGTTAAATATATGTTGGTTCAAGTTAGAAACCTAATTATACATAAGCATACATATATGCGATAATCAATTGAAGTGGTTGTTACTGAAAAATTACAAGATAAATATATTGATTAATGAACATATTTACTCAATGTAATTTGTAATCTTTGAATTTGAATTCTAAAAAAGAAAATTTATATGGAGAACTTAATCACTTATCCTTCTCGCTCTCTTTTCTTCTTATGTTGGTTATTGTTATCGTAAGATAAATTTGAGTGACTGAAAGTATAGTATTGACATTCCTATTGGAACATTGTTGTTTTTGGCTTATCCACACTTTTCCTTTTGACTCTCAGCCTTGTACTCCATGGAAATGCTTTCTGTGGACTTGCACACATAGGTAGAGTGCAATAACATATCTTGCTTTTCCGTTATTGTAGTTTATTTTAATCACATAAACTATGTGATTTTTCCTGTCCAGATGCTTGTAGAATCATATATGCAATTTTCTCCTTCTCAATTTAATTTTACTTGACAACTTCCCTTAACTCATTTAACATTCTTTTGGTATTACAGGGTGCCCTTGTTGCAAATTATCCTTGGGATGGTTCAGGAGACTCAAGGTACTACTTTTCTGTGTCTAAGCTATTTCTAGTTGTAATCCACTATAATTTAGCCTCACATTAGTATCTGTGCCATTTTATTTGCATCAATTCATATATTGATGTGTGTGCTTACACACGCTTAAAATTGATAAAATCCTAATAAAAATAGTCATAAGGAGATACTTTTGGCCCACTGTTTTTTTTTCTGCTAACAGTAGCAGTCTGGGTATACTTGATATGGATCTATTGCCTAATCTATGTGGATGAGAACAAATATCACACATTCTTATATCATCTAAGTATGCGGTAATATGTTTGAACATCAAGTACCACTACTGCAGCAAACTCATCCATTTTTTACTTAGAAAAAAGAACTGTTTATTGATAAAAAGTACAACTGGGGAGGGTTTTCGAAGACACTTCACGTCTGCAGAGGGTTTTTGAAGACATCAATTCAGCGCATATGTTAGTGTTTTAACTCACCATATATTATTCGATGCAAAGTGAATTTATGGAATTCATGACTTATCCATTTTTATGCCAGTCAGTTCCTTGAATTGATTATTGATGACTTAAATTGATATGTTGACATCGTTGCTAATTGACATCGGACATTAAAATTGAATTAATTGGATGTTATTTGATTGGTTGTTGACATATTTGATAGCATAATTCAGAAAATAACAGAAGCAATTCATTTCAGAAATTTTGATATTACTATGACTACAATTGTATTTGTAATTGTTCACTACAATTTGAATATGTTATCATTTTATCTAATTTAGGAAGAAAATTAAAAAAAAAATTGTACTTGGACCCCTAGAATGAAACTTTGCTTCAATTACTGAATGTATTCCTTACTTAGTGATGACAAAACAATTATATTCTTTTAATAACTTATTGTATTTGCTATGTATATCACACCACAGATCTTCCAAGGTTACTTAATTATCAATAGTTTCTACACTACTAAAAGAATAATACCAATAAATCTTGTTTTCTTCTGATTTTATACAGTTTAACAACAATTGTAGGGTATGCGAGTAATAATTTACATCATTTTTCCCTAACAGAATGTCTACTACTCGAAAATTTGTTTATTCATCATCATGTGCTATTTATTTTTTTAGCTGAGCTATTTTCTAAAGTGTTATTAGCAAGGTTCAAAATTTTGTTTTTCGTATGATCAGCACATCAATGACAAAAATAACGTAGCATAATAAAAATCTGACATCAATAACATGGAACATAACTGTGTAATAATAAAAGTGAAATATTTATCATTTCTAATAGCACCTACACACTTAATAGGTCCATGGAGGCAATGAAATGAACATAGCAAATACCAGCATGACAACTTGATCACCACTTATTTATGGATCCTCGCGATGTAAGGAAGAAGAATTAGTGTTCACATTCCTACCAAATACAGCTTCAAATCATCACAAAAAGATAATGAAATTGGGACTAGTTCTCTACTTTTTTCTATGGTACATATTTTAAACGTGACTCACGGATGATGATAGATAATGAACGGTCAGATCATACAGCTGATTCAACTACAGTATCTCTCTGACGCAAAAAAGTGCTGTGCCTGTATCTTCTCATTTTTATAGTCTTCAGAAATCACTTCCTCTCTTGTTTCTTCATTCTGCCAAATCAGGTATGTTCTACAGCTCTCTAACTTCACAGTTTATTTACTGATTTGTTGCTTTGTTGATTATGCTGATGTGATATTGATCTTGCTAATGCTCTTTTAATGACGATCTTGATTATTCTTCTAGTTATATTGAAGTAGGAAGACTATAACTTAATTTTTAGCTTAGAACCCTTGAAATATATTTGCCTGCACAAGAATTAAGCTGAAATGTGTCTTCTCACATCTTTTTACAGCAGGTTTGAGAAATTTGATCTGAAAACCAAATCAATATGATTATAGTCATAATTATTAGTTAGTCAATAATGAATTTGGCTAGTCTACGATCATCATCATTAGAAGCAAATTCCATCTTTAAACTACTGTGATTTGTGAGTATAATGGAATTGATTACTCTATAGAAGAACATTTCGTCACTGAAATGTTGTGTTTTGCTTACTGCAGCTTCTCCTCATCAATCATTTTATGGACCTAAGGTATCTCATTTTTCATTTTTTTTTACACTATTTCATTGCTGTAGCATATTTCCAGTTTGATTTTTTTCACTCGGTACTCAGGGAAAACCATATGCTTATTTATGGATGGATGGTCGTCGGCCACGTAGGGTATTCTTATGTATCTTTGGTGGACAAAATTTCTATCTTTCTTATGTATCTTTTGTGTTAGATCGATGTATGTATTTTGAAACGGTTATGTTTTTTATGATGGGTTTAGTTGGTGATGTACTATGTGTATGTTGATCGAATATTATGTTAATTAGTATATATGAATGATTCTGTATAGTTGTATTTGTTGCATTGAAATATGAATCATATTGTTATTAATATATGTGAATTCTTTATATTAGTAAGGTGTATGTAAGTTACAACAGCAAAAAAAGTTGTAATAAAATATTTTACAACGGTGTGAAATAGTTGTAATATTCTGGAAGTCACAACTGTAATCACCAGTTGTCATACATATGCTTTGACGTTACAACAGAATATACAACAACAGGGAATAAAAGTTGTAATAAAATATTTTACAACGGTGGAAAAAAGTTGTAAAATATACATATTACAACGGTGGTGCAACAGTGCAAAAAAGTTGTAAAAGATATTAGTCTATTACAACTTCTTAATACACGACGGTTTGCCCACCGTTGTAAAATGTATATTACAACGGTGTTCCACCGTTGTAATAAGGTCATTTTGTTGTAGTGATAAAACAAACCATATAGGAGAAGAAGTTAAAGATGTACCCCCAGAAGGCCATTCTTGCGGGGCTTGCCCTTGCTTCTTAGGGCAGTTCTTGCTGATATGTCCAGTTTCACCACACTGGAAACATGCTCCCATCTTCATCTTCTTCTTTCTACAATCCTGAGCTATATGCCCCTCAATACCGCAGAAATGGCATTTTCTCTTCTCACGTGTCTTGTTATCCTTATTGTTGTTGTTGTTCTTGCCTCCTTTCTCGGAGTCTACCTTCTTGTTTTGAGATTCATTCGCCTTGACCACCTTCTTGCCATTCTTGTCTTCTTCATTTAAGAGCGCCATGTCCACTAGCTTTCGTAAGTATCCCCCATAGGTACGTGGGCCATAGCCAAGCTATGAAGCGGAGAGCCTTCTTATGAGGGTTATTCACTAAGTCCAGTCCGAATCGAGCCAGCTGATTGAATTGATTGACTTACTCCTTGACCGTCATAATTCCTTGCTTAAGAGATAAGAATTTTTCCAGTTGTAGACTTCGTTCAGCTTGCGAGAGGAATTTCATCTCAAACCTTTTCCGAAAATCCACCCATGTGTCAACAGGTCTTTCAGCGTTAGTGACTTCCCACCAATAGGAAGCTTCGTCTTTGAGCAACCATACCGCCAACTGTACCTTCTGCTTATCGTCCACCTCGAAGATAACGAACAGATCCTCGGTTTCTTTGAGCCAGTTCCTCGCTTCTACGAATGATTCAGTTCCCTTGAAATCCTTTCCTCCCATAGCCCTAAAATCTTTACAGATCTTTGAGAAAGCAATTGCACGAGGAGGGGGAGGAGGAGGAGGAATCGCTACTGGTGGAGGAGGTATATCTGCTGGGCCTGCATCGTTGGCCTTAGCATCTAAGTACCTCCTGAACCAGCCAGGTATTGGCACGCCCTGGAAAGTTAAGATTACCAGACATGCTAAAATGAAAAAGAAGAGATTCAAACGAGGAAACAAAGGATAGTGCTAATGGCTTTTGGGGAATAGCCTTTAAATAAAACAAGACTTTACTTGAAAAAAATGCTTCTTTGTAAACGGTTTTGAAAATAATTTTAGAAGGTTTTAAAAGCTTTTGCCCGGTCTGGTAACCTTCTGCTCTGATACCAAATGTAACACCCCACCTCCGCTAGGGTCACTCACAAAGGGAATGCACTAGTTTTGGAGGAGCGTTATCGAGGTAAACAAACACAGAAATATTACAAGACAGAACATAGATAAAACAGCGGAAGAATCAAAAGAAAATTTTCATTACTTTCAAGAAGAGTCAAAACCTTTTACATCAAATAGCCAAGGTCATTATTTTCCATTACAACAAATTCTGTCTTGCATAAATAAAGAAGCATAAACTTAAAACATCAAAAGTAGCTTAATTCCCCAAAGGTAGCAGAAAATGCAGCCATAGCATAGCCTAAGATAAAACTATAGATGAGCTGAATCAAAAGCAAGCGAAATCCAAGCTAAGTGCTAGAGTTTCCTCACTGAGAAACTGGGGGGGGGGCGGTAAAAAAAGAGGCGAAAGAAAACAGGTCAGTCATAAAGACTGGTAAGTCCAAGTGACTTTCAGCATAAAAACAGATAAAGGTAACATGACATGTATAAACTGAAAGTAAACATACGAATGATGACAAGATGGGCAAGATAGACTAAGATAACATGATAAATCAAGTATAAATCAAGTATAGCATTACGTATTCAAGGTTCGCTGCATCAACTGTACTAGGATCCCAAACCCATGTCTTATATTAATCATGAAATGATCCCTTGGCCCAATATCACGAATGACCCATTACTGGGTCCAACGGAACAATCCACTACTCGATCGGCTCCCTACAAGTTCTAGCTCATCATGTGTCTCTGTGTCATACGGCCCTATCACGAATGTAGTCACCTGTGCTAGGTCCACCATAAGGTGTATCAAGCCCTATGGTGCCAACCACCGACACGAATCAAGAATACATAGATAAACCTACTGATGCCCAGTGCCTGCTTTTTCAACTCCGAACCACGTGCACAACCATAGCCCGTCTGAACCTACACCGGCGCACCAACACAGCCGTCGTTCTGGTCGCTTACAATCAACCCAGTAATCGTGCCCCACCCTGCCTAGTCCCAGGGTACCATGATACATCTAGTGGGTTACTGTTGAAACGGACCGCGTAACTAGGGTTTCCGTCCAATAGGTTAAGTGTTGTCATTTATATTCGTGACTTAACCCCTATCAGTCTAGCATGTCAAGTTGGTTAAGTGTTATCATTCAAGTTCTTGACTTAACCCACCTACGAATCGTGTACCAAGTTGGTTAAGTGTTGTCTTACATGTTCATGACTTAACCCTATCATGTGGCATTAATTCATTAATGCACCCCAACCTCTCACATCAGACTTGTTGTTGTGGTCACTGGATATGCCGGGCGGTTTCGGGCAGAATTACACCACAACTCAGTCTGACCTCGGGTTTCAAGTGCGACATGACCAACTACCCACATTGGATCCTATTGTTTGCAGTAACTGAATTTGTCGGGCGGTTCCGGGCAGAATTACACTGCAAACTCAACCCATCCTTGAGTTGGCCATTTTCAAGTTCATTCTAGTGTCATGTCCATGTTCAAAATTCATGTCAAGCTCGTGTCAAGTTTCAAGGATAAGTTTCATGTCAAGTTTCCTATAATTACCAATTTTTCCCAACGTTACCCCGTCTAGATATTAGGCTAACAATGTTAGCCTAATTTTCCATCCGCATGATTTTTGACATATAATATTAGGCTAAAAACTTAGCCTAATTTAACGTATGCAAAATTGGCATAAAGCAATTCATTAACATAAACATGACATAGGTGTAAACTTGGCATTATCGGCATAGTCAATATGAACATCATAGGTGTGAACTTGCAAAATAGTCAACATGAATATCATAGGTGTGAACTTGCAACGTAGACTAAATCAACATACATATATGTGAATTTGCAACATAGACTAAATCAACTTACATATATGTAAACTTGCAAATCAATCATGAGCATATGAATAAGTGTGATCGTGAAATATGACATAGGTTTAACATATACACATAAACATGTAGATCTAACATGTGGTCACATACGTGATATGATTTTACAACCTAAAATTTGCATAACACGATAAACTACACAACTTGTCATAACAGGTTATACTTCAAGTTCATACACAGATGAATAGACTTATTCATTAATTCCCAATTCAACATGATAATAAAATAGAACCACAGGCATAGATCAATATCATTCAATTCCACATATAACATATAAACATTATTCTATTATCAATCTATTTTCAAGGCATAACATAACTTAATAAATTGATTAAAACATCGCGGGCATATAGATCTGATAACATTATGAACATGAAAAGGTTCGAATAATAATCTAAGTTCAAGAACATGGATCGATCTAACTTATATAGAAAAATCCCCAAAATCAAGACAAATAAAGAAAATAGGTCTGAATAGAAAATCAAGCTTAGATCGAATTTCATAGTCATAATCCTAGGCAATAACCTCATGGTCATGAATCTTAGGTGATTAACCATAATTGTCCTTGTCATAGTCATAGGCAATAGTCTTATGTTCACAGTCATAGGCAATAGTCTTATGTTCACAGTCATAGGCATAGTCTTATGTTCACAGTCATAGGCATAGGCATAGTCTTATGTTCATAGGCATAGACATAGTCTTATGTTCGCAGTCATAGGCATGGGCATAGTCTTACGTCATTAACATTAGTTTCAACGTCATAGACAATATTCCTAATAGTCCAGATCCAAGAAGAAAACAAGAATAGATATGAATCATACATAAATCAATTCCAATTTAACATGCCCATATTAGATTTATAGTTTTTTATTTAAAAGTAACTGGAACTTACAGATCGTGGTCTAAGAAATTTAGATGCAGAAGTCAAGTATAGAAATTGGTCGTCGAATTGTTGAATCGCTGAATCTTGCTTTGACTGTAGAAGCAAATCCCCAATTCCTAGCCGTAGTCTTCAAGAAATAATCTTCGCGTTTTAATTTAATTTAATTTAGAGGAAGAAGAAGAAGCCATGATCATCAAGAGTTTGAGTAGCGTAAGGTTAGAGAAGAATGGTGTAAAGAGAATGAGGCTAGGAGGCTGTTTATATAGGGTTTTCAATTTAATTATAGCCATCGATAAAGCTAGAGTTAATCAAGACCATCCATCTCAAGAAAAGCCAATCAAAAAATGACAAGTCAGCCCTAGTGACACAGTAGAGCTCAAAAATTCAACCAGAACCCGACCAGGCCAGTCAGGGCCTGACCAGCAGGTTTTCTGCTCGTCCTGGGCGCACCTGCCAAGTGCGCCAATGCAAAATTGCATGGGCGCACCTGCCAAGTGCACCAATGCAAAATTGCATGGGCGCACTTCGCAAGTGCGCCAGTGCAATTTTGTTCTGGCGCACTTCCCAAGTGCGCCAGTGCAATTTTGTTCTGGCGCACTTCCCAAGTGCGCCAGTGCATTCTGGCCGGTTTCTGGTTTTTCTGCCTAACTTCGTTCGTCCATATCTTCTTTGTACGGTGTAACACCCCATGAATTCTATAACATTAAGCTTCACAAATTAAAGTTTAATTAATTCTAAATGAAAGAATTAAGGGAAATGGGTTACGCCATTGCGTTCGACTCGGAATTCTGCCTGAGATAGAGTCCGAGTTTGCGCGAATCGGACTTCGTATGAAGGAGTTATGACCTTCGGAAGTTTCAAAATAAAATTTAAAATTCAAACAGCTCAGTTTCAAATTCGAAATTCGAAAAAACAGGCTCAAACTGGGCTGGGTGGGAAAATTCCCGCCCAGAGACCAGGGCGACCATATGGTCGACCATAGTGTCGACTTGGCCACCCCAGGTCGACCATAGTGTCGACCTGGGTGTCGACCTGCCTGGTCGACCTGGCTGGCTGGGTCTGGGTCTGGCTCTGGCTCGAATTTCTATGGCTCGGTGTGTCACTAGGGTTGACATGTCACCTCTTGATTGGCTCTTTGAACTTTGTATGGTCTAGATTCCTCCTGTCTTCATCTGACGGCTCAAAACAATTTAAAAATATATAAATACACCCTAAGTCTCAACTAAAAATTCACACAAAAAAATAAGATGGGAGTCGTCATGCTGCCAGGAAGGAATTGAGCATAGCCGTCAAGAGAGAGAAGCTTAGAGACGAATCAAATTAAGAAGAAGAAGATTAAAGCTTAATCAAATTAACCAACGCAACGTTAATCTACCCAAAGGAGTGCATCTCAATTTCAGAATTCAGAATCCAAAATTCAAGATTCTGCATTCGTTGTAAGTATAGTGACCTTTCAGAATATGAATAACAACTGTGACGTGATTCGATGTAAATGAAAATAGAATTGTGTTATTGTATGATAATGATATAAATTCTGTGTATTGTAATGATTCTATCATGACTTGTGTATTGATATTTATGGCCTAAATTGATTGATGCAAGCCTATTGAACAATTGTATATGAAAATAATGGCACTTGCAAGTTTGTGGCAAAAACTAGAATTTGATCCCTTTATGTTTATGTCTATGGCATGGACTATATACATTCACTAAGTCTGAATTAAGGCTTATGTAAACATGTTCTAGATTTGAGACCTTTTATGCCCACATGACCCAAAACCTATGAACACATTCTTATGATTATTTGCAAGTATAATTGGATCTATGTTAAGTATCGTTTAGGTTACATAAACTATGCAAGTTCATAGGCTATATGATTAGATGTTAAAATTGGATATTTTGGTGAATATACAACATGTTAGTTTTGTGGTTGACATTATGCCAAGTTACACATGTTTAAACCCAAGTTTGTATAAGCCTAAACTATGCCATTTCATATGTCACCTACTTAGTTATACTTTGATTTGAATGCAAGTTCACATGACCCATAATTTATGTTAGTTGAATCGCTAAATTGCAAGTTCATGCGCCACACACCTTTATGTATTGTAAAAATGTTACATGTTCTTGATTTCCCCTTTTCTCACGTTTATAAAGTTGGGCTGAATTGTGTCGAGCCCAACATTTGTTATAATGTTGCGAACGTACGAACGGGGGTAATAACGTTGGGTGTAATACATGAAAAAATATATGTTGGCATGTTTGGCACATGCCAACGACAATGACATTTAAGCGGTATGAATTATTATACCCAAGAATAAAAGACATGATATTTACATATATAATTGAGAAGTAATAAAATATGTAAATTTAGAAAACACGGTATGCTTAACCCGAGGTTGGATTGAGTTGTGACGTAAACCTGCCCGGACCCGCCCGGCTGTCCAGTAGTCACAACAATACCTATCCAATGTGGGTGGTTAAGCATTGAGCACAATAAGGACCCGAGGTTAGACTGAGCTACGGTATAAACCTTCCCGGAACCGACCGGCACATCCAGTAACCGTAGCAATATCTGTCTAATGTGAGTGGTCAGGTGCTCTAAGAGGCTAAGGACAGATGGTAGGGTTAAGTCAACTATAAAACAACTTAACCAAATTCAACATGTTAATAAGGATTGATGGGTGATGTTAGGTAAATACATACACTTAACTATTTAACATGTTTGACTAGAAAACCCTAGTAACGAGGGACCCGTTTCAGCAGTAACCCAAGTTAGGTATCATGGTACCCTGAAACTAGGCAGGGTGGGGGCACAATTACTGGGCTGATTGTAAGCGGTCAAAGCAACAGCGGTGGGTGCAACAGTGTAGGTTCTAATGGGGTGCGGGCGTGCACACACTCCGGAGCAGACAAACAGGGCACTGGGGACACCAGTAGTATAACCTATGCCTTCTAGAATTTGTGTCGGGGCCGCCACCATGGATCTTGATACACCCCATGGTGGGACCAGCATAGGTATCTACAATTCTTGGGGGCTGTATGACACATGTTTACGCGAGTAGGAGCCGATCTTTAGAAAATGGGGATCACTTCACCCTCAGCATGGGGTGCCAGTTAGAGTAAGCTCAAGCAGGTGCAGAGATATAGTGTGGGTGTGATAGTACATTCGATTCTAAACGATACTTCCTTAGCTTGTGACACTTTCCTGTTTTCAGTTTATGTCTATCATGCCCTTTTTCTTATTCACATACTGAAGAGTTACTAGATTTACTCAGGCTTTATGTCTGACTCTATTTTCTTTTCGTCTTCTTTTCTTTCGTTTCCCCCCGGTCCACAGGGAGGAAACAACCCAGCTTAGTACTCTTTTGCAAGCTTCAAGACCGTAGACGTATGGTTTGGATCTCTTTTGCTCGGATCATGGCTTTGGATATCACTATGGGGATTTTTGTTACTTTTATTTATGTTTTATGCTTCTTTAATAATCAAGACAGAAATGAGGTTGTAATGATGGAAGTATTTTGAGACAATTATGGAAAGGTTTTGTTTGAACACGTATTGATGAAATAAAAGTCTGTTTGGTTTTCGCTGTTTAAAATATGTGTAATTATATCTGTCTTGTGTTTATCTGTGGCTTTTACTTAAAAACCTCCACTAAAGTTAAGGCATTCCCTTTGAGAGTGACCTTAATGGAGGTGGGGTGTTTCACTTGGTATCAGAGCATAGGTTTACTAGACGAGATAAAAGTTTTTGAAACTATTTTCAAAAAGGAAGTTTAAAGAAGCATTTTTCAAGAAAAAGTGTTATATTTATAAAAAGACAAAATCCCCCAAAGCCATGTGCCCTATCTATCTCTCTATCCTTCGTTTTGAATTTTTCCTTTCTGTTTCAGCATGTCTGGAGACCTTAACCTCCATGAAGGAGTGCCGATACCCGGCTGGTTTAGGAGGTACTTAGAAGCTAGGGCCAAAGGCGCGGGCCCAGCAGACATCCCTCCTCCAGTGGCCGTGGTTCCTCCTCCTCCTCCACATCCTCGTGGAAATGCCTTCGCAAAAACATGTAGAGACTTCAAGGCTATGGGTGGAAAAGACTTTTATGGGACAGAGTCCTTTGTAGGAGCAAGAAATAGGCTAAAGGAGACCGAGGATCTGTTTGTCATCTTCGAAATTGATGACAGGCAAAAGATACAGCTAGCAATATGGTTGCTTAAAGATGAAGCTTCCTATTGGTGGGAAATTACCAATGCTCAAAGGGCGGTGGAAACATGGGAAGATTTCAGGACAAGGTTTGAGATGAAATTCCTCTCCCAAGCTGAAAGAAGCCTGCAAATGGAGAAGTTTCTAACTCTGAAATAGGGAAGTATGACAATCAGGGAGTATGTTAATCAGTTTAATCAGCTGGCCAGATTTGGGCTAGACTTAGTAAACACCCAACACAAGAAGGCGCTTCGCTTCGTCAAAGGTTTGCATGAGCCTCTACATAGCCTTGCTTTGACCCATGTATCCACGGGAGCGACTTATGAAAGCTTGGTGGACATGGCGTTGCTACACGAGGAAGACAACGGCAAGAAAGAGACCAAGGTGGAAGAGAAGAAAGAGGGTCTACAAAAAAAGAAAACAGACTTTAAGAAAGGAGGGAAGAACAATAAGCCCCATGAGAGGAGAAGGTGCAATTTCTATGGCATTGTGGGACATATATCAAAAGATTGCTGAAAAAGGAAGGCAAAAATGGGTGGTTGCTTCCATTGTGGAGAGATTGGGCACCAAGCTAAGGACTGCCCAAAGAAGAAAGGGCAGGGACAGAAAGCCGGATCCACTTCAGGGGGTCAGGTTCATGCGCTAGTGGCACCTCAGCAGGAACGAGGTAGTAATATTTCTGTAGAAAGTGTAGTCTATCTTTATGATCATCCAGTTCGCACACTTTTTGACTCTGGCGCATCACACTCTTTTATTTCATCTGCCTTAGTAGAATCTCTGCATCTAGACACTAGTATGGTAGAGGATCCCTTAGTAGTTTCAAATCCAATTGGGGGCTCCGCTTACTTGTCAATGGTTTGTTTGGGTTTGAAAATCTCTATTCTCAGCGTTGAGTTTAGTTGTAATGCCTTTGTTTTGGGCTTCTTGGGATATGGTTTGATCTTAGGCATGCACTGATTATCCAGTAATGGTGCCATTCCTGATTGTGAGAAAAGAGTAGTTAGACTCTTGACTCGGCTTGGTAACACTCTAGAAATTTCTTGTAATCCCTTGAATGCTGTTATGCTTAGTTATCTAGAGTCGCTTGATGCTTCTGATGAGAATTTGCAATCAGTTAGAGTAGTCCGGGAATATTCAGATGTCTTTGAGGAGGTGAAGGTCTTACCACCGAGGCGGGAAATAGACTTCCTCATATATCTTGTGGATAACGCAAAGCCTGTAGCTTTACCTGTCAGACACATGGCTCCAAAGGAGAGAAAGGAGCTCAGTAATCAGGTTAAAGAACTTCTCGAAAAGGGGTTCATTAGACGGAGCATTTCGGAATGGGGTGCTCCAGGGGTGTTCGCAACCAAAGCGGACGGTTCACTTCGCCTTTGCGTCGACTATGGAGAGTTAAACAAATTGACCAAGAAAAATAGGCACCCTCTTCCCCGAATCGACGATTTGTTTGATCAGCTTGTAGGAGAGTCGGTCTTCTCCTAACTTGATCTGGCAACTGGGTTCCATCAACTAAGAGTAGCTGAAGAAAGCATTGATAAAACGGCGTTTAGAACCCCAGACGGTTTCTTCGAGTGGCTTGTCATGCCTTTCGGCTTGACAAACGCACCCGCTTATTTCGTAGACCTAATGAGCAGGGTGTTCAGAGAATTCCTCAACAAATTTGTGGTTGTCTTCGTAGATGATATCTTAATCTTCTCAAAGAATGAGGAAGAGCATGCTCAATATCTGAAATAAATCATGGAAACTCTCCGTACACATCAGCTAAAAGCCAAATTCTCCAAGTGCCACTTTTGGAGAAAGGAGGTAAGATTTTTGGGGCATATAGTGTCCAAAGAGGGGTTGGCTGTGGACCCCGCGAAAGTGGTGGCAGTGCAAGATTGGAAGACACCAAGAAATGCAACCGAAGTTCGAAGCTTTCTTGGGCTAGTCGGTTTCTACCGAAAGTTTATTAGGGATTTCGCGAAAATCTCAGCCCCACTCATAAGGCTAACAAAGAAGAATCTGGCATTCACTTGGGATTTGGACTGCGAGTTTGCTTTCTAACGATTAAAAAGGGCTCTCACAACAGCCCCAGTTCTGACTTTACCAGATGGAAGCAAAAAGTTCACAGTATACACAGATGCATGTGGAACGGGACTAGGCGCTGTTCTAATGCAAGAAGGAAGGGTAGTAGCTTATGGTGGAAGACAATTGAATGTTCATGAAAAGAGCTACCTAACCCACGATCTTGAGTTAGCCGCCATCGTCTTTGCACTTAAGTCTTGGCGCCATTATCTCCTAGGTGAGAAATTCGAATTATACACTGACCATAAATCGTTGAAATATCTCTTCTCGCAGAAGGATCTTAACTTGAGGCAACAAAGATGGATGGAGTTTCTTGCCTCATATGACTTTGAAATTTCCTATACTCCCGGCAAAGGCAACGTAGTAGCAGACGTGTTGAGCCAAAAGAAACTAACCTTAAGCCCTCTCTTTGTGGAAAGGCAAAGCCTGGAGTATATAGCCAGTTTTAGCTTTAGGCCCTCCTAGGATTTTGTACCGGGTTTGTTAGCATCTCTCGAAGTACGCCCTACTCTCTTGGACTCAATAGGGGCTGCACAACGTGAAGACCCTCAGCTTGTTGATGTGATTGATAAAATTATTAGGGGTGAGACTTCTAGTCACCTCAGTAGATACGCCATCGATGATCAGAGTTGGCTGAGGCGATATGGAAGATTATGCGTCCCACAAGCAAGGGAGTTGACAAGGAAGGTTCTCGAGGAAGCGCATCATTCCAAGATGACTATACACCCTGGCGGTGATAAGATGTACAAGGATATAAAAAGAACTTTCTTTTGGAGCGGCATGAAAGAGGACGTGGCAAATTTCGTTTTTAAGTGCATGACCTGCCAACGGGTCAAGGCGAAACAGAAGAAGTCTGGAGGACTACTTCGTCCTTTAGAGGTCCCACAGTGGAAGTGGGATAGCATTTCAATGGACTTCATTGATGGACTACCTAGGTCGAGAAGAGGCAACACTAGCATTTGGGTAATAGTGGATAGGCTTACTAAGAGCGCCCACTTTATACCTATCAAGAGTAGAAGGACTACCTCATCTCTAGCATCACTTTATCTCAAGGAAATAGTTCGACTCCATGGATACCCTCCAGCATTGTTAGTGACCGAGACCCTATCTTCACAAGCGAGTTTTGGCGGAGTCTGCAAGAAGCTGTAGGCACACAGTTATGTTTGAGCACGACCTATCACCCCCAAACCGATGGCCAGACGGAAAGGGTGAATAGAGTTTTAGAGGATCTTTTGAGACTTTGCGTTCTTGACTTTGGAGGGACGTGGGAAGATCACCTTCCTTTAGTGGAATTTGCCTACAACAACAGCTACCAAGCTACCATAGGCATGGCACCCTTCGAGGCCTTGTATGGAAGACCGTGTAAATCACCAACTTGTTGGTGGGAGTCTACAGATAAACTTATACTTGGGCCAGACATGATTCGAGAGACTTCAGAGAAAGTGGACTTGATACGAAGGAGAATGAAGACTACCCAAGACAGACAGAAATCCTACGCCGATGAAAGAAGGACCGACCTTGAATTTGAGGTTGGGGACAGGGTTTTCCTTAAGGTATTTCCTTTAAGGAACGTCGTTCGCTTTGGATCTGCAGGAAAGCTAGCACCAAGATTTGTAGGACCGTTTCCTATCATCGAGAAGGTTGGGAAGATGACCTATAGATTAGAGCTACCCGAGAGACTAGCCGGAGTTCACAACGTCTTTCATGTTTCTCACCTCCGGAAGTGTTTGCATGAGTCTGTGGAAGTGGTGGAACCTAGCATTCTAGAAGAAGCCGAAGTGGAACGTGAAGCAACCGTGAGGAGAGTTCCAACCCGCATCTTAGGAACTGAAGTGAAAAAGCTACGCAACCGCGAAGTCAAACTCGTTAAAGTTTAGTGGAGCGACGCCGAGGAAGACGCGACTTGGGAAATTGAGGACAGAATATGCACTGCCTACCCTCTTCTTTTTGAGGGTACATCTTTGATCTCTCTTTTTCCTTAAGTTATGCTTTATCTATCCTTTTAGGTATATCTCCTGGTCCTTTTCCTGACTCCTTAGGTAGAAAACAAATGGATGCAAACATGTATTTGAAAACATGTTATGGATGATAGCTGCAAATGGTTGCTAGTGATTGCTAGTGGTTGCTCGTGGATGCATATACACACACACCCTAGGTTTTAGATCGGCTCAGTCACTTCATAATTGCATATGCGTATATGTATTCTCAATTATATATGGTTGAAGCTTGATATGCTGTCATATTGTTGTCGCATTTGTATGATAAGTTGTGCACTCATGTAGAATTATGAGTAGGAAAAATTTGCATACATAATGGATTCATGACACTTACATGATTCGCATTAAGGGGGTCAACTGAATCAGTAAGACCGCCTGATTTTTGCATTAGATAAGGACATGTGCACACACTATGCATATGATCACGTAGCATTAGAAGTCTTTTAAGGACAGTGGATGTCTGTGTTTGTTGGTTGAGTTGATGGACTGTTGGATGGTAGGATATACATTCTTCCTAACTTGAAGATTTCGGGGACGAAATCCTTTTAAGGAAGGGAGAATGTAACACCCCGTGAATTCTATAACATTAAGCTTCACAAATTAAAGTGTAATTAATTTTAAATGAAAGAATTAAGGGAAATGGGTTATGCCATTGCGTTCGTCTCGGAATTCTGCTTGAGATAGAGTCCGAGTTTGCGCGAATCGGACTCTGTATGAAGGAGTTATGACCTTTGGAAGTTTCAGAATAAAATTTAAAATTCAAACAGCTCAGTTTCAAATTCGAAATTCGAAAAAACAGGTTCAAACAGGGCTGGGCGGGAAAATTCCCGCCCAGAGACCAGGTCGACTATAGGGTCAACCATGGTGTCGACCTGGCCACCCCAGGTCGACCATAGTGTCGACCTGGGTGTCGACCTGCCAGTCGACCTACCTGCTCGACCTGGCTGGCTGGGTCTGGCTCGAATTTCTGTGGCTTGGTGTGTCACTAGGGCTGACATGTCACCTCTTGATTGGCTCTTTGAACTTTGTATGGTCTAGATTCCTCCTATCTTCATCTGACGGCTAAAAACAATTTAAAAATCTATAAATACACCCTAAGTCTCAACTAAAAATTCACACAAAAAAAATAAGATGGGAGTCCTCATGCTGCCAGGAAGGAATTGAGCATAGCCGTCAAGAGAGAGAAGCTTAGAGACGAATCAAATTAAGAAGAAGAAGATTAAAGCTTAATCAAATTAACCAACGCAACGCTAATCTACCCAAAGGAGCGCATCTCAATTTCAGAATTCAGAATCTAGAATTCAAGATTCTGCATTCGTTGTAAGTATAGTGACCTTTCAGAATATGAATAAAAACTGTGACGTGATTCGATGTAAATGAAAATAGAATTGTGTTATTGTATGATAATGATATAAATTCTGTGTATTGTAATGATTCTATCATGACTTGTGTATTGATATTTGTGGCCTAAATTGATTGATGCAAGCCTATTGAACAATTGTATATGAAAATAATGGCACTTGCAAGTTTGTGGCAAAAACTAGAATTTGATCCCTTTATGTTTATGTCTATGGCATGGACTATATACATTCACTAAGTCTGAATTAAGGCTTATGTAAACATGTTCTAGATTTGAGACCTTTTATGCCTACATGACACAAAACCTATGAACACGTTCTTATGATTATTTGCAAGTATAATTGGATCTATGTTAAGTATCGTTTGGGTTACATAAACTATGCAAGTTCATAGGCTATATGATTAGATGTTAAAATTGGACATTTTGGTGAATATACAACATGTTAGTTTTGTGGTTGACATTATGCCAAGTTACACATGTTTAAACCCAAGTTTGTATAAGCCTAAACTATGCCATTTCATATGTCACCTACTTAGTTATACTTTGATTTGAATGCAAGTTCACATGACCCATATTGAATCGCTAAATTGCAAGTTCATGCTCCACACACCTTTATGTACTATAAAAATGTTACATGTTCTTGATTTCCCCTTTTCTCACATTTATAAAGTTGGGCTGAATTGTGTTGATCCCAACATTTGTTATAATGTTGCGAACGTACGAATGGGGGTAATAACGTTGGGTGTAAAACATGAAAAAAAAATGTTGGCATGTTTGGCACATGCCATCGACAATGACATTTAAGCGGCATGAATTGTTATACCCAAGAATAAAAGACATGAAATTTACATATATAATTGAGAAGTAATAAAATATGTAAATTTAGAAAACACGGTATGCTTAACCCGAGGTTGGATTGACTTGTGACGTAAACCTGTCCGGACCCGCCCGGCTGTCCAGTAGTCACAACAATACCTATCCAATGTGGATGGTTAAGCACTGAGCCCAATAAGAACCCGAGGTTAGACTGAGCTACGGTGTAAACCTGCCCGGAACCGACCGGCACATCCAGTAACCGTAGTAATATCTGTCTAATGTGAGTGGTCAGGTGCTCTAAGAGGCTAAGGACAGATGGTAGGGTTAAGTCAACTATAAAACAACTTAACCAAATTCAACATGTTAACAAGGATTGATGGGTGAGGTTAGGTAAATACAGACACTTAACCATTTAACATGTTTGACTAGAAAACCCTAGTAACGAGGGACCCGTTTCAGCAGTAACCCAAGTTAGGTATCATGGTACCCTGAAACTAGGAAGGGTGGGGGCACGATTACTGGACTGATTGTAAGCGGACAAAGCGACGACGGTGGGTGCAACAATGTAGGTTCTAACGGGGTGCGGGTGTGCACACACTCTGGAGCAGACAAACATGGCACTTGGGGCACCAGTAGTATAACCTATGCCTTCTAGAATTTGTGTCGGGGTCGCCACCATGGGTCTTGATACACCCCATGGTGGGACCAGCATAGGTATCTACAATTCTTGGGGGCCGTACGACACATGTTTACGCGAGTAGGAGCCGATCTTTAGAAAATGGGGATCACTTCACCCTCAGCATGGGGTGCCAGTTAGAATAAGCTCAAGTAGGTGCAGAGATATAGTGTGGGTGTGATAGTACATTCGATTCTAAACGATACTTCCTTAGCTTGTGACACTTTCCTGTTTTCAGTTTATGTCTATAATGCCCTTTTTCTTATTCACATACTGAAGAGTTACTAGATTTACTCAGGCTTTATGTCTGACTCTATTTTCCTTTCGTCTTCTTTTCTTTCGTTCCCCCCGGTCCACAGGGAGGAAACAACCCAGCTTAGTACTCTTTTGCTAGCTTCAAGACTGTAGACGTATGGTTTGGATCTCTTTTGCTCGGATCATGGCTTTGGATATCACTATGGGGATTTTTGTTACTTTTATTTATGTTTTATGCTTCTTTAATAATCAAGACAGAAATGAGGTTGTAATGATGGAAGTATTTTGAGACAATTATGGAAAGGTTTTGTTTGAACACGTATTGATGAAATAAAAGACTGTTTGGTTTCCGCGGTTTAAAATATGTGTAATTATATCTGTCTTGTGTTTATCTGTGGCTTTTACTTAAAAACCTCCACTAAAGTTAAGGCATTCCCTTTGAGAGTGACTTTAACGAAGGTGGGGTGTTTCATACGGTATCCGTTTTACGCAAACTCGGACCCTATTTCAAGCAGAATTCCGAGACGAACGCAATGGCATAACCCGTTTCCCTTGATTCTTATTTTAAAATTTAATTATACCCTGATTTCTAGTTTCAACATGTTATTAAAATTCGGGTTGTTACAATGTCCCCAATATCAAATTCAAGATCTGTCCTCCTCTTGTCCGCATAAGATTTCTGCCTATCTTGCGATGTCTTCATCCTCCTTCGAATCAAATCGATCTTTTCTGAAGTCTCTCTAATCATATCGGGCCCAAGCAAAATCTTATCTGTAGATTCCCACCAACATGTAGGCGAACGACACGGCCATCCATAAAGAGCCTCGAACGGTGCCATGCCAATGCTAGACTGAAAGCTATTATTATATGCGAACTCCACTAACGGAAGATGTTCCTCCCATGTACCTCCGAAGTCTAAGACACACAACCTCAATAGGTCCTCTAGAATACGATTCACCCTCTCGGTCAGGCCGTCCGTTTGAGGATGATATGCGGTGCTCAAACATAACTGAGTCCCTACTGCCTCTTGCAAGCTCTTCCAAAATTCGCTAGTGAAGATAGGATCGCGGTCGCTCACTATGCTAAAAGGAACACCGTGCAAACGAACTATCTCTCGAATGTATATGGAGGCTTACCATGGAGCAGTCCTCTTACTCTTCACGGGAATGAAATGGGCGCTCTTAGTAAGTCTATCTACCACGACCCAAATCCCCGTATTACCCTTCCTCGACCTCGGTAACCCATCAATAAAGTCCATCGAGAAACTTTCCCACTTCCATTGTGGGACCTCCAATGGGTGAAGCAACCCACCGGGCTTCTTTTGCTCTGCTTTTACTTGTTGGCACATCAAGCATCTAGCGACAAACTCAGCCACATCCCTCTTTATGCCGGCCCAAAAGTAAACTCGTCTCATGTCCATGTACATTTTGTCCCCGCCGGGGTGGATGGTCATCTTTGAACAATGTGCATCATCAAGAATGGTCTTCCTCAAATTCTCGTCCCGTGGTACACAAAGTCTACCGTCCCTACGTAACCAACCCTTATCATCTAGGGTATACCTACAGAGATGGCTCGATGACTCCCCTCTTTTGAGCTTCTCTACTAACTCAACCAACTGTGGGTCATATCGCTGTGCCTCACCAATCCGTCCCAAAAGCATAGGTCTGACCTTTGAGGATGCTAGCAAACCGGGTACAAAGTCAACGGAAAGTCTAAAGTCAAACATAGAGATGAACTCTAAGCTTCGCCGCTTAACAAACAACGGACTCAAGGACAACCTTTTCCTACTTAAGGCGTCTGCCACCACATTACCCTTGCCAGGGGTATATGCTATCTCGAAATCGTAGGATGCTAAAAATTCCATCCACCTTTGCTGCCTTAAGTCCAAGTCCTTCTAAGAGAACAAGTATTTTAGCGATTTGTGGTCAGTGAACAATTCGAATTTCTCGTCAAGAAGATAATGGCGCCAAGACTTAAGCGCGAAAATAATAGCGGCCAACTCTAGGTCATGTGTAGGGCAATTTCTCTCATGCACTCTCAACTGCCTCCCTCCATAGGCTATTACCCTTCCCTCTTGCATTAAGATTGCGCCTAGTCCTGTCCCACAAGCATCGGTATAAACAGTAAATGGCTTACTCCCATCTGGCAACACTAAGACTGGGGCTGTGGTCAAATCTCTCTTTAAACATTGGAACGCATCATCACAATCTACGTCCCATGTGAAGACTAGGTTCTTCTTTGTCAAGCGTGTTAATGGGGCTGATATTTTTGCGAAGTATTTGATAAACTTCCTATAGTAGCCAGCCAACCCTAAGAAACTCCTCACCTCGGTCGCATTTTCAGGGACTTCCAATCTTGGATGGCCACTACCTTTGCGGGATCCACAGCTATCCCTTCTTTGGAAACCACGTGCCCTAAGAATCGCACTTCCTTCCTCCAAAAGTGACATTTAGAAAATTTAGCTTTAAGGCTATGCGCTCGAACAGTCTCCAACACTTCCTTAAGATGTAGGGCATGCTCTTCCTCGCTTTTAGAAAAGACCAAGATGTCGTCCACAAAGACTACCACGAATTTATTAAGGTACTCCCTAAACACCCTACTCATCAAGTCAACAAAGTATGCGGGGGCGTTTGTCAAACCGAAGGGCATCACAAGCCACTCGAAGAAGCCGTCCGGAGTCCTAATGGCAGTCTTGTCTATGCTATCCTTAGCCACTCTCAACTGATGAAAACCCGTGGCTAAGTCCAACTGTGAAAACACTGAGGCACCAACTAACTGATCGAAGAGTTCGTCAATCCTCGGTAGTGGGTGCCTATTCTTCTTAGAAAGCTTATTAAGTTCTCTATAGTCCACACAAAGTCTAAGGGACCCATCTTCCTTTGTGGCAAATACTACTGGAGCACCCCACTCCGATATACTACGTCTTATGAACCCCTTCTCCAGCAATTCTTTCAGTTGCTTACTGAGTTCTCTTCTCTCTCTTGGATCCATGTGGCGCACTAGCAATGCAACTGGCTTTGCATTATCTACTAGATATATTTGAAAGTCTATCTCACGTTTTGGGGGTAAACCCCCCACCTCATCGAAGACATCAACATATTCACGGACTATACGAACAGAATGTAAATCATCATTGGATGCGTCAAGGGATTCTAGGTAGCTAATCATTACTGGACCTCTAGGGTCACAAGAAATATCAAGGGTCTTTCCATAACGAGTCAACAACCTAACTACCCTTCTTTCACAATCTAGGATGGCCCCGTATCTAGTTAGCCAATCCATACCTAGAATCAAGCCGTAGCCCATGAAGCCAAGAACAAAGGCATTGCATTCAAGCCCAACACCCAAGATAAACACTCTCAAATCCCGACAAATCATAGAAAGATGAGCCGAACCACCGATAGGATTTGAGACTATTAAGGGATCTGTAACTAGACTAGTATCTAGGTGTAGTGTTTCAACTAATGATGTAGAAATAAATGAATGTGATGCGCCAGAATCGAATAAAGTACGGACAAGATGATCAAACAGAAAAACTAAACTTTCAACGGAAATTGCTCTACCTCGTTCTTGCAGCGGTGGGACCACGAGAGCCCGAACTTGCCCCCTTGCCTGCCCTGGTGCCATAAGAGCCTGCACCTGTCCTCCCGAGGTAGACCCTGCCCTCTGCACTTTCCTTGGGCAGTCCTTAATCATATGTCCCGCTTTGCCATAATGGAAACAACCATTCTTCTTTTTCTTCCTACAATCTCTGCTTAGATGGCATGGTGTCCCACAGTTAAAGCATCTCTTCTTTCCCTTACCATTGTTGCCTTTACCACCTTTCTTGTTTTGTTGTTGCTGTTTCTTTTGATCCCCTTTCTTCTCGGGTGCCTTATTAGCATTGGCGCCCTTCTCTTCTTCATGCATAAGTGCCATCTCAACTAGTTTCTCAAAGGTAGCCCCCATGGGGATGTGGGTCATAGCTAACCCATGAAGCGGCTCGTTTAAACCCTTAACAAATCTCAGGGCCTTCTTTTCTGGTGTATTCACCAAGTCCAAGCCAAATCTTGCCAACTGATTGAATTTGTTGACGTATTCTTTCACCGATAGATTCCCCTGCTTCAATGCTAGAAACCTTTCCATGTAGAGATTCTCTTCAGCCCGTGAGAGAAACTTCGCCTCAAACCTCCGCCTAAAATCTGGCCATGTATCGACTGGACATTCTCCATTAGTGACCTCCCACCAAAACGAGGCTTCATCCTTCATTAGCTAGGCAGCTAACTGGACCTTTCTTCCATCTTCCACTTCAAAGATCCCAAACAATTCTTCCACCTCCTTTAGCCAATTTCTAGCTTCAACAAATGTCTCTGTCCCATGAAAAGTTTTTCCACCCATTGCTCGAAAGTCCTTACATATCTTAGCAAAAGTATCGACACGAGGAGGAGGAGGAGCATTTACTGGACCTGTAGTGGTGGCCCTAGTCTCCAAATACCTCCTAAACCATCCTAGTATCGGTATCCCCTCGGGTATCTCGGGAATTCCAGACATGCTGAAACGAAAAAGGAAAGATTCAATACAAAAGAACTGAAGGAAAGATATATGGCTCTTGGGGTTATGCTTTCTAAAATAAGCTTTTCTCTTGAAAATACTTTCCTTAAAACATACTTTTGATGGTACTTCTTTATAAAAGTGTTTTTGAAAAACAGTTTTTCAAAATTCATATCTGTTCTGGTAACCTTCAGCTCTGATACCACGTGTAACACCCCACGTCCATTAATGTCACTCACAAAGGGAATGCATTAACTTCTATGGAGCGTTTTGAGTGAGTATAGAACATAAACTTAACAACAAGACAGATATAAACAGTACTTAAAAATTTAAAACTTTATTCATTGCAGTAGTAAACACATAAGTTTGATTACATCATCAAATACCAGAGTCAAAGTACATAATATCCATCTTGACTAAATCAAAGTACATAAATTGAAAGACATAACCCCAACACAAAATAGCCATAAATAAGATAGGCTGAACTTTTACTTCAGCGATCCAAGCAACTTCTAAAAGAAAGAGATACAACTGTCCAAAATCAAGCTCCACTGGTGCTAGTTCCACCCTGAGCACCTTGGGGGGGGGGGGAGGAAGAAAAGAGGAGGAAACAAAGGGGGTCAGACATAAAGTATGGCGAGTGCGATAACTTTAACAATATAATTACCAAAATAACTAGGCTAAGGCATAAGTTGGAAAATAAGGAAATGACTGTGAACAATTGGGCATAACAGAGTAAACAATGAAATAAGATGAGCAAAGATAACATTAAAGGCGCACCTAAACCGCTATAAGATATTTGATTTAGTCACCCTAAGTGAACATGAATAATGATAATGGTAGTTTTGTGCACCCCTAGTTGCCTTCATAGGTGCCGCCTGCCCCTATCTCCACTAGGTGTACCCACTACCCCCATGCGATCGGCACCCTAACTCATAGATACCCGTGTTGGCCCCACAGTGGGGTGTATCACTCCCCAAAGTGGCAACCCGATACCACCAATAATGCACGGCTTATACCAACACGATGCAACAACGTCTTACCTACCAGCTCGGGCCCACACACGCATATGAACCCGTTGGACTTGCGTTGCCACCGCTAACCCGTTTTGGCCTCTTACAGTCAAGCCCAGTATGCGTGTCCTGTCCTCGACTTGGGTCGAGCCCACAAAGATACGTATGGGTTACTGGTTGAAACGGGCCCCTATTACTTGACACAAGCTATCCACCTAAGCTCGGTCCCCTCTAGTACATCCCACTTAACCCTCTTCTTATTCATGTTCACTTACATGTTTCAATTTTGGTTAAGTGTTTCTAATCGTATTTCAAATGCCACCCAAGGCACCCTCTAAATTCCACATGCCACCCAAGGCACCCACTTAACCCCTATGTCCCACCACATATTTATCTGGTTAAGTGTTTCTTAATTCATTAAGACCGTAACCTTATAAGGACCTCTCACATTAGGCTGGCATTTGTGGCAGCTGGATTTGCCGGGCGGGTCCGGGCAGTCTTGCACCACAAACGAGTCTAACCTCGTGTCTTTACAACTGTTACGCATTTAATTTATGCCTAAGACCTCCTACATTAGACTGGCATTTGTGGCAGTTGGATTTGCCGAGCGGGTCCGGGCAGTCTTACACCACAAAAGAGCCTAACCTCATGTCTTAGACGATTAATTACACAAAATTAATTATTCCCCAATTTGAATTAATTTCCCTATTCAAATTATCAATCAATTCCAAATTTTAACTATGGCCATAATTGACTCAATTATGTCCATCTATTTATGGTATGCAAAATCATACCAATTTTCATCACAAATTAATTCTATGCCATTTAAGGCATTTATGCCAATTCTCAATATTAAATCTTTTAATATTATCCCATTACCCCATGTTGTACGCTCGTTCGTTTAACGTAAAATATACGTTAGACTCGGATAGTCTAACTTATGGAATAAAGAGAAAACATCACAACATACATATAGATAAAACTAGATCTAAACATAAGGGGTGAACTTGCATGTGTGAATGAGGTTCTACATCTAAAACTTGCATAGGCCAAAGTTACAAACTTGCATAAAACTATATATGTCATAGATCTAAATCTAAAGGTGTAAACTTGCATAGGTAATAACCACAAACTTGCATAAACCATGTATGTCATGGATCTAACCATAAGGGGTAAACTTGCATAGGCATGATTCCTATTTCAAACATATATATATATATATATATATATTTGCATATGTGATTTATGCAACATAATGATGGTGTAAACCTACATCTAAACATGTAAACTAGAATGTAGAATTTAGCATATAACTCACACATGTCATAGCCTAACTTTAGGTCTAAAATAGATGTCATGAAACATGTAAGGTTATATATAAAATCTCACTAACTTGTATATGATCCATGCCTCAATTAACATCCTAACTTGCATACATACATATGATTTATTATATGAATCAACATAACCAAACTAGCATATGAAACATGATTATACATAAGCCAATCATAGAATTACAACACAGATGATAACATCACAACTTTACGACATAGATGATAGCATCATAGAATTTACAACATAGATGATAACATCATAGATTTTACAACATAAATGATAACATCACAATTTTACAACATAGAATGATAACATGCGGTCAATAATTCACAACATAACCATATAATCCGCATCATAACTCAATCCAATAAAATTGTTAATTATTTTATTAAAGAAATCGAACTCACCACTCAAAGAAGGTCTTGAGTTCTGAAATCTGAGTTCTGAAATTGAATTAGCTTTCTTTTGTAGTAGATTCGTTGTTAGAGTTGAATAGAGTTGAATTTGATTAGCTTTCTTCCTCTCTATTTGGTGGCGGCTATTCTAGGTTGCAAGGCGACGACATGGAGGCCATGAATCTAATTTTTAATTTGATTTTAGGGTTTGAGTCTACATGTCTTTTTATAGAGTTTAAGATTAATTTAAGCCGTCCGATCAACCCAGAATTAATCCCAACCAATCAGAGCAGATCAGAAACCCTAATGACTCAGCATACAGTCATAAATAGGTCATCTATCAAATCTGCCCGGGGGGAGGGGGTGGCAGGTCGACCCTATGGTCGACCTGGTTAGGGTAGGTCGACCCCCAGGTCGACCTGGCCCTGGCGGGAAATTTCCCGTCTAGCCCATCTGACTTTGAAATTTGAATTTTTGAAATCTGTTTTGAATTTTCTGAAACTTTCGATGGCCATAACTTCTTCATACGTAGTCCAATTCACGCAAACTCGGACTCTATCTCAACCAGAATTCCGAGACAAACACAATGGCGCAACCCGTTTCCCTTAATTCTCACATATGAGATTCGTTATTCTTTAATTTGTTACTATAGTATTAACAGAAATATGGGGTGTTACAATCAAGGCTTCTGTTGAAAAGCAGAGTCTTGTGGTTGATGATCAAAGCACGACTTTAATATAGCATAGCTTTGTGTATAGCGTTAATTCGTGATCCTCACACCTCGGTATGAGTTAAAAATGGGATAAGGGACCCAAAGAGGACATGACGTTTCTTTCTAGCTATGGGTGGTGTTAGGGTTTTACAAGCCCAGACATTTTTATATTTTTACCTATGTGGCTGTTGGAATGCGAGGCGCCTCGTATATATCAGTCTCTACGGAGCCGATGGATATTGAGTCATTTGGCTCATAGACGCCCAATAGGATGGGGAAATGTGTGTTCAGGAATTGCTAATCCTCAAACGTAAGGGAGGACCGGCCTTGGAGGATCCACGGGTCTTCTGCGGGAGATCCTGAGGCATTTGCTAGAGTGTCTCGAAGCCGGCGAGGAGTACATCCCTTGCCTTGACTCATGACGGAAATCCAATTTCCAATACGTGACATTTCGGTTTTGATTATAGAGCCTAGTATTGGCGACATGATATATGGTACCCATGCCGTCTATGATTGATACATTTATATTTGTAGTTGTTTTATACACTATGCACTTATAATAGTATCAAATGATTTGTTTTAAACGAACCAAGCATGTTTGGCTATTATAAGGGAAAATCCTATCCTCCGGCTTGTGTTGCATTGTGTTACGGGACCTGGGTCTTATAATAGCTTCATTTTCCAAAAAGCATTGCGCTGTTTATAACTGTATATGCACTGGTAGCCTCGGGAGGAAACCTGTTCCGTGTTATACGGCGTGGTCCCTTGATTTACTTTATTTTTGAAGTAAAGTTTTAAATAACTGTTTTAGTTCTCACACCAGCCACATGAATGACCTGGAGTTTATAGTTTTAACCTAAACTCTGGGTGCCCCTATTTTCCATACGGGCAGCTTGTAGTTTTGGTTTTGCAGATTTATATTCACACGATCCTGGTTTAAAGCTGGAATGGTATTCGGAAAGCTCTGTATCCGTGTATCTCTTTCAGTTGTGTTTTGTATTATTTTCCGCTGCATTATAATTTGTGAATCTCTGATATTTATCAAATGTATATTATTTGTTCATACTCTATATATTCTTGTATTCTGATGTAAATTGTTGTAATAAGCAATGAAATGTTCTTTTGTTTGTGTTCTAAATTGTCGTGTTCTCATTACAATCCAGAATTTCCTTTATGGGGAAGTTCGAGTCGTGTCAGTTTGGTATCAGAGCTTTGGTTTACAGAGCTCGGAGAACAAGACACATTAGAACTAAACGAAAGAATTCATCAGAGATTAGATTTGTAATATCCAATGAGAATGACTCGTTAGAGATAGGATCAGAAGTATCCTAGAATGAGTGTGAAGAGTAGTGTTTTTAAAAAATAAAAGGGAAAACAATTTTTTTTTGAAAATTTAAACCATATTATACGTATTTGAATATTTATTTTATATTGAATTTGGACAATCGAGTATATGAGATTTTGCATATACGCGTCATGAACGTATATTCGAAGTTTTAATATACTGGATAGATATAGAATCACACTCTAGTCGCTCGGAAGATGATTCTGTTGATGACTACGTAGAATCAGCAGTTTGTGTTCGAATTTCGAAAGCGGGTTATCTATATATTTCCAATTGACTGGTGTGAGAACCAAAACTAGCAGATAAGGTTTATTGTTGTGAATTGGCATCAAAAATATGATTTTTGACTATGTATTAAAATTATGTGATTGAAACATTAACCAACAAATTGATTGTTGGTTGTGTGGTTTGATTATTAGTTTGACTAATAAAATTGTTGAAACCAACATGAGAATGAAAGTTAAATTTAGCCAATCAAAGCAAATATTGAGCTGAATTGAAAATTGATTGGAACTGCATACATCTATACATGTATATAATGAACAGGTCTTAACAGGGAAATTAAGAAGAGGAATAAAATTGTATGCCCGACAAATAGGTACGTGTTTACTAGTTTTCTTTTTCTTTTAAAAATTAAGAGCCTAAGGCTAGCCGCTTGGCATTTTCTTTTTCTTTTAAGGATTTATGAGCCTAAGGCTGGCCGCTTGGCAATTTTTTTTTGGATGGATGAGGTCCCTGCGTGGCTAGTTGAGGTTTTAAATGTCTCCCCGTACAAAGGAGGTTATGGCGAAATTTTTCAAAAATTTAGGGTGTTAGCCAGGTTTTTGAAGAATTGGAAAATTCTTTGAAACTGAAAAGTTGAAGAATGAAAGCCAGAATGAATGTTGAGTTGGTTTGTAAAACAACTTTCAGCTCCATTCCTTTTTTAGGACGAAAAGATTTTAAGTGAGGGAGATTGTAACAATCCAGAAAATCAGAACCAATTTAAAATTTTTATTTTGGCAATTTTAATGAATTTTGAATATTTAAAATGATTTATTTTAAATAATAACGACTAGAAATTTATTTTGAATAAAATTAGAACGTGTATCTTTTTCTAGATCTTATTGTTGCTGAAAAATCAAAGGGCACTCCTTTTAGATATTCAAATGAATGGCATTTGAAAAATGGTTATGAAGTATGTTTTGACAGAGGTTTTCAAGCTCATTTTGTGGGATTTTCTAGTTATGTATTCTTGAAAAAATTATATGCCTGCAAAATTGAGTTTAAAAAAGGAATAGAGAAAGGCCTGATGATAATTCACTCCTAATGGAAGCTGAAGCTCTATTCAAAGAAAGGGAAGCTGCATGCGACCTTGATCCAGAAAATCTGAATTTATTTGAAAGCATGCTGGAAGCCAAACAGAATTTACAAATCCAAAATCATATTAAGTCCTTGAGTTATAAGCAAAAATCTAAGATTTCATGGCTTCAAGATGGTGATACCAATTCAAAAAAAAATTCACTCTAAAATGTCATCTTGAGGGCATGTTAATAATTTGAATGCCCTGTTCAAAGCTGATGGTACAATTTTATACAAGTCAAATGAAGTTGTGGCTAAAGTTATTAATTATTTTCAGTCCCTTTTCAATGGTGAAAACATTAATGAGCTTCCTTCATTCCAACCTATTGCCACCATAAATGCAGTTGGTCAGCGGCATCTATTACAAGATATTAAAATTGATGAAGTTAAGAAGGCAGTGTTTTCAGTTCACATGGATTCAAGCCCTGGTCCAGATGGTTTCAACTCAAAATTCTTCATGCTACATTGGGATACTTTGAAGTTTGATCTTTTAGCAGCTATGCAAGACATTTTTGGGTCTGGTAAACTTCCAAATGGTAGCAATCACACCTTTATTACCTTAATTCCTAAGGTAGATAGGCCCACTCATATTTCATAATGCCGTCCCATTTCTTATTGCAACATGTTTTATAAAAAAATTAGTAAAATTTTATGCGATAAAATTAAGTGGTACATGCCTTATCTCATTTCAGCAAATCAATGTGCGTATATTCCTAACAGACATATTGGTGAAAATATTATGTTGGCACATGAATTGTTAAGAGATTTTAAAAAAAGTGGAGTGAGTAAATTTTGTGTGAAGGTTGACCTCCATAAAGCCTACGATATGATCAATAGAAGATTAATTTGTCACTTAATGTCTAAAATGGGATTTCCTGTTCATCTAATTAACATCATCTATGAATTTATTTCGTCTCCAACATTCTCCATATTGATTCAAGGCATACCTAATGGTTTTATATCATCTAACCGTGGGCTTAGACAAGGAGATCCTCTTTCTCCTTATTTGTTTTCGATTGCCATGGAGTATTTCTCTTTTTGTTTGAATGAAGCTGTTGCAATGAAGAGTTTTCTGCCTGTTCACAGTTTTGATCCAGTGGTATCACATCTTATGTATGCGGATGACCTCATGATTTTTGGTAAATGTTTCACTCACTGTGTTGTTGAATTAAATGATTGCTTTGATAATCTAAAGAAATTTTGTGGTCTCTAAATTAGTGTTCTTAAATCTAAGATATATTTCAGCTTGAATGCAAAGTACACTCATGAAATCTCTCATGTTCTGGGATTTCAAGTTGACTATTTGCCAGTGAGATATCTAGGTGTGACATTATCATCAAACTATATACACTATAGTGAATGCCAATCTCTACTTCATAGAATTCAAACAAAGATTCAATCATGGGATGCTATATATTTAAGCTACGCTGGTAGAGCAGAATTGGTACAATCAGTTATTAACTCAACAATCCTATACTGCTTTCAGTTTATTAACTCCCTGAACATGTAATTTCTAAACTACATTCTATGTGCTTGGATTTTTTTAGGGAGGTTCTTCTCACAAAGTCAGTTGGAGTCAGCTTTGTTTGCCAAAGCATGAGGGTGGTGTTGGAATACAATCATTAACTGATTTGAAGAAAGCTTCTAGCATTAAGCTAATGTGGAAATTCTTGGAAGGGAAGTCTCTCTGGAGTCAGTGGATGAAAAGAAAATATTGTTCAAATAGATTGTTTTAGAGCATGGGAGGTGACAACAATTCATCATGTACCTGGAAGTCTATCATAAGATGGAGAACTACGGGTGAACAATTATTTCGTAAAATTATTGTTAATGGTAGTAATACACTTGTTTGGTTTGAGCCGTGGATTAATTCAAAATGCCTTGTTGATATATTGGGTTTCTCTAGATTTAGTAGCATTGTAGAAATAATGAATTAGTGTCTTCTTTAATTGTTGATGGGAGAATCGATGGTAATATCCACCCTGCTACTAGAGAAATTCAACATGAGATTAATTCTAGTGTCATCAATTCTGAAGCTAAAGATGATTTCTATGAATGGAAAGATGGTGGCGTTTTTTCATTTTATAAGGCATGGGACCATGTTAGAGTTAAGAACGAAGGTAAAAGGTGTTTTGATGTGACCTGGCATTCAAAAAATGCGAAGAGAATGTCATTAATCTCATATTTAGCTATTCTTGATAGACTCTCTACCAAGGATAGATTGGTGAAATTTGGTGTTAGAAGTGAAAGAGTATGTGTACTTTGCCAGGATCAAGATGAGACAGTGGGACACTTGTTTTTTGCTTGTGAGTATTCAAAGTTTATCTGGATGTCTTTGTTATCAAAACTTGGTGTTTCTGGTAATGTTGTAGGTACCATTGAAAATGAGGCTGCGAAACTTATGAATTTGTTCAAAGACAAATATCAAACTCAAGACCTTGCCTATATAGTATTCACTTGTGCTGTTTATCATGTTTGGCTTGAAAGAAATGGAAGAATTTTCGGTAACAAGAAAATCCCTAATGAAGTTAAATTGAAGATTATTGAGAAAGATGTGAAGTGGTTGGTTAAAGATAATGGTAGTTCACGTGCTCGTACGCAAGTGAAGGTGGAGTTATTGAAGAAATGGGGCATTGATCTTCATGATTCTGATTAATGTAATTACATGTGTTTAGTTGAGTGTTTGACTGTTTGGCTTTTGTTGAGTGTTGTGAGATGATGTTGTTAAGATGATTTTGTTAAATGTCTTTGTATTGTTAATATATGGAGTTTATATGTACTCTTTCCCCTTATGTGGTACCCATCTAAGTTAAGGGGGCATAAGGTTTTGATGAGGCATATAAACAAAGCATATGATTGGTATTGCAATAAACATTACCAATTTTTAAAAAAATATATAAAAGGAACTGGAAATAGCGCGGTAGTTTGAAATTTCGATTTCAAATTTCAAATGAATGTACAGGGTTCAAAATAAACCGAATTTTAACGAATCTGAAAAATCCAGATTTCATAGCGGGAATAATAAGTTATGTCTAGTTGAAGATTCAGAATAGTCGCTATGGAAATATAGCCCTTAAAAATATCGATTTTGCAAACGATCTCCATTTTCGACGAGACTACTTTTTTTGGATTCGGAATGTCAAATTATCGCTAGATTCCAATTTTCATAATTTTTGGAATCAATATGTGAGCGTGGCGGATTTAAACATGTTTGGTAATTTCAGTTTGAATTTAATCAACTGGAAAATAACCGTTTTTCAAACGGTCTCCAGATTCGATGAAATTTGTTTTGTTAGGACCGTATCGTTAAATCATAGCTAGATTTATTTTTCGGGAATTTTTGGAGTCCGTATGTGGCCCCAATAAATCTAAATGTACGTTTAAATTAAATATATATTGATTTATATTTTAATTAAAAAAAACTAATCGAAACAGTCGAATAGACTTATGAAACATATCCCATTGCGTTCAGAATGGGGGTAATTGGTTAAGGGCGTTACTTGTTGGGTTTGATTTGGAGTCAGACTTGTTAAACTTCTATTTTCACAAATAGATGATATATATATATATATATATGTATGTGTGTGTGTGTGTGTGTGTGTGGACTCTTTAAAACCCTAATCCAAATTATAACAGAAATCGCTTCCCTTTTCAAACAGAGAAATTTCAAAATCGATTCTCCTCCAAATCGCACCCGTCGTCAACCGCGCCTCCACCATTTCCGTTACCCCCATCCTCCACTTCATCTCTGTCTTCTCCTCCTCCATCTCGAGACTGCGACACAGCGCCACCGCCAGAACCTTCCATCGCGAGAACCAAAATCGCGGAGCCCCCAAAACCGCATGAAACGACCCGAACTTCCCTGGTCTCCAAAGAGAAGAGAAAGAATAGATTGTAATGAGAACACAACAAATCAGAACACAAACATAAGAACATTTCATTGCTTATTACAACAATTTACATCAGAGTACAAGAATATACAGAGTATGAATAAATATTATACATTTGATAAATATAAGAGATTTACAACTTACAATGCAGCGAAAAATAATACAAAATACAACTGAAAGGAATATACGGATACAGAGCTTTCCGAATATCATTCCAACTGTAAACCAGGATCCTGTGAATATAAATCTGCAAAACCAAAACTACTAGCTGCCCGTGTGGAAAATAGGGGCACCCAGAGTTTAGGTTAAAACAATAAACTCCAGGTTAGCCATGTGACTGGTGTGAGAACTAAAACAGTTATTTAAAACTTTACTTCAAAATCAAATATATCAAGGGACCACGCCGTATAACACAGAGCGGGTTTCCTCCCAAGAATACCAGTGCATATAACAAAACAGCGCAATACTTTTTGGAAAAATGAAGCTGTTATAAGACCCAGGTCTCATCACACAATGCAAAGCAAGCTGGAGGATAGAGTTTTACCTTATAATAGCCAAACATGCTTGGTACGTTTAAAACAAATCATTTTGACACTATTATAGTGTAAAGTGTATGAAAACAACTTCAAATATAAATGTATCAATCATAGACGACATAGTGCCCCATCCCACTATGTCGCCATACTAGGCTCTACAAATAAAACCGAAATGTCACGTATTGGATGTTGGATTTTCATCTGTGAACCAAGACAAGGGATCGTCCTTACCGCTTCCAAACGCTCTAGCCTGTGTCTAAGGACCCAGACTCAGGTGGGCCCTTGGATCGTCAGGGCCGGTCCACTCGATGTGGATTAAAATGCCTGAACACTACGTTTCCTCGCCCTTTGGGGCGTCAATCTGGTCTATATAAAGACCATACCATCCATCGGCCCCGCAGTGCCGAAATATCTGAGGCGCCTCACTGTCTATCATCCACATAAGTAAAACGTCTAGGCATGCAAAACCCATACACCACTCCTAGCTAGAAGGAAACACATGTCCTCCCTGATGTCCTCTCCCATTTCTGGTTCACACCGGGGTGTGAGGCTAGCGAATTAACGCTATACACAAAGCTATGCTATATTAAAGCCGTGCTTTGATCATCAACCACATGACTCTGCTTTTCAACAGAAGCCTTGATCCTTTGCATCTCAGCATGCCACACATGCAATTCACGTTATGCAACTGAAGTCTTTCAATCACACAAAATGAAATCCGATGTCAGACACATCTATTTACAAATTCGTTCTGGGTCTGAATGAAACCGGAGGCACCTTATTCCTCGTCCCATATATCCAATACAAGAGAGAGGCCCTCGCATATCCAGTTAATCTCCAAGTACATCTGGTACAATCACCACTTATTACCTTGTCTTGGGTGTACAGTACAATCAAGACATTAGTAATCATCCAAACGATGTGAAGACCTCTGGTCTTCAACCACGATCTTCATCTTGGACATAACGTCGAATCAGTTATTCAGAATGGGACAAATCTGGTCTTTCTGAATAATTCGCGTATATAATAAACAAGTGCTATAAAAACACAACATACGCCTCATTCCAATCCAGAATATTCCTTTATTCAAATATTCTTATACTTTGGGAAAGGTTCCCATTAATTTTATTAAAGATAAATTCATTAAATTTATTCTTTAATCTTCCTTTGGATATCAATTCAAACCAAATTATGGTTTATCCAAACTAGTCGGGATTAACGAACCTTACGGAAGTAATCATTTGTTTAATTTCCCAATCCCAACCTATTCATCCCATGAAGTAAAAATGGTGATACTTCATATCTAACACCACGGTGTTATCGGTAAAATTAATTACCATTTCATGTTCAAATCTAATTAAAGATTTAACTATCGCTTGGAGCAAAACTGGTGATACTCCATTCTCGATCATTTCTCGAATTTGATAATTTTAGCTATCAAATTCACCTTTCAATCTAATTAAAGATTCATTAAAACTCCTATTCAGTTTTAATTTCCAAAAATCATTAGTTAATGGTTTTCTTCAAAGTTAAGAAATTAATCTTATCTTTAACCGGGTTAAAGAACTAATGTCATTTAAAACACAGCTCACGGTATACCCAGAATCTCATTCCATTAACAATGGAATTTTCATGGGAAACAGACCGATATAAACCTTCATATCCAACCGATAATATAAATGGAATAACGGCAAAGCCTTTTAAATTCCATATATAGTAACAGCCTTCCTCCACAGAAGTTCACTTCGATTATTACCAAATCGAATTCCATTCAATTCCAATTTAATATGTTTAATTGGAAAACTTTACTTTGGAAAATCTCCTTTAAATCTTAACAAAAGATTTAGAAATTCCAAATCACATTTCACTGTAAATCGGGTTAAAGAACGAATGTCGTTAAAAACACAGTTCACGATAAACCCAATTCACATTCCATTTCATTATCCAATTAAATGTTAATTAATTGGTAATTCTTCTCTACATCTTAATTAAAAGATTTATTCTTTTCACATGGGGTTTAAGAACAGTGTTACTGAAGACCCCATCCCATCAGTCTCTAACCGTAAATTAGTAAGAGAACAATTCCTTAAGTATTAATCTCGAAGGACAAAACCAACATCAGATCAATACCCAGGAAACCATTCAATTTTGCTAATCTCCAGTTAGTTTCTAATTTTCTTAACTCCATTGGGTTTAAAAACAGTATTATTAAAGATACCATTCACGACAAACCCAAAATCCAATTTGATATTAAATACAAGGCTCTGAATAGAAATTGTATCGACTTATATTCAATATCAAGTTCTGATATAAAAAAATATCGTATTGGGAATCACGATATATATATCTTCCCAATTTCCATAACAATATTTGTATAATCATGGAATCCAATATCGAAATATCCCGAAGTTAATTTCGATTCAAATCCGTTCCAACTTATATATTGGAAAATCTGGTTATTTTTAAAACCATTTCAATTCCAATTCATTTTATTTAAAAATATTGGATTTATAATTCTAGTTCATAACTAGTTCATTTCGATAAAAATATATTTTTATCTTTTCAAATACGGAATTTTTCATCCCAATTCTTTCCAAATCATTTACTATGATTTTACACAAATTATTGATATTATTTTAATAATTTTATCAAGGCCCGTACAGTCCATTTCCAAAAACAGCCATCGAACTACATTTACAGCGACCTTTTTCCAAATTTGATTTCGACATAATTCCAAATCCAACCATTAGATTTCTAATTTCTTGTATTCGTTAGAAAGCTCTTTTTGATACGAACCCAACGGTTCCGGTTTTAGGAGGATCTGACGGTCGGATCTCCCGTAATGTCCATTCGAAGCCAATGGTCGAAATTCGTGAACTACCGCGGCGCGTTCTATTCAAACCATTAAATATATATAATATATATATATATTATATATTGTCGATTTCCTTTTAAACGTATGTTATAAATTGTTTTAAATTCGTTTTTAAAAACGATTTCAACTTCATATTCGATTTTAAATCGAAATTGAATATTCCATATCATTAATATATAAATAATAATATTTTCAAAATATTATATTTCGAAATCATTTCCTTTTCGATATTCATTATAAAAATGAATAAAATCGATATAATTATCCTTCACGTCCAAAATGGCGTTCATCTTATCAACATGGCTTTATATATTTAAATATATTCGTGTCCATCCCAAATCAGACATCAAAATCAGATTTTGATCTTTTATTGAATATTATTGTCAAATATTCATTATTTTAAAATATTCGTTATTTTAAAATATTCATTCTTCCTGAACTGGAATCAGACATAGTCAATTACCATATAACGTTATTTATATGGATTTTATACAACACATGTATAGAACAACAATGATAAACAATCAACCATCATGCAGAGTGCATTCTATACTGCATAAGCATTAAATATAAATATTTAACGCTTACAACAGTTTATCAACCAATTGATTGACATACAACTAAACAATTGGGATTAGTATACGTCAAATATCATCCCAATGCCCGTGTGGGGTTTCAATCCACAAATACATATTTTATTTGTGCAGTTGGGCGGTGTGTAAAATATATCATCCCAATCCATATTAGAAAAATGAGTGTACATAAACAAATCGTTCGATTTATAAATGAATATTTATTCTATTCATTATACACTTTAAAAATTATACTTTTAACAATTAAATATTTATTTAACACATGAATATTTTACATTCTATTCCACATCACAATCAATCACAACAACACAATACAATCAAACAAACAAGTCGTCTATGGTCTGTGGACGACGGAGAGCAGTTCATATATGCAGTTATAAAGTAAGTAACTATATAAAGAAAATTATAGTGAGGAGTTCTCACCTTTGGGATCCACTCCATCATTCTTTAACGGACGCTCAGATTCGCTGCTTTGATTCCAACGCAATCTGTTTCATGCTGTTCATAGTAAAAATCACATTTTTATTACTCTACTTTATATATAAAAATCATATTTTTTCCCTAACTAAAAATCTTATTTTTGTATAGTGACAAAATCACTACTTTGTTCATATAAAAATCTCAGCTTTTTATATATAAAAATATCAACTTCATGTATATTAAAAATCTAAACTTTATGATGTTAAAAATCTCAACTTTATGATATTAAAAATATCAACTTTTTGATATTAAAATCTCAACTTTATGATATTAAAAATCTCAACTTCATATGTATAAAAAAACTAATCTTTCCTATATAAAACTAATCTTTTCTTTGCTTTGTTTTTTTCATATTTGAAAACTGAAAATTTAAATAATGTGAATCATATAAAAAAACTGAAATTCAAATAAAAATAAAAACTCACTGTATATTTCCAGAGGGGGTGGAGGTCGAGGGGCGCGCTGGAGGTGGTCGAGGGAGGGCGAGCTGAGGGGTGCGGGGCAGCTCAGGCGGTGGCAGGGTAGTTGACCAGTGGAGGGATTTAGGTTGGGTGGCTATGCAGGCTCCATCAAAGACGGGGGTGCTCGACATCGCACGTGGTGGGGTGGGGGGATCGATGGAGGGGGAGATGGTGGTTACGGCGGAGGTGGGAGGCGGAGTAGAAGGGGCGGGTGACTGGTGACGCCGTCGCCCTTTTTTTGATTTAGGGGAACTCGTTTCCGATCGAGGAAAATGGAGACTAAAGGGGGGGTTAATTGCAAAGAGTTATATATATATTATTTATTTAATTCTAAAAAATGTTGACTTTTTATTTCAACTCCAAACGAGACCCAACGACTGTCGCCCCTAGCTAATTACCCCCATTCCGAACACAATGGGACATGTTTGGTAAGCCAATTCGACCGTTACGATCAGTTTCCGTGAAAATTACAATATAATTAAATAGAACGATCAATATTCATTTTAACGTACATTTTAATTTATCGGGGCTACATACTAACTCTTAAAATTCCCGAAAAATAAATCTAGCTATGTTTTGATGATACGGTCCTAAAAAAAACTAATTTCGTCAAATTTGGAGACCGTTTGGAAAACGGTCATTTTCCAGTCGATTAAATTCAAACTGAAATTACCAAACGCGTTTAAATCCACCACGCTCACATATTGGTTCCAAAAATTATGAAAATTGGAATACAGCAAAAATTTGACATTCCGGATCCAACAAAAGTGGTCTCATCGAAAACGGAGGTCGTTTGCAAAATCACCAATTTTAAGGGTTATATTTCCATAACGACTATTCTAAATTTTCAACTGGACATAACTTTTTATTCCCGCTATGAAATTTGGATTTTTCAGATTCATTGGAAAGATATTTTCAAACAGATTCAAATATTTCTGGTTTCACTAAAATCCGGTTTATTTTGAATCCTGTATATCCAATTGAAATTTGAAATCGAATTTTCAAACTACCGCGCCATTTCCAATTCCTTTTATAATCAAAATAAATATTTATTTTCTAACTTCGATTCAAATAAATTCATACATTCTAATTCTATTCAAAATAAATTTCTTGTTGTTATTATTTAAAATAAATCATTTTAAATATTCAAAATTCATTAAAATTGCTAAAATAAAAATTTTAAATTGGTTCTGATTTTATGGGTTGTTACAATCTCCCCCACTTAAAATCTTTTCGTCCTCGAAAAGGAACGGAGCTGAAAGTTGTTTTACTAATCATCTCAACTTTCAGTTTGGCGTTCATTCTTCAACTTTTCAATTTCTAAGAATTTTCTAATTCTTCAAAAAATTGGCTAACACCCTAAATTTTTGAAAAATTTCGTCATAACCTCCTTTGTACGGGGAGCACCGGGAAAATCCCCAAACTGCCACACAGGCCCTCTCATCTCAAAAAGAAAAAGAAAACGCCAAGTGGCTAGCCAATCGGCTCATAAAATCATCCAAACCCAATAAATTAGTAAACATGTACCTATTTGTTGGGCATACAATTTTATTCCTCTTCTCTAGCCTCCTTGCTATGACTTGTTCAATGTATATACATGTATATGCATGCAATCTCAAACAATTTTCAAGTCAGTTCAATATTTTGATTCGATTTGGCTAATGGTTCCAAATTTTAATTAATCAAACCAATAATCAAACAACACAATCGGCAATCAATTAGTTGATTAGCTTTTCAAAGTCATAACTTCGATATACACATACAAAAACATGCTTTTGATGCCAAATCACAACAATAAGCCCAATCTAATTTTGGTTCTCAAACCAGTCAAGTGGAAATATATTGATATCCCACTCTCGGCGCTCGAATATAAACACTGATGATGGCGCGCCACCATCAGAATCAGACTCGGGCGACTAGAGTGTGATCCTATATCCATTCCGTATATTTGAGGCTTCAATACACGTGGATCAGACGTGTATTAAAATCTCTATATACCCGATAGTCCAAATCAATTTAAAATAAAATATTCAAATATGCATAATAAGGTTCAAATTTTTAAAACAAAATTTGTTTTAATTTTTATTTTAAAAATAACACTCTTCCAACTCATTCTGGGATACTACCGATCCCATCTCTAACGAGTCATTCTTATTGGATATTACTAATCTAATCTCTGATGAATTCTTTCGTTCAATTCTAAGATGCCTTGTTCTCGAGCTAGGTAAACCAAAGCTCTGATACCAAAATGAAATGACCCGAACTTCCCGGCCTCCGAAGAGAAGAGAAAGAACGGATTGTAATGCGAATACGACAAATCAGAACACAAACAGAAGAACATTTCATTGCTTATTACAACAATTTACATCAGAGTACAAGAATATACAGGATATGAATAAATATTATACATTTGATAAATATTAGAGATTTACAACTTACAATGCAGCGGAAAATAATACAAAATACAACTGAAAGGAATATACGGATACAGAGCTTTCCGAATATCATTCCAGCTGTAAACCAGGATCCTGTGAATATAGATCTGCAAAACCAAAACTACTAGCTGCCCGTGTGGAAAATAGGGGTACCCAGAGTTTAGGTTAAAACAATAAACTCCAGGTCAGTTATGTGACTGGTGTGAGAACTAAAACAGTTATTTAAATCAAAATCAGATATATCAAGGGACCATGCCGTATAACACAGAACAGGTTTCCTCCCAAGAATACAGTGCATATAACAAAACATCGCAATGCTTTTTGGATAAATGAAGCTATTATAAGTCCCAGGTCCCATCACACAATGCAACGCAAGCCGGAGGATAGAGTTTTAACTTATAATAGCCAAACATGCTTGGTACGTTTAAAACAAATCATTTTGATACTATTATAGTGTAAATTGTATGAAAACAACTTCAAATATAAATGTATCAATCATAGACGACATAGTGCCCCGTCCCACTATGTCGCCATACTAGGTTCTACAAAAAACCGAAATGTCACGTATTGGAAGTTGGATTTCCGTCTGTGAACAAAGGTAAGGGATCGTCCTTACCGCTTTGAGATGCTCTAGCTCGTGTCTCAGGATCCAAACTCAGGTGGGCCCTTGGATTGTCAGGGTCGGTCCACTCGATGTGGATTAAAATGCCTGAACACTGTGTTTCCCCGCCCTATGGGGCGTCAATCTGGTCTGTATAAAGACCGTACCAACCATCGGCCCCGCAGTGCCGATATATCCGAGGCGCCTCGCTATCCATCATCCACATAATTAAAACGTCTGGGCGTGCAAAATCCAGACACCACTCCTAGCCAGAAGGAAACGCGTGTCCTCCCTGATGTCCTCTCCCGTTTCTGGTTCACACCGGGGTGTAAGGCTCGCGAATTAACGCTATACACAAAGCTATGCTATATTAAAGTCGTGCTTTGATCATCAACCACAAGACTCTGCTTTTCAATAGAAACCTTGATCCTTTGCATCTCAGCATGCCACATAGGCAATTCACGCTATGCAACTGATGTCTATCAACCACACAGAATGAAATCCGATGTCAGTCACACATCCATTTACAAGTTCGTTCTGGGTCTGAACGAAACCGAAGGCACCTTATTCCTCATCCCATATGTCCAATACAGGAGAGAGCCCCAAGCATATCTGGTCGATCTCCAAGTACGTCTAGAACGATCACCCCTTATTACCTTGTCTTGGGTGTACAGCCCAATTAAGATATTAGTAATCATCCAAACGATGTGAAGACCGCCGGTCTTCAACCATGGTCTTCATCTTCGACATATCATCGAATCAGTTATTCAGAATGGGATAAACCCAGTCTTTTTGAATAACTCACGTATATAATAAACAAGTGCTATAAAAACAAAACATACGCCTCATTCCAATCCAGACTATTCCTTTATTCAAATGTTCTTATACTTTGGGAAAGGTTCCCATTAATTTTATCAAAGATAAATGTTAGAGTTTATGCCCTAGAGGCAATCCATTTGATGTGATTAATAACGTTATTGTTTTATTTGGAATAAAAATATTCTGTTATGTTATATTTACTGTGTAATATAAATAATAATTTAATAGAAGTCCTTAGAATAATAATACGGAATTATATATAGTTCGAGTAAGACTGAACTTGAGATTATATAATGTGATAAGTATTATAATTCTTAAATGTCCCTAGTCGAGTTTTATTGTTTATATAGGGCAACAATAAAACGTTGAGACTAGTATATTGATTGACTGATGATCACATCTCATTGATCATTAATATACGTGATATTAAAGTCAAGATATAAATACGTATTGGAGAATAGCGTATTGGGATGACCCACCGTGAGATAACTACATGGAATATAATTAACAGTATCATAAGTTGTTCTCATAGTGACAGTGATGTAATGGTCCTCAGACCTGAAATCATTATAATTTTATTCGAGGATATTTGTGCTTTGATATCATCTAAAGTTATTTCGTAACAGAGTAACGATAACGGTGATTATTGGATACATCTCGAGTCGAATGGAAATTATGAATGATCTAGATGGAATTTAACCCAATGATATATTTGTGGTGATATCCATGGGCCTCTTAATTGAGTGAGACTGTGAAATGCATGGCCATGCTCAAATATTGATTTGTTTTAAACAGCCTACTCATCGATCAAGAAAAACGGATTAAATTATAAAGAGGATGATACGATCCGTGCCTTGAGTTTAATCCTGGATATAACAGTTAAAAGGATTATATTACATTAATACACTGATCACGGAAAGGTTGTATCGAATTATCGGTCTTATTATAACTTGGGTAGCAGCGATGTATTGCTAGATGCCAATCACTGTTTATGATTTTAAATACAATTTAAAATCATTGCCAACGTTATAATAACCGGTCACACATCAGAGCGTTTGCTGGAGAAGGACCATTTCGAGTAAATAACATGTATAAAATCAAATGTGTTGATTTTATTGGTTAATTTGAATTGGTATGTCACATTACTTTTAGTCCCTATTATTATGGTCGGGTTTCAATAAAAAAGGGGTTAACCCTTTTCTTTGCAAGCGGCGGCAGAGAGATAAGATCTCTTGATAAAATCCGATAAACATAAAAATGGGGAAAAGGGGTGGCGAATTTTCTAGCAGCGACCTTCATCTTCCTCAGATTGTTCGACAATCAAAAGGCAGACGTTCGTGGACCAATTAGAGGCAAGGCTCGTTGACTTGCTTGGATTCGAAACTCCAGTTCCATTTCTGATTCAGAGATCATTCGCATCTTCGTGGATTTGGTTGCAAAGGTATGAGTTCTAACCTATGTTTCGATTTCAATTTTATAGCATAGATCCGTATATTTAAGAGTTAAATTTGATGATTAATTTAGGGTTTCGATTTGATTTAGTTAACCCTAAATAACTAACAATGGTATCAGAGCCAGATTTGCTATAATTTGAAATTTGAATTCTGATTTAGGTTTAGATTGTTTGCATTCCTAATTAATCGATACTATTTCTTATAGAAATTTATGAATTTGATTCTGATTTGATTAATTAGGACCATTAAAATTGATTTTATTTCTGGAATAACATGATGATTTGTTTTGAAACAAATATACTAATTAAACAAAGTGTGACTCCGTTGTATTCATTTGGTTACATCGAAGACTTACTTTTATTACTGAATAAAATAAATTTCCTTCGATCAGACTGTTTGAATTTCCATATAATTATGTAATGTTTCCGCTGGTTATAGGATTTGAAGTAATCTCATTTATAAAACCAAATTGTTCCGCTGCAATCAATATTAGTATTTGATACTAAAATAAAATTGTTTGTTGAAGTTAAATATGTTATTTGATACAAATTACCAAAAGGGGATTCTTCTTTAACACTGAATATTGATTTAGTTTCATATTACTGTTACGTTGTGTTGATTATAGGAATTGGATTTTAACTGAACAGTGATTTTAAATGTTAAAATATTATTCATTTAAGTCGTCTAAACCGAGTTTAGTTGATTAATATTTTACATTTATGTTATTTGATAACATAATGACGTAATTTCACTTTTCAAAACCAATAGTTGATTTTGAAAAACCAAACCTGTATTGATTTTTCAAAATCAGATTTAAGAGCATAGTTTTCTAATTATTGAAATTAGTTTATACTTATATGAATTCTTGCAAATTATATCCTTATGAACTTTGCGAGAGTTTTATGAAAATTCATGTATGTAGTGAAATTGTTTCACTGTTTATAAAATTTGTATCTGATACAAATTTTAAATGAAATTATGAATTTACATGATGTAATGTATTGATCATCTTGTACAGATAAGCGGTGATAAGCCTATTATCAAAATATCTGATTTATAACCGATCTTAATCATAATATATTTTTCATCATCAAAACTAGTTTTGTTGATTGATAAAACAGAAAGAAAGTCTTCTGATTAATCTTGATTTACTGAAATCAATTATATGTAAATCTGTTAAGACAAATTTTTGTTTTGATCTTTATACTTGGATATAAATCAGAATTTAGACTAGTTTTGGTTTTAAATCAATACAAGTTTATTTGATTATAGAATCAGATATAAATACATATGGATTTTGTTATTTTAATCAAATAAATCTAATGCTTCTATTTTGATCTAGTACTGCTATTTTATGATTTGATCATGAAAATATATATTTTGTGATTATTGTAAGAAAGAGTTCAAAATGTTCAAGAAGGCGATGTATGGTAAATCAATATTATGAATACTGATACTAATCATACATGGACTGTTACAAAGATTTAATTCAAATATGAAATGGTTTCATAATAAACAAAATTTGCTTTGTTATTAAAAACTAGATTTTTAATTCATACTAGATTGAGCCAATATACTAATGACTATGATTGCCATTCTATATTGACATCCTGCATAAATGAATGATTTTGGTTATACACGAATGAATGAATTATCTTTTGTGTATGTATATCTAAATTCTTGGTTCTGAAATATGATGTATATGATACATCTGTTCTTTTATTTTGGAACCAAGAAACATTGCTATACATACAACATAAGAATATATAACTGATGCATATTGATGCACAATTTTGTATTATTTTGATAATGTGATGGCAGACATATTTAGAACACATGTTAGACACACACGAAAACACTTATCTTGCCCACTGATTTGCGCACACACACACACACACACACACACACACACACATATATATATATATATAGTGTGCAATCTGACAAATACATGTAGATGTTGCCTGGATCATGTTTATATACTAAGTTTAAAAAAATTGTATTGTACTAAACTGATGGTATTTGATACTTAGCAAGGTATTTGATACTGGGCAATGAATTTTGCACACGTGAAACTTGTTTTGATATTTGATGTTCAAAGCATCCTATGGCCTGCAATATTGTAAACGATTTCTTGACAATGTATTATACTAATTTGGGAATTTTGCGTGATTGTTTGCCTATGCCAAAACATAATGATGCAGTTTTATTTGGATGAACAATATACCATTTATCTTTATAAATATAAACTTACGATTATATTTTCAATTATTTTGGGTGTATGGATTACAATGTAATATGATGTTACATACAAGTTATTACATATGCTATACATACATTTGATGTATGTATGAATGACTGCAAAATACATATATATGTGTATCATGCCTACGACATTAGGCTGAGATTGATATCCTGATTTAAAACTGTATATGTATATATAAACCAATTCAAATTATTGATTCAGCTTGATGATGTTTAAATTCCAAATGATACTCAGAACATTTTAAAACAGTTTGAGTATCATGAAAAGGAATAATGATTCCTGAATAAATGAACACCAGATTGAAAATATGAATTTGTCCACCAGCATACAAATATGTTTGTATCACTTATATATATTTGATATATATGCTTGAATTTAAACAGTGACATATATATATGATTGATATATATATATGTATGTATATATGTAATGCATAAACATTGCATTATTTATTTTCAATTGTAAGATAATTTGATACAACATGTGACTGTAAATAATACATGCAGATTTGATCTGGCAACATGATTCAGTGTGACTGAGTTCATGAGCAAACATAGATGGACAGATATATTGATGAAGATTTCATGGCAGTTCCAAAACAAACAAGATTTGGCAGTTCTTAGAAATTTGATTCAATGTAATATGTATACAGATACATGATAGTTTTTCATCTGAAAATATTGATTTACATGTATATATTTTTTGAGCATTGAATATCAAGGTATGATGATGTTTTATAAGGATTGAGTAACTGTACAATTGAGACAGTGATAATGTTTTATCATATGTGATGAGGTGTGACCGTACATGGACATGAATAATGTTGTATATTTATTGGAAATGTTCTAACTTGATTGCTCTATTTATGATGCCTGCATATCCTTTAATTTTGTTTTACTTTGAATTCAGATTGGGTCATTAGACATGAAGGTACATGTATGTGCCTTTATCTACCTATATTGGATATGGAATGTGTAAATGTACCTTTTCCTATCAAATTTGAATATATATGTATATATATATGGATATATACATACTGTTTTGTACATAAATTCCAAGAGCAGCTAGCTATATAATATGTTAGCCTATAATGGTTTTAATTAATGGTTTTATTATGGGCTGAATGTCTTGGAAATAAAATTGGTTAACAGTAAACTTATGTTAGATAAGAATATTGTATTTGAAACGGAAGTTAAAATATTCAATGATTTGAAATGTTCAAAAATAATAATAATATATAGGCATGATTCCTATGTATCATTATCGTTGAATTTAAATAATATATTATATGTATTTATATATTTTATTTAAATCCAACTAATATACGAATAGAAAATTGCATATTTTGATATATGTAAATGGCTATAATATTGGTTCTACTACGAATTATAAAATCTCTCTAAAGCAAATTTTGTTATATTAAGTCATGGTGACGTCTTCCAATAATATACTCATCACTGTCCAAAATCGCTGGATGTAACTAACGCCAAAGCGTTGTGCACCTTTTATTTTGGTTATATGCGATGGAGTAAAATGTGGTGCTCCAACCTATTATTGGGTCTGACTTAACTAGGCTGCATAATACGATTATGGCCTTAGAGACAAAAGCATGAATTATTCTACATTTTGAGCAAATGAATAATACTGAACAAAATGTTCAACATGCGATCCAAGAGTTATATAGAAAATATAATTGACATAAGATGTCTACCTAAAAGGTTGTGTTTTGAGTTTAGCCAAAGCTGGGCCAAGACATGACTAGATATGGATCTTGGAACACCATTATATGTATATAATGATTTACATATATAAACAGAGGGATGTTAATTTGAGTGGGAGCGTATTTTAGTTTCAATTACATATTTATGTTAATATAAATTTTGATTGTCCAAATTTTGTATTAAATAAATATTACAGAATCAGTTATTATTTTATTATCTAATGTAGATATTAAATAATAAATAACTCGATAATTTAAATTAATCCTTAAGAAGGATATAAATTGAATTAAATCAAATTTCTTGACTGACGTTGAAATTTGAGGATTGTCCTCAAACAAATTAAACGCAATTGTTTTACAAATATCGAAGATCTAAAAGAAAGCTGAAGTGTAACTTCAACCGGGTAAAATATAAATGTTATAACAGTCTACTTATACATCTCTAGTATTAGATACTAGATATGAATCACATAAATGTATGTGAATTTACGGTAATTATAAAATAAGTAGAAATCTGAAAAGACAAGTGAACTTACGATTGGAAATGAAGCAAATGTTGCTGAATTATCAATGGGAAGTTAATTCTTGTTATATAAATATATTGGCTTAATTAAATATATATATATATAATAATTGTTATTATGAAATTCCATATAAAATAAATGTTATTATGAATCTTGTTCAAACAAGTTTAAATTTCATTTATAATAAAAGAACAATTGTTATTCATTTTATTTAAATGAAATAATTAATGGAATTTCACGAATAGTTAATGAACTTTATAAATCATAATGTACTTGACATTATTAAACAGTGGATTAAATTTAGTGATTTAAATCCAATATACCTTTAGTATTACCAGTTAGCCCACTAAACAAGAAAGTATATCAAAACTCCATAATGATGGAATTTTGAAATCATTTGATTTTGAATCATATAAAGAATGCAAATCTTGTTTATTAGGCAAAATAACTAAGTCACCTTTCACTTGACACAGTGAATGAATGATATGTATTGGGTCTCATACATAATGATTGTACATGGAGCAACGAATACATAAGCTAGAGGTAGGTTTATTACTTCATTGTATTCACTGATAAATATCAGTAGATACAGATATGTGTATCGTATGAAACACGTATTAAAATCCTTTGAAAAGTTCAAAGAATTGAAAGTGGAGAACCAATTTTAAAACTTTCGAACAGATAGAAAGAGAATATTTAAGCCGATTATTTAATGACTATCCAGAAAAGTCTGAAATTGTTTCACAACTCGCTCCATCAAGAGCACCATATTAGAATGGTGTGTCTGAACGGAGACATCACACCCTATAAGATATAGTACGATTAATGATAAGTCATATAGATCTTCCAATAAATTAAATGTAGAACAATTATATTAAATCCCACTAAAATAATTTTAAGGACGCCATATAAAATTTGGACTAGGAAATGTCCTAGTATGTCCAATACAATGATTTGGGATGTAAGGCGTTTGTTAAACGTCCTTTCTCTGATAAGATCAGACCCAAATCAAATAACTATTTTGTGGAATATCCAAAAGAAGCAAATAGATATTATTTCTATAACTCCCCTGATAATAAAATGTTTATTGCTCGAATTGGTATCCTTTTAAAAGAGAACCAGTCTCTTAAATACCAATGGAATGAAATAGAATTCAAATTTCTTGAAAACCACAAAATGCCATCGAATCTTGTACAGACAAGAAATTGAGCGGGAGTGTCACAATAACTCTAATGTTATTTGATAACATATAAATTATTGAAAATAATGTTAGTTTTAAAACAAGAAATAGATACTGATTCGAAGAAAGAAAATGTCTGGACTAAGAAGTTCATAATTGAACTTAATTCATTGTTGATCCAATGATTTGCATTGTGATAACAATGTGGCTATTGCTCAGGCCTAAAACGTTAAACTCATTATCGATCCAAACATATATTTAAGAAATATAATTCTTATGTGAAATTGTTCACAGAGGATATGAACATATCTGCAAAGTTGCAAAAGCTGTAATGTTGCAGACCTACTGGATTAAACACTGTCGCAGCAGAAGTTTAATAGTCACACTAGTTTCATGAGTATATGATACATGAATGATTGACTCTAGTGCAAGTGGGAGATTGTTAGAGTTTATGCCCTAGAGGCAATCCATTTGATGTGATTAATAACGTTATTGTTTTATTTGGAATAAAAATATTATGTTATGTTATATTTACTGCGTAATATAAATAATAATTTAATAGAAGTCCTTAGAATAATAATACAGAATTATATATAGTTCGAGTAAGACTGAACTTGAGATTATATAATGTGATAAGTATTATAATTCTTAAATGTCCCTAGTCGAGTTTTATTGTTTATATAGGACAACAATAAAAAGTTGAGACTAGTATATTGATTGACTGATGATCACATCTCATTGATCATTAATATACGTGATATTAAAGTCAAGATATAATTACGTATTGGAGAATAGCGTATTGGGATGACCCACCGTGAGATAACTACATGGAATATAATTAACAGTATCATAAGTTGTTCTCATAGTGACAGTGATGTAATGGTCCTCAGACCTGAAATCATTATAATTTTATTCGAGGATATTTGTGCTTTGATATCATCTAAAGTTATTTCGTAACAGAGTAACGATAACGGTGATTATTGGATACATCTCGAGTCGAATGGAAATTATGAATGATCTAGATGGAATTTAACCCTACGATATATTTGTGGTGATATCCATGGGCCTCTTGATTGAGTGAGACTGTGAAATGCATGGCCATGCTCAAATATTGATTTGTTTTAAACAGTCTACTCATCGATCAAGAAAAACGGATTAAATTATAAAGAGGATGATACGATCCGTGCCTTGAGTTTAATCCTTGATATAACAGTTAAAAGGATTATATTACATTAATACACTGATCACAGAAAGGTTGTATCGAATTATCGGTCTTATTATAACTTGGGTAGCAGCAATGCATTGCTAGATGCCAATCACTGTTTATGATTTTAAATACAATTTAAAATCATTGTCAACGTTATAATAACCTATGAGGTCACACATCAGAGCGTTTGTTGGAGAAGGACCATTTCGAGTAAATAACATGTATAAAATCAAATATGTTGATTTTATTGGTTAATTTGAATTGGTATGTCACATTACTTTTAGTCCCTATTATTATGGTTGGGTTTCAATAAAAAAGGGGTTAACCCTTTTCTTTGCAAGCGGCGGTAGAGAGATAAGATCTCTTGAAAAAATCCGATAAACATAAAAATGGGGAAAAAGGGGTGGCGAATTGTCTAGTAGTGACCTTCATCTTCCTCAGATTGTTCGACAATCAAAAGGCAGACGTTCGTGGACCAAATAGAGGCAAGGCTCATTGACTTGCTTGGATTCGAAACTCCAGTTCCATTTCTGATTCAGAGATCGTTCGCATCTTCGTGGACTTGGTTGCAAAGGTATGAGTTCTAACCTAATTATGTTTTGATTTCAATTTTATAGCATAGATCCGTATATTTAAGAGTTAAATTTGATGATTAATTTAGGGTTTCGATTTGATTTAGTTAACCATAAATAACTAACAATTCTTTAAATTTATTCTTTAATCTTCCTTTGGATATCAATTCAAACCAAATTATGGTTTATCCAAACTAGTCGGGATTAGCAAACCTTACCGAAGTTATCATTTATTTAATTTTCCAATCCCAACCTATTCATCCCATGAAGTAAAACTGGTGATACTTCATATCGAACACCACGGTGTTATCGGTAAAATTAATTACCATTTCACATTCAAATCTAATTAAAGATTTAACTATCGCTTGGAGCAAAACTGGTGATACTCCATTCTCGATCATTTTTTGAATTTGAAAATTTGGGCTATCAAATTCACCTTTCAATCTAAATAAAGATTAATTGAAACTCTAATTCAGTTTTAATTTCCAAAAATAATTATTTAATGATTTTCTTCAAAGTTAAGAAATTAATCTTATCTTTAACTGGGTTAAAGAACTAATGTCATTTAAAACACAGCTCATGATAAACCCAAAATATCATTCCATTAACAATGGAATTTTCATGGGAAACAGATCGATATATATATATATATGTATATTCGATATAAACTTCCATATCCAACCGATAATATAAATGGAATAACGACAAAGCCTTTTAAATTCCATTTATAGTAACAGCCTTCCTCCATAGAAGTTCAATTCGATTATTACCAAATTGAATTTCATTCAATTCCAATTTAAAATGTTAAATTGGAATACTTTACTTTAGAAAATCTCATTTAAATCTTAACAAAAGATTTATAAATTCTAAATCACATTTCATTGTAAATCGGGTTAAAGAACGAGTGCCGTTAAAAACACAGTTCACGATAAACCCAATTCACATTCCATTTCAATATCCAATTAAATGTTAATTAATTGGTATTTCTTCTCTACATCTTAATTAAAAGATTTATTCCTTTCACATGGGGTTTAAGAACAGTGTTACTGAAGACCCCATCCCATCAGTCTCTACCCGTAAATTAGTAAGAGAACAATTCCCTAAGTATTAATCCCGAAGGCCGAAACCAACATCAGATCAATACCCAGGAAACCATTCAACTTAGCTAATATTCAATTAGTTTCTAATTTTCTTAACTCATTGGGTTTAAGAACAGTATTATTAAAGATACCATTCACGACAAACCCGAAATCCAATTTGATATTAAATACAAGGCTCTGAATAGAAATTGTACCAGCTTATTTTCAATATCAAATTCTGATATCAACAAATATCGTATTGGGAATAACGATATATATATATATATCTTCCAAATTTCTATAACAATATATGTATAATCATGGAATCCAATATCGAAATAACCCGAAGATAATTTCGATTCAAATCCATTCCAACTTATGTATTGGAAATTCTGGTTATTTTTAAAACCATTTCAAATCCAACTCATTTTATTTGAAAATATTAGATTTATAATTCTAGTTCATAACTAGTTCATTTCGATAAAAAAACATTTTTATCTTTTCAAATATGGAATTTTTCATCCTAATTCTTTCCAAATCATTTATTATGATTTTACACAAATTATTGATATATTTTTATAATTTTATCAAGGCCTATATAGTCGATTTCCATAAACGACCATCGAACTGCACTTACAGCGACCTTTTCCAAATTTGATTTGGACATAATTCCAAATCCAACCGTTAGATTTATAATTTCTTGTATTATTTAGAAAGCTCTTTTCGATACGAACCCAACAGATCCGGTTTTACGAGAATTTGATGGTCGGATCTCCTGTAATGTCCATTCGTAGCCAATGGTCGAAATTCGCGAACTGTCGCGGTGCTGCGCGTTCTATTCAGACCATTAAATATATATAGTATATATACATATTATATATTTCGTCGATTTCCATTTAAAACGTATATTAGAAATCATTTTAAATTCGTTTTAAAAACGATTTCATCTTCATATTCAATTTTAAATTAAAATTGAATATTCCATATCATTAATATATAAATGATAATATTTTCAAAATATTATATTTCGAAATCATTTCCTTTTTTATATTCATTATAAAAATGAATAAAATCGATATAATTATCCTTCATGTCCAAAATGGCGTTATTCTAATCAACACGGCTTTATATATTTAAATATATTCGTGTCCATCCCAAATCGGACATCAAAATCAGATTTTAATCTTTTACTGAATATTTTGTAAAATATTCATTATTTTAAAATATTCGTTATTTTAATATATTCATTCTTCCTGAACTAGAATCAGACACAGTCAATTACCATATGATGTTATTTATATGGATTTCATACAACACATGTATAAAACAACAATAATAAACAATCAACCATCATCCAGAGTGCATTCTACATTGCATAAGCATTAAATATAAATATTTAACGCTTACAACAGTCTTTCAACGAATCGATTGACATACAACTAAACAATTGGGATTAGTGTACGTCAAATATCATCCCAATACCCGTATGGGGTTTCGATCCACAAATATAGACTTTATTTGTGCAGTTGGGTGGTGTGTAAAATATATCGTCCCAATCCGTATCAGTAAAATTAGTGTACATAAACAAATCATCCGATCTGTAAATGAATATTTATTCTATTCATTATACACTTTAAAAATTATATTTTTAACGATAAAATATTTATTTAACACATGAATATTTTATATTCATTCCACATTACAATCAATCACAACACAATACAATCAAACAAACAAGTCGTCCATGGTCTGTGGACGACGGGAAGCAGTTCATATATGCAGTTATAAAATAAATAACTATATAAAGAAAATTATACTGAGGAGTTCTCACCTTTGGGATCCACTCCGTCATTCTTTAATGGACACTCAGATTCGCTGCTTTGATTCCAACGTAATCTGTTTCACGCTGTTCATAGTAAAAATCACATTTTTATTACTCTACTTTATATATAAAAATCATATTTTTATAATTCTAATATATATGAAAATTATATTTCTATCTTCATGTATCTATATAAAAATTATCTTTTTATACATCAGTTCATACAATAAAAATTGAATTTTTTACCTAACTAAAATCTTATTTTTGTATAATGACAAATTCACTTCTTTATTCATATAAAAATCCCAACTTTTTATATATAAAAATATCAACTTCATGTATATTAAAAAATCTAAACTTTATGATGTTAAAAATCTCAACTTTATGATATTAAAGTTCTCAACTTTATGATATTAAAAATCTCAACTTCATATATAAAAAAACTAATCTTTCCTATATAAAACTAATCTTTTCTTTGCTTTGTTATTTTCATATTTAAAAACTGAAATTTTAAATAATGTGAATCATATAAAAAAACTAAAATTCAAATAAAAATAAAAACTCACTGTATATTTCCAAAGGGGGTGGAGGTCGAGGGGCGCGCTGGAGGTGGTCGGGGGAGGGCGAGCTGAGGGGTGCGGGGCGGCTCAGGCGGTAGCAGGGTGGTTGACGCAGTGGAGGGTTTCAGGATGGGTGGCGATGCAGGCTCCATCGAAGAGGGGGGTGCTCGACATCGCGCATGGTGGGGGGGGGGGGGATCGATGGAGGGGGAGATGGTGGTTACGGCGGAGGTGGGAGGTGGAGTAGAAGGGGCGGGTGACTGGCGATGCCGGTCGCCATATTTTTGATTTAGGGGAACTCGTTTCTGATCGAGGAAAATGGAGACTAAGGGGGGGGGGGGTTTAATGCAAAGAGTTATATATATATAATTCTAAAAAAATGTTGACTTTTTATTTCAACTTCAAATGGGACCCAACGATTGTCGCCCCTAGCTAAATACCCTCATTTCAAACACAATGGGATATGTCTGGTAAGCCAATTCGACCTTTACGATCAGGTTCCGTTAAAATTACAATATAAGTAAATAGAACGGTCAATATTGATTTTAACATGCATTTTAATTTACCGGGGCCACATACTAACTCTAAAAATTCCCAAAAAATAAATCTAGCTATGTTTTGACGATACGGTCATAACAAAACTAATTTCGTTGAATTTGGAGACCGTTTGAAAAACGGTCATTTTCCAATCGATTAAATTCAAACTAAAATTACCAAATGCATTTAAATCCACCACGCTCACATATTGATTCCAAAAATTATGAAAATTGGAATCCAACAATAATTTGACATTCCGGATCCAACAAAAGTGGTCTCATCGAAAAGGGAGGTTGTTTGCAAAATTGCCATTTTTAAGGGCTATGTTTCCATAGCGACTATTTTGAATTTTCAACTAGACATAACTTTTTATTCCCGCTCTGAAATTTGGATTTTTCAGATTCGTTGGAAAGATATTTTCAAATAGATTCAAATATTTCTGGTTTCACTAAAATCCGATTTATTTTGAATCCTGTACATCCAATTGAAATTTGAAATCGAATCTTCAAACTACAGCGCCATTTCCAATTCCTTTTATAATTAAAATAAATATTTATATTCTAACTTCGATTCAAATCAATTTATACGTTCGAATTCTATTAAAATTAAATTTCTTGTCGTTATTACTTAAAATAAATCATTTTAAATATTCAAAATTCATTAGAACTGCTAAAATAAAAATTTTAAACTGGTTCTGATTTTCCGGTTATTACACCACACCACCACTGCGCTGTACCCCATCGCGCGCCACCCCCTCCACCTCCATCTACAACGGTCCACCACCACTCGAGCCCCCATGTGAATTGCGATGCCAAAAACCCACCGCCACCAGAACAGTGCGCAACAACCCCCTTCTCCAATCATTCAAAAATTTGTGAGTTTTCTGATTTCTTATTTTTTTTTTATTCTTTAATTTCTTTTCAGTTTATATTTTTAAAAGAGAAAAGTTTATATTTTTAAAAGACAAAAGTTTATATTTTTAAAAGAGAAAAGTTTATATTTTTAAAAGAGAAAAGATTATATTATTATAAATAGAAAGAATAGATTTTTAATAGAAGAAAGATTTGATTTTTATGTTAAGAAAAAAATAGGATTTTTATATAACAAAGAATATAAAAATATTATTTTATATGAAGTAGCGAATTAAAAATTCGATTTTATATATATCAAGTAGCGTTAAAAATTTGATTTTTATATATATGAAGTAGCGATAAAAATTCGATTTTTATATATATGAAGTAGCGATAAAAAATTCGAGTTATATATATATGAAGTAACGATAAAAATTTGATTTTTATATTTATGAAGTAGCGGTAATAATTTGATTTTTATATATATGAAGTAGCGTTAAATTTTTTTATATATTTAAAGTAGCATTCAAAATTCGATTTTTATATATATGAAGTAGAAATAAAAATATGATTTTTATTTATTTGAATGAAGCGATAAAAATATGATTTTTATTATATATATAACGAAGTAAAAACAGGATTTTTAATATATAAACATCATATTAAAAATGTGATTTTTATTATGAACAATGTGGAAAGGACTGTGTTCGAATTTCGGACAAATCCAAACGATTCAGAAATAAAACTGGAGGAATGGATCCCAAAGGTGAGAACTTCTCACTTTAATTTTATTTTCTAGTTAAAATATATTCTAGGATGCAGACGGTGTTTAGCAGCACCCGACACCGTCGTCCACAGACCATGGATGACTTGTTTGATTATATGTGTTGTAAAAATTGATTGTGGTTATGATGTGGAATGAAAGAAAATTATTCATGTGTTGAAATAAACATTTCATAGTTAAAAATATAATTCTTAACGTGTATATGAATAAAATAAATATTCGTTTACAAATCAGGCGATTTGTTTATGTACACTCATTTGACTGATATTGATTGGGACGATATATTTTACACATCGCCCAACTGCACAAACAATAATCAGTGTTTGTTGTTTGAAAACCCCACACGGGTATTGGGATGATATTGGACATACACTAATCCCAATATTTAGTTGTATGTCAATCGATGGATTGATAGACTGTTGTAAGCGTTAATTATTTATATTTAGCGTTTATGCAGTTGTGTAACGCACTCTGGATGATGGTTGACTTTGTTTGATTATTGTGGTGTGCATGTGTGTATGAAATCCATATAAATAAAATTATATGATAATTGACTGTGTCTGATTCCAATTCGGAAGGAATGAATATTTTAAAATAACGAATATTTTAAAATGATGAATAATGAATATTTTAAAATAACTAACATTTTAAAATAATATTCAGTAATGAATCAAAATACGATTTTGATGTCCGATTTAGGATGGACACGGAAATATTTAGGATGGACACGGAAATATTAAAATATATAAAGCAGTGTTGATTATATTAACGCCATTTTAACTTGAACGATATTTATATCGACTTTATTCGTTTTTGTAATGACTATCGAAAAGGAAGTGATTTCAAAATCTAATGTTTTGAAAATATTATCATTTATATATTAGGGATATGGAATATTCAATTTTGATTTAAAATTGAATATGAACTTGAAATTGTTTTGAAAATGAATTTAAAACGATTTATAAAACAGGAAAATAGGCAGAAGGAAGAACATCAGTCAAATTTTAGTTTTAAGGACGCGACTTTGTTTTTTACATCAGAAGGACGCACAACATTTATTTTCAACTAAAGGAATTTTTTTCCCAAAAAATTAAATCGTCAGTTTCTTACAAGCCTTCTCCAAGAATTGTTGCCGCCTTCCAAGCCGTTGCCGCCATCTCCTCTCCAAGCCGTCGCCGCCGCCTGTCCAAGCGCTAGTCGTCATCCGACCGATCAACGCCTGAAATTGTATATTTTTTGTCAAATTTGATCGATCCATCTCAAATCGTGTATTTTCTGTCAAATCAAACGTATTTTTCATTCTTGTTGTGATTTGCGATTTTGAGAGAAAGAAAATATGTTGTTCGTGATTTTTTTCAATTGAGTTTGCGTTTCAGCCCAGATTAATGATATATTAAACTATCGTTTCTGTCTGTACTATGAAATTTACTGTATTATATGTGCAGATTATTTTATTGTCTGTGTATTGTATGCAGATTGGATTTTTTGTTAGTTTTATGCTGTTGTTGAATTTAATAAAGTGTGTAATGCTAGATGTATATAGCATTCCATTTTAATTCTTGTTAGTTTTATGTTGTTGTCCTTGTATTGAATGCTATTTTTCTCTATCATTTATCATTGCAACATAATACATTAAGCAAACAAGGTAACATATTCAAATGTAAATATATCATGTTATGTTTGTGTATCATCTTTTTCAATATTATGTATGTCTATCATTACTCAAATGCTATATTAAAGTGAACTAACATTATAGAACATGTGACATGAATATAGCGTTGTGTTTTCAAATTGAACTAGCATGTGTATAACATAATGAATGATATCTGAATATAGCATTAAATTCTTAAAGTGGTAAATGATAGTTGAATTTAGCATTGTATATTTTAACGTGAAATAACATATGTACAATATGCTAAATGATAGTTTAATATAACATTGCATTTATAAAGTGAGTTACCCTGTACAAAATATTCTAAATGATAGTTGAACTTATCATTTGTATTTTTAGAGTGAGTTAGCACGTGTAGAGTTTGCAAAATATTATTTAGATATAGTATTTATTAGTAAAATGAACTAGCATGAATATAATATAATAAATGATAGTTGAATTTAGCATTATATTTTTTAAAAGAAACTAGAACATCTAAATATGCTAAATGATAGTTGAATATAGGATGGTATTTTTAAAGTAAACTAGAATGTATAGAACATAATAAATGATAGTTGATTTCAACATCGTATTTTTAAAGTGAACTAGCATGTATAGAATATGCTAAATGATAGCTGAATATAACATTATATTTTTAAAGCGAACTACTACATATAAGATATGAAAAACGATACACAAATACAACAGTGTGTTTCCTAAGGAGAACTAGCATGTATAAATATGATAAATGATAGTTGAATTTAGCATTTTATTTTTTAAAGTGACCTAGCATGTGTATAATGTTCTAAATGATAGTTAAATATATCATTGTATATTTAAGCTTTTATAAAATATATTGCATACATGAAATGATAGCTGAATTTAGAATTTTTGATGTTGTTATAAGGTAGAATTGTCCTTCATAAATTGTAACTCAAGACTTCTAGAGCATCCTTCATGCATATAAATTACTTTTGAATAGACTGCACATCACTCATTTAATGCTAAGTTGATTTAGCACTTTCAGTATCACTGATTTTTTTTTAAAATTCAAACCACAGATGATTGAGTAGAGGACATGGTACTAATTTTTTTTTTAAGTTCATATCAACGAAGACGGCTAACACTTGGACGACGGAGGCTAGAAAGGCAGTGGCTAGGGTTTAGTTGAATGGCAGTGGCGACAGCTACGCTGGCTTGGGGAGGCGATTTCTAGGTTTTGGGCAGCGGTGGTTAGGGGTGGCGGTTAAGGATGGCGGCGGTTAGGGGCGGCGGTGGTTAGGGGCGATGGCGGCTAGGGTTTAGGCGGTAGTGGCTAGGGGCGGTAGCTTCAAAGGAAATGGCGGCTACGAAGGGAGACGATTGAGTTGGCTGAGAAAAATTGAACGCGTCCTTCCGTCTAAATTTTGAAAGTTACATCCCTGATTTAAAAATCAGGTTAAAGTTTTTCCTTTAAACTAATTATCTATTTATAAAATATGTTTTAAATGGAAATCAATGAAATATATATGATATATATTTAATGGCCTGAATAGAACGCGCCGCGCCGCGACAGTTCGCGAATTTTGATCATTGGCTTCGAATTGACACTATGGGGGATCCGACCATCGGATTCTCCCAAAACCGGAACCGTTGGGTTCGTATAGAAAAGAGCTTTCCAATGAATATAATAGATTTGAAATCTAACCGTTTGATTTGGAATTATGTTCAAGTCAAATTTGGAAAAGGTTGTTGTAAGTGCAGTTCAATGACCGTTTTTGGAAATCGACTGTACGGGCCTTGATAAAATTATTAAAAATATCAATAATTTGTGTAAAATCATAATAAATGATTTGGGAAGAATTGGGATGAAAATTCCACATTTGTAAAGATAAAAATATATTTTTATCGAAAAGAACTAGTTATGAACTTGAATTATAATCCAATATTTTTAAATAAATAAATTGGATTTGAAATGGTTTTAAAAATAACCAGAATTTCCAATATATGAATTGGAATGGATTTGAATCGAAATTATCATCGGAATATTTCGATATCGGATTTCGTGATTATACGGATATTGTGGAGGAATTTGGAAGATATATATATCGTTATTTCCAATACGATATTTGTTGATCTCAGAATTTGATATTGAATATAAGCTGATATAATTTTTACTCAGAGCCTTGTATTTAATATTGAATTGGATTTTGGGTTTTTCGTGAATGGTGTCTTCATTAACACTATTCTTAAACCCAATTGAGAAAAGAATAAATCTTTTAATTAAGATTATTAGAGTTTCCAGTTAATTAACATTTAATTGGAGTAAAATGGAATGTGAGTTGGATTTATTGTGAACTGTGTTTATAACGACATTCGTTCTTTAACCCAATTTACGGTAAAATGTGATTTGTAATTTATAAATCTTTCATTAAGATTTAATAGGAATTTTCCAAAGTATAGTTTTCCAATTTAATATATTAAATTGGAATTGAATTCGATTTGATAATAATCGAAATAAGCTTCTCTAGAGGAAGACTGTTAATATATATGGAATTTAAAAGGCTTTGTCATTATTCCATTTATATTATTAGTCGGATACGGAAATTGATATCGATTATATATTGATTTATTTTCAGTGAAGATTCCATTTTATTGAAGAGGATTTGGGTTTATCGTGAGCTGTGTTTTAAATGACATTAGTTCTTTAACCCAGTTAAAGATAGGATTACATGTCTAACATTGTATTTTGAACTGTATGGTTGATCTCTGCTAAATATATATCTGTTTGGAGAATTTATTCTCTTGCTTAACACCCTTCTCTAAGACGTACGAGCTTAGAGGTTATATATCGGCAGAAATCAATAGTACGGTGTAGATTGTCGATGCGACATGTTAGTGTTTCCAAAGTTAAATAATCATTAATATTGATTTTTGGGAAGATTAAAACTAAGTGGAGTTTTAATAATCTTTAATTAGATTGAAAAGAGAATGTGATAATTTAAATTATCAAATTCGGAAAATGATCGAGAATGGAGTATCACCAGTTTTGCTCCAAGCGATATATTTGAACGTGAAATGGTAATTAAACTTACCAATAACACCGTGGTGTTAGATATGGAGTATGTCCAGTTTTGCTCCATGGGATGAATAGGTTGGCATGGGAAATTAAACAAATGATTATTTCGATAAGGTGCGCTAATTCCGACTAGTTTGGAAAACCTTAATATAGTTTGAATTGATATCCAAAGGAAGATTAAAGAATAAATTTACAGAATTTATCTTTGATGAAATTAATGGGAACCTTTCCCAAAGGATATGAATATTTAAATAAAAGAATATTCAGAATGGAATGAGGTGTATGTTGTGTTTTTATAACACTTGTTTATTATATACGCGAGTTATTCGGAAAGGCCGGGTTTATACCCATTCTGAATAACCAATTCGATGATATGTCGACGATGAAGACGGTGGTTGAAGACCAGAGGTCTTCATATCGTTTGGATGATTACTGATGTCTTGATTGGGCTATACACCCAAGACAAGGTAATAGGTGGTGATCGTTCCAGACGTACTTGGAGATTGACCAGATAAGCGAGGACCTCTCTCCTATATTGGACATACGAGACGAGGAATAAGGTGCCTCTAGTTTCATTCAGACCCAAAACGAACTTGTAAATGGATGCATATCTGACATTGGATTTTATTCTGTGTTGATTGATCTCTATTAAATATATATCTGTTTGGCGGCGGAGAATTTATTCACTTGCTTAACGCTCTTCTCTGAGACGTATGAGCTCAGAGGTTATATGTCGATATACACCAGTCACATGGCGTGAATTGCCTGTGTGGCATCCTGAGATGCAAATGATCAAGGCTTCTGTTGAAAAGCAGAGTCTTGTGGTTGATGATCAAAGCATGGCTTTAATATTGCATAACTTTGTGTATAACGTTAATTCGCGAGCCTCACACCTCGGTATGAGTTAAAAACGGGATAAGGGACCCAAGGAGGACATGACGTTTCTTTCTAGATATGGGTGGTGTTAGGGTTTTGCGAGCCCAAACATTTTTATATTTTTACCTATGTGGTTGTTGGAATGCGAGGCGCTTCGGATATATCGGTCTCTACGGAGCCGATGGATATTGAGTCATCTAGCTCATAGACGCCCGATAGGGCGGGGAAACATGTGTTCAGGAATTGCCAATCCTCAAATGTTAGGGAAGACCGACCTTAGAGGATCCAGGGGTCTTCTGCGGGATATCCTGAGGCATTTGCTAGAGTCTCGAAGCCGGCGAGAAATACATCCCTTGCCTTGACTCATGGCCGAAATCCAATTTCCAATACGTGACATTTCGATTTTGATTGTAGAGCCTAGTATTGGCGACATGGTATATGGTACATATGCCATCTATGATTGATACATTTATATTTGAAGTTGTTTTATACACTATGCACTTATAATAGTATCAAATGATTTGTTTTAAACATACCAAGCATGTTTGGCTATCATAAGGGAAAACCCTATCCTACGGCTTGTGTTGCATTATGTGATGGGGCCTGGGTCTTGTAATAGCTTAATTTTCAAAAAAGCATTGCGCTGTTTATAACTATATATGTACTAGTAGTCACGGGAGGGAATCTGTTCCGTGTTATACGACGTGGTCCCTTGATTTACTTTATTTTTGAAGTAAAGTTTTAAATAACTGTTTTAGTTCTCACACCAGTCACATGACTGACCTGGAGTTTATTGTTTTAACCTAAACTCTGGATGTCCCTATTTTCCACACGAGCAGCTAGTAGTTTTGGTTTTGCAGATTTATATTCACAGGATCCTGGTTTATGGAAGGAATGATATTCAGAAAGCTCTGTATCCGTGTATCTCTTTCAGTTGTGTTTTGTATTATTTTCCGCTGCATTATAATTTGTAAATCTCTGATATTTATCAAATGTATATTATTTGTTCATACTCTGTATATTCCTGTACTCTGATGTAAATTGTTGTAATAAGCAATGAAATGTTCTTCTGTTTGTGTTTTGAATTGTCATGTTCTCATTACAATCCGGGATTTCCTGTATGGGGAAGTTCAGATCATGTCAGAAAATTTGGATATTATCTATAATTTAACTATCTATCCAATTGCATTGTTTGATGGAAAAGAAAATTTAGATATTATCGTGGACTATACCTACAAGTTTAAATTGCAATGTTATATGAAAAACAAGAATGAAAATTACTTGCTTGTTGTAATGTTATATGAAAAACAAGATCAAATATTACTTGCTTGCGCTTTGATATGGCTTCATTTTCCATGTTTAAATGCCTAAGATGTTGATTTTCGTCAAGTGAGAAGGAAGTCAAAAAGATATGAAATAGTGAAACTAGTAATAGTATTTTGGTAATGAAACAACATAGGAAAAAAAAAGGTTTGTTACTTTATAAAAACGGTATGGTGAGGAAAAAAGAGCGGCATGTTAATATAATTGACTCAATAAAAATATACTTAAAAAGTAAAAGATAACCCACTTAAGGATACCCACAATTATTATTAATGCGAAAGATTCAAATTTATGCAAATTTTACGTCAAATACCACTTTGACCTTATTTATAAACTTAAGCAGTTGTTTCTTTAAAGGTCAAAAAATTGTCTCATCTTTAATTTTTGTCATTTAGAAAAAGATTTTAAATGAAATCTTATAATATTCTACTATACAAAGGTCTGAAATTATCAAGTTAACCATAGTTTTTAAATCTAAATTTCTGATTAATGGAAATTTATAAAAAGTTCATTGGAGTTGTTGAGATTTGAGTACACAATTATTGTTTATGGTTATATTTATAAGAATATTAATGAATGAATTCTTATTTTCTCAAAAAAAATTAGTAAAATAATAAATTATTATGTAAGGGTGTGAGATGCATTTCACAAAATATTGATGTGTGATAAGAGTTGCAATGTGTAGGGCTATCAATGGGTCGTGTCGGGTCGGGTTTGGATCGGGTCAGCTCGGGTTCGGGTTGATTTATAAACGGGTCCGGTCAACCTACTTATTAAACAAGCCATTTTTTCCCAACCCTAACCCAGCCCGTTTATAAACGGGTTGACCCGACCCGACCCGACCTGTATAACTAAATGGGTTGTGTCGAGTCGAGTCGTGTCGGGTTTACCCGCTAGACCCATTGACAAATATTGCCTACTAATATAAACAACAAAAGAAATAAATCACCAACAGGCACCAACTTACAAAATTACTAATAGGTAGGAAATATATAAAGCATGAAATCACCATATCCAAAAATTATAATTCATACATAAGAATATTTGAGCATACTACATACATAAAAGACTAATGGTATGGAAGAGATGCAGTTGTTATAAGTAAAATATGACTAACATCATACAAGAATAAATTAGTAAAATATAACAACTTACACAATAATATATAAGCATACTGCTTACTACATACATAAAAGACTAATATTAACAACATACATAAAAGACTAATAGTATAGAAGAGATGCAACATATAATCGGGTTTGGCGGGTCAAAATCAGGTTAGCGAGTCAACCCTAAACCACACCCGTTTATAAACAGATCAAATTCAGGTTGACCCGCCAACTAAATGGGTCAGGTTAACCTACTAATTTCCGTGCAGGTTTCCGATCGGATTTTGGGTCATGTAGGAATTTGAAAGCCCTAGTAATGTGGCTAGTTAGTGCGGTTTTTTTATGTCTCACACCAGCCCCAGGCCCATTGGACTAGTCCCATACCCCTCCCGTAAATCCAGTGCATGTTTGATATTTTGCCCCGAGCCTGGAATCTATACAGATCGTGGTAGACACTCCCACCCCAAGACCCAGTAAGGCTTTATGTATTGATTCAAAATTGTATGGTAATATACATCCTTTTGTTTTTCTATCACCATACGACACTTAAAATTCAAATAATCAAGTGTTTACAATGATAAAGGAAGATGACAAAAATTAGGTTTGCAATAACAATTAAAAAGGATGTATTGCTAGTATATAATTATCATTGACACAACTTAATACTATAAAAAAGTATAACTTATTCATTAAAACATTATACTATCCACGTCATAAACAATTATTGTAACGGCCCGCAAATCCGTACTATCTGAGTTGACTAATAACACCATACGTCCAACCCAAGTTGCACAGAAATACGAATCATTATAAGAAAGAAGTTAGAGGATGAGAAATAGAAAGAAAGAAATATTAGAATAGAAGAAAACGAATATCACAAACTCACAGCGGAATGAATAAAATATATTAGGTAACATAAACTTTGAAATACAACTCGATAACTTTATATAAATACCATCATCAGAGCTCAACAACTATTTCTAGAACAGTTTTAAACACCTCTTTCCAAATACAAACATGGTACACAACATAATATATAATAGTCTATAGCTAACTGGTGAAGCCTCCTGCTTCAAACTCCTCCAAGTGAATCTGTAAAATCCCGACTACTTGACTGCCTATACAAATTTGGGCACCCTAGAGTTTAGGGAAAACAAACAAATAAACTCTGGGTCAGTCATGGGACTGGTGTGAGTAAAACTCCAACCATTTGTTTAACTTTCAAAATCCTTTCGAAAGAAAGGATAATAGTAAAACCAACCCACACCTAAACATGGACGGCTTTTACCTTACTACAACCCAAAATATTTTTGATATCAAATCCAGTGATATTATAATAGTGTCTAAATCCAATAAATAACAATCTACCGGAACGCTTGTATCTCACGCTCCATATATAATATAAAATCAAAGATCGCAGGGCGCTTATTGGAGATTGGATTCCGACTATGACAAGGTATGGAACCACCTTCCGATAGTGTATCTCTAGAGAGGAATACACTCGGTTCAACAAGAACATCTTGCAACCCGGCCCACACATGACCGACCACTCATTTCGCTTGAGTGTATCGAATGTATATCACCAACGGTTGGGATCAACAACCGTTTCCCGAAAAGGGACAACATCAACAGATTAAAGAAGTAAAAGGAATTTCTCTAGATAGGTGATTATACACCATAATGGGAGCGAACCACATAGCCATGCTGCTTGCCCGATTTTTGTCATTTCCCGGTTGTTGAGGCCTGAGGCTACGATTTCTTATCATTCATTGATAGCACAATCACTTTGAATGCTACATTGTCAGATCCGTAAATCATCAATTGATTTGCACAAATATATTCTGGATATTATGCTAAGAGAATAAATTCTCCGCCACCATATATATATATACAGACCAACATATGCGATCATTGGAAATACTTTGTCAGACATTCATCCATTTTAATTCGTTCTGGGATTAAACGAAAACGAAGGCACCATTTCTATTAACAGAAAAAGTCCTTGCACTTTACTCCGTCTTCGATTATCTTCATATAATTTGATTCGCAATGCTACTGCCAATGCAGAGTGGTTCTCGGATAATAACCCAACCGGTCTCTCCATATTGACAACGATATTGGCAAATACTTCGATAGTCGGTTATTTAACTATCAAAGAAAAACAAACATCCATTCAAAACATCAAACAATCACTGGACCCCTTAATTAATATTTCATTAATTAAATCATTTCTCCATTTCTTTATCAATATTTGTTAACACAATATTTTCGATAATCATCTTGGCCTCCTACGCTATTTGAAAACATTTCCATATATCGCCTCCTTTATCTTCTATACTTAGAAAATATAGACTATTTATAATTGGGAAACGTTCCAATTACTTATCTCTCCCACGACCATTTATTTCTATACTTTGGAAGTATTTATTATTATATTTCTAAATTTCCACCTACTTGGGTTAAAACGAATGTTGTGTAAAACATTGTTACAATAACCCAAAATACTGCATTCAACTAACTCTTATTCAAACATTTCCCTTCGAGACTGGATCTTGCTATTTATCGGCCAAAAATGAAATCAATCAAGTTGGGGGTATAACTACCTCTCAGACCTTGACTGAAAACATCATTAACTTCAAAAATGACAAAACCACTTACCTCGAATAATCCACATCATATAAAGCCAATTATTCCTTTTAAAACGTATATACGTTTCTCTTTCTATTACCAGACTATCGTTTTCCCTTTTGTTTATAATATTCCATTTTAAATTCGTTTCCTTATCGAATTCAATCTATATTGATATATTTATTTTCTAGTTATCCAATTTCCTTTAAAATATTCTAACTCCTTAAATTCCCGGAAAATTTCGTCATAACCTCCTTTGTACCGGTCGATAGTTGAAACCTCAACTCGCCTCTCTAGGCCCTTTCCATTCAAAAAGAAAATCAAAAAGCCAAGTGGCTTGCCGATTCGGCGCATAAAATCTCATATGGAATTTAAACGTGTACCTTTTTGTCGTGCACTAAATCTTCATATACTTCATTCCATGCCTGTCTAACCCATATACTGCCATTCCTAATTTATTCCAACTCAATCTGGCCATTTTAACTCGATTCGCTAATTTATTCTTTAATCAGCTCATTTGCTCATCTCATTTTTTTATATTTGAACATATCACGTTCATATATATTTTAACTTGCTTATTACCATTCGAATCCCATTTTCAATTAGAATTCCATATTTAATTTTGAATATGAATTTACAATCCCATTTTCTGATCCAAAGTTCAATTTCGATTTCAAATTTCATTAACTAATTTTTTCTTCAAATTAGTTAATTCAATTCAACAATTAAAAATCAGATTTTTGTTTCAAAAATCAGTTCACTTACTCCACTTGAGTTCATACTTATTTTACAACTCAAAATCTGCATTTTTTCTAGTGGACTTTCGGATTTTATTCACTTAAAATCCATTTATTTATTTAAATAAACCAGTATGGTTTTATAATGGTTCTGGCGCTGTTTTTCTGAATATTTGATTTTGACATAACTCAAAATCTATAAGACGAAATCCATAATTTTCTCTTCCATTAGAAAACTATTATTCAACCGGTCCTGACGAGCCTTGTTCCAAAGAATTCCGACTTAAATTGAGTTCGATATACTCAATTGAAGTTCCGAACGCCAATTTATGAACTGCCGCGCTGCGGCAAGTTCGTTTTAATTATATATATATAAACTTTTAAACTTAGTTTAAAATAAATTCAACTCCATTCTAATATATTTTTAATATATATCAAAGGAATTTTCCCAATTCAACTCAATAATTTTGATTATCTATAATCGCTGATTTTTCCTTACTCAGTTATACATTTATTTATACTCGATTTGTTATTTTAAATCCCAATTCCTTTTATAAATAAATTATAAAATTCGGTATAATCGAATTCCAATTATAACTCCTTTGGATTTTCTCAATTCAGTTTATATTCTAAATCCCGGAATATAATCAATTATTCTATTTTCAACACGTTTTCGAATTTCACTTTTTAAATTCTTTTTTGAATTTAAACTTCTAAATTATCCAATGATAATTTATTTCCATATTTTTATAAACATTGTTTATAAATTAATTTTCTTGTTTAAAAATTAAAACAAGCTTTCCTTTCAAATACCTATTGGAAACCCAACCCCTTTTATATTCCGAACTGCGGAATAAAAACAGTTGTTCCCTTTCGAATGATTTCACATTCTATTTTTAAATTCATATTTGAATTTAAGTATTCAAATTATCTCTTGATAATTAGTTCATTATATTTATAAACAACATTTTATAAATTTCCCATTTTTATATTCAAACAAGTCTATTTCGAAATCTATTTAAAAAACCAAAATCTTATTTTGGAAATATCTATTTATAATAACTTATATATAACACCCAATTTATTTTCACATTCAATTTAACTTCTAAATAAATTCGAATTAATCGAATTCAAATCATAAATCCTTACGGATTTATTTTAGTTCAATTTATATTCTGAACATTAGAATAAACTCCATTGTTTATTTCTTTAAAACGACTTCCCCATTTCTATTTTTAAATTCACATTTGAATTTAAATATTCAAATTATCAAATGATAATTTTTCCCACTACATTTATAAACCCCGTTTATAAATTCAGTTCAATTCAATTCCCCGATTATCCAATGAAAATCATTCCATTTCATTTATAAACACCGTTTATAAATTTACTTAAATTTCCTATGTTATTTAATTTTTAAATATCATTTATAAATTAAATACTTGTTTTATTTATTTAAAACAAGTTAATGTCTTTATAGTCTATTCGAAATTCAAATTCTATTTTAGAAAAATAGAATTTCCCTTTTTAAATATCAAAACCCTATTTACGATATTTTTTAAATCAACATTTAGGCCCAGTGATATTTCAAACATCCAAAATACCAAATTATCAAATCACAGGTTTTTCTAACACATCATATAAAATAACACATATGAAACCAAACAAATGATAATATTTTTGAGGAATCCAGTTGGATCCCTCCAACCTGTATTCCTGCTTCCACAGACGTCAGTCAACATAAATAATACCCATCCTACTTCAAGGCAGGATATCGCGGTATAGAAGGTCATCCACTATCATAGCGTGGGGTGTATAGGGTCATCCGCTAATGATACTGCGGGCATCCGCTAATGGTACCGCGGGAACTATCCAATCACCAATATATATATATATATATATATATAATAACCACAAACACCAAGCCTATATAAATAATATATTTATAGTATAGCCATAATAAAATTTCAACGCATCCAAACAACCAGCAAATAATTATTTTTAGCTAATAAAAATAAATCTGAGTGAAATTTACTCACCGTGATTTTAATTTGCCGAGTACCCCATTTAAGCCTATCGTATAGATTTGGCGATTCCTTCATACCTCTGTTTTCTAATGTAGACAACATAAATATATTTTAGTTATTGAACTAGACCAATTTAATTTTAATGATATAAAAAAATTCTAACTGTAACGACCCGTGTTTTTCGACCATTTGAATCTGAATATTTAAATTGGTTTTAAATATTTTATTTGGAATATAAATGGATTTCTATATTTAATTCGTTATTTAAAAGGAGTTTGAACGCTATAATTTATATATAATTTAAATCGAGCTTGAAATAGCGCTGCAGTTCGCAAAATAGGGTTATGAACTTCATTTGAATATACAGAGCCCGATATAATTCGGATTTCTGTGAAACAAGAAACGCTGGGATAGTGTTGACGATAGTTTTCATATGAAAGAGAAAAATCCAAATTTCGTGTTATAGTTTGTTAGTTATGGCCAAATCAAAATTTGAAAAAAACGCTATGGATATCGCTATCGGCCTTTAAAATGGTCATTTTGCAAACGGACTCCGTTTTCGATAAAATCAGTTTCATTGGAACCGTATCGTCAAATTATTGTTAGAAAATCAAACCGCATGGCAAACAGATGTCGTATGTGGCCACGACAGCCAAAAACGTCCATATAATTTCTGTAGCGCGTAATTAAATTATTCGAGAGATATTTGAGGATAACAGGAGCAGACGATCAAATTAAGCCACGAAACCAGTTCCGTTGAGTTCGTATCGTCAATTAGAGTCAGGATAGGTATATTGTTTGTTATTTTTGGAGACCGGCAAATTTGGTGTCAAAAATGGCATTGCGGTGCGTGTAAAAATAGCCTACCGGGCAAACAGTCTCAGAATGCGACGAAACTTGTGCCGTTGGGTTCGTATCAACAAACTATTGTAGGATTTCAAGGTTTTAAGTTGATTGGATTTATCTGGTGATCATGGAAAATTAAAACGCGTGTTTATTTCTGATTTTATAAGGGAATTTTTTTCAAACGATGTCGGATTTCGACGAAACTTGTCCCATTGGGTCCGGAATACCTTTTTATGCTAAGATTAGCTTTTTTTATCAGTAAACGGAGATTGTATGTGCTAGATTTTGGTGTTACTTCACGGCTAAGTTTCGATAATAATATAATAATTAACTCTCACCAATATATATACATAGCAAACCCTATTTTTCGTCAAACTAAAGTTCTGTGGTCAACCAACAAACGAGCCACCATATAAAATTTCAATGGCCAAAATCAGTACGAAATTCTCCTCCTTTATCTCGAAATCTGTCATCGGGGGGGGGGGGGAGGGAGTTTAACTGAAAAAGGCTTCGACTAGGGGAGATCTAGGATTTAGACGGTCGTGATCAAATTGTATTCATCGCCGTGGCCAGTATTTGACTGGGAACAGTAGGCGCTTCGGGGTAAATTTCTGGTGAAGGGCACGACCTGGAGGCGGGGAGTTTCCGGCGTGAGTCAGCGCTGTGGAGGCGCCGATGGTGGCGCTATCTGATGGACTTCCGAAGGCGGCATGGTGGTGCAACAATTGGATGATGAAGGACTGACTGTGCAGTGATATATTAAATGGGCGGAAGTAAAACGAAAGGAGCAGCTCACGGTTGAGCAAGATGATATCCTCCTTTTTGAAAGTATACCTGTTTAACTTAGTTAAGAAAATTTATAATTAGATTAATTTACCATTAAATAATTGTTTAAAATCATAGTTGGAACGTGGATCCAATTGTTGGCAGCAGCTTAGTTTATTTCGGAAGGAAACAATGAAGGTCTGGATGAAGAAGGCATCGCGTAGAGAGGGTCAACGGGTTTCTAGAATAGTGAAGTAACGAGTTAAGTAATGTATAATTAATTAATTAAATTTTAACTAACCTAATTAGTAGTTAATCATTTGTTTACTTATGTCAGGGTTTCAAACTTTCACTACAAGGACGCTGAACGGGATTAAAGGCCTACTGAATCAAAACAGCTGATCGACCCCAAATTTCCAGCAACATAATTAAGTAATTAAATAAAGTAATTAGAAAATACTTAAAACTTGATTTATATTAATCAAGGAGATTAAGTATGTTTTATTAACTATCGTGCTGACATCGATTTTCAACAGGGATCGTTCGTGGATGACGCATTCTGAACAAAGACAATGAAGCTTTATTGGTCTGTGATATTAGCCCGAAAGTAAATAACACTTAAGAAATTGTTAATTAAATAATTATACAATTTAAATTAAATTGCATAGTTATAATATGACCAGAATCAGATATAACAAGGAACGTCGGAACCGTCTTAACAAGCACGACGTTATGGGACAAACCTGGGCGCGCTTGGAATCAACGGGATGCTTAATTAAATTAAACACTAGTTCAATTTAATTAAGATGAACCTCTTCGGAAAGAAATCAACTCAAGGTGAGTTAAACTCACTCATTTTCCCTATTTATATTTTATATAAATTGGGTTTTATTTTGTGTGCTTTAATTACTGATATTGACTGTTTGCTAGTATATATTGACTGATGATTTAACTGGTGAAATTAAACCGTTGTTTAATTTCAGTGAAATTCCAAATCGTTATTTTAACGATTGGATCCAATGGAGGTAGCTCACCCTGTTGGTCACGTTTATTTATAAACGTGCTTAATTGTTTGAATGGTTCTGTTATTTGGTTGGTGTTAAATGGTGGTTATTATTATCAGATAAATGCGATTGATTTGATTGCTGATTATTGGTTGAAAATTTCACATCTGTTTAATTTGAACCAATAGGTGATATTGGTTGGGTATTTGGCGGCAGTATATGGCCTATGAAATCAACTGTTTATAAACGTTGATTTACCGTCAGGCAAATCGACAGAGAAGAAGTTATAAAATTTATTTTTATAACTGGAAATAGATTTTTGTAATATACTTTATTTTGAATAAAGGTTTGTTTAAAAGGAAATAAATATTTATTATTTATTATTTAAAATAAATTTTTAATTTATTTTATAAGGGAATTCTGATGTTAATCAGAATGATATAAACTGAATAGAGATTAACCTGGCGATTTAAATTTAATAATGGTTTGATAAGGAATAATTAAATAGAATTATTTAAATTAATTATATTATTAATTAATTTAAAAAGGGAAAACTAATTGGAATCAGTTAATGGGATAACCGTGTTTGAGGTGACTAAGTTGACTATTTTTAACTAGAATTAATTATCAAATTAGTTGTTATGATTAATCGAATCAAATAGTTTAAAGAATATTTGGTTTATTTTAATGGAGTTTTAAAAAGTAATTAACTATTTATTTTATTTGAAAAAGGAATTAACTATTTTACAATAGTAAATGATTAAAGAAAAGTATTATCTTGAATAATAGTAATTTAGCCAAATTAGTTTTTAATTGAATAAGTGTAAAAAGTGATCGATGTTGAAATGAAATCAAAAAGAATGGTGGAAGGAGTTTATAAACAAGTGTTACATTTAAAAACCGAAATTTCACAACGAAGTTACAAAGAGGATTTTAAGAAAATACGATTGGTTAGATTAAACGATACTTGAATTAAGGAGAAAAAGATGAAAAGGGTTTATAATACATTAGAATTAGATAAAAGAAGTTGAGGTGTTATATCGTTAATTCTAAATTAACGTTACTTAAAAATGTAGTTAAGTAAAAAAGGGAAATTGAAATAAGATTTCCAAAGCAGGAAATGGTTAAATGAATTTGAAAGGAGATTGGAAAAAGTGAATTTGGGTAAAGATTATAGCTTATATTTATCTGAGGATAAGAACTTTGTTGATCAAGGTCTGAGAGGCAATTAAAATACCCCAACTTGAACAACATCAGGATTATCTGAAGGTGATATTAGTTGGTAATCGTAAAAGAGATTAGCGATAATTTATTATTTCCATTAGGGAAATAATAATATGATTTTTGGTGAAAATTTGGAGAATATACGAAGAAAAGGGAAATTAGTAAGAGGAAATGTAAGTTTGGGTTTTTATAAAAATAAATATTTATATTTGTTTCAAGAATTGAATAAAAGAGATTACGTAACATTGAGTACAAATTATAAGTTGAATGGATTTTCCCAAGTTTAAATAATAAAGAATAATGTAACAAATGTTTTTGAAAGGAGAATTAAGTGGAAATTGAATATGGTTATAAGTATTTTACTAAGTATTAATATGAAATGGTTTTGAGAACATTAGTATATTAAGTAAGAATTCAAATATCATATTTTTAAATATTAAAAGAGTTAGAAGTTTTGATTAAGCAGAATTGAATTAGTTTGTTTTAAATTTAAAAAGGGCAAGGGATGTTGATTACTGACCCAGTGAACTCATTGGATTTTTATGATTGAAACACTATTTATTTTGATAGTTAAATCACTGACTATCAAATCTATCTAATACGATTGTTGGTACGAGAAGACCGGGATCGAATTTATATTCGAAAACCATTCTGACCAACAAATATGTGAAGATATCAAAAGATGATCGAGATGGAGCATTGAAGACCGTGGATTTTCACAAACGAAAGAACCACTAATCTTCTCTGCCTGGCAAGCAGAGATAAGCTGTGATTCTATCGTGGTTGGAATCTACGGGTTGCAAGGACTTCTCGCTACTGATCCATGGAGTGATTCCTATATTGGATGCAGTAGGAGAGTACCTTTGGTTCATCCTGTTCCTTGATGATTTGTATGGACGGATGTCTGACAGAGTATTTCCCAAGGGTCACATACGTTGATTTCTTCAAACGTGCCATAGTTGTTGGCGGAGAATCGCCATTCTCTTAGCTTCCAGCTAGAGTATTTTTGTGGATGTCAATTAGTGATATCTGACGATGTGGCATTCAAAGTGAAGGATGACCCGATGTTTAAAAGTAAATTCTGACCTCAAGCCTCATCAAACGGGAATTGACAAAAATCGGGCAGGCAGCATGGCTATGTGGGTCGCTCCCATTAGGATGTATAATCACCTATCTAGAGAAATCCCTTTTGCTTCTATAATCTATTTCGATGCTGTCCCTTTTCGAGAAACGGTGGTTTGAGCCCAACCGTTGGTAATATAAATTCGATACACTCAAGCGAAATGAGTGGTTGGTCATGTGTGGGCCGGGTTGTAAGACATTCTTGTTGAAACCAGTGTATTAGCCTCTAGAGATACACTATCGGCAGGTGGTCCCATACCTTGTCATAGTTGGAATCCAATCTCCAATAAGCGCCTGCGGTTTTGTTTGTATACTATATATGTGGAGCGTGAGATGTAAGCGTTCCGCTAGATTGACATCTACTTGTATTTAGACACTTTTATAATATCAGAAAAGACATCGATTTCAAAAGTGTTTTGGGTTTTCGTAAGGTAAAAACCGTCCGTGTTTATGTGTGGATTTGGTCTTATGTTTATCCTTTTGTTTTTGAAAGATTTTTGAACTTTAAAATCAAGTTGGATGATCCCCCTTAACACTGTGCGAGTTTATCTCACTCTGGTTCACCAGACTGACCCGGTGTTTTGTATACGCTCGGGTTAGACCGGGTTGTGCAGGTTCAGGTTATTGAATGTTGTGAAGAGATAAGCTGGAAGAGTTCGGACGTATGATATTATATAGCTACTATTCCGCTGTGTTGTGTACGAGGACGAGTTATTACTACTGTCCAGATGTGTGATGCACTCTGATAATGTAAGTATTTCAAAAGTTTTCAGTAAAGACTTATTTAATATTATATTTTGTTCCGTTGCGATGTGAGACCCTGTGATGTATTGTTTCTTCTTCTTCTATTCTAATATTTCTTTCTTTCTTATCTCACCCTCTAATTTCTTTCAATAACTATCCAGTGTTTTCGGTGCTTGGAGGGTCGGCATGAGTTACGGTTAAGGTATTTATGTCGATTTTCGGGGCTGAAATCCCTGGGTCGTTACAGTGGTATCAAAGCTATTGGTTTAGTAATAACCTTGGCTCTGCGGTTTAACTCGATAGAAATAGAGTTAGTAAAACCCTAGATCGAGATTGAGCGTGTATATATATGAGCGCGTATTTGTAAATTGATATAAAAACGGTTTTATATTGTGTTGATTAGTTTGTCGAGTAGTCTATGAATTCTAGTCGATACAGTAATGCAAACTGTGTCGATGAGTATTTCTAAACTCTTGAACAAAATAATTCGACACAGTATATTTTTGAAAGAGGGTAACTGGAAATTTTTACCCGAAATATATTTTGATATAAACAAGGTATATATATATTAAAATTATTATAATGTATATATTGGTTGTGTTGATTTGTTAATATAATCAAATCAGATTATAATCAAAATGGTTATAAATAACCAAACAGAATTAGTGAAAATGTAATAAATAAAGTTAAATGAATTAAATCTGAATTTAAACCAGAAATTAGATTGAAATTGTGAAAAACTTAGAAAAGTGTGAAAAAGAATTTTGGATTAAATATATGGGAATTTTAGGATCCTGGGTGAATTTGAAAATGTATTCCAAGCATTTATATTTTGAGATATTTCAAAATGGAAGTGTTTAAAAATGGTTTTTGAAAAGTAACATAGTATCAAACTCACTTCGATGGCTGGAAAATAATTCTGATGATGATGGCCGCATCATCAGTGTCATTTTCGAGTTTCTAAGTGACGGATTACTACCAAAGATCTCGTTTTGAAATTGTTTTGAGGAAACAAGTTGTTTAAAAATCCAAATGTTTGAAATTACTATTATTATATGTAATTATATATGATTTCCAATCGATTTGAAATAAAAATCCAGGGATTTGAAGTTTTGAAATTTGAATTTAACTTATGGGGTTAAATATATATTAAACCGATGAATAAATAAATTAGAACTTAATTTTAACCAATTTAAATCTAATTGGAATTGGATCGAAGCCAGTTATCTGGAAATCGTATTGGAATAGAATTTAACTTGAGAATTTAATGGAATTTGTGAAATAAGATTTTGGAATAGAATTGAACTTGGTTGTGGAATTATTGAGTAGAAATTGGGAATTAAGACTGGAGTTGGAGTTTGAAATGGATTTTGGCTTGGAAATAAGAGAATGATTTGGTTCAACGACGATTTGAGTTAAGACCAATTGGGAATGCCTTTGTATATACTCGATTGATAACAGACAAAGGTGATAGAGTTGAATGCCCAACAAAAATGTATTGATTCCTGCGATATCGCAGATGTCACTCCGTGTAGGGGAGACTCTACCGAATTTTCTCTGGGAATTTAAAGTGTTAGAAAATTTTCGACATTTTTGGAAATATTTATATATGGTATTGAATTGTTTTTTAATTTAAAATAAATTGGATTTGGAAATAAGTGGGATTTGTAGCATTTTTCTTACCCTAGCAATTTCGAGGACAAAATTATTTTAAGGGGGGATGAATGTAACGACCCGTGTTTTTCGACCATTTGAATCTGAATATTTAAATTGGTTTTAAATATTTTATTTGGAATATAAATGGATTTCTATGTTTAATTCATTATTTAAAAGGAGTTTGAATGCTATAATTTATATATAATTTAAATCGAGCTTGAAATAGCGCTGCAGTTTGCAAAATAGTGTTTTGAACTTCATTTGAATATACAGAGCCCGATATATGTCGGATTTCTGTGAAACAAGAAAGATGGGATCATGTTGACGATAGTTTTCATATGAAAGAGAAAAATCTAGATTTCGTGTTATAGTTTGTTAGTTACGGCCAAATCAGAATTTGAAAAAAACGCTATGGAAATCGCTTCGGCCTTTAAAATGGTCATTTTGCAAACGGACTCCGTTTTCGATAAAATCAGTTTCATTAGAACCGTATCTTCAAATTATTGTAAGAAAATCAAACCGCATGGCAAACAGATGCCGTATGTTGCCACGACAGCCAAAACGACCATATAATTTCTATAGTGCGTAATTAAATTAATGGAGAGATATTTGAGTATAACTTGAGCAGACGATCGAATTAAGCCACGAAACCAGTTCTGTTGAGTTCGTATCGTCGATTAGAGTCAGGATAGGTACATAGTTTGTTATTTTTGGAGACCGACAAATTAGGTGTCAAAAATGGCATTGCGGTGCGTGTAAAAATAGCCTACCAGGCAAACAGTTTCAGAATGCGACGAAACTGGTGCCGTTGGGTTCATATCAACAAATTATTGTAGGATTTCAAGGTTTTAAGTTGATTGGATTTATCTGGTGATCGTGGAAAATTAAAACGCGTGTTTATTTCTGGTTTTATAAGGGAATTTTTTTCAAACGATGTTGGATTTCGACGAAACTTGTCCCATTGGGTCCGGAATACCTTTTTATGCTAAGATTAGCTTTTTTTATCAGTAAACGGAGATCGTATGTGGTAAATTTTGGTGTTACTTCACGGTGAAGTTTCAATAATAATATAATAATTAACTCTCACCAATATATATACACAACAAACCCTATTTTTCGTCAAACTAAAGTTCTGTGGTCAACCAACAAACGAGCCGCCATATAAAATTTCAATGGCCAAAATCAGTCCGATATTCTCCTCCTTTATCTCGAAATCTGTCATTGCAGGGGGGGAGGGGGGAAGTTCAACTGAAAAAGGCTTCGACTAGGGGAGATCTAGGATTTGGACGGCCGTGATCAAATTGTATTCATCACCGCGGCCAGTATTTGACTGGGAACAGTAGGCGCTTCGGGGTAAATTTCTGGTGAAGGGCACGACCTGGAGGCGTGGAATTTCCGATGTGAGTTAGCGCCGTGGAGGCGCTGATGGTGGCACTATCTGATGGACTTCCGAAGGCGGCATGGTGGTGCAACAATTGGATGAAGGATTGTGTGGTGATATATTAAATGGGCGGAAGTAATACGAAAGGAGCAGCTCACGGTTGAACAAGATGATATCCTCCTTTTTGAAAGTATACCTGTTTAACTTAGTTAAGTAAATTGATAATTAGATTAATTTATCATTAAATAATTGTTTAAAATCATAGTTGGAACGTGGATCCAATTGTTGGTAGCAGCTTAGTTTATTTCGGAAGGAAACAATGAAGGTCTGGATGAAGAAGGCATCGCGTGGAGAGGGTCAACGGGTTTCTAGAATAGTGAAGTAACGAGTTAAGTAATGTATAATTAAATAATTAAATTTTAACTAACCTAATTAGTAGTTAATCATTTGTTTACTTATGTCAGGGTTTCAAACTTTCACTACAAGGACGCTGAACGGGATTAAAGGCCTACCGAATCAAAACAGCTGATCGACCCCAAATTTCCAGCAGCATAATTAAGTAATTAAATAAAGTAATTAGAAAATACTTAAAACTTGATTTATATTAATCATGGAGATTAAGTATGTTTTATTAATTATCGTGCTGACATCGATTTTCAACAGGGATCGTTCCTGGATGACGCGTTCTGAACGAAGACAACGAAGCTTTACTGGCCTGTGATATTAGCCCGAAAGTAAATAACACTTAAGAAATTGTTAATTAAATAATTACACAATTTAAATTAAACCGCATAGTTATAATTTATTCATATATGACCAGAATTGGATAGAACAAGGAACTTCGGAACCGTCTTAACAAGCATGACGTTATGGGACAAACCTGGGCGCGCTCGGAATCAACGAGATACTTAATTAAATTAAACACTAGTTTAATTTAATTAAAATTTACCTCTTCGGAAAGAAATCAACTCAAGGTGAGTTAAACTCCCTCAGTTTCCCTATTTATATTTTATATAAATTGGGTTTTATTTTGTGTGCTCTGATTGCTGATGTTGACTGTTTGCTAGTATATATTGACCGTTGATTTAACTGGTGAACTTAAACCGTTATTTAATTTCAGTGAAATTCCAAATCGTTATTTTAACGATTGGATCCAACAGAGGTAGCTCACCTTATTGGTCACGTTTATTTATAAACGTGCTTAATTGTTTGAATGGTTCTGTTATTTGGTTGGTGTTAAATGGTGGTTATTATCATCAGATAAATGCTATTGATTTGATTGTTGATTATTGATTGAAAATTTCACATCTGTTTAATTTGAACCAATGGATGATATTGGTTGGGTATTTGGCGGCAGTATATGGCCTATGAAATCAACTGTTTATAAACGTTGATTCACCGTCAGGCAAATCGACAGACAAGAAGTTATAAAATTTATTTTTATAACTGGAAATAGATTTTTGAAATGTACTTTATTTTGAATAAAGGTCTGTTTAAAAGGAAATAACTATTTATTATTTAAAATAAAATTTTAATTTATTTTATAAGGGAATTCTGATGTTAATCAGAATGATATAAACTGAATAGAAATTAACCCGGCGATTTAAATTTAATAATGGTTTGATAAGGAATAATTAAATAGAATTATTTAAATTAATTATATTATTAATTAATTTAAAAAGGGAAAACTAATTGGAATCAGTTAATGGGATAACCGTGTTTGAGGTGACTAAATTGACTATTTCTAACTGGAATTAATTATCGAATTAGTTGTTTGGATTAATCGAATCAAATAGTTTAAAGAATATTTGGTTTATTTTAATGGAGTTTTAAAAAGGAATTTACTATTTATTTTAGTTAAAAAAGGAATTAACAATTTTACAATAGTAAATGATTAAAGAAAAGTATTATCTTTATTAATAGTAATTTAGCCAAATTAGTTTTTAATTGAATAAGTGTAAAAAGTGATCGATGTTGAAATGAAATCAAAAAGAATGGTGGAAGGAGTTTATAAACAACTGTTACATTTAAAAATCGAAATTTCATAACGAAATTACAAAGAGGATTTTAAGCAAATACGATTGCTTAGATTAAACGATACTTGAATTAAGGAGAAAAAGATGAAAAGGGTTTATAATACATTAGAATTAGATAAAAGAAGTTGAGGTGTTATATCATTAATTCTAAATTAACGTTACTTAAAAATGTAGTTAAGTAAAAGGGGGAAATTGAAATAAGATTTCCAAAGCAGGAAATGGTTAAATGGATTTGAAAGGAGATTGGAAAAAGTGAATTTGGGTAAAGTTTACAACTTATATTTATCTGAGGATAAGAATGTTGTTGATCAAGGTCTGAGAGGTAATTAAAATACCCCAATGAACAACATCAGGATTATCTGAAGGTGATATTAGTTGGTAATCGTAAAAGAGATTAACGATAATTTATTATTTCCATTAGGGAATAATAATATGATGTTTGGTGAAAATTTGGAGAATATATGAAGAAAAGGGAGATTAGTAAGAGGAAATGTAAGGTTGGGTTTTTATACAAATAAATATTTGTATTTGTTTCAAGAATAGAATAAAAGAGAATACGTAACGTTGAATACGAATTATAAGTTGAATGGATTTCCCCAAGGTTAAATAATAAAGAATAATGTAACAAAAGTTTTTGAAAGGAGAATTAAGTGGAAATTGAATATGGTTATAAGTATTTTACTAAGTATTAATATGAAATGGTTTTGATAACATTAGTATATTAAGTAAGAATTCAAATATTGTATTTTTAAATATTAAAAGAGTTAGAAGTTTTGATTAAGCAGAATTGAATTAGTTTGTTTCAAATTTAAAAAGGGAAAGGGATGCTGAATACTGACCTAGTGAACTCATTGGATTTTTATGATTGAAACACTGTTTATTTTGATAGTTAAATCACCAACTATCAAGTATGTCCAATACGATTGTTGGTACGAGAAGACTGGGATCGCATTTATATTCGAAAACCATTTTGACCAACAAATACGTGAAGATATCAAAAGATGATCGAGATGGAGCATTGAAGACCGTGGATTTTCACAAACGAAAGAACCACTAATCTTCTCTGCCTGGCAAGCAGGGATAAGCTGTGATTTTGTCGTGGTTGGAATCTACGGGATGCAAGGACTTCTCGCTACTGATCCATGGGGTGATTCCTATAATGGATGCAGTAGGAGAGTACCTTTGGTTCATCCTGTTCTTGGATGATTTGTATGGATGGATGTCTGACAAAGTATTCCCCAAGGGTCATGTACGTTGATTTCTTCAAACGTGCTATAGTTGTTGGCGGAGAATCACCATTCTGTTAGCTTCCAGCTAGAGTATTTTTGTAGACGTCAACTAGTGATATCTGACGGATCTGACGATGTGGCATTCAAAGTGAAGGATGTCTCGATGTTTAAAAGTAAATTCTGACCTCAAGCCTCATCAATCGGGAATTGACAAAAATCGGGAAGGCGGCATGGCTATGTGGGTCGCTCCCATTAGGATGTATAATCACCTATCTAGAGAAATCCCTTTCTCTTCTCTAATCTATTTCGATGTTGTCCCTTTTCGGGAAATGGTGGTTTGAGCCCAACCGTTGGTGATATTCATTCGATACACTCAAGAAAAATGAGTGGTCGGTCATGTGTGGGCAGTGTTGCAAGACGTTCTTGTTGAACCCAGTGTATTCGCCTCTAGAGATACACTATCGGCAGGTGGTCCTATACCTTGTCATAGTTGGAATCCAATCTCCAATAAGCGCCTGCGGTTTTGTTTGTATACTATATATGTGGAGCGTGAGATGCAAGCGTTCCGCTAAATTGATATCTACTTGTATCTAGACACTATTATAATATCAGAAAAGACATCGATTTCAAAAGTGTTTTGGGTTGTCGTAAGGTAAAAACCGTCTGTGTTTATGTGTGGATTTGGTCTTACGATTATCCTTTTGTTTTTGAAAGATTTTTGAACTTTAAAATCAAGTTGGATGATCCCCTTCAACACTGTGCGAGTTTATCTCACTCTGGTTCACCAGACTGACCCGGTGTTTTGTAATTGCTCGGGTTAGACCGGGTTGTGCAGGTTCAGGTTATCGACTATTGTGAAGAGACGAGCTAGAAGAGTTCGGACATATGATATTATATAGCTACTATTCCGCTGTGTTGTGTACGAGGACGAGTTATTATAACTGTCCAGATGTGTGATGCACTCTGATAATGTAAGTATTTCAAAAGCTCTTAGTAAAGACTTATTTAATATTATATTTTTTTCCGCTGCGATGTGAGACCTTGTGATGTGTTGTTTCTTCTTCTTTTATTCTAATATTTCTTTCTTTCTTATCTCACCCTCTAATTTTATTCAATAACTATCCAGTGTTTTCGGTGCTTGGAGGGTCGGCATGAGTTACGATTAAGGTATTTATGTCAATTTTCGAGGCCAAAATCCCTATGTCGTTACACTAGTCTTTTCTAAATTTCAAATTTAAATTGTTAGTTTACAAATAATATTTGTTACTAGTTAATTATACATGATTGAACAAATTTCTTTAATTAATCACTAACTACACAATTCATTTTCCATAAATAAAAATTAAAAACTAAAATGTACCTTAATCACGCTTTTAACTCCTTATTGAACAAAATCCTAGTTGTCCACGTTTTAACCATTCACCACCTTCACCTCATAAGAACTACCTACACAAACCCTTACAACCCCCTTCCAGTCTTCCTTAGTTCGATTATTCCACAAATAAAACTGCACTTGACCCCAAATTCAACATCAGAAAGTCAAACTTTAATTGCCCATAACCAACTTTGTCCTTGTCTTTGGCGATCAGTAGCAAAACTGGCTCAACAAGCTAACGTTGCTCCACAAAACCCCATCTGAAACCACTGTCGTATTCCAAACATTTAACTCATGCACCTCATCCAGCTGAAATCCCCAACTACAATCGTGACTTTCACCCATCCATACAACGTTCAAACTTCTTATTTTCCTAACTGAAAATCCATGTTCGAGCGCAGCGAACACCATTTCCACTTTCAATGCAAATCTGAATTTCCCAAATTTGAACTTCCCAGTTTTCACATAGCCCTCACCCCAACTATACAGGACAATATTCAAATTCTTCCCCATTGTCTTCTCTCCGTTCTCATCCCAGCTGAGCCTAACACGTTGGCCCAAACAAATTCTGACATCTCAAACTCTCCTTGCAGGTTGCGACACTTAATTGTGTTGAATCTCCACGAAATCTTCCTACCAGCGCGCCTTGGTGCGTTAAGTTCTCCAGAACCCCTCAACGTTGTCGCGAACCCCCAAAATCACGAACTCCGACCCCGCTTCCTTATTGTATCAAGCTACAAAAAACTCGCGTCGGCCTTGAGTAGAGGGTTACTGAAGTGAAAAGGAGGGCATAAAGGGTTAGATCTTGATTCCCCTTTTATTATTTTCAAATTCAATTTTTCATTTTTTGGAGGATTCAGGGAAATACGGCTTTATTACTTTGCAAATAATATGAGGGAAGCGGCATCTTTCTTACAGAGGGAAAATTAGAAAGGGGAAAGACTCTTTTATTTTAGATTTGTGAAATTAAAAAAAAAGAGGAGCGACATTTATTGTAACACCCCGTGTTTTCTGTTAACACTAAACTAACGAATTGAGGACTAATTAATTTTAAATGTGAGAATCAAGGGAAACAGGTTATGCCATTGTGTTTGTCTCGGAATTCTGGTTGAGATAGAGTCCGAGTTTGCGTAAATTGGACTTCGTATGAAGAAGTTATGGCTGTCGGAAGATTCCTGAAATTCAAATTTAAATTCAAAAACGAATTCAGACTCAGAATCGGGCAGGGCGGGAAATTTCCCGCTCTAGGCCAGGTCGACCAGGGGGTCGACCTTAGTGTCGACCTACCCTATAGGTCGACCTGGGGGTCGACCTACCCCCCTCGGGCAGATTTGAATTAATTCCAATTCCGAGCTGCTGCTGAGTCATTAGCGCTGAGTTGGCTTTTTGGATGGTTCAGGTTGCTTCTAGGTTGATCGAATGGCCTAAATTAATCCTAATCTCTATATAAACACATGTAGACTCAAACCCTAAACCTAATAAATATTAGAACCATGGTCGTCATGCTATCACCCCGCAACCTAGAGTAGCCGCCACCAACCAGGAGCAAAGAAAAGCTAATCAACTTAATTCAACTCAAGTCTATAACAACAACAACAAAGAATTTGTCTACCTCAAAGGCGAGCTAATTCAACTACAGAACACAGATCCCAGAACTCAAGACCTTTGAGTTGTGAGTTCGATTTCTTTAATAAGATAATTAACAAGTTAATTAGGTTGAGTTATGATTTGGGTTATATGGCTATGTTTGTGAATCATTGGAAAAAAAGTGATATTTTGTGAATATATGCTAGTTGTTCATAATGATAGTTTTTGTTGTCGTCCCCTTTGTATATGCCCAATCACCAATGTTCAACTTGATTCATGTTTGACATCATTTTATATGCAAGTTTGGGTGTAGATTATATGCTAGTTTCTATGTGAATTGTACATAAGTTTACATGTGAACCAAGTAAAATGACTACATGCAAGTTTAGGTAGAAATTGGATTCACATATATGCAAGTTTACACCTTTAGGTTTAGATCTATGACATACATAGTTTTATGCAAGTTTGTGACTATGGCCTATGCAAGTTTGGGTGAAAATTATATTCATATATGCAAGTTCACACCTTTAGGTCTATGTTTAGATTCATGACAATACAAAGTTTATACAAGTTATGTTGTAATCCTTATTTGCAAGTTAGATCCATTCAGTGTGTTATGCAAATTCGCGATGTTTCTTCCCTTTTATGTGTTAGACTAATTGCTAGTCTAATATATATATATATATATATATGTATGTCATGATAAGCAAACAAACAACGTGGGGACGATGGGGGTAATATGGAATATACACATATTGAGAATTGGCATGTAAAAGGCATACAATTAATTTGAGGCAATAATTGGTATAATTTGTATACCTGAAATAAATGGACATAATTTAGGTGACAATTATGGACATAAGTATATTTGGAATTTATTTACAAATTTGAATAGGGATATTAATCCACTTTGGGGTTAAATAAAGATGTGTAATAATGAACCGCCTAAGACACAAGGTTAGACTCTTTTGTGGTGTAAGACTACCAGGACCTGCCGGGCAAATCCAGCGGCCACAAATGTCAGTCTAATGTGAGAGGTCAAAGGCACGAATTAAATGCATGACAATTGTAAAGACACGAGGTTAGGCTCGTTTGTGGTGTAAGACTGCCCGGACCCGCCCGGCAAATCCAGCAGCCCCAAATGCCAGTCTAATGTGGGAGGTCTTTACAAGATTACGTTTCTAATGAATTAAGTAACACTTAACCAAATAAACATGTGCTGGGACATGGAGGGGATTAAATGGGAGCCTTGGGTGGCATGTGGAATTAAGGGGGTGCCTTGGGTGGCATGTGAAATACGATTAAATGCACTTAACCAAGATTGAAACATGTAAGAAGACATGAATAAGAATGGGGTTAAGTGGGGAAACCTTAGTGGGGACCAAGCATAGGTGGAAGGCTTGTGTTAAGCATGGGGGGCCTTTTCAAACCAGTAACCCATTAAGTATCTTTGTGAGCTCGACCCAAGTCGAGGACGGGACACGCTTACTGGATTTGATTGTAAGAGGTCAAAACGGGTTAGCGGTGGCAATGCAAGTCCAACGGGGTCATGTGCGTGCGTGGGCCCGGGCTGGTAGGTAAGACGTTGTTGCATCGTGTAGATATAAGCCGTGCATCTTTGGTAGTATCGGGTTGCCACTTTAGGGAGTGATACACCCCACTGTGAGACCAGCACGGGTATTTATGAGTTAGGGAGCCGATTGAATGGGAGTAGTGGGTACAACTAGTGGAGATTGGGGCAGACGACACCTATGAAGGTAGCTAGGGGTACACGAAACTACCGTTATCATTATTAAGTTCTGTAGGCGGGATCAACTTTTAGGGTGTTTGGTGTGGTGCAATGTAGTAATTATCTTATAGTGATTAGGTGCGCCTTTAACGTTATCTTTGTTCAACTTATTTCCTTTGTTTGCTCTGTCATGCCCATTTGTTCACAGTCATTTCCTTATTTACCAGCTTATGCCTTATCTTAGTTACTTTAATGATTATATTGTTAAAGTTATTGCACTCGCCAGACTTTATGTCTGACTCTCTTTGTTTCCACCTCTATTCTTCCTCCCCTCCAGGTGCTCTGGGTGGGACTAGTACTAGTGGAGCTTGATTTGGACAGCTTTATCTCTTTCTTTTGGAAGTTGCTTGGATTGCTGAAGTAAAGTTCAGCCTATCTTATTTATGGCTATTTCATGTTGGGGTTATGTCTTTTATTTTATGTACTCAGAACTTATTTATCAAGATGGATAATAAGTGTATATGGTTTTGTAGTTGGTTTTTGATGTAATGTAACCAAACTATTTCTCTACTGTAATAAAAGTTGTTTTTACTTTCCAAGTACCAATATATTTATCTGTCTTGTTTACTTTTCTGTTCTATACACAATAAATGCTCCAGCAAAATTAAGGCATTCCCTTTGTGAGTGGCCTTAATGGAGATGGGGTGTCACACGTGGTATCATAGCTGAAGGTTACCAGAACAGATAAGATATTTTGAAAAACTATTTTTCAAAAAGCATTTTCATAAAGGATACTTTTAAAAATATGTTTTAAAGAGAGTATTTTTAAGAGAAAAGTTTATTTTAAAAACATAACCCCCAAGAGCCATATATCTTTCTTTCGAATTCTCCGTTTTAATTTCTTCATTTTCTTTTCAGCATGTCTGGAATTCCCGAGATACCCGAGTGTAACAACTCGTATTTTAATAACGTGTTATAAGCATAAATCAAAGCAGAATTAATTTTTAAAATAAGAATCAAGGGCAACGGTTTACGCCATTACGTTCGTCTCGAAATTCTGCTTGGAAACGAGTCCGAGTTTTCGAAAATCGGAGTCCGTATGACCAAGCTATGACCCTTCAAAGTTTCAGAAATTTTAGGTTCAAAAACAGCTCAGAATTCGAATTCAAAATTCGAATTCAAACCCCATAACGGACTGGACGGGAAATTTCCCGCCCAGGACCAGGTCGACCATAGTGTCGACCTGCCCAGGACCAGGTCGACCATAGATTCGACCTGGGTGTCGACCTGGTTGCCGAGCCCATTTTTGAGTCAGAGTTCACTCTGATGTTTCTAGTCCGATTTCTGTCTAAATTCGTAGGCCTAACCCTATATATACAACCCCTAACTCTAGTCTCTTTACATAAATTCTCTCTGGTCTTATGCTTCTAAAACTCTGGTTAAAAAGTTAGAGAAAAAGGAATTGCTTCTTCTCCAACAAGGCTACGTGTAGAGTATTGCTGTTTGGGGGATTTCTGTTAGACTCGAGATTCAACATCGCCTCTTTGTTTTCTAATTCTCAAACCACGATCTGTAAGCCCCAGTTACTTTTAGATCTAAACTTTAAACTTAATATGACATGTTGTAAATTGAAATTGAACCTAAGTATGATAATTATCTTGGATCTGTCATTGTAAATCTTGGGTCTATTATTGTTCCTTTGGGATCTATTATTTTGGATCTACTGTTATTCACCTGGGATCTATTCATCTTGAATCTTGAGTTGTGGGAATATTTATATGAAATTGATTTGGGGCCTAAACATGTTGTAAACCTAAACCCCTTATGTCCATGATGTTAACATGCCTGTGATGTTGAATTAGTTGTTATCCACAAGTTTGGGGTTCTTATCTTATGTCAACTGTTACCATGACTATCACCCTATTTTGCTAGGTTAGATATTTAATACCACTATTCCATATGCCAGTATTGTTGTAGTCATTTATCTCAAGTTATACCATGCTTGACTTATAATCACTTTTGCCACCTTATGCCCGTTCTTTCTATGTTATTCCCTAATTAGATTTGTTTGTGTCGATTCGAATTCACGTGCGATGGGAATACGATTTGGGTAGTTTAGGCAAACCTGAATTTACTATAAACTTGAAACATGAACATTGTTATAACTTGAACCTGGATAGGGACATGTACCTTACATGATTTGACACGAAACATGACATGAATTTAGACTCGAAACTTGAACCTGGACATGACACTTAGAATAAACTTGAAAATGGCCAACTCGAGTCTGGGTTGAGTTTGCAGTGTAAATCTGCCCGGAACCGCCCAGCGAATCCAGTGACTGCAAACAATAGGATCCAATGTGGGTAGTTGGTCATATCGCACCTAAAACATGAGGTTAGACTATGTTATGGTGTAAATCTGCCCGGAACCGCCCGGCAAATCCAGTGACCACAACAACTAGTCTAATGTGAGAGGTTGGGGTGCATTAATGAATTTATGCTACAGGGTAAGGTTAAGTCGTGAACCACTTGAATATACTTAACCAATTTGACACGATGATTTGATAGGGTTAAGTCATGAACCGCTTGAACACACTTAACCAACTTGATACATGATTTGGATAGGGTTAAGTCACGAATTTAAATGACAACACTTAACCCATTAGAAACCCTAGTTACGCGATCCTTTTCAGCAGTAACCCACTTATATGTATCACGATACCCTGGGACTAGGAATGGTGGGGCACGATTACTGGGCTGATTGTAAGCGACCAGAACGACGGCTGAGTAGGTGCGCCATTGTAGGTTCAGGCGGACTATGGTCGTGCACGTAGTCCGGAGTTGAAAAAGCAGGCATTGGGCACCAGTAGGTTTACACTGTGCGTGCTTGATTCGTGTCGGTGGTTGGCAACCTAGGGCTTGATATGCCCTATGGTGGACCTAGCACAGGTGACTACATTTCGTGATTGGTCCGTGTGACACAGACACATGACGAGCTAGAACTTGTAAGGAGCCGATCGATTAGTAGGTCGTACTTAGGACCCCATAATGGGTCATTTCATGATATTGGGCCAAGGGATCATTTCATGGTTAATACTTGACATGGGTTAGAATACTAGTACAGTTGGTGTAACGAATCTTGAATATGCGATGCTAGACTTGATTTATCTTGTTATCTTGCCAGACATATTATCATCCCTATGATTACTTTCCGTTTACTCATGTCTTGTTAACTTTACTAGTTTTTATACTGAAAGTCACTAGGACTTACCAGTCTTTATGACTGACCCTTTTTTCTTTCGCCTCTTTTTCTTTCATTTTCCCCCCAGGTTCTCAAGGAGGAAACACTAGCTCTTAACTTGGATTTAGCTTGCTTTCTGTTAGCTCATGTACGGTTTGGTCTTGAGCTATGCTATGGCCGCACTTCTGCTATTTTTGGGGAATAATTTACCTTTGTTATCTTAAGTTTATGCTTCTTTATTTAGAACTTGATGTAATGGAATAATTTGTACTTTGGAAATATGTGGTTTTGACTCTTTTCTTGAAAGTAATGAAATTTGGTTTTTAATTTCTACTGCTGCTTTATTTATGTCCTGCCTTGTGATATCTCTGTGTATGTTTACCTGGATAATACTCCACCAAAACTTGTGCATTCCCTTTATGAGTGACCCTAGCGGAGGTGGGGTGTTACACCGAGGGGATACTGATACCAGGACGGTTTAGAAGGTATCTGGAAGCTAGGGCCAATGTCGCAGGCCCAACAAATCCTCCTCCTCCTCTTCCCCCCGTGTTGATACTTTCGCAAAGATATGCAAGGACTTTCGGGTAATGGGCGGAAAACCTTTTCATGGGTCGGAGACGTTTTTTGAAGCTCGAAATTGGCTAAAGGAGGTGGAAGAATTGTTTGGAATCTTTAAGGTAGAAGATGGAAGAAAGGTCCAATTAGCTGCCTGGTTAATGAAGGATGAGGCCTCGTTTTGGTGGGAGGTCACTAATGGAGAGCGTCCAGTTGATACATGGCTGGATTTCAGGCGTAGGTTTGAGGCAAAGTTTCTCTCACGGGCCGAAGAGAATCTATACATGGAAAGGTTTTTGTCATTGAGGCAAGGAAATCTATCAGTGAAAGAGTACGTCAACAAGTTCAATTAGTTGGCGAGATTTGGCTTGGACTTGGTGAATACACCCGAAAAGAAGGCCTTGAGATTTGTTAAGGGTTTGAACGAGCCGCTACATGGGTTAGCTATGACCCACATCCCTATGGGGGCCACCTTTGAGAGATTGGTTGACATGGAGCTTATGCATGAAGAGGAGAAAGACGCCAATGCTAATAAGGCACATGAGAAGAAAGGGGATCAAAAGAAACCACAACAGCAACAGCAGAACAAGAAGGGTGGTAAAGACAACAATGGAAAGGGAAAGAAAAGATGCTTTAACTGTGGGACACCAGGCCATCTGAGCAAAGACTGTAGGAAGAAGAAGACTGGTTGTTTCCACTGTGGCGAGGCAGGACATCTGATTAAGGACTACCCAAAGAAAGGGCAGAGGGCAGGGCCTACCTCTAGAGGGAAAATTCAGGCTCTCATGGCACCAGGGCAGGCAAGGGGGCAGGTCCAGGCTCTCGTGGCCCCACCACTGCAAGAACAAGGTAGAGCGATTTCTGTTGAAAGTTTAGTTTATCTTTTTAATCATCCTGTTTGCACACTCTTTGATTCTAGTGCATCACACTCTTTTATATCTACTGCTTTAGTTGAGTCACTACACCTAAACACCAGTATAGTAGAGGATCCCTTAGTTGTTTCAAATCCAATTGGGGGCTCAGCCTATTTGTCGATGAGTTGTTTGGATTTGGAAATTTCTATACTTAGCGTTGGGTTTAGATGTGATGCTTATGCTTTAGGCTTCACGGGCTATGGGTTAATTCTGGGCATGGATTGGTTATCCAGTAATGGAGCCGTCCTAGATTGTGAAAAGAGGGAGGTTAGGCTTATGACTCGCTTGGGCAACACTCTCGAAATCTCTTGTAACCCCATGAATTCTGTTATGCTAAGTTATCTAGAATCGCTTGACGCGTCTGTTGAGAATTTGCAGTCTGTTAGAGTTTTCTGTGAATACTCGGATGTCTTTGAGGAAGCAGAGGGCTTGTCTCCAAAGCGGGAGATAGACTTCCACATATACCTAGTTGATAATGCAAAACCCGTTGCTTTACCCGTTAGACACATGGCTCCAAGGGAGAGAAAGGAGCTTAGCAAGCAAGTTAAGGAGCTGCTAGAAAAAGGGTTTATAAGGCGGAGTATTTCTGAATGGGGTGCTCCAGTGGTGTTCGCAACCAAAGCGGATGGTTCACTTCGCCTATGCGTTGATTATAGGGAACTAAACAAGCTGACCAAGAAGAATAGGTACCCACTGCCAAGAATAAATGATTTGTTCGATCAGCTTGTAGGTGCAACAGTTTTCTCCCAATTAGATCTGGCTACCAGATTTCATTAGCTAATAGTGGCTGAAGATAGCATTGATAAGACTGCGTTCAGAACCCCGTACGGTTTCTTCGAATGGCTTGTCATGCCTTTCGGCATGACAAACGCACCTGCTTATTTCTTCGATTTGATGAGTAGAGTGTTCCGAGAATTTCTCAATAAATTTGTGGTAGTCTTCATAGATGATATTCTGATTTTCTCGAAAAATGAGGAAGAGCATGCTTTGCATTTAAGGGAAGTCATGGATACTCTCCGTGCACATCAGTTAAAAGCAAAATTCTCCAAGTGCCGCTTCTAGAGACAAGAAGTAAGATTTCTTGGGCATGTAGTGTCCAAAGAAGGGTTAGCTATGGACCCCGCAAAAGTAGTTGCGGTCCAGGATTGGAAGGTTCCAAACAATGCAACCGAAGTCCGAAGTTTTCTTGGACTAGCAGGCTTTTATCGCAAGTTCATTAAAGACTTTGCGAAAATCTCAGCTCCACTTACAAGGTTAACGAAGAAGAACCTGACTTTCACTTGGGATTTGGATTGCCAAGTCACTTTCCAACGGTTGAAGAGGGCTCTGACAACAGCCCTAGTTTTGACATTACCAGATGGGAGCAAGATGTTTACGGTATACATAGATGCATGCGGTACGGGACTAGGCGCTGTTTTGATGCAAGAAGGGAAGGTAGTAGCTTATAGTGGAAGGCAACTGAAAGTGCATGAGAAGAACTACCCAACCCACGATCTAGAGTTAGCAACTATCGTTTTTGCGCTTAAGTCTTGGCGCCACTATCTCTTAGGTGAGAAATTTGAATTGTATGCTGACCATAAATCATTAAAGTACCTTTTCTCGTAGAAAGACCTCAATCTAAGGCAGCAAAGATGGATGGAGTTTCTCGCCTCATACGACTTTGAGATCTCCTATACTCCTGGCAAGGGCAATGTAGTAGCAGACGCCTTAAGTAGAACGAAGCTGACCTTAAGTCCTCTCTTTGTAGAAAGGCAAAGTTTGGAGTACATAGCAAATTTTGATTTTAGACCCTCTGTTGATTATGTGACTGGCTTGATGGCAATGATAGAGGTGCGACCTACTTTGTTGGACTCAATAGGAACCGCGCAACGTGAAGACCCTCAGCTAGTTGATGTGATAGATAAGCTGATTAGGGGAGAGACTTCTAGTTACCTCAATAGATACTCCATCGATGATAAGGGTTGGTTGAGACGGGATGGAAGACTATGCGTCCCACAAGAAAGAGATTTGGTGAAGATGGTTTTGGAAGAAGCACACCATTCCAAGATGACCATACACCCCGGTGGAGACAAGATGTATAAAGATATCAAAAGAGTTTTCTATTGGAATGGCATGAAGAGGGATGTAGCTGAATTTGTTTCGAAATGCATGATATGCCAGCAAGTCAAGGCGGAGTAGAAGAAGCCTGGTGGTTTGCTTCATCCTCTAGAAGTTCCGCAATGGAAATGGGAAAGCATCACGATGGACTTTGTTGATGGGTTGCCTAGGTCAAGATGGGGAAATACCGGTATTTGGGTAATAATGGACAGGCTCATGAAATGCGCTCATTTTATACCTGTCAAGAGTAGGAGGACTGCCTCGTCTTTAGCCTCCATTTATCTTAAGGAGATAGTTTGACTCCATGGGATACCCTCCAGCATGGTGAGTGATCGAGACCCTATCTTTACAAGCAAGTTCTGGGGAGTTTGCATGAGGCTGTAGGCACACAGCTATGTTTAAGCACATCCTATCACCCTCAAACCGATGGTCAGACGGAAAGGGTGAACAGAGTACTGGAAGATCTTTTGAGACTGTGCATTCTTGACTTTGGATGATCTTGGGAGGATCATTTCCCTTTGGTGGAATTCTGTTATAACAATAGCTACCAAGCCACTATAGGCATGGCACCCTTCGAAGCTTTATATGGAAGGCCTTGTCGATCACCAACTTGTTGATGGGAGTCCACAGATAAACTTATACTTGGGCCGGGCATGATTAGAGAGACTTCAGAGAAAGTGGACTTGATACGAAGAAGAATGAAGACTACCCAAGATAGACAGAAATCCTACGCAGATAAGAGAAGGACCGACCTTGAGTTTGAGGTTGGGGATAAGGTGTTCCATAAAGTATCTCCTTTGAGGAATGTCATCCGCTTTGGGTCCATAGAAAAGTTGGCACCACGATTTGTAGGACCATTTCCTATCATTGAAAGGATTGGGACGATGGCCTACAGAGTAGAGCTGCCTGAAAGACTGGCTAGAGTTCATAATGTTTTTCATGTCTCTCAGCTACGAAAGTGCTTACATGAGTCGACAGAAGTTGTGGAGCCAAGCATACTAGAGGAAGTCGAAGTGGAACGTGAAGCGACTGTGAGGGAACTCGTATCTTGGGGATGGAAGTCAAAAAGCTAGCAACCGTGAAGTTAAGCTTGTCAAAGTTCAATGGAGCGACGCCGAGGAAGACGCGACTTGGGAGACTGAGGCCAAAATACGTGCAGCCTACCCTTTTCTTTTTTAGGGTACATCTTTGATCTCTTTTTCCTTAAGTTTATTCAAGCTTGTATCTACCTTTTTAGTGTATCTCCTCGGTCATATTCTTTAACCTTAGTAGAGACCAATGGATGTAAATATGTATTTGAAACATGTTATGATTGATAGATGCTAGTGGATGCAAGTGTTTGCTAGTGGTTGCTCGTGGATGCATATACACACACATTAGGCACTAGATCGGCTCAATCACTTCCATATTGCATATGAATGTGTGCTTATTTGGGTTAATGGATGTATAATGGTTGTGTTATCATATGGATGCTGCATTCAAATAAATGATTGTGCACGCATGTAGAAATAATATGTATCATTAGGGATCTTTTGCATGCATAATGGACGCATGGCACTATCATAATTTGCATTAAGGAGGTCAACTAAATCAGTAGACCGCCTGATTTTGCATTAGATACGGACATGTACACACACTGTGCATATAAACATGAAAACATTAGAAGTCTTTTAAGGACAATGGATGCCTGTGTTTGATGGTTGAGTAGATGGACGATTGGATGGTAGGATATGTATTCTTCGTAACTTGAAGATTTCGGGGTCGAAATCCTTTAAGGAAGGGAGAATGTAACACCCCTTGTTTTCTATTAACATTAAACTAATGAATTGAGGAATAATTAATTTTAAATGTGAGAATCAAGGGAAATGGGTTACGCATTGTGTTCGTCTCGGAATTCTGGTTGAGATAGAGTCTGAGTTTGCGTAAATTGGACTTCGTATGAAGAAGTTATGGCTGTCGGAAGTTTCCAGAAATTCAAATTTAAATTCAAAAAAGAATTCAGACTCAGAACCGGGTAGGGCCGGAAATTTCCCGCCCCAGGCCAGATCGACCAAGGGGTCGACCTACCCTATAGTCGACCCGGGGGTCGACCTAGGGGTCGACCTACCCCCCTCGGGCAGATTTGAATTAAGCTCAATTCTGAGCTGCTGCTGAGTCATTAGGGCTGAGTTGGCTTTTTGGATGGTTCAGGTTACTTCTAGGTTGATCGGATGGCCTAAATTAATCCTAATCTTTATATAAACACATGTAGACTCAAAACCTAAACCTAATAAAAATTAGAACCATGGCCGTTATGCTATCACCCCGTAACCTAGAGTAGCCACCACCAACTAGGAGCAAAGAAAAGCTAATCAACTCAATTCAACTCAAGTCTATAACAACAACAACAACAACAACAACAACGAATTTGTCTACTTCAAAGGCGTGCTAATTCAACTACAGAACACAGATCCCAGAACTCAAGACCTTCTTTGAGTTGTGAGTTCGATTTCTTTAATAAGATAATTAACAAGTTAATTAGGCTGAGTTATAATTTGGGTTATATGGCTATGTTTGTGAATCATTGAAAAAAAAGTGATATTTTGTGAATATATGCTAGTTGTTCATAATGATAGTTTTTGTTGTGGATCCCTTTGTATATGCCCAGTCACCTATGTTCAACTTGATTCATGTTTGACATCATTTTATATGCAAGTTTGGGTGTAGATTATATGCTAGTTTCTATGTGAATTGTACACAAGTTTACATGTGAACCAAGTAAAATGACTATATGCAAGTTTAGGTAGAATTTGGTTTCACATATATGCAAGTTTACTCCTTTAGGTTTAGATCTATGACATACATAGTTTTATGCAAGTTTGTGACTATGGCCTATGCAAGTTTGGGTGAAAATTATATTCATATATGCAAGTTCGCACCTTTAGGTCTATGTTTAGATTCATGACAATACAAAGTTTATGCAAGTTACGTTGTAATCCTTATTTGCAAGTTAGATCCATTCAGTGTGTTATGCAAATTAGCGATGCTTCTTCCCTTTTATGTATTAGACTAATTGCTAGTCTAATATATATATATATATATATGGGGGTGTGTGTGTGTGTCATGATAAGCAAACAAACAATGTGGGGACGATGGGGGTAATATTGAATATACACATATTGAGAATTGGCATGTAATGGCCTTAAAAGGCATACAATTAATTTGAGGCAATAATTGGTATAATTTGTATACCTGAAATAAATGGACATAATTTAGGCAACAATTATGGTCATAAGTATATTTGGAATTTATTTACAAATTTGAATAGGGATATTAAGCCACTTTGGGGTTAAATAAAGATGTGTAATAATGAACCGCCTAAGACACGAGGTTAGACTCTTTTGTGGTGTAAGACTGCCTGGACCCGCCCGGCAAATCCAACGACCACAAATGTCAGTCTAATGTGAGAGGTCAAAGGCACGAATTAAATGCGTAAAAACTGTAAAGACATGAGGTTAGGCTCATTTGTTGTGTAAGACTGCCCGGACCCGCCCGACAAATCCAACAGCCCCAAATGCCAGTCTAATGTGGGAGTTCTTTACAAGATTACGGTTCTAGTAAGTTAAGTAACACTTAACCAAATAAACATGCGGTGGGACATGGAGGGGGTTAAGTGGGAGCCTTGGGTGGCATGTGGAATCAAGGGGGTGCCTTGGGTGGCATGTGAAATACGATTAGATGAACTTAACCAAGATTGAAACATGTAAGAAGACATGAATAAGAATGGGGTTAAGTGGGGAAACCATAGTGGGGACCAAGCATAGGTGGAAGGCTTGTGTCAAGCATGGGGGGCCTTTTTAAACCAGTAACCCATTAAGTATCTTTGTGAGCTCGACCCAAGTCGAGGATGGGACACACTTACTGGATTTGATTGTAAGAGGTCAAAACAGGTTAGTGGTGGCAACGCAAGTCCAACGGGGTCATGTGCGTGCGTGGTCCCGGTCTGGTAGGTAAGACGTTGTTGCATCGTGTAGATATAAGCCGTGTACCTTTGGTGGTATCGGGTTGCCACTTTAGGGAGTGATACACCCCACTATGGGACCAACACAGGTATCTACGAGTTAGGGAGCCGATCGAATAGGGGTAGTGGGTACAACTAGTGGAGATAGGGGCAGACGACACCTATGAAGGCAGCTAGGGGTACACGAAACTACCATTATCATTATTAAGTTCTGTAGGTGGGATCAACTTTTAGGGTGTTTGGTGTGGTACAATGTAGTCATTATCTTATAGTGATTAGGTGCGCCTTTAACGTTATCTTTGTTCAGCTTATTTCCTTTGTTTTCTCTGTCATGCCCATTTATTCACAGTCATTTCCTTATTTACCAGCTTATGCCTTATCCTAGTTACTTAATGATTATATTGTTAAAGTTATTGCACTCGCCATACTTTATGTCTGACCCTCTTTGTTTCCACCTCTTTTCTTCCTTTTTCCCCCTAGGTGCTCAGGGTGGGACTAGTACTAGTGGAGCTTGATTTCGACAGCTTTATCTCTTTCTTTTGGAAGTTGCTTGGATTGCTGAAGTAAAGTTCAGCCTATCTTATTTATGGCTATTTTATGTTGGGGTTATGTATTTTATTTTACGTACTCAGAACTTATTTGTCAAGATGGATAATAAATATATTTGGTTTTGTAGTTGGTTTTTGATGTGATGTAACCAAACTATTTCTCCGCTGCAATAAAAGTTGTTTTTACTTTCCAAGTACCAATATATTTATCTGTCTTGTTTACTTTTCTATTCTATACACAATAAACGCTCTGCCAAAATTAAGGCATTCCCTTTGTGAGTGACCTTAATGGAGATGGGGTGTCACATTTATTTTCCTGAAGCTTTCGAATTGTAGAAAAAATGAAAACAACGATGATATATAGATGGAGAAGCTTAAGCCTGAAGGAATAGGCCTGCACGTTATATAGGTAGATATAGGTTAAGTACATTGTTATTAAATACGATTTGATTTTGATTTAACTATGATTTGATCTTGTATTTAATACAATTCGATAAAAAGCGATTTTTATTCTTTTTAGATGGATGTCAATTTGATTTCAAACCTATCCACAATCAAATATCTCGGGGTTCACAATTAAAAATCGTGAACCGCTATTTTATCATACCGACCGTCATTCCAATGTAATAATAGTGTTCTGAGCTTATCAGAATATATTCTAAAATTAAATTTGAACATATATACCATATTAAATTAATATAATATAATGTAATATAATTTAAATTCGAAAACCACAAATTCTTTGATAATAAATTATTATTTTTTATCGTATATATCAAATAAAATTCCTACTTATCATCTGAATCATTTTGATTCAATTTTTAACTTCGATTTCGATTATATTTCGAATTACAATAATTCGATATATTCTAAATTAAATTATATTCTATTATTAAATCGATAACTCAAAATAAAAAACTAATTTATATTATCAACTAAATATTTAAAACAAATATTAAATATTTTAAATTAACAGACCAAAAATTTGGGTCGTTACATTCTTCCCCTCTTAAAAGAATTTCGTCCTCGAAATTACTAAGGTAGGAAAAATGGTAAAAACCCATTACTTTTCAAAAACCACTTATGTTGAAACTCAACATTTCATACTTCTACACTTCTAGTTCTAACCAAAACTTTTGGTTTTTATTCATCTAATTCGAACGATTTACAAAACCATATATTCACACAATTCAATTCCTATTCATTAGAATTGATTTAATTTGATTCTAATTAGTTTATTCTTTTCAATCCATTTAACTTGCTTAAGTTAAAATTTTAAATTTCAAAATTCAAATCCCTGGGTTTTCATTTCAAATCCTTCTGAAATCACATAAATATATACATATATTTATTTCCATTTCAAATTCAAAACATTTGAATTTTCAAAATAACTTGTTTTCTTTCAACTAATTTTCTTGAAAATCTTTTCTAAGGTAGCAATCCATCACTTAGAAACTCGAAAATTAACACTGATGATGCTACAGTCATCATCAGAATTATTTTCCAGCGACTGAAGTGAGTTCAGTGCTTTATCACTTTAAAAATCCATTCAAAAATGGTTTTTATTCATAACCTCTTCAAAACAAAGCTATTATACTTCGGAAAAATTTCCAACTTCCCAGGATTTAAATTCCAAATTCAGATTTGAATTTAATTTTTAATTCATCTCATTTGTATATTCCATTAGTACACAAATTATATTTAGTTATATATAACTATCCCATTTTTATAAGCTCATCCGATTATAATATTAACATCCAACACATCCATATAATATTATAATTACAGAAAATTATTCATTTTCTATCAAAAATCGAATTTTTGAGTAAATTTATTTCATTTACCCACTTAAAACAATATTATGTCAATTTCTCTGCTCAAGTGTTTAGAAATTCCTATCGACTTCGTGGCGTCCCACGATTCGATCAGAATTCATAAACCACCCAACAGACAAGCCAACACAATATAAAATAATTGTTTTAATCAATTTACAAATACGTGCTCTCGTATATTCACTCAACTCATTCTAGGGTACTACTGACCCTATCTCTAATGAGCACAATCCCATCAAGCCTAGGTATTCACTCAACTTAAGCTCTGATACCAACTGTAACGGCCCGCAAATCCGTAACACCACAAGTCCAACCCAAATTGCACAGAAATACGAATCATTATTAGAAAGAAGTTAAAGGATGAGAAATAGAAAGGAAGAAATATTAGAATAGAAGAAAACGAATATCACAAACTCACAGCGGAACGAATAAAATATATTAGGTAACATAAACTTTGAAATACCATTTCGGTATATTTATATACATACCATCATCAGAGCATAACAGCTATTTCTGGAACAGTTTTAAACACCTGTTTCTAGATACAAACATGGTACACAGCGGAATATATGATAGTCTATAGTTAACTAGTGAAGCCTCCTGCTTCAAACTCCTCCAAGTGAATCTGTAAAATCCCTACCACTGGACTGCCCATACAAATTTGGGCACCCAAGAGTTTAGGGAAAACAAACAAATAAACTCTGGGCCAGTCATGGGACTGGTGTGAGTAAAACTCCAACCATTTGTTTAACTTTCAAAATCCTTTCGAAAGAAAAGATAATAGTAAGACCAGCCCACACCTAAACATGGACGGTTTTTACCTTACTATAACCCAAAATATTTTTGATATCAAATCCAGTGATATTATAATAGTGTCTAAATCAAATAATAACAATCTAGCAGAACGCTTGCATCTCACGCTCCATATATAATATAAAATCAAAGATCGCAGGGCGCTTATTGGAGATTGGATTCCGACTATGACAAGGTATGGAACCACCTTCCGATAGTGTATCTCTAGAGAGGAATACACTGGGTTCAACAAGAACATCTTGCAACCCGGCCCACACATAACCGACCACTCATTTCGCTTGAGTGTATCGAATGTATATCACCAACGGTTGGGATCAGCAATCGTTTCCCGAAAAGGGACAGCATCGATAGATTAAAGAAGTAAAAGGAATTTCTCTAGATAGGTGATTGTACACCCTAATGGGAGCAACCCACACAGCCATGCTGTCTGCCCGATTTTTGTCATTTCCCGGTTGTTGAGGCCTGAGGCTACGATTTCTTATCATTCATTGATAACACAATCACTTTGAATGCCACATTGTCAGATCCGTAAATCATCAATTGATTTGCACAAATATATTCTGGATATTATGCTAAGAGAATAAATTCTCCGCCACCATATATATCTATACAGACCAACATATGCGATCATTGGAAATACTTTGTCAGACATTCATCCATTTATGTTCGTTTTGGGATTGAACGAAACCGAAGGCACCATTTCTATTAATAGAAAAAGTCCTTGCCCTTTACTCTGTCTTCGATTATCTTCATATAATCTGATTCGCAATGCTACTGCCAATACAGAGTGGTTCTCGGATAATAATCCAACCGGTCTCTCCATATTGACAACGAAATTGGCAAATACTTCGATAGTCGGTTATTTAACTATCGAAGACAAACAAACATCCATTCAAAACATCAAACAATCTCTGGACCCCTTAATTAATATTTCATTAATTAAATCATTTCTCCATTTCTTTATCAATATTTGTGAACACAATATTTTCGATAATCATCTTGGCCTCTTACGCTATTTGGAAAACATTTCCATATATCGCCTCCTTTATCTTCTATACTTAGAAAATATATTTTATTTATAATTGGAAAACGTTCCAATTACTTATCTCTCCCACGACCATTTATTTCTATACTTTGGAAATATTTATTATTATATTTCTAAATTTCTACCTACTTGGGTTAAAATGAATGTTGTGTAAAACATCGTTACAATAACCCAAAATATTGCATTCAACTAACTCTTATTCAAACATTTCCCTTCGAGACTGGATCTTGCTATTTATCGGTCAAAAATGAAATCAATCAAGTTGGGGTATAACTACCTCTCAGACCTTGACTGAAAACATCATTAACTTCAAAATAGACAAAACCACTTACCTCGAATAATCCACATCATATAAAGCCAATTATTCCTTTTAAAACGTATATACGTTTCTCTTTCTATTACCAGACTATCGTTTTCCCTTTTGTTTATAATATTCCATTTTAAAATCGTTTCCTTATCGAATTCAATCTATATTGATATATTTATTTTCTAGTTATCCAATTTCCTTTAAAATATTCTAACTCCTTATTCCCGAAAAATTTCGCCATAACCTCCTTTGTACCGATCGATAGTTCAAACCTCAACTCGCCTCTCTAGGCCCTTTCCATTCAAAAAGAAAATCAAAAAGCCAAGTGGCTTGCCGATTCGGCGCATAAAATCTCATATGGAATTTAAACATGTACCTTTTTGTCGGGCACTAAATCTTCATAAACTTCATTCCATACCTGTCTAACCCATATACTTCCATTCCTAATTTATTCCGACTCAATCTGGCCATTTTAACTCGGTTCGCAAATTTATTCTTTAATCAGCTCGTTCGCTCATTTCATTTTTTATATTTGAACATATCACGTTCAAATATATTTTAATTTGCTTATTACCATTCGAATCCCATTTTCAATTCAAATTCCATATTCAATTTCGAATATGAATTTACAGTCCCCTTTTCTAATCCAAAGTTCAATTTAGATTTCAAATTTCATTAACTAATTTTTTCTTCAAATTAGTTAATTCAATTAAACAGTTAAAAATCTGATTTTTTTTCTTTCAAAAATCAGTTCACTTACCTCACTAGAGTTCATACTTATTTTACAGCTCAAAATATGGATTTTTCTAGTGGACTTTCAGATTTTTTTTACTTAAAATCCTTTTATTTATTTAAATAAACAGTTATGGTTTTATAATGGTTCTGGCGCTGTTTTTCTGAATATTTGATTTTGATATAACTCAAAATCTATAAGACGAAATCCAGATTTTTCTCTTCCATTAGAAAACTATTATTCAACCGGTCCTGATGATTCTTATTCCAAAGAATTCCGACTTAAATTGAGTTCCATATACTCAACTGAAGTTCAAAACGCCAATTTATGAACTACCGTGCTGCGGTGAGTTCGTTTTAATTATATTTATGTATATAAACTTTTAAACTTCGTTTAAAATAAATTCAACTCCATTCTAATATATTTTTAATATATATCAAACAAATTTTCCCAATTCAACTCAATAATTCTGATTATCTATAATCGCTGATTTTTCCTTACTCGGTTATACATTTATTTATACTCGATTTGTTATTTTAAGTCCCAATTCCTTTTATAAATAAACTATAAAATTCGGTATAATCGAATTCCAATTATAACTCCTTGGGATTTTCTCAATTCAATTTATATTCTAAATCCCGGAATATAATCAATTATTCTATTTTCAACACGTTTTCCAATTTCACTTTTTAAATTCTTTCTTGAATTTAAACTACTAAATTATCCAATGATAATTTGTTTCCCTATTTTTATAAACCTTGTTTATAAATTAATTTTCTTGTTTAAAAATTAAAACAAGCTTTCCTTTCAAATACCTATTTGAAACCCAACCCCTTTTATATTCTGAATTGCTGGATAAAAAAAGTTGTTCCCTTTCGAATGATTTCACATTCTGTTTTTAAATTCATATTTGAATTTAACTATTCAAATTATCTCTTGATAATTAGTTCATTATATTTATAAACACCATTTTATAAATTTCCTTGTTTTACATTCAAACAAGCCTATTTCGAAATCTATTTAAAAAACCAAAATCTTATTTTGGAAATTTCTATTTATAATAACTTATATATAGAACACCCAATTTATTTTCATATTCAATTTAACTTCTATTTAAACAAATTCGAATTAATCGAATTCAAATCATAAATCCTTACGGATTTATTTTAGTTCAATTTATATTCTGAACATCAGAATAAACTCCATCGTTTATTTCTTTAAAACGATTTCCCCATTTCTATTTTTAAATTCACATTTGAATTTAAATATTCAAATTATCGAATGATAATTTTTCCCACTACATTTATAAACCCCGTTTATAAATTCAGTTTAATTCAATTCCCTGATTATCCAATGAAAATCATTCCATTTCATTTATAAACACCATTTATAAATTTACTTAAATTTCCTGTGTTATCTAATTTATAAATTAAATACTTGTTTTATTTATTTTAAAAAAAGTTAATATCTTTATAGTCTATTCAAAATTCAAATTCTATTTTAAAAAAATAGAATTTTCCTTTTTAAATCTCAAAACCATATTTACGATATTTTATAATTCAACATTTAGGCCCAGTGATATTTCAAACATCCAAAATACCAAATTATCAAATCACGGGTTTTTCTAACACATCATATAAAATAACACATATGAAATCAAACAAATGATAACATTTTTGAGGAATCCAGTTGGATCTCTCCAACCCGTTTTACTACATCCACAAACGTCAGTCAACTTAAGTAATACCCATCGTGCTTCGAGGCAGGATATCACGGTATAGAAGGTCATCCACTATCATTGCGTGGGGTGTATAGGGTCATCCGCTAATGATACCGCGGGCATCCGCTGATGGTACTACGGGAACTATCCAATCACCAATATATTTATATATATAATAACCACAAACACCATGCCTATATAACTAATATATTTATAATATAGCCACAATAAAATTTCAACGCATCCAAACAACCAATAGAAAATAATTTTTAACTAATAAAAATAAATCTACGTGAAATTTACTCATCGTGATTTTAATTTGCCGAGTACCCCATTTAAGCCTATTGTATAGATTTCACGATTCCTTCATACCTCTGTTTTCCAATGTAGACAACATAAATATATTTCAGTTATTGAACTAGAGTAATTTAATTTTAATGATATAAAAAAATTCTAACCTTTTCTAAATTTCAAACTTAAATTATTAGTTTACAATTAATATTTGTTACTAGTTAATTATACATGATTGAACAAATTTCTTTATTAATCACTAACTGCACAATTCATTTTCCATATAAATAAAAATTAAAAACTAAAATATACCTTAATCACGCTTTTAACTTCTTATTGAACAAAATCCTTATTGTCCACGTTTTAACCATTCACCACCTTCACCTCATAAGAACTACCTACACAAACCCTTACAATCCCCTTCCAGCCTTCCTTAGTTCAATCATTCCAAAAATAAAACTGCACTTGACCCCAAATTCAACATCAGAAAGTCGAACTTTAATTGACCATAAACAACTTTGTCCTTGTCTTTGGCAATCAGTAGCAAAACTGGCTCAACAAGCTAACGTCGCTCCACAGAACCCCATCTGAAACCACTGTCGCATTCCAAACATCTAACTCGTGCACCCTATCCCGCTGAAATCCCTAACAACAATCGTGACTTTCACCCATCCATACAACATTCAAACTTCATATTTTCCTCATTGAAAATCCATGTTTGAACACAACGAACACCATTTCCACTTTCAACGCAAATCTGAATTTCCCAAATTTGAACTTCCTAGTTTTGACATAGCCTTCAGCCCAACTATACAGGACAGTATTCGAATTCTTCCCCTTTGTCTTCTCTCTGTTCTCATCCCAGCCGAGCCTAACGTGTTGACCCAAACAAATTTTGACATCTTGAACTCCCCTTGCAGGTTGCGATACTTAATTGTGTTGAATCTCCACAAAATCTTCCTACCAGCGCGCCTTGGTGCGTTAAGTTCTCCAGAAACCCTCAACGTTGTCGCGAACCCCCAAAATCACGAACTCCGACCTCGCTTCCTTATTGTATCAAGCTACAAAAAACTCGCGTTGGCCCTGAGCGGAGGGTTACTGAAATGAAAAGGAGGGCTTGAAGAGTTAGATCTTGATTCCCCTTTTATTATTTTGGAATTCGATTTTTCATTTGTTGGAGGATTCAGGGAAATACAGCTTTATTACTTTGCAAATAATATGAAGGAAGCGACATCTTTCTTACAGAGGGAAAATTAGAAAGGGGAAACACTCTTTTATTTTGGATTTATGAAATTAAAAAAAAATGAGGAGCGACATTTATTTTCCTGAACCTCTCGAATTGTAGAAAAAATGAAAATAGCGATGATATATAGATGGAGAATCTTAAGCCTGAAGGAATAGTCCTGCCCGTTATGTAGGTAGATATAGGTTAAGTACATTGTTATTAAATACGATTTGATTTTGATTTAACTGTGATTTGATCTCATATTTAATACGATTCGATATAAAGCGATTTTTATTCTTTTCAGATGGATATCGATTTGATTTCAAACCTATCCACAATCAAATATCTCGGGGTTCACAATTAAAAAACATGAACCGCTATTTTAGTGTAGCGACCATCGTTCCTATGTAATAACGATGTTATGAGCTTATCAGAATATATTCGGAAATTAAATTTGAACATATATGCCAAATTAAATTAATATAATATAATTTAAATTCGAAAACTACAAATTCTTTGATAATAAATTATTATTTATTATCGTATATATCAAATAAAATTCCTACTTATCATCTGAATCCTTTTGATTCAGTTTTTAACTTCGATTTCGATTATATTTCGAATTATAATAATTCTATATATTCTAAATTAAATTATATTCGATTATTAAATCGATAACTCAAAATATAAAAATTAATTTATATTATCAACTAAATATTTAAAACAAATACTAAATATTTAAAATTAATAGACCAAAAATCCGGGTCGTTACACTTATATATTTAGTAAGATTAACAAATCATCATTGCAGTAGTAAAGTGGTTATATGATATCTTAATAGTGCATGCAGGGTTAGGGCAGGACAGCCGAGTCCCGACCCAAGACTCTAGATCCGAAGCTCTCAAGAATGGGACAGATCTACCGATCCGACAACCCATTGGAGAGGGTCTAAACGAGCAAAAATAGGGGCGGGTCTACAGGGTTTGGACTCTTGACATGCGCCAATGCCATCTCCAGTGGCTGAGAGAAAAGTATGTATATATAATAGACTTAATTTAAGTATAACGATAGAATATACATTTCTTAATGCAACAAAGATAAAGTTAAATTAAAATCTATTGTAACATTTTAAAGAAAAAGAAATCTATTGTAATATATATATATATTTTAAAAATAAGGTCAATATGCTTTTGTGTTTTAGGTTTTGTCCTACATTATACTATATGTCAAACTCAAGTTCAAAGCGTATACATATAGAACCATATATGTAATGACCAATCTCTGAAATGAATAAAAACATTCTCCCTCTAATGGCTTATGATCTTCTTATAAGCTATTGTTATATTTATTCCACAACACCTTATTAGCATGACCTCTAAACAATAAGTACCTTCTCAGATTTAATTCTGTTATGTATTTATTCTTCTTTATATGTATATATACATATCTATTACCTCTTAAGCATCAAATTCTTTGCAATTCTAAAATCAACATACTTGGTGATGAGTTTCAGATCTGGTAACTATGATTTAATTATTTGTAGATCTGATATATATATATATCATTTTTGTATCTGTTGATTTGTTTCTTGCAAATCTTTCATATATGATATATTGAGTTTATATCTAATTGATTTTCAGTTTTTTCTACCTAACAAGCATTGACTGTAAAATAATTAAGAATGTGAATTTCTTAAAGTTTGAAACCAATAATCTTTGAACTTGAAGTTGTAATTTTTTTAAATTAAGACTTTGTACTTGTATGAACTAGCCATCTCCATATGTTAATGGCAAAAAATGTCGTAACACCCAAAAATTCTTCGTTACTTACAGAATTACATTCATATAAGTGTAGAAAGTAGTAAATAACACAATAGATTTATAGTGGTTTGGTCCTGTGTGGAGCCTACGTCCACTTTGGAAGAGTCGCTGATATCTTATTCAAAATAATAAGTTACAAGCTTGAGACTATCTCATGACATCCTTGTACAAACATTTACAAGTATTTTGATGTTATAATTATCATATATGAATATTATGAAAAAGTCGCTTTTGTACTTCTTGATCTTCTTCAAAGTACGAATGTCATTAAAGATGTCGCTTGGAGCTCTCAAGAGGTGTCAAATCAGCCAATTTCCAACTCTTGTAATAAATGAGTTTTGGTGTATTTGTAGTGGAGTGGTTAGGTAGGAGTAGGTAGGATTTGGGGCCCGCACAGTAGAAAATCGCATCCTAGAGCAACGCACAACCGAAAATCGCCTCACCTAAGGCTGGGAGAAGAAGAATCGCATCTCCATATGGGATGTGATTTTCGCGTCCTAAGTGATGCGGAAATCACATCCCGAAGGGGTTCTATGTAACTCGAGTAGGTGGGCGCCTCGTGCCTTGCATGCACACGGTCATCGCATCCTTCGGACACGATGGCATAGCATTAGGGGGATGCGATAATATTGCATCCGAGGGATGCAATATTATCACATCGGATAGATGCAATGTCATCGCATCATGGGGATGCGATAATATCACATCCGAGGGATGCGATGTTATCGCATAGAGGGATGTGATGCGAGGATGGTATGATACAAAGGGGGGTGTTGGCTCGTTGCGTAGAGTGATGCGAGCAATGTGATGCGATGGTAGGGATGCGAGCCGTGTGATGCGAGGTGAGGGATGTAAGGCGATGCGAGCTTTGGTGATGCGATGTGGTTGTTTTGAAGAGTTATGAGGTCATCGCTCACTAAATCTCTCCTCGGTTGGAATCTTCAACACCTTGGCAACACGTCGAGCTTTATTACCGCGCGACGTGTTGAGTCGAGTGAGTCTTGTATACTTTTGGTAACCGGACTAAAAAGTTGGTTAACATTTGCCTCCCAAAGTACGTCTAGTCCTGGCAGGATGTGCTTTGTGTTGGGAAGTCATTATGGGGGTAGCGTGAAGCTTTCTGTTTGTTGAGAATTTGGTTCGTTGGTAACTTGTCTAAGCATCTAACCCATGTCTTATTCATGAATTTTAAAGGTTAGTCGTCGACCCTCCCTTACATTTTAGGCGTAAGTGAGTTGTTGTCAACGTATGTCGCGTGTACGCTCACAAATTTTTGTATGGTTTTAGGCGACGCGATCACAGTTTGCAAATAAAACATAGTGAGAGAATACGGTGTAGAGGCATATATGTATAAACATATATATATATATATATATATATATATATATATATATATATATATATGTGTGTGTGTGTATGTGTGTGTGTATGTGTGCACGTTTCGTTCATATGCGCCTATATATACTCATATCAATATATACATATATATATATATATACGTATATATTTTATTTCTCTTTTTGTATATATATATCCAAAACACAGCAACACCTGGAAGCAGAAGCTTGTCAGCACTCATCATCCTAGTCCGGCTCAAGTAACAGCACTAGCCTAGGGAAAACAAGCTTGAGACATCTTCAGAGTCAACCCCTTCCAAGACCACAGATCTGCCGAAAGCACCCGACCATGATTTACAACAGACGACCGACCGCTCGACCAAACTGATTCGCTATGGAATTCGTTAATAAACGATAACATTTATTAAATAAATTATAAAGTTTTTTTTATATATTTTGAAATTGTTTAACCCAAAATTGTAAATATTGAGTTTAATATATATTTCAGTTTATTCTGAAGCCGTGTAATATTTTATTTGGAGAGATACGATAATAATAATTTATTTTTATTGAATTGTCTTGGATTTAATTATATTTTATCAATATTATATAGGCTTTAGAAATAACCAAAAACATACAAAAAAAACAAATGAAATACTTCACGCTTAAGGAAATAAGGAAACCGTACTCTCTAGCTTCTACCGACTTTCCTTTTTGCTCTGCTACTCTACGTACTGAAAGGAAAATTCATTCAACTATCCTAATGAAATGAAACTTCGTCTCAGCTGTCTAAAACCTAAGGAAGGGATGTTGTTTTTATCCGAACTGATTTCGCATATAAATACCCATCCATCATTCTTTCTTCGGTATCAAATTTTCTTCCCCAGCAAAACAAATACACATGCCTGCTCCATTCTTTTTCCTCGTTCAGCAGGCACAAAGGAAATCAAAAAGCGAATTTCATTTCACAAAATAATAAACACATGAGCCTCTTAACTCCAAAATGGTTCGGCTGCTTTACTACTGGCGTCGCATCAGTTCATCAGGATGGTGGCAGGGTTGTACAGTTCTTGGATAGGAGCTGGGCGTTCGGGGACTATTATCGACAGAGAGCGGCATCGAAAGGGACGTGGTTCACAGCATAGTGGGAGGAGGCTGCAGCGCATAGGATGGAAAAGTCCGATCAATCGGTGATCTTCGAGGGAGGTGCGCGGTGGATGTTGAATCTTGGGGGCTCGGTGGGTTTATGTTCGAAGCAGCGTGTGTAACACCCCACATCCGTTAAGGTCACTCACAAAGGGAATGCTTTAACTTCAATGGAGCATTATGGGTACCGAACAAAAATATTACTAGACAAACATATATAAAACAGCGGAAGGTAAAGTAGTACTTCAAATCATTTATTAAATATAATTGTTTACAATAAAAGCCCATCAATTTCCAATACCCAATTACGTAGCTAAAATATCTGTCTTGCTCAAAAACAAAGAAGCATAAAAATAAGTTGTAATATTCCCCAATAAAACAAAGCAAGCCATAGCCAAGAGAGATCCAAGCCATACATGAAAGAGCCTGGGAGCTTGGTAACATCCGAACTAAGCTGTATTTCCACCCTGCAAACCTGGGGGGGGAGGGAATGGAAGAAAAAGAGGCGAAACAAAACGGGTCAGTCATAAAGACTGAGTAAGTCCTAGTGACTTTCAGCATAAAAATAGGTAAAGATAACATGGCATGAATAAACTGGAAGTAAACATAAGCATGATGACAAGCTAAGCTATAGGCACGATAACTAAGAATAACATCATATGATTTTTGTCAAGTATAACATCGCAAGGTTACCATTCAAGATAGACTAAGCATAATTTCACAAGATTTTTATCAAGCATCGCAAGATTTCTCTGCTTCACCATTAAAACATTTCTATGATATCTATTTCCTCTGCACCACCCGTACTAGTATCCTAACCCGTGTCATGTGTTGACTATAAAATGATCCCTTGCCCAATGTCATGAAATGACCCATTACTTGGTCCCACGAAACGATCTATTAATCGATCGGCTCCCTACAAGTCCTAGCTCATTCATGTTCTATTGCATATGGCCCTATCACGAATGTAGTTACCTGTGCTGAGTCCACTATAGGGTGTATCAAGCCCTAGGATGCCAACCCCTGACACGAATCAAGCACGCACAGTGTAAACCCACTGATGCCCAATGTCTACTTTTTCAACTCCGGACTACGTGCATGACCATAGTCCGCCTGAACCTACGCTGGCGCACCAACTCAGCCGTCGTTCTGGTCGCTTACAATCAGCCCAGTAATCATGCCCCACCTTGCCTTATTCCAGGGTACCATGATACATCTAGTGGGTTACAGCTGAAATGGACCACGTAACTAGGGTTTCCGTCCAACAGGTTAAGCGATGTCATTTAATTCGTAACTTAACCCTTATCAGTCTAGCATGTCAAGTTGGTTAAGTTGTCATTCAAGTTCGTGGCTTAACCCGCCTACGTGTCATGTCAAATTGGCTAAGTGTTGTCGTTCGAGTTCATGACTTAGCCATAACAGATCATTGTGTCAAATTGGTTAAGTATATTCAAGAGGTTCATGACTTAACCCTACCAAATCATCGTGTCAAATTGGTTAAGTATATTCAAGCGATTCATGACTTAACCCTACCAAATCATCGTGTCAAATTGGTTAAGTTTATTCAAGCGGTTCATGACTTAACCCACACATTCATGTCATATCGGTTAAGTGTCATCAATCAATTCAAGTTAACTTAACCCACCCACTTGTCATGTTATTTTGGTTAAGTGTCATTAGTCTAGTCATATTACTTAACTTTTCCATTCTTAGCATGTCTATTTATTGGCATTAATTAATGCATCAACCACTCACATTAGACCTGTTGTTGCGGTCACTGGATATGTCAGGCGGTTCCGGGCAGAATTACACTATAACTCAGTATAACCTCGGGTTTAGGCACGATAAGACTAACTTCTCACATTGGATCTTATTATTCGCAGTCACTGGATATGCCGGGCGGTTCCGGGCAGAATTACACTGCAAACTCAACCTAACCTCGAGTTAGCTATGTTCACGTTCGTGTTCATATTCATATTCATGTTCATGTTTCAACCACGTTCATATTTCCAGTTCTATGCCAATTATCAAATTCATAATTCACGTTTTTGCCCTAAAACGTATTCCAAATTATTATCATAATTCACTATAAGGTTATGCCAAGTTATAGCCTTTTATTTACAATACATGCCAACTACCTAAAGCCCAACTTAGGCTCGTTCATATTAAACCTCTACCAAGTAATAAATTATCATATATGTTTCAACTCCAAATTTTACATAATTAACATATGCCCAAGTTCTAGATTACATGTCAGTTTTACATATGCCCAATTCATACCAAATTTACATATGTTCAGTTCATGCCGTTTTGCATGTATGCCAAATTTATGCCAATTTACACATATACCATGTTTATAAAGCTATGCTCAATTTATACAGATCAATTTTTATACCCAAAATTACATGTATACCACGTTTACACCAATTTACCCATAACGAGTTCTAGCCAAATTACATATATCAAGATCCATGTCAAATTACATATATCAATCCCAATCGCGCAATAACCATTATAATGCCAATACCCAAAATTTCCCCGTTTCATGTTAATGGTAAATTATCTCCAAACATCCAATTTTCATATTATGCCTTCGATTCCACCAAACACATATATTCCACTAGGAAATATTCCAATATTTCCCCCGTATACCATCACACGTATATCGTAGTTTAGGCCTAGGTCCGAAATTGACATATGTTCATCAAAAGAAAATAAATACAGGAAGGTAGAAGTTGCAATAAAAACAAGATCAGAGAGAAAACAGCATAAATCATCATGATAGGCATAAAGATTACAACTTGATGATAACATCATTACGAATCAAGAAAACTGCTGAATAGATCATAAACTTGACATGATCATAAGATAGACAAGTCTCAAAACTCAAGATTCAAGGAGCAACAGAAATAGATCAGAATCGATAAACATACTTAAATCCAATTCCACTTTATTCCATGGCCATATCATAATTAAATATTTAAATCTAAAAGTAACTAGAACTTATAGATCGTGGACTGAGAAGTTAAGATGCAGAAGTTGATTCTAGAAAGCAGTCGTTGAACGTTGAATCTCAATTTGATTGAAAATCCCCAATTTGAGTATCTTGCATTGCTTGAAGAAGAAGGTAGAAGAACTCTCTAGATTTGATTTATTTTTATTTGAATCTTTGAAGAAGAAGAAGAAGTCATGTCCATCAAGAATTTGTGCAGCATAAGGTTGGAGAAGAATGGTGCGAGGAGGAATGGGGATTAGGTGGGTTTATATAGGATTAGTAGAACGAATCTAGTCAGAAAACGTGTCTAAAAACATCAGAATGCACCCAGTCCAAAAACTGGGTTTCGTCACCAGGTCGACCATAGTGTCGATCTGATCCCTGGGAGGTCGACCATAGTGTCGACCCCCAGGTTGACCTGCTCCTGGGCGGGAAATTTCCCGCCCAACCCGCGCTGGGGTTTAAATTCGAATTTCGAATTCGAATTTGAATTTCGAGCTATTTTCGATTTTGAAAATTCCTGAAACTTCGGAGGGTCATATCTCCCTCATACGGACTCCGTTTTTTGAAAACTCGGACTCGATTTCATGTAGAATTCCGAGACGAACGCAATGGTGCAACCCGTTTTCCTTGATTCTTATTTTAAAATTTAATTTTGCCTTGATTCATGATCTTAATATGTTATTAAAACACAGGGTATTACATTCTCCCCTCCTTAAAGGATTTCTTCCCCGAAATCTCCAAGTTAAGAAGAATGTGTCCTACCATCCATCATCCATCTACTCAAAACATCATCCACAAGCAATCATTGTCCTTAAAAGATTTCTAATGCTGTATGAACATATGCAGAAAGTTTGTGAATATGTTCCTTATCTAATGCAAATGATCAGGCCTGATTGGTCTTCTTAATGCAAAATATGTTTAGTGCCATGAGTCCAATATGTATGCAAATAGTCCTATTCACATAAACATTATATGTGTGCACAAACATCCATCCATATGCAACATCCACATGATAACACATTCAATTTCATCTATAAACAAGTATAAACACTCATGCATATGCAATATGAAAGGTGACTGAGCCGATCTAGTGTCTAATGTGCGTGTATATGCATCCACTAGCAACCACTTACAACCACTTGCAACCATCAATCATAACATGTCTCAAACACATGTTTACACCCAATTGTTCCTACCTGAAGATATAGTCGAATGATAGAAGCAAGTAAAAACTTTGTGCCCATTAGGCAATGTCAAAACTGGAAATCTACGTCACATATATACTGATTAGGAGAAGAATTCCCTAAACACCTGCCCCGAAGACCGAAATCAACATCAGACTGATACCCAAAGGATTTCTCAACCCAACCAATATATATGTTTCTAGGAAACTAAGCATGATGGACTTCTTTTAGGTCACAAGAAATCCCTTCCTAAAACTAACCCATATTCTATAAAACCCAAAAGGTTTAGTCAACCCAACGAACACCTTCAAGTCCCAACATGTATTACTAACAGATGAGTCAAACTCCCTATGGGGTTTGCAACAGAAATAGGATTGAGAATAGGACCGAGAGGATATACTTAAAAGATAGCATGCAAGTAAGCTTTACAGGAAAAGAGGGATCAATGATATACTCTTAAAAAAATAGATATGATGCGCGTATCTAGTCTTCAATCTTCTAAGTCGCATTTCCTTGAGCTTAACTACATTGTGCTTTGACCGTCTTTAACTTCACAACTTCGTAGCTTCTTAATTCTTGTTTCCAAAATATGAGTTGGACCTCATTTCATGTTGCCTCTCGTTCCACTTTCACTTATTCTCCTTTTAGTATACTCGGCTCAAACATAACTGCGTACTCATGGTTTCATGTAAGCTCTCCAAAATTCACTAGTGAATCCTGGATCTCGTTTACTCACTATAAGGTATTCCACGTAGAAGAACTATCTCTTGAAAATAAACAGATGTCAACCATGTTGCCAGATGTACTTACTAAGGTGATTCTCTATAACTCATGCATAAGCGAAATGAACCATCCGCCCTAGTGGTGAACACTACTCGAGCGGATCAATAAATGTATCAAGAGATTCTAGGTAACTAAGCATGGCAGAACCCAAAGGGTTACACTAGACTTCGAGGGCATTACCAAGGCAAGTCAAGAGTCTAACTACCCTCTTTTCATACTCGAGAATGTATCATTTCTGGATAAGCACTCCATCCCTAGAATCAACCCATAGCCCAAAAACATAAGCATTACCTCTAAACTCAACATTTAGCATAGACATTCTCAAATCCAAATAAGTCATGAATAAATGAGCCGATTCCCCAACAGGATTTAAGACAAAAATGAGATCCTCTACCACGCTAGTACTAAGGTGCAAAGACTCAACTATCAAAGCAAAATTAAAAGGATGCGATGTACAAAAACAAAGTTCCCATGATATGATAGAAAAGAAAAGCTACACTTTTAACAGAACCGTTACCACCTCTCTTAGGTATGCTAGTAGTGAGAGCATAAAATTGCCCTCTCGACGATCTTGTTCTTAGGCTTGTTTTATTTATCCTCGTTCTTACTATCCTTGACAAGTTCCTCGAAAGCTATCTCCATCGCACAACAATCCTACAAAGCTTGAAATAAGATTAGTCCCAAGTAAAACTACTGCGGCTACAGATGGAGGTTGGGCACTTCTTTGCCCTCCGACTTGTGTCGTACACTTACAAAATTATGGCGAAAGAGAAAGAAAGAAGATATTCAAAGAGAGAATCAAAAGATAGTGCATATGGATTTGGGGAATATGCCCTTCGTAAAACAAAACTTTTCTTTAGAAAAATGCTTCTTTGTAAACGTTTTGAAAATAATTTCAGAAGGTTTTTAAAAGCTTTTGCCCAGTCTGGTAACCTTCTGCTCTGATACCAAATGTAACACCCCACATCCGTTAAGGTCACTCACAAAGGGAGTGCCTTAACTTCAATGGAGCATTATGGGTACTGGAACAGAAATAGTACAAGACAGACATATATAAAACAGCAGAAGGTCAAGTAGAAGTACTTCAAATCATTCATTAAATATAATTGTTTACAATAAAAGCCCATCAACTTCCAATACCCAATTACATAGCTAAAATATCCGTCTTTCCCAAAAACAAAGAAGCATAAAAATAAATTGTAGTATTCCCCAATAAAGCAAAGAAAGCCATAGCCAAGAGAGATCCAATCCATACATGAAAGAGGCTGGGAGCTTGGTAACATCCGAACTAAGCTGTATTCCCACCCTACGAACCTTGGGGGGGAGGGGGACGGAAGAAAAAGAGGCGAAACGAAATGGGTCATTCATAAAGACTGAGTAAGTCCTAGTGACTTTCAGCATAAAAACAGGTAAAGATAACATGGCATGAATAAACTGAAAGTAAACATAAGCATGTTGACAAGCTAAGCTACAGGCACGATAACTAAGAATAACATCATAAGATTTTTGTCAAGTACAACATCATAAGGTTCCCATTCAAGATAGACTAAGTATAATTTCGCAAGATTTCTATCAAGCATCGCAAGATTTCTCTGCTTCATGTAATGACCCGAAAATTTGGTGATCTTGGTTATCCGATATACAACACATATCGAACATCCAAGGATCGAAATTACCGAATAGTTAATGAAAGAAATTAGAGGGTGAGGAAAGTTAAGATAGAAACTTAGAATAGAAGAAGAAGAAGAACACAACATCAGAGTAACACGAACCTCACAGCGGAACGAATAACATATAATATATATAACATAACTTGAAATATACATCTGTACTTGAATATACATCATTATCAAAGTACAACACTTACAACACAGCAGAAATAACTATAGCTATATAATCCTGAAGCCCCCGCTCCAAGCTCTTCCAGTATATCTGTAAATCCTGACTACTTGACTGCCCGAACAAAATTGGGCACCCAAGAATTTAGGGAAAACAAAACAAAATAAACTCTGGGTCAGTCGTGGGATTGGTGTAAGTAAAACAGTTTAAAACAATTCAAGCAGGTAGATGATATCTCATAAGACCACACCGTATAACAGAACGGGTTTTTCCCTTATGAGAATCCAAATCATCTTTATATCAAAAAACCTTTTGATATTATAATAATGTCTATCAACCACAATATAATAATCATCTAGCAGAAATGCTTTCATCTCACGTTCTACATATATAGTATACAATCAAAACCGCAAGCATGTATTGGGTAATGGATTTCCAACTATGACAAGGTATGGAACCACCTTTCGCTAGTGTACCTCTAGAAAGGAATACACTGGGTTCAACAAGAACATCTTGCAACCCGGCCCCGACCACTCATTTCGCTTGAGTGTATCGAATGTATATCACCAACGGTTGGGATCAGCAACCGTTTCCCGAATGGGACAGCATCAACAATAGATTTTTAGAAATAACTCTAGATCAGGTGATTATACACCCTACTTCGGAGCGACCGACTTAGCCATTCTACCTGCCCGATTTCAGTCATTTATCGGATGTGAGGCTAGAAGCTACGCTTTATCATCACACCAGATTCACTTCGAATGTCACATCGTCAAATCCATCAAATCACCGATTGACGTCTACAACCATACATTACGTGTTAGCTAAAGAAGTTTCCTTCTCCGCTTCCACTCTTGGTACGGTTGAAGAAATCAATGTACGTGACCTTTCTGGAAATACTCTGTCAGGCATTCATCCATACAAGTCATCCAGGAACAGGATGAACCGAAGGCACCATTCAGTACATCCATCTTAAGCACTGTTATCTAAGACTTATACAATAGCCCTTGCACTTTACTCCGTCTTCAATTATCTTTGGCATATATGATTCACAATGCTTATGCCAATACAGAGTGGTTCTTTGGATAATAATCCAACTGGTCTCTCCATATTAACATCGTCAAAATGGTCAAAAACTTCGATAGTCGGTGAGTTAACTATCGAAGAAAAAAGTGTGCAAACATCGATATTATTTCCAGGAGGAAATTATATCGATCAATCATCATTCGACATTTATCTTCTTAGTTCATTTTTCATCTCCTGTTTCCCTATATTCAACATTCCTTATTTTCTAAATTTAGAAAACATATGTTATTACCATTGGAAAACATTTCCATTTCTTGTTTTCTATATCAGAAAACATTTCTGGTTCTTATTTGGAAAACATTTCCAAAACTCCTTCATTGGACTTAGACAGATGTTTAAAAAAACCATCGTGATGCCAACTCAAACCATTACGCTTACTAACTAAATTCCTTTAACCAACCTTCACTATCAAACCTTAACCATTCCTTAATTAAAAATGGAGTCAATCAATTTGGGGTATAATTACCTCTCAGACCTTAATTGAACAACGTTTCTAACCTTGAAATAGGCAAAGTTCACCTTTTAATTCTTTAACATATTACCTTACGTAACTCTCTTTCGAATCATCTCTATTCGATAATTCTTTCCTTCGAATAAAGTATATTCGATAACTCTATTCACTTAACTCTTTTGATTTAACTCTAACTCTATTCACTTAACTCCTATCGAATAAACTTGTAACAACCCGTAAAATGCGAGCCAGTTTGAAATTTTTATTTTGGCAATTTTAGCAAATTTTGATTATTTAAAATGAAATATTTTAAATAATATCGACGAGAAATTTATTTTGAATTGAAATTCGACGTATATATTATATACGTCGTCGTTAGAATATATAATAATTATATATATAATTATAAAAGGAATTGAAAATGGCGCGGTAGTTCGAAAATTCGATTTCTAATTTCAAATGAATATACAGAATTCAATATAAGTCAGAATTGAACGAAACAAGAAATATTTGAATCTGTATAACTATATCTTTGTAACGAAGTTAACAAACTGAGATTTCATTTTAGAAATGATAAGATATGTCCAGTTTAAAATTAGAAATAGTCGTTGTGGAATTTATATATATTTTTATATATATAAGGCCCTTAAAAATAGCAATTTTGCAAACGACCTCGGATTTTGACGAAACCAGTTGTGTTGGGTCCGTGATGTTAAGTTATTGCTAGGTTTCAAATTTCATAATTTTTCGAATCAATATGTGAGCGTGGCAAAGGAAAACGCGTTTGACCAGTTTCAGTTGATTTTAATCGACTGGAAATTGGCCATTTTTCTAACGGTCTCAGAATTCGACGAAACTAGTTTTGTTAGGACCGTATCGTCAATACGAAGCTAGAAAATATTTTTCTGGAATTTTTCTAGTTAGTATGCGACCCCGGTAATTTGAAATGTACGTTTAAAATTCAATATAGTGATTTAAATGTAAGTTCAATGGAAACTGATTGTAACTATCGAATCAGCTTGCGATACATATCCCATTGTGTTCAGAATGGGGGTTAAACGCTATGGACGGCAGGCGGTGGGCCTCGTTTCGAGGTCGTATGTAAAAGTCAACTTTTTTCGAATAAAATAATTAATTAAAAATAAAAGAAAAATATAATCCTTCTCTCCCCTCTATAACTCATCTGGCCCCCCGTTGAAATTTCATTTCAGACAAAAAAAAGAGAGAAAACCTAAATTAGATCGCGCCTCTCGTTCGAAGCACCCACCGCGCCGCCGCCTGCGCTCGCCATCGCCGGAGGTCGACCTCCCACCCCCAGTCGCCCCTCCACCTCGTCGAACCCCCCCCCCCCCGTGGCGCGCTTCTCTCCCCTGTTCGATTAAACCCCTCCCCTTCATCCAGCAACTCGCGAAGACCCGAAGCCCCCCCCAGATCGCAATCTCCGACATCTTCTCCCCCCAAGCTTCGACGAACAACGGCACCCCCCCTTCGCTGAAATCGGTTCGTTTTTATTTATTTTTTTTTTTTTTTTTTCTGTAAGTATTTTTAACTGTTTTTTTAAAGTATTTTTAACTGTTTTTTTAAAGTATTTTTAACTGTTTTTTTTAAAGTATATAGAACTGTTTTTTTAAAGTATATAGAACTGTTTTTTTAAAGTATATAGAACTGTTTTTTTAAAGTATATAAAACTGATTTTTATAAGTAGAAATTATAGATTTTTATCATTTTAAAGTTAAGTTTTTACTAATAAAAAGGTTTGATTTTTATTGGTTAAAAAGATTAGATTTTTCTTTTTCTCTTAAAGCTTTGATTTTTAATCATGAAAACATGATTTTTATTCGAAGGAATTTTGAATTCGTAGGAGGTAGAAAAAGTTTAGGATTTTGTTGTAGGAAAAATAAGATTTTTGATGAGATAAAAATTAGATCTTAGCGGCTTAAAAATATAATTTTTATATATTGAACTTCGAGATAAAAATAGAATTTTTATATATTGAACTTCGAGTTAAAAATATGATTTTTATATGTTGAACTTCGAAATAAAAATATGATTTTTATATATTGAATAGCGAAGTAAAAATTCGATTTTTACATAGGTGGTGAGCGGATAACGAAGGTGACAAAAAGGCGAGAACGAAGAAGCTTTATATCAAAGAAGAGTCAAGATGATTGGGTAGCTATCGGTGAGAATTTCTCACCTTTCAATTTAATTTTTCTAGTTATATATATATACTAGGATGCAGACGGTGTTTAGTAGCACCCGACACCCGTCCATAGACCATGGAATTGTTTGATTGGTTGTGTAGTTGGTTAGATTATTTGATTTGGATTTGATTGTTTTGGTGAAATTGAAATTGATGTGATTGATGTGTGAATGGCGTTGGCCTTCACTAGACCGGGGATAAGGCTAGGCCTCGTCCCGTTTCTAGTATCGTGCCGTTATGCCGCCGAAATTTTCTAAAATATGTTAGAAAATAAAAATATCATTTTATTGTGTAGATGAATTGAATAGAAATTCATAGGTTGAAATAAAATTTTTTATCGTTAAAAATATAATTTTTAACGTGGATGTGAATAAATGAATAGTTATAAACAAATCGGCCGATTTGTTTGTATATACACTGATTTGACTGATATTGATTGGGTCGATAAATTTCACACATCGCCCAACTGCACAAATAAAATCTGTGTTTGATTGTTTGAAACCCCACACGGGTGTTGGGATGAAATTTGAAGTTCACTCATCCCGATTGATTAAATATGTCGATCGATTGATTGACAGGCTGTTATAAGCGTTGAATATCTATATTTGATGCTTATACGGTGTAGTGCACTTTGGTTGATGGTTGATTATTTATCGTTGCTATTATATACATGTGTTGTATGGAAATCCATATAATTAATTTTATATGGTAATTGATTGGGCCTCATTCCAGTTTAGAAATGGAAATATTTGAAATAGAAATATTTGAAATAGAATATTTGAAAATATCAATATATGAAGCCGTGTTGATTAGATTGACGCCATTTTGACGTGAACGATATTTATATCGATTTTAAACGATTTCGAAACAAATTGAATTGAAAACGATTTCGAAACGAATTGAATTGAAAACGATTTCGAAATGAATTGAATTGAAAACGATTTCGAAATGAATTGAATTGAAAACGATTTCGAAATGAATTGAATTGAAAACGATTTCGAAGTGGATTGAATTGAAAGTGATTTCGAAGTGAATTGAATTGAAAACGATTTCGAAACGAATTGAATTGAAAACGATTTCGAAATGAATTGAATTGAAAACGATTTCGAAATGAATTGAATTGAAAACGATTTCGAAAGGAATTGAATTGAAAACGATTTCGAAATGAATTGAATTGAAAACGATTTCGAAATGAATTGAATTGAAAACGATTTCGAAATGAATTGAATTGAAAACGATTTCGAAGTGGATTGAATTGAAAGTGATTTCGAAATGAATTGAATTGAAAACGAATTCAAAGTGAATTGAATTGAAAGTGATTTCGAAATGAATTGAATTGAAAACGAATTCAAAGTGAATTGAAAGTGATTTCGAAGTGAATTGAATTGAAAGTGATTTCGAAATGAATTGAATTGAAAACGAATTCAAAGTGAATTGAAAGTGATTTCGAAAGGAATTGAATTGAAAGTGATTTCGAAAGGAATTGAATTGAAAACGATTTCGAAGTGGATTGAATTGAAAGTGATTTCGAAATGAATTGAATTGAAAACGAATTCAAAGTGAATTGAAAGTGATTTCGAAAGGAATTGAATTGAAAGTGATTTCGAAAGGAATTGAATTGAAAGTGATTTCGAAATGAATTGAATTGAAAACGATTTCGAAATGAATTGAATTGAAAACGAATTCAAAATGAATTGAAAGCAAATTGAAATGAATTCAAATTGAATTGAAATTTGAATTGAATAGAAATGAATTTTAAAACGAATTTATAGAGAAGAATTCAATTTTGCTTTGAATTGAGATGGAAGTTGAAATAGATTTTGAAACGAATTTTAAAACTATTTATATAATTCGTTTTAAATAGAAATCGACGAAGTATATATTATATACATTATATATATAATATAATGGCCTGAATAGAACGCGCCGCGCCGCGGCAGTTCGCGAATTTCGACCATTGATTTCAAATGGAAGTTACGGGAGATCCGACCGTCGGATTCTCCTAAAACCGGAACCGTTGGGTTCGTATCGAAAAGAGCTTTCTAGCGAATGTTAGAAATTTGAAATCTAACGGTTGGATTTGGAATTATGTCCAAATCAAATTGGAAAAAGGTCGCTATACGTGCAGTTCGATGGCCATTGGTGGAAATCGACTGTACGGGCCTTGATAAAATTATTAAAAATAGTAATAATTTGTGTAAAATCATAAGAAATGATTTGTGAAGATTTGGGATGAAAAACTCCATATTTGAAAAGATAAAAATAGTTTTTTATCGAAATGAACTAGTTTTGAACTAGAATTATAATTCTATTTATTTTTAAATAAATAAATTGAATTTGAAAAGGGTTTTGAAAATAACCAAAATTTCCAATGATTGCATTGGAGTGGATTTGAATCGAAATTGTCTTCGGAATATTTCGATGTTGAAATTCGTGATTATACAGATGTTGTTATGGAAATTTGAAAGATATATATTTATATCGTTATTTCCAATACGACATTTGTTAGTCGTAGGATTTGATATTGAATATAAGCCGATATATTTTCTATTCAGAGCCTTGTATTGAATATCGAATGTGATTTGGGTTTGTCGTGAATGGTGTCTTCACTAACACTGTTCTTGAACCCAGTTGAGAAAAGATTAAATCTTTTTATATAGATTTAATGAAGTGTACCAATTAAACGATATTTAATTGGAATTGAATTGGTATTGATTTTTGGGTTTATCGTGAACAATGTTTTAAATAACACTTGTTCTTTAACCCGATAATTAATGGAATGTGATTTTGGGTTTATCGTGAACCGTGTTTTAAATGACACTGATTCTTTAACCCAGTTAAAGATTAAAACTAAGTGGAGTTTTAATTAATCTTTAAATAGATTGAAAAGATCGAAAATGGAGTATCACCAGTTTTGCTCCAGGCGATAGTTAAATCTTTAATTAGATTTGAACGTGAAATGGTAATTGAATTTACCGATAACACTGTGGTGTTAGATATGAAGTATTACCAGTTTTACTTCATGGGATGAATAGGTTGGGATTGGGAAATAAAATAAATGATTACTTCGGTGTGGTTCGCTAATCCCGACTAGTTTGAATTGATATTCAAAGGAGATTAAAGAATAAATTCAAGAATTTATCTTTGATAAAATTAATGGGAACTTTTCCCAAAGTATAGGAATATTTGAATAAAAGAATATTCTGAATTGGAATAAGGCGTATGTTGTGTTTGTGTAACACTTTTATAATATATACGCGAGTTATTCAGAAAGACCGGGTTTATCCCATTCTGAATAACTGATTCGACGTGGTGTCGAAGATGAAGACGGTGGTCGAAGACCAGAAGTCTTCACGTCGTTTGGGTGATAACTGATGATCTTGATTGGGCTGTACACCCAAGAAGATGGAAACAGTTGGTGATCGTCCAGACGTACTTGGAGATCGATGGATATGCGGGGTACTAGGTGCCTCCGGTTTCGTTCAGACCCAGAACGGACTTGTAAATGGACTGTGTGTCTGACATTGGATTTTAGTCTGTGTGTTTGATTTCTATTAAATATATATCTGTTTGGCGGCGGAGAATTTATTCTCTTGCTTAACGCCCTTCTCTGAGACGTACGAGCTCAGGGGTTATATACTGATGGATATCAAACACATAGAGTGAATTGCCTGTGTGGCATGCCTAAGTGGCAATTGATCGAGGCTTCTGTTGAAAAGCAAAGTCTTGTGGTGATGATCAAAGCACGGCCTGTGTGGCACAGCTTTGTGTAACGTGAATTCGCGAGCCTCGCACCCCGGTTGTGAACCAAAAACGGGAGAGGACGTCAGGGAGGGCATGCGTTTCTTTCTAGCTAGAAGTGGCGTCAGTGGTTTTACACGCCCTGACGAGTTTGACTTATGTGGTTGTTGCTGTTGCGAGGCGCCTCGGTTATATCGGTTTCGGCCGATGCATTCTGGTCGGCAGACGGACCAGACTTACACCCTATAGGGTGGGGAAACGCATGTTCAGGGTTTAAGTTTAATCCACATCGGTGGACTGGCCCTGAGGATCCAAGGGTCACTCGAGCTCTGATCCTGAGGCTCGGGCTAGACAGTCTCGAATCGGTTGAGGACTATCTTTTGCCTCGGTTCATAGACGGAAATCCAATTTCCAAATACGTGACATTTGCGGTTTTATTTGTAGAGCCTAGTATGGCGACATAGTGGGATGGGGCACTTATGCCGCCTATGATTGATACTTATGATTTGAAGTTGTTTTATACACTATGCACTTAATATAGTATCAAATGATTTGTTTTAAACGTATCAAGCATTCTTGGCTATTATAAGGTAAAAACCCTATCCTCCGGCTTGCGATTGCATTGTGTGATGGGAACTGGGTCTTATAATAGCTTCATTTTTCTTTATTTAGCATTGCGCTGTTGGTTTTATGCACTGGTATTCTTGGGAGGAAACCCGTTCCGTGTTATACGGCGTGGTCCCTTGATTTACCTAATGATTTAAAATAAAGATTAATAACTGTTTTAGTTCTCACACCAGTCACATGACTGACCTGGAGTTTATTGTTTTAACCTAAACTCTGGGTGCCCCTATTTTGACACGGGCAGCTAGTAGTTTTGGTTTTGCAGATTTATATTCACAGGATCCTGGTTTACAGCTGGAACGATATCCGGAAAGCTTTGTATCCGTATATCTCCTTCTAGTTGTGTATTGTATTATTTTCCGCTGCTATGTAATGTAATTTAAATCTCTGATATTTATGTGCAATATTTATTTGTTTATACTCTGTATATTCTTGTAATCTGGTGCATTGTTGTAATATACAATGAAATGTTCTTTTATATGCGTTCTGTTGTGGCTTGTTCTCGAACTATCCGACGCTTTCCTTTAGGGGGAAGTTACGGGTCTTTACACGTGGTATCAGAGCTTTGGTTTACAAAGCTCAGAGAACAAGACACATTAGAATCATACGAAAGAATTCATCAGATATTGGATTAGTAATATCCAATTAGAATGACTCGTTAGAGATAGGATCAGTAGTATCCTAGAACGAGTGTGAAGAGTATATTTTTGAAAATGAAAACAAATTTTTGGTTTTGAAGATTTAAATCAATTATTCGTATTTGATTATCTATTTATATTGAGTTGGACAGTCCAGTATATAAAGATTTTGCGTATACGTCTGATCCACGTGTATTTGAAATTTTAATATATTGGATAGATATAGCATCGCACTCTAGTCGCCCGAAGATGATATTGATGATAGCGATCGCATCATCAACATTTATGTTCGAGTTTTGAAGGTGTGATTTTCTATATATTTCCATTAGGCTGGTGTGAGAACCAAAACTTATATATAGCTAGAATACATTGTTGTAAATTGGCATCAAAAACATGATTTTTGTATATGTATCAAAATTATGAATTTGAAATGATAATTCACTAATTGATTGATGTTTGTGTTGTTTGTTTATTTCTTTGATAATTTTGAACCATTATGCCTAATATAACCAAATATTGAATGATATTGAAAATTGGTTGCATTTGCTTGCATATACATATATATCATTGAACAGGTCATAGCAAGGAGGCTAGAGCTGAGAATAAAATTTGTTTGCCCGACAAATAGGTACATGTTTACTACATAATTTACTGTTTTGTTTGGGTGATGATGATTTTATGAGCCTATTGGCTAGCCGCTTGGCTTTTTCTTTTTCTTTTTGAGATCTGAAGGACCGGGGAAGCTATTTGAAATTCCCCGATGCTCCCATTGCAGGGGAGGTTATGGCGAAATTTTTCGAAAATTTAGGGTGTTAGCCAAATTTTTGAAATTTTGAAAATTCTCAGAAACTAAAGAGTTGGAGAATGGAAGCCAGGTCGAGCGTAGAGTTGATTAATCAAACCACTTTCGACTTTGTTCCTTTTCGGGGACGAAAAGTTTTAAGTGGGGGAGATTGTAACAACCCGTAAAATGCGAGCCAGTTTGAAATTTTTATTTTGGCAATTTTAGCAAATTTTGATTATTTAAAATGAAATATTTTAAATAATATCGACGAGAAATTTATTTTGAATTGAAATTCGACGTATATATTATATACGTCGTCGTTAGAATATATAATAATTATATATATAATTATAAAAGGAATTGAAAATGGCGCGGTAGTTCGAAAATTCGATTAATAATTTCAAATGAATATACAGAATTCAATATAAGTCAGAATTGAACGAAACAAGAAATATTTGAATCTGTATAACTATATCTTTGTAACGAAGTTAACAAACTGAGATTTCATTTTAGAAATGATAAGATATGTCCAGTTTAAAATTAGAAATAGTCGCTGTGGAATTTATATATATTTTTATATATATAAGGCCCTTAAAAATAGCAATTTTGCAAACGACCTCGGATTTCGACGAAACCAGTTGTGTTGGGTCCGTGATGTTAAGTTATTGCTAGGTTTCAAATTTCATAATTTTTCGAATCAATATGTGAGCGTGGCAAAGGAAAACGCGTTTGACCAGTTTCAGTTGATTTTAATCGACTGGAAATTGGCCATTTTTCTAACGGTCTCAGAATTCGACGAAACTAGTTTTGTTAGGACCGTATCGTCAATACGAAGCTAGAAAATATTTTTCTGGAATTTTTCTAGTTAGTATGCGACCCCGGTAATTTGAAATGTACGTTTAAAATTCAATATAGTGATTTAAATGTAAGTTCAATGGAAACTGATTGTAACTATCGAATCAGCTTGCGATACATATCCCATTGTGTTCAGAATGGGGGTTAAACGCTATGGACGGCAGGCGGTGGGCCTCGTTTCGAGGTCGTATGTAAAAGTCAACTTTTTTCGAATAAAATAATTAATTAAAAATAAAAGAAAAATATAATCCTTCTCTCCCCTCTATAACTCATCTGGCCCCCCGTTGAAATTTCATTTCAGACAAAAAAAAAGAGAGAAAACCTAAATTAGATCGCGCCTCTCGTTCGAAGCACCCACCGCGCCGCCGCCTGCGCTCGCCATCGCCGGAGGTCGACCTCCCACCCCCAGTCGCCCCTCCACCTCGTCGAACCCCCCCCCCCGTGGCGCGCTTCTCTCCCCTGTTCGATTAAACCCCTCCCCTTCATCCAGCAACTCGCGAAGACCCGAAGCCCCCCCCAGATCGCAATCTCCGACATCTTCTCCCCCCAAGCTTCGACGAACAACGGCACCCCCCCTTCGCTGAAATCGGTTTGTTTTTTTTTTTTTTTTTCTGTAAGTATTTTTAACTGTTTTTTTAAAGTATTTTTAACTGTTTTTTTAAAGTATTTTTAACTGTTTTTTTTAAAGTATATAGAACTGTTTTTTTAAAGTATATAGAACTGTTTTTTTAAAGTATATAAAACTGATTTTTATAAGTAGAAATTATAGATTTTTATCATTTTAAAGTTAAGTTTTTACTAATAAAAAGGTTTGATTTTTATTGGTTAAAAAGATTAGATTTTTCTTTTTCTCTTAAAGCTTTGATTTTTAATCATGAAAACATGATTTTTATTCGAAGGAATTTTGAATTCGTAGGAGGTAGAAAAAGTTTAGGATTTTGTTGTAGGAAAAATAAGATTTTTGATGAGATAAAAATTAGATCTTAGCGGCTTAAAAATATAATTTTTATATATTGAACTTCGAGATAAAAATAGAATTTTTATATATTGAACTTCGAGTTAAAAATATGATTTTTATATGTTGAACTTCGAAATAAAAATATGATTTTTATATATTGAATAGCGAAGTAAAAATTCGATTTTTACATAGGTGGTGAGCGGATAACGAAGGTGACAAAAAGGCGAGAACGAAGAAGCTTTATATCAAAGAAGAGTCAAGATGATTGGGTAGCTATCGGTGAGAATTTCTCACCTTTCAATTTAATTTTTCTAGTTATTATATATACTAGGATGCAGACGGTGTTTAGTAGCACCCGACACCCGTCCACAGACCATGGACTTGTTTGATTGGTTGTGTAGTTGGTTAGATTATTTGATTTGGATTTGATTGTTTTGGTGAAATTGAAATTGATGTGATTGATGTGTGAATGGCGTGGGCCTTCACTAGACCGGGGATAAGGCTAGGCCTCGTCCCGTTTCTAGTATCGTGCCGTTATGCCGCCGAAATTTTCTAAAATATGTTAGAAAATAAAAATATCATTTTATTGTGTAGATGAATTGAATAGAAATTCATAGGTTGAAATAAAATGTTTTATCGTTAAAAATATAATTTTTAACGTGGATGTGAATAAATGAATAGTTATAAACAAATCGGCCGATTTGTTTGTATATACACTGATTTGACTGATATTGATTGGGTCGATAAATTTCACACATCGCCCAACTGCACAAATAAAATCTGTGTTTGATTGTTTGAAACCCCACACGGGTGTTGGGATGAAATTTGAAGTTCACTCATCCCGATTGATTAAATATGTCGATCGATTGATTGACAGGCTGTTATAAGCGTTGAATATCTATATTTGATGCTTATACGGTGTAGTGCACTTTGGTTGATGGTTGATTATTTATCGTTGCTATTATATACATGTGTTGTATGGAAATCCATATAATTAATTTTATATGGTAATTGATTGGGCCTCATTCCAGTTTAGAAATGGAAATATTTGAAATAGAAATATTTGAAATAGAATATTTGAAAATATCAATATATGAAGCCGTGTTGATTAGATTGACGCCATTTTGACGTGAACGATATTTATATCGATTTTAAACGATTTCGAAACAAATTGAATTGAAAACGATTTCGAAACGAATTGAATTGAAAACGATTTCGAAATGAATTGAATTGAAAACGATTTCGAAATGAATTGAATTGAAAACGATTTCGAAATGAATTGAATTGAAAACGATTTCGAAGTGGATTGAATTGAAAGTGATTTCGAAGTGAATTGAATTGAAAACGATTTCGAAACGAATTGAATTGAAAACGATTTCGAAATGAATTGAATTGAAAACGATTTCGAAATGAATTGAATTGAAAACGATTTCGAAAGGAATTGAATTGAAAACGATTTCGAAATGAATTGAATTGAAAACGATTTCGAAATGAATTGAATTGAAAACGATTTCGAAATGAATTGAATTGAAAACGATTTCGAAGTGGATTGAATTGAAAGTGATTTCGAAATGAATTGAATTGAAAACGAATTCAAAGTGAATTGAATTGAAAGTGATTTCGAAATGAATTGAATTGAAAACGAATTCAAAGTGAATTGAAAGTGATTTCGAAGTGAATTGAATTGAAAGTGATTTCGAAAGGAATTGAATTGAAAACGATTTCGAAGTGGATTGAATTGAAAGTGATTTCGAAATGAATTGAATTGAAAACGAATTCAAAGTGAATTGAAAGTGATTTCGAAAGGAATTGAATTGAAAGTGATTTCGAAAGGAATTGAATTGAAAGTGATTTCGAAATGAATTGAATTGAAAACGATTTCGAAATGAATTGAATTGAAAACGAATTCAAAATGAATTGAAAGCAAATTGAAATGAATTCAAATTGAATTGAAATTTGAATTGAATAGAAATGAATTTTAAAACGAATTTATAGAGAAGAATTCAATTTTGCTTTGAATTGAGATGGAAGTTGAAATAGATTTTGAAACGAATTTTAAAACTATTTATATAATTCGTTTTAAATAGAAATCGACGAAGTATATATTATATACATTATATATATAATATAATGGCCTGAATAGAACGCGCCGCGCCGCGGCAGTTCGCGAATTTCGACCATTGATTTCAAATGGAAGTTACGGGAGATCCGACCGTCGGATTCTCCTAAAACCGGAACCGTTGGGTTCGTATCGAAAAGATCTTTCTAGCGAATGTTAGAAATTTGAAATCTAACGGTTGGATTTGGAATTATGTCCAAATCAAATTGGAAAAAGGTCGCTATACGTGCAGTTCGATGGCCATTGGTGGAAATCGACTGTACGGGCCTTGATAAAATTATTAAAAATAGTAATAATTTGTGTAAAATCATAAGAAATGATTTGTGAAGATTTGGGATGAAAAACTCCATATTTGAAAAGATAAAAATAGATTTTTATCGAAATGAACTAGTTTTGAACTAGAATTATAATTCTATTTATTTTTAAATAAATAAATTGAATTTGAAAAGGGTTTTGAAAATAACCAAAATTTCCAATGATTGCATTGGAGTGGATTTGAATCGAAATTGTCTTCGGAATATTTCGATGTTGAAATTCGTGATTATACAGATGTTGTTATGGAAATTTGAAAGATATATATTTATATCGTTATTTCCAATACGACATTTGTTAGTCGTAGGATTTGATATTGAATATAAGCCGATATATTTTCTATTCAGAGCCTTGTATTGAATATCGAATGTGATTTGGGTTTGTCGTGAATGGTGTCTTCACTAACACTGTTCTTGAACCCAGTTGAGAAAAGATTAAATCTTTTTATATAGATTTAATGAAGTGTACCAATTAAACGATATTTAATTGGAATTGAATTGGTATTGATTTTTGGGTTTATCGTGAACAATGTTTTAAATAACACTTGTTCTTTAACCCGATAATTAATGGAATGTGATTTTGGGTTTATCGTGAACCGTGTTTTAAATGACACTGATTCTTTAACCCAGTTAAAGATTAAAACTAAGTGGAGTTTTAATGAATCTTTAAATAGATTGAAAAGATCGAAAATGGAGTATCACCAGTTTTGCTCCAGGCGATAGTTAAATCTTTAATTAGATTTGAACGTGAAATGGTAATTGAATTTACCGATAACACTGTGGTGTTAGATATGAAGTATTACCAGTTTTACTTCATGGGATGAATAGGTTGAGATTGGGAAATAAAATAAATGATTACTTCGGTGTGGTTCGCTAATCCCGACTAGTTTGAATTGATATTCAAAGGAGATTAAAGAATAAATTCAAGAATTTATCTTTGATAAAATTAATGGGAACTTTTCCCAAAGTATAGGAATATTTGAATAAAAGAATATTCTGAATTGGAATAAGGCGTATGTTGTGTTTGTGTAACACTTTTATAATATATACGCGAGTTATTCAGAAAGACCGGGTTTATCCCATTCTGAATAACTGATTCGACGTGGTGTCGAAGATGAAGACGGTGGTCGAAGACCAGAAGTCTTCACGTCGTTTGGGTGATAACTGATGATCTTGATTGGGCTGTACACCCAAGAAGATGGAAACAGTTGGTGATCGTCCAGACGTACTTGGAGATCGATGGATATGCGGGGTACTAGGTGCCTCCGGTTTCGTTCAGACCCAGAACGGACTTGTAAATGGACTGTGTGTCTGACATTGGATTTTAGTCTGTGTGTTTGATTTCTATTAAATATATATCTGTTTGGCGGCGGAGAATTTATTCTCTTGCTTAACGCCCTTCTCTGAGACGTACGAGCTCAGGGGTTATATACTGATGGATATCAAACACATAGAGTGAATTGCCTGTGTGGCATGCCTAAGTGGCAATTGATCGAGGCTTCTGTTGAAAAGCAAAGTCTTGTGGTGATGATCAAAGCACGGCCTGTGTGGCACAGCTTTGTGTAACGTGAATTCGCGAGCCTCGCACCCCGGTTGTGAACCAAAAACGGGAGAGGACGTCAGGGAGGGCATGCGTTTCTTTCTAGCTAGAAGTGGCGTCAGTGGTTTTACACGCCCTGACGAGTTTGACTTATGTGGTTGTTGCTGTTGCGAGGCGCCTCGGTTATATCGGTTTCGGCCGATGCATTCTGGTCGGCAGACGGACCAGACTTACACCCCATAGGGTGGGGAAACGCATGTTCAGGGTTTAAGTTTAATCCACATCGGTGGACTGGCCCTGAGGATCCAAGGGTCACTCGAGCTCTGATCCTGAGGCTCGGGCTAGACAGTCTCGAATCGGTTGAGGACTATCTTTTGCCTCGGTTCATAGACGGAAATCCAATTTCCAAATACGTGACATTTGCGGTTTTATTTGTAGAGCCTAGTATGGCGACATAGTGGGATGGGGCACTTATGCCGCCTATGATTGATACTTATGATTTGAAGTTGTTTTATACACTATGCACTTAATATAGTATCAAATGATTTGTTTTAAACGTATCAAGCATTCTTGGCTATTATAAGGTAAAAACCCTATCCTCCGACTTGCGATTGCATTGTGTGATGGGAACTGGGTCTTATAATAGCTTCATTTTTCTTTATTTAGCATTGCGCTGTTGGTTTTATGCACTGGTATTCTTGGGAGGAAACCCGTTCCGTGTTATACGGCGTGGTCCCTTGATTTACCTAATGATTTAAAATAAAGATTAATAACTGTTTTAGTTCTCACACCAGTCACATGACTGACCTGGAGTTTATTGTTTTAACCTAAACTCTGGGTGCCCCTATTTTGACACGGGCAGCTAGTAGTTTTGGTTTTGCAGATTTATATTCACAGGATCCTGGTTTACAGCTGGAACGATATCCGGAAAGCTTTGTATCCGTATATCTCCTTCTAGTTGTGTATTGTATTATTTTCCGCTGCTATGTAATGTAATTTAAATCTCTGATATTTATGTGCAATATTTATTTGTTTATACTCTGTATATTCTTGTAATCTGGTGCATTGTTGTAATATACAATGAAATGTTCTTTTATATGCGTTCTGTTGTGGCTTGTTCTCGAACTATCCGACGCTTTCCTTTAGGGGGAAGTTACGGGTCTTTACACGTGGTATCAGAGCTTTGGTTTACAAAGCTCAGAGAACAAGACACATTAGAATCATACGAAAGAATTCATCAGATATTGGATTAGTAATATCCAATTAGAATGACTCGTTAGAGATAGGATCAGTAGTATCCTAGAACGAGCGTGAAGAGTATATTTTTGAAAATGAAAACAAATTTTTGGTTTTGAAGATTTAAATCAATTATTCGTATTTGATTATCTATTTATATTGAGTTGGACAGTCCAGTATATAAAGATTTTGCGTATACGTCTGATCCACGTGTATTTGAAATTTTAATATATTGGATAGATATAGCATCGCACTCTAGTCGCCCGAAGATGATATTGATGATAGCGATCGCATCATCAACATTTATGTTCGAGTTTCGAAGGTGTGATTTTCTATATATTTCCATTAGGCTGGTGTGAGAACCAAAACTTATATATAGCTAGAATACATTGTTGTAAATTGGCATCAAAAACATGATTTTTGTATATGTATCAAAATTATGAATTTGAAATGATAATTCACTAATTGATTGATGTTTGTGTTGTTTGTTTATTTCTTTGATAATTTTGAACCATTATGCCTAATATAACCAAATATTGAATGATATTGAAAATTGGTTGCATTTGCTTGCATATACATATATATCATTGAACAGGTCATAGCAAGGAGGCTAGAGCTGAGAATAAAATTTGTTTGCCCGACAAATAGGTACATGTTTACTACATAATTTACTGTTTTGTTTGGGTGATGATGATTTTATGAGCCTATTGGCTAGCCGCTTGGCTTTTTCTTTTTCTTTTTGAGATCTGAAGGACCGGGGAAGCTATTTGAAATTCCCCGATGCTCCCATTGCAGGGGAGGTTATGGCGAAATTTTTCGAAAATTTAGGGTGTTAGCCAAATTTTTGAAATTTTGAAAATTCTCAGAAACTAAAGAGTTGGAGAATGGAAGCCAGGTCGAGCGTAGAGTTGATTAATCAAACCACTTTCGACTTTGTTCCTTTTCGGGGACGAAAAGTTTTAAGTGGGGGAGATTGTAACAACCCGTAAAATGCGAGCCAGTTTGAAATTTTTATTTTGGCAATTTTAGCAAATTTTGATTATTTAAAATGAAATATTTGAAATAATATCGACGAGAAATTTATTTTGAATTGAAATTCGACGTATATATTATATACGTCGTCGTTAGAATATATAATAATTATATATATACTTATAAAAGGAATTGAAAATGGCGCGGTAGTTCGAAAATTCGATTAATAATTTCAAATGAATATACAGAATTCAATATAAGTCAGAATTGAACGAAACAAGAAATATTTGAATCTGTATAACTATATCTTTGTAACGAAGTTAACAAACTGAGATTTCATTTTAGAAATGATAAGATATGTCCAGTTTAAAATTAGAAATAGTCGCTGTGGAATTTATATATATTTTTATATATATAAGGCCCTTAAAAATAGCAATTTTGCAAACGACCTCGGATTTCGACGAAACCAGTTGTGTTGGGTCCGTGATGTTAAGTTATTGCTAGGTTTCAAATTTCATAATTTTTCGAATCAATATGTGAGCGTGGCAAAGGAAAACGCGTTTGACCAGTTTCAGTTGATTTTAATCGACTGGAAATTGGCCATTTTTCTAACGGTCTCAGAATTCGACGAAACTAGTTTTGTTAGGACCGTATCGTCAATACGAAGCTAGAAAATATTTTTCTGGAATTTTTCTAGTTAGTATGCGACCCCGGTAATTTGAAATGTACGTTTAAAATTCAATATAGTGATTTAAATGTAAGTTCAATGGAAACTGATTGTAACTATCGAATCAGCTTGCGATACATATCCCATTGTGTTCAGAATGGGGATTAAACGCTATGGACGGCAGGCGGTGGGCCTCGTTTCGAGGTCGTATGTAAAAGTCAACTTTTTTCGAATAAAATAATTAATTAAAAATAAAAGAAAAATATAATCCTTCTCTCCCCTCTATAACTCATCTGGCCCCCCGTTGAAATTTCATTTCAGACAAAAAAAAAAGAGAGAAAACCTAAATTAGATCGCGCCTCTCGTTCGAAGCACCCACCGCGCCGCCGCCTGCGCTCGCCATCGCCGGAGGTCGACCTCCCACCCCCAGTCGCCCCTCCACCTCGTCGAACCCCCCCCCCCCCGTGGCGCGCTTCTCTCCCCTGTTCGATTAAACCCCTCCCCTTCATCCAGCAACTCGCGAAGACCCGAAGCCCCCCCCAGATCGCAATCTCCGACATCTTCTCCCCCCAAGCTTCGACGAACAACGGCACCCCCCCCTTCGCTGAAATCGGTTCGTTTTTTTTTTTTTTTCTGTAAGTATTTTTAACTGTTTTTTTAAAGTATTTTTAACTGTTTTTTTAAAGTATTTTTAACTGTTTTTTTTAAAGTATATAGAACTGTTTTTTTAAAGTATATAGAACTGTTTTTTTAAAGTATATAGAACTGTTTTTTTAAAGTATATAAAACTGATTTTTATAAGTAGAAATTATAGATTTTTATCATTTTAAAGTTAAGTTTTTACTAATAAAAAGGTTTGATTTTTATTGGTTAAAAAGATTAGATTTTTCTTTTTCTCTTAAAGCTTTGATTTTTAATCATGAAAACATGATTTTTATTCGAAGGAATTTTGAATTCGTAGGAGGTAGAAAAAGTTTAGGATTTTGTTGTAGGAAAAATAAGATTTTTGATGAGATAAAAATTAGATCTTAGCGGCTTAAAAATATAATTTTTATATATTGAACTTCGAGATAAAAATAGAATTTTTATATATTGAACTTCGAGTTAAAAATATGATTTTTATATGTTGAACTTCGAAATAAAAATATGATTTTTATATATTGAATAGCGAAGTAAAAATTCGATTTTTACATAGGTGGTGAGCGGATAACGAAGGTGACAAAAAGGCGAGAACGAAGAAGCTTTATATCAAAGAAGAGTCAAGATGATTGGGTAGCTATCGGTGAGAATTTCTCACCTTTCAATTTAATTTTTCTAGTTATATATATATACTAGGATGCAGACGGTGTTTAGTAGCACCCGACACCCGTCCACAGACCATGGACTTGTTTGATTGGTTGTGTAGTTGGTTAGATTATTTGATTTGGATTTGATTGTTTTGGTGAAATTGAAATTGATGTGATTGATGTGTGAATGGCGTGGGCCTTCACTAGACCGGGGATAAGGCTAGGCCTCGTCCCGTTTCTAGTATCGTGCCGTTATGCCGCCGAAATTTTCTAAAATATGTTAGAAAATAAAAATATCATTTTATTGTGTAGATGAATTGAATAGAAATTCATAGGTTGAAATAAAATGTTTTATCGTTAAAAATATAATTTTTAACGTGGATGTGAATAAATGAATAGTTATAAACAAATCGGCCGATTTGTTTGTATATACACTGATTTGACTGATATTGATTGGGTCGATAAATTTCACACATCGCCCAACTGCACAAATAAAATCTGTGTTTGATTGTTTGAAACCCCACACGGGTGTTGGGATGAAATTTGAAGTTCACTCATCCCGATTGATTAAATATGTCGATCGATTGATTGACAGGCTGTTATAAGCGTTGAATATCTATATTTGATGCTTATACGGTGTAGTGCACTTTGGTTGATGGTTGATTATTTATCGTTGCTATTATATACATGTGTTGTATGGAAATCCATATAATTAATTTTATATGGTAATTGATTGGGCCTCATTCCAGTTTAGAAATGGAAATATTTGAAATAGAAATATTTGAAATAGAATATTTGAAAATATCAATATATGAAGCCGTGTTGATTAGATTGACGCCATTTTGACGTGAACGATATTTATATCGATTTTAAACGATTTCGAAACAAATTGAATTGAAAACGATTTCGAAACGAATTGAATTGAAAACGATTTCGAAATGAATTGAATTGAAAACGATTTCGAAATGAATTGAATTGAAAACGATTTCGAAATGAATTGAATTGAAAACGATTTCGAAGTGGATTGAATTGAAAGTGATTTCGAAGTGAATTGAATTGAAAACGATTTCGAAACGAATTGAATTGAAAACGATTTCGAAATGAATTGAATTGAAAACGATTTCGAAATGAATTGAATTGAAAACGATTTCGAAAGGAATTGAATTGAAAACGATTTCGAAATGAATTGAATTGAAAACGATTTCGAAATGAATTGAATTGAAAACGATTTCGAAATGAATTGAATTGAAAACGATTTCGAAGTGGATTGAATTGAAAGTGATTTCGAAATGAATTGAATTGAAAACGAATTCAAAGTGAATTGAATTGAAAGTGATTTCGAAATGAATTGAATTGAAAACGAATTCAAAGTGAATTGAAAGTGATTTCGAAGTGAATTGAATTGAAAGTGATTTCGAAATGAATTGAATTGAAAACGAATTCAAAGTGAATTGAAAGTGATTTCGAAAGGAATTGAATTGAAAGTGATTTCGAAAGGAATTGAATTGAAAACGATTTCGAAGTGGATTGAATTGAAAGTGATTTCGAAATGAATTGAATTGAAAACGAATTCAAAGTGAATTGAAAGTGATTTCGAAAGGAATTGAATTGAAAGTGATTTCGAAAGGAATTGAATTGAAAGTGATTTCGAAATGAATTGAATTGAAAACGATTTCGAAATGAATTGAATTGAAAACGAATTCAAAATGAATTGAAAGCAAATTGAAATGAATTCAAATTGAATTGAAATTTGAATTGAATAGAAATGAATTTTAAAACGAATTTATAGAGAAGAATTCAATTTTGCTTTGAATTGAGATGGAAGTTGAAATAGATTTTGAAACGAATTTTAAAACTATTTATATAATTCGTTTTAAATAGAAATCGACGAAGTATATATTATATACATTATATATATAATATAATGGCCTGAATAGAACGCGCCGCGCCGCGGCAGTTCGCGAATTTCGACCATTGATTTCAAATGGAAGTTACGGGAGATCCGACCGTCGGATTCTCCTAAAACCGGAACCGTTGGGTTCGTATCGAAAAGAGCTTTCTAGCGAATGTTAGAAATTTGAAATCTAACGGTTGGATTTGGAATTATGTCCAAATCAAATTGGAAAAAGGTCGCTATACGTGCAGTTCGATGGCCATTGGTGGAAATCGACTGTACGGGCCTTGATAAAATTATTAAAAATAGTAATAATTTGTGTAAAATCATAAGAAATGATTTGTGAAGATTTGGGATGAAAAACTCCATATTTGAAAAGATAAAAATAGATTTTTATCGAAATGAACTAGTTTTGAACTAGAATTATAATTCTATTTATTTTTAAATAAATAAATTGAATTTGAAAAGGGTTTTGAAAATAACCAAAATTTCCAATGATTGCATTGGAGTGGATTTGAATCGAAATTGTCTTCGGAATATTTCGATGTTGAAATTCGTGATTATACAGATGTTGTTATGGAAATTTGAAAGATATATATTTATATCGTTATTTCCAATACGACATTTGTTAGTCGTAGGATTTGATATTGAATATAAGCCGATATATTTTCTATTCAGAGCCTTGTATTGAATATCGAATGTGATTTGGGTTTGTCGTGAATGGTGTCTTCACTAACACTGTTCTTGAACCCAGTTGAGAAAAGATTAAATCTTTTTATATAGATTTAATGAAGTGTACCAATTAAACGATATTTAATTGGAATTGAATTGGTATTGATTTTTGGGTTTATCGTGAACAATGTTTTAAATAACACTTGTTCTTTAACCCGATAATTAATGGAATGTGATTTTGGGTTTATCGTGAACCGTGTTTTAAATGACACTGATTCTTTAACCCAGTTAAAGATTAAAACTAAGTGGAGTTTTAATGAATCTTTAAATAGATTGAAAAGATCGAAAATGGAGTATCACCAGTTTTGCTCCAGGCGATAGTTAAATCTTTAATTAGATTTGAACGTGAAATGGTAATTGAATTTACCGATAACACTGTGGTGTTAGATATGAAGTATTACCAGTTTTACTTCATGGGATGAATAGGTTGGGATTGGGAAATAAAATAAATGATTACTTCGGTGTGGTTCGCTAATCCCGACTAGTTTGAATTGATATTCAAAGGAGATTAAAGAATAAATTCAAGAATTTATCTTTGATAAAATTAATGGGAACTTTTCCCAAAGTATAGGAATATTTGAATAAAAGAATATTCTGAATTGGAATAAGGCGTATGTTGTGTTTGTGTAACACTTTTATAATATATACGCGAGTTATTCAGAAAGACCGGGTTTATCCCATTCTGAATAACTGATTCGACGTGGTGTCAAAGATGAAGACGGTGGTCGAAGACCAGAAGTCTTCACGTCGTTTGGGTGATAACTGATGATCTTGATTGGGCTGTACACCCAAGAAGATGGAAACAGTTGGTGATCGTCCAGACGCACTTGGAGATCGATGGATATGCGGGGTACTAGGTGCCTCCGGTTTCGTTCAGACCCAGAACGGACTTGTAAATGGACTGTGTGTCTGACATTGGATTTTAGTCTGTGTGTTTGATTTCTATTAAATATATATCTGTTTGGCGGCGGAGAATTTATTCTCTTGCTTAACGCCCTTCTCTGAGACGTACGAGCTCAGGGGTTATATACTGATGGATATCAAACACATAGAGTGAATTGCCTGTGTGGCATGCCTAAGTGGCAATTGATCGAGGCTTCTGTTGAAAAGCAAAGTCTTGTGGTGATGATCAAAGCACGGCCTGTGTGGCACAGCTTTGTGTAACGTGAATTCGCGAGCCTCGCACCCCGGTTGTGAACCAAAAACGGGAGAGGACGTCAGGGAGGGCATGCGTTTCTTTCTAGCTAGAAGTGGCGTCAGTGGTTTTACACGCCCTGACGAGTTTGACTTATGTGGTTGTTGCTGTTGCGAGGCGCCTCGGTTATATCGGTTTCGGCCGATGCATTCTGGTCGGCAGACGGACCAGACTTACACCCCATAGGGTGGGGAAACGCATGTTCAGGGTTTAAGTTTAATCCACATCGGTGGACTGGCCCTGAGGATCCAAGGGTCACTCGAGCTCTGATCCTAAGGCTCGGGCTAGACAGTCTCGAATCGGTTGAGGACTATCTTTTGCCTCGGTTCATAGACGGAAATCCAATTTCCAAATACGTGACATTTGCGGTTTTATTTGTAGAGCCTAGTATGGCGACATAGTGGGATGGGGCACTTATGCCGCCTATGATTGATACTTATGATTTGAAGTTGTTTTATACACTATGCACTTAATATAGTATCAAATGATTTGTTTTAAACGTATCAAGCATTCTTGGCTATTATAAGGTAAAAACCCTATCCTCCGGCTTGCGATTGCATTGTGTGATGGGAACTGGGTCTTATAATAGCTTCATTTTTCTTTATTTAGCATTGCGCTGTTGGTTTTATGCACTGGTATTCTTGGGAGGAAACCCGTTCCGTGTTATACGGCGTGGTCCCTTGATTTACCTAATGATTTAAAATAAAGATTAATAACTGTTTTAGTTCTCACACCAGTCACATGACTGACCTGGAGTTTATTGTTTTAACCTAAACTCTGGGTGCCCCTATTTTGACACGGGCAGCTAGTAGTTTTGGTTTTGCAGATTTATATTCACAGGATCCTGGTTTACAGCTGGAACGATATCCGGAAAGCTTTGTATCCGTATATCTCCTTCTAGTTGTGTATTGTATTATTTTCCGCTGCTATGTAATGTAATTTAAATCTCTGATATTTCTGTGCAATATTTATTTGTTTATACTCTGTATATTCTTGTAATCTGGTGCATTGTTGTAATATACAATGAAATGTTCTTTTATATGCGTTCTGTTGTGGCTTGTTCTCGAACTATCCGACGCTTTCCTTTAGGGGGAAGTTACGGGTCTTTACAAAACTATATTCGATAACTCCTTTAATTCTATTTGAATAAACTATATATTCGATTAACTCCTTTCGAATAACTTATATTTGATACTTTCCCTTTCGAATAACTAAATTTGATTAACTCCCTTCGATTAACTAACAATCGATAACTCTACTCGACTAACCATATTCGACTAACTCGACTAACTTGGTTTGAGTAATCATACTCGATTAACTCAACTTGACTAACTTAACTTATTTAACTCAACTTGATTAACTCGACATCATTTCACTCAACTGATTAAGTCTAACTGGTTAACTCTAACTCTAATCGATTAACTTTAACTGGTTAACTCTAACTGGTTCACTCTAACTCTAATCGATTAACTCTAACCGAATAACTCCAGTCGATTAACTAATATTCGATTTAACCCTTTTTGATTAACTCATTTTGATTTACACCTTTGAATTTACTCCTTTGCATCATTTCCTTTGGATTATCTCCTTTTCTATTTGTTTTACTTAACAAATAACTACTCCCTTTTCAATTCTATTTATTTATCAAATAAATATCTCCTTTATTATTCTATTCTATTTATTCTAACAAATAAATATTTCCTTTTATTCTAACTTATCCTTCGATTTTATAATTATTTTCTTTTATAAAAAATCCCTTTCCTTTTCTATATAAAATCCATCGAATTTATATAAATAATTCATTTTTAAAATACACTTTGAAAATCCCCTTTCCCACATCCAGTATTTCTTATGGTATTTAACATACCATATAACAATGATAAATATCGTCCAAACACACATAATCAACAACAGATTATATATCACATCATATATCACAATATATGAATCACAGTAAAATAAATGTTGAGGAATCCAGTCGGATTCCTCCAACCTGTTTTCCCTGCATCCACATATGTTACACAATAAAATCAACGTCACTATATGATATATTCTGTTAAATAGAATCAATATAGAAATTCAACTAACTGACTAGCAGTTCAATCAAACAGTCAACACACAGTCAATCAACCAATATTTAATAGTTCTAAAAATACAACATGAAATTATAAACTGTTCAGAGTTAGGGAGATTTACTCACATTTGCAGTTCGTCGTTAAAGAACGATAAACTGTTTGTTTGATTTGAATCAAACAATTTATTTCGCCATAAATTCATACGAGCCTCAATCCACATCCAGTCAGTTCCATGGTGTAGCCATCGTCCATACGATCCCAATGGATCTTGTTTCGCTTGTTTTCCTCCTTCTGGCCCATTTAGAATTTATACAGCCCGCCTTAATCATCTTCTTCCCCGCCATCAGTAAATCCGCATAACAGCTCTCCCCCTTTCACCATATTTCATGAAACTAAAATCATAAGCACCGTCGTTAAAATATTAATCGAATGATTAACATTTTATAAACGGTGTAAATCCTTCTTCCCCAGAATTTAACATCGAACCCTCCTTTTACACAGACTTCGCCGTGATCAACTACTTCAGCTCCACTTTCCTCTTACAATGAAACCCAATTCACAAATAACAAACAACACATCACCTCTCCCTCCTACTATACTTCTTACGGCATGACAAAAAAATAGATCTCACTTCACTTCAATACACCCACACGCAGTTTGTTTTTGCCATTCAACCCCCCTCATGACGCACAAGACATGGTTAACTCCTCCAAAAATCATTGGAACAGTATGCTTCACACCAAGGACGACCCTTATCTGTTCGCACCCTATCCAAGACTTCACCAAAATATCACTCAGTAAATCCCCGTCTCCAGCTCCCAGCATAACCGAACTTTCAAAAAGAAATAAAGCTACTCCTCTACTCCTTCCAATGAAAATAACGTTCAAACATCCCCTGTACATACAACAAATAACACAAACACACTACTGTCCTCCACGCTCTCCAACTTCAGCCCTTAATCACCACCAATTCGCAAGATAATTCACAAAAAAAAAATCCCGTTCAACTCCCTGTACCACGTCTATCATCAACTTCACCGAATCCCACCAAAACTCCACCCAAAGATGCTAACCCTCGTACTAATCTCCAATACAAACGTATAATCCACTTACAACCTCACCATCGTTTACAAATTCCGAGTCCTAAACTCACGTTGTGTTTAACCACAGCGAACAGAACAATCATCGCGTCTTCCCATAGCCGCGTAGGAGTGGAGAAAGTCACCCAGAGAATTCAAGGATCAAGTTTTATGGATTTAGGAATTTTCTCTGGATTTCTTTGGTTTTTCTGAGATGTAGTTTTTCGCTGGAAAGGAACAAGAAAAAGCGGCGGCTTGTTTTTTTCTTTGGTGACCAAATGAAGTTAGAAATTAGGTTTTTAGAGAGGGTTGAGTATATTATATAGGGGATTTTCTTTTGATTAAAAATGCTCCACGACCTGGCTGGTGTTAGAAGAAAAGTAGCAGCTGAAAAGAAGGCTGCGTGGCCTTATGTTTGACCAATGAATGGAATAGGATATATTTTAGGGTAAGGGTTAGCACTGTAAGCTACAACTTCATTTTATAAATTTATATAGTTACGTACCGCTACAGACAGAAATAAAAACACCATCGTGACGAGCGAGGTGTCCCGACTCCAAAAATACAATAATACCGGTAGATTAACTTGTATTGTGACACCCCAAAATCACTGATTAAGGGTGCAAAATACTCCAAATAAAAAGTTGCTTATTAAATTAATTAAAAATTACAGTAAAATTCAAAAAATTAAATTATCGCTATATCCCAAAAGAACCTTACCTAAATTCAAACCCGGTCTCTAGTTATATCGAATAAATCGTTACGGTCGATAAACGATTCTATAGCGACTATTTTAAAATTTGATTTGGACATAGCTCAAAATCTACATAACGAAATCCTGATTTTTCTCTTCCACTAGAAAGATGTACTCTACCAGCTCCGTACGTTTCTTGTTTTACAGAAATCCAATTTAAAACGAACCCTGTACATTCAGTTGAAGTTCAAATCGCCAAATAGCGAACTATCGCGCCATTTCGAGTTTATTTTAATTATATTATAACTCTACGTTCAAACTATCGTTTATATAATATATTCGTTATTCAAATTCAATTCCAAACTGAATTAAATATCACAGATGATCCAGTTCACACCATATCGCCGTTTCAACCAATTCTGATTATTTCAGAATTAAATATATTATTTAATTTATTATTTTAATTAAATATTCATCATTATTTAATTCCACGACCATTAAATCCTTTTAATCACCTTTTAAATAATTAAATAAATTAATTATTATATCGTTGAAAGTGCGGGTCATTACACTTCACCATTAAAATATTTCTATGATATCTTTGCTCTGCACCACCCGTACTAGTATCCCAACCCGTGTCATGTGTTGACTATAAAATGATCCCTTGACCAATGTCATGAAATGACCCATTACTTTGTCCTACGAAACGATCTATTAATCGATCGGCTCCCTACAAGTCCTTGCTCGTTCATATGTCTGTGTCATACGGCCCTATCACGAATGTAGTTACCTGTGCTGAGTCCACCATAGGGTGTATCAAGCCCTAGGATGCCAACCCCCGACACGAATCAAGCACGCACAGTGTAAACCTACCGATGCCTATTGCCTGCTTTTTCAATTCCGGACTACGTGCATGACCACAGTCCGCCTGAACCTACACTGGCGCACCAACTCAGCCGTCATTCTGGCCGCTTACAATCAACCTAGTAATCATGCCCCACCCTGCCTAGTTCCAGGGTTCCATGATACATCTAGTGGGTTACTGCTTAAATGGACCGCGTAACTAGGGTTTCCGTCCAACAGGCTAAGTGTTGTCATTTAAATTCATGACTTAACCCTTATCAGTCAAGCATGTCAAGTTGGTTAAGTGTTGTCATTCAAGTTTGTGGCTTAACCCGCCTACACTTCATGTCGAATTGGCTAAGTGTTGTCATTCAAGTTCATGACTTAGCCCTAACAGATCATCGTGTCAAATTGGTTAAGTATATTCAAGCGGTTCATGGCTTAACCCTACCAAATCATCGTGTCAAATTGGTTAAGTATATTCAAGCGGTTCATGACTTAACCCTACCAAATCATCATGTCAAATTGGTTAAGTATATTCAAGCGGTTCATGACTTAACCCACCCATTCATGTCATATCGGTTAAGTGTCATCAATCAATTCAAGTTAACTTAACCCACCCACTTGTCACGTTATGTTGGTTAAGTGTCATTAGTCTAGTCATATTACTTAACCTTTCCATTCTTAACATGTCTGTTTATTGGCATTAATTAATGCATCAACCACTCACATTAGACCTATTGTTGCGGTCACTGGATATGCCGGGCGGTTCCGAGCAGAATTACACCACAACTCAGTCTAACCTCGGGTTTAAGCACGATATGACTAACTTCTCACATTGGATCTTATTATTCGCAGTCACTGGATATGCAGGGCGGTTCCGGGCAGAATTACACTGCAAACTCAACCCAACCTCGAGTTAGCCATGTTCACGTTCGTGTTCATATTCATATTCATGTTCCAACCACGTTCATATTTCCAGTTATAAGCCAATTATCAGATTCATAATTCTCGTTTTTGCCCCAAAACGTATTCCCAAATTATTATCATAATTCACTATAAGGTTATGCCAAGTTATAGCCTTTTATTTACAATACATGCCAACTACCCAAAGCCCAACTTAGGCTCGTTCATATTAAACCTCTACCAAGTCATAAATTATCATATATGTTTCAACTCCAAATTTTACATAATTAACATATGCCCAAGTTCTAGATTACATGTTAGTTTTACACATGCCCAATTCATACCAAATTTACATATGTTCAATACATGTCGTTTTGCATGTATGCAAGGTTTATGCCAATTTACACATATACCATGTTTACAAAGCTATGCTCAATTTACATAGATCAGGTTTTATACCCAAAATTACATGTATACCACGTTTACACCAATTTACCCATAATGAGTTCTAGCCAAATTACATATATCAAGATCCATGTCAAATTACATATATCAATCCCAATCGCGCAATAACCATTATAATGCCAATACCCAAAACCACCCCGTTTCATGTTAATGGTAAATTATCCCCAAACATCCAATTTTCATATTATGCCTTCGATTCCACCAAACACATATATTCCTGTTAGCCTGCTTTTTGAATAGGCTACTCAAAGCCAAAGACTTGAGTATGAACTTACGCTGATTGGAGATTACTTGGATGGAGTGATAGAAGGTTGGAAAACTTGAATTATACATGCAGATGTCACCGGACCGGATCCTCCTTCCGGATTGGATCCCTCCTTTTGGATTGGATCGGATCGGATCCCCCTCTCCGGATCAGATCGGATTGGATAGCCCAAGTCGGATCGGATTGGAGAGTACACAACAAGGAGATTTAGCAAAATGAGCATCGGTTCGGATCGTAAATAGCTGTCCCGATCCGCTCGCCTGAAGCACGCAACTGTCCTTCAAAGAAGACCTACTCTCGTGCCTACTATCATGGACCCGGTTCGACGTGTCAACCCTCGAAATGGAAGCAACTTCCCCACGTTTTCCACTACTTCCACTAAGTTTCGAGATCCCCTCTCCAGCCTCCACGTGGCCACTATTCCCTAACCGAATTTCTGCCTATATATACATGAATTCGCAGCCATTCAAGGGACTTTTTGGCCGAGGAAAAGCTGTAGACATTTCGGCCATGGCTACTCACGACCAACCATCTTCTTCTTCAACAAAATCAATGAATTCAGAGAGAATTTTTCATTATATTCAAGTGATTGAATGTCTATATTTCTTGTAATTGTAATTTCTGAATGAATTGAGAAATACTTGATTTTCTGTGTTTTATCATTATTCTTCATAAATCCTAGTCAATTGGGTGTTAGTGCCATTTTTTAGTCTAACATTTTGGTGCTTTCACTGAGAAATGAAGATTCTCAACATATAGGGATTCTCCATTCTACTATTGGATCGCCAAGTCTGATGAGGAAATCTGCAATTCTACATTTTTTAACGACTTTCCAGTTCGAAGAAGTCTCTGGATCGGATGCGGGTGACCAGCAGATCGGAGCGAGTTGATGCAGAATCGCATGGCTTCGGTTCAGATCGCCCCACTCAGTTCGGGTCGGGTCCGACCCGACCCCACGAAGTTACACACTGGAACGGTGGATCTTGGAGTGGCAGCATCGATTCGGATCGGATTGCCAGGGATCCGATTCGCCTGAAGTGCATCCGCTCGAACAAGCAATTTCCGACCCACGGCTGCCAATGACATATTCGATGCGCGACCCAAACATACCCCGATCCGACCCAATGATGTATCCCCGAACCGAACCGAAGAAATGGACGTTACTGATGGCATAACTTGAAGGCATGATCCGATCCGAACCGAGACAACTATTTTTGGGAAAAAATACATTTTTCTGATCATTTCAGAAAAGGCTCCATCGTCCAAAATCGAAAAAATCGTGCGGTGCCCACATTTTCGACCTAACCGGCTAGGTTGATCGCCGCCGGGACTGTGGGGCCCTGGTCCCTCACCGGCGCTGCGCCTGGACCCGCTGACGGCCTCGCCTTCGGCTCGGAGTACGCCTCGCCTTCGGCTCGGAGTACGACTCGCCTTCGGCTCGACATATATTTTGGCTAACAGCAGTCATTGAAGCTTGTCAATGAAGATTAGACGGATAGTCTGAGAATATCACAGCAAGATGGCAACGACTAGGATTCTTCCTAGAGCCATGACATCTGCTTACATAAGTAAGACAATGTGAGAAACTATCGATCAGATTCAACTTGTTATCAACGATAGTATACGTGACAATGATTGCATCATAGCAGCTTCCTCTTCCATAGCTCTGATAGTGTATAGATTTCATCGATGCAACTGATGTTGTTCCCTAACGAGTAGTGACCACCTTATTTATGTGACTTGAACCTGTCCAATTAACGGAGCATCGAATGACGGTTATATGGAACACTCTGAGCACTACTCCGAAATTGATCCATATGATCTTAGCGACTGTGATTGTCAATAATGGGATACTAGAAAGTAGCTAAGAATCACAACATCCCAAAGCTACGCTTCAATTATATGATGTGATGAATGAAATATGTCATGCGTTTCACCTCCCGAAAGACTTGCATAACCTTTGCGATGACAATTTGCTGTCAATCGCATCGAGGAAGACTAATTCCCATCGAGTAAGAGTTGAGTCAACTTACTTTGGTGCCCAGAGTTAGGTACTAGTTGAACAACCACACGCCATGATTGGACCTATGGATCCTTTTCCGGATTATAGCAACTTGACTGCTCATCAGCCACCATACAACCTTGGTTAAGTGACGAGAGCTCGAGATTAAAGAAAATATGAATCAACCATTAGCTCTCTACTTCTTATTTCCGTTGTGACATAACGCATGAATATTAGTTGAAGTCTCATAAGCTATGCTATTGTATTCAAGCTTATCTGATCAAGATCTAGACCGACCTGCTGTAGCAGAATTCATAGCTTACATTGCACCTTAGTGTCTACTACCCAGTCCCAACGGAAGCTAGAGAGGGAATGGTCCGTGATGACCAAGTCACTGGAAGAACCTCCTATTTGGCTAGAGGGAATATGCTATGCAATAGAAATGGCGCGGAATCCAAGAACGCATCCCCTCTCGAGGAGATGTAATGTGACGAATGCATGGGCTTAGCAAGTAAGGGAGACATCGCAGAAAGAGTTTCTTAATGATCTGCCCGAAGATATAGATCCCAGAAAGGATGAAGATTCAGCATGTAGGAGGGCGACATCTAATGAAGGAACTGCCCAAAGATTGAAAAGCTCGCTTACTGCATGTTGGTTGCTTCAAGAAAACTATGCCATTATTTCCGAGCACACCTGATCGTGATACACACTGATTAGCCACTACGACAGGTCTTACAACAACCTGAGGCATCTAGAATATTTCTCAAATGAAACATCGAGCTAAACCGGTTTGATTTCAATTCCCTCCTAAAGAAGTCCATATGAGGGCAAGCATTGGCTGACTTGAGTTTTCCGTTCCTGAAGAGGATGTGTTAGATGAAGAAGATGGACCTTCAAAACGAAAAATGAATACAAGCACCCATTACTGTATACCAACGGTGCAATGAATGATCGATGAGCCAGTGTTGGAGATGTATTTATTCAAAGGAAATTCCAGATGAAGGGACTATAACTCGTAGCTTTCCTAGAATAGGTAGAAGAGCTGTTGGATGGATTAGAAAGTTACAGCATATCTTACATCCTACGAACAGAAAATCAAAAGGTCAATAATCCAGCCAAGTTAGACAGTTCCGACAACTCAGAAGAGAGTCATAGACAACTCCATGATGAACTTCCTGCCGCACGGAATGCATTTAGCAAGGAGAAGTGAAAGGCATGCCATCGCTCTTTATGCCTCAAGATATGACATGCAAGGCGACAATGCTTATTTCCCTTGGAAGGTTGTCCCAAGACAGACACCAACGAGACTCGTTGCTGAATTCACCGCCCTGAATGATTGGACAAAATCACTAATCAGCCTTCCGCTAGATGGGAGATGAACGCGAATGAAACTTTTGACAAATGACGTTTTGGAGTTAGAAAGTGAAGATTTACAATTTTACTCCCTTCATTGAGGATTAGTCAAGTAACTCGTGTCCCAGACATTGGGTGCAACCGAAGATTCGAACGTCGATTGCTCATGATTACATCATCCAATTCAAAGCTGATACATGATAGGCTTGCATGACTCCCTGACATTCAGCCCTTTCCCTTAGCATGGGGGCAAAAAGGCGATTTAAAGGAGACATGACCTTGTCATTCGCTTACAGTGTTTTCCTAGTTTTATTTGACACTCCAAGACCACAATCAAGCCATCCCTGGCAGAGATTGGGCGAGGCAAAATGGACATGCAGATAGCATGCAATACCATTTTCACACAGAATCATATTCATTCCTTTAACAGGACTACTCTTTAACCATGACTCTTATATTTGCATCCTTTATGAGTTATTGATGTAATTAACTCAGATGAAATAATATGTGGATGGTGTAGGTACCTAGGATTTGATACCGATCAGACTTCTAACACCCGCATATAGAGTTGTGGAGCAATATCATGACAAGCTTGACTGAATCGCTCATTTAAAAGGTCACACTCTCAGCCTAAAAGAGGTTGTATAGCTGAAGGTGGATCCGAGATGACATCGATTCCTAGAATCATACGTGGAAGAGCTAAGGATAATTATGCATTGACTTTTGCATTTTAAAGTTGGAATTCGATTTCAGATAGATGCAATTCGACCGTGTACATGGCTCAGTCCTATGTCTGACGCCATCAGATTACATGAATCCAAATAAAGGAGGCAGCATTGCCCCCCGATATGCTTACTTTTTAATCATGCAATTTACTCTTACATGCTTCCTGAATTATTGACATGACTAATTCATGCGATATGAATGATGCAGGTACCCGAAGGTCGGTTCCAATCACTCCTCCCATAGATTGATCGGAGGAATGCAAAGCTTCTGCAAACATTTTCCGACTGTTTGCCAGGTTAACTCTTGCCCTCAAAGATTGAATAGAAGTACCCATCTAGGATGAATGTGATGGGCGCGCCATGATTAAAGACCACTCGATCCATGGCTCTGGCTTTCATGATTTGAGAGAACATTTGAAGGACGATATTGCAGTGTCCAACTGAACTCCATCCCACAAGTCGACGGTACGAGAGAGACTTGATTATTGCAAATGGCCACCTCTACCCATGAATCAGGGATTATGAGGTAGCGCCTCGGCGAGTGTGATCCGACTGCTTGGCCGAAAAAACTCCATCCGCCAAAGTGAAGTGCGGAGTAAGGACTAAAACCGAGTTTAAGAACGACACTCGACACGGTGGATTCCCGCTCTTGGAAATGGATTGTAGAAGGAGCGCTGGGGCGAATGATACGCCTGTTCGCCTAAATAACTCTAACCCCATGACTTGAGGAAGAGTATAAAGGACGGGAAGACGACGTCCACAAGGCGTGAAGGTGCACCACGACTAAATACCGCCTTGACCACACTCTACCCTTGGCATTCGACGGGAGAGTATAAAGGCGCTAGGGAATGGCTCTACAAGAACTCCTACCCTGCTGAAGGATCGGGGAGTAGACTGAAAGCTGATTTCGAACTCTATTCTGGGCATACGGCAGGAGAGTATAAAGGTGCTAAGATTAAGCACCGAAGACAACAGGCTCCTACCCCACTGAAGGAATGGGGATAAGATTGAAAGCTGAGCCGACACCCCCATGGAAAGATTGGGGACAACACAATGTCGAGCAAGCCATGACTAGACACTTTATTCAAGTTTGATTTGGGGCACACACACATCGCCCCCAGATAAGTTCTATATGATTTTCTAGATATTATTTGATTGCAGGGGTTCTGAATTGGAACCCTTACTTGATTGTGATGTGCTTTATTACCTATTACTTAGAGATTCACTTTGTTTACAGAGTGCAGGCTTGTACAAGATAACAGGACAAGAATGCGAGGGCCGCACTCATAACAACTGCAGCAGGCCAGTGGAAAACAAACAAAGCGCCATGTTTAGAAGGTTGAAGCTGATGCCCAATGCTAAACTTCTCATGTGACTCCAGGCGACGACTGAGAGGAGGCCTTGAGAGTGAACTGTTTAATGACGTGTCACATGACTTAAGTCAACGATCAAGAGGAAAGCCCCGAAAAAGACTAATAGGAAGTAAAATTCCAGAAAGGAATAATTTCATTAATTGAGCCCGCTATCTTGATTGTAAAGCTCAATGGAACCGAGCATGAGAGATAGACTCAACAAGACTCTAATGGCTACTTCGGATTATGCCAAAGCATGAACGAAGGAGCTCGAATAATTCACTAACAACGTTCGCTCGCTTGCAAGATTGACGAGCTTACTCAACTTTATGGCTGATGCGAGGAGAGTATCTGAATTCGATGACACTCGATAAGGCAATCCTCACTTTCTGACAAAAGAGACGAGATGACACCAAAGCGAACATGATTCAACCATTCGTGCATACAACTTCAACTCTTGCTGACTTGAGAAAGAGTATAGAATGACTTGGGTCGACTATGATTGCTAACATACAGCTCTAACCCAGTGCGATAATGAAAAGTAAAATGGCTAGGAGACTAGATGTCTGATTGACCTGGTCCAACCCCCACCGATGCTGGGGGCATAAGCACCGACTTCGCTTATCCTCAACTGACGCTGGGAGCATCACCTTCAACAACAAATTGACTTTGAACATGATCCTGACTCAATGCATGATTCAAAACTTATACATTATATCTTTAGAGTACGATGTGATTCATCTCGATCATCCAAGTGAGCCAACTAACAGATCAATCATGAATCCAAAGACTTGATCCATAACTGCATCGAATGGAGAGTGTGATAAACTCCTCTGATACCGTATGATCGTGATGATCCTACCAACCACTGACTTGCATATTTTCAACATCTTGTGTTGAATCATATATGATCACGGGATTACAAAATGATCCGGAGTGTCACGGCTTTCAGATGCGTTATTGTTATGATTCGATGTAATCGGAGAGCCCTAGATTAATATCCTGATATCGAGATAGTCCAAATCCAAGCACAAATGATAGATCCATATGCCAATTATGAAGCACTATATCACAATAAGCCAGATGCTAGCTCAAGGCCCAAAGATTCTGATACTACTCTATGATTTGGATGACTACTCCATACATTGACTCGACCATAAAAGAACATTAGACTCGACCATGTACTTGAATTGTGTAAGAAGACAGCGTCATTTGGCATTAACTTATGCGTGTAAAATCTCATACAGGAGCCAACGATCCTACATGACTTATGATGAAGGAATTCAACCTCTTGATTCGACGAGGTCTAGACGATTACTTAATCATCTTGACCAGTCAAGCCATGGAATTTGGCCTGGTAAACATCAATGGAAGTAGTGCGATATATGATAAGCCATTTATACAAGAAAAAAAATCCATATAATGGAACTACTCAATAGTACACAAAAATCTGATAAAGCCTCTTTAAGGGTGGATGGCGTTCTAAAAAGATTCAGCTCGACTTATTCAAAGCACATCTCATCTGCGATAAGATGTACTTTAGGGGGCAAAATGTTAGCCTGCTTTTTGAATAGGCTACCCAAAGCCAAGGACTTGAGTATGAACTTACGCTGATTGGAGATCACTTGGATGGAGTGATAGAAGGTTGGAAAACTTGAATTATACATGCAGATGTCACCAGACCAGATCCTCCTTCCGGATCAGATCCCTCCTTTTGGATTGGATCGGATCGGATCCCCCTCTCCGGATCAGATCGGATTGGATAGCCCAAGTCAGATCGGATTGGAGAGTACACAACAAGGAGATTTAACAAAATGAGCATCGGTTCGGATCGTAAATAACTGACCTGATCCGCTCTCCTGAAGCACGCAACTGTCCTTTAAAGAAGACCTACTCTCGTGCCTACTATCATGGACCCGGTTCGACGTGTCAACCCTCAAAATGGAAGCAACTTCCCCACGTTTTCCACTACTTCCGCTAAGTTTCGAGATCCGCTCTCCAGCCTCCACATGGCCGCTATTTCCTAACCGAATTTCTACCTATATATACATGAATTTGCAGCCATTCAAGGGACTTTTTGGCCGAGGAAAAGCTGTAGACATTTCGGCCATGGCTACTCACGACCAACCATCTTCTTCTTCAACAAAATCAATGAATTCGGAGAGAATTATTCATTGTATTCAAGTGATTGAATGTATATATTTATTGTAATTGTAATTTCTGAATGAATTGAGAAACTACGAAGTGGATGTAGGCTTGTTAATGCTGAACCACTATAAATCTCGCGTCTTTACTTGATTTTCTGTGTTTTAGATCATTATTCTTCACAAATCCTAATCAATTCGGTGTTAGTGCCATTTTTTGGTCTAACAATTCCACTAGGCAATATCCCAATATTTCCCCCGTATACCATCGCACGTATATCGTAGTTTAGGCCAAGGTCCGAAATTGACCTAGGTTCATCAAAAGAAAATAAATAGGGGGAGGTAGAAGTTGCAATAAAAACAAGATCAGAGAGAAAACAACATAAATCATCATGATAGGCATAAAGATTACAACTTGATGATAACTTCATTACGAATCAAGAAAACTGCTAAATAGATCATAAACTTGACATGATCATAAAGATAGACAAGTCTCAAAATTCAAGATTCAAGGGGCAACAGAAATAGATCAGAATCGATAAACATTCTTAAATCCAATTCCACTTTATTCCATGGCCATATCATAATTAAATATTTAAATCTAAAAGTAACTAGAACTTACAGATCGTGGACTGAGAAATTAAGATGCAGAAGTTGATTCTAGAAAGCAATCGTTGAACGTTGAATCTCAATATGATTGAAAATCCCCAATTTGCATATCTTGCGTTGCTTGAAGAAGAAGGTAGAAGAACTCTCTAGATTTGATTAATTTTTATTTGAATCTTTGAAGAAGAAGAAGAAGAAGAAGTCATGTCCATCAAGAATTTGTGCAGCATAAGGTTGGAGAAGAACGGTGCGAGGAGGAATGGGTATTAGGTGGGTTTATATAGGATTAGGAGAACGAATCTAGTCAGAAAACGTGTCTAAAAACATCAGAATGCACCCATTTCAAAAACTGGGTTTCGTCACCAGGTCGACCCCCAGGTTGATCATAGTGTCGACCTGGTCCCTGGGAGGTCGACAATAGTGTCGACCCCCAGGTCGACCTGGTCCTGGTCAGGATATTCCCCGCCCAGCCTGCGCTGGGCTTTAAATTCGAATTTCGAATTCGAATTTCGAGCTGTTTTCGATTTTGAAAATTTCTGAAACTTCGGAGGGTCATATCTCCCTCATACGGACTCCGTTTTTTGAAAACTCGGACTCGATTTAATGCAGAATTCTGAGACGAATGCAATGGCGCAACTCGTTTTCCCTGATTCTTATTTTAAAATTTAATTCTGCCTTGATTCATGATCTTAATATGTTATTAAAATACATGGTATTACAGTGTGGTTCTAGAACGAATGGAGTAACGAGAGCAGTAAAGGAATGGTTTCGAAGTAGTAAATGAGAACGAAGAGCAGTTTTGTTTTGGGAAGTTTAAACATGCGTGAAGGGTGGGATGTGGGCTGCAAGTTGGGCCAGTGGGCTTTGGTATAAACAAAGAAAAAAAATACAATGTGAAGGAACAAAGTCACGAAGAGCAGTAAAGAAGAAAAGGGACGTGCATGGAAGGTGGGCTCGTGTTTAAGTGTGTAATAATTTGGTCCAGTGCAGGTATTTATATAGAAACTAAAAGTAAAACCATATGAAAAACGATTAATAAAAGGGAGATGGAACCATTGCTGCCATACAAATATATTGACTGCCGGTATCCACTTTCAGGTCACATTTACCCGCTTTCCGCAAAAGCCTGTTGGACAGGTGAATTACTTTTCCCTTAACTTAGCTGTCACATGTGACTAATCTACTCGTATTATTAAAGAAAGACTCAGATTCTTTTATGTGAACAGTAAAGAGAAATTGGGCACAAAATTAAAACGAAGGTAGGAAGAACAAATGGGTCAGGCTCCATTAAAATTGGGCACTGAACGGGAAAAAATAATCAAACAAAGTCGGACCCGTTAATTTGAAGTAGTGAGATTAGTGGCGGCCTGATACTGCTAAGAAAGTAATGAGAGTTTCCCCTTTGTTTAATTAAATAAATTCTGGAATTAATCATTATTATTTAAAATCGTATAGCCTAAAACGTTGCTAACTAGTGAATGTTAGGTTCGATTTAAACCAGACAAGAGACACCAGAATCTTGGAGATGAGATCTATATGATGGAATTGTTTTGGATTACGATTAAATTAAACGACTATTTAATTTAACTGTAACCAAACCGCTTCAAAAATAAATGGAACCGATGTGAGTATAACTCACTCAGTTATTACCCATTTATACTTTATATAAGCCGGGATTTAATTCGTGTGCTATGGTTGATAATTGTTCGATGTGTGTTGGATAAATTGGTTGATTTAACATTAGTTTAATTTAAATGAAATTTAATCATTATTTTAATGATTAATTCCAAACGAGGTAACTTATCTTGTAGGTTACGTTTATAATAATATAAACGTATTAAATTAAAAGATGGATGCTTGGATTACCATGGTTTAATGTAATGACCCAAAAATCCCCGCCCTTCAAATCGACCATAAACCATACAGGTCTGATCCAAAAGTTGGAAATCCTCGAATGCATTAACTTTGGGAATACAACACATTAAAACAAATAACAGTAGACTTTAATAAACATTATAAGAATGTTACATCAGAGTACAGAATATCATAATACATTAAATAATAATACGGTGGAAGAATAAATTACAATAAATGCAATACACTATAGAGAACAATTAAATTAACACAGCGGAAGACTATCCATGCTCTGGACACAGCACTAAGCTTCGATCCAGAATCCCGCTCAATATATCTGCAAAATAAGCTTGTAACAACCTGCTATTTTAACGATTTAAATTCCGATTTAAATTGAAAATTTTATTTTGAAAATATTATATGGTTTTTCATAATGAGAATTTGGGTTTTGAAATAAGTATAGTGAGATGTAGCAACTGTAAAAATTTCGTCGGAAAATTTGACTATTTTTCGATCGCGTAATTTTCTGTTCAAAGCTGCGCATATCAGTTCAAATTTTAACGATTTTAAAATATCTTTGAATCCAGTTCGGACAAAGATGAAAAATATTCTATTCGCTGTCAGTAATCCAACAGTGAAATTCGTTTTGCGAAAGTCGGACGTTTTGACCTCCGTTTTTCGTCCGCATTTTATGTTAAAAGGGGTCCGTAACGCATTTTTGAATGGAGCATCCTGACACTGCAAATTATATACCTTTGTGTCCGTCTCATCGAGCTGATTACCAAAATATATATTTGTCAGTTGCGATGCTCGGTTCGCGCTGAAACTGCGAAAAGGCTTGCACATTTCATTTTTGAAACAAAGTCATTTGAGTTCGAAGTGTCCATATTTGGATCCTGCATATTTTTTAGTCATTTTGGGTCTGCAAATATAGTTTGTAAAATTCGTGTGGCACTTCAAGGGACAATAATGCCATAAACATGGATATAGGTTCAAGGCATGCGTTCCATTTTATTACAAAACCATGCATGTACATTTTTGTTCCTAAAAGCCATACGTCATTTTCAGTTTAAAAGCCTCTTCTTTTATTATTCTCATGCCATCCTTCATTTTCCAAGCCTTGTGCGTTAGTTTTTTTTTCCTTTTAGCCTTGCACGTTCCCTTTTCTGGCTTGCACGCATGCAACTTTTCCATTTCACTTTCTGCATTGTTTACATTTTCAAGGTTGCGATGAGCAGTGTTTCCGAAAAAAAAAAAAGATCCGTTAAAAAAAAAGAAGGATTCATTTATTTTCCTTAAGATTCGTTCAAACGACTCGTTCCTTTATCTCGCAACCTTCCATTCCACGTTATGTAATCCCAAAGCATTCATTCAATTGTACTCGTTCGTTTTAATTAAAAAAACTACTCTTATCATTTGCTTGAGAAAGAAAATGGGCACATCAGCCATTCACAACTCGCTCCCCTCCTGTTTTTCATGCTCCTTCCTGTCCACTAGAGTCGCCTTTCCCTTCCCTAATGCATCACCCATTCTTCACCTATCATGCATGCATCACACCATTTCATTTCAAGATCTACTCTTCCTCCTTGCCTACCCGGCGTCATAAATCCATTACTGTATTCTTCCTCACCGAACCCGAGTCCGGTCCAAACCAGTGCTGCTGAACCCTGTATCTTCGTATATGATGGGGTATGCGAGTTGAATCGTGTGTGTATGCATGTATATTTTTGTGTGTTTGAGCGTGCGTATATGTAAGCGTTTGTGTGTTTCCTGAGTGCGCGTGTGTTTTATGTATATTATATATATATAAAATATGTGTAGTGTATGGGTGCTTGCGTGTATGGGTATCACTGTTTGGATTTTGTTTTGCATGTGTATATTTTTATCTGTGAGTCGGTATATTTTTTGTGTGTTAGAGTGGTGATGGGTAGTGTGTTTGTATGCTTGAAATTGGTGTGCGTGGGTGTTTTGAAGCTTTTTGTAGCGTCATATTGATTTCTTTTTTTTAATATATAATAGTTTTTCTATGTATGTATATATAAAAATTTATTAATATTTTATTTTGAAAAAGTTGTGTTTATATATGAGTCGGGTTTGGTGGTGAGTCTGAGAATCATTTCTAGAAACTCAATAGCCGTACCGTTCAAAACCCAATTATAGCCGAGCCAATCCATTGAAAATTCCCCAGTCTCCTTATACAAAAATAAAATATGTACTGAGTGGTTACCGAGTTGAAATCCATTCTGAATCGTGCTTGGAAGTCGTCGTTTTATTCTACGTCAATCCGTTTGTTGTCTCCGATCTGTGCCACTAAAGGTGAGTTTATCTCACACCTGACTCACATTATTTCATAGATGTTAGATCAATTAAATGAACTGTTATGAAATGTATAAGATTGCCAGTAGAAATTGTTTGTTTAAAATATACACTTTCATATGTGACACGATATTCATATGACATGTATGTACACTGATTATACATGACTGTGGTGTGATTGATGATATGTGATGATTCGTTATGTCGTAGATACCCCTAGTTTAGGAAAATCACTAAGGGTTGAAATGATACATACCCGAATGGACATTAGATTAGGGAAAATCGTTATGGGTTGAAATGACAGACCTGAACGATTTATCTGAATTTGGGATTGCGGGTTGAAATGATAGACCCGTAGAAATTTTATACATTGCGGGTTGAAATGATAAATATCCGTATCACTTGACCATAGGGTAGAAATTTAAATACGGACATCGTTGGTCATATTTTCGTAATAAAGTAATTTGGAAATTTGGAGTTTAAATAATAATTTAAGATTTTTTATTTTTATTTTAAGAATTTTAAACTTTTGTATATTAATATTTTCTTTAAACCCATTTTATATTATTTTAAATTTATATATGTTTATAATCTATTTTCTAATTATTATTAGAATTTTATAAACTTATATATATATCTATTTTCATAAGTAAATTATCTTTATGTATATATTTTGTAAACTTTAAACTCGAAATTGGTTTATGTAAGATTTAGTGACTTAAGTCGAGGTTGGGATTTGTAATAACGATATTTGATTTTTACATTGAACTCATATGAGATATGGATTTGAATTCAAATTGAATTGAACTTAAAGTGACTAAATGTGATTTAGAATATATAATTTTATATACGGAATTGATTTTTTTTATAATCATTTAGTTGAATTATGAAATTTGTGAAATCGAATTTATAAGATGGTTTTAAACTTATGGTTTGAATTTTTACATTATGGAATTTGTACGACTTGAGTAAATAAGATATGATTTCTCAAATTTGAAATATAAGAGTTTGATTCGAATTTTAAGTAATGAAATTGGATTTTATGATTTGAGTTATAAAGTATGACACGATTTGTTTTGAATTATAAGCGAAATATGATATTTTGATTTAAAGCGTATGTATTATAGTTGAACCGAAATATTGGATTTGATAAATCGAGTTAAATGATATCTTATAATGGTAAACATGAAACAATTGAATTGTTGAACTTGATTTTTGATGAATATAAACCAAACCGAAATATTATCAAAGTAAATATTTTGTATCGATTTAAGTGGAACTTGCGACCGTTATGATATGATTTGAAAATAATCCATTTTCAGATTTGAAATCGTTATGTAATAATTTTGGAAAATCATATAAAACCGAAGTTAAATAATATAACATTAGTTTATACTATATTTCGAAATCTTTATATTATGTTTTTTTGTAATCGATTTGATTAAAGCGATATAAATGAGTTGTTTTCAAAAAACTTGAATATATTCGAAGTTAGATATTTAATTTTGAATTCAAATTCAAATATGAGCTTTCGTATAAATGATTTTATAAACTGATTTATAAAATAATGACCACGGTGTGAAAAATGTAAACATTTGGTTGTTAAAGAGACCGGGATCGGCTATTGTCATACTCTCTGCCAATACCGAAACCACTTTAACAACTGTGTACGCAGTGGAGTTCCAGAATGAATGGGATGATTTGGCAAATGACTCCATTTTATTTTATTTCATATTAATTACGAGACCCTGACTACCTTAAGTCAGCTTGATGTGGCAAAAACAGGAGCTATGCACGGACCAAGTGAGGTCATACCTCTTATCGAGCACACTTCTTCGATATTATTCAATTACTGTTGAGATTCGATTTGGGCCCTTTTGATTTTGGGAGTGTGTATCGAGGTGGGCGGTAGTAGCTACTATGCGTTACCACCAGTCCGGCTCTGCAAACGGTGAATCCACCCTGGCATTCCTTGTGTTCCTTGTCATATGCCTTATACGAGCCCACTACGATTTTGTTTTGTACTGTTTTATATGGAGTGCCCTCTGATCAACCTCCAGTTTACGGAGGAATTACGGTACTGTATATACTATGGGAATATATAAACAGTGTAAGGGTAATAATGGTAATCCCGCTTACGCTATTTTGATATTTTACTTTACTGATAGACACTATTGTATATAGCGTATTATATTATATAGTATTAGTTTGACGGATCCTTAGAGGATGGTGATCCCAATCATCCTTTAAGTTACTGATTGCATTTCATCGAACATTTCATTTGAATTGATTTACTTCCATGAGAATGTTAGTCCTGATCCGAGTTGTTTTGTTTGCATTATTGCTCGGGTCAGATCGAGTATTACAGCTTTTGAGATTCACTTTCGGAGTTGGAGTTTATATTGGATTGCTCACCTGTATCCACCTCTTCTGTTGGTCCAATCATCCAGCTATTTCTGTCGTTTCTATTTCAAATTGTTATCATTTGTTTATGTATCTGAAATTTATTGTTTAAGTTTTCCGCTGCGTAAACTCTGATGTAAATTTATTTAGTAGCTTCATGAACTACTACTGTATTTGTATTTTCTGATGCGAGATATTTTATTGCTCTGTATCTATGATTTGTGATTCTGTGATTTATTCTGTTTACCCCGAAGCTAATAACAATATGTTGTTTTGGACGTTTCGAGTTGACATGTTTTGTCGATTCAACACGGTCAAAATGGTGGGTCGTTACAAAGCTACTTGACTGCCCGTGTGGAAAGAGGGCACCTGAGTTTGCAAAGTGAAACAAACTACGAGTCAGTTATGGGACAAGTATGAGAAATCTTTCTTATCTTATCTAATAAGGCTAATCACAGGACTACGCCGCTTACGCGAAACGGGTTTACCCCATTGGATTGCCAGTGCATAAATTAAAGTAAATCATTAAACAACGCAATGCTTTTTAGAAAAATGAAACCATTATAAGACTCAGGTCCCATCACACAATGCAATGCAAACTAGATGTAACAACCCATATTTTTCTCTATATTCAAAATTCTGAATTTAATAGAATAAATTCAATAATAAAATGTTAAATTTCAAATTTTAAAGGTTTTCCTTATGTGATAACTTACCTTGAGCATAAATATAAATTTGATAATATTGATTTAAGAATTGAATCTTTTAACTTAATATTAAGGAATTTGAACAATTGAGTATGTTAAAAATGTTGTAATGTGAAATTTAATATTTTAACAACTAATTGAACTTAAGTTGTTTAAGTTAAAAAAAAGAATTCAAATTTAATTGATCTAATGGTGAAATTATAAGTTGTTTAGGTTAAGATTTGAAATCCAAATTTAAATTCAACTAATTCAGTTTGGAAATTTAAAATCTATGAAATCAATTTATAAAAATTTATTTAAGTGTAATTAGACATAAATGGAATTTAATAGATATTTAAAGTGAATTAAAACAGTTAATCGAATAATTGAATATTTTATTTATTGAATTAACTGTGAAATTTAATGGTTTTGGCGACTGTCTCAGAATTCGATGAAACTGGTGCCATTGAATCCGTAACGATGAATTATTGTAGGATTTCAGTTTGCGTTACAATCAGATGTACCGTTTGGTTGTATTTGAGAAAATGCGAATAGAATCAATGTAATATGATAAATGGGTTGTGTCTAATATTTGGGCCTTCCTTATATATATATAAAAACTCTTTTATCATCTAACCATTCATTCTCATTTTATACGTATACTTTTCCATCTGTTTCTCATCTTCAATGGCTAAAAAGAAATTCCAAACCTAGATCAAAATAAAAATTATAACTTCAAAATCAAAATTCCCCAAACCCTAACATATTATATATCAATTCGAAGCTATCAACGATACGAAGCTACGGGTACAAGTTGTTTTGACATAAAGTGATCGGATTGGTCAGGAATCGCGTCAAAGTTCCAGATTTTCGTAACCCTAAGCCTTAATTTGGGGGTTTCTGGTTTTGGCGTTAATCGAAGAAATCGAGATATGGGTTTTGTAGAGAAAGTTCATACGAGTGTAATGGAGGTGTTCGTTCGATTTATAGCTGAGTGGAACACCGGAATTTCGTCATAGAAGGCTGAAAATGCCTCACATTCAAATCGTCGTTCGCGGAGCTAGGGTCCACCGAACGTGGTGATGTCGCCTTAGTAGGGTGCGGATTTCGAATGGGGTTCCAATGTCGGTGGTCTTGATGCTTCTCGTGGCCGGAGTCGACGGCAATTGGTGGTCAAAATCAGCCACGTTTGGGTTTGCTCATATCATTTACTGTAGAAGTGGGTGAGAAGAGCAAGAAGAAGAAGTTTGGGGTGCTGACGTGGCATGGTATATTTGGTCCATTAATTATTTAAATTGTGGTATGTTCTAACGCTAATAACTTTTTCATATGAACTCGGATTCGAGCGCGGTTTGTTGCGTTACAATCGTGGTGAAATTGCGGATGTTTTGGCACTAATTTGGCTGCATTTGGAGACTGTAAAATTTTGGGCTTTAGTTGGATGTTCGATCAATTGAGGACGCAAAGGTGAGTGATTTTATCGCTCACAATGAACTGAATTATTCCCATAATTGTTGAATTAAAATATGAAATAAGTTTGGTTGCGTGGTTGTGTTTGATTTGTGATTGGCTGCTTAAAAATGATATGCAAGTATATTAATCTGAAAATTTAAGTCAATAATTAGTTATTTAATTTACTTAAATTACTAGTTGGGATTTCTGATCCTTGCAAACTCGTAGAACAGATTGATACTGATTAATGGGATGAATGGTTGTGATGGATGTTTTGGGTGATTTTCTGAATGAGTATTGCTTGAAATGCTATTTATTTCAGTATATGGCTGTTATGTGCCCATCATTGACGATGAATCCCAATTTTTCACCCTAGATGTTACGGGCATCGAATAAACCGAGGATTGATCGATTAAAATCAACTAAGAACACAGATTGAAAAGATAAATATCTGTGACCCTGAATTGGATTGAAATGATAGATCCATCCCTGAAATATCGAGAAATTTAATTTAATATCACTTGGCCATAGGATAGAAATTTTATACAGACATCGGTTGGTTAAATGATTTTCAAATAATGGGAGATTTTATTTGATAAAAATTTCATTTAAAGAAAATGAGCCGATACTCGATAAACTTATTTCTGCGGAAGATCTGGATCGCAAATGTTATTTGAAATGGTTAAGAAATTTTTCCAAAGGAAGTGGAAATTCTTAAAGCGAGATTTGAATATAATTTTAAATTTTCAAATTAAGGATTTAGATTTGAATGTAATAAATTCTTAGTGAATTTAATTTGGAATAAAGAGGATGGATGATACTAGGGGTTGTTTTAAACTTAAATGAATATGATTTGAATTTCCCTAAATTGAAAGATGGGTTTGAAAGGGTGTTGAAACATGGTATTGAACTATGTTAACTCCATTGAGACTGGAGTATAGATCCAAGTGTTTGAAGTTCAGAAGAAAAGAACGATTATGGTTAAAGGATTTTATTATATATATATTTTACACTTTTGATTTCAAATAACTATTCCTTTCTAAAATTTCATTTATTAAAACTTTTACCTATAAAACTATTTTGTTATAACTAAATCTTCTTTATATTTTATTTCTTAAACTAATTTGCAAGAATTTTAAATTATGTATATACATAGTGTTTTGAATTATCTTATTCTAGCTATTGTATTATATATATATACATTTTATATAAAAAATATATTTGTAAACATCTATTTTTCAAGTTATATTAAATGATCGTAATTTTCTTCCGAATGGAAAGTGTTTGGATCTAAGCCGTTGTTCAAATGAAGTTGAGATAAAGGTTATATCCTTTTGAATATGAATCGGTTTCTGAACCGATTTTAATATGGGAATGTGGATTTTCCTATTCAAATATAAATTTATCTCCTAAAGGATTTAAATGAGCTATGAATATATATATTCTATTTGGATAAGAATGGGTTTCGAACATAAATCAATTTGACATAACTAAAAGCTTTGATATGAAATATATTCTACTTGAATATATAAACGGATTGTTTGAAATATTATATGATTTTAATGTATGGATATGGAATATATTCTAGTTTAGAATATAATTGGTTTGGGAATGACTATGACATGTTGATATGAAATTATATTTCTTTGAGTATAAAACTTGGTTTGAAATGAAATATGATATTTTGATATGAATGCTAACCTTTGTGAAATATAAAAGAACCAACCGATGTGAAAGATGTAAGCGTTGGTTGTTAAAGAGATCGGAGTCGACATAAGGCATACTCTCTGTTAGTGTCGATACCACTTCAACAACTGTGAACGTTTTGACGTATCAGTGTCGATACCACTTCAACAACTGTGAATGTTTTGACGTATCCAGAATGGAATATGATGACTTGGAGGCGATTATTGAATCGAAGAAGATGAACGATAATGAAATGGCCCTGACCTTCGGGTCAGAATTGAAATAACTAAAATAAGAGCTATACCGTGACTAATTGAGGTAGCACCTTTGATCAGACACACTTCTTCGATACTATTTCTATGACTATGATGATGATGATGATTTGGGCCCATTTGATTTGGGAGTGTGATCCGAGGTGGGCGGTAGTGGCTGCTATGCGTTACCACCTGTCCGGGAGTGCAATTGGTAGAATCCTACCCTGGGCATTGCCTCGAGTGCCTTGTCATATACACCCATATCGAGCCCCATACGATTTTGATTTAGCATTGCCTTCTATGGAGTGCCCTCTGATAACACTAGTACGGTGAATTTACGGTACTGTATTGACTGTTGATGCCTATAAACGGCGTAAGGCTAATATGGTAATTCCGCTTACGCTATTTTTATGATATTTACTTTATTGGATAGACACTATCATAATAGCGTATTATACTATGTATGTATTAGTTTAACGGATCCTCGAGAGATGGAAAAATCCCGTAACATCTTTTGAGTTACTGCACCCGTGACACTCAAGTTGTTTCATATTTTTATTTGACTAACATGAGAATGATTTAGTGCTGATCCGAGTGCTTGTTGGGTTTCTTTTTATGCAATACGCTCGGGTCAGCAGATGTTGCAGTTGATGAAGATTACTTTGCCTTGGAGATCGAAGACGAAGATTTGGTATATATGTATTATATATATATTTCCGCTGTATTTTATTTCCGCTGCCATGTGATGAAACCTGTATATGTATAACTCTGATAGTCAATGTATATATGTTTTCAACTGTTTTAAACTGCTATTGTGTATTATATGTTGTCCTTCCGCTGTGAGATTCTGTTATTTTTTTTCTCTTCTTTCTTCTTTTTCTTCTTTTCCCAATAACTGCCTGTATTTATGATTTGTTCGGGTCGACGTGTGTGGTTTATTTTCGATTTGGATGGTCAAAAATACGGGTTGTTTCAAATTTGGTATCGGAGCAATGGTTAGCGATAATCTTGGCTTTGCTTGGGAATTAACTCATTAGAGATGGGGTTAGAAACGCCCTAGAATGAGTTTGAGTGATATAAGAGAGCGTACTTGTATTTTTGATAAATTGGTTTTTCATTGTGTTGATTTGTTATGTTGAATATTTATGGATTCTAGTCGATATATGGGACGCCATAGAATCGATAGGAATTTCTAAATAATCGAACAGAATGATCGACATAATATGATTTTCGATTGTATTTTATATATTATATATACTATTAGTGTTTTTAAGTGTATAATCTTTGATTGTTGGTAGGTAATAATATTAAGTTAATACCTATTACGGTTGTGTAACAGCCCGCATTTTACGTATCGGAAGATCGTAAAATATTTTTATTTTATTCCCTGATGGTTGGATCATTCTCATCTTTTGGTATGTTGCTTATGGGGATGTGAGACATGTCCATAAATTTTACCGATTTTGTTTGTGACCATTTTGCCCTTGTCAGTCTTGTACAGGGCAAAACTTTTGACTCAGGTCAAATCAGAGGGTGAGACCTGTGCCATTGGAAAGGAATTGATGATTCTCTTTCCGTAGAGTGGTTACATGAAAGATTTGGTTCAGCAGTTTGGGAGAAATCGCTGTTTTAAGGTTTTTCAGTTGGCTGTTCAGGTTTTGGAAGGCTAATGGGCTGATTTGGAGAAGGCCCATTAAGGGGTTGGTGGAGGCTATAAATAGAGGGTAAGGGATATGGGGAAAGGTTGGATTTTCCATTCTCTTATGGGGAGGCTTTGATCTCCTTCTTCCTCTAACACCTTTCCACCATTAAAATTCCAAATCCAAGGAGGGAAATCGAAGATCTATACCATTCAAGGCTAGATCAACATCGTTTCAAGGGCGAATTCATCGGATTGAAGGGTTTGATTCGAAGTGTTCGCTGTCCGGATTGCTTTTTCATCGCTTTTGCATTGTTTTGGATAATCGGTGAGTGATTTACATCTCTCATTCAGATTCATGAAAGTATGTGAGTTATAGGATGATTAATTTCATCATTTCCATGTTATTTTCTTTAGATCTATACCATGCTAAGTCCATTTTACATATGAATCACCTTAGGATCTGATCTAGATAATTTAAATGGTTAATTTCATGATTTCTCTCAAGTTTATGCAAATTAGATCCGTTTTTATGTTCATATGTTCACTTATCATGTTTTGGGAAATTTATGTGTTTTGATGGAAATTGTTAGATTGATGATATTGTTGGTTGCATAACATGTTTGTGGTTGTGTTTGAATGAATCAGATAAGCCGGTTTCGAAGGATTCGTCGTTTGGCGAAGTTTTGGTCGAAATCAAAGTCGAAATGGAGCTGTGCAGGAATCGGGTCGGTCTAGAGGGGTCGGTCCCAGACTGGCCGGTCAAGACGTGGCTTGGGGAGCAAGACAGGTTTTGGGTCGGTTTTCTTCCTGGTCGGTCGGTCTCAGGTGAGAAAGGCTGGTCGGTCTTGGAGCTGGTCGGTCTGATCGGTCGGTCCATACTGGTCAGGTCGAGCAAATCTGGAGTTCTGATTTGGAGCAGGCGGGTCGGTCATGTTCCAGGAAGGGGTGATCAGGTCGGGTCGGTTTTAGAGGGTTGGTTCGGTCAGATGGTGGCAAACCTGGTCGGTCGGGTCAGCCGATTGGTGGTAGGGTCGAATCCTGAAGCCAGAAGGGAACCAGGTCGGTGGGTCGGTTTTAGCTGGGTCGGTTGGGCTAAGCTTTTGGGTCGATCTTAGTGGCTCGGTCGTAAGGAAGGGTCGGTTTTGGGTCTTCCCAGGAAGGTTCGGTTTTGGGTCTTCCCAGGAGGGGTCGGTTTTGGGGTCCTCCTAGAGGGCTCGGTGATGGTGTAGCTTCGAGGTGGTTCAAGTAGGGAGGCTCGAAGTGATGAATGTGTTCAGTGACAACTCAAAGGTCGTGAGTTAATGGATAATGGTTGCTCGAGAAGGTTGCTTGAGCTATGAAACATCGTCAAGGTTGGACGACTAGAGATGCGAAGGCCGAGAGTTCATCGTTGTCGTAAGTTCTAGCAGGCTCAAAGCAGGGGTACGATGGGGGCACCCAAAAGACTAGAAGGTTGCTGGTCGAGTACCCTGGGTCTTGGGGAAAGGTCTAGTGTCAAGGTTGGACATTGTCAAGGTTGGACATATGGAGTTCATGCTAGAACTGGGGTTACCATTAGCCCTTGACATATGGCAAGGTTGGCCGTCATACGATTAACGATGGTTTCAAAGCAGGATTGGCGGTGATAGCCAGAGTCTGTCATGTATGCTGGATGTTTTGCATGAGATATATAATCTTGATCCCATGATTTCTATTGGTGATTGTTTCTGTTTGCTATGAACAAATGGTTGTTCTAGTTTCTATGGATTAATGGTTGAAATGCTTGGTGTAAAGGCTATCCTGTCCGATGTGGGGAAGATAAGGTTGAGTTCTTCTCTGGTGTTGTGGGTTGACAAGTTGTTCATTTACCCATTCTCATATACTTTCTTGTTGAAGTTTGTTAGCTGTTTTATCGCTCACTAAGACTATTGTCTGACTCAAGGTTTTATGTTCCCTCTTATTACCTTGGGCTGTTCATCCGGTTGTGGATGGGCAGACTAAGTAGCAGGTTACAGGTAATGGAGCATAGTGAGACGAGGAAGCTGAGCGATGACGAGCAGGAGGCTGGCGTACCAGTTTTATTACTATCTAGTATTTCTGTTTCCACTGTTTGAGTTGCTTGAGAGTTATAGTGAGGCCTTATGTACAAACTTTGATATCAGTTGGATAATCTTTCTGGATGTTGAGAAAGTTTCAAAAGTTTGTTATATGATACCTCATTGCTATTACCTGTTGTATATGTTCTATTATATTTTATCCTTGCGCTGTGAGCTTTACGACAGGTTTCGATGTGTTTACCTACTCTGATGATCGTCCATAGCAGCCTGGCATTCCTTTCAGCGCATTTTCCACTTGTTTAGTGCAGGAGTTATGGGCGGCCGTCACATTTGGTATCAGAGCTCTGGTCAACGATTTTGGCCAAAGTTCAAAGACGTAATTACGTAGGAGAGACGTATTTGTAGATTTCTGTTGGATGTTTACTATAGGTATATTAACATATATAGTAGTAGCAGTTGTATCTCTTTAGTAGTTTTCTTGGAAGTGGCTAATTATTCTAGATTGCAGATTTAGAATGAGTAGACGACCATCAAGACACGCTGCTAGGAGAGCTAATACTGGAGGGGGAAATGGTGACGAACCAGGTTACCCGGCCATGTTTGAAGCCATGGCAGAAGCAATTATGCGAAGGGTACCCGCTCCAGTGGCGACTACGGTAGATGTAGGTGTGCGAGTTCCTAGAGTAGATTTTGCAATGATGTGCAAGGACTTTACATCTCTAGGAGGGAAACCATTCAAGGGAACTGAACCAGCTGAAGAGGTTCAGATGTGGATGGATTCATGTGTTCGAATCTTTGGAGACTTGGGTATTGAAGATGCAATGAAGAGAAAGCTTGCATCAAGGCAGCTTCAGAGCAGAGCCATGGAATGGTGGAATTCTGTTATACTCGAGACTCCGGAAGAGGAGATTTCATGGGAGCATTTCCAAGCTAAGTTTGAAGCAAAGTTTATCTCCACTGCTCAGAAGTCCGTTCTCTTCAAGAAGTTCGTAGAGTTGAAGCAGAATGGCAGATCAGTTCTTGACTACATTTCTGATTTTGAGGCTTTGTCTAGATATGCTCGTTCATACATTGATACACCCTATCAGAAGAACGAGAAGTTTGTCTTGGGTTTGGATGCTCATATTGGAAAACCGCTTGTGGACCATCTTGATGATTCATTTGAAAAGATTGTGGAAAAAGCTATTCGCCATGAGAGCTTGTTTCCCAAGGAAGCAAATGTTGTCGCTGCAACCAAGGAAGCTCAGAAACCACAGCAAGGTGGTAATAAAAAGAGGAAGAAACAACAACAAGAAAGGAAAGGATGGCCAAAAGAAACCCAAGAGTGAGGTGGTTTGCTTTAACTGCCAACAGAAGGGTCATTATTCAAATGAGTGCAAGAATCCCAAAGCTGAGAAGAAGTGCTTCAAGTGTGGAAAGCCTGGGCATGAGAAGAAAGATTGTCCAGAATCAGCTAAGGGCAAACAGATTGTGAAGGCATATGCTTTGGAAGACGTGCCATCTACTTCAAGAGCTCCTACTGCAGAGGAGAAGGGAAAGGGTGTCGTGGTGCAAGGTACTTTTTCCGTTAACGGTGTTTCAGTTCGAGTTTTGTTTGATACTGGAGCATCACATTCATTCATCTGCAATGAGCTTGTATGTCGCTTGGGTTTGGAACCCGAGATTTGTGATAGACCTTTGATCGTGACTAATCCAGTTGGGGGTTCATCCAGTTTGTGCATGATTTGTCGTGGTCTAGTGTTATCGAGTCATGGTTGCTCTTTTATGTGTGATTGCTTTGTTCTTAACTTCGCTGGGTATGGGATCATCTTGGGCATGGATTGGCTCAAGAGATATGCGGCAAGGGTGAATTGCGAGAAGCTAGAGGTGAGGGTCGGGGATGTGGAAGGGCGAAAGGTGTTGATTAGATGTAAGCGCGAAGACGGGGTCTTCGTGAGTTATCTATATTCACTTGGGATTCCACAGGAAGACCTATCATCAGTGTTGATCGCTAATGAGTATGTAGATGTCTTTGACGAGGTCAAAGGTTTGCCGCCGCATCGTGAGATCGAGTTTAGGATCGATTTGGTCGAAGGTGCTAGACCAATTGTTATGCCCCTTAGGCGGATGGCGCCTAGGGAACGGCGAGAGTTAGAGGTGCAAGTTCGTGACCTTTTGGGAAAAGGATTCATTCGGAGGAGTGTTTCCGAGTGGGGTGCACCAGTCGTGTTTGCAACTAAGGCAGATGGCTCGTTAAGATTGTGTGTGGACTATCGTGAGCTGAACAAGGTGACTAAGAAGAACAAGTACCCGTTGCCAAGGATTGATGACTTGTTCGATCAGCTTCACGAAGCCAAAGTGTTTTCTCAGATGGATTTGGCAACGGGATTTCACCAATTGAGAGTGGCTAATGATAGTGTGCCAAAGACTGCTTTTAGGACACCGTCCGGGTTCTTCGAGTGGTTGGTGATGCCATTCGGGTTGACTAACGCGCCAGCGTATTTTGTGGATCTTATGAATAGAGTGTTCAGAGATCAGTTGAGTAAGTTCATGCTGGTATTCGTGGATGATATACTGGTTTACTCCAGAAATGTGGAAGAACATAAGACGCACTTGAGAGTTGTGTTAGAGATCTTGCGAAAGCATCAGCTTAAGGCTAAGTTCTCAAAGTGTCACTTCTGGAAGGATGAAGTGAGGTTCTTAGGTCATGTTGTTTCTGGAAAAGGTATAGCGGTTGACCCCGCTAAAGTTGCAGCAATCCAGGATTGGGATAGACCTAAGAATGCGACGGATGTTCGGAGTTTCCTTGGGTTGGCTGGTTATTACCGAAGGTTTATCAAGGATTTCTCCAAGATAGCTGCACCATTAATAGGATTGACGAAGAAGAATCAAGTATTCGCATGGGATGCGAAGTGTGAACAAGCGTTCGGAATTTTGAAAGAGAGATTGATGAGTGCACCTGTGTTGACCATTCCAAGTGGGAATGAAGAGATGGTGGTATATACTGATGCGTGTGGTACTGGACTTGGAGCAGTGCTAATGCAGAAGGATAAAGTAGTGGCTTACGCAAGTCGACAGCTAAAGCCACATGAGAGAAAATATCCAACTCATGATTTGGAGTTGGCAGCGATTGTGTTTGCTCTGAAGATGTGGAGACATTACCTGTTGGGAGTACGATTCGAGTTGTTTACGGATCACAAGTCGTTGAAGTATCTTTTCTCCCAAAAGGATTTGAATCTTTGGCAACAACGATGGTTAGAGTTTTTGGCATCGTATGATTTTGGGATAGCCTATACTCCTGGCAAAGGCAATGCAGTTGCAGATGCATTGAGTCGAAGACACGCAAGTTTGGGAGCGATGTTTTCGGAATGGAAGGGCCTCGAGTACTTGGCAAGGTTCGATTTCAGGCCAAGGTGTGAGTTGGAACCTGAAATATTGGCAAGCTTGTCGATAAGGCCTACTCTTATCTAAAGGATTTGTGAGGGCCAAAAGAAAGATGCGAAGCTTGTCGAGTTCATTCAGAAACTGGAACCAGAGGGTAAAGAGTTCGAGGTCGACCGAGAAGGTTGGCTTCGAAAACAAGGACGATTAGTTGTTCCTGAGATCGACGGATTGAGGGATGAGGTTCTGAGAGAATGTCATCACTCGAAGCTAACGATTCATCCCGGTGGTAATAAAATGTATCAGGACATGAAGCGAGCCTACTATTGGGAAGGGATGAAAAGAGATATTGGAAAATTCATTTCCAAGTGTATGAACTGTAAGTTGGTGAAAGCTGAACAGAAGAAGCCGAGTGGTTTACTTCAGCCATTAGAGGTTCCTACATGGAAGTGGGAGCAGATATCGATGGATTTTATCGATGGACTACCTAGAACTAGGACAGGGAATGAAGGGATTTGGGTCATTGTGGATCGTTTGACCAAAGTGCAAGGTTCATTCCTATCAAGACGACTAGGATAGCATCAAAATTGGCTGAGCTTTATGTGAAATGGATAGTTCGATTCCATGGTGTTCCAAAGAGTATAGTAAGTGACCGGGACCCATTGTTCACGAGTGGATTTTGGAAAAGTTTGCAAGAAGCTTTGGGAACTGAATTGTGTTTAAGTACGGCATATCATCCCCAAACTGATGGTCAGACCGAGAGAGTCAACCGAGTTTTAGAAGATCTCCTGAGGGCTTGTGTGTTAGACTTCGGAGGATCATGGGAGGACCATCTACATCTAGTTGAGTTTGCATATAATAATAGCTACCAGTCGAGTATTGGGATGGCACCATACGAGGCGTTGTATGGAAGGCCGTGTAATTCTCCAGCTTGTTGGTTAGAAACTGGAGATAAGTTGGTACTTGGGCCTAAAATGATTAGAGAAACCTCGGATTGTATCAAGATTGTTCGACAATGAATGAAGGCGGCCCAAGATCATCAGAAGAGTTACGCCGATAAGCGTCGTAAGGATTTGGAATTCGACGTAGGAGATATGGTTTTCGTGAAGATTTCACCGTTGAAGCATGTGGTTCGATTCAGAAGTAAAGGGAAGTTGGCTCCTAGGTTTGTTGGACCGTTTCCGATAGTCGAGCGAATAGGAAAGCTCGCATATAGGTTGGAGTTACCCGAGAAGATGTCGAGTGTGCATAATGTTTTCCATGTGTCGTTTCTACGGAAGTTTGTGCATGACTCGAATGTGGTGGTATCTCCAGAATAGTATGAAGATTTAGAAGTCGAGACCGTAGTTGCGAAACCTCATAGGCCACTTCGTGTTGTGGGGAATGACACGAAACAGCTTAGGAGGAAGACGGTTAAGCTAGTCAAGGTACAATGGAGTGAAGATGGCGACGATTGTACATGGGAGATGGAAGAGAGCATGACGGCGACTCATCCAGAACTTTTCATCGGTAGAACCCTTTGATTGTATCGTCGTTATATCGTTGTATCTTGTTGTTGTTTGATAGAATTCCGCGTGCTAGGATAAGGCTATGGATGCATGGCTTGATGGTTGCTAGTTTGGATGATAGGATTGGCTTCTCATGGATGATAGGCATGCAGAATTGTTGTGGTTGCTTGTGGTTGCTTGGAATTTCGGGGACGAAATTCTTAAGGGGGGAGAATGTAACAGCCCGCATTTTATGTATCGGAAGATCGTAAAATATTTTTATTTTATTCCCTGAGGGTTGGATCATTCTCATCTTTTGGTATGTTGCTTATGGGGATGTGAGACATGTCCATAAATTTTACCGATTTTGTTTGTGACCATTTTGCCCTTGTCAGTCTTGTACAGGGCATAACTTTTGACTCAGGTCGAATCAGAGGGTGAGACCTGTGCCATTGGAAAGGAATTGATGATTCTCTTTCCGTAGAGTGGTTACATGAAAGATTTGGTTCAGCGGTTTGGGAGAAATCGCTGTTTTAAGATTTTTCAGTTGGTTGTTCAGGTTTTGGAAGGCTAATGGGCTGATTTGGAGAAGGTCCATTAAGGGGTTGGTGGAGGCTATAAATAGAGGGTAAGGGATATGGGGAAAGGTTGGATTTTCCATTCTCTTATGGGGAGGCTTTGATCTCCTTCTTCCTCTAACACCTTTCCACCATTAAAATTCCAAATCCAAGGAGGGAAATCGAAGATCTATACCATTCAAAGCTAGATCAACATCGTTTCAAAGGCGAATTCATCGGATTGAAGGGTTTGATTCGAAGTGTTCGCTGTCCGGATTGCTTTTTCATCGCTTTTGCTTTGTTTTGGATAATCGGTGAGTGATTTACATCTCTCATTCGGATTCATGAAAGTACGTGAGTTATAGGATGATTAATTTCATCATTTCCATGTTATTTTCTTTAGATCTATACCATGCTAAGTCCATTTTACATATGAATCACCTTAGGATCTGATCTAGATAATTTAAATGGTTAATTTCATGATTTCTCTCAAGTTTATGCAAATTAGATCCGTTTTTATGTTCATATGTTCACTTATCATGTTTTGGGAAATTTATGTGTTTTGATGGAAATTGTTAGATTGATGATATTGTTGGTTTCATAACATGTTTGTGGTTGCGTTTGAATGAATCGGATAAGCCGGTTTCGACGGATTCGTCGTTTGGCGAAGTTTTGGTCGAAATCAAAGTCGAAATGGAGCTGTGCAGGAATCGGGTCGGTCTAGAGGGGTCGGTCCTAGACTGGTCGGTCAAGACGTGGCTTGGGGAGCAAGACAGGTTTTGGGTCTGTTTTCTTCTTGGTCGGTCGGTCTCAGGTGAGAAAGACTGGTCGGTCTTGGAGCTGGTCGGTCTGATTGGTCGGTCCATACTGGTCAGGTCGAGCAAATCTGGAGTTCTGATTTGGAGCAGGTGGGTCGGTCATGTTCCAGGAAGGGGTGATCAGGTCGGGTCGGTTTTCGAGGGTTGGTTCGGTCAGATGGTGGCAAACCTGGTCGGTCGGGTCAGCCGATTGGTGGTAGGGTCGAATCCTGAAGCCAGAAGGGAACCGGGTCTGTGGGTCGGTTTTAGCTGGGTCGGTTGGGCTAAGCTTTTGGGTCGATCTTAGTGGCTCGGTCGTAAGGAAGGGTCGGTTTTGGGTCTTCCCAGGAAGGTTCGGTTTTGGGTCTTCCCAGGAGGGGTCGGTTTTGGGGTCCTCCCAGAGGGCTCGGTGATGGTGTAGCTTCGAGGTGGTTCAAGTAGGAAGGCTCGAAGTGTTGAATGTGTTCGGTGACAACTCAAAGGTCGTGAGTTGATGGATAATGGTTGATCGAGAAGGTTGCTTGAGCTATGAAACATCGTCAAGGTTGGACGACTAGAGATGCGAAGGCCGAGAGGTCATCGTTGTCGTAAGTTCTAGCAGGCTCAAAGCTGGGGTACGACGGGGGCACCCAAAAGACTAGAAGGTTGCTGGTCGAGTACCCTGGGTCTTGGGGAAAGGCCTAGTGTCAAAGTTGGACATTGTCGAGGTTGGACATATGGAGTTCATGCTAGAACTGGGGTTACCATTAGCCCTTGACATATGGCAAGGTTGGCCGTCATACAATTAACGATGGTTTCAAAGCAGGATTGGCGGTGATAGCCAGAGTCTGTCATGTATGCTGGATGTTTTGCATGAGATATATAATCTTGATCCCATGATTTCTATTGTTGATTGTTTCTGTTTGCTATGAACAAATGGTTGTTCTAGTTTCTATGGATTAATGGTTGAAATCCTTGGTGTAAAGGCTATCACTGTCCGATGTGGGGAAGATAAGGTTGAGTTCTTCTCTGGTGTTGTGGGTTGACAAGTTGTTCATTTACCCATTCTCATATACTTTCTTGTTGAAGTTTGTTACCTGTTTTATCACTCACTAAGACTATTGTCTGACTCAAGGTTTTATGTTCCCTCTTATTACCTTGGGCTGTTCATCCGGTTGTGGATGGGCAGACTAAGTAGCAGGTTACAGGTAATGGAGCTTAGTGAGACGAGGAAGCTGAGCGATGACGAGCAGGAGGCTGGCATACCAGTTTTATTACTATCTAGTATTTCTGTTTCCGCTGTTTGAGTTGCTTGAGAGTTATAGTGAGGTCTTATGTACAAACTTTGATATCAGTTGGATAATCTTTCTGGATGTTGAGAAAGTTTCAAAAGTTTGTTATATGATACCTCATTGCTATTACCTGTTGTATATGTTCTATCATATTTTATCCTTGCGCTGTGAGCTCTACGACAGGTTTCGATGTGTTTACCTACTCTGATGATCGTCCATATCAGCCTGGCACACCTTTCAGCGCATTTTCCACTTGTTTAGTGCGGGAGTTATGGGCGGCCGTCACAGGTTGATTCGATAGTAAATTTCATAAGGAAAATTTAAATGGTCTAAGAATATATGTAAAATTGGAATGTTACCTTTAAGTATTATTGGGTGAAAAGGTTTGAGATTGAAATAGAAATGAACTTGGAACTTGATCCTGGGGTACTTATGAAATAGTTTTGTCGAATTTTGAAATAATATCGTATTATAAGTATTTTCGAAAGGAATGGTTTAAAGGATTATAAGGACATAAGTGTGTAATCCCTTGTCGGACATCAGAAATGACTTCGGTAATGAGTGCACGCATTATGGACATTTTATAACGAAAAGGAATTTCGCTCGATCCGAATCAGTCACTAAACCGACCCAGACCGTTCGAAACACCTGATTGTTTTGAGAACACGACAAATTAGAACGCAGACGGGAGAACATTTCACTGTTATTTTACAACAATTCATCAGAATAAAGGAATATACAGAGTGTGAATAAATATTACACAGAAAATATCAGAGATTTAAATTACATTTAAATACATTACATAGCAGCGGAAAATAACACAATACACAACTAGAAGTAATACACGGATACAGAGCTTTCCGAGTATTGTTCCATCTGTTAACCAGGATCTTGTGAATATAAATCTGCAAAACCAAAACTACTAGCTGCCCGTGTCAAAATAAGGGCACCCAGAGTTTAGGTTAAAACAATAAACTCCAGGTCAGTCATGGGACTGGTGTGAGAACTAAAATAGTTATTAATCTTTATTTCAAAGTTAGGTAAATCAAGGGACCACGCTGTATAACACGGAACGGGTTTCCTCCCAAGAATACCAGTGCATAAAACAAACAGCGCAATGCTAAATAAAGAACAATGAAGCTATTATAAAACCCAGGTCCCATCACACAATGCAACACAAACCGGAGGATAGTGTTTTCCCTTATAATAGCCAAAGCATGCTTGATACGTTCAAAACAAATCATTTGATACTATAATAAGTGTATAGTGTTTAAAACAATATCAATCATAGACGGCATGGGTACCATATATCATGTCTCCATACTAGGCTCTACAATCAAAACCGCAAATGTCACGTATTTGGAAGTTGGATTTCCGTCTGTGAACCGAGGCAAAAGATAGTCCTCTACCGATTCGAGACAATCTAGCCCATGTCTCAATACCCAGACACAGGTGAGCCCTTGGATCGTCAGGGCCGGTCCACCGATGTGGATTAAAATGCCTGAACACTACGTCTCCCCGCCCTATTGTAAAAACCCGTAACTTCCCCGTAAAGGAAAGCGTCGGATAGTTCGAGAACAAGCCACAATAGAACGCATATAAAAGAACATTTCATTGTATATTACAACAATGCATCAGATTACAAGAATATACAGAGTATGAATAAATATTACACAGAGATATCAGAGATTTAAATTACATTTAAATACATAGCAGCGGAAAATAATACAATACACAACTAGAAGAGATATACGGATACAAAGCTTTCCGGATATCGTTCCAGCTGTAAACCAGGATCCTGTGAATATAAATCTACAAAACCAAAACTACTAGCTGCCCGTGTCAAAATAAGGGCACCCAGAGTTTAGGTCAAAACAATAAACTCCAGGTCAGTCATGTGACTGGTGTGAGAACTAAAACAGTTATTAATCTTTATTTTAAAGTTAGGTAAATCAAGGGACCACGCCATATAACACGGAACGGGTTTCCTCCCAAGAACACCGGTGCATAAACAAACAGCGCCATGCTAAATAAAGAAAAATGAAGCTGTTATAAGACCCAGGTCCCATCACACAATGCAACGTAGCCGAGGATAGGGTTTTCCCTTATAACAGCCAAAGAATGCTTGATACGTTGAAAACAAATCGTTTGATACTATAATAAGTGCATAGTGTATAAAACAACTTCAAATCATAAGTATCAATCATAGGCGGCATGAGCGTCCCATGCCACTATGTCGCCATATATAGGTTTACAAATAAAACCGCAAATGTCACGTATTTGGAAGTTGGATTTCCATCTATGAACCGAGGCAAAAGATAGTCCTCAACCGATTCGAGACGCTCTAGCCCGTGTCTCAGGAACAGAACGCATCGTCCCTTGGAGCGACAGGGCCGGTCCACCGATGTGGATTAAAATGCCTGAACACTGCGTTTCCCCGCCCTTTGGGGCGTAGGTGAGCCAACTAAATGACTCCATCGGACCCGGATCGTCCGATCTAACCGAGGCGCCTCGCAACAGCAACAACCACATAAGTCAAACTCGTCAGGGCGTGTAAAACCACTGACGCCACTTTTTAGCTAGAAGGAAACGCATGCCCTCCCTGAGGTCCGTCTCCCGTTTTTGGTTCATACCGGGGGTGAAACTCGCGAAGCAAACGTTACACAAAGCTACGCCACAAAGGCCTTGCTTTGATCATCACCACAAGACTTTGCTTTTCAACAGAAGCCTCGATCAATTGCCACTTAGGCATGCCACACAGGCAATTCACTCCATGCGTTTGATATCCATCAATATATAACCCCTGAGCTCGTACGTCTCAGAGAAGGGCGTTAAGCAAGAGAATAAATTCTCCGCCGCCAAACAGATATATATTTAATAGAGATCAATCACACGGACTAAAATCCAATGTCAGACACACAGTCCATTTACAAGTCCGTCCGGGGTCTGAACGAAACCGGAGGCACCTAGTACCCCGCATATCCATCGATCTCCAAGTACGTCTGGACGATCACCAACTGTTTCCATCTTCTTGGGTGTACAGCCCAATCAAGATCATCAGTAATCACCCAAACGACGTGAAGACTTCTGGTCTTCGACCACCGTCTTCATCTTCGACACCACGTCGAATCAGTTATTCAGAATGGGATAAACCCGGTCTTTCTGAATAACTCGCGTATATATTATAAAAGTGTTACACAAACACAACATACGCCTCATTCCAATTCAGAATATTCTTTTATTCAAATATTCCTATACTTTGGGAAAAGTTCCCATTAATTTTATCCAAGATAAATTCTTTAAATTTATTCTTTAATCTCCTTTGAATATCAATTCAAACTAGTCGGGATTATCGAACCACACCGAAGTAATCATTTATTTTATTTTCCCAATCCCAACCTATTCATCCCATGAAGTAAAACTGGTAGTACTTCATATCTAACACCACAGTGTTATCGGTAATTCAATTACCATTTCACGTTCAAATCTAATTAAAGATTTAACTAACGCCTGGAGCAAAACTGGTGATACTCCATTTCGATTATTTCAATCTAATTAAAGATTCATTAAAACTCCACTTAGTTTTAATCGTTAACTGGGTTAAAGAATCAGTGTCATTTAAAAAAACACGGTTCACGATAAACCCAAAATCACATTCCATTAATTATCGGGTTAAAGAACAAGTGTTATTTAAAACACTGTTCACGATAAACCCAAAAATCAATACCAATTCAATTCCAATTAAATATCATTTAATTGATACACTTCATTAAATCTAAATAAAAAGATTTAATCTTTTCTCAACTGGGTTCAAGAACAGTGTTAGTGAAGACACCATCCACGACAAACCCAAATCACATTTGATATTCAATATAAGGCTCTGAATAGAAAATATATCGGCTTATATTCAATATCAAATTCTACGATTAACAAATGTCGTATTGGAAATAACGATATAAATACATATCTTTCAAATTTCCATAACACCATCCGTATAATCACGAATTCCAACATCGAAATATTCCGAAGACAATTTCGATTCAATTCCACTCCAATGCAATCATTGGAAATTCTGGTTATTTTTAAAACCCTTTCGAATTCAATTTATTTATTTAAAAATAAATAGAATTATAATTCTAGTTCAAAACTAGTTCATTTCGATAAAAATCTATTTTATCTTTTCAAATATGGAGTTTTTCCTCCTAATTCTTTCTAAATCATTTCTTATGATTTTACACAAATTATTGCTATTTTTAATAATTTTATCAAGGCCTGTACAGTCGATTTCCATCAACGGCCATCGAACTGCACTTACAGCGACCTTTTTCAAATTTGATTTGGACATAATTCCAAATCCAACCGTTAGATTTCAAATTTCAAATATTCGTTAGAAAGCTCTTTTCGATACGAACCCAAGGTTCCGGTTTTAGGAGAATCCGACGGTCGGATCTCCCGTAATATCCGTTTGAAATAAATGGTCGAAATTCACGAACTGCCGCGGCGCGTTCTATTCAGGCCATTATATTATATATATATAATATATATAATATATACTTCGTCGATTTCTATTTAAAACGAATTATATAAATAGTTTTGAATTCGTTTCAAAAACATTTTCAACTTCCATTTCAATTCAAATCAAAATTGAATTCTTCTTTATAAATTCGTTTTAAAATTCATTTCTATTCAATTCAAATTTCAATTCATTTTGAATTCATTTCAATTCGCTTTCAATTCAATTTGAATTCGTTTTCAATTCACTTCGAAATCGTTTTATATTCAATTCATTTCGAAATCGTTTTCAATTCAATTCATTTCGAAATCGTTTTCAATTCAATTCATTTCGAAATCGTTTTCAATTCAATTCAATTCATTTCGAAATCGTTTTCAATTCAATTCATTTCGAAATCGAATAAAATCGATATAAATATCGTTCACGTCAAAATGGCGTCAATCTAATCAACACGGCTTCATATATTCCTTTATTTTCAAATATTCTATTTCAAATATTTCTTTTTCAAATATTTCTTATTATCAAAATATTTCGTTCAACACATGACCAATCTCAATGGATGAGTACTGTCAACACATGAACCTTTATTTTATATTGATAAAGATGTAAATTTTATTACTAAAATATTTCGTTCAACACATGACCAATCTCAACGGATGAGTACTGTCAACACATGAACCTTTATTTTATATATTCTTTATTTTCTAAATTGGAATGAGGCCCAATCAATCACCATATAAAATTAATTATATGGATTTTCATACAACACATGTATATAATAGCATTGAAAAATAATCAACCATCAACCAAAGTGCACTACACTGTATAAGCATCAAATATAGATATCTAACGCTTATAACAGCCTGTCAATCAATCGATCGACATATTTAATCAATCAGGATGAGTGAACTTCATATTTCATCCCAACACCCGTGTGGGGTTTCAAACAATCAAACAAATATTTTATTCGTGCAGTTGGGCGATGTGTAAAATTTATCGACCCAATCAATGTCCTTCAAATAGGTGTACATAAACAAACCGTCTGGTTTGTAAATGGATATTTATTTATTCACATTCACGTTAAAAAATGTATTTTTAACGATTAAACATTTTATTCAACCTATGAATATTCTATTCGGTTCATTTATTCAATAAAATGATATTTTTATTTTTCTAACATATTTTAGAAAATTTCGGCGGCATAACGGCACGATACTAGAAACGGGACGAGGCCTAGCCTTATCCCCGGTCTAGTGAAGGCCCACGCCATTCACACATCAATCAAATCGATTCATTTCACCACACAATTCAATTTCAATCAAATAATCTAACTAATTTTTGCAATCAAACAAACAAGTCCATGGTCTGTGGACGATTGTGTCGGGTGCTACTAAGCACCGTCTGCATCCTAGTATATATATATATAACTAGAAAAGAAATTGAAAGGTGAGAAATTCTCATCGATAGCTATCCAACTTCACGGCACTTCTTATGTAGGACATCTTCACCGTGCTTTCACTTGGTCCCCTCGCACTCTGTTTCACACGGTATGCGTTAAAAATCACATTTTTATTTCAACGCTATATATATAAAAGATTATATTTTTAACACGCTTTTAAAATAGACAAAGATTACATTTTTACAACGCTATAAAATATATAGTTTCCGCCCTTTTAAATATAAAGTTCACTCCTTTTAAAATATAAAGGTTTCGCCTTTTAACTTCTAAAGTTCTCGCCTTTTAATTCTAAAGTTTTCACCTTTTTAATTATAAAGTTTTCACCTTTTTAAAATATAAAGTTTCCACCTTTTAATTATAAAGTTTTCACCTTTTAAAATATAAAGGTTCCACCTTTTAAAATATAAAGTTTCCACCTTTTAATTATAAAGTTTTCACCTTTTAATTATAAAGTTTTCACCTTTTAAAATATAAAGGTTTCGCCTTTTAACTTCTAAAGTTCTCGCCTTTCAAACAACCAAAATCATACCTTTTCATATATAAAAATCGCATTTTTACTTTGCTTTTCAATATATAAAAATCGAATTTTTTACTATGTTATTCAATATATAAAAATCGAATTTTTACTATGTTATTCAATATATAAAAATCGAATTTTTTTACTATGTTATTCAATATATAAAAATCGAATTTTTACTATGTTATTCAATATATAAAAATCGAATTTTTTTCTCTTTTTCAAAGATCGCACTTTTATAACTCCACTCATATAAAAAACCATATTTTATATATCGCCTTCACATACATGAAAATCATATTTTTCTATAATGAGATATCTAATCTTTTAAAGTTTAAATATCAACACTTTGTTAGTTTATAAAAAAAAAATCTATTTTTAATTCTATTTAAAAATCATATTCTATTCTTCAATTCTATTTTAAAACAATGATATATTTTATTTCTAAAAACAATGTATATATTTTATTTCTAAAAACAATGGAAAAAAAATTATATTTTAAATAATGCTTTTAATATGAAAATCAGAAAATAAAATAAGTGCTTTTATATGAAAATCAGAAAATAAAATAAGTGCTTTTATATGAAAATCAGAAAATAAAATAAGTGCTTTTAATATGAAAATCCTATTTTTATTTTTTTTAAAAATTGGTTTTAAGATTAATATAGCTTACAGTTTTTTTTTTAAAACAATCCTTTATATATTTTAAACCTTAATAAATTTTAAATACCTATACATACCATCGGTTGTTTCTCCTTCATCCAGGTAACCTGACGTCGAAGAAACCCACCCATCGTCAGAATAAATCGCCCACGCACGGACATCGAAGCAGCCGGACGTTGATCCCAGGTGGTCCATCGAAGCGCCTTTTCCTCTCCTCCTATAGCTCCGAGCAGCTCGAAACTCGAGCTCCAATCCATGCCCGAAATCTCCCTTGAAGAGCGCGACTTTGAAAAGACAATTTCCCCAAATCACTGAGCGGTTTTCAATCTTAGCCGTATGTATGGATAGAGGAGGAGTTGCTCTATGATTTTTGCTTTATAAGGCCATGAATTTATTGAGTAGATTCGGAGATAATTAGGTGCGAAATCAGGGCGATTATGAGCGTTCATCGCACAAGGAGGCGGCTCCTGACGTTTGACCGCATGATAAAGAACTTAGGGGTTTGACTAAATTAAAGGGTTTTATATTAAATTTTAAATAATATTTAATTCAAACCATAGTTGCTTATCGAACCGAACGCTAAATCTGACACATCGACTGTCGCTCCTAGCTAATTACCCCTATTCTGAACACAATGGGATATGTCCCGCAAGATGATTCGGCTGTTTCGATCAGTTTTCGCTAAATTTAAAATATAAATCTATATATTCAATTTTTAAATGTACATTTTAAATTACCAAGGCCACATACTGATTCAGAAAATTCCAGAAAAATTATTCCTAGCTTCGTATTTACGATACGGTCCAACCGAAACTAATTTCGTCGAATTCTGAGACCGTTAGAAAAATGGCCATTTTCCAGTCGATTAAAATCAACTGAAACTGGTCAAACGCGTTTTCCTTTGCCACGCTCACATATTGATTCGAAAAATTATGAAATTTGAAACCTAGCAATAACTTGACATCCCGGACCCAACAAAACTGGTTTCGTCGTAATCCGAGGTCGTTTGCAAAATGTCCATTTTTAAGGGCCTGAATTCCATAGCGACTATTCAGAATTTTCAACTGGACATATCTTTTGATTTCCGCTATGAAATTTCGATTGGTCGGATCCGTTGGAAAGATATTATCAATTAGATCCTAATGTTTCCGGTTTCACTAAAATCCGGATTGTTTTGCACCTGGTACATTCAATTGAAGTTTGAAATCGAATTATCGAACTACCGCGCCATTTTCAATTCTATTTATAATTATATATAAATATTTATATTCTGACGACGACGCGTATAATATATACGTTCGAATTATATCCAAAATAAATTTCTCGTTGATATTATTGAAAATAATTCATTTTAAATATTCAAAATTCGCTAAAACTGCCAAAATAAAAATTTCAAACTGGCTCGCATTTTCCGGGTTGTTACAATCTCCCCCACTTAAAACTTTTCGTCCCCGAAAAGGAACAAAGTCGAAAGTGGTTTGATTAATCAACTCTACGCTCGATCTGGCTTCCATTCTCCAACTCTTTAGTTTCTGAGAATTTTCAAAATTTCAAAAATTTGGCTAACACCCTAAATTTTCGAAAAATTTCGCCATAACCTCCCCTGCAATGGGAGCATCGGGGAATTTCAAATAGCTTCCCCGGTCCTTCAGATCTCAAAAAGAAAAAGAAAAGGCCAAGCGGCTAGCCAATAGGCTCATAAAATCATCATCACCCAAACAAAACAGTAAATTATGTAGTAAACATGTACCTATTTGTCGGGCAAACAAATTTTATTCTCTGGCTCTAGCCTCCTTGCTATGACCTGTTCAATGATATATATGCATATGCAAGCAAATGCAACCAATTTTCAATACAATTAAATATTTGATTCAATTAGGCTAAATGGTTCAAAATTATCAAACAAATAAACAAACAACACAAACATCAATCAATTAGTGAATTTAACGTTTCAAATTGATGATTTTGATATATATAAAGAAAATCATGTTTTGATGCCAAATCACAACAATGTATTCTAGCTATATTAGTTTTGGTTCTCACACCAGTCTAATGGAAATATATAGAAAATCACACCTTCGAAACTCTAACATAAATGTTGATGATGCGATCGCTATCATCAATATCATCTTCGGGCGACTAGAGTGTGATGCTATATCTATCCAATATATTAAAACTTCGAATACACGCGGATCAGACGTATACGCAAAATCTATATATACCGGATTGTCCACATCAATATAAATAAATAACCAAATACGAATAATTGATTTAAATTTTCAAAACAAAACTTGTTTTCACTTTTATTTTAAAAATTTACTCTTCACACTCGTTCTAGGATACTACTGATCCTATCTCTAACGAGTCATTCTAATTGGATATTACTAATCCAATATCTGATGAATTCTTTCGTATGGTTCTAATGTGTCTTGTTCTCGAGCTCTGTAAACCAAAGCTCTGATACCAACTGTAAAAACCCGTAACTTCCCCGTAAAGGAAAGCGTCGGATAGTTCGAGAACAAGCCACAATAGAACGCATATAAAAGAACATTTCATTGTATATTACAACAATGCATCAGATTACAAGAATATACAGAGTATGAATAAATATTACACAGAGATATCAGAGATTTAAATTACATTTAAATACATAGCAGCGGAAAATAATACAATACACAACTAGAAGAGATATACGGATACAAAGCTTTCCGGATATCGTTCCAGCTGTAAACCAGGATCCTGTGAATATAAATCTGCAAAACCAAAACTACTAGCTGCCCGTGTCAAAATAAGGGCACCCAGAGTTTAGGTCAAAACAATAAACTCCAGGTCAGTCATGTGACTGGTGTGAGAACTAAAACAGTTATTAATCTTTATTTTAAAGTTAGGTAAATCAAGGGACCACGCCATATAACACGGAACGGGTTTCCTCCCAAGAACACCAGTGCATAAACAAACAGCGCCATGCTAAATAAAGAAAAATGAAGTTGTTATAAGACCCAGGTCCCATCACACAATGCAACGCAGCCGATGATAGGGTTTTCCCTTATAACAGCCAAAGAATGCTTGATACGTTGAAAACAAATCGTTTGATACTATAATAAGTGCATAGTGTATAAAACAACTTCAAATCATAAGTATCAATCATAGGCGGCATGAGCGTCCCATGCCACTATGTCGCCATATATAGGTTTACAAATAAAACCGCAAATGTCACGTATTTGGAAGTTGGATTTCCATCTATGAACCGAGGCAAAAGATAGTCCTCAACCGATTCGAGACGCTCTAGCCCGTGTCTCAGGAACAGAACGCATCGTCCCTTGGAGCGACAGGGCCGGTCCACCGATGTGGATTAAAATGCCTGAACACTGCGTTTCCCCGCCCTTTGGGGCGTAGGTGAGCCAACTAAATGACTCCATCGGACCCGGATCGTCCGATCTAACCGAGGCGCCTCGCAATAGCAACAACCACATAAGTCAAACTCGTCAGGGCGTGTAAAACCACTGACGCCACTTTTTAGCTAGAAGGAAACGCATGCCCTCCCTGAGGTCCGTCTCCCGTTTTTGGTTCATACCGGGGGTGAAACTCGCGAAGCAAACGTTACACAAAGCTACGCCACAAAGGCCTTGCTTTGATCATCACCACAAGACTTTGCTTTTCAACAGAAGCCTCGATCAATTGCCACTTAGGCATGCCACACAGGCAATTCACTCCATGCGTTTGATATCCATCAATATATAACCCCTGAGCTCGTACGTCTCAGAGAAGGGCGTTAAGCAAGAGAATAAATTCTCCGCCGCCAAACAGATATATATTTAATAGAGATCAATCACACGGACTAAAATCCAATGTCATACACACAGTCCATTTACAAGTCCGTCCGGGATCTGAACGAAACCGGAGGCACCTAGTACCCCGCATATCCATCGATCTCCAAGTACGTCTAGACGATCACCAACTGTTTCCATCTTCTTGGGTGTACAGCCCAATCAAGATCATCAGTAATCACCCAAACGACGTGAAGACTTCTGGTCTTCGACCACCGTCTTCATCTTCGACACCACGTCGAATCAGTTATTCAGAATGGGATAAACCCGGTCTTTCTGAATAACTCGCGTATATATTATAAAAGTGTTACACAAACACAACATACGCCTCATTCCAATTCAGAATATTCTTTTATTCAAATATTCCTATACTTTGGGAAAAGTTCCCATTAATTTTATCCAAGATAAATTCTTTAAATTTATTCTTTAATCTCCTTTGAATATCAATTCAAACTAGTCGGGATTATCGAACCACACCGAAGTAATCATTTATTTTATTTTCCCAATCCCAACCTATTCATCCCATGAAGTAAAACTGGTAGTACTTCATATCTAACACCACAGTGTTATCGGTAATTCAATTACCATTTCACGTTCAAATCTAATTAAAGATTTAACTAACGCCTGGAGCAAAACTGGTGATACTCCATTTCGATTATTTCAATCTAATTAAAGATTCATTAAAACTCCACTTAGTTTTAATCGTTAACTGGGTTAAAGAATCAGTGTCATTTAAAAAAACACGGTTCACGATAAACCCAAAATCACATTCCATTAATTATCGGGTTAAAGAACAAGTGTTATTTAAAACACTGTTCACGATAAACCCAAAAATCAATACCAATTCAATTCCAATTAAATATCATTTAATTGATACACTTCATTAAATCTAAATAAAAAGATTTAATCTTTTCTCAACTGGGTTCAAGAACAGTGTTAGTGAAGACACCATCCACGACAAACCCAAATCACATTTGATATTCAATATAAGGCTCTGAATAGAAAATATATCGGCTTATATTCAATATCAAATTCTACGATTAACAAATGTCGTATTGGAAATAACGATATAAATACATATCTTTCAAATTTCCATAACACCATCCGTATAATCACGAATTCCAACATCGAAATATTCCGAAGACAATTTCGATTCAATTCCACTCCAATGCAATCATTGGAAATTCTGGTTATTTTTAAAACCCTTTCGAATTCAATTTATTTATTTAAAAATAAATAGAATTATAATTCTAGTTCAAAACTAGTTCATTTCGATAAAAATCTATTTTATCTTTTCAAATATGGAGTTTTTCCTCCTAATTCTTTCTAAATCATTTCTTATGATTTTACACAAATTATTGCTATTTTTAATAATTTTATCAAGGCCTGTACAGTCGATTTCCATCAACGGCCATCGAACGACACTTACAGCGACCTTTTTCAAATTTGATTTGGACTTAATTCCAAATCCAACCGTTAGATTTCAAATTTCAAATATTCGTTAGAAAGCTCTTTTCGATACGAACCCAACGGTTCCGGTTTTAGGAGAATCCGACGGTCGGATCTCCCGTAATGTCCGTTTGAAATAAATGGTCGAAATTCACGAACTGCCGCGGCGCGTTCTATTCAGGCCATTATATTATATATATAATATATATAATATATACTTCGTCGATTTCTATTTAAAACGAATTATATAAATAGTTTTGAATTCGTTTCAAAAACATTTTCAACTTCCATTTCAATTCAAATCAAAATTGAATTCTTCTTTATAAATTCGTTTTAAAAATCATTTCTATTCAATTCAAATTTCAATTCATTTTGAATTCATTTCAATTCGCTTTCAATTCAATTTGAATTCGTTTTCAATTCATTTCGAAATCGTTTTATATTCAATTCATTTCGAAATCGTTTTCAATTCAATTCATTTCGAAATCGTTTTCAATTCAATTCATTTCGAAATCGTTTTCAATTCAATTCATTTCGAAATCGTTTTCAATTCACTTCATTTCGAAATCGAATAAAATCGATATAAATATCGTTCACGTCAAAATGGCGTCAATCTAATCAACACGGCTTCATATATTCCTTTATTTTCAAATATTCTATTTCAAATATTTCTTTTTCAAATATTTCTTATTATCAAAATATTTCGTTCAACACATGACCAATCTCAATGGATGAGTACTGTCAACACATGAACCTTTATTTTATATTGATAAAGATGTAAATTTTATTAGTAAAATATTTCGTTCAACACATGACCAATCTCAACGGATGAGTACTGTCAACACATGAACCTTTATTTTATATATTCTTTATTTTCTAAATTGGAATGAGGCCCAATCAATCACCATATAAAATTAATTATATGGATTTTCATACAACACATGTATATAATAGCATTGAAAAATAATCAACCATCAACCAAAGTGCACTACACTGTATAAGCATCAAATATAGATATCTAACACTTATAACAGCCTGTCAATCAATCGATCGACATATTTAATCAATCAGGATGAGTGAACTTCATATTTCATCCCAACACCCGTGTGGGGTTTCAAACAATCAAACAAAAATTTTATTCGTGCAGTTGGGCGATGTGTAAAATTTATCGACCCAATCAATGTCCTTCAAATAGGTGTACATAAACAAACCGTCTGGTTTGTAAATGGATATTTATTTATTCACATTCACGTTAAAAATTGTATTTTTAACGATTAAACATTTTATTCAACCTATGAATATTCTATTCGGTTCATTTATTCAATAAAATGATATTTTTATTTTTCTAACATATTTTAGAAAATTTCGGCGGCATAACGGCACGATACTAGAAACGGGACGAGGCCTAGCCTTATCCCCGGTCTAGTGAAGGCCCACGCCATTCACACATCAATCAAATCGATTCATTTCACCACACAATTCAATTTCAATCAAATAATCTAACTAATTTTTGCAATCAAACAAACAAGTCCATGGTCTGTGGACGATTGTGTCGGGTGCTACTAAGCACCGTCTGCATCCTAGTATATATATATATATAACTAGAAAAGAAATTGAAAGGTGAGAAATTCTCACCGATAGCTATCCAACTTCACGGCACTTCTTATGTAGGACATCTTCACCGTGCTTTCACTTGGTCCCCTCGCACTCTGTTTCACACGGTATGCGTTAAAAATCACATTTTTATTTCAATGCTATATATATAAAAGATTATATTTTTAACACGCTTTTAAAATAGACAAAGATTATATTTTTACAACGCTATAAAATATATAGTTTCCGCCCTTTTAAATATAAAGTTCACTCCTTTTAAAATATAAAGGTTTCGCCTTTTAACTTCTAAAGTTCTCGCCTTTTAATTCTAAAGTTTTCACCTTTTTAATTATAAAGTTTTCACCTTTTTAAAATATAAAGTTTCCACCTTTTAATTATAAAGTTTTCACCTTTTAAAATATAAAGGTTCCACCTTTTAAAATATAAAGTTTCCACCTTTTAATTATAAAGTTTTCACCTTTTAATTATAAAGTTTTCACCTTTTAAAATATAAAGGTTTCGCCTTTTAACTTCTAAAGTTCTCGCCTTTCAAACAACCAAAATCATACCTTTTCATATATAAAAATCGCATTTTTACTTTGCTTTTCAATATATAAAAATCGAATTTTTTACTATGTTATTCAATATATAAAAATCGAATTTTTACTATGTTATTCAATATATAAAAATCGAATTTTTTTACTATGTTATTCAATATATAAAAATCGAATTTTTACTATGTTATTCAATATATAAAAATCGATTTTTTTCTCTTTTTCAAAGATCGCACTTTTATAACTCCACTCATATAAAAAACCATATTTTATATATCGCCTTCACATACATGAAAATCATATTTTTCTATAATGAGATATCTAATCTTTTAAAGTTTAAATATCAACACTTTGTTAGTTTATAAAAAAAAATCTATTTTTAATTCTATTTAAAAATCATATTCTATTCTTCAATTCTATTTTAAAACAATGATATATTTTATTTCTAAAAACAATGTATATATTTTATTTCTAAAAACAATGGAAAAAAAATTATATTTTAATTAATGCTTTTAATATGAAAATCAGAAAATAAAATAAGTGCTTTTATATGAAAATCAGAAAATAAAATAAGTGCTTTTATATGAAAATCAGAAAATAAAATAAGTGCTTTTAATATGAAAATCCTATTTTTATTTTTTTTAAAAATTGGTTTTAAGATTAATATAGCTTACAGTTTTTTTTAAAACAATCCTTTATATATTTTAAACCTTAATAAATTTTAAATACCTATACATACCATCGGTTGTTTCTCCTTCATCCAGGTAACCTGACGTCGAAGAAACCCACCCATCGTCAGAATAAATCGCCCACGCACGGACATCGAAGCAGCCGGACGTTGATCCCAGGTGGTCCATCGAAGCGCCTTTTCCTCTCCTCCTATAGCTCCGAGCAGCTCGAAACTCGAGCTCCAATCCATGCCCGAAATCTCCCTTGAAGAGCGCGACTTTGAAAAGACAATTTCCCCAAATCACTGAGCGGTTTTCAATCTTAGCCGTATGTATGGATAGAGGAGGAGTTGCTCTATGATTTTTGCTTTATAAGGCCATGAATTTATTGAGTAGATTCGGAGATAATTAGGTGCGAAATCAGGGCGATTATGAGCGTTCATCGCACAAGGAGGCGGCTCCTGACGTTTGACCGCATGATAAAGAACTTAGGGGTTTGACTAAATTGAAGGGTTTTATATTAAATTTTAAATAATATTTAATTCAAACCATAGTTGCTTATCGAACCGAACGCTAAATCTGACACATCGACTGTCGCTCCTAGCTAATTACCCCTATTCTGAACACAATGGGATATGTCCCGCAAGATGATTCGGCTGTTTCGATCAGTTTTCGCTAAATTTAAAATATAAATCTATATATTCAATTTTTAAATGTACATTTTAAATTACCAAGGCCACATACTGATTCAGAAAATTCCAGAAAAATTATTCCTAGCTTCGTATTTACGATACGGTCCGACCGAAACTAATTTCGTCGAATTCCGAGACCGTTAGAAAAATGGCCATTTTCCAGTCGATTAAAATCAACTGAAACTGGTCAAACGCGTTTTCCTTTGCCACGCTCACATATTGATTCGAAAAATTATGAAATTTGAAACCTAGCAATAACTTGACATCTCGGACCCAACAAAACTGGTTTCGTCGTAATCCGAGGTCGTTTGCAAAATGTCCATTTTTAAGGGCCTGAATTCCATAGCGACTATTCAGAATTTTCAACTGGACATATCTTTTGATTTCCGCTATGAAATTTCGATTGGTCGGATCCGTTGGAAAGATATTATCAATTAGATCCTAATGTTTTCGGTTTCACTAAAATCCGGATTGTTTTGCACCCGGTACATTCAATTGAAATTTGAAATCGAATTATCGAACTACCGTGCCATTTTCAATTCTATTTATAATTATATATAAATATTTATATTCTGACGACGACGCGTATAATATATACGTTCGAATTATATCCAAAATAAATTTCTCGTTGATATTATTGAAAATAATTCATTTTAAATATTCAAAATTCGCTAAAACTGCCAAAATAAAAATTTCAAACTGGCTCGCATTTTCCGGGTTGTTACACCTACGGGGCGTAAATGAGTCCAATGACTCCATCGGTCCCGGATCGACCGATATATCCGAGGCGCCTCGCAACAGCAGCAACCACATAAGTCAAACTCGTCAGGGCGTGTAAAACCACTGACGCCACTCCTAGCTAGAAGGAAACGCATGCCCTCCCTGATGTCCTCTCCCGTTTCTGGTTCACAACCGGGGTGTGAGGCTCGCGAATCAACGTTACACAAAGCTATGCCACACAGGCCGTGCTTCGATCATCACCCACAAGACTCTGCTTTTCAACAGAAGCCTTGATCATATTGCCACTTAGGCATGCCACACAGGCAATTCACTCTATGCGTTTGATATCCATCAGTATATAACCCCTGAGCTCGTACGTCTCAGAGAAGGGCGTTAAGCAAGAGAATAAATTCTCCGCCGCCAAACAGATATATATTTAATAGAAATCAATCACAAAGACTGAAATCCAATGTCAGATACACAGTCCATTTACAAGTTCGTTCTGGGTCTGAACGAAACCGGAGGCACCTAGTACCCCGCATATCCATCGATCTCCAAGTACGTATGGACGATCACTAACTAATTCCCTCCTCTTGGGTGTACGACCCAATCAAGATCATTAGTAATTATCCAAACGACGTGAAGACCTACGGTCTTCAACCACCGTCTTCATCTTCGACACCACGTCGAATTAGTTATTCAGAATGGGTTAAACTCGGTCTTTCTGAATAACTCGCGTATATAATAAACAAGTGTTACACAAACACAACATACGCCTCATTCCAATTAAGAATATTCTTTTCTTCAAATATTCTTACACTTTGGGAAAGGTTCTCATTAATTTTATCAAATATAAATTCTTTAAATTTATTCTTTAATCTTCTTTTGAATATCAATTCAAACTAGTCGGGATTAGCGGACCACACCGAAGTAATCATTTATTTTATTTCCAAATCCCCACCTATTCATCCCATGAAGTAAAACTGGTAATACTTCATATCTACCAACACAGTGTTATCGGTAAATTCAATTACCATTTCACGTTCAAATCTAATTAAAGATTTAACTATCGCCTAGAGTAAAACTGGTGATACTCCATTCTCGATCCTTTCAATCTAATTAAAGATTCATTAAAACTCCACTTAGTTTTAATCTTTAACTGGGTTAATGAATCAGTGACATTTAAAACACTATTCAGGACAAACCCAAATCACATTTGATATTAAATACAAGGCTCTGAATAGAAAATATATCGGCTTATATTCAATATCTAATTCTACAACCAGCAAATATCATATTGGAAATAACGATATAAATATATCTTTCAAATTTCCATAACGATATCTGTATAATCACGAAATCCAACATCGAAATATTCCAAAGACAATTTCGATTCAAATCTGTTCCAATTCAATTATTGGAAATTCTGGTTACTTTTAAAACCCTTTTCAAATTCAATTTATTTATTTAAAAATAAATAGAAGTATCATTCTAGTTCAAAACTAGTTCATTTTGATAAAAATCTATTTTTATCTTTTTAAATATGGAGTTTGTGATGGCCCGCCCCGCACCAGCCGGCATTTCCTCCGAAAGTGTGCTGTACACATGCCCGACTAGCACAGAACGGTCGTCAAGGAAAGGAAAGAAGGGAATTAACTAACAAGAAACCTGTAGAATGTCTCACAGTGCATGGAATAAAATACAGTAATAACATACTTGACATAAAACAGGTGAGACAGTGTATAAGCTGATAACTAAAACTAACATCAACATCAGAGCAACGGAAATCCAAATACAGCTTATTACAACTTTCCAAATTTACTGTCTCTAAAACAAAAGAAAGCTGAAGTAGAAGATGCACTACTAATGCCCAAGCAGTGATCTTCAACAACACAGGTAGAATACTATATATGTATCATACGTGGAAGCCTCCTGCTCGTCTCCGGATCATCTACCCGTGCATCACCAGCTAACCTGTCTCTAGTCTGCTCGTGTGAGCACCCAGAGTAATAAGAGGAGACATAAAAGTCTGGTATGAGCGATAAGCATCTAAACAGAACAATAACAGGTATACTAAACCATACCTGAACCTGGACCTGCAACCAAAGAGTTAGTACCACATACCGTACAATACTCTAAGGTGCCATAATAAATAGTGTAAAGAATACGGGGGTGGGGTGTGCATGTCATAATGATGGCAAACAAATCAACTATAGCAACCATCCTCACATCTCTCACTCAGTGCGTAAAGCATACGATGTCCACCACTTCCATCACTAGACCCATCGAAGTAGTGGAGGAGTTCAACTTGTACAACTACTGCTACTACCAAGCTTACCACATGGAGTCATGACCAAATCTTTACAAATGACCCCACTTTATTGGTCTATAGCCCTTTAGCCGTACCTAGGCCACTGGGGCCCTGAATCCGTTCACGTACTTCCCATACATAGTGATCCAAAGTCATGAACATCGACTGCCCCTTGGCACACGTCCCGCAGCAAAGCCCAATCATGAAGCTCACTCATTGGTTCTCAGTTGGATCCTGAGTCAAAGCTCCTCATTTGGACCTCCTTTGCATCTCGGGTTTTGATCGAATTGGATTTGGTCTTCAAAAGAGTCGTTGCATAGAAGAGATGGAAGTTCGATTCGGCTTGGCCCAATCTATTTCAGTCGGTTCGGTTCGGGTTCACAACGTTGCATCGGTTCGGGTCGGGTGTCCCACTTCGGGTCGGGTCGGGTTGCCATCTCCCATTCAGTTCGTGCTCCAGCTCCTGTGCCTCGTCTGATCTCGTTCCCTATTCTAATCCGATCCGATCCCTTCACCATACTCCGGTCCGAGCCCTTCGTCCTTAAGCCGATCCGATCCTGCTCCATAGCTCCGATCCGTTCCCGCTTCCTAGTCTACTCCGATCCGATCCTGCCCCATAGTTCCGATCCGTTCCTCTGTCCAACTCCAACTCTAAGCAATGGCCTTCCTTCATGCAAAATTTCTTTTGTGCCAGATTCCAGTTCGGGTCGGATTTCTTGCCCAGCTCTCCTATCCGATCCGAGCCCATACCCGATCCGATCCGAAACCCTGCACAACTTTCTGCAACTTTTCCAGCAACTTGTTTACGCCATTCGACGACGTTTTCGACCAATCTAACTATTCTAATCAACCCCAAATCATTCCAAACAGTCATAGCAGCATAGCAAACTAACCACAAACACCAAAACAATGAATTTACATGTCAAAATGGATCAAATATACCCAAAACCCCATAATTTCCCTTAAGCATGTTTAAGCAAAACTAATCATAGGGTTAACAAAACTTAACCAAATTAAACCAAATTTCTACCAGAGGCATAAAATATTATTTTCGAATTTATAGATATTTTTCCAGAATTTATTAGTGTATAAATTCGCTAATCTTCACTAATTACCCTTAATTTACTGTAATTAGTGCCAAAACAATGCTAATCACTCACCTTGGCCACAAACAAAATTCTCAGAACTGAAACCTCACTGATTTGGGTGAATTATAATGTCTAACAGCAGCTCTAATCTTTCTTTCGTGTTTTCTCTCCTTAATTTGATGTAGATTAAGCCAAAACTTGATTAGAAAGTGATTAGAAGGTGATTTGGGTGTTGGAGGCCATTGCTAGAGTTCCAAGAATGAAAGTGGCGGCTGAAAGAAATGTTTTTATAACCCTAATCAGTCCCTATACATCTCCAATCCCAAAATCCCCTTTGGGCCTAGCTGCTAATTACCCGATTAAGCCCAATTAAGCTGTTTTTTTCACTATCTGAAACTTGTTTCAGCCATATCTCCCAAAAGGTTAGTCCGTTTGGCTAATGTGACCACTCTACGGAATTGTAAACCATCATCCGGAGCCAATGGAAGTGGTTTCAGGTCAAAATTCCTTTCCAGTCAAAAGTTATGGCCAAAACAGTACCAACTAGGAGTAAAATGGTCATTTAAAAATCGACAAAAATCATGAACATGGGAAATGACCCCAATAGTCGTCTCCCAAAGTTACATGACCATACGACTTCGTATGTGAAAGAAATAAATATTCTACGATCCTATGATGCGTAGAATATGGGTCGTTACAGAGTTTTTCATCCCAATTCTTCCCAAATCATTTCTTATGATTTTACACAAATTATTACTATTTTTAATAATTTTATCAAGGCCCGTACAGTCGATTTCCATCAACGGCCATCGAACTGCACTTACAGCGACCTTTTCCAAATTTGATTTGGACATAATTCCAAATCCAACCGTTAGATTTCTAATTTCTAATATTTGTTAGAAAGCTCTTTTCGATACGAACCCAACGGTTCCGGTTTTAGGAGAATCATATTTCTAATTTCTAATTTCTAATTTCTAATTTCTAATATTCGTTAGAAAGCTCTTTAATATGCCACTAGTATAAAAATTATATTCTTAACTTTTCTATATTATAAAAATTATATTTTTATCATCATATTTAAATAAAAATCATATCTTTATTTTGATAAAAACCGCATCTTTTTGTTGATATCGTTCATGTAAAAATCGCTTCTTCAAAATGTTATTCATTCATGTAAAAATCATTTCTTCAAAATGATTCCTTCATGTAAAAATCCTAGCTTTATATTTTTAAAAATAAAATCTTTTCAATTAAAAATCATCACTTCTTTCTAGTTATAAAAATTGCATCTTTCCTCTTATGAATATCATACAAAAATCGTATTTTTAAAACAATTATATATATGCTAAAAAAAATCCTAGAAAAAATCAAATCTTTATCAAAAGTAAAAATCTCATTGCTATTATAAATACTGATTCGTATATATATATATAACTAATTACATTGAAATAAAAATAAAAATAATAAAAATTCACCTTTGTTCAAAATTTGAAGCGTTGTCGAAAAGAGGGAGGGGGTGTTCACGTCGGGCGCTACAGAGAGGAGGGGAGGTCGGAGCGTCGTCGTGGGTTGGAGGAGGAGGGGCTTCGATGGGTTTCTGGACGGAGGAAGGTTTTGGTTTGGGGGAGAAAAGGGAGTTCGCAGATTTCAGAGGGGGAGGGAGGAGAGAGGCACGGAGGAGGGAGCGTCGAGGGGGGGTTCTGGCGAACGACGGCGACCGCCTGGCGGTGGAGGCGATGGAGAAAAAAGGGGGGCACGGGATTAGGGAATGCGCGATTTTTAATTTCGTTTTTTTTCTTCTTTCTGTTTGAACGATAAGGGAAAGAGGGGGGTTGACTTGGCAAGAGGTAAAGGAGGGGGGTGTTTATAATTTTATTATTTTATTAAATTCTAAAAGGTAACTTTTTAATTCGAACACGAAATCAAACCCAACGACTGTCGTCCCCATCATAATACCCCCATTCTGAACACAACGGGATATGTCACATAGTCCAATTCGACCGTTTCAATCGGTTTTCGTCAAAATCCAAATATAACTCTATATATTGAATTTGAACGCACATTTCAATTTACTGGGGCCACATACTAACAAGAAAAATTCCCGAAAAATATTTTCTAACTTCGTATTGACGATACGGTCCTAACAAAACTAGTTTCATCGAATTCTGAGACCGTTTGAAAAATGACCATTTTCCACTCGATTAAAATCGACTGAAACTGGTCAAACGCGTTTTCCTTTGCCACGCTCACATATTGATTCGAAAAATTATGAAATTTGGAATCTAGCAATAATTTGACATCGCGGATCCAACAAAAGTGGTTTCGTCGAAATCCGAGGTCGTTTGCAAAATGGCCATTTTCAAGGGCCGAAATTCCATAGCGACTGTTCTGAAATTTCAACTGGACGTAACTTTTGATTCCTGCTATGAAATTTTGATTTCTCGGATTCGTTGGAAAGATATTCTCAATTAGATTCAAATATTTTTGGTTTCACTAAAATCCAGTTTATTTTGAATCCTGTACATTCATTTGAAATTTGAAATCGAAATATCGAACTACCGCGCCATTTTCAATTCCTTATATATATAAATAAATATTTATATTCTAATGACGATCTATATAAAATATACGTTCGAATTCTATTCAAAATAAATTTCTCGTCGTTATTATTTAAAATAATTCGTTTTATATAATCAAAATTCACTAAAATTGCCAATTTAAAATTTTTAAATTGGCCCAGATTTCCGGGTTATTACAATCTCCCTCACTTAAAACTTTTCATCCCCGAAAAGGAACGAACCCGAAAGTTGTTTCACAAATCAACTCAACTTCCGTTATTTTCATTACGGCTTAAGTTCTTCAACTTTTCAGTTTCTAAGAACTTTTCGAATTTTTCAAAAATTTGGCTAACACCCTAAATTTTCGAAAAATTTCACCATAACCTCCCCTGCACCGGGAGCACCGGGAAAATCCCGAAATTGTCATACAGGCCCTCTGATCTCAAAAAAGAAAAAGAAAAAGCCAAGCGGCTCATAAAATCATCATCACTCAAACAAAACAGTAAATTAAAGTAAACATGTACCTATTTGTCAGGCAAACAATTTTATTTCTCTGCTCTAGCCTCCTTGCTATGACCTGTTCAATATAAGTACATGTATATGCGTGCAATTGCAATCATTTTTCAACACAATTCAATATTTGATTCAATTAGGCTAAATGGTTTAAAATTTCAAACAAAAACCAAACAACTCAACCATCAATCAATTAGTCGATTATCGTTTCAAATTCATAATTTTGATATATATACAGAAAATCATGTTTTTGATGCCAAATCACAACAATAAACCTATCTAGTTTATGTTCTCACACCAGTCTAATGGAAATATATAGAAATTACACTTTCGTCACTCGAATATAAATACTGATAACGCTGCAGCCTTATCAGAATCATCCCCGGGCAACTAGAGTGTGATTCTATATCTATCAAGTATATTAAAACTTCAAATACACGTGGATTAGACGTATACGCAAAGTCTATATATACTGGACTGTCCAAATCAATACAAAATAAATATTCAAATACGTTGAATAAAGTTTAATTTTTCAAAGCAAAAATCGTTTTCATTTTAAAAAACATACTCTTCACACTCATTCTAGGATACTACTGATCCTATCTCTAACGAGTCATTCCCATTAGATATTACTAATCCAATTTCTGATGAATTCTTTCGTTTGGTTCTAATGTGTCTTGTTCTCTGAGCTCTGTAAACCAAAGCTCTGATACCAACTATAACGAAAAGGAATTTCGCTCGATCCGAATCAGTCGCTAAACCGACCCAGACCGTTCGAAACGCCTGATTGTTTTGAGAACACGACAAATTAGAATGCAGACGGAAGAACATTTCATTGTTATTTCACAACAATTCATCAGAATACAAGAATATACAGAGTGTGAATAATTATTACACAGAAAATATCAGAGATTTAAATTACATTTAAATACATTACATAGCAGCGGAAAATAATACAATACACAACTAGAAGTAATACACGGATACAGAGCTTTCCGAGTATCGTTCCAGCTGTTAACCAGGATCCTGTGAATATAAATCTGCAAAACCAAAACTACTAGCTGCCCGTGTCAAAATAAGGGCACCCAGAGTTTAGGTTAAAACAATAAACTCCAGGTCAGTCATGGGACTGGTGTGAGAACTAAAACAGTTATTAATCTTTATTTCAAAGTTAGGTAAATCAAGGGACCACGCCGTATAACACGGAACGGGTTTCCTCCCAAGAATACCAGTGCATAAAACAAACAGCGCAATGCTAAATAAAGAACAATGAAGCTATTATAAGATCCAGGTCCCATCGCACAATGCAACACAAACCGGAGGATAGGGTTTTCCCTTATAATAGCCAAAGCATGCTTGATACGTTCAAAACAAATCATTTGATACTATAATAAGTGTATAGTGTTTAAAACAATTTCAATCATAAATATCAATCATAGACGGCATGGGTACCATATATCATGTCGCCATACTAGGCTCTACAATCAAAACCGCAAATGTCACGTATTTGGAAGTTGGATTTCCATCTGTGAACCGAGGCAAAAGATAGTCCTCTACCGATTCGAGACAATCTAGCCCATGTCTCAGGGCCCAGACACAGGTGAGCCCTTGGATCGTCAGGGCCGGTCCACCGATGTGGATTAAAATGCCTGAACACTACGTCTCCCCACCCTATGGGGCGTAAATGAGTCCAATGACTCCATCAGTCCCGGATCGACCGATATATCCGAGGCGCCTCGCAACAGCAGCAACCACATAAGTCAAACTCGTCAGGGCGTGTAAAACCACTGACGCCACTCCTAGCTAGAAGGAAACGCATGCCCTCCCTGATGTCCTCTCCCGTTTCTGGTTCACAACTGAGGTGTGAGGCTCGCGAATCAACGTTACACAAAGCTATGCCACACAAGTCGTGCTTTGATCATCACCCACAAGACTCTGCTTTTCAATAGAAGCCTTGATCATATTGCCACTTAGGCATGCCACACAGGCAATTCACTCTATGCGTTTGATATCCATCAGTATATAACCCCTGAGCTCGTACGTCTCAGAGAAGGGCGTTAAGCAAGAGAATAAATTCTCTGCCGCCAAACAGATATATATTTAATAGAAATCAATCACACAGACTGAAATCCAATGTCAGACACACAGTCCATTTACAAGTTCGTTCTGGGTCTGAACGAAACCGGAGGCACCTAGTACCCCGCATATCCATCGATCTCCAAGTACGTCTGGACGATCACTAACTGATTCCTTCCTCTTGGGTGTACGGCCCAATCAAGATCATTAGTAATTATCCAAACGACGTGAAGACATCCGGTCTTTAACCACCGTCTTCATCTTCGACACCACGTCGAATTAGTTATTCAGAATGGGTTAAACCCGGTCTTTCTGAATAACTCGCGTATATAATAAACAAGTGTTACACAAACACAACATACGCCTCATTCCAATTAAGAATATTCTATTCTTCAAATATTCTTACACTTTGGGAAAGGTTTTCATTAATTTTATCAAAGATAAATTCTTTAAATTTATTCTTTAATCTTCTTTTGAATATCAATTCAAACTAGTCGGGATTAGCGGACCACACCGAAGTAATCATTTATTTTATTTCCAAATCCCCACCTATTCATCCCATGAAGTAAAACTGGTCATACTTCATATCTACCACCACAGTGTTATCGGTAAATTCAATTACCATTTTAGGTTCAAATCTAATTAAAGATTTAACTATCGCCTGGAGTAAAACCGGTGATACTCCATTCTCGATCCTTTCAATCTAATTAAAGATTCATTAAAACTCCACGTAGTTTTATTCTTTAACTGGGTTAAAGAATCAGTGTCATTTAAAACACTTTTTACGACAAACCCAAATCACATTTGATATAAAATACAAGGCTCTGAATAGAAAATATATTGGCTTATATTCAATATCAAATTCTACAACCAGCAAATATCGTATTGGGAATAACGATATAAATATATCTTTCAAATTTCCATAACGATATCTGTATAATCACGAAATCCAACATCGAAATATTCCAAAGACAATTTTGATTCAAATCTATTCCAATTCAATTATTGGAAATTCTAGTCACTTTTAAAACCCTTTTCAAATTCAATTTATTTATTTAAAATTAAATAGAAGTATCATTCTAGTTCAAAACTAGTTCATTTTGATAAAAATCTATTTTTAACTTTTTAAATATGGAGTTTTTCATCCCAATTCTTCCCAAATCATTTCTTATAATTTTACACAAATTATTACTATTTTTAATAATTTTATCAAGGCCCGTACAGTCGATTTCCATCAACAGCCATCGAACTGCACTTACAACGACCTTTTCCAAATTTGATTTGGACATAATTCCAAATCCAACCGTTAGATTTCTAATTTCTAATATTCGTTAGAAAGCTCTTTTCGATACGAACCCAACGGTTCCGGTTTTAGGAGAATCCGATGGTCGGATCTCCCGTAATATTCGTTCGAAGTCAATGGTCGAAATTCACGAACTGCCGCGGCGCGGCGCGTTCTATTCAGGCCATTATATTATATATATAATATATACTTCGTCGATTTCCTTTTAATACGTATTTTATAAATCGTTTTAAATTCGTTTTCAAAACGATTTCAACTTCCTTTTCAAATTCAAATCAAAATTGAATTTTCCAATATAAATTCGTTTTAAATTCATTTCAATTCTATTTCAATTCAAGTTGGTTTCAATTCAAATCAATTTCAGTTCAATTTCAGTACGTTTTAAATTCAATTCAAAACGATTTCAATTCTATTTCAATCTAATTTGAATTTCAATTCTATTCAGTTTAATTCAAATTTCATTTCAATTCAATTTAATTCGAATTTCAATTCTATTCAGTTTAATTCGAATTTCATTTCGATTCAATTTAATTCGAATTTCAATTCCTTTCAAAATATCAGATTTTGAAATCGCTTTCGATATTCATTGTAAAATGAATAAAATCGATATAAATATCGTTCACGTCTAAATGGCGTCAATCTAATCAACACGGCTTCATATATTTCTACTTTCAAATATTCTATTTCAAATATTTCTTTTTCAAATATTCTATTTCAAAACTGGAATGAGTCCCAATCAATTACCATATAATGTTAATTATATGGATTTTCTACCACATGTATATAACAGCAACGATAAATCATCAACCATCATCCAAAGTGCGTTCTACACTGTATAAGCATCAAATATAAATATTTAATGCTTATAACAGTCTTTCAATCAATCGATCGACATACAACTAACTATTGGGATTAGTGTATGTCATATATTACCCCAATACCCGTGTGGGGCTTTCAAACAATCAAACACAGATTTTATTTGTGTAGTTGGGCGATGTGTAAAATTTATCGTCCCAATCAATATCAGTCAAATGTGTGTATATAAACAAATCGTCCGATTTGTTTATATTTATTTCATTTCAAATACACGTTAAAAATTCTATTTTCAACTATAAAATATTTTAACTATATAAATATTTTATTTCATTTCACATCACATCACACAATCAACTACACATCAAAATCAAACAAACAAGCATACAAGCCGTCCATGGTCTGTGGACGACGGGTGTCGGGTGCTACTAAACACCGTCTGCATCCTAGTATGTATTTCAAACTAGAAATAAATTAAAAGTGAGAAGTTCTCACCCAAGCTATACCAACGTCACGACTCTTCATATATAGGAAATCTTCATCGTTCTCGCCCTTTGTCACTTTGGTTGCCCGTGCTCGCTACATATATAAAAATCACATTTTTATATTATCACTACTTCACGATAAAATATAGTTCATATTTTTATTTCACTTCATATATTTACAACGCTTCTTTCTATATAAAAATTATATTTTTATATTTCTACTTCATATATAAAGATCGAATTTTTATTTCTACTTTATATATATAAAGATAACGTCTTTCCTTATATCAAAATATCGTCTTTCCTTATATCAAAATATCGTCTTTCCTTTTCAAATAAAAAGATTTCGCCTTTTCAATATTAAAGATTTCGCCTTTTCAATATTAAATATTTCGCCTTTTCAATATTAAAGATTTCATTTTTATTACCATAACTTTATAAAAATTATATTCTTATATTTCTACTTCTTATATAAAGATTGAATTTTTTATTATCATAACTATATAAAAATCATATCTTTAATATGCCACTAGTATAAAAATTATATTCTTAACTTTTCTATATTATAAAAATTATATTTTTATCATCATACTTAAATAAAAATCATATCTTTATTTTGATAAAAACCACATCTTTATGTTGATATCGTTCATGTAAAAATCGCTTCTTCAAAATGTTATTCATTCATGCAAAAATCATTTCTTTAAAATGATTCCTTCATGTAAAAATCCTAGCTTTATATTTTTAAAAATCAAATCTTTTCAATTAAAAATCATCACTTCTTTCTAGTTATAAAAATTGCATCTTTCCTCTTATGAATATCATACAAAAATCGTATTTTTAAAACAATTATATATATGCTAAAAAAATCCTAGAAAAATCAAATCTTTATCAAAAGTAAAAATCTCATTGCTATTATATATATAACTAATTACATTGAAATAAAAATAAAAATAATAAAAATTCACCTTTGTTCAAAATTTGAAGCATTGTCGAAAAGAGGGTGGGGGTGTTCACGTCGGGCGTTGTAGAGTGGAGGGGAGGTCGGAGCGTCGTCGTGGGTTGGAGGAGAGGCTTCGGTGGGTTTCTGGGCGGAGGAAGGTTTTGGTTTGGGGAGAAAAGGGAGCTCGCGGATTTCAGAGGGGGAGGGAGGAGAGAGGCACGGAGGAGGGAGCGTCGAGGTGGTGGGGGGTTCTGGCGAACGACGGCGACTGCCTGGCGGTGGAGGCGATGGAGAAAAAAGGGGGGCGCGAGATTAGGGCAGCACGATTTTTAATTTCGTTTTTTTTCTTCTTTCTGTTTAAACGATAAGGGAAAGAGGGGGGTTGACTTGTCAAGAGGTAATAGAGGGGGGTGTTTATAATTTTATTTTTTTATTAAATTCTAAAAGGTAACTTTTTAATTCGAACACGAAATCAAACCCAACGACTGTCGTCCCTAGCGTAATACCCTCATTCCGAACACAACAGGATATGTCACGTAGTCCAATTCGACCATTTCAATCGGTTTTCGTCAAAATCCAAATATAACTCTATATATTGAATTTGAATGCACATTTCAATTTACTGGGGCCACATACTAACAAGAAAAATTCCTGAAAAATATTTTCTAACTTTGTATTGACGATACGGTCCTAACAAAACTAGTTTCGTCGAATTCTGAGAGCGTTTGAAAAATGACCATTTTCCAGTCGATTAAAATCGACTAAAACTGATCAAACGCGTTTTCCTTTGCCACGCTCACATATTGATTCGAAAAATTATGAAATTTGGAATCTAGCAATAATTTGACATCGCAGATCCAACAAAAGTGGTTTCGTCGAAATCCAAGGTCGTTTGCAAAATGGCCATTTTCAAGGGCCGAAATTCCATAGCGGCTATTCTGAAATTTCAACTGGACGTAACTTTTGATTCCTGCTATGAAATTTTGATTTCCCGGATTCATTGGAAAGATATTCTCAATTAGATTCAAATATTTTTGGTTTCACTAAAATCCGGTTTATTTTGAATCTTGTACATTCATTTGAAATTTGAAATCGAATTATCGAACTACCGCGCCATTTTCAATTCCTTTTACATATATAAATAAATATTTATATTCTAACGACGATCTATATAAAATATACGTTCGAATTCAATTCAAAATAAATTTCTCGTCGTTATTATTTAAAATAATTCGTTTTATATAATCAAAATTCACTAAAATTGCCAATTTAAAAATTTTAAATTGGCCGAGATTTTCGGGTTATTACACATTTATTATGAAGTGTTTAAGTGGGGGAAACCACTCCGTACTACCATAACTTGTTGAAAAGAATTTTAGGCCTAATTTCCAAGGGTATATAAAGTGGAGTTTAAGACTGAACCAGGATTGAAATTTCTTTGTTTGTTAATTAAAGTTGGATTTCAATTTATGGTATGTTTTCTATGGATTTGTATAAATACATATGCATTTTAAGCTTGGTTTATAAAACCCGGAATTAAGCAATTTAAGTTCATCCTAGCTAACGTCATCAATGCAAGATTTATTTTCTTGATTCATTAGAGTTTTAGACTTTGAAATAATGGAATGGACTTAAGAACTAAGGGGTCGCCACAGAACTCTTAGATATGGAGGATAATAAGGGAAACAAACCCCAATTTTAGTTAGTAAGGGTGTTAGAAGAAATTTAAATTTACCGCAAAATAAATTCAACTTAAGTCAACCAAAATAGATTGGAGGATTAGGTTGTGTAAAAATGGTGTTAACTCATGACGTGGCTAATTAATAAGATATTAAGTTAGTCGAAAAGGAATTGAAAGGAATTTGTGTTATTGATGAAATGGGAATGGTCGATAAACTAATCAGAGAAAGTAAAAGATGAATTAGTGTACAGGTAAAACGAAGACGTAAAACCTGAGTGGATTAAACCTATGTTGGTCAATATATCGAATATAAACCTAAGTATAAACGATGAAAAGAATGGATTGTAAAACATTTTATCAGATGAAGTATAACTTAATTCGTAGAGCAATCGAGTTAAATAAAGTAACCTAGGAAATCAAATAAGAATGGTTTGAAAACTAAATCAAAAAAATGAGTTATGAACTGGCCTTGATTCAATTTGGGACTTGGAAGCCTAATTAATGAATTGAGTTAAGGGAATAACTTAAATTAAAAAAAATATTGAAAAATGGAAATAAGAAAGGGGTAAAAGGTATGAATGGAAGTGCCAAACAAAAGAAATGTGTTGCAAGTAAAAAAAAATTGTTCATTCAGATTTAAATAATTGTTAAACCAATCCATTTCTCAGATAACAACGATTGAGAACTAAGAATAAACTTGAGTAGTGAATAGCCATAATTCAATTCATGATTAGTAAGTCAACTAATAAATTTGGGTTAATGGGATAAGTTGATTTAAAATGAAAAATGAAATAAAGGGATAAGTAATGAAGTTTGGTAAATCGACCCAGGTTAATGAATTAACGATTTAATATACACAAGTTAGATAAGAGAGTAAAATGAATTCAAGTTTAACTAGAATGAATACTTAGAATGAAATGGGAAAATGGATAATTAGATTGAGTAAGCGTGGTTTGATTCTTATTAACGACCACTGACTAAGTAAATGGAAATGAATACATATATATATATATACATATATATATATATATATAAGTTGATAAGAAATGGTTAAACCATTGCAATGGGTGAATGAATAATAACAAAATGTAAATAAAAATCAGCAATTGTATATAAACCCATTTCTTGGATTATGAAGTAAGTATAGATGATTGAGTGGACAAAAAAGAGCAAATAAATGGGTGGATTGATATTGAACTTAAGTAAGATGGACGGTAATGAAATATAAGTAAACGGAATGAAATTCGTTTAATAAAAGTGAAAAGAACATGAATATAATTAGGCAATAAAGCGTGAATCACATTATGTGCTTAATGGGGGCGATAACCCCTTTTAGATGGTTAAGCATTGCTTAAATTTTTGAAATCCAAAAAGATGAAACTACAAATAAATAAACCGATGTGATGCGAAAATTTGAAATTTTCAATAAGCTGAAGTAAAACAACCATAACTTTTGAATGGATGATCGAAATTTAGCGATTCCGGACTTTTTGGAAACCTTAGAAACTGAACTAAAACTTTTGTTAATAGAGCCTTGTCAAATTTTCAGGTTAATTAGGTTGAAATCCAAGCGTTAGTTGTGATTCAATGCGTAGAAAATAAAAATCTGAAGCGTAATTTGATATTGTTTTGACCATAACTTTCTAATGGAGCGTCGAATTTTAATGTGCGAGTACAATTCGGAAAGCCCAAGATCTGAACTAAAACTTTTCCTTAATATGCTTAGTAAAGTTTTGTTGTTTAAATGGTTGAACAACTCATATCTGCATTTTTCAATGTATGGGCTGAGGTGTTCGCCTTTACTAAAATAATCTTAACTTTTGAATGAATTATTCGTATTCGACGAACCTGGAAAATTCAGAAAGCCTGAAACGATTAGAAAAATTTTCGCCTAGTGTGCTATGGTCAAATTCCATCATTTAAGGGGTGTTAAACACCAATTTGTTCGCTGGCCTGTTATGAATATCTTGGTTTTGCAGTTGAAAATGTGTAATATATGTTGTGCAAGTTATATACCTTTTCTATTTATCATGTATATGTTTAATTCTTATGCGTATGTGAGTATTTAGCAGGTGTAAGGAGTGTGCGCTATGCTTCGGAGCTCACTTGCGCTAAATGCTAAATGCTAAGGTAAATAAAAATGCAAATAAACGCTAAGAAGGTACGTATTTGAGAACATAGTTTTGTAGTTACATATATATGGTGTTTTCCCCATTTTTGGGATGCCTCATTGAATGATGGGATGTATATTTGAATTTTATATATGTTGTGATTTTTTCGGATCTCTCCGTACAAAGGAGATGCTGCCAAAATTTTCCGTGATTTCGGGAGTTAGAAAATTTATGAGATTTTTCAACTATATAACTTATTTTATAAATTCTATTCTATAAGTAAGGATTTGAAGTATGACTCGTTTAATTCCTTATCTCGTTCTCTTTTCGAGGACGAAAAGATTTTAAGTGGGGAAGAATGTAACAACCCATATTTTTCTCTATATTTAAATTCTTAATTTAATAGTATAAATTCAATAATAAAATGTTAAATTTCAAATTTTAAAGGTTTTCCTTATGTGATAACTTACCTTGAGCATAAACAGAAATATAAATTTGATAATATTGATTTAAGAATTGAATCTTTTAACTTAATATTAATGAATTTGAACAAATTGAGTATGTTAGAAATGTTGTAACGTGAAATTTAATATTTTAACAACTAATTGAACTTAAGTTGTTTAAGTTAAAAAAAATTCAAATTTAATTGATTTAATGGTGAAATTATAAGTTGTTTAGGTTAAGATTTGAAATCCAAATTTAAATTCAATTAATTCAGTTTGGGAATTTAAAATATATGAAATCAATGTATAAAAATTTATTTAAGTGTAATTAGACAAAAATGGAATTTAATAGATATTTAAAGTGAATTAAAACAGTTAATCGAATAATTGAATATTTTATTTATTTAATTAACTGTGAAATTTAACGGTTTTGGCGACTGTCTCGGAATTCGACGAAACTGGTGCCATTGGATCCGTAACGATGAATTATTGTAGGATTTCAGTTTGCGTTACAATCGGACGTACCATTTGGTCGTATTGGAGAAAATGCGAATAGAATCAATGTAATATGATAAATTGGTTGTCTCTAATATTTGGGCCTCCTTTATATATATATACATATAAACTCTTTTATCATCTAACCAGCCATTCTCATTTTATACGTATACTTTTCCATCTGTTTCTCATCTTCATTGGCTAAAAAGAAATTCCAAACCTAGATCAAAATAAAAATGATAACTTCAAAATCAAAATTCCCTAAACCCTAACATATTATATATCAATTCGAAGCTATCGAAGATACGAAGCTACGGTACAAGTTGTTTTGACATGCAGTGATCGGATTGGTCAGGAATCGCGATCAAGGTTCCAGATTTTCGTAACCCTAAGCCTTAATTTGGGGGTTTCTGATTTTGGCATTAATCGGAGAAATCGAGATATGGGTTTTGTAAAGGAAGTTCATACGAGTGTAATGGAGGTGTTCGTTCGATTTATAGCTGAGTGGATCACCGGAATTTCATCATAGAAGGCTGAAAATGCCTCACATTCAAAACGCCATTGGCGGAGCTAGGGTCCACCGAACGTGGTGGTGTCGCCTTGGTAGGGTGCGAATTTCGAATGGGGTTCCAACGCCGGTGGTCTCGATGCTTCTCGTGGCCGGAGTCGACGACAATTGGTGGTCAAAATCAGCGACGTTTGGGTTTGCTCTTGTCATTTATTGTAGCAGTGGGTTAGAGGAGCGGGAAGAAGAAGTTTGGGATGCTGACATGGCATGGTATATTTTGTCCATTAATTATTTATATTAATTAAATTGTGGTATGTTCTAAGGCTAATCACTTTTGCATATGAACTCGGATCAGAGCGCGGTTTGTTGCATTACGATCGTGGTGAAATTGTGGACGTTTTGGCATTAATTTGGCTGCATTTGAAGACTGTAAAATTTTGGGCTTTAGTTGGATGTTCGATCAACTGAGGACGCAAAGGTGAGTAATTTTATCGCTCACAATGAACTGAATTATTCCCATAATTGTTGAATTAAAATATGAAATAAGTTTGGTTGCATGGTTGTGTTTGATTTGTGATTGGCTGCTTAAAAATGACATGCAAGTATATTAATCTGAAAATTTAAGTCGATAATTAGTTATTTAATTTACTTAAATTACTAGTCGGAATTTCTGATCCTTGCAAACTCGTAGAATAGATTGATACTGATTAATGGGATGAATGGTTGTGAAGGATGCTTTGGGTGATTTTCTGAATTGATATTGCTTGAAATGTTATTTATTTCAGTATATAGCTATTGTGTGCCCACCATTGACGATGAATCCCAATTTTTCACCCTAGATGTTACAGGCATCGAATAAACCCGGGATTGATCGATTAAAATCAACTAAGAACACAGATTGAAATGATAAATATCTGTGACAATGAATTGGATTGAAATGATAGATCCATCCCTGAAATATCGAGAAATTAAATTTAATATCACTTGGCCATAGGATAGAAATTTTATACAGACATCGGTTGGTTAAATGATTTTCAAATAATGGGAGATTTTATTTGATAGGAATTTCATTTAAAAAAAATGAGCCGATACTCGATAAACTAGTTTCTGTGAAAGATTTGGATCGCAAATGTTATTTGAAATGGTTAAGAAATTTTTCCAAAGGAAGTGGAAATTCTTAAAGTGAGATTTGAATATAATTTGAAAATTTCAAATTAAGGATTTAGATTTGAATGTAATAAATTCATATTGAATTTAATTTGGAATAAAGAGGATGGATGATACTAGGGGTTGTTTTAAACTTAAATGAATATGGTTTGAATTTCTCTAAATTGAACGATGGGTTTGAAATGGTGTTGAAACATGGTATTGAACTATGTTAACTCCATTGAGACTGGAATATAGATCCAAGTGTTTGAAGTTCGTAAGAAAAGAATGATTATGGTTAAAGGATTTTATTACATATCTATATTTTACACTTTTGATTTCAATTAACTATTCCTTTCTAAAATTTCATTCATTAAAACTTTTACCTATAAAACTATTTTGTTATAACTAAATCTTCTTTATATTTTATTTCTTAAACTAATTTGCAAGAATTTTAAATTATGTATATACATAGTGTTTTAAATTATCTTATTCTAGCTATTATATTCTATATATATATAAATATATATATTATATTATTATTTTTATTTGTAAGCATCTATTTTTCAAGTTATATTAAATGATCGTAATTTTTTTCCGAATGGAAAGTGTTTGGATCTAAGATGTTGTTCAAATGAAGTTGAGATAAAGATTATATCCTTTTGAATATGAATCGATTTCTGAACCGATTTTAATATGGGAATGTGGATTTTCCTATTCGAATATAAATTTATCTCTTGAAGGATTTAAATGAGCTATGAATATATATATTCTATTTGGATATGAATGGGTTTCGAACATAAATCAATTTGATATAACTAAAAGCTTTGATATGAAATATATTCTAGTTGAATATAAAAATCGATTGTTTGAAATATTATATGATTATAATGTATGGATACGGAATATATTCTAGTTTAGAATATATTCGGTTTGGGAATGATTATGACATGTTGATACGAAATTATATTTCTTTGAGTATAAAACTTGGTTTGAAATGAAATATGATATTTTGATATGAAAGCGAACCTTTGTGAAATATAAAAGAACCAACCGATGTGAAAGATGTAAGCGTTGGTTGTTAAAGAGATTGGAGTCAACATAAGGCATACTCTCTGTCAGTGTCGATACCACTTCAACAACTGTGATCATTTTGACGTATCTAGAATGGAATATGATGACTTGGAGGCGATTATTGAATCGATGAAGTTGAACGATAACGAAATAGCCTTGACCTTCGAGTCAGAATTGAAATGACTAAAACAGGAGCTATACCGTGATTAATTGAGGTAGCACCTTTGATCAGACACACTTCTTCGATATTATTTCTATGACTATGATGATGATGATTTGGGCTCATTTGATTTGGGAGTGTGATCCAAGGTGGGCGGTAGTGGCTGCTATGCGTTACCACGGTCCGGGATTGCAATTGGTAGAATCCTATCCTGGGCATTGCCTCGAGTGCCTTGTCATATACACCCATATCGAGCCCCATACGATTTTGATTTGGCATTGCCTTCTATGGAGTGCCCTTTGATAACACCAGTACGGTGAATTTACGGTATTGTATAAATTGTTGATGCCTGTAAACAGCGTAAGGGTAATATGGTAATCCCGCTTACGCTATTTTTATGATATTTACTTTACTGGATAGACACTATCATAATAGCGTATTTTACTATGTATGTATTAGTTTAACGGATCCTCGAGAGATGGAATAATCCAGTAACATCTCTTGAGTTACTGCATCCGTGACACTCAGGTTGTTTCGTATTTTAATTTGACTAATATGAGAATGATTTAGTGCTTATCCGAGTGTTTGTTGTGTTTTCTTTTATGCAATACGCTCGGGTCAGCAGATGTTGCAGTTAACGAAGATTACTTTGCCTTGGAGATCGAAGACGAAGATTTGGTATATATCTATTATATATGTATTTCCGCTGTATTTTATTTCCACTGCCATGTGATGAAACCTGTATATGTATAACTCTGATAGTCAATGTATATATGTTTTCAACTATGAGATTCTGTTATTGTTTTCTCCTCTTTCTTCTTTTCCCAATAACTGCCTATATTTATGATTTGTTCGGGTCGACGTGTGTGGTTTATTGTCAATTTGAACGGTCAAAAATACGGGTCGTTATACCGGAGGATAGAGTTTTACCTTATAATGGTCAAAAATGCTTGATACGATAAAACAGATTTGATATTATTATTAGTGTATATATGTTTCAAAACAATTTCAATCATAATGTATCAATCGTAGACGGCATAGTACCCCATCCTACTATGTCGCCATACTAGTTATACAATCAAAACCATATGGTGTCATATTAGAAATTGGGTTTCCATCATGAGTCAAGGTTAGGAAAGATCTCCATACCGTTTCGAGACACTTTAGCAATGTCTACGGATTCAGATGCTTGCGAACCCTTGGATACTGCAGGGCCGGTCCACAAATACTTTAGTGGATTGGCATTTCCTGAACACATGCTTCCCGGTCCTATTGAGCTTATAATTTGGCCATTAGCGACCAATAAATCCGAGGTACCTCATAATCCATCATCCACATAAGTAAAAATGTCAGGGCTGGTAAGTCGCTGACGCCACTTCTAGCTAGAAAGAAACGTGTGCACTACTTGCGTTCCCTTGCTCCGTTTTGACTCATACCGGGGTGTGAGGTTCGCGAAGTCACGCTATACACAAAGCTACGACTAAACAGGCTATGCTTTGATCTTCAACCACAAGGCCCTGCTTTTCAACAAAAGCCTTAATCATTTGCATGTTCATGTTCCCATGTTCATGATTTTTGTCGATTTTTAAATGACTATTTCACCCCCAACTAATCTTGTTTTGGCCATAACTTTTGATTGGAAAGGAGTTTTGACCTGAAATCACTTCCGTTGGATCCGGATGATGGTTTACAATTCCGTAGAGTGGTCACATTACCCAAACGGACTCCCCGTTGGGAGATATGGCTGAAACAAGTTTCAGAAGGTGAAAAACTGCTTAACCGGGCCAAATGAGGTGATTAGTAAATGGGCTCATAACCCATTTCGCGATTAGGGTTATGGGGAGGCTGAAATCAGTTAGATTTTCATTTCATTTCAGTATTCTAGCTGCCATTTATCTCCTAAGAACCATAATAATGGCCTTCAACCTCTAAAACATCTCCAAATCACTTTCTAATCAACGATTAAGCTTAGCAACATAAAATCAAAGAGGATTAGCACCAAAGCAAGGTTAGAGTTGCTGTATTGCACTGGGAACAACGCCAAATAGAGAATTATTTCATATTTGGTATTTTATTTATGGCCAAGGTGAGCGATTTGCATAGTTCCTCGCTAATTATGGTTAATTAAGGGTAATTAGTGTTAATTAGTGAAATTATACATGTTAAAATCTAGAAAAATATTTGTAAAATTCGAAATGATGTTTTAAGCCTCTGTTAGAAAGTTTGGAAAATTTGGTTAAGTTTTACTAATCATATATTTAGTTTTACCTAAACATGCTTAGAGGAAATTATGGGATTTTGGCTATGTTTGATCTGTTTAACCTTGTCATATTGTTGTTTTGGTGTTTTTGGTCACTTCTATTTGTTGCTATGACTGTATGGTATGCTTTGTGATTGATTAGAGCTGTTAGATTTGTCGGAAACGCCGTCGATGGCATAAAATGGTAGCTGGAATGTTGCAAGAAATATGTAGGGTTTCAAACCGGATCAGATCGGATTATTGGGTTCAGAACGGATAGGAGAACCGGGCAGGTGGACCTGATTCGGATTGGAACTTAGCATAAGGGGCTTGGCGAGAAGGAAGGCCATTTGCTTAGAGTTGGAGTTGGGCAGGGGATCGGATCGGAGAAACCAAAAAGGGGGTTGGATCGGAGCTAAGGGGAGGAAGACCAGAACAGATCTAGAGACATGAGGAAGCACACCCGAACCGAACCACTTCAGGGCATCCGAATTGAACCGAGCTAGAAGGGGACACCAAACCGAACCGCACCCAGGAGCATACTAGGAAGCATTCGACCAGACTGTACCGACGAGGACTGGAGCACTATGCATATCCGAACCGAACCTGACGTGTGCTATTACTACTACGCGACGACTCTTTTGAAGACCAACTCCAATTCAACCAAAACCCGAGATGCAAATGAAGTCCTAATAGGAAGTAGGGCTCAGGATCCAGTTGGGAACCAACGAGTTAACTTCATGAGTTGGGCTTTGCTGCGGGATGTGTGCTAAGGGGTTGTCGATGTCTATAACTTTGGATCACTATGTGTAGGGGGTACGTGAACGAATTCAGGGCCACAGTGGCCTAGGTACGACTAAAGAGCTATAGACTAATGAAGTGGGGTCATTTGTAAAGATTTGGTCATGACTTCATGGGGTAAGCTTGGTAGTAGCAGTAGTCGTACAAGTCGAACTTCGTCACTACTTCGATGGGTCTAGTGATTGATAGTGGTGGGCATCGTATACTTTACGCACTGAGTGAGAGATGTGAGGATGGTTGCTATGTTCGATTTGTTTGCCATCATTATGACATGCACAACCCCACCCCCCGTTATCCTTACACCATCTGTTCGATGGCACCTTACAGTATTGTATGGTATGTAGTACTAACTCTTTGGTTGCAGGTCCAGGTTCAGATATGGTTTAGTATACCTGTTATTGTTCTGTTTAGCTGCTTATCGCTCATACCAGACTTTTTTGTCTGACCCAGAGTTTTATGTCTCTTTTTATTACTATGGGTGCTCTCACGAGCAGACTAGAGACAGGTTAGCTGGTGATGCACGAGTAGCTGTACCGGAGACGAGCAGGAGGCTTCCCCATATGATATATATATATATAGATATTCTCCCTGTGTCGCTGCTGGTCACTACTTTGGGCATTAGTAGTGCACCCTTCCTTTCTTTTACTTTAGAGACAGTTTTAAAGTTGTAATAATAATGTGTGGTACATAAGTTGTATCTGGATTTTCCGCTGCTATGATGTTTAGTTTTCAGCTTATGCACTGTCTCACCTGTTTTATGTCAAATATGTTGTTATTATATTTTATCCCATGCGCTGTGAGACATTCTACAGGTTTTCGATTAGTTCACTCTCTTCTTTCCTTTCTTTGGCCACCGTTCCGTGCTAGTCGGGCATGTGTACAACGCACTTTCGGAGGAAATGCCGGCTGGTGCGGGGCGGACCGTCACACTTTGTATCAGAGCTCTAGGTTGCATAGTTAACCTAGGGAAAGACACTAGGGAGAGATAATACGTATATGAGAGCGCGTATTTGTGATTATTTTGGTTTTCAAAAGCTATATATATATATTATTAGTACAGTTAAGGATGAAGTCGCACTGCACTGGCACCGCTATGGAGATGGTTAATCGTTTTCTCTTTATAGATTGAACGATGAGCCGATATGCAAGGGGTACCGGTAGAGGAGACAATAATGGGAATGCTGCTGACATGAGGACGATGTTTACTGACCTTATAAGGGAGATGCTTAGGGATGTTCAGAGGGCAGCTCCCAATGCTTGTAATGGTGGTGGTCCAATAGTGCACGCGCCTAGGGCCGATTTCGCCAAGCTGAACAAGGATTATACTAGTCTTGGCGGGAAGCCGTTCCACGGAAAGGAGTCGGCTACGGATGTTCAGGATTGGTTGGATAGCTGCGAGCATATCTTCGAAGATTTGGGTATCGAGGATGCAATGAAAAGAAGGCTAGCATCCCGTCAGCTGCAAAGACGGGCAATGAATTGGTGGAATGCTATAAAGGCAGCTACTCCCGAGGATCAGATTACTTGGGATCAGTTTAAGGTTCGCTTTAGCGATAAGTTCATTCCAGCTGCTCAGAAGTCAGTGCTGTTTAAGAAATTCTTGGAACTCAAGCAGAATAGCAGAGCTGTCTCGGAGTATATTGCCGAATTCGACACTTTGTCGAAATATGGGTTATCCCTAATAAATACTGCCGAGAAGAAGAATGAGAAGTTCATAACTGGCTTGGATCAGTACTTGGGGGAAAAGCTTTTTAATCACATCGATGAGACGTTTAAATCGATTGTGGGGAAAGCATTGAGGTCAGAGAGTCTTTACCCTAAGTCGAAGAATGAGGTTGCATCTGCAGAGGAGCCAAAGCCGCAAGTAAGCGGTGGAGGCAAGAATGGTTCTCAGAATAAGAGGAAGCAGAACCAGAATAAGGATGGCCAAAAGAAGCATAAAGATGTTGAGTGCTTCAGCTGTGGTAAGAAGGGCCATTATGCTAGTAATTATCGGGCCAAGCCAGCGGATAGGAAGTGCTTCAACTATGGCCAAGTGGGACATCACAAGGACAAGTGTCTGCAACCCCCTAAAAAAAGCAGGTGGTGAAAGCATATGCCCTTAATGCTATTCCTTCTTCGTCGAATGCCCCAACTGCGGCGGAGAAGGGAAAGAATGTCGTTATTCAAGGTATGCTTTCTGTTTATGATGTTCATGTTAGAGTTTTGTTTGATACCGGGGCTTCCAGTTCTTTCATATCTAGTGACCTGGTTGGTAGGTTGGGATTGGAACCCGAGATCGTCGATAGACCTTTAGTAGTGACGAACCCGATTGGTGGTTCGACTAACCTTAGCATGATTTGTCGTAATGTGGCCTTATCAAGTCATGGATGCATGTTTATTTGTGATTGCTTTGTTTTGGGCTTTACTGGGTTTGGCATTATTTTGGGAGTCGATTGGCTCCAAAGATACGAGGTGGTGGTAGACTGTGAGGGCTTTTTGGTGACAGCTAGAGCGAATGATCGGCAAAGGGTAGTGTTTGGTGGTCTACCTAGTGATGGGGTAATGGCTAGTTTTCTAAATTCCCTCGACACCCCGCATAGTGAGTTGTCAGGTTTGCCGGTGGTTGGCCAGTATCCGTACGTCTTCGAGGAAATGACCGGGCTTCCACCACACCGAGAGATTGAGTTCCGTATTGATTTAGTGAAAGATGCCAGACCTATAGTGATACCACTTCGTCGTATGGCACCAAGGGAGCAGCGAGAGCTCGGGGTGCAAGTCAACGATCTTTTAAAGAAGGGATTTATTAGAAGGAGTGTTTCTGAATGAGGAGCACCAGTTGTGTTTGCTACCAAGGCGGATGGTTCCTTTCGGTTGTGTGTAGACTACCGCGAGTTGAATAAGATGACGAGGAAGAATAAGTATCCTCTACCGTGGATAGATAATTTGTTTGATCAGTTGAGTGGCGTGAGGGTATTCTCTCAGTTGGATCTCGCGACAGGTTTTCATCAGCTTAGAGTGGAAGCTGAGAGTATAGCTAAAACAGCATTTCGGACGCCGTCTGGATTTTATGAATGGTTGGTCATGCCATTTGGGTTGACCAATGCCCCAGCATATTTTGTGGATCTTATGAATAGGGTATTCAGAGATCAGTTGAATAAGTTTGTTCTTGTGTTCGTGGACGATATACTTGTTTATTCGAGGACAGAGGAAGAACACAAGGAACATTTAAGAATAGTGATGGAGGTGTTGAGAAAACACCAATTGAAAGAAAAGTTTTCTAAGTGTCACTTCTTGAGAAGGGAAGTGAGATTCTTAGGCCATGTTGTTTCAGAAAATGGTATCGCCGTGGACCCTGCGAAGGAGGCTACAGTACAAGATTGGTCTACACCCAAGAATGCGACAGACATACGAAGTTTCTTGGGGTTAGCTGGATATTATCATAAGTTTATACAAGACTTTTCCAAGATAGAAGCACCGTTGACTCAGTTGACCAAGAAGAATCAAGCTTTCGTCTAGGACGAAAAGTGAGAGAATGCATTCAAGAGTCTAAAGGAAAAGTTGACATGTGCACCAGTGTTAGTCATTCCTAAGGGGAATGAAGAGATGACAGTATATACGGATGCATGTGGCATAGGGCTAGGTGTTGTATTGATGCAAGGAGGTAGGGTTGTAGCTTATGCAAGCCGGCAACTGAAACCGCATGAGAAAAGATACCCTACCCATGATTTGGAATTGGCAGCGATCGTGTTCGCACTGAAGATGTGGAGACATTATCTCTTAGGAGAAAGATTTGAGTTGTTTACTGATCATAAGTCATTAAAGTATCTCTTCTCTTAGAAAGATCTAAATCTCCGACAACAAAGATGGTTAGAATTCTTAGCTTCCTATGATGTCGACATCGCATATACACCAGGAAAGGGCAATGCGGTAGCTGATGCATTGAGTAGAAGACATGCCATTTTAGGGGCTATGTTTCTTGAATGGAAGCAACTAGAGTACATCGCTGGGTATGATTTTAGACCAAAGTGCGAATTGAATCCAGAAATGTTAGCAAGTTTGACGATCAGACCCACTTTGATTGAGCGGATTGGTTCCAGTCAGAGGGACGATCCTAACCTATTGGAAATCATCTCAAAGTTAGAGATGGGAATCGATGAAGAGATGAACAAGTATGGGCTTGATCGAGATGGATTGCTTAGAAAGAATGGAAGACTTGTTGTGCCCTATGTCAATGGATTGAGAGATGAAGTGCTTAGAGAATGTCATCACTCAAAATTGACTATACATCCCGGTGGTAACAATATGTATAGAGACATGAAGCAGACCTACTACTAGGAAGGGATGAAAAGAGACGTTGGGAAGTTTATATCCAAATGCATGAATTGCCAGCTAGTTAAAGCTGAGCAAAAGAAGCCTAGTGGTTTTTTGCAACCATTAGAGATTCCAGAATGGAAATGGAAACAAGTCTCGATGGATTTCATTGATGGGTTACCAAGGACTAGATCGGGACATGATAACATTTGGGTGATTGTGGACCGATTGACTAAGAGTGCAAGGTTTATACCCATCAAGTCAAACAGGACGGCAACTAAGTTAGCGGAACTGTACATAAAGTGGGTAGTGAGATTTCATGGAATACCCAAAGGCATTGTGAGTGACCGAAATCCATTGTTCACTAGTGGATTTTGGAAGAGCTTACAAGAGGCGTTAGGATCAGAATTACATCTCAGTACCGCGTATCATCCTCAAACCGACGGTCATACAGAGAGGGTGAATCGAGTGTTAGAAGATCTCTTGAGAGCTTGCATATTGGACTTTGGTGGATCATGGGATGACCATTTGCATCTAGTAGAGTTTGCATATAATAATAGTTATCAATCCAATATTGTATGGCTCCATTTGAAGCTTTGTACGGAAGACCGTGCAACTCACCATCATGTTGGTTAGAGACCGGTGAGAAATATGTGCTTGGACCAGAAGTAATAAGAGAAACATCAGACAAGGTCAAGATTATCCAGCAGCGAATGAAGGCTGCCCAAGATAGGCAGAAAAGTTATGCTGATAAGAGGAGAAGAGAATTAAAGTTCTCTATTGGCGACTTGGTGTTTGTCAAGATTTCTCTGTTGAAGAGCGTGATACGATTTGGCAGGAGAGGCAAGTTAGCACCAAGATTTGTTGGTCCATTCCCAGTTCTTGAGCAAATTGGGAATTTGGCATACAAAGTTGAATTACCAGAGAAGATGGCAGGAGTTCATTATGTATTTCATGTTTCCCAGTTAAGGAAGTTCGTGCACGACCCAGATGTGGCTATTTCACCTGTTCAGTTGGATGATATCGAAGTTGAACCCGAGGCGGTTGAGAACCACAATCCTATGCATATTGTTGGGAATGATACGAAGCAACTTCGAAGCAAGGCGGTGAAATTAGTCAAAGTTCAGTGGGGCGAGGATGAGAATGACTGTACTTGGGAGACAGAGGAGAGCAATAGGAAGACGTATCCAGAACTCTTCGCCTGGTAAGATTTCAGTTTTGATTTAGTCTTTCTGCATGCTAGGATAGGCTTGTTTTGTTTGTTTTGCATGTTTGATTGTTGTATGTGGCTGGTAGGCATGCGGGATCCTTTGTATTTTTTGGGTAAAGAATTTCGGGAATGAAATTTCTTAAGGGGGGAGAGTGTAATGACCCGCATTCTACGCATCGCAGGATCGTAGAATATTTATTTCTTTCACATACGGAGTCGTATGGTCATGTAACTTTGGGAGATGACTATTGGGGTCATTTCCCATGTTCATGATTTTTGCCAATTTTTGAATGACTATTTTTCCCCTAGCTGATCTTGTTTTGGCCATAACTTTTGATTGGAAAGGAGCTTTGAACTGAAATCACTTCCATTGGATCCGGATGATGGTTTACAAGTCCGTAGAGTGGTCACATTAGCCAAACGGACTCACCGTTTAGGAGATATGGCTGAAACAAGTTTCAGAAGGTGAAAACTGCTTAACCGGGCCAAATGAGGTGATTAGTAAATGGGCCCATAACCCATTTCGCGATTAGGGTTATGGGGAGGCTGAAATGAGTTAGGTTTTCATTTCATTACAGTGTTCTAGCCGCCATTTACCTCCTAAGAACCCTAATAATGGCCTCCAACCTCTAAAACATCTCCAAATCACTTTCTAATCAAGGATTAAGCTTAGCAACATCAAATCAAAGAGGATTAGCACCAAAGCAAGGTTGGAGCTGCTGTGTTGCATAGGGAACAACGCCAAACAGAGAATTATTTCAGATTTGGTATTTTATTTGTGGTCAAGGTGAGTGATTTGCATAGTTCCTCACAAATTATGGTTAATTAAGGGTAATTAGTGTTAATTAGTGAAATTATATATGTTAAAAATCTGGAAAAATATTTATAAAATTCGAAATGATGTTTTAAGCCTCTGTTAGAAAGTTTGGAAAATTTGGTTAAGCTTTACTAATCATATCATTAGTTTTTCCTAAACATGCTTAGGGGAAATTATGGGATTTTGGCTATGTTTGATCTGTTTAACCTTGTCATATTGTTGTTTTGGTGTTTGTGGTCACTTCTATTTGTTGCTATGACTGTATGGTATGCTTTATGATTGATTAGAGCTGTTAGATTGGTCGGAAACGCCGTCGTATGACGTAAAACGGTCGCTGGAAAGTTGCAAGAAATATGCAGGGTTTCAAACCGGATCGGATCCGATCATTGGGCTCGAATCGGATAGGAGAACCGGGCAGGTGGACCAATTCGGATTGGAACTTAGCATAAGGGGCTTGGCGAGAAGGAAGGCCATTTGCTTAGAGTTAGAGTTGGGCAGGGGATCGGATCGGAGAAACTAAAAAGGGGGTCGGATCGGAGCTAAGGGGAGGAAGACCGGAACAGATTTAGAGACATGAGGAAGCACACCCGAACCGAACCACTTCAGGGCATCCAAACCGAATCGAGCTAGAAGGGGACACCGAACCGAACCGCACCCAGGAGCATACTAGGAAGAATTGGACCAGACTGCACCGACGAGGACTGGAGCACTATGCATATCCGAATCGAACCTGACATGTGCTATTACTACTACGCGACGACTCTTTTGAAGAATAACTCCAATTCAACCAAAACCCGAGATGCAAAGGAAGTCCAAATAGGAAGTAGGGCTCAGGATCCAGTTGGGAACCAACGAGTTAACTTCATGAGTTGGGCTTTGCTGCGGGACGTGTGCTAAGGGGTTGTCGATGTCTATAACTTTTGATCACTATGTGTAGGAGGTACGTGAATGGATTCAGTGCCACAGTGGATTAGGTACGACTAAAGAGCTATAGACCAATGAAGTGGGGTCATTTGTAAAGATTTGGTCATGACTCCATGGGGTAAGCTTGGTAGTAGCAATAGTCGTACAAGTCGAACTTCGTCACTACTTCGATGGGTCTAGTGATTGATAGTGGTGGGCATCGTATACTTTACGCACTGAGTGAGAGATGTGAGGATGGTTGCTATGTTTGATTTGTTTGCCATCATTATGACATGCACACCCCCACCCCCCGTTATCCTTACACCATCTGTTCAGTGGAACCTCAGAGTATTGTACGGTATGTAGTGCTAACTCTTTGGTTGCAGGTTCAGGTTCAGGTATGGTTTAGTATACCGGTTATTGTTCTGTTTAGCTTCTTATCGCTCATACCAGACTTATTGTCTGACCCAGAGTTTTATGTCTCTTTTTATTACTCTAGATGCTCTCACGAGCAGACTAGAGACATGTTAGCTGGTGATGCACGAGTAGCTGTATCGGAGACGAGCAGGAGGCTTCACCGTATGATATATGTAGATATTCTCCCTGTGTCGCTGCTGGTCACTACTTTGGGCATTAGTAGTGCACCCTTCCTTTATTTTACTTTAGAGACAGTTTTAAAGTTGTAATAATAGTGATGTGGAACATAAGCTGTATCTGGATTTTCCGCTGCTATGATGTTAAGTTTTCAGCTTATGCACTGTCTCGCCTGTTTTATGTCAAGTATGTTGTTATTATATTTTATCCCATGCGCTGTGAGACATTCTACATGTTTTCGATTAGTTCACTCTCTTCTTTCCTTTCTTTAGCGATCGTTCTGTGCTAGTCGGGTATGTGTATAGCGCACTTTCAGAGGAAATGTCGGCTGGTGTGGGGCGGGCCATCATAGTTCCCATTAGTTTTATCAAAGATAAATTATTTGAAATTTATTCTTTTTAAAGATTCATTAAAACTCCAATTTGGTTTTAATATCAAAAATCATCATTTTATGATTATTCCAACTTAAGAAATAAATCTGATCTTTAACTGGGTTAAAGAACCAATGTCATTTAAAACACAGTTCACGATAAACCCAAATCATCTTCCATTAAATATGGAATTTTTACAGAAATCAATCAATATATAATCGATATAAATTTCTGTATCAGACCAATAATATAGACGGAATAATGGCAAATCCTTTTAAATACCATAAATAGTAACGGTCCTCTTTTACGGAAACTCATCTCGATTATTATTAAATCGGATTCCATTCAATTCCAATTTAATATATTAAATTGGAAAACTTTACTTTGGAAAATTTTCCATTAGATCTTACTAAAAGATTTATAAATTCCAAAATAATCTTTTTTGCTGTTAATTGGGTTAAAGAACAAATGTCATTAAAACACAGTTCACGATAAACCTAATTCACATTTCATTTTAATCCAATTACTAAATATAATTGAAAACTCTAATAATCTTAATTAAAAAGATTAATTCTTTTCATACGGGGTTTAAGAACAGTGTTATTTAAGACACTATTGACGACAAACCCAAACTCAATTCTTTTATTCGATTTCAATTAAGTATTAATTTATTGGAAAACCTCATTAAAATCTTAATTAAAAGATTTATTCTTTTCTTATCTGGGTTTAAGAACAATGTTATTGAAGACACCATTCACGACAACCCAATAATCCAATTTATTTATTTAATTCTAATTAATTATAAATTAATTGTAAAACTTCATTAAATCTTTAATTTGAAGATTTATTCTAGTTAAATAACTAGTTCCTTTTGATAAAAATATATTTTTATCTTTTCAAATATTATTTATTCAAAAGATATTCTGAATCGAAATGCGACTCAATCAATTACCATATAATTTCAACTATATGGATTTCATACATTGCATGAATATAACAATAATGATAAATAATCATTGAACAATCCATTCACATCCAGAGTGAAATTTACCATTGTGTGAGCATTAAAATAAATAATTAATTAACGCTCATCACAGGCTGTCAAACCATCGGTTGACATACAACTAAATATTGAGACTAGTGTATGACAAATATCATCCCAACACCCGTGTGGGGTTTTCAAACAACAACGGTTTAACTAATTAAATCATTGGTTATTAAATTTAACCAATTCTAATTCAGTTGAATTATTTTCTATTTAACAAATTTTCATTTGTTTAAATTATAAATAAATATTTATAATTTAGTTTCAACAAACATATATTTTGATGTAACATGACAAAATCTAAATATATATGGCATTTTAAATGTAACATGCCATAATCTAAATATATGACATTTTTAATCCCATATGTCATTTCTATATAAAATGACATTTCTAATCTAATGTAACATTTCTATATAAAATGACATTTTTTAAAATGTGATGACATTTCTAAATGAATGACATCTTTATTCTAAATAAACATTTCTAACGAGGGTGATGTTTTTATTCTAAATAAACATTTTTAACAAAAGTGATTTTTCCTATTTTCCTCCTTTCTAGCATGTTGAAAATAATGTTATAATATACAAATGTTCTCTAATATATGTTTTCTACTGAATCACTTTTACATTAAAAATGAAATTTTTAATGTTGCAACATTTTTATTCAAACAGTCAATATTTCCAATGAATCAAATTTTACATTAAAAAAATATTATTTTAATGTTTCAACACTTTGATTAAAATATGAACAATTTTCATATGAATCATTCTTTTGTAAAAATGTATTTCTAATGTTAACATGCTTTTGTTTTAAAGATGAACATTTTCTAGTGATTCATTCATTTCATTAAAAACAAAGTTTTTAATGTAAACATGTTTTTATTTTAAAGCATGCATATTTGTCCAACTCCTATTATTACATTAAAAACTGAATTTTTAATGTAAATATTTTAACACATGAATCTTTTTTATTTTTCTATTATCACATTAAAAAGTGAATTTTTAATGTAAAACATGTACATTTTCTATGTTCTAACATTACATTAAAAAGTGAATTTTTAACGTTATCATATTTTTAGTTAAAACATGAACATTTTCTATATTTCTATTCTTAAGTCAGCAAAATGTATAAAATTTGATGTTTCATATTTGTTGAAAATTCCAATTCAACAAATTGACAAAAATTGCTATTTTATTTTGATTGAAAATTCTAATTCAATCAAATTGGCAAAAAGTGACATTTCATTCTCCTTTAATCCTTTTTAATGAACTAGAATGTTTCATTCTTCCTAATGAACCAAAAATGTATATTTTTATTACATTCTTTTAATAACCAAAAATGTATATTTTGGTTAATTTTTCTTAAATGACAAAAATGAATATTTTTGTCTTATTCTAATGAAAAAAGTGAATATTTTGGTCTTATTCCTTTTAAATGACAAAAATGAATATTTTTGTCTACTTCTTTTTAGATGAAAAAAATGAAAATTTTTGTCTCATTCTTTTTAAATAACAAAAATGAATATTTTTCCTGGTTTTCAAATCTTACATTAAAAAGTAAATTTTTGATGTAAACATGTTTTAATTCCTAAACATGAATCTCTCCTATATTTTATAGCATTACAAAAAAATGTTATCCTTTTTATGAAATCCTGTTTTTAATCCTAAAACATGAGTCTTTTCTATTTTTATAACATTACATGAAAATGTTAACTTTTTATATAATCATGTTTTCATTCCTTTATTACATTTTAAAATTTAACCTTTTACTTTCGTTCTTTTATTACATTATAGAAACAGAAAAATAGTGTGAAGGACAAAATAAATAAAATTTTTATTCATAAGGACAAGGGTCAAAAAATTTAACCATAAGGACAAACTTTAGTGTAAAGTTTGAAATGATAACGGGCCTATGAATTCCTCCCTTTACACTAAGTGTCATTCTGGTTAAAATTTTAGCCTCTTATCGTTATGGATAAATTTTTTGTTCAGTTTGTCCTTGTGCCTAAAATCCCCGAAACAGAAAAATGTAAACTTTTCCTTATTTTATTACAATATAGAAAAAGGTAAACTTTTCTTATATTCTTTCATAAAAGAAATGTAATTTTTAATGTGTTATTGCATTAAAAATATGGTTCTTCATTACATTAAAAATATGCTTTTTAGTGTAAACATGTTTTTATTCTTAAAACATGAACAATTTTCATACATCCTAAATTTACATTGAAAATGGAATTTTTAATGTTAAACATGTTTTATTTTAAAACATGAACAAATTTCTCATGTTCTATATTTACATTAAAAATGAAAGTTTTTAATGAAATCATGTTTTAATTCAAAACATGAACATTTTCTATTATCCTATTCTTAACGTTAAAAATGTAATTTTTTAATGAAATCATGTTTTTATTCAAAACATGATCATTTCTGTTTTTATATTGATTCCACAAAAGGATAGAAATTTATATTTCATTCTTGTTGAAAATTCTAATTCAACAAGATGACAAGATTTGATATTTCATACTGACTGGACATTCTAACTAAATCAAAATGACCAAAATTATAAGATTCATTTTTGTTGAGAGTTTAGATTCAACAAACCGTATGAAAGGTGATAATCCATTTTGATAATAAAAATAAATATTTTATTGTAGATCTATATTTGCCATAATGGTGTTCCTAATAAAATATGAAACTTATATTATAGCATCAAATTCACTATACATAGATCTGAAGTAAGAACGAAATTTTTATTTCAAATCAAGATCAAATGATAAACTACAGATTCAAACAAAGATCTAACAAGCATGAAAATCACGATCAACAATCAATCATCTAACAGATTCAAATTTTAAACAGCACAGATCTGATTTAATTTTCATAACTATATTGATTTAACTGGCAAGAAATAATTAAATTCTTAGTTATAAAAATATAAGAAATCTCATAGTCGTTTAAATCTGAATGGTTTAGATTTGCAATTTTGACCAAAATTCGATCTACTCAGAATTGGTTCTAGTCAGGACAATAGCGTAGATCTTGGTTTCACGATCGTACATGATCTAAAATCGTTCAATTTGGAGTTTGTATGAATAAGATATGCTTTAATTAAGATTGTTAATATTTAAAATAAATAAATTTATATAATTAAATATAATTTCCACCTTCTTCCTTCAATAGACAACAGCCGACGTTTTACCCAATGTCTTCGAACCTAGGGTTCGATCTTGCACGCGGATCGAGGCACGGGGGAAGGATCGGGGTCTGCCACATGGAAGGGGGGAGGATGGCGCGCCCGATGGTGGCCTTCTAGTGGAGCTCAGTGGCGGGTGGATGGAACAGGACTGCGATGAACAACGGTAGTTCGCGGGGTTAGTTCTCGGAGTTCGTGCCACCAGAGGAAGATCAAACCATACAGAACTGTAGTGGGTGTGAATCGCTACAAAATTTCCTCTAAAAGTTGGGATTAATTCGAAATGAATCTGAAGATTATAGCAGATTCCGATCGAAGCAACATGGCCATTGTTTTCTTAGAAGGCGGCTGTGAAAAATGGGTATTAGGGTTTATACAAAAGCTGAATACGGCGTATATATAAGTGTATTTCTATTTTTATTTATTTCTTTAATTCCTTTTAATTACAATATAATTCGTATTTCGTTCAGAACTCCAAATCAAACCCAACGAGTGATGCCCCTAGCCAAATACCCCTATCCCAGATACAACGGAATATGTTTCGTAACCCAATTCGGCTGTTATGATATGTTTTTCTTTAAATTAAAATTTAAACGATAAATTATTACATTTTAGCGTACATTTTAATTTACCGGGGCCACATACGAACTCTAAAAATTCCATAAAAATTATTTCTAGTTATGTTTTGATGATACGGTCATAATAAAACTAATTTCGTCGAATTCTGAGACCGTTTGTAAAATGGCCATTTTCCGATCGATCCGATTTGACTGAAACTGACAAAAACACATTTTCTTTTGCCATGCTCACATATTAATTCAAAAAATTGTAAAAATTGAAACCTAGCCATAATTTGACATTCCGGTTCCAACAAAAGTGGTTTCATTGAAAATGGAGGTTGTTTGCAAAATGGCTATTTTTAAGGGCTATATTTTGTATTAAAATATATATAAATTTTACAATGACTTTTCTGAATTTTAAACTGGACATAATTTATTATTTATAAAGTGAAATTTCAGTTTCTTACATTCATTGGAAAGATATGATTAAACAGATTCAAATATTTTTGGTTTTATAGAAATCCGATTTATTTTGCATCTTATACATTCAGTTAGAGTTTAAAATTAAATTTTCAAACTGCTGCGCCATTTCAAGCTTGTTTTTTAATTAAATTATTTTTTTTAACTTCGATTAAAATAAATTTGTTTTAACTTCGATTAAAATAAATTTTTAGTCGTTATTATTTAAAATAAATTATTTTAAATATCCAGAATTCCTTAAAATTTCTAAAATAAAAAATTTAAATTAGTTCAGAATTTCCGGGTTGTTAAAATCTCCCCCACTTAAAATATTTTTCATCCTCGAAAAGGAACGAAGCTAAGAATTGTTTAACTAACCGATTCAATTTTAATTTTTTATTGGTTTCAATAATTTATTAGTTGAATTAATAATCACACAACACAACCATCAATCGATTAGTTGATTAGCATTAAAAATATATATCCTTTATATATTCAAAAATCATATTTTCTAAGATCGTATTATATATATAATCACAAATACATTATTTATAAACTTGTCAGTCTAAACTCATCCTAGGGCATTACTAACCCTATCTCTATTGAGTTTTCTCATTCTAGGATATTGCTGATCCTATCTCTAATGAGTATTCTTTTATAGGATATTTCTAATTCTCCCTGTGATGAGTCTTTTGTTCAGTTCCAACGAGTTGCACCCCAAAGATTTGGGCTAACCAGAGCTCTGATATCAACTGTAATGACCCGAAAATCCCCGCCCTTCGAATCGACCATAAATCACACGGGTCTGATCCAAAAGTTGGAAATCCTCGAATGCATTAACTCCGGGAATACAACACATTAGAACAAATAACAGCAGACTTTTATAAACGTTATAAGAATGTTACATTAGAGTACAGAATATCAGAGTACATTAAATAATAATACAACGGAAGATTAAATTAAAATAAATGTAATACACTGCAGCGGAACAATTAAATTAACACGGCGGAAGACTATCCATGCTCTGGACACAGCTCTAAGCTTCGATCCAGAATCCTGCTCAATATATCTACAAAATAAGCTACTCGACTGCCCGTGTGGAAAGAGGGCACCCGAGTTTGCAAAGTGAAACAAACTACGAGTCAGCCATGGGATTGGTATGAGAAATATTTCTTATCTTATCTAATAATAAGGCTAATCACAGGACTATGCCGCTAATGCGGAATGGGTTTACCCTATTGGATTGCTGGTGCATAAATTAAAGTAAATCGTTAAACAACGCAATGCTTTTTAGAAAAATGAAACCATTATAAGACTTAGGTCCCATCACACAATGCAATGCAAACCGAAGGATAGAGTTTTACCTTATAATGGTCAAAAATGCTTGATACGATAAAACGGATTTGATATTATTATTAATGTATATATGTTTCAAAACAATTTCAATCATAATGTATCAATCATAGATGACATAGTACCCCATCCTACTATGTCGCCATACTAGTTATACAATCAAAACAGTATGATGTCGTATTGGAAATTGTTGAGTCAACGGTTTCAATGCTTATTTTGATTAATGACAAGAAGGAGCTTCATGATCGACAAAAAGAAGATTCAATGTTTTATAGGTTAGAAGTTGGTTATTTAGAATATTTTATGTTAAAATCTATCCTCAAATAATCATACTTCTCATTGCTTTCAAAATTATGCATGAAAACTCGCTTTTATTGTATATTGACAAAAACAGGTCAACCTGTTAAAAATAACAGGTCAACCTATTTTTAAATATAACAGGTCAACCTATTAAAATTAACAGGTCAACAGCTTTTTGAAATAACGGTCAAAAACCTGTCAACCTATTAATTTTTTCCTGTTGACCTATTTTTGAATTTCATGAAGAGTCATCTTCTTTCTTGAAAAGTTGCATCCATTTCTCTTCATTAAAAATCACTTCTTTTGATTGCAACTTTTCATGAATGATTGCATCTTCTCAAACTCTATAAATACATCAAGATTCAATCATTCAAAACACCGATTAACCGATTCTTGCTCTGATTTCTGATCTTACTTTCTAAATATTCTTGCATTCTAAAAAGCTCCCAAATTCAAGTTACTTATTGAATCCTTGATAATATTTCTCATATTTTGATTCAACAAGCAACTAACTTCCTTCAAATTTTCGCATTCAATTCATATACTTGAGGATAAGATTATAGGAAGGGTGTACTCAATCGTTGACAAATCAGTGTTGAAAGAAGAACACAATCAGAAGTCAAACTCTTGTAATTGTCCTGTGTGGGTAAGCTTGTAGCCCATGAAATCAAGTGGGTAAGCTTGTAGCCCGTGAAATCAAGTGGGTAAGCTTGTAGCCCGTGAAATCAAGTGGGTAAGCTTGTAGCCCGTGAAATCAAGTGGGTAAACTTGTAGCCCGTAAATCAAGTAGTGTTGTGAACCTGTTCCTCCGGGTGAAGAGAGGGTGTTGTTTAGTGAAAAGCCGAAGAGGAGCTTCGGGACTGGACGTAGGACTGGAGGTCCGAACCAGTATAAAAATCCTGGTGTCGTTACTCTACTTTACTGCATTTATAATTATTTGTGATATATATATTGTTTGCGAATATTTATTCGCATAACTATTGAATAGCTTAAGTTATCACATACATTCCGCATAGCCATATTATAGATCCTGCACAAGTCGTACACACCCGACATTTTCAATTGGTATCAGAGCCTGGTGTTCTAGAGATCGTAACAACATCTTAGAACAAATGGCAATAAAGAAGTCTAGTCAAGGGATTAGAAAGTGGAAGAGCAACAAAGCCGAATCAAGAGAGCAAGGAAACAAGTGTCCCATGGCCAAAGTCAGATCACAATCGGTATGTGTAGATTCATTATTTAAAGATCTTTTGTTAGACCATGAAAAATTATTGAAACTCAATACAGTCGTTTTAGCTATGTCAAAAAAGTACAAGGAAGAAAATTCCAAATTAAAAGAAGAAAACAATCGTTTGGTAAAACAAGCCAAATGTTTTGAAGATACCTTAGAAGAGCTTGTTTCTCAAAAAGATTTCCTTCAAAAAGAAAATGAGCAACTAGAAGATAAAAACAATGTTCTTTTAAAGGAAATCGATCTTTTGCAAAATAGAAATATATCATTAGAAGATTCTTTAAATAATTCTAGTTCTTTAATTTCGTCTCTTGAAAAAGAGAATGGAGCTTTAACTGAAAAGAATTTAGAACTATATAAAGAATGTGAGTTTTTAAAGGTGAATAATAATATTTTGCAAAATGAAATTTCTGACTCAAAAGAAAATTTTGAAAAGTTACAATCTTCTTTAGATAATTCAGAATCTCAAATTTTAGGTCTCAAAACTGAGACTGATACTTTAAAAAGGAAAAATTCTGAATTAAATAAGAAAATTGATGATTTAAAGAATAACAAAATTTCTTTTGAAAATGTCAATAGCGACTTTGGAAATAAATTTGATAAAAGTGCAAATAAGTTCGCAAAATTTAATAAAGGTCAAAATGATTTAAATATGATTTTATCTAGATCTCGACCTTTACATGACAAAAGTGGTTTAGGATATAATAAAACTAATCTTAGAAATAGTACTAGATACGCTTTCATGTACAATAAAAATATTACTGCTAGTACTAATGCTCATCCTAGATCCAATTATTATAGAAATTCGAATACTTCTATGACTAGAGATCTGTATAATAGATCTAGAAGTATGAAAAGGAATATCAATAGAGATTACTTAAGTATTTGGGTTCCTGTAAGTTGGAAAAACAGAGAAAAATATATTGATGATTATTTTGATTCAGTAGTTAATAATGAAAATTTTATCTTTAAAGGTTCCATTAAACCCTCTTGGGTATGGTTACCTTCCATCTAACTCATGGACCCAAACAAAGCAAGTGGGTACCAAAAGAATACATGTCATATAATTTTTGCAGGTACACCACAACAAAGAGAAGACTATTCGGTATCTCTAAATATCTTTGAAAATTTAGCTTATCAAAAAGCACATGTTTCAATATTTCATCGTCATCGAGGATACAAAATTCATGGGATAGGAATTACAACAAAAATGAAGGCGGAAGCGGAAAATATTCTCCTTGGGAACCAAGAAAATAATTTTAATATATCGGATCTAAGGAGATATTTTATATTCTTTTTAATAATGTTTGTATTTCTTCCTTCATGTATTTGGTTTAAATCTTTAATAATACCTCGTTTGGATTTGAATTCGATCTACAAAAAGGCTGGAAATTCATTCTCAACAAAAAACGGTCGACCGATACATCATTCTAGGTTGACCGGTTTTGTGCATTTTCATTTCCAGAGAATTATCGCGGTCGACCGGTTGGAAAACATATGTCGACCGGTGACTAAACACTCAAACATGTCGACCGGAAATAATTATAGGTCGACCGTTTTTATGTCCCAAAAATTTCCAAAGAGTTCTTGCGGTCGACCGGTCCCATATTTTGTGTCGACCGGTTTCAAGTCCCAAAAATTCCCAGAGAATTCTTGTGGTCGACCGGTTCCATATTTTATGTCGACCGAAATTGTTTCAGCAAAATATGAAAAAAGGTGTTGACCGAAATATTTTCATAGGTCAACCGGTCTCTATTATAATTTTTTTTAATAAAGACACGTCGTTTCAAATTCCAAACTCAAACACCATTTCTTATACTATTCTCGATTATTGAGGTTATTATGATATTTATTCTTTTTAATCGATGACAAAGAGGGAGAAATATTTTACATATACTATTTAAAATATATGTGCTTAATAAGGTAAAAGTATATGTGTGCTAACATTTGTTAATGCAGGAATCAAAAGGTAAGATTATTTACTAACAAATGTTGCAGAAATTCAGGGGGAGCTTTATATTCAAAGGGAGAAAATCCAAGGTGTTGTCATCAATCAAAAAGGGGGAGAATGTTGAGACACGAGAATTTCGATTGATAACAACAAAATAAAGATCAATGGAAATCATGACATGGAGCTAAGATTATGGATATATAGATGTTTAAAGGGAGACAGAGCTTATATACAGGGGGAGATAGCAATAAAGATTATATTGTCATAAATCAAAAAGGGTGAGAATGTTGAGTCAACGGTTTCAATGCTTATTTTGATTAATGACAAGAAGGAGCTTCATGATCGACAAAAAGAAGATTCAATGTTTTATAGGTTAGAAGTTGGTTATTTAGAATATTTTATGTTAAAATCTATCCTCAAATAATCATACTTCTCATTGCTTTCAAAATTATGCATGAAAACTCGTTTTTATTGTATATTGACAAAAACAGGTCAACCTGTTAAAAATAACAGGTCAACCTATTTTTAAATATAACAGGTCAACCTATTAAAATTAACAGGTCAACAGCTTTTTGAAATAACGGTCAAAAACCTGTCAACCTATTAATTTTTTCCTGTCGACCTATTTTTGAATTTCATGAAGAGTCATTTTCTTTCTTGAAAAGTTGCATCCATTTCTCTTCATTAAAAATCACTTCTTTTGATTGCAACTTTTCATGAATGATTGCATCTTCTCAAACTCTATAAATACATCAAGATTCAATCATTCAAAACACCGATTAACCGATTCTTGCTCTGATTTCTGATCTTACTTTCTAAATATTCTTGCATTCTAAAAAGCTCCCAAATTCAAGTTACTTATTGAATCCTTGATAATATTTCTCATATTTTGATTCAACAAGCAACTAACTTCCTTCAAATCTTCGCATTCAATTCATATACTTGAGGATAAGATTATAGGAAGGGTGTACTCAATCGTTGACAAATCAGTGTTGAAAGAAGAACACAATCAGAAGTCAAACTCTTGTAATTGTCCTGTGTGGGTAAGCTTGTAGCCCGTGAAATCAAGTGGGTAAGCTTGTAGCCCGTGAAATCAAGTGGGTAAGCTTGTAGCCCGTGAAATCAAGTGGGTAAGCTTGTAGCCCGTGAAATCAAGTGGGTAAACTTGTAGCACGTAAATCAAGTAGTGTTGTGAACCTGTTCCTCCGGGTGAAGAGAGGGTGTTGTTTAGTGAAAAGCCGAAGAGGAGCTTCGGGACTGGACGTAGGACTGGAGGTCCGAACCAGTATAAAAATCCTGGTGTCGTTACTCTACTTTACTGCATTTATAATTATTTGTGATATATATATTGTTTGCGAATATTTATTCGCATAACTATTGAATAGATTAAGTTATCACATACATTCCGCATAGCCATATTACAGATCCTGCACAAGTCGTACACACCCGACATTTTCAGGTTTTAATATCAAAAATCATCATTTTATGATTATTCCAACTTAAGAAATAAATCTTATCTTTAACTGGGTTAAAGAACCAATGTCATTTAAAACACAGTTCATGATAAACCCAAAATCATCTTCCATAAAATATGGAATTTCACAGAAATCAATCAAATATAATCGATATAAATTTCTGTATCAGACCAATAATATAGATGGAATAACGGCAAAACCTTTTAAATTCCATATGTAGTAACGGTCCTCTCTTGCGGAAACTCATCTCGATTATTATTAAATCGAATTCCATTCAATGCCAATTCAATATATTAAATTAGAAAACTTACTTTGGAAAATTTTCGGTTAGATCTTACTAAAAGATTTATAAATTCCAAAATCATCTTTTTTGCTGTTAATTGGGTTAAAGAACAAATGTCATTAAAACACAGTTCACAATAAACTCAATTCACATTTCATTTTAATCCAGTTACTAAATATTAGTGGAAACTCTAATAATCTTAATTAAAGAGATTAATTCTTTTCATACGGGGATTAAGAACAATGTTATTTAAGATACCACTCACGACAAACCCAAACTCGATTCTTTCAGTCGATTTCAATTAAGTATTAATTTATTGGAAAACCTCATTAAAATCTTAATTAAAAGATTTATTCTTTTTTATCTGGGTTTAAGAACAGTATTATTGAAGACACCATTCACGACAACCCAATAATCCAATTTATTGATTTAATTCCAATTAAATATAAATTAATTGTAAAACTTCATTAAATCTTTAATTTGAAGATTTATTCTAGTTAAATAACTAGTTCATTTTGATAAAAATATATTTTTATCTTTCCAAATATTATTTATTTAAAAGATATTCTGAATCGAAATGCGACTTAATCAATTACCATATAATTTCAATTATATGGATTTCATACATTGCATGTATATAACAATAATGATAAATAATCATTAAATAATCCATTTACATCTAGAGTGAAATTTACCATTATGTGAGCATTAAAATAAATAAATAATTAACGCTCATCACATGCTGTCAAACCATCGGTTGACATACAACTAAATATTGGGACTAGTGTATGACAAATATCATCCCAACACCCGTGTGGGGTTTTCAAACAACAACGGTTCAACTAAATAAATCATTGGTTATTAAATTTAACCAATTCTAATTCAGTTTAATTATTGTCTATTTAACAAATTTTCATTTCTTTAAATTATAAATAAATAAATATAATTTAGTTTCAGCAAACATATATTTTGATGTAACATGACAAAATCTAAATATATGGCATTTTAAATGTAATATGCCATAATCTAAATATATGACATTTTTAATCCAATATGTCATTTCTATATAAAATGACATTTCTAATCTAATGTAACATTTCTATATATAAAATGACATTTTTTTAAATGTGATGACATTTCTAAATGAATGACATCTTTATTCTAAATAAACATTTCTAACTAGGGTGATGTTTTAATTCTAAATAAACATTTTTAACAAATGTGATGTTTCCTATTTTCCTTCTTTCTAGCATGTTAAAAATAATGTTTTAACATACAAATATTCTCTAACATATGTTTTCTACTGAATCACTTTAACATTAAAAATGAAATTTTTAATGTTGCAACATTTTTATTCAAACAGTCAATATTTCTAGTGAATCAAACTTTACATTAAAAATTATGATTTTAATGTTTCAACACTTTGATTAAAATATGAACAATTTTCATATGAATCATTCTTTTATAAAAATGATATTTCTAATGTTAACATGCTTTTGTTTTAAAGACGAACAATTTTTAGTGATTCATTCATTTCATTAAAAACAAAGTTTTTAATGTAAACATGTTTTTATTTTAAAACATGCATATATGTCCAACTCCTATTATTACATTAAAAAGTGAATTTTTAATGTAAAACATGTTTTCATTTTAAAACATGAATCTTTTCTATTTTTCTATTATCACATTATAAAGTGAATTTTTAATGTAAAACATGTTTTACTTTAAAATGTACATTTTCTATGTTCTAACATTACATTAAAAAGTGAATTTTTAATGTTATCATGTTTTTAGTGAAAACATGAACATTTTCTATATTTCTATTCTTAAGTCAGCAAATTGTATAAAATTTGATGTTTCATATTTGTTGAAAATTCTAATTCAACAAATTGATAAAAATTGCTATTTTATTTTGATTGAAAATTCTAATTCAATCAAATTGGCGACATTTCATTCTTCTTTAATCCTTTTTAATGAACTAAAATGTTTCATTCTTCCTAATGAACCAAAAATGTATATTTTGATTACATTCTTTTTAATGACCAAAAATGTATATTTTGGTTAATTTTTTTTTAAATGACAAAAATGAATATTTTTGTCTCATTCTTGTGATAGCCCGTAACTTCCCGGGTAAGGAAAGCCCGGATTATCTTGAGAACACGACATAATAGAACGCAAACAGAAGAACATTTCATTGTATATTACAATAATTCCATCAGATACAAGAATATACAGAGTATGAATAAATAAAATACATTCGATAAATATCAGAAATTACAATAAATTACATAACAGCGGAAAAACAATACAAAACACAACTAGAAGTAATACACGGATACAGAGATTTCCGAGTATCGTTCCAGCTGTAAATCAGGATCCTGTGAATATAAATCTACAAAACCAAAACTACTAGCTGCCCATGCGGAAAATAAGGGCACCCAAAGTTTAGGTTAAAGCAATAAACTCCAGGTCAGTCATGTGACTGGTGTGAGAACTAAAACAGTTATTTAAAAACTTTACTTTAAAAGAGAGTAATTCAAGGGACCACGCCGTATAACACGGAACGGGTTTCCTCCCAAGAATACTTGTGCATATAACAAAACAACGCAATGCTTTTTGGAAAAATGAAGCTATTATAAGACCCAGGTCCCATCACACAATGCAACGCAAGCCGGAGGATAGGGTTTTCCCTTATAATAGCCAAATAATGCTGGATACGTTTAAAAACAAATCATTTGATATTATTATAGGTGTATAGTGTCAAAAATATTCAAATCATAAATATCAATCATAGGCGGCATGGGTATCATCTATCATGTCGCCATACTAGGCTCTACAATTAAAACTGAAATATCTCGTATTGGAAATTGGATTTCCGTCATGAGTCGAGGCAAGAGGCAAGCTCCTCTCCGATTCGAGACAGTCTAGCAAATGCCTCAGGACCCCACTATGATCCTTTGGAACCTCCAAGACCGGTCCTCTCTTACTTTTGAGGATTAGTTATTCCTGAACACACGTTTCCTGGTCCTTACAGACCTATAACCGAGGCGCCTCGCATTCCAACAACTACACAGGTGAAAAATATATAAATGTCAGCCAGTTTAAGCACTGACACCACCACTAGCTAGAAAGAAACATCGTGCACTCCTTGGGTCCTTATCCCGTTTTTGACTCGTACCGAGGTGTGAGGCTCACGAATTCACGTTATACACAAAGCTGCGCCACACAGGCCGTGCTTTGATCATCAACCACAAGACTTTGCTTTTCAACAGAAGCCTTGATCATCTGCTACTTAGGCGTGCCACACAGGAAATTCACTCCATGCGACTGATGTCCATCGATATACAACCTCTGAGCTCGTACGTCTCAGAGAAGGGCGTTAAGCAAGAGAATAAATTCTCCGCCGCCAAACAGATGTGTATTTAATAGAGATCAATCAACACAGAATAAAATCCAATGTCAGACACACAGTCCATTTACAAGTTCGTTCTGGGTCTGAACGAAACCGGAGGCACTTTCCTCGCATATCAATCGATCTCCAAGTACGTCTGGACGATCACCAACTGATTCCCTCATCTTGGGTGTACAGCCCAATCAAGATCATCAGTAATCACCCAAACGATGTGAAGACTTCCGGTCTTCAACCACCGTCTTCATCTTCGACTTATCGTCGAATCGGTTGTTCAGAATGGGTATAAACCCGGCCTTTCTGAATAACCCGCGTATATAATAAACACGTGTTACACAAACACAACATATGCCTCATTCCAATTCAGAATATTCTTTTATTCAAATTTTCACATTCTTAGGGAAAGGTTCCCATTAATTTCATCAAAGATAAATTCTTCTAAATTTATTCTTTAATCTTCCTTTGGATATCATTTCAAACCATGTTATGGTTTTCCAAACTAGTCGAGATTAGCGAACCACACCGAAGTAATTATTTATTTTATTTCCCAATCCCAACCTATTCATCCCATGAAGTAAAACTGGTCATACTTCATATCTAACACCACGGTGCTATCGGTAAAATTAATTACCATTTCACGTTCAAATCTAATTAAAGATTTAACTATCGCTTTGGAGCAAAACTGGTGGTACTCCAATCTCGATCACCCTTCAGATTTGATAATTTAAATAATCAATTCACTTTCAATCTAATTAAAGATTCATTAAAACTCCCCTTAGTTTTAATCTTCCCAAAAATCAATATCCCGACTTTAACTGGGTTAAAGAACCAATGTCATCTAAAACACGGTTCACGATAAACCCAAATTCACATTCTATTGTTAATCGGGTTAAAGAACAGGTGTTATTCAAAACACCGCTCACGATAAACCCAAAAACCCATTTAAATTCAATTCCAATTAATACTCTTTAATTGGTACACTTCATTAAATCTAAGTAGAAGGATTTAATCTTTTTCTCTATTGGGTTTAAGAACAGTCTTAATGAAGACACCATTCACGACAAACCCAAATCACATTTGAAATTAAATACAAGACTCTGAATAGAAAATATATCGGCTTATATTCAATATCAAATTCTACGACAACCAAATATCGTATTGGAAATAACGATATAAATATATCTTTCAAATTTCCACAACCATATCTGTATAATCATGAAATCCAACATCGAAATATTTCGAACATAATTTTGATTCAAATCTATTTCCACTTCACGTATTGGAATTCTGATTATTTTAAAACCACTTTAAATTCAATTTATTTATTTCAAAAATAAATTGATTTTAATTCTAGTTCAAAACTAGTTCATTTCGATAAAAATATATTTTTATCTTTTCAAATGTGGAGTTTTTCATCCCAATTTTTCCCAAATCATTTTTTATGATTTTACACAAATTATTAATATTTTTAATAATTTTATCAAGGCCCGTACAGTCGATTTCCATCAACGGCCATCGAACTGCACTTAAAGTGACCTTTTCCAAATTTGATTTGGACATAATTCCAAATTCAACCGTTATATATCCAATTTCAAATGTTCAGACACACAGTCCATTTACAAGTTCGTTCTGGGTCTGAACGAAACCGGAGGCACTTTCCTCGCATATCCATCGATCTCCAAGTACGTCTGGACGATCACCAACTGATTCCCTCATCTTGGGTGTACAACCCAATCAAGATCATCAGTAATCACCCAAACGATGTGAAGGCTTCCGGTCTTCAACCACCGTCTTCATCTTCGACTTATCGTCGAATCGGTTGTTCAGAATGGGTATAAACCCGGCCTTTCTGAATAACCCGCGTATATAATAAACACATGTTACACAAACACAACATACGCCTCATTCCAATTCAGAATATTCTTTTATTCAAATTTTCACATTCTTAGGGAAAGGTTCCCATTAATTTCATCAAAGATAAATTCTTCTAAATTTATTCTTTAATCTTCCTTTGGATATCATTTCAAACCATGATATGGTTTTCCAAACTAGTCGGGATTAGCGAACCACACCGAAGTAATTATTTATTGGATTAATTGACACAAATAATCCCAAGTTTAACGCGTCCGTCCATATTAATCCCAAGTTTACATTATTTAAAAATAATCCCAAGTTTAGGGGGTGTCTTCCCAAATTGATCGCACTGACCCGTTAACCTGTTATAGCCAGTAACCTTGTTTTAACTTTCTCAAATCAAAAATACACTTCACATTTGATTTTGCATAGCTTTGAAAAGCAAATCACACAGCTGCATCACCATACATCTAAAATAAAAAACAGACATACATCTGAAACCATTTATCTTAAAATCAAAACTCAAATCTGGTGACCAAAATAAACTCAACCTTAAAGAGAAACAACCTCCATTAGAGATCTACATGGCAAGCGAATTTAATTCATATGAGCAGCTTCAACGATTCCGGCTTCTTCGAATGTATATGTCAGCAACTAATTTTCCACCTGCATCGCTATAGTTGAAATCCAAAAATAACATGTTAGTTGAAACTCTGACTCTGCTAGAACCTTGGTTGGCACGCTGGGAATGAAACCTTTGTGAAAAATAAGTGCGACTTTTCCTCCAGTCCTCTTGACCCTGTGTCTATCATGTATCATTGTGGTAACTGGTAACAATGTTAATGGGTTAGGTGGTAGTGCAATTCGTCGTGAGAACATGGGTATCAAATCTTCTAGCACACAAGGTCTTTGTGATTTTATCCTAACGAATTCTAGTACTGCTGTTAATGTTGTGCATGTTCATTCTATTCATTGCAATGATAAAACAACCTGTACCTCCTTTTTATCTAAGTCGATCCACTATACTTCATGATCTTCTTCATCCTGTGATGCAGTACTCTAGGATTTCCATTTCTACAAACCATTTCCACATCCTGGCCATCTCTTCCAAGCAATCGAACAATAATAGACTAGCCATCAGAAATTATCCTTTTCTACCCATTATCAACTTCCCGTCCTTCCTATCCCTCAACCCCCAAATCATAATATCCGAGTACCCCCTCTTCCATTCAGTCCATTTCCATGCTCAACATTCAGACCAAATTGGTTCATCGTGGTGGAAGACGTCGACTGCTCACAATACCTCTCCGACCGCAACGCTGGCACTAGTCCTGGTATGAACGGCAACCCAAAATTGGAGGCGGATTCGGGTAGAAAGGATCAGTTGACGATGAACCATCCGGAGAAGTTGGATCCAGCGATGCTGAGGCCAGGTATGATGGATCGAAAGATCAATTTGGGGGTACTTTGAGATGGAAGGGTTTAAGGTTCTGGCGAAGAATTATTTAGAGGTTGATGAACGACATGAGGGGATGAAGGAGAGAAGGAACGAGTGTAGTAAAAATGGTTACGCGAAGGAACCTGGAGACGTTAAAATTTTAAACCGGCTACAATAAGTTAACAGGTTAGCAGGATCAATTTGGGAAGAGACCCCCTAATTTAAATAATGCAAACTTAGGATTAATACGAGCGAACACGTTAAACTTTGGATTATTCGTGTCAATTAATCCTTATTTATTTTATTTCCCAATCCCAACCTATTCATCCCATGAAGTAAAACTGGTCATACTTCATATCTAACACCACGGTGCTATCGGTAAAATTAATTACCATTTCACGTTCAAATCTAATTAAAGATTTAACTATCACTTTGGAGCAAAACTGGTGGTACTCCAATCTCGATCACCCTTCAGATTTGATAATTTAAATAATCAATTCACTTTCAATCTAATTAAAGATTCATTAAAACTCCCCTTAGTTTTAATCTTCCCAAAAATCAATATCCTGACTTTAACTGGGTTAAAGAACCAATGTCATCTAAAACACGGTTCACGATAAACCCAAATTCACATTCTATTGTTAATCGGGTTAAAGAACAGGTGTTATTCAAAACACCGCTCACGATAAACCCAAAAACCCATTTAAATTCAATTCCAATTAATACTATTTAATTGGTACACTTCATTAAATCTAAATAGAAGGATTTAATCTTTTTCTCTATTGGGTTTAAGAACAGTGTTAATGAAGACACCATTCACGACAAAACCAAATCAGATTTGAAATTAAATACAAGACTCTGAATAGATAATATATTGGCTTATATTCAATATCAAATTCTACGACCAATAAATATCGGGTTGGAAATAACGATATAAATATATCTTTCAAATTTCCACAACCATATCTGTATAATCACGAAATCCAACATCGAAATATTTCGAAGATAATTTCGATTAAAATCTATTTCCACTTCACATATTGGAATTCTGATTATTTTAAAACCACTTCAAATTCAATTTATTTATTTCAAAAATAAATTGATTTTAATTCTAGTTCAAAACTAGTTCATTTCGATAAAAATATATTTTTATCTTTTCAAATGTGGAGTTTTTCATCCCAATTTTTCCCAAATCATTTCTTATGATTTTACACAAATTATTGATATTTTTAATAATTTTATCAAGGCTCGTTCAGTCGATTTCCATCAACGGCCATCGAACTACACTTACAACGACCTTTTCCAAATTTGATTTGGACATAATTCCAAATCCAACCGTTATATTTCCAATTTCAAATGTTCGTTAGAAAGCTCTTTTCGATACGAACCTAACGGTTCTAGTTTCAGGAGAATCCGACGGTCGGATCTCCCGTAATGTCCATTCGAAGTCAATGGTCGAAATTCACGAAGTGCCGCCGCCCGGCGTGTTCTATTCTGGCCATTATATATATATATAATATATATATTATACATATTTCGTCAGTTTCCTTTTAAAAAATATTTTATATATCGTTTTAAATTCGTTTTCGAAACGATTTCAACTTCATATTCAATTTTGAATCAAAATTGAATATTCCACATCATCGATATACAAATGATAATATTTTCAAAACGTTATATTTTGAAATCACTTCCTTTTCTATATTCATTTTAAAACGAATATAATCGATATAAATATCGTTCACGTCAAAATGGCGCATCTCTAATCAACACGGCTTTATATATTTCAATAAATTCGTTATTCTATTCAACAAATGAATATTTATTCTATTCAACACATGAATATAATTTTTTTTTTCAACACATGAGCACTGTCAACACATGACTATTTTTGTTATTTAATATATGTTATAAAATTATGGTATCTATTGTTTGGTTTTTAAATCAGACTCCAACCGTAAAGTAGTAAGAGAATGATTCCCTAAGTATTAACCCCGAAGGCCGAAACCAATATCAGATCAATACCCAGGAAACCACTCATCTTATCTACTTTCCGGTTAGTTTCTAACTTTAAATATGATAAAGATGTAAAATTTATTGTTAAAATATTTCATTCAACACATGACTAATCTCAACAAATGAGTACCGTCAACACGTGAATCTATATTTTATAATATTCTTTATTTTCCCAATTGGAATGATGCGCAATCAATTACCATATAATCTTAATTATATGGATTCCATACAACACATGTATATAATAGCAACGATAAATAATCAACCATCATCCAAAGTGCACCACACAACTGCATAAGCATCCAATATAAATAATTAACGCTCACACAGTCTGTGACCAATCGATCGACATACAACTAAATAATTGGGATTAGTGTATGCCAAATATCCTCCCAATACCCGTGTGGGGTTTCAAATAATCAAACTTAGATTTTATTTGTGCAGTTGGGCGATGTGTAAAATTTATCGTCCCAATCAATATCAGTCAAATCAGTGTATATAAACAAATCGTCTGATTTGTTTATGAATATTTATTTTATATACACATTAAAAATTATATTTTTAACTATAAAATATTTTCCACTATAAAATATTTTATTTTATTTCACATCATACAATCAGCTACACATCAAAATCAAACAAACAGACATACAAGCCGTCCATGGTCTGTGGACGACGGGTGTCGGGTGCTACTAAACACCGTCTGCATCCTAGTATATATTTTTAACTAGAAAAGGAGATTTAAAGTGAGAAGTTCTCACCGAGTAGCTAAACCAAACGCCACGACTCTTCTTATGTAGAAATCTTCGTCGTGCTCGCCTTTTGTCACTTTTGTTGTCCGTAACCACTACATATATAAAAATCACATTTTTATACCGCTACTATATAGATAAAAATTCTATTTTTACCCCGCTACTATATTGATAAAAATTCCATTTTTACACCGCTACTATATAGATAAAAATTCTATTTTTACACCGCTACTATATAGATAAAAATTCTATTTTTACACCGCTACTATATAGATAAAAATTCTATTTTTATCTTGCTAGTAATATAATAAAAATTATATTTTTATTACTCTACATGAATAAAAATCATATTTTTAATACTTCAACTTTATAAAAAATATATTTTTATATTTCACACATGATAAAAATCATATTTTTATTATTTTTATCATATAAAAATCATATCTTTCCTACTTCAAAGACATAATCTTTTCGCTATTTCATTATAAAAATCATTTCTTTTCATGAATAAAAAAATCTTAACTTCTCTATTTCAAAAGTATAATCTTTATATATTAAAAACCCTATTTTTCATACATAGAAAAATCATACCTCTATAGTTTAAAAATCACATCTTTATAGTGTTGTTCACATAAAAATCATACCTTTTATTATTCCTATCATATAAAAATCTCATTTTTATTTATTCTAGGTCAGCATTATATATTTACAACATTATATAAACTAATTATTATATAAAATAAAATAAAACTCACCCAAAATCGAATTCCTTTCAGTCTCGTCGGAGGTGGAGGCGCTCTCGCCGGAGTTCGACGTCGGAGGGTTGCGTAGGGGGATTGGGGGGGAGGGGGGCTGATGGTTCACGGCGCAGCGGGTTTCGAGGTAGATTGGGGTTTTAGAGGGAAGGAGAAGGCGAGTAGAAGGAGGGCGAGGAAGAGGAGGAGAGAGGGATGGCGGCGCAGAGGACGGAGGGGGAAGAAGAAACGGCGGCGGAAGTATAAGGGGGGCAACGCGATTTTGTTTTTTTTTTGTTTTCTTTCTTTCTGGATCGTGGAAAATGAAATCGGGGGGGGGGGGGGTTTATATGAGATAATAATTTTTTTATTAATTATTTAATTTCAAAAAGCAACTTTTTATTTCGACCTCAAAATCGAACCCACCGACTATCGTCCATAGCTAATTACCCCCATTCCGAACACAATGGGATATGTATCGCAGACTGATTCGATCGTTTCGATCAGTTTTCGTCAAAATCAAAATATAACTCTATATATTGAATTTGAATGCGCATTTCAATTTACCGAGGCCACACACTAACTCGAAAAATTCCAGAAAAATATTTTCTAGCTTTGTATAGACAATACGGTCCTAACAAAACTAGTTTCATCGAATTCTGAGACCGTTGGGAAAACGGCCATTTTCCAATCGATTAAAATCAACTAAAACTGGTCAAACGCGTTTTCCTTTGCCACGCTCACATATTGATTCAGAAAATTATGAAATTTGAAATCTAGCAATAACTTGACATCGTGGATCCAACAAAAGTGGTTTCGTCGAAAACCGAGGTCGTTTGCAAATTTTGCAAAATTTCCATTTTAAAGGGCCTGAATTCCATAGCGATTATTCAGAATTTTCAGTTGAACGTATCTCTTTACCCCCGCTATGAAATTTAAATTTTTCGGATTCGTTGGAAAGATATTCTCAATTAGATTCAAATATTTTTAGTTTCCCTAAAATCTGGTTTATTTTGCACCCGGTATGTTCAATTGAAATTTGAAATCGAATTATCGAACTACCGCGCCATTTTCAATTCCTTTTATAATTAAAATAAAAATTTTATATTCTAACGACGATCTATATAAATATATACATTCTATTTCTATTCAAAATAAATTTCTCGTCATTATTATTTAAAATAAACTATTTTTAATATCCAAAATTCGCTAAAATTGCCAAAATAAATTTTTCAAATTTGCTTGCATTTCTGGGTTATTACAATTCTTCTTAAATGACAAAAGTGAATATTTTGGTCTTATTCTTTTTAAATGACAAAAATGAATATTTTTGTCTCCTTTTTAAATGACAAAAATGAAATTTTTTGTCTCATTCTTTTTAAATAACAAAAATGAATATTTTTCCTGGTTTTCAAATCTTACATTAAAAAGTAAAATTTTGATTTAAACATGTTTTAATTCCTAAACATGAATCTCCCCTATATTTTATAGCATTGCAAAAAAAAAATGTTATCCTTTTTATGAAATCGTGTTTTTAATCCTAAAACATGAATCTTTTCTATTTTTATAACATTACATAAAAATGTTAACTTTTTATATAATCATGTTTTCATTCTTTTATTACATTTTAAAATTTAACCTTTTACTTTCATTCTTTTATTACATTACAGAAAAGTGTAATCTTTTATTTCTTTGATTACATTCTAGAAAAATGTAATCTTTTATCACATTATAGAAAAATGTAAACTTTTCCTTATTTTATTACATTATAGAAAAAGGTAAACCTTTCTTATATTCTTTCATAAAAGAAATGTAATTTTTAATGTGTTATTGCATTAAAAATATGGTTCTTAATGTAAACATGTTTTGATTCTTAAAACGGGAACATTTTTATAAATCCATTCATTACATTAAAAATATGGTTTTAGTGTAAACATGTTTTTATTCTTAAAACATGAACAATTTTCATTCATCCTAAATTTACATTAAAAATGGAATTTTTAATGTCAAAACATGTTTTATTTTAAAACATGAACAAATTTCTCATATTCTATATTTACATTAAAAATGAAAGTTTTTAATGAAATCATGTTTTAATTGTATTATCCTATTCTTAACATTAAAAATGTAAATTTTTAATGAAATCATGTTTTTATTCAAAAGATGATCATTTTCTATTTTTATATTAATCCCACAAAAGGATAGAAATTTATATTTCATTCTTGTTGAAAATTCTAATTCAACAAGATGACAAGATTTGATATTTCATATTGACTGGACATTCTAACTAAATCAAAATGACAAAAAATGTAAGATTCATTTTTGTTGAGAGTTTAGATTCAACAAACCGTATGAAAGGTGATATTCCATTTTGACAATAAAAATGGATATTTTATTGTAGATCTATATTTGCCATAACGGTGTTCCTAATAAAATATGAAACTTATATTATAGCATCAAATTCACTATACATAGATCTGAAATAAAAATGAAATTTTTATTTCAAATCAAGATCAAATGATAAACTATAGAATCAAACAAGATCTAACAACATGAAAATCATGATCAACAATCAATCATATAACAAATTCAAATTTCAAACAGCACAGATCTGATTTAATTTTCATAACTATATGAATTTAACTAGCGGGAAATAACTAAATTCTAAATTATAAAAATATAAGAAATCTCATAATCGTTTAAATCTGAATGGTTCAGATTTGCAATTTTGACCAAAATTCGAACTGTTAGAATTGGTTCTAGTCAGGATAGCAGCGTAGGTCTTGGTTTCACGATCGTACAGGATCTGAAATCGTTTAATTTCGAGTTTGTATGAACAAGATATGCTTTAATTAAGATTTTTAATATTTAAAATAAATTAATTTAAATAATTAAATATAATTTCCACCTTCTTCCTTCAACAGACAATAGCCGACGTTTTACCTAATGTCTTCGAACCTAGGGTTCGATCTTGCACGCGGATCGAGGCATGGGGAAAGGATCGGGGTCTGCCACATGGAAGGGGGGAGGATGGCGTGCCGGCGTTGGCCTTCTGGTGGAGCTCGGTGGCGGGTGGACGGAGCAGGACTGCGATGAACCGTGGTTGTTCACGGGGTTGGTTCTTGGAGTTTGTGCCACCAGAGGAAGATCAAAACGCATTGAATTGTAGTTCCTCTAAAAATTGGGATTATTTCGAATTGAATCTGAAGATTATAGCGGATTTCGATCGGAGCAACATGGCCATTGTTTTCTTAGAAGGCAGCTGTGAAAATTGGGTATTAGGGTTTATATGGAAGCTGAACACGACGTATATATAACCGTATTTCTGTTTCTATTTATTTCTTTAATTCCTTTTAATTCCAATATAATTAGTATATCGGTCAAAACTCCAAATCTGTCGCCCCTAGCCAAATACCCCCATCCCGGACACAACGGAGTATGTTTCATAACCCAATTCGGCTGTTACAATATGTTTTTCTTTAAATTAAAATATAAAACATTTAATTATTACATTTGATCGTACATTTTAATTTACCGGGGCCACATACGGACTCTAAAAATTCTAGAAAAATTATTTCTAGTTATGTTTTGATGATACGGTCCTAGCAAAACTAATTTCGTTGAATTTCGAGACCGTTTGAAAATGGCCATTTTCTGGTCGATCCGATTTTACTTAAACTGATAAAAACACATTTTCTTTTGTTTCAAAAAATTATAAAAATTGAAACCTAGCAATAATTTGACATTCCGGTTCCAATAAAAGTGGTTTCGTCGAAAACGGAGGTCGTTTGCAAAATGCCTATTTTTAAGGGCTATATTTTATATTAAAAAATATATAAATTCTACAATGACTTTTCTGAATTTTAAACTAGATATAACTTATTATTTATAAAGTGAAATTTCAGTTTCTTACATTTGTTGAAAAGATATGATTAAACAGATTCAAATATTTTTGGTTTTACAGAAATCCGATTTATTTTGCATCCTATACATTCAGTTAAAGTTTAAAATTAAAATTTCAAACTACCGCGCCATTTCAGGCTTGTTTTATAATTAAATTAAATTTATTCGTTTTAACTTCGATTAAAATAAATTTTTAGTTGTTATTATTTAAAATAAATTATTTTAAATATTCAAAATGCCTTAAAATTTCTAAAATAAAAAATTTAAATTGGTTCAGAATTTTTGGGTTGTTACAGTTTATTTATTGTTGAATATTATATCTGTTTATTTAATTTAATAATATTATATTGATGTAACGTACTTGGATACAGGGAAAAAAGATTGGAGGGATCCAACTGGATTCCTCAAATTTATTGTTTATTTTTATATTACAATTATATGAACCGTTAAACCCATATGATTGGATGATTGATTTGATTATTGATCTTTGAACCTAAATTCAACATTTGTTATGATAATAACCAATAAGCAGTATTGATTGGGTAATTGGCAGCGTATGGTCTATAAATCAATCGTTTTATAAATATTGGTTTACCGTCAGGGTGAATCGACAGAAATAAAGTTATAAAATATATTTTATAACGTAAGATAGATTTTTAAATCTATTATTTGAATGAATGTATATAAAATGGATATTAATGCTTATTATTTATTATCATAAGTTTATAAGTAATTATTAAATAGTTTATAAAGCAAATTCTTATGCGAATAAGATTTATAGGTAAATGAGCAAAAATCAACCGAACGGTTAAGTGTTTGGCTTAATTGTTTCCAAGTAACAATTAAATGGAATTATTTAAATTAATTATATTATTAATTAATTTAAATGAATAATTAATCGGAGTTAGTTTACGAGATAACCATATTTTGAGTTGACTAAGTCAACCACTTTAACTGGGATTGATTATTAAGATAAATTTGTTATTTTCAATAATTGAAATAGCTTAAAGAATATTTGTTTTAAATTTTAATAAGAGTTTAGTAAGAAATTTATTATTTATTTTATAAATAATGTAGTTTACTACTTTTAGGGTAGTTAATGATTAAATAAATTATTATTTTAATTAATGATAATTTAAGCGATTTCTTCTTAAATGGATTTCATTTAAGTAAGCAATCGAGTTGATATGAATCTAGTTGAATTTGAGAAGAGTTTATGATCATATTTTATAGTAAAACCTGAATTTTTATAACAAAGTTATAAAAGAGATTTCCAGTGGATGCAATAGCTTAAATAAATGTTTTATTTAATATTTGAATAAAGTAAAGGTAATTGAGATAGAAAGAGTTTTATATTAAACCCGAGTTTTATAAATAAGGTTAATAAAAGGGTGTGAGGCTAAAACGTTCATTTTAAATTGATGATACTTAATAATGAAATTAAGTGAAATAAATGGAATCGAAAAGGATTTTCAAGTTGAAAATGGTTGAATGGATTAGAAGTGGAATAATATAGGATTGATAAGGAGTTAAGATAAGAAATTAAAGAATTGGAACCTAATTGTGAAAACCCGTAACTTCCCCGGTAAGGAAAGCCCGAATAATCTGAGGACAAGACACATCGAAACGCAGACAGAAGAACATTTCATTGTTAATTACAACAATTCCATCAGAATACAAGAATATACAGAGTACGAATAAATATTACATAGAAAATATCAGAGATTTAAACTACATTTAAATACATCGCAGCGGAAATAATACAAAACACAACTAGAAGAGATATACGGATACAAAGCTTTCCGGATATCGTTCCAGCTGTAAGTCAGGATCCTGTGAATATAAATCTGCAAAACCAAAACTACTAGCTGCCCATGCGGAAAATAGGGGCACCTAGAGTTTAGGTTAAAACAATAAACTTCAGGTCAGTCATGTGACTGGTGTGAGAACTAAAACAGTTATTTAAAACTTTACTTTAAATCAGATATATCAAGGGACCATGCCGTATAACACGAAACGGGTTTCCTCCCAAGAACACCAGTGCATAAAACAACAGCGCAATGCTAAATAAAGAAAAATGAAGCTATTATAAGACCCAGGTCCTATCACACAATGCAACGCAAGCCGGGGGATAGGGTTTTCCCTTATAATAGCCAAACATGTTTAGTACGTTTAAAACAAATCATTTGATACTATTATAAGTGCATAGTGTATAAAACAACTTCAAATCATAAGTATCAATCATAGACAGCATGGGTACCATATATCATGTCACCATACTAGTTCTACAATTAAAACCGCATATGTCACGTATTTGGAAGTTGGATTTCCATCTGTGAACCAAGGAAAAATATAGTCCTCTACCGATTTGAGACGCTCTAGTCCGCCCCTCAAGCAAGTACTCAGTCAAGCCTTTGGATTGTCAGGGCCGATCCATCGATGTGGATTAAAATGCCTGAACACTGCATTTCCCCGCCCTTTGGGGCGTAAATGTGCCAACGAATGACTCCATCGGCTTCACATAGTCACCGATATATCCGAGGCGCCTCGCAAACCAACAACCACATAAGTCAAACTCGTCAGGGCGTGTAAAACCACTGACGCCACTTCTAACTAGAAAGAAACACATGTCCTCCCTGATGTCATCTCCCGTTTCTGGTTCACAACTGGGGTGTGAGGCTCGCGAATCATCGCTACACAAAGCTATGCCACACAGGCCGTGCTTTGATCATCAACCACAAGACTCTGCTTTTCAACAGAAGCCTTGATCATTTGCATCTTAGCATGCCACACAGGCAAACAACTCCATGCAACCGATATCCATCAATCACACAGAATGATATCCAGTGTCAGACACACAGTCCATTTACAATTCCGTTCTGGGTCTGAACGAAACCGAAGGCACCTTATACCTCGCATATCCATCGATCTCCAAGTACGTCTGGACGACCACTAACTGATTCCCTCCTCTTGGATGTACGACCCAATCAAGATCATTAGTAATCACCCAAACGACGTGAAGACCTCTGGTCTTCAACCACCATCTTCATCTTCGACTCATCGTCGAATCAGTTATTCAGAATGGGATAAACCCGGTCTTTCTGAATAACTCGCGTATATAATAAACAAGTGTTACACAAACACAGCATACACCTCATTCCAATTCGTCAGTCACTAACCGTAAATTATCAAGAGAATAATTCCCCAAACATTAACCCCGAAGGCCGAAACCAACATCAGATCAATACCTAGGAAACCATTCTTCTTAACTAACCTACAGTTAGTTTCTAATTTTCTCTTTCTTAGGGAAAGGTTCCCATTAATTTTATCAATGATAAATTCTTTTAAGTTTATTCTTTAATCTTCTTTTGAATATCCATTCAAACTAGTCGGGATTAGCGAACCATACCGAAGTAATCATTTGTTTTAATTTCCCAATCCCAACCTATTCATCCCATGAAGTAAAACTGGTAATACTTCATATCTAACACCACACTGTTATCGGTAAATTCAATTACCATTTCACGTTCAAATCTAATTAAAGATTTACTATCGCCTGGAGCAAAACTGGTGATACTCCATTCTCGATCTTTTCAATCTAATTAAAGATTCATTAAAAATCCACTTAGTTTTAATCTTTAACTGGGTTAAAGAATCAATGTCATTTAAAACACGGTTCACGATAAACCCAAAATCACATCACATTTCAATCGGTCCCTAACCGTAAATTAGCAAGTGAGCAATTCCTAAGTATTAACCCCGAAGGCCAAAACCAACATCAGATCAATACCCCAGAAACCATTCAACTTAACTAATCTCCAGTTAGTTTCTGATTTTCTTAACTCCTTTGGGTCTAAGAACAGTATTATTGAAGATACCGTTCACGACAACCCAAAATCACATTTGATATTAAATACAAGGCTCTGAATAGAAAATATATCGGCTTATATTCAATATCAAATTCTACGACCAACAAATATCGTATTGGAAATAACGATATAAATATATCTTTCAAATTTCCATAACAACATCTGTATAATTACGAAATCCAACATCGAACTATTCCGAAGATGATTTCAATTCAAATTCATTCCAATTCGATTGTTGGAAATTCTGGTTATTTTCAAAACCATTTCAAATCTACTTTATTTATTTTAAAAATAAATAGAATTATAATTCTAGTTCAAAACTAGTTCATTTCGAAAAAAATCTATTTTTATCTTTTCAAATATGGAGTTTTTCATTCCAATTCTTCACAAATCATTTCTTATGATTTTACACAAGTTATTATTATTTATAATAATTTTATCAAGGCACGTACAGTCGATTTCCATCAACGGCCATCGAACTGCACTTACAGCGACCTTTTCCAAATTTCATTTGGACATAATTCCAAATCCAACCGTTAGATTTCAGATCTCTATTATTCGTTAGAAAGCTCTTTTCGATACGAACCCAAGGTTCCGGTTTTAGGAGAATCCGACGGTCGGATCTCCCGCAATATCCATTCGAAGTCAATGGTCGAAATTCGCGAACTGCCGCGGTGCGACGCGTTCCATTTTGGCCATTATATTATATATATAATATATACTTCGTCGATTTCCTTTCGAAACGAATTTTATAAATCGTTTTAAATTCGTTTTCAAAACGATTTCAACATTTATCTCTAATTCAAATCAAAATTGAAAATTTCCTTATAAATTCGTTTTAAATTCATTTCAAATTGATTTCAATTCAAATCGATTTTTAATTCAATTTAAGTTCGTTTTCAATTGAATTCAATTCGAATTCAATTCTATTCAATTTCAATTCGAATTCATTTTCAATTCGAATTCATTTCAATTCGAATTCATTTCAAATTGATTTCCATTCAATTTCAATTCGATTCGAATTCATTTTATTTTCAATTCAATTCGAATTCTAATTCGTTTCAATTCAATTTAATTCGAATTTCATTTCAAAATATTCGATTTTGAAATCACTTTTCAATATTCATTTTAAAAACGAATATAATCGATACAAATATCGTTCGCGTTAAAATAGCGCATATCTAATCAACACGGCTTTATATATTTCTATTTCAAATATTCTATTCAAATATTTCGTTTCAAATATTTGTTCTCAAATATTCTATTCAAATATTTCTCTTCAAATATTCTATTTCAAAACTGGAATGAGGCCCAATCAATTATAATAGATTTTATTTCTATGGATTTCCAAACAATGCATGTATCTATCAACAATGACAAATAATCAACCATCATCCAAAGTGCATTCTACACTGTATAAGCATCAAATATAAATATTTAACGCTCATAACAGTCTGTCAATCAATCAATCGATATACAGCTAATTATTAGGATTAGTGTATGTCATATATCATCCCAATACCCGTGTGGGGTTTTCAAACAATCAAACATAGATTTTATTTGTGCAGTTGGGCGATGTGTAAAATTTATCGTCCCAATCAATATCAGTCAAATGTGTGTATATAAACAAATCCTTCGATTTGTTTATATTTATTTCATTTTAAATACACGTTAAAAATTCTATTTTCAACTATAAAATATTTTTAACTATATAAGTATTTTATTTCATTTCACATCACACAATCAACTACACATCAAAATCAAACAAACAAGCAAACAAGCCGTCCATGGTCTGTGGACGATGGGTGTCGGGTGCTACTAAACACCGTCTGCATCCTAGTATATATTTTAACTAGAAAATTAAATTAAAAGTGAGAAGTTCTCACCGACCAGCTAAACCAAACGCCTCGACTCTTCATATGTAGAAATCTTCGTCGTGCTCGCCTTTCATCACTTTCGTTGCCCGTATGCACTACATATATAAAAATCACATTTTTACTTCGCTATTCAATATGTAAAAATCAAAATTTTGCTTCGCTATTCAATATACAAAAATCGAATTTTTATTTCACTATTCTAACAATAAAAATCAGATTTTTATACCGCTACATATAACGTAAAAATCATATTTTTATTATTTATATACTATAAAAATTATATTTTTATTTCATATCACTTCATGTAGAAATCATATTTTTACTATGATGCTAAATACCGATAAAAACTGATTTTTTTTTGCTATGTATAATATTAAATAAAAACTGAATTTAATTACTAACTTTATATACTTAAATTATTGAAGAAAAAGAAATAAAGTAAAATAAAAACAAATAAAAATTACTGCATTCTAGAAGAAGGAGGGAGGATGGTGCGCGTCAGTGGGTTCGAGGGAGGGGCCAGTTGTTCTCGCGCGAATCCACGGCTGGAGGAGGCGGACTTCACCCCTGGCGCGGCAGTGGAAGTCGTTGGGGGGGGAGCAGCGGTTGTTTCAGGTGGCATAGGGCTTGATGTGGCTCGATGTGGGGTGACTAGGGTTCGTGTAGGCAGGGGGGTTCGAACGGCGAAGGGGGCGCGTCGCAGTTGCTCGGAGGAGCGATTGTGCGGTCATCGACGAGGGAGGCATCGCGGCGACAGCGTGGAGGAGGGAGCGGCTTGATTCGATTAGGTTTTTTTATTATTATTTTCTTTTGAAAAGTAACGACTGAGAGTAAAGGAGATAAGGGGAGAGAAATATAATAATATATTTTTATTTTAATTAATTTAATTTTCAAAAAGTAACTTTTGATTTCGAACTCGAAACGAGACCCACCGCCTATCGTCCATAGCTAATTACCCCCATTCCGAACACAATGGGATATGTCCCGTAAGCCAATTCGATTGTTTCGATCAGTTTCCGTCAAAATCCAAATATAACTCTATATATTGAATTTGAACGCACATTTCAATTTACCGGGCCCGCATACAGCCTCTAAAATTCCCGAAAAATATTTTCTAGCTTTGAATTGATGATATGGTTCTAACAAACCTAGTTTCATCAAATTTTGAGACCGTTTGAAAAATGGCCATTTTTCAGTCGATTAAATTCAACTAAAACTGGTCAAACTTGTTTTCCTTTGCCACGCTCACATATTGATTCGAAAAATTATGAAATTTGAAACCTAGCAATAATTTGACATCGCGGATCCAACAAAAGCGGTTTCGTCGAAAACCGAGGTCGTTTGCAAAAATTCCATTTTTAAGGGCCAGAATTCCATAGCGACTATTCTGAATTTTCAACTGGACGTAACTTTTGATTCCCGCTGTAACAACCCATAATTTTTGTGTATTTAAATTTTTATTTAAAATTAATAAATTTAATAATATGGGTTAAAATCCAAAATCTTGTTGATTTATGATGATGATTGTTTGAATTGAATATAAATAGATTTTTCAATTCTAGTGTTATTTAGAAAGGTTGTGAATTTGGGATTTTTATTTAAACGATTTAATAAAAGTAAGTTATTTAAGTTAAAATTTGGAATTCAAGTTTTAAATTCAAATATCAACTTTGGGAATCTAAATGCTTGGAATATATTTACAAAGTTGTTAAAAGGAAATTTTAATGGTAATAGTAATAAAGTAAATTGCATTGAGTGTAAATGGAAATTCAAATTTAATTGGTAAATGGAGAATTCTAAGTTGAGATATAATAACTGAAATTCAAATCAAAGATTTAAATAATCAAATTTAGATTTAGAAATGTGTGAAATTTATCTATAAAATTTATTTAAGTTTTAATTTGGATTAAAACAGTTAATCGAATTGTTAATATTTTAATAATTAATTGACTATGAAAATTTAACTGTTTTGGCGACTGTCTCGGAATTCGATGAAACTGGCGCCATCGGAATCGGAACGGTAAATTATTGTAGAGTTTCAATCTGCGTTAAAATCCGGCTTACCATTTGATCGTACGAGAGAAAAAGTGAACGAGATCAATGTAAATGGATAATTTAGTGTTCCTCATATCTGGGCCTTATATATATATAGGAATAAAACCCCATATCCATCTCATTCAGACCATTCTTCACTACGTATACCTTCCTCCATCAGATTTCTTTTTCTAATGGCTGAAAATGAAATTTCAAAACCCTAGAAAATAAAAATCATAGCTTGAAAATGAAATCTCTTCAAACACCAGCTTATTATATATCAAATCGAAGCTCTCGACGATACGAAGCTTCTGGTGTAATTCGTTTCGACATGCAGCGCTTCAAGTGGCTGGAAATTGATGGTCAAACCCCTGATTTCGTAAACCTAAAGCTCGAATTGGGGATTTTTGATTTCGAGGTTAATCAAAGAAATTGGGATCTGGGTATTGTAGCTACCATCCATACGAGTGAAACGAAGTTTGTCGGAGGTCCTATTACTCAGCGTAGTGCCGGAATTCGGTGGTTTAAGTTTCAAACGTCGGTTTTAGGGCTGGAGATTGGCGGAGCGTGGGGTGACCGGGATTGGTGGCGTCGGCCTGGTAGGATGCGCCGGTCGAGGGTCTTCAGAACGCCGGTGGTCTTGGACGATCTTGTGGCCGAGGTTAGATGAATTGATCGGTCAAAGTTGGAGCTTTTCACGTTGAAAATGGGTTGCTTTAGCTTCGGTTACTGTTCACGCCTGGAGAGATGGAGCGGGAAGACTTGATTCCCATGCTGAGGTGGCGGAATACTGTTGGGTGAGGTGTTATGTATTAATTCCATATATATTTTGAATCCAAACACTAAAACACTGATAACTTTCTCGTTTTAACTCGGATTTGGACGAGGTTTGTTGCGTTGGGATCGTAGCGGAATTGCGGACGTTTTGGCACTAACCGGGTTGCGTTTGGTGACTGTCAAATTTTGGCCCTTAGTTGGACGTTCGATCAACTATGGACGCAAAGGTGAGTGATTCTTCGCTCACGAAATACTGAATTATCCCCATATTTATTGAATTAAATTATGAAGTAAGTTTGGTTGCATGGTTGTGTTGGACTGTTGATGTGTGGTTTAAATTTAACATGCAAGTGGGTTAACATGCAATCTAAGTAAATGATTTGTTATATAATTTAATTTAAATCTCTAGTTGAATTCGAACCCTTGTTAAATCCTGAAACAGTTTAATGCTGAATCAGTTGAATGAAATTGTTGTGATGGACGTTGGTTGAAATGTATTACTGAATTCATAGTGACATTTTTTATGCTCTTTATTTTAGTATATTGTAATGCATGTTGATTGTGACGATAAAATCCCATTTACCCTTGATGTTACGAGCATCTATTGAACCCGGAATTTATCGATAAAATAAATTAAGAACACGGAGTGAAATAATAAATCTCTGTGACCCTGATTTGGATTGAAATGATAGATCCATCCCTGAAATATCGAGAAATTAAATTTAAAATCACTTGGCCATTTGGTAGATAATTATATACAGACATCGGTTGGTTAAATGATTTTTGAATATTTGAAATTTTATTTGATAGAAATTTCCCTTTAAAAGAATGTACCGATACTCGATAATTCAATTCTTTAAAGATTCTGAACTGGGATGTTGATTAAAAGGGTTCAAGGAATTTTCCAAAACAAAGTGGAAATATTTAAATTGGGATTTGAATATGATTTAAAAATCTTTTCAAATTATGAGTTGGATTAGAAGGAAATAAATTCTTATGTAGTCTGGTTTTTGGGAAATTTGGAAATCGAGGGTATCTGAGTTGTTTTAACTCAGTTTGAATATATATTCGAACTCTAGAAATCAAATAGTTGTTTTGAACGGGGTTGAAATGAGATATGGAATTAAATGAACCCCATTGAGATCGGAGGATAGATTCAAGTATTAGAAATTTGGAAGTAAGGAAAGATTTTGATTAGAGGAATTTATTTTAAAAATATTTATGCATTTGATTCCAAATAATTATTCTTGCTTTAAATTTATTATTTACCTTTACTTATAACTATTGTATTTTAAATAAATTTTTCTTATAATTCATTTTTCAAACTTTTCTAGTAACCTTATTTTAAGTATATAGATAATATTTAAATTACTAATTTATTTTTAATTATCATATTATATATATCTATATATTATTTATATAATATTTATTATTATTATTATTATTATTATTATTATTATTATTTTATATATACGTTTATTTACAAGTATTTTGAAATTTATAAATTCCTTCCGTATGGAAATGCTTGAGTTTGAACCACCGGTTCAAATGGAGTAGAGATAAGAATCCGTGATAATTTAAAGTCTTTGAGATAAATTATATTCTATTTGAATATAAGTCGTTTTTGAAATATTATGTGATTATAATATAATGATATGAAATATACTCTAGTTTTAGAATATAATCGGCTCGGGTATGATTATGATATGAAAATTTTATTCGTTTGAATATAAATTGGGTTCGAAACAGAAGATGATATTTTGGTATGAAAACGAACCTTTATCAAATATAAAAGAACCGACCGATGTGAAAGATGTAAGCGTTGGTTGTTAAAGAGACCGGAGTCGACATAAGGCATACTCTCTGTCAGTGTCGATACCACTTTGACAACTGTGAACGTTATGACGTATCCAGAATGAGTATGATGACTTGAAGGCGATTATTGGATCGAAGAAGATGAACGATGAAGAAATAGCCCTGACCTTCGGATCAGAATTGAAATGACTAAAACAGGAGCTATACCGTGACTAATTGAGGTAGCACCTTTGATCGGACACACTTCTTCGATATTATTTCTATGACTATGATGATGATGATGATTTAGGCCCATTTATGATTTTGGGAGTGTGATCCGAGGTGGGCGGTAGTGGCTGCTATGCGTTACCACCGGTCCGGGAGTGCAATTGGTAGAATCCTACCCTGGGCATTGCCTCGAGTGCCTTGTCATATATATCCATATCGAGCCCCATACGATTTTGATTTAGCATTGCCTTCTATGGAGTGCCCTCTGATAACACCAGTACGGTGAATTTACGGTACTGTATAGACTGTTGGTGCCTATAAACGGCGTAAGGGTAATATGGTAATCCCGCTTACGCTATTTTCAGTATTTATACTTTACTGGATAGACACTATCATAATAGCGTACTATATTATGTATGTATTAGTTTAACGGATCCTTGAGAGATGGAAAAATCCCGTAACATCTCTTGAGTTACTGTACCCATGACACTGATGTTATTTCGTATTTTGATTTGACTAATATGAGATGATTTAGTGCTGACCCGAGTGTTTGTTGTGTTTTCTTTTTATGCAATACTCTCGGGTCAGCAGGCGTTGCAGTATTTGAAGATGACTGTGCTTGGAGATCGAAGACGAAGATTTGGTATATCTATTATCTATAACTATGTATATCCGCTGCATTATTCCCGCTGCTTATTACGTACAGCTGTATGTATATGTAACTCTGATAATCATTGAATGTATAACCGAGGTATACATTTCAACCGCTTTTAAACTGCTATTTGTTTATTATATGTTGTCCTTCCGCCGTGAGGTTCTGTGATTGGTTTTCTTTTCTTTCTTTCTTTCCTTCTTTTCCCAATAGCTACCTGCATTTGTGATTTGTTTGGGTCGACATGGGTGGTTTATTGTCGATTTGAACGGTTAAAAAAATTTGGGTCGTTACACCCGCTATGAAATTTCAATCTTTCGGATTTATTGGAAAGATATTCTTAATTAGATTCAAATATTTTTGGTTTCACTAAAATCCGTTTTATTTTGCACCCGATACATTCATTTGAAATTTGAAATCGAATTATCGAACTACCGCGCCATTTTCAATTCCTTTTATAATTTAAAATATAATATTTATATTCTAACGTCGATCTATATAAATATATACTTTCGAATTCCATTCAAAATAAATTTCTCATCGTTATTATTAAAATAATTCATTTTAAATATTCAAAATCCACTAAAATTGCCAAAATGAAAATTTTAAATTGGCTCGGATTTCCGTGTTATTACAATCTCCCCCACTTAAAACTTTTCGTCCCCGAAAAGGAACGAAGCTGAAAGTTGTTTAACTAATCAACTCAACTTCCATTATTTTCTTTACGGCTTAAGTTCTTCAACTTTTCAGTTTCTAAGAACTTTTCAAATTTTTCAAAAATTTGGCTAATACCCTAAATTTTCGAAAAATTTCGCCATAACCTCCCCTGCACCGGGGACTTCGGGATATTTCATATAGCCTCCCATGGCCTTCTTCAATCCAAAAGAAAAGAAAAAATCAAGCGGCTAGTCAACCGGCTCATAAAATCATCATCACCCAAACAAAACAGTAAATTATGGTAAACATGTATCTATTTGTTGGGCAAACAATTTTATTCATCTGCTCTAGCCTCCTTGCTATGACCTGTTCAATGTAAGTACATGTATACGTATGCAAATGCGATCATTTTTCAATACAATTCCCTATTTGATTCAATTTGGCTAAAAGTTCAACATTTAATTAATCAAACAACAATCAAACAACACAACCAGCAATCAATTAGTAAATTAGCTTTTCAAATTCATAATTTTGATCTATAGTCAAAAATCACATTTTTGATGCCAAATCACAATAATAGGCCCTATCTAATTTTGGTTCTCATACCAGTCTATGGAAATATATAAATATCACACTTTCGAAACTCGAATACCAATTCTGATGATGTTCGAACTATAGCGATCATCAGAACCATCTCCGGGCGACTAGAGTGTGATTCTATATCTATCTAGTATATTTGGGACTTCGTATACACGCTAGCTAGGCGTATATGCCAAATCTTCATATACTAGATTGTCCAAATCAATTTAAAATAAATTATTCAAATACGTATAAGACGATTTAAATTTCAAAACAAAATTTGTTTTCAGTTTTATTTTTCAAAACAACACTCTTTACACTCGTTCTAGGATACTACTGATCCCATCTCTAACGAGTCATTCTCATTGGATATTACTAATCCAATCTCTGATGAATTCTGTCGTTTGGTTCTAACGTGACTTGTTCTCGAGCTCTGTAAACCAGAGCTCTGATACCAACTGTGAAAACCCGTAACTTCCCCGGTAAGGAAAGCCCGAATAATCTGAGGACAAGACACATCGAAACGCAGACAGAAGAACATTTCATTGTTAATTACAACAATTCCATCAGAATACAAGAATATACAGAGTATGAATAAATATTACACAAAAAATATCAGAGATTTAAACAACATTTAAATACATCGCAGCGGAAATAATACAAAACACAACTAGAAGAGATATGTGGATACAGAGCTCTCCGGATATCGTTCCAGCTGTAAGTCAGGATCCTGTGAATATAAATCTGCAAAACCAAAACTACTAGCTGCCCGTGCGGAAAATAGGGGCACCTAGAGTTTAGGTTAAAACAATAAACTTCAGGTCAGTCATGTGACTGGTGTGAGAACTAAAACAGTTATTTAAAACTTTACTTTAAATCAGATATATCAAGGGACCATGCCGTATAACACGAAACGGATTTCCTCCCAAGAATACCAGTGCATATAACAAAACAGCGCAATGCTTTTTGAAAAAATGAAGCTATTATAAGACCCAGGTCCTATCACACAATGCAACGCAAGCCGGGGGATAGGGTTTTCCCTTATAATAGCCAAACATGTTTAGTACGTTTAAAACAAATCATTTGATACTATTATAAGTGCATAGTGTATAAAACAACTTCAAATCATAAGTATCAATCATAGATGGCATGGGTACCATATATCATGTCGCCATACTAGTTCTATAATTAAAACCGCATATGTCATGTATTTGGAAGTTGGATTTCCATCTGTGAACTGAGGCAAAAGATAGTCCTCTACCGATTCGAGACGCTCTAGTCCGCCCCTCAGGCAAGTACTCAGTCAAGCCTTTGGATCGTCAGGGCCGGTCCACCGATGTGGATTAAAATGCCTGAACACTGCGTTTCCCCGCCCTTTGGGGCGTAAATGAGCCAACGAATGACTCCATCGGCTTCACATAGTCACCGATATATCCGAGGCGCCTCGCAAACCAACAACCACATAAGTCAAACTCGTCAGGGCATGTAAAACCACTGACGCCACTTCTAACTAGAAAGAAACGAATGTCCTCCCTGATGTCCTCTCCCGTTTCTGGTTCACAACCGGGGTATGAGGCTCGCGAATCATCGCAATACAAAGCTATGCCACACAGGCCGTGCTTTGATCATCAACCACAAGGCTCTGCTTTTCAACAGAAGCCTTGATCATTTGCATCTTAGCATGCCGCACAGGCAAACAACTCCATGCAACCGATATCCATCAATCACACAGAATGATATCCAGTGTCAGACACACAGTCCATTTACAAGTCCGTTCTGGGTCTGAACGAAACCGGAGGCACCTTGTACCTCGCATATCCATCGATCTCCAAGTACGTCAGGACGACCACTAACTGATTCCCTCCTCTTGGGTGTACGGCCCAATCAAGATCATCAGTAATCACCCAAACGACGTGAAGACCTCTGGTCTTCAACCACCGTCTTCATCTTCGACTCATCGTCGAATCAGTTATTCAGAATGGGATAAACTCGGTCTTTCTGAATAACTCGCGTATATAATAAACAAGTGTTACACAAACACAACATACGCCTCATTCCAATTCATCAGTCACTAACCGTAAATTAGCAAGAGAATAATTCCCCAAACATTAACCCCGAAGGCCGAAACCAACATCATATCAATACCCAGGAAACCATTCTTCTTAGCTAACCTACAGTTAGTTTCTAATTTTCTCTTTCTTAGGGAAAGATTCCCATTAATTTTATCAAAGATAAATTCTTTTAAGTTTATTCTTTAATCTTCTTTTGAATATCAATTCAAACTAGTCGGGATTAGCGAACCATACCGAAGTAATATTTTTTTCAATTTCCCAATCCCGACCAATTCATCCCATGAAGTAAAACTGGTAATACTTCATATCTAACACCACAATGTTATCGGTAAATTCAATTACCATTTCACGTTCAAATCTAATTAAAGTTTTACTATCTCCTGGAGCAAAACTGATGATACTCCATTCTCGATCTTTTCAATCTAATTAAAGATTCATTAATACTCCACTTAGTTTTAATCTTTAACTGGGTTAAAGAATCAATGTAATTTAAAACACGGTTCACGATAAACCCAAAATCACATCACATTTCAATCGGTCCCTAACCGTAAATTAGCAAGTGAGCAATTCCCTAAGTATTAATCCCGAAGGTCGAAACCAACTGAAGCGACCCGAAACTTCCCCGGTCTCCGAAGAGATGAGAAAGAACAAATTACTGTGAGGACAAGACAAATCAGAACGCAGACAGAAGAACATTTCATTGTATATTACAACAATGCTCCAGAATACAAGAATATACAGAGTATAAATGAATATTACATAGAAATATCAGAGATTTAAATTACATTTAAATACATTGCAGCGGAAAATAATACAATACACAACTAGAAGAGATATACGGATACAAAGCTTTCCGGATATCATTCCAGCTGTAAACCAGGATCCTGTGAATATAAATCTGCAAAACCAAAACTACTAGCTGCCCGTGTCGAAAATAGGGGCACCCAGAGTTTAGGTTAAAACAATAAACTCCAAGTCAGTCATGTGACTGGTGTGAGAACTAAAAACAGTTATTAATCTTTATTTTTAAAGTTAGGTAAATCAAGGGACCACGCCGTATAACACGGAACAGGTTTCCTCCCAAGAACACCAGTGCATAAAACAACAGCGCAATGCTAAATAAAGAAAAATGAAGCTATTATAAGACCCAGGTCCCATCACACAATGCAACGCAAGACGGAGGATAGGGTTTTTACCTTATAATAGCCAAGAATGCTTGATACGTTTAAAACAAATCATTTGATACTATTATAAGTGCATATTGTATAAAATATCTTCAAATCATAAGTATCAATCATAGACGGCATAAGTGCCCCATCCCACTATGTCGCCATACTAGGCTCTACAAATAAAACCGAAATACACGTATTGGAAATTGGATTTCCATCATGGTGGCTCCTGATTCGAAAGATCGATCGCATAATGCAATTCACCACGGCTTACGTCCCAACAAGAGAAAACACCGTCTGCACATCCGCACATTTGGGACCAGAGTACCACCGCGGCTTACGTCCCAGCGAGAGAAAACACCGCCTACTCTATATATCCCTGAGCACTAAGCTCATCTCGGTCGACCGAATCCACGACACCACTAAGGTGCCCATCCACTAAAAAGCATACTGATCAAACCACCAGTTTACCACCATACCGGGGTGTGAGGCTCGCGGATCAACGCTATACACAAAGCCGTGCTATATCAGCTGCGCTTTGATCATCAACCACCAAACTTTGCTTTTCAACAAAAGTCTGGATCACTGCATCTCAGCATGCCACACTATCAATCCATATCGTACCACTGATTTCTGCCAATATATAACCTCTGAGCTCATATATCTCAGAGAAGGGCGTTAAGCAAGAAAATAAATTCTCCGCCGCCAAACAGATATATATTTAGCAGAGATCAACAAATACAATATAAAGGAATACAATGTCAGACACACCATCCATTTACAAGTCCGTTCTAGGTCTGAACGAAACCGGAGGCACTTTCCTCGCATATCCATCCATCTCCAAGTATGTCTGGACGACCACCAACTGATTCCCTCATCTTGGGTGTACAGCCCAATTAAGATCATCAGTAATCACCCAAATGATGTGAAGACTTCCGGTCTTCGACCACCGTCTTCATCTTCGACATATCGTCGAATCGGTTATTCAGAATGGGTATAAACCCGGCCTTTCCGAACAACCCGCGTATATTTAAAACGAATGTTACACAAACACAACATACGCCTCATTCCAATTCAGTAGCTACTAACCGTAAATCAACAAGAGAACAATTTCCCAAATATTAACCCCGAAGGCCGAAACCAACATCAGATCAATACCCCGTAAACCATTCTTCTTAGCTAACCTACAGCTAGTTTCTAAATTTCAATTCTTAGGGAAAGGTTCCCATTAATTTTATCCAAGATAAATTTTTTAAAATTTATCCTTTAGTCTTCCTTTAGATGTCATTTCAAACCAAATTATGGTTTTCCAAACTAGTCGAGATTAGCGAACCACACCGAAGTAATTATTTATTTTATTTCCCAATCCCAACCTATTCATCCCCTGAAGCAAAACTGGTAATACTCCATATCTAATACCATGGTGTTATCGGTAAAATTAATTACCATATCACGTTCAAATCTAATTAAAGATTTAACTATCGCTTTGGAGCAAAACTGGTAATACTCCATTCTCGCTCATTTTCTAAAGTTGATAATTTAAATTATCAATCCACATTTCAATTTAATTGAAGATCCATTAAAACTCTTTTTACTGGGTTAAAGAACTAGTGTCATTTAAAACACAGTTCACGATAAACCCAAATCACATTCTATTTATCATCGAGTTAAAGAACTAGTGTTATTTAAAACACAGTTCACGATAAACCCATGAATCAATTCTATATAAACCCATTTCAAATCCAATTTATTTATTTAAAAATAAATGGGTTTTAATTTCAGTTCAAAACTAGTTCATTTCGATAAAAATCTATTTTTATCTTTTCAAATATGGAGTTTTCATCCCAAATTTTCCCAAATCATTTCTTATGATTTAACACTAATTATTGATATTTTTAATAATTTTATCAAGGCCCGTACAGTCGATTTCCATCAACGGCCATCGAACTGCACTTACAGCGACCTTTTCCAAATTCGATTTGGACGTATCTCCAAATCCAACCGTTAGATTTCAAATTTCTAATATTCGTTAGAAATCTCTTTTCGATACGAACCCAACTGTTCCGGTTTTAGGAGAATCCGACGGTCGGATCTCCCGTAATGCCCGTTTGAAATAAATGGTCGAAATTCACGAACTGCAGCGACGCGGCGCGTTCTATTCAGGCCATTATATATATAATATATATATATATTATATATATTTCGTCGATTTCCTTTTTAAAACGAATTTTATAAATCGTTTCAAATTTGTTTCAAAAACAATTTCAACCTTTATTTCAAATTCAAATCAAAATTGATTTTTCCCTTATAAATCCTTTTTACTTTCATTTCTATCTGATTTTAATTCAAATCGATTTTAATTCGATTCGAATTCATTTTCTTTTCAATTCAATTCAATTCGAATTCGTTTTCTTTTCAATTCAATTCGAAATCGTTTTCCTATTCAATTCAAATTCAATTCATTCTCTATGCAATTCAAATTCAATTCATTTTCTAATCAAATCAAATTCGTTATATATTCAATTGAAATCAAATTCGTTATATATTCTATTGAAATCAAATTCGTTATATATTCAATTGAAATCAAATTCGTTATATATTCAATTCGAATTCGTTTTCTATTCAATTTAATTCAAATTCAAATTTCATTTCAAAATATTCGATTTCGAAATCACTTTTCAATATTCATTTTAAAATGAATAAAATCAATATAAATATCGTTCACGTCAAAATGGCGTCAATCTAATCAACACGGCTTCATATATTTCTATTTTCAAATATTCTATTTCAAATATTTCTTTTTCAAATATTTCCTTTTCAAATATTTCTATTTCCAATATTTCTATTATTAAAATATTTCGTTCAACACATGACTAATCTCAACGGATGAGTACTGTCAACACATGAACCTTTATTTTATATTGATAAAGATGTAAATTTTATTATTAAAATATTTCGTTCAACACATGACTAATCTCAACGGATGAGTACTGTCAACACATGAACCTTTATTTTATATTATTCTTTATTTTCTAAATTGGAAGGAGGCCCAATCAATCACCATATAATGTTAATTATATGGATTTTCATACATCACACGTATATAATAGCATTGAAAAATAATCAACCGTCAACCAAAGTGCACTACACTGTATAAGCATCAAATATAGATATCTAACGCTTATAACAGCCTGTCAATCAATCGATCGACATATTTAATCAATCAGGATGAGTGAACTTCTAATTTCATCCCAACACCCGTGTGGGGTTTCAAACAATCAAACACAGATTTTAGTTGTGCAGTTGGGCGATGTGTAAAATTTATCGACCCAATCAATATCAGTCAAATCAGTGTATATAAACAAATCGGCCGATTTGTTTATAAATATTTATTTATTCACTTTCACGTCAAAATATTATATTTTTAACGATAATATATTTTATTTTAACACATGAATTTCTATTCAGTTCATTCTTTAAATAAAATGATATTTTTTTTCTAACTTATTTTAGAAAATTTCGGCGGCATAACGGCACGATACTAGAAACGGGACAAAGCCTAGCCTTATCCCCGGTATAGTGAAGGCCCACGCCATTCACACATCAATCAAATTCACCAAACAACCAAATTCAAATCAAATAATCTAACTAATATATGCAACCAAACAAACAAGTCCATGGTCTGTGGACGATTGTGTCGGGTGCTACTAAACACCGTCTGCATCCTAATATATATTTATAACTAGAAAAAAGAAATTAAAGAGTGAGAAATTCTCACCGATAGCTATCCCAACTTCCACGTCTCTTCATTGATGGAAATCTTCATCGTCCTCGCCTTTCTTCACTTTCGTCACCCGTATTCACTACATATATAAAAATCACATTTTTATATCCTCTAGTGTATAAAAATCATATTTTTAATATGCCTACATATATAAAAATCGAATTTTTATTTTCACTTCGTTATAACAATTGAATTTTTATCTTCACTTCGTCATAGGAATTATATTTCTATATCGCTCTTCTTCTAATAAAGATTATATTTTTATCACTCTACATGGATAAAAATCATATTTTTAATATGCCACTAGTATAAAAATTATATTTTTAACCTTCCTATAATATAAAAATTATATTTTTAACCTTCCTATAATATAAAAATTATATTTTTAAACTTCCTATAATATAAAAATTAAATTTTTATTCTTTCTATAAATACTAAAAGACATTTCATAAACAAAAGTCATTTCATTTCTTCGATAAAAATTATATCTTTAACTAACTAAAAATATATTTTTATATAACTAAAATCATATATATATATATATTTCCCTTTAAAACCCTTTTTTTTAAACTATTTAATTACATAAAAAAATATTATTTACATACTAGGAACTGATTTTAGATAATAGTAATTTATATAACAAAACTGATTTTATTTAAATAAAATAATTAGCTTAAAAAAAAAATATAAAAAAAAACTCACTGTTAAAAGGCTTCTTCCACGTTCAATTTTATGAATCTGCTCCAGAAAACCTCGATGCACAAAACCCACCGTCGCCGCCAAGATCGACCGCCGAAGGTCGATCGCCGGACCTCCCCTGAAACGTCACTCCGACCTCCCCCTGCGCCTTTGATGGCAGCTCAATCGATGCACCACAGGAACGGAAAATCAAGCGCAAACGGTGCTCCTTTGAGCACAGAAAATGAGAAAAACACCACTCGATAGTTCATCATCTCCGTTGGGTTTAGAGAACTCACGATCCCCTTTCTTATCCTTTTGAGATTTTCGAAAATCATAGCAGGGATTAAAAGATCGAATGGATTTTGATTTGTAATTTTCTGGCCTTTGATTTCGTTGAGAGCGGTGGTAAGAAGTTTGACCACGGCCAAAATTAATGATAGGGTTTGACTTGTTAGAGAGGGGGGGGGGGGGGTATATATTTTTTTAATTTAATTATTTAATTATTTTTTTCAAAAAGTTGACTTTTTCAAACGACCTCTAAACGAGGCCCACCGCCTGTCGTCCCTAGCGTTATACCCCCATTCCAAACACAATGGGATATGTATCGTAGGCTGATTCGATCGTCTCGATCAGCTTTCGTCAAAATCAACATATAACTCTATATATTGAATTTGAACGCACATTTCAATTTACTGGGGTCACACACTAACTAGAAAAATTCCAGAAAAATATTTTCTAGCTTCGCATTGAAGATACGGTCCTAACAAAACTAGTTTCGTCGAATTCTGAGACTGTTTGAAAAATGGCCAATTTCCAGTCGATTAGAATCAACTAAAACTGGCCAAACGCGTTTTCCTTTGCCACGCTCACATATTGACTCGAAAAATTATGAAATTTGGAATCTAGCAATAACTTGACATCGCGGATCCAACAAAAGTGGTTTCGTCGAAATCCGAGGTCGTTTGCAAAAATTCCATTTTTAAGGGCCTGGATTCCATAGTGACTATTCAGAATTTTCAACTGGACATATCTTTTGATTCCTGCTATGAAATTTTGATTTTTCGGATTCGTTGGAAATATATTCTCAATTAGATCCCATTATTTTTGGTTTCACTAAAATCCGGATTGTTTTGCACCCGGTACGTTCAATTGAAGTTTGAAATCGAATTATCGAACTACCGCGCCATTTTCAATTCCTTTTATAAATATAAATAAATATTTATATTCTAACGACGATCTATATAAATATATTCGTTCGAATTCTATTCAAAATAAATTTCTCGTCGATATTATTTAAAATAATTCATTTTAAATAATCAAAATTCGCTAAAATTGCCAAAATAAAAATTTTAAACTGGCCCAGATTTTCGGGTTGTTACAATCTCCCCCACTTAAAACTTTTCGTCCCCAAAAAGGAACAAAGCCGAAAGTGGTTTGATCAATCAACACTACGTTCGGTCTGGCTTCCATTCTCCAACTTTTCAGTTTTTGAGAATTTTCAAATTCTTCAAAATTTTGGCTAACACCCTAAATTTTCGAAAAATTTCGCCATAACCTCCCCTGCACCGGGAGCCACGGGAAAATCCCAAAATTGCCATACAGGCCTTCTGATCTCAAAAAGAAAAAGAAAACGCCAAGCGGCTAGCCAATAGGCTCATAAAATCATCATCACCCAAACAAAACAGTAAATTATGTAGTAAACATGTACCTATTTGTCGGGCAAACAAATTTTATTCTTCTGCTCTAGCCTCTTTGCTATGACCTGTTCAATGTAAGTACCTGTATATGCAAGCAAATGCGACCAAATTTCCAATACAACTCACTATTTGATCAAATTGGCTATATGGTTAAAATTTCAATTAATCAAAACAGTAATCAAACAACACAACCATCAATCAATTAGTTGATTAGCTTTTCAAACACATAATTTTGCTATATAGTCAAAAATCACATTTTTGATGCCAAATCACAACAATAAGCCCTATCTAATTTTGGTTCTCACACCAGTCAATAGGAAATATATAGAAAGCTCACTTTCGTCACTCGAACATAAATTCTAATGATGGAGCTCCATCATCAAAATCATTTCCGGGCGATTAGAGTGTAATTCTTTATCTATCCAGTATATTAAAATTTCGAATACACGCGGATCAGACGTATACGCAAAATCTATATATACTGGATTGTCCACATCAATATAAACAAATAACCAAATACGAATAATTGATTTATATTTCAAAACAAAATTGTTTTCATTTGAAAAATATACTCTTCACACTCGTTCTAGGATACTACTGATCCTATCTCTAACGAGTCATTCTAATTGGATATTACTAATCCAATCTCTGATGAATTCTTTCGTATGGTTCTAATGTGTCTTGTTCTCTGGGCTTTGTAAACCAAAGCTCTGATACCAAATGAAGCGACCCGAAACTTCCCCGGTCTCCGAAGAGATGAGAAAGAACGAATTACTGTGAGGACAAGACAAATCAGAACGCAGACAGAAGAACATTTCATTGTATATTATAACAATGCACCAGAATACAAGAATATACAGAGTATAAATGAATATTACACAGAAATATCAGAGATTTAAATTACATTTAAATACATTGCAGCAGAAAATAATACAATGCACAACTAGAAGAGATATACGGATACAAAGCTTTCCGGATATCATTCCAGCTGTAAACCAGGATCCTGTGAATATAAATCTGCAAAACCAAAACTACTAGCTGCCCGTGTCGAAAATAGGGGCACCCAGAGTTTAGGTTAAAACAATAAACTCCAGGTCAGTCATGTGACTGGTGTGAGAACTAAAAACAGTTATTAATCTTTATTTTTAAAGTTAGGTAAATCAAGGGACCACGCCGTATAACACGGAACGGGTTTCCTCCCAAGAACACCAGTGCATAAAACAACAGCGCAATGCTAAATAAAGAAAAATGAAGCTATTATAAGACCCAGGTCCCATCACACAATGCAACGCAAGCCGGAGGATAGGGTTTTTACCTTATAATAGCCAAGAATGCTTGATACGTTTAAAACAAATCATTTGATACTATTATAAGTGCATATTGTATAAAATATCTTCAAATCATAAGTATCAATCATAGACGGCATAAGTGCCCCATCCCACTATGTCGCCATACTAGGCTCTACAAATAAAACCGAAATACACGTATTGGAAATTGGATTTCCATCATGGTGGCTCCTGATTCGAAAGATCGAACGCGTAATGCAATTCACCACGGCTTACGTCCCAACAAGAGAAAACACCGTCTGCACATCCGCACATTTGGGACCAGAGTACCACCGCGGCTTACGTCCCAGCGAGAGAAAACACCGCCTACTCTATATATCCCTGAGCACTAAGCTCATCTCGGTCGACCGAATCCACGACACCACTAAGGTGCCCATCCACTAAAAAGCATACTGATCAAACCACCAGTTTACCACCATACCGGGGTGCGAGGCTCGCGGATCAACGCTATACACAAAGCCGTGCTATATCAGCTGCGCTTTGATCATCAACCACCAAACTTTGCTTTTCAACAAAAGTCTGGATCACTGCATCTCAGCATGCCACACTATCAATCCATATCGTACCACTGATTTCTGCCAATATATAACCTCTGAGCTCATATGTCTCAGAGAAGGGCGTTAAGAAAGAAAATAAATTCTCCGCCGCCAAACAGATATATATTTAGCAGAGATCAACAAATACAATATAAAGGAATACAATGTCAGACACACCATCCATTTACAAGTCCGTTCTAGGTCTGAACGAAACCGGAGGCACTTTCCTCGCATATCCATCCATCTCCAAGTATGTCTGGACGACCACCAACTGATTCCCTCATCTTGGGTGTACAGCCCAATTAAGATCATCAGTAATCACCCAAATGATGTGAAGACTTCCGGTCTTCGACCACCGTCTTCATCTTCGACATATCGTCGAATCGGTTATTCAGAATGGGTATAAACCCGGCCTTTCCGAACAACCCGCGTATATTAAAAGCGAATGTTACACAAACACAACATACGCCTCATTCCAATTCAGTAGCTACTAACCGTAAATCAACAAGAGAACAATTTCCCAAATATTAACCCCGAAGGCCGAAACCAACATCAGATCAATACCCCGGAAACCATTCTTCTTAGCTAACCTACAGCTAGTTTCTAAATTTCAATTCTTAGGGAAAGGTTCCCATTAATTTTATCCAAGATAAATTCTTTAAAATTTATCCTTTAATCTTCCTTTGGATGTCATTTCAAACCAAATTATGGTTTTCCAAACTAGTCGAGATTAGCGAACCACACCGAAGTAATTATTTATTTTATTTCCCAATCCCAACCTATTCATCCCCTGAAGCAAAACTGGTAATACTCCATATCTAATACCATGGTGTTATCGGTAAAATTAATTACCATATCACGTTCAAATCTAATTAAAGATTTAACTATCGCTTTGGAGCAAAACTGGTAATTGTAACAACCCGTAAAATCTGGGCCAGTTTAAAATTTTTATTTTGGCAATTATAGCGAGTTTTGATTATTTGAAATGAATTATTTTAAATAATATCGACGAGAAATTTATTTTGAATATAATTCGACGTATATATTTATATACGTCGTCGTTAGAATATAAATAATTATATATAATTATAAAAGGAATTGAAAATGGCGCGGTAGTTCGAAAATTCGATTTCTAATTTCAAATGAATATACAGAATTCAATATAAGTCAGAATTGAACGAAACAAGAAATATTTGAATCTGTATAACTATATCTTTGGAACGAAGTTAACAAACTGAAATTTCATTTTAGAAATGATAAGATATGTCCAGTTGAAAATTAGAAATAGTCGCTGTGGAATTTATATATATTTTTATATATATAAGGCCCTTAAAAATAGAAATTTTGCAAACGTCCTCGGATTTCGACGAAACCACTTTTGTTGGGTCCGTGATGTCGAGTTATTGCTAGATTTCAAATTTCATAATTTTTCGAGTCAATATGTGAGCGTGGAAAAAGAAAACGCGTTTGACCAGTTTCAGTTGATTTTAATCGACTGGAAATTGGCCATTTTTCCAACGGTCTCAGAATTCGACGAAACTAGTTTTGTTAGGACCGTATCGTCAATACGAAGCTAGAAATTATTTTTCTGGAATTTTTCTAGTTAGTATATGACCCTGGTAATTTGAAATGTACGTTTAAAATTCAATATAATGATTTAAATGTAAATTAAACGGAAACTGATTCAAACAGTCGAATCAGCTTGCGATATATATCCCATTGTGTTCAGAATTGGGGTAATACGCTATGGACGACAGGCGGTGGGCCTCGTTTCGAGGTCGTGAGTAAAAGTCAACCCGTTTGCAAATTTAAATAATAAAATAAAGAAAAAAAAAATAATTTTTAATTTCCCTTTCCCCCTTTATCTTCTGCTTGCCCCCCCCCCCCCCCCCCCCCCGTTCACTTTTATTTCAATAAACAAAAAAAAAAAAAGAAGAAGAAAGCAGCAGAGGAAGCCGCCGCCCCTCTTACCCTCGACGCCGACGAAACCTGAAGCCGCCGCCCACCTCGAAAGCATCGCGAGCCCCCCCCCCTTGAAGTCAACGCCTCCTCCGATTCGCCATTCGAAGCCGCTCCCCGTTCGAACCCCCACTGAAGCCGCAACCCATCGCGAGGCAAAGCACCCAAACCCGCCACTCTGTTGAACCCCGCGCTCAGCACTCCGCCCCCCCGACCTTCGATGAAGCCTCCGACGAACTGAAGGACCCCCCTCCCCCTCTTTTTCTGTAAGTCGTTTTATTTTATTTTTAGTTGTTATTTTGTTAAATAATAAAAACTGAAAATGTTTAAAAGTAAAGTTAAAACTGATTTTATAAAAAGGTTAAACTGATTTTAAAATGATTTTTAAAAACCTAAAAGATTTGATTTTTAAAACCTAAAAGATTTGATTTTTAAAACCTAAAAGATTTGATTTTTAAAACCTAAAAGATTTGATTTTTTTTAAAATGATTAGAGAATAAAGATAGGATTTTTATCTAAGAAAAAGGATCGTATTTTGTTTAGAAAAAGATCGTAGTTTTGATTTAGGAAAAAATTCGATTTTTATATATTGAACTTTGAAATGGAAATTCGATTTTTATATATTGAACTTTGAAATGGAAATTCGATTTTTATATATTGAACTTTGAAATAAAAATTCGATTTTTATATGTTGAACTTTGAAATGAAATTCGATTTTTATATATTGAACTTTGAAATGGAAATTCGATTTTTATATATTGAACTTTGAAATGGAAATTCGATTTTTATATATTGAACTTTGAAATAAAAATTCGATTTTTATATATTGAACTTTGAAATGGAAATTCGATTTTTATATATTGAATAGCGAACTAAAAATTCGATTTTTATATATTGAGAAGTGAAATAAAATTCGATTTTTATATATTGAGAAGTGAAATAAAATTCGATTTTTATATATTGAATAACGAAGTCAAAATTCGATTTTTATATATGTAGTGGCTACGGGCGACGAAGCTGACGAAGATTCGAAAAAGAAGTGCCGTGGAGCTAGGATAGCTATCGGTGAGAATTTCTCACCTTTCTATTTCTTTTCTAGATATATATTTATACTAGGATGCAGACGGTGCTTAGTAGCACCCGACACAACCGTCCACAGACCATGGACTTGTTTGTTTGACTGTTTGGTGATTGATTGCGATATTGGTTTGAATGTGGTTTGTGGTGTGAAAAATCGAATCGATAAATTGGTTAGGATTAGACGTGCGCCGTTATAAGGCGTAGGAGTAAGGCTAGGTTAGACCCTTACTCCAAATTTTGTGGTTTGCAAAATGAAATTGATTTGATTGATGAGTGAATGGCGTGGGCCTTCACTAGACCGGGGATAAGGCTAGGCCTTGTCCCGTTTCTAGTATCGTGCCGTTATGCCGCCGAAATTTTCTAAAATAAGTTAGAAAAATAAAAATAGCATTTTATTTAACGAATGAACTGAATAGAAATTCATATGTTAAAATAAAATGTGTTATCGTTAAAAATATAATTTTTAACGTGAATGTGAATAAATAAATATTCATTTACAAACCAGACGGTTTGTTTATGTACACCTATTTGAATGACGTTGATTGGGTCGATAAATTTTACACATCGCCTAACTGCACAAATAAAATATGTGTTTGATTGTTTGAAACCCCACACGGGTGTTAGGATGAAATTTGAAGTTCACTCATCCTGATTGATTAAATATGTCGATCGATTGATTGACAAGCTGCTATAAGCGTTAAATGTCTATATTGGATGCTTATACAGTGTAGTGCACTTTGGTTGATGGTTGATATTCATCGTTGTTGATACATACATGTGTTGTAGAAAATCCATATAATTAACATTATATGGTAATTGATTGGGCCTCATTCCAGTTTCGAAAAAAAGAAATATTTGAAATAGAAATATTTGAAATAGAAATATTTGAAATAGAATATTTGAAAATAGAAATATGTGAAGCCGTGAGGATTAGATTGACGCCATTTTGACGTGAACGATATTTATATCGATTTTATTCATTTTAAAATGAATATTGAAAAGTGATTTCGAAATCGAATATTTTGAAATGAATTGAATTGAAAACGATTTCGAAATGAATAGAATTGAAAACGAATTCAAAATGAATTGAAAACGATTTCGAAATGAATAGAATTGAAAACGAATTCAAAATGAATTGAAAACGATTTCGAAATGAATTGAATTGAAAACGAATTCAAAATGAATTGAAAACGATTTCGAAATGAATAGAATTGAAAACGAATTCAAAATGAATTGAAAACGATTTCGAAATGAATAGAATTGAAAACGAATTCAAAATGAATTGAAAACAATTTCGAAATGAATTGAATTGAAAACGAATTCAAAATGAATTGAAAACGATTTCGAAATGAATTGAATTGAAAACGAATTCAAAATGAATTGAAAACGATTTCGAAATGAATTGAATTGAAAACGATTTCGAAATGAATCGAATTGAAATGAATTCAAATTGAATTGAAATTCGAATTGAATAGAAATGAATTTTGAAACGAATTTATAAAGAAGAATTCAATTTTGGCTTTGAATTGAAATAGAAGTTGAAATAGAATTTGAAACGAATTTAAAACTATTTATATAATTCATTTTAAATAGAAATCGACGATATATATATTATATATATATATTATATATAATATAATGGCCTGAATAGAACGCGCCGCGCCGCGGCAGTTCGCGAATTTCGACCATTTATTTCAAACGGACATTGCGGGAGATCCGACCGTCGGATTCTCCTAAAACCGGAACCGTTGGGTTCGTATCGAAAAGAGCTTTCTAATGAATGTTAGAAATTTGAAATCTAACGGTTGGATTTGGAGTTACGTCCAAATCAAATTCGAAAAAGGTCGCTGTAAGTGCAGTTCGATGGCCATTGATGGAAATCGACTGTACGGGCCTTGATAAAATTATTAAAAATAGCAATAATTTGTGTAAAATCATAAGAAATGATTTAGAAAGAATTGGGATGAAAAACTCCCTATTTGAAAAGATAAAAATAGATTTTTATCGAAATGAACTAGTTTTGAACTAGAATTATAATTCTATTTATTTTTAAATAAATAAATTGAATTTGAAATGGTTTTGAAAATAAACAAAATTTCCAATGATTGCATTGGAGTGGAGTTGAATCGAAATTGTCTTCGGAATATTTCGATGTTGGAATTCGTGATATTACAGGTGTTGTTATGGAAATTTGAAAGATATATATTAGTATCGTTATTTCCAATACGACATTTGTTAGTCGTAGAATTCGATATTGAATATAAGCCGATATATTTTCTATTCAGAGCCTTGTATTGAATATCGAATGTGATTTGGGTTTGTCGTGAATGGTGTCTTCACTAACACTGTTCTTGAACCCAGTTGAGAAAAGATTAAATCTTTTTATTTAGATTTAATGAAGTGTACCAATTAAATGATATTTAATTGGAATTGAATTGGTATTGATTTTTGGGTTTATCGTGAACAGTGTTTTAAATAACACTTGTTCTTTAACCCGATAATTAATGGAACGTGATTTGGGTTTGTCGTGAATGGTGTCTTCACTAACACTGTTCTTGAACCCAGTTGAGAAAAGATTAAATCTTTTTATTTAGATTTAATGAAGTGTACCAATTAAATGATATTTAATTGGAATTGAATTGGTATTGATTTTTGGGTTTATCGTGAACAGTGTTTTAAATAACACTTGTTCTTTAACCCAATAATTAATGGAATGTGATTTTGGGTTTATCGTGAATCGTGTTTTAAATGACACTGATTCTTTAACCCAGATAATGATTAAAACTAAGTGGAGTTTTAATGAATCTTTAATTAGATTGAAAAGATCGAGAATGGAGTATCACTAGTTTTGCTCCAGGCGATAGTTAAATCTTTAATTAGATTTGAACGTGAAATTTAGAAACTAACTGTCGGTTAGCCAAGCAGAATGGTTTTCTGGATATTGATCTGATGTTGGTTTCGGCCTTCGGGGTTAATATTTGGGGAATTATTCTCTTGATTAATTTACGGTTAGTGACTAATGAATTGGAATGAGGCGTATGTTGTGTTTGTGTAACACTTATTTAAAATATACGCGAGTTATTCGGAAAGACCGGGTTTATCCCATTCTGAATAACTGATGCGACGATAAGTCGAAGATGAAGACGATGGTGGAAGACCGGAGGTCTTCACGTCGTTTGGGTGATAACTGATGATCTTGATTGGGCTGTACACCCAAGAAGATGGAAACAGTTAGTGATCGTCCAGACGTGCTTGGAGATCGATGGATATGCGGGGTACTAGGTGCCTCCGGTTTCGTTCAGACCCAGAACGGACTTGTAAATGGACTGTGTGTCTGACATCGGATTTCATTCTGTGTGACTGATATCGGTTGCATAGGATGGCTTGCCTGTGTGGCATGCTAAGATGCAAATGATCAAGGCTTCTGTTGAAAAGCAAAGTCTTGTGGTTGATGATCAAAGCACGGCCTTTGTGGCGTAGCTTTGTGTAACGTTTGATTCGCGAGTTTCACACCCGGTATGAATCAAAAACGGGAGACGGACCTCAGGGAGGGCATGCGTTTCTTCCTAGCTAGAAGTGGCGTCAGTGGTTTTACACGCCCTGACGAGTTTGACTTATGTTGTTGTTGCTGTTGCGAGGCGCCTCGGATTGATCGGTCGTTCTCGAACCGATGGAGTCATTTAGTTGGCTCGCTTACGCCCCAAAGGGCGGCGAAACGTAGTGCTCAGGCATTTTAATCCACTCCGTGTGGACCGGCCCTGACGATCCAAGGCTTGCCTGCGCGCTTGCCTGAGACTCGGGTTAGGCAGTCTCGAATCGGTTGAGGATCTTGACCCTAGCCTCGGTTCATAGACGGAAATCCAATTTCCAAATACGTGACTTTGCGGTTTTATTTGTAAACCTATATATGGCGACATAGTGGCATGGGACGCTCATGCCGCCTATGATTGATACTTATGCTTTGAAGTTGTTTATACACTATGCACTTATAATAGTATCAAATGATTTGTTTTAAACGTATCAAGCATTCTTTGGCTGTTATAAGGGAAAACCCTATCCCCCGGCTTGCGTTGCATTGTGTGATAGGACCTGGGTCTTATAACAGCTTCATCTTTCTTTATTTAGCATTGCGCTGTTTGTTTTATGCACTGGTATTCTTGGGAGGAAACCCGTTCCGTGTTATACGGCGTGGTCCCTTGATTTACCTAACTTTGAAAATAAAGACTAATAACTGTTTTAGTTCTCACACCAGTCACATGACTGACCTGGAGTTTATTGTTTTAACCTAAACTCTGGGTGCCCCTATTTTTGACACGGGCAGCTAGTAGTTTTGGTTTTGCAGATTTATATTCACAGGATCCTGGTTTACAGCTGGAACGATATCTGGAATGCTTTGTATCCGTATATCTCTTCTAGTTGTGTATTGTATTATTTTCCGCTGCGATGTATTTAAATGTAATTTAAATCTCTGATATTTCTGTGTAATATTCTTTTATACTCTGTATATTCTTGTAATCTGATGCATTGTTGTAATATACAGTGAAATGTTCTTTTATATGCGTTCTGTTGTGGTTTGTTCTCGAACTATCCGACGCTTTCCTTTACGGGGAAGTTACGGGTCTTTACATTTGGTATCAGAGCTTTGGTTTACAAAGCTTAGAGAACAAGGCACATTAGAACCATACGAAAGAATTCATCAGGTATTGGATTAGTAATATCCAACGGGAATGACTCGTTAGAGATGGGATCAGTAGTATCCTAGAACGAGTGTGAAGAGTAAATTTTTAAAAAAATGAAAACAAATTTTTGTTTTGAAAATTTAAATCAATTATTCGTATTTGGTTATTTATTTATATTGATGTGGACAATCCAGTATATATAGATTTTGCGTATACGTCTGATCCGCGTGTATTCAAAGTTTTAATATACTGGATAGATATAGAGTCACACTCTAGTCGCCCGGAGACGATTCTGATGATAGTCTAGACATCATCAGAATTGGTATTCGAGTTTCGAAGGTGTGATTTTCTATATGTTTCCATTAGACTGGTGTGAGAACCAAAATTAGATAGGGCCTATTGTTGTGAATTGGCATCAAAAATTTGATTTTTGTATATGTATCAAAATTATGAATTTGAAACTCTAATTCACTAATTGATTGATGATTGTGTTGTTTGTTTAGTTGTTTGATAATTTTGAACCAATATGCCTAATTTGATCGAATATTGAACTATATTGAAAATTGGTCGCATCTGCTTGCATATACATGTATATCTTTGAACAGGTCATAGCAAGGAGGCTAGAGCAGAGAATAAAATTTGTTTGCCCGACAAATAGGTACATGTTTACTACATAATTTCCTGTTTTGTTTGGGTGATGATGATTTTGTGAGCCTATTGGCTAGCCGCTTGGCTTTTTCTTTTTCTTTTTGAGATCTGAAGGACCGGGGAAGCTATTTGAAATTCCCCGATGCTCCCGGTGCAGGGGAGGTTATGGCGAAATTTTTCGAAAATTTAGGGTGTTAGCCAAATTTTTGAAGTTTTGAAAATTCTCAGAAACTAAAGGTTGGAGAATGGAAGCCAGATCGAACGTAGAGTTAAATAATCAAACCACTTTCGACTTTGTTCCTTTTCGGGGACGAAAAGTTTTAAGTGGGGGAGATTGTAACAACCCGTAAAATCTGGGCCAGTTTAAAATTTTTATTTTGGCAATTATAGCGAGTTTTGATTATTTAAAATGAATTATTTTAAATAATATCGACGAGAAATTTATTTTGAATATAATTCGACGTATATATTTATATACGTCGTCGTTAGAATATAAATAATTATATATAATTATAAAAGGAATTGAAAATGGCGCGGTAGTTCGAAAATTCGATTTCTAATTTCAAATGAATATACAGAATTCAATATAAGTCAGAATTGAACGAAACAAGAAATATTTGAATCTGTATAACTATATCTTTGGAACGAAGTTAACAAACTGAAATTTCATTTTAGAAATGATAAGATATGTCCAGTTGAAAATTAGAAATAGTCGCTGTGGAATTTATATATATTTTTATATATATAAGGCCCTTAAAAATAGCAATTTTGCAAACGTCCTCGGATTTCGACGAAACCACTTTTGTTGGGTCCGTGATGTCGAGTTATTGCTAGATTTCAAATTTCATAATTTTTCGAGTCAATATGTGAGCGTGGCAAAAGAAAACGCGTTTGACCAGTTTCAGTTGATTTTAATCGACTGGAAATTGGCCATTTTTCCAACGGTCTCAGAATTCGACGAAACTAGTTTTGTTAGGACCGTATCGTCAATACGAAGCTAGAAAATATTTTTCTGGAATTTTTCTAGTTAGTATATGACCCTGGTAATTTGAAATGTACGTTTAAAATTCAATATAATGATTTAAATGTAAATTAAACGGAAACTGATTCAAACAGTCGAATCAGCTTGCGATATATATCCCATTGTGTTCAGAATTGGGGTAATACGCTATGGACGACAGGCGGTGGGCCTCGTTTCGAGGTCGTGAGTAAAAGTCAACCCGTTTGCAAATTTAAATAATAAAATAAAGAAAAAAAAAATAATTTTTAATTTCCCTTTCCCCCTTTATCTTCTGCTTGGCCCCCCCCCGTTCACTTTTATTTCAATAAACAAAAAAAAAAAAAAGAAGAAGAAGAAAGCAGCAGAGGAAGCCGCCGCCCCTCTTACCCTCGACGCCGACGAAACCTGAAGCCGCCGCCCACCTCGAAAGCATCGCGAGCCCCCCCCTTGAAGTCAACGCCTCCTCCGATTCGCCATTCGAAGCCGCTCCCCGTTCGAACCCCCACTGAAGCCGCAACCCATCGCGAGGCAAAGCACCCAAACCCGCCACTCTGTTGAACCCCGCGCTCAGCACTCCGCCCCCCCGACCTTCGATGAAGCCTCCGACGAACTGAAGGACCCCCCTCCCCCTCTTTTTCTGTAAGTCGTTTTATTTTATTTTTAGTTGTTATTTTGTTAAATAATAAAAACTGAAAATGTTTAAAAGTAAAGTTAAAACTGATTTTATAAAAAGGTTAAACTGATTTTAAAATGATTTTTAAAAACCTAAAAGATTTGATTTTTAAAACCTAAAAGATTTGATTTTTAAAACCTAAAAGATTTGATTTTTAAAACCTAAAAGATTTGATTTTTTTTAAAATGATTAGAGAATAAAGATAGGATTTTTATCTAAGAAAAAGGATCGTATTTTGTTTAGAAAAAGATCGTAGTTTTGATTTAGGAAAAAATTCGATTTTTATATATTGAACTTTGAAATGGAAATTCGATTTTTATATATTGAACTTTGAAATGGAAATTCGATTTTTATATATTGAACTTTGAAATAAAAATTCGATTTTTATATGTTGAACTTTGAAATGAAATTCGATTTTTATATATTGAACTTTGAAATGGAAATTCGATTTTTATATATTGAACTTTGAAATGGAAATTCGATTTTTATATATTGAACTTTGAAATAAAAATTCGATTTTTATATATTGAACTTTGAAATGGAAATTCGATTTTTATATATTGAATAGCGAACTAAAAATTCGATTTTTATATATTGAGAAGTGAAATAAAATTCGATTTTTATATATTGAGAAGTGAAATAAAATTCGATTTTTATATATTGAATAACGAAGTCAAAATTCGATTTTTATATATGTAGTGGCTACGGGCGACGAAGCTGACGAAGATTCGAAAAAGAAGTGCCGTGGAGCTAGGATAGCTATCGGTGAGAATTTCTCACCTTTCTATTTCTTTTCTAGATATATATTTATACTAGGATGCAGACGGTGCTTAGTAGCACCCGACACAACCGTCCACAGACCATGGACTTGTTTGTTTGACTGTTTGGTGATTGATTGCGATATTGGTTTGAATGTGGTTTGTGGTGTGAAAAATCGAATCGATAAATTGGTTAGGATTAGACGTGCGCCGTTATAAGGCGTAGGAGTAAGGCTAGGTTAGACCCTTACTCCAAATTTTGTGGTTTGCAAAATGAAATTGATTTGATTGATGAGTGAATGGCGTGGGCCTTCACTAGACCGGGGATAAGGCTAGGCCTTGTCCCGTTTCTAGTATCATGCCGTTATGCCGCCGAAATTTTCTAAAATAAGTTAGAAAAATAAAAATAGCATTTTATTTAACGAATGAACTGAATAGAAATTCATATGTTAAAATAAAATGTGTTATCGTTAAAAATATAATTTTTAACGTGAATGTGAATAAATAAATATTCATTTACAAACCAGACGGTTTGTTTATGTACACCTATTTGAATGACGTTGATTGGGTCGATAAATTTTACACATCGCCTAACTGCACAAATAAAATATGTGTTTGATTGTTTGAAACCCCACACGGGTGTTAGGATGAAATTTGAAGTTCACTCATCCTGATTGATTAAATATGTCGATCGATTGATTGACAAGTTGCTATAAGCGTTAAATGTCTATATTGGATGCTTATACAGTGTAGTGCACTTTGGTTGATGGTTGATATTCATCGTTGTTGATACATACATGTGTTGTAGAAAATCCATATAATTAACATTATATGGTAATTGATTGGGCCTCATTCCAGTTTCGAAAAAAAGAAATATTTGAAATAGAAATATTTGAAATAGAAATATTTGAAATAGAAATATTTGAAATAGAATATTTGAAAATAGAAATATGTGAAGCCGTGAGGATTAGATTGACGCCATTTTGACGTGAACGATATTTATATCGATTTTATTCATTTTAAAATGAATATTGAAAAGTGATTTCGAAATCGAATATTTTGAAATGAATTGAATTGAAAACGATTTCGAAATGAATAGAATTGAAAACGAATTCAAAATGAATTGAAAACGATTTCGAAATGAATAGAATTGAAAACGAATTCAAAATGAATTGAAAACGATTTCGAAATGAATTGAATTGAAAACGAATTCAAAATGAATTGAAAACGATTTCGAAATGAATAGAATTGAAAACGAATTCAAAATGAATTGAAAACGATTTCGAAATGAATAGAATTGAAAACGAATTCAAAATGAATTGAAAACGATTTCGAAATGAATTGAATTGAAAACGAATTCAAAATGAATTGAAAACGATTTCGAAATGAATTGAATTGAAAACGAATTCAAAATGAATTGAAAACGATTTCGAAATGAATTGAATTGAAAACGATTTCGAAATGAATCGAATTGAAATGAATTCAAATTGAATTGAAATTCGAATTGAATAGAAATGAATTTTGAAACGAATTTATAAAGAAGAATTCAATTTTGGCTTTGAATTGAAATAGAAGTTGAAATAGAATTTGAAACGAATTTAAAACTATTTATATAATTCGTTTTAAATAGAAATCGACGATATATATATTATATATATATATATTATATATAATATAATGGCCTGAATAGAACGCGCCGCGCCGCGGCAGTTCGCGAATTTCGACCATTTATTTCAAACGGACATTGCGGGAGATCCGACCGTCGGATTCTCCTAAAACCGGAACCGTTGGGTTCGTATCGAAAAGAGCTTTCTAATGAATGTTAGAAATTTGAAATCTAACGGTTGGATTTGGAGTTACGTCCAAATCAAATTCGAAAAAGGTCGCTGTAAGTGCAGTTCGATGGCCATTGATGGAAATCGACTGTACGGGCCTTGATAAAATTATTAAAAATAGCAATAATTTGTGTAAAATCATAAGAAATGATTTAGAAAGAATTGGGATGAAAAACTCCCTATTTGAAAAGATAAAAATAGATTTTTATCGAAATGAACTAGTTTTGAACTAGAATTATAATTCTATTTATTTTTAAATAAATAAATTGAATTTGAAATGGTTTTGAAAATAACCAAAATTTCCAATGATTGCATTGGAGTGGAGTTGAATCGAAATTGTCTTCGGAATATTTCGATGTTGGAATTCGTGATATTACAGGTGTTGTTATGGAAATTTGAAAGATATATATTAGTATCGTTATTTCCAATACGACATTTGTTAGTCGTAGAATTCGATATTGAATATAAGCCGATATATTTTCTATTCAGAGCCTTGTATTGAATATCGAATGTGATTTGGGTTTGTCGTGAATGGTGTCTTCACTAACACTGTTCTTGAACCCAGTTGAGAAAAGATTAAATCTTTTTATTTAGATTTAATGAAGTGTACCAATTAAATGATATTTAATTGGAATTGAATTGGTATTGATTTTTGGGTTTATCGTGAACAGTGTTTTAAATAACACTTGTTCTTTAACCCGATAATTAATGGAACGTGATTTGGGTTTGTCGTGAATGGTGTCTTCACTAACACTGTTCTTGAACCCAGTTGAGAAAAGATTAAATCTTTTTATTTAGATTTAATGAAGTGTACCAATTAAATGATATTTAATTGGAATTGAATTGGTATTGATTTTTGGGTTTATCGTGAACAGTGTTTTAAATAACACTTGTTCTTTAACCCAATAATTAATGGAATGTGATTTTGGGTTTATCGTGAATCGTGTTTTAAATGACACTGATTCTTTAACCCAGATAATGATTAAAACTAAGTGGAGTTTTAATGAATCTTTAATTAGATTGAAAAGATCGAGAATGGAGTATCACTAGTTTTGCTCCAGGCGATAGTTAAATCTTTAATTAGATTTGAACGTGAAATTTAGAAACTAACTGTCGGTTAGCCAAGCAGAATGGTTTTCTGGATATTGATCTGATGTTGGTTTCGGCCTTCGGGGTTAATATTTGGGGAATTATTCTCTTGATTAATTTACGGTTAGTGACTAATGAATTGGAATGAGGCGTATGTTGTGTTTGTGTAACACTTATTTAAAATATACGCGAGTTATTCGGAAAGACCGGGTTTATCCCATTCTGAATAACTGATGCGACGATAAGTCGAAGATGAAGACGATGGTGGAAGACCGGAGGTCTTCACGTCGTTTGGGTGATAACTGATGATCTTGATTGGGCTGTACACCCAAGAAGATGGAAACAGTTAGTGATCGTCCAGACGTGCTTGGAGATCGATGGATATGCGGGGTACTAGGTGCCTCCGGTTTCGTTCAGACCCAGAACGGACTTGTAAATGGACTGTGTGTCTGACATCGGATTTCATTCTGTGTGACTGATATCGGTTGCATAGGATGGCTTGCCTGTGTGGCATGCTAAGATGCAAATGATCAAGGCTTCTGTTGAAAAGCAAAGTCTTGTGGTTGATGATCAAAGCACGGCCTTTGTGGCGTAGCTTTGTGTAACGTTTGATTCGCGAGTTTCACACCCGGTATGAATCAAAAACGGGAGACGGACCTCAGGGAGGGCATGCGTTTCTTCCTAGCTAGAAGTGGCGTCAGTGGTTTTACACGCCCTGACGAGTTTGACTTATGTTGTTGTTGTTGTTGCGAGGCGCCTCGGATTGATCGGTCGTTCTCGAACCGATGGAGTCATTTAGTTGGCTCGCTTACGCCCCAAAGGGCGGCGAAACGTAGTGCTCAGGCATTTTAATCCACTCCGTGTGGACCGGCCCTGACGATCCAAGGTTTGCCTGCGCGCTTGCCTGAGACTCGGGTTAGGCAGTCTCGAATCGGTTGAGGATCTTGACCCTAGCCTCGGTTCATAGACGGAAATCCAATTTCCAAATACGTGACTTTGCGGTTTTATTTGTAAACCTATATATGGCGACATAGTGGCATGGGACGCTCATGCCGCCTATGATTGATACTTATGCTTTGAAGTTGTTTATACACTATGCACTTATAATAGTATCAAATGATTTGTTTTAAACGTATCAAGCATTCTTTGGCTGTTATAAGGGAAAACCCTATCCCCCGGCTTGCGTTGCATTGTGTGATAGGACCTGGGTCTTATAACAGCTTCATCTTTCTTTATTTAGCATTGCGCTGTTTGTTTTATGCACTGGTATTCTTGGGAGGAAACCCGTTCCGTGTTATACGGCGTGGTCCCTTGATTTACCTAACTTTGAAAATAAAGACTAATAACTGTTTTAGTTCTCACACCAGTCACATGACTGACCTGGAGTTTATTGTTTTAACCTAAACTCTGGGTGCCCCTATTTTTGACACGGGCAGCTAGTAGTTTTGGTTTTGCAGATTTATATTCACAGGATCCTGGTTTACAGCTGGAACGATATCCGGAAAGCTTTGTATCCGTATATCTCTTCTAGTTGTGTATTGTATTATTTTCCGCTGCGATGTATTTAAATGTAATTTAAATCTCTGATATTTCTGTGTAATATTCTTTTATACTCTGTATATTCTTGTAATCTGATGCATTGTTGTAATATACAGTGAAATGTTCTTTTATATGCGTTCTGTTGTGGTTTGTTCTCGAACTATCCGACGCTTTCCTTTACGGGGAAGTTACGGGTCTTTACAGTAATACTCCATTCTCGCTCATTTTCTAAAGTTGATAATTTAAATTATCAATCCACATTTCAATTTAATTGAAGATCCATTAAAACTCTTTTTACTGGGTTAAAGAACTAGTGTCATTTAAAACACAGTTCACGATAAACCCAAATCACATTCTATTTATCATCGGGTTAAAGAACTAGTGTTATTTAAAACACAGTTCACGATAAACCCATGAATCAATTCTATTTAAACCCATTTCAAATCCAATTTATTTATTTAAAAATAAATGGGTTTTAATTTCAGTTCAAAACTAGTTCATTTCGATAAAAATCTATTTTTATCTTTTCAAATATGGAGTTTTCATCCCAATTTTTCCCAAATCATTTCTTATGATTTAACACTAATTATTGATATTTTTAATAATTTTATCAAGGCCCGTACAGTCGATTTCCATCAACGGCCATCGAACTGCACTTACAGCGACCTTTTCCAAATTTGATTTGGACGTATCTCCAAATCCAACCGTTAGATTTCAAATTTCTAATATTCGTTAGAAAGCTCTTTTCGATATGAACCCAACGGTTCCGGTTTTAGGAGAATCCGACGGTCGGATCTCCCGTAATGTCCGTTTGAAATAAATGGTCGAAATTCACGAACTGCCGCGGCGCGGCGCGTTCTATTCAGGCCATTATATATAATATATATATATATATATATTATATATATTTCATCGATTTCCTTTTTAAAACGAATTTTATAAATCATTTCAAATTTGTTTCAAAAACAATTTCAACCTTTATTTCAAATTCAAATCAAAATTGATTTTTCCCTTATAAATCCTTTTTACTTTCATTTCTATTTGATTTTAATTCAAATCGATTTTAATTCGATTCGAATTCATTTTCTTTTCAATTCAATTCAATTCGAATTCGTTTTCTTTTCAATTCAATTCGAAATCGTTTTCCTATTCAATTCAAATTCAATTCATTCTCTATTCAATTCAAATTCAATTCATTTTCTAATCAAATCAAATTCGTTATATATTCAATTGAAATCAAATTCGTTATATATTCAATTGAAATCAAATTCGTTATATATTCAATTGAAATCAAATTCTGTTATATATTCAATTCGAATTCGTTTTCTATTCAATTTAATTCAAATTCAAATTTCATTTCAAAATATTCGATTTCGAAATCACTTTTCAATATTCATTTTAAAATGAATAAAATCGATATAAATATCGTTCACGTCAAAATGGCGTCAATCTAATCAACACGGCTTCATATATTTCTATTTTCAAATATTCTATTTCAAATATTTCTTTTTCAAATATTTCCTTTTCAAATATTTCTATTTCCAATATTTCTATTATTAAAATATTTCGTTCAACACAAGACTAATCTCAACGGATGAGTACTGTCAACACATGAACCTTTATTTTATATTGATAAAGATGTAAATTTTATTATTAAAATATTTCGTTCAACACATGACTAATCTCAACGGATGAGTACTATCAACACATGAACCTTTATTTTATATTATTCTTTATTTTCTAAATTGGAAGGAGGCCCAATCAATCACCATATAATGTTAATTATATGGATTTTCATACATCACACGTATATAATAGCATTGAAAAATAACCAACCATCAACCAAAGTGCACTACACTGTATAAGCATCAAATATAGATATCTAACGCTTATAACAGCCTGTCAATCAATCGATCGACATATTTAATCAATCAGGATGAGTGAACTTCTAATTTCATCCCAACACCCGTATGGGGTTTCAAACAATCAAACACAGATTTTAGTTGTGCAGTTGGGCGATGTGTAAAATTCATCGACCCAATCAATATCAGTCAAATCAGTGTATATAAACAAATCGGCCGATTTGTTTATAGATATTTATTTATTCACTTTCACGTCAAAATATTATATTTTTAACGATAATATATTTTATTTTAACACATGAATTTCTATTCAGTTCATTCTTTAAATAAAATGATACATTTTTTTTCTAACTTATTTTAGAAAATTTCGGCGGCATAACGACACGATACTAGAAACGGGACAAGGCTTAGCCTTATCCCCGGTCTAGTGAAGGCCCACGCCATTCACACGTTAATCAAATTCACCAAACAACCAAATTCAAATCAAATAATCTAACTAATCTATGCAACCAAACAAACAAGTCCATGGTCTGTGGACGATTGTGTCGGATGCTACTAAACACCGTCTGCATCCTAGTATATATATATATAACTAGAAAAAAGAAATTAGAGAGTGATAAATTCTCACCGATAGCTATCCCAACTTCCACGTCTCTTCATTGATGGAAATCTTCATCGTCCTCGCCTTTCTTCACTTTCGTCACCCGTATTCACTACATATATAAAAATCACATTTTTATATCCTCTAGTGTATAAAAATCATATTTTTAATATGCCTACATATATAAAAATCGAATTTTTATTTTCACTTCGTTATAACAATTGAATTTTTATCTTCAGTTCGTCATAGAAATTATATTTCTATATCGCTCTTCTTCTAATAAAGATTATATTTTTATCACTCTACATGGATAAAAATCATATTTTTAATATGCCACTAGTATAAAAATTATATTTTTAACCTTCCTATAATATAAAAATTATATTTTTAACCTTCCTATAATATAAAAATTATATTTTTAAACTTCCTATAATATAAAAATTAAATTTTTATTCTTTCTATAAATATTAAAAGACATTTCATAAACAAAAGTCATTTCATTTCTTCGATAAAAATTATATCTTTAACTAACTAAAAATATATTTTTATATAACTAAAATCATATATATATATATATCCCTTTAAAACCTTTTTTTTAAACTATTCAATTACATAAAAAAAATATTATTTACATACTAGGAACTGATTTTAGATAATAGTAATTTATATAACAAAACTGATTTTATTTAAATAAAATAATTAGCTTAAACAAAATAATAAATATAAAAAAAAACTCACTGTTAAAAGGCTTCTTCCACGTTCAATTTTATGAATCTGCTCCAGAAACCCTCGATGCACAAAACCCACCGTCGCCGCCAAGATCGACCGCCGGAGGTCGATCGCCGGACCTCCCCTGAAACGTCACTCCGACCTTCCCCTGCGCCTTTGATGGCAGCTCAATCGATGCACCCCAGGAACGGAAAATCAAGCAAGAACGGTGCTCCTTTGAGCACAGAAAATGAGAAAAACACCACTCGATAGTTCATCTTCTCCGTTGGGTTTAGAGAACTCACGATCCCCTTTCTTTTCCTTTTGAGATTTTCGAAAATCATAGAAGGGATTAAAAGATCGAATGGATTTTGATTTGTAATTTTCTGGCCTTTGATTTCGTTGAGAGCGGTGGTAAGAAGTTTGACCACGGCCAAAATTAATGATAGGGTTTGACTTGTTAGAGAGGGGGGTATATATTTTTTTAATTTAATTATTTAATTATTTTTTTCAAAAAGTTGACTTTTTCAAACGACCTCTAAACGAGGCCCACCGCCTGTCGTCCCTAGCGTTATACCCCCATTCCGAACACAATGAGATATGTATCGTAGGCTGATTCGATCGTCTCGATCAGCTTTCGTCAAAATCAACATATAACTCTATATATTGAATTTGAACGCACATTTCAATTTACTGGGGTCACACACTAACTAGAAAAATTCCAGAAAAATATTTTCTAGTTTCGCATTGACGATACGGTCCTAACAAAACTAGTTTCGTCGAATTCTAAGACTGTTTGAAAAATGGCCAATTTCCAGTCGATTAAAATCAACTAAAACTGGCCAAACGCGTTTTCCTTTGCCACGCTCACATATTGACTCGAAAAATTATGAAATTTGGAATCTAGCAATAACTTGACATCGCGGATCCAACAAAAGTGGTTTCGTCGAAATCCGAAGTCGTTTGCAAAAATTCCATTTTTAAGGGTCTGGATTCCATAGCGACTATTCAGAATTTTCAACTGGACATATCTTTTGATTCCTGCTATGAAATTTTGATTTTTCAGATTCGTTGGAAAGATATTCTCAATTAGATCCCATTATTTTTGGTTTCACTAAAATCCGGATTGTTTTGCACCCGTTACGTTCAATTGAAGTTTGAAATCGAATTATCGAACTACCGTGCCATTTTCAATTCCTTTTATAAATATAAATAAATATTTATATTCTAACGACGATCTATATAAATATATTCGTTCGAATTCTATTCAAAATAAATTTCTCGTCGATATTATTTAAAATAATTCATTTTAAATAATCAAAATTCGCTAAAATTGCCAAAATAAAAATTTTAAACTGGCCCAGATTTTCGGGTTGTTACACCAACATCAGATCAATACCCCAGAAACCATTCAACTTAACTAATCTCCAGTTAGTTTCTGATTTTCTTAACTCCTTTGGGTCTACCCAAAATCACATTTGATATTAAATACAAGGCTCTGAATAGAAAATATATCGGCTTATATTCAATATCAAATTCTACGACCAACAAATATCGTATTGGAAATAACGATGTAAATATATCTTTCAAATTTCCATAACAACATCTGTATAATCACGAAATCCAACATCGATCTATTCTGAAGATGATTTCGATTCAAATTCATTCCAAATCGATTATTGGAAATTCTGGTTATTTTCAAAACCATTTCAAATCCACTTTATTTATTTTAAAAATAAATAGAATTATAATTCTAGTTCAAAACTAGTTCTATTCGATAAAAATCTATTTTTATCTTTTCAAATATGGAGTTTTTCATCCCAATTCTTCACAAATCATTTCTTATGATTTTACACAAATTATTATTATTTTTAATAATTTTATCAAGGCCCGTACAGTCGATTTCCATCAACGGCCATTGAACTGCACACAACGACCTTTTCCAAATTTGATTTGGACATAATTCCAAATCCAACGATTAGATTTCAGATCTCTATTATTCTTAGAAAGCTCTTTTCGATACGAACCCAACGGTTCCGATTTTAGGAGAATCCGACGGTCGGATCTCCCGCAATATCCATTCGAAGTCAATGGTCGAAATTCGCGAATTGCCGCGGCGCGGCGCGTTCTATTCAGGCCATTATATTATATATATAATATATATAATTTATACTTCGTCGATTTCTTTTCGAAACAAATTTTATAAATCGTTTTGAAAATGATTTCAACCTCTATCTCAAATTCAAATCAAAATTGAATTTTTCCTTATAAACTCATTTTAAATTCATTTCAAATTGATTTCAATTCAAATCGATTTTTAATTCAATTTCAGTTCGTTTTCAATTCAATTTCAATTTGAATTCAATTCTATTTCAATTCGAATTCATTTTCAATTCAAATTCATTTCAAATTGATTTCCATTCAATTTCAATTCGATTTGAATTCATTTTATTTTCAATTCGAATTCTAATTCGTTTCAATTCAATTTAATTCGAATTTCATTTCAAAATATTCGATTTTGAAATCACTTTTCAATATTCATTATAAAAACGAATATAATCGATACAAATATCGTTCGCGTCAAAATAGCGCATATCTAATCAACACGGCTTTATATATTTCTATTTCAAATATTCTATTCAAATATTTCATTTCAAATACTTGTTCTCAAATATTCTATTCAAATATTTCTCTTCAAATATTCTATTTCAAAACTGGAATGAGGACCAATCAATTACCATAGATTTTATTTCTATGGATTTCCATACAATGCATGTATCTATCAACAATGACAAATAATCAACCATTATCCAAAGTGCATTCTACACTGTATAAGCATCAAATATAAATATTTAATGCTCATAATAGTCTGTCAATCAATTGATCGACATACAACTAATTATTAGGATTATGTATGTCATATATCATCCCAATACCCGTGTGGGGTTTTCAAACAATCAAACACAGATTTTATTTGTGCAGTTGGGCGATGTGTAAAATTTATCATCCCAATCAATATCAGTCAAATGTGTGTATATAAACAAATCCTTCGATTTGTTTATATTTATTTCATTTTAAATACACGTTAAAAATTCTATTTTCAACTATAAAATATTTTTAACTATATAAATATTTTATTTCATTTCACATCACACAATTCTATTCTGTGGACGACGGGTGTCGGGTGCTACTAAACACCGTCTGCATCCTAGTACATATTTTAAGTAGAAAATTAAATTAAAAGTGAGAAGTTCTCACCGACTAGCTAAACCAAACGCCTCGACTCTTCATATGTAGAAATCTTCGTCGTGCTCGCCTTTCATCACTTTCGTTGCCCGTATTCACTACATATATAAAAATCACATTTTTACTTCGCTATTCAATATATAAAAATCAAATTTTTTACTTCGCTGTTCAATATATAAAAATCGAATTTTTATTTCGCTATTCTAACAATAAAAATCAGATTTTTATACCGCTACATATAACGTAAAAATCATATTTTTATTATCTATATACTATAAAAATTATATTTTTATTTCATATCACTTCATGTAGAAATCATATTTTTAAATCGCTTTCCTTTAAAGAAAAATCATATTTTTAAATCACTTTGTATAAAATAAAAATATATTTTTACTATGTTGCTAAATACCGATAAAAACTGATTTTTTTTGCTATGTATAATATTAAATAAAAACTGAATTTAATAACCAACTTTATATACTTAAATTTCTGAAGAAAAAGAAATAAAGTAAAATAAAAACAAATAAAAACTTACTGCGTTCTAGAAGAGGGAGGGAGGATGGTGCGCATCAGTGGGTGCGAGGGAGGGTCCAGTTGTTCTCGCGTGAATCCAGGGCTGGAGGAGGCGGACTTCACCCCCGGCGCGGTGGTGGAAGTCGTTTGGGGGGGGGGCAGCGGTTGTTTCTGGTGGCATAGGGCTTGATGTGGCTCGATGTGGGGTGACTAGGGTTCGTGGAGGCAGGGGGGTTCGAACGGCGAAGGGGGCGCGTCGCAGTTGCTCGGAGGAGCGATTGTGCGGTCATCGACGAGGGAGGCATCGCGGCGGCAGCGTGGAGGAGGGAGCGGCTTGATTCGATTAGGTTTTATTATTATTATTTTCTTTTGAAAAGTAACGACTGAGAGTAAAGGAGATAAGGGGGAGAGAAATATAATAATATATTTTTATTTTAATTAATTTAATTTTCAAAAAGTAACTTTTGATTTCGAACTCGAAACGAGACCCACCGCCTATCGTCCATAGCTAATTACCCCCATTCCGAACACAATGGGATATGTCCCGTAAGCCAATTCGATCGTTTCGATCAGTTTCCGTCAAAATCCAAATATAACTCTATATATTGAATTTGAACGCACATTTCAATTTACCGGGCCCGCATACAGCATCTAAAATTCCCGAAAAATATTTTCTAGCTTTGAATTGATGATATGGTTCTAACAAACCTAGTTTCATCAAATTTTGAGACCGTTTGAAAAATGGCCATTTTTCAGTCGATTAAATTCAACTAAAACTGGTCAAACTTGTTTTCCTTTGCCACGCTCACATATTGATTCGAAAAATTATGAAATTTGAAACCTAGCAATAATTTGACATCGCGGATCCAACAAAAGCGGTTTCGTCGAAAACCGAGGTCGTTTGCAAAAATTCCATTTTTAAGGGCCAGAATTCCATAGCGACTATTCTGAATTTTCAACTGGACGTAACTTTTGATTCCCGCTGTAACAACCCATAATTTTTGTGTATTTAAATTTTTATTTAAAATTAATAAATTTAATAATATGGGTTAAAATCCAAAATCTTGTTGATTTATGATGATGATTGTTTGAATTGAATATAAATAGATTTTTCAATTCTAGTGTTATTTAGAAAGGTTGTGAATTTGGGATTTTTATTTAAACGATTTAATAAAAGTAAGTTATTTAAGTTAAAATTTGGAATTCAAGTTTTAAATTCAAATATCAACTTTGGGAATCTAAATGCTTGGAATATATTTACAAAGTTGTTAAAAGGAAATTTTAATGGTAATAGTAATAAAGTAAATTGCATTGAGTGTAAATGGAAATTCAAATTTAATTGGTAAATGGAGAATTCTAAGTTGAGATATAATAACTGAAATTCAAATCAAAGATTTAAATAATCAAATTTAGATTTAGAAATGTGTGAAATTTATCTATAAAATTTATTTAAGTTTTAATTTGGATTAAAACAGTTAATCGAATTGTTAATATTTTAATAATTAATTGACTATGAAAATTTAACTGTTTTAGCGACTGTCTCGGAATTCGACGAAACTGGCGCCATCGGAATCGGAACGGTAAATTATTGTAGAGTTTCAATCTGCGTTAAAATCCGGCTTACCATTTGATCGTACGAGAGAAAAAGTGAACGAGATCAATGTAAATGGATAATTTAGTGTTCCTCATATCTGGGCCTTATATATATATAGGAATAAAACCCCATATCCATCTCATTCAGACCATTCTTCACTACGTATACCTTCCTCCATCAGATTTATTTTTCTAATGGCTGAAAATGAAATTTCAAAACCCTAGAAAATAAAAATCATAGCTTGAAAATGAAATCTCTTCAAACACCAGCTTATTATATATCAAATCGAAGCTCTCGACGATACGAAGCTTCTGGTGTAATTCGTTTCGACATGCAGCGCTTCAAGTGGCTGGAAATTGATGGTCAAACCCCTGATTTCGTAAACCTAAAGCTCGAATTGGGGATTTTTGATTTCGAGGTTAATCAAAGAAATTGGGATCTGGGTATTGTAGCTACCATCCATACGAGTGAAACGAAGTTTGTCGGAGGTCCTATTGCTCAGCGTAGTGCCGGAATTCGGTGGTTTAAGTTTCAAACGCCGGTTTTAGGGTTGGAGATTGGCGGAGCGTGGGGTGACCGGGATTGGTGGCGTCGGCCTGGTAGGATGCGCCGGTCGAGGGTCTTCAGAACGCCGGTGGTCTTGGACGATCTTGTGGCCGAGGTTAGATGAATTGATCGGTCAAAGTTGGAGCTTTTCACGATCTTGTGGCCGAGGTTACTTTTCAAAATTTTGCTTCGCTATTCAATATACAAAAATCGAATTTTTATTTCGCTATTCTAACAATAAAAATCAGATTTTTATACCGCTACATATAACGTAAAAATCATATTTTTATTATTTATATACTATAAAAATTATATTTTTATTTCATATCACTTCATGTAGAAATCATATTTTTAAATCGCTTTCCTTTAAAGAAAAATCATATTTTTAAATCACTTTGTATAAAATAAAAATCATATTTTTACTATGATGCTAAATACCGATAAAAACTGATTTTTTTTGCTATGTATAATATTAAATAAAAACTGAATTTAATTACTAACTTTATATACTTAAATTATTGAAGAAAAAGAAATAAAGTAAAATAAAAACAAATAAAAACTTACTGCATTCTAGAAGAAGGAGGGAGGATGGTGCGCGTCAGTGGGTTCGAGGGAGGGGCCAGTTGTTCTCGCGCGAATCCACGGCTGGAGGAGGCAGACTTCACCCCTGGCGCGGCAGTGGAAGTCGTTGGGGGGGAGCAGCGGTTGTTTCAGGTGGCATAGGGCTTGATGTGGCTCGATGTGGGGTGACTAGGGTTCGTGTAGGCCGGGGGTTCGAACGGCGAAGGGGGCGCGTCGCAGTTGCTCGGAGGAGCGATTGTGCGGTCATCGACGAGGGAGGCATCGCGGTGGCAGCGTGGAGGAGGGAGCGGCTTGATTCGATTAGGTTTTATTATTATTATTTTCTTTTGAAAAGTAACGACTGAGAGTAAAGGAAATAAGGGGGGAGAGAAATATAATAATATATTTTTATTTTAATTAATTTAATTTTCAAAAAGTAACTTTTGATTTCGAACTCGAAACGAGACCCACCGCCTGTCGTCCATAGCTAATTACCCTCATTCCGAACACAATGGGATATGTCCCGTAAGCCAATTCGATTGTTTCGATCAGTTTCCGTCAAAATCCAAATATAACTCTATATATTAAATTTGAATGCATATTTCAATTTACCGGGCCCACATACAGCCTCTAAAAATTCCCGAAAAATATTTTCTAGCTTCGAATTGATGATACGGTCCTAACAACGCTAGTTTCGTCAAATTCTGAGACCGTTTGAAAAATGGTCATTTTCCAGTCGATTAAAATCAACTAAAACTGGTCAAACGCGTTTTACTTTGCCACGCTCACATATTGATTTGAAAAATTATGAAATTTGAAACCTAGAAACAATTTGACATTGCGGATCCAACAAAAGTGGTTTCGTCGAAAACCGAGGTCGTTTGCAAAAATTCCATTTTTAAGGGCCAGAATTCTATAGCGACTATTCTGAATTTTCAACTGGACGTAACTTTTGATTCCCGCTATGAAATTTCAATATTTCGGATTCTTGGAAAGATATTCTTAATTAGATTCAAATATTTTTGGTTTCACTAAAATCCGGTTTATTTTGCACCCGGTACATTCATTTGAAATTTGAAATCGAATTGTCGAACTACCGCGCCATTTTCAATTCCTTTTATAATTTAAAATATAATATTTATATTCTAACGTCGATCTATATAAATATATACATTCGAATTCCATTCAAAATAAATTTCTCATCGTTATTATTTAAAATAATTCATTTTAAATATTCAAAATCCACTAAAATTGCCAAAATGAAAATTTTAAATTGGCTCGGATTTTCGGGTTATTACACTAATTGAAGATTGGTTGAGTTAAGTGATTTTCTGAGTATTAATCTGATGTTGATTTCAGTCTTTGGGGCTGATACTTAGGGAATTATTCGCTTACCAATTTACGATCAGGGACCAATGAATGTTGAAGGATAGAAATGCATGAATAGGAAATAAGGATGTTTCCAACTAAAAAAAGGGTTTGAGAAATTATAATAATATTTCCAATGTAAAGGAAATATAAAGATATTTTGAGAAATTATATGATATTTACGAAGTAAAGGAACTAAAGAGCTGGGCTTGAATAAGTTTATTCAAAGGGGATAAGTGTTAATTGTTGTTTCCAAGCGATGAAAACCAAAGAGATTTCGTAACCATGTTTTATGTGAAAGTTGATAGAACTCAAGCTGGTGGCATATATGTGATTTGAATTCTAAAGTATTTAAAATAGTTTTACGAATACTCTTATCATAAAATAAGAAGTAAATAATGTGGTTTAAAATATTGCAAGATTAAGTAGGTTTAATTAGTTTCTAATTACAAAGGTCAAGTGATGTTGAGTACTGAACCAGTAAATTCATTTTATTTTTATGGTTAAATGGTTGTTTATTTGATGGTTAAATAACCGACTATCAAACCTATCTTATACGATTGTTGGTACGGAATGACCGGGATTGAATTATATTCGAAAACTATTCCGACTAGCAAATATGAAATGGAGAAGATATCAGATGCTGATCAAGACGGAGCAATTGAAGACCATAGATCTTCATGAAACAGAAGGACTACTTAGAATCTCTGGTTAACTACTATATGTTATCAAAGTCTATTATATATTAACTTAACCTGTATTTTATAACCAAAGATATATTGTGGTTCTATCGTGATTGAAATCTATGGATTTGCAAGGACTAATCGCAACTGATCTACAGGGTTATTCCTAGGATGTGGGAGGACGGTGCCTTCAGTTCATCCTGTTCCTGGATAACTCATACGGATGAATGTCTGACAGAGTATTTCTCAAGAGTCACGTACATTGATTTTTACAAACGTATCTCTGTAGGTGGCAAAGAAGACTCCTTCTCTTAGCATAAACACCCAGAGTATTTTTGTGGATGTCAATTAGTGATTTGGCGGATTTGACGATGTGGCATTCAAAGTGGATAGTGATATGTTGTTCAAAAAGTAATGTTCAACCTCAAGCCTCATCAACCGGGAAATGACAAAAATCGGGCAGACAGCATGTTAAGTGGGACGCTCCCAATTAGGGTGTATAATCACCTATATAGAGAAAATTCATTTCCTTCTTTATTCTATTCAATGTTGTCCCTTTTGGGAAACGGTGTTTTGAGCCCAACCGTTGGTGATATACATTCGATACATTCAAGAGAAATGAGTGTTCGGTCATGTGTGGCCAGGAAGAAAGATGTTCTTATTGAACCCAGTGTATTCCCCTCTAGAGATAAACTGTTGGAAGGTGGTTCCATACCTTGTCATAGTTGGAAATCCAATCTCCAATAAGCGCCCGCGGTTTTGATTGTATACTATGTATGTAACACCCCGAATTTTTGAATAATCAAATTAACTAAATTTAAGAATACTTAACTTCAAATGTGAGAATTAAGGGAAACGGTTTGCGCCATTGCGTTCATCTCAGAATTCTTCTTGAGATAGAGTCCGAGTTTGCATAAAAAAGACACCATATAAAGGAGATATGGACGAACGAAGTTAGGCGGAAAAACTAGAAGAAGAAGAGAGAAAAAAATGAAAAAGTTGCACTGGCGCACTTGGGAAGTGCGCCAGTACAAAAATACACTAGCGCACTTCCCAAGTGCGCCCAGGCCGAGCAGAAAGCCTGCACAGCTTTCTGGTGTGATCTGATCCACACTGTGACTCATTGCTGAGTCCTTTCTGACTCCTTGTTGAGTCATTAGGGCTGAGGTGTCACCCTATCCTGACTAAGTGGTTTTGATTAACCCCAAGATCATCCGAGGGCTATAATTAAATTGAAATTTCTATATAAACATGTGTAGACTCAAACCCTAAAATCAAATCAAAATTTGATCAATGGCCGCCATGTTGTCACTCCAAACCCTAGAGTAGCCGCCACCAACTAGAAGCAAATTAAAGACAACACTTCAAATCAAATCAAAGTCTAATCTCAACAACGAAATTGTCTACAACAAGGGAACGCTAATCAATTACAGAATTCAGATCCCAGAACTCAAGACCCTCTTTTTCTATGAGTTCTAGTCACTTTTAGGTTTAAATAGATAAAAGTGAATTGTGGTAGACTATGATTTGGGTATATGTTGTTTGTATTTATGCAAGTTTATTGTTGTTGTGGATCATGAAATTATACAAGTTTATTGTTGTTATGGCTCATGAAATTATACAAGTTTATTGTTGCTGTGGATCATGAAATTATACAAGTTTATTTTTGTGGTGAATCATGAAATTATGCAAGTGAAATTCATAAACCTATGCAAGTTATTATGTTGCAAATTCATGAATCTATGCAAGTTGTTGTCATAAACCTATACAAGTTGTTATGAGATCATGCAAATTACCTATGCAAGTTATTGTGTGATGAATTCATGAACCTATGCTAGTTGTTATGTTGTGAATCATGAACCTATGCAAGTCACCTATACAAGTTGTTATGTTGTGAATCATGAACCTATGAGAGTTGTTAATTATGTTGTTAACTCATGAACCTATGCAAGTTGTTATGTTGAAATTCATGAACCTATGCAAGTTGTTATGTTGCAAAATCATGAATCCATGCAAGTTGTTAATTATGTGATGAATCATAATTATATGCGAAGTTATCATGTCATTTTCCCTAGTTGTCATGCTTATGCCAAAAATTGTGCTGAAACAATCACCTTGCCATTCCCTTTATTTTATTGTTATGGCGAGGCTACTTTGTGGCCTCGATAACGCCAAAATGCACGTGATTACGCTAGTTAAGAAATGGGGAAAAAGGGGAATTTGTAATAGGCATAATTTACAAAGTGATTATGTAAATTGGACACATAATTCTAGTAGGAAACATATAAATAATTACCTATTATGACATAGGTAAAGTTGGGTAAAAATGGTATAATTTGAATATGACCATTTATGGATAGGAAATTCAAATTGTTAATAAAATAGGTAATGACACCTATAAAAAGGAAAGGATTAATTAATTAACTTAATTAATCAAAAGAGGAATGTTTAAGCAATTAAAGTCTGAAAATTTAATTAACACTTATGACACGAGGTTAGGTTACATTAGTGGTGGAAGTCTGCCCGGACCCGACCGGCATATCCAGCAGCCACTAATGTTGAACCTAATGTGAGAGATCTAAGTGTGTGAATACGACTCGGGCTAAGACATGAGGTTAGACCCAACTGTGGAATAAGACTGCCCAGACCCGACCGACATATCCAGCATCCACATGTTGTAGGCCTAATGTGGGAGGTCTAGCCCAATATAACCATAATTGGACATGGTAATAAGAAAAGACTACTTAACCTAACTTAATACATGTGGACTGTATGATGATAGACATAAGTTAGGGTTAAGTAAAACGAGTTGGATTATGGGTGGGTTAAGTACAACTGAAAGGTAGGTGGGTAATGTTAATATATATAGGCCCACAAACTTAACCGAATAAAAAGGGTTATGTAATTAAAGACACCTAATGGTATACATAACCTGTGCAAAATAATAAAGTTATGTATTAAAGACACCCTTAGGGGTACGCATAACTAATGGGAGTAGATAGGGTTATGTATTAAAGACACCTATAGGTAAGCATAACTGATAGGTAGATTAAGAGTTATGTATTAAAGACACCTATAGGTATGCATAACTGATTGAGGGATATGTAATTAAAGACACCTTAGGGTATACATAGTTAGTAGAAAACCTAGTGGGGATACAAGAGATAGGGGAGAGCTTGTATCATGTTGTGTGGGACCCATTTCAGTCAGTAACCCGGAGGGGTATCAAAGTAAAGAACTCCGTACTAGGCGGGTAAGGGGCACGCTTACTGATTGATTGTAAGAGATCCAAAACGAGATAGATGGTGTGGGCGGCGCAAACCGACCGGGGACATGTGCGTGCATGGGCCGGGCAGAGGGGGACAAGACGACTGTGACACCAGTAGGTATAACTGTGCACACCTCGGGTTGCCGCTTTAGGGCCCCTAGTTGTGGGACCAGCACAGGGTATATACAAAGTAGGGAGCCGATCGATTAGGGTAGTGGTTGGGGTATACCCGGACGTATGCCCTAAGTCTACCAATTTATAGTAGGAGGGTAGTGGGTACGACTAGTTGAGGTAGGAGCAGGCGACACCTATGACAGCAGCTAGGAATACACGAAACTACCACCATCGTTATTGTTATTATGGTTAGCAGAAGGGATCATCCCATCTTGATTTTACTAGTATAAGTGCAGAGTAGTTTGTAGTGAAGCATGCATACACCTTACCTTATTTGTCCTGTCATACCTGTCATCTGTACCATGAATCCTTTTATCCACTTTGTATGCCTGTCATGTTTACCTTTAGTTATTTACTGGCTAAAAGTTACTGGACTCACCAGACGTATGTCTGACATAGTTTGTTTCGCCTCTTTTCTTCCGTTCCCCCCAGGTTCTCAGGGAGGAAACACCCAGGTTTAGTCAGGATTTGGATATCATCTTCTAGGAGCTATTTCTGAAGTATGGCTCGAGTCTATGTCTCTTATATGGCTTGCTCTTTAATCTGGGGTGTGATGTTTTTCTTTTAAATACCTATATACTCTGATAATGTAAGACAGAAGTGTATTATGACTCATGGTATTATGTAATAAAGTATTTTGGTGATTTAATAAAGCTATTTATTTCTGCTGCAAAATTTTAATATCTGTCTTGTGATATTCTGTGTCTATTTACCTAAAACGCTCCACTGAAGTTAAGGCATTCCCTTTGTGAGTGACCTTAATGGAGGTGGGGTGTTACAATGTATGTGGAGCGTGAGATGCAAGCGTTCCACTGCATTGCTATTTATTTGTATTTAGACATTATTATAATATCAAAGTAAGATATGATTTCAAAATGTTTTGGGTTATCATAAGGTAAAAACCATCCGTGTTTATGTGTGGATTGGTTTTATGATTATTCTTTTCTTTCGAAAAGAAATGTTTCGACTTTGAAATCAAGTTGGATGATATTATAAACTTAGCGAATTTTCTCACTCTGGTTGACTGATCAGGCATTTGTAATGCTCGGGTTAGACCGCGTTTTACAGGTTTATGCTTGGATGCTGCGAACTTCAGAAGACGTGCCGGAGGAATTCAGACGTATGATATATATTTAGTGTATATTCCGCTATGTGTTGTATACGAGGATAGATTGTTATGACTGTCCAGATGTATTGATGTACTCTAATGATTGTACATATTTATTTCAAAGCTCTCAATAAAATTTATTTTAGTATTATATTTTTTTCTTCTGTGATGTGAGACTTTTGTTGTGTTGGTTAGATGATTCTTCTTCTTTTATTCTAATATTTCTTTCTTTCTGATCTCACCCTCTAATTTCTTTTTATTAACTATCTGGTGTTTTCAATACTTGGGTTTTGACAAGTAATACCAGGTTTACGTATTATTGTCGAAATTCGGGAATCAAATTTGCTGGGTCGTTACAAGTTCATTAATTTATTGTAATCGATGACTGAGATTCCTATAACATAAGGAACATACTTAATAAAGGGATGAGATATTTGAATTTTACTTTTCTATACTTAATCTAAAACTTGTATTCTTCATGTTAAAGTGCCCAAACATTCACATTTTCCAAGTGGCTCAAGTTTTTACTCTTTGATGGGTTCAAATAAAATGAAAGTTGGAGAAGAGAATTATGGTGAAGGGAGGTAGGAGAGCATGCTGGTATACCTAAGAAAGCACCACCATCCATGGAAATAACTCGAATAGCTATTTTTTTGTTACTAAACCTAGAAAAAATATTTCTCAATATCTCTTTGTTCTTCAAATGTAGTGATAACTGACTTTTGCTTATCATCGTACAAGGATAATGACTGATAAGAGCATGTATGATGACCCCAAACCCCGTTCCACGGTGGTAAGGGTAATCTTTGGAATATAACACATAAACAAATAACAACAGAACATAAATAAATACATACACCAGATAATGTACAATAGAATACACTGGATAAACATAATCATCAGAGTTACACAGTATATAGGATCATACTTAGTACAAAATACAATTCAGCTTTACATAAATGTCTACAGTGGAATCAAAACATAATATGTACAACAGGAGCTGAACAACATAAAAAGAAAGAAGTGATAGAATGTAACGACCCGCATTCTACGCATCATAGGATCGTAGAATATTTATTTCTGTCACATACGAAGTCGTATGGTCGTGTAACTTTGGGAGACGACTATTGGGGTCATTTCCCATGTTCATGATTTTTCCCGATTTTTAAATGACCATTTTACCCCTGGTTGATACTGTTTTGGCCATAACTTTTGACCGAAAAGGAATTTTGACCTGAAACCACTTCCATTGGCTTCGGATGATGGTTTCTCTTTCCGTAGAGTGGTCACATTAGCCAAACGGACTTACCGTTTGGGAGATATGGCTGAAACAAGTTTCAGACGGTGAAAAACAGCTTAATTGGGCTTAACCGGGTGATTAGCAGCTAGGCCCAGAGGGGAATTTCGGGTTTAGAGGTATAGGAGGACTGATTAGGGTTGGGTTATCACTTTCATTTCAGTTTTGAGCCGCCACAAACCTTCTTGAGACCTTAGTAATGGCCTCCATCCTCTAAAACCACTCCAAAACACATTTTTAGTGAAGATTAAGCCTAAATTACATCAAAACAAGGCCAAATAGCAACAAAGCAAGGTTGAAGCTGCTGCTATACATAGGAATTCGACCCAAACAGAGAGTATTTCAGATTTGGTGTTTCATTTGTGGCCAAGGTGAGTGATAGTATCGTTTTGACACTAATTACAGTTAATTAAGGGTAATTAGTGAAGATTAGCGAATTTATACACTAATAAATTCTGGAAAAATGTTTAGAAATTCTTAAATAATATTCCATGCCTCTGTTAGAAAATGTAGGCGATTTGATTAAGTTTTACTAAGTACGTGCTTGAACATGTTTAAGAGGGATTATAGGAAAATATGAGGTTTTAGCCACTTTTGATCCATTTTGATTCATTTGAATTGTTGGTTGCTGTTTGTGGTTGCTATTACATGTTGCTATGACTCTATAGTGTGTTTTATGATTGATTAGAATAGTTAAATTGGTCGAAAACGTCGTCGAATGGCGTAGAAAGCTCGCTGGAAAGTTGTAGAAATGTGCAGGATTCCTAACCGGTTCGGATCGGATGAGGCTCGGATCGGATATGTGAACTGGGCAAGAAAACCGACCCGAACTGGAGTTTGGCACATAGGAGGCTTGGCGAGAAGGAAGGCCGTTTACTTAGAGCTGGAGTGGACAAGGGGATCGGATCGGAGGAATAATTGGAGGCCAGATCGGATCGACTTGGAGATGCAGGGCTCGGATCGGAAGTAAACATTTGGGAGAACTAGCAAGAGGGAAGGCCACGCGGATCAGATGGCAAGGAGGGATCGGATCGGAATACGTGAAGAAATAAGAGAGTGGATCGGAGCGCTGGAAGGAAGGACACCCGACCCGACCCGGAGGAGGACACCGACCCGACCTGATGTGGAATACCCGACCCGAACCGAATGGAAAGATGACAAGGAAGGAGGACCGAACCGAACCGACGAGGGTAATGACCACCGAACCGAACCGTATTCTAGGGCTGCTACTGCACGACAACTCTTCTGAAGACCCACTCCAATTCGATCAAAACCCGAGATGCCAAGGAAGTCCTAATGAGGAGCTTTGACTCAGGATCCAGCTGGGAACCAATGAGTGGGCTTCATGATTGGGCTTTGCTGCGGGACGCGTGCCAAGGGGTTATCGACGTCTATAGCTTTGGACCACTATGGTAGGAGGTACGAAGGCGGATTCAGGGCCATTATGGCATCGGTAGAACCAAGGGCTACAACCAATGAAGTGGGTCATTGAAATGTTTGGTCATGACTCTATATGTTTAGCTTGGTCATAATAGGGTTTCTACAAGTCGGGATTCGTCGTTACCTCAATTTTGTCTAGTGTTCCAAAGTGGTAGATGTCGTATGCTTTACGCACTGAGTGAGATATGTGAGGATGGTTGCTATGGATGGTTTGTTTGCTATCATTATGACATACACACCCCACCCCCGTATTCTTTACACTATTCATTATGGCACCTTGGAGTATTGTACGGTATGTGGTACTAACTCTTTGGTTGCAGGTCCAGGTTCAGGTATGGTTTAGTATACCTGTTATCATTCTGTTTAGATGCTTATCGCTCATACCAGGCTTTATGTCTGACCCAGAGTTTTATGTCTCCTCTTATTACTCTGGGTGCTCACACGAGCAGACTAGAGACAGGTTAGCTGGTGATGCACGGGTAGATGATCCGGAGACGAGCAGGAGGCTTCCACGTAATATATAGTGTATTCTCCCTGTGTTGTTGAAGATCACTGCTTGGGCATTGGTGGTGCATCTTCTACTTTAGTTTTCTTTTGTTAGAGACAGTAAATTTGGAAAATTGTAATAAGCTGTATTTGGATTTCCGCTGCTCTGATGTTGACATTGATTATTAGTTATCAGCTTACGCACTGTCTCGCCTGTTTTATGTCAAGTATGTTATTATTATATTTTATCCCATGCGCTGTGAGACATTCTACAGGTCCTTCGTTTAGTTCATTCTCTTCTTTCCTTTCTCCTGACGACCGTCCCGTGCTAGTTGGGCATGTGTACAGCGCACCTTCGGAGGAAATGCAGGCTGGTGCGGGGCGGGCCGTCACACTTGGTATCAGAGCTCTAGGTTGCGTAGTTAACCTAGGGAAGTTATCAGGGAGAGATAATATACGTATACGAGAGAGCGTATTTGTGATTACTTTGGTTTTTAAAAGCAATATATATATATACTATTACTAGTATAAGGATGAAGTCGTACTGCACTAGCACCACTATGGAGTCGTTAATCGTTTCCTTTTTCATATTGACGATGAGCCGATATACTAGAGGTGCTGGTAGGGGAGCCAATAATGGGAATACTGCTGACATGAGGACGATGTTTACTGACCTCATGAGAGAGATGCTTAGAGATGTGCAGAGGGCAGCTCCCAATGGTGGAAATGGTGGTGGTCCAATAGTGCAGGCGCCAAGAGTCGACTTCGCCAAGCTGAATAAGGATTATACTAGTCTTGGTGGGAAGTCATTCCACGGAACAGAGTCGGCTACGGATGTTCAGGATTGGTTGGATAGTTGCGAACGTATCTTCGAGGATTTGGGTATCGAGGATGCGATGAAGAGAAAGCTAGCGTCCCGTCAGCTGCAAGGGCGGGCAATGAATTGGTGGAATGCTATAAAGGCAGCTACTCCCGAAGATCAGATTACTTGGGAGCAGTTTAAGGCTCGCTTTAGCGAGAAGTTCATTCCAACTGCTCAGAAGTCAGTACTGTTTAAGAAATTCTTGGAGCTCAAGCAGAATGGCAGAGCAGTCTCGGAGTATATTGCTGAATTCGACACTTTGTCGAAATATGGGTTATCTCTTATTGATACTGCCGAGAAGAAGAATGAGAAATTCATAACCGGTTTGGACCAGTACTTGGGGGAAAAACTTATTAACCACATCGATGAGACGTTTGAATCGATTGTGGGGAAAGCATTAAGATCAGAAAGTCTCTACCCTAAGTCGAAGACTGAGGTTGCATCCGCAGATGAGCCAAAGCCACAAGCAAGTTGTGGAGGCAAAGGTGGTTCCCAGAATAAGAGAAAGCAGAATCAGGCTAAGGATGACCAGAAGAAAAAGAATAAGCAAGATGTGGAGTGCTTCAGCTGTGGTAAGAAGGGCCATTATGCTAGTAATTGTCGGGCCAAGCCAGCGGATAGGAAGTGTTTCAACTGTGGCCAAATGGGACATCACAAGGACAAGTGTCCACAGCCCCCTAAGGAAAAGCAAATGGTGAAAGCATACGCTCTTAATGCTATTCCTTCTTCGTCGAATGCCCCAACAGCGGCGGAGAAGGGAAAGAATGTCGTCATTCAAGGTATGCTTTCTGTTTACGATGTTCCTGTTAGAGTTTTGTTTGATACCGGAGCTTCCAGTTCTTTCATATCTAGTGACCTGGTAGATAGGTTGGGATTGGAGCCCGAGATTGTCGATAGACCTTTAGTAGTGACGAACCCGATTGGTGGTTCGACTAGCCTTAGCATGATTTGTCGCAATGTGGTCTTATCGAGTCATGGATGCATGTTTGTTTGTGATTGCTTTGTTTTGGGCTTTACTGGGTTTGGCATTATTTTGGGAGTAGATTGGCTCCAAAGATACGGGGTGGTGGTAGACTGTGAGGGCTTGTTGGTGACAGCTAGAGCGGATGATGGGCGGAGGATAGTGTTTGGTGGTCTACCCAGTAAGGGGGTATTGGCTAGTTTTCTAAACTCCCTCGACATTCCGCATAGTGAGTTGTCAGGTTTGCCCGTGGTTGGCCAGTATCCGGATGTTTTCGAAGAAGTGACCGGACTTCCACCACACCGAGAGATTGAGTTTCGTATTGATTTGGTAAAGGAGGCCAGGCCTATAGTGATGCCACTTCGTCGTATGGCACCAAGAGAGCAGCGAGAGCTCGAGGTGCAAGTCAGCGATCTTTTGAAGAAGGGATTTATCAGAAGGAGTGTTTCTGATTGGGGAGCACCAGTTGTGTTTGCTACCAAGGCGGATGGTTCCCTTCGTTTGTGTGTAGACTACCGCGAGTTGAATAAAGTGACGAGGAAGAATAAGTATCCTCTACCGCGGATAGATGATTTGTTCGATCAGTTGAGTGGCGCGAGGATATTTTCTCAGTTGGATCTCGCGACAGGTTTTCATCAGCTTAGAGTGGAAGCTGAGAGTATAGCTAAAACGGCATTTCGAACGCCGTCTGGATTTTATGAGTGGTTGGTTATGCCATTTGGGCTGACTAATGCCCCGACATATTTTGTGGATCTTATGAATAGGGTATTCAGAGATCAGTTGAATAAGTCTGTCCTTGTGTTCGTTGATGATATTTTGGTCTATTCGAGGACAGAGGAAGAACACAAGGAACATTTAAGAGTAGCGATGGAGGTGTTGAGAAAACACCAATTGAAAGCAAAGTTTTCAAAGTGTCACTTCTGGAAGAGGGAAGTGAGGTTCTTGGGCCATGTTGTATCAGAGAATGGTATTGCCGTGGACCCAGCAAAGGTGGCCACGGTACAAGATTGGCCTACGCCCAAGAACGCAACAGATGTAAGAAGTTTCTTGGGATTAGCTGGATATTATCGTAAGTTTATCCAAGGTTTCTCCAAGATAGCAGCACCATTGACCCAGTTGACCAAGAAGAATCAAGCTTTTGTCTGGGGTGAAAGGTGCGAGAATGAATTCAAGAATCTAAAGGACAAGTTGACAAGCGCACCAGTGTTAGTCATTCCTAAGGGGGATGAAGAGATGACGGTATACACGGATGCATGTGGTACCGGACTGGGTGCTGTATTGATGCAAGGCGGTAGGGTGGTAGCTTATGCAAGTCGGCAATTGAAACCGCACGAGAGAAGATACCCTACCCATGATTTAGAATTGGCAGCGATCGTGTTCGCGTTAAAGATGTGGAGACACTATCTCTTGGGAGAAAGATTTGAGCTGTTTACAGATCATAAGTCGTTAAAGTATCTCTTCTCTCAGAAAGATCTGAATCTCCGTCAGCAGAGATGGCTAGAGTTCTTAGCTTCCTATGATTTTGACATCGCATACACACCGGGAAAGGGCAATGCGGTGGCTGATGCATTGAGTAGAAGACATGCCAGCCTAGGGGCTATGTTCCTTGAATGGAAGCAACTGGAGTATATCGCGGGTTTTGATTTCAGACCAAAGTGCGAATTGGATCCAGAAATGTTAGCAAGTTTGACGATCAGACCCACTTAGATTGAGCGGATCGGCTCTAGTCAGAGGGACGATCCTAATCTATTGGAAATCATCTCCGAGTTAGAGATGGACATCGATGAGGAGATGAACAAGTATGGGCTTGATCGAGATGGATGGCTTAGGAAGAATGGAAAGCTTGTTGTACCCAATGTCAATGGATTGAGAGATGAAGTACTTAGAGAATGTCATCACTCAAAGCTGACTATACACCCCGGTGGTAACAAGATGTATCGAGACATGAAGCAGACCTACTACTGGGAAGGGATGAAAAGAGACATTGGGAAGTTTATATCTAAGTGCATGAATTGCCAGCTAATTAAAGCCGAGCAAAAGAAGCCTAGTGGATTGTTACAGCCATTAGAAATTCCCGAATGGAAATGGGAGCAAGTCTCGATGGATTTCATTGATGGTTTACCAAGGACTAGATCGGGACATGATAGCATTTGGGTAGTTGTGGATCGACTGACTAAAAGTGCAAGATTTATACCGGTCAAATCGACCAGAACGGCAGCTAAGTTAGCAGAATTGTATATGAAGTGGGTAGTGAGATTTCATGGAGTACCTAAAGGCATTGTGAGCGACCGAGACCCGTTGTTCACTAGTGGGTTTTGGAAGAGCTTACAAGAGGCTCTAGGGTCAGAGCTACACCTCAGTACCGCATATCATCCTCAGACCGACGGTCAGACAGAGAGGGTGAATCGTATTTTGGAAGACCTCTTGAGGGCATGTATATTGGATTTTGGTGGATCATGGGATGACCATTTGCATCTAGTAGAGTTTGCATATAATAATAGCTACCAATCCAGTATTGGTATGGCTCCGTTTGAAGCTTTGTACGGAAGACCGTGTAACTCACCATCATGTTGGATAGAGACTGGCGAGAAGTTTATGCTTGGACCAGATGTGGTGAGGGAAACTTCAGATAAGATTAAGATCATTCAACAACGAATGAAGGCAGCCCAAGATAGGCAGAAAAGTTATGCTGATAAGAGAAGAAGAGGCTTAAAATTCTCCGTTGGTGACTTGGTGTTTGTCAAGATCTCTCCGTTGAAGAGCGTAATACGATTTGGCAGGAGAGGCAAATTGGCACCAAGATTCGTTGGCCCATTCCCTGTTCTTGAACTAGTCGGGAATTTGGCATATAGAATTGACTTACCAGAGAAAATGGCGGGAGTTCACAACGTATTTCATGTCTCCCAACTAAGGAAGTTCGTTCACGACTCAGATATGACTATTTCACCTGATCAGTTAGAGGACTTCGAAGTAGAACCCGAGGCGGTTGGGAACCGCAAGCCGGCCCGTATTGTCGAGCACGACATGAAGCAACTTCGAAGGAAGGCGGTGAAGCTAGTCAAGGTACAGTGGAGCGAGGACGAGAGTGATTGTACTTGGGAGACAGAGGAGAACATTAGGAAGACACACCCAGAACTCTTTGCCTGGTAAGATTTTGACTTCGATTTAGTTTTCCGCATGCTAGGATAGGCTTGTTTGCTTGTTTTGTATGTTTGATTGTTGTATGTGGTTGTTAGGCATGCGGGATCCTTTGTATGTTTTGGGTTAAGGAATTTCGGGGGCGAAATTTCTTAAGGGGGGGAGAGTGTAACGACCCGCATTCTACGCAACATAGGATCGTAGAATATTTATTTCTGTCACATACGAAGTCGTATGGTCGTGTAACTTTGGGAGACGACTATTGGGGTCATTTCCCATGTTCATGATTTTTCCCGATTTTTAAATGACCATTTTACCCCTGGTTGATACTGTTTTGGCCATAACTTTTGACTGGAAAGGAATTTTGACCTGAAACCACTTCCATTGGCTTCGGATGATGGTTTCTCTTTCCGTAGAGTGGTCACATTAGCCAAACGGACTTACCGTTTGGGAGATATGGCTGAAACAAGTTTCAGACGGTGAAAAACAGCTTAATTGGGCTTAACCGGGTGATTAGCAGCTAGGCCCAGAGGGGAATTTCGGGTTTAGAGGTATAGGAGGACTGATTAGGGTTGGGTTATCACTTTCATTTCAGTTTTGAGCCGCCACAAACCTTCTTGAGACCTTAGTAATGGCCTCCTTCCTCTAAAACCACTCCAAAACACATTTTTAGTGAAGATTAAGCCTAAATTACATCAAAACAAGGCCAAATAGCAACAAAGCAAGGTTGGAGCTGCTGCTATACATAGGAATTCGACCCAAACAGAGAGTATTTCAGATTTGGTGTTTCATTTGTGGCCAAGGTGAGTGATAGTATCGTTTTGACACTAATTACAGTTAATTAAGGGTAATTAGTGAAGATTAGCGAATTTATACACTAATAAATTCTGGAAAAATGTTTAGAAATTCTTAAATAATATTTCATGCCTCTGTTAGAAAATGTAGGCGATTTGATTAAGTTTTACTAAGTATGTGCTTGAACATGTTTAAGAGGGATTATAGGAAAATATGAGGTTTTAGTCACTTTTGATCCATTTTGATTCATTTGAATTGTTGGTTGCTGTTTGTGGTTGCTATTACATTTGCTATGACTCTATAGTGTGTTTTATGATTGATTAGAATAGTTAAATTGGTCGAAAACGTCGTCGAATGGCGTAGAAAGCTCGCTGGAAAGTTGCAGAAATGTGCAGGATTCCTAACCGGTTCGGATCGGATGAGGCTCGGATCGGATATGTGAACTGGGCAAGAAAACCGACCCGAACTGGAGTTTGGCACATAGGAGGCTTGGCGAGAAGGAAGGCCGTTTACTTAGAGCTGGAGTGGACAAGGGGATCGGATCGGAGGAATAATTGGAGGCCAGATCGGATCGACTTGGAGATGCAGGGCTCGGATCGGAAGTAAACATTTGGGAGAACTAGCAAGAGGGAAGGCCACGCGGATCAGATGGCAAGGAGGGATCGGATCGGAATACGTGAAGAAATAAGAGAGTGGATCGGAGCGCTGGAAGGAAGGACACCCGACCCGACCCGGAGGAGGACACCGACCCGACCTGAAGTGGAATACCCGACCCGAACCGAATGGAAAGATGACAAGGAAGGAGGACCGAACCGAACCGACGAGGGTAATGACCACCGAACCGAACCGTATTCTAGGGCTGCTACTGCACGACAACTCTTCTGAAGACCCACTCCAATTCGATCAAAACCCGAGATGCCAAGGAAGTCCTAATGAGGAGCTTTGACTCAGGATCCAGCTGGGAACCAATGAGTGGGCTTCATGATTGGGCTTTGCTGCGGGACGCGTGCCAAGGGGTTATCGACGTCTATAGCTTTGGACCACTATGGTAGGAGGTACGAAGGCGGATTCAGGGCCATTATGGCATCGGTAGAACCAAGGGCTACAACCAATGAAGTGGGTCATTGAAATGTTTGGTCATGACTCTATATGTTTAGCTTGGTCATAGCAGGGTTTTTACAAGTCGGAATTCGTCGTTACCTCAATTTTGTCTAGTGTTCCAAAGTGGTAGATGTCGTATGCTTTACGCACTGAGTGAGAGATGTGAGGATGGTTGCTATGGATGGTTTGTTTGCTATCATTATGACATACACACCCCACCCCCGTATTCTTTACACTATTCATTATGGCACCTTGGAGTATTGTACGGTATGTGGTACTAACTCTTTGGTTGCAGGTCCAGGTTCAGGTATGGTTTAGTATACCTGTTATCATTCTGTTTAGATGCTTATCGCTCATACCAGGCTTTATGTCTGACCCAGAGTTTTATGTCTCCTCTTATTACTCTGGGTGCTCACACGAGCAGACTAGAGACAGGTTAGCTGGTGATGCACGGGTAGATGATCCGGAGACGAGCAGGAGGCTTCCACGTAATATATATAGTATTCTCCCTGTGTTGTTGAAGATCACTGCTTGGGCATTGGTGGTGCATCTTCTACTTTAGTTTTCTTTTGTTAGAGACAGTAAATTTGGAAAGTTGTAATAAGCTGTATTTGGATTTCCGCTGCTCTGATGTTGACATTGATTATTAGTTATCAGCTTACGCACTGTCTCGCCTGTTTTATGTCAAGTATGTTATTATTATATTTTATCCCATGCGCTGTGAGACATTCTACAGGTCCCTCGTTTAGTTCATTCTCTTCTTTCCTTTCTCCTGACGACCGTCCCGTGCTAGTTGGGCATGTGTACAGCGCACCTTCGGAGGAAATGCAGGATGGTGCGGGGCGGGCCGTCACATAGAATCCAGCTTCAGCTCTAGCTATCCAGAAAGAGCCTGCTAAAACCTGAATAAAAGGCTGCCCGTATAGAAAATAGGGCACCCGAGTTTGCAAGTGAAACAAACTACGAGTCAGTCATGGGACTGGTATGAGAAATCTACTTAAACATATTTTACAATATGGCCAATCACAGGACCACGCCGCTAACGCGGAACGGATTTACTCCATTAGATTGCCAGTGCTTTAAAAAAAGTAAATCGTTTAAACATCGCAATGCTTTTTACAAAAACGAAGCCATTATAAGACTCAGTTCCCATCACACAATGCAACGCAAACCGGAGGATGGAGTTTTACCTTAAAATGGCCAAAATATGCTTGATACGAATAAAACAAAAGCATTTGATATTATTATTAGTGTTTATATATTTCTAAAACAATTTCAATCATAAGTGTCAATCATAGACAGCATGGGTACCGTATATCATGTCGCCATATATAGGTATACAATCAAAACCGCACGATGTCGTATTTGGAAATTGGATTTCCGTCATGAACTGAGGCAAGGGATCATCCATACCGCTTCGAGACTCTCTAGCCCGAGCCTCAGGAACAGCCGCAGCTGCCCCCTGCATCTTCAGGGCCGGTCCACACGGAGTGAATTATAGTGCCTGAACAATGCATTTCCTCGCCCTATGGGGCGTAAACTGGTCATATCCGACCAAACCATCAGCTCCGAAGAAACCGAACTAACCGTGGCGCCTCGCTACCCATCATCCACATAAGTAAAATACCCGGGCGTGTCAAACCCAAAACACCACTCCTAGCTAGAAAGAAACACATGCTCTCCCTGCAGTCCTCTCCCGTTTCTGGTCCATACCGGGGTGTGAGGCTCGCGAATCAACGCTAAACACAAAGCCAGCTATTTAAAGCCGTGCTTTGATCATCAACCACAAAGCTCGGCTTTTCAATAAAAGATTTGATCATAGCATCTCTGCATGCTATGTTGTCAATATACAACATCAGACATACTTCCATTTACAAGTAAGTTTTGGGTCTGAACGAAACTGGAGGATCTTTATTCCTCGCACATCCGAACGATCAACAAGTATGTCCGAACAACCACCACTGTAACCCCTTCAGGCCAGCAACTCCCATCCAAGGCACCAGTAGCCATCCATCCGACCTGAAGATCATCGGTCTTGCACCGTCTTCATATCTTCGACTTCTAACCAACGATCAATTATTTGAAATGAGAATTAACTCGGCCTTTTCAAATAATCCTCGTATATTTAGAACTCAAATCAATTCATTTCAATGGTTAAATTATTCGACATCCATAATTCAGTTCGTTAATGTAATTTTTACATCAAACACATTCAACCATCAAATATCCAATAAACCGAGTAAATTCAGTTTATTTCCATTCCATATCGCTTATAATGTTTTATCACGATTATCGCTATTTTTATTTATTTAAAAATAGCCAATTTATTCAAACGACGCTACAGGCCATAACGCGGCCATGGCACTGTTTTTCTTCATATTTGATTTACATATATCTGAAAATCTAACTGTTGGATCTTTACAAATTTTATATCATTAGAAAGATCATTTCAAAACGAATCCAATGGTTCTAGTTTTGGGAAAATCCGACGGTTGGATCTCCCGGTATAATCGTTTAAAGTTACGATTTCAAAATACAAACTGCAGCTTTGTTATTCGATTTATTTTAATTATATATATATATATATATAAATATAATCCATTCTGGTGCTATTTTCATTCAGATTTGAATTAAACATTCCAGACAATCCAACCGTTGGATCTTTGCAAAGTTGGTGTCGTTGGAAAGATATTTCCAAAGCAAACCCAACGGTTTCGGTTTCAGGAAAATCCGATGGTCGGATCTCCCGCAATAGTCGTTTGAAATCACGGTTTCAAAATACGAACTGCAGCTTCGTTATTCGATTTATTTTAAATTATATATATATAACCCGTTCTTCGATTTCAAAACCATTTCATTCATATGGGTAATAAAAATGATATTTTTATCCCACAAATATATATTTCAACACATGACTGTTTTTAACAATTCATTTATATAATAAAAATGTGATTTTTATTGTTAAAACAATTTGTTTCAAAAATGTAGATTTTTAGCGATTTACATACATTATAAAAACGTGATTTTTATTTGTAAAACAATTTATTTCAAACATGCGATAAAAATGTTATTTTTATCGTTTAAACCATTTTATTCCGTACATTCGATTAAAATGTTATTTTTATCGTTCAAACCATTTTATTTCATTCATTCGATAAAAATGTTATTTTTATCATTCAAACCATTTTATTTCATTCATTCGATAAAAATGTTATTTTTATTGTTCAAACTATTTTATTTCGTACATTCGATAAAAATGTCATTTTTATCGTTCAAACCATTTAATTTCATTCATTCGATAAAAATGTTATTTTTATCATTCAAACCATTTTATTTCAAAAATGAATATTCTTTAATACATGAATATATTTCCATACAAGAGTATAAATCAAACATAGGAATATTTCAGAAAATTTCGGTAGCATAACGGCAGGGTAGTTAAAACCGACACAGTCCCTAGTACGGCTCCTCCCTCTACCTAAAAGCCTCACAGCTTTTGATAATGGGGATTTCAATATCTAGTTCGTACGCAGACGAATTTTCACATATACTGATCCTATTGGGATTTAACCACAATCAATCATTTCCAATCAACTATTCATGATATTCACCAAATTTCACATCAACAAAATCCAAGCAATATCACAACCAATATATATCGTCCATGGTCTGTGAATGAGGGGAGTGTGTTTATATATATATATAGATTTACATATATAAATATATTTCAATTTCATTTCAATTCATTTCAATTCCATTCAACGCATATATAATTTTTACAACGCATATATAACTTATACATCGCACATACAACTTATACAACGCTTATACATGAGGTGTACAACGCTTATATAACTCATACATCGACCGTATAATTTATACATCATCATTCCATATCATTTATAATTCAGAAATCTCACATTAGGTTCCACTCCTCCAAAAATTGTAGAAGGCTCAGAAAATTATGCGGTCTCTTCTAGAATGTAGAAGACGTCCACATGAATCCACTATCTCTTGTTTCACTAGATTTCGACAACATACAAAAAAGATATGATTTTTATAAGATTTGTCAACTTCGCGACGGTTTTAAAGTGTTAAAACCATTTCAAAGAATTAAAACCGCACCTCAATTTAAACATTTGAAACTAGGTTTCGATTTTTCGCCAAATCCGTTGCACGATATCCAAATCGGTTTGTATAGCGTCGAAGAGCTTGGAAGGGGCTTCACACGCCAGGTTGCGGCGCTCAGTTCGAGATGGCGGTTTGGGCATGGCGGCGCTGCAAAGGCGGTGGGTTTGGAGGATCGAAACTTGATGTACACAACACGATGGAGGGTGTAGAGGGTATTGATGTGAAGAGGGGGTCGAGATCCACACAACCCCTAACAGAACCACTCAATTTTGATGAATGTTTAAGGAGATATGGAGGAGAGAAAGTCACGAGCTTCAGCGCCGTTCGAAGATGAAGAGGAGCGGGTTTGGGAAAGAAGAACGATGGTCAACGCGCTTTATAATTGGCCAACCATATATTTAATTATTTTTATTTTCATTTAATTCCAATAATACCCATCCTTTCATATGAACTCCAATTCAAACCCAACGACTATCGCCCCAAGCTAAATACCCCCATTTCGAACGCAATGGGATATGTTTCGTAGGCCCATTCAACTGTTTCAGTCAGTTTCTCTTCAAATTAAAACATAAAACATTTAATATTTGATTTGAACATACATTTCGATTTGTCGGGGCCACCTATTGATCCCAAAAATTCCAGAAAAATAAATCTAGCTATGTTTTGATGATACGTTCACAACAAAACTAGTTTCGTCGAATTCTGAGACTGTTTGACAAATGGCCATTTTCTGGTCGATCCAATTTGACTAAAATCAACCAAACACATTTTCCTTCGCCACGCTCACATATTAACTTCAAAAATTATGGAATTTGAAATTTAGCAATAATTTGACATCCCAGATCCAACAAAAGTGGTTTCGTCGAAAACGGAGGTCGTTTGCAAAATGGCTATTTTCAAGGGCTATATAAACTCCATAGTGACCTTTCTAAAAATTCATTTGGCCATAACTTTTGATTCCCGCTACGAATTTTTGATTTTTCAGTTTCGTTAGAAAGATACTCACAAACGGATTTAAATATTTTTGGTTTCACTAAAATCCATTTTATTTTGCATTCGGTACAGTCAGTCAAAGTTCGAATTCAAATTTTCAAACTAGCGCGCCATTTCAGGCCTTGTTTATAATTAAAATAAATATATTTATTTTCAAACATCGATTCAAATAGACTTTTCGTCGTTAATATTTAAAATAATTTATTTTAAATATTCAAAATTCACTAAAATAGCCAAATTAAAATTTTTAAATTGGTTCTGATTTTCCGGGTTGTTACAACAAGTCAGGTAGAAACTTAGTTTTCAATGGGTCCATGTCGAAGTTTATTCATTACATGTGTAGACTCCTATATGATTGTTCGTATGTATGACTTAGAAAGATAGAAGAAACTAGGTATCAATATGTGAAAAATAAATAGTTGTAATAAAAAATTGTGACGACTCGCCATTTTGACTGTGTCGAATCGACAAAACACGTCAGACTTGAACCGTCCAAAATGACAGATTGTTATTAGCTTCTAAGGTAAAAAGAATAAATCACATAATCACAAATCAATAACACAGAGAAATAAAATATCTCACAGCAAAAAAATAAATAATACAATAGTAGTTCGTGAAGATACTAAATAAAATTTCACATCTAAGTTTACATAAACCATACTGTGGAAGTCTAATATAATGAATTTTCTAAATAGATAAATAAATGATAACTATCTGAAATAGAAATGATAGGAATAACTGAACTGAAATGGCTGAATAAGTAGACATAGGTGAGTGGATCCAATATAAACTCCAGACTCCAAGAGTAAATCTCGAAAGTTGTAATACTCGGTCTGACCTGAGCAATAATGCAAAACAAAACAACTCAGATCAGACTAACATTCTCATGGAAGTAAGTTAACTCAAATGAAATGCTTGATGAAATGCAATCAGTAACTTAAAGGATGCTTGGGATCACCATCCTCTAAGGATCCATTAAACTATATACTATATAGTAATGTACACTATATACAATAGTGTTTATCAGTAAAGTAAAGTATCAAAATAGCATAAGAGGGATTACCATTATTACCCTTAAACCATTTATATATTCCCGTAGTCTATATAGTACTGTAAGCCCCTCCAAACCGGCAGGATACTCAGGAAGCACTCCATAGGTATGGTACAAACCAAACTCATAGTGGGCTCGTATATGGCATGTGACGGGGCACAAGAAATGCCAAAGTGGATACCCCGTTTGCAGAGCCGGGCTAGTGGTAACGCATAGTAGCAACCACCGCTTATCTTGAGACACACTCCCATAATCAAATGAAGGGTGGCCACCAAACACATCACAAAAATAATAGAATGGTATCGAAGAAGTGTACTCGATAGGAGGAATGACCTCACCTCGTCTCGGCTTAGCTCCTGTTTTAGTCACATCAAGCTGACACATCGGAGTCAGGGTCACATAATTAATATGAAAAAGAATAGTTCGCTAAGCCGTTCTACTTCATTTGGATCTCCACCACGTACACAGTTGTTAAAGTGGTTTTTGGTATTGGCAAAGAGTATGATAATAGCCGATCTCGGTCTCTTTAACAACCAATCATTTAGATTTTTCATACAGCGGCTATTATTTTATAAATCACTTTATAAAATTGTTTATACGAAATCTCAGATTCGAATTGAAATCAAAATTTAATATCTAACTTCGATTGTATTTAATTTTGAAAAGAACTCGCTTAAATCGCTTTAAATCAATTCGGCTTAGAAAGTCATGTCGTAAAGGTCTCAAAATATAGTATAAACCAATACTATAATATTTAACTTCGATTTATTTAATTTCTGAAAATATTCACGAAACGAATTTTCAATCCAAAATCGACTTAAAAAAATCATATCTTAAAGGTCTCGAATAATGTTTAAATTAATAGTAAAATATTTAACTTCGACGATATTTTAGTTTGATTTATATTCGAAGATTCAAGTTCAAACTATTCAAATAAGTCATTAATAAGAATTCGTTTAAGTCAACTCCTAAAAAAATCCAACACTTAGGTTCAAATTTAATTATATAATTCAAATCAAATCTTATACTTCATTTTAAACTAATCATATCATATTTTATAATTCAAGTCGTACACTTCAAATTCATTACTTATAGATTTAAACCAAAACCTTATATTTCAGTTCAAACAATCCATATCAATTTTTTATAAAAATCAAGTCGAACAATTCAACTCTTTACTTACAAATTCAAAACAATTTCAAAAACATTCTTATAAATTCATCTTAACAAATTTCTTAATTCACACAAATCAATTTACATAATCAATTCCATACAAAATCAATTATATATTCAAATTCACATTCAGTCAATTTATAATCAATTCATTTCATATCAATCACAAATTCAATTTCATTTCCTTAAATTTGGAAATTCACATTCCAAAATTATATTCATGATCCAAGTTCACCACTTCTAAGTTCATATAAATGCGAATCCATATCTTAATATAGTTAATTCGCACAAATCTTAAGTTATTATTTTAAAATTAAATTTTCCAAATCGCTTTACTTTGAAAACATGACTAACGATGTCCGTATATAGTATTCTACCCTATAGTCAAGTGAAACGGATATTTATCATTTCAACTAGCAATTTAATTTTTTTACAGGTATATATCATTTCAACTCGTAATCCCAAATTTAGTAAAAATCGTTCAGGTCTATCATTTCAACTCATAACGATTTTTCCTAATCTAATGTCCGTTCGAGTATGTATCACTTCAACCCTTAGTGATATTCTAAACTAGAGAAATCAATAATCTTCACATAGTATCAATCACATCATAAGTCAAATAACATCAGTGCACCTACGTGTCATATATATATACACACACATCGTCGTGTCATATATGAAAGGTGTATGCATATCAAATAAAGCAATTTCTACCAGCAATCCTATACATTTCATAACAGTTCATTTATGCTGAATTTAACATCCATGAAACAATGTAAGTCAGGTGTGAGATAAACTCACCATTCGTGGCACATAATGGAGATAGCGGACATATTGACATAGAATAAAACGACGACTTCTAGGCATGACTCGGAGTGGATTCAATTACAGTAACCATTCAACATATATTTTATTTTATAAGACAAGGTTAGGGAATTTCTCAATGGATCGGATTAGATATTGGGTTTTGGGAATGGTTTTCGAACTCAACACAACACTCGACTCAAAAATAGACACAACACCTCCTCTTACAAAATATTATATAAATATTTCCATATACGTATACACCTAGAAAAATTATAACTATAATTTGAAATTCAATGCACACCAAACTGTATATATTATAAAATATATAAACACCAAACCACATATATTATAAATTATACATAAACATCCAACGGAACACATAATATAATATAATATATATGTATATGTAAAAAATTTCGAAACAATTAAATTCAAAACCACACACATACAACCCTCACTCAACATAAAAAGATCACACCTAAAATAAACTCATGCACGCCAACTCTCACACACATATTCATGCACACAAGAAACCACCATACAGAGATATACCAATATAACTCACGCTCAACACCAGTATTACCACACACACTCACATACATAACTCAACACATACGAACACGCCACAACATACACCGAATATGCACATTACACACAACTTAAACAAACACACACTCGCATAAAACACTCATGCACTCAAACAGTAATACTCACACACATAGCCTCACGATCAACACCATACACTAACCTAATGCACACAGTATAACACAACTCACATGCAAAGTAAGTTTTCATGCACACTACCACACACCATGAACACTCACGCAAAACCACACTCGCACGCATGCACGAGAACAACGTAGGTAGAGACTACGGGTTTTGGTGAGGCGAGGGGTAGCACTGCAGGGGTTCGACAGCAGGGGACTTTAAGCGGGCTCAGTTAGGAGAGGCTTTGGGCGGTTGAACTGCTAATTGGGGGAAACGCGGTTCAAGTGGGTTGCTCGACACATTTCAGTCGAGGACTCAGTGGAGGCATTGTGGGGAGCTGTGGACGATAGGGAATAAGAAGGCTTCAGCGCTGGTGGAGTTCACGTGCGCAGGTAGAGAGAAAATCGATGGAGAAAATAGCGATGAAATGGAGCCATGAATGAAGAAAAGGGAAACGAGATCGGTGAAACGTGGAGATAAAATGGAAGATTGACTTTTTCGTGAAGAATGGATAAAAAAAGAAAATTGGAGCTTCTGTATTAATGAGTAAACAAAGGAATATGAGCAGCTTTAAACAAAGAAATGGGAATGGCAACCTTTAACAAATTGTTTACTTCGCAAAGAGAAACCACCATATTAATTTTCCACAAAACAAGGCTTGGGAAAAGTGCAAACGTTTGAACGAAAATATGGGAACCGAAGGGTTTTGATTCATTTTTATATATTTTACCTCGAAGAGTTTGAAAGTGAAGAGTTGGAGTTTTATTTTGCGGAAACGAAAGGGAACGTTTTGAATTTGAAAAAGGCAACTTCGGAGAACGAACAGATTTGGAATTAAAAGTGAACGGACAGTTTTTAAATTAAAACGAAAGAACGTTTGAATTATAGAAAGTGAATAGATGTTTAAAAAAAATGAATGATTTTGCAAATCGGAAAGTGGACGATATCAAACGAGATTTAGTTTTGATATGGGAACGATGAACGGATAAAATGATATTATGACTTAGATGTCTCGTATTTCTCGAAAAAGTGATTTGATTAATGGAATTTGGTATGATACTTATGAGATCGATGAGATTTATATTCAAATATTTCTTCTTAGAACATATTGTTTTGACCCCACAAGTGGGACCATCGATTTTTTTTAGTCTCCATCATTATACTAAAAAAAATATTGAGTATGAATCAGAAAATAACGAATTTGGAATATCAAAATAAAACGAATTCGACAAATTAAATTTTGAATGATGTTTGCGACAACGACAATCAATACAAATAGTAGATGAACAAGATAATATTTTGAAATTAAATCAAAGATATAATTTTATAAGTATATCAATTATAAATTAATTCAAGTTAATATTTAAATAAAAATTCAATGATCAATTCAAATTCAAATAACTAAACTCGATTAAATCTATATGCTGTATAAGATTTGGAATTTCCAATATTATTTTCTTTATTATATTCATATCAGAATCAAATTAATTTGTTATATAAAATCCAAAATAAATTTAGTTTATATCGAAATCAAAATAAATTTCATACAAAATCAAAACAAAATTGAGTTTTAAATGAAATAAAATAAAAATCAAAAATTAAATTAACTTATTAAATAAAAATACACTTAAAATTCGGTTGTTACAAAAAAAATAATTAATAGCATTTCAGTGAAAAGGGTAGGAAAAATCATAGATGTTTGACAGTATGTTGGTCTTTCACTGAAAATGTTTATATATTTCAATAATTTAGTATCTAAATAATTAGGTGGTAAAATGGGTGTATATAGTTATAACCTCTTATGTTTACCGTCTATATGAAAAAGAACAAGCTATGACTGATCCAAAGGAGAAAAACTATCACGTCTTCAATGATGAAAAATATGAAGTCGGTGACAAATAAATGAAATATTGAATATGGTAAATGTAAATTTTTTGAATTAACTCAATTATTTATAACCAATGACATACTATTTCAAAGTACAATTATTTTTAACTATGATATTATAAAATATATTGTCTCATTGTGGTAATAAACGATTTTCTTCTTGCAATTATTCAATCTAAAAGAACAACTACGAGATTGGCACATCAAACATGGGAAGATGATGAATTTTGCAATTGTCATAAAAAGAATGCGCCTTTGAAACACGAATAAAACTGGAAAAGAAGCATGAATGTTGTTAATGTGTGAGGCGTAAGGAACATTGTAGTTGATAACACTACAAGAAATATGTTCATTGACAGCATTGAAAAAATGCTGTTATATAATTTTATAGCGTTTCGAAGAACGCTGTCTAATGACACGCTGATATAGGTTAGGGGGACTACCACAATACTTTGAAAACGCTGTAGAAAAAGGAGATACTACAGCGTTTTAGTTGATGTTGTTGTTACGTTTTGTACAGCATTTTAGTAGCGCTGTCATTATGTTTATACAGCGTTTTGTGCTGTTATGTTTGCATAGCTAACACAAACTATTCCTCCTTCATCACATATATAACAGCATTTTATATGGGGCAGAAACGTTGTTATCGTCTTCATACCACAGCGTTGTTATGAATATATAACAACATTTTAAAATGGCTATAACCATTGTCATCGTCCACATATTATAGCGTTTTCAACATACATAACAGCGTTTTATAACGTCAAGAAATGTTACGCCCATCCAAATAGCACAGTGTTTTCCAACTTACATTACAGCGTTTATTTCTGGCTAGAAAAGCTGTTACTACCTTCATATCATAACGTTTTTGTAGAGTTGTTGAGCTACATCTATCAGCATTTATCATTTTTACACAATGCAGTTCAAAATCATCACGAAATTCAAACAACACAAAAGAATTAGAATTATAAAACTATATCACATAAGTTATAATAATTCCATATGCCAAATATACAATAGTTGGACATAACATTTTGTAATCGATGTTCCCGTCTAACTTTTTTTTACAAAAGATGCTTACTAACAAAAAAGAAAAATATAAACCATTAGCTTGTGTGCTCCAAAGTTGAATTTCCGTCATGCATCAAACATCAACACCTGATTTGGCAATAAGAAAATACATAACTACTTTTGTTGTATATGTATGACATCGAGAAACTGCGCAACATTTCTTGTGTCAACAAATATGCATACGCTTAGTACGACCAAATTGCAAGAAAGAAAAATTGTATAAGATCAAAATGTTAGAGCACATCTCGGTCACTGTATCTTCTAATTTTTCCGGTTTTATCTACCTAAATGAAATTTAAATATTAATTCAGTTTTAAGAGGTGAAAAGGGAAATCATGCTTGAAGTAAAAGTCTACCAAAACAATCATAATAAGGAGTATTTCCATCATTCATACTAACGGTAAGTAAAGAGAAGTATAAGTCATTCTTACTTGAAAACGATTCTGAGGCAACATTTGCAGAAGGCCAAGCTATAGTAGAACTAATTGCATCTTCAATAAACTCAAACTCAGATGTAGGTCTCCATAAAGGTGCATTTGCATCTTCAATCAACTTGAATTTAATGTTTGACTTGAAACTAGTGGTCTGTCATGCAATATTTGAAACAGTTTAAATATGTTTTCTACAAACAGAAGTGATTATAATAATAAAATAGTATCAAGGAATATGCATGTTTTTATAAATTAAATCATAGAGCTAATGAGTGCATAAAGAATTAAGTATACAATTATGCGAGTATCAGATGTCTGAAAAAATTATCAGACGTCTGAAAATATACACTGGTTTAAAAATCATTCAACACAGACGTCTGAAACTATTCCCAGACGTCTGAAAACTTCCTCGGGTTGAAAACAACCCTAAATCAAACGTCTATTTTTCAAACGTGAAGAATCAATCAGACGTCTGGATATGTATTCATTGATTCACCTTTTATGAACAGCTCATTTTGATAATTTCTAATTGAGGAGATACATGTATATACACATATTGAGTCATCTTTTATGAACAGGGTCCAACTTTTTATGTTTTGGCATATAGCCATGATTCATTGATTCACCTTTTGAGCATACCACAACATAGAAACCATGTGTATGTAATGGCCCGAATTTCCGTACTCTTTGAGTCGACTAATAATACCACGCGTTCAACCCAAATTGCACAGAAACACGAATCATTATTAGAAAGAAGTTAGAGGATGAGAAATAGAAAGAAAGAAATATTAGAATAGAAGAAAGCAAAGATCACAAACCCACATCGGAACAAATAAAATATATTAGATAACATAAACTTTGAAATACAAATCAGTAACTGTATATACACATACCATTATAAGAGCATAACCATTATTCCTGGAACAGTTATAAACACCTGTTTCCAGATACAACATAGTTCACAGAGGAAAATATGATAGTCTATAGCTAAGTGGTGAAGCCTCCTGCTTCAATCTCCTCTACATGAATCTGTAAAATCCCAACTACTTGACTGCCCATACAAATTTGGGCACCCAAGAGTTTAGGGAAAACAAAAAAAATAAACTATGGGTCAGTCATGGGACTGGTGTGAGTAAACTCCAACCATTTGTTTAACTTTTAAAAATCCTGTCGAAAGAAATGATAATCGTAAGACCGTTCCACACATAAACATGAATGGTTTTTACCTTACGATAACCCAAAACATTTTGATATCAAAATCTGGTGATATTATAATAATGTCTACATCAAATAAATATAAATCAAGCGGAACGCTTGCATCTCACGCTCCATATATAATATAAAATCAAAAACCACAGGGAGCTTATTGGGGATTGGATTTCCAACATGACAAGGCATGGGACCACCTGCCGATAGTGTATCTCTAGAGTCAAATACACTGGGTTCAACAAGAACGTCTTGCAACCCAACCCTCATATGACCGACCACTCATTTCGCTTGAGTGTATCGAATGTATATCACCAACGGTTGGGATCAGCAACCGTTCCCCGAAAGGGACAACATCGATAGATTTAAAGAAGCAAATGGAATTTCTCTAGATAGGTGATTATACATCCTAATGGGTGCGACCCACATAGCCATGCTGCCTGCCCGATTTTTGTCAATTCCCGTTTGTGAGGCTTGAGGTTTAAATTATCTTTCAGAATATCTGGCCACCATTCACTTTGAATGCCACATCGTCACCCCCGCCAAATCACAAATTGATTTCCCCAAAAATACCACTGGTATAAAGCTAAGAGGAACGAGTTCCTCCGCCACCAAACGTAAGTACGTTTGTAGAGATCAACTTACGCGATCCGTCAGATATACTCTATCAAGCATCCGTCCATTCACGTTGTCCTGGGACTGGACAAACCGAAGGCACTATTGTATAAACAGGATAGCCCTAGCATAACTCCGTCTGAAATTTTCTTTATCATATTCGATCGCAACGCTAATGTCCATACAGAGTGGTTTTCAGATACTGAATCTGATCCTGGTCTCTCCGTATTGACGACGGAAAAATGGTCAAAAACTTCGATAGTCGGTGATTTAACTATCAAAGAAAAATATGTTTGCAAACAACGATATTATTTTCAGACGGAAGTTCTATCGATCAATCATCATTCATTTATCTCTTAATTTCACTTATCACTAATTTATTCATTTATCTCTTAAATTCATTTATCACTAACTTATTCATTTATCTCTTAAATTCACTTATCACTAATTTATTCATTTATCTCTTAAATTCACTTATCCTTAATTTTCACTATCGAACCTTAACCATTCCTTAGTTAAAACAGAAGTCAATCAAGTTGGGGTATAATTTACCTCTCAGACCTTAACTGAACAACAGTTCTAACCTTGAAATGGTCAAAGCTCACAACTTTAAACAAAACCTCGCTTACGCGACACTCGGATTCAATCTAAGAACACACTTCCTTTGCAGAAAATATTGATTATAACAGTAGCGTTATAATCGCTGTTTCCAAATCTTTAATTTATAAAACATTTCTTTTAACAATAGCATTACAATCTCTGTGTAATATTATAGAACATTTATTATAACAATAGCATTAATCGCTATTTAGATTTACAACATTTATTATAACGGCAACGTTAAAAATCACTGTTTGGATATATAAAACATTTATTATGATAGTAGCATTACAATTGCTGTTTAGATTACACAAACATTTTAATAAAGTTCAACATTGTCGAATTCTAAGTATAAGCCCTTGGAATTAGCTTAATTTATTTAGATTCCAATCTTTGGGATGAAACCCGTCGTTTCCCTTTGGAAACAATCTCCCACTTCCTTCCTCATTCAATTTCCCTTTTGAATTCATATTTCATATTCTCAAATTTTTCCATATAATTATACCCATTTACGAAATACTTGCTTTATCTTTATTCACTTCAAACGTGAATATCATTCCTTTTATAAAATCAAATCAGTGGATGATATTACAATCAAATTTCCTTTCATACTTTATTTTTTTTAACCTTTCATACAAAATCTCTTTTTATTTCCAAATATTTATAATCTCATTTTTTTTTCCAATCATTTAAAAACCTCTTTCAAAATTTCCTTTATAATTTTCTAAGTTCAAGACTCATTTCAAATATTGGTTTCAAAACCATTTTTCCCTTTTCCATATATGTTCAGCTTTGAATTTATATTTCAATTTAAATAACTCACTTAATTTATACTCTCGTTTATTAATAATTTACTTGTTTCTTCATTAACATGTTTTTAAATTTCAACCCTATTTGAAATTACACTTCTATGTTTCTGAAATAAATTTCCTTTCTAAAACTCGACTTTCATTTTCTATTTTCGAAAATATTTTATGGTATATAAATACCAAGTTTCTAGGGCCAGTGTAATTCAAACACATCATAACTAATAACGGATTATATCACTTCATATAACACAACAAATGGAAACAGTAATAAAATTGTTGAGGAATCCAGTTGGATCCCTCCAACCTGTTTCCCTACATCAACAGATGTTAATTTACATCAGCAATAGAAATTTCACATCGTATATGAAATGTAATAGTGAACAGAATTATTAAACGATCAATGATACAGCTATATCAATCAATTCAACAAATTTACCAACCATTCAACCAAGCAACCATTGCACAGTATAAAACCTAAAACTTGTTTATATAAAAATATAAACGAAGCAGAGTTAGCGAGTTTACTCACCTCGTTTGCAGCGGACGATTTTGCTTTTGTTTTATACAATTTCAAACAGTCATTTGAAATTATATAAAATTTCGGTTGTTTCTGAATCCTTTCAAACCGGTCTGATAGCATATCGTTTCCCAAGACGATTCCATCGACGCCTGTTTTACTGAATTCTGGTAAGGAATGCAATATATATCGCAGTTATAAGTTCATTTATGAATTAACTTAATATACTTTACTAATTAAAATTATAAACTTTAATTACCCTTAAAACGTAATTTCCGTAGTATACCATCTTCCCCACCCACCTAATAAAACTCGCTTCCTTCACAAAAGCCATTGTTATTACCGTGATTTTCATACCTTGTTCCTCTTCTCCTCGCTCCGGTTTTAGCAACCGATAACACCAGCACACTACTCGCCAAAATCTCCATCCCCAGGTCATTGACACGCCAAACAACACATGATTCCCTTTACTGTTGCCTCAAGAAATAAACCCCGAATTAATTCTTATGGTTTCAGACAAAAATCTCAACCAACTATTTCTTCAAACCCCATAAATTAAACCTTCCCTTAATCTTCTATTAAAGTCCTCCTTCCCTTTTTACTGTTAACGCACAATCATCAGCCCATAAAACCTCAACCATTTTAACTAATCTCCCTTTTTAATCCATCGCTCCTCACTTTCAATTGCTGTCAACACAGTATCCCCAAACCTTGGTCTTCCCTCACCTCGCAACTCCCACTCCACTTCACTGTTTAACGAACATCCCTCACCACCATGCTTTAATAATTCAATCAAGTAAACCAAAATGGGATCCCACTCTTTTGATCACAAACTTCCACAAACTTCGGTCAACGGCCTCGCATCCGACATCAGAGTTCACGACCACCACTTTCGAAGTCCAACGATCTCTGTCGCTCAAGTATTTCCCAGCCCTAGGCGCTCGGTGACAAAAAAAATTTTGAAACTAGGAAACTTGCGATCGAACCATCCGAGACTTAAAGTGAACGAAGTTATCAAATTAATCGTTTCAAAGAACTAAGGATGGAAGGATTTCATGAAGTATTTATTTTCTTATGATCTTTTCAAAGTTAGAGTGATTACTGGAAAAGAAGAAACGAGAAAAGGTGAGGAAACGAGAAAGGCTGTCGAAATGACCTTGGGGATTACGGATTCTTACTTGATTTTGTAAGAATTCTTGAATATAGGTCTTTTTTTTATTTCCCCTTTTTAACTTGCTGTGTAAACGAAAGGAGTGGAAGGAAAATGCTTCATATTTATATACTTGATTTCCTTGGCACGCACGGGTACAAGGTTTGGAGAGCACGGAATAAAACTTGGCAAACATGGTGTCCCATGTCTTGGCATACACGGAATTGAGATGGCGTGAAAGACACGATGTTGAAATAGCTTGAGAGGCACGTACTGAGTGTACATGTAGCTGTAGACATGTGCTCTTGTCTTTTTATTATATAAAGCTTATAGAGAAAGGTAAAATTTATTGATGCATCATGGTAATACTTACGCAATGAAACTGAGGGTATAAATTGTATACTTGTTTAGATTTTGACAACCGTAACTGGGAGCTATAAATAGATGAGCATATTTACATGCAGTAACAATTCATACCTTAACTTGATTGTATTTAACAAATGGTAAGCATCAATTGTCTTATCCCGTTCTCAAATCAAAACCTTCTTAGTACGACAACCGTTCTAAAATATGAAGAATGATACAAACCGATTAACCGTAGACTATAGAATGTATATTTGTATTTAAAGTTTTATGAGGAATATGTTATACGGAACTTCGTTTATCTACAGACTACTACGGACAGAAATAAGAGCACGGTCGTATCCAGCGAGGTACCACTATCACAAAAATATAATAATATCGGTAGTTTAACTTATATTATGAAACCACAAAATATTGATATAGGGTGCAAAATACTCCAAATAAAAAGTTGCATATTTAATTAATTAAAAATTAAAGTAAAATTCTAAAAATTGAATTATAAATACGTCATAAGAATCCTGTCCAAATTCAAGACCGATATTTAAATATATTTAAATAACCGTTATGGCTTATATACGTTTTCACAGCGACTTTCTGAAAATTTGATTTGGTCGTAATTCATAATATATAAGACGAAATCTCGATTTTTCACTTCCATTAGAAAAATATAATCAAACAGATCCCAACGTTTCTTGTTTCAAAGAATTCCGACTTATAACGAATCATGTATACTCAGTTGAAGTTTAAATCGTAAATTACGAACTACAGTGACTATTTCGAGTTCTTATTTAAATTTAATTATAAATTATACGTTCAACTTCGTTTAGATTAATAAATTTCATATAAATTCCTATATATAATTCAAATAAAATATTTAAAATAAATTTAAATATTCAGAATTCAACGGCTAAAAATCCGGGTCGTTACATTCCTTCCCCTTAAAATAATTTCGTCCTCGAAATTGCTAAGGTAGGAAAAATACCACAACCCTATTATAATCCGGTTAAATCTTTCGTATTACTCATTATCTTTAGTTTAATTGAATCAATTTAATTTCAATTCAAATATAAATTTATTCTTAGTGCCGAAAAATTTCTGAAATTTTCTAACACTTTAAATTCTGAAAAATTTCGGCAGCATCTCCTCTGCACGGCTCAACCGGTACAACCACAACTCGCCCTTCTAGGCCTTCTCCAATCCAAATTCAAAAAGCCAAGCGGCTTGCCTCATAGGCTCATAAAACCATCAAACCTAAGTAATATTGTAAACATGTACCTTTTTGTCGGGCAGAAATTCTATCTCTTGCACTTGCTTCCATTCAAAAGCTGCTCAACATACATATATATTTCCAATTGGTTCCAAATCAATCCTGTAACAACCCGAAAATCTGGGCCAGTTTAAAATTTTTATTTTGGCAATTTTAGCGAATTTTGAACATTTAAAATAATTCCAACTGTAAGAACCCGTAACTTCCCCGTGAAGGAAAGAGCGGATACTTTGAGAACAATACACAAATGAACGCAGACGGAAGAACATTTCATTGTTTTTACAACAATTCCATCAGATACAAGAATATACAGAGTATAAATGAATAAATTACATTCAACAAATATCAGAGATTTAAATTACATTTAAATACATCGCAGCGGAAAATAATACAAAAACACAACTAGAAGTAATGCACGGATACAGAGCTTTCCGAGCATCGTTCCAGCTGTAAATCAGGACCCTGTGAATATAAATCTGCAAAACCAAAACTACTAGCTGCCCGTGTGGAAAATAGGGGCACCCAGAGTTTAGGTTAAAACAATAAACTCCAGGTCAGTCATGTGACTGGTGTGAGAACTAAAACAGTTATTAATATTGGTTTTAAAGTTTGGTAACTCAAGGGACCACGCCGTATAACACGGAACGGGTTTCCTCCCAAGAATACCAGTGCATAGAACAAACAACGCAATGCTAAATAAAGAAAAATGAAGCTGTTATAAGACCCAGGTCCCATCACACAATGCAACGCAAGCCGGAGGATAGGGTTTTCCCTTATAACAGCCAAAGCATGCTTGATACGTTTAAAACACATTATTTGATACTATTATAGGTGTATAGTGTCAAAACAATTTCAATCATAAGTATCAATCATAGGCGGCATAGCTACCATCTACTCTGTCGCCATACTAGTTCTACAATTAAAACCGAAACACACGTATTGGAAATTGGATTCCATCATGAGTCGAGGCAAGGGGCAAGCTCCTCTCCGCGTTCGAGACACTCTAGCAAATGTCCCAGGACCTCACTATGATCCTTGGATCTTCAGGGCCGGTCCTCTCTTACTTTTGAGGATTAGTTATTCCTGAACACACGTTTCCCGGTCCTTACAGACCTATATCCGAGGCACCTCGTATCCAACAACCACACAGGTGAAAAGTATATAAATATCAGGGCTGGTAGGTCACTGACACCACCCTAGCTAGAAAGAAACGTCGTGCTCTCCCTGCAGTCACTATCCCGTTTTTGACTCATACCGAGGTGTGAGGCTCGCGAATTCACGTTATACACAAAGCTACGTCACACAGACCGTGCTTTGGTCATCAACCACAAAACTTTGCTTTTCAACAGAAGCCTTGATCAATTGCCACTTACGCATGCCACACCGACAATTCACTCCATGCGACTGATGTCCATCGATATACAACCTCTGAGCTCGTACGTCTCAGAGAAGGGTGTTAAGCAAGAGAATAAATTCTCTGCCGCCAAGTAGATGTATATTTAATAGAGATCAATCAACACAGAATAAAATCCAATGTCAGACACACAATCCATTTACAAGTTCGTTCTGGGTCTGAACGAAACCGGAGGCACCTTCCTCGCATATCCATCCATCTCCAAGTACGTCTGGACGATCACCAACTGTTTCCCTCATCTTGGGTGTACAGCCCAATCGAGATCATCAGTAATCACCAAAATGATGTGAAGACTTCCGGTCTTCAACCACCGTCTTCATCTTCGACATCTCGTCGAATCGGTTATTCAGAATGGGTATGAACCCGGCCTTTCTGAATATCCCACGTATATGATAAACAAATGTTACACAAACACAGCAAACGCCTCATTCCAATTCAGAATATCCTTTTTATTCACGAAATCACATTCTTAGGGAAAGGTTCCCATTAATTTTATCAAAGATAAATTCTTCTAAATTTATTCTTTAATCTTCCTTTGGATATCATTTCAAACTAGTCGGGATTAGCAAACCACACCGAAGTAATTATTTATTTTATTTCCCAATCCCAACCTATATATCCCATGGAGAAAACTGGTAATACTCCATATCTAACACCACGGTGTTATCGGTAAAATTAATTACCATTTCACGTTCAAATCTAATTAAAGATTTAACTATCGCTTTGGAGCAAAACTGGTGGTACTCCATTCTCGATCACCTTTCAGATTTGATAATTTAAATTATCCATTCACATTTCAATCTAATTAAAGATTCATTAAAACTCTACTTAGTTTTAATCTTTTCAAAAATCAATATCCTATCTTTAACTGGGTTAAAGAACCAATGTCATCTAAAACACGATTCACGATAAACCCAAATCACATTTGATATTAAATACAAGGCTCTGAATAGAAAATATACCGGCTTATATTCAATATCAAATTCTGAAACCAACAAATATCGTATTGGAAATAACGGTATAAAACATATCTTTCAAATTCCCATAACAATATCTGTATAGTCACGAAATCCAACATCGAAATATTCCGAAGATAATTTCGATTCAACTCCAGTCCAATCCACGTATTAGGAATATTGATTATTTTTAAAATCACTTTCAAATTCAATTTATTTATTTCAAAAATAAATTGATTTTAATTCTAGTTCAAAACTAGTTCATTTCGATAAAAAATCTATTTTTATCTTTTCAAATGTGGAATTCTTCAGCCCAATTTTTCCCAAATCATTTCTTATGGTTTTACACAAATTATAGATATTTTTAATAATTTTACCAAGGCCCGTACAGTCGATTTCCACCAACGGCCATCGAACTGCACTTACAGCGACCTTTTTCAAATTTGATTTGGACATAATTCCAAATCCAACCGTTAGATTTCAAATTTATAATATTCATTGGAAAGCTCTTTTCGATATGAACCCAACGGTTCCGGTTTTAGGAGAATCCGACGGTCGGATCTCCCGCAACGTCAATTCGAAGTTAATGGTCGAAATTCACGAACTGCAGCGGCGCGGCGCGTTCTATTCAGGCCATTATATATATATAATATTTATATTATATATATTTCATCGATTTCCTTTTAACACGTATTTTATAAATCGTTTTAACTTCGTTTTCAAAATCATTTCAACACTATTTCAATTTCAAATCGATTTGATTTCAATTCAATTCGAATTCATTTCAATTTTATCTAATTCGAATTCAAATTCGTTTCAATTCAATTCAATTTGAATTTACCTTCTATTTAATTCAATTCGAATTCATTTCAAATTGATTTCAATTCAATTTCAATTCGTTTTAAATTTCATTCAAAACGATTTCAATTCGTTTTTCGCTCAATTTCAATTTAATTCAATTTGAATTCATTTCTAATTGATTCGAATTCAAATTCACTTTCTATTCAATTCGAATCGAATTCATTTTCTATTTGATTCGAATTCATTTCAAATTGATTCAATAAAATTTCAATTTGAATTTTAATCTAATTTAATTTGAATTTCATTATTATTTGAATTCATTTCTATTCAATTTGAATTACATTTCAAAATATTAATTTTGAAATCACTTTTCAATATTCATTGTAAAACGAATAAAATCGATATAAATATCGTTCGCGTCAAAATAACGCATCTCTAATCAACACGGCTTTATATTTCAACAATTCGTTATTCTATTCAACAAATGAATATTTATCCTATTCAACACATGAATCTATATTTCTTTCAACACACGACTAATCTCAACACATGAGTACTATCTACACGTCACTATTTTTGTTATGTAAAATATTTTATAAAATTAAGGTATCTATCGTTTGATTTTTAATTAGACTTCAACCGTAAAGTAGTTCTAATTTTAAATATGATAAAGATGTAAATTTTATTATTAAAATATTTTACTCAACACACGAATATTTTCAACACCAGAATTTTCTTTTATAATATTCATTATTTTCCCGATTGGAATGAGGCCCAATCCATTACCATATAACGTTAATTATATGGATTCCATACAACACATGTATATAAAAGCAATGATAAACAATCGACCATCATCCAAGGTGCACCACACAACTGCATAAGCATCAAATATAAATAATTAACGCTTACACAGCCTGTCGACCAATCGATCAACATACAATTAAATAATTGGGATTAGTGTACGCCAAATATCATCCCAACACCCGTGTGGGGTTTCAAATCAACAAACACGTATTTTTGTTTGTGCAGTTGGGCGATGTGTAAAATTTATCATCCCAATCAATATCAGTCAAATCAGTGTATATAAACAAATCGGTCGATTTGTTTATAGATATTTATTTATTCACTTTCACGTTAAAAATTATATTTTTAACGATAATTAATTTATTTCAACACATCTACATTTTTTTATCGATTTCACAAGCAAATTTTCACAACATATCAATCAAACAAACAAGCCATCCATGGTCTGTGGATGACGGGTGTCGGGTGCTACTAAGCACCGTCTGCATCCTAGTGTATATATATATAACTAGAAAAAGAAATTGAAGAGTGAGAAGTTCTCACCAATAGCTATACCAACTCCACGACACTTTTATTGTAGAAAATCTTGTCGTTCTCGCCCTTTGTCACTTTTGTTGCCTCGTAGCCACTACATATATAAAAATCACATTTTTATATTGCTATTCAATATATAAAAATCGAATTTTTACTTCGCTATTCAATATATAAAAATCGAATTTTTACTTCGCTATTCAATATATAAAAATCCCATTTTTACTTCACTATTCAATATATAAAAATTCCATTTTTACTTCGCTGTTCAATTTATAAAAATTCCATTTTTACTTCGCTATTCAATATATAAAAATTTCATTTTTACTTCGCTATTCAATATATAAAAATTTCGCCTTTTCATATATAAAGATTTCGTCTTTTCAAAAATAAATATTTCGCCTTTTCTAAAATAAATATTTCGCCTTTTCATTTCATCATTATAAAAATCACATTTTTATTTCAACACGTATATAATAAAAATCAAATTTTTATTATGCTACTTCATTAAAAATCCAACCTTTGTTTATTAAAAAAAATCTTGTCTTTCTATAGATAAAAATCCTGCCTTTCTATCAATAAAAATCCTAGCTTTCTATAAATGAACATCACTGAAAATTCATTTACAATAAAACTGAAAATCATTAGATAAACAAACTGAAAATAAATGAAAAAAAACTTACAGGTGGTTAAGAGGGGGGAGGCGGGTTCGGAACTGGGGAGGGTGGCCGGAGGCTGACGCGGCATAGGGGGGGTCTCGGTGGTCTTCGATGCAGGCGGAGGAGAGGGAGGTGGAGGCGCTCGAGGTTGGGGAAGAGAAGAAGGAGGAGGCGGCGGCTATGGCTTGGGGGGGGGGGGGGCGCGAGGTAGTGGCGGCGGCGATGGTTCATCCCCCCCGGTCTCCCCTTTTCATCATTTTCTTTTTTTTTCTTTTTCTTCTGATCGTGAAAACTGGGGAGAGAGAATAGCAGAAGGGGGGGCTTAGTGTAAAGGAAGAGGGTTTTTTATTATTTAATCCCAAAAAGTTGACTTTTACATATGACCTCTAAACGAGGCCCACCGCCTGTCGTCCGTAGCGTATTACCCCCATTTCGAACACAATGGGATATGTACCATAAGCTGATTCGATCAGTTTCCATTAAAATCAACATATAACTCTATATATTGAATTTGAACGTGCATTTCAATTTACTGGGGTCGCATACTAACTTGAAAAATTACAGAAAAATATTTTCAAGCTTCGTATAAACGATACGGTCCTAACAAAACTAGTTTCGTCGAATTCTGAGACCGTTGGAAAAATGGCCATTTTCTAGTCGATTAAAATCAACTGAAACTGGTCAAACGCGTTTTCCTTTGCCATGCTCACATATTGATTCGAATTTTTTTGAAATTTGGAATCTAACAATAACTTGACATAACGGACCCAACAAAAGTGGTTTCGTCGAAATCCGAGGTCGTTTGCAAAATTCCCATTTTTAAGGGCCTGAATTCCATAGCGACTATTCAGAATTTTCAACTGGACATATCTTTTGATTCCCACTATGAAATTTCAATTTTCCGGATTCGTTGGAAAGATATTCACAATTATATCCTATTATTTTTGGTTTCACTAAAATCCGGATTGTTTTGCACCCGGTACATTCAATTGAAGTTTGAAATCGAATTATCGAACTACCACGCCATTTTCAATTCTATTTATAATTATATATAATTATTTATATTCTAACGACGACGTATATAATATATACGTTCGAATTATATTCAAAATAAATTTCTCGTCGATATTATTTAAAATAATTCATTTTAAATGTTCAAAATTCACTAAAATTGCCAAAATAAAATTTTTAAACTGGCCTAGATTTTCGGGTTGTTACAATCTCCCCCACTTAAAACTTTTCGTCCCCGAAAAGGAACGAAGTCGAAAGTGGTTTGATTAATCAACTCTACGTTCAATCTGGTTTTCATTCTCCAACTTTTCAGTTTCTGAGAATTTTCAAATTCTTCAAAAGTTTGGCTAACACCCTAAATTTTCGAAAAATTTCGCCATAACCTCCCCTGCACCGGGAGCCACGGGAAAATCCCGAAATTGCCATATAGGCCTTCTGATCTCAAAAAGAAAAAGCCAAGCGGCTAGCCAATAGGCTCATAAAATCATCATTACCCAAACAAAACAGTAAATTATAGTTAACATGTACCTATTTGTCAGGCAAACAAATTTTATTCTCTGCTCTAGCCTCCTTGCTATGACCTGTTCAATGTAAGTATATGTATATGAAAGCAAATGCGACCAATTTTCAATACAATTCAATATTTGATTCAATTAGGCTAAATGGTTCAAAATTATCAAACAAATAAACAAACCACACAAACATCAATCAATTAGTGGATTAAAGTTTCAAATTCATAATTTTGATATATATACAGAAAATCATGTTTTTGATGCCAATTCACAACAATGTATTCTAGCTATATTAGTTTTGGTTCTCACACCAGTCTAATGGAAATATATAGAAATCACACCTTCGTCACTCGAATATAAATACTGATGATGATGCACCATCATCAGAATCATCTCCGAATGTCTAGAATGTGATTCTATATCTACCCAGTATATTAAAACTTCGAATATACGTTCATGACGCGTATACGCGAAATCTTTATATACTCGATTGTCCAAATTCAAAATAAATAAATATTCAAATACGTATAAAACGAATTAAATTTCAAAACAAAATTGGTTTTCATTTGAAATATATACTATTCACACTCGTTCTAGGATGCTACTGATCCTATCTCTAACAAGTCATTCTAATTGGATATTACTAATCCAATACCTGATGAATTCTTTCGTATGGTTCTAATGTGTCTTGTTCTCGAGCTCTGTAAACCAAAGCTCTGATACCAACTGTAAGAACCCGTAACTTCCCCGTGAAGGAAAGAGCGGATACTTTGAGAACAATACACAAATGAACGCAGACGGAAGAACATTTCATTGTTTTTACAACAATTCCATCAGATACAAGAATATACAGAGTATAAATGAATAAATTACATTCAACAAATATCAGAGATTTAAATTACATTTAAATACATCGCAGTGGAAAATAATACAAAAACACAACTAGAAGTAATGCACGGATACAGAGCTTTCCGAGCATCGTTCCAGCTGTAAATCAGGACCCTCTGAATATAAATCTGCAAAACCAAAACTACTAGCTGCCCGTGTGGAAAATAGGGGCACCCGGAGTTTAGGTTAAAACAATAAACTCCAGGTCAGTCATGTAACTGGTGTGAGAACTAAAACAGTTATTAATATTGGTTTTAAAGTTTGGTAACTCAAGGGACCACGCCGTATAACACGGAACGGGTTTCCTCCCAAGAATACCAGTGCATAGAACAAACAACGCAATGCTAAATAAAGAAAAATGAAGCTGTTATAAGACCCAGGTCCCATCACACAATGCAACGCAAGCCGGAGGATAGGGTTTTCCCTTATAACAGCCAAAGCATGCTTGATACGTTTAAAACACATTATTTGATACTATTATAGGCGTATAGTGTAAAAACAATTTCAATCACAAGTATCAATCATAGGCGGCATAGCTACCATCTACTATGTCGCCATACTAGTTCTACAATTAAAACCGAAACACACGTATTGGAAATTGGATTCCATCATGAGTCGAGGCAAGGGACAAGCTCCTCTCCGCGTTCGAGACACTCTAGCAAATGTCCCAGGACCCCACTATGATCCTTGGATCTTCAGGTCCGATCCTCTCTTACTTTTGAGGATTAGTTATTCCTGAACACACGTTTCCCAGTCCTTACAAACCTATATCCGAGGCGCCTCGTATCCAACAACCACACAGGTGAAAAGTATATAAATGTCAGGGCTGGTAGGTCACTGACACCACCCTAGCTAGAAAGAAACGTCGTGCTCTCCCTGCAGTCACTATCCCGTTTTTGACTCATACCGAGGTGTGAGGCTCGCGAATTCACATTATACACAAAGCTACGTCACACAGACCGTGCTTTTATCATCAACCACAAAACTTTGCTTTTCAACAGAAGCCTTGATCAATTGCCACTTACGCATGCCACACCGACAATTCACTCCATGCGACTGATGTCCATCGATATACAACCTCTGAGCTCGTACGTCTCAGAGAAGGGCGTTAAGCAAGAGAATAAATTCTCCGCTGCCAAGCAGATGTATATTTAATAGAGATCAATCAACACAGAATAAAATCCAATGTCAGACACATAATCCATTTACAAGTTCGTTCTGGGTCTGAACGAAACCGGAGGCACCTTCCTCGCATATCCATCCATCTCCAAGTACGTCTGGACGATCACCAACTGTTTCCCTCATCTTGGGTGTACAGCCCAATCGAGATCATCAGTAATCACCCAAACGATGTGAAGACTTCCGGTCTTCAACCACCGTCTTCATCTTCGACATCTCGTCGAATCGGTTATTCAGAATGGGTATGAACCCGGCCTTTCTGAATATCCCACGTATATGATAAACAAATGTTACACAAACACAGCAAATGCCTCATTCCAATTCAGAATATCCTTTTTATTCACGAAATCACATTCTTAGGGAAAGGTTCCCATTAATTTTATGTAACACCCCACGTCCTCTATGGTCACTCTCTATGGGAATGCCATAACATCGGTGGAGTATTTTTAGTGAATATAGAGCAGAGTAATTACAGCAAGACAGATATAAGTAATACTTGAAAATTTTAAAACATCATTTCACTTGCAGCGGAAAATAAAACATGTCTGGTTACATCACAAAACCATAATAGGAGTCAAGTACAAATATCCATCATGATAAATAAAAATACATAATCCCAATACATGAACTGATAGCCATAAAAGAAAAGGGTAAGCAGAGCTCTACATCTAGGGTCCAAGCTCCAAGAGAGTAATAAAAGCAGCCTGATCAAAGCCCACTCGTGCTGGGCCCACTCTGAGAACCTGAGGGTTAGGAAAAAAAAAGTTAAAAACAACGGGGTCAGACATAAGTCTGAGCGAGTCCTATAACTTTAACAATGTAATCATTAAAGTAATAAGGATATGATATAACTTGGTACGGTGTGACTGGGGATAAATGACTACACTCAGTAGCCAATCAGACTTAGAGTGAACTAAGATAACGATAAAGACGCATCTACCCATCCAAGGATAATTACTATACTGCACTACACCAGTCATCCCTACTTAAAGGTTGATCCCTCCCAAGGACTTAGAAAATTTACCCAGTAGTTTCGTATACCCCTAGCTGACTACATAGGTGCCGTCTGCCCCTATCTCCACTAGGTGTACCCACTACTCCCAAGCGATCGGCTCCCTACCGTAGATACCCGTGCCGGCCCCACAGTGGGGTGTATCACTCCCCAAAGTGGCAACCCGATATAATTAACGGTGCACGGCTTATATCTACACGATGCCACAACGTCTTACCTACCAGCCCGGGTCCACACACGCATATGAAACCCGTTGGACTTGCGTTGCCACCGCTAACCCGTTTTGGCCTCTTATAGTCAAGCCCAATATGCGTGTCCCGTCCTCGACTTGGGTCGAGCCCACAAAGATACGTTTGGGATATTGGTTGAAATGGGCCCCCACAAGCTACCCACCTAAGCTTGTCATTTCTAGTGCATCCCACTTAACCCTTTAATCATGTTTAATTACATGTTTTCACTTGGTTAAGTATTCTAATCGTATTTTCTATTGCCACCCAAGGCAACCCACTAGATTTCCACATGCCACCCAAGGCACCCACTTAACCCCTCATGTCCCTCTACATGCTAATATGGTTAAGTGTTTCTTAATTAATTAATTAAGATCATGACCTCATAAAGACCTCTCACATTAGACCGTCTTTTATGACTGCTGGATATGCCGGTTGGTTCCGGGCAGACTTCTGTCATCAAAAGGGTCTAACCTCGTGTCTTTACTTTAATCACGTATTTAATTTATGACTAAGACCTCTCACATTGGGCCAATCATTTGTAGCCGCTGGATGGCCGGTCGGTTCCGGGCAGACTTCCGCTACAAAAGGGTCCAACCTCGTGTCTTAGTTGATTAATTACACCTAATTAATCACCCCCATAATTAATTTTCCCTAATTAATTACACATTTTTAAGAATATGGGTAGACCTAACTCAATAGGTAAATTCCCAATTCCATAGTGTGGGTAGACCTAACTTAATAGGTAAATTCCCAACTCCATAATGTGGGTAGACCTAACTTAATAGGTAAATTCCCAATTATGTCCATTCATTTTATGTTATGCTTAATCATAACAACTTTACACCTTTTTATGCATATTAACCCCATCGTTTTCCCACGTAATTCGTTTACATAACATGTCATACATAGGGGCAACCTCGCATATGTTATGCACGTCATAAAAGAGACAAACTTGCATATGAACTTGCATATAAACTCGCATAAAACTTGCATATAAACTCGCATAAAACTTGCATATGAACTTGCATATAAACTCGCATAAAACTTGCATATGAACTTGCATATGAACTTGCATAGAACTTGCATATGAACTTGCCTAGAACTTGCATATGAACTTGCATAAAACTTGCATATCATGTCATATCACAAAGGCAAACTTGCATATGTCATGCATATCATAAAAAGAGATTAACTTGCACATGAATCATGTCATATCACAAAGGCAAACTTGCATATGTTATGCATATCATAAAAAGAGACTAACTTGCATATGGATCATGTCATATCACAAAGGCAAACTCGCATATGTTATGCATATCATAAAAAGAGACTAACTTGCATATGATCTTACATATAAACTTGCATAAAACTTGCATATGAACTTACATGACACATCATATCATAAAAGAGGCAAGTTTACATATGAACTTATAACATATGACAACCACAACTTGCATAATCCACATTTACATCCATAGCCTCCTAATATCCTATCCTAATTAGTTTAGCAATTACTTGCTAAAGGCATAGGAACTCACCAAAACCAAGATTAGCAAACTTATGAAGTAAAACTAGTTGCTAAATATGAAGAAGATGATGATTAGAGGTTGATTAGCTTGCAACTTCCTTCATAAATTAGTGGAGGCTCCTCTTAGGTTTGATTTTGGCGGCATGAGGCCATCATTTCTATTTTTAGTATGGATTAGGCTTGCATTAGGGTGTATTTATAGGATTAGGGTGTGTTTTAGACCATAGGATTAACCCTAGATTAGATTAGGTCCGTCAGATTTAGGAAGTTTCTAGAGATTAGCCCAAAACACAGCCAAACCCTAAAATGGTGCACCAGGTTTAACTGGTCGAGCACCCCCTGTCGACACCCAAGTCGACAGGGCTGTCGACCTGGTCCTACCCAGTCGACTGCCCTGTCGACAGGGATGTCGACACGGGTAGCTGGGCGGGAGTTTTTCCCCCCAGCGCACAATGGCCCAAACTTTGAATTTTAAACCTGAATTTTAAATCCGTTTTTAACTTTGAATTTTCTGCAAACTTCATTGGGCCATAACTGGGCCATACGGACTCCGATTTACAAAATTTCGGACACTATTCTGCGTATTTTTCCGAGACGAACGCAATGACGCAGCCCGTTTCCCCCAATTCTTACATTTGAGATTATTTATTCTGCAATTAGTGAATTTTAGCATTAACCGAAATTCGGGGTGTTACATTTTATCAAAGATAAATTCTTCTAAATTTATTCTTTAATCTTCCTTTGGATATCCACTACACCAGAAATGCCAATTTGGCAGTGCTCATAACCGTATCAAAATCGATTTGGCAATGCTCTGGACCGTATCAAAAAATGGCGTCTCTGTTGCTTTGATACGGCTTTAAGCACTGCCAAATTAATAAATTGATACGGCTTAAAACCGTATCAAAATGATAATTTGATACGGTTTTTGGCCGTATCAATTTATTAATTTGGCAGTGCTTAAAGCCGTATCAAATTTCTCAATTGATATGGCTAAAAACCGTATCAAAGGAGCATGATGGTACTGTCTAACTTCTAATTTGATATGGCTTAAAACCGTATCAAATTGGTATGATGACACTGTCAAATTCGTAGATCGATACGGTTTTAAGCCGTATCAAATTGGTAGATTGATACGGCTTTAAATCGTATTAAACTGGTATACTGATACGGTTTAAAACCGTGTTTAATGCCTCATTCCTACAATGATAACAATGAATTAGATACGGCTTTTAACCGTATCAAAACCGGTATATCATAAATGCAATATACAGAAACACTGCACCCATTGATATATATATATGTGTGTGTGTGTATATATATATATGTATATTATATATATATATATATATGTGCACAATAAAGAAGATACGCTACAACCATATAACAATATATAAAGAAGATACGCTAAGCATAATCCGATTAATACATAAACCATAACTTCAGTTAATACAAACACCATAACATAATATATACAAGGAATAATGTTCACAGTTCTTGCTCTAAGAAAAAAAAGACAACAAAACTGCAGTTGTCGAGCCCATACAACTCGTGCTTGTTCCAAAGCCTAAAAAGAAATTAAAATAACAAACATTAGCCGATTGTGTATTGATCAAATAAATAAGTATTCATGCAAGCGTTGTCCATGTTAGTCTCCGCATCTTAAGATGTATTGGTCAAATAAATAAGTATTAATCAAATAAATAAGTCTCCACAACAACAATACAAACTTTAAATTACTTGTGATTTTTGATGTCAGTCTCCGCATCTTAAAATCATACCCTTATCCTATGTTGATATGCACAGTTTAAAGCCGAATGGCCAATGAGCAACCCATAAATTCAGCTAAAACTGAGCTGTAGTGCTCAGTTGAAACTGAGCCGTAAGGCTCAGTTTCAACTGAGCATTACGGCTCAGTTTCGCTAAGCCTTACGCTCAGCGAAACTGAGCCGTAAGGCTCAGCGAATACGCTCAGCGAAACTGAGCTTACGGCTCAGTTTCAGCTGAGCCTTGCACTGAGCCGTCTACAGAAAAGCTACTCCCAAATTTGCTTCCTCAAGAGCAGCATGTCTTTATGCTTGTTCTCAACCTCAATAAAACTCTAGTCTATTCAGACTGGAAGGTATATATGTCATGCAACATCACATATTTTTTATTTGCCTGCTTAATTGACTGAATTGTAAGAACTGGTAAGCCTATTTATTATTTTTGAAGCATGAAAGGGGTTGGAGAACATTTAAACAGCCAGGTGCTGATGCTTTCTTGGAACACCTTGCAAAATTTTACGAAATTGTTGTATTCTCAGATGAGCTTAGTGCAGTAAGAATGGATTATTTCTACTCTGGATTATTTCTTCTCCTTACTAGCATCTGTAATTATTCTTTTGTAATTTGTTTGGTCCTTTTATTTTACTCACAGTATGTGGATGCTATCGTTGAGAGACTGGATCAGAAAGGCTACATCCATTATAGGTTGGGTAGACCAGCCACTAGATATATATATGGAAAACATTGTTGGGTTAGTAGATTTTTTTTCTTCTGATCACAGATTATCTATTCCTTGAAATACATCGTTTCTATTCTGTGATATTTGGAACCCCTGTGACAAAAAGTAATACGGATGGGCAGTCCAATATTATACAAGTGCCATTATACAAATAAATAGAAATCCCAAGCCCAACGCGTTTCTTCAAATATAACTAGTCGTTTCTTCAAATATAACTAGCTTACGGCTCAGTTTCAGGTCAGACTTACGCTCAGCGAAACTGAGCCGTAAGGCTCTGTTTCAGCTGAGCATTACGGCTCAGTTTCAGCTGAGCCTTACGCTCAGCGAAACTGAACCGTAAGGCTCAGCGAATACCCTCAGCGAAACTGAGCTTACGGCTCAGTTTCAGCTGAGCCTTTACGCTCAGCTGAATATTTTAAAATGTTTTAGACATTAGTCAGTATTATTACATTAAACTTCTAAATTTTAAAATCAACTTGAGATTTACAAGTTCCAGGTTGATGACAGGGGTTAAAATTATCTAGGTGAGGTATTGTTGATGTCTAAAGTTCGGAAAAAAAGAGTGTTCATTTCCAGAGATAACATCATCCAAGGAACATTAACAATTTTCAACCATTAAACTCAACAACATCCATGTAATTGCTAATATAATTCATATGTATGTGGGTATATACGCAGTCATAGAATCAACATAAACAAGCTTCATGAAAAACAGGGGTAGAAAGGTACCTGAAACCGAATAGATAGAATATCTGAATCTGCAGTATAAACTAATGCAACTCATCTCTTATTTGAGCCTCAATTTCTTTTAGCTTCTTAATTGTTTCTTCAAAACTTTGCGTACACAAGATGCAGACCTGAAAAACTTGTTATCTACATCCAAAAAAGGTAATACATCATGCATACTGTTGTATAAATACTGCATTTATGTGCTAATAAAATGTAAACAATGCCTTGTCAAAAAAATAAATGTAACAATAAGAAGGAAGCAAGTATCATAAACAGCGAATATGTGTATGCCTGATTTTGATTGGATACTTCACAAGGCTGCAGACCCAACAGTTTATTTGAAGAAAGCATTGTCATGGTCCTTTGCCATTTCCAGCTGTAAAATCAATCTAAACTACGTGGCTAATTAAAAACGATTTCTGCATTTTATGGGCATTGTTACCATTTTATGCCTAATGAAAGTAACCCACCATCTGAGAAAATTCTAATAAAATTTCCATAAAGTCCCATCACCCACCACTCATATTGTGAGTACGTGTAATGTATGATCAAGTATATTCTATATGTTTCAAAGTTATATGGTAGTTCTTTTTCCTTAAACTATTTCCAACTATTGGCTAAAATGGTGTTTCTTAATATCCATTAAAAATGTAACAAATATACCATATTCTGCACTGTCCAACCAAACCATCCTATGTGTGCCAAGCAAAGAATATGTAACTGTTACAACTTGATTTGCTAGATCTACAGTTTAGCTCCTCTTCTCGTCGTCATAAATCAAAATCGAGTTAATTTTATTAGCATTAAGAGTTTCATTTAACAAAGAAGTGACAAGTAGTTTATTAAATTTGCCTATAATACTTGGCTTCTCCCCATAAAGGTTTCTATTTTACTTTTATTTTTGGGTAATCTTCCTTTTGCGAGTTGTCTGTCTTGTTTGAGTTGGAAGTTGTACTCATTGCATTCAACTCTTTTTTACTGTAATTAACAAAGAACTCTATTCCATAAGAACATAATAAAATGCAAGTAAGGAAATCAAAAAAGCGTCCACTTCAGATGTGTCAACTATCAAAATAGCACCAAAAAACAGAGACTCCAAAAGTAACATTTGATATTAGCATAACAATATAGATGTTCTCCCTTTCCTTTCTGAACACAACCTTGAATGCCGACGAATCGTAAGTTCACTCTTGACAATTAAACAATGAACTTATGGCTGTAACATTAAATTGAGGGAATTTATTTAACTAATCACAGTTGGTCAAGGTTACACCCAATATCCTATAAAGAATGCTTTTGAGATTTATGATTTTCCGCATATATAAAAGAGACGACCAGATCAACCTCTTCCTTACTATGAAAAAAATGGTAATGTGTTGATCATCAACAGATATAAGGGAAATGTCCCAGAATTATTTGTTTATATTCACTAATATTCTGCATTTTGTAATAGAAGTCTATATTGTTAACTGGACACTAGTTAATGCCCCAGTATTAGAACTATCAGAACTTCCTACAATCGAGCTAAATGAAGCTAACCACTTTACAGATGTCTAACCATCTGTCTGGACTATTAGAACCTCCAACGTTCTAGGATAAAATGGTTATTGATTATGATTTTTGGCAATCTTATCACAATTTTTTTGAGAAGTATAACTCATAAAGAGCTGGAACCATCCATAAGGGAAAAACACATTTCAATATTTCAAAAGAGTAACGCACAATAATATACTGTGGTTGGTTCAGATGACTATCGCATAAAGTAATCAATGACAAACCATGACCTAAGTTCGTAAAATGGCAAATAAAGTAAGAATAATGAGCAGTCAATTATTTAAGACCATTGGTAAATTGATAAACAAAAGTAACTAAACTTGCCACAAACCAAACAGAAATGAACGCACAATTAAATGAAAAATCATTAAAATAACATTTTGTCCCTTTTTTTAATCTGAAAGCATTAGAATGGAAAACGATATGATATAGTCTGGATACCTGTTAAGAGTAATCGCCTCAAATAAGATGGCAAGTTCGGTGGTTTCCAAACGACGGTTGCGCCTCTCTATGTCGGAAATCTGGCCTCTCATGTTTCCCCAAACATGCTTCCAGCCCTACCTTTTTTCGATCTGCATAGCGTAAACAATAACGATGCGTTAGACCTCATCACTCCTACTTTCAACACTGAAATTAAAAATGTGATTTTCTGTCTGAATCCCAAAAGCACTGGAGGGTCAGATGGTTTTAATACACACTTCTTCAAAGTAATATGAAGACACGCTGACATATACACACCAACATGAATATAGTCGCTGATAATATCATCTAATATACATAGATCTTATGCCTGAAATTAACTAAAATAGTGTCAGCATGCAAGCTATGCAAACAAGCTCCCATATTCTCAGTTTAATGTAATAGGCTGGTCAGTAAGAACTGCATTATTCAATTAGGAAAGCTACACATTCAGAAATTGGTTCATAGCAATTTAAATACCAAAATCTTATGAAGGGTACGAGTATGTGTACTCGTTCAATGGAACCAGGCCATACAAGAAAAACACCACTATTTTTTTAGTGGGCTATTGGTCTTAACTATCTTATGCCTAAATTAAATGTACACTTATCTGTTCTCTTTTGCATACCCATATGACTAGCTTATAATTGCATTGACCAAATACAAGGAAACTACAAACATACATCCAACTTTATTATTTAGCTAAATACAGAACTGCAACTTTAATGAATATTAAGCTGCCATTTGACTACTGCTTGCAATTAAAAATGGATTTTGATTGCTCAAGTTATATTTGGTTTTTAATGACTGTGAACAGCACCAAATAATAGAAGAAACACTATTAATGATGCTGCAAACCACATCTACTTAAACTAAATTGTCCATTTATTTTTGTAGCAAATTTGCTATTTAAGTATAGATGAATTCTTGGTTATCGACTAAGTTATAACATATGGGAGATCAATCAAGGTATCAAATATTTACTAGGATGAGAGTTCCATTTTTGTTGCCGATAAGAAAATCTCCTGGTATACATACATCATGTTAAAATCTTAGGTCAGTGGAAAAAATGGTTCCATATGTCTAGATAAAACACCATAAGAAATAACATGGACATAGAAGAAGACAAATATTACCTAGCTGAGCGGTACTAACTAATTGATTAAGAAGAACAAAAGCACCAAATATGCTACAGCAGCCATGATCCAAAACTACCACAGCAAGTTAGAGCATCTCCATCAGCTGTGTGGATTTGGGGTGGTGAGCAAGTTAGAGCATCTCCAGAATCCTGACCAGTCGGTTTTTTAAAGGTAAATACTAACTGATACAATCAAAATCTTATTAGTGATGAGAAGATAAAATCCTAACTCTAGAACATAAATTAGGATCCAAGAAATAATCTTAGCTATGGCAAATAAGCAGCCTAACCCCATAACTTTAATCAGGATTATGGAATGAGTCCCAACTCTAACGAAGGAATGACCCCTTTAGCAGAATTCACATACATCCTACAAAAGGTTATTAAATATAAACAACCAAGTCAATTTCGAAATCAACTCTGAAATTTAAATCGAAATAAATTTCCAAAAGGAAATCGAATTCGAAATAAAGACCCAATTCAGTTTCGAAATCGAATTCGATTTCAATTTCGACATCCAAATTCGGCGGAGTAAAAAACGATCCCAAAAATTGTATTTAAAACAGATAATGGCTAAAAAGGGAGATTTGTTACCTGAGGGAAGTAAGGGAAGCGAGCGAGGCAATCAAAATCCACCAAGGAAGTATATTGACCATGACAGGGGAAGTGAGTAGATTTAGGGATTGCGGAAAACGAAATACGGGGGGAGGGGGGAATGAAATACGTGGGGGAAATGAAATACAGCGGGGGAACGAAAATATTATGTGAATATGACACGAGCCAAAGCCGTGTCGAAGGTACTAATCCAGAACGTTTAAGAAGTAAGGTTAGATTTTACTTGTTGGGGGTGACGCGGATCGCAACCGGTGTGCCAAACGAATTTGATACGGTTATGAGCACCATCAAATTTGGTACGGCTTTAAGCCGTATCAAATCTCTGCATCTTGGTGTGCCAATTTTGCTATTTTGGTATAGTGATCATTTCAAACTAGTCGGGATTAGCGAACCACACCGAAGTAATTATTTATTTTATTTCCCAATCCCAACCTATATATCCCATGGAGAAAACTGGTAATACTCCATATCTAACACCACGGTGTTATCGGTAAAATTAATTACCATTTCACGTTCAAATCTAATTAAAGATTTAACTATCGCTTTGGAGCATAACTGGTGGTACTCCATTCTCGATCACCTTTCAGATTTGATAATTTAAATTATCCATTCACATTTCAATCTAATTAAAGATTCATTAAAACTCTACTTAGTTTTAATCTTTTCAAAAATCAATATCCTGTCTTTAACTGGGTTAAAGAACCAATGTCATCTAAAATACGATTCACGATAAACCCAAATCACATTTGATATTAAATACAAGGCTCTGAATAGAAAATATACCGGCTTATATTCAATATCAAATTCTGAAACCAACAAATATCGTATTGGAAATAACGATATAAAACATATCTTTCAAATTCCCATAACAATATCTGTATAGTCACGAAATCCAACATCGAAATATTCCGAAGATAATTTCGATTCAACTCCAGTCCAATCCACGTATTGGGAATATTGATTATTTTTAAAATCACTTTCAAATTCAATTTATTTATTTCAAAAATAAATTGATTTTAATTTTAGTTCAAAACTAGTTCATTTCGATAAAAATCTATTTTTATCTTTTCAAATGTGGAATTCTTCAGCCCAATTTTTCCCAAATCATTTCTTATGGTTTTACACAAATTAAAGATATTTTTAATAATTTTACCAAGGCCCGTACAGTCGATTTCCACCAACGGCCATCGAACTGCACTTACAGCGACCTTTTTCAAATTTGATTTGGACATAATTCCAAATCCAACCGTTAGATTTCTAATATTCATTGGAAAGATCTTTTCGATATGAAACCAACGGTTCCGGTTTTAGGAGAATCCGACGGTCGGATCTCCCGCAACATCAATTCGAAGTTAATGGTCGAAATTCACGAACTGCCGCGGCGCAGCGCGTTCTATTCAGGCCATTATATATATATATATAATATATTATATATATTTCGTCGATTTCCTTTTAACACGTATTTTATAAATCGTTTTAACTTCGTTTTCAAAATCATTTCAACGCTATTTCAATTTCAAATCGATTTTGATTTCAATTCAATTCGAATTCATTTCAATTTTATTTAATTCGAATTCAAATTCGTTTCAATTCAATTCAATTTGAATTTACCTTCTATTTAATTCAATTCGAATTCATTTCAAATTGATTTCAATTCAATTTCAGTTCGTTTTAAATTTCATTCAAAACGATTTCAATTCGTTTTTAGCTCAATTTCAATTTAATTCAATTTGAATTCATTTCTAATTGATTCGAATTCAAATTCACTTTCTATTCAATTCAAATCGAATTCATTTTCTATTTGATTCGAATTCATTTCAAATTGATTCAATAAAATTTCAATTTGAATTTTAATCTAATTTAATTTGAATTTCATTATTATTTGAATTCATTTCTATTCAATTTGAATTACATTTCAAAATATTAATTTTGAAATCACTTTTCAATATTCATTGTAAACGAATAAAATCGATATAAATATCGTTCGCGTCAAAATAACGCATCTCTAATCAACACGGCTTTATATTTCAACAATTCGTTATTCTATTCAACAAATGAATATTTATCCTATTCAACACATGAATCTATATTTCTTTCAACACACGACTAATCTCAACACATGAGTACTATCTACATGTCACTATTTTTGTTATGTAAAATATTTTATAAAATTAAGGTATCTATCGTTTGATTTTTAATTAGACTTCAACCGTAAAGTAGTTCTAATTTTATATATGATAAAGATGTAAATTTTATTATTAAAATATTTTACTCAACACACGAATATTTTCAACACCAGAATTTTCTTTTATAATATTCATTATTTTCCTGATTGGAATGAGGCCCAATCCATTACCATATAACGTTAATTATATGGATTCCATACAACACATGTATATAAAAGCAATGATAAACAATCGACCATCATCCAAGGTGCACCACACAACTGCATAAGCATCAAATATAAATAATTAACGCTTACACAGCCTGTCGACCAATCGATCGACATACAATTAAATAATTGGGATTAGTGTACGCCAAATATCATCCCAACACCCGTGTGGGGTTTCAAATCAACAAACACGTATTTTTGTTTGTGCAGTTGGGCGATGTGTAAAATTTATCATCCCAATCAATATCAGTCAAATCAGTGTATATAAACAAATCGGTCGATTTGTTTATAGATATTTATTTATTCACTTTCACGTTAAAAATTATATTTTTAACGATAATTAATTTATTTCAACACATCTACATTTTTTATCGATTTCACATCAATTTCACAAACAAATTTTCACAACATATCAATCAAACAAACAAGCCATCCATGGTCTGTGGATGACGGGTGTCGGGTGCTACTAAGCACCGTCTGCATCCTAGTGTATATATATATATATATATATAACTAGAAAAAGAAATTGAAGAGTGAGAAGTTCTCACCAATAGCTATCCCAACTCCACGACACTTCTATTGTAGAAAATCTTGTCATTCTCGCCCTTTGTCACTTTCGTTGCCCGCAGCCACTACATATATAAAAATCACATTTTTATATTGCTATTCAATATATAAAAATCGAATTTTTACTTCGCTATTCAATATACAAAAATCGAATTTTTACTTCGCTATTCAATATATAAAAATCCCATTTTTACTTCGCTATTCAATATATAAAAATTCCATTTTTACTTCGCTATTCAATATATAAAAATTCCATTTTTACTTCGCTATTCAATATATAAAAATTTCATTTTTACTTCGCTATTCAATATATAAAAATTTCGCCTTTTCATATATAAAGATTTCGCCTTTTCAAAAATAAATATTTCGCCTTTTCTAAAATAAATATTTTTCCTTTTCTAAAATAAATATTTCGCCTTTTCTAAAATAAATATTTCGCCTTTTCATTTCATCATTATAAAAATCACATTTTTATTTCAACACGTATATAATAAAAATCAGATTTTTATTATGCTACTTCATTAAAAATCCAACCTTTGTTTATTAAAAAAATCTTGTCTTTCTATAGATAAAAATCCCGCCTTTCTATCAATAAAAATCCTAGCTTTTTATAAATGAACATCACTGAAAATTCATTTACAATAAAACTGAAAATCATTAGATAAACAAATTGAAAATAAATGTAAAAAACTTACAGGTGGTTAAGAGGGGGGGAAGGCGGTTCGGAACTGAGGAGGGTGGCCGGAGGGTGACGCGGCGTAGGGAGGGTCTCGGTGGTCTTCGATGCAGGCGGAGGAGAGGGAGGTGGAGGCGCTCGAGGTTGGGGAAGAGAAGAAGGAGGAGGCGGCTATGGCTTGGGGGGGCGCGAGGTAGTGGCGGCGGCGATGGTTCATCCCCCCCCCCCCCCGTCGCCCCTTTTCATCATTTTCTTTCTTTTTTTTCTTCTGATCGTGAAAACTGGGGAGAGAGAATAGCAGAAGGGGGGCTTAGTGTAAAGGAAAAGGGTTTTTTTAATTATTTAATCCCAAAAAGTTGACTTTTACATATGACCTCTAAACGAGGCCCACCGCCTGTCATCCATAGCGTATTACCCCCATTTCAAACACAATGGGATATGTACCATAAGCTGATTCGATCATTTCGATCAGTTTCCGTTAAAATCAACATATAACTCTATATATTGAATTTGAACGTGCATTTCAATTTACTGGGGTCGCATACTAACTCGAAAATTACAGAAAAATATTTTCTATCTTCATATTAACGATACGGTCCTAACAAAACTAGTTTCGTTGAATTCTGAGACCGCTGGAAAAATGGCCATTTTCCAGTCGATTAAAATCAACTGAAACTGGTCAAACGCGTTTTCCTTTGCCACGCTCACATATTGATTCGATTTTTTTTTAAATTTGGAATCTAACAATAACTTGACATCACGGACCCAACAAAAGTGGTTTCGTCGAAATCCGAGGTCATTTGCAAAATTCCCATTTTTAAGGGCCTGAATTCCATAGCGACTATTCAGAATTTTCAACTGGACATATCTTTTGATTCCCGCTATGAAATTTCAATTTTCCGAATTCGTTGGAAAGATATTCACAATTAGATCCTATTATTTTTGGTTTCACTAAAATCCGGATTGTTTTGCACCCTGTACATTCAATTGAAGTTTGAAATCGAATTATCGAACTACCGCGCCATTTTCAATTCTATTTATAATTATATATAATTATTTATATTCTAACGACGACGTATATAATATATACGTTCAAATTATATTCAAAATAAATTTCTCGTCGATATTATTTAAAATAATTCATTATAAATGTTCAAAATTCGCTAAAATTGCCAAAATAAAAAAATTTAAACTGGCCCAGATTTTCGGGTTGTTACAAATCCAACCTTCGGTCTTTACTTTCTGATTAGTTCACTTCTATTCACTAATTCAAACTGAGTTCTATTCTCAAAAATCAATCGTCTTATTCTGCTGGAGTTCAATTCCATCCCAGTTTAATTTCAAACAACACCATCCAATATATATATATATATATATATATATATATATATATATTTATATATATTCAATTTGTTTATTCATAAGCCGAGTTCACTTCATTAATTTCAATTCCAAGCATTTCACTTTGTTTAATTTCATTCTGGATTATCTTTACTCTAGTTCAAATTTATTTAACTTAAGTAAAATTTGAATTTCAAAATTCAAATTCCCGGGTTTTATTTCAAATTAGTTTGAAATCATATATATTTACATACATATAATTAAAATCAACTCAATTCAAAACATTTAAATTTCTAAAGCAACTCCATTTTTCTCAAATAATTTCCATCAATAAATCTAGTATGGTAGCAATCCATCACTTAGAAACTTGAAAATGAATACCGATAATGTGGCGATCCATTATCAGAATTATTTTCTTGCCATTAAAGTGATTTCAGCGCTTAATCACTTTCAAAATCCATTCAAAATCATCCCTATTCAAAAATTCTTCAAAGTAATGTTAGATTACTTTAAAAATACTTCAGAAAATATTTCTAAACAACCGGGATTTAGAATTCCAAATTTTGGTTTGAATTCAATTCCAGTTCATTTTATTTATGTATATTTTCCATATACAAGTTATATTTGGTTATATATAACCATTTCAATATTTTATAATCCCATTTGATTGTAATAACAATCATCACATTTAATAATTTCAGAAAATTGTCACTTTTACATCTAAAATATCCTTTGGGCAAAATTATATCATTTACCCATCTTTAAAACAATATTATGTCAAATTGTTTCGTCCGAGAGTTTAGAAACACCTATCGATACAGTTGTACATCCTGTATCGACCAGAATTCATTTACCAACTCAACAAACCCATCAACACAATATAAAACAATTTTATATCAAATCCACAAATACGCGCTCATACAAATACTCTCAAACTCAATCTAGGGTGTTACTAACCCCATCTCTATTGAGTCACGCCACAGAGCTGTAACGACCCAGAATTTGGGGCCAATTTCAAATTTTTAATTTAGAAATTTTAATGGATTTTATATATTTAAAATGATTTATTTTAAATAATAACGACTAAAAACTTATTTTAATCGAAGTTAAAATATAAGAATTTAATTTAATTATAAAAAGGAGTTTAAAACAGCACTGTAGTTTGAAAATTTGAATTCAAACTTTAACTGAATGTACAGGATTCAAAATAAATCATAATTAAGCGAAACAGGAAATATTTAAATCTGTTTGATCATATCTATCTAACAAATTTGAAAAACTGAAATTTCATTTTAAAAATAGAAAGTTATGTCCAGTTTAAAAGTTAGAAAAGTCGCTGAAGAATTTATATATATTTTAATATAATATATTGGCTTTAAAAATAGCCATTTTTCAAACGACCTCGGTTTTCGACGAAACCACTTTTGTTGGAACCGGAATGTCAAATTATTACTAAGTTTCAATTTTCATAACTTTTCAAATTAATATGTGAGCGAGGCAAAGGAAAACGTGTTTTATCAATTACAGTCAAATTTAATTGACTTGAAAATGGTCATTTTTCAAACAGTCTCAGAATTCGACGAAATTAGTCTCGTTAGAACCGTATCGTCAAAACATAACTAGAGATATTTTTCAGTAATTTTTAGAGTCCGTATGTGGCCCCGGTAATTTAAAATGTACGTTTGAGTTTAATAATTAAATGATTTATAATGTAATTTAAAGAAAAACATATCGTAACTGCTGATCTGGGTTACGAAACATGTTCCATTGTGTCCGGGACGGGGGTATTTAGCCGGGGGCGACACTCGTTGGGTTTGATTCGGAGTTTAAAACGCTACACGGGTTAAATAGAATTAAATAAATAAAATTAAAATCAAAATACACGTATAAATACACGTATTCCATCCCAAACCCTAATTCTATTCTGTAGCCGCCGCCTGATACTTAAACAATGGCTGATATTACCCCATTTTGATTCTTCAATTTCTCATAGTATCCTTCAAATTAGACTAAAGTCCTAAAGTAAATACTGAACTAATTCCTTTGGTCTTCATTTCTATACGGTTGAGATCTAAATTCATGAAGTAAATCGCTCGATTTCAGAGCCTAAACTCGCGCCGTTCACCACCATTTTCTGGTGCCACCAAGCCACTGAGTTGCCTCGGAATTGGCGCGTGGGGAGAGGCTGGCAAGGCGGTCGTCGGTGGCATCTCAGATCGGCGGCCAGCGCAAGGAACTGGGAGCGACTTTGGGGTTTCGTTTTGGACGATGGGTTACTGTGAACGATGGAAGAAGAAGAAGGCGGCCCGTATATTTTCTTAAGTAAAGGTTAAGGCAATTATATAATTAATCATATTTAATTTACAAATAAATGTATCAATGTTTAAAATCGAATAACTTGCTCAAATCAAAACAGAATTCAGCAAGGTTGATTGCGTTGGATTCGTATTTCCGAGCACTACCACATGAAGCCGACTAGGACTGATTCTGAGCGTATCTAACTTTGGCCAAATTTCGAATCTGATTTATTCAAAATTGAACTGACTATGAGAAATTTTATTCTTTTAATTTATAATTAAAATTTATTGATCATGATGATAGTGTTATACATATGTTGTAGTATTCTGCTTATTGTTGGTATGTGACTTGATATGTGTTTGTTGGGTTCTGTAAATCTATTAAAAATTTTATTTGTGTTAATTAATATTGGGTTAAACAAAGTCATCACCTTGTTTATTAGGATTGCTGAATCAGAAATTAACATTGGTGTTAATTAGATAATTGGATTGAACAAAATTTATCATTTTGTTCATTAGTTCTATTGAAAACAAAATTTAAATCTTTGTCAATATAAAAGAGTTTAGACAAAAAGGACATTTTTGTATATATAAAAATAAAAAAGAATTATACAAAAATACACGTTTTCGTTATTAAATAAGGATTTCACAAAAATCACATTTTTTTCATTTAATAAGGATAATAGGAAAATTACATTTTAGATTAACATTTATTAGTTAATTTAAAAGGTATGTTAAAGTTTACATTTTAATTAACATTGTATGTGTTAATTTATAATGACATGAAAAGTTTTACTTTTAATTAACATTTTATTTGTTAATTAAAAAGGTATGGTAAGATTAACATTTTAATTAACAAATTGTGTAGAACTCTTTATTTACATTTTTCGTCTGTAAATAAAAAGACAATTATGTGAATCGCTTTTATTTACATTTTTCATTGTAAATAAAAGTGCAAATTTTGTGAATCAATTTATTTTACATTTTACATTGTAATCAAAAGCACATGATAGGGATTATATTTTTACAACCTTTTATATGTTAATAAAAAGAACATGATTGGAATTACATTTCTATTAATATTTTATATGTAAATAGAAGGCAAATGGTAGGAGTTACATTTTAATTGACATTTTTATGATAAATAAAAGGGTCATGATTATAAAAACACTTTTATTTACATTGTAGTTGTTGAATATAAAACAAGATTAGAAATACACTTTGATTTATATTTTATTTGTTAATAAAAAGGATAAGATTTAGAATACACTTGTATCAATATTATTTTTAATAAAAAGGACAAGACTTGATATATATTTTATTTGCATTTCTATGTGCAAATAAAAAGATAAGAGTTGAAATCATATTTTATTTCGCATTGTATTTGCAAATTAAAAAGGCAGAATTTAAAAATCATATTTTTATTTTCATATTATGTGTAATTAAAAAGATATTTTTTTGTAAACCATGTTTTATTTACATTTAGGTGAAAATAAAGAAAAGCAAAATTTGAAAACCATATTTTTATTTACATTTAATGTGTTAATAAAAAGGTAAAATTGGAAAATATATTTTTATTTACATTTTATGTGTAAATAAAAAGGCGAATTTAGGAAACATATTTTTATTTACATTTTATGTGTAAATAAAAGGACAAACTTATTTTATACATTTTTGTTCATATCCTCTGTGTAAATGAAAAGGCAAATTTGTAAAATCACTTTTATTTACATTTCATTCGTAAATAAAAGAGCTGAAATGAAATTTAGTATTTTTATTGTAAATTCATTACAATAAAAAGAATGGGCATTAAAGATTTTGTTTTATTTATACTTTTGTTTTAATATTAAGATTTTACATTAAAGGATATATCTTTATGTAGTACTGTTTTGAATAAAAGTTTATGATAAAAGAACTTATTCTTTTGTTGTAACTTTGTAGACTCAAATGAAATGTTTTAGTGTCATTATATATTTAGACTTAAAAATATACATCTAGTGTTATATTAAATAAATAGATCATCTTATTTGTAATGTCAATAAAGAGATTTAACCTTTTATATGGAAATTTGTTCAGTATAAAAAGATAGGACACTTAAAATTACATTTTATGTAATACCATTTTACGGAGAAAATTGTGTTCACATTTTATCTTGTCATTAGATAATAAAAATCTAGGATTACATTTTGATGTAATTTTCTTTATTTAAAAAAAATTAGGGATTAAAATTTTGCTTTTGTAATAGGATTGTATACAAAATAAAAGAGACACGTTATCGTAATGTTACATATTGTGTATTACACTTCCATTTACAAGTTACCCGACTTGCTTATGTGATTGGGACGAAAATTTTCACACATCGCCCAAGTGCACAATTAATTTATTAATTGTTTGATGGATGAACCCCACACGGGTATTGGGATGAAATTTGACACACACTAATCCCAATATTCAGTTATATGTCAATCGATGGATTGACAGTCTGTGATGAGCGTTATTTATTTAATTTAATGCTCATATAGTTATAAATTCCACTCTGGTTGTTATTTGGATGTTTGAGAATTATTTATCATGATGGTTGATTACATGCAATATATGGTTGTTGATTGAGTCACATTGCAATAAAGAATATACTAAATAAAGGATATTTTAGAAAATATCTTAGAAAAAGAATATATTTTAGAAAAATATATTTTTATTGAAATGAACTAGTTATTAACTAGAGTAAATCATTAAATTTAGATTTAATGAAGTTTTCCAATTTGCTAATAATTGAAATTAAATTAAATTAAATTGGATTTTGGGTTTGTCGTGAATAGTGTTTTAAATAACACTGTTCTTAAACCCCGTATGAAAAGAATAATCTTTTAATTCAGATAATTAAAAGAATAATCTTTTAATTATATTTAGTAGTTGAAATAAGATGAAACGTGAGTTGGGTTTAGGGTGAACCATGTTTTTAAGTGACATGTGCTCTTTATCCCGACTGACAATGAAATATATGATTTTGAATTTATAAATCTTTTATTAAGATTTAAATGGAAATTTTCCAAAAGTAAGGTTTCCAATATAATATATTAAATTGAAATTGAATGGAATTCGAATTAATAATAACCGAGATCAGTTTTTGTAAAAGAAGACCGATACTGCATATGGAATTTAAAAGGCTTTGCCGTTATTCCATTTATATTATTGGTCGGATACAGAAATTTATAACGATTATATATTGATTTGATTTCTGTGAAGATTCCATATTTTATGAAAGATGATTTTGGGTTTACCGTGAACTATGTTTTAAATGACATTAGTTCTTTAACCCAGTTAAGAATAAGATTTATTTCTTAAATCTAAAGAATCATTTAATAATGATTTTTGATATTTAAAACCAAATGGTGTTTTGAATAAATCTTTAAAAAGAAAGATTTAAGAGTAAATATAAAGAATTTATCTTTGACAGAATAATTTGAATATTTTATTTAAAAGAATATTCTGAATTGGAATGAGGCGTTGGATGTGTTTTTATAATACTTGATTTTTAATTATAAAAATACGTGAGTTATTCGAAAAGACCGGGTTTAACCCATTCCGAATAATTTCTACGACGATGAAGAGTCGAAGATGAAGACGGTGATTGAAGACCGACGATCTTTACATGGAATGGATGTGTTGCTACAGAGACCCTTATGGGAGTAGCTACCTTGAAGGGGCTTCAGTGGTGGTCGTCCGGACTATTGTTGATTGGTCGGATATGGTTTTCGCTCAGGCCCAGAGCATAAGCTAGTAAATGGATGTGTGTCTGACATTGGATTTCGTACCATGTGAATTAAATCGATTTATGTTAATGTATGTCTGTTTGGTGGTGGAGGATTTATTCTCTACTTAACACCCTGGTATATATTAATAGTGATTGATCGCATGGCGTGAATTATCATTGTGGCACGCCAAGATGCAAATGATCAAGGCTTTTGTCGAAAAGCAGGGCCTTGTGGGATGATCAAAGCATAGCCTATTACGGCATAGCTTTGTGTATATCGTGACTTCGCGAGCCTCACACCTCGGTATGAGTCAAAACGGTATATGGACCGTAGGGAGTGCACACGTTTCTTTCTAGCTAGTGGTAGTGTCAGTGCTTTAACACGACCTGGCATTTTACTTATGTTGATGATGGATTTTGAGGTGCCTCGGATTTTTATAGGCCGATAGTGGTCTTATTATAGGTTCAAAGGAATCGGGAAGCGTGTGTTCAGGCATAACTAATCCACTGCCGATAGGCGGGGACCGGCCCTACCGCATCCAAGGGTTCACTACGGGGGATCCTGAGGCATTTGCTAGAGTGTCTCGAATCGGAGAGGAGCTTGCCCCTATCCTCGACTCATGATGGAAATCCAATTTCCAATACGACCTTGCAGTTTTGATTGTAGAACTAGTATGGCGACATAGTAGGATGGGGTACTATGCCATCTATGATTAATACATTATGATTGAATTTGTTTTTGAAATATATATACCCATAGATATACACACTAATATTAAATCCGTTTTAGCGTATCAAGCATCTTTTGACCATTATAAAGTAAAACCATATCCTCCAGTTTGCGTTGCATTGTGTGATGGGACTTGGGTCTTATAATGGTTTCATTTTTCTAAAAACATTGTGTTGTTTAACGTTTTTACTTTATTTTATGCACTAGAAATCCAATGGAGTAAACCCGTTCCGCGTTAGCGGCGTGGTCCTGTGATTAGCCATATTAATTAGATAAGTTGAGTTAGATTTCTCATACCAGTCCCATGACTGACCTGTAGTTTGTTTCACTGGCAAACTCAGGTGCCCATATTTTCCACACGGGCAGTCGAGTAGCCTTTTTGCAGATATATTTACAGGATCCTGGCTTACAGCTGAAGCGGTATTCGGAAAGCTCTGTATCCGTGTATTCCTTTCAGTTGTATATTTGTATTATTTTTCCGCTGCTATTTAAATGTAATTTAAAACTCTGATATTATTGTATTTCCAATGTATATTATAAGTTCATACTCTGTTACATTCTTGTACTCTGATGTAATTGTTGTAATCAGCAATAAAACGTTCTTCAGTTTGTGTTCTGATGTGTGTTGTTCTCAAAGCAATCCAGGCTTTCCTTTACTGGGAAGTTTGGGTCATTTCAGTTGGTATCAGATCTTTTGTTTACAGAGCTCGAGGACAAGACACATTAGAACCGAACGAAAGAATTCATCAGAGACTGGATTAGTAATATCCAATAAGAATAACTCGTTAGAGATGGGATCAGTAGTATCCTAGAACGAGTGTGAAGAGTATTATTTTCTTTAAAAAAAATGAAAACAAATTTAGTTTTGAAAATTTTATCTAAATATACGTATTTGAGTATATTATATTTTAATGTGGACAATCGAGTATATACAGATTTCGAATATACGAGTAATTAACAGGTATTCGAAGTTTTAATATACTGGATAGATATAGAATCACACTCTAGCCACCCGGAGATGATTCTGGTGATAGGTGCACCATCACCAGTATTTATGTTCGAGTCTCGAAAGTGAGATTTCTATATATTTCCATTGACTGGTATGAGAAGCAAAACTTAGTTAGGACACATTGCTGTGATTTGCACTTAAAATATGATTTTGACTATATATACAAGTTATATATATTTGAAAAGTTAATAACCTAATTGATTGCTGGTTGTGATGTTTGAAAATTAGTTTCACTAATTAAAATATTATAATGATAATTAATAAAACCAATAAATAAAATTTAATTAAGTTAGTAAATTTAACAACTTTTAGCTACGTTCCTTTTCGAGGACGAAAAGATTTTAAGTGGGGGCGATTGTAACGACCCAGAATTTGGGGCCAATTTAAAATTTTTAATTTAGAAATTTTAATGGATTTTATATATTTAAAATGATTTATTTTAAACAATAACGACTAAAAACTTATTTTAATTGAAGTTAAAATATAAGAATTTAATTTGATTATAAAAAGGAGTTTAAAACAGCACTGCAGTTTGAAAATTTGAATTCAAACTTTAACTGAATGTACAGGATTCAAAATAAATCAGAATTAAGCAAAACAAGAAATATTTAAATCTGTTTGATCATATCTTTCTAACGAATTTGAAAAACTGAAATTTCATTTTAAAAATAGAAAGTTATGTCCAGTTTAAAAGTTAGAAAAGTCGCTGTAGAATTTATATATATTTTAATATAATATATTGGCCTTAAAAATAGCCATTTTTCAAACGACCTCGGTTTTCGACGAAACCACTTTTGTTGGAACCGGAATGTCAAATTATTACTAAGTTTCAATTTTCATAACTTATCGAATTAATATGTGAGCGAGGCAAAGGAAAATGTGTTTTACCAATTACAGTCAAATTTAATCGACTTGAAAATGGCGATTTTTCAAACAGTCTCAGAATTCGACGAAATTAGTCTCGTTAGAACCGTATCGTCAAAACATAACTAGAAATAATTTTTTAGTAATTTTTAGAGTCCGTATGTGGCCCCGGTAATTTAAATTGTACGTTTGAATTTAATAATTAAATGATTTATAATGTAATTTAAAGAAAAACATATCGTAACTGCCGATCTGGGTTACGAAACATGTTCCATTGTGTCTGGGACGGGGGTATTTAGCTAGGGGCGATACTCGTTGGGTTTGATTCGGAGTTCAAAACGATACACGGGTTAAATAGAATTAAATAAATAAAATTAAAATCAAAATACACGTATAAATACACGTATTCCATCCCAAACCCTAATTCTCTTCTGTAACCGCCGCCTGATACTTAAACAATGGTTGATATTACCCCATTTTGATTCTTCAATTTCTCATAGTATCCTTCAAATTAGACTAAAGTCCTAAAGCAAATACAGAACTATTTCCTTTGGTCTTCATTTCTATACGGTTGAGATCTAAATTCATGAAGTAAATCACTCGATTTCAGAGCCTAAACTCGCGCCGTTCACCACCATTTTCTGGCGCCACCAAGCCACCGAGTTGTCCCGGAATTGGCACGTGGGGAGAGGCTGGCAAGGCGGTCGTCGGTGGCATCTCAGATCGGCGGCCAGCGCAAGGAACAGTGTGACGATCCCAAAATCCGAGGGGCGGTATTAAGGATAATCATTGGAATATAACACATTAATCATCATAGTAGAGTACAGATAATAGCAGAAACAATAAATAGAATAATTTTACATGGATATGACAGCGGAATCACAACATGTAACAATATCAGAATAGCACAGCGTAGGATATAACTTAGTAAATAAAAAGGGAAGTGATCAGTCATCATCGCCTGAGGCGGAATACATACATGCAGTGAGACATAATAAGGGTATCAGTCTACATCGCCGAAGGCGGTACATATACATACAATAAGAAGTACGGAAAGTAAATCAGTCTGCATCGCCCGTGGCGGAATCATAATATAAGTACAGTAATGGCGGAAAATGTCAAAGTCGTCTCTGTGAAGTCAGCCTCGCCATGAGCCAAAATGCACTCTATGCAACAGTGCAGAGCCAAAAACAACCTGTCACCTGTGAACTAGGCTGCCCGTGTGAAAATAAGGGCACCCGCGTTTGCAAAGTGAAACAAACAACGAGTCAGTCATGGGGACTGGTATTAGGAATCTATTTAACAGTTAAACAACAGTAATAGCAAATCATAGGACCACGCCACTTTCGCGGAACGGGTTTACTCCAGTGATTGCTAATGCATTTAAAAAAAAGTAAATTCTTTAAAACAACGCAATGCTTTTAAAAAGAATGAAGCCACTATAAGACTCAAGTCCCATCACACAATGCAACGCAAGCCGGAGGATTGAGTTTTACCTTATAATGGCCAAATATGCTTGATACGTATAAAGCAAAATCAATTGATAGTATTACTAGTGCATATATGTTTCAAAAGCGAATAGCATCATAAATATCAATCATAGGCGGCATAGCTACCATCTACTATGTCGCCATACTAGTTCTACAATCGAGCCCGTTATTTCGTATTGGAAATTGGATTTCCGTCATGAGTCGAGGCAAGGGGCAAGCTCCTCTCCGCTTCGAGACATTCTAGCAAATGCCTCGGGACTACACACTCTGGGTAACCCCTGGATGCTTCAGGGCCGGTCCTCTCTTACGTTTGAGGATTAGTGTTCCTGAACACACGTTTCCCGGTCCTTACAGACCTATAATCGAGGCGCCTCGCATTCCAACAACCACAAAGGTGAAAAGTAGATATATATGTCAGGGCTGGTAAGTCACTGACACCACCATAGCTAGAAAGAAACGTCGTGCTCTCCCTGCAGTCCGTATCCCGTTTTTAACTCATACCGGGGTGTGAGGCTCGCGAATCCACGCTATACACAAAGCCAGGCCACGTAGACCATGCTTTGATCATCATCCACAAGACTTTGCTTTGCAACAGAAGCCTTGATCACAGCATCTTGGCATGCCACATAGGCAGTCCACTCCATACGATTGATTTCCATCGATATATAACCTCTGAGCTCGTATGTCTCAGAGAAGGGCGTTAAGCAAAAGAATAAATTCTCCGCCGCCAAACAGATATATATTTAACAGAGATCAATCAGTATAGAACAAAATCCAATGTCAGACACACAGTCCATTTACAAGTCCGTTCTGGGTCTGAACGAAACCGGAGGCGTCAAATTCCTCGTATATCCGTACAATCAACACATACGTTCAGACGGCTACTACTTCCGTCCCTTTCCGGTAGCTACTCCGGTCAGGAACCTCAGCAGCGCCCATCCAACCGATACGAAGATCGTCGGTCTTGAATCGTCTTTGCATTTTCCAATTCGAATCGCTCGAGAAATTATTTGAAATGAGGGTTAGCTCGGCCTTTTCAAATAATTCACGTAATTAGAATTTAAATCGATTCTTTCCATGGTTATATTATTCGACATCCATTTTTCAGTTCTTTAGAGTTATTTTCGTGTCAACATATACAACCATCAAATATCAAACAATTCAAGCCCAATTGGTTTATTTGCAATCTATGTTGCTTATAATATTTTATAACGATTTTTCGCCATTTTTATTTATTTAAAAATGGCCATATTTAATTAAACGACGTTTCAGGTCGGGCCGTGGCACTGGCGCTGTTTTTCCCCTAATTTGTTTTACACATATCGGAAAATCTAACCGTTGGATTTCTACAAAGTCTATATCAGTGGGAAGATATTCCCAAAGCGAACCCAACGGTTCCAGTTTCGTGAAAATCCGACGGTCGGATCTTCCACACTAGTCGTTTGAAGTTACGGTTTCAAAATTCGAACTACAGCGTCATTATTCGATTTAATTTAATTATATTTATATTTATATATAAATATAAACGATTCTGGCGCTGTCTTCCTTCAGATTTGAATTAAACATTCCGGACAATCCAACCGTTGGATTTTTACAAGGTTGGTGCCGTTGGGAAGATATTTCCAAGGCGAACCCAGCGGTTGCGGTTTCGGGAAAATCCGATGGTCGGATTTCTCGTACTAATCGTTTCAAATTACGATTCCGAAACATGAACTGCACGGCTTCGATTCCTTTTAATTATATTTATATTTATATATATATAGTTCATTCTATAATTCCAACTATAGTTCATTCTATATTTTCAACTTCGTTTTCACTTCAAATATTTCACTAACGCCTTAATATTTCGAAAAATTTCGCCATAACCTCCTTTGTATGGGGTGGGGTTTGGAAATTTATCGGGCCGTGTTAGGAACCCAATAAATCCTAAAAAGCATCCACATATTTATAGTGATATATTCTGGTGTTTACGGGGGAGCATGTATAGATAATCACTCTAGAGAATAAATTCTCGTCACCCCGTTTCCGTGTGGAAATAAATAGTCCATGTGCCGTATCTAATAACTAGAGAGACGTGATTATTGTCAACTCCAGACCCGTGTGGGGTTTTTATTAATCTGGCGATTTATCGTTATATTTTATATAGTCTGTATTAGTCATCAGTTCAACCTGTAGTATAAAATCATCGCCATACAAGCCTCTCGCTCGTATGGTAAATCTTCCACCTCTTCACACAAGCTCCAATTGCTTATGTGGAATATGATGAAGTATGCCTATCGTCAAGAAGTATGCCATATAGTGTAGTTCAAAATTAATTGTTACTATCCTATGGCGATATTTATTATTTCACACAGAATAACCAGCACTCCGCATCCAATGGCATTCACAGGAGTTGATATAAAAATAAAATTGCGCAGCCAACTCATCAAGGTTTACCTATTTGTCGGGCACGCAAATAATTTCTTTACTCTACAGCTAATCCATTTTTCCTGTTCAACACATGTATATAAATGCAGAACAATGCTAATAATAATATTTCTAGCAAACTATTATTTATTTCAACACGTGCGTATTTTTATCAAAGCGTATACATGATAAAATAAATATTTTTATCATCAAAAATATTTATCCAACACGTGAATGTTTTTAACACTTCATATTCACAATAAAAATGTAGTTTTTATTGTCGATTCATTTTATTTTTAAAATACGATAACATTCAACACATGAATTTCAACTCGACGAACGAATTGCAACTCAACACATGAATATTCGCTATGGTTTGTATATATATAAAAATGTGATTTTTATCGCTAAAGCTATTTGTTTAAATTCAAATAATATTCAACACATGAATTTCAACTCAACGAATGAATTGCAACTCAACACATGAATATTCGCTATAGTTTGAATATATATAAAAATGTGATTTTAATCGCTAAAGCTATTTGTTTAAATTCAAATAATATTCAACACATGAATTTCAACTCAACGAATGAATTGCAACTCAACACATGAATATTCGCTATAGTTTGAATATATATAAAAATGTGATTTTTATCGCTAAAGCTATTTGTTTAAATTCAAATAATATTCAACACATGAATTTCAACTCAACGAATGAATTGCAACTCAACACATGAATATTCGCTTCAACATATGGAATTTATTTCAACGATTGAAAATTATTCTAACACATGTATATTTCAAAAATTTCGGCAGCATAACGGCAGGGTAGTTAAAACCGGGACCGTCCCTAGTACGGCTCCTCGCTCTACCTTAAAACCTCGCGGTTTTTGACAATGGGGATCATGCATCTAGTTCGCACGCAGGCGGCATGTTTTATTTTCAATTCCACAATCCTATTCTAATTTGTTTCAACCACAAGAGGGTATTTTTCAACCACAAAGGTATTTTTCAACCACAATATCAACCACAAACAATTATTTCCAACCATTCGTCATACCATATAATATCACGTCAATCACAAGCAATAAATATCGTCCATGGTCTGTGGACAAGGGGAGTATATATATATATATTATATTATAATTCACTTGCATTTCATCACAGTTCAAAGCATATATGTTTCATTCAACGCTTGTATATACATCGCTAATATAACTTATACAACACATGTACATGAGGTATACAATTCGTATATAATTTACACTTCGCTTATATAATTTATACAACGCGATTCCATTCACACAATTCAGTTTAGATTCCTCACATTGGTTTCTGCAGTGCTAAAAATCCTAGGAAGATCAGAAAAATCCGCGGCTTCTTCTAGAATGTAGAGAGCCTCCTTGCGGTCACGGTGTCTCATGTTTCATCGAATTTCGTTAACGAACGAAAAAGATATTATTTTTCAAAGTTTTGCAACGCTTTATAGTGTTATTTTCATTTCAGAATAATAAAGGTCGCACCTTTATTTTTGATTCGAAACTAGGGTTGAAAAATTCGTGAAATCTATCGATCGTTGCTTCGATCAGGTGGTGCCACGTGGAAGAGCTACGAACCAGCTCCCTGTCGGTATTGGTGCGGTCCCCTTCGGTGGTCGGAGGAAGGCGGCGCGGCGTCAGGAAGGCGGCGACTTCCTCGGCGTGGTTCAGGCGATTCAGGCGAAGGTGGAGGGCGGCGTTTGGTCGGATGTGGAGAGGGGAGGAGGGGCTGTCGAACGGCGGTGGTGGCGCGGCCTACAGGTGGCGGTGGCGGTCGGAAAATGGAAGAGAAGCACGGAGCAACGAGGAACGTCCAAATTGCCTGGCGGCTAGGGTTTCTTGCGATTTTTTTTTTAAAGGAAAAATCCTATTGGTCGAAGCTTTATAGGAAATTTTAAATAGTGTTTTTACAAACGAACTCGAAATCAAACCCAACGACTGTCGCCCCTAGCTAAATACCCCCATTCCGGACACAATGAGATATGTTTCGTTGGCCAATTCGACTGTTATGGTCAGTTATTTTTCGAATTAAAATATAAAACATTCAATATTTAATTTGAACGTACATTTCAATTTGCCAGGGCCACAGACTGAATCGAAAAATTCCAGAAAAATAAATCTAGCTTTGTTTTGACGGTACGGTCCTAACAAAACCAGTTTCGTCGAATTCTGAGCTCGTTTGAAAAACGGCCATTTTTAGGTCGACCCTTTTTAACAGAAATTGACCAATCACATTTTCTTTTGCCCCGCTCACATACTAGCTTAAAAAATTATGAAATTTGAAACTTAGCAATTATTTGACATCCCGGACCCAACAAAAGTGGTTTCGTCGAATTCCGAGGTCGTATGCAAAATATCTATTTTCAAGGGCTATATATGCTATATAGCGACCTTTCTGAAAATTCATTTGGCCATAACTTTTGATTCCCGTTATGAAATTTCGATTTTTCAGATTCGTTAGAAAGGTATTCATAAACAGATTTAAATATTTTCAGTTTCGCTAAAATTCGTTATATTTTCCACCCGGTAAAGTCAGACAAAGCTTGTATTCAAAATTTCAAACTGCAATACTATACCTAATTCTTTATTTTATTGAAATAGGCTATTTCAACTATTCAAATTCTTTGGTATTAACCAATTTTAAATTTTTTAAATTGGTTCATATTTTCCGGGTTATTACAATCTCCCCCACTTAAAACTTTTCGTCCTCGAAAAGGACAAAGTAGGAAATAAAATGTAAATGCAAAGTATTGTAAAGGTACCTTGCACTAGAGTTAGTCAGAGATGTCTACTCTGCATTTGGGGTAGGCTTGTTTAATGCTTTCCTCAGTCTCCCACGTACAGTCTCTAGGATCACTACTCCACTGCACTTTGACTAAATGAATCTTTTTACTCCTTAGCTCTCTAGTTTCTTTGCCAACTATCTTTAATGGCTCTCTTCTGAGTGCTAATTCTGGAGTTATGTCAATATCCTGTTGCGCTGCTTCTTCCACAACAAGATCTGGATCATGAACATGTTTTCTGAGTTGAGACACGTGGAACACATCATGTACACCAGGCAACCAATTAGGTAATGAAACCCTATATGCAAGAGTTCCAATCCGTTCAAGTATAGGAAAGGGACCAATAAATCTCGGTGCCAACTTCCCAGTCTTGCCAAATCTGATTACCCCTCGCATTGGAGAAACTCTTAAATAAACATAATCGCCAATGGCAAATGATAAATCTCTTCTTCTCGCATCAGCATAACTTTTCTGTCGGCTCTGTGCGGTTTTCAATCGCTTCTTAATGAAATCGACTTTATCCGATGCTTCTCGAATCATATCGGGCCCTAACACAAGTCTGTTGCCAGGTTCTACCCAACATGCGGGAGATCTGCACGGTCTACCGTATAATGCTTCAAATGGAGACATTCCCAAACTTGCTTGATAGCTATTGTTGTAAGATAATTCGTCTAAATGTAAGTGATCTTCCCATGAGCCTCCAAAATCGATAACGCAAGCCCGCAGTAAATCTTCTAGAATTCTATTCACCCGCTCAGTTTGGTCGTCTGTCTGAGGGTGATAAGCGGTGCTTAGATTCAATTTGGATCCCAATTCTGTCTGGAATGCTTCCCAGAATTTGCTAGTAAATAGGGGGTCTCTATCACTGACTATATTGAGCGGCACTCCATGTAGTTTAACTATTTCTTTAAAGTAAATTTGTGCTAAACTTTGAGCCGTTCTGTTGGATCGGACAAGTATGAAATGGGAAGTCTTCGTGAAGCGATCTACAATTACCCATATACTGTCGTTTCCTTTCTTAGTTCGAGGCAAACCATCAATGAAGTCCATCGAGATTTGCTCCCACTTCCATCCTGGAATTTCTAATGGTTGTAATAGTCCAGCTAATTCCTGCTGATCGCTCTTAACTAGCTGACAAGTGGGGCATCTACTAACATATAATGAAATATCTCTTTTCAAAGCTCTCCACCAGAATGTTCGTTTGATATTGTTATACATTTTTCTCACACCGGGATGGATACTTAATTTGGGCTTGTGGCACTCATCAAGTATTTCTTTGCTTTGTTAGTCATAATAAGCTCTGGAGCATAGCGCGACAACTGGGTGAATTTATTGAGGTAATCCTGGATAGAGAGAACTCCTTGCTGGAGATTAGCAAATTGCTCTTGCATCCTCTCTAAAGCCTGTTCAGGGTACAAACTTCTCATTGAACATGGTTTTGAATTGCTCCCAGGTTCTGACAGTACCTGCTGCATCTTCCGAGGTGATGGCATCCCACCACAGCTCTGCTTCCTCCTGTAGGTGCCAAATACCTAGTCATGCTTTGTTGTTGGTTCCCAAACCCATGCCTTCAAAGATTTTCTCATAGGTCTTTAACCAAGCAATAGCTTCTGTCACTGTACCAGTGCCAGAAAAAGGTTTTCCCCCAAGGTTCCTATACCTCTTCGCTACTCTGTCTAGCTCGAAGTCCTCGGGTGCTGGTGGCTGAACAATAGGGCCTCCCTCAACTACGGGGATATTCCCCCGTCCTCCTGCTGCTCCTGCTCGGCCTCCACGGCCTCCTCTAGCTGCTGCTGCTCGTGTAGCCATTAAAGAGAGTACTGTATAAGCAAGAAAAGAGTCAAGCTCACAGATTTGATAATTTTCATATATGATAAAGCAGGGGAACATAAGGAAAGGTAATGATGTACTGATCAAATTGTTTTGCTAATCTGCTTAGCTCATTCTAGGACATTGCTAATCCTATCTCTAAAGAGCTACTCACCTTAGAACACTACTGATTCTATTCTGACGAGGTGTTTAATGTGTTAGATCCCGGAACTAAGGTTAACCAAAGCTCTGATACCAACTGTGACGATCCCAAAATCCGAGGGGCGGTATTAAGGATAATCATTGGAATATAACACATTAATCATCATAACAGAGTACAGATAATAGCAGAAACAATAAATAGAATAATTTTACATGGATATGACAGGGGAATCACAACATGTAACAATATCAGAATAGCACAGCATAGGATATAACTTAGTAAATAAAAAGGGAAGTGATCAGTCATCATCGCCTGAGGCGGAATACATACATGCAGTGAGACATAATAAGGGTATCAGTCTACATCGCCGAAGGCGGTACATATACATACAATAAGAAGTACGGAAAGTAAATCAGTCTGCATCGCCCGTGGCGGAATCATAATATAAGTACAGTAATGGCGGAAAATGTCAAAGTCGTCTCTGTGAAGTCAGCCTCGCCATGAGCCAAAATGCACTCTATGCAACAGTGCAGAGCCAAAAACAACCTGTCACCTGTGAACTAGGCTGCCCGTGTGAAAATAAGGGCACCCGCGTTTGCAAAGTGAAACAAACAACGAGTCAGTCATGGGGACTGGTATTAGGAATCTATTTAACAGTTAAACAACAGTAATAGCAAATCATAGGACCACGCCACTTTCGCGGAACGGGTTTACTCCAGTGATTGCTAATGCATTTAAAAAAAAGTAAATTCTTTAAAACAACGCAATGCTTTTAAAAAGAATGAAGCCACTATAAGACTCAAGTCCCATCACACAATGCAACGCAAGCCGGAGGATTGAGTTTTACCTTATAATGGCCAAATATGCTTGATACGTATAAAGCAAAATCAATTGATAGTATTACTAGTGCATATATGTTTCAAAAGCGAATAGCATCATAAATATCAATCATAGGCGGCATAGCTACCATCTACTATGTCGCCATACTAGTTCTACAATCGAGCCCGTTATTTCGTATTAGAAATTGGATTTCCGTCATGAGTCGAGGCAAGGGGCAAGCTCCTCTCCGCTTCGAGACATTCTAGCAAATGCCTCGGGACTACACACTCTGGGTAACCCCTGGATGCTTCAGGGCCGGTCCTCTCTTACGTTTGAGGATTAGTGTTCCTGAACACACGTTTCCCGGTCCTTACAGACCTATAATCGAGGCGCCTCGCATTCCAACAACCACAAAGGTGAAAAGTAGATATATATGTCAGGGCTGGTAAGTCACTGACACCACCATAGCTAGAAAGAAATGTCGTGCTCTCCCTGCAGTCCGTATCCCGTTTTTAACTCATACCGGAGTGTGAGGTTCGCGAATCCACGCTATACACAAAGCCAGGCCACGTAGACCGTGCTTTGATCATCATCCACAAGACTTTGCTTTGCAACAGAAGCCTTGATCACAGCATCTTGGCATGCCACATAGGCAGTCCACTCCATACGATTGATTTCCATCGATATATAACCTCTGAGCTCGTATGTCTCAGAGAAGGGCGTTAAGCAAAAGAATAAATTCTCCGCCGCCAAACAGATATATATTTAACAGAGATCAATCAGTATAGAACAAAATCCAATGTCAGACACACAGTCCATTTACAAGTCCGTTCTGGGTCTGAACGAAACCGGAGGCGTCAAATTCCTCGTATATCCGTACAATCAACACATACGTTCAGACGGCTACTACTTCCGTCCCTTTCCGGTAGCTACTCCGGTCAGGAACCTCAGCAGCGCCCATCCAACCGATACGAAGATCGTCGGTCTTGAATCGTCTTTGCATTTTCCAATTCGAATCGCTCGAGAAATTATTTGAAATGAGGGTTAGCTCGGCCTTTTCAAATAATTCACGTAATTAGAATTTAAATCGATTCTTTCCATGGTTATATTATTCGACATCCATTTTTCAGTTCTTTAGAGTTATTTTCGTGTCAACATATACAACCATCAAATATCAAACAATTCAAGCCCAATTGGTTTATTTGCAATCTATGTTGCTTATAATATTTTATAACGATTTTTCGCCATTTTTATTTATTTAAAAATGGCCATATTTAATTAAACGACGTTTCAGGTCGGGCCGTGGCACTGGCGCTGTTTTTCCCCTAATTTGTTTTACACATATCGGAAAATATAACCGTTGGATTTCTACAAAGTCTATATCAGTGGGAAGATATTCCCAAAGCGAACCCAACGGTTCCAGTTTCGTGAAAATCCGACAGTCGGATCTTCCACACTAGTCGTTTGAAGTTACGGTTTCAAAATTCGAACTGCAGCGTCGTTATTCGATTTAATTTAATTATATTTATATTTATATATAAATATAAACGATTCTGGCGCTGTTTTCCTTCAGATTTGAATTAAACATTCCGGACAATCCAACCGTTGGATTTTTACAAGGTTGGTGCCGTTGGGAAGATATTTCCAAGGTGAACCCAGCGGTTGCGGTTTCGGGAAAATCCGATGGTCGGATTTCTCGTACTAATCGTTTCAAATTACGATTCCGAAACACGAACTGCATGGCTTCGATTCCTTTTAATTATATTTATATTTATATATATAAATAAAGTTCATTATATAATTCCAACTATAGTTCATTCTATATTTTCAACTTCGTTTTCACTTCAAATATTTCACTAACGCCTTAATATTTCGAAAAATTTCGCCATAACCTCCTTTGTACGGGGAGGGGTTTGGAAATTTATTGGGCCGTGTTAGGTACCCAATAAATCCTAAAAAGCATCCACATATTTATAGTGATATATTCTGGTGTTTACGGGGGAGCATGTATAGATAATAACTCTAGAGAATAAATTCTCGTCACCCCGTTTCCGTGTGGAAATAAATAGTCCATGTGCCGTATCTAATAACTAGAGAGACGTGATTATTGTCAACTCCAGACCCGTGTGGGGTTTTTATTAATCAAGCGATTTATCGTTATATTTTATATAGTCCGTATTAGTCATCAGTTCAACCTGTAGTATAAAATCATCGCCATACAAGCCTCTCGCTCGTATGGTAAATCTTCTACCTCTTCACACAAGCTCCAATTGCTTATGTGGAATATGATGAAGTATGCTTATCGTCAAGAAGTATGCCATGTAGTGTAGTTCAAAATTAATTGTTACTATCCTATGGCGATATTTATTATTTCACACAGAATAACCAGCACTCCGCATCCAATGGCATTCACAGGAGTTGATATAAAAATAAAATTGCGCAGCCAACTCATCAAGGTTTACCTATTTGTCGGGCACGCAAATAATTTCTTTACTCTACAGCTAATCCATTTTTCCTGTTCAACACATGTATATATATGCAGAACAAAGCTAATAATAATATTTCTAGCAAACTATTATTTATTTCAACACGTGCGTATTTTTATCAAAGTGTATACATGATAAAAGAAATATTTTTATCATCAAAAATATTTATCCAACACGTGAATGTTTTTAACACTTCATATTCACAATAAAAATGTAGTTTTTATTGTTGATTCATTTTATTTTTAAAATACGATAACATTCAACACATGAATTTCAATTCGACGAACGAATTGCAACTCAACACATGAATATTCGCTATGGTTTGTATATATATAAAAATGTGATTTTTATCGCTAAAGCTATTTGTTTAAATTCAAATAATATTCAACACATGAATTTCAACTCAACGAATGAATTGCAACTCAACACATGAATATTCGCTATAGTTTGAATATATATAAAAATGTGATTTTTATTGCTAAAGCTATTTGTTTAAATTCAAATAATATTCAACACATGAATTTCAACTCAACGAATGAATTGCAACTCAACACATGAATATTCGCTATAGTTTGAATATATATAAAAATGTGATTTTTATCGCTAAAGCTATTTGTTTAAATTCAAATAATATTCAACACATGAATTTCAACTCAACGAATGAATTGCAACTCAACACATGAATATTCGCTTTAACATATGTAATTTATTTCAACGAATGAAAATTATTCTAACACATGTATATTTCAGAAAATTTCGGCAGCATAACGGCAGGGTAGTTAAAACCGGGACCGTCTCTAGTACGGCTCCTCGCTCTACCTTAAAACCTCGCGGTTTTTGACAATGGGGATCATGCATCTAGTTCGCACGCAGGCGGCATGTTTTATTTTCAATTCCACAATCCTATTCTAATTTGTTTCATCCACAAGAGGGTATTTTTCAACCACAAAGGTATTTTTCAACCACAATATCAACCACAAACAATTATTTCCAACCATTTGTCATACCATATAATATCACGTCAATCACAAGCAATAAATATCGTCCATGGTCTGTGGACGAGGGGAGTATATATATATATATTATATTATAATTCACTTGCATTTCACCACAGTTCAAAGCATATATGTTCCATTCAACGCTTGTATAATTTATACATCGCTAATATAACTTATACAACACATGTACATGAGGTATACAATGCGTATATAATTTACACTTCGCTTATATAATTTATACAATGTGATTCCATTCACACAATTCAGTTTAGATTCCTCACATTGGTTTCTGCAGTGCTAAAAATCCTAGGAAGATCAGAAAAATCCGCGGCTTCTTCTAGAATGTAGAGAGCCTCCTTGCGGTCACGGTGTCTCCTGTTTCATCGAATTTCGTTAACGAACGAAAAAGATATTATTTTTCAAAGTTTTGCAACGCTTTATAGTGTTATTTTCATTTCAGAATAATAAAGGTCGCACCTTTATTTTTGATTCGAAACTAGGGTTGAAAAATTCGTGAAATCTATCGATCGTTGCTTCGATCAGGTGGTGCCATGTGGAAGAGCTACGAACCAGCTCCCTCTCGGTGGTGGTGCGGTCCCCTTCGGTGGTCGGAGGAAGGCGGCGACTTCCTCGGCGTGGTTCAGGCGATTCAGGCGAAGGTGGAGGGCAGCGTTTGGTCGGTGTGGAGAGGGGAGGAGGGGCTGTCGAACGGCGGTGGTGGCGCGGCCTACAGGTGGCGGTGGCGGTCGGAAAATGGAAGAGAAGCACGGAGCAATGAGGAACGTCCAAATCGCCTGGCGGCTAGGGTTTCTTGCGATTTTTTTTTAAAGGAAAAATCCTATTGGTCGAAGCTTTATAGGAAATTTTAAATAGTGTTTTTACAAACGAACTCGAAATCAAACCCAACAACTGTCGCCCCTAGCTAAATACCCCCATTCCGGACACAATGGGATATGTTTCGTTGGCCAATTCGACTGTTACGGTCAGTTATTTTTCGAATTAAAATATAAAACATTCAATATTTAATTTAAACGTACATTTCAATTCGCCAAGGCCACAGACTGAATCGAAAAATTCCAGAAAAATAAATCTAGCTTTTTTTTGACGATACGGTCCTAACAAAACCAGTTTCGTCGAATTCTGAGCTCGTTTGAAAAACGGCCATTTTTAGGTCGACCCTTTTTAACAGAAATTGACCAATCACATTTTCTTTTGCCCCGCTCACATACTAGCTTAAAAAATTATGAAATTTGAAACTTAGCAATTATTTGACATCCCGGACCCAAAAAAAGTGGTCTCGTAGAATTCCGAGGTCGTATGCAAAATATCTAATTTCAAGGGCTATATATGCTATATAACGACCTTTCTGAAAATTCATTTGGCCATAACTTTTGATTCCCGTTATGAAATTTCGATTTTTCAGATTCGTTAGAAAGGTATTCATAAACAGATTTAAATATTTTCTGTTTCGCTAAAATCCGTTATATTTTCCACCCGATACAGTCAGACAAAGTTTGTATTCAAAATTTCAAACTGCAATACTATACCTAATTCTTTATTTTATTGAAATAGGCTATTTCAACTATTCAAATTCTTTGGTATTAACCAATTTTATAAATTTTAAACTGGTTCATATTTTCCGGGTTATTACAAACAGGGAGTGACTTTGGGGTTTCGTTTTGGACGATAGATTACTGTGAACGATGGAAGAAGAAGAAGGCGGCCCGTATATTTTCTTAAGCAAAGGTTAAGGCAATTATATAATTAATTATATTTATTTTACAAATTAATGTATCAATGTTTAAAATCGAATAACTTGCTCAAATCAAAACAGAATTCAACAAGGTTGATTGCGTTGGATTCGTATTTCCGAGCACTACCACATGAAGCCGACTAGGACTGATTCTGAGCATATCTAACTTTGGCCCAATTTCGAATCTGATTTATTCAGAATTTAACTGACTGTGAGAAATTTTATTCTTTTAATTTATAATTAAAATTTATTGATCGTGATGATAGTGTAATACATATGTTGTAGTATTCTGCTTATTGTTGGTACGTGACTTTATATGTGTTTGTTAGGTTCTGTAAATCTGTTAAAATTTTTATTTGTGTTAATTAATATTGGGTTAAACAAAGTCATCACCTTGTTTATTAGGATTGCTGAATCAGAAATTAACATTGGTGTTAATTAGAGAATTGGATTAAACAAATTTTTTCATTTTGATCATTAGTTCTATTGAAACCAAAATTTACATCTTTGTCAATATAAAAGAGTTTCGACAAAAGGGACATTTTTGTATATATAATAATAAAAAAGAATTATACAAAAATACACGTTTTCGTTATTAAATAAGGATTTCACAAAAATCATATTTTTGTCATTTAATAAGGATAATAGGAAAATTACATTTTAGATTAACATTTATTAGTTAATTTAAAAGGTATGTTAAAGTTTACATTTTAATTAACATTGTATGTGTTAATTTATAATGACATGAAAAGTTTTACTTTTAATTAACATTTTATTTGTTAATTAAAAAGGTATGGTAAGATTAACATTTTAATTAACAAATTGTGTAGAACTCTTTATTTACATTTTTCATCTGTAAATAAAAAGACAATTATGTGAATCGCTTTTATTTACATTTTTCATTGTAAATAAAAGTGCAAATTTTGTGAATCGCTTTATTTTACATTTTACATTGTAATCAAAAGCACATGATAGAAATTATATTTTTATAACCTTTTATATGTTAATAAAAAGAACATGATTGGAATTACATTTCTATTAATATTTTATATGTAAATAGAAAGCAAATGGTAGGGGTTACATTTTAATTGACATTTTTATGATAAATAAAAGGGTCATGATTATAAAAACACTTTTATTTACATTGTAGTTGTTGAATATAAGAACAAGATTAGAAATACACTTTGATTTATATTTTATTTGTTAATAAAAAGGATAAGATTTAGAATACACCTGTATCAATATTATTGTTAATAAAAAGGACAAGACTTGATATATATATTTTATTTGCATTTCTATGTGCAAATAAAAAGATAAGAGTGGAAATCATATTTTATTTCGCATTGTATTTGCAAATTAAAAAGGCAGAATTTAAAAATCATATTTTTATTTTCATATTATGTGTAATTAAAAAGACATTTTTTTGTAAACCATGTTTTATTTACATTTAGGTGAAAATAAAGAAAAGCAAAATTTGAAAACCATATTTTTATTTACATTTAATGTGTTAATAAAAAGGTAAAATTGGAAAATATATTTTTATTTACATTTTATGTGTAAATAAAAAGGCGAATTTAGAAAACATATTTTTATTTACATTTTATGCGTAAATAAAAGGACAAACTTATTTTATGCATTTTTATTCATATCCTCTGTGTAAATGAAAAGGCAAATTTGTAAAATCACTTTTATTTACATTTCATTCGTAAATAAAAGAGCTGAAATGAAATTTAGTATTTTTATTGTAAATTCATTACAATAAAAAGAATGGGCATTAGAGATTTTGTTTTATTTATACTTTTGTTTAAATATTAAGATTTTACGTTAAAGGATATATCTTTATGTAGTACTGTTTTGAATAAAAGTTTATGATAAAAGAACTTATTCTTTTGTTGTAACTTTGTAGACTCAAATGAAATGTTTTAGTGTCATTATATATTTAGACTTAAAAATATACAACTAGTGTTATATTAAATAAATAGATCATCTTATTTGTAATATCAATAAAGAGATATAACCTTTTATTTGGAAATTTGTTCAGTATAAAAAGATAGGACACTTAAAATTACATTTTATGTAATACCATTTTATGGAGAAAATTGTGTTTACATTTTATCTTGTCATTAGATAATAAAAATCTAGGATTACATTTTGATGTAATTTTCTTTATTTAAAAAAATTAGAGATTAAAATTTTGCATTCGTAATAGGATTGTATACAAAATAAAAGAGACACGTTATCGTTATGTTACATATTGTGTATTACACTTCCATTTAAAAGTTACCCGACTTGCTTATGTGATTGGGACGAAAATTTTCACACATCGCCCAAGTGCACAATTAATTTATTAATTGTTTGATGGATGAAACCCAACACGGGTATTGGGATGAAATTTGACACACTCTAATCCCAATATTCAGTTATATGTCAATCGATGGATTGACAGTCTGTGATGAGCGTTATTTATTTACTTTAATGCTCACATAGTTATAAATTCCACTCTGGTTGTTATTTGGATGTTTGAGAATTATTTATCATGATGGTTGATTACATGCAATATATGGTTGTTGATTGAGTCACATTGCAATAAAGAATATACTAAATAAAGGATATTTTAGAAAATATCTTAGAAAAAGAATATATTTTAGAAAAATATATTTTTATTGAAATGAACTAGTTATTAACTAGAGTAAATCATTAAATTTAGATTTAATGAAGTTTTCCAATTTGCTAATAATTGAAATTAAATTAAATTAAATTGGATTTTGGGTTTGTCGTGAATAGTGTTTTAAATAACACTGTTCTTAAACCCCGTATGAAAAGAATAATCTTTTAATTCAGATAATTAAAAGCATAATCTTTTAATTATATTTAGTAATTGAAATAAAATGAAACGTGAGTTGGGTTTAGGGTGAACCATGTTTTTAAGTGACATGTGCTCTTTAACCCGACTGACAATGAAAAATATGATTTTGAATTTATAAATCTTTTATTAAGATTTAAATGGAAATTTTCCAAAAGTAAGGTTTCCAATCTAATATATTAAATTGAAATTGAATGGAATTCAAATTAATAATAACCGAGATCAGTTTTTGTAAAAGAAGACCGATACTGCATATGGAATTTAAAAGGCTTTGCCGTTATTCCATTTATATTAATGGTCGGATACAGAAATTTATAACGATTATATATTGATTTGATTTCTGTGAAGATTCCATATTTTATAAAAGATGATTTTGGGTTTACCGTGAACTATGTTTTAAATGACATTAGTTCTTTAACCCAGTTAAGAATAAGATTTATTTCTTAAATCTAAAGAATCATTTAATAATGATTTTTGATATTTAAAACCAAATGGTGTTTTGAATAAATCTTTAAAAAGAAAGATTTAAGAGTAAATATAAAGAATTTATCTTTGACAGAATAATTTGAATATTTTATTTAAAAGAATATCCTGAATTGGAATGAGGCGTTGGATGTGTTTTTATAATACTTGATTTTTAATTATAAAAATACATGAGTTTTCGGAAAGACCGGATTTAACCCATTCCGAATAATTTCTACGACGATGAAGAGTCGAAGATGAAGACGGTGATTGAAGACCGACGATCTTCACATGGAATGGATGTGTTGCTACAGAGACCCTTATGGGAGTAGCTACCTTGAAGGGGCTTCAGTGGTGGTCGTCCGGACTATTGTTGATTGTTCGGATATGGTTTTCGCTCAGGCCCAGAGCATAAGCTAGTAAATGGATGCGTGTCTGACATTAGATTTCGTACCATGTGAATTAAATCGATTTATGTTAATGTATGTCTGTTTGGTGGTGGAGGATTTATTCTCTACTTAACACCCTGGTATATATTAATAGTGATTGATCGCATGGCGTGAATTGTCATTATGGCACACCAAGATGCAAATGATCAAGGCTTTTGTCGAAAAGCAGGGCCTTGTGGGATGATCAAAGCATAGCCTATTACGGCATAGCTTTGTGTATATCGTGACTTCGCGAGCCTCACACCTCGGTATGAGTCAAAACGGGATATGGACCGTAGGGAGTGCACACATTTCTTTCTAGCTAGTGGTAGTGTCAGTGCTTTAACACGGCCTGGCATTTTACTTATGTTGATGATGGATTTTGAGGAACCTCGGATTTTTATAGGCCGATAGTGGTCTTATTATAGGTTCAAAGGAATCGGGAAGCGTGTGTTCAGGCATAACTAATCCACTGCCGATAGGCGGGGACCGGCCCTACCGCATCCAAGGGTTCACTGCGGGGGATCCTGAGGCATTTGCTAGAGTGTCTCGAATCGGAGAGGAGCTTGCCCCTAGCCTCGACTCATGATGGAAATCCAATTTCCAATACGACCTTGCAGTTTTGATTGTAGAACTAGTATGGCGACATAGTAGGATGGGGTACTATGCCGTCTATGATTAATACATTATGATTGAATTTGTTTTTGAAATATATATACCCATAGATATACACACTAATATTAAATCCGTTTTAGCGTATCAAGCATCTTTTGACCATTATAAAGTAAAACTATATCCTCCAGTTTGCGTTGCATTGTGTGATGGGACTTGGGTCTTATAATGGTTACATTTTTCTAAAAAGCATTGCGTTGTTTAACGTTTTTACTTTATTTTATGCACTAGAAATCCAATGGAGTAAACACGTTCCGCATTAGCGGCGTGGTCCTGTGATTAGCCATATTAATTTGATAAGTTGAGTTAGATTTCTCATACCAGTCCCATGACAGACCGGTAGTTTGTTTCACTGGCAAACTCGGGTGCCCATATTTTCCACACGGGCAGTCGAGTAGCCTTTTTGCAGATATATTTACAGGATCCTGGCTTACAGCTGAAGCGGTATTCGGAAAGCTCTGTATCCGTGTATTCCTTTCAGTTATATATTTGTATTATTTTTCCATTGCTATTTAAATGTAATTTAAAACTCTGATATTATTGTATTTCCAATGTATATTATAAGTTCATACTCTGTTACATTCTTGTACTCTGATGTAATTGTTGTAATCAGCAATAAAACGTTCTTCAGTTTGTGTTCTGATGTGTGTTGTTCTCAAAGCAATCCAGGCTTTCCTTTACTGGGAAGTTTGGGTCGTTTCAGTTGGTATCAGATCTTTTGTTTACAGAGCTCGAGGACAAGACACATTAGAACCGAACGAAAGAATTCATCAGAGATTGGATTAGTAATATCCAATAAGAATAACTCGTTAGAGATGGGATCAGTAGTATCCTAGAACGAGTGTGAAGAGTATTATTTTCTTTAAAAAAAATGAAAACAAATTTAGTTTTGAAAATTTTATCTAAATATACGTATTTGAGTATATTATATTTTAATGTGGACAATGGAGTATATACAGATTTCGAATATATGAGTAATTAACGGGTATTCGAAGTTTTAATATATTGGATAGATATAGAATCACACTCTAGCCGCCCGGAGATGATTCTGGTGATAGGTGCACCATCACCAGTATTTATGTTCGAGTCTCGAAAGTGAGATTTCTATATATTTCCATTGACTGGTATGAGAAGCAAAACTTAGTTAGGACACATTGCTGTGATTTGCACTCAAAATATGATTTTGACTATATATAAAAGTTATATATATTTGAAAAGTTAATAACCTAATTGATTGCTGGTTGTGATGTTTGAAAATTAGTTTCACTAATTAAAATATTATAATGATAATTAATAAAACCAATAAATAAAATTTAATTAAGTTAGTAAATTTAACAACTTTTAGCTACGTTCTTTTTTGAGGACGAAAAGATTTTAAGTGGGGGCGATTGTAACGACCCAGAATTTGGGGCCAATTTAAAATTTTTAATTTAGAAATTTTAATGGATTTTATATATTTAAAATGATTTATTTTAAACAATAACGACTAAAAACTTATTTTAATTGAAGTTAAAATATAAGAATTTAATTTGATTATAAAAAGGAGTTTAAAACAGCACTGCAGTTTGAAAATTTGAATTCAAACTTTAACTGAATGTACAGGATTCAAAATAAATCAGAATTAAGCAAAACAAGAAATATTTAAATCTGTTTGATCATATCTTTCTAACGAATTTGAAAAACTGAAATCTCATTTTAAAAATAGAAAGTTATGTCCAGTTTAAAAGTTAGAAAAGTCGCTGTAGAATTTATATATATTTTAATATAATATATTGGCCTTAAAAATAGCCATTTTTCAAACGACCTCGGTTTTCGACGAAACCACTTTTGTTGGAACCGGAATGTCAAATTATTACTAAGTTTCAATTTTCATAACTTATCGAATTAATATGTGAGCGAGGCAAAGGAAAACGTGTTTTATCAATTACAGTCAAATTTAATCGACTTGAAAATGGCCATTTTTCAAACAGTCTCAGAATTCGACGAAATTAGTCTCGTTAGAACCGTATCGTCAAAACATAACTAGAAATAATTTTTCAGTAATTTTTAGAGTCCGTATGTGGCCCCGATAATTTATAATGTACGTTTGAATTTAATAATTAAATGATTTATAATGTAATTTAAAGAAAACATATCGTAACTGCCGATCTGGGTTACAAAACATGTTCCATTGTGTCCAGGACGAGGGTATTTAGCTAGGGGCGATACTCGTTGGGTTTGATTCGGAGTTCAAAACGATACACGGGTTAAATAGAATTAAATAAATAAAATTAAAATCAAAATACACATATAAATACACGTATTCCATCCCAAACCCTAATTCTATTCTGTAGCCGCCGCCTGATACTTAAACAATGGCTGATATTACCCTATTTTGATTCTTCAATTTCTCATAGTATCCTTCAAATTAGACTAAAGTCCTAAAGCAAATACTGAACTACTTCCTTTGGTCTTCATTTCTATACGGTTGAGATCTAAATTCATGAAGTAAATCGCTCGATTTCAGAGCCTAAACTCGCGCCGTTCACCACCATTTTCTGGCGCCACCAAGCCCCCGAGTTGTCTCGGAATTGGCGCGTGGGGAGAGGCTGGCAAGGCGGTCGTCGGTGGCATCTCAGATCGGCGGCCAGCGCAAGGAACAGGGAGTGACTTTGGGGTTTCGTTTTGGACGATAGATTACTGTGAACGATGGAAGAAGAAGAAGGCGGCCCGTATATTTTCTTAAGCAAAGGTTAAGGCAATTATATAATTAATTATATTTATTTTACAAATTAATGTATCAATGTTTAAAATCGAATAACTTGCTCAAATCAAAACAGAATTCAGCAAGGTTGATTGCGTTGGATTCGTATTTCCGAGCACTACCACATGAAGCCGACTAGGACTGATTATGAGCATATCTAACTTTGGCCAAATTTCGAATCTGATTTATTCAGAATTTAACTGATTGTGAGAAATTTTATTCTTTTAATTTATAATTAAAATTTATTGATCGTGATGATAGTGTTATACATATGTTGTAGTATTCTGCTTATTGTTGGTACGTGACTTTATATGTGTTTGTTGGGTTCTGTAAATCTGTTAAAATTTTTATTTGTGTTGATTAATATTGGGTTAAACAAAGTCATCACCTTGTTTATTAGGATTGCTGAATCAGAAATTAACATTGGTGTTAATTAGAGAATTGGATTGAACAAATTTTTTCATTTTGTTCATTAGTTCTATTGAAACCAAAATTTACATCTTTTTCAATATAAAAGAGTTTCGACAAAAGGGACATTTTTGTATATATAATAATAAAAAAGAATTATACAAAAATACACGTTTTCGTTATTAAATAAGGATTTCACAAAAATCATATTTTTGTCATTTAATAAGGATAATAGGAAAATTACATTTTAGATTAACATTTATTAGTTAATTTAAAAGGTATGTTAAAGTTTACATTTTAATTAACATTGTATGTGTTAATTTATAATGACATGAAAAGTTTTACTTTTAATTAACATTTTATTTGGTAATTAAAAAGGTATGGTAAGATTAACATTTTAATTAACAAATTGTATAGAACTCTTTATTTACATTTTTCATCTGTAAATAAAAAGACAATTATGTGAATCGCTTTTATTTACATTTTTCATTGTAAATAAAAGTGCAAATTTTGTGAATCGCTTTATTTTACATTTTACATTGTAATCAAAAGCACATGATAGAAATTATATTTTTATAACCTTTTATATGTTAATAAAAAGAACATGATTGGAATTACATTTCTATTAATATTTTATATGTAAATAGAAAGCAAATGGTAGGAGTTACATTTTAATTGACATTTTTATGATAAATAAAAGGGTCATGATTTTAAAAACACTTTTATTTACATTGTAGTTGTTGAATATAAGAACAAGATTAGAAATACACTTTGATTTATATTTTATTTGTTAATAAAAAGGATAAGATTTAGAATACACCTGTATCAATATTATTGCTAATAAAAAGGACAAGACTTGATATATATTTTATTTGCATTTCTATGTGCAAATAAAAAGATAAGAGTGGAAATCATATTTTATTTCGCATTGTATTTGCAAATTAAAAAGGCAGAATTTAAAAATCATATTTTTATTTTCATATTATGTGTAATTAAAAAGACATTTTTTTGTAAACCATGTTTTATTTACATTTAGGTGAAAATAAAGAAAAGCAAAATTTGAAAACCATATTTTTATTTACATTTAATGTGTTAATAAAAAGGTAAAATTGGAAAATATATTTTTATTTACATTTTATGTGTAAATAAAAAGGCGAATTTAGAAAACATATTTTTATTTACATTTTATGCGTAAATAAAAGGACAAACTTATTTTATGCATGTTTATTCATATCCTCTGTGTAAATGAAAAGGCAAATTTGTAAAATCACTTTTATTTACATTTCATTCGTAAATAAAAGAGCTGAAATGAAATTTAGTATTTTTATTGTAAATTCATTACAATAAAAAGAATGGGCATTAGAGATTTTGTTTTATTTATACTTTTGTTTAAATATTAAGATTTTACATTAAAGGATATATCTTTATGTAGTACTGTTTTGAATAAAAGTTTATGATAAAAGAACTTATTCTTTTGTTGTAACTTTGTAGACTCAAATGAAATGTTTTAGTGTCATTATATATTTAGACTTAAAAATATACAACTAGTGTTATAATAAATAAATAGATCATCTTATTTGTAATATCAATAAAGAGATTTAACCTTTTATTTGGAAATTTGTTCAGTATAAAAAGATAGGACACTTAAAATTACATTTTATGTAATACCATTTTATGGAGAAAATTGTGTTTACATTTTATCTTGTCATTAGATAATAAAAATCTAGGATTACATTTGATGTAATTTTCTTTATTTAAAAAAATTAGAGATTAAAATTTTGCATTTGTAATAGGATTGCATACAAAATAAAAGAGACACGTTATCGTTATATTACATATTGTGTATTACACTTCCATTTAAAAGTTACTTGACTTGCTTATGTGATTGGGACGAAAATTTTCACACATCGCCCAAGTGCACAATTAATTTATTAATTGTTTGATGGATGAAACCCGACATGGGTATTGGGATGAAATTTGACACACACTAATCTCAATATTCAGTTATATGTCAATCGATGGATTGACAGTCTGTGATGAGCGTTTTTTATTTATTTTAATGCTCACATAGTTATAAATTCCACTCTGGTGGTTATTTGGATGTTTGAGAATTATTTATCATGATGGTTGATTACATGCAATATATGGTTGTTGATTGAGTCACATTGCAATAAAGAATATACTAAATAAAGGATATTTAAGAAAATATCTTAGAAAAAGAATATATTTTAGAAAAATATATTTTTATTGAAATAAACTAGTTATTAACTAGAGTAAATCATTAAATTTAGATTTAATGAAGTTTTCCAATTTGCTAATAATTGAAATTAAATTAAATTAAATTGGATTTTGGGTTTGTCGTGAATAGTGTTTTAAATAACACTGTTCTTAAACCCCGTTTAAAAGAATAATCTTTTAATTCAGATAATTAAAAGAATAATCTTTTAATTATATTTAGTAATTGAAATAAGATGAAAAGTGAGTTGGGTTTAGGGTGAACCATGTTTTTAAGTGACATGTGCTCTTTAACCCGACTGACAATGAAAAATATGATTTTGAATTTATAAATCTTTTATTAAGATTTAAATGGAAATTTTCCAAAAGTATGGTTTCCAATCTAATATATTAAATTGAAATTGAATGGAATTCGAATTAATAATAACCGAGATCAGTTTTTGTAAAAGAAGACCGATACTGCATATGGAATTTAAAAGGCTTTGCCGTTATTCCATTTATATTATTGGTCGGATACAGAAATTTATAACGATTATATATTGATTTGATTTCTGTGAAGATTCCATATTTTATGAAAGACGATTTTGGGTTTACCGTGAACTATGTTTTAAATGACATTAGTTCTTTAACCCAGTTAAGAATAAGATTTATTTCTTAAATCTAAAGAATCATTTAATAATGATTTTTGATATTTAAAACCAAATGGTGTTTTGAATAAATCTTTAAAAAGAAAGATTTAAGAGTAAATATAAAGAATTTATCTTTGACAGAATAATTTGAATATTTTATTTAAAAGAATATTCTGAATTGGAATGAGGCGTTGGATGTGTTTTTATAATACTTGATTTTTAATTATAAAAATACGTGAGTTATTCGGAAAGACCGGGTTTAACCCATTCCGAATAATTTCTACGACGATGAAGAGTCGAAGATGAAGACGGTGATTGAAGACCGACGATCTTCACATGGAATGGATGTGTTGCTACAGAGACCCTGATGGGAGTAGCTACCTTGAAGGGGCTTCAGTGGTGGTCGTACGGACTATTGTTGATTGTTCGGATATGGTTTTCGCTCAGGCCCAGAGCATAAGCTAGTAAACGGATGCGTGTCTGACATTGGATTTCATACCATGTGAATTAAATCGATTTATGTTAATGTATGTCTGTTTGGTGGTGGAGGATTTATTCTCTACTTAACACCCTGGTATATATTAATAGTGATTGATCGCATGGCGTGAATTGTCATTGTGGCACGCCAAGATGCAAATGATCAAGGCTTTTGTCGAAAAGCAGGGCCTTGTGGGATGATCAAAGCATAGCCTATTACGGCATAGCTTTGTGTATATCGTGACTTCGCGAGCCTCACACCTCGGTATGAGTCAAAACGGGATATGGACCGTAGGGAGTGCACACGTTTCTTTCTAGCTAGTGGCAGTGTCAGTGCTTTAACACGGCCTGGCATTGTACTTATGTTGATGATGGATTTTGAGGCACCTCGGATTTTTATAGGCCGATAGTGGTCTTATTATAGGTTCAGAGGAACCGAGAAGCGTGTGTTTAGGCATAACTAATCCACTGCCGATAGGCGGGGACCGGCCCTACCGCAATAAAACGTTACATTCTTGTACTCTGATGTAATTGTTGTAATCAGCAATAAAACGTTCTTCAGTTTGTGTTCTGATGTGTGTTGTTCTCAAAGCAATCCAGGCTTTCCTTTACTGGGAAGTTTGGGTCGTTTCAAGAGCCAAGGTTATCACTCAACCTTTAGCTCTGATACCAACTGTAATGGCCCGAATTTCCGTACTCTTTGAGTTGACTAATAATACTACGCGTCCAACCCAAATTGCAAAGAAATACGAATCATTATTAGAAAGTAGTTAGAGGATGAGAAATAGAAAGAAAGAAATATTAGAATAGAAGAAAGCGAAGATCACAAACCCACAGCGGAACGAATAAAATATATTAGATAACATAAACTTTGAAATACAAATCAGTAACTGTATATACACATACCATTATCAGAGCATAACCATTATTCCTGGAACATTTATAAACACCTGTTTCCAGATACAACATAGTACATAGCAGAAAATATGATAGTCTATAGCTAAGTGGTGAAGCCTCCTGTTTCAATCTCCTCCACGTGAATCTGTAAAATCCCAACTACTTGACTGCCCGTACAAATTTTGGCACCCAAGAGTTTAGGGAAACAAACAAAATAATCTCTGGGTCAGTCATGCGACTGGTGTGAGTAAACTCCAACCATTTGTTTAACTTTTAAAAATCCTTTCGAAAGAAATGATAATCGTAAGACCGATCCACACATAAACACGGATGGTTTTTACCTTACGATAACCCAAAACATTTTGATATCAAAATCTGATGATATTATAATAATGTCTACATCAAATAAATATAAATCTAGCGGAATGCTTGCATCTCACGCTCCATATATAATATAAAATCAAAAACCGCAGGGCGCTTATTGGAGATTGGATTTCCAACATGACAAGGTATGGGACCACCTACCGATGGTGTATCTCTAGAGGCGAATACAATGGGTTCAACAAGAACGTCTTGAAACCCGGCCCTCACATGACCGACCACTCATTTTGCTTGAGTGTATCGAATGTATATCACCAACGGTTGGGATCAGCAACCGTTCCCCGAAAGGGACAACATCGATAGATTTAAAGAAGCAAATGGAATTTCTCTAGATAGGTGATTATACATCATAATGGGTGCGACCCACATAGCCATGCTGCCTGTCCGATTTTTGTCAATTCCCGGTTGTGAGGCTTAAGGTTTAAATTATCTTTCAGAATATCTGGCCACCATTCACTTTGAATGCCACATCGTCACACCCGCCAAATCACAAATTGATTTCCCCAAAAATACCACAGGTATAAAGCTAAGAGGAACGAGTTCCTCCGCCACATAACGTAAGTACGTTTGAAGAGATCAACTTACGCGATCCGTTAGATATACTCTGTCAGACATCCGTCCATTCACGTTGTCCTGGGACTGGACAAACCGAAGGCACTATTCTATAAACAAGATAGCCCTTGCATAACTCCGTCTGAAATTTTCTTCATCATATTCGATCGCAACGCTAATGTCCATACAGAGTGGTTTTCAAATACTGAATCTGATCCTGGTCTCTCCGTATTGACGACGGAAAAATGGTCAAAAACTTCCATAATCGGTGATTTATATCAAAGAAAAATATGTGTGCAAACAACGATATTATTTTCAGATGGAAGTTCTATCGATCAATCATCATTCATTTATCTCTTAATTTCACTTATCACTAATTTATTCATTTATCTCTTAAATTCACTTATCACTAACTTATTTATTTATCTCTTAAATTAACTTATCACTAATTTATTCATTTATCTCCTAAATTCACTTATCACTAATTTTCACTACCGAACCTTAACCATTCCTTAGTTAAAACTGAAGTCAATCATGTTGGGGTATAATTTACCTCTCAGACCTTAACTGAACAACACTTTTAACCTCGAAATTGTAATAACCCGGAAAATGTGAACCAATTTAAAATTTTTAAAATTGGTTATTGTCAAAGAATTTGAATAATTGAAATAGCATATTTCAATAAAATAATGAATTGGGGCTATTATGGCAGTTTGAAATTTTGAATACAAACTTTGTCTGACTGTACCGGGTGGAAAATATAACGGATTTTAGCGAAACTGAAAATATTTAAATCTGTTTATGAGTACCTTTCTAACGAATCTGAAAAATCGAAGTTTCATAACGGGAATCAAAAGTTATGGCCAAATGAATTTTCAGAAAGGTCGCTATATAGCATATATAGCCCTTGAAAATAGATATTTTGCAAACGACCTCGGAATTCGACGAAACCACTTTTGTTGGGTCCGGGATGTCAAATTATTGCTAGGTTTCAAATTTCATAATTTTTGAAGCTAGTATGTGAGCGGGGCAAAAGAAAATGTGATTGGTCAATTTCTGTTAAAATGGATCGACCTGAAAATGGACATTTTGCATATGAACTCAGAATTGGACGAAACTGGTTTTGTTGGGACTGTATCGTCAAAACAAAGCTAGATTTATTTTTCGGGAATTTTTAGAAGCAGTTTGTGGCCCCGGCAAATTAAAATGTACGTTCAAAACAGAATTTGAATGTTTTATATTTTAATTTGAAGAAAAACCGACTGTAACAGTCGAATTGGCCTACGAAACATATTTCATTGTGTCCGGGATGGGGGTAAAACGCTAAGGGCGACAGTCATTGGGTTTGATTTCGAGTTCGTTTGACAAAACCCCAATTTTTGAAATTATAAAACCACTGGCCAATCATATATTTTCTTTTATTATTTTATTTTCTGAAAATATCTCCAAACCCCATCCGCTCCAGCGATATCGACGTCCACTGTAGCTCCGTCCTTCCCCCTCATTTTCCGGCCACCACAGGCGAAACCAGGCCGCGCCACCACCTTCCCTCGAAAGCCCCTTCGCCCCTCTTCAGATCCGACCCAGTTTCGCCATCAACCGTAGCGCCACCATCGAGATCTGACGCTCCAAAGTGGGCGCGTTTGAACCGCCGCCCAGGGTCCCTACCGTCGTCGAACTGGAAGAGGCTGGTGGCGCCGGGAAGCCCTCCCCTCCGTCGTCGACGTCCAACAACCTGATCTACCTATCGAGCAACGGATCGAGCGAAAAATCAAAACCTAAATTTGAGCAGGTTTGAAAACTAACGGGTTGTTTAATTTTGAACTGTTTTTACACTATAAATCGTTGCAAACTTGTAAAAATCGTATCTTTTTCATTCGTTAACGAAATTTGATGAAACAGGAGACACCGTGACCGCGAGGAGGCTCTCTACCATCTAGCAGAAGCGGCGGATTTTTCTGATCTTCCTACGATTTTTAGCACTACAAAAACCAATGTGAGGAATTTAAACTAAATTGTGTGAATGGAATCGTGCTGTATAAATTATATAAGCGAAGTGTAAATTATATACGCATTGTATACCTCATGTACATGTGTTGTATAAGTTATATTAGCGATGTATAAATTATACAAGCGTTGAATGAAACATATATGCTTTGAATTGTGATGAGATGCAAGTTAATTATAGAAATAATATATATATATACTCCCCTCGTCCACAGACCATGGACGATATTTATTGCTTGTGATTGACGTGATATTATATGGTATGACGAATGGTTGGAAATAATTGTTTGTGGTTGATATTGTGGTTGAAAAATACCTTTGTGGTTGAAAAATACCCTCTTGTGGTTGAAACAAATTAGAATAGGATTGTGGAAATGAAAATAAAACATGTCGCCTGCGTGCGAACTAGATGCATGATCCCCATTGTCAAAAACCGCGAGGTTTTAAGGTAGAGCGAGGAGCCGTACTAGAGACGGTCCCGGTTTTAACTACCCTGTCGTTATGCTGCCGAAATTTTCTGAAATATTTATGCGTTAGAATAATTTTCATTCGTTGAAATAAATTACATATGTTGAAACCAATATTCATGTGTTGAGTTGAAATTCATTCGTTGAGTTGAAATTCATGTGTTGAATATTATTCGAATTTAAACAAATAGATTTAACGATAAAAATCACATTTTTATAAATATACAAACTATAGAGAATATTCATGTATTGAATTGCGAATGAATTCATGTGTTGAATATTATTCGAATTTAAACAAATAGCTTTAGCGATAAAAATCACATTTTTATATATATACAAACTATAGAAAATATTCATGTGTTGAGTTGAAATTCATTTGTTGAGTTGAAATTCATGTGTTGAATATTATTTGAATTTAAACAAATAGCTTTAGCGATAAAAATCACATTTTTATATATATACAAACTATAGAGAATATTCATGTGTTGAATTGAAATTCATTAGTTGAATTGAAATTCATGTGTTGAATGTTATCGTATTTTAAAATAAAATGAATAGACAATAAAAACTACATCGTTATTGTGAATATGAAGTGTTAAAAACATTCACGTGTTGAATAAATATTTTTGATGATAAAAATATTTCTTTTATCATGTATACGCTTTGATAAAAATACACACGTGTCGAAATAAATAATAGTTTGCTAGAAATATTATTATTAGCTTTGTTCTGCATATATATACATGTGTTGAACAGGGAAAATGGATTAGCTGTAGAGTAAAGAAATTATTTGCGTGCCCGACAAATAGGTAAGCCTTGATGAGTTGGCTACGCAATTTTATTTTTATATCAACTCCTGTGAATGCCATTGGATGCGGAGTGCTGGTTATTCTGTGTGAAATAAACATCGCCATAGGATAGTAACAATTAATTTTGAACTACACTACATGGCATACTTCTTGACGATAGGCATACTTCATCATATTCCACATAAGCAATTGGAGCTTGTGTGACAAGGTGGAAGATTTACCATACGAGCGAGAGGCTTGTATGGCGATGATTTTATACTACAGGTTGAACTGATGACTGATATGGACTATATAAAATATAACGATAAATTGCCAGATTAATAAAAACCCCACACGGGTCTGGAGTTGACAATAATCACGTCTCTCTAGTCATTAGATACGGCACATGGACTATTTATTTCCATACGGAACGGAGTGACGAGAATTTATTCTCTGGAGTTATTATCTATACACGCTCCCCCGTAAACACCAGAATATATCACTATAAATATGTGGATGCTTTATAGGATTTATTGGGTACCTAACACGGCCCAATAAATTTCCAAACCCCTTCCCGTACAAAGGAGGTTATGGCGAAATTTTTCGAAATATTAAGGCATTAGTGAAATATTTGAAGTGAAAACGAAGTTGAAATTAACGAATGAACAATATTTGAAGTTATAGAATGAACTATATTTATATATATAAATATAAATAGAATTAAAAGGAATCGAAGCCGTGCAGTTCGTGTTTTGGAATCGTAATTTGAAACGATTAGTACGAGAAATCCGACCATCGGGTTTTCCCGAAACCGCAACTGCTGGGTTCGCCTTGGAAATATCTTTCCAACGGCACCAACCTTGTAAAAATCCAACGTTTGGATTGTCTGGAATGTTTAATTCAAATCTAAAGAAAAACAGCGCCAGAATCGTTTATATTTATATATAAATATAAATATAATTAAATTAAATCGAATAACGACGCTGCAGTTTGAATTTTGAAACCGTAACTTCAAACGACTAGTGTGGAAGATCCGACCGTCGGATTTTCACGAAACTGGAACCGTTGGGTTCGCTTTGGGAATATCTTCCCACTGATATAGACTTTGTAGAAATCCAACGGTTAGATTTTCCGATATGTGTAAAACAAATTAGGGGAAAAACTGCGCCAGTGCCACGGCACGACCTGAAATGTCGTTTAATTAAATAGAGCCATTTTTAAATAAATAAAAATGGCGAAAAATCGTTATGAAATATTATAAGCATCATAGATTGGAAATAAACCAATTTGGCTTGATTTATTTGATATTTGATGGTTGTATGTGTTTGGCACGAAAATAACATTAAAGAACGTAAATATGGATGTCGAATAATATAACCATGGAAAGAATTGATTTAAAAATCTAATTACGTGAATTATTTGAAAAGGCCAAGCTAACCCTCATTTCAAATAATTTAGCGAGCGATTCGAATTGGAAAATACAAAGACGATTCAAGATCGACGATCTTCGTATCGGTTGGATGGGCACTGCTGAGGTTCCTGACTAGAGTAGCTACCGTGAAGGAACGGAAGTAGTAGCCGTCTGAACGTATGCGTTGATTGGATGGATATACGAGGAATCTGACGCCTCCGGTTTCGTTCAGACCCAGAACGGACTTGTAAATGGACTGTGTGTCTGACATTGGATTTTGTTCTATACTGATTGGTCTCTGTTAAATATATATCTGTTTGACGGCGGAGAATTTATTCTTTTGCTTAACGCCCTTCTCTGAGACGTACGAGCTCAGAGGTTATATATCGATAGAAATCAGTCGTATGGAGTGGATTGCCTATGTGGCGTGCCAAGATGCTGTGATCAAGGCTTCTGTTGCAAAGCAAAGTCTTGTGGATGATGATCAAAGCACGGTCTACGTGGCCTGGCTTTGTGTATTGCGTGGATTCGCGAGCCTCACACCTCGGTATGAGTTAAAAACGGGATAAGGACTACAGGGAGAGAACGACGTTTCTTTCTAGCTATGGTGGTGTTAGTGACTTACCAGCCCTGACATTTATATCTATTTTTCACCTATGTGGTTGTTGGAATGCGAGGTGCCTCGATTATAGGTCTGTAAGGACCGGGAAACGTGTGTTCAGGAATAATAATCCTCAAACGTAAGAGAGGACCGGCCCTGAAGCATCCAGGGGTTAACCAGAGTGTGTAGTCCTGAGGCATTTGCTAGAATGTCTCGAAGCGGAGAGGAGCTTTCCCCTTGCCTCGACTCATGACGGAAATCCAATTTCCAATACGAGATAACAGATTCGATTGTAACTTATATATGGCGACATAGTGGCATGGGACGCTCATGTCGCCTATGATTGATATTTATGATGCTATTCATTTTTGAAACATATATGCACTAGTAAATAGTAATAATACCAAATGATTTTGCTTTACACGTATCAAGCATATTTGGCCATTATAAGGTAAAACTCTATCCTCTGGCTAGCGTTGCATTGTATGATGGGACTTGAGTCTTATAATGGCTTCATTTTTTTTAAAAAGCATTGCGTTGTTTTAAAGAATTTACTTTGTTTTAAATGCACCAGCAATCACTGGAGTAAACCCGTTCCGCGAAAGTGGCGTGGTCCTATGATTTGCTTATTACTGTTGTTTAACCGTTAAATAGATTTCTCATACCAGTCCCCATGACTGACTCGTTGTTTGTTTCACTTTGCAAACGCGGGTGCCCTTATTTTCACACGGGCAGCCTAGTTCACAGGTGATAGGTTGTTTTTGGCTCTGCACTGTTGCATAGAGTGCATTTTGGCTCATGGCGAGGTTGACTTCATAGAGATGACTTTGACATTTTCCGCCATTATTGTACTTATATTATGATTTCGCCACAGGCGATGCAGACTGCTTTACTTTCAGTACTTATTATCGTATGTATATGTATCGCCTTCGGCGATGTAGACTGATACCCTTATTATGTCTCACTGCATGTATATATTCCGCCTCTGGCGATGGTGACTGATCACTTTCCTTTTATTTACTAAGTTATATCCTACGTTGTGCTATTCTGATGTTGTTACATGTTGTGATTCCGCTGTCATATCCATGTAAAATTATTCTATTTATTGTTTATGTTATTATCTGTTCTCTGCTATGATGATTTATGTGTTATATTCCGATGATTATCCTTAATACCGTCACACGGATTTTGGGATCGTCACAGAAATGGTCAGAGCTCACAACTTTAAACAAAAGCTTGCTTACACGACTCTCGGATTCAATCTAAGAACACACTTTGCAGAAAATATTGAATATAATGGTAGCGTTATAATCGCTGTTTCCAAATCTTTAATTTACAAAACATTGCTTTTAACAACAGTGTTACAATCGTTGTGTAATATTATAGAACATTTATTATAACAATAGCATTAATCGCTGTTTAGATTTACAATGTTTATTATAATGACAGCTTTAAAAATCACTGTTTGGATATATAAAACATTTATTATGATAGTAGCATTACAATTGCCGTTTAGATTTCACAAACATTTTAATAAAGTTCGACATTGTCGAATTCTAAGTATAAGCCCTTGGATTGAGCTTAATTTATTTAGATTCCAATCTTTGGGGTGAAACCCATCGTTTCCCTTTGGAAACAATCTCCCGCTTCCTTCCTCATTTAATTTCCCTTTTGAATTCATATTTCATATTCTCAAAATTTTCCATATAATTATACCCATTTACGAAATACTTGCTTTATCTTTATTCACTTCAAACGTGAATATCATTCCTTTCATAAAATCAAATCAGTGGATGATATTACAATCAAATTTCCTTTCATACTTTATTTTTTTAACCTTTCATACAAAATATCTTTTTATTTCCAAACATTTATAATCTCATTTTTTTTTCCAATCATTTAAAAACCTCTTTCAAAATTTCCTTTATAATTTTCTAAGTTCAAGACTCATTTCAAATATTGGTTTCAAAACCATTTTTCCCTTTTCCATATAAGTTCAAATTTGAATTTATTTTTCAATTTAAATAACACACTTAATTTATACTCTCATTTATAAATAATTTACTTGTTTCTTCATTAACATGTTTTTAAATTTCAACCCTATTCGTAATTACACTTCTATGTTTCTGAAATAAATTTCCTTTTTAAAACTCAACTTTCATTTTCTATTTTCGAAAATATTTTACGGTATATAAATACCAAGTTTCTAGGGCCAGTGTAATTCAAACACATCATAACTAATAATGGATTATATCACATCATATAACATAACAAATGAAAACAGTAATAAAATTATTGAGGAATCCAGTTGGATCCCTCCAACCTGTTTCCCTGTATCCACAGATGTTAATTTACATCAGCAGTAGAAATTTCACATCCAATATGAAATGTAATGGTGAACAGAATTACTAAACGATTAATGATATAGCTATATCAATCAATTCAACCAATTTACCAACCAAGCAACCATTGCATAGCATAAAACTTAAAACTCGTTTATATAAAAATATAAATGAAGCAGAGTTAGTGAGTTTACTCACCTTGTTTGCAGCGGACGATTCTGCTTTTGTTTTATACAATTTCAAATAGCCATTTGAAATTATATAAAATTTCGGTTGTTTCTGAATCCTTTCAAACTAGTCTGATAGCATATCGTTTCCCAAGACGATTCCATCGACGCCTGTTTTACTGAATTCTGGTAAGGAATGCAATATATATCGCAGTTATAAGTTCATTTACGAATTAACTTAATATATTTTACTAATTAAAATTATAAACTTTAGTTACCCTTATAACGTAATTTCCGCAGTATACCATCTTCCCCACCCACCTAATAAAACTCGCTTCCTTCACAAAAGCCATTGGCATTACCGTGATTTTCATACCTTGTTCCTCTTCTCCTCGCGCCGATTTTAGCAACCGATAACACCAGCACACTACTCGCTAAAATCTCCATCCCCAGGTCATTGACACGCCAAACAACACATGATTCCCTTTACTGTTGCCTCAAGAAATAAATCCCGAATTAATTCCTATGGTTTCGGACAAAAATATCAACCAACATTACGTCAAACCCCATAAATTAAACCTTCCCTTAATCTTCTATTAAAGTCCTCCTTCCCTTTTTACTATTAACGCACAGTCATCAGCCCATAAAACTTCAACCATTTTAACTAATCTCCCTTTTTAATCCATCGCTCCTCACTTTCAATTGCTATCAACACAGTATCCCTAAACCTTGGTCTTCCCTCACCTCGCAACTCCCACTCCACTTCACTGTTCAACGAACATCCCTCACCACTGTGCTTTAATAATTCAATCAAGTAAACCAAAATGGGATCCCACTCTTTTGATCATAAACTTCCACAAACTTCGGTCAACGGCCTCGCCTCCGACATCAGAGTTCACGACCACCACTTTTGAAGTCCAATGATCTCTGTCGCTCCAGTATTTCCCAGCCTTGGGCGCTTGGTGACATTTTCTTTTTTTTTTTTCTTTTTTTTTTTTGAAACTAGGAAACTTGCGATCGAACCATCCCAGACTTAAAGTGAATGAAGTTCTCAAATTAATCATTTCAAAGAACCAAGGATGGAAGGATTTCATGAAGTATTTATTTTGTTATGATCTTTTCAAAGTTAGAGTGATTACTGGAAAATAAGAAACGAGAAAAGGTTAGGAAACGAGAAAGGTTGTCGAAATGAACTTGGGGATTACAGATTCTTATTTGATTTTGTAAGAATTCTTGAATACATTTCTTTTTTTTTATTTCCCATTTTTAACTTGCTGTGTAAATGAAAGGAGTGGAAGGAAAATGCTTCGTATTTATATACTTGATTTCCTTGTCACGCATGGGTACAAGGTTTGGAGAGCACGGAATAAAACTTGGCAAACACGGTGTCCCATGTCTTGGCATACACGGAATTGAGATGGCGTGAAAGACACGGTGTTGAAATAGCTTGAGAGGCACGTACTGAGTGTACATGTAGCTGTAGGCATGTGCTCTTTCCTTTTTATTATATAAAGCTTACAGAGAAAGGTAAAATGTATTGATGCATCATGGTAATACTTACGCAATGAAACCGAGGGTATAAATTGTATACTTGTTTAGATATTGACAACCGTAACTAGGAGCTATAAATAGATGTGCATATTTACATGCAGTAATAATTCATACCTTAACTTGATTGTATTTAACAAATGGTAAGCATCAATTGTCTTATCCCCTTCTCAAATCAAAACCTTCTTAGTACGACAACCGTTCTAAAATATGAAGAATGATACAAACTGATTAACCGTAGACTATAGAATGTATATTTGTATTTAAAGTTTTATGCGGAATATGTTATACGGAATTTCATTTATCTACAGACTGCTACGGACAAAAATAAGAGCACGGTCGTATCCAGCGAGGTACCACTATCTCAAAAATATAATAATATCGGTAGTTTAACTTATATTATGAAACCACAAAATATTGATATAGGATGCAAAATACTCCAAATAAAAAGTTGCATATTTAATTAATTAAAAATTATAGTAAAATTATAAAAATTAAATTATAACTACGCCTCAAAAGAATCCTGTCCAAATTCAAGACCGATATTTAAATATATTTAAATAACCATTATGGCTTATATACGATTTCATAGCGACTTTCTGAAAATTTGATTTGGACGTAATTCACAATATATAAGGCGAAATATCGATTTTTCACTTCCATTAGAAAAATATAATCAAATAGATCCCAACGTTTCTTTTTTCAAAGAAATCTGACTTATAACGAATCATGTATACCCAGTTGAAGTTTAAACCGTAAATTACGAACTACCGCGACTATTTCGAGTTCTTATTTAAATTTAATTATAAATTATACGTTCAACTTCGTTTTGATTAATAAATTTCATATAAATTCCTATATATAATTCAAATAAAATATTTGAAATAAATTTAAATATTTAGAATTCAACGGCTAAAAATCCGGGTCGTTACAGTGTACATGCAGCAGTGTCAAGCCTGTACATGCAGCAGTGTCCAGCTTTAATTTATTCTATCTCTGGATTCATCTTTTGGTTTTGGCGAAAAGTGAAGTATGAAAGTGCTGCATGTACTCAATCTTTATTTTATCTTTGGGTTTATATGACAACTTGAATTTTATTATGAATTATTTATGTAGTCTTTACTCAACAAAGAGTTTATAGGGACCTTTTGCTATTCCTCATTCAACATAAATCTAGCCTATAATTAAAAAAAAGGAAAATTTACATTTAGCCCTCTTCTGAGAATTTATAATGGATATAAATTGCTGGTTTAGGCCTCATTTGGGTATAAACTTCTGTTGCCTCCTAAAATTAACTTCAATGGCCAAAAATCAAAATTTTCCTCTGAAATTAACTTCAATTTCGTCCTCTTATTGTCAACCGCCTCGTACTAGTAAGTTTGCCTAACTCTGTTGTATAAAGTTTGTGTATGTTTAAAATTAAACTTGTGATTAAAGTTCAAGTTATCCATATTTAGTTGTGTATCTTAACTGACTACAGACTATGAAGCAGACGAAGTGTGACCAAGCTGAAGAATTTACTCGGTGATCCACTAGGCGATGCATCTTAGCTCACGGACCTATTCGGGCTTTCATGCATTAATAGCTTTATTCAAGAGACAAATGTTGCTTCACTTAACATAATGAAATTTGCAAGTACTTGCAGTTCAACAATTTACTTTGAAGCAACTTGTACTATCTTTGAAACAAACCGTGTAGTGTAGGCTATATACATTTGTGCTGGTGTAGGGAAGTGTTTTCCTAAGGTTATCTCTTTTTTGTTTGCTACAATGGAAAAACAGATAACCCCATGAAAACATTTCCTATGTACAACAACACAAATATATATTACTTGCACTACACAGATTGCTTCAAATATAGTAAAGGTTGCTTCAAAATAAATTGCTGAACTGCAAGGTGTTGCAATTTCCATTACGTTAAGTGAAGTAGCATTTGTCACTTGAATAAAGTTAATAAGCATGAAATCCCAAATAGGTCCGTGAGCCAAGATGCATCCACCTAGTGGATCACCAAGTAACGTCTTAACCAGAAATTAAGTACGTAAAAACCTTCAGCTTGGATATGTTATGTTCGATATGCACCTCGGACACGTTGTTGCTATGTTCATTATGATATTTGGATGTGTTATTTTTATGTAATTCGGATATGCTATTGTTATGTAATTCGGGTATGTTATTGTGGATGGAAAATATTGTGGATATGGAACTTTAATTACATATCGCTACAGCTCGACAACAAGGAAGACATGCACATGTGAAATAGGTCAATCCTCACGCTTCAGGTGTGCGGATCGTGCTCCATCTTCACGCTCCAAGTGTGGGGATCGTGGTCCTTCCCCACGGTCCGAGTGTGGGGATCGTGGTTCTACCCCACGGTCCGAGTGTGGGATCGTGGTCATACCCCACGGTCCGAGTGTGGGATCGTGGTCATACCCCACGGTCCGAGTGTGGGGGTGCGATCTGATCCTAGGGGTCGTGGTGTGGGGATGCGATCCGATCCTAGGGGTCGTGGTGTGGGGATGCGATCCGATCCGGTCCAAATCCCTGCAACTTTCCCAGCGAGCTATTTACGCCATACGACGACGTTTTCGACCAATCTAACTTTTCTAAACAATCACAAAACATTCCAAACAGTCATAGCAACATATAAAATCGACCATAAACACCAAAACAACAATATAACATGTCAAAATGGATCAAACATAGCCAAAACCCCATATTTTCCCTTAAGCATGTTTAGGTGAAACTTATGATATGATTAGCGAAACTTAACCAAATTAACCCAAATTCATATCAGAGGTCTAAAACATCATTCCGAATTTTATAAACATTTTTCCAGAATTTTATCATGTTTAAATTCGCTAATTAACACTAATCACCCCTAATTAGCCATAATTAGTGCAAAACTATGCAAATCACTCACCTTAGCCACAAATAAACTAAGATCTGAAATAAATCTCTGATTTGATGTGAATCTCAATGCTAAACAGCAGCTCCAATGTTGATTTGGTGTAGATCTTCCTTGATTAGGGGTTGCTAAGCCAAATCTTTGACCAAAAGGTGATTTGGAGGTGATTTAGAGGTTGGAGGCCATTTTTAGGGTTTCTTGATGATAAGTGGAGGCTAGAAAACTGAAATGGAATGATCCTCTATCTCATTTCAGCCTCCCCATAACCCTAATCCCGAAATGGGTTATGGGCTTATCCACTAATCACCCGATTTGGCCCGGTTAAGCAGTTTTTCACCCTCCAAACCTTATTTCAGCCATATCTCCCAAACGGTAAGTCCGTTTGGCTATTATGACCACTCTACGGAAAGGTAAACCATCAAACGAATCCAATGGAAGTGGTTTCAGGTCAAAATTCCTTTCCAATCAAAAGTTATTGCCAAAACAGTACCAACTAAGGGCAAAATGGTCATTTAAAAATCGACAAAAATCATGAACATGGGAAATGGCTCTAATGGATGTTTCCCAAAGTTACATGACCATACGACTTCATACGGGAAAGAAATAAATATTCTACAATCCTATGATGTGTAGAATACGGGTCGTTACACTCTCCCCCCCTTAAGAAATTTCGCCCTCGAAATTCCCTAATCCAAACACACACAAAGGTCCCGCATGCCTATCAACCATAAAACAACCATCAAACATGGAAAACAAGTAAAATAAGTCTATCCTAGCATGCGGAATAACTAAATCGCAAAGTAAATCTTACCAGGCAAAGAGTTCTGGATATGCCTTCCTAATGCTCTCCTCTGTCTCCCAAGTACAATCATTCTCGTCCTCGCCCCACTGAACCTTGACTAGCCTCACCGCCTTCCTTCGAAGTTGCTTCGTATCGTGCCCCACAATACGAATCGGCTTGCGGTTCCCAACCGTCTCAGGTTCTACTTCGAAGTCCTCTAACTGATCAGGTGAAATAGTCATATCTGAGTCGTGAACGAACTTCCTTAGTTGGGAAACATGAAACACATTGTGAACTCCCGCCATTTTCTCTGGTAAGCCAACTCTGTATGCCAAATTCCCGACTAGTTCAAGAACAGGGAATGGGCCAACAAATCTTTGTGCCAACTTGCCTCTCCTGCCAAATCGTATCACGCTCTTCAACGGAGAGATCTTGACAAACACCAAGTCACCAACGGAGAATTTCAAGTCTCTTCTCCTCTTATCAGCATAACTCTTCTGCCTATCTTGGGCAGCTTTCATTCGTTGCTGAATGATCTTAATCTTATCCGAAGTTTCTCTCACCACATCTGGTCCAAGCACAAACTTCTCGCCAGTCTCTATCCAACATGATGGTGAGTTGCACGGTCTTCCGTACAAAGCTTCATATGGAGCCATACCAATACTGGATTGGTAGCTATTATTATATGCAAACTCTACTAGATGCAAATGGTCATCCCATGATCCACCAAAATCAAATATACACGCTCTCAAGAGATCTTCCAATATACGATTCACCCTCTCCGTCTGACCGTCGGTCTGAGGATGATATGCGGTACTGAGATGTAATCCTGACCCTAGAGCCTCTTGTAAGCTCTTCCAAAACCCACTAGTGAACAATGGGTCTCGGTCACTCACAATGCTTTTGGGTACTCCATGAAATCTCACTACCCACTTCATATACAATTCTGCCAACTTGGCTGCCGTTCTGGTCGATTTGACTGGTATAAATCTTGCGCTCTTAGTCAATCGATCCACAATTACCCAAATGCTATCATACCCCGATCTAGTCCTTGGTAGGCCATCGATGAAATCCATCGAGACTTGCTCCCATTTCCATTCGGGAATTTCTAATGGTTGCAACAACCCACTAGGTTTCTTTTGCTCAGCTTTAACGAGCTGGCAATTCATGCATTTGGATATAAACTTCCCAACGTCTCTTTTCATCCCTTCCCAGTAGTAAGTCTGTCTCATGTCTCGATACATCTTATTACCACCGGGATGTATAGTCAGTTTTGAGTGATGACATTCTCTAAGCACTTCATCTCTCAAACCATTCACGTTGGGCACAACTAGTCTTCCATTCTTCCGAAGCCATCCATCTCGATCAAGCCCATATACATTCATCTCCTCATCGATACCCATCTCTAACTTGGAGATGATTTCCAATAGGTTAGGATCGTTCCTCTGGCTGGAACCAATCCGCTCTATCAAAGTGGGTCTGATCGTCAAACTAGCTAGCATAACTGGATCCAATTCGCACTTTGGTCTGAAATCAAACCCCGCGATATACTCCAGTTGCTTCCACTCAAGAAACATTGCCCCTAAACTGGCATGTCTCCTACTCAAGGCATCGGCTACCGCGTTACCCTTCCCAGGTGTGTATGCGATATCAAAATCATACGAAGCCAAGAACTCTAACCATCTCTGCTGACGGAGATTCAGATCTTTCTGAGAGAAGAGATACTTTAACGATTTATGATCGGTAAACAATTCAAATCTTTCTCCCAAGAGATAGTGTCTCCACATCTTCAGCGCAAATACAATCGCTGCCAATTCCAAATCATGGGTAGGATACTTCTTCTCATGCGGCTTTAGCTGTCGACTAGCATAAGCTACAACCCTACCTCCTTGCATCAATACAGCACCCAGTCCGGTATCACAAGCATCCGTGTATACCGTCATCTCTTCATTCCCTTTAGGAATGACTAACACTGGCGCACGCGTCAACATCTCCTTTAGACTCTTGAAGGCATCCTCACACACTCCGTCCCAGACGAAGGACTGATTCTTCTTAGTCAACTGAGTCAACGGTGTTGCTATCTTGGAGAAGTCCTGGATAAACTTACGATAATATCCAGCTAATCCCAAGAAACTTCTTACATCTGTTGCATTCTTGGGTGTAGGCCAATCCTGTACCGTAGCCACCTTCGCAGGGTCCACGGCAATACCACTCTCGGAAACAACATGACCCAAGAATCTCACTTACCTTCTCCAAAAGTGACAATTAGAGAATTTCGCTTTCAATTGGTGTTTCCTCAACACCTCCATCACTATCCTCAAGTGTCCCTTGTGTTCCTCCTCTGTCCTTGAGTAAACAAGGATATCATCCACGAACACAAGAACAAACTTATTCAACTGATCTCTGAATACTCGATTCATAAGATCCACAAAATAGGCTGGTGCATTGGTTAACCCAAATGGCATGACCAACCACTCATAAAATCCAGACGGCGTCCTAAATGCCGTTTTCGGAACACTCTCATCTGCTACCCTAAGCTGATGAAATCCTGTCGCGAGGTCCAACTGGGAGAACACTCTAGCTCCTTCCAGTTGATCAAACAAATCATCTATCCGTGGTAGAGGATACTTATTCTTCCTCGTCACCTTATTCAACTCGCGATAGTCCACACACAAACGAAGGGAACCATCTGCCTTAGTGGCAAACACAACTGGTGCTCCCCACTCGGAGACACTCCTTCTAATAAATCCCTTCTTCAAAAGATTGCTGACTTGCACCCCGAGCTCTCGCTGCTCCCTTGGTGCCATACGACGAAGTGGCATCACTATAGGTCTGGCATCTTTCACTAAATCAATACGGAACTCAATCTCTCGGTGTGGTGGAAGCCCGGTCACCTCCTCGAAGACGTCCAGATACTGGCCAACCACGGGCACATCTGACAACTCATCCTGCGGGATGTCGAGGGAATTTACAAAACTAGCCATAACCCCATCACTAGGTAGACTACCAAACACTACCCTCCGCCCATCATCCGCCCTCACTGTCACCAAAAAGCCCTCACAGTCTACCACCACCCCGTATCTTTGGAGCCAATCGACTCCCAATATAATGCCATACCCAGTAAAGCCCAAAACAAAGCAATCACATACAAACATACATCCATGACTCGATAAGACCAAATTCCTGCAAATCATACTAAGGCTAGTCGAACCACCAATCGGGTTCGTCACAACCAATGGTCTATCGACTATCTCGGGTTCCAGTCCCAACCTATCTACCAGGTCACTAGATATGAAGGAACGGGAAGCCCCAGTATCAAACAAAACTCGAACTGGTACATCATAAATAGAAAGCATACCTTGAATAACAACATTCTTTCCTTTCTCCGCCGCAGTTGGGGCATTCGACGAAGAAGGAACAACATCAATAGCATATGCTTTCACAATCTGCTTCTCCTTAAGAGGTTGCGGACACTTATCCTTATGATGTTCCACTTGACCACAGTTGTAGCACTTCCTTTCCGCTGGCTTGGCCCGACATTCTTTAGCATAATGGCCCTTCTTACCACAGCTGAAGCACTCAACCTCCTTCTTGATCTTTTTCTGGCCACCCTTAGATTGGTCCTGCTTCCTCTTATTCTGAGAGTTATTCTTGCCTCCACCGCCTGCTTGCGGCTTTGGCCCTTCTGCAGATGCAGCCTCAGTCTTTGACTTAGGGTAAAGACTCTCTGATCTCAAAGCTTTCCCCACGATCGATTCAAAAGTCTCATCGATGTGGTTGATAAGCCTTTCCCCCAAGTATCCGTCCAAACCAGTAATGAACTTCTCATTCTTCTTCTCAGGAGTGTCAATAAGAGACAGTCCATACTTCGACAAAGTGTCGAACTCAGCAATATAGTCAGAAACTGCCCTACCATTCTGCTTGAGTTCCAAGAACCTCTTGAACAATACTGACTTCTGGGAAGCTGGAATAAACTTCTCGCTAAAGCGAGCCTTGAACTGAACCCAAGTAACCTGATCCTCTGGAGTAGCTGTTCTAATGGCATTCCACCAATTCATCGCTCGCCCTTGCAGCTGACGAGACGCTAGCCTTCTCTTCATCGCATCCTCAAGACCCAAGTCATCAAAGATACGATCACAGCTATCCATCCAATCTTGAACATCTGTGGCCGACTCCGTCCCGTGGAATGGCTTCCCACCAAGGTTAGTGTAATCCTTGCACAACTTGGCGAAATCGACCCTAGGCGCCTGCACTACTGGGCCAACACCAACTCCGGGATTGGGAACTGCCCCTTGAACTTCTCTAAGCATGTCTCTCATGAGGTTAGTAAACATTGCCCTCATGTCAGCGGCATTCCCTTGGTTGGTCCCTCTACCAGCACCCCTCGTGTCTCGGCTCATCGTCAATCTGAAAAAGGGAAACGATTAACGACCCCATAGTGGTGCTAGTGCAGTGCGGCTTCATTCTTATACTACTAATAGTATATATATATACATAGCTTTTGAAAACCAAAGTAATCACAAATACGCGCTCTCATATACGTACTAACTCTCCCTAGTGTCTTTCCCTAGGTTAACTACGCAACCTAGAGCTCTGATACCAAGTGTGACGGCCCGCCCCGCACCAACCGACATTTACTCCAAAGGTGCGCTGTACACATGTCCAGTTAGCACGGAACAGATCGTCAGAAGGAAAAGGAAGAAGAAAATGAACATACGAGAACCTGTAGAATGTCTCACAGCGCATAGAACAAAATATAATAATAACATATTTGACATAAAACAGGAGAGACAGTGCATAAGCTGAAAACCAGAACTGAGCATCATAGCAGCGGAAATCCAAAATATAGCTTATTACAACTTTTCAAACTGTCTCAAAGCAAAAGTAAGATAAATGAGGTGCACTACTAATGCCCAAGTAGCGACCACCAACGACACAGGGAGAATGTGTATATATATATCATACGTGGAAGCCTCCTGCCCGCCTCCGAATCCGCTACTCGCGCATCACCAGCTAACCTGTCTCTAGTCTGCTCGTGTGAGCACCCAGAGTAATAAGAGGAGACATAAAACTCTGGGTCAGACATAAAGCCTGGTATGAGCGATAAGCATCTAAAGTGAACAATAACAGGTAGACTAAAACATACCTGAACCTGGACCTGCAACCAAAGAGTTAGCACTACATACTGTACAACACTCTAAGGTATCATATCAAACAGTGTAAGGATACGGAGGTGGGGGAGGTGTGCATGTCATAATAATGGCAAACAATCAAACATAGCATCCATCCTCATATCTCTCACTCAGTGCGTAAAGCATACGATATTCACCACTTCGATCACCCAACATACCTTGCTACGATCACTCTGCCCCATGAAGTCATAAATGGCTTCACTGCACTGATAACGTAGCCGCTAATTCCTCGCTATGTCCACTTGCCCCATGGAGTTATTCACCCCATCTGCGCTGGCTCATAGCCTTACCAATCCTTACTATGTCCACTCTGCCCCATGGAGTCGCAATGACCCCACTGCACTGGCTCATAGTCTTACTACGCATCACCTTGCCCCTCGGGTCATAATGACCCTACTGCACTGATAACGTAGTCTTACTACCATCACTTTCCCCCTCAGGTCATAATGACCCTACTGCACTGATAAGTAGCCCATCATCCATTTTCAGTGGTGAATCGAAGTTATGAACGTCGACAACTCCTTAGCACACGTCCCGCAGCAAAGTCCAACCATGAAGTGAACTCATCGGTTCCCAACTGGATCCTGAGCTCTAACTTCCCATATTGGACTACCTTTGCATCTCGGGTTCTTATTCTTCTTCGGATCAGTCATCATTCGGTCCCTAGCTCCATGCTTCCATTCATGTCCATACTTCAGTTCAGATGTGCACGGTTCGTCATCTTCCCTCACGGTCGCAGTGTGCGGATCGTGGTCATTACTCACGCTTCAGGTGTGCGGATCGTGCTCCATCTTCACGCTCCAAGTGTGGGGATCGTGGTCCTTCCCCATGGTCCGAGTGTGGGGATCGTGGTTCTACCCCACGGTCCGAGTGTGGGATCGTGGTCATACCCCACGGTCCGAGTGTGGGATCGTGGTCATACCCCACGGTCCGAGTGTGGGATCGTGGTCATACCCCACGGTCCGAGTGTGGGGGTGCGATCCGATCCTAGGGGTCGTGGTGTGGGGATGCGATCCGATCCTAGGGGTCGTGGTGTGGGGATGCGATCCGATCCGGTCCAAATCCCTGCAACTTTCCCAGCGAGCTATTTACGCCATACGACGACGTTTTCGACCAATCTAACTTTTCTAAACAATCACAAAACATTCCAAACAGTCATAGCAACATATAAAATCGATCATAAACACCAAAACAGCAATATAACATGTCAAAATGGATCAAACATAGCCAAAACCCCATATTTTCCCTTAAGCATGTTTAGGTGAAACTTATGATATGATTAGCAAAACTTAACCAAATTGACCCAAATTCATATCAGAGGTCTAAAACATCATTCCGAATTTTATAAACATTTTTCCAGAATTTTATCATGTTTAAATTCGCTAATTAACACTAATCACCCCTAATTAGCCATAATTAGTGCAAAACTATGCAAATCACTCACCTTAGCCACAAATAAACTAAGATCTGAAATAAATCTCTGATTTGATGTGAATCTCAATGCTAAACAGCAGCTCCAATGTTGATTTGGTGTAGATCTTCCTTGATTAGGGGTTGCTAAGCCAAATCCTTGACCAAAAGGTGATTTGGAGGTGATTTAGAGGTTGGAGGCCATTTTTAGGGTTCCTTGATGATAAGTGGAGGCTAGAAAACTGAAATGGAATGATCCTCTATCTCATTTCAGCCTCCCCATAAACCCTAATCCCGAAATGGGTTATGGGCCTATCCACTAATCACCCGATTTGGCCCGGTTAAGCAGTTTTTCACCCTCCAAACCTTATTTCAGCTATATCTCCCAAACGGTAAGTCCGTTTGGCTATTATGACCACTCTACGGAAAGTAAACCATCAAACGAATCCAATGGAAGTGGTTTCAGGTCAAAATTCCTTTCCAATCAAAAGTTATGGCCAAAACAGTACCAACTAAGGGCAAAATGGTCATTTAAAAATCGACAAAAATCATGAACATGGGAAATGGCTCTAATGGATGTTTCCCAAAGTTACATGACCATACGACTTCATACGGGAAAGAAATAAATATTCTACAATCCTATGATGTGTAGAATACGGGTCGTTACACTGATAAAGGGATGGTGTTATGTGTTTCTCAAATCTCAATTATCATTCAAGTATGATTAGCAGGTCGACCAAGCTCATCTTGGTACAAACCAAGCTGATCCAACACGTCTTACCCTTGCCAGTGCATGCTAGCTCAACAATAATCTAATCCTAAGATGGTTCGCTTGCTTAGCAACCCTCTGGCTTATTGTTGGTTGGCTTAATTCAAGATTGCTCCAACAGACAATTCACTGCACTTTTTCTCTTATTGACTGAAAAAGGAAATTACATCTTTTTGTACTTGTATATGTAAAAAGCAAACATGCTCTTTCTTACTAGTGCAGAAAAAGCAAAGAAAACAAAGATACATTTTCCTGCCTAAAATCAAATATCACCATGTAACAGCCCCCCTCCCCCCTCCGGCAAGCTGGAGCAGGCAAGAGACATGCCCAACTTGGATAGAAGTTGTCGAAGCCGATCCGATGCTAGTACTTTGGTCAGAACATCGGCAAGCTGATGTCCAGTGGGAAGGTAAGACAACTGCAAAATACCTTCCATGACCTTCTCACGAGTGAGATGGCAATCAATCTCAATATGCTTAGTTCGTTCGTGAAAAACCGGATTTCTAGCAATATGAATTGCAGATTTGTTATTACAGTGAAGAACAACAGAAGCAAGAGATTTTACGTCAAGTTCATTTAGCAGACCAACCAGCCATGTCACTTCTAAAGCAGTATATGACATGACCCTATATTCAGCCTCAGAAGAGCTTCGTGAAACAATCGCTTGTTTCTTAGAACGCCAACATATAGGACTTGATCCAAACAGTAATACATACCCTGTTACTGATCTTCGACTCACTGGACATGCTGCCCAATCAGAATTTGAAAATGCCTGTAGCGTGAGATTATCTCCAGGTTGAAACAAGATTCCATATGAAAGAGTATCTTGAACATATCTTAGAACATGTACAAGAGCTTGAAGGTGAGATTCTCTAGGGTTCTGAAGAAACTGACTCAAATTTTGAACTGAAAAAGAAAGATCAGGACGAGTATTGGTGAGATAATTAAGTTTCCCCACAAGGCTTCTGTAGTAAACTGGATCTCTCAATAAAACACTTGAATCATCATTAGTAAGTTTAAAATTCAATGGCAAAGGTGTAACATATGAAGAAGAAGTTGTCAGTTTTGCATCTTGTAAAATTTTTGAAGCAAATTTTCGCTGTGTCACCAACGTTCCATTATTCAAATACATTACTTCCATACCCAAAAAATAATTCAGTCTTCCCAAATCTTTGATACTAAACAACGGATGCAGAGTATTTTTGAGATGCTGAACCATATATTCATTTGTTCCTGTGACTAATATGTCATCTACATAAATCGCTACTATAACACAATCATTTCTAGAAACTTTAAGAAATAATGAGGGATCAAACTTGGATTGCAAAAAATCAATGGTTCTGAGAGATGAATTTAATTTCTAATACCATTGCCTAGAGGCTTGCTTTAGGCCGTACAATGATTTTTTAAGTTTGCAAACATGATTTAAAGGGCTAGGAATAAATTCGGGCATTATCATATATACCTCTTCAACCAAATCTCCATGAAGAAAAGCATTGTTCACGTCCAGGTGAAAAACATTCCATTTTTTAATGACTGCCAAGGCTAATAATGTTCTAATGGTTGTCATTCGCACCACAGGAGAAAAAGTCTCCTCATAATCCACTGCATATTTCTACGTGTATCCTTTGCCCACTAGGCGTGCCTTGAATCTTTCAATGGTTCCATCTGACTTGAATTTAACTTTGTAAACCCATCTACAACTTATTGCTTTCTTTGTTGCAGGTAGAGGAACAAATTCCCAAGTTTTGTTATTTTGCAGTGCTTGTATTTCTTTTTGCATAGCATCGACCCATTGAGGATGTTTAATAGCTTGCAAATAATTCTTAGGTTCTTCCATAGATAAAAAATTATTGACATTTGAATCAATGTGCATGGCAGGTTCAGCTAACGAAGAAAGAAAACCAGAAATAAGTGGAAATTGCTCTATTGGTACTGTGCAATTACACACATAATCCTTCAAATATAAAGGCTTGTCGTGTTCTTGTTGAATGCCTAACTTGTTCTACTGTAGATGATGTGCCATTACATGGTATTGGTGACATTGTGGGGGACAAGTCATTAACTGAAATAGTTGGTAAAATATCACTAGCTTGCATTGGGAAAAAACGTTGTAGATGAAGGTGTGGACCCCAAATTGTCCTCGATACTGTTTGGTATATATGCAAGATCTTCTTCTAAATAAGTATGAGAATGCACAATTGGTAGTATTGAATCAACACCTTCATTCACTTTTTGGAGTTGCAGGGGAAAAATCTTCTCATAAAAAATAATGTCTCTGCTATTAAAAACTTTGCTTGTCTCTAAATTCAAAACTCTGTACCCTTTTATTCCTGATGAATATCCAAGAAATATACACAATTGGCTCCTTGGATCAAATTTATTTCTATGTACATGGGCAGTACCAACAAAACAAAGACAGCCAAAGGGTTTCAAGTTAGTATAGTCTGGAAATGAATGATATAGCATTTCAAAAGGAGTTTTGAATTCCAGAGACGTTAAAGGATATCTGTTAATCAAATAGGTGGCATGCAATATAGATTCTCCTTAGTATGTGTGTGGCAATTTGGATTGAAATAGAAATGTTCTAGCTGTCTCTAATAAGTGCTGGTGCTTCCTCTCTACCACACCATTTTGCTGAGGTGTTCCGACACATGTAAGCTGATGCAAAATGCCCCTTTTATCATAATATTTTTTTGCCACATTGCCACAAAACTCTCCTCCATTATCTGTTCTTATGATCTTTACAATTGTGTCAAACTGTTTTTCAACAAATACAATAAAAGCTTGAAAAACATGAAAAGCAATACTTTTATGTGACAACAAATGTGTCTATGTAGTTCTTGTGTGATCATCTACCACTGTTAAGAAATATCTATATCCATTATATGTAGTAATAAAGTATGGACCCCAAATATCAACATGTATCAACTGAAAAGCAAAAGTGCTTTTGATAGAACTTATAGGAAAAGATTTCCTTTGTTGCCTTGCTTGTGGACAAACAACACATAAAGGAAACTGAGAAGAATTAATTTTTTTAATAAAAGGTAATCTATGCGTTTAACCATATGGAATGTTCCCTAGTCTTAAATGCCAAAGTTCTAAATCATCATTACAAAAATTAACAACTGGTTTTACTGTGTCTTCTTTGTGATCCAGATCTGTATGAAAAGTAGTGAGATAAAGTCCTTTTTGATGCTCACCAAGAACCCGAGATGTGTTCATTGAATGGCCCTGGACAATAAAACATCGAGTGGAAGTGAATAACAAACCGATGTTAAGAGTTTTTGTAAGATGTGAAATTGACAGTAAATTAAAGGAAAATTCAGGAACATGTAGCACATCCTCAATAACAAGATTGTCATGTAAAAGCACTCTGCCAATATATTTAACTTCTCTTGTACTTCCATCAGGCATAGTTATATATTCTGCTTTAGTCAACTTGTTGTAACTCTCAAACAAAGACAAATGTGGAGTTATATGATATGTTGCTCCAGTATCTATCACCCATTTGTGTGGACTTATATGTACTGCTAAATTGAAAATCATACCTGCCATTATGCTGGCTTTGTCTGGCATTGATTCTGAAATCTCATTTTTGCTAAGCAAAGCAATCAATTTAGAATACTGCTCTTTCGCAAGCACTGGTTCGACATTGGATGAAGAATTAAGAGACTCACACTGAACATCATTTTTTGATGTTGATCTGTTAGCACTGAACGCTGATCCCCTTTGTTGATCTCTCCGTGGATTTTGTGTTTTGTCTTTGTCACTTCGAGGAGGATATCCATGAATTTTGAAACAACTTTCAATGTTATGACCTGGAATTTTACAATTATAACAAAAATACATAGATCTTCTATCATATCCTCTGCCTCCTCCTCTATAATTCATCTGTCCTCCTCTTACATTGCCTGAACTACCTCTACCAGAACCAAAACCACTATTCTGATAAGCATTTAAAATAGTAGAATCATTTCTAATATCGAAAGATGATCTTAATTCCCTATGTTTTTCATCTTGCAAAACGAGTTGATAAGTTTCACTGATATGAGGTGTTGGTTTCATCATCAAGATATTAGATCTGACAAGACTATAAGCATAATTCAATCCAACTAAAAACTAAACAACTTGTTGATTATAGAGAAATTGAGGTATAGATCCAACTGTTCCATATGAATCGCAGCTTGGCATTTCAACAAGCACAATATATTCATCCCATAGCTTCTTAAATTTTGTAAAATATGCACTAACACTTAGATTTCCTTGAGAAACTGTAAACAATTATTTTTGTACCTGGAAAATTCGAGCACAGTTTGGCGTTCCAAATCGCGTTTGCAGATCATTCCAAAACTGGTCAGCTGTATCACAATACACCAGTGTTTCTTCAATATCTTTGTCCACATAATGAAATAGCCATGCCATCACCATGCTGTTACATCGTTCCCATTGCGAGTACAAGGGAGAAGATGCAAGTAGTTTCTGATAATTTCCTCTGACAAAATTTAGCTTGTTCTTTGCTCCGAGAGATATCTCAACGGATCTCTTCCAGTAATAATAATTAATATCTGTCAATTTCTGTGTCGTTAGAACATGATGAGGATGATCTGAATGATGCAAATAGAAAACATGATTTGGATCTAGGGCTTGTGGATTTGTTTCTTCATCCGACAACATGTTTAGAAGAAAAGAGAACTGGAGACAAAAGAGATGCTCGAATTATTCAATTTTGTTTGAAAAGTGCTCTGATACCATAACAGAATTGATTTAAAATGAAAAAAAAGTAAAAACAGAATATATGAATTTTGTTGGAGATGCCATTAGAGAGGCACCACTCTTTTTCTCTTATTGACTGAAAAAGGAATTTACATCTGTTTGTACTTATATTTGTAAAACAGCAAACACGCTATTTCTTACTAGTGCAGAAAAAGTAAAGAAAACAAAGATACATTTTCCTGCCTAAAAACTTAAATCAAATATCATCGTGTAACACCAACAGACAATTCATTGGACAAGACTCTCTCAAGTGCAACCTGTTTTTGGTTCGGCTTAACCACGACCTGTCTTCGACTGATCCTCGGCGGCCCATCTCATAATTTCATAACCGGCCTAACATCTCCTTTACTGCTTGGTTCTTAGCACCATTCAACTTTCTTCATTAAACGTCGGTAGTAAGCCTCGGTCCTACTTATGATGGCTCAAGTTAAAGCTAGCTCTAGGTAGAACTGTCAATGAATACCTGAAAAATTCGAAATTCGTCCGCATCCATATCCGAAAACCGAATAAATATCCGTTATTTGAAAAAACGGATGTCGATACAGATGCATAGATATCCACGTCCAAAAATTATTCATTTGAATTTTTTAACATTTTGCTTAAAATTATATGTATTTTAGTATAATGAATGAGATTTATTTATTGCTTTATTAAATCGATGGTTTATATTATATGAACCACACGCATAGTAGCTACTCAAATATATCTAATTTCATTATATATGTTTATTTTTAACACTTTTGTGCTCAACGAAACTGAAAAATATTTATGTTAAACTAATTTTATATATATATATATTTATTTAATGATTTATCGATCGATGGCAGATAGGATAATAATCTGATATCCGTCCGTATCCGAGGATATGGGTACCTGATATCTGATATCCGAAAATGATTTCGGATACGGATACGGTTATAGAACTATCTGTATCCGAAAATATTCGTTGACAACACTAACTTTAGGGTGGTTTGCCCACTCAAGAATGCTTTATGTATCATGTATCGGTCAGACGACACAAAATAAAAACGGCTTCAATAACAAAAATATATTAAGCATAACCAGTACGTTCTTTATATGCCTTTAGCTTGGTTTCATTATGAACCATCCTATCATCTTTCAGTCGGTCTTGCAACTTATTTGGCTTGGTCATAATTGGTCCATAGCAATGTTCAACTTTCCTCAAGTATCTTCAATAATCGACCCTCCATCATCACCTATGAGAAGAAGCCATTCATCTGCCTTCAAATAGACATGCAAAAGTAAAAAATAAGCCATAAAGCCAGTTGCATTAGGTACTATAGCAAAATGGCCAAAAGTATACTTATTCCTGTAGCACGCTGTCAATGTTTAATATGCAGCAAAATGCAATGCTTCTTAGCGACACATTCTAGTCTTTCTTTACGCATGTCTCCCGATCGGCAATGTAACCAAATCAACGGTTGAGTGTTCCTCCGGCTCGTTTTCTAGCAAAATGTAAATCATCCCTCATCTACTACACCGGTTATAAATATCCTCTTTCATGCCACTTTTGAATTTGTTCAGGAGGAAAACTGATCGAAATCGTAAAACTCTCCCTAGTGCACATAGTAAGCTCTTAGTACATCATTTCGGGTTTCGAACTCACGCCACCGTTACAATGCCGCAAAGTCCTTAACCGCTGGGCTACTTCAAAGGGACTGGAAATTTATACACAATTCAGTCCCTCCTCGCTCAAGGAACCAAAACCCTTAGCTCTTGAGATTAGCTACATTTTAGTCCTAAGTGCTTTATTTCTAATTGTTAGCTTGTGATGATGCCCTGTAAATGTGTTGGAACATAATAAGAAATATTCATAGTAGTGGGCATAGGCAAGATAGCCGATCCATTCTAAGTTTTTTCTATCATTTACTTTTACTTTCTTATTTTACATTTTAAGCCCAGAGGATAGCAACATTTACTTCACATACATATTATTCTAGCTTCAAGGTTGGCTAACTTATTATTGAATATTTTGGTTGCTAGAAGGAGGACATTGCCTTAAAGCTTCAACTTTTCACCATTTTACTTCTGTTGTTACTATGGATCAAGTTTGTAATAATCCGTAATTTTACGTATTTTCAATGTGTAATTAAGAAATAAATAAACAATACAATTATCCTGCATGAATAACAACCATATAAACATGAATAAACCTGCAAACATCATCAATCAACATGCATAAGCAAAACAATTTCAATTATATAAAATAACATCTATACTTATCCTAGCATGCATGATGCTAATCTAACTAATAGGACATATCCAATATTAAATTCGGTCCATATATGAATCGACAATTTGATTGTCATTTCAAAAATAGAGAATAATAATCTAGCATCTCTCGTTAGTAAATCGAGTATGACTCGAGCACAATCATACTATTCTTATTTTTCATGGAAATCTCTCGATGGAAAACCATTGTCAACTATTCCCACATCCATTTGGAAATCTCGAATAGTTATAGAAAAATATTTCATCCATCCCATTCAACTATAACAAGCTGTGAATTTTGTTATAAAATAAACACATAATCAACTCCTTCTTATGATGCCGGAAACAAACAACACTTGTTCCATATGAAACAAACCCTCACGATTGAGTCTATACTGCCTCTCCTTAAGTTATGGAGTCATATCCAATAATAAACACAGTTGATGTTCACTAAATGAATATCGCTTTTGAACTGTTACATCCCTAATTCGACATATACAAGCAACTACATTTCCTATACATGCCTATAGGAAATCTCATACACGCAGAAGGCCAAAAATTCCAATCATTGCTACCAACAAGGGTTGAGATACCTCTCAGGGAAGAGAAACCTCGGTGACACAACATCACCAACGATTCTAACTTACTTGCTAATAAATATTGCTTATAACTCACCAAGACAAACTCTACCACCATTGACTCCAAATCGTGAGTCAAATACGCCTTATGCAGTCTTGGTTATCGAAAACACGACAACCTTCCCCTCGAAAAAAAACCGCACTCAAACTACCTACACAAGCGAGTACTATCGATTTTCGTTCTTGCTCGAAACGAGGAATCAACACATTCATGGACCAACTTTAACTTCTAGACCATCCTAACTCTTGTAAGTCTCATAATGACATCCTACCCGAAATGTCGTGACCCTAGTACTCCATTTTTCCCAATGAAAAGTGAAACTTCAACAAATTAACCTCAAAATATGTTGACTCACTAGTCAGGTCGTTCAGTCCAACCAACGAGTCAAGATCAAAGCAACGTATAAAACGCTATAATCGACAAACACCAGCCAAATATTCAAAATGGTAAAATCCCATCAGGATTCCAAACCGAAAGAACATTCATAACTAGATCGATATAGGACTTGACTCAAACATGGTGGCAATCTGGTCACCTCATCGAATGTGTCCAGATACTCTCAAACTACAAGCTCAGGTAACGACTTGTTGTTCTGTCTTAGTCTGCTAACATCTAATCATAAGCGACACGCTGCTGAAGATATAAGTCTCAGCCCACTATCGCTAAAATGAAGAAGACTCACTACTAAAGAGCTTGTTCTAGCCTTTATCGTCGCCAACAACCTCCCACTGCCACGATATTTCGCACCCTCCTAGTAATCGAACTACTAGACTTAATATTAAGTCCAATTAAGCTCAACAATCAACAAACAACCAATTTAGCAAACATGCAAGCATGACTCAATGAACTTAAGTTTTGATGAACTCTGTATACTACCGAGTATAGATTAACTATGTCATAGCACTCCCTTACCTCGAGGCCCGACATTAATCACTATGGATGTTGCAGTTACCCATACTATTAAGTTCTGGCAACCAAACACGGGATGCTACACATATAAAATCTAACTGAGCCCTCAACACGGTAAGTCACAATCAGGAGAGCCAAATCAATCCATATGTCCTAATCTCATCTCATTCATCGAATTGCATGATCAAATGTAACGATGAAATATCGACATCAAACTAAAATACATATGGAAACACCATTAGTGGAAACTGTTGGATCTAGATTAACCCTAGAGGGGGGGGGGGGTGAATAGGGTTTATCACAGTTTTTAAACTGAATTGAAAAACTGACAGGATATTAAAATGATAAACAGATCACAGAATTCAGCAGAAATAAAAGTGCAGAAAATAAATCACACACAGATATACCCAGCTTCGGCAAGACCCTGCCTACTGCTGCATTCCTAAGGTTTCTACTAGGTGTTATAAACAGATCCCGCATACAAGACCATGTACACTCGCATCGCCTGCTCCTGTCCTAACCCTACACTCAAAACCCTAGACTGATTCAAACCCCTGAATCATAATTTCCCCTAGTTTTACACAGACTAGTCAACTGCCAGTTAAACCCCTAACTGGTTCCCCCTAGATTTTACAGAATCTATAAACTGTTCGGTTTACAAAGAAATTAAAACTAAAACAATACAAAATAAAAGAAAACAAATGTAAAAACCCTAGGCTAAATAAAATTAAATCTCCCTTTTCTTCTTAGCCCTTAAAGTCAAAATGACCGGCTCATTCTTTAGCCCACTCTTATTTCATTTGCACCCGATCCTCTTTGGTCCTCTGGAGATTGAAAATGGCGGCCGTAAGATACTAGGGTTTTCTTCAAATCCCTAAATCAATCTGTGTTTGTTTACTTGATAGAAAGATGGATCTCTGAAGGTATAACTCGTGTTGCCTGAACGTCGATTTGGTTTGAGCAATCCCTTTCTGTCTGACGATCGAAAACTTTGTGAGTATTCACTGGTTTAAAAATTTAGCTCTCAAACTGATTTCTGGTTTTTCGATCCTTTTATGCCAGTGATGAATGGTTGTGTTTATAGGATTTAGAAATCCTTCAATTGAGCTCTGATTTCACATACGTGGCTTGATTCTGATTTTGCTCTCGAGTTATTGTTCTCGAGTTTTTGTTGGCTTGCTTGATAATCTCTGATTTTGCTCTCGAGTTATTTGTGATTGAATTTGCAAGATATTCCACGATTGATGCCTTGAATAAAATCGGCTTTGAATACCTCTGTAATTTTCAGGATAAATATGTAATTCAAAACCTGATTTGCCAAAAAAAAAATCTGTTATTTCCTTGAATTTTGCACACTGTGATTTTGTGACTTGGTTTATTCCATCAGTAAATATCGAGAAATTCTGGAACTATATTTGGCCCTTGTGTGATTTTGTTGTTGCCGTGATTCTTGCCATGCTTGAAAGACCAGGAAATCAGTTTTGTTGCCCAAAACAAAATGATTGATGCTGTTAAATCTGAAATGAATTCTTTCCTTGTATTTGCAATGAGATTTTTGCCAAATAGATTGATTTCTTGCTTTGAATTGCATTCAAAATGACTTTAAAAACTGGAAAGAATTTTCTTGTCGAATTTGTTCATGCACTTAATTTTGCAATTGAATCTTTTCTGAAAAAAAAAATTACTTTGCGAAAATCCTTTTGCAAAAATTATTGCTGATTACTTTCCTGAAAACATGCCTTTAATTTTCTGATTACTGGAAAACAAATCGAAAAACTGCTTCCCTCTTTTGCTCACACAAAGTCTTAATTTGCTTGATTGTTTGTTTCAAAAATTTCTTCAATTTATTTCTGGAAAACAAAATTGTTTTTCTTGCCAATCTTGAATTTCTGAAATGAATTCTCTGCATTCCTTCCAGTATTGAATACTTGCCATTTGCCATATATGTTTACTTCATTTTTCTGGAAACTCCTGTTTGTGATTGCACATATTCACTTTATCACTTGTTTGAGCTGCTATTTCAATTCTGGTTGGTCTTGACCATTTGTCCATGAATATGTTGAGTCTTGTTAATTACTTTACACAGATTTGAACTGTTTTGAACAAGTATGAGTTGCACCATCGACTTTAGTTCACTGATTGAATCTGTCCATGCTGGGCTGAACTGTTTTGTTAGCTGCGCCATGCATTTGACTTTGATCACCTATTCGCTGTTAAGTTTGTGCACACTTTGATGTACTGAAAACCTTGTTAAACTTGAGTTCTGCTTTGTTTAGTGCTTGACATTGTGTCTGAAACAACATGCAAATTTCTTGGTTGAGTATATATAAATTTGCACATGCTCATATATAAACTGTCATGCTTATGCATGTCTCAATATTCCATCTACATGTCATTTTCCTGTCTTGCTCTTGCTTGAAAATGTTTACTGCCTTGAACTTTTATCACCTTTTGCTCGACCACTTTGGTTTGACAGTTCTGAAGTCTTGAACATGCTGTATCTCCATTTTGAATCATATTGCTGCCTTGTTAGTTGTGCTGTGTCTTGAGTTCATTGAACCATGCTTTGCTGTTTACATATATGCTTTGTCCATTTTGAGCTTCGCTGTATCAAAACATGTAGTTGCACAACTTGTACTCGGCTCCATGAATTTATTGTTGTTGGAATAATGGCCTTTGACTTTTGTGGCTTAGCTGCACTTATGCCATGAATGTTTTGATGACCTGGTATGCATGTATATACATATATGTATATATACATGTATGTGTATATATGTGTCACGTCATTTTCACTTGCACTGAGTCGAGATGGTCCATGTGGCTCCTCCTCAGTTTCATACACTATATTCTGATTGGCGAGGCAGTGCACATATGTATATTTATACATGTGTGTATATGCAGCCATCAAACAGATTTTCCTGTCCCTGCATTGTATATACATACTGTCTGCCTTGTGGTATTTACAGTGTATCACTGTGAATATCACAAGCTGTCTAGACACAGATTGATGGTTTATATAAATCAGATCAAGTCATGAAAAATGATGAGAAACACACCAGAAAACTGAGGCAAATAAAATTTAAAAATAAATTTATATTTGCATGTATTCAGCTTAAATTCTATTGCAGTGTACTGTGTGTGTGTTCTTGTATATGACAGGTATGAAGACTGGACTGATGGTGAAGATAGAAGACTGAAGATACAAGACTGAAGATACAAGATAGAAGATAAAAGACGAAGATGATAGAGAAAAGTATATGTGTCAGTTTATGGGAGAAATGTATGTCTGAAATGTAAACAAAGTAAATGATGTAACAGTGTCAAAGTATATATGAAATGTATATCAGTGATATGTACAAATAGTGGAGTGTACTGTTTGAAATGTTGAAATAACATATCATATTTAAATAAAATACTGTATGAATATTTAAATTCGTGTACAGTAGTATTCTGTTTAAATATAAATATTATATTCCTATCTGTGATGTATATTAACAGTACGATATCAAACACATTTATAATATATATTTATTTGGTTGTTATCATCAAACAAAAATCATATAATAGTGTATACGACTACATCATATACAACAATCTCCCCCTTTTGATGATGACAAACAAATAAAAGATTTTGATCGTAATAAATGTGTTTGACAAATAAATGTGTTTGACAGTGAATATTGAACTACCCCTATTTATTTGCTCCCCCTACAACTGACAACTCCCCCTATAACTGTGCATGAGTGAAATGAATAATAATGAATTTTCAAAATTAAAAATATTTATAAAATATTCACTCATAAATCAAAATCTAACCCATTCTCCCCCTTTTGTTATCATCAAAAGGATACAGAGTTTAAAATACAGATGAAAATGACTAAAAAAATGTAATGTCAGCATAGGAGGAAGAGTGATCATCATAAATCTCAATCAGTCAAACAAAAATCATAATATTCTGAGAACAGGTGGCATATTTCACATTTTAGAGAATGACGGATTTACGATGAATTTCAAATATAATGGAAATGATTTTCAATTATTATTCAAAAGGATTTTGTAAAATTGAAGCACAAAAAAAACAGTGATGGATTTGGACTATAGTTAATAATTCAATTTAAGTGACAAAAACGAATAATCTCAAATCCTAATACCCATCAATCAACAAATCATAATACGTCATAAGATTTCAACTCATTTCACAGACAGAAAATGGATTGACAGGCTGGTTTATACTTAGAGGAGAATTTCAAATTTATTTCTATTTTTAGCACTTTAGTTCCTTTTATTTTTTATTTTATATAAGAGCACACTGACCACGCATAACCAGAGCTTGGATTTTTAAATGGAGTCAGTCACAACTTAAATTATAAGACGTCTCATAACCATGCATAACCAGAGCTTGGATTTTTAAATGAGATTAGAGACACTCTTATATATTAATTATATTTTTATCATTTTCAGCTTTTAAAAGGAAAAACTCCTCGGTATATAGAACCAATATGGATGATAGAAATGATGGTAGGTACAGAAATGGTTTGTGAAATAAATTTCTAAATTAATTATATTATGAAATATGCTCGACTGTACTGGGATTATTGAAAATTTTCAATTATCACTAATTTTGAATAAATAATATAGTCCCATTTCTACCACAAATTTTCACTGTTTATTCAAAAAGATTTTTAAGATTATTAACTCTCCACATTAATATAAAATCATGATGGATGGCAGAAGGATGATAGATAAAGAAAATGATCGTGAAATAATTGCCAATTCAAAGATATTAAAATAAATGTTCAACCATCATGAAAATTCAAATAAAATCTCCTCTTGTTGTGAAATATACTGTAGTCACAATTCATCACAATTTCGAAATCTGATAATAATTTTGATGAATTATAAATGCAGTTCAATATGGATATTGATTTCAATTTCTGAATGAATAATCAATAAATAAGTTTAAAATTGAAAAACAATTACAAGAGTGATATACACAGATTTATACAAAGGGGAAAAAAATGTATTTATACAGGGTGATAGTTCAAAACAGGTGAGTGGAAAAAAAATTAAAGAATTGATACCACTTGTAGTCTCTTTCTCAAAGATTTTATTCACACCCAAAATATCTTAGATTGAAGAAATTTCAAACACAAAGCCCAAACGGACAAGATTACAACTTTGGCACAAATATCATAGCAGCAAGCAGATTAAAACAGACAGTTATTTGAAAACAGTATCAGAGCAGCACAAACAAGAACTGTTCAAAATCAGACTTGTCAAGATGTTGGTCACATAAGGTGGTTCATGATCCAAGATTTGCAAATATACTCTATTTTAAATCATTTGAAGAAATGTGAAAGTATTAGGATTTAATGAATCAATCACACCAGGTTATATTTCAGATTCAAGATATGTGTGAGATCCAATAAATCAATAATTTCAAATGATTTTAAACAAACATATATTCAAATCAAATAATCATGAAATAACAATGATTTCCAAAGAACATTTTCAAGAATTTCTCAAAACTATTTCTGACAAGCCCAAGAGAAATTTCAAGTCATTTACATCAAATTTGAAAATATTCATGATCGGGATAATTTATTTGAAATCACATGAATCAATGTAAAGTTTTGGGATGTAATGAATCAGTCACACAAGATTGACAATTTCAAAAATAAGAGGTGTGTGATATTCAAAATATCTAGAACTTCAGATGATTTCAAACAAACATATTTCAATATAATGATCATGAATAAAGATGAACTCCAAGATGTATCACTGATACAAGCCAATCTGAAAATCAATGAAATTATCACAACTGATAAATAACAGATTGCTGTAATGAGTATAATATTTTGAGCTTTTCTAAAATGAATTAGAATAAACTCAGAACAGCAAAGGTGTGTGACATTTCATTAAATATTCAGATCTTCAAAAATTTAGAATTCAGATTAACAGTATTCAAGATATGACATGAATTCTTCAGCACTGTTATGAATTCAAGAATAAAATAAACTTCTAAACAACTGCAGATAATTGCAAGATTAAATTCAGAATCCGGAAATGATTATAAACAAGAGAGTTTTATTCAAATAAAATGAATTTCCAGAAAGTCATGAGAACTGCAGTTGGAAGTTTAAGAAGCACAAAATAAACAAAGAGATATGGTAGTGACAAATCAAAGAAAAACAAACAGAAGAAAAATAAAATAGAAAGGGGTAGAAGAAGGAGAAATAAACAAAGAAAAAATATATTTACAAGGATGAAGTTAGAAATCATACCTGACATATGATGAGAAACAGAATTTCTAACTTATCGGACTTGGCTAAGAAACATTGAATGATTCAATGACATGAAGCAGTTTGAATCGTTTTCTCTTTTCAGCACAGTTGTTCCTCAGCCACTTCAGGTACCTAACAGTTTAAAGAATCGAGTGGTCTAACAAAATTTGTAAAACCACTCACAGTTGAATTCATACGTTTTGGTACCCAGACCTGTTTATATAACAAACCATTCGAATTTACCTTTGTACCCTTAGGAACCCAACTCTGTTTGAACTTAACAAAGCCCATTTTATTTCCTTTTGGGATCGAAGAATGTATAGATGGTTTATTATAAAATAAGTTCTCATTCCTGGTGTGACTTAAAAATCTCTCTGAATTTTCAAAATTCAAATTTTCAGAATGACCATTCTTGAAGCAATTTGAAGAAAAATCACAAGAATTCAATTTTTCAAAATCATTTGTTTTTCCAAAACCAAGACCATGTTTATTTCCAACAGAAATTTGGTTTTTCAACAACATATTCAAAGATTTTTCACCATTAGAGAAACGTTTTAGACTCAACTCAAGATTGCTGATCTTGGACTTAAGATCGGAATTTTCTTTCATTAGGTTCGAGCAACGATTAATGCTGGTTTTCCTTCTCTCAGTATCATTTTGTTTTAAAATCCAATTTTCATTTTCAAGCAGTTTGATTTTGGTGTTTGACTCAAGGATTTCAGATTCAAATTTAATTTGTTTTTCAATTTCAAGTTTCTTGAGATTTTCAATCTCTTTTTCAAGCTCACTCAAAATCATATCTGTCTTCAACAAACTTTTATTTTCAGCAATTTCATGTTTGGTATTTTTAATAGCCTTAAAATTGATAAATTCTTTTTGTAAACAATTGTTTGTACTTTTTAACTCAATCTCATTATCTTTTAAAATAAGAATTTCTTCTTCAAGCTTTTGAATGTTTTTGTTAAGATAAACGAGATCAGTTTTTAATTTCAAACAATTCTCACAATCAGAATTATCTAATTTTATGACGTTTGTAAATTCTGATTCCAAACAGTTGATTTTGCTATTCAACTCGTGATTTTTAGATTTTAAAGATTTGTTTTTACGATGGAGTTTATCAATGATTTTAGTTAAATCAGTACACATATAAACCAACTCTTCATATGAGAAGCTTTCAGTTTCATTGTCTGTTGAGTCTCCATCGTCTGATCTACTTGAATTTTCATTTGTTTCTTCTCCTGAGCATAAATCTGAATCTGAGTTGTCCATTTTGGATTTTGAGCTGCTGTTGTCAACCTTTCCATACTTCGTATTGAGAAAATTCCATATTTCCTGCGCAGTCAAGTAATGAGAAATGAGGTTATATTGGACATCATCAATATAAGAACACAAAGTGTGAATAGCACGAGAATTAAATCCAATATCGTTTCTATTGACCATATCATAACCATTAATAATAGTATCCCAACATTTAATATCAATAGATTTTAAATATAATTCCATTTCTAATTTCCAATTTAAAAAGTCTGTACCATTGAAAATAAATGGAATACGACTGGACTGATTCTCAGAAGACTGACAACTAAGATCCATGACTCTAGGGTTAATGAAATAACCCAGCTCTGATACCAATTGTTGGATCTAGATTAACCCTAGAGGGGGGGGTGAATAGGGTTTATCACAGTTTTTAAACTGAATTGAAAAACTGACAGGATATTAAAATGATAAACAGATCACAGAATTCAGCAGAAATAAAAGTGCAGAAAATAAATCACACACAGATATACCCAGCTTCGGCAAGACCCTGCCTACTGCTGCATTCCTAAGGTTTCTACTAGGTGTTATAAACAGATCCCGCATACAAGACCATGTACACTCGCATCGCCTGCTCCTGTCCTAACCCTACGCTCAAAACCCTAGACTGGTTCAAACCCCTAAATCAGAATTTCCCCTAGTTTTACACAGACTAGTCAACTGCCAGTTAAACCCCTAACTGGTTCCCCCTAGATTTTACAGAATCTATAAACTGTTCGGTTTACAAAGAAATTAAAACTAAAACAATACAAAATAAAAGAAAACAAATGTAAAAACCCTAGGCTAAATAAAATTAAATCTCCCTTTTCTTCTTAGCCCTTAAAGTCAAAATGACCGGCCCATTCTTTAGCCCACTCTTATTTCATTTGCACCCGATCCTCTTTGGTCCTCTGGAGATTGAAAATGGAGGCCGTAAGATACTAGGGTTTTCTTCAAATCCCTAAATCGATCTGTGTTTGTTTACTTGATAGAAAGATGGATCTCTGAAGGTATAACTCGTGTTGCCTGAACGTCGATTTAGTTTGAGCAATCCCTTTCTGTCTGACGATCGAAAACTTTGTGAGTATTCACTGGTTTAAAATTTTAGCTCTCAAATTGATTTCTGGTTTTTCGATCCTTTTATGCCAGTGATGAATGGTTGTTTTTATAGGATTTAGAAATCCTTTAATTGAGCTCTGATTTCACATACGTGGCTTGATTCTGATTTTGCTCTCGAGTTATTGTTCTCGAGTTTTTGTTGGCTTGCTTGATAATCTCTGATTTTGCTCTCGAGTTATTTGTGATTGAATTTGCAAGATATTCCACGATTGATGCCTTGAATAAAATCGGCTTTGAATACCTCTGTAATTTTCAGGATAAATATGTAATTCAAAACCTGATTTGCCAAAAAAAAAATCTGTTATTTCCTTGAATTTTGCACACTGTGATTTTGTGACTTGGTTTATTCCATCAGTAAATATCGAGAAATTCTGGAACTGTATTTGGCCCTTGTGTGATTTTGTTGTTGCCGTGATTCTTACCATGCTTGAAAGACCAGGAAATCAGTTTTGTTGCCCAAAACAAAATGATTGATGCTGTTAAATCTGAAATGAATTTTTTCCTTGTATTTGCAATGAGATTTTTGCCAAATAGATTGATTACTTGCTGTGAATTGCATTCAAAATGACTTTAAAAACTGGAAAGAATTTTCTTGTCGAATTTGTTCATGCACTTAATTTTGCAATTGAATCTTTTCTGGAAAAAAAAATTACTTTGCGAAAATCCTTTTGAAAAAATTATTGCTGATTACTTTCCTGAAAACATGCCTTTAGTTTTCTGATTACTGGAAAACAAATCGAAAAACTGCTTCCCTCTTTTGCTCACACAAAGTCTTAATTTGCTTGATTGTTTGTTTCAAAAATTTCTTCAATTTATTTCTGGAAAACAAAATTGTTTTTCTTGCCAATCTTGAATTTCTGAAATGAATTCTCTGCATTCCTTCCAGTATTGAATACTTGCCATTTGCCATATATGTTTACTTCATTTTTCTGGAAACTCCTGTTTGTGATTGCACATATTCACTTTATCACTTGTTTGAGCTGCTATTTCAATTCTGGTTGGTCTTGACCATTTGTCCATGAATATGTTGAGTCTTGTTAATTACTTTACACAGATTTGAACTGTTTTGAACAAGTATGAGTTGCACCATCGACTTTAGTTCACTGATTGAATCTGTCCATGCTGGGCTGAACTGTTTTGTTAGCTGCGCCATGCATTTGACTTTGATCACCTATTCGCTGTTAAGTTTGTGCACACTTTGATGTACTGAAAACCTTGTTAAACTTGAGTTCTGCTTTGTTTAGTGCTTGACATTGTGTCTGAAACAACATGCAAATTTCTTGGTTGAGTATATATAAATTTGCACATGCTCATATATAAACTGTCATGCTTATGCATGTCTCAATATTCCATCTACATGTCATTTTCCTGTCTTGCTCGAAAATGTTTACTGCCTTGAACTTTTATCACCTTTTGCTCGACCACTTTGGTTTGACAGTTCTGAAGTCTTGAACATGATGTATCTCCATTTTGAATCATATTGCTGCCTTGTTAGTTGTGCTGTGTCTTGAGTTCATTGAACCATGCTTTGCTGTTTACATATATGCTTTGTCCATTTTGAGCTTCGCTGTATCAAAACATGTAGTTGCACAACTTGTACTCGGCTCCATGAATTTATTGTTGTTGGAATAATGGCCTTTGACTTTTGTGGCTTAGCTGCACTTATGCCATGAATGTTTTGATGACCTGGTATGCATGTATATACATATATGTATATATACATGTATGTGTATATATGTGTCACGTCATTTTCACTTGCACTGAGTCGAGATGGTCCATGTGGCTCCTCCTCAGTTTCATACACTATATTCTGATTGGCGAGGCAGTGCACATATGTATATTTATACATGTGTGTATATGCAGCCATCAGACAGATTTTCCTGTCCCTGCATTGTATATACATACTGTCTGCCTTGTGGTATTTACAGTGTATCACTGTGAATATCACAAGCTGTCTAGACACAGATTGATGGTTTATATAAATCATATCAAGTCATGAAAAATGATGAGAAACACACCAGAAAACTGAGGCAAATAAAATTTAAAAATAAATTTATATTTGCATGTATTCAGCTTAAATTCTATTGCAGTGTACTGTGTGTGTGTTCTTGTATATGACAGGTATGAAGACTGGACTGATGGTGAAGATAGAAGACTGAAGATACAAGACTGAAGATACAAGACAGAAGATAAAAGACGGAAGATGATAGAGAAAAGTATATGTGTCAGTTTATGGGAGAAATGTATGTCTGAAATGTAAACAAAGTAAATGATGTAACAGTGTCAAAGTATATATGAAATGTATATCAGTGATATGTACAAATAGTGGAGTGTACTGTTTGAAATGTTGAAATAACATATCATATTTAAATAAAATACTGTATGAATATTTAAATTCGTGTACAGTAGTATTCTGTTTAAATATAAATATTATATTCCTGTCTGTGATGTATATTAACAGTACGATATCAAACACATTTATAATATATATTTATTTGGTTGTTATCATCAAACAAAAATCATATAATAGTGTATACGACTACATCATATACAACAGAAACATATACCAAGTGATGGCGTCGCTATTTCCTGCTTCATCGAGTGAGGACTCGATGGAATGTAAATGACAATCAACCCATACATCTCTACGATTTGTCCGGACAAACTTTTATACTAGGCGCAAGCTCGAACATTGCAAGCTTACTCGATCGACTCCTCCAACAAACATTCCCTCAGAATGAAATAATCACTCTCTGAGTAGATCTCACAACCCAGCCACAAACTCCTAACTTCGGAGTGACAAAGGAGAGAATTAACCTTACTTCGATATCACATCGAATTCAACCATACTCTTTGACATAGATATATCGCCTAAATCAACGAACTTCTCATCGACTACTAAGAAGTCGATACAAAGATACTCGAAACGAATCATGAATTGGTCTTGAGTGAATCGATTTTGAGAATTAGAAATGATAAAGAATCTCGACCAATTCAGGCTCAACCTTGGAGTCTCTTAGGAGTAAACTCCTAATTTATTAAACAATCAACTCCAAGTCATCGAGGAAAACCCTTGCGAGAACCTAAACAACCCCCACACCACAACAGCCGATTATGTTCCAAAGAATGGTATGCCGCATGGATACATAAGCATCCACACAACGCGACATAGTCAACTCACCGCTTTTGAGCATCATAACTAATTAGAGATTTTTAAGGCATCCTAGATAATGGATCATACCATTATTGAAAACATAAATTGTAAATCAAGACTAGTAGTTCTCGATTCTATCCAACTCTCAACTCCAAAGATGAAGTAATTAGAAGCATTTCTTGTTCACTAGATCGTCCAAGATAAGTAGTCAGGACAATCATCGCTAATAGAGAAAACTATTCCAATGACACTTGTGTGTAAAACAACGTATACTACATATATTTATAAAGGGCATTTTAAAATAGGGGCTTATTTCCCTCAGCGAATTAATTTTAAGGACACGCCTTCAAACTTATTTTTTTCCAGGACAAAAATTCGTAATCTCAACATCCGCAATCGATTTCATCTCACTTCATCACTACAACAATTGATTTCTAGGTCAATCGATTTGATCCCTACAACACGTATAAACCCTAGCTCGCTTTTTTTTTTTTCTATTTTTTGATTTTAACTCTACAGAATCGATTTCTACATCAAGTTGTTGTAGATATTAAGCAATCGATCTCTACAGCAGCTGCCATTTTGAGCGCATGAGGCGGATTTGTAGAGGAAGATCTCAATACCATCTCCGTCGAGTTGGAGTTTTTCTACTTTATCAATAAACCTGAACTCTTTGTGAAAGCATTCGAGCCTCCTTAGAAATTTAATGCTGAAGGTAACTTAAATGATGCTACTACCAAAAAAAAGTTGAAAGAACTTTTGTTTTAGCTCCAGACTTTTACCTATAGACTTCAGAATAAATGATTATATTATTTGGTTGATTTATAGGGGTGGGCGATCATGTTGAATCTATGCTGGGGTATACTTTGGATGTGTAATCTTCACTTCTGTTAATTTACACATGTAACAAGTAAATTACGCAATTTTACATGCAGTTCATAATTTACATGCAGTAAATCATGCAATCTTCAGTTCTATTAATTTGGATGTGTTTTTTAGTTATAAAAAAACAGTACATAAAGATAAATAAATTTATCTTTTTAAACAAACAGTGTTTTTTTAGCTAAAAGAATTACAATCTTACATGCTAAAAGTTACAATATTTTATACATGTAACAAGTAAATTGTGCAAGTGCTTTTTGATCTAAAATTTTACTTTTTTTTATCATATTAAGGTACAACGATAAATAGATATATCATTTTAATCAATTTATAATGACAAAGAAGAAAAAGATAAATAGAATTATCATTTTAAATCATACGTACAAGTTAGTGTTTCATATAAAGGTATTGTTAAATTATTAAGGAAGAAATGTTTAAACACAATTATTTTTAAACACAATAATTTTTAAACGTGATTATTAAGGAAGAAATATTTTTGAAGATTGAAAGTATTTAACAAATAAGTAAGTTTATCTTTTTAAAGAGATGTTGCATTTTAAACAAAAACATTCACTATAGCAAAAAATACAATACTGAAAAAATGTTGTTTATACCCATTAACAATATTTTCTATACCATCATCCATTCAGGAGATGTGAACAATAAAAAGTATTCACCATATTCCTAAGCCATTGCAAAATGCAACTAATCAAAAAATTAATACTGTTAAAACATATTACGAAAGAAAATTTAATAGTAGATAACCATACAAAAGAAAAATTAATTATTTAAAAAGATAAATATATTTATCTTTTTGTCTATTTATTTCCTAATACAAAAATTAATACTGTTAAAACATAAGTTAATTTATATTTTCAGTAAAAAAAGTTAATTTGTATATTTTTTTTGTATGTTAAAACATAAGTTATTAAAAAGCTAAAGATATTTATCTTTTCAGCTCTGTAATGATTAACAGTTATGAATATAAATCTTTTTGTATGATCAAATATTGACAGATATGAATTGTGTATCTTTTTGTATATCTTTTTGTATATGCAATACGGTTTTTGACAGTTTTTGATTTTATATCTTTTTGATTAGTATATCCCAGCCTCTTTAATGATTGATAGTTTTTGATTTTATATCTTTTTGTATATCTTTTTATATATCCTTTTGTATATCTTTTTGTATATGAATTGTGTATCTTTTTGTATGATCAAATATTGATAGTTATGAATTGTGTTGATGTAAGCGAATTAAACCAAGGATTATGGTTCAAAAATTATCAAGAAATTAACTGGAACCAATAAGCAAGTAAACAAAAAATTAATACTTTTAAAACATAATACAAAAGATAAATTAATACTAGATAACCATACGAAAGAAAAATGAATAATTATTTAAAAAGATAAATATATTTATCTTTTTGTCTATTTTTTTCCTAATACAAAATTTAATACTGTTAAAACATAAGTTAATTTATCTTTTCAGTAAAAAAAGCTAATTTGTATATCTTTTTGTATGTTAGAACACAAGTTATTAAAAAGCTAAAAGTATTTATCTTTCCAGCCTCTGTGATGATTGACGGTTATGAATATATATCTTTTTGTATGATCAAATATTAATAGTTATGAACTGTGTATCTTTTTATATATATATTTTTGTATATGCAATATGGTTCTTGACAGTTTTTGATTTTATATCTTTTTGATTTGTATATCTCAGCTTCTGTAATGATTGACAGTTTTTTTATTTTATATCTTTTTGTATATCTTTTTATATATCTTTTTGTATATATCTTTTAGTATATGAATTGTGTATCTTTTTGTATATCTTTTTGTATATGCAATATGGTTTTTTGCAGTTTTTTATTTTATATCTTTTTGATTTGTATATCTCAGCCTCTGTAATGATTGACAGTTCTTGATTTTATACCTTTTTGTATATCTTTTTATATATCTTTTTGTATACATATTTTTGTATGTGAATTGTGTATCTTTTGGTATATCAAATATTGATAGTTATTGAAAAGATAAAAGTATATATCTTTCCGTATATCTTTTTGTATGATCAAATATTAACAGTTATGAATTGTGTTGATGTAAGAAAATTGAACCAAGGATCACGGTGCAAAAATTATCAAGAAATTAACTGGAACCAATAAGCAAGTAATCAAAAATTAATACTGTTAAAACATAATACGAAAGAAAAATTAATACTAGGTAAGCATACGAAAGAAAAAAATAATTATTTATAAAGATAAATATATTTATCTTTTTGTCTATTTATTTCCTAATATGAAAATTAATACTGTCAAAACATAAGTTAATTTATCTTTTTAGTAAAAAAGCTAATTTGTATATCATTTTGTATGTTAAAACATAAGTTATTAAAAAGCTAGAAGTATTTATCTTTTCAGCCTCTGTAAATGATTGACCGTTATGAATATATATCTTTTTGTATGATCAAATATTGGCAGTAATGAATTGTGTATCTTTTTGTATATATATTTTGGTATATGCAATACGGTTTTTGATTTTATATCTTTTTGATTTGTATATCTGATATCTCAGCCTCTGTAATGATTGACAGTTTTTTATTTTATATCTTTTTGTATGTCTTTTTATATATCTTTTTGTATATATCTTTTTGTGTATGAATTGTGTATCTTTTTGTATATCTTTTGGTATATGCAATACGGTTTTTGACAGTTTTTGATTTTATATCCTTTTGATTTGTTTATCTCAGCCTCTGTAATGGTTGACAGTTTTTTATTTTATATCTTTTTGTATATCTTTTTATATATCTTTTTGTATATCTTTTTGTATATATCTTGTTGTATATGAATTGTGTATCTTTTTGTATATATCTTTTTGTAATGATGACTTGCATGCTAAATGGTTATGCTGCGAGAGTTATGAGATGTAATTGCTTCTTCTAAATCTCAATCTATTATGCAATCTGATGCAATCTGCTATGTTTAGGCATTCTGCTAAATCCCAATCTCAATCTAATACTATTTCAATATGTAAGTATTTGCTTCTACTAAATCTCAATTTCAATCTGATTCAACTGCTATGGTGGTTTCTACTTTTATGTGTACTGTAAAATTCTAACGTGGTTATTGAAGTGCAACTTCTATGAATAATTCTGATGTGCATATAATATTTACTGTGAAGTGAGTTTTGTTTGATGTTGTAACTTTTGAGAAGCAAGTGAAATGGTTGTTCTGTTGATAGTGTAATTACTATGATAAAAGTGATGGAGTTCCTGTCAGATTTATTGTTGTGAAGCTATTATGAAGCTACGGAAGCTATCGTAATTGAATTCATTTTGAAATTACTATGAAGCTACTATTGATGTTGAAATTACTATTTGGAGTGATATGATTGTTCATGTTGAAATTACTATTTGATGTTGAAGCTACTGCGATCCTTTAAGTGGGGACGTTGATGTGGTGAATTTGTTTCTGATACCTGCTGTAACGACCCGCATTCTATGCATCATAGGATCGTAGAATATTTATTTCTTTCACATATGAAGTCGTATGGTCATGTAACGTTGGGAGACGACTATTGGGGTCATTTCCCATGTTCATGATTTCTGTCGATTTTTAAATGACCATTTTACCCCTATTTGGTACTGTTTTGGCCATAACTTTTGTCTGGAAGGGAATTTTGACCTAAAACCACTTCCATTGGCTCCGAATGATGGTTTACAATTCCGTAGAGTGGTCACATTAGCCAAACGGACTCACTGTTTGGGAGATATGGCTGAAACAAGTTTCAGATAGTGAAAAACAGCTTAATTGTGCTTAACCGGGTGATTAACAGCTAGGCCCAATGGGGGATTTCGGGATTAGGGTTATGAGGAGGCTGAAATCAGTTAGAGAACGATTTTATCCTTATTTTCCAGCCGCCACTTTCATTCTTGAACCCTAACAATGGCCGCCAACATCTAGAAGCATCCCCAAATCACTTTCTAATCGAAGATTAAGCAAAACTACATCAAATCAAGGGAGGGTAGCACCAAATCAGAGAGAGAGATGCTGGAACACATAGAGATTGGATCCAAATCAGAGATTATTTCAGATCTAAAGTTTGTTTGTGGCTAAGGTGAGTGATTTGCATTGTTTTTCACTAATTACGGCTAGTTATGGTAATTAGCGAAGATTAGCGAAATTATGGCTCAGAAAAATCTAGAAAAATTCCTAAAATTCTAAAACATCATTTTATGCCTCTGATATGAATTTGGGTTAATTTCGACTAATTCTGCAAATCCCGGAATTTGGGGGATTAAGGGGTGATTAGTGGAAATTAGCGAATTTATGCATGTTAAAAATCTGGAAAAATATTCATAAATTCCGAAATATTGTTTTAGACCTCTGTTAGAAAATTTGGGTAATTTGGTTAAATTTTGCTAATCATACTGTTAGTTGTTCTTAAACATGATTAAGGGGAAATATGGGTTTTTGTGTATGTTTGATCCGTTTTAACCTACCATATTGATGTTTTGCTGTTTGTGGACGTTTATACATGTAACACCCCGTGTATTCTATAACAGTGAAATTCACAAATTAAAGTATAATTAATTTCAAATCAAAGAATTAGGGGAAACGGGATACGCCATTGCGTTCGTCTCGGAATTCTGCTTGAGATAGAGTCCGAGTTTGCGTAAAACGGACTCCGTATGAAGAAGATATGGCCTCCGGAAGTTTCAGAATTCAGTTTAAAATTCAAATAGACGAAAACAGCTCAGAAAAACCAATTTAAAATTCAAAAAAATCGGGCCCAATTGGCCAGGGCGGGAAAATTCCCGCCCAAGGCACCCAGGTCGACTTGGCAGTCGACCTGGGGCTAGCCAGGTCGACTGGGCAGTCGACCTGGGTCACCCATGTCGACTGCCAAGTCGACACAGTGTCGACTGGGGTGTCGAACTGGCCCCTGAGCCAGGTCGAACCCAGCCCACCCTGGCTGGCCTGGTCTGTGTTTGGTCGATTTTCTGAGCCTTGCCTTGTCACTAGGGCTAGGTGTCAGCTTCTGGTTGGTCTCTCCTTCAAGCGAACGGCTATTATTAAACCAAGCTCCATCGACGGTCCTAATCAACTCGCAAACACTATAAAAAGACCCTAAGACCTAGCCTAAATCATACTATTTCATTTTTAGCCTCAGGCCGCCGCCATTAAACCTAGAGCTCTAAATTAAAAATACAAAGAACAAAATTAAAGAAGACGAAGGACGAATCTTGAAGGCTACAACTAGAAGCTACAACAACTACGACGCTTTAGACAACAGATTTGGGGCTATTTGATTTGGAATTTTGATTACTTGCTTCATATTGTAAGTTCTATGTCACTTTTTAGGCAAAAACACTAAAATAACATGGACATGCCATGAATTGAAACCGGATTTAGGAACTATTATTAATCCATGTATATATTGTTTAACTTTGAATCATAATTTGGGAATATTGCTATGTCAACGTTGCAAGTTAAACTTATCATGATTTTGATGTTGTTATGAATCACTTGGGCTTAATTGTATGGCAAGTTGGACTAATACATGTCCATGGAATCACTATGTTTATTGAAATCTTTATGTTGATTAAACCATGCCTATGATGCTAATTAAACCATGTCTATGATGTTGATGGAACTATGCCTATGATGTTAATATACCTATCATGTTAATGATAAATTGGGAATTGCTAGGTTATGATGAAAAGTTGGAATCATTATGTTTATAATGCTAGATGAGAATCATTATGTTAAAAATGCTAAATTGGAATCCACTATGCCTATTAGAATTACCATGCCTTTAATGTTTCATGTTTGTAATAAAATTATTATTATGCCCGCAATGATTATTATGCCTATGATGTAAAGTTGAAATCATCATTGGAACCATTACTATGCCAAGTTATCATCATGCTAGTATTGAAACCATGTGATATGTTATAGCCTGTTTATTATGCAAGTGATGTTGGAATTGTCACATATGCCTATCACATGTTTGGTGTTATTCCCCTTTATCTCTTGAATTGTTTATGCTTGTGAACGAAGTACGTTTATATACGTTGGGGATACGATTGGGTAGAATAGGCAAAACTTGAATTGATTATAATCATAAACCGTGAAATTTGGCATAAGTAGAACATGAAATATGGCACGAAAACTTGACTTGAACATGCCATAACTTGACTTGAAAAACATGCCTTAGTTGGGCACGAAGTTGACATATGAACATGCTATGGAAATAGCACGAATCTGATAAGAACATGGGCATGACTTTAGAAAACAAGAAAGTGGCCAACTCGAGGTTGGGTTGAGTTTGTAGTGTAAATCTGCCCGGAACCGCCCGGCAAATCCAGTTGCTACAAACAATAGGATCCAATGTGGGTAGTTGGCCATATCGTGCTTGAAACCCGAGGTTGGGTTGAGTTCGTAGCGTAAACCTGCCCGGAACCGCCCGGCAAATCCAGTGGTTACGAACAATAGGATCCAATGTGAGTGGTTCGGTGCATTAACGAATTAATTAATGCCAATTAGGGTTAAGTCATGAACATGAAACGACAACTTAACCAACTTGAACACGATTTGTAGGGCTAAGTCATGAACTTGAAACGACAACACTTAGCCAACTTGACATGACACGTAGGCGGATTAAGTCGCGAATTTAAACGACATACTTAACCCTCTTGACATGACTAGACTGGAAGAGGATTAAGTCACGAATTACATGACTTAATCGGTTAGGCGGGTTTGGTCACGAATTACATGACCTAATCTGTTAGGCAAAACCCTAGACACGACCCTTTTCAGCAATAACCCTCTAGATGTATCAAGGTACCCTGGGGCTAGGCCGGGTGGGGCACGATTACTGGGCTGATTGTAAGAGGTGAACGACGGCAGTGGGGTACGCCAGTGTAGGTTCGGTGGACTACGGCCGTTCACGTATTCCGGGGCAGACACTGGGTATCCGTAGATTTATCTGTGCATCTTGAATCGTGTCAGGGGTTGACACCCTAGGGCTGATACACCCGAAGGTGGACCCAGCACAGGTGACTACATTCGTGATTAGCCGTATGACACGGACACTTGACGAGCTAGAACTTGTAGGGAGCCGATCGACTAGATAAGCGCTCCGTAGGACCCCGTACTTGGGTCAGACCCCGTTTTAGGGTCGTTTCACGATATTGGGCCATGGGATTTATTTCGTGATTAACTCGTGACATGGGCTTAGTATACTAGTACAGTCGATGCGACGAATCTTGAACATGTGATGCTTTATTTGACTTGTCTTGACTTATCATGATCACCTTAGTCTATCTTGTCCACCTTGACACCCTTCTTGAGTTTAGTTCCAGTTCATACATGACATGTTGTTTTAACCGTTTTTACACTGAAAGTCACTAGGACTTACTCAGTCTTTATGACTGACCCTTTTCCTTTCGCCTCCTTTTCTTTCGTTTCCCCCCCCCCACCAGGTTCTCAGGGAGGGAATACCGCAGCTTGACCAGTTTTCACATCCAGCTTGAAGAAAAAGAATGTATTGCTTGGATCTTTTCCGTTTTGGACTATGGCTTTGGACAACAATTAAGGGACTTATGCAGTTTATTTATGTTTTCTTTAAATAATATAATCAAGACAGTTATGATTTTGGAAGTATTGTAAGACAAATTATGACATGGTTTGTGAACACGTATTATGTTGAAATAAAAGTTGTTGTTGTTTTCCGCTGTTCAAAAATATGTGTTCTTATATCTGTCTTGTATATCTGTGACTTATACTTATAAACCTCGACCAAAATTAGGGCATTCCCTTTGAGAGTGACCCTAACGGAGGTGGGGTGTTTCACTTGGTATCAGAGCATAGGTTTACCAGATAAGATAAAAGTTTTGAAATTTTATTTTCAAAGGAAAATTTAAAGAAGCATTTTTAAAAGATAAAATTTTATTTTATTTTAAAAAGGCAAAGTCCCCCAAAGCCATAGGTACTATCTCTTATCCTTCGTTTTGAATCTATCATTTTTGTTTCAGCATGTCCGAAGAACTTAACTTGCTAGAGGGTGTACCAATACCTGGTTGGTTTAGACGATTCTTAGAAGCAAGGGCCACTCAGCCAGGTCCTACCGTTCCTCCTCCCCCAGCTGCAGGAAATCATCCAGCTGCAGCAGCACCTCTTCCTCCACCTCCTCCGCGGGGAAACACTTTTGCTAAGATATGTAAAGATTTTAAAGCTATGGGAGGAAAGGACTTTCATGGAACTGAGTCCTTCGTGGCAGCTAGGAATTGGCTGAAGGAAACCGAGGACCTATTCGTCATCTTTGAGGTAGAAGATAGGCAGAAAGTACAACTGGCAGTATGGCTACTTAAAGGCGAGGCTTCCTACTGGTGGGAAGTCACTAATGCAGAAAGACCAGTGGAAACATGGGAGGACTTTAGGGCAAGGTTTGAGGCTAAATTTCTCTCAGAAGCTGAAAGGAGTTTGCAGTTGGAAATTTTTTTATTTCTTAAGCAAGGGAATATGACAGTCAAAGAGTATGTTAATTAGTTCGATGAGCTGGCTAGGTTCGGACTGGACCTAGTCAACACCCCGCACAAGAAGGCTCTCCGCTTTGTCAAGGGGTTGAATGAGCCATTACACAGTTTGGCCATGATCCATATACCCATGGGAGCTACGTATGAAAGGTTGGTACAGATGGCATTGCTGAACGAAGAAAGATAAGGGCAAGAAGGAGACAAAGGCAGAAAACTCTCAAGGGAAGAAAGAGGTCAAGCCCAACGATTCTTAGAATAAGAAGGTAGACTCCGAGAAAGGAGGCAAGAACGACAACTCACGTGATAAAAAGAAATGCAATTTCTGTGGTACGGAAGGGCACATAGCCAAGGATTGTAGAAAGAGGAAGAGAAAGCAAGGTGAATGTTTTCATTGTGGGGAGACTGGACACATCAGCAAAGACTGCCCTAAGAAGCAGACCGGACCTTCTGGGGGTACATCGTTAATTTCTTCTAGATGCTTTGTTTTATCTTGTTTCTCTCCTCGATCCTATCTTGAGAACCATAGGTAGAATCTTTTTTGGATGTAAACATGTAATTGAAACATGTTATGATTGCAAAATGGTTGCAAGTGGTCGCAAATGGTTGCTCGTGGATGCATGAATACACATTAGGCACTAGATCGGCTCAGACACATTTTTCATGTTGCATATGCATAAATGTATTCGTATATGGATGGAGTTTAGTGTGTTGTCATATGGATGTTGCATTTATATATGAATGGTTGTGCACTCATGTAGAATCATGAATAGGAGAATTTGCATACATAATGGATTCATGGCACTTACATAATTTGCAGTAAGGAGGTCAACTGAATCAGTAGACCGCCTGATTTTGCATTAGATAAGTACATGTACACACACACACTTCGCATATGATCATGAAGCATTAGAAGTCTTTTAAGGACAATGGATGCACGTGTTTGATGGATGAGTAGATGGTTGTTTGGATGTTAGGATATACATTCTTCCTGAACTTGAAGATTTCAGGGACGAAATCCTTTTAAGTGGGGGAGAATGTAACACCCCGTGTATTCTATAACAGTGAAATTCACAAATTAAAGTATAATTAATTTCAAATCAAAGAATTAAGGGAAACAGGATACGCCATTGCGTTCGTCTCGGAATTCTGCTTGAGATAGAGTCCGAGTTTGCGTAAAACGGACTCCGTATGAAGAAGATATGGCCTCCGGAAGTTTCAGAATTCAGTTTAAAATTCAAACAGACGAAAACAGCTCAGAAAAACCAATTTAAAATTCAAAAAAATCGGACCCAATTGGCCAGGGCGGGAAAATTCCCGCCCAAGGCACCCAGGTCGACTTGGCAGTCGACCTGGGGCTAGCCAGGTCGACTGGGCAGTCGACCTGGGTCACCCGTGTCGACTGCCAAGTCGACACGGTGTCGACCTGGCCCCTGAGCCAGGTCGAACCCAGCCCACCCTGGCTGGCCTGGTCTGTGTTTGGTCGATTTTCTGAGCCTTGCCTTGTCACTAGGGCTAGGTGTCAGCTCCTGTATGGTCTCTCCTTCAAGCGAACGGCTATTATTAAACCAAGCTCCATCGACGGTCCTAATCAACTCGCAAACACTATAAAAAGACCCTAAGACCTAGCCTAAATCATACTATTTCATTTTTAGCCTCAGGCCGTCGCCATTAAACCTAGAGCTCTAAATTAAAAATACAAAGAACAAAATTAAAGAAGACGAAGGACGAATCTTGAAGGCTACAACTAGAAGCTACAACAACTACGACACTTTAGACAACGGATTTGGGGCTATTTGATTTGGAATTTTGATTACTTGCTTCATATTGTAAGTTCTATGTCACTTTTTAGGCAAAAACGCTAAAATAACATGGACATGCCATGAATTGAAACCGGATTTAGGAACTATTATTAATCCATGTTTATATTGTTTAACTTTGAATCATAATTTGGGAATATTGCTATGTCAACGTTGCAAGTTAAACTTATCATGATTTTGATGTTGTTATGAATCACTTGGGCTTAATTGTATTGCAAGTTGGAATAATACATGTCCATGGAATCACTATGTTTATTGAAATCTTTATGTTGATTAAACCATGCCTATGATGCTAATTAAACCATGTCTATGATGTTGATGGAACTATGTCTGTGATGTTAATATACCTATCATGTTAATGACAAATTGGGAATTGCTAGGTTATGATGAAAAGTTGGAATCATTATGTTTATAATGCTAGATGAGAATCATTATGTTAAAAATGCTAAATTGGAATCCACTATGCCTATTAGAATTACCATGCCTTTAATGTTTCGTGTTTGTAATAAAATTATTATTATGCCCGCAATGATTATTATGCCTATGATGTAAAGTTGAAATCATCATTGGAACCATTACTATGCCAAGTTATCATCATGCTAGTATTGAAACCATGTGATATGTTATAGCCTGTTTATTATGCAAGTGATGTTGGAATTGTCACATATGCCTATCACATGTTTGGTGTTATTCCCCTTTATCTCTTGAATTGTTTATGCTTGTGAACGAAGTACGTTTATATACGTTGGGGATACGATTGGGTAGAATAGGCAAAACTTGAATTGATTATAATCATAAACCGTGAAATTTGGCATAAGTAGAACATGAAATATGGCACGAAAACTTGACTTGAACATGCCATAACTTGACTTGAAAAACATGCCTTAGTTGGGCACGAAGTTGACATATGAACATGCTATGGAAATAGCATGAATCTGATAAGAACATGGGCATGACTTTAGAAAACAAGAAAGTGGCCAACTCGAGATTGGGTTGAGTTTGTAGTGTAAATCTGCCCGGAACCGCCCGGCAAATCCAGTTGCTACAAACAATAGGATCCAATGTGGGTAGTTGGTCATATCGCGCTTGAAACCCGAGGTTGGGTTGAGTTCATAGCGTAAACCTGCCCGGAACCGCCCGGCAAATCCAGTGGTTACGAACAATAGGATCCAATGTGAGTGGTTTGGTGCATTAACGAATCAATTAATGCCAATTAGGGTTAAGTCATGAACATGAAAAGACAACTTAACCAACTTGAACACGATTTGTAGGGCTAAGTCATGAACTTGAAACGACAACACTTAGCCAACTTGACATGACACGTAGGCGGGTTAAGTCGCGAATTTAAACGACATACTTAACCCTCTTGACATGACTAGACTGGAAGAGGATTAAGTCACGAATTACATGACTTAATCGGTTAGGCGGGTTAGGTCACGAATTACATGACCTAATCTGTTAGGCGAAACCCTAGACACGACCCTTTTCAGCAGTAACCCTCTAGATGTATCAAGGTACCCTGGGGCTAGGCCGGGTGGGGCACGATTACTGGGCTGATTGTAAGAGGTGAACGACGGCAGTGGGGTACGCCAGTGTAGGTTCGGTGGACTACGGTCGTGCACATATTTCGGGGCAGACACTGGGTATCCGTAGATTTATCTGTGCATCTTGAATCGTGTCAGGGGTTGACACCCTAGGGCTGATACACCCGAAGGTGGACCCAGCACAGGTGACTACATTCGTGATTAGCCGTATGACACGGACACTTGACGAGCTAGAACTTGTAGGGAGCCGATCGACTAGATAAGCGCTCCGTAGGACCCCGTACTTGGGTCAGACCCCGTTTTAGGGTCGTTTCACGATATTGGGCCGTGGGATTTATTTCGTGATTAACTCGTGACATGGGCTTAGTATACTAGTACAGTCGATGCGACGAATCTTGAACATGTGATGCTTTATTTGACTTGTCTTGACTTATCATGATCACCTTAGTCTATCTTGTCCACCTTGACACCCTTCTTGAGTTTAGTTCCAGTTCATACATGACATGTTGTTTTAACCGTTTTTACACTGAAAGTCACTAGGACTTACTCAGTCTTTATGACTGACCCTTTTCCTTTCGCCTCCTTTTCTTTCGTTTCCCCCCCACCAGGTTCTCAGGGAGGGAATACCGCAGCTTGACCAGTTTTCACATCCAGTTTGAAGAAAAAGAATGTATTGCTTGGATCTTTTCCGTTTTGGACTATGGCTTTGGACATCAATTAGGGGACTTATGCAGTTTATTTATGTTTTCTTTAAATAATGTAATCAAGACAGTTATGATTTTGGAAGTATTGTAAGACAAATTATGACATGGTTTGTGAACACGTATTATGTTGAAATAAAAGTTGTTGTTGTTTTCCGCTGTTCAAAAATATGTGTTCTTATATCTGTCTTGTATATCTGTGACTTATACTTATAAACCTCCACCAAAATTAGGGCATTCCCTTTGAGAGTGACCCTAACGGAGGTGGGGTGTTTCAATACATGTTGCTATGACTGTATGGTATGCTTTGTGATTGTTTAGAACAATTAGATTGGTTGAAAACGCCGTCGAATGGCGTAAACAGTTTGTTGGAAGAAGTGTAGGAAATAGACCGGATCAGATCGCAGGAGGGGTATCACGACCCAACCTGATCGTGCCTAATATCCATGAGTCGATCGCCTAATTTAGCCACGAGCCGAGCTAGTATACGAGTCGCTCATGATCCAGCTATCTCCGATCCGTTCGCCTCTGAAGTCCTCCGATCTGAACTGCTCGCACACATGGACCACGAACCGGTGCACTCCACGACACGATTCGAAGAGAAGACCACGACCCGATCCAGACGAGGTAGCACGAACCGAACCGATGGACCCGAAGCTTGGCCACGACCCGATGGAGCTGGAGGACCACGAGCTGATGGCGTGACCCGATCCGAATGGAGGAACTCGACCCGAACCAGTATGGTGACTGCAGACTGAACCAAGAAGCTTGAACGCGAGGTATGAGTTGTTAACTGAATGAAGACCGATCCGGAGGAGACCAAAACCCGAGATGCAAAGGTTGTCCAAATGGGAAGCTTGTACTCAGGATCCAGTTGGGAACCAACGAGTTAACTTCATGATTGGGCTTTGCTGCGGGACATGTGCAAAGGGGTTATCGATGCCTATCACTTTGGTTTACCACTGATAGATGGATTAGGGGCTCGTAGTGTAGTTATACGGGGTTGGACTCCTTCATGGCCCAAAGGATTAGGTGAACAGAGTAATGGGTATCGTATGCTTTACGCACTGAGTGAGAGATGTGAGGATGGTTTCTATGCTTGATTTATTTGCTATCACTATGACATGCACACCCCCTCCCCTGTATCTTTACACCTTATGTTTAGTGGCACCTTAGAGTATTGTACAGTATGTAGTGCTAACTCTTTGGTTGCAGGTCCAGGTTCAGGTATGGTTTAGTATACCTGTTATTGTTCTGTTTAGATGCTTATCGCTCATACCAGGCTTTATGTCTGACCTAGAGTTTTATGTCTCCTCTTATTACTCTGGGTGCTCACACGAGCAGACTAGAGACAGGTTAGCTGGTGATGCACGGGTAGATGATCCGGAGACGAGCAGGAGGCTTCCACGTATGATATATATATAGTATTCTCCCTGTGTTGTTGAAGATCACTGCTTGGGCATTAGTAGTGTATCTTCTACTTTAGCTTTCTTTGTTTTAGAGACAGTAAATTTTGGGAAGTTGTAATAAGCTGTACTTGGATTTCCGCTGCTCTGATGTTGATGTTGATTTTGGTTATCAGCTTATGTATTGTCTCACCTGTTTTATGTCAAGTATATTATTATTATATTTTGCTCCATGCGCTGTGAGACATTCTGCAGGTTCTTGATTAGTTCGTTCTCTTCTTTCCTTTCTTCTGACGACCGTTCTGTGCTAGTCGGGCATGTGTACAACGCACTTTTGGAGGAGATGCCGGCTGGTGCGGGGTGGGCCGTCACACCTGCCTTTGTGTATGATGTGAGTGGTGATTTATGGTATTTTTGAAGTGTTGAAGTTCTCTGCTCAACAAGTATGTTGCTGATCTGAAGATGTAGAGCAATTATGAAGAGATTTAATTCATGTTTTGTGTAATTTTTGTTATCTGCATTGTGTTCGTTAGCCTTATCTTTTTTGCAGTTTTTCTTTTGTGGAATTCTTAAATATAAGGAATATCGTCAATATGTATTAGAGATCATGTTTATTGTATCTTTTTTGTTGTTAATAAAAAAAAATTCATGCTTGCCTTTCAAATATCGACAGTTATTAAAAAGCTAAAAGTATTTATCTTTTTGTACATCTTTTTGTATGATCAAATATTGACAGTTATGAATTGTGTTGATGTAAGAAAATTGAACCAAGGATCATGATGCAAAAATTATCAAGAAAATAACTGGAACCAATAAGCAAGTAATCAAAAATTAACCGACACTGAAATGATTCTTCACGGTTTGATCAAAATTAGAGTTTGGTTTGGTAAACGGTAACCCAAAAAACAATCCTGAGAAGTTGTTGTGAACCGTCCTCTTTATAATTGTTCCTGCAAAATCCATATTCTGTGTCAACATGAACACAAGTTGACGAGCGTAGAAGCTCTGTTATCATTGAACATTGTTTGACAAAAATTAAGTTCTGTACGTTGTGAATTGTCTAATATATTATTTTACTTTTTGTATACTGTGGACGAGAGAGCCATAAACTTCTACTATAGTGATAATGCAGATGGCATGCAATTAACATATACATGTATGAAAGATTGTTTGTTTTAGGCTTGCAAATAGAAAGAGACTAAATTCACATACAAGTCTAAGCCAATATATAATTGGGTGCATTTTTTACAGGTCCCTATTAAGTTTCAAAATTAGGCTCACATCCGGTCATAAACTTATTATAAATTTAGTCCTTATTTTTCGAAAATACACTAAAAAAATAAAAATAAAATATAAAAAAATCACGTAAATTCGTAATTAATTAAAAAATTTAATCGTGAAAAAAACCAAGTGAAAAAACATCAAAAACAACGCCAAAATCAAGAATTACACAAAAATAACGAAAATGCATTAAAAGATGCATGTAATTCAATTAGTTGCATACATGTATGCATTTATTTCAATGCTGCGTCAAAATTGCAGTGTAAATGCATACATATATGCACATATTGTAAACACATGCATCTTTTCATGCATTCATTTACAAACTGCGTACATATGTGTAATTTTTCACTTTTGCATATATTTTGACATATATGCACACACGTATGCAGATATAAAGAAAATCTGCATATATGTATGCAGTTATTCAACAAGCATGCGCAAATATGTGCATGTGTATTCAAATAGTTGCATATATGTATGAAACTATTTGCAATAGTTGCATACATATATGCAACTATTTTTTTTCTTCGTGTGGACTTCTGGGATTATTTCCAGATTTTAGAATTTTTTTTCTTTTTTTTTTTACTCAGTGCCGCATTTTTTTAATGCACACAAAGAGAGAGGCATAACATTTGAAAGCAGGAGGCTGGCACAAAATGAGGGAGGCGACACCTTTCAAAACAGGGAGCGGAATTCAAAAATAGGGGGCAACTTTGTATTTAAAACTTTGGGGGTTGTGAGCCTAATTAAGTTTGCTTTTAGGGATGTGTGCCTAATTTTTTTCTATGGAATTAAAGCATTGGTGAAAGCATAAGATTCGTGGAACCTATAGGTGGAGCTGTTTTATTGCTTAACGTTGAATCATGCATTGGTGACATAATATGTTACTACTGCATTTTTTTAATATTACTACATATTATTTATATTTCTTCATAGAGCATTACAAAAAAATAGTAACATGTGATGGTACATGAAATATCCTCATGTAGATACAATATACTGTTAATAACAAATTATGTCATGACGTTAAAAATATTATCAATAAAAGATAAAATGATGTATCTTTCTTTAAAAAAGCAGTAGAACCATATTACAAATTACAAACTCATGCTCAGTTATCTGAATAACATCATCAGCCAATAGAAATTCATTATCAAATTCATCATTAAAGTTTCAACATCACCTATTACAAAATCATTAGTAAATTCAGGTAAATTAAAAATATTATCAATAAAAGATAAAATGATTTATCTTTCTTCAAAAAGCAGTAGAACAATTTTATAGATTACAAACTCATGCTCAGTTATCTGAATAACATCATCAGCCATTAGAATTAATTATTAAAGTTTCAACATCAGCCATTGCAAAATTATCAGTAAGAACAATAGAACATCTGTCAATAAAGTTTCATCGTCAGTTGTGTCACTGACTTACATCCATGCACAGGAACATAACATCTCACTACATCAAATTCCACAAAAACCAAAAAAATATTTAGATCTAATAGAAAAATGAATCATTAGATACAGGACCAATATGCGTCATCAGACGAATGTTTAGATCTAGTGTACGCGACAAAATAAATCTCCTGACAATAACAGGACTGAAAATCGATTGTTCAAATAGGGATAATCGAATCATGAGATACAAAAAAATCAACTAATTCCGATGAATGTTTACTGGATTCGTTTGAAGCACAAGATGTTTTTGAAAATCTTACATTTAATTGTTTAATGAAGATTGATTTTACAATTTGCAAAAGGAACATGTTTGTGAAATAAAGAGCGCACTAATTTTTGTCCTTAAAACTAATTTCAATGAAGCCGTGTCTTGGAAAAAAAGTGTACCACAATGGTAAGCCCTTAACACAAATTTCCACTATTTATAATATATAGATTTGAAAACCAAAATATACGCAAATACGTACTCTTATATATATATAGAAAATAAGTCCTGATGCCAGATGTGACGACCTGCCATACACCATCGGTGCTTATAACTAAAATCTGCATTGTTCAAGCACCTGATTGATGTAAAGCAATCGTCAAGAGAAAGATATAGTGGAAAGGAAGAGAAAGAAGAAAGAAAAACGTAAATAGAAAATAAGAGAAAGAAGAAAATAATAATATAAACATAATCACTGAACCCGTCATCTATCTCATAGCGCATCAAATAATATATAATAATCAAATAATATGTATAAAACATACGAGATAATAATAACTATATAAACCAGATAATCAGAATACGCTGGCTCATACAGCTTTACAGAACAGTAATAGAGTTTACATGAGATAAATAAACTCAACCGGTGAACTGCCTCTAAAAGAACACATAACGTTATTAAGGCTCCACAGTATAACACAGTGGAATACCTCGTCTACCCATCAACACCATCGATAAGCACCCAAGGTAATGAGAGGGAAATAAAACCTTGGGTCAGAAAAAAGTCTGGTGTGGGCGATAATAAATCTCAAAGTACTATAAAAGTCGTAATAGTATAAATTACACAAAGTGTAACACCCCGTAATTTTAAAAACACAAAAAAGGACAAATTAAAAAATAATTAATTTAATATTCAGAATTAAGGGAAATGGATTGTGCCATTACGTCCGTCTTGAAATTTTGGTCAAGATAGACATTTGGCTTGCGTAAAAAAGACATCGTATGAAGAAGTTATGAAGGTTTGAAGTTTGTATACGCGCAAGAGAATATATATATATATATATATACAGGGTCCAGAAATTCAAAATTTGGTTCAGAACATTCAAAATCGCGCAGATTGGGGTGAGCGGGAAAAATCCCGTCGAGGGGTGTCGACCCCTGGATCGACCCCTCAAGGGGGGTGTTGACCCATGGGTCGACCCCATAAGGGGGGGTCGACCCCCCTAGGGCAGACGTGGCATTTAGGGTTTGGGGACTGGTGGCTATAAATATGGCTCCATTTCTTTTGTTTTCTATACTGAAAAATAATAGAGGACTAGATGTTGTTGGTGCCCAGACTGAATCAAACCTTTTCCTTCCTCTACAATCAAGTTATTCAAGTGTAGATCTGCGATTCAACCTATGCTATTCACCTTCTATCTTTCTAGATCAAAACATTGTGAGTTTAAGTTACTTTTAGATTTAGATAATTAAAAAGTAAACATGATATGACTGTAATTTGGATCTATGCTTGTGACTGCTTGAATCATATCAGATCTGCTATAACTTATGAACCTATGATATCCTTACGTAACTATGACTTGGATCTTAAACTTTATCATGTTAGTTCTACCTTTGATTATAGATCTAATTCACTGTTTAGATCACCTTGTACCTATCATGTTGTGGTTAAATTGAATCTGTTACTAGTTGGACATCTAAATTATTGAAACACCCCACCTCCGTTAAGGTCACTCATAGAGGGAATGCCTTAACTTCGGTGGAGCATTATAGGTAAAAGATGCAGATAAATTACAAGACAGGCAAATAAAGCAGTGGAAAATAAAGTCATTTTATAAACAACTTAATTTAGTCAAACTTTTACAACAATTTCCTCAATCATACTTAAAGGTAATACATAGAACTTCTATCTTGATTTAAAAACTTCCAAGAATAAAAGAAGCATAAAAACAATGATATTCCCTGATAAAGCATGAACCAGCCATAGCAGTGGAAGAGAGAGACTCCAAAGCGATACACAAACTAATCTTCAAGCTTGGAAAGATAAGAGATCCAAGTTAGGCTGAGCTATTCCCTCCCTGACTACCTGGAGGGGAAATGGAAGAAAAGAGGCGAAAAACAAACTAGGTCAGACATAAGTCTGGTAAGTCCAGTGATCTTTCAGCATGCAAACAAGACAAAAGATCATGACATGAAAAAACCGAAAATAGGACAATACCATAAAAACAAGGTAACTAAAGACAAGATAAGTGCAAGGTGAACTGAATGTGCTTCTACTTTCCCTTTGCTTCACTACTACTCTGTTAATCTGTATAAAATGATAATCGTGATCCCAACCCCCGTAAATGTGGTAGCCTTCTGGTGTACATCTATCGTGAGGATTCCACCTCAATCAGTCTAATTGCCATGAACATGTTAGATGTACCCTTACTACCCTATCGATCGGCTCCCTACTTGTATTCATGTTCCATGTGTCTGTGTCAGTCGGCCCTCTCTTGCGTGTAGATACCCTGTGCTGGTCCCACCATAAGGTGTATCAATCCTTATGATAGCAACCTGACATGATTCAAGATGCACAGTGTATAACTACTGGTACCCAGTGCCTACTTTTTCCCAATCCGGAGTACGTGCACGCCCGTAAATAGTAGGAACCTACACTGACGTACCCCCTGCCGCTGCTTTGACCGCTTATAATCAACCCAGTAATCGTGCCCCACCCTGCCTAGTTCAGGGTACCTGATACATCCATGTGGGTTACTGCTGAAATGGTTTCCCGTTACTAAGGTTTCCTATTGGTTAAGTATGTGGGCCTATATTTACTAATATTGCCCACCAACTCGATATGTACTTAACCCTCCCATTGATTCAAGCATTTTTAATAAGTTTTGTGGGCCTATATGTACTAATATTACCCACCTACACGAGATGTACTTAACCCTCCCATCGATTCAAGCATGTTTATTTAATAATTAAGTTTTGTGGGCCTATATTTACTAATATTACCCACCAACCCGATATGTACTTAACCATTCCACTGATTCAAGCATGTTTATTTAATGGTTAAATTTGTTGGGCCTATATTTACTAATATTACCCACCAACCCGATATGTACTTAACCCTCCCGCACATTACGCCATATTAGTTAAGTGTTGTCCGCTCATGTTAACTTAACCCACTCATTCATCATGTCATGTTGTTTAAGCATTTCTTATTAACTTGACCCTCCTTACTTATCATGTTGGATCGGTTAAGTGTTTCCTATTAACTTAACCCCGTTCGTTCATCAAGTTATATTGGTCAAGTGTTTCTTGTTAACTTAACCCCACGTATTCATCTTGTTGTATTGGTTAAGTGTCATCAATCAATTCAAGTTAACTTAACCCCACGTATTCATCTTGTTGTATTGGTTAAGTGTCATCAATCAATTTAAGTTAACTTAACCCACCTACGTGTCATGTTACTTTGGTTAAGTGTTGCCTTCTTGTGTTAACTTAACCCTACTACAAATCAAGTTATATTTGTTAAGTGTTGCCCTCTTATTTTAACTTAACCTTTCCATAAATCAAGTTATATTGGTTAAGTGTTTCTAAATTTACTTAACCTCACCCACTTGTCTAATTAACATGTTATAGTGGTTAAGTGTTCTAAATTTACTTAACCTCACCCACTTGTCTAATTAACATGTTATAACGGTTAAGTGTTCTAAATTTACTTAACCTCACCCACTTGTCTAATTAACATGTTACAACGGTTAAGTGTTCTAAATTTACTTAACCTCACCCACTTGTCTAATTAACATGTTATAACGGTTAAGTGTTCTAAATTTACTTAACCTCACCCATCAGTTTAGTTAACATTTTGAATTAGTTATATGTTTCCTTAATTGACTTAACCCTACCAATCTTGACTTAGCTTTATTAAAGCACCAACCACTCACATTAGACAGGTATTGTTGTGGTCACTGGATGTGCCGGTCGGTTCCGGGCAGTTTTACACCACAACTCTGTCTAACCTCGGGTCCTTTTTGGGCTCAATGCACTAACCACCCACATTAGGTAGGTATTGTTGTGGTCACTGGATGTGCCGGTCGGTTCCAGGCAGTTTTACACCACAACTCAGTCTAACCTCGGGTTAGGCATATTCGTCTTTTCTAAATTTACATATTTCTTATTTTTGACAAATTCCATATGTAAATTATTCCCAATTTAATTATGCCATAATTATCCTTTTAATTATGCTTACAAGTAATGGTATACTAAATATACTATTTCATGAACCAATCTATGCCATGTAATTTTTCATGTTTATCCTACATATTTATATGTAAATTATAAATCAATTATTGTCATGGCCCACTTTCCTTCTAAATCACGTTCAAAATTTTAGGTATATAGATTATACCATTTTCATGCCACTTATCATGCTTTTGTGTCAAACATGCCAATTACATGTAATTTCATGTTTTCCCCCAACGTTACCCCCGTTGTACGTTCGCAAAATTACATAGAATGTTAGGCTTGATATTTTAGCCTAACTTATAAAACAAAAAAGGGGAAAAGAGGAACTTTGCAACATCATACAAAAGTATGGATCTAACTACACATATGTCACATGGATTTGGCATAGAACAATATATTTTTAACTATGAACTTGCAAATTTGATCTATGCAACATGAACCACAAGCATATGAATTTACATAAAACTATACAAGTTAAACTTGGCATGTACTGGTGAACTTGCAAATTAGATCTATCATAAAGGCATATGGATCTAACATATAAAGTTGTAGATCTACACATATAAGGTCGTAGATCTAAACATGTATGCATAATGGCTCTAAACAATTAGGCATGACATGACTTAGCCTAAAACTTGTATGTATCATAATATCACCAAACTTACATATGATAATTTCATTCTCAAATTCCTATACAACATCATAGGTTTACTCACCAATTTCCACATAACATGATAGGTTCGATAGACCACAATAGTTCATAGGCATATATGATAGAATAGACATGAATAAACATGAATCAACATCACATACAACTTGATACAATTCTATTTTACAATTCATTACAAATCATGTCTTCAATTTATTCACATCTGAAAGATAACTACACTTACAATCAAAAGGAAGAACTTGATTTCAGGGATCTGTATTCTGAAACTGAATTTCTCGCCTTTGATGTAGATCGTTGAATTCTCTTAGTTGAATTAGATTAGATTTAATTTGACTTAGGTTTTACTGGCGGCTAGGTTTAGATGAGAGTGAATAATAGAATTAGGTTTTAGGTTTAGGGTCCATATATAGTTGTAGAGAACGTTTTAGGACCATTAGATTAACCCTGAACCATGAGGACCGATCTGATGCCACATCTTCCATGGAGTGAATCGGCCCACGGGTTGATAGCCAAACACCCTGAATCAACCCCTAGTCGACCCAACAAAGCTTGGGTCGACCTCAAAAATGGGCCGGTTCAGTTATTCCCCCTCCCGATTCGCTGCTTTGAACCTTTTTGCATATTTATTTATTTATTATATATATATATATATATATATATATATTTCTCATATGCATACAAACTTCAAGGCTTAATAACTTCTTTATAAGGTATCCGTTTTATGCAAACCAAATGTCTATCTTGACCAAAATTTTGAGACGAACGTAATAGCGCAACCCATTTCACTTAATTCTTCTTCTAAAAATTAAGTGTTCTTGAATTTGTTAATTTTAATATTCTCAGAAAATTCGGGGTGTTACATTCTCCCCTCCTTAAAGGATTTCGTCGCCGAAATCTTCAAGTTAAGAAGAATGCATCCTAATATCCAATCATCCATATACTCATCCATCATCCAAAAGCATCCATTGTCCTTAAAAGACTTCTAATGCCATATAAACATATGCAGAGTGTGTGTATATATCTTTATCTAGTGCAAAATCAGGCGGTCTACTGATCCAGTTGACCTCCTTAATGCGAATCATGAGAGTGTCATGCGTCCAATATGTATGCAAATATCCCTAATCATGTAAATACTATATGTGTGCATATTCACTCATCCATATGCAACATCCATATGATAACACATCAAGTTTCAATCCATATACAAATACATTCATATGCATATGCAATATGAAAGTGACTGAGCCGATCTAGTGCCTAATGTGTGTATATGCATCCACGAGCAACCACTTGCAACCATCAATCATAACATGTCTCAAACACATGTTTTCATCCATTGGCTTCTACCTAAGGATCGAGGATAGGACCGAGAGGATATACTTAAAAGATAAAGAGTAACATGCAAATAAACTTTACAGAAAAAGAGGAATCAAGGATATACCCTCAAAAAGGGTATGATGCGCATATATAGTCTTCAGTCTTCTAAGTCGCATCTTCTTTGAGCTTCACTCCACTGTACCTTAACTAACTTAACTTCACGATTGTGAAGCTTCATGACCTCCATTTCCAAAACCCACTAGTAAAGATAGCACCTCGATCATTTACTATGCTAGAGGGTATCCAATGTTGTCGAACTATCTTTCCAAGATAAACAGAAGTTAACCATGATACCAAGTGTATATACTAAGATGATTAGAGGTCTCTCCTCTACTTAGCTTATCCATCATGTCAAAAATCTAAGGGTCTAAAGCTAAAGGTTGCTATGTACTTTTTACCTCTCTTAAGGTTAGTTTTTTTTTCTACTTAGGGCGCCTGCCACAACTATTTATCTCTCACGCAAACCTTCCTAGTCGAACACGACATCCCTCAAGTACAAGCCCCAAAGGCCTAAACCAATATCAGACAAGCACCCAAGGAATACCTCCTCCGAATTTGGACGATCTATGTGAGGTGATACTAGCAAAACAACCAAACAATTGAGCACTTAACCGACTCTGACTATCCTTGCCAATCTTGCTCCAAAACTATCGTTGATCGCATAACTGGATTTGTATTGTCAACTAGATATATGCGGAAGACTATCTCGAGTTTTTAGGGGGAAAACTCCTAACCTTAATCAAAAAACTTCTGCGTACTCATGGACTACTCTAACGGATCGAAAATAAAGTGATTCTAGGTAGCTAAGACAAACTGATCCCTTAGGATCGCACGAAATTTTGAGGGTATTCCCGAGGCAAGTCGAAAGTCTAACTACCCTCCTTTCACAATTACTAACTAATCAATCCATGCCTAGAATCAATCCATAGCCCATGAAACCAAAAACATAAGCATTACACTTAAACTCGGTACTTAATATAACTATTCTCAAATCCTTACAAATCAAAGATAAATGAGCCGAACCACTGATTGGATTTGAGAAAATAATGGGATCCTCTACTATACAAGCTCTAGGGTGCAGAGACTCAACTATGGAAGCAAATATGAAAGAATGTGAAGCGCTAAAATCAAAAGAGTACTAACAGGATGATCAAAAGAAAACTAAACTTTTTCAATCGAAGCTTTACCACCTCTCTCTCAGGTATGCTGGCGGTGAGAGCATGCATTTGCCCTCTTGAAAATCCTGTCATTTGTTTTTCCCTTGTCCTTAATTATATGACCCGTTATACCATAATAAAGATACTTCCTCTTGTTTTAGGTTTTACTACTCTTTCCTCCCCTCCTTTGTGAACCAAGTCTATATCCATGAGTTCTTCACCCTTGGGTTGTGCTCCTTAGTCAAACTCCCTCTTTCTCATCTTTTCCATCCTTGTGTAACTTGTTGACAGGTCATTTGAAAGCTGCCTCCAACGCACGGAAAATCCTACAAAGCTCGAAAGAAAAATTAGCCGTAGGTGAAACTACTGCGGCTATAGATGGAAGTTGGACGCTTATTTTCACTTTAACAAGTGTCGTGGTCTCATCAAGCCTACGGAACCATGCCGCGATGTGGTTACCTCCCAGAAAGCCGGGAGCCCTGGAGACTCAGGAAAGAAGGAAACAAGGATTCAAACAGAGGATCAAAAGATAGTGCATATGGCTTTGGGGAATACGCCTTTAAAACAAAACTTTTCTTTTGAAAATGCTTCTTTTAAAACCATTTTGAAAATAATTTTTCAAATCTTTTATCTGATCCGGTAACCTTCAGCTCTGATACCAAGTGAAACACCCCACCTCTGTTAAGGTCATTCATTGAGGGAATGCCTTAACTTCGGTGGAGCATTATAGGTAAAAGATGCAGATAAATTACAAGACATACAAATAAAGCAGCGCAAAATAAAGTCATTTTATAAACAACTTAATTCATTCAAACTTTTACAACAATTTCCTAAATCATACTTAAATGTAATACATAGAACTTTTGTCTTGATTTAAAAACTTCCAAGAATAAAAGAAGCATAAAAACAATGATATTCCCCGATAAAACATGAACCATCCATAGCAGTGGAAGACAGTGAGTCCAAAGCGATACAACAACTAATCTTTAAGTTAGGAAAGAGAAGAGGTCCAAGTTAGGCTGAGTTATTCCCTCACTGACTACCTTGGGGGGGGGAGACGGAAGAAAAGAGGCAAAAAACACACTAGGTCAGACATAAGTCTGGTAAGTCCAGTGATCTTTCAGCATGCAAACAATATAAAGGACCATGACATGAATAAACCGAAAATAGGACAATACCATAAAAACAAGGTAACTAAAGACAAGATAAGTGCAAGGTGAATTGAATGCGCTTCTACTTTTTCTCTGCTTCGCTACTACTCTGTTAATCTGATTTCTATATTTATCTCTGCACCTCCTAACTAGTGTCCCAACTAGTAATCTGTATAAAATGATAATCGTGATCCCAACCCCCATAATTGTGGTAGCCTTCAGGTGTACATCTATCGTGAGGATTCCACCTCAATCGGTCTAATTGCCATGAACATGTTAGATGTACCCTTACTACCCGATCGATCGGCTCCCTACTTGTATTCATGTTCCATGTGTCTGTGTCAATCGGCCCTCTCTTGCGTGTAGATACCCTGTGCTGGTCCCACCATAAGGTGTAGCAACCCGACACGATTCAAGATGCACAGTGTATAACTACCGGTACCCAGTGCCTGCTTTTCCCCACTCCGGAGTACGTGCACGCCCGTAAACTGTCGGAACCTACACTGATGTACCCCCTGCCGCTGCTTTGACCACTTATAATCATCCCAGTAATCATGCCCCACCCTGCCTAGTTCAGGGTACCGTGATACATCCATATGGGTTACTGCTGAAATGGGTCCCCATTACTAGGGTTTCCTATTGGTTAAGTTTGTGGGCCTATATTTACTAATATTGCCAACCAACCCGATATGTAGTTAACCCTCCCATCGATTCAAGCATTTTTGATAAACGGTTAAGTTTTGTGGGCCTATATGTACTAATATTACCCACCTACACGAGATGTACTTAACCCTCTCATCGATTCAAGCATGTTTATTTAATAATTAAGTTTTGTGGGCCTATATTTACTAATATTACCCACCAACCCGATATGTACTTAACCCTTCCACTGATTCAAGCATGTTTATTTAATGGTTAAATTTTGTGGGCCTATATATACTAATATTACCCACCAAACCGATATGTACTTAACCCTCCCGCACATTACGCCATATTATTTAAGTGTTGTCCGCTCATGTTAACTTAACCCACTCATTCATCATGTCATGTTGGTTAAGCATTTCTTATTAACTTGACCCTCCTTACTTATCATGTTGAATCGGTTAAGTGTTTCCTATTAACTTAACCCCGTTCGTTCATCAAGTTATATTGGTCAAGTGTTTCTTGTTAACTTAACCCCACGTATTCATCTTGTTGTATTGGTTAAGTGTCATCAATCAATTCAAGTTAACTTAACCCACCTACGTGTCATGTTACTTTGGTTAAGTGTTGCCTTCTTGTGTTAACTTAACCCAACTACAAATCAAGTTATATTGGTTAAGTGTTGCCCTCTTATTTTAACCTAACCTTTCCATAAATCAAGTTATATTGGTTAAGTGTTTCTTAATTTACTTAATCTCACCCACTTGTCTAATTAACATGTTATAACGGTTAAGTGTTCTAAATTTACTTAACCTCACCCACTTGTCTAATTAACATGTTATAACGGTTAAGTGCTCTAAATTTACTTAACCTCGCCCACTTTTCTAATTAACATGTTATAACGGTTAAGTGTTCTAAATTTACTTAACCTCACCCACTTGTCTAATTAACATGTTATAACGGTTAAGTGTTCTAAATTTACTTAACCTCACCCATCAGTTTAGTTAACATGTTGAATTGGTTAAGTGTTTCCTTAATTGACTTAACCCTACTAATCTTGACTTAGCTTTATTAAAGCACCAACCACACACATTAGACAGGTATTGTTGTGGTCACTGGATGTGTCGGTCGGTTCCAGGCAGTTTTATACCACAACTCAGTCTAACCTCAGGTCCTTTTTGGGCTCAATGCACTAACCACCCACATTAGACAGGTATTGTTGTGGTCATTGGATGTGCCGTCGGTCCCAGGCAGTTTTACACCACAACTCAGTCTAACCTCAGGTTAGGCATATTCGTATTTTCTAAATTTACATATTTCTTATTTATGACAAATTCCATATGTAAATTATTCCCAATTTAATTATGCCATAATTATCCTTTTAATTATGCTCACAATTAATGGTATACTAAATATACCATTTCATGAACCAATCTATGCCATGTAATTTTTCATGTTTATCCTACATATTTATATGTAAATTATAAATCAATTATTGTCATGGCCCACTTTCCTTCTAAATCACATTCAAAATTTTAGGTATATAGATTATACCATTTTCATGCCACTTATCATGCTTATGTGTCAAACATGCCAATTACATGTAATTTCATGTTTTCCCCAACGTTACCCCCGTTGTACGTTCGCAAAATTATATAGAATGTTAGGCTCGATATTTTAGCCTAACTTATAAAACAAAAAAGGGGAAAAGAGGAACTTTGCAACATTCCAACGTCATACAAAAGTATGGATCTAACTATACATATGTCACATGGATTTGGCATAAAACAATATACTTTTAAGTATGAACTTGCAAATTTGATCTATGCAACATGAACCACAAGCATATGAGTTTACATAAAACTATACAAGTTAAACTTGGCATGTACTGATGAACTTGCAAATTAGATCTATCATAAAGGCCTATGGATCTAACATATAAAGTTGTAGATCTACACATATAAGGTCGTAGATCTAAACATGTATGCATAATGGCTCTAAACAATTAGGTATGACATGACTTAGCCTAAAACTTGTATGTATCATAATATCACCAAACTTACATATGATAATTTCATTCTCAAATTCCTATACAACATCATAGGTTTACTTACCAATTTCCACATAACATGATAGGTTCGATAGACTACAATAGTTCATAGGCATATATGATAGAATAGACATGAATAAACATGAATCAACATCACATACAACTTAATACAATTCTATTTTACAATTCATTACAAATCATGTCTTTAATTTATTCACATCTGAAAGATAAATATACTTGCAATCAAAAGGAAAAACTTGATTTCAGGGATCTGTATTCTGAAACTGAATTGCTCGCCTTTGATGTAGATCGTTGAATTCTCTTAGTTGAATTAGATTAGATTTAATTTGACTTAGGTTTTACTGGTGGCTAGGTTTAGATGAGAGTGAATAATAGAATTAGGTTTTAGGTTTAGGGTCCTTATATAGTTGTAGAGAGTGTTTTAGGACTATTAGATTAACCCTGAACCATGAGAACCAATCAGATGCCACATCGGCCTTAGAGCTAATCGGCCCACGGGTTGACAGCCAAACACCCTAAATCAACCCCTAGTCGACCCAGCGGAGCTCGGGTCGACCTCAAAAACGGGCCGGTTCGGTTATTCCCCCTCCCGATTCGCTGCTTTGAACTTTTTTGCATATTTTTTATTTATTTTTTATATATTTATATATATATATTTCTCATATGCATACAAACTTCAAGGCTTAATAACTTCTTCATAAGTTATCCGTTTTATGCAAACCAAATGTCTATCTTGACTAAAATTTTGAGACGAACGTAATACCGCAACCCATTTCACTTAATTCTTCTTCTAAAAATTAAGTGTTCTTGAATTTGTTAATTTTAATATTCTCAGAAAATTCGAGGTGTTACAATTATTGTTTGGATCTTATCATGCCTATTATGACATCCCTATCATGTAAGAATCAGTTCTATTATCTCATGTTCACCAGATCTGTTCTTATATGCCCATCTTATCAATATGCCACTATATGTTTATGTGAATTTTGTTAGTATAATCATTTTTGTCATCTCCCTTCATCTTTCCCTTTTTATTTTATATAGCTTGGCTACTTTCGAGCCTTGGCATCCCGCTGAAATATGCGAACGCGTTAAACCGAGAACGAGGGGAGAAACATTGAAATTGGGCATAAACTGAATAAAATGTATGAATATAGATTTGGGGCATATAATTCATTATGAACATAACTGGGGAAAAAGGGAATTAAAAACCTATGACATAGGTAAAATTGGCTAAATGAAATGTCTAAGATTATAGTAATTAGAAACTGTAATTGCGCCTAGACATGAGGTTAGATTACACTTGTGGTGGAAGTCTGCCCGGAACCGCCCGACATATCTAGCGACCACAAGTGGTGAATCTAATGTGAGGGGTCTAGATGTACAAATACGAGACGTGCTAAGACACGAGGTTAATCCCGACTTGTGGAAGAAGCCTGCCCGGAACCGATCAGCATATCCAGCATCAACAAGTGGTAGGTTTAATGTGAGGGGTCTAGCACATTGTAACCATAAATGGACATGGTAATGAATTTGAATACTAAAACTAGTGTAATCCATAGGGATTGTATGAATATGAACTCAAATAGGGGTTAAGTAAACTTGGTTGAAACAGTGGGAAAGTTAAGTATATCTGGGTAGGGTGGGTAATATTTTTATATAGGCCCACAAAATTAGCCTATTTGGGTTATGTAATTAAAGACACCGTTAGGTAAGCATAACCTGTGGAAATGATGGAGTTATGTAATTAAAGACACCTTATGTAAGCATAACCTATGGAAATCCTAATGGGGATACAAGACAAGAGGGAGAGCTTGTATCATCTTGTGTGAGGGACCCGTTTCGGTCAGTAACCCATAGAATAGTATCAGATGAGTACTCCACCCTAGGTTGGACTTGGGACATGCTTACTGGGCTGATTGTAAGAGATCCAAACGTGGAGGACGGGCCATGTGCGTGCATAGTCTGGGCGAAGGGGGATAAGACGACCGTGACACCAGTAGATATGGTTGTGCACATTAACGAAGGGTTTCCACTTTAGGAAGTGATACCTCCTACTGTGGGGCCGACACAGGGTATCTACAGAGTAGAGAGATGATCGATTAGGGTAGTAGTTAGGGTATATCTAGACTTTGGTAAAGTTTAGGAGCCTGTTAGGATTGGGTTGTTTGTGGATTGTATAGGGTTAAAACCTCTCACCAGAAGTACGCCTAAGTCTACCATCTTATATTTGTTGGGATAATCTCATTATGGTTATACTAGTATCAGTGCAGAGAATCAGAGTAATCAATAGAGAAGCATATACATTCTATCAAGTTTACCTTGTCATACCTGCCTTTTGTGATATTATCTCTCTTATCCACTTTATATGCCTATCATGATACTTTTACTTATTTATTTTCTAAAAGTAACTGGACTTGCCAGACTTAATGTCTAACCCTTTTTGTTTCCTCTTCTTTCTTCCGTTCCCCCTCCCCCCCATGGTTCTCGGGGTGGGAATACTCAAGCTTGACCAAGATTCTGCTATCATTTGCTGGAGAGGCTTAGATGTATTGTTTAAGCTCCTATCTTTGCTACTATGGCTATGTTTTTATTTGGGGATTTTGCTTCTTTTATTTTGTACTCTGATGTTTAAGTACAAGACAGAAGTTTTTATGATGTACTGGTTTTTACTTAATTCAGTCATATGATGTTTTGAACCACGATGCTTTATGATTAGTAAAGTTTGTTTTTATTCCGCTGCTATTTTATATATGTCTTGTAATATTTCAGTTTCTGTTTACCTATAACGCTTCACGAAACTTAATGCATTCTCTTAATGAGTGGCACTAATGGACGTGGGGTGTCACACTTGCTATCAAAGCTGAAGGTTACCAGATTAGATTAAAAAATATGAAAATTATTTTCAAAAAAAGGTTTTAAAAGAAAGCTTTTTCAAAAGGAAAGTCTATTTTGAAAAAAAAATATCCCCCAGATCCATATGTACTATTTTTCGATCCTTTGTCTGAATCTGTTTCCTTTTCTTTTCAGTATGTCTGAGGAACCTAATATTCTAGAGGGCGTTACTGTACCAGGCTGGTTCCGTAGGTATCTAAAGGCCACGACGCCTGCCGGTGGTCATGCTGACGTTCCTCCCCAAGCTGCACCCGTCGTTCCTCCTCCTCCTCCTCCGCGTGCAGATAATTCCTCTAAAGTCTACAAAGATTTCCATGCTATCGGAGAAAGACATTCCATGGAACAGAGACGTTCGTAGAGGCAAGGAATTGGCTCAAGGAGACAAATGACTTGTTTGGAATTTTCGATGTGGATGATCGTAGGAAGGTTCAGCTAGCCGCCTAGCTACCGAAAGATGAAGCTTCATTCTGATGGGAAGTAACCCAAGCGGGGCGTCCGATGGAGACATGGGATGATTTTAGACAGAGGCTCGAAATGAAGTTTCTTTCTCAAGCTGAGAAAAACATGTAAATAGAGAGGTTCTTGGCGCTCTAATAAGGAAACATGACTGTTAAAGAATAATTTGTGAACAAATTCAACCAACTAGCTAGGTTTGGATTGGAACTAATGGATACTCAACATAAGAAAGCTTTACGGTTTGCTAAAGGGCTGAATGAACCCCTTCATGGGTTAGCTATGTTCCATATTACAATGGGAACAACTTTTGAAAGGCTTGCTGATATGTCCTTGATGCATGAGGAAGACAAAGGAGAAAAGTGTAACGAGAAGGAATTTCGCTCGGTCCGAACCAGTCGCTAAACCGATCCAGACCGTTCAAAACGCCCTATTGTTTGAGAACAAGACAAAACAGAACGCATACAAAAGAACATTTCATTATATATTACAACAATGCATCAGATTACAAGAATATACAGAGTATAAATGAATATTACATAGAAATATCAGAGATTTAAATTACATTTAAATACATAGCAGCGGAAAATAATACAATATACAACTAGAAGAGATATACGGATACAAAGCTTTCCGGATATCGTTCCAGCTGTAAACCAGGATCCTGTGAATATAAATCTGCAAAACCAAAACTACTAGCTGCCCATGTCAAAATAAGGGCACCCAGAGTTTAGGTTAAAACAATAAACTCCAGGTCAGTCATGTGACTGGTATGAGAACTAAAACAGTTAATCTTTATTTTTAAAGTTAGGTAAATCAAGGGACCACGCCGTATAACACGGAACGGGTTTCCTCCCAAGAATACCAGTGCATAAAACAACAGCGCAATGCTAAATAAAGAAAAATGAAGCTATTATAAGACCCAGGTCCTATCACACAATGCAACGCAAGCCGGGGGATAGGGTTTTTACCTTATAATAGCCAAGAATGCTTGATACGTTTAAAAGAAATCATTTGATACTATTATAAGTGTATAGCGTATAAAACAACTTCAAATCATAAGTATCAATCATAGGCGGCATGAATGCCCCATACCACTATGTCGCCATATATAGGTTATACAATCAAAATCGCAAAGTCACGTATTTGGAAATTGGATTTCCGTCTATGAACCGAGGCAAAAGATAGTCCTCAACCGATTCGAGACGCTCTAGCCCGTGTCTCAGGACCCAGACTCAGGTGGGCCCTTGGATCCTCAGGGCCAGTCCACCGATGTGGATTAAACTTAAACCCTGAACATGCGTTTCCCCGCCCTATGGGGAGTAGGTGAGCCAACTAAATGACTCCATCGGACCCGGATCGTCCGATCAAACCGAGGCGCCTAGCAACAGCAACAACCACATAAGTCGAACTCGTCAGGGCGTGTAAAACCACTGACGCCACTTCTAGCTAGAAAGAAACGCATGCCCTCCCTGACGTCCTCTCCCGTTTTGGTTCACACCGGGGTGTGAGGCTCGCGAATCAACGTTACACAAAGCTTTGCCACACAGGCTGTGCTTTGATCATCACCACAAGACTTTGCTTTTCAACAGAAGCCTCGATCAATTGCCACTTAGGCATGCCACACAGGCAATTCACTCCATGCGTTTGATATCCATCAGTATATAACCCCTGAGCTCGTATGTCTCAGAGAAGGGCGTTAAGCAAGAGAATAAATTCTCCGCCGCCAAACAGATATATATTTAATAGAGATCAATCACACGGACTAAAATCCAATGTCAGACACACAGTCCATTTACAAGTCCGTTCTGGGTCTGAACGAAACCGGAGGCATCTAGTACCCCGCATATCCATCGATCTCCAAGTACGTCTGGACGATCCCAACTGTTTCCATCTTCTTGGGTGTACAGCCCAATCAAGATCATCAGTAATCACCCAAACGACGTGAAGACCTCCGGTCTTCGACCATCGTCTTCATCTTCGACTTATCGTCGTATCAGTTATTCAGAATGGGATAAACCCGGTCTTTCCGAATAACTCGCGTATATTTTAAATAAGTGTTACACAAACACAACATACGCCTCATTCCAATTTATTAGTCACTAACCGTAAATTAATCAAGAGAATAATTCCCCAAATATTAACCTCGAAGGCCGAAACCAACATCAGATCAATATCCAGAAATCCATTCTGCTTGGCTAACCGACAGTTAGTTTCTAAATTTCACATTCATAGGGAAAGGTTCCCATTAATGTTATCAAAGATAAATTCTTTGAATTTATTCTTTAATCATCTTTTGAATTTCGATTCAACTAGTCGGGATTAACGAAACTTACCGAAGTAATCATTTGTTTTAATTCCCCAATCCCAATTTATACATCCCATGAAGTAAAACTGGTAATACTTCATATCTAACACCACGGTGTTATCGGTAAATTCAATTACCATTTCACGTTCAAAATCTAATTAAAGATTTAACTATCGCCTGGAGCAAAACTGGTGATACTCCATTCTCGATCATTTCAATCTAATTAAAGATTCATTAAAACTCCACTTAGTTTTAATCTTTAACTGGGTTAAAGAATCAGCGTCATTTAAAACACGGTTCACGATAAACCCAAAGTCACATTCCATTAATTATCGGGTTAAAGAATGAGTGTTATTTAAAACACTGTCCACGATAAACCCAAAAATCAATATCAATTCAATTCTAATTAAATATTATTTAATTGGTACACTTCATTAAATCTAAATAAAAAGATTTAATCTTTTCTCAACTGGGTTCAAGGACAGTGTTAGTGAAGACACCATTCACGACAAACCCAAATCACATTTGATATTCAATACAAGGCTCTGAATAGAAAATATATCGGCTTATATTCAATATCAAATTCTACGATTAACAAATGCCGTATTGGAAATAACGATATAATTATATATCTTTCAAATTTCCATAACAACATCTGTATAATCACGAATTCCAACATCGAAATATTCCGAAGACAATTTCGATTCAAATCCACTCCAATGCAATCATTGGAAATTCTGGTTATTTTTAAAACCCTTTTCAAATTCAATTTATTTATTTAAAAATAAATAGAATTATAATTCTAGTTCAAAACTAGTTCATTTCGATAAAAATCTATTTTTATCTTTTCAAATATGGAGTTTTTCATCCCAATTCTCCACAAATCATTTCTTATGATTTTACACAAATTATTACTATTTTTAATAATTTTATCAAGGCCCGTACAGTCGATTTCCATCAATGGCCATCGAACTGCACTTACAGCGACCTTTTTCAAATTTGATTTGGACATAATTCCAAATCCACCCGTTAGATTTCAAATTTCTAATATTCATTAGAAAGCTCTTTTCGATACGAACCCAACGGTTCCGGTTTTAGGAGAATCCGACGGTCGGATCTCCCGCAATATCCGTTCGAAGTCAATGGTCGAAATTCGCGAACTGCCGCGGCGCGGCGCATTCTATTCAGGCCATTATATTATATATATAATATATACTTCGTCGATTTCAATTCAAAACGAATTTTATAAATCGTTTCAATTTCGTTTTCAAAACGATTTCAACTTCATATTCAATTTCTAATCAAAATTGAATATTACAATATAAATTCGTTTTAAATTCATTTCAAATTGATTTCAATTCAAATTGATTTCTAATTCAATTTCAGTTCGTTTTCAATTCAATTCAATTCAATTTCAATTCGTTTTCAATTCAATTCAATTTCCATTCGAATTCATTTCTATTCAATTTCTATTCGAATTCATTTTAAAACGATTTCAATTCTATTCGAATTCATTTCAAATTCATTTCAAATTCATTTCAAATCTATTTGAATTCATTTCAAAAACGATTTCAACTCTATTTGAATTCATTTCAAATTCATTTCAAATTCATTTCAAATCTATTTCAAAACTATTTCAATTCTATTTGAATTCATTTCAAAACGATTTCAATTCTCTTTAATATTCACTTCAATTTGAATAAAATCGATATAAATATCGTTCACGTCAAAATGGCGTCAAACTATCAACGCGGCTTCATATATTTCAATTTTCAAATATTCTACTTCAAATATTTCTTTTTCAAATATTTCTATTCAAATATTTCATTTCAAATATTTCTATTTCAAAACTGGAATGAGGCCCAGACAATTACCACATAATGTTAATTATATGGATTTTCTACAACACATGTATATATCAACAACGATGAATAATCAACTATCATCCAAAGTGCATTCTACACTGTATAAGCATCAAATATAAATATTCAACGCTTATAACAGCTTGTCAATCAATCAATCGACATACAACTAAACAATCGGGATTAGTGTACGTCAAATATCATCCCAATACCCGTGTGGGGTTTCAAGCAATCACACACAGATTTTTATTTGTGCAGTTGGGCGATGTGTAAAATTTATCGTCCCAATCAATGTCCTTCAAATAGGTGTACATAAACAAACCGTCTGGTTTGTAAATGAATATTTATTTATTCTCATTCACGTTAAAAATTATATTTTTAACGATAAAATATTTTATTCAGTTCATTTATTCAATAAAATGATATTTTTATTTTTTTTTAATTTATTTTAGAAAATTTCGGCGGCATAACGGCACGATACTAGAAACGGGACAAGGCCTAGCCTTATCCCCGGTCTAGTGAAGGCCCACGCCATTCACACATCAATCAATCCATTCATTTCACCAAACAATTCAATTTCAAATCAAATCATCTAACTAATCTATGCAACCAAACAAACAAGTCCATGGTCTGTGGACGATTGTGTCGGGTGTTACTAAACACCGTCTGCATCCTATTATATATATAGCTAGAAAAGAAATTGAAGAGTGAGAAATTCTCACCTATAGCTATCCAATCATCTTGACTCTTCATTTATAGAAATCTTCATCTTTCACGCCCTTTAATCACCTTCATTGCCCGTAGTCACTACATATGTAAAAATCGAATTTTTACTTTGCTATTCTATATATAAAAACCACATTTTTACTTTGATGTTCAATATATAAAAATCACATTTTTACTTCGATATTTTCATTATATTAACCATATTTTTATAACGCTACTTTCATCATAAAAATTTCGCCTTTTCAAAAATAAATATTTCGCTTTTTTTTCATATAAAGATTTTGCCTTTTCTCATATAAAGATTTTATCTTTACAAATATAAAGATCAAACCTTTTCAAATTTAAAGATTTTTCCTTATCTAATTTAAAGATTTCTAAGTAAAAATCATTGCTTTATAACATAAAATAAAATCAGTTTTTATATATAACTGAAATCAGTTTTTAAATTAAAATAAAACATTAAAAACTCACCTTTTTCCGAGTTAGAAGGGGGAGGGGTCGCTGCTACGAACGGAGACGGAGGGTGGCGGTCTGCTGGGACGCGGCGACGGTGGGAGGAGGTGCGCTCAAGGTTAGGGTTTCGGGGGTTTTGGGGGCGACGGTCCGTGGGTTCTTCGATGGAGGAGGGGCTTCGATTGGCTGTGGGGGAAGGAGGGCGAGGGCTTGGAGGTGGAGAGGTGGCCGCGGTGATGAGGAGGGTGGCGGCGGTCGGTTTCCGTCATCGACGATTTCGTTTTTTTCTTCTTTCTGACAGTCGATTTAAAAATGAGAAGGGGGGGCCAGAGTATAGAGATAAAGGAGAGGCGGGATTTAATTTTTAATTTATTTAATTATTTTATTTACAAAAATGTTGACTTTTACATACGACCTCTAAACGAGGCCCACCGCCTGTCGTCCATAGCATATTGCCCCCATTCCGAACACAATGGGATATGTATCGTAAGCTGATTCGATTGTTTTGATCAGTTTCCGTTGAATTTACATTTAAATCACTATATTGAATTTTAAATGTACATTTCAAATTACCGGGGTCACATACTAACTCTAAAAATTCTCGAAAAATATTTTCTAGCTTCGTATTGACGATACGGTCCTAACAAAACTAGTTTCGTCGAATTCTGAGACCATTGGAAAAATGGCCATTTTCCAGTCGATTAAAATCAACTAAAACCGGTCAAACGCGTTTTCCTTTGCCACGCTCATATATTGATTCGAAAAATTATGAAATTTGGAATCTAGCAATAATTCGACATCACGGCCCCAACAAAACTGGTTTCGTCGAGATCCGAGGTCATTTGCAAAATGTCCATTTTTAAGGGCCTGAATTCCATAGCGACTATTCGGAATTTTCAACTGGACATATCTTTTGATTCCCGCTATGAAATCTTGATTTTTCGGATTCGTTGGAAAGATATTCACGAATAGATCCTAATGTTTTTGGTTTCACTAAAATCCGGATTGTTTTGCACCCGGTACGTTCAATTGAAGCTTGAAATCGAATTATCGAACTACCGCGCCATTTTCAATTCTATTTATAATTAGATATAAATATTTATATTCTAACCACGGCGTTTATAATATATAAGTTCGAATATATTCAAAATAAATTTTCTCGTCGATATTATTTAAAATAATATATTTTAAATGTTCAAAATTCGCTAAAATTGCCAATTTAAAATTTTCAAACTGGCTCGCATTTTCCGGGTTATTACAATCTCCCCCACTTAAAACTTTTCGTCCTCGAAAAGGAACGAAGCCGAAAGTTGTTTTCTAACCAACTCAACCTTCATTGTTTTCATTACGGCTTAAGTTCTTCAACTTTTCAGTTTCTAAAAACTTTTCCAATTTCTCAAAAATTTGGCTAACACCCTAAATTTTCGAAAAATTTCGCCATAACCTCCCCTGCACCGGGAGCATCGGGGAATTTCAAATAGCTTCCCCGGTCCTTCTAATCTCAAAAAGAAAAAGAAAAAGCCAAGCGACTAGCCCATAGGCTCATAAAATCATCACCCCCCAAACAAAACAGTAAATTATGTTGTAAACATGTACCTATTTGTCGGGCAAACAAATTTTATTCTCTGCTCTAGCCTCCTTGTTATGACTTGTTCAATATAAGTATATGTATATGCAAGCAAATGCGACCAATTTTCAATACAATTCAATATTTGGTTCAATTAGGCTAAATGGTTAAAAATTATCAAACAAATAAACAAACAACACAAACATCAATCAATGAGTGAATTTGAGTTTCAAATTCATAATTAGATATATATACAAAAATCATGTTTTTGATGCCAATTCACAACAATGTATTTTAGCTATATTTTGGTTCTCACACCAGTCAATAGGAAGTATATAGATATTACACGTTCGTCACTCGAATATAAATTCTAATGATGGAGCTCCATCATCAAAATCATCTCCGAGCGATTAGAGTGTAATTCTATATCTATCCAGTATATTAAAACTTCAAATACACGTTTGCAAGGCGTATATGCAAAATCTTTATATACTGGACTGTCCAAATCTATACAAATAAATAATCAAATACGAATAGTTGATTTAAATTTTCAAAACAAAATTAGTTTTCATTTTAAAAATATACTCTTCACACTCGTTCTAGGATACTACTGATCCCATCTCTAACGAGTCATTCCCATTGGATATTACTAACCCAATATCTGATGAATTCTTTCGTATGGTTCTAATGTGTCTTGTTCTCTGAGCTTTGTAAACCAAAGCTCTGATACCAACTGTAACGAGAAGGAATTTCGCTCGGTCCGAACCAGTCGCTAAACCGATCCAGACCGTTCGAAACGCCCTATCGTTTGAGAACAAGACAAAACAGAACGCATACAAAAGAACATTTCATTATATATTACAACAATGCATCAAATTACAAGAATATACAGAGTATAAATGAATATTACACAGAAATATCAGAGATTTAAATTACATTTAAATACATAGCAGCGGAAAATAATACAATTTACAACTAGAAGAGATATACGGATACAAAGCTTTCTGGATATCGTTCCAGCTGTAAACCAGGATCCTGTGAATATAAATCTGCAAAACCAAAACTACTAGCTGCCCGTGTCAAAATAAGGGCACCCAGAGTTTAGGTTAAAACAATAAACTCCAGGTCAGTCATGTGACTGGTATGAGAACTAAAACAGTTAATCTTTATTTTTAAAGTTAGGTAAATCAAGGGACCACGCCGTATAACACGGAACGGGTTTCCTCCCAAGAATACCAGTGCATAAAACAACAGCGCAATGCTAAATAAAGAAAAATGAAGCTATTATAAGACCTAGGTCCTATCACACAATGCAACGCAAGCCGGGGGATAGGGTTTTTACCTTATAATAGCCAAGAATGCTTGATACGTTTAAAAGAAATCATTTGATACTATTATAAGTGTATAGCGTATAAAACAACTTCAAATCATAAGTATCAATCATAGGCGGCATGAATGCCCCATACCACTATGTCGCCATATATAGGTTATACAATCAAAATCGCAAAGTCACGTATTTGGAAATTGGATTTCCGTCTATGAACCGAGGCAAAAGATAGTCCTCAACCGATTCGAGACGCTCTAGCCCGTGTCTCAGGACCCAGACTCAGGTGGGCACTTGGATCCTCAGGGCCAGTCCACCGATGTGGATTAAAATTAAACCCTGAACATGCGTTTCCCCGCCCTATGGGGCGTAGGTGAGCCAACTAAATGACTCCATCGGACCCGGATCGTCCGATCAAACCGAGGCGCCTCGCAACAGCAACAACCACATAAGTCGAACTCGTCAGGGCGTGTAAAACCACTGACGCCACTTCTAGCTAGAAAGAAACGCATGCCCTCCCTGACGTCCTCTCCCGTTTTGGTTCACACCGGGGTGTGAGGCTCGCGAATCAACGTTACATAAAGCTTTGCCACACAGGCTGTGCTTTGATCATCACCACAAGACTTTGCTTTTCAACAGAAGCCTCGATCAATTGCCACTTAGGCATGCCACACAGGCAATTCACTCCATGCGTTTGATATCCATCAGTATATAACCCCTGAGCTCGTATGTCTCAGAGAAGGGCGTTAAGCAAGAGAATAAATTCTCCGCCGCCAAACAGATATATATTTAATAGAGATCAATCACACGGACTAAAATCCAATGTCAGACACACAGTCCATTTACAAGTCCGTTCTGGGTCTGAACGAAACCGGAGGCATCTAGTACCCCGCATATCCATCGATCTCCAAGTACGTCTGGACGATCCCAACTGTTTCCATCTTCTTGGGTGTACAGCCCAATCAAGATCATCAGTAATCACCCAAACGACGTGAAGACCTCCGGTCTTCGACCATCGTCTTCATCTTCGACTTATCGTCGTATCAGTTATTCAGAATGGGATAAACCCGGTCTTTCCGAATAACTCGCGTATATTTTAAATAAGTGTTACACAAACACAACATATGCCTCATTCCAATTTATCAGTCACTAACCGTAAATTAATCAAGAGAATAATTCCCCAAATATTAACCTCGAAGGCCGAAACCAACATCAGATCAATATCCAGAAAACCATTCTGCTTGGCTAACCGACAGTTAGTTTCTAAATTTCACATTCATAAGGAAAGGTTCCCATTAATGTTATCAAAGATAAATTCTTTGAATTTATTCTTTAATCATCTTTTGAATTTCGATTCAACTAGTCGGGATTAACGAAACTTACCGAAGTAATCATTTGTTTTAATTCCCCAATCCCAATTTATTCATCCCATGAAGTAAAACTGGTAATACTTCATATCTAACACCACGGTGTTATCGGTAAATTCAATTACCATTTCACGTTCAAAATCTAATTAAAGATTTAACTATCGCCTGGAGCAAAACTGGTGATACTCCATTCTCGATCATTTCAATCTAATTAAAGATTCATTAAAACTCCACTTAGTTTTAATCTTTAACTGGGTTAAAGAATCAGTGTCATTTAAAACACGGTTCACGATAAACCCAAAGTCACATTCCATTAATTATCGGGTTAAAGAATGAGTGTTATTTAAAACACTGTCCACGATAAACCCAAAAATCAATATCAATTCAATTCCAATTAAATATTATTTAATTGGTACACTTCATTAAATCTAAATAAAAAGATTTAATCTTTTCTCAACTGGGTTCAAGGACAGTGTTAGTGAAGACACCATTCACGACAAACCCAAATCACATTTGATATTCAATACAAGGCTCTGAATAGAAAATATATCGGCTTATATTCAATATCAAATTCTACGATTAACAAATGCCGTATTGGAAATAACGATATAATTATATATCTTTCAAATTTCCATAACAACATCTGTATAATCACGAATTCCAACATCGAAATATTCCGAAGACAATTTCGATTCAAATCCACTCCAATGCAATCATTGGAAATTCTGGTTATTTTTAAAACCCTTTTCAAATTCAATTTATTTATTTAAAAATAAATAGAATTATAATTCTAGTTCAAAACTAGTTCATTTCGATAAAAATCTATTTTTATCTTTTCAAATATGGAGTTTTTCATCCCAATTCTCCACAAATCATTTCTTATGATTTTACACAAATTATTACTATTTTTAATAATTTTATCAAGGCCCGTACAGTCGATTTCCATCAATGGCCATCGAACTGCACTTACAGCGACCTTTTTCAAATTTGATTTGGACATAATTCCAAATCCAACCGTTAGATTTCAAATTTCTAATATTCATTAGAAAGCTCTTTTCGATACGAACCCAACGGTTCCGGTTTTAGGAGAATCCGACGGTCGGATCTCCCGCAATATCCGTTCGAAGTCAATGGTCGAAATTCGCGAACTGCCGCGGCGCGGCGCGTTCTATTCAGGCCATTATATTATATATATATAATATATACTTCGTCGATTTCAATTCAAAACGAATTTTATAAATCGTTTTAATTTCGTTTTCAAAACGATTTCAGCTTCATATTCAATTTCTAATCAAAATTGAATATTACAATATAAATTCGTTTTAAATTCATTTCAAATTGATTTCAATTCAAATTGATTTCTAATTCAATTTCAGTTCGTTTTCAATTCAATTCAATTCAATTTCAATTCGTTTTCAATTCAATTCAATTTCCATTCGAATTCATTTCTATTCAATTTCTATTCGAATTCATTTTAAAACGATTTCAATTCTATTCGAATTCATTTCAAATTCATTTCAAATTCATTTCAAATCTAGTTGAATTCATTTCAAAAACGATTTCAACTCTATTTGAATTCATTTCAAATTCATTTCAAATTCATTTCAAATTCATTTCAAATTCATTTCAAATCTATTTCAAAACTATTTCAATTCTATTTGAATTCATTTCAAAACGATTTCAATTCTCTTTAATATTCACTTCAATTTGAATAAAATCGATATAAATATCGTTCACGTCAAAATGGCGTCAAACTATCAACGCGGCTTCATATATTCTACTTCAAATATTTCTTTTTCAAATATTTCTATTCAAATATTTCATTTCAAATATTTCTATTTCAAAACTGGAATGAGGCCCAGACAATTACCACATAATGTTAATTATATGGATTTTCTACAACACATGTATATATCAACAACGATGAATAATCAACTATCATCCAAAGTGCATTCTACACTGTATAAGCATCAAATATAAATATTCAACGCTTATAACAGCCTGTCAATCAATCGATCGACATACAACTAAACAGTCGGGATTAGTGTACGTCAAATATCATCCCAATACCCGTGTGGGGTTTCAAGCAATCACACACAGATTTTTATTTGTGCAGTTGGGCGATGTGTAAAATTTATCGTCCCAATCAATGTCCTTCAAATAGGTGTACATAAACAAACCATCTGGTTTGTAAATGAATATTTATTTATTCTCATTCACGTTAAAAATTATATTTTTAACGATAAAATATTTTATTCAGTTCATTTATTCAATAAAATGATATTTTTATTTTTTTCTAATTTATTTTAGAAAATTTCGGCGGCATAACGGCACGATACTAGAAACGGGACAAGGCCTGGCCTTATCCCCGGTCTAGTGAAGGCCCACGCCATTCACACATCAATCAATCCATTCATTTCACCAAACAATTCAATTTCAAATCAAATCATCTAACTAATCTATGCAACCAAACAAACAAGTCCATGGTCTGTGGACGATTGTGTCGGGTGTTACTAAACACCGTCTGCATCCTATTATATATATTGCTAGAAAAGAAATTGAAGAGTGAGAAATTCTCACATATAGCTATCCAATCATCTTGACTCTTCATTTATAGAAATCTTCATCTTTCACGCCCTTTAATCACCTTCATTGCCCGTAGTCACTACATATGTAAAAATCGAATTTTTACTTTGCTATTCTATATATAAAAATCACATTTTTACTTTGATGTCCAATTTATAAAAATCACATTTTTACTTCGATATTTTCATTATATTAACCATATTTTTATAACGCTACTTTCATCATAAAAATTTCGCCTTTTCAAAAATAAATATTTCGCTTTTTTTCATATAAAGATTTTGCCTTTTCTCATATAAAGATTTTATCTTTACAAATATAAAGATCAAACCTTTTCAAATTTAAAGATTTTACCTTATCTAATTTAAAGATTTCTAAGTAAAAATCATTGCTTTATAACATAAAATAAAATCAGTTTTTATATATAACTGAAATCAGTTTTTAAATTAAAATAAAACATTAAAAACTCACCTTTTTCCGAGTTAGAAGGGGGGGGGGTCGCTGCTACGAACGGAGACGGAGGGTGGCGGTCTGCTGGGACGCGGCGGCGGTGGGAGGAGGTGCGCTCAAGGTTAGGGTTTCGGGGGTTTTGGGGGCGACGGTCTGTGGGTTCTTCGATGGAGGAGGGGCTTCGATTGGCTGTGGGGGAAGGAGGGCGAGGGCTTGGAGGTGGAGAGGTGGCCGCGGTGATGAGGAGGGTGGCGGCGGTCGGTTTCCGTCATCGACGATTTCCTTTTTTTTTTTCTGACAGTCGATTTAAAAATGAGAAGGGAGGGGGGCCAGAGTATAGAGATAAAGGAGAGGAGGGATTTAATTTTTAATTTATTTAATTATTTTATTTACAAAAATGTTGACTTTTACATACGACCTCTAAACGAGGCCCACCGCCTGTCGTCCATAGCATATTGCCCCCATTCCGAACACAATGGGATATGTATCGTAAGCTGATTCGATTGTTTTGATCAGTTTCCGTTGAATTTACATTTAAATCACTATATTGAATTTTAAATGTACATTTCAAATTACCGGGGTCACATACTAACTCTAAAAATTCTCGAAAAATATTTTCTAGCTTCGTATTGACGATACGGTCCTAACAAAACTAGTTTCGTCGAATTCTGAGACCATTGGAAAAATGGCCATTTTCCAGTCGATTAAAATCAACTGAAACCGGTCAAACGCGTTTTCCTTTGCCACGCTCATATATTGATTCGAAAAATTATGAAATTTGGAATCTAGCAATAATTCGACATCACGGACCCAACAAAACTGGTTTCGTCGAGATCCGAGGTCATTTGCAAAATGTCCATTTTTAAAGGCCTGAATTCCATAGCGACTATTCAGAATTTTCAACTAGACATATCTTTTGATTCCCGCTATGAAATCTTGATTTTTCGGATTCGTTGGAAAGATATTCACGAATAGATCCTAATGTTTTTGGTTTCACTAAAATACGGATTGTTTTGCACCCGGTACGTTCAATTGAAGTTTGAAATCGAATTATCGAACTACCGCGCCATTTTCAATTCTATTTATAATTATATATAAATATTTATATTCTAACCACGGCGTTTATAATATATACGTTCGAATATATTCAAAATAAATTTTCTCGTCGATATTATTTAAAATAATATATTTTAAATGTTCAAAATTCGCTAAAATTGCCAATTTAAAATTTTCAAACTGGCTCGCATTTTCCGGGTTATTACAAAAAGAAGGAATTTAAGGCTGAGGAAACAACGCAAAACAAGAAAGTATAGCCCAAGAAAGGACAGCAGCAACAACCAGAACAACAACAACAGAAGAAGGGCGGAAAGAATGACAAGGGTAAGGATAAAAGGAAGTGTCACAGTTGTGGACGAGAGGGTCACTTGGTAAAGGACTGCAAAAGAAGGAATAATTCTTGCTTCAATTGTGGAGAGGTCGAAAATTTTGCTAAGGAGTGCCTGAAGAAACAGGGACAAGGTCAAAGGGCAGGAGCTTCTGGAGGGCAGGTGCATGCTTTCGTGACCAGTGCTCCAGATAGAGGTAGGAAAATTTCCGTGGAAGGTTTGATTTCTCTTTCCAATCATCCTATTAGAACTCTTTTTGATTTTGGCGCTTCGCGTTCATTTATATTTAGTTCTGTAGTTGAGTCTCTGCACCTAAATACTAGTATGGTAGTGGATCCCATAGTTGTCTTAAACCCCATTAGTGGTTCGGCTCATTTTTCCATGATTTGTCGGGGTTTGAGAATATCTGTATTAGGCGTCGAGTTTGAGTGCGATGCATATGTGCTCGATTTTATGGGCTATGTCTTGATTCTAGGGATGGATTGGCTAACCATGTATGGTGTCATTCTAGATTATGAGAAGAGGGTCGTTAGACTTTTGACTTTCCATAGGAGGACCCTCGAGATTTCTTGTGACCCACAAGGGTCTGTTATGCTTAGTTTCCTAGAGTCTCTAGATGCATCTATCGATGATCTACAATCTGTTTCAGTAGTCCGTGATTATTCTGATGTTTTTGATGAGGTACGGGGCTTACCTTTGAGGCGTGAAATCGATTTTCATATATATTTGGTGGACAATGCAAAGCCAGTTGCATTACCTGTGCGCCATATGGCTCCAAGGGAAAGGAGGGAGCTTAGCAAGCAAGTAGGAGAGCTACTTGAGAAATGGTTTATAGGAGAAGCATATCTGAATGGGGTGCTCCAGTAGTGTTCGCGACTAAGGCGGATGGTTCGCTTCGCTTGTGTGTGGACTATGGAGAATTAAATAAACTCACTAAGAAGAATATGCACCCGCTCCCAAGGATAAATGACTTTTTGACCAGCTTGTTGGTGCATTAGTATTCTCTCAGTTAGACTTGGCCATGGGGTTTCATCAGTTGAGGGTGGCTAAGAACAGTGTAGATAAGACTGCTTTTAGGACTTCGGATGGTTTCTTTGAATGGCTAGTGATGCCTTTTGGGTTGACGAATGCACCCGCCTATTTTGTTGATTTGATGAGTAGGGTGTTTCAAGAGTTTCTATAAAAATTTGTTGTGGTCTTTGTTGATGATATCTTGATCTTCTTAAAGAGCGAAGAAGAGCATGCCCAACATTTGAGAGAAGTTTTGAAAACTCTTCGTGCGCATTAGCTTAAGGCAAATTTCTCCAAAGGCCATTTTGGAGAATAGAGGTGAGATTCCTAGGGCATGTGGTTTCCAAAGATGGGAAAACAGTAGATCCCGCAAAGGTAGTTGCAATTCAAGATTGGCAAGTTCCGAAAAATGCAACGAAGGTGATAAGCTTTCTCGGATTGGCAGGCTATTATAGGAAGTTCATTAAGGACTTTGCAAAGATACCAGCCCCACTCACCAGGTTGACGAAGAAGAATTTGGCATTTTCATGGGATATAGATTGTGATGTTTGGCTTTGACAACAGCTCCAGTCTTGACTTTCCTTATGGGAATAAAGTGTTTACAGTTTATGCCGATGCATGTGGTATAGGGCTTGGTGCGGTTCTGATGCAAGGGGGAAAGGTAAGGTGTTATGAGGGTAGACAGCTAAGGGTCCATGAGAAGAACTACCCTACCTATGATTTAGAGCTAGATACCATAGTATTCACGCTTAAGATGTGGCATCATTATTTGCTTGGAGAGAAGTTTGAGTTGTACACCGATCATAAATCTCTTAAGTACTTGTTCTCGTAGAAGGATCTTAATTTAAGGCAACAAAGATGGATGGAGTTCCTAGCTTCTTATGATTTAGAGATTGCTTATACCCCTGTCAAGGGTAATGCGGTGGCAGACACACTGATTAGGCAAAGGATGACCTTAATTCCTCTGTATGTGGAGAGGAAAAGCTTGGAGTTCATATCAACTTTTGACTTTAGACCCTCCACCGAGCTATTGCCTGGTTTGTTTGCATCGTTAGAGATACGACATACTCTTATGGATCAGATAGGAGCTTCGCAGTGAGATGATCCATAGATTTCAGACATCTTGGATAGGCTCAGTAAAGGGGAGACTTCTAGTCACCTCAACAGATATTCCATTGACAATAAAGGGCGGTTGTGACAAGATGAAAGGCTTTGTGTTCCCCAAACTAGAATTTTTGTTAAAGGCAGTCCTAGAGGAAGCCAATCATTCTAAGATGACTATTCATCCAGGCGGCAATAAGATATATAGGGATATAAAGTGGGTTTTCTTTTTGGCTGGGATGAAGAAAGATGTGGCAGAGTTTGTTTCCAAATGCTTGGTTTGTTAGCAAGTCAAAGTTGAACAAAAGAAGCCCAGTGGTTTACTTCATCCTTTGGAGGTTCCACAGTGGAAGTGGGAGAGCATCTCTATGGATTTTATAGATGGTTTTCCTAGGTCAAAGAAAAGCAACATAAGTATTTGGGTCATAGTGGATAGACTTACTAAGAGTGCACATTTTATTCCAGTTAAGAGTAAGAGGACGATAGCTTGGTTAGCAGCAATTTATGTTCGTGAGATAGTCCGTCTTCATGGAGTACCTTCCAACATCGTAAGAGATCGTGACACCATTTTCACCAGTGAATTTTGGAGGAGCTTGTAAGAAGCATTAGGTGCACAATTATGTTTGAGCACCGCTTATCACCCACAGACCGATGGACAGACGGAAAGGGTGAACATAGTGCTAGAGGATCTTTTAAGGCTGTGTATCCTAGACTTCGGAGGGACTTGGGAAGAGCATCTTCCTTTAGTAGAGTTTTTTCTACAACAATAGTTATCAAGCTAGCATTGGTATAACACCCTTCGAAGCATTGTACGGAAGTCCCTGTAGGTCACCAACTTGTTGGTGGGAATCTACAGAAAGACTATTATTTGGACCTGATATGGTTAGGGAAACGTCCGAAAAGGTTGATCTTATTAGACGACGAATGAAGACCACTTAAGATAGGCAGAAATCATATGCAAACAAGAGAAGGACTGACATCGAGTTTGAAGTAGGAGACATGGTTTACATTAAGGTGTCACCTTTGAGGAATGTGGTTCGCTTCAGATCTGTAGGGAAATTGGCGCCATGATTTATTGGGCCATTTCCCATAATAGAAAGGATCCGCCAAATGGCCTATAGAGTAAAGCTACAGAGAGACTACCTAGCATTCATGATGTATTCTACATTTCTTATTTGTGGAAGTTCTTGCATGATACCGCGGAAGTAGTTGAGCCGAGTATGTTGGAGGAAGTAGAGGTGGAACGGGAGGCGACAGTTAGACGAGTTCCTACCCATATTCTTGGATCAAAAGTTAAGAAGCTACGCTATAGAGAAGTCAAGTTGATAAAAGTTCAGTGGGGATATAACCCAGAGGATGCGACTTGAGAGACCGAAGAAAAGATTCATGATTCATACCCTTTTCTTTTCGAGGCTATGTTCTTAACTTCCTTTCCAAAGCTTTTATTTATGCTTGTTTCTATCATGTAAGCATGTCCTATTGATCGGATCTTTGACCTTTAGGTAGGAATCTCATGGAACATGTGTTTGGGATATTTTATGTTCGATGGATGCAAGAGGATGCAAGTGTTTGCTAGTGGTTGCTCGTGGATGCATATACACACACACTAGGCACTAGATCGAGTTAATCTCTCTCAAACAGAATGTACATGTGTGTGAATTTTTCTTCTTTTAATGGATGGAAATGGATGTATCATTATATGGATGTTGCATTTGGATGGATGATTGTGCATCCATATAGAACTTAAATGTTAAAATAGGATTATTTGCATACATGTTGGATTCATGGCACTAACATACATTGCATTAAGGAGGCCAACTGAATCAGTAGACCGCCTAATCTTCGCATTAGTATTGGGACATATAGACACTCCTTTGCGTATGTTCATATATGCATTAGAAATATTTTAAGGACAACGTATGCCTGTGATTGGTGGATGAGTAGATGGGTGATGAATGGTAGGATATACATTCTTCTTAACTTGAAGATTTCGGGGACGAAATCCTTTGAGTAGGGGACAACGTAACATCCCGTAATTTTAACTACACTAAAAATGACAAATTAAAGAATAATTAATTTAATATTCAGGATTAAAGGAAACAAACTATGCTATTGCGTCCGTATCGAAATTCTGGTCAAGATAAACATTTGGTTTGCGTAAAACGGACACCGTATGAAGAAGTTATGAAGGTTTGAAGTTTGTATATGCACAAGAGAATATATATATTGAGTCCAGAAATTCAAATTTTGGTTCAGAAAATTCAAAATCGCGCAGATTGGTGTGAGCGGGAAAAATCCCGCCTAGGGGTGTCGACCCCTCAAGGGGGTATCGGCCCATTGTTGGACCCCATAAGGGGGGTCGACCTCCCTAGGGCAGATGTGGCCGTTAGGGTTTGGGGGCTGGCGGCTGGCGGCTATAAGTATGTCTCCATTTCTCTTGTTTTCTACACTGAAAAATAATGGAGGACTAGATGTTGTCGGTGCTCAGACCGTATCAAACCTTTTCCTTCTTCTGCAGTCAAGTTATTCAAGTGTAGATTTGTGATTCAACCTCTGCTATTCTCCTTTTATCTTTCTACATCCAAACACTGTGAGTTTAAGTTACTTTTAGATTTAGATAATTAAAAAGTAAACATGATATGACTGTAATTTGGATCTATGTCTGTGACTACTTGAATCATATTAGATCTATTATAACTTATGAACCTATGATATTCTGACGTACCTATGACTTGGATCTTAACCTTTATCATGTCAGACCTACCTTTGATTATAGATCTAATTCACTATTTAGATCACCATTTACCTATCATGTTGTGGTTTAAATTGGATCTGTTACTAGTTGGACATCTAAATTATTGTTTAGATCTTATCATGCCTATTATGACATCCCTATTACGTTAGAATCAGTTCTTTTATCTCATGTTCACCAGATCTGTTCTTATATGCCCATCTTATCAATATTCCACCATATATTTATGTTAATTTTGTTAATATAATCATTTATGTCATCTTCCCTTCATTTTCCCTTTTTTATTTTATATAGCCTGACTACTTTCGAGCCTAGGCATGCCGCTGAAATATGCGAACGCGTTAAACAGGGAACGAGGGGAGAAACATTGTAATTGGGCATAACTTGTAATTGGGAATTTGGGCATAACCTGAATAAAATGTATGAATATAGATTTGGGGCATATAATTCATTATGAACTTATTTAGGGAAAAAGAGGAATGAAAACCTATAACGACATAGGTAAAGTTGGCTAATAATGAAATGCCTAGGATTACAGTAATTAGAAACTATAACTGCGCCTAGACACGAGGTTAGATTACACTTGTGGTGGAAGCCTACCCGGAACCGTCTGACATATCCAGCGACCACAAGTGGTGAATCTAATGTGAGGGGTCTAGGTGCACAAATACGAGACGTGCTAAGACACGAGGTTAAGCCCAACTTGTGGTAGAAGCCTGCCCGGAACCGACCGGCATATCCAACATCCACAAGTGGTAGGCTTAATGTGAGGGGTCTCGCACATTGTAACAATAAATGGACATGGTAGTGAATTGGAATACTTAACCTAGTGGAATCCATAGAGATTGTATGAACATGAACTCGAATAGGGGTTAAGTAAACTTGGTTGAAACAGTGGGAAGGTTAAGTATATCTGGGTAGGGTGGGTAATATTTATATATAGTGTAACGACCCAGATTTTTGGACGATTAATTTTAATTATTTAATATCGTTTTAAATATTGTGTTGATAATATAAATGAATTTTCTTATAAAGTTATCGATTTAAAAATAGATTTCGATTTAATATCGAATATATTAAATTATCGTAACACGAGATATAATTGAAATCAAAGTTAAAAACTGAATCAAAACACTCCAGATGAACGGTATAAATTCTATTTGAATATATATGATAATAATTTATTGTCGAGAAATTTATTTGTAGAGTTTAAATTTTATTATATTAATTTAATATGGTTATTATATATATATACACGTTTAAATTATATTTCATAATATTTTCTGTTGAGTTCGGAATAGTGTTGTAGCATTGGAACATCCGTCGTTATGGTAAAATAGCGGTTCGTGATTTAAATTAGTGGACCCCGAAGATATTTGATTGTGGATAGGTTCGAAATCAAATCAGTATCTATTTAAAAAGAAACAAAATCTCTTTAAATCAAATCGTATTAATTAGAAATCAAATCAAAATCCATTTAGATAAAATAAAAATCTAACTTTGTCAAATCAAATTGTTAAAAACGACTTACTTCTACCCTAAGTTTTTTTTCTAAAAAACGTATACAACACATGCCTAGTTTGAAAAGAGAGGCCACCTTATCCTGTTCTATGAAAATGACTTCTTTTCCTTCCTTATATATGTATGCGTTCTCCTCCGTTCTCTATTTCATTTTTTCAACAGAAATAAAAAGGAAAGAAATAAAACCCGAACTCTTCCAATTAGAATAGAAATCCACCCTTCCTCGTTTTAAAATTCAAAGCCTTGAATTAAATTATGGATGTCCAATTTCCTTCTTCACTTCAAATGAAATCTGTTTCATTCTACAAAACAAGGAAAAAAAAGTACTAGCGATGGGCTAGCACGGAAGATGGATGTTCGAATCCGCGACTAAGGGTAGTTCGAATGGGGTTTGGGGAAGAACAGGAGTCACGATTCAACTCGAGGGGTCGCTGAAGCTCATCGATTTCTGGAGGTACTTGCGGTTAAAGTGGGAAGGGGGACCACGATAGGAATTCGTGGATTTTTTGATGTTCGATTTCTTCGATGATGAATTAGATCTCAGGTTTTGATCGAGGGGGACAATAACGTGGTTTAGAGGGAAAATTGGAGATCGCGATGATGTATAACGGAGGTGGAGGCCGCGTGAATACGACGAGCAGGTATGGCGATGGATCTGGAGTTCGAAGTCAACATCAAAACTAGGGTTTGATTTGGTTAAGGATTTGTCGATGTTGGAGCACTGCGCATCAAGAGGAACACTTGATAATTCATTTGTGAGTTTAGGAAGAGATCGATTGTCACTCGACAGTTACTGTAAGCTATGGCAGGATGATGGAGTTCATTTATTTCTGGGGATGGTAGTGATATGTGAAACAAGTTCGAGTTTGTTTTTAAATCCTGAAGTTTCAAATTTAAAGCGTGTGTCTTGTACTGGGGTAGATGAGAAAGGGAAAAAATATCCGAGGTTAGTCTGAATCTCTATAGGATCAATTAATGGGTTTGGTGGCCGTTAATTTAAATTGGAAATGAGAAGGTAAAGCTGGAGTATGGCAGAAAGTGGATTGATAGCAGTAAGGTATATGATTTTATGTGATTTAAAAATTCTCAGAATAATTCATTTAGGTGGTTAATTTTAAAATTCCTTAGAAAAATTTGTTTATTTTAGTGTGCTAATTTAAATCAATAGAATTTAATGAAAATAAATAATCGTAGGAATAAATCCATTCAATATGATTCGTAGCTAAGACGATATGAAAATTAAACAGGATATTCGGCAATTAAAATCAGGTGAGTAAATCTCAATCATATTTTTTTTGAATTCTTTTATCAGTTAAAAATAATTGTTTGTTGATTGTTTGGATGCTTTAAATATTAGTTGTTGTTGTTAAATATATATATATATATTAGTTATTTAGGATTGGTGGTTGCTATTATATATATTGGTGGTTGGATTTCCCGTAGTACCATTACCGGATGCCCGTAGTATCATTAGCGGATGACCCTATACGGCCCACACTATGATAGTGGATGACCTTCTATACCACGATATCCTTCCTCGAAGTAGGATGAGTATTATTTATGTTGGCTAATGTCTGTGGATGCAGGAAAACAGGTTGGAGGAATCCAACTGGATTCCTCAAAATTATTATCATTTTTTTGGTTTAATATATGTTATCTTATATGATGTTTTAGAAAACCCGTGATTTGATAATTTGGTATTTTGGATGTTTGAAATATCACTGGGCCTAAATGGTAATTTATAGAAATATCTTAAATAGGGTTTTGAAATTTAAAAAGGAAAATTCTGTTTTTCTAAAATAGAATTTGAATTTAGAATGGGCTAAAGATATTTGCTTGTTTTCAAAAAAAAAACATCAGGGAATTGAAGTAAATTTATAAACAATGTTTATAAATAAAATGGAGTGATTTTGATTGGACAATCAGGAAACTAAATTGAATTTATAAACAATGATTATAAATAGAAATGGGAAAAATTTATCATTGGATAATTTGAATATTTAAATTCAAATGTGAATTTAAAAATAGAAATGGGGAAATAGTTTTAAAGAAATAAACAATGGAATTTATTCTGATGTTCAGAATATAAATTGAACAAAAATAAATCCGTAAGGATTTATGATTTGAATTCGATTAATTCGAATTTATTTAAATAGAAGTTAAAATGAAAATGAAAATAAATTGGGTGTTATATATTTAAGTTATTATAAATAGAAGTTTCCAAAATAAGATTTTGGTTTTAAATAGATTTGTTTACATATAAAATAAGGAAATTTATAAAATGGTGTTTATAAATATAATGAATTAATTATCAAGAGATAATTGTAATATTTAAATTCAAATACGAATTTAAAAATAAAATTTGAAATCATTCAAAATGGAACAACGGTTTTTATTCCGCAATTCGGAATATCAAAGGGATGGAGTTTCAAATAGAAATTTGAAAAGGGAACTTGTTTAAATATATGAAACAAGGAAGTTAAATTTATAAATAGTGTTATAAATTTGGTAAAATAAATTATCATTTGGATAATTTGAACCATTTAAATTCATATAGGAATTAAAAGTAAGTTGGGAAGTGTTTTGAAACAAAACGATTGATTATATTTTGGAATTCGGAATATAAGATGAATTGAGAAAAATTCAACGGGTTTATAATTGAAATTCGATTATATCGAATTTTATAAATAATTTATTTATAAAAGTAATTAAAATTAAATATAGAAGATCGAAGTATAAATAAATATATTACCGAGTAAGGAAAAATCGACAATTAGAGAAAATCAGAAATGTTAAGTTGGATTTGAAACTAGATTGAATATATACTAAGATATATATTAGAATGAGATTGAAATTTATTTCTAAACAAAGTTTATATTTAAATATAATTAAAACGAACTCGCCGCAGTGCGGCAGTTCGTAAATTGGCGTTTCGAACTTCAATTGAGTATACAAGACTCAATTTAAGTCGTAATTCTTTGAAAACAAGAATCATCAGGACCGATTTGATAATAGTTTTCTAATGAAAGAGAAAAATCTGGATTTGGATGTATAAATTTTGAGTTATGTCAAAATCAAATTTTCAGAAAAACAGCGCCATAACCATTATAAAATCATAAAGGTTTATTTAAATTAATAAAAGGATTTTAAACAAATAAAATCCAAGTTTCTAATGGAAAATCCATACTTGAGTTATACAATAAATATGAACTCAAGTGTAGTAAGTGAACCTATTTTTTAAACAAAAATCAGATTGTTGGATAGAAATAAATAATTTGAAAGTAATTAGTTAAATGGAATTTTGAATTGAAATAGAAATTTGGATAAGTGATTTAGATTTGTGGGTTTCATATTCAAAATCGAATATGAAACGTGAATGGGAAATAGAATTCAATTGGTTTATAAACAAATTAGAATATATTTGAATGTGATATATTCAAATAGAAAAATGAAATAGGTAAAAGAGCAGATTAAAGAATAAATTAACGAATCAAGTTAAAATGACCAGACTGAGTTGAAATAAATTAGAAATGGACGCATATGTGTTAAACAAGCATGGAATGAAGTGTATGAAGGCTATATTTCGTGTGCCCGACAAAAAGGTACATGTTAAAATTCCATATGAGATTTTATGCGCCGAATCAGCAAGCCACTTGGCTTTTTGATTTTCTTTTTGAATGGAAAGGGCCTAGAGAGGCAAGTTGAGGTTTGAACTATTTGCCGGTACAAAGGAGGTTATGGCGAAGTTTTCCAGAAATTTAAGGAGTTAGAATATTTAAGAAGATTCGATAATTAAGAATCGATATATCAATACATATAGAATTTGATAACGAAATTAAAATAGAATGTTATAAACAAAAAGGAAATCAATAAATTTATTCTGATAAAAATAGAAAGAGAAACGTATACACGTTTAAAATAAATGGATAATTGGTAATATGATGTCGATTATTCGAGGTAAGTGGTCTTGTCCGTTATAAAGTTAAGGATGTTTTCAATCAAGGTATGAGAGGTAATTTTACCCCAACTCGATTGGTTTCATTTTTAACCGATAAATAGCAAGATCCAGTCTCGAAGATCAATGGTTGAATAAAAGATAGTTGAATGAAATGTTTTGGGTTGTTTGTAACGATGTTTTACACAACATTCGTTTTAACCCAAATAAGTGGAATTTTGGAAATATAATAATATATATTTCCTGAGAGTAGAATTAAATGAGTCGAACAAGAAATAAGTAATTGGAATGTTCTCCAATTATAAATAGAAAATATTTTCTAAGTATAGAAAATAAAAGATAGCGAAATATGGAAATGTTTTCCCAACAGCGTAAGAGGCCGAAATGATTATTGAAAATATTTGGTTAACAAATATTTGTAAGGAAATGAAGAGTGATTTAGTTAATGAAATATTAATTTAAAAGGCCTAGTGATTTGTTTGATGGTTGGAATGTTTGTTTATTTTTCTTCGATAGTTAAATAACCGACTATCGAAGTATTTTCTAATATCGTTGTCAATATGGAGAGACCGGTTGGATTATTATCCGAGAACCACTTCGTATTGGTAGTAGCGTTGCGAATCAGATTATATAAAGATAATTGAAGACGGAGTAAAGTGCAAACTATAATGGCCCGCAAATCTGTACTATCTGAGTTGACTAATAACACCACACATCCAATCCATATTACATAGAAATATGAATCATTATTAGAAAGAAGTTAGAGGATGGGAAATAGAAAGAAAGAAATATTAGAATAGAAGAAAACGATGATCACAAACTCACAGCGAAACGAATAAAATATATTATATAACATAACTTTGAAATACAAATAAGTAACTTTATATACATACCATCATCAGAGCACAACAGCTATTTCTGGAACAGTTATAAACACTTGTTTCCAGATACAACATAGTACACAGCGGAAATATGATAGTCTATAGCTAACAGGTGAAGCCTCCTGCTTCCAGCTCTTCCAAGTAGGTCTGAAAAATCCCGACTACATGACTGCCCGTACAGATTTGGGCACCCAAGAGTTTAGGGAAAACAAACAAAATAAACTCTGGGTTAGTCATGGGACTGGTGAGAGTAAACTCCAATCATTTGTTTAACTTTAAAAATCCTTTCAAAAGAAAGGATAGTAGTAAGACCAGCCCACACATAAACATGGACGGTTTTAACCTTACTATAACCCAAAACACTTTGATACGAAAATCCAGTGATATTATAATAGTGTCTAAATCAAATAAATAACAATCTAGCGGAACGCTTGCATCTCATGCTCCATATATATTATAAATTAAAAAACCGCAGGGTGCTTATTAGAGATTGGATTTCCATTTACTTCTTTAATCTATAGATGCTGTCCCTTTTCAGGAAACGGTTGCTGATCCCAACCGTTGGTGATATACATTCGATACACTCAAGCGAAATTAGTGGTCGGTCATGTGTGGGTTGGGTTGCAAGATGTTGTTGTTGAACCCAGTGTATTCCTCTCTAGAGATACACTATCGCAAGGTGGTTCCATACCTTGTCATGTTAGAAATCCAATCTCCAATAAGTGCTATGCGGTTTTTGATTTTATATTATATATGGAGCGTGAGATGCAAGCGTTCCGCTAGATTGTTATTTATTTGATTTAGACATTATTATAATATCACTGGATTTTCGTATCAATGTGTTTTGGGTTATAGTAAGGTAAAAACTGTCCATGTTTATGTGTGGGTTGGTCTTACTATTATCCTTTCTTTCGAAAGGATTTTTAAAGTTAAACAGATGATTGGAGTTTACTCACACCCGTCCCATGACTGACTCAGAGTTTATTTTGTTTGTTTTCCCTAAACTTTTGGGTGCCCAAATTTGTACGGGCAGTCAAGTAGTCGGGATTTTTCAGATCCACTTGGAAGAGCTAGAAGCAGGAGGCTTCACAAGTTAGCTATACACTATCATATTTCCACTGTGTACTGTGTTGTATCTAGAAACAGGTGTTTATAACTGTTCCAGGAATAACTGTTGTGCTCTGATAATGGTATTAATATACAGTTACTGATTTGTATTTCAAAAGTTATGTTATTTAATATATTTTATTCGTTCCGCTGTGAGATTTGTGTTCTTCGTTTTTTTTCTATTCTAACTTGTCTTTCTTTCTATTTCTCATCCTCTAACTTCTTTCTAATAATGATTTGTATTTCTGTGCAATTTGGGTTGGACGTGTGGTTTTATTAGTCAACTCAGATAGTACGGATTTGCGGGCCGTTACGTATTGGCCCACAAACTTAACCTGTTGGGGTTATGTAATTAAAGACACCGTTAGGTAAGCATAACCTATGGAAATGATGGGGTTATGTAAATAAAGACACCGTTCGGTAAGCATAACCTGTAGAAATCCTAGTGGGGATACAAGACAAGGGGGAGAGCTTGTATCATCTTGTGTGGGGGACCCATTTCAGTCAGTAACCCATAGAACAGTATCAGACGAGTACTCCGTCCTAGGTCGGAGTTGGGACACCCTTACTGGGATGATCGTAAGAGATCCAAACATAGAGGACGGCGTGGGCGGCGCAAACCGGCCGGGGCCATGTGCGTGCATGGTCAGTGCAGAGGGGGATAAGACGACCGTGACACCAGTAGATATAGTTGTGCACATCAACGAAGGGTTGCCACTTTAGGAAGTGATGCCTCCTACTTTGGGGCCGACATAGGGTATCTACGGAGTTGGAAGCCGATCGATTAGGGTAGTAGTTAGCGTACATCTAGACTCTTGTAAAGTTTAGGAGCATATTAGGATTGGACAGCCTGTGGATTGTATGGGGTTAAAACCTCTCACCAGAAGTACGCCTAAGTCTATCATCTTATAGTTGTTGGGATCATCTCATTCTGGTTATACTAGTTTCAGTGTAGAGAATCAGAGTAATCATTAGAGAAGCATATACACTCTATCAAGTTTACCTTGTCATACCCGCCTTTTGTGATATTATCTCTCTTATCCACTGTATATGCCTGTCATAATACTTTTACTTATTTATTTGCTAAAAGTAACTGGACTCGCCAGACTTAATGTCTGACCCTTTTTGTTTCCTCTTCTTTCTTCCGTTCCTCCCCCCCAAGGTTCTCGGGGTGGGAATACTCAAGTTTGACCAGGGTTCTGCTATCATTTGTTGGAGCTGCTTAGATGTATTGTTCAAGCTCCTATCTTTGCTACGATGGCTATGTTTTTGTTTGGGGATTTTGCTTCTTTTATTTTGTACTATGATGTTTAAGTACAAGACAGAAGTTTTTATGATGTACTGGTTTTTATGTAATTCAGACGTATGAAGTTTTGAACCACAATGCTTTATGATTAATAAAGTTTTTTTTATTCTGCTGCTATTTTATATCTGTCTTGTAATATTTCTGTTTCTATTTACCTATAACGCTTCATGAAACTTAATGCATTCTCTTAATGAGTGACATTAACGGACGTGGGGTATCACACAAAGGGTATGGAGAATCATACATGTCTTGCTCTTGCATCCATGGAGTTAGCACGTATAAATATAAAATACTCTATGATAATCACCATGGGTGTATTCTACATCAGAATACTAGGGATGTCTAGATATCCAAATCAATAACATCCTCGTCGCATGATTCCCTTAAAGTGATAAATAATTAAGCAAACATAGCATCCATCATCTACCCTCACATTCACTCACCAGTGTGTAAAGCATATGGTATCTGGTACTTTGTTACCTAATTAATCAAGGCATTGGCAATCCCCATCGCATGAGTTCCACTAACCAATTGTTATGTCCCACCGTATGAACTATAGCCGATAAGCCTATTCAGCCTACACCGCATTGGCTTTGGGGTCCGGGCCGATCAGCCCACGTTGCATTGACTCTAATCTGTCCTTGTGCCACTCTCTTAAAAGTGTATCGAAGTCAGGAATACCAATAACCCCTTTGCATATGTTCTCTACAGTAGAATCCATGTCTAGATTGTCAATAAAACTCCCAACTAAAGTCATCTAACAAGTGGGATATCCCCGCGAATAAAAATGTCGCGAGAACTCATCGATTGCCCTCTAGGTCGTAACAACTACTTGTTGGATCTAGATTAACCCTAGAGGGGGTGAATAGGGTTTATTACAGTTTATCGCTGAGTTCAAATTTTGCGGTATATTAAAATAATAAATAGAACAGATAGTAGTAGAGAATATAAGTGCAGAAAGTAAATGCCACAAGATATACCTGCTTCGGAAAAATCCTGCCTACTCCTGCATTCCTAAGGTTTCTACTAGGTAATATAACAAATCCCGCTTACAAGACCATGTAAACTTGCGAACCCCTTGCTCCTATTCTAATCCTACGCTCAAAACCCGAGACTGATCTATATCCCTAAATCAGATTTCCTCGAATTACAAATGTATAACTCGTATCCCTAGCTTTTACTAACTCTAGTAAACTGCCAGTTAAAACCCTAACTGGATTCCCTAGTCTTTTACAGACACTAGTAAAGCTGTTGAGACGGTTTGCAAAAGAATATAAAAACAAAACCTCTAAACCCTAGGTCCAATAATATTCAAAAATAAGCCTCCCCTTTATAAAATATGATAGGTTTAGAAAGCCTAATCCACTTCATTCTCTTGCCCGATTGCTTTGTCCTTTGGAAATAGAAATGGCGGCTGATCAAATTAGGTATTAGGGTTTTATATTTTTCCCTAAATCGCGATGCTAGAAAAATCTATGAAACGTTTTCTTTGATTTCTTCGTTGTTATTGATGCTCGTGTTCACGATTTGGGCTATGCTCTCTTGAGATCGTAAACTTTTGGAAATGTGAGTGTTCTTGAATTGATTAAATTTTGCTCTTTGATTTTTTGGGTTTTGTTTTCGATAGATGTTGCCTGTGATGAAACGGTGTTAGTATAGGATATAGAAATCCTATAATTGCTCAGATTTCATGCGTGAATAGCTTGACTGATTTTGGCTTTGATTAATTTGACCAGTTCTGAAAATATTTGAAATTCTTTGTGGCCACTTGATTATCCCCTTTCTTGTATTTATTTGGCTTTTAATTCCTTGCGTGATTATCAGTGATTGAATTGGCTTCCTTATAAAATGTGGATTTTCCAAATTGATTCTCTTTGTATAAGAAATCTTTCCAAGTTTGTGGCGTTGGTTTTCCTCTTTGATGCCTTGAATAAAATTGGCTCGACTTTGATGCTGCGAATCCTTGCATGATTGCTTAATTTATTTGTTGCCTTTTGATGCCTCAAGTAAATCTGGAATAAAAAGATTGATTCACTCTCCCTTAACAAAACTGCCATGAATATTGGAAAGAGCCTTGCCAAAAATTATGGAAACTGCTTTTCTGCTCTACCCTTTTATGTTGTATGCTTGTATGCACTCATGTACAACAATGCCATGACCATGCTATGTCCATTTCTCATTGCTCCATGCAGTATCTATGTAACAGCTCCATGTTCTACCAGTTTTGACTTATGCTAATCATTTTTCTTGTGAACCTTGATCCATGTTTGCTTTGGCATGACTTTGAATTTTAAGCATGGCTTGAACTTGCTGTGTTGTACATGAAATTTGCCGATCCATACTGCTATGTTTTTTTATCTTCCTGAGCTTGGTTTTGTACTGTCTTGACATGTATACATATATGTATGTGTATATATATATGTGTGTGTATATGTATGGAAATTTGAATGAATATTTATCAGCAGACCACTGCACTGTGTTATGGCTGTTCAGAATCAGCTAAATGTGACACTGGTTCTAATCAGCAAACCAGTGTAGTGTGTTGAGGCTGATCAGTGCGCACTGGAGTGTACTGTCTACCTCGTGGTATTTCCAGTGTATCACTGTGAATATCACAAGCTGTCTAGACACAGATGGATATATATAAATTAGATCAACTCATGAAAAATGATGAGAAACACACCAAAATTCTGAGGCAAATAAATTTTTAAATTAAGAATTATATCTACTAGAATTTAAAATAATATTTCTATTTTAAATACTGTGTGTGTTTCTGTATGTGACAGGTATGGATGATTGGACCGACTGAAAGTTATGAAGACAAAAGACAGAAGATGAAGCAGTAGAGTATATATGTGTCAGTGAGAGTATGTAACAGTGAAAGTATGTATATATGAAATTGTACAGAGTGACTGAGAGTTGTAGTGAGGAACATTGTATGAAACTGAATGTGTATGAATTGTATATTAGTGAAATTGTACGAATAGTGGAGTTATAAAATTGTATTGATTGAAATGCTGAAATAAAATATTATATTCAAATAAATTACTGTTTGAATATTTAAATTCGTTTACAGTAGTATTCTGTTTAAATATAAATATTATATTCTTGTATGTGATGTATATATGAAGCAGTACAATAACAAACACATTTATAATAATATATATTTGTTTGTTATCATCAAACAAAAATCATATAATTGTTATATATAACAACATTATATACAACAATCTCCCCCTTTTGATGATGATAAACAAATAATAAGATTTTGAATATAATAATGTGTTTAACAGTGAATATTGAAACTCCCCCTATTTGAATGTTCCACCCACAACAAAAACTCCCTCTGTAACTGTGCATGAGTGAAAAGAATGAAAATTGAATGGAATTTTCAATATTAAACTATTTATAAAATATTCACTCATAAATCAAAATCTCAACCCATTCTCCCCTTTTGTTATTATCAAAAGGATACACAATTAAAATAATGATGAAAAATAGACTAATCATATAATTTCAGCTTAGGAGGAAGAACGATCATCATAAATCTCAATCAATCAAACAAAAATCATAATATTTTCAGAACTAGTGGCAAATTTCACATTGTAGAATGATGGATTTACGATGAAGTTTATATAAATGGAGAGAGTTTCAAAAAATATTGATTCCAATTATTTTCAAAAGATTTTTTTTATAAAAATGAGCACAATCACAGTGATGGATTTGAACTAAAATTATAAATTCAATTTAAGTAACGCAACAAAATAATCTCAAATCCCAGACGCTATCAATCAACATATCATAATATATCAAAAATATTAACACATTTCACAAATTAGAAAATGGGTTATTATGCTGGTTTTTACACACCAAGGAGAATTTCACATAAAAATTTATTTATGGCCAATTATTCCTTTTTTTCCTTTTTATTTAAGAGCACACTGATCATGCATAACCAGATCTTGGATTTTTAAGTGAGATCAGTTGCAGCTTAAATAAAAGTAATCTCATAACCATGCATGACCAGAGCTTGGATTTTTAAATGAGGTTAGAGAAACACTTATGAATATTATATTTTTATTATTTTCCGTTTAAAAATGAAAAACTCCTCAGTATATAAAACCAATGTGGATGATAGAAATGTGATAGGTAGAGAAATGGTTTGCGAAATAAAGTTCTAAATTAATCATATTATGAAATATGCTCAACTGTACCGGGATCTTTAAAAAAATTCAATTATCACTAATTTGAAAAATAATATAACCATAATTCCATCACAAATATATCCATTATTTATTAAGATGTTTTTTTTAAATATTAAACTCTCCACATTAATATAAAATGATGATGGTTGACAGAATGGTGATAGAAATAGAAGATCGTCGTGAAATAAACCGCCAATTCAAAATATTATAAAAATTGTTCAATCATCATGAAAATTAAATAAAATCTTCTCTTGTTGTGAAATATATACTATAGCACAACTCATCACAATTTCAATAATCTGATAATAATTTTGGTGAGTTCTAAATACGGTTCAATTTGGTTATTGATTTCAATTTCTGAATGAATAATCAATAAACAATTTAAAATTGAAAATCAATTACAAGAGGGAATTCAAAAAGATTTGTACAAGGCAAAAAGATTGTGTGGATCTATACAAAGTGAAGATTAGAATCTAATTACAAATGAGTGAGAAAAATATAAGGCACTTCTGATACCACTTGTTGTCTCCATTAATGAGAACTTTAATTTGTCACTGGTTGCTGACAAGGTTATCTTTTTTGAGCAGACAGATGTATAGCATGGTGCTACACAGCCGGTTAATATTATATTAATATAGATAATATCCAGTTGACAAGCCCAACTGGTGGCCAAAAAGCAAGAGATTCAAGCTGCTCAACAACAGCTACCCATATACATACAATTAGTCAAGCCACTGGACAACTAAAACCATAGCATAATATAATTTACATATACTGCAGCATAATAAGCAGGCTACCATGGAAATAATATCCATTCACAAAGCCCAAACAGAAAAGACAAGCAAATCAAATCCATTAATCAAAGCAGCAAACAAATTTGACCAAAACAAGCAGTCATCAAAATACTTTCAAAGGCGGTTCCTTTTATCAAAGCAGCACATCAATCAAATTTTGAAGCAGTCTTGTTAAGAGAAATTTTCGCAAATATTTCTAACAGTCACAAAAGATGATTCTTGACCCAAGATTAAAAAATATAGTTTATTTTAAATCATTTGAAGGAATATGAAAATCTTAAGATTCAATTAATCGATCACACCATATTATAACTTTCAAATCCAAGATATGTGTGATATTCAAGACATCAATAGTTTCAAATGATTTCAAACAAATATTTAAATCAAATAATCATGAAATAACAGTGAGTTTCAAGGACCAGATTTTTTTTTCAAATAAATTTTCATAATTATCTCTAACAAGCACAATAGAAATTTTCAGATTATTTACATCAAGCATGAGAGATAATTCATGATCCAAAATTAAGAATTTTTTTATTTAAAATCACTTGAATAGATGTAAATTTTCGGATACAATGAATCAATCACACAAGATTAATAATTTCAAATCTAAGAGGTGTGTGGGATTCAAAAATATCAAGGATTTCAGATGACTTGATACAAACAAATTCCAAATAAAATGAACATGAATATAAGATGAAATTTAAGATGTAAACAATGATTCAGGCAAAAGGTTTCCAATTCAAAAATATTCAAGCCAATCCGAAAATCAAGGGAATTATCACAAATGAAAAATAGTAGTGTGCTGTAATGAGTATGAAATTTCAAGCCTCTTATAGTGAACCAGAAGAAACTCAAAATTGCGGAGATGTGTGAAATTTCATTAATTTTCAGATCTTCAAAAATTTAGAATTCAAATCAACAGTGTTCAAGATATGACAACAATACATCGACACTGTTAGGAATTCAGAAATCAGAAAAGAAACTTCAAAACAATTGCAGAAATTTACAAGTTTAAATTCAAGATCTGGAAATGATTAAAACATCAGAATATTATTCAAATGTAGCGAATTTCTAGAAAATCATGAATTCTGCAATTTACAGTTTAAGAAGCACATAATGAAAAGAATATGGCAGTGTTAATTCAAAACAGAATAAACTGAAAGACAAAATAAAGAAGAGGTAGAAGGAAGAAAAAACAAAGAAGAATAAAAACAGAGAATATACAAAAAGAAATTGTGAGTCTAGAGATCATACTTGAAATCGATGTAAGCAAATGAATCTCTAACTCAATCCATCTTGGCTAAGGAACTGTGAATAATTCAATGATATGAAGCAGTTTGAATTCAGTTTCTCTTTTGCAAAATAGTTCCTCAGCCTCCTTCGATACCTAATAGTTTTGACGGTCGAGTGGTCTAACAAAATTAGTAAGACCACTCATAGTTTTGTTCACATCTTTTGGTACCCAAACCTGTTTGTATAATAATCCATTTGAATAACTTTGTACCCTTAGGAACCCAAATCTGTTTGGATTTTGTCCAAATTGTTTTGTTTCCTTTTTGGAATCCAGGATTGTTTAAATGGATTATTACAAATTAAGTTCACTTCTCGTTTATAATTTTTAAATCCTTTAAAATTATCAGAGTTCAAATTTTCAAAAAAAATTCCTTTTAAAGCAGTTTGAAGGATTTTTAAAATCATTAGAATTTCGTCTTTCCAAAACATTATTCTTCCCAAAACCAAGACCAAATTTATTTCCAGAAGAAAATTGGGTTTTCAACAACATATTTAAAGATTTTTCACTATTAGAGAATTTAGCCATTGTTGTCTCAAGTTGTGGAATTTTAGATTTAAGATCGCCGCTTTCTTTCATCAAATTTGAACGATGGTTTCTAGTGATCTTACTCTTTTCAAAATCAAATTTTCATCTTTAAGAAATTTAATTTTGGTCTGGGACTCAGCAATCTCAAATTCAAAATGTTTTCGACTTTCAGATTCAAATTTCTTGAATTTTTCAAACTCGTTTTCAAGGTCTTTCAAAATCTAATCAATTTTCATCAAATTTTTTTATCAGCAATTTCAAGTTTGGAATTTATAGCAGTCTTAAAAATTTCAATTTCCTTTTGCAGAAAATTATTCGAACTCAATAACTCAATCTTGTTCCCTTTTAAGATCAGAATTTCATTTTTAAACTTTTGAATATTCTTGCTGAGATGAACAAGATTGGTTTCCAATTTCTAACAATTTTTCAATCTAAATTTAAAGAATTTTTAAAATATTCAAGTTGTGATTCCTAATCATCAATTTTGCTGGTCAACTCAGAATTCTTAGATTTCATAGATTTGTTTTTCAACTGAAGTTTATCAACATATTTAGTTAAATCAATGCACATACAAACGAAATCTTTGTATGTGAGATTTTCTATTTCAGCATCTGTTGATTCCCCATCGTTTGATCTATCTGTTTCTCCTTTTAAGTATAGATCTGAATCTAAGTTGACTTTTAGGGGTTTTAAGCAGTTGTCATCTTTTCTTCCATGCATTGTATTGAGAATTTCCCAGATTTCCTATGCACTTAAACAATGAGATGTATGAATAAACTGTTCAGTACTAAGATAATCAAATATGATATTCATAGCATGAGTATTGAAAACAATGTTTCTCTTATCTAACATATCAACCCTATTGATAACAATATCCCACCATTTAATATTGACAACTTTTAAATAAGACCCCATTTCTAAATTCCAATTTAAAAATCTGTAACATTAAAAATAGTTGAAATATGACCGGACTAACTCTCAAAAGACTGACAACTAGGATGGCCATGCCTCTATAGTTAATGGAAAATACATTCTCTGATACCAATTGTTGGATCAAAATTAACCCTGGGAGGGGGGGTGAATAGGATTTATTACAGTTTATCGCTGAGTTCAAATTTTACGGGATATTAAAATTATAAACAGAACAGATAACAACAGAGAATATAAGTGCAGAAAGTAAATGGCACAAGATATACCCAGCTTCGGCAAAATCCGGCCTACTGCTGCATTCCTAAGGTTTCTACTAGGTAATAGAACAGATCTAGCTTAGAAGACCATGTAAACTCGCGAGCCCCTCGCTCCAATTCTAATCTTATGCTCAAAACCCTAAACTGATCTATATCCCCTAGATCAGGTTTCCCCGGATTACAAACCCGTAATCCGTATCCCTATTTTTTGCAAACTCTAGTAAACTACCAGTTAAAACCCTAACTGGATTCCCTAGTTTTTTACAAACACTAGTAAAACTGTTGAGACGGTTTGCAAAAGAATATAAAAACAAAACAACTAAAACCCTAGGTCCAACAATATTAAAAAAAACCTCCCCTTTATAAAACATGATACGTTTAGAAATCCAGGTCCACTTCATTCTCTTGCCCGATTGCTTTGTCCTCTGGAAATAGAAATGGCAGCCGATCAAATTGGGGATTAGGGTTTTATATTTTTCCCTAAATCGCGATGCTAGAAAAATCTATGAAACTTCTTCTTTGATTTCTTCGTTGTTATTGATGCTCGTGTTCACGATTTGGGCTATGCTCTCTTGCGATCGAAAACTTCTCGAATTGTGAGTGTTCTTGAATTGATTAAATTTTTCTCTTCAATTTTTTGGGTTTTGTTTTCGATAGATGATGCCTATGATGAAACGATGTGTAACACCCCGTAATTTTATAACATTAAAATTCACAAATTAAAGTATACTTAATTTTTAGAAAAGAATTAAGTGAAATGGGTTGCGCAGAGAAATATATATATATTGATATATATATATAAATTAAAAATAAATAAATAAATAAATATGCGAAAAAGTTCAAAACAGCGAATTGGGAGGGGAAATAACCGAACCGGCCCATTTTTGAGGTCGACCCAAGCCTCGCTGGGTCGACTAGGGGTTAATCCAGGGTGTTTGGCTGTCAACCCGTGGGCCGATTCGCTCAAATGCAGATTTTGCATTTGATTGGTTCTCATGGTTCAGGGTTAATCTAATGGTCCTAAATAACTTCCTACACCTATAAATACATCCTAATGCTAACCCTAAACCTAATTAAAATAGAATAGTTACCGTCGCCATGGAAATCAATGGAGCCGCCACCAACTAAGAAAGAAGAAAAGCAAATTCAATTCTAATTCTCTCAACCCTAAAGCAAATCAAAACTCTCTATTTTCTTCTCTAAATTGTGAGTATGATGATCTTAACAAGATTATTATCATTTTAATTAGGTTGAGTTATGAATGGATTATGAGTAGATGATGTGAATTATCATATATGTTGTTGTAAACCCCTTTTGCTATCATGTATATTGTAAATCCAATGTTATGTGATGATGATATCTTATATGTTGTAAATCATGCTATGATGATGTTATGTATGTTGAAAGTTTGTATGCTAAGTTGTGATGAATCATACATGTTAAAAAGGCCATGATGTTACCATTTATGCTAGTTAGTTCATATTAATTAAATCATCATGTTTGGGTTATGTTGATATATATGACAAGTCACATATGCAAGTTAGATTGATTAGAAAAGTTATGAACATATGCCAAGACATCTATTATGACATCTAGAATTATGCTATGACATATGTGATATCCTATGCTAGTTCACACCATCATTATGTTGCCTAAAAAAAACCCATATGCAAGTTTATGTATAGATTTGGGCTATGATCATATCATGTAAATTGAGACATTTAACAAGTTGACACCTTTTGATCCTTAACATGTGTAGTTTATGCAAGTTTCACCCCTATTATGATTAGATTTATTTTAATTGTCTATATGTTGTGATAATTTATCTTTGTGCTAGGTGTTAGACTATACAAGTCTAGCCTATATTATGCGTTGAATAAGCGAACGTATAAATGTGGGGTAGGGGTAATATTAAGGATTTAATATTAAAAAGTTGGGGTGCAATTGATATGATTTTGCATGCCATAAGTGGATGGCCATAATTGAGTCAATTATGGACATCATTAAAAGTTGACTTAATTAATAATTTGAATAGGGAATTATTAAAACTGGGGTAAAAGATTTTAAGTGTTAATCAATGCTTAGGACACGAGGTTGGACTCGTTTGTGACGTAAACCTGCCCGGACTCGCCCGGCAAATCCAGTGGTCACAAATGTCAGCCCAATGTGAGAGGTCCTAGGCCTAAACTAAAGCATAACGGTTGTAAAGACACGAGGTTAGACTCTTTTATGGTGTAAGACTGCCCGGACCCGCCCGGCAAATCCAGCTGCCATAAATGCCAGTCTAATGTGAGAGGTCTTTATGAGGTTATGGCCTGAATGAATTAAGAAATACTTAACCATATAAACATGTAAGGTGGGACATGGGGGTTAAGTAGGTGCCTTGGGTGGCATGAGGAATCTAGGGGGTGCCCTTAGTGGCATGTGAAATACGATTAATAAGACTTAACCAAACACACATGTAAATGAACATGACTAAGAGGGTTAAGTGGGATATACTAGTGACAAGCTTAGGTGGGTAGCTTGTGGGGGCCCATTTCGACCAGTATCCCAAACGTATCTTTGTGGGCTCGACCCAAGTCGAGGACGGGACACGCATGCTGGGTTTGACTGTAAGAGGCCAAAACGGGGAGCGGTGGCAACGCAAGTCCAACGGGTTTCGTATGCGTGTGTGGACCCGGGCTGGTAGGTAAGACGTTGTTGCATCGTGTAGGTATAAGCCGTGCATTCTCAAGTTGTATCGGGTTGCCACTTTAGGAGAGTGATACACCCCACTGTGGGGCCAACACGGGTATCTACGAGTAGGGAGCCGATCGAAAGTGGGTAGTGGGGTACACCTAGTGGAGATAGGGGCAGACGGCACCTATGTAGTCAGCTAGGGGTACGTAAGGCTATTTATAAAGTTTCTGTGTGAAGCAAGTGGGATCAAACAATAGGGTGACTGGTGTGGTGCAGTGTAGTAATGTGCGGTGCAGTGTAGTAATCATTCGTTAGTAATTAGGTGTGCCTTTACCGTTATCTTTAACGTTATCTTAAACGCTATCTTTATCTTCCTAAGGGTTCATAGACATTTACTTGTCTTCCAGCTTATGCCTTAGTCTAGTTATTTTGATAATAGTATTGTTAGAATTATCATACTCGCCAGACTTTATGTCTGACCCCCTCTATTTCTATCCTTTTTCCCCCTCCAGGTCCTCAGGTTGGGCCCAGCTCTTGTGGAGTTTGATTGAATTGCTTCATCTCTCTTTGGAAAGCTTGGACCGTTGAAGTAAAGTCCAGCTTGTTATCTTTTTAATGGCTATTTATGTAATGGGATTATGTATTTTGTTTTTATGAAGATGGATATTGTACTTGGTTATGATCTATGGTTTTATGATGTAACAAACATGTTTAATTTCCGCTGCAATAAAATGAAGCTTTAGATTTCCAAGTACTATTTATTATCTGTCTTGTTGTAATTTTTCTGTTCTATATTCACTTATAACCTCCATGGAAGTTAATGCATTCCCTTTGTGAGTGACATTAATGGACGTGGGGTGTTACACGTGGTATCAGAGCTTAAGGTTACCAGAACAGATAAAAATACTTTAGAAAAATAGTTATTTTTGGAAGAAGTGTTTTCAAAAACATGTTTTAATGAGAAATTTAAAGAGAAAAGTTTTTAAGAAAAACATAATCCCCAATAGCCACATATCTTTATCTTTCGAATTCTCCATTCTGAATCTTTCCTTTTTCGTTTCAGCATGGCTGAAGATCTTAATCTACCCGACGGTGTAACGATACCAGGATGGTATAGGAGGCTAGGGCCGCTGCAGGTCCAGCCAATGTTCCTCCACCACCAGTTGCACCCGTTCCTCCTCCTCCTCGCGTAGATACTTTTGCAAAGACATGCAAGGAATTCAAGGCTATGGGTGGAAAACCATTTCAAGGGTCAGAAACGTTTGTGGAAGCTAGAGATTGGCTTAAGGAGGTGGAAGAATTGCTAGAAATCTTTGAAGTAGAAGAAGGGAGGATAGTTCGTTTAGCAGCTTGGTTGATGAAGGGAGAGGCCTCGTTTTGGTGGGAGGTCACTAATGGGGAGCGTCCTATTGACTCTTGGGCGGATTTCAGACGTAGGTTCGAGGCGAAGTTTCTCTCAAGGGCGGAAGAAAATCTATATATGGAAAGGTTCTTGACATTGAAGCAAGGAAGCTCATCAGTGAAAGAATATGTTAATAAATTTAATCAGTTAGCAAGGTTTGGCTTGGACTTAGTAAACACGCCGGAGAAGAAGGCTCTAAGGTTCGTGAATGGCTTGAATGAACCATTGCAAGGGTTGGCTATGACCCACATCCCGATGGGGGCCACCTTTGAGAAGTTAGTAGAAATGGAGCTCATGCATGAGGAGAAAAGCGCTAAAGCTGATAAGGCACCCGAGAAGAAGGGGGATCAGAAGAAACCACAACAGCAAAACAAGAAGGGTGGAAAAGACAATAATGGCAAGGGAAAGAAGAAGTGCTTTAACTGTGGAACCCCAGGCCATCTCAGCAAGGATTGCCGAAAGAAAAAGAAGACAGGCTGTTTTCATTGTGGCGATGTGGGACATTTAGTGAAGGACTGCCCAAAGAAGGGGCAGAGGGCAGGAGCTACCTCGGGAGGACAGGTGCAGGCTCTTGTGGCACCAGGGCAGGCTAGGGGACAAGTTCAGGCTCTCGCGGTCCCACCGCTGCAAGAACGAGGTAGAACCATTTCTGTTGAAAGCTTAGTTTTTCTGTTTGATCATCCTGTCCGTACCTTATTCGATTCGGGCGCATCACATTCGTTTATCTCTACATCATTAGTTGAATCACTGCACTTAAACACCAGTTTAGTAGAGGATCCCTTAGTTGTTTCGAATCCAATAGGGGGCTCAGCTTATTTGTCCATGATGTGTTTGGATTTGAAAATTTCCATACTTAGCGTTGAATTTAGATGTGATGCTTATGTGTTGGGCTTCACGGGCTATGGGCTAATTTTAGGAATGGATTGGTTATCCAGAAATGGGGCCGTTCTTGATTGTGAAAGGAGAGTAGTTATGCTCGTGACTCGCCTTGGCAACACTCTCGAAATCTTCTGTAATCCCATAAATTCGGTTATGCTAAGTTATCTAGAATCGCTTGACGCGTCTGAGGAAAATCTACGATCTTTTAGAGTGATCCGAGAATATTCGGATGTGTTAGAGGAGGTGAAGGGCTTGCCTCCGAAGCGGGAGATAGATTTTCGAATATATCTTGTGGATAATGCGAAACCAGTATCTTTGCCAGTACGCCACATGGCTCCACGTGAAAGGAGGGAACTCGGTAAGCAAGTGAAGGAGTTGCTTGAGAAGGGGTTCATAAGACGAAGTATATCGGAGTGGGGTGCTCCAGTAGTATTTGCCACGAAGGCGGATGGGTCCCTTAGACTGTGTGTGGACTATAGAGAACTTAATAAACTTACTAAGAAGAACAGACACCCACTGCCGAGGATTGACGATCTCTTCGATCAGTTAGTTGGCGCCTCAGTGTTTTTGCAGTTGGACTTAGCCACTGGGTTCCATCAGTTGAGAGTGGCTGAGGATAGCATAGACAAGACTGCCTTTAGGGCTCCGGACGGTTTCTATGAATGGCTAGTGATGCCCTTCGGTTTGACAAACGCCCCCGCATACTTTGTTGATTTGATGAGTAGGGTGTTTAGGGAGTACCTTAACAAATTTGTGGTAGTCTTTGTAGATGACATCTTGATCTTTTCTAAGGATGAAGAAGAGAATGCCCTACATCTTAGGGAAGTGTTGGAGACTCTTCGAGCGCATAAGCTTAAAGCTAAATTTTCTAAGTGTCACTTTTGGAGGAAGGAAGTACGGTTCTTAGGACACGTGGTTTCCAAAGAAGGGATAACTGTAGATTCCGCGAAGGTGGTGGCCATCCAAGATTGGAAGGTTCCTAAAAATGCTACCGAAGTGAGAAGTTTCTTAGGGTTGGCTGGCTACTATAGGAAGTTTATCAAAGACTTCGCAAAGATATCAGCTCCATTGACACGTTTGACGAAGAAGAACCTAGTTTTCACATGGGACATAGATTGTGATGATGCTTTCCAACGTTTGAAGAGAGCTTTGACCTCAGCCCCAGTCTTAGTGCTGCCAGACGGGAGTAAGTCGTTTACCGTTTATACTGACGCTTGTGGGACAGGACTAGGCGCAGTCTTAATGCAAGAGGGCAGGGTAATAGCCTATGGTGGAAGGCAGTTGAGAGCGCATGAAAAGAATTACCCCACGCATGACCTAGAGTTGGCCGCTATCGTTTTCGCGCTTAAGTCTTGACGTCATTATCTTCTTGGCGAGAAATTCGAACTATTCACTGACCACAAATCTTTAAAATACTTTTTCTCTCAGAAGGACTTGAACTTAAGGCAGCAAAGGTGGATGGAATTCTTAGCGTCCTACGACTTTGAGATAGCATATACCCCTGGCAAGGGTAACGTGGTGGCCGATGCCTTAAGTAGAAAAAGATTATCCTTAAGTCCTTTGTTTGTTGAGCGGCAAAGTTTAGAGTTCATCTCTATGTTTGACTGTAGACCTTCCGTTGACTTCGTACCCGGTTTGCTAGCATCCTTGGATGTCAGACCTACGCTTTTGGGATGGATTGGCGAGGCACAGCGAGACGACCCGCAGTTGGTTGAGTTAGTAGAAAAACTCAAAGGAGGGGAGTCATCAAGCCATCTCCGTAGGTATACCCTAGACGATAAGGGTTGGTTACGTAGGGACGGTAGACTTTGTGTACCAAAAGACGATGACCTAAGGAAGACTATTCTTGACGAAGCACATCGTTCGAAGATGACCATTCATCCCGGCGGGGACAAGATGTACAAAGACATGAAGAGAGTTTACTTTTGGGCCGGCATGAAGAAAGATGTGGCCGAGTATGTCGCTAGATGCTTGGTGTGCCAACAAGTGAAAGCGGAGCAAAAGAAACCCGGTGGGTTGCTTCACCCATTGGAGGTTCCACTATGGAAGTGGGAAAGTGTCTCGATGGATTTTCGGGATGGATTACCGCGATCAAGGAAGGGTAATACGGGAATTTGGGTTATAGTAGATAGACTTACTAAAAGCGCCCATTTCATTCCCGTAAAGAGTAAGAGGACTGCTCCATGGTTAGCCTCCGTATACGTTCGAGAAATAGTTTGTTTGCACGGTGTTCCTTCTAGCATAGTGAGCGACCGCGATCCTATTTTCATTAGCAAATTTTGGAGAAGCTTACAAGAGGCGGTAGAAACTCAATTATGTTTGGGCACCGCATATCATCTTCAGACGGACGGCCAGACCGAGAGGGTGAATCGCATTCTAGAGGATCTGTTGAGGCTATGTATCCTAGACTTTGGGGGTACGTGGGAAGAGCATCTTCCATTGGTTGAGTTCGCATATAATAATAGCTTTCAGTCCAGCATTGGTATGGCACCATTTGAAGCTCTTTATGGACGACCTTGTCGTTCACCTACATGTTGGTGGGAATCTATGGATAAGATCTTACTTGGGCCCGATATGATTAGGGAGACTTCGGAGAAGATCGACTTGATTCGAAGGAGGATGAAAGCAGCGCAAGATAGGCAGAAATCTTATGCGGATAAGAGGAGGACAGATCTCGAGTTTGAAGTTGGGGACATGGTCTTTGTCAAAGTGTCTCCATTACGAAACGTTGTTCGCTTTGGGTCCGTTGGGAAATTAGCACCAAGGTTTGTAGGGCCGTTTCCTATTAAGGAGAGGATTGGACGGATGGCGTATAGAGTGGAGTTGCCCGAGAGACTTAGTGGTGTACATGACGTATTCCATGTGTCACATTTGAGGAAGTGCTTGCACGAGACCGCGGAAGTGGTAGAGCCGAGCTTGCTTAGAGAGGTGGAGATAGAGCGTGATGCGACAATTCGACGAGCTCCTACGTGCATTCTTGGGTCGGAGATCAAGAGGTTGAGGAATCGAGAGGCCAGACTAGTCAAAGTGCAACGGGGAGATGATGAGAGCAACGCTACTTGGGAGACAGAAGAGAAGATGCGTTCACGATACCCTTTTCTTTTTGAGGGTATGTCCTTTAATTTCTCCTTTATCGCTTAGCTTGTACTTATCTTATCTTTAGTATATCCTCTCGCTAGTATCTTTGACCTTTAGTTAGGATAATCCTATGGTTGAAACATGTGTTTGAGACATGTTATGTATGGTGGATGCAAAGTGGATGCAAGTGTTTGCTAGTGGTTGCTCGTGGATGCATATACACACACTATCAGGCACCAGATCGGCTCAGTCAGTTCATATTGCATATTGCATATATATGGATGTATTTAGTAAAATGGATGTATAATGGTTGTATTATCATATAGTTGCTGCATTCGGGTGGATGGTTGTGCACGCATATAGAATTAATATGTATCATTAGGAATCTTTTGCATACATATTGGACGCATGACACTATCATGAACTGCACTAAGGAGGTCGACTGAATCAGTAGACCGCCTAATTTTGCATTAGATATGGACATATACACACACTGTGCATATAAACATTAAAGCATTAGAAGTCTTTTAAGGACAATGGATGCTGGTGTTTGATGGTTGAGTAGATGGACGATTAGATGGTAGGATATACATTCTTCTTGACTTGGAGATTTCAGGGACGAAATCCTTTAAGGAGGGGAGAATGTAACACCCCGTAATTTTATAACATTAAAATTCACAAATTAAAGTATACTTAATTTTTAGAAAAGAATTAAGTGAAATGGGTTGCGCAGAGAAATATATATATATATTGATATATATATATATATTAAAAATAAAAAAATAAATATGCGAAAAAGTTCAAAACAGCGAATTGGTAGGGGAAATAACCGAACCGACCCATTTTTGAGGTCGACCCGAGCCCCATTGGGTCGACTAGGGGTTAATCCAGGGTGTTTGGCTATCAACCCGTGGGCCGATTCGCTCAAATGCAGATTTTGCATTTGATTGGTTCTCATGGTTCAGGGTTAATCTAATGGTCCTAAATAACGTCCTACACCTATAAATACATCCTAATGCTAACCCTAAACCTAATTAAAATAGAATAGTTATCGTCGCCATGGAAATCAATGGAGCCGCCGCCAACTAAGAAAGAAGAAAAGCAAATTCAATTCTAATTCTCTCAACCCTAAAGCAAAGCAAAAATCTCTCTTTTCTTCTCTAAATTGTGAGTATGATGATCTTAACAAGATTATTATCATTTTAATTAGGTTGAGTTATGAATCGATTATGAGTAGATGATGTGAATTATCATATATGTTGTTGTAAACCCCTTTTGCTATCGTGTATATTGTAAATCCAATGTTATGTGATGATGATATCTTATATGTTGTAAATCATGCTATGATGATGTTATGTATGTTGAAAGTTTCTATGCTAAGTTGTGATGAATCATACATGTTAAAAAGGCCATGATGTTACCGTCTATGCTAGTTAGTTCATATTAATTAAATCATCATGTTTGGGCTATGTTGATCTATATGACAAGTCACATATGCAAGTTAGATTGATTAGAAAAGTTATGAACATATGCCAAGACATCTATTATGACATCTAGAATTATGCTATGACATATGTGATATCCTATGCTAGTTCACACTATCATTATGTTGCCTAAAAAAACCCCATATGCAAGTTTATGTACAGATTTGGGCTATGATCATATCATGTAAATTGAGACATTTAACAAGTTGACACCTTTTGATCCATAACATGTGTAGTTTATGCAAGTTTCACCCCTATTATGATTAGATTTATTTTAATTGTCTATATGTTGTGATAATTTATCTTTGTGCTAGGTGTTAGACTATACAAGTCTAGCCTATATTATGCGTTGAATAAGTGAACGTATAAACGTGGGGTAGGGGTAATATTAAGGATTTAATATTAAAAAGTTGGGGTGCAATTGATATGATTTTGCATGCCATAAGTGGATGGCCATAATTGAGTCAATTATGGACATCATTAAAAGTTGACTTAATTAATAATTTGAATAGGGAATTATTAAAACTGGGGTAAAAAATTTTAAGTGTTAATCAATGCTTAGGACACGAGGTTGGACTCGTTTGTGACGTAAACCTGCCCGGACCCGCCCGGCAAATCCAGTGGTCACAAATGTCAGCCCAATATGAGAGGTCCTAGGCCTAAACTAAAGCATAACGGTTGTAAAGACACGAGGTTAGACTCTTTTATGGTGTAAGACTGCCCGGACCCGCCCGGCAAATCCAGCTGCCATAAATGCCAGTCTAATGTGAGAGGTCTTTATGAGGTTATGGCCTGAATGAATTAAGAAATACTTAACCAGATAAACATGTAAGGTGGGACATGGGGGTTAAGTAGGTGCCTTGGGTGGCATGAGGAATCTAGAGGGTGCCCTTAGTGGCATGTGAAATACGATTAGTAAGACTTAACCAAACACACATGTAAATGAACATGACTAAGAGGGTGAAGTGGGATATACTAGTGACAAGCTTAAGTGGGTAGCTTGTGGAGGCCCATTTCGACCAGTATCCCAAACGTATCTTTGTGGGCTCAACCCAAGTCGAGGACGAGACACGCATGCTGGGTTTGACTGTAAGAGGCCAAAACGGGGAGCGGTGGCAACGCAAGTCCAACGGGTTTCGTATGCGTGTGTGGACCCGGGCTGGTAGGTAAGACGTTGTTGCATCGTGTAGGTATAAGCCGTGCATTCTCAAGTTGTATCGGGTTGCCACTTTAGGAGAGTGATACACCCCACTGTGGGGCCAACACGGGTATCTACGAGTAGGGAGCCGATCGAAAGTGGGTAGTGGGGTACACCTAGTGGAGATAGGGGCAGACGGCACCTATGTAGTCAGCTAGGGGTACGTAAGGCTATTTATAAAGTTTCTGTGTGAAGCAAGTGGGATCAAACAATAGGGTGACTGGTGTGGTGCAGTGTAGTAATGTGCGGTGCGGTGTAGTAATCATTCGTTAGTAATTAGGTGTGCCTTTACCGTTATCTTTAACGTTATCTTAAACGCTATCTTTATCTTCCTAAGGGTTCATAGACATTTACTTGTCTTCCAGCTTATGCCTTAGTCTAGTTATTTTGATAATAGTATTGTTAGAATTATCATACTCGCCAGACTTTATGTCTGACCCCCTCTATTTCTATCCTTTTTCCCCCTCCAGGTCCTCAGGTTGGGCCCAGCTCTAGTGGAGTTTGATTGAATTGCTTCATCTCTCTTTGGAAAGCTTGGACCGTTGAAGTAAAGTCCAGCTTGTTATCTTTTTAATGGCTATTTATGTAATGGGATTATGTATTTTTTTTATGAAGATGGATATTGTACTTGGTTATGATCTATGGTTTTATGATGTAACAAACATGTTTATTTTCCGCTGCAATAAAATGAAGCTTTAGATTTCCAAGTACTATTTATTATATGTCTTGTTGTAATTTTTCTGTTCTATATTCACTTATAACCTCCATGGAAGTTAATGCATTCCCTTTGTAAGTGACATTAATGGACGTGGGGTGTTACACGATGTATGTATAGGATATACAAATCCTATAATTGCTCAAATTTCATGTGTGAACGGCTTGACATATTTTGCCTTTGATTAATTCGACCAATTCTGGAAATATTTGAAATTGTTTGTGGCCCATTGATTATCCCCTTACGTGAATTTCTTTGTCTTTTAATTCCTTGCATGATTATCACTGATTGAATTGGCTTCCTTATAAAATGTGGACTTTCCAAATTGGTTCTTTGTGTATAAGAAATCTTGCCAAGTTTGTTGTGTTGGTTTTCCTCTTTGATGCCTTGAATAAATATGGCTCGACTTTGATGCTGTGAATCCTTGCATGATTGCTCAATTTATTTGTTGCCTTTTTTTGCCTGAAGTAAATCTGGAATAAAAATATTGATTCACTCTCCCTTAAGAAAACTTCCATGAATATTGAAAAGAGCCTTGCCAAAAATTATGGAAATGCTGCTTTGATTTTTCTGAATTGATGACATCGGTGTTAATAGTTTAATTGCTAAACTTTTGCCAAATACGGAAAAAAATTCTTCCCCAAAATGATGTTGTGACTCATTTGTTTAATTCTAGAATTATTTTGATTTGAAAATCAAGTTCTTGCCCATAATTGTGCATGATAAATTCTTGAAACAAATTGACTGCTTGCCAAAAACACTTGCATGATTGATTCCCTTTCCATGAAAAAATAAGCCATGGAAAATTTACTTGCCAAAACTATTGAAGTTGAGACTTGCTGATTTCTTGAATTTTTTCTCTGATTTTGTGGGCATTCAAGTCTCCATGCATTGTTTTGTGTAGATTATTTCCATGTCATATACATGTACACATTGGCACCATGTTTTGTGCCACGCTTCCAGTATTCTGTATCTTGCCTGATGCTTTGTTTGCCAAGTTGAAATCTTGTTCCTGAGTTTTGTCATGCTTTGACAAGTGCTACTTTGGTTAGTTGATTGATCATCCTCTTCTATGCTGGACTGTTGTCATGAAGCTTCTTGTTTGTTCACTGAAATGCCGAGTAGTAGTCATTGGTATATGCGCACAAGTTCACTAGAAGCATTCATTTGCTCCATGTTACAAGTCTGAATAGTTCTGCCTTTGCTCATTCATGTTTGTAGTTGAAACTGCTTTTCTACTCTACCCTTTTATGTTGTATGCTTGTATACACTCATGTACAAAAATGCCATGACCATGTCCATTTCTCATTGCTCCATGTAGTATCTATGTAACTGCTCCATGTTCTACTTGTTTTGACTTATGCTGATCGTTTTGCTTGTGAACCTTGATCCTCGTTTGCTTTGGCATGACTTTGAATTTTAAGCCTGGATCGAACTTGCTGTGATGTGCATGAAATTTTCTGATCCATACTGCTATGTTTTTGATCTTCCTGAGCTTGTTTTTGTAATGTCTTGACATGTATACATATGTGTATATATACACATCTGTATATATATGTGTGTGTGTGTGTATATGTGTAGCAATTCGAATGAATATTTATCAGCAGACCGCTGCACTGTGTTGTGGCTGTTCAGAATCAGCTAAATGTGACACTGGTTCTGATCAGCAAACCAGTGTAGTGTGTTGAGGCTGATCAGTAAGCACTAGAGTATACTGTCTACCTTATGTTATTTACAATGTATCACTGTGGATATCACAAGCTGTCTAGACACATATGGATATATATAAATCAGATAAAGTCATGAAAAATGATGAGAAACACACCAAAATTCTAAGGCAATAATTTTTTAAAATAAAAATTGCTGCTAGAATTTAAAATATTATTTCTATTTCGGATATTGTGTGTGTGTGTTTCTGTATGTGACAGGTGTGGATGACTGGACTAACTAAAAGCTGTGAAGACAGAAGATGAAGCAGTAGTGTATATATGTGTTAGTGAGAGTATGTAACAATGAAAGTATGTATATATGAAATTGTACAGAGTGACTAAGAGTTGTAGTGAGGAACAATGAATGAAACTGAATATGTATGAGTTGTATATTAGTGAAATATTACAAACAGTGGAGTTATAAAATTGTACTGATTGAAATGCTAAAATAAAATATTATATTCAAATAAAATATGTTTGAATATTTAAATTCGTGTACAACAGTATTCTGTTTAAATATAAATATTATATTCCTGTATGTGATGTATACATGAAATAATACAATAACAAACACATTTATAATAATATATATTTGTTTGTTATCATCAAACAAAAAACATATAATTGTTATATACAACACATGTCTTCCCATCATCATATGTCAATCATCTCAATACGACTTAATGTCATCTTTTCTGCATCTCGGAGAAAAGCAGTCCATCACAACAGCCTTGCTCTCCATCCTGGAACCATCATCGTGGAATAACAAATTAACAGAAAAATCACATCCTCGTCTCAAGCCAAGCAACCGACCAAAGAGCCATCATATCGAAATCGTTATCGAACGAACCATCATATCCTCCTCAAAATCGCACCATTGCCCATGTCAAATCAACCAAAATAGTCAACAACATAGTCGACATCGACTGCTTCATAGTAATCGATAACGATTACTCGAATCACCTATTTAACCAAAACTGGTTAAACAAGCATCCAGGGAAAATGTGGGGAATTAGTTGCGAAGTCCATCTCGTCACCAAGTCTACCCGTCGTCTTCAGGTCGACCATCAAGCTCAAGTGTCGCTCCATCTTCGAATCTGTCGCTACAAACCCTTACAAACTAAATTTTCCTAGTACTAAATCACCTATGAACGACATTTTAATCTAAACTAAGCAAACAATTCAACCATGTAACTAATAGTCAAACAAATTCCTAAATAAGAATATAAGAATCCATAATTGCAATAATACATCAAATAGAACCTATCCATAACAATCAAAGTGAAATAAGTGTCCAGATAACCTATGTCAAACAATATAGTCAAAAAAGCACATAAATGGGTAAATAACGCGTAATAGCCCACAATCAACTAAAAAAGTGACAATCAGGTCAAATATACATAAATTACTATTTAATGTTTTTATTTATTACTTACTAGGTTCATTTAACCTATATATTACGTTTTATAATTAGAAAATAGTTTAAAACATCAAATATATAATATATAAACAAGCATAGTCCAATGAGAGATAATATCACTCACCTTAGCCAAATCTACCCAAATCAGCTCTAAAGCATAAAGCTCGTCAATATGAGTCCATAAGAAGAAATAACGTCCCATTCTGACCTCATACGCAAAAGTTACAACATTTATAACTTTACGGATTAATTAAACGACTAATTAGCTTAATTGAACTTGATTTACCTTAATTAATCTTTCTTCTCCAAATGCCTATTTTTTCCCCAAGCCTATGCACACACGCCGTAACCCGCAAAGTCGTGCCTTACCTATCGTCGACACGGAGAAAATGATGACTAAACCCAAAACCAAAAGCACTACTCGGCCTAACCATGCCAAAATCAACAATCCTGGGCCCTCCATGTGAAATGCAATCTTGCCAAGTTTGCGCGTGACCTGTAATCGCATGCAGATCACCATGGTTGGCTGGACTTGCCCAAATTTGCGGCATTGAAGCACTTTCCCTCTCTCTTCGGATTGGCACCCTTGGTTTGGCCTAATGTCGCCCAGTCATTGAGAAAAACCAAACCCTAAAAGTGGGGTTGTGATTCTTATTATCGCAGATCATCACAAAATTGATATGAGATCGAAGAGATTTTATATACGATTCTAATGAAGGTGGAATCATGATTTTTAGTGGCCTAAATCATTCAAAATAAACTTTTGAAGCCAAGGGAAATAACGACCATTACAGGGAATAAAACAGTAAACAATCGATTGTAGGGGAAAAGGGTTTTCGGTTACTATATCATAGGGTCATACTATCTACTAATTAATTTATTTTCCCCATTTAATTTAAAATCAAAATTTGTTGAGCATTTTATTTTCGCACGATCAAACAACAAGTCTATTCGCCACAAAACTTGACAGCGTGCATCACAACAACGATACAGTTCCTATTGTACAAGTTTTGTTGTAATCCGACACTGTTACCCAAAACGATATTTTTTTACGTATTTCGAGATGGTTTCGATCCTACAATCTCTCGATCTCGAAATACAACAATCCTTATACTTCTTATTCACCTAACGAACCATACGAACTCAACGAAACTTGTCTCAAGCCTCGAATCGATCGTTTGTGGAAAATCACCATTTGGAAATGTCACTCGATTAATTAGCGATCAATATTTAAATAAAAACTTTAAATATCCAATCGTTAAAATATGGGTTGTTACAAATAAATAAATAAATTACCAAGCGTTGTGCTAAATAAGGTTGTCCACTAACTACAAACCAATTATCGAACGCTACATGAATTGAAATGTAATGGATATAAAATAGTATTGGAATTGTTATATAATTTTATATAGCTAAAATAATAAATAATAGATATTTTACTATATTGAACGTTGAATAAATAAAAAATCAGGTGAGTAGTGAATTAGAAAATTGTACAATAACTAAAATATAGTTGTAGCATAAAACACAAACTAATTTGAATTAGAAATTAATAACAACAGAATTATGCTAAATTTAATTTGAACACGGTTACACTATCTAAATAAACAAATGCAGAGAACTCAACCCCAGGGTTCGAGAGCACGTTCTCTAAATTGACTGTCTTTGGAAAATTCTCGCCATCTTCACTTAAAAGAAATGAAATAAATAAAATTTATGATTGGCCAAAGTGAAAGCTTGGACCGACTTTCATTTTTTTTGGAGGGGGGGGGGGAGGGGAGGAGGCATCTCGAATTACCCTGGAGCTTTCTTTTTCAGCCTTCTCTTCTCCATTTAGGGATACTCCAACAGGAAAAAAAGAAAACCCGAGATTAGCGAAGGCTCTAAGGAGCAAAATTGGATCTCACAATTCACGATAGAAAACATGCATGAGGGGAAGAAGGCGACACGTGAAGTGGCAAGGGCGTTTGGCTGTCATTCCGGTAGAAGTTTACGGAGGCGCAAGTGGATTTTTGGAAACCAATCAATTTGGGCTTTGTGGTGATTGGTTTTGATAGCGCCCTAGCTTAGAGGAGATGAGATGAAGCGAGCAACCTTGGTTTAGGCAGGCAGTGAATGGAGGCCGCGACGACGGTTGCGATATCCACGAGGTTGGGAAACTATTTGATGATTCAATCATCAATTCAGTGAGTATTATTCACTCACATCAATGTTTAAATCCATTTCCATTTTATACATGTTATTATCTTTATCGGTAGTTAATTGTTTGGTTGGTTTGACGTGTGAGATTTGGTTAATTATAAAAATTGAATTGGTTGTTTAGTAGTTAGATTATTCAATTTGGATTGTTGTTTGAATAATGAAATGCTGAATGTTAGTTGAAACTGCAATAGGGATGTTGTAGATTTACTTTTGGAATTATGTAATTTAATCTAAGTGATTTCTTTTACTATGTATAATGTAAATTTTCAACTTTTGGATGTTTGACAAATTTTATCATTTTAAAGAAAAGTTCATAAATGGTTAATATAAATTGAGGTATGGTTTCATATATGTAAATAAACATTAATTTATTGTTTGAATTATATATAATGATTGTAAAATATGTGCATTTTGAGTAAATATCGGTGTTCTAGTTTACATCTCAATAAGCACATAAATAAGATCGGTTAAATCGATTGTGCGAACATTACTAAGGTTAGTCATCGTACTAGGAAATAATATTTATAGTAATTTGACCTAATGTACTAAGTTGTATAAAAGTAAATTATAATTAATTTTAAGCTATTTACTTGAGAAGTTTATATTTTATTGGACTATGAAAATTCTTTATATAAAGTTTTATTGGTTTTAATAAAAGATTTTTATTGATAAAAAGAATCTTATAAACTTATATATAGCACTATGTTTTAAATGTTTAAAATACCGCTTTTGAAAGATTAGTGCAAAAGGAGGCGACCTCTTCATGAGGTCCATCCAGTTGGAATTTCATTTTCTATGGATATATTATTATTATTATTATCATCATCATCATCACTTCATTTTAAAGTTTGTATCCCAATTTAATATAGGATTTCTATCTTTTTTTATTTAATATTTGCTATGTTATTTTTCCATATTATGGATGATTCACTATTGATTTGATTTTATTAAAAATTGGAATATGATACGATGATGATATCTTTTATCTGATTTTATAATATTTATATTCTACATAACAAGTAATCTGAGTAAACGGTTAGGTGAAACCTTTTGGTATGGAACTCTCGGTATCACCTCACTGGTTATTTGTTAAACTTGTTATATAAAGCATTGAAGGTTAAGTGTAGTATGCGAGCACTAAATAAACAAACTAGTAAAAACGGTGGTGTGGGACACCGATGAGTTATTTATCTAATTATCTTTTACTCGTGTATAACACTTAATATGGGGATAAATGGTGTAGTATTCGCTGTGGTGGATATACATATATGTAGCAGTTATTTACTGATCTATGATTATATTTAGCTATGCGTCGACTATATATTATATACAGTACATCGATATGAATATTTTGTAATAGACCAGTAATTGAATAGTATCCTACACTGCGGTGCACCTACTATTATATTATGTATATTTGTTGGTATAGTTAGTAGTACCAACCTATCACTGACCAACTTTCTATATGTTGCGGGAGTGAGCTAGAATGGCCGGTATCCACCCTGGTGGCCTTATCGTGGGATCAGTCCCCTCATCCATGCCACAGTATTATTTTATTATAGTTATTGGTAAAGGTAGTGCCCCTAGTGTCACCTAGGACAACAATCAGTTACCGTAGGGGTAGATGTCGATATCATGACTGGAGAGGCTACGCATTGACGAACTAATGGTGGATCATTGTCACAATACTAGTGGGTGAATGTAGTGGTAATCGATGACTATATGAGATGTAGTGTGTGGTCTCTTCAGACTCCCTTTCTGGTTCTGGTTCATTGTATAGTTAGTACAAAGGATCCTAAGTATGATCCATCCCCGTTTCCTTCATTGGGCATATTGCCATATATTATTATTTTATATGTTGTATTGTGGTATTTCGACGTATCACTAAGAACTATTATATATAATTTGAGATACTTGGAGTTTCTCTTGTTTCTTACTCCTTCATTGGCATTTGTTGGCTTTCCTATGATTTTATCTAGTGTTATTTATTCGTGTATGCGGAGGATATTATCTTTACAGTGATTGGATGATATTTGGATTTATTAATTTACATTCCATTTATACATTGTGAAATCTTTCTTGGAGATGATTCTTGAATTTGATTGAGATTTGGATTTATATGACCGGTCTCTTGTATTGATCCTATGGAATCTATTTTGATGGATTTTATAAATGATGATTATGGATTAAATTATGATGAGACATCTTTATATTATTATTATTATTTTAAAACCCAAATGTTTTATATCAACTATAATGGATTTAGACATAGACTGATCTGTTTATTATTTATATAATATTCGGGTCAGACCGAGACATTTTCGGTACGTGGACATTGTGACCAACTTGTATTTTACTGGGTTTAGAGGAGCATGGTTACTTAGTATATTATTCATTATCATTTTATATGGAATGATGTATACATGGATGTGTAATAAATTAAATATGCATAAAATGTTAAATATTATATATATATTTATATTATTTTATCGCTGCGATTGACTCTATAATCAAATATTTCTGTATATTATATATTTTTTATTCTAGAGGTGCACATATTATTGTTTTGTACTGATTTTGTGTACATGCAACTGAGTTATATTAAAGAAATTTTAATACATACCGATGTTAGTCCAAGAGAATTTATGTGTGTGTGCCCCTACAATCTCATTCTACGTATTATCTGGCAGTATTACTCTGTAATACTCTTGGATAGTATGGGTATAGAGGTGTGCGCTCCTTACATAGAGAGTCAAAGGAACTATCCGCCTTTGTAGAAAAATGAGTTGATGCTCACATTCCATAGTGCTTACTCTTACCTACCTTTTTTAAAAGTACCTTAACTTGTTTTTCCAAAATCTTTCTACTGTGACTGTAGCCTGATAGCTCCCTTAGAACACATGCAGAAAGATCCTATCATCTCACCAAACTCATTCTATCAAACGTGGGTCTTATGAGTGAAATAATCGATTTCAACTGATTCTTTATAGGTCAATCCTAGGGTGTGTCAACCATGCATACCCCTACGTAACCATCCTTCTCTCAATATCTAAGACGGCTTACCATAGAGTTAACCTGTCTAAACTCCAAACCAACCCATGTCTTGTAATGTTATAAGCATCAGTCCATATCTAGAAAAGCTTCCAGCTATAGATATGAAACTCTACTCTCATATTTCCCTTAGAATTATGTGCTTTACTGGTAATGCTGGAGGTTTAGCATTTTCATAAATATAAATCTGAAAACCAATCTTCCTTCTAGGATGTAACCTTTTAAGCTCTTTCACTATTCCAAAAATCTAGCATCCCAAGAATCAAGCTTTCATCCTTTTTCGTCAATGTTATCGTCAAGACAAACCTTCAAGACATTCCATAACAAGAGTTGGATTGATAACTCCTATAGATGCACTAAAGAAAATAGGAAAATCAACATAACTGACATCTCGAGTTGCAAGAATTTTCAAGAGTTCGACCACTGCATATCCTAGCATATCAACTCTTCTCTTGCAGTCTAAATAGCCCCATACGTGGCTAACTAATCCACCCTCAAAATTTTCCTATCTCAAAAATCTCATACCATAAGCTTCAAGTCAAAATCTACTACTAGTGTCAAAATATGAGAAAACCAATTATAAGGCTAAACTATCTAAATCTAAAACTAACCCATATCTAGAAATTCCTTAAGCATCCCCAACTAGTGCCTTTAATGCAGACTCGAGGATTTACTATCACTACAACAAAAACACTCTATTACAACGTCCCTTTTACAACCGGTAGTAAAAACCCGTTGTAATAGAGTGTTATTACAACGGTCCATTCAAGCCCGTTGTAATAGACGTCCTATACAACACTCTTTTTACAACGGGCAATGACTGTCCGTTGTAGTTGATTGCTATTACAACGGTCATTTTTGGCTCATTGTAATATATGTCAATTTAACAACGTTCACAAAATGCCCGTTGTAATAAGTATCAATTTTACAACGGTCATAAAATGCTCGTTGTAAGAGGTGCTAATTTTACAACGGTCATAATGCCCGTTGTAAGAGATGCTAATAAATAAATAACAATAATAAATACTAAGTTATTTATAGTAATAATTAATATTTATTACTTAGTAATTAACATTTGATAATTTTTATTAAATACTAAAGAATTAATAATTAATATTTGATACTTTATTTTTAATAATTCTTTATTAATGTGTAATTTTTAATAATTAGGAAGTGATATTTATTATTACCTTTTTGGTATTTAATAATGTAAATACTTGTTATAATTTATTTTTAATGTTACAAAAAATTTAAGATTTAAAAATATCTAAGATAAATTTTCTTATATTAAAAAAATAGAATTAAAATTTGAAATTTTGACAAAAATTTAAAAATTAAAATTATAAACATTATTCTAAATTTTAAAAAGTTAAAATGATTATAAAATATAAATTTATATTATAGATATGCCATAGATAATTGTTTTCTATAACCATTAATTATATTTTATATTCAATAATATATTATGATTAGTCGTTAGTAATTACTAAATTATAGTTAATGTTTATTTATGATTAAGAAATTATAATTAATAACAGACATATAATGATTAGTACTTAATAATTAATATTCAGTTATAATCAATAAGTAACAACTGATAATAAATAACTAAAATAAAAACCAGTATTTTCTAATAATTAATACTATTAAATGGTGTGTATCAAATAATCATTAAGTAAGACTAATAATTAATAATTAATTAGTAATTAATATAATTAACAAGTAATTATAATTATCTTGTATTTGATATTTAATAATTAAATTAGTATTTCCGTTTCATAGTTTAAAAACTTTAAAATTTTCTGAAGGAGATCTATTGTTTTTAAAAGTAGTTTCACTCGTTTGCACATATTTTGGTACAACTATGAATTTTAAAAGTAATAATGAAACACAAACATTTCGTAATCATTTTGTTTTGATTTTATGTTTTCAGCTATTGATATGTTTCAATTATTTCATCTTCATCCCCTTTCAGTAACCAAAATCATATTGATATGGGAAATATCGACTATTTCAATTTCAACCATTGATAAGGAAAATATCAAACATTCAGAAGGTGGATCTGAATGTACGATAGCCTTAATAATATTTGGAAACGAATATAAATATGGTGGCATCGGGATAAATATCTGTCCGGCTTGAAATAAATTACATATTTTATTATAATTTAATATTTAATAAATGTTCACTTTCATAAATTTGCCGTACACAAATAATACAAATAAAAGCATCAAAGCCCATCCCGATACAATTATCCATAAATAAATCACCGTTAGTCCCAATCACTATTTCTCATTGTCGGCCGTAAGATTAGAAAGAAAACCCTAGATCTCTTAGTCTACCGCAGCCTCCCCTCAGAACAACTGCTGCTTCCCCTCAGATCAACCGCCGTGATCTCTCAGTCTACCACTGCCTCCCCTCAGAATAACTGCTGCTTCCCCTCAGATCAAACACAGCCTCTCCTCCAATCGACGGCCACCTCCTTCAGTCTGCCTCAAATCCGATTAGACCATTGGTTTCTCTCATTGTATGCCATTTGAATCCATTATGCTCAAAACGCAAGAGGCGGCGACTGACAAGGTAACTGAGACATGTCGTCTTTTACACATTATACTGGTATGCATGACTTTATTTTTGCATCAGGCAAATTGTTGATGAAACGTGTTGTGTTGTTTTTGCTAAAATTTGTTGTGGAACTGTTGCTGCAATTATTGAATTCGATGTCAAGAGCAGTTATAGAAAGTGTTCCAGAATCTTGCTTATGCATAACTGTCAGTTGCACAACTATGTAGATTAGGTATAGGAATGTGATTTTGAATAGTATAATTGAAATTTAAACTTCAGAACCTTAAGTTAAGATAAATTGATCAAACAAACAACAATTTTTCTATAAAAGAGAAAAAATTAGCAATAAAATTGTGACCTGCTTCATTTTTTTCCTTAGATTTCCTGAATAAGTTTTCATCTTTCGTTCCAAGTGGTGCGACCATTATAAGGTAGCAAGATCATTTTATCACATGATTGATATCTGCATAAATAAAATAAAAATAATTATTCACTTGTATCCCCATTCAAGAATCCGAACAAAAAAACACTTACAAAATTTATTTTTATTTATAATTTTGAAATTGATTTAAATTTGGTATTTAAGAAATTTATTTTTATTTATAATTTAGAAATTCTATTCTATTTTAACTTGGTTTGAATTTAATTTTTATTTGAGTAAATTTAAAATTTGTCTTGGGTCAAAATTTGTTTTGTTGACTTTTAACAATTTTAACATTATAGGCTAATTGAATATATTTTAGAAATTATAAATTTGATTTATTTATTTAACTTGGGTACTTGATTTAAATAGAATTTGTTTAGTTGATTTGGTTTAATAAAAGTCTAGTAATGTATTTGAAATGTATACATTTGCATTGAATTCATATGCATAGTATAAATTGTATTAATATGTGAGAAATAATATTTTAAAATAAATTTGGACACTTATATCAAATAGGAGTAATATGGACACTTGCCTTTGTTTGAAATCACGCGTGTCCACCGTTACCTTTTTCCACCGTTCCTTATTTTATTCCATCCCTTTCTTTCTGTCTTCATTTTCTCCTTCTGTCTAAAAATTATTATTTTTTCCCAAATTCTTTAAATGGTTGTCGTATACCCTCTCTTCTTTCTCTTAGCAAACGATTTCATCCCCAAATCGGAAAATCAAAATCAGGCAATGGCCGAACTGTTTTCCCTAAATAAAACTCTGACAAAAATCATTCTTCCTTCCTCTCAATCAAGCCGCTCCGCCTTTCAGCAGTCTCACCATCACCGCAAATTGAATCCACAAATTAATCCATGGCCTCCATCGAATCAACTTCTCCAGCATCGCCGAGCTTATCAACTCCGCCGACCAAGCAGTAGTCCGTGCCTCTCCTTGCTCAAAGTCAACGCTCCGCCCCAGATTCGAGCCCAAGACTCTGATCGAAACCTACTCCGATGCCCCAGACTCGCTCCGCATTTATCTCCTCCACGAGCCACCTGAAGTCTCCACCTGAGCGCTAGCACCGTCGCTCCACTGCTTCGCTGCTTGCACCGTCTTCCTGCTGCGTCCAAGGTGAGATCTCACTCACGATTAAATTTGTTTAAAGTAGATCAAGCTCGATATTTGAACTATAATATAATAGTTGGATCCGTTGTTTTTGTTTGCTTGAATGGTTGCGCGATTTTGATTGGGGTTTTGATTATGGTTCCATATGTTCATATTGCATACAGGTTTGATCTCGTTGATCATGGTTTGAAAAATAAAACTAAAATGTGGCACCTTTTTCTTGTTGAAAATTAATAGAAAGGGGCTTGAATGAACTTGAACTGATCTCGTGGAACCTGAATGTGGTTGTCAGTTCCTGAAATTTCGAACCATGTTTTTAAAAAGTATCACAACTAAATATATATGTAGACGAACACTCCGGTTTCAGTTTGACTTGTTAATAGAAAACCATGTTTGCTCATTTGTTTACTTGGAAGCCTGATGTTCATTTGTTACTTGAAACATGTCACCCATTAGTTTATTTGAAACCATGTTTACCCATTTGTAAATGGAATTACCTGAAGCATATGTTGGCTCAAATTGTAAACGAGTACCTGAAGCATGTATTTTTATTCATTCATTGATCACTATTATAAATTCAATAGAACAACATAATAGGAAGATAATATGCTAGCTCTCAAGGCCCTGCTATAATCATTTAAAAATTCTACGACCTAAATGACAAATTGAAATACTAATGAATAATTTTTTTAACCCAATGGAAATTATGAATAATTTGTTTATGCATGCATGTTTTATAGCATATGCATGCATGCTTTACTTTATTGTCTCATTTTATATATGCATGTTAACTTGTTGTTTTACATTTTTCTGGGTTCACCTAAATTTGAGTATGTATTTTTTTTGGAGTTCAGGTGGAAATTGTCTCTTCCCTCAGTTGCCGTGATCAACCACAAAGAACTCCACTGAAAGTAAGGCCAATCCATTGAAAGCGATTTTTCTTGATTACCTCGTTCATCCTAAAACGCTCGAGTTCTCCTCGATACTTCGACAAAGTATGCTTTTTCTTCTTTAATTCGTTGTTATCGTTCCAATCTTCAATTATTCGTTCTTTAATCTGAGTTTTTCTCTTATGATTTAAATCTAAATTGTACGAGTAATATATTCTAGTGAGTGCTTTCTATTCTATAACAAACTGCTCATCACTCGGTTTTTGTCAGTAGTGGTTTGTTGATCCCCTTTTTCCCCTTTCTTTTTGACATGGTCTCTATATGCCAATAAAATACAGTTCTTGTAAAGTACTACGGATAAAATTAAGACAGTTCATATCTGTTTTTTTATCTAAAAATGATTAGAATCCAATTGTGATAATACTGCAAGGTTGGGAGAAAGGCAAGAGACTAAGACAATAAGATACGGGTAAAACTAGAAAATTGACATGTTCATAGTACATAAATAGAAGCTAAATGGTAAAGAAAGCACTCACTTGCCTTTGAAATGAATTATGTCATTGCTTTTAGTGCTGCGTACTACGTACATTTACAAGGCTAAAAAGACAGAAAAAATTATGTTAATCTACTGTAAACATAAATAGTGATGCTTTCAATAGAAAATTAGATGAAACTCGATGAAAGGAGAGGAATATTTAAATTACTATAAATTATAACTTTAATATATAGCTTACTATTGGCTGCCACAAATTATTAGCTGAAATGAACTGCATCTTATAGTGCAGGAACAAAAATGTAAGAAATAATATGCAAAACCTTATGTAAGGAATTTTACTCAGGAAATAAATGTACAAATATGTATTCTTTGGTATTTAGGAAATAATGTTGTGAGTCAGCTGGTGTTAATGACCTTTACTGCAATGGAAATAGTAATTCTATGTTTTTTAATCATATATGCTTTGGCTGTAATGGTACTTTGTAATCTGAATTTTTATTTTTCAAAGCTTTGTATTGGTTGTACGCCTAACCTTTATTAAACTTGATCTCCAATATGTGTAATTTTACTAATCTATAATGTCAGACAATTTTAACCATATTAGAAACAAAATCTGGTTACATTCAATCTATATCTAAAAAGACCTAAAATATATCTACTGATTGTTATTATATTTGGTAAAATTGCTCCTATTTAAACCATTTTATAAGGCATATATTATTCCATTTTGTTGGGTCACAAATGTAAATTAGTTCTTGATGACTAAACCATTCAAACGTGTGTTTTGTTAAAACTAGATGAATGGATGTTTTTAAGTTTATGGCAATGTTATATGAAGTATTAGAAATCATTTGATTTCAAACTCCATTATTATTTAAGTTGATAGTTTACATTTAACATGGTTTTCTTTTCTCATAATTATTACAAAATTGAACCAAAATGTTTGGCTTTCAAATACATCGCCTTTTGTATATACCATACATACACGCACGCGCATATATGTATTGCATATTATTTCTATTTAGGGATGTGTTATCATTTTGTGAATGTTGAATGGTATTAATTTGAGAATGTATCAATATGCAAAACCTTATGTAAGGAATGTATGCAATGCCACTGTTTTGAAATTGTTAGGTTGTGTTTTATTTATGTTGGTTTACTCAATATTGACATAACATAATTTGTGTGAAAAAGAATGATTGTGTTCACATTTTTATGTCAACTTTAAAAATGATGGAACAACTGCTGCTGAAATGAACTTGATGAATATTAAGTAGTTGGCAAGGTTTAAGTTTATATTGGAGGTGAGTTTGTAAATTGTATGTTGTATTATGATTTACATGACCTGAAATTTAGATGGTATTTCAATAGATTTCAACAGAACTTACAATTCATGCATGTCAGTATAGTTTCTCTTTACTTGGTCAAAATGTTAGTTACAATTCCTTTATATATGAAACAGTCTGGAAAAATACACAAGAATAGTCAAGTAAATTTGTTCAACTAGTATCTATTAAATCTTACTAATAAATTAAAGATCAACATGTAAATTCATTTTTGATTGCAAAATATTGGCATATTCCATAATTACAGTTTTAATTTCAATATATTTGTATTATTCTTTGTAAAATATGCTTCAACATACAAGATACTGACAAATGTGACTTCAAGCAGCGAATCTAGTTTGGTATGGAACAAGAAGCTATTGAATTAATAGTTAGCCATACTGAAATTTTTTTCATGTATTCTACTTCTAAAAATTTGAATTATCTTATATTTTGTTTTAAAATTCTAATACAAGAGCAAAAAAGCTATTATGAACACATAATTTTATCTATATTGATTTTGTATCCTTTTGACTTATAAGTCATTATTGTACCAAAACAAACATTTTGACTTTTTAAAAGTAGAAGTACTTACTGTATTAGCATAAGCATTTTTGCTTACATTTGCCAAACGGGCCCTTAATTACTGTAATTTGCACTTGTATCCTCTGCTGTAAGATTAACTTTTCGTACACATTCCGAATTTAGTGCAATGTTGTATGGTTACAACAATGAAAGACTTAAATGCTGTATAATAAGTTTTGAATGGTGTATAATAATATATTCTTTCTGCATTTGGTTAACTTTTTTTTTTTTGCAGTCATACCGTGCTAGTAATAGTATGCAGGCTCAAGATCGATTGGATTGGGTTACTCCGGACGGTTTGGTGAACAAAAAGTGCAATCTATTGGGTTAGGAGGAAAACATAGTTGCATAGGGGACGATAGCAAGCACCGATCCCGATGCTTTAGTACGTTTTAAAAAGCTTGGAGCTGATGCTTGGAATTTATGTTAGAACTATGTCGATGAAACTTATCTAAATCTTTTGGATGTAAACTTATCTAACTTTTTGAAATGTGTTGGAATTTTAAGACTTTTGCTTTAGTCTTTTATTATGTGTTATTATGTGATTTTGATTGTTGCATCAATATTTATTGCATGTTAATATATATATGTATATTATTATTATGAATCTATATGGAAGCAATTATATATAAATCTTCATTTATTTCGCAACTTGCAAAACCTGTTGTAATATAATGTATTACAACGGGCCGAAGCCGCTTGTAATTAATTAGCTATTACAACGGGTTTATAGCCATTATCATAGAGTCCGTGCACGTGACAGAGCACATTATTACAATGGTCTTTTGCAACAGTCATTGACCATTGTAAATTAGAAAGGACCTATTATGACGACGCATATTAGGACGGCCTTTTGCCCATTGTGAAAAGCATATAACAACAGTTTTTGCCCGTTGTAAAAGGACTGTTTTGTTGTAGTGTATATCTGTAAAGGCCAACTTTGTTAGGTCTACAATACAGATGCCCTACATGGCCCATCTCGTATCATCTTGTCTGTCCTATAACTCTCGGCATAATGCACACATCGACTATTTCCTCTTTAAAATTGATAATATCTTCCTGAATCCTTACGGTAATTCTTTTTAAGACATCTCAAAATCCTTGGCCTCTAAGGTTGTCTTATCCATAATAGCCCCTACTTAATATATGTCAAGTAGAAAGTTTATCTTCTAACTTTGGTTTCACAAAGAATTTACAAATAACGAATTAAATTGGTTCATCCATGAATCAAAACTCCAACCTATAAAGTTCTAATGTCCTAATATAGGAAGGTAATCTTAGATAGGTTGTTCTATAGTAACTCAATGAAGAAAGAATTGAATAGGACTACGAAAGAAATGGACTTGAGGGGGATTTGTAAATCTTTTATTTTCAGAAATACTTTTTGCATTAAAAATATATTTTTCTTTGGAAATATACTTTACTTTAAAATATTTTTTTAGAAATCCTGTAACCTTAGGCTCTGATACCAAATGTAACATGCTGCACTGAGCACCAATCACAACGACTAAGATTCACAAGACATAAAACATAAACAACGAAAACATTTGTTATTCAATAACTTATCATTACAAAACAATGCTTTTATACAAGATAAACTTAATACAAAACATGTGTCTCACATAATATCTAACAACCCGGAATTTTGGAACCAATTTAAAAAATTTATTTTAGCAATTTTAGTGAATTTTGAATATTTAAAATAATTTATTTTAAATGATAATGACTAAAAATTTATTTAAATTGAAGTTAGAATGAATATATTTAATTTAATTATAAAAAGGAGTTAGAAATAGCATGGTAGTTTGAAATTTTGAATTTGAACTTTGACTGAATGTATAGGATGCAAAATAAATCGAATTTTAGTGAAACCAAAAATATTAGAATCTATTTAAAAAATATCTTTCTAACGAATCTGAAAAATTGAAATTTCATAGCAGGAATCAAAAGTTATGCCCAGTTTAAAATTCAGAATAGTCGCTATAGATTTTTTATATATATTTTAATATTAAAAATAGCCATTTTGCAAACGACCTCTGTTTTCGACGAAACCACTTCTGTTGGAACCAGAATGTCAAATTATTGCTAGTTTCCCATTTTCATAATTTTTGGAATTAATATGTGAGGGTGGCAAAAGAAAACGTGTTTGGTCAATTTCGGTCAATTTAGATCGACCAGAAAATGGTCATTTTTCAAACAATCTCCAAATTCGATGAAATTAATTTTGTAGGACCGTATCGTCGAAACATAACTAGAAATAATTTTCTGTAATTTTTAGAGTCGGTATGTGGCCCCGGTAAATTAAAATGTACGATTAAATTAAATAATTAAATGTTTTATATTTTAAATTAAAGAAAAGTGGGCTGAGATGATCAAACGGGCTAATGGGACCCAGTCGTCCGAAATAAGGGTATTTTCCTAGGGACAACTTTTATTGGGCTGAAATTGGAATTATTAAGGAGTAATGGTTTTTTCTTGTAAATTAGAGAATTAATTATTATATTATTATAAATACCCACATACACAAACCCTAATCCACTAACTAATTTTCAGCCGCCGCCATCAACAAATGAATGGCCGATACCATTCGATTTTCCTCCTTTAATCTTTCCCAATCCGCTTCAAATTAGACCTTACTTCCAAAGCAAACCCTCTAGAGATTTTAACAAGCTTCCGATCCATATCACTACGATGAGATTCCGTTTCCTATCTCGATCGAATTTCATGACCAATGGCTGGCCGTTCGTGCATCATTTATGGCACAGGGGGGAGCTTAAGTGAGGTGTGGTTCACGGTAGAGGGAGAGTAGCTAAAGGCCGTCGTCGTGGAGGTGTTGGATCGAACTTCGGTGCACCATATGGCGGAGCGACGGTGGACTTCTCGTGCGAAGATGGGGTTCGCGAATAGCAGACGCTCCAGAAAGAAGGAGTGGTCCTTTTTTTGTTATCCACTAACCAAAGTAATTAATGATTTAATTGTATTTTAATCAATTTAATTGTGTATTAAATTTAAAAATCCATAACTTGTTCAAATCAAATCAGAAATCAGTGAAACAAGTTTCTATGGAATCGTATTGGCGAGATCTACAACATGGAATTGACCAGAACATATTCGGAGCTATCTACAAATTTAGAGGGAATTAAATCAATGGGAGATTTCTTGATTTAAAATAAAATATATATATTTAAATTGCTTTTGATTGTGATGTTAAAAATATATGTTATATAAAACACATATAGGTGTGATGTAAATTTAGATTGATTTATTTTGGTCGTGATGAATTGTTAGATCAAAGTATATGTTGTTCGTTAAAATATTGTCTTTGCCATTTTTAGATTAGAAATAAAAATATTCATTGGTTAACTATATGTTATGTTAATCAAAATTTGTCATTTTTAATAGAAAATGTTATGTTAATTAAATTTGTCTTTTTATACAGAAAATGTTTTGGTAATTTAAGATGTCATTCAGTCAGAATCATATTTTGTAAATAAAATATGTCAATTAGTTAGAACCATGTTGCATTAGAAATAAAATGACATTTTGTTAAAAAAAATGTTTTATTAGATTAAAAATGTCACTTTTGTTAGAAATATTTTATTAGATTAAAAATAACATTTTAGTTAGAAATGATTGTTTAGATTGAAAATAATATTTTAATTAGAACTGTTTAATTAGAATAAAAATATCATTTATTTAGAAACGTCATTCATTCAGAAATATCATTCATTTACAAAATATCATTTTCATTAGAAATGTCATGTTAGTTACAAATATCATTTTTGTTGAATCATACTTGTGTCAAATAAAAATATCATTTTTATGTTAAACTAGAATTGTCGCATAAAAATATCATTTTTATGTTGAACTAGAATTGTCAACAACATTGTAATATCATTTTTTTATTCATGATGATGAATTAAGATTGTCGATAACATAAAAATATCATTCTTATGTGTTATGTTAATATGTAAACAAATAAAAGTAGTCATTTTATTTGTTATGTTAAGGATAGAAATTTGTGTGCAAATAAATTTACATTTTTATGATAAGGATAGAAATTTGTATGCAATTAGATTTACATTTTTATTCGTCATTTTAAATAGAACTAACTGTATGCAAATAGAAACATTTCTTTTTATTTGTCATGTCGTGGTTAGAAATGTATGCAAATAAAATATCCCTTTTTATTTGTCATATAAGAGCATAGAAAAACATTAAAAATAAAAAACCACCTTTTTATCTGACATATATAAACATTTAAATTATTGAAAATAAAAACCATCTTTCTATTTGTCAGATATGAACATAGGAATTGTTGAAAATTGTTTAACAATAAAAATTTACATTTTTATGGTATATTTGGAATGATTAAAAATATGCATTGTTTTTGCATAGAAAAATGTTCATTAGAATATATATGTTTTGTTAGTTAAAACATTATCATTCATATGTTAGAAACATAGTAAAATGTTCATTTGATTATTTATGTCATGTTAATTAAAACATTTTCATTTATATGTTAGTGAAATAGAAAAATGTTTATTTATGAAACATATGTTGATTTATTAAAAATAGTCACTTAACATTGTTAGTATTACAAAAATGCCATGTAGTTAGGACATGATTGGTGAAATAAAAATACATTATTTATAATAATGTCATGTGAAATAAAAAAGTCATTTTATTAGATCATGTCATTTATGTTAGAATTAAAAATGTCACTTACGTTAGAATATAAGAATGTCATTTATTAAGAATAATGTTTGTGAAATAAAAATGTTACCTTTATCATGTTGGACAAGAATAAATACAATTTCTTGTTAAAATATGTGTTCTGTTGGAATTAAGTTATAAATATTTAGTTATAATGTAATAGTACTGAAAATTGGTTAAATAGTAAATAATTCAAACTGAATTATAATTGGTTAAATCTATTAACCAATGATTTATTTATATTAATTGTTGTTGTTTGAAAACCCCACACGGGTATTGGGTTGATATTTGACACACTAGTCCCAATATTTATTTAATTGTCAATTGATGGATCGACAATCTGTGATGAGCGTTATTTATTTATTTTAATGCTCACATAGTTGTAAACTTCACTTTGGATGTGAATGTATAGTTTAATGATTGCTTATCATTATCGTTGAATATATGCAATGTATGAAATCCATATAATTGAAATTATATGGTAATTGATTGAGTCGCATTCCGATTCAGAATAAAGAACATTTTTTAAAGAACATTTTAATATAAAGAATATTTTAAAATAGAAAAATATATTAAAATAAAGCGTATTTTTAAATAAATTTAGTGAAGAATAAAGTTATGATTTTATCTCCGTCTTAGAATGGACACAAAAATATAAAAAGATATGAAGCCGAGTTTAGTAGCAAGTGCCATTTTACCCAAACAGGTTTATCGATTGATTTTATTCGTTTTATAATGAATATCAAAAAGTAGTGATTTTAAAATATAATATTTTGAAAATATTAATATTTGAATATGATAAAAATATAGAATATTCAATTTTGATTTAAAATTGAAACTAAAGTTAAAATCATTTTAAAACGTATTTATAAATATTTTATAAAATACGCTTTAATTAGAAATCAATGATTTATATTATATATATATAACGGCCTGAATAAAACGCGCCGCGCAGCGACCATTCACGAATTTTGACCATTAATTTCAAATTGATGTAACGGGAGATCCGACCGTCGGATTCTCCTAAAACCAGAACCATTGGGTTCGTATTGAAAAAAGCTTTCCAATGAATATAAGAGTTTTGAAATCTATCGGTTAGATTTTGAGTTATGTCCAAATCAATTTTAGAAAAGGTCGTTGTAAGTGCAGTTCGATGGCCGTTTATGGAAATCGAGCGTAAAGGCCTTAATAAAATTATTAAAAATATGCTAAAATTATATAAACGCATAATAAATGATTTAGGAAGATTCTGGATGAAAACTACATTTTTGAAAAGATAAAAATATTTTTTTTATTGAAATGAACTAGTTATTAACCGGAATAAATCTTTTAATTAAGATTAAATGAAGTTTTCTAATTAATTAATATTTAATCGGAATTAAATAAAATAAATTGAAATTTTGGGATTGTCGTGAATGATGTCTTAAATATTACTGTTCTTAAACCCCTTATGAAAAGAATAAATCTTTTAATTAAGATTATTAGAGTATTCAATTATTTTTAGTAATTGGAATGAAATGAAATGTGAATTGGGTTTATTGTGAACTGTTTTTTTAACGACATTCGTTCTTTAACCCAATTAACAGTGAAAATATAGTTTGGAATTTAAAAATCTTTTATTAAGATTTTAATGGAAATTTTCCAAAGTTAAGTTTTCCAATTTAATATATTAAATTGGAATTGAATGAAATTCGATTTAATAATAATCGAGATGAGCTTCTGTAAAAGAAGACCATTATCATATATGGAATTTAAAAGGCTTTGCCGTTATTCCATTTATATTGTTATTCTGATATGGAAATTTATATTGATTATATATTGATGTGATTTCTGTGGAAATTCCATATTTAATGGAAGATGATTTTGGGTTTACCGTGAACTGTGTTTTAAATGACATTGTTCTTTAACCCAGTTAAAGGCAAGACTAATTTCTTAAGGTTGAATAATCATTAAATGATGATTTTTGAGATTAAAACGAAATTGAAGTTTTAATGAATCTTTAAAAAGAAGATTAAAGCATGAATTTAAAAGAATTTATCTTTGATAAAATTAATGGGAACCTTTCCCTAATAATGTGAATATTCATTTAAAAGAATATTCTGAATTGGAATGAGGCACATGATGTGTTTCCATAGCACTTAATTATTGATTATAAAATAAAGCTAGTTATTCGGAAAGACTGGTTTAACCCATTCTGAATAATTACTACGACGATTAAGAGTCGAAGATGAAGACAGTGGTTGAAGACCGGAGGTCTTCACATCGTTTGGATGATTACTGATGTATTGATTGGGAGGCATCCCAAGACAAGGTAATAAGTGGTGATCGTCCAAACGTACTTGGAGATCGATCGGATATGCAAGGACCTCTCTCTTGTATTGGACATATTGGACGAGGAATAAGGTGCCTCCGGTTACGTTCAAACCCAGAATGGACTTGTAAATGGATGGTATGTCTGACATTGTATTCCTTTATGTATTCGTTGATATCTGCTAAATATATATCTGTTTGGTGGCAAAGAATTTATTCTCTTGCTTAATACCCTTCTCTGAGACATATAAGCTTAGAGGTTATATATTGGCAGAAATCAATGGTATGGTATGGATTGACAATGTGGCATGCTAAGATGCAAATGATAAAGGCTTTTGTTGAAAAGCAGAGGTTTGTGGTTGATGATCAAAGCACAACTTTATTTAGCATAGCTTTGTGTAGCGATACTTCGCAAGCCTCACACCCCGGTATGAACCAGAAACGGGAGAAGGACCCCAGGGAGAACATGCGTTTCTTTCTAGCTAGAAGTGGTGTTTGGATTTTTCAAGCCCAGATATTTTTACTTATGTGGATGATGTAAAGCGGGGTACCTCGAATTTGAGTCCCTAGTGGCTCTATTTTACGCCCAATAGGGCGGGGAAACGTATTGTACAGGCATAACTAATCTACTAACATATTTGTTGACTGGCCCTGGCACTCCAAGGGTCACTCGAGCTCTGATCCTGAGGCTCGGGCTAGAGAGTCTTGAATTCGGTAAGGATAATCCCTTGCCTTGATTCATGATGGAAATCCAACTTCCAATCCGACACTATACGGTTTTGATTGTATAACTAGTATGGTGACATAGTATATGGAGCTATGTCGTCTATGATTGATACATTATTATTGAAATGTTTTTGAAACTTATATACACTAATAATAATATCAAATCCGTTTTTTCGTATCAAGCATTTTTGACCATTATAAGGTAAAAATCTATCCTTCGGTTTGCGTTGCATTGTGTGATGGGACTTGAGTCTTAAAACAGTTTCATTTTTCTAAAAAGCACTACGTTGTTTAATGATTTACTTTATTTCTGGCATTGGCAATCCAATGGAGTAAACCCGTTCCGCGAAAGCGGCGTGGTCCTATGATTAGCCTTATTATTATTAAATAGATTAAGTAAGATTTCTCATATCATTCCCATGACTGACTCGTAGTTTGTTTCACTTTGCAAACTCGGGTGCCCTCTTTTCCACACATGCAGTCAAGTAGCATGTTTTGCATGTATTTATCTTTTGAGCATGATTCTGGATTGAAGCTTAAAGCTGTGTCTAGACCATTGACAGTCTTCCGCTACATTATATTACAATTCATTGTAAATTTAGCTTCCGCTGTTGTATTATTATTATATTCGATGTACTCTGATATTTTGTACTCTGATGTAACATTATTGTAATGTTTATAAAAGTTTGTTGTTATTTGTTTTGATGTGTTGTATGCCCAAAGTTAGCGTATTTGGGTTTTTGAACGGTCTTAGTCGATTTTGCGATGGATTAGGTTCGGACCAAGTTGTTACAGTTGGTATCAGAGCTTTGGTTAACTCAATTCTTTGGCGTACAACTCGTTAGAACTGAACAAAAGACTCATCAGAGGTAGGATTAGTAATATCCAATAAGAATACTCATTAGAGATAGGATCAGTAGTATCCTAGAATGAGGAAAACTCGTTACAAATGGGGTTAATAATGCCCTAGAATGAGTTGGGAGCGACAAGTTTATAATTAACGTATTTGTGACTATATATATAATCTGATCTTAGAAAATATGATTTTTAAATATATAAAAGTTATATATATTTGAAAAGCTAATCAACTAATTGATTGATGATTGTGTTGTGTGATTATTAGTTCGACTAATAAAATTATTGAAAATAATAAAAGAATGAAAGTGGAATTGGTTAGTTAAACAACTTTCATCTCCATTCCTTTTCGAGGACGAAAAGATTTTAAGTGGGGGAGATTGTAACAACCCGGAATTTTGGAACCAATTTAAATTTTTTATTTTAGCAATTTTAATGTATTTAAAATAATTTATTTTAAATGATAATGAGCAAAAATTTATTTAAATTGAATTTAGAACGAATATATTTAATTTAATTATAAAAAGGAGTTAGAAATAGCGTGGCAGTTTGAAATTTTGAATTTGAAATTTGACTGAATGTACAGGATGCAAAATAAATCGGATTTTAGTGAAACCAAAAATATTAGAATCTGTTTAAAAATATCTTTCCAACGAATCTGAAAAATTGAAATTGCATAGCAGGAATCAAAAGTTACGCCCAGTTTAAAATTCAGAATAGTCGCTATAGAATTTTTATATATATTTTAATATTAAAAATAACCATTTTGCAAACGACCTCCATTTTCGACGAAACCACTTTTGTTGAAATCAGAATGTCAAATTATTGCTAGTTTCCAATTTTCATAATTTTTGGAATTAATATGTGAGCGTGGCAAAAGAAAACGTGTTTTGACAATTTCAGTCAATTTGGATCGACCAGAAAATGGCCATTTTACAAACAGTCTCCAAACTCGATGAAATTAAGTTTGTTAGTACCGTATCTTAAAAAAAAATTAGAAATAATTTTTCTGTAATTTTTAGAGTCAGTATGTGGCCCCGGTAAATTAAAATGTACGATTAAATTAAATAATTAAATGTTTTATATTTTAAATTAAAGAAAAGTGGGTTGAGATGATCAAACGGGCTAACGCGACCCAATCAATTGTGTCCGAAATAGGTGTATTTTCCTAGGGACAACTTTCATTGGGCTGAAATTGGAATTATTAAGGAGTAACGGGTTTTTCTTATAAATTAGAGAATTAATTATTATATTATTGTAAAAACCCAAATACACAAACCCTATCCACTAACTAATTTTCAGTTGCCGCCATCAACAAATGAATGACCGATACTATTCGATTTTCCTCCTTTAATCTTTCCCAATCCGCTTCAAATTAGACCTTACTTCCAAAGCAAATCCTCTAGAGATTTTAGCAAGCTTCCGATCCATACCACTATGATGAGTTTTCATTTCCTATCTCGATCGAATTTCGTGACTAATGGCTGGCCGTTCATGTGTCGTTTATGGCACAGGGGGAGCTTGAGTGCGGTGTGGCTCACGGTGGAGGGAGAGTAGCTGAAGGCCGTCATCGTGGAGGTATTGGATCGAACTTCGGTGCACCATATGACGGAGCGACGGTGGACTTCTCGTGCGAAGATGGGTTTCACGAATAACAGACGCTCCAAAAAGAAGAAGGAGCGGTCCTTTTTTTTGTTATCCACTAACCAAAGTAATTAATGATTTAATTGTATTTTAATCAATTTAATTGTGTATTAAATTTTAAAAATCCATAACTTGTTCAAATCAAATCAAAAATCAGTGAAATAAGTTTCTATGGAGTCGTATGGATGAGATCTACAACATGGAATTGACCAGAACATATTCGGAGCTATCTACAAATTCAGAAGAAATTAAATCAATGTGAGATTTCTTGATTTAAAATAAAATATATATATTTAAATTTCTTTTGATTGTAATGTTAAAAATATATGTTATATAAAACACATATAGGTGTGATGTAAATTTAGATTGATTTATTTTGGTCATGATGAATTGTTAGATCAAAGTATATGTTGTTCATTAAAATACCGTCCTTGCCATTTTTAGATTAGAAATAAAAATATTCATTTGTTAACTATATGTTATGTTAATCAAAATTTGTCATTTTTTTATAGAAAATGTTATGTTAATTAAATTTGTCTTTTTATGCGGAAAATGTTATGGTAATTTAAGACGTCATTTGGTCAGAATCATATTTTGTAAATAAAATACGTCAATTAGTTAGAACCTTGCTGCATTAGAAATAAAATAACATTTTGTTATAAAAATGTTTTACTAGATTAAAAATGTCACTTTTGTTAGAAATATTTTATTAGATTACAAATAGTATTTTAGTTTGAAATGTTTGTTTAGATTAAAAATAACATTTTAGTTAGAAATGTTTATATAGAATAAAAATCTCATTTATTTAGAAACGTCATTCATTTAGAAATATCATTCATTTAGAAAATATCATTTTCATTAGAAATGCCATGTTAGTTACAAATATCATTTTTTTTTGAATCATATTTGTGTCACATAAAAATATCATTTTTATGTTAAACTAGAATTGTCACATAAAAATATCATTTTTATATTGAACTAGAATTGTCAACAACATAGTAATATCATTTTTTTATTCATGACGATGAATTAAAATTGTCGATAACATAAAAAATATCATTCTTATGTGTTATGTTAATATTGAATTTGTAAACAAATAAAAGTAGTCATTTTATTTGTTATGTTAAGGATAGAAATTTGTGTGAAAATAAATTTACATTTTTATGATAAGGACAGAAATTTGTATGTAACTAGATTTACATTTTTATTCGTCATTTTTAAATCGAACTAACTGTATGCAAATAGAAACATTTCCTTTTATTTGTCATGTCGAGGTTAGAAATGTATGCAAATAAAGTATCCCTTTTTATTTGTCGTATAAGAACATAGAAAACATTGAAAATAAAAAACCACCTTTTTATCTGACATATATAAACATTTAAATTATTGAAAATAAAAACCATCTTTTTATTTGTCAGATATGAACATAGGAATTGTTGAAAATTGTTTAACAATAAAAATTTACATTTTTATGGTATATTTGGAATGATTAAAAATATGCATTGTTTTTGCATAGAAAAATGTTCATTAGAATATATATGTTTTGTTAGTTAAAACATTATCATTCATATGTTAGAAACATAGTAAAATGTTCATTTGATTATTTATGGCTTGTTAATTAAAACATTTTCATTTATGTACTAGCGAAATAGAAAAATGTTTATTTATGAAACATATGTTGATTTATTAAAAATAGTCAATTAACATTATTAGTATTACAAAAATGCCATGTAGTTAGGACATTTTTGGTGAAATAAAAATACATTATTTAGAATAATATCGTGTGAAATAAAAATGTCATTTATGTTAGAATTAAAAATGTCACTTATGTTAGAATATAAGAATGTCATTTATTTAGAATAATATTTGTGAAATAAAAATGTTACCTTTAGCATGTTAGACAAGAATAAATATAATTGCTTGTTAAAATATATGTTATGTTGGAATTAAATTATAAATATTTAGTTATAATGTAAAAGAGAAAATTGGTTAAATAGTAAATAATTCAAACTGAATTATAATTGGTTAAATTTATTAACCAATGATTTATTTATACAAATTGTTGTTTGAAAACCCCACACGGGTATTGGGTTGATATTTGACATACTAGTCCCAATATTTATTTAATTGTCAATCGATGGATTGACGGTCTTTGATGAGCGTTATTTATTTATTTTAATGCTCACATAGTTGCAAACTTCACTTTGGATGTGAATGTACAGTTTGATGATTGCTTATCATTATCGTTGAATATATGCAATGTATGAAATCCATATAACTGAAATTATATGGTAATTGATTAAGTCGCATTCTAATTCAGAATAAAGAAAATTTTTAAAAGAATATTTTAATATAAAGAATATTTTAAATAAAAAATATATTAAAATAAAGAGTAATTTTAAATAAATTTAGTGAAGAATAAAGTTATGATTTTATGTCCATCTTAAAATGGACACAAAAATATAAAAAGATATGAAGCCGAGTTAAGTAGCAAGCGCCATTTTACCCAAATGGGTTTATCGATAGATTTTATTTGTTTTACAATGAATATCAAAAAGTAGTGATTTTAAAGTATAATATTTTGAAAATATTAATATTTGAATATGATAAAAATATAGAATATTCAATTTTGATTTAAAATTGAAAATAAAATTAAAATCATTTTAAAACATATTTATAAATATTTTATAAAATACGCTTTAATTGGAAATCGACGATTTATATATTATATATATATATATATATAATCGCCTGAATAGAACGCGTCACGCAGCGATCGTTCGCGAATTTTGACCATTAACTTCAAATTGATGTAACAGGAGATCCGACCATCGGATTCTCCTATAACCAGAACTGTTGGGTTTGTATCGAAAAAGGCTTTCCAATGAATATAAGAGTTTTGAAATCTGACGGATAGATTTGGAGTTATGCCCAAATCAATTTTAGAAAAGGTCGTTGTAAGTGCAGTTCAATGAACGTTTATGGAAATCGACAGTAAAGGCCTTAATAAAATTATTAAAAATATGCAAAAATTATATAAATGCATAATAAATGATTTAGGAATATTCTGGATGAAAATTACATTTTTGAAATGATAAAAATATATATTTTTGTCGGAATGAATTAGTTATTAACTGGAATAAAATTTTAAATTAAGATTAAATGAAGCTTTCCAATTAATTAATATTTAATCGGAATTAAATAAAATAAATTGGAATTTTGGGTTTGTCTTGAATGGTGTCTTAAATAACACTGTTCTTAAACCCTGCATGAAAAGAATAAATCTTTTAATTAAGATTATTAGAGTATTCAATTATATTTAGTAATTGGAATGAAATGAAATGTGAATTGGGTTTATTGTGAATTGTGTTTCTATCGACATTCATTGTTTAACCCAATTAACAGTGAAAATATAGTTTGGAATTTATAAATCTTTTATTAAGATTTTAATGGAAATTTTCCAAAGTAAAGTTTTCCAATTTAATATATTAAATTGGAATTGAATGAAATTCGATTTAATAACAATCGAGATGAGCTTCTGTAAAAGAAGACCATTATTATATATAGAATTTAAAAGGCTTTGCCATTATTCCATTTATATTATTAGTCTGAAGGAAATTTATATCAATTATATATTGATGTGATTTCTATGGAAATTCTATATATAGTGGAAGATGATTTTGGGTTTATCGTGAACTGTGTTTTAAATGACATTGGTTCTTTAACCCAGTTAAAGGCAAGACTAATTTCTTAAGGTTGAATAATCATTAAATGATAATTTTTGAGATTAAAACCAAATTGAAGTTTTAGTGAATCTTTAAAAAGAAGATTAAAGCATGAATTTAAAAGAATTTATCTTTGATAAAATTAAGGGAACCTTTCCCTAATAATGTGAATATTCATTTAAAAGAATATTCTGAATTGGAATGAGGCGTATGATGTGTTTCTGTAGCACTTAATTATTAATTGTAAAATATGCTAGTTATTCGGAAAGACCGGATTTAACCCATTCCGAATAATTACTACGACGATTAGGAGTCGAAGATGAAGATGGTGGTTGAAGGCCGGAGGTCTTCACATTGTTTGGGTGATTACTGATGTCTTGATTGGGAGGCATCCCAAGACATGGTAATAAGTGGTGATCATCCAAACGTACTTGGAGATCGACCGGATACGCGAGGACCTCTCTTGTATTGGACATATGGGACGACGACTAAGGTGCCTCCGGTTTCGTTCAGACCCAGAACGGGCTTATAAATGGATGGTATGTCTGACGTTGTATTCATTTATGCTGTATTCGTTGATCTCTGCTAAATATATATCTGTTTGGTGGCGGAGAAATTATTCTCTTGCTTAACAACCTTCTCTTAGATGTACGAGCTTAGAGGTTATATATTGGCAAAAATCAATGGTATGGTATGGATTGACAATGTGGCATGCTAAGCTGCAAATGATCAAGGTTTTTGTTGAAAAGCAGAGCCTTGTGGTTGATGATCAAAGCATAGCTTTATTTTGCATAGCTTTGTGTAGTGATACTTCGCGAGCCTCGCACCCCGGTATGAACCAGAAACGGGAGAAGGACCCCAGGGAGAACATGCGTTTCTTTCTAGCTAGAAGTGGTGTCTGGGTTTTACAAGTCCAGATATTTTTACTTATGTGGATGATGGAAAGAAAGGTACCTCGGATTTGAGCCTCTAGTGGCTCTATTTTACGCCCCATAGGGCGGGGAAACGTATTGTTCAGGCATAATTAATCCATTAGCATATTTGTGGACCGGCCTTGGCGCTCCAAGGGTCACTCGAGCTCTGATCCTGAGGCTCGGGCTAGAGAGTCTCGAATTCGGTAAGGACGATCCCTTGCCTTGATTCATGATGGAAAATCCAACTTCCAATCCGACACTATACGGTTTTGATTGTATAACTAGCATGGCGACATAGTATATGGTAGCTATGCCGTCTATGATTGATACATGCTCAGCATCTGAAAGAGATCATGGATACTCTCCGTGCACATCAGCTAAGAGCCAAATTCTCCAAGTGCCACTTTTGGAGAAAGGAAGTAAGATTTCTGGGGCATATAGTGTCCAAAGAGGGGTTGGCTGTGGACCCCGCGAAAGTGGTGGCAGTGCAAGATTGGAAGACACCAAGAAATGCAACCGAAGTTCGAAGCTTTCTTGGGCTAGCCGGTTTTTACCGAAAGTTCATTAGGGATTTCGCGAAAATCTCAGCTCCACTCACAAGGCTAACAAAGAAGAATCTGGCGTTCACTTGGGATTCAGACTGCGAGTTTTCTTTCCAACGATTAAAAAGGGCTCTCACAACAGCCCCAGTTCTGACTTTGCCAGATGGAAGCAAAATGTTCACAGTATATACGGATGCTTACGGTACGGGGCTAGGCGCTGTTCTGATGCAAGAAGGGAGGGTAGTAGCTTATGGTGGAAGACAATTGAAAGTGCATGAAAAGAACTACCTAACCGACGATCTTGAGTTGGCCGCCATCGTCTTTGCGCTTAAGTCTTGGCGCCATTATCTCCTAGGTGAGAAGTTCGAATTATATACTGACCATAAATCGTTGAAGTATCTTTTCTCGCAGAAAGATCTTAACTTGAGGCAGCAAAGGAGGATGGAGTTTCTTGCCTCGTATGATTTTGAAATTTCCTATACTCCCGGCAAAGGCAACGTAGTAGCAGACGTGTTGAGCCAAAAGAAACTGACCTTAATCCCTCTCTTTGTAGAAAGGCAAAGCTTGGAGTATATAGCCAGTTTTGACTTTAGGCCCTCCTCAGATTTTATACCTGGTTTATTGACATCCCTAGAAGTACGGCCCACTCTTTTAGACTCGATAGGGGCCGCAAAACGAGAAGACCCTCAGCTTGTGGATGTGATTGATAAACTAATTAGGGGTGAAACTTCCAGTCACCTCAATAGGTACTCCATCGATGATAAGGGTTGGTTGAGACGGGATGGAAGGCTATGCGTCCCACAAGCTAGGGATTTTGTGAAGAAGGTTCTCGAGGATGCACATCATTCCAAGATGACAATACACCCAGGTGGAGACAAGATGTACAAGGACGTAAAGAGAGCTTTCTATTGGAGCGGCATGAAGAAGGACGTAGCAGATTTCGTTTCTAAGTGCTTGACATGCCAACAGGTCAAGGCGGAACAAAAGAAACCTGGAGGACTGCTTCATTCTCTAGAAGTCCCGCAATGGAAGTGGGTTAGCATTTCAATGGACTTCATTGACGGGTTACCTAGGTCAAGAAGAGGCAATACTAGCATTTGGGTAATAGTGGACAGGCTTACTAAAAGCGCCCACTTTATACCTATAAAGAATAGAAGGACTGCTTCGTCTCTAGCTTCTCTTTATCTCAGGGAAATAGTTCGACTCCATGGAATACCCTCCAGCATAGTGAGTGATAGAGACCCCATCTTCACGAGCGAATTTTGGCGGAGTCTGCAAGAAGCTGTCGGCACACAATTATGTTTGAGCACGACCAATCACCCCCAAACTGATGGTCAGAAAGAAAGGGTGAATAAAGTACTAGAAGATCTTCTAAGACTGTGCGTTCTTGACTTCGGAGGAACTTGGGAGGATCACCTTCCTTTAGTGGAATTCGCCTATAACAACAGTTACCAGGCCACCATCGGTATGGCACCCTTCGAAGCTTTGTATGGAAGACCTTGTCGGTCACTAACTTGTTGGTGGGAGTCCACTGACAAGATTATACTTGGGCCAAACTTGATTAGAGAGACTTCAGAAAAAGTGGACTTGATACGAAGGAGAATGAAGACTGCCTAAGACAGACAGAAATCCTACGCCGACAAAAGAAGGATCGACCTTGAGTTTGAGGTTGGGGACAGGTTTTTCCTTAGGGTATCCCCTTTAAGGAACGTCGTTCGCTTTGGATCCACAGGAAAGCTAGCACCAAGATTTGTAGGACCGTTCCCTATCATCGAGAAGGTTGGGAAAATGGCTTATAGAGTAGATCTGCCTGAAAGATTGGCTGGAATTCACAACGTCTTTCACGTTTCTCATCTCCAGAAATGTCTACATGAATCAGCGGAAGTGGTGGAGCCAAGCATTCTAGAAGAAGCCGAAGTGGAACGCGAAGCAAGTGTGAGGAGAGCTCCAACTCGTATCGTAGGAACTGAAATCAGAAAGCTACGCAACCGCGAAGTGAAGCTCTTTAAAGTTCAGTGGAGCGACGCCGAGGAAGACGCAACTTGGGAAACTAAGGATAGAATGCGCGTGGCCTACCCTTTTCTTTTTGAGGGTACATCTTTGACCTCTCTTTTTCCTTAAGTTGTGCTTGTATCTGTATTTTTAGGTATATCTCCTCGATATTATCCTTTATCCTTAGGTAGAAACCCCTTTGGATGTAAACATGTATTTGAAACATGTTATGGTTGATGGCTGCAAGTGGTTGCTAGTGGTTGCTCGTGGATGCATATACACACACAACCTAGGTTTTAGATCGGCTCAATCACTTTATACTGCATATGCATATATGTATTCATATTTGTATGTGGTGGAAACTTGATATGTTGTCACATGGATGTCGCATTTGTATTGATGGTTGCGCACTCATGTAGAATTATGAGTAAGGACAAATTTGCATACATAATGGATTCATGACACTTACATGATTTGCATTAAGGAGGTCAACTAGATCAGTAGACCGCCTGATTTTGCATTAGTTAAGGACATATACACACACCGTGCATATAAATCATAAAGCATTAGAAGTCTTTTAAGGACAATGAATTCCTGTGTTTGTTGGTTGAGTAGATGGATGATTGGATGTTAGGACTTACGTTCTCCTAGACTTGAAGATTTCGGGGACGAAATCCTTTAAGGAGGGGAGAATGTAACACCCCGAATTTCCTGTTAACTGTAACTTAACAAATTAAAGTATATTTTTATCATCTATATGAAATATATAAAATAGTCGTGTTTTGAAATAAATTGTTTTACATTAAAAATCACATTTTTATTATATACACGAATTGTTAAAAATAGTGAAGTGTTGAAATAGAAGACAGATAAAAATATAATTTTTATCAAAAGTATGAAAATCATATAGTTTTGAAATCGAAGAATCAATATATATATATATAAATAGAATTGAAATATATCGAATAACGAAGCTGCAGTTCATATTTTGAAACCGTGATTTCAAACGATTAGTGCGGGAGATCCGACCATCGGATTTTCCCGAAACCGCAACCGTTGGGTTCGCTTTGGAAATATCTTTCCAACGGCACCAATTTGTAAAAATCCAACGGTTGGATTGTCTGGAATGTTTAATTCAAATCTTAGGAAAAACAGCGCCAGAATCGATTATATATATATATATATATAATTATATTAAATCGAATAACGACGCTGTAGTTCGTATTTTGAAATCAAAATTACAAACAATTATACCGGGAGATCCGACCGTCGGATTTTCCCGAAACTAGAACCGTTGGATTCGTTTTGAAAAGATCTTTCTAATGATATAAATTTTGAGAAGATCCAACGGTTAGAATTTCAGATATGTGTAAATCAAATCTGAAGAAAAACAGCGCCACGGCCCGAAGCGTCGTTTGAATAAATTGGCTATTTTAAAATAAATAAAAATAGCGATAAATCGTTATAAAATATTATAAACGATATGGATGTGAAGTTTAGAAACTAACTGAAGGTTGGCTAAGTCGAATGGTTTCCTGGATTTTGATCTGATGTTGGTTTCGGCCTTCGGGGTTGATATTTGGGAAATCGTTCTCTTACTGATTGACGGTTAGTGACTAATGAATTGAAATGATGCGTATGTAGTGTTTGTGTAGCACTTGTTTATTATATACGCGAGTTGCTCAGAAAGACCGGGTTTATCCCATTCTGAATAACTGAATCGACGATAAGAAGTCGAAGATGAAGACGGTGGTTGAAGACCGATCTTCACCTCGTTTGGATGGTAACTGATGTCCTGATTGGGAGGCATCCCGAAATATGGATAATGAGTGGTGATCGTCCAGACGTACGTGGGGATCGATGGATATGCGAGGTATTTAGTGCCTCCGGTTTCGTTCAGACCCAGAACGGACTTGCAAATGGACTGTGTGTCTGACATTGGAATTCATTCTGTGCAATTGATAACCATCAGTTGCATGGTGTGAATTGTCGGTGTGGCATGCTAAGATGTTGTGATCAGGGCTTCTGTTGAAAAGCAAAGTCTTGTGATTGATGATCAAAGCACCGCATGTGTGGCGTAGCTTTGTGTATAACGTGAATTCGCGAGCCTCACACCCCGGTATGAACCAGAAACGGGAGAAGGACCTCAGGGAGGGCATGCGTTTCCTTCTAGCTAGGAGTTGTGTCAGTGTTTTTACACGGCCTGACATTTTACTTATGTGGATAATGGATTGTGAGGCGCCTCAGTTATATCGGTTGATCCGGGACCGATGGAGTCATTCGTTGGCTCATTGACGCCCCATAGGGCGGGGAAACGTAGTGTTCAGGAATTTTAATCCACATCGGTGGACCGGCCCTGACGATCCTAGGGTCACTCGAGCTCTGATCCTGAGACACGGGCTAGAGCGTCTCGAATTCGGTAAGGACTATCTTTTGCCTTGGTTCATGACGGAAATCCAATTTCCAAATACGTGACTGTGCGGTTTCGATTGTATATATATATATGGCGACATGATATATGGTACCCATGCCGTCTATGATTGATAGTTATGATTGAAATTGTTTTTGAAACTTATAAACACTAGTAGTAATATCAAATGCTTTTGTTTTATTCGTATCAAGCATATTTTGGCTATTATAAGGTAAAACTCTATCCTCCGGTTTGCGTTAATATCCATTGTTGTGATTGGATGTTAATATTGTGAGGGAAAACTCACTCTACATATTTAATGGCATGGTTTTACATATTTATTGTTTATTTTCGTTCTTTATTTGGAGTTCTTGCTCATACCAGACTCATTATCTTACACAAGTTGTTAATTTTCTCCTCTAAACTCTTTGTTACTCAATTTAGATTTAGTTGTTTGAGAGTATCGGATTTCTCAAGATTTTCTGAAGATGATGATTGAGCACAACTCACTTCTCTATCTAGACATATATTCTATTGTATAACTAGGTATGCATATTACATATTGGAAAATGTAAAGGTAGAACGTATAACTGACTAGTATTAGTGGCAGTACTTCTGTGTAATTGTGGCAACTCCACATTAAGAAGTAACCTTTGGTACTGGATTATGGTTGTATATTATATTTAACAGTTCTACTGTGAGATGATTTGTTCTGTCCTGAACTATTTTGTTCTATCCCATTTTTTTTATTTTACCCCAGAGCAATTCATCTTTTGGATTATTGGTAACGACATGTGAACACCAAAGATGTGTTACTTTTATTCTCAAGAGTCTTAAAAGGTAGGTTACCACAAGGGGATCCATTCAAGAGGAAACATATAGTGTTCTAGCTGATATGGGAGCCACTTGGTATAGTTAGCATATTAGAAACCACCGTAAGGTATAGGGATTGGCATTTTGAAAGCATGAGCCTTAGTGATTAGTTTGACTATACGTTGCTTATAGTTCATAAGAAGCCCACAAATCTCGATGATTGTGACACCCCACATCCGTTATTGTCATTCTTTAACAGAATGCATTAAGTTCCGTGAAGCGTTATAAGCAAACAGAAACAAAAACATCTCAAGACAGATACAAAATAACAGTGGAATTTAAAACTTTATTTTTCAAATAGAAAAAAACATGGTCCAAAATCTAGTTATAACATAAGTTTGAAATACATAAAACCTATTACATCAAATTAAAATATCTGCCTTGTACTAAAATCATCATAGTACATTAATATTTAAGCATAGTCCTCAAAAATAGCCATAGCAAGACAAATAGGTAATCAAAGCTGTACATCTAAGCAGCTCCAAGCATAAACAAAGAGAGAATCCTAATAAAGCCTGAGTATTCCCACTCCGAGAACCAAAGGGGAAGAGGAAGAGAGAGAAAAGGAAACAAAACAGGTCAGACATAAAGTCTGGCGAGTCCAGTTACTTTAGCATATAAATAAGTAAATGCATCTTGACATGCATATAAACTGGATGAGAGAGATAACAATGTCATAAGATAGGTATAACAGAATGAGCAGGATAAGCAGAATAAACAGAACAGGTTACACTTCCCAAATACGTTTCTCTGCACCAATACTAGTATAAAAGAAATAGAATGATCGCAACAGAAACATAATGGTAGACTTAGGTGTACTTCTAGTGATAGGTTTTAACCCCAACGATAATAACAGGCAGCACAACAGAAATAACGAGTGTTACACCAAACGATAATAACATGCTCCTAAACAAGCAGGATTAGATGTACCCTAATTACTAACCCCAATTGATTGGCTCCCTATCCCGTAGATACCCTATGCTGGCCCCAAAGTAGGATGTATCACTTCCTAAATTGGCAACCCCTTTTTCCGATACCATATCTACTAATGTCACAGTGTCTTCATTTCCTGAGTAGTCCGGACCCATGCACGCACATGACTCTGTTGGAATGCGCCGTCAACACCTCTACCTATACGAACCTCTTATAACCAGCATAGTAAGCGTGCTGTAACAACCCGAAAAATCTGAACCAAATTAAAATTTTATTTTGGCAATTTTGATGAATTTTGAATATTTAAAATGATTTATTTTAAATAATAACGACTAGAAATTTATTTTTAATAGAAATAGAACGTATATATTTATTTGAATCGACGTTAGAATATAAATATTTATTTTAATTATAAAAGGAACTGAAATGGCGCGGTAGTTCGAAAATTTGATTTCAAATTTCAAATGAACGTACAGGATTCAAAATAAACCAGATTTTAGTGAAACCAAAAATATTAGAATCTATTTGAAAATATCTTTCCAATGAATCCGAAAAATTGAAATTTCATAGCGAGAATAAAAAGTTATGCCCAGTTGAAAATTCAGAATAATCGCTATGGAAAATATAGCCCTTAAAAATGGAAATTTTGCAAACGACCTCCATTTTCGACTAAACCACTTTTGTTGGATCCGGGATGTAAAATTATTGCTAGATTCCAAAATTCATAATTTTCTGAATCAATATGTGAGCGTGGCAAAAGAAAACGTTTTTGTTAGTTTCAGTCAAATTTAATTGACTGGAAAATGACCATTTTTCAAACGGCCTCCAAATTTGATGAAATTAGTTTGGTTAGAACCGTATCGTCAATACAAATCTAGAAATGATTTTTATGGAAATTTTAGAGTCCGTATGTGGCCCCAGTAAATTGAAATGTACGTTTAAAATTGAATATATAGATTTATATTTTAATTTTGATGAAAACTGGTTGAAACGATCGAACTGGCTTATGATACATATCCCATTGTGTTCGGAATAGGGGTAATTAGCTAATGATATTAGTTGGTGGGTTCGATTTTGAATTCGAAATAAAATGTTGCTTTATGGGATAAATAAAATAAAAATAATATAAAAAATTTCAATAAACCCCTCCCCCCGTTACTTTACCCCTTCAGAAATAAACGATCCCCCTTTTCATCTCGTTCTCCGAATCGGAGACGCTCCGATCATCAACCCCCCTTGCGCCCCCGTGCGCGAGCTCCCCCGGCCCACGCCGACCTCGCTGAGACCCCTAACCCCTCCCCTGTCCATCTCCAGCTCCAACGCGCTACCTCGTTCCCCCCTTTTCTTCTCCCCACGCCTCCCTCCTCTTCTTGACTCCTTCCTCTCGACCCCCTCCTCCTTCTCGACTAAAAGCTGCACCCCTTCCCCAATATCGAGAAACCAGACCCCGCGCCAAACCGTAGAACTGCCACTGCAGCACCTTCGCACCCCACCAGCAATGACGCCGGACCAAACCATGATAATCTCTGGCGCGAGCACCAAACCCCCCCAATCGATGAAGCTGTAAGTTTTTAACTTATTTATTTCTTTTATTTAAATATGATTTTAAGTTTTAATACACATGAATAGGAAGTGAAAAAGATTGGATTATATATATATTATGGCATAAGAAAATTGAGATTTTTTGTCTATATAACATTAGTTTTAAATCAAATTTTCATAGAAAAGCATTGTGTATATGAGTTTTGATTTTTAAACTAGGAAATTTTGATTTTTAAAATATGAAAAGAACGGATTTTCAATTATGAAAAGAACGAATTTTTCATATGTAAGAGATTTAGATTTTTATTATGAAATTAGCGAAGTAAAGATACGATTTTTAGTCATAGGAAGCAGCGATAAAAATATGATCCTTATAGAGAAAACTAATCAATAAAAATGTGATTTTTATTATAAAAGTAGCGAAGTAAAAATAGGATTTTTATATGTAAGAAAGGTAAATGAAAATACGATTTTTATTATGAAATTAGCAAAGTAAAAATATGATTTTTATCGTTTGAATGGCAATGTAAGAACGTGATTTTTGTATATTCATTAGCGATAGAAAGATTCGTTTTTTTATCTATATGAAGTAGAAATAAAAATATGATTTTTATTTATTGTAATGAAGCGATAAAAATGTGATTTTTAATGTGAACAGCGGGAAAAGGTCGCATTGGAATTTCGGACAAATCTGAACCGCTCAGAAATAAGAAATGACGGAGTGGAAACTGTAACACCCCACGCCCATTAATGTCACTCACAAAGGGAATGCATTAACTTCCATGGAGGTTTTAAGTGAATATAGAACAGAAAATTTACAACAAGAAAGATAATAAGTAGTACTTGGAAATCTAAAAATTTATTTCATTGCAGCGGAAATTAAACATGTTTGTTACATCATAAAACCATAAATCAGAGTCAAGTACAATATCCATCTTGATAAAACAAAATACATAATCCCATTACATAGATAGCCATTAAAGAAGATAACAAGCTGGACTTTACTTCAATGGACCAAGCTTTCCAAAAGGGAGATAAAGTAATCCAATCAAGCTCCACTAGAGCTAGGCCCACCCTGAGGACCTGGAGGGGGAAAAAGATAGAAATGGAGGGGGTCAGACATAAAGTCTGGCGAGTATGATAATTCTAACAATACTATTATCAAAATAACTAGACTAAGGCATAAGCTGGAAAACAAGGAAATGTCTATGAACTATTGGGTATGGAAGAGCAGATAAAGATAACGTTAAAGGCACACCTAATTACTAACGAATAATTACTACACTACACCACACCAGTCACTCTAAAGGTTGATCCCACTTGCTTCACTTAGAAATTATATAAATAGCTTCGTGTACCCCTAGCTGACTACATAGGTGTCGCCTGCCCCTATCTCCGCTAGGTGTACCCCACTACCCACTTGCGATCGGCTCCCTACTCGTAGATACCCATGCTGGCCCCACAGTGGGGTGTATCACTCCCCTAAAGTGGCAACCCGATACAACTTGAGGATGCACGACTTATACCTACACGATGCAACAACGTCTTACCCACCGGCCCGGTTCCACACACGCATATGAAACCCGTTGGACTTGCATTGCCACCGCTAACCCGTTCGGCCTCTTATAGTCAAGCCCAGTATGTGTGTCCCGTCCTCGACTTGGGTCGAGCCCACAAAGATACGTTTGGGTTACTGGTTGAAATGGGCCCCCACAAGCTATCCACCTAAGCTTGTCCCCACTAGTATATCCCACTTAACCCTCTTCTTAGTCATGTTCATTTACATGTGTGTTTGGTTAAGTCTTAGTAATCGTATTTCAAATGCCACTAAAGGCACCCACTAGATTCCTCATGCCACCCAAGGCACCTACTTAACCCCCATGTCCCACCTTACATGTTTATCTGGTTAAGTATTTCTTAATTCATTAAGGCCATAACCTTATAAAGACCTCTCACATTAGACTGGCATTTATGGCAGCTGGATTTGCCGGGCAGGTCCGGGCAGTCTTACACCATAAAAGAGTCTAACCTCGTGTCTTTACAACTGTTATGCTTTAATTTAGGCCTAGGACCTCTCACATTGGGCTGACATTTGTGACTACTGGATTTGCCGGGTGGGTCCGGGCAGTTTTACGTCACAAACGAGTCCAACCTCGTGTCCTAAGCATTGATTAACACTTATAATCTTTTACCCCAGTTTTAAATATATCCCTATTCAAATCATTAATTAGTTCCAATTTTAATGATGTCCATAATTGACTCAATTATGGCCATCCACTTACGGTATGCAAAATCATATCAATTGCACCCCAATTTCTTAATATTAAATCCTTAATATTACCCCTACCCCACGTTATACGTTCGCTTATTCAACGCGAAATATACGTTAGACTCGAATAGTCTAACTCATAGCACAAAGATAAATTATCACAACATATAGAAAAATAAAATAGATCTAATCATAATAGGGGTGAAACTTGCATAAAACTACACATGTCATGGATCTAAAGGTGTCAACTTGTTTGGTTAAATGTCACAATTTACATAATATGATCATAATCCAAATTCATGTATAAACTTGCATATGTGGTTTATGCAACATAATGATGGTGTAAACTAGCATCTAACCCATAGAACTCACACATGTTATATCCTAATTTTTAGATCTAAATAGATGTCATAGGATATGTGAGATTATACATACTAATCAACCTAAACTTGCATAGGTACATGTGATTTATCATGTGAATCATCATAGCCCAAACATATATATAATCAACATCATGATTTGATCAAGCATAAGCTAACTATAACATAAATAATAACATCATGACTTTGTAACATCGCAACTTAGCATAGAAACTTGCAACATATATAATATCATCATAGCATGATTTACAACATATAGGATATCATCATCACATAACATAGGATTTACAACATATATGATAGCATAAGGTCTACAACAACATATATGAAAATTCACATCATTTTCTTATGATCCATATCACATCTTAATTTAATTAGTTTGCTAATAATCTTGTTAAGATCATCATACTCACAATTAGAGAAGAAAGAGAGTCTTGATTTGCTTTAGAGTTGAGTAGAATTAGGGTTTTGATTAGCTTTCTTCCTTCTTAGTTGGTGGCGGCTACACTGAGTTCCATGGCGATGGCATGATGGCGGCTATTCTATTTTTCATGTGAATTTAGAGTGAGAGACTACCTAGGTATATATAGAGTTTAGGATTTATTTAGACCGTCAGATCAACTCAGAACTAACCTGAACCGTTAAATTTGCCAACTCAGCCCTAAAGACACATCAGCAGCTCAAGATTGGGCTCTGCCAAAACCTGGCCGACTGGACCAGGTCGACACCCAGGTCGACTGCGCAGTCGACCTGGTCCCTGGGGTGTCGACTGCCCAGTCGACTCCCCAGTCGACCTGGGTGCTGGGCGGGAAATTTCCCGCCTAGCCTGTTTGACTTCGAATTTTGAATTTTAAATTTTCTGAAATCTGTTTTGAATTTTCTGAAACTTCCGATGGCCATATCTCCTTCATACGAAGTCCAAATCACGCAAACTCGGACTCTATTTCCACCACAATTCCGAGACGAACACAATGGCGCAACCCGTTTCCCACAATTCTCACGTCTGTGATTAGTTATTCTTTAATTTGTGAATATTAATATTAACAGAATTACGGGGTGTTACATTCTCCCCTCCTTAAAGGATTTCGACCCCGAAATCTTCAAGTCAAGAAGAATGTATATCCTAACATCCAATCGTCCATCTACTCAATCATCAAACATAGGCATCCATTGTCCTTATAGACTTCTAATGCTTTCATGTTTAAATGCACAGTGTGTGTATATGTCCATATCTAATGCAAAATCAGGCGGTGCACTGATTCAGTTGATCTCCTTAATGCAAATCATGATAGTGCCATGCGTCCATTTTGTATGCAAAAGTACCTTAATGCTACATATTATCTCTATATGCGTGCACAATCATCATCTGAATGCAGCATCCATATGATAAAAAAAATCCTCATACATCCATTTTACTAAATACATCCATATATATGCAATATGCAATATGAAGTGACTGAGTCGATCTTGTTCCTAATAGTGTGTGTATATGCATCCACGAGCAACCACTAGCAAACACTTGCATCCACTTTGCATCCATCATACATAACATGTCTCAAACACATGTTTCAACCATAGGATTATCCTAACTAAAGGTCAAAGATACTAGCGAGAGGATACCCTAAAGGTAAGATAAGTACAAGATAAGCGATAAAGGAGAAATTAAAGAACATACCCTCAAAAAGAAAAGGGTACAACGAACGCATCTTCGCTTCTGTCTCCCAAGTAGCGTTGTTCTCATCATCTCCCCATTGCACTTTGACTAGTCTGACCTCTCGATTCCTCAACTTCTTGATCTCCGACCCAAGAATGCATGTAGGAGCTCGTCGCATCACGCTCTATCTCCACCTCTCTAAGCAAGCTCGGCTCTACCACTTCCGCGGTCTCGTGCAAGCACTTCCTCAAATGTGACACATGGAATACGTCGTGTACACCACTAAGTCTCTCAGGCAACTCCACTCTATACGCCATCTGTCCAATCTTCTCCTTAATAGGAAACGGCCCTACAAACCTTGGTGCTAATTTCCCAAAGGACCCAAAGCGAACAACATTCCTTAATGGAGACACTTTGATAAAGACCATGTCCCCAACATCAAACTCAAGATCTGTCCTCCTCTTATCCGCATAAGATTTCTGCCTATCTTGCGCCGTCTTCATCCTCCTTCGAATCAAATCAATCTTCTCCGAAGTCTCTCTAATCATATCGGGCCCAAGTAAGATCTTATCCGTAGATTCCCACCAACATGTAGGTGAACGACAAGGTCGTCCATAAAGAGCTTCGAAAGGTGCCATGCCAATGCTAGATTGAAAGCTGTTATTATATGCGAACTCTACCAACGGAAGATGCTCTTCCCACGTACCCCCAAAGTCTAGGATACATAGCCTCAAAATATCCTCTAGAATACGGTTCACCCTCTCGGTCTGGCCGTCCGTCTGAGGATGATACGCGGTGCTCAAACATAACTGAGTCCCTACCGCTTCTTGTAAGCTCTTCCAAAATTCGCTAGTGAAGATAGGATCACAGTCGCTTACTTTGTTAGAAGGAACACCATGCAAACGAACTATCTCTCGAACGTATACAGAAGCTAACCATGGAGCAGTCCTCTTACTCTTCACGGGAATGAAATGGGCGCTTTTAGTAAGTCTATCTACTATAACCCAAATCCCCATATTACCCTTCCTTGATCTTGGTAACCCATCCACAAAATCCATAGAGACACTTTCCCACTTCCATAATGGAACCTCCAATGGGTGAAGCAACCCACCGGGTTTCTTTTTCTCCGCTTTTACTTGTTGGCACACCAAGCATCTAGCGACATACTCGGCCACATCCCTCTTCATACCGGCCCAAAAGAAAGCTTGCTTCATGTCTTTGTACATTTTGTCCCCGCCGGGATGAATGGTCATCTTCGAATGATGTGCTTCGTCAAGAATAGCCTTCCTCAAACCTTCGTCTCGAGGTACACAAAGTCTACTATCCCTACGTAACCAACCCTTATCATCTAGGGTATACCTACGGAGATGGCTTGATGACTCCCCTCTTTTGAGCTTCTCCACTAACTCAACCAACTGTGGGTCGTCTCGCTGTGCCTCACCAATCTGTCCCAAAAGCGTAGGTCTGACCTCCAAGGATGCTAGCAAACCGGGTACAAAGTCAACGAAAGGTCTAAAATCAAACATAGAGATGAATTCTAAGTTTCGCCGTTCAACAAACAACGGACTCAAGGACAGCCTTTTCCTACTTAAGGCGTCTGCCACCACGTTACCCTTGTCAGGGGTATATGTTATTTCGAAATCGTAGGACGCTAAGAACTCCATCCACCTTAGCTACCTTAAGTTCAAGTCCTTCTGAGAGAACAAGTATTTTAGCGATTTGTGGTCAGTGAACAATTCGAATTTCTCGCCAAGAAGATAATGGCGCCAAGACTTAAGCGCGAAAACAATTGCGGCCAACTCTAGGTCATGCGTGGGGTAATTCTTCTCATGCACCCTCAACTGCCTTCCACCATAGGCTATTACCCTACCCTCTTGCATTAAGACTGCGCCTAGACCTGTCCCACAAGCATCGGTATAAACAGTAAATGGCTTACTCCCGTCTGGCAGCACTAAGACTGGAGCTGAGGTCAAAGCTCTCTTTAAACGTTGGAACGGATCATCACAATCTACGTCCCACACGAAGACTAGGTTCTTCTTCGTCAGGCATGTCAATGGAGCTGATATTTTTGCGAAGTCTTTGATAAACTTCCTATAGTAGCCAGCCAAACCCAAGAAACTCCTTACTTCGGTAGCATTTTTAGGGACCTTCCAATCTTGGATGGCCACCACCTTCGCGGGATCCACAGCTATCCCTTCTTTGGAAACCACGTGCCCTAAGAATCGCACTTCCTCTCTCCAGAAGCGACACTTAGTAAATTTAGCTTCAAGTTTATGCGCTCGTAGAGTCTCCAACACTTCCCTAAGATGTAGGGCATGCTCTTCTTCATTCTTAGAAAAGATCAAGATGTCGTCTACAAAGACCACCACGAATTTATTAAGGTACTCCCTAAACACCCTACTCATCAAACCAACAAAGTATGCGGGGGCGTTTGTCAAACCGAATGGCATCACTAGCCATTCATAGAAACCGTCTGGAGTCCAAAAGGCAGTTTTGTCTATGCTATCCTCAGCCACTCTCAACTGATGGAAACCAGTGGCTAAGTCCAACTGCGAAAACACTGAGGCGCCAACTAACTGATCGAAGAGATCGTCAATCCTCGGCAGTGTGTGTCTGTTCTTCTTAGTAAGCTTATTAAGTTCTCTATAGTCCACACAAAGTCTAAGGGACCCATCCGCTTTCGTGGCAAATACTACTGGAGCACCCCACTCCGATATACTACGTCTTATGAACCCCTTCTCAAGCAACTCCTTCACTTGCTTATTGAGTTCCCTCCTTTCACGAGGAGCCATGTGGCGTACTGGCAAAGATACTGGTTTTGCATTATCCACAAGATATATTCGAAAATCTATCTCCCGCTTCGGAGGCAAGCCCTTCACCTCCTCAAACACATCCGAGTATTCTCGGACCACTCTAACAGATCGTAGATTCTCCATAGACGTGTCAAGCGATTCTAGATAACTTAGCATAACGGAATTTATGGGATTACAAAATATTTCGAGAGTGTTGCCAAGGCGAGTCATGAGCCTAACTACTCTCCTTTCACAATCAAGAACGGCCCCATTTCTGGATAACCAATTCATTCCTAAAATTAGCCCATAGCCCGTGAAGCCCAAAACATAAGCATCACATCTAAACTCAACGCTAAGTATAGAAATTTTCAAATCCAAACACATCATGGACAAATAAGCTGAGCCCCTAATTGGATTCGAAACAACTAAGGTATCCTCTACTAAACTGGTGTTTAAGTGCAGTGATTCAACTAATGATGTAGAGATAAACGAATGCGATGCGCCCGAATCGAATAAGGTACGGACAGGATGATCAAACAGAAAAACTAAGCTTTCAACAGAAATGGTTCTACCTCGTTCTTGCAGCGGTGGGACCGCGAGAGCCTGAACTTGTCCCCTTGCCTGCCCTGGTGCCATAAGAGCCTGCACCTGTCCTCCCGAGGTAGACCCTGCCCTCTGCCCCTTCTTTGTGCAGTCCTTCACTAGATGTCCCGCTTCACCACAATGAAAACAGCCAGTCTTCTTTTTCTTTCTGCAATCCTTGCTGAGATGGCCTGGTGTCCCACAGTTAAAGCATCTTTTCTTTCCTTTGCCATTATTGTCCTTACCACCCTTCTTGTTTTGCTGTTGTGGTTTCTTCTGATCCCCTTTCTTCTCGGGTGCCTTATTAGCATTAGCGCCTTTCTCCTCGTGCATGAGTGCCATGTCTACTAGCTTCTCAAAGGTGGCCCCCATAGGGATGTGGGTCATAGCCAACCCTTGCAATGGCTCATTCAAGCCATTAACGAACCTCAGAGCCTTCTTCTCCGGCGTGTTCACTAAGTCCAAGCCAAACCTTGCTAACTGGTTAAATTTGTTGACATATTCTTTCACTAATGAGCTTCCTTGCTTTAATGTCAAGAACCTTTCCATGTATAGATTCCCTTCTACCCTTGAGAGAATCTTTGCCTCAAACCTACGTCTGAAATCCGCCCAAGAATCAACAGGGCGCTCCCCATTAGTGACCTCCCACCAAAACGAGGTCTCTCCCTTCATTAACCAAGCTGCTAATTTGACTTTCCTCCCTTCCTCTACTTCAAAGATTTCTAGCAATTCTTCCACCTCCTTAAGCCAATCTCTAGCTTCCACGAACGTTTCTGACCCTTGAAAAGGTTTTCCACCCATAGCCTTAAATTCCTTGCATATCTTTGCAAAAGTATCAGCACGAGGAAGGGGAGGAGGAGGAGCGGGTGCAACTGGTGGTAGAGGAACATTGGCTGGACCTGCAGCGGCCCTAGCCTCTAATAACATCCTATACCATCCTAGTATCGTTACACCTTCTGGAAGGTTAAGATCTTCAGCCATGCTGAAACGAAAAAGGAAAGATTCAAAATGGAGAATTCGAAAGATAAAGATATATGGCTATTTGGGATTATGTTTTTCATAAAAACTTTCCTCTTTAAATTACTCAACAAGACATGTTTTTGAAAACACTTCTTCCAAAAATACTTTAGAAAAATAGTTTTTCTAAAAAAATTATCTGTTCTGGTAACCTTAAGCTCTGATACCACGTGTAACACCCCACGTCCATTAATGTCACTAACAAAGGGAATGCATTAACTTCCATGGAGGTTTTAAGTGAATATAGAACAGAAAAACTACAACAAGAAAGATAATAAGTAGTACTTGGAAATCTAAAAATTTATTTCATGCAGCGGAAATTAAACATGTTTGTTACATCATAAAACCATAAATCAGAGTCAAGTACAATATCCATCTTGATAAAACAAAATACATAATCCCATTACATAGATAGCCATTAAAGAAGATAACAAGCTGGACTTTACTTCAACGGTCCAAGCTTTCCAAAAGAGAGATAAAGCAATCCAATCAAGCTCCACTAGAGCTGGGCCCACCCTGAGGACCTGGAGGGGGAAAAAGATAGAAATGGAGGGGGTCAGACATAAAGTCTGGCGAGTATGGTAATTCTAACAATACTATTATCAAAATAACTAGACTAAGGCATAAGCTGGAAAACAAGGAAATGTCTATGAACTATTGGGTATGGAAGAGCAGATAAAGATAACGTTAAAGGCACACCTAATTACTAACGAATAATTACTACACTACACTACACCAGTCACTCTAAAGGTTGATCCCACTTGCTTCACTTAGAAATTATATAAATAGCTTCGTGTACCCCTAGCTGACTACATAGGTGCCGCCTGCCCCTATCTCCGCTAGGTGTACCCCACTACCCACTTGCGATCGGCTCCCTACTCGTAGATACCCATGCTGGCCCCATAGTGGGGTGTATCACTCCCCTAAAGTGGCAACCCGATACAACTTGAGGATGCACGACTTATACCTACACAATGCAACAACGTCTTACCTACCAGCCCGGTTCCACACACGCATATGAAACTCGTTGGACTTGCATTGCCACCGCTAACCCGTTCGGCCTCTTATAGTCAAGCCCAGTATGTGTGTCCCGTCCTCGACTTGGGTCGAGCCCACAAAGATACGTTTGGGTTACTGGTTGAAATGGGCCCCCACAAGCTATCCACCTAAGCTTGTCCCCACTAGTATATCCCACTTAACCCTCTTCTTAGTCATGTTCATTTACATGTGTGTTTGGTTAAGTCTTACTAATCGTATTTCAAATGCCACTAAAGGCACCCACTAGATTCCTCATGCCACCCAAGGCACCTACTTAACCCCCATGTCCCACCTTACATGTTTATCTGGTTAAGTATTTCTTAATTCATTAAGGCCATAACCTTATAAAGACCTCTCACATTAGACTGGCATTTATGGCAGCTGGATTTGCCGGGCAGGTCCGGGCAGTCTTACACCATAAAAGAGTCTAACCTCGTGTCTTTACAACTGTTATGCTTTAATTTAGGCCTAGGACCTCTCACATTGGGCTGACATTTGTGACTACTGGATTTGCCGGGCGGGTCCAGGCAGTTTTACGTCACAAACGAGTCCAACCTCGTGTCCTAAGCATTGATTAACACTTATAATCTTTTACCCCAGTTTTAAATATATCCCTATTCAAATCATTAATTAGTTCCAATTTTAATGATGTCCATAATTGACTCAATTATGGCCATCCACTTACGGTATGCAAAATCATATCAATTGCACCCCAATTTCTTAATATTAAATCCTTAATATTACCCCTACCCCACGTTATACGTTCGCTTATTCAACGCGAAATATACGTTAGACTCGAATAGTCTAACTCATAGCACAAAGATAAATTATCACAACATATAGAAAAATAAAATAGATCTAATCATAATAGGGGTGAAACTTGCATAAAACTACACATGTCATGGATCTAAAGGTGTCAACTTGTTTGGTTAAATGTCACAATTTACATAATATGATCATAATCCAAATTCATGTATAAACTTGCATATGTGGTTTATGCAACATAATGATGGTGTAAACTAGCATCTAACCCATAGAACTCACACATGTTATATCCTAATTTTTAGATCTAAATAGATGTCATAGGATATGTGAGATTATACATACTAATCAACCTAAACTTGCATAGGTACATGTGATTTATCATGTGAATCATCATAGCCCAAACATATATAAAATCAACATCATGATTTGATCAAGCATAAACTAACTATAACATAAATAATAACATCATGACTTTGTAACATCGCAACTTAGCATAGAAACTTGCAACATATATAATATCATAATAGCATGATTTACAACATATAGGATATCATCATCACATAACATAGGATTTGCAACATATATGATAGCATAAGGTCTACAACAACATATATGAAAATTCACATCATTTTCTTATGATCCATATCACATCTTAATCTAATTAGTTTGCTAATAATCTTGTTAAGATCATCATACTCACAATTAGAGAAGAAAGAGAGTCTTGATTTGCTTTAGAGTTGAGTAGAATTAGGGTTTTGATTAGCTTTCTTCCTTCTTAGTTGGCGGCGGCTACACTGAGTTCCATGGCGATGGCATGACGGCGGCTATTCTATTTTTCATGTGAATTTAGAGTGAGAGACTACCTAGGTATATATAGAGTTTAGGATTTATTTAGACCGTCAGATCAACTCAGAACTAACCTGAACCGTTAAATTTGCCAACTCAGCCCTAAAGACACATCAGCAGCTCAAGATTGGGCTCTGCCAAAACCTGGCCGACTGGACCAGGTCGACACCCAGGTCGACTGCGCAGTCGACCTGGTCCCTGGGGTGTCGACTGCCTAGTCGACTCCCCAGTCGACCTGGGTGCTGGGCGGGAAATTTCCCGCCTAGCCTGTTTGACTTCGAATTTTGAATTTTAAATTTTCTGAAATTTGTTTTGAATTTTCTGAAACTTCCGATGGCCATATCTCCTTCATACGAAGTCCAAATCACGCAAACTCAGACTCTATTTCCACCATAATTCCGAGATGAACACAATGGCGCAACCCGTTTCCCACAATTCTCACGTCTGAGATTAGTTATTCTTTAATTTGTGAATATTAATATTAACAGAATTACGGGGTGTTACAGAAACCCAAGGTGAGAACTTCTCACTTTAATTTAATTTTCTAGTTAATATATATATGCTAGGATGTAGATGGTGCTTAGCAGCACCCGACACCCGTCGTCCACAAACCATGGACGACTTGTTTGTTTGATTATGTTGTGAAAATTGATTGTGTGAAGTGGAATGGAATAAAATATTTTATAGTTAAATAAAAATATTTTATAGTTAAAATTATAATTTTTAACGTGTATATGAAATAAATAAATATTCATAAACAAATCAGATGATTTGTTTATACACACACAGTTGACTGATATGGATTGGGACGATAAATTTTACACATCGCCCAACTGCACAAATAAAATTCGATATTTGTTGATTGAAACCCCACATGGGTATTGGGATGATATATGACATACACTAGTCCCAATAATTAGCTGTATGTCGATCGATTGATTGACAGGCTGTATGAACGTTGAATATTTATATTTAATGCTTATACAGTGTAGAATGCACTTTGGATGATGGTTGATTGTTTATCGTTGTTGTTGTGTACGTGTGTGCATGAAATCCATATAAATCAAATTATATGGTAATTGACTGTGTCTGATTCCAGTTCAGAAAGAATGAATATTTTGAATATTTCAAAATAACGAATATTTTAAAATAATATTTAGTAAAAGATCAAAATTTGATTTTGATGTCCGATTTGGGATGGACATAAATATATTTAAATGTACAAAGCCTTATTGATTAGATTAACGCCATTTTGACGTGAACGATATTTATATCGATTTTATTCATTTTTATAATGAATATCGAAAAGGAAATGATTTTGAAATCTAATGTTTTGAAAACACTATCATTTATATATCGGTGATATGGATTATTCAATTTTGATTTGAAATTGAATATGAAGTTGAAATCATTTTGAAAACAAATTTAAAAACATTTATAAAATACATTTTAAATGGAAATCGATGAAATATATATTATATATATTATTTATATAATATAATGGCCTAAATAGAACGCGCCGCGCTGTGGCAGTTCGCGAATTTCGACCATTGATTTCGAATGGATATTACGGAGATTTGTCCGTCGGATTCTCCTAAAACCGGAACCGTCGGGTTCGTAACGAAAAGAGATTTCTAAAAAATATTAGAGATTTGAAATCTAATGGTTGGATTTGGAATTATGTCAAAGTCAAATTTGGAAAAGGTCACTGTAAGTGTAGTTCGATGGCCGTTTATGGAAATCAATTGTACGGGTCTTGATAAAATTATTAAAAATATCGATATTTAAGTAAAATCATAATAAATGATTTGGAAAGAATTGGGATGAAAAATTCCCTATTTGAAAAGATAAAAATAGATTTTTATCGAAATGAATAGTTATGAATTAGAATTCTGAAATCCATTTATTTTTAAAATAAAAAAAATCGATTTGAAATGGTTTTATAAATAACCATGATTTCCAATATATGAATTGGAATGGATTTAAATCGAAATTATCTTCGGAATATTTCGATATTGGACTCTGGGATTATATGTATATTGTGGAGGAATTTGGAAGATATAGATATATCATTATTCCAATACGATATTTGTTGATTTCAGAATTTGATATTGAATATAAGCCAATATATTTTCTATTCAGAGCCTTGTATTTAATATCAAATTGGATTTCGGGTTTTTCATGAATGGTATCTCTAATAATACTGTTCTTAAACCTAATGGAGTTAAGAAAATTAGAAACTGACTGGAGATTAGTTAAGTTGAATGGTTTCCTGGGTATTGATCTGATGTTGGTTTCGGCCTTCGGGGTTAACACTTAGGGAATTGTTCTCTTACTAATTTACGGTTAGAGACTGATGAAATGTGAATTGGGTTTGTTATGAACTGTGTTTTAGCGACATTCGTTCTTTAACCCGATTTATAGTAAAATGGGATTTGGAATTTATAAATCTTTTGTTACGATTTAAAGGAGATTTTCCAAAGTAAACTTTTCCAATTTAACATATTAAATTGGAATTGAATGGAATTCGGTTTGGTAATAATTGAAGTAAGCTTCTGTAGAGGAAGACGGTTAATATATATATGGAATTTAAAAGGCCTTGTCGTTATTCCATTGATATTATCGGTTGGATATGGAAGTTTATATCGATTTGTTTTCCATGAAGATTCCATTGTTAATGGAATGTGATTTTGGGTTGTCGTGAATGGTATCTTTAATAATACTGTTCTTAGACCCAATGGAGTTAAGAAAATCAGAAACTAACTGGAGATTAGTTAAGTTGAATGGTTTACTGGGTATTGATCTGATGTTTGTTTCGGCCTTCGGGGTTAATACTTAGGGAATTGTTCACTTGCTAATTTACGGTTAAAGGCTGATGGAATGGACTGTGATTTTGGGTTTATAGTGAACCATGTTTTAAATAACATTGATTCTTTAACCCAATTAAAGACAGGATATGATTTCCCAAGTTAAACAATCCTTAATATTGATTTTTGGGAAGATTAAAACCAAGTGGAGTTTTAATGAATCTTTAATTAGATTGAAATGATCGAGAATGGAGTATCACCAGTTTTGCTCCAGGTGATAGTTAAACCTTTAATTAGATTTGAACATGAAATGGTAATTGAATTTACTGATAACACCGTGGTGTTAGATATGAAGTATTACCAGTTTTGCTTCATAGGATGAATAGGTTGGGATTGGGAAATTTAATAAATGATTACTTCGGTAAGGTGCGTTAATCCCGACTAGTTTGGATAAATCATAATTTGGTTTGAACTGAAATCCAAAAGAGGATTAAAGAATAAATTTAAAGAATTTATCTTTGATAAAATTAATGGGAACCTTTCCCAAAGTATAAGAATATTTGAATAAAAGAATATTCTGGATTGGAATGAGGCGTATGTTGTGTTTTTATAGCACTTGTTTATTATATACGCGAGTTATTCAAAATGACCGGGTTTATCCCATTCTGAAAAACTGATTCGACGATGTGTCGAGGATGAAGACGGTGGTCGAAGACCGGAGGTCTTCACATCATTTGGATAATTACTGATGTCTTGATTAGGCCGTACACCCAAGACAAGATAATAAGTGGTGATCGTCCAGACGTACTTGGAGATCGACGGATATGCGAGGGCCTCTCCCCTGTATTGAACATATGGGGGAGGAATAAGGTGCCTCCGGTTTCGTTTAGACCCAGAACGAACTTGTAAATGGATGTGTGTCTGACATCAGATTTCATTCTGTGTGATTGATAGACATCGGTTGCATAGTGTGAATTGCCTGTGTGGCATGTTGAGATGCAAATGATCAAGGCTTCTGTTGAAAAGCAGGGTCTTGTGGTTGATGATCAAAGCACGGCTTTAATATAGCATAGATTTGTGTAGCATTAATTCGCGAGCCTCACACCTCGGTGTGAACCAGAAACGGGAGAAGGATCCAGGGAGGGCATGCGTTTCCTTCTAGCTAGGATTGGTGTGAGCATTTTGCAAGCCCTGACATTTTACTTATGTGTAGATGGATAGCGAGGCACCTCGGTTATATCGGTCATTCCGAGACCGATGGATGGTCTTTATACAGACCAGATTTACGCCCCGTAGGGCAGGGAAATGCAGTGTTCAGGCATTTTAATCCACATCGAATGGACCAGCCCTGTGGCTCCTAAGGGTCGATGCGTTCTGATTCTGAGACACGGGCTATAGCATCTCGAAGCGGTAAGGACGATCCCTTGCCTTGGTTCACAGATGGAAATCCAGCTTCCAATACGTGACTTTGCGGTTTTGATTGTAGAGCCTAGCATTGGCGACATGATATATGGTACCCATGCCGCCTATGATTGATACATTTATATTTTAAGTTGTTTTCTTCGCTTATAGTAATAATAAAAGATGAAATTTAGCATATCAAGCATTCTTTGGCTATTATGGGGTAAAACCCTATCCTCCGGCTTGAGTTACATTGTGTGATGGGACCTGGGTCTTATAATAGCTTCATTGTTCTTTATTTAGCATTGCGTTGTTTGTTTTATGCACTGGTATTCTTGGGAGGATACCTGTTCTGTGTTATACGACGTGGTCCCTTGATTTACCTAACTTTAAAATAAAGATTAATAATTGTTTTAGTTCTCACACCAGTCACATGACTGACCTGGAGTTTATTGTTTTAACCTAAACTTTGGGTGCCCCTATTTTGCACACGGGCAGCTAGTAGTTTTGGTTTTGCAGATTTATATTCATAGGATCCTGGTTTACAGCTGGAATGATATTCGGAAAGCTCTGTATCCGTATATTCTTTTCATTTGTATTTTGTATTATTTTCCGCTGCTATGTAATGTATTTTAAATCTCTGATATTTAATAAATGTGCAATATTTGTTCGTACTCTGTATATTCTTGTATTCTGAAGAAATTGTTGTAATAAGCAATGAAATGATCTTCTGTTTACGTTCCGATTCGTCAGGTTCTCAAAGTCAATCCGGGCTTTCCTTCACAGGGAGGTTCGGGTCGTCTCAGTTGGTAACAGAGCTTTGGTTTACAGAGCTCGAGAACAAGACACATTAGAACCGAACGAAAGAATTCATCAGAGATCGGATTAGTAATATCCAATGAGAATGACTCGTTAGAGATGGGATCAGTAGTATCCTAGAATGAGTCGGAAGAGTGGTTTTTCAAATAAAAATGAAAATAAAATTTGTTTTGAAGATTTAAATTATATTATTCATATTTGAATATTATTTTTATATTGATTTGGACAATCAAGTATATAAAGATTTTGCATATACATTTGATCCATGTGTATTTGAAGTTTTAATATACTGGATAGATATGGAATCACACTCTAGTCGCCCGGAGATGATTCTGATGATTATAGCTACATCATCAGAATTTGTGTTCGAGTTTCGAAAGTGGGATATCTATATATTTCCAATTTACTGGTGTGAGAACCAAAACTAGATAGGGCTTATTGTTGTGATTTGGCACCAAAAATGTGATTTTTGACTATATATCAAAGTTATGAATTTGAAAAGATAATCAACTAATTGATTGCTTATTGTTGATTGCGTTATGTCATTATTCATTTAAACCATTATGTGAAAGAAAGGTAAATTTAGACCAAATTGAACCAAAAATTGAATTGTATTGAAAATTGATAGAAACTGCATGCATATACATGTATATACATTGAACAGGTCATTGCAAAGAGGCTAAAGCAGAGGAATAAAATTGTTTGCCCGACAAATAGGTACATGTTTATTGTATTTCTTGGGATTTTTGATGATTTTATGAGTCGATTGGCTAGCCGCTTGGCTATTTCTTTTTGATTGGAAAGGCCTGTACGGTGATTTCGGGATTTTCGCAGTGCTCTCGTACAGGGGAGGTTATGGCGAAAATTTAGGGCATTAGCCAAATTTTTGAAAAACTTGAAAGGTTCTTAGAAACTGAAAAGTTGAAGAACTTAAGCCATAATGAAAATAATGAAAGTTGAGTTGGTTTGTAAAACAACTTACAGCTCCGTTCCTTTTCGAGGGCGAAAAGATTTTATGTTCGGGAGATTGTAATGACCCAGAAAATCCGAACCAATTTAAAAATTTTATTTTAACAATTTTGATGAATTTTAATTATTTAAAATGATATATTTTAAATAATAACGACGAGAAATTTATTTTGAATAGAATTAGAACGTATATATTTATTTGAATCGACGTTAGAATATAAATATTTATTTTAATTATAAAAGGAATTGAAAATGGCGTGGTAGTTCGAAAATTCGATTTCAAATTTCAAATGAATGTACATGATTCAAAATAAACCGGATTTTAGTGAAACCAAAAATTTAGAATCTATTTGAAAATATCTCTCCAACGAATCCGAAAAATTGAAATTTCATAGTGGGAATAAAAAGTTATGCCCAGTTGAAAATTCAGAATAGTCGTTATGGAAAATATAGCCCCTAAAAATGAAAATTTTGCAAACGACCTCCGTTTTCGACGAAACCACTTTGTTGGATCCGGGATGTAGAATTATTGCTAGATTCCAAAATTCATAATTTTCTTGAATCAATATGTGAGAATGGCAAAAGAAAACGCGTTTTGTCAATTTTAGTCAAATTAATTGACTGGAAAATGGTCATTTTTCAAACGGCCTCCAAATTTGACGAAATTAGTTTGGTTAGAACCGTATTGTCAGTACGAAGCTAGAAATATTTTTTCTGGAATTTTTATAGTTCGTATGTGGCCCCAGTAAATTGAAATGTACGTTTAAAATTGAATATATAGATTTATATTTTAATTTTGATGAAAACTGATCGAAACGATCGAACTGGCTTTTGATACATATCGTATTGTGTTCAGAATAGGGGTAATTAGCTAGGGATGACAGTCGGTGGGTTCGATTTTAAATTTGAAATAAAATGTTGCTTTATGGGATAAATTAAATAAAATAAAAATAATATAAAAAAATTCAATAAACCCCCCATTACTTTTCCCGTTCAGAAATAAACGATCCCCCTTTTCATCTCATTCTCCAAATCGGAGACGCTCCGATCATCAACCCCTCCCCCCTTGCACCGCCGTGCGTGAGCTCCTTCTGGCCCACGCCGACCTCACCGAGACCCCCCTCCATCTCCAGCTCCGACGCGCTACCTCGAGCCCCTTTTCTTCTTCTCCCCGCGCCTCCCTCCTCTTCTCGACTCCCTTTCCTTCTCGACGCCCTCATCCTTCCCGACTGGAAGCCACGCCCCCTTCCCCAAAATCGAGAAGCTAGACCCCGCGCCAAACCATAGAACTGCCACTGCAGCACCTCCGCACCCCACCAGCAATGATGTCGGACCACCCCCTGACGACCTCTGGCACGAGCACCAACCCCCCGAATCGATGAAGCTGTAAGTTCTTAACAATTTATTTCTTTTATATACACACGATTTTCAGTTTTAATACACATGAATAGGAAGTGAAAAAGATTGGATTTATATATATATATTATGGCATAAGAAAAATGAGATTTTTTGTATATATAACATTAGTTTTAAATCAGATTTTCATAGAAAAGCATTGTGTATATGAGTTTTGATTTTCAAACTAGGAAAGTTTGATTTTTAAAATATGAAAAGAACGGATTTTCAAATATGAAAAGAACGGATTTTTCATATGTAAAAGATTTAGATTTTTATTATGAAATTAGCGAAGTAAAGATACGATTTTTAGTCAAAGGAAGTAGCGATAAAAATATGATCCTTATATAGAAAACTAATCAATAAAAATGTGATTTTTATTATAAAAGTAGCGAAGTAAAAATAGGATTTTTATATGTAAGAAAGGTAAATAAAAATACGATTTTTATTATGAAATTAGCAAAGTAAAAATATGATTTTTATCGTTTGAATGGCAATGTAAAAACGTGATTTTTATATATTTATTAGTGATAGAAAGATTCTATTTTTATCTATATGAAGTAGAAATAAAAATATGATTTTTATTTATTGGAATGAAGCGATAAAAATGTGATTTTTAATGTGAACAGCGGGAAAAGGTCGCATTGGAATTTCGGATAAATCTGAATCGCTCAGAAATAAGGAATGACGGAGTGGAAACCCAAGGTGAGAACTTCTCACTTTAATTTAATTTTCTAGTTAATATATATACTAGGATGTAGACAGTGCTTAGCAGCACCCGACACCCGTCGTCCACAGACCATGGACAACTTGTTTATTTGTTTGATTATGTTGTGAAAATTGATTGTGTGAAGTGGAATGGAATAAAATATTTTATAGTTAAATAAAAATATTTTATAGTTAAAAATGTAATTTTTAACGTGTATATGAAATAAATAAATATTCATAAACAAATCGGACGATTTGTTTATGTACACACATTTGACTGATATGGATTAAGACGATAAATTTTACACATCGCCCAATTGCACAAATAAAATTCGATATTTGTTGATTGAAACCCTACACTAGTCCCAATAATTAGCTATATGTCGATCGATTGATTGACAGGCTGTATGAACGTTGAATTTTTATATTTAATGCTTATACAGTGTAGAATGCACTTTGGATAATGGTTGATTGTTTATCGTTGTTGTTGTGTACGTGTTGCATGAAATCCATATAAATCAAATTATATGATGATTGACTGTGTCTGATTCCAGTTCAGAAAGAATGAATATTTTGAAATAACGAATATTTTAAAATAATATTCAGTAAAAGATCAAAATTTGATTTTGATGTCCGATTTGGGATGGACACAAATATATTTAAATATGTAAAGCCGTGTTGATTAGATTAACGCTATTTTGACGTGAATGATATTTATATCGATTTTATTCATTTTTATAATGAATATCGAAAAGGAAATGATTTCGAAATCTAATGTTTTGAAAACACTATCATTTATATATCGATGATATGGAATATTCAATTTAGATTTGAAATTGAATATGAAGTTGAAATCGTTTTGAAAACGAATTTAAAACGATTTATAAAATACGTTTTAAATGGAAATCAAAGAAATATATATTATATATATTATTTATATAATATAATGGCCTGAATAGAACGCGCCGCGCTGTGGCAGTTCGCGAATTTCGACCATTGACTTCGAATGGATATTACGGGAGATCCGACCGTCGGATTCTCCTAAAACCGGAACCGTTGGGTTCGTATCGAAAAGGGCTTTCTGACGAATATTAGATATTTGAAATCTAACAGTTGGATTTGGAATTATGTCCAAATCAAATTTGGAAAAGGTCGTTGTAAGTGCAGTTCGATGGCCGTTTATGGAAATCGACTGTACGGGCCTTGATAAAATTATTAAAAATATCGATAATTTGTGTAAAATCATAATAAATGATTTGGAAAGAATTGGGATGAAAAATTCCCTATTTGAAAAGATAAAAATAGATTTTTATTGAAATGAACTAGTTGTGAACTAGAATTATGAAATCCATTTATTTTTAAAATAAATAAATTGGATTTGAAATGGTTTTAAAAATAACCAGGATTTCCAATATATGATTTGGAAAGAATCTTCGGAATATTTCGATATTGGATTCCGTGATTATATGGATATTGTGGAGGAATTTGGAAGATATAGATATATTGTTATTCCAATACGATATTTGTTGATTTCAAATTTGATATTGAATATAAGCCGATGTATTTTCAATTTAGAGCCTTGTATTTAATATCAAATTGGATTTTGGGTTTGTCGTGAATGGTATCTTTAATAATACTGTTCTTAAATCCAATGGAGTTAAGAAAATTAGAAACTGACTGGAGATTAGTTAAGTTGAATGGTTTCCTGGGTATTGATCTTATGTTGGTTTCGGCCTTCGGGGTTAACACTTAGGGAATTGTTCTCTTACTAATTTACGGATAGAGACTAATAGAATGTGAATTGGGTTTGTTGTGAACTATGTTTTAGCGACGTTTGTTCTTTAACCCGATTTACAGTGAAATGGGATTTGGAATTTATAACTCTTTTGTTAAGATTTAAAGGAGATTTTCCAAAGTAAAGTTTTCCAATTTAACATATTAAATTGGAATTGAATGGAATTCGGTTTGGTAATAATTGAAGTAAGCTTCTGTAGAGGAAGACGGTTAATATATATGGAATTTAAAAGGCCTTGTCGTGATTCCATTGATATTGTCGGTTGGATATGGAAGTGAAACACCCCACCTTCGTTTAGGTCACTCACAAAGGGAATTCCTTAACTTTGGTGGAGCATTATAGATAAAAGATACAGATAATTTACAAGATAGACATATAAACAGCGAAAAAACTAAATTTATTTCATAAGTACGTGGTTCAATCAAAGCATTACAACAATTGTCTCAAACCAACTTCAAAATCATTACAAAAGAATCTCTGTCTTGATTAAAACATAAAGAAGCATAAAATAAAAATAAGGCAGCATAGATCCCCAATAAGGGTGTATCCAAAGCCATAGCCCAAGGAAAGAGAAACCAAGCAATACATCTACTCTCTTCAAGTTGGAAATGGTCCGAACTAAGCTGAAGTATTCCCTCCCTGCGGACCTGGGGGGGGGGAGGGGGAGGGGAACGGAAAAAAAGATGAAAGAAAAATGGGTCAGACATGAGTCTGGTAAGTCCAGTGATTATTTAGCATGTAAACAAGAAAAAGGATCATGACATGAATAAACTGAACCTAGGACAGCACTCTAGAAATAAGATAATAAAGCTCAATATGCTATCGCACTCATTACTATTTCTCTGCACCCACTTACAAGTGTTTCAACTAGCACCATGTGTTCAAGACAAATGATCTCCTTTATTGATCGGCTCCTACTTGTATACGTTTACCACTTGTGTCATGCGGCCCTGCTTGATTGTAGATATGTATTGGTCCCACCATGGGGTGTACCAAATCCTATGGTGGCATCCTGACACAATTCAAGATGCACAGTGTATAACTACTTATGCCCAGTGCCTGCTTTTTCTACTCCGGAGTATGTGAACGCCTGCACTCCGTCGAAACCTACACTGATGCACCACCCTTCGTTGTTTTGACCGCTTATAATCAGCGCAGTAATCGTGCCCCACCCTGCCTAGTTCAGGGTACTATGATACATCTATGTGGGTTACTGCTGAAATGGGTCCCCGTTACTAGGGTTTCCTAATCAACGTGTTAAAATGGTTAAGTGTTCTCAAATTAACCTAACCCCACCCATCAGTTTAGTTAACATGTTGTATTGGTTAAGTGTTGCCTTAATTAACTAAACCCTACCATTCCTGTCTTAGCTTTAATTCATTCATTAAAGCACCAACCACTCACATTAGATATATATTGTTGCGATCGCTGGATGTGCCGAGCGGTTCCGGGCAGTCTTACACCGCAACTCAATCTAATCTCGGGTTCTTTTGGGCTTAATGCGCTAACCTCTCACATTATATCTATATTGTTACGGTTGCTGGATGTGCCAGGCGATTCCGGGTAGTCTTACACCGTAACTCAATCTAACCTCGGGTTAGGCATATTCGTCTTTTACTTAATTTACATATTTACCCTTCATATTTACATGTAAATTATCCACAATTATTTCCATTTAAGTCATGCCCCATTTACCCTCTGAACCATGTTCATAATTTTTAGGCATAAAAATTATACCATTTCATGCTACTAATCATTTACATGATTATGAGCCAAACTATGCCAATAACATGTAACTTAATGTTTTTGCCAACGTTACCCCCGTTATACGTTCGCATAATTTACATAGAACGTTAGGCTTGCAACTTAGCCTAACTCATAAACAAAAGGGAAAAAGAAAGGAGTATGCACCATTCCAACAACATAAAATAATATGGATCTAATTAAACATGTGTCATATAGATTTGGCATAGAATGATGAACTTGCATTTTAGATCCAATTAACATGAATCTTAAGCATATGAACGAGAACTTACATAGAATTACACAAATCCAATTAGGCATGTAAATGTGAACTTGCATTTGAGTTGGATGAAACTAACATAGATCTAAACATATGAGAATGTAGATCTAAACATATAGGCATATATGACTTAGCCTAAAAACTTGTATGTAACATAACATGAAAGAATCACCAAACTTATATATATAACATGATAAGTTCATCACTAAATTAATATTCAACATGATAGGTTCATCACCAATTTAACATACAACATGATACCAATAAATCACAATAGTCTCATAGGCATATATGATAGAATCTTCACAAGAACAGACATGAATCAGCATCACCATTATCTTACAACTAGGCACAGTTCTAGTTTCACTATATTACAAATCATGAATTTTAATTGTTTACATCTAAAAGATAACTGAACCTATAAACAAAAGAAAAATCTTGTTTTCTAGGATCTGTTTTCTAAAACTGAAAAGCTATCCCTTGACGTAGACTATTGATTCTCTAATTTAGATTTGATTCGTAGCTTCTAGCTTGCTTTCTAGTTTGCTTCCTAGTCGGAGAAGAATGGTGGCTATGCTAGGTTAACTATGGACAGCATGGCGGCTCCTTGGAATGAAATTCTATGGTTTAGGGTTGAGGGTTGGGGTTGTTTGTATAGAAGTTTAGATTTATGTGAGTCGTTAGATCAACCTAGGAGCAATCAAAACCGTCCAGACTACCTATGCCTTAGTGACTCAGCAATAAGTCAGAAATCGTCACTGTTTGGATCAGGGCGAGGGGGTCGACACCCCAGTTGACACCCCTCGTGAGGGGTCGGCACCTATGTCGACCCCCTTGGGGGGAGTCGACCCCAATGGGCGAGAATTTCCCGCCCAGCTGATTCACGTGATTTTGAAATTCGAACTGTTTTTGTTTATTTAATTATTTAATTTTCTGTTCAAACATGAAATCTTCTGAACTCCATAACTTCTTCATACGGAGTCCGGTTCATGCAAACTCGGACTCTATCTTAAGCATAATTCCGAGATGAATGCAATGGAGTAACCTGTTTCCCTAAATTCTCACTTTTACAATTAAGTATTCTTTAATTCGTTATGTAAATAAACATAGAAAATACAGGGTGTTACATTCTCCCGTCCTTAAAGGATTTCGTCCCCGAAATCTTCAAGTTAAGAAGAATGTATATCCTACCATCCAATCGTCCAAATACTCAACCATCAAACACCGGCATCCATTGTCCTTAAAAATATTTCTAATGCTTCCACAACTGTATGCATAGTGTGTGTATATGTCTTTGTCTAATGCAAAATCAGGCGGTCTACTGATTCAGTTGACCTCCTTAATGCAAATTATGTCTGTGCCATAAGTCCATTATGTATGCAATTATTCCCAATCATGCTTGAGTACACAATCATCCATACACATGCAACGTCCATATGATAACACTCCAAGTTTCAATCAATATACAAATACACATATGCATATGCAACATGAAAGTGACTGAGCTGATCTAACACCTAATGTGTGTGTATATGCATCCACGAGCAACCACTAGCAACCACTTGCAACTATCAATCATAACATGTTTCAAATACATGCTTACATCCATTAGTTTCTACCTAAGGATAAAGAATAGGACTGAGGAGATATACTTAAAAGATAGATATAAGCATGCATAAACTTATGGAAAAGAGATCAAGGATGTACCCTAAAAAAGAAAAGGGTATGCGGCGCATATCTTGTCCTCAGTCTCCCAAGTCGCGTCTTCTTCAGCGCTACTCCATTGAACTTTAACAAGATTGACTTCACGGTTGCGTAGCTTTTTGACTTCCGTATCCAAGATACGAGTTGGAACTCTTCTCACAGTCGTTTCTCGTTCCACTTCTACTTCCTCTAGTATGCTTGGCTCCACAACTTCCGCAGACTCATGTAAGCACTTTCGAAGCGATAAACATGAAAATCATTATGAACTCTAGCCAGTTTTTCAGGTAGCTCTACTCTGTAAGCCATCGTCCCAATCCTTTCAATGATAGGAAATGGTCCTACAAATCTTGGTGCCAACTTTCCTACGGACCCAAAGCGAATGACATTCCTCAAAGGAGATACTTTAAGGAACACCCTATCTCCAACCTCAAACTCAAGGCAGGACCTTCTTTTTCTGCGTAGGACTTCTGTCTATCTTGGGCAGTTTTTATTCGTCTTCGTATCAAGTCCACCTTTTCCGAAGTTTCTCTGACCATGTATGGCCCAAGTAGGAGCTTGTCTGTAGACTCCCACCAACAAGTTGGTGATCGACATGGTCTTCCATATAAAGCTTTGATAGGTGCCATGCCTATGATGGCTTGGGAGCTATTATTGTAAGCGAATTCCACCAAAGGAAGATGATTCTCCCATGTTCCTCCAAAGTCAAGAATGCACAATCCCAAGAGCTCTTCTAATACTCTGTTCACCCTTTCCGTCTGACCATCGGTTTGGGGGTGATAGGCCGTGCTTAAGCATAGTTGTGTGCCTACTGCCTCTTGCAAACTCCTCCAAAACTCACTCATGAAGATAGGATCTCGATCACTCACTATGCTAGAGGGTATCCCATGGAGTCGAACTATCTCTTTAAGATAAATGGATGCTAAGGACGGGGCAGTCCTTCTACTCTTAACAGGTATAAAGTGAGCGCTTTTAGTGAGCCTGTCCACTATTACCCAAATACTGGTATTGCCCCTTCTTGACCTAGGAAACCCATCAACAAAGTCCATCGAAATGCTATCCAATTTCCACTGTGGGACCTCTAGAGGATGAAGCAGACCACCAGGCTTCTTCTGCTCTACTTTGACTTGCGGGCATATCAAGCACTTAGCGACGAACTCAGCTACATCCCTCTTCATGCCATTCCAGAAGAAAACCCTTTTTATGTCTTTATACATCTTGTCTCCACCTGGGTGTATGGTCAGCTTAGAATGGTGTGCTTCTTCGAGAAACGTTTTTACCAAATCCCTTGCTTGTGGGACGCATAGCCTTCCATCCCATCTTAGCCAACCCTTATCATCGATGGAGTATCTATTGAGGTGACCAGAAGTCTCACCCCTAATTAGCTTATCCATCATATCAACTAGCCGAGGGTCTTCACGTTGTGCAGTTCCTGTTGAGTCCAAAAGAGTAGGCCGCACCTCTAGTGATGCTAACAAACCATGTACAAATTCAGAGGAGGGTCTAAAGTCAAATTTTGCTATGTACTCCAAGCTTTTCCTTTCTACAAAGAGAGGACTTAAGATCAGCTTCTTTCTACTCAAGGCGTCTGCTACTACATTGCCCTTGCCAGGGGTATAGGAAATCTCAAAATCGTATGAGGCCAGAAATTCCATCCATCTTTGTTGTCTTAAGTTAAGATCTTTCTGTGAGAAAAGGTACTTTAACGATTTATGGTCAGTAAACAATTCAAACCTTTCCCCTAGCAGGTAATGACGCCCTGACTTAAGGGTGAAAACAATGGCAGCTAGCTCCAAATCATGAGTTGCGTAGTTCTTCTCATGTACCTTCAATTTCCTTCCCCCATAACAAACTACCTTGCCTTCTTGCATCGAGACAGCACCTAATCCTGTAGTGCATGCGTCTATGCATACGGTAAACATTTTTCTCCCATCAGGCAATGTCAGAACAGGGGCTTTTGTTAGAGCCCTTTTCAAACGTTGGAAAGCAACACCGCAATCCAAATCCCAAGCGAAAGTTAGGTTCAATCTTGTGAGTGTGGTTGAGATTTTCGCAAAGTCTTTAATGAACTTTCAGTAAAAGCCTGCTAGCTCGAGAAAGCTTCATACTTTGGTTGCATTCCGTGGAACCTTCCAATCTTGCACCACAACTACTTTTGCGGGGTCCACAGCTATCCCCTCTTTGGACACCACATGTCCAAGAAACCTTACTTCTTCTCTACAGAAATGACATTTGGAGAATTTGGCTTTTAGCTGATGTGCACGAAGAGTATCCATGACTTCCCTTAAATGCAAAGCATGCTCTTACTCACTTTTCGAGAAAATCAAAATGTCGTCCACGAAGACCACCACAAACTTATTAAGGAACTCCCTGAACACCCTGCTCATTAGGTCAACGAAATAAGCGGGTGCATTTGTCAAGCCGAAAGGCATGACAAGCCATTCAAAGAAACCATCCGGGGTTCTGGACGCGGTCTTATCAATGCTGTCTTCAGCCACTCTTAGCTGATGAAACCTGGTAGCCAGATCTAGTTGGGAGAAAACCGATGCACCTACAAGCTGATCAAACAAGTCGTCTATTCTTGGAAGTGGATGCCTATTCTTCTTGGTCAGCTTGTTTAGCTCCCTATAGTCAACGCATAGGCGAAGGGAACCATCCGTTTTGGTTGCGAATACTACTGGAGCACCCCATTCAGAAATACTCCGCCTTATGAACCCTTTCTCGAGCAGCTCTTTAACTTGCTTGTTGAGCTCTTTCCTCTCCCTTGGAGCCATGTGTCTAACGGGTAGAGCTACGGGTTTTGCATTATCAACAAGGTATATGCGGAAGTCTATCTCCCGCTTCGGAGGTAAGCCCTTCACCTCTACAAATACATCTGAGTATTCACGGACTACTCTAACAAGCTGCAAGTTTTCAACAGATGCATCAAGAGATTCTAGGTAGCTAAGCATAACAGAATTCATGGGATTACAAGAGATTTCGAGAGTGTTACCGAGGCAAGTCATAAGTCTAACCACTCTCTTTTCACAATCGAGGATGACACCATTACTGGATAACCAATCCATGCCTAGAATCAACCCATAGCCCATGAAGCCCAAAACATAGGCATTACATTTAAACCCAATGCTTGTTATAGAAATTTCCAAATCCAAACAAATCATTGACAAATAAGCTGAGCCCTCAATTGGATTTGAAACAACCAAGGGATCCTCTACTATACTGGTGTCTAGGTGCAGAGATTCAACTAAAGCAGTAGATATAAAAGAGTGCGATGCGCCAGAATCAAAGAGTGTACGAACAGGATGATCAAAAAGATAAACTAAACTCTCAACAGAAATATTACTACCTCGTTCTTGCGGAGGTGCTATGAGAGCGTGAACCTGCCCTCCAGAAGTAGATCCAGACCTCTTCCCTTGTCCTTGCTTTCTTGGGCAGTCCTTAGCTATGTGTCCTGTCTCGCCACACTGAAAACAACCAGCCATATTCCTCTTCTTCTTTCTGCAGTCGTTAATCAGATGTCCAGGAATGCCACAAAAATTACACTTCCTCTTGTCACGGGGTTTGTTGTTCTTCCTGCCCTTCTTTGAATTTGTCTTCTTATTCTGTGATCCCTCCACTTTCTTATCTTGAGGTACTTCCGTACCTTTGCCTCTTTCTTGCCATCCTTGTCTTCCTCCTACAACAGTGCCATGTCCACCAGTCTCTTATAAGTCGCACCCATAGGTATATGGGACATAGATAGCTGTGTAGTGGCTCATTCAACCCTTTAACAAAATGGAGAGCCTTCTTATGGGGAGTGTTCACTAACTCCAGTCTGAATCTAGCCAGTTGGTTGAATTGGTTGACGTATTCCGTGACCGACATACTTCGCTATTTGAGAGCTAAGAACTTCTCCATCTGTAGGCTTCATTCAGCTTGTAAGAGGAATTTAGTTTCAAACCTCATTCTGAAATCCTCCGAAGTTTCAACTGGTCTCTCAGCATTAGTAACTTCCCACCAATAAGAGGCTTTGTCTTTAAGCAACCATACGGCCAACTGTATCTTCTGCGTGTCATCCACTTCGAAGATAACAAACAAATCCTCAGTTTCTTTGAGCCAGTTTCTTGCTTTCACGAATGATTCAGTCCCTTTAAAGTTCTTTCCACCCATGGCTTGAAAGTCTTTGCATATCATTGAGAAAGCATTTGCACGAGGAGGAGGAGGAGGAACAGATGCAACTGGGGGAGGAGGAAAGTCTGTTGTGCCTGCGTCATTAGCCCTAGCCTCCAGGCACCTTCTGAACCGGCCAGGTACCGATACGCCCTCTGGAAAGTTAAGATCCCCAGACATGCTGAAATGAAAAAAAGAAAATTTTATAAAAAAAAATGATAGAAAGATAGTGCATATGGCTTTGGGGATTATGCCTTTTAAAATAAAAACAACACTTTTTCTTGAAAAAAGCTTCTTTAAATTTCTTTTGAAAATAAGTTTCCAAAATTTTTATCTGATCTGGCAACCATCAGCTCTGATACCAAGTGAAACACCCCACCTTCGTTAAGTTCACTAACAAAGGGAATGCCTTAACTTCGGTGGAGCATTATAGGTAAAAGATACAGATAATTTACAAGACAGACATATAAATAGCGGAAAAACTAAATTTATTTCATAAGTACGTGGTTCAATCAAAATATAACAACAACTATCTCAAACCAACTTCCAAATCATTACAACAATATCTATGTCTTGATTAAAACATAAAGAAGCATAAAATAAAAATAAGGTAGCATAAATCCCCAATCAGAGTGTATCCAAAACCATAGCCCAAGGAAAGAGAATCCAAGCAATACATCTACTCTCTTCAAGTTGGAAATGGTCCAAACTAAGCTAAAGTATTCCCTCCCTGCGGACCTAGGGGGGAACGGAAGAAAAGAAAACGAAAGAAAAATGGGTTAGACATGAGTCTGGTAAGTCCAGTGATTATTTAGCATGTAAACAGGAAAAAGGACCATGACATGAATAAACTAAACCTAGGATAGCACCCTAGAAATAAGATAATAAAGCTGAATATGCTATCGCACTCATTACTATTTCTCTGCACCCACTTACAAGTGTTTCAACTAGCACCATGTGTTCAATATAAATGATCTCCTTTATCTATCGGCTCCTACTCGTATACGTTTACCACTTGTGTCATTCGACCCCGCTTGATTGTAGATACCTGTGTTGGTCCCACCATGGGGTGTATCAAATCCTATGGTGGCAACCCGACATAATTCAAGATGAACAGTGTATACCTACTGATGCCCAGTGCCTGCTTTTTCCACTTCGGAGTACGTACACGCCCGCAGTCCGTCGGAACCTACACTAACGCACCACCTGTTGTTGTTTTGACCGCTTATAATCAGCCCAGTAATCGTGCCCCACCTGCCTAGTTCAGGGTACCATGATACATCTTTGTGGGTTACTACTGAAATGGGTCCCCGTTACTAGGGTTTCCTAATCAACATGTTAAAATGGTTAAGTGTTCTCAAATTAACCTAACCCCACCCATCAGTTTAGTTAACATGTTGTATTGGTTAAGTGTTTCCTAAATTAACTTAACCCTACCATTCCTGTCTTAGCTTTAATTCATTCATTAAAGCACTAACCACTCACATTAGATATATACTATTGCGGTCGCTGGATGTGCCGGTCGGTTCTGGGCAGTCTTACACCGAAACTCAATCTAACCTCGGGTTCTTTTGGGCTTAATGCGCTAACCTCTCACATTAGATCTATATTGTTACGGTTGATGGATGTGCTGGGTGATTCCAGGCAATCTTACACCGTAACTCAATCTAACCTCGGGTTAGGCATATTCGTCTTTTACTTAATTTACATATTTGCCCTTCATATTTATATGTAAATTATCCACAATTATTGCCATTCAAGTCATGCCCCATTTACCCTCTAAACCATGTTCATAATTTTTAGGTATATAAATTATACCATTTCATGCTACTAATCATTTACATGATTATGAGCCAAACTATGCCAATAACATGTAACTTAATGTTTTTGCCAACGTTACCCCCGTTATACGTTCGCATAATTTACATAGAACGTTAGGCTCGCAACTTAGCCTAACTCATAAACAAAAGTGAAAAAGAAAGGAGTATGCACCATTCCAACAACATAAAATAATATAGATCTAACTAAACATGTGTCATATAAATTTCGCATAGAACAATGAACTTGCATTTTGGATCCAATTAACATGAATCTTAAGCATATGAATGGGAACTTACATAGAATTACACAAATCCAATTAGGCATGTAAATGTGAACTTGCATTTGAGTTGGATCAAACTAACATAAATCTAAACATATGAGAATGCAGATCTAAACATATAGGCATATATGACTTAGCCTAAAAACTTGTATGTAACATAACATGAAAGAATCACCAAAATTATATATATAACATGATAAGTTCATCGCTAAATTAATATTCAACATGATAGGTTCATCACCAATTTAACATACAACATGATAAGTCCAATAAACCACAATAGTCTCATAGGCATCTATGATAGAATCGTCACAAGAATAGACATGAATCAGCATCACCATTATCTTACAACTAGGCATAGTTCTAGTTTCACTATATTACAAATCATGAATTTTAATTGTTTACATCTAAAGGATGACTGAACTTACAAACAAAAGAAAAAACTTGTTTTCTGGGATCTATTTTCTGAAACTGAAAAGTTATCCCTTGACGTAGACTATCGATTCTCTAATTTAGATTTGATTCGTAGCTTCTAACTTGCTTTCTAGTTTGCTTCCTAGTTGGAGAAGAATGGTGGCTATGCTAGGTTGACTATGGATAGCATGGCGGCTCTTTGAAATAAAATTGTGTGTTTTAGGGTTGAGGGTTGGGGTTGTTTATATAGAAGTTTAGATTTATGTGAGCCGTTAGCTCAATCTTGGAGCAATCAGAACCGTCCAGACTAGATAGAGCTATCCAGAAATCACCACCTATGCCCTAGTGACTCAGCAACAAGTCAGGAATCATCACTGTTTAGATCTGGGCGAGGTGGTCGACCCCTACGGGGGTTTCGACACCCCAGTCGATACCCCTCTTGGGGGGTCGACACCAATGTCGACCCCCCTGGGGGAGTCGACCCCTATGGGCGGGAGTTTTCCCTCCCAGCTGATTCATGTGATTTTGAAATTCGAACTGTTTTTGTTTATTTAATTTTCTGTTTAAACATGAAATCTTCTGAACTCCATAACTTCTTTTTACGGAGTCTGATTCATGCAAACTCAGAATCTATCTTAAGAACAATTCCGAGGCGATCGCAATAGCGTAACCCGTTTCCCTAATTCTCACTTTTACAATTAATTTTTTTTTAATTCGTTACTTAAATAAACATAGAAAATACAGGGTGTTACAGGAAGTTTATATCGATTTGTTTTCCATGAAGATTCCATTGTTAATGGAATGTGACTTTGGGTTATCGTGAATGGTATCTTTAATAATACTATTCTCAGACCCCACAGAGTTAAGAAAATCAGAAACTAATTGGAGATCAGTTAAGTTGAATGGTTTACTGGGTATTGATTTGATGTTGGTTTCTGTCTTCGGGGTTAATAATTAGGGAATTGTTCACTTGCTAATTTACGGTTAAAGGATGATGGAATTGACTATGATTTTGGGTTTATATTGAACCGTGTTTTAGATAACATTGGTTCTTTAACCCAGTTAAAGACAGGATATGATTTCCCAAGTTAAACAATCCTTAATATTGATTTTTGGGAAGATTAAAACCAAGTGTAGTTTTAATGAATCTTTAATTAGATTGAAATGATCGAGAATGGAGTATCACCAGTTTTGCTCTAGGCGATAGTTAAACCTTTAATTAGATTTGAACCTGAAATGGTAATTGAATTTACCGATAACACCGTGGTGTTAGATATGAAGTATTACCAGTTTTGCTTCTTGGGATGAATAGGTTGGGATTGGGAAATTTAACAAATGACTACTTCGGTAAGGTGCATTAATCCCGATTAGTTTGGATAAACCATAATCTTGTTTAAATTGAAATCCAAAAGAAGATTAAAGAATAAATTTAGAGAATTTATCTTTGATAAAATTAATGGGAACCTTTCCCAATGTATAAGAATATTTGAATAAAGGAATATTCTGGATTGGAATGAGGCGTATGTTGTGTTTTTATAGTACTTGTTTATTATATACGCGAGTTATTTAGAAAGACCGGGTTTATCCCATTCTGAATAACTGATTCGACGATGTGTCGAGGATGAAGACGGTGGTTGAAGACCGGAGGTCTTCACATCGTTTGGATGATTACTGATGTCTTGATTGAGCTGTACACCCAAGACAAGGTAATAAGTGGTGATCGTCCAGACGTACTTGGAGATCGACGGATATGCGAGGGCCTCTCCCCTGAATTGGACATATGGGGGGAATAAGGTGCCTCCGGTTTCATTCAGACCCAGAACGAACTTGTAAATGGATGTGTCTCTGACATCGGATTTCATTCTATGTGATTGATAGACATCGGTTGCATAGCGTGAATTGCCTGTGTGGCATGCTGAGATGCAAATGATCAAGGCTTTTGTTGAAAAGCAGAGTCTTGTGGTTGATGGTCAAATCACGGCTTTAATATAGCATAGCTTTGTGTAGCGTTAATTCGCGAGCCTCACACCTCGGTGTGAACCAGAAACGGGAGAAGGATCTAGGGAGGGCATGTGTTTCCTTCTAGCTAGGAGTGGTGTTAGCGTTTTGCAAGCCCTGAAGTTTTACTTATGTGGATGATGGATAGCGAGGCACCTCGGTTATATCGATCATTCCGGGACCAATGGATTGTCTTTATACAGACCAGATTTACGCCCCATAGGGCGGGGAAACGCAGTGTTCAGGCATTTTAACCCACATCGAGTGGACCGGCCCTGTGGCTCCTAAGGGTCAATGCGTTCTGATCTTGAGACATGGGCTAGAGCGTATCGAAGCGGTAAGGACGATTCCTTGCCTTGGTTCATAGATGGAAATCTAGCTTCCAATACGTGAATTTTCGATTTTGATTGTAGAGCCTCGTATTGGCGACATGATATATGGTACCCATGCCGCCTATGATTGATACATTTATATTTAAAGTTGTTTTCTTCACTTATAGTAATAATAAAAGATGAAATTTACGTAACAATCATTCTTTGGCTATTATAAGGTAAAACCCTATCCTCCAGCTTGCGTTGCATTGTGTGATGGGACCTGGGTCTTATAATAGCTTCATTGTTCTTTATTTAGCATTGTGTTGTTTGTTTTATGCACTGGTATTTTTGGGGGAAACCTGTTCCGTGTTATACGGCGTGGTCCCTTGATTTACCTAACTTTAAAATAAAGATTAATAACTGTTTTAGTTCTCACACCAGTCACATGACTGACCTGGAGTTTATTGTTTTAACCTAAACTCTGGGTGCCACTATTTTGCACACGGGCAGCTAGTACTTTTGGTTTTGCATATTTATATTCACAGGTACTGGTATACAGCTGGAATGATTTTCGGAAAGCTCTGTATCCGTATATTCTTTTCAATTGTATTTTGTATTATTTTCCGCTGCTATGTAATGTATTGTAAATCTCTGATATTTAATAAATGTGTAATATTTATTCATACTCTGTTTATTCTTGTATTCTGATGAAATTGTTGTAATAAGCAATGAAATGTTCTTCTGTTTGTGTTCCGATTCGTCATGTTCTCAAAGTCAATCCGGGCTTTCCTTTTCAGGGAGGTTCGGGTCATCTCACGTGCCCCTAACCCCTACCTAGTTCGGGGTCCCTCTTTGGATACCAGTATGGGTTACTGACTGATACAGGTCCCACACAACAAACGATACAAGCCACCCCCTAGGCTTGCATCCCCACTACTGGGATTTTGACAGGATATGCTTAACAGATTAACAAGCCCACATAACCCCAACATATAAAACAAGTTAAGGTTGTCTAGTTCGTATAACCCCCCACAGATTTACTTAACCCCTCATCAATTCAAACAAGCTTACTTAATCCTTACACAATTTGACAGGTTCATATAACCCCCACAGATTTAAATAAGTTAAGTGTGATGGCCCGCCCCGCACCAGCAGACATTTCCAATGAAATGTGTTGTGCCAATGTCCAAGCAGCACGGGACGGTCGTCAAAGGAAAAGAAAGAAGACGATGCATCATCAAAGAGCCTGTAGTATATCTCGTAGCACATGGAACAAAATATAATAATAACATAACTTGATATAAAACAGGCGAGACAGTGCATAAGCTGAAAACTAAACCATCATAGCAACGGAAAGATTCAAAATATAGCTTATGATCTAAACCATCATTATTTCAACTTTTAAAACTATCTCTAAAGCAAAATAGGAAGGTACACTACTAATGCCCAAAGTAGTGACCAGCAACAACACAGGGATAATATATGGGAACAATACGTGTAAGCCTCCTGCTCGTCTCCGGACAGCTACTCGTGCATAACCAGCTTACATGTCTCTAGTCTGCTCGTTTAGGAGCACCCAGAGTAATAAGAAGAGACATAAAACTTTGGGTTAGACAAAAGTTCGGTATGAGCGATAAGCAGCAAAAACAGAACAATAACAGGTATACATAACCATACCTGAACTTAGACCTGCAATCAAAGTGTTAGCACAACAAGATGTACAATACACTAAGGTAACACTAACGCATGGTGTGAAAATAATGGGGAGGGGGTGTGCATGTCATGGTGATAACAAACATCAAACATAGCAATCATCCTCATATCTCTCACTCGGTGTGTAAAGCATACAATATTTACCACTTTGATTACCCAGTTCTTTGTTACGATCACTCTTCCCTATGGAGTCATAACGGCTCCACTGCACTTATCCATAAGCACTAATACTTTGCTATGTCCACTCTGCCCCAGGGAGTCATGACAACTCCACTGCACCGGCACATAGCCCTGCTATGATCACTTTGCCCCATGGAGTCATGACAACCCCACTGCACCGATCCATAGCCAATATCTGTCTCTTAGTGGTGAGTCAAAGCTATAGACATCGATAACCCCTTTGCCCACGTCCCGCAGCAAAGTCCAACTCATGAAGTTAGCTCGTTGGTTCCCATCCGGATCCTGAGTACTCACTTCCTATTTGGACTACCTTTGCATCTCGGGTTTTGGTCATCATCACGTGTAACGACCCACATTCTATGCATCGGAGGATCATAGAATATTTATTTCTTTTTCGTGTGAAGTCTTATGGTCGTGTTGCTTTGGGGAACGGCTATTGGGGTCATTTCCCATGTTCACAATTTTTGCCGAATTTTATATGACTGTTTTGCCCCTAGCTGATCTTGTTTCGGCCATAACCTTTGATTGGTAAGGAATTTTGACTTGAAACCATTCCATTGGATCCGAATGATGGTTTACTTTTCCGTAGAGTGGTAACATTAGCCAAACGGAATTACCGTTTGGGAGATATGACTGAAACAAGGTTTAGTAGGTGAAAAACAACTTAACCGGGCCTAATTAGGGTGATTAGCAAGAGGGCCCATAACCCATTTCAGGATTAGGGTTATGGGAAGGCTGAGAACAGTTGGGAAACAAATTTTATTTCATTTTTCAACCGCCTAAAACATTTCTCTAACCCTAGACATGGCCTCCACCTTCTAATTTCATCTGAATCGCTCCTAATCACTTTCTAATTGAAGATTAAGCGAAGCTACGTCAAATCAAGGGGAAATAACACCAAATCAGAGTTGGAGCTACTGTGTTGCATTAGAATTCGATCCAAAACAGATAATATTTCAGATCTATAGTTTGTTTGTGGCCAAGGTGAGTGATTTGCATCGTTTTTCACTAATTACGGCTAATTAGGGGTGATTAGTGATAATTAGCGAAATTATTTGTAATTAAATTCTAGAAAAATTTGTAAAGTTCTAAAATATTATTTTAGGGCTTTGTTAGAAATTTGGGTTAATTTGGATAAATTTTGCTAATCCTATCATTAGTTGTGCTTAAACATGATTAAGGGGAAAAACATGGTTTTGGGTATGTTTGATCCGTATTGACATATCATATTGTTGTTTTGGTGTTTGTGGTTGATTATACATGTTGCTATGACTGTATGGTATGCTTTATGATTGATAAAAAAGTTAGAATGGCCGAAAACGCCGTCGTATGGCGTAAAACATTCGCTGGAAGAGTTGCAGGAAATTGTGCAGGAACCGGATCGGATTGCCCTACCACACCTCCATCGTGAGGATGATCACGAACACTCACACCCCGACCGTGAGGAAGGATCACGAACCCCGCACCCTGAGCGTGAGGAATGATCACGAACCACATACCCCGACCGTGAGGAAGGATCACGAACCCCACACTCCGATCATGAGGATGATCATGAACCCTCATACCCCGACCGTGAGGAATAGGCCGAACCCTAGGATGGCGAGCAGCGAGCCATGATCTGAAGCTTGGAGACATGATCATGAGTCATGAACCGAACCACCAGGATGAAGGCCACGAACTGGGAGAAAGGCCACGAACCGAACTCACCATCACAACCCGAGTATGGGTCACGAGTGGACCCCACGACCAACGAGCAGGACCCACGAACCATGCGAGTCACTAACCGTGCATATTTGAACTGAAGTATGGACATGAATGGAAGCTTGGAGCTACGAACCGAACCGAACGGAGATCGAATGGGAATGACGACCAAAACCCGAGATGCAAAGGTAGTCTAAGTGAGAAGTTATAGCTCAGGATCCAGATGGGAACTAACGAGTAAACCTCATGATTGGGATTTTCTGTGGGATGTGTGCAAAGGGGTTACGATACCTATAATTTTGGTTCACCACTGAGAGACGGATTAGGGGCTAGTAGTGATAGTTATACCGGGTTGGACTCCGTCATGGCATAAAGGATTACGTGAACAGAGTAATGGGTATCGTATGTTTTACGCACTGAGTGAGAGATGTGAGGATAGTTGCTATGTTTGATTTGTTTGCTATCTCTATGACATGCACACCCCCTCCCCTGTATCCTTTCACCATATGTTAGTGTTACCTTAGAGTATTGTACATCTTGTTGTGCTGACTCTTTGGTTGCAGGTCCAGGTTTAGGTATGATTGGATTATACCTGTTATTGTTCTGTTTTGTTGCTTATCGCTCATACTAGACTTTTGTCTGACCCAGAGTTTTATGTCTCTTCTTATTACTCTGGGTACTCCTAAACGAGCAGACTAGAGACAGGTTAGGTGGTATGCACAAGTAGCTGATCCGGAGACGAGCAGGAGGCTCCCACATATTATTAGCATATATTCTCCCTGTGTTGTTGTTGGTCACTATGTAGGCATTAGTAGTGTACCTTTTCTTTCTTTTTGCTTTATAGACAGTTATTTGAAGTTGTAATAAGGATGTTGGATCATAAGCTGTATTTTGGATTTCTGCTGCTATGATGGTTTAAGTTTTCAGCTTATGCACTGTCTCGCTTGTTTTATGTCGAAGTTATGTTATTGTTATATTTTATTCCATGCGCTGTGAGATATACTACAGGTTCCTTTGTTGGTTCATAGCTTCGAATTACTTTCTTCTCTTTTCTTTTCTTTTGACGACCGTCCCATTCTAGTTGGACATCGGTACAGTGCATTTCGAAGGAAATGTCGGCTGGTGCGGGGCGGGCCGTCACATTTGGTATCAGAGCTCTAGGTTGTGTGGTTAACCTAGGGTGTAACAACCCGTATTTATATAACGCGTAATAACCATAAATCAGGCAGGATTAATTTTTAAAATAAGAATCAAGGGAAAGGGTTTACGTCATTGCGTTCGTCTCAAAATTCTTCTTGGAAACAAGTCCGAGTTTTCGAAAATCAAAGTCCGTATGACCAAGTTATGACCTTTCGAAGTTTTCAGAAGTTTTCAAGTTCAAAACAACTCAGAATTCGAATTCAAAATTCGAATTTCAAACCTCAGAATGGACTGGGCAGGAAATTTCCCGCCCAGGACAAGGTTGACCTGGGGATCGACTATGTAGTCGACCTGCCCAGGACCAGGTCGACCATAGTGTCGACCTGGGGGTCGACCTGGTGGCCGAGCCCACTTTTGAAGCTGGATTCACTTTGATGTTTCTGGCTTCGTTTCTATCTACATTCGTTGACCTACCCCTATATATACAGCCCCTAACACTAGTCTCTCTACTCAAAATTCTTTCTGACCTTATGCTGCTCTAATTCTGGTTGAAAAGTTAGAGAAAGGGACTACTTCTACGTCGAAACTACATTGCTGATTTGGGGATTTCTGTTAGAACTTGACTAAGCATATAAAGATTCAACATCGACTCTCTTTTTCTAATTCTCGAACCACGATCTGTTAGCCCCAGTTATTTTTAGATTTAAACTGTAAATGTAATATGAATATGTTGTAAATTGAAATTGGACCTATGTATGATGACTGTTTTACATCCATTCTTGTTCATCTTGGATCTTGACTCTGGGATATATTACTATGACATTGATTTGGGGCCTATTCATGTTGTAAATCAAAAAGAAAAACCCCTCATATTATCATGTTGAATCTGCTATTAGTCACAAGTTTATGACTATCACCTTATGTCAATCGTTACCATGACTATACTATCACCTTATGTCAATCGTTTACCATGACTATACTATCACCTTATGACAACTGTTATCTTGACTAGTACCTTATTTTGCTAGATTTGGAATCTTTATGTTTGAGGCCAATATTCCATATGCCAGTAATGTTATAATCATTTATCTCAAGTCATACCATGCTATGCTAGAAATCACTTCTACCACCTTATACCCGTCCCTTTTTATGTTATTCCCTAATTAGAATTATTTGTATCGATTCTAGCTTATGTGCGATGGGAATACGATTTGGGTAGATTAGGTAAATCATAAATTGGCTTTGAACATGAACGTTATTATAACTTGAACCTGGATATGGACATGAACTTGACATGATTTGACATGAAACATGACATGAAAACTTGAACGTGGGCATGACAATTAGATAAACTTGAAAATGGCCAACTCGAGGTTGGTTTGAGTTTGCAGTGTTAATCTGCCCGGAACCGCCCGGCAAATCCAGTGACTGCAAACAATAGGATCCAATGTGGGTAGTTGGTAATATCGCACGAAAAACCCGAGGTTAGACTATGTTGTGGTGTAAATCTGCCCGGAACCGCCAGGCAAATCCAGTGACCACAACAGTTAGTCTAATGTGAGAGGTTGGGGTGCATTAATGAATTAATGCCACATGATAGGGTTAAGTCATGAACCACTTGAATATACTTAACCAACTTGACATGATGATTTGATAGGGTTAAGTCATGAACCGCTTGAACACACTTAACAAACTTGATAAATGATTTGGATAGGGTTAAGTCACGAATTTGAATGACAACACTTAACCCATTAGAAACCCTAGTTACGCGGTCCTTTTCAGCAGTAACCCACTTAGATGTATCACGATACCCTGGGACTAGGCGGGGTGGGGCACGATTACTGGGTTGATTGTAAGCGACCAGAACGACAGCTGAGTAGGTGCGCCATTGTTGGTTCAGGCGGACTATGGTCGTGCACGTAGTCCGGAGTTGAAAAAGCAGGCATTGGGCACCCGTAGTTTTACACTGGGCGTGCTTGATTCGTGTTGGTGGTTGGCACCATAGGGCTTGATACACCCTATGGTGGACCTAGCACAGGTAACTACATTTCAGGATAGGGTCGTATGACACAGACGCATGACGAGCTTGAACTTGTAGGGAGCCGATCGATTAGTAGATCGTACCATAGGACCCCGTAATGGGTCACTTCATGATACTGGGCCAAGGGATCATTTCATGATTAATACTTGACATGGGTTAGAACACTAGTACAGTTGGTGCAGCGAACCTTGAATATGCGATGCTACACTTGACTTATCTTGTTATCTTAGTTATCATATCAGTCCTGTTATCATCCTTATGTTTAATTCCAGTTTTCACATGTCATACTACCTTTACTAGTTTTTATACAGAAAGTCACTGGGGCTTACCAGTCTTATGACTGACCCTTTTTCCTTTCGCCTCTTTTTCTTTCGTTTCCCCCCTGGTTCTCAGGGAGGAAACACTAGCTCTTAGCTTGGATTTAGCTTGCTTTCTGACAGCTCATGTACAGTTTGGTCTTGAGCTATGCTATGGTTGCTTCTGCTATTTATGGGGAATAATTTACTTTTTGTTATCTTAAGTTTATGCTTCTTTATTTGGAACTTGATGTAATGGAATAATTTGTACCTTGGATATATGGGGTTTTGACTCTTTTCTTGAAAGTAATAAAAATTTGGTTTTTAATTTCTACCGCTGCTTTATTTATGTTCTGCCTTGTGATATCTCTGTGTATGTTTACCTAGATAATACTCCACCAAAACTAGTGCATTCCCTTTGTGAGTGACCCTAGCGGAGGTGGGGTGTTACATTTGGTATCAGAGCAGAAGGTTACCAGGCTGGGCAAAAGTTTAAAAAACCTTCTGAAACTATTTTCAAAACCATTTATAAAGAAGCATTTTTTAAGAAAAGTTTTATGTTTAAAAAGGCTATTCCCCAAAAGCCATTAGCACTTCCCTTTGTTTCCTCGTTTGAATCTTTTTCTTTTCATTTTTCAGCATGGCTGGTCTTAACCTGCCTGAGGGAATACCCGTGCCTGGATGGTTCCGAAGGTACTTAGAAGCCAGGGCCAATGGCGCGGGCCCGGCAGACATCCCTCCTCCTCCTCCCCCAGTGGCCGCGTTTCCTCCTCCTCCTGGTACCGCCTTTGCCAAAATAAGCAAAGACTTTAAAGCAATGGGCGGCAAGAACTATGTTGGAAATGAAAACTTTGTTGAGGCACGAAACTGGCTAAAGGAGACGGAAGACTTGTTCATTATCTTTGATATGGAGGACCATAGGAAAGTTTAGTTGGCAGCATGGTTATTGAAAGAGGAAGCTGCATTTTGGTGGGAAGTCACCAACGCTACCAGGCCAGTTGAGACTTGGGCAGACTTTAGAGAGAGGTTTGGGCTTAAATTCTTATCGTCAGCAGAAGAGAACCTTCAGATGGAGAGGTTCCTAGCACTAAAGCAAGGGGACATGTCTGTTAGGGAGTACGTGAATAAGTTTAATCATCTTGCTCAGTTCGGTTTGGATTTGGTGAACACAGCCCAGAAGAAGGCTGTACGCTTTGCTCGAGGATTGAACGAGCCACTACACAGTTTGGCCATAACTCATATACCCATGGGGGCGACCTTTGAAAGCTTGGTGGATATGGATTTACTTCATGAGGAAGACAAGAATAGCAAGGAGGAGGTTAAGCCTAATGAGACTCAGAATAAGAGAGTTGACTCCAAGAAGGGGGGCAACAAGAATAACAAGAGCAACAACAAACCATGTGAGACGAGGAAGTGCAACTTCTGTGGTATTACTGGACATCTAGCTAAAGACTATAGAAAGAAGAAGATGAAGTCTGGTGAATGCTTTCATTGTGGAGATACTGGACACATCAGCAAGGATTGCCCTAAGAAGCAAGGGCAAGGGCAGACCCAACGAGCAGGAACTTCTGGAGGGCAGTTGCATGATCTCAACACCACTCCAGTTCTTGACCGAGGTAGTAATATTTCCTTAGAAAGCCTTGTTTACATTTCTGACTTTCCTGTTCGAAGCTTATTTGACTCCGGCGCATCGCATACTTTTATTTCTTCTGATATTGTTGAAAATCTGCACCTAAGTACTAGTCTGGTTGAGGATCCCATTATAGTTTCAAATCCAATTGGGGGCTCCGCCCATTTATCTATGATGTGTGTGGATTTGAGGATCTCTATCTTAAGTGTAGAATTCACGTGTAATGCTTATGTTCTCGGATTTATGGGATATGGTTTGATCCTAGGTATGGATTGGATGGCCAATTATGGAGCCATCCTTGTTTATGAACGAAGGGTAGTGAGGCTCATGACTCGCCTTGGTAATACCCTTGAAATTTCTTGTAACCCTAAGGGTTCGGTCATGTTGTGTTATCTTGAATCCCTTGACTCGTCCGACGATAATTTGCAATCTGTAAGAGTGGTCCGAGAATATCCATATGTCTTTGATGAGGTGAGGGGGTTACCTCCTAAACGCGAGATAGACTTCCGAATTTATCTTGTTGATAATGCCAAGCCAGTTTCATTGCCCGTTAGGCACATGGCCCCGCGAGAAAGAAGAGAGCTCAGTAAACAAGTTAACGAGTTGCTTGAGAAAAAATTCATAAGACAAAGCATTTCTGAATGGGGTGCTCCAGTGGTATTCGCTACTAAGGCGGATGGATCGCTTCGTCTGTGCGTGGATTATCATGAGTTAAACAAGCTGACAAAGAAGAATAGGCACCCACTACCAAGAATCGACGATTTGTTTGACCAGCTTGTGGGAGCATCTATTTTCTCTCAACTCGATCTAGCCACAGGATTCCATCAGCTTAGAGTGGCTGAGGATAGCATTGAAAAAACTGCATTTAGGACTCCAGATGGGTTCTTCGAATGGCTCGTCATGCCGTTTGGGTTAACAAATGCACCCGCATACTTTGTGGATTTGACGAGTAGGGTGTTTCAGGAGTTCCTTAACAAGTTTGTGGTAGTTTTCGTGGATGATATTTTGATCTTCTCAAAAGATGAAGAAGAGCATGCTAGACATCTCAAGGAGGTCATGGAAACACTTAGAGCACACCAGTTAAAGGCTAAGTTCTCCAAATGCCATTTTTGGAGGAAGGAAGTTCGGTTCCTTGGACATGTAGTTTCTAAGCAAGGCATAGCCATGGACCCCGCAAAGGTAGTTGCGGTACAGGACTGAAAAATTCCTAAGAATGCAACGGAGGTGAGGAGCTTTCTCGGTTTGGCGGGCTACTACAGGAAGTTCATTAAGGACTTCGCTAAGATTTCAGTCCCTCTTACTAAGTTAACAAAGAAGAACCTAGCTTTTGCATGGGACATAGAGTGTGACGCTGCTTTTCAGAGACTCAAGAGAGCCTCACCACAGCTCCAGTTTTGGCATTACCCGATGGAGGTAAGATGTTTACCATGTACACAGATGCGTGCGGCACGGGATTAGGCGTTGTCCTAATGCAAGAGGGAAGAGTAATATGCTACGGGGGCAGACAACTTAAAGTTCATGAGAAAAACTATCCCACTCATGACTTGGAGTTGGCCGCGATTGTTTTTGCACTTAAAGCTTGGCGCCATTATCTTCTAGGAGAGAGGTTCGAGCTGTATACCGACCACAAATCGCTTAAGTACCTCTTCTCACAGAAATATTTGAATCTAAGACAACAGCGGTGGATGGAGTTCTTGGCATCATATGACTTCGATATAGCTTATACCCCTGGCTAGGGTAACGTGGTGGCGGACACACTAAGTAGAAAAAGGTTGACATTGAGCCCCTTGTTTGTTGAAAGGAAAAGCCTTGAGTTTATAGCAACCTTTGATTTTACACCTGCTGTTGAGTCATTGACTGCTACGTTTGCATCTCTTGAGTTAAGACCTACACTTCTAGATCAAGTAGGGACTTCACAGAAGGAAGACCCACAGATAGTCGAAATCATGGACAAGCTGATTAGTGATGAGATGTCAAGTCACCTCAGTAGGTATGCCATAGATGAAAAGGGATGGCTAAGGCGCGATGGAAGTCTATGTGTCCCACAAGTGGGAGACCTAGTAAGGAAAGTTCTCGAAGAGGCGCATCACTCGAAGATAACTATACATCCCGGAGGGGATAAGATGTACAGGGTTATGAAACGCATTTTCTTTTGGGCTGGAATGAAAAAGGATGTGGCAGAGTTCATTTCGAAGTGCATGGTGTGCTAACAAGTAAAGGCCGAGTCGAAGATGCCTGGTAGGCTATTACATCCTTTGGAGGTTCCGCAATGGAAATGGGAGAGTATCTCGATGGATTTCGTGGATGGACTGCCTAGGTCAAGAAAGGGAAATACCAGCATATGGGTCATAGTTGATAGACTCACGAAAAGTGCTCACTTCATTCCGGTGAAAAGCAAGAGGACCGCATCAGGGCTAGCGTCTATTTACCTTCGAGAGATAGTACGGTTGCATGGAGTTCCTTCTAGTATATTTAGTGATCGTGACCCGATTTTCACTAGCCAGTTTTAGAATAGTCTGCAAGAAGCAATGGGTACACGACTGAATTTAAGCACGGCCTATCACCCACAGACGGATGGACAAACCGAAAGGGTAAATAGAGTACTAGAAGATCTCCTGAGGCTATGCATTCTTGACTTTGGTGGTACTTGGGAAGACCATCTTCCTCTCGTGGAGTTTGCATATAATAACAGTTACCAAGCTAGCATCGGAATGGCACCGTTCGAAGCCCTGTATGGAAGACCATGCAAATCGCCAACTTGTTGGTGGGAGACAACAGACAGGCTTATACTTGGCCCTGACATGATAAGAGACACTTCTGAGAAGGTTGAATTGATACGAAGACAGATGAAAACGGCCCAAGATAGACAGAAATCTTATGTGGACCAGAGAAGGACAGACCTAGAATTCGAAGTCGGAGATATGGTCTTTATAAAATTTTCTTCGTTACGCAATGTAGTTCCTTTTGGAGCAGTTGGAAAGCTAGCACCAAGGTTCATAGGACCGTTCCCTATCACTGAGAGGATTGGACGGATGGCCTATAAGGTAGACTTACACGAGAAGCTGGCTGGGGTGCATAATGTCTTTCACGTCTCGCATCTCCAGAAGTGCTTGCATGAGTCAGCCGAAGTGGTTGAGCCAAGCATCCTTGAAGACGTAGAAGAGGAAAAAGAAGCAACATTGAGGCGAGTTCCAACTCGTATCTTAGGAACGGAGATTAAGAAGCTAAGGAATCGAGAAGTCAAACTAGTTAAAGTGCAGTGGAGTGAAGCCCAAGAAGACGCAACTTGGGAAACCGAAGAGATGATACGCGCGCTTTACCCATTTCTTTTTGAGGGTACATTTTCAATCTCTTTTTCCTATAAACTTGAAGGCCTTTTCATATCATGCACCTACTACCTACGTTTGTCTTGTTATCTTCTCGATCTTATCTTGAGAACCTTAGGTAAAACCATATGGATGTAAACATGTGATTGAAACATGTTATGGTTGATGTTTGCAAATGGTTGCAAGTGGTTGCTAGTGGATGCATGACACACATTAGGCACTAGATCGGCTCAGTCACATTTTCATGTTGCATATGCATGAGTGCTTATACTTGTACATGGATGGAACTTGTTATGCTATCACTTGGATGTTGCATATGAATGATTGTTTGTGCACTCATGTAAAGATTATAAACTGTGTTAGGAATTTGCATACATGTTGGATTCATTACACTAACATATTTTGCATTAAGGAGGTTTACTGAATCAGTAACCGCTTGATCTTTTGCATTAGATAAGTACATATACACACACTTTCTGCATATGTTCATACAGCACTAGAAATCTTTTAAGGACAATGGTTGCCTGTGGATGATTCTTTGAGTAGATGGATGATGGATGGTAGGACACATCCTCCCTAACTTAGAGATTTTGGGGACGAAATCCTTTAAGGAGGGGAGAATGTAAAAACCGGTATTTTTAAAACGTGTAATAACCATAAATCAAGGCAGGATTAATTTTTAAAACAAGAATCAAGGGAAACGGGTTACGCCATTGCGTTCGTCTCGAAATTCTGCTTGGAAACGAGTTCGAGTTTTCGAAAATCAAAGTCCGTATGACCAAGTTATGACCTTTCGAAGCTTTCAGAAGTTTTCAAGTTCAAAACAGCTCATAATTCGAATTCAAATTTCGAATTTCAAACCTCAGAATGGACTGGGCGGGAAATTTCCCGCCCAGGACCAGGTCGACCTGGGGGTCGACTATGTAGTCGACCTGCCCAGGACCAGGTCGACCATAGTGTCGACCTGGTGGCCGAGCCCACTTTTGAAGCTAGATTCACTTTGATGTTTCTGGCCTCGTTTCTATCTACATTCGTTGACCTGACCCTATATATACAGCCCCTAACACTAGTCTCTCTACACAAAATTCTTTCTGACCTTATGCTGCTCTAATTCTGGTTGAAAAGTTAGAGAAAGGGACTACTACTTCTACGTCGAAACTACGTTGCTGATTTGGGGATTTCTGTTAGGACTTGACTAAGCATATAAAGATTCAACATCGACTCTCTTTTTCTAATTCTTAAATCACGATCTGTAAGCCCCAGTTATTTTTAGATTTAAACTGTAAATGTAATATGAATATGTTGTAAATTGAAATTGGACCTATGTATGATGATTGTTTTACATCCATTCTTGTTCATCTTGGATCTTGACTCTGGGATATATTATTATGTCATTGATTTGGGGCCTATTCATGTTGTAAATCAAAAAGAAAAACCCATCATATTATCATGTTGAATCTGCTATTAGTCACAAGTTTATGACTATCACCTTATGTCAATCGTTACCATGACTATACTATCACCTTATGTCAATCGTTTACCATGACTATACAATCACCTTATGACAACTGTTATCTTGACTAGTACCTTATTTTGCTAGATTTGGAATCTTTATGTTTGAGGCCAATATTCCATATGCCAGTAATGTTATAATCATTTATCTCAAGTCATACCATGCTATGCTAGTAATCACTTCTACCACCTTATACCCATCCCTTTTTATGTTATTCCCTAATTAGAATTATTTGTATCGATTCTAGCTTATGTGCGATGGGAATACGATTTGGGTAGATTAGGTAAATCATAAATTGGCTTTGAACATGAACGTTATTATAACTTGAACCTGGATATGGACATGAACTTGACACGATTTGACATGAAACTCGACATGAATTTTGACATGAAAACTTGAACGTGGGCATGACAATTAGATAAACTTGAAAATGGCCAACTCGAGGTTGGGTTGAGTTTGCAGTGTAAATCTGCCCGGAACTGTCCGGCAAATCCAGTGACTACAAACAATAGGATCCAATGTGGGTAGTTGGTCATATCGCGCGAAAAACCCGAGGTTAGACTATGTTGTGGTGTAAATCTTCCTGGAACCGCCCGGCAAATCCAGTGACCACAACAGTTAGTCTAATGTGAGAGGTTGGGGTGCATTAATGAATTAATGCCACATGATAGGGTTAAGTCATGAACCACTTGAATATACTTAACCAACTTGACACGATGATTTGATAGGGTTAAGTCATGAACCGCTTGAACACACTTAACCAACTTGATACATGATTTGGATAGGGTTAAGTCACGAATTTGAATGACAACGCTTAACCCATTAGAAACCCTAGTTACGCGGTCCTTTTCAGCAGTAACCCACTTAGATGTATCACGATACCCTGGGACTAGGCAGGGTGGGGCACGATTACTGGGCTGATTGTAAGCGACCAGAACGACGGCTGAGTAGGTGCGCCATTGTAGGTTCAGGTGGACTATGGTCATGCACGTAGTCCGGAGTTGAAAAAGCAGGCATTGGGCACCCGTAGATTTACACTGTGCGTGCTTGATTCGTATCGGTGGTTGGCACCATAGGGCTTGATACACCCTATGGTGGACCTAGCACAGGTAACTACATTTCAGGATAGGGCCGTATGACACAGACACATGACGAGCTAGAACTTGTAGGGAGCCGATCGATTAGTAGATCGTACCATAAGACCCCGTAATGGGTCACTTCATGATACCGGGCCAAGGGATCATTTCATGATTAATACTTGACATGGGTTAGAACACTAGTACAGTTGGTGCAGCGAACCTTGAATATGCGATGCTAGACTTGACTTATCTTGTTATCTTAATTATCATATCAGTCCTGTTATCATCCTTATGTTTAATTCCAGTTTTCATATGTCATACTACCTTTACTAGTTTTTATACTGAAAGTCACTAGGGCTTACCAGTCTTATGACTGACCCTTTTTCCTTTCGCCACTTTTTCTTTCGTTTTCCCCCCCAGGTTCTCAGGGAGGAAACACTAGCTCTTAGCTTGGATTTAGCTTGCTTTCTGACAGCTCATGTATGGTTTGGTCTTGAGCTATGCTATGGCTGCTTCTGCTATTTATGGGGAATAATTTACTTTTGTTATCTTAAGTTTATGCTTCTTTATTTGGAACTTGATGTAATGGAATAATTTGTACCTTGGATATATGGGGTTTTGACTCTTTTCTTGAAAGTAATAAAAATTTGGTTTTTAATTTCTACCGCTACTTTATTTATGTTCTGCCTTGTGATATCTCTGTGTATGTTTACCTAGATAATACTCCACCAAAACTAGTGCATTCCCTTTGTGAGTGACCCTAGCGGAGGTGGGGTATTACATAGGGGAAGACATCAGGGAGAGATTGTATACATATATGAGAGCGCGTACTTGTGATATTTTTCTTTTCAAAAGCTATATTTATGTATATATACTATTAGTATATCTAAGGAGAAAGTCGCACTGCACTGGCACGACATTGAGATGGTTAATCATTTTCTCTTTATAGACTGAACGATGAGCTGATATACGAGGAGTACAGGTTCAGGAGAAAACAATAGGGATGTTCCTGATATGAGGACGATGTTTACTGCCTTCATGCGAGAGATGCTTAGGGATGCTCGGGGAGCAGTTCCTAATGCTGCTAATGGTGGTGGTGTAGTAGTGCAGGTGCCTAGGGACGATTTCGCCAAGCTTAACAAGGATTATACCAGTCTTGGCGGGAAGCCGTTCCACAGAACGGAGTCAGCTACGGATGCTCAAGATTGGTTGGATAGTTGTGAGCGCATCTTCGAGGACTTGGGAATCGATGATGCCATGAAGAGAAAGTTAACATCGCGTCAGCTTCAAGGACGAGCTATGAATTGGTGGAATGCTATTAAAGCGACTACTCCTGAAGATCAAGTTACTTGGAATCAGTTTATGAATTGTTTCAGCGAAAAGTTCATTCCAGCTGCTCACAAATCTGACTTGTTTAGGAAATTTTTGGAGCTTAAGCAGAATGATAGGGCAGTCTCGGAATATATTGCTAAGTTCGATACTTTATTGAAGTATGGATTATCTCTTATCGACACTGCCGAGAAGAAGAACGAGAAGTTCATAACCGGCTTAGATGAGTACTTCGGGGAAAGGCTGATAAACCACATCGACGAGATGTTCGAGTCTATAGTGGGGAAAGCATTGAGATCAGAGAGTCTTTACCCTAAGTCAAAGGCCGATGTTGCTTTTGCATATGTAGAGGAACCAAAGCCGCAAGAAAGCGGTGGAGGTAAGAAGGAGCCTCAGAATAAGAGAAAATAGGATCAGACTAAGGGTGGTCAGAAAAAGAAGGACAAGAAAGATAAAGAGTGCTTTAGTTGTGGCAAGAAGGGCCACTATGCTAGAGATTGTCTAGAAAAAGCCTGGGGAAAGGAAGTGCTTCAATTGCGGCCAAGTGGGACATCACAAGGATAATTTCCCGCAACCCCCTAAAGAGAAGCAGATTGTGAAAGCATATGTTATCAACGCTGTTCCTTCTTCATCGAATGCCCCAACTGCAGCGGAGAAGGGAAAGGGCGTCATTATTCGAGGTATGCTTTCTATTTATGATGTTTCCGTTCTAGTTTTGTTGATAGCGAGGCATCCCATTCCTTCATATCTAGTGACCTGGTGGATAAGTTGGGACTGGAACTTGAGATAGTCGATAGTCCTTTAGCTGTGACGAGCCCGATTGGTGGCTCGACTAACCTTGGTATAATTTGTTGTAATGTGGTATTATCGAGTCATGGATGTATGTTTTCTTGTCATTGCTTAGTTGCTTTGCTAGTATCATCTCACGTAGATTGTCTAAATTCGGAGGAGATGTTCCTTGTGTCTGATATTGGTTTAGGCCTTTGGGGCTTGTGCTTGGGGAATGGCGACTTCGGCTAGGATTGTTTGGGTGAGAGATAAATAGTTGTTGCGATTTTTCATTTGATGATATCTTGGTTTACTCGGGGAGTGATGGGCAGCGTGACATGATAAGACTATTCGATGGTATGGACTGCCCCGAGTTAGACTCGATAGGGTTATGAGATGACTCGAGTGGGACTCGAGAAAGATGCAAAGAAATGTATCGTTTAGGACCCTATGTTGATGTTCTTTTTTAAGGAATAGGATGTGTTCGTTGATCATGGAAGATGCAATGAAGGTTAGGACGATTCAAGTTGGACTTGAACTCATAATGGAAAATAGGTTCATTGATCTTGGAGATGCAACGAATAGGGAGACGACTCACGCTAGATTAGAGTTTGTCAGTAATGGATACTCAAGACTGGGTCTGAGTTTATGGGTAATATATTGACTCGAGTTGGACATTAGAAGGCTGCAAGGAAATGGATTGGCTCGAGTTGGACTCGAGAGGGCAACAAGATAATGGATAGACTTGGGTGAGACTCGAATGTTTTAGGCAGACTAGAAGCAGGGGTATCTGGGGACGCCCGTTACCTTGGATCAGTTGGACGTGATCTAGTTGTCCTTGGAGGATAAACGTTCGTTGGACGTACGGTAGTCCGTATGGAGGCGGGGCTTCCATTAGTCTTGGGATTGGTTGGACCAGTCAAGTAGGCATCGACATATGTATGGAGGCGGGGCTTCCATTAGCCTTGGGATTGGTTGGACCAGTCAAGTAGGTATCGACGTATGCATGGCTTTAGCAGGTGATAGGTAGGACATGTTTGATGGATGCTATGGTTGCTATGTTTGTTCCTATATTTTTCCCTTGAGTAGACTATCACCTGTTGGATTCTGGTAATAGAGAACGAAGAGATGACGGTATACACAGATGCATGTGGTACTAGACTAGGTGTTGTACTGATGCATTGAGTAGGAGACATGCCAGTTTAGGTGCTATGTTTCTTGAATGAAAGTAACCGGAGTATATCGTGGGATATGATTTCAGACCTAAATATGGATTGGATCCAGAAATGTTAACAAGTTTGACGATCAAACCGACTTTGATTGAGAGGATTGGTTCCAGTCAGAGGGACAATCCTAATCTATTGGAAATCATCTCCAAGGTAGAGATAGGCATCGACATGAGAAGATGAACAAGTATGGACTTGATCAAGGAAGATGGCTTCGAAAGAATGATGGACTAGTTGTACCCAATGTCAATGGATTGAGAGATGAAGTTCTTAGAGAACGTCATCACTCAAAACTGACTATGCACCCCCGGTGGTAATAAAATGTATCGAGACATGAAGCAGACCTACTACTGAGAAGGGGTGAAGAGAGACGTTGGGAAGTTTATATCTAAGTGCATGAATTGCCAGCTAGTTAAAGCTGAGCAAAAGGAGCTTAGTGGTTTGTTACAACCGTTGGAAATTCCCGAATGGAAGTAGGAACAAGCCTCAATGGATTTCACCGATGGTTTACCAAGGACCAGATCGGGTCATGATAGTATTTGGGTGAATCATGTATTAGAGGATCTCTTGAGAGCTTGCATATTTGATTTTGGTGGGTCATGGGATGACCATTTGCACCTAGTTTAGTTTGCATGTAATAATAGTTGTCAGACTAGTATTGAAATGGATCCATTTGAAGCTTTGTACGGAAGACCGTGCAACTCACCATATGTTGGTTAGAAAACAGTGGAAAATTTGTGCTTGGACCAAAAGTAATAGGGGAAACATCTGATAAGAACAACCTTGTCCAACAGTGAACGAAGGCTGCCCAAGATAGGCAGAAGAGTTAGGCTGATAGAAGACGAAGAGATTTGGAATTCTCCGCTGACGACTTGGTATTCGTCAAGATCTCTCCATTGGAGAGTGTGATTCGATTTGGTAGGAGATACAAGTTGGTACCAAGGTTTGTTGGTCCATTCCCAGTTCTCAAGCAAGTTGGGAATTTGGCGTATAAAGTTGAGTTACCTAACAAGATGGCAGGAGTTCACAACGTATTTCACGTTTCCCAGTTAAGGAAGTTTGTGCACGACCCTAATGTGGCTATTTCACCAGATCAGTTGGATGATATCGAGGTTGAACCTGAGGCAGTTGGGAACTGCAGACCTATGCGTATTGTTGGGAATGATACGAAGCAACTTCGAAAGAAGGTGGTGAAACTTGTCAAAGTTCAGTGGGGTGATGATGAGAAAGACTGTACTCGGGAAACAGAGGAGAACATGAGGAAGATGTATCCAGAACTCTTTGCCTGGTAAGGTTTTTATATCGATATAATACTCCCTCGTTAGTAAACCGCATGCTAGGACATGCTTGTTATGTTATTATGTATGTTTGATTGTTTGTAAGTGATTGGTAGGCATGCGGGAACCTTTGTATGTTTTGATTAAGGAATTTCGGGGAAGAAATTTCTTTAGAGGAGGGGAGGGGAGGAGAATGTAACGACCCGCATTCTATGCATCGGAGGATCATAGAATATTTATTTCTTTTTCGTGTGAAGTCGTATGGTCGTGTCACTTTGGGGAACAGCTATTGGGGTCATTTCCCATGTTCACGATTTTTGTCGAATTTTATATGACCGTTTTGCCCCTAGCTAATCTTGTTTCGGCCATAACTTTTGATTAGTAAGGAATTTTGACCTATTCCCTTTGGATCCGAATGATTGTTTGAGAGTGGTCGCATTAGCCAAACAGACTTATCGTTTGGGAGATATGGCTGAAACAAGGTTTAGAAGGTGAAAAACAGCTTAACCGGGCCTAATTAGGGTGATTAGCTAGAGGGCCCATAACCCATTTGGGATTAGGGTTATGGGGAGGCTGAGAACAGTTGGGAAACAAATTTTATTTCATTTTTCAGCCACCTAAAACATTTCTCTAACCCTAGACATGGCCTCCACCTTCTAATTTCATCTGAATCGCTCCTAATCGCTTTCTAGTTGAAGATTAAGCCAAGCTACGTCAAATCAAGGGGAAATAACACCAAATCAGAGTTGGAGCTGCTGTGTTGCATTAGAATTCGACCCAAAACAGATAATATTTCAGATCTATAGTTTGTTTGTGGCCAAGGTGAGTGATTTGCCTCGTTTTTCACTAATTACGGCTAATTAGGGGTGATTAGTGGTAATGAGCGAAATTATTCGTAATTAAATTCTGGAAAAATTTGTAAAATTTTAAAATATTATTTTAGGGCTTTGTTAGAAATTTGGGTTAATTTATATAAGTTTTGCTAATCTTATCATTAGTTGTGCTTAAACATGATTAAGGGGGAAAACATGGGTTTTGGGTATGTTTGATCCATATTGACATATCATATTGTTGTTTTGGTGTTTGTGGTTAATTATACATGTTGCTATGACTGTATGGTATGCTTAGTGATTGATTAGAAAAGTTAGAATGGTCGAAAACGCCGTCGTATGGCGTAAAACAATCGCTGGAAAAGTTGCAGGAAATTGTGCAGGAACCGAATCGGATCGCCCCCCACACCTCGATCGTGAGGATGATCACGAACCCTCACACTCCGACCATGAGGAAGGATCACGCACCCCACACCCTAAGCGTGAGGAATGATCACGAACCCCACACCCCGACCGTGAGGAAGGATCACGAATCCCACAACCCGATCGTGAGGAAGATCACGAACCCTCACACCCCGACCATGAGGAATAGGGCGAACCCTAGGATGGCGAGCCACGAACCGTGACCTGAAGCTTGGATCCATGATCATGAGTCACAAACTGAACCACCAGGATGAAGGCCACGAACCGGGAGAAATGCCACGAACCGAGCTCACCATCACGACCCGAGTATGGTCATGGGTGGACCCCACGACCAACGAGTAGAACCCACAAACCATGCGAGTCACTAATCGTTCATATCAGAACTGAAGTATGGACATGAATGGAAGCTTGGAGCTACGAACTGAACCAAATGGAAATCGAACGGGAATGACGAACAAACCCGAGATGCAAAGGTAGTCTAAGCGAGAAGTTATAGCTCAGGATCTAGACGGGAACCAATGAGTTAACTTCATGATTGGGCTTTGCTGCAGAACTTGTGCAATGAGGTTATCGATACCTATAATTTTGGTTCACCACTGAGAGACGGATTAGGGGCTTGTAGTGATAGTTATATGGGGTTGGACTTCGTCATGGCCCAAAGGATTAGGTGAACAGAGTAATGGGTATCATATGCTTTACGCACTGAGTGAGAGATGTGAGGATAGTTGCTATGTTTGATTTGTTTGCTATCTCTATGACATGCACACCCCCTCCCTCGTATCCTTTCACCATATGTTAGTGTTACCTTAGAGTATTGTACATCTTATTGTGCTGACTCTTTGGTCGCAGGTCTAGGTATGATTGGATTATACCTGTTATTGTTCTGTTTTGTTGCTTATCGCTCATACAAACTTTTGTCTGACCCAGAGTTTTATGTCTCTTCTTATTACTCTAGGTGCTCCTAAACGAGCAGACTAGAGACATGTTAGGTGGTATGCACAAGTAGCTGATTCGGAGACGAGCAGGAGGCTTCCACGTATTATTAGCATATATTCTCCCTGTGTTGTTGCTGGTCACTACGTTGGCATTAGTAGCGTACCTTTTCTTTCTTTTTTTTCTTTAGAGACAGTTATTTGAAGTTGTAATAAGGATGTTGGATCATAAGCTGTATTTTGGATTTCTGCTGCTATGATGGTTTAAATTTTCAGCTTATGCAGTGTCCCGCCTGTTTTATGTCAAAGTTATGTTATTATTATATTTTATTCCATGCGCTGTGAGATATACTACAGGTTCCTTTGCTGGTTCATAGCTTCAAGTTACTTCCTTCTCTTCTCTTTTCTTTCGACGACCGTCCAGTTCTAGTTGGACATTGGTACAACGCATTTTGAAGGAAATGTCGGCTGGTGCCGGGCGGGCAATCACATCCTGGTTCGTGACTCTTCAGTTCAGCTCGTGATTCTCCCATCGGCTTGTGGTGCTCCAAAGCTCCGGTTCGTGATCCCTCATGTTGGCTCGTGGTCCTCCTAGGTTCACGGTTCGTGGCTCCTTCCTTGGTTCCCGGTTCGTGGTGACTTCCGGGTCGTGATTGCGAGCTCCCCTCGTGGGTCCTAGTCGTGATCAGTGGTCGACTCGCCATTGGGGTCGTGAGCCTCGACTCGTGGGAAGAGAAGGGAAATCGGCTCGTGCAAAGCAGGGGCGGCTTGTGATGCATTCATTTGTGGGCTTCTGGTCGTGGTCTTCTAGTCGCGAGCGGGTCGGGTCACTATGGTGTCTCACGAACGGGACATGACCAATTTCCTGCAACTTTTCCAGCGAGCAATTTACGCAATATGATGATATTTTCGACCAATATAACAGTTCTAAGCAATCACAAAACACTCCAAACAGTCTTAGAAACATATGGAATCGACCATAAACACCAAAACAACAATTTAACATGTTAATATGGATCAAACATACCCAAAACCCATGCTTTCCCCTTAATCTCCTTCATCACGATTTAACAATACGATTAGCAAAACATATCCAAATTAACCCAAATTTTTATCAGAGCCATAAAATAATATTTAAGAATTTTTACATATTTTTCCAGAATTTTAACATGCATAACTTTTCTACTATTTTGGGTCGAATTCATATGCAACACAGTAGCTCCAACTTTGATTTGGTGTTATTTGCCTTAATTTGATGTTGATTAGGCTAATATATGCTTGAACGGTGGTTTGTGGGTGATTTAGAAGGTGGAGGCCATTGTTAGGGTTGAAGAGAGGTCAGTGGCGGCTGAGAAAATGAAAAATAAACCGTTTCCTAACTGATTTCAACCTCCCCATAACCCTAATCCCAAAATGGGTTATGGGCCTAGCTGCTAATCATCCTAAATAGGCCCGGTTAAGCTGTTTTTCACCTTCCAAACCTTATTTCAGCCATATCTCCGAAACAGAAAGTCCGTTTAGGTAATTTGACCACTCTACGGAAAGGTAAACCATCATCTGAATCCAATGGAAGTAATTTTAGGTCAAAACTCCTTACCAATCAAAAGTTACAGGCGAAACAAGATTCACCAGGGGCAAGACAATCATTTAAAAATCGGCAAAAATCGATAACGTAGAAAATGACCCCAATAGTCATCCCCCAAAGTTACATGACCATGCGACCTAATATGAAAATGAAATAAATATTCTACGATCCTTCGATGCGTAGAATGCGGGTCATTACATTCTCCCCCCTTAAGAAATTTCGCCCTCGAAACTCCTTAACTAAGAAACAACAATGGGTCCCGCATGCCTATCAATCATTTGCAACAATCAAACATACATAGCAACATAACAAGCCTATCCTAGCATACGGTTTACTGACAAGAGGATAATTAAATGGTCGTTAAAATCTTACTAGGCAAAGAGTTCTGGATACGTCTTCCTTATGCTCTCCTCTGTTTTCCATGTACACTCATTCTTATTCTTGCCCCACTGAACCTTGACAAGTTTCACCGCCTTCCTTCGAAGCTGCTTCGTGTCGTACTCGACAATACGGATCGGCCTGCAGTTCCCAACCACCTCGAGTTCTACTTCGATGTCATCCAACTGATCCGGTGAAATAGTCATATCGGGGTCATGCACGAACTTCCTTAACTGGGAAACATTAAATACGTTGTGAACTCCTGCCATCTTGTCAGGTAATTCAAATTTATATGCTAAATTCCTAACTTGTCCGAGAACTGGGAATGGACCAACAAATCTTGGTGTTAACTTGCCTCTCCTACCAAATCGAATCACGCTCTTTAACGGAGAAATCTTGACAAACACCAAGTCGCCAACGGAGAATTTCAAATCTCTTCGCCTCTTATCAGCATAACTCATCTGCTTATCTTGGGCAGCCTTCATTTGTTGTTGGATAACCTTGATCTTGTCTGAAGTTTCTCTTATTACATCTGTCCCAAGCACGAAATTCTCACCGGTTTCCAACCAACATGATGGTGAGTTGCACGGTCTTCCGTACAAAGCTTCAAATGGAGCCATACCAATACTGGACTGATAACTATCATTATATGCGAATTCAACCAGATGTAAATGGTCATCCCTTGACCCTCCAAAATCTAATATGCAAGCTCTCAAGAGATCTTCTAATACTTGATTCATCCTCTCTGTATAAACGTCGGTTTGAGGATGGTACGCAGTACTGAGATGTAATTCTGATCCTAAAGCCTTTTATAAGCTCTTCCAAAATCCACTAGCAAACAACGGATCTCGGTCACTCACAATGCCTTTGGGTATTCCATGAAACCTCACTACCCACTTCATATATAGTTCCGCTAACTTAGTTGCCGTTCTATTCGACTTGACAGGTATAAACCTTGCACTCTTGGTTAATCGGTCCACAATCACCCAAATACTATCATGGCCCGATCTAGTCCTTGGTAACCCATCAATGAAATCTGTTGAGACTTGTTCCCATTTCCATTTTGGAATTTCTAATGGTTGCAACAAACCACTAGGCTTTTTTTGCTCGGCTTTAACTAGCTGGAAATTCATGCATTTGGATATAAACTTTCCAACATCTCTTTTGATCCCTTCCCAGTTGTAAGTTTGCCTCATGTCTCGATACATTTTGTTACCACCGGGATGTATAGTCAGTTTCGAGTGATGACATTCTCTAAGTATTTCATATCTCAATCCATTGACATTGGGTACAACTAATCTATCATTCTTTCTGAGCCATCCATCTCGATCAAGCCCATACTTGTTCATCTCCTCGTCGATACCCATCTCTAACTTGGAGATGATTTCCAATAGATTAGGATCGTCCTTCTGACTGGAACCAATTCGCTCAATCAAAGTGGATCTGATCGTCAAACTTGCTAGCAATTCTGGATCCAATTCGCGCTTTGGTATAAAATCATACCCAACAATATACTCCAGTTGCTTCCATTTTAGAATATAGCCCTTAAACTGGCATGTCTCCTAGTCAATGCATCGGCCACTGCATTTCCCTTTCCTGGTGTATATGCGATATCGAAATCATAGGAAGCCAAGAATTCTAACCATCTTTGCTGTCGGAGATTTAGATCCTTCTGAGAGAAGAGATACTTTAAAGACTTATGATCGGTAAACAACTTGAATCTTTCTCCTAAGAGATAATGTCTCCACATCTTCAACGCGAACACGATCGCTGCCAATTCCAAATCATGGGTAGGGTATCTTTTCTCATGCAGTTTCAGTTGCCGACTAGCATAAGCTACAATCCTACCTCCTTGCATCAATACAATACCTAGTCCGGTACCACATACATCCGTGTATACCGTCATCTCTTCATTCCCTTTAGGAATGACTAACAATGGCGCACGTGTCAAATTTTCCTTTAGACTCTTGAATGCATTTTCACACCTTTCGTCCCAAACGAAAGCTTGATTCTTCTTGGTCAACTGAGTTAACAGTGTCGTTATCTTGGAGAAGTCTTGGATAAACTTACGATAATATCCGGCTAATCCCAAGAAGCTTCTTACATCTGTTGCATTCTTTGGCGTAGACCAACCTTGTATCATAGCCACCTTCGCAGAGTCCACGACAAATCCCATTCTCTAAAACAACATGGCCCAAGAATCTTACTTCCCTCCTCTAGAAGTGACACTTAAAAAATTTCGCTTTTAATTGGTGTTTCCTCAACACCTCCATCACTGTCCTCAAATGTTCCTTGTGTTCTTCCTCTGTAAACCAAGATATCGTCAACGAACACAAGAACAAAGTTATTCAATTGATCCCTGAATACCCTATTCATAAGATCCACAAAATATGCTGGTGCAATGGTCAATCCGAATGGCATGACCAACCACTCATAGAATCCAGACGGCGTCCGAAATGTCGTTTTAGGAATACTCTCGGCTGCTACTCGGAGCTGATGAAATTTTGTAGCGAGGTCCAACTGGGAGAGCACTCTTGCTCCTTCTAGTTGATCAAACAAATCATCTATCCGTGGACGAGGATACTTATTATTTCTAGTCACCTAATTCAACTCGCGATAGTCCACACATAAATGAAGGGAACCATCTGCCTTAGTGGCAAATACAACTGGTGCTTCCCACTCGGAGACACTTCTTCTGATAAATCCCTTCTTCAAAATATTGATCACTTGCACCCCGAGCTCTCGCTGCTCCCTTGGTGCCATATGACGAAGTGGCATCACTATAGGTCTGGAATCTTTCACTAAATTAATACAGAACTCAATCTCTCGGTGTGTGGAAGTCCGGTTACTTCCTCGAAGATATCCGGATACTGGCCAGCAACGGGAACCCCTGATAACTCTTCCTGTGGGATGTCGAGGGAATTTAGAAAACTAGCCATCACCTCATCACTAGGTAGGCCACCAAGCACTACCCTCCGCCCATCATCCACTCTAATAGTCACCGAAAATCCCTTATAGTTTACACCACTCCGTACCTTTAGAGCTAATCGACTCCCAAAATAATGCCAAACCCAGTAAAGCCCAAAACAAAGCAATCACAAGCAAACATACATCCATGACTCGATAAGACCAAAGTTCGACAAATCATACTAAGGCTAGTCGAACCACCAATTGAGTTCGTCACCACTAAAGGTCTATCGACTATCTCGGGTTCCAATCCCAACCTATCTACTAGGTCACTAGATATGAAGAAACGGTAAGCCCCAATATCAAACAATACTCGAACAGGAACATCATAAATAGAAAGCATACCTTGAATGACGACATTCTTTCCTTTCTCTGACGCAATTGGGGCATTCGACGAAGAAGCAACAGCATTAATAGCATATGCTTTCACAATCTGCTTCTCTTTAGAGGGTTGTGGACATTTATCCTTATGATGTCCCACTTGGCCGCAGTTGAAGCACTTCCTGTCCGCTGGCTTTGCTCGACATTCTTTGTCATAGTGGCCCTTCCTGCCATTGCTAAAGCACTCAATATCTTTCTTATCCTTCTTTTTCTGACCATCCTTGGTCTGACTCTGCTTCCTTTTATTCTGAGAATTATTCTTGCCTCCGCCGCTTGCCTGCGGCTTTGGCCCCTTTGCAGATGCAACAACGACTTCAACCTTGGGCTTAAGATAAAGGCTCTCTGATCTCAATGCTTTCCCAACAATCGATTCAAAAGTTTCATCAATATGGTTTATAAGCCTTTCCCCAAGTACTGATCTAAGCCTGTTATGAACATCTCGTTCTTCTTCTTGGCAGTGTCAATAAGGGATAATCCATACTTCGATAAAGTATCGAACTCGGCAATATATTCCAAGACTGCCATACCATTCTACTTAAGTTCCAAGAACTTCCTAAATAATTCTGATTTCTGAGTAGCTGGGGTAAACTTATAACTGAATCGGGCCTTGAAATGATCCCAAGTAACTTGATCCTCAGGAGTAGCTGCCTTAATAGCATTCCACCAATTCATAGCCTGTCCTTGCAGCTAACGGGATGCTAGCTTCCTCTTCATCCCATCATTGATTCCTAAGTCCTCGAAGATGTGCCTACAACTATCGAGCCAATCGTGAACTTCTGTAGCTGATTCCATTCCGTGGAACGGCTTCCCACCAAGACTAGTGTAGTCCTTACAGAGTTTGGCGAAATCGGGCCTAAAAGCCTACACCGCTGCACCACCACCATTTGCAGCATTAGGAGTTGCCCTCTGAACATCCCTAAGCATCTCTCTCTCATGCAGCCAGTGAACTTCGTCCTCATATCAGGAGCATTCCTATTATTGGCTCCTGAACCAGTATTCCTCGTATATCGGCTCATCGTTCAATCTGTAAAGAGAAAACGATTAACCTTCTCTTCAGTGGTGCCAGTGCAATGCGACTCCATCCTTAGATATACTAATAGTATATATATAGCTTTTGAAAACCAAAATATCACAAATACATGCTCTTATATATGTACTATCTCTCCCTTGTGTCTTTCCCTAGGTTAACTACGCAACCTAGAGCTCTGATACCAAGTGTGACGGTCCGCCCCGCACCAGCCGACATTTCCAATGAAACGCGCCGTGCCGATATCCAACCAGCACGGGACGGTCGTCAAAGGAAAAGAAAGAAGATGATGCATCATCAAAGAACCAGTAGTATATCTCACAGCGCATGGAACAAAATATAATAATAACATAACTTGATATAAAAAACAGGCGAGACAGTGCATAAGCTGAAAATTAAACCATCATAGCAGCAGAAAGATTCAAAATACAGCTTATGATCTAAACCATCATTATTACAACTTTTAAATCTGTCTCTAAAGCAAAATAGGAAGGTACACTACTAATGCCCAAAGTAGTGACCAGCAACAACATAGGGAGAATATATGGGAACAATACGTGTAGTCCTTCTGCTCGTCTCCGGAAAGCTACTCGTGCATAAGCATCTAACATGTCTCTAGTCTGCTCGTTTAGGAGCACCAAGAGTAATAAGAAGAGACATTAAACTCTGGGTCAGACAAAAGTCCGGTATGAGCGATAAGCAGCAAAAACAGAACAATAACAGGTATACATACCATACCTGAACCTGGACCTGCGACCAAAGAGTTAGCACAACAGGATGTACAATACTCTAAGGTAACACTAACACATGGTGTGAAAATAATGGGGAGGGGGTGTGCATGTTATGGTGATAGCAAACATCAAACATAGCAATCATCCTCACATCTCTCACTCGGTGCGTAAAGCGTACAATATCTACCACTTTGATCACCTGATTCTTTGTTACGATCACTCTGCCCTATGGAGTCATAACGACTCCACTGCACTGATCCGTAACCACCAGTACTTTTCTATGTATACTCTGCCCCATGGAGTCATGACAACTCCACTGCACTGGCTCATAGTCCTGCTTTGATCACTTTGCCCCCATGGAGTCATGACAACCCCGCTGCACTGATCCATAGACAATATCCGTCTCTCAGTGGTGAGTTAAAGCTATAGACATCGATAACCACTTTGCGCATGTCTCGCAGCAAAGTCCAACTCATGAAGTTAACTCGTTGTTTCCCATCTGGATCCTAAGTACTCACTTCCTATTTGGACTACCTTTGCATCTCGGGTTTTGGTCAACATCCCCGTTCGCGACTCTTCAGTTCAGCTCGTGATACTCCCTATCGGCTCGTGGTGCTCCAAAGCTCCGATTCGTGATCCCTCATGTTTGCTCGTGGTCATCCTAGGTTCACTGTTCGTGGCTCCTTCCTTAGTTCCCGGTTCATGGTGACTTCCATGTCATGATCGTGAGCTCCCCTCGTGGGTCCTGGTCGTGATCAGTGGTCGACTCGCCATTGGGCTCGTGAACCTCGACTCGTAGGAAGAGAAGGGAAATTGGCTCGTGCAAAGCAGGAGCAGCTCGTGATGCATCCATTCGTGGGCTTCTGGTTATGGTCTTCTAGTCGCGAGCGGGTCGGGTCGCTAGGGTGTCTCACGAATGGGACATGACCAATTTCCTGCAACTTTTCCAGTGAGTAATTACGCAATACGACGGTGTTTTCGACCAATCTAACAGTTCTAAGCAATCACAAAACACTCCAAACAGTCATAGCAACATATGGGATCGACCATAAACACCAAAACAACAATTTAACATGTTAATATGGATCAAACATACCCAAAACCCATGTTTTCCCCTTAATCACCTTAATCATGATTTAACCATATGATTAGTAAAACATATCCAAATTAACCCAAATTTTTATCAAAGCCCTAAAATAATATTTAAGAATTTTTACACATATTTCCAGAATTTTAACATGCATAATTTCGTTAATTATCGTTAATCACCCTAGTTAGCCGTAATTAGTGAAAAACAATGCAAATCACACACCTTAGCCACAAATGAATTGTAGATCTGAACTTCTCTACTATTTTGGGTCGAATTCCTATGCAACACAGTAGCTCCAACTCTGATTTGGTATTGATTTGCCATAATTTGATTTTGTTTAGGCTAATATATGCTTAAACGGTGGTTTGGGGGTGATTTAGAAGGTGGAGGCCATTGTTAGGGTTGAAGAGAGGTAAGTGGCGGCTGAGAAAATGAAAAATAAATCGTTTCCTAACTGATTTCAGCCTCCACATAAAGCTAATCCTGAAATGGGTTATGGGCCTAGCTGCTAATCACCCCAATTAGGGCCGTTTAAGCTGTTTTCATATTCCAAACCATATTTCAGCAATATCTCCCAAATGGAAAGTCCGTTTGGCTAATGTGACACTCTACGGAAAGGAAAACCATCATTCGAATCCAATGGAAGTGGTTTCAGGTCAAAACTCCTTGTGACAACCCCAATTTCGATAGACCGATTTTTTTTCAAAATTCCAATCTACCAAAACTCGGATTGGTTTGCTCTGTTATCCTGCAGAAAAGACAGAGACATAAAACATGTCAGAGCTTAGAAAAATATCTCACAGCGGAAAGGATAAAATATAGTATAATCAAAACATAGCCTCACCGTATTATTAATACTGCCTAACCAGTATCCAAAGCTATCATGTCTCTGCCACAATCTAACCTGCGAGTGTGTTATGAGGAAGGGGTCAGAACACAAGTTCTAGTGACTGGATTTAAACTATACGCTTTGGATAATCTTACATATACCGTTAAATCATATTTTCTTATTTATTAGGTTACTTGTGTTAACAGCACTCAAGGCTTACACACACGTCGTACCCATTTACTTCTCAGTGAATTAACCTAATACAGTATATGTAGTTATCTCTCAGTATTGAGATACACCCCATGGTACCCCACTCGCACAGTCTCCATCGTATCATCGTAGGAATATAGCAGTCCCTAATCGTACACCCGAATGTCATACGGATTTCTGTATATATGTCAACGCTACGTCTGCAAAGAACCATTACTTCTATATTACATGACCGTTCGGACTGCCATCTTTGAACCATTCGATCTAATTAGGTTCAATCCTCGAATAATGCCCTCTGGTCTTATGATACACCACCCAGAGCGACATGAGTGTACCTAGACTTTCCCACATATGTATCGTCAATCGTTCTCGATGTCTATTGCACATGTTCTCTATATGTGCGCCCGAGTCCCGTGGCAGGGCTAATCAAGAAACACGGAACTCGGTCGGGAGCTTTCAGATATCCGCCGATTGCAGATGCTAAGGTCTGCTTTTACAGTGGCTATGGTCCCACTAGACCCCTCCCTCAACTAATGAAAGGCACCCAAGAATATCAAGAATGAGAACTTAACCCCGGCCCCCTTTGCCTTTCAAACCTATTGGCCAACCTCACCCATAACTAGATAGCAAAGTATATGGTATTTTGGAGTTCTCCGCCTTTCCGCTTTACGTACTAACTGAATATGGTAGGTAGACGATGAGTTGTTATCACAGGGCACTAACTGGTCTCGCCGAATCACGCTGGTCCATCTTAGTCTTTTGATTGCTCCTTATTATTGCAATCAAGGCATACTCATTGGTTCACCTACGCAGACCTAACCTCTGTGAGTACAGGCGGATCATCTTCCACTCACAGAGGAATACCAAGAGTACCCTACGTCCCCTGAAGCCACGTGCTTCCCCTTCCAGTCCTTTGGAGCCGTCAAACAATCATATGAATGTGCGCTCCCCTTGTGCCTTATAACACCTCGATAATCTACCCTGTTGGGTTATTCACCCTCAACCGTACGGACTAGTCTAAGCGCCTTACTTTAGCATGTTGTTAGACCCTATGTCTAAACATTCATTTACGCGCTTGTCTCACCTCACCAAGTTTCCAGTTAACTTGGTTATTCCAATTCATATTGAATTCTTATACAAATTACCAAGTTTTTCTTGCTTATTAATTTTAGTCATACAACTTAATTCATTTAAGCTTATTAATAAGCTTACAACATGTTATTCTCTAGATTATGGCCCAAGGTCTGTTATCCATAATCCCTTTTGTATTCTTGTTTGATTTCAATAACATGTTTTGCTTAATATGTAATTAAGTATATCTAATTCACATGTTTCCAATTAACATGTCACTTACCATTTATGAAATATAACTTATTTCATTTCATAAGTTTTCCTCATCCTCTCTCATTTAATCATAATTCCACTTTACGTCGTCAATACGACTTATCGTTGTTTACTTATTAATCTACTTCTATTAACTATGTCCCATTAATAAGTTTCTCTATCCATTTATTATAACCTATGTTATAATTTCCCATATTCCCTAGGACAAGTCTAAACATGTTATTCTTACCAACGGTTTTCAGACTCCCAGATTACTTAATTTATAATTAAGTACAATATATTTTCCCTCTTTTCTTAACTGGTTTTAGGTTTTCTACTTTTCTGATTACTTAATTTACAATTAAGTGTCACTTAACTTAATTCACCAGTTATCCCATTCCCTTACCAGTTCATTATAACCTTAAGTTATAATATTCACTTGTCCCTAGGACAAGCCTACCTATTATACAACATTTTCATTAATGTTATTTATTTATAATAGGTTATTATCATTCCCCTTTTAAACCATTTACTGTTGTAAACCATTATTCTTCATTCTCTGTAATATATGTTCCTTATTATATTAAGGAAAACACTTCACGCACCTTATCAGTTTGATAGAAGGAATCAATGATTTATTTTCATAATGTTTTCCCATCTAAATCCGTGGAAGCAAGTAATTTCTTTACTTTTCTATATTTATAGTGGCTTACTTGCAACAACGTTTTCAGAAATAAGTCATTTAAGGAAATACATCACTTTTCCCTCTTATCATACTAACTTAGTTCATTACATCCCTTATTTTCTTATTTTCTGAGTTAGACATTTAATTACCATCCTTGCCATTTATTCATATCTTGTTATATACATATTATATATATATAAGCACTACACCTCTCACATTAAGCCTACATTTGTGGACGCTGGATTTGCCGGGCGGGTTCGAGCAGAATTCTACCACAAGCTGACTTAACCTCGTGTCTTAGCACATGTTTTTAATTCTTGCACTTAGGCCTCTCACAATAGGTTCAACATTAGTGGCTGCTGGATATGCCGGTCGGGTCCGGGCAGACTTTCGCCTCTTATGCAACCTAACCTCGTGCCATAAGTGTATTTACAATTTCTAATTGTAATCCAAGGCATATTCATTTTCATTCAATCACTTATGTTCCTATCAAATTGCGCGTCCAAATTAAAATCTCAAAACATAATATATGTTATGTTCATTACATGAAAATTTTAGACATATTATCCTTTTTACTGTAATATAGTTTACAGTAATCTAATTTACATGTCGTCCAATTTTTGCCTATATTCCGTCGCATGTCATTTTCAACATATGTTTAATTCTACTAGGACATGTAAACATTCAATCGGGTAATTATTTTAACATGTCGTTCAATAAATAATATGTCCCAAGTAAAGCATGTAATTACAATCACTGAATTGGCTATTCATATCTTAACAAGTTTATTTTCTCCAACATGTAAACATTCAATAACTTAGCCAATTCAACATAGGAATTTCCTGACATATTCATATCAACATTTCAATTCATTACAACAACAATTTATAATTAAACTGGCCATTTCAAAATTTATTAAAAAGGGGAATGTTAAACGATAGTCATAACATTATATAAAGGCTATAGCTTAAACCCACTCACCTTTAAGCTTTCCCCAAATTTTGGATCTGATCCGTTATATCATCCATGGTTTTCCTTTTCCCTTTAATTTGATTCACGACCTAACGACCATGGATTTATTATTTCATGAAAAGAGAAGGGAAAGAGAAATAATATAAATAGATTGGTTCTTAGAGGTTTACCTTGCTTTCATGATTCAATAATCTTTTTATTAACGTTGATTCCCTCTTCCAGATCTTAATTCATAATCCTTCTAGGCTAACATTTTAATTTTAGAATAGATTTGAGAAGAGAGAGGGAGCCAAGGCAGAGCTCCAGCGCAGCCGCCAAATTATGATGTTTAGGGTTAGGTCTAGGGTCTTATGTATAGATGCTCAAGACCTTATCGTACACACAGCGCTGAGTCAGCATTGAACCCAGTTAAGAAAATAGTCCAGGTTCGCAAATGAATCTAGCTAAATCTTATCGTACATGCAGTGCTGAGTCAACATTGGGTCCCGCAAGCTGTTTTGGCGCAGAAATTTGAATTTCGAATGTTTGAATTGTTTTGGCGCAGAAATTTGATTTTTGAACTTTTAAATTTTTGGAATTTATTTAACTGTTTTATTCACATGAAATATTCTTATATGTGTACAATTCCTCTACCGACCATTTTACGCGTATATGTATATATACGCACAATTTTTGTTTTATTTTCAAAATTCAAACGATGTTGCACCGTTATTTGATTCTTTCCATATTTCATTGACTATAGTCTTATCTTGAATTTTATCTTTTGTATACATATATTTATGCATATATATATATTCTTATATATACACATATATTTTCTTTATTTCCTTATATGTACGTTCTTATCCTTTCAAAATTTGAATTTGTATACATACATGTATTTGCATGTTTAGTTGGCCCTCTCTAAAACAAAGATAAAAATTATGCCACCGTTGGGGTTCGAACCTCCGACCTCTATGTTACAAATCCAATGCCTTAACCAGCTGAGCTATTAAGTCTTTTGGTAATAAGTCTTAGAACACTGATAATTATTGTTCTCTCCTTACTTCTCTTTTTCATGTTAGTTACAATACTTAAATTAAACCATTGCATGAATCTTTTTCTTTTAATGTTAATGCATTATGTTTGCAAATCAGTGCATGCAACATATTTACATTGCATGAAACCAATCCTTTCTTTCTTTCAATGCATGCATTACATTTTTTTTCAGTGCATGTATTTATTACATGCAATTCTTATTTTATTCTTTATTTTACATTTTAATTTGTTTGCATATATATATATATATATTTCTCTTGTGCGTATACAAACTTCTAGGCTTAATAACTTCTTCATATGATGTCCATTTTACGTAAACCAGGTGTCTGTCTTGACTAGAATTCCGAGACGAACGCAATGGCGCAGTCCGTTTTACTTAATTCTCATTATTTAATTAAGTAGTTCTTATTTTATTATCTTAAAAATATGGGGTGTTACGCTCCTTACCAATCAAAAGTTATAGGCGAAACAAGATTCGCCAAGGGCAAAACAGTCATTTAAAATCGGCAAAAATCGTGAACATGGAAAATGACCCCAATAGTCGTTCCCCAAAGTTACACGACCATACGACCTCATCCGAAAATGAAATAAATATTCTATGATCCTCTGATGCGTAGAATGCGGGTCGTTACATTAAGTATTACAGGCTAACATTTTATTATCGTTTCCCCTTCATGTATGTTAATGCACCAAACCTCTCACATTAAGTCGACCACTTGTGGATGCTGGATATGCCGAGCGGTTCCAGGCAAACTTCTACCACAAGTCGGACTTAACCTCATGTCTTAGCGGCGTTACGCGCACATTTACGCACTAGACCCCTTACTAAATTAACTGCTTGTGGATACTGGATTTGCCGGGTGGTTCTGGGCAGGCTTCTACCACAAGTATAATCTAACCTCGTGTCTAAGTGCGGTTACAGTTTCTATCTACTGTAAATTTAGGCATATTCATTCTTAAACAATTATTCCTATTAATCGTAGGTTTTTCATGCCCCTTCCCTCAAGTAATAAATCATCATGTACGATATGCCCCAAATTAAAGTCTTAGATCGCGGTATGGGTAATGGCCCCAATCCTAGTCATATTTTACAATACAAGTTATGCCCAAATGTATCATTCCCAACCATTCCCAATTTCGTTTGTTCGCATATTTCATCTATATGCCTAGGCTCGAAGGTAGCCTTGCTATAAAAATAAAAAGGGATGAGGGAGAGAAGAGAACACAAATATGCATAATAACAAAATAGACATATAGTGACATAAATAGGCATACTTAACAGAATAGGCATATGGTGAAAAAATAGGCATACTAACAGAATAGGCATATCAGGAATAAGCATACGACAACTGAACAGTAGATCAGGTGTACAAGTAATGGTAGGTCTGTTTAGTTATGATTCAGGTTATTAACATGCATAGGTTTAGATCCAAACTTATAAACATGTCAGTATTACTTATTAAATGTTTATATCTAAAAGCAACATACTCACAGGGACTGGATCTATAGAACAGAGAAATGACTGTTGATGTTATAGCAGAGATTCATGAATACGTATTAGTGTTGTTGCAGAAGAATAGGCTAATACAATCAGAGCTGAGGCAGCATCTCGTTGTCTCCATTGTTTTTTATGAATAAAACAATAGAAATGAGGTCCTATTTATAGTCTACCGTAAATGAATCAGGTCAAGAAACGCGTCCAGGTTCAAAAAATGGATCTGCCCCAGATCTGGGTGGGGTCGACCCTAGGGTCGACACCTTCTTGTGTTGGTCGACCCTAGGGTCGACCCCCAACAGTTCGATTTCCCACGTTCGTCTCCTGCCTTGTGTTTTGAACAATTTTGAATATTCTAGACTATTTTATTTATATTTTTTTTGTTTATATGTATACAAACTTCAAAGCTTAAGAATTTCTTCATGCGATGTCTGTTCTATGCAAACTCGGAGTCTATCTTAAGCAGAATTCCGAGATAAGTGCAATGGTATAGTCCATTTCCCTTAATTCCCAACATTTAATTAAGTATTCTTTAGTTTATCATTATAGAGCTCTTTTAAATGATGGGGTCTTACATTCTCTCTTACTTAAAGGATTTCATCCCCGGAATCTCCAAGTTAAGAAGAATGCATATCCTAACGCCCATCGTCCATCTACTCATCCACCAATCACGGGCATCCATTTTCCTTAAAAGGTTTCTAATGCTTAGACGAACATATGCAAAGGTGTGTGTACATGTCTCTATACTAATGCAAAAGTTCAGGCGGTCTACTGATTCAGTCGACCTCCTTAATGCAATGTATGTCAGTGCCATGTATCCAACATGTATGCAAATATTCCTACTATATCATGTAAATGCTATATGCGTGCACAATCATCCATCCAAATTCAACATTCATGTGATAATACACCCATTTCCATCCATAAAGAAAAATATGCACACGCATCCATATGCAGTATGAGAGTGATTGAGCCAATCTAGTGCCTAGTGTGTGTGTGTATGCATCCATGAGCAACCACTAGCAAACACTTGCATCCACCAAACATAACATGTCTCAAACACATGTTTACATCCATTGGTTTTCTACCTAAAGGTCAAAGATTCTATCGATAGGATATACTTAATGATAGAAACAAGTATGAATAAAAGCTTTTGGAAAAAGAAGTTAAGAACATACCCTTGAAAAAAAAAGGGTGCGAAACGCGAATCTTGTCTTCAGTCCCCCAAGTTGCATCCTCGGGGTCTTCTCCCCATTGAACTTTCATCAACTTGACCTCTCGGTTGCATAGCTTCTTTACCTCTGATCCAAGAATATGGGTAAGAACTCATCTAAATGTCGCCTCCCCTTCCACCTCTACTTCCTCAAGCACACTCGGCTCAACAACCTCTACCGTATCGTGCAGACATTTCCGTAAATGAGAAACGTGGAAAATTTCATGAACACCCGCCAATCTTTCTGGTAACTTCACCCTATAAGCCATTTGGCCAATCCTTTCTGTTATGGGAAATAGCCCTACAATCCTTGGCGCTAATTTCTCTACAGATCCAAAGCGAACCACATTCCTCAAAGGTGATACTTTGATGAAAACCATGTCTCCCACCTCAAACTCAATGCCAGTCCTTTTCTTATCTACGTAGGACTTCTGCCTGTCCTGATCCATCTTCATGTGTTTGCGGATAAGATCAATTTTCTTTGAAGTCTCTCTAATCATCTCAGGTCCAGGTAGAAGCTTATCTGTAGACTCCCACCAACAAGTCGGTGATCTACAGGGTCGTCAGTACAATGCCTCGAAGGGTGTCATGTCAATACTCGCTTGACAACTATTGTTATAGGCGAACTCTACCAAAGGAAGATTCTCTTCCCCTGTCCCTCCGAAGTCTAGGATGCACAGTCTTAAAAGATCCTCAAAACTCTATTTACCCTCTCTGTCTACCCATCGGTCTGAGGGTGATAAGCGGTGCTCAAACACAACTGTGTACCTAATGCCTCCTGCAAGCTCCTTCAAAACTCAGTAGTGAATATGGGGTCACGATCACTCACTATACTGGAAGGTACTCCATGTAGACGGACTATCTCACGAAGATAAATTGCTGCCAACCATGTTGCCATCCTCTTACTCTTAACATGAATGAAATGAGAGCTCTTAGTAAGCATGTCTACTATAACCCAAATACCGGTGTTACCTTTCCTCGATCTAGGCAAAACATCAATGAAATCCATAGAGATGCTCTCCCACTTCCACTGTGGGACCTCTAAAGGATGAAGCATACTACCGGGCTTCCTTTGCTCAAATTTGACTGCTGACAAATCAAACATCGAGAAACAAACTACACTACATCTTTCTTCATCCTAGCACAAAAGAAAGCCCTCTTCATATCTCTATATATCTTGTCACAGCCTGGATGGATAATCATCCTGGAATGATGGGCTTCCTCAAGGACCGTCTTCAACAGACTCCCAACTCAGGGAACACAAAGCCTTTAGTCTCATTGCAACCACCCTCTATCATCTATAGAATATCTACTGAGGTGACTAGAAGTCTCCCCTCTACTCAGCCTATCCAAGATGTCCGATATCCGTGGGTCCTCTTGGTGGAAGTTCCTATCTGATCCAAAAGAGTAGACCGCACCTCTAATGATGCCAATAACCCAGGTGTAAATTCAGCAGAGTGCCTAAAATCGAAGGTCGATATATACTCCAAGCTCTGCCTCTCTACAAATAGAGGACTCAAGGTCGTCCTCTGCATACTCAGTGCATCAGCAACCATATTACCCTCAGGGGTATATGCATTCTCAAAGTCGTAGGACGCTAGGAACTCCATCCATCTTTGCTGCCTCAAATTGAGATCCTTCTGCGAGAACAAATACTTGAGAGATTTATGATTGGTATACAACTCGAAATTCTCTCCAAGTAGATAATGACGCCAAGTCTTAAGTGCGAATACTATGGCAGCCAACTCTAAGTCATGGGTAGGGTAGTTCTTCTCATGAACTCTCAACTGTTTACAACCGTAACATAGTACCCTTCCCTCTTTCATCAAAACAGCACCAAGCCCTATACCACAGGCATCAGCGTATACTGTGAGCACTTTGTTCCCATAAGGCAAAGTCAAGACTGAGGTTGTTTTCAGAACCCTCTTCAATCGCTGAAAAACATCATCACAATCAATATCCCAAGAAAAGCCCAGACTATTTTTCGTCAGTTTGGTGAGTGGGATTAGTATCAAGAATGCTGGGGCCACCTATCCACGACTCATCAACGAATGTTGAAAGACAAAATTGGAATATCCATGGAAGTTTATGTGGACGATATGCTCATAAAAAAGAAATTGTCGAATGACCATGCCAATGACCTCGAGAAGATGTTCAGTGTTATTCATAAATACGCATGAAACGCAATCCATGAAATGCTCTTTTGGCATCACATCAGTAAAATTTCTTGGGTTTCATCGTCAATTCATGAGGAATGGAAGTAAATCCATAAAATATTGAAGTCATCCGGGGCATCAAAGCTCCAAAGAACATCAAGGATGTCCAAATCTTGAATGGAAAAGTAGTCACCCTAAGTCGATTCATTTCAAAAGCAATTGACAAGTGCATTCCTTTTTTGGATTTGATTAAGAAAGGGAAGCACAACTTTACATGGACACTGGACTGCATCACCACAGCATTTCAGGACCTTTTAAATCAATTAGAACGATCGCATATCCTGTAGAATCCCATGGAACATAAGTACATAAATATTTATTTAGCTGAAACTATGTAGGCAATTAGCTCGGTGCTTATGCGTGAAGAAGATCATGTCCAAAGGTCAGTCTATTACATCAACAAGAGAATGCCGGAAGCCGAAAGAACTATCCAAAGATTGAAAACCTAACTTATCACCATTGATCTCTTCCTAAAATCTTCTTCCTTACTTCTAGTCACATCCAATCAAAGTATACATTGTCCAGCTGCTACGACGAGTTCTTCAACAACTTGAGGCATTTGGGCGACTTTAGAAATGGAACATCAAGTTGAGTTAATTCGATCTTATCTTCATTCCTCGAAGAGGCGTCCTCGGACAAGCCCTAGCAAACTTCATCACAGAGTTCACTACTCCCAAAGATCCTCTGGAAAATAGTGAGCCTCCCAACATCCAATGGAAGTTGTACGTGGATGGATCGTTAAACAATTAGTGTTTTGGTGCCAGAGTTGTAGTTGTTAGTCCTAAGGAATGCTTGATTCGATATGGTTTGAAGCTCAACTTCCCTGCAACTAACAACAATGCAGAATATGAAGCCTTGATTGTTGGACTTAGAATTGCAATCGAACTCAACATCAAGGCTCCCCAAATCTTTTCAGATTCACAACTCATTGTCTGCTAAGTGCCTGGGGAATATAAAGTGAAAGGAGCACGACTCGCTCCTTACCTAGCTCGGGTTCACGATTTGCTCATCAACTTCGACCACTACGTCATTACTCACATCCCTCGAGGACAAAATGAGAAGGTCGATTAATTGGACAAGTTAGCAAGTCATAGGGATGCGCAACTCTTGGGACTTATCCCTGTTGAAGTGCTCGACTCTCTAAGTATCAATCAGATGAATCCAATCTGGTATTAATGACGGAAACCGAGCCTGAGCCCGAGTCATGAACGACTCCGATCAAAACCTATCTACAATACAAAATCCTTTCGGACTATCGAAATGGAAAGCGATTTCTCCTCCGTAAAGCATCACGCTACATCATGTAAGAAGGAGTACTTTATAGAAGAGGATTCTCTGTTCCACTACTCCGGTGTGTAGTCCACAACAATGCCAAATGTAAAACTGGAGGTGCACGAAGGCGAGTGCGATGACCACATCGAGGGGCAAACTTAGACAAAAAGATTCTTCGATACAACTACTTTTGGCCACCTGTTGAGTGGGATGCAGCAAACAACACCCACAAATGCGATGAGTGCCAGAGATTTTCCAAGATTCCTTGACCCCCACCTGCAAAGCTTATGCAAATGATCAGTCCATGACCATTTACAATGTAGGGAATCAATTTTATCGGAACTCTATTGGTGGAAAAGGGTGCTGCTCGTTATGTTATTGTCGAAGTTGATTACTCTACCAAATGGACCGAACTGAAACCCTTACAACAATCATGACCACGAAAGTAATCAACTTTGCCGTCTGCAACACATATGTCATTTTGGAGTTCCCAAGACTATCAGTTACGATAATGAGACCCAATTTAAGAATTCTGAAAAAAAAGGATTTTTCCACTGTCATCATATTGAGAAATGATTCATGGTAGTAGCTCTCCTCAAGCCAATGGAAAAATCGAAGTTGTCAACACGGTCATCAAATCCATTATCAAAAAGCGTTTTGAAAAGGCTGGAGGTAAGTGGGTAGATGAACTTCCTCTAGCCTTTTGGGCTTATCAGACTAACCATATGTCAACAACCAGCCACACTCCATTTTCTCTCTCGTATGGATCTGAAGCCATAATTATCATTGAGCTCGAGCTACAATCTCATCAAGTAACATACTATGATCCGAAGTCCAACAGAAATCTCCTTCTGGAATCTTTTGACTTACTCGAAGGAAAAAGGATGAGTTCGAACATAGAGAAGCTACACATCGCCAACGGGTCACCCAATACTACAACACCAAAGTTCCTCCAAAGCATTTGACATCGGCGATCTCGTCCTCAAGCGGATCTTTCCCACACTGACCGGTCTCGGTCCTCGCTGGGAAGGTCCATACGTCATTCAATGGAGGCTTGGAGATGGTACTTTCAAGCTAACGACCGTTGACCGCGCCAAACTACCAAGGGCATGGAAAAATGAGGACCTTCACCGCTACTTCATTAGCTTACAATACAAACTTACTGCTTTCGACAAAAATAATGTTTTCAATTTAAGGTATTGTAAAGAAAAGGCTGTTACAGCCGATGAGTTATCGGTAAAGACTTCTGACCTCTACGTTCTTAGCGTATTTACTTTCAGCATAGTATTTTAAAGTTCTAATTATGACCGACTTGGATACACAAGTATGCAACACTAGATCGACACCTCATAGCTTGGAATCGATCCACCATCTCGAGTCTTTACTTTGGCTCCAACCTTGTGGAGCAGTATGCCCTAACTTGAGTCTCGAATCAACGACAAGGCCAAATATAAATAAATCGCGATGCTTATTAATTTAAGTGTCAAACTCCAACCCTCAGTCTTTGGATCTAGGACCAACCCACCAGTCGAGTAAGTGTGATACAAACCGCTTGCTTGGCTAAGTCTGATCCTTAGGGTTTGGATCCCGGTATAAAGGGCGAAACAACGACGGCTATCCATGACTCTGTACAACTCGGAATCAACAACCGCAAGGAGGTTTCGAGAGCGTAATCACAAGACCTGAACTTCGTGTGACTCAAGACCAACAACCAAAAGGAGGTCTCAAAAAACAAAGTCCATACACTTGGGCTCTAAACGACTCAAAATCAATGATCAAAAGGAGATCTCGATAATGGACTTAATACACTCGAACTTCACATGACTTGAGTTTCTCAAGAGTGAGGTCTTTAACAACTTGAACTTAAGTGTAATTACATAAGTACAATACTGGAAAATGTAAAGAACACTTGAAAACTTAAGATGGCATGTGATATAAGCAAAGTAAACAAACTTTCATTCATAAGTCAAAATATTTCTTTCTAACGACCCGGCGTACATAAAATCACATCGTGCCTCCAAAGCGAGGGCCGCAATTCTATCGTCCTACAACCAGAAACTATCTACTTATAACAATCACTCCGGAGGACCACCTTTCTGCTTTTTCTTCGATCTAGACTCGGGTGAACCCTCCGTCTCCCTCTTCCTTTTCCTCTTGAGGTACACCCGTCTCTTCCCTTCTATCCCTTCGGCGGAGTAGGCTAGGGGTGTGTCATTATCTCAAACTCTGAATCTCCTTCGAGCAAAAATTCTTCATCGGAGTCGCTAGGAATCTCGATGATGTCGGCTTCCATGTCGGAGCAAAGCACGACCTTCAATGGTTTAAGTTGAGGCTCCATGGGCAGTGTCAGCACCATAGACTTGTCCACCTCCATGATGGCTGCCATTTCGTCTTTCTTAGCCTCTATGTATGCCTTCCTCTTAGCATCTCTCTCAGCCTTCTTCCAAGCCTCCTCCTTTGCCTCCCCCTCGGCCTTTAGCCTCGCAAAGTTTTCCTGTACCCTCTTTCAGGTTGTCGCCTCCTCATTTTTCTTACGAGATTCCTCAACTTTAGCCTGAGCATCCACCTTGAACTTTTCCCTTGCCTCTTCCTGAGCCTTGAGCAAGGCTTCCTCATTGACTTTCTTCTTTGCCTTTATCTCCTCCGACTTCACCAATATTTGGGCCTATGATGTTCAACTAGTTTTTACATAACTTGCCGGCCCCCGTCTGTCTAGTCACTTGAGCGTCCGCCTCTTGCTTTCTTTTCTCTTTCGAGAAGAGTTTGTCAAAATCTCCATTGCCATCTCTTCAAATTCAAGTCCCAAGAACATATCTGAGTGACCAAAATCCTCGTTCGATTGTTTTCGGTATGCCTTTGTATCAAATCCAGGCATGGCAGGAACTGTTGCCTCATACCCCGTGGTCGCTACTCCCCTAAAGAAACTTGCACGATGGAGAAGAAGACGAGTTAGTCTACTTCGGCTTCGTGTTACCATCCTTTTTAATACCGTTTATAAGTGGATATACCTTCAGTCACTTACTTTGTGGCTTAAATTGGCATTGTGCTCTTGGTGGTTAGTGGAAGGGAGCGTCCGTGTGTCAACCCTGGATGCTCGGGATCATATTATGCAATAGCGGGAGTTGGCACAGACGGACCGCTAGCGGAATGAATTTCTTATATTGGGAACCACCACCTCCAAATTCACGAGCGACCACCACTCTCTCAATAACAGTGGCTTTCCACTTCTCGACAGCAAGTCGCTCTGCCTCCTCTGCCTTGGCGTCTTCTTTCAACATGGCCTTGCCTCCTGCCAGCACCTGGTGCTCATCATCTGTTAAGTATTGAGCCATCAGCGCTTACTCATGTTGGAGAATGGAGTTTTGAAGACAATAATCTTATTTCAATATTAACTGATTATAAAATATATATACAAACACTTTTATCTAGAATATATATATATATATATATAAACATATACATGATTTATATACATGAATTAATATTGAAGACTTTACAGTTTAAGAGTTTCTAGAGATTTAGAATTCAGAGATGATTCAAGACTCATGAGTAATCAAGATTTCAAGAGTTCAAAATAAATATAGTAATAGAGTCTAGTTTATGTAAGACTCTGAATAGCACTCCAGGTTCAAATGCAAATTCAAATTCTGTTCTGATTTTCAAATTTCAAATTTTATTTTCAAATTCTATTCTGATTTTCAAATTCCATTTTCAATTCTATTCTAATTCTAATTAATTTTTCTATCCAACTTTTGATTTTAAATTCAAGTTTTTAAGTCTATATGTTTTATATAGTTATATACTTTATATTTATATAGTTTTAAACTTTATAAGTTATATTTATGATTTCATATGATTTCCTATTTTATAATACTTATTTATAATACTATGTTTTAATTCAAGAATTTCTAGGATTATATATATATATATATATATATATATATTAAAACACTTCAAAAATGCTCAAAACTCAATTTTGTGAAGGGTTATGTCGACATACATTTATAGGGGTGTCGACATATAACTGTCATATTTTTTATTTTGAAAGGAAATGTCTTTTCATTAATTGTAACGTTCCAGAAGCATTGCAACCTTTCAAATCTTATAAATAGGGGCTGATTTCGAATTTTTTTCATTATTCTTCGTCTTCGTCCCCTTTTTTTACACCATTAATATTTCATATTTTTATGATTTCTACACTTACACTCTGCTGAATTCAATTCTATTTATATAAAACTTCTTTTCTTCTCACTCTCTAATCATTACTCTCTAAATCGAAGTGCTATTGAAGAGTTATAGGGCTGTTGTAATTGTTTGGGAGGTGTTTGGGAAAAGATGTGTTCCTTGTAGCCTTGAAATCAAGAAAACGGAGCGGTGTTAACTTTGTAGTTGGGAAATCAAGGGGAATATACTTGATTAAGGGTGTTTGGAATTGGTGGTAACATTGTGGCCATGAAATCAAGGGTGTTGTACTTGGATATTGATATAGTAATAAAACTCTGCGCAATCCAATGTTGCGTGGGACTTGACGTAGGAGTAATCCGAACAAGTATAAAATCTTGTGTGATCTTTCATTTTCTGCATTTTATTTTTGTTTATCTTTGTGTTTATGTTTGTTTTTGATTTTTTGTCTATGATTATCTCTATGTTGTGCGATTCATATACTATTCATATGAGTTTTAGATTTTGTTAAATTTCTCAAAAACACTATTCACGCCCCCTCTAGTGTTAGTTTTACCTTGACGACCCATTCTGCAATCTTAACAATTGGTATCAGAGCAAGGTATTTCAAAAAGTTCATAATCCGATTTTTGAAAATTTTTAAATGGCAAAATTTGAAATAATTGTTAACACTAGTGTTAATTCATGCATTGTACCAATGTTGAAAGAGTCTGCATATAATCTGTTAAAAAGTCAAGTGATCCACTGAAATATTGTTCAATACGGGAAAAGATGTGTTATATAGCTTTTGAAAATTCAAAAGTTGAAAAGATGGGTAAAGTGGCTGTTGGTAATTCAAATTCAGAAATTGTAATGTCCCGCACTTTAGCTATCAGATAATTAATTTGTTTCAATATTAATTATTGAGCTGGAAAGATCAATAACCAAAATTAAATAATATTTATATTTAATTAATATAGATAACAGGATAATATATTTCCGGAATAATCGGAAATAACATAATTCAAAATGTTGTGAAAACCGACAGCTGAATATATATATATTGAAATATATTGACGAATATATTAAATAATGATAGTTGAACGTAAAATATATATTATAACTAAAATCGAGCTTGAAATGGCGCTGCAGTTCGTAATTTGGCGATTCGAACTTCAACTGAATGTACAGGATTCGTTTTAAATCGGATTTCTGTGAAACAAGAAACGTGTGGAGCTGGTGGAGTATATCTTTCTAGTGGAAGAGAAAAATCAGGATTTCGTCGGGTAGATTTTGATTTATGTCCAAATCAAAATTTAGAAAATTCGCTGCGGAATTCCTATATAATTTATAAAGGGATTATTTATATTTTAAAAAGGAATTTCATTTTAAATCGAATATCAATTTAATCGGGATTTGAAATATCAAGTTATAAATCCTAGTAGAGCTGTATAGTATTCCATTGTGAGTATATACGATAAAATAAATCTATTTGTATTTAATTTAATTATATTTAAATATATTTATATATTTAAATGGGTCATGCAGAGCTTTAAAAATAATCAGTTTTGCAAATGACCTCAGAATTCGACGAAACTAATTTTGTTGGATCCGCAATGTCAAATTATTGTTAGATGTCAAGTTTCATGATTTTTAGAGTCAGTATGTGGCTGTACGGGATTTTAATGGGAAAAACAGTCGATAATTGGACCTTTAAAAATAGGATGTGTGAGCAAACGAAGTCCGAATTCGACGAAACCAGTTTCGTTGGGACCGTAATGTCGAGATGTAGCTGCATGTCCGTTTTCTTGATTTTTGGGTATCGTATGTGATCATAGGGATTTTTTTAAAGCCGAGCAGAAGAAGCGGTTGGTTATAAATTAATATTTAATTCGAATATAAAAATATTAATTCTCCTCTATAAATACCCATAAATCCCTTAAACCCTAATTTCATTTTCATTTTGGTCAACGCGACATTTTTTTCCGCCGTTGTTTTTTTCAGCAAAAACTGATCAAAGGAAAAAAAATCAAAGATAAATTCTAAAAATCCTAAATCAATTAAGATGAGTTCATGCGAGGTTTGTCTGTAATCCCGCATGGGTTTTAGAAGGCTCGACTTCAATTTTCTTGAGCTGGAAAACAGGCGTGGAACCTAGGGTTACGGTTCTCGGGAAATGTAAGCACTGATGATGGTTTGTATGGGTGGATTTGAACTCGCGATGTCGAGTACTACCTTGCAACGGATTTTGGGTTGATCGATGGTGGTAGGTGTCGATGTCGACACAGGGATGGAGTGTCGGAATTCCGTTGATGATGTCGAGTGGTTCAAAATGGTGGTGGGTGTAAGGAGATTGCGAAGAGATGAACTGTGGTGATTTCGGTTTGAATTTCGGTGGAGTTTTGGATGTGGTATTTGTAGAGATCGAACTCAAAAATGGTAATGGTGTTCGGTATTGTTTTTGTTGAGGGCTCCAGGTCGTGTTTGTTGTTCGGGAAAAAGGGTAAGGATGTGGACGTTGGGCCGAGTTCTAGGTAAAGCCCAAGTTTGTTGAACATGAAATTTAGTTATATTAAATCAAATAATTTATTAGCTTGTGTATATGATATCTTGACCATACGATATCAGAATTTCGAACAGTCAGTCACGTTAGGATCATATGGACGGACACTACAGAATGGAACTGACTGGGAGTGGATTGGAGCTCGTTTGAATTTATGGCGAAATAAATTGTTTGATTCAAATCAAACAAACAGTTTATCGTTCTTTAACGATGAACTGCCAATGTGAGTAAAACTCACCAACTCTGAACAGTTATATTTTTCTAACGTATATTTAGAATTGATAATTAGTTGTTGATTGATGTGTGTTAACTGTTTGGTTGAATTGCGTATGTATTGGTGTAAATTATAGGTAATGATATTTATATATATCGTTAATCAAATATCGATTCTGTTTATCAGAATATTTCATATAGAAGTGAAATCGATGTTATCATATTGTTTAACATCTGTGGATGCAGGGAAACAGGTTGGAGGGGTCCAACTGGACTCCTCAATATTTCTAATATTGTTCTGTTCATATATTGTGTTATATGATGTGATATGAAATCTGTTGATGATTTTATATGTTTGAATGATACCGATCATTGTTATATGGTACGTTAAATACCATAAGAAATATTGGGATGTAAAAAGGAGATTTTCAAAGTATATTTTGAAATTAAATTATTTCTATAAAATCAATGGATGTTATATATAAAAGGAAAAGGATTTTATAAAAGGAAATTATTTGTGAAAACAAATATAAAGGAAATTATTTGTGAAAACAAGTATAAAGGAATATTTGTGAAGAAAACAATATAAAGGATCATTTATTCATAGGAAATAAATAGAAGTAAAAAGAAATATTTATTTGTTAAAAAAATAGAAGTAAAAGGAAATATTTATTTGTTAAATAAATAGAAAAATTGAAAGGAATATTTACTTGCTAAATAAATAGAGTTAAAAGAGTTATCGAATATGGTTTATTCGAATAGAGTTGAAAGGAGTTAATCAAAAGAAGTTAATTAAAATGAGTTAATTGAATATTAGTTATTTGATTAAAGTTAATTGATTTGAGTAAATCAATTTGGGTAATTGATTAGAGTAAACACATTTGAGTTAGAGTTAGAGTTAATCAGTTAGGGTTGACCAGTCAGAATTAATTAATTAGAGTTAATCGAGTTAAAAGGAGTTATCGAATATTAGTTATTCGAATCGAGTTAAAAGGAGTTATCGAATATTAGTTATTCGAAACGAGTTAAAAGGAGTTATTGAATATTAGTTATTCGAATAGAGTTAAAAGGAGTTAATCGAATCAGAGATATTCGAAGTGAGTTAATCGAATCAGAGATATTCGAAGGGAGTAAATCGAATCTAGTTATTCGACAGGAGTTGAATCAAATATAGTTTATTCAAAGAAGAGAGATTATCAAATATAAGTTATTCGGATGTAAGTTATTCGAATAAGAGTTAATCCAGTAAGAGTTAAATAGAGTTAGAGTTAATCAGATAAGAGTTATTAGATTGGAGTTATTTGAATAAGAGTTATAGAATAAGAGTTAACCAAATAGGAGTTGATAAATTAGTTGTTCGTTATTTATTCGAGTTAGGAAATAAGAGTTAGATTAAAGTTGTTATATTTCAGAAGCAAGAAATTATAACACCACTGTTATAATCAAATGATTCTGTAAAGGAGTTGGACTCGTAAATTATATTCGGAAGTTACGTAAGGAAGTGTTAAAGAGTTAAAAGATGAACTTACCCTATTTCGAGATTTGAAATGTTGTTCATTTAACGTTTGAGAGGTAGTTATACCCCAACTTGATTGACTTCGTTTTTAATTTAGAAATGGTTAAGTTTCGAGAGTGAAAGTGGTTAAGTGAATTTAGTAAATAAGTATAGTGATTTGAGTTGTCGTCGCGATGTTGATTTAAACATCTGTTAAATCCAAGTAAAGAAGGTTTGGAAATGTTTTCCAAATAGAATCAGAAACGTAATCAAATATTGAAATACGAATTAGAAAAGGAAATGTTCATGTATAAGGAGTTAAGAAATGGAGTTAAGCTAAATCAGAAATTTGACTGGAGACTGGTTAAGTTGAATGGTTTCCTAAGTGTCTATTTCATGTTGGTTTCTACCTTCGGGATTGGTACTTAGGGAATTGTTCTCATACTAGTTTACAATCAGAGACTGATAGTTGTAGAAGAATAGTGATACGTAAATAAGTTATGAAAATGTTTTCTAGCATTAACATATACTTTCTAAACATAGAAAATAAGGAAAATATGAATATATATATATAGATATATATATGATTGATAGAATTTCCATCTGGAAATAATATCGTTGTTTGCACGCCTGTTTTTCTTTGATGGTTAAATCATAGACAATCGAAGTTTTGACGATTTTAACGTTGTTAATATGGAGAGACAGGTTGGATTATTATCCAAAGAACCACTTTGTATTGGCATGAGCGTTGCGAATCATATATGCCAAAGATAATTGAAGACGGAGTAAAGTGCAAGGGCTATTGTATAAGTCTTAGATAACAATGCTTAAGATGGATGTACTGAATAGTGCCTTCGGTTCATCCAGTTCCTGGATGACTTGTATGGATGGATGTCTAACAGAGTATTTCCAGAAAGGTCACGTACATTGATTTCTCCAACCGTACCAAGAGTGGAAGCGGAGAAGGAAACTTCTTTAGCTAACACGTAATGTACTGTTGTAGACGCCAATTAGTGATTTTCGATGGATCTGACAATGTGGCATTCGAAGTGAATCTGATGTGATGATAAAGCATAACCTCAAGCCTCATCAACCGGGAAATGACAAAAATCGGGCAGGCAGCATGGCTATGTAGGTCGCGCCTATTATGGTGTATAATCACCTGATCCAGAGTTTCATTTACTTCTAAAAATCTATCGTTGATGTTGTCCCATTCGGGAAACGGTTGCTGATCCCAACCGTTGGTGATATACATTCGATACACTCAAGCGAAATGAGTGGTCGGTCATGTGTGGCTGGGTTGCAAGATGTTCTTGTTGAACCCAGTGTATTCCTCTCTAGAGGTTCACTAGCGAAAGGTGGTTCCATACCTTGTCATAGTTGGAAATCCACTACCCAATACGTGCTTGCGGTTTTGATTATATACTATATATGTAGAACGTGAGATGAAAGCGTTTCTGCTAGATGATTATTATATTGTGGTTGATAGACATTATTATAATATCAAAAAGGTTTTTGATATAAAGATATTTTGGATTCTCATAAGGGAAAACCCCATTCCGTTATACGGCGTGGTCTTATGAGATATTGTTTACTTGTTTGAACTGTTTTAAACTGTTTTACTCATACCAGTCCCATGACTGACCCAGAGTTTATTTTGTTTTGTTTTCCCTAAACTCTTGGGTGTCCAGTTTTGTACGGGCAGTCAAGTAGTCGGGATTTAAAGATACTTGAAGAGCTGGAGCAGGAGGCTTCAGGATCATGTAGCTATAGTTATTTCCGCTTTGTTGTAAGTGTTGTACTCTGATAATGTTATTGTATACATATACTGATTTTATTTCAAGGATATGTTATTTATGATATGTTATTCGTTCCGCTGTGAGGTTCGTGTTACTCTGATATTGTGTTCTTCTTCTTCTTCTTCTATTCTAAGTTTCTATCTTATCTATTCTCACCCTCTAATTTCTTTCATTAACCATCCGGTATTTTCGACTCTTGATGTTCGATATGTGTTGTATATCGGATAATCAAGGTCGCAAATTTCGGGGTCGTTACAGAAATGGTAGCTATTGAAAATTCAAATTCTGAAATGGTGGCTGCTAAAAATTCAAATTCCGAACTGGTGTGTTACATGGCTGTGGAGAATTCAAATTCAGTAAAGCAATTGGTGTAAATCAAAAAGGATAAATGGATACTGGATAGTGGTGGTTCGAGACATATCACGAGAAATCCTGAATTACTCAATAATCTGATTTATGAAGATGGTGGAATGGTGAACTTCAAAGATGGATACATTATTGGGATCGGCAATGTCAGTAATTTTGGAACTCCTATTATTTCTGATATTTTATTCGTTAGGAATCTAAAACACAACCTACTAAGTATAAGTCAACTTTGCGATAAGGGTTATAAAATAAACTTTGAAAAAGATACAAGTTTTATAGAAGATAGGAATTCAAAAGTAATATTCGAAGGAGATAGAAAGAAAAATTTCTATATATTAAGTATGAAAATTTCCGATGATAATCTATGTCTTATGGATAATACGAGTGACCCCTAGATCTGGCATAAGAGATTTGGTCATATAAATTTCAAACACATCTCTAGTATTTCTAAATTAGAATCAATTAGGGAATTACCCAAAATGAAATTTAAAGTTAATAATTTATGTGACACTTGTTAATTCGAAAAATTAAAAAGAAGTTCATTTAAATCAAAAGAGGAAATTACAACCTCTAAACCATTAGAATTAATTCACATGGATTTATTTGGTCCATCTCAAACCCAATCGATAAATCATAATAGATATGTTTACGTAATAGTTGACGATTTTTCTAGATTTACTTGGACTTTGTTTCTTAAAAATAAAAGTGATGCTTTTGATCAAGTTAATTTTTTTTCTAAAAGAATTCAAAACTTATTATCACTAAAAATCAAAACAATACGTAGTGACCATGGCGGAGAATTCGAAAACGAATATTTTAAAAAAATTGTAATAAAAAGTGAGTAACCCATAATTTTTCAATTCCTAGAACCCCTCGACAAAATAGAGTAGTTGAAAGTAAAAATAGGACGATACAAGAGTGTGTGAGAATCATGTTATCTAACAGTAATTTACCAAGAAATTTTTGGGCTGAAGCAGTTGCAACAACTTGTTATATTTTAAATAGAATTTCAATTATAAACTTAACTCATAAAACTCCATATGAACTTTTGTATAATAAGAAACCAAAATTATCATATTTTAAAATATTTGGAAGTAAATGTTTTATACTTAATACTAAAGAAAATTTAGACAAATTTGACTCACAATCCTATAAAGGAATAATTATTGGATTTTCAGAAAAAAGTAAGGCATATAGAGTTTCCAATACAAGAACCAATACTATAGAAGAAACCTTAAACGTAATTTTGACGAAAATTATAGAAGTATAACATAAAACAATGAAGATGAATGTGAAAATGAAATTAATGAAACAAATCATGAAGATAGTCAACCAAATAAACGAATTAGATTACTTAGAGATCATCCTGTAGAAAATATCTTAGGAGATATTGAATCCATCGATAGAACCCGTAATCAATGAAATAATATGAGTAACTTTGCATTTATTTCAACCGTTGAACCTAAGAATCCAATAGAAGCATCTTCTGATGATTCATGGATACTTGCCATGCAAGAAGAACTGAATCAATTTACAAGGAATGGTGTATGGGAACTTGTTCCTAGATCAGAGGATAAGACTATAATAGGAACTAAATGGGTTTATAAAAATAAAATGAACGAACACGGTAAGGTCATAAGAAATAAGGCACGACTAGTAGCAAAAGGTTATACTCAAGAAGAAGGAATAGATTACGATGAAACTTTTGGCCCCCGTAGCAAGATTAGAAGCCATTAGGATTTTACTAGCCTTTGCAAATCATAATAATTTAAAATTATATTAAAAGGATGTTAAAGGTGCTTTTCTAAATGGATTTGTTAAAGAAGACGTATATGTAAAGCAACCACCTCTATTTAAAGATGAAAAATTACCAAATCACGTATATAAGTTAAAGAAAGCGTTATATGGATTAAAACAGGCTCCTAGGGCTTAGTATGATAGATTAAGAAATTATCTATTACAATCCAACTTTGAAATAGGAAAATTAGATAATACTTTATTTATTAAAAAGAATAAAAAGGATATACAATTAGTATAAATATATAATAATTTATAGATAAACAAACGATAAGATAAATAAAAAAAATTCAGACATTATGACCCAAGAATTTGAGATGAGTCATATGGGAGAAATAACGTTCTTTTTAGGATTACAAATTCGTCAACTAAAGAATGAAATATTTATTAATCAAGAAAAATATGCAAGAGATCTAGTTAATAAATTTAATTTAACAACTAATGTGAGATCAACACCGATGGCGACTAATATAGCATTAAGTAAAGACGATACAACTAAAGACATTGATCAAAAATTGCATAGAGGAATGATAGGATCACTATTATATATACCCACCAGTAGACCACATATAATGCATAGTGTATGTCTTTGTGCAAGATATCAATTGCAACCTAAGGAAACACATTTAAAAGCCGTAAAACATATTCTAAGGTATGCAAAGCGTACATCAAACTTCGGAATATTTTATCCTAAGGATGATTCATTCGACTTAGTTTCTTATTGTGACGCTGATAATGCGGGATGTAAATCCGATCGTAAAAGTACTAGTGGAACATGTCGTTTCTTAGGACATTCACTAGTCTCGTGATTTAGTAAAAAGCAAAATATCGTATCTTTGTCAACAACTAAAGCAGAATATATCTCTGCTGCTTTGGCTTGTTCACAAGTAATATATATGCAACAAACTCTAAATAATTTTGGATTAAATATAAACAAATCACCAATATACTGCGATAATATGAATGCTATAAATAAGTCTAAAAATCCAACTCATCATTCAAGAACTAAACATATCAATATACGACATCATTTTCTAAGAGATAACGTAAGCAAAGAGAAAAATTCACTTGAATTTATAAAAACAAACAAACAAACAAATAGCAGATATATTAACAAATCCATTAAACGAAGCAACATTTACTAAATTTAGAAGAGAATTAGGTATTTGTTCATTAAGTGAATTAGAATAATTAAATATATTAATATATATAAGAACAACATTAAAAACTATAAAATAAAATAAAACGTGTAAGTATTTCGACATACATATTTGCATATGTCGACATATAACTTCCATATTTCTAAAATTAATTCCCACCAAATTTAGTTAGAATAATCATTTAAACTCTCTACTTCGAATTTTCTTCTTCATTCTCATTTCTCACTTCTGTAAAAACTCTAAGATAAAATAAACAATGGCCTCCACCAATTTTAACACCCAAATCGATCATGAATCATCCACTGAACCATCCGAAGGTCTTTTTCAACGTTCTACCCTATCATGTGTCTTCAAACTTGAAGAGAAGATGGAATATACTCTTCAAATGTTCGCTGAAATACAAGTGCTTCAAATTTGGATGAGCCAAGAGCAAAATAGACAAGGAAAAGTGATAAGGAGTCTTCTTAAATTTACAATGGATAATCAGGCAAATCCGATTATCATCGAAGATGATAATCATGCCATGGAAGAAGTGGAGGAACCAGAAGAGGAAGAGGAAGAAATGATGGAGGAAGAAGAACCTGAGGAGATTCAACAAGAAGTTACGGAAGAAGAAGATCAAGTCGTATGTGTGGGAGAGTTCTTATTCGGTCAAAATGGAAATGTGATTGTTTTGTTTATCATAAGTATTCTATTACTTAATTATATAAGCAAGAATTTAGGGGTAGTCATATATATATATATATATATATATTAAGTATTATAATAAGTTATACACGTATAGATCTTAGTATAGAATAATATAGTTTAGATAGATATCGAATTTAAAGGGAGTATTTTTAGAATTTCTTTTTGATAATGCCAAAGGGGGAGAAATTGTAAAATATAGACTTAGAATATATAGGATTCATACAGACAAGGGGAGTATTAGAAGGATCACTATCAACGGGTACTAACAGGTATGATACTTTATAAACTAAGGTTGTCATCAACAAAAAGGAGGAGATTATTGGAGAATGGAGTTTTGATAACAACAATCTTATTTCAGTATTAACTGATTATAAAATACATATTAACACTTTTATGTAACAACCCGAAAATCTGGGCCAGTTTAAAATTTTTATTTTGGCAATTTTAGCGAATTTTGATTATTTAAAATGGATTATTTTAAATAATATCGACAAGAAATTTATTTTTGAATATAATTCGACGTATATATTATATAAGTCGTCGTTAGAATATAAAATTTTATTTTATAATTAAAAATAGAATTGAAAATGGCGCGGTAGTTCGATAATTCGATTTCAAACTTCAATTGAACATACCGGGTGCAAAATAAATCGGATTTTAGTGAAACCAAAAATAATGGGATCTAATTGTGAATATCTTTCCAACGAATCCGGGAAATTGAAATTTCATGGCGGGAATCAAAAGATATGTCCAGTTGAAATTTCTGAATAGTCGCTATGAAATTCAGGCCCTTAAAAATAGCCATTTTGCAAACGACCTCGGATTTCGACGAAACAACTTTTGTTGGGTCCGTGATGTCAAATTATTGCTAGATTCCAAATTTCATAATTTTTCGAATCAATATGTGAGCGTGGCAAAGGAAAACGCGTTTGACCACTTTCAGTTGATTTTAATCGACTGGAAAATGGCCATTTTTCAAACGGTCTCAGAATTTGACGAAATTAGTTTTGTTAGGACCGTATCATCAATACGAAGCTAGAAAATATTTTTCTGGGATTTTTCTAGTTAGTATGTGGCCCCGGTAATTTGAAATGTACGTTTAAAATTCAGTATAATGATTTAAATGTAAATTCAACGAAAACTGATTCAAACGGCCGAATCAGCCTACGATACATGTCCCATTGTGTTCGGAATGGGGGTATTATGCTAGGGGCGACAGTCGTTGGGTGTCGATTAGTGTTCGAAATAAAAGTCAACTTTTTGTGGATTATAAAAATAATAATATATATATATTTATTTATTTATTATAACACCCCCCTTTTTTTTACACTTTCCCCTTCACCATCAGATCTCGAATTAGAAATAAATAAAAAACATGGCCTCCGATGATCGATGCTCCATTGCCCTCCGCTCCGCTCCGCTTCCCCTCCCTCCGCTTCAGGTCGACCATCCTCCTTCGCCTCCCCCCCTTCGATCACGACCCCATCGCGACGAGACCCCTCCGCTTCAGCCCCAAACTATCGCGCTAGCCACCTCGCGCCGCAGCGCCCTGCCGTCGACCCCGACGTGAAACTCTTCCCCCTCCCTCCGATTCGCCTTACGCCGCCCCTCGAGCGCATCAGCCACCACCACCGAAGCAGCTCCGATCCCCTAGCTTCCACCGACCTCTCTTCCTCCAGTCCGACGCAAGTGCGCAGACCCCCCTACTCTCCTTCGATCCAATCTTTATCCTGTAAGTTTTTTTCTGGTTTTTGACTATAGAAGATAGGATTTTTACTTATAGAAAATAGGATTTTTAGAAGAGATGGTTTTTCACTAAAAAGATAAGATCTTTATTAAGGTAAGGATTAGATTTTTGTTAAGATAAAGACGATATTTTTAAATATGCAAAGACGATATTTTTAAATATGCAAAGATGATATTTTTAAATATGCAAAGACGATATTTTTTAGATATGCAAAGACATAATTTTTATATAAGTATGATAATAAAAATATGATTTTTGTTAAATGTGAATATTAAAAATATAATCTTTATTAGAAGAAAAACGATATAAAAATGTAATTTTTATAACGAAGTAGCGATGTAAAGATATGATTTTTATATATAAAACATCATATTAAAAATATGATTTTTGATATGAACAGCGTGAAAAAGGTTGCGATGGAACGGGTGGAAGGCAAATCCAAATTTGAACCGCTCAGAAATAGAGAATGAAGGAGTGGATCCCTCTGTGAGAATTTCTCACTCTTTGATTTCATTTTCTAGTTATATATATATACTAGGATGTAGACGGTGTTTAGTAGCACCCGACACCCGTCGTCCACAGACCATGGACGGCTTGTATGCTTGTTTGTTTGATTTTGATGTGTAGTTGATTGTGTGATATGATGTGAAATAAAATAAAATATTTATATAGTTGAAAATATTTTATAGTTAAAAATAAAACTTTAACGTATATATGAAATGAAATAAAATAAACAAATCGGACGATTTGTTTATATACACACATTTGACTGATATTGATTGGGACGATAAATTTTACACATCGCCCAACTGCACAAATAAAATCTGTGTTTGGTTGTTTGAAACCCCACACGGGTATTGGGATGATGGATGACATACACTAATCCCAATAATTAGTTGTATGTCGATCGATTGATTGACTGACTGTTATGAGCGTTAAATATTTATATTTGATGCTTATACAGTGTAGAATGCACTTTGGATGATGGTTGATTTTTCATCGTTTTTATTGTATACATGTGTTGTAGAAAATCCATATAATTAACATTATTTGGTAATTGATTGGGCTTCATTCCAGTTTTGAATAGAAATATTTGAAAAGAAGTATTTGAAATAGAATATTTGAAAATAGAAATATATGAAGCCGTGTTGATTAGATTGACGTCATTTTGACGTGAACGATATTTATATCGATTTTATTCATTTTATAATGAATATCGAAAGTGATTTCAAAATCTGATATTTTGAAAAGAATTGAAATTGAAATTGAAATTGAATTGAATACGAATTGAAATTGAATAGAAGTGAATTCAAATTGAAATTGAATAGAAGTGAATTCGAATTGAAATTGAATAAAACGAATTCGAATTGAAATTGAATATAAATGAATTCGAATTGAAATTTAATATAAATGAATTCGAATTGAAATTTAATATAATTGAAATTCAAATAGAAATTGAATTGAAAACGAACTAAAATTGAATTAGAAATCAATTTGTATTGGAATCGATTTGAAATGAATTTAAAACGAATTTATATTGGAATATTCAATTTTGATTTGAAATTGAATATGAAGTTTAAACCATTTTGAAAACGAATTTAAAACGATTTATAAAATTCATTTCGAAAGGAAATCGACGAAGTATATATTATATATATATATATATATTATACATATAATATAATGGCCTGAATAGAACGCGTCGCGCCGCGGCAGTTCGCGAATTTCGACCATTGACTTCGAATGGCTATTGCGGGAGATCCGACCGTCGGATTCTCCTAAAACCGGAACCGTTGGGTTCGTATCGAAAAGAGCTTTCTAACGAATATTAGAAATTTGAAATCTAACGGTTGGATTTGGAGATACGTCCAAATCAAATTTGGAAAAGGTCGCTATAAGTGCAGTTCGATGGCCGTTGATGGAAATCGACTGTACGGGCCTTGATAAAATTATTAAAAATAGTAATAATTTGTGTAAAATCATAAGAAATGATTTAGAAAGAACTGGGATGAAAATTCCCATATTTGAAAAGATAAAAATAGATTTTTATCGAAATGAACTAGTTTTGAACTAGAATAATAATTCTATTTATTTTTAAAATAAATAAATTGGATTTGAAATGGTTTTGAAAATAACCAGAATTTCCAATAATTATATTGGAATGGATTTGAATCGAAATTGTCTTTGGAATATTTCGATGTTGGATTTCGTGAGGATACATATATTGTTATGGGAATTTGAAAGATATATATATATCGTTATTTCCAATACGATATGTGTTGGTCGTAGAATTTGATATTGAATATAAGCCGGTATATTTTCTATTCAGAGCCTTGTATTTAATGTCAAATGTGATTTGGGTTTGTCGTGAATGGTGTCTTTATTAACATTGTTCTTGAACCCAATTGAGAGAAGATTAAATCTTTTTATTTAGATTTAATGAAGTGTACCAATTAAATAATATTTAATTGGAATCGAATTAGTATTGATTTTTGGGTTTATCGTGAACAGTGTTTTAAATAACACTTGTTCTTTAACCTGATAATTAATGGAAGGTGATTTTGGGTTTACCGTGAACCGTGTTTTAAATGACACTGATTCTTTAACCCGGTCAAAGATTAAAACTAAGTGGAGTTTTAATGAATCTTTAATTAGATTGAAATAATCGAAATGGAGTATCACCAGTTTTGCTCCAGGTGTTAGTTAAATCTTTAATTAGATTGGAACGTGAAATGGTAATTGAATTTACCGATAACACCGTGGTGTTAGATATGAAGTATAACCAGTTTTACTTCATGGGATGAATAGGTTGGGATTGGGAAATTAAAACAAATGATTACTTCGGTAAGGTTCGTTAATCCCGACTAGTTGAATCGAAATTCAAAAGATGATTAAAGAATAAATTCAAGGAATTTATCTTGGATAAAATTAATGGGAACCTTTCCCTATGAATGTGAAATTTAGAAACTAACTGTCGGTTAGCCAAGCAGAATGGTTTTCTGGATATTGATCTGATGTTGGTTTCGGCCTTCGGGGTTAATATTTGGGAAATTATTCTCTTGATTAATTTACGGTTAGTGACTGATGAATTGGAATGAGGCGTATGTTGTGTTTGTGTAACACTTATTTAAAATATACGCGAGTTATTCGGAAAGACCGGGTTTATCCCATTCTGAATAACTGATACGACGATAAGTCGAAGATGAAGACGGCGGTTGAAGACCGGAAGTCTCCACATCGTTTGGGTGATTACTGATGATCTTGATTGGGCTGTACACCCAAGATGAGGGAATCAATCGGTGGTCGTCCAGATGTGCTTGGAGATCGATGGATATGCGAGGAAAGTGCCTCCGGTTTCGTTCAGACCCAGAACGGACTTGTAAATGGACTGTGTGTCTGACATTGGATTTCATTCTGTGTGACTGATATCGGTTGCATAGAGTGGTTTGCCTGTGTGGCATGCTAAGATGCAATTGATCGAGGCTTCTATTGAAAAGCAAAGTCTTATGGTGATGATCAAAGCACAGCCTGTGTGGCACAGCTTTGTGTAACGTGAACTCGCGAGCCTCACACCCCGGTTGTGAACCAAAAACGGGAGAGGACCTCAGGGAGGGCATGCGTTTCTTTCTAGCTAGGGTGGTGTCAGTGATCTACCAGCCCTAACATTTATATACTTTTCACCTGTGTGGTTGTTGCTGTTGCGAGGCGCCTCGGTTTGATCGGACGATCCGGGTCCGATGGAGTCATTCATTGGCTCATTTACGCCCCAAAGGGCGGGGAAACGTAGTGTTCATGCATAATAATCCACATCGGTGGACCAGCCCTGTCGCTCCATGGGGGCAGTTGCTGCTGTTCCTGAGACACGGGCTAGAGTGTCTCGAATTGGTAGAGGACGATCCCTGGCCTCGGTTCATAGATGGAAACCCAATTTCCAAATACGTGACTTGGCGATTTTGATTGTATAACCTATATATGGCGACATAGTGGTATGGGGCATTCATACCGCCTATGATTGATACTTATGATTTGAAGTTGTTTTATACACTATACACTTATAATAGTATCAAATGATTTGTTTTAAACGTATCAAGCATTCTTGGCTATTATAAGGTAAAAACCCTATCCCTCGGCTTGCGTTGCATTATGTGATAGGACCTGGGTCTTATAATAGCTTTATTTTTCTTTATTTAGCATTGCGCTGTTTGTTTTTATGCACTGGTATTCTTGGGAGGAAACCCTTCCGTGTTATATGGCGTGGTCCCTTGATTTACCTAATTTTAAAATAAAGATTAATAGCTGTTTTAGTTCTCACGCCAATCACATGACTGGCCTGGAGTTTATTGTTTTGACCTAAACTCTGGGTGCCCTTATTTTGACACGGGCAGCTAGTAGTTTTGGTTTTGCAGATTTATATTCACAGGATCCTGGTTTACAGCTGGAACGATATCCGGAAAGCTTTGTATCCGTGTATCTCTTCTAGTTGTGTATTGTATTATTTTCCGCTGCTATGTATTTAAATGTAATTTAAATCTCTGATATTTCTGTGTAATATTCATTTATACTCTGTATATTCTTGTATTCTGATGGAATTGTTGCAATATACAGTGAAATGTTCTTCCGTCTGCGTTCTGTTGTGGCTTGTTCTCGAACTATCCGCGCTTTCCTCACCAGGGAAGTTACGGGTTTTTACAGTTGGTATCAGAGCTTTGGTTTGCAAAGTTTAGAGAACAAGGCACATTAGAACCATACGAAAGAATTCATCAGAAACTGGATTAGTAATATCCAACGGGAATGACTCGTTAGAGATGGGATCAGTAGTATCCTAGAACGAGTGTGAAGAGTATATTTTTAAAGTGAAAACAACTTTTGTTTTGAAAATCTAAATCAATTACTCGTATTTGATTATTTATTTGTATTGATTTGGACAGTCCAGTATATAAAGATTTTGCATATACGCCTTGCAAACGTGTATTTGAAGTTTTAATATACTGGATAGATATAGAATTACACTCAAATCGCCCGGAGATGATTTTGATGATGGAGCTCCATCATTAGAATTCATGTTCGAGTGACGAAAGTGGACTTCCTATATATTTCCTATTAACTGGTGTGAGAACCAAAATTAGATAGGGCTTATTGTTGTGATTTGGCATCAAAAATGTGATTTTTGACTATATATCAAAATTATGAATTTGAAACTCTAATTCACTAATTGATTGATGTTTGTGTTGTTTGTTTATTTATTTGATAATTTTGAACCATTTAGCCTAATTGAATCAAATATTGAATTGTATTGAAGATTGGTCGCATTTGCTTGCATATACATATACTTACATTGAACATGTCATAGCAAGGAGGCTAGAGCAGAGAATAAAATTTGTTTGCCCGACAAATAGGTACATGTTTACTACATAATTTACTGTTTTGTTTGGGTGATGATGATTTTATGAGCCTATTGGCTAGCCGCTTGGCTTTTTCTTTTTCTTTTTGAGATCAGAAGGCCTGTATGGCAATTTCGGGATTTTCCCGTGGCTCCCGGTGCAGGGGAGGTTATGGCGAAATGTTTCGAAAATTTAGGGTGTTAGCCAAATTTTTGAAGAATTTGAAAATTCTCAGAAACTGAAAAGTTGGAGAATGGAAGCTAGATCGAACGTAGAGTTGATTAATCAAACCACTTTCGACTTTGTTCCTTTTCAGGGACGAAAAGTTTTAAGTGGGGGAGATTGTAACAACCCGAAAATCTGGGCCAGTTTAAAAATTTTATTTTGGCAATTTTAGCGAATTTTGATTATTTAAAATGAATTATTTTAAATAATATCGACGAGAAATTTATTTTTGAATATAATTCGACGTATATATTATATAAGTCGTCGTTAGAATATAAAATTTTATTTTATAATTAAAAATAGAATTGAAAATGGCGCGGTAGTTCGATAATTCGATTTCAAACTTCAATTGAACATACCGGGTGCAAAATAAATCGGATTTTAGTGAAACCAAAAATAATGGGATCTAATTGTGAATATCTTTCCAACGAATCCGGGAAATCAAAATTTCATGGCGGGAATCAAAAGATATGTCCAGTTGAAATTTCTGAATAGTCGCTATGGAATTCAGGCCCTTAAAAATAGCCATTTTGCGAACGACCTCGGATTTCGACGAAACAACTTTTGTTGGGTCCGTGATGTCAAATTATTGCTAGATTCCAAATTTCATAATTTTTCGAATCAATATGTGAGCGTGGCAAAGGAAAACGCGTTTGACCACTTTCAGTTGATTTTAATCGACTGGAAAATGGCCATTTTTCAAACGGTCTCAGAATTTGACGAAATTAGTTTTGTTAGGACCGTATCATCAATACGAAGCTAGAAAATATTTTTCTGGGATTTTTCTAGTTAGTATGTGGCCCCGGTAATTTGAAATGTACGTTTAAAATTCAGTATAATGATTTAAATGTAAATTCAACGAAAACTGATTCAAACGGCCGAATCAGCCTACGATACATGTCCCATTGTGTTCGGAATGGGGGTATTATGCTAGAGGCGACAGTCGTTGGGTGTCGATTGGTGTTCGAAATAAAAGTCAACTTTTTGTGGATTATAAAAATAATAATATATATATATATTTATTTATTTATTATAACACCCCCCTTTTTTTTACATTTTCCCCTTCACCATCAGATCTCGAATTAGAAATAAATAAAAAACATGGCCTCCGATGATCGATGCTCCATCGCCCTCCGCTCCGCTCCGCTTCCCCTCCCTCCGCTTCAGGTCGACCATCCTCCTTCGCCTCCCCCCCCTTCGATCACGACCCCATCGCGACGAGACCCCTCCGCTTCAGCCCCAAACTATCGCGCTAGCCACCTCGCGCCACAGCGCCCTGCCGTCGACCCCGACGTGAAACCCTTCCCCCTCCCTCCGATTCGCCTTACGCCGCCCCTCGAGCGCATCAGCCACCACCACCGAAGCAGCTCCGATCCCCTAGCTTCCACCGACCTCTCTTCCTCCAGTCCGACGCAAGTGCGCAGACCCCCCTACTCTCCTTCGATCCAATCTTTATCCTGTAAGTTTTTTTCTGGTTTTTGACTATAGAAGATAGGATTTTTACTTATAGAAAATAGGATTTTTAGAAGAGATGGTTTTTCACTAAAAAGATAAGATCTTTATTAAGGTAAGGATTAGATTTTTGTTAAGATAAAGACGATATTTTTAAATATGCAAAGACGATATTTTTAAATATGCAAAGATGATATTTTTAAATATGCAAAGACGATATTTTTTAGATATGCAAAGACATAATTTTTATATAAGTATGATAATAAAAATATGATTTTTGTTAAATGTGAATATTAAAAATATAATCTTTATTAGAAGAAAAACGATATAAAAATGTAATTTTTATAACGAAGTAGCGATGTAAAGATATGATTTTTATATATAAAACATCATATTAAAAATATGATTTTTGATATGAACAGCGTGAAAAAGGTTGCGATGGAACGGGTGGAAGGCAAATCCAAATTTGAACCGCTCAGAAATAGAGAATGAAGGAGTGGATCCCTCTGTGAGAATTTCTCACTCTTTGATTTCATTTTCTAGTTATATATATATACTAGGATGTAGACGGTGTTTAGTAGCACCCGACACCCGTCGTCCACAGACCATGGACGGCTTGTATGCTTGTTTGTTTGATTTTGATGTGTAGTTGATTGTGTGATATGATGTGAAATAAAATAAAATATTTATATAGTTGAAAATATTTTATAGTTAAAAATAAAACTTTAACGTATATATGAAATGAAATAAAATAAACAAATCGGACGATTTGTTTATATACACACATTTGACTGATATTGATTGGGACGATAAATTTTACACATCGCCCAACTGCACAAATAAAATCTGTGTTTGGTTGTTTGAAACCCCACACGGGTATTGGGATGATGGATGACATACACTAATCCCAATAATTAGTTGTATGTCGATCGATTGATTGACAGACTGTTATGAGCGTTAAATATTTATATTTGATGCTTATACAGTGTAGAATGCAATTTGGATGATGGTTGATTTTTCATCGTTGTTATTGTATACATGTGTTGTAGAAAATCCATATAATTAACATTATTTGGTAATTGATTGGGCTTCATTCCAGTTTTGAATAGAAATATTTGAAAAGAAGTATTTGAAATAGAATATTTGAAAATAGAAATATATGAAGCCGTGTTGATTAGATTGACGTCATTTTGACGTGAACGATATTTATATCGATTTTATTCATTTTATAATGAATATCGAAAGTGATTTCAAAATCTGATATTTTGAAAAGAATTGAAATTGAAATTGAAATTGAATTGAATACGAATTGAAATTGAATAGAAGTGAATTCAAATTGAAATTGAATAGAAGTGAATTCGAATTGAAATTGAATAAAACGAATTCGAATTGAAATTGAATATAAATGAATTCGAATTGAAATTTAATATAAATGAATTCGAATTGAAATTTAATATAATTGAAATTCAAATTGAAATTGAATTGAAAACGAACTAAAATTGAATTAGAAATCAATTTGTATTGGAATCGATTTGAAATGAATTTAAAACGAATTTATATTGGAATATTCAATTTTGATTTGAAATTGAATATGAAGTTTAAACCATTTTGAAAACGAATTTAAAACGATTTATAAAATTCATTTCGAAAGGAAATCGACGAAGTATATATTATATATATATATATTATACATATAATATAATGGCCTGAATAGAACGCGTCGCGCCGCGGCAGTTCGCGAATTTCGATCATTGACTTCGAATGGCTATTGCGGGAGATCCGACCGTCGGATTCTCCTAAAACCGGAACCGTTGGGTTCGTATCGAAAAGAGCTTTCTAACGAATATTAGAAATTTGAAATCTAACGGTTGGATTTGGAGATACGTCCAAATCAAATTTGGAAAAGGTCGCTATAAGTGCAGTTCGATGGCCGTTGATGGAAATCGACTGTACGGGCCTTGATAAAATTATTAAAAATAGTAATAATTTGTGTAAAATCATAAGAAATGATTTAGAAAGAATTGGGATGAAAATTCCCATATTTGAAAAGATAAAAATAGATTTTTATCGAAATGAACTAGTTTTGAACTAGAATAATAATTCTATTTATTTTAAAATAAATAAATTGGATTTGAAATGGTTTTGAAAATAACCAGAATTTCCAATAATTATATTGGAATGGATTTGAATCGAAATTGTCTTTGGAATATTTCGATGTTGGATTTCGTGAGGATACATATATTGTTATGGGAATTTGAAAGATATATATATATCGTTATTTCCAATACGATATGTGTTGGTCGTAGAATTTGATATTGAATATAAGCCGGTATATTTTCTATTCAGAGCCTTGTATTTAATGTCAAATGTGATTTGGGTTTGTCGTGAATGGTGTCTTTATTTAAATTTTTCCTTAACCCAATTGAGAGAAGATTAAATCTTTTTATTTAGATTTAATGAAGTGTACCAATTAAATAATATTTAATTGGAATCGAATTAGTATTGATTTTTGGGTTTATCGTGAACAGTGTTTTAAATAACACTTGTTCTTTAACCTGATAATTAATGGAAGGTGATTTTGGGTTTACCGTGAACCGTGTTTTAAATGACACTGATTCTTTAACCCAGTCAAAGATTAAAACTAAGTGGAGTTTTAATGAATCTTTAATTAGATTGAAATAATCGAAATGGAGTATCACCAGTTTTGCTCCAGGTGTTAGTTAAATCTTTAATTAGATTGGAACGTGAAATGGTAATTGAATTTACCGATAACACCGTGGTGTTAGATATGAAGTATAACCAGTTTTACTTCATGGGATGAATAGGTTGGGATTGGGAAATTAAAACAAATGATTACTTCGGTAAGGTTCGTTAATCCCGACTAGTTGAATCGAAATTCAAAAGATGATTAAAGAATAAATTCAAGGAATTTATCTTGGATAAAATTAATGGGAACCTTTCCCTATGAATGTGAAATTTAGAAACTAACTGTCGGTTAGCCAAGCAGAATGGTTTTCTGGATATTGATCTGATGTTGGTTTCGGCCTTCGGGGTTAATATTTGGGGAATTATTCTCTTGATTAATTTACGGTTAGTGACTGATGAATTGGAATGAGGCGTATGTTGTGTTTGTGTAACACTTATTTAAAATATACGCGAGTTATTCGGAAAGACCGGGTTTATCCCATTCTGAATAACTGATACGACGATAAGTCGAAGATGAAGACGGCGGTTGAAGACCGGAAGTCTCCACATCGTTTGGGTGATTACTGATGATCTTGATTGGGCTGTACACCCAAGATGAGGGAATCAATCGGTGGTCGTCCAGATGTGCTTGGAGATCGATGGATATGCGAGGAAAGTGCCTCCGGTTTCGTTCAGACCCAGAACGGACTTGTAAATGGACTGTGTGTCTGACATTGGATTTCATTCTGTGTGACTGATATCGGTTGCATAGAGTGGTTTGCCTGTGTGGCATGCTAAGATGCAATTGATCGAGGCTTCTATTGAAAAGCAAAATCTTGTGGTGATGATCAAAGCACAGCCTGTGTGGCACAGCTTTGTGTAACGTGATCTCGCGAGCCTCACACCCCGGTTGTGAACCAAAAACGGGAGAGGACCTCAGGGAGGGCATGCGTTTCTTTCTAGCTAGGGTGGTGTCAGTGACCTACCAGCCCTAACATTTATATACTTTTCACCTGTGTGGTTGTTGCTGTTGCGAGGCGCCTCGGTTTGATCGGACGATCCGGGTCCGATGGAGTCATTCGTTGGCTCATTTACGCCCCAAAGGGCGGGGAAACGTAGTGTTCAGGCATAATAATCCACATCGGTGGACCGGCCCTGTCGCTCCATGGGGCAGTTGCGGCTGTTCCTGAGACACGGGCTAGAGCGTCTCGAATTGGTAGAGGACGATCCCTGGCCTCGGTTCATAGATGAAAACCCAATTTCCAAATACGTGACTTGGCGATTTTGATTGTATAACCTATATATGGCGACATAGTGGTATGGGGCATTCATACCGCCTATGATTGATACTTATGATTTGAAGTTGTTTTATACACTATACACTTATAATAGTATCAAATGATTTGTTTTAAACGTATCAAGCATTCTTGGCTATTATAAGGTAAAAACCCTATCCCTCGGCTTGCGTTGCATTATGTGATAGGACCTGGGTCTTATAATAGCTTTATTTTTCTTTATTTAGCATTGCGCTGTTTGTTTTTATGCACTGGTATTCTTGGGAGGAAACCCTTCCGTGTTATATGGCGTGGTCCCTTGATTTACCTAATTTTAAAATAAAGATTAATAGCTGTTTTAGTTCTCACACCAATCACATGACTGGCCTGGAGTTTATTGTTTTGACCTAAACTCTGGGTGCCCTTATTTTGACACGGGCAGCTAGTAGTTTTGGTTTTGCAGATTTATATTCACAGGATCCTGGTTTACAGCTGGAACGATATCCGGAAAGCTTTGTATCCGTGTATCTCTTCTAGTTGTGTATTGTATTATTTTCCGCTGCTATGTATTTAAATGTAATTTAAATCTCTGATATTTCTGTGTAATATTCATTTATACTCTGTATATTCTTGTATTCTGATGGAATTGTTGCAATATACAATGAAATGTTCTTCCGTCTGCGTTCTGTTGTGGCTTGTTCTCGAACTATCCGCGCTTTCCTCACCAGGGAAGTTACGGGTTTTTACAGTTGGTATCAGAGCTTTGGTTTGCAAAGTTTAGAGAACAAGGCACATTAGAACCATACGAAAGAATTCATCAGAAACTGGATTAGTAATATCCAACGGGAATGACTCGTTAGAGATGGGATCAGTAGTATCCTAGAACGAGTGTGAAGAGTATATTTTTAAAGTGAAAACAAATTTTGTTTTGAAAATCTAAATCAATTACTCGTATTTGATTATTTATTTGTATTGATTTGGACAGTCCAGTATATAAAGATTTTGCATATACGCCTTGCAAACGTGTATTTGAAGTTTTAATATACTGGATAGATATAGAATTACACTCAAATCGCCCGGAGATGATTTTGATGATGGAGCTCCATCATTAGAATTCATGTTCGAGTGACGAAAGTGGACTTCCTATATATTTCCTATTGACTGGTGTGAGAACCAAAATTAGATAGGGCTTATTGTTGTGATTTGGCATCAAAAATGTGATTTTTGACTATATATCAAAATTATGAATTTGAAACTCTAATTCACTAATTGATTGATGTTTGTGTTGTTTGTTTATTTATTTGATAATTTTGAACCATTTAGCCTAATTGAATCAAATATTGAATTGTATTGAAGATTGGTCGCATTTGCTTGCATATACATGTACTTACATTGAACATGTCATAGCAAGGAGGCTAGAGCAGAGAATAAAATTTGTTTGCCCGACAAATAGGTACATGTTTACTACATAATTTACTGTTTTGTTTGGGTGATGATGATTTTATGAGCCTATTGGCTAGCCGCTTGGCTTTTTCTTTTTCTTTTTGAGATCAGAAGGCTTGTATGGCAATTTCGGGATTTTCCCGTGGCTCCCGGTGTAGGGGAGGTTATGGCGAAATGTTTTGAAAATTTAGGGTGTTAGCCAAATTTTTGAAGAATTTGAAAATTCTCAGAAACTGAAAAGTTGGAGAATGGAAGCCAGATCGAACGTAGAGTTGATTAATCAAACCACTTTCGACTTTGTTCCTTTTCAGGGATGAAAAGTTTTAAGTGGGGGAGATTGTAACAACCCGAAAATCTAGGCCAGTTTAAAATTTTTATTTTGGCAATTTTAGCGAATTTTGATTATTTAAAATGAATTATTTTAAATAATATCGACGAGAAATTTATTTTTGAATATAATTCGACGTATATATTATATAAGTCGTCGTTAGAATATAAAATTTTATTTTATAATTAAAAATAGAATTGAAAATGGCGCGGTAGTTCGATAATTCGATTTCAAACTTCAATTGAACATACCGGGTGCAAAATAAATCGGATTTTAGTGAAACCAAAAATAATGGGATCTAATTGTGAATATCTTTCCAACGAATCCGGGAAATCGAAATTTCATTGCGGGAATCAAAAGATATGTCCAGTTGAAATTTCTGAATAGTCGCTATGGAATTCAGGCCCTTAAAAATAGCCATTTTGCAAACGACCTCGGATTTCGACGAAACAACTTTTGTTGGGTCCGTGATGTCAAATTATTGCTAGATTCCAAATTTCATAATTTTTCGAATCAATATGTGAGCGTGGCAAAGGAAAACGCGTTTGACCACTTTCAGTTGATTTTAATCGACTGGAAAATGGCCATTTTTCAAACGGTCTCAGAATTTGACGAAATTAGTTTTGTTAGGACCGTATCGTCAATACGAAGCTAGAAAATATTTTTCTGGGATTTTTCTAGTTAGTATGTGGCCCCGGTAATTTGAAATGTACGTTTAAAATTCAGTATAATGATTTAAATGTAAATTCAACGAAAACTGATTCAAACGGCCGAATCAGCCTACGATACATGTCCCATTGTGTTCGGAATGGGGGTATTATGCTAGGGGCGACAGTCGTTGGGTGTCGATTGGTGTTCGAAATAAAAGTCAACTTTTTGTGGATTATAAAAATAATAATATATATTTATTTATTTATTATAACACCCCCCTTTTTTTTACACTTTCCCCTTCACCATCAGACCTCGAATTAGAAATAAATAAAAAACATGGCCTCCGATGATCGATGCTCCATCGCCCTCCGCTCCGCTTCCCCTCCCTCCGCTTCAGGCCGACCATCCTCCTTCGCCTCCCCCCCTTCGATCACGACCCCATCGCGACGAGACCCCTCCGCTTCAGCCCCAAACTGTCGCGCTAGCCACCTCGCGCCGCAGCGCCCTGCCATCGACCCCGACGTGAAACCCTTCCCCCTCCCTCCGATTCGCCTTCCGCCGCCCCTCGAGCGCATCAGCCACCACCACCGAAGCAGCTCCGATCCCCTAGCTTCCACCGACCTCTCTTCCTCCAGTCCGACGCAAGTGCGCTGACCCCCCCTACTCTCCTTCGATCCAAGCTTTATCCTGTAAGTTTTTTTCTGGTTTTTGACTATAGAAGATAGGATTTTTACTTATAGAAAATAGGATTTTTAGAAGAGATGGTTTTTCACTAAAAAGATAAGATTTTATTAAGGTAAGGATTAGATTTTTGTTAAGATAAAGACGATATTTTTAAATATGCAAAGACGATATTTTTAAATATGCAAAGATGATATTTTTAAATATGCAAAGACGATATTTTTTAGATATGCAAAGACGTAATTTTTATATAAGTATGATAATAAAAATATGATTTTTGTTAAATGTGAATATTAAAAATATAATCTTTATTAGAAGTAAAACGATATAAAAGTGTAATTTTTATAACGAAGTAGCGATGTAAAGATATGATTTTTATATATAAAACATCATATTAAAAATATGATTTTTGATATGAACAGCGTGAAAAAGGTTGCGATGGAACGGGTGGAAGGCAAATCCAAATTTGAACCGCTCAGAAATAGAGAATGAAGGAGTGGACCCCTCTGTGAGAATTTCTCACTCTTTGATTTCATTTTCTAGTTATATACATATACTAGGATGCAGACGGTGTTTAGTAGCACCCGACACCCGTCGTCCACAGACCATGGACGGCTTGTATGCTTGTTTGTTTGATTTTGATGTGTAGTTGATTGTGTGATATGATGTGAAATAAAATAAAATATTTATATAGTTGAAAATATTTTATAGTTAAAAATAAAACTTTAACGTATATATGAAATGAAACAAAATAAACAAATCGGACGATTTGTTTATATACACACATTTGACTGATATTGATTGGGACGATAAATTTTACACATCGCCCAACTGCACAAATAAAATCTGTGTTTGATTGTTTGAAACCCCACACGGGTATTGGGATGATGGATGACATACACTAATCCCAATAATTAGTTGTATGTCGATCGATTGATTGACAGACTGTTATGAGCGTTAAATATTTATATTTGATGCTTATACAGTGTAGAATGCACTTTGGATGATGGTTGATTTTTCATCATTGTTATTGTATACATGTGTTGTAGAAAATCCATAGAATTAACATTATATGGTAATTGATTGGGCTTCATTCCAGTTTTGAATAGAAATATTTGAAAAGAAGTATTTGAAATAGAATATTTGAAAACAGAAATATATGAAGCCGTGTTGATTAGATTGACGCCATTTTGACGTGAACGATATTTATATCGATTTTATTCATTTTATAATGAATATCGAAAGTGATTTCAAAATCTGATATTTTGAAAAGAATTGAAATTCAAATTGAAATTGAATTGAATTGAAAACGAATTGAAATTGAATAGAAGTGAATTCAAATTGAAATTGAATAGAAGTGAATTCGAATTGAAATTGAATAAAACGAATTCGAATTGAAATTGAATATAAATGAATTCGAATTGAAATTTAATATAATTGAAATTGAAATTGAAATTGAATTGAATTGAAAACGAACTGAAATTGAATTAGAAATCAATTTGAATTGGAATCGATTTGAAATGAATTTAAAACGAATTTATATTGGAATATTCAATTTTGATTTGAAATTGAATATGAAGTTTAAACCGTTTTGAAAACGAATTTAAAACGATTTATAAAATTCATTTCGAAAGGAAATCGACGAAGTATATATTATATATATATATTATATATATAATATAATGGCCTGAATAGAACGCGCCGCGCCGCGGCAGTTCGCGAATTTCGACCATTGACTTCGAATGGCTATTGCGGGAGATCTGACCGTCGGATTCTCCTAAAACCAGAACCGTTGGGTTCGTATCGAAAAGAGCTTTCTAACGAATATTAGAAATTTGAAATCTAACGGTTGGATTTGGAGATACGTCCAAATCAAATTTGGAAAAGGTTGCTATAAGTGCAGTTCGATGGCCGTTGATGGAAATCGACTGTACGGGCCTTGATAAAATTATTAAAAATAGTAATAATTTGTGTAAAATCATAAGAAATGATTTAGAAAGAATTGGGATGAAAAATCCCATATTTGAAAAGATAAAAATAGATTTTTATCGAAATGAACTAGTTTTGAACTAGAATAATAATTCTATTTATTTTTAAAATAAATAAATTGGATTTGAAATGGTTTCGAAAATAACCAGAATTTCCAATAATTATATTGGAATGGATTTGAATCGAAATTGTCTTCGGAATATTTCGATGTTGGATTTCGTGAGGATACAGATATTGTTATGGGAATTTGAAAGATATATATATATATCGTTATTTCCAATACGATATGTGTTGGTCGTAGAATTTGATATTGAATATAAGCCGGTATATTTTCTATTCAGAGCCTTGTATTTAATGTCAAATGTGATTTGGGTTTGTCGTGAATGGTGTCTTTATTAACATTGTTCTTGAACCCAATTGAGAGAAGATTAAATCTTTTTATTTAGATTTAATGAAGTGTACCAATTAAATAATATTTAATTAGAATCGAATTAGTATTGATTTTTGGGTTTATCGTGAACAATGTTTTAAATAACACTTGTTCTTTAACCCGATAATTAATGGAAGGTGATTTTGGGTTTACCGTGAACCGTGTTTTAAATGACACTGATTCTTTAACCCAGTCAAAGATTAAAACTAAGTGGAGTTTTAATGAATCTTTAATTAGATTGAAATAATCGAAATGGAGTATCACCAGTTTTGCTCCAGGCGTTAGTTAAATCTTTAATTAGATTGGAACGTGAAATGGTAATTGAATTTACCGATAACACCGTGGTGTTAGATATGAAGTATAACCAGTTTTACTTCATGGGATGAATAGGTTGGGATTGGGAAATTAAAACAAATGATTACTTCGGTAAGGTTCGTTAATCCCGACTAGTTGAATCGAAATTCAAAAGATGATTAAAGAATAAATTCAAGGAATTTATCTTGGATAAAATTAATGGGAACCTTTCCCTATGAATGTGAAATTTAGAAACTAACTGTCGGTTAGCCAAGCAGAATGGTTTTCTGGATATTGATCTGATGTTGGTTTCGGCCTTCGGGGTTAATATTTGGGAAATTATTCTCTTGATTAATTTACGGTTAGTGACTGATGAATTGGAATGAGGCGTATGCTGTGTTTGTGTAACACTTATTTAAAATATACGCGAGTTATTCGGAAAGACCGGGTTTATCCCATTCTGAATAACTGATACGACGATAAGTCGAAGATGAAGACGGTGGTTGAAGACCGGAAGTCTCCACATCGTTTCGGTGATTACCGATGATCTTGATTGGGTTGTACACCCAAGATGAGGGAATCAATCGGTGGTCGTCCAGATGTGCTTAGAGATCGATGGATATGCGAGGAAAGTGCCTCCGGTTTCGTTCAGACCCAGAACGGACTTGTAAATGGACTGTGTGTCTGACATTGAATTTCATTCTGTGTGACTGATATCGGTTGCATAGAGTGGTTTGCCTGTGTGGCATGCTAAGATGCAATTGATCGAGGCTTCTGTTGAAAAGCAAAGTCTTGTGGTGATGATCAAAGCACAGCCTGTGTGGCACAGCTTTGTGTAACGTGAACTCGCGAGCCTCACACCCCGGTTGTGAACCAAAAACGGGAGAGGACCTCAGGGAGGGCATGTGTTTCTTTCTAGCTAGGGTGGTGTCAGTGACCTACCAGCCCTGACATTTATATACTTTTCACCTGTGTGGTTGTTGCTGTTGCGAGGCGCCTCGGTTTGATCGGACGATTCGGGTCCGATGGAGTCATTCGTTGGCTCATTTACGCCCCAAAGGGCGGGGAAACGTAGTGTTCAGGCATAATAATCCACATCGGTGGACCGGCCCTGTCGCTCCATGGGGCAGTTGCGGCTGTTCCTGAGACACGGGCTAGAGCGTCTCGAATCGGTAGAGGACGATCCCTGGCCTCGGTTCATAGATGGAAACCCAATTTCCAAATACGTGACTTTGCGATTTTGATTGTATAACCTATATATGGTGACATAGTGGTATGGGGCATTCATGCCGCCTATGATTGATACTTATGATTTGAAGTTGTTTTATACACTATACACTTATAATAGTATCAAATGATTTGTTTTAAACGTATCAAGCATTCTTGGCTATTATAAGGTAAAAACCCTATCCCCCGGCTTGCATTGCATTGTGTGATAGGACCTGGGTCTTATAATAGCTTCATTTTTCTTTATTTAGCATTGCGTTGTTTGTTTTTATGCACTGGTATTCTTGGGAGGAAACCCGTTCCGTGTTATACGGCATGGTCCCTTGATTTACCTAATTTTAAAATAAAGATTAATAACTGTTTTAGTTCTCACACCAGTCACATGACTGACCTGGAGTTTATTGTTTTGACCTAAACTCTGGGTGCCCTTATTTTGACACGGGCAGCTAGTAGTTTTGGTTTTGCAGATTTATATTCACAGGATCCTGGTTTACAGCTGGAACGATATCTGGAAAGCTTTGTATCCGTGTATCTCTTCTAGTTGTGTATTGTATTATTTTCCGCTGCTATGTATTTAAATGTAATTTAAATCTCTGATATTTCTGTGTAATATTCATTTATACTCTGTATATTCTTGTATTCTGATGGAATTGTTGCAATATACAATGAAATGTTCTTCCGTCTGCGTTCTGTTGTGGCTTGTTCTCGAACTATCCGCGCTTTCCTCACCGGGGAAGTTACGGGTTTTTACATTTTATCTAGAATATATATATATACGCACGTTTGTAGGATGTATATACAGGAATGAATACTCAAGACTTTACAGTTTAAGAGCTTCTAGAGATTCAGAATTCAGAGATGATTCAAGAGTCATGAGTAATCAAGATTTCAAGAGCTCAAGATAAATATAATAATAGATTCTAGTTTATGTAAGACTCTGAATAACACTCCAGGTTCAAATTTAAATTTAAATTTTGTTTTTGATTTTCAAATTTCAAACTCTATTTTCAAATTCTATTATGATTTTCAAATTCCATTTTCAATTCTATTCTAATTCTAATTAATTTTTCTATCCTACTTTTGATTTTAAATTAAAAATTTTAAGTCTGTAAGTTTTATATAGTTATATAATTTTATATACTTTATATTTACATAGTTTTAAACTTTATAAGTTCATGAATATGTTTATACAAGTTATATTTATGATTTCATATGATTTCCTACTTTATAATACTTATTTATAATACTATATTTCAATTCAAGAATTTACAGAATTATATATATATATATATATATTAAACCACTTCAAAAATGCTCAAAACTCAATTTTGTGAAGGGTTATGTCGACATGCATTTATTGGGATGTCGACATATAACTGCCATATTTTTGATTTTGAAAGGAAGTGTCTTTTCATTATTTGTAACGTTCCAGAAGCATTACAAGCTTTCAAATCTTATCAATAGGGGCTGTTTTCGAATTTTTTTTCATTATTCTTCTTCTCCATCTTCATCCCCTTTCTTTACAACATTAATATTTCATATTTTTATGATTTCTACACTTGTACTCTACCAAATTCAATTCTATTTATATAAAATTTCTTGCCTTCTCACTCTTTACTCTCTGAATCGAAGTGCTATTGAAGAGTTATAGGGTTGTTGTAATTGTATGGGAAAAGGTGTGTTCCTTGTAGCCTTGAAATCAAGGAAATGGAGCGGTGTTGACCTTGTAGGCGGTAAATCATGGGGAATGTACTTGATCAAGGGTGTTTGGAATTGGTGGTAACGTTGTGGTCATAAAATATAGAGTGTTGTAGTTGGATATTGATATAGTAATAAAACTCTGCGCAATCCAGCGTTGCGTGGGACTGGATATAAGAGTAATCCGAACCAGTATAAAATCCGATGTGTTTTTTCCTTTTCTGCATTTATTTTTGTTTGTCTTTGTGTTTGTGTTTGATTATGTATCTGTGATTAACTTTGTGTTGTGTGATTCATATAGTAGATCATATAAGTTTTAAATTTTGTTAAATTTCTCAAAAACACTATTCACCCCCTCCCCCCTCTAGTGTTAGTTTTGCCTTAACGATTCATTCCGCAATCCTTAACACCTCGTCCATCGCTTTTACCTCTTGGACCCTGACTTCGTATTCCACTAACTTTTACTAAGCTAAAGCAAGCGTGCGGGCGTAATATTTGACTTACGAGCTTCCGTAGAATCGAAGTGTCTTGACATAGATGTCCCATACCACTGGCTCCAACTCCATCTTCGCCTTCTGAACCTCTTTAACTAGCTTTAGCTCTTCTAGCTGGGCCTTAAACTCAACTTTGACGTCTTCCACCTGACTTAGAACTTCTCTGTTTGAAGCCTCCAATGCCTCCTTATCCTTCCTCGTTGCTCGTGCACAACACAGTTTGACCCAAGAAGTTTTCTGAGCTCTTTATTCTTCTTAATTAGGTGCTGCACCCTCTCATTCTTCTCGTATAGATTTTCAATCTCTGCGGTCAAAGCCTCATTGTTTTGTCAAAGATGCTGCACTTCTTTGTTCTCCTCCCACAACCGTACATTCTCTTCAGATACTACTTTATTGTCTTTTTCAAGCACGGCTGCTGTAACACCCCGTAATTTTAAAGAACATTATAATGGTAAACTAAATAATACTTGATTAAATATTGTGAATTAGGTCAAATGGACTGCTCCATTGCGTTCTTCTCAGAATTTTGCTTACGATGGACTCCGAGTTTGCGTGAAACGACATCGTATGGAGAAGTTGTTAAGCATAGAAGTTTGTATACACACAATAGAATTATATATATGCAAACAAATAAAAAAATTCAAAATAATTTAAAACAACGAAGCAGGAAGGCCAGGAGCGAAATCGACCCATTGGAATGATTCATACCTAAAACAAATTTTTTTTTTTACAGCTTCAGCATATTTTTCTCTGTTCTTTAGATCTAGTCTCTGTGAGTTCATGTTAATTTTAGATATAAACATTTAACAAGTAATTTTGACATGTTTATAAATCTAGATCTAAACCTATGCCTGTTAAGAATTTGATTCATACCTAAAACAGATCTGCTATCACATGTACACCTGATCTACTGTTCAGTCCTCATATGCCTATTTCTACTATGCCTATTTCTGTCACCATATGGCTATTATGTTATTATCCCAATTTTATCATCATATGTCTATTTTGTTATTATGCCTATCTCTGTTCTCTTTTCTCCCTCCTTCCCTTTTTATTTTTATAGCCAAGCTACATTCAAGCCTAGGCCTATCGCCGAAATATGCGAACGAACGAAATTGGGAATGGTTGGGAATAATAAACTGGGGCATAACTTGTATTGTAAAGCATGACTGGGATTTGGGGGCATAATCTATACATTGATCTGAAACTTTAATTTGGGCATAACTCGTATTATGAATCATGACTGGGATTTTTGGGGCATAACCTATACTGTACAATTTGACTAAAACTTGGGGTAAATGCTATATTGCGAACTGTGACCATAATTTGGGGTATGTAAATCTGTAAGCTTAATTTAAGTTTTAGCATAACATGATAATGAAACTGACCTGCTGTAATTTATAGAGATGTTTAATCTGTTAAAATGACTAATCTGTTGAAATCTATTGAAGCTAAATACTGTAATTGAAAACCCTATTATGAACATGAATAATTGTTTAGGAATGAATATGCCTAGATTTACAGTAATTAGAAACTGTAACCGCACTTAGACATAAGGCTAGATTACACTTTTGGTAGAAGTCTACCCGAAACCACCCAACAAATCCAGCGTGCACAAGTGGTTAATCTAATGTGAGGGGTCGAGCATAAATGTACACGTAACGATGCTAAGACATGAGGTTAAATCCAACTTGTGGTAGAAGTCTGCCCGGAACCGCCCGACATATCCAGCATCCACAAGTGGTCAACTTAATGTGAGAGGTCTGGTGCATTAACATACATGAACGGGAAATGATAATAACCTATTATAATTAATTACGGTAATGAGAATGTTATGTAATAGGTAGGCTTGTCCTAGGGACGAGTGGAAATTATAACATAAGTTATAATAAAAGGAAAGGAGACTTATTAGTAAACCTTAGTTAAGAGAACTAATTTAATAAGTAAACAACGACAAGTTGTAGTGACTTGTTAAACAGAAAACAGGTGAATTGATATGAAGTATACTTAATTACATATTAAGTAAAACATGTTATAGTAACTATGGAAACAGACAATGAATAATATAAAAGGGTTATAGATTACTTTCGTTAATTACAATCCGAGATTACTTTTGATAATTACAATCTAGAGAATAACATGTTATGGGCTTATTAATAAACTTAAATGGATTAAGTTGTATGCATATGAAATTAATAAGCAAGAGGAACTTGGTAACTTGAAAAGAAGTCAATGTGAATGGGAATAACCTATCAACTTGTAATACTTAAGCTGTTTAAATTTGTGGGGGTTACATGAACCTGTCAAATTGAATAGGGTTTAATTAAACTTGCTTTAATCAGTGGTGGTTAAGTAAATCTTATTAAATATGTGGGGGCAAGTTATATATATAAACCCGACAAACTTAACCTATTTTATATGTTGGGGTTATGAAACCTTGTTAAACTGTTAGGCATACCTGTCAAAATCCTAGTAGTGGGGATGCAAGCCTAAGGGGTAGCTTGTATCATCTGTTGTGCCTGTATCAGTCAATCTTGGTATCAAAACAGGGAACCCCAAACTAGGTCGGGGTCTGGGCACGTTTACTGAGTTGATTGTAAGAGGTTCATTTAAGTGGGAATGTTGATGGCGCACTTCGTTTGATTTATGTGATGAATCCACTTCCATTGGGATAATAAGACGATGTGACATCAGTAAATAGTTGTGCATCTCGTTAATAAAGGGGTTGCCACTTTAGGAAGTGATACATCCCACTATGGGGCCAACACAAGGTGTCTACAGGGTAGGGAGCCGATCAATTAAGGTAGTAATTAGGGTACATCTAGTCTTGCTTGTTGAGAGGCCTGTTATTATTATTGGAGGTAACACCTGTCATTTCTGTTGGGCTGCCTATTATTATTGTATGGGGTAAAACCCCTCACTAGAAGTACACCTAAGTCTACCATTTTTTTCTTCTGTTGGGATCATCTTGTTTTTGTTAAACTAGTATTGGTGCAGAGAAAAGCACTAGAGAAGCACAATATATTCTGTTCTGTTTATTAAGTTTATTCTGCTCAGTTTGCCATACCTGTTTGTTATGTTTATCCTGTTCAGCCTGTTATACTTGTTGTAACAAACCGGATTTTCAGAACCAAATTAAAAATTTTATTTTAGATATTTTAATGAATTTGAATATTTAAAATGATTTATTTTAAACAATAACGACTAAAAATTTATTTAAATCGAAGTTAGAACGTGTAAATTTATTCTAATTATAAACGAATTTGAAATGGTGCGGTACTTTGAAAATTCGATTTTAAATTTCAATTGAATGTACAGAATTCAAAATAAATCGAATTTCAGTAAAATTAGAAAGGTTTAAATCTGTTTAATTATATCTTTCTAACGGATGTGAAAAATTGGGATTTCATAATATAAATTGTAAGTTATGTCCAGTTTAAAAATTCAAAATAGTCGCTATGGAATTTATATATATTTTATATAATATATAGCCCTTAAAAATAGTCATTTTGCAAACGCCTCCGTTTTCGATGAAACCACTTTTGTTGGATCAAGAATGTCAAATTATTGCTAGATTCCAATTTTCATAATTTTTGAATTAATATGTGAGCGTGGTGGATTTAAACGTGTATGGTAATTTCAGTTTGAATTTAATCGATTGGAAAATGACCAATTTTCAAACGGCCTCCAAATTCGACGAAATTAGTTTTTTTAGGACCGTATCGTCAAAACATATCTAGATTTATTTTTCTAGGATTTTTGGAATCAGTATGTGGCCTCGGTAAATAAAAATGTACATTGAAACCAATTTTAACCGTTATATTAATTTATATTTTAATTTTGATGAAAACTGATCGAAACAATAAAATTGGCTTATGGTACATATTACATTGTGTTCGGAATGGGGGTATTTGGATAGGGGCAACATTCGTTGGGTTTGATTTGGAGTTTGAATAAAAAAGTAACTTTTTGGAATAAATAATTAAATAATTATATAAGGGGTGGTCAACCCTTATCCCTCTCTCTCCCTTCGGTCAAAAGAAAAAAATAAAATAAAAAACTGTAACCTCATAGCCTGTCACCCCCTTCAACAGCCCTACCACCGTCAACGCGCCGCCACCGCCTGAGCCCCCGCCGTCGCATCTTCCCGGACCGCCTCCGATCCTCCTCCGGCCATCACCCCTCCCTTCTCTCTCCCCTCTTTAAATCCACAACCCTAGCCCCCAAAACCCGCCGCTGCCACCCCCTGGGCCCGCCACCGCCTGACCGCGCCTCCCCCCACCCCTAGACCCTTGCGCCACCATCCACAACCTCCACCTCCGACCGTGGACCCCCCCATTGAATAAAAATCCAATTTTCATCGTTTCCGGCGCGTACACCACAGCCCAGATCTTCCCGAGCCAATATCTCCCAAACCGTGAGCTCCTGGCCAAAACTCCACAGTGCCAAAATCGAAGAGCACGATTTTCTCTTCGATTTGAGTATATGGAAGCCCACGACACTATTGTACAAACCATGTATGTTGTTTGGATTGAATTGTGGTGAAACTGATTGTATTTTGGAAATTATTGTATTGTGGTTTTGTGATTGATTGGATTGATTGTGTATGGCAGGAGCCAGTATCAGGAGAGGGGTAGTGCTAGACATTACTACGGTTCTAATATCGCGCCGTTATAATGCCAATATTTTCTGAATAAAAGATTTATTCATTAAAAATATAATTTTTAATGTGTATACGAATTGTATAAAATATTCATGTGTTGAATAATATGTTTGAACAATAAAAATATTATTTTTACTGAATGTATGGACTATTAAAAATATTCATGTGTTGAAATAAATATTTTATCATTAAAAATATAATTTTTAACATATATATGAATGTCATAAAATTCTCCTGAAATGAAAATAAATAATCATTTACAAATCGGATGATTTGTTTATGTACACCATTTAACTGACATTGATTGGAACGGTAAATTTTACACATCGCCCAACGGCATAAACAATATTTAGTATTTGTTGGTTGAAACCCCACACAGGTATTGGGATGATATTTGGCATACACTAACCCCAATTGTTTAGTTGTATGTCAATCGATGGGTAGACAGACCATATAAGCTTTATTTATTTTAATGCTTATCCTGTTGTGTAATGCACTCTGGATGATGGTTGATTGTTTATCCTTGTTGTCGTATACATGAGATGTATAAAATCCATATTAATAACATTATATGGAAATTGATTGGGTCTGATTCCATTTTGGAAAGAACGAATATTTTAAAATAAAGAATATTTTAAAATAACGAATATTTTAAAATAATATTTAGTAAAGGATTAAAATGCGAATTTGATGTCCGATTTTGGATGGACACGGAAATATTGAAATGTGCGAGGCCGTGTTGATTAGATTGCGCCATTTCAACGCAGACGATATTTATCTCGATATTGTTCATTTTTAAAATGAATATCGGAAAGGAAATGATTTCAAAATCAGATACTTTGAAACTATTATCATTTAAATATTATAATGATAAGGAGTATTCAATTTTGATTTAAAATTGAAATGAAAGTGGGAATTGTTTTAAAACAAATTTATAAATGATTTATAAAATACGTTTAAATGGATATCAACGAAATATATATCATATATATAATATAATGGCTTGAACAGAATGCGCTGTGCCGCGACCGTTCGTGATTTTCGACCTTTGACTTCGAATTGACATTACGGGAGATCCGACCGTCGGATTCTCCTAAAACCGGAACGTTGGGTTCGTATCGAAAAGTTCTTTCCAACGAATATAAGAGATTTGAAATCTAACGGATGTATTTGGAATTATGTCCAAATCAAATTTGGAAAAGGTCGATATGGATGTAGTTCGATGGCCGTTATTGGAAACCGATTATACGGGCCTTGATAAAATTATTAAAAATTATTAATAATTTATGTAAAATCATAATAAATGATTTGGAAAGAATTTGGATGAAAATTTCCAGTTTGTAAAGATAAATATTTTTTTTATCAAAATGAACTAGTTATTAACTAGATTTGAAATCCAATAATTTTTAAATAAATAAATAAATTGGATTTGTGAATGGTTTAATTCTAACCAGAATTTTCATATGAATTGGAATGGATTTGAATAGAAATCATCTCAGTAAAATTTCGATATTGGATTCCGTGACTATATGAATATTATGGAGGAATTTTGAAGATAGATATATATCGTTATTCCCCATTGGTTTCAGAATTTGATATTGACTATTAGTCGATATAACTTCTATTCAGAGCCTTATATTTAATATTAAATTGGATTTTGGGTTTGTTGTGAATGGTGTCTTCAGTAACACTGTTCTTAAACCTCATTGTGAAAAGAATAATTCTTTTAATTAAGATTATTAGAGTTTCCAATTATATTTAGTAATTAGAATAAAATGGAATGTGAATTGAGTTTATTGTGAATTGTGTTTTTAACGACATTCGTTCTTTAACAAAAAAACAGTGAAATGTGATTCGGAATGTATAAATATTTTAATAAAGATTAATGGGAATTTTCCAAAGTAAAGTTTTCCAGTTTAATATATTAAATTGGAATTGAATGGAATTCGATTTGGTAATAATCGAAGTGAGCTTCTGTGGAGGAAGACTGTTAATATATATGAAATTTAAAAGGCTTTGTCGTTATTTCGTTTATATTATTAGTCGGATACGGAAATTGATATCGATTATATATTGATTTGTTTTCCGTGAAGATTCCATGGTTAATGGAATGTGATTTTGGGTTTATTGTGAACTGTGTTTTAAACGACATTAGTTCTTTAACCCAGTTAAAGTCAAGATTACATGTCTAACATTGTATTTTGAACTATATGGTTGATGTCTGCTAAATATATATCTATTTGGTGGTGGATAATTTATTCTCTTGCTTAACACCCTTCTCTGAGACATACAAGCTTAGAGGTTAGATATCGGCAGAAATCAATGGTACGATGTAAATTGTCGATGCGACTTGTTTGATTTCCCAAAGTTAAATAATCATTAATAATGATTGTTGGAAGATTAAAACTAAGTGGAGTTTTAATGAATCTTTAATTAGATTGAAATGAGAATGCAATAATTTAAATTATCAAATTTGAGAAATGATCAAGAATGGAGTAACACCAGTTTTACTCCAGGCGATAGTTAAAACTTTAATTAGATTTGAACGCGAAATGGTAATAAAATTTACCAATAACACCGTGGTGTTAGATATGGAGTATTACCAGTTTGGCTCCATAGGATGAATAGGTTGGGATTGGGAATAATAAATAAATGATTACTTCGGTAAGGCTCGATAATCCCGACTAGTTGATAAACCTTAATTTGGTTTAGAATTGAAAAGATAATGAAATCTTTCGAAATGATATCCAAAGGAAGATTAAAGAACAAATTTAAAAGAATTTATCTTTGATAAAATTAATGGGAACCTTTCCCTAAAGATATGAATATTTGAATAAAAGAATATTCTGGATTGGAATTAGGCGTGTGTTGTGTTTTTATAGCACTTGATTATAAGATACATGAATTATTTGGGAAGATCAGGTTTATACCCATTCTGAATAATTGATTCGACGATAAGTCGATGATGAAGACGGTGGCTGAAGACCGGAGATCTTCACATCATTTAGAAAAAAACTGATGTTTTGATTGGCCTGTACACCCAAGACACGGTAATAAGTGGTGATTGTCCAGACGTACTTGGAGCTCGACCAGATATGCGAGGACCTCTCTCCTGTATTGGACATATGGGATGAGGAATAAGGTGCCTCTGGTTTCGTTCAAACCCAAAACGAACTAGTAAATGGATGCGTGCCTGACATTGGATTTTATTCTGTGTTGATTTATTTCTATTAAATATATATCTGTTTGGTGGCGGAGAATTTATTATCTTGCTTAACACCCTTCTCTAAGACGTACGAGCTTAGAGGTTATATATAGATAGACATCAGTTGCATGGCGTGAATTGTCAGTGTGGCATGCTGAGATGCAATTGATCAAGGCTTTTGTTGAAAAGTAGAGCCTTGTGGTTGATGATAAAAGCACGACTTTAAATAGCATAGCTTTGTGTATAGCGTTAATTCGCGAGCCTCACACCCCGGTATGAAACAGAAATGGGGGAGGACTGCAGGGAGAACATACGTTTCTTTCTACCTAGGAGTCGTGTCGTGGTATGGAGCCCATACATTTTACTCATGTGGATGTTGCATATTATTTGATGGATAGCGAGGCGCCTCGAATATATCGGTCACTACGGGATCGATGGATGATATGGTCGACATATTGACCATTACAACTCATAGGGCGGGGAAACGTATTGTTCAGGAATAACCAATCCACAAACATTCGAGTGGACCAGCCTTGAAGACCCAAGGTGCAGTTGTGGCTGTAGCCTGAGACATGGAAGGCTAGATTGTCTCGAATTCGGTAAGGACGATCCATTGCCTTGGTTCATGATGGAAATCCAACTTCCAATACGTGACATTTCGGTTTTAGTTGTAAAACTAGTATGGCGACATAGTAGCATGGGATACTATGTCGTCTATGATTGAGACATTTATATTCGAAGCTGTTTTGACACTATACACTTATAGTAATAATAAAAATGAAATTTCACGTACCAAGCATTATTTGGCTATTATATGGTAAAACTCTATCCTCCGGCTTATGCTGCATTGTGTGATGGTACCTGAGTCTTATAATAGCTTCATTTTCTTTAATTAGCATTGCACTGTTTTTTTTATGCACTGGTATTCTTGGGGTAAACCCGTTCCGTGTTATACGGCGTGGTCCCATGATTTACTATAATTAAAAATCAAATAATAACTATATTTAGTTCTCACACCAGTCCCATGACTGACCTGGAGTTTATTGTTTTAACCTAAACTCTGGGTGCCCCTATTTTCCACACGGGCAGCTAGCAGTTTTGGTTTTTGCAGATATTTCTTTTCCAGGATCCTGGATTTACAGCTGGAGCTATATTCGGAAAGCTTTGTATATGTGTTTATCTTTCAGTTATGTTATGTATTATTTTTCCACTGCTATGTAAATTATTTGAATCTCTGATATTTTTCTGATGTATATTAATTATTCATACTCTATAATACTCTTGTATTCTGATGTAAATTGTTGTAACAGCAATGAAATGTTCTATTGTTTGTGTTCTGATTTGTCGTGTTCTCAACTCAATCTGGGCTTTCCCGTAAGGGCAATTTTGGGTCGTTTCACCTGTCTTATGATACTATTGTCTCTTAATCCAATTCATATGCCTGTCATGATGCTTTTATTTATTGATATGTTAAAAGTAACTGGACTCACCAGACTTTATGTCTGAGTCATTTTGTTTCCTTATCTCCCTCTTCCTTTTCCCCTCCAGGTTCTCAGGGTGGGAATACTCAGGCTTGATTAGGATTCTCTTTCTCATTCTTCTTGGAACTGCTTAGATGTACCACTTTGATTTCATGTCTTCTCTGATATGGCTATATTTATGGACTATGCTTCTTTTGTTACCATACTCCGATGATTTTAATTCAAAACGGAAATTGTAATGGGTTTTCTATATTTTAGACTTATAATGTAACTAGGTTTTGGACCACGATGTTTTATGTTTAATAAAGTTTTAAATTCCGCTGTTATTTTATATCTGTCTTGTGATGTTTCTATTTCTTTTTACCTATAACGCTTCACGAAACTTAATGCATTCTGATAGAGAGTGACATTAACGAACGTGGGGTGTCACAGCTGCATGAGCTATGGTCGAAGCTAGCACATCTTTATGCTCTTCACAAGGCCTAACCATCGCTGCCTTCACCTCCACCATTTCTTTCTTTAGCCCGTTTGTTTTGGCAATAGAGAGTTAGCATATGACATGTTACTCGAATGCGATGAAATAGACGCGAGTCAGAACGAAGTCTTACCTATCTCGCCTTTCCGGTTGTAGAGATTTTCTCGGTCAAACCTGATCTTGAGCTGTAAGCCTTGGATTCAAGCGTTCTTTTCAATTATTAGCTTCGAGTGTCTCTTAGCATATACGTACAATTCCCGATACGGGTGAAAGACGTCATATACCTGGAACCACATCTTTGTCAATATGAAGTGGGATCTGATGTAGATCATGTATCCTTAGCGGCTCTTTTTGAAATAGAAGCCCGAGAATGACTTCTTCAATATTTCTTTTTTCTTCGCATTGCTTAGCTCTGGGATCTCCGACATGTAATGACCTGGATTTTTGGCCGTTTAAGCCAATAAAAATCCACACATGTCAACTCAAACGAATCAAAAATATAGATAACTATTGGGATTAATATAAGAAAAGGAAGAAAGAAGAAAAACAGTCACAAAATCTCGCAGCGGAAGGACAAAATATAATAAATAAATAACATTTCATGAAGCTGTTAAAACATACATTTGATTATACTTTACAAAAATTATCAGAGTTAAACAATCAAAAAAATACCAAAAAATGTAGTGGAATAATACTAATAAATATGCTTGTCAAGCTCCATCTTCAACTTCATAAAGGTGGGTTTGATAACTAAAAAACTCAGGCTGAATCCAGCACAAATGAAAAGGCAAAAATACTCAGATTAGAATTAAAATATTCTTATATCAGTCAAAACAAAAGCATGTAATAATATGAGTGTCATGGCAATAAAGATGCTTATGGTAATTCACATCTCATATCCAATGTGTTCGTGAATGTAGTAACCTAAGAGATGTTATGGGAATTTCCATCACTTAAGGATCCGTTTAACCAGATACTATATAATACATCACGCTATTATAATAGTGTCTATGGTTAAATAAAAAATATTTAAATAGCATAAGAGGGATTACCAATGTTACCCTTACATCGTTTATAAATAATGTAGTCTATATAGTACTGTAAAATCACCGTAAACTGGTAACATAAGGGAGTACTCCATATGTACAATGTCAAATCAAATCGTAGAAGCTCGATTAGGATAATATGACAAGGCATCGAGGAAATACCCATAAGTAGAATTCTATAGTATTGTGGACCCAAGCTGGTGGTAACATATAGCAGCGACTACCGCCCATCTCAGACAATACTCCCAAAATCAAAGGTGCGCCCATTCAGTCATAGAGTAAGAGATATAGTATCGAAGTCTGCTGAGAGGAACTAACTCACATTGGCCAAGGTATGGCTCCTCTTTAAGTCATTTTAATTATGACCTAAAGGTCAACGCAATCCATCATCATTCGTTTACTTCATTCCAGCAATGTTCGCCAAACCAACCTACTTCATTCTGGATTCTCCACCACGCACACAGTTTTTAGTGGTTTTCGGTATTGGCAGAGAGTATGACAATATCTGATCTTGGTCTCTTTAACAACCAAATGTTTACATTTTTCACACCGATTGTTTTTTTACATTTCAAAGGATTCATGTTCATGCCATAATATAAGGTTTTACTTCAAAATCATTTCATATTGAAGATAGAATATGCTTTCATATTAAATCTCTTTTTAAATCCAAACTTACAATCTTGAAACAATTCCAATTCGAACAAGTTGAATATTTAAGATAATCAAAAATAATCTAGGTAGATATATTTGAAATTGTTTGAAAATAAATAGTTAAGACAATAAAAGTTTATTTAAATAGTTTCGAATTTAAAAATATGATTTATCAAATTTTAGTTAAATATATATAGTAAAATAATAAAGAAGTTTATAAAATAAATAGTTGATTGTTAAAAATATTTTATTTAAAAGAGTTGATATATATAAGTAAAATAGTTCATAAAGTAAGATAGTTTATGAAGTAAAATAATCATTTGTTAAAGTATTTTATTAAGATAATTACAATATATATATGAGTTAAAAACAGAATAGTTTATAAAGTAAAATAATTATTTAGTAAGTAGTTTATATCGTGGTTTAAAATACTATACTTAGAATTAGATTTGCTTCTTCCAAATTTCAATTAAACTTGAAGTCGTATTCCAATTTCAAATCAAATTTCCTCAATTCTAATATTTCAATTTGAATCAACTTCTAATTCTAATTCAATTTGATTCATACAATTCGATTCAAATATCTTAAGTTTTAAATTAGAATTCTGATTTGGAATTACTTCAGTTTATAATAATCTTGAGTTCACAATTCAAATATCACTTTAAATCAAGTTAATTTAAAGTAAATTTCAAAGATGGATAAACAATTAAATTTCAGCAGATTCAGTACATATTCAATTTCATTTTTAACTTCAGTTTACAACATATAATAATTTCCTTTAGCTTCTATTTCAAAATTCAAAGTTCAAGTTCGAAGGAAATCAATTTATAAAACATCGTTTATGTTGTCTTTAAAATAGTATCCCAAGATTCGCCAAACATTCTTCTTACTCATTTGTAAAACACGATCTTGGTTTTCGGCCATGGGGAATGGCAAGTCTCCCCCATCTTCCTTCTGCCTTTTTTATCATTACTAACCCTTCCGCACTCAATTTTTTCTCTCATTTTCTCTTCTTTTCCACCTTCTTCCATTCCTTCTCCCCAGATTTCGCCTTTGTCCCTTTTCTAAGCTCGTTTCCTTCTAATCGCACCTTTCCTCACGTCTCTAGATTTGAAAACATCTCATTCTCTACTCCTAGTTCTGATGCTCTTGATCCTCGTATTCGGGGTCGCTGGTTCAGAATGTCAAAGGCTAGGGTAGGAGCTCTGTTTTGTTTTTCAAATATGTTTCTCTCCTTGTTCTTTCAAAAGGATTCCTCTCCATTTTAGCCCCCCTACGTTTTCCAGTAGCCTACCAATCTTCTACGACTAACTTCCTATCCTTACAAACTTCTTTGTCTATAAGTTGTGCTCTCTACCGGTTTCATGCATATCAACACTTCTTAGTCTCGCGGCTTACTAATCTGCAACCAAATATGGCTTCGTGCAACTTTGTGTACAGGGTCACCAAGTTGGCTTCGATCTGAGTGTATCTCCTCTACTTGGGAGTATATATGCATGTTCCCAGTTGCAGAAAGTTTCATGGTGGGTCTATTTTGATCAGTCTAATTAGTGCTATTTGGTTGTCTTTTTCCCTGCTTTTAACGGTGGTGTGCCGACTTCTTGGTAGTTTTGGTGTCTTCACTCTGACATAGGGTGCTCTAGGTCTTCATTTTTCATTTGTCGTACGCATTCTCTTTTCGCGACTTCCTTTCACCTATTGACATGGTCGTGGCTTTTCCGTCCTTAACACTTATCTGAACCAAGTTTGCAATTTTTGCAGTACCTATAACCGTGTAGTTAGTTTACTGATTGTGTGCATAGTTGCAATTTCTCTTTCTATGGCTTGGTGAATGTTCAATGCGGTGTTATCTATGGTTAGTTTTCGATAGTGGCTTTGGGTGTATTGGTGTTTGTTGGTGAGGCTTTGGTGGTTACATCTAGCTATTGGTTTGGGGTTTCGCCTCGTTGGTGTGGAGTTGTTGTCATGTTGAGGATCGAATACAGATTTTTTGTTGGCATTTTGTTGTTTGGGGCTATTTGGTTTATCTTGTGATGAGTTGTTTCAGCTCAAGATGTTGAGGTAATGTTTTGTTTGATTACAAGCATCTGTCTGGTTTGGCCCGTAGACATTTTGAGGTGCTTCACTATTGTCCCTTTCCACGCGAAAGCTTAGGCTTCGGTGGCTCATGGGTTATGGCTTCTCGTGTTTGCTATTCTCTTCTGTCCTTCGGTCATCTAGACTTGGTTACTAGCCTGCGTGCTATGGAATTCTCAGAGATGATGTTATTTGCATCACGTGCCTTATGTTGTTTCACTCAGTTGACGGCATGCTACCTGGTGTGCTGAAGTTGTGGTATGTACGTGCCGGTAGGGTCACTTCATATATTGCAGCATGGTAATGTTGGGGTCAGGTTCTTTGTCCTTTGGACTTGTCGTGTTTGATGTGTTTTGAGTGGCTTTAGGTGTATGTCATTGTTGTTCTAGTCTTAGGACTACTAGTACTATTGTAACTTAGCTTTATGTTGTGTAATTTTTTCTTTTTTCCCTGTGTGGGATAGGAAATTTGTAGGCTAGATATTCTTAGTCTAACTCTAGTGTTGTAAATTTGTATAATTGTAGTGGCTGACCCACTTTAAAAACCATAAGCGGTGGACGGTCAACCTTAAAAATTGAATATAGTAGGTTGGTAATCTGCCAAACTCCTGTAAAATATATAATTATTATTTATTATAATAATAAGTGTTTGCGGTCACTTTAAAAACTGGTCGACCTCACCAATTTTTTTCTTCCAAGAATCAAGATTAAAACAAATTTTATTTAATAAACCGGTGTCCGTATATAATATTTTATCAAATGGCCAAGTGATACTTCAAATTTATTTTTTGTATTTTTGGAATGGATATATCATTTCAGTCCAAATCAGGGTCACTGGTATTTATCATTTCAACCTACATTCTTAATTTATTTTAATGATTAATCCCCAGCTTATTTGATGCCCGTAACATCTAGGGTAAATGATTGGGATTAATCAACAAAAATAAACAATCATATATAAGTAATGTGAAAACAGGTAAATTCACACAATTAAACATCGATATATCAAACATATCAACCCAAAGCATCCATCAATATCAATCCATCCAAACAGATCAGTGTCACATTAATTTACTAGTTATCAGATGTTGGGTATTAAACTAGCAATTAAATTTCAAATTTAACTTAACTATAAATTTAAACTAACTATCAATTTAGATTACAATACCAATTTCAATCAACATAAATATGCAATTTATACTACCAAACAACAATTAATAAAATCATGTAATAACAAGATTTTAATTTAACTAATAAAATATTTATTTAAGCGTGAATGGGTTTAACCACTCAAGTTTGATTTTGAATGTGTTTAAAATTCAATTATAGGCCCAAATTTGACAATCTTTGAATTTGTTCTAACCAGCTCTATGTCATCTGAAATTTTGATACGAATCCAACGGAACAAACAGTGTATCAATCTGAGTTCATACGACTATTCATGTTAACGCAATTGAAAAATTAAATAAAAAATATATCCACAAAATTTACCACCATGTGCCATGTCATCATCCAATTGCCTTCTTTATGCATGTACACAGCAAGCAGTCCCAAAAGCCATGTTCAACCAAAATTCACGCACGCAATCCTAAGCCGCCCGGCCGTCGATCAGACACCTCCATGCGATGCGCCTCCTCACACTCCACCGACGCCCAAGTTCCGGCCACCTACGATCGCTCGCTTCTCCTCCAAACGCCCACAAACCACGCCGTCTTCCAAGCCAGGCTCTGGTGGTTTCAGATACAATTAAACTCAATCAACTGTATGGATGTGGAGCTCTCACGAAGCTCTACGATTATAGAGTTGAAACTTTTTCAATTCATTGCACGGACTGAGAGAAATTAATAAAAGAAGATTCGAACGAATGATGACTATCAAAATTAGCAACTTTGAGTGCGATTTCTAATCAATCTGTTCGTTGTTTCGAAAAACAGACATTTGTCGCTGATTCGTATCATCGATATCTTTCCAACGATATATAATTCGATAGTGTTAGAGAATTTAAATTTTAGATGTTGTTTTCAGATCTGTAGTCGTCGTTAAATGAGATTAGGGTAGATTTTGGGATTAAGGATAGGAAAATGAAACAGAGGCTGCTGCTAGGGTTTGCAGCACATATTTATATCAACCGACATGTGGGTTTAGTTATAAAAGCTCGCTTAGCCCTACGGACTACAAAAGTTCATAAAAAGGCACATTTCCAACTCGGAATGAAACTATAACGTTCTATATATCAAAAGTGAGGTTTTAAATATTTTTAAATGCAATGCAACAAGTCTCAAGTCCTAATTCTGAAGTATTTAGAAGTTAGCTCTAATCTGATTATTTTAATTTTAAGTTCTATAAATCGATTTCTATGCATTTCGAGCTCGCACGATCAAACGACAAATCCGATTGTTATGAAATTTGAAATCTAACAATAGTTAATCATTACCGATTTTATAAAATTGGTTTCATCGAAATTCAAGGTCGTTTGAAGAATGACAATTTCATATTTCAAATCGTTGATCGATACGTGTTTAAATCGCGCACGATCACATAACAACTTTGATTGACACAAAAGTTGAAATTCTATAATAATTTACAATTCGGATCCAATAAAACTGATTTCATTGAATTCTGAGATAGTTTGCAAAATGACTAGTTAAACATGCTTCATTAGTATATATTATATTCATTTTTTAATTCAATTCCAAAGTTTATTAACTTTATTTAACCAAAACAAAATTTCAGAATAACTTTATATATAAAATTTCCATTTACTTTATATTCAAATTTTGATTACTTACCAAGTTCGTTTATAATTTCAACTAAAATTTAATTAACTAAATTTCATTCAAATATTTTAATATTAAATTTCAAATCTCAATATTTATCAAAACAAATTCAATCATGGATTCATACTTAATTGATGAGAGTTATCATAAATATAATGAATTGAAATTTGTTCTTAACCCATTCAATTAAGTTTAGATCCTACATTTTCACAATTAATCATTAAATTTAAAATCTAAATGCATTTATAATTAAAAAATTATTAAATTCAAAATTTTAATAGTCGAAAAATGGATTGTTACACGACATATCGGGAATTTTCGGTCCCCGCTTCCTCACATCCCTTCCTTCATTTCCCGAGCTTCCTCAGATCTTGTCTTTTCCTATAGTCTTGGCCAATGGCGCTACACGTGGGACGTACAGAGGAACGGTTGTTGTTGGATGCTTTGTACTCATTATTTCTGGTCTCCACTCTGCTCCGGTCGGCTGGGTACTTGGTGGGGGAAACTCCGAGTAATGGAGCTGGTCACGGTGTCCCCGACTGCTGTCGTGGTCATAAGATCGCAGGGGTTGTAACTATAAGTCTGCACTTTTTATGAAACTACCCACAGCTCCACCTTTCGATCATCGATGAATTTTTAAACCCCCGATCTCAGTCTTTATCACCATCTTGGGTCATTGCACATGTACGAAGCACACCTTGACTCAGAATCGAACATCCCACACACATGAGTAAGTGTTGTACCACGCAATGCTTAAGAATGTGTATGTCCTAAGTGCTCCCTCCATGAACATATTTCGTGTAACACCCCGTATGTTGAATAACTTGCTATAATATAAAACAAGGCAGAATTAAATTTTAAAATCTTAATCAGGGGAAACGGGCTATGCCATTGCGTTCGTCTCGGAAAAATACGCGAAATAGAGTCCGAGTTTTCGAAAATCGGAGTCTGTATGACCCAGTTAAGGCCCGAAGAAGTTTTCAGAAATTCAAAACAGATTTAAAAACAAAAATTTCACATTTCAGAAGAGGCGGGAAAAATTCCCGCCAGGCAGAGGGAGTCGACCCTAGGGTCGACATGGGTGTCGACCCCCTTTCGAGGGGTCGACGCAGGGGTCGACCCCCCCTGTCGGTCTGTGTGACCTGGGTGCAACCTGATGGATTTTGGGCTGTGCTTGGTGGCTAGGACGAGATCTGACGGCTCTAATCTGATTTAGGGTTAATCTAATGGCCTAAAACACCTAACTACTCTATAAATACACCCTAAGACTACCCTAATTCATACTAAAAATAGATACAACGTCGTCATGCCGTCAAAATGCAACTTGAAGGAGCCTCCATCAAATTGTAGAAGAAGATAGCCTCTCAAATCAACCTCTAATCAACTCTAGCAACTTAATCTTCTTCATAGGAGTGCTAATCAACAAGTTGTGAGTTTCTATAGCCTTAATGACCAATTGGTGAAATGATTATGGTAGGATATAATGAGGTTATGTGCTATGTGTTCATGATGTTATGCAAGTTATGCAAGTCATATGCTATGTGATCATGATGTTATGCAAGTTATGCAAGTTATATGCTACATGTTCATGATGTTATGCAAGTTATGCAAGTCATATGCTACATGTTCATGATGTTATGCAAGTTATGCAAGTTATATGCTATATGATCATGATGTTATGCAAGTTATGCAAGTGTTAGGCTATGTGTTCATGATGCTAGTTATGCAAATTGCTATGATAAACATTGATCCATTATGACACCATGTTATGCAAGTTTGGTGTTTGATTATATGCAAGTTCATATATGATATGTTATGCAAGTTTGGTGTATGATTATATGCAAGTTCATATAAGACATGTTATGCAAGTTTGGTGTTTGATTATATGCAAGTAACATGTGCAAGTTTACACCTTAGTATGATATGCATACATATGCAAGTTAACCCCTTAGTATGTCATACATACATATGCAAGTTTACCCCTTTGTATGACATAAGTCACTTATGCAAGTTAACCTCTTTATGACATATGTGATTCATGCAAGTTTGGGTTGATTATTTATGCTAGTTGGGTTGATGCTATATGCATGTTGACACCTTTGAAACCCATGTTGGTTGAACCCATTGTATTTGTGATGAATCTTCCCTTTTATGTCATGTTAGCGAATTACGTGGGGAACGATGGGGTTAATATACATGTTAATGAAATGGTGTGAAGTTGGTATGATTATGCATACCATAAGTGGATGGACATAATTGAGTCAATTATGTACATCGTTAAAATTGGAATTAATTAGGGAAAATTAATTCGAAATATGGGGGTGATTAATTAGGTGTAATTAATCGACTAAGACACGAGGTTGGACCCTTTTGTAGCATAAGACTGCCCAAAACCGACCGACAAATCCAGCGGCTACAAATGATTGGCCCAATGTGAGAGGTCTTAGGCACAAACTAAATACGTGACAAGTGTATAGACACGAGGTTAGACTCGGTTATGGCGTAAGGCTGCCCGGACCCAACCGGCAAATCCAGCTGCCATAAAAGATAGTCTAATGTGAGAGGTCTTTACAACGGTTACGTTCTTAATCAATTAAGAAACACTTAACCAGATAAGCATGTAGTAGGGCATGAGGGGTTAAGTGGGTGCCTTGGGTGGCATGTGGAAATCAAGTAAGTGCCTTGGGTGGCATGTGGAAATCTAGTGGGTTGCCTTGGGTGGCAATAGAAAATACGATTAGAATACTTAACCAAGTGGAAACATGTAATTAAACATGATTAAAGGGTTAAGTGGGATGCACTAGATAAAGGGACAAGCTTAGGTGGGTAGCTTGTGGGGGCCCATTTCAACCAGTAACCCATATGTATCTTATTGGGCTCGACCCACGTCGAGGACGGGACACGCGTACTGACTTGATTATAAGAGGCCAAAACGGGTTAGCGGTGGCAACGCAAGTCCAACGGGTTTCATATGCGTGTGTGGACCCGGGCTGGTAGGTATGACGTTGTTGCATCGTGTAGGTATAAGCCGTGCACCATTGGTTGTATCGGGTTGCCACTTTGGGGAGTGATACACCCCACTGTGGGGCCATCACGGGTATCTACGGTAGGGAGCCGATCGCTTGGGGAGTAGTGGGTACACCTAGTGGAGATAGGGGCAGACGGCACCTATGTAGTCAGTTAGGGGTACACGAAACTACTGGGTAAATTTCTCTAAGTCCTTGGGTGGGATCAACCTTTAAGTAGGAATGACTGGTGTGGTGCAGTTAGTAATTACCCTTGGGTGGGTAGATGCGTCTTTACCGTTATCTTAGTTCATCCTATGTCTAGTTGGCTACTTAGTGTAGTCATTTATCCCCAGTCATCACCGTACCAAGTTTATATCATGCCCTAATTACTTCAATGATTGTGTAGTTAAAGTTATAGGGCTCACTCAGACTTATGTCTGACCCCGTTGTTTTTATCTTTTCCCCCTTAGGTCCTCAGGTTGGGCCTAGCACTAGTGGGCTTTGATCAGATTTCTTTATCTATCTTTTGGAGCTTGGACCGTGATGTAAAGCCCAGCTTATCTTTTCTATTATGGCTATTAGTTATGTAGTGGGATTATGTACTTATGTTTTAATCAGGATGGATATTTGGTACTTGACTCTTTTTATGGTGTTGTAACTAAACATGTTTACCTTCTGCTGCAATGAAATGATGTTTTAGATTTTTCAAGTATTATTTATATTTGTCTTGTTGTAATTTTTCTGTTCTATATTCACTTAAAATGCTCCACCAAAGTTAAGGCATTCCCTTAGTGAGTGACCTTAGCGGGTGTGGGGTGTTACTGGTGGTATCAGAGCTGAAGGTTACCGGAACAGATAAAATTTTTAGAAAACTATTTTTCTAAAAACATTTTTGGAAGAAGTATTTTTAAAAACATGTCTTTTAAGAGAAAGGTTTTTGAAAGAAAAGCATAATCCCCAATAGCCATATCTTTATCCTTTGAATTCTCCGTTTTGAATCTTTCCTTTTTCGTTTCAGCATGGCTGAAGATCTTAACTTTCCGGAGGGTGTGACGATACTAGTATGGTATAGGAGATTGATGGAGGCTAGGGCCGCCACTGCGGGTCCAGCAAATGTTCCTCCACCAACAGTAGCACCCGATCTTCCTCCTCCCCCTCCTCCTCCTCGCACGGATACTTTTGCTAAGACTTGCAAGGAATTTAAGGCTATGGGAGGGAAACCTTTTCAAGGATCAGAAACTTTTGTGGAAGCTAGAGATTGGCTTAAGGAGGTGGAAGATCTGATAGACATCTTTGAGATGGAAGAAGGAAAGAAAGTCAAGTTAGCTGCTTGGTTAATGAAGGAAGAGGCCTCGTTCTGGTGGGAGGTCACTAATGGAGAGCGCCCTGTCGACTCTTGGGCGGATTTCAGACAAAGGTTTGTGGCCAAGTTTCTCTCAAGGGCGGAAGAAAACTTGTATATGGAAAGGTTCTTGACTCTAAAGCAAGGAAACCTATCGGTGAAGGAATATGTCAACAAGTTTAATCAATTGGCAAGGTTTGGCATAGACATGGTGAATACACCGGAGAAGAAGACTTTGAGGTTCGTTAAAGGCTTGAATGAACCGATGCATGGATTGGCTATGACTCACATCCCTATGGGGGCCACCTTTGAGAAGCAAGTAGACATGGCACTCATGCATGAGGAAGAGAAGGGTCCCAATGCTAATAAGGCACCCGAGAAGAAAGGAGATCAAAAGAGACCTCAACAGCAACAAAACAAGGGTGGGTGGCAAGGGAAAGAAGAAGTGCTTCAATTGCGGGACACCAGGCCACCTAAGCAAAGATTGTCGAAAGAAGAAGAAGACGGGCTGCTTCCACTGTGGCGAAGCAGGGCATCTAGCGAAGGACTGCCCTAAGAAGGGGCAAAGGACGGGATCTACCTCAGGAGGACAGGTGCAAGCTCTTATGGCACCAGGTCAGGCAAGGGGGCAAGTTCAGGCTCTCGCGGTTCCACCGATTCAGGAAAGAGGTAGAACTATTTCCGTTGAAAGTCTGTTTTTTTGTTTGATCATCCTGTCCGTACATTGTTTGACTCTGGCGCATCGCATTCGTTTATCTCATCATCATTAGTTGAGTCACTACACTTAGACACCAGTCTAGTAGATGATCCCTTGGTTGTTTCAAACCCAATTGGGGGCTCCACTTATTTGTCCATGATATGTTTGGGTTTGAAGATTTCTATACTTAGCGTTGAGTTTAGATGTGATGCTTTTGTTTTGGGCTTCACGGGCTATGGGTTGATTTTGGGCATGGACTGGTATCCAGTAATGGTGCCGTTCTTGATTGTGAAAGGAGAGTTGTTAGGCTCATGACCCGCTTGGGTAACACTCTCGAGATCTCTTGTAATCCCATGGATTCTGTTATGCTAAGTTATCTTGAATCGCTTGATGCTTCGGTCGAGAGTTTGCGATCTGTTAGAGTGGTCCGGGAATACTCGGATGTGTTTGAGGAGGTGAAGGGCTTACCTCCGAAGCGGGAGATAGACTTCCGAATATATCTGGTAGATAATGCTAAACCAGTATCTTTACCAGTACGCCACATGGCTCCTCGTGAGAGGAGGGAACTCCATAAGAAAGTAGGGGAGTTGCTTGAGAAGGGGTTCATAAGACGAAGTATATCGGAGTGGGGTGCTCCAGTAGTTTTTGCCACGAAGGTGGATGGGTCCCTCAGACTTTGTGTAGACTATAGAGAACTCAACAAGCTCACAAAGAAGAATAGACACCCATTGCCGAGGATTGATGATCTCTTGGATCAGTTGGTTGGCGCCTCAGTGTTTTCGCAGTTGGACTTAGCCACGGGGTTCCATCAGTTGAGAGTGGCTGAGGATAGCATAGATAAGACTGCCTTTAGGACTCCGGATGGTTTCTATGAGTGGCTTGTGATGCCATATGGTTTGACGAACGCCCCTGCATACTTTGTTGATTTGATGAGTAGGGTGTTCAGGGAGTACCTTAATAAGTTCGTGGTGGTCTTTGTGGATGACATCTTAGTCTTTTCTAAGAGTGAAGAAGAGCATGTCCTACATCTTAGGGAAGTGTTGGAGACTCTTCGAGCGCATAGCCTTAAGGCTAAATTCTCTAAATGTCACTTCTGGAGGAAGGAAGTGCGGTTCTTGGGGCACGTGGTCTCTAAGGAAGGGATAGTTGTGGATCCCGCGAAGGTAGTGTCCATCCAAGATTGGAAGGTTCCGAAGAATGCTACCGAGGTGAGGAGTTTCTTGGGGTTGGCTGGCTACTATAGGAAGTTTATCAAGGACTTCACGAAGATATCAGCCCCATTAACTCGCTTGACGAAGAAGAATCTAGTCTTCGCATGGGACGTAGATTGTGATGATGCGTTCCGACGGTCAAAGAGAGCTTTAACCACAGCTCCAGTCTTAGTGTTGCAAGATGGGAGTAAGCCATTTGTTGTTTATACCGATGCCTGTGGGACAGGACTAGGCGCAGTCTTAATGCAAGAGGGAAGGGTAATAGCCTACGGTGGAAGGCAGTTGAGAAAGCATGAGAAAAATTACCCTACCCATGATTTAGAGTTGGTCGCTATTGTTTTTGCGCTTAAGATTTGGCGCCATTATCATCTTGGCGGGAGGTTCGAATTGTTCACGGACCACAAATCATTGAAGTACTTGTTTTCTCAGAAGGATTTGAACTTGAGACAGCAAAGGTGGATGGAGTTCTTAGCATCCTATGATTTCGAGATAGCGTATACCCCTGGCAAGGGTAACGTGGTGGCGGACGCCTTGAGCAGAAAAAGGTTGTCCTTGAGTCCATTGTTCGTGGAACGACGAAGCTTGGAATTTATCTCGATGTTTGATTTCAGACCTTCCGTTGACTATATACCCGGTTTGCTAGCATCCTTGGAGGTCAGACCTACTCTTTTGGGACGGATTGACGAGGCACAGCGGGACGACCCACAGTTGGTTGAGTTAGTAGAGAGGCTCATAAGGGGGGAGTCGTCCAGCCATTTGAGTAGGTACACCCTAGACGATAGGGGGTGCTTGCGTGGAGACGGTAGACTTTGTGTACCGCAAGACGAGGGTTTGAGGAAGGCTATTCTTGATGATGCACACCGTTCTATGATGACCATTCATCCCGGTGGGGACAAGATGTACCAAGACATGAAGCGAGTTTTCTTTTGGGCCGGTATGAAGAAAGATGTGGCCGAGTATGTCGCTAGATGCTTGGTGTGCCAACAAGTGAAAGCGGAGCAAAAGAAACCTGGTGGGTTGCTTCACCCATTGGAGGTTCCGCAATGGAAGTGGGATAGCGTCTCGATGGATTTTATTGATGGGTTACCGAGATCGAGGAAGGGTAATACGGGAATTTGGGTTGTGGTAGACAGACTTACTAAGAGCGCCCATTTCATACCCGTGAAGAGCAAGAGGACTGCTCCATGGCTGGCTTCAGTTTATCTTCGAGAGATAGTTCGGTTGCATGGTGTACCCTCTAGCATAGTGAGTGATCGAGATCCTATCTTCACTAGCGAGTTTTGGAAGAGTTTGCAAGAAGCAGTGGGGACTCAGTTGTGTTTGAGCACCGCATATCATCCTCAGACGGACGGCCGGACCGAGAGGGTGAATCGTGTTCTAGAAGACCTTTTGAGGCTATGTATCTTAGATTTTGGAGGTACATGGGAAGAGCATCTTCCATTGGTGGAGTTCGCGTATAATAACAGCTTTCAGTCCAGTATTGGCATGGCTCCTTTCGAAGCTCTTTATGGAAGGCCTTGTCGATCACCTACATGTTGGTGGGAATCTACGGATAAGATCTTGCTTGGGCCTGATATGGTTAGAGAGACTTCGGAAAAGATTGATTTGATTCGGAGAAGGATGAAAGCAGCGCAAGATAGGCAGAAATCTTACGCGGATAAGAGGAGGACGGATCTTGAGTTTGATGTTGGGGACATGGTCTTTGTCAAAGTATCTCCATTACGGAATGTTGTTCGCTTTGGGTCCGTTGGGAAGTTAGCACCAAGATTTGTAGGACCGTTTCCTATTAAGGAAAGGATTGGACGGATGGCACATAGAGTGGATTTACCCGAGAGACTTAGTGGGGTACATGACGTATTCCATGTGTCACATTTGAGGAAGTGCCTACATGAGACCGCAGAGGTGGTAGAGCCGAGCTTGCTTAGAGAAGTGGAGGTAGAGCGTGATGCGACTATTCGACGAGCTCCTACCCGCATCCTTGGGTCAGAGATTAGGAAGTTGAGGAACAAAGAGGTGCGACTAGTCAAAGTGCAATGGGGAGAGGATGAGAGCAATGCTACTTGGGAGACAGAAGCGAAGATGCGTTCACTGTACCCATTCCTTTTTGAGGGTATGTCTTTAAATTTCTCCTTTATCGTTTGTCTAGTACTTATCTTTAGTATGTCCTCTCATTAGTACCTTTGACCTTTAGATAGGGTAAACCTATGCTTGAAACATGTGTTTGAGACATGTTATGTTTGATGGATGCGTGTGGATGCAAGTGGTTGCTAGTGGTTGCTCGTGGATGCATAAACACACACTTTAGGCACTAGATCGGCTCAGTCACTTCACATTGCATATTGCATATAAATTGTGTGTAGGTAGCTTTATTAATGGATGTATAATGGTTGCGTTATCATATGGATGATGCATTTTGGTGTATGGTTGTGCACACATGTAGAAATAGTATGTGTCGATAAGGTTCTTTCGCATACATATTGGATGCATGGCACTATCATGGTTTGCATTAAGGAGGTCAACTGAATCAGTAGACCGCCTGATTTTGCATTAGACAGGGAACATATACACACACTCTTTGCATATGTTCATACAGCATTAGAAACTTTAAGGACGATGGATGCCAGTGTTTGATGGTTTGAGTAGATGGTTGTTTGGATGGTAGGATACGTTCTTCTTGACTTAGAGATTTCGGGGTCGAAATCCTTTAAGTAGGGGAGAATGTAACACCCCGTATGTTGAATAACTTGCTATAATATAAAACAGGGCAGAATTAAATTTTAAAATCTGAATCAGGGGAAACGGGGTATGCCATTGCGTTCGTCTCGGAAAAATACGCGAAATAGAGTCCGAGTTTTCGAAAATCGGAGTCCGTATGACCCAGTTAAGGCCCGAAGAAGTTTTCAGAAATTCAAAACAGATTTAAAAACAAAAATTTCACATTTCAGAAGAGGCGGGAAAAATTCCCGCCAGGCAGAGGGAGTCGACCCTAGGGTCGACATGGGTGTCGACCCCCTCCCTAGGGGTCGACGCAGGGGTCGACCCAGGGGTCGACACAGGGGTCGACCCCCCTGTCGGTCTGTGTGACCTGGGTGCAACCTGATGGCTTTTGGGCTGTGCTTGGTGGCTAGGACGAGATCTGACGGCTCTAATCTGATTTAGGGTTAATCTAATGGCCTAAAACACCTAACTACTCTATAAATACACCCTAAGACTACCCTAATTCATACTAAAAATAGATACAACGTCGTCATGCCGTCAAAATGCAACTTGAAGGAGCCTCCATCAAATTGTAGAAGAAGATAGCCTCTCAAATCAACCTCTAATCAACTCTAGCAACTTAATCTTCTTCATAGGAGTGCTAATCAACAAGTTGTGAGTTTCTATAGCCTTAATGACCAATTGTTGAAATGATTATGGTAGGATATAATGAGGTTATGTGCTATGTGTTCATGATGTTATGCAAGTTATGCAAGTCATATGCTATGTGATCATGATGTTATGCAAGTTATGCAAGTTATATGCTACATGTTCATGATGTTATGCAAGTTATGCAAGTCATATGCTACATGTTCATGATGTTATGCAAGTTATGCAAGTTATATGCTATATGATCATGATGTTATGCAAGTTATGCAAGTGTTAGGCTATGTGTTCATGATGCTAGTTATGCAAATTGCTATGATAAACATTGATCCATTATGACACCATGTTATGCAAGTTTGGTGTTTGATTATATGCAAGTTCATATATGATATGTTATGCAAGTTTGGTGTATGATTATATGCAAGTTCATATAAGACATGTTATGCAAGTTTGGTGTTTGATTATATGCAAGTAACATGTGCAAGTTTACACCTTAGTATGATATGCATACATATGCAAGTTAACCCCTTAGTATGTCATACATACATATGCAAGTTTACCCCTTTGTATGACATAAGTCACTTATGCAAGTTAACCTCTTTATGACATATGTGATTCATGCAAGTTTGGGTTGATTATTTATGCTAGTTGGGTTGATGCTATATGCATGTTGACACCTTTAAAACCCATGTTGGTTGAACCCATTGTATTTGTGATGAATCTTCCCTTTTATGTCATGTTAGCGAATTACGTGGGGAACGATGGGGTTAATATACATGTTAATGAAATGGTGTGAAGTTGGTATGATTATGCATACCATAAGTGGATGGACATAATTGAGTCAATTATGTACATCGTTAAAATTGGAATTAATTAGGGAAAATTAATTCGAAATATGGGGGTGATTAATTAGGTGTAATTAATCGACTAAGACACGAGGTTGGACCCTTTTGTAGCATAAGACTGCCCAAAACCGACCGACAAATCCAGCGGCTACAAATGATTGGCCCAATGTGAGAGGTCTTAGGCACAAACTAAATACGTGACAAGTGTATAGACACGAGGTTAGACTCGGTTATGGCGTAAGGCTGCCCGGACCCAACCGGCAAATCCAACTGCCATAAAAGATAGTCTAATGTGAGAGGTCTTTACAACGGTTACGTTCTTAATCAATTAAGAAACACTTAACCAGATAAGCATGTAGTAGGGCATGAGGGGTTAAGTGGGTGCCTTGGGTGGCATGTGGAAATCAAGTAAGTGCCTTGGGTGGCATGTGGAAATCTAGTGGGTTGCCTTAGGTGGCAATAGAAAATACGATTAGAATACTTAACCAAGTGGAAACATGTAATTAAACATGATTAAAGGGTTAAGTGGGATGCACTAGATAAAGGGACAAGCTTAGGTGGGTAGCTTGTGGGGGCCCATTTCAACCAGTAACCCATATGTATCTTATTGGGCTCGACCCACGTCGAGGACGGGACACGCGTACTGGGCTTGATTATAAGAGGCCAAAACGGGTTAGCGGTGGCAACGCAAGTCCAACGGGTTTCATATGCGTGTGTGGACCCGGGCTGGTAGGTAAGACGTTGTTGCATCGTGTAGGTATAAGCCGTGCACCATTGGTTGTATCGGGTTGCCACTTTGGGGAGTGATACACCCCACTGTGGGGCCAGCACGGGTATCTACGGTAGGGAGCCGATCGCTTGGGGAGTAGTGGGTACACCTAGTGGAGATAGGGGCAGACGGCACCTATGTAGTCAGCTAGGGGTACACGAAACTACTGGGTAAATTTCTCTAAGTCCTTGGGTGGGATCAACCTTTAAGTAGGAATGACTGGTGTGGTGCAGTTAGTAATTACCCTTGGGTGGGTAGATGCGTCTTTACCGTTATCTTAGTTCATCCTATGTCTAGTTGGCTACTTAGTGTAGTCATTTATCCCCAGTCATCATCGTACCAAGTTTATATCATGCCCTAATTACTTCAATGATTGTGTAGTTAAAGTTATAGGGCTCACTCAGACTTGTGTCTGACCCCATTGTTTTTATCTTTTTCCCCCTCAGGTCCTCAGGTTGGGCCTAGCACTAGTGGGCTTTGATCAGATTTCTTTATCTATCTTTTGGAGCTTGGAACATGATGTAAAGCCCAGCTTATCTTTTCTATTATGGCTATTAGTTATGTAGTGGGATTATGTACTTATGTTTTAATCAGGATGGATATTTGGTACTTGACTCTTTTTATGGTGTTGTAACTAAACATGTTTACCTTCTGCTGCAATGAAATGATGTTTTAGATTTTTCAAGTATTATTTATATCTGTCTTGTTGTAATTTTTCTGTTCTATATTCACTTAAAATGCTCCACCGAAGTTAAGGCATTCCCTTAGTGAGTGACCTTAGCGGGTGTGGGGTGTTACATTTCGGCCTGCTCGAACGGGTAATTTCCGCAACGCTCAGAAATTGGCTCTCAATGTTTGTGTCGCTGGACCTAAAAGTAAATGTATCGATGGGGACTATGTCTAAGCCCAGGAACTAATACTCAACTTCCATCGATGCGGTGGTCCCAAAAGTTGTCATTGGAAAAGTTGGTCGAGACTTTCTCCCGACCTCGTCTTCTCTTCTAGAGATGGAATGAGAGTGGGCATCAACTCATCTCCTCTACTGAACTCCTCCACATCACCACCGTTATGGCCACCTACTTCCCCCTGAGCTCCTGCAACCTCTTCTTCAACTGGGGAACGACTGGATACACAACATGGGGAAGTTCCATTTGCGGACCCGGAGAAGATACTCCTCCCTCAGCTTTCGCCTCTTCTTCCTCTCCTTCATCGTCATCCTTATGACCCGTTAAACAACCTTCAGGAATTAGGACTCACAAGTGGAGGAGACGGTCCGATAGCATAGTCTGGGAATTACAACATGTATTCGACACATTTGTCAGCTCTAGCACTCGGTCAGAATAAATATTGTCAGGGGATCCTGTCGCACAAAGTTTCAAGTTAGTTTAGAGCTTATGACTCAGTTAATTAGAAGTACAACGTAAGTTTTCAAATACTTACGGCCCGTGAGTCGTCTCTTCACAAATCCTGGAGGGCATGGAATGAAGAACCAGTCGTGCTTGAAGTAACAAAGCTTGTTTCACGCCTCCAGGATGACGCTAATATTGGCTTACACCTATATAAAGAAAAGGTAAGGAGTGACACTTCTTCTCTTTACTGAGTAAAGGAATCGAATGTCTTCCCCGGCCGATTCTATTCCCAATCAATTGATTAAAAACATGTAAATGCCGAGTGGAAAGGTGTATGCGTTCGCATGAAGCTGCGCCCACGCTAAATGGAAGAAGTGCAGAATATTCCGGGTATACAGGAACGACAGAGGCATGCATCCGACAGAACACATATGTCAATTCTAGACAGTATAGCCCTTAGGGATGCGTGCGTCCTATCATCCCTCACGGAACCAGAACATCATCCTAGGATATACCATACTTCATACAAATGTGCTTTAACGAAGCTTCGTCGATCTGCGAGACAACCGAATTCGACGGATTCTGTAGACTAATGGTATCCGCCATCATTTTTGGCTCCATGATGATGCCTTCTTTTTTGCCGCCAACATTCTCTTCTCCATGCGGCTCCACTCCCACGGGTTTTGCCTCTCCCTGGACGACCGGATCATCTACATGCTCGTCCAAATGTTGTAATCCTTCCAGTTTCTCCCCCTGGTTGTACGTGTCGTGAGATTTCATTTGTTGAGAAGGGGTGGAATCTATGGAAGTCTCAAGCTCGATGCTTGTAGGGATGGAATGATATGAGTACTCGGAAGAACCCAATAGCGGTTCGATGGTTTAGGCTTCCAAGCCTTGTAGCCGTTTGGAGCCTCTTTGTGCCATTGCAAACTATACTTTGAAGATAGTTGCGTTAGTAACTACACGAACACGTATACCCCCTGTATTGGTGTAAGATAACGTAGAACGTACAGTGTCGTGCGTGCTGATGTAATTACTGTAAAACAAGTCAGGACCCGACGACGGTTTCCGGTTTCATAAAACTAAACAACCGGCGTCGCCTGTGCAGTTAATACCCAGCTATAACCCTGCTATATCTCGTAGAAGATTACCACCGTTATGCTTTTCCCAAATAGCCTCTGATATATCCTCTCCGCTTTAAACCCTGCTATATTCCCTATTCCCAATATATCCAATTATTTCCACTATATTACGCTATTCCCGCTTTATCTTTGATGAAGGAAATGAACTAAAAAATGATGTCTATGCATTATAAAAATTATGAAGTTAGGTCTTTTAGTTGTATTTTTTAATATACATTTTTAGAAACAAAAGTACACTATATTCTATAAAATTTAATTAGTTAAATAGCAATTTATGTTTATTTACAGATATTATCACATTTTTATGTTTAAAAATAAGAATATAGTAGTTCTAGTTAAACTAAGTGCTAATTTTTCATTTAACTATCGTTTTTACACTTGTAAATACATTACAAACGAGTTACATGTGTTATTTTAGAGTCATCCACTATATCTTGTTATTTCCTCGCTTTAGCCCTGCTATGACTTTTTGGACCTCCACCGCGTTGGATCCATTAAACGCTTTAACTGCACAGGTCGTCGCTAACCTAAGTTGTCGAATTCACGTCGAGTCGCAATTACGTCATGATCAGGTTGAAAGCCGAGTTCAGGATTGGTGGTTCAGTCATATGTCCATATTTTGAATTTATGCCCTAATCTTATGTGCATGTTTGAATTATCAGTCCAAGCAGGCTCATCTTTCGAGCATTTAGCGCGTTATGCAACAATGCAATCGTCTTAATTCTTAACCCAACTCGCCTCATATTGCGAGATGATTCGAATTCTCAAAGTTGAGCTTCAAAGTTGAAATTTCTCAAGTTTTCGGGATACGAAATTTCATTTTGTATCCCTACTTATTCAGGATATTTTCGTATCTCCGAGATCCAACTCTGGAAAATAGCTAAGTGTCGGGGTACGAAAAACCATTTCATATCCCTAAGTTTCTAAATACAAAAACGTAATTTCATGCCCCCTAATAGTTCTCCAATTTTTTCTCCACCGATCCTTCAGAGTGCGAAATCTTACAGGACTAGGGATATGAATTTGGCATTTTGTATCCCCCAGGAACATGGGAAATTTCATGAGGCATCGAGAAATGAACTAGTAGAAATTTGTACTCCTCCTTTCCTCCTCAAATTCGTGCTCCATCTCTTAACTCTTCCTCCAGCACCTCGAAGTCCACAACTATAGCCATAGGACTCCGACCACGAAAAAATACACTAATTTGTTCATATCATTGCAAATCATAGGGTTCGAACCCACCCGAGTAAGTCAAAGTTGGGTTCTTAGGGTTCGAAAATGTTTCTGGGGATTTTCCCCCTAATTTTGTGAGTATGAAGGTGCAACAGAAAAAGAAATGAATAGGTAGTATTCGGCTTTTGTATTAGGGAGTTAGGGATGGTTCCAGAAAACTTAGAATTTTTTTCTAAGTATTTCGGGATTGATACCGATCCTAAGGTCTATATCGACCCCATTTAGAAAAAAGGAGAGAGAAGAACTAAGGGAGAAGATAAAAATTCGACAATCTAGGGATATGTGAAACATCCAATGCTCTGGTCATAGCGGTTATCATGTATATGTGTTTTCGAAATCTCGATTATCAAAGCCGACTCGACTTGCTGACCAATTATGTACTTGCAAACCTGAACGTTCTAGAGAACACGCTAAGTGATCGAATTTCCAATTTAATAACTTTTCAGAAATCAACTAGCACGACCGCACGCCCAAAACATTCTGTTTCGATTATGTTTTATTATGAACTCTAATCGTATCTCGCAAAATCATGTGTAAACGTGTGAGTCCATACGTGACACTATGTCGATAGTGACTCATTTACGTTCCAACATAAGCAAGAGTCGGCTACTGACGTTTAATTGCTTGAATCGATAGGAATTAGACGCTCACCTGAGCAATAAGATAGGTTACATTTTGAGCGATGAATTTCAAAGCAACATGAGTTCTCAACGATGTTGGAACCATGCACTTATACCAACAAGTCGTGACAAAGCGTTAGGGCTACTCAACGTAAAAGGTCGCGACCAATCACTCGACATGATTTGGAAATATTTCCAACTTTCAAAAGTGCTTGTCCTAACTCAAAGCACGTATTGTGTGATGACCCAAACTTCCCAGTAAAGGAAAGCCCGAATTGTTTTGAGAAAAACACTCATTAGAACACAAACAGAAGAACATTTTGTTGCTTTTTACAACAATTACAATAGAGTACAAGAATATTCCAGAGTATGAATAAATATTACACATTGGAAATACAATATCAGAGTTTTAAATTACAAAGCAGCGGAAAAATAATACAAAATACAACTAAAAGAAATAGACGGATACAGAGCTTTCCGAATATCGCTTCAGCTGTAGACCAGGATCTTGCGAACATAATATCTACAAAACCAAAACTACTAGCCGCCCGTGTGGAAATTATGGGCACCCAGAGTTTAGGTTAAAACAATAAACTCCAGTCAGTCATGAGACTGGTATGAGAACTCAAAACAATTATTAATTGGATTTTAAAGTTAGGTAAATCAAGGGACCACGCCGTATTACACGCACCGGATTCAACCCCAAGAATACCCAAAAATAAACAGCGCAATGCTTTTTGGAAAAATGAAGCTATTATAAGACTCAGGTCCCATCACATAATGCAACGCAAGCCGGAGGATAGAGTTTTACCTTATAATAGCCAAAGATGCTTGATACGCGAAATTTCTCTTTCAATATTACTAGTGCATAGTGTAGAAATCAATTTAGAAAGTAAATGTATTAATCATAGATGGCATGGGTGCCCCATCCCACTGTGTCGCCATATATAGGTTTACAATTAAAATCGAAAAGCTCGTATTGGAAAGTTAGATTTCCATCATGATGGCTCCTGATTCAAAAGATCTATCGCGTAGTGCAATACTCCACGGCTTACGTCCCAGCTAGAGAAAACACCGTAATGCACATCCACACTTTTGGGAAATCAAGTATCACCGCGGCTTACGTGCCGGCGAGAGAAAACACCACTTACTCTATCCCTATATATGGGAATCGGGGGAAAATGGCCCTATCCCTAATCACAAGGTGTGGAGCGACCACACCCAGCACAACTCAACCGACCAAATCCATATATATATAAAGTATATTGGTCGAACCTACTAATCAAACAAATCGTTCACCATCATATTGGGGTGTGAGGCTCGCGAGGTAATGCTACACAAAGCTATGCTAATTAAAGCTATGCTTTGATCATCATCCACAAGGCTCTGCTTTTCAACAAAAGCCCTGATCCATGCATCTTAGCATGCCACATTGTCAATCCATACCATACCGTTGATTTCTGTCAATATATATAACCTCTGAGCACATACGTCTCAGAGAAGGGTGTTAAGCAAGAGAATAAATCCTCCACCACCAACAGATATATATATATTTAGCAGTGATCAACGAATACAGCATAAAGGAATACCATGTCAGACATACCATCTAATTACAAGTTCGTTCTAGGTCTGAACGAAACCGGAGGCACCTTATTCCTCGTCCCGTATGTCCAATACGGAAGAGAGGCCCTCGCATATCCGAACGATCAACAAGTACATCCGGACGGCTACCACTGTAGCCCCTTCAAGGTAGCTACTCCAATCATGGGCATCAGTAGCAACTCATCCATTTGATGTGAAGATCGTCGGTCTTGCTCCATCTTCAATCTCTTCGACTGTTAATCGTCGTATCAGTTATTCAGAATGGGTTATACCCGGTCTTTCAGAATAACTGGCGTACTTTATAAACAAGTGTTATAAAAACACATCCTACGCCTCATTCCAATTCAGAATATTCTTTTAATAAAATATTCACATTCTTAGGGAAAAATTCCCATTAATTTTATCAAAGATAAATTCTTTTAAATTTTCTTTTTAATCTCAAAAACAATTACTTAATGATTTTTCAAGCTTAAGAATTTAACCTTATCTTTAGCTAGGTTAAAGAACTAATGTCTTTTAAAAACATTGTTCACGATAAAGCCAACTTTTTTCCATTAACTATGGAATCTTCACGGAAATCATAACGGTGTATAATCGATATAAATTCCCATATCAAACTAATAATATAAATGGAATAGTGGCAATGCCTTTTAAATTCCATATATAGTGTCGGTCTTCATTCACAGGAGCTCATCTCGATTATTACCAAATTGAATCTCATTCAATTCCAATTTAATAGATTAAATTGGAAAACTTTATTTTGGAAAATTCCCATTAAATCTTAATAAAAGAATTATAAATTCCAAATTATATCTTCACTGTTAATTGGGTTAAAGAACAAATGTTATTTAAAACATCATTTACGATAAACCCAAAAATCCGATTCTTTTATCCAATTCCAAATAAATATTAATTAATTGGTAAAAATTTCCTAAATCTTAAATAAAAGATTTATTCTTTTCTAAATTGGGTTTAAGAATAGTGTTATTAATAACACCGTCCACGACAAACCCCAAAATCCCATTTGATATTAAATATAAGGTTCTGAATAGAAATTATATCGACTTATATTCAATATCAAATTCTGAAATCAGCAAATATCGCATTGGGAATAACGATATATATAGATATATTCCAAATTCCTATAACAATATCCGTATGATCACGGAATCCAATATCGAAATATCCCGAAGATAATTTCCATCCAACTCCATTCCAATCTATTCTTTAGAAAATACTGGTTATTTTAAAACCATTTTTAAATCCAATTTATTTATTTTTAAAAATAATTAAATTATTATTCTAGTTAATAACTTTTATTTCGATAAAAGTATATTTTTATCTTTATAAAATTGGAATTTTTCATCCAAAATCTTTATGATTTTACCTAATTTTTCCATATTCTTTACTGAATATTATTTTAAAATATTCGTTATTTTAAAATATCCTTTATTTAAAATATTCTTTACATTAAAATGTCCTGCTACATTAAAATGTTCTTTTACATTATAAATGTCCCTTTACATTATAAATGTTCTTTTACATTATACATGTCCTTTTACATTATACAAGTCCTTTTACATTATACAAGTCCTTTTACATTATACTAATAATTTATATTATACATGTTATTATACATTATAAATGTCCTTATACATTATAAATGTTATCCATCATTAGAGTTGTTCCTTTACATTATAAATGCTCTTTTACATTATAAATGTTATTTTACATATAAATGTTCCTTTTCATATAAATGTTCCTTTTCATATAAATGTTTCTTTTCATATAAATCTTCCTTTTATATTATTTACTCTAAAAGTGTACTTTATCCTAAAATGTCTTTCATTCTAAAATGATATTTTATTCTAAAATGATATTTTATTCTAACATGATATCTTATTCTAAAATGATATTCTATTCTAACATGATATCTTATTCTAAAATGATATCCTTTTTTATTTAACATCATTTATAAAACATTATTCAATATAAAATATTATTCATTATAAAATATTATTCATTATAAAACATTATTTATTATAAAACATTATTTATTTCTGAATCGGAATGCGACTCAAACAATTACCATATAATTTTAGTTATATGGATTTCATACACTGCATGTATTCAACCATAATGACAAATAATCAACAAACAGTCCATTCACATCCAAAGTGATATTTACAACTGTGTGAGCATTAAAATAAATAAATAACGCTCATCACAGGTTATTAATCCATCGATTGACATACAAATAAATTCAAGGGAGATGTGAACAAATTATCATCCCCTGACCCGTGTGGGGTTTTCAAACAACAGCATTTTGTTTAAACAAGTTATTGGTTAATAAATTTAACCAATTTTCACTGTTCAAACTTCAAATTATAAATAAATATTTATAATCTAATTTCGACTACCAAATTTATGTTAATATCATTTTTAATCATTTCAACATCACAAACAACATACAATATAGTCAATTTAAACCGTCCATGGTTGGTGGACGAGGGGAGTGATCTAATCAAGCACACTGTACTGTTTATAGTGATTAAACCTATAAAAATCTAAACTGACAATTCTATATATTTTTCAGTTATGCAAACAAATAAATAACTGTGTAGAAATTTAAGTAAGGAGTTCTCACCTTTGGTTTCCACTCCGTCATTCTTTAGCGGACGATTCAGATTCCGTTCTACTTCCATTCAGTTCCATAGCAGTCTGTGTCACACAGTTTGTATTAAAAAAACATATTTTTAATGTTGTTCTTTATATATATGGTAAAAATCATATTTTTATTTACGATGTGATTTATATATGATTAAAACAATGCTAATTATATGATGAAAAACAATGTTATTTATACGATGAAAAACAATGTTATTTTATTTTTATAAAAAAATGTTCTCTTTTTAATTTATAGAACGGTGTTCTCTTTTTATTTTACAAAACAATTTTCCCTTTTTATTTTACAAAGTGATGTTCTCTTTTATTTTACAAAGTGATGCTCTCTTTTTATTTCAAAACGATGCCCTTCTTTTATTTCAAAACGATATTCTCCTCTTAATTCAAAACGATGCTCTTTATATTTTTATTTTCAAAAAAATAATATTTTTTTAACAAATCTATTTTATTTTCGAACAATCTATTTTCATTTGTAAAACAAATCCATTTTTATTTGTAAAACAAATCTATTCTTGTTTGTAAAACAAATATATTCTCATTTGTAAAACAATGTAAATCTTATTTGAAAAGCAATATCAATCTTATTTGAAAAACAACGTCAACCTTATTTGAAAAACATTGTTAATATTATTTCAAAACAATGATAATCTTATTTGAAAGACAATGATTTTGATAACAATGTTATTCTATTGAAAATTTACACAAAAACAATGTATATTTTGTTTACAAGGCAATGTATATTTTGTTTACCCAAAAAAATGATCTTTATATTTACAAAACCATGATCTTCATATTTACAAATCCATGAACTTTATGTTTACAAATCCATGATCTTTATGTTTTTAAATCAATGATATTTATGCATTTTAAAACAATAAACAATTAAATGGATAATTAACTAAAACAATTAGGATTTAATTAACTTGGTTAAAATTTCCTTAACCTTAATCATCAAAAGAAAAGGCTTTGACTCCTTTCTGTAACATTCACGCAAGCACGTTCCGTCGAACCCATTACTTTGATCCCAGGGTTTGAAATTAACCCACCATCACTACGCCGGAGGTTGATCGGTGTAACGACCCGAATTTCCGTACTATTTGAGTTGACTAATAATACCACACGTCCAACCCAAATTGCATAGAAATACGAAGCATTATTAGAAAGAAGTTAGAGGATGAGAAATAGAAAGAAAGAAATATTAGAACAGAAGAAAACGAAGATCACAAACTCACAGCGGAACGAACAAAATATATTATATAACATAAACTTTGAAATATAATTTAGTAACTTTATATACATACCATCATCAGAGCACAACAGTTATCTCTGGAACAGTTATAAACACCTGTTTCCAGATACAACACAGTACACAGCAGAAAATATGATAGTCTATAGCTAACTGGTGAAGCCTCCTGCTTCAAGCTCCTCCAATGAATCTGTAAAATCCCAACTACTTGACTGCCCGTACAAATTTGGGTACCCAAGAGTTTAGGGAAGACAAAAAAAAATAAACTCTGGGTCAGTCGTGGGACTGGTGTGAGTAAGCTCCAACCATTTGTTTAACTTCCAAAATCCTTTCGTAAGAAATGATAATCGTAAGACCGATAATCCACACATAAACACGGATGGTTTTTACCTTACGATAACCAAAAAAAAATTTAATATCAAAATCTAGTGATATTATAATAGTGTCTAAATCAAATAAATAGAATCTAGCGGAACGCTTGCATCTCACGCTCCATATATAATATAAAATCGAAAACCGCAGGGTGCTTATTGGAGATTGGATTTCCAACATGACAAGGTATGGAACCACCTTTCGATAGTGTATCTCTAGAGGCGAATACACTGGGTTCAACAAGAACGTCTTGCAACCCGGCCCACACATGACCGACCACTCATTTCGCTTGAGTGTATCGAATGTATATCACCAACGGTTGGGATCAGCAACCGTTTCCCGAAAGGGACAACATCGATAGATTAAAGAAGTAAATAGAATTTCTTTAGATAGGTGATTGTACATCCTAATGGGAGTGACCCACATAGCCATGCTGCCTACTCGATTTTTGTCAATTCCCGGTTGTGAGGCTTGAGGTTTAAATTATCTTCCAGAATATCTGGCCACCATTCACTTTGAATGCCACATCGTCAGTCAGATCCATCGGAAATCACTAATTGATTCCCACAAAAATACTCTGATTATTAGGCTAAAGAAGTTCCCCTTCTTTGCCACCAACTTCGTACGTTTGAAGGAAACAACGTATGTAATCCATTTGGAAATACTCTGTCAGACACCCGTCCTTACAAGTTGTCCTGGGTCTGGACAAACCGAAGGTACCGTTCTATTAATCCATCTTGGGAAATTTCTACCTAGGGTTAACAGAACAGCCCTTGCATTTTACTCCGTCTTCACTTTCTTCAGCATAAGTTGATTTATAACGCTTATACTAATATGGAGTGGTTTTCAGATATTAAATCTAATCCCGGTCTCTCCATATTGACAACCGGAGTATAAAATAAATCAAAACTTTGATGTTTGGTGATTTAACTGTCAAAGAAATACCCATACAATCAATGGTCCTATTTCCAATTAAAAATCGTATCGATTAAGCATCAAACGACACTGGGCCCCTTTAAATCAATTCTTTATTATATTATCATTTACAATTCCCATTTCCCATCTTTCGTATCCTTTTTAAGCTTGATTTCCCCTCTCAATTCTTCGAAAAAAACATTCCCAATATTATAATTTCTCTATTCGAGAAAATATCCCTTATTCCAATAAGAAAACATTTCTATATATATTGATGAAATCCTTATTTCTATATTCAGAAAATATACCTTATTAGTATCGGAAAATATTCCCATATTCCATTCCTTAATTCCTCGTTGACCAATCCATTACACATAGAAAATATCTCCCATTTTATTAGGGGAAAAACATTTCAAAATCCTTTAATATTAACGCAATGTTATAAAACATCGTTATTATAACTCAAACTATAAATCATTCATTAACAAACCATATTACTAACCAATCTTCACTATCGAACCTTAATCATTTCTCCATCAATCATGAAGTCAATCAAGTTGGGGTATAATTACCTCTCAGACCTTAGCTGAACAACATTCTTAACTTTGAAATAGTCAAAGCACACAGCTTCAAACAAAACATCGCTTACGCGACTTTCGGATTCAATCTAAGAACACGCTTCTTTTATGGAAAAAACATTGATTATAACGGTAGCGTTATAATCGTTGTTTCCAAATATTTGATTTATAAAACATTACTTTTAACAACAGCGTTACAATCGCTGTCTAGAACTATAAAACATTTATTATAACAATAGCGTTAAGATCGCTGTTTAGATTTACAAAACATTTATTATAACGGCAACATTAAAATCGCTGTTTTCAAATATTTGGTTTATAAAAATATAACTTGTACTTATTCATTTCAATAAATGAATTAATAAGTAAATAGATAAATAATTAAATTTAATTCAAACCGAAAAGTAAAAATATTGCTTCCCTAAATTCGATATAACCGAATTCCAATAAATAACTTTCTCTCAATAATCTAAATTCGATTATATTCCGAACTTCGGAATTTATCTACCATTTAGGGTAATCCAAAATTTCACTTTTGAATTTACGCTCTCTAAATTCTTACCAGAATCCTTTATACCCATTTCAGTCTACAAAACATTATCCCAATTTATTCTATATTCCAAATGTTGGAATAAAACTCATCGTTTCTTAAAACGATTATGCATTTCCTTTTTCATTCAGTTTCCAATCTAGATTCATATTTCAAATCTGAATTTCCTTTAGAGATATTTCATTTTCCAAATTCCTTTAAACTATTATTCACTTTAATCTTGAATATATTTCTTTAATATAAAATTAAATCTATTCGAATATTATACTTGTAAACAACATTTCAAATCAAATTTCCATTTGTAATGTCTATTTAGAATTTATTCATAGGAAGACTTACTTTAATATCATCCATTTATAATCATGCTTCAAATTTCCTTTATAATTGCTACATTCCATTTTCCATTACATATATCATTTTCAAACCCGATTTCCACTTTTCCAATATGAATTCAAACTTGAATTTATATTTTACTATCTCAAGATAATATTTTTACTAGTTTATAACATCGTTTTATAAACAACTTCTTGTTTTATTTAAACAAGTTTCTAATTTAAGTTTATTCGAAATTTAATTTCTATTTTGGAAATAAATTCTATTTTTAAATTCCAATTTCTTTTTCCACATTCGAAAATATTTTACGGTATCTAAAATAAAAGTTTCTAGTGCCGAGGTAATTCAAACACAACAAATCCAATCACGGATTATATAACACATTATATATCACAATCAAATAAAAACAATAATATAAATGTTGAGGAATCCAGCTCCAACCTATTTCCCTGCATCCACAGATGTTAATCAACATTTATAACATCAATTTCACTTCAATATATGATATCACGGCAAACAGAATTCATATTCAACCAACGGTATATTAACTAAGCAATCATTTCAACTAAATTTTCAACCATTCATCCAAACAATCATCATACAGCATAAAATTACTTAAATAATTTAAAACTCATTTATATAAAAATATAAACGAGGTAGAGTTAGCGAGTTTACTCACCTTGTCTTGCAGTTGACGTTTTTTCTTTTATTACCATTTAAAATAAATCAGGCGTTTGGTTTTTCCTTTGAAATTTCAGTAGCTCTCTTCTCAGCAGAAATAATTCCATGATGTAGATTTTGCCATTACAAATCCATTGGATTTGATTGCATCCCATTCTGATAATATACGCATGAGATATAACTATTATAAACCATAAGATTTTAATTTAAATCATTATCCCTTAATTATAGAATTAATTTAACTTCAATAATTATTATTACTATTATTATTCAAGAGGTTTCTTCTTCCTAATCATTTGTGTTACTCTACGTCAGATCTTTGAACTATCAGCATTGGTATTTCAGCTCTTTGCATTACTTCTACTCACAAATTATAAACAAGTAGTCATCACTATATCATAGAAATATGGTATTCATCTTGAACCAGCTGTCAATGCAAATGTTCTAGTCTTACTGCTACGGTGCTACCGCTTTGCATTTGATGGTGCAATATTCAGTTTCTCCATTTTTTAAATTGCCCGTCATCTTCTTCTTGAACAACCAACATAAAACTGTCATGCAAAACTTCCTCTCTATCCTTCATAAAACACATTTCATTAAGCCATGATTTTTAAGGCCTTAATCACGGTCACACTTAATACTTCTTCTCATAAAAACCCAAAGTGTTTTCGTTCATTTTTATGAAACCCGTCCCACAGCCAAGCCAAACAACTCGAGGCCCCTCTGCTAATTTTCATACTTTCCTTTCACTGGGAAATCACGTTCCAGGATTAATCCCACAAATAGTGGCACTTCACTCCTTATTTTTCTCTTTTTTTCTTTTTACTTAATTATCATGATTTAATAAAGCATATCCCCTATTAAAGCTTTTATCTCACGTACCAAAATACCTGAGCAGATCCTTTCTTCCTCCAGCTAATTATCAAATCAGACCCAACCTATTCAAGCCATCACCGTTGCTCACCTCCACCTTGTGCCTTCACCGCATCACGAAAAACCCAACCAAGACTCCGATAGACTTGTCTCCACGCTCCTTCTCCTCGCCGTCACCACGGCGCTGAATTCGAACTCCATTCGGCAAATCGTGACTTCCAGACGATAAGTCATTCTACAGTAGAAACGTGTGAATTCTGTTATCACCAAAACCCACGAAAGTGGGTCAACGACCTCGCCTCTCCCTCACATACGCCACGCCGACATGCAGAGCAATGATTCCCGCTCCATCGACTGCCACCCAAACTGCCATGGTTCAACAGAAAGGTGCGAACTTTCTGCTATCGAACTCGGTAAAACGTATATGAGCTTGTAGATCTCATTACAACGATTCCAACGAGTAAGCGATTGGATTTTTCATTAAGTTTCTATTTTGAATTGATTACTGAAGTTTGGCCTTATTTCGTTTTTGATCTGAGAAATGGGATATACAGTATTTAAAGGAAGAAGAGGCTTAGGGGTTACGGAACTGCAATTTTTCTTGGCACCTACAGTTGTTTTTTACTTGGCAAGCACGGGTGTAAAGCTTCATGGACACGCTGTTGGAAACTTGGGCAGGTTGTTCGAAGTGTACAAAGAATATTATTGTTTAAAATATCTGCATTGTATTGGTTGGTCATTTTCTTTGTTGTTTCAAACTTTTATTTTAATCTTTATAGTTATTACCAGATGGGTATATATGTCCTATTTATTTAACCTTGAACATGCATTCATATTTAGTCAAGATAAAATATTTACTTGAGGTTTAAGTAATACCGGCTATGAAGAATTTCATTTATTTACAGACTGTTATGGACATAAATAAAAATACTACTGTGTCAAGCGATGGGCCATGATCCCAAAAATATAATAATATCGGTAGTTTAACTTATATTATGAAACCCCAAAATATTGATATAGGGTGCAAAATACTCAAAATAAAAGTTGCATATTTAATTAAATAAAAATTAAAGTAAAATTCTAAAAATTAAATTATAACTACGCCTCAAAAGAATCTTGTCCAAACTCGTAACCAAAATCTAGTTATATTAGCTAAACCGTTATGGTCCATAAACGATTCTACGGCGACTATTTAAATATTTGATTTGGATATAAAACAAAATCTACAATATGAAAACTCAAATTTTCTCTTCCATTAGAAAAATATAATCAAATAGATCCGAAGGTTTCTTGTTTCTAAGAAATACGACTTATTTTGGATCCTGTATGTTCAGTTGAAGTTTAAAATATAAATTACGAACTACCGCGACTATTTCGAGCTCGTTTATAATTATATCATAAATTATACGTTCAAAACTTCCTTTTAATAAATAAATTCCTTATAAAAATCATATGTATTACCAGTTCAACATTTAAAACAAGTTTAAATGTTTTAAAATTAATGACTAAAAATCCGGGTCGTTACATTCCTTCCCCCTTAAAATAATTTCGTCCTCGAAATTGCTAAGTAGTAAATATGCTATGACCTTAACTCCTCATAACCCACTTGGGTGAAATCTTATACTCCATATTTCCATAACTCGGTTTTTATCCAGAACTTCTAATTCTCACATTAATATCCAACTCTTCATTATTTATTCTAGATAATATGTCCACCATTTTTGGACAATCCATCCTCACATTCTTATCTTCCATCCATATGCTCTTCTGCATATCCATACCCATTCCAGTTGAATTTAAATCCATTTATCAATTCCATTATTCCACTTGAAATTTTATTATCTAATTCTGGTTTTCTTATTTCAATTATAATTAACATCTCGATTTTAAATTATCAAAAATTTCTTGAAAAAAATCTAACTCTTTAAATTTTCGAAAAAATTCACCAGCATCTCCCCCGCGCGGCTCAATCGGTACAATCACAACTCGTCTTTCTAGGCCTTCTCAAATCCAAAAGAAAATCAAAAAGCCAGGCGGCTTGCCCCATAGGCTCATAAAACCATCAAACCCAAGTAATATTGTAAACATGTACCTTTTTGTCGGGCATAATTCTATCTCTTGCATTTGCTTCCATTCGATATCTGCTCAGCATACATACATCCATTTCCAGTTGGTTTCAAATCAATCCAACTTCCCATTTTTAACTCTCTAATCAACTTCTAATTAGTTAACTTCCATTCTATCAATTCAAATCTGATTTCTATTTCCAAAAATCAACCTTCTTATTCTGCTTGAATTCAATTCCATCAAGGTTTAATTCCAAACAACATCCAATATATATTCAACTTGCTTATTCATAAGTCGAATTCATATTAATAATTCGAATCTCAACATTTCTCTTTACTTAATTTCATTCGAAATTATTTCTAATTCAATTCAATTTTGTTTAACTTAAGTTAAATTTCTATTCATTTGATACATTTTTACCATTTCAATCTATTCAACTTATACAAGTTAAATTTTAATTTCAGAATTAAAATTCCCGGGTTTTATTTCAAATTAGTTTGAAATCGTATAACTATACACATATATTTAAAATCTTTTCCAAATTCAAAACACTTGGATTTTATAGAAATAACTTGTTCTTTTCAAACCAATTTCCCATCAAATAATTTTCATAGTAGTAATCCACCACTTAGAAACTTGAAAATAAATATCGATAATGTCGCGACCCATTATCAGAATTATTTTCTGGCCACTGAAGTGATTTCAGTGCTTAATCACTTTTAGAATCCATTTAAAGCCATTCTTATTCAAAAATCCTTCAAAATGTATGTTATTTTACTTTTGAAATGTTTTAGAAAATATCTCTAAACATCCCGGATTTAAATTCCAAAATCTGGTTTGAATTTTAATTCCAGTTCATCTTATTTGTATACACTATCCATATACAAATTATATTTGGTTATATATAACCATTTCAATATTTTATAATTCCATTTGATTGTAATAATAATCAACACATTCATAGATAATAATTCAGAAATTATTCCTTTTATATCAAAATAACTTTTGGGCAAAATTATTTCATTTACACATTTTTAAACAATACTGTATCGAATTGCTTTGTTTGAGAGTTTAGAAACACCTATCGATACAGTTGTATATCCTGTATCGACCAGAATTCATAAACAACTCAACAAACCAGTCAATACAATATAAAACAATTTTATATCAAATCTACAAATACGCGCTTACATATATACACTCAAATTCAATCTAGGATAATACTAACCCCATCTCTATTGAATTAGCCACAGAGCCAAGGTTACTACTCAACCTTCAGCTCTGATACCAAGTGTAATGACCCGAATTTCCGTACTATTTGAGTTGACTAATAATACGACACGTCCAACCCAAATTGCACAGAAATACGAATCATTATTAGAAAGAAGTTAGAGGATGAGAAATAGAAAGAAAGAAATATTAGAACAGAAGAAAACGAAGATCACAAACTCACAGCGGAACGAACAAAATATATTATATAACATAAACTTTGAAATACAATTTGGTAACTTTATATACATACCATCATCAGAGCACAACAGTTATCTCTGGAACAGTTATAAACACCTATTTCCAGATACAACACAATACACAGCGGAAAATATGATAATCTATAGCTAACTGGTGAAGCCTCCTACTTCAAGCTCCTCCAAGTAATCTGTAAAATCCCAACTACTTGACTGCCCGTACAAATTTGGGCACCCAAGAGTTTAGGGAAAACAAACAAAATAAACTCTGGGTCAGTCATGGGACTGGTGTGAGTAAACTCCAACCATTTGTTTAACTTCCAAAATCCTTTCGAAAGAAATGATAATCGTAAGACCGATCCACACATAAACACAGATGGTTTTACCTTACGATAACCATAAATATTTTTAATATCAAAATCTGATGATACTACAATAATGTCTAAATCAAATAAATAGAATCTAGCGGAACGCTTGCATCTCACGCTCCATATATAATATAAAATCGAAAACCGCAGGGCGCTTATTGGAGATTGGATTTCCAACATGACAAGGTATGGAACCACCTTCCAATAGTGTATCTCTAGAGGCGAATACACTGGGTTCAACAAGAATGTCTTGCAACCCGGCCCACACATGACCGACCACTCATTTCGCTTGAGTGTATCGAATGTATATCAACAACGATTGGGGTCAGCAACCGTTTCCCAAAAGGGACAACATCGATAGACTAAAGAAGCAAATGGAATTTCTCTAGATAGGTGATTATACATCCTAATGGGAGCGACCCACATAGCTATGCTGCCTGCTCGATTTGGCAATTCCCGGTTTTGAGGCTTGTGGTTTGAATTATCTTCCCGAACATCTGGCGACCATTCAATTTGAATGCCACATCGTCAGATCCATCGGAAATCACTAATTGATTCCCACAAAAATACTCTAATTGTTAGGCTAAAGAAGTTCCCTTTCTTTGCCACCAACTTCGTACGCTTGAAGGAATCAACTACGTAATCCCTTTGGAAATACTCTGTCAGACACCCGTCCTTACAAGTTGTCCTGGGTCTGGACAAACCGAAGGCACCATTCTATTAATCCATCTTGGGAAATTTCTACCTTGGGTTAATGGAACAGCCCTTGCATTTTACTCCGTCTTCAATTTCTTCAGCATAAGTTGATTCATAACACTTATACCAAAACGGAGTGGTGTTCAGAGATTAAATTTGATCCTGGTCTCTCCATATTGACAACGAGGGTATAAAATAAATCAAAACTTTGATAGTTGGTGATTTAACTATCAAAGAAATATCCATACAATCAACGGTCCTATTTCCAATTAAAAATCGTATCGATCAAGCATCAAACAACACTGGGCCCCTTTAAATCAATTCTTTATTATATTATCATTTACAATTCCCATTTCCCATCTTTCGTATCCTTTTGAAGCTCGTTTCCCCTCTCGAATCTTTGAAAAAAAATTCCAATATTGTAATTTCTCTATTCGAGAAAATATCCCTTATTCTAGTAAGAAAACATTTTTATATATACTGATGAAATCCTTATTTCTATATTCAGAAAATATACCTTATTAATATTGGAAAATATTCCCATATTCCATTCCTTAATTCCTCGTTGACCAATCCATTACGCGTAGAAAATATCTCTCATTTTATTTGGGGAAAAACATTTCAAAATCCTTAAATATTAACGCGATGTTATAAAACATCATTATTATAACTCAAACTATAAATCATTTATTAACTAACCATATTGCTAACCAATCTTCACTGTCGAACCTTAATCATTTCTCCATCAATCTTGAAGTCAATCAAGTTGAGATATAATTACCTCTCAGACCTTAATTGAACAACATTCTTAACTTTGAAATAGTCAAAGCTCACAGCTTCAAACAAAACATCACTTACGCGACTTTCAGATTCAATCTAAGAACACACTTCTTTTACGGAAAAAACATTGATTATAACGGTAGCGTTATAATCGATGTTTCCAAATATTTGATTTATAAAACATTACTTTTAACAACAGCGTTACAATCGCTGTCTAGAATTATAAAACATTTATTATAACAATAACGTTAAGATCGCCGTTTAGATTTACAAAACATTTATTATAACGGCAGCGTTAAATTCGCCGTTTTCAAATATTTGATTTATAAAAATATAACTTGTACTTATTAATTTCAATAAATAAATTAATAAGTAAATAGATAAATAATTAAATTTGATTCAAACCGGAAAGTAAAAATACTGCTTCCCTAAATTCGATATAATCGAATTCCAATAAATAACTTTCTCTCAGTAATCTATATTCGATTATATTCCGAACTTCGGAATTTATCTACCATTTAGGGTAATCCAAAATCCCAAATTTCACTTTTGAATTTACACACTCTAAATTCTTACCAAATCCTTTATACCTGTTTTAGTCTACAAAAGATTATCCCAATTTATTCTATATTCCAAATGTTGGAATAAAACTCATCGTTTCTTAAAACGATTATCAATTTCCTTTTTCATTCAATTTCAAATTTATATACATATTTCAAGTTTGAATTTCCTTTAGAGATATTTCATTTTCCAAATTCCTTTAAACCATTATTCACTTTAGTCTTGAATATATTTCTTTTATATACAATTAAATCTATTTGAATAGTATACTTGTAAACAACATTTCAAATCAAATTTCCATTTGTAACGTCTACTTAGAACTTATTCATAGGAAGACTTACTTTAATATCATCCATTTATAATCATGCTTCTAATTTCCTTTATAATTGCTACAATCCATTTTCCATTACAAATAACATTTTCAAACCCGATTTCCACTTTTCCAATATGAATTCAAACTTGAATTTATATTTTACTTTATCTCAAGATAATATTTTTACTAGTTTATAACATCATTTTAAAAACAACTTCTTGTTTTATTTAAGCAAGTTTCTATTTTAAGTTTATTCGAAATTTAATTTCTATTTTGGAAATAAATTCTATTTTTAAATTCCAATTTCTTTTTCCACATTCGAAAATATTTTACGGTATCTAAAATAAAAGTTTCTAGTGCCGAGGTAATTCAAACACAACAAATCCAATCACGGATTATATAACACATTATATATCACAATCAAATAAAAACAATAATATAAATGTTGAGGAATCCAGTTGGATTCCTCCAACCTATTTCCCTGCATCCACAGATGTTAATCAACATTTATAACATCAATTTCACTTCAATATATGATATCATGGCAACAGAATCCATACTCAACCAACGGTATATTAACAAAGCAATCATTTCAACTAAATTTTCAACCATTCATCCAAACAATCGTCACACAGCATAAAATTACTTAAATAATTTAAAACTCATTTATATAAAAATATAAACGAGGTAGAGTTAGGGAGTTTACTCTCCTTGTCTTGCAGTTGACTTTTTGCTTTTGTTTCCATTCAAAATAAATCAGGCGTTTGATTTTTCCTTTGAAATTTCAGTAGCTCTCTTCTCAGCAGAAATAATTCCATGATGTAGATTTTGCCATTACGAATTCATCGGATTTGATTGCATCCCATTCTGATAATATACGCATGAGATATAACTGTTATAAACCATTAGATTTTAATTTAATTCATTATCCCTTAATTATAGAATTAATTTAACTTCAATTATCATTATTACTATTATTATTCAAGCGGTTTCTTCCTAATCATTTGTGTTACTCTACGTCAGATCTTTGAACTATCTGCATTGGTATTCCAGCTCTTTGCATTACTTCTACTCACAAATTATAAACAAGTAGTCATTCCTATATCATAGAAATATGGCTATTCACCTTGAACCAGCTGTCAATGCAAATGTTCCAGTCTTACTGCTACGGTGCTACCGCTTTGCATTTGATGGTGCAATATTCAGTTCCTCCATTTTTTTTAAATTGCCCGTCATCTTCTTCTTAAACAACCAACTTCAAACTGTCATGCAAAACTTCCTCTGTATCCTTCATAAAACACATAACATTAAGCCATGATTTTTAAGGCCTTAATCACGGTCACACTTAATACTTTTTCTTAGCAAAAACCAAAGTGTTTTCGTTTATTTTTATGAAACCCATCCCATAGCCAAGCCAAACAACTCGAGGCCCCTCTGCTAATTTTCATACTTTTCTTTCACTGGGAAATCACGTTCCAGGATTAATCCCATAAATAGTGGCACTTCACTCCTCCTTTTTTTTCTTTTTACTTAATTATCATGATTTAATTAAGCTAATCCCATGTTAAAGCTTTTATCTCACGTACCAAAATACCTGAGTAGATCCTTTCTTCCTCCAGCTAATTATCGAATCAGACCCAATCTATTCAAGCCATCACCGTTGCTCACCTCCACCTTGTGCCTTCACCGCTTCATGAAATACCCAACCAAGATTCTGACAGACTTCTCTCCACGCTCCCCCTCCTCGTTGTCACCACGGCATTGAATTCGAGCTCCCTTCGGCAAATCGCGACTTCCAGACAATAAGTCATTCTACAGTAGAAACTTGCGAATTTTATTATCATCGAAACCCACGAAAGTGGGTCAACGACCTCGCCTCGCCCTCACATACGCTACGCCGACATGCAGATCAATGATTCCAGCTCCATTGACTGCCACCCAAACTTCCGTGGTTCAACAGAAAGGTGCGAACTTTCTGCTATCGAACTCAGTAAAACGTATATGAGCCTGCAGATCTGATTACAACGATTCCAACGAGTAAGTGATTGGATTTTTCACTATGTTTCTATTTTGAATTGATTACTGAAGTTTGGTCTTATTTCGTTTTTGGTCTGAGAAATGGGATATACAGTATTTAAAGGAAGAAGAGGCTTGGGGGTTACGGAATTGCAATTTTTCTTGGCACCCACGGTTGTTATTTACTTGGCAAGCACGAGTGTAAAGCGTCAAGGACACGCTGTTGGAAACTTGGGCAGGTTGTTCGAAGTGTACAAAGAATATTATTGTTTTAAATATCTGCATTGTATAGGTTGGTCATTTTTCTTTGTTGTTTCAAAATTTTATTTTAATCTTTATAGTTATTACCAGATGGGTATACATGTCCTATTTATTTGACCTTGAACATGCATTCATATTTAGTCAAGATAAAATATTTACTTGAAGTTTAAGCGATACCGGCTACAAAGAATTTCATTTATTTACAGACTACTACGGACAGAAATAAAAATACTACTGTGTCAAGTGATGGGCCATGAGCCCGAAAATATAATAATTTCGGTTATTTAACTTATATTATGAAACCCCAAAATATTGATATAGGGTGCAAAATACTCCAAATAAAAATTGCGTATTTAATTAATTAAAAATTATAGTAAAATTCTGAAAATTAAATTATAACTACGCCTCAAAAGAATCTTGTCCAAATTCGTAACCAATCTCTAGTTATATTAACTAAACCGTTATGGTCCATAAGCGATTCTACAACAACTATTTAAATATTTGATTTGGATATAAAACCAAATCTACAATATGAAAACTCGAATTTTCTCTTCCATTAGAAAAATATAATCAAATAGATCGGAACGTTTCTTGTTTCGAAGAAATACGACTTATTTTGGATCCTTATATTCAATTGAAGTTTAAAATATAAATTACGAACTACCGCGACTATTTCGAGCTCGTTTATAATTATAATATAAATTATACGTTAAAAACTTCCTTTTAATAAATAAATTCCTTATATAAACCATATGTATTACCAATTCAACATTTAAAACAAGTTTAAATGTTTTAAAATTAACGACTAAAAATCTATGTCGTTACAATCGGCCTAGTCAACGACGTCGACAGTTGTCTGTGCTCCCCACGCCATAGAAGGCGCGCCACTCGATGCACTCTAGGAGCTGGAAAATGGTTGCAAACAAGACGACTTTGAGGAAGGAATTCTCGTTCGATTCTGCATGGATTTCAATATCCTTATGGAGTTGAAGAGCTAACAAATCTCTATCATTTTCTCTTTGATTTCACTATTTAATTCGGTCAAGATTAGAAATGACTAAGGGATGAAAATTTGAGAACTAGGGCCATTAAAAAGAGAAAGGCGGTGGCCTTTATAAAGCTAGGGTTTTGGGGAGATAAGAAATACGCTGTATTTGTACTGTATTATTATTATTATTATTATTATTATTTATTTAGTTCGATTTAATTCCAATAATACTAGTTTAGCACCACGAAATCCAAACGAATCCTAACGACTGCCATCCCTAGCTAAATAACCCCATTCCGAACACAATGAGATATGTTTCATGAGCAATTCAGCTGTTGCGACCAGTTTTTCTCAAAATTAAAATATAAATCAATTTATACTAAATTCAAACGTGCATTTTAAATTACTGGGGCCACATATTGACTTTAAAAATTATATCTAGCTTTGTTTTGATGATACGGTCCTAGCAAAACTAATTTCATCGAATTTGGTGACAGCGTGAAAAATGGTCATTTTCTGGTCGATCCAAATTGATTAAAACAGTCAAAATACGTTTTCTTTTTCCACGCTCACATATTGATTCCAAAAATTATGAAAATTTGAATCTAGAAATAATTTGACATTCCAGATCCAACAAAAGTGGTTTCGTAAAAAATGGAGGTCGTTTGCAAAATGGCTATTTTTAAGGGCTATATAATATATTAAAATATATATAAATTCTACAGCGACTATTATGAATTTTAAACTAGACATAACTTTTAATTCTTGATATGAAAACTGGGTTTTTCACATTCGTTAGAAAGATATTGTTAAACAGATTCAAATATTTCTTATTTTACTAAAATCTGATTTATTTTGAATCATGTACAGTCAATTGAAATTTGAAATCGAATTTCCAAACTGTCGTGCCATTTCAGGCTTGTTATATAATTAAAATAAATTTATTCGTTCTAACTTCGATTTAAATAAATTTTTAGTCGTTATTATTTAAAATAAGTTATTTTAAACATTCAAAATCTGTTAAAATTGCTAAAATAAAAAATTTAAATTGGTTTTGATTTTCCGGATTGTTACAATCTCCGCCACTTAAAATCTTTTCGTCCTTGAAAAGGAACGAAGCTGAAAGTTGTTTAATTAACCAACTCAACTTTTAGTTCTAATAAATTTTCAATTCAGTTCAATATTAAATTCGATTTATCTAAATTAATCATTCTTTCTCATATTGGTTAAATTAATTATCATTCCAATATTTTAATTAGTTAAACTAATAATCAAACATCACAACCAGCAATCAATTAGGTGACTAACTTTTTAAATATATATATAACTTTTATATATAGCCAAAAATCATATTTCAGTGCAAATCACAACAATAGACTTTATCTAGTATTGGTTCTCACAACCAATCTGTTGGAAATATATAGATATACCACTTTCGAAACTCGAACATAATATCTGATGATGTTTTGAACCACCATCAGAACATCTCCGGGCAACTAAAGTGTGATTCTATATCTATCCAGTATATTTGAGACTTCAAATACACGTGGATCAGACATATATTAAAATCCCTATACACTCGATTGTCCAAATTAAAGTATAATAATATTTCAAGTTCGTATTTTAAGATAAAATTTTCAAAACCAAATTTGTTATCATTTTTATTTTAAAAATAACACTCTTCGGACTCATTCTAGGATACTTATGATCCTATTTCTAACGAGTCATTCTTATAGGATGCTACTGATCCTATCTCTGATGAATTCTTTTGTTCGGTCCTAATGTGTCTTATTCTCGTGCTTTGTAAACCAAAGCTCTGATACCAAATGTGATGACCCAAACTTCCCAGTAAAGGAAAGCCCGGATTGTTTTGAGAACAACACTCATCAGAACACAAACTAAACAACATTTTATTGCTTTTTACAACAATTACATCAGAGTACAAGAATATTCCAGAGTATGAATAAATATTACGCATTGGAAATACAATATCAGAGTTTTAAATTACAAAGCAACGGAAAAATATACAAAATACAACTGAAAGAAATACACGGACACAGAGCTTTCCGAATATCGCTTCAGCTGTAGACTAGGATCCTGTGAACATAATATCTGCAAAACCAAAACTACTAGCTACCTGTGTGGAAATTATGGGCACCCAGAGTTTAGGTTAAAACAATAAACTCCAGGTCAGTCATGGGACTGGTATGAGAACTCAAAACAGTTATTAATTGGATTTTAAAGTTAGGTAAATCAAGTGACCACACCGTATTACACGAAACGGGTTTAACCCCAAGAATACCTAAAAATAAATAGCGCAATGCTTTTTGGAAAAATGAAGCTATTATAAGACTCAGGTCCCATCACACAATGCAACGCAAGCCGAAGGATAGAGTTTTACCTTATAATAGCCAAACATGCTTGATACGTGAAATTTCTCTTTCAATATTACTAGTGCATAGTGTAGAAATCAATTCGAAAGTAAATGTATTAATCATAGACGGCATGAGTGCCCCATCCCACTATGTCGCCATATATAGGTTTACAATAAAAACCGCAAAGCTTGTATTGGAAAGTTGGATTTCCATCATGATGGCTCCTGATTCGAAAGATCTATCGCGTAGTGCAATACTCCACGGCTTACGTCCCAGCTAGAGAAAACACCGTAATGCACATTCGCACTTTTGGGAAATCAAATATCACCGCGGCTTACGTGTAGACGAGAGAAAACACCACTTACTCTATCCCTATATATGGGAATCGGGGGAAAATGGCCCTATCCCTAATCTCAAGGTGCCGAGCGACCACACCCAGCACAACTCGGCCGACAAAATATATATATATATATAAAGTATATTGGTCGAACCTACTAATCAAACAAATCGTTCACCATCATACCGGGGTGTGAGGCTCGCGAGGTAACGCTACACAAAGCTATGCTAATTAAAGATATGCTTTGATCATTATCCACAAGGCTTTGCTTTTCAATAAAAACCTTGATCCATGCATCTTAGCATGCTACATTGTCAACCATACCATACCATTGATTTCTGCCAACATATATAACCTCTGAGCACATACGTCTCAGAAAAGGGTGTTAAGCAAGAGAATAAATTCTCCGCCACCAACAGATATATATATTTAGCAGAGATCGACGAATACAGCATAAAGGAATACAACGTCAGACATACCATCCATTTACAAGTTCGTTCTGGGTCTGAACGAAACCAGAGGCACCTTATTCCTCGTTCCGTATGTCCAATACGGAAGAGAGGCCCTCGCATATCCGAACGATCAACAAGTACGTTCAGACGGCTACCACTGTAACCCCTTCAAGGTAGCTACTCCAATCATGGGCATCAGTAGCAACTTATCCATTTGATGTGAAGATCGTTGGTCTTGCGCCGTCTTCAATCTCTTCGACTGTTAATCGTCATATCAATTATTCAGAATGGGTTAAACCCGGTCTTTCCGAATAACTGGCGAACTTTATAAACAAGTGCTATAAAAACACATCCTATGCCTTATTCCAATTCAGAATATTCTTTTAATAAAATATTCACATTCTTAAGGAAAAATTCCCATTAATTTTATCAAAGATAAATTCTTTTAAATTTTATTTTTAATCTCAGAAACCATTACTTAGTGATTATTCAAGCTTAAGAATTTAACCTTATCTTTAACTGGGTTAAAGAACTAATGTCTTTTAAAAACATTGTTCACGATAAACCCAACTCTTTTCCATTAACTATGGAATCTTCACGGAAATCATAATGGTGTATAATCAATATAAATTCTCATATCAAACTAATAATATAAATGGAATAGCGGCAATGCCTTTTAAATTCCGTATATAGTATCGGTCTTCATTCATAGGAGCTCATCTCGATTATTACCAAATCGAATTCTATTCAATTCCAATTTAATATACTAAATTGGAAAAATTTATTTTGGAAAATTCCCATTAAATCTTAATAAAATATTTATAAATTCCAGATTATATCTTCACTGTTAATTAGGTTAAAAAACAAGTGTTATTTACAACACCGTTTACGATAAACCCAAAAATCCAATTCTTTTATCCCATTCCAATTAGATATTAATTAATTGGTAAAAATTTCCTAAATCTTAAATAAAAGATTTATTCTTTTCTAAATTGGGTTTAAGAACAGTGTTATTAAAGACACCATCCACGAGAAACCCCAAATTCCCATTTGATATTAAATATAAGGTTCAGAATAGAAATTATATCAGCTTATATTCAGTATCAAATTCTGAAACCAACAAATATTGTATTGGGAATAACGATATATATAGATACCCATAACAATATCCATATGATCACGATCCATATGATCACGGAATCCAATATCGAAATATCCCGAAAATAATTTCCATCCAAGTCCATTCCAATCTATTCTTTAGAAAATTCTGGTTATTTTAAAACCATTTCAAATCCAATTTATTTAATTCTAAAAATAATTAAATTATTACTCTATTTAATAACTAGTTCATTAAATAGTTTGTTTCGATAAAAATGTATTTTTATCTTTACAAAATTGGAATTTTTTAACCAAAATCTTTCCAAACCATTTATTATGATTTTACCTAATTTTTCCATATTTTTAATGATTTTATTATTGCCCGTACAGTCGGTTTCCAACAACGGCCACCGAACTGTATCCACAACGACCTTTTCTGAAATTGATTTGGACATATATCCCAATCTAACCGTTAGATTTCAAATCTTTTATATTCATTGGAAAGCTCTTTTCGATACGAACCCAACGGTTCCGGTTTTAGGAGAATCCGATGGTCGGATCCCCCGTTACACTAATTTGAAGTTAATGGTCTAAATTCGCGAACGGTCGCTGCACGGCGCGTTCTATTCAGGCCATTAAATATATATAATATATATATTATATATATTTCGTCGATTTCCTTTTAAACTTACTTATAAAATATTTATAATTTCATTTCAAAACGATTCCAACTTCAATTTCAAATAAAAATTGAATATTCTATATCTTTATCATATTAAAATAATAATATTTTCAAAATATTTTATTTTGAAATCACTTCCTTTCGATATTCATTTTAAAATGAATAAAATCGATCGATAAACCCATTCGGGTTAAAACGGCGTTTCTATGCTTAACCCGGCTTCATATTTTTATATTTTTGTGTCCATCTAAAAACGAACATCGAAATCATGATTTTTATTTTTACTGAATATTGTTTTAAAATTTCATTATTTTAAAATATTCTTTATTTAAAATATTCTTTATTTAAAATGTTCTTTATTTAGAATATGTTTTACATTAAAATGTCCTGCTACATTAAAATGTTCTTTTACATTATAAATGTCCCTTTACATTATAAATGTCCTTTTACATTATACATGTCCTTTTACATTATACAAGTCCTTTTACATTATACAAGTCCTTTTACATTATACAAGTCCTTTTACATTATACAAGTTATTTTATATTATACATGTTATTATACATTATAAATGTCCTTATACATTATAAATGTTATCTTACATTAGAGATGTTCCTTTACATTATAAATGCCCTTTTACATTATAAATGTTATTTTACATATAAATGTTCCTTTTCAAATAAATGTTCCTTTTCATATAAATGTTTCTTTTCATATAAAGGTTCCTTTTATATTATTTACTCTAAAAATGTACTTCATCCTAAAATGTCTTTCATTCTAAAATGATATTTTATTCTAACATGATATATTATCCTAAAATATATTCTATTCTAACATGATATCTTATTCTAAAATGATATCCTTTTTTATTTAACATCGTTTATAAAACATTATTCATTATAAAACATTATTCATTATAAAACATCATTTATTATATAACATTATTTATTTCTGAATCGGAATGCGACTCAAACAATTACCATATAATTTTAGTTATATGGATTTCATACACTGTATGTATTCAACAATAAGGATAAATAATCAACAAACAGTCCATTCACATCCAGAGTGATATTTACAACTGTGTGAGCATTAAAATAAATGAATAAATAACGCTCGTCATAGGTCATCAATCCATCGATTGACATACAAATAAATTCAAGGGAGATGTGAACAAATTATCATCCCCTAACCCGTGTGGGGTTTTCAAACAACAGCATTTTATTTAAACAAGTTATTGGTTAATAAATTTAACTAATTTTCACTATTCAAACTTCAAATTATAAATAAATATTTATAATCTAATTTCAACTACCAAATTTATGTTAACATCATTTTTGATCATTTCAACATCACAAACAACATACAATACAGTCAATTTAAATCGTCCATGGTTTGTGGACGAGGGGAGTGATCTAATCAAGCACAGTGTACAGTTTATAGTGATCAAAATGATAAAAATATAAACTAACAATTCTATATATTTTTCAGTAATGCAAATAAATAAATAACTGTGTAGAAATTTAAGTGAGGAGTTCTCACCTTTGGTTTCCACTCCGTCATTCTTTAGCGGACGATTCAGATTCCGTTCTACTTCCATTCAGTTCCATAGCAGTCTGTGTCACACAGTTTATATTTATATGGTAAAAATTCATATTTTTATTTATGATGCGATTTTTATATGATTAAAACAATGCTAATTATATGATGAAAAACAATGCTATTTATACGATGAAAAAAAATGTTATTTTATTTTTATAAAACAAAGTTCTCTTTTTAATTTATAAAACGATGTTCTCTTTTTAATTTATAAAACGATGTTCTCTTTTTATTTTACCAAACAATATTCTCTTTTTATTTTACAAAGTGATGTTCTCTTTTATTTTACAAAGTGATGTTCTCTTTTTATTTCAAAACGATGCCCTCCTTTTATTTCAAAATGATATTCTCCTCTTAATTCAAAACGATGCTCTTTATATTTTTATTTTCAAACAAAGTATATATATAATTTTAAAACAAATCTATTTTATTTTCAAACAATCTATTTTCATTTGTAAAACAAATCTATTTTTATTTGTAAAACAAATCTATTCTTGTTTGTAAAACAAATCTATTCTTATTTGCAAAACATTATAAATCTTATTTGAAAAGCAATGTCAATCTTATTTGAAAAACAATGTTAACCTTATTTGAAAACAATGTTAATCTTATTTGAAAAACAACGATAATCTTGTTTGAAAGACAATGATTTTGATATTTACAAAAAAAAATCACAAAAAACAATGTATATTTTGTTTACAAGGCAATGTATATTTTATTTACAAAAAAATAAAATGATCTTTATATTTACAAATCCTTGATCAATATATATATATATATATATTAATCCATGAACTTTAGGTTTACAAATCCATGATATTTATGTTTTTAAATCAATGATATTTATGTATTTTAAAACAATAAACAATTAAATGAATAATTAACTAAAACAATTAGGATTTAATTAACTTGGTTAAAATTTCCTTAACCTTAATCATCAAAAGAAAAGGCTGTGACTCCTTTTTGTAACATTCACGCAAGCAAGTTCCTTCGAACCCATTACTTCGATCATAGGGTTTGAAATTCACCCACCATCACCACGCTGGAGGTTGATCGGCCTAGTCGACGATGTCGATCGTCGTCTGTGCTCCCCACGCCATAGAAGGCGCGCCACTCGATGCACTCCAGGAGGTGGAAAGTGGATGCAAATGATGACTTTGAGGAAGGAATTCTCGTTCGATTCTGCATGGATTTCAATCATATCCATATGGAGTTGAAGAGCTAACAAATCTCTATCATTTTCTCTTTGATTTCACTATTTAATTCGGTCTAGATTAGGAACGATTGAGGGATGAAAAATTGAAAACGATTTCCATTAAAAAGAGAACAGCGGCGGTCTGTATAAAGCTAGAGTTTTGGGGAGATACGAAATACGATGTATTTATACTGTATTATTGTTATTTTATTTATTTAATTCGATTTAATTTCATTAATACTAGTTTAGCACCACGAACTCCAAACGAATCCCAATGACTGCCACCCCTAGCTAAATACCCCCATTCCGAACACAATGGGATATGTTTCGTAAGCCAATTCGGCTGTTCCGACCAGTTTTTCTCAAAATTAAAATATAAATCAATTTATATTAAATTCAAACGTACATTTTAAATTACTGGGGCCACATACTAAATCTAAAAATTGCAGAAAAATAATATCTAGCTTTGTTTTGATGATACGGTCCTAACAAAACAAATTTCGTCGAATTTGGTGACCGTTTGAAAAACTTCCATTTTCTGGTCGATCCAAATTGACTAAAGAAGTCAAAACACGTTTTCTTTTGCCACGCTCACATATTGATTCCAAAAATTATGAAAATTGGAATCTAGCAATAATTTGACATTCCGGATCCAAACAAATTGGTTTCATTGAAAACGGAGGTCGTTTGCAAAATGGCTATTTTTAAGGGTTATATATTATATTAAAATATATATAAATTCTACAGCAACTATTCTGAATTTTAAACTGGACATAACTTTTAATTCTTGATATGAAAACTGGATTTTTCACATTCGTTAGAAAGATATTGTTAAATAGATTCAAATATTTCTTGTTTTACTGAAATCCAATTTATTTTGAATCTTGTACAGTCAATTGAAATTTGAAATCGAATTTCCAAACTACCGTGCCATTTCAGGCTCGTTATATAATTATAATAAATTTATTCGTTCTAACTTCGATTTAAATAAATTTTTGGTCGTTATTATTTAAAATAAATTATTTTAAACATTCAAAATCTGTTAAAATTGCTAAAATAAAAAATTTAAATTGGTTCTGATTTTCCGGGTTGTTACATCTTTTTAACACAAGACATCCTTTGCGGGGCAAGGGCTACCCGACCTTTTATCCCAGATGCCAAAAATAGTCTAGGCCCACACGACTTGGCCCATCACATGGTTAAATGGCCAAGGAATGTAGCCAAGATACCCAAGAACCAAGCCCGGATGGAGTCATAAAATATATTTGTCATGGCTCGTCAAAACTGCTCAAAATCGCCTAAGTGCTTCGGGGTTGGTATAGCCTCCTCTGGTACATTTCGTTTCCCGAACCTCTACACCAAATTTCGTACCCTCCGACTCTTGGGTCGGTATGGTGCATCTTTTTCATTTCGTACCTCCAATTCCCATCCTTTTGTATCCCACACGCCCAACTCCCGGTTCGATGCTCTCGAATATGAAAAATAGCAAATAGGAGAGGATACTAGACCAAACAAGGCAGTGAGGATACAAAGAAGAGATACCAAGTGTAACACCCTGTATTTTCTATAAACGTTAATGTCATAAATCAAAGTATACTTAATTTTTAAGAGAAGAATTAAGGGAAACGAGTTATGCCATTGCGTTCGTCTCGGAGTTCTGCTTGAGATAGAGTCTGAGTTTGCGTGAATTGGACTTCGTATGAAGAAGTTATGGCCTTCGGAAGTTTCAGCTCAAATTTGAAAACAGCTCAGTTCAAATTCAAAACACACAGCCGGGCTGGGCTGGAAATTTCCCGCCCAGGACCCAGGTCGACTTGGGGGTCGACCTGGGTACCCAGGTCAACCAAAGGGTCAACATGGGGGTCGACCTACCCTGGTTCGGCCAGACCAGATCTGCAGCGAATTTTTGGCTTGTGTTGTGTCATTAGGGCTACGTGGTAACTCCGGATTGGTCTGATGACGATTTTTGATGTGTTGGATGGACCTGGTGGCTTGTATGATGATCTAAGGGCTCTAAAACACTCTCTACACCTATAAAAGAATGCCTAGACCAAAGGTTTCGCCACACAAATTCTTTTAGGCGCCTACATGTTGTTTCTCTCTAGCCTCCACCATTAAAATAAATCTTATTCTCCATTAAAACAAGTTATAGTTCTTCTTCAAATTGGAGATTCAAATCAAGTTAAAGCTTCAATTTGGACCATAGGCATTCCGCTTCAAGCAACGTCACTCGAATCATAGCAAATCACCTTTTCTAAACTGATCGCTGTAAGTTCGGTTATTCCTTAGATTTGAACGTGTAATTGGAATTGTGAATGTAATGAATCAAAATATAGAACTATACCAATTTGCAAGTTAATTGTGACGGCCTGACTGACGTGGGGGAGGGACTGAGGTGCGGCGGTGGGGTCCACGGAGGCGGGTGGTGGTGATTTGGGGTGGAATAGGTTCATGGGTTTGTAGAAAAGGAGAGAAGGAGGAAGAGGAGGAGGAGGAGGTGGCGCCGGAGGGGAGGAGGAGCGGCGGCGGTGGGTGGTGGGTGGAGGCCATTTTTGGAGAAAGAGGAAGAAAAGAGAGAAGTGAAAATTATGAAGAGAAAAGAAAGTAAAAGTGTTTATATGCTAGTTTCTCGCGTATCGCCTGAACGTTAGCGATCTCCGATGGCCGCGGATTTCGGACACGAGATAGTAGACGTGAAGACGAGTCCAATGAAACAAGTTTCGTCGAATTCCGAGTTCGTTTGACCATTCAAAAAAAATCACAAAAATGCTCAGATAAGCTCTAAAAATGCTATTTTGGCGCACCTTTTCTTCTCGTACGCACACATGCTAACTCAAAAAATCAAGCCCTCTTGGATTTAACCATTATTACACGATACGAATCCATAAAAAAAACGAAATCGAATTCTGAGGTCGTATCAATAATGTTCCTTTGTAAAATGACTGCTCGTTTTACCCTGTACTGTTTTAGCTCGCACGGCCACATAATAACTCCGTTCGACGCGCCATTTGGAACTCAACAATGATTTGTCATTATGAATCCATAAAAATTTATCTCGTCGAATTCTGAGCTCATATGCAAAATTTCACTTTTTAAGGGCTATGTATTGTTAACCGAACAACTCCAGCCCATAGCCACTATTCCGGATATCGGAATATATCGAAGCTTATACTTTTCGGAGTTCTAAATGGCATTTTGAACTCAATGGAAGTGGTTTCGAGTCCAAATTCATCCGTATGCAAAATTTGACTTTTTGGGCCATGTATAATTTACATAGCGACTATTCTGAATTTTCAACTGGGCATAACTTTTGATTCCCGCTATGAAAATTTGATTTTTCGGATTCGTTGAAAGATATTCCCTAATAGATCCTATTATTTTTGGTTTCACTAAAATCCGGTTTGTTTTGCACCCGGTACATTCAATTGAAGTTTGAAATCGAATTATCGAACTACTGCGCCATTTTAATTTCTTTTATAATTATATATAATTATTTATATTCTAACGACGATCTATATAACTATATACGTTCTAATTATATTCAAAATAAATTTCTCATTGATATTATTTAAAATAATCTATTTTAAATATTCAAAATTGGCTAAAATTGCCAAAATAAAAAAATTTAACTGGTTCAGAATTTCCGGGTTATTGCATTAATTATCTTTGATTCGTGCTTATGTCAAATCAAACGTTATCTATGCCTTTGGATCTGATTTAAGACTATGACTATGAGACTTTTGCCTAAGACTATGACTATGAAACTGTTGCCTATGAAGCTATTGCCTATGACCATGACTATGGCTATGAGACCTTTGTCTAAGACTATGGCCATGAACTGTCGCCTATGAAATTATTGCCTACGACCATGAATCATAACTATGAGACTATTGCCTATGACATTGGTTAAGAAATTATTGTGATTAGTCACCCATGACTATTGTGGTTAATTGCCTATGACTATTGTAGTTAGTTGCTTATGACTATTCCCATTGTTACAATTAACTGATCATGTTGTACCTTGAACTTGCATTATGTTGGACCAAATCATCTATGCATATTCCCTTGATTATGTGGATCTCATATTTAGTGTGTAACTTGGCAAGTTTATTCCTATTCACTATTTTGTACATCGAACCTGTTGGAGCCATTATTTTTGCATGCCTAATATTTTATATCAATTCTTGTGCTTATCCCCTATTCCTTTTGATTAGTGCCATTTCATGAGTACATAGAAAACTTGTAAAATCATGTTAGACGTACAATTATGATGCGGGGATTGGGCGTAGCTTAATTAAGTTAATTTGGCATAATAAATATGTTGGCATAATCTAAATTTGCTATAATAGTGAATGATTTACATGCATATTAGACTTGGGCATAAATTGATAAATTTAATTGGCCGCAAAGTGTGTAATTGGCATGTAAACCAAGTTTTGGGCATAAACGGTAAACTAGAATATTAAATCTAGTTTTGACATGAACCGTAAATTGGAATATTAATCTAGATTGGGCATGAATTGAAAAAGGGGAATATTTAATCTAAATTGGTATAAACTGCAAGTTGGGTTAATTGATTGGTAAATCAAGTTTTGGCATAGAATATAAGTATGTTAATTTGCATGACAGTTGAATATGATCTAGGCTAAATTGGTGTACGGAAAAATTTACATAAATAGTAAATATGTAAATTTAGTAAATGACGAATATGCCTAACCCGAGGTTAGACTGAGTTGTGGTGTAAAACAGCCCGGAACCGACCGGCACATCCAGTGACCACAACAATACCTGTCTAATGTGGGTGGTTAGTGCATCAAGCCCAGAAAGACCCGAGGTTAGACTGAGTTGTGGTGTAAACCTGCCCGGAACCGACCGGCACATCCAGTAACCACAACAATATCTGTCTAATGTGAGTGGTTGGTGCTTTAATTAATTAATTAATTAATTAAGGCTCATGAATAAATCAAGCTAGAAATGATGAGGTTAAGTAATTAGGGAAACACTTAACCGTAATAACATGTTAACAAAGACAAGAAGGGTGGGGTTAAGTAATCGAGAAAACACTTAGCCAATTCAACATGTTAACTAGATAAGGTTGATAGGGATCAAGTTAATTTGGACACTTAACCAACTTAACATGTTAACAAGGCAAGACTTGTGGGGGGTTAAGTAACTAAGGGAACACTTAACCATAATAACATGTTAACTAGACAAGTGGGTGAGGTTAAGTTAGTAGGACACACTTAACCAATATATATATACATATATATAACATGATGTGTGACAGGGTTAAGTAACACAAGAGGAACACTTAACCAATATATATATATATATAACATGATATGTGATAGGGGTTAAGTAACACAAGGGGAACACTTAACCAATATATATATATATAACATGATGCGTGGGCAGGTTAAGTTAACTTGAATGAATGGATAACACTTAACCAAGAATATATATCAACTTGAATTAGTGGGAGGGTTAAGTACATATCGGGTTGGTGGGTAATATTAGTAATATAGGCACATAAACTTAGCCATTTAATTAACATGCTTGAACTAGTGGAAGGGTTAAGTACATATCGGGATCGATGGGTAATATTAGTACATATAGGCCCACAAACTTAATAATTAAATAGACATGCTTGAATCAGTGGGAAGATTAAGTACATCACGTGTAGATGGGTAATATTGTATATATATAGGCCCACAAACTTAACCAGTAGGAAACCCTAGTAGCGGGGAACCATTTCAGCAGTAACCCACATAGATGTATCATGGTACCCTGAGCTAGGCAGGGTGGGGCACGATTACTATGCTGATTATAAGCGGTCAAAATAGCGGCAGGCGGTACGTTAGTGTAGGTTCCGACGGTTTACGGGCGTGCACGTACTCCGGAGTGGAAAAAGCAGGCACTGGGTACCAGTAGTTATACACTGTGCATCTTGAATCGTGTCGAGTCGCTATCATAAGACTTGATACACCTTATGGTGGGGCTAGAACAAAGTATCTACACGCAAGAGAGGGCCGACTGACACAGTCACATGGAAAATTAATATAAAGTAGGTAGCATAATCCCTAGTTGTACCTAGGTCGTGTAAACCCTGAATCCAAGAAGCGTTCAATAGGTGGCATAAACCCCAGTGGCCTTGGGTAGCGTAAACCCTGGTTGAATCTAGGAAGCGCTCGATAGTAAACCCTAGATTAGATCTAGGTAATAAATGGAATCCCCATAATAGATGTACACCTGAAGGCAACCTCAAATACAGGGATTGGGATCACGTTATCATATGATCATAGATTACTAGTTTGTACACTAGTAGGTAGTGCAGAGATATAGAAATCAGTATAACAGGGTAGTTGCGAAGCAGAGAAGGAGTAGAAGCGCATTCAGTTTATCGGTACATTCATTTTATCTTGCCATATCCCGTGCTTACCCCCATGTTATCTTGTTACTATGGTTTAGTCTTTTATTTAGTTTCTTCATGTCATGACCCTTTTCCTCGTTTAAATACTAAGAATCACTGGACTTACCAGACTTTATGTCTGACCTAGTTTGCTTTCGCCTCTTTTCTTTCGTTTCTCCCCTCCCCTCCCGCTCAGGTATTCAGGGAGGGAAAAACTCAGCTCATTTTGGGGTCGTTACTCTTTCCAAGCTTGAAGATTCTTTGGCGCATTGCTTTGAACTCCATTTTCTAATGCTATGGCTGGCTCATGCTTTATTGGAGAATATCATTGTTAGTTTGTGCTTCTTATATATTAAACAAGACAGATGCTTTCTTGTAATAAGTATTGGTGTTGTAAAACAATCTTTGTACAAGCTGTTTTAATCAATAAAGGTTATTTATTTTTCTCTGCTTTATTTGTCTATCTTGTAATTTTTCTGCATCTTGTACTAAAAATGCTCCACTGAAGTTAAGGCATTCCCTTGGTGAGTGACCTTAACGGAGGTGGGGTGTTTCACTTGGTATCAGAGCTGAAGGTTACTGTAACACCCTACCTCCGTTAAGGACACTCATAAAGGGAATGCCTTAACTTTGGTGGAGCATTTTAGTAAATAGAACAGAAAATTTCAAGACAGATAAACAATACTTGAGAAATTATAACTTTATTACAGCGGAAAATAGAAATCAGTATGGTTACATCTTTACCAAAAACTCAAGTACATAAATATCAGTCTTGTTCAGAAAATCATCGGAGTACAAAACTTTAAAATCATAATCCCCATAGAAGTTGCCATAAGGAGTCAAACCATACTTTAAGCACTCTAAGAAGAAGAAATCTGGATCAAGCTAAAGTATTCCCTCCTTGGAAAACCTGGGGGGAAACGGAAGAAAAAGGGGCGAAAACAAGCAAGGTCAGACATAAAGTCTGGCAAGTCCAGTGACTTTCAGCATATGAACAGATAATAATAATTATGACATGAAAATAAGCTGGATAAGAGATAACAGTAACAGGAGCAGCAGATGTACTTAGGTTAAACAGAAGAAACAGAATAATATTACTTTTCATTTCTCTGCACTAATACTAGTATAATAGGATTAGGTGTCACCCTAATGTCTAAACTGAAACAGAAACGGGAACAGAATAATTTCCACAGAAGAGACTGCTAGTAATGGGCCTTTACCACCCCAACAGAAACATACAGAAACAGAATGCTAATAATGGGCCTTTACCACCCGAACAGAAACAGACAGAAACAGAATGCTAATAATGGGTCTTTACCACCCGAACAGAAACAGACAAAAACAGAATGCTAATAATGGGCCTTTACCACCCGAACAGAAACAGACAGAAACAGAATCAGATTAATCCCTACGGAAACAGAATGTAGAATTAGGTGTACACTGGTAAATGGGACTTTACCACCCGAACAGACGGTACCACGCAAAAACAGACAGGTGTTGCCACCCAACAGAAACAGACGGTACCAACAGAAATAGACAGAACTAAGTGTACCCTAAAACCCTACCCCAAGCGATCGGCTCCCTAATACATAAATACCCTGTGTCGGCCCCACAGTAGGGTGTATCACTCCCTAAAGTGACAACCAATTGGCACAGACCTATTTACAGATGTCACGGCGTCTTACATACTCAGAGGCAGACCGGGATCCAGGCACGCACATGACCCGGTTGGAACGCACCATCAACACCCCTCGCCATTATCAAAATGAACCGCTTATAATTAGTTCAGTAAGCGTGCCCGGACCCTACCTACTGTTGGGTCAAAGTTTTGATACCAGAAAGGGTTACTGACTAATATGGGTCCCAAACAATAGATGACACAAGTAATTTCCCTCCTAACCTTGTGTCCCCAGACTAACAGATTTCAGATTAACTTGTTTACAAGTTCAGACATATAGAGTTCAGATCAACCAGTTCACAGATCAGACGAGTTTTCAGACTAACGGATCAGATATACGGATTTAACAGATTCACAGATTTGTCTAACTTTGTAATTGGGCCTATAGATTCACGAAACGGGTTTGTTAAGTTCATTAGTCCAATTAGTTTAACCCTATCCACCCAACACGTTTTAGACATCATATTTATCCCAAATTTGCATTAATTAAATATTAATGCACAGACCTCTCACATTAGGTCGATAGCTTGTGGCCGCTGGATATGTCGGGCGGTTCCGGCCAGACTTCTGCCACAAGCCAGACCTAACCTCGTGTCTAAGCATATTTTAGTTATGCCTACGACCTCTCACATTAGACTGGCAGTTTTCGGTTTCTGGTTAAGCCGGTTGGTTCCGGGCAGGCTTCTACCGCAAACAGAGTCTAACCTCGTGTCATAGTCAATTCATTCCAATACATATTTTTCAGATATCAGACTAATTCTGTTTATTTAACAGATTAAACTTCTTCATAGGATATAACAGATTAATCAAACTTCCATGTTCTACTATATCTTAGGTCGAGCCTACGGATTTCCATACCAAGATTACCATTATCTAGTTTCAACATATCAGACAATTCAACAGGTAGCAGATCTAGCAGTTTAAGCGATTCAACAGATTTAGCAGATAACAGATTTAGCAGTTTAGGCAATTCAACAGTTTTAGCAGATAACGGATTAGGCAATTTAACAGATTTAGCAGATTATATATATAAAACTCTATTTACATATCTTGCCTAATCATAAATTTAGCCTAAACTTACATGCCTAAATCAAGGTCATAATTCATAATACAATATATGCCCCAAATTTTAGCCTTAATATTCCCATTTACAGTTCATGTCAAAACTAGATTTAATATTCTAGTTCACCATTTATGTTCAAGACTAATACACATGTAAACCATTCTCTATTATAGCCAACTTAGATTATGCCAACATATTTGCTATGCTAGATTAACTTAATTAAGCTACGCCCAATCCCCGTATAACATGTTTCCACAAGTTCTCTAAATACTCATGAAATGGCCCTATATGCTCGATGTACATAACAGTGAATGGGAATAAACTAGCAAAGTTACATACTAAATATGAGATCTAACATCATTAAGGGAATGGGCATAAGAAACTAACTACAATAGTTATAGGCAACTAACCACAATAGTCATGGGCGACTAATCACAATAGTTTCTTATTCAATGTCATAGGCAATAGTCTCATAGTCATGAATCATAGTCATAGGCAATAGTCTCATAGTCATGAATCATAGTCATAGGCAATAGTCTCATAGTCAACAGTTTCATGTCCAATTATGCATTATTATTTGTCCTAAAATTTAGCGTTCATGCGTTAATCTCTTATGAGATGTGGCGCAGGCTCGTGGTAGCCTGACTATAGAACAGAAAGAAGAAAGAGATACAGAATAAAATATATCAGAACAGAACGTACACAACCTCAAATTCAGATTTACAATCATGTCACAATTATAGTTATAGTTTATAGCGGAAAATAATTGTACTTGCCTTTCGTGGTTTTAAGAAAGGATAATAAACTGTTGTTGATGCAGAAATGCTGAATTACTCCTCTTTAATTGTTGTCGTAGCTTTAAACTTTGATTTGAGATTTGATTTAGCTTTTAATTCTATTCAGGTTGGAAGAAGATGCATCAGTCCAAGTTTGATTCCAGCAGAGTAGCGATGCCATTTTTATTTTTAATTAGAATAGAGGCAGAGTATAGACAGAATGAAATTGTGTAGAGAAAATGGGGCTAGGGGGCTGTTTATATAGGATTAGGCGGACGAACCTAGGCAGATAACGAGACCGGATACATCAGAATGAACCAGGTTCAAAAACTGGGTTTCGGGAGCAGGTCGACCCCCCAGGTCGACTCCTCAGTCGACCTGGTCATGGGGAGGTCGACACCCCAGTCGACTCTCCAGTCGACCTGGTTGGGGGGGGTCGACTCCCCAGTCGACCTGGGTATATGGGCGGGAATTTTCCCGCCAGCCTTCTCTGGGTTTGAATTTCGAATTTCTGGCTTTATTTTGGAGCTGTTTTATTTTATTTAAATTCCTGAAACTTTTGAGGGTCATAACTTGGTCATACGAACTCCGATTTTCGAAAACTCGGACTCGATTTCATGAAGAATTCCGAGACGAACGCAATGGCGCAACCCGTTTCCCTTGATTCTTATTTTAAAACTTAATTATTCTCTGATTTGTTACTTATACATTCACAGAAAATACGGGGTGTTACATTCTCCCCTCCTTAAAGTTTTTCGTCCCCGAAATCTTCAAGTTAAGAAGAATGTGTCCTACCATCCAGTCATCCATCTACTCAACCATCATCCACAAGCATCCATTGTCCTTAGAAAAATTCTAATGTTTTATGAACATATGCAAAAGTGTGTGTATATGTTCCTTATCTAATGCAAAGATCAGGCGGTCCACTGATTCAGTTGACCTCCTTAATGCGAATTATGTCAGTGTCATTAGTCCAACATGTATGCAATTTTGCTATTTGATACATATCATTCTTATATGAGTGACAACCATTCATTCATATGCAACAACCATGTGATGAGTCAATCATTTTACATCCACAAAAATTGAGAATGCTCACACATCCATATGCAGTATGAGAGCGTTTTCGGGCCGATCTAGTGCCTACTGTGTGTATATGCATCCACGAGCAACCACTTGCAACCATCAAACATAACATGTCTCAAACACATGTTTACATCCATGGGATTCCTATCTACAGGTCGAAGACTCGATCGATAGGATACAGTCGAGTGATGGGAGCGAGTGCAGATAAACAAAAACTTGGTTTCCATTAGACCTTGGTTGAGAGACAAATTCCCTTAAGTATCAACCCCGAAAACCGAAATCAACATCAGATTGACGCCCAAAGGATTACCCTCCTTAGACAATGTCAAAACTAGAAATCTCAACCTCATCAGAAATATTCAGATATTTACAGATTACCGGTACAGATCAGATTACTAAATGATTCTTAGGAAACTAAGCATGATAAAAACCCAGAATGTATGCGTCATAGTCAACTTAACGCTCAACACAGATACCCAACTTATCACAATTGGATGAGTCATAACCCTTATGGGTCTGAGTCTACAGCGGAATCAGAAACAATACTAGTATTCAAGTGCAGAGTATCGATTACAGAATCGAAATGCCAGAATCAGAAAAGTGTTTTATCTCAAAAATCAGATAAAGAAATTAAAACTCCTACATAAAGTTTTCCTATTTCTATCCTATCCACTAGCTTCGAGAGTGTTCGCCTGCTCTCCAGAAGTTGGTCCTGCCCTCTGCCCTTCCCCTCGTTTCTTCGGGCAGTCCCTAGTGAAGTGTCCCATCTCACCATAGTTGAAGCAAGTGCCCTTTCTTTTTCTGCAATCCTTGTTTAGATGAGTCGAGCTTCCACAAGTAAAGCGCTTTTTCTCCTTCTTATCTTTAGACTTTTCATCCTTCTTTTGTTTTTCTTTTTTGGGCCATGCTTTCTTGTTCTGTGGTTCTTCCTTGTTTGCCTCCTTCTTGCCCTTGTCTTCCTCGTGTAGTAGTGCCATGTCCACCAATCTCTCGTAAGTCGCTCCCATGGGTACATGGGTCATGGCTAGGCTGTGCAGTGGCTCATTCAATCCTTTAACAAAGCGGAGAGCCTTTTTATGCTGGGTGTTGACTAAATCTAGCCCGAACCTGGCCAGTTGGTTGAACTGATTGACGTATTCCCTGACCGTCATACTTCCTTGCTTAAGAGATAAGAACTTTTCTAGTTGTAGACTTCGTTCAGCATGCGAGAGGAATTTCGTCTCAAACCTTGTTCTGAAATCCATCCATGTTTCAACCGGTCTCTCGGCTAAGTGACTTCCCACCAATAGGAAGCTTCGTCCTTGAGCAACCATACCGCCAATTGTACCTTCTGCCTATCGTCCACCTCGAAGATAACGAACAGATCCTCAGTTTCTTTGAGCCAGTTCCTTGCTTCTACGAATGATTCAGTTCCCTTGAAATCCTTTCCACCCATGGCCCTAAAATCTTTACAGATTTTTGAAAAAGCAATTGCACGAGGAGGGTGCGGAGGAGGAGGAATCGCTGCAGGTGGAGGACGAATATCTGTTGGGCCTGCATCGTTGGCCCTAGCCTCTAAGTACCTCCTGAACCAGCCAGGTATTGGCACGCCCTCTGGAAAGTTAAGATTCCCAGACATGCTGGAATGAAAGAAAAAGATTTAAAACGGAGAACAGAAAAGATAGATATATGGCTTTTTAGGGATTATGTTTTTCAAAATAAACTTTATTTTTGAAAATACTTCCTTTTAAAACCTTTTTGAAAATAGTTTTCAAAAACTTTACCCAATCTGGTAACCTTCAGCTCTGATACCAAGTGTAACACCCCACCTCCGTTAAGGACACTCATAAAGGGAATGCCTTAACTTTGGTGGAGCATTTTAGTAAACAGAACAGAAAATTTCAAGACAGATAAACAATACTTGAGAAATTATAACTTTATTACAGTGGAAAACAGAAATCAGTATGGTTACATCTTTACCAAAAACTCAAGTACATAAAAAATATCAGTCTTGTTCAGAAAATCATAGGAGTACAAAACTTTAAAATCATAATCCCCACAGAAGATGCCATAAGGAGTCAAGCCATACTTTAAGCACTCTAAGCAGAAGAAATCCGGATCAAGCTAAAGTATTCCCTCCTTGGAAAACCTGGGGGGAAACGGAAGAAAAAGGGGCGAAAACAAGCAAGGTCAGACATAAAGTCTGGCAAGTCCAGTGACTTTCAGCATATGAACAGATAATAATAATTATGACATGAAAATAAGCTGGATAAGAGATAACAGTAATAGGAGCAGCAGATGTACTTAGGTTAAACAGAAGAAACAGAATAATATTACTTTTCATTTCTCTGCACTAATACTAGTATAGCAGGATTAGGTGTCACCCTAATGTCTAAACGGGAACAGAATAATTTCCACAGAAGAGAATGCTAGTAATGGGCCGTTACCACCCCAACAGAAACAGACAGAAACAGAATGTTAATAATGGGCCTTTACCACCCGAACAGAAACAGAATCAGATTAATCCCTACGGAAACAGAATGTAGAATTAGGTGTACACTAGTAAATGGGCCTTTACCACCCGAACAGACAGTACCACGCAGAAACAGACAAGTGTTGCCACCCAGCAGAAACAGACGGTACCAACAGAAACAGACAGAACTAAGTGTATCCTAAAACCCTACCCCAAGCGATCGGCTCCCTAATACATAAATACCCTGTGTCGGCCCCATGGTAGGGTGTATCACTCCCTAAAGTGACAACCAATTGGCACAGACCTATTTACAGATGTCACGGCGTCTTACATCCTCAGAGGCAAACCAGGATCCATGCACGCACATGACCCGGTTGGAACGCAACATCAACACCCCTCGCCATTATCAGAATGAATCGCTTATAATTAGTTCAGTAAGCGTGCCCGGACCCTACCTACTGTTGGGTCAAAGTTTTGATACCAGAAAGGGTTACTGACTAATATGGGTCCCAAACAACAAATGACACAAGTAATTTCCCTCCTAACCTTGTGTCCCCAGACTAACAGATTTCAGATTAACTTGTTTACAAGTTCAGACATACAGAGTTCAGATCAACCAATTCACGGATCAGACAAGTTTTCAGACTAACGGATCAGATATACGGATTTAACAGATTTACAGATTTGTCTAACTTTGTAATTAGACCTACAGATCCATGAAACGGGTTTGTTAAGTTCATTAGTCCAATTGGTTTAACCCTATCCACCCAACACGTTTTAGACATCATATTTATCCCAGATTTGCATTAATTAAATATTAATGCACAGACCTCTCACATTAGGTCGGTAGCTTGTGGCCGCTGGATATGCCTGGCAGTTCCGAGCAGACTTCTGCCACAAGCCAGACCTAACCTCGTGTCTAAGCATATTTTAGTTATGCCTACGACCTCTCACATTAGACTGGCAGTTTGCGGTTGCTGGTTAAGCCGGTTGGTTCCGGGCAGGCTTCTACTGCAAATATAGTCTAACCTCGTGTCATAGCCAAGTCATTCCAATACAGATTTTTCAGATATCAGACTAATTCTGTTTATTTAACAGATTAAACTTCTTCATAGGATATAACAGATTAATCAAACTTCCATGTTCTACTAAATCTTAGGTCGAGCCTACGGATTTCCATACCCAGATTACCATTATCTAGTTTCAACAAATCAGACAATTCAACAGGTAGCAGATCTAGCATTTTAAGCGATTCAACAGATTTAGCAGATAACAGATTTAGCAGTTTAGGCAATTCAACAGTTTTAGCAGATAACGGATTAGGCAATTTAACAGATTTAGCAGATTATATATATCTAAAACTCTATTTACATATCTTGCCTAATCATAAATTTAGCCTAAACTTACATGCCTAAATCAAGGTCATAATTCATAATACAACATATGCCCCAAATTTTAGCCTTAATATTCCCATTTACAGTTCATGTCAAAACTAGATTTAATATTCTAGTTCACCATTTTTGTCCAAGACTAATACACATGTAAATCATTCTCTATTATAACCAAATCAGATTATGCTAACATATTTGCTATGCCAGATTTACTTAATTAAGCTACGCCCAATCCCCGTATAACATGTTTCCACAAGTTCTCTAAATACTCATGAAATGGCCCTATAGCCTCGATGTACATAACAGTGAATGGAAATAAACTAGCAAAGTTACATACTAAATATGAGATCTAACATCATTAAGGGAATGGGCATAAGAAACTAACTACAATAGTTATAGGCAACTAACCACAATAGTCATGGGCGACTAATCACAATAGTTTCTTATTCAATGTCATAGGCAATAGTCTCATAGTCATGAATCATAGTCATAGGCAATAGTCTCATAGTCATGAATCATAGTCATAGGCAATAGTCTCATAGTCAACAGTTTCATGTCCAATTATGCATTATTATTTGTCCTAAAATTTAGCGTTCATGCGTTAATCTCTTATGAGATGTGGCGCAGGCTCGTGGTAGCCTGACTATAGAACAGAAAGAAGAAAGAGATACAGAATAAAATATATCAGAACAGAACGTACACAACCTCAAATTCAGATTTACAATCATGTCACAATTATAGTTATAGTTTATAGTGGAAAATAACTGTACTTGCCTTTCGTGGTTTTAAGAAAGGATAATAAACTGTTGCTGATGCAGAAATGCTGAATTACTCCTCTTTAATTGTTGTCGTAGCTTTAAACTTTGATTTGAGATTTGATTTAGCTTTTAATTCTATTCAGGTTGGAAGAAGATGCATCAGTCCAAGTTTTGATTCCAGCAGAGTAGCGATGCCATTTTTATTTTTAATTAGAACAGAGGTAGAGTATAGACATAATGAAATTGTGTAGAGAAAATGAAGCTAGGGGGGTGTTTATATAGGATTAGGCGGACGAATCTAGACAAAAAACGAGACCGGATACATCAGAATGAACCAGGTTCAAAAACTGGGTTTCGGGAGCAGGTCGACCCCCAGGTCGACTCCCTAGTCGACCTGGTCATGGGGAGGTCGACACCCCAGTCGACTCCCTAGTCGACCCGGTTGGGGGGGGGGGTCGACTCCCCAGTCGACCTGGGTATATGGGCAGGAATTTTCCTGCCTGCCTTCTCTGGGTTTGAATTTCGAATTTCTGGCTTTATTGTCGAGCTATTTTATTTTATTTAAATTCCTGAAACTTCTGAGGGTCATAACTTGGTCATACGAACTCCGATTTTCGAAAACTCGGACTCGATTTCATGATGAATTCCGAGACGAACGCAATGGTGCAACCCGTTTCCCTTGATTCTTATTTTAAAAATTAATTATTCTCTGATTTGTTACTTATACATTCACAGAAAATACGGGGTGTTACAGTTACCAGATCAGATAAAAAGGTTTAAAAAATTATTTTCAAACGATTTTAAAAGAAGCATTTTCAAAAGAAAAGTTTTGTTTTAAAGGCATATTCCCCAAAAGCCATATGCACTATCTTTTGATCCTATGTTTGAATCCTTGTTTCCTTCTTTCGTGAGTCTCCGGGGCTCCTGGCTTTCTGGGAGGTAACCTCATCGCGACATGGTTCCGTAGGCTTGATGAGACTACGACAATCGTCAAAGGGCAAATAAGTGCCTAACTTCCATCTGTAGCCATAATTTCCTTTCGAGCTTTGTAGGATTCCCTATGCGATGGAGGCAGCTTTCGAGAGACATGTCAATAAGTTACACAAGGATGACAACGTTGAGAATGAGGGGGTCTGGCTATGGAGCACAACACAAGGATGAAGAACCCATGGATATGGACTTGGTTCACAAAGGAGGGGAGGAAAACAAATAGTAAAGCCTAAAATAAGAGGAAGTATCTTTATTTTGGTATAATGGGTCGTATAATTAAGGGCAAGGGCAAAGAACAAGGGACGGTATTTTCTGGAAGGCAAGTGCGTGCTCTCACCGCCAGCATACCTGAGAGAGAGGTAGTAAGATTTCGGTTGAAAGATTTTTTTTCCTTTTTGATTATCCTGTTAGTACTCCTTCCGATTTTTGCGCTTCACATCCGTATATATCTGCTTCCATAGTTAAGTCTCTGCACCCTAGATATCGTGTAGTAGAGGATCCCATTATAGTCTCAAATCCAATTGCTCGTTTGGCCCATTTATCTTTGACATGTGAGGATTTGAGAATAGTTATATTTATGCTTATGTTTTTGGGCTATGGGTTGATTCTAGGCATTGATTGATTAGCTAGTAATTATGAAACAAGGGTAGTTAGGCTTTCGACTTTCCTTGAGAATACCCTTGAGATTTCGTACGATCCTAAGGGATCAGTTTGTCTTAGCTACCTAGAATCACTTTACTTATCTATCAACAAGTTTAGATCCGTTGGGATAGCCCATGAGTACGCAAGATGTTTTGACTAGGGTAGGGGTTTTCCCCCTAATAACTCGAGACAGACTTCCGCATGTATCTAGATGACACTGCAAAGCCAGTTATGCGATCAACGATAATTCTGGAGCAAGATTGGCGAGGATAGCCAGAGTCGGTAAAGTGCTCAATTTTTTGGTTGTTTTGTTAGTATCATCTCACATAGGTCATCCAAATTCGGAGGAGGTATCCCTTGGGTGCTCGTCTGATATTGGTTTAGGCCTTTGGGGCTTGTACTTGAGGGATGTCGAGTTCGACTAGGATGGTTTGCGTGAGAAATAAATGGTTAGGGCTGGCACCCTAAGTTAGACTGACCTTAAGAGAGGTAATAAGCACATGGTAACCATTAGCTTTAGACCCTCAGATTTGCAGCATGATGGATAAGCTAAGTAGAGGAGAGACCTCTAATCATCTTAGGTATATACACTTGGTATCATGATTAACATATGCTTTTCTCGGGAGGATAGTTCGACTACATTGGATACCCTCTAGCATAGTAAGTGAGCGAGGTCCTATCTTTACTAGTGGGTTTTGGAAATGGAGGCCAAGAAGCTTCGCGATCGTGAAGTTAAATTAGTTAAGGTACAGTGGAGTGAAGCTCAAGAAGATGCGACTTAAAAGACTGAAAACCAGATACGCGCATCATACCCTTAAGGGTATATCCTTGATTCCACTTTCTCTGTAATGTTTATCTTTTAAATATATCCCCTAGGTCGTATCTTTGATCCTTAGGTAGGAACCCATTTGGATGTAAACATGTAATTGAAACATGTTATGATTGATGGTTGTAAGTGGTTGCTAGTGGTTGCTCGTGGATGCATATACACACATTAGGCACTAGATCGGCTCAGTCACTTTCATGTTTGCATATGCATATATGTATTTGTATATGGGTTAAAACTTGATGTGTTATCATATGGATGTTGCATATGGATGAATGAATATGCACGCATATAGTACTTACATGACTAGGGATAATTGCATACATGATGGACTCATGGCACTGACATAATTCGCATTAAGGAGGTCAACTGAATCAGTAGACCACCTGATTTTGCATTAGATAAGGACATGTACACACACTATGCATAGAATCATGAAAGCATTAGAAATCCTTTTAGGGACAATGGATGCCTGTGATTGAATGGTTGAGTAGATGGATGTTGGATGTTAGGATACATTCTTCTTAACTTGAAGATTTCGGGGACGAAATCCTTTAAGGAGGGGAGAATGTAACACCCCGTATTTTCTGTAAACGTTATTGTAACAAATCAAAGTATACTTAAATTTTAAGAGAAGAATTAAGGGAAACGGGTTATGTCATTGCGTTCCTCTTGGAATTCTTCTTGAGATAGAGTCCGAGTTTGCGTGAATCGGACTTTGTATGAAGAAGTTATGGCCTTCGGAATTTTCAGCTCAAATTTAAAAATAGCTCAGTTCAGATTCAAAACACACAGTCGGGCTAGGCGGGAAATTTCCCGCCCAGGACCCAGGTCGACCTGGGGGTCAAACTGGGTACCCAGGTCAACCAGGGGGTCGACCTGGGTACCCAGTTCGACCTAGGGTTCGACCTACCCAGGTTTGGCCAGACCAGATCTACAGCGAATTTTTGGCCTGTGTTGTGTCATTAGGGCTACGTGGTAACTCCGGATTGGTCTGATGATGATTTTTGATGTGCTGGACGGACCTGGTGGCTTCTATGATGATCTAAGGGCTCTAAAACACTCTCTACACCTATAATAGAATGCCTAGACCTAAGGCTTCTCCACACAAATTCTTTTAGGTTTCTACATGTTGTTTCTCTCTAGCCTCCACCATTAAAATAAATCTTATTCTCCATTAAAACAAGTTATGGTTCTTCTTCAAATTGGAGATTCAAATCAAGTTAAACCTTCAAGTTGGACCATAGGCATTCCGCTTCAAGCAACGTCACTCGAATCATAGCAAATCGCCTTTTCTAAACCGATCACTGTAAGTTTGGTTATTCCTTAGATTTGAACGTGTAATTGGAATTGTGAATGTAATGAATCAAAATATAGAACTATACCAATTTGCAAGTTAACTATCTTTGATTCCTGCTTATGTCAAATCGAAAGTTATCTATGACTTTGGATCTGATTTAAGACTATGACTATGAGACTTTTGCCTAAGACTATGACTATGAAACTGTTGCCTATGAAGCCATTGCCTATGACCATGACTATGACTATGAGACCTTTGTCTAAGACTATGGCCATGAGTGCCTACGACCATGAATCATAACTATGAGACTATTGCCTATGACATTGGTTAATAAATTATTGTGATTAGTCGACCATGACTATTGTGGTTAATTGCCTATGACTATTGTAGTTAGTTGCTTATGACTATTCCCATTGTTACAATTAACCGAACATGTTGTACCTTGAACTGGCATTATGTTGGACCAAATCACCTATGCATATTCCCTTGATTATGTGGATCTCATATTTAGTGTGTAACATGGCTAGTTTATTCCTATTCACTATTTTGTACATCGAACCTGTTGGTGCCATTATTTTTGCATGCCTAATCTTTTATATCAATTCTTGTGCTTATCTCCTATTCCTTTTGATTAGTGCCATTTCACGAGTACATAGAAAACTTGTGAAATCATGTTAGACGTACGATTATGATGCGGGGATTGGGCGTAGCTTAATTAAGTTAATTTGGCATAATAAATATGTTGGCATAATCTAAATTTTCTATAATAATGAATGATTTTCATGCATATTAGACTTGGGCATAAATTGATAAATTTAATTGGCCGCAAAGTGTGTAATTGGCGTGTAAACCAAGTTTTGGACATTAACGGTAAACTAGAATATTAAATCTAGTTTTGACATGAACCGTAAATTGGAATATTAATCTAGATTGGGCATGAATTGAAAAAGGGGAATATTAAATCTAAATTGGTATAAACTGCAAGTTGGGTTAATTGGTTGGTAAATCAAGTTTTGGCATAGAATATAAGTATGTTAATTTGCATGATAGTTGAATATGATCTAGGCTAAATTGGTTTACGGAAAAATTTACATAAATAGTAAATATGTAAATTTAGTAAAAGGCGAATATGCCTAACCCGAGGTTAAACTGAGTTGTGGTGTAAAACTGCCCGGAACCGACCGGCACATCCAGTAACCACAACAATACATGTCTGATGTGGGTGGTTAGTGCATCAAGCCCAAAAAGACCCGAGGTTAGACTGAGTTGTGGTGTAAACCTGCCCGGAACCGACCGGCACATCCAGTAACCACAACAATATCTGTCTAATGTGAGTGATTGGTGCTTTAATTAATTAATTAATTAAGGCTCATGAATAAATCAAGCTAGAAATGGTGAGGTTAAGTAATTAGGGAAACATTTAACCGTAATAACATGTTAACAAAGACAAGAAGGGTGGGGTTAAGTAATCGAGAAAACACTTAGCCAATTCAACATGTTAACTAGATAAGGTTGATAGGGGCCAAGTTAATTTGGACACTTAACCAACTTAACATGTTAACAAGGCAAGACTTGTGGGGGGTTAAGTAACTAAGGGAACACTTAACCATAATAACATGTTAACTAGACAAGTGGGTGAGGTTAAGTTAATAGGACACACTTAACCAATATATATATATATATATATATATATATATAACATGATGTGTGATAGGGTTAAGTAACACAAGAGGAACACTTAACCTATATATATAACATGATATGTGATAGGGGTTAAGTAACACAAGGGGAACACTTAACCAATACATATATATATATAACATGATGTATGGGCAGGTTAAGTTAACTTGAATGAATGGATAACACTTAACCAAGAATATATATCAACCTGAATCAGTGGAGGGTTAAGTACATATCGGGTTGGTGGGTAATATTAGTAATATAGGCCCACAAACTTAACCATTTAATAAACATGCTTGAACTAGAGGAATGGTTAAGTACATATCGGGATCGGTGGGTAATATTAGTACATATAGGCCCACAAACTTAGCCATGAAATGGACATGCTTGAATCGGTGGGAGGGTTAAGTACATCACATGTAGGTGGGTAATATTGTATATATATAGGCCCACAAACTTAACCAGTAGGAAACCCTAGTAACGGGGACCCATTTCAGCAGTAACCCACATAGATATATCACGGTACCCTGAGCTAGGTAGGGTGGGGCACGATTACTGGGGTGATTATAAGCGGTCAAAATAGCGGCAGGGGGTACGTCAGTGTAGGTTCCAACGGTTTACGGGCGTGCACGTACTCTGGAGTGGAAAAAGCAGGCACTGGGTACCAGTAGTTATACACTGTGCATCTTGAATCGTGTCGGGTCGCAATCATAAGACTTGATACACCTTATGGTGGGGCCAGCACAAAGTATCTACACGTAAAAGAGGGCCGACTGACACACACACATGGAAAATTAATATAAAGTAGGTAGCATAATCCCTAGATGGACCTAGGTCGCGTAAACCCTGAATCCGAGAAGCGTTCAATAGGTGGCATAAACCCCAGTGGCCCTGGGTAGCGTAAACTCTGGTTGAATCTAGGAAGCGCTCGATAGTAAACCCTAGATTAGATCTAGGTAATAAATGGAATCCCCATAATAGATGTACACTTGAAGGCAACCGCAAATACAGGGATTGGGATCATGTTATCATATGATCATAGATTACTAATTTGGACCCTAGTAGGTAGTGCAGAGATATAGAAATCAGTATAACAGGGTAGTTGTGAAGAAGAGAAGGAGTAGAATCGCATTCAGTTTATCAGTACATTCAGTTTATCGGTACATTCAGTTTATCTTGCCATATCCCATGCTTACCCCCATGTTATCTTGTTACTATGGTTTAGTCTTATATTTAATTTATTCATGTCATGACCCTTTTCCTCGTTTAAATACTAAGAATCACTTACCAGACTTTATGTCTGACCTAGTTTTCTTTCGCCTCTTTTCTTCTGTCCCCCCCCCCCCCCACAAGGTAGTCAAGGAGGGAAAAGCTCAGCTCATTTTGGAGCCGTTACTCTTTCCGAGCTTGAAGATTCTTTGGCGCATTGCTTTAAACTCCATTTTCTACTGCTATTGCTGGCTCATGCTTTATTGGGGAATATCATTGTCAATTTGTGCTTCTTATATATTAAACAAGACAGATGCTTTCTTGTAATAAGTATTGGTGTTGTAAAATAATCTTTGTACAAGCTGTTTTAATCAATAAAGGTTCTTTATTTTTCGCTGCTTTATTTGTCTGTCTTGTAATTTTTCTGCATCTTGTACTAAAAATGCTCCACCAAAGTTAAGGCATTCCCTTGGTGAGTGACCTTAACGGAGGTGGGGTGTTTCACCAAGAGATCATAAAATTTCAAGACTTCAGAAAAGCAAAGCAAAAACCAACTTCTAGGATATGTACCGACCCTAGGGTGGGTACTGATCCCAAGGTAGAAATTGTGGCATAGGTCCCACATTCCACCTACTCCTACCTGCTCCACCTCCTTCAGCTTTCCTATAAATACCCTCCAACCTGCTATGGGGAAAGGGTTCAAACCTTGCTTATTTGACACTTTTGGAAGAAGATATTGCCTCCTTGACTGTCAAGCTTGCTCCATTATTCCAAGAAGAAGTAACTTACCTCTTTTGGACTCTTTTACATTTTAGACGGTAGAATTTTGGGAAGAAGGACTTGAGCCATATTTTAGAATTTGTAGAACTTAATTTCCACCATTTCCAATATACAAATATGGGATTATGGTTCCTATCATTGTTTTTGACTGAAGGTGAATAGAACGATCAAAACTTTCAAAGTGGATGTAGGTTCTCATGGATCGAACCACAATAAAATACTTTTGTTATTTATTTTCCTGCATAATTTCCACTTCAAACATATAGTTTTATTATCTTAGAACTCTTTGGGTATTGTGCTAACTTCTGCGCAACAAAAACAACCCCCAAACTCAAAATTGAATGCAAATCGTTTATGCCCTAAACCAACTTCATCTTCCATTTCATGTTCCCTCGTCCCGCCTCTCTGACTTCACCCACATTTTCCTCTACCCATTGTTCGTCCTGGGATGGCAAAGAACGGGAAATTCAAACTAAATTCACTATATTGATTATGTTCATGCCTCAATTTCTCATTCTTGTCGCACATCCACGACCCTTTCTCCGATGCTAAATGTTTGCACCTCTGTTCTTTAGCAGCATCCGAAAGTCCCTAGCATTAATGTTACTATGGTCAGCTTCGTTGTTCCTTCTGGGATTGATATTTTGCATTTTGCTTAATAAAAATTTCATATAATGGTCATCAGAACACATCAGTCTCACAAATCAATAAGAGCATTGTATTTGCCTTTTTATTTCCTGTTAACATGACGGTTGGAGAATTTCTTATTTTTGCCAAAGAAATGCTCAAAATGATTTTATAAATACTACAGATGCAATCAATAATTATGATAAAGGAAATGAAAGCGATGATATGAGTAATAAAGAAGATTATAATAAATATCATGTTGCCGCTGAACAAAATAGCTCAATAAACAATGGGTTTTCCAACCCCATATCCCATATCAAACCCAACGGGAAACTTTATTCATTTCATCCTAGTATTATTGTCCTCCCTTCAATTGCAGTTCCCAATACTACTCCATTAGAATCTTAGCCATCTTTGTTCTCCACCAAACCACACAAAGTATATTCTTTGAGATATTTTTGGTTAAGACAATAAATGGAGCAAATATCCCTCTCCCTAAGGTTATTGAAGAACCCTTTTTGAAAGATTAACTTGTGACATTTTTTTAATGATAACCCTCCCTACGCCACTATGGGATCCCAGCTCATGAAGTTTTGGAAAGTGAAAGGAAACTTAAAATGCGCTATGGTAATTCTATGTTTTTCTTCTCTTTCTCAAACATTGAGGATAAATCGTGCATTCTTGAAGCCGGTCATATTATAATTATGGAAACGTTATTTATTGTTATAACGCTACTCGAAACAGGTTCTGCCTATACATGTTTTGGTTCACTTCTTGAGTATACCTTATGTTTTTCAATCAATGATTGATGTCAACAAGTTGGCTAACTTGCTTATTGAATTGGTACACTTTGACTTGATAGTCGTGAGGAGGGACAGATTAGGTTATTTACTAAGGCAAAACTTGACAAGTTCTTACCATCTATTTTACCAATTAAATTGACTTTTAGTCTTGACTCTATGATAAATGTTGGTTATAAGTGGAAACCAACGACATGCACAACTTGCCTTTTGGTCATAATGTCGTCCCATGCAAGCATTTCCCTTGCCCTATGCCTATTCATGTTGTCGAACAAGTTACGGTGAAGTTGTTTATTCCCCTAGAAAGTCCCTCTCCCTAGGATTGTAAGAAGTACTTGGGCTCTAAAACACAATCCTCCCAATGTAATTGTAACACCCCACGTCCATTAATGTCACTCACAAAGGGAATGCATTAACTTCCATGGAGGTTATAAGTGAATATAGAACAGAAAAATTACAACAAGACAGATAATAAATAGTACTTGGAAATCTAAAACTTCATTTTATTGCAGCGGAAATTAAACATGTTTGTTTCATCATAAAACCAAGTACAATATCCATCTTCATAAAACAAAATACATAATCCCATTACATAAATAGCCATTAAAAAGATAACAAGCTGGACTTTACTTCAACGGTCCATGCTTTCCAAGAGAGATGAGGCAATCCAATCAAACTCCACTAGAGCTGGGCCCAACTGAGGACCTGGAGGGGGAAGAAGGATAGAAATGGAGGGGGTCAGACATAAAGTCTGGCGAGTATGATAATTCTAACAATACTATTATCAAAATAACTAGACTAAGGCATAAGCTGGAAGACAAGTAAATGTCTATGAACTCTTAGGAAGATAAAGATAGCGTTTAAGATAACGTTAAAGATAACGGTAAAGGCACACCTAATTACTAACGAATGATTACTACACTGCACCACACCAGTCACCCTATTGTTTGATCCCACTTGCTTCACACAGAAACTTTATAAATAGCCTTACGTACCCCTAGCTGACTACATAGGTGTCGTCTGCCCCTATCTCCACTAGGTGTACCCCACTACCCACTTTCGATCGGCTCCCTACTCGTAGATACCCGTGCTGGCCCCATAGTGGGGTGTATCACTCCCCTAAAGTGGCAACCCGATACAACTTGAGAATGCACGGCTTATACCTACACGATGCAACAACGTCTTACCTACCAGCCCGGGTCCACACACGCATATGAAACCCGTTGGACTTGCGTTGCCACCGCTCCCCGTTTTGTCGTCTTACAGTCAAACCCAGCATGCGTGTCCCGTCCCCGACTTGGGTCGAGCCCACAAAGATACGTTTGGGATACTGGTCGAAATGGGCCCCCACAAGCTACCCACCTAAGCTTGTCACTAGAATATCCCACTTAACCCTCTTAGTCATGTTCATTTACATGTGTGTTTGGTTTAGTCTTACTAATCGTATTTCACATGCCACTAAGGGCACCCCCTAGATTCCTCATGCCACCCAAGGCACCTACTTAACCCCCATGTCCCACCTTACATGTTTATCTGGTTAAGTATTTCTTAATTCATTCAGGCCATAACCTCATAAAGACCTCTCACATTAGACTGGCATTTATGGCAGCTGGATTTGCCGGGCGGGTCCGGGCAGTCTTACACCATAAAAGAGTCTAACCTCGTGTCTTTACAACCGTTATGCTTTAGTTTAGGCCTAGGACCTCTCACATTGGGCTGACATTTGTGACCACTGGATTTGTCGGGCGGGTCCGGGCAGGTTTACGTCACAAACGAGTCCAACCTCGTGTCCTAAGCATTGATTAACACTTAAAATCTTTTACCCCAGTTTTAATAATTCCCTATTCAAATTATTAATTAAGTCAACTTTTAATGATGTCCATAATTGACTCAATTATGGCCATCCACTTATGGCATGCAAAATCATATCAATTGCACCCCAACTTTTTAATATTAAATCCTTAATATTACCCCTACCCCATGTTTATACGTTCGCTTATTCAACGCATAATATAGGCTAGACTTGTATAGTCTAACACCTAGCACAAAGATAAATTATCACAACATATAGACAATTAAAATAAATCTAATCATAATAGGGGTGAAACTTGCATAAACTACACATGTTAAGGATCAAAAGGTGTCAACTTGTTAAATGTCTCAATTTACATGATATGATCATAGCCCAAATCTATACATAAACTTGCATATGGGGTTTTTAGGCAACATAATGATGGTGTGAACTAGCATAGGATATCACATATGTCATAGCATAATTCTAGATGTCATAATAGATGTCTTGGCATATGTTCATAACTTTTCTAATCAATCTAACTTGCATATGTGACTTGTCATATAGATCAACATAACCCAAACATGATGATTTAATTAATATGAACTAACTAACATAGATGGTAACATCATGGCCTTTTTAACATGTACGATTCATCACAACTTAGCATAGAAACTTTCAACATACATAACATCATCATAGCATGATTTACAACATGTAAGATATCATCATCACATAACATTGGATTTACAATATACATGATAGCAAAAGGGGTTTACAACAACATATATGATAATTCACATCATCTACTCATAATTCATTCATAACTCAACCTAATTAAAATGATAATAATCTTGTTAAGATCATCGTACTCACAATTTAGAGAAGAAAAGAGAGAGTTTTGCTTTGCTTTAGGGTTGAGAGAATTAGAATTGAATTTGCTTTTCTTCTTTCTTAGTTGGCGGCGGCTCTATTAATTTCCATGGCGACGGTAACTATTCTATTTTAATTAGGTTTAGGGCTAGCATTAGGATGTATTCATAGGTGTAGGAAGTTATTTAGGACCATTAGATTAACCCTGAACCATGAGAACCAATCAAATGCAAAATCTGCATTTGAGCGAATCGGCCCACGGGTTGACAACCAAACACCCCGGATTAACCCCTAGTCGACCCAGCGGAGCTCGGGTCGACCTCAAAAATGGGTCGGTTCGGTTATTCCCCCTCCCAATTCGCTGTTTTGAACTTTTTCACATATTTATTTATTTAATTTTTAATTTATATATATATATATATTTCTCTGCGCAACCCATTTCACTTAATTCTTTTCTAAAAATTAAGTATACTTTAATTTGTGAATTTTAATGTTATAAAATTACGGGGTGTTACAGTAATCATTGGCATTGAGATTATATCACCAATCACTTACTCTAGCATTATTGTTGAACTTTCAGTTTGGTATACTGAAGTGAAGACCTGGTCCATGAAATGTGCTCTCATTATTCTCCTATGTCAAGCACTTAGAACTTCATTTTTGGACTGGCGAGTGAAATTAGATCTCTTTTTTTATTACATATCTAGTGGAATTCCTATACTATGAGTGGATGATAAATATGGAGAACATAAAGTTGAGATTTTCAAAAAAAATTAGGATAGACGATACACATAAAAAGGAATTTGAAGTGTTTGATCTTAAATTTTCATTACTGTTTAGTGAGTTTGTATATGGTCTGATTCGTCTGAGGACGATTATGGATCTTCCTATGTAGTTCTTGATGGGTTTGTGCAGCACTGTAGTTTTTTTTCTTTGTAAGTGAACGATCACCATAAAACTGTATAGCTATTATAGCGTGTGGCAGATTCTAGTATTATCTAATGTAAAGTGGTAAGTGGTACAGCCACTACAAATTGGTTGCATGTACTATATAATAATACTTTGCTTTATCTACAAAAAATATATGGAATTTTGGATTATAAAAGTATTAAATTAAACAACATATGGATGGAAATTATTTCAAAATATTGAATAACAGAAAGAAATGTGAGGGTACAAATACATACTACATGCACACACAGCCAAGGAGTCTATGAATACATAATTACATGCACCCCCCTCCTCCTCAACACACAAATAATATATATGAAGAGAGAGAGGTAGGATCAAGAGCATCCCAAATAGTGCAGCACCCTTTGAGCCCCCTAATTTCCACCACGCAACCTTATTTCTCTCACTTCTCACCAACTCTCTTTCCCACTCTCACATTATTTAAACATAAATGAGTGGCTACTGTTGGGGTGCCATATAACCCCATATATATATATATATATATATATATATATGGCTATTTGAACAGAATTATTTGGCATAAATTAGGAGAAAAAAAATCTTAACCGTTAGATCAATTTGCACTTATATGAGGGGCGAAAATTAAGGGGCAATCAAATGGTTGAGATTTTGTGTCCCCAAATTTGTGTCTAAATAGACTTTCGTGGCAGAGCCGACCGATTTTTAAAGTGACCGCAAACACTTATTATTATAACAAATAATAATTACAATAATACAGGAGTTTGACAGATTGTCAAACTACTACAATTGGTTTTTAAGGTGGACCATTCACCACAGAGGGTTTTTAAAGTGGATCGTCCACTACAGCTATACAAGCTTACAATACAAGGCCAAGGAAAAGTATATAGACAAGAGGGTTACTTAGACCAAGCACACCACGTAGGGGCTAGACAGACCACTTCATACATAGACAATTACATTCAAAGACATTGTACAAACATCCCTTAAAAAATAAGAAAAGAAGTACAACATCAGGTGTCTCAAAAGGCAAGCAGTAGCAAAAGTATGTGACAAAGCCCCAACCATAAATACAACCCACCAACAAAGCATGCATTCCATAAGTTGCAACAAACCTTTCACATTAAGTTGATCACTTGGGGTTTACAACATTAATCATAATATATCTTAGAAATTGTAACAATTTTACTTAATTTCACTATTAAATTTACTTTCCCTAAATCATCGTTGCTTACAATGGTTATTTATTTATTTGTGGTCCTATTTATAGCAACCAAACACATTAATTGGTACGATGGTCACCACAAATATATTAATATAATATGGATTACATTTACATGTATAATTCCATAATTGAATACCGTTCATACATTCAGACATTCAATACAATGTATATTTCGCCTTTTACGCAAATTCTGACGGATGATATATATATATATATATATATATATTTGTGCGGTTAACGAAGTTATCTTTCTTTATTATTATTTATTTAAATATAATAATTTGGTTTAACTAATAACCAAACATTCCTTTTTGCATTCAATCTTGTCAAGAGGTTCCAAATCTTACAAAAAGACTGCTAGCTATAATTATTGTAAATTATGTATGATTAATGGAATTGACATATTTTCAAATCACAAGAAATATATGTTAATGTATATTTTGGAATAGTTGATGCAAATTACGCACAAATATGTATATTTATAATTATACATGCATTTGTTCAACTTTTCTCTTTTTTTTTGTCATATTGCTTGTGAATTCAAAATAATGTCTTTTTGTTCAAAAAGAGAAAAAAGATATATTTCAACAACTAAACCAAAACCTCAACAACATTGAACACAAATAGGCATGTATATTTTATATTAAAATCACATAATTCACCGTTGTAACTTCTTAATCTAAATTACAAAATTTTCTATTTAAAACTAGAGATTTGGAATGAAATTACATCTAAATAGTGTTATTGGGATTAATTTCCAAATCTTCAGTGTTTTACAACAAACTACAATATATTATCCAACATCATTGTAGGAAATATGTATAAACAATTTAAATGAACCTACAATTTACATTATTCCTAACCACAATTCACAATTCCTAAGTTTTGACAGTATTTATTAGCAGATCTGATAGACGCCAATTCAAATTCAATAATATTATGAACATATCTGAAGATAATAGGCATATATTTTGATATCTAGTACAAACGAGATAAATAGGCTATTATAACTTTGTATATAAATTTCCCACTCACCTGAAAGCATCTAAATCTGAAATTTGAATAATATTTTAGGCCTACAATTCCCAAATTCTTACACATCTACAATAAATCTGAAAAGGGGATACTTTCATATCTGTAGACATGCAAGAAAATGGGAAAAGAGGGGAGAATCTGATGTACAACCAATTTAGATGTCAATTCATACCCCTTTCCATTGGATCTGATAATCCATTTCATTTCTATATGATTTGTATTTAATTGATTGTATATGTGTATATTTTTAATTAAGAAATTTGATTGGAAGAGAAAAGAAAATGGCAGAGCTTCGCTGTTGCCTACATATTTGTGTGGAAAGGAGTGAGGTCTTACCGTTTTATTTATAGGAGTGGAATTGGCCATGAACCGTTAAATTTGTTTTAATAAACATCCGTCCGTTTATATAATATATTATATAAAACTTAACCATTTAACCTCGCCGCCACTGGGCGTTCAAACCCGAAGCGATCGGCAGCGCCTCTGAGGGTGTCGACCGCCCTTCGGTCATTCACCCAGTGAGGGCTGGTTATATATGGGAAGATATTATATATATATATATATATATTTCCATCCGTTTTTCGTATTTCGTCCGTAACTTTTTCATATAGACTCCGTTCGCGAAACTCCAAACATGAAAGTTGACCAGAATTCCGAGGCGAATGCATCGGTTAAAGTTTCATGGTCAAATTCTATCTTTTGCATAAATTCCTATTTTTGAGATTCTAATATTTAATTCATATTGTCAAAATTCTGGGTTGTTACATTCTCCCCCCCTCCCCTTAAAAGAAATTGTCTTGAAATTCTGACACATACTCATCATATCCTACACAACCAAATTGTGTACATTCATTTTGCAACCATGTGTATATGTGCATGGTGTACATAATGCATTTCAACCATAAATCATGCATGCAATATGTTTCTAAATCGGGCCCTCTATATGTATACATTGAGATTTTTAAAACACTTTTGAAAACATGATGCAAAACATCCTAAATATACTTGCAGTTCTACATGAATGCAAATTTTGAAAATCGTTTTCCATCCGTAACCCTCACACGATTACGAATAAAAGTATGAAGCAACCAATTTTGCATCCAAATCCTACCATCCAGAACGTCACATAGTCTAATCATTTTCTATTTAATTTCTCCTAAATCGGAAAAAGGAAATCAAAGCAAAGAATTTAAACGTTTCCTCCGCTTATAGATATTCCATTTCCCGCCCTACAGTGGAATTTTCACCACAGTTACCCAAAATACTCCAAAAAATTTCATCTATAGACTGTAAAGGAGGATTAAAACAAGCTCTAAAAAGAAAAATGAGTTGATTAATAACTTGAGCGCATCGTTGACAAGGTATGAAAACAACGTTTTCAAGTCTAAAACAACCTTTTACTTGTTGACGTTAACGTTTTTTATCGTATCGTCGATCCTAATGCACTGCTAAATATGCACATAAACCATCCAAACATCTTCCTTATGCTGTTCAGGTGACCGAAAACTGAAATATTTCATGAAAATAGATTTCCACTTTAAAAATTTCTTACGTTTATTTTGAAAATTTCTCTTCTGATACCGTTTCACTTTTCATATGAGATTAATATCAAAATTTTGTGTTTTCGTGCGAACTGAAATAAAAGAAATTGATTTAGTAAGAATTAAAAATGATATAAGTTTTTTTTTTCAAATAACGTCTTCCAAAAGTTTCAAAAATGTATTTTGCGGAAACTTAAACGATTCAAGTCAAATATGAGCAAAAAAGGAAGTCAGTCACGCCAAAAATACGAAAACTAAAATCACGCACAAAAAGACCAACATAAATTTTAGCTTTAACAAGAAATGACTATTTATTTATATACTCGTGACGTTCTTTACTAAAATTTATCCAACACCGAATCCTATTCTTTCCAGCTCTAGAACAACTGTTAGTTTAGATAAGAAATGTGATTTCATTCGAGCAGGCATGCATGAATGACATAAACATTTCCAAACTTAGAAATATCATTAACCTAAGTCGTGCGATTTAAACAACACTAATAGTTACAAGCACGAATCACCACCAAGCCAAGAACCCGATGCTGAAAAGGGAAAACAACAAAGACGATGACAAAAGAAGAACACCGAAACTCACAAAGCAATGGCTATAAACAACGAGATGTCTTGCTCCGCAGCTGGAGCTCAAACCAATTATTATGAACTTTAGTTAACCATATCATGGTAGCAAAATGCTCAGTCTCGTGTTACAAACACTAGTGGTGTTGTTGGGGGATTCCACATTACCATATCTTAAGAGAGATTTGATGAGAAAGGAAACCTACTACAAAATTGCTTCTCATGGAAATCCACCTAATATTGTCTAAGGAAAAAATGGATAGGCGAAATTACAGAAAGTAACTCCATGAGACAACACCCAAGAACAACAAGCTGAATCGAATATGATGTGGTGCTAAATGATGGTTATGTCATCGATCAAGCAAGAGATTAATTTCCACATCATGAGACAATTCTAATCATAACTCCTCATCTATAAAACGATGTGCTAAATGGGTCACACGTCTACATAGGCAGTATAAACATAGATTTCCGAACTCAAGAACTGATATTAATAAAAAGAGATTTGCTGCAAAATCTCTAAAGCTAGTCAAACAAAAGACCATTCAAGTCCGCATAAGATGCGGATTCCTCTAAAATCTCATCGAGATTCTCCTTAGAAAAACCATCATGAGATAGCTTAATCTTCATCTCCGAAACGACGATCGCCTTCATAAAAATCTATCCTAACAAGATATAATAAAGGCGGATGCAGCACAAACAACAAATCATATTCTAAAATCTAGAAGAAATGGATCGGTGCAAGTCCAATTGCCACGACAAATTTTCTTAGCCCTAAAACTGTGGGACCTTTTGCTCATTCCGATCCAATCAAATGATCTCTTCATAAAGATTACTATAAAGATCAGGTAGCGCAAGTAGGAATTATGGACTAAGAAATGGTCAGAGAAAAGAAATTAGATCTTGGAGTAATAGTGAGGCAAGATCTAATGCACAAACCAACGTAGAAAATGAAGAGACGGGGCGGAAACAAAGAAAGAGAAGAAGGATAGGAATATGGATCAGCTAGATGAGGAAGGAAGGAAGTTAAGAGGGTAATTTGGATGCAACTTTTACGGTTGAGTCCTAGGTTCAAGTTGCAACAAAACTCATCAACCAGTTGACCATTCTTGCATAACGCTAGACAATCAACTATTAGATGGCCTTTGGATAAAGATTGAACCTTGACCTTACTAGGCCAGATTAAAATATTAATAGTCCCGCGTCATCTTTTAAGATTTGACGCGATCCGAAAAATACTTATCCTCGTCATGACGAGATCAAAGACCGTAGTTATACTCCAAAACCAAAAAGTAGTCTCAACAAAAGGTTGCGACCACACGACGAACGAAAGAATTCAACTAGAAATCAGTAATTAATTTAAAATAGATTTTCCCCATAACTAGTTGACAACAAACAACCGATTTGAGATCAAATACCCTAAAAATTAAAATAAGGGATTTTCGTTAGCCTTTTCGAAGGAAAATTTAAAACTTTTCCAAAAAGGGTATTTACTATAAACTAACGGTTTCGTAATTATTAATCAAATTATTATTAATCTTTATTATTATTATTATTATCCCAGTTCGTACTATAAACTGGAAAACCTTTTCGTGTTCTAAAATGTTGGAGCTTTTAAAATCTTAAGAATTAATTGTGATAATTCTAATAAATTATCGAATATATATAAGGGAGAGGTACCAAAAATCACAAGGAATAGATATTTATCATTCTTAAGTTTAGTGGCATATTCCTTGTCATTTCTAATTTTTTCCCTCCTACCAATCGGATTATATTTACTAGAATTACACAAAGCCATAAAAAATGTGAAACAAGAAAGGATTAAAATTTAAAAACCAAAACTAGGTTGTTATAAAACCATTTTCCGAAACCGTATTTCAAAACTCATTTTTATTTTTCAAATAGTTTTTTAAAAAAATTTGTAACACCCCACGTCCATTAATGTCACTCACAAAGAGAATGCATTAACTTCCATGGAGCGTATTTAGTGTATATAACAGAATATAACAAGATATATATAAATAATGGTACTTGAAAATTTTAAAACAACTTTTATTGCAACGGAGAAATAGTTTGATTACAATAACTTCATAAACCAAGTACACTTAATATCCATCTTGATAAATTGTTTCAAAGTACATAAAATAAAAAGCATAAACCCCAACACAAGTAGTCATAAAAGAGATGAGCTGAACTTTACTTTCAGCAATCCAAGCACTTCCAAAAGAGAGAGAAAGAGATCCAAGATCAAGCTCCACTAGTACTAATCCCACCTTGAGAACCTGAGGGGAGGAAGAAAAGAGGCGAAAACAAGGGGGTCAGACATAAAGTCTGGCGAGTATAATAACTTTAACAATATAATTATTAAAGTAACTAGCGTAAGGCATAAACTGGTAAGATAAGATATGACCATGAAACAAGTGGGCATGACAAAGCAAATAAGAGGAATATTCTGGCGTTAATCTCGTTCCTAATCACTATAGGATAATTACTATATTGCACCACCGCTAGTCACCCTAAAAGTTGATCCCGCCTACAGAACTTAATTATGATAACGGTAGTTTCGTTTACCCCTAGCTGCCTTCATAGGTGCTGTCTGTCCCTATCTCCACTAGTTGTACCCACTACCCCCATTCGATCGGCTCCCTAACCCGTAGATACCCGTTCTGGTCCCACAGTGGGGTGTATCACTCCTCAAAGTGGCAACCCGATACCACCAAAGATGCACGACTTATATCTACACGATGCAACAACGTCTTACCTACCAGCCCGGGCCCACGCACGCACATGACCCCGTTGGACTTGCGTTGCCACCGCTAACCCGTTTTGACCTCTTACAATCAAATCCAGTAACCGTGTCCCGTCCTCGATTTGGGTTGAGCTCACAAAAATACTTAATGGGCTACTGGTTTGAAAAGGGCCCCCATGCTTGACACAAGCCTTCCACCTATGCTTGGTCCCCACTAAGGTTTCCCCACTTAACCCCGTTCTTATTCAAGTCTTTTTACATGTTTCAATCTGGGTTAAGTGCATCTAATCGTATTTCACATGCCACCCAAGGCACCCACTTAATTTCACATGCCATCCAAGGCACCCACTTAACCTCCCATATCCCACCACATGTTTATTTGGTTAAGTGTTACTTAATTCATTAGAACCATAACCTTGTAAAGACCTCCCACATTAGGCTGACATTTGCGGTTGCTGGATTTGCCGGGCGGGTCCGGGCAGTCTTATACCGCAAACGAGCCTAACCTCGTGTCTTTACAATTGTTACGCATTTAATTCGTGCCTTTGACCTCTCACATTAGACTGACATTTGTGACTGCTGGATTTGCCGGGCGGGTCCGGGCAGTCTTACACCACAAAAGAGTCTAACCTCGTGTCTTAGGCGGTTAATTATTACATATATTTATTTAACCCCAAATTGGATTAATATCCCTATTCAAATTTGTCAATAAATTCCAAATTTATTTATGTCCATAATTGTCTCTTAAAATTATGTCCATAAATACCAATTATGCCAATTAATGTCTCAAATTAATTATATGCCTTTTAAGGCAATTTTATGCCAATTCACAATTTATGTATATTCAATATTATCCCATCATCCCTACGCTATTCGTACGTTTTCATATGACATATGTTAGACTCGCAAATAGTCTAACTTATAAAAAGAGAAAACAACATCACATAACACATAAAATAGATCTAAGGATCATGACATAAGATTACATAGCCAATAACTTGCATATGAATTTCATTCAAACTAGCATATGATACAAAACTAGCATAGGTAATGGGCATAAACTTGCATAACTTATGTACTGCTACAGATCCAAACATAAAGGTGTGAACTTGCATATGGATCTAAACATAAAGATGTAAACTTGCATATAGATCTAAACATAAAGATGTAAACTAGCATATAGATCTAAACATAAAGATGTAAACTTGCATATAGGTCTAAACATAAAGATGTAAACTTGCATATGGATCTAGACATAAAGGTTAATCTCACATAAACTAGCATATGCATATACATGTCTCACATATATTTTAACAACCCAATCTTGCATAAGATTCATACATGAATATATGATCCAATCATCGCAAACTTGGATAAGATATATGATTCAACTTGCATAAGATTCACATAAGGACTAACATATGATCCAACCTGCATAAGACTAACATATGATTCAACACCACAAACATACATATAAATTACATCACATGATTCAAAATCATATTCTCATAATCCCAATTATATCTTATCATAATTAAATTAATTAATTAATTTTGTGAAAGCTATCATACTCACAATTAAAAAGAATAGTCTTGTCTTTCTGGGATCTGTATCCTGAAACTGAATTGCTCGCCTTTGATGTAGACTAATCGTTATTTAGATTTGATTTTGATTCAAGCTTCTATCATGCTTTAGTGTTGAAAGTGTATGGCGGCTACTCTAGGTTCTCCATTGACGGCATGGCGGCTCTTGTTATGAATTAATGTGATTAGGGTTAGGGATTTAGGAGTGTTTTTATAGAAGTTTAATTTAATAAGAGCCGTCGGATTAACCTAGAGATAACTAGAACCATCAGGACCATTCAGATGCCACATCATCCCTTAGGGCGAATCGGGCCACTGCGTTGACAGCCAAACACCCTGGATCGACCCCTAGTCGACCCAGCAGAGCTCGGGTCGACTCCAAAATGGTGCGGTTCGGCTATTCCCCCTCCCGATTTGCTGTTTTGAACTTTTTTTGAATTTTTTTTTTATATATATCTATATATATATATATATTTCTCTCATAATCATACAAACTTCAAGGCTTAATAACTTCTTCATAAGTTATCCGTTTTATGCAAACCAAATGTCTATCTTGACCCAAAATTTTGAGACGAACATAATTGCGCAACCCATTTCACTTAATTCTTCTTCTAAAAATTAAGTATACTTTAATTTGTAGATTTTAATGTTATAAAATTGTGGGGTGTTACATTCTCCCCTCCTTAAAGGATTTCGTCCCCGAAATCTCTAAGTTAAGAAGAATGTATCCTACCAACCAATCATCCATCTACTCAACCATCATCCACAAGCATCCATTGTCCTTAAAGAAATTTCTAATGCTATATGAACTTATGCAAAAATGTGTGTGTATGTTCCTTATCTAATGCAAAGATCAGGCGGTCCACTGATTCAGTTGACCTCCTTAATGCAAATCATGATAGTGTCATGCGTCCATTATGTATGGGAAAGAATCCTATCGATACATATTATTTCTACATGTGTGCACAACCATTCATCAAAATGCAGCATCCATACGATAACACAACCATTATACATCCATTAATTTAGATATGCACACGCATTTATATACAATGTGGAGGTGATTGAGCCGATCTAGTGCCTAATGTGTGTGTACATGCATCCACGAGCAACCACTAGCAACCACTTGCATCCATTTGCATCCACCAAACATAACATGCCTCAAACACATGTTTGCAACTATAGGGTTCTTCCTAACTAAAGATCGAAGATGTCATCGCAAAGAGAATACTAAAAGATAGGACAAGTGTCAACAAAGCGGTAGAAAAAGGAGAAATTAAAACATACCCTCAAAAAGGAAAGGGTACAACGTATGCATTTTGTCTTCCGTCTCCCAAGTCGAGTCTCTTTGATCATCTCCCCATTGCACTTCGACCAACTTGACCACTTTGTTACGAAGCTTTTTGACCTCTGATCCGAGAATGCGTGTAGGAGCTCGTCTGATCGTGGCATTGCGCTCTACTTCCACTTCTTCAAGCGTACTCGGTTGTACCACTTCCGCCGTATCGTGTAAACACTTACGCAAATGCGACACGTGAAACACGTCATGAACTCCGCTGAGCTTCTCTGGTAACTTTACTCTATACGACATCTGTCCAATCCTCTCCGTAATTAGAAAGGGTCCGACGAACCTCGGTGCCAACTTCCCTACTGATCCAAAACGGACTACGTTTCTTAACGGTGACACCTTAACAAAAATCATGTCCCCAATATTGAATTCAAGATCGGTTCGTCTCCTATCAGCATATGACTTCTGTCGGTCCTGCGTCGTGTTCATTCACCGTTGAATCAGGTCTATCATCTCCGAAGTCTCCCTAATCATGTCGGGTCCAAGAAAAACCTTATCAGTGGATTCCCACTGACATGTAGGTGATCGACATGGTCGTCCATAAAGAGCCTCAAAAGGTGCCATGCCAATGCTAGCCTGAAAACTATTATTATAGGCGAACTCCACTAGTGGAAGGTGTTCTTCCCATGTCCCTCCAAAGTCTAGGATGCATAGTCTCAGAAGGCCTTCTAGAACCCGATTTACTCTCTCGGTCTGGCCGTCCGTCTGAGGGTGATAAGCGGAACTTAAGCGTAATTGCGTTCCAACTGCCTCTTGTAAGCTTTTCCAAAATTCGCTTGTGAAAATGGGATCTCTATCGCTCACAATGCTAGAGGCTATGCCTTGCAAACGAACTACCTCTTGATGGTAAACAGATGCTAACCACGCGGCGGTCCTTCTACTTTTAACGGGAATAAAATGGGCACTTTTGGTAAGTCTGTCTACAATTACCCAAATCCCCGTATTACCCTTCCTTGATCTTGGTAACCCATCTACAAAATCCATGGAAACGCTTTCCCATTCCCAAAGCGGAATCTCTAAGGGTTGGAGCAAACCTCCAGGCTTCTTTTGCTCCGCCTTGATTTGTTGGCACACTAAGCATCTAACAACGAACTCGACCACGTCCTTCTTCATTCCGGCCCAAAAGAAAACTCGCTTCATATCCCTATACATCTTATCACCACCGGGATGTATGGTCATCTTAGAGCGACGTGAGTCTTCAGGAATTGCCTTCTTCAAACTCTCATCTTGTGGTACGCAAAGTCTTCCATCTCTATATATCCAATCTCTCTTATCTATAGCATATCTATCAAGATGATTCGAGGACTCCCCTCCTATAAGCTTGTCTACTATCTCAACCAACTGTGGGTCATTTCGCTGTGCCTCTCCAACTCGACCCAAAAGTATAGGTTGCACCTCTAACGATGCCAATAATCCGGGTTCATAATCGGTAGAGGGTCTGAAGTCAAAGGAAGATATATACTCCAAACTCTACCGCTCTACGAACAAAGGACTTAAAGTTAACTTCTTTCTACTTAAGGCATCGGCTACAACATTACCCTTGCTAGGGGTATATCCGATCTCAAAATCGTAGGATGCCAAAAACTCCATTCATCTCTATTGCCTCAAGTTTAGGTCCTTATGAGAGAATAAGTACTTTATCGACTTATGGTCTGTATACAACTCAAACCTCTCGCCAAGCAAATAATGACGCCATGAATTAAGCGCAAAAACTATGGCCGCTAACTGCAAGTCGTGGGTAGGGTAATTTTTCTCGTGGGCTTTCAATTGTCTTCCATCATAGCATATCACCCTTCCCTCTTACATTAAAACTGCGCCAAGCCCTATCCCGCAAGCATCGATATATACAGTGAATGTCTTACTCCCGTCTGACAAAACTAAAACTGGAGCTGTCGTCAAAGCCCTCTTCAGACGTTGGAAAGCATCTTCACAGTCGACGTCCCAAGTAAAAGTCAAATTCTTCTTCGTTAATCGAGTGAGAGGGGTTGATATCTTCACGAAGTCCTTAATGAACTTCCTATAATAGCCAGCCAGCCCTAAAAAGCTTCTTACTTCTGTTGCGTTCTTATGAGTTTTCCAATCTTGGATTGCCACCACCTTGGGGGATCCACAGCTATCCCTTCCTTAGAGACCACGTGTCCTAAGAACCTCACTTCTTTTCTCCAAAAATGACACTTGGAGAACTTAGCTTTTAGCTGATGCGCTCGTAGGATCTCTAAGACTTCCCTAAGATGTAGGGCATGCTCTTCTTCATTTTTAGAGAAAACCTGAATATCGTCTACAAAGACTACCACAAACTTGTTTAGAAACTCCCTAAACACCCTACTCATTAAGTCAACAAAGTATGTGGGTGCATTCGTCAAACCGAAAGGCATGACGAGCCACTCAAAGAAACCATCAGGAGTTCTAAAGGCAGTCTTATCGATGTTATCTTCAGCCACCCTTAGCTGATGAAACCTTGTAGCTAAATCCAGTTGCGAGAAAACTAAAGCACCCACCAACTGATCGAATAAATCGTCTATCCTCGGCAATGGGTGCCTGTTCTTCTTTGTTAGCTTATTCAGCTCTCTATAGTCCACGCACAATCTAAGTGAACCATCAACTTTTGTAGCAAAAACGAATGGAGCACCCCACTCCGAAATACTTCTTCTTATAAACCCCTTCTCAAGCAATTCTTTCACTTGCTTACTGAGTTCTCTTCTCTCTCTCGGAGCCATGTGGTGCACTGGTAATGCAACTGGATTTGCATTATCTACTAGATATATTCTAAAGTCTATCTCGTGCCTCGGGGGTAAACCTCGAACTTCGTCGAAGACGTCACTATATTCACCGACCACACGAACAGATTTCAAATCATCATCGGATGCGTCTAGGGATTCTAGGTAGCTAAGAATTACCGAACCTCTAGGGTCACAAGAAATATTAAGGGTCTTTCCACAACGAGTCAACAATCTAACTATCTTTCTTTCACAATCTAGGATGGCACCGTATCTAGTTAGCCAATCCATACCTAGAATCAAGCCGTAGCCCATGAAGCCAAGAACAAAGGTGTTGCATTCAAACCTAATGCCCAAGATAGACACTCTTAAATCCCAACAAATCATAGAAAGATGAGCCGAACCACCAATAGGATTTGAGACTACTATGGGATCCGTAACTAGACTAGTATTTAGGTGCAGTGTTTCAACTAACAAAGCAGATACAAATGAGCGTGAAGCGCCAGAGTCAAACAAAGTACGAACAGGATGATCAAACAGAAAAACTAAACTTTCAATGGAAATGTTTCTACCTCTCTCCTGTCCTGGTGCCATGAGAGCCTGAATCTGCCCTCTCGCCTGCCCTGGTGCCATGAGAGCCAGAAGCTGCCCTCCAGAAGTTCTTCGTCCTTGCCCCTGTTTCTTTGGGAAGTCCTTAACTAGATGACCTGCCTCTCCACAGTGGAAACAACCAGTCTTCTTCTTTTTCCTACAGTCTTTGCTCAGATGGCCTGGTGTCCCACAATTAACGCACTTCTCCTTTCCTTTTCCATTACTGTTCTTCCCGCCTTTCTTGTTTTGCTGTTGTGGCTTCTTCTGGTCTCCTTTCTTCTCCGGTGCCTTATTAGCATTCGCAACTTTCTCTTCCTCATGCATAAGCGCCATGTCAACCAGTTTCTCAAAGGTAGCCCCCATCGGAATGTGGGTCATCGCCAACCCATGTAGCGGCTCATTCAAACCTTTAACGAACCTTAGGGCCTTCTTCTCAGGTGTATTTACCGATTCCAAGCCAAATCTCGCCAACTGATTGAACTTGTTGACGTACTCCTTTACTGGTAAATCCCCTTGCTTCAACGCCAAGAATCTTTCCATATATAAATTATATTCTGCTCGTGAGAGAAACTTCATTTCGAACCTATGCTTGAAATACATCCATGTCTCCACCGGACGCTCTCCGTTCGTGACCTCCCATCAAAACGAGGCTTCGTCTTTCATTAACTAAGCAGCCAATTGGACCTTCCTTCCATCTTCTACTTCGAAAATACCAAATAGATCTTCCACCTCCTTAAGCCAATTTCGAGCTTCAACAAACGTCTCTGATCCGTGAAAAGGTTTCCCGCCCATTACCTTAAAATCTTTGCATATCTTTGCAAAAGTATCAACACGGGGAGGAGGAGGAGGAGGAGCATTTGCTGGGCCTGCGACATTGGCCCTAGCTTCCAGATACCTCCTAAACCATCCTGGTATCGGTATCCCCTCGGGTATCTCGGGAATTCCAGACATGCTGAAAAGAAAATGAAGAGATTCAAAACGGAGAATTCGGAAGAAAGATATATGGCTCTTGGGGGTTATGTATTTTAAACAAACTTTTCTCTTGAAAATACTTTCCTTAAACCATACTTTTAAAAGTATTTCTTTATAAAATGCTTTTCGAAAAATAGTTTTTTCAAAATTCATATCGGGTCTGGTAACCTTCAGCTCTGATACCACGTGTAACACCCCACGTCCATTAATGTCACTCACAAAGGGAATGCATTAACTTCCATGGAGCGTAGTTAGTGTATAGAACAGAATATAACAAGACAGATATAAATAATGGTACTTGAAAATTTTAAAACAACTTTTATTGCAACGGAGAAATAGTTTGATTACAACAACTTCATAAACTAAGTACACTTAATATCCATCTTGATAAATTGTTTCAGAGTACATAAAATAAAAGCATAAACCCCAACCTAAGTAGCCATAAAAGAGATGAGATGAACTTTACTTTCAGCAATCCAAGCACTTCCAAAAGAGAGAGAAAGAGAACCGAGATCAAGCTCCACTAGTACTAGTCCTACCCTGAAAACCTGGGGGGGAGGGGAGGAAGAAAAGAGGCAAAAACAAGGGGGTCAGACATAAAGTCTGGTGAGTATAATAACTTTAACAATATAATTATTAAAGTAACTAGGATAAGGCATAAACTGGTAAGATAAGATATGACCATGAAACAAGTGGGCATGACAAAGCAAATAAGAGGAATATTCTGGCATTAATCTCGTTCTTAATCACTATAGGATAATTACTATACTGCACCACCACTAGTCACCCTAAAAGTTGATCCCGTCTACAGAACTTAATAATGATAATGGTAGTTTCGTGTACCCCTAGCTGCCTTCATAGGTGTCATTTTCCCCTATCTCCATTAGTTGTACCCACTACCCCCTTTCGATCGGCTCCCTAACTCGTAGATACCCGTGATGGTCCCACAGTGGGGTGTATCACTCCCCAAAGTGACAACCCGATACCACCAAAGATGCACGGCTTATATCTACACGATGCAACAACGTCTTACCTACCAGTAAGCGTGTCTCGTCCTCGACTTGGGTCGAGCTCACAAAGATACTTAATGGGTTACTGGTTTGAAAAGGGTCCCCATGCTTGACACAAGCCTTCCACCTATGCTTGGTCCCCACTAAGGTTTCCCCACTTAACCCCATTCTTATTCATGTCTTCTTACATGTTTCACTCTTGGTTAAGTGCATCTAATCGTATTTCACATGCCACCCAAGGCACCCACTTAATTTCACATACCACCCAAGGCACCCACTTAACCCCCCATGTCCCACCACATGTTTATCTGGTTAATTGTTACTTAATTCATTAGAACCGTAACCTTGTAAAGACCTCCCACATTAGGCTGACATTTGCAGTTGCTAGATTTGTCGGGCGGGTCCGGGCAGTCTTATACCGCAAACGAGCCTAACCTCGTGTGTTTACAATTGTTACGCATTTAATTCGTGCCTTCAACCTCTCACATTAGACTGGCATTTGTGGCTGCTGGATTTGCCGGGCGGGTTCGGGCAGTCTTACACCACAAAAGAGTCTAACCTCGTGTCTTAGACGGTTAATTATTACACATCTTTATTTAACCCCAAATTGGATTAATATTCCTATTCAAATTTGTCAATAAATTCCAAATTTATTTATGTCCATAATTGTCTCTTAAAATTATGTCCATAAATAGCAATTATGCCAATTAATGTCTCAAATTAATTATATGCCTTTTAAGGTCATTTTATGCCAATTCACAATTTATGTATATTCAATATTATCCCATCATCCGCACCCTATTCATACGTTTTCATATGACATATGTTAGACTCGCAAATAGTCTAACTTATAAAAAGAAAAACAACATCACATAACACATAAAATAGATCTAAGATTCATTATATAAGAATACATAGCCAATAACTTGCATATGAATTTTATTCAAACTAGCATATGTTACAAAAATAGCATAGGTAATGGGCATAAACTTGCATAACTTATGTACTGTTATAGATCCAAACATAAAGGTGTGAACTTGCATATGGATCTAAACATAAAGATGTAAACTTGCGTATAGATCTAAACATAAAGATGTAAACTTGCATATAGATCTAAACATAAAGATGTAAACTTGCATATGGGTCTAAACATAAATATGTAAACTTGCATATGGATCTAGACATAAAGGTTAATGTCACATAAACTAGCATATGCATATACATCTCTCACATATATTTTAACAACCCAAACTTGCATAAGATTCATACAGGAATATATGATCCAATCATCACAAACTTGCATAAGATATATGATTCAACTTGCATAAAATTCACATAAGGACTAACATATGATCCAACTTGCATAAGACTAACATATGATTCAAAACCACAAACATACATATAATTTACATCACATGATTCAAAATCATATTCTCATAATCCCAATTATATCTTATCATAATTAAATTAATTAATTAATTTGTGAAAGTTATCATACTCACAATTAAAAAGAATAGTCTTGCCTTTCTGGGATCTGTATTCTGAAACTGAATTGCTCGCCTTTGATGTAGACTAATCGTTATTTAGATTTGATTTGACTTTGATTCAAGCTTCTATCTTGCTTTAGGGTTGAAAGTGTATGGCGGCTACTCTAGGTTCTCCATTGACGGCATGGCGGCTCTTGTTATGAATTAATGTGATTAGGGTTAGGGGTTTAGGAGTGTTTTTATAGAAGTTTAATTTAATAAGAGCCATCGGATTAACCTAGGGATAACCAGAACCATCAGGACCACTCAGATGCCACATCAGCCCTTAGGGCGAATCGAGCCACGGGTTGACAGTCAAACACCCTGGATCGACCCCTAGTCGACCCAGCAGGATCGTGTCGACTCCAAAAATGGTGCGGTTCGGCTATTCCCCCTCCTGATTCGTTGTTTTGAATTATATATATATATATATCTATATATATTTCTCTCATGCGCATACAAACTTCTAGACTTAATAACGTCTTCATAAGTTATCCGTTTTATGCAAAACAAATGTCTATCTTGACCAAAATTTTGAGAAGAACATAATAGCGCAACCCATTTCACTTAATTCTTCTTCTAAAAATTAAGTATACTTTAATTTGTGAATTTTAATGTTATAAAATTACGGGTTGTTACAAAATTCCTCGAATACAAGGCCAAGGACTCAATAGAAAAATATTTCAATAAAGGTAGATTCAGAAATTTAACGAAGTAACGAATGGATATACCTCATGATTATATTAAATTGATACGACATACTAACGTGAACTTCTCCCATTTTGGATCGAGCAATGGTCTTAACCGGAATTACCAACGAAACCAAAAACCCAAAATCGTGACTATCTCAGTTGTAACTAGATTTTATTATATTATTTTCCAATCTCCAAGCTCGAATTATCGGAATCCACCATATGTCATCCTCATGCTCTTAAATATGAAATTGCCAACGTACAATGGGGTAAAGAAGAATTGGCTAGAAACCCGAACTCACATATTTCAACTCTTTGTCGCTACAAGCCCATTTTATAAAATTAGGCCTATGACTAATTCATCGTCAAAATAAATTTAAGTCGAGTAAGAAAAACGAAGAAAAACAGAAAAGATAATCAAATTACGTTCTCTCACGAGTCCTAATTTAACTAATTCCTCTGGTAGTTTAACCTAGGCTCTAATACCAAATGTAATGCCTCACACTTTTCTATGCCCAAATTTCGACAAAATCGAAACTTGAATGCATCCAAGCATGGAGCGTGTAAACCTGGCACCTGCAACAAATGAGCACGAGCATAATCAGAGTGTGATAAAGAAAACTCAACGGAAATAGAATAGGATAGATTAGCATTATCTCAAGTAACTACCTTTTTTTTTAAAGTAAACCACTTTACCAATGCCGAGCATGAGAGAGAATGAGAACCGAAAGCCAAACTTAAACACCTATGAGGACCCGACCTTCTCTAAAAAATATGGGTGATTGTAATAAGGAGGGGGGTCAGAAAAATAATATTCTGGTGAACAAGAAATGTACAACACAGATTATAATACACAGAAGTATCCCGTTTGGTTCAACCTAAGATGTATGCCTATCAAGGCTAGTAATTCTAGCCTAACCTTGTATATGTTTATGCACGACTCTACTACTCTTCCCAAAGTAGTAATCCCAAGTATGATACCGAGATAGAACATTTACGCATGTATTTAGGTAGCCTTTATACCAGAACATGGCTGCTTATTTAATCGAGAGTGGACCCCTAATTACGGGGTATATATATATCCATTTGTTCATTCTTTGTTATTTAATGTCTCACTATTAGTAATAGATTAAGTGGATTACCCTTATCACTTAAGATCCTAGGCGGACCTATTGGTCACTTATTATTCCTTGATAATATATTCAACGTTAACATAAACTAGAGGGCACTAGCTACGGGGCCCTACTAGTTAAGGCTTTCGTCATTCACACATATACCCTTGCCCCATGTAAGGTGAGAGATGGTATTTTGTCGCTCGCTATGCCATCTAGATGATATTGTTGGATAACCTCCTTAGTCGCTTACTACTTCACGTACGATAGGTAGCCATACCTGACACTTTAAGTTTCCAAGTTTGGGTAGACTCCACACACTCACGCCATTTAAGACACCTAAACTGAAAGACCTACTCCCAGGTGGACTCTTCAAACCCAGCCTCTTAAGACCTAGGAAGCGGACTATAGTGAAGTTTAATAAGTTCGTACCCCATTAGCCTTTAATACCTTTACCTATTGGAATAAAGTGGGATACGTCATTATGTACTTTCCGTTTAGTTCCTCTTCACGGATATACTATACGCGCATGATTTATCGTCACGGGTTCCTATGGTTACCCTACTAAGTCCAACTCTAACTTCTAATTATAAGTTCTAATATAAATAAGGAAAGTTACATCCTCGTTACCCTAGGATATCTATTTGATTATTTCCCTAATTAGACTTAGTACTTAAACAATCAATACTCATATATCCCCTTTTTATTTCATTTATTTCTGTTCATAAATTGATTGCCGTTTATAACCATAACGGTCATATTTTCCTAAGGCAAATCATAAAATTCCTAATTTTCTTTTTATTACCATTTATTATAACTAATGTCATTTATGAGCCTAACGATCATAGTTTTCTTAAGGCATTAATTCACAATGGATATCCTTATCTTATCAGTCCCAAAGTATATATTTGTTGTACCCAACAGACATTACTATTCTTATTTATTTATTTATTTATTGTATGTTACATGTGTGTGTGTGTGCACCAGACCTCTCACATTAAGTTGATCACATGTGGATGTTGGATTTTTAGGTCTGTTCCGGGCAAACTTCTACCACAAATTGAACTTAACCTCATGTCTTAGTACAGTTATATTTACACACTAGATCGCTCACATTAAGATGACGATCTGTGGATGCTGGATTTGCTAGTCGGTTCCAAACAGACTTCTGCCACAAGTTGAGCCTAATCTCGTGTCTAGATGCATTTTAAATAAATTCCCTAATTAGGGTTTACAACATTAATTCTAATATATCTTAGGAATTGTAACAATTTTACTTAATTACCCTATTAAGTTTACTTTCCCAAAAATCGTTGCTTACAATGGTTATTTATTTATTTGTGGTCCTATTTACAACAACCAATCACATTAATTGGTACAATGGTCACCACAAATATATTAATTTAATATGGATTACATTTACATGTATAATTCCATAATCGAATACCGCTCAAACATCAATACAATGTATATTTCGCTATTTACGTAAATTTGGACGGATGATATATATATATGTGTGTGTGTGTGTGTGTGTGTGTGCTGTTAACGAAGTTATCTTTCTTTATTATTTATTTATTTAAATTTAATGATTTGGTTTAATTAATAACCAAACATTCCTTTTTGCATTCAATCTTGTCAGGTTCCAAATCTTACAAAAAGACCGTTAACTATAATTATTGTAAATTATGCCTGATTAATGGAATTGACATATTTTCAAATCACAAGAAACATATGTTAATGTATATTTTGGAATATGTGATGCAAATTATGCACAAATATGTATATTTATACGTAAATTTGTACAACTTTTCCCTTTTGAAAACCTTTTTTCATGATTTGTGAACTCAAAATAATGTCTTTTTTTATAAAAGAGGAAAACGACATATTTACAACAACTAAACCAAAACCTCAACAACATTGAACACAAATAGGCATGTATCTTTTAAATTAATAATGCATAATTCACCGCTATATCTTCTTAATCTAAATTACAAAATTTTCTATTTAACACTGAAACTAGAGACTTGGAATAAAACTACATCTAAATAGTGTTATTAGGACTGATTTCCATATCTTCAGTGTTTTACAACAAACTACAATATAATATCCAACATAATTATAGGCAATATGCATGAACAATTTAAACAAACCTACAATTTATATTATTCCTAACCACAATTCACAATTTCCAAGTTTTGACAATATTTATTAGCAGATCTGATAGACGCCAATTCAAATTCAATAATATTATGAATAGATCTGATGATAACAGGTATATATTTTGAGACCTAGTACAAACGAGATAAATAGGCTATTACAACTTTGTATATGAATTTCCCACTCACCTAAATGCATCCAAATCTGAATAATCTTTTAGGCCTACAATTCCCAAATTCTTACGGATGTATAATAAATCTGAAAATGGGATACTTTCAGATCTGTAGACATGCAAGAAAATAGGAAAAGAGGGGAGAATCTGATGTAGAACCGCTTTAGACGTCAATTCATACTCTTTTCCATTGGATCTAATAATCCCTTTTATTTGTATTTGATTAATTTTATATGTATATATTTTTAATTAAGAAATTTGATTGGAAAAGAAAGGGAAATGGCAGAGCTTCGCTACTGCCTACAGATTTGTGTGGAAAAGAGTGAGGTCTTACCCTTTATTTATAGGAGTGGAATTAGCCATGAACCGTTAGATTTATTTTAACAAACATCCATCTGTTTATATAATATATTATATAAAACTTTACCCACTTAACCTAGCCGTCGTAGGGCATTTCAGACCCGAAGCGGTCGACCGCTCCTCTGAGGGTGTCGACCGACCTTTGGTCAATTCGCCCAGTGAGGGCTGCTTATATATGAGAGGATATATTATGGTTATTATATTTATTTATTTCCGTCCGTTTTTCGTTTTTCGTTCGTAACTTTTTCATACGGACTCCGTTCGCGAAACTACAAACATGAAAGTTGACCAGAATTCCGAGACGGACACATTGGTTAAAGTTTCATGGTCAAATTCCATCATTTGCAGAAATTCATATTTTTAGATTCTAATAATTAATTCTTATTGTCAAAATTCCGGGTTGTTACAGTGCATGCTCTTGAGATTCGTTTGTCCCTGTGGATAATGATAAATAATGGATACCGCACAATCAAAATATGATGACAAACGACCTGAATACCTGAGGCAAATAAACACGCAAACAAATTTGTTTATTTTGCAAATTTAAATTTGTTTATTTTCAGATTACTTCTTTAGTTGTTTATTGTATAGGTAAACAAGAGATAGAGTAAAGGAGGAGCTGGACTAGAAATGTGGAACAAATACAAAGACAAGCAGTGTCCTGAGTGCTTGAGCGTATGTAGTGAGGTGTGAAAGTGACTTGTATTATAGAGAGATACAAAATATTATACTATTTATATTGAATAAAATATTGTTTGAATCATTTAAATTTTGTGCAATAGTATTGTTATTTAATATCAATATATATTATTATATGAGACGCAAAACAGTATAGTATACGAACACATAAGAAATATGCTCTGCATTGTGGGACCCACAAGGTGTGGACCCAAACAAATTCAGAAAGTTAATAATTATAGCAACGTTTTTGGAATGTTGCTAGAGACTCCTATGGATGTTGCTATAGACCGAAATAGGGTTTTATTGCAACAATATTTCTTATGTTGCCTTAGATAGTCAAAATGTTGCCTTTGAGGTTTAAGGCAACGACAAAAATTGCAACACAAAAAAAGTGTAGCCAAAGACCTATGGCAACATTTTCCGGGCTTGACCCAACATATTTTTATGTTGTAGAAGGCCACTTATGGCGTAATGACATTGACTTCCTAAGGACTTGACATAGATGCATGCAGGAGAAAGAACCACAACGTCAAACAAATAGCATATCAGCATAACAAGGTAAGCCATGACATCTGACCGTATCAAAGGTTAGATTATGAGATAAGTAGGAAAAGATCATCCAATGTCCAGATCCAGCAAATTGAGAGACCAAAGCCTTCATCATGCTTACCGAGATAAGGAGCAATGGGACAATGTTACCAGCCCACAAAGAAACTCACAACCTACTCCAATCCAAGCATCAAAGTAGCAGGCAAATTCTCCAAGTTCCAAAAGGGTAAGATCCTTAATCTCCGCAGCCTATAAACTAACAATACAAACCAAAACGAAAACCAACAGAACTAACCAACAAGACAATGACCTAGAACTCATTGAATATCATAATATACATAATGAACCAACACAACCAGATGCACAATCCAGAATGCAATGCAAAAACATCAAAAGCTCTCCAAGCTAGAGACAGAGCAACCCACCCCAACGCCAAATCGGAAAATAGTTAAAGCAACACATACCAAACATAGAATCGATGAGTCGTGAATCACCACACAGACTAAGAAGTTACTACGAACCAGGAAGCTCCGTATCGGTGCCGTAACCTACAGTTCCCTACAAGTCGAAACCACCAACAAGTGAAAGGCAGTACCAACAGATACCAAGACAACACCAACCACAAACCTAAGTCGACCCCTCCACCTGACAAGGGTCAGACGAACAACGAACATAAGAACACTCAGCAGCGTGTAGTGCCAACTCATTGAGAAACCTAGTGATGTATATTATTGGGAAAAAATCGATTGCGTTCACAATGCAGATCTGAGGCGGTAGGGTTAATACAAAATACTTGGACTCGATGAGGCCACCACACATGGGATAAGGAGGGAAGGTTCGAGATAGTTAGATGTGAGGATATAGACGAGGAGAGGATCGGGTTAAATAAGGGAAATTGGAGAACGAAGAGCATTTTAACACCCACGCAGGCGAAAGCCCAGGAACGGAGAAAAGGGAAAAAGTGGAGCAGAATCATTTTTGGAGGAGGATAAAATGGAAGAAAAGAAAGGAAATTGGAGAACGAGAGATGAAGAAGGAGAAGGTTTCCTAACGCCATTAACAAGTGTTAAAAAACTCGAGCCGCTTTGAAAATTTTGGCAAGTCCACCGGTTTTTAAAGTGACCGCAAACACTTTTTATTATAACAAATAATAAATACATTACTATAGAAGACATACAAAATGACTATCTACTTCGGTTTTTAACGCAGAGAGCAAATTGACTTAGTTACATAGCTATCTAACAAAGTAGAAGAAATTACATAGTTAATTACATAGCTTATAGAATAAAAACAAAGTACAACAAACACGTACAAAGTACTACAATCTGCTACTCCAAGTTACAAAAATGCACAGTGTAGGTAAGAACTGGGATGGGAAAGGACACAACAACCTGCACCCAAGATTTCCAATCTTTCTAACACATGTGGTAAATCAAGCACAATAGCCGACTTGATGGACCAATTTTCTAAAATGTGGCATGGTCGTCACCTAGAAGAACATCCACAATTTTGAGACAATCTGACATTACAACCTTAAAACCATGATCTGACAAGTAACATTGCAAGTAGCCGAGGCTATCACAAAACATGGCATGCCAAATAAGGGGATGTCGAAAGGTTCCCCGTCCAAACTCCAGCAGTCGCAAGCAAGAGTTTAGCCATGTTGCCAAGAGAAGAGACAGCGGGCATAAGAACACAGGATGTCGCCTGAAAATAGCATCCAAGAACAGAAAAAACCAAACTCCATTTACCCAAGGAAAATCTATTCACACACTACAAATTATACACAGACCAAAACATACTTTATAAATAGATTTTCCGATATATATATATATATATATATATATATATATATATATATATATATATATATATATATATATATATATAGGAGCGGCTATTGGAACACAGAATTAAACACAGAATTAAAGACACAAAATTTGGACCGTAGGATTTGTTTGTCTTTATATGTGAGGTGGAATTCAGGGGGAGATCTTGTGTCTAAATTTGTGTCAATATTTTGTATCCATATAGACTTTCCCTATATATATATATATATATATATATATATATATATATATATATATATATATATATATATATATATGGCAATTTGAATACAAAATTAGACACAGACTTAGAGACACAAAGCCTCAACCATTGGATTTTTTTGTCTTTACGTGGAGATGTGTAATTCATGGGGTGATCCAATGGTGGAGATTAGTTGTGTCACCAATTGTGTTTAAATTTTTTGTCTCAATAGACTTTTCATATATATATATATATATATATATATACACACACACACGCGCGCGCGCGCGCGCACAAAATCTTAAAAGAAAAGGTAAATGCATTTGCATAAACTTGGAATAATCAAATAATGAATACAGAATTACATATAGAGCATCAAACAATCTTTACAAAAATAAAAAATGGTAGGAATATATATTTGAAAAATCATCATCGTTGAAAGTCGAAGGTGTGGTAATAATATTTCAAACTTTTCCAAATAGATGTAAAATCAATAATTGTCATGAATATGATTCAAACTTGAAATCTCATATGTATATAAATATAATGGAAATCCATGCACGTACACAAGTAAGTGTTATGATGATCATTTATCTAGGTAGTTTTAGTTGATATTCCCCTTTTGGACCATTTAGATTCATGTTTGAAACAGAAATTCTCTCGTCTTTTTGAGCTTACACATAATATTTGTATATATACAAAATAATCGCTTACAAGAGGAATTATGACGGAAAATTGAATATGCTTTTGCATTACACATAAAATTAGTCATTTGTATGACGGAAAATTATACAGTCATGGCTTTGTTTAATGTTCAATTTTGAATACATAATCTCACTCGCTTGTTAGAGGAACATAAGAATCATCTAGAATTAACATATAACGTGTACAATCCCATTTACTTCTCGTAATATCAATTTGGAAAGGAGGAAGTCCATGATGCTGAGGATTTGGTCCTCCTGGGCTCAACCTTTTAGACTCATACGATATTGTATTCGCCTTCTCATTTTCCACTTTGTTATCATTTGACTTTGCAATAGATCCTTCGTATAATCTATTTTCATGTTGAATACGAGATTCCGAGTATGGTACCATGACCGTTGATACTATCAAAATGAAGAATAATAAAGCATGATAGCCAGGAGACATTGGATGGTGGGATTTTTGAGTAGAATGTGATCAAGAGTTTATGCATTAGAAGCCCGGTTCATATAGTAGCTCCTAATTGCAATGGATAGTGGATTGTATATGATATTGTTCTTTTAACTAAACGGTTTTTCTTGTCTTTTCGAGAAGACTATTAGCGAAATATAATATGAAATGATTTTGGCACTAGGCATAGAAATTTAAGTTATCTATTTTTCTTTTGCCAACCCCATTCACGTTAGTGCAATTTAATGGCTAGCCAAGGTAGGCCATGCATGCATTTACATTTCAGCATCAATGTTGCATGTCCACTAAGAATTACCCTTTGATTATTAGTTGACCGTCCTTTTTAAATATTTAAATATTGACCAACGTTCTTTTGTACGCAGTCCTGATTCGTGAATGGCTGATTTGTAGAAATTTATTCAGAATTGTTGATGATATGGTAATGTACGAATCGTAGGAGTTATATTCTTATTATCATTGAACTTTAAAACAGAATGCAAGGTTGAGATATAACATGCTAGTTGTAACACGACCAAGGGAATAAAGAACAGAATTTAAATTAAACATTTGCACTAGCTCAGTGTACTCTTTTGAGTCTGAAGATTAGTTATTCTATAGGCTTTCATTTTAATTTGCAACTGTAAGATGCAACCGAACAACAGAGTCAATTTGACGTTCAAGGCTATTGAAGTAAATTGCCTCTCTAAATGCTAGTAGACATAGGAATACGACTATAACGGTTTATTTTATTCACCAAATCAGTTTGTGGGTTTCTTAGTTCATGTTCATCGCTATTTTTTTACCATTACTTTGTTTTGTCCATATTCGTTTGTTTGTCAACGTCCATTACGAAGATAAATACTGGTGCGGTAGAACATATTTGTTTGTCATATTCAGTAAGAACAAACATTTCTGTGAGCTCTAGTCCTAGAATGCGGTACAGAATCATTATTAAATAATCGCTTTGTTAAGCAAACATTGTATTAGCTAATCAACACACATCATTCAACTTTATACTGGGTCTATTGATCAGTACAAGATCTTACAAGATACAAAAACTGCAGAATTTAATGATGCCTGAGAGTAATTTTGAATCTTCTAATGCACAAGCTATGCATACAAGCATATATATGATTACTCAAAAATATTTATTCTACTGAAATGCTGGAGCGTGCTTAGTAGAATCAGATACTGAATATCTCTTCTAGAAATTAAGCTGGATACTGAATATTAGGAGAAAAAGAAAGAAAAAAAAATTGCATACTTCAGAACTTCTTGACCAGCAGGGTGGCAGCGAACTTCTGAACAGTGGAAAAGAATGTATTAACTGAAGAAACATATATCATTATATGTAAGTGCGTAAATTTGATTCTTAAAAGGATATCTTCTCATCCAGACGTTGATATTTCTGCTTTAACTGCTTATTACTATTATTGCCCGCTGCAACCCGAAAAAGAAGATTTTTAGCTTCTTCTTGCTGTTTTATCAACCGGCCACTTACCTTCAAAATACAAACAGAAGTTGGTTAAAGTTCAGTATTGACTGCATATCTCTTGAGTATGAACTAAGAATTTTATAATGAAACAATAGGCAAGAGATAAATTATTACTATTATTATTTCTGAATCCATGCACGACCTTCTGAATGTGCAAAAAATGAAATAGAGATTTTTGATATAACACACGGAAAATGAAAGCAAGCATAATGGTCAGTCTATTCGAGATCGAGAAGAGCAAAAACTGGCACTTGAATACAAGAAATATGAAAATTGTGGATGGGAACTCAACCATAGGAATGCATATCTAGTATAACACTGAGATTTGTATGTCATTATAATTTATACCGCATAGAATTATCAAATTATCCCAACTCAAATTAAAAATCAGGGACTATCGGTATGGATATGGACAATGTGGTCTTCTTTTGGTGTATTAAAGTTAAGCATCCATGTTAACATCAAGAACGATATTGCAAAAGGAAAGGAGAATACTGCATTATGTTTCTATAGTATTAAAACTATGAACAAAGTTTTTATGACAAAATCACTTCGAGTGAAATTATTAGTGACTAAAAACATTATAGGCATGAACAAAGACAAAAATGAGAGCTATGTAACTTCAAAATTTTATAAGTGCACTAGAACAATTATAAGTGTCATAATGAAACTCTATTATCACAATTTCTACTGTGAATGCACATGACGTGAATAAACAGATAGTACAATACTCACATCTTCAAGTTTATTCCTGTAGAATTCAGCTTTTATCGTTGTTTCATCTTTCTCGTACGGTTCAAGACGTTCAATTCCTGTTGTAATGCCTCCTAATTCTGGAGTAAGGGTTGAGTTCAAATTGTTAACACACTCTTCAACATTTTCTTCAAAATTTTCAGCAGCAGGAACCTACAAATTTGTGAAAAAACAGATCAAATTGCCTGAATTAAATAATGGCACATCTTTTGTAATAAGTTGAATTCAGTGTAATCTACCATTGCACTTTGAGTTGTGGGGAAAACATTAATATGTTTTCTGCAAAAATTGATAAAGCATTTAAACAAAACCTGAAAGGTGAACTTATGAAAATGATACCAAGATATCATAAGAATACCTTTCAGCGGGTGATTCCATGACACGCTTTAAAGGATTTAACTTTGCAGGGTCCTGAAACAGAACATGGTCTAGAACTCGTAAATGGCAATGCCGGCTTATTCTAACAATATTGCTTTCTAACCGGTACAGTTAAACTCCTAAAATAATCAAGCTCCCTGTGGTCTGTAATGTATGTTTACTTTTTAGATCTTATAAAAGGGGAAACTAATTCTTCTGTATTAATCAGTTTTTAATTTGATTCAATGTCCCTATATTTTGCCTCGGATATGTGACAATTCAACTAAGAGCATGTTAGGAAACTCCTTATAAGTCGTTCGTCAAAGTTACAGACTGCCTATTTGAATCGTAGTCTTTAGAAACTCATTGTAACCAGATTGCAAAAGTAGATATTAAAGAAACAACTCTTGTAAGCTTATGACTTATAAAAGAATTTTATAAGTAATGTTAACTTAACAAATGGTTAAAATAGCCTCATGTTTCCAACCAAGTTACGAAAAGATAATGTCATTAATTTAAATTCACGGTAGTCCAATTTTGTAATCTATTATACATCCATTACTTAAAGGCCATAGCAGTCAAACACCATATTTAACTCAAAAGTAAAACTACATCCAAACGCTTTTACTTGTAATTTACCATTCAAAACAACATAAAAAATACTATTTAAAAATTGCAAGGAGATTCAAAATATATTGTTACCAAACTCTGGGTAGATAAAAGATAAATTTAGAGACTTAATCAATCTGGAAAATTAGATTTTGAAGAAAATATTATTTTGATTAAAGATGAAATAAATCATAATTACTATTTTGATTTTATTTCCTTACAGAAGGTCCTGTCCCTTTTCAACGTCATATGACATGGATTTGTATGTAGGAAAACCACACAAGAACCACAAATGCTTCAGGGGCCATAAGGGTATACAAAAGAGGCATAAATAAACTAATCAGAAACGAAAATGTCACCATGGCAACTAGTAGGAAACAAAAGCGTTTTGAAAAGAGTGATGTTAAATAAAATATAATTAATTCTATCCTATCTTGAAAATACCACATCGTTTCTAATATCCTCCTATTAATACCTTAGACACACCACAATCCTTAATAACTCTAATTCGAAAATGAAAAGACGCCACAGAAATTATCATGGCACTGTAACGAGGACAAAGCAAATGAATATATATTACAAGTCTACTTTTTTCCACCTACACCGTAATCATGTGTTTAAACTTGTCAAGACTTTCAAATTATCAAAATAACAACAACAACAACAACAATTATTATTATTATTATTATAACCTCAATGATAAAAGGCTAATACTATTTAAACCCGATGAATTGCTGAGTTCACCCAGCGAATTTAATGACCAAACGCCCCTGTTTTGTTATGTTATTTTTTCCAGCATACCCCGTAGAGCCCCTACGAGATGCTTTTAGGGCATCTCGTAGGAGATCTATGAGGGGTGCTTCAAGGAACCTCGTAGGGGCTCTACGAGGTGCCATTACGACACCACGTAGAGCTCCTACGAAAGAGGGTAAAATTGGATTTTATTTTTAATATTACATGGGTGAACTCAATAAAAGTGGAGTTCCTTCCTTTTTTAGGTTTTTTTGGATGAACTTAGCAAAACCATGAATTTAAATAGAATTACCCATAATAAAATTATTCAATTTTGTTGTTTACTTTTGTATTAAGAATAGTGACATGGCGAAAGTAAATATATAGTTACATTTGTGCAAAACAACATAAGATATTTACAATTTGTAAAAAAATCAAACCATGACCAACTTTTAAGTAATGATGAAATTTAGAAGAAAAGGCCCAAAAAAGAGGTTATGCAATATACTTGAAATTCATTAGAAAGTGAAATCCACTGTCCAGAAATTTTTTGATTTTGTGAAGTTGACTGAGTGAATTATCAATTTTTTTGGATGATGCTAGAACGACCGAAGGAAAAGTGGTAAAAAAAATCGGATCTGTGAATGGACGTGGAGGAACTCACCGGGTCAGATATTGCAAGGACGTGGATTGCTTCCGTATGAAACCGCTTTTGAATTCCCGGTTGAAGCAGCAATTTCGTTTTTCATTTACTATTGGAAGAATAGAAAGATGTAATAGGATTTTGATAGTGATATTTGAACGGGGATGCTAGTTGAACGGAAAACGTGTTTGGCTGTGAACAGGAAATTTGAACGAAGAATCTAAAAAGAGCGTTTTTAAAATTAGTGTGGTGCTAAGGGCACCCCAATTTCTTCTTCCTATTACCACAACTAAAAAATACACAAAATTTACCCTTCTACTATTCCTAATACCTCACATTAAAAAATAGGGGTTATCATCATTTATACTTATTTCTCCTTCTCAGCTTCAATTCGTCCGTTCTTTCTCTTTCAAAAACCCTAGACTGCCATGTTTTTTTGTTTCCGACGTGTTCATCCATCTTTTTCTTCACCGAATTCTGCGCTACTACAAGAATAAGTAGATGCAAATAAAAAAGTTGCGAATAAAGATCGAATTTAGAAAAATGGAGGAAGAAGTGAAGATGAATTTTGAAACCGTGAAAGGCAACGACGGTAAAGGAACGAATGAATTAAAGTTTTGGATTAGGGTTGAATACGTGATTATTTCGACAATCAATGGTTGAGTGAGAAATTAGAAAGATATCAATGTGGTATTAGTAAGCATACAAAATTTAACGTGTTTTAATTTTTTAGTTATGATAATAGAAAGAGAAAATTGAGGTGCCCTTAGCACCACACTAAAATTATAAATCGGTCAAATTCCGTTCAAACCAACTACATAACGCAAAGTACCTTGATTTGATCGCAGCACAGGAACTGCATCTCAACCAACCAGACTACACACGTTACTGAATTTAAAAATTAATAAAAATATAAAATTTATTTATTAACTTAACCCAGAGAATGGACCAAATGTTTTCACTCGTTTGATGGGCCATTTGCACCATTGTCATTTATGTGCGTCGTCAGACGTAATGAATTGAAACATGACAAACTAATACTAAACGCACTTACATAGATGTTTTGTTTAAGCGTTTGAAGGTATAAGGGTCAAGCTGGAATGATACAAAATGGTTCGAACTGAATTTGAACAAAAATGGAAAGGTTGGATATTACTTTGGCCTAGCTTCAAGCTAAAATGGGTTCCACTCTAGTGTTGCATATTATGTGACGACGGTCTGAACAAATCCTCATATTTTCCTGCATAGGGCACACGCATATGAGTTGGAACACACATTCTTGTAACAAAAAGAATCCCTGATTTTACGTGTCTACCAACTCATATTTGTGATTCACTCCTTCAATTTATTCCGTGATGTGAGACTATTTATTCAAACTGTGACTCCTACCTTAACAACATATGAGACAATTCTAACAGTCTCCTACTTGACTCGCATTCTACGAGTATCTTTCGAGAGCACTCTTTTACCTGCATTGCACAATCAGTAACTTTCGACTCTACTACCACTGTTATTAACGACGGTCGCAACATAGTCCCTCTTTGAATTTGGAACTTCAAAGTAAACCCTGCCTTCATTCCAGGTTTTTCTATTGGAACTCTAGGTTCTTGGATTAATCGTCTCTAATTCAGAGTTTGGGGTTCTTCTATGTTGATATGTTGGTAAATTAGATGATTGATCTACCTGTTTCTCATATGTTTTATTGATGATGTTAAATAGTTGTTTTATCGCTCATTAAGACTATTATTTGTCTCAAGGTTTTATATTTCCTTTTATTATCTTAGGATGTTCATTCACGTTGTGGATGAGCAGACTGAGTAGCAGGTAACATGTAGTAGATCTTGATGAAGACGATGGTACTGAGCAGAGACGAGATGGGGGCTTACGCATTAGTTTATTACTATACATATTATGTTGTTTTCTGCTGCTATTGTTTAGATGCTACTCCGAGTGAACTTGTAGTGAGGCTTCTTGTACAGATTCTGATGATGTAATCCAGTCTGGAGCGTGGATATTTTCAGGATGATATGAAGGTTTAAGATTCTACTCAACAAGGTTATTATGGCGACAAGTCGAGTCGAATCGATAGAGGTTCAACTAGTTGACTAGTCGGACTAGTCATAGACAAGTCGTAGACTAGTTGATAAATAAATAAATATTTATGTATATATGAATACATGATAATTGCAGTTCGTATTCCACTTCGGGTTACTTCTTCTCCAGGTCGTGTTGCACTTCATGATTTGCGGTCGATTTCGGGTTAATTAAGATGATATTCTAAGTACAGATAAATCGACTTCGGGTTAATTCTTCTCCAGTTCATATTTGACTTCGTGATTTCAGGTGAATTCTTCTCGATTTTGACTTCGACTTCACGATTTGGGGTCGATTTCTACTTCGATTTCGTGATTTAGGGTTCAAGTTGGTGATTAAGGCTCGACTTCGTGATTTAGGGTTCCAGATCGAGTTTGACTTTGTGATTTATGGTTCGAGCTCGACTAATGGCAAGTCAACTCTTCTAGTCGATGCTCCGATGTCGACTAATCGTCTAGTCGCCGACTAATCGCGACTAGTCGAGCACCGTAATAACACTGCTATTCAATGATGCTTCACTATTACTGCATGTTGTATATGTTCTATTATATTTTATCTCTGTGTTGTGAGTTATACGACAGGTTTCGCTTGTGTTATTATACCCTGATGATTATCCATAACTGTCTGGCACGTCTTTCAACGCATTATTCCTCTTGTTAAGTGCGGGAGTTATGGGCGGTCGTCACATTCTATGTGACTATTTTACCTCTGGATATCTTATTTCGATTATAACTTTTGATAAGAACCTAATTGGATGCTCCAACATGTTTCATTGTTCCAAAATGGTGGTTTCTCATTTCGTATAAAGGTCGTATACGAAAATCAAACAAGTGGTTAAAAAGTTATGATAGTTTTATGTTATCAAAATTGTTGGTCATAATTGAAGAATGATTACTGGCCTTAATTAAGTGGCTCATTAATCTAATTACCTTGACCTATGAATATGAACTGAATGGTACACATTTTTAACCAGCCCAAAATCCTAGATCTTCTCAAATTTTTGCTTAAATTCACTAGATTTCATCATAGATCGTCTTTAATTGCAAATTAAAGACCAGATCTCCATCCAAAGGTTAAATCTTATCAAGTAGCTTGAATTCTCATTCGATTTGTCGTTGTTCGAATCAGATCTAACCTAGATCTACTTGAACTGGTGAGTAGTTATGATCTCTCAATAGTTTATGATGAAGTATACACTAAAATTATGTGATTTTATCTAATAATTGTAATTTAAACATAAAATTGATAGGATCTAACTAGAATCTCATATTTAAACCCTAACTTAGCCTAAATAAGCATACGGTCTATGGATTTACTAGGTCCATTATCATATGTGCATATCATTCTATGTTTTAGAACAGACCTATGCTTTGAAATGATTAGTTGTTGGATTGCATGACATAACTGGATGAAATTGCATGAATTGTATCATTAATTAATCGTTATGATTGAATTGGATGTTATATTTGATTTGTTTGTTACTATCGTGCATGCTTAGGGTTTAGATCGAAGGTTGAAGCATGTTTAGGACTTAGATTTAAGATTGAAGCATACCAAAAGGAATGTTCGTTTGAATAGCACGAAAATTGGAGGATTAGCTCGGAAAAAGGCAGGAGTCATCAGGATGATTCGCACCAAAACTAGAGCTAAGTACCAGGTCGATACCAAGTCATAGGAATGAGTCGGCACCAACTCATGGGCAGGACTCAAGAGACTCTAATACTTAGTGAAGCTGATGTGCATGCCTTTTAAAAAATGTCTATGACTTTAGGCTGATAAATAAGCTAAGTATTGAAGGTTTGGACGACTCAACTTTTATGAATCGAACCATGATAATTATAAGAGAAGTCCAAAAAGCCACGAGTGATGAGTCAGAGTCAACGACATCAGGAATGGGCACATAAAAGACTAGAAGAAAGATCGGATGAAAAATGGCTAAGTACATGAGTCGTCGCTGACTCATAAGCGACTAACCCTAGGGTCGGCCCTGCATCGGTTGATTGTCATCAAACCAAAGTGATACAGAAAAGCATTAAACTCCGCTAGCAACGTTTCATTGTGTGGAAGATATATATTGTAGGTAGGCCTAAGATGTACAGTAATAAATAGAAAGGATATTAAGGTGTTGTCCGTAGTAAAAAAAATGGACCGTTAATGTTGGACGCATCCGACGCGTCTGATAACAACAGTTAATATTTTTTATCCTATAAAAGAAGCTGAAACCGCATTTCCTCTCATTCCAGCCGAACTTTCCTCTTCTCTATTTCCAAATTTTCAACCACGTTTGCGGTGTTTTTTTAGTTTTTTATTTCCTCCACTAACATGCTTATTTTATCATATCTACCATATGTATCTTTTTCAACTTTTATAAACGATGTTGAAATTGTTTTTTCAGTGTTATGGTGCACTCATCTGACTCCGCTTCTACTCCTTATTGGTCCTTGCCTATTGCAAATTGGATGCATGAACGCACTAAGGCATTCATTGACATATACGTCAATCACCTTAACCGAAAAGGAAGCACGAGCTCTTTTTATCAACTGTAGACACAAATTTCGACGAAAGACCTAATAACAGTTGAATCGAGACACAAATGAAGAACAATAGAACAAATTGAAACACCACTGCAGGAATTGTAACAGATTGCTAGAACTTCAAGGGAGTGGACGGGATATTCAGAATGGTTTCCTTGACGGGCCTGAGAAATGGTTAAATGTTGTTGCGCGGAGGTATCAGAAATTTAGAAAAAATGCTCCATAGAAATTTAGTGAGCAGATGAGATGTTTGGTGCCTGCATAGGAAATGACACTTGCCAATATCAGGTACAACTAGATGATTGGAGACACCGCACCCACTCGTCCCAAATGCCCATTCTACAACAAGCATGTGAGTTCAGACAAACCACAACTTTTTTTTTTTGTGCAGATAGATTGTTTCACTTTCACCGAGGCTCAACGTGTTGCTTTTCTCTTTTGTCTGTTATTACTACCGTTCAGAGGTGGGGGGATTACGAAGATATTTCGCATCGATCCCTCAATCTTGGATATGCTAAAGGCGCTATTTGAAAAAGAGTTGTTTGGCTATCTTAGTTATCTGTTGAATAGGTTCGCAGTCTTCGCTAGTAGTATATTTCTTGTTTGTTTGGTTCGCTAGTACATGAATTAAAAATGTATTGTTGTGATTGAATGAAATATCGAGTTTATTCTGACGTGTTTTATTTGAAATTATTAAATGCATATTACACAACAAAACGAACAATTAATTAACTATAAATCAATTAAATTAAAATACCCCACTCAAATGCTTAAATTTCCGACTTCAAACCGTAAATGCATACTCTGTTACTCTTCCAACTCCGTTTAAATATTACGCTTAAATACGTGCAAACACACCCTGACTGATTTAACTATCGGAACTCTACACGCTGGTGGTTAACTGATGCTTAGAAAAACTAGAAAATTGGGGATCTTCAAAACCTAAAAGAGGAAACAGCCTAAAACAATCAAAAACAGGGTTAAAAATTCAAAAAGGGAGCATATAAATATATGATATAACAAGAGCAAAATACCTCAAATATCTTTCGTTTCATAGGTACAGCAGATGAATCAATTTTCTCTGTAGCAGAGTCAATCCATGCTTTTTTTAGGGGCGACTTTGGACTGCACTCAGCAACCATAGCAATTTTTGTTCCTTTCGCTGTTCCAGATTTCAGCATCAGGCTGTTTAATTTTACCAAACTGCAACGCAAGTTTCATTAATGAAGAAAGCTATTCGGCTTCATTGCATGTGAATACATAGAAACCATTAGAGTTGACATCGAATTGTACCTTGTACTTAAGCTTGTCAAAGTGTTACTTTCTTTAGTATGGTCAGGTAAGTTGGAAGATCTAAATTTAACCCTGCAAAAACTCATTTAACAATAGTCCCTACTATAGTCTGTTTTACTTTAATTTGCATGGTTTAATTAAACTTTGTAACTGAAAATATCTAAGACATCGTACATCTACAAAGATGGGTTCAAGGTCACAATGTTTGCACAGAAGAAAGATGCAACCAATATAAGAATCCAGTTAGGTTTATTAGAGTAGGGAAAAGTTGACGTACTTTATATTGTTAAAATCTAATTTCGATATTTTTATTTGAAGTAAAATAAGTATATCGGACTCATAAATGCCTATACTCATCTTCTCATGGCATATGCAGCAAGAAGATGCTAACCGTATATCTCCAATAAATATTGAGAATTCATATATTTCCAATATTGATATAGATGCTAAAATTCTCTCATTAGAATTCAGTAAAAATGGTCATACTTCATGTCCAAAATTGTAAAGTTGATACAAAATAATTTTTGTTGTCCTGTGCAAATTATCCATTCTACTCAAGAAAACTACTAATACAGCAGAAGAATCTTGAGTGACAACTCATTTCAGAGGTATCAGTTAAAAAACAACATAAGGATAAGAACGCTATAGATACAGATATTTTTCTAGATACACGCAAGTCCTCAAAATCAAAGTCCTACGTGAAATACAAATATTATGCCTTCAATTGTTTATGATAAATACTTCTATTCAGTCTAAAACAGAATGCAATAAATAAATAAAATGATTAATAACGCTAAAATTAATTGGTATGAATGAATTCAAACAAGATTTCATGCTTGAATATTTTTACTAAAACAAAACATTAGAACTTATAGTCTTATATGTACTAACAAAGTTTACTGGTCAAGTTAGGGACACTGACAGTCACTCTTTGTATCGCCTCTCCTGTCCAGAACTGGTACATGCATAACAGATAATTGTATAGGAAACTAAAATTTTGAGTATACAGATCATACCGAGAAGTATCACTTTTTGCAACTGAAAGCCCTTTATCTGAAGAAATGTCATTTGGTTTCAGCATATTAATATTCTGCTTTGAAATAAATTCTTGGTTTCGTTTGAAGAGCCTGTAGCAGAAAGAAAGGCAGAGAAGATGCGATATGTGAAAAAGCAGTGGAGTGCTGCGCCCAGGATCGCGATATGAAACATGACAAACATGAGCAGAAGCAGATAGCAATATTCATTACCTACTATCGCGTAAAGGGGATAAAGTTGGGGCTTTAAGGTCTTTTATATCTGGAGAAGCTTCTTTATCGCTTACTGGTGTAGACTTTAGATATACATTTTGTCCTGGTTTGTCCGAAGCCTTGTAGTGTATAATAGCCATTGCTTTATCTTTCATTGACACCTTTAAAGAATTGGAATTACTGCACGCAAAATGCTTGAAATCGTAATGACTTTTTAGCTGCTGGACTGTCTAATTGAATCAGTGATGTGCTTGGTAACTTGGTATGACAGTTTTTAGACATTTTGACAATACCATTGGATATTAAATTTACTTGAAAGGTATTACGCCAGCTTTTTATTAAGCTTGTCTTTTAAACGCATAAAGTTGATTGATTTTGGGTTGTCAGATAAATATTATTCTTTAACTACTGAAATAGTGGTATCCAAGTTCAATGCCCTAATCTCCTGGTAAAAACCTTTGTTACAACAACCCTAATAACAGCCAGGAATAATCCAAACTGCAAGTTTCAATAATTGGTGATATATTATTGAACAGGCAAATTTGTCCTTGTGCCTAAAAACCTCTTACCCCCCCCCCCCCCCCCCAACAAAAAAAAAAGGTAAATAAGCATGAGGACAAATTTAATGAAAAGGACAAGAGGTTTGTATTTTAGTCTCAAAGACACTTTTTAGTGTAAATGAGGAAACGATAGTGACCCCCTGAATTCCTTGATTTACACTAATAAGTGTCCTTGAGACTAAAATCCAAACCTCTTGTCTTTTTCACTAAATTTGTCCTTGTGCCTAAAAACCCCCATTATGAAAGTATCACAGTTCAGTTGGAGCATTTATCATCCAATTCTTGCCGGAATTTACTTAAAGCAATAATTGTGGTATCCTGTAATACGATGATGAGACATCATAAATTATGTTATTCTTTCTGTATGAATAATCACAAACATTGCAAGAATATGTAGAAGCAATAGCATGGTTCTAGACACAAATTAGATAATTCAAGTATTAGTTGCTCAAACAAAAATTAAGCTAAAAGTATGGAACGGCCAAACCTATGTAGTGGCGGCTGATTGAAATCTCCATGAAGATCTTGATTATTCTCTGAAACATCCTTCGAAGAATCAATATGAGTTTTTAAGTGGTTCTGATTAGATTCACTAGGGTTTAATCCACTTAGCATTTCATTTTCTCCATCATTTGGTCTCGAATAAAAAGAATTGTCTGGGGTAGTGTTCCTGGAGTGTGAGCTACCAACAGTACTCATGCTGTCATTCTGTTCCTTGACTGCAGCAGGTTTTGGAGAAATCGACGATCCAGTTTCATTAGGAAGTACGAGAGCAATATCTTGGTTAATGTTTTCAGCACACAGTCTTATGAAGCTCGATTCTTCTATCGGTGGTTTGTGCTGATCACCATTATCAGCATCTTCCTTGTTCAACTCCTCAGAAATATTTTGTGATATTGAAACTGTCTGCATTACGAGGCAGGTTATTACGATCAAGACACAACACGACCATTAAACATCATTTGAATTGCTAATGAACTCACCTTGTTTGTTGTTTCATCTATTTCTCCATCTTTCTGGTGCACCAAGACATCAAAAACTTCTTTACCAGAATTATTGTAATTGGCCGTGTTTGACATTTCAGATACAGCAATCGGCTGGAAGTCGAAGAAAAGTTGAGAGTAGTAGAATTTGATCGAAACTATATCCACTATTAGCATTTGTAATGTAATTTTTTGCAATAAATACCATGGTATTTTCAGTTTTCTGGAAATTATTAACTGACTTCCTGCAAAATATGATATGATAGAATGACATGTAAGACACGAGCTCTTATTGATGTAATCTAAAATAATTTGGACGTTAATAATAAGCGATATACCTCTCAGTTGCAGATCCCATGTCATGCTTTAATGATTTTAGCTTTTCTGGAACTGACGGCAGTACCTTGAAATGTGGCATGCATCAGAATGTTGATTTTATAAAGGAAAAAATCAAAAACACCAAGATAAGCTTTATGCTGCAACGGATATTACTAATGACACTCCAAAAACACTTATGAATGGATCAATTTCTATAAAAGAAAATAAAAAATCCACTATCAGAAATACCAATTAAAACAGCCCTCTCATAAAATTAAACAAGGAAGTGACAGTTACATCATTTTTCCTTTTCATTGAAACGTCATTGTACTTTTTGTTTACTGTCTAACTCTAATAAAAAATCAATGGAGAAACTGTTACTTACACAGGAAAGAAAAATCCGACACTTTATATGTTGACAAGTGTCGTATAACATATTGCTCGCTCAAGCTATTCATTTTCCATACTACCGTCTACCGCATAATTTCAGTTTTACAAAATATCACGTTCAAAACCATTCTTCTTCCCTCTTTCTAATCTACACTTCTTAAGGAAAACTGACAGTAAAATCAACCAATTGCCTACAATTAACATACCCAGAATTGATTTGCAGCAAAAACCTAAAATCTTATTCAGGCAATATTTATTATTACTCAGTAAATGTTGCATGATTTTTTTTTTTTTTTTTTTTTTTTTTGGTTAGTCGTTCATTTATGATTATTTGATATTTAAGACTCTGAAATTCGACTGCATTTTAATTTCTTCACATGCACCTTATTGTCAAAATCTAAGCAAATTCATGTCTGTCTATTTTAATACTACAATAAGCAATCGTTTAAATTGATATTTTATATGTTGCCCAAAATTTTGACAGCATGTACATTTTGATTAACAATTCATCCTTTTCCCGTTAAGTTCTTATATCTTGCAAATTTAGTTCGTTACATCATTTCATTAGATGATAATAATATGCTTTCGTTTACCTGTATCATTGTTTCATCAGTTTAACTCGTGTCTTTCTTCCAGTAAAAGTTCTATATAAATGGTGGTATTATCATTAATGAGCTCTTTGTTTTATATCTTCACTATGTGCATATAGATGTCTTATAAGTAGTTCCTAATTCAAAATGGACTATGTTGTATCCAAAGAACTCTTTGTATCCCAAAAAAACAAACTAATGCGATGAAAAGACTTAACCAAAAAAAAAAACCTATCGCTAATAGATATCAACATTTATGACCATCAATTGTATGTGCTGATATGAAGCAAAAATTTTGTGAAACAATAATTTAGGGGTTCACAAGTTACAGTACACTGGTAATTATATATTCAGTTATCATGAATACTTTGTTTTTCCAATAATCTTGAATGGAGTATTTAATGCAGTCTACATACTTCTAACATTTCATCCAGCTCAATTGTTGATAACAACTTTTAAAACTATTGTTGTTAGGAATAATAGCATTTAATGTAGTCTACATACTAGTATTACCGTTATCATCATAATGACATGAAATGTGAATAACTTCATTATTTCCTATTGTTATATGAAAATATAATTACATCATTATTATTTCCTATTCGATTATCATCAACGAGTTAATAACCATACAATTATGTAATTGTCTTACCTTAGCATATGCCGGCATTTAGAATTGGCATATGTTTTATTATTCAACATAGTTTAGATTCATTTTAATATTGTCAGAAGTATATAATATAATGTGCAAAAGATCATAAAATATTGTCTAGCATAGATGCAAAAGTAAATGAATGCGACCGAGAACCCATGATCGATAAATCAAGTGGAAGCAGCTTTGGAGGAAGAGAAAGCATTCTCAGGAAACAAAGATTCAAGCAACTCTGAAACATACCCTTGGATTTTATTTTATTTTTATTTTTTATTTTTTTTTGCATTTGCATATGTGTGAATATATCAAATATCTTTGTACGATTTGTCTGCAACATAAAAATATTTCATGATTTGGTAATTGTTAAATACAATCGAGCATTTAAAAGAAGATATAATATTCATGAAACCATTGATCCAATATCTTTGAATGATATTGATGATTGTAATGAATGGCAAATTGGAAATATGGATGATGCTGACAATGAGTTTGTATTTGACGATGAGGATGACCTGACTATGGGTGTTGCTGCTAGAACAACAGAAGTGGAAGAAGCTAGATATCCAAGTAGAAGAATATCAACATCGAGAGGTTTTTCAGCACCTGCTTCAGCTCCTTTACATATTCACGAAGAAAAAACAAATTTAAATGATACGAATGAGGAAGACGCTGAGATTTATGAATCTCATGATACAAACATTGATTTAGAAAATATAATTGCTGGATCAGATTCAGATTTCTAGTTTATCAGTAATGTATATTATTATTTTGGATTTGAAAACTATTGTGCTTGAAATTTTATGCTTTATGTTTTTTTGTAAAATGCATAAAAATCTTTATTTGTATATGTTTTAGCAAAAAATATTGAATTTTTTTAATTTTTTTGTTGAAATATTAAATTTATTGAAAATAAAATAAACATGTGCAGTAAATTAAAAAGGTGTGCGTCGTGCGCCAAGGCTCCAGAGAGGGTTTGCGCCGTGCGGCATTAATAACATTGACTGTAGATTAGACGGTTGAAGTGCTTAGCGGTTCTATAGAGGTGGAGGTGCAAAAAGATATAGCAGAGATAAAGCCAAGAAATAGCAAGGATATAGTGGAGTCATAAAATGGTTCATCAAATGTAAAACCAAATATTTAAAATTAGTTAATTATAGCCCTCACATTATATGTGTAGAAGAATTTGACATTGATTAATCTTATAAAACAAAATTAAAGAATATCATGGTTACGCACGCTAGATTTAATGGTTATAATAGATTTCTACAATATATTGGACATTATACCTTAAAATTAGCTATTTACACTAGTTTTATTAATTTTAAAAAAAGAACTAGTCAAATCAAGCTCTATATTAATATTGCTAAAGCAAATGTTAAAAAGGTTTGATTAAACGAATGCAACGTTAAATGGTGCAACTAAAAGCGGATCTACTGTTCATCAAGACATCAACGTTAAATTGAAATAGCATAGCGGTTGAAAAGCGCTACACGCTATTGCGGGGCCTTAGCGTGGCTTTAACATCATACTACATAATATTATATGTTTGTGTGTGCGCGCGTGCATATGTGGGGTGTGCGTGCGTGTGTGTGTGTGCGTGTGCGTGTGTGTGTGTGTGTGCGCGCATACATGCGTGGGTGTGTGTATGACCTCAAATGTCTTCCTTTTCAGAAATGCTGATGCTAATCCAGATTTCACCAAACTAGAGCTGGCAGTTTTTGATAGTGCCTTTATAGGAAACCCCGAGCTTCTCCCCTTGAATGTAACCATTTTTTCAACTTTCTGCGTTGTACCTGGTACACTGCAATATGAAGAAGAAGAAAAGCTGAACAAACATACTTAGTTGTTATCACTTTTTAGTAATCACCATAGTTGATGAGAGGAACAATAACATGCCTTGAAACTATTGAATTTACTGAACTGTTCTTTTAACAATGAGAAATGAATGAACCAACCTACCCCCACCCCTCTCTCATATACCTCACTCATTATTAATAATGTTGGAAAATAAACTTGTGTAACATATATTCACATGTAGTACCTTGTATACTAGCTAAAATTTGTAGTACTAATACCATCTAAGTACTCGAGTTCAATGAAAATAATAATCATTATCCATTAGAGGAATTTTACATGCAGACTGAACAAGCATTCGTTGCCACGTGTGTCATCCATGTAAGTGGATTCATTGGTCAAAACAATAGTTTACCTGGTTTATCGAATAACAAGTGGGTCCCAGTGTTTAATCATCCACCAATGCAACGAGAGTGTCCTTACAGTCGCCTAGAATTCCTCTTCATTTGAGGACGTATTAATTGAGTGGTTATATAGACATTTAATTTGTGGATTTATTACTTACTAGATCAGTTATGCTTTCGTCATTAAAGGCATCAGTTATGCATTTAATCATTAATTAAGTTTCAATGTAATTATGTACTAGCATATGCATGTGGTAATGAATGGGATGTGCTCAACTCATTTGCTGTTAAGTGAAGAATGTAAACGAAGAGAGGAGAACAGAAAAGTAAAAGAAAGTACCAAGAGAAACGAAGAAAGATATATTTTGTGTGGGAAATTCCCTCCGTGATATTTAGGCTCTTTCTTTTCCTAAAAATATTTCCAACAATTTATTTTATTTGTTTCATATGATTGTATGTTTTGTTCATGTACATATGATAAGCGAATATTTCCAATTCACAAAAGTTGTTATTTATTACCATTTTCTTTAAAGAAAAGTCTACATATTTAAGTTGAAAATAAATGTGCCAAAAATATTTGGTTTAACCACAACTGAAACTACATAAATTAGTGCAAACCTCCAGTCAGTGGCCTTCTAAATTAAGTTTTATGTTTTGATATAAAACCGAGTAAATTTTATCAAAATGCATATCGCGTGTGTTGGTTTACTAATATGAACTAAAATAACAGATAAGATAGTGGATAGTGAAAAATAAATTCTCCGACCATATTCAAATATATTAAAACTCGCTGCTAATAGTATATTCTCTAACATAGTAACATCAGGGTCTTTCTTTTCCTAAAAATGTTTCCAACAATAAAAATTTACCCTATTGTTTCATATGATTGTATGTTCTGTTCATGTACATACGATAAGTAAATATTTTATATTCATAGAAGTTACTGGTTGCTACCATTTTTCTTTAAATAAGTCTATAAAATTAAGTTAAAATTGAACGTGCAAACAAAAAATATTTGTTTCAACAAAAATTGAAATTATATAAAATAGTGCAGGCATTCTGTCAGATACCTTCATTTGAAATTATACAAATCAGTGCAAGCCTTTTGCCAGGGTCCTTCTAAATAAAGTTTATGTTTTGATATGAAATTGAGTATATTTTATCTAAAGATCTAAACGCATTGTGCATATTGGTTGACTAGTACGAACCAAAATAACTAACAGAATAATTTTAAAAAAAACCTCTGCAACTGTATTTAAAATATATAAAAATTTACTGTTGATATTATATTTTCTAAAGAAAGAAGTTCGGAAAGTAGAATTATGCTACTAGTATATCTTGAATGATCAACTTGGTTTGCAACGTCATTTGATTAAAAGCAACTTTTTTGCTAAGACACTTCAAAACATTTAGATAGTTATTATGGCAGTGTCTTCATTGAGATTTCCAATATTGGCCAAAAAAAGAAGATAGAGAACCTAATATTCCAAGATACATAAAGAAATGCTAGGTGCACATGAGTTGCAGATTAGGGAGCGGCAGCCCGAAACCAAGAGTTTGCATTCAATTATATTGATAAGTGAAATGATTGTAAAAGTATTACTACTCACACAAGGAGAATAGATTGATAAATCAATGAATATCGTTTTGTTACCTAGGGTACATCTGCTCGTTCTCTTTTTCTCCACTTGAATTATTGGAGACTTCTTTTATAGGACCTGTTTCATATGGCTCTGTGATAGCAGCCTTGACGGTTTCAGCATGGCCATGGTTATTCTTTGCTTCACTGCCATAACAAGAACGAAAAAGATTATGGTTTTCTCAGATACCAGTGTAGTCAATAGCGAATAGCGCAAGACTTGTGCTATGCGCTATAGCGCGCACTATTGCGTTCATTTTATAAAAAAAAAGTAATCAAGTATATTTTGCCTAACTGGTTTTTTTTTTTTTTTGTTTACATATTTTGTATCATATCCAAACCATTCAAGACTCCAAATACAAACATTATCATACTTTATGCATGTATTAAATATTTTTTGATGTAAAATATAATTATATTACAGAAAATTTGATAAGTCCACATTGTACATTCAAAATAATTGTGGATATAATATATTTATGTCTTACAAATTTGAAATTTATTCTTATAATTGTGAGTTATAATGAAATTTATTTCTATGTATTAATTGTGATGATACAAAACTCTAAGAAAAAATGCGTGAAAATACACTTTTGCACAAAATATTAAAAAAAGATCTAATGACAAGTAATAAGAAAAAAATTATAAATAAGAAAAGTTGTAAAGTGAGAATAAGATCAAATGAAAATAATAAATGAAGTCTACAATAACAAGATTCAAATAAACATAAGTCAAACGTGATTCAAGTGTACAATAACAAAACATAAAAATTATATTACGCTTCTAAATTTTTAAACCCTAATCACTAGTTTCATCCAGATCAAAACTATTAATCATTATTTAAACAATCATCAATCTCTTCTTCTTTCCAATCATACTCTATGGCATTTTTCCTCTAAGTCATTATAAGTATAATAGCATGCTATTTTTGGGCTTAATTCATTGTCTAAACATTTAAAAAAAAGACAAAAACAAAATAGCGTGTTATTTAGAGCTATGCGCTATTTTGCACTATGATAAAATAGCGCGTTATTTTTGTGCTATAGGGAACCCTTGCGCTATTATAAGTACAATAGCGCAAGCACTGCGCTATGCGCTATTTGTCGCTATAGCGCGCGCTTTGATAACACAATCAGATACTAACAATACATGTTTATTACCTGCAAAATAACAGACTAGTGCATCTTTTTTTCCCCTTACTTCATATAAAACTATGAATAGTAGGTAGATTAAGATATTATAGGCTACCTATCTGGTGCCAAGAGTGCATGATGCAATGCATTTCCTGCAGAATTTTTCAGAGATCTCTTCTGCAAAGCAGAGGCTAGTTTGTCATTCAACGACATTGGTTTCAGAGCTGAGGAACAACTGCAGAAGAGAGAAGTCGGTAAATACTGCAGAAATTAGGATGTCAATTTAACTACTAAACTAAAGTCGGTCGGATGACTCTGGAAATCAGTAGGTATATCTTAATGACACAGACGCCTCTATTGCTTAAAATGAGAATATTTTCAAACTAGTTCACGAGGTTAATGTGAACACAAAGAATTATCATTGAGAATGATCAAATCAAGACCATACTTATGTGTGTTTATAAATACGGACACAACTTCGGGGTTGCCAAATATGTGGGGAAAAATTGGACCAATGTCATGGTTGGATTTTAACAATTCATGCTATAAAAAATTATAGTCAGTATTTTTGCCCTATCTGGGTTCATGTTATATTGCCTCATCTGAAATTATTTTGCTTATTTGTGCGTACTTGGCATAAATAAATGAAGGCGGTTTGCCCTTCGCGATCTTGTGACTGCACCACTGATAGAGTTGGTAAGTTTATGCAAGTCACTACAATTAATACGGCTGCTGATCACATTTTATACAGTGTGAGAGCACTAAGAATATTACCTTTTCAAGAAGAAACAAAACATATTTTTATCAAAGGTTATGTCAAGTTATAATTTATAAGTCCCATTTTTTCAAAAAAAAAAAAAAAAAGAATAAACTAGAGAACCAAGGTTAGCTGGTAAACTTTAGGGAATTATGTGTCTGCCAAGCACATACTGCTGGTATTTGTTTAAGGTTGCATGTTTCCAGGTTCAAACTTGTGACCTTCAACCTCGCAGTCTGAACCATCAACCAACTGCACTAACCCAATTGGCTATGTTTTACATTTTCAAATCTGGAAGTACTAAAATATAAAATTGAGATCAGATTAAAGTTACTTGTAGAAACCTTAAATGGCAACGACTCTAGCAACCTGGAATGAAATGTAAAATTAATAAATGCAAACACTATGCACTTGGCACACAGAGTTGCACAGTTAATAACTAAGGAGACGCTAGCAGAAACAATATTTTTTTGTTAAATGCTACCCAGCAGGAGAAAAAACAAAGTTTTGATGAATCAAACCACCCGACAATCTTCAAGAGGATGTCAAGACCCAATGATTATGAGAATAAGGTAAATATTTATGAGTTGCTTCTTTAAAACCAAAAGATCATCAAAATGCGATGCCAAACACAATTCCATATTAATTGCAAAAGTACCAAACAGACACAAAAAAAAAAAACATAAGTCTAAATAGTATGCAACATACTAAATGTCAATATATATTCGAATCACGCTATGCAAGTTTCAAACATGCGACCTCTTGCGTTTAAGTTGAAATGCATAACTATTGAGACAAGGGTTCTGGTCACCAAACAGCATTTGCCTATGCACTGGATTTGAATGTAAAATTGAGATCAGAGTCTCCATTTTTGGATACACAAAATGGCAGAGTTCATAACTTCAGGAAAAACGAAATCCAGTTTATTGCTAAGATGCTACCTAGCATAAGGAATAACTGATTCATGATGAGTCAACTCTTCCTACTATCACCAATACTAAAAAGGATGTTGGCACTGAACGATTATCAGTCAAGTATTGTAATTTCGAGCTACTTTAATGTAATCTTAAGGGCCTACTTGTATAACATAGAACTAAGCATACCTTTATATATGAACAGTTGATATATAAATATATGATTGTGTACATTACATGTGTATGTGTGTGTAAATAGTTGTGTTAGTCCATTGGTTTAGAATGTAGCTTCCAAATGTGAGAGTAGTTCATTTGTCATCCATTAAACTCTTTTTTCCATCGTGATTGTTATGTATGCATACTTAAATGGTTTTCACTTGTTTATGTCTAGTTTATGCTCCATTATGTTGGTTAAAAAAAGTTAGGAAATTGTATATTTTGTCATTTCTTATTCTTGTTCATAATCTAGAAATAAAAAACATGCTTGTATTATATTGTGCATGCAACTAATCAATAATGTAAAATGTATGTTGTGTGTACAGACAGATACAGAAACTCGAGTAACGATCGGTCATCGAAACATTGTGTTGAAAGTTAGCTCTAAACCAATATTTAAGGTTTCGACTAGAACACTGTGATTCTGATCGCTCCGTCTAGATTCTAATTGGGGCTGAACCCAAACCAAAACTCTTGTTCAACAGAAGGGGGAAATCATTGAGCTTCAAATTTTACAGAAGAAACTCAAAGAAAAAAAATTGAATTTCAAATATGTGAATATTCAAAATTTGAAATTCCAACTTAACAAACATAAAAGTTCACAAAATATATAAATGGTTTAACTAAAAGAAAGTTGAAAACAAAGTAATGGATAGAAATATTTTAGCGTTATAAATATTTATTAGCATTATGGTTTATATCTTATTTTTCAGTTAAATATCAATTCTATGTTTTGTTTCAATAAACTAAACAAATATATATATATATATATATATATGTATGTATGTATGTATGTATGTATGTATATGTAAAATAAACGAGAAATGAAACCGAATCTGGAATCAAAATTTATGAATTAGGTCGAAATTCCTGAAGTTACAAATGAACGAAACCAAGATTCCAAACCCAGCTCTAAACTATTATTAGAAGCTATAAATGAAAGGACTTTTTGCCACTGGAGTCTGAAAACTGAGATACAACAATTAAAAAATCTTCATATTTGGATATGCAGTGATACAGTTTGTAAACTTAAAGAGTCCCCAAAAATAACAAAAAACAAAAAGTGGGGTGTACTGAATAGTCAACTATGTTAATGATTGCACATTCTAGGAATCCAATTAAACTGAAGAATTGTCGGGTTTTGTGTGGTGGGGTTTTTGGGAGCGAGGGGGGTATGTTAATAAAGGTACCTTTTTCGACCAGGTAACTTAAAGTTTGATCCTGAACCCTGTTTTTCCTCGGTATTTGTCATTCCTCTAGCTATTGAAATGTCAGCAACAGAAGAACTTTGAACCCTCAGTTGACCTTGGTAAGCTTCACGAGGAACGTCCACCTCACATGCAATCTCATTTTTATTTCCATCAAATTTGCTTTGTACGACACCATTGACAGTATAATAGTCATTCATTCTTGTCTCAGGAAAGCATTCTGAGTCGTACGAGTTTTCAGGAATACTGTGCTTAGAATGTGAGTTATCGGTTCTCATGCTAGAATTTTTTTCCATGGCTGACTTAACTTGAACGGCAAATTGTTGGTTATCTTCTTCTCCTGAATAAGCACTCGACTGGGATTGTAAAATGAAATCTTGAGTAGTTTTTGGCATATTCATATTTGTAAAGCAGATTTCATTTGTCTGCTTCTTGTACCCTTCCTCGGTACAGGTTTTGTCTTTGTTCCTATCTAAAATGGAAGTTTCTTTCATTTCCGATAACAATTCATGAGACATAGCATTATGCTTGACATCTTCAGAAGAATGTTTTGATTTCACCATATTCTCATGTTTTGACATATCGCTGATTTTATCCAGTGATTTAGACTTTTCCATATCTTTAAGAGAATCAGTACTAGCATAAGAGTTACTTCTAGAATCATGGTCCATGGCCTGCTTAAAAGCGTTGGGTTTGCTTTTGCTTTTGCATTTTGAAGGAGCGGAATCAAAATCGAACTTATCCAATCTATAAAACAATACATACGAAATGAGACATTATGTCATGGATAATGGAAGTAGCCTATATACATGATGCAGTTGCAAAAGCCACAGATAATAAACGAAACAGAAAGTTACAGTCATCAAGGAACGTACTCAAAGTCAAAATTGAAGGAAAAATCATCTTTCTTTGATTTTTGTTTTTCTGCTGATTTTGCAGTTGCCTTTCCACTGTTCATATCAGGACTAGAGAAGTCCACATCAGTCATGTTCATTTTGAAATTTGGTAGTTTGCCAAAGTCGCTGCTTAATTCGAAGTCGTCACTGACGGAAAACAATAACGAGCACCATGAGTAAGCATAGTGGAAAGATTTGCCAAACAATATCATAAATAACTCACAGTTTGTCGAAATTGAATGTCTTCTTTTTATTTTTTGGAGCTTCTCCCATATCAAAATCAATTTTGTCCTTCCCTTTCTTTGGTGATCCCCATAGGAAATCCTTCCCAAAGTCTTCATCTGAAACCAATTGAATATAAATCATATGCAGACAAGAAAGAAACTGACCATGATACAAATTTGACTATCATTGGTAACGATAAATTTACCAAACATGATATATATAAACTGTATGTCTTCATTGTGAAATTTCATTATCGAACTTCTTCAGTATTGAAAATCAAGATGCTCTGTTGTTCAATTTATGAAGCTTCAATGTTTACATAAAAAATTTAATTTAATTTAATCTGACATAACTTTTATCAGATTGTTTATGTTCAATGACAAAATACAGATCATATCTATATATTTATATCTATTATATTAAACGTGAAACATACTGTTTTGAAATGTTTGAATAAAACACGGTTGCTTGGTAAAATTAGATCACAAATGAATGAATGTAGCAATTTTATTCACAGGAAAAACATTCTGCTATTATAAGAAGATATTAATTTACCATTACCACAGTGGCAGAACCAACCCGTATTTTCAGATATGGCATATATTTGATTCTATAAAATGTAAACTTTCAGAGCAAAAAAGAGTGTGAAGAATTGACCAATATTAGCTGAGATAGGGCAAAGTATTATTTTGAGCTGTGGCCTAAGTTGTCAAAGTGGTTTCTTAACATAGGGAAATTAAAAATTGAGGTAGGGCACCGGCCGTATCTGGCCTATGCCTAGCTCCACCCCTGATTACCCCGTTAATCTTTAACAATTGATTGGCATTACAATCGCTTTTTTATCAATACAATGATAACGCTAACGTTTTCTATTTTGCTAACCAGTAAATATATGTATGGTAACTTTGTACTGATTATTTTGTTTTTCACATGTTGACTAATTATTTTGTCTACCATACCTAATGTGAGCCATTAATATGAATTATAAAACCTTGCACATGTGTACCACATACATTTTATGCTAATTCTTTTGTCATGCACACACAAAGTACATTTTGTTTGGGCTCATATACTGTAATAATAATAGACACTTGGCACTTTAACATTGTCACAATGTTTTGATTTCACTAGCCAAATATAACAAATTTGAGTCCCACCAAATACATGATCGCTTAATTCTAACCTAGGCGTACTGATACTCTCAAATTATCTTTTCCAACTTTCCTCTCATTTTATTTGCTCGCAATCTAACCTATAAAGTTCGTGTACATCATTATAAAATATTTAAACAAAAATTAAATTAAGAACTATACTCACAATTTCAGAGCACATAAACAAATGAAAATTTTGCATATTAGAATCTAACAAATAGCTCATTCCTAAATTCAGTAAGACGAAATTTTTGGCAAAATTAATTTCATGAAAATCATTTAAAAGGCTGATATTACAAATTTTGCAAGAATTACCTTTTAAAGTGGATTTACAATTTTTGTACAAATAAACTTAAACTATACAATAATACCAACCGACTACCTAATTCAAACTAGATAAACAAAAAATAAAAGATGATTTCCAAATCAGTCATACCATGTTTGAAAAATAGTATTTTGACATCAATTTAATACAAAGAGATGGAGGTCACACGAACTGTGAGTTCGTATTGAGATAGAAAGCTAAAATTAAATCTCTTAATAACTATCATATATAAACCTAACTAAAATTTGAAAATACATCTACAAATAACAAATTAAAAACATCTTTGTTTATTGTTATGCAACTGCCCAAGATTTTTAGCATCATCCATGTGTGATGCATGGGTTACACAACCTTTTTAAAAAAAAGGTGTGTGATGCATGAGTTCCTCAGTTTTGATCTATTCATTAAGGTTCCCCGGTTGTTATGCAACTGAATAATGTCCCAAAAAAATTAACATCATCCGTGTGCGATGCATGGGTTACACAACCTTTTAAAAAAAAACTTGTGTGATGCATGAGTTCCTCAGTTTTGATCTATTCATTAAGGTTCCCTGGGAGGATTAACAAGTGATTTAATAGGAACTCGCCAAAGGTGTAAGTTAAAACCTTAGTTTTCTAAATTATTATTGAACCATTTGAATCCTTTATGAGAGGATTGTATTGAAAATTCAACCAGAAGGAAACATGAAATTGTATAATAACAAATATAATATTAACTGGTAGCAAAAATTGATTCAGACAGCAAATGGGAATACCAAGTGCCGAAGTTTTCTTCTTTATTTCACCACCTGTGTTAGATTTATCAGAACCAGCCATTTATTGCTCCAAACTGGCAAGCTATGATCTGTGTATGCAGATATTGATGATTAGATGTAAACAAACAAACAAACTTGAAATTAAAAAACACTTCTGATGGTTTTATTTGTAGTCAGCACATGCATGCTGTTTGTTTGACAACATTTTCTGATTGCTGAAGATATAAATCGACGAAATACAAGAAATCTAGTAGTCTGGTTGTGCAACAGATCATGGGGAACTGTAACTTCTCTGCATTTATCCAAGCATGAGGAAACACAGTCACACACAAAACTCCAAACTAATTGAATAAGAACCAAGAAACTGCACCACTTAATATGTATATCATTATTTACTCAAATGAAGTCGAGGATCCCTAGATCAACTGTTAGTGGTATAACACTTAAAACTCGGAATCTATAGGTCATGGTTCGAACCCCTAAGACATCAAAAATGATTATTTTGCTTGAATAAAGTAGAGCGGTCACTGTAAAAGTAATTTCTAGTATAATATTTTTGCTAGAGGCTCAATGTTCTCATGTGTACTAAATTTTCTTAAATGCCTCCAGGCTCAGCATTCTCCTCTGTACTGAATTTTCTTAAATGCCTCTCACAAGCATACAACCTGAATAGCTAGTATTTCAGTGGAGGTCAGAAACTGAGCCCCTCCGTTAGTTCCTCAAATTTAACTGTAAATGAATATATACACCATCTTAAAAATCATCAGCAAGATCATTCATGCAAAAAACGGAATCATTCGGGAACTCCTATCCCCTCAAAATTGCATTCCAAATTGATGGCTGAAATAATACTTTTTGAAGGTTCATATTGGACAGAAATTGAAGTTTAATAATTTGTGATGGTTCCTAGTTTTGCATAAATGATATTACTAATGAATATAAGAATTTTTATTTTACGAAAAGACTGAGAAATGATCAGAATGATATTTATAAGAAAGGGGATATAGATCCCTCCCTAGAAATGATTGGCAACTAGTTACAAGATCCAAGAAGACATGACCAGTATCCAAAATCTGATGAATCTCGGGTTGGGTTTGGAACTTTGGATAGCAAAAAAATACTACAAAGACCTGATCGATCCCGATCCAAAAGTACCAACCATAATCGTAAAAATGTATGCATTTTTAATGTTATAATTCAATCAAATACGACTAAATCTGGCGTCGGATTGGATCAAGATTTCAAAATGTATACTTCGATCCTAACAAAACCATTCCATCTAGAACCAAGACCCACATGATCAGATCCAAGTTCGGTCTGACCAGTGACACGTGTGTTTGTATGTGGATTTACGAGAGATCCACATCCACTTTACATTAACCATTAGATACAATAAATAAATTAGGTGGATACCCAGTGCTGAAGGCTCCTGTGCTCAAGGGTGAGGACTTCCCATGTCAGTCTCCCGTCCTGTTACTATTCTCACGGCTTTCCGGGCTCTGGGGGTGGTTGATTAGCACGTGCAGCCTTTCCCTCACATTATATGAAGAGGTCGGACTCGAATCTGTGCGCTCCAGATTACCAGCCAGTAACCTTACCGTTGCGTCAGGCACCACCAAGATACAATAAATAAATGAGTAAATTTAATTGTATTCTCTCACATCCTTTATTGTTTTTCCTCTCCCTTGATTTCCCATCACTCTATCGTCCCAAAATTTATTTTTAAATATTTGTGATCAACGTATCTTGGATTTGGTTGGAAAGAATTATAGATGATGTGTTTTCAGGTAGAACAACTTCACGAATTTTTAGAATTTGAGAGTTCAAAAGCACAAGCTAACGTGAGTCATAAAGATATTTATTTTGACAATTGATTATAGTTATGAAAGACGTGTTATAGGGTGTGTCATGGTGCAAGGCGCAGCATTTGCACCTTTGCCTTTCTTCCGTAAGACGCAGAGAACACGGAAAGGGGCCACGAATGGCACAAATGATGCTTAACGTGGAAACGGTGTGAAGTGCAAAAACAACATGCCTTTTTTATTACTTTTTTTAAATTCTCTTTCATTCTTTAGAATGTAAATTAATCTCCGACAATGGTTAAATGTGTGTGTGTGTGTGTATGATGATACGATTACATTTCAAACTAATTTTTAGCAAACTTCGAATTGTGTGTTCATATTGTTGTCATAGCAAATATGATGGACAACTAGAGCTGAGATCCCCAAATTAAAACCAAAACAATGCGAATCCGGTTAAATGATGGATTGTGGATCGGGACTATGTGATGAAAATTAACATGAAAACCCGATTCGATCAAAAAATTAGACAAAACGGGGATAATATATGCATTGTATTGTCATCACACAATCGGCTCTAAACTCACCCGATCTGAATCAAACATCGAATTAGGTGAAAGTTTTAAACTATACAAGTTAAACTCAACAAAATTCAATTTGATTGGAACCGAAACCCGCCATGATTTGATTTGTCCTAATGGGTTTAATTACCATCTTACATTGAACAAACAATCTTAAATCACTTCATTCTCCAATCTCCAAATTAATCTCAAACAAATTTCAAATTATATATTTTATGGTTATTGCACCAAACAAATAATCTTGAATTTATGTTTTTTTCTTCAAATTAATACCCAATGAACTTTGATTTATCTGTTCCTATTATGGTCGCACCAGATAAATTGTATATGAAATAGACCAAGAAGACACTAAAACTTGCAAATCGAATGATGCAGATATTGATTAAGAAAACATGATTGCTAAACCATATTTCTAATTTATCAGTGATATGAACTATCATCTTATATTTTGAATTCTAATTCCTAATTTATCAATGATATGAATTATTATCTCATATTTTAATTTTTGAAGACTATATACTATGTTAATGAATTTTTCTATAAAATGTCTTGAAAAATTATTACATATATGTTTTAAAAATAAATAAATTATATTGACCCTTTTAAATTAATTGATATACATGGTAATTTGTAAAAATAATTATAAATACGGACAGTAAATTAAAAAGGCACATGTCATGTGTCGAATCAGGCACCAAGGTCGCAAAAAGAGTTTGCGTTTTTTGTACTTTGCGCCATTAAGCCATCAATATAGAACGTAGATTTGATTGAGTCAAAAATCTTTAAAAAAAATTAAAACCGATCAGCATAACAAATACATCATACCTTAAAAAGCCAAATCCAAAATACATTTAGATCAAGATAATTAAGAAGGGAATTTCAAGGTAATTAAATGATGCACATCCTTGATCCTTCTTTGTGCACATGTGTGTATTAACCTATCTTAGTACTTAATATTATATGATACACATGTGTGTAATCAAGCGATACACATTGAACATTAATATTACAGAAGATATGAAATAATTATCCTTTTTTGTTATCAATAGTTTATCATTTGGATTCTTCTCATGGCCTTGATCATGGTAATTATTAACGTATAATTTGATTTGTAAAAAATTGTGTTTGTCCACACACACACACACACACACACACACACACACACATATATATATATAATATATATATATATATATATATATATATATATGCGTGTGTGTGTGTGCATATGTGTATATGCATGATATCCGCTCGTGCACATGGATTCACAAACATATAATTTCATAATTCATTATCTATTCACGTTCAGGCCTAGGGTAAATATATATTAAAATTTGTCTTTCCTTATGTGAACTACACTTGTTGGTTAATTTACGGTTATGACATATATGATATGTATGCTTATATATGTACTTTTACCATTATACACCTTATGGCTTCTTTCATGCTTCCGGTTTGACCCATGTTTGATGTTTATTTGTAATACTCGGGTTGGTCCAATGGTTTCTACAGGTTGGATTAATACTTTATAAGATGATTGGATGCTAATTTGGAGATGCATTATGACATACTCATTTGATTATCTATCCACTTTAGTCCTTGCTATACTTCAGATATGGGCATGAACATTTTTGTATAAATTGTTATATAGCTTTATGTATCAAGCACGACTTGTATTGCTATTGAAAGATGTGTATTGTATACATGTTGTGTTATATTTTCCCATATATCATGGGGATTATTTCTTGTATTTTACTTATGTTTATTATTTTGTTCTGGAAAAGTTATCCATGTACTATTCAATTTTGTATCTACGCTGAATACAAATTTGATAAGTTATATTTTATTATATCGTGTTTAGTGTTAGATTAAGAGAATTGTATCACTCAGCAATCGTCTCATTCTTTGTGCTTTTGAACAGTCTATACACCTCATTAGCATCAGTATAGGAGTGGGTGTCACAATTTTAGAATCGAAGTCTAGGGTCAGAATAATACAGGACTGTCCTAGGTAGTAGGACTTAAGATAAAATTGACCCAATTTTTCTGGGTAGTTTCCTTGTTTAAAAAATCATATCTATTCTACTAATAACGAGAATTCAAACAAGATTTCCACTGTCTTTTTAAAATTCCAGAAATGTCCTCATTCATCAATGGAATCTCACTACCGTCTTACAATCATCGCCACCATCTCATTTTCGACTATCCATCAATGGAATTTTACTATCAATTTGTCATCAACACCACCAAATATAACTTGAAGTAAAAGTGTTTATGACTTACAAAAATTTTGCACTTACAACAAACATCTGTCTACTCATTTTTTTATTAAATAAAAGATAAATATCTTTAAATATTAGATGCACGTGCGTGCATTTCATGCTAGCAATAAATAATGGTTATGGTGGATGATTATAGGGGCATAATTGTTAGTGATGATTATTTTATATCACTATTTTTAACATATTTTAACTAAATGATTTTTTTTACCTATTTTCCAAAGATAATTTTATTTTTGGTTCTACTTCTTATATATGACTGAGAGAAGAATACATTTATTATTATTGGTTGATTTAATAACATGAGCGTTATTAAATTATAAGCTGTATCTTCTCAATTTTTGTCTACTGCATCAGGGTCCCCAGCGGATGCCGGTAGAACCCAAGATTTACCAAGCTATGATATCGATTATTATTATCAGTGATAACAGATTATATAACTTTATGTAGAGCAGTGATAACAAATAAATTTGGTGGACAGAAATGAAATAAAAATAAAGGGAATGAGTGAACATTGGAATTAGTCAGTGGTGTCCGATGTCAACCATTCAATTTCAGTAGTTCACTAAAACCTAGATTCGTGGGAACCACCTACGACGCGATGCCATCTTGGCAAAACTTTGGCTGCGGACAGTACCTAACTCATCTTCAGATGTTCTTTAGAGCAGTGATTGCAGAAATCGAGAAATCGTACGTTACAAAACGCATTTTGGAAGGAGTCGCACCTTTCTGATCCAAGAGTTAAATTGGATTGCAAACCGTGTAAAATGTACGATGCTGCTTCGACTGAAAATGTTATAGTTCAATACTGAATCGCGATTGCAGTTTAAACAACGGATCGAAATAAAATCAAAAGAGATTTAGTTCAGCATAGCGATCTCGATTCATCAGTAAAAGGTATAAAAAAGAAGAAATAAGAGGAACAAGGAGAAAACAGCAGCAGCAAACCTGAATTGAAGAAACTAGGATTTCGAAGCTACCAGTAGAAAGATGGCTGACAGGAAGCATTAAGGTCTGGTCTCGTCTGATCAACGTTCTTATACCCACGCAAATTAGAAAATAATCTTCCCGCCCTGCTAATTTTTTTTTGCCACGCCGACGATCAATTATTGGGAGCCGTACTGAGACACAAAATCAAACAAACAAAGCATGACCGATAGTGTCAAAGTTTTGTGTTTAAATAGACTTTTCCTAAATTATATAATATCGGAAAACAAAAATATTTATTACTAATTTTTTCCTAATATAATACGTATTGATATTTAGTTAACTATGAAAGCGTTAGGTTGTGAAATATACGGATAATAAAACCTTGAATCATTATTGGATTTGAAAGAAAAAAAAAGGATAAACCAAATGAATATGATCCCAAACCATACCATAGCATGAACAATAAATTAAAAATTGCAAGTATTATTTAATTAATATACTAATTTACCTAATATCCTGAAAAGTATTTTAAGATGAAAAATGCTTAAACCTTCGTACATAGACAACCACAACATGGTCTATTGTGATAAATAAACAAGGAAAATGAATTACATACGCACTACTTAAACTAAACAACAAATAGAAATAAAAGTATATGCATTCTTCTTCAATTCTTCATATTCTTTCTTTTTTCTTCTTCATACAACAATCACCTGAAAAAACATTACTCGGTACACTTTCTTCTGTAATTTTGCGCATATCACATTAACAAAAATGATAAGTTTAACCTATGAATTCATGTAAGAAATTTTGATTTTAGATCAGCTCATGTCTAACTATAAATCACTTTCTTTTTTAACTACTTAGAGTGAAACATTTATAATGTATGCAACAAACATAACTTTATATACAAGGCAAGTAATAAATTTTATTAGTACAGGTGCATTCAAGGACAACTAATTGATAATCACTCTTATATCAAATACCTAACTATAAATCTCCATCTTTCTTAATCTAAATGGCAGATTGTTATTTCTGAAACTTGCATGTTTCTTTATTTCACATCATCTTGATCAGAAAAGCAAACAACTAACTTAACACATGCATGCTCTATTAATAAGGCACAACTTCACATTGCACAACACCACACAAGGTGTAGAAGCACCAAAAACGAACTTATTGAATTTACTTGTGATGCAGCTAAGTCGTATACATGATATATATACTGACTTCGTATATTTACTTTTGATGCACCAAACGGTAAATAACTAATCCAAACAAATTACGATAAATATACACTCACGAAGAATCTTTACTCATATGCAGAAGTTATGTAAACCACAAGGAAGTTTATTGAATTTGTTAGCAATCATTGTCAATTATCATAAGTTTATTCCTGACAGACTACTAATCAAATCAGGTTAACAGTTAAGATATATGGGGTAAGTTCTCGCACCGATAAAGAAAAAACAATTCTGTAAGGGTACTTTTGGTTTAATAATTTTGAATTTTTTTACTTCATAAGTGATAAGACTGCAATTATAAGAAAAAAAAATTAAAAGGCAGACTATTTTGAAACACGAATTCCATCTAAATATATTGTTAATTACTAAAAGAAATGGTAGCTGCCAAGGATAGCCACTGAAATTGTATCTTTTGGGAGCTAAAGTATCATTACTGTAATCTTAAGGGATGCGAAATTATAATACAATACTATACATTCACATTTTTCACCAAAATTCTTTTGGACGGAACGCGGTGCAAAAAGTCAATCAGATTTTCATGTACATTCTACAGCCAACGTGGGAAGAGATGAAATTTCACCTCTTTTGAAAACAAAAAATAAAATTTAAAGTATAGAAGAAGACATAATTCCATAAAAGAATCAGTATTAGGAAATCATGCTAGGTAATTTTATACCTGAATAACCATAAAAGGGTAAATAAAGGTTGAGAAAACATATGACGAAATAAATCATAGGCAGAAATAACTCAGATTTTGTGACGACCTAACTTTTCCGTACCGTTTAAGCTGACATTTAACTACTCATGTCCAATTCAATAGCGCAGAAAAGCGAATAATTAAGAGAAAGAATTTAGAAGGTGAGAAGAAGAAAGAAAGAAATGTTAGAATAAAAGAATTAGAAGATCAGAATAAAATATAATACATAAATACCCTTTACACAAAGAGAAACTGTATATATTTTTGAAAATTAGAAACTGTATATATATATGAGTACATATCATCAGATTACCCAAATACAACACACACAACGGAAATAAATTAATACCAGAATATACGGGAATACGTCTCGACTCCAGCTCCTCTTCTGAAGCTCCAAGCAAAACCTAATCTGGAAATATACTCGGTCTGATCCAAGCACATTCGAAGCAAAGCAAAATTCACCTGGATTAATCTGGAATACTTTTAGTGATAAGTTCACATAACAAACAACTTGCTTAACTTTAGAAAATCCTTTGAAAGAAAAGGATAATCGTAAGACCAGCCCACACATAAACATAGACGATTTTTACCTTACGATAACCCAAAACAGTTTTGATATCAAAATCTGATGATATTATAATAATGGATATCAAACCACAAATAAAAAATCATCTAGCAGAACGCTTGCATCTCACGCTCCACGTATTTAGTATAAAATCAAAAACTGCAGGGCGCTTATTAAAGATTGGATTTCCAACATGATAAGGTATGGAACCACCTTCTGTTTAGTGTACTCTAGAGAGGATACACTAGGGTTCAACAAGTACATCTTGTAACCCGACCACACATGACTGTCCACTCATTCAACTTGAGTGTACCGAGCATATTATCACCCACGGTTGTGATCATCAACCGTTACCGAAAGCATACAACAACGATAGAATAAGAAACAAACGAAATTTCTCTAGATCAGGTGATAATACCCCTAATGGGAATGACCCACTTAGTCTTGTTACCTGCCTGATTTCTGTCATTTCCCAATTGATGAGGCTTGAGGTCACGATTACGTCTCAGAACAGCACATTCCAACTTTGAATGACATATTATCAGATTCGTCAAATCACTAATTAACGTCCACAAATACACTCTGGGTGTTAAGCTAAGAGAATAAATTCTCTACCACCATACTTGGTATATTTGTAAAAAATCAATGTACGTGAGCTGAAATACCCTATCAGACATCCATCCATACAAGTTCGTTCTGGAACTAAACGAAACTAAAGATACATCAGAACAAGCGGTTTATTGCCAAGAGTTTAATCTCGGTAATAAACCAGAGACATCAACGAGTAATCCTCTCGCTCTGAAGATCTATGTCTTCAATCATTCCATAAGATACCTGTAAATGTTAGTTCATCGAATGCAAAGTTGGTTCGAAGTAGTTTTGGGTCTAGTTCCCATCCCGGTATCTTCGAACTAACACGTTAATAGTCCAAAATGAATATTGTTAACGATATTTTTCATCAACACCTGGAATGAGTTATATGGAGCTTATATTTAAGAAAATTTGTGTGCTCACGATCTAAGGTTATTGAGGGACAATCTGAGGTCAGTGTTCCTGAGCTAAATCAGTTGCTTCTTAAATACTAGAATCTCTGTTCTAAAGGTGAGTTATTCTTCCCTCAAGGGGTGAATATCACGCTTATAGAATTATGGAGTTCCAAAGTACCTTGAAGAATAGTTTATCTGACTTGGTACATCTAGCGCCCTAAGTAATCAGCAACCCCTTAGATCATGGGCAAATTGATATACATTGTGATAAGAGGAAAACAAGCTAATGCTTCCCATTACTCGGATTGTAAGGGTGCTACAACGCTTATTAACTTAAATGATCCTTCTGCACCGAGCCAGCCCGAAGGGCCTCGGTTGCATTAGTGATCAAGCCATAAGCTTGCAATCAACCTCTTTTTCAGAGTTGAGTAGCATTAGGCTCATCATGAGAGGGTTGATTCTCATTGTCAACCCTCGAGATAAAGAAATGGAAAGGTTCCGAGTTTCCATGAAGTCTTTCATCTCTTTTCGAGGGGGTGGTGAATAACTCTTTCATACAAAAGGTTAGTGTTAACTCTCTGTTCCACCTAAATGGCACAATATGATTATCAAACCACAAAAAATGTTTAAGTCTCGAACTTCTTAGATCATAAATTGTAGATATATTACAACAGTTAAAGGAATCCCTAATCCGATCTGGAATTTAGGGTTTGCACCCTAGAAAAGAAAGACAAGATCGAGAAAAAAATGGAAAAAAAAATCCCTTCAAATGTGACCCCTGGGGTCTTATTTATAGAGAAATCGGGGACCCTTCTGCTGTTGGGCCGTTGGTCCTGCAGATACCTTTGTCGGCTGCTTTTCTCCTTGGTTTCGGTTTTATTAGCTCCCGGTCGCTTTTTGGTATGGATTACAGCTTCTGGAAGGAAGGTCTCCGTCAGTTGGGGCTTTTGTGAGAGTGATATGAGTTCGTTGATATACTAGATTTTTCCAGAAGTTCTTTGAACCTCATGTTGTATGCTCTCGGTTATAAGCTTCCGGATGTAGGCTATTGGTTTTCTCATAAATACATAGAGGAGCTTGTCCTCAAGATGTACGTAGATAGGTGCTGGTTTGGAACCACTGTCAGTGTTTGTACTAAGTTGTTTAGTATGGATAGTCTGTATCCTTCCTAGGATTCCGGTTTGCCTTCCGGTGGGGTCTCCAGGTATAGCCTAGTCTTCTGGAAGGTAACTCCAGGTGAGCTTCATGTTGTCTATCAGTGCGATATTTCGGTGTTTATGCAATAGATGTTTCGGAAGCCGGTTCCGAATAATCTTTATGCACCTTTGGCTTGATACTCTTGATGTCTTTATCTCCTGGTGTATCGGTATTAAACAGGTTAATACCGATAGCCCTTCCGTCTTTCTGGGTTTCAGTTGGCAGAGCTCTTGCCTCTCTCTTTTTTAGATTTCGTCCTAGATGGCCTTTCGCTATAGGATCCCCCCTATCGGATGGACCCTGCCGGAGAGAGCCTGTGGTATTCTGTGGCTTCTGAGTTCCTTTCTTCTAGGATGGTGCCGGTTTATGTAGCTCTCGGACCATTCTTTCCTGCTCATGGTTCTTTTTAGTGTTTGGCTCTTGCCTTTTGGAGGATTCCTATGTGCTTACGGTCACCCGATACCACTTCAACGTCAGCTTGTTTCGGAGTTAATTTTGGTAGTAACATTTGTCACCCCTAGTGAAGGGGTGTTTTTGATTTTCCAAGTCAAACATTTCATTCTAGACTTTTTTAACATGGGATGGCACAACGAAGCCTCCAAGATATTGTAACTGTGTTAGCTTTTACCTGACCGTTAAAGATTGGAAGTTGATAACTGTTTTCTTGCTTTGATAATAGCCTTTAGGCCAACCCTTATTAGGTTAATCTAAGGACTGAGGGCCAGAAAGCCCCTTTCGACATTAATAGAAGTTCTGAACCGTCCCTTATTTGGGTAACTGAAGATTGAAGACCGGAAATCCCCTTCAGGCATTAATTGAAGTCCCGAATTAACCCTTATTCGGGTAACATAAAGATTAAAGACCAGGAATTCCCTTCTAGCATTAACTGAAGTCCTGAATTAACCCTTATTCGGGTGAATACTGAGGACCGGGAATCCCCTTCTGGTATTTGTGAAGAATTGAACCAACCCAGATTCAGGTATTAATATAGCAGGCCGGAACCAACCCTTGTTCAGGCAATTAGAGATTGAGTACCAGAAACCCACTTCCAGTATTCATGAAGAACTGAACCAACCCAGATTCGGGTATTAGTATAGAAGACCTCAACCAAAACCTTGTTCAGGTAATTAAAGATTGAGTACCAGAAACCCACTTCCGGTATTTGTGAAGAATTGAACCAACCCAGATTAGGGTATTAGTATAGAAGACCAGAACCAACCCTTGTGTAGGTAATTAAATATTGAGTACCAGAAACTCACTTTCGGTATTTGTGAAGAACTGAACCAACCCAGATTAGGGTATTAGTATAGAAGACCTAAACCAAAATTAAAGATTGAAGACCAGAAGCTCCCTTCCGGTATTAGTGTTTTGGTATCCCTTTTGGATTTGATTTGTGAAGCAGAGGTTGTACATGCTTCTTGAGCCACTCTCTAGGCTTTTGATGTCAAAGCAGAGGATGTACATGCTTTGTTGGCCACTATTTGGGCATGTGCATCCGGTGCGCTTGGCTAGATTGTCCACAAGCAGGGCCCAAGGACTTACCCGACCTCCCTCCAGGAGGAGCCTTTTACTGACCATCATAGGTGATGATAAGGTCTTAGAAACTTAGACGGGGCCATCGTAGACACAAAACTAAGGTTTACTCTTTTAATGCTCTATATTGACCATCGTAGGTACTGATAGAGGCTTACACGCCACCCCTCCGAGGCGTGCCCTATCCTGACCATCGTAGCCGATTATCGGGGTTTGTTTTCCCTTCTGCGGGTAACGCGGAACATAAGCAGAGGTATGACGTGCTCTTCTGCGAGCAGAGGTAGGACGTGCTTAGTTCTAGCAGAGGCATGGCATGCTAATTTTAGATGCACCGCCATGACCATTTCTGGTGTGAAACAGAGGCTTACGCTTTTGATGCTTTGACCTAGCCCTCTCTTATTTGGGCACGGAGGAAGACTAACATACCATCCCCCTCTGGGGGATGCCTCGTCCTGACCAATTTTGGTTATGACAAGGGGTTTGATTCTTTTTTGGCTTGACCCCTTTTGGGTTTCTTTAAGATACTGAAAGGGTTTCCTTGCCCTTGGTTACGCAATCATCTTTAGAGGAAAGTCTTTTTCCTTATTCCTTTATTGTTGATAAGTAAGGTCTTAAATGTTCCAAGTTCCATGTTCTCGGAACAAGATCACCATTGGGTCTGCACAGTCGATATGTTCCGGGCATAACTTCTTGATAGATGATCAATGGTCCTTCCCAATTTGGGCCAAGAGGGCCATCCGCTGGGTTCATTGTGTTAGCCATCACTCTTCGTAAGACTAACTCCCCTTTTACGAAGGTTCTAGTTCTGACCTTTGTGCTGTAGTATTTCGTAATCCTCCATTGATATCCAGCTGTTCTGATCGCAGCCTCATCTCTTAATCCCTGTATTAGGTCTAGGGATTCCTTTCTTAACTCCTGATTGGGATTAAACGCATATGTTATCCTTCTATGCGATGGGATTTCGACTTCAACCGGAAACATAACTTTGCATCCATATGTCAAGGAAAATGGGTTGTATCCGTTGTTGTTTTGGTAGAGGTACTATATTCCCAAAGCACTAAAGGTAACTCTTCGGCCCAATTTCCTTTGGCTTGGTTTAGGCACTTTTTAAGAATTGTCTTTATGGTTTTGTTGGCAGCTTCGAGTGCTCCGTTGGCCTTTGGATGGGCTACTGAGGAAATACTTTTAATGATTCTATTTTTCTCGCAAAACCGAGTGAATTCTTCGCTCTCGAATTGTGTTCTATTATATGATATGATCTTGTGAGAGATTCCAAAATGGGTAACAATATTCTTTATTACGAATCTCAACACCTTTTTAGATGTGAATGTTGGATGGGGTTCTGCCTCCACCCATTTGGTGAAGTAGTCGATGACTACTATGGCATACTTAGCTCTACCCTGGGAGATTGGTAATCGTCCGATTAGGTCTATTCCCAATACGTCGAATGGCTAAGGGCTTGAGATATTGTCACTAGGGGGAAGCCGGGGCACCTTAGAGTACCTTTGACATCTTTCACACTTTTTGACATATTCAATTGCTTGATTAACCATTCATGGCCAATAATTGCCTTGTCGCATGACCCTTTTGGCCAACTTAATTCCATTGGAATGGTCTCCACACAATCCTTCGTGGGTTTCTCTTAAAAAGTTAAACCCATCTTCAGAGCTTACACATCTTAAGTAGGGAAGTGAATGTCCCTTTTTATAAAGTTTATTATCCATAATCACAAATGTAGGAGCCTGGTGTTTTATCCTTCTTGCGTCTTGCTTACTAAGGGTAAAGTTCCGTTGAGGAGGTAGTCTACCATGGGAGACATCCAGGTATTTTCATGGTGATGATTCGTTTCTGTTAAGGGAGGTTCCACATTAGAGTTTCCCTCTTTGTTCCCTTCGTCCTCCTTTCTCAAGGCTTGGGATCTAGTTAGGACTAATAATTTTTTCCTTTTTTCTGATTCTTCATGTTCGATACTTGGTCTCTCCTGATAACCCATAGAAATTACTCGAGTTTCGGGGGCCCTCGGGAGCTGGCTAATTTGTCCAATGAATCTGCTTGAGTATTCTCCCCATGTGGTATTTGATGAATTGAAAAATCCTCAAACCGGGAAAGCATCTTTAACATCTTTTTCACATATAGCGTTAGTCACGCATCCTTGGTTTAATAGGTTTGTTTTATTTGGTTTACCATTAGTTGCTAATCACTAAAGATTTATGTTCAAGGTATCTTCAACTATAGTGCCAAATTCAAACCAGCCATCATCGACTCATATTTGGCTACGTTGTTAGTTGCCTGGAATCCTAACTTCATGGCGTAGTGCAAGCCGTGTCTGTCAGGGGTAATTATGATATAACCTGTCCCCGCTCTTTGTTCGTTTGAAGCTCCATCCACAAAAAAGTTGCCACTTGGCCTTTAAGTCATTCTCTTTAACTGATTGCTCTGTAACGAAACTTGTGCATTTGTTCACGAAGTCCACGAGAGCTTGTCCTTTAATTGCCGCTCGAGGGTGAAACTCAATCTCGTATTGGCTAAGTTCAACTCCCCATTTGACTAACCTCCCAAAAGTCTCTGGCTTGTTGAACACCTGTTTAAGTGGAAACTAGTTAACACCTTAACGGGATGAACTTGGAAGTACCCTCTTAGCTTTCGGCCGGTAAGTACTAGGCAATATGCCAGTTTTTCCATTACTGGGTATCGGGTTTCCACGTCCTTTAGCCTTCTATTAACGTAATAAATTGGGTGCTGAGTCCCATTACTTTTTCTTATTAGGACTGAGCTTACTGCATATTCTGAGACAGCCATATAAATGTATAGATCTTCTCCTTTCTCATGACTGGATAAAATCGGAGGAGTTCCCATATAAACTTTCAATTCTTGAAAGGCCTTTTTACATTCTTTGTTCCATTTGAAATTCTTCTTTTTCTTTATGACATCGAAGAAATGGACACATTTGTCAGTGGCTTTGGAAATAAACCTACTGAGGGATGCTACTTTCCCGTTTAAGCTCATGACTTATTTGCTCGTCCTATGTTCATCCATGTCTTTTATGGATTGAATTTGGTCAGGTCTAGCTTAAATCCCTTGCTCACTTACTACATACCCTAGGAACTTTCCAGATTGGACTCCAAAAGAGCACTTCTGTGGGTTTAACTTTATTTGGTAATTTCTTAGGACATTGAACATTTCTTTTAAGTCTTTCAAATGGTTTTCTGCCTCAATAGATTTTACAAGCATGTCATCCACATATACTTCCATGTTGCGCACTATTTGTCCTTGAAACATTCAATTTGCTAGCCTTTGGTATGTTGCTACCGCATTTTTCAAACCAAAGGGCGTTACCTTATAGAAAATTGTTCCCCAATCAGTGATAAAGCTTGTGTGCTCTTCATCGGGTTTATGCATTGGAATTTGGTTATACCCAAAGTAAGCATCCATAAGAGATAGTATCTTATGACCACTTGTTGCATCGACTAACTGGTCTATCCATGGAAAGGGATATCAATCCTTTGGGAAAGCCATGTTATAATCCGTGTGGTCAACACATGTCCTCCACTTCCCATTGGACTTCTTTACTAGCACAGAGTTGGCTAACCACTTTGGGTAAAGAACTTCTCGGATAAACCCATTTGTCTCCAACCTTTTGACTTCTTCCTTTAAGGCCTCAGACCAGTCTCTATTATATTGTCTCTTCTTTTTCCGAACCGGGATTACTGAAGGATCAATGTTTAAGGCATGACTCATAATAGAGGGGTTGATCCCGACCATTTCTTAATGGGTCCGGGCGAAGACGTCTTTGTTGATCTGCAGGAACCGAATTAGGTTGCTCTTAAGGGGCTCTGCCAGCCTTTTCCCTACGTTGAAAACCTTCGAATTATCCTTTGAATCAATGTTCACCTCTTCCACGTCTTCTATTGGTTTCGTTCTTTCAATGTCCCCTCTAGAATCTAAATCCGTGACAATTTCTCCTTCTTCAGTCAAGTTTACATCATCGGCTCTCTTCCTTTTTCTTTTCAAAAAAGTGTACCTACCATTTACACGTTTGTTAGCTTTGTTAACTTTTATTTTGGATTCGAATGTGGGATGTAAGAATCCCTTATTCGAAGGCATAAAAATAGTAGAGGAATCAAAGTACGAAGAACACTCCCTTTTGTATTTGTAAATTGTTGTGAAATACAATTCGCGAGAACTAAATTGTTCTTCCCTGATGGTACCCCATCCCTGTTGGTTAGGAATTTTAGCATAAGGTATTTGGAAGAGACGAAAGCGTCTATTTCCTTCGAAGCCAGTCGTCCAAAGAAGGAATTGTAATAGGATAGTTGGTCGATCACAACGAAGAGAGTTTCGATGGTTCTATGAAGCGGAGACAGTCCAACTTGAACCAGAAGGTTGATTTGCCCCACTGGAGTTGATCCCTTGTTGTTAAAGCCGAAGATCGGTTCTTTGCTTGGCTTTAACTTCTTCTCAGATATTGTCATCTGATCAAAAGCATGTTTGAAGATGACATTGACGGTAGTCCCAGTGTCCACAAGGATTTTGGAGATGACAGAGAGTCATATTTGTGTTGTTGTCATAAAGGGATCATTATGTGGGTGGCAGACCCCTTTCTTCATTTCTTTTGGAGAAACAACTAGGTTATGCATTTTGAGAGCATAAAGTGCGTTTTTCAATGATGGTTCTTCTTGAATGGAGAATATTCCTTCCATGGCTTCCTTCATGTATTGATTCCTGGCTCTCGGACAGTTTCCAGCAGGGTGTGGCCCTCCGTGGATCACATTGATTCGATTTATGGGCGGACCCAAGTCTAGGTTGCCCTCTTCTAAAGTAGTTTGTATTGCATTCGCTGAAACTTTCTGTTGTCCATTTGTATGCTGACTGACATGGTCTTGTTTAAAACAAATTCTTTCAAATGTCTCTCTCGGATTAGCTTCTGAATAATCCCATCCAATACCTTGCATTTGTCAGTCTTATGCCCGTTGGTCTTGTGGAATTCACAATACTTACTGCCGGAATAAGGTTCAGGGCAATTCTTGGCTTTGAACGAGATGGGGAAGTTATTAACCCTTGCTCTTGCGATAGCATACATGAACGAGATGTGCTTGTTCAGAGCAACTGATTTGTATTATAATCTTCCCATCTTGATCACTTTTGATTTCCCTCTGGGAGTTTTCGTCCAAAGCTCGGTCGTCCCCCTTCCCATCGAGGCCCGAACTTTCTCTTGGTGAAGTACAATTCGTCCATGCGAATAAACTTGTCAGCTTGAAAGTGAAAGTCTTGTAAGTCTTTACAGCCGTGAATGTATAATTCTTTCCTGAAGGGGGTGTTTTCGATTAGCCCCAAATGCGCAGCTATCAATTTGTCGCGGTCGTTCATATCCTTGGTCTTTAACTCCCCGATATTGAACCTTTTCAAGTAATCTCCTAAAGACTATCCTTGCCTCTATTTGATGTTGGCGATGACTGTGTAATCGACTGTAGGATCTTTGCAGATGCAGAACTGTGTGGAAAATTCATAGTAACTGTTTCCACAAGTAAATGGTGTTTTCTCTGTACTGACGATACCACTTTGTTGCCGCCCCCTAAAGGGTCACCGGAAAAAGACAACATTTGACAGGTCCCGAAGCATTGTAGAGATCCATCTGGCTGTCGAAATCTATTGGATGATCATTAGGTTCTATTGTTCCAAGATATTGTATGGCTGGAACCTTCACCCTAAATGGTATTATGATGTTCATAATTTCATCGATGAAAATATCTACTCTTTCATTGTCATTAAACCTGTCGTCTTGGGTTCTTTTCCCCTTGATTCCAATAAATCTTTGACGGTCTTCTGAGCAATGTCTTTAAGATAAGCTTTCGTGTTATCGTAGTTTATTCTCTTGGGATCATAACCTTTGGAAGTGGAACTCCCGGATTTTTCTTGGTCGTATTGATTTCCTTGATGGTCTTTCCTATCAAATGGGACTTCTTCTTCTTAGAGGAAGCTGCCTTGAGCTTCTCTTTTGCTTTAGATGTTGAATAGGAGCCTTTCTTTTCGGAGATTCATTCGTCTCTCTTTGACTGGATTTGGTGAGTCTTGAAGACTTCTGCATTTAAGTAACATTCATCTAAGCTTGCATTTCCCGGAGTTGCTTCTCCAAGGCCATAATTCTTGCGACATATTCTTCCATGGCGTTTGGATTTGCCGATTGTGTTAGACTGGATGTGGCTCCTTTTCATTCTTGTTCAGATTAAGCGTTAGATCCATGTTTTCTTCAAGGGTCACATTAGGAGCTGGTTCCTTGTTTCGCTCTTCCAATCTTTTTGATTTCATCTTTCCTGCCACGAAGTAATAAACTTTACCAAATTAATTTTCGATGGATTAACTGCAAGATCGGATGTTCAAGCCCTCCTTCTAGCGTCAAAATGTTAATGATATTTTTCGTCAACACCCGTAATAAGTTATATGGAGCATATATTTAAGAAAATTTTTGTGCTCACGATCTAAGGTTGCTGAGGGACAATCTGAGGTCAGTGTTCACCACACCAAATAGGACATTTTGTAACACTTTTCTCGGTTCAACTTGTAATAGTTATTACTGTGATAAACTTATAACAGTTATTTTCGTTAACGTACTATAACAGTTATTTCCACTATAACATCTGTGGATTTTGTAAATACAACAAAATATAATGGGTAAAAATGTGTTTTCGTGCTGTATTCGTGGTTTCTAATTTAGTATCGCTTCTTACCCTTCTTTTTCGTTTTTCTGCAGTAAATCAAAAAAGAATTCTAGGTTTCGCCGCTTCGTTTCCAATCAGATTGTCATGCACCTCCTCCTTCACCTCGTCCGCGCTTCCACATTCGCCTCGTCCGCGCTTCCACCTCCTCCAACCTTCCGCCTCGAAGTCAGGTGATTTTTCTATGGTATTCTCCTTACCTGAGTATCAATTGTACGGAATTATAGATGCATATATCATTGAAGCTACAATATTTTATGCTCTTTTTTCTTACTATCAAAAACATTGATTAAAAACAAATCAAAGCTTTTGTGTTTTAATTCATCATGTTTATTTGGAAGCTTAGAGGTGTTTCGGTATACTATCTTCTGCTTCTATAAAAGTGCAATTTGGGGTTTGTATTCCGTGAATTTTTCTAATTCTTTATTCCACTTGTAAGGAAAAGAGTGTAAAAAAATTGATTAAATAAACTCAATGAAGGTTTTAATTGAATGCGATGAATTTGGAGATTAAGCTTTTTACAATCATTTAGATCCATATTTTGTATGCCTTTTGAGGTATCTACAATAGAGAAGAATATGGATGTTCCACGGTCAATCTTCAAAATGTTTAGGCTGGTGTTTGAGCAAGATAAGATGGCAACATGATATACACGTAAATGTGTATATTTTATCCGCATATTTATCTTATTTTATCTTTTAAATAATTGATATTGTGTATTTATAGCTGTGTTTTCAGATTGTTGACAAGAATCATGGTTTAGAGCATTTGATGAATAAAGCATGAAGAATTTGCTGAAAAAGAGTGAAGTTAAAATTACTAAAGCTTGAAGAGTTTAAAGCTTGAAGAACGGTTGCAAATAGAGTTCAGTTGGGTAGATTTGGCTCACTAAAGGCTCATATTGTGTTCACATTGGCTCAATTGCAGACCATTTCACTCATGTAGCGTTCACATTAGCTCCTTTGCAAGGCTTCTAATTCATGCACTATACGCGTTCACACTGGCTCACTTACAAGGCCTCTTACTCTACAACCCCGTTCACACTAGCTTATGTGTTATTTAGGCTAATTCTTTAGTCCCACATTGTGGAATTTGCCAAGTAGCCTTTGTCATATCAGCTATAAATACACTTTATCTCATTCATTGTAAAACACATTCAGTTTTATTCTGTAATCCTTTTCTTGGAATAAAACTCTTCTTTCTCTCTTCTATTTAGTTTTTATTGCATTTTATTTATGTCGTTTATTTTCTTTTTATTTTCTTTTCTTTTAGCTATGTCTAGCTAATCCTCTTTACTTAGGGGGTGATGACGCTAATAGTTATGATTCAATATGAATCGCATAGCCAAAAGATTTGAACTTCATGTATGTAGATTTAGATATGAACTAAGGGTTAGATCTGAACCTTCATACCCTGTGTCGTTTAAGAGCTGTGCTCCTTCACAGGGTATATTCGAGTTCGATCTAACACTTATCAGATTTAGATTTAATATTTAGGGTTTTAGAAATAAAATAGTGAATCTGTCCTGATAGCCTATGGTTGTAGAGCTGAGCTCCTGCATAGGCTATGCTTGTCGTTATTTACATATTTGTTTCTAAAAACCTATTATCGTTGATTCATGTTTGTGACAGAAACATGTATTAGATCTGGTTGATCTTTTGGCTATTGATGATTATGAATCTGATCTATGTCATTATCCCCTAATTGCTTTCACTTATTGTTAAAACTCTCTTTTATTTAATTTCTGCTATTTTCTTTGTTTTCAACCAATCAAAAGTTAGGGATAACTTGATTGGATTTATTAATAAAATAATTTGGTCCCAGAGTTCGACACCCTCTACAACGATCCTTGTTGTTTAGGAAAGACGAACGAATTTTACAGTTGTTTACAATTGCAAAATTTGTTCGCAAACACAACATTTGAGTTGTTATAGTTGAAAACAAGTTGACAGATGTTGATCAAAAAGTGGATACTGGGATGAGGGAATGGAAAACTTATCCACTGCTTACTATAGATGATGGCAACATTTGAGTTGTATCGAAGATCTACAATTGGCATGTGCTTGACAAAAACCTTGGCTGAGATGGAACGTTCCTGCGCTAAATCAGCTGCTGCTTAAATACCAGAATCTCTGTACTAAAGGTTATTTATTCTTCCCTCAAGGGGTGAATATCATACTTATAGAGTTATGGAATTCTGAAGTACCTTGAAGAATGGTTTTCCTGACTTGGTACATCCAGCGCCCTAAGTAATCAGCAACCCCTTAGATCATGGGCAAAATGATATACATTGTGATAAGAGGAAAACAGGCTAATGCTTCCCATTACTTAGATGGTAAGGGTGCTACAACGCTTATTAACTTAAATGATCCTTCCGCACCGAACCAGCCCTAAGGGACTCGGTTGCATTAGTGATCAGGCCATAAGCTTGCAATCAACCTCTTTTTCAGAATTAAGTAGCATTAGGTTAATTATGAGAGGGATGATTCTCATTGCCAACCCTCGAGATAAAGAAAGGGAAAGGTGTAACACCCCATAATTTTAAATATAAATAATTAACAATTTTAAGAACACTTAATTTTTAGGAGAAGAACTAAGGGAAATGGGTTACGCCATTGCGTTCGTTTCGGAATTCTGCTTGGAATAGAGTCCAAGTTTTCGTAAATCGGACTTCATATGAGGAAGTTATGGCCTTTAGAAATTTCAGGAATTTAAATAAATTAAAATAGCTCGAATTCAAATTCAAAATTCAAATGAAAACACAGAAGCGGGCTGTGCGGGATTTTTCCCGGCCCAGGCCAGGTCGACCAGGGGGTCGACCTCCCCTATACAGGTTAAGTCTGGCTTGTGGTGGAAGTCTGCTCGGAAGCGCCCGGCATATCCAGCGGCCACAAGCAATAGAGTTAATGTGAGAGGTCTGTGCATTAATAATTAATAAATGCTGATCAAAGACAAATATGAATGACAAACAGAAGTTTGGTTGAGTTGAGTAATTCTCTGAGTACCAATCTGATGTTAATTTCGGTCTTCGGGGTTGATACTTAGGGAGTTATTCTCTTAACCAATGCATTTGTGAACTAAGATGTACTTAATCATAAATTAAGTAAAACATGTTATATGATATATGTGATACATAAAACATGATAAGTGGATAGGGTTAATACCAGCTTAACCAATAATCTGATAAGTAGGTAGGGTTAAGACCAGCTTAACCAATAATATATAAGTGGATAGGGTTAAGACCAGCTTAACCAATAATCTGATAAGTAGGTAGGGTTAAGACCAGCTTAACCAATAATATATATTAATTTGATAAGTGGGTAGGGTTAAGACCAGCTTAACCAATAATATATATATTAATCTGATAAGTGGATAAGGTTAAGACAAACTTAACCAATAATACATATTGGTCTGATAAGCGGATAGGGTTAAGACCAACTTAGCCAATAATATATAAGTGGATAGGGTTAAGACCAACTTAACCAATAATATATAAGTGGATAGGGTTAAGACCAGCTTAACCAATAATATATATATTGATCTGATAAGCGGATAGGGTTAAGACAAGCTTAACCAATAACACATGTTGATTTGATAAGTGGGTAACATGGGTGACATGTGGGATATAATTATAAACACTTAACCAAGTTGAAACATGTAAGAAGACATGAATAAGAGGGGGTTAAGTGGGAAATCCTAGTGGGGACCAAGATAGGTGGAAAGCTTGTGTCAAGTGTGGGGACCCTTCTCAACCAGTAACCCATTTAATATCTAAGTGAGCTCGAACTAGATCGAGGACGGGACACGCTTACTGGGTTTGATTGTAAGAGGTCAAAACGGGTTAGCGGTGGCAACGCAAGTCCAACGGGGTCATGTGCGTGCGTGGGCCCGGGCTGGTAGGTAAGATGTTGTTGCATCGTGTAGGTATAAGCCGTGCATCTTTAGTGGTATCGGGTTGCCACTTTGGGGAGTGATACATCCCACTGTGGGACCAGCATGGGTATCTACGAGTTAGGGAGCCGATCGAATGAGGAAGGTAGTGGGTACGACTAGCGGAGATAGGAGCAGACTGCACCTATGAAGACAGCTAGGAGTACAACTACCATATTATGAATAAATGTTGTAATTAGAATGGGGAGGGTAGTGGGTACAACTAGTGGAGATAGGAGCAGGCGGCACCTATGAAGACAACTAGGGGTACACGAAACTACCATTATTATTATTCTGTTCAGTAGGCGGGATCAACTTTTAGGGTGACTAGTATTGGTGTAGTATAGTAATTATCCTATAGTGATTAGGAGCGCGATTAACGCCAGCATATTCCTCTTGTTTGTTTTATCTTCCCCATTTGCTTCACAGCCATTCCTTGTTTTACCAGTTTATGCCTTATCCTAATTACTTTAATAATTATATTGTTAAAGTTATTGGACTCGCCAGACTTTATGTCTGACCCCCTTTGTTTTCGCCTCTTTTCTTCCTCCCCCCCAAGGTTCTCAGGGTGGGACTAGTGCTAGTGGAGCTTGATTTGGACCTCTTTCTCTCTCTTTTGGAAGTGCTTGGATTGCTGAAAGTAAAGTTCAGCTTATCTATTTTATGGTACTTATGTTGGGGTCATGCTTTTTTACTTTATGTACTCAGAAAACAATTTGTCAAGATGGATATTAAGTGTACTTGGTTTTATTGTTGGTTTTTGATGTTGTTGTATCAAAACTATTTCTCCGCTGCAATAAAAGTTGTTTTAAAATTTTCAAGTACCAATATATGTATCTGTCTTGTTTTATTCCGTTCTATACACCAATAATACTCCATGAAAATTAATGCATTCCCTTTGTGAGTGACATTAATGGACGTGGGGTGTTACACGTGGTATCAGAGCCGAAGGTTACCAGAACAGATAAGACATTTTGAAAAACCGCTTTCAAAAGCATTTTTATAAAGAAATACTTTCAAAAATATGTTTTAAGGAGAGTATTTTTAAGAGAAAAGTTTATTTTGAAAAACATAACCCCCAAGAGCCATATATCTTTCCTTCGATTCTCCATTTTAAATCTCTTCCTCTTTCCTTTCTGAATTTCTTCCTCCACGAATAGACACTTTTTCAAAGATATGTAAGAACTTCCGTACGGTGGGCGGAAAACCGCTTCATGGGACTGGGACGTTTGTCAAATCTAGAAGGAAGTGGAGGACTTGTTGGTACCTTTAAGATAGACGATGAGAGGAAGGTTCAATTAGCTGCTTGGTTAATGAAGGACGAAGCCTCATTTTGGTAGGAGGTCACGAATGGAGAATGTGCAGGAGAGACATGGATATGACACATGATAAGAAAGTAGATCCAAAAAAAGGCGGTAAGGATAACAAGGGGCCAAGAGAAAAGGAAGGGCCACACTTGTGAAATACCTGACTACTTAAATAAAGACGTTAGAAAGAAGAAGAAGACTAGTTGTTATCGTTACGGAGAAACATGACATCTTATTAGGATCGTCCAAGAAACAAAGGAAAAGGTAAGGACAAAGTACAGGATCTTCTGGATGGCAGACACGTTCCCTCACGGCTGGCATACTTGATAGAGGTAGAAATATCTTGGTTGGAAGTTTGGTTTTTCTTTTTGATCATCCTGTTCGAACCTTGTTTGAATTCTGGCGCTTCACACTCGTTTGTATCTGCTTCGTTAGTTAAAACACTGCACCTAAATACTAGTCTAGTTACGGATCCCATAGTAGTCTCAAATCCTATTGGTGGATCGGCACATCTTTCGATGATTTGTCGGGATTTGAGGGTGTCTATTTTGGGCGTTGGGTTTGAATGCAACGCCTTCGTTCTTGGCTTCATGGGCTACGACTTGATTCTAGGCATGAATTGGCTAGCCAGATACGGTGCCATCCTAGACTGTGAAAGAAGGGTAGTTAGATTGTTGACTCGTTGTGGAAAGACCCTTGATATTTCTTGTGACCCTAGAGGTCCGGTGATGCTTAGCTACCTAGAATCTCTTGACGCGTCCAACGATGATTGGAATCTGTTCGTGTGGTACGTGAATATGGTGACGTCTTCGATGAAGTTCGGGTTTACCCCCGAGGCGCGAGATAGACTTTCGTATATACCTTGTAGATAGTGCCAAGCCAGTTGCATTACCGGTGCGCCACATGGCTCTGAGAGAGAGAAGAGAACTCAGTAAGCAAGTAAAGGAGTTGCTTGAGAAGGGGTTCATAAGAAGAAGCATTTCGGAATGGGGTGCTCTGGTTGTTATTACTACAAAGGCCGATGGTTCACTTAGATTGTGCGTGGACTATAGAGAGCTGAATAAGCTCAAAAAGAAGAACAGACACCCATTGCCGAGGATAGATGATTTATTCGATCAGTTGGTTGGTGCTTCGGTTTTCTCGCAGCTGGATTTAGCTATAGGATTTCATCAGCTAAGAGTGGCTGAAGACAACATAAATAAGACTGCATTTAGAACTCCTGACGGTTTCTTCGAGTGGCTCGTCATGCCTTCTGGTTTGACGAATGCACCCGCATACTTCATTGACTTAATAAGTAGGGTGTACAGGGAGTTTCTAAACAAGTTTGTGGTAGTCTTTATGGATGATATCTTGATTTTCTCTTGAAGTGAAGTAGAGCATGCCCTACATCATAGGGAAGTCTTAGATACCCTACGAGCACATCAACTCAAAGCTAAGTTCTCCAAATGCCATTTTTGGAGAAAAGAAGTGAGGTTCTTAGGACACGTGGTCTCTAAGGAGGGGATAGCTGTGGATCCCGCAAAGGTGGTGGCAATCCAAGATTGGAAGATTCCTAAGAACGCAACAGAAGTAAGAAGCTTTTTAGGGTTGGCGGTCTATTATAGGAAGTTTATTAAGAACTTCGCGAAGATATCAGCCCCATTTATTCGGTTAACGAAGAAGAACTTGACTTTTGCTTGGGATGTTGACTGTGACGATGCTTTCCAGCATTTGAAGAGGGCTTTGACGACAGCTCCAGTTTTAGTTTTTCCAGATGGAAGTAAGCCATTCACAGTGTATACCGGTGCTTGCGGGACATGGCTTGGAGCAGTTTTCGATGCAAGAGGAAAAGGTGATATGCAAAAGGCGACATGTACGAGTATCGCTTATCATCCATAGACGGATGGACGGACAGAAAGGGGTGAATAAAATCCTTGAAGATCTTTTGAGGTTATGTATCCTAGATTTTGGAGGGACATGAGAAGAGGCAACGAGCTTAGTGGTGTTCACGATGTGTTTCACGTGCCACATTTGTGGAAGTGTTTACAAGATATCGCGGAAGTTGTAGAGCCGAGCAGGCTTAGAGAAGTGGAAGTGGAGTGAGATGCCCCAACTAGACGCGCCCGTACATGCATCCTTGGATCGGAGGTCATAAAGCTACGCAACAGAGAGGTCAAGTTGGTCAAGGTGCAATTGGGAAATGATCAAGGAGACACGACTTGAGAAACGGAAGACAAGATGCGTAGGCTGTACCCTTTCCTTTTTGAGGGTATTTTTTAACTTCTCCTTTTTCTACCGCTTTGTGTATGCTTGTCCTATCGTTTAGTATGTCTTCGCGATTATATCTTCGATCTTTAGTTAGGAAAAATCCTATGGTTGTAAACATGTGTTTGAGACATGTTATGTTTGGTGGATGCAAGTGTTTGCTAGTGGCTGCTCGTGGATGCATTTACACACATTAGGCACTAGATCAGCTCAATCACTTTCATACTGCATATAAATATGTGTGCATATTTAAATTAATGGATGTATATTGGTTGTATTATCATATGGATGCTGCATTAAGATGATTGGTTGTGCACGCATGTAGAAATAATATGTATCATTAGGACTCTTTTGCATACATAATGGACGCATGGCACTCTCATGATTTGCATTAAGGAGGTCAACTGAATCAGTAGACCGCCTGATTTTGCATTAGATAAGGAACATACACACACACTCTGCATATGTTCATATGATATTAGAAACCTTGTAAGGACAATGGATGCATGTGTTTGATGGTTGAGTAGATGTATGATTGGATGTTAGGATATACATTCTCCTTAACTTGGAGATTTCGGGGGTGAAATCCTTTAAGGAGCGGGGAATGTAACACCCCGTAATATTAAATATTAAAATTAACAATTTTAAGAACACTTAATTTTTAGGGGAAAAACTAAGGGAAATGGGTTACGCCATTGCGTTCGTCTCGAAATTCTGCTTGGAATAGAGTTCAAATTTTCGTAAATCGGACTTCGTATGAGGAAGTTATGGCCCTCAGAAGTTTCAGGAATTTAAATAAATTAAAACAGCTCGAATTCAAATTCAAAATTCAAATGAAAACATAGAAGCGGGCTGGGCGGGATTTTTCCTGCCCCAGGCCAGGTCGACCAGGGAGTCGACCTCCCCTATACAGGTCGACCTGGGGGTCGACCTCCCCTGATTTTGTCAGATCCGAGGCAGATTCAGGATTTTGCACCTGGACTTGTTTTCTGGACAGATTCTTTGGCTCCTAACCTATTTAAACACTCCCAAACCTCACTTTCTCTCCACACCAAACCATTGCGACGCTATGCTGCCTCAATCCTAATTAAAATAAGTGAAAGACGTCCTTATGCTGCTGGAATAGTTCATCTTCTTCTTAAAGCTTAGGAATTGCAAGTAAGGATTCTAATACAAACGACAAATGAATTATTCTCTTTTCTAATCCTTTTTTGTGAGTACAATTTTTTTCACAAATTAATTAATAAACTAATTATGATGAGTTATAATTTGGATTATGAGAACATGCCTGTTGAATCATGTGACGTTACTTAATTTTGTTATCGTCTGTTTGTGAACATATGACAGTTTTGTTAACTTATGTTAGTGGATCTATTTCATATGCCCAATCACATATGTTTAACTTGATTCATTTTATGACATCAGTTTATATGCAAGTTTGGATGTAAATCATATGCTAGTTTGTATGTGAATCATATGCAAGTCTGTATGTGAATTATACACAAGTTTATATGTGAATCAAATATATATATATATATATATATATATATATATGTATGCGAGTTTAGATGTAAAACATGTGATATTAGTTTACACGTCTAAATTACATATGCAAGTTTAATACAAGTTTGTATGTAAATTATATGCAAGTTTAGGTGAAAACCATATTCATATATGCAAGTTCACAATTTCATGTTAAGATTTATATTTAGATCCATGGCAGTACATAGTTTATGCAAATTTATGTTCTATATGTCCATTGCCTATGCAAGTTATTGGCTATGCAAACTTATGTTATAATTCTTATTCGCAAGTTAGATCTATTTTATATGTTATGCAAGTTGTGATGTTTTCTTTTTATGAGTTAGACTATTTGCGAGTCTAACATATTTCGTATTAAACGTACGAACGGCGTGGGGACAATGGGAAAATATTAAATATACATATTGAGAATTGGCATAAAATGGCTTTAAAGGCATATAATTAATTTGAGACATTAATTGGTATAATTTATATACCTGAAAATTATGGACATAATTTAGGTGACAATTATGGACATAGATTAATTTGGAAGTTATTGACAATCTGAAATAGGGATATTAATTCAAATTGGAGTTGAATAATAATGTGTAATAATAAATGCCTAAGACACGAGGTTAGACTTGTTTGTGGTATAAGACTGCCCGGACCCGCTCGACAAATCCAGCAACCACAAACGGTAGTCTAATGTGAGAGGTCAAAGGCATAAATTAAATGAGTAATAAATGCCTAAGACACGAGGTTAGACTCGTTTGTGGTATAAGACTGCCCGGACCCGCCCGGCACATCCATCAACCGCAAACGGCAGTCTATTGTGAGAGATCATAGGCATAATTAAAAGATGCTTAGACACGAGGTTAAGTCTGGCTTATGGTGGAAGTCTGCCCGGAACCGCCCGGCATATCCAGCATCCACAAGAAATCGACTTAATGTGAGAGGTTTGTGCATTAATAACTAATTAATGCTGATCAAAGACGAATATGAATGACAAACAGAAGTTTGGTTGAGTTGAGTAATTCTCTAAGTACCAATCTGCTGTTGATTTCGGTCTTTGGGGTTGATACTTAGGGAGTTATTGTTAGAGTTTGTGCCCTAGAGGCAATTCATTTGATGAGATTGATAACACTGTTGATGTTATTATTTTATTTGGAATAAAATATGATTCTATTATATTATATTTACTGCGTAATATAAATATTAATATACTAGAAGTCCTTAGAATAATAATACGGGATTATATAGTTCGAGTAAGACTGAACTTGAGATTATATAATGTGATAAGTATTATAATTCTTAAATGTCCCTAGTTGAGTTTTATTGTTTATAAAGGACAAAAATAAAGCGTTGAGACTAGTATATTGATTGACTGATGATCACATCTCATTGATCATTAATATACGTGATATTAAAGTCAAGATATAAATACGTATTAGAGAATATCGTATTGGGCTGACCCGCCGTGAGATAACTCCATGGAATATAATTAACAGTATCATGAGTTATTCTCATAGTGACAGTGATGTAATGGTCCTCAGACCTGAAATCATTATAATTTTATTCGAGGATATTTGTGTTTTGATATCATCTAAAGTTACTCGTAACAGAGTAACGATAACGGTGATTATTGGATACATCTTGAATCGAATGAAAATTATGAATGATCTATATGGGATTTAACCCTACATCATATATGTTTATATGTGTAGTGATATCCATGGGCCTCTTGATTGAGTGAGACTGTGAAATGCATGGCCGTGCTCAAATATCGATTTGTTTTAAACAGTCTACTCATCGATCAAGAAAAACGGATTGAATTATAACGAGGATGATACGATCCGTGCCTCTAGTTTAATCCAGGATATATTGGTTAAAAGGATTATATTACATTGATACGCTGGTCATCGAAAGGTTGTGTCGAATCGTCAAGATTATTATAACTTGGGTAGCAGCGACGTATTGCTAGATGCCAATCACTGTTTATGATTTTAAATATGATTTAAAATCATTGCCAACGTTGTAATAACCTATAGGGTTACACATTAGAACACTTGATAAGGATGAGAACCGTTCAAAACCAAAAGGGGAGGATCAAATGTTGACTTATCTCTTTAATTTGAATTGGTATAAGGGCAATTAGGGTATTACCTTGTTTAGATTTAAGGGTTTCATACAATAAAAGGAAGGCCGCTACCTTTCTCTTCATTATTGTTTTAAGCCGTAAAATCAAAACATAGAAAAACCCTAAATACCCAAATCGGCTAGCACCATCCTTCCTTGATCTCAAATTGTTTGACAAAACTGATGATCGAGTGTTCGTGAATACTTATAGAGACTCGGCGCTTGTCGTGTTGGTCGATTTGATACATCGTTCTCCATCTTGCTTCCAGATTTGCTCAGAGTTGAATGGATTTACTAAAACAGGTATAAATCCTAATTTATTTAGTTTTAATTTACAGTTTTGCAAACGATCTATGTTTTAAACCGTTAAAACATCACTTTAAGGTTGTCGATTCGATCGTATTATTCCTTCAATGGTATCGGAGCTTAGGTTCTTTGCAAAATCAGTACTTTGATCCTAGAATTAGGTCTAGTGTATTTGATTTCATGTGTAATCGATAGCCATGAAATCAGAGTTTCCAGAATTGATATCAAATATGTTTCAAAAGGAAATCGTTTCATTGAAAATGATTAAAAGTATTTGATTCGAATTGTGAAATTGTTTTGCAGTAAACAAACTTTTATATTTGATATAAAATTTGGTATGAACACATTGTTTATTCTGGAAATTCACTATATTTGTTATAAATTTGTTAACACGAGTGCTCTGTTACATCTATATGTTTCAATCGTGTTTGCATATGTTTGCCTGTGAAATCTCTTTTAAGTTATAAATCAACAGATATTTGATCATTGATAAAAGTAATAGTTTTTGATTCTGTTTTAATGTATTACAGTTTCATATTCAAACCTTTTGGGTATTACAATTGCATAACAATGCTCATGAGTTGAAGAAAGCCTGTAAGTCATAATGATGACTGTCAGGTCATTACATATATAAAATTTGAAATTGATTTGGGAACTTATATTCGATATAATTCCTTTTTCATAAATATATGTTTAACCTTACATTGTCAACTTATACTTATGATTATGGAATGGTTCTATAACTGTTTGCATTTAGAATTGTTCAACATCCCAATCTGTTTGGCAATTGTCTCAACAATTTCCTGAAAATATCATATTGGGTTAGTTCATGATAATTAAAGTTTTGAACTTATAATTGTTATCATGCTTCATAAACATGTATCTAATATATTGTTTTAGATCAGATCTTTCTGTGTGGTGATCTATATGATAGATTGCTGATTTAATAAATCTGGCTGAATGGTTTTGAATCATTGTAAAATTTTGAATTTCAAACTTTTGGTCAAAATACAATTTTGCTGATTAACAAATCAGTGAGTTAATTTTCATATTATTTTGATTTATTGAAATCAATTATATGAAACTTTTGTTAATATTTTGATCTTATTACTTAGTTTATAAACCAGGACTTTTGATTTCAAACTCAGACTTGTTTATTTGATAGTAAAACAGAGTTAGAAATTTATGAGTAATTCATTGAGTTTTGGACTCAGATTACATCAATAAACTATAGAATAAAATCAAGTCACAAGTATTGAGATTTGATGATTCTATAAAACTTATGTGTTGTAATATCATATTGCAGATATACATATGTAATTGACATAAGTATTGATGCATATGTATTTTGATCAATTAAAACCAATTTTGAAATTTGATTCGAACATTACAGAAAAATCTGATTCTCTATTCTGGTTTTATGATGTTGATATAAAACAGTTTGTATCATGACTCGTCACAAAATCCTTTCTCAGACCTGCTTATGAAATACACGTTTTATATATTTTGGATTTTGCTCCAGATTTGGTATAGTTCAGTATTAATAATACTGCTAGAAGTATTGTATTATTTGATGTATATACATATATCAACTCTATGGTAAATAAATCATATATGTTGATATATAAAATGTGAATTTGATTTACAGTTTTATTTCAAAATAATTGTACTGAACTGATCTTTATAAATATCAATATTTGAGGTAAAAGCAAATATGATTTGCAGATTAATGTTTACCCAAGTTATACAAGATACTTGATGTAAGACTTGTTCATACGAGATCATACATATATTTGATATATTAATGACCAATATTATACTTCTGCTTGTTTTATAGATACCAATGCAAATTTGATTTGCAATTGACACTTATAAATAAAGTAGTAGTGTATATACATATCTTGTTACAAGTACATTATTAGCTTAGCAGTTTTGACTATGTATTAAAGCCAACACAGACCATGCGTGTAAAGATTGGGCCTGACCCAATGGTTAAGCATCACCAACCTGTTTTAGTTTTATCCTTTTAATGTTAAATGGACAGTTCTCATTCTGGGTTTAGTATTTAAAACGATATATGTATATAATTTTATACTGCATGTTTGACGAATCAAGTGAGACTTGCTTTAGTCAATGTAAATTTTATATGATAAGTTGCTATTGGATATGTTAATATATATTGCCTAGTCATTACTACCTTGACAGTGTTAACCTTAGTTTAAGTCTTGAATTTGGATGTACGTTCATGATTATATATAAGGTGCAGTATCAATTACATGTATATTGAAATACCATGCTATGCCTTTTGAAATTAAAAGGGCAGATCGTATTAAACTTCATTAGTTGTTTTACAGATGGATCTGAAAACAATTGGATTGTTGATCCATTTAAACAATTAATCATACATATATTGTTATGAACACTATCAAGAACATACATATATATATATATGCATTGCCAATCATGCACCAGAATATTGTTTATAACTTAATTCCAGTTTTACCTATTATACTGATAATCTGAAATCTGGAATTCTAGTTTAATATATTCATCTCCTATCTGATAGTGTTATATAAATAACTCTTAAGTATCATCATGGTTGACTGTGTAAGTAACATATATATACATATATATTGTGATTATATATATGTGTAAAACCAGTTATTTTTTTAATTGGTACCATAATTTTAATATTATGCATTTTGCGAACTGCCTAGTTATATTTGTATACTGATAATTATATATAACAATCAAAACAGATATGAAAATAAGCAACTGCTCAATTCGAACAACACATTTTATTTTTTGGATCTGAGAAAGTTGAACCCAGAATTAACTATGAAATCAGTTCATAGTTTATCTCATATTAACATAGTTTTAAATAGTGGATATCATTGATTGTTATTGAACAATAAATGAATTACATTGGCAACATGACTAATTGTTAGTGATGGTTTATCAAAGGTTTGAACTGGCTTTTGAAGCCATAATACCATGTAATTTGTACTATGTATTAATACATGCATACGGATGCATTATTAATGAGACTAACTTTATGTATTAAAATTGTTTTAATATCTTCAGGAGTTAAGCTTGCTGGAATCGTTTCAGCGTGAATGGCAACTCAAGAAGTGGTTTGGCTATTTACGATGCAAAGACATGCATGCTTTGAACTACCAACTAGTCTGACTTAGTTGTAGATTTAAAATGACTGTATGTTTGTCAAACTGCAAATGTTAATAGATTTTTTTTTTAATTCATATGTATTGATATGATAATGGTAGTATGTTGGATTAAATCTTGTCTGATATTTATAAATGTTCTAATATCTATGTGCTGCGAGTAATCCATGGTCTGATGATACTTAAAAGGCATAAGTGCAGCATAGTCTGTTCGGATATATCAGTGTGTGTATATATATTGTTTTGAACTTAGTATTCAGATGCTATGTAACATATGAGTGTCACATAAATTTGAATAAAATAAATGAAATTGGTTAATAGAGAATTCATTTTAGAATTGCATATTGTATTTGATACAAGAGTTAGAATAACCTATAATTTGAAATGTTCAAAAGAAAAATGGACAAGATTCCTATATAATGTTGAATTTAAAATATATATATATAAATTTGATTTATATATTTCATTTAAATCCAATTAATATTAAGAATATAAATTACATATATTTTGATGTATGTAAATAACTTTGATATTGTCGCCACTACGAATTATAAATTCCCTCTAAAAGCAAATTTTGTTATATTAAGTCATGGTGATGTCTTCCAATAATATACTCATCACTGTCCAAAATCACTGGATGTAAGTAACGCCAAAGCGTTGTGCACCTTTTATTTTGGTTATATGCGATGGAGTAAAATGTGGTGCTCCAACCTATTATTGGGTCTGACTTAACTAGGCTGCATAATACGATTATGGCCTTAGAGACAACAGTGTGAATTATTCTATATTTGAGCAAAAGAATAATACTGAACTAAATGTTCATCATGCGATCCAAGAATTATATGTGATGTAATTGACATAAGATGTCTACCTAAAAGGTTGTGTTTTGAGTTCAGCCAAAGCAGGGTCAAGGCATGACTACATATGGATCTTGGAACACCGTTATATATGTATATCGATATGTATATATAAAAGAAGGATGTTAATTTGAGTGGGAGCGTATTTTAGTTTAAATTACATATTTATGTTAATATAAATTTTGATTGTCAAATATTGCATTAAATAAATACTACAGAATCAGTTATTATTTTATTATCTAATGTAGATATTAAATAATAAATAATTCCAATAATTTAAATTAATCCTTAAGAAGGACAAGTTAAATTAAATCAAATTTCTTGACTAACATTAAAATTTGTGGATTGTCCTCAAACAAATTAAACGTAATTGTTTTACCATTATCGAAGATCTAAAATAAAAGTTGAAGTAGGACTTCAACTGAATAAGAAATAAATGTTATAAAATCTACTTATACATCTCTAGTATTAGATACTAGATATGAATCACGTAAATGTATGTGAATTTACAGAAATTGTAAAATAAGTAGAAATCTGAAAAGACAAGTGGACTTACGATTGGAACTGAAGCAAATGTTGATGGATTATCCATAGAAAGTTGATTCTTGTTGATTATACTGGCTTAATTAAATAAACAAAATAATTGTTATAATGAAATTCCATATTAAATAAATGTTATTATGAATCTTGTTCAGACAAGTTTAAATTTCATTTATAATAAAAGAACAATTGTTATTCATTTTATTTAAATGAAATAATTTATGGAATTTCACAAATAGTTAATGATCTTTGTAAATCCTTAACTATTATGTAATTGACATTAAAATGAGTGGATTAAATTTAGTGATTTAAACCCAATATACCTTTAGTATTACCGGTTGGCCCAGTAAACAAGAAAGTATATCGAAACTCCATAATGATGGAATTTTGAGATCATTTAGTTTTGAATTATATGAGGAATACAGATCTTGTTTATTAGGCAATATAACTGAATCACCTTTCACTTGACAGAGTGAATGAGTGATAAGTATTGGGTCTCGTACATAATGATGTATATGGAGCAATGAATACATAAACTAGACGTAGGTTTTATCATTTCATTAGATTTACTGATGAAATCAGTAGATAAAGATACGTGTATCTTATGAAACACATATTAGAATCCTTTGAAAAGTTCAAGGGATTCAAAGTGGAGATAGAAACCAATTTTGATAGTAAATAAATTCTCTTTGAACAGATCAAAGAGAATGTTTAAGCCAATTAATTAATGACTGTCCATATAAGTTTGAAATTGTTTCATAACTTACTCCATCTAGAAGACCGTATTGGAATGGTATGTCTGAAAGGAGTAATCACACCTTATAAGATATGGTACGACCAAGATAAGTCATATTGATCTTCTAATTAATTAAATTTAGAACAATTGCATTTAATCCTACTAAAACGAGTCTGAAGACGCCATACAAGATATGGACTAGGAAATGTCCTAGTATGTCTAAATGCGCGGATTTGGGATAAATGGCACTTGTTAAACGTCATTCTTATGATAAGATCGGACCCAAATCAAATAACTATTTTGTGGAATATCCAAAAGATACAAATGGATATTATTTCTATAAATTCTCTGAGAATAAAACGTTTATTGCTCGGATTGGTATTCTTTATAAAAGTAGGATCTTTTATAAAGGAGAGACAGTCTTTAAGATACCGATGGAAATGAAATAGAATTCGAAATGTTTCGGAAATCACAAAATACCATTGAATCTTGTATAGACAAGAAATTGAGTGGGAGTGACACAATAATTACAATGTTATATATTGATAACACATTAATTAGTGTGAATAATGTCAGTTTAAAACAAGAAATAAATACTGATTCTAAGAAAGAAAATGTTTGGATTAAGAAGTTCATAATTGAACTTCATTCATTGTTGATCCAATGATTTACATTGCGATAACAATGTGGCTATTGCTCAGGCCTAAAACATTAAACTCATAATCGATCCAAACATATATTTAAGAAATATAATTCTTATGTGAAATTATTCACAGAGGATATGAAAATATCTGCAAAGTTGCAAAAGATGTAATGTTGCAGACCTACTGAATTAAACTCTGTCGCAGCAGAAGTTTAATAACCACACTAGTTTCATGAGTATACGATACGTAAATGATTGACTCTAGTGCAAGTGGGAGATTGTTAGAGTTTGTGCCCTAGAGGCAATTCATTTGATGAGATTGATAACACTGTTGATGTTATTATTTTATTTGGAATAAAATATGATTCTATTATATTATATTTACTGCGTAATATAAATATTAATATACTAGAAGTCCTTAGAATAATAATACGGGATTATATAGTTCGAGTAAGACTGAACTTGAGATTATATAATGTGATAAGTATTATAATTCTTAAATGTCCCTAGTTGAGTTTTATTGTTTATAAAGGACAAAAATAAAGCGTTGAGACTAGTATATTGATTGACTGATGATCACATCTCATTGATCATTAATATACGTGATATTAAAGTCAAGATATAAATACGTATTAGAGAATATCGTATTGGGCTGACCCGCCGTGAGATAACTCCATGGAATATAATTAACAGTATCATGAGTTATTCTCATAGTGACAGTGATGTAATGGTCCTCAGACCTGAAATCATTATAATTTTATTCGAGGATATTTGTGTTTTGATATCATCTAAAGTTACTCGTAACAGAGTAACGATAACGGTGATTATTGGATACATCTTGAATCGAATGAAAATTATGAATGATCTATATGGGATTTAACCCTACATCATATATGTTTATATGTGTAGTGATATCCATGGGCCTCTTGATTGAGTGAGACTGTGAAATGCATGGCCGTGCTCAAATATCGATTTGTTTTAAACAGTCTACTCATCGATCAAGAAAAACGGATTGAATTATAACGAGGATGATACGATCCGTGCCTCTAGTTTAATCCAGGATATATTGGTTAAAAGGATTATATTACATTGATACACTGGTCATCGAAAGGTTGTGTCGAATCGTCAAGATTATTATAACTTGGGTAGCAGCGACGTATTGCTAGATGCCAATCACTGTTTATGATTTTAAATATGATTTAAAATCATTGCCAACGTTGTAATAACCTATAGGGTTACACATTAGAACACTTGATAAGGATGAGAACCGTTCAAAACCAAAAGGGGAGGATCAAATGTTGACTTATCTCTTTAATTTGAATTGGTATAAGGGCAATTAGGGTATTACCTTGTTTAGATTTAAGGGTTTCATACAATAAAAGGAAGGCCGCTACCTTTCTCTTCATTATTGTTTTAAGCCGTAAAATCAAAACATAGAAAAACCCTAAATACCCAAATCGGCTAGCACCATCCTTCCTTGATCTCAAATTGTTTGACAAAACTGATGATCGAGTGTTCGTGAATACTTATAGAGACTCGGCGCTTGTCGTGTTGGTCGATTTGATACATCGTTCTCCATCTTGCTTCCAGATTTGCTCAGAGTTGAATGGATTTACTAAAACAGGTATAAATCCTAATTTATTTAGTTTTAATTTACAGTTATGCAAACGATCTATGTTTTAAACCGTTAAAACATCACTTTAAGGTTGTCGATTCGATCGTATTATTCCTTCAGTTATTCTCTTAACCAATGCATCTATGAACTAAGATGTACTTAATCATAAATTAATTAAAACATGTTATACGATATATGTATATATATATATGTATATATATATATATGTATATATATATATGTATATGATACATAAAACATGATAAGCGGATAGGGTTAAGGCCATCTTAACCAATAATCTGATAAGTAGGTACGGTTAAGACCAGCTTAACCAATAATATATAAGTGGATAGGGTTAAGACCAGCTTAACCAATAATCTGATAAGTAGGTAGGGTTAAGACCAGCTTAACCAATAATATATATTAATTTGATAAGTGGGTAGGGTTAAGACCAGCTTAACCAATAATACATATATATTAATTTGATAAGTGGATAGGGTTAAGACAAACTTAACCAATAATACATATTGATCTGATAAGTGGATAGGGTTAAGACCAAGTTAGCCAATAAAATATAAGTGGATAGGGTTAAGACCAACTTAACCAATAATATATAAGTGGATAGGGTTAAAACCAGCTTAACCAATAATATATATATTGATCTGATAAGAGGATAGGGTTAAGACAAGCTTAACCAATAACACATGTTGATTTGTAAGTGGGTAACATGGGTGACATGTGGGATATAATTATAAACACTTAACCAAGTTGAAACATGTAAAAAGACATGAATAAGAGGGGGTTAAGTGGGAAATCCTAGTGGGGACCAAACATAGGTGGAAAGCTTGTGTCTAGTGTGGGGACCCTTCTCAACCAGTAACCCATTTAGTATCTAAGTGAGCTCGATCTAGATCGAGGACGGGACACGCTTACTGGGTTTGATTGTAAGAGGTCAAAACGGGTTAGCAGTGGCAACGCAAGTCCAACGGGGTCATGTGCATGCGTGGGCCCGGGCTGGTAGGTAAGATGTTGTTGCATCGTGTAGGTATAAGCCGTGCATCTTTAGTGGTATCGGGTTGCCACTTTGAGGAGTGATACACCCCACTATGGGACCAGCACGGGTATCTACGAGTTATGGAGCTGATCGAATGGGGAAGGTAGTGGGTACGACTAGCGGAGATGGGAGCAGATAGCACCTATGAAGACAACTAGAAGTACAACTACCATATTATGAATAAATGTTGTAATTAAAATGGGGAGGGTAGTGGGTACAACTAGTGGAGATAGGAGCAGGCGACACCTATGAAGACAGCTAGGGGTACACGAAACTACCATTATTATTATTTTGTTCAGTCGGCGGAATCAACTTTTAGGGTGACTAGTATTGGTGCAGTATAGTAATTATCCTATAGTGATTAGGAGCGCGATTAACGCCAGCATATTCCTCTTGTTTGTTTTGTCTTGCCCATTTGCTTCACAGTCATTCTTTGTTTTACCAGTTTATGCCTTATCCTAATTACTTTAATAATTATATTGTTAAAGTTATTGGACTCGCCAGACTTTATGTCTGACCCCCTTTGTTTTTGCCTCTTTTCTTCCTCTCCCCCCCCCAAGGTTCTCAGGGTAGGACTAGTGCTAGTGGAGCTTGATTTGGACCTCTTTCTCTCTCTTTTGGAAGTGCTTGGATTGCTGAAAGTAAAGTTCACCTTATCTCTTTTATGGATACTTATGTTGGGGTTATGCTTTTTTACTTTATGTACTCAGAAAACAATTTGTCCAGACGGATATTAAGTGTACTTGGTTTTATTGTTGGTTTTTGATGTTGTTGTGTCAAAACTATTTCTCCGCTGCAATAAAAGTACCAATATATGTATCTATCTTGTTATATTTCGTTTTATACACCAATAATACTCCATGAAAATTAATGCATTCCCTTTGTGAGTGACATTAATGGACGTAGGGTGTTACAAAAGGCTTCGAGTTTCCACGAAGTTTTTCCTTTCTTTTCGAGGGGGTGGTGAACAACTCTTTCATACAAAAGGTTAGTGTTAACTCCCTGTTCCATCATAAATGGCACATATGATTATCAAATCATGAAAAATGTTTAAGTCTCGGACTTCGTCAATCATAAATTGTAGATATATTACAAGAGTTAAAGGAATCCCCAATCTGATCTGGAATTTAGGGTTTGCTCCTTAGAGAAGAAAGACAAGATCGAGAAAAAAATGAAAAAAAATGTCCTACAAATGTGACCCCTGGGGTCTTATTTATAGAGGAATCGGGGACCCTTCTGCTATTGGGCTGTTGGACTTGTGGATAGCTTTGTCGACTGTTTTTCTCCTTGGTTTCGGTTCATTTAGCTCTCGGCGGCTTTGCGGTGTGGATTACAGCTTTCGGAAGGAAGGTCCCGGTCAGCTGGGGCTTCTGTGAGAGTGATATGAGCTTGTTGATATAGTAGCTTTTCCGGAAGGTATTTAAACCTCATGTTGTATGCTCTCGGTTATAAGTTTCTGGATGTAGGCTCCCGGTTTTCTCATAAATACTTCGAGGAGCTTGTCCTCAAGATGTACATAGATAGCTGTCGGTTCAAAACCATTGTCGGTGTCTGTACTAAGTGGTTTAGTATGGATAGCCTGTATCCTTCCTAGGGTTCTGGTTTGCCTTCTGGTGGGGTCTCCAGGTATAGCCTAGTCTTCTGGAAGGTAACTCTGAGTGAGCTTCATGTTGTCTATCAGTGCGACCTTTCGGTGTTTATGCGGTAGATGTTTCGGAAGCTGGTTTCGAATAATCTTTATGCACCTTTGGCTTAATACTCTTGATGTCTTTATCTCCTGGTGTATAGGTATTAAACAGGTTAATACCGATAGCCCTTTCGTCGTACTAAGTTTTAGTTGGCGGAGCTCTTGCCTCTCTCTTTCTTAGCTTTCGTCCTAGATGACCTTTTGCTATAGGATCCCCCTTATCGGATGGACTCTGCCGGAGAGACCCTGTCGGTATTCTGTGGCTTCTAAGTTCCTTTCTTCTAGGATGGTGCCGGTTTATGTAGCTCTCGGACTATTCTTTCCCGCTCTTGTTTCTTTCTAGTGTTTGGCTCTTGCCTTTTAGAGAATTCCTATGTGCTTACGGTCACCCGATACCCCTTCACCATCAGCTTGTTTCGGAGTTAATTTGGTAGTAACAAATATTTCATCGATAGTAGGGTTTTAACCATCAAATTAAACCATAGTACAATCAAGCACATCAACCGCTCAGGCCCCTTTACAAACCTTGTTTGTACTACTCGAACTGATTTTCAAATCCTTTTATATAAATTCTTTCTAGCAACTTATAATAACTCGATTCAGATTTTATAACTAAATCCATTTCAGGATCTTTCCTTTGCATCTTTATAAATCTTTTTCCATTACATTCATTTACCTAATCCAAATATTAAATAAAACATTTATTTTAAACTATCACATTAGTTTAAAATCTCTTTTATAAACTTTATTTATAAACTCGGATTTTATTTCCCTTTATAGCTCTTTGTCAGATTCAACTAAATCTTCTTTCAAACCGAGTTACTTCATAATTGAATTTCAATTAAAAAGTAATCACTTAAATTATTATTAATTAAAATAATAATTAACTTCAGTATTAACTACAGTAGATGTAGTTAACTTCTTGATTAGCTAAAAATAAAATATTTAATAAATTTAAATAGTTATTATAATAATTAACTTTATTAAAAAATAAACAATTCAATAATTACTATAAACACAATTAATTTAGAGATTAATTAACTTTTTAAGAATATTTATTAAGTTTGAATACATATTCATCAAAACCATTTCTATTAGATTAAATTTATACAAATCAATCTAATAATCAATTTCAATTCAAAACAGTCGAGTTGGTCAACTTGAAAATCATCAGTTAACTTGTTAACTGATTCCAACTAATTCTTTCTCTTGAATTAATTAACAATATAATTAATATAAAAACAATCACTTAATTGTTCATCAGAGTAATTATTTCGAATTATTAACCCATAGGTTAATTTCTGGGTTTTTTTACTTATAAACTTATTTTAAAACATAAAAATTTGCTACTGTTGATGTCAAAAGTTGGTTACTAGTGATAGCCAACCCCCAATCATATGAATGACACACGAACAATGATTATAAAGTGCAAAAAAGTAAAGAGAACATGGGACACACACAACTTTTTATAGTGGTTCGGCGAAAGACTGTGCCTACGTCCACTTTATGTGTATTGATCCTCTTTTGATTACAAGTACAAAGCTTTTTCTATTTGAGTAAAGCAGAGAATATGGCTATATTCTTTTTTGAGTTAGCCGTGAGAGATGGAGAAATTAAGGAAAGAGGAGAGTTTTCCAAGAGAAGCCTTAAGAATCCCCAGTCCAGAAGAAGTAGAAAAGTCCTTTTCCTCTTTGAGCTTTGAGGTATTTATAAATATATACATATGCTGAGCGGGCCGCCACGCGGCCTGGAGCTTGGACACATGGAGCTTGATCATTGGTAGCAATAGTGGTGGTGAGACCCATTCCACTGCTCATTAATAGTATCCTCGGAAGTGGCAACTTACGTGGCCATCGTAGTGAGGTGTTCAAAAGTAGAGCTCTGTTCGGATATGGTTGACCGCCTTTATTGCCTTAAAAGCCAGACTGAGCATTTGAATGACTCAGCTGGATGTTTCCATGCAGATCCAAGATACTCAGTCGACGCACCTTTTATGGGAGCGATTTTCTCGGTCGACTGGGAGAGCGAATCTTCCGGAGTGAGTCATCAGCTGGTAGGAACAGGCTCGGGCCGATGTTTGAAGAAGGCCTATTCTGGACCGAGCCTTGGCTGGGCTTCTTGGAGCGTGAATTATCCGAATTGGCTGATTGTGCATTGCTGAAGGGCGCATTTCTGGATATTGGTCTTTGACCTGATCCGTGGTAGCTTTTGCCAAAAAGATGGTTAACACTTTGCCCCTCAAAATACATCTTCTTTGGTAGAGGGAGGTGTGTTCTAAAATGTGATTCGAAGCACAATAGCTCGAGTAGCTATGGTCACACTGGACCATATTAAGGCTGGAAATTCGATGGTCTCGATGGTTGTATTAAGGCCGGAAAACCGACGATCAAAGCAGATTGTATTAAGGCCCGAAAACCGACAACCATTGAAGATCGTATTAAGCCCGAGATGACGATCTCTGGCTTCGGTTGCGAGATTCAGTACCTACAAAAATAAGATGAGCCATTCTCGGTCTGGAAAAGGCTTTAGTCTCGAGGGGTCGAATATTGAATATACCCGACCTAGAGTCATGGGTGAGCATTTATTTCACTTAGCTTTGAGGGCTGGTGAGTGTTAACCAAACTCGGCTTACAAAGGTGGCGAGTACTAACCATACTCGGCTCGCAGAAGTGGCAAGTTTTAACCATACTCGGCTTGCAGAAGTGGCGAGTATTAACCATACTCGGCTTGCAGAAGTAGCGAGTATTAACCATACTCGGCTTCCAGAAGTGGCAAGTATTAACCATACTTGGCTTATGGCAAGTGCTTTTTATGCTTGATTCATGTAAGATTATTATGCCCAGTGAGCGATAAACACTTTTGATCCAGAAAAGGGAGGCGAGTATAATCCATACTCGGCTTAAAGAGGTGGCGAGCATTAACCATACTCGGCTTAAATCATTCAAACATAATCCATGTTTGCAAAAAAAAGTTCATCGTCGTTAAGGAACTATTACAAAGATAATGAAAATGAATTCTAGGAGGACAACAGTTGACTCTAGAGCATGCCTAGGAGCTAAATCCTAACCCCATACATGTGTACATCAAGGTGTCCATTTTATTGAATACATCAGAAAAGAAATTTAAACTTAAATAATAATAATGCCACGAGTGCTAGTCTCAGGATCCTTCCCGTTTCTAGGGGCTCGAGGACCGGCCTAAGGAGCTTGTGAAGAAGATCGCGGCGGCAAGGCCGGGGCGCTTTTCTTAACATATTCGGGAATCTCTCCTCGTCTGACTCGATCCTCGATGAGATCGCGTAGATGCCGACATTCATTGGTGCTATGTCCAGCTACGTTGTGGAATATGCAATGTTTGCCGGAATCGAGTTCCGTCTAGGTTGCTTCTCATTGAGGTGGTCTTGGAAGAGGTAGGGACCCTCGTATATCAAGGTAGATATCGAGCAGAGAAGAGTTGAGCTTGGTGTACTTGTCGTACTTATTTTCATTTCGAGGTCGCACGTTGCGTCCGTTCTTTTCCGGGGATTTTCCTCTTTCTTTATTCTGGCCATTGGTGTTGGATGGACCTCCTTGTTTGGTGGCGAGGACTTCGAGGCTCTCTATCTCAAAGCTAGCATCTTCTTGTCGAAGGAATCGCTCAGCCTCGGCATAGAAATCTTCTATATCATTGGGGGGATCTCTGGTTAAAGAGATTGAGAATTCTGATCGGTTCTAAACTCCCGTAATGGCGGCCATAACCACCATTGATGGCTCAGGTCGATCGATTGATGCTACGGTCGCGTTGAACCTTTCGAATAAGGATCGAAGTGTTTCCCTTGATCATTGCTTGATGGTGGATAGGAACATGACACTCTTTGGTTGGGAGATATGTACTCTAAACTGTTCGATGAAACGGGTGACCAGCGTGTTCCAACTGCCGATCGACTCCATCGTTGGCTGCCGAAACCACATACCGGCTATATCCATGAGAAAGAGTGGAAAAAACTTGGCCATGACGTTGGTCGATGCGCCACCTCCATATAGCGCATATATCGCATAAGGTGTATAGCCGGGTCAGTCCGACCGTTGTAGGGCTCGATAGCTGGAAACTTGAAGTCCGGAGGGTTTCGAGAGTTCCTGATTTCCCTGGTGAAGGGGTTGCGATTGACATTGTCAATATCTACCTGAGTAGAGGTGCCTCGAGTGAAACGTCAGATGATGCTTGCAAGCTGGCTTCCATCTCTAAGGAGTCATTGCCAAGAATTTAGCTACGCATTTGGAAGAACTTCGGTACGAGGATCTGGCAAAAGCATGCTCGGAAGGGCGGTCGTTGGCTGGGCTTGGCCTCCGAGAGTTGAATGAAGGTGAGAGTGAAGATGAGGTCTGGTAAGTGGTTCTGGGAAGAATGTCCCCTCTTAAACCTGATGAGTATTGGATCGAGTTGTACCCATGACAAAGGGTCCAGGCTGATCCAGCATGGCATGTGATGTTCAGAGCTCAGGGTTGCCCCGGTTGGAGCGAGGTTAGAAGGGTCTACGGTAGCGTTTTCTTCCGCCACGGTGAGAACCGGTATGGTAGAGTGGTCTCCCTGGTTCGAAGGAAGGCCACGCTAGCTCTTCGTTGAAGGCGAAGAGTGGTTAGATTGGTCTGCGGTAAGATTCCTGGTTGTAATGGGAATGGCGTTGATTCTGATGGGCCCGGTAGTTGCTCGATAGGTCCGAGGGGTCGAGATGTTCCCAAAAGTGGAGGCAAAGTGGTCGAACGACCTACATCTCGATCGCGGACCTCTTGAGAATCTGCGGCTGCGTTGGTTGCTGGAAGCGATACTCCTGGCTGTGATTGTTTGGGAGGTGGAGCCGAGCCAGGAGGAAGCAAAGCTTGGATCTGATCAGTGGCCTGATTGGGTGCAGACCGAAGATCAGTTGTTATCCCAGTTTTGGTCGGTGGAGGAATTGATGTTGAAGCGTTTAATCCTATCTCCACTCGACCGAGAAGGTGTTCCATCATCTGCTGCTGTCGTTCGAGGAGTTTACCTTGAGATGTCATATGGCCTCTGAATTCGGCCATGATCTTATCCACGTAGTCCCGGGTAACATGCCGGGACACGTCTTCATGAGAGGAGGCTTCCAGACTTGCTTCTGCAGTGTTAGTCTCTGCTGCATCGGCATTTGTGGGACAAGAAGATGTTGCATCTTGCTTCCGTTTGTTCGATATGGATTGAAACTAGCAGAAGATCAGAGGGTATGTTGGTGTGTCCCCTTCCTGGCGTGCCAAAGTATTGACGTAAAAAGTTGGTTACTAGTGACAACCAATCCCCAATCGTGTGAATGACACACGAACAATGATTATAAAGTGCAAAAAAATAAAGACAATAGGGGATACACACAACTTTTTATAGTGGTTCGGCGAAAGACCGTGCCTACGTCCTCTTTATATGTATTGATCCTCTTTTGATTACAAGTACAAAGCTTTTTCTGTTTGAGTAAATAAGAGAATATATCTATATTCTTTTTTGAGTTAGCCATGAGAGATGGAGATCTTAAGGAAAGAGGAGAGTTTCCCAAGAGAAGCCTTAAGAATCCCCAGTCCAGAAGAAGTAGAAAGGTCCTTTTCCTCTTTGAGCTTTGAGGTATTTATAGATGAATACATGGGTTGAGCGGGCCGCCACGTGGCCTGGAGCTTGGACACGTGGAGCTCGATCATTGGTAGAAATAGCGGCGGTGGGACCCATTCCACTGCTCATTAATAGTATCCTCAGAAGTGGCGGCTTACGTGGCCATCGTAGTGAGGTGTGTCAAAAGTAGAGCTCTGTTCGGATATGGTTGACCGCCTTTATTGCCTTAAAAGTCGGACTGAGCGTTTGAATGACTCAACTGGATGTTTCCATGTAGATCCGAGATACTCGGTTGACGCACCTTTTATGGGAGCGATTTTCTCGGTCGACTGGGAGAGCGAATCTTCTGGAGTGAGTCATCAGCTAGTAGGAACTGGCTCGGGCCGATGTTTGAAGAAGGCCTGTTTTGGACTGAGCCTTGACTGGGCTTCTTGGAGCGTGAATCATCCGAATTGGCTGATTGCGCATTGCTGAAGGGCACATTTCTGGATATTGGGCTTCAATCTGATCCCTGGTAGCTTTTTCCAAAAGGATGGTTAATAGCTACAAAATATCATTTTATACTATTTTAACAAATTGCATTGCTTTATTTGTAAAACTTTTTTTCTATAACTTATATAAGAATAAGTTAAAAATCTTGCTTTGTTATAAAATATCAATTTTATAACTTTTACTACGCCAATTCGCCCAAAGGAAAAACTGACGTTTTTTAAAATGGATTTCAGGCCATACACTGCCAATCACATAATCAATACTGTCTATTGATTAAAACATGTCAACGTTGAATACAATTCAACCAATCATTATAAAATTCAAACAATCAACATTCAAACAAGATTTTGTTTTACTTGAGATTAACAATTCATATATAAATATATGAAACAAGTAACAAACAATTATTTGAGGAATCTATTTGGATCCCTCCTACCCATTCTTCCCTGCATCATAGAACATATTTTATAAACACATGTGAAATAGAAATTCTATTCTAAATCATTTAATTGATGGAATATAAATTACGACAATCAACGATTCAACAACGAACATTCAAAACAATACAATTTATATAGTTTCAAACAAGTGCTTGAAATTACATAAAATTCCAAGCTACTCCAGATTGCTCCGTTCCAGCTCGTACGCATAGGATTCGCGTTTACGAACCCAACAGTCCTTGTTTCGTCCAATTTTGTTCACGAATGGTAAAGTTATACAATTTACAACGTTTATCTTAAATTAAAATTATATACATTCGCTAATCACTTCATTAATTTATAATTACCATCATTAACCCTAAGCTAAACCTGTCCCTTTCGTCCTCTATTTCCAGGCATCAAAGCAAAATTCTCACTATCTATTCACCCACCGCCATCGCCAGAGTACACCGTAGCCGCCCCTTGACCATCACTAGCTTCGTCACACCACAGACCTCCATCGACTCAAGCGCCACCTTCCCCAACGCTTTAGTTCGCTAGAAAAATCGTGAAACCCGAAAGCCCTATAATCATTGATTTAAGCCTCCTCCGATACCATCCACAACCAGACCGCCGCCAAGCATTGCGCCAGCCTACACTGCTCCTTTTCTCTTCAGACTTCACCATCAAAGATCAACCAACGACGCCGAAATCTCTAAGAAAACAAAGACATCCTACGCTGCTACAGTGAACATCGAATCCCAATTCGTTCGCCCTCAAACCACCGCAACACCTCCGAGTATCACCTACTCGAAGCCCTGACATCCCTCTTCAACTTCCGTGTTGATGACATCATCGATAATCGACGATTTGAGAGGTACGGTCAAACGAATATGGGATGTTGCTGCATTTTGAAAAGAGGAAAAGTGATTTAGGAAATTAGGGATTTGTCTTGTTTATATAGAGAATTTTATTATTAAAATATTGACGTACTATTCATCGCTTGACGTTTCCAATTCGTATGATCATGTATGATGTCCGATTGGAATGAAATCGAAAACCGTACAATATCTTAATATTTCAGATACGATAGAACTGGTTTTGTCGAATTCCGAGATGTTTTGAAAAAACTCCTATTTTTATTCCAATATGTAGATCGATACACGTTTAAATTGCGCATTATCCTCGAAATAGCTCTTATTGACCTCAAACTCGAAATTTTACAATAATTAATTATTATGGATTTAATAAAATTAGTTTTTGAAATCGGAGGTCGTTTGAAAATTGACTATTCTGATGTTCCATATTAAGTCGACAAAATACAATCGATTCCAAAATAAACAAATCTACTTATAATAAAATATTATTACCAAACACATTTAAACAGAACGTTTATAGGTTCAAAATAATCTAACTTGAATTTTAAACTTGATATTTTTCATTTTCAAGTTAAATCGATATCTATTAATATAGAAACTCTTTTATTTTATTAAATAAATCGTTATGGTTTATAAACGATTCCGTAGCGACTTTCTGAAAATTTAATTTGGGCATAATTCACAATCTGCAAGATAAAATTTTGATTTTTCTCTTTTACTAGAAAACTACAATCCAATAGATCTGGACGATTTTTATTTCAAAGAATTCCCACTTGTTACGAATTCTATACATTCAATTGAAGTTCGAAACGTAAAACTACGAACTACCGCGACGTTACGAGCTCGTTATAAATTATATGTACAAATGTCGTTTTTAATAAATAAATTCCTTATAGAAATATTTTTATATTTCCAATATAACTATTAAAACATTTTATATGTTTTAAAATTGACGGCTAAAAATCCGGGTTGTTACATTCCTCTCCCCTTAAGAGAATTTTGTCCCCGAAATTACTAAGGTAGGGAAACTGCTTCACCATTTACTTTTCAAAATCCATTTAGTTAAAATCTTCTGGTTCACTTTCTGAATTTTTAATTCTAGCCAGTCTAATTGGTTTTAATCAAAACCAAATTCACTTCTATTCAACAACAAAATTCTAACACCTTAAATTTTCTATAGAGTCTCCCCTGTACGGAGAGACTTCAGCGATATAGTAGGAACAAGAAATATATATACACATCGATCCACACGGTAGGAAAACCCAATTCAAAAACAAAATTTTGTATTTTTATGTAGTGTACCTTATATAAGCGTCATTAAGCAGACTCGCTTAATTCATTGGCAGTATATGTAGCCAAAATCAAGTCGTACTACTCCATATACCTGTACTTAATCACCTTTAAACAAGTGAGTTTTAATAGTTGAAGTTTTTACAATCACACATTTTTTTTAATTCACATCATTTCACTTGGTTTCCAATGATTTTGAATCCTTATTTTCACATCCAATCCATAATCCACGTATAAACATTCACATTCATCCAAATTCATTTTAAATCAATTTATTTACTTTCAATTTATAAGCTACTCAATTTAATTTCCAATCCAATATAATTCTATTTGACTTAACTTAAGTTTAATTTTTAATATATTCGATTTACATATATCATTATAATTCATTTAGCTTGCACAAGTTAATTTTAGATTTCGGAATTCAAATTCCCGGCTTTAGTTTCAAATCAGTTTTGAAATCATATAACTGTACACATATATTTATAATCATCTGCAAATTAAAAACTTTGAATTTTTTTAAATAACTTGTTCTTTTTAGACCAATTTTCCTTTAACGAATTATTATAGTAGCAATCTGTCACTCAAAATCTTGAAAATGAATATCGACAATGTCGCGATCCATTCCTAGAATTATTTTCCAACGACTGAAGTAGTTTTAGTGTTTATTACCTCGAAAATCCATTTAAAAACGATTCTTTTTCAATAATACCTTTTGAAGTAATGTTATATTACTTTATAATACTCCAGAAAATATTTCCTAAACATCCAGGATTTAAATTCCAAATTCTAGTCTGAATCCAATTTTATTTCAATTCATTTGTGTATTCTATTCTATACAAATTCCATTTAGTTATATATAATTATCTCAATATTATAACTTCGCTGGATTATATTAATAACAACCAATCACATCAAAAAAAATTAGAAAATTATTCCTTTATATCAAAATATAATTATGGGTAAAATAATTTCATTTACCCACTTTAAAACAATATCATGTCGATTTACCTCGTTCAACTGTTTATAAATCCCTATCGATCACGTCGGCTAAACGTATCGATGTGGAATTTATATACCACTCAACAACCAATCAACATAATATAATACAATTTTTATAACACTAACAAGCGCGCTCTCTCATATGTATACACTCAAACTAAATCTAGGATATTACTAACCCCATCTCTACTGAGTTACGCCACAAAACCAAGGTTGCTACTCAACCTTCATCTCTGATATCACTTGTAACAACCCAACTTTTCCGTACCATTTAAGCTGACATTTAACTACTCATGTCTAACTCAAAAGCACAGAAAAGAGGATAGTTAAGAGAAAGAATTTAGAAGGTGAGAAGAAGAAAGAAATTTTAGAATCGAAGAATGAGAAGATCATAATCTCACAACGGAATGAATACAATATAATACATCAATACACTTTACACAAAGAGAAACGGAATATATATATATATATATATAATTATGCATCATCAGAGTACCCAAATATAACACACACGGCGGAAATAAATTAATACCAGAATATACGGGAATGCGTCTCGATTCCAGCTTCTCTTCTGAAGCTCTAAGAAAAGCCTAATCTAGAAATATACTCGGTCTGAACCAAGCACATTTGAAGCAAAACAAAATTCACCCTGATCAGTCTGGAATATTTTCAGTGATAAATTCACATAAAAAAAAACTTGCTTAACTTTAGAAAATCCTTTGAAAGAAAAGGATAATCGTAGGACCAGTTTATACATAAACACAGACAGTTTTTACCTTACGATAACCTGTTAACACCAAAATTTGCACTAGAAAAATATAAAGAAGCAGGGATTCTAAAGCCGAAAGGGTAAAGAGATCAAATAGCAAAAACATGATCGTGAAGGAAAGAACAAAGCCTTGGTATTGCCGAGAGCGGCAGGCCGGAAGCCAATACTGGCAACAAAGAGGATTCGAGTTAAACAAGCGTCAACACTTGAGCATAAGAATATCGGTCCAACACCGATACCGGAAGATTGAAGGTAATAAAGAAGACTTCATAAGAGCAATACCTCAAACAGATTCAAATATTTCTGGTTTTACTGAAGTCCGGTTTATTTTGAATCTTGTACATTCATTTGAAATTTGAAATCGAATTTTCAAACTGCCGCGCCATTTCCAATTCCTTTTATAATTAAAATAAATATATATATTCTAATTTCGATTTAAATAAATATATACGTTCTAATTCTATTTCAAATTAATTTCTAGTCGTTATTATTTTAAATAATTCATTTTAAATATTCAAAATTTATTAAAATTGCCAAAATAAAATTTTTAAATTGGTTCCGATTTTCCGGGTTGTTACAATCTCCCCCACTTAAATCTTTTCGTCCTCGAAAAGGAACGGAGCTGAAAGTTGTTTAACTAACCAACTCAACTTCAGTTTGGCTTTCATTCTTCAACTTTTCAGTTTCTAAGAATTTTCCATTTTTTCAAAAATTTGGCTAACACCCTAAATTTTTGAAAAATTTCACCATAACCTCCTTTGTACGGGGAGACATTTAAAACCTCAACTAGCCAAGCAGGGCCCTCATCATCCAAAAAGAAAAAGAAAAAGCCAAGCGGCTAGCCAATCGGCTCATAAAATCATCCAAACCCAATAAATTAGTAAACATGTACCTATTTGTAGGGCATACAATTTTATTCCTCTGCTTAGCTTCCCTGCTATAACCTGTTCGCACACATATATATGTATATGTATGCAATTTCAATCAAATTTTCAATTCAGTTCGATATTTGATTCAATTTGGCTTAATGGTTCAAAATTTCAACCAATAATCAAACAACACAATCGGCAATCAATTAGTTGATTATCGTTTCAAACTCATAACTTTTACATATATAAAAAAAATCCATTTTTGATGCCAAGTCACAACAATAGACCCTATCTAGTTTTGGTTCTCACATCAGTCAATTGGAAATATATAGAAATCCCACTTTCGAAACTCGAACATAAATGTTGATGATGCTATAGCGATCATTAGAACTATCTCCGGGCGAATAAAGTGTGATTTTATATCTATCCAGTATATTAAAACTTCGAATATACGTTTGCAAGGCATATATGCAAAATCTTTATATACTAGATTGTCCAAAATCAATTTAAATATGATACTCAAATATGTATCATAAGGTTTAAATTTTCAAAACAAAATTTGTTTTCATTTTTATTTATTTTAAAACAACACTCTTCAGACTCATTTTAGGATACTACTGATCCCATCTCTAACGAGTCATTCTTATTGGATATTACTAGTCCAATCTCTGATGAATTCTTTCGTTTGGTTCTAATATGCCTTGTTCTCGAGCTCTATAAAACCAAAGCTATGATACCATCTATAACGACCCAAACTTCCCTATGAAGGAAACCTGGATTGAGTTGAGAACATGACAAATCAAAACGCAAACAGAAGATCATTTCATTGCTTATTACAACAATTTACATCAGAGTACAAGCATATACAGAGTACGAACAAATAATATACATTTGATAAATATCAGAGATTTACAAATTACAATGCAGCGGAAATAATACAAAACACAACTGAAAGAGATACATGGATACAGAGCTTTCCGAATATCATTCCAGCTGTAAACCATGATCCTGTAAATACAAATCTGCAAAACCAAAACTACTAGCTGCCCGTGTGGAAAATAGGGGCACCCAGAGTTTAGGTTAAAAAAATAAACTCCAAGTCAGTCATGTGACTGGTGTGAGAACTAAAACAGCTATTAAATCTTTACTTTAAAAATAAAGTAAATCAAGGGACCACGCCTTGAAACACGGAACGAGTTTCCTCCCAAGAATACTAGTGCATAAAACAAACAGCGTAATGCTTTTTGGAAAAATGAAGCTATTATAAGACCCAGGTCCCACCACACAATACAACGCAAGCTGGAGGATAGAATTTTCCCTTATAATAGCCAAACATGCTTAGCACGTTTAAAACAAATCATTTGATACTATTATAAGTGCACAGTGCATAAAATAGCTTCAAATATAAATGTATCAATCATAGACGGCATGGGTACCATCTATCATGTCGCCATACTAGTTCTACAAATAAAACCGCAAAGTCACGTATTGGAAGTTGGATTTCCATCTATGAACCAAGGCAAAGGGATCATCCTGTGCCAATTCGAGACTGTCTAGCCCGAGCCTCAGGAACAGCCGCAATTGCACGTTGGATCATCAGGGCCGGCCCACACTTAGCGGGTTAATAATACCATAAACTATATGCTAGCCTGCACTATGGGGCATAAATGAGCCAGACGACTCAATATCCATCGGCTCCATGGTAACCGGTATATCTGAGGCGCCTCACTATCCATCAAATAATATGCAATATCCACATGAGTAAAATGTCTGGGCTCCATACCATGACACCACTCCTAGCTAGAAACTAGCATATGTCCATTTCCCTGAAGTCCTCTCCCGTTTCAGGTTCACACCGGGGTGTGAGGCTCGCGAATTAACGCTATACACAAAGCTATGCTATATTAAAGTCATGCTTTGATCATCAACCACAAGACTCTGTTTTTTAATAGAAGCCTTGATCATTTGCATCTCAGCATGCCACATTGACAATTCACGCCATGTGACTAATGTCTATCGATATATAACCTCTGAGCTCGTGCGTCTTAGAGAAGGGCGTTAAGCAAGAGAATAAATTCTCCGCCGCCAAACAGATATATATATATATATATCGTTATTCCCAAAACGATATTTGTTGGTTTCAAAATTTGATATTGAATATAAGCCGATATAATCACTATTCAGAGCCTTGTATTCGATATCAAATTGGATTTTGGGTTTGTCGTGAATGGTGTTTTCAGCAACACTGTTCTTAAACCCTGTTGAAAAGAATAAATCTTTTAATTAAGATTATTAGAGTTTCTAGTTACATTTAGTGATTGGAATAAAATGGAATGTGAATCGGGTTTATCGTGAACTGTGTTTTTAATGACATTCGTTCTTTAACCCGAACTCCAAATCAAACCCAACGACTGTCGTCCCTAGCTAAATACCCCCATTTCGAACACAATGGTATATGTTTCGTAACCCAATTCGGCTGTTACGATCAGTTTCCGCTAAATTTAAAATATAAACCATTATATTTTAAATTCAAACACACATTTTAATTTACAGGAGCCACATACTGACTCCAAAAATTCCAGAAAAATAAATCTAGCTGTGTTTTGACGATACGATCCTAACAAAACTAATTTCATCGAATTTGGAGACCATTTGAAAAATGGTCATTTTCTAGTCGATTAAATTCAAATCGAATTGACCAAACACGCTTAAATTCACCACGCTCACATATTGATTCCAAAAATTATGAAAATTGGAATCTAGCAATAATTCTACATTTCAGATCCAACAAAAGTGGTCTCATCCAAAACGGGGCTTTTGCAAAATTGCTATTTTAAGGGCTATATATTATATAAACTCCATAGCGACTATTCTGAATTTTCAACTGGACATAACTTTTTGTTCCCATTATGAAATCTGGATTTTTCTCATTCGTTATAAAGATATTTTCAAATAGATTCAAATATTTCTGGTTTTACTGAAATCCGGTTATTTTGAATCTTATACATTCATTTGAAATTTGAAATCGAATTTTCAAACTACCGCACCATTTCCAATTCCTTTTATAATTAAAATAAATATTTATATTCTAATTTCGATTTAAATAAATATATACGTTCTAATTCTATTTAAAATAAAATTCTAGTCGTTATTATTTAAAATAATTCATTTTAAATATTCAAAATTCATTAAAATTGCCATAATAAAAATTTTAAATTGGTTTCGATTTTCCAGGTTGTTACAATACCGACACTTAACGAGATACAGAGAAACAATCTTGGAAGCATTCCACATAATACCGAGAACCAGTGAGAAGAGGTTGCCGAAAGGCATATGGTCTGAGACCTACCAGAAGAAGAAAAGAGATTGCACGGTCGGTAACGGTACGAGAGGAAAATATGGACAAGGGAATATATTCATCGAAGGGTTAGTAAAGGCACATCCCCGAAAGCATACCACATAAAACAATAAGAAAATAAAGGTGAGCAACCGAAAGCTTAAAGCCACTGAAGGAAAGCGCTACATCAGACAAGAGAGGGAAAAAGGATGCCGGCACTACCAAATCAATACTGATGCTAACATTAGAAGAAAGTTTATAAGTCATCCAAAAGGGGTCACGGATGCAGCTATCACCAAATCAAGACCGGGACTAAGGGTTGCCGGAGTGAGAAAGGAGAGCTGTTGAAACCGTCACCAGGAGACAACTTTGAAGTCATCATGAGGCATACCGAAGGAGTGATGTCACAAGTCAAGCTCTCAAATACCGGAAAATGAGCATAAAAGAAGGAAGATGGCAAATTCAGCATCAGGGCATATAATAAAGCTAAGACACTGAAACCGAAGGGTATGGACGCAAATCGAGACCAGTGGTCCTGAAACCGAGAACCGCTAAAGTCAAGATTATCAGAATCCGAGACCAAGCCACCAAGAGGCATATCAACGGAACCACTCTTGGAAGCTCGAGATTGATATTCCGAAGGCCAGAAAACATCAATGAACACATTCGATAAGTAGAAAAGCGGCTGAGACCTTTTTGGCAGAACCAAAAGTCACAAGAGTGGCCGAATACCTTGTTAAAGCATCCGAAAGAGGCTTTTGCTGGGCTCACAACAAAAGGAGGCCCAATTTTCCTATAAATAAGACCTTAGGGGTCTCATTTTGGGGGACATTTTCCTCATTCCTCATTCTTGCTCTCATTTCTAAGAGAGCTAACCCTAATTTGTAAATCATTTTGGGGATTTCTTATGTAACCTCCTCTATGAATAAAATCATCGAATCCTTAAAGTGGACGAAGGTTGAATCTGAACCGAACCACTATAAATCATGTGTTCTTTACTATTTTTCATTATCATATTATGTTCTACTATGCTTTTGTATGTATTGTGCACTGCTTCACAACCTAGCCCATTCAACGGGTAGTTAACTACCTTATGCTTTCTCCACAACAAAATCCTTTTGCACAAACCTTAGCCTTAACCTTAAATAGTTAAGAAACCCTTCCGCAATCTTTTTAGCTTCCTAACTTGTAACGATTTTATGAAATCCTTATCCTAAGGTAACTGTTGGTCTTTAAGTCTTGTAAGCATGATACTCACCCTTTAAGGGAAGAATAACTAATCTTAGGGATTGAGACCTTGATACCTAAGAAACAACGAACTAACTCAAGCTTGTGGATGTTGAATAATCCCGTTTTTCCTTGAGGTCCATTACCTTAGACCTATTTTCGGTGTTGACTAAAAATATCGTTAACATTTTGGCGCCAGAAGGAGGGATTGAACCTCCGATCTCTATTCCTACCTTTAAACCTTTAGGTAACCTTGCCACATTTCTAACTGTGTTATTCCTTCCCGGATTGGACTAAGCTTTGAAGAAGCAAGATTATAGATAAAAAGTGTCAATAAATAGCATATGAAGATCGATCAACCCCTTGGAGCATCGTTGATCCAAGCTATTTAAAGAGTAGTGTAACTGTAGTGTCCCGAAATTCCGGTCCAATTTGAGCTGACTAAATAACACAAGTCCAACCCACATTACACGGGAAATCAGAAAACTAATAGAAAGAAAACAGAGGGTGAGAATAGATAAGATAGAAACTTAGAATAGAAGAAGAAGAACATACAACATCGGAGTAAACACGAATCTCACAGCGGAACGAATAAATATATTTCATAACATAACTTTGAAATATAAATCTGTACTTGAATATACATATCATTTCCAAAGTACAGCACTTACAACACCGCGGAAAAACCATAGCTATATAATTCTGAAGCCTCTTGCTTCAGCTCTTCAAGTATCTGTAAATCCCGACTACTTGACTGCCCATACAAAATTGGGCACCCAAGAGTTTAGGGAGAACAAAACAAAATAAACTCCAGGTCAGTCATGGGACTGGTATGAGTAAAACAGTTTAAAACAGTTTGAGCCATTAAATGATATATCATAAGACCACGCCGTATAACGGAACGGGTTTTTCCCTTATGAGAATCCAAAATAATCTTTATATCAAAACTCATTGATATTATAATAGTGTCTATCAACCACAATATAATAATCATCTAGCAGAAACGCTTTCATCTCACGTTCTACATATATAGTATACAATCAAAACCGCGAGCGCTTATTGGATAGTGGATTTCCAACTATAACAAGGAATGGAACCACCTTTCGCTAGTGTACCTCTAGAGAGGAATACACTGGGTTCAACAAGAACATCTTGCAACCCGGCCACACATAACCGACCACTCATTTCACTTAAGTGTATCGAATGTATATCACCAACGGTTGGGATCAGCAACCATTTCCCAAATGGGACAACATCGACAATAGATTTTTAGAAGTAAATGAAACTCTACATCAGGTGATTATACACCCTAATAGGAGTGACCTACATAGCCTTGCTGCCTACCGATTTTTGTCATTTCCCAGTTGTGAGGCTAGAGGCCACGCTTATCTCTGACAGATCACACAATTATTAACTTTGAATGTCACATCGTCATACTCGTCAAATCACAAATTGATTTCCCCAAAAATACAACGGGTATACAGCTAAGAGAAATGAATTCCTCCACCACCAAACGTAAATACGTTTGAAGAGATCAACTTACGCGATCTATTAAATATACCTGTCAGACATTCTTCCATGCAGGTCGTCCTGGGACTGGACAAACCGAAGGAACTATTCAGTACAACCATCTTAGGCAATCTTTACCTAAGATTTATACAACAGCCCTTGCACTTTACTCCGTCTTCAATTTTCTTTGGCATATATGATTCGCAACGCTTATGCCAATACAGAGTGGTTCTTCGGATAATAATCCAACCGGTCTCTCCATATTAACAACGTTAAAATGGTCAAAAACTTCGATAGTCAGTGAGTTAACTATCAAAGAAAAACGAGTGTGCAAACAACGATATTATTTCCAGATGGAAATTATATCGATCAATCATCATTTAACATTTAATATTTATTCTCTTTAGTTCATTAATTTATTTATCTCCTGTTTCCATATATTTTAAATTCTTATTTTCTATTATCAGAAAACATTTCTGATTCTTATTTGGAAAACATTTCCAAAACTCCTTCACTTGGTTAAACCGATGTGTAAATCAAACATCGCCATGCCAACTCAAACCATTTCACTCATTAACTGAATTCTCTTAACCATCCTTCACTATCAAACCTTACCATTCCTTAGTTAAGAAGGAAGTCAATCAAGTTGGGGTATAATTACCTCTCAGACCTTAACTGAACAACGTTTTAACTTCGGAATAGTCAAAGTTTATCTTTTTAAATCTTTAACAAACTTCCTTACGTAACTCTCGGATTCTATTTACGAATCCACTTCTTTATTGAAAACATTGATTATAACGCTAACGTTATAAACCCTACTTCTGAAATATCTAACTTAACATCTAGCTTTTTATTTCTTACTATGAATAATTAACCTACTCTAATTTATTTATAAATAAATAAATCTTGATTTAAAAACCGGAAAGTAAATAATACTTTTCCCGAATTCGATATAATCGAATTCAACGATTTACTCTCTTCGATTAACTAATATTCGATTAACTCACTTCGAATAACTAATATTCGATTAGCTCACTTCGAATAACTTATATTCGATTAACTTTCTTCGAATAACTTATATTCGATTAACTCACTTCGAATAACTTATATTCGATAACTCTTTCTTTCGAATAAACGATATTCGATAATCTCTCTTTTCGAATAAACTATCTCCGATTAATCTCTCTTCGAATAAACTATATTCAATTACTCCTTTTCGAATAACTAAATTCGATTAACTCCTTTCGAATAACTAAATTCGATTAACTCCTTTCGAATAACTAAATTCGATAACCCCTTTCGATTAAACTAATCAATAACTCCTTTTGATTAAACTAATCGATCACTCCTTTCGATTAAACTAATTGATAACTCCTTTCGATTAAACTAATCGATAACTCCTTTCGAATAACTAAATTCGATTAACTCCTTTCGAATAACTAAATTCGATAACCCCTTTCGATTACTCCTTTCGATTAAACTAATCGATAACTCCTTTTGATTAAACTAATCGATAACTCCTTTCAATTTAACTAATCGATAACTCCTTTTGATTAAACTAATCGATAACTCCTTTCGATTAAACTAATCGATAACTCCTTTCGATTAAACTAAAATCGATAACTCCTTTTGATTTAACTAACAATGATTAACTCCTTTTGATTAACTAACATCGATTAACTCCTTTCGATTTAACTAACATCGATTAACTCCTTTCGTTTAACTAACATCGATTAACTCCTTTCGATTAACTCTATTCGAATAACTATATTTCGATTTAACTCTAATCGGTTAACTCTAATTCGATCTAACTCTAATCGATTAACTCTCCTCGACTAATTTATATTCGATTAGCACTCTTTGAATAACTAATATTCGATTAACTAATATCGCTTTATAAAGATTTCCCCTTCCTTTTAATAACGTTTCTTCACTTATAAAGGTTCCATGTAACACCCCGTAATTTTATAACATTAAAATTCACAAATTAAAGTATACTTAATTTTTAGAAAAGAATTAAGTGAAATGGGTTGCGCTATTATTTTCGTTTCAAAATTTGGGGTCAAGATAGACATTTGGTTTGCAAAAAACGGATACCTTATGAAGATGTTATTAAGCCTTGAAGTTTGTATGCATATGAGAGAAATATATATATAAATATATATAAAAATTAAATAAATAAATATTCAAAAAAGTTCAAAAAAGCAAATCGGGAAGGGGAATAGCCGAACCGCACCATTTTTGGAGTCGACCCGAGCCTCGCTGGGTCGACTAGGGGTCGATCCAGGGTGTTTGGTTGTCAACCCCTTGCCCGATTCGCGCTAAGGGCTGATGTTGCATCTGAGTGGTCCTGATGATTTCTCGGTTAATCTAAGAGCTCTAATCGATCCTAGACATCTATATATACACCTTAAGACCTAACCCTAATTCATAAAATATTATCTATGACACCATTATGCTGTCAAGCTCTCTCTTAAACCCTAGCCGCCGCTTCTAAATTAAATCTCAAGTGTTCATACACAATTCAAATCAAAGTTTAGAGCTTCAACAACAATTAAAGAAGATTAATCAGCGTCAATTCAACATTTCTGCACCAATTTCAATTCATTAATCCTTTTCTTAAGCCACGAAAGGTGAGTACAGTTATTTTCACAAATTTAATGGGATTAAAGTAACATGAAAAAGTTGTAAAAAGGATTCATATATATGTTTGTAATGAAAATCTCACCAAGTCTTCACCTTTTTGATTCATGTCAACATATGCCTATGTTTCTATGTAAAGTTCATACCTTTTATCAGTTTATTCATGTTGAATCTTTTATTATGCCTCTATGCCAGTCTATATGCCTCTTTATTTCATGATGATGTTTTATTCCAATTTTCTATGAATTGATTCCCTCTTCTTACCTCTATTCCTTTTATTTGTGGATCTAGGCTACCTTCGAGCCTATATTAAAAATACGCGTGAATACGTGGGAACAATGTGGAATATTGGGAATATGGGAAATTTGGAAAATTGGATATTTTGGATAATTGGATAATATGTGAAATTGGCATATTTGGGTATGAATTACATGAAATTGATGAAATTGTCTAAAGTTGTAAATTTGTAATTGAGGCTAATTAATGTGTAATTAGTGAAAATTTGGAATAGGCAATATTATAGACATGATTATATGTTTAATTGGATATATATGACATGAAAATTGGGTAGGGGTGAAATACGATGTTAATGAACCTTTGACAGGAGGTTAGGTTCAATTGTGACGTAAGACTGCCCGGAACCGCCCGGCAAATCCAGCGGTCACAATTGGACGTCTAATGTGAGAGGTCAAAGGAATGAATTGTAGGCGTAACGGTTAATGACACGAGGTTAGACCCGGTTTGTGGCGTAAGACTGCCCGGAACCGCCCGGCAAATCCAGCGGCCTCAAAGTGTTCGGTCTAATGTGAGAGGTCATGCACCGTTCGTCATAAGGAATGAATTAAAGAATACTAACCATAATAAGACATGGGTATGGTTATAGGGTTAAGTGGGGTGACATGTAAATTATGACATGTAAATATGGACTTAACCGGAATAAGATATGACATGTAAATTATGACATGTAAGTATGGACTTAACCGTAGCATGTGTAAGACATGGACATTTAAATTAAAATGGTTAAGTGGGAGAAAAACCTAGTGGGGACCAAGCATAGGTGGGAGGCTTGTGTCGGATGGGGAGCCGTTTCAACCAGTAACCCGTTTGAGTATCTAATTGGGCCCGGTACTAGGCCGGGGTTGGGGCACGCTTACTGGGCTTGAATATAAGGGGTCAAAACGTGAATAGCGGTGGCAACGCAAGTCCAATGGGTTCATGTGCGTGCATGGGTCCGGGCTGGTAGTTAAGACGTTGTTGCATCATGTAGGTATGGCCGTGCATTTCATGTTGGTATCGGGGTTGCCACTTTGGGGAGTGATACACCCCACTGTGGGGCCATCATGGGTGCCTACGGGGTTTAGGGAGCCGATCGAATGGGTAGATTAAGGGTACCTTAGCGGTGGTAGGAGCAAGCCGGCACCTATGATATCAGCTAGGTACAAGTAACTACCAAGTTTGTCATGTGAGTACAGTTAGTGGGAAGGGATCAACCTCTAGTAAAAAAAGACTAGTAGATGTGCGTTGTAAATAAGTAATGTGGTGTAACTTAGCAAAAGTGCGGTGTAACGAAATACATGTTGGTTGAGTTGGATAGTCCTTTGGGTGCTAGTCTGATGTTGACTTCGGTCTTCGGGGTTAGTACTTGGAGGGTTGTTCGCTTAGCCAAGGTGTAGGATTGTCTTAGTACTTAGGAACGGAATCATCTTGTTCATCCTTTTTATCTACCTTATCTATGTTACAACCATATCATGATGCCTATTTATGTCTTGATCATTTACCTTACCTATTATCTGTTAAAATTACTGGACTCGCCAGACTTTATGTCTGACCCGCTTTGTTTCCAACTCTTTTCTTTCCTTTCCCCCCCTCGGGTTTGCAAGGAGGGAATACTACAGCTTAGTGCCGATTTCTTTCAGTTGCTTGAAAAGAGTAGATGTATCGCTTTGGACTCTCTCATCTTTATGGCTTTGCTTATGCTCAGTGGGGATTTATGCATTTATGTTATTTAAGTATTTGCTTCTTTATGTACTTTGAAGTTTTTGGAAAAGACAATTGATCCTGTTGTAATGGTTTTTTGGAGACTACTTATGTAAGCTTGTTTTGAAGTTATGATGCTATGAAATAAGTTTTATCTTCCGCTGTGTTTTTTTTATTTATTCTTGTAATTTATCTGTTCTATACTACTATAACGCTTCATGACATTAATGCATTCCCTTTGTGAGTGACATTAATGGCCATGGGGTGTTACACGTGGTATCAGAGCTATGGTTACAAGAACAGATAAAAAGTTTTGAAAAGTGTTTTCAAAAGTATTATTTTCATAGAAAGAATTTTCAAAAACTTGTTTAAAGAAGCTATTTTCAAGGAAAGTTTACTTTAAAGAGCATAATCCCCGCAAGCCATACATCTCTCTTTCGCTTCCCTTGTTTTGAAACTTTTTCTTTTTCTTTTTAGCATGTTTGGAGCATCTGAGATATCAGAGGGTGTTCATGTACCCGGTTGGTTTCGTCAATATATCGAGGCTAGGGCCGCGGCCGCGGGTCCGGCCGACGTTCCTCCTCCTCCTCCCCCAGCTCCAGTCATTCCTCCGCGTGGAGATGCTTTCTCCAAGATATGTAAAGACTTTTGTTCGATGGGTAGAAAACCTTTTAGTGGGTCTGAAACGTTTGTTAAAGCTAGAAATTGGTTGAAAGAAGTGGAGGATCTGTTTGGCATTTTCGATTTGGACGATTGTAAGAAGGTCCAATTGGCTTCTTGGTTGATGAAGGACGAAGCTTCGTTTTGGTGGGAGGTTACTAATGGAGAGCGTGCTGTAGAGACGTAGGCATATTTTAGGGGAAGGTTTGAGTTGAAATTCCTTTCTCAAGCTGAGGAGAGTATGTACATGGAGAGGTTCTTGACATTGAAGCAGAAAAACTTGACCGTGAAGGAGTATGTGACCGAATTTAATAAGTTGGCGAGATTTGGGCTAGAGTTGATGAATACGCCTCACAAGAAGGCCTTGAGGTTTGCAAAGGGCCTAAATGGACCGCTTCACAGTTTGGCTATGTCCCACATTCCAATGGGGGCTACGTATGAAAAGCTTGTTGATATGGCATACACGCATGAAGAAGAGAAGGGTGTAAGTACTTTTAGGCCGCAAGATAAGAAGGAGGATCCAAATAAAGCCCAACAACAAAAGAAAGGTGGTAAAGAAAAGAGGAAGTGTCACAACTGTGGGATACCTGGCCATTTGAAGAAAGACTGTAGGAAGAAGAAGAAGTTCGCTTGTTATCATTGTGGTGATCCAGGTCATGCTGTCAAGGACTATCCTAAGAAGCAAGGGCAGAGGGCAGGTTCTACTTCGGGAGGGCAGGTTCATGCTCTCATGGCTTCGGGGCAGGAAGAAGGTAGAAAATTTTCTGTCGAAAGTTTGATTTTCTTGTTTGATCATCCTGTCCGTACTTTATTCGATTCTGGCGCATCACATTCATTTATCTCTACATCATTAGTTGAAACACTGCACTTAAATACTAGTCTCGTTGTGGATCCCATTATAGTCTCAAATCCTATTGGTGGGTCGGCTCATTTATCCATGGTTTGTAGGGATTTGAGATTGTCTATCTTAGGCGTTGGTTTTGAATGTAATGCTTTTGTGCTTGGTTTCATGGGCTATGGGCTGATTCTAGGGATGGATTGGATAGCCAGACATGGTGCCATCCTAGATTGTGAACGAAGGGTAGTAAAATTGTTGACTCGTAGTGGAAAGACCCTTGATATTTCTTGTGACCCAAGAGAATCGGTGATGCTTAGTTATCTTGAGTCACTTGACACATCCAATGATGACTTACATTCTGTTCGTATAGTCTGTGAATATGTTGATGTCTTCAATGAGGTGAGGGGTCTACCCCCAAAATGTGAGATAGACTTTCGTATTTATCTTGTGGACAATGTAAAACCAGTATCTCTGCCAGTACGCCACATGGCTCCTCGTGAGAGGAGGGAGCTCAATAAGCAAGTAGGGGAGTTGCTTGAGAAGGGATTCATAAGATGTAGTATATCGGAGTGGGGTGCTCCAGTAGTATTTTCCATGAAGGTGGATGGGTCCCTTAGACTTTGTGTGGACTATATAGAACTTAATAAGCTTACTAAGAAGAATAGGCACCCACTACCGAGGATTGACGATCTCTTCGATTAGTTAGTTGACGCCTTAGTGTTTTCGCAATTGGACTTAGCCACTGGTTTCCATCAATTGAGAGTGGTTGAGGATAACATAGACAAGACTGCCTTTAGGACTCGAGACGGTTTCTATGAGTGGCTTGTGATGCCCTTCGGTTTGACAAACGCCCCCGCATACTTTGTTGACTCGATGAGTAGGGTGTTTAGGGAGTACCTTAATAAATTCGTGGTGGTCTTTGTGGATGACATCTTGATCTTTTCTAAGAGCGAGGAAGAGCATGCCCTACATCTTAGGGAAGTGTTGGAGACCCTTCGAGCGCATAACCTTAAAGCTAAATTTTCTAAATGTCACTTTTGAAGGAAGGAAGTGCGATTCTTAGGGCACGTGGTTTCCAAAGAAGGGATAGTTGTGGATCCCGCGAAGGTGGTGGCCATCCAAGATTGGAAGGTCCCTAAAAATGCTACCGAGGTGAGGAGTTTATTGGGGTTGGCTGGCTACTATAGGAAGTTTATCAAGGACTTCGCAAAGATATCAGCCCCATTGACATGCTTGACAAAGAAGAACCTAGTTTTCACGTGGGACGTAGATTGTGATGATGCGTTCCAACGTTTAAAGAGAGCTTTGACCATAGCCTCAGTCTTAGTGTTGCCAGATGGGAGTAAGCCATTTACCGTTTATACCGATGCTTGTGGGATAGGACTAGGCGTAGTCTTAATGTAAGAGGGGAGGGTAATAGCCTATGGAGGAAGGCAGTTGAGAGTGCATGAGAGGAATTACCCTACACATGACCTAGAGTTGGCCACTATTGTTTTCGCGCTTAAGTCTTGGCGCCATTATCTTCTGGGCGAGAAATTCGAATTGTTCACAGACCACAAATCGCTAAAATACTTGTTCTCTCAGAAGGACTTGAACTTAAGGTAGCAAAGGTGGATGGAATTCTTAGCGTCCTACGATTTCGAGATAACATATACCCCTGGCAAGGGTAACGTGGTGGCAGATGCCTTAAGTAGGAAAAGGTTGTCCTTGATTCCATTGTTTGTTGAGCGGCGAAGCTTAGAGTTCATCTCTACGTTTGACTTTAGACCTTCCATTGACTTTGTACCCGGTTTGCTAGCATCCTTAGAGGTCAGACCTACGCTTTTGGGACGGATTGGTGAGGCACAACGAGATGACCCACAGTTGGTTGAGTTAGTAGAGAATCTCACAAGGGGGGAGTCATCGAGCCATCTCAGTAGATATACCCTAGATGATAAGGGTTGGTTACGTAGGGACGGTAGACTTTGTGTACCACGAGACGAGAACTTGAGGAAGACCATTCTTGATGATGCATATCGTTCGAAGATGACCATTCATCCCGGCGGGGACAAGATGTACAAGGACATGAGACGAGTTTACTTTTGGGCCGGTATGAAGAGGGATGTGGCCGAGTTTGTCGCTAGATGCTTCGTGTGCCAACAAGTAAAAGCAGAGCAAAAGAAGTCCGGTGGGTTGCTTCACCCATTGGAGGTCCCACAACGGAAGTGGGAGAGTGTCTCGATGGACTTTGTTGATGGGTTACCAAGATCAAGGAAGGGTAATACGGGGATTTGGGTCGTGGTAGACAGACTTACTAAGAGCGCCCATTTCATTCCCGTGAAGAGTAAGAGGACTCCTCCATGGTTAGCCTCCGTATACATTTGAGAGATAGTTCGTTTGCACGGTGTTCCTTCTAGCATAATGAGCGATCGCGATCCTATCTTTATTAGCGAGTTTTGGAAGAGCTTGCTTAGAGAGGTGGAAATAGAGCATGATGCGACGATTCGACGAGCTCCTACATGCATTCTTGGGTCGGAGATTAAGAAGTTGAGGAATCGAGAGGTCAAGCTAGTCAAAGTCCAATGGGGAGATGATGAGAGCGATGCTACTTGGGAGACGGAAGAGAAGATGCGTTCATTGTACCCTTTTCTTTTCGAGGGTATGTCTTTTAATTTCTCCTTTATCGCTTAGCTTGTACTTGTTCTATCTTTAGTATGTCCTCTCACTAGTATCTTTGACCTTTAGATAGGGTAGTCCTATGGTTGAAACATGTGTTTGAGACATGTTATGTATGGTGGATGCAAGTGTTTGCTAGTGGTTGCTCGTGGATGCATATACACACACTTTAGGCACTAGATCGGCTCAGACACTTTCATATTGCATATTGCATATAAATGGATGTATTTAGTACTATGAATGTACATTGAATGTGTGTATCATATGGATGTTGCATTTAAATGAATGGTTGTGCACACATGTAGTAATGATATGTATAGGGTTCTTTGCATACATGATGGATACATGGCACTATCATTATTTGCATTAAGGAGGTCGACTGAATCAGTGGACCGCCTGATTTTGCATTAGTATACAGACATATACACACACTATGCATATGTACATGAAAAGCATTAGAAATCTTTTAAGGACAATGGATGCTTGTGGATGATGGTTGAGTAGATGGATGATTGGATAGTAGGATACATTCTTCTTAACTTGGAGATTTCGGGGACGAAATCCTTTAAGGAGGGGAGAATGTAACACCCCGTAATTTTATAACATTAAAATTCACAAATTAAAGTATACTTAATTATTAGAAAAGAATTAAGTGAAATGGGTTGCGCTATTATGTTCGTTTCAAAATTTTGGGTCAAGATAGACATTTGGTTTGCAAAAAACGGATACCTTATGAAGATGTTATTAAGCCTTGAAGTTTGTATGCATATGAGAGAAATATATATAAAAATATATATATAAATTAAATAAATATTCAAAAAAGTTCAAAAAGCAAATCGGGAGGGAGAATAGCCGAACCGCACCATTTTTGGAGTCGACCCGAGTCCCGCTGGGTCGACTAGGGGTCGATCCAGGGTGTTTGGCTGTCAACCCGTGGCCCGATTCGCGCTAAGGGCTGATGTTGCATCTGAGTGGTCCTGATGATTTCTGGGTTAATCTAAGAGCTCTAATCGATCCTAGACATCTATATATACACCTTAAGACCTAACCCTAATTCATAAAATATTATCTATGACACCGTTATGCTGTCAAGCTCTCTCTTAAACTCTAGCCGCCGCCTCTAAATTAAATCTCCAGTGTTCATACACAATTCAAATCAAAGTTTAGAGCTTCAACAACAATTAAAGAAGATTAATCAACGTCAATTCAACGTTTCTGCACCAATTTCAATTCATTAATCCTTTTCTTAAGCCACGAAAGGTGAGTACAGTTATTTTCACAAATTTAATGGGATTAAAGTAACATGAAAAAGTTGTAAAAAGGATTCATATATATGTTTATAATGAAAATCTCACCAAGTCTTCACCTTTTTGATTCATGTCATCATATGCTTATGTTTCTATGTAAAGCTCATACCTTTTATCAGTTTATTCATGTTGAATCTTTTATTATGCCTCTATGCCAGTCTATATGCCTCTTTATTTCATGATGATGTTTTATTCCAATTTTCTATGAATTGATTCCCTCTTCTTACCCCTATTCCTTTTATTTGTGGATCTAGGCTACCTTCGAGCCTATATTAAAATTACGCGCAAATGCGAATACGTGGGAACGATGTGCAATATTGGGAATATGGGAAAATTGGATATTATTGGATATTTTGGATAATTGGATAATATGTGAAATTGGCATATTTGGGTATGAATTACATGGAATTGATGAAATTGCCTAAAATTGTAAATTTGTAATTGAGGCTAATTAATGTGTAATTAGTGACAATTTGGAATAGGCAATATTATAGACATGATTATATGTTTAATTGGATATATATGACATGAAAATTGGGTATGGGTGAAATACGATGTTAATGAACCTTTGACACGAGGTTAGGCGCAATTGTGACGTAAGACTACCCGGAACCGCCCGGCAAATCCAGCGGTCACAATTGGACGTCTAATGTGAGAGGTCAAAGGAATGAATTGTAGGCGTAACGGTTAATGACACGAGGTTAGACCCGGTTTGTGGCGTAAGACTGCCCGAAACCGCCCGGCAAATCCAGCGGCCACAAAGTGTTCGGTCTAATGTGAGAGGTCATGCACCGTTCGTCATAAGGAATGAATTAAAGAATACTAACCATAATAAGACATGGGTATGGTTAGAGGGTTAAGTGGGGTGACATGTAAATTATGACATGTAAATATGGACTTAACTGGAATAAGATAGGACATGTAAATTATGACATGTAAGTATGGACTTAACCATAGCATGTGTAAGACATGGACATTTAAATTAAAATGGTTAAGTGGGAGAAAAACCTAGTGGGGACCAAGCATAGGTGGGAGGCTTGTGTCGGATGGGGACCCGTTTCAACCAGTAACCCATTTGAGTATCTAATTGGGCCCGGTACTAGGCCGGGGTTGGGGCACGCTTACTGGGCTTGAATATAAGAGGTCAAAACATGAATAGCGGTGAAAACGCAAGTCCAACGGGTTCATGTGCGTGCCTGGGTCCGGGCTAGTAGGTAAGATGTTGTTGCATCGTGTAGGTATGGCCGTGAATTTCATGTTGGTATCGGGGTTTCCACTTTAGGGAGTGATATACCCCACTGTGGGGCCAGCACGGGTGCCTACGGGGTTTAGGGAGCCGATCGAATGGGTAGATTAAGGGTACCTTAGCGGTGGTAGGAGCAAGCTGGCACCTACGATAGTAGCTAGGTACAAGTAACTACCAAGTTTGTCATATGAGTACAGTTAGTGGGAAGGGATCAACCTCTAGTAAAAAAAGACTAGTAGATGTGCTGTGTAATTAAGTAATGTGGTGTAACTTAGAAAAAGTGCGGTGTAACAAAATACATGTTGGTTGAGTTGGATAGTCCTTTGGGTGCTAGTCTGATGTTGACTTCGGTCTTCGGGGTTAGTACTTGGAGGGTTGTTCGCTTAGCCAAGGTGTAGGATTGTCTAAGTACTTAGGAACAGAATCATCTTATCCATCCTTTTTATCTACCTTATTTATGTTATAGCCATATCATGATGCCTATTTATGTCTTGATCATTTATCTTACCTATTATCTGTTAAAATTACTGGACTCTCCAGACTTTATGTCTGACCCGCTTTGTTTCCACCTCTTTTCTTTCCTTCCCCCCCCTCAGGTTTGCAAGGAGGGAATACTACAGCTTAGTGCCGATTTCTTTTAGTTGCATGAAAAGAGTAGATGTATCGCTTTGGACTCTCTCATCTTTATGGCTTTGCTTATGCTCAGTGGGGATTTATGCATTTATGTTATTTAAGTATTTGCTTCTTTATGTACTTTGAAGTTTTTGGAAAAGACATTTAATCCTGTTGTAATGGTTTTTTGGAGACTACTTATGTAAGCTTGTTTTGAAGTTATGATGCTATGAAATAAGTTTTATCTTCCGCTGTGTTTTATTTATTTATTCTTGTAATTTATCTGTTCTATACTACTATAACGCTTCATGACATTAATGCATTCCCTTTGTGAGTGACATTAATGGCCATGGGGTGTTACAGTTCCCTTTTAATAACGTTTCTTCACTTTATAAGATTTCCTTTTCATAACGTTTTTTTACTTTATAAGATTTCCTTTTCCTTTTAATAATTCTATTTATTTCTTAAATAAATATTTCCTTTTACAACTTTATTTATTTACCAATTAATTATTTCCTTTTTATCTTCATTTGTTTATCAAATAATTCCCCTTTTATCTTTATTTATTTTCTAAATAAATAATTCTTTTTTTTTCAATTCTATTTGTAAATGTTTTTACAAATATTTCCCTTTCTATTCTATTTGTAAATGCTTTACAAATCTTTCTCTTTTTATATTTATCTATTTATTTTCCAAATAGAAAATCCTTTTATACTTCTATTTATTATCCCGATAAATATTCCTCTTTATAAAATCCTTTGATTTTATAAATAATTCCTTTTTATAAAATCCCTTGATTTTATAAATATTTTCTCTTTAATAAATTCTAATTCATTTTATAAATGAATATCCCTTTTATAAAATCCTTTGATTTTATAAATATTTTTCCTTTTTATAATATCATATTTATTTTCAATAAATATTTCCTTTTCAAAACCCTTTTGATTTTATAAATATTTTCTTCTATAAAATCCCTTTTTCCTTTTCTACATAAAATCCATTAATTTTATATAACTAATTTATTTTCAAAATATACTTTGAAAATCCCCTTTTCTACATTCCAGTCTTACGATATTTACAATACAAATTAACAATGGTCGATATCATTCAAACACACATAATCAACAGCATATTATATAGCACATCATATATCACAATATATGAAACAAACAATAATTTATATATTGAGGAACCTAGTTGGGTCCCTCCAACTTGTTTCCCTGCATCACAGATGTTAGACAATATAATTAACATCGATTTCATTTCAATGTGAAATATTCTGCTAAACAGAATCAATATTTGATTAACGATTTATATATATATCGTTATCTATAATTTCAACCAATACATAAGCAATTCAACCAAACAGTTAACACACAGTAATCAACAGATAATTATCAGTTCTAAGAATACGTTATAAAAATATAACTGTTCAGAGTTGGTGAGTTTTACTCACATTGGACGATCATCGTTAATAATGATAACCATCGCTTGATTCAGACAGACAATTTATTTTGCTATAAATTGTAACGAGCTTCGATTCACTCCTTGTCAGTTCCATGGTGTAGCCACCGTCCATACGATCCCAACGGATCATGTTTCGTCAGATTCTGATAAATGATGAATTTGTTATTCATTTTACAAGTTTATACGTTATATAATTAAACAAATACTTAAATTATAACTCGAATCCTATTGGGCCTCACCATGTCCCACCTGGCCCAAAACCAAATCGTACCTAAAGCCGCCGTCTTCTCAAACACACTACTACTTCCATACTTCATTGATAAATCAAAAACTATGGACGAACTCCTCATCGATTCCTTTTCAACACAGTCCATGGTTTAACACTACTCCCTGTAGCATAAAACACAGTCCAAGTTTCCACCCATCCCAAGTCTTAATTAGCCTTTGTTTCCTGACATTAAATATCATTATCACCCAAAAACCATATAATCAAAAGCAAAACAAATGAAACTCACGTTTAAACTGGCCGAATTTTTTCTAAAGCTATCTTTCCAAAATGCACAGACCCCCTCATTGATTCCAATGGTTTACTTCACTAACGAAATGGCTTCTTGCTTCTATACATATGTATATTTTTTTATACACGGTCATGAGTGATTTCAGAAAACAAACTGTCTTCCCCTTTGTGACCAATTTCATCATGAAAATCCCAAGCTTCTTCGAACCACTTTCACTCCTCAAAATCATGACAGTCAATGTCATTTTCAGATTCCATGTAAAATTCATACAGACCAAACAAAACCCACATAACTCTCCCCTTCAACAATGTAAACAACGACCTCTCCATCTGCTCGTTCAAAACACCATACTATACATATGAACCCAACTGAACACAGGAACCACGAAATGTTCAAATCACCGTCGCTTCCACGGTGGACCACCGAAGTCTGGTTGAGGTTTATCACACTGACCCCCTTCCAACGCTCTGCCGAACCCCCCTCGTCTGAGCCCAACTCGTCGCCTCAATCGCCAAGATTTCCCCTAAATCTGCGCCTCCTTTCGAGCTCAATTTTAACCACCACACAACGCCGGACGATGATCCCTTCTGGCCGACCTTAGAGCTCCCTAAGACGGACCTTTTTGATTTAGAACCCATCGCGAAGAGCTGGTTGTAGAAGGATAACGTATGTGGAAATTTGTGGGAAGACGAGGTCGTTCAATTTGTTGGTGGAGGCTGCGTTGTGTGTTGACCACACAAACGTTTTTGACTTAGGTTTAGAAAGATCAAAAGTGTATTTATAGGGGATTTTAGTTGGAGATTTTTGTTTGTTTGAAGAACGAGATTATTTGGTTGAGAGCTTGTTTCGGGGTAGCTGTGAAGGAAGAAACGTGGACGCGAGGGAAGCAGTAGAAATGAATGGAAGGTAGACAAAGAACGTGCTCATATATTGTTTAAGTTTACAAAATTTCGGTTACCTCGTTACATGAAACTTTGTCCACATACCGTGCCATTTCGAGCTACCGTGCCATTTCGAGCTCGATTAAAATTATAATATAATTATGCGTTCAAACTTCGTTTTAAATAATATACTCGTTAATCTAATTCAATTCTAAGCTGAATTAAATATTTTAAATTGTCCAGTTCACATTATATTGTCAATTCACTATTTCCGACTATTTCAGAATTAAATATATTATTTATATTAATTAAATATTCCATATAATTTTATTCAACGACCATTTAATTCTCTTAATCACTATTTAAATAATTAAATAAATTAATATACCGTAAAAATACGGGACATTATATTCTTCCCCCCTTAAAATAATTTCGTCCTCGAAATTTCTAAGGTAGGAAACAACTCTATTAACTGGGTTTAAAATTATTTGTTCACTTCTTAACTTCAGCTTCAACTGAACCAATTTATTTCAATTAAAATATTAATTCATTTCTATTAATGAAAATTTCCAAAAATTCTGAAAATTTTCTAACACCCGAAATTTTCGAGTAATTTCGCCAGCACCTCCTTTGTACTGGTCAATCGGTACAACTACAACTCGCCTTTCTAGGTCATCTCCAACCCAAAAGAAAATCAAACAGCCAAGAAGCTTGCCAAATCGGCTCATAAATCTCATGCTTATACCAAATATAAACTTTTACCTTTTTGTCGGCCGTATCAACTTTATCACTTTCACCTGTTATCAATCCAACATATACCAATGTCATTTCAACCAATTTCCAATCAATATCTGTTCGACACAGCTATTCGCTTATATCCAAACCAAATCCTCTGCTTATACCAACCAAATTCCATTTCAAATTCCTATATCACCAAATCCAATTTTTCTCGATACTATTCTAATCCAATTCAATTCAATTACCACTGAACTGCCTTTATTTCAATTTCAATTTTGTTTTCACAAATTTCTATTAAATTTGTTTTTATTTCAAACAATCTTTACCTGGGAGTTTCAAATAGCTTAGCCTTTCCAAAAATCAAATATCCTTTTCTGGAATTTCAATACAACTTGTTTTTCTCAAAACAATTCAAAAAACAAATCTTTGGTACTAATCCGTCACTTAGCAACTCGAAAATGAACACTGATGATGCAGCTGTCATCATCAGAATTTATTTTCCAGTGATCGAAATAATTTCAATACTATATCACTCTTAAAACCATTTCTAAACACTTCCATTTTGAAATCATTTCAAAATATCCTTTTCAAGGATTGTAACAAATTTAAAATCTCCCAGGATTTTAAAATTCATATATATTTAATCCAATTCCATTTACAAACACTTCTCCAACTTTTAATTCAAATTCTGGTACTAAATTCAGATTTACTTCATCTTATTTCATATATTATATTCATATGAATTCTGATTGGTTATTTACATAACCATTCCAATTATAATCTTATTCGATTATAATAGTGACCAACACATCCAATATATTATAATCATTTCAATATAAATCCTTTATATCAAAATATAATTTGGGTAAAATTATTTCATTTACCCTCTTTTCAAAACATACAGTGTCGGTTCATCGTATTCGAGTGTTTATAAATCCCTACCGGTACAGTGGATCAAACTGATCGACCAGTACTCATAAACAACTCAACCAATAAATCTCCACAATACAAATCATTTTTATATCAAATAACAAATACGTTCACTCGTATATATACACTCACTCAATCTAGGGTATTGCTAACCCTATCTCTACTGAGTCACGCAATAGAGCCAAGGTAATTCACTTAACCTTTGCTCTGATACCAACTGTAGTGTCCCGAAATTCCGGTCCAATTTGAGCTGACTAAATAACACAAGTCCAACCCACATTACACTGGAAATCGGAAAAATAATAGAAAGAAAACAGAGGGTGAGAATAGATAAGATAGAAACTTAGAATAGAAGAAGAAGAACATACAACATCAGAGTAAACACGAATCTCACAGCGGAACGAATAAATATATTTCATAACATGACTTCGAAATATAAATCTGTACTTGAATATACATATCATTTCCAAAGTACAGCACTTACAACACAACGGAAAAACCATAACTATATAATTCCGAAGCCTCCTGCTCTAGCTCTTTAAGTATATGTAAATCCCGACTACTTGACTGCCCGTACAAAATTGGGCACCCAAGAATTTAGGGAGAACAAAACAAAATAAACTCCGGGTCAGTCATGGGACTGGTATGAGTAAACAGTTTAAAACAGTTTGAGCCATTAAACGATATTTCATAAGACCACGCCGTATAACGGAACGGGATTTTCCCTTATGAGAATCCAAAATAATCTTTATATCAAAACTCATTGATATTATTATAGTGTCTATCAACCACAATATAATAATCATCTAACAGAAACACTTTCATCTCACGTTCTACATATATAGTATACAATCAAAACCGCGAGCGCTTATTGGATAATGGATTTCCAAATATGACAAAGTATGGAACCACCTTTCGCTAGTGTACCTCTACAGAGGAATACACTGGGTTCAAAAAGAACATCTTGCAACCCGGCCACACATAACCGACCACTCATTTCGCTTGAGTATATCGAATGTATATCACCAACGGTTGGGATCAGCAACCGTTTCCCAATTGGGACATCATCGACAATAGATTTTTAGAAGTAAATGAAACTCTACATCAGGTGATTATACACCCTAATAGGTGCGACCTACATAGCCATGCTGTCTGCCCGATTTTTGCCATTTCCTAGTTGTGAGGCTAGAGGCCACACTTATCTCTGACAGATCACACAATTATTCACTTTGAATGTCACATCGTCATACCCGCCAAATCACAAATTGATTTCGCAAAAAATACAACGGGTATACAGCTAAGAGAAACGAATTCCTCCACCACCAAACGTAAATACGTTTGAAGAGATCAACTTACGCGATCTATTAAATATACTCTGTCAGACATTCTTCTATGCAGGTCATCCTGGGACTGGACAAACCGAAGGAACTATTCGGTACAACCATCTTAGGCAATCTTTACCTAAGATTTATACAATAGCCCTTGCACTTTACTCCGTCTTCAATTTTCTTTGGCATATATGATTTGCAACGCTTATGCCAATACGGAGTGGTTCTTCGGATAATAATCCAACCAGCCTCTCCATATTAACAACATTAAAATGGTCAAAAACTTCGATAGTCGGTGAGTTAACTATCAAAGAAAAACAGGTGTGCAAACAACGATATAATTTCCAGATGGAAATTATATCGATCAATCATCATTTAACATTTAACATTTATTCTCTTTAGTTCATTAATTTATTTATCTTCTGTTTCCATATATTTTAAATTCTTATTTTCTATTATCAGAAAAAATTTCTGATTCTTATTTGGAAAACATTTCCAAAACTCCTTCACTTGGTTTAAACCGATGTTTAAATCAAACATCGCCATGCCAACTCAAACCATTTCACTCATTAACTAAATTCTCTTAACCATCCTTCATTATCAAACCTTACCATTCCTTAGTTAAGAAGGAAGTCAATGAAGTTGAGGTATAATTACCTCTCAGACCTTAACTGAACAACGTTTTAACTTCGGAATAGTCAAAGTTTATCTTTTTAAATCTTTAACAAACTTCCTTACGTAACTCTCGGATTCTATTTACGAATCCACTTCTTTATTGAAAACATTGATTATAACGCTAACGTTATAAACCCTACTTCTGAAATATCTAACTTAATATCTAGCTTTTAATTTCTTACTTTGAATAATTAACCTACTCTAATTTATTTATAAATAAATCTTGATTTAAAAACTGGAAAGTAAATAATACTTTTCCCGAATTCGATATAATCGAATTCGACGATTTACTATCTTCGAATAACTAATATTCGATTAACTCACTTCGAATAACTAATATTCGATTAGCTCACTTCGAATAACTTATATTCAATTAACTTTCTTCGAATAACTAATATTCGATTAACTCACTTCAAATAACTTATATTCGATAACTCTTTCTTGCGAATAAACGATATTCGATAATCTCTCTTTTCGAATAAACTATATCCGATTAATCTCTCTTCGAATAAACGATATTCGATTACTCCTTTTCGAATAACTAAATTCGATTAACTCTTTTGAATAACTAAATTCAATTAACTCCTTTCGAATAACTAAATTCGATAACCCCTATAACACCCCGCATTTTTAAGTATAATTAAAAATGAAATAAAATATATGAAAATATGCTTATGATAGGTAAATAATGGTGATGCATAAAAAGAATTAATTAATACATGAAAGAGAAGAAAAATTAGTTCGATAACGGTGTGTGTAACGGAAAAGATAGTAAAATGAGGATGATTAATTTAAGAATCAGAAATTAGGTAAAATGGACATCACCATTGCGTTCCTCTCGAAATTTTACATGAAATAGAGTTCGAGTTTTCGAAAATCGGAGTCCGGGTGAAGAAGTTATGGCCTGTAGAAGATTCAGAAGGTTTCGGTTAGCACAGAACTGGGCAGGTCGACCTGGGGGTCAACCTGGGGGCCAGGTCGACCTCCCCCATGGGGGTTGACTATAGTGTCGACCCCCCCTACAGGTCGACCTGGTCGGCCTGTTTCGGTCCAGAACACGTTTTTGAAGCCCAGGGACGATTTTTGATGGTCCGGATTGGTTTTAGGGTTAATCTGATGGCTGAAATGAATTGCTACACCTATAAAAACAACCTAAGACCTAGCCTTCTCTACACACAATTCTATTCTGCTTCTTCTCTGCCTCTGTTCTAAATAAAAATAAAAATGGCGTCGCTACTCTGCTGGGATCAAAACTAGAAGCTAATCAACATCAACCTAAGCAACTCAATTCAAATTAGAGATTAAAGCTTCTGCAACGATTCTACAACAATTAAAGTTCTTTCTTTTATCCAACCCAGGCAAGTGCAGTTATTTTCCGATATAAACTTTAATCATAATTGTGACATGATTGTAAATCTCAATTTGAGATTGTGTATGTTCTGTTCTGATCTATTTTATTCTGTATCTCTTCTTCTTTCTGTTCTATAGCCAGGCTACTACGAGCCTGCGCCAATCTCCTAAGAGATTAACGCACGAACGCTAAAATGTTTGGGACAAATAATGAATGTGGAATAATTGGACATGGTTAATCTGTGACTGATTTAAGAAAAAGGACATAGGTTGTAAACTAGATTTAGATCTATGCATATTCTGTGAATTGGAAGAAGAGGAACCATGGTATGTTAACATATGACTTGAGACAAAGAAAATATGGCTTAGGTATAAAGATTTACATTAAGGTAGGACATCTATTAAATGTAAATAAACACCTAAGTAAGGGATCTTTGGGATATATGACATGCATAGTAATCGATGGTTATATTTGGTATATGATCATAGTGTGAATCATGACAATTATTTAGGCATGCTTAGGCAAAATTTAAAATTAGGCAAGATTTGTTTGTGAAACTTTAAGGAATGATTAAATCTGTTATATTTGCCTAATCTGCTAGTTCTGCTATATTGCTTAATCTGCTAGTTCTGTTATATTGCTTAATCTGCTAGTTCTGCTCTACTGCCTAGTCTGCTAGATTTGTTCATCTGCCAAATCTGTCATCTACTAAGTCTGTTGAAAATGCTAGATCTGCTAAATCCGTTAAGTCGCCTAATCTGAAAAATCTGTTATCTGCAATATCTGTTGAGTTGATATAATTAGTCTGCTATTGACATAATCTGAATTGGCTATAGTTATGAATAATTGACATGCATATTAGGCGTGGTTATAAATGGTAAATCATTAATAAATTGGCCGCAAAGATAAACATGGCTAACTCGAGGTTAGAATGAGTTTGCGGCGTAATTCTGCTCGGAACCGCCCGGCATATTCCAGTGGTCGCAAACAATAGGTTCTAATGTGAGAAGTTAGTCGTAACGTGCTTGAAACCTGAGGTTAGACTCAGTTTGCGACAGAAACTTGCCCGGAACCAACCGGCCTAACCAGTAGCCGCAAACTGTCAGTCTAATGTGAGAGGTTTGGGCATTAATATTTAATTAATGAAAATCTGAGATAATTATGATGTCTAAAACGTGTTGGGTAAGGTTAAACCAATTGGACCAATGAATCTGATAAACCCGTTTCGTGAATCCGTAGGCCCAATACAAAGTTAGATAATCTGTAACCAGTTAATCTGTAAGTTTGTTAAATCTGTATAATCTGATCCATTAGTCTGAAAACTTGTCTGTGAACTAGTTGATCTGAATTCTGTATGTCTGAACTTGTAAACAAGTTAATCTGAAATCTTTTAGTCTGGGGACACAAGGTTAGGAGGGGAATTACTTGTGTCATCTGTTGTTTGGGACCCATATTAGTCAGTAACCCTTTCTGGTATCAAAAATTTGACCCAACAGTAGGTAGGGTCCGGGCACGCTTACTGAACTAATTATAAGCGGTTCATTCTGATAATGGCGAGGGGTGTTGATGGTGCGTTCCAACTGGGTCATGTGCGTGCATGGATCCCGGTCTGCCTCTGAGGATGTAAGACGCCGTGACATCTGTAAATAGGTTTGTGCCAATTGGTTGTCACTTTAGGGAATGATACACCCTACTGTGGGGCCAACACAGGATATTTATGTATTAGGGAGCCGATCGCTTGGGGTAGGGTTTTAGGGTACACTTAGTTCTGTCTGTTTCTGTTGGTACCGTCTGTTTCTGTTGGGTGGCAACACCTGTCTGTTTTTGCGTGGTACCGTCTGTTCGGGTGGTAAAGGCCCAATTACTAGTGTACACCTAATTCTACATTCTGTTTCCGTAGGAATTAATCTGTTTCTGCTTCTGTCTGTTTCTGTTCGGGTGGTAAAGGCCCAATTACTAGTGTACACCTAATTCTACATTCTGTTTCCATAGGAATTAATCTGCTTCTGCTTCTGTCTGTTTCTGTTCGGGTGGTAAAGGCCCATTACTAGCATTCTCTTCTGTGGAAATTATTCTGTACCCGTTTCTGTTTCTGTTTAGACATTAGGGTGACACCTAATCCTGTTAAACTAGTATTAGTGCAGAGAAGTGTAAAGAAATAGCTTATGTCATTCTGTTCTTCTGTTATATCTGCTACACCTGTTACAGTTATCTCTCATCCAGTTTTATTTTCATGTCATGTTATTATTATCTGTTCATAACTGAAAATCACTGGACTTGCCAGACTTTTTGTCTGACCCTTGTTGTTTCGCCTCCTTTCTTCCGTTTCCCCCCCAGGTTATCCAAGGAGGGAATACTTTAGCTTGATCTGGATTTCTTCTGCTTGAAGTGCTTAAAGTATGGCTTGGCTCTGTATAGCTTCCGTTCTATGGGGATTATGATTTTAAACTATGCATTCTGAAGGCTTTTTTACAAGACTGATATTTTGTACTTGAATTCTGATAATGTGATTTGAAAGGATGTAACCAAGTTTATTTCGGTTTCTGTTGAAATAAAGTTATAAATTTTTCAAGTACTATTTTATCTGTCTTGTAAGTTTATGTTCTGTTTACTAAAATGCTCCACAAAAGTTAAGGCATTCCCTTTGTGAGTGACCTTAACGGAGGTGGGGTGTTACAACCCCTTTCGATTAAACTAATCGATAACTCCTTTTGATTAAATTAATCGATAACTCCTTTCGATTAAACTAATCGATAACTCCTTTCGATTAAACTAATTGATAACTCCTTTCGAATAAGTAAATTCGATTAACTCCTTTCGAATAACTAAATTCGATAACCCTTTTCGATTACTAAATTCGATTATTCCTTTCGATTAAACTAATCAATAACTCCTTTTAATTAAACTAATCGATAACTCCTTTCGATTAAACTAATCGATAACTCCTTTCAATTAAACTAATCGATAACTCCTTTCGATTAAACTAATCGATAACTCCTTTTGATTAAACTAAAATCAGTAACTCCTTTTGATTTAACTAACATCGATTAACTCTTTTTGATTAACTAACATCGATTAACTCCTTTCGATTTAACTAGCATCGATTAAATCCTTTCGATTAACTAATATCGATTAACTCCTTTCGATTAACTCTATTCGAATAACTATATTTCGATTTAACTCTAATCGGTTAACTCTAATTCGATCTAACTCTAATCGATTAACTCTCCTCGACTAATTTATATTCGATTAACACTCTTCGAATAACTAATATTCGATTAACTAATATCGCTTTATAAAGATTTCCCCTTCCTTTTAATAACGTTTCTTCACTTACAAAGGTTCCCTTTTAATAACGTTTCTTCACTTTATAAGATTTCCTTTTCATAACGTTTCTTTACTTTATAAGATTTCCTTTTCCTTTTAATAATTCTATTTATTTCTTAAATAAATATTTCCTTTTACAACTTTATTTATTTACCAATTAAGTATTTCCTTTTTATCATTATTTCTTTATCAAATAATTCCCCTTTTATCTTTATTTATTTTCTAAATAAATAATTCTTTTTTTTTTCAATTCTATTTGTAAATGTTTTTACAAATATTTCCCTTTCTATTCTATTTGTAAATGTTTTACAAATCTTTCCTTTTTTTTATTTATCTATTTATTTTCTAAATAGAAAATCCTTTTATACTTCTATTTATTATCCCGATAAATATTCCTCTTTATAAAATCCTTTGATTTTATAAATAATTCCTTTTTATAAAATCCCTTGATTTTATAAATATTTTCTCTTTAATAAATTCTAATTCATTTTATAAATGAATATCCCTTTTATAAAATCCTTTGATTTTATAAATATTTTTCCTTTTTATAATATCATATTTATTTTCAATAAATATTTCCTTTTCAAAACCCTTTTGATTTTATAAATATTTTTTTCTATAAAATCCCTTTTTCCTTTTCTATATAAAATCCATTGATTTTATATAACTAATTTATTTTCAAAATATACTTTGAAAATCCCCTTTTCTACATTCCAGTCTTACGGTATTTACAATACCAATTAACAATGGTCGATATCATTCAAACACACATAATCAACAGCATATTATATAGCACATCATATATCACAATATATGAAACGAACAATATTTTATATATTGAGGAACCTAGTTGGGTCCCTCCAACCTGTTTCCCTGCATCACAGATGTTAGACAATATAATTAACATCGATTTCATTTCAATATGAAATATTCTGCTAAACAGAATCAATATTTGATTGACAATTTATATATATCCTTATCTATAATTTCAACCAAGACATAAGTAATTCAACCAAACAGTTAACACACAGCAATCAACAGATAATTATCAGTTCTAAGAATACGTTATAAAAATATAACTATTCAGAGTTGGTGAGTTTTACTCACATTGGACGATCATCGTTAATAACGATAACCATCGCTTGATTCAGACGGATAATTTATTTTGCTATAAATTGTAACGAGCTTCGATTCACTCCCCGTCAGTTCCATGGTGTCGCCACCGTCCATACGATCCCAACGGATCTTGTTTCGTCAGATTCTGATAATGGATGAATTTGTTATTCATTTTACAAGTTTATACGTTATATAATTAAACAAATACTTAAATTATAACTCGAATCCTATTGGGCCTCACCATGTCCTACCCGGCCCAAAACCAAATTGTACCCAAAGTCGCCGTCTTCTCAAACACACTACTACTTCCATACTTCATTGATAAATCAAAAACTATGGACGAACTCCTCATCGATTCCTTTTCAACACAGTCCATGGTTTAACACTACTCCCTGTAGCGTAAAACACAGTCCAAGTTTCCACCCATCCCAAGTCTTATTTAGCCTTTGTTTGCTGACATTAAATATCATTATCTCCCAAAAACCATATAATCGAAAGCAAAACAAATGAAACTCACGTTTAAACTGGCCGAATTTCTTCTATAATTGTCTTTCCAAAATGCACAGACCCCCCTCATTGATTCCAATGGTTTACTTCACTAACGAAATGGCTTCTTGCTTCTATACATATGTATATTTTTTTATACACAGTCATGAGCGATTTCAGAAAACAAATTGTCTTCCTCTTTGTGACCAATTTCAACATTAAAATCCCAAGCTTCTTCGAACCACTTTCACTCCTCAAAATCGTGATAGTCAATGTCATTTTCAGATTCCATGTAAAATTCATATAGACCAAACAAAACCCACATAACTCTCCCCTTCAACAATGTAAACAACGGCCTCCCCATCTGCTCGTTCAAAACACCATACTATACATATGAACCCAACTGAACACAGGAACCACGAAATGTTCAGATCACCGTCGCTTCCACGGTGGACCACCGGAGTCTGGTCGAGGTTTATCACGCTGAACCCCTTCCAATGCTCTGCCAAACCCCCCTCATCTGAGCCCAACTCGTCGCCTCAATCGCCAGGATTTCCCCTAAATCCGCGCCTCCTTTCGAGCTCAATTTCCACCACCACACAACGTCGGACGACGATCCCTTCTGGCCGACCTTAGAGCTCCCTAAGACGGACCTTTTTGATTTAGAACCCATTGCGAAGAGTTGGTTGTAGAAGGAGAACGTATGTGGAAATTTGTGGGAAGACGAGGTCGTTCAATTTGCTGGTGGAGGCTGCGTTATGTGTTGACCACAGAATTGTTTTTGACTTAGGTTTAGAAAGATCAGAAGTGTATTTATAAGGGATTTTAGTTGGAGATTTTCGTTTTTTTGAAGAACGAGATTATGTGGTTGAGAGCTTGTTTCGGGGTAGCTGTGAAGGAAGAAACGTGGATGCGAGGGAGGCAGTAGAAATGAATGGAAGGTAGACAAAGAACGTGCTCATATATTGTTTAAGTTTACAAAATTTCGGTTACCTCATTACATGAAACTTTGTCCACATACAAAGTACTATGACAAAAGTAAAAATACTGATGAGACGAGCAATGTCCCCCGATCTCAAAATTATAATAATAGATGTCCGTTGACTTATTCTGTGAAACCCCGAAATACTGATTTAGGGTGTAAAACAGTCCAAATAAAAAGTCGCATATTTAATTAATTAAAAATTACAGTAAAATTCTAAAAATTAAATTATAACTACGTCTCATAGGGCTTGTCTAAATTCGAAGCCAATATTTAATTATAATTAAATATATCGTTATGGTTTATAAACGATTCCATAGCGACTATTTGAAAATTTGATTTGGACATAAATCAAAATCTACACGACGAAATCTCGATTTTTCTCTTCCATTAGAAAAATATACTTCACCAGCTCTGAACGTTTCTTGTTTCACAGAAATCCGACTTAAAACGGCTTCTGTATATTCGTTTAAAGTTCGAATCGTCAAATTACGAACTGCCGCGCCATTTCGAGCTCGATTAAAATTATAATATAATTATACGTTCAAACTTCATTTTAAATAATATATTCATTAATCTAATTCAATTCTAAGCTGAATTAAATATTTTAAATTGTCCAGTTCACATTATATTGTCAATTCACTATTTCCGACTATTTCAGAATTAAATATATTATTATATTATTTATATTAATTAAATATTCCATATAATTTAATTCAATGACCATTTAATTCTCTTAATCACTATTTAAATAATTAAATAAATTAATTATTATACCATAAAAATACGGAACATTACAGTAACCTTGAATCTCAAACCTTTGTTTCCTATACTTTCACCCCGTTGTTAACCTTCATTTCTCTCACCTTCGTCCCTATCTTAAACCTTCTGTCACAAGGCCTTTACACTTATTTCCCTTTCCATCGTAAGAGGAACTCCTAATACCCATTGAAAATGGTTAGACCAAGAAAGAATCATGAGCAATATTTCAGTGCATCATCTACCCTAGAAGATGGTGTACTCCTAGACTTTAACTTAGCAGATTTGCAAACGGGGGAACCATCAAGTCCAATGAAAGGAGCGAGTTATGAGTTGGAGTATTGCATTTAGCTTCACAAATTGATATTGCAAGAAGGCTGATTGAAGAGAATATATTCAAAAGGTCTTCCGAAGCCGAACCTTATGAAATAGAGTCAAGGACGACAGAACCTCAAGGACTTAATACTCAAGTTAGTACTACACCAAGTCTATAGGACATTCCAGTTATGCAAGGAAGCAACCAATTATTAAAAGAAGTAGACAATTTGAAAGAAAGCGAGGGCCCCATGTTGCCAGAAGATAGGATTCTACAAGGAATCACCTTCTCTGATGAAATAAAAATGGCTAGAGCTTCATTTGATATGAAAATGCCACCACTTCTGTACGATGGAATTACGGACCCCGAAAACCACCTTTGTGTCTTCGAAAACTACATGGATTTATATAACACCCCTGAAACCCTTCGTTGAAAGATCTTCCTAACAACGCTTCGTGGAGAGGCTATCAAATGGTGTAAACGTTACCATGGACAAATCATCACTACTTGGAAACAACAATCTATTGTGTTTAGTACAGAATTCCATGTGTGGAAGGACCCAAAAATTAGCATTTATGATTTAGCCACCATTGAACAGAGATCATAGGAACCACTCGATGGCTATCTGAAGAGGTTTCATATCGAGTTTCTCAAAGTGGAAGGAGAAATGGACGGAGGAAATCTAATAGCTGTGCATTTAGGGTTGCTTGTACCAACACCTTTTTGGAAGGAACTTATATTAAATGAGTGCGAAAGTTTGAGTGATTTTTACTCTAGACCTGACAAATTCATCCGTATGGAAAGGATACTATGCATAAGGAATTTCTTGGGGCAAAATCAAAAGGCAAAAGAGTATGATTTTGATTCCTTTGCAGTCAACTCTCAAAAGTCAGATGTAGGGGAGGACTATTGTTCTTATCATAAGACAAAAGGGCATCAAACCAGTACATGTCGTGGTGTGACATATAGGATCCAAACCAAAAACAAAAGAGAACCTATTTAAGAGAGATTGAAAGATGGCCAATGAGAGAAATGGTCGAAAACACTCCAGCAATGGCTAAGGATCTTACAATGAGTATTCTGTTTCATATTCCATTTTGCTTTAGTCTTTTCTTGTTATATATTGTTTGTAATCAAACAAATATTAATATAAATTCAAGTGTCTTTACAGGTAAAAACCAAACCCTGTTCAAGCTTATGCATGCAATGAAAGCTCAAAAGGGAGCACTTAAGGAACACAATGCATGAATAAATGCACGACAAAGTTACCAATCAATGACAAGCTTTGGTGGAAGCTATCTAGATAAATATGCAACAAAGGAATGATTAAGCACCCGTCATAGCTCGGCTTAAATAAGATTCTTCTAAATCTTATCTCTACTATTTCAGAATTTCATGAACTTTGTCAAACATTTTATGTTGACATACTTAAATACTTCTATGAAAGGTATGGAACCTACCCTTGATAAATGATATCAATAAAGCCTTTAGGAAGAAAGGCACAACAAACAAAGCTTCCAGAGGGGGAGGCTACATCAACAAAGCTTCCAGAGGGAGTAGATACATAAAAAAAAGCTTCCACCGAGAGAAGCTACATCAAAACACAACCTCCCGAACGAGGAGAGATAAACAAAAGCCTCCAAAGGGGAGCAACAAAGCTTCCAAGAAGAGAAGCGACATCTCCTACGAGGGAGTGCCTTCCAAGCAGGGCTACAATGCTTACATCTCCAGCAATGGAGTGCCCTACAGGGGGGACTAAATATACCTGCATCTCCGGTTAGCGGAGTTGCCCCTAGAGTGGGGGTTAGTTATGCATCTACCCATAAAAGGACCTGTGTCGCTCTCTTAGAGAGCATACATTCATTTGCATATCCTGGGGATTAGGAATAAGGCTAGACGTTAGACACCATATGACCAAATAATCAAACGGAACTCCTCGCTAAACGGTTGATGACTAGATGACCTAATGGAACTTCTTGCTGAGCGATTGTGGATTCAGATGGCCAAACGGAACTACCTACTGAACGATCAAACAATCGAAAGATTGAATGATTGAACGGAACTACCTACTGAATTGCTAAATGATGAAACAATTGAATGGAACTACTGTTGAAGGGTCAGATGGTTTGAGACTGAACAAAACTTCTACTGAATGACTATTTGGTTCAGGATAGAATTAATTTATTTCGGAAGTAGTCCCCTATATATGCGTCCGAGAAGTTATCCCTCAGTGTATCTATGACTCTTTCACTCATGCGGTTCTTCTGAGTAAACTTCCAAGGAACTCAAGATAACTTATGGTTTCTTGATCTCTTTCAGTAATGTTTGGACAGGCTGACACTGTGCACATATGTAATCATTGTATGATTTACAATGCTTTCATGGGATAGCATTTAAGTAAACTTTTGATTGTCACATTATGCTCTTATTAAGACATTCCACTTAAGGCATTTTCCAGTAACTACTAATTGATGCATGGTTTCTGCATGATTTCTTATTTCTATTTACCCGAGTGTGAGTCTCGGGGTTTCTATGTAAATTTCTACTTTCTATTTACCCGAGCATGAGTCTCTTGGGTTTCCTATTTCCACTTGCCCGAGCGTGAGTCTCTGAGTTTCTATATGACTTCTGATTTATGCTTACCCGAGTGTGAGTCTTGGGGTTTCCATATGTTTTATGATTTCTACCCGAGTATGAGTCTCAGAATTTCCCTATGTTTTATGATTTCTACCCGAGGGTGAATCTTGGTGTTCCCATATGATTTTTGATTTTATGCTAACCTGAGTGTGAGTCTCGGGGTTTCCATACATTTTCAATTTTTCACTAACTCTAGTATGAGTCTTGGGGTTTCTGTGTGATTGCTGATTTTCTACTTACCTGAGTATGAATTTTTGGGTTTTCTATGAGGATTTCTGATTTTCGTTTATCTGAGCATGAGTCTCGGGATTCCCGATTTCCTATTTACCCAAGTGTGAGCCCTAGGATTTCTACTAATTGTAGATATTATTTTCTGATTACCAACTTTCTATTTATAAATTTTCATTTTCCTACCACATTCAATTTTTTCGAATTCTTGTTGCACGAGTTCAAGTCTGAGCCTCAAACCTCTTTCCTGGGTAATTCCAAATGAGTATTCTAGATTTACATTATTTTTAGAGAAGGGAATGCTTTTATTTCTTTTTCCATATTCACATATAAGGTTCGAATATATCGTTATTATTCCAAAGTAAAGGTTCCTAAGTTAGAGCACAAGCACGTACTATGGACCTCTCATCTGAAACCTCCCAACAAGGATTATGGTCTCACAACACTTCATACAAGAAGTTTTCTAAACTTATGGCATACTTACCCCTAATATTTGCTACCATGAAGTATAGTCAGAATGATGTTTAGCATGCCATACACTATGCAACTAATATTACTTTTGTTTAACACACTATGTTTATCAAGGGTAAACCAATGATTTTCTATTGAGAATACTCAAGGATAAGAATATTAATTTTCCCATTCAGTGATAGAAGGGTGTTAAGGTGTAAAACAATAGCATTCCACATGGATACATGTTTGAGCCCGCACATTATTCATAACTAGATTCATAAGGGTTCATAACTTGAAAGTTATATTCGTGTTCTATCCATTGATCAAGTTCATATTTTCCCTTGCATCACTGTTTTGAAATTACATGAAGCTAATACTAAGATCTTTCTAATATGTCTTAAGTTACAGAAAAAAAATGCAGGAATCGCGGGATTTGTCCTAAAGAACAAAAGCTTCTTTATACTAGGAGGCTAACTATTAGCACCAAAATCTGCACTTGCCAAATATAAAGAAGCAGGGATTCCAAATCCGAATGGGCAAAGAGATCAGACAGTGAAAACATGATCATGAAGGAAAGAACAAAGCCCTGGTATTACCGAGAGCAGCAGACCGGAAGCCAATACCGGCATCAAAGAAGATTCAAGTTAAACAAGCGTCAACACTTGAGCACAAGAATATTGGTCCAACACCGATAGCGGAAGACTGAAGGTAATAAAGAAGACTCCAGAAGGGCAATACCGACACTTAACAAGATACTGAGAAACAATCCAGGAAGCATTCCACATAATACGGAGAGCCGGTAATAAGAGGTTGCTGAAAGGCATTTGGTCTGAGACCTACCAGAAGAAGAAAAGAGACAGCAAGGTCGGTATAGATACAAGAGGAAAATATCGGTAAGGGAATATATTCGCCGAAGGGTTAGTAAAGGCACATCCCCGAAAGCATACCACATAAGGTGAGCAACCGAAAGCTTAATGCCACTAAAGGAAAGCGCTACATCAGACAAGAGTGGGCAGAGCGTTGCCGGCACTACCTAGCTCAATACCGACACTAACATTTGAAGAAAGTTTATAAGTCATCCGAAAGGGGTCACGGATGCAGCTATCACCAAATCAAGACCGAGACTAAGGGTTGCCGGAGTGAGAAAGGAGAGCTATATAAACCATCACCAGGAGACAACTTTGAAGTCACCATAAGGCATACCGAAGGTGTGATGTCACTAGTCAAGCTCACATGTGACGGCCTGCCCCGCACCAGCCGACATTTCCTCGAAATACGTTGTGCCACTGTCAACCCAGCATGAGACAGTCGGCAAAAGAAAGGGATTTGAAACTATGAATCACCAAAGAACCTGTAGTATATCTCACAGCGCATGGAATAAAATATAATAGTAACATAACTTGACATAAAATAGGCGAGATAGTGCATAAGCTAAAAACTAAACCATCATAGCAGCGGAATCCAAAATATAGCTTATGATCCAAACCATCATTACTACAACTTCAAAATACTGTCTCTAAATAAAAATAGAAAAGGTACACCACTAATGCCCAAAGTAGTGACCAACAACAACATAGGGAGAGTATATGTAAACAGTACGTGGAAGCCTCCTGTTCGTCCCCGGACAGCTACCCGTGCATACCACCTAACCTGTCTCTAGCCTGCTCGTTTAGGAGCACCCAGAGTAATAAGAAGAGACATAAAACTCCGGGTCAGACAAAAGTCGGGTATAAGCGATAGCAGCAAAACAAAACAATAACATGTATAAATAACCATACCTGGACCTGCAGCCAAAGAGATGTACAGTACTCTGAGGTAACACTAACATAAAGTGTAAGGTGGAAGCGTGCATGTCATGGTGATAGCAAATATCAAACATAGCAATCAACCTCACATCTCTCACTTAGTGCGTAAAGTATATGATATCCACCACTTTGATCACCAAATCCTTTGCTACGACCACTTTGCCCTTGGGAGTCTTAATGACCCCATTGCGCTGGTCCATAGCCACTATTCCTTTACTACGATCACTTTGCCCTTAGGAGTCCTAATGGCCCCAATTCACTGATCCATAGCCAAGCTACGACCACTTGCCCTTGGGAGTCTTAATGATCTCATTGCGCTGATCCATAGCCACTAATCCGTCTCCAAGTGGTGAACTAACGCTATAGACATCGATAACCCCTTTGCACACATCCCGCAGCAAAGCCCAACACATGATGTTAACTCATTGGTTTCCATCTGGATTTTGAGTGATAAACTCCCAATCGGACTTCCTTTGCATCTCGGGTTTTGGTCATTATCTCGGTTCGGTTCGGTCTCCCTTCTGTTCGCGTGGTATTCCGGTTTGGGTCTTGATGCTCCATCAGGGTTGGATCGGTTCGTGATTTCCTTTCCCTGGTGGTTCGGTTCGTGATATCCACTCCAGAGCATCGATTCGATTCGTGCTTCCTCCACCGGTTTGGGGTGTTTCGGATCAGGTGTTTGGACCAAGTCGGTTCGTGGTCCTCATGTCGGCTCGTGATGATGCTCCCCTGCGGTTCGGGTAACTTCCCAGTTCGCTTCGGGTGCAAACTTTGATTTGGAGGAGAAGGGGTCGGTTCGTGGTCATAGCCACGAGTGGGGTGTTACGATCGGGTCGGGGGTACTTTGGTTCGGAGATCCGGTTCATGATACATGCTTCATGAGTGAGGCAATTCGATCCGATCCAATTTCCTGCACTTTTTGCAACAAGCTATTTACGCCACACGACGACGTTTTTAACCATTCTAACTTCCCTACGCACTCACAAACCATACCAAATAGTAATAACAACATATAAAAACAACCATAAACATCAAAACAATGATTTAACATGTTAATATGGATCAAATATACCCAAAACCATGATTTTCCCCTTAATCCCCTTAATCATGTTTAACTATACGATTAGCAAAACTTAATCCAAATTAACCTAAATTTTTGCTAGTGACATAAAATAATATTTCAGAATTTATGCATATTTTTCCATATTTTTCTGAGGTGTAATTTCGCTAATTATCTTTAATCACCCCTAATTAGCCGTAATTAGTGAATAAACATGCTAATCACTCACCTTAGCCAAAAATAAATCTCAGATCTGAACTCTAACTGATTTGGGTCGAATCCCTATGTGTTCCAGCAGCTCTATCTCGATTTTGATGCTAAACTGCCTTAATTTGATGTAGATTAGCTTAATATAGGATTAGAATGTGATTAGAAGGTAGTTTAGAAGGTGGAGGCCATTGCTAGGTTTGAAGAAATGAAAGTGGCGGCTAGAAAACTGAAATGTAATGGTTTCCTAACTCATTTCAGCCTCCTCATAACCCTAATCCTGAAATGGGTTTTGGGCCCACCCACTAATTATCCTATTAAGCCCGCTTAAACAGTTTTTCACCTTCCAAACCTTATTTCAGCCATATCTCCCAAACGGTAAGTCCGTTTGATTAATGTGACCACTCTACGGAAAGGTAAACTATCATCCAAATCAAATGGAAGTGGTTTCAAGTCAAAACTCCTTACCAATCAAAATTTATATGTGAAATAAGGTTCGCCAGGGGCAAGACGGTCATTTCAAATTTGGCAAAAATCGTGAACATGGGCAATGACCCCAATAGTCGTTCCCCAAAGTTACACTACCATACGACTTCATATGTGAATGAATTAAATATTCTACAATCCTCCAATGCGTAGAATGCGGGTCATTACACTCTCCTCCCTTAAGAAATTTCGCCCCCGAAATTCCTTTACCAAAGCATACAATGGTGGCCCGCATGCCTATCAACCATTAACAAACAATCAAACATACATAATAACACAACAAGCCTATCCTAGCATGCGGTTTACTAACAAGGGAATAGCTATATCACGATTAAAACCTTATCAGACAAAGAGTTCTGGATACGACTTCTTTATGTTCTCCTCTGTTTCCCAAGTACAGTCATTGTCATTATCGCCCCACTAGACCTTAATCAGCTTCACCGTCCTCCTTCGAAGTTGCTTCGTATCATGTCCGACAATAGAATTGTTCTGTGGCTCCCAACTGCCTCAGATTCCACTTCGATATCATCTAACTGATCTTGTGAAATAGTCATATCAGAATCGTGTATGAACTTCCTTAACTGGGAAACATGAAATACGTTGTACACTCCCGCCATCTTGTCTAGTAATCCAACTTTATATGCCAAATTCCCAACTTGTTCGAGAACTGGAAATGGACCAATAGATCTTGGTGCCAATTTACCTCTCCTACCAAATCGAATTATATTCTTCAATGGAGTAATCTTGACGAATACTAAGTCGCCAACAGAGAATTTCAATTCTCTTCGTCTTTTATCAGCATAACTCTTCTTCCTATCTTGGGCGGCCTTCATTTGCCGTTGAATAACCTTGATCTTATCTGAAGTTTCTCTTATCACATCTGCCCCAAGCAAAAATTTCTCACCGGTTTCCAACGAACATGATGGTGAGTTGCACGGTCTTTCGTACAAAGCTTCAAATGGAGCCATACCGATACTGGATTGATAACTATAATTATATGCAAACTCAACTAGATGCAAATGGTCATCCCATGACCCTCCGAAATCCAATATATAAGCTCTTAAGAGATCCTCTAATACACGATTCACCCTGTCTGTTTGACCGTCGGTTTGAGGATGGTACGCGGTATTGAGATGTAATTTTGACCCTGAAGCCTCTTGTAAGCTCTTCCAAAACCCACTAGTAAATAAGGGATCTCGGTCACTCACCCACTTCATATACAGTTCTGCTAACTTAGCTGTCATTCTATTCGACTTAACCAGTATAAACCTTGCACTTTTGGTTAATCGATCCACAATCACCCAAAAACTATCGTGACCCGATTTAGTCCTTGGTAGACCGTCAATGAAATCCATTGAGACTTGTTCCCATTTCCATTCGGGAATTTCCAACGGTTGTAACAGACCACTTGGCTTCTTTTGCTCGGCTTTAACTAACTGGCAATTCATGCACTTGGATATAAACTTCCCAATGTGTCTCTTCATCCCTTCCCAGTAGTAGGTCTGCTTCATGTCTCGATACATTTTGTTACCACCGGGATGTATGTTCAGTCTCGAGTAATGACACTCTCTAAGTACTTCATCTCTCAGTCCATTAACGTTGGGTTCGACCAGTTTCCCATTCTTTCGAAGCCATCCTTCTCTATCAAATCCATACTTGTTCATCTCCTTACCATCAATACTCATCTCTACCTTGGAGATGATTTCCAATAGGTTAGGATCGTCCCTCTGACTGGAACCAATTCGCTCAATCAAAGTCGATCTGATTGTCAAACTTGCTAGCATCTCTGGATCCAATTCGCACTTAGGTCTGAAATCATACCCCGCGATATACTCTAGCTGCTTCCATTTTAGAAATATTGCCCCCAAACTGGCATGTCTCTTACTCAATGCATCAGCTACCGCATTGCCATTCCCGGGTGTGTATGCGATATTGAAATCATATGAAGCCAAGAACTCTAACCATCTTTGTTGACGAAGATTTAAATCCTTTTGAGAGAAAGGATACTTTAACAACTTATGATCGGTAAACAACTCAAATCTTTCTCCTAAGAGATAATGTCTCCACATATTCAATGCGAACACGATTGTTGCCAATTCCAAATCATGGGTAGGATATCTTTTCTCATGTGGTTTCAGTTGCCGACTAGCATAAGCTACAACCTTACCTCCTTGCATCAGTACATCACCTAATGGAATAACTAAAACTGATGTGCACATTAACTTTTCCTTTAGGCTCTTAAATGCATTCTCACACCTTTCGTCCTAAACGAAAGCTTGACTCTTCTTGGTCAACTGAGTTAACGGTGCTGCTATGTTGGAGAAGTCTTGGATAAACTTACGATAATGTCCAGCTAACCCCAAGAAACTTCTTACGTCTGTTGCGTTCTTGGGCATAGACCAATCTTGCACCGTAGCCACCTTCGCAAGGTCCATAGCAATACCATTATCTGAAACAACATGGCCCAAGAATCTCACTTCCCTCCTCCAGAAGTGACACTTAGAAATTTTTTCTTTCAATTGGTGTTTCCTCAACACCTCCATCACTGTCCTTAAATGTTCCTTGTGTTCTTCCTTCGTCTTCGAATAAACTAAGATATTGTCCACAAACACAAGAACATACTTATTCAATTGATCTTGAATACCCTATTCATAAGATCCATAAAATATGTTGGTGCATTGGTCAACCCGAATGGCATGACTAACCACTCATAGACTCCAGACGGCGTCCGGAATGCCGTTTTAGGTATACTCTCAGCTGCTACTCGGAAATGATGAAATCCTGTCGCAAGATCCAACTGGGAGAACACTCTTGCTCCACTTAACTGATCAAACAAATCATTTATCTGTGGAAGAGGATACTTATCTTCCTCGTCACCTTATTCAACTCATGGTAGTCCACACATAAGCGAAGGGAACCATCGGCCTTAGTAGCAAACACAACTGGTGCTCCCCACTCAAAAACACTTCTTCGGATAAATCCCTTCTTCAAAAGATTTCCCACCTGCACCTCGAGCTCTCGCTGCTCCCTTGGCGCCATACGACGAAGAGGCATCAATATAGGTCCAGCATCTTTCACTAAATCGATCTGAAACTCGATCTATCGGTGTGGTGGAAGTCCGGTCACTTCCCCGAAGATGTCCAGATACTCGCCAGCAATAGGCACATCTGACAACTCATCATGCGGGATGTCGAGGGAATTTAGAAAACTATCCATCACCCCATCACTAGGTAGGCAACCAAACAATACCCTCCTCCCATCGTCCGCTCTAATGGTCACCGAAGACCCCTCACAGTCTACCACCAACCCGTACCTTTGGAGCCAATCGACTCCCAAAATAATGCCAAACCCAATAAAGCCCAAAACAAAGCAATCATAAGCAAACATGCATCCATGACTTGATAAGACTAAATTACGACAAATCATGCAAAGGCTAGTCGAACCACCGATTGGGTTCATCACAACTAAAGGTCTATTGACAATCTCGGATTCCAATCCCAACCTATCTACCAGGTCACTAGATATGAAGGAATGTGAATTCCCGTATCAAACAACACTCAAACAGGAACATCATAAATAGAAAGCATACCCTGAATAACAACGCCGTTTCCCTTCTGCGCCATAGTTGGGGGCATTCGACGAAGAAGGTACAACTTTGACGGCATATGCTCTATCGACAATCTCGGATTCCAATCCCAACCTATGTACCAGGTCACTAGATATGAAGGAATGGGAATCCCCCGTATCAAACAACACTCAAACAGAACATCATAAATAGAAAGAATACCTTGAATAACGATGCCCTTTCCCTTCTACGCCATAGTTGGGGCATTCGACGAAAAAGGAACAACGTTGACAACATATGCTTTCACAATCTGCTTCTCTTTATGAGGTTGTGGACATTTATCCGTGTGATGTCCCACTTGGCCGCAATTGAAGCACTTCCTGTCCGCTAGTTTTGGTCGACAATCATTGGCATAGTGGCCCTTCTTGCCGCAGTTATAACACTGAACATCTTTCTTATTCTTCTTTTTTTGACCATCCTTGGTCTGATTCTGTTTCCTCTTATTCTGGGAATTATTCGTGCCTCCACCGCTTGCCTGCAGCTTTGGCTACTCTGCAGATGTAACAACAACCTCGGTTTTTGACTTAGGGTAAAGGCTCTCAGACCTCAATGCCTTTCCCACAATAGATTCGAGTGTCTCATCGATATGGTTTATTAATATTCCCCCCAAATACCCATCTAGGCTAGTTATGAACTTCTTGTTCTTCTTCTTGGCAGTATCAATGAGAGATAATCCATATTTCGATAAAGTATCGAACTCCGCAATATATTCAGAGACTGCCCTACCATTCTGCTTAAGTTCCAAAAACTTCCTCAACAATTCTAATTTTTGAGCAATTGGAATAAACTTGTCACTGAAACGGGTCTTAAACTGGTTCCAAGTAACTTGATCCTCAGGAGTAGCTACTTTAACAACATTCCACCAATTCATAGCCCGTCCTTGAAGTTGACGCGATGCTAGCTTTCTCTTCATTGCATCATCGATTCCCAAATCCTCGAAGATGCGCTCACAACTATCAAGCCAATCTTGAACATCCGTAGCCGATTCCATTCTGTGGAACGGGTTCCCACTAAGGCTAGTATAATCCTTGTTAAGCTTGGCGAAATCGGCTCTAGGCGCCTGTGCTGCTGCACCACCACCGTTAGCAGCATTAGGAACTGCTCCCTGAACATATCTAAGCATCTCTCTCATGAAGGTGGTGAACATCATCCTCATATCAGTGGCATTCCTATTATTGGCCCCTGAACCCGTACTCCTCATATTTCGGCTCATCGTCAAATCTGTAAAAAGAAAACGATTAACCATCTCCTTAGTGGTGCCAATGCAATGCGACTCCATCATTAGATATAATAATAGTATATATATAGTTTTTGAAAACCAAAATATCACAAATACGCGCTCTCATATATGTATACTATCTCTCCCTAATGTCTTCCCCTAGTTAACTACGCAACCTAGGCTCTGATACCAAGTGTGATGGCCCGCCCTGCACCAGCCGACATTTCCTCGAAATACGCTGTGCCACTGTCCAACCAGCACGGGACGATCACCAAAAGAAAGGGATTTGAAACTATGAATCACCAAAGAACCTGTAGTATATCTCACAGTGCATTTAATAAAATATAATAGTAACATAACTTGACATAAAACAGGAGAGACAGTGCATAAGTTTAAAACTAAACCATCATTGTAGCGGAATCCAAAATACAGCTTATGATCCAAACCATCATTATTACAAATTCCAAATATTGTCTCTAAAGCAAAATAGAAAAGGTGCACCACTAATGCCCAAAGTAGTGACCAGCAACAACACAAGGAGTATATATGTAAACAGTACGTCGAAGCCTCCTCGTCTCCGGACAGCTACTTGTGCATATCACCTAACCTATCTCTAGTCTGCTCATTTAGGAGCACCCAGGGTAATGGTATGAGCGATAACAGCAAAACAAAACAATAACAGGTATAAATAACCATACCTGAACCTAGACCTGCAACCAAAGAGTTAGCACAACAAGATGTACAGTACTCTGAGGTAACGCTAACATAAAGTGTAAGGTGGAAGTGTGCATGTCATGGTGATAGCAAATATCAAACATAGCAATCAACCTCACATCTCTCACTCAGTGCGTAAAGTATACGATATCCACCACTTTGATCACCAAATCCTTTGCTACGACCACTTTGCCCTTGGGAGTCTTAATGACCCCATTGCGCTGGTCTATAGCCACTAATCCTATAAGGACCCGTAACTTCCCCGTGAAGGAAAGAGCGGATACTTTGAGGACAAGACAGATCAGAACGCAAACAGAAGAACATTTCATTGTATATTACAACAATTCCATCAGAATACAAGAATATACAGAGTATGAATAAATATTACACAGAAAATATCAGAGATTTAATTACATTACTGCAGTGGAAAAATAATACAATACACAACTGAAGGAGATATACGGATACAGAGCTTTCCGGATATCGTTCCAGCTGTAAATCAGGATCCTGTGAATATAAATCTGCAAAACCAAAACTACTAGCTGCCCATGTCAAAATAAGGGCACCTAGATTTTAGGTTAAAACATTAAACTCTAGGTCAGTCATGTGACTGGTGTGAGAACTAAAACAGTTATTAACCTTTATTTTAAAGTTAGGTAAATCAAGGAACCACGATGTATAACACGGAACGGGTTTCCTCCCAAGAATACCAGTGCATAAAACAACAGCGCAATGCTAAATAAAGAACAATGAAGCTATTATAAGACCCAGGTCCCATCACACAATGCAACACAAGGCAGAGGATAGGGTTTTACCTTCTAATAGCCAAAGAATGCTTGATACACTAAATTTCATTTTTTATTATTACTATAAGTGTATAGTGTCAAAACAATTTCAATATAAGTATCAATCATAGACGGCGTAAGTGCCCCATACCACAATGTCGCCATATATAGGTTTTACAATCAAAACCGCAAAGTCACGTATTGGAAGTTGGGTTTCCATCTGTGAACCGAGGCCAGGGATCGTCCTCACCGTTTCGAGACAATCTAGCCTACCATGTCTCAGGAACAGCCGCAACTGCACCTTGGATCGTCAGGGCCGGTCCACCGATGTGGATTAAAATGCCTAAACACTGCGTTTCCCCGCCCTTTGGGGCGTAAATGAGCCAAATGACACCATCGGCTCCACATAGTCACCGATATATCCGAGGCGCCTCGCAATCCAACAACCACACAGGTGAAAATAATATGAATGTCAGGTCTGGTAGGTCACTGACACCACCCAAGCTAGAATGAAACGCATGCCCTCCCTGAGTTCCTCTCCCGTTTCTAGTTCACAACCGGGGTGTGAGGCTCGCGAATCAACGCTACACAAAGCTATGCCACACAGGCTGTGCTTTGATCATCAACCACAAGACTCTGCTTTTCAACAAAAGCCTTGATCATTTGCCACTTAGGCATGCCACACAGACAATTCACTTCATGCGATTCATATCCATCAATATATAACCTCTGAGATCGTACGTCTCAGAGAAGGGCGTTAAGCAAGAGAATAAATTCTCCGCCGCCAAACAGATATATATTTAATAGAAATCAATCACACAGAATGAAATCCAATGTCAGACACACAGTCCATTTACAAGTTCGTTCTGGGTCTGAACGAAATCAGAGGCACCTTGTGCCTCCCATCTCCATCGATCTCCAAGTATGTCTGGACGATCACCAACTGATTCCCTCCTCTTGGGTGTACAGCACAATCAAGATCATCAGTAATTATCCAAATGATGTGAAGACCTCCGGTCTTCGACCACCGTCTTCATCCTTGACACATCGTCGAATCAGTTATTCAGAATGGGATAAACCCGGTCTTTCTGAATAACACGCGTATATAATAAACAAGTGTTACACAAACACAACATACGCCTCATTCCAATTCAGAATATTCTTTTATTCAAATATTCTTACACTTTGGGAAAATTTCCCATTAATTTTATCAAAGATAAATTCTTTAAATTTATTCTTTAATCTTCCTTTGAATATCACTTCAAATTAGTCGGGATTAGCGAACCACACCGAAGTAATCATTTATTTTATTTCCCAATCCCAACCTATTCATCCCATGAAGTAAAACTGGTAATACTTCATATCTGACACCACAGTGCTATCGATAATTTCAATTAACATTTCACGTTCAAATCTAATTAAAGATTTAACTATCGCCTGGAGCAAAACTGGTGATACTCCATTCTCGATCATTTCAATCTAATTTAAGATTCATTAAAACTCCACTTGGTTTTAATCTTCCCAAAAATCAATATTAATGATTGTTTAACTTGGGAAACCATATTCTGTCTTTAACTGGGTTAAAGAACCAATGTCATTTAAAACACCGTTCACGACAAACCCAAATCCCATTTGATATTAAATACAAGGCTCTGAATAGAAAATATATCATCTTATATTCAATATCAAATTCTACGACCAACAGATATCGTATTGGAAATAACGATATAAATATATCTTTCAAATTTCCATAACAATATCTGTATAATCACGAAATCCAACATCGAAATATTCCAAAGACAATTTCGATTCAAATCCATTCCAATTCAATTATTGGAAATTCTGGTTACTTTTAAAACCCTTTCAAATCCAATTTATTTATTTCAAAAATAAATGGATTTTAATTCTAGTTCAAAACTAGTTCATTTCGATAAAAATCTATTTTTATCTTTTCAAATTTGGAATTTTTCATCCCAATTCTTCACAAATCATTTCTTATGATTTTACACAAATTATTACTATTTTTAATAATTTTATCAAGGCTCGTACAGTCGATTTCCATCAACGGCCATCGAACTGCACTTACAGCGACCTTTTCCAAATTTGATTTGGGCATAATTCCAAATCCAACTGTTAGATTTAAAATCTCTAATATTCGTTAGAAAGCTCTTTTCGATACGAACCCAACGGTTCCGGTTTTAGGAGAATCCGACGGTCGGATCTCCCGTAACGTCCATTCGAATTCAATTGTCGAAATTTGCGAACTATCGCAGCGTGGCGCGTTCTATTCAGGCCATTATATATATTATATATATATTTCGTCGATTTCCTTTCAAAACGTTTTTATAAATCGTTTTAAATTCGTTTTCAAAACGATTTCAACTTCATATTCAATTTCTAATCAAAACTGAATATTCCACATCATCGATATATAAATGATAGTTTATTGAAAACAAAAATGTGTGATCTTCTGAAAAGAAGAGAGCACACACACACACACACACACACACATATATATATATATATATGAATAAAAAACAAGATACAAAGTCTGACTATAGAGCATAAAAATACAAGATAAAACCCAGCACTACTCTAAGAATGTAGAGGATCGTAGGTAGATGAGCTCCGGATAAACCACCGCCCATCTACTCCAATATTGAATTCCGGCAAAGCCACCACCCGATATTGAAGTATACCTACTCCACTACAATAATCAGAATATAATCAAAAACAATGAAGTACAATATCAAAAAACTCTCGCACAATAAGCCCAAAGGCTACCAAAGAAAAGCAAGTCTTCAATCCAAACAACAATCTTCTAAGCTCCACAATAATAGCCACTAAGTACATACTCTTAATCAACAACCTGAATCTGCACAAAGCTCAAAAAACTATTAGTAATTTAACAACACATATATATATGATAGAATATGTGTATAAATATATATGTATATATTGAATGAGTCTATATACATATATATACATATTTACACATATTAATCTATCATACATATATGTGTAAAATAGGAATATAAGGAAAAAATTAATAAAAGAATTAACCCCCAATACGATAACTATTACGAAAATAACTGCTGATTCTAATAAACAGATATAAATTGACTCGAACCTTAATCAATAAACTTTCAAAGCCCCATTTCCCGAAAAGTTTATAGTGTGAATTAGACATCCATTCCAAACAAAAGTAAACTATTCTAATAATTAAGCTATTCATATAAACATAATTAGATTGAAAAAATCTCTGATTTCTCTCATACCAGATGAACCAACTAATGATAATGACTAAAGAATCTAAAATATATCTTTTACTACCATTATAAGCAAATCTATAAAGATTCCAATATTCGACACAATTATTATAAGAATTAGGGAAATCAAATACAAAAATCCTTAAAACCATATTAAATATAAAATTTGTGATTTTACATGAAATAAATAAATGATCAACATCTTCATATAAAAGATTACAAAAACAGCACCTAACATCAAAAGAAATATTTTTCTTTTTTAGCAGCTCAACCGTATTAAGTTTCTTATGCATGATTAACCACATATGAAACTTAGCTTTAGGAGGAGCATTTGATTTCCAAATATACTTGAAAGACCTAAATGAGATTCCCGAAAAATTTAAGAAGTTATACATAGAATTAACCGAATAAATTTGACTCTTATCCATACCCCAGCTAATAAAATCTGTATGCTCATCAATATGATATAATGACAACTTAGCATATAGTAAAGCTAATTGTCTTAGCATATCCCCTTCTAAGATATGACCAAAACTAAACTCCCATGGGGGAACTAAATCTCTTCTGAAAACATCTTTAATCAACGCATTTTTAAAACTACAAATATTAAAGAGTTCCCTAAATTCGATTTTAAGTGGTAAACTAGAAATCCAAATATCATGCCAAAAATAAGTCATGTCACCCGAATGAACAATAACCTTATAACCTAAATTAAAAAAATCGAAGCACTTTAATACTGACTTCCAAAATAAAGATAATCTATTATACCAACTATCCCTAGAACCCACAATGAACCCCCCTTTAGGATAATAGAATTTAGACACAATATCCTTCCATGTAGTTGACACTGTAGGACACCTAAATTTCCACACCCATTTGGCTAATAAGGACGAATTAAAATTAACTAAGTTAATAATACCCAATCCCCCATCTTTCTTTGACTTACAACACATCTCCCAGTTTACTAAACATTTGAAACCCCTACAAATAGGATCACAGCCCCCATTCCATAAATAATTACGTCTTATTCTATCGATTTTATCGATAACCCATTGAGGAAATCTATGTACAGACATCCAATAAGCAGGGATAGTAGATAATACTGAATTAACCAAAACTAATCTCCCTGCTCTAGACAAAAATCTATTGTTCCAATTAGATAGTCTACTATTAATCTTATCAATTATGATTAACCAATCCTCCTTTTTTAGCTTCGAAGGCCTAATCTTAAAGCCCAAATAATCAAGAGGAAATTTCATTACAGAGCAGTTTAAAGTGCTAGCAACCATAGCCTCTACATTATCAAAATCATTAATGACCATAACTGAACTCTTGTCAAAGTTAATCCTAAGACCTGATAACATCTCAAAACAATACAAAATAAACTTGAGAGCAATAATGTGCCTAGGTAGATGAGAAGAAAATAACAAGGTATCATCAGCGAATTGAAGTATAGATAACTCATTGTTAAATTCCTCATTACCAACATTGCCCAAAACACCTAATCTCCCGGCTTTTTTAATAATTCTAGAAAAAACATCCACCGCTAAATTAAATAATAAAGGTGACAATGGATCTCCATGCCTAAGACCCCTCTTAGATTGGATCTTCTTTCCCACAACCCCATTGACCACAATATTAGAACTACCAGACTTGAGTAAAAGCATTATCCAGTTAATCCACCTAACACTAAAACCTCTAGCAAGGCATACTTCACATATATAATCCCAGTCTATAGAGTCAAATGCCTTCTCAAAATCTAATTTTAAAATGGCACATGGAAAATTATTTTTAATACATACATTAATGTACTCTTGTACAGCTGCCACTCCATCCACTATTTGTCTACCTTTAATAAAAGCAGTTTGTGAATGATCTATAAGAACATTCATCTTACCGCTAAGTCTATTCGGTAGAACTTTTGAAATAATCTTAACATATACGTTTATCAGTGAAATGGGTCTAAAATCCTTTAAAAATTTAGCACCCTCTCTCTTCTTAATAAGGATAACATTAGCAAAATTGAAATTACCTAAACACAAATCACCGCTATAAAAATCATTAAATAATTTAATAATATCAGATTTCAATACCTCCCAAAATTGTTTGTAAAATAAAACAGAAAAACCATCAGGTCCCGGAGCTTTGTCACTAGGCATATCGCAAATAGCCTTCCAAATCTCTTGTTCAGAAAAAGGTATATCTAGATCTAATAACTCTCTCTTATCTTCATTAGGATAGATATCCTTCCAATTAACGTTAATTCTTCTCCTAATCCTAGTCCCAAAAATTTGTTTGTAATAATTGGTGAAAGCTTCATTTAAATCGCGTTGCACTGTCAATTCCTCATTATTTAAGAAAATGGAATGAATTAAATTATCCCGTCTCCTCTTATTAGCCGTACTATGAAAAAATTTCGTGTTATTATCCCCTTCCTTAATCCATTGTACACGTGATCTTTGCTTCCACATTATTTCTTCTTTTTCCTGAATCAATTTGAGTTCATCTCTTAGATTACAAAGCCTATCTCTCTCATTTGGATTAAGAGTCCTAGATTCACTTAGTTTGTCCAAATCTAACATTCCACATAAAATCTTATCTTTCTTAATTCTAACACTACCAAAAACAAATTTATTCCATCTCTTAAGAAAAAATCTTAACTTACCTAATTTTGAAACAAATATCTTAGCCGAGTTGCCATTATACAAGTTATTAAAATAGAATAAGGAATTCCACTTAACAGTAACAAGTTTAATAAAACTGGCGTCCAGTAGCCACATCTTTTCAAATTTAAAATTGTTACTAATTAGAATATTTGAATCACACGAAAGAATTAAAGGACAATGATCAGAGTATAAGAAAGGTAACCCTTTTACTTTACAAATTGGAAATTTATCGTCAACCTCCGTACTTATAAAAAACCTATCTAAAAGGGCAAAAGACGGGCTGTTACCAATATTAGACCTAGACCAAGTGAAAGATCTATTGTTAAGCGGAATCTCAATCAAATTATTATCCAGAATGAAATCGTTAAATTCTTCCATATCAGAGAAAACTCCTTCACGAGGAGATCTCTCTCCTAAAAACCTAGTAACATTAAAATTCCCCCCAATAATCCAAAGATTTGGGGCAAGAATTCTAAAATCTGAACATTCCTCCCACAAACGTCTCCTTTCAATCCTAGTGTGAGGGCCATACACATTCGTAATGCCCAATAAAGAATTATCACTAATTGAAGTTAATATGATGTGTAATGAATGTAACATAGAATACTCTTGTACTAGTCTATATTGGTTATCTTTCCAACCAATCATTAGCCCTCCTGCACTACCAATTGACGGTAAACAGGCCCAATTACGAAAATGGGAGCCACCTAATCTAGCATAAAAACTGGTGTCAGGACACTCTATTTTAGTCTCCTGTAACAAAGCAATGTCAATATGATAGTCTACAAAGAAAGTCCTAACTTTATCACATTTTTAGGTTCATTTAAACCCCTAATATTCCAGCTAACAATCCTCATCTACTCAAGGAAGAGACTCTCTCTAGTTCTCTGGTCCTAATGTAATCGGCATCTAACTCAATATCAGTGAAAATAAAAGAAGTATCACTAGCTAACTAAAATAGCTGCCTAGTCGACAGTCTACCTAATGCATAAGGAGAATACTCACTACCATAACTAGAAGTCATACCTGAGCCCAAATTCGAAATGCTGCTATGAGCATTCGGACTTTGGGACCTACCTCTAAAAGGAGAGGAGCTCGCTCTGATTCTAGCACTACGTCGAACCATTCCAGAACTGGGAACTGCTCTCCTTCGTCTCCCTCTCCCAGACGAAGAAGAAGGAGCAACTCCACCATGAAATAAATCCCCGCTAGGCTCTACCGAATCAACACCATTAGAATCGGCTATAGCTCTATATGAAAAACTGTGGTCCAACCCAACATTATACTCCGACTGAAATGAAACATCTTCCCATCTGAACATACTAGGACACGGCTGTAAAAATAAAGAGAGAAGACTAATGCCCTTCTTACACACAACCAATGCGAATGCCCCATTGATCCATGAACCCTCACACGTGTGACAGGCCAACATTGAATCGTGCCTAACTGACTGATTCCCCACCAAGTCCAAACATATACTATTAATCCACTTCCAATCCAGACTAACCCCTTTTCCATTCCTAGCCTTAATTATTTTTGCAGATTTCACTTTTCCAACACGGTACCCCTTTTTATGTTTTAATGAAGGTGGCACCAATTCTATCATTATATTCTCGTGATCAACCCCTTCTTCCACTAAATCCATCAACGCTCCAAAACTGTTCGTTAAGAACACATCTTCAGCTACGCCCCAACCAATCTCCTCATCCTCCCCATTAGGCTGAAAGCAGCTCAAAGAGTCCACATCATAACCCGCCATGTCTATCGAATCCACCCCCGTCATCACCTCCCTGCCTTTGTTATTACACACATCCTTAACAACAGAAAAACAATACATACTTCCATACTCATAGCACAACAAAACACAAGGATCCAGCTTCATATGATCCGACTTCAAAGCAGTCGAACCACTCCCCTCATTCAAACCATTCCCATCACACCCAGAGCCATAACAAAACAATATACTGGGATCTATACTCATTTGATCACGCTTAGAGACATTCAAACCACTCCCAATATTTCCAGAGCCATAGCAGTGCCACACACAAGGATCAAAACTCATTGAATCATATTATGAAACATTCGAATCCCACCCATCATTATCAACTAACTCGTCCAAACACCATTCAGACTCAGATAGCCTCAAGATTTTGATATTACTCGAGATAAACTTATCATCACCTTTGCAGAAAGCTTGATATTCAGGAACACAATGATCACAATTTACAGCAGTGTTAATTATGTCGAAATGAGCCAAAATACCATCCATCAATATTAAAGCACTTTTCTTATTTTTCAATAACGAGTCTGAATATATTCTTCTCAACCTCAACAGATTCAAACTAAACTGAAGCGCATGTTTCTTTCTACTCAAAGGCCTCGGCAATGGTGGGTAAACAGAACTTGTCGAAGAGTTTTTACACCACAATAATCCTTCGACGAGACCTTCTAAATGCCAACCCAAACCCAATAACAAATATGCCCCACCATTATTCTGATTAGGAAAGTCACTATTGTATAAATCAATAAGCTCAGATAACTTCAGGCAAAGTCTCGAACAGTTAAAGTGCATAAGATCAAATACAGTTTTACCTCTGAATGAGTCTGGACAATTAGCTGAACGATGACCAATACCACTGCATTTAAAACATCGAAGACCATTTCTACACTCCTTGACGTAATGATCAGAACCACCACATTTCAAGCAGCATTTATCTCCTATAATTTTCCTTTGAGAAAGACTATCTTTCGAACCAGTTTTCCAAATATTATATGATGTGGAATGCTTCAATACATCTGCATAGGTACTTGCTCGAAAACTCGACAAAGTTCTCTGTTTGAAAGTGAGATTCAGCCTGCCTGATTTAAAATTAGTGTTGTCCCTGAGCCAACCAGGAGCCGTATCACTAATTATACCCGTAATACCATGAAGAAGATTCCTAGATTTGCCACCAAATATCAACACATCACCTGATTCAAGTAGCACCTTTTTGATCATACCATCATTCACATCCTTGTACACAAACTCAGCTGTATCACCAATTGAAAATGACACAACAGGGAGTCCGGCCATAAGGCTATCATTATCTTCATCCTTGTCTTGATGGAGACCCAATTTCCCCTCATTATTGTAGAAATTTATAATGCAAACGTCTGGTTTCATTGAAGGAATATCTGCAGTACTCCCACCTTTCACAACTATTTCATGTTGAGCAAAGTCAATAGAGTCCCCAACCAGTGATTTAAATTCCTTTGGAATTTCAGGAGGAATTTCTCCGTCAAATGAACGCCTATCCTCATACAATCTTGTCGCTAGATTCCAGTTCTTACCAAGACACATCATAGAAAGATTTAACTTTGCACCATTATCGAACACCGGTCTGTAAAAACCACCTTTGCCATATCCAAGAACTTGACATTTTCTGACAATGTTGATCTGATCATTTATACTTATGTATTTCTTAAGTAATATCATACCCGAACTCAAGATTTTGTGATGGATCTCTGTATCCCCTACTACCTTTTGAAGATCTACAGGAGTGACCAAGCATTCAAATCTTTTGTGTCCATCTTTACCACAATTGAAACATTTAACTCGATTAGTGCACCTTCCCACCAGATGATTTAGGTCTCCACATCTATAACATCGTCTATTTTGATTCTGGAATCCTGATGGATTCAAATTGGGGAAAAAAGAATTCGCCCTTTTCGTCTCACCATTGAATCGAGAGTTACCAAAAGAATGATTAATCGGCTGATTAGAACAATAGAATTGAGAATTACCAGGAAAAGAATGAAAATTTGGCAGATTAGAACAAGAAACGTTAAACGAAGCAGAAGAGAAACACTTGGCCGCCATTAGTTTGGATGTAAAATTATATATAAATGATAGTATTTTCAAAATATTATATTTTGAAATCAATTCCTTTTCGATATTCATTATAAAAACGAATATAATCGATATAAATATCATTCGCGTCAAAATGGCGCATATCTAATCAACACGGCTTTATATATTTCAATAACTTCGTTATTTTATTCAACAAATGAATATTTCCTTCAACACATGAATATATTTTATTCAACACATGAATATTTATTAATTCTTACTTACAATAAAAATGTGAATTTTATTGTACAAATATTTTATTCAACACGTGAATACTTTCAACACATGAATATTCTCAACACATGAGTATTATCAACACACGACTATTTTGTTTATTCAACACATTAATATAATTTATTTTCTAAATTGGAATGAGACCCACTCAATTACCATATAATGTTATTTATATGGATTCTATACAACACATGTATATATAGCAATGATAATTAATCAACCATCATCCAAAGTGCACCACACAACTGCATAAGCATTAAATATAAATAATTAACGCTTACACAGTCTGTCAACCCATTGGTCGACATACTACTAAACAATTGGGATTAGTGTACGTCAATATCATCCCAACACCCGTGTGGGGTTTCAATCAATCAAACACATATTTTATTTGTGCAGTTGGGCGATGTGTAAAATTTATCGTCCCAATCTATGTCAGTCAAATAGGTGTATACAAACAAATCGTTCTGATTTGTAAACGAATATCTATTTATTCACATTCACGTTAAAAATTACATTTTTAACTATAAATAATTTATTTCAACACATGAACATACTTTCCATTCATTCCACATCACAATCAATTTTCACAACACACAAAATCAAACAAGTCGTCCATGGTCTGTGGACGACGGGTGTCGGGTGCTGCTAAGCACCGTCTGCATCCTAGTACATAATTTTAACTAGAAAACAAGAATTAAAGTGGGAAGTTCTCACCGAGGGTTCCACTCCTCCATTACTTATTTCTGAACGATTCGGACTTCGTTTTGACCTCAGTCTGATCCGTCGTCATCTGTTTCACGCAGTTGATTATTAAAAACCAAAATTGTATACTGTTACTTCATACATAAAAATCGTGTTTTTATTTCCTTAAAAAATTATATTTTTATATTCTCTATTATATAAAAATCATATTTTTATTACTCTACAAATATAAAAATCATATTTTTATAATCTCTATTATATAAAAATCATATTTTTATAATCTCTATTATATTTTCATACACATGATAAAATCCCATTTTTTACATCTCTACTTCATATATAAAAATGATATTTTTATATATAAAAATCCTATTTCTATATGAATAAAAATCATATCTTTTATATTTTAAAAATCACTTCTTATACAAAGCAAAAATCATTTCTTTTACAAAGCAAAAATCAAATTTTTATCTACTATTTACATATATAAAAATCAGAACTTTTTCTATGTTATGTATATAATAAAAATACATCATAATGCTAATGTAATACATAGGAAAAAACTCACATTTTATTTATGTAAATGAATAAAAATAAATCCAAAAGCTCACCGGGGGTACTGGGCGTCGGTGGAGGCTCGGGGGAGGAGCATTGGGCGTTGCTGTTGGTGGCAGGGCCGGCGACAGGTGCGGTGTGGTCAACTGGGGTGGCGGTGTGTTTAATCGGAGCTAGGGCTCATGATTTTTGGGTATTGGGGCTAGGGGCTGAGCAAGGGAAGGAGGAGTAGATCGGAGGGGGTTTGGGGGAGGCGCCGTCGTCGGAGTGGGGACTGGCGGTGGGCACGCGACGGGGATCGATCGCAAGGGTGGCTGCCTTTTTTTTTATGATAATCGATTTGAACGATACGGGGGCTAAGGAGGTAAAGGGGGTTGACCACGGGGCTATTAGAGATAGGGTTTGACTTATTTTCTAGGGCTTTATAATTTTATTATATTATTATTATTTTATTCTCCTAAAAAGTAGCTTACAATTTCGATCTCAAAACGAGACCCACCGCCTGTCGTCGCTAGCTAGTTACCCCCATTCCGAACACAGTGGGATATGTTTCGCAAGCTGATTCGACTGTTTCGATCAGTTTTCATAGAAATTAAAATATAAATCTATATATTCAATTTTAAACGTACATTTCAATTTACCGGGGCCACATACAGTCTCCAAAAATTCCAGAAAAATTATTTCTAGCTTCGTATTGACGATACGGTCCTAACAAAACTAATTTCATCAAATTCTGAGACCGTTTGAAAAATGGCCATTTTCTAGTCGATCGAAATTGACTGAAACTGTCAAAACACGTTTAACTTCGCCACGCTCACATATTGATTCAGAAAATTATGAATTTTGAAACCTAGAAATAATTTGACACCCCAGATCCAACAAAAGTGGTTTCGTCGAAAACAGAGATCATTTGCAAAATTTCCCTTTTTAAGGGCTATATTTTCCATAGCGACTTTTCTGAATTGTTAACTGGGCATAAATTTTAATTCCCGCTATGAAATTTCAAATTTTCGGATTCGTTGGAAAGATATTTTCCAATAGATTCTAATATTTTTGGTTTCGCTAAAATCCGGTTTATTTTGAATCCTGTACACTCATTTGAATTTTGAAATCGAATTTTCGAACTACCGCGCCATTTTCAATTCCTTTTATAATTTAAAATAAATATTTATATTCTAACGACGATCTATATAAATATATACGTTCTAATTCTATTCAAAATAAATTTCTCGTTGTTATTATTTAAAATAATTCATTTTAAATACTCAAAAATCATCAAAATCGCCAAAATAAATTTTTTAAATTGGCTCGGATTTTCGGGTTATTACAATCTCCCCCACTTAAAACTTTTCGTCCCCGAAAAGGAACGAAGCTGAAAGTTGTTTCACAAATCAACTCAACTTTCATTATTTTCATCACGGCTTACGGTTTTCAACTTTGCAGTTTCTAAGAAATTTTCAATTTTTTCAAAAATTTGGCTAACACCCTAAATTTTCAAAAAAATTCGCCATAACCTCCCCTGCACCGGGAGCTTCGGGATATTTCAAACAGCCTCCCATGGCCTTCATCAATCCAAAAAGAAAAAGAAACAGCCAATCGGCTCATAAAATCATCCAAAACCCAAGAAATACAATAAACATGTACCTATTTGTCGGGCAAACAATTTTATTCTTCTGCTCTAGCCTCCTTGCTATGACCTGTTCAATGTAAGTACATGTATATGCATGCAATTTCAAACAATTTTCAATTCAGTCCAACATTTGATATAATTTGGCTAAATGGTCCAAATTCTAATTAATCACAACAATAATCAAACAACACAACCATCAATCAATTAGTGAATTAATGTTTCAAATTCATAATTTTGATTCATATACAAAAAATCATGTTTTTGATGACAAATCACAACAATTTCCAATCTAGTTTTGGTTCTCACACCAGTCTAATGGAAATATATAGATATCACACTTTCGGCACTCGAACATCAACTCTGATGACGATGCATCAATCATAAAAATCATCTCCGGGCGACTAGGGTGTGATTCTATATCTATCCAGTATATTAAAACTTCAAATACACGCGGATCAGACATATATGCAAAATATTTATATATTGGATTGTCCAAATTCAATACAAATAAATATTTGAATACGAATAATTAATTTAAATTTTCAAAACAAACTTGTTTTCACTTTTATTTTTAAAAGCAACACTCTTCACACTCGTTCTAGGATACTACTGATCCCATCTCTAATGAGTTATTCTCATTGGATATTACTAATCCAACATCTGATGAATTCTTTCGTATGGTTCTAATGTGTCTTGTTCTCGAGCTTTGTAAACCAAAGCTCTGATACCAGATATAAGATAGCCGACGAAATCCTGTAGGCTTTGCAACCATCACTTCATCCCCCAAGCAGCAGGTAATACCCAACGTGGATCCCACATGGTCCCCCAGTACACTTGTTTTACGGCGACCCTCTCGAGCCTCCCGGCCACTGCCTAACCAACCCCCGCAAGGGACATGTGGGGGTAAGAGTCTCCCGTTCGCCACCAAACCGCAAAGCGAGAACCCCCCATCATGACTGCAACAAGAACTGGTGATACTCCATTCTCGATCATTTCAATCTAATTTAAGATTCATTAAAACTCCACTTGGTTTTAATCTTCCCAAAAATCAATATTAATGATTGTTTAACTTGGGAAACCATATCTTGTCTTTAACTGGGTTAAAGAACCAATGTCATTTAAAACACCGTTCACGACAAACCCAAATCCCATTTCCTATTAAATACAAGGCTCTGAATAGAAAATATATCGGCTTATAATCAATATCAAATTCTACGACCAACAAATATCGTATTGGAAATAACGATATAAATATATCTTTCAAATTTCCATAACATAACAATATCTGTATAATCACGAAATCCAACATCGAAATATTCCAAAGACAATTTCGATTCAAATCCATTCCAATTCAATTATTGGAAATTCTGATTACTTTTAAAACCCTTTCAAATCCAATTTATTTATTTCAAAAATAAATGGATTTTAATTCTAGTTCAAAACTAGTTCATTTCGATAAAAATCTATTTTTATCTTTTCAAATTTGGAATTTTTCATCCTAATTCTTCACAAATCATTTCTTATGATTTTACACAAATTATTACTATTTTTAATAATTTTATCAAGGCTCGTACAGTCGATTTCCATCAACGGCCATCGAACTGCACTTACAGCGACCTTTTCCAAATTTGATTTGGACATAATTCCAAATCCAACCGTTAGATTTCAAATCTCTAATATTCGTTAGAAAGCTCTTTTCGATATGAACCCAACGGTTCCGGTTTTAGGAGAATCCGACGGTCGGATCTCTCGTAACGTCCATTCGATATCAATGGTCGAAATTCGCGAACTGCCGCAGCGCGGCTGTGAAGACCCGCAACTTCCCCGTAAAGGAAAGCGTCGGATAGTTCGAGAACAAACCACAACAGAACGCAAACAGAAGAACATTTCATTGTATATTACAACAATGCATCAGATTACAAGAATATACAGAGTATAAATGAATATTACACAGAAATATCAGAGATTTAAATTACATTCAAATACATAGCAGCGGAAAATAATACAATACACAACTAGAAGGAGATATACGGATACAAAGCTTTCCGGATATCGTTCCAGCTGTAAACCAGGATCCTGTGAATAAAATCTGCAAAAACCAAAACTACTAGCTGCCCGTGTCAAAATAAGGGCACCCAGAGTTTAGGTTAAAACAATAAACTCCAGGTCAGTCATGTGACTGGTGTGAGAACTAAAACAGTTATTCTTTATTTTAAATCATTAGGTGGATCAAGGGACCACGCCGTATAACACGGAACGGGTTTCCTCCCAAGAATACCAGTGCATAAAACAAACAGCGCAATGCTAAATAAAGAAAAATGAAGCTGTTATAAGACCCAGGTCCCATCACACAATGCAACGCAGTCGAGGATAGGGTTTTCCCTTATAACAGCCAAAGAATGCTTAGTACGTTTAAAACAAATCATTTGATACTACTATAAGTGTATAAAACAACTTCAAATCATAAGTATCAATCATAGGCGGCATGGGTACCATATATCATGTCGCCATAATAGGTTTACAAATAAAACCGCAAAGTCACGTATTTGGAAATTGGATTTCCGTCTATGAACCGAGGCTAGGGGCAAGATCCTCAACCGTCTTCGTGACTCTCTAGCCCGAGCCACAGGGTCAGAGCGCATCGACCCTTGGATCGTCAGGGCCGGTCCACCGATGTGGATTAAAATGCCTGAACACTACGTCTCCCCACCCTATGGGGTGTAAGTCTGGTCCGTCAGCCGACCAGAATGCATTCGGCCGAAACCGATATAACCGAGGCGCCTCGCAACAGCAACAACCACATAAGTCAAACTCGTCAGGGCGTGTAAAACCACTGACGCCACTTCTAGCTAGAAAGAAACGCAAGTCCTCCCTGAGGTCCGTCTCCCGTTTTTGGTTCATACCTGGTGTGAAACACGCGAGGTAAACGTTACACAAAGCTACGCCACAAAGGCCGTGCTTTGATCATCACCACAAGACTTTGCTTTTCAACAGAAGCCTTGATCATTTGCATCTTAGCATGCCACACAGGCAAGCCATCCTATGCAACCGATATCAGTCACACAGAATGAAATCCGATGTCAGACACACAGTCCATTTACAAGTCCGTTCTGGGTCTGAACGAAACCGGAGGCACCTAGTACCCCGCATATCCATCGATCTCCAAGTACGTCTGGACGATCACTAACTGTTTCCATCTTCTTGGGTGTACAGCCCAATCAAGATCATCAGTTATCACCCAAACGACGTGAAGACCTCCGGTCTTCGACCATCGTCTTCATCTTCGACTTATCGTCGTATCAGTTACTCAGAATGGGATAAACCCGGTCTTTCCGAATAACTCGCGTATATTTAAATAAGTGTTACACAAACACAACATACGCCTCATTCCAATTCATTAGTCACTGACAGTAAATTAATCAAGAGAATAATTTCCCAAATATTAACCCCGAAGGCCGAAACCAACATCAGATCAATATCCAGAAAACCATTCTGCTTGGCTAACCGACAGTTAGTTTCTAAATTTCACATTCAAATCTAATTAAAGATTTAACTATCGCCTGGAGCAAAACTGGTGATACTCCATTCTCGATCTTTTCAATCTAATTAAAGATTCATTAAAACTCCACTTAGTTTTAATCTGTGACTGGGTTAAAGAATCAGTGTCATTTAAAACACGGTTCACGATAAACCCAAAGTCACATCCCATTAATTATCGGGTTAAAGAACAAGTGTTATTTAAAACACTGTTCACGATAAACCCAAAAATCAATATCGATTCAATTCCAATTAAATGTTATTTAATTGGTACACTTCATTAAATCTAAAATAAAAAGATTTAATCATTTCTCAACTGGGTTCAAGAACAGTGTTAGTGAAGACACCATTCACGACAAACCCAAATCACATTCATTAATTATCGGGTTAAAGAACAAGTGTTATTTAAAACACTGTTCACGATAAACCCAAAAATCAATATCAATTCAATTCCAATTAAATATTATTTAATTGGTACACTTCATTAAATCTAAATAAAAAGATTTAATCATTTCTCAACTGGGTTCAAGAACAGTGTTAGTGAAGACACCATTCACGACAAACCCAAATCACATTCATTAATTATCGGGTTAAAGAACAAGTGTTATTTAAAACACTGTTCACGATAAACCCAAAAATCAATATCAATTCAATTCCAATTAAATATTATTTAATTGGTACACTTCATTAAATCTAAATAAAAAGATTTAATCATTTCTCAACTGGGTTCAAGAACAGTGTTAGTGAAGACACCATTCACGACAAACCCAAATCACATTCATTAATTATCGGGTTAAAGAACAAGTGTTATTTAAAACACTGTTCACGATAAACCCAAAAATCAATATCAATTCAATTCCAATTAAATATTATTTAATTGGTACACTTCATTAAATCTAAATAAAAAGATTTAATCCTTTCTCAACTGGGTTCAAGAACAGTGTTAGTGAAGACACCATTCATGACAAACCCAAATCACATTTGATATTCAATATAAGGCTCTGAATAGAAAATATATCGGCTTATATTCAATATCAAATTCTACGATTAACAAATGTCGTATTGGAAATAACGATATAAATATATATCTTTCAAATTTCCGTAACAACATCTGTATAATCACAAATTCCAACATCGAAATATTCCGAAGACAATTTCGATTCAAATCCACTCCAATGCAATCATTGGAAATTTTGGTTATTTTCAAAACCCTTTTCAAATTCAATTTATTTATTTAAAAATAAATAGAATTATAATTCTAGTTCAAAACTAGTTCATTTTGATAAAAATCTATTTTTATCTTTTCAAATATGGAGTTTTTCATCCCAAATCTTCACAAATCATTTCTTATGATTTTACACAAATTATTGCTATTTTTAATAATTTTATCAAGGCACGTACAGTCGATTTCCATCAATGGCCGTCGAACTGCACTTACAGCGACCTTTTTCAAATTTGATTTGGACATAATTCCAAATCCAACCGTTAGATTTCTAATTTCTAATATTCGTTAGAAAGCTCTTTTCGATACGAACCCAACGGTTCCGGTTTTAGGAGAATCCGACGGTCGGATCTCCCGTAATGTCCGTTCGAAATAAATGGTCGAAATTCACGAACTGCCGCGGCGCGGCGCGTTCTATTCAGGCCATTATATTATATATATAATATATATTTCGTCGATTTCTATTTAAAACGAATTATATAAATAGTTTTAAATTCGTTTTCAAATTCTATTTCAACTTCTATTTCAATTCAAAGCAAAATTGAATTCTTCTTTATAAATTCGTTTTAAAATTCATTTCTATTCAATTCGAATTTCAATTCAATTTGAATTCATTTCAATTCGCTTTCAATTCCATTTGAATTCGTTTTCAATTCAATTCATTTCGAAATCGTTTTCAATTCAATTCATTTCGAAATCGTTTTCAATTCAATTCATTTCGAAATCGTTTTCAATTCAATTCATTTCGAAATCGTTTTCAATTCAATTCATTTCGAAATCGTTTTCAATTCAATTCATTTCGAAATCGTTTTCAATTCAATTCATTTCGAAATCGTTTTCAATTCAATTCATTTCGAAATCGTTTTCAATTCAATTCATTTCGAAATCGTTTTCAATTCATTTCATTTCGAAATCGTTTTCAATTCATTTCATTTCGAAATCGTTTTCAATTCAATTCATTTCGAAATCGTTTTCAATTCAATTCATTTCGAAATCGTTTTCAATTCAATTCATTTCGAAAAATTCGATTTCGAGATTACTTTTTAATATTCATTTTAAAATGAATAAAATCGATATAAATATCGTTTACGTCAAAATGGCGTCAATCTAATCAACACGGCTTCATAAATTTCTATTTTCAAATATTCTATTTCAAATATTTCCTATTATCAAAATATTTGTTATTATCAAAATATTCTTTATTTTCACGATTGGAATGAGGCCCAATCAATTACCATATAAAATTAATTATATGGATTTTCATACAACACATGTATATAATAACATTGAAAATAATCAACCATCAACCAAAGTGCACTACACTGTATAAGCATCAAATATAGATATTCAACGCTTATAACAGCCTGTCAATCAATCGATCGACATATTTAATCAATCAGGATGAGTGAAATTCATATTTCATCCCAACACCCGTGTGGGGTTTCAAACAATCAAACACAGATTTTAGTTGTGCAGTTGGGCGATGTGTAAAATTTATCGACCCAATCAACGTCATTCAAATAGGTGTACATAAACAAACCATCTGGTTTGTAAATGAATATTTATTTATTCACATTCACGTTAAAAATTATATTTTTAACGATAACACATTTTATTTTAACATATGAATTTCTATTCAGTTCATTCGTTAAATAAAATGCTATTTTTATTTTTCTAACTTATTTTAGAAAATTTCGGCGGCATAACGGCACGATACTAGAAACGGGACAAGGCCTAGCCTAATCCCCGGTCTAGTGAAGGCCCACGCCATTCACACATCAATCAAATTCACTTTCGTTATGCAAACCACAAAATTTGGAGTAAGGGTCTAACCTAGCCTTACTCCTTCGCCTTATAACGGCGCACGTCTAATCCTAACCAATTTATCGATTCGATTTTTCACACCACAAACCACATTCAAACCAATATCGCAATCAATCACCAAACAGTCAAACAAACAAGTCCATGGTCTGTGGACGATTGTGTCGGGTGCTACTAAGCACCGTCTGCATCCTAGTATATATATATAACTAGAAAAATTAAATTGAAAGGTGAGAAATTCTCACATTATAGCTATCCAGCTCCACGGCTCTTCATTTGCAGAAGTCTTCCTCGTTATCGCCTCTTCGTCATCTTCGTTGCCCGTAGTCACTATATATATAAAAATCGAATTTTTACTTCATAGTTCAATATATAAAAATCGAATTTTTATTTCAAAGTTTAATATAAAAAAAATCGAATTTTTATTTCAAAGTTTAATATATAAAAATCGAATTTTTATTTCGAAGTTCAATAAATAAAAATCGAATTTTTAGTTCGAAGTTCAATATATAAAAATCGAATTTTTAGTTCGAAGTTCAATATATAAAAATCGAATTTTTAGTTCGAAGTTCAATATATAAAAATCGAATTTTTATTTTAAAGTTTAATAAATAAAAATCGAATTTTTATTTTAAAGTTTAATAAATAAAAATCGAATTTTTATTTCGAAGTTCAATAAATAAAAATCGAATTTTTACTTTCGCTTTCAACATATAAAAATATGATTTTTACTTTTGCTTTCAAATCTGATCTTTTTAATTTTAAAGTTCAAACCTTTTTCTAAAAATCAGTTTTTACTTTTAAAACAAAATCAGTTTTAACTTAATTAAAATTTCAGTTTTAACCTAATTAAAATTTCAGTTTTAAACTAAATAAAATTTCAGTTTTAAACTAAATAAAATTTCAGTTTTAAACTAAATAAAATTTCAGTTTTAAACTAAATAAAATTTCAGTTTTAAACTAAATAAAAAAAAAACAGTTTTAAACTAAATAAAAAAACAGTTTTAAACTAAAAAAAAAAAAAAAACAGTTTTAAACTAAATAAAAAAAAAAACAGCAGTGAACTTACCGAGAGGGGGGGGGGTTTCTTCCTGCGTCGGCGGGAGGTAGAGCTGCAGGCGAGGCGAAGGGTGGAGCGAGGGTTTGGTGAAATCGGGTTAGGGTTATCGGGGGAGGGGCTCAGGCGCGGTGGTCTCGAATCTAGGGGGAGGGTGTCGTCGTCGTCGAGGAGGACAGGGGGTTCGAGGTCCGCTCCGGCAGCTTGGTCGGAGGGCGGTTGGGCGGAGGAGATGTGGAAAAAGGGGGGGAAAGCGATGGCGATTCCGTCGATCCCCTTTTTGATTTTTTTTTTTTTCTGTAGAAATGAATTCGAACGAGGGGGGGGCCAGAACTAAAAGGAGGGATTGATTATATTTTTTTTTCTTTTTAATTTAATTATTTATTTATTCAAAAAGGTTGACTTTTCAAATGAACACCGATTCGAGACCAACGACTGACGTCCCTAGCTAATTACCCCCATTCCGAACACAATGGGATATGCCACGCAAGCTGATTCGACTGTTTCGATCAGTTTCCGTTTGAATTTACATTTAAATCATTATATTGAATTTTAACCGTACATTTCGAATTACCGGGGTCACATACTAACTAGAAAAATTCCAGAAAAATATTTTCTAGCTTCGTATTGACGATACGGTCCTAACAAAACTAGTTTCGTCGAATTCTGAGACCGTTAGAAAAATGGCCAATTTCCAGTCGATTAAAATCAACTGAAACTGGTCAAACGCGTTTTCCTTTGCCACGCTCACATATTGATTCGAAAAATTATGAAATTTGGAATCTAGCAATAACTTAACATCACGAACCCAACAAAACTGGTTTCGTCGAAATCCGAGGTCGTTTGCAAAATTGCTATTTTTAAGGGCCTTATATATATAAAAATATATATAAATTCCACAGCGACTATTTCTAATTTTAAACTGGACATATCTTATCATTTCTAAAATGAAATCTCAGTTTGTTAACTTCGTTACAAAGATATAGTTATACAGATTCAAATATTTCTTGTTTCGTTCAATTCTGACTTATATTGAATTCTGTATATTCATTTGAAATTAGAAATCGAATTTTCGAACTACCGCGCCATTTTCAATTCCTTTTATAATTATATATAATTATTATATATTCTAACGACGACGTATATAATATATACGTCGAATTTCAATTCAAAATAAATTTCTCGTCGATATTATTTAAAATATTTCATTTTAAATAATCAAAATTCGCTAAAATTGCCAAAATAAAAATTTCAAACTGGCTCGCATTTTACGGGTTGTTACAATCTCCCCCACTTAAAACTTTTCGTCCCCGAAAAGGAACAAAGTCGAAAGTGGTTTGATTAATCAACTCTACGTTCGATCTGGCTTCCATTCTCCAACTCTTTAGTTTCTGAGAATTTTCAAAATTTCAAAAATTTGGCTAACTCCCTAAATTTTCGAAAAATTTCGCCATAACCTCCCCTGCAATGGGAGCATCGGGAAATTGCAAATAGCGTTCCCGGTCCTTCAGATCTCAAAAAGAAAAAGAAAAAGCCAAGCGGCTAGCCAATAGGCTCACAAAATCATCATCACCCAAACAAAACAGGAAATTATGTAGTAAACATGTACCTATTTGTCGGGCAAACAAATTTTATTCTCTGGCTCTAGCCTCCTTGCTATGACCTGTTCAATGATATACATGTATATGCAAGCAGATGCGACCAAATTCCAATACAATTCAATATTTGGTTAAATTAGGCAAAATGGTTAAAATTTAGCAAACAAATAAACAAACCACACAAACATCAATCAATTTGTGAATTAGAGTTTCAAATTCATAATTTTGATACATATACAGAAAATCAAGTTTTGGTGCCAATTTACAACAAAGTGTTCTAACTATATTAGTATTGGTTCTCACACCAGTCTAATGGAAACATATAGAAATCACACCTTCGATACACGAAAATAAATACTGGTGATGGCGCGCCATCATCAGAATCATGTCCGGGCGACTAGAGTGTGACTCTATATCTATCCAGTATATTAAAATTTCGAATACACGCGGATCAGACGTATACGCAAAATCTATATATACTGGATTGTCCATATCAATATAAATAAAAAAAATCAAATACGAATAAGTGATTTAAATTTTCAAAACAAAAATTTGTTTTGATTTTCAAAAATATACTCTTCACACTCGTTCTAGGATACTACTGATCCTATCTCTAACGAGTCATTCTAATTGGATATTATTAACCCAATATCTGATGAATTCTTTCGTACGGTTCTAATGTGTCTTGTTCTCTGAGCTTTGTAAACCAAAGCTCTGATACCAACTGTGAAGACCCGCAACTTCCCCGTAAAGGAAAGCGTCGGATAGTTCGAGAACAAACCACAACAGAACGCAAACAGAAGAACATTTCATTGTATATTACAACAATGCATCAGATTACAAGAATATACAGAGTATAAATGAATATTACACAGAAATATCAGAGATTTAAATTACATTCAAATACATAGCAGCGGAAAATAATACAATACACAACTAGAAGGAGATATACGGATACAAAGCTTTCCGGATATCGTTCCAGCTGTAAACCAGGATCCTGTGAATAAAATCTGCAAAAACCAAAACTACTAGCTGCCCTTGTCAAAATAAGGGCACCCAGAGTTTAGGTTAAAACAATAAACTCCAGGTCAGTCATGTGACTGGTGTGAGAACTAAAACAGTTATTCTTTATTTTAAATCATTAGGTGGATCAAGGGACCACGCCGTATAACACGGAACGGGTTTCCTCCCAAGAATACCAGTGCATAAAACAAACAGCGCAATGCTAAATAAAGAAAAATGAAGCTGTTATAAGACCCAGGTCCCATCACACAATGCAACGCAGTCGAGGATAGGGTTTTCCCTTATAACAGCCAAAGAATGCTTAGTACGTTTAAAACAAATCATTTGATACTACTATAAGTGTATAAAACAACTTCAAATCATAAGTATCAATCATAGGCGGCATGGGTACCATATATCATGTCGCCATAATAGGTTTACAAATAAAACCGCAAAGTCACGTATTTGGAAATTGGATTTCCGTCTATGAACCGAGGCTAGGGGCAAGATCCTCAACCGTCTTCGTGACTCTCTAGCCCGAGCCACAGGGTCAGAGCGCATCGACCCTTGGATCGTCAGGGCCGGTCCACCGATGTGGATTAAAATGCCTGAACACTACGTCTCCCCACCCTATGGGGTGTAAGTCTGGTCCGTCAGCCGACCAGAATGCATTCGGCCGAAACCGATATAACCGAGGCGCCTCGCAACAGCAACAACCACATAAGTCAAACTCGTCAGGGCGTGTAAAACCACTGACGCCACTTCTAGCTAGAAAGAAACGCAAGTCCTCCCTGAGGTCCGTCTCCCGTTTTTGGTTCATACCTGGTGTGAAACACGCGAGGTAAACGTTACACAAAGCTACGCCACAAAGGCCGTGCTTTGATCATCACCACAAGACTTTGCTTTTCAACAGAAGCCTTGATCATTTGCATCTTAGCATGCCACACAGGCAAGCCATCCTATGCAACCGATATCAGTCACACAGAATGAAATCCGATGTCAGACACACAGTCCATTTACAAGTCCGTTCTGGGTCTGAACGAAACCGGAGGCACCTAGTACCCCGCATATCCATCGATCTCCAAGTACGTCTGGACGATCACTAACTGTTTCCATCTTCTTGGGTGTACAGCCCAATCAAGATCATCAGTTATCACCCAAACGACGTGAAGACCTCCGGTCTTCGACCATCGTCTTCATCTTCGACTTATCGTCGTATCAGTTACTCAGAATGGGATAAACCCGGTCTTTCCGAATAACTCGCGTATATTTAAATAAGTGTTACACAAACACAACATACGCCTCATTCCAATTCATTAGTCACTGACAGTAAATTAATCAAGAGAATAATTTCCCAAATATTAACCCCGAAGGCCGAAACCAACATCAGATCAATATCCAGAAAACCATTCTGCTTGGCTAACCGACAGTTAGTTTCTAAATTTCACATTCAAATCTAATTAAAGATTTAACTATCGCCTGGAGCAAAACTGGTGATACTCCATTCTCGATCTTTTCAATCTAATTAAAGATTCATTAAAACTCCACTTAGTTTTAATCTGTGACTGGGTTAAAGAATCAGTGTCATTTAAAACACGGTTCACGATAAACCCAAAGTCACATCCCATTAATTATCGGGTTAAAGAACAAGTGTTATTTAAAACACTGTTCACGATAAACCCAAAAATCAATATCGATTCAATTCCAATTAAATGTTATTTAATTGGTACACTTCATTAAATCTAAAATAAAAAGATTTAATCATTTCTCAACTGGGTTCAAGAACAGTGTTAGTGAAGACACCATTCACGACAAACCCAAATCACATTCATTAATTATCGGGTTAAAGAACAAGTGTTATTTAAAACACTGTTCACGATAAACCCAAAAATCAATATCAATTCAATTCCAATTAAATATTATTTAATTGGTACACTTCATTAAATCTAAATAAAAAGATTTAATCATTTCTCAACTGGGTTCAAGAACAGTGTTAGTGAAGACACCATTCACGACAAACCCAAATCACATTCATTAATTATCGGGTTAAAGAACAAGTGTTATTTAAAACACTGTTCACGATAAACCCAAAAATCAATATCAATTCAATTCCAATTAAATATTATTTAATTGGTACACTTCATTAAATCTAAATAAAAAGATTTAATCATTTCTCAACTGGGTTCAAGAACAGTGTTAGTGAAGACACCATTCACGACAAACCCAAATCACATTCATTAATTATCGGGTTAAAGAACAAGTGTTATTTAAAACACTGTTCACGATAAACCCAAAAATCAATATCAATTCAATTCCAATTAAATATTATTTAATTGGTACACTTCATTAAATCTAAATAAAAAGATTTAATCCTTTCTCAACTGGGTTCAAGAACAGTGTTAGTGAAGACACCATTCATGACAAACCCAAATCACATTTGATATTCAATATAAGGCTCTGAATAGAAAATATATCGGCTTATATTCAATATCAAATTCTACGATTAACAAATGTCGTATTGGAAATAACGATATAAATATATATCTTTCAAATTTCCGTAACAACATCTGTATAATCACAAATTCCAACATCGAAATATTCCGAAGACAATTTCAATTCAAATCCACTCCAATGCAATCATTGGAAATTTTGGTTATTTTCAAAACCCTTTTCAAATTCAATTTATTTATTTAAAAATAAATAGAATTATAATTCTAGTTCAAAACTAGTTCATTTTGATAAAAATCTATTTTTATCTTTTCAAATATGGAGTTTTTCATCCCAAATCTTCACAAATCATTTCTTATGATTTTACACAAATTATTGCTATTTTTAATAATTTTATCAAGGCACGTACAGTCGATTTCCATCAATGGCCGTCGAACTGCACTTACAGCGACCTTTTTCAAATTTGATTTGGACATAATTCCAAATCCAACCGTTAGATTTCTAATTTCTAATATTCGTTAGAAAGCTCTTTTCGATACGAACCCAACGGTTCCGGTTTTAGGAGAATCCGACGGTCGGATCTCCCGTAATGTCCGTTCGAAATAAATGGTCGAAATTCACGAACTGCCGCGGCGCGGCGCGTTCTATTCAGGCCATTATATTATATATATAATATATATTTCGTCGATTTCTATTTAAAACGAATTATATAAATAGTTTTAAATTCGTTTTCAAATTCTATTTCAACTTCTATTTCAATTCAAAGCAAAATTGAATTCTTCTTTATAAATTCGTTTTAAAATTCATTTCTATTCAATTCGAATTTCAATTCAATTTGAATTCATTTCAATTCGCTTTCAATTCCATTTGAATTCGTTTTCAATTCAATTCATTTCGAAATCGTTTTCAATTCAATTCATTTCGAAATCGTTTTCAATTCAATTCATTTCGAAATCGTTTTCAATTCAATTCATTTCGAAATCGTTTTCAATTCAATTCATTTCGAAATCGTTTTCAATTCAATTCATTTCGAAATCGTTTTCAATTCAATTCATTTCGAAATCGTTTTCAATTCAATTCATTTCGAAATCGTTTTCAATTCATTTCATTTCGAAATCGTTTTCAATTCATTTCATTTCGAAATCGTTTTCAATTCAATTCATTTCGAAATCGTTTTCAATTCAATTCATTTCGAAATCGTTTTCAATTCAATTCATTTCGAAAAATTCGATTTCGAGATTACTTTTTAATATTCATTTTAAAATGAATAAAATCGATATAAATATCGTTTACGTCAAAATGGCGTCAATCTAATCAACACGGCTTCATAAATTTCTATTTTCAAATATTCTATTTCAAATATTTCCTATTATCAAAATATTTGTTATTATCAAAATATTCTTTATTTTCACGATTGGAATGAGGCCCAATCAATTACCATATAAAATTAATTATATGGATTTTCATACAACACATGTATATAATAACATTGAAAATAATCAACCATCAACCAAAGTGCACTACACTGTATAAGCATCAAATATAGATATTCAACGCTTATAACAGCCTGTCAATCAATCGATCGACATATTTAATCAATCAGGATGAGTGAAATTCATATTTCATCCCAACACCCGTGTGGGGTTTCAAACAATCAAACACAGATTTTAGTTGTGCAGTTGGGCGATGTGTAAAATTTATCGACCCAATCAACGTCATTCAAATAGGTGTACATAAACAAACCATCTGGTTTGTAAATGAATATTTATTTATTCACATTCACGTTAAAAATTATATTTTTAACGATAACACATTTTATTTTAACATATGAATTTCTATTCAGTTCATTCGTTAAATAAAATGCTATTTTTATTTTTCTAACTTATTTTAGAAAATTTCGGCGGCATAACGGCACGATACTAGAAACGGGACAAGGCCTAGCCTAATCCCCGGTCTAGTGAAGGCCCACGCCATTCACACATCAATCAAATTCACTTTCGTTATGCAAACCACAAAATTTGGAGTAAGGGTCTAACCTAGCCTTACTCCTTCGCCTTATAACGGCGCACGTCTAATCCTAACCAATTTATCGATTCGATTTTTCACACCACAAACCACATTCAAACCAATATCGCAATCAATCACCAAACAGTCAAACAAACAAGTCCATGGTCTGTGGACGATTGTGTCGGGTGCTACTAAGCACCGTCTGCATCCTAGTATATATATATAACTAGAAAAATTAAATTGAAAGGTGAGAAATTCTCACATTATAGCTATCCAGCTCCACGGCTCTTCATTTGCAGAAGTCTTCCTCGTTATCGCCTCTTCGTCATCTTCGTTGCCCGTAGTCACTATATATATAAAAATCGAATTTTTACTTCATAGTTCAATATATAAAAATCGAATTTTTATTTCAAAGTTTAATATAAAAAAAATCGAATTTTTATTTCAAAGTTTAATATATAAAAATCGAATTTTTATTTCGAAGTTCAATAAATAAAAATCGAATTTTTAGTTCGAAGTTCAATATATAAAAATCGAATTTTTAGTTCGAAGTTCAATATATAAAAATCGAATTTTTAGTTCGAAGTTCAATATATAAAAATCGAATTTTTATTTTAAAGTTTAATAAATAAAAATCGAATTTTTATTTTAAAGTTTAATAAATAAAAATCGAATTTTTATTTCGAAGTTCAATAAATAAAAATCGAATTTTTACTTTCGCTTTCAACATATAAAAATATGATTTTTACTTTTGCTTTCAAATCTGATCTTTTTAATTTTAAAGTTCAAACCTTTTTCTAAAAATCAGTTTTTACTTTTAAAACAAAATCAGTTTTAACTTAATTAAAATTTCAGTTTTAACCTAATTAAAATTTCAGTTTTAAACTAAATAAAATTTCAGTTTTAAACTAAATAAAATTTCAGTTTTAAACTAAATAAAATTTCAGTTTTAAACTAAATAAAATTTCAGTTTTAAACTAAATAAAAAAAAAAACAGTTTTAAACTAAAAAAAAAAAAAAAAACAGCAGTGAACTTACCGAGAGGGGGGGGGGGGGTTTCTTCCTGCGTCGGCGGGAGGTAGAGCTGCAGGCGAGGCGAAGGGTGGAGCGAGGGTTTGGTGAAATCGGGTTAGGGTTATCGGGGGAGGGGCTCAGGCGCGGTGGTCTCGAATCTAGGGGGAGGGTGTCGTCGTCGTCGAGGAGGACAGGGGGTTCGAGGTCCGCTCCGGCAGCTTGGTCGGAGGGCGGTTGGGCGGAGGAGATGTGGAAAAAGGGGGGGAAAGCGATGGCGATTCCGTCGATCCCCTTTTTGATTTTTTTTTTTTCTGTAGAAATGAATTCGAACGAGGGGGGGGCCAGAACTAAAAGGAGGGATTGATTATATTTTTTTTTCTTTTTAATTTAATTATTTATTTATTCAAAAAGGTTGACTTTTCAAATGAACACCGATTCGAGACCAACGACTGACGTCCCTAGCTAATTACCCCCATTCCGAACACAATGGGATATGCCACGCAAGCTGATTCGACTGTTTCGATCAGTTTCCGTTTGAATTTACATTTAAATCATTATATTGAATTTTAACCGTACATTTCGAATTACCGGGGTCACATACTAACTAGAAAAATTCCAGAAAAATATTTTCTAGCTTCGTATTGACGATACGGTCCTAACAAAACTAGTTTCGTCGAATTCTGAGACCGTTAGAAAAATGGCCAATTTCCAGTCGATTAAAATCAACTGAAACTGGTCAAACGCGTTTTCCTTTGCCACGCTCACATATTGATTCGAAAAATTATGAAATTTGGAATCTAGCAATAACTTAACATCACGAACCCAACAAAACTGGTTTCGTCGAAATCCGAGGTCGTTTGCAAAATTGCTATTTTTAAGGGCCTTATATATATAAAAATATATATAAATTCCACAGCGACTATTTCTAATTTTAAACTGGACATATCTTATCATTTCTAAAATGAAATCTCAGTTTGTTAACTTCGTTACAAAGATATAGTTATACAGATTCAAATATTTCTTGTTTCGTTCAATTCTGACTTATATTGAATTCTGTATATTCATTTGAAATTAGAAATCGAATTTTCGAACTACCGCGCCATTTTCAATTCCTTTTATAATTATATATAATTATTATATATTCTAACGACGACGTATATAATATATACGTCGAATTTCAATTCAAAATAAATTTCTCGTCGATATTATTTAAAATATTTCATTTTAAATAATCAAAATTCGCTAAAATTGCCAAAATAAAAATTTCAAACTGGCTCGCATTTTACGGGTTGTTACAGCGGCGCGTTCTATTCAGGCCATTATATATATAATATATATATTATATATATATATATTTCGTTGATTTCCTTTCAAAACGTATTTTATAAATCGTTTTAAATTCGTTTTCAAAACGATTTCAACTTCATATTCAATTTCTAATCAAAACTGAATATTCCACATCATCGATATATAAATGATAGTATTTTCAAAATATTATATTTTGAAATCAATTCCTTTTCGATATTCATTATAAAAATGAATATAATCGATATAAATATCGTTCGCATCAAAATGGCGCATATCAAATCAACACGGCTTTATATATTTCAATAACTTCGTTATTCTATTCAACAAATGAATATTTCCTTCAACACATGAATATATTTTATTCAACACATGAATATATTTTATTCAACACATGAATATTTATTAATTCTTACTTACAATAAAAATGAGAATTTTATTGTATAAATATTTTATTCAACACATGAATACTTTCAACACATGAATATTCTCAACACATGAGTACTGTCAACACACGACTATTTTGTTTATTCAACACATTAATATAATTTATTTTCTAAATTGGAATGAGACCCACTCAATTACCATATAATGTTATTTATATGGATTCTATACAACACATGTATATAATAGCAATGATAAATAATCAACCATCATCCAAAGTGCACCACTCAACTGCATAAGCATTAAATATAAATAATTAACGCTTACACAGTCTGTCAACCCATCAGTCGACATACTACTAAATAATTGGGATTAGTGTACGTCAATATCATCCCAACACCCATGTGGGGTGTAACGACCCGTATTCTACACATCATAGGATTATAGAATATTTATTTCTTTCCCATGTGAAGTCGTATGGTCATGTAACTTTGGGAAACATCTATTAGAGTCATTTCCCATGTTCATGATTTTTGTCGATTTTTAAATGACCATTTTGCCCCTAGTTGGTACTGTTTTGGCCATAACTTTTGATTGGAAAGGAATTTTGACCTGAAACCACTTCCATTTGATGGTTTACCTTTCCGTAGAGTGGTCATAATAGCCAAACGGACTTACCGTTTGGGAGATATGGCTGAAATAAGGTTTGGAGGGTGAAAAACTGCTTAACCGGGCCAAATCGGGTGATTAGTGAGTAGGCCCATAACCCATTTCGGGATTAGGGTTATGGGAGGGCTGAAATGAGATGGAGAATCATTCCATTTCAGTTTTCTAGCCTCCACTTATCATCAAGGATCCCTAAAAATGGCCTCCAACCTCTAAATCACCTCCAAATCACCTTTTTGTCAAGGATTTAGCTTAGCAACCCCTAATCAAGGAAGATCTTCACCAAAGTAACATAGGAGCTGCTGTTTGGCATTGAGATTCGCATCAAATCAGAGAATTATTTCAGATCTTAGTTTATTTGTGGCTAAGGTGAGTGATTTGCATAGTTTTACACTAATTATGGCTAGTTAAGGGTAATTAGTGTTAATTAGCGAATTTATACACTAATAAATTCGGGAAAAATGTTCATAAATTCTTAAATGATGTTTTAGACCTCTGATATGAATTTGGGTTAATTTGGTTAAGTTTTGCTGATCCTATCATTAGTTTCACCTAAACATGCTTAGGGGGAAATATGGGGTTTTGGGTATGTTTGATCCATTTTAACCTATCATGTTGATGTTTTGATGTTTGTGGTTGATTATGCATGTTCCTATGACTGTATGAAATGCTTTGTGATTGATTTCAACAGTTAGAATGGTCGAAAATGCCGTCGAGGGGCGTAAACTGTTCGCTGGAAGAACTGCAGGAATCTGCCCGAACCGGACCGGATAGGTGGGCATAGGGGCGATCCGATCCGAAGACAACGATCCGCATGGCCACCCCCGATCGCGAATCCTCTCCACGATCCGATCCAACTGGATGAAGCGCCACGATCCGAAGGGAGGAGCACACACGATCCGAAAGGGTGAGCACGACCCGATCCGACTGAGTGACCACGAGCTGACCCGACCCGACCCGACCAATGGGGGAAACACGAACTGACGAGGAGGAGGGACCCCGACCCGATCCGACTGGGTGACCACGACCCGATCCGAATGGATGCCACGACCCGATCCGAAAGGGTGAGCACGACCCGATCCGACTGGGTGACCACGAGCTGATGGCGTGACTCGATCCGAACCGTGGTGACGAGGAAAGCTGGACTCCGAACCAGATGAGGCCGATCCGATCCGATTCGATGGTGATGACCAATAACCCGAGATGCAAAGGTAGTCCAAATGGAAGTTAGAGCTCAGGATCCCGGAACCAGTTGGGAACCAATGAGTTCACTTCATGGTTGGACTTTGCTGCGGGACGCGTGCTAAGGAGTTGTCGACGTTCATAACTTCGATTCACCACTAAGAATGAATGATGGGCTACTTATCAGTGCAGTAGGGTCATTGTGACCTGAGGGGCAAGGTGATGGTAGCAAGACTACGTTATCAGTGCAGTAGGGTCATCATGACCTGAGGGGCAAGGTGATGCGTAGTAAGACTATGAGCCAGCGCAGATGGGGTGAATAACTCCATGGGGCAAGTGGACATAGTAAGGATTAGTAAGGCTATGAGCCAGTGCAGTGGGGTTCTTGTGACTCCATGGGGCAAAGTGGACATACCAAATGATTAGTGGCTACGTTATCAGTGCAGTGAAGCCATTTATGACTTCATGGGGCAGAGTGATCGTAGCAAGGTATGTTGGGTGATCGAAGTGGTGAATATCGTATGCTTTACGCACTGAGTGAGAGATGTGAGGATGGATGCTATGTTTGATTGTTTGCCATCCCTATGACATGCACACCTCCCCCACCTCCGTATCTTTACACTGTTTGATATGGTACCTTAGAGTGTTGTACAGTATGTAGTGCTAACTCTTTGGTTGTAGGTCCAGGTTCAGGTATGTTTTAGTCTACCTGTTATTGTTCACTTTAGATGCTTATCGCTCATACCAGGCTTTATGTCTGACCCAGAGTTTTATGTCTCCTCTTATTACTCTGGGTGCTCACACGAGCAGACTAGAGACATGTTAGCTGGTGATGCGCGAGTAGCTGATTCGGAGGCGGGCAAGAGGCTTCCACGTATGATATATATATACACATTCTCCCTGTGTCGTTGGTGGTCGCTACTTGGGCATTAGTAGTGTACCTCCTTTATCTTACTTTTGCTTTGAGACAGTTTGAATGTTGTAATAAGCTGTATTTTGGATTTCCGCTGCTATGATGTTTAGTTCTGATTTTCAGCTTATGCACTGTCTCTCCTGTTTTATGTCAAGTATGTTATTATTATATTTTGTTCTATGCGCTGTGAGACATTCTACAGGTTCTTTGTATGTTCATTTCCTTCTTCCCTTTCCTTCTCACGACCCGTTCCGTGCTAACTGGACATGTGTACAACGCACCTTTGGAGTAAATGTCGGTTGGTGCGGGGCGGGCCGTCACACTTGGTATCAGAGCTCTAGGTTGCGTAGTTAACCTAGGGAAAGACACTAGGGAGAGTTAGTACGTATATGAGAGCGCGTATTTGTGATTACTTTGGTTTTCAAAAGCTATGTATATATATATACTATTAGTAGTATAAGAATGAAGTCGCACTGCACTAGCACCACTATGGGGTCGTTAATCGTTTCTCTTTTTCAGATTGACGATGAGCCGAGACACGAGGGGTGCTGGTAGAGGGACCAACCAAGGGAATGTCGCTGACATGAGGGCAATGTTTACTAACCTCATGAGAGACATGCTTAGAGAAGTGCAAGGGGCAGTTCCCAATCCCGGAGTTGGTGTTGGCACAGTAGTGCAGGCGCCTAGGGTCGATTTCGCCAAGTTGTGTAAGGATTACACTAACCTTGGTGGAAAGCCGTTCCACGGGACGGAGTCGGCCACAGATGTTCAAGATTGGATGGATAGCTGTGACCGTATCTTCGATGACTTGGGTCTTGAGGATGCGATGAAGAGAAGGCTAGCGTCTCGTCAGCTGCAAGGGCGAGCGATGAATTGGTGGAATGCCATTAGAACAGCTACTCCAGAGGACCAGGTTACCTGGGTTCAGTTCAAGGCTCGCTTTAGCGAGAAATTTATTCCGGCTTCCCAGAAGTCAGTGTTGTTCAAGAGGTTCTTGGAACTCAAGCAGAATGGGAGGGCAGTTTCTGATTATATTGCTGAGTTCGACACTTTGTCGAAGTATGGACTGTCTCTCATTGATACTCCTGAAAAGAAGAATGAGAAGTTCATTACTGGTTTGGATGGATACTTGGGGGAAAGGCTTATCAACCACATCGATGAGACTTTTGAATCGATTGTGGGGAAAGCTTTGAGATCAGAAAGCCTTTACCCTAAGTCAAAGACAGAGGCTGCATCTGCAGAAGGGCCAAAGCCGCAAGCAGGCGGTGGAGGCAAGAATAATTCTCAGAATAAGAGGAAGCAGGACCAATCTAAGGGTGGCCAGAAAAAGAGCAAGAAGGATGTTGAGTGCTTCAGCTGTGGAAAGAAGGGCCATTATGCTAAAGAATGTCGGGCCAAGCCAGCGGAAAGGAAGTGCTACAACTGTGGTCAAGTGGGACATCAGAAGGATAAGTGTCCGCAACCTCTTAAGGAGAAGCAGATTGTGAAAGAATATGCTCTTGATGCTGTTCCTTCTTCGTCGAATGCCCCAACTGCGGCGGAGAAAGGAAAGAACGTTGTTATTCAAGGTATGCTTTCTATTTATGATGTACCAGTTCGAGTTTTGTTTGATACTGGGGCTTCCCGTTCCTTCATATCTAGTGACCTGGTAGATAGGTTGGGACTGGAACCCGAGATAGTCGATAGACCATTGGTTGTGACGAACCCGATTGGTGGTTCGACTAGCCTTAGTATGATTTGCAGGAATTTGGTCTTATCGAGTCATGGATGTATGTTTGTATGTGATTGCTTTGTTTTGGGCTTTACTGGGTATGGCATTATATTGGGAGTCGATTGGCTCCAAAGATACGGGGTGGTGGTAGACTGTGAGGGCTTTTTGGTGACAGTGAGGGCGGATGATGGGCGGAGGGTAGTGTTTGGTAGTCTACCTAGTGATGGGGTTATGGCTAGTTTTGTAAATTCCCTCGACCTCCCGCAGGATGAGTTGTCAGATGTGCCCGTGGTTGGCCAGTATCCGGACGTCTTTGAGGAGGTGACCGGGCTTCCACCACACCGAGAGATTGAGTTCCGTATTGATTTAGTGAAAGATGCCAGACCTATAGTGATGCCACTTCGTCGTATGGCACCAAGGGAGCAACGAGAGCTCGGGGTGCAAGTCAGCAATCTTTTGAAGAAGGGATTTATTAGAAGGAGTGTCTCTGAGTGGGGAGCACCAGTTGCGTTTGCCACTAAGGCAGATGGTTCCCTTCGTTTGTGTGTGGACTATCGCGAGTTGAATAAGGTAACGAGGAAGAATAAGTATCCTCTACTGCGGATAGATGATTTGTTTGATCAGCTGGAAGGAGCAAGAGTGTTCTCCCAGTTGGACCTCGCGACAGGATTTCATCAGCTTCGAGTAGCAGATGAGAGTGTTCCGAAAACGGCCTTTAGGACGCCGTCTGGATTTTATGAGTGGTTGGTCATGCCGTTTGGGTTGACCAATGCACCAGCCTACTTTGTGGATCTTATGAATCGAGTATTCAGAGATCAGTTGAATAAGTTTGTTCTTGTGTTCGTGGATGATATCCTTGTTTATTCAAGGACAGAGGAGGAACACAAGGGACACTTGAGGATAGTGATGGAGGTGTTGAGGAAACACCAATTGAAAGCGAAATTCTCTAAGTGTCATTTTTGGAGAAGGGAAGTAAGATTCTTGGGTCATGTTGTTTCAGAGAGTGGTATTGCCGTGGACCCTGCGAAGGTGGCTACGGTACAGGATTGGCCTACACCCAAGAATGTAACAGATGTGAGAAGTTTCTTGGGATTAGCTGGATATTATCGTAAGTTTATCCAGGACTTCTCCAAGATAGCAGCACCGTTGACTCAGTTGACTAAGAAGAATCAGTCCTTCGTCTGGGACGGAGTGTGTGAGGATGCCTTCAAGAGTCTAAAGGAGAAGTTGACGTGTGCGCCAGTGTTAGTCATTCCTAAAGGGAATGAAGAGATGACGGTATACACGGATGCTTGTGGTACCGGACTGGGTGCAGTATTGATGCAAGAAGGTAGGGTTGTAGCTTATACTAGTCGACAGCTAAAGCCGCATGAGAAGAAGTATCCTACCCATGATTTGGAATTGGCAGCGATTGTATTTGCGCTGAAGATGTGGAGACACTATCTCTTGGGAGAAAGATTTGAGTTGTTTACCGATCATAAATCGTTAAAGTATCTCTTCTCTCAGAAAGATCTGAATCTCCGTCAGCAGAGATGGTTAGAGTTCTTGGCTTCGTATGATTTTGATATCGCATACACACCTGGGAAGGGTAATGCGGTAGCCGATGCCTTGAGTAGGAGACATGCCAGCTTAGGGGCAATGTTTCTTGAATGGAAGCAACTGGAGTATATCGCGGGGTTTGATTTCAGACCAAAGTGCGAATTGGATCCAGTCATGCTAGCTAGTTTGACGATCAGACCCACTTTGATAGAGCGGATTGGTTCTAGTCAGAGGGACGATCCTAATCTATTAGAAATCATCTCCAAGTTAGAGATGAACATCGACGGTGAGGAGATGAATGTGTATGGGCTTGATCGAGATGGATGGCTTCGGAAGAATGGAAGACTAGTTGTGCCCAACGTGGGTGGTTTGAGAGATGAAGTGCTTAGAGAATGTCATCACTCAAAATTGACTATACACCCCGGTGGTAATAAGATGTATCGAGACATGAGACAGACTTACTACTGGGAAGGGATGAAAAGAGACGTTGGGAAGTTTATATCCAAATGCACGAATTGCCAGCTAGTTAAAGCCGAGCAAAAGACGCCTAGTGGGTTGTTGCAACCATTAGAAATTCCCGAATGGAAATGGGAGCAAGTCTCGATGGATTTCATCGATGGTTTACCAAGGACTAGATCGGGATATGATAGCATTTGGGTAATTGTGGATCGATTGACTAAAAGCGCAAGATTTATACCAGTCAAATCGACCAGAACGGCAGCCAAGTTGGCAGAATTGTATATGAAGTGGGTAGTGAGATTTCATGGAGTACCCAAAAGCATTGTGAGTGACTGAGACCCGTTGTTCACTAGTGGGTTTTGGAAAAGCTTACAAGAGGCTCTAGGGTCAGGATTACATCTCAGTACCGCATATCATCCTCAGACCGACGGTCAGACGGAGAGGGTGAATCGTATATTGGAAGACCTCTTGAGAGCCTGTATATTGGATTTTGGTGGATCATGGGATGACCATTTGCATCTAGTAGAGTTTGCATATAATAATAGCTACCAATCCAGTATCGGTATGGCTCCATATGAAGCTTTGTACGGAATACCGTGTAACTCACCATCATGTTGGATAGAGACTGGCGAGAAGTTTGTGCTTGGACCAGATGTGGTGAGAGAAACTTCCGATAAGATCAAGATCATTCAGCAACGAATGAAAGCTGCCCAAGATAGGCAGAAGAGTTATGCTGATAGGAGGAGAAGAGACTTGAAATTCTCCGTGGGTGACTTGGTGTTTGTCAAAATCTCTCCGTTGAAGAGCGTGATACGATTTGGCAGGAGAGGCAAGTTGGCACCAATATTTGTTGGCCCATTCCCTGTTCTTGAATTAGTCGGGAATTTGGCGTATAGAGTTGGCTTACCAGAGAAGATGGCGGGAGTTCACAATGTGTTTCATGTTTCCCAACTAAGAAAGTTCGTTCACGACTCAGATATGACTATTTCACCTGATCAGTTAGAGGACTTCGAAGTAGAACCCGAGGCGGTTGGGAACCGCAAGCCGATCCGTATTGTGGGGCACGATACGAAGCAACTTCGAAGAAGTCGGTGAAGCTAGTCAAGGTTCAGTGGGGCGAGGACGAGAATGATTGTACTTAGGAGACAGAGGAGAGCATTAGGAAGGCACATCCAGAACTCTTTGCCTGGTAAGATTTACTTTGCGATTTAGTTATTCCGCATGCTAGGATAGACTTATTTTACTTGCTTTGCATGTTTGATGGTTGTTTTATGGTTGATAGGCATGCAGGACCTTTGTGTGTGTTTGGATTAGGGAATTTCGGGGGCGAAATTTCTTAAGGGGGGGAGAGTGTAACGACCCGTATTCTACACATCATAGGATTGTAGAATATTTATTTCTTTCCCATGTGAAGTCGTATGGTCATGTAACTTTGGGAAACATCTATTAGAATCATTTCCCATGTTCATGATTTTTGTCGATTTTTAAATGACCATTTTGCCCCTAGTTGGTACTGTTTTGGCCATAACTTTTGATTTGAAAGGAATTTTGACCTGAAACCACTTCCATTTGATTTGTTTGATTGTTTACCTTTCCGTAGAGTGGTCATAATAGCCAAACGGACTTACCGTTTGGGAGATATGGCTGAAATAAGGTTTGGAGGGTGAAAAACTGCTTAACCAGGCCAAATCGGGTGATTAGTGAGTAGGCCCATAACCCATTTCGGGATTAGGGTTATGGGAGGGCTGAAATGAGATGGAGAATCATTCCATTTCAGTTTTCTAGCCTCTACTTATCACCAAGGATCCCTAAAATGGCCTCCAACCTCTAAATCACCTCCAAATCACCTTTTTGTCAAGGATTTAGCTTAGCAACCCCTAATCAAGGAAGATCTTCACCAAAGCAACATAGGAGCTGCTGTTTGGCATTGAGATTCGCATCAAATCAGAGAATTATTTCAGATCTTTGTTTATTTGTGGCTAAGGTGAGTGATTTGCATAGTTTTACACTAATTATGGCTAGTTAAGGGTAATTAGTGTTAATTAGCGAATTTATACACTAATAAATTCGGGAAAAATGTTCATAAATTCTTAAATGATGTTTTAGACCTCTGATATGAATTTGGGTTAATTTGGTTAAGTTTTGCTGATCCTATCATTAGTTTCACCTAAACATGCTTAGGGGGAAATATGGGGTTTTGGGTATGTTTGATCCATTTTAACCTATCATGTTGATGTTTTGATGTTTGTGGTTGATTATGCATGTTCCTATGACTGTATGGAATGCTTTGTGATTGATTTCAATAGTTAGAATGGTCGAAAACGCCGTCGAGGGGCGTAAACTGTTCGCTGGAAGAACTGCAGGAATCTGCCCGAACCGGACCGGATCGGTGGGCATAGGGGCGATCCGATCCGAAGACAACGATCCGCATGGCCACCCACGATCGCGAATCCTCTCCACGATCCGATCCAACTGGATGAAACGCCACGATCCGAAGGGAGGAGCACGACACGATCCGAAAGGGTGAGCACGACCCGATCCGACTGGGTGACCACGAGCTGACCCGACCCGACCAGTGGGGGAAACACGCACTGACGAGGAGGAGGGACCCCGACCCGATCCGACTGGGTGACCACGACCCGAATGGATGCCACGACCCGATCCGAAAGGGTGAGCACGACCCGATCTGACTGGGTGACCATGAGCTGATGGCGTGACTCAATCCGAACCGTGGTGACGAGGAAAGCTGGACTCCGAACCAGATGAGGCCGATCCGATCTGATTCGATGGTGATGACCAATAACCCGAGATGCAAAGGTAGTCCAAATGGAAGTTAGAGCTCAGGATCCCGGAACCAGTTGGGAACCAATGAGTTCACTTCATGGTTGGACTTTGCTGCGGGATGCGTGCTAAGGAATTGTCGACGTTCATAACTTCGATTCACCACTAAGAATGAATGATGGGCTACTTATCAGTGCAGTAGGGTCATTGTGACCTGAGGGGCAAGGTGATGGTAGCAAGACTACGTTATCAGTGCAGTAGGGTCATCATGACCTGAGGGGCAAGGTGATGCGTAGTAAGACTATGAGCCAGCGCAGATGGGGTGAATAACTCCATGGGCAAGTGGACATAGTAAGGATTAGTAAGGCTATGAGCCAGTGCAGTGGGGTTCTTGTGACTCTATGGGGAAAAGTGGACATAGCAAATGATTAGTGGCTACGTTATCAGTGCAGTGAAGCCATTTATGACTTCATGGGGCAGAGTGATCGTAGCAAGGTATGTTGGGTGATCGAAGTGGTGAATATCGTATGCTTTACGCACTGAGTGAGAGATGTGAGGATGGATGCTATGTTTGATTGTTTGCCATCCCTATGACATGCACACCTCCCCCACCTCCGTATCTTTACACTGTTTGATATGGTACCTTAGAGTGTTGTACAGTATGTAGTGCTAACTCTTTGGTTGCAGGTCCAGGTTCAGGTATGTTTTAGTCTACCTGTTATTGTTCACTTTAGATGCTTATCGCTCATACCAGGCTTTATGTCTGACCCAGAGTTTTATGTCTCCTCTTATTACTCTGGGTGCTCACACGAGCAGACTAGAGACAGGTTAGCTGGTGATGCGCGAGTAGCTGATTCGGAGGCGGGCAGGAGGCTTCCACGTATGATATATATATATATATATATACACATTCTCCCTGTGTCGTTGGTGGTCGCTACTTGGGCATTAGTAGTGTACCTCCTTTATCTTACTTTTGCTTTGAGACAGTTTGAATGTTGTAATAAGCTGTATTTTGGATTTCCGCTGCTATGATGTTTAGTTCTGATTTTCAGCTTATGCACTGTCTCTCCTGTTTTATGTCAAGTATGTTATTATTATATTTTGTTCTATGCGCTGTGAGACATTCTACAGGTTCTTTGTATGTTCATTTCCTTCTTCCCTTTCCTTCTCACGACCCGTTCCGTGCTAACTGGACATGTGTACAGCGCACCTTTGGAGTAAATGTCGGTTGGTGCGGGGCGGGCCGTCACATGGGGTTTCAATCAATCAAACACATATTTTATTTGTGCAGTTGGGCGATGTGTAAAATTTATAGTCCCAATCTATGTCAGTCAAATAGGTGTATATAAACAAATCGTTCTGATTTGTAAATGAATATCTATTTATTCACATTCACGTTAAAAATTACATTTTTAACTATAAATAATTTATTTCAACACATGAACATACTTTCCATTCATTCCACATCACAATCAATTTTCACAACACATAAAATTAAACAAGTCGTCCATGGTCTGTGGACGACGGGTGTCGGGTGCTGCTAAGCACCGTCTGCATTCTAGTATATAATTTTAACTAGAAAACAAGAATTAAAGTGAGAAGTTCTCACCGAGGGTTCCACTCCGCCATTCTTTATTTTTGAACGGTTCGGACTTCGTTTTGACCTCAGTCTAATCCATCGTTATCTGTTTCACGCAGTTGATTATTAAAAACCAAATTTTTATACTGTTACTTCATAAATAAAAATCGTGTTTTTATTTCTTTAAAAATTATATTTTTATATTCTCTATTATATAAAAATCATATTTTTATTACTCTACAATTATAAAAATCATATTTTTATAATCTCTATTATATAAAAATCATATTTTATAATCTCTATTATATTTTCATACACATGATAAAATCCCATTTTTTACATCGCTACTTCATATATAAAAATAATATTTATATATATAAAAATCCTATTTCTATATGAATAAAAATCATATCTTTTATATTTTAAAAATCACTTCTTTTACAAAGCAAAAATCATTTCTTTTACAAAGCAAAAACCATTTCTTTTACAAAGCAAAAATCAAATTTTTATCTACTATTTACATAAATAAAAATCAGAACTTTTTCTATGTTATGTATATAATAAAAATACATCTTAATGCTAATGTAATACACAGGAAAAAAACTCAAATTTTATTTTGTAAATGAATAAAAATAAATCCAAAAGCTCACCGGGGGTACTGGGCGTCGGCGGAGGCTCGGGGGAGGAGCAGTGGGCGTTGCTGGTGGTGGTAGGGCCGGCGGCAGGTGCAGTGTGGTCAATTGGGGGTGGCGGTGGGTTTAATCGGAGCTAGGGCTCACGATTTTTGGGTATTGGGGCTAGGGGCTGAGCGTGGGAAGGAGGAGTAGATCGGAGTGGGTTTGGGGGAGGCGCCGTCGTTGGAGTGGGGACTGGCGTTGGGCGCGCGACGGGGATCGATCGCGAGGGTGTCCGCGTTTTTTTTATGATAATCGATTTGAACGATACGGGGGCTAAGGAGGTAAAGGGGGTTGACCACGGGGCTATTAGAGATTGGGTTTGACTTATTTTCTAGGGCTTTATAATTTTATTATATTATTATTATTTTATTCTCCCAAAAAGTTACTTACAGTTTCGATCTCAAAACGAGACCCACAGCGTGTCGTCCCTAGCTAATTACCCCCATTCCGAACACAATGGGATATGTTTCGCAAGCTGATTCGACTATTTCGATCAGTTTTCACTGAAATTAAAATATAAATCTATATATTCAATTTTAAACGTACATTTCAATTTACCGAGGCCACATACAGTCTCCAAAAATTCCAGAAAAATTATTTCTAGCTTCGTATTGACGATACGGTCCTAACAAAACTAATTTCATCAAATTTTGAGACCGTTTGAAAAATGGCCATTTTCTAGTCGATTGAAATTGACTGAAACTGTCAAAACACGTTTAACTTCGCCACGCTCACATATTGATTCAGAAAATTATGAATTTTGAAACCTAGCAATAATTTGACACCCCAGATCCAACAAAATTGGTTTCTTCGAAAACAGAGATCGTTTGCAAAATTTCCATTTTTAAGGGCTATATTTTCCATAGCGACTTTTCTGAATTATTAACTGGGCATAACTTTTAATTCCCGCTATGAAATTTCAATTTTTCGGATTCATTGGAAAGATATTTTCAAATAGATTCTAATATTTTTGGTTTCGCTAAAATCCGGTTTATTTTGAATCCTGTACACTCATTTGAATTTTGAAATCGAATTTTCGAACTACCGCGCCATTTTCAATTCCTTTTATAATTTAAAATAAATATTTATATTCTAACGACGATCTATATAAATATATATGTTCTAATTCTATTCAAAATAAATTTCTCGTCGTTATTATTTAAAATAATTCATTTTAAATACTCAAAATTCATCAAAATCGCCAAAATAAATTTTTTAAATTAGCTCGGATTTTCGGGTTAGCCACAAATAGTGAATAAACATGCTAATCACTCACCTTAGCCAAAAATAAATCTCAGATCTGAAACTCTAACTGATTTGGGTCGAATCCATATGTATTCCAGCAGCTTTATCTCAATTTTGATGCTAATCCGCCATAGTTTGATGTTGATTAGCTTAATATTGGATTAGAATGTGATTAGAAGGTGGAGGCCATTGCTAGGTTTGAAGAAATGAAAGTGGCGGCTAGAAAACTGAAATGAAATGGTTTCCTAACTCATTCCAGCCTCCCCATAACCCTAATCCCGAAATGGGTTATGGGCCCACGCACTAATTAGCCTATTAAGCCCGCTTAAGAAGTTTTTCACCATCCAAACCTTATTTTAGCAATATCTCCCAAGTGGTAAGTCTGTTTGTTTAATGGGACCATTCTACGGAAAGATAAATCATCATCTGAATCCAAGGGAAGTGGTTTCAGGTCAAAACTCCTTACCAATCAAAAGGTATAGGCGGAATAAAGTTTGCCAAGGGCAATACGGTCATTTAAAATTCGACAAAAATCGTGAACACGGGAAATGACCCAAATAGTCGTTCCCCAAAGTTATACGACCATACGACTTCATATGTGAATGAAATAAATATTCTACGATCCTTCGATGCGTAGAATGCGGGTCGTTACATCACAGATATAGGAAAATGAGTGTAAAAGAAGGAAGATGGCAAATCCAGCATCAGGGCATATAATAAAGCTAAATACACTGAAACGAAGGGTATGGATGCAGACCGAGACCAATGGTCCGGAAACCGAGAGCCGCCAAAGTCAACGTTATCAAAATCCGAGACCAAGCCACCAAGAGGCATATCATCAGAACCACTCCCAAAAGCTCAAGATTGATATTCCGAAGGCCAGAAAACATCAATGAAGACATTCTATAAGAAGAAAAGCGGACGAGACCTTTCCATCGAAACCAAAAGTCACAAGAGCGGCCAAAACCTTGTTAAAGCATCTGAAAGAGGCTTCTACTGGGCTCACAACAGAAGGGGGCCCAATTTACCTATAAGTATTACCCTAGAGGTCTCATTTTGGGGGACTTTTTCCTCATTCCTCATTCTTGCTCTCATTTCTAAGAGTGCTAAACCTAATTTGTAAATCAATTTGGGGATTTCTTATATAACCATCTCTATGAATAAAATCACCAAAGCCCTTAAAGTGGATGTAGGTTCAATCCGAACTGAACCACTATGAATCGTGTGTACTTTACTATTTTTCATTATCATATTATGTTCTACTATACTTTTGTATGAATTGTGCAATGCTTCACAACCTAGCCCTTTCAACGGGTACCTAACTACCTTATGCTTTCTCCGCAACAAAAGCCTTTTCGCACAAACCTTACCCTTAACCTTAAATAGTTAAAAAACCCTTCCGCAAGATTTTTAGCTTCCTAACTTGTAACTAGTTTATGAAACCCTTGTCCCAAGGTAACTGTTGGTCTTTAAGTCTTGAAAGTGTGATACTCACCCATTGAGGGAAGAATAACTAATCTTCGGGCTTGAGACCTTGATAACTAGGAAACAGTGAACTAACTCAAGCTTGTGGGTACTGAATAATCCCATATTCCCTGAGGTCCATTTCCTTAAACCTATTTTCGGTGTTGACGAAAAATATCGTTAACATAACCCAAAACATTTTTGGTTTCAAAATATGATGATATCATAATAGTGTCTATCAAACCACAAATAAATAATCGTCTAGCAACACGCTTGCTTCTCACACTTCACATATTTAGTTTAAAATCAAAAACAACAGGGCGCTTGTAACAAACCCGCATTTTTGACCTCGAAAATCGACACAAAACACCATGTCGAACATTCAAGCATCAAAAACATAAAAACGTTATTAGAAATAAATTAGAGGGTGAGATAAGAAAGAAAGAAATATTAGAATATAAGAAGAAGAAGAACTAACAACACAATACAGAGTCTTACATCGCAGCGGAACAAAATATAATATAGAAATAAATCTTTATAGAGAGCTTTAAATAAAACTTACAATCATCGGAGTACATCAAGATATCTGGACAGTTATAATACCCCGTCCTCATATACAACTCACAGCGGAATAACAATCATATATCATACGTCTGGACTTCTCCAGCTCGTCTCTTCGCAGCATCCGATAACCTGAACCTGTACAACCCGATCTAACCTGAGCATCACAAATGCAGGGTCAGTCTGGTGAACCAGAGTGAGAAAAACACAATAATTCTAAAATAGCATCCAACTTGATTTTAAAGTCGAAATCTTTTAGAAAGAAAAGGATAATCATAAGACCAAATCCACACATAAATACAAACGATTTTTACCTTACGATAACCCAAAACATTTTTGAAATCAATATCGTTTCTGATATTATAATAGTGTCTAAATACAAATAAATATCAATCTAGAGGAACGCTTGCATCTCACGCTCCACATACATAGTATACAATCAAAACCGCGGGCTCTTATTGGAGAATGGATTTCCCAGCAAGGTATAGGACCACCTTCCCGACAATGTACCTCTGGAGATGAATATGTTGGGATTCAACAAGAACATCTTGCAACCCAGGCTAAACATGACCGACCCCTCACTTCGCTTGAGAGTACCAAATATATCATTACCACGGTTGGGGGCCAGCCAACCGAACCGATAACATACATACAAAAATTTAAATGGGACAACCGAAGGCATTTGATTTCACCAGATCATGTAATGATATACCCTTTTGATGGGTGCGACCCACATAGCAATGCGACCTACCCGATTTTATGCCATTTCCTGGTTAATGAGGCTAGAGGTTAAGCTTATCCTTTAGAACAACACATCTTCATTCACTTTGAATGCCACATCGTTAAATCCATCAAATCACTAATTGACGTCCACAAAAATACTCTGAGTGTTATCTTTCCACAACAGAAGTACATTTGTAAAAATCAATGTACACGATTCTTAGGAAGTATTCTGTCAGACATTCATCCATACAAGTCATTCAGGAACAAGATGAACCGAAGGAACCCTCCTACCACATCCTATATAGGTATCACCCCAAGGATCAGTAGCGAGTAGTCCTTGCAATCCGTAGATTCCAATCACGACAGAATCACTGCCGAAATATCTCCGCCCGCCAAAACCAGAGAAATTAAACTAGTGGTTCTTCCGTTTATGAAGATCCACGGTCTTCAATGCTCCATAGTCAATTAACATCTTCCACACATTTGCTGGTTGGAATGGTTTTTGAATATAAGTCGATACGGTCTTTTCATGCCGACAATCGTAATATTTGGCCAGATTTGATAGTCGGTTACTTAACTATCAAATAAATAATCATGTGAATGAAATGAGTTTCCTGGTTTAGTACACGACATTACTTGGCCTCTTTAATTAAACATCTATTAATTATATTCTTTAAATCCTCCAATATTTGGAATTTATCTTTTACTTTTTATTATAAATAATAATATTCTTAAAAATCATTTCATTCACTGATAAACGTTTCGAACACATCTTTTAATATTATTTACGGAAATCATAACTTATGTTTCCCTCAATTGCTCCCGTTCATAAACTAATACCATTCTTGGATAATCGTGAAGTTGTTTAAGTTGGGGTATTTTATTTACCTCTCAGACCTTGACCAGTCAACATTCATATCTTTAGAATAGATAGAAGTTTATTTACCACATGTTTCCTTATTTGAATACCAACAACATTTAATTATTTAATTATTAAATAAACTATTATTTTACTTCTCTATTAATCTTTGATAATCCTCTCTAATATTATACTCGAGTTTTGATTCCATTATAAATAGAATCCTTTATGAAATTTCCTCCACATCTCTTCAAAAATATTCTTCAACCTATTTGCAACAACAATACTATATTAGTTTTTAAATCATATATAACTGTCTTTAACCATTCTAATATAAATATTCTTTCAAATCTTATGTAAATATCTTTATAATCTTACCTTTATATCTTTTACAACTATTATACCGACATCTCTTACGAATCCTTATGTTTATTTGGATCAAAGCAATCCAACTTACCATCTGTAACTAATGTTACAGATTTCATTTCAAAATCTTTTATTTTCATTATTTATACTCTTTTCAAATCATTACGACAACTTATGCATTGTCAAAAATCCCATAGCGATCTTTTTAAGAGTCTGCTGCTATAAATCAAATAGTTCAATTTATTATTTGTAACAATTGTTACACATTCATTTTTCAAAGCTCTTACTTATTTACAAATTCCATTTATAAATTATTATCGACAACTAATATTTCTATTTGATTTCCAAACTCTTAACTTCCATTTACAAAATTGTTTGTAAATTATTTACGACATCTTATTATTCATTGCCATTTCTGAAATCTTTACCTTAGCTTATATTCTCGCCTTTGCTTAATATTCGGAACTTCGGAATATCACATCTCGATCCTCGGAATAAATCTCACTTTGTTAACCATTCCGAACTTCGGAATATCACATTTCGGACCTCGGAATACCCCTTACTTAACCATTTCATACCATTTCCCCACTTCTCAATTTCCATTTCTAATTTCAAATATTAAATAAATATTTAATTCAAGCTATTATATTTGCTTAAAAATCCTTTTATAACTCCGTTATAAAACTCGGTTTTAATGTAAAATCCATTAACTCCTTTCACATTTCAATTCGATTTCATTTCAACTTTGATCACTTTTTTAAATGAATTTAAGAAGTAATCTCCTAAATTATTATTACTTAAAATTATAATTTACTTCAATCATTAACTACAGTAGCAGTAGTTAATTTCTTAATTAACTAAAATAAATAATAAGTTTCTTTTTAAAGTCTTATTAAAACTAAAACAATTATTCATTAAACTATTTTATTAAATTAATTCAAACAAATTAATTTAATAATTATTCTCAGTTAAAAATAATTGATTTGGTCAACTCAATAAATGATTAATTCGTTAACCAATTTCAATTGGTCATTCCTTTAAATTAATTAATATTATTAATTAATTTAAATAATTTCATTTATTTGTTTCTTAATAGAAACAACTATCCAACACTTAACCATTAGGTTAATTTTATACTCTCTTGCTTATAAATTTGGTTAACATCATAATTTACTTCATAAAATCAATTTATAATTAGTAATATTTATTTCCTTTTTATGTACTTTTATTCGAAATAATATATTTCAAAAACTATCTTCAGTTATAAAATAAATTTTATAACTTTCTTCTATCGGTTTACCTAATGGTAAATCAATATGTAGAAAATGATTGATTTATAGGCCATATACTGCCAATTATTAAACTAATATTACCCACTGGTTTAAACAAAACGAACATTGAATTTCAGGTCAACGATCAACAACCAAATCAATCATCCAATCAGAACAGTTCATATAATGATAATATGAAAATAAATATCATTAAATATATTTGAGGAATCCCATTGGATCCCTCCAACTTGTTCTTCCCTGCATTCAAATGGGTTATCTCACATAATATTGTTCAATTCAACTGATTATTCTATAACAGTAAATAACATCTATTTAACATCCACAAACAAACAATTCATCCAATTCAAACAGTTCATGAAATTAAACACGTTTATATAATAAACGTGACCAATAAGGTAAGTTATCTTCATTGGATCCAATCGTTAGAATAAGGATTTGGTTTTTCACTGATATTAAACAACGTTTAATTTCAGAAATTCAACCAATTATGCATATATAATAAACAAACAGTCAACCATTAGCAACATAACACACAATTATAAAACCCGACTTATATAAAATATAAGTGGGGAATACTAAGTGAGTTTAACTCACTTTGATTTCATTTATTTCTGAAGCGGTCCTGTTACAGTTAAATTAAACGGTCGTTTAATTTAACTGTAATTCCCAAAAATTTCCGTCTCTGTCCAGAACAGTTCTGTGATGCTGAGCTCATCGCCACAACTGCAACGTAACTGGTTTGGTTCCATTCTAAAAATATATGTGGGAGTTATTAATATTTTAATTTCATGATTTAATTAATATTAAATCAACTTATTAATTAAATATTAAATAATCTAATTATATTTTAATTATCTAGATTAGTCAAAAATAAAGGCTGACTATAGGTTCTTTCTTTCCACAGTTGTGTTTTGTTCCCTACCGTTCCGACATCTGGTTGAGTCACCTGCAACAGACTCACGTCCTATATAAGATTTAATTATAATTAACAAATCTTGTTAAACTATTTTATATTAAACTCTAAGTCAATTACCCTTAAATAATTCAGCCAATAAGAAACTTCTCCAGGCCAAACTACCCTCAGTTAATAATTATTTGGCTCCGATTCTTCCTCTACCTCAACAGGCGCCTGCACAAATTTGTGTGCAGTCTACATAGAAGTTTTAATAATCCTTTAATTAATTTCAAACTAGACTAATCACTTGCAAAAACTAATTACACTTGTTCAAAGAAATTCGGGCCAACTGTTGCATCTTCCTTCTCGTGTTCAGTTGCTATAAATTATGGTTGCTATCCCAGAATTTTCGCCCCAAGCTTGCCAATCTTATACAATTAACATAAATCGATAATTAAATAGGTTTATATTATAATTAATTAATTTAATTATACTCGATTTAGTGTAAATCATATACTTAAGAAAACGGCTTTCTTCCTCTAGGCTATTACAGTTCCGTTCGAAATGCCCAAAGTTCCTGCGCCTGGATAAAAATACAACGATAATTTTAATAATCTATAACTAAATTAATTACTTTAAATTCAAATGTTAGGGTTAATTATTTTTACATCAATCGGTGCTTCTCGTTTTTGCTATTTGGACCCACGCACGGAAAATCCAACCGCCGTCGCGTCGAAAGTTGATCGGACTCCGATCTGGTGCTACCCACCGCCGCAGCTCAATGGCCTGAACTACCGTCCAAAGCAGTTTCCAGCTCGGTCTCCTCCGCCGCTTGCAATTCCACTTTGACCGTCGCGCGTTGTTGTTTAAATCTCGGTCGCCTCAGGTCACAAGACACCATCATCGCCGGTCAAACTGTCGACCGTGCTAAGCTTGACGAACTTGCAGTCGAATCTTTATTGAAATGATGAATGATTTGGGAATATATATTTGGGAAGGGCGGAAGTTTCTGGCCATTCTTCTTTTAAGTGGCAGCCACAATGTATGTTTACCATGCAAGGAACATTGACTGCAAATTAGGTTAACGCTATGTAGAATGGGTATATATAGCTTGAATATTATTATTTTATTTTCACCAAACTTAGCAATGAAGTATTGTTTTAAAATTGACACAAACAACTTATGTTTTTTTTGATAAAAATACTAATCTTAGCATAAAAAAATATTTTTGACCCAATGGGGCAGGTTTCGTCGAATTCCGAGGTCGTTTGTGAAAAGTCCTTTATAATTATCGATGAAAAATCAAATGTTTAAAATTCCTATAATTTCAAAAAAAATAAAAAAAAATTGAAACCTTGACATTCTACTAGACCTTTTCCTTACAGATCCAATGAAACTTGTTTCGTTAAATTTGGAGTCCATTTGGCCAGTCCGTTTTGGCACCGAAGTCACATACGACACCGGTTTGCCATGAAATTTGATTTTCTAACAATAATTCGACGATACGGTTCCAATGAAACTAATTTCATCAAAAACCGAAACCATTTGTAAAAATGAATATTTTTAACGCTTATATAATATTAATAAAATATTAATTAAATTTCCAAATAATCCAATAAAATAATAATAAATTATTTTTATCATACATATCCAAACAGAATATATACACAACTTCAAATATAAATTATACAACTCAATATCGTCAATTTCGAGTTTACCGCTATCCAATTTATATTAAAAATCCTTATTTATTAATTAATAAACGTTATATTTTAATAACGATTTCCATAGCGACTATTTTAAAATTTGAATCGGACATAACTAACAATCTATAACACGAAATCTAGATTTTTCTCTTTTATTAGAAAGTTATATTCGACAAGATTCTAATGTTTCTTGTTTCACAGAAATCCGGCTTGTATCAGATCTTATATACTCAATTAAAGTTCAAAACTCCATATTAGAAACTGTCGCGCCATTTCGAGCTCGATTTATAATTATATATAAATCAATGTTCAATTTCGTTTTAAATAAATGAATTCAATATTAAAATTCGTTAATATTCCAAATATAATATTTAAAATAATAAATTAAATTAAATATTAGACCACTGAAAATACGGGACATTACAACGCTTATTGGAGATTGGATTTCCAACATGACAAAGTATGGGACCACCTTCCGATCAGTGTACTTTAGAGAGGATACACTGGGGTTCAACAAGAACATTTTGCAACCCGGCCACACATTACTGGCCACTCATTCAACTTGAGTGTATCGAGCATATTATCACCCACGGTTCTAATCAGCAGCCGTTACTGAAAGCATACAACAACGATAAAATAAGAAGAAAATGAAATTTCCCTAGATCAGGTGATAATATCCCTAATAGGAAATGGCCTACTTACTCATATTGCATGCCTGATTTCTATCATTTCCCGGTTGATAAGGCATGTGGTCATAATTACCTTTCAGAACAACACATTCTAACTTTGAATGTCACATTGTTAGATCCGTCAAATCACTAATTGACGTCCATACATACACTCTGGGTGGCCATTAAACTTGGTATATTTGTAAAAATATATGTATGTGAGTTTTCAGGAAAAATCCTGTCATACATCCGTCCATACAAGTTCGTTCTGGGACTGAACGAAACTAAAGACACCGTAGAACAAGAGGTTTATAGCCACAAGTTTAATCTTGGTAATTAACCTGAGACATAAGCGAGTTATCCTCTCTATTTGAAGATTAATGTCTTCAATCGTTCCATAAGATACCTGCAAATGTTAGTTCATCAAACGCAAAGTTGGTTTGAAGTAGTTTTGGGTTTAGTTCCCATCCGGTCTCTTCGAACTAACACACTAATAGTCGAAAATGAACATACTATTGATAGTTGGGTTTTAATTATCTAATTAAAACGTAGTACAATCAAGCACATCAACAGATCATGCCCCTTTATAAACCTCGTTTATACTACTCGAATTGATTTTCAAATCCTTCTATATAAATTCATTATAGCATCTTATAATAGCTCAATTTGGATTTTATAACTAAATCCATTTCAGAATATTTCCTTTGCATCTTTATAAATCTTTTTCCATTAAATCATTTACCTAATCCAAATATTAAATAAAAAATTTATTTTAAACTATAACATTAGTTTAAAATCTCTTTTATAAACTCAGATTTTATTTCACTTCATACCTCTTTGTCATGTTCAATTAAGTCTTCTTTCAAACTGAATTACTTCTTAATTGAATTTCAATTAAAAAGTAATCACTTAAATTGTTATTAATTAAAAATAATAAGTAACTTCAGTATATGTAGTTAACTTGTTGATTAACTAAAAATAGAATAATTAATTACTTTAAATAATTATTATAATAATTAACTTTATTAAAAAATGAACAATTCAATAATTACTTTAAACACAACTATTTAACAGATTAATTAACTTTTTAAGAACATTTATTAAGTTTGAATACCTATTCGTCAAAACCATTTCTATTAGATTAATTTTAAACAAATTAATCTAATAACCAATTTCAATTCAAAACAGTCAAGGTGGTCAACTTAACTTGTTAATTGATTCTAACTAATTCCTTCTCTGGAATTAATTAATAATATAATTAATATAAAAATAATCACTTAATTGTTCATAAGAACAATTATTTTAAATTAGTAACCCGTAGATTAATTCCAGGTTTATTTACTTATAAACTTATTTTAAAGTGTACAAATTTGCTACAAAATATTATTTTCTACTACTTTAACAAAATACATTGTTTTATTTGTGTAACTTCTTTTTCTATAACTTATATAGTATATAAGTTAAAAATCTTTCTTTAGTTATAAAATATAAATTTTATAACTTTTACCACGTCAATTCGCCTAAAGACAAAATCGACGTTTTCTAAAAATGGATTTCAGGCCATACACTGCCAATCACTTAATTAATACTGTATATTGATTAAAACATATCAATGTTGAATACAATTCAACCAATCATCATCCAATTCAAATAGTCAACATTGAAACAGGATTTTGTTTTACCAGAGATAAACAATTCATATATAAATATATGAAACAAGTAACATACAATTATTTAAGGAATCTGGTTGGATCCCACCAACCTATTCTTCCCTGCATCACAGAACATTATTTTATAAACACATATGAAATAGAAATTCTATTCTAAATCATTTAATTGACAAGATATAAATTATGATAATTAACGATTAAACAACGAACATCCAAAACAATCAACAACCAATAAATCATCCAATTCATCCAATCACACAATTTATGCTAAAACGATAAATTATAATAATACGAACTTAACACATCATAGTATTTCAGAAAGCATGAGAGTTAACTCACATTTAATCTTGTTCGACAATTCTGCGTTGTTTTATATAGTTTGAAACAACCATTTGAAACTGCATAAATTCCAAGCTGCTCCGAATTATTCCATTCCCGCTTGTCCGCGTAGGCTTCTCGATTACAAACCCAACGATCCTTGTTTCGTCCAATTCTGTTCACAAATGATAAAGTTATACAATTTAGAACGTTTATCTTAAATTAAAATTATATATATTCGCTAATCACTTCATTAATTTATAATTACCATCATTAGCCCTAAGCTAAACATGTCCCCTTTGTCCTTTATTTCCAGGCATCGAACCAAAATTCTCACTGTCTATTCACCCACCGCCATCGCTAGAGTACACCATAGCCGCCCCTGACCATCACCGGCCTTGTCACATCGCCAGCCTCCATCGACTCGAGCGCCACTTTCCCCAACGCTTTAGTTTGCTAGAAAAAATGTGAAACCCGAAATCCATATAACCACCTATTTCAGCCTCCTCCTCTGATCACCATCCACAAGTAGACTACCGCCAGGCGCTGCTCCATCCTCCACCGCTCCTTTTCTCTTCATACTTCACCACCAAAGATCAACCAGCGACGTCGAAATCTCTAAGAAAACAAAGACAGCCTACGCTGCTATGGTGAACTTTGAAACCCAATTCCTCCTCCCTCAGTGAAACGTCCCGAACTTCCCGGCCGGTCTATATCGAACAAGAAGACGGATTGCTTTCAGAACACGACACATTAGAACACAAAACAAGAGAACATTTCATTGCTATCACAATAATTTACATCATAGTACAAGATATCAGAGTATAAATAAATAATATACAACGGAAAATATCAGAGATTAATAAATTATAAAACAACGAAAAATATCAGAGATTAATAAATTATAAAATAGAGGAAAATAAAATACATAAATATAATGTGCAGTAGAAAAACATCAACCAACACAGCTGAAAGAAATACATGGATACAAAGCATTCTAGAGTATAGCTCTAGCCGTAAACCAGGATACTGTGAAAAGAAATATCTGCAAAACCGAAACTACTAGCTGTCCGTGTGGAAAATATGGACACCCAGAGTTTAGGTGAAAATAATAAACTCCAGGTCAGTCATGGGACTGGTGTGAGAGCTAAAATAGTTATTAACTTTATATTAATGTTGGGTAAATCAAGGGACACTCGCCATAAATGGCCTACTGCAATAGAAAAAAATGTTGGCATAGGTCTTTGGCAACATTTTTCGAGTGATACAATTTTTACCGTTGCTGCAAACCTCAAAGGCAACATTTTGACTATCTACGACAACATAACAAATATTGTCACAATAGACCCCTATTTAGGTCTGTAGCAACACCTTTGGTGTCTGTAGTAACATTCCAAAAATGTTGCTATAGATATTTATATTAATTTTTTTTAAAATTATATAATATAATAAAAATGAGAGTTAAATGCTACTACACAGAATTAAATATTCAAACAGTATTTTTATTCAAATAAATAGTTTATTTCAACATTTGAAATAGTACATATTTGTAATGATTCGGATTTCACTCAGACCAAATCGATCGCTAAATCGACTAAGGCCGTCAAAAACCCGAATACGCTAACTTTGGGCATGCAACACATCAGAACAAATAACAGAAGACTTTTATAAACATTTCGTTAATGTTACATCAGAGTACAGAATATCAGAGTACATCGAAATATAATACAGCGGAAGGTTAATTTACAATAATTTTAATACAACGCAGCGGAAGACTATCAATGCTCTGGACACAGCTTTAAGCTTCGATCCAGAATCCTGCTCAATATATCTGCAAAATAAGCTACTCGACTTCCCGTGTGGAAAATATGGGCACCCGAGTTTGCAAGTGAAACAAACTACAGGTCAGTCATGGGACTGGTATGAGAAATCTTACTTAACCTATTTAATAATAAGGCTAATCACAGGACCACGCCGCTAACGCGGAACGGGTTTACTCCATTAGATTGCCAGTGCATATACTACTACCATAAATAAAGATATGGATCTACAATGCATTAAATACCATGCAATTCCTTAATCTACCCATTTAGGCTTATTCCCTAAACTTAGATTTCAAAATCCAATTCACTTTACAGAAATTATTTCTTTGGACTTTATTTCCCGATTTCTTTTGTTTCAAATCATTTGAAATACATATCTAGCTTTTATAATAAAGTTGATTTCACTTCAGGATTTGAAAACAAAACATTTGGAAATATGAATTCCAAAATGTAACAAAACATACAAAACAAGTATGCAAACCGAATATCGGTCATGTTCCCTCAGGATCGGGCAGTACGCACCCTAACCGAACCAATATATATATATATATATATATGTGTGTGTGTGTGTGTGTGTGCGTGCGCGCGCCTAACGGCTACACTGACAATTGCACCATCCCACCAATTGGGGAAGACATGCACGTCCTCACACTGTTAGTCAATTTCGGGTCACCCGCATCTTCAGCCACATACTTGCTAAATCATTTTATATCCTGAAGTAGGGAAAATCATTTCACAACATAATCACAAGTATAATCAAATCTATATAGATTTCTACTTTCAAATCATTTCGAAATCATCAGGTGTAGTCCTCGAAATCCTTTCTGTTTTATAAAACATTTTATAAAACGTTCCCTGTCCAAAATTGGGAATACTATTCGTTTTACTTAAGAAAACACTTTTCAAAATCATTCATTAATTTTGAAATAAACAACATCGCTAACCACCTTATAGTCAAATCGTGAAGTGTTTCACAAGGTGTTAGCATACATATATTTTCCCCAACCCAATGCTAAATGTAAAAACATATTTTGCTCATAAACTGGTCGAGAACAATCAAACATTCAGTCAATCACAATCCATATCAATAACCAAATATATTTGGTTCAATCACATTTCATGTTACAATAAAAGAGTATTTTATTGTCTACACATTTTCTACATTCCCTATGTATACAATAAAAAGATATTTTATTTTCTATACAATTTCTACATTTCATATGCATACAATAAAAGAATATTTTATTGTTCACACATTTCTACATTAACAAATGTAATTTCTTATGTTAACATATTTTATCAAATGATACATCTTTTAATGATTCATTTTACATTAACAAATGTAATTTCTCATGTTAACATATTTTATCAAACGATACATCTTTTAATGATTCATTTTACATTAACAAATGTAGTTTCTTATGTTAACATATTTTAGTAAACGATACATTTTTTTAATGATTCATTCTTTACATTCAATAAAAATGTAAATTTTCTATGTTGAACTTTTCTATTTCAAATAATGATCATTCCTCATTACTTCTTACATACAATAAAAATCTAAATTTTTATTGTTAAACATTTTCATTTCAAATAAATGATCATTTTTCATATTTTTTATATTCGATAAAAATGTGAATTTTTATTGTTAAACTTTTCTATATATACAATAAAAATGTGAATTTTATCGTTAACATATTTTCATATCAAACAAATGAACATTTTTAATCTTTTCTACATATACGGTAAAAATGTAAATTTTATCGTTAACATAATTTCATATCAAATAAATGAACATTTTTAATCTTTTCTACATATACGATAAAATGTAAATTTTATCGTTAGCATAATTTAACAATTCTAATCTGTTAAACATGACAATTATAATTTAACAATTCTAATTTGTTAAACATCACAATTATAATTTAACAATTCTAATTTGTTAAACATCACAATTATAATTTAACAATTCTAGTTTGTTTAACAAAATGGATAAAAGTGATATTTCATATTGTTAACAATTCTGACTTTAACAAAATGAACAAAAGTGATATTTTTGTTGTAACACAAACTTATTTAACAAAGATGTTATTTTTGTTTTAACTCAAATCTATTTAACCAAAATGTAATCTTGGTTTTCAACCATCATATTTTGACAAAATGTAAATCTTTGTTTCAACGAATATATTTTGACAAAAATGAATATTTTTGTTTCAACTAAACTATTTGACAAAAATGAATATCTTTGTTTCACAATTATATTTTTACAAAAATGTATATTTTGTTTCAACTAATATGTTTTGACAAAAATGTACATTTTTGTTCAACAATTCTAATTTGACAAAAATGTATGTTTTTGTTCAACAATTCTAATTTGAAAAAAATGATGATTTTTTTTAACACAATTCTAATTAACAAATATGTTAATTTTTGATCCAACTAATCTAATCAACAAAAATGATAATTTTGTTTAACTATTTTTCTAATTAATACAATTGTTGATTTTTGAATCAACAAATCTAATCAACACAAAAGGATAATTTTGTTCAACTATTTTTCTAATTAACACAATTGTAAATTTTGAATCAACAAATCTAATAAACACCACATGATGATTTTGTTTAACTTTTTCTAATTAACACAATTGTTAATTTTGAATCAAAAAATCTAATAAACACCACATGATGATTTTGTTTAACTTTTTCTAACTAACAAAATTGTGTTAATTTTGAATTCAACTGACCTAATGAACAAAATGATAATTTTGTTTAATCCCGTTTCTCTAATTAACACAAATGTTAATCTTTTACAGATCTGCAGAACACACCAAACACAGATCAAATCACGTACGACAATCAGAAGGATATTAAAGCGTATGAGTAAAACTTCAATTATGATTAACAAATTTTAATTGTACAATAAAAAGAATAGAATTTCTCACATCGATTTTACTTCTCCTTAAATTGTAGATAGCCCCAATTCAGTCCGAACTTGATCCATTGCGAAGATATCATCATCACGGTTGCAACGCTTCAGATTTCACGAAATTCTGATAAGTATTGAATGAGTTATTACCATTTTAAGTTAGTGATTTTTAATAAACTAATTAATTATTAATAAAAAAACAATTACATTCCATACAAAAGTCAACGGCCGCTCATCCTTCTGTTACTCATCGTTTTGCCTGGACTGCAAGAACCCATTGTCGCGATTTAGGTATAGGAATTTCCACCATCACATACGACCGTAGCTCGATCAAAGCTTGCCACAAGAACCGTCATTCTTCACACCACCAACGCCGACCACCTCAGCCAATTCGAACTCCCCTTCCGCCTGTAACTCCACCACAAACTGATGCCCTTCCAGCCTCAAAATCCACCACTACGGTTGATAACATCTGATCTCCTCCGTTCAATCTTTAGATCTCGTTAACCTCTTTGATTTTGGTTTAATAAATTCGGTTTAATTCTGTATATCGAGAGAGAGAAAGAGGGTGAAAGTAATGAGCGATATCGGCCATCAAAGATGAGGGTGGCGGCTGTTCTTAGAGTAGGCTAGGGTTTTGGAAATAGGTTATTTATAATAATTTAATATTTAATGTTCTAATTTACTAAAAATCCATTAATCCCTGGTAACTCCAATTCCATCCCAACAAAAGTTGTTCCTACCTAATTTCCCCCGTTCCGGAACCAATGGGCTAGGTCCCGTCAGCCAAAACAATCGTTTTCAGCCTGTTTTATTTAATTTAAAATTTAAATCATTTATTTATTTAATTCCATCGTACTTTTAAATTTACCGGGGCACATACGGACTTCGAAAATTCCCGAAAAATAAATCTAGCTGATGATACGGTCCTAATAAAATTAATTTCGTTGAATTTGGAGACTGTTTGAAAAATGGCCATTTTCTGGTCGATCGAAATTGACAAAACACATTTTCCTTTGCCACGCTCACACATAAATTCCAAAAATTATGAAAATTGGAATCTAGCAATAAATTGACATTATGGATCCAACCAAAGTGGTTTCGTCGAAAACGGAGGTCGTTTGCAAAACGGCTATTTAAACGGGTTATATATTATATTAAATTCTACAGCGACTATTCTGAATATTCAACTGGCCATAACTTTTATTCCCGCTATGAAATTTCAATTTTTCGGATTCGTTGGAAAGATATTTTTAAATAGATTTAAATATTTTTGGTTTCACTAAAATCCGATTTATTTTGCATCTTGTACATTCAGTCAAAGTTCGAATTCAAATTTTCAAACTACCGCGGTATTTCTAACTCCTTTTAAAATTAAAATAAATATATTCTTTCACACTTGAATTTAAATAAAATTTTAAATCGTTATTATTTAAAATAAATTAATTTAAATATTAAAAATCCATTAAAACTTCTCAAATAAAATTTTTAAATTGGTTACAAAATTCCGGGTTGTTACAATATTTCTAACTCCACCATTTACAATTCACTGTTAATAACATAGTCAGTCACATACACAAATATTCCTCACAACATCACTCAATTCACTCATTACATATGCAGTTTCAATTTATACAGACACTAACAATGACAAATATATGTCGACCCGAAGTGTTGAAATCATATGATCATTGAACTGCATTATAAATTGCGTTATGTCACAGTATTATAATTTTATTACACTGCGTAACATACTGAGATGAGTTCTGGTCTCCTGAAAACAACGTGATCTATGGATTACAACATACTAAGTGAATGACAAATACTTGTTCACGAAATTGTGTTGAACACAAAACTGTTTTGAAGGTCACAAAATACTTGTTCATGTGTTATTTCTTGCCTTTTAGCATAAAGAATCTCAGTCTATCTCTATCAGCACAGCTCCACGGTGCAAGACAAAAATTTGGCATAATCATCCTCTCACTTCTCTAACATTTTATTCGAGGAATTGTCTTTGACAGCCATCTTCTAGCAACCGAAGGCCAACATATCAGGTTACAACATATATCGGAAAATCGCATATTAGGCTACAACATCGCAACTGAAGGGACCAATTCACAACCAAATCGGAGCTACAAATCTAATTTCAGAAATTTAATTCCAAAAAACCTAATTTAAGTCGAGTCATTCATTACGAAATTAAATTCCAGAAAGTTTGAATATTTCAAAATCGACAAAATCAAAGCTACAAATCACAACCAAATCTAATGTTGAAATCAGATATTATATAGGGATTCGTAACCCTATAAATTCAGATGAATCCATCACATGAAAAGGTGGGATTGAAATCGAAAGGAAAAACAACAACTAAAGTAAAAAGGGGAAAATCACATACTAATTTCAGAGATCGGTTTCGTCTCAACAAGACCAGGATCGAAGATTATCGGAGCACCAACAGCATTCAGAAATCGATGACGAGAGGATCAGTTGTAATTCGAAGCAATCAGAGGATCATGTCGAAATAAAGAAGCTAAAGTCATGATTTTTTGAAGAGGGAAAAACCTTAGTTTTCGATCGACCATAAAAGTGGAAATCGATTGTATTTTTCTCAAGTGAAAATAGCGTAAATTATGTTCCAGCAGAAAAATGAAAATTTGTGGTTAAGAAGTTGAGGCGATGAAGGAAAATCAGAATAACGTAGATCAGTAATGTGGACCGTTGGATCGTGTTGATGCGGATCGCCACGTAGGATATGGAAAGGTCTACTATAGCAACATTGTATGAAATGTTGCATCGTGTTACACTTGTTTATCTAGAGAAACACATTTTTATGGCTAAGGTAACGCCAAAAATAAACGTTGCAGTAGCACCAAAATAGTATAACTATCGTCACATTTTGGCTGGCAACACCTTGCAAATTCGTTGCATTAGGCCTTTTATGGCGTAGTAGGACCACTCCGTATAACACGGAACAGGTTTTCTCCCAAGAATACCATAAAACAAACAATGCAACGCTAAAAAGAAAAATGAAGCTATTATAAGACTCAGGTCCCATCACACAATGCAATGCAAGCCGGAGGATAGAGTTCTACCTAATAATTGCCAAACATGCTTGATACATGAAATGTATCTTTTTTTATCATTAATGCATACTGCAGAAATCAATTTCAAATATAAATGTATCAGTCTTAGAGGACATAGTACCCCATCCTACTATGTCGCCATATAGGTTTACAACTGGAATCGAAAGTCGCATATTGAAAATTGGATTCCATCTATGAACCGAGGCAAGGGATGTTCCTCATCTGATTTGAGACAATCTAGCACCATGCCTTAGGACCTAGACTCAGGTGAGCCCTTAGAGTGGCAGAGCCGGTTAGCCGTCGCTGATTCGGGTTGTGAAACACCCCATCTCCGTTAAGGTCACTCGCAAAGGGAATGCCTTAACTTCGATGGAGCATTTTTGGTAAAAGATGCAGATAAATTACAAGACAGACAAATAAAGCAACGGAAAATAAAGTCATTTTATAAACAATATGGTTCAGTCAAGCTTTTACAACAGTTGTCTCAATCATACTTAAAAGTAATACATAGAACTTCTGTCTTGATCTAAAAACTTCCAAATATAAAAGAAGCACAAAAACAACAATGATATTCCCCAATAAAGCATGAACCAGCCATAGCAGTGGAAGAGAGAGTCCAAAGCAATACATCGACTATCTTCGAGCTTGGAAATAAAACTGAGCTAAGTGGTAACATTTCCTCCCAGTGAACCTGGGGGGGGGGGGGGACAGAAGAAAAGAGGTGAAACAAAACTAGGTCAGACATAAGTCTAGTAAGTCCAGTGACTTTCAGCATATAAACAGGCAAAAGCATCTTGACATGAATAAACTGAATATAAGACAATACTGTGATAACATGGATAACAAGATAACATAGGATAAGCATAAGGTATGATAAGGCAAGATAAACTGAATGCGCTTCTACTCTTTCTCTGCTTTGCTACTACCTTGTTATTCTGATTTCTATATTTCTGCACCACCTAACTAGTGTCCCAACTAGTAATCCATATAAAATGATAACGTGATCCCAATCCCCGTAATTGTGGTAGCCTTCAGGTGTACATTATCGTGAGGATTCCACCTCAATCTACCTAATTGCCATGAACATGTCAGATGTACCCTTACTACCCTATCGATCGGCTCTTTACTTGCATTAATGTTCCATGTGTCTGTCAATCGGCCCTCTCTTGCGTGTAGATACCCCGTGCTAGTCCCACCATAAGGTGTATCAATCCTTATGATAGCAACCCGATACAATTCAAGATGCACATTTTATAACTACTGGTACCCAGTGCCTGCTTTTCCCCACTCCGAAGTACGTGCATGCCCGTAAATCGTCGGAACCTACACTGACGTACTCCCTGCCGTTGCTTTGACCGCTTACAATCAGCCTAGTAATCGTGCCCCACCCTGCCTAGTTCAGGGTACCATGATACATCTATGTGGGTTACTGCTGAAATGGGTCCCCGTTACTAGGGTTTCCTACTGGTTAAGTTTGTGGGCCTATATTTACTAATATTACCCACCAACCCGGTATGTACTTAACCCTCCCACTGATTCAAGCATGTTTATTTAACGGTTAAGTTTTGTGGGCCTATATGTACTAATATTACCCACCTACACGAGATGTACTTAACCCTCCCATCGATTCAAGCATGTTTATTTAACGGTTAAGTTTTGTGGGCCTATATGTACTAATATTACCCACCAACCCGATATGTACTTAACCCTCTCGCACATTATGTCATATTGGTTAAGTGTTGTCCATTCATGTTAACTTGACCCACCCATTCATCATGTCATGTTGGTTAAGTGTTTCTTATTAACTTAACCCCGTTCGTTCATCAAGTTATATTGGTTAAGTGTTCTCTTGATAACTTAACTCCACGTGTTCATCATGTTGTATTGGTTAAGTGTCATCAATCAATTCAAGTTAACTTAAGCCACCTACTTGTCTTGTTACTTTGGTTAAGTGTTCCTTCTTGTGTCAACTTAACCGTACCACAAAATCAAGTTATATTAGTTAAGTGTTGCCCTCTTGTTTTAACTTAACCTTACCACAAATCAAGTTATATTGGTTAAGTGTTTCTTATTACTTAACCTACCCATTCATCATGCTATACTGGTTAAGTGTTCCTATGAACTTAACCTTAGTCATTTATATTGGTTAAGTGTTCCTATGAACTTAACCCTAGTTATTCATCTTGTTCATTAGCATTAATTGATTTATTAATGCACCAACCTCTCACATTAGATATGTGTTGTTGCGGTTACTGGATGTGCCGAGCGGTTCCGGGAAGTTTTACACCACAACTCAATCTAACCTCGGGTTTTTCTTGGGCATGATGCACTAACCTCTCACATTATATAGGTGTTGTTGTGGTTACTGGATGTGCCGGGTGGTTCTGAGTAGTTTTACACCACAACTCAATCTAACCTCGGGTTAGGCACATTTGTCTTTTCACTAATTTACATATTTATAATTATATGTAAATTATTAACAATTATTGTCAATTTCAGATTATGCCACATTTTCCATAAATGTCCAAGTCTAGATTTATATGCTAATTATCCCAACCAGCCATATTCCAATTCTCAAGTTATGCCCAACAAAGCTAATTGCAAGTTATGGCCCCCAAGTTCAATTTTGAGTTATTACTCAAAATAGGCTACACCTAATCTTCCCAAGTTTGTAATGATAGTCACGCCCCAATACCCCAATATACATTATTCTTTGGCATCTCAACCAATGATTATGCCCAATCTTGATTAATATCCTAATTTATAGTTTTGCGCCCAATCTAGATTAATATTCCAATTTACAGTTTGCGCCAAATCTAAATTTAATATTTCAATTTAGCCCAAGTTCGCAACAAAGACAAATTATGCCCCAAATCATAAGTTACAAAATTATGTTCCACCATCACCAAATAGACTATTCCCCATTACCCCCGCATTCCAATCGCACGTATAATAAGTTTCAGTCTAGATTCGAGGTTAATCTAGATTCATAAAATAAAGGGGACGAAAGAGGAACATAAACGAGAGTAGGCATAAAACAAGCATTAAAATGGTAGATTTGTCAAATATTTTGGACTTAAGAGGATTACAATCTGTTAGAGTTGGTGTATAACAAAGATAGATATGAAACAAACCAACAGAAATAACCTCATAGACATATAGATCTGATATAAATAACATCATGAACCTAAAAGGATTATATATCAGATGTCCAACAAAGACAGGCATGATTGAATAATAACTTCCTAGGCATGTAAATCATTGATTCAATAGAGAGATAGGAATTAATCTAAAAGATTTGTCCTATCATCAAGCATGGACTTAGATCCATTTCATTATATGCCAAAAATCACTATTAGGTGTTTAAGTCTTAAAATAACTTGAACTTACATGTTTACAGTTCAATTTCCGCCCCAAATCCCGAGTTATATGTCCAATATACTTTATGCCTCAAATCTCAGGTCGTATGTTCGATACACTTTATGTTTAGAATACAACATGTGTTATGTCCTCAAATCAGTTACAACTCAATTATGCCCAATTATACATAATTTAATACTTTTCCCAAATTTTAGCGCTGGTCATGTCCAAATCATATTATGTCCAATTTTATTTCCAACGTAAGTTCATCTCTTATGAGATCTGGCTCAGGCTCGCAGTAGCCTGATTATAAAACAAAAAGGGAAGAAGGAAAGAAGAGACAAAGAATGGACATAATATTATCAATGAGATAGATCCAAAGGATATAATAAGACAGATAGAAGTAGGCATAATCTCAGATCCAGATTTATTACAATGTCAGAATCACAATTAACTTTTATTTCTGAAAGTAACGTGAACTTACAAATTATAGAACGGTCTTGAATTATGGGATCTGTATTCTGAAACTGAATAGCTCTCCCTTGAAGTAGAATATTTGTTCTTCTAATTTAGATTTGATTCGATTCTTAGAAATAGTTGTTGAAGTCGTTGAATTAGCCTTTGAATCTCGACTTGAATTCTAACTTGATTCTACTTAAGCAGCATAACCCTGTCTTTGATTTATTTTGATATGAATTAGGGTAGAGTATAGGCGTAATGAAGTTGTGTAGAGAAAACTGTAGCCTTAGGGGTGTTTATATAGCATAGGGATCAATGAATCTGGTCAGAACGGGCGTCCAAATGCAGAAAAATGAATCTATCCTCGGATCTGGAAATAGGGGGGAGGTCGACCCCCAGGTCGACCCCCTGGTTGACCTGTGTGACCTAGGTCGACCCCCTGGTTGACCTGGGTCCTGGGCGGTAAATTTCCCACCCAGCCCGAGTGTGTGATTTGAATTTCGAATTTCAAACCTGAGCTGTTTTATTTAAATCTCTGAAACTTCTGAAGGTCATAACTTCTTCGTACGGAGTCCAATTTATGCAAACTTGGACTCTATCTCAAGCAGAATTCCGAGATGAACGCAATGGCATAACCCGTTTCCCTTAATTCTTCTCTTAAAAATTAAGTATACTTTAATTTGTTAGTTCAATATTCACAGAAAATACAGGGGTGTTACATTCTGCCCTCCTTAAAGGATTTCGTCCCCGAAATCTTCAAGTTAGGAAGAATGTATATCCTACCATCCAACAATCCATCTACTCAACCATCAAACACATGCATCCATTGTCCTTAAAAGGTTTCTAATGCCGTATGAACATATGCAGAGTGTGTGTATATGTTTCTTATCTAATGCAAAATCAGGTGGTCTACTTATCTAGTTGACCTCCTTAATGTGAATCATGAGAGTGTCATGCGTCCAATATGTATGCAAATATCCCTAATCATGTAAATACTATATGTGTGCATATTCACTCATCCATATGCAACATCCATATGATAACACATCAAGTTTCAATCCATATACAAATACATTCATATGCATATGCAATATGAAAGTGACTGAGCCGATCTAGTGCCTAATGTGTGTGTATATGCATCCACGAGCATCCACTAGCAACCACTTGCAACCACTTACAACCATCAATCATAACATGTTTCAAATACATGTTTACATCTATTGGCTTCTACCTAAGGATCGAAGATATGACCTAAAGGATATATTTGAAAGATAAAGACTAGCATGCGAATAAACATTACAGAAAAAGAGGAATCAAGGATATACCCTCAAAAAGGGTATGATGCGCGTATTTAGTCTTCAGTCTTCTAGGTTGCATCTTCTTGAGCTCCACTCCACTGTACCTTAAATTTAACTTCATGGTTGCGAGGCTTCTTGACCTCCATTTCCAAAACCCACTAGTAAAGATAGGACCTCGATCACTTACTATGCTAGAGGGTATCCAATGTAGTCGAACTTTCTTTCCAAGATAAACATAAGTTAACCATGATACCAAGTGTATATACTAAGATGATTAGAGGACTCTCTTCTACTTAGCTTATCCATCATGTCACAAATCTGAGGGTTGATATCTCTCACGCAAACCATCCTAGTCGAACTTGACATCCCTCAAGTACAAGCCCCAAAGGCCTAAACCAATATTAGACAAGCACCCAAGGAATACCTCCTCTGAATTTGGACGATCTATGTGAGATGATACTAGTAAAACAACCAAACAATTGAGCACTTAACCGACTTTGGCTATCCTCGCCAATCTTGCTCCAAAACTATCATTGATCGTATAACTGGCTTTGCATTGTCAACTATATATATGTGGAAGTATACCTCACGTTTTAGGGGACGAACCCCTAACCTTAATCAAAAAAATCTGCGTACTCATGGACTGATCCAACGTATCGAAAATCGTCGATAAATACATAAAGTGATTCTGGGTAACTAAGACAAACTGATCCCTTAGGATTGCACGAAATTTCGGGGGTATTCCCGAGGCAAGTCGAAAGTCTAACTACCCTTCTTTCACAATTACTAGCTAACCAATCCATGCCTAGAATCAACCCATAGCCCATGAAACCAAAAACATAAGTATCTCAAATCCTTACAAACCAAAGATAAATGAGCCAAACCACAAATTGGATTTGAGACAATAATGGGATCTTCTATTATACAGTACTAAGGTGCAGAGACTCAAGTATGGAAGCAGATATAAACGAATGTGAAGCGCTAAAATAAAAAAAGAGTACTAACAGGATGATCAAGAAGAAAAACTAAACTTTTTCAACAGAAACCTTACTACCTCTCTCTCGGGTACGCTGGCGGTGGGAGCATGCGCTCGCCCTCCTGAAAATCATGTTCTTTGTTCTTGCCCTTGTCCTTAATTATATGACCCGGTATACCATAATAAAGATACTTCCTCTTGTCTTAGGTTTTACTATTCTTTCCTCCCCACTTGTCCTGTGATTCTTCCACTTACACCTCTTTCTTTTAACCTTTTTTGTGAACCAAGTCCATATCCATGATTTCCTCATCCTTGGGTTTTGTTCCTTAGCAAAACTCCCTCATTCTCATCTTTGCCATCCTTGTGTAACTTGTTGACAAGTCTCTTGAAAGCTGCCTCCATTGCATGGAAAAACCCTACAAAGCTTGAAAGAAAATTAGCCGCAGGTGAAACTACTACGGCTATAGATGGAAGTTGGGCACTTCTTCGCCCTTTGACAGGTATCGTAGTCTCATCAAGCCTACGGAACCATGCCGCGATGAGGTTACCTCCCAGAAAGCCGGGAGCCCCGAAGACTCAGGAAAGAAGGAAACAAGGATTCAAACAGAGGATCAAAAAGATAGTGCATATGGCTTTGGGGAATATGCTTTAAAACAAACCTTTTCTTTTGAAAATGCTTCTTTTAAAATCGTTTTGAAACTAATTTTTCAAATCATTTATCTGATCTGGTAACCTTCAGCTCTGATACCAAGTGAAACACCCCACCTCCGTTGTAAAAACACGTAACTTCCGCGGTAAGGAAAGCGCGGATAGTTCGAGAACAAGCCACAACAGAACTCAGACGGAAGAACATTTCATTGTTAATTACAACAACTCATCAGAATACAAGAATATACAGAGTATAAATGAATATTACATTCGATAACTATCAGAGATTACAATACATTACATAGCAGCGGAAAATAATACAATACACAACTAGAAGTAATACGCGGATACAAAGCTTTTCGAGTATCGTTCCAGCTGTAAATCAGGATCTTGTGAATATAAATCTGCAAAACCAAAACTACTAGCTGCCCGTGTCGAAATAGGGGCACCCAGAGGTAAGGTTAAAACAATAAACTCCAGGTCAGTCATGGGACTGGTGTGAGAAATAAAACAGTTATTAATCTTTATTTTAAAGTTAGGTAAATCAAGGGACCACGCCGTATAACACAGAACGGGTTTCCTCCCAAGAATACCAGTGCATAGAACAACAGCGCAATGCTAAATAAAGAAAAATGAAGCTATTATAAGACCCAGGTCCCATCACACAATGCAACGCAAGCCGGAGGATAGGGTTTTTACCTTATAATAGCCAAGAATGCTTGATACGTTTAAAACAAATCATTTATTATTACTATAAGTGTGTAGTGTATAAAACAACTTCAAATCATAAGTATCAATCATAGACGGCATAAGCGCCCCATCCCACTATGTCGCCATACTAGGCTCTACAAATAAAACCGCAAAGTCACGTATCGGAAGTTGGATTCCCATCTGCGAACCGAGGCCAGGGATCGTCCTCTACCGATTCGAGACTCTCTAGCCCGAGCCTCAGGAACAGCCGCAACCGCCCCTTAGATCGTCAGGGCCGATCCACCGATGTGGATTATAATACCTGAACACTACGTTTCCCCACCCTATGGGGTGTAAGTCTGATCCGTCTGCCGACCAGAATGCATCGGCCGAAACCGATATAACCGAGGCGCCTCGCAACAGCAACAACCACATTAGTCAAACTCGTCAGGGCGTGTAAAACCACTGACGCCACTTCTAACTAGAAAGAAACGCATGTCCCTCCTGAGGTCCTTCTCCCGTTTCTGGTTCACAACCGGGGTGTGAGGCTCGCGAATCAACGTTACACAAAGCTATGCCACACAGGTCGTGCTTTGATCATCAACCACAAGACTTTGCTTTTCAACAAGAGCCTTGATCATTTGCATCTTAGCATGCCACACAGGCAAACCACTCTATGCAACCGACATCAGTCACACAGAATGAAATCCAATGTCAGACACACAGTCCATTTACAAGTTCGTTCTGGGTCTGAACGAAACCGGAGGCACTTTCCTCGCATATCCATCGATCTCCAAGTACGTCTGGACGATCAACAACTGATTCCCTCATCTTGGGTGTACAGCCCAATCAAGATCATCAGTAATCACCCAAACGATGTGAAGACTTCCGGTCTTCAACCACCGTCTTCCTCTTCGACCCCACGTCGAAACAGTTATTCAGAATGGGATAAACCCGGTCTTTCTGAATAACTCGCGTATATATTAAACAAGTGTTACACAAACACAACATACGCCTCATTCCAATTCATTAGTCACTAACCGTAAATTAGTAAGAGAACAATTCCCCAAATATTAACCCCGAAGGCCGATACCAACATCAGATCAATACCCAGGAAACCATTCATCCTAACCAACCTACAGTTAGTTTCTAAATTTCACATTCTAAGGGAAAGGTTCCCATTAATTTTATCAAAGATAAATTCCTTTAAATTTATTCTTTAATCTTCTTTTGAATATCAATTCAAACCAAATTATGGTTTATCCAAACTAGTCGGGATTAACGAACCTTACCGAAGTAATCAATTGTTAAATTTCCCAACCCCAACCTATTCATCCCATGAAGTAAAACTGGTAATACTTCATTTCTAACACCACGGTGTTATCGGTAAATTCAATTACCATTTCACGTTCAAATCTAATTAAAGATTTAACTATCGCCTGGAGCAAAACTGGTGATACTCCATTCTCGATCATTTCTTGAATTTGATAATTTTAATTATCAAATTCACTTTTCAATCTATTTAAAGATTCATTAAAACTCCACTTAGTTTTAATCTTTAACTGGGTTAAAGAACCAATGTCATTTAAAACACGATTCATGATAAACCCAATATCACATCACATTTCAATCAGTACCTAACCGTAAATTAACAAGTGAGCAATTCCCTAAGTATTAACCCCGAAGGCCGAAACCAACATCAGATCAATACCCAAGAAACCATTCATCTTAACTAATCTCTAGTTAGTTTCTGATTTTCTTAACTCCATTGGGTCTAAGAACAGTATTATTAAAGATACCATTCACGACAACCCAAAATCACATTCCATTAATTATCGGGTTAAAGAACAAGTGTTATTTAAAACACTGTTCACGATAAACCCAAAAATCAATACCAATTCAATTCCAATTAAATATCATTTAATTGGTACACTTCATTAAATCTAAACAAAAAGATTTAATCTTTTTCTCAATTGGGCTTAAGAACAGTGTTAATGAAGACACCATTCACGACAAACCCAAATCACATTTGATATTAAATACAAGGCTCTGAATAGAAAATATATTGGCTTATATTCAATATCAAATTCTACGACCAACAAATATCGTATTGGAAATAACGATATATATATATATATATATATATATATATATATTTCAAATTTCCATAACAACATCTGTATAATCCCGAAATCCAACATCGAAATATTCCGAAGACAATTTTGATTCAAATCCATTCCAATGCAATTATTGGAAATTCTGGTTATTTTCAAAACCATTTCAAATCCAATTTATTTATTTTAAAAATAAATAAATTATTATTCTAGTTCAAAACTAGTTCATTTCGATAAAAATCTATTTTTATCTTTTCAAATATGGAGTTTTACATCCCAATTCTTCACAAATCATTTCTTATGATTTTACACAAATTATCACTATTTTTAATAATTTTATCAAGGCCCGTACAGTCGATTTCCATCAACGGCCATCGAACTGCACTTACAGCGACCTTTTTCAAATTTGATTTGGACATAATTCCAAATCCAACCGTTAGATTTCAAATTTCTAATATTCGTTAGAAAGCTCTTTTCGATACGAACCCAACGGTTTCAGTTTTAGGAGAATCCGACGGTCGGATCTCCCGTAATATCCATTCGAAGTTAATGGTCGAAATTCACGAACTACCGCGACACGGCGTGTTCTATTCAGGCCGTTATATTATATATATAATATATATAATATATACTTCGTCGATTTCAATTCAAAACGTGCTTTATAAATCGTTTTAAATTCATTTTCAAAACGGTTTCAACTTCATATTCAATTTCAAATCAAAATTGAATATTCAAATATAAATTCGTTTTAAATTCATTTCAAATCGATTTCAATTCAATTTCAATTTAATTCGAATTTCAATTCATTTCTATTTAATTCGAATTTCAATTCTACTCAATTTAATTCGAATTTCGATTATTTTCAATATAATTCAAATTTCGAAATCACTTTCAATATAATTCAAATTTTCGAAAACACTTTCAACATACATTGAAAATTGAATAAAATCGATATAAATATCGTTCGCGTCAAAATGGCGTCAATCTAATCAACACGGCTTCATATATTTCTATTTTCAAATATTCTATTCCAAATATTTCTATTTCGAATATTTCTATTCAAATATTTCTATTCAAATATTCCTATTCAAATATTTCTATTCAAAACTGGAATGAGACCCAATCAATTACCATATAATGTTAATTATACGGATTTTCTACAACGCATGTATAAAATAACAACAATAAATAATCAACCATCATCCAAAGTGCATTCTACACTGTATAAGCGTCAAATATAAATATTTAACGCTCATAACAGTCTGTCAATCAATCGATCGACATACAACTAATTATTGGGATTAGTGTATGTCATATATCATCCCAATACCCGTGTGGGGTTTCAAAAAATCAAACACATATTTTATTTGTGCAGTTGGGTGATGTGTAAAATTTATTGTCCCAATCAATATCAATCAAATTAGTGTATATAAACAAATCTCCGATTTGTTTATAAATATTTATTTTAAATACACGTTAAAAATTCTATTTTTAACTATAAAATATTTTCCACTATAAAATATTTTATTTCATTTCACATCACATCACACAATCAACTACACATCAAAGTCAAACAAACAAGCATACAAGCCGTCCATGGTCTGTGGACGACGGGTGTCGGGTGCTACTAAACACCGTCTGCATCCTAGTATATAATTCAACTAGAAATAAATTTAAAAGCGAGGAGTTCTCGCCAACTAGCTAAACCGAACGCCACGACTCTTCAAATGTAGAAGTCTTCGCCGTTCCTTCTTTCATCACTTTCGTCATCCATATTCACTACATATATAAAAATCGAATTTTTATTTCAAATCTCTATATGTAAAGATTGCATTTTTATTTCATTACAGGAATAAAGATAATATTTTTATATTCTCTATTATATAAAAACCAAATTTTTAATATCTACATTATATAAAATCATATTTTTATTATTTACATCATATAAAAGTTTCGCCTTTCTACTTAGAAAAATATCGCCTTTCTACTTATTAAAAATCCGACCTTTCTACTAATTAAAAATCCGACCTTTCTACTCATTAAAAAAATCCGACCTTTCTACTAATTAAAAATCCGACCTTTCTACTAATTAAGAATCCGATCTTTCTACTAATTAAAAATCCGACCTTCCTCCATGATAAAATTATAATCTTTTTAGCCTTAAAAATATAATCTTTATATTTAGAAAAATCAAATCTCTACATAAATAAAAATATAATTTTTACCTAAGTTAAAAAAAATCATACCTTCATGATAATAAAACCCAAAGCTTTAACCTAATTAAAAATTGAATCTTTACAAAGAATTTATATATATGAAGATCTAATTTTTATTAAATTCCTAGCATATAAAAAGAATGTAGACAAAAGAACTCACTTTGCATTGTAAAGCGACGGAAACAGCGAAGGAACGAGTGTAAACGCGAAGCGGGAGGCGATAAAAATTTGATTTTTAATCGAAAGGGGGGCTACAATCGGGTTTGGAGGCTGAGGAGGGCGGCGTGGGGTCGAAGGTGGTCGGGTGGGGTGCGGCCTGACTGGTGGTGGGGCTAGGGTTTGGCTAGCGGCGGAGTTGTATGGATTTGGGCGTTTGGAGAAGAGGAAGAGGGAGTTGCGAGGAGAGGAATCGAGATTGGGGGAGGAGAGAGAAACGAGGGCGGAGGGGTAGATCGGAGGCGGTTGGCGGCTGCCGCCTGATGGCGCGACGGAGGCTTCGTCGGCGGCTGGAAGGCTAGGGCGCGATGGTGAAAAAAGGGGCGGGTTTTATTTCAAAAAGAGAAAATGAATTGGGGGAGGGAAAGAAAGTTATTTATATTTATTTTAATTGTTAATTTATTCTCCACCAAAGTTGACTTTTCGCCCGGACTCGAAACCAGACCCAACGACTGTCGTCCATAGCTAACTACCCCCATTCCGATCACAATGGGATATGTATCGTAGGCTGATTCGATCGTTTCGATCAGTTTTCGTCAAAACCAACATATAACTCTATATATTGAATTTGAACGCGCATTTCAATTTACCGGGGCCACATACTAACCAGAAAAATTCCAGAAAAATATTTTCTAGTTTCGTATTGATGATACGGCCCTAACAAAACTAATTTCGTCAAATTCTGAGACCGTTTGAAAAATGGTCATTTTCCAGTCGATTAAAATCAACTGAAACTGGCCAAACGCGTTTTCCTTTGCCACGCTCACATATTGAATCGAAAAATTATGAAATTTGAAATCTAGCAATAACTTGACATCTCGGATCCAACAAAAGTGGTTTCGTCGAAATCCGAGGTCGTTCGCAAAATTTCAATTTTTAAGGGCCAGAATTCCATAGCGACTATTCTGAAATTTCAACTGGACATATCTTTTGATTCCCGCTATGAAATTCCGATTTTTCGGATTCTTTGGAAAGATATTCTCAAATAGATTCAAATATTTTTGGTTTCACTAAAATCCGGTTTATTTTGCACCCGCTATGTTCAATTGAAATTTGAAATCGAATTATCGAACTACCGCGCCATTTTCAATTCTATTTATAATTAAAATAAAATTTTATATTTTAACGATGATCTATATAAATATATACGTTCGAATTCTATTCAAAATAAATTTCTCGTCGATATTATTTAAAATAATCTATTTAAAATATTCAAAATACATTAAAATTGCCAAAATAAAAATTTTAAATTGGCTCGGATTTCCGGGTCGTTACATTCTCCCCCACTTAAAACTTTTCGTCCCCGAAAAGGAACGAAGCCGAAAGTTGTTTAACTAATCAACTCAACTTCCATAATTTTCGTTACGGCTTAAGTTCTTCAACTTTTCAGTTTCTAAGAACTTTTCAAATTTTTCAAAAAATTGGCTAACACCCTAAATTTTCGAAAAATTTCGCCATAACCTCCCCTGCACCGGGGACTTCGGAATATTTCATATAGCCTCCCATGGCCTTCTTCAGTCAAAAAGAAAAGGAAAAAGCCAAGCGGCTAGCCAATCGGCTCACAAAATCATCATCACCCAAACAAAACAGTAAATTATGGTAAACATGTACCTATTTATCGGGCAAACAAATTTTATTCTTCTGCTCTAGCCTCCTTGCTATGACCTGTTCAATGTAAGTACATGTATATGCATGCAAATGCGACAAATTTTCAATACAATTCACTATTTGGTTCAATTTGGCTAAACGGTTCAACATTTAATTAATTCAAACAATAATCAAACAACACAACCAACAATCAATTAGTTGATTAGCTTTTCAAATTCATAACTTTGATATATAGTCAAAAATCACATTTTTGATGCCAAATCACAACAATAGGCCCTATCTAATTTTGGTTCTCACACCAGTCAATAGGAAATATATAGAAATTCCACCTTCGAAACTCGAACATAAATACTGATGATGTCATGACAATCATCAGTACCATCTCCGGGCGACTAGAGTGTAATTCTATATCTATCCGGTATATTAAAACTTCAAATACACGTGGATCAGACGTATACGCAAAGTCTATATATACTGGACTGTCCAAATCAATACAAATAAATATTCAAATACGTATAAAATGATTTAAATTTTCAAAACAAAATTCGTTTTCAATTTAAAAATATACTCTTCACACTCGTTCTAAGACACTACTGATCCCATCTCTAACGAGTCATTCCCGTTGGATATTACTAATCTAATATCTGATGAATTCTTTCATATGGTTCTAATGTGTCTTGTTCTTTGAGCTTTGTAAACCAAAGCTCTGATACCAAATGTAAAAACACGTAACTTCCCCGGTAAGGAAAGCGCGGATAGTTCGAGAACAAGCCACAACAGAACGCAGACGGAAGAACATTTCATTGTTAATTACAACAACTCATTAGAATACAAGAATATACAGAGTATAAATGAATATTACATTCGATAACTATCAGAGATTACAATACATTACATAGTAGTGGAAAATAATACAATACACAACTAGAAGTAATACGCGGATACAAAGCTTTCCGAGTATCGTTCCAGCTGTAAATCAGGATCCTGTGAATATAAATCTGCAAAACCAAAACTACTAGCTGCCCGTGTCGAAATAGGGGCACCCAGAATTTAGGTTAAAACAATAAACTCCAGGTCAGTCATGGGACTGGTGTGAGAAATAAAACAGTTATTAATCTTTATTTTAAAGTTAGGTAAATCAACGGACCACGCCGTATAACACGGAACGGGTTTCCTCCCAAGAATACCAGTGCATAGAACAACAACGCAATGCTAAATAAAGAAAAATGAAGCAATTATAAGACCCATGTCCCATCACACAATGCAACGCAAGCTGGAGGATAGGGTTTTTACCTTATAATAGCCAAGAATGCTTGATACGTTTAAAACAAATCATTTATTATTACTATAAGTGTGTAGTGTATAAAACAACTTCAAATCATAAGTATCAATCATAGACGGCATAAGCGCCCCATCCCACTATGTCTCCATACTAGGCTCTACAAATAAAACCGCAAAGTCACGTATCGGAAGTTGGATTCCCATCTGCGAACCGAGGCCAGGGATCGTCCTCTACCGATTCGAGACTCTCTAGCCCGAGCCTTAGGAACAGCCGCAACCGCCCCTTAGATTGTCAGGGTCGGTCCACCGATGTGGATTATAATGCCTGAACACTACGTTTCCCCACCCTATGGGGTGTAAGTCTGATCCGTCTGCCGACCAGAATGCATCGGCCGAAACCGATATAACCGAGGCGTCTCGCAACAGCAACAACCACATAAGTCAAACTCGTCAGGGCGTGTAAAACCACTGACGCCACTTCTAACTAGAAAGAAACGCATGTCCCCCCTGAGGTCCTTCTCCCGTTTCTGGTTCACAACCGAGGTGTGAGGCTCGCGAATCAACGTTACACAAAGCTATGCCACACAGGCCGTGCTTTGATCATCAACCACAAGACTTTGCTTTTCAACAAGAGCCTTGATCATTTGCATCTTAGCATGCCACACAGGCAAACCACTCCATGCAACCGACATCAGTCACACAAAATGAAATCCAATGTCAGACACACAGTCCATTTACAAGTTCGTTCTGGGTCTGAACGAAACCGGAGGCACTTTCCTCGCATATCCATCGATCTCCAAGTACGTCTGGACGATCACCAACTGATTCCCTCATCTTGGGTGTACAGCCCAATCAAGATCATCAGTAATCACCCAAACGATGTGAAGACTTCCGATCTTCAACCACCGTCTTCTTCTTCGACCCCACGTCGAAACAGTTATTCAGAATGGGATAAACCCGGTCTTTCTGAATAACTCGCGTATATATTAAACAAGTGTTACACAAACACAACATACGCCTCATTCCAATTCATTAGTCACTAACCGTAAATTAGTAAGAGAACAATTCCCCAAATATTAACCCCGAAGGCCGAAACCAACATCAGATCAATACTCAGGAAACCATTCATCCTAACCAACCTACAGTTAGTTTCTAAATTTCACATTCTTAGGGAAAGGTTCCCATTAATTTTATCAAAGATAAATTCCTTTAAATTTATTCTTTAATCTTCTTTTGAATATCAATTCAAACCAAATTATGGTTTATCCAAACTAGTCGGGATTAACGAACCTTACCGAAGTAATCAATTGTTAAATTTCCCAACCCCAACCTATTCATCCCATGAAGTAAAACTAGTAATACTTCATATCTAACACCAAGGTGTTATCGGTAAATTCAATTACCATTTCACGTTCAAATCTAATTAAAGATTTAACTATCGCCTGGAGAAAAACTGGTGATACTCTATTCTCGATCATTTCTTGAATTTGATAATTTTAATTATCAAATTCACTTTTCAATCTATTTAAAGATTCATTAAAACTCCACTTAGTTTTAATCTTTAACTGGGTTAAAGAACCAATGTCATTTAAAACACGATTCACGATAAACCCAATATCACATCACATTTCAATCAGTACCTAACCGTAAATTAACAAGTGAGCAATTCCCTAAGTATTAACCCCGAAGGCCGAAACCAACATCAGATCAATACCCAAGAAACCATTCATCTTAACTAATCTCCAGTTAGTTTCTGATTTTCTTAACTCCATTGGGTCTCAGAACAGTATTATTAAAGATACCATTCACGACAACCCAAAATCACATTCCATTAATTATCGGGTTAAAGAACAAGTGTTATTTAAAACACTGTTCACGATAAACCCAAAAATCAATACCAATTCAATTCCAATTAAATATCATTTAATTGGTACACTTCATTAAATCTAAACAAAAAGATTTAATCTTTTTCTCAACTGGGCTTAAGAACAGTGTTAATGAAGACACCATTCACGACAAACCCAAATCACATTTGATATTAAATACAAGGCTCTGAATAGAAAATATATCGGCTTATATTCAATATCAAATTCTACGACCAACAAATATCGTATTGGAAATAACGATATATATATATATATCTTTCAAATTTCCATAACAACATCTGTATAATCCCGAAATCCAACATCGAAATATTCCGAAGACAATTTCGATTCAAATCCATTCCAATGCAATTATTGGAAATTCTGGTTAGTTCCAAAACCATTTCAAATCCAATTTATTTATTTTAAAAATAAATAAATTATTATTCTAGTTCAAAACTAGTTCATTTCGATAAAAATCTATTTTTATCTTTTCAAATATGGAGTTTTTCATCCTAATTCTTCACAAATCATTTCTTATGATTTTACACAAATAATCACTATTTTTAATAATTTTATCAAGGCCCGTACAGTCGATTTCCATCAACGGCCATCGAACTGCACTTACAGCGACCTTTTTCAAATTTGATTTGGACATAATTCCAAATCCAACTGTTAGATTTCAAATTACTAATATTCGTTAGAAAGCTCTTTTCGATACGAACCCAACGGTTCCAGTTTTAGGAGAATCCGACGGTCGGATCTCCCGCAATATCCATTCGAAGTTAATGGTCGAAATTCACGAACTGCCGCGGCGCGGCGCGTTCTATTCAGGCCATTATATTATATATATAATATATATAATATATACTTCGTCGATTTCAATTCAAAACGTGCTTTATAAATCGTTTTAAATTCATTTTCAAAACGGTTTCAACTTCATATTCAATTTCAAATCAAAATTGAATATTTCAATATAAATTCGTTTTAAATTCATTTCAAATCGATTTCAATTCAATTTCAATTTAATTCGAATTTCAATTCATTTCTATTTAATTCTTATTTCAATTCTACTCAATTTAATTCAAATTTCGATTATTTTCAATATAATTCAAATTTCGAAATCACTTTCAATATAATTCAAATTTTCGAAAACACTTTCAACATACATTGAAAATTGAATAAAATCGATATAAATATCGTTCGCGTCAAAATGGCGTCAATCTAATCAACACGGCTTCATATATTTCTATTTTCAAATATTCTATTCCAAATATTTCTATTTCGAATATTTCTATTCAAATATTTCTATTCAAATATTCCTATTCAAATATTTCTATTCAAAACTGGAATGAGGCCCAATCAATTACCATATAATGTTAATTATATGGATTTTCTACAACGCATGTATAAAATAACAACAATAAATAATCAACCATCATCCAGAGTGCGTTCTACACTGTATAAGCATCAAATATAAATATTTAACGCTCATAACAGTCTGTCAATCAATCGATCGACATACAACTAATTATTGGGATTAGTGTATGTCATATATCATCCCAATACCCATGTGGGGTTTCAAACAATCAAACACAGATTTTATTTGTGCAGTTGGGCGATGTGTAAAATTTATCGTCCCAATCAATATCAATCAAATTAGTGTATATAAACAAATCTCCGATTTGTTTATAAATATTTATTTTAAATACACGTTAAAAATTCTATTTTTAACTATAAAATATTTTATTTCATTTCACATCACATCACACAATCAACTAGACATCAAAGTCGAACAAACAAGCATACAAGCCGTCCATGGTCTGTGGATGACGGGTGTCGGGTGCTACTAAACACCGTCTGCATCCTAGTATATAATTCAACTAGAAATAAATTTAAAAGCGAGGAGTTCTCACCAACTAGCTAAACCGAACGCCACGACTCTTCAAATGTAGAAGTCTTCGCCGTTCCTTCTTTCATCACTTTCATCATCCGTATTAACTACATATATAAAAATCGAATTTTTATTTCAAATCTCTATATGTAAAGATTGCATTTTTATTTCGTTACAGGAATAAAGATAATATTTTTATATTCTCTATTATATAAAAACCAAAATTTTAATATCTACATTATATAAAATCATATTTTTATTATTTACATCATATAAAAATTTCGCCTTTCTACTTAGAAAAATATGGCCTTTCTACTTATTAAAAATCCGACCTTTCTACTAATTAAAAATCCGACCTTTCTACTCACTAAAAAAATCCGACCTTTCTACTAATTAAAAATCCGACCTTTCTACTAATTAAAAATCCGACCTATCTACTAATTAAAAATCCGACCTTCCTCCATGATAAAATTATAATCTTTTTAGCCTTAAAAATATAATCTTTATATTTAGAAAAATCAAATCTCTACATAAATAAAAATATATTTTTTACCTAAGTTAAAAAAAATCATACCTTCATGATAATAAAATCCAAAGCTTTAACCTAATTAAAAATTGAATCTTTACAAAAAATTTATATATATGAAGATCTAATTTTTATTAAATTCCTAGCATATAAAAAGAATGTAGACAAAAGAACTCACTTTGCATTGTAAAGCGGCGGAAACAACGAAGGAACGAGTGTAAACGCGAAGCGGGAGGCGATAAAAATTTAATTTTTAATCGAAAGGGGGGCTATAATCGGGTTTGGAGGCTGAGGAGGGCGGCGTGGGGTCGAAGGTGGTCGGGTGGGGTGCGGCCTGACTGGTGGCGGGGCTAGGGTTTGGCTAGCGGCGGAGTTGTATGGATTTGGGCGTTTGGAGAAGAGGAAGAGGGAGTTGCGAGGAGAGGAATCGAGATTGGGGGAGGAGAGAGAAACGAGGGCGGAGGGGTAGATCAGAGGAGGTTGGCGGCTGCTGCCTGATGGCGCGACGGAGGCTTCGTCGGCGGCTGGAAGGCTAGGGCGTGATGGTGAAAAAAAGCGGCGGGTTTTATTTCAGAAAGAGAAAATGAATTGGGGGAGGGAAAGAAAGTTATTTATATTTATTTTAATTATTAATTTATTCTCCACCAAAGTTGACTTTTCGCCCGGACTCGAAACGAGACCCAACGACTATCGTCCATAGCTAACTACCCCTATTCTGAACACAATGGGATATGTATCGTAGGCTGATTCGATCGTTTTGATCAGTTTTCGTCAAAACCAACATATAACTCTATATATTGAATTTGAACGCGCATTTCAATTTACCGGGGCCACATACTAACCAGAAAAATTCCAAAAAAATATTTTCTAGTTTCGTATTGACGATACGGTCCTTACAAAACTAATTTCGTCAAATTCTGAGACCGTTTGAAAAATGGCCATTTTCCAGTCGATTAAAATCAACTAAAACTGGCCAAACGCGTTTTCCTTTGCCACGCTCACATATTGAATCGAAAAATTATGAAATTTGAAATCTAGCAATAACTTGACATCGCTGATCCAACAAAAGTGGTTTCGTCGAAATCCGAGGTCGTTTGCAAAATTTCCATTTTTAAGGGCCAGAATTCCATAGCGATTATTCTGAAATTTCAACTGGACATATCTTTTGATTCCCGCTATGAAATTTCAAATTTTCGGATTCGTTGGAAAGATATTCTAAAATAGATTCAAATATTTTTGGTTTCACTAAAATCCTGTTTATTTTGCACCCGGTATGTTCAATTGAAATTTGAAATCGAATTATCGAACTACCGCGCCATTTTCAATTCTATTTATAATTAAAATAAAATTTTATATTCTAACGACGATCTATATAAATATATACGTTCGAATTCTATTCAAAATAAATTTCTCGTCGATATTATTTAAAATAATCTATTTTAAATATTCAAAATACATTAAAATTGCCAAAATAAAAATTTTAAATTGGCTCGGATTTCTGGGTCGTTACATCCGTTAAGGTCACTCACAAAGGGAATGCCTTAACTTTGGTGGAGCATTTTAGGTAAAAGATGCAGATAAATTACAAGACAGGCAAATAAAGCAGCGGAAAATAAAGTCATTTTATAAACAGTATGGTTTAGTCAAGATGTTACAAAAGTTGTATCAATTATACTTAAAAGTAATACATAGAACTTCTGTCTTGATCTAAAAACTTCCAAATATAAAAGAAGCACAAAAACAACAATGATATTCCCAATAAAGCATGAACTAGCCATAGCAGTGGAAGAGAGAGCCCAAAGCAATACATCGACTATCTTCGAGCTTGGAAAGAAAACTGAGCTAAGTGGTAACATTTCCTCCTTGTGAACCGGGGGGGGGGGGGGGAACGGAAGAAAAGAGGCGAAACAAAACTAGGTCAGACATAAATCTGGTAAGTCCAGTGACTTTCAGCATATAAACAGGCAACAACATCATGACATGAATAAACTGAATATAAGACAATACCGTGATAACAGGGATAACATAGGATAAGCATAAGGTATGATAAGGCAAGATAAACTGAATGCGCTTATACTCTTTCTCTGCTTCGCTACTACCTTGTTATTCTGATTTCTATATTTCTGCACCACCTAACTAGTGCCCCAACTAGTAATCCGTATAAAATGATAACATGATCCCAATCCCCGTAATTATGGTAGCCTTCAGGTGTACATCTATCGTGAGGATTCCACCTCAATCTTCCTAATTTCCATGAACATGTCAGATGTACCCTTACTACCCTATCGACCGGCTCTTTACTTGCATTAATGTTCCATGTTTCTGTGTCGATCGGCCCTCTCTTGCGTGTAGATACCCTATGCTGGTCTCACCATAAGGTGTATCAATCCTTATGATAGAAACTCGACACAATTCAAGATGCACAATGTATAACTACTGGTACCCAGTGCCTGCTTTTTCCCACTCCGGAGTACGTGCACGCCCGTAAACTGTCGGAACCTACACTGACGTACCCCTTGCCGCGGCTTAGACCACTTATAATCAACCCAGTAATCGTGCCCCACCCTGCCTAGTTCAGGGTACCGTGATACATCTATATGGGATACTACTGAATTGGGTCCCTGTTACTAGGGTTTCCTACTGGTTAAGTTTGTAGGCCTATATTTACAAATGTTACCCACCAACCCGATATGTACTTAACCCTCCCACCGATTCAAGCATGTTTATTTAACGGTTAACTTTTGTGGGCCTATATGTACTAATATTACCCACCTACATGAGATGTACTTAACCCTCCCATCGATTCAAGCATGTTTATTTAACGGTTAAGTTTTGTGGGCCTATATGTACTAATATTACCCACCAACCCGATATGTACTTAACCCACCCGCACATTATGTCGTCTTGGTTAAGTGTTGTCCATTCATGTTAACTTGACCTACCCATTCATCATGTCATGTTGGTTAAGTGTTTATTATTAACTTAACCCCGTCGTTCATCAAGTTATATTGGTTAAGTGTTTTCTTGTTAACTTAACCCCACGTGTTCATCATGTTGTATTGGTTAAGTGTCATCAATCAATTCAAGTTAACTTAACCCACCTACTTGTCATGTTACTTTGGTTAAGTGTTGACTTCTTGTGTCTACTTAAACTTACCACAAAATCAAGTTATATTGGTTAAGTGTTTCCCTCTTGTTTAACTCAACCTTACCACAAATCAAGTTATATTGGTTAAGTGTTTCTTATTACTTAACCCTACCCATTCATCATGCTATACTGGTTAAGTGTTCCTATGAACTTAACCTTAGTCATTTATATTGGTTAAGTGTTCCTATGAACTTAACCCTAGTTATTCATCTTGTTCATTAGCATTAATTGATTTATTAATGCACCAACCTCTCACATTAGATATGTGTTGTTGCGGTTACTGGATGTGCCGGGTGGTTCCCAACAGTTTTACACCACAACTCAATCTAACCTCGGGTTTTTCTTGAGCATGATGCACTAACCTCCCACATTAGATAGGTGTTGTTGTGGTTACTGGATGTGCCGGGCGGTTCCGGGCAGTTTTACTCCACAACTCAATCTAACCTCGGGTTAGGCACATTCGCCTTTTCACTAATTTACATATTTATTATTATATGTAAATTATTCACAATTGTTGTCAATTTCAGATTATTCCACATTTTCCATAAATGTCCAAGTCTAGATTTATATGCTAATTATCCCAACCAGTCATATTCCAATTCTCAAGTTATGCCCAACAAAGCTAATTGCAAGTTATGGCCCCCAAGTTCAATTTCGAGTTATTACTCAAAATAGGCTACACCTAATCTTCCCAAGTTTGTAATAATAGTCACGCCCCAATACCCCAATATACATTATTCTTTGGCGTCTCAACCAATGGTTATGCCCAATCTTGATTAATATCCTAATTTATAGTTTTGCGCCCAATCTAGATTAATATTCCAATTTACAGTTTGCGCCAAATCTAGATTTAATATTTCAATTTACCCCATGTTCGCAACAAAGACAAATTATGCCCCAAATCATAAGTTACAAAATTATGTTCCACTATTACCAAATAGACTATTCCCCATTACCCCCGCATTTCAGTCGCACGTATAATAAATTTCAGTTTAGATTCGAGGTTAATCTAAATTCATAAAATAAAGGGGATGAAAGAGGAACATAAACGAGAGTAGGCATAAAACAGGCATTAAAATGGTAAATTTGTCAAATATTTTGGACCTAAGAGGATTACAGATCTATTAGAGTTGGGGTATAACAAAGATAGATCTGAAACAAACTGACAGAAATAACCTCATAGACATATAAATCTGATATAAATAACATCATGAACCTAAAAGGAATATTTATTAGATGTCCAACAAAGACAGGCATGATTGAATAATAACTTCCTAGGCATGTAAATCATTGATTCAATAGAAAGATAGGAATTAATCTAAAAGATTTGTCTTATCATCAAGCATGGACTTAGATCCATTTCATTATATGCCAAAAATCACTATTAGGTGTTTAAGTCTGAAAATAACTTGAACTTACATGTTTACAGTTCAATTTACGCCCCAAATCCCAAGTTATATGTCCAATATACTTTATGCCTCAAATCTCAAGTCATATGTTCGATACACTTTATGTTTTGAATACAACATGTGTTATGTCCTCAAATCAGTTACAACTCAATTATGCCCAATTATACACAATTTAATACTTTTCCCAAATTTTAGCGTTGGTCATGTCCAAATCATATTTTGTGCCCAATTTTATTTCCAACGTACGTTTATCTCTTATGAGATCTGGCTCAGGTTCGCAGTCGCCTGGCTATAAAACCAAAAGGGAAGAAGGAAAGAAGAGAAAAAGAATGGTCATAATATTATCAATGAGATAGATCCAAAGGATATAGAAAGACAGATAGAAATAGGCATAATCTCAGATCCATATTTATTACAATGTCAGAATCACAATTAACTTTTATTTCTGAAAGTAACATGAACTTACAAATTACAGAACAGTCTTGAATTCTGGGATCTGTATTCTGAAACTGAATAGCTCTCCCTTGAAGTAGAATATTTGTTCTTCTAATTTAGATTTGATTCTTAGAAATAGTTGTTGAAGTCGTTGAATTAGCCTTTGAATCTCTACTTAAATTCTAACTTGATTCTACTTGAGCAGCATAACCCCGTCTTTGATTTATTTTGATATGAATTAGGGTAGAGTATAGGAGTAATGAAGTTGTGTTGAGAAAACTGTAGTCTTAGGGGTGTTTATATAGCATAGGGATCAACGAATCTGGTCAGAACGGGCGTCCAAATGCAGAAAAATGAATCTATCCTCGGATCTGGAAATAGGAGGGAGGTCGACCCCTTGGTCGACCTGTGTGACCCAGGTTGACCCCCAGGTTGACCCCCAGGTCGCCCCCCTGGTCGATCTGGGTCCTGGGCGGTAAATTTCCCGCCCAGTCCGGGTGTGTGATTTGAACTTCGAATTTCAAACCTGAGCTATTTTATTTAAATCTCTGAAACTTATGAAGGTCATAACTTCTTCATACGGAGTCCGATTTACGCAAACTCAAACTCTATCTCAAGCAGAATTTCGAGACGAATGCAATGGCATAACCCGTTTCCCTAAATTCTTCTCTTAAAAATTAAGTATACTTTAATTTGTTAGTTTAATATTCATAGAAAATATGGGGTGTTACAGGTTTCTCCATAAACAATACGTTCCCCGGTCCTATTGGACATAACACCTGGTCAGTACGTCGACCATCAAGGGACTTGTGCTGCCAAATCCAAGGTACCTCGCTTTCTATCATCCGAAATCCACATAAGTAAAATGTCCGGGCTCCATACCATGGCATCACTCATAGTAGAAGACAACATATGTCCATTTCTCTGCTGTCCTTCATCCTATTTTTGATTCATACCTAGGTGTAAAGCTTGTGAATTAACGCTATACACAATGCTGCGCTATGTTAAAGCTATGCTTTGATCATCAACCATAAACAAAGGCTTTGATCCATGCATCTCAGCATGCCACATTGTCAATTCATACCATATAGTTGTTGTCTACCAATATACAACCTCTGAGCTCGTACGTCTCAGAGAAGGGTGTTCAACAAAGAGAATAAATTCTCCGCCACTAAACAGATATATATTTAGTAGAGATCAAATTATATAGCATAAAATACAATGTCAGACATACAATCAATTTGCAAGTCCATTCTGGGTCTGAACGAAACCGGAGGCACCTTATTCCTCGTTTCATATGTCCAATATAGGAGAGGACCTCACATATTTGGTCGATCTCCAAATACGTCTGGCCGAGCACCACTTATTACCTCGTCTTGGATGTACAACCCAATCGAGACATCAGTAATCATCCAAACCATGTGAAGATCTCCGGTCTTCAACCACCGTCTTCAAATCTTCGTCTTTTAATCGTTATATCAGTTATTCAGAATGGGTTAAACCCGATCTTTCCGAATAACTCATGTATCTTATAATAAAGTGAAATATAAATACATCATACGCCTCATTCCAATCCAGAATATTCTTTTATTCAAATTTTATTTAATCTAGGAAAAGGTTCCCATTAATCTTATTAAAGATTATCTCTTTTAAAATTATTGTTTAATCCTTTTCTTGGAAATCATTTCAAAAGATTTTGTAATATCTTTTCTCAACTTAAACCAGATTTAGGTTTATCAAACTAGTTGGGATTTACAAGCCTTACCGAAGTAATCATTAATTTTACTATCCCAATCCCAACATATTCACCCCATGGAGCAAAACTAGTAGCACTCCATATCTAGCACCCATTGTGTTATCGGTAAATTTAATTACCTTTTAACATTCCAAATCTAATTAACGATCCACTATCGCATGGAGTAAAATAGGTGGTACTCAATTCTCGAACACTTTTCGAATTTGGTAAATTTAATTATCTCATTCACATTTCAATCTAATTAAAGATTCGTTAAAACTCCACTTAGTTTTAATCTTCAAAAATTATTATGTAATGATTAATCAATTTATGAAATTAATCCTATCTTTAACTGGGTTAAAAATACAAATGTCGTTTAAAACACCATTCACGTTAAACCCAAATCAACTTCCATTAATATGGAATTTTCACAGAAATCTTATCAGTATATAATCGATATAAATTTCCATATCAGATAAATACTATAAATGGGATAAAGGAAAATCCTTTTAAATTCTACAAATTGTAACGGTCTTCCATCACAGAAGCTTATTTCGATTATTATTAAATCGAGTTCCATTCCAATTTACTTTATTAAATTGGAAAACTTCACTTTGGAAAAATTCCATTAAATCTTAATTAAGAGATTTATAAATTCCAAATCATAACTTCACTGTTAGTTGGGTTTAAGAACTAATGTTATTTATAACATTATTCACAATGAACCCAAAATCAACTTCCATTTAATTCCAATTATATTTATTAATTGGAAAACTTCATTAAATATAAGTTAAAATATTTTTTTCTTTTGTCAACTAGGTTTAAGAACAGTGTTATTGAAGACACCATTCATGACAAACCCGAAATCCAATTCGATATTAAATACAAGGCTCTGAATAGAAATCATATCGACTTATTCAATATAAAATTCTGCAACCAACATATATCGTATTCGGAATAACGATATTTATATCTTCCAAATTCCTTAACGATATCTGTATAATCACATAATCCAATATCGAAATATCCGAAGATAATTTCCATTCAATTCCCATCTAATTTATATATATTGGAAAATTCCAGTTATATCAAAACCATTTTAATTCCTTTCAGTTTTTTATTCAAGTTGATAAAAAACTTATTCAGATAAAAGCATCTTTTATCTTTTCAAACTTGGAGTATTTCATCCAAAATCATTTCAAAACATTTATTGTGATTTTACATAATGTATTCGTATTTCTACTAATTTTATTAAGGCTCTTACAGTCGGTTTCCAATATCGGCCACCGAACTACATCCATAGCGACCTTTTCCAAAACCGATTTGGACATATTTTAAAATCTAACCATTGGATTTTAAATCCCTTGTATTCATTTGAAAGATCTTTTCGATACGAACCCAAAGGTTTCAGTCTCAGTAGAATCCGACGGTCGGATCTCCCGTTAAGCCAATTCGAAGTTACGGGTTCACCTTCCCAAACTATCGCTGCGCGACGCGTTCTACTCAAACCCGAATTTGATTTATAATTAAAATAAAATCAAAAACATTTCCAAAATAATTTATAAATATTATGAATTATCCACAACCACCATTTGAAATCTATTTGAATCATTTTCCTTTCAAAAACAAATATCTCAATATTAAATCATTATAATATTATTTATAATTGATTTCTATTCAAAACGTATTTTATAAAAACGTTTATAATCTCGTTTAAGAAACGATTTCAACTTCCATTTCAATTTCAAATTAGATCGTTTCAATTATAAATATTCATTGGCATTTTAATATTTTCTTTTTTTTTGGCAAAGCATATTTTAATATTTTCTTGTCCATTCAAAATCGGACATCAAAGCCAAACTTTAATTCTACACTAAATATTATAATATTTGTTCTTATTTCAAATTGAAATGAGATTCAACCAATTACTATATCATTTTATTTATATGGATTTCACACATCACATGTATACAACAACAGTTATAAACAAATATTAAACATCCAATTCACATCAGAGTGCGTCTACAACTGTATAAGCATTAAATAATTAAATAACGCTTATAAATGTTGGTCAATCAATTGGTTGACATATAACTATACACAAGGGAGATATGTGAACCAATTATCATCCCAAGATACATGTGGGGTTTTCAACCAATAAATAATCAATTAATAAATTATTTATTCATTCCAGTTGGAATTACTTAAATGGGTGAACATAAACAAGTCGTTCGACTTGTAAATGGATATTTTTGTCCAATTTCAATGACCATGAATAATCTAACATCGTTTTTAACATGTTAATTATTTCAAAATCACATTCAAATCATAACACCAACAATCATTCATCCATCTGGTCTACAAACAACTGTGATGTGAGCTACAATATACCGTATAACAATTTGTGATAATTAAATCAAATAAAAATCATCATAGGCAATCAATATATATATACACATTTATTTATTTATTTAAATATAATTATAATAACATAAAAAAATAATTGAGTGAGAGAGTTCTCACATTGACCGGTTCTGAAATCGTTAAATAACGATTTCAATAAAATTAAACAAGCATTTAATTTTATCAAAAATTCCAATAGATGTCGCTTCCCTCCAAATATGTTCCATCGTGAAGATCTCGTTGAGACGATTCTAATGCATTTTAATCGTTCGATTCTGATAATATTTGAACAGGACATGACATTTTAAATATCAATTTCATTAATTACATTAGTTAATCATTAATTGAAATAATTAAGTTCTAAACCTTCATTACCCTCTTTCTCTTTCCCTGATCCATCCCCAGATTCCACCGAACCCACCTCGCGCCATTATGGTTTAAATTGCACTATCACCACCAGAGTCAGATCTGAAGGCACCACCTTTAAGCCCCTAACGTCGCCACCGTCCTCCCTCGATAATGGCGAACTCGATCACCTCTCCTCCCCTAGAAACGCCTGCGAACGTGACGTGTTCGAGCACCAATTCTGGCTGATTTACTTCGAAATTTCATATCATATCCATTTAGATTGTCGAGCTTTCTTAGCTTAACAATATTGCAGAAGGAAGTTTATTTAATTATTGTATGAATTTAGTGTTTAAAGAGGAAGAAGATCATGAAGTCTCGTTTATTGGTTGCGTATATGGCGGCGCAGAAATATGATAGAGTTAGGGTTAAAACATTTTTATATATATTATAATATATATTTAATTCAAATTGTACTTAGCATTGAAGTTTTCACGTCCGAACTCCAAATGAATCCCAACAACTGACATCCTCAGCCAAATACCCCCATTTCAGACACAATGGGATATGTTTAATAAGCTGATTCGACTGTTTTGATTAGTTTTTATCAAAATTAAAATATAACGTTAAGTATTGAATTTAAACATACGTTTTAATTTACCACGACCACATAATAGCTCCAAAAATTACGAAATTTGAAATTTAGTTATGTTTTATAAATATGGCTCTAATGGACCTAATTTCATCGAATTTGGAGACCATTTGAAAAATGGCCTTATTACTAGCCTTATTGAGTTATAGCTGAAATTGAACACGTGTTTAAATTTACTATGCTTACAGACTAATTCCAGTTGACCTGAAATTTTAAACCTAACAATAATTTGATGTTCCGGATCCAACAAAATTGGTTTCATCGAAAATGGAGGTCGTTTGCAAGATGGTCATTTTTAAGGGATTAAATCATATTAAAATATCAATAAATTCCATAGCGACTATTTGAAATTTTAATTTTGACATAACTTACAATTTATAACTTGAAATCTAAATTTTTCACATTCGTTAGAAAAATATAATTAAATAGATCCTAACGTTTCTTGTTTTATAGAAATCCGACTTATATCGAATTATGTACATTCATTCAAAGTTCAAAACTAAATTTTACGAACTACCGAGTCGTTACGAGCTCGTTTTAATTAAATTTTAAATTCTTACGTTCAAACTTCGTTTAAATTTATTCTAAGTCGTTCATTCTTAAAATAAATCATTTTAAATCCATTAAAATCAATTAAAAATAAATTTTAAATTGGTTCCAAAATTCAGGGTTGTTACAATCTCCCCCACTTAAAACTTTTCGCCCCCGAAAAGGAAGGTAGAATCAAAGGTCATTTACTTAACCAACTCAACCTTCGCTTGACTCAAGTTCTTCAATTTTTCAGTTTCAAATTAATTCAACGTTAAATTTGAATTGGCTCAATTTACCTGTTATTATCATATTGGTTTATTATTCCAATATTTTTTGAGTTCAACTAATTAGCAAACATCATAGCCAACAATCAATTGGTTAATTAATTTTCCAAACATATATCTTTTATATAATTAAAATCATATTTTCCATGCCAAATCACAAACATTAAACTCTAACTAAGTTTTTGGTTCTCACACCAGCCAATTGGGAATATATAGACATCCCACTTTCGAAACTCGAAAATAAGCACTGGTGATGTGATCACAATCACCAGGATCATCCCTGAGCGATAAGAGTATGATTCTATATCTACCCAGCATATTTGAGACCTCGAATACACGTGGATCAGACATATATTCAAAATCTTCTTATACTCGATAGTCCAAAATCAAAATTAAATAAAGAAAGAAAATTCTTATAATAAGATATAATTTTCAAAACTAAATTCATTTTTTTATAAACGATACTCTTCAAACTCATTCTAGGGTATTACTAGCCTCATCTTTAACGAGTCATTCTTATAAGATGTTACTAATCTTATCTCTGATGAATTCTTCCGTCTGGTTCTAATATGTCGTATTCTCGAGCTTTGTAAACTAAAGCTTTGATACCAACTGAAACAACCCGAACTTCCCGGCCGGCCTAAACCGAACAAGAAGACGGACTACTTTGAGAACACGATGCATCAGAGCACAAAACAAGAGAACATTTCATTGCTATTACAACAATTTACATCGGAGTACACGATATTAGAGTACAAATAAATAACACACAACAGAAAATATCAGAGATTAATAAATTACAAAACAACGGAAAATATCAGAGATTAATAAATTATAAAACAACAAGAATTAAAATACATAAATATAATGTGCAGAGGAAAACATCAACTAACACAGCTAAAGGTAATACAAGGATACAAAGCATTCCAGAGTATAGCTCCAGCCGTAAACGAGGATCCTGTGAAAAGAAATATATGCGAAACCGAAACTACTAGCTGCCCATGTGGAAAATATAGGCACCCAGAGTTTAGGTGAAAACAATAAACTCCAGGTCAGTCATAGGACTGGTGTGAGAATTAAAACTGCTATTAACTTTATTTTAATGTTGGGTAAATCAAGGGACCACGCCGTATGACGCGAAATGGGTTTTCTCCCAAGAATACCATAAAACAAACAACGCAATGGTAAAAAGAAAAACGAAGCTATTCTAAGACTCAGGTCCCATCACATAATGCAACGCAAGCCGAAGGATTGATTTTTACCTTATAATAGCCAAACATGCTTGATATGCAGAATTTGTCTTTTATTATCATTAATGCATAGTGTAGAAATCAATTTCAAATACAAATGCATCAATCATAGTTAGCATAGTACCCCATCCTACTATGTCTCCATATAGGCAGATCGATGCATTTTAAAAAACTCCTATTTTAATTCCAATACGTAGATCAATACACATTTAAATTGTGCATTATCTTCGAAATAGCTCCAATTGACCTCAAAATGGAAATTTTACAATAATTAATCATTACAGATTTAATAAAATTAGTTTCATTTAAATCAGAGATCGTTTGAAAATTGACTATTCTTAAGTTCCATGTTAAATCGAAAAAATATAATCGATTCCAAAATAAACAAATTTATTTATAATAAAATATTATTATCAGATATATTTAAACAGAATGTGTATAGCTTTAGAATAATCTAACTTGAATTTTAAACTCGATATTTTTCATTTTCAAGTTAAATCGATATTTATTAATATAAAAACTCTTTTATTTTATTAAATAAATCGTTCTGTTTTATAAACGATTCCATAACAAATTTCTAAAAATTTGGATATAACTCACAATCCACAAGATAAAATTTTGATTTTTCTCTTTTATTAGAAAAATATAATCTAATAGATCCAATCGATTCCTGTTTCAAAGAATTTCAATTTATTACGAATTCTGTACATCCAGTTGAAGTTCAAACGTAAAACTACGAACTACCGCGACATTACGAGCTCGTTATAAATTATACGTGCAAGCATTGTTTTTAATAAAAAGATTCCTTATAGAATATTTTTATATTCCTAATATAACTATTAATTTTATTTATTTATTTTAAATATGACGGCTAAAAATATGGGTCGTTACAGATTCTACCTTTTATTGGATTGAATTATGCTTCAGCTAAACGTGTGTGAGAGGCACTGCAATGTAAAATATGAGATACATCAAGTAATATATAGCTCATTAGGCACCTTTCCCATACAAGCTCGCTTTTATGGGTGAGTTCTACTTTATGAGCCGTGTTATTTGATGCTTTCACTGAGAACCACTGGACAAAAGTTCAAGCTGCATGAGTGTAACGACCTACATTTTTTACTATTCAAGTTGACAATAATCCACGCATGTCAGCTCAAAAAAATCCAAACTACATATCGTTATTGGGTAAATACAAGAAAAAGAAAGAAAGAAGGGAACAATAACTGAATCTCACAGTGAAAGGACAAAATATAACTCAAAATACAAAGGCAACAGATCTGAATCTATCTTCTCCATCCTCTGTCTGATTCACCCTATACTTTCTCATCTTTCTTCCTTCACCACTTCCACATGCTCATGCCGAAAAACAGGAAAACCAAGATGAGATTTGCGTCTCGTTCACCAAATTCGAGCACCAGATCTGGGCGTAAGTATCAAAGCAAGGCAGTCTGCGCTGAATAATTTGATTTGTTAAACTTTGGAAATTCAGAATCTACGATGGCTTCTCCAATAGTGCGTATGGCCTCTGTTAATCCATTGGGTACATTACTACAAGATATCACCACTGCTCGAACCTTGTCAAATGATGCTGATCCTGCTTATTTGAGGTCTTCGCTGGTCACCTCAATGATATCCTCTGCCCCTTTCGAGTGGTCCGACTTCCATGGTAACGTTTTTCGAACTATGGTTATTGGTGATTTGGTAAACACTGTGAACGGTGAAAATTGTGGTTTGAAAACTACTGAACAGTCATTGCGTTAGTCATTTGTTGAGAAAAATGTGGGAATTGTTGAGCCTGCTGTGGTTGGTGCTTCAATTCATGTACCTCACATTGCCGAACTCGGGAAACCCTAGTGCACTCCAGTTGCTTGCCAAAATGTCCTACCCAACAATGTCACACTGCCTTCTAGCGGTAAATGGAATACACTCTTTACCAAACTATCCAACAATGCTGGAGCGTATCAACCTTTAGATTTCAACGTACTTATAACCGAACAAGGATCATCTCTGCCGCCGATTATACTTAGTGAAGCAGCATCGCTCTGGAAAGACTATGTCGTTGATTTTTTCTTGGATTCCAAGATGCCTAACTTTGACATGCGAGCTGCATGTTGTAGTGCCTAGCGTCTTAGGGGTGATCTCCGTATCTAAAATGTCAATGGCATGTTTTATTTGAAGTTCTCGTCAAATGAGGAAAAGCTCAGAGTGTGAGAAGCTACCCCTACCATTATGGGTGGTAAACCTTTTATTGTTACTTCGTGGAATGCCTCAGTAGATAAAGCTAAAGATCAGGTTCTCTCCATCTCGGTTCGGACCTAAGTCACTAATGTCCCTTCAACTCTTCAGCCTCTTATTGGCCTTAACTAGTTGGCTTGTCACATAGGTAAATTTAAGTGTTTCGATGCTAACACAGTTGCAAGAAAAAATTTAGTTTTTGCCAGAGCCTTAATTGAAATAACTCCTACCAACCCTCTTCATGATAAGTTGAAGGTGTGCATTGAAGGTAATGAGTACTTTGTTGAGGTTACTTATAAGTGGAAACCTAATACATGTAAGTCATTTAGACATTTAACGTAATCTTGTTTAGTTCCAACAGATAAGCCTTTTCCTGAAAAGATCCTACTCCCTAGGCCTCCACCTAGAAGGTGAGTGCCAAATCAGAATCCCTGAAGTGAGTATGGAGGTGGAAAAGGAACCTGACATAATTTGGGAAGATGTTGAGAGAGCTTGGGTACATGGTGCTACTGAAATGCGGTATGATCCCAATAACTATTTCTTTAAGTTTGTTGGTGAGGTAGGAGTGCTCAAAAGACTTTTTTATGAACCAGTTGGCAATGAGCAGAAGTTATGTAAGTCTGGAACGCTAGGTGATCTTAATGATGAAATTATGAAGGACGACATTTGGGATAGTAAATTTATATGTAATGAAGACACATTGGATTATGTTGAAGGATTGGCTGAGCTGTTCTTTTCTCGTATCCAATATATGACGCCCTCTAATGTTGTACTGGGTGCTTGTTCCTTTCCTAGAGAGGTAACTTAGGTAACATTGTGTAAGTTTAGTAGTGGAAGAACTTAGCTTCTCTCCTATATTATAATTGTATAGTGTGCTGGAACTTCAAACCAGCTATGAGATCCTGTGTCTGTGCAGTGTTTCCTTCTTATCTCTCTTTTCTAATAAAAAGTGGCACAACCCACTATAAAAAACCGGTTAGCCTTGCAAAAAATAGCTCATGAAGATGCTAACATATATATATATATATATATATTTGATTATACTTTACAACAATTATCAGAGTTAAACTATCACAAATGTAACAGACCGTCTGGAGTGGGCCTGAATTCCAACCCAGAAAAGGTCCATCGGGACTTGGAGCCATTCTAAACAGATTATTGGTTCCAATAAAGAATCGCTTAAAACAGAAATTACAGAGTAGACTAAACGAAAATGGGATCTCACACAGCGGAAGGGATAAAATATAATATCAGAAAATAGATGTACCACTAAAAGAAAGAACCATAATGTAGCTTACATAAATATATCAACAGTCATAAAAAGGCACATCACAATAATATTGATAGTTATCCCACAAATACAAAGGTATCGCCAACATAAAATAACAACAACTATGGATCCTCCGTTGTCGGGCTCTATTACTATATCGATCAAGCAAGTAATCTCATTTACTGTCCTGTTAACAAGTTAAGAGGAGGGAGGTCTTAACATAAAGTTCTGGTGAAAAATCACATAAGTTTTAAGGAATAACTATTTCCTATATTTGGCAGTATAAATTTTTCACATTATGTCTACGCAGTTCAACCCACAACCAATCATCTATGAGGGAACTACCCTATAGTCACTTAAGGCCTACATTGATTATTTAAGGATGGATTCTTTATGATCACTTAATATTCTTCGAGGCGGACTACCACTAGTCACTTAAGGTCATCACTTTATATTTATTCTGGCGAAAATTCCCACTATCACTTAATACCCTTACGGTGGACCCTAGTCATTTAAGGCCCCATCATACCATCGTCAACGCGATTAAATTTTATCTCCATTGTAATACAAGAAATAGTAATATACCACTTAATGTCGAGCTAAGGTAAACCCTCATCGTCAATTAAGACCCCTTCGGCAGACCCATGTGTTACTATTTAACCGGTGTTACACGTGAAATCCTAGCCACTTAACTCATGCACGTACAAATTTCCTATAGGGACATTTAATTCCTATTACCTAATTTAAACGTGCTTAGAACGCATCTAATATGCATTAATATTACGTTTAATTACGTTATACATATATAGTAATAAATGAGGCGTAAATCAAGCGTAAGTGGAGAAACATCCTCAATCGTTTGAAATGTCAATCCTAACAACATAATAAAGCTATGCAAGTTTATTTCCTTAACTTCTCCAACCATAACATAAAATGTATATTGATATTTAAATAATAGAGAAATAATAAACATTCGTAGCATAACTTATAACCGAGGTTTGAGTGATTATTTAAATAACAAAATAGAGACAAGGTGCAATATCTAGAAATACATAAGTAAAATTCCCTTTTTGGTACTAATTCACATTTTGTATAGTTTTCATATACAAAATCTTAATACTTTAATGGCTTGAAAATAATACGTTCAAACATTCTACTTTGGAAATAAATGCTTAAACTATTCAATTCACAATACTCAAGTTCTTAAGCTTTTGCAAGAAAAATACATACATATATAAAGATTTACAGTGAAGTGAATTAGACCATTTCCAAGAATTATATAAACACCCAATTGCCTTTTCTTTATTACTTCAATAATCCAAACCAAAATACGATTGGTTGACCATTTGCGCAACAAATACAAATAATAAGGGATTTAGAGGATTTGATATTGTTTGGTTTTCGTACAAATCCAAATCCCATTTAGGCCCAATAATCCAAATTTTACACTATCAGAATATAGTAAATAACAAACTTATGAAAATTCCACTCATAGAGATTAGAAGAGGAGATTAGTGGAATATAGTGAGAACTAAAATCTGGATTTCTGCCTTCAAACTAACGTATTCCAGCACTCCTATATATATATATATAAGAGAATGAAAGTTTAGAATCTCATATGTATACATATAACTTAATTCCAAAAGTTTATATATATAAGAATTTAAATCTAGAAAGATAGAATATAGGTTTAGAAGAGAGAAGAGAAACCTAACCTGAATTCTAAAATTAAGAAATGGAGAGATAAAGTGGAGGCGTAGAAGAATGAGGTGTAGGGTTTAGGAAGTGGCTAGAGGGTCTTATTTATAGTTGCAAAAATGTATACAGACCGTCAGATTAGTTAGATTTAATATGGTCGGTTTGTTGCAAAATTATAAATAAACCTAAAAAACGAAGCCTTCCTCACCCTAACGTACGAAGGGAGGTCAACCCCCTTTGTAGATGGGTGATCAACCCATGGTTGACCCCCCTTCTGGTGTCGAGGTAGGGAATTTATTTCCCTATATGTTTGTTTTTATATTAATTATTTAATTAATGAGATTGATTACTTTCCATTTGTTGATGATTCTTGTCCCCTCTGCATATATATATATATATATATATATATATATATATGCAGAAACATACACAAAAATTCAAATCCCTATGGATTATTCTTTTATGCTAATTAATATTTAAATATATTTAGACTTATATTTAATCAATTTCAATTTCAGATCCTGTGTGTAAATAATTTACGTATAACTTGTTTTATTAATGTGTTTTTCATACAGACTCCATTTTCAACAAATAAAAATATGAAAATGGATCAGAATCTTTCCATGAACATAACTATAATACTTTAGTGGCCCAATACTTAATTTTCCAAAATTCTATTTTTCAGCCCATATTAATTTATTACTGGTTATTATTTATAATTAATTTTAAAAATCCCATGTCTATTTAGGGTGAATTATGTGGGGTGTTAAATTCTCCTACCCCTTAAAAGAGATTTCATCCCGATATCTTTCCGAAGGGGAGAAAAACACAACTCGCTCTAACAAACATGTTATACATCCATGTTGTTTATAAACATCCATAACTCAAAGTGATTATGTATTGCAGACTTGCTAAAGTGGGCTCAGTCCTCGCGTGTACATGCAATAAGTTGTACTGTATGTATGCAGAATATCTTAATATGCATATAATTTTATATGAGTGCATGGTGCATTTTTGTTGCATACAATTCCTACCATCCAATTTAGCAACCATAATGCAACCATAGAATCCTGAAATTTCTGAGAAAGACAAGAAAATTTTAAACATTTGTGCTTTCCTTTGAATCTTTCCCCTAATGTACTCGAATCAATCTAACTAAATATTATAGAGTCTTGGAATTCAATGCTCCACAATGTTTATGGTGGCATAAGTCCCTAAGGTTTCGTCTTTGTCCTCATTTCTTGATTAGGCCCTACCAAACTTAGCCATAGTGTGATGGTATCTTATCAAATATACAAGTATAAAAACATCATGGGCTCTTATTAACAAAATAACCATCGTTTCCCTAATTTTGGGAAAGCCCCAAAATACAGTGCTAACTTTCTAACTTTCGCAAGCTGCCTAATCAAATTAGACTTTTCCCAAAGTCTAGTCATAAATTTGGTTCGAGATGAAATTTATTAATGGTTTTCCACCAACACTCGTAGTTTCCTGGAAACACTTCAAGAGTGTTATTCCAATCACCAAAATTAATATACTAACCCTAAAGATAAATATTATTCCTATTATCTAAGAGATCCAAGATGCAATTATTTTCCTTTCGTCCTCCAAGCTTTGGCTACCTCTTCAATTTTCCCTCCAATAATCAAATAAGATATGACTCGAAGATTCAAAAGTTTCCTAAATCAAATTTTCTAAACCTAACTAACAAATGTCCTAGTCTATACTAATAACTAGAATATATTTCTATGCTTCAATATGCTGGAATTTAAATTCTAATAAGGCCTTTGCTATAATTTCCATAAATTTTCCCAAATAATAGTATTGATATATTTAAAATTACAAGGAAAGGATATTGTTTTATTTTGAATGGATAAAGTAATCTATGTGTGTAACGACCCGGCGGAAATTCGATGCTCGAATTTTGACAATAAAACTTAATCTATATTACTTTCCAAAACCCAAGTATCGAAAATACCAGATAGTTGACAGAAAGAAAATAAGAGGGTGAGAATTAAAAAGAAAGAAGGATTAGTGTAACACCCCGAATTTTCTGAGAATATTAAAATTAACAAATTCAAGAACACTTAATTTTTAGAAGAAGAATTAACTGAAATGGGTTGCGCTATTACGTTCGTCTCAAAATTTTGGTCAAGATAGACATTTGGTTTGCATAAAACGGATACCTTATGAAGAAGTTATTAAGCCTTGAAGTTTGTATGCATATGAGAAAAAAAATATAGATATATATAAAAAATTAAATAAATAAATATGCAGAAAAGTTCGAAACAACGAATCGAGAGGGGGAATAACCGAATCGGCCCATTTTTGAGGTCGACCCAAGCCCCGCTGGGTCGACTAGGGGTTGATTCAGGGTGTTTGGCTATCAACCCGTGGGCCGATTCGCTCTAAGGCAGATGTGGCATCTGATTGGTTCCGATGGTTCAGGGTTAATCTAATGGTCCTAAAACACTCTCTACAACTATATAAGGACCCTAAACCTAAATTCTAATTCTATTATTCACTCTCATCTAAACCTAGCTGCCAATAAAATCTAAATCAAATTAAAAAAAAGTTCTTCGTCAACCTAGAGGATTAATCAATATCAAGTTAGAGTTCTTCAACAACTACAAGCAATTCGATTATCTTTTCTAATCCAAACACTGTAAGTTCACGATTACTTTCAGATTTAGACAACCAATTATAGTATGGACATGGAATAAAATGAATTTGGACCTATGCTTGATTTTCTATTTGGATCTATTCTTAGCCTTTGTGAATTTATGACTTTGGGTCGCTTCTTATCGATCCAATCGAACCTATACAAGTTGTTGAACCTAGTTTATTATTCAAGCCTTTCATGTCCATAATATTGTTCATGCTTCATTAGGAATATCATTGTTATTTTTATGCTTCTTTTATACTTGGAAGTTTTTAAATCAAGACAGAAGTTCTATGTATTACTTTTAGTATGATTGAGACAAATGTTGTAAAAGCTTGACTGAACCACATTGTTAATAAAATGACTTTATTTTCCGCTGTTTTATTTGTCTGTCTTGTAATTTATCTGCATCTTTTACCTATAATGCTCCACCGAAGTTAAGGCATTCCCTTTGCGAGTGACCTTAACGGAGGTGGGGTGTTTCACTTGGTATCAAAGCAAAGGTTTACTAGATCTAATAAAAGTTTTTGAAAACTATTTTAAAAAAAGAAGTATAAAGAAGCATTTTTCAAGAAAAATGTTATTTTACTTTAAAAGGCATAATCCCCCAAAGCCATATGCACTATCTTTCTATTCTTTGTTTTGAATCTTTCCTTTTTCGTTTCAGCATGTCTGGGAATCTTAACCTTCCAGAGGGTGTACCGATACCCGGCTGGTTCAGGAGGTACCTATAGGCTAGGGCTAACGACGCAGGCCCAGTAGACATTCCTCCTCCCCCAAGTGCAGCAGTTCCTCCTCCACCTCCTCCTCCTCCTCCTCATGCAAATGCTTTCTCAAAGATTTGTAGAGACTTTAGAGCCATGGGTGTAAAGAATTTCAGTGGAACTGAATCATTTGTGGAAGCAAGAAACTGGCTCAAAGAAACTGAGGATCTGTTCGATATCTTCGAAGTGGATGATAGACAGAAGATACAGTTGGCAGTGTGGTTGCTCAAAGACGAAGCCTCCTATTGGTGAGAAGTCACTAACGCTGAAAGACCAATTAAAACTTGGATGGATTTTAGAATAAGGTTTGAAATGAAATTTCTCTCACAAGCTGAACGAAGCCTTCAGATGGAGAAATTCTTAGCTCTCAAACAGGGAAGTATGACGGTCAAGGAATACGTTAACCAATTCAACCAGCTACCTAGGTTCGGGTTGGAGTTAGTGAACACTCCTCATAAGAAGGCTCTCCGTTTTGTGAAGGGACTGAATGAGCCACTACACAGCCTAGCTATGACCCACATACCCATGGAGGCGACTTATGAGAGACTAGTGGACATGGCATTGTTACACGAGGAAGACAAGGGCAAGAAAGAGGCAAAGGTAAAGGTGCCTCAAGACAAGAAAGCGGAGGGTTTACAGAACAGGAAGACAGATTCAAAGGCGGGAAGAACAACAAACCCCGTGATAAAAGAAAGTGTAATTTTTGTGGCATTCCTGGACATCTGGTCAAAGACTGCAGGAAGAAGAAGAGGAAGATGGGTGGCTGTTTCCACTGCGGCGAGACAGGACACATGGCTAAGGACTGCCCAAGAAAGCAAGGGCAAGGGCAGAGAGCTGAACCTTCTTCTGGAGGACAAGTTCACGCTTTCACAGCACCTCCGCAAAAACGAGGTAGAAATATTTCTGTCAAAAGTTTAGTCTATCTTTTTGATCATCCTGTTCGTACACTCTTTTATTCTGGTGCATCGCACTCATTTATATCTGCTGCTTTAGTTGAATCTCTGCACCTAGAGCTTGTATAGTAGAGGATCCCATTATTGTCTCAAGTCCAATTTGTGGTTCGAATCATTTATCTTTGGTTTGTAAGGATTTGAGATACTTATGTTTTTGGTTTCATAGGCTATGGGTTGATTCTAGGCATGGATTAGTTAGCTAGTAATTGTGAAAGGAGGGTAGTTAGACTTTCGACTTGCCTTGGGAATATCCTCAAAATTTCGTGCAATCCTAAGGGATCAGTTTGTCTTAGCTACCTAGAATCACTTTATGTATTTATCGACGATTTTCGATCTGTTAGAGTAGTCCATGAGTACGCAGATGTTTTTTGATTAAGGTTAGGAGTTTTACCCCTAAAAACTCGAGATAGACTTCCGCATATATCCAGTTGACAATACAAAGCCATTTGTGCGATCAACGATAGTTTTGGAGCAAGATTGGCGAGGATAGCCAGAGTCGGTTAAGTGCTCAATTGTTTGGTTGTTTTGCTAGTATCACCTCATATAGATCGTCCAATTTCGGAGGAGGTATTCCTTGGGTGCTTACCTGATATTGGTTTAGGCCTTTGGGGCTTGTACTTGAGGGATGTCGAGTTCGACTAGGATGGTTTGCGTGAGAGATAAATAGTTGTGGCAGGCGCCCTAAGTAGAAAAAAAAACTAACCTTAAGAGAGGTAAAAATTACATAGCAACCTTTAGCTTTAGACCCTCAGATTTGTGACATGATGGATAAGCTAAGTAGAGGAGATACCTCTAATCATCTTAGTATATACACTTGGTATCATGGTTAACTTCTGTTTATCTTGGAAAGATAGTTCGACAACATTGGATACCCTCTAGCATAGTAAATGATCGAGGTCCTATCTTTACTAGTGGGTTTTGGAAATGGAGGTCAAGAAGCTTCACAATCGTGAAGTTAAATTAGTTAAGGTACAGTGGAGTGAAGCTCAAAGAAGATGCGACTTAGAAGACTAGATACGTGCATCATACCCTTTTTGAGGGTATATCCTTGATTCCTCCTTTTTCTGTAATATTTATTTGCATGCTAGTCTTTATCTTTTAAGTATATCCTCTCGGTCCTATCTTCGATCCTTAGGTAGAAGCCAATGGATGAAAACATGTGTTTGAGACATGTTATGATTGATGGTTGCAAGTGGTTGCAAGTGTTTGCTAGTGGTTGCTCGTGGATGCATATACACACATTAGGCACGAGATCGGCATCAGTCACTTTCATATTGCATATGCATATGAATGTATTTGTATATGGATTGAAACTTGATGTGTTATCATATGGATGTTTCATATGGATGAGTGAATATGCACACATATAGTATTTACATGATTAGGGATATTTGCATACTTATTGGACGCATGACACTCTCATGATTCACATTAACGAAGTCAACTGGATTAGTAGACCGCCTGATTTTGCACTAGATAAGAGACATATACACACACTCTGCATATGTTCATATGGCATTACAAGTCTTTTAAGGACAATGGATGCTTGTGGATGATGGATGAGTAGATGGATGATTGGATGTTAGGATGCATTCTTTATAACTTGAAGATTTCGGGGACGAAATCCTTTAAGGAGGGGAGAATGTAACACCCCGAATTTTAAGAGAATATTAAAATTAACAAATTCAAGAACACTTAATTTTTAGAAGAAGAATTAAGTGAAATGGGTTGCGCTATTACGTTCGTCTCAAAATTTTGGTCAAGATAGACATATGGTTTGCATAAAACGGATACCTTATGAAGAAGTTATTAAGCCTTCCTTGAAGTTTGTATGCATATGACAAATATATATATATAGATATAGATATATATAAAAAATTAAATAAATAAATATGCAAAAAAGTTCGAAACAACGAATCGAGAGGGGGAATAACCGAACCGGTCCATTTTTGAGGTCGACCCAAGCCCCGCTGGGTCGACTAGGGGTTGATTCAGGGTGTTTGGCTGTCAACCCGTGGGCCGATTCGCTCTAAGGCAGATGTGGCATCTGATTGGTTTCGATGGTTCTGGGTTAATCTAATGGTCCTAAAACACTCTCTACAACTATATAAGGACCCTAAACCTAAATCCTAATTCTATTATTCACTCTCATCTAAACCTAGCCCCCACTAAAACCTAAATCAAATTAAAAAAAAGTTCTTCGTCAACCTAGAGGATTAATCAATATCAAGTTAGAGTTCTTCAACAACTACAAGCAATTCGATTATCTTTTCTAATCTAAACGCTGTAAGTTCACGATTACTTTCAGATTTAGACAACCAATTATAGTATGGACATGGAATAAAATGAATTTGGACCTATGCTTGATTTTCTATTTGGATCTATTCTTATCCTTTGTGAATTTATGACTTTGGGTCGCTTCTTATCGATCCAATCGAACCTATACAAGTTGTCGAACCTAGTTTATTATTCAAGCCTCTCATGTCCATAATATTGTTCATGCTTCATTAGGAATATCATTGTTATTTTTATGCTTCTTTTATACTTGGAAGTTTTTAAATCAAGAAAGAAGTTCTATCACTACACCATACAGGCTGTTTTGCAACAGCCAGATGCGGACATTTAGCAACGGCTTAAGGCCGTTGCTAAATTGCAACGGCTAAAACCCGTTGCAAGATTTATTACTACGGTCAATATCCATTTTGGTTTGTGCAACGGCTTAAGACCGTTCTTTGGTCAAGTACACCCTTCCATACACCCTCCGTTCTCCAATCCGATATCAAGTACGCTTTCACTTTTATTTTCCCCCTTCTACATTAAAGAATATTTCGAAGATATAAAACTAGATCCAAATCCTTTTCTCGTCCAAATCGTTTTGTTTCAGATCGACAACTATTGCCTAATTGATTTTTCCATGTGGGTTTTCCAGATCGAAAGCTCTCCAAGTGGTTTTTTTCCAGATTGCAAACTTCCCAAGATTTCAAATCGAAATCGATCGACTCTAGGTATGCAAAAATTGGTTTTCATTGTTTTATCGTTTATTCAGTATCATAGAAATCGAAGTCAGTCGATTTCATTAGTTTCCTGTTTTGCATTTAGTATAAGTTTTTTTGATTCATGGCTAGTGTCAGTATTTGATCTATCTTGCTTTTTTTCAAAAAACGTGAAATATTTTGCTGTTTAAAACTCCTACTGATGTATTTGTTAAAAATGTTTTGAGGATTGGCATGGTTCGGATTCCTCTTTACCAGTAACTACTGTTTAAACTTAGCAGTGCTTTTTAGTTAATATCGCAGTATTTAGAATACTGGGTGATTTTAGTTTAGATCAGAAGGCGGAAGTTCTTCTTGTTGGCCTATTGCAAGAAATGTGGAAATTTCAAGGACCTTATATATTTTGTATTGCTGATGGATATCCCATGCAAACCTATTATTTGTTTAATATCTTTTCAGTACCATTACCACTAATGTATGAGGAATTATATATAACATCACCAACACCTTTCAGCCATTGTTGGAAAGGTATCTACTAAAAAGGTATTATTATTATTACTTAAAAAATCTGTTCAAGCCTAAAATGCCAGTTATCACATTAATGTTAGCCCAACATACAACTTTTAGAAACTAATTTATACCTTGTTTTATATAGTTTGTGAATATTACATCTAAAACATCCATGTTTCAATTTTTTACATATAGGTTACCAAAAAGGAAAAGGTTCATATTCTGATTGAGCAATAGCATCACCACTTTGTAATGAATCCATATGGGCAGTATGCATTTAGTTAATAAGATACAAAAAACAGACATTCCTCTACTTTTTAGTTTCTGAAAACCATGGTAACATTATATTGGCTTTGTACTGTTCCTTTGCATTTGATTGCATATTTTTAGATTGTCATCAAGATGATTTATGTTTGGTCCGTTTAAAATTTTGTAAACAAAAATGTCAACTTTGTGGTATAATAGTCTCAAAGGAGTGTATACTATGGGAATATATAACAAAAATGTAAATTTTATCAGTACACAAGTAAAATAAGGGAATCAGTCAAACTTTAAAATTTTGAAATTATTGATGTTAGGTAAAAATGAGCTGTAGCATTGCTAACATTTATTTGCATTTAAGAAAAAGTTAACTAGTCTAAGTTGGAACTGGAAGATCCAATGACTGCATAGAACTTATATTCAAACAGAGAGGTTTTACGAATAATTCTGTAGTTTATTGTTGAAATTATAATGTAGCGTGAAATGTCCTAGGATGGATGGAAGCTAGTTGTAAAATTTAGAGCACAGAAGAGGAGAAAACACAAGCTAGTTGACAATGTCATTCGTGCTTAATTATGCAATAAGTAAAAGTCATAATTGATCCAAGTGTTGCTTGGCAACTTCGTGGAGGTGCATGCTACTTGGTTTTTAACATATTGATTTGACCAAATAAAAAAAGGAGGTCCAACTATGATTGTAATTGAAAATAGAAGCATCAGCAGCAGGATAAAGCACCTAATTCATTCTTTTGAGTCTTAAGTTAAAACTTACAAGTCAATGATTTTCCTAAGTCCCTATATCGTTTCATTTTCACTTTCCAAATTATAATATCTAGCACAGACCAAGCCATTCCCTTGACTTTGATAATGGGTTGAAACATAAAACTATGTCTCTGTCTTCATGATTTATATTCCAAGATTTAATTGACAACTCATTTGTCTTCCATGTAAATTCTTGTAAGCAATACTCGGTTCTAGTCTTATCTTAATTTCCTATAGCCTAATAAATCATTGACCCGCACTACTGTTGTCAGATTGGTCTTATACTTAAACAAATTAGAACAATGGTTTAAAATTAGAAAAAGCCAAAATCATTTAATATTTTTTGAAAGTGATATATAAATGTGAATTGATATGCTCATAAGAGTAATCTCTTCTTGTTCTTCTCTTGCTAAGTTTTTTTCCTTCTTGACCAAATCTCATTATAACTGGACTCATTACTACATAATAATTTGCCTTTTGACCTTGTTTTAAAGAATGCCGCTACTTGCATTACGTTCATAATTTAATACTTGTTACTATCTCCAGGATAAACTTATTTAAAGCACCGAGAAAAAATCATGTATTTATAAGGAAATTAACATTGATATCGATATATATTATAAATTATATGAATATATTGTATTTTGTAGCTGGTGGGCTTTAAAGTTAAAGCAGTTGCCAAAACTAAGTACATACAACTTTATAAGCACCTGGAATGAATCAATAATATTATTTTTATTGGATTTTGATTAGAATTAAGTGTGTCATTCTTGAGCAGTATCATAATAGTATTAACCAAATCGATCAGGAATTATAAGGATAATAGTTTTGACTTTTTTTTTTACATTTTATTCAATAATGATTTTTTTTAATATTCCTATGTCCATGAGTTATCCAGTTTAACATACTTTTGTTTCATCATCTGAAGCATCATATTGATAGAATCGGTTAAATTAGCTTAGAGCTTGTGTTCAACAGAAGATATAGCATGATCTAGTGGATTATCAAGAATTACTTCATGATGAATCATGAGTTTTTCACGAATACCAATGAACTAAGAGCAGTCAGAACCAAATTACTTCATAGACCATTCTTTAACGGCAACATCAAAGTTTGAGTTTCGTTTGGAGTATGTACACTAGATTTCTAATCAAATCTTCATTGCAAACCTGTGTTAATAAAGAGAAAAACTAACAATCATCAGTCCAAGAATTAAAAAAAAGAAAGAAAACAGAGAGACGTCTAGAATCAGCTATGCCTCAGGTTAGGATAATTGGACTATGATCAGAGAGTTTTGGAGGTGGAAATAAGGCAACAAGCTATGACCAAAGACTGAAAGCACTAGCAGTGAGGTTGGCTCTGTCTAACTTGCAATAGGTTTTTTTTGGGTTGTTCTGTTATTGTTGCTTCATGAAAAGAGATAGAGGAGCCTTGTCTAAGTTAGCTGGGTAAATTGAGTTATTTGGAGGTTGTGCGACGCTGATATGCAAAGGATCGCCTCCCAATTTCTCAGAAGAGAAACACATGTTATTAAAAACACCAAAGGTAATAATGGGAAATTGGAAGTATGAAGGAGAGGGAGTTTATCCACTAAGGGATGCATGATACTTCTGGCATTGTCACCATAAATGGATGCAAGGAAAAAAGGTTAAAAGGTGGGAATATGAGTAGTTTGAGAGTGAACTTGCAATAGGATTTTTTCTTTTGTTTATGCTGAAAATGTTATTGCCATGTGGTCCTTTAGAATGGGAAGATGATGGGAGAAACTAATGCATAAGTATTGTCTGCATGCTTTAAATTTCAATGTCTAGATGTGCTTCTTGTTTCTGTGCTGCTACTTGATTTCCTCATTTAATTTCCACACAAAATTTTGTCACTATTTTCGGGCCGCATAGCACTAGTGTAAGGTATTAGGCAGCGAATACTCCTAATTCAAACTGTGAGTAATTATTCTGATTCCTTCTATACACTTCATGAATGCTCACGACTCTACTGCATGGCTATACTTGAGCATATATCTAATAATCATATGACATATTGTACTAAAAACTAAGGGCATAAGATTGACTACATCTCTTTTTTGTTGCATCATCATCATGCTCATGATCTGATATGAAAATGCTTTCATGGTTACTTTTGTTTATGATAATTTTTGTATATAAAGCTTCGACTTCAATGTTTAAGTTTCAGTATTTTGACATCGCTACAATTGACATGATACAAGCATTTTTAATAAAAGAAACTATATACACAGTAGAACAACTCTCTACACATACCGCAACATCACTTAAACCACATCGTTATTCGTTTGAACATCCCCCAATTTTAATAGCAGGATGAACATAAATGCTTATGACAAAGCTAGCTAGTAATTTAGAGCTTTGTTTTAGAATTTTACATCAGTTTTCCTTATAGGAAACACATTATAAATATTTTATATTTCAGAGGCTTACCCATATGCACAAAATCCATACTTGTGCAAAATTTCTTACTCAAAATCTGGGTAGGCGCATTCCTTGAAAGTTTTCTCATCAAAGTCATTCATGAATTCTTAAAAATTTGATATACCATGGACTTCAATTTTGGCAGAAGTACCTACTGTAAGCGCAGGCAATTGCATGCCTGTGTCTCCCCCTTTGCAAACAGCTACACATATCTCATCGTCTCCTGCAAATGTTTCTACTGGTATGAGCATGGCTAAAACATTGGCGCAGGCACTAGTGAAAGCTCACAGTACATCACAGGTAATGAAGCACAGTTGCATCGTTTTTTTCCTGTTTTCTTTTTCTGTAGTAGCCTCATTGTCTTCCCAAAGCCTGATTTTTTTCAATTTGTTAACTGTGCTAAACCGTTGAGTTGGGTGACTCATTAACTATATTTAAGTTAATCTTGAAATACGATCATTTAGAATGTAAGCAGCAGTCATCTAATGAATACACTGTAGTAGCCTGTATTATCATTTGAAATGCTTAAATATGTATTCCAAGTTATATCCAGTGAAGTTGCAGCCTGCCATATAAGAACCCTATTACAGTCTTATTATATGCATGATAACATTTGTTACATATCTAAATTCTAAATATTCCCACAAGTCCAAATTTCTCTGTTATTATGTGTTCTGACTGGGAAATCAATTTAAAACATGTAGATACAACACACATGGAAAATTGGCATCTTAACACGTCAAAAATTTCCCACTAGCCTTGGAGTTCAATTTATGTGCAGGGTATATGTAGATCAATATGTATGACTACAAATTTGCTTTAGTTTCACCTCAAAGTCAAATAATTCAATTTATGTGATGACATCAATGTACATTCATGATTCATTACATCGAATTTTAGACGAGTAGAAGTATATACTATCGATTGCGAGAATGAGGTATATAATCGCAGTTTACTGATATGGTGAAGGAGTATAAACTTATATGGCGTCGATTAATTCTTCAATAATTTAAGTGTGATTGATCAAAGGTACCAAATGTGGTTGTAAAATAGAATACTTCGGGATTTTTAAATAATCATTCACTGGTACCTCAGCATTGAGGTTTTGATTTGTACTAAATATTACATAATTTGGCACACAAATTTCTTACTGACCATGATTATACTATTTTCCTTGATACCAGTTTGTATAATTTAAACGAAATTCCAAAGTTTTGATATTCCAAACATTGTTCCGCACTTTGCCAATATGCTCAAGACTTCTAGAGTGTACATTTTAGGATTACAATGAGTTTGATACCATATTCTCTAAAACAGACGTTGAACTTTGAATTTATCGAATAAGCATGAGATAAAAGTATAATGCCATTTTTCTATTAATACTAAAAAACAATATTAATAGTTAATACCATATAAGACTGTCGCCATATTGCCTTAATCAAGCAAGTTTCATAATTTCATTTGGGAAAAATATGCAGGTATGTAATTTTGCTACGTAAATAATTGATTTTATAGTTCTCAACTATTAATTAATAACACTTATGTATGATTTCTGGGTTATAAATGCTTTCAAATTATCCATTTTCCAACAAAACAATTATTATTGGTTCTAAAACATGTATGATATGCAGAATAGTGATTGCGTCATGACTGTTATATGACATCTTTGTTTTTCCCGTCAATGAATAGAACCCGTCTTTCAATTACTATGAAGCTATTATAAGAGGATTCATTTTATATCAGGCTTGAGTACTACAGGAGGATTATTATCTAGTGTGATCTGCCTCATACGGTTATTATTGCAAAATCATCATATGAGATCACTTCATCCAAAAAAAGGATTATTTAATTACATATTTTCATATCCCGTACAGATTATTTCATTGATTTATCAAAATGTCCTTAAATGGGTTACGGGTAGCATAAACAACATATGTTCTATTGTAGCTTCTTGATTTTGCAACAAGAAGTATCAGTCTATTATTTTTTAGGTGTTAAAAGACTTAAAGTCTTAAGATAATGGTGAAACTTTATCCTTATTGTAACTAAATTTCATGCCGAAGGCAAAATCCAAAACATAAACTTAGCCATACAAATATAAGTTTCATTCATGACAAATGGGTCAAGAACTTGATTAAAAGTTCTTCCTATTGCTAACACATGCATTAATCACGTAAGAACAAATAAACATATTTGCATCTGATAATCCTATAATGTATCAGACTGGAGTTGGATAAGACTGTTACAAGTGTTACTCTTTACCCAAATGCATGCATATTTATATTTATGCATATGCTTATAGCAAGAGTGGAAAAGCTTTCACTCATGATTGTTGTTATATGTTCCTTTCATGTTTTGTACTACTGAAAATGGCCGCATATAGGAAAATATTTCATGTAAAATTGGTATCACAAGTTATTCTTCAAAATTGTATATTTATTTGGAAAGAAATATATTTACTTTTATGAAATGATTTTGGCTGTAGGTGTTGTATTTTGATCCTAAATGATTTGTATGAAGCCATTACAAGAATTTGGTTGGTTTGTTTTGTTGAATTTCAGACTGTGCGAATGGATGCTAAGTTTGGCAGTCTGGTTTGTTTGGTTTCACACTGGATGAGTAGTTTGGATTTAGACATGGATAATTTTCTACAACTTCAACATGTATGCATATAATTAAATCAAGGTCCTTGCAACAACGGTTATTCATTGCCCATGCGCAACACACGGGTTCACACTTGTAATAATATAAAAGGGCAGAGAATACATCTAGCCATATACTGATTTGCACGTAAGCATGTAGGGGAACATACAAGAGATAACATGCATATGCATGCCTAATTCACAACTTTAGGTTAATGGTAGTGTCTTAGTACACGTTCTTACATGCAGCACTGATCCAGTTATCATTCACATTAAGTTCCTTGATTTGCAGGCGAGATAGCCGAAGAATTTTGCCAGCCAAGAGATGAAAAATGGTACGTCTAATTCTGAGATAATTTATCTATCATATTTGTGTGTTTGCATCGTAATTATGTCTTTCCTACAAATAATTATTCTTCTTTTAGCCCAAATAATTTTTTCCACGAAATATATTCAATTTCCAGTGGAGGTTAAACCAAGCTATAATTGGAAGAGATGACAATGATTATGTGTAAAGACCCATAACTTCCCCGTGAAGGAAAGAGCGGATAGTTCGAGAACAAGCCACAACAGAACGCATATAAAAGAACATTTCATTGTATATTACAACAATGCATCAGATTACAAGAATATACAGAGTATAAATGAATATTTCACAGAAATATCAGAGATTTAAATTACATTTAAATACATGGCAGCGGAAAATAATACAATACACAACTGAAGGAGATATACGGATACAAAGCTTTCCGGATATCATTCCAGCTGTACACCAGGATCTTGTGAATATAAATCTGCAAAACCAAAACTACTAGCTGCCCGTGTCAAAATAAGGGCACCCAGAGTTTAGGTTAAAACAATAAACCCCAGGTCAGTCATGTGACTGGTGTGAGAACTAAAACAGTTAATCTTTATTTTTTAAAGTTAGGCAAATCAAGGGACCACGCCGTATAACACGGAACGGGTTTCCTCCCAAGAGTACCAGTGCATAAAACAAACAGCGCAATGCTAAATAAAGAAAGATGAAGCTGTTATAAGACCCAGGTCCTATCACACAATGCAACGCAAGCCGGGGGATAGGGTTTTCCCTTATAACAGCCAAAGAATGCTTGATACATTTAAAACAAATCATTTTGATAGTATTATAAGTGCATAGTGTATAAAACAACTTCAAATCATAAGTATCAATCATAGGCGGCATAAATGACCCATACCACTATGTCGCCATATATAAGTTTACAATCAAAACCGCAATGTCGTATTGGAAGTTGGGTTATCATTTATGGTATGAACCGAGGCTAGGGGAAAGATCCTCACCGATTCGAGACGCTCTAGCCCGTGTCTCAGGCAAGTACTCTATCAAGCCTTTGGATCGTCAGGGCCGGTCCACCGATGTGGATTAAAATGCCTGAACACTGCGTTTCCCCGCCCTTTGGGGCGTAAGCCTGGCCCGTCACCCGACCAGAAGCATCGGCCGAAACCGATATCACGAGGCGCCTCGCTTTTCAGCAAGTAATAATAAGCAACATCCACATGAGTCAAACTCGTCAGCCAGTTCAAGCACTGACGCCACTCCTAACTAGAAAGAAACGCATGTCCTCCCTGATGTCCGTCTCCCGTTTTTGGTTCATACCGGGTGTGATACTCGCGAATCAACGTTACACAAAGCTACGCCACACAAGGCCGTGCTTTGATCATCACCACAAGACTTTGCTTTTCAACAGAAGCCTCGATCAATTGCCACTTAGGCATGCCACACAGGCAATTCACTCCATGCGTTTGATATCCATCAATATATAACCCCTGAGCTCGTACGTCTCAGAAAAGGGCGTTAAGCAAGAGAATAAATTCTCCGCCGCCAAACAGATATATATTTAATAGAGATCAATCACACGGACTAAAATCCAATGTCAGACACACCGTCCATTTACAAGTCCGTTCTGGGTCTGAACGAAACCGGAGGCACCTAGTACCCCGCATATCCATCGATCTCCAAGTACGTCTGGACGATCACCAACTGTTTCCATCTTCTTGGGTGTACAGCCCAATCAAGATCATCAGTAATCACCCAAACGACGTGAAGACTTCTGGTCTTCGACCACCGTCTTCATCTTCGACTTATCGTCGTATCAGTTATTCAGAATGGGATAAACCCGGTCTTTCCAAATAACTCGCGTATATTTTAAATAAGTGTTACACAAACACAACATACGCCTCATTCCAATTCATCAGTCACTAACCGTAAATTAATCAAGAGAATAATTTCCCAAATATTAACCCTGAAGGCCGAAACCAACATCAGATCAATACCCAGGAAATCACTCTGCTTAGCCAACCTACGGTTAGTTTCTAAATTTCACATTCTTAGGGAAAGGTTCCCATTAATTTTATCAAAGATAAATTTCTTGAATTTATTCTTTAATCTATTTTTGAATATCAATTCAAACTAGTCGGGATTAACGAACCTTACCGAAGTAATCATTTGTTTTAATTTCCCAATCCCAACCTATTCATCCCATGAAGTAAAACTGGTTATACTTCATATCTAACACCACGGTGTTATCGGTAAATTCAATTACCATTTCACGTTCAAATCTAATTAAAGATTTAACTATCGCCTGGAGCAAAACTGGTGATACTCCATTCTCGATCATTTCAATCTAACTAAAGATTCATTAAAACTCCACTTAGTTTTAATCGTTAACTGGGTTAAAGAATCCGTGTCATTTAAAACACGGTTCACGATAAACCCAAAGTCACATTCCATTAATTATCGGGTTAAAGAATGAGTGTTATTTAAAACACTGTTCACGATAAACCCAAAAATCAATATCAATTCAATTCCAATTAAATATTATTTAATTGGTACACTTCATTAAATCTAAATAAAAAGATTTAATCTTTTCTCAACTGGGTTCAAGAACAGTGTTAATGAAGACACCATTCACGACAAACCCAAATCACATTTGATATTCAATACAAGGCTCTGAATAGAAAATATATCGGCTTATATTCAATATCAAATTCTACGATTAACAAATGTCGTGCTGGAAATAACGATATAGATATATATCTTTCAAATTTCCATAACAACATCTGTATAATCACGAATTCCAACATCGAAATATTCCGAAGACAATTTCGATTTAAATCCCCTCCAATGCAACCATTGGAAATTCTGGTTATTTTTAAAACCCTTTTCTAATTCCATTTGTTTATTTAAAAAAAAAAGAATTATAATTCTAGTTCAAAACTAGTTCATTTCGATAAAAATCTATTTTTATCTTTTCAAATATGGAGTTTTTCATCCCAATTCTTCTCAAATCATTTCTTATGATTTCACACAAATTATTACTATTTTTAATAATTTTATCAAGGCCCGTACAGTCGATTTCCATCAACGGCCATCGAACTGCACTTACAGCGACCTTTTTCGAATTTGATTTGGACGTATCTCCAAATCCAACCGTTAGATTTCAAATTTCTAACATTCGTTAGAAAGCTCTTTTCGATACGAACCCAACGGTTCCGGTTTTAGGAGAATCCGACGGTCGGATCTCCCGTAATATTCGTTCGAAGTCAATGGTCGAAATTCGCGAACTGCCGCGGCGCGGCGCGTTCTATTCAGGCCATTATATTATATATAATTATTTATATAATATATACTTCGTCGATTTCAATTCAAAACGTGCTTTATAAATCGATTTCAATTCATTTTCAAAACGGTTTCCAACTTCATATTCAATTTCAAATCAAAATTGAATATTCCAATTTAAATTCATTTTAAATTCATTTCAAATTGATTTCAATTCAAATTGATTTCTAATTCAATTTCAGTTCGTTTTCAATTCAATTCAATTTATTTCGAAATGGATAAAATCGATATAAATATCGTTCACGTCAAAATGGCGTCAATCTAATCAACACGGCTTCATTTATTTCTATTTTCAAATATTCTATTTCAAATATTTCCTATCATCAAAATATTTGTTATTATCAAAATATTTCGTTCAACACATGACTAATCTCAACGGATGAGTACAGTCAACACATGAACCTTTATTTTATATGATAAAGATGTAAATTTTATTATAAAAATATTTCGTTCAACACATGACTAATCTCAACGGATGAGTGCAGTCAACACATGAACCTTTACTTTATATTGATAAAGATGTAAATTTTATTATAAAAATATTTCGTTCAACACATGACTAATCTCAACGGATGAGTGCAGTCAACACATGAACCTTTACTTTATATTATTCTTTATTTTTCAAATTGGAATGAGGCCCAATCAATTACCATATAAAGTTAATTATATGGATTCCGTACAACACATGTATATAATAGCATTGAAAAATAATCAACCATCAACCAAAGTGCACTACACTGTATAAGCATCAAATATAGATATCTAACGCTTATAACAGCCTGTCAATCAATCGATCGACATATTTAATCAATCAGGATGAGTGAACTTCATATTTCATCCCAACACCCGTGTGGGGTTTCAAACAATCAAACACAGATTTTATTTGTGCAGTTGGGCGATGTGTAAAATTTATCGACCCAATCAATCATTCAAATTAGTGTATATAAACAAATCGGCCGATTTGTTTATAAATATTCATTTATTCATATTCACATTAAAATTATATTTTTAACGATAAAACATTTTATTCCAACACATGAATTTCTATTGTTCATTTACACAATAAAATGATATTTTTATTTTTCTAACTCATTTTAGAAAATTTCGGCGGCATAACGGCACGATACTAGAAACGGGACGAGGCCTAGCCTTATCCCCGGTCTAGTGAAGGCCCACGCCATTCACACATCAATCATATCAATTTCATTTCACCAAACAATCCAATTTCAATCAAATACTCTAATTAATTTTTGCAATCAAAACAAACAAGTCCATGGTCTGTGGACGATTGTGTCGGGTGCTACTAAGCACCGTCTGCATCCTAGTATATATATATAACTAGAAAAGAAATTTAGAGTGAGAGATTCTCACCGATAGCTATCCAATCATCTTGACTCTTCTTTGATAGAAATCTTCATGAAAAGATTATAAAAATCAAACCTTTATTCATTTCAACATCAATTCCTTTTGCATATAAAAATCTATTCTTTATATTTTAAACAAAAATCTAAAACTGATTTTTCTCATATAGATTACACTTTTATAAACTAAAAAATCGCATTTTTACTAACTTAAAATAAATAAAAATACCAAAAACTCAACCCCTTATGTTGAATTCGAGTTGGAGGGGGTCGGGGGATGCTGCGCCGGAGCTCCGGTGCAGTGGTGGTCGTCCATTGGCGGAGCAGGCTGAGTAGTGGCCGGGGAGGGACTGGCGGTCGCGGATTTTGAGGAGATCTGGGCGTTGTGGGTCTTTGAACGATGGAGGAGGACGTGGAGGGGGTGAGGATGGTCGGTGGGGTTTCGTCAAAGATGGGTCGTGGCGACAGCGGGCGGCGATGGCCCTCAGGCGTGGTGGCGTCGATTTCAGGGTTGGGAGTGGGGTCTCGGTTCAAGGAGGAGAGAGGCGGAGCGGGGTGAAGAAGAAGGGAGGAGGGCGTGGTGGCAACTCGCCTAAGGAGGCGGCGGCTCCCCCGAGAGGCGGTGGCGATGGGCGAACGTCGCTCTCCCCTCTTCATTTATTATTATTATTATTTTTCCATCTGATCGGGTATTGAACGGGGGGGGGGGGGGGGAGGGTTGACTTCAAAGGAAAGAAAGGAGGGGTGTTTATTATTCAATTAATTATTTAATTAATTCAAAAAAATCAACTTTCAAATTCGATCTCCAATCGAGACCCAACGACTGTCGCCCCTAGCTAATTACCCCCATTCCGAACACAATAGGATATGCCACGTAGGCCAATTCTCTCGTTTCGATCTGTTTTCTTTAAATTTACGTTTAAATCTATATATTCAATTTTGAACGTACATTTCAAATTACCGGGGTCACATAACAACTCTACAAATCCCATAAAAATATTTTCTAGCTTCGTATTGACGATGCGGTCCTAACAAAACTAGTTTCGTCGAATTCTGAGACCGTTAGAAAAATGGCCATTTTCCAGTCGATTAAAATCAACTGAAACTGGTCAAACGCGTTTTCCTTTGCCACGCTCACATATTGATTCGAAAAATTATGAAATTTGAAACCTAGCAATAATTTAACATCACGGACCCAACAAAACTGGTTTCATCGAAATCCGAGGTCGTTTGCAAAATGTCCATTTTTAAGGGCCTGAATTCCATAGCGACTATTCAGAATTTTCAACTGGACATATCCTTTGATTCCCGCTATGAAATTTCGATTTTTCGGATTCGTTGGAAAGATATTCACAATTAGATCCTAATGTTTTTGGTTTCGCTAAAATCCGGATTGTTTTGCACCCGGTACATTCAATTGAAGTTTGAAATCGAATTATCGAACTACCGCGCCATTTTCAATTCCTTTTATAATTATATATAATTATTTATATTCTAACGACGACGTATATAATATATACGATCGAATTATATTCAAAATATATTTCTCGTCGTTATTATTTAAAATAATTCATTTTAAATAATCAAAATTCGCTAAAATTGCCAAAAGAAAAATTTTAAACTGGCTCAGAATTTCCGGGTTATTACAATCTCCCCCACTTAAAATTTTTCGTCCCCGAAAAGGAACAAAGTCGAAAGTAGTTTGATTAATCAACTCTACATTCGATCCGGCTTCCATTCTCCAACTTTTCAGTTTCTGAGAATTTTCAAAATTTCAAAAATTTGGCTAACACCCTAAATTTTCGAAAAATTTCGCCATAACCTCCCCTGCACCGGGAGCCACGGGTAAATCCCGAAATTGTCATACAGGCCTTCTGATCTCAAAAAGAAAAAGAAAAAGCCAAGCGGCTAGCCAATAGGCTCATAAAATCATCATCACCCAAACAAAACAGTAAATTATGTAGTAAACATGTACCTATTTGTCGGGCAAACAAATTTTATTCTCTGCTCTAGCCTCCTTGCTATGACCTGTTCAATGTAAGTATATGTAGATGCAAGCAAATGCGACCAAATTTCAATAATATTCACTATTTGATCAAATTGGCTATATGGTTAAAATTTCAACTAACAAACAATAATCAAACAACACAACCATCAATCAATTAGTGAATTAACGTTTCAAATTCATAATTTTGATACATATACAAAAATCCTGTTTTTGATGCCAAATCACAACAATAGGCCCTATATAATTTTGGTTCTCACACCAGTCAATAGGAAATATATAGAAAGTCCACCTTCGTCACTCGAACATGAATTCTAATGATGGAGCTCCATCATCAAAATCATCTCTGGGCGATTCGAGTGTAATTCTATATCTATCCAGTATATTAAAATTTCAAATACACGTTTGCAAGGCGTATATGCAAAATCTTTATATACTGGACTGTCAAAATCAATATAAATAAATAATCAAATACGAATAATTGATTTTAAATTTTCAAAACAAAATTGGTTTTCATTTTTAAAAATATACTCTTCACACTCGTTCTAGGATACTACTGATCCTATCTCTAACGAGTCATTCTCGTTGGATATTACTAATCCAATATCTGATGAATTCTTTCGTAGGGTTCTAATGTGTCTTGTTCTCTGAGCTTTGTAAACCAAAGCTCTGATACCAAGTGTAAAGACCCGTAACTTCCCCGTGAAGGAAAGAGCGGATAGTTCGAGAACAAGCCACAACATAACGCATATAAAAGAACATTTCATTGTATATTACAACAATGCATCAGATTACAAGAATATACAGAGTATAAATGAATATTTCACAGAAATATCAGAGATTTAAATTACATTTAAATACATGGCAGCGGAAAATAATACAATACACAACTGAAGGAGATATACGGATACAAAGCTTTCCGGATATCGTTCCAGTTGTACACCAGGATCCTGTGAATATAAATCTGCAAAACCAAAACTACTAGCTGCCCGTGTCAAAATAAGGGCACCCAGAGTTTAGGTTAAAACAATAAACCCCAAGTCAGTCATGTGACTGGTGTGAGAACTAAAACAGTTAATCTTTATTTTTTAAAGTTAGGCAAATCAAGGGACCACACCGTATAACACGGAACAGGTTTCCTCCCAAGAGTACCAGTGCATAAAACAAACAGCGCAATGCTAAATAAAGAAAGATGAAGCTGTTATAAGACCCAGGTCCTATCACACAATGCAACGCAAGCCGGGGGATAGGGTTTTCCCTTATAACAGCCAAAGAATGCTTGATACGTTTAAAACAAATCATTTTGATAGTATTATAAGTGCATAGTGTATAAAACAACTTCAAATCATAAGTATCAATCATAGGCGGCATAAATGACCCATACCACTATGTCGCCATATATAAGTTTACAATCAAAACCGCAATGTCGTATTGGAAGTTGGGTTATCATTTATGGTATGAACCGAGGCTAGGGGCAAGATCCTCACCGATTCGAGACGCTCTAGCCCGTGTCTCAGGCAAGTACTCTGTCAAGCCTTTGGATCGTCAGGGCCGGTCCACCGATGTGGATTAAAATGCCTGAACACTGCGTTTCCCCGCCCTTTGGGGCGTAAGCCTGGCCCGTCAGCCGACCAGAAGCATCGGCCGAAACCGATATCACGAGGCGCCTCGCTTTTCAGCAAGTAATAATAAGCAACATCCACATGAGTCAAACTCGTCAGCCAGTTCAAGCACTGACGCCACTCCTAACTAGAAAGAAACGCATGTCCTCCCTGATGTCCGTCTCCCGTTTTTGGTTCACACCGGGTGTGATACTCGCGAATCAACGTTACACAAAGCTACGCCACACAAGGTCGTGCTTTGATCATCACCACAAGACTTTGCTTTTCAACAGAAGCCTCGATCAATTGCCACTTAGGCATGCCACACAGGCAATTCACTCCATGCGTTTGATATCCATCAATATATAACCCCTGAGCTCGTACGTCTCAGAAAAGGGCGTTAAGAAAGAGAATAAATTCTCCGCCGCCAAACAGATATATATTTAATAGAGATCAATCACACGGACTAAAATCCAATGTCAGACACACCGTCCATTTACAAGTCCGTTCCGGGTCTGAACGAAACCGGAGGCACCTAGTACCCCGCATATCCATCGATCTCCAAGTACGTCTGGACGATCACCAACTGTTTCCATCTTCTTGGGTGTACAGCCCAATCAAGATCATCAGTAATCACCCAAACGACGTGAAGACTTCTGGTCTTCGACCACCGTCTTCATCTTCGACTTATCGTCGTATCAGTTATTCAGAATGGGATAAACCCGGTCTTTCCAAATAACTCGCGTATATTTTAAATAAGTGTTACACAAACACAACATACGCCTCATTCCAATTCATCAGTCACTAACCGTAAATTAATCAAGAGAATAATTTCCCAAATATTAACCCCGAAGGCCGAAACCAACATCAGATCAATACCCAGGAAATCACTCTGCTTAGCCAACCTACGGTTAGTTTCTAAATTTCACATTCTTAGGGAAAGGTTCCCATTAATTTTATCAAAGATAAATTTCTTGAAATTATTCTTTAATCTATTTTTGAATATCAATTCAAACTAGTCGGGATTAACGAACCTTACCGAAGTAATCATTTGTTTTAATTTCCCAATCCCAACCTATTCATCCCATGAAGTAAAACTGGTTATACTTCATATCTAACACCACGGTGTTATCGGTAAATTCAATTACCATTTCACGTTCAAATCTAATTAAAGATTTAACTATCGCCTGGAGCAAAACTGGTGATACTCCATTCTCGATCATTTCAATCTAATTAAAGATTCATTAAAACTCCACTTAGTTTTAATCGTTAACTGGGTTAAAGAATCCGTGTCATTTAAAACACAGTTCACGATAAACCCAAAGTCACATTCCATTAATTATCGGGTTAAAGAACGAGTGTTATTTAAAACACTGTTCACGATAAACCCAAAAATCAATATCAATTCAATTCCAATTAAATATTATTTAATTGGTACACTTCATTAAATCTAAATAAAAAGATTTAATCTTTTCTCAACTGGGTTCAAGAACAGTGTTAATGAAGACACCATTCACGACAAACCCAAATCACATTTGATATTCAATACAAGGCTCTGAATAGAAAATATATCGGCTTATATTCAATATCAAATTCTACGATTAACAAATGTCGTGCTGGAAATAACGATATAGATATATATCTTTCAAATTTCCATAACAACATCTGTATAATCACGAATTCCAACATCGAAATATTCCGAAGACAATTTCGATTTAAATCCCCTCCAATGCAACCATTGGAAATTCTGGTTATTTTTAAAACCCTTTTCTAATTCCATTTGTTTATTTAAAAAAAAAAGAATTATAATTCTAGTTCAAAACTAGTTCATTTCGATAAAAATCTATTTTTATCTTTTCAAATATGGAGTTTTTCATCCCAATTCTTCTCAAATCATTTCTTATGATTTTACACAAATTATTACTATTTTTAATAATTTTATCAAGGCCCGTACAGTCGATTTCCATCAACGGCCATCGAACTGCACTTACAGCGACCTTTTTCGAATTTGATTTGGACGTATCTCCAAATCCAACCGTTAGATTTCAAATTTCTAACATTCGTTAGAAAGCTCTTTTCGATACGAACCCAACGGTTCCGGTTTTAGGAGAATCCGACGGTCGGATCTCCCGTAATATTCGTTCGAAGTCAATGGTCGAAATTCGCGAACTGCCGCGGCGCGGCGCGTTCTATTCAGGCCATTATATTATATATAATTATTTATATAATATATACTTCGTCGATTTCAATTCAAAACGTGCTTTATAAATCGTTTTCAATTCATTTTCAAAACGGTTTCCAACTTCATATTCAATTTCAAATCAAAATTGAATATTCCAATTTAAATTCATTTTAAATTCATTTCAAATTGATTTCAATTCAAATTGATTTCTAATTCAATTTCAGTTCGTTTTCAATTCAATTCAATTTATTTCGAAATGGATAAAATCGATATAAATATCGTTCACGTCAAAATGGCGTCAATCTAATCAACACGGCTTCATTTATTTCTATTTTCAAATATTCTATTTCAAATATTTCCTATCATCAAAATATTTGTTATTATCAAAATATTTCGTTCAACACATGACTAATCTCAACGGATGAGTACAATCAACACATGAACCTTTATTTTATATGATAAAGATGTAAATTTTATTATAAAAATATTTCGTTCAACACATGACTAATCTCAACGGATGAGTGCAGTCAACACATGAACCTTTACTTTATATTGATAAAGATGTAAATTTTATTATAATAATATTTCGTTCAACACATGACTAATCTCAACGGATGAGTGCAGTCAACACATGAACCTTTACTTTATATTATTCTTTATTTTTCAAATTGGAATGAGGCCCAATCAATTACCATATAAAGTTAATTATATGGATTCCATACAACACATGTATATAATAGCATTGAAAAATAATCAACCATCAACCAAAGTGCACTACACTGTATAAGCATCAAATATAGATATCTAACGCTTATAACAGCCTGTCAATCAATCGATCGACATATTTAATCAATCAGGATGAGTGAACTTCATATTTCATCCCAACACCCGTGTGGGGTTTCAAACAATCAAACACAGATTTTATTTGTGCAGTTGGGCGATGTGTAAAATTTATCGACCCAATCAATCATTCAAATTAGTGTATATAAACAAATCGGCCGATTTGTTTATAAATATTCATTTATTCATATTCACGTTAAAATTATATTTTTAACGATAAAACATTTTATTCCAACACATGAATTTCTATTGTTCATTTACACAATAAAATGATATTTTTATTTTTCTAACTCATTTTAGAAAATTTCGGCGGCATAACGGCACGATACTAGAAACGGGACGAGGCCTAGCCTTATCCCCGGTCTAGTGAAGGCCCACGCCATTCACACATCAATCATATCAATTTCATTTCACCAAACAATCCAATTTCAATCAAATACTCTAATTAATTTTTGCAATCAAAACAAACAAGTCCATGGTCTGTGGACGATTGTGTCGGGTGCTACTAAGCACCATCTGCATCCTAGTATATATATAACTAGAAAAGAAATTTAGAGTGAGAGATTCTCACCGATAGCTATCCAATCATCTTGACTCTTCTTTGATAGAAATCTTCATGAAAAGATTATAAAAATCAAACCTTTATTCATTTCAACATCAATTCCTTTTGCATATAAAAATCTATTCTTTATATTTTAAACAAAAATCTAAAACTGATTTTTCTCATATAGATTACACTTTTATAAACTAAAAAATCGCATTTTTACTAACTTAAAATAAATAAAAATACCAAAAACTCACCCCCTTACGTTGAATTCGAGTTGGAGGGGGTCGGGGGATGCTGCGCCGGAGCTCCGGTGCAGTGGTGGTCGTCCATTGGCGGAGCAGGCTGAGTAGTGGCCGGGGAGGGACTGGCGGTCGCGGATTTTGAGGAGATCTGGGCGCTGTGGGTCATTGAACGAGGGAGGAGGACGTGGAGGGGGTGTGTAACAACCCGGAAAATCTGGGCCAATTTAAAATTTTTATTTTGGCAATTTTAGCGAATTTTGATTATTTAAAATGAATTATTTTAAATAATATCGACGAGAAATTTATTTCGAATATAATTCGAACGTATATATTATACGCGTCGTCGTTAGAATATAAATATTTATATATAATTATAAAAGGAATAGAAAATGGCGCGGTAGTTCGATAATTCGATTTCAAACTTCAATTGAATGTACCGGGTGCAAAACAATCCGGATTTTAGTGAAACCAAAAATGATAGGATCTAATTGATAATATCTTTCCAACGAATCCGAATAATCAAGATTTCATAGCGGGAATAAAAAGATATGTCCAGTTGAAAATTCTGAATAGTCGCTATGGAATTCAGGCCCTTAAAAATGGACATTTTGCAAATGACCTCGGATTTCGACGAAACCAGTTTTGTTGGGTCCGTGATGTTAAGTTATTGCTAGGTTTCAAATTTTATAATTTTTCGAATCAATATGTGAGCGTGGCAAAGGAAAACGCGTTTGACCAGTTTCAGTTGATTTTAATCGACTGGAAATTGGCCATTTTGTAAACGGTCTCAGAACTCGACGAAACTAGTTTTGTTAGGACCGTATCGTCCATACGAAGCTAGAAAATATTTTTCTGGAATTTTTCTAGTTAGTATGTGGCCCCGGTAATTTGAAATGTACGTTTAAAATTCAATATAGTGATTTAAATGTAAATTTAACGGAAACTGATGCAAACAGTCGAATTGGCCTACGTGGCATATCCCATTGTGTTCGGAATGGGGGTATTATGCTAGGGACGACAGTCGGCGGGTTCAAATCTGAGTTGAAACGGAAAGTCAACTTTAAATTGAGTTAAATAATTAAATAAAATAAAATAAAAAAAATATATATCCCTTCTCCTATACCCTCTCTGGCCCCCCGTTCTAATTCGTTTTCATATAAAAAAAAAAAGAAAAGAAAAAAAATGTCGATCTCCATCCCGCCGCCCCCACCCCCGTTCGTCGATGCCCCCCCCCAACATCGCCCTTCCTCCCCCGACCTACGCCACCTCCGGCGAGAGGCCTCTCCTCCCATCGCCTCTCTCCACTCGAGCAACGGTAGCCCCAAACCCGATCCCCTTCAGCAAACCCTAGCCCGACGCCTCCATGCCACCTCCGACGCCGAGACCAGCGGCGCTAACATCCTGCCTCCACCAGACCCCTCTGCGCCTCCACCCGCCGACCCTAATCCGACTGTAAGTTTTTATTTTATTTATCTATTTTATTTTAATTCGGAAATTATAAAAAAAAAAAAGTTTAAAACTGTTTTGTTTTAAATAGTTAAAACTGAAATTTTAAAAAAAATATAAAACTGTTTTTTTTGAGAAAGTAAAAACCTGATTTATAAAAATATAAAAACTGAGATTTTTAAAAGTATAAAACTGATTTTAAAAGCATTATAAAAACTGATTTTTAGAAAAAGGTTTGAATACCAAAGACTTGATTTTTATAAGTCGAAGACTAGATTTTTTATATATAGAACTTCGAGATAAAAATATGATTTTTATATATAGAACTTCGAGATAAAAATATGATTTTTATATATAGAACTTCGAGATAAAAATATGATTTTTATATATAGAACTTCGAGATAAAAATATGATTTTTATATATAGAACTTCGAGAGAAAAATATGATTTTTATATATAGAACTTCGAGAGAAAAATAAAATTTTTATATATAGAACTTCGAGAGAAAAATAAAATTTTTATAAATTGAACTTCGATAGAAAAATGGAATTTTTATATATTGAATAGCAAAGTAAAAATTCGATTTTTATATATTGAATAGCAAAGTAAAAAATTCGATTTTTATATATTGAATAGCAAAGTAAAAATTCGATTTTTATATATTGAATAGCAAAGTAAAAATTCGATTTTTATATATTGAATAGCAAAGTAAAAATTTCGATTTTTATATATTGAATAGCAAAGTAAAAATTCGATTTTTATATATTGAATAGCAAAGTAAAAATTCGATTTTTTTTATATATTGAATAGCGAGGTAAAAATGAGATTTTTACATATGTAGAGAATACGGGCGAAAGCGACAAAAAGGCGAGGTCGACGAAGAATTCTGCATTAGAAGTGCCGTGGAGCTAGGATAGCTATAGGTGAGAATTTCTCACCTTTCAACTTATTTTTCTAGTTATATATATATATACTAGGATGCAGACGGTGCTTAGTAGCACCCGACACAATCGTCCACAGACCATGGACTTGTTTGTTTGATTGATTGGTGATTGATTGCGATATTGGTTTGAATGTGATTTGTGGTATGAAAAATCGAATCGATAAATTGGTTAGGATTAGACGTGCGCCGTTATAAGGCGAAGGAGTAAGGCTAGGTTAGACCCTTACTCCAAATTTTGTGGTTTGCATAACGAAAGTGAATTTGATTGATGTGTGAATGGCGTGGGCCTTCACTAGACCGGGGATAAGGCTAGGCCTTGTCCCGTTTCTAGTATCGTGCCGTTATGCCGCCGAAATTTTCTAAAATAAGTTAGAAAAATAAAAATAGCATTTTATTTAAAGAATGAACTGAATAGAAATTCATATGTTAAAATAAAATGTGTTATCGTTAAAAATATAATTTTTAACGTGAATGTGAATAAATAAATATTCATTTACAAACCAGACGGTTTGTTTATGTACACCTATTTGAATGACGTTGATTGGGTCGATAAATTTTACACATCGCCTAACTGCACAAATAAAATATGTGTTTGATTGTTTGAAACCCCACACGGGTGTTAGGATGAAATTTGAAGTTCACTCATCCTGATTGATTAAATATGTCGATCGATTGATTGACAGGCTGTTATAAGCGTTGAATATCTATATTTGATGCTTATACAGTGTAGTGCACTTTGGTTGATGGTTGATTATTTTCAATGCTATTATATACATGTGTTGTATGAAAATCCATATAATTAACTTTATATGGTAATTGATTGGGCCTCATTCCAGTTTTAAAATAGAAATATTTGAAAAAGAAATATTTGAAATAGAATATTTGAAAATAGAACTTTATGAAGCCGTGTTGATTAGATTGACGCCATTTTGACGTGAACGATATTTATATCGATTTTAGAAAACGATTTCGAAATGAATTGAATTGAAAACGATTTCGAAATGAATTGAATTGAAAACGAATTCAAAATGAATTGAAAACGATTTCGAAATGAATTGAATTGAAAACAAATTCAAAATGAATTGAAAACGATTTCGAAATGAATTGAATTGAAAACGATTTCGAAATGAATTGAATTGAAAACGAATTCAAAATGAATTGAAAACGATTTCGAAATGAATTGAATTGAAAACGATTTCGAAATGAATTGAATTGAAAACGAATTCAAATGGAATAGAAAGCGAATTGAAATGAATTCAAATTGAATTGAAATTCGAATTGAATAGAAATGAATTTTTAAACGAATTTATAAAGAAGAATTCAATTTTGCTTTGAATTGAAATAGAAGTTGAAATAGAATTTGAAACGAATTTAAAACTATTTATATAATTCGTTTTAAATAGAAATCGACGAAATATATTATATATATATATTATATATAATATAATGGCCTGAATAGAACGCGCCGCGCCGCGGCAGTTCGCGAATTTCGACCATTTATTTCAAACGGACATTACGGGAGATCCGACCGTCGGATTCTCCTAAAACCGGAACCGTTGGGTTCGTATCGAAAAGAGCTTTCTAATGAATGTTAGAAATTTGAAATCTAACGGTTGGATTTGGAGATACGTCCAAATCAAATTCGAAAAAGGTCGCTGTAAGTGCAGTTCGATGGCCATTGTTGGAAATCGACTGTACGGGCCTTGATAAAATTATTAAAAATAGTAATAATTTGTGTAAAATCATAAGAAATGATTTAGAAAGAATTGGGATGAAAAACTCCCTATTTGAAAAGATAAAAATAGATTTTTATCGAAATGAACTAGTTTTGAACTAGAATTATAATTCTATTTATTTTTAAATAAATAAATTGAATTTGAAAAGGGTTTTGAAAATAACCAAAGTTTCCAATGATTGCATTGGAGTGGATTTGAATCGAAATTGTCTTCGGAATATTTCGATGTTGGAATTTGTGATTATACGGATGTTGTTACGGAAATTTGAAAGATATATATTTATATCGTTATTTCCAATACGACATTTGTTAATCGTAGAATTTGATATTGAATATAAGCCGATATATTTTCTATTCAGAGCCTTATATTGAATATCAAATGTGATTTGGGTTTGTCGTGAATGGTGTCTTCACTAACACTGTTCTTGAACCCAAGTGAGAAAAGATTAAATCTTTTTATTTAGATTTAATGAAGTGTACCAATTAAATAATGTTTAATTGGAATTGAATGGATATTGATTTTTGGGTTTATCGTGAACAGTGTTTTAAATAACACTTGTTCTTTAACCCGATAATTAATGGGATGTGACTTTGGGTTCATCGTGAACCGTGTTTTAAATGACACTGATTCTTTAACCCAGTCACAGATTAAAACTAAGTGGAGTTTTAATGAATCTTTAATTAGATTGAAAAGATCGAGAATGGAGTATCACCAGTTTTGCTCCAGGCGATAGTTAAATCTTTAATTAGATTTGAATGTGAAATTTAGAAACTAACTGGCGGTTAGCCAAGCAGAATGGTTTTCTGGATATTGATCTGATGTTGGTTTCGGCCTTCGGGGTTAATATTTGGGGAATTATTCTCTTGATTAATTTACGGTTAGTGACTAATGAATTGGAATGAGGCGTATGTTGTGTTTGTGTAACACTTATTTAAAATATACGCGAGTTATTCGGAAAGACCGGGTTTATCCCATTCTGAGTAACTGATACGACGATAAGTCGAAGATGAAGACGATGGTCGAAGACCGGAGGTCTTCACGTCGTTTGGGTGATAACTGATGATCTTGATTGGGCTGTACACCCAAGAAGATGGAAACAGTTAGTGATCGTCCAGACGTACTTGGAGATCGATGGATATGCGGGGTACTAGGTGCCTCCGGTTTCGTTCAGACCCAGAACGGACTTGTAAATGGACTGTGTGTCTGACATCGGATTTCATTCTGTGTGACTGATATCGGTTGCATAGAATGGTTTGCCTGTGTGGCATGCTAAGATGCAAGTGATCAAGGCTTCTGTTGAAAAGCAAAGTCTTGTGGTTGATGATCAAAGCACGGCCTTTGTGGCGTAGCTTTGTGTAACGTTTGCTTCGCGAGTTTCACACCCGGTATGAACCAAAAACGGGAGGGGACATCAGGGAGGACTTGCGTTTCTTTCTAGCTAGAAGTGGCGTCAGTGGTTTTACACGCCCTGACGAGTTTGACTTATGTGGTTGTTGCTGTTGCGAGGCGCCTCGGATTGATCGGTCGTTCTCGAACCGATGGAGTCATTCGTTGGCTCGTTTACGCCCCAAAGGGCGGAGAGACGTATTGTTCAGGCATAATAATCCACTCCGTGTGGACCGGCCCTGACGATCCAAGGCCCACCTGAGTCTGGGACCTGAGACATGGGCTAGATTGTCTCGAATCGGTTGAGGACTATCTTTTGCCTCGGTTCATAGACGGAAATCCAATTTCCAAATACGTGACATTTGCGGTTTTATTTGTAAACCTATATATGGCGACATGATATATGGTACCCATGCCGCCTATGATTGATACTTATGATTTGAAGTTGTTTTATACACTGTACACTTATTATAGTATCAAATGATTTGTTTTAAACGTATCAAGCATTCTTTGGCTGTTATAAGGGAAAACCCTATCCCCCGGCTTGCGTTTGCATTGTGTGATAGGACCTGGGTCTTATAACAGCTTCATTTTTCTTTATTTAGCATTGCGCTGTTTGTTTTATGCACTGGTATTCTTGGGAGGAAACCCGTTCCGTGTTATACGGCGTGGTCCCTTGATTTACCTAATGATTTAAAAATAAAGATTAATAACTGTTTTAGTTCTCACACCAGTCACATGACTGACCTGGAGTTTATTGTTTTAACCTAAACTCTGGGTGCCCCTATTTTCGACACGGGCAGCTAGTAGTTTTGGTTTTGCAGATTTATATTCACAGGGTCCTGGTTTACAGCTGGAACGATATCCGGAAAGCTTTGTATCCGTATATCTGCTTCTAGTTGTGTATTGTAATATTTTCCGCTGCTATGTATTTAAATGTAATTTAAATCTCTGATATTTCTGTGTAATATTCATTTATACTCTGTATATTCTTGTAATCTGATGCATTGTTGTAATATACAATGAAACGTTCTTTTATATGCGTTTCTGTTGTGGCTTGTTCTCGAACTATCCGACGCTTTCCTTTACGGGGAAGTTGCGGGTCTTCACAGTTGGTATCAGAGCTTTGGTTTACAAAGCTAGAGAACAAGGCACATTAGAACCATACGAAAGAATTCATCAGATATTGGATTAGTAATATCCAATGAGAATGACTCGTTAGAGATAGGATCAGTAGTATCCTAGAACGGGTGTGAAGAGTATATTTTTTTATGAAAACAAACTTTTGTTTTGAAAATTTAAATCAATTATTCGTATTTGATTATCCATTTATATTGAAGTGGACAATCCAGTATATATAGATTTTGCGTATACGTCTGATCCGCGTGTATTTGAAATTTTAATATACTGGATAGATATAGAATCACACTCTAGTCGCCCGGAGATAATTTTGGTAATGCGGCCGCATTATCAATATTTATATTCGTGTTTCGAAGGTGTGATATCTATATATTTCCATTAGGCTGGTGTGAGAACCAAAACTAATATAGCTAGAATACATTGTTGTGATTTGGCATCAAAACATGATTTTCTTTATATATATCAAAGTTATGAATTTGAAACGCTAATTCACTAATTGATTGATGTTTGTGTTGGATGTTTATTTGTTTGCTAATTTTGAACCATTATGCCTAATTTGATCGAATATTGAATTGTATTGAAAATTGGTCGCATTTGCTTGCATATACATATACTTATATTGAACAGGTCATAGCAAGGAGGCTAGAGCAGAGAATAAAATTTGTTTGCCCGACAAATAGGTACATGTTTACTACATAATTTCCTGTTTTGTTTGGGTGATGATGATTTTGTGAGCCTATTGGCTAGCCGCTTGGCTTTTTCTTTTTCTTTTTGAGATCTGAAGGACCGGGGAAGCTATTTGAAATTCCCCGATGCTCCCGGTGCAGGGGAGGTTATGGCGAAATTTTTCAAAAATTTAGGGTGTTAGCCAAATTTTTGAAATTTTGAAAATTCTCAGAAACTAAAAGGTTGGAGAAGGAAAGCCAGATCGAGCGTAGAGTTGAATGATCAAACCACTTTCGACTTTGTTCCTTTTCGGGGACGAAAAGTTTTAAGTGGGGGAGATTGTAACAACCCGGAAAATCTGGGCCAATTTAAAATTTTTATTTTGGCAATTTTAGCGAATTTTGATTATTTAAAATGAATTATTTTAAATAATATCGACGAGAAATTTATTTCGAATATAATTCGAACGTATATATTATACGCGTCGTCGTTAGAATATAAATATTTATATATAATTATAAAAGGAATAGAAAATGGCGCGGTAGTTCGATAATTCGATTTCAAACTTCAATTGAATGTACCGGGTGCAAAACAATCCGGATTTTAGTGAAACCAAAAATGATAGGATCTAATTGATAATATCTTTCCAACGAATCCGAATAATCAAGATTTCATAGCGGGAATAAAAAGATATGTCCAGTTGAAAATTCTGAATAGTCGCTATGGAATTCAGGCCCTTAAAAATGGACATTTTGCAAATGACCTCGGATTTCGACGAAACCAGTTTTGTTGGGTCCGTGATGTTAAGTTATTGCTAGGTTTCAAATTTTATAATTTTTCGAATCAATATGTGAGCGTGGCAAAGGAAAACGCGTTTGACCAGTTTCAGTTGATTTTAATCGACTGGAAATTGGCCATTTTGTAAACGGTCTCAGAACTCGACGAAACTAGTTTTGTTAGGACCGTATCGTCCATACGAAGCTAGAAAATATTTTTCTGGAATTTTTCTAGTTAGTATGTGGCCCCGGTAATTTGAAATGTACGTTTAAAATTCAATATAGTGATTTAAATGTAAATTTAACGGAAACTGATGCAAACAGTCGAATTGGCCTACGTGACATATCCCATTGTGTTCGGAATGGGGGTATTATGCTAGGGACGACAGTCGGCGGGTTCAAATCTGAGTTGAAACGGAAAGTCAACTTTAAATTGAGTTAAATAATTAAATAAAATAAAATAAAAAAAATATATATCCCTTCTCCTATACCCTCTCTGGCCCCCCGTTCTAATTCGTTTTCATATAAAAAAAAAAAGAAAAGAAAAAAAATGTCGATCTCCATCCCGCCGCCCCCACCCCCGTTCGTCGATGCCCCCCCCAACATCGCCCTTCCTCCCCCGACCTACGCCACCTCCGGCGAGAGGCCTCTCCTCCCATCGCCTCTCTCCACTCGAGCAACGGTAGCCCCAAACCCGATCCCCTTCAGCAAACCCTAGCCCGACGCCTCCATGCCACCTCCGACGCCGAGACCAGCGGCGCTAACATCCTGCCTCCACCAGACCCCTCTGCGCCTCCACCCGCCGACCCTAATCCGACTGTAAGTTTTTATTTTATTTATCTATTTTATTTTAATTCGGAAATTATAAAAAAAAAAAGTTTAAAACTGTTTTGTTTTAAATAGTTAAAACTGAAATTTTAAAAAAAATATAAAACTGTTTTTTTTGAGAAAGTAAAAACCTGATTTATAAAAATATAAAAACTGAGATTTTTAAAAGTATAAAACTGATTTTAAAAGCATTATAAAAACTGATTTTTAGAAAAAGGTTTGAATACCAAAGACTTGATTTTTATAAGTCGAAGACTAGATTTTTTATATATAGAACTTCGAGATAAAAATATGATTTTTATATATAGAACTTCGAGATAAAAATATGATTTTTATATATAGAACTTCGAGATAAAAATATGATTTTTATATATAGAACTTCGAGATAAAAATATGATTTTTATATATAGAACTTCGAGATAAAAATATGATTTTTATATATAGAACTTCGAGATAAAAATATGATTTTTATATATAGAACTTCGAGATAAAAATATGATTTTTATATATAGAACTTCGAGAGAAAAATATGATTTTTATATATAGAACTTCGAGAGAAAAATAAAATTTTTATATATAGAACTTCGAGAGAAAAATAAAATTTTTATAAATTGAACTTCGATAGAAAAATGGAATTTTTATATATTGAATAGCAAAGTAAAAATTCGATTTTTATATATTGAATAGCAAAGTAAAAAATTCGATTTTTATATATTGAATAGCAAAGTAAAAATTCGATTTTTATATATTGAATAGCAAAGTAAAAATTCGATTTTTATATATTGAATAGCAAAGTAAAAATTTCGATTTTTATATATTGAATAGCAAAGTAAAAATTCGATTTTTATATATTGAATAGCAAAGTAAAAATTCGATTTTTTTTATATATTGAATAGCGAGGTAAAAATGAGATTTTTACATATGTAGAGAATACGGGCGAAAGCGACAAAAAGGCGAGGTCGACGAAGAATTCTGCATTAGAAGTGCCGTGGAGCTAGGATAGCTATAGGTGAGAATTTCTCACCTTTCAACTTATTTTTCTAGTTATATATATATATACTAGGATGCAGACGGTGCTTAGTAGCACCCGACACAATCGTCCACAGACCATGGACTTGTTTGTTTGATTGATTGGTGATTGATTGCGATATTGGTTTGAATGTGATTTGTGGTATGAAAAATCGAATCGATAAATTGGTTAGGATTAGACGTGCGCCGTTATAAGGCGAAGGAGTAAGGCTAGGTTAGACCCTTACTCCAAATTTTGTGGTTTGCATAACGAAAGTGAATTTGATTGATGTGTGAATGGCGTGGGCCTTCACTAGACCGGGGATAAGGCTAGGCCTTGTCCCGTTTCTAGTATCGTGCCGTTATGCCGCCGAAATTTTCTAAAATAAGTTAGAAAAATAAAAATAGCATTTTATTTAAAGAATGAACTGAATAGAAATTCATATGTTAAAATAAAATGTGTTATCGTTAAAAATATAATTTTTAACGTGAATGTGAATAAATAAATATTCATTTACAAACCAGACGGTTTGTTTATGTACACCTATTTGAATGACGTTGATTGGGTCGATAAATTTTACACATCGCCTAACTGCACAAATAAAATATGTGTTTGATTGTTTGAAACCCCACACGGGTGTTAGGATGAAATTTGAAGTTCACTCATCCTGATTGATTAAATATGTCGATCGATTGATTGACAGGCTGTTATAAGCGTTGAATATCTATATTTGATGCTTATACAGTGTAGTGCACTTTGGTTGATGGTTGATTATTTTCAATGCTATTATATACATGTGTTGTATGAAAATCCATATAATTAACTTTATATGGTAATTGATTGGGCCTCATTCCAGTTTTAAAATAGAAATATTTGAAAAAGAAATATTTGAAATAGAATATTTGAAAATAGAACTTTATGAAGCCGTGTTGATTAGATTGACGCCATTTTGACGTGAACGATATTTATATCGATTTTAGAAAACGATTTCGAAATGAATTGAATTGAAAACGATTTCGAAATGAATTGAATTGAAAACGAATTCAAAATGAATTGAAAACGATTTCGAAATGAATTGAATTGAAAACAAATTCAAAATGAATTGAAAACGATTTCGAAATGAATTGAATTGAAAACGATTTCGAAATGAATTGAATTGAAAACGAATTCAAAATGAATTGAAAACAATTTCGAAATGAATTGAATTGAAAACGATTTCGAAATGAATTGAATTGAAAACGAATTCAAATGGAATAGAAAGCGAATTGAAATGAATTCAAATTGAATTGAAATTCGAATTGAATAGAAATGAATTTTTAAACGAATTTATAAAGAAGAATTCAATTTTGCTTTGAATTGAAATAGAAGTTGAAATAGAATTTGAAACGAATTTAAAACTATTTATATAATTCGTTTTAAATAGAAATCGACGAAATATATTATATATATATATTATATATAATATAATGGCCTGAATAGAACGCGCCGCGCCGCGGCAGTTCGCGAATTTCGACCATTTATTTCAAACGGACATTACGGGAGATCCGACCGTCGGATTCTCCTAAAACCGGAACCGTTGGGTTCGTATCGAAAAGAGCTTTCTAATGAATGTTAGAAATTTGAAATCTAACGGTTGGATTTGGAGATACGTCCAAATCAAATTCGAAAAAGGTCGCTGTAAGTGCAGTTCGATGGCCATTGTTGGAAATCGACTGTACGGGCCTTGATAAAATTATTAAAAATAGTAATAATTTGTGTAAAATCATAAGAAATGATTTAGAAAGAATTGGGATGAAAAACTCCCTATTTGAAAAGATAAAAATAGATTTTTATCGAAATGAACTAGTTTTGAACTAGAATTATAATTCTATTTATTTTTAAATAAATAAATTGAATTTGAAAAGGGTTTTGAAAATAACCAAAGTTTCCAATGATTGCATTGGAGTGGATTTGAATCGAAATTGTCTTCGGAATATTTCGATGTTGGAATTTGTGATTATACGGATGTTGTTACGGAAATTTGAAAGATATATATTTATGTCGTTATTTCCAATACGACATTTGTTAATCGTAGAATTTGATATTGAATATAAGCCGATATATTTTCTATTCAGAGCCTTATATTGAATATCAAATGTGATTTGGGTTTGTCGTGAATGGTGTCTTCACTAACACTGTTCTTGAACCCAAGTGAGAAAAGATTAAATCTTTTTATTTAGATTTAATGAAGTGTACCAATTAAATAATGTTTAATTGGAATTGAATGGATATTGATTTTTGGGTTTATCGTGAACAGTGTTTTAAATAACACTTGTTCTTTAACCCGATAATTAATGGGATGTGACTTTGGGTTCATCGTGAACCGTGTTTTAAATGACACTGATTCTTTAACCCAGTCACAGATTAAAACTAAGTGGAGTTTTAATGAATCTTTAATTAGATTGAAAAGATCGAGAATGGAGTATCACCAGTTTTGCTCCAGGCGATAGTTAAATCTTTAATTAGATTTGAATGTGAAATTTAGAAACTAACTGGCGGTTAGCCAAGCAGAATGGTTTTCTGGATATTGATCTGATGTTGGTTTCGGCCTTCGGGGTTAATATTTGGGGAATTATTCTCTTGATTAATTTACGGTTAGTGACTAATGAATTGGAATGAGGCGTATGTTGTGTTTGTGTAACACTTATTTAAAATATACGCGAGTTATTCGGAAAGACCGGGTTTATCCCATTCTGAGTAACTGATACGACGATAAGTCGAAGATGAAGACGATGGTCGAAGACCGGAGGTCTTCACGTCGTTTGGGTGATAACTGATGATCTTGATTGGGCTGTACACCCAAGAAGATGGAAACAGTTAGTGATCGTCCAGACGTACTTGGAGATCGATGGATATGCGGGGTACTAGGTGCCTCCGGTTTCGTTCAGACCCAGAACGGACTTGTAAATGGACTGTGTGTCTGACATCGGATTTCATTCTGTGTGACTGATATCGGTTGCATAGAATGGTTTGCCTGTGTGGCATGCTAAGATGCAAGTGATCAAGGCTTCTGTTGAAAAGCAAAGTCTTGTGGTTGATGATCAAAGCACGGCCTTTGTGGCGTAGCTTTGTGTAACGTTTGCTTCGCGAGTTTCACACCCGGTATGAACCAAAAACGGGAGGGGACATCAGGGAGGACTTGCGTTTCTTTCTAGCTAGAAGTGGCGTCAGTGGTTTTACACGCCCTGACGAGTTTGACTTATGTGGTTGTTGCTGTTGCGAGGCGCCTCGGATTGATCGGTCGTTCTCGAACCGATGGAGTCATTCGTTGGCTCGTTTACGCCCCAAAGGGCGGAGAGACGTATTGTTCAGGCATAATAATCCACTCCGTGTGGACCGGCCCTGACGATCCAAGGCCCACCTGAGTCTGGGACCTGAGACATGGGCTAGATTGTCTCGAATCGGTTGAGGACTATCTTTTGCCTCGGTTCATAGACGGAAATCCAATTTCCAAATACGTGACATTTGCGGTTTTATTTGTAAACCTATATATGGCGACATGATATATGGTACCCATGCCGCCTATGATTGATACTTATGATTTGAAGTTGTTTTATACACTGTACACTTATTATAGTATCAAATGATTTGTTTTAAACGTATCAAGCATTCTTTGGCTGTTATAAGGGAAAACCCTATCCCCCGGCTTGCGTTTGCATTGTGTGATAGGACCTGGGTCTTATAACAGCTTCATTTTTCTTTATTTAGCATTGCGCTGTTTGTTTTATGCACTGGTATTCTTGGGAGGAAACCCGTTCCGTGTTATACGGCGTGGTCCCTTGATTTACCTAATGATTTAAAAATAAAGATTAATAACTGTTTTAGTTCTCACACCAGTCACATGACTGACCTGGAGTTTATTGTTTTAACCTAAACTCTGGGTGCCCCTATTTTCGACACGGGCAGCTAGTAGTTTTGGTTTTGCAGATTTATATTCACAGGATCCTGGTTTACAGCTGGAACGATATCCGGAAAGCTTTGTATCCGTATATCTGCTTCTAGTTGTGTATTGTAATATTTTCCGCTGCTATGTATTTAAATGTAATTTAAATCTCTGATATTTCTGTGTAATATTCATTTATACTCTGTATATTCTTGTAATCTGATGCATTGTTGTAATATACAATGAAACGTTCTTTTATATGCGTTTCTGTTGTGGCTTGTTCTCGAACTATCCGACGCTTTCCTTTACGGGGAAGTTGCGGGTCTTCACAGGGTGAGGATGGTCGGTGGGGTTTCGTCAAAGATGGGGCGTGGCGACAGCGGGCGGCGATGGCCCTCAGGCGTGGTGGCGTCGGTTTCAGGGTTGGGAGTGGGGTCTCGGTTCAAGGAGGAGAGGAGAGAGGCGGAGCGGGGTGAAGAAGAAGGGAGGAGGGCGTGGTGGCAACTCGCCTGAGGAGGCGGCGGCTCCCGCGAGAGGCGGTGGCGATGGGCGAACGTCGCTCTCCCCTCTTCATTTTATTATTATTATTATTATTTTTTCCATCTGATCGGGTATTGAACGGGGGGGGGGGGGGGGAAGGGTTGACTTCAAAGGAAAGAAAGGAGGGGTGTTTATTATTCAATTAATTATTTAATTAATTCAAAAAAATCAACTTTCAAATTCGATCTCCAATCGAGACCCAACGACTGTCGCCCCTAGCTAATTACCCCCATTCCGAACACAATGGGATATGCCACGTAGGCCAATTCTCTCGTTTCGATCTGTTTTCTTTAAATTTACATTTAAATCTATATATTCAATTTTGAACGTACATTTCAAATTACCGGGGTCACATAACAACTCAACAAATCCCATAAAAATATTTTCTAGCTTCGTATTGACGATACGGTCCTAACAAAACTAGTTTCGTCGAATTCTGAGACCGTTAGAAAAATGGCCATTTTCCAGTCGATTAAAATCAACTGAAACTGGTCAAACGCGTTTTCCTTTGCCACGCTCACATATTGATTCGAAAAATTATGAAATTTGAAACCTAGCAATAATTTAACATCACGGACCCAACAAAACTGGTTTCGTCGAAATCCGAGGTCGTTTGCAAAATGTCCATTTTTAAGGGCCTGAATTCCATAGCGACTATTCAGAATTTTCAACTGGACATATCCTTTGATTCCCGCTATGAAATTTCGATTTTTCGGATTCGTTGGAAAGATATTCACAATTAGATCCTAATGTTTTTGGTTTCGCTAAAATCCGGATTGTTTTGCACCCGGTACATTCAATTGAAGTTTGAAATCGAATTATCGAACTACCGCGCCATTTTCAATTCCTTTTATAATTATATATAATTATTTATATTCTAACGACGACGTATATAATATATACGATCGAATTATATTCAAAATATATTTCTCATCGTTATTATTTAAAATAATTCATTTTAAATAATCAAAATTCGCTAAAATTGCCAAAAGAAAAATTTTAAACTGGCTCAGAATTTCCGGGTTATTACATTATGATTCATAACTATTTTCATATATCTGCTTATTATTTGAAATATTGTTACCAAAAGAACTGAAAATTACCATTATTCAAATGACAAAGTGTCATGTGAGAATTTGATTGTTGAAGAATGACCATGCATCACATCCATTTGATGTTTCCACTAGTTTTAGTTGAGAAAAGAAACAAGCAGATCTTGCGCCTTTCACATGTACGTGATTTGAGTTTAGTGATAGCCGAAAGTTAATTTAGTTGAGTTTTTTTTTATTTTATTTCAGTCTGATTTTTAGTAAACTTAGTTGTAAAAACATGGAGATTTCTGTATCCATTTAGATCATATTTGCTTAAAATTTCACTATGGATAAAGTGATCTTATGGGTAATTTATATTTCCTTAACAACTTGCCCAGAACATATATTATACTAATTTTTACAGGGATTTCTTTAAAAATATCATATTAAGTTGCATAAAATTATTTTTAAGTGCAATTAGTTTTAAGTGTTACTAGACAATACACTGAAAGAAATCTCTTTAAAACTACAAACCATATCATGCAATAATTGTATAGAAAATGTTGAGTGGGTGCCTAATTAACTATGATTGAGTGTATATTAAGTATTTCTATTTTTGGGCTTTATATTAGTTTCAGTTTGACTATGTTTAGGTTTATTTTAGTTATTTGATGCAGATTTTGCGTTTAACCATTGAGTGGGTGCCTCATTGACATATTACTACTCATATGGTGTAGATTTTATGCAGGGAGGTTATGATAGCGCCATAGACATGCTAGCTCAAGAAGAAAGCAACAGTAATGTATAAGATATTTGAACAATTAATATTGTAAGATAATTTAGTATTATTTTGTCTACTGCTATTGAACTTTAGAATGCACGGTAATATTATATTTGTTACTGTAAACTATTAGAAGTTTTTAGTTTGTAATGTATTGTTGAACTTTAAAAGTTTGTTGTTAAATTTGGTCTTTATGTTGAATCTATTGGTAATTTTCAGTTTATTGATACTTCTTTGTGATATTATGTCAAAACTGCAAACATTTGTACTGAGCAGGAAGAATCGAAGAAGTGAGATGCAGATTTTTTTTTTGAAATAAAATCAATTTGCAACGGCTAAAAGCCGTTGCTAAATTAAAAGCAGCAACGGTCTTTAACCGTTGCAAAAGTAAAATTTGCAACGGACTTAGGCCGTTGCAAAATACAAGTTTTGCAACGGCTCTAGGCCGTTGCAAAATATTTGCCACTCCTGAAATAGCAACGGCTCAGAGCCGTTGCGAAACAACGTTTCTGGTGTAGTGTATGTATTACTTTTAGTATGATTGAGACAAATGTTGTAAAAGCTTGACTGAACCACATTGTTAATAAAATGACTTTATTTTCCGCTGTTTTATTTGTCTGTCTTGTAATTTATCTGCATCTTTTACCTATAATGCTCCACCGAAGTGAAGGCATTCCCTTTGCGAGTGACCTTATCGGAGGTGGGGTGTTTCAATTAGAATAGAAGAAAAGAAAAAGAACCAAACTAACCAACACTACACATAGTCTCACATCGCAAGGGAATAAATATAATATAGAAATAAATTTTATTTGAGAGCTTGAAATAACACTTATAATCATCAAAGTACATCAACACATATGGACGGTTATAATAACCCGTCCTCATATACAAAACACAGTGGAAAAAACTAGATACGAACAAAACTTCTGAATTCCTCCAGCATGCCTTCTGAAGTTCGTAGCTTCCAATACTGAACCTGTAAAACTCGGTATGATCCGAGCATTGCAAACGCAACGCATCAGCCTGGTGAACTAGCGAGAGAAAATTCACTAAGCTTATAGGTATCATCCAACCTATTTAAAGTTAAAAATATTTCTGAAAGAAAAAGATAATTGTGATATCGTCCCACACATAAACACAAACGGTTTTTACCCTACGATAAACCAAAACATTTCTTTGATATCAAAACTATTCTAATATTATAATAATGTCTATATCAAATAAATAATCATCTAGCAAAACGCTTGCATATCACGCTCCACATACATAGTATATAATCAAAAACCACAAGGATCTTATTGGAGAATGGATTCCAACTATGGTAAGGTATGGGACCACCATTCAGATAGTGTACCTCCGGAGATGAATACACTGGAGTTCAACACGAACATCTTGCAACCCGGTTAAATATGTCCATCTGCTCATTCTAATTGAGTGTACTTAATATATCGTTACCATGGTTGGGGGCTAGCCAACCAAATTGGAAGCATATAATAATGGACAACCAAAGGCATTTGATTTCTCCAGATCAGGTAATGATATACCCTAATGGATGCGACCCACATGCCATGCGACCTACCTGGTTTCTTCCACTTTCCCGGTTGATGGGGCTTGAGGTTATACTTACCCTCCAGAACAGAACATCTCCATTCGCTTTGAACGCTACATCGTCAAATCCGCCAGAAATCACTAATTGATTTCCACAAAAACACTTTGGGTGTTAAGTTAAGAGAAGTTGCCTTCTCTGCCACCAACTATGGTATATTTAAAGAAGTTAACTACGCGACCCCTTTGGAAATACCCTGTCTGACATACGTCCATACAAGTCATCCAGGAACATGATGAACCGAAGGCACCCTTCTACCACATCTTAGGAATCATCCTACGGATCAGTAGTGAGTAGTTCGTGCAAATCTGTATATTTCAACCACGATAGAACCACAATATATCTATAGTTGCAAGTCAGAGATTTTGAGTAATTCTTCTTCTTTATGAAGATTCACGGTCTTCAACTACTCCATCTTCAACCAACATCTTATATCTTCATGCTTTTGTATTCGCTGGTTTGGAATGGTTTTCGAATATAGATTCAATCCCAGTCTTCCCATAACAATAACGAATTAGGCCAGATTTTGAAACTAGGTTATTTAACTATCAAAACAAACAACCATAAAAATAAAATGGATCTACTGGTTTAGTACATAACGTCACTTGGCCTGTTTAAATTTCCATTCGTTAATTAAAACTTATAAACCTTCTAGTATTTAGAACACAACATTTCACTTCTTATTTCAAGATAAGAATATTCTCAAAATCATTTTATTCACCTTATAGATTAAAATTTAATGATTATAAGGATCTTTGATGGAAATAATAGATTTATTGTCCTCATCTACCCTTGTTACCTAAACTAGTGTTATCTCATGGATAATCATGGAGTCATTCAAGTTGGAGTATTTTATTTACCTTATAGACCTTGATTGACAATATGCTTACTTCAGAATAAATAAAAGTTCATTAATGAAAACCCAACCTTCAGTAAATGTCATGAAAATTTCCATATACTATTTGATTTAAATATGGTTTTTAAAGCCGTAATCTTCCTTTTGCAATTCTTATTTCAATCTCAAACATGTTTACTAATTTTAAAAACATATTGATTATCTTTAAACATCCTTTCAACATTATATAGAATCTATCATAAAACTCCTTATAAGTTTATTTCAAACTTATTCTGGTTTCATCTCAATAAAGCTTCTTTTCATATTTAAATTATTCAAATTTAAATTGAATTATTAAACTTAACTTGCATCACCAATTTCAATCCATTTCAGGTTCTTATTTTAATTCACTTCATACTTTTCCGCATTTAGGCTTTTAAATTCCATTTGTAGTCTTCGTTAAATTAATAAATCGAATTATAAACTCGTTTAGACTCTAGAAAACCTTTATAACATTAATCCATTTTCAAACTTGGCTTTGTACTTTGCCCAAGTTTGATTTTATAAAAAATTCAATTAATAGAATTCTTAATAAGAATTCATCTTGAACCTAACTTATATTTATATTAATAAATTTTGCTTAAAATTTCCTTTAATTATAAACAAGGTCTGAAGACTTCATAAAACTCCAATAAGTTAATCCTACTCATAAGATCATTGCTTTGATTATTATTAATTAAATAATAATCCATTTCAATGTCATAACATGGTTTACCTCAACAGTAACTATAAATTAATAATTAATCTTTCTTAAAAGTTAAAATAATCATTATCTTAATCAACAACTTAATAATAATTTTAATTCATGGTTAATTAAAAAAAATCATCTTTTAGGCACTGTATATAGTTTCAACAATTATCTATCGCAACTACCCCTACTAAATTAACTGACCAAAATTAATTTAATAACCAACTTCAAATAAATCAGTTGACTTAGTCAACTTGAAACCAGTGTTATCTTGCTAACCAATTTCAGTTAATCGTTCTTGTATATTAATTAATAATATAATTAATTCAAATAAACCAACTTAGTTGCTTCTTAAATATAGTTAGTCCAACTCTTAACCGTTGGGTTTATTTTGAACTCACTTACATATAAGATCATTCGAAATATAAGAATTTGCCATAATAAATCAATTTATAATTACTCATAAAATTAAATAGTAAGTAATGAATATTGATTTTTCTTTTAATAAAACTTTTATTCAACAAAGATTTGAAAATATATCTTCAGTTATGTAATAAATTTATAACTTCATTTCAGTCTATTCCCCTGACAATAAATCAGCTTTTATAAAACAATGGATTTTAGGCCATCTGCTGCCAATTACTTAACCAATATTGTCCATTGGTTAATACCATAACAAACATTGAATTTAAATTCAACAATCTATTATCAAAACAATCATCCAATCATATTGGCTAAACAGTTCATATAATATGAAAGTATATAATATTCAATATATTTGAGGAATCCAGTTAGATTCCTCTAACTTCTTTTCTTTGCATCACAAATAAGTTATCTGAAATAAAATCATCCATAAGAATATCCAATTAAACTGTTGATTTCTATAAAAAAAACATATAACGGCAATTTAACATCAACCATTTAATTTAACATGTTTATATTAATATAAACATGACCAACAAGGTAGGTTACCTCAATCGGTTCCAATCTTTAAAATAACGATTTGGTTTTTACTTGAATTAAACAAACGTTTAATTTCATCAATTCATTCAATGTATAAATATATAATTACACTCATTCAATAATCAGCAACCATCATCTCAAAAAATTGATAAGGGTTCGAGAGCTCCTCAATATCCATTAATGGTGACAGACTTTTCCACCGTTTCTTCCACTTTCTCTTCTACCACCGACTTACTTCAATTCCTTCCTCCTTCCTTCCAATCTTCCCGAATCATTCCCTCCCTAAGTTTGTTTTCTCCTGCGTGGTTTACTTTGAAGCTTCTCGTCACTTCTTTTTAGATCTGAACCCACAATGCCCTGCATCCACTTTCTTCTTCCTTCCTCATCTTTTCCACACAATTTCTTTCCTTTCTTCTGTTTTCAGCCACTTACATTGCGCGATGGCCCATTCTACTTCTCCATGATTCTTTGCTGTATATGAAAACATGTTGATAATATTTTCCACTTTGAACGATGTGTTGTAGTGTCCTATCTCTGGTATCCTCACGAATCTGTGCTTTTTCGTTGCTTGGTGTTTATCGAACACGTAGTTTGAGCCTTGGCGTCATTAGTGGTTTTTGTTGGATGCCTGTTTGAGTCTGCAGTACATATGTCTGGTCTTTGTGTTTTTGGTTTTTGAATTGCATGTAATGTGGTTTCTGTTTTTTTCTATGTTGTTCAACAGTGTGTAGTGGCCCTGTTTGGGGTCTTTGTGTTACTACTTCAGGTTTTTCTTGTTGGTTACTGTCACAATTACGAACATTGCTCTAGTGTGCTACCTTTGTACCTTGCGAGTTAGTTATATGCATTGCTTGGTGTTTTATGTTCATGTAGTTTGAGTTTCTGGGTCGTTTGTGGTGGTAGTTAGTTTGCAAGTCTGAGCTTGTGGTGTTATTGCTTGACTTTATGTCGGTTGCTTTCGAATTGCCTGTTAGATGGAATATGAGATCTGGATTGTTTTCAGTTTGTATTGGAGGGATGTTATGTAATCTTTTGTGTTTGGAAGTCTACTTTCTTCGGTGCAGCATATTTCTTGCTTGTTCAATGGTCTTAGCATCTTGAACTTACTGCACTTTTACTGGCGCATGGTGATGCCTTGGCATGCAATGCTGGTATTGGTTTCCTCAGGTGCTCTCTTGGCTAGTGAACAAGCAACTGGAATGTCACCTTATGGTATGCTCCAATTTATGTCAACCTATATGGAATTTTTCTCACGTCAGTATTGGAGGTAATTACATGTTAGCGTCTTCCAATGCTCAGTTCCATGGCAATGCTCATATGTATCTTCAGTGCTGAACTAGCTTTCGTTTGTTAAACATATGTCAGAGTGGTGGTCGCAAACTTCTCTAAATGTAGTACCCTATTGTGCATCGTGATTCAATCCCCATGTCAGTATGTTATGGTATCGGTTCAAGGCATGCTCTAATTTGGTACCGTTTTCTTTTGTTTATTGTTCCCTTTCCAGAACACGCAATGTCAGGTTGTATGGTCAGTTCAGTTTTGACCGTATCAACGGCTTCGTCCATCTTGTAGTACTTTGTAGTTTCCTTGTGGATAAAGACTTATTGTTAGCTAGGTGTTACCTACTACTCTGTAGCAATTTTGAGCTTCCATTAATTGGTGTGGAGCTCAAGTAACCTTCTGTTGCAGCTTTCTCTGCATATTTCTACTTGTAATTTGTACACAACACTGGACTTCTTTTGATTTATTATATGGTTGATGCTCTATGAAATACACATCTTTTTTATGTATCTAATGTTACATGTTTTATCCTCCCTGCGTGAAGTGATTGTTTGTAGTCTAGTTAATTAGCTAGCTCCTGTGCTTTAAGCATGTACGAGTAAAGTGGATGGAACACTGTAAACTTCGTATGTGGTGGACGGTCCACTTAAAACCGAATGTAGCTGACTGATAACTACAGTCACCTGTACTATATTGTATGTTTTTATTATTAGTCATAATAAAAGGTGTTTGCAGCCACCTTAAAACCGGTCGGGTATGCCAAAAAAAATCAGCAACCATAACACACACATTACAAACCAGACTTATATGAAATATAAGTGCGATAAGCTGAGTGAGTAAACTCATCTTGATTTCCATTCGTCAAGATAACGACTGTTTTCAATTAAATTAAACACGCATTTAATTTAACTTAAAATTTCAGCTGCATCCAAATGCAAATCGGACCTAGATGTCAAAAGTTATTCACGCTTAAGGTTAACTCAATTTAAGTAAATAATTAACCCCCCTAATTAATATATTAAGTTAATTACATTCTTAGGCATATAATCAGGTCGTTGATTACTTCCTTCCAACTACTATTTTCGAACTCATACGCGACTTCACCACACCCAGTTCATCACAACACCTCCCATCTCCGTCCACCGACCTGACGTCCGACACTAGAGCACCCCACATCGACCTTCCTTATGACCTCGTACTACCAGTGGGCCACCCACGTCGAGCCTCCTGAACCAAAATTCCCCCTCAAAAAAAGGAAACCCATGCATCCATCCACCAACCATAGCCACCACATGAGATCGTCGGACACAACCACGACCCAACCGATACACGCGCCTCCTCTAGAACTTCCCTTGTCCAGAAAACTGTCCAACCCGAACCACCACCTTGGCCAGAAAACAAGATCATAAAATTTTTGTTCATCCCACCTAACGACCACCAGAGTACACTATATGCCACTACACTTGTGCCACGGGTCGAGTTCGATTCCCTCTATAGTTTGGCACCTATGGCTAAATCAAAACGGTTGAGGATGTTCGAATTTGTTTTCAGTTGGAGGTTTGCGTTTTGTATTCCATTCTTGCTGAACGAAAATGAAAAGAGGCATCATGTATATATATAGCTGAGAAGAGGGATGCCACTTTCCTTCGTACAACGTGGTCAGCACGTTTTCTCTCTTTAAGCCTACATGGGTTAGCTTAGGCATGTGCATGAATTAACAAATAAGGTTGTATGTTTGCGTAGTCTAATTTATCATAACACGGGTGTGTATAGGGTGCTTCGGAATTTAGGTCGGCTTAGAAAAAAATTGAATAGGTGGATGTATGTTTTACTAACATAGGTTAGGCTTTACCCAAACATAGCATGTGCTGTTTTAATATATAGTTACATGATTTGTACTAGTTAGGGAAGGCTAATTTAATCCTAGCATGTGCGTGCTTTCCCTAGGATTAAAGCAAGGTTAGGGTAGGCATAGGAATATTTTAAGGTAGGCTATATATAATTTCTTAGGATTTAAGCAGCATCCCACTTGTCTTGGAAGGTAAGTTTTTACTTTTTTTATATTTTATTTGGTATTGGATTTGTTACGTTCGGTTTTTTTGTATGTGATTATTTAATTCTACCGCTAATTGTCATTGAACGTTCTTAAATTTACACTATCGCACACGAGCTTCAATCGTAATGAAAATAGAGGTACTGCTATATTTTGATGTTCCGGATCTAATAAAATTAATTTTGTTGAAATCCGACTTCATTTGCAAAATAATGTTATTTTAAATTCCAAATTGTTTATCGGTTCACATTTAAAGTTTTCATGCTCACTAAACAACTCCAATTGGCTCCAAAATTGAAATATAGTAATAACTAGCCATTACAGATTTAATAAAATCCGTTTCATCGAAAACGGAGGTTGTTTGAAAATTGGCTATTTCTAAGGCTAAAATAATATCGATAAAACATTAATTAATTCAAAACAATTGAAATTAATAATAATAAATCAGTATTCTCATATATATATTCAAATATTATATTATATAACTTCAAGATAAACTAATTTGGATTTTAAACTCAACATATAAAATTTCATCGTTGAATTGATATTCAATTTATATTAAAATTCTTTTACTATATTAAATAAATCATTATGGTTTAAAAACGATTCCATAGCAACTTTCTGAAAATTTGATTTTGACATAACTAAAAATCTATAATATGAAATCTTCAATTTCTCTTTCATTAAAAAATTATAATCAAATAGATTCGGATGATTCTTGTTTCAAAGAATTCCGACCTATACCGAATCAGATATGTTCAACTGAAATTCAAAACTCAATATTACGAACTATCGTGCTGATGTGAGCTCGTTTTAAATTAAATATAAATTATACGTTCAAACTTTGTTTAATAAATTCTAAATCAAAATCCATTTATATTTCAAACATAACTTATAAAACAAGTTCAAATGTTCAAATTCAAATGACTGAATCTGGGTCGTTACATTCTTCCTCCTTTTAAAGAATTTCGTCCTCGAAATTACTAGGTAAGAAGAATGATTCAAACCCAATTACTTTCAAAATAATTATTTTTGAATTTTCCAATAATTTTTTTCTAAGTCTCAAAAAATTACGAAAAATTCACCAGCACCTCCTCTACACGGGTCGATCGGAACAACTACAAACGCCACTCCAGGCCTCACATGTATCAAAAGAAAATGAAAGCAAACCCGCTACCCATCTCAGGGGTATAAAATCAATCACCCAAGCATCAATACTAAGGTTTACCTATATGTCGGGCAACCAAACTATGATTACAAAGCGAAGCAACTAACAACCCGTCCTTCTCTAAACCTACACTTCCTCAAAAACATATAATTCAATTTTTCTCATATTATTAGTCCTCTTCAATAATGTTGCTAACATTTCTCTAATTCCAAAATTAGTTATGAACTATTTCATAAAATACCATTCAAGTTCACCCTCAAGTTTTAATTCCAGTTTAAAACTTAAATCAAAATTTAAGTTTTTCCATATATCTTACCTTCGAAATCCAATTCCAGATTTGGACTAACTCATTATCATCTTAATGTTAAGTTTGGACATTTAAAACCCAAAGATATTCATTTTCCAAATTTCCGAAGAATTCAAAACTATATATTCATGAAATACCAATCAACTATCAAAACGTTGCGGCTTTGGAAATTTGATTTGGGCATAACTCAAAATTTATAAATTGGATTTTAATTTTTTCTCTTACATATGAAAACTGTATTCCATTGTGTTTATATAATTCTTGTTTCCAAGGAAACAGACTTAAATTGAATTGTAAACATCAATTTAAAGTTTAAAGCGTAAAATTACAAAATACCGCGACGGGGTAAGCTCGATTTAATTAATTTAAAATTTCAACTTCCTTAGTTTCCAATTCATTCAACCCTATTAAACCGTTAATGAATTTTATTCAACCAATCTATCATCGAATAAACAATTTATTTGCCCACTTATTTACTTAACTAAGTTAAGTCTCATTTCATATTCAATTAACCAATTAATCTTTCAATTATTTCACTTTTATCTTCTAATTTTTATTCCAAAAATCATCCATTTTCTCTTCTAATTTCATTTAACTTATCCTTAAATTAATTTTTGATTCATTCCATTCCATATTTAGATTCTCATTCACAAATTCTATATGTGAATTTCTTCTGGTTATATTTAACCATTTAAACTCATAATCTCATTTGAATTTAATTCAAATCAATCAAACACACCATCCAAAAATAAATTTTGGGCAAAATTATTTCATTTACCCTCTTTACAAAATACTGGAAAATAATTTCATATTCAATTACAAATACGCACTATCATATATATATATATATATATATATATATATATGCACACACACTCAAACTCAGTCTAGGGTATTACTAACCCCATCTATATTAAGTTATGCCATAGAACCAAGGTTATTACTCAACCATTAGATCTGATACCATAGTAATGACCCGACGGAAATTCGATGCTCGAATTTCGACAATAAAACTTAATATGTCAAAACCCAAGTATCAAAAATACCAGGTAGTTGATAGAAAGAAAATTAGAGGGTGAGAATTAAAAAGAAAGAAAGATTAGAATAGAAGAAAAGAAAAGGAACCAAACTAACCAACACTACACAGAGTCTCACATCGCAAAGGAATAAAATATAATATAGAAATAAATTTTATTTGAGAGCTTGAAATAACACTTATAATCATCAGAGTACATTAACACATCTAGACGGTTATAACAATCCGTCCTCATATACAAAACACTAGATACGAATCATACGTTTGAATTCATCCAGCCTGCCTTCTGAAGTTCGTAGCATCCAATAACGAACCTATAAAACTCGGTCTGACCCGAGCATTGCAAATGCAACGGATCAGCCTGGTGAACCAGCGTGAGAAAACTCACTAAGTTTATAGGTATCATCCAACTGATTTAAAGTTAAAAATCTTTATAAAAGAAAAAGAAAATCGTGATATCAGCCAACACATAAACACAGACGGTTTTTACCCTACGATAAACCAAAACATTTCTTTGATATCAAAACAATTCTAATATTATAATAATGTCTATATCAAATAAATAATCATCTAGCAGAACGCTTGCATCTCACGCTCCACATACATAGTATATAATCAAAAACCGCAAGGATCTTAGTGGAGAATGGATTCCAAATGTGGAAAGGTATGGGACCACCTTTCGAATAGTGTACCTCCGGAGATTAATACACTGGAGTTCAACAAGAACATCTTGCAACCCCGCCAAATATGACTGGACACTCGTTCTAGTTGAATGTACCGAATATATCGTTACCACGATTGGGGGCCAACCAACCAAACGAAAGCATATAAAAATGGACAACCGAAGGCATTTGATTTCTCTAATCCAGGTAATGAGATACCCTAATGGATGCGACCCACATAGCCATGCGGCCTACCCGATTTCTATCATTTTGCCGGTTGATGTGGCTTGAGGTTATACTTACCCTTCAGAACAACACATCTTTATTCACTTTAAACGCACATCGTTAGATCCGCTAGAAATCACTAATTGATTTCCATAAAAACACTCTGGGTGTTAAGATAAGAGAAGTTTCATTCTCCACTACCAACTATGGTACGTTTGAAGAAATCAACGTACGCGACCCCTTTGGAAATACTATGTCGGATATTCGTCCATACAAGTCATCCAGGAACAGGATGAACCGTAGGCACACTCCTACCACATCCTAGGAATCACCCTATGGATTAGTGTTGAGTAGTCCTTGCAAATCCGTATATTTTAACCACGACAAAACCACAGTATATCTCTCGTTGAAAGTTAAAGATTTGAGTAATTATTCTTCTATATAAAGATTCACGGTCTTCAACTGCTACATATTCAACCAGCATCTGATATCTTCACGTTTTCGTATTCGCTGGTGTAGAACGGTTTTTGAATATAAATTCAACCCCGGTCTTTCTATAACAATAACAAATTAAGCCAGATTTTGATAGTAGGTTATTTAACTATCAAAATAAACAACAATAAAAATACAATGGACCCACTAGTTCAATACACAATGTCACTTGGCCTTTTTAAATTTCCATTCATTAATTAAAACTTATAAACCTTCCAATATTTAGAACACAACATTTCACTTCTTATTTCAAGATAAGAATATTCTTAAAATCATTTTATTCAACTTATAATTGAAATTTAATGATTATTATGTTCTTTAATGGAAATATTAGAGTTATTATCCTCACCTACCTTCGTTACCTATACTAGTAATATCCTTTGGCTAATCATGAAGTCATTCAAGTTGGGGTATTTTATTTACCTCTTAGACCTTGATTTGACAACACTCTTACCTTCAGAATAAATAAAAGTTCATTAACAAAAACCCAACCTTCAGTAAATGTCACGAAAATATCCATATACTATTTGATTTAAATATGGTTTTTAAAACCATACTTTTCTTTTGAAAATCTTATTTCAATCTCAAACATGTTTACTCGATTTAAAAACATATCTATTTTCTTTAAACTTCCTTTCAACATTATATAGAATCCTTCATAAAACTCCTTATAAGTTTATTTCAAACTTATTCTGGTTTCATCTCCATAAATCTTCCTTCCATATTTAAAATTTTCGAATTTATATCGAATTATTAAACTTAACTTACATCCCAAATTTCAGTCCATTTTAGGTTCTTATTGATAACCCTATTAGAATGCGGTCAGTACCAAAGCATTGGGTCAGTCGGTCGAGTTGCAGACAGTGGGTCGATCCGTATTGTTTTATACAACAGGTCAGTTAGCTACTCTGTATGCAACGGTCAGCCTCAATGTGTACCATGGAACGGTCATCGTCCCGATCACAATGGATATTGGAGCGGGCTTCTTTAAATCAAGTGCAATGCAAATACATGTGTATGAATACAGCAATAAATGGAATACTACTTCAATAAAATAGCACTGGTCGGTGTCAACATGATCCAGTGCATAGTCGGCTCCAAACTAAGTGCATGGCAAACTGATTTGTAGTATACGAAGTAATTATGTGAATGGAAAACAATGGAACTATTGTAAATAATGAGTCCATATATTGGTTGTAAAATGAGGATTCATACAGTGTCCCATAAATGGACACGTCATTACAAAGGAGGATGCCATGCTTTTATAAGAAAACAAGGGTCGGTCTCTTGCTTTAGCGTGCACGGATTGGTTTCAGCAGATGCATAAAAGCTACATGTATCCTCAGCATTGAAATGGGTTAGTGCTAAAGCAAGTACAAGATTGGTCAGTCCCAAAATAAAGTGGTCGGCCTCGAGCAAGAAAGCTGTAACAACAAATCATATCGGGTCGGCACCATGAGAGCATCACACATGGATTAGTGCTACAAGACAAACTGGGTCGGTCTCTCTTATACAAAGCTGGACGGTCCAAAAACCATGTACATGGGATAAAGGAAATTTCATGAAGCTTCACGTATTGGAATGTACAATGGGACAGTAGCCTAATTATATTACGGGTCGGTGCTAACATGGAGACATGGCTCTGTACATATATAAGGTCATGTACAGGTTGGCTTCATGAATGCGCTGATGCTAGTTGTATAATATGAAAATTATATGAGTTGGCATCCAAGCTTTCATAAAGCATCAGTAAAATAATGTGTGGATCAGTACAAGAGAAAAGGGCTGGGTCACATGCTAAAAAGCAATACTGCGGGTCAGTATTGGAATTGCACAGTCCTGGTCGGCCTCAGCATTAACATCTGATCGCCTATAAAATCAGTTCCTGGTCGGCCTTAACATCAGTTCCTGATTGCACTCAACACCAATTCCTGGTCGGCCTTAAAATCAACCCGGTGGCATTTTCGTAAATAAGTTTCAGACTGACCCAAAACCTGCACACCATACCTATAAATATCCCCTTTCTCCACTATTCAAGGGACCTATTTTTCCACCCCGAAGGGCTATCCAAACCATTTCTCCACCACTCTCAAACACTCCAAACTACATTAATGGCTTCCAAGGATCAATCAACCTTCATGCAACATCGAATGGATCAAATCCCTTTCAAACTACATTAGAAATCTCTCCAACACAATTCAAGTGATCTTTAATCTCCACTAAACCTCTCTAAATCCTAGAACTAATATTAAATCGCTATGGAATCCACGAAGTTCGTTCAATTGCTAAAGTGATTGAAGATTCATACATCCACCATCATAAATCAAGAGATCTCTCCACCCCCTTAGCAAATTCAAGTGTAATTTAGATCGTAGAAAGAGAGAGAAAAGTGAGATGAACAATATGAGAGAATTCATGTATTTTGTAGAGCAAAATATGATAATGAAAATCACTTCAAAAGTGGACGTAGATTATTCTAGATCGAACCACTATAAAACTTCATGTTCATACTTCCCGTTTATCCATTTCATACCAATTTGGTGAAGTGTTTACATAACACCATTGTTGTTTGACCAACTTTGGTTAAAACATTTGGCGCCCACCGTAGGGCCGCATTTGCACTTTCTTCTCTCATACTTCTCTCAAGCTTAAGAGCTTGGCATTAAAGTTCTAGACCACCTCCTTCTCTAAAATCATGGCTAAATCTAAGAATACCATAAGTAAAAATGTTGGAAATGTCGATAATATTGCTAACGAAGAAATACCACTTACTAATCGTTTCGAAGTTGGTGAAAACTCCATTGGTGGAGCTGGTGTGACTAAAAATGAGTCGAACGCCGCTATCGCCAACATGAACCAAAGAATGGATGCTTCTACAAAGGCTATGATGGAGAAACTTGATGCCATCCTTAATGTCAACCAAATCCAGCACCTTAGAAGGCCCATGTTGATCTCGACGATAATGCCGATTCACCCGTTTCTGATCAAAATTGCAACGACAACAAGGAAGATGATAATGGCTGGTTGAACGACAAGGATGGCGCAAACGTCGAAAACTTGAAACCAAAAGCTAAGAATCATTCCGAGGTGGATGCTCGAAAGGTTATCAGTCCCGCCACAGGGGCACCTCCTCGCCGCGAAGGTAAAGTACCTAAGTTCTCTAATCAAGACTGTTTTCCTTGACGAAAATTTGGTAAAGAGCTCAGCTACGCAGAGCGGCATAACACTGAAGAATACATCTCGGATATGATAGAGCAAACCATGAAGAGAGATTAAGCTGGCACTGGTGATGAAAGAGAATGGGACTTCTCTCCCGATAAGACTACATTCACCGAAACAATCCTTGAAACAGAGTGTCCAAAGAAGTTCAATCCTCCAACTTTGCCTCCGTACAACGGCCTTGTTGATTCCAACTACTCTCTGTTCAAATACGAGTGGCATATGAGTGCGGCTAAGGCGACTGATGAGATGAGATGCACATAATTTCCTCTCTACTTAGAAGGTGTTGCATCATTATGGTTCACAAAGCTTCCACCTATATCCATAGACCGGTTCTCTGAACTGAACAAAAAGTTCAAGGAGCAGTTTTGCTTGTATGCTACCAATGCCAAGGATGCTATAACGCTATCGGCAATGAAACAGAGGCCAGGGGAAACTGTTAAAGCCTTTCTCAGTCGATTCAATGTTGCCTTGTCTGAAGTGAGGAATCCAGAGCCACGTATAATTCTCATGGCTTTACTCGACGCTATAGACAAAACAAGCGAATTCGGGAGATTGATAAAGATGAAGAAACCGAATACGCTTGACAAGTTCTATAAGAAAGAAGAGGGGTACATGAGAATGGACAATAATCCTATGCCTCTTCAGATCATTGGTGGCATCCAAGCTTGCATAAAGCATCAGTAAAATAATGTGTGGATCAGTACAAGAGAAAAGGGCTGGGTCACATGCTAAAATGCAATACTGCGGGTCAATATTGGAATTGCACAATCCTGGTCGGCCTCAACATTAACTTCTGGTCGGCCATAAAATCAGTTCTTGGTTGGCCTCAACATCAGTTCCTGATCGGCATCAACACCAATTCCTAGTCGACCTCAAAATCAACCCAGTGGCATTTTCATAAATAAGTTTCAGACTGACCCAAAACCTGCACACCACACCTATAAATAGCCCCTTTCTCCACCATTCAAGGGACCGATTTTTCCACCCTGAAGGGCTGTCCAAACCATTTCCCCACCACTCTCAAACACTCCAAACTCCATTAATGGCTTCCAAGGATCAATCAACCTTCATGCAACATCGAATGGATCAAATATCTTTCAAACTACATTATAAATCTCTCTAACACAATTCAAGTGATCTTTAATCTCGTCTAAACCTCTCTAAAGCCTAGATCTAACTCTAAATCGTTATGGAATCCATGAAGGTTGTTAAATTGCTAAAGTGATTGAAGATTCATCCATCCACCATCATAAAGCAAGAGATCTCTCCATACCCTTAGAAAATTCAAGTGTAATTTAGATCGTAAAAAGATAGAGGAAAGTGGGATGAACAATATGAGAGAATTCATGTATTTTGTACAGCAAAGTATGACAATGAAAATCACTTCAAAAGTAGACGTAGATCTATTCTAGATCGAACTACTATAAAACTTCGTGTTCTTACTTTTATGCTCTTTATTTTGTGATTGTGGTCCCCTTTTTCCATTTCATACCAATTTGGTGAAGTGTTTACATAACACCTTTGTGTTTGACCAATTTTGGTTAAAACACTTATTTCAACTTCACTTCGTACTTTTCCGCCTTTACACTTTTAAATTCCATTTATATCTTCCTTAAATTTATAAATCAAATTATAAACTCGTTTCAACTCTTAAAAACGTTTACAACATTAATCAATTTTCAAACTTGGCTTTATCCTTTGCCCAATTTTGATTTTATAAATAATACAATCATAGAATTCTTAATAAGAATTCATTTTAAACCTAACTTATATTGATATTAATAAAATTTGCTTAAAATTTCCTTTAATTGTAAATAGGATCTTAAGACTTCATAAAACTCCTATTATTTAATCCTAATCATAAGACCATTTATTTGATTATTATTAATTAAATAATATTCCATTACAACATCATAGCATGGTTTACCTCAGCATTAACTATAAATTAATAATTAATCTTTTTAATAGTTAAAATATTCATTATCTTAATCAAAAACTTAATAATAATCTTAAGTCACAGTTAATTAAAAAGATTTTCACCTCGTAGGCACTGTGTATAATTTCAACAACAATCTATCACAACTACACCTATTAAATTCATTGACCCAAATTAATTTAAGAACCAACTTCAAATAAATCAGTTGACTTAGTCAATTTGAAACCATGGTTATCTTGCTAACCAGTTTCGATTAATTGTTCCTTTATATTAATTAATAATATAATTAATTCAAATAAATCAACTTAATGCTTCTTAAAAACAGCTAGTCCAACTCTTAACCTTTGGTTTATTTCAAACTCACTTACTTATAAAACTATTGGAAATGTAAGAATTTGGCATAATAAATCATTTTATAATTACTTACAAAGTTTAATAACAAATAATAAATATTGATTTTTCTTTTAATAAAACTTTTATTCAAAATATATTTAAAAATCTATCTTCAGTTATAAAATAAATTTATAACTTCATTTAAGTTAATTCACCTTATGGTAAATCAACATTTATAAAACGATGGATTTTTATGCCATCTGCTTCCAATTACTTAACTAATACCGCCCACTGGTTAATAACATAACAAATGTTGAATTTCAATTCAACAATCTATGACCAAAATAATCATCCAATCAGATTGGTTAAACAGTTCATATAATTTGAAAGCAAATAATATTCCATATATTTAAGGAATCCAGTTGGATTCCTCTAACCTGCTTTTCTCTGCATCACAGATAGGTTATCTCAAATAAAATCATCCATGAGAATATCCAATTAAATCGATGATTTCTATAAACAACAAATAACGACAATTTAACATCAACCGTTTAATTTAACATGTTTATATTAATATGAACATTACCAACAAGGTAGTTTACCTTAATCGGTTCAAATCGTTAAAATAACGATTCGGTTTTTTGTTGAATTAAACTAATGTTTAATTCATTAATTCGTTCAATATATAAATATACACTTAACACACATTGAATAATCAATAACCATAGCGCATACATTATGAACCCAACTATTATGAAATATAAGTGGGACAAACTGAGTGAGTAAACTCACCTTGATTTCCATTCGTCGAGATAATGACTATTTTCAATAAAATTAAAAGGTGTTTAATTTAACTGGAAATTTCAGCTGCATCCACAAGCGTTCAAATTTGTTCCATAATGAAGTTCTCATCAAGACGAATCCAACATCTCTTGTTTCGTCCGAATCAAACCTAGTAGTCAATAGTTATTCACGTTTCTGGTTGACACAATTTAATTAAATAATTAACTCCCCTAATTTATATATTAAATTAATTAATCTAATTACATTCTTAGGCATATAATCAAGCCGTTGATTACTTCCTTCCAACTACTATTTTTGAACTCAACGTGACTTCTCCACACCCATTTCATCACCACGCCTCCCCTCTCCATCCATGGACCTGTTGTACGACACCAGAGCACCCCGCGCTAACCACCCCTCTGACCTCGCTCCACCAGTGCGCCATCCACGTCGAGCCTCCTGAATCAAAACCCCATGCCAAAAAATAGAAACACATGTGACCATCATCCAACCACGGCCACCACCAGATATCCTCAGATGCCACCAGGTTCCAACCTTTACGCGTGACTCCTCCAGTACAACCCACGTCTAGAAAACCATCCAACTCGAACCACCCCCTTTCCCGGAAAACAAGATCATCTAAATTCCATTCATCCCTCCCAACGACCACCAGAATACACCATATGCCACCAGACTTGTGCCATGGGTCGAGTTCGAACCCCTCTACATTTTCTCAGTTGACACCTATAGCTAAATCGAAACGGTTGAGGATGTTTGAATTTGTTTTGTGTTGGAGGTTTGCGTTTTATTCCATGCTTGCTGAATGAGAATGAAAAGTGGCAACAAGTGTGTGTGTGTGTGTATAGCTGAGAAGGGGATGCCACTTTCCTTCGTATAACATGGTTGGGACATTTCCTTTTTTAGGCTTGCGTGGGTTAGCTTAGGCATGTACATGAATTAACAAATAAGGTTGCACCTTTGGGTAGGCTAATTTATCATAGCATGTGCATGTATAGGGTGCATCTTAATTTAGGCTAGCTTGGAAAAAATTGAATAGGTGGTTGTATATTTGTACTAACATATATTAGGCTTTACCCAAACATAGCATGTGCAATTTTAATATATAGTTTCACATTTTGTACTTATTTAGGTATGCTAATTTTACCCTATCATGTGCGTGCTTTCCTTAGGATTAAAGCAAGGTTAGGGTAGGCATGTTTTGGGGTAGGCTATATATAATTTCTTTATATTTAAGCAACATCTCACTTGGCTTGGAAGGTAAGTTTTTCTATTTTTATATTTTATTTGGTGTTTGATTTATTACGTTCGTTTATTTTTGTGCGATTATTTAATTCTACCACTAATTGTTGTTAAACGTTCTTAAACTCGCACTAACGCACACGACCTTTAGTCGTAATGAAAATAAATGTACTACTATATTTTGACATTCCGGATCCAATGAAATTAATTTCATTGAAATCCAACTTCATTTGCAAAACTGGATGATTTTAAATTTCAAATTGTTTATCGGTTCACATTTAAATTTCGCATGCTCACTAAACAACTCCGATTAAATCCAAAATTGAAATCTAGTAATAACTAGCCATTACAGATTTAATAAAATTCGGTTTGTCGAAAATGGAGGTCGTCTGAAAATTGTCTATTTCTAAAGCTTAAATAAGATCGATATATTAATTAATTCCAAAATTATTCAATTTAATACAAATATATCAATATTATCGTATACATATATATTCAAATGTAATATCATATAACTCCAAGATAAACTAACTCGGATTTTAAAATCAACATTATAACATTTCATCGTTAAATCGATATTCAATTTATATTAAAATCCTTTTATTATATTAAATAAATCGTTATGGTTAGTAAACGATTCCATAACGACTTTTTGAAAATTAGATTTTGACATGACTAAAAATCTATAATATGAAATCTTGATTTTTCTTTTTCATTAGAAAATTACAATTAAATAGATTCGGCGATTCTTATTTCAAAGAATCCCAACTTATATCGGATCCTATATGTTTAATTGAAATTCACAATCTATATTACGAACTACCGCGCTGCTGTGAGCTCGTTTTAAATTAAATATAAATTATATGTTTATACTTCATTTAATTAATAAATTCTATATAAAAATCCATTTATATTTCAAAAATAATTTTTAAAACAAGTTCAAATGTTCAAACTCAAATGACTGAAAAATCCGGGTCATTATAATGTGCAAACACGTATACTTACCCATCATACCCTTTTCACTTAATATATGTTCCTTATAATTTCAAATATAGTCATTCTATGAAAAATTAAAAAAGGGCTAATTTATAAAAATCAAACAAATATCCTTAAGCAAACCAAGACATGGTCATATTCAAACTAAAAATGCTAATATATACAAATCTAATATTTAAGCCTACTCCCTAATTTCATGCTTTAAATTATTATTCTCAGGGATGATATTCTTGAAAGATAAACTTCTTCTGTACTCTATATACCAAATTTTCGAGACCAATACGCTTCCTCCTTTTAGGCTGCAATTCTAGTTCTACCATTAACTTCCAAATTCCATATATGGTAAATCACTTAGTTGAGTATTCCTACGAAATTCTCTCTTATCCATATAACTTAAAATTTTATAAGGGTTTTAAATCCCAGACAATACCGATATAACTAGAGATTCATTACTTATATACTTTACACCCTTATCCAATTAATACATGGGAAAACTAGCAATCATACCCTAAAAAGAAACTTTTCTGGAAGTTATCTCTTACAATTAAGTGGTTTAAATAGTGTAGAGGTCTTAATACTTCATTCTAATTCCTTAAGATGCGAATCCTTTCCTTTAAATTTTCCATCTTCGTCTTCCTCATAAATCAGACCCATTCATCAAATGTATCCATTTGTTTTCATATCAATTTCTCTTTTAAATCTATTAACTCCAAAAATGGCGATAAAACGTAGTTGATTGCGAATGCACCGCCTGCGACGAGGAAATAAGAATATAATAGTAAAAATAAATGAAAACAGGAAAAAACAGAAAGCAGGGAAATAGAACACGATTTTATAGTGGTTCAGCCTAAGATCAAGCCTATGTCTACTTTAAACAATTTTATTATGATCCTTGCCAAGCCAAGTACAATAGACTATAGATGAATACAACGCTCTCCACAGTAGAGATTTACTGAAAATCAGAAGTACTAGTGGTTATCAGAGAATCACGATGACGATCTAGATTACCTAGGTTTTTCTATCTCTAGAGATGAAGCCTTGCTGTTGACGGTAAGTAATAGCTGTTGGAAGAGAAGATCTATCTTGACAGAGCATTGCCAGGGCAAGGAAATTAATCTCTTTTCATGTTGGAGCATAGTGGCTATTTATATGTGTTTCGGATGGAGTTGAGCCAAATCCATTTGCAGGAAGCCTCGGAAACTCATGAAGAACATCTTCCAGAAGCCTTGGCACAAAATAACCAATCTATATGGATTAGTACCAGTCTATGAAGATGGCTTATTTTGTACTTTGGATCTTACAAATGGCTTCCCCATGTCCTCTTTAGTCTTTAGGCAGAATTTGGCTTTAATTGGGTCTAATCGTCCGATATATCGAGCTTCGTTGCCTTGCCGTTTCAATTTTTCCTTTCAATCCATAAAGCGTTGGTTTATAGGCAGGTTAGATTGACCTAAAACTTAGTCAATGAACATAGTAAGGAGGTAGGACAACACTGGCTCAAGGTTCATCCCAAAATAACCTAGCAGCATGGATCGGTACTAGTCCATATGGACCGATACTGATCCATGGAGATAGCTAATCTCGGGCTCAAACTTTGTATAAACCTTGTATTTTTTCCCTAAGCCTTTCTTGTGAAATTTTACTTGATTTGGTGGTCGATTGATATTGTTCCTTTTAAACTCTGTGTGTATTCTCATGGGTTCATAGTCGGGTTAACATATGCCCCCCATAGTGCGTTCATGTTGAAAACATGATGTTCCCTGGAATTGTCATCTTATGCGCTTTGCAATGGAACTATTTGGAGTTGGGAGATTAACTTATCTTGTGGAGTAGCTGCATGATAACGATTGTCACTTTGACATTCTCAAATGGAGTATGTTTTGATCATTAGAAATAACCTTCCTGTCATCGAATTTTTTATGATGTGGACTTGGAATCACACATGTGTGCCACTAGGACCGGAATGCCAGATTTTCACAAAAGGGCGATGGATCGGTACCGGTCCATGGGTGATGGACCGATACCGGTCCTCGAACTTAGAAGAATTCTCTTGCTATTTTCCCTTTTCTTATATACACTCCAACCCACTTCTATTCGATTAATTCTTTTGTTGTAGCTTCCTAGGGTTTCAATCCTTCCTCTGTACTACTGTCAATCCATCATCTCTGTGCCGCCACCGATCATCTGAGCCGTCGTCGATTACCTGAGCTGTCAATCTTTGACTCTGACCTGCTGCCTCCCCTCTCTGCACAATCCCATCTCTCGATTACTCAATTTCAGGTTATTCTCCCAGAAATCAATTTTCTCGTCCATCGCTGATTCCAAATTTGAACCACCCCTACCTACTGTGATTTGCTATTGATCGTAGGTGATTTTTCCTTGTTAGATTTAGGTCATTTGCAACTAGGTTAGGGTATTTTTGGTTTCCTGGGGTTTAACACTTTGAGTTTGGGTAGAAAATAATGGTCCAGTCATGGCTGCGATAGTGGCTTGGGGTTTTGAAATACAGGGTTACACATAACTTCCATTTTTCATTGACGACACTTGTAGGACTTAAACAATATAAATATACAAGACACACATATGACTGACATGCTTGTTTACTTCCCATTAAAGACATAAGCCTAATGAAATTTGGTCCATTACCATCAAACATATGATTTTTATTACTAAATCAAACCGAATAGCTGACTACGACATACTAATTCTAAAAATAGGAATTTCAAGATTTTCTTAAACAATTTTTTTTTCTTAGCATCAATCTTGACTGTATTAGCTAAACCTCTCAACTTTGCTTCCTTATATTGTCTTCAATGTGTGTGCATTTCTAGCAAACTTGTATCTAAAGAGCCTTTTGCGCCAATTCAAGTGACACATTCGTTGTTAATTGCTCACGTCGACAACGGATTATCCAATTCAAAGGAAAGGAAGCGTTGCAAGTTATTTTGAGCTTAAGTGGACCATTTTCGTGAACTCATCTCTTTTGGGGGTTTATACTCTACTGAATACATTTCATGGAAACGCGACACTATACTTGCACATGGGCGACATTTGGGATTCGTTAACCGACACACATCGGCTTTGAACTCCAAGCGCGAACCCTTCACACAACACTTATACACCTATGCACTACTAGAAATAGTATTGGTTACTAAAACCACTGATGCTAAAGAAATTTTTAACGTCGATTTTTTTTCGATGTTAAAAGTTTTCATAGACATCGCTTATTAAAATAACCGATGTCTATTACTATGTTTTTTTAAAAAATCTTTAGACATCACGTTTTTAACATCAGTTGGTAAAACCTATGTTCTCTATCTTTTAAATGTTTCTTTAGACATCGGTTGTTAAAACAACCAATGTCTATCTTATAAAAAAAATCCCTATTACCTTTTGTCACGAAAAAATGCTTCTCCCAAAATCATTTCTCGTGCCTACTCTTCTTTAAAAAACAAAAACAAAAAATGGAAGATGAAACTCTCCGCCGTTTCTTCCATCGCCTCGCCTTGCCACCTCCAAGTTGTGAGCGGCATGAACAGATAGGCCCCTTTTCTTTGTGCTTAACCATACGAAATTATATCAGCCTCCTCTTTTATTTATGGCCTCTGAAAATCCAAAATTAGGGTTCCAGTCTTATTCAAATCGTGGCTTAGACTCTCCATGATGATGATGGTTAACCAGAGAATTTTATTGATTTTTGTCCTTCATTCCTATGCTTCACACGATTTGATTTTGCAGACAACAATTTTGAATGTTAATCAAAGCGCCTAAGATTGATGAGTTTTCTTCTAATTTTACATTCTACTTATGCTTGTAAATTATTCTTTGTTTTGATGCCTTTGCCTATGATGATAGGTGATATATATATATATATATATAGTGTATTCATTACCCAAAACCTCTCTGATTTCTTGTAGACTTGGTTGTGATATTGGCGTGAGTATAATTGTTGAGTTCTTCAATTCTCTGGAGATTTTTGCTTGATTGATTTTTTTTAAAATATCATATTTATTGCCAAGATTAACCGTTTGCGTATTTGAAAAAATCTTCTGCCAAATATTCGCTTGTCATTTATAAATTTACTGAAAAATAAAAGATTGACTTCTTCCCTTCAGTTTGGAATTTTTGGTTGTTTCAACACTTGTTTTGAAAAAAAACTTTTCTGCATTTGCAAAATAAAACTTATCCTAGTATCATTTCTTTGCCTTGATATGACATTTGTGTAATGACCCAAGGATTTTCGGCCTTGGAAATCGACATAATACCTTTACTGTAACTCATGCCGACCTTCCAAACACTGAAAACACCGGAACGTTATTAGAAAGAATTTAGAGGGTGAGATAAGAAAGAAAGAAATATTAGAATAGAAGAAGAAGAAGAAACAACACAACACAGAGTCTCACATCGCAGCGGAACAAGATATAATACATAAATAAATCTTTATTGAGAGCTTTAAAAATACTTACAATCATCAGAGCACATCACACATCTGGACAGTTATCATAACCTGTCCTCATATACAATACATAGCGGAACAATAACTATATAGTATCATATGCCTGAACTCTTCCAACTCATCTCTGCACAGCATTCGATAACCTGAACCTGTACACCCTGGGCTAACCCGAGCATTTACAAAACACCGGGTCGGTCAGGTGAACCTGAGTGAGAAAAACTCGCACGGTAATAAGGTATCACACCACTTGATTTTTAAAGTTCAAAATCTTTTCAAAAGAAAAGGATAATCGTAAGACCGAATCCACACATAAATACAGACGGTTTTTACCTTACGATAACCCAAACCATTTTTGAAATCAATATCTTTTATGCTATTATAATAGTGTCTAAATATAAGTAAATATCAATCTAGCGGAATGCTTGCATCTCACGCTCCACATATACAGTATACAAACAAAACCGCGAGCGCTTATTGGAGATTGGATTCCGACTATGACAAGGTATGAGACCACCTGCCGATAGTGTATCTCTAGAGGCAAATACACTGGGTTCAACAAGAACGTCTTGCAACCCGGCCCTCACATAACCGACCACTCATTTTGCTTGATTGTATCGAATGTATATTACCAACGGTTGGGCTCAAACCACGGTTTCCCGAAAAGGGACAGCATCGAAATAGATTAAAGAAGCAAAAGGATTTTCTCTAGATAGGTGATTATACATCCTAATAGGAGCGACCCACATAGCCATGCTGCCTGCCCGATTTTTGTCATTTCCCGGTTGTTGAGGCTTGAGGTTTGAATTTCCTTTTCAACACCTGGTCACCATTCACTTTGAATGCTACATCGTCTGATCCGCCAGATATTACTAATTGACGTCCACAAAATACTTTAGTTATTTGGCTAGAGAAAAACCATTTCTCCGCCATCAACTATAGTACGTTTGTAGAAATCAACGTACGTAATTCCTTTGGAAATACTCTGTCAGACATCCGTCCATACAAGTCATCCAGGAACAGGATGAACCGAAGGTACCCTCCTATCACATCCAAGGGATCACCCTATGGATCAGTAGCGAGAAGTCCTTGCAATCCGTAGATTTCAACCACGACAGAACCACGGTACCTCTCTGGCTGCAGACCAGAGATTATTAGCAGTTCTTCCGTTTATGAAATTCTATGGTCTTCAATGCTCCATCTCGATCATCTTCTGATATCTTTACGTATTTGTTGGTCGGAATGGTTTTCAAATATAAATTCGATCCCTGTCTTTCCGTACCAACAATTGTATTGGACAGATTTGATAGTCGGTGATTTAACTATAAAAAAACAGTGATTCAATCATGATAATCCAGTGAGTTCACTAGTTCAGTATTCAGCACCATTTGGCCTTTTAATTAAACAAATGTACATTTAAAACTCTTATATATTTCGATCTTATAAATATATTTTCGCTTCTTATTTATCATAAGATTTCTCTTTAAACCAATTCAATTTACTACTTAAGAAAGTTCTATACATATCCAGATTTCTATTTCACTTTCAAAACATTTCCCACATTATTGTCAAATATTGGGAAATCAAATCAACTTATTTATATACCTAAAACAAAGTTACGACATGTTTTTTTATTCATTTACTTGAAAACGATAATTCCTGCTTATTCTTATATAATAAACTCATCTTTACATTTCCTTTTTAAATCTCGACAATATCATTATAATTTACGCAATCCCCTTTTTAATTCTCTTTACTTTGGAAATCCTTATTATATATATACTCCAAATCTTCCCCAAAATGTTGCGTTTTATTTCTCTAATGAAATAATAAATTTGGCTAACTCCTTTTACCATTACAACTAATATCATCCTAAGATAATCCTGAAGTCGTTCAAGTTGGGGTATTTTAAATTACCTCTCAGACCTTGATCAACAACATTCATACCATAAGATAAATACTAGTTGTATTTAAAAAACCAATCTTTCATTCCGATATCCACACCACTTCCATTTAACCATTTTATTCAAATACGGTTTCATAAATCCCTTTTACTTTGCCTCTTTAACCAAACCCATTTTATAATTCGGATTTTTGTTTACAAAATCCTATGACCTACTCCTTTACCCAAATTCACCTTCACTAGTCCCTTCCCAGAAACATTCAACCATTTCCTGCTTTGAAACACTTATTCCAATCTCCCACTTTTACTTAATCACATTCTTAAATAACGTTAATCTAGAATTAATGATGTAACGCCTCAAACCTCTTTTATATAACTTTGGTTCATATAAAAATCCTTATATCTAAATTTCCTTTTACTTAATTCAAATAATTGAGTAACAATTATATTAAGCTATAAGATTCGCTTAAAAATTTCTTTTATAACTTTGTTATAAAGACTCGGGTTCTAAACAAAAACCTGTTTGTAAACTCCTTTCACCATCCAGTTGGATTTCATTTCAACTTCGAATACTTTTTAAATGGATTTCCATTTAAAAGAATTTTCTAAATTATTATTAATTAAAATAATTTACTTCGATTATTAACTACGTTCGTAGTTAATTTCTTTAGTAACTAAAATAATTTGTAAATCCTTTTAAAAACCTTATTAAAATTTTAAAAACAAATATACATATTTTATTTAAACTATTTTATTAAAACACACTAATTTAGTAATCAATCCCAATTAGACGGTCGATTTAGTCACTCAAAACACGGTTATCTTATTAACCGATTCCAACATGTTCTCCCTTTAAATTAATTTATAATATAATTAATTTAAATAATTCCATTTAAATATTTCTGAACAAAACAATTAACCAAATTTAAATCGTTAGGTTAATTTCCTCATTCTCACATTTACAAAATCTGATTAACATCAGAATTGACTTTATAAGAACAATTTATAATAAATTATAAAAATAAATATTAATTTCCTTTTAATAAAGTTGTATTCAAAATATATATTTCAAAATCTATCTTTGGTTATAAAATAAATTTTATAACTGCAGTTCTATCGATTCACCTGATGGTAAATCAATATAAACAAAACGATTTACTTTTGGGCCATTTACTGCTGATTACTCAACCACACTGCCCATTGGTTAAAACCAAACACAGGTTAAATTTCCAACCAATGATCAATACTCAAATCTAGCACCCAAACATGACAGTTCATATGATAATATGAAATTAAATAATATATTTAAGGAATCCCGTTGGATCCCTCCAACCGGTTCTCCCCTATAAATGGGTTATCTCAAATCAAATCATCAAATCACATTTAACTGATAAATAAATAATGACACTTTTACATCAACCAATAACCAAAACAACTCAACTAGTTTAAACAATTCAAACAATTAAACACGTTTATTTTATAAACGTGACCGACAAGGTAAGTTACCTTTATTGGAACCAATCGTTAGAGTAACGATTTGGTATTTCACTGAAATTAACCAACAGTTTAACTTCATTGGTTAAATCAACAAATGGTTAAATAATTAGCAAACGGTCAACCATCAGCAAACAGAGCACACAAAATAAAAACCCAATTTATATAAAAATATAAATGGGAAAACTGAGTGAGTTTAACTCACCTTGACCTGATTTATCGTTGAAATGGTTGATTTGGACTAAATTAAACAGGTGTTTAATTTAACTAAATCCCGGTTGATACCAATCTTGTCTATTCTGGTTCCATGATATTTCTCGTCAAGATGATTCCATTGGTACTTGGTTTGTCCGATTCTGTTAAGATGGCAACAAGTTATAAATATTTAAAGTTAACCGATTTAAAAAAAATATTATAATCCTTAACCATTTAAATTATAAATTCTTAATTCAGTTCTAAATTAAAACTAATTAATTACTTAATGGCAATACCAATTAAAGTCAGTTAATCACACCTGACTATTATAGCATAACAGGTCGACTAGGTTTGAAATCGTTTAGGTTGTCTCCAGGTTTGAAAACAACAAACCGACTATTATTTATCATTTCTAATATTGTTATAAACCTATTTTTACTTTATTTTAAAATGGGCTCATTACCTTGGATTCAGCCCATACCATGACAAACCCACATAAAACTATCGAATCCCCCTTCCACACATTATCAGATCCCTCCTTTCTACACAAATCCGTTTCCTCAAAATCATCTTTCCATGGCAAAAATCCAAATCTGCCTCTCTCGCTTCTTTCTTCAGCAATAATCGAAACCAGCTACGTCGCATCTTCCCTACGCCACCATCTCTCCGATCTCCCTTCGCTCTCCATCTTTAATCGGTCTGCCAGACCCCTAACCAACTCCTTCTACACCCAACATCATCACAGTCTCGCCAACCAACCCCCACGCCTTCCAGATCCACTATAGCCCATACACAAACTGAACCCGAGACCCTCATTCGAAGAAGGACTGAACCCTAAGTCTTTGACTTCGAACGGCTTCAACAGGAAATTCATCAGCGAGTACCCAGAATTGTAGTGCGTGTATCCACGAGTTCAGATAAGTATTCACTTAGATTTTTGCTTGTTGTATTATTTTCGCTTTGATTTTCTAAATGGTTCGAAATTTGGTTTTTCTGATTTGGTTGCTCTGAATTTCCCTCTGGAACCCTAGAACACAAATGCGTATGTATATACTTGCGGATGACCAGATAAAATTGATGTCAAAATCGATCTGTAATTTCATAGCTTTAGGGCTTAGTTGCTAGTTCTTAGGTGCTGTATTGTTCTGTCATTCATGTGATCGAACTGTGATCCCTGTGATGGAGACTTGATAGCTGCGTGATACTTTGCAGAGGATTTTGAATAGTTTTGTGTTGGAATTACAGTACAATTAGTTTGTTAGAACGAGACATTGACCAAGCTGTTATTATGAGTCTATGAGTTGTAATTTCAATCAAAGATTTGAAACCGTATTGTAGATTTCCTGTTTGGATTTTTAATTGTATGAAATCAGTTCATCATGCATTTGTACATGGATGAATATAAATAAACTGTTTTATTTGTCTGTTATAGATTTTGTATTCAATTTTCCTTTTAAATGTAAAGCAACAGTCCTCATCTGTATTTGCACAAGGAATCAAAATAAAATTTGCTATTCATTGTACTCTTTCTATTGTTGTTTTCTTTAGCTGTGTCAATCTGATGAATAAAGATATACGTATCTCTGTTTTTTTTCTTTTTTTTTCTATCTGTGCATGTGTATGTTCAACTGTTCATTAGCCGTTTCGATCTGATGTATCAAGATATATATATATATATAGCTGTCCTATTGTCCTTCAGCTATTACTATTTTCTATAACTGTTCAAATATAATGTTTTAATGTTCATCTGATTCTTCAATGATCTATTACTGTTAGCTATTTACTTCAATTTCCTTAGCTGTTTCAAATTTGATGCTTGCACCTACATAGTTGTGCACTTCCTATATTTTTAGCTGTGTTCACTAGCTGTTTGGCTATTATATATATGTCTGATTGTTTTCCTGTTCCTTGAAAGAACATGGCATGTTGACGTTGAAATTTTAATATGATCTGTTCTGTTCAATGTTTTGCATTTATACAAACAGTTATATATATATATATATGTTTATTCTTTTATTTTCTTTGTGTTTGTTCTTTCATCATCATGTGGAATACATTCAAGTTTTATTGTTTATGGGGCAAACTCTTTATTTGTTAGAAAAACATGATGCAAATATATTTAGTTCCATAAGTTTTGCCGAACTAAGCAAAATATGGTATGTATGCAAGTTTATTTTATCTTATTATTAAATTAAATTAAACCACCAAATTAAATGATAAATTAATATCATTATAATAATAATAATTAAAATAACAGTTTCAATTTTAAACAATATAAAAGTCAAAACTTAACATTACAAGTTTTACATTTTAAACGGTATTCCATTTATATTAAATTCTTTTATATAAATAAATCGTTAAAATTTAAAAACGATTTCATAGCGATTATTTTAAAATTTGATCTAGCCATAACTAACAATTTATAACACGAAATCTGGATTTTTCTCTTTCATATGAAAATTATCATCAATACGGTTCCAACGTTTCTTGTTTCATAGAAATCCGACTTATATCGGATCCTGTATATTCGATTGAAGTTCAAAACTCCAATTTATGAACTGCCACGCGATTTCAAGCTCGATTTATAATTATATAAATATATAACGTTCAAACTTCGATTTAATAACGAATTTAATATTAAAATCCTTTAATACTCCAAATAAAATATTTATAATAATAAATTAAATTAAATATTAGACTATCAAAAATACGGGACGTTACATTCTTTCCCCCTTAAAATAATTTCGTCCTCGAAATTGCTAAGGTAAGAAAGATTGTTACAAATCTATTAATTTCGAAACCCAATTTATTATAAATCGAAAACCAATTTAATACAGTGAATAAATATTTTCAAAAATATCGAAAATTTTCTAACACTTTAAATTCCCGGAAAATTCGGCAGAGTCTCCCCTACACGGAGTGACATCTGCGATATCGCAGGAACCAATAATATATACATCGACCCACACGGTCGGAAAACAAAAATCAAAACCCAAAATTTTATATTTTCGCGTAGGCGTACCTTTTACGAGCGCTATTGAGCATACTGCTCAACGTATATGCGATTTACTCAACAAATATCTATATGCCTATCCCTCTGGCACCTGTAGTTAAGTCAATTCACATATCAGTAATAAATATGTGAAATTTTGAAATAATATTCCAGTAATCAACAAGTATAACTATTCCAATTCCAAAATTAAGCAGATAGTATCAATTCTTTATCAGTTACCGGGTTAGACCATAAATTCCAATTCATATTCACTTTTATTCCAATTAAATTATACTAGGAATTATTCCTTATTTTATAGTTCATTCAGTTTTAATTAACTGTTGATTATTTCTATTCAAACAAACTATCATCCAACAAACAATTCGCAATCAACAATCAATACACAACCAATCAACCAAATCAATTGAATTTATATTCAATATTTTACCATGGTTTCTCATATTTGAACATTAATCGATTAATTTCTATTCGATTATTATTTATTCATCACATTTCCAATTTATTTCATATAATTTCAATATCATTATTAAGTTAATTACACTTAACAAAGTTAAGTTTTCAATTCGATTTGAATTCCACTTAAATAAATCAAACACATCAAATACACCAAGATCTTAATAATTTTAGAGAACTATTTCTTTTCTATACAAAAATATAATTTGGGAAAATTATTTCATTTATCCTCTTTATAAAACAATACTGTATCCATTGCCAGTTCTATGCTTCTCAACACTTGAAACGATCAACAAACACAATACAAACCATTCATATATAAAATTTACAAATACGCTCTCATATATATACACTCAATCTCGATCTAGTGTATTACTAACCCAATCTCTATCGAGCTACACCACAGAGCCAAGGTTATTACTAAACCAATAGCTCTGATACCACTGTAACGACCCAAGGATTTTCGGCCTCGGAAATCGACATAATACCTTTACTGTAACTCATGCCGACCTTCCAAACACTGAAAACACCGGAACATTATTAGAAATAATTTAGAGGGTGAGATAAGAAAGAAAGAAATATTAGAATAGAAGAAGAAACAACACAACACAGAGTCTCACATCGCAGCGGAACAAGATATAATATAGAAATAAATCTTTATCGAGAGCTTTAAAAATACTTACAATCATCAGAGCACATCACACATCTGTACAGTTATAATAACCTGTCCCCATATACAACACACAGCGAAACGATAACTATATAGTATCATATGCCTGAACTCTTCCAACTCGTCTCTGCACAGCATTCGATAACCTGAACCTGTACACCCCGGGCTAACCCGAGCATTTACAAAACACCAGGTCAGTCTGTTGAACCAGAGTGAGATAAACTCGCACAGTAATAAGGTATCACACCACTTGATTTTTAAAGTTCAAAATCTTTTCAAAAGAAAAGGATAATCGTAAGACCGAATCCACACATAAATACGGACGGTTTTTACCTTACGATAACCCAAACCATTTTTGAAATCAATATCTTTTCTGCTATTATAATAGTGTCTAAATACAAGTAAATATCAATCTAGCGGAACGCTTGCATCTCATGCTCCATATATATGGTATACAAACAAAACCACGGGTGCTTACTGGAGATTGGATTCCGACTATGACAAGGTATGGGACCACCTGCCGATAGTGTATCTCTAGAGGCGAATACACTGGGTTCAACAAGAATGTCTTGCAACCCGGCCCTCACATAACCGACCACTCATTTCGCTTGAGTGTATCGATTGTATATTACCAACGGTTGGGCTCAAACCACCGTTTCCCGAAAAGGGACAACATCGAAATAGATTAAAGAACCAAAAGGATTTTCTTTAGATAGGTTATTATACATCCTAATAGGAGCGACCCACATAGCCATGCTTCCTACCCTGTTTTTGTCATTTCCCGGTTGTTGAGGCTTGAGGTTTGAATTTCCTTTACAACACCTGGTCACCATTCACTTTGAATGCCACATCGTCTGTTCCGCCAGATATCACTTGTAATGACCCGCATTTTTCAGAGATATAATAATTAATTTATTTAATTATTTAAATAGTGGTTTAGAGAATTTAATGGTCGTTTAATTAAATAACTTGGAATATTTAATTAATATAAATAATTAAATAATATATTTAATTCTGGAATAATCAGAAATTTTCTGAATTGACAATATAATGTGAACTGGGCAATTTAAAATATTTAATTCAGTTTAGAATTTGAATTAGAATAACATATATATTTAAATAACGCCAGTCAAACGTATAATTTATATTATAATTAAAATCGAGCTTGAAATGGCGATGCAGTTCGTAATTTGGCGATTCGAACTTTAAACGAATATACAGAAGCCGTTTTAAATCAGATTTCTGTGAAACAAGAAACGTTCAGAGCTTGTGAAGTATATTTTTCTAATGGAAGAGAAAAATCGAGATTTTCGTCGTGTAGATTGTGAGTTATGTCAAAATCAAATTTCCAGAAAAACGCTATGGAAATCCTTTAGAATTTGTAACGCTTTATTTACGTTATAAAAGGGTTTTCAATATAATTAAATATTGGTATCGAATCTGGAAAAATCATCTTAGGCGTAGGTATAATTTAATTTTTAGAATTTTACTGTAATTTTTAATTAATTTAATACGCAACTTTTTATTTGGAGTATTTTACACCCTGTATCAGTATTTTGGGGTTTCAAAATATGAGTTAATCTACCGATATTATTATATTTTTGGGATCCTGGCACATTGCTCGTTATGATGGTATTTTTAGTTCTGTCGGTAGTAGTTCGTACGGGAACATGATTGTGTACAAAGGGGTACATAACTTTACAAAATAAAAAGGAGAAAACAAACAAACATATACAAGTTTCCCAACGTACACAAGTTTCCCACGTTGTCTGTGTACGTGCTCCACATATTATTTAAATACTTAGTATTTAAGTTCCTTAGTAGCTCACACGTCCGCTAGATGCTGAATCTACCCTATCCTTTATGAGTGGTCATACCTATACCACGTTCTACTCCTTACCCACGAAGGTTCCCTCTTTATAAATAACATCAAAATCTTCTTTTCTTCGTTTGCTCCAGGAAGGAAATGCCTGAAGCTTAATGGCGTCTCCATTCGAAAACAGTGAGATCTGCATCTATATGTGTAAATAAAATAAAATCTCTCTACCTAGACTTGGTGCGTGAAGGAGTGAGTAAAGAAGAAGAGAGAGACTCGTGTGTTCGTACATAAGAATAGGAGCATGGGACTGGGGCAACTATTCTCATGGAGGAAGGACAGTATATGTGGTAACGCATGGGGCAAAACAATGGTCCATGAAAACAAGTGTGAGCACAAAGAAAAGGAAAGGGAAAAAGTGTGGTGTTGGCAGACACAGGTGGTGGCAATATGGTGCGTACGTTTGTATTGGTGGATTGTGTGGCAAAAGAGTTCGACTGTTTTCACCATGGTAGGGTGCGTGAGCCTGGGGGCTACATTGTGAAGGGAAATGGCACGAGGATTGCAAAGTTGGGGTGGTAAAAAGGGCTACAGGCGATCGGGTATGGGGTCAGTAGGGATGTAAAGGTTACGACGAAGGGTGCTTGTGTGAAGAATGGTTTAAGCATGAGTTCGGAAGTCTGTATATATGAGTGAATGGTACTGGAGCCAGCATTTTTGTTTATGGGAAGAAGGGATTTAACAGATGGGTTTTTAGATGGACGGTTGGGCCATATACAAAGGTTAAAGCCCATTTTTTAAAAATAAAAATAGTTAATTAAATTTAATATTTTTATTATAACTTGAATAATGTGTAACTGTATCATACGATATCAGAACTTGATGAAACAAGATCCGTTGGGATCGTAGGGACGGTGGCTACACCATGGAGCTGACTGGGAGTGAATCCGAGCTCATTACAATTTATAGCAAAATAAATTGTTTGTCTGAATCAAGCGATAGTTATCGTTATTAACGATGATCGTCCAATGTGAGTAAAACTCACCAACTCTGAACAGTTATATTTTTATAACGTATTTTTAGAACTGTTAATCATCTGTTGATTGCTGTGTGTTAAATGTTTGGTTGAATTGCTTGTGTATTTGTTGAAATTATAGATAACGATATATATATAAATCGTTAATCAAATATTAATTCTGTTTAACAGAATATTTCATATTGAAATGAAATCGATGTTAATTATGTTGTTTAACATCTGTGATGCAGGGAAACAGGTCGGAGGAATCCAACTGGATTCCTCAACATTTATTTTACTATTTTCATATATGGTGATATATGATGTGATATATAATTTGTTGATTATGTGTGTTTGAATGATATCGATCAATGTTATTTGGTATTCTAAATACCAGAAGAAAAACTGGGATGTAAAAAGGGGATTGTCAATGTATATTTTGAAAATAAATTATTTATATCAAATCAATGGATTTTATATATAAAAGGAAAAAGGATTTTATATAAGGAAATAATTATAAAATCAAAAGAGTAGAAAAGGAATATATTTGTAAAACAAATATAAAGGAAATATATTTGTAAAACAAATATAAAGGAAATTATTCGTAAAACAAATATAAAGGAAATATATTTGTAAAACAAATATAAAGGAAATCATTTGTAAAACAAATATAAAGGGAATATATTTGTAAAACAAATACAAAGGAAGATATTTGCAAAACAAATAGAAAGAGAAATATTTGTAAAACATTTACAAATAGAATTTAAAAGGAAATATTTGTAAAACATTTACAAATAGATTAAATGGAAATATTTATTTATAGGAAATAAATAGAATGTTATAAATGAGATATTTATTTGTTAAATAAATAGGAAAGATAAAAGAAATATTTGTTTGTTAAATAAATAGAATTAAAAAGGGAATAGTTATTCGTTAAGTAAACAAATAAAAAAGGAGATGATCCAAAGGAGATAACCCAATGGAGATAATTCAAAGGAGATAATTCAAAGGAGATAACTCAAAGAAATAATTCAAAGAAATAATTCAAAGGAATAGAGTTAATTGATTAGAGTTAACCAGTTAGGGTTAATCAGTTAGAGTTAACCAGTCAGAGTTAATCGATTAGAGTTAGAGTTAATTGATTTGATTTAGAGTTAATTGATTAGAGTAGAGTTAATTGAATATTAGCTATTCAATTAGAGTTAATCGAATATTAGTTATTCGATAGGAGTTAGTTCAGTCGAGTTAATTAAGATGAGTTAATCAAACCGAGTTAATCCAAATGAGTTAATCCAAAGGAGTTAGTCGAATATTGGTTATTTGAATCAAGTTAAAAGGAGTTATCGAATATTAGTTATTCGAATCGAGTTAAAAGGAGTTAATCAAATATAGTTTATTTGAATAGAGTTAAAGGAGTTATCGAATATAGTTTATTCGAAAAGAGTTAAGTGAAAAGAGTTAATCAAAAAGAGTTAATCAAATAGAGTTAATCGATTAGAGTTAAATCAAAAAGAGTTAATCAAATAGAGTTAATCGATTAGAGTTAAATCAAATAGAGTTAATCGATTAGAGTTAAATCAAAAAGAGTTAATCCAATAGAGTAAATTGATAAGAGTTAATTGAATATAGTTAATCGAATATAGTTTATTTGAAGAAAGGTTTTCGAATCTAGTTATTCGTAAGAAAGATTATCGAATATAGTTATTCGAAGGGAGGAGTTATCGAATAGAGATTATTCGAAAGAGAGTTGTGTAAGGAAGTTTGTTAAAGGTTTAAAAGATAAACTTTGACTATTTCGAAGTTAAAAAGTTGTTCGATTAAGGTCTGAGAGGTAATTATACCCCAACTTGATTGACTTCCTTCTTAACTAAGGAATGGTATGGTTTGATAGTGAATGATGGTTAAGTGAATTTAGTAGATGGTTAGAGTTGGCATAGCGATGTTTTATTTAAACATCTGTTTAAATCCAATGAAGGAGCATTGGAAATGTTTTCCAAATAAGAAACCAGAAATGTTTTCTAATATAGAAAACAGGAAATGGGAATGTTTTCCATTGTTAATAACATATATTTTCTAAATTTAGAAAATAAGAAATGTTGAATATTTGGAAACAGGAAATGACAAATGAAATAAATTAATGATAAATTAATTTAAAGGATAAAAGTTGATTGGTGATTGATCGATGTAATTTCCATCTGGAAATAAGATCGTTGTTTGCACACGTGTTTTTCTTTGATAGTTAACTCATCGACCATCGAAATTTTTGACCATTTTACCGTTGTTAATATGGAGACACCGGTTGGATTATTATCCAAAGAACCACTCCGTATTGGCATAAGCGTTGCGAATCATATATGCCAAAGATAATTGAAGACGGAGTAAACTGCAAGGGCTGTTGTATAAATCTTAGGTAAAGATTACCTAAGATGGTTGTACTGAATAGTGCCTTCGGTTTGTCCAGTCCCAGGACGACCTGTATGGAAGAATGTATGACAGAGTATATTTAATAGATCGCGTAAGTTGATCTCTTCAAACGTATTTACGTTTGGTGGCGAAGGAATTCGTTTCTCTTAGCTGTATACCCATTGTATTTTTGAGGAAATCAATTTGTGATTTGGCGGGTATGACGATGTGACATTCAAAGTGAATAAACGTGTGATCTGTCAGAGATAAGCATGGCCTCTAGCCTCACAACCGGGAAATGACAGAAATCGGGCAGGCAGCATGGCTATGTAGGTCTCACCTATTAGGGTGTATAATCACCTGATCTAGAGTTTCATTTACTTCCAAAAATTTATTGTCGATGCTGTCCCATTCGGGAAACGGTTGCTGATCCCAACCGTTGGTGATATACATTCGATACACTCAAGCGTAATGAGTGGTCGGTCATGTGTGGCCGGGTTGCAAGATGTTCTTGTTGAACCCAGTGTATTCCTCTCTAGAGGTACACTAGCGAAAGGTGGTTCCATACCTTGTCATAGTTGGAAACCCATTACCCAATACTTGCTTGCGGTTTTGATTGTATACTATATATGTAGAATGTGAGATGAAAGCGTTTCTGCTAGATGATTATTATATTGTGGCTGATAGACACTATTATAATATCAATGAGTTTTGATATAAAGAAAAATTTGGATTCTCATAAGGGGAAAACCCATTCCGTTATACGGCGTGGTCTTATGAGATATCGTTTACTTGCTCAAACTGTTTTAAACTGTTTTACTCATACCAGTCCCATGACAGACCCAAAGTTTATTTTGTTTTGTTTTCCCTAAACTCTTGGGTTCCCAATTTTGTATGGGCAGTCAAGTAGTCGGGATTTACAGATACTTGAAGAGGTTGGAGCAGAAGGCTTCAGGATTATATAGCTATAGTTATTTCCGCTGTGTTGTAAGTGTTGTACTCTGATAATGTTAATGTATACATATACTGATTTTATTTCAAAGATATGTTATCTATTATATGTTGTTCGTTCCTCTGTGAGATTCGTGTTACTCTGATGTTGTATGTTCTTTTTCTTCTATTCTAAGTTTCTATCTTATATTTTCTCACCCTCTAATTTCTTTCATTAACCATCCGGTATTTTCTACTCTTGATGTTCGATATGTGTTGTATATCGGATAATCAAGGTCGCAAATTTCCGGGTCGTTACAGTTGGTATCAGAGCTTAAGGTTAAGTTTTACCTTGGCTCTGTGGCGTGACTCGATAGAGATAGGGTTAGTAATACCCTAGATTGAGTTTGAGCGTATATATACAAGAGCGTATTTGTTATTCAATATAAAATGGTTTTATATTGTGGGGATTTATTGATTGAGTGGCTTATGAATTTCTGGTCGATCAGTTTGATCCACTGTATCGATAGGAGTTACTAAACACTTGAATATGATGAACCGACACTGTATGTTTTGAAGAGAGGGTAAACGAAATAATTTTACCCGAATTATATTTTGATATAAAGGATTTATATTGAAATGTTTATAATATATTGGATGTGTTGGTCACTATTATAATCGAATAAGATTATAAAATGTGAAATGGTTATGTAAATAGTCAATCAGAATTCGTATAAGTGAAATACGTGAAATCAGATGAATTAAATCTGAAATTAAAATCAGAAATGAAATTAAAACCCTGGAAATTGGAAAGATGTGACGTAAAGGAATCTCGCTCGGTCCGGACCAGTCGCTAAACCGACCCAGACCGTTCGAAACGCCCTAACGTTTGAGAACACGACAAAACAGAACGCATACAAAAGAACATTTCACTGTATATTACAACAATGCATCAGATTACAAGAATATACAGAGTATGAATAAATATTACACAGAAATATCAGAGATTTAAATTACATTTAAATACATAGCAGCGGAAAATAATACAATACACAACTAGAAGTAGATATGCGGATACAAAGCTTTCCGGATATCGTTCCAGCTGTAAACCAGGATCCTGTGAATATAAATCTGCAAAACCAAAACTACTAGCTGCCCGTGTCAAAATAAGGGCACCCAGAGTTTAGGTTAAAACAATAAACTCCAGGTCAGTCATGGGACTGGTGTGAGAATTAAAACAGTTATTGATCTTTATTTTAAAAGTTAGGTAAATCAAGGGACCACGCCGTATAACACGGAACGGGTTTCCTCCCAAGAATACCAGTGCATGAAACAACAGCGCAATGCTAAATAAAGAAAGATGAAGCTGTTATAAGACCCAGGTCCTATCACACAATGCAACGCAAGCCGGGGGATAGGGTTTTCCCTTATAACAGCCAAAGAATGCTTGATACGTTTAAAACAAATCATTTGATACTATTATAAGTGCATAGTGTATAAAACAACTTCAAATCATAAGTATCAATCATAGGCGGCATGGGTACCATATATCATGTCGCCATACTAGTTCTACAATTAAAACCGCACATGTCACGTATTTGGAAATTGGGTTTCCATCTATGAACCGAGGCAAAAGATAGTCCTCAACCGATTCGAGACGCTCTAGCCCGTGTCTCAGGCAAGTACTCAGTCAAGCCTTTGGATCGTCAAGGCCGGTCCACCGATGTGGATTAAAATGCCTGAACACTACGTTTCCCCACCCTATGGGGTGTCAATGAGCCAACAAATGACTCCATCGGTTCGAGAACGACCGATATATCCGAGGCGCCTCGCAACAGCAACAACCACATAAGTCAAACTCGTCAGGGCGTGTAAAACCACTGACGCCACTTTTTAGCTAGAAGGAAACGCATGCCCTCCCTGAGGTCCGTCTCCCGTTTTTGATTCATACCGGGTGTGAAACTCGCGAAGTAAACGTTACACAAAGCTACACCACAAAGGCCGTGCTTTGATCATCACCACAAGACTTTGCTTTTCAACAGAAGCCTCGATCAATTGCCACTTAGGCATGCCACACAGGCAATTCACTCCATGCGTTTGATATCCATCAATATATAACCCCTGAGCTCGTACGTCTCAGAGAAGGGCGTTAAGCAAGAGAATAAATTCTCCGCCGCCAAACAGATATATATTTAATAGAGATCAATCACACAGACTAAAATCCAATGTCAGACACACAGTCCATTTACAAGTCCGTTCTGGGTCTGAACGAAACCGGAGGCACCTAGTACCCCGCATATCCATCGATCTCCAAGTACGTCTGGACGATCACCAACTATTTCCATCTTCTTGGGTGTACAGCCCAATCAAGATCACCAGTAATGTAATAACCCGAAAATGCGAGCCAGTTTGAAATTTTTATTTTGGCAATTTTAATGAATTTTGCATATTTAAAATAGATTATTTTAAATAATATCGACGAGAAATTTATTTTGAATATAGAATCGACGTATATATTATATACGTCGTCGTTAGAATATAATAATTATATATAATTATAAATAGAATTGAAAATGGCGCGGTAGTTCGATAATTCGATTTCAAACTTCAATTGAATGTACCGGGTGCAAAATAATCCGGATTTTAGTGAAACCAAAAACATTAGGATCTGATTGATAATATCTTTCTAACGGATGTAAGAAACTGAGATTTCACTTTAAAAATTGAGAGATATGTCCAGTTGAAAATTCTGAATAGTCGCTATGGAATTCAGGCCCTTAAAAATGGACATTTTGCAAATGACCTCGGATTTCGACGAAACCAGTTTTGTTGGATCCGTGATGTCGAATTATTGCTAGGTTTCAAATTTCATAATTTTTCGAATCAATATGTGAGCGTGGCGAAGGAAAACGCGTTTGACCAGTCTCAGTTGATTTTAATCGACTGGAAATTGGCCATTTTTCAAACGGTCTCGGAATTCGACGAAATTAGTTTTGTTAGGACTGTATCGTCAATACGAAGCTAGAAAATATTTTTCTGGAATTTTTCTAGTTAGTATGTGACCCCGGTAAATTGGAATGTACGTTTAAAATTCAATATAGTGATTTAAATGTAAATTCAACGGAAACTGATTCAAACGATCAAATCAGCTTACGATACATATCCCATTGTGTTCGGAATGGGGGTAATACGCTATGGACGACAGGCGGTGGACCTCGTTTAGAGGTCGTATGTAAAAGTCAACTTTAATTGAAAATAAATAAATAGAAAAAAAAAATTAATTATATATTATTATTCTTCTCCCCCCCCCCCTTATCCCTTACCGTCCACATCAAAAAAAAAGAAAAGGAAAAAAAAAAAAAAACCCGATCCCTCAAATTACATCCGCTCCGCCCCCGTTCAGCACCCCACGTCCTCCGCCTGGCCCCAACGACCACCGCACCCCCTCCTCCTTCTCCTCTGCCTTGCTTTCTTCCTCTTTCGCCTGCCCCTGCGATCGACGAGACCCCAAAGACCCCCGACCATCGCAGAGAGCGCCGCGCCCTAGCCTGGGACCCCCCTTCCTCTGCCAGACGCGCCGCCGGCCAGGGCCACCACCCACGCGAGCCCCCTCAGGTCGAGAAAGCCGAAAGCCGCCATCGCGAGACACCGACGCCGACACAGCGATGGATTCTTTTCAGGCGGTGATGGGTTCTTCGAAGTCGGCTCTGAGGGTTCCAGGCAGAAGATGAAATCGGTTACTGTAAGCTTAAATATTTTTTTTGTGTTATCTAATTAGTTTAAATAAATTTGTTTTAAAAGCTGTAATTTTTCTTATATATAAATAAATAAACACATTGAGTTAAAAATATGATTTCATTGTTTGAATTAGAAAGGATAAGATTTTTAAATAGGTAAAGATACGATCTTTATATTTTTAAAGTGATAAAAATATGATTTTTATATTTTTAAAGTGTTAAAAATATAATCTTTACTATATAGAAATATTAAAAATATGATTTTTATATTTTTAAAGTGTTAAAAATATAATCTTTATAGGATAGAGAATATAAAAATATCATCTTTGTGTATGTAGCAAAATAAAAATCTGATTTTTATTTTCTATACGTCGAAATAAAATGCTGATTTTTATAAAGATGAAATCTTTATAGTTGAAAAGGCGAGATCTTTATATATAGAATAAAGATGTAAAAATAGAATTTTTATCTATATAGTAGCGGTGTAAAAATAGCATTTTTATCCATATAGCGTGAAAGTAAAAATGTGATTTTTATATATTGAACTTCAAAGTAAAAATGTGATTTTTATATATTGAACTTCAAAGTAAAAATGTGATTTTTATATATTGAACTTCAAAGTAAAAATGTGATTTTTATATATTGAACTTCAAAGTAAAAATGTGATTTTTATATATTGAACTTCGAAATAAAAATTCGATTTTTATATATTGAATAACATAGTAAAAATTCGATTTTTAAATATATGAAGTGATTATAAAAATACGATTTTTAAATTGAAAACAAACAAATAAAAATGTGATTTTTATTTTTATTTTTAAAAGACATCGAAATATAAAAATGTGTGATTTTTATATATATAGTGACTACGGGCAACGAAGAAGACGAAGAAGGGATGACGAAGAAGATTTCTATAAAAGAAGTGTCGTGAAGTTGGATAGCTATCGGTGAGAACTTCTCACTATTAATTCTCTTTTTCTAATTATATATATATACTAGGATGCAGACGGTGCTTATTAGAAGCACCCGACACCCGTCCACATACCATGGACTTGTTTGTTTGGATGTTTGGTGATTGATTGAGATATTGGTTTGAATGTGGTTTGTGGTGTGAAAAATCGAATCGATAAATTGGTTAGGATTAGACGTGCGCCGTTATAAGGCGAAGGAGTAAGACTAGGTTAGACTCTTACTCCAAATTTTGTGGTTTGCATAACGAAAGTGATTTGATTGATGTGTGAATGGCGTGGGCCTTCACTAGACCGGGGATAAGGCTAGGCCTTGTCCCGTTTCTAGTATCGTGCCGTTATGCCGCCGAAATTTTCTAAAATATGTTAGAAAAATAAAAATATCATTTTTATTGTGTAAATGAAATGAATAGAAATTCATGTGTTGAAATAGAATATTTTATCGTTAAAAATAAAATTTTTAACGTGAAAGTGAATAAATAAAATATTCATTTACAAACCGGACGGTTTGTTTATGTACACTGATTTGAAGGACATTGATTGGGTCGATAAATTTTACACATCGCCCAACTGCAAAAATAAAATCTGTGTTTGATTGTTTGAAACCCCACACGGGTGTTGGGATTAAATTTGAAGTTCACTCATCCTGATTGATTAAATATGTCGATCGGTGGATTGACAGGCTGTTATAAGCGTCGGATATCTATATTTGATGCTTATACAGTGTAGTGCACTTTGGTTGATGATTGATTATTTTTCCATGCTATTATATACATGTGTTGTATGGAATCCATATAATTAACACTATATGGTGATTGATTGGGCCTCATTCCAATCGGGAAAACAACGAATATTATAAAAGAAAATTCATGTGTTGAATATAGAAATAGTCATGTGTTGACGATGTTCATGTGTTGAAAATATTCGTGTGTTGAGTAAAATATTTTAAATAAAATAAATTACATCTTTATCATATTTAAGATTAGAATCTACTTTACGGTGGAGTCTAATTAAAAATCAATCGATAGATACCATAGTTTTATAAAATATTTTACATAACAAAAATAGTGATGTGTTGACAGTACTCATGTGTTGAGATTAGTCGTGTGTTGAAAGAAATATAGATTCATGTGTTGAATGGGATAAATATTCATTTGTTGAATAGAATAACGAATTATTGAAATATAAAGCCGTGTTGATTGGAGATGCGTTATTTTGACGCGAACGATGTTTATATCGATTTTATTCGTTTTTTTTATGAATATTGAAAAGTGATTTCAAAATTTAATATTTTGAAAGGAAATTCAAATTGAATTAGATGAAAATGGAAATTTTATTGAATCAATTTGAAATGAATTCGAATCGAATAGAAAATGAATTCGATTCGAATTGAATTTGAAAGTGAATTTGAATTCGAATAAAATCGAAATGAATTGAATTGAAAACGATTTCGAAATGAATTGAAAACGATTTCGAAATGAATTGAATTGAAAACGATTTCGAAATGAATTGAATTGAAAACGATTTCGAAATGAATTGAATTGAAAACGAATTCAAATTGAATTGAAAGTGAATTGAAAGTGAATTGAAATGAATTCAAATTGAATTAAAATTTGAATTGAATAGAAATGAATTTTGAAACGAATTTATAAAGAAGAATTCAATTTTGGCTTTGAATGGAAATAGTGTTGAAATGGTTTTGAAACGAAGTTAAAACGATTTATAAAATTCGTTTTAAAAGGAAATCGACGAAATATATAATATATATATATTATATATATAATGGCCTGAATAGAACGCGCCGCGCCGCGGTAGTTCGTGAATTTCGACCATTTAATTCAAACGGACATTGCGGGAGATCCGACCGTCGGATTCTCCTAAAACCGGAACCGTTGGGTTCGTATCGAAAAGAGCTTTCCAATGAATATGAGAAATTTGAAATCTAACGGTTGGATTTGGATTTATGTCCAAATCAAATTGGAAAAAGGTCGCTGTAAGTGCAGTTCGATGGCCGTTGTTGGAAATCGACTTTACGGGCCTTGATAAAATTATTAAAAATATCTATAATTTGTGTAAAATTATAATATGTGAATTGGAAAGATTTGGGCTGGAAAATTCCACATTTGAAAAGATAAAAATAGATTTTTATCGAAATGAACTAGTTTTGAACTAGAATTGAAATCAATTTATTTTTAAAATAAATAGGTTGAATTTGGAAGTGATTTTAAAAATAATCGATAATTTCCAATACGTGGATTGGAATGGAGTTGAATCGAAATTATCTTCGAGATATTTCGATGTTGGATTTCGTGACTATACAGATATTGTTATGGGAATTTGAAAGATATATTTTATATCGTTATTTCCAATACGATATTTGTTGGTTTCAGAATTTGGTATTGAATATAAGTCGATATATTTTCTATTCAGAGCCTTGTATTTAATATCAAATGTGATTTGGGTTTGTCGTGAATCGTGTTTTGATGACATTGGTTCTTTAACCCAGTTAAAGGCAGGATATTGATTTTTGAAAAGATTAAAACTAAGTAGAGTTTTAATGAATCTTTAAGTAGATTAAAATGTGAATTGATAATTTAAATTATCAAATCTGAAAGGTGATCGAGAGTGGAGTATCACCAGTTTTGCTCCAAAGCGATAGTTAAATCTTTAATTAGATTTGAACGTGAAATGGTAATTAATTTTACCGATAACACCGTGGTGTTAGATGTGGAGTATTACCAGTTTTCTCCATGGGATATATAGGTTGGGATTGGGAAATAAAATAAATAATTACTTCGGTGTGGTTCGTTAATCCCGACTAGTTGAAATGATATCCAAAGGAGGATTAAAGAATAAATTTAGAAGAATTTATCTTGGATAAAATTAATGGGAACCTTTCCCTAAGAATGTGATTTTGTGAATAAAAGAATATTCTGAATTGGAATGAGGCGTTTGTTGTGTTTGTGTAACATTCGTTTATTTATATACGTGGGTTATTCAGAAAGGCCGGGTTTATACCCATTCTGAATAACCGATTCGACGAGATGTCGAAGATGAAGACGGTGGTTGAAGACCGGAAGTCTTCACATCGTTTGGGTGATTACTGATGATCTTGATTGGGCTGTACACCCAAGATGAGGGAAACAGTCGGTGATCGTCCAGACGTACTTGGAGATCGATGGATATGCGAGGAAAGTGCCTCCGGTTTCGTTCAGACCCAGAACGGACTTGTAAATGGACTGTGTGTCTGACATTGGATTTTAGTCCGTGTGATTGATCTCTATTAAATATATATCTGTTTGGCGGCGGAGAATTTATTCTCTTGCTTAACGCCCTTCTCTGAGACGTACGAGCTCAGGGGTTATATATTGATGGATATCAAACGCATGGAGTGAATTGCCTGTGTGGCATGCGTAAGTGGCAATTGATCAGGGCTTCTGTTGAAAAGCAAAGTCTTGTGGTTGATGATCAAAGCACGGCCTGTGTGGCATAGCTTTGTGTATAACGTGAATTCGCGAGCCTCACACCTCGGTATGAGTCAAAAACGGGAGACGGACCGCTGGGAGAGCACGACGTTTCTTTCTAGCTAGGGTGGTGTCAGTGACCTACCAGCCCTGACATTTATATACTTTTCACCTGTGTGGTTGTTGGAATGCGAGGCGCCTCGGATATAGGTCTGTGAGGACCGGGAAACGTGTGTTCAGGAATAACTAATCCTCAAAAGTAAGAGAGGACCGGCCCAGCCGATTCCAAGGATCAAAGTGGGGTCCTGGGACATTTGCTAGAGTGTCTCGAACGCGGAGAGGAGCTTGCCCCTTGCCTCGGCTCATGACGGAATCCAATTTCCAATACGTGTGTTTCGGTTTTATTTGTAGAGCCTAGTATGGCGACATAGTAGATGGTAGCTATGCCGCCTATGATTGATACTTATGATTGAAATTGTTTTGACACTATACACCTATAATAGTATCAAATAATGTGTTTTAAACGTATCAAGCATGCTTTGGCTGTTATAAGGTAAAAACCCTATCCTCCGGCTTGCGTTGCATTGTGTGATGGGACCTGGGTCTTATAACAGCTTCATTTTTCTTTATTTAGCATTGCGCTGTTTGTTTTATGCACTGGTATTCTTGGGAGGAAACCCGTTCCGTGTTATACGGCGTGGTCCCTTGATTTACCTAACTTTAAAACCAATATTAATAACTGTTTTAGTTCTCACACTAGTCACATGACTGACCTGGAGTTTATTGTTTTAACCTAAACTCTGGGTGCCCCTATTTTCCGCACGGGCAGCTAGTAGTTTTGGTTTTGCAGATTTATATTCACAGGGTCCTGATTTACAGCTGGAACGATGCTCGGAAAGCTCTGTATCCGTGCATCACTTCTAGTTGTGTTTTGTATTATTTTCCGCTGCTATGTAATTTATTGTAATCTCTGATATTTATCGAATGTAATTTATTCATTTATACTCTGTATATTCTTGTATCTGATGGAATTGTTGTAATAACAATGAAATGTTCTTCAGTATGCGATCTATTTTGTCTTGTCCTCAATTCTATCCGTTCTTTCCTTCACGGGGAAGTTCGGGTCTTCTCAAGTAATCACCCAATCGACGTGAAGACTTCCGGTCTTCGACCATCGTCTTCATCTTCGACACCACGTCGAATCAGTTATTCAGAATGGGATAAACCCGGTCTTTCTGAATAACTCGCGTATATATTATAAAAGTGTTACACAAACACAACATACGCCTCATTCCAATTCAGAATATTCTTTTATTCAAATATTCCTATACTTTGGGAAAAGTTCCCATTAATTTTATCCAAGATAAATTCTTTAAATTTATTCTTTAATCTCCTTTGAATATCGATTCAAACTAGTCGGGATTAGCGAACCACACCGAAGTAATCATTTATTTTATTTCCCAATCCCAACCTATTCATCCCATGAAGTAAAACTGGTAATACTTCATATCTAACACCACAGTGTTATCGGTAAATTCAATTACCATTTCACGTTCAAATCTAATTAAAGATTTAACCATCGCCTGGAGCAAAACTGGTGATACTCCATTTTCGATCATTTCAATCTAATTAAAGATCCATTAAAACTCCACTTAGTTTTAATCTTTAACTGGGTTAAAGAATCAGTGTCATTTAAAACACGGTTCACGATAAACCCAAAATCACATTCATTAATTATCGGGTTAAAGAACGAGTGTTATTTAAAACACTGTTCACGATAAACCCAAAAATCAATATCAATTCAATTCCAATTAAATATTATTTAATTGGTACACTTCATTAAATCCAAATAAAAAGATTTAACCTTTTCTCAACTGGGTTCAAGAACAGTGTTAGTGAAGACACCACTCACGACAAACCCAAATCACATTCGATATTCAATACAAGGCTCTGAATAGAAAATATATCGGCTTATATTCAATATCGAATTCTACGACTAACAAATGTCGTATTGGAAATAACGATATAAATATATATCTTTCAAATTTCCATAACAACATCTGTATAATCACGAATTCCAACATCGAAATATTCCGAAGACAATTTCGATTCAAATCCACTCCAATGCAATCATTGGATATTCTGGTTATTTTCAAAACCATTTCAAATTCAATTTATTTATTTAAAAATAAATAGAATTATAATTCTAGTTCAAAACTAGTTCATTTCGATAAAAATCTATTTTTATCTTTTCAAATATGGAGTTTTTCATCCCGATTCTTTCTAAATCATTTCTTATGATTTTACACAAATTATTACTATTTTTAATAATTTTATCAAGGCCCGTACAGTCGATTTCCATCAATGGCCATCGAACTGCACTTACAGCGACCTTTTTCAAATTTGATTTGGACATAATTCCAAATCCAACCGTTAGATTTCAAATTTCTAATATTCGTTAGAAAGCTCTTTTCGATACGAACCCAACGGTTCTGGTTTCAGGAGAATCCGACGGTCGGATCTCCCGTAATGTCCGTTTGAAATGAATGGTCGAAATTCACGAACTGCCGCGGCGCGGCGCGTTCTATTCAGGCCATTATATTATATATATATAATATATATAATATATATTTCGTCGATTTCTATTTAAAACGAATTATATAAATAGTTTAATATTCGTTTCAAAAGCAATCTCAACTTCCATTTCAATTCAAATCAAAATTGAATTCTTCTTTATAAATTCGTTTTAAAATTCATTTCCATTCAATTCAAATTTCAATTCAATTTGAATTCATTTCAATTCGCTTTCAATTCAATTTGAATTCGTTTTCAATTCAATTCATTTCGAAATCGTTTTCAATTCAATTCATTTCGAAATCGTTTTCAATTCAATTCATTTCGAAATCGTTTTCAATTCAATTCATTTCGAAATCGTTTTCAATTCAATTCATTTCGAAATCGTTTTCAATTCAATTCATTTCGAAATCGTTTTCAATTCAATTCATTTCGAAATCGTTTTCAATTCAATTCATTTCGAAATCGTTTTCAATTCAATTCATTTCGAAATCGTTATAAATATCGTTCACGTCAAAATGGCGTCAATCTAATCAACACGGCTTCATATCTGATATTTTCAAATATTCCATTTCGAATATTTCTATTTCAAATATTTCTATTTTAAAACTGGAATGAGGCCCAATCAATTACCATATAAAGTTAATTATATGGATTTTTCATACAACACATGTATAATAGCATTGAAAAATAATCAACCATCAACCAAAGTGCACTACACTGTATAAGCATCAAATATAGATATCTAACGCTTATAACAGCCTGTCAATCAATCGATCGACATATTTAATCAATCAGGATGAGTGAACTTCAAATTTCATCCCAACACCCGTGTGGGGTTTCAAACAATCAAACACAGATTTTATTTGTGCAGTTGGGCGATGTGTGAAATTTATCGTCCCAATCAATGTCCTTCAAATAGGTGTACATAAACAAACCGTCCGGTTTGTAAATGAATATTTATTTATTCACATTCACGTTAAAAATTATATTTTTAACGATCAAACTATTTTATTCAACCTATGAATTTTCTATTCAGTTCATTCTTTAAATAAAATGATATTTTTATTTTCTAACTTATTTTAGAAAATTTCGGCGGCATAACAGCACGATACTAGAAACGGGACGAGGCCTAGCCTTATCCCCGGTCTAGTGAAGGCCCACTCCATTCACACATCAATCAAAATCACCAAACAACCAAATTCAAATCAAATCATATAACTAATCTATGCAACCAAACAAACAAGTCCATGGTCTGTGGACGATTGTGTCGGGTGCTACTAAGCACCGTCTGCATCCTATTATATATATATAACTAGAAAATTTAAATTGAAAGGTGAGAAGTTCTCACCGATAGCTATCCAATATCTTCGTCATCTTCTTTGCCCGTAGCCACTACATATGTAAAAATCATATTTTTACTTCGCTATTCAATATATAAAAATCATATTTTTCTTTCGAAGTTCAACATATAAAAATCCTATTTTTATTTCGAAGTTCAACATATAAAAATCCTATTTTTATTTCGAAGTTCAACATATAAAAACCCTATTTTTATTTCGAAGTTCAATATATAAAAATCCTATTTTTATTTCGAAGTTCAACATATAAAAACCCTATTTTTATTTCGTTGCTATGTATATAAAAATCACATTTTTACTATGCTATACATTATATAAAAATCACATTTTTACTTTCTCTACATTATAAATATTTTTAATACTTTAAAAATATAAAAATCATATTTTTAATACTTTAAAAATATAAAAATCATATTTTTAATACTTTAAAAATATAAAAATCATATTTTTATATATGACACCTATACAAAACTGGTTTTATTAATCCCTTTTAAAACTTATTTTATATTAAATAAAGAAAGAAAAATAATAAAGACAATAAAAAAAACTTACAGTGTTTTCTAAGAGGGAGGGGGTTTCAGCAGTCGATTGGAAGGGCAGGGGGGTGCTGCGTTCGTCGGGTTACAGGAGGGCGGAGGGGAGCTCAGCTAGGGTTTTTGCGATGGGTGTTTGGGGCTTGCCTTGAGGGGATAAACGGCGGCGCTGGAGGAGGTTCGACGTGATGAGGAGACGGAGGCGATGGGTTGGATGCTCGACGCGGTGGGGGAGGACGGCGAACGGAGGTGGGCGGCGGTGGAGCCATCGCGATCTGGAGAGGCGCGGGTTTTTTTTTCTTTTTTTTTCTTTTTTTTTTCTGAACTGAATCGGGGGGGGGGGGGGGGGGTATATAAGGGAGAAGTTATGTTTTTATTTAATTATATATTTAATTTAATTTATTTTTTTATTATTTAAAAAAAAAAAGATAACTTTTTATTTCGATTTCGAAACGAGGCCCACCGCCTGCCGTCCCTAGCTAATTACCCCCATTCCGAACACAATGGGATATGTATCGTAGGCTGGTTCGATCATTTTGATCAGTTTCCGCTGAATTTACATTTAAATCACTATATTGAATTTTAAACGTACATTTCAAATTACCGGGGTCACATACTAACTAGAAAAATTCCAGAAAAATATTTTCTAGCTTCGTATTGACGATACGGTCCTAACAAAACTAGTTTCGTCAAATTCTGAGACCGTTTGAAAAATGGCCAATTTCCAGTCGATTAAAATCAACTGGAACTGGTCAAACGCGTTTTCCTTTGCCATGCTCACAAACTGATTCAGAAAATTATGAAATTTGGAATCTAGCAATAACTTTACATCACGGACCCAACAAAAGTGGTTTCGTCGAAATCCGAGGTCGTTTGCAAAATTGCTATTTTTAAGGGCCTTATATATATAAAAATATATATAAATTCCACAGCGACTATTTCTAATTTTAAACTGGACATATCTTATCATTTCTAAGATGAAATCTCAGTTTGTTAACTTCGTTACAAAGATATAGTTATACAGATTCAAATATTTCTTGTTTCGTTCAATTCTGACTTATATTGAATTCTGTATATTCATTTGAAATTAGAAATCGAATTTTCGAACTACCGCGCCATTTTCAATTCCTTTTATAATTATATATAATTATTATATATTCTAACGACGACGTATATAATATATACGTTCTAATTATATTCAAAATAAATTTCTCGTCGATATTATTTAAAATAATTCATTTTAAATATCCAAATTCGCTAAAATTGCCAAAATAAAATTTTTAAACTGGCCCAGATTTTCCGGGTTATTACAATCTCCCCCACTTAAAACTTTTCGTCCCCGAAAAGGAACAAAGTCGAAAGTGGTTTGATCAATCAACACTACGCTCGATCTGGCTTCCATTCTCCAACTCTTTAGTTTCTGAGAATTTTCAAAAATTTGGCTAACACCCTAAATTTTCGAAAAATTTCGCCATAACCTCCCCTGCACCGGGAGCATCGGGGAATTTCAAATAGCTTCCCCGGTCCTTCAGATCTCAAAAAGAAAAAGAAAAAGCCAAGCGGCTGTAACGGCCCGCAAATCCGAGCTATATGAGTTGACTAAATACACCACACGTCCAACCCAAATAACACAGAAATACGACTCATTATTAGAAAGAAGATAGAGGGTGAGAATAGATAAGATAGAAAACTTAGAATAGAAGAAAAACGAAGATCACAAACTCACAGCGGAACGAATAAAAATATATTATATAACATAACTTTTGAAATACAAATCTGTTTTGTACATATACACATACCATCATCAGAGTACATATAACATTTGATCCAGCGGAAGTAACTCTAGATAACTAACGTTGAAGCCTTCTGCTTCAAGCTCCTCCAAGTGTATCTGTAAAAGCCTGAAACACTTGACTGCCCGTACAAATTTGGGCACCCAAGAGTTTAGGGAAAACAAAACAAAATAAACTCTGGGTCAGTCATGGGACTGGTGTGAGTAAACTCCAACCACTTGTTTAACTTTAAAAAAAATCTTTTCAAAAGAAAAGATAATAGTAAGACCAGTCCACACATAAACACGGACGGTTTTTACCTTACTATAACCCAAAACACTTTGATATCAAATCCAGTGATATTATAGTAATGTCTACATCAAGTAAATAACCAAATAGCAGAACGCTTGCATCTCACGCTCCACATATATTATAAAATCAAAAACCCGCATGGCGCTTATTGGAGATTGGATTTCCAACATGACAAGGTATGGGACCACCTTCCGATGATGTATCTCTAGAGGCGAATACACCTGGGTTCAACAAGAACATCTTGCAACCCGACCCACACATGACCGACCACTCATTTCGCTTGAGTGTACCGAATGTATATCACCAACGGTTGGACTCAAACCACCGTTCCCGAATGGGCAGAATCGATAGATTAAGAAACAAAAGGAATTTCTCTAGATAGGTGATTATACATCCTAATGGGTGCGACCCACATAGCCATGCTGCCTGCCCGATTTTTGTCCTTTCCCGGTTGTTGAGGCCTGAGGCTACGCATACTTACCCTTCATCGATAACACAAAATCACTTTGAATGCCACATCGTCAGATCCGTTAATCACTAGTTGAGTTTGCACAAATATTCTGGATGTTATGCTAAGGGATAAATCCGTTGCAACCATATATATTCATACAGACCAACCCATTTGATCATTGGAAATACTCTGTCAGACATTCGTCCATTTTACGTTCGTTCTGGGATTGAACGAAACCGAAGGCACTATTTCTATAAATAGAAAAGCCCTTGCACTTTACTCCGTCTTCAATATATTCAGCATACTTGGTTCGCAACGCTTATGCCGATACGGAGTGGTTCTTCGGATAATAATCCAACCGGTCTCTCCATATTGACAACGATGGTCAAAACTTCGATAGTCTGTGATTTAACTATCGAATAAAAACAAGTGTTCATCCAACATATCAAACAAATCACTGGGCCCTTTAATTAATATTCATTACTTAAATCTCTTCTCCATTTCCTTATCAATATTTGTTATCCAAATATTTCAATAACCATATTGGCCCTTTACGCTATTTTTGATTTCGTTTCCTTATCGAATTCTATATATATCGATATATAGATTTATAACTATCAAATTATCTGAAAAATATTCTATCTCCTTAAATTTTCGGAAAATTTCGCCATAACCTCCCCTGTATCGGGAGCATCGGGAAATTGCAAATAGCTTCCCGGTATCTTCCTCAATCAAAAGAAAAAGGAAAAAGCCAAGCGGCCTGCCGATACGGCGCATAAAATCTCATATATGAATTAAACATGTACCTTTTTGTCGAGCACATAAATAAAAATCTTCATATACTCCATCCCATATCTGTTTAACATCTGTTCACCTGTTTCCAATTCAATTCAACTCAATCCATTCGTTTGAATTCAATTTTGAATCGTTTGAATTCAGTTTCGCTCAATTATTCTTTAATTAGCCTTTTTGCCTATTTCACTTCTTTGTTGAACATAACATGTTCAAACAAAATATTTAACTCGCTCACAACCAAATTGAATTTCAATCTCAATTCTAGTTCCCTTTTCTATTTCGAATATAAATTTTCAAATCGAATTCACTTATTCAAATCCCAATATCCATTCAAAAGCTCCTTAACTAATTTCTATCCAATTTAGTTAATTCCATTCAATAAATCAAAATCTGGTTTCTGTTTCAAAAATCATATTCATTTACACAACTTGAATTCGCATATATTTTGCAACTTACTCTGAAATTTTCTAAATAGAAACTTCGGATTTTCTTGCTTAAAATCCTTTTTTTATAAAATGGAATAAACCGTTATGGTTTTTAAATGGTTTTGGCGCTGTTTTTCTGAAAATTTGATTTTGACATAACTCAAAATCTATACGACGAAATTCATATTTTTCTCTTTCATTAGAAAACTATTATCAAACCGGTCCTGACGTTTCTTGTTTCAAAGAATTTCGACTTCAATTGAGTTCTGTATGCTCTATTGAAGTTCGAATCGCTATTTTACGAACTGCAGCGCTGCGGCGAGTTCGTTTTAATTATATTTATATATATAATAACTTTAAACTTCGTTTAAAATGAATTCAACTTCATTTTCATATATATATTCATATATATATCAAATTCCATTCGAATCCTTACATTTCAAATTCCATAGTTTTAAATCCTGTATTCAAATCCCATTTGAAATCCTTTATTCGAATTCCATTTCAAATCCCTTCTTCGAATTCCATTTTAAATTCTCTATTCGAATTCCATTTTTAACTCTATCTGAATTCCCTTGATTCAAATTCCAATCTCACCTTTTATTTGAATTCTATATTCAAATTCCATAGTTTACTCTCATTGAATTTCATATTCAAATCCCATAGATCAAATCCCTTTCGAATTCAATTTGAATCTCTTACATTCAAATTCCATTTTCCTTTTCCGACCCCATTTGAATTTCTAATATTCAAATTCATTTCCAGCCTCATTTAAATTCTAATATTCAAACTCATTTTTAATTCTAATATTCAAACCCATTTTTAATTCTAATATTCAAACCCATTTGAATTGCTTCACTCAAACCCATTTGAATTCCCCTGAATTCAAATCCCATTTTCAAAACCATTTGGATTTTCTATTTGAAATCCTATTTTTGAAATTCCATTTTTCCATTTTGCTTTGAAATCCTATTTCCAAAGTTTATTTCAAATTCTATTTTGAAATCTCATATTCACATTTCTATTCGAATTTCTATATTCAATTCCATGTTCAAATTCAACACTTGAATTTCTATTCCAAATCTCAATTCAAATTTCATATTTAAATTCCATTCAAATCCCTATTCACATTTCATATTTGAATTCTTCTTTGAAATTCTATATTTCAAATTCTATTTTGAAATTCTACATTCAAATCTCTATTTGAATTTCTTTATTCGAATTCCTTTGAATTCAAATTTTATTTTGATTTCTTGAATTCAAATTCTATTTTTCATTCTAATTTCGTCTATTCAAATTCTATTTGAATTTCTATTTGAATTTCTAATATTCAATCTCCTCTTAAAAATTCAAATATTTAAACTCCTTTTAAAATTCTAATGTTATACTCAAATTTCATTTGAGTTATATATTTAAAAATTTCATTTCACATCCTATTTGAAATTTCATTTCAAATTCCAATTTCGCACTTGTATTTCTATTTCTGAATTTATCAAATGATAATTCTTTTCACTTCATTTATAATTTCGTTATAAAAGAATTATTTATAAACTTCGTTTATAAAGAAACTACTTGTTATATTTTTCAAAAAAACAAGTTTTATATTTTTATTCCATTTAAAATTCAAATTCTATTTAAAAATAGAATTTTCCCTTTTTAAATCTCGAATATCCTTCCACGATATTTTTAAGTATCATTACTTAAGCCCAGTGATATTTAAACACACAAAGCAACGAATTATTTATTTTTCTAACACATCATATATAAAAATATATATGCAAACAAATAAACAAACAGATACTATATTTTTGAGGAATCCAGTTAGATTCCTCCAACCTGTTTCCTGCATCCACAGATGTTAGCACATAAATAATACCCATTCTGCTTCGTGGCAGAATATCGCGGTATAGAAGGTCATCCACTAATCATAGCGTGGGGCGTATAGGGTAATCATCCGCTATGAAACTGCGGGCATCCGCTAATGAGACTGCGGGAATCCAACCAATCAATCAACCCAATATATATATATATATAGCCTAAATAACTAATATATATAAAGCAACCAGAAATCATTCACACAAGCAACAGACAATTATTTTTAACGAATAAAAATAATTCTAAAGGTGAGTGAGATTTACTCACCGCGATATTTCCTTTTTCTGAATATCCAGTTAATCTCCATATTGCTGCGACTATGAATCGTCTTCAACCAAATCTAGTCGCCCCTATGATAATTTAAGTTTGTTATCGATTAACCATTTGTTAAATTTATATAAATTGCTAAAATAGAATAACTTTCCTATGATTATTTAATTAAATGATTAAATGGTTTATAATTTAAACTAATCCTAACAATTTAAATAAATAAATTTTATGAAATTTAAAACTAAATAAAACGTATACCTTAAAGCTACTCCAACCATTCGACTAATCCACAGAGCAATCCTCGAACATCTCCAAAACTGCATCAGCCCCAAAACTGCAATCTGCCTCATTACGGCATTTCATCAAACAGCTTGCTGTCGTCTCTTCCCTGTTCAAAATATCAGACCGCGCTTCCACCCTTTTACCCAAAGTCGAACTGCTTGAACTCCACAAACTTTTCACTGTCGAACTCCTCAAATCCCAATACCGAACTCCAGTTTGTCACTAGAAGGATCGAACTCCTTCACTGAACATCCGTTCGAACTCCAGCCCTCCACTACCAATTCAGATAACCCCTCAACGAACTCGACATCACATTTCGAACTCCAACAACCATCGTGAAATCCCAAACTCGCAGCTTAACAGCGCGCATCCCAAAATCGCAAGTAGATATGGGTTCGATCGAACTCTGGTCGCTCCTCCGAACAACAAACCCTACGACAACCTCGTTTCCCAAATCGCAGGAGTGCTTAGAATGATGTTGAGTTTCAGAAGACCTGTTACTCGCGATTTCCTATTTTCCAATTTTTTTTTTCTTAATTGCGGAGGATTCAATTTTGACTGGGAGGAAAACTAAAGAGGGAAATGGTTTTCGTGAAATTGTGAATGGTAGAGATTCAACAAAGTTCAATATATAGATGCGATAGCAGACAATCGGGTACAAAGGCCATTAAAATCCTGTTTGCCTGATCGTGAAGCTTAGAGACAAAGTTGGTTGCTCGAGATGAAATATAGGGTGTGCGACTTCATTTAGGTCTGCGTTAAACACTTCTTAGGTCGGCTCAGATTTTTTTTCTTTTATTATTTAGATTGATTTTATTTTAATTAAATAATTAAAACATCTCGCGGCCCTTAACTAGTGAACCACTATTCAACCGTGACGACCGACGATACCAGATTATAACGCTATTCTGGTCTAAATGGAGCAGTATCTAGAATTTTATTTTACTGTCTGCAGGAGATATTTAATTTAAATTAATGGTTTAAACTAAATTTGGTTTAAAAATATAATTTAATTCCAAATAGTTAATTTTATTGAAAATAAATTATTATCGTTCTAATTCAATATTTAAATCCATATTAAATATTTAAAATAAATCGACGAAAAATCTGGGTCGTTACATTCTTTCCCCCTTAAAATAATTTCGTCCTCGAAATTGCTAAGGTAGAAAAAGTGATACAAATCCATTACTTTTCACAACTTCTTTATATTGAAACTCAACTCCTCATATTTCAATAAATTAACTCCAACCAAAACTTTTGGTCTTCACACATTTAATTCGAATGATCTACGATCAATCCATTTATATCCAATCTATATTCCATTAAACCTATTCAAATTGATTCTAATCAATTCATTCACTTCGACCCATTTAACTTGTTTAAGTTAAATTTCAATTCCAGAATTCAAATCCCTGGGTTTTCTTTTCAAATTCTTTTGAAATCCCATAAATATATACATATATTTATTTTCATTTCAAATTCAAAACATTTGAATATTCAAACCAATTTGTTTTCTTTCACACAAATCTCCATCAAAACTTTTTCTAAGGTAGCAATTCATCACTTAGAAACTCGGAAATGAACACCGATGATGTTGCAATCATTATCAGAATTATTTCCCAGCCACTGAAGTGAGTTCAGTGCTTTATTATTTCAAAATCCCTCTAAAATGATTTTCTTTCAAATCCTTCGAAAACAAAGCTATATTATTTTAATATACTTTGAAAAATATTTTTCAACTTCCCAGGATTTTGAATTCTTAATTCTGGTTTGAATTTAATTCTAATTTATCTCATTTGTATATTTAATTCCTATACAAATCCTATTCTGGTTATAAATAACCACTCCAATATTATAATCTCGTTTGATTATAAAGTCAACATCCAACACATCCATATAATAATAATTCTAGAAAATTATTCTTTCTATATCAAAATAGGAATTTTGGGTAAAATTATTTCATTTACCCACTTGAAAACAATATCATGTTCAATCTTCTGTTCAAGCGTTTAGAAATTCCTATCGACTTCGTGGCGTCCCACGATTCGATCAGAATTCATAAACCACTCACAGACTAGTCAACACAATATAAAACAATTTTTATATCAATTTACAAATACGCTCTCTCGTATATATACGCTCAACTCATTCTAGGGTACTACTGACCCTATCTCTAATGAGCACATGCCACACAAGCCTAGGTGTTCGCTCAACCTAAGCTCTAATACCAACTGTAACGGCCCGCAAATCCGAGCTATCTGAGTTGACTAAATACACCACACGTCCAACCCAAATAACACAGAAATACGACTCATTATTAGAAAGAAGATAGAGGGTGAGAATAGATAAGATAGAAAACTTAGAATAGAAGAAAAACGAAGATCACAAACTCACAGCGGAACGAATAAAAATATATTATATAACATAACTTTTGAAATACAAATCTGTTTTGTACATATACACATACCATCATCAGAGTACATATAACATTTGATCCAGCGGAAGTAACTCTAGATAACTAACGTTGAAGCCTTCTGCTTCAAGCTCCTCCAAGTGTATCTGTAAAAGCCTGAAACACTTGACTGCCCGTACAAATTTGGGCACCCAAGAGTTTAGGGAAAACAAAACAAAATAAACTCTGGGTCAGTCATGGGACTGGTGTGAGTAAACTCCAACCACTTGTTTAACTTTAAAAAAAATCTTTTCAAAAGAAAAGATAATAGTAAGACCAGTCCACACATAAACACGGACGGTTTTTACCTTACTATAACCCAAAACACTTTGATATCAAATCCAGTGATATTATAGTAATGTCTACATCAAGTAAATAACCAAATAGCAGAACGCTTGCATCTCACGCTCCACATATATTATAAAATCAAAAACCCGCATGGCGCTTATTGGAGATTGGATTTCCAACATGACAAGGTATGGGACCACCTTCCGATGATGTATCTCTAGAGGCGAATACACCTGGGTTCAACAAGAACATCTTGCAACCCGACCCACACATGACCGACCACTCATTTCGCTTGAGTGTACCGAATGTATATCACCAACGGTTGGACTCAAACCACCGTTCCCGAATGGGCAGAATCGATAGATTAAGAAACAAAAGGAATTTCTCTAGATAGGTGATTATACATCCTAATGGGTGCGACCCACATAGCCATGCTGCCTGCCCGATTTTTGTCCTTTCCCGGTTGTTGAGGCCTGAGGCTACGCATACTTACCCTTCATCGATAACACAAAATCACTTTGAATGCCACATCGTCAGATCCGTTAATCACTAGTTGAGTTTGCACAAATATTCTGGATGTTATGCTAAGGGATAAATCCGTTGCAACCATATATATTCATACAGACCAACCCATTTGATCATTGGAAATACTCTGTCAGACATTCGTCCATTTTACGTTCGTTCTGGGATTGAACGAAACCGAAGGCACTATTTCTATAAATAGAAAAGCCCTTGCACTTTACTCCGTCTTCAATATATTCAGCATACTTGGTTCGCAACGCTTATGCCGATACGGAGTGGTTCTTCGGATAATAATCCAACCGGTCTCTCCATATTGACAACGATGGTCAAAACTTCGATAGTCTGTGATTTAACTATCGAATAAAAACAAGTGTTCATCCAACATATCAAACAAATCACTGGGCCCTTTAATTAATATTCATTACTTAAATCTCTTCTCCATTTCCTTATCAATATTTGTTATCCAAATATTTCAATAACCATATTGGCCCTTTACGCTATTTTTGATTTCGTTTCCTTATCGAATTCTATATATATCGATATATAGATTTATAACTATCAAATTATCTGAAAAATATTCTATCTCCTTAAATTTTCGGAAAATTTCGCCATAACCTCCCCTGTATCGGGAGCATCGGGAAATTGCAAATAGCTTCCCGGTATCTTCCTCAATCAAAAGAAAAAGGAAAAAGCCAAGCGGCCTGCCGATACGGCGCATAAAATCTCATATATGAATTAAACATGTACCTTTTTGTCGAGCACATAAATAAAAATCTTCATATACTCCATCCCATATCTGTTTAACATCTGTTCACCTGTTTCCAATTCAATTCAACTCAATCCATTCGTTTGAATTCAATTTTGAATCGTTTGAATTCAGTTTCGCTCAATTATTCTTTAATTAGCCTTTTTGCCTATTTCACTTCTTTGTTGAACATAACATGTTCAAACAAAATATTTAACTCGCTCACAACCAAATTGAATTTCAATCTCAATTCTAGTTCCCTTTTCTATTTCGAATATAAATTTTCAAATCGAATTCACTTATTCAAATCCCAATATCCATTCAAAAGCTCCTTAACTAATTTCTATCCAATTTAGTTAATTCCATTCAATAAATCAAAATCTGGTTTCTGTTTCAAAAATCATATTCATTTACACAACTTGAATTCGCATATATTTTGCAACTTACTCTGAAATTTTCTAAATAGAAACTTCGGATTTTCTTGCTTAAAATCCTTTTTTTATAAAATGGAATAAACCGTTATGGTTTTTAAATGGTTTTGGCGCTGTTTTTCTGAAAATTTGATTTTGACATAACTCAAAATCTATACGACGAAATTCATATTTTTCTCTTTCATTAGAAAACTATTATCAAACCGGTCCTGACGTTTCTTGTTTCAAAGAATTTCGACTTCAATTGAGTTCTGTATGCTCTATTGAAGTTCGAATCGCTATTTTACGAACTGCAGCGCTGCGGCGAGTTCGTTTTAATTATATTTATATATATAATAACTTTAAACTTCGTTTAAAATGAATTCAACTTCATTTTCATATATATATTCATATATATATCAAATTCCATTCGAATCCTTACATTTCAAATTCCATAGTTTTAAATCCTGTATTCAAATCCCATTTGAAATCCTTTATTCGAATTCCATTTCAAATCCCTTCTTCGAATTCCATTTTAAATTCTCTATTCGAATTCCATTTTTAACTCTATCTGAATTCCCTTGATTCAAATTCCAATCTCACCTTTTATTTGAATTCTATATTCAAATTCCATAGTTTACTCTCATTGAATTTCATATTCAAATCCCATAGATCAAATCCCTTTCGAATTCAATTTGAATCTCTTACATTCAAATTCCATTTTCCTTTTCCGACCCCATTTGAATTTCTAATATTCAAATTCATTTCCAGCCTCATTTAAATTCTAATATTCAAACTCATTTTTAATTCTAATATTCAAACCCATTTTTAATTCTAATATTCAAACCCATTTGAATTGCTTCACTCAAACCCATTTGAATTCCCCTGAATTCAAATCCCATTTTCAAAACCATTTGGATTTTCTATTTGAAATCCTATTTTTGAAATTCCATTTTTCCATTTTGCTTTGAAATCCTATTTCCAAAGTTTATTTCAAATTCTATTTTGAAATCTCATATTCACATTTCTATTCGAATTTCTATATTCAATTCCATGTTCAAATTCAACACTTGAATTTCTATTCCAAATCTCAATTCAAATTTCATATTTAAATTCCATTCAAATCCCTATTCACATTTCATATTTGAATTCTTCTTTGAAATTCTATATTTCAAATTCTATTTTGAAATTCTACATTCAAATCTCTATTTGAATTTCTTTATTCGAATTCCTTTGAATTCAAATTTTATTTTGATTTCTTGAATTCAAATTCTATTTTTCATTCTAATTTCGTCTATTCAAATTCTATTTGAATTTCTATTTGAATTTCTAATATTCAATCTCCTCTTAAAAATTCAAATATTTAAACTCCTTTTAAAATTCTAATGTTATACTCAAATTTCATTTGAGTTATATATTTAAAAATTTCATTTCACATCCTATTTGAAATTTCATTTCAAATTCCAATTTCGCACTTGTATTTCTATTTCTGAATTTATCAAATGATAATTCTTTTCACTTCATTTATAATTTCGTTATAAAAGAATTATTTATAAACTTCGTTTATAAAGAAACTACTTGTTATATTTTTCAAAAAAACAAGTTTTATATTTTTATTCCATTTAAAATTCAAATTCTATTTAAAAATAGAATTTTCCCTTTTTAAATCTCGAATATCCTTCCACGATATTTTTAAGTATCATTACTTAAGCCCAGTGATATTTAAACACACAAAGCAACGAATTATTTATTTTTCTAACACATCATATATAAAAATATATATGCAAACAAATAAACAAACAGATACTATATTTTTGAGGAATCCAGTTAGATTCCTCCAACCTGTTTCCTGCATCCACAGATGTTAGCACATAAATAATACCCATTCTGCTTCGTGGCAGAATATCGCGGTATAGAAGGTCATCCACTAATCATAGCGTGGGGCGTATAGGGTAATCATCCGCTATGAAACTGCGGGCATCCGCTAATGAGACTGCGGGAATCCAACCAATCAATCAACCCAATATATATATATATATAGCCTAAATAACTAATATATATAAAGCAACCAGAAATCATTCACACAAGCAACAGACAATTATTTTTAACGAATAAAAATAATTCTAAAGGTGAGTGAGATTTACTCACCGCGATATTTCCTTTTTCTGAATATCCAGTTAATCTCCATATTGCTGCGACTATGAATCGTCTTCAACCAAATCTAGTCGCCCCTATGATAATTTAAGTTTGTTATCGATTAACCATTTGTTAAATTTATATAAATTGCTAAAATAGAATAACTTTCCTATGATTATTTAATTAAATGATTAAATGGTTTATAATTTAAACTAATCCTAACAATTTAAATAAATAAATTTTATGAAATTTAAAACTAAATAAAACGTATACCTTAAAGCTACTCCAACCATTCGACTAATCCACAGAGCAATCCTCGAACATCTCCAAAACTGCATCAGCCCCAAAACTGCAATCTGCCTCATTACGGCATTTCATCAAACAGCTTGCTGTCGTCTCTTCCCTGTTCAAAATATCAGACCGCGCTTCCACCCTTTTACCCAAAGTCGAACTGCTTGAACTCCACAAACTTTTCACTGTCGAACTCCTCAAATCCCAATACCGAACTCCAGTTTGTCACTAGAAGGATCGAACTCCTTCACTGAACATCCGTTCGAACTCCAGCCCTCCACTACCAATTCAGATAACCCCTCAACGAACTCGACATCACATTTCGAACTCCAACAACCATCGTGAAATCCCAAACTCGCAGCTTAACAGCGCGCATCCCAAAATCGCAAGTAGATATGGGTTCGATCGAACTCTGGTCGCTCCTCCGAACAACAAACCCTACGACAACCTCGTTTCCCAAATCGCAGGAGTGCTTAGAATGATGTTGAGTTTCAGAAGACCTGTTACTCGCGATTTCCTATTTTCCAATTTTTTTTTTTCTTAATTGCGGAGGATTCAATTTTGACTGGGAGGAAAACTAAAGAGGGAAATGGTTTTCGTGAAATTGTGAATGGTAGAGATTCAACAAAGTTCAATATATAGATGCGATAGCAGACAATCGGGTACAAAGGCCATTAAAATCCTGTTTGCCTGATCGTGAAGCTTAGAGACAAAGTTGGTTGCTCGAGATGAAATATAGGGTGTGCGACTTCATTTAGGTCTGCGTTAAACACTTCTTAGGTCGGCTCAGATTTTTTTTCTTTTATTATTTAGATTGATTTTATTTTAATTAAATAATTAAAACATCTCGCGGCCCTTAACTAGTGAACCACTATTCAACCGTGACGACCGACGATACCAGATTATAACGCTATTCTGGTCTAAATGGAGCAGTATCTAGAATTTTATTTTACTGTCTGCAGGAGATATTTAATTTAAATTAATGGTTTAAACTAAATTTGGTTTAAAAATATAATTTAATTCCAAATAGTTAATTTTATTGAAAATAAATTATTATCGTTCTAATTCAATATTTAAATCCATATTAAATATTTAAAATAAATCGACGAAAAATCTGGGTCGTTACACGGCTAGCCAATAGGCTCATAAAATCATCATCACCCAAACAAAACAGTAAATTATGTAGTAAACATGTACCTATTTGTCGGGCAAACAAATTTTATTCTCTGCTCTAGCCTCCTTGCTATGACCTGTTCAATATAAGTATATGTATATGCAAGCAAATGCGACCAATTTTCAATACAATTCAATATTTGGTTCAATTAGGCATAATGGTTCAAAATTATCAAACGAATAAACAAACAACACAAACATCAATCAGTTAGTGGATTAGAGTTTCAAATTGATAATTTTGATACATATACAAAAATCATGTTTTTGATGCCAATTCACAACAATAAGCCCTATCTAATTTTGGTTCTCACACCAGTCAATAGGAAATATATAGAAATCACACCTTCGGAGCACGAACATAAATATTGATGATGCCATGGTCATTATCAACATCATCTCCGGGCGACTAGAGTGTGATTCTATATCTATTCAATATATTAAAACTTTGAATATACGTTTGCAAGGCGTATATGCAAATTCTTTATATACTGAATTGTCCAAAATCAATATAAACAAATAATCAAATACGAATAGTTGATTTAAATTTTCAAAACAAAATTGTTTTCATTTGAAAAATATACTCTTCACACTCGTTCTAGGATACTACTGATCCCATCTCTAACGAGTCATTCCCGTTGGATATTACTATTCCAAAATCTGATGAATTCTTTCGTATGGTTCTAATGTGTCTTGTTCTCTAAGCTTTGTAAACCAAAGCTCTGATACCAAATGTGACGTAAAGGAATCTCGCTCGGTCCGGACCAGTCGCTAAACCAACCCAGACCGTTCGAAACGCCCTAACGTTTGAGAACACGACAAAACATAACGCATACAAAAGAACATTTCACTGTATATTACAACAATGCATCAGATTACAAGAATATACAGAGTATGAATAAATATTACACAGAAATATCAGAGATTTAAATTACATTTAAATACATAGCAGCGGAAAATAATACAATACACAACTAGAAGTAGATATGCGGATACAAAGCTTTCCGGATATCGTTCCAGCTGTAAACCAGGATCCTGTGAATATAAATCTGCAAAACCAAAACTACTAGCTGCCCGTGTCAAAATAAGGGCACCCAGAGTTTAGGTTAAAACAATAAACTCCAGGTCAGTCATGGGACTGGTGTGAGAATTAAAACAGTTATTGATCTTTATTTTAAAAGTTAGGTAAATCAAGGGACCACGCCGTATAACACGGAACGGGTTTCCTCCCAAGAATACCAGTGCATGAAACAACAGCGCAATGCTAAATAAAGAAAGATGAAGCTGTTATAAGACCCAGGTCCTATCACACAATGCAACGCAAGCCGGGGGATAGGGTTTTCCCTTATAACAGCCAAAGAATGCTTGATACGTTTAAAACAAATCATTTGATACTATTATAAGTGCATAGTGTATAAAACAACTTCAAATCATAAGTATCAATCATAGGCGGCATGGGTACCATATATCATGTCGCCATACTAGTTCTACAATTAAAACCGCACATGTCACGTATTTGGAAATTGGGTTTCCATCTATGAACCGAGGCAAAAGATAGTCCTCAACCGATTCGAGACGCTCTAGCCCGTGTCTCAGGCAAGTACTCAGTCAAGCCTTTGGATCGTCAGGGCCGGTCCACCGATGTGGATTAAAATGCCTGAACACTACGTTTCCCCACCCTATGGGGTGTCAATGAGCCAACAAATGACTCCATCGGTTCGAGAACGACCGATATATCCGAGGCGCCTCGCAACAGCAACAACCACATAAGTCAAACTCGTCAGGGCGTGTAAAACCACTGACGCCACTTTTTAGCTAGAAGGAAACGCATGCCCTCCCTGAGGTCCGTCTCCCGTTTTTGATTCATACCGGGTGTGAAACTCGCGAAGTAAACGTTACACAAAGCTACGCCACAAAGGCCGTGCTTTGATCATCACCACAAGACTTTGCTTTTCAACAGAAGCCTCGATCAATTGCCACTTAGGCATGCCACACAGGCAATTCACTCCATGCGTTTGATATCCATCAATATATAACCCCTGAGCTCGTACGTCTCAGAGAAGGGCGTTAAGCAAGAGAATAAATTCTCCGCCGCCAAACAGATATATATTTAATAGAGATCAATCACACAGACTAAAATCCAATGTCAGACACACAGTCCATTTACAAGTCCGTTCTGGGTCTGAACGAAACCGGAGGCACCTAGTACCCCGCATATCCATCGATCTCCAAGTACGTCTGGACGATCACCAACTATTTCCATCTTCTTGGGTGTACAGCCCAATCAAGATCACCAGTAATCACCCAATCGACGTGAAGACTTCCGGTCTTCGACCATCGTCTTCATCTTCGACACCACGTCGAATCAGTTATTCAGAATGGGATAAACCCGGTCTTTCTGAATAACTCGCGTATATATTATAAAAGTGTTACACAAACACAACATACGCCTCATTCCAATTCAGAATATTCTTTTATTCAAATATTCCTATACTTTGGGAAAAGTTCCCATTAATTTTATCCAAGATAAATTCTTTAAATTTATTCTTTAATCTCCTTTGAATATCGATTCAAACTAGTCGGGATTAGCGAACCACACCGAAGTAATCATTTATTTTATTTCCCAATCCCAACCTATTCATCCCATGAAGTAAAACTGGTAATACTTCATATCTAACACCACAGTGTTATCGGTAAATTCAATTACCATTTCACGTTCAAATCTAATTAAAGATTTAACCATCGCCTGGAGCAAAACTGGTGATACTCCATTTTCGATCATTTCAATCTAATTAAAGATCCATTAAAACTCCACTTAGTTTTAATCTTTAACTGGGTTAAAGAATCAGTGTCATTTAAAACACGGTTCACGATAAACCCAAAATCACATTCATTAATTATCGGGTTAAAGAACGAGTGTTATTTAAAACACTGTTCACGATAAACCCAAAAATCAATATCAATTCAATTCCAATTAAATCTCATTTAATTGGTACACTTCATTAAATCCAAATAAAAAGATTTAACCTTTTCTCAACTGGGTTCAAGAACAGTGTTAGTGAAGACACCACTCACGACAAACCCAAATCACATTCGATATTCAATACAAGGCTCTGAATAGAAAATATATCGGCTTATATTCAATATCGAATTCTACGACTAACAAATGTCGTATTGGAAATAACGATATAAATATATATCTTTCAAATTTCCATAACAACATCTGTATAATCACGAATTCCAACATCGAAATATTCCGAAGACAATTTTGATTCAAATCCACTCCAATGCAATCATTGGATATTCTGGTTATTTTCAAAACCATTTCAAATTCAATTTATTTATTTAAAAATAAATAGAATTATAATTCTAGTTCAAAACTAGTTCATTTCGATAAAAATCTATTTTTATCTTTTCAAATATGGAGTTTTTCATCCCGATTCTTTCTAAATCATTTCTTATGATTTTACACAAATTATTACTATTTTTAATAATTTTATCAAGGCCCGTACAGTCGATTTCCATCAATGGCCATCGAACTGCACTTACAGCGACCTTTTTCAAATTTGATTTGGACATAATTCCAAATCCAACCGTTAGATTTCAAATTTCTAATATTCGTTAGAAAGCTCTTTTCGATACGAACCCAACGGTTCCGGTTTCAGGAGAATCCGACGGTCGGATCTCCCGTAATGTCCGTTTGAAATGAATGGTCGAAATTCACGAACTGCCGCGGCGCGGCGCGTTCTATTCAGGCCATTATATTATATATATAATATATATAATATATATTTCGTCGATTTCTATTTAAAACGAATTGTATAAATAGTTTAATATTCGTTTCAAAAGCAATCTCAACTTCCATTTCAATTCAAATCAAAATTGAATTCTTCTTTATAAATTCGTTTTAAAATTCATTTCCATTCAATTCAAATTTCAATTCAATTTGAATTCATTTCAATTCGCTTTCAATTCAATTTGAATTCGTTTTCAATTCAATTCATTTCGAAATCGTTTTCAATTCAATTCATTTCGAAATCGTTTTCAATTCAATTCATTTCGAAATCGTTTTCAATTCAATTCATTTCGAAATCGTTTTCAATTCAATTCATTTCGAAATCGTTTTCAATTCAATTCATTTCGAAATCGTTTTCAATTCAATTCATTTCGAAATCGTTTTCAATTCAATTCATTTCGAAATCGTTATAAATATCGTTCACGTCAAAATGGCGTCAATCTAATCAACACGGCTTCATATCTGATATTTTCAAATATTCCATTTCGAATATTTCTATTTCAAATATTTCTATTTTAAAACTGGAATGAGGCCCAATCAATTACCATATAAAGTTAATTATATGGATTTTTCATACAACACATGTATAATAGCATTGAAAAATAATCAACCATCAACCAAAGTGCACTACACTGTATAAGCATCAAATATAGATATCTAACGCTTATAACAGCCTGTCAATCAATCGATCGACATATTTAATCAATCAGGATGAGTGAACTTCAAATTTCATCCCAACACCCGTGTGGGGTTTCAAACAATCAAACACAGATTTTATTTGTGCAGTTGGGCGATGTGTGAAATTTATCGTCCCAATCAATGTCCTTCAAATAGGTGTACATAAACAAACCGTCCGGTTTGTAAATGAATATTTATTTATTCACATTCACGTTAAAAATTATATTTTTAACGATCAAACTATTTTATTCAACCTATGAATTTTCTATTCAGTTCATTCTTTAAATAAAATGATATTTTTATTTTCTAACTTATTTTAGAAAATTTCGGCGGCATAACAGCACGATACTAGAAACGGGACGAGGCCTAGCCTTATCCCCGGTCTAGTGAAGGCCCACTCCATTCACACATCAATCAAAATCACCAAACAACCAAATTCAAATCAAATCATATAACTAATCTATGCAACCAAACAAACAAGTCCATGGTCTGTGGACGATTGTGTCGGGTGCTACTAAGCACCGTCTGCATCCTATTATATATATATAACTAGAAAATTTAAATTGAAAGGTGAGAAGTTCTCACCGATAGCTATCCAATATCTTCGTCATCTTCTTTGCCCGTAGCCACTACATATGTAAAAATCATATTTTTACTTCGCTATTCAATATATAAAAATCATATTTTTCTTTCGAAGTTCAACATATAAAAATCCTATTTTTATTTCGAAGTTCAACATATAAAAATCCTATTTTTATTTCGAAGTTCAACATATAAAAACCCTATTTTTATTTCGAAGTTCAATATATAAAAATCCTATTTTTATTTCGAAGTTCAACATATAAAAACCCTATTTTTATTTCGTTGCTATGTATATAAAAATCACATTTTTACTATGCTATACATTATATAAAAATCACATTTTTACTTTCTCTACATTATAAATATTTTTAATACTTTAAAAATATAAAAATCATATTTTTAATACTTTAAAAATATAAAAATCATATTTTTAATACTTTAAAAATATAAAAATCATATTTTTATATATGACACCTATACAAAACTGGTTTTATTAATCCCTTTTAAAACTTATTTTATATTAAATAAAGAAAGAAAAATAATAAAGACAATAAAAAAAACTTACAGTGTTTTCTAAGAGGGAGGGGGTTTCAGCAGTCGATTGGAAGGGCAGGGGGGTGCTGCGTTCGTCGGGTTACAGGAGGGCGGAGGGGAGCTCAGCTAGGGTTTTTGCGATGGGTGTTTGGGGCTTGCCTTGAGGGGATAAACGGCGGCGCTGGAGGAGGTTCGACGTGATGAGGAGACGGAGGCGATGGGTTGGATGCTCGACGCGGTGGGGGAGGACGGCGAACGGAGGTGGGCGGCGGTGGAGCCATCGCGATCTGGAGAGGCGCGGGTTTTTTTTTCTTTTTTTTTTCTGAACTGAATCGGGGGGGGGGGGGGTATATAAGGGAGAAGTTATGTTTTTATTTAATTATATATTTAATTTAATTTATTTTTTTATTATTTAAAAAAAAAAGATAACTTTTTATTTCGATTTCGAAACGAGGCCCACCGCCTGCCGTCCCTAGCTAATTACCCCCATTCCGAACACAATGGGATATGTATCGTAGGCTGGTTCGATCATTTTGATCAGTTTCCGCTGAATTTACATTTAAATCACTATATTGAATTTTAAACGTACATTTCAAATTACCGGGGTCACATACTAACTAGAAAAATTCCAGAAAAATATTTTCTAGCTTCGTATTGACGATACGGTCCTAACAAAACTAGTTTCGTCAAATTCTGAGACCGTTTGAAAAATGGCCAATTTCCAGTCGATTAAAATCAACTGGAACTGGTCAAACGCGTTTTCCTTTGCCATGCTCACAAACTGATTCAGAAAATTATGAAATTTGGAATCTAGCAATAACTTTACATCACGGACCCAACAAAAGTGGTTTCGTCGAAATCCGAGGTCGTTTGCAAAATTGCTATTTTTAAGGGCCTTATATATATAAAAATATATATAAATTCCACAGCGACTATTTCTAATTTTAAACTGGACATATCTTATCATTTCTAAGATGAAATCTCAGTTTGTTAACTTCGTTACAAAGATATAGTTATACAGATTCAAATATTTCTTGTTTCGTTCAATTCTGACTTATATTGAATTCTGTATATTCATTTGAAATTAGAAATCGAATTTTCGAACTACCGCGCCATTTTCAATTCCTTTTATAATTATATATAATTATTATATATTCTAACGACGACGTATATAATATATACGTTCTAATTATATTCAAAATAAATTTCTCGTCGATATTATTTAAAATAATTCATTTTAAATATCCAAATTCGCTAAAATTGCCAAAATAAAATTTTTAAACTGGCCCAGATTTTCCGGGTTATTACAATCTCCCCCACTTAAAACTTTTCGTCCCCGAAAAGGAACAAAGTCGAAAGTGGTTTGATCAATCAACACTACGCTCGATCTGGCTTCCATTCTCCAACTCTTTAGTTTCTGAGAATTTTCAAAAATTTGGCTAACACCCTAAATTTTCGAAAAATTTCGCCATAACCTCCCCTGCACCGGGAGCATCGGGGAATTTCAAATAGCTTCCCCGGTCCTTCAGATCTCAAAAAGAAAAAGAAAAAGCCAAGCGGCTAGCCAATAGGCTCATAAAATCATCATCACCCAAACAAAACAGTAAATTATGTAGTAAACATGTACCTATTTGTCGGGCAAACAAATTTTATTCTCTGCTCTAGCCTCCTTGCTATGACCTGTTCAATATAAGTATATGTATATGCAAGCAAATGCGACCAATTTTCAATACAATTCAATATTTGGTTCAATTAGGCATAATGGTTCAAAATTATCAAACGAATAAACAAACAACACAAACATCAATCAGTTAGTGGATTAGAGTTTCAAATTGATAATTTTGATACATATACAAAAATCATGTTTTTGATGCCAATTCACAACAATAAGCCCTATCTAATTTTGGTTCTCACACCAGTCAATAGGAAATATATAGAAATCACACCTTCGGAGCACGAACATAAATATTGATGATGCCATGGTCATTATCAACATCATCTCCGGGCGACTAGAGTGTGATTCTATATCTATTCAATATATTAAAACTTTGAATATACGTTTGCAAGGCGTATATGCAAATTCTTTATATACTGAATTGTCCAAAATCAATATAAACAAATAATCAAATACGAATAGTTGATTTAAATTTTCAAAACAAAATTGTTTTCATTTGAAAAATATACTCTTCACACTCGTTCTAGGATACTACTGATCCCATCTCTAACGAGTCATTCCCGTTGGATATTACTATTCCAAAATCTGATGAATTCTTTCGTATGGTTCTAATGTGTCTTGTTCTCTAAGCTTTGTAAACCAAAGCTCTGATACCAAATGTGACGTAAAGGAATCTCGCTCGGTCCGGACCAGTCGCTAAACCAACCCAGACCGTTCGAAACGCCCTAACGTTTGAGAACACGACAAAACATAACGCATACAAAAGAACATTTCACTGTATATTACAACAATGCATCAGATTACAAGAATATACAGAGTATGAATAAATATTACACAGAAATATCAGAGATTTAAATTACATTTAAATACATAGCAGCGGAAAATAATACAATACACAACTAGAAGTAGATATGCGGATACAAAGCTTTCCGGATATCGTTCCAGCTGTAAACCAGGATCCTGTGAATATAAATCTGCAAAACCAAAACTACTAGCTGCCCGTGTCAAAATAAGGGCACCCAGAGTTTAGGTTAAAACAATAAACTCCAGGTCAGTCATGGGACTGGTGTGAGAATTAAAACAGTTATTGATCTTTATTTTAAAAGTTAGGTAAATCAAGGGACCACGCCGTATAACACGGAACGGGTTTCCTCCCAAGAATACCAGTGCATGAAACAACAGCGCAATGCTAAATAAAGAAAGATGAAGCTGTTATAAGACCCAGGTCCTATCACACAATGCAACGCAAGCCGGGGGATAGGGTTTTCCCTTATAACAGCCAAAGAATGCTTGATACGTTTAAAACAAATCATTTGATACTATTATAAGTGCATAGTGTATAAAACAACTTCAAATCATAAGTATCAATCATAGGCGGCATGGGTACCATATATCATGTCGCCATACTAGTTCTACAATTAAAACCGCACATGTCACGTATTTGGAAATTGGGTTTCCATCTATGAACCGAGGCAAAAGATAGTCCTCAACCGATTCGAGACGCTCTAGCCCGTGTCTCAGGCAAGTACTCAGTCAAGCCTTTGGATCGTCAGGGCCGGTCCACCGATGTGGATTAAAATGCCTGAACACTACGTTTCCCCACCCTATGGGGTGTCAATGAGCCAACAAATGACTCCATCGGTTCGAGAACGACCGATATATCCGAGGCGCCTCGCAACAGCAACAACCACATAAGTCAAACTCGTCAGGGCGTGTAAAACCACTGACGCCACTTTTTAGCTAGAAGGAAACGCATGCCCTCCCTGAGGTCCGTCTCCCGTTTTTGATTCATACCGGGTGTGAAACTCGCGAAGTAAACGTTACACAAAGCTACGCCACAAAGGCCGTGCTTTGATCATCACCACAAGACTTTGCTTTTCAACAGAAGCCTCGATCAATTGCCACTTAGGCATGCCACACAGGCAATTCACTCCATGCGTTTGATATCCATCAATATATAACCCCTGAGCTCGTACGTCTCAGAGAAGGGCGTTAAGCAAGAGAATAAATTCTCCGCCGCCAAACAGATATATATTTAATAGAGATCAATCACACAGACTAAAATCCAATGTCAGACACACAGTCCATTTACAAGTCCGTTCTGGGTCTGAACGAAACCGGAGGCACCTAGTACCCCGCATATCCATCGATCTCCAAGTACGTCTGGACGATCACCAACTATTTCCATCTTCTTGGGTGTACAGCCCAATCAAGATCACCAGTAATCACCCAATCGACGTGAAGACTTCCGGTCTTCGACCATCGTCTTCATCTTCGACACCACGTCGAATCAGTTATTCAGAATGGGATAAACCCGGTCTTTCTGAATAACTCGCGTATATATTATAAAAGTGTTACACAAACACAACATACGCCTCATTCCAATTCAGAATATTCTTTTATTCAAATATTCCTATACTTTGGGAAAAGTTCCCATTAATTTTATCCAAGATAAATTCTTTAAATTTATTCTTTAATCTCCTTTGAATATCGATTCAAACTAGTCGGGATTAGCGAACCACACCGAAGTAATCATTTATTTTATTTCCCAATCCCAACCTATTCATCCCATGAAGTAAAACTGGTAATACTTCATATCTAACACCACAGTGTTATCGGTAAATTCAATTACCATTTCACGTTCAAATCTAATTAAAGATTTAACCATCGCCTGGAGCAAAACTGGTGATACTCCATTTTCGATCATTTCAATCTAATTAAAGATCCATTAAAACTCCACTTAGTTTTAATCTTTAACTGGGTTAAAGAATCAGTGTCATTTAAAACACGGTTCACGATAAACCCAAAATCACATTCATTAATTATCGGGTTAAAGAACGAGTGTTATTTAAAACACTGTTCACGATAAACCCAAAAATCAATATCAATTCAATTCCAATTAAATCTCATTTAATTGGTACACTTCATTAAATCCAAATAAAAAGATTTAACCTTTTCTCAACTGGGTTCAAGAACAGTGTTAGTGAAGACACCACTCACGACAAACCCAAATCACATTCGATATTCAATACAAGGCTCTGAATAGAAAATATATCGGCTTATATTCAATATCGAATTCTACGACTAACAAATGTCGTATTGGAAATAACGATATAAATATATATCTTTCAAATTTCCATAACAACATCTGTATAATCACGAATTCCAACATCGAAATATTCCGAAGACAATTTCGATTCAAATCCACTCCAATGCAATCATTGGATATTCTGGTTATTTTCAAAACCATTTCAAATTCAATTTATTTATTTAAAAATAAATAGAATTATAATTCTAGTTCAAAACTAGTTCATTTCGATAAAAATCTATTTTTATCTTTTCAAATATGGAGTTTTTCATCCCGATTCTTTCTAAATCATTTCTTATGATTTTACACAAATTATTACTATTTTTAATAATTTTATCAAGGCCCGTACAGTCGATTTCCATCAATGGCCATCGAACTGCACTTACAGCGACCTTTTTCAAATTTGATTTGGACATAATTCCAAATCCAACCGTTAGATTTCAAATTTCTAATATTCGTTAGAAAGCTCTTTTCGATACGAACCCAACGGTTCCGGTTTCAGGAGAATCCGACGGTCGGATCTCCCGTAATGTCCGTTTGAAATGAATGGTCGAAATTCACGAACTGCCGCGGCGCGGCGCGTTCTATTCAGGCCATTATATTATATATATAATATATATAATATATATTTCGTCGATTTCTATTTAAAACGAATTGTATAAATAGTTTAATATTCGTTTCAAAAGCAATCTCAACTTCCATTTCAATTCAAATCAAAATTGAATTCTTCTTTATAAATTCGTTTTAAAATTCATTTCCATTCAATTCAAATTTCAATTCAATTTGAATTCATTTCAATTCGCTTTCAATTCAATTTGAATTCGTTTTCAATTCAATTCATTTCGAAATCGTTTTCAATTCAATTCATTTCGAAATCGTTTTCAATTCAATTCATTTCGAAATCCTTTTCAATTCAATTCATTTCGAAATCGTTTTCAATTCAATTCATTTCGAAATCGTTTTCAATTCAATTCATTTCGAAATCGTTTTCAATTCAATTCATTTCGAAATCGTTTTCAATTCAATTCATTTTGAAATCGTTTTCAATTCAATTCATTTCGAAATCGTTTTCAATTCAATTCATTTCGAAATCGTTATAAATATCGTTCACGTCAAAATGGCGTCAATCTAATCAACACGGCTTCATATCTGATATTTTCAAATATTCCATTTCGAATATTTCTATTTCAAATATTTCTATTTTAAAACTGGAATGAGGCCCAATCAATTACCATATAAAGTTAATTATATGGATTTTTCATACAACACATGTATAATAGCATTGAAAAATAATCAACCATCAACCAAAGTGCACTACACTGTATAAGCATCAAATATATATATCTAACGCTTATAACAGCCTGTCAATCAATCGATCGACATATTTAATCAATCAGGATGAGTGAACTTCAAATTTCATCCCAACACCCGTGTGGGGTTTCAAACAATCAAACACAGATTTTATTTGTGCAGTTGGGCGATGTGTGAAATTTATCGTCCCAATCAATGTCCTTCAAATAGGTGTACATAAACAAACCGTCCGGTTTGTAAATGAATATTTATTTATTCACATTCACGTTAAAAATTATATTTTTAACGATCAAACTATTTTATTCAACCTATGAATTTTCTATTCAGTTCATTCTTTAAATAAAATGATATTTTTATTTTCTAACTTATTTTAGAAAATTTCGGCGGCATAACGGCACGATACTAGAAACGGGACGAGGCCTAGCCTTATCCCCGGTCTAGTGAAGGCCCACGCCATTCACACATCAATCAAAATCACCAAACAACCAAATTCAAATCAAATCATATAACTAATCTATGCAACCAAACAAACAAGTCCATGGTCTGTGGACGATTGTGTCGGGTGCTACTAAGCACCGTCTGCATCCTATTATATATATATATATAACTAGAAAATTTAAATTGAAAGGTGAGAAGTTCTCACCGATAGCTATCCAATATCTTCGTCATCTTCTTTGCCCGTAGCCACTACATATGTAAAAATCATATTTTTACTTCGCTATTCAATATATAAAAATCATATTTTTCTTTCGAAGTTCAACATATAAAAATCCTATTTTTATTTCGAAGTTCAACATATAAAAATCCTATTTTTATTTCGAAGTTCAACATATAAAAACCCTATTTTTATTTCGAAGTTCAATATATAAAAATCCTATTTTTATTTCGAAGTTCAACATATAAAAACCCTATTTTTATTTCGTTGCTATGTATATAAAAATCACATTTTTACTATGCTATACATTATATAAAAATCACATTTTTACTTTCTCTACATTATAAAGATTATATTTTTAATACTTTAAAAATATAAAAATCATATTTTTAATACTTTAAAAATATAAAAATCATATTTTTAATACTTTAAAAATATAAAAATCATATTTTTATATATGACACCTATACAAAACTGGTTTTATTAATCCCTTTTAAAACTTATTTTATATTAAATAAAGAAAGAAAAATAATAAAGACAATAAAAAAAACTTACAGTGTTTTCTAAGAGGGAGGGGGTTTCAGCAGTCGATTGGAAGGGCAGGGGGGGTGCTGCGTTCGTCGGGTTTCAGGAGGGCGGAGGGGAGCTCAGCTAGGGTTTTTGCGATGGGTGTTTGGGGCTTGCCTTGAGGGGATAAACGGCGGCGCTGGAGGAGGTTCGACGTGATGAGGAGACGGAGGCGATGGGTTGGATGCTCGACGCGGTGGGGGAGGACGGCGAACGGAGGTGGGCGGCGGTGGAGCCATCGCGATCTGGAGAGGCGCGGGTTTTTTTTTCTTTTTTTTTCTTTTTTTTTCCTGAACTGAATCGGGGGGGTATATAAGGGAGAAGTTATGTTTTTATTTAATTATATATTTAATTTAATTTATTTTTTTATTATTTAAAAAAAAAGATAACTTTTTATTTCGATTTCGAAACGAGGCCCACCGCCTGCCGTCCCTAGCTAATTACCCCCATTCCGAACACAATGGGATATGTATCGTAGGCTGGTTCGATCATTTTGATCAGTTTCCGCTGAATTTACATTTAAATCACTATATTGAATTTTAAACGTACATTTCAAATTACCGGGGTCACATACTAACTAGAAAAATTCCAGAAAAATATTTTCTAGCTTCGTATTGACGATACGGTCCTAACAAAACTAGTTTCGTCAAATTCTGAGACCGTTTGAAAAATGGCCAATTTCCAGTCGATTAAAATCAACTGGAACTGGTCAAACGCGTTTTCCTTTGCCACGCTCACAAACTGATTCAGAAAATTATGAAATTTGGAATGTAGCAATAACTTTACATCACGGACCCAACAAAAGTGGTTTCGTCGAAATCCGAGGTCGTTTGCAAAATTGCTATTTTTAAGGGCCTTATATATATAAAAATATATATAAATTCCACAGCGACTATTTCTAATTTTAAACTGGACATATCTTATCATTTCTAAGATGAAATCTCAGTTTGTTAACTTCGTTACAAAGATATAGTTATACAGATTCAAATATTTCTTGTTTCGTTCAATTCTGACTTATATTGAATTCTGTATATTCATTTGAAATTAGAAATCGAATTTTCGAACTACCGCGCCATTTTCAATTCCTTTTATAATTATATATAATTATTATATATTCTAACGACGACGTATATAATATATACGTTCTAATTATATTCAAAATAAATTTCTCGTCGATATTATTTAAAATAATTCATTTTAAATATCCAAATTCGCTAAAATTGCCAAAATAAAAATTTTAAACTGGCCCAGATTTTCCGAGTTATTACAAAAGATGTTTGTAAATGGATTTGAATTGAATATATGAAAATTTTAAAATCCTGGGAGATTTTAAATTGTTTTACAAGCATTGGGAATGGTATTTTGAATTATATTCAAAATAGAAGTGTTTAGAAATGGTTTTGAAAAGTGATATAGTATTGAACTCACTTCAATAGCTGGGAAATAACCCTGATGATGAATCGCGACATCATCAGTGTTCATTTTCGAGTTTGTAAGTGACGGATTACTACCAAAGATATTGATTTCGAATTGTTTTGGGAAAATGAGTTGTTTTGAATCCTGAAAAGGGAAGTTGATTTTTGATATGGTAAACTGTTTAAAACTCCCAGGAAAGACTGTTTGAATTAAAAACAAATTTTACAGAAATTTGTGAAAGAAAATTGGAATTAAAAATAAAGCCAGTTAAGTGGTAACTGAATTGGATTAAAATGATATCAAGTAAGTTGGATTGATAAGAATTTGGAATCAAGGATAATACTTGAATTTGAAATGAAGTTTGGCTCGGATAAAACCAAACGATTGAGTTGAAAATGGAATTTGGCTTAGTTAAAAGCGAATGGTTGTATTGAGATAAAAGTGATGGGAGTTTGACCGGAAGGACTTTGGTATATGCTAAATTGGTAGCAGGTGTAATGGACATAGTGATATGCCCGACAAAAAGGTACAAGTTTATATTTGGTATAAGCATGAGATTTATGTACCGAAATGGGCAAGCCGCTTGGCTGTTTGATTTTCTTTTGGGTTGGAGATGGCCCAGAGTGGCGAGTTGGAGTTTGACCTATTGACCAGTACAAAGGAGGTGTTGGCGAAATTTTTCAGAAATTTCGGGTGTTAGAAAATATTCAGGATTTTTGAAAATATTTGTTAATAGAATTAAATTAATAATTTAATTGAAATTAAATTAGTCAAGGGAAACTGAAGTTGAGAAGTGAACAATATAGTTTAGCCAGTCGATAGGGTTTGTTTTCTACCTTAGCAATTTCGAGGACGAAATTATTTTAAGAGGGGAAGAATGTAATGACCCGCATTTTTCAGCGATATAATAATTAATCTATTTAATTATTTAAATAGTGGTTTAGAGAATTTAATGGTCGTTTAATTAAATAACTTGGAATATTTAATTAATATAAATAATTAAATAATATATTTAATTCTGGAATAATCAGAAATTGGCTGAATTGACAATATAATGTGAACTAGGCAATTTAAAATATTTAATTCAGTTTAGAATTTGAATTAGAATAACATATATATATTTAAATAATGCTAGTCGAACGTATAATTTATATTATAATTAAAATCGAGCTTGAAATGGCGCTGCAGTTCGCAATTTGGCGATTCGAACTTTAAACGAATATACAGAAGTCGTTTTAAATCGGATTTCTGTGAAACAAGAAACGTTCAGAGCTGGTGAAGTATATTTTTCTAATGGAGGAGAAAAATCGAGATTTTCGTCATGTAAACTGTGAGTTATGTCAAAATCAAATTTCCAGAAAAACGCTATGGAATTCCTTTAGAATTTGTAACGCTTTATTTACATTATAAAAGAGTTTTCAATATAATTAAATATTGGTATCGAATCTGGGCAAATCCTCTTAGGCGTAGGTATACTTTAATTTTTAGAATTTTACTGTAATTTTTAATTAATTTAATACGCAACTTTTTATTTGGAGTATTTTACACCCTATATCAGTATTTTGGGGTTTCAAAATATGAGTTAACCTACCGATATTATTATATTTTTGGGATCCTAGCACATTTCTCGTTATGATGGTATTTTTAGTTCTGTCGGTAGTAGTTCGTACGAGAACATGATTGTGTACAAAGGGGTACATAACTTTACAAAATAAAAAGGAGAAAACAAACAAACATATACAAGTTTCCCAACGTACACAAGTTTCCCACGTTGTTTGTGTACGTGCTCCACATATTATTTAAATACTTAGTATTTAAGTTCCTTAGCAGCTTACACTTCCGCTAGATGCTGAATCTACCCTATCCTTTATGAGTGGTCAAACCTATACCACGTTCTACTCCTTACCCACGAAGGTTCCCTCTTTATAAATAACATCAAAGTCTTCTTTTCTTCGTTTGCTTCGGGAAGGAAATGCCTGAAGCTTCATGGCGTCTCCATTCGAAAACTGTGAGATATGCATCTATATGTGTAAATAAAATAAAATCTCTCTACCTAGACTTGGTGCGTGAAGGAGTGAGTAAAGAAGAAGAGAGAGACTTGTGTGTTCGTACGTAAGAATAGGAGCATGGGACTGGGGCAACTATTCTCGTGGAGGAAGGATAGTATGTGCGGCAACGCATGGGGCAAAACAATGGTCCATGAAAACAAGTGTGAGCACAAAGAAAAGGAAAGGGAATAAGTGTGGTGTTGGCAGACACAGACGGTGGCAATATGGTGCGTACGTTTGTATTGGTGGATTGTATGGCAAAAGAGTTCGACTGTTTTCACCATGGTAGGGTGCGTGAGCCTGGGGGCTGCGTTGTGAAGGGAAATGGCACGAGGATTACAAAGTTGGGGTGGTGAAAAGGTGTAACAACCCGGAAATGCGAGCCAGTTTAAAATTTTTATTTGGCAATTTTAGCGAAGTTTGAACATTTAAAATGAATTATTTTGAATAATATCGGCGGAAAATTTATTTTGAATAGAATTATAACGTATATATTATATACATCGTCGTTAGAATATAAAGAATTATATATAATTATAAAAGGGATTGAAAATGGCGCGGTAGTTCGATAATTCGATTTCAAACTTCAATTGAATGTACCGGGTGCAAAATAAACCGGATTTTAGTGAAACCAAAAGTAATAGGATCTAATTGAGGATATCTTTCCAACGAATCTGAAAAATCAAAATTTCATAGCGGGAATCAAAAGATATGTCCAGTTGAAAATTCTGAATAGTCGCTATGGAATTCAGGCCCTTAAAAATGGAAATTTTGCAAATGACCTCGGATTTCGACGAAACCACTTTTGTTGGATCCGTGATGTCAAGTTATTGCTAGATTCCAATTTTCATAATTTTTGAATTCAATATGTGAGCGTGGCAAAGGAAAACGCGTTTGACCAATTTCAGTTGATTTTAATCGACGGGAAAATGGCCATTTTTCCAACGGTCTCAGAATTCGACGAAATAAGTTTTGTTAGGACCGTATCGTCAATACGAAGCTAGAAAATATTTTTTGGGAATTTTTAGAGTTAGTATGTGACCCCAGTAAATAGAAATGCGCGTTCAAATTCAATATATAGAGTTATATGTTGATTTTGACGAAAACTGATCGAGACAGTCGAATCAGCTTACGATACGTATCCCATTGTGATGGGAATGGGGGTAATTAGCTATGGACGACAGGCGGTGGGCCTCGTTTAATTCCTCTGCCCCCCCCCCCCCGTTCTTCATTCGATCAACGGATAAAGAAAAAAAAGGAAGAAGAGGGGGAGGAGCGTCGTCGCTCCTCCCATCGGAGCGCCACCGCGCCTCCGGAGGCCGACCTCACCCACATCGCGCCGCCCCCTTCTCCTCCTTCCACCCCTTCTTCTACTCGATGCGGACCCCCTCTCCAATCCACGAGACCACCGCCCAAACCCTTTAGCCGCGCCTCAGGCTAACGCCGCCCGCACCACTTCCTCCTCCTCCCTGGCACCACCGCCGCCCTAGCTTCTTCCCCTTCTCTCTAAAAAAAAGAAAAAAGATAAAAACCCGTGCCCCCACTAAAACCGAGCCACCACCGGAATCGCACCCACAACGCCACCGTGACCCATGGCCGACCACCCCATCGTTGGTACCACCTTCCCTAGCCCTACATCGGTTAAAGATTTGATTTTTAACAGTGGTGAGGTGAGTTTTTATTTTATATTTACATTTATTTTTCAGTTTTAATGTAAATAATATTGTTTTCGTATATGATTTTTAAGCTAAAGAAAGATATGAACTTTATAAAATAAAAAGGTAGGATTTTTAATATCGCATTAAAGATTTGATTTTTATTAAACAAAGGGTTTGATTTTCAAAAAAAAAAAGAGACTTGATTTTCATAAAATAAAAAGATGAGATTACTACAAAGAAAAATATAATTTTTGTATGAAAAGTTAGAATAGAAAAATATAATTTTTATACTAGTGGCATATTAAAAATATGATTTTTATATTATAGAAGGAGTAAAAATATAATCTTTATATTTGAAAAGGCGAAATCTTTATAAATAAAAATTAAATCTTTATATTTGAAAAGGGGAAATCTTTATTTAGAGAATAGCGTGATAAAAATATAATTTTTATCTATATAGCACCGATGTAAAAATAGAATTTTTATCTCTATAGTAGCAATATAAAAATAGAATTTTTATCCATATAGAGTGATAATAAAAAAAATGTGATTTTTATATACATAGCAACAATATAAAAATGTGATTTTTATATATGTAGTGGCTATGGGCAACGAAAGTGACAAAAGGCGAGAACAGTGAAGATTTCCTACATTAGAAGTGTCGTGGAGTTGGATTAGCTTTGGTGATAACTTCTCACTCTAAATTTCTTTTTTTTAGTTATATATATATATACTAGGATGCAGACGGTGTTTAGTAGCACCCGACACCAATGTCTACAGACCATGGACTTGTTTGTTTGGTTGCATAGATTAGTTAGATTATTTGATTTGAAGTTGGTTGTTTGGTGAATTGAAATCGAATTGATTGATATGTGTATGGCGTGGGCCATCACTAGACCGGGGATAAGGCTAGGCCTTGTCCCGTTTCTAGTATCGTGCCGTTATGCCGCCGAAATTTTCTAAAATAAGTTAGAAGAACAAAGATATCATTTTATTTAATAAATGAACCGAATAGAATATTCATAGGTTGAATAAAATAATTTGGTCGTTAAAAACATAATTTTTAACGTGAACGTGAATAAATAAATATTCATTTACAAACCGAACGGTTTGTTTATGTACACCTATTTGAAGGACTTTGATTGGGACGATAAATTTTACACATCGCCCAACTGCACAAATAAAATCTGTGTTTGATTGTTTGAAACCCCACACGGGTATTGGGATAAAATACGGCATACACTAATCCCAATAATTAGTTGTATGTCGATCGATTGACAGACTGTTATAAGCGTTATATATTTATATTTGATGCTTATACAGTGTAGTGCACTTTGGATGATGGTTGATTATTTAGCGTTGCTATTATATACATGTGTTGTATGGAATCCATATAATTAACTTTATATGGTAATTGATTGGGCCTCATTCCAATTTAGAAAATAATGAATATTATAAAATAAAGGTTCATGTGTTGACCGTACTCATCCGTTGAGATTAGTCATGTGTTGAACGAAATATTTTAACAATAAAATTTACATCTTTGTATTATAAAATAAAGGTTCATGTGTTGACCGTACTCATCCGTTGAGATTAGTCATGTGTTGAACGAAATATTTTAGTAATAAAATTTACATCTTTATCATATATAAAATTAGAAATTAGCTGGAAAATAGATGAGATGAGTGGTCTCCTGGATATTGATTTGATGTTGGTTTCGGCCTTCGGGGTTAATATTTAGGGAATCGTTCTCTTACTAATTTACGGTTGGAGTCTGATTTAAATCAAACGATAGATACCATAATTTTTATAAAATATATTAAATAACAAAAATAGTCACACGTGGACAGTACTCATTCGTTGAGATTAGTCATGTGTTGACAAAAATATAGATTCATGTATTGAATAGAATAAATATTCATTTGTTGAATAGAATAACGGAATTATTGAAATATATAAAACCGTGTTGATTAGGGATGCGCTATTTTGACGCAAACGATATTTATATCGATTATATTCGAATTTGAATTGAATTGAATAGAAAACGAATTCGAATTGAATTGAATATAAAACGAACTCGAATTGAATTGAATATAAAACGAATTCGAATTGAATATAAAACGAACTCGAATTGAAATGAATTTAAAACGAATTTATAAGGAAAATTTCAATTTTGATTTGAATTGTAAATGGAAGTTGAAATGTTTTTGAAACGAATTTAGAACGATTTATAAAATTCGTTTTAAATAGAAATCGACGAAATATATATTATATATATAATATAATGGCCAGAATAGAACGCGCCGCGCCTCGGCAGTTCGTGAATTTCGACCATTGATTTCGAATGGACATTACGGGAGATCCGACCGTCGGATTCTCCTAAAACTGGAACCGTTGGGTTCGTATCGAAAAGAGCTTTCTAACGAATATTGGAAATTTGAAATCTAACGGTTGGATTTGGAGATACATCCAAATCAATTTCAGAAAAGGTCACCGTAAGTGCAGTTCGATGGTCGTTGATGGAAATCGACTGTACGGGCCTTGATAAAATTATTAAAAATAGTAATAATTTGTGTAAAATCATAAGAAATGATTTGGGAAAAATTGGGATGAAAAACTCCATATTTGAAAAGATAAAAATAGATTTTTATCGAAATGAACTAGTTTTGAACTAAAATTAAAACCCATTTATTTTTAAATAAATAAATTGGATTTGAAATGGGTTTTAAATAGAATTGATTTGTGGGTTTATCGTGAAGGGTGTTTTAAATAACACTTGTTCTTTAACCCGATAATAAATAGAATGTGATTTGGGTTTATCGTGAACTGTGTCTTAAATGACATTAGTTCTTTAACCCAGTAAAGGGAGTTTTAATGAATCTGCAATTAGATTGAAATGTGAATTGATAATTTAAATTATCAAATTTGGAAAATGAGCGAGGATGGAGTATCACCGTTTTTGCTCCAAGCGATAGTTAAATCTTTAATTAGATTTGAACGCGAAATGGTGATTAATTTTACCGATAACACCGTGGTGTTAGATATGGAGTATTACCAGTTTTGCTTCATGGGATGAATAGGTTGGGGTTGGGAAATAAAATAAATAATTACTTCGGTGTAGTTCGCTAATCTCGACTAGTTTGGAAAACCATAATTTTGTTTGAAATGACGTCCAAAGGAAGATTAAAGAATAAATTTAAAAAAAAAAATCTTTGATAAAATTAATGGGAATCTTTCCCTAAGAATGTGAAATTTAGAAACTAGCTGTAGGTTAGTTAAGAAGAACGGTTTCCTGGGTATTGATCTGATGTTGGCTTCGGCCTTCGGGGTTAATATTTGGGGAATTGCTCTCTTACTGATTTACGGTTAGTGACTAATGAATTGGAATGAGGCGTATGTTGTGTTTGTGTAACATTTGTTTTTAATATACGCGGGTTGTTCGGAAAGGCCGGGTTTATACCCATTCTGAATAACCGATTCGACGATAAGTCGAAGATGATGACGGTGGTCGAAGACCAGAAGTCTTCACATCGTTTGGATAATTACTGATGATCCTGACTGGGCTGTACACCCAAGAGGATGGAAATAGTTGGTGGTTGTCCAGACGTACTTGGAGATCGATGGATATACGAGGAAAGTGCCTCCGGTTTCGTTCAGACCCAGAACGAACTTGTAAATGGATTGTGTGTCTGACATTGGATTTTATTCCGTGTTGATTGATTTCTGTTAAATATATATCTGTTTGGCGGCGGAGAATTTATTCTCTTGCTTAACGCCCTTCTCTGAGACGTACGAGCTTAGAGGTTATATATCGATAGATATCAATCGCATGGCATGAATTGCCTGTGTGGCATGCTGAGTTGCATGGATCAAGGCTTCTGTTGAAAAGAAAAGTCTTGTGGTTGATGATCAAAGCACGGCCTACGTGGCAGCTTTGCGTATAACGCGAATTCGCGAGCCTCACACCTCGGTATGAGTTAAAAACGGGATAAGGACTGCAGGGAGAGCACGACGTTTCTTTCTAGCTTTGGTGGTGTCAGTGACTTACCAGCCCTGACATTTATATACTTTTCACCTATGTGGTTGTTGGATGAGGCGCCTCGATTTTAGGTCTGTAAGGACCGAGAAACGTGTGTTTAGGAATTGCCAATCCTCAAACGTAAGAGAGGACCGACCCTGAAGCATCCAGGGGTTACCCAGAGTGTGTAGTCCCGAGGCATTTGCTAGAGTGTCTCGAAGCGGAGAGGAGCTTGCCCCTTGCCTCGACTCATGACGGAAATCCAATTTCCAATAAGAGATATTTCGGTTTTATTTATAGAGCCTAGTATGGCGACATAGTGGGATGGGGAACTTATGCCGTCTATGATTTATATTTATGATTGAAATTGTTTTGACACTATACACCTATAATAGTATCAAATGATTTGTTTTTAAACGTATCAAGCATGTTTGGCTATTATAAGGGAAAACCCTATCCTCCGGCTTGCGTTGCATTGTGTGATGGGACCTGGGTCTTATAATAGCTTCATTTTTTGAAAAATCATTGCGTTGTCTCTTCTATGCACTGCTATTCTTGGGAGGAAACCCGTTCCGTGTTATACGGCATGGTCCCTTGAATTACTCTCTTCCAAAGTAAAGTTTAAATAACTGTTTTAGTTCTCACACCAGTCACATGACTGACCTGGAGTTTATTGTTATAACCTAAACTCTGGGTGCCCCTATTTTCGACACGGACAACTAGTAGTTTTGGTTTTGCAGATTTATATTCACAGAATCCTGATTTACAGCTGGGATGATATCCGGAAAGCTCTGTATCCGTATATCACCTTCAGTTGTGCTTTGTATTATTTTCCGCTGCTATGTAATTTATTGTAATCTCTGATATTTATCGAATGTATATTTATTCATACTCTGTATATTCTTGTATCTGATGGAATTGTTGTAATAACAATGAAATGTTCTTCCGTCTGCGTTGTTTTGTGTGTTGTTCTCAAAGTATCCGCTCTTTCCTTCATGGGGAAGTTACGGGTTCTTACAGTTGGTATCAGAGCTTTGGTTTACAGAGCTCAAGAACAAGTCACATTAGAACCAAACGAAAGTATTCATCAGATATTGGATTAGTAATATCCAATTAGAATGACTCGTTAGAGATAGGATCAGTAGTATCCTAGAACGAGTGTGAAGAGTATAATTTTCAAATGAAAACAATTTTGTTTTGAAATTTAAATCGTTTTACACGTATTTGAATAATTTATTTATAATGATTTGGACAATCTAGTATATAAAGGTTTTGCATATACGCATCATGAACGTATATTCGAAGTTTTAATATACTGGATAAATATAGAATCACATTCTAGACACCCGGGGATAATTCTGATGATGTGGCCACATCATCAGTATTTATGTTCGTATTTCGAAGGTGTGATATCTATATATTTCCATTATACTGGTGTGAGAACCAAAACTAGATAGATTTATTTGTTGTGATTTGGCATCAAAACATTATTTTTGCCTATATATCAAAATTATGAATTTGAAACTCTAATTCACTAACTGATTGATGTTTGTGTTGTTTGTCTATTTGTTTGATAATTTTGAACCATTTAGCCTAATTGTGCCAAATATTGAATTGCATTGAAAATTGGTCGCATTTGCTTGCATATACATGTACTTACATTGAACAGGTCATAGCAAGGAGGCTAGAGCAGAAGAATAAAATTTGTTTGCCCGACAAATAGGTACATGTTTACTATAATTTACTGTTTTGTTTGGGTGATGATGATTTTATGAGCCGATTGGCTAGCCGCTTGGCTTTTTCTTTTTCTTTTTTGAGATCAGAGGGCCTGTATGGCAATTTCGGGATTTTCCCGGTGCTCCCGGTGCAGGGGAGGTTATGGCGAAATTTTTCGAAAATTTAGGGTGTTAGCCAAATTTTTGAAAAATTTGAAAAGTTCTTAGAAACTGAAAAGTTGAAGAACTTAAGCCGTAGTCAAAATAATGGAAGCTGAGTTGATTTGTTAAACAACTTTCTGCTTCGTTCCTTTTCGGCTTCCATTGTTATGTTCCTTTTCGGCCTTTGATTTAGAGAAGATTAGAATATCATCAATAAAAACTAGAACAAATATATTCAATTAAATCACACATTGAACTGATTAGAAAATAGTTAGAAATATATACTTGGGCATTATATATGTTTGAATAGGAAATTGGATAGCTGTTGAGTAAAGATTTTATTTGCGTGCCCGACAAATAGCTAAACCTTAATGAGTTGGATGCGAAATATTATTATATCAACTCCTGTGAATGCCATTGGATGCGGAGTGCTGGTTATTCTGTGTGAAATAATAAACATCGCCATAGGATAGCAACAATTAATTTTGAACTACATTACATGGCATACTTCTAGAAGATATGCATACTTCATCATATACCACATAAGCATTTGGACCTTGTGTGACGAGGTGGCAGATTTACCATACGAGCGAGAGGCTTGTATGGCGATGACTATATTTTACAGGTTGAACTGATGACTGATATGGAATATTTAAATTGTAACGATAAAATTGCCAGATTAATAAAAACCCCACACGGGTCTAGAGTTGACAATAAACACGTCTCTCTAGTTATTAGATACGGCACATGGACTATTTATTTCCCACACGGGACGAGGTGACGAGGATTTATCCTCTGGAGCATTTAAAATACACACTCCCTCAGGCTTTGACAGGGTGACGAGAATTTATTCTCTGGAGTTATTATCAATACACGCTCCCCTGTAAACACCAGAACATATCACTATAAATATGTGTATGCTTATTAGGATTTATTGGGTACCTAATACGGCCCAATAAATTTCCAAACCTCTCCCCGTACAAAGGAGGTTATGGCGAAATTTTTCAAAAATTCCGGGTGTTAGCCAAATTTTTGAAGAATTTGAAAATTCTCAGAAACTGAAAAGTTGGAGAATGGAAGACAGATCGAACGTAGAGTTGATTAATCAAACCACTTTCGACTTTGTTCCTTTTCGGGGACGAAAAGTTTTAAGTGGGGGAGATTGTAACAACCCGGAAATGCGAGCTAGTTTAAAATTTTTATTTTGGCAATTTTAGCGAAGTTTGAACATTTAAAATGAATTATTTTAAATAATATCGACGGAAAATTTATTTTGAATAGAATTATAACGTATATATTATATACGTCGTCGTTAGAATATAAAGAATTATATATAATTATAAAAGGGATTGAAAATGGCGCGGTAGTTCGATAATTCGATTTCAAACTTCAATTGAATGTACTGGGTGCAAAATAAACCGGATTTTATTGAAACCAAAAGTAATAGGATCTAATTGAGGATATCTTTCCAATGAATCCGAAAAATCAAAATTTCATAGCGGGAATCAAAAGATATGTCTAGTTGAAAATTCTGAATAGTCGCTATGGAATTCAGGCCCTTAAAAATGGAAATTTTGCAAACGACCTCGGATTTCGACGAAACCACTTTTGTTGGATCCGTGATGTCAAGTTATTGCTATTGTAACAACCCGGAAATGCGAGCTAGTTTAAAATTTTTATTTTGGCAATTTTAGCGAATTTTGATTATTTAAAATGAATTATTTTAAATAATATCAACGAAAAATTTATTTTGAATAGAATTCGAACGTATATATTATATACGTCGTCGTTAGAATATAATAATTATATACAAATATAAATAGAATTGAAAATGGCGCGGTAGTTCAATAATTCGATTTCAAACTTCAATTGAATGTTCCGGGTGCAAAACAATCCGGATTTTAGTGAAACCAAAAACATTAGGATCTAATTGAGAATATCTTTCCAACGAATCCGAAAAATCGAAATTTCATAGCGGGGATCAAAAGATATGTCAGTTGAAAATTCTGAATAGTCGCTCTGGAATTCAGGCCCTTAAAAATAGCCATTTTGCAAACAACCTCGGATTTCGACGAAACCACTTTTGTTGGGTCCGTGATGTAAAATTATTGCTACATTCCAAATTTCATAATTTTTCGAATCAATATGTGAGCGTTGCATAAGAAAACGTGTTTGACCAGTTTCAGTTGATTTTAATCGACTGGAAAATGGCCATTTTTCCAACGGTCTCAGAATTCCACGAAACTAGTTTTGTTAGGACCGTATCGTCAATACGAAGCTAGAAAATATTTTTCGGGAATTTTTAGAGTTCGTATGTGACCCCGGTAAATTGAAATGCGTGTTCAAATTCAATATATAGAGTTATATGTTGATTTTGACGAAAACTGATCGAAACGATCGAATCAGCTTGCGATACATATCCCATTGTGTTCGGAAAGGGGGTAATTAGCTATGGATGACAGGCGGTGGGCCTCGTTTAGAGGTCGTATGAAAAAGTCAATTTTTTGTAAGTTAAATAATTAAAATAATTAAAAACACTCTCTCCTCTCCTTACTTCCTCTTAGCCCCCCCCCCCCCCCCCGTTTTCTTCAAATCAGAAATCAAAACGAGAAAAAAAATAAAAAAAAAGGAGAGAAGAGGGGATCGCGACCCCCCCGATGAGCTCGTCGCCGCCCCAGGTGGGGCGCCACCACCTGTCGCCGCCTCCCTCTCCTCTTCTTCCTCCTCTTCCTTTCTTCTCTCTCCCCCTAGCACTCGAGCCCCCCCTAAAACCCACCGCAACCCACCTCTGGCCCGCCGCTGGCCCAGACCCCCGACGCCGCACCCGACTACCTCCGACCCTCCCCACCCCCGACGCCGTCTGTCAAAGCTCCTGTGACGCCTAGCAGCCCTCCTCCCCCTTTGAATACAATAAAAATGTGAGTTTTTACCTTTATTTACATTTATTTACTGTTTTAATTCGATTTTTACATATGTATAGCATGATGAAGATGGGGTTTTTATTGTATATATGTCAGGAAAAGATTAGATTTTTAAAATAGAAAAGATTAGATTTTTAAAATAGAAAAGATACGATTTTTAGCGGTGTAAAAATAGAATTTTTATATAAAGAATAACGATGTAAAAATGGAATTTTTATCTATATAGTAGCGATATAAAAATAGAATTTTTATCTATATAGTAGCGATATAAAAATAGAATTTTTATCTATATAGTAGCGATATAAAAATAGAATTTTTATCTATATAGTAGCGGTGTAAAAATAGAATTTTTATCTATATAGTAGCGATGTAAAAATAGAATTTTTATCTATATAGAGTGATTATAAAAATATGATTTTTTATATACATAGCAACAATATAAAAATGTGATTTTTATATATGTAGTGAAAGCGGGCAACGAAAGTGACAAAAGGCGAGAACGATGAAGATTTCTACATAGGAAGAGTCGTGGTATTGGATTAGCTATTGGTGAGAACTTCTCACTTTAAATTTATTTTTCTAGTTATATATATATACTAGGATGCAGACGGTGCTTAGCAGCACCCGACACCCGTCGTCCACAGACCATGGACGGCTTGTTTGTTTGATTGATGTGTTGTGAAAATTGTTTGTGATGTTGATGTGAAATAGATAATGAAATATATTCATGTGTTGAAATAAATTAATTATCGTTAAATATATAATTTTTGACGTGAATGTGAATAAATAAATATTTATAAACAAATCGGCCGATTTGTTTATATACACTGATTTGACTGATATTGATTGGGATGATAAATTTTACACATCGCCCAACTGCACAAATAATATTCAGTGTTTGTTGATTTGAAACCCCACACGGGTGTTAGGATGAAATTTGGCGTACACTAATCCCAATTATTTAATTGTATGTCGATCGATTGGTCGACAGGCTGTGTAAGCGTTAATTATTTATATTTGATGCTTATGCAGTTGTGTGGTGCACCTTGGATGATGGTTGATTGTTTATCGTTGCTATTATATACATGTGTTGTATGGAATCCATATAATTAACGTTATATGGTAATTGATAGGGCCTCATTCCAATCGGGAAAATAATGAATATTATAAAAGAAAATTCATGTGTCGAATATAAAAATAGTCGTGTGTTGACAGTGCTCATGTGTTGAGATTGGTCGTGTGTTGAAAGAAATATAGATTCACGTGTTGAATAGAATATATATTCATTTGTTGAATAGAATAACGAATTTATTGAAATATATAAAGCCGTGTTGATTAGAGTTGCGCTATTTTGACGTGAACGATATTTATATCGATTATATTCGTTTTTATAATGAATATTGAAAAGGAAGTGATTTCAAAATATAACGTTTTGAAAATATTATCATTTATATAGTAATGATAGGAAATATTCAATTTTGATTTGAAATTGAATACAGAGTTGAAATGGTTTTGAAAACGAATTTAAAACGATTTATAAAATACGTTTTAAAAGGAAATCGACGAAATATATAATATATATATATTATATATATAATGGCCTGAATAGAACGCGCCGCGCCGCGGCAGTTCGTGAATTTCGACCATTGACTTCGAATGGACAGTGCGGGAGATCCGACCGTCGGATTTTCCTAAAACTAGAACCGTTGAGTTCGTATCGAAAAGAGATTTCCAATGAATATTAGAAATTTGAAATCTAACGGTTGGATTTGGAATTATGTCCAAATCAAATTTGGAAAAAGTCGCTGTAAGTGCAGTTCGATGGCCGTTGATGGAAATCGACTGTACGGGCCTTGATAAAATTATTAAAAATATTGATAATTTGTGTAAAATCAAAAGATGTGAATTGGAAAGAACTGGGATAAAAACTCCACATTTGAAATGATAAAAATAGATTTTTGTCGAAGTGAACTAGTTTTGAACTAGAATTAAAATCAATTTATTTTTGAAATAAATAAATTGAATTTGAAAGTGATTTTAAAAATAATCAATATTCCCAATACGTGAATTGGACTGGAGTTGAATCGAAATTATCTTCGGAATATTTCGATGTTGGATTTCGTGACTATACAGATATTGTTAAGGGAATTTGAAAGATATATTTTATATCGTTATTTCCAATACGATATTTGTTGGTTTCAGGATTTGATATTGAATATAAGCTGGTATATTTTCTATTCAGAGCCTTGTATTTAATATCAAATGGTTTTTGGGTTTATCGTGAGCGGTGTTTTGAATAACACCTGTTCTTTAACCCGATTAATAATAGAGTGTGATTTTGGGTTTATCGTGAATCGTGTTTTAGATGACATTGGTTCTTTAACCCAGTTAAAGAAAAAATATTGATTTTTGAGAAGATTAAAACTGAGTGGAGTTTTAATGAATCTTTAATTAGATTGAAATGTGAATTGATAATTTAAATTATCAAATATGAAAGGTGATCGAGAATGGAGTACCACCAGTTTGGCTCCAAAGCGATAGTTAAATCTTCAATTAGATTTAAACGTGAAATGGTAATTAATTTTACCGATAATACTGTGGTGTTAGATATGGAGTATTACCAGTTTTGCTCCATGGGATGAATAGGTTGGGACTGGGAAATAAAATAAATGATTACTTCGGTGTGGTTCGCTAATCCCGACCAGTTTGAATTGATATCTAAAGGAAGAGTAAATAATAAGTTTAAAAGAATTTATCTTGGATAAAATTAATGGGAACCTTTCCCTAAGAATGTGATTTTGTGAATAAAAGAATATTCTGAATTGGAATGAGGCGTTTGTTGTGTTTGTGTAACATTTGTTTATCATATACGTGGGTTATTTAGAAAGGCCGGGTTTATACCCATTCTGAATAACCGATTCGACGTGATGTCGAAGATGAAGACGGTGGTTGAAGACCGGAAGTCTTCACATCGTTTGGGTGATTACTGATGATCTTGATTGGGCTGTACACCCAGGATGAGGGAAACAGTTGGTGATCCCCCAGACGTACTTGGAGATGGATGGATATGCGAGGAAAGTGCCTCCGGTTTCGTTCAGACCCAGAACGAACTTGTAAATGGATTGTGTGTCTGACATTGGATTTTATTCTGTGTTGATTGATCTCTATTAAATATACATCTGTTTGGCGGCGGAGAATTTATTCTCTTGCTTAACGCCCTTTTCTGAGACGTACGAGCTCAGAGGTTGTATATCGATGGACATCAGTCGCATGGAGTGAATTGCCAGTGTGGCACGCGTAAGTGCCAATTGATCAAGGCTTCTGTTGAAAAGCAAAGTCTTGGAGTTGATGATCAAAGCATGGTCTGTGTGACGTAGCTTTGTGTATAGCGTGAATTCGCGAGCCTCACACCTCGGTATGAGTCAAAAACGGGATAGTGACTGCAGGGAGAGCACGACGTTTCTTTCTAGCTAGGGTGGTGTCAGTGACCTACCAGCCCTGACATTTATATACTTTTCACCTGTGTGGTTGTTGGATACGAGGCGCCTCGGATATAGGTCTGTAAGGACCGGGAAACATGTGTTCAGGAATTTTCAATCCTCAAAAGTAAGAGAGGACCGGCCCTGAAGATCCAAGGATCATAGTGGGGTCCTGAGACATTTGCTAGAGTGTCTCGAACGCGGAGAGGAGCTTGCCCCTTGCCTCGACTCATGACGGAAATCCAATTTCCAATACGTGATATTGCGGTTTTAATTGTAGAACTAGTACGGCGACATGATAGATGGTACCCATGCCGCCTATGATTGATATTTATGATTTGAATTGTTTTGACTCTATACACTTATAATAGTATCAAATGATTTCTTTTAAACGTACCAAGCATGTTTGGCTATTATAAGGGAAAACCCTATCCTCCGGCTTGCGTTGCATTGTGTGATGGGACCTGGGTCTTATAATAGCTTCATTTTTCCAAAGAGCATTGCGCTGTTTTGTTATATGCACTAGTATTCTTGGGAGGAAACCCATTCCGTGTTATACGGCGTGGTCCCTTGAATTACTCTCTTTTAAAGTAAAGTTTTAAATAACTGTTTTAGTTCTCACACCAGTCCCATGACTGACCTGGAGTTTATTGTTTTAACCTAAACTCTGGGTTCCCCTATTTTCCACACGGGCAGCTAGTAGTTTTGGTTTTGTAGATTTATATTCACAGGATCCTGATTTACAGCTGGAACGATGCTCGGAAAGCTCTGTATCCGTGCATTACTTCTAGTTGTGCCTTTGTATTATTTTCCGCTGCGATGTATTTAAATGTAATTTAAATCTCTGATATTTGTTGAATGTAATTTATTCATTTATACTCTGTATATTCTTGTATCTGATGGAATTGTTGTAATAACAATAAAATGTTCCTCCGTCTGTGTTCGGATTTGTCTTGTCCTCAATGCAATCCGTGCTTTCCTTCACGGGGAAGTTCGGGTCGTGTCAGTTTGGTATCAGAGCTTTGGTTTACAGAGCTCGAGAACAAGACACATTAGAACCAAACGAAAGAATTCATCAGATATTGGATTAGTAATATCCAATTAGAATGACTCGTTAAAGATAGGATCAGTAGTATCCTAGAACGAGTGTGAAGAGTATGTTTTTTTAAATGAAACCAATTTTGTTTTGAAATTTAAATCATTTTATACGTATTTGATTATTTATTTATTTTGAATTTGGACAATCGAGTATATAAAGATTTCGCGTATACGCGTCATGAACGTATAGTCGAAGTTTTAATATACTGGATAGATATAGAATCACGCTCTAGTCGCCCGGAGATGATGTTGATAATGACCATGGCATCATCAATATTTATGTTCGTGTTTCGAAGGTGTGATTTCTATATATTTCCATTAGACTGGTGTGAGAACCAAAATATAGCTAGAATACATTGTTGTGAATTGGCATCAAAACATGATTTTTTGTATATGTATCAAAATTATGAATTTGAAACTCTAATTCACTAATTGATTGATGTTTGTGTTGTTTGTTTATTTGTTTGATAATTTTGAACCATTTAGCCTAATTGAATCAAATACTGAATTGTATTGAAAATTGGTCGCATATGCATGCATATACATGTACTTACATTGAACAGGTCATAGCAAGGAGGCTAGAGCAGAAAATAAAATTTGTTTGCCCGACAAATAGTTACATGTTTATCATAATTTACTGTTTTGTTTGGGTGATGATGATTTTACGAGCCGATTGGCTAGCCGCTTGGCTTTTTCTTTTTCTTTTTGAGATCAGAAGGCCTGTATGGCAATTTCGGGATTTTCCCGGTGCTCCCGGTGCTGGGGAGGTTATGGCGAAATTTTTCGAAAATTTAGGGTGTTGGCCAAATTTTTGAAAAATTTGAAAAGTTCTTAGAAACTGAAAAGTTGAAGAACTTAAGCCGTAGTCAAAATAATGGAAGTTGAGTTGATTTGTTAAACAACTTTCGGATTCGTTCCTTTTCGGCTTCCATTGTTATGTTCCTTTTCAGCCTTTGATTTAGAGAAGATTAGAATATCATCAATAAAAACCAGAACAAATTTATTCAATTAAATCACACATTGAACTGATTAGAAAATAGTTAGAAATATATACTTGTGCATTATATATGTTTGAACAGGAAATTGGATAGCTGTTGAGTAAAGATTTTATTTGCGTGCCCGACAAATAGGTAAACCTTAATGAGTTGGATGGCACTTTTATTATTATATCAACTCCTGTGAGTGCCATTGGATGCGGAGTGCTGGTTATTCTGTGTGAAATAATAAACATCGCCATAGGATAGCAACAATTAATTTTGAACTACATTACATGGCATACTTCTGGAAGATAGGCATACTTCATCATATACCACATAAGCATTTGGAGCTTGTGTGACGAGGTGTGTAACAACCCGAATTTTTTTTACAACGTGCTAAGACGAGAATCAAGGCAGAATTTAATTATAAAATCTGAATCAAGGGAAACGGGCTATGCCATTGCGTCCGTCTCGGAAAAATACGCGAAATAGGGTCCGAGTTTTCGAAAATCGGAGTCCGTATGACCAAGTTATGGCCCGTCAAAGTTTTCAGAAAATTTCAAGTTCAAAAACAGTTCAAATTTGAATTTAGATTTCAAATTCAGCCAAGCAGAAGAGGCGGGAAAAATTCCCACCACCCCCAAGTCGACTGGGGCGTCGACTTGGGAGTCGACACCCCCCAGGTGGTGTCGACTGCCCAGCCGACACCCCTGTCGACCTGGGTGGTCCGACCACTTGGGCCTGGGTGCACCTGACTTGTTTCTCAAGACATGTTTTATGGGCCTGTGACGGATTTTGAGGGTTCAGATCTATCCTAGGGTTAATCTAAAGGCCTAAACTAGTCCTAATCTCTATAAAAAGACCCCTAAGCCTACCCTAAACCCTCACAAATCATTCTTGCAACGAAGTGCTGCCCAAATCTACATTGATCATGGCCTCCATCCCCAAATTCAAGAGCTTGTGCTTGCAAACTAGATTCAAGACGAAGGTGCAAGCTTTCTACACCAAATCAAGGGTTTTGATCATCGTCTCAACATGGATTCTACGACAAGACGATTCATGCTCCTAAATCTCTAAGCCACGCTAAGTAAGTTCTAGCTACTTCTAGATCTAAACGGTAGTTTTAATGATGGCATGGAATAAAACGAGATTAAACTAAGTATGCTAGCCTATATGAACCTTGTCATGCCTCTTTTGCTTGAACCTATGACTTTTGGCTATGCTTAGCGACTAAATCATGTTATTCATGTTATGATTAACCTAGTTTATCTTGCAAGTTTGAATCTTTATCTATGGAATGCTAGCATGAACCTTTGGGAACCATTTGACTTGTGAAACATTGGCAAAGGTTTGACTTTGGGGCTTATGCATGTAAATGAACCCAAACCCCTTATGTTATCATGCATGTTTGTGGCCAAATTCCCTTATGATAATATGCATGTTTGTGGCCAAATTCCCTTATGATAATATGCATGTTTGTGGCCAAATTCCCTTATGATAATATGCATGTTTACGGCCAAATTCCCTTATGATACTATGCATGTTTGTGGCCAATCCCTTTTTGGGCATCGTGCATGTTTTGAGGCCAATATGTAGCATAGCATCCTTACTATGTTGACTCGCTTTTACTTGGGTTGGAAACACGATTTGGGGTAGGTTAGACGTGCGCGATTGTGACATGATAATTTGATATGGGATTTCATGAAAACATGGCACTCATGATACACCTAAATGTGGACATGACATGTGGGGTAAACATGGGACTTGAAACTAGGCACGTATGGGTTGTAAGTGTAATATGACACTAGACCAAACATGAAAGTGGCCAACTCAAGGTTGGGTTGAGTTTGTAGCATAAATCTACCCGGACCCGCCCGGCTTAACTAGTGGCTACAAACAATATGACCCAATGTGAGTAGTTGGTCATATAGCACTTAAAACCCGAGGTTAGACTAGGTTGTGGTGTAAATCTACCCGGACCCGCCCGGCTTAACTAGTAACCACAACAAAGTCTAATGTGAGAGGTTGGGGTGCATTAATCTAATTAATGCCACATGAAAAGGTTAAGTAATTTTGACTAATGACACTTAACCGATATGACACGAATGGGTAGGTTAAGTGGAACCGGACTTGATTTCTTAACGACACTTAATCAAACAAGACAATTAGGGGATGGGGTTAAGTAATTTACACTTAACTAATCCGACTTGGTAATTAGATAGGGTTAAGTAATCCATACCTAACTAATCTAAACACGGTAATTAGATGGGGTTAACTAATCTATACTTAACTAATCTAAACACGGTAATTAGATGGGGTTAACTAATCTATACTTAACTAATCTAAACACGGTAATTAGATGGGGTTAAGTAACCTACACTTAACTAATCTAAACGCGGCAATTAGACGAGGTTAAGTAACTTACACTTAACCAATCTAAACACGGTAATTCGATGGGGTTAAAGTTAAACACTTAACCAATCTAAACTTGGTAATTCAATGAGGTTAAGTGACTTACACTTAACCAATTATACATGATGATTTGATGAGGTTAAGCAACCATACTTAACCAATCTAATATGAGAACTTGATAGGGTTAAGTCACAAGACCGTTTAAATATACTTAACCATCGTAATACGATTAGTGGATGGGGTTGAACTAACCCACACTTAACCAATCCGACTCGATAATCTGATGGGGTTAAGATAATCTATGCTTAACCAATCTAACACGATAATCTGATAGGGTCAAGACAAACTAATACTTAACCAATTTGACTTGATAATTGAATAGGGTAAAGTCATGAGCTTCTTGGTATACTTAACCAACTTGTAGGGCTAAGTCTTGGGCTTAAATACTTATCCAATCTTGACATGATTCGTAGGCGGGTTAAGTCATGAACTGGAATGACAACACTTAACCCATTTGATTAAAACCCTAGTTCAGGGGACTAGGTGGAAAATCATAGTTAACAAGGATAACGGGAAGAGAAGCTAAGTGGTAAACCTTAGTTAAGGATAAATAAGTAATAATTCTTAGTCAAGGAAGTTGGACCAGTTCCTAAATAGAGGAGTAACCCGATTCGGTAGGTCGTCGCTTCAGCAAATATACGAGGTGGAGCAATATCTGATTTAGGTAAAGGCTCCAACGAACTGGGTGACGAAGCGGTAGCTTCGGGGAAACGTGAGGATACTCTTGGTATCCCTCTGTGAGGTTGCGGATGGTCCATGAAACCAGGGCTCACAGAGGTTAAGGTCTGCGGTAGGAGAACCAAGGGTATGCCTTGGTTGCTGTGCGAGCAACCTAAAGACTGGGGTGGATTAGCGTGGGGTCGGCGATATTTTCACGGTAGCCCTAGATAGCACATTCGTCGGCCACCTACCATCTTTAGTCAAATCGTGTACGTACAGAAAGGCAGAGAACACCCAACAAACCATACTTGCTATCTAGGTATGGGTGAGGTTGGCCGTCCGTAAAGAGGGCATCGATGGCTGTAGTATAGTTCTCATACATAACTTTTCTTGTTTTGCCTTTCAATAGTTGAGCGAGGGGTCACGTGGGACCATAGCCACGGATACAAAAACAGACCTTGATATATGCATCGGCAGATGACTTAAAACTCCCGACCGAGTTCCGTATTTCTTGATTTGCCCTGGCACGGAACTCGGATGGCACATTGAGATACATGTGCGTCTAGACATGGAAAACGATTCACGATTCATACGTGGGAGAAAAGGGCGCGGTTGACGGGTAGCATAATCCCTAGTAGCCCTAGGTGGCTAAAACCCAAACCGAGACACGAAAACGTTCATTAGGTAGCATAATCCCTAGCGGTCCTAAGTGGCATAAACCCTAGGTGAACACGCGATAGTTCATGGTAAGAAAACATAACCAGACCAAGGGTAGCAGTCCAAAACAACTTCAAGGATAAAATGGTACTACGTTGAGATGGTATAGATTTACATGGGAAGCCGTACGGCCTACGGCAAGGGACTGGACTTATACATGGAAAGAAACATACGAGTTGGGAAAACCTACATATGCTATATATATTAGGTTGACATGGACCATTACACGACATTGGGCAAGGGACATTCATAGTTAACACGTGACGTGGGTTGGGATACTAGTACGAGAGGGGCAGAGCAAATATACATGATAAATACCGTGGGATGTTATACATGATAGATACCTTGGGATAATATACTTGATAGAAACCTGACAATGTGATACCTTGATTTATCTTGACACCGTAGTTTATCATGATACCTTAGTTTATCTTGCTACAGTAGTTCATCCAGTTATCTTGGTTTAGCTTATCTATCTTGCCGTCATCCTTATGTTTACTTTCAGTTTATGCATGTCATGTTACCTTTACCTGTTTTTATACTGGAAGTAGATAGGACTTACCAGTCTTTATGACTGACCCCGTTTTCTTTCGCCTCTTTGTCTTCCGTTCCCCCCCCCCAGGTTTTTCAGGGAGGAAATGATGTTGTTTAGTTCGGACCTCTTATGCTTGAAGGTCATCATGTATAGCTTGGTCTTCTCTTGGCTATGGCTGCTTCACCGCTTTATTTTGGGAAATAATTTATGAAAAGGTTTTATGCTTCTTTACTATTGCAAGACAGGTTTTGATGTATTCTGATGTAAAAGGCTTTAGACCTTATTTTATAAGGAAATGAAATTTGTTTTACTTCCGCTGTTTTTATATATGTTCTGTCTTGTAATATTTCTGTGCATGTTTACCTCGATAATGCTTCACCAAACCTAGTGCATTCCCTTTGTGAGTGACCCTAGCGGAGGTGGGGTGTTACATTTGGTATCAGAGCAGAAGGTTACCAGACTGGGCAAAAGTTTTTAAAACCTTCTGAAAACTATTTGAGAAACCGTTTACAAAGAAGCATTTTTCAAGAAAAGTTTTTAAAGGCTATTCCCCCAAAAGCCATTAGCACTATCCTTTGTTTCCTTGATTGAATCTCTTTTCCTTTCTTTCCTCCATCTGTAGTCCCAGTAGTTTTAACTGCGACTAATCCTTGTCTAGCTACGTAAGTGTTTTCCCGTGTGATGGAGGAAGTTCTCGAGAGACCTGTTACCGAAGTTATAAGAAGGGTAAAGGACATGAGCTTAAGAATAAGCAACTTGTTGGCTTGATCCACAAAGGAAGATAAGGACAAGATTAGCGAGAGGACGATTGTATGCTCTCACTCCTAGCGTACCTAAGAGGGATGGTATCGTTTCTGTTAAGGGTTTAGCCTTTCTTTTCTATCATCCCGTCTAGACTTTGTTTTGATCATCGCAACATTTAAGTCTGCCTCGATAGTTAAGCCTCTGCACCTTAGTACTAGCATGGTAGAAGATCCCACTTTAGTCCCAAAATCTGATTGGAGAGTCGGTCCATTTATTCATGACTTGTTTGGAATTGAGAGTGTGAATGCCAAGAGTTGAGATTAGAAACAATGCTACTATTGTTGAGCTATGGATGGATTCTAGGGGTGAAGTGGTTATCCAGTAAGGGATGCCATTCTCGGTTTTGAAAGGAGGGTAGTTAAACTCTTAACCTGCCTTGGTAATACCCTCGAAGTCTCGTATAACCTTTTGGGTTTTGTCATGGTTAGTTACCTAGAATCTCTTGATGCATTTATCGGAAATCTCTGATCCGATCAAGTAACGTTCGCCAATAAGGCGGATGGTTCATCTCGCTTAAGCATGGGTTATAGGAATCACCCTAGTAAGTGCACGTGATAACATGGATTGGCATTGGTAAACGAGATCCAGAATTCACTAGTGAATTTTTGGAGAGCTTGCATGAGTACGCAGATATGTTTGAGCCGAGCATACTAGGGAAAGAATAAGGGAAAGTGAAATGAGAGGCGACAGTGAAATGAGTTCCAACTCATACCTTGGAAATAGGAATCAAGGAGCTACGAAATCATGAAGTCAAAGGCGGTCAAGGCACAATGGAATTAAGCTCAAGGAAATGTGGCTTAGACACGCGCATCATGTCTCTTTTTTAGAGTATATCGTTGATCCCTGATTCTCCTGTAGAGCTTTCTTGCATGCTAATGCTTGGTGGATATCCTCTCGGTCCTGTTTCTGTTGCAAACCCCGTAAGGAGTTTGTCTTGTTTATCTTCTCGATCCTATCTTGGGAACCTTAGATAGAACTCTATGGATGTAAACATGTTATGATTGATATGGTTGCAAATGGTTGCAAGTGGTTGCTCGTGGATGCGCGAATACACATTAGATACTAGATTGACGCGGTCACGTTTCATGTTGCATACGCACGAGTATTTATACTTGTTTATGGATGAAATTGAATGTGTTGTCATGCGGATGTTGCATATGGATGAATGTTTGTGCACACATATAGTACTTATATGACTAGGACTATTTGCATACATGTTGGACTCATGACACTAAACATATTTTGCATTAGAGAGATCATTCAGGCCTGATCATTAGCATTAGCTAAGGAGCATATACACACACGTTCTGCATATGTTTATATGGCATTAGAAATCGTCTAAGGACAATGGTTGCCTGTGGATGATGTTTTGAGTAGATGGATGATGGATGGTAGGATACGTTCTTCCTAACTTGGAGATTTCGGGGACGAAATCCTTTAAGTTGGGGAGGATGTAACAACCCGGATTTTTTTTACAACGTGCTAAGACGAGAATCAAGGCAGAATTTAATTATAAAATCTGAATTAAGGGAAATGGGCTATGCCATTGCGTTAGTCTCGGAAAAATACGCGAAATAGAGTCTGAGTTTTCGAAAATCGGAGTCCGTATGACCAAGTTATGGCCCGTCAAAGTTTTCAGAAAATTTCGAGTTCAAAAACAGTTCAAATTTGAATTCAGATTTCAAATTCAGCCAAGCAGAAGAGGCGGGAAAAATTCCCGCCACCCCCAAGTCGACTGGGGAGTCGACTTGGGAGTCGACACCCCCCAGGTGGTGTCGACTGCCCAGTCGACACCCCTGTCGACCTGGGTGGTCCGACCACTTGGGCCTGGGTGCACCTGACTTGTTTCTCAAGACATGTTTTATGGGCCTGTGACGGATTTTGAGGGTTCAGATCTATCCTAGGGTTAATCTAAAGGCCTAAACTAGTCCTAATCTCTATAAAAAGACCCTTAAGCCTACCCTAAACCCTCACAAATCACTCTTGCAACGAAGTGCTGCCCAAATCTACATTGATCATGGCCTCCATCCCCAAATTCAAGAGCTTGTGCTTGCAAACTAGATTCAAGACGAAGGTGCAAGCTTTCTACACCAAATCAAGGGTTTTGATCATCGTCTCAACATGGATTCTACGACAAGACGATTCATGCTCCTAAATCTCTAAGCCACGCTAAGCAAGTTCTAGCTACTTCTAGATCTAAACGGTAGTTTTAATGATGGCATGGAATAAAATGAGATTAAACTAAGTATGCTAGCCTATATGAACCTTGTCATGCCTCTTTTGCTTGAACCTATGACTTTTGGCTATGCTTAGCGACTAAATCATGCTATTCATGTTATGATTAACCTAGTTTATCTTGCAAGTTTGAATCTTTATCTATGGAATGCTAGCATGAACCTTTGGGAACCATTTGACTTGTGAAACATTGGCAAAGATTTGACCTTGGGGCTTATGCATGTAAATGAACCCAAACCCCTTATGTTATCATGCATGTTTGTGGCCAAATTCCCTTATGATAATATGCATGTTTGTGGCCAAATTCCCTTATGATAATATGCATGTTTGCGGCCAAATTCCCTTATGATACTATGCATGTTTGTGGCCAAATTCCCTTATGATACTATGCATGTTTGTGGCCAATCCCTTTTGGGCATCGTGCATGTTTTGAGGCCAATATGTAGCATAGCATCCTTACTATGTTGACTCGCTTTTACTTGGGTTGGAAACACGATTTGGGGTAGGTTAGACATGCGCGATTGTGACATGATAATTTGATATGGGATTTCATGAAAACATGGCACTCATGATACACCTAAATGTGGACATGACATGTAGGGGTAAACATGGGACTTGAAACTAGGCACGTATGGGTTGTAAGTGTAATATGACACTAGACCAAACATGAAAGTGGCCAACTCGAGGTTGGGTTGAGTTTGTAGCATAAATCTACCCGGACCCGCCCGGCTTAACTAGTGGCTACAAACAATAGGACCCAATGTGAGTAGTTGGTCATATAGCACTTAAAACCCAAGGTTAGACTAGGTTGTGGTGTAAATCTACCCGGACCCGCCCGGCTTAACTAGTAACCACAACAAAGTCTAATGTGAGAGGTTGGGGTGCATTAATCTAATTAATGCCACATGAAAAGGTTAAGTAATTTTGACTTATGACACTTAACCGATATGACACGAATGGGTAGGTTAAGTGGAACCGGACTTGATTTCTTAACGACACTTAATCAAACAAGACAATTAGGGGATGGGGTTAAGTAATTTACACTTAACTAATCCGACTTGGTAATTAGATAGGGTTAAGTAATCCATACCTAACTAATCTAAACACGGTAATTAGATGGGGTTAACTAATCTATACTTAACTAATCTAAACATGGTAATTAGATGGGGTTAACTAATCTATACTTAACTAATCTAAACACGGTAATTAGATGGGGTTAAGTAACCTACACTTAACTAATCTAAACGCGGCAATTAGATGAGGTTAAGTAACTTACACTTAACCAATCTAAACACGGTAATTCGATGGGGTTAAAGTTAAACATTTAACCAATCTAAACTTGGTAATTCAATAAGGTTAAGTGACTTATACTTAACCAATTATACATGATGATTTGATGAGGTTAAGAAACCATACTTAACCAATCTAATATGAGAACTTGATAGGGTTAAGTCACAAGACCGTTTAAATATACTTAACCATCGTAATACGATTAGTGGATGGGGTTGAACTAACCCACACTTAACCAATCCGACTCGATAATCTGATGGGGTTAAGATAATCTATGCTTAACCAATCTAACACGATAATCTGATAGGGTCAAGACAAACTAATACTTAACCAATTTGACTTGATAATTGAATAGGGTTAAGTCATGAGCTTCTTGGTATACTTAACCAACTTGTAGGGCTAAGTCTTGGGCTTAAATACTTATCCAATCTTGAAATGATTCGTAGGCGGGTTAAGTCATGAACTGGAATGACAACACTTAACCCATTTGATTAAAACCCTAGTTTATGGGACTAGGTGGAAAATCATAGTTAACAAGGATAACGGGAAGAGAAGCTAAGTGGTAAACCTTAGTTAAGGATAACTAAGTAATAATTCTTAGTCAAGGAAGTTGGACCAGTTCCTAAATAGAGGAGTAACCCGATTCGGTAGGTCGTCGCTTCAGCAAATATACGAGGTGGAGCAATATCTGATTTAGATAAAGGCTCCAACGAACTGGGTGACGAAGCGGTAGCTTCAGGGAAACGTGAGGATACTCTTGGTATCCCTCTGTGAGGTTGCGGATGGTCCATGAAACCAGGGCTCATAGAGGTTAAGGTCTGTGGTAGGAGAACCAAGGGTATGCCTTGGTTGCTGTGCGAGCAACCTAAAGACTGGGGTGGATTAGCGTGGGGTCGGCGATATTTTCACGGTAGCCCTAGATAGCACATTCGTCGGCCACCTACCATCTTTAGTCAAATCGTGTACGTACGGAAAGGCAGAGAACACCCAACAAACCATACTTGCTATCTAGGTATGGGTGAGGTTGGCCGTCCGGAAAGAGGGCATCGATGGCTGTAGTATAGTTCTCATACATAACTTTTCTTGTTTTGCCTTTCAGTAGTTGAGGGAGGGGTCACGTGGGACCATAGCCACGGATACAAAAACATACCTTGATATATGCATCGGCAGATGACTTAAAACTCCCGACCGAGTTCCGTATTTCTTGATTTGCCCTGGCACGGAACTCGGATGGCACATTGAGATACATGTGCGTCTAGACATGGAAAGCGATTCACGATTCATACGTGGGAGAAAAGGGCGCGGTTGACGGGTAGCATAATCCCTAGTAGCCCTAGGTGGCTAAAACCCAAACCGAGACACGAAAACGTTCATTAGGTAGCATAATCCCTAGCGGTCCTAAGTGGCATAAACCCTAGGTGAACACGCGATAGTTCATGGTAAGAAAACATAACCAGACCAAGGGTAGCAGTCCAAAACAACTTCAAGGATAAAATGGTACTACGTTGAGATGGTATAAATTTACATGGGAAGCCGTACGGCCTACGGCAAGGGACTGGACTTATACATGGAAAGAAACATACGAGTTGGGAAAACCTACATATGCTATATATATTAGGTTGACATGGACCATTACACGACATTGGGAAAGGGACATTCATAGTTAACATGTGACGCGGGTTGGGATACTAGTACGAGAGGGGCAGAGCAAATATACATGATAAATATCGTGGGATGTTATACATGATAGATACCTTGGGATAATATACTTGATAGAAACCTGACAATGTGATACCTTGATTTATCTTGACACCGTAGTTTATCATGATACCTTAGTTTATCTTGCTACAGTAGTTCATCCAGTTATCTTGGTTTAGCTTATCTATCTTGTCGTCATCCTTATGTTTACTTTCAGTTTATGCATGTCATGTTACCTTTACCTGTTTTTATACTGGAAGTAGATAGGACTTACCAGTCTTTATGACTGACCCCGTTTTCTTTCGCCTCTTTGTCTTCCGTTCCCCCCCAGGTTTTTCAGGGAGGAAATGATGTTGTTTAGTTCGGACCTCTTATGCTTGAAGGTCATCATGTATAGCTTGGTCTTCTCTTGGCTATGGCTGCTTCACCGCTTTATTTTGGGAAATAATTTATGAAAAGGTTTTATGCTTCTTTACTATTGCAAGACAGGTTTTGATGTATTCTGATGTAAAAGGCTTTAGACCTTATTTTATAAGGAAATGAAATTTGTTTTACTTCCGCTGTTTTTATATATGTTCTGTCTTGTAATATTTCTGTGCATGTTTGCCTCGATAATGCTTCACCAAACCTAGTGCATTCCCTTTATGAGTGACCCTAGCGGAGGTGGGGTGTTACAAGGTGGTAGATTTACCATACGAGCGAGAGGCTTGTATGACGATGACTATATTTTACAGGTTGAACTGATGACTGATATGGACAATATAAAATTGTAACGATTAAATTGCCAGATTAATAAAAACCCCACACGAGTCTGGAGTTGACAATAATCACGTCTCTCTAGTCATTAGATACGGCACATGGATTTTTTATTTCCCACACGGGACGAGGTGACGAGAATTTATTCTCTGGAGCATTTAAAATACACACTCCCTCAGGCTTTGACCGGGTGACGAGAATTTATTCTCTGGAGTTATTATCAATACACGCTCCCCTGTAAACACCAGAATATATCACTATAAATTTGTGTATGCTTATTAGGATTTATTGGGTACCTAATACGGCCCAATAAATTTCCAAACCTCTCTCCGTACAAAGAAGGTTATGGAGAAATTTTTCGAAAATTCCGGGTGTTAGCCAAATTTTTGAAGAATTTGAAAATTCTCAGAAACTGAAAAGTTGGAGAATGGAAGCCAGATCGAACATAGAGTTGATTAATCAAACCACTTTCGACTTTGTTCCTTTTCGGGGACAAAAAGTTTTAAGTGCGGGAGATTGTAACAACCCGGAAATGCGAGCCAGTTTAAAATTTTTATTTTGGCAATTTTAGCGAATTTTGATTATTTAAAATGAATTATTTTAAATAATATCGACGAAAAATTTATTTTGAATAGAATTCGAACGTATATATTATATACGTCGTCGTTAGAATATAATAATTATATATAAATATAAATAGAATTGAAAATGGCGCGGTAGTTCGATAATTCGATTTCAAATTTCAATTGAATGTACCGGGTGCAAAACAATCCGGATTTTAGTGAAACCAAAAGCATTAGGATCTAATTGAGAATATCTTTCCAACGAATCCGAAAAATCGAAATTTCATAGCGGGGATCAAAAGATATGTCCAGTTGAAAATTCTGAATAGTCGCTATGGAATTCAGGCCTTTAAAATTAGCCATTTTGCAAACGACCTCGGATTTCGACGAAACCACTTTTGTTGGGTCTGTGATGTAAAATTATTGCTATATTCCAAATTTCATAATTTTTCGAATCAATATGTGAGCGTGGCATAATAAAACGTGTTTGACCAGTTTCAGTTGATTTTAATCGACTGGAAAATGGCCATTTTTCCAACGGTCTCAGAATTCGACGAAACTAGTTTTGTTAGGACCGTATCGTCAATACGAAGCTAGAAAATAGTTTTTGGGAATTTTTAGAGTTCGTATGTGACCCCGGTAAATTGAAATGCGTGTTCAAATTCAATATATAGAGTTATATGTTGATTTTGACGAAAACAGATCGAAACGATCGAATCAGCTTGCGATACATATCCCATTGTGTTCGGAATGGGGGCAATTAGCTATGGACGACAGGCGATGGGTCACGTTTAGAGGTCGTATGAAAAAGTCAACTTTTTGTAAGTTAAATAATTAAAAATTAAAAACACTCTCTCCTCTCCTTACTTCCTCTCAGCCCCCCCCCCCCCCGTTTTCTTCAAATCGGAAATCAAAACGAGAAAAAAAATAAAAAAAAGGAGAGAAGGGGGGATCGCGACCCCCCCCCCCCCCCCGATGAGCTCGTCGCCGCCCCAGGTGGGGCGCCACCACCTGTCGCCGCCTCCCTCTCCTCTTCTTCCTCCTCTTCCTTTCTTCTCTCTCCCCCTAGCACTCGAGACCCCCCTAAAACCCACCGCAACCCTCCCCTGGCCCGCCGCTGGCCCACGCAGGGACCCCCGACGCCGCACCCGACTGCCTCCGACCCTCCCCACCCACAACGCCGTCTGTCAAAGCTCCTGTGCAGCCTAGCAGCCCTCCTCCCCCTTTGAATACAATAAAAATGTGAGTTTTTACCTTTATTTACATTTATTTACTGTTTTAATTCGATTTTTACATATGTATAGCATGATGAAGATGGGGTTTTTATTGTATATATGTCAGGAAAAGATTAGATTTTTAAAATAGAAAAGATTAGATTTTTAAAATAGAAAAGATACGATTTTTAGCGGTGTAAAAGTAGAATTTTTATATAAATAATAACGATGTAAAAATGGAATTTTTATCTATATAGTAGCGATATAAAAATAGAAGTTTTATCTATATAGTAGCGATATAAAATGGAATTTTTATCTATATAGTAGCGATATAAAAATAGAATTTTTATCTATATAGTAGCGATATAAAAATAGAATTTTTATCTATATAGTAGCGTGATAAAAATAGAATTTTTATCTATATAGTAGCGTGATAAAAGTATAATTTTTATCTATATAGTAGCGGTGTAAAAATAGAATTTTTATCTATATAGTAGCGATGTAAAAATAGAATTTTTATCTATATAGAGTGATTATAAAAATATGATTTTTTATATACATAACAACAATATAAAAATGTGATTTTTATATATGTAGTGAAAGCGGGCAACGAAAGTGACAAAAGGCGAGAACGACGAAGATTTCTACATAGGAAGAGTCGTGGTATTGGATTAGCTATTGGTGAGAACTTCTCACTTTAAATTTCTTTTTCTAGTTATATATATATATACTAGGATGCAGACAGTGCTTAGCAGCACCCGACACCCGTCGTCCACAGACCATGGACGGCTTGTTTGTTTGATTGATGTGTTGTGAAAATTGTTTGTGATGTCTATGTGAAATAGATAATGAAATATATTCATGTGTTGAAATAAATTAATTATCGTTAAAAATATAATTTTTGACATGAATGTGAATAAATGAATATTTATAAACAAATCGGCCGATTTGTTTATATACACTGATTTGACTGATATTGATTGGGATGATAAATTTTACACATCGCCCAACTGCACAAATAATATTCAGTGTTTGTTGATTTGAAACCCCACACGGGTGTTGGGATGAAATTTGGCGTACACTAATCCCAATTATTTAATTGTATGTCGATCGATTGGTCGACAGGCTGTGTAAGCGTTAATTATTTATATTTGATGCTTATGCAGTTGTGTGGTGCACCTTGGATGATGGTTGATTGTTTATCGTTGCTATTATATACATGTGTTGTATGGAATCCATATAATTAACGTTATATGGTAATTGATGGGGCCTCATTCCAATCGGGAAAATAATGAATATTATATATAAAAAATCATGTGTTGAATATAAAAATAGTCGTGTGTTGACAGTGCTCATGTGTTGAGATTGGTCGTGTGTTGAAAGAAATATAGATTCACGTGTTGAATAGAATATATATTCATTTGTTGAATAGAATAACGAATTTAATGAAATATATAAAGCCGTGTTGATTAGAGTTGCGCTATTTTGACGTGAACGATATTTATATCGATTATATTCGTTTTTATAATGAATATTGAAAAGGAAGTGATTTCAAAATATAACGTTTTGAAAATATTATCATTTATATAGTAATGATAGGAAATATTCAATTTTGATTTGAAATTGAATATAGAGTTGAAATGGTTTTGAAAACGAATTTAAAACGATTTATAAAATACGTTTTAAAAGGAAATCGATGAAATATATAATATATATATTATATATATAATGGCCTGAATAGAACGCGCCGCGCCGCGACATTTCGTGAATTTCGACCATTGACTTCGAATGGACAGTACGGGAGATCCGACCGTCGGATTTTCCTAAAACCGGAACCGTTGGGTTCGTATCGAAAAGAGATTTCCAATGAATATTAGAAATTTGAAATCTAACGGTTGGATTTGGAATTATGTCCAAATCAAATTTGGAAAAAGTCGTTGTAAGTGCAGTTCGATGGCCGTTGATGGAAATCGACTGTACGAGCCTTGATAAAATTATTAAAAATATTGATAATTTGTGTAAAATCAAAATATGTGAATTGGAAAGAACTGGGATGAAAAACTCCACATTTGAAATGATAAAAATAGTTTTTTATCGAAGTGAACTAGTTTTGAACTAGAATTAAAATCAATTTATTTTTGAAATAAATAAATTGAATTTGAAAGTGATTTTAAAAATAATCAATATTCCCAATACGTGAATTGGACTGGAGTTGAATCGAAATTATCTTCGGAATATTTCGATGTTCGATTTCGTGACTATACATATATTGTTATGGGAATTTGAAAGATATATTTTATATCGTTATTTCCAATACGATATTTGTTGGTTTCAGAATTTGATATTGAATATAAGCTGGTATATTTTCTATTCAGAGCCTTGTATTTAATATCAAATGGTTTTTGGGTTTATCGTGAGCGGTGTTTTGAATTACACCTGTTCTTTAACTCGATTAATAATAGAGTGTGATTTTGGGTTTATCGTGAATCTTGTTTTAGATGACATTGGTTCTTTAACCCAGTTAAAGACAGAATATTGATTTTTGAGAAGATTAAAACTGAGTGGAGTTTTAATGAATCTTTAATTAGATTGAAATGTGAATTGATAATTTAAATTATCAAATCTGAAAGGTGATCGAGAATGGAGTACCACCAGTTTGGCTCCAAAGCGATAGTTAAATCTTCAATTAGATTTAAACGTGAAATGGTAATTAATTTTACCGATAATACTGTGGTGTTAGATATGGAGTATTACCAGTTTTGCTCCATGGGATGAATAGGTTGGGATTGGGAAATAAAATAAATAATTACTTCGGTGTGGTTCGCTAATCCCGACCAGTTTGAATTGATATCCAAAAGAGTAAAGAATAAATTTAAAAGAATTTATCTTAGATAAAATTAATGGGAACCTTTCTCTAAGAATGTGATTTTGTGAATAAAAGAATATTCTGAAATGGAATGAGGCGTTTGTTGTGTTTGTGTAACATTTGTTTATCATATACGTGGGTTATTCAGAAAGGCCGGGTTTATACCCATTCTGAATAACCGATTCGACGTGATGTCGAAGATGAAGACGGTGGTTGAAGACCGGAAGTCTTCACATCATTTGGGTGATTACTAATGATCTTGATTGGGATGTACACCCAGGATGAGGGAAACAGTTGGTGATCGTCCAGACGTACTTGGAGATGGATGGATATGCGAGGAAAGTGCCTCCGGTTTCGTTCAGACCCAGAACGAACTTGTAAATGGATTGTGTGTCTGACATTGGATTTTATTCTGTGTTGATTGATCTCTATTAAATATACATCTGTTTGGCGGTGGAGAATTTATTCTCTTGCTTAACGCCCTTCTCTGAGACGTACGAGCTCAGAGGTTGTATATCGATGGACATCAGTCGCATGGAGTGAATTGCCAGTGTGGCACGCGTAAGTGGCAATTGATCAAGGCTTCTGTTGAAAAGCAAAGTCTTGGGGTTGATGATCAAAGCATGGTCTGTGTGACGTAGCTTTGTGTATAGCGTGAATTCGCAAGCCTCACACCTCGGTATGAGTCAAAAACGGGATAGTGACTGCAGGGAGAGCACGACGTTTCTTTCTAGCTAGGGTGGTGTCAGTGACCTACCAGCCCTGACATTTATATACTTTTCACCTGTGTGGTTGTTGGATACGAGGCGCCTCGGATATAGGTCTGTAAGGACCGGGAAACGTGTGTTCAGGAATTGCCAATCCTCAAAAGTAAGAGAGGACCGGCCCTGAAGATCCAAGGATCATAGTGGGGTCCTGAGACATTTGCTAGAGTGTCTCGAACGCGGAGAGGAGCTTGCCCCTTGCCTCGACTCATGACGGAAATCCAATTTCCAATACGTGATATTGCGGTTTTAATTGTAGAACTAGTACGGCGACATGATAGATGGTACCCATGCCGCCTATGATTGATATTTATGATTTGAATTGTTTTGACACTATACACTTATAATAGTATCAAATGATTTGTTTTAAACGTACCAAGCATGTTTGGATATTATAAGGGAAAACCCTATCCTCCGGCTTGCGTTGCATTGTCTGATGGGACCTGGGTCTTATAATAGCTTCATTTTTCCAAAGAGCATTGCGCTGTTTTGTTATATGCACTAGTATTCTTGGGAGGAAACCCGTTCCGTGTTATACGGCGTGGTCCCTTGAATTACTCTCTTTTAAAGTAAAGTTTTAAATAACTGTTTTAGTTCTCACACCAGTCCCATGACTGACCTGGAGTTTATTGTTTTAACCTAAACTCTGGGTGCCCCTATTTTCCACACGGGCAGCTAGTAGTTTTGGTTTTGCAGATTTATATTCATAGGATCCTGATTTACAGCTGGAACGATGCTCGGAAAGCTCTGTATCCGTGCATTACTTCTAGTTGTGCTTTTGTATTATTTTCTGCTGCGATGTATTTAAATGTAATTTAAATCTCTGATATTTGTTGAATGTAATTTATTCATTTATACTCTGTATATTCTTGTATCTGATGGAATTGTTGTAATAACAATGAAATGTTCCTCCGTCTGCGTTCGGATTTATCTTATCCTCAACGCAATCTGCGCTTTCCTTCACGGGAAAGTTCGGGTCGTGTCAGCTAGATTCCAATTTTCATAATTTTTGAATTCAATATGTGAGCGTGGCAAAGGAAAACGCGTTTGACCAGTTTCAGTTGATTTTAATCGACGGGAAAATGGCCATTTTCCAACGGTCTCAGAATTCGACGAAATTAGTTTTGTTAGGACCGTATCGTCAATACGAAGCTAGAAAATATTTTTTGGGAATTTTTAGAGTTAGTATGTGACCCCAGTAAATAGAAATGCGCGTTCAAATTCAATATATAGAGTTATATGTTGATTTTGACGGAAACTGATCGAGACAGTCGAATCAGCTTACAATACGTATCCCATTGTGATCGGAATGGGGGTAATTAGCTATGGACGACAGGCGGTGGGCCTTGTTTAGAGGTCAAATGAAAAAGTCAACTTTTTGAAATTAAAAAATTAAATAAATTAAAAAAATAAAACTCTCCCCTTTTAATTCCTCTGCCCCCCCCTCCGTTCTTCATTCGATCAACGGATAAAGGAAAAAAAAGGACGAAGAGGGGGGAGGAGCGCCGTCGCTCCTCCCATCGGAGCGCCACCGCGCATCCGGAGGCCGACCTCACCCACATCGCGCCGCCCCCTTCTCCTCCTTCCACCCCTTCTTCTACTCGACGCGACCCACCTCTCCAATCCACGAGACCACCGCCCAAACCCTTCATCCGCGCCTCAGGCTAACGCCGTCCCCACCACTTCCTCCTCCTCCCTGGCACCACCGCCGCCCTAGCTTCTTCCCCTTCTCTCTAAAAAAAAACCCGTGCCCCCTCTAAAACCTAGCCACCGCCGGAATCGCACCCACAACGCCACCGTGACCCATGGCCGACCACCCCATCGTTGGTACCACCTTCCCTAGCCCTACATCAGTTAAAGATTTGATTTTTAACAGTGGTGAGGTGAGTTTTTATTTTATATTTACATTTATTTTCCATTTTTAATGTAAATAATATTTTTTTCGTATATGATTTTTAAGCTAAAGAAAGATATGAACTTTATAAAATAAAAAGGTAGGATTTTTAATATCGCATTAAAGATTTGATTTTTATTAAACAAAAGGTTTTATTTTCAAAAAAAAAAAGAGACTTGATTTTCATAAAATAAAAGGATGAGATTACTACATAGAAAAATATAATTTTTGTATGAAAAGTTAGAATAGAAAATTATAATTTTTATACTAGTGGCATATTAAAAATATGATTTTTATATTATAGAAGGAGTAAAAATATAATCTTTATATTTGAAAAGGCGAAATCTTTATAAATAAAAATTAAATCTTTATATTTGAAAAGGCGAAATCTTTATGTAGAGAATAGCGTGATAAAAATATAATTTTTATCTATATAGCACCGATGTAAAAATAGAATTTTTATCTCTATAGTAGCGATATAAAAATAGAATTTTTATCCATATAGAGTGATAATAAAAAAAATGTGATTTTTATATACATAGCAATAATAAAAAAATGTGATTTTTATATATGTAGTGGCTACGGGCAACGAAAGTGACAAAAGGCGAGAACAGTGAAGATTTCCTACATTAGAAGTGTCGTGGAGTTGGATTAGCTTTGGTGAGAACTTCTCACTCTAAATTTCTTTTTTTAGTTATATATATATACTAGGATGCAGACGGTGTTTAGTAGCACCCGACACCAATGTCCACAGACCATGGACTTGTTTGTTTGGTTGCATAGATTAGTTAGATTATTTGATTTGAAGTTGGTTGTTTGGTGAATTGAAATCGAATTGATTGATATGTGTATGGCGTGGGCCATCACTAGACCGGGGATAAGGCTAGGCCTTGTCCCGTTTCTAGTATCGTGCCGTTATGCCGCCGAAATTTTCTAAAATAAGTTAGAAAAATAAAGATATCATTTTATTTAATAAATGAACCGAATAGAATATTCATAGGTTGAATAAAATAATTTGGTCGTTAAAAACATAATTTTTAACGTGAACGTGAATAAATAAATATTCATTTACAAACCGGACGGTTTGTTTATGTACACCTATTTGAAGGACATTGATTGGGACGATAAATTTTACACATCGCCCAACTGCACAAATAAAATCTGTGTTTGATTGTTTGAAACCCCACACGGGTATTGGGATAAAATACGACATACACTAATCCCAATAATTAGTTGTATGTCGATCGATTGATTGACAGACTGTTATAAGCATTATATATTTATATTTGATGCTTATACAGTGTAGTGCACTTTGGATGATGGTTGATTATTTAGCGTTGCTATTATATACATGTGTTGTATGGAATCCATATAATTAACTTTATATGGTAATTGATTGGGCCTCATTCCAATTTAGAAAATAATGAATATTATAAAATAAAGGTTCATGTGTTGACCGTACTCATCCGTTGAGATTAGTCATGTGTTGAACGAAATATTTTAACAATAAAATTTACATCTTTATATTATAAAATAAAGGTTCATGTGTTGACCGTACTCATCCGTTGAGATTAGTCATGTGTTGAACGAAATATTTTAGTAATAAAATTTACATCTTTATCATATATAAAATTAGAAATTAACTGGAAAATAGATGAGATGAGTGGTCTCCTGGATATTGATCTGATGTTGGTTTCGGCCTTCGGGGTTAATATTTAGGGAATCGTTCTCTTACTAATTTACGGTTGGATTCTGATTTAAATCAAACGATAGATACCATAATTTTTATAAAATATATTAAATAACAAAAATAGTCACACGTGGACAGTACTCATTCGTTGAGATTAGTCATGTGTTGACAAAAATATAGATTCATGTATTGAATAGAATAAATATTCATTTGTTGAATAGAATAACGGAATTATTGAAATATATAAAACTGTGTTGATTAGGGATGCGCTATTTTGACGCGAACGATATTTATATCGATTATATTCGAATTTGAATTGAATTGAATAGAAAACGAATTCGAATTGAATTGAATATAAAACGAACTCGAATTGAATTGAATATAAAACGAATTCGAATTGAATTGAATATAAAACGAACTCGAATTGAAATGAACTTAAAACGAATTTATAAGGAAAATTTCAATTTTGATTTGAATTGGAAATGGAAGTTGAAATGTTTTTTAAATGAATTTAGAACGATTTATAAAATTCGTTTTAAATAGAAATCGACGAAATATATATTATATATATAATATAATGGCCTGAATAGAACGCGCCGCGCCGCGGCAGTTCGTGAATTTCGACCATTGATTTCGAACGGACATTACGGGAGATCCGACCGTCGGATTCTCCTAAAACCGGAACCGTTGGGTTCGTATCGAAAAGAGCTTTCTAACGAATATTGGAAATTTGAAATCTAACGGTTGGATTTGGAGATACATCCAAATCAATTTTAGAAAAGGTCACCGTAAGTGCAGTTCGATGGCCGTTGATGGAAATCGACTGTACGGGCCTTGATAAAATTATTAAAAATAGTAATAATTTGTGTAAAATCATAAAAATGATTTGGGAAAATTGGGATGAAAAACTCCATATTTGAAAAGATAAAAATAGTTTTTTATCGAAATGAACTAGTTTTGAACTAAAATTAAAACCCATTTATTTTTAAATAAATAAACTGGATTTGAAATGGGTTTTAAATAGAATTGATTTGTGGGTTTATCATGAAGGGTGTTTTAAATAACACTTGTTCTTTAACCCGATAATAAATAGAATGTGATTTGGGTTTATCGTGAACTGTGTTTTAAATGACATTAGTTCTTTAACCTAGTAAAGGGTGTTTTAATGAATCTGCAATTAGATTGAAGTGTGAATTGATAATTTAAATTATCAAATTTGGAAAATGAGCGAGGATGGAGTATCACCAGTTTTGCTCCAAGCGATAGTTAAATCTTTAATTAGATTTAAACGCGAAATGGTGATTAATTTTACCGATAACACCGTGGTGTTAGATATGGAGTATTACCAGTTTTGCTTCATGGGATGAATAGGTTGGGGTTGGGAAATAAAATAAATAATTACTTCGGTGTAGTTCGCTAATCTCGACTAGTTTGGAAAACCATAATTTGGTTTGAAATGACATCCAAAGGAAGATTAAAGAATAAATTTAAAAGAATTTATCTTTGATAAAATTAATGGGAATGTTTCCCTAAGAATGTGAAATTTAGAAACTAGCTGTAGGTTAGTTAAGAAGAATGGTTTCCTGGGTATTGATCTGATGTTGGTTTCGGCCTTCGGGGTTAATATTTGGGGAATTGCTCTCTTACTGATTTACGGTTAGTGACTAATGAATTGGAATGAGGCGTACGTTGTGTTTCTGTAATATTTGTTTTTAATATACGCGGGTTGTTCGGAAAGGCCGGGTTTATACCCATTCTGAATAACCGATTCGACGATAAGTCGAAGATGATGACGGTGGTCGAAGATCGGAAGTCTTCACATCGTTTGGATAATTACTGATGATCCTGATTGGGATGTACACCCAAGAGGATGGAAATAGTTGGTGGTCGTCCAGACGTACTTGGAGATCGATGGATATGCGAGGAAAGTGTCTCCAGTTTCGTTCAGACCCAGAACGAACTTGTAAATGGATTGTGTGTCTGACATTGGATTTTATTCTGTGTTGATTGATTTCTGTTAAATATATATCTGTTTGGCGGCGGAGAATTTATTCTCTTGCTTAACGCCCTTCTCTGAGACGTACGAGCTTAGAGGTTATATATCGATAGATATCAATCGCATGACATGAATTGCCTGTGTGGCACGCTAAGTTGCATGGATCAAGGCTTCTGTTGAAAAGCAAAGTCTTGTGGTTGATGATCAAAGCACGGCCTACGTGGCAGCTTTGTGTATAACATGAATTCGCGAGCCTCACACCTCGGTATGAGTTAAAAACGGGATAAGGACTGCAGGGAGAGCACGCCGTTTCTTTCTAGCTTTGGTGGTGTCAGTGACTTACCAGCCCTGACATTTATATACTTTTCACCTATGTGGTTGTTGGATGAGGCGCCTCGATTTTAGGTCTGTAAGGACCGGGAAACGTGTGTTCAGGAATTGCCAATCCTCAAACGTAAGAGAGGACCGGCCCTGAAGCATCCAGGGGTTACCCTGAGTGTGTAGTCCCGAGGCATTTGCTAGAGTGTCTCGAAGCGGAGAGGAGCTTGCCCCTTGCCTCGACTCATGATGGAAATCCAATTTCCAATACGAGATATTTCGGTTTTATTTGTAGAGCCTAGTATGGCGACATAGTGGGATGGGGCACTTATGTCGTCTATGATTTATATTTATGATTGAAATTGTTTTGACACTATACACCTATAATAGTATCAAATGATTTGTTTTTAAACGTATCAAGCATGTTTGGCTATTATAAGGGAAAACCCTATCCTCCGGCTTGCGTTGCATTGTGTGATGGGACCTGGGTCTTATAATAGCTTCATTTTTCGAAAAAGCATTGCGTTGTCTCTTCTATGCACTGGTATTCTTGGGAGGAAACCCGTTCCGTGTTATACGGCGTGGTCCCTTGAATTACTCTCTTCCAAAGTAAAGTTTAAATAACTGTTTTAGTTCTCACACCAGTCACATGACTGACCTGGAGTTTATTGTTTTAACCTAAACTCTGGATGCCCCTATTTTCGACACGGACAGCTAGTAGTTTTGGTTTTGCAGATTTATATTCACAGGATCCTGATTTACAGCTGGGATGATATCCGGAAAGCTCTGTATCCGTATATCACCTTCAGTTGTGCTTTGTATTATTTTCCGCTGCTATGTTATTTATTGTAATCTCTGATATTTATCGAATGTATATTTATTCATACTCTGTATATTCCTGTATCTGATGGAATTGTTGTAATAACAATGAAATGTTCTTCCGTCTGCGTTGTTTTGTGTGTTGTTCTCAAAGTATCCGCTCTTTCCTTCTCGGGGAAGTTACGGGTTCTTACAAACGGGCTACAGGCGATCGGGTATGGGGTCAGTAGGGATGTAAAGGTTACGGCGAAGGGTGCTTGTGTGAAGAATGGTTTAAGCATGAGTTCGGAAGTCTATATATATGAGTGAATGGTACTGGAGCCAGTGTTTTTGTTTATGGGAAGAAGGGATTTAACGGATGGGTTTTTAGATGGACGGTTGGGCCATATACAAAGGTTAAGGCCCATTTTTTTAAAATAAAAATAGTTAATTAAATTTAATATTTTTATTATAACTTGAATAATGTGTAACTGTATCATACGGTATCAGAACTTGATGAAACAATATCCGTTGGGATCGTAGGGACGGTGGCTACACCATGGAGCTGACTGGGAGTGAATCCGAGCTCGTTACAATTTATAGCAAAATAAATTGTTCGTCTGAATCAAGCGATGATTATCGTTACTAGCGATGATCGTCCAATGTGAGTAAAACTCACCAACTCTGAACAGTTATATTTTTATAACGTATTTTTAGAACTGTTAATCATCTGTTGATTGCTGTGTGTTAACTGTTTGGTTTAATTGCCTGTGTATTTGTTGAAATTATAGATAACGATATATATATATATATAAATCATTAATTAAATATTGATTCTGTTTAACAGAATATTTCATATTGAAATGAAATCGATGTTAATTATGTTTTTTAACATCTGTGATGCAGGGAAACAGGTCGGAGGAATCCAACTGGATTCCTCAACATTTATTTTACTGTTTTCATATATGGTGATATATGATGTGATATATAATCTGTTGTTGATTATGTATGTTTGAATGATATCGATCAATGTTATTTGGTATTCTAAATAGCGTAAGAAATACTGGGATGTAAAAAGGGGAATGTCAAAGTATATTTTGAAAATAAATTATTTATATTAAATCAATGGATTTTATATATAAAAGGAAAAAGGATTTTATATAAGGAAATAATTATAAAATCAAAAGAGTAGAAAAGGAATATATTTGTAAAACAAATATAAAGGAAATATATTTGTAAAACAAATATAAAGGAAATTATTCGTAAAACAAATATAAAGGAAATATATTTGTAAAACAAATATAAAGGAAATTATTTGTAAAACAAATATAAAGGGAATATATTTGTAAAACAAATACAAAGGAAGATATTTGCAAAACAAATAGAAAGAGAAATATTTGTAAAACATTTACAAATAGAATTTAAAAGGAAATATTTGTAAAACATTTACAAATAGATTAAATGGAAATATTTATTTATAGGAAATAAATAGAATGTTATAAATGAGATATTTATTTGTTAAATAAATAGGAAAGATAAAAGAAATATTTGTTTGTTAAATAAATAGAATTATAAAGGGAATAGTTATTTGTTAAGTAAACAAATAGAAAAGGAGATGATCCAAAGGAGATAACCCAATGGAGATAATTCAAAGGAGATATTTCAAAGGAGATAATTCAAAGAAATAATTCAAAGAAATAATTCAAAGGAATAGAGTTAACTGATTAGAGTTAACCAGTTTGGGTTAATCAGTTAGAGTTAACCAGTCAGAGTTAATCGATTAGAGTTAGAGTTAATTAATTTGAATTAGAGGTAATTGATCAGAGTAGAGTTAATTGAATATTAGTTATTCAATTAGAGTTAATCGAATATTAGTTATTCAATAGGAGTTAGTTAAGTCGAGTTAATTAAGATGAGTTAATCAAACCGAGTTAATCCAAAGGAGTTAGTCGAATATTGGTTATTTGAATCAAGTTAAAAGGAGTTATCGAATATTAGTTATTCAAATCGAATTAAAAGGAGTTAATCGAATATAGTTTACTCGAATAGAGTTAAAGGAGTTATCGAATATAGTTTATTCGAAACGAGTTAAGTGAAAAGAGTTAATCAAAAAGAGTTAATCAAGTAGAGTTAATCGATTAGAGTTAAATCAAAAAGAGTTAATCAAATAGAGTTAATCGATTAGAGTTAAATCAAATAGAGTTAATCGATTAGAGTTAAATCAAAAAGAGTTAATCCAATAGAGTAAATTGAATAGAGTTAATCGAATATAGTTTATTCGAAGAAAGGTTTTCGAATCTAGTTATTTGTAAGAAAGATCATCGAATATAGTTATTCGAAGGGAGGAGTTATCGAATAGAGGTTATTCGAAAGAGAGTTACGTAAGGAAGTTTGTTAAAGGTTTAAAGGATAAACTTTGACTATTTTGAAGTTAAAACATTGTTCAATTAAGGTCTGAGAGGTAATTATACCCCAACTTGATTGACTTCCTTCTTAACTAAGGAATGGTAAGGTTTGATAGTGAATGATGGTTAAGTGAATTTAGTAAATGGTTAGAGTTGGCATAGCGATGTTTTATTTAAACATCTGTTTAAATCCAATGAAGGAGCTTTGGAAATGTTTTCCAAATAAGAAACCAGAAATGTTTTCTAATATAGAAAATAAAAAATGGGAATGTTTTCCATTGTTAATAACATATATTTTCTAAATTTAGAAAATAAGAAATGTTGAATATATGGAAACAGGAAATGAAAAATGAAATAAATTAATGATAAATTAATTTAAAGGATAAAAGTTGATTGGTGATTAATCGATGTAATTTCCATTTGGAAATAAGATCATTGTTTGCACACGTGTTTATCTTTGATAGTTAACTCATCGACTATCAAAGTTTTTGACCATTTTAACGTTGTTAATATGGAGAGACCGGTTGGATTATTATCCAAAGAACCACTCCGTATTGGCATAAGCGTTGCGAATAATATATGCCAAAGATAATTGAAGACGGAGTAAAGTGCAAGGGCTGTTGTATAAATCTTAGGTAAAGATTACCTAAGATGGTTGTACTGAATAGTGCCTTCGGTTTGTCTAGTCCCAGGACGACCTGTATGGAAGAATGTCTGACAGAGTATATTTAATAGATCGCGTAAGTTGATCTCTTCAAACGTATTTACGTTTGGTGGCGGAGGAATTCGTTTCTCTTAGCTGTATACGCGTTGTATTTTTGAGGAAATCAATTTGTGATTTGGCGGGTATGACGATGTGACATTCAAAGTGAATAAACGTGTGATCTGTCAGAGATAAGCGTGGCCTCTAGCCTCACAACCGGGAAATGACAGAAATCGGGCAGGTAGCATGGCTATGTAGGTCGCACCTATTAGGGTGTATAATCACCTGATCTAGAGTTTCATTTACTTCCAGAAATCTATTGTCGATGCTGTCCCATTCGGGAAACGGTTGCTGATCCCAACCGTTGGTGATATACATTCGATACACTCAAGCGAAATGAGTGGTCGGTCATGTGTGGCCGGGTTGCAAGATGTTCTTGTTGAACCCAGTGTATTCCACTCTAGAGGTACACTAGCGAAAGGTGGTTCCATACCTTGTCATAGTTGGAAACCCATTACCCAATACATGCTTGCGGTTTTGATTGTATACTATATATGTAGAACGTGAGATGAAAGCGTTTCTGCTAGATGATTATTATATTGTGGCTGATAGACACTATTATAATATCAATGAGTTTTGATATAGAGAAAAATTTGGATTCTCATAAGGGAAAAACCCGTTCCGTTATACGGCGTGGTCTTATGAGATATCGTTTACTTGCTCAAACTGTTTTAAACTGTTTTACTCATACCAGTACCATGACTGACCCGGAGTTTATTTTGTTTTGTTTTCCCCAAACTCTTGGGTGCCCAATTTTGTACGGCAGTCAAGTAGTCGGGATTTACAGATACTTGAATAGCTTGGAGCAGAAGGCTTCAGGATTATATAGCTATAGTTATTTCCGCTGTGTTGTAAGTGTTGTACTCTGATAATGTTAATGTATACATATACTGATTTTATTTCAAAGATATGTTATCTATTATATGTTGTTCATTCCGCTGTGAGATTCGTGTTACTCTGATGTTGTATTGAAACACCCCACCTCCGTTAGGGTCACTCTCAAAGGGAATGCCCTAATTTTGGTGGAGGTTTATAAGTATAAGTCACAGATACACAAGACAGATATAAATACACATATTTTTGAACAGCGGAAAACAACAGCAACTTTTATTTCATCAAAATACGTGTTACACAAACCATGCCATAATTGTCTTAAATACTCCCAAAACATTACATTTTCATAACTGTCTTGATTTCATAACTTAAAGAAGCATAAAAACATAAGTAAACCGCATAAGTCCCCATAATTGCTATCCAAAGCCATAGTCCAAAACGAAAGAGATCCAAGAAATACATTCTTTCTCTTCAAGCTGGATGTGAAAACTGGTCAAGCTGCGGTACTCCCTCCCTGTGGACCTGGGGTGGGGGGGGGGAGGGAACGAAAGAAAAGAAGACGAAAGAAAAGTAGAGTCAGACATAAAGCCTGAGTAAGTCTAGGACTATTCAGTCTATGATAAAGAAATGAGCATGATAAGTACAAACTGGAAATTGGGAAGCACCATAAACCAAGTTAAGTTGTCTAGAGTTGAATATACTACCGTACCCCATATTAATCTCTGCACCCCTATAAACTAGTTCCCAACAGGCACCCCATAATCAGGGTGAAGTGATCCATTTCTAATGATCGGCTCCTACTCGCATAGTTACATGTGTCTTACGGCCCCCGATGTTGTAGCTACCTATGCTGGTCCCACCATGGGGTGTATCAAGTCCCATGGTGGCGGCTCGACACAATTCTAGAATGCACAGGTATACTACTGGTGCCCAGTGCCTAATTTTTCTGCGCCGGAGTGTGTGCACGCCCGCACCCTGTTAGAACCTACACTGCTGCACCACCGCCGTCGATTTTACCTCTTACAGTCAGCCCAGTAATCGTGCCCCATCCTGCCTAGTTCAGGGTGTCCTGATACACCTTGTAGGGTTACTGCTGAAAAGGGTCCCCCGCTACTAGGTTTTCTATTTCTAGCCAACATGCTAAGTTGGTTAAGTGTTCTGTATAAACCTAACCCCCAATCAGTCTGTATAGTTTAGCATGTTCAATTTGATTAAGTATTAATTTAATTTACTTAATCCTATCAATCCTGACTCAGCCTTAATTGTCTTATTAAAGCCTCGACCTCTCACATTAGACAGGTATTGTTGTGACTGCCTGTTGCCGGTTGGTTCCGGGCAGTCTTACATCACAACTCAGTCTAACCTCGGGTCTTTATTGGGCTCAATGTTTAACCACCCACATTGGATAGGTATTGTTGTGACTACTGGACAGCCGGGCGGGTCCGGGCAGGTTTATGTCACAACACAATCCAACCTCGGGTTAAACACATCGTATTTTCTAAGTTTACATATTTTGTCTCTTTTCTTTTTATATGTAAATATTTGCAGCCCATTATTCAAATTCATCTTTATTGGGTAAAATTAATTTATACCCCTTAAATGTTCTCAAGGTCGTTGGCATGCGTCAAACATGCCAACACATATGTTTTATATTTTTAACCCAACGTCATTACCCCCGTTTTACGCGTTCGCTATATTATAACATATGTTGGGCTTAACATTTAAGCCCAACTTAGCCACATGAAAAAGGGGAGGCTTAGAACATGGTGTTTGTATATCTTAAGTAACATCAAAAGGGGTGTGTGAACGCATGAACTTGCAACATAGCGATCTAATTAACATGAATTAGGCACTTGTGAACTTGCATTGTAATAGCATATAATCATGACATAAAACATACCTAAACATGAATAATGGTTTTAATCTAGCCATGTAAACTTGCATTTAAAATGTGAATCTAACTTAATTATGTGCCACATATATTATCATATGTTTTCTAACAACAACCTAAGCCTAAAACATATTTTGTTTGGCATAAAGTTAAACATAAACTAGCCATGTTCATAAAGTCAACACAAGTTCACAAAGATGCTTACTTTTGTCACTAATACAAAAGTATGGTTTTACACTTGAATCATGATGCCAATTCCAACATAAATTCATATGAATCATAATACTCAGTTGGATCCAACTACACTAAAAATGATCATAAAAATATTCATAGATGGATCTAAAATCATGTTGGCCTAATAGTGAATCATATACTTGCATGAGTCTCAACTTGATTGTAATAAACTACCACAAACATATAGTTGTTAACTTTCAACATGAATCATATACTTGCAAATATCCAATAGGTTTAACATCATTATACCACAACATCCCAAATCTATTCATAATTAGAATCATAGCAACATACAATTATGAATTATCATCACCACAAATTAAGTACAATTCCATTTCTCATTTTACACAAATCAAAACTCAATTGTTCATTCACATCGAAATAGCACTCTACTTACAACGTATGACGAATCTTCAATTCAGGATTCTGAATTCTGAATTTGGAGATGCTATCCTTTGTTGTAGGCGTTGTTTTGATTTAATTGTCGTTGCTTTAAGCTTTTGAATCAACTCCTGACTCGACGGCTATTCCTAGTCTTTCTTCAGCAGCATGACGGTCTCATTCTCATTTTTATTTGTGTGAATTAGGTGGAGTCTTAGGTCCTTTTTATAGAGTTTGTGAATTGATTAGAGCCGTCGATGGAGCTTAGATTAATATTAGTCGTTCGTTTTAAAGAGAAACCAATCAGGAGCTGACACCTAGCCCTAGTGACAAGACAAAGCTCAGAAATTTGGCCAAGCACAGACCAGGCCAGCCAGGAGGGGCTGGGTTCGACCTGGCTCAAGGGCCAGGTCGACTACCCTGTCGACCTGGGTGCCCCAGGTCGACTACCCAGTCGACCTGGGTGCCTTGGGCGGGAAAATTCCCGCCCAGCCCAATCTGGGTCCGTTTTTTGAATTTTGAACTCGTTTCTGAACTGTTTCTATCTGTTTGAATTTTAAACTAAATTCTGAAACTTCCGGATGTCATATCTCCCTCATACGAAGTCCGTTTTACGCAAACTCGGACTCTATCTCAAGCAGAATTCCGAGACGAACGCAATGGCGTATCCCGTTTCCCTTAATTCTTTGATTTGAAATTAATTATACTTTAATTTATGAATTTCACTGTTGTAGAATATACAGGGTGTTACATTCTCCCCCACTTAAAAGGATTTCGTCCCCGAAATCTTCAAGTCTAGGAGAATGTATATCCTAACATCCAAACTTCCATCTACTCATCCATCAAACACGAGCGTCCATTGTCCTTAAAAGACTTCTAATGCTTCATGATCATATGCAAAGTGTGTGTACATGTACTTATCTAATGCAAAATCAGGCGGTCTACTGATTCAGTTGACCTCCTTAATGCAAATTATGTAAGTGTCATGAATCCATTATGTATGCAAATTTTCCTATTCATGATTCTACATGAGTGCACAATCATTCATATAAATGCAACATCCATATGACAACACATTAAACTTCAACCATATACGAATGTAAATACATATATGCATATGCAATATGAAGTGACTGAGCCGACATTAAACCTAGATTGTGTGTGTATATGCTACCACGAGCAACCACTAGCAATCACTTGCAACCCCTTGCAACCATCACCCATAACATGTTTCAATTACATGTTTCCATCCAAAGGGTTTCTACCTAAAAGATAAGGTCGAGGAGATATACCCTAAAAAGATAGATAAAAGCACAACTTAAGGAAAAAGAGAGATCAAAGATGTACCCTCAAAAAGAAAAGGGTAGGCTGCGCGTACTCAAGCCTCAGTTTCCCAAGTTGCGTCTTCCTCGGCGTCGCTCCATTGAACTTTGACGAGCTTGACTTCGCGGTTGCGTAGCTTTTTCACTTCAGTTCCTAAGATGCGTGTTGGAAATTTCCTCACGGTTGCTTCGCGTTCCACCTCAGCTTCTTCTAGAATGTTCGGCTCTACCACTTCAGAAGATTCATGTAGACATTTTCGGAGGTGCGAAACATGAAAGACGTTGTGAACTCCAGCTAGTTTTTCAGGTAGCTCTAATCTATAGGCCATTTTCCCAATTTTCTCGATAATAGGAAACGACCCTACGAACCTTGGTGCTAGCTTTCCAGTGGATCCAAAACGAACAACGTTCCTTAGAGGAGATACCTTAAGAAAAACTCTATCCCCAACCTCAAACTCAAGGTCGGTCCTTCTCTTGTTGGCGTAGGATTTCTGTCTATCTTGGGCCGTCTTCATCCTCCTTCATATCAAGTCTACTTTCTCTGAAGTCTCTCGGATCATATCTGGTCCAAGTATGAGCTTGCCAGTAGACTCCCACCAACAAGTGGGCGATCGACACGGTCTTCCATATAAAGCTTCGAAGGGCGCCATTCCGATGGTGGCTTGGTAGCTGTTGTTGTAGGCAAATTCCACCAAAGGAAGATGGTCTTCCCACGTCCCTCCGAAGTCAAGGACGCACAGTCTTAAAAGGTCCTCCAAAACTCTGTTCACTCTTTCTGTCTGGCCGTCGGTTTGGGGGTGATAGGTTGTACTCAAGCATAACTATGTGCCTACCGCTTCTTGCAGACTCCGCCAAAACTCACTTGTGAAGATAGGGTCTCGGTCACTAACAATGCTGGAGGGTATTCCATGGAGTCGAATAATTTCCTTGAGATAAAGAGATGCTAGGGATGAGGCAGTCCTTTTACTCTTGACAGGTAAAAAGTGGGCGCTTTTAGTAAGCCTATCCACTATTACCCAAATGCTAGTGTTGCCTCTTCTAGATCTGGGAAGCCCATCAATGAAGTCCATTGAAATGCTATCCCACTTCCACTGTGGAACCTCTAGAGGATGGAGCAGACCGCCAGGCTTCTTCTACTCCGCCTTAACCTGTTGGCAAATCATACACTTAGAAACAAAATCTGCCACGTCCTTCTTCATGCCGCTCCAAAAGAAGGTTCTCTTTATGTCCTTGTACATTTTATCTCCGCCTGGATGTATCGTCATCTTGGAGTGATGTGCTTCCTCGAGAACCGTCTTTACTAAATCCCTTGTCCGTGGGACGCATAGTCTTCCATCTCGCCTTAACCAACCCTTATCGTCGATGGAGTATCTGCTGAGGTGACTTGAAGTCTCACCCCTAATTAGCCTATCAATCGTCTCCACAAGCTGAGGGTCTTCGCGTTGTGTTATCCCTATTGAGTCCACTAGAGTCGGGCGTACTTCGAGAGATGCTAGCAAGCCCGGTACAAAATCGGAGGAGGGCCTAAAGTTAAAACTGGCTATATACTCCAAGCTTTGCCTTTCTATAAAGAGCGGGCTTAGGGTCAGTTTCTTTCGGCTCAACGCGTCTGCCACTACGTTGCCTTTGCCCGGAGTGTAGGAGATCTCGAAGTCGTATGAGGCAAGAAACTCCATCCATCTCTGTTGCCTCAAGTTAAGATCTTTCTGCGAGAAAAGATATTTCAACGATTTATGGTCAGTATACAGTTCGAATTTCTCACCTAGGAGATAGTGTCGCCAAGACTTAAGTGCAAAGACGATGGCGGCTAACTCAAGATCGTGAGTCGGGTAGTTCTTTTCGTGCACTTTCAACTATCTCCCGCCAAAAGCTACTACCCTTCCTTCTTGCATTAAGACAGCGCCTAGTCCTGTCCCACATGCATCAGTATAAACTGTGAACATCTTGCTTCCGTCTGGCAGAGTCAGAACTGGGGCTGTTGTAAGAGCCCTTTTTAAGCGTTGGAAAGCAAACTCGCAATCCAAATACCAAGCAAACGCTAGGTTCTTCTTTGTTAACCTAGTGAGCGGAGCTGATATTTTTGCAAAGTCTCTGATGAATTTCCGATAGAAGCCTGCTAGCCCGAGAAAGCTTCGGACTTCTGTTGCATTCCTTGGTGTCTTCCAATCCTGCACTGCTACTACTTTAGCAGGGTCCACAGCTAACCCTTCTTTGGATACTATATGCCCAAGAAACCTTACTTCCTCTCTCCAAAAGTGGCACTTGGAGAATTTGGCTTTTAGCTGATGGACTCGCAGAGTTTCCATGATTGCCTTTAAGTGCTGAGCATGTTCTTCTTCACTCTTTGAGAAGATCAAGATATCGTCTACGAAGACCACTACGAACTTGTTGAGGAATTCTCTGAACACCCTACTCATCAGGTCCACGAAGTAAGCGGGTGCGTTTGTCAAGCCGAAAGGCATGACAGGCCATTCAAAGAAGCCGTCTGGGGTTCTGAATGCTGTTTTATCGATGCTATCTTCAGCCACCCTTAGCTGATGAAATCCGGTCGCCAAATCGAGTTGGGAGAAAACTGACGCTCCTACAAGCTGATCAAACAGATCGTCAATTCTGGGGAGAGGGTGCCTATTCTTTTTCGTTAGCTTGTTGAGCTCCCTATAGTCAACACATAGACGGAGTGAACCATCCGCCTTTGTGGCGAACACCACTGGAGCGCCCCATTCTGAAATGCTCCTTCTGATGAACCCCTTCTCTAGAAGCTCTTTAACCTGTTTACTGAGCTCTTTCCTTTCCCGTGGAGCCGTGTGTCTAACGGGCAACGCAACGGGCTTTGCATTATCTACAAGATATATGCGGAAGTCTATCTCCCGCTTCGGAGGTAAGCCCTTCACCTCTTCGAAGACATCCGGATATTCACAGACCACCCTAACCGATTGCAAACTCTCGACAAAAGCATCTAGCGATTCAAGATAACTAAGCATAACCACATACGAGGGATTACAAGTAATTTCCAGAGTGTTACCGAGTTGGGTCAGAAGCCACCCTTTTCTCACAATCAAGGATGGCACCATTACTGGATAGCCAATCCATGCCCAAAATCAAACCATATCCCGAGAAGCCCAAAACAAAGGCACTACATCTAAATTCTACGCTTAGAATAGAAATTTTCAATCCCACACAGATCATAGACAAATGAGCTGGGCCCCCGATTGGATTTGAAACAATTAAGGGGTCCTCTACCATACTAGTTTCTAGGTGCAAAGATTCTACTAAAGTAGATGAAATAAAGGAGTGTGATGCGCCAGAATCAAATAAAGTGCGAACTGGGTGATCATAAAGATAAACTACACTTTCTACAGAAGTATTTATACCTCGCTGTTGCAGAGGTGGCGCTTCTAGCACATGAACCTGTGCCCCTGAGGTGGATCCAGCCTTCTGCCCCTGCCCTCGCTTCTTTGGGCAATCCTTAGCCATGTGGCCTGTCTCACTGCAAGAAAAGCACCCACCATTCAACTTGGCCTTCTTTTTCTGGCAATCTTTCACTAAGTGCCCCACTTTGCCACAGAAATTACACTTCCTCTTCTCTTGGGACTTGTTGTCTTTCCCGCCCTTCTTAAAGTCTGTCTTCTTAGGCTGTAAACCCTCTTTCTTCCCTTGAGACCCATCTGCCTTTGTCTCCTTCTTGCCCTTATCCTCTTCGTTCAGCAATGCCATCTGCACCAACCTTTCATACGTAGCCCCCATAGGTATATGGGTCATGGCCAAGCTGTGTAATGGCTCATTCAATCCTTTGACAAAGCGGAGAGCCTTCTTGTGCGGAGTGTTGACTAGGTCCAGTCCGAACCTAGCCAGCTGATCGAACTGATTAACGTACTCTTTGACTGTCATATTCCCTTGCTTAAGAAATAAGAATTTTTCCAATTGAAGGCTCCTTTCAGCTTCTGAGAGAAATTTAGACTCAAACCTTGCCCTAAAGTCCTCCCATGTTTCCACTGGTCTTTCTGCATTGGTAACTTCCCACCAGTAGGAAGCCTCACCTTTAAGCAGCCATACTGCCAGTTGTACCTTCTGCCTATCTTCTACCTCAAAGATGACGAATAAGTCCTCGGTTTCCTTCAGCCAGTTCCTGGCTGCCACGAAGGACTCGGTTCCATGAAAGTCCTTCCCTCCCATAGCTTTGAAATCTTTACATATCTTAGCAAAAGCATTACCACGTGGAGGAGGTGGAGGAGGAGGTGCTGCTGCAGCTGGATGAATTCCTGCAGCTGGGGGAGGAGGAACAGTGGGACCTGGCTGATTGGCCCTTGCTTCTAAGAATCGTCTGAACCAACCAGGTATTGGTACACCCTCTGGCAAGTTAAGTTCTTCGGACATGCTGAAACAAAAAGGATAGATTCAAAACGAAGGATAAAAGATAGTACCTATGGCTTTGGGGGACTATGCCTTTTTAAAATAAAATAACATTTTATCTTTTAAAAATGTTTCTTTAATTTTTTCTTTTGAAAATAAATTTTCAAAACTTTTTTTCTTATCTGGTAAACCTATGCTCTGATACCAAGTGAAACACCCCACCTCCGTTAGGGTCACTCTCAAAGGGAATGCCCTAATTTTGGTGGAGGTTTATAAGTATAAGTCACAGATACACAAGACAGATATAAATACACATATTTTTGAACAGTGGAAAACAACAGCAACTTTTATTTCATCAAAATACGTGTTACACAAACCATGCCATAATTGTCTTACAATTCTCCCAAAACATTACATTTTCATAACTGTCTTGATTTCATAACTTAAAGAAGCATAAAAACATAAGTAAACTGCATAAGTCCCCATAATTGCTATCCAAAGCCATAGTCCAAAACGAAAGAGATCCAAGCAATACATTCTTTCTCTTCAAGCTGGATGTGAAAACTGGTCAAGCTGCGGTATTCCCTCCCTACGGACCTGGAGGGGGGGGGGACGAAAGAAAAGAAGACGAAAGAAAAGTAGAGTCAGAAATAAAGCTTGAGTAAGTCTAGGACTATTCAGTCTATGAATAAAGAAATGAGCATGATAAGTACAAACTGGGAATGGGGAAGCACCATAAACCAAGTTAAGTTGTCTAGAGTCGAATATACTACCGTACCCCATATTAATCTCTGCACCCCTATAAACTAGTTCCCAACAGGCACCCCATAATCAGGGTGAAGTGATCCATTTCTAATGATCGGCTCCTACTCGCATAGTTACATGTGTCTTACGGCCCCCGATGTTGTAGCTACCTATGCTGGTCCCACCATGGGGTGTATCAAGTCCCATGGTGGCGGCCCGACACAATTCTAGAATGCACAGGTATACTACTGGTGCCCAGTGCCTAATTTTTCTGCGCCGGAGTGTGTGCACGCCCGCACCCCGTTAGAACCTACACTGCTGCACCACCGCCGTCGATTTGACCTCTTACAGTCAGCCCAGTAATCGTGCCCTACCCTGCCTAGTTTAGGGTATCCTGATACACCTTGTAGGGTTACTGCTGAAAAGGGTCCCCCGCTACTAGGTTTTCTATTTCTAGCCAACATGTGAAGTTGGTTAAGTGTTCTGTATAAACCTAACCCCCAATCAGTCTGTATAGTTTAGCATGTTCAATTTGATTAAGTATTAATTTAACTTACTTAATCCTATCAATCCTGACTCAGCCTTAATTGTCTTATTAAAGCCTCGACCTCTCACATTAGACAGGTATTGTTGTGACTGCCTGTTGCCGGTTGGTTCCGGCCAGTCTTACGTCACAACTCAGTCTAACCTCGGGTCTTTATTGGGCTCAATGTTTAACCACCCACATTGGATAGGTATTGTTGTGACTACTGGACAGCCGGGCGGGTCCGGGCAGGTTTATGTCACAACGCAATCCAACCTCGGGTTAAACACATCGTATTTTCTAAGTTTACATATTTTGTCTCTTTTCTTTTTATATGTAAATATTTGCAGCCCATTATTCAAATTCATCTTTATTGGGTAAAATTAATTTATACCCCTTAAATGTTCTCAAGGTCGTTGGCATGCGTCAAACATGCCAACACATATGTTTTATATTTTTAACCCAACGTCATTACCCCCATTTTATGCGTTCGCTATATTATAACATATGTTGGGCTTAACATTTAAGCCCAACTTAGCCACATGAAAAAGGGGAGGCTTAGAACATGGTGTTTATATATCCTAAGAAACATCAAAAGGGGTGTGTGAATGCATGAACTTGCAACATAGCGATCTAATTAACATGAATTAGGCACTTGTGAACTTGCATTGTAATAGCATATAATCATGACATAAAACATACCTAAACATGAATCATGGTTTTAATCTAGCCATGTAAACTTGCATTTAAAATGTGAATCTAACTTAATTATGTGCCACATATATTATCATATGTTTTCTAACAACAACCTAAGCCTAAAACATATTTTGTTTGGCATAAAGTTAAACATAAACTAGCCATGTTCATAAAGTCAACACAAGTTCACAAAGATGCTTACTTTTGTCACTAATACAAAAGTATGGTTTTACACTTGAATCATGATGCCAATTCCAACATAAATTCATATGAATCATAATACTCAGTTGGATCCAACTACACTAAAAATGATCATAAAAATATTCATAGATGGATCTAAAATCATGTTGGCCTAATAGTGAATCATATACTTGCATCAGTCTCAACTTGGTTGTAATAAACTACCACAAACATATAGTTGTTAACTTTCAACATGAATCATATACTTGCAAATATCCAATAGGTTTAACATCATTATACCACAACATCCCAAATCTATTCATAATTAGAATCATAGCAACATACAATTATGAATTATCATCACCACAAATTAAGTACAATTCCATTTCTCATTTTACACAAATCAAAACTCAATTGTTCATTTACATCGAAATAACACTCTACTTACAACGTATGACGAATCTTCAATTCAGGATTCTGAATTCTGAATTTGGAGATGCTATCCTTTGTTGTAGGCATTGTTTTGATTTAATTGTCGTTGCTTTAAACTTTTGAATCAACTCCTGACTCGACGGCTATTCCTAGTCTTTCTTCAGCAGCATGACGGTCTCATTCTCATTTTTATTTGTGTGAATTAGGTGGAGTCTTAGGTCCTTTTTATAGAGTTTGCGAATTGATTTGAGCCGTCGATGGAGCTTAGATTAATATTAGCCGTTCGTTTTAAAGAGAAACCAATCAGGAGCTGACACCTAGCCCTAGTGACAAGACAAAGCTCAGAAATTCGGCCAAATACAGATCAGGCCAGCCAGGAGGGGCTGGGTTCGACCTGGCTCAGGGGCCAGGTCGACTACCCAGTCGACCCCAAGGTCGACTACCCAGTCGACCCCAAGGTCGACTACCCAGTCGACCTGGGTGCCTTGGGTGGGAAAATTCCTGCCCAGCCCAATCTGGGTCCGATTTTTGAATTTTGAACTCGTTTCTGAACTATTTCTGTCTGTTTGAATTTTAAACTGAATTCTGAAACTTCCGGAGGTCATATCTCCCTCATACGGAGTCCGTTTTACGCAAACTCGGACTCTATCTCAAGCAGAATTCCGAGACGAACGCAATGGAGTATCCCGTTTCCCTTAATTCTTTGATTTGAAATTAATTATACTTTAATTTATGAATTTCACTGTTGTAGAATATACGGGGTGTTACATGTATGTTCTTCTTCTTCTTCTATTCTAAGTTTCTATCTTATCTATTCTCACCCTCTAATTTCTTTCATTAACCATCCGGTATTTTCGACTCTTGATGTTCGATACGTGTTGTATATCAGATAATCAAAGTCGTAAATTTCCGGGTCGTTACATCACTAGTTGACGTCCACAAAATACTTTAGTTATTTGGCTAGAGAAAAACCATTTCTCCGCCATCAACTATAGTACGTTTGTAGAAATCAACGTACGTAATTCCTTTGGAAATACTCTGTCATACATCCGTCCATACAAGTCATCCAGGAACAGGATGAACCGAAGGTACCCTCCTATCACATCCAAGGGATCACCCTATGGATCATTAGCGAGAAGTCCTTGCAATCCGTAGATTTCAACCACGACAGAACTACGGTACCTCTCTGGCTGCAGACCAGAGATTATTAGCAATTCTTCCGTTTACGAAAATTTATGGTCTTCAATGCTCCATCTCGATCATCTTCTGATATCTTCACGTATTTGTTAGTCGAAATGGTTTTCGAATATAAATTCGATCCCGGTCTTTCCGTACCAACAATCGTATTGGACAGATTTGATAGTCGGTGATTTAACTATGAAAAAAATAGTGATTCAATCATGATAATCCAGTGAGTTACTGGTTCAGTATTCAACACCATTTGGCCTTTTAATTAAACAAATGTACATTTAAAACTCTTATATATTTCGATCTTATAAATATATTTTCGCTTCTTATTTATCATAAGATTTCTCTTTAAACCAATTCAATTTACTACTTAAGAAAGTTCTATACATATCCAGATTTCTATTTCACTTTCAAAACATTTTCCACATTATTGTCAAATATTGGGAAATCAAATCAACTTATTTATATACCTAAAACAAAGTTAGGACATGTTTTTTTATTCATTTACTTGAAAACGATAATTCCTTCTTATTCTTATAGAATAAACTCATCTTTACATTTCCTTTTTAAATCTCGACAATATCATTATAATTTACGCAATCCCCTTTTTAATTCTCTTTACTTTGGAAATCCTTATTATATATATACTCCAAATCTTCCCCAAAATGTTTCGTTTTATTTCTCTAATGAAATAATAAATTTGGCTAACTCCTTTTACCATTACAACTAATATCATCCTAAGATAATCCTGAAGTCATTCAAGTTGGGGTATTTTAAATTACCTCTCAGACCTTGATCAACAACATTCATACCTTAAGATAAATAACGGTTGTATCTCAAAAACCAATCTTTCATTTCGATATCCACACCACTTCCATTTAACCATTTTATTCAAATACGGTTTCATAAACCCCTTTTACTTTGCCTCTTTAACCAAACCCATTTTATAATTCGGATTTTTTTTACCAAATCCTACGACCTACTCGTCCTTTACCCAAATTCACCTTCACTAATCCCTTCCCAGAAACATTCAACCATTTCCTGCTTTGAAACACTTATTCCAATCTCCCACTTTTACTTAATCACATTCTTAAATAACGTTAATCTAGAATTAATGATGTAATGCCTCAAACCTCTTTTATATAACTTTGGTTCATATAAAAAATCCTTATATCTAAATTTCCTTTTACTTAATTCAAATAATTGAGTAACACTTATTTTAAGCTATAAGATTCGCTTAAAAATTTCTTTTATAACTTTGTTATAAAGACTCAGGATCTAAACAAAAACCTGTTTGTAAACTCCTTTCACCATCCAGTTGGATTTCATTTCAACTTCGAATACTTTTTAAATGGATTTCCATTTAAAAGAATTTTCTAAATTATTATTAATTAAAATAATTTACTTCGATTATTAACTACGTTCGTAGTTAATTTCTTTAGTAACTAAAATAATTAGTAAATCCTTTTAAAAACCTTATTAAAATTTTAAAAACAAATATATATATTTTATTTAAACTATTTTATTAAAACACACTAATTTAGTAATCAATCCCAATTAGACGGTCGATTTAGTCACTCAAAACACGGTTATCTTATTAACCAATTCCAACATGTTCTCCCTTTAAATTAATTTATAATATAATTAATTTAAATAATTCCATTTAAATATTTCTTAACAAAACAATTATCCAAATTTAAATCGTTAGGTTAATTTCCTCATTCTCACATTTACAAAATCTGATTAACATCAGAATTGACTTTATAAGAACAATTTATAATAAATTATAAAAATAAATATTAATTTCCTTTTAATAAAGTTGTATTCAAAATATATATTTCAAAATCTATCTTTGGTTATAAAATAAATTTTATAACTGCAGTTCTATCGATTCACCTGACGGTAAATCGATATAAACAAAACGGTTTACTTTTGGGCCATTTACTGCTGATTACTCAACCACACTGCCCATTGGTTAAAACCAAACACAGGTTGAATTTCCAACCAATGATCAATACTCAAATCTAGCACCCAAACATGATAGTTCATATGATAATATGAAATTAAATAATATATTTGAGGAATCCCATTGGATCCCTCCAACTGGTTCTCCCTGTAAATGGGTTATCTCAAATCAAATCATCAAATCACATTTAACTGATAAATAAATAATGACACTTTAACATCAACCAATAACCAAAACAACTCAACCAGTTTAAACAATTCAAACCATTAAACATGTTTATTTTATAAACGTGACCAACAAGGTAAGTTACCTTTATTGGAACCAATCGTTAGAGTAACGATTTGGTATTTCACTGAAATTAACCAACAGTTTAACTTCATTGGTTAAATCAACAAATGGTTAAATAATTAGCAAACGGTCAACCATCAGCAAATAGAGCACACAAAATAAAAACCCAATTTATATAAAAATATAAATGGGAAAACTAAGTGAGTTTAACTCACCTTGACCTGATTTATCGTTGAAATGGTTGATTTGGACTAAATTAAACATGTGTTTAATTTAACTAAATCCCGGTTGATACCAATCTTGTCTGTTCTGGTTCCATGATATTTCTCGTCAAGATGATTCCATTGGTACTTGGTTTGTCTGGTTCTGTTAAGATGGCAACAAGTTATAAATATTTAAAGTTAACCAATTTAATAAAATATTATAATCCTTAACCATTTAAATTATAAATTCTCAATTCAGTTCTAAATTAAAACTAATTAATTACTTAATGAAAATACCAATTAAAGTCAGTTAATCACACCCGACTATTTTAGCATAACAGGTCGACTAGGTTTGAAATCATTTAGGTTGTCTCCAGGTTTGAAAACAACAAACCGACTATCATTTATCATTTCTAATATTGTTATAAACCTATTTTTATTTTATTTTAAAATGGGCTCATTACCTTGGATTCGGCCCATACCATGACAAACCCACACAAAACTATCAAATCCCCCTTCCACACACTATCGGATCCCTCCTTTCTACACAAATCCATTTCCTCAAAATCATCTTTCCATGGCAAAAATCCAGATCTGCCTCTCTCGCTTCTTTCTTCAGCAATAATTGAAACCAGCTACGTCGCATCTTCCCTATGCCACCATCTCTCCGATCTCCCTTCGCTCTCCATCTTTAATCGGTCTGCCAGACCCCTAACCAACTCCTTCTACACCCAACGTCACCATACTCTCGCCAACCAACCCCCACGCCTTCCAGATCCACTACAGCCCATACACAAACTGAACCCGAGACCCCCATTCGAAGAAGGACCGAACCCTAAGTCTTTGACTTCGAACGGCTTCAACAGGAAATTCATCAGCGAGTATCCAGAATTGTAGTGCGTGTATCCACGAGTTCAGATAAGTATTCACTTAGATTTTTGCTTGCTGTATCATTTTCGCTTTGATTTTCTAAATGGTTCGAAATTTGGTTTTTCTGATCTGGTTGCTCTGAATTTCCCTCTGGAACCCTAGAACACAAATGCGTATATATATACTTGCGGATGACCAGATAAAATTGATGTCAAAATTAATCTGTAATTTCATAGCTTTAGGGCTTAGTTGCTAGTTCTTAGGTGCTGTATTGTTCTGTCATTCATGTGATCGAACTGTGATCCCTGTGATGGAGACTTGATAGATGCTTGATACTTTGCAGAGGATTTTGAATAGTTTTGTGTTGGAATTACAATACAATTGGTTTGTTAGAATGAGACATTGACCAAGCTGTTATTATGAGTCTATGAGTTGTAATTTCAATCAAAGATTTGAAACCGTATTGTAGATTTCCTGTTTGGATTTTTAAATGTATGAAATCAGTTCATCATGCATTTGTACATGGATGAATATAGATAAACTGTTTTATTTGTCTGTTATAGATTTTGTATTCAATTTTCCTTTTAAATGTAAAGCAACAGTCCTCATCTGTATTTGCACAAGGAATCAAAATAAAATTTGATGTTCATTGTACTCTTTCTATTGCTGTTTTCTTTAGCTGTGTCAATCTGATGAATAAAGATATACGTATCTCTGTTTTTTGTTTTTGTTTTTTTTCTATCTGTGCATGTGTATGTTTCAACTGTTCATTAGTCGTTTCGATCTGATTAATCAAGATATATATATAGCTGTCCTATTGTCCTTCAGCTGTTACTATTTTCTATAACTGTTCAAATATAATGTTTTAATGTTCATCTGATTCTTCAACGATCTGTTACTGTTAGCTATTTACTTCAATTTCCTTAGCCGTTTTAGATTTGATGCTTGCACCTACATAGCTGTGCACTTCCTATATTTTTAGCTGTGTTCACTAGCTGTTTGGCTATTATATATATGTCTGATTGTTTTCCTGTTCCTTGAAAGAACATGGCATGTTGACGTTGAAATTTTAATATGAACTGTTCTGTTCAATGTTTTGCATTTGTACAAACAATTTTATATATATATGTTTATTCTTTTATTTTCTTTGTGTTTGTTCTTCCATCATCATGTTGAATACATTCAAGTTTTATTGTTCATGGGGAAAACTCTTTATTTGTTAGAAAAACATGACGCTAATATATTTGGTTCCATAAGTTTTGCCAAACCAAGTAAAATATGGTATGCATGCGAGTTTATTTTATCTTATTATTAAATTAAATTAAACCGCCAAATTAAATGATAAATTAATATCGTTATAATAATAATAATTAAAATAACAGTTTCAATTTTAAACAATATAAAAGTCAAAACTTAACATAACAAGTTTTACATTTTAAACGGTATTCCATTTATATTAAATTCTTTTATATAAATAAATCGTTAAAATTTAAAAACGATTTCATAGCGATTATTTTAAAATTTGATCTAGCCGTAACTAACAATTTATAACACGAAATCTGGATTTTTCTGTTTCATATGAAAATTATCTCAATACGGTTCCAACGTTTCTTGTTTCACAGAAATCCGACTTATATCGTATCCTGTATATTCGATTGAAGTTCAAAACTCCAATTTATGAACTGCCGCGCGATTTCGAGCTCGATTTATAATTATATAAATATATAACGTTCAAACTTCGTTTTAATAACGAATTTAATATTAAAATCCTTTAATACTCCAAATAAAATATTTAAAATAATAAATTAAATTAAATATTAGACTATCAAAAATACGGGACGTTACAATTTGAATCACTGTTCTTTGATGATTACTTTTAAGAACAGAAACCTTTGTCTTGATTCATTTAAATTTGTGCTTGATGCTTACTGTCTTTGGATTCATGTATGTAGTATATTGCATGTGCCTCCACTTTCATGCTTTACATCATCCGCTAAAAACATAGATTATATGTTTGATCTTCTTCATCTTTGATACTGCACTTGTATCCTATGTTGCTTGCTATTAACCATGTGTTCATTGGCCAGATCATGTGACATTGATGGTCATTTGAATATCCATGGTCATGTGCCTGTAACCTCTGGCAATTCATTTCATTTCTTTTCTTTGCTATATGTATATACTTGCAATAGTCATGACCATTTCTTTTACCAGTAACAACACCCTTTTTGTTGTGTGCATGAATTTTCCTGTGTGCTATGTCAATGTCTTATGATCACTTGTCTGCTTATGCATGTATTTGATGATGCTTTACACCCTTTTCTTTATTGCTATGTACATATCTGATGCATTATTGGCCTTCGACGTTTGTTTCAGCCTGATCTACTTGGCTGGTCCATGTTCGTATTTGTTCACCACCCACTTGCTGTATTGCATCACCATGCTCTATGTAGCTGCCATGACTTGTAACTTGAGTTGACATGTTCTATTACTTGTAAAACCGGGCAATTTTGAACTTTTTCTAGACATGTGCGTATTTGCTGCATATATTCCTTGCTGCACTAGAATTTGACTTTTGAACTTGCTGCATATATTCCTTGCATCGCAACCCTCTTGCATGTACATTTGTTGTGGCATTTTCCCATTTTCCTTATTGCACTAGAACTTGATTTTTGAACTTGTGCTTCGGGTCCTTCTGTTCTGTACATAGTTTCATTGTTGCATTTGAGAAAAATATTTTGCGAATGTACAGTAAAATTCAGCAGACCACTATATCATTGTTGTGGCTGTTCAAGTTCAATAAACTACAAATGTGATTCGAGGTTGGTCTTGATCAGGAAAACAGTATAGTTATGTCGGGGCTGATCTGTGAGCACTAAAGATCAGTCCGCCTTGTGGTATTTACAATGTATCACTGTGAGTATCACAAATAGTTTAGACTGGAATAAGATTAGAAAGTCAGACAAAATCTGCATTGTTGGTTTGTTGAGACCTGAACTCTTGTTGCATTTGCATTTCTGAAATTGAACTGGCGTGACCTTTATGTCTTTGTTTCACCAGTTTTGTACTTGTGCACTCACACTTGAACTGACTTGTTTTCTTGACCATATGCTTGTGTCTTGTTGTTCATTATCCCTTATATTTGATGCACTGGCCTGATTTCACTGCTATACTTATTCGTCACTGTGATTGTTGTCCATTCTCACTTATGTTGTTCATTTGACCTTCTCTTGTACTTGTTTGCATTTGTGTATGACTTATAGCTTTGCACTGTCTTGTTTCAGTGTTACTTGCTGGTCCACATGCCATGATTATTGTAGTTCACTATCACTTGCTGTCCATTGTAGTTGGTCTGTCATTTGCATGAGGTTTGATCATGTTTCAGCTTTGTGGCCTTTGTTGTTTTGGACATGTGCATTATCTTGAATTGTTTTACTTGATGCCTTGAGTTGTTCATACTTGTGCACTTTGTTGCATATTTGTACATGCAGTTTTACTTGACAATTTTGATTGCTCTTTGACACTAACTTGTTTTGTCTTGCTGGCCCATATGCATTTACTGGCGCTTGGCCTGTAGTTGTACTTGACTTTACCCAGTTTGGCATTGTTACTTTTCACTTTGACTATGCTAATCAATAGGCTTGATCATTGCTTGTGTCTTGTACATAAAATTTATGTTACACATCTTTGTCCTGCATAGCCTTGGATTTTGGACATGACCTATAGTTGTATTCATGTGTTCTCCATTTGCCATGGCTTGTGTACTTAATGGGCCTGAGCTTCTTTTGCACTTGTATTTTGACATTCTTGGCCTCTATGCTTGTGCTTTGACATGTTTGTATTTGCTGTATATTTGATCCCCTGAGATTTATCTCTTAACCATGTTGTACTCTTAGCTCTGACACGTGTCTTGAGTATGCTTTGCTTATGTGCATGCTTCGAAACTTGGTGCACATATGTTTTTGATTGTTGATTCACATACTTGGTCATGTCCATAATTTTGGACCAGAGTTGTTTGGCTGTTTGTATTGCACTTTGTCCATTCTCACTCATGTGCTTCATTTCGGTCCATTTCTATACAAACTGATTCCATGCTTACCTGCCATGCTCACTGTATACATTTGCATATATTTGTTTTATATTTTATTCAGCAGACCAACTATATGTTGTATTGTGGGTGGTCAAGATCAACATACCACATCTGCGAGTCATGGCTAATTTTTGTCAGCAGACCATTATAGTTGTGTTGAGGATGATCTACGAGCACTAGTATTCAGTCTGCCTTGTGATATTTGTAGTGAATTACATGAATATTACAAGTAGTCTAGACTTAAATAAATAAATATATATTTGACCAAGTCTAGTAAAATGATGAGAAACACACTAGAAATCTGAGGCAAATAAAAATAAAAATTAAATTTATATTCGCTAGCAATTAAATATATTTTTCTTCCATTTTACTGTGTGTGCTTCTGTGATGGGTATGCAGGTGACTGGACTGAACTAGAAGCAAATGAAGACTCAGTGTGTCAATGAGTGTGTATATGAATTTATGTATAAAATGAGTGACACTTAGTGTATTGTAGTGAGAGATGTAATGTATATGAAATAGAAAGTATGAATAACAGTGTAACGTACAATAGTGATTTCTGAAAGTTGTACTATTTCGAATATTGAAATAAAATATTTTATTGAATAAAAAAAATATTGTTTGAATATTTAAATTCTATGCAATAATATTATTATTCAATATCCGTATCAGTTACGTTTAAACAAACTGATTAATAAGGAGCCTACCGCATCAAACATTCAAAAAAAGTGATGTAATAAACCAGCCATTACACCAGTAAGTTAAAAAAAACTGATGTAAAAGATAGTCTATTTTATTAGTTTGTGTAAAGAAAACTAATGTAAAAGATGGTCTAATACATCGGCTAAAAACCGATGTCTAAAGTCATGACCTTTTCTACACTTGTAAAGACATCAGTCGTAAAACATAGACATTGGCCAAAAACTGATGTTGTAGCCACTATTGCTAATAGTGATGGGACGTGCATACTTGATTATTTTGAGCATAAAGTTCATTATGTAGAATGGCCTCTTTGACCTTCAAAGCTCCTTCAATCCAGGGAAGGCAACTCTTCTCAGATTCAAATTCAATCTACTTCCAATGCGCACTCGTCATATGTGCAGATGGGAGCATATTCACGCGCACCTCCCGAGAGAGCTATCATCGCAATGGGGCCTATAATTAACCGATCCCATTCAATTCTCAGACTCATTGTGAATCCACCGGAAATATGCCCTTCCGTGGTGACCCACCAGATGTTACAACACATTTGTATACAATTTGGTATCCCAGAAGACGATGTCCAACTACCCAAGAAGGATGAAGTGGCCGACCGTTGTGACGACCGCCCACAACTCCTGCACTTAACAAGGGAAATTGTGACGACCCCATTCCCCGTACTGACGGTGACAAGGGTAATCTTTGGAATATAACACATAAACAGATAATAGCAGAACAGAATTAAATAAATACACCAGATAATGAACAAATAATACACTGGATAAACGTAATCATCAGAGTTACACTGTATACAGGATCATACTTAGTACAAAAACAGTTTAGCTATACATAAATGTCTATAGCGGAAAACAAACATAATATGTACAATAGGAGCTGAACAGCATAAAAAGAGATAAATGATAGAATCCATCTTCAGCTCCAGCTATCCAGACAAAGCCTGCTAAAACCTAAACACAAGGCTGTCCGTGTAGAAAAAGGGGCACCCGAGTTTGCAAGTGAAACAAACTACGAGTCAGTCATAGGACTGGTATGAGAAATCTACTTAACACATTATATAATTTGGCTAATCACAGGACCACGCCACTTTTGCGGAACGGGTTTACACCATTGGATTGCCAGTGCTTTAAAACAAGTAATTCTTTTAAACATCGCAATGCTTTTTATAAAAATGAAGCCATTATAAGACTCAATTCCTATCACACAATGCAACGCAAACCGGAGGATAGAGTTTTACCTTATAATGACCAAAATATGCTTGATACGAATAAAACATTTAAAATGTAAAGTTTATCATTTAATTCTAAATCAGACTCCAACTGTAAATTAGAAAGAGAACAATTCCCTAAGTATTAACCCCGAAGGCCGAAACCAACATCAGATCAAAACCTAGGAAACCATCAGTCTTATCTCGTTTCCAGTCAGTTTCTAATTTCATACACAATCATAAATATCAATCATAGATGGCATGGGTACCATATATCATGTCGCCATATATATATACAATCAAAACCGCACATGTCGTATTTGGAAATTGGATTTTCGTCATGAACCAAGGCAAAAGATAGTCCTTACCGAATTCGAGACTGTCTAACCCGAGTCTCAGGAACAGCCGCAACCGCACCTTGGATCGTCAGGGCTGGTCCACACAGAGTGGATTATAGTGCCTGAACAATACGTTTCCCCGCCCTTTGGGGCGTAAATGAGCCAACGAATGACTCCATCGGTCCCGGATCGACCGATATAACCAAGGCGACTCGCAACAGCAACAACCGCATAGGTGAAAATAATATAAATGCCAGCCAGTTTAAGCACTGACACCACCTCTAGCTAGAAGGAAACGCATGCCCTCCCTGATGTCCTCTCCCGTTTCTGGTTCATACCGGGGTGTGAGGCTCGCGAATTCACGTTATACACAAAGCTACGCCACACAGGCGGTGCTTTGATCATCAACCACAAGAATTTGCTTTTCAACAGAAGCCTCGATCACTGTCTCATAGCATGCCACACAGGCAATTCACGCCATGCAACTGATGGCTATCAATCACACAGAATGAATTCCAATGTCATACACACAGTCCATTTGCAAGTCCGTTCTGGGTCTGAACGAAACCGGAGGCACTATATACCTCGCATATCCATCGATCTCCACGTACGTCTGGACGATCACCACTCATTATCCATATTTCGGGATGCCTCCCAATCAGGACATCAGTTACCATCCAAACGAGGTGAAGATCGGTCTTCAACCACCGTCTTCATCTTCGACTTCTTATCGTCGATTCAGTTATTCAGAATGGGATAAACCCGGTCTTTCTGAACAACTCGCGTATATAATTAACAAGTGCTACACAAACATAACATACGCCTTATTTCAACTCATTAGTCACTAACCGTTAATTAGCAAGAGAACGATTTCCCAAATATTAACCCGAAGGCCGAAACCAACATCAGATCAAAACCCAGGAAACCATTCGATCTAGCTAACCTTCAGTTAGTTTCTAAATTTCACGTTCCATATCGTTTATAATATTTTATAACGATTTATCGCTATTTTTATTTATTTAATAATAGCCAATTTATTCGAACGACGCTTCAGGCCATAACGCGGCCGTGGCGCTGTTTTTCTTCAGATTTGATTTACACATATCTGAAAATCTGACCGTTGGATCTTCACAAAATTTATATCATTAGAAAGAACTTTTCAAAATGAATCCAACGGTCCCAGTTTTGGGAAAATCCGACGGTCGGATCTCCCGGTACAATCGTTTGAAGTTTCGATTTCAAAATACAAACTGCAGCGTCGTTATGTTTTAATTTAATTATATTTATTATAAAAAAATTTCTTTCAAAACACGACTATTTTATAAAGTTCATATAGATGATAAAAATATGATTTTTATTATAAAACAATTTCTTTCGAACCCGAATACCATTCAACACATGAATTTCTATTCAACGAATGAATTTCTATTCAACACATGAATGTTATTCAAAATTCGTATATATACAATAAAAAGGTGATTTTTATATTGTTAAAACAGTTTATTTAAAACACGAATACCATTCAACACATGAATTTCTATTCAACGAATGAATTTCGATTCAACACATGAATGTTTTCTATAGTTTGTATATATAGAGTAAAAATGTTATTTTTATTGTTAAAACAATTTATTTAAAACACGAATACCATTCAACACATGAATTTCTATTCAACACATGAATGTTTTCTATTGTTTGTATATATAGAGTAAAAATGTGATTTTTATTGTTAAAACAGTTTATTTAAAACACGAATACCATTCAACACATGAATTTCTATTCAATGAATGAATTTCGATTCAACACATGAATGTTTTCTATAGTTTGTATATATAGAGTAAAAATGTGATTTTTATTGTTAAAACAATTTATTTAAAACACGAATACCATTCAACACATGAATTTCTATTCAACGAATGAATTTCGATTCAACACATGAAGGTTTTCTATAGTTTGTATATATAGAGTAAAAATGTGATTTTTATTGTTAAAACGATGTATTTAAAAAATGAATACCATTCAACACATGAATTTCTATTCAACGAATGAATTTCGATTCAACACATGAATGTTTTCTATAGTTTGTATATATAGAGTAAAAATGTGATTTTTATTGTTAAAACAATTTATTTAAAACACGAATACCATTCAACACATGAATTTCTAGTCAACGAATGAATTTCGATTCAACACATGAAGGTTATTCAATATATGAAAATAATTCTAACACATGAATATTATTCAAAATTTCGGCCGCATAACAGCAGGGTAGTTAAAACCGGGGTCGTCCCTAGTACGGCTCCTCGCTCTACCTTAAAGCCTCGCAGCTTTTGACAATGGGGAATCATGCATCTAGTTCGCACGCAGGCGACATGTATATTTGTATATTTTTTTCTTTTCCACAAACTAATCCTATGTGGTTTCAACCAAATAATTCTCAACCACAAACGGGTATTCTTCAACCACAATCAATCAATTTCAACCACAAACAATTATTATCAACCATTCGCTATCAACCAATTTTCACACCAATCACAATAAATAAATATCGTCCATGGTTTGTGGACGAGGGGCGTATATATATATATATATATTATATAATTTTATAAGCATTTCACTTCTATTCCTCACATATATAATTTTTACAACGCATATATAACTTATATATCGAACGTACAACTTATACAACGTTTATACATGAGGTGTACAACGCTTATATAACTCATACATCGACTATATAATTTATACATCGTCGTTTTCCATATCGTTTATAAATTAGAAATCTCACATTGGGTTCCACTCCACCAAAAATAGCAGAAGGCTCAGAAAAATATGCGGTCTATTCTAGAATGTAGAAGACGTCCACACGAGTCCACTGTCTCTTGTTTCACTGAATTTCGTCAAGAAACGAAAAAGATATTATTTTTAGAAGATTAAATCACTTTGCGACGCTTTTAGAAGTTGAAATCAGTTTAAATAAATTAAATTGTACCTTTGAACAAGTGGTTCAAACAAGGGTTTGGATTTTTCGTCGGATCCGTGAAGGGGTAGGGCGATCGGAGCACACAGCGTCATCGAGGGGGGTGTGGCGCCTCTGCGCGCGGTGGTGGGGTGATTTCCGGTGGTCAGATGAGGTCGGGGCGGCGGTGGGAAGTCGCTGACTTCGTGGGGCTTGTTCTCGTCGATGGGGAGGAGGGAGAAGGCGAGGGTTGGTCGGATTTGAAGAGGAGGGGCGGGGCTGTCGAGATCGGGTGGTGGCGGCGCTTGAAGGTGGCTGAGGCGGCGGGAAAAGGGTCGGGAAGGAGGGAGCAACCGTCGCCGTCGAGAACGAGAGAGGAGCGGGGTTTTTGAGTTTTTTTTTTTATATTTGTAAATTAATGAAAGAAAAATTTCTATTGGCCGATGGTTTTATAATTTCAAAAATTAGGGTTTTTACAAACGAACTTCAATTCAAACCCAAAGACTGACGTCCCTAGCGTTTTACCCCCATTCCGAACACAATGGGATATGTTTCGAAGGCCCATTCGAATGTTTCAGTCAGTTTTCATTCAAATTAAAATATAAAACATTCAATATTTGATTTGAACGTACATTTCAATTTGCCAGGGCCACAAACTGATTCTAAAAATTCCCGAAAAATAAATCTAGCTATGTTTTGATGATACGGTCCCAACAAAACTAGTTTCGTCGATTTCTGAGACCGTTTGAAAAATGGCCCATTTCTGGTCGATCCAATTTAATAGAAATCGACCAAACACATTTTCCTTTGCCACGCTCACATACTAACTTCAAAAATTATGAAATTTGAAACCTAGCAATAATTAGACATCCCGGATCCAACAAAAGTGGTTTCGTCGAATTCCGAGGTCGCTTGCAAAATGGCCATTTTCACGGGCTATATAAACTCTATAGCGACCTTTCTGAAAATTCATTTGGCCATAACTTTTGCTTCCCACTATGAAACTTCGATTTTTCAGATTCGTTGGAAAGATATTCACTAACAGATTTAAATATTTTTGGTTTCACTCAAATCCGTTTTGTTTTGCACTCGGTACAGTCAGTCAAAGTTTGAATTCAAATTTTGAAACTACCGCGCCATTTCAGGCCCTGTTTATAATTAGAATTAATTATATTCCTTTTCAAATGTCATTCAACTTACTTTTCATCGTTATTATTTGTAATATTTATTTTAAATATTTAAAATCCACTAAAATAGCCAATTTAAATTTTTTAAATTGGTTCAGATTTTCCGGGTCGTTACAATCTCCCCCACTTAAAACTTTTCGTCCCCAAAAAGGAACAAAGTCGAAAGTGGTTTGATTAATCAACTCTACGTTCAGTCTGGCTTCCATTCTCCAACTTTTCAGTTTATGAGAATTTTCAAATTCTTCAAAAAATTGGCTAACACCCGGAATTTTCGAAAAAATTCGCCATAACCTCCTTTGTACGGGGAGGGGTTTGGAAATTTATTGGGCCGTATTAGGTACCCAATAAATCCTATAAAGCATACACATATTTATAGTGATATATTCTGGTGTTTACAGGGGAGCATGTATAGATAATAACTCCAGAGAATAAATTCTCGTCACCCTGTTAAAGCCTGAGGGAGTGTGTATTTTTAATTGCTCCAGAGAATAAATTCTCGTCACCTCGTCCCGTGTGGGAAATAAATAATCCATGTGCCGTATCTAATAACTAGAGAGACGTGATTATTGTCAACTCCAGACCCGTGTGGGTTTTTTATTAATCTGGCAATTTACCGTTACATTTTATATGGTCCATATCAGTCATCTGTTCAACCTGTAATATATAGTCATCGCCATACAAGCCTCTCGCTCGTATGGTAAATCTTCCACCTCGTCACACAAGATCCAAATGCTTATGTGGTATATGATGAAGTATCCCTATCTTCAAGAAGTATGCCATGTAGTGTAGTTCAAAATTAATTGTTACTATCCTATGGCGACGTTTATTATTACACACAGAACAACCAACACTCCGCATCCAATGGCATTCGCAGGAGTTAATATAATAATATTTCGCATCCAACTCATTAAGGTTTACCTATTTGTCGGGCACGCAAATAATTTCTTTACTCAACAGCTATTCATTTACCTGTTCAAACATATATGATGCACATGTATATATTTCTATCTATTTTTATATCAGTTCAATGTGTGATTTAATCGAATAAATTCTACCATTCATTCTCTTATTAATTAAATTAACTATCGTTCTAATAATTTAATTAATCAAATCTACTATCACACAATACAAACAACAACCAATTTGTTTTTAACTTTTTTTAAAAAATATAGCTTTTTACATATTCAAAAACTATATTTCTAAAACCAGACTATATATATAATCACAAATACGTTATTTATAAACATATAACTCTCCACTCGTTCTGGGGCACTTCTGACCCCATCTCTAACGAGTTATTCTGATTCTGCTATACTCATACTAGGATATTGTTGATCCTATCTGTAATGAGTTATTTGTCCTAGAACACTACTAGTTCTATCTCTGACGAGTTCGTTAATGTGTTATCTACCAGAGCTAAGCTTAACCAAAGCTCTGATACCACGTTGTGACGACCCCATTCTCCGTACTGACGGTGATAAGGGTAATCTTTGGAATATAACACATAAACAGATAATAGCAGAACAAAATTAAATAAATACACCAGATAATGAACAAATAATACACTGGATAAATGTAATCATCAGAGTTACACAGTATACAGGATCATACTTAGTACAAAAATAGTTTAGCTATACATAAATGTCTACAGCGGAAAACAAACATAATATGTACAATAGGAGCTGAACAGCATAAAAAGAGATAAATGATAGAATCCATCTTCAGATCCAGCTATCCAGACAAAGCCTGCTAAAACCTGAACACAAGGCTGCCCGTGTAGAAAAGGAGCACCCGAGTTTGCAAGTGAAACAAACTACGAGTCAGTCATAGGACTGGTATGAGAAATCTACTTAACACATTATATAATTTGGCTAATCACAGGACTACGCCACTTTCGCGGAACGGGTTTACTCCATTGGATTGCCAGTGCCTTAAAACAAATAATTCTTTTAAACATCGCAATGCTTTTTATAAAAATGAAGCCATTATAAGACTCAGTTCGCATCACACAATGCAACGCAAACCGGAGGATAGAGTTTTACCTTATAATGACCAAAATATGCTTGATACGAATAAAACATTTAAAATGTAAAGTTTATCGTTTAATTCTAAATCAGACTCCAACTGTAAATTAGAAAGAGAACGATTCCCTAAGTATTAACCCCGAAGGCCGAAACCAACATCAGATCAAAACCTAGGAAACCATCAGTCTTATCTCGTTTCCAGTCAGTTTCTAATTTCATACACAATCATAAATATCAATCATAGACGGCATGGGTACCATATATCATGTCGCCATATATATATATATATACAATCAAAACCGCACATGTCGTATTTGGAAATTGGATTTCCGTCATAAACCAAGGCAAAAGATAGTCCTTACCGAATTCGAGACTGTCTAGCCCGAGTCTCAGGAACAGCCGCAACCGCACATTGGATCGTCAGGGCCGGTCTACACGGAGTGGATTATAGTGCCTGAACAATACGTTTCCCCACCCTTTGGGGCGTAAATGAGCCAACGAATGACTCCATCATTCCCGGATCGACCGATATAACCGAGGCGCCTCGCAACAGCAACAACCACATAGGTGAAAATAATATAAATGTCAGTCAGTTTAAGCACTGACACCACCTCTAGCTAGAAGGAAACGCATGCCCTCCCTGATGTCCTCTCTCGTTTCTGGTTCATACCGGGGTGTGAGGCTCGCGAATTCACGTTATACACAAAGCTACGCCACACAGGCGGTGCTTTGATCATCAACCACAAGACTTTGCTTTTCAACAGAAGCCTCGATCACTGCCTCTTAGCATGCCACATAGGCAATTCACGCCATGCAACTGATGGCTATCAATCACACAGAATGAATTCCAATGTCAAACACACAGTCCATTTGCAAGTCCGTTCTGGGTCTGAACGAAACCGGAGGCACTATATACCTCGCATATCCATCGATCTTCATGTACGTCTGGACGATCACCACTCATTATCCATATTTCGGGATGCCTCCCAATTAGGACATCAGTTACCATCCAAATGAGGTGAAGATCGGTCTTCAACCACCGTCTTAATCTTCGACTTCTTATCGTTGATTCAGTTATTCAGAATGGGATAAACCCGGTCTTTCTGAACAACTCGCGTATATAATTAACAAGTGCTACACAAACACAACATACGCCTTATTTCAATTCTTTAGTCACTAACCGTTAATTAGCAAGAGAACGATTTCCCAAATATTAACCCCGAAGGACGAAACCAACATCAAATCAAAACCCAGGAAACCATTCGATCTCGCTAACCTTCAGTTAGTTTCTAAATTTCACGTTCCATATCGTTTATAATATTTTATAATGATTTATCGCTATTTTTATTTATTTAATAATAGCCAATTTATTCGAACGACGCTTCAGGCCATAACGTGGCCGTGGCGCTGTTTTTCTTCAGATTTGATTTACACATATCTGAAAATCTAACCGTTGGATCTTCACAAAATTTATATCATTAGAAAGATCTTTTCAAAACGAATCCAACGGTCCTAGTTTTGGGAAAATCCGACGGTCGGATCTTCCGGTACATTCGTTTGAAGTTTCGATTTCAAAATACGAACTGCAGCGTCGTTATTCGTTTTAATTTAATTATATTTATATATATATATATATATAATTGATTCTGGCGCTGTTTTTCTTCAGATTTGAATTAAACATTCCAGACAATCCAACCGTTGGATTTTTACAAAGTTGGTGTCGTTGGAAAGATATTTCCAAAGCGAACCCGACGGTTTCGGTTTCGGGAAAATCCGATGGTCGGATCTCCCGCACTAATCGTTTGAAATCACGGTTTCAAAACACGAACTGCAGTTTCGTTATTCGATTTATTTTAATTATATTTATATATAAATATATAAATATATAAATATATAAATATAATCGATTCTTCGATTTCAAAACCATTTTCTTTTCATACATTTGATAAAAATGATATTTTTATCCAACAGACATTTATTTCAACACTTCACTATTTTAACAACTCATATATATAATAAAAATGTGATTTTTATTGTAAAACAATTTATTTCAAAACACGACTATTTTATATAGTTTATATAGATGATAAAAATATGATTTTTATTATAAAACAATTTCTTTCAAAACACGACTAATTTATATAGTTCATATAGATGATAAAAATATGATTTTTATTATAAGACAGTTTCTTTCGAACCCGTATACCATTCAACACATGAATTTCTATTCAACGAATGAATTTCTATTCAACACATGAATGTTATTCAAAATTCGTATATATACAATAAAAAGGTGATTTTTATATTGTTAAAACAGTTTATTTAAAACACGAATACCATTCAACACATGAATTTCTATTCAACGAATGAATTCCGATTCAACACATGAATGTTTTCTATTGTTTGTATATATAGAGTAAAAATGTGATTTTTATTGTTAAAACAATTTATTTAAAACACGAATACCATTCAACCCATGAATTTCTATTCAACGAATGAATTTCGATTCAACACATGAATGTTTTCTATAGTTTGTATATATAGAGTAAAAATGTTATTTTTATTGTTAAAACAATTTATTTAAAACATGAATACCATTCAACACATGAATTTCTATTCAACGAATGAATTTCGATTCAACACATGATTGTTTTCTATTGTTCGTATATATAGAGTAAAAATGTGATTTTTATTGTTAAAACAATTTATTTAAAACACGAATACCATTCAACACATGAATTTCTATTCAACGAATGAATTTCGATTCAACACATGAATGTTTTCTATAGTTTGTATATATAGAGTAAAAATGTGATTTTTATTGTTAAAACAATTTATTTAAAACACGAATACCATTCAACACATGAATTTCTATTCAATGAATGAATTTCGATTCAACACATGAAGGTTTTCTATAGTTTGTATATATAGAGTAAAAATGTGATTTTTATTGTTAAAAAAATTATTTAAAACACGAATACCATTCAACACATGAATTTCTATTCAACGAATGAATTACGATTCAACACATGAATGTTTTCTATAGTTTGTATATATAGAGTAAAAATGTGATTTTTATTGTTAAAACAATTTATTTAAAACACGAATACCATTCAACACATGAATTTCTATTCAACGAATGAATTTCGATTCAACACATGAAGGTTATTCAATATATGAAAATAATTCTAACACATGAATATTATTCAAAATTTCGGCAGCATAACGGCAGGGTAGTTAAAACCGGGGCCGTCCCTAGTACGGCTCCTCGCTCTACCTTAAAGCCTCGCAGCTTTTGACAATGGGGAATCATGCATCTAGTTCGCACGCAGGCGGCATGTATATTTGTATATTTTTTTCTTTTCCACAAACTAATCCTATGTGGTTTCAACCAAATAATTCTCAACCACAAACGGGTATTCTTCAACCACAATCAATCAATTTCAACCACAAACAATTATAATCAACCATTCACTATCAACCAATTTTCACACCAATCACAATCAATAAATATCGTCCATGGTTTGTGGACGAGGGGCGTATATATATATATTATATATTTTTATAAGCATTTCACTTCTATTCCTCACATATATAATTTTTACAACGCATATATAACTTATATATCGAACGTACAACTTATACAACGTTTATACATGAGGTGTACAACGCTTATATAACTCATACATCGACTATATAATTTATACATCGTCGTTTTCCATATCGTTTATAAATTAGAAATCTCACATTGGGTTCCACTCCACCAAAAATAGCAGAAGGCTCAGAAAAATATGCGGTCTCTTCTAGAATGTAGAAGACGTCCACACGAGTCCACTGTCTCTTGTTTCACTGAATTTCGTCAAGAAATGAGAAAGATATTATTTTTAGAAGATTAAATCACTTTGCGACGCTTTTAGAAGTTGAAATCAGTTTAAATAAATTAAACTGTACCTTTGAACAAGTGGTTCAAACAAGGGTTTGGATTTTTCGTCGGATCCGTGAAGGGGTAGGGCGATCGGAGCACACAGCGTCGTCGAGGGGGGGTGTGGCGCCTCTGCGCGCGGTGGTGGGGTGATTTCCGGTGGTCAGATAAGGTCGGGGCGGCGGTGGGAAGTCGCTGACTTCGTGGGGCTCGTTCTCGTCGATGGGGAGGAGGGAGAAGGCGAGGGTTGGTCGGATTTGAAGAGGGGGGGCGGGGCTGACGAGATCGGGTGGCGGTGGCGCTTGAAGGTGGCTGAGGCGGCGGGAAAAGGGTCGGGAAGGTGGGAGCAACCGTCGCCGTCGAGAATGAGAGAGGAGCGGGGTTTTTGAGTTTTTTTTATATTTTTAAATTAATGAAAGAAAAATTTCTATTGGCCGATGGTTTTATAATTTCAAAAATTAGGGTTTTTACAAACGAACTTCAATTCAAACCCAACGACTGTCATCCCCAGCGTTTTACCCTCATTCCGAACACAATGGGATATGTTTCGAAGGCCCATTCGAATGTTTCAGTCAGTTTTCATTCAAATTAAAATATAAAACATTTAATATTTGATTTGAACGTACATTTCAATTTGCCAGGGCCACAAACTGATTCTAAAAATTCCCGAAAAATAAATCTAGCTATGTTTTGACGACACGGTCCCAACAAACGTAGTTTCGTCGAATTCTGAGACCGTTTGAAAAATGGCCCATTTCTGGTCGATCCAATTTAATAGAAATCGACCAAACACATTTTCCTTTGCTACGCTCACATACTAACTTCAAAAATTATGAAATTTGAAACCTAAAAATAATTTGACATCCCGGATCCAACAAAAGTGGTTTCGTCGAATTCCGAGGTCGCTTGCAAAATGGCCATTTTCACGGGCTATATAAACTCTATAGCGACCTTTCTGAAAATTTATTTGGCCATAACTTTTGCTTCCCGCTATGAAACTTCGATTTTTCAGATTCGTTGGAAAGATATTCACTAACAGATTTAAATATTTTTGGTTTCACTCAAATCCGTTTTGTTTTGCACCTGGTACAGTCTGTCAAAGTTTGAATTCAAATTTTGAAACTACCGCGCCATTTCAGGCCCTGTTTATAATTAGAATTAATTATATTCCTTTTCAAATGTTGATTCAACTTACTTTTCATCGTTATTATTTAAAATATTTATATTAAATATTTAAAATCCACTAAAATAGCCAATTAAAATTTTTTAAATTGGTTCAGATTTTCCGGGTCGTTACAGAAATAATGCACTAAAAGACGTGCCAGACAGTTATGGATGATCGTTAGAGTAGTATAACACAAGCGGAACCTGTCGTATAACTCACAGCCTAAGGATAAAGTATAATAGAACATATAAAACAGGCAAAAATAGAGAAGCAGAATTGAGCGGAATCTTAAACTTTTCATATCATCATAATCCATCCAAACATCTTTCTAGATACAACATCAAATTCTGTACAATGTGCCTCACTACAAGTCACTCAGAAAATACATCAAACAATGGAAAACAATAATAGAAGATAGTAGAAAATAATAATCCAGCCTCCAGCTCATCATCGCTCAGCAACATCGTCCTCATCATGATATCACCTATCACCTGCTACTCAGTCTGCCCATCCAACACATGGATGAACAACCCAAGGTAATAAGAGGGAAACATAAAACCTTGAGTCAGACAACAGTCCTAGTGAGAGATTAAACAATTATTTAACATCATCAATAAAGTATATGAGAATAGGTAGATAAATCATCTAATCTACCAATCATATCATCAGTGAAGAACCCATCCCGTCTCCTCCACATCCGACAGTAATAGCCTTCACAATCAATCAGATACAATAAACATTACATTCATGGAAATCAATTATCAAGCGTAGACCATCCTAATCGATATCGACATCTCCCAAGCACAAGCCTCGAAGGCCTAAACCAACATCAAACAAGCACCCAATGGATATCTCCTTTGACGTTGAATAATCTACACAAGATGATACAAGTAAAACAATCATCATCCATGACTCTGGATATCTATGCCAATCCTGCTTCGAAACCATCGTTAATCGTATAATCGACCCATTTGGCCATTCGTCAAGGGATAATGATAACCCTGGTTCTAGCCAAATTCTATACGCCATCTGCATTATATGTTTGTCTTATTTGATGAAGACAACTAGGCCCATCAAGTTCTTTCCCAGGGCACTTGACTCACTAGTATTTAGGCTTCCCCATTGTACCCCTACTTTGATCCCGCTAGAACCTCCAACTAATGACAATTTCTCAAACTTCAATATCTCTAGTCATCATCGACAACGACCATTCACAAGCTCAAACATCTTTTCGAGCAACTATTATCCACTGACTCAACATCTTTGAGTTGTACTCACATTCGTTGCATTTCATCTATCGACGAACACATCACAACAGTTTGAATATTCCCACTTGAATTCACGTCGAAGCCATAACCATCGTCGACCCAAAATATACATCGTTTGGTCGATATTCCATTATATAGCGTTTTCAGCCTTCTCGCTATGAAAAACAAACCATAGCGTTTAAATTTCCTTTGCCACCCTCCGCTGGTGGAATCCCGTTGCCAAATCCATCTGAGAAAATGCCTTGGCTTCGTGAAGCCGATCGAACAAGTTGTCTATTCTTGGAAATGGATACTTGTTCTTCTTGGTCACCTTGTTCAACTCACGATAGTCAACACACAATCTCAAAGATCCATCTGCCTTGGTTGCAAACACAGTTGGTGCACCCCATTCGGACATACTTCTCCAAATGAATCCTATTCCCAAAAGGTCATGTACTTGCACCTCCAACTCTTGTTGTTCCTTACGCGCCATTCACCTAAGAGGAATGACGATAAGCCTAACACCTTCGACCAAATTGATTCTGAACTTAATCTTGCGATGCGGCGACAACCCTTTGACCTCTTTAAAGACGTCATCAAACTCACTTGCGATCGTCACCGATGATAAGTCTTTCTGTGGAATCACAAGCGAATATAGATAGCTCACAAAGACACCATCTTCGGGCTTACATCTAATCACAATCATTCCCCATTCCACATTCCCACCTGTCACTTCCAGCTTCTCGTAATCCACCTTTGCCACATACCTCTTGAGCCAGACCATACCCAAAATAATCCCAACCCCAGCGAAGTTCAAAACAAAGCAATCGCACACAAAGGAGCAACCATGACTCAATGACACTAGACCACGACAAATCATACAAAAGCTGAACGAACCCCCAACTGGATTAGTCACAACAAAAGGTCTATTATAGATCTCGGGTTCCAAACCCAAGCGGCATACAAGCTCATTACAAATGAATGAATGAATGAATGAATGAATGAATGAATGCGATGCTTCTGTATCAAACAACATGAAAGAACTGAAACATCTCTACCAGAACGAATACCTTACACGACGACACTCTTCACCTTCTCCTCCACTGTAGGAGCCCTTGAAGATGATGGAACAACTTCCAAAGCATATGCCTTCACAATCTGATTATCCTTCAGTGGTCCTGGACAATCATTCTTGTCATGCCTAGGCTTTCCAGAGTTTTAACACTTCCTCTTAGCCTTCAGATTCTTACAGTACTTGGAAAAATGTCCTTTCTTCTGACGGTTGAAACACCCCTCCTCCGTTAAGGTCACTCACAAAGGGAATGCCTTAACTTCGGTGGAGCATTTTAGGTAAAAGATGCAGATAAATTACAAGACAGACAAATAAAGCAGCGGAAAATAAAAATCATTTTATAAACAATGTGGTTCAGTCAAGCTTTTACAATAGTTGTCTCAATCATACTTAAAAGTAACACATAGAACTTCTGTCTTGAATTAAAACATAAAGAAGCATTAAAACAACAGTAAGACAACATAAATGCCCAATAAGAGAGTATCCGAAGCCATAGCCCAAGGAAAAAGATTCCAAGCAATACATCTACTTTCTTCAAGCTGGAAATGATCCGATCTAAGTTGAAGTATTCCCTCCCTGCGAACCTGGGGGAGAGGGGGGAAATGGAAGAAAAGAAGACGAAAGAAAAAGGGTCAGACATGAGTTTGGTAAGTCCAATGACTATTTAACATGAAAACAAGAAAAGGGTTATGACATGAATAAACTGAATCTAGGACATCACCCTAGAAATAAGATAATAAGGCTGAATATGCTGTCGCACTCATTTTACTTCTCTGCACCACTTAACTAGTGTCCCAACTAGTAATCTATATAAAATGATCATATGATAACGTGATCCCAATCCCCGCAATTCTGGTAGCCTTCAGGTGTACATTTATTATGAGGATTCCACCTCAATCTGCCTAATTGCCATGAATGTGTCAGATGTACCCTTACTACCCTATGGATCGGCTCCTTACTTGCATTAACGTTCCATGTGTCTATGTCAATCGGCCCTCTCTTGTGTGTAGATACCCTGTGCTGGTCCCACCATAAGGTGTATCAATCCTTATGATAGCAACCTAACACGATTCAAGATGCACAGTGTATAACTACTGGTACCCAGTGCATGTTTCTTCCCACTTCGGAGTACGTGCACGCCCGTAAACCGTCGAAACCTACACTGATGTACCCCCTGTCGCTGCTTTGACCGCTTACAATCAGCCCAGTAATCATGCCCTACCCTGCCTAGTTTCAGGGTACCATGATACATCTATGTGGGTTACTGTTGAAATGGGTCCCCGTTACTAGGGTTTCCTGCTGGTTAAGTTAGTGGGCCTATATTTACTAATATTACCCACTAACCCGATATGTACTTGACCCTCCCACTGATTCAAGCATGTTTATTTAACAGTTAAGTTTTGTGGGCATATATGTACAAGTATTACCCACCTACATGAGATGTACTTAACCCTCCCATCGATTCAAGCATATTTATTTAACGGTTAAGTTTTGTGGGCCTATATGTACTAATATTACCCACCAACCCGATATGTACTTAACCCTCCCGTACTGTGACGGCCCGCCTCGCACCAGCCTGCATTTCCTCCAAAAGTGCGCTGTACACATGCCCGACTAGCACAAGACGGTCGTCAGAAGAAAGGAAAGAAGGGAACGAACTAATCAAAGGACCTGTAGAATATCTCACAGCGCATGGAATAAAATATAATAATAACATACTTGACATAAAACAGGCGAGACAGTGCATAAGCTGATAACTAAAACCAACATCAATCTCAAAGCAGCGGAAATCCAAATACAGCTTATTACAACTTTCCAAATTTACTGTCTCTAAACAAAAGAAAGCTAAAATAGAAGATACACCAACAATGCCCAAGCAGTGATCTTCAACAACACAGGGAGAATATTATGTATATAGTACGTGGAAGCCTCCTGCTCGTCTCCGGATCATCTACCCGTGCACCACCAGCTAACCTGTCTCTAGTCTGCTCGTGTGAGCACCCAGAGTAATAAGAAGAGACATAAAACTCTGGGTCAGACATAAAGCCTGGTATGAGCGATAAGCATCTAAACAGAATAATAACAGGTATACTAAGCCATACCTGAACCTGGACCTGCAACCAAAGAGTTAGTACCACATACCGTACAATACTCCAAGGTGCCATAATAAATAGTGTAAGAATACGGGGGTGGGGTGTGCATGTCACAATGATAGCAACAAATCATCCATAGCAACCATCCTCACACCTCTCACTCAGTGCCTAAAGCGTACGACATCTACCACTTTGGAACACTAGACAAACTGAGGCAACGACGAATCCCGACTTGTAGAAACCCTGCTGTGACCAAGCCAAACACTTGGAGTCATGACCAAACATTTCAATGACCCACTTCATTGGTCATAGCCCTTGGTTCTACCAATGCCATAATGGCCCTGAATCCGCCTTCGTACCTCCTACCATAGTGGTCCAAAGCTATAGGTGTCGATAACTCCTTAGCACGCGTCCCGCAGCAAAGCCCAATCATGAAGTGAACTCGTTGATTCCCATCCGAATCTTAAGCTCTAACTTCTCATTTGGACTTCCTTTGCATCTCGGGTTTGGTTGAATTGGAGTGGGTCTTCAGAAAAGTTGTCGTGCAGTAGCAGCTCTAGAATTCGGTTCGGTTCGGTCACCCATGCTCGGTTCGGTTCGGAGTGCACCTTCCTCTGGGTTCGGGTCCTTCTCCTTGTCTTCTTTCATTCGATTCGGGTCGGGTACTTCGCTCCGGGTCGGGTCGGGGTCCTCCTTCAGGTCAGGTCGGGTGTCCTTCCCTCCAGCGCTCCAATCCCTAGCTTATTTCTTCTTTGCTTCCGATCCGAGCCCTGCATCTCCAAGTCGATCCGATCTGGCCTCCAATCACTCTTCCGATCCGATCCGCTCCGCTCCCTAGCTTACTCCGATCCGATCCGCTCCATCGCTCCGATCCGATCTTCTGTCCAACTCCAACACTAAGCAATGGCCTTACTTCCTGCCAAACTTTTTCCAGTGGCAAGTCCTCATCCAGTTCGGATTCCCTTGGTCAGTTCCCTAGTCCGATCCGACCCCTTTCTCCGATCCGAACCGGTTCGGAGCCTGCACACTTCTGCAACTTTCCAGCAAGCTTTCTACGCCATTCGACGACGTTTTCGAGCAATTTAACTATTCTAATCAATCATGAAACATACCATAGAGTCATAATAACATGTAATAGCAACCACAAACAACAAACAACAATTTAAATGAATCAAAATGGATCAAAAGTGGCCAAAACCTCACATTTTCTTATAATCCCTCCTAATCATGTTTAAGCATACGATTAGTAAAACACATCGAAATTAACCCAAATTTCTAACAGAGCCTTAAAACATTATTTTAAAATTTTAAGAATTTTTCCAGAATTTATTTACGTATAAATTCGCTAATCCTTACTAATTACCCTTAATTAACCGTAATTAGTGTCAAAATGATGCTATCACTCACCTTGGCCACAAATGAAATTCTCAGAACTGAAACTCCTCTGATTTGGGGCGAATACTGATGTCTAACAGCAGTTCCAACCTTGCTTTGGTGCTTTATCTCCTTAATTTGGTGTTGCTAAGCCTAATCTTCAATTAGAGAGTGATTTGGGGTGTTTTAGATGTAGGAAGCCATTACTAAGGTCTCAAGGAGGTTTGTGGCTGCTCAAAACTGAAATGAAAGTGATAACCTAACCCTAATCAGACCTCCTATACCTCTAAACCCGAAATTCCCCTTGGGCCTAGCTGCTAATCACCCGGTTAAGCCCAATTAAGCTGTTTTTCTCCATCTGAAACTTGTTTCAGCCATATCTCCCAAACGGTAAGTCCGTTTGGCTAATGTGACCACTCTACGGAAAGAGAAACCATCATCCGAAGCCAATGGAAGTGGTTTCAGGTCAAAATTCCTTTCCAGTCAAAAGTTATGGCCAAAACAGTGCCAACTAGGGGTAAAATGGTCATTTAAAAATCGGGAAAAATCATGAACATGGGAAATGACCCCAATAGTCGTCTCCCAAAGTTACATGACCATACGACTTCGTATGTAAAAGAAATAAATACTCTACGATCCTATGATGCGTAGAATGCGGGTCGTTACACTCTCCCCCCCTTAAGAAATTTCGCCCCCGAAATTCCTTAACTCAAAACATACAAAGGATCCTGCATGCCTAACAACCATATACAACAATCAAATATGCAAAACAAGCAAACAAGCCTATCCTAGCATGCGGAAAAACTAAGTCGAAGTCAAAATCTTACCAGACAAAGAGTTCTGGATACTTATTCCTTATGTCCTCCTCTGTTTCCCAAGTACAATCATTCTCGTCCTCGCTCCACTGTACCTTGACTAGCTTCACCGCCTTCCTTCGAAGTTGTTTCATGTCGTACTCGACAATACGGGCCGGCTTGCGGTTCCCAATCGCCTCGGGTTCTACTTCGAAGTCCTCTAACTGATCAGGTGGAATAGTCATATCTGAGTCGTGAACGAACTTCCTTAGTTGGGAAACATGAAATACGTTATGAACTCCCGCCATCTTCTCTGGTAAGTCAATCCTATATGCCAAATTCCCGACTAGTTCAAGAACAGGGAATGGACCAACAAATCTTGGTGCCAACTTGCCTTTCCTGCCAAATCGTATTACGCTCTTCAACGGAGAAATCTTGACAAACACCAAGTCGCCAACGGAGAATTTTAAGTCTCTTCGCCTCTTATCAGCATAACTTTTCTGCCTATCTTGGGCTGCCTTCATTCGTTGCTGAATGATCTTGATCTTATCTGAAGTTTCCCTCACCATATCTGGTCCAAGCATAAACTTCTCGCCAGTCTCTATCCAACATGATGGTGAGTTACATGGCCTTCCGTACAAAGCTTCAAACGGAGCCATACCGATACTGGATTGGTAGCTATTATTATATGCAAACTCTACTAGATGCAAATGGTCATCCCATGATCCTCCAAAATCCAATATACATGCTCTCAAGAGATCTTCCAAAATACGGTTCACCCTCTCCGTCTGACCGTCGGTCTGAGGATGATATGCGGTACTGAGATGTAACTCTGACCCTAGAGCCTCTTGTAAGCTCTTCCAAAACCCGCTAGTAAACAACGGGTCTCGATCGCTCACAATGCTTTTAGGTACTCCATGAAATCTCACTATCCACTTCATATACAATTCTGCTAACTTAGTTGCCGTTCTGGTCGATTTGACTGGTATAAACCTTGCACTTTTAGTTAGTCGATCCACAATTACCCAAATGCTATCATATCCCGATCTAGTCCTTGGTAATCCATCGATGAAATCCATCGAGACTTGCTCCCATTTCCATTCGGGAATTCCCAAGGGCTGTAACAACCCACTAGGCTTCTTTTGCTCGGCTTTAACTAGCTGGCAATTCATGCACTTGGATATAAACTTCCCAACGTCTCGTTTCATTCCTTCCCAGTAGTAAGTCTGCTTCATATCTCGATACATCTTATTACCACCGGGGTGTATAGTCAGCTTTGAGTGATGACATTCTCTAAGCACTTCATCTCTCAATCCATTGACATTGGGTACAACAAGCTTTCCATCCTTTCTAAGCCATCTATCTCGATCAAGCCCATACTTGTTCATCTCCTCATCGATACCCATCTCTAACTTGGAGATGATTTCCAATAGGTTAGGATCGTCCCTCTGACTAGAGCCGATTCGTTCAATCAAAGTGGGTCTGATCGTCAAACTTGCTAACATTTCTGGATCCAATTCGCACTTTGGTCTGAAATCAAACCCCGCGATAAACTCCAGTTGCTTCCATTCAAGGAACATAGCCCCTAAGCTGGCATGTCTTCTACTCAATGCATCAGCCACCGCATTTCCCTTTCCTGGTGTGTATGCGATGTCAAAATCATAGGAAGCTAAGAACTCTAACCACCTCTGCTGACGGAGATTTAAATCCTTCTGGGAGAATAGATACTTTAACGACTTATGATCTGTAAACAGCTCAAACTTTTCTCCCAAGAGATAGTGTCTCCACATCTTTAACGCGAACACGATTGCTGCCAATTCTAAATCATGGGTAGGGTATCTCCTCTCGTGCGGTTTCAATTGCCGACTTGCATAAGCTACAACCCTACCGCCTTGCATCAATACAGCACCCAGTCCGGTACCACAGGCATCCGTGTATACCGTCATCTCTTCATCCCCCTTAGGAATGACTAACACTGGTGCGCTTGTCAACTTGTCCTTTAGACTTCTGAATGCATTCTCGCACCTTTCATCCCAGACAAAAGCTTGATTTTTCTTGGTCAACTGGGTCAATGATGCTGCTATCTTGGAGAAACCTTGGATAAACTTACGATAATATCCCGCTAATCCCAAGAAACTTCTTACATCTGTTGCGTTCTTGGGCGTAGGCCAATCTTGTACCGTAGCCACCTTCACTGGGTCCACGGCAATACCATTCTCTGATACAACATGGCCCAAGAACCTCACTTCCCTCTTCCAGAAGTGACACTTAGAAAACTTTGCTTTCAATTGGTGTTTTCTCAACACCTCCATCGCTACCCTTAAATGTTCCTTGTGTTCTTCCTCTGTCCTCGAATAGACCAAAATATCATCAACGAACACAAGGACAGACTTATTCAGCTGATCTCTGAATACCCTATTCATAAGGTCCACAAAATATGCCGGGGCATTAGTCAGCCCAAATGGCATAACCAACCATTCATAAAATCCAGACGGCGTTCGAAATGCCGTTTTTGCTATACTCTCAGCTTCCACTCTAAGCTGATGAAAACCTGTCGCAAGATCCAACTGAGAAAATACTCTCGCGCCACTCAACTGATCAAACAAATCATCTATCCGCGGTAGAGGATACTTGTTCTTCCTCGTCACTTTATTCAACTCGCGGTAGTCTACACACAAACGAAGGGAACCATCCGCCTTGGTAGCAAACACAACTGGTGCTCCCCATTCAGAAACACTCCTTCTGATAAATCCCTTCTTCAAAAGATCGCTGACTTGCACCTCGAGCTCTCGCTGCTCTCTTGGTGCCATTCGACGAAGTGGCATCACTATAGGCCTGGCATCTTTTACCAAATCAATACGAAATTCAATCTCTCGGTGTGGTGGAAGTCCGGTCACTTCTTCGAAAACATCCGGATACTGGCCAACCACGGGCAAACCTGACAACTCACTATGCGGAATGTCGAGGGAGTTTAGAAAACTAGCCAATACCCCCTTACTGGGTAGACCACCAAACACTATCCTCCGCCCATCATCCGCTCTAGCTGTCACCAACAAGCCCTCACAGTCTACCACCACCCCGTATCTTTGGAGCCAATCTACTCCCAAAATAATGCCAAACCCAGTAAAGCCCAAAACAAAGCAATCACAAACAAACATGCATCCATGACTCGATAGAACCACATTACGACAAATCATGCTAAGACTAGTCGAACCACCAATCGGGTTCGTCACTACTAAAGGTCTATCGACAATCTCGGGCTCCAATCCCAATCTATCTACCAGGTCACTAGATATGAAAGAACTGGAAGCTCCGGTATCAAACAAAACTCTAACAGGAACATCATAAATAGAAAGCATACCTTGAATGACGACATTCTTTCCCTTCTCCGCCGCAGTTGGGGCATTCGACGAAGAAGGAATAGCATTAAGAGCATATGCTTTCACCATTTGCTTTTCCTTAGGGGGTTGCGGACACTTGTCCTTGTGATGTCCCAATTGGCCACAATTGAAGCACTTCCTATCCGCTGGCTTGGCCCGACAATTACTAGCATAATGGCCCTTCTTACCACAGCTGAAGCACTCCACATCTTGCTTATTCTTTTTCTTCTGGCCATCCTTAGCCTGATTCTGCTTTCTCTTATTCTGAGAACCACCTTTGCCTCCACCACTAGCTTGTGGCTTTGGCTCTTCTGCGGATGCAACTTCAGTCTTCGGCTTAGGGTAGAGACTTTCTGATCTTAATGCTTTCCCCACAATCGATTCAAACGTCTCATCGATGTGGTTAATAAGTTTTTCCCCCAAGTACTGATCCAAACCAGTTATAAATTTCTCATTCTTTTTCTCGGCAGTATCAATAAGAGATAACCCATATTTTGACAAAGTGTCAAATTCAGCAATATACTCCGAGACAGCTCTGCCATTCTGCTTGAGCTCCAAGAATTTCTTAAACAACATTGACTTCTGAGCAGCTGGAATGAACTTCTCACTAAAGCGAGCCTTAAACTGCTCCCAAGTAATCTGGTCTTCGGGAGTAGCTGCCTTTATAGCATTCCACCAATTCATTGCCCGCCCTTGCAGCTGACGGGACGCTAGCTTTCTCTTCATCGCATCCTCGATACCCAAATCCTCGAAGATACGCTCGCAACTATCCAACCAATCCTGAACGTCCGTAGCCGACTCCGTTCCATGGAATGACTTCCCACCAAGACTAGTATAGTCCTTATTCAGCTTGGCGAAGTCGACTCTTGGCGCCTGCACTATTGGACCACCACCATTTCCACCATTGGGAGCTGCCCTCTGCACATCTCTAAGCATCTCTCTCATGAGGTCAGTAAACATCGTCCTCATGTCAGCAGCAATCCCATTATTGGCTCCCCTACCAGCACCTCTAGTATCTCGGCTCATCGTCAATCTGAAAAAGGAAATGATTAACGATTCCATAGTGGTGCTAGTGCAGTACGACTTCATCCTTATACTACTAATAGTATATATATATAGCTTTTAAAAACCAAAGTAATCACAAATACGCTCTCTCCTATACGTATATTATCTCTCCCTGATAACTTCCCTAGGTTAACTACGCAACCTAGAGCTCTGATACCAAGTGTGACGGCCCGCCTCGCACCAGCCTGCATTTCCTCCAAAAGTGCGCTGTACACATGCCCGACTAGCACAAGACGGTCGTCAGAAGAAAGGAAAGAAGGGAACGAACTAATCAAAGGACCTGTAGAATATCTCACAGCGCATGGAATAAAATATAATAATAACATACTTGACATAAAACAGGCGAGACAGTGCATAAGCTGATAACTAAAACCAACATCAATCTCAAAGCAGCGGAAATCCAAATACAGCTTATTACAACTTTCCAAATTTACTGTCTCTAAACAAAAGAAAGCTAAAATAGAAGATACACCAACAATGCCCAAGCAGTGATCTTCAACAACACAGGGAGAATATTATGTATATAGTACGTGGAAGCCTCCTGCTCGTCTCCGGATCATCTACCCGTGCACCACCAGCTAACCTGTCTCTAGTCTGCTCGTGTGAGCACCCAGAGTAATAAGAAGAGACATAAAACTCTGGGTCAGACATAAAGCCTGGTATGAGCGATAAGCATCTAAACAGAATAATAACAGGTATACTAAGCCATACCTGAACCTGGACCTGCAACCAAAGAGTTAGTACCACATACCGTACAATACTCCAAGGTGCCATAATAAATAGTGTAAGAATACGGGGGTGGGGTGTGCATGTCACAATGATAGCAACAAATCATCCATAGCAACCATCCTCACACCTCTCACTCAGTGCCTAAAGCGTACGACATCTACCACTTTGGAACACTAGACAAACTGAGGCAACGACGAATCCCGACTTGTAGAAACCCTGCTGTGACCAAGCCAAACACTTGGAGTCATGACCAAACATTTCAATGACCCACTTCATTGGTCATAGCCCTTGGTTCTACCAATGCCATAATGGCCCTGAATCCGCCTTCGTACCTCCTACCATAGTGGTCCAAAGCTATAGGTGTCGATAACTCCTTAGCACGCGTCCCGCAGCAAAGCCCAATCATGAAGTGAACTCGTTGATTCCCATCCGAATCTTAAGCTCTAACTTCTCATTTGGACTTCCTTTGCATCTCGGGTTTGGTTGAATTGGAGTGGGTCTTCAGAAAAGTTGTCGTGCAGTAGCAGCTCTAGAATTCGGTTCGGTTCGGTCACCCATGCTCGGTTCGGTTCGGTCACCCATGCTCGGTTCGGTTCGGAGTGCACCTTCCTCTGGGTTCGGGTCCTTCTCCTTGTCTTCTTTCATTCGATTCGGGTCGGGTACTTCGCTCCGGGTCGGGTCGGGGTCCTCCTTCAGGTCAGGTCGGGTGTCCTTCCCTCCAGCGCTCCAATCCCTAGCTTATTTCTTCTTTGCTTCCGATCCGAGCCCTGCATCTCCAAGTCGATCCGATCTGGCCTCCAATCACTCTTCCGATCCGATCCGCTCCCTAGCTTACTCCGATCCGATCCGCTCCATCGCTCCGATCCGATCTTCTGTCCAACTCCAACACTAAGCAATGGCCTTCCTTCCTGCCAAACTTTTTCCAGTGGCAAGTCCTCATCCAGTTCGGATTCCCTTGGTCAGTTCCCTAGTCCGATCCGACCCCTTTCTCCGATCCGAACCGGTTCGGAGCCTGCACACTTCTGCAACTTTCCAGCAAGCTTTCTACGCCATTCGACGACGTTTTCGAGCAATTTAACTATTCTAATCAATCATGAAACATACCATAGAGTCATAATAACATGTAATAGCAACCACAAACAACAAACAACAATTTAAATGAATCAAAATGGATCAAAAGTGGCCAAAACCTCACATTTTCTTATAATCCCTCCTAATCATGTTTAAGCATACGATTAGTAAAACACATCGAAATTAACCCAAATTTCTAACAGAGCCTTAAAACATTATTTTAAAATTTTAAGAATTTTTCCAGAATTTGTTTACGTATAAATTCGCTAATCCTTACTAATTACCCTTAATTAACCGTAATTAGTGTCAAAATGATGCTATCACTCACCTTGGCCACAAATGAAATTCTCAGAACTGAAACTCCTCTGATTTGGGGCGAATACTGATGTCTAACAGCAGTTCCAACCTTGCTTTGGTGCTTTATCTCCTTAATTTGGTGTTGCTAAGCCTAATCTTCAATTAGAGAGTGATTTGGGGTGTTTTAGATGTAGGAAGCCATTACTAAGGTCTCAAGGAGGTTTGTGGCTGCTCAAAACTGAAATGAAAGTGATAACCTAACCCTAATCAGACCTCCTATACCTCTAAACCCGAAATTCCCCTTGGGCCTAGCTGCTAATCACCCGGTTAAGCCCAATTAAGCTGTTTTTCTCCATCTGAAACTTGTTTCAGCCATATCTCCCAAACGGTAAGTCCGTTTGGCTAATGTGACCACTCTACGGAAAGAGAAACCATCATCCGAAGCCAATGGAAGTGGTTTCAGGTCAAAATTCCTTTCCATTCAAAAGTTATGGCCAAAACAGTGCCAACTAGGGGTAAAATGGTCATTTAAAAATCGGGAAAAATCATGAACATGGGAAATGACCCCAATAGTCGTCTCCCAAAGTTACATGACCATACGACTTCGTATGTAAAAGAAATAAATACTCTACGATCCTATGATGCGTAGAATGCGGGTCGTTACACGTACATTATGTCGTATTGGTTAAGTGTTGTCCATTCATGTTAACTTAACCCACTCATTCATCATGTCATGTTGGTTAAGTGTTTCTTATTAAGTTAACCCTCCTCGCTTATCATGTTGGATTGGTTAAGTGTTTTCTATTAACTTAACCCCGTTCGTCCATCAAGTTGTATTGGTCAAGTGTTTCTTGTTAACTTAACCCCATGTGTTCATCATGTTGTATTGGTTAAGTGTCATCAATCAATTCAAGTTAACTTAACCCACCCACTTGTCATATTACTTTGGTTAAGTGTTACCTTCTTGTGTTAACTTAACCCTACCATAAATCAAGTTATATTGGTTAAGTGTTGCCCTCTTATTTTTACTTAACCTTACCACAAATCAATTTATATTGGTTAAGTGTTTCTTATTACTTAACCCTACCCATTCATCTTGTTATATTGGTTAAGTGTTACTCATTAACTTAACCCTAGACATTCATATTGGTTAAGTGTTCCTATGAATTTAACCCTAGTCATTCATCTTGTTATATTGGTTAAGTGTTCCTATGAACTTTACCCTAGTATCCATCTTGTTCATTAGCATTAATTGATTTATTAATGCACCAACCTCTCACATTAGATATATGTTGTTGCGGTTACTGGATGTGCCGGGCGGTTCCGGACAGTTTTACACCACAACTCAATCTAACCCCGGGTTTTCCTTGGGCATGATGCATTAACCTCTCACATTAGATAGGTGTTGTTGTGGTTACTGGATGTGCCGGGTGGTTCAGGGAAGTTTTACACCACAACTCAATCTAACCTCGAGTTAGGCACATTCGTCTTTTTCTTAATTTACATATTTATCTTTCAAATTTATATGTAAATTTTCCACAATTATTGCCATTCAAGCCATGCCCGATTATTCCTCTAAATCATATTCAAGATTTTTGGTACATAAATTATACCATTTTTATGCCACTAACCATTCATTTATTTATGGGCTAAATCATGCCAATAATAATTTCTAAGGTTTTCCCAACGTTACCCCCATCATACGTTCGCAAAATTCACATAGAATGTTAGGCTCATAACTTAGCCTAACTTATATACAAAAGGGAAAAGAAGGGAGCATGTACCATTCACACAACATAAAATAATAAGGAACTAACTAAACATGTGTCATGTAAACATGGCATAATATAGTGAACTTGCATTTTTGGATCCAACTAACATGAGTCTTTAAGCATATGAAATTACCCAAATCCAATTAGGCATATAAATGTAAACTTTTATTTTGGGTCCAATAAACATAAACCTTAAGCATATAGAATTACACAAGTTCTACTAGACATGTGAATATGAACTTTTAATTTGGATCCAATAATCATGAATATTAAACATATGGTTTTACATAAGTTTAACAAGGCATGCAAATACGAACTTTTATTTTGGATCCAACAAACATGAATCTTAAGCATATGGTTTTACACAAGTTTAACAAGGCATGTGAGTGTAAACTTTAATCTTGGATCCATTTTTCATAGATCTAAATGTAAATCTAAACATAATACATGTCTTGGCCTAATAACTTGCATGATTCAATAAACATAGATCTAAATGTAGATCTAAACATAATACATGTCTTAGCCTAACAACTTGCATGATTCAAAAAACATAGATCTAAATGTAGATCTAAACAACTTGCATGATTCAATAAACATAGATCTAAATGTAGATCTAAACAACTTGCATGATTCAATAAACATAGATCTAAATGTAGATCTAAACAACTTGCATGTTACATAACATGAAAAAGTTACTAAATTTACATAATATACGATTGGTTTAACATCAACATAATAACCACAATAATGTCACAAGCATATACGATAGAATCGTTACAAGCACAGGCATAAATAAGCATTGTCATTATCTTACAACTAGGAATTACTCTAGTTTTCATTTTATTACAAATCACAACTTTTAATCGTTCACATCTAAATAATAATAGGACATACAAAGAGAAGAAAGTCTTGTTTTCTGGGATCTGTTTTCTGAATTTGTAAAGCTTATCCTTTGATGTTGACTATTGATTTGAAGCAGAAATCCCTTACTTTGAAAAAAAACCTTTTTCTCTAACTTGAAGCTTTCTAATTAGATTATAATTTGTATAAGAAGAAGGTGGCTAGACAAGATTTGAATTGGATAGCATGGTGGCTACAAAGAATGTGTTTTTGTGTTTTAGGTTTAGGATTTGAGTTGATTATATAGAAGTCTAGGTTTAATTCTATCCATTAGATCAGTCCAGGAGTAATCAGAGCCATCCAACTAAAGAAACGTGTCACTCAGCCAATCGTAGCATGACACATAAGCCCTAACACCTCAGAATTTGTCACAAAGCCAATCAGAGAAGGCCACGTAAAAAAGACAATCCTTGACCAACAAAAAAAATGTGCCACGTGCGCCACATGATGCGTACACGTCATATGTATATATATATATGTATATATATATATTCTATATATATGTATATATATATTCTATATATATATGTATATTTTTCTTTTTATCTATATTCCCAATTAACCATTTTCACACTAAACCACATTTTGAACTGCGTTCACACTAAGCCACTTTTTAGTCATTCCCCTAAAACAAAAATATGGCACTGGCGGGGATCGAACTCTGTACCTCTTGTATGCAAGTCACATGTTCTAACCAAATGAGCTACTAAGTCTTTTGCTTACAAACCTTAGAACAATGCTAAACATTATTCTTTTCTCATTCTTCTTTTTCATGTTTTGCTGCAATATTTAATTTAAAGATATCTTCTTCATACGGAGTCCGATTTACGCAAACTCGGACTCTATCTTAAGCAGAATTCCGAGATGAACGCAATGGCTCAACCCATTTCACCTATTTCTTCTTTTTCAAATTAATTATTCTTTAATTTGTTATTTTAATATTCTCAGAAAATACGGGGTGTTACATTCTCCCCTCCTTAAAGGATTTCGTCCCCGAAATCTTTAAGTTAAGAAGAATGCATATCCTAACATCCAACATCCATCTACTCAACCATTCAATCACAGGCGTCCATTGTCCTTAAAAAGATTTCTAATGCTTTCATGATCATATGCATAGTGTGTGTACATGTCCTTATCTAATGCAAAATCAGGCAGTCTACTGATTCAGTTGACCTCGTCAATGCGAATTATGTCGGTGCCATGAGTCCATCATGTATGCAATTATTCCTAATCGTACTTTGTAACTTGTACATGAGTGTACAATCATTCATACAAATGCAACATCCATATGATAACACAGCAAGTTTCAATTCAAAAATTCACTCATGCATATGCAATATGAAAGTGACTGAGCCAATCTAGTGCCTAATGTGTGTATATGCATCCACGAGCAACAACTAGCAAACACTTGCAACCACTTGCATCCACCAAACATAACATGTCTCAAACACATGTTTACATCCATTGGCTTCTACCTAAGGATCGGGAATAGGACCGAGAGGATATACTTAAAAGATAAAGACTAGCATGCAAATAAACTTTACAAAAAAAGAGGAATCAAGGATATACCCTCAAAAAGGGTATGATGCACGTATCTAGTCTTCAGTCTTCTTAGTCGCATCTTCTTGAGCTTCACTCCACTGTACCTTAACTAATTTAACTTTACGATTGTGAAGCTTCTTGACCTCCATTTCCAAAACCCACTAGTAAAGATAGGACCTCTATCACTTACTATGCTAGAGGGTATCCAATGTAGTCGAACTATCTTTCCAAGATAAACAGATGTTAACCATGATATCAAGTGTATATACTAAGATGGTTATAGGTCTCTCCTTTACTTAGATTATCCATCATGTCACAAATCTGAGGGTCGATATCTCTCACGCAAACCATCCTAGTCGAACTTGACATCCCTCAAGTACAAGCCCCAAAGGCCTAAACCAATATCAGACAAGCACCCAAAGAATACCTCCTCCGAATTTGGACGATCTATATGAGATGATACTAGCAAAACAACCAAACAATTGAGCACTTAACCGACTCTGGCTATCCTCGCCAATCTTGCTTCAAAACTATCGTTGATCGCATAACGGGCTTTGCATTGTCAACTAGATATATGTGGAAGTATACCTCACGTTTTAGGGGACAAACCCCAACCTTAATCAAAAACATCTGCATACTCATGGACTACTCCAACGGATCGAAAATCGTCGATAAATACATAAAGTGATTCTAGGTAGCTAAGACAAACTGATCCCTTAGGATCGCATGAAATTTCGAGGTTATTCCGAGGCAAGCCAAAAGTCTAACTACCCTCCTTTCATAATACCTAGCTAACCAATCCATGCCTAGAATCAACCCATAGCCCATGAAACCAAAAACATAAGTATATCGAATCCTTACAAACCAAAGATAAATGAGCCGAACCACAAATTGGATTTGAGACAATAATGGGATCTTCTACTATACAAGTACTAAGGTGCAGAGACTCAACTATGGAAGCAGATATAAACGAATGTGAAGCGCTAAAATCAAAAAGAGAACTAACAGGATGATCAAAAAGAAAAAACCTTACTACCTCTCTCTCTCTCTCTCTCAGGTACGCTGGTGGTGAAAGCATGCACTTGCCCTCCGGAAATCCTGTCCTTAGTTCTTGCCCTTGTCCCATTATACCATAATAAAGATACTTCCTCTTGTCTTGTGATTCTTCCACTTACACCTCCTCCTTTGTGAACCAAGTCCATATGCATGAGTTCCTCATCCTTGGGATGTGCTCCTTATCAAAACTCCCTCAGCTTCATCTTTACAATCCTTGTGTAACACGTTGACAAGTCTCTCGAAAGCTGTCTCCATCGAATGGGAAATCCTACAAAGCTCGAAAGAAAATTAGCCGCAGGTGAACTACAGCGGCTATAGATGGAAGTTGGGCACTTCTTCGCCCTTTGACAGGTGTCGTAGTCTCATCAAGCCTACGGAACCATGCCGCGATGAGGTTACCTCCCGGAAAGCCAGGAGCCCCGGAGACTCAGGAAAGAAGGAAACAATGATTCAAATAGAGGATCAAAAAGATAATGCATACGGCTTTGGGGAATATGCCTTTAAAACAAAAACCTTCCTTTTGAAAATGCTTCTTTTAAAATCGTTTTGAAAATAATTTTTCAAATCTTTTATCTTATCCGGTAACCTTCAGCTCTGATACCAAGTGAAACACCCCTCCTCCGTTAAGGTCACTCACAAAGGGAATGCCTTAACTTCGGTGGAGAATTTTAGGTAAAAGATGCAGATGAATTACAAGACAGACAAATAAAGCTGCGGAAAATAAAAATCATTTTATAAACAATGTGGTTCAGTCAAGCTTTTACAACAGTTGTCTCAATCATACTTAAAAGCAATACATAGAACTTCTGTCTTGAATTAAAACATAAAGAAGCGTTAAAACAACAGTATGACAACATAAATCCCCAATAAGAGAGTATCTGAAGCCATAGCCCAAGGAAAAAGATTCCAAGCAATACATCTACTTTCTTTAAGCTGGAAATGATCCGATCTAAGCTGAAGTATTCCCTCCCTACGGACTAGGGGGGGAGGGACGGAAGAAAAGAAGACGAAAGAAAATGGGTTAGACATGAGTCTGGTGAGTCCAGTGACTATTTAGCATGCAAACAAGAAAAGGGTTATGACATGAATAAACTGAATCTAGGACATCACCCTAGAAATAAGATAATAAGGTTAAATATGCTATCGCACCCATTTTACTTCTCTGCACCACTTAACTAGTGTCCCAACTAGTAATCTATATAAAATGATAATATGATAACGTGATCCCAATCCCCGCAACTATGGTAGCCTTCAGGTGTACATCGATTATGAGGATTCCACCTCAATCTGCCTAATTGCCATGAATGTGTTAGATGTACCCTTACTACCCTATCGATCAGCTCCTTACTTGCATTAACGTTCCATGTGTCTATGTCAATCGGCCCTCTCTTGCGTGTAGATACCCTGTTCTAGTCCCACCATAAGGTGTATCAATCCTTATGATAGCAACCCAACACGATTCAAGATGCACAGTGTATAACTACATGTACCCAGTGCCTGCTTTTTCCCACTCCGGAGCACGCGCACGCCCGTAAACTATCGGAACCTACACTGACATACCCCCTGCCGCTGCATTGACCGCTTACAATCAGCCCAGTAATCGTGCCCCACCCTGACTAGTTTCAGGGTATCATGATACATGTATGTGGGTTGCTGCTGAAATGGGTCCCCGTTACTAGGGTTTCCTGCTGGTTAAGTTTGTGGGCCTATATTTACTAATATTACCCACCAACCCGATATGTACTTAACCCTCTCACTGATTCAAGCATGTTTATTTAACGGTTAAATTTTGTGGGCCTATATGTACTAATATTACCCAACTACACGAGATGTACTTAACCCTCCCATCGATTCAAGCATATTTATTTAACGGTTAAGTTTTGTGGGCCTATATGTACTAATATTACCCACCAACCCGATATGTACTTAACCCTCCCGTACATTATCTCGTATTGGTTAAGTGTTGTCCATTCATGTTAATTTAACCCACCCATTCATCATGTCATGTTGGTTAAGTGTTTCTTATTAAATTAACCCTCCTTGCTTATCATGTTGGATTGGTTAAGTGTTTTCTATTAACTTAACCCCATTCGTCCATCAAGTTGTATTGGTCAAGTGTTTCTTATTAACTTAACCCCACGTGTTCATCATGTTGTATTGGTTAAGTGTCATCAATCAATTCAAGTTATCTTAACCCACCCACTTGTCATATTACTTTGGTTAAGTGTTACCTTCTTGTGTTAACTTAACCCTACCATAAATCAAGTTATATTGGTTAAGTGTTGCCCTCTTGTTTTTACTTAACCTTTCGACAAATCAAGTTATATTGGTTAAGTGTTTCTTATTACTTAACCCTACCCATTCATCTTGTTATATTGGTTAAGTGTTTCTCATTAACTTAACCCTAGTCATTCATATTGGTTAAGTGTTCCTATGAACTTAACCCTAGTCATTCATCTTGTTATATTGGTTAAGTGTTCCTATGAACTTTACCCTCGTCATCAATCTTGTTCATTAGCATTAATTGATTTATTAATGCACCAACCTCTCACATTAGATATGTGTTGTTGCGGTTACTGGATGTGTTGGGCGGTTCCGAGCAGTTTTACACCATAACTCAATCTAACCTCGGGTTTTCCTTGGGCATGATGCACTAACCTCTCACATTAGATAGGTGTTGTTGTGGTTACTTGATGTGCCGGACGGTTCCGGGCAGTTTTACACCACAACTCAATCTAATCTCGGGGTAGGCACATTCGTCTTTTTCTTAATTTACATATTTATCTTTCAAATTTGTATGTAAATTTTCCACAATTATTGCCATTCAAGCCATGCCCGATTTTTCCTCTAAATCATATTCAAGATTTTTGGTATATAAATTATACCATTTTTATGCCACTAACCATTCATTTATCTATGGGCTAAATCATGCCAATAATAATTTCTAAGGTTTTCCCAATGTTACCCCCGTCATACGTTCGCAAAATTCACATAGAATGTTAGGCTCGTAACTTAGCCTAACTTATACAAAAGGGGAAAGAAGGGAGCATGTACCATTCACACAACATAAAATAATAAGGAACTAACTAAACATGTGTCATGTAAACATGGCATAATATAGTGAACTTGCATTTTTGGATCCAACTAACATGAGTCTTTAAGCATATGAAATTACCCAAATCCAATTAGGCATATAAATGTAAACTTTTATTTTGGGTCCAATAAACATAAACCTTAAGCATATAGAATTACACAAGTTCAACTAGACATGTGAATGTGAACTTTTAATTTGGATCCAATAATCATGAATCTTAAACATATGGATTTACATAAGTTTAACAAGGCTTGTAAATACGAACTTTTATTTTGGATCCAAAAAACATGAATCTTAAGCATATGGTTTTACACAAGTTTAACAAGGCATGTGAGTGTGAACTTTAATCTTGGATCCAATTTTCATAGATCTAAATGTAAATCTAAACATAATACATGTCATGGCCTAATAACTTGCATGATTCAATAAACATAGATCTAAATGTAGATCTAAACATAATACATGTCTTAGCCTAACAACTTGCATGATTCAATAAACATAGATCTAAATGTAGATCTAAACAACTTGCATGATTCAATAAACATAGATCTAAATGTAGATCTAAAGAACTTACATGTTACATATCATCAAAAAGTCACCAAATTTACATAATATACGATTGGTTTAACATCAACATAATAACCACAATAATCTCACAAGCATATACGATAGAATCGTTACAAGAATAGGCATAAATCAGCATCATCATTATCTTACAATTAGGAATTACTCCAGTTTTCATTTTATTACAAATCACAACTTTTAATCGTTCACATCTAAATAATAACAGGACTTACAAAGAGAAGAAAGTCTTGTTTTCTGGGATCTGTTTTCTGAATTTGTAAAGCTTATCCTTTGATGTTGACTATTGATTTGAAGCAGAAATCCCTTACTTTGAAACAAAAAACTTTTTCTCTAACTTGAAGCTTTTTAATTAGATTATAATTTGTTTAAGAAGAAGGTGGATAGACAAGATTTGAATTGGATAGCATTGTGGCTACAAAGAATGTGTTTATGTGTTTTAGGTTTAGGATTTGAGTTGTTTATATAGAAGTCTAGGTTTAATTCTAGCCATTAGATCAGTCTAGGAGTAATCAGAGCCATCTAACTAAAGCAACGTGTCACTCAGCCAATCATAGCATGACACATAATTCCTAACACCTCAGAATTTGTCACAAAGCCAATCAGAGAAGGCCACGTAAAAAAGACAATCCTTGACCAATAAAAAAATGCGCCACATGATGCGTACACGTCATATATATATATATGTATATATATTTTTTCTATTTTTTTTTCTTCTTTTTATCTATCTTCCCAATTAACCATTTTCACACTAAACCACTTTTTGAATTGCGTTCACACTAAGCCACTTTTTAGCCATTCCCCTAAAACAAAAATATGGCGCTGGCGGGGATCGAACTATGTACCTCTTATATGCAAGTCACATGTTCTAACCAAATGAGCTACTAAGTCTTTTGCTTACAAACCTTAGAACAATGCTAAACATTATTCTTTTCTCATTCTTCTTTTTCATGTTTTGTTGCAATATTTAATTTAAAGATATCTTCTTCATACGTAGTCCGATTTGCGCAAACTCGGACTCTATCTCAAGCAGAATTCCGAGATGAACGCAATGACGCAACCCGTTTCACCTATTTCTTCTTTTTCAAATTAATTATTCTTTAATTTTTTATTTTAATATTCTCAGAAAATACAGGTTGTTACAACAGTTGAAATAGTTCACTCCATTTTTCTACTTCTTCTGGCCATCTTTTCCTTTATGCTGCTGTTACTTCCTCTTTTTGTTATTACCAGCCTATTGTGGTTTTGGTTCCTCTTTAGCCGCAACAACAGTCTCTTCCTTAGGAAACAAACTCTCATGCCTCAGAGATTTTTCCACAATCTTCTCATAAGTATCATCCAAGTGATAAACCTGTTGGTTCCTAAGATATTTGTCTAAGCCCATGAAAAACTTCTCGTTTTTCTAATAAAGGGTCTCGACATATGAACGGGCATACTTCGATAAAGATTTGAAGTTAGAAACATACTCCAGCACTAGTCGACCATTCTTCTTAAGCTCGACAAACCTCTTAAACAGAACTGACTTCTGAACGATGGAGATAAACTTCGTCTCAAACTTGACCTGTAGTTGCTCTTATAAAATTTCATCTTTCGGAGTCTCTAGAGCGACAGAAATCTACTAGCCCATATCTCTACGCTCTAGCTGTCTTGATGCAAGCTTCCTCCTAATCGCATCATTAATTCCCAAGCCTCTAAAGATCCGAATACAAGTATCAAACCACCTTTGAATTCCTACAATTGACTCCATCCCTTTAAACGTCCTCCCTCTAGAGTAGTGAAATCTTTGCGCAACTTTACAAAGTCCACCACCCTAGGAACCTGCACCTGAACTCCTACATCTATCACGGTTATCTCCCGAGCAGGTACCCTCCTCATAATCTTTACCATCATGTCCTCGAACATAGCTAGGTAGTCTAGTATACCGCTTTTACCCCCTACGGGAACAGTCTCCTCCCTAACAGCGTGTCTCAATGGTCATCGACTCAATCTAAATCCGAAAAATAGAACGATTAATCCAGGTACGAGAAAAACTGCAAACGGAGTTCAAACGCTATTAGAATATAAACGAATATACAGTATATATTTGTTAATCGGCTTTTAGGTCCAGTTCCAAAAAGTACATGGGACATGATCAACTCAACCCGTCGCATGGAGTTAAGGCCAAAGAGGACACCTAGGAGCAAAGAAAACAGGTCAGAGAAGGACCGCGTCACCAAAGGTCTCGTCGCACCCCTTGAATATTCCCGAACCAAGGCTTCAAATCCCTAGGAGCCGCGAACCCATATCTCGAGCCCCCATAAGTAGAGCATTCGCGCCCCTCGGGGCACGAACTTCGCACCCCTCAGGGTGCGAATTTTGCACCCTTAAGGGGTACAAAATTCGCACCCACCAGGGTAGAAACTCGTACCCCTTGGGTTACGAATCTCGTACCCTTAGGTTACGAATCTCGTACCCTAGGAGGTGCGAAATTCGTACCCCTCAGGTACGAATTTCATACCCAATAGGGGTACGAATTTCGTACCCAACAGGGGTACGAATTTCGTACCCAACGGGGTAAGAATTTGTACCCAACAGGGTACGAAATTCGTACTCAACGGGGTACGAAATTCGTACTCAACGGGGTACGAATTTTGAGCCCCCATGGGGTGCGAAATTCGCACCCTGGGGCGGGGTGCGAAAATTCGGCATGCGTAGGGGTCGGGTGTGAAATTCTGGGTGTGGTCCCCTATTTTCACCTACTCCTACCTAACCCCTCTCCTATAAATACCCAATGGCATCACACTTCAAAGGGGTTGGATTTGGTGAGCTTGAGACCTCTTGAGAGCTCCTTTAATGGCATCTCTACTTTGATGAAGAAGAAGGGCAAAAGTGTTATTTTTCTAATATATGAAATATATGATAATTATGATATCATATAACTTAGAGATGAATATAGTGAGATGTCATGAGATGGTCTTGACCTTGTAACTTTGTGTTATTAATAATATTCCAACAACTCTTCAAAGTGGACGTAGGCCCCTCTCGAGGCCGAACCACTATAAATCTCTTGTATCATTTACCGCTTTCCGCTCTTGTCTACATGACCAAATTAATAATTCCTAGTAATTTGAATCTTGGGTGTTTACGACATTTTTTTCCATCAACATTTGGTGCTTTCATTGAGAGAACTCGGATTTGCACCTTTGTCGCACATTGTCATCTCGACTTCGATGAGCTGTAGGTTCCTTTCCTAAAACCTGCCGCCGAGTTCGCTCACGATGGCAAAGTGACCAAAGAACGCAATGATCGGCTCTTCAGTCGCAGCCGAAGCCGGAACATCCCAACAACCTCATCTGGTCGATATCCCAGCCACTAATGAAAACGTCCCTCCTACTGTGGACCCTGAAGCGCCCGCAACACAAGCTCATATCTGCGTGCTTAGTGAAAAATATGAGAACACAGCGATCAAGCTCAATCAAGCATTAAGGAGTAACATCGACCTTATGCAACAAATTCAGGAAAGTCAGCGCATCGTCTCTCGAATCCAGCTAGCTCGGAACAATGCTTGACCACGACCAACTGTCTCGAAAACTTCCTCTTCCGAGTCGAGGGGACCACATCAAAGAAGGAGGTTAAGTCTCATCAAAAACGTCGCAATTTGCACGAAGGCCCTTGACAATGGTAACGGCAATGGCTATGCCAACGGAAATGGAGACGGCAATGGCGACCGAACTATAGTCACATATAGCGAGGGGGCACAACATCGAGACCGCTCTCGCTTGACATCAATGACGGACCGGGTCTGACCAACCAACCTCTTCCTCAACAAAACCCAACGGTCACCCATCAAGATGATGGACCTACTATTCTAGTGGCCTGCGCTCTTCCAGAACAGGATATGCATCAACTCACTCCGCTTCATCATCCACACTAAGATCCGATTATAAATATCGAGGACATAGAAGAAGACGATCTGGACATCCATCAAGAAGACGCCCTCGCAACAGAACTCCGGAACCTCGCCAAAATCCATGGGTCCCAATGGCGGATCCCCATCCAACTTATCTTCCCGACATGGTCTGAAGGATCATGAGGGAAATGCGAGGGAACATGCACGATTCATGGGAGGCACACATTAGGCGTAACCCCTTCATAAGAAGGGTAAACGAAGCTGAGTGGCCGTGACGCTTTAGCATGCCGCAGATGCCACTCTACGATGGCACATCCGATCCTTGTTCCTTCCTAAATCGATACGAATGGCAAATGGACTTGAGCCGGAGCAACGACCCGGTCAAATGCAAGTGCTTCCCAGTCTTCTTATCAGGAACCGCTTTGTTATGGCTCTCGCCTCCCACTTGATTCCATTAACAACTTCGGCCAGTTAGCAACGGAGTTGGTCAAGCAATTCAGGGTGCATATCCCGACTCCAAAGAACGCCCTCACTTTGTCCAACCTATGCCAAGGACCCGCTGAGTCGCTCAAAAGCTACCTCTCCCGGTTCAACATCGCCCTCACCGAGGTCGAGGATCCAGACCCTCGCACCGTACTCTTTCAGTTAGCAAAAGTTGTCCTTCCTACTTTCGAATTCGGGGCATGGATCGATCAAAAGCAGCCAAAAACCCTCGATGCTTTCTACGAAAATGCGGGGCTGTACTTATACTAAGAGGAAGCGAGACAGAATCGGCTCTCCGAAACCAGTCTCCCCAACGACTCTCAAGCGGACACTGCAAATAACAACCTCAGAGGAAGGCAAGTAGGAGAACCCTCTGATCAGAACAAGGGGGCGGGTCCCTACAGGCAAAGACTGAAAATGGTAGGCAAAGCGACAGGAACAACGGTCAGGCCCCAACTGACCCAAGGAAACCCGGCCTTACCAAGCCTTCGAGATGTGCACCCCGCTGAATGAGGACTTAGAAACAATTTGTTTGGAGACATGCAACACATTGCCATACAAGAAGCCACGCTCTAGGGAATCAACCGACCTCGAGAGAAATACTGGAAGGTATTGCCGATACCACGATGTGTATAGGCATAACACTAATGAATGTCGCAAGCTCAAGGACATAATTGAGAAGCTTATCCACGAGAAACGACTTGAGCAATACGTCCAAGAACCCTTTCCTTCCGGAGCATGTTCAAAGCCTCCGGCACCAGTACCACAAGCGCTGCCAAGACGGCTCTGGGTACATCTAACTCGAGGCAGGGAATCGTGATTAACACTTTATGTGGCGAACCTTATCCCACACACGATAACTTTCGGAAAATGGAAGAGTATGTGATTTCCACAAAGCATGCTACTTATGAGGCTTGCTCCGCTCCCGATGAATCCGTCCCAGCCAAACTCTAAAAAACCATGCAGGATGACATTGTTTTCCACGAAAGAAATTCTATGGGGGTTGAGATCCCGACCACCGATCCACTAGTTATCACGACCCAGATCGGTGCCGCTTTTGTCCGAAAAGTGTTAATTGACTCGGGAAGATCGGCCAACATCATTTTCAACGCTGCTTACGACTATATGAAATTGGAAACAAAGAACTTAAAGCCATGTCATGCCACAATCCATGGCTTTAACGGGGCTTCTAGTTGCCCAGTGGGAATGATCAATTTGCCTGTAGAGCTAGGCGAAGGGGATCGGAGCCGGGTCCGAATCCTCGCTTTCGTGGTTATAGACATCGATTCCCCTTACAATGCTTTCTTCGGACGCCCTTTCCTCACAAAGTTTCAAATCTTCATGTCGCCCTGGTCTCTCCTAATGAAATTCCTGACAGAAAACAGGATTGGAACAGTTAAAGTTGACCAAGATAATGCCAGAGAATACGCAATAGAGTGGAAGAATGCACTCAATAAGGACAACGCCAAAGCCGTGCCTACATCTTCTTGCGCCAAGACCGTTTCCACATAGCAATCAGCGGTGCCTGGACCTTGGCTCAGGCACCACTGCTGTCTTTTCGATGACCTCGACCCAAGGAAGGACGAAGAGCCCGAGTATGAGAGGGCTACTCCGGTTGAACCTACAGTGGATATTTCAGTTAATCCCGATGATCCGTCAAGGGTGCTAAAGATAGGATCGCAACTCCATCCCGCAATCAAAGAAGATCTTACAAATTTCTTGAAGGCTAATCTGGATGTGTTTTCATGGACCCACTCCAATATGAGAGGCATTGACCCCACGGTCACTTGCTATTCTCTAAGAATTGATCCCACAATGCCTCCGGTCAAGCAGAAACGCCGATTCCTGTGACCCGAGAGGTCCAAAGCACTTGACAAAGAGGTGGACCGTCTACTCAGCAACAACTTTATCCGCGAAGACGAATACCCTAAATGGGTCTCCAATCCAGTCCTGGTCAAAAAGGCCAATGGTAAATGGCGAACATGCATCGGCTTCTCCGACCTAAATAAGGCATGTCCTAAGGACAACTTTTCACTCCTGAAGATCGATCGACTTGTTGATTCCACCTTCGGGAACCTGCTACTATCTTTCATGGATGCCTATTCAGGCTACAATCAGATCCCAATGAATCTCCGTGACCAGGATCATACCTCTTTTATAACCGACCTTTGCCTTTACTGCTATTGCGTCATGCCCTTCGGCCTCAAGAATGCCGGCACCACTTATCAGCGGATGGTTAATCGTATTTTCAAGAACCAAATTAGGAAATCTATGGAGGTGTATGTATATGATATGTTGGTAAAATCTCAAGTGTCAAGCGACCACGTCGACGACCTCCCTGAAATGTTCGATGTCCTTTGCCAGTACGACATGAAACTCAACCCCCTGAAATGTTCCTTCGGCGTCACTTTAGGAAAATTCCTGGGTTTCATCGTCAACTTCCGGGGAATCGAAGCCAATCCAAAAAAATTCCAAGCCATTCAGGATATCCAAATCCCCCAGAACATCAAAGATGTCTAAAGTTTAAATGGAAGGTCATCGCTTTGAGTCGGTTCATCTCTAAGGCCACCGACAAGTGAATCCCTATCTTCGATTTACTTCGAAAGGGGAAACGCTACTTTGAGTGAACCCCAGAATGCGTTTCTGCATTCGAGGACCTTCTCAATCACTTAGAGTGATCACCTATCTTATCTAAGTCCGTGGACCACGAGGACTTATATGTTTATTTGGCTGTTTCTTTGCAAGCAATCAGCTCGGCACTGGTGCGCATCGAGAACCGCGTCCAACGACCCATCTACTACATCAGCAAACGATTGACGAGGGCAGAGAAGAATTATCTGAAGCTAGAAAAGCTAGCCTTCTGCTTATTAATTTCCTCCCAGAAGCTTTGACCGTACTTCCAGTCTCATCCCATAAAGGTTTATACCGACCAGTCTTACAACAACTCGAGGCATCTGGGCAGTTATTAAAATGGATTATGGAACTGAGCCAGTTTGGGATAACATTCATCTCTCACTGAGCCATCCTCGGACAAGCTCTCGCCAATTTCATAGTAGAATTCACAGCTCCCATGGAGTCTCCCATAGAGAACACTGAAGCTTCTGACACTCAATGGAAATTATTCATGGATGGGCCCTCCAATAGCAAATGCTCCGAAGTTGGAGTCGTGCTTATCACCCCCGAAGAAGGCCTAATATATTACGCGTTAAAGCTAAATTTCCCTACTACCAACAATGACGCTGAATATGAGGCTTTGATAGCCGGAGTTAGAATCGTGGTCGAGCTCAAACTAAAGACCATCCAAATCTTCTCCGATTCATAACTAATCGTGCGCCAGGTGCAGGGAGAATACCAAGCTAAGGGGGAATGACCCGCTCTATATTTAACCCAGGTTAAGGAATTGCTCACCTACCTCGACCATTTCGTCATCATGCACATCCCTCGATAGCAAAATGAAAAGGTGGATTCACTAGCCAAACTGGCGAGCTCCGAGGATTCACAACTCTTGGGATTCGCCCCCGTTGAAGTGCTCAACTCCCTAAGTATCAAGCAAATACAAACTGAGACGACCATGAACGCCGGATCCGAACTGGAATCGCGGAAGACACCGATCAAGAATTACTTGCAACACGGGACCCTCCCGAGACACTACAAGGAAAGACGAGCGCTCACCCGCCAATCAGCTCGCTACCTTCTTACGGATGAGGTGCTCTACCGCAGAGGTTTCTCTGTCCCATTGCTCAGATGCGTAGCCCATGACGATGCCATCTGAGTGCTCTATAATGTAAATGAGGGTGAGTGCGGCGACCATACTGGAGGATAAACTCTGGCAAGGAAAATACTAAGATATGGTTATTATTGGCCTACGCTCGACTTAGATGTCGCAGAGTACGCTCACAAGTGTGACAAGTGCCAGCGCTTCTCAAAGATCCCAAGAGCCCCGCCTACAGAATTGACGCAAATGATCAGCCCGTGGCCATTCGCCATGTGGGGAATCGACATCATTGGAACTCTTCCAATGGCCAGAGGCGGGGCACGGTATGATGTCGTCGCAATTGATTATTTTACCAAATGGGCAGAGGTCGAAGCTCTCGCCACAATCACCACCAAGAAGATGATCAACTTCATTGTACGCAACATCATTACTCGATTCAGGGTCCCTTAAGCTATCATTTCTAACAACGATACTCAGTTCGAGAGGGATGAATTCAAAGCCTTATGTCAGTGGCACAACATTGAAAAAAGATTCTCGGCGGTGGCTCCTCCCCAAGCCAATGGGCAAGTCGAGGCGGTTAACACGGTCATCAAATCCATCATCAAGAAACGTCTAGAAAAGGCCGGGGGCATGTGGGCGTACGAACTTCCTCTAGCCCTATGGGCCTACCGAACCACCTACAAGACAACAACTGGACACACTCATTTCACCTTTACCTACGGTCCGATGCTATTACCCCATTGAGCTCAAGCTTCAATCTCATCGAGTTACTTATTTCGATCCGAAGACAAGCCAAGATTTACTTTTGGGGTCACTCGACTTGCTAGAGTAAAAGAGGAACGAAGCTAAACACAGAGCCGCCACCCAACGACAACGAGTAGCCCGATACTTCAATTCCAGGGTCCGTCATAAGGACCTCAACGTCAGCGACCTCGTATTAAAACGGGTCTTTCCTCCACCAACAGGCCTCGCCCCTCGTTGGGAAGGTCCGTACTCCGTACAACGGAAGCTCAACAATGGATCTTTCAAACTCGCAATCGTGGACGGAGCTGAACTCCCAAGGGCATGAAACAGTGAAAATCTTCGCTGCTACTTTACATAACTTAGTACATAGTTGTTTATGCTTTCCAACGATGTTTTGTTTTCTAGCGATTCAAGGCATTGTAAAGGCTATTACTACTAAAGTTATTAGTGGAAATGATGTTCAACTTCCTATCTCTTTTTTGTATTTGCTCTGCGCATGACACGTTTGATTAATCCTGACAACCAGCTTGTGTACAAACAATCAATTGCCGTATCGGCCCCCGAGCACGTACGGGAGCCGGAACAACCATCCGAACCTAGAGCCAACTTCGAGGCCAAGCTACACTGGCTACGACCGGCACCTGAGCATGGGAGCCGGCAACGCTACTCGAGTCGCCAGCCCGAGGCACGACCGAGTATAAATAACCACTAACTCGAACCTCGGTGTCGTGCGGAGATCGAGGATAAATCGTTCTGTGCCCAAGTCCCAAGCGACTTGGGGCCACCCAACAGCCAACTAAGAGTAATGCAAATTTCTCCCCTGGCTACAGGTGCCAGTCGAATCTTAGCGCAGCACTGAGATCGACCTTAAATCGTTTCTTACCCGATGCTCTTAAGGCTAAGGGGTAGCCCATGACCATGATCAGACCCTACGAGCTGATGATCCGGGCTTCTCTTCTCAGGTGAATAAACGACATCTGCTGCTCTCCACAGCCCGATGAACAACGGAGAGCCACCCACCAAACGGACCGCAAATCGTGACGTCCCACGCCTTCGCTATACTTGGGATTAACCCCGGGCAACCCAAAACAGCAGGCGCTCAACCTGGTTTCGCAAACTACGGGTTTCCTGAGCTGAGGGAAACTTACTGAAACCAGCGCTCTATCTCACCCCTCTGGAATAATCGACCCAGGGCGCGGACCATGATCGCTTTTATGTTAAGTGTAACGATAGGTATGCTTATGCAAGTACATGATGCTGGAAAACATAAAAGGAACATCTGAACACTTGACACAAACTGCGATCTTTACTAATTCCATTTTCACACACATATATTAAACATACTACATGTCTAACATCTTTCTTTCTAATGATAGGGTGTACATGAAAATCACACCATGTCTTGAAAAACCAAAAGCGAACGTCGTACCCGCGTAAACTATCGACCTACACTACCAAAATAACGGTAACTTCTACTTAAGTCACTAACGCTAATCATGTCTTTTCTTCTTGTGCTTGTGCTTTGTCTTTGCAGATCAACGCTCGACGGTTCTTTCCCCACGCCAGGCCTCTTCTTACCTAATCCACTCCATCCTCCTCGGCACTCCTGAGGAGAGACTGACTCATGGGAAACCAAGAGGGGTCTCTCGTCTGCCCCATCACCGCTAGAGCTCTCAGTAAGATCGGTAAGGATTGTATGCGGCGTAGGCCTGGGGGCACTTCCGGCAGCGAGAGCTACCACAACTTCACTCTTCTCCGGGATCGCCTTGCCTTTCCGCCCAACCATCTCCTTAGCCTCTCTGGCGGCACGTCGCATAGCTAGCTTCTGAGACTTGTGCGCCGTGACATCATCAGCCTTGGGTTTCTCAGAAATTTCTATGGCCCGCAACTGGGCCTCGTCATCCTCTCTTTTCTTCTGGGCCTCATCAGCAGCCTTCTTCTTCTCTGCCTCCTCGTCGACCCTTCTCTTCTCAACTATCTCTGTTATGCTCCACTCAATATCCTGCCTGTTCTTCATTAGGACCTCCTGTCTGGTAGCCTCATCCTGCCTATGCTTCTCCTCCAACTCTTCACACTTAACCACAATTTTGGCTTTTTGGGCCTCCACCATAGCCGCCATTGAAGGCACATCGGCTTCCACTAGGCCTCTGGCATGAGCACTTTGTCCATCAACCACCTCTCCTTCATCAGTAAGGCCTTCATAAAGGCTAGGCGTTATCCTTATGTCTGAGTAGGTGTCCAATTGATCGCCGCCGTCTCCAAATTGCATTCCCACGAAACTTGGCCCAGATTCGGTTGTTTGCGGCAGCATGGGGGCAGAGCCCAATGTCATGATCAATCCAGGAATGGCTGCATAGTAAAAACACAACCTTTTAGTCCGCAAAATCGGTAATCATGTCATCCTCGCGGATACATGGTAAAGGAATTTACCTTACGGTCAAGGATGGTGTAGAAAGGATGGGAAGGGCACTCGTCGTGACTGGTAAGGTGAATCCAATGTCCCCTAGCATTGGGTACTCAGGGTTGTACCCAGTAAAGGCCCGAGCCAAGGCTGTGGGATCACTCGCTATAGCAGATTCAAGGGTCGGTGGCCGGTAAGAGCTTCTCTCTCCAAATGTATCCGCCACAACCACGCTCTCAATAATGGCAGACTTCCCCTTTTCAGCGATGAGGCTCTCCAACCTCTCTTTCTCAGCATCCTCTAATAGTAGTCTCCTACCCTCCTCTAGCTTCTCACGCTCCTCATCAATCAGGAGGTCAATCATAAGCTGGCGTTCATTCAAGTTGCTCACATCTACTTGGCGCAAATAGGCCTCATATGGGACCAGTCTCTCCCAAGTTCGAGCCAGTTCACGGGAGTAATCATCGACCCATGAAAGTTCACGGAATCTCAAAACCTTGACATACATGTTTCAGATACTTTCCTTGAAGGATGATTCTACATGGAACTTTATATCCTCCAGCTGCTCCCTTAGTTATTCCACCTCCATCAGATGTTCGGCCTTCTGCCCGTCGATCGTGCTTAACACATCCCTGTTACTAGCCTCTGCATCCTCCTTCGCGTTCCTCATAACCTTAAACTTCCTCCTTAGCTCAACAACCTTGGCATTCTCGGCCCACTGCCTTCCATTCTCCGCTCTCAAGGCATTATTATCATCCTGGAGTTGAGTTACTCTCGCATTATCCTTCTCCAAGTCGGCACACGCTTGCATCAAATCGGCCTTGTCCCTTTTGAGGGTTGTGTTCTCAGTGGTCAAGTTAGCTACGGTGTCTTTAAAAGTGAAGCGGTTGTGCTCGACCTCCTTCTTCAGAATTTCATATGTATGCTTCATCTCCGCTGCAGCAAAATGGTCAAGAGTTAAAATTGGGAAGCGTAAAGGCTAACGGTCAAACGACCACCACACAATGGACAGACCTACCTATCTCAATTTCCATGTTACTAACGGTGGCCTTCTCGCAGTCAATAGTCAGTTGCCGATTAATAAGCTCTAAATTTTTCCTCTTGATTAGCTCCAAAAGATGAAAAGAATACTTGGTAAGTTTATTGGCTTGATGATACGCGACCTTGACATGCATCCATACCTCCCCGGACTCCCTAGTAGGAGCTGGATGGAGATCAGGAAGAAACATCAACTCATCAAAATCATGCCGCGGGAAATGCTGTTTCAAGAACGCTCTCCACTCCTCTATGGAAAGCTCTTGTATCTGGGACTCCGTCAGGTCTTTCATCCTTGTTGTAATCTCCCTATTTGATCTTGATTGGCCAAGCGATGGCTCCATCCCCTTGGTAGGCTGAACGGGAGCCAGAGGTGTAGTATGCAGGGGAGCTGTCCAAGACAAGTGCCGGGAGCTACCTAAGTTGAGTCGAGAGTCTCCCTCAGACACGCGAATTGGAGGAGGAGGAGGAGTCGGGGATCGCCGATACCGATCCCTACCTCGACGTTCACTACCCTGTTCTGGTAGGGGTGGGGTATCATACAAACTAGTCCCTCTCCTGAAGCTCTTGAGGAAAGGGTTTTTGGGGCGTCGACGGTCTCCCTGTCGATAACCTCGTCCTCCACGCCCTCTAGCCATATAACCTTCCAAAGGAACAAGTTAAAGTTAGTCGAGTCACACACTCAGGTGAGCCTCTATGCTATGCGGTGTTTATGAGTGTATGCCTTAAGTGTTCTTTCAATATACTAAATTGTGGTCCGCTCGAAGGAATTAACCCCTCCGCAGCAAGAGTTAGCTCTTCTAGGCTCGTCATACATGGCCACCGAGTCAACTCTAGATCAAGACTATTAAGGCCATCAAACTGGCTCGCATCCTCTAGCGAGGTGACGGTCACCGAATGGGTCGCAGGAGACGGCGGTCTGTCCGACGCTCCTTTCCCCTCTCCTGTAGGAGGCGGGACGAAAGCGCTTGACAACCCCTCACCTCCAGCGACCTCATCCTGACCGTGAGCCTCATCTCTGCACACATCCCCTTAGGGTTTGGCAATCTTTTGCGGTTCCGCCTCAGCAATGGGCATTTTCCTCTTTCGACTTGGAGCTGCTTTGCCTTTTGCCACTATCTCCTTCGGTATACCACTTGCAACTACAGGCCTAATTACAACCCGATCGCTAGGGAGCAGCCCGGCGCGGCGAAGGCGCTCCTGACTTGTCATTGTGTCAGTATTGCGAAACTCCGTTGGGATCGCTCGCAGAGCATCAAGACATCGTCGATACTCATCACTGATAGGCGCCTCAGGATTCCCTGCCAAAATCGAAAATATGGTCAGAAGAGAGACGAGAAACACAAAAAAATAAAGAAGCGGAGCTCTAGAGTACTCACTTCCTTCTATCCATCTCCTTGCGAATCCGCAAGGGCAGCGCCCAAAAAACCACTCATACTTAAACACTGACGGCATGGACCACTTCTTGACAAAAAAATTGGTGGCAGATGACACTTTAAGGAACCATTGGGAGGGTGAGGTATTAATCGTTCTCCTTAGATGGAAAAAATACCGAATGCCCTCTTCGGTGGGTTCAAAATGCAAGTACTCGTGATAGAGAACATTAGTTCCTAAGAGCGTAGCATAAGCGTTTGGATGCAGTTGCGACAGTGCGAGGCGAAAATAGCATAGCATGTACCGAATGAAGTCATTGACCGGGGTCATGCACCCAGAAAAACAGGTTTGCCTGTTCCATGCACTAAAACCCTCGGGCGGCACGTGATCCCTGCCACCCTCTCCCGGGGCATGGACATCACCCACCGGTATGTTGAATCGCAACGCCATTTTCCCAACTGCTATAGCATCCATGCACGACGATAAAGAGTCTGTCGGATTTTCCAAAATAACCGCGTCAAGCAGCATATCTGGGGCCACCGGGACCCCGATGCATTCCCACTCACAATATCCACATTCTCGACCTTTTTATGAATAACCAGAGAATGCTGCACCTCCGTTTGTTTTCCGTGTTCAGACACTTCGGGTAAACTAGCCGTTTGAGAAGGAATAGATCCTTCGGTAGTCTCAAGATCGCTGCCACTCAAGCTACCAGTGTTGGTAGTATCCACGTATGTGATGAGGGCGGCGAAGCCTCGACTTCCAAGATCTTTCCAGTTTTTGATCTTATTTGCATCGCTAGCTATACTTTAACACATCAGTGTTAGACATCGTAGTAAAGTAACCTGTGACCCTCGTGCTAGTGATAATTAATATGTGTGTGCGGTGTTATGCAAAGTCAAGATACATAAAAGAAGTTCGACATGGTCCAATAGTTTAGTCATAGTTCAGATATATGCTCTATCCTATGTGGAAAGTCAGAATATATGCAATCATACAATTACTAAGGCGGCACGGGAGGACGAAGACCGGAGCAGTGAGGGCAATCACGAGAATGCACCCCTTAGAAAAGTCCGGAGGTTCGAAGCCCCACTGGGTTTGAATACTCGAACCCCTCAGATTTCAAAAACTCGAACCCTATCGGGGTTTGAAATCTCGAACCCCATCAGGGTTCGAAGGTCGGAGCCCAGCGAGGCTCGAGAACTCGAATCCCATCGTGGTTCGAACGCTTGAACCTCGCTGAAGTGTAACACCCCACGTCCATTAATGTCACTCACAAAGGGAATGCATTAACTTCCATGGAGGTTATAAGTGAATATAGAACAGAAAAATTACAACAAGACAGATAATAAATAGTACTTGGAAATCTAAAACTTCATTTTATTGCAGCGGAAATTAAACATGTTTGTTACATCATAAAACCAAGTACAATATCTGTAACACCCCACATCCGCTAAGGTCACTCACTAAGGGAATGCCTTAACTTCGGTGGAGTATTTTAAGTGAATATAGAACAGAAAAATTACAACAAGACAGATATAAGTAATACTTGAAATTTAAAACATCATTTCATTGCAGCAGAAGGTAAACATGTTTGGTTACATATAAAAAACCAACAAGAGTCAAGTACAAAATATCCACCTCGTTAAAACATAAGTACATAATCCCACTTCATAACTAATATCCATAATAGAAAAGATAACTGAGCTTTACTCCAAGAGTCCAAGCTCCAAAAGATAGATAAAGCAATCCAATCAAAGCCCACTAGTGCTAGGCCCACTCTGATAACCTGAGGGTTGGGAAAAAGATAAAAACAACGGGGTCAGACATAAGTCTGAGTGAGCCCTATAACTTTAACGATACAATCATTAAAGTAATTAGGGTATGATATAAACCTGGTACGGTACAACCGGGGATAAATGACTACACTAAGCAGCCAACTAGACTTAGGATGAACTAAGATAACGGTAAAGACGCGCCTATCCACCCAAGGATAAATACTACACTGCACCACACCAGATCTACCCACCCAAGGGTAATTCCTACACTGCACCACACCAGTCATTCCTACTTAAAGGTTGATCCCTCCCAAGGACTTAGAAAAATTTACCCAGTAGTTTCGTGTACCCTTAGCTGACTACATAGGTGCCGTCTGCCCCTATCTCCACTAGGTGTACCCTGTACTTAGTAATATTAATAGTAGTCTCTTGTACCCCTAGCTGACTACATAGGTGTCGTCTGCCCCTATCTCCACTAGGTGTACCCACTACTCCCCAAGCGATCGGCTCCCTACCGTAGATACCCGTTCTGGCCCCACAGTGGGGTGTATCACTCACCAAAGTGGCAACCCGATACAATCAATGGTGCACGGCTTATATCTACACGATGCAACAACGTCTTACCTACCAGCCCGGGTCCACACACGCATATGAAACCCGTTGGATTTGCGTTGCAACCGCTAACCCGTTTTGGCCTCTTATAGTCAAGCCCAGTACGCGTGTCCCGTCCTCGACATGGGTCGAGCCCAATAAGATACATATGGGTTACTGGTTGAAATGGGCCCCCACAAGCTACCCACCTAAGCTTGTCACATTTTCTAGTGTATCCCACTTAACCCTTTTTAGTAATCATGTCCACTTACATGTATAAAGTTTGGTTAAGTCATCTAATCATATTTCAATTGCCACTCAAGGCACCCACTAGATTTCCACATGCCACCCAAGGCACTTACTTGATTTCCACATGCCACCCAAGGCACTTACTTGATTTCCACATGCCACCCAAGGCACTTACTTAACCCTTTAATCATGTTTAATTACATGTTCCACTTTGGTTAAGTAATCTAATTTTATCTTCTATTGCCACCCAAGGAAACCACTAGATTTTCCCCATGCCACCCAAGGCACTTACTTAACCCTTTAATCATGTTTAATTACATGTTCCACTTTGGTTAAGTATTCTAGTCGTATTTTCTATTTCCACCCAAGGCAACCACTAGATTTTTCCACATGCCACCCAAGGCACCCACTTAACCCCTCATGCCCCACTACATGCTTATCCGGTTAAGTGTTTCTTAATTGATTAAGACCGTAACCTTTGCAAAGACCTCTCACATTAGACTATCTTTTATGGCAGCTGGATTTGTCGGTCGGGTCCGGGCAGCCTTACGCCATAACCGAGTCTAACCTCGTGTCTTTACACTTGTCACGTATTTAGTTTATGCCTAAGACCTCTCACATTGGGCCAATCATTTGTAGCCGCTGGATTTGTCGGTCGGTTCCGGGCAGTCTTATGCTACAAAAGGGTCCAACCTCGTGTCTTAGTCGATTAATTACACCTAATTAATCACCCCCATAATTTGTATTAATTATCCCTAATTAATTACAAATTTAACGATGTACATAATTGACTCAATTATGTCCATCCACTTTATGGTATGCATAATCATACCAACTTCACACCATTTCATTAACATGAATATTAACCCCATCGTTCCCCACGTAATTCGCTAACATGACATACTTAAAAGGGAAGATTCATCACACATACAATGGGTTCAACTTGCATAACATTAACATCAACATGGGTTTTAAAGGTGTCAACATGCATATAGCATCAAACCCAACTAGCATAAATAATCAACCCAAACTTGCATGAATCACATATGTCATAAAGAGGTTAACTTGCATAAGTTACTTATGTCATACAAAGGGGTAAACTTGCATATGTATGTATGACATATAAAGGGGTTAACTTGCATATGTATGCATATCATACAAAGGTGTAAACTTGCACATGTTACTTGCATATAATCAAACACCAAACTTGCATAACATGTCATATATGAACTTGCATATAATCATACACCAAACTTGCATAACATATCATATATGAACTTGCATATAATCATACACCAAACTTGCATAACATGTCATATATGAACTTGCATATAATCATACACCAAACTTGCATAACATATCATATATGAACTTGCATATAATCATACACCAAACTTGCATAACATGTCATATATGAACTTGCATATAATCATACACCAAACTTTCATAACATGGTGTCATAATGGATCAATGTTTATCATAGCGATTTGCATAACTAGCATCATGAACACATAGCCTAAAACTTGTATAACTTGCATAACCTCATGATCACATAGCATATGACTTGCATAACTTGCATAACATCATAATCACATAGCATATGACTTGCATAACTTGCATAACATCATGATCACATAGCATATGACTTGCATAACTTGCATAACATCATGATCACGTAGCATATGACTTGCATAACTTGCATAACATCATGAACACATAGCATATGACTTGCATAACTTGCATAACATCATGAACATATAGCATATGACTTGCATAACTTGCATAACATCATGAACATATAGCATATGACTTGCATAACTTGCATAACATCATGAACATAGAGCATATGACTTGCATAAGTTGCATAACATCATGATCACATAGCATATGACTTGCATAACTTGCATAACATCATGAACATATAGCATATGACAACATAACTTGCATTGATCCACATTCATAGCCATAACCTCATTATATCCTATCATAATCATTTCAACAATTGGTCATTAAGGCTGTAGAAACTCACAACTTGTTGATTAGCACTCCTATGAAGAGGATTAAGTTGCTAGAGTTGATTAGAAGTTGATTTGAGAAGCTATCTCCCTCTTTAATTTGATGGAGGCTCCTTCAAGTTGCATTTTGACGGCATAACGACGTTGTCTCCAATTTTAGTATGAATTAGGGTAGTCTTAGGGTGTATTTATAGAATTAGGATTTAGTTTAGGCCCTTAGATTAACCCTAGATTAGGTTAGAGCCGTCAGATTTCGTCACAAGCCCTAAAACATAGCCCTAAACCCCATCAGGTTGCACCCAGGTCACACAGACCGACAGGAGGGGTCGACCCCTAAGGAGGGGGTCGACACCCATGTCGACCCTAGGGTCGACTCCCTCTGCTTGGCGGGAATTTTCCCGCCTCTTCTGAAATGTGAATCTGAATATTTTAAATCTGTTTTAAATTTTCTGAAAACTTCTTCGGGCCTTAACTGGGTCATACGGACTCCGATTTTCGAAAACTCGGACTCTATTTCGCGTATTTTTCCGAGACGAACGCAATGGCATAGCCCGTTTCCCCTGATTCAGATTTTAAAATTTAATTCTGCCCTGTTTTATATTATAGCAAGTTATTCAACATCTGGGGTGTTACATTCTCCCCTACTTAAAGGATTTCGTCCCCGAAATCTCTAAGTCAAGAAGAACGTATCCTACCATCCAAACAACCATCTACTCAAACCATCAAACACTGGCATCCATTGTCCTTAAAATTTCTAATGCTGTATGAACATATGCAAAGAGTGTGTGTATATGTTCCCTATCTAATGCAAAATCAGGCGGTCTACCGATTTAGTTGACCTCCTTAATGCAAACCATGATAGTGCCATGCATCCAATATGTATGCGAAAGAACCTTATCGACACATACTATTTCTACATGAGTGCACAATCATTCACCAAAATGCATCACCCATATGATAGCACAACCATTATACATCCATTAATATAGCTACCTACACACAATTATATGCAATATGCAATATGAAGTGACTGAGCTGATCTAGTGTCTAAAGTGTGTGTATATGCATCCACGAGCAACCACTAGAAAACACTTGCATCCACACGCATCCATCAAACATAACATGTCTCAAACACATGTTTCAACCATAGGTTTATCCTATCTAAAGGTCAAAGGTACTAATGAGAGGACATACTAAAGATAAGTACTAGACAAACGATAAAGGAGAAGTTAAAAGACATACCCTCAAAAAGGAATGGGTATAGTGAGCGCATCTTCGCTTCTGTCTCCCAAGTAGCATTGCTCTCATCCTCTCCCTATTGCACTTTAACTAGTCGAACCTCTCTGTTTCTCAACTTCCTAATCTCAGACCCAAGGATGCGGGTAGGAGCTCGTCGAATAGTTGCATCACGCTCTACCTCCACTTCCCTAAGCAAGCTCGGCTCTACCACCTCTGCGGTCTCATGTAGGCACTTCCTCAAATGTGACACATGGAATACGTCATGTACTCCACTAAGTCTCTCGGGTAAATCCACTCTATATACCATGGAGCAGTCCTCTTGCTCTACACGGGTATGAAATGGGCGCTCTTAGTAAGTCTGTCTACCACAACCCAAATTCCCGTATTACCCTTCCTCGATCTCGGTAACCCATCAATAAAATCCATCGAGACGCTATCCCACTTCCATTGTGGAACTTCCAATGGGTGAAGCAACCCACCTGGTTTCTTTTTCTCTGCTTTCACTTGTTGGCACACCAAGCATCTAGCGACATACTCGGCCACATCTTTCTTCATACCGGCCCAAAAGAAAACTCGCTTCATGTCTTGGTACATTTTGTCCCCACCGGGATGAATGGTCATCTTCGAACGATGTGCATCATCAAGTATAGCCTTCCTCAAACCCTCATCTTGCGGTACACAAAGTCTACCGTCTCAACGCAACCACCCCCTATCGTCTAGGGTGTACCTACTCAAATGGCTGGACGACTCCCCCCTTTTGAGCCTCTCTACTAACTCAACCAACTGTGGGTCGTCCCGCTGTGCCTCGCCAAGCCGTCCCAAAAGGGTAGGTCTGACCTCTAAGGATGCTAGCAAACCGGGTACAAAGTCAACGGAAGGTCTAAAATCAAACATCGAGATAAATTCCAAGCTTCGTCATCCCACGAACAATGGACTCAAGGACAACCTTTTTCTACTCAAGGCGTCCGCCACCACGTTACCCTTGCCAGGGGTATACGCTATCTCGAAATCATGGGATGCTAAGAACTTCATCCACCTTTGTTGTCTTAAGACTATGCGCTCGAAGAGTCTCCAACACTTCCCTAAGATGTAGGGCATTCTTTTCTCCACCTGGATATTCTCCTATGCAAAAATCGTCACAACTATCCATCTCTCATGCAGACCATCCTAGTCGAACTCGCCATCCCCCAAGTGCAAGCCCCAAAGGCCTAAACCAATATCAGACAAACACCCAAGGGATACCTCCTTCGAATTCAGATGACCTACGTGAGATGATACTAGTAAAAACGGCTAAATAATTAAGCACTTGTCCAACTCTGGATGAAATTGCCAGTCTCGCTCCAAAACCGCCGTTGATCAAATAACTGGCTTCGCTTAACCTATTAAGCACATACGAAAACTTATTTCGCTCTTAGAAAAGACCAAGATGTCATCCACAAAGACCACTACGAAGTTATTTAGGTACTCCCTGAACACCCTACTCATTAAATCAACAAAGTATGCAGGGGCGTTCGTCAAACCAAATGGCATCACCAGCCACTCATAGAAACCATCCGGAGTCCTAAAGGCAGTCTTCTCTATACTATCCTCAGCCACTCTCAACTGATGAAACCCCGTGGCTAAGTCCAACTTGCGAAAACACTGAGGCGCCAACCAACTGATCAAAGAGACCATCAATCCTCGGCAATGGGTGTCTATTCTTCTTTGTGAGCTTGTTGAGTTCTCTATAGTCTACACAAAGTCTGAGGGACCCATCCGCCTTCGTGGCAAAAACTACTGGAGCACCCCACTCCGATATACTTCGTCCTATGAACCCCTTCTCAAGCAACTCCCCTACTTGCTTATGGAGTTCCCTCCTTTTACTAGGAGCTATGTGGCGCACTGGCAAAGATACTGGTTTAGCATTGCCCACTAGATATATTCGGAAGTCTATCTCCCGCTTCGGAGGTAAGCTCTTCACCTCCCCAAACACATCCGAGTATTCCCGGACCACTCTAACAGATCGCAAACTCTCGACCGAAGCGTCAAGCGATTCAAGATAACTTAGCATAACAAAATCTATGGGATTACAAGGGATCTCGAGAGTGTTCCCCAAGCGGGTCATGAGCCTAACAACTCTCCTTTCGCAATCAAGAACGGCACCATTACTGGATAACCAGTCCATGCCCAAAATCAACCCATAGCCCGTGAAGCCCAAAACAGAAGCATCACATCTAAACTCAACGCTAAGTATAGAAATCTTCAAACCCAAACATATCATGGACAAATAAGTGGAGCCCCCAATTGGGTTTGAAGCAACCAAGGGATCATCTACCAGACTGGTGTCTAAGTGCAGTGACTCAACTAACGATGATGAGATAAAAAAATGCGATGCGCCAGAGTCGAATAAAGTTTGAACAGGATGCTCGCGAGAACCAAATTTCAACCTAGACGGTCCTACCCCCATCAGGTATACCAGCCATGAGGGAATACATCTACCCTCCAGAAGATCCTGTGCTTTGTCCTTACCTCTTTGGACAATCCTAATAAGGTGTCCTATTTCTCCAAAACAACTAGCCTTCTCCTTTACATTCTCCTTTCGTGACCTTCTCGCCACGATGAGGTTTCGTCCTTTATTTACCTAATAGCTATTTGAACCTTCCTCCCTCGTCCATCTTAAAGGTACCCATAAGCCCTCCACCTCCTTGGACTAACTTCTTAGCCCGACAAACGTCTTAGTCCCTTGAAGTGGTTCTTCCGTCCTTCATACGGAAGTCCTTATTTATCTTAAAAAGATATCTATACGCGGAGGGGAAATTCAAAAAGAGATAGAGGAAGAGATTCAAAACGGAGAATCGAAGGAAGGATATATGGCTCTTGGGGATTATGTTCTTTTCTTTCAAAAACTTTTCTCTTAAAAGACATGTTTTTGAAAATACTTCTTCCAAAAATGTTTTTAGAAAAATAGTTTTTCTAAAAAATTTATCTGTTCTGGTAACCTCGCTCTGATACCACGTGTAACACCCCACACCCGCTAAGGTCACTCACTAAGGGAATGCCTTAACTTCGGTGGAGTATTTTAAGTGAATATAGAACAGAAAAATTACAACAAGACAGATATAAGTAATACTTGAAATTAAAAACATCATTTCATTGCAGCAGAAGGTAAACATGTTTGGTTACATATCAAAAACCAACAAGAGTCAAGTACAAAATATCCACCTCGTTAAAACATAAGTACATAATCCCACTTCATAACTAATAGCCATAATAGAAAAGATAACCGAGCTTTACTCCAAGAGTCCAAGCTCCAAAAGATAGATAAAGCAATCCAATCAAAGCCCACTAGTGCTAGGCCCACTCTGATAACCTGAGGGTTGGGAAAAAGATAAAAACAACGGGGTCAGACATAAGTCTGAGTGAGTCCTATAACTTTAACAATACAATCATTAAAGTAATTAGGGTATGATATAAACCTAGTACGGTACAACCGGGGATAAATGACTACACTAAGCAGCCAACTAGACTTAGGATGAACTAAGATAACGGTAAAGACGCGCCTATCCACCCAAGGATAAATACTACAATGCACCACACCAGATCTACCCACCCAAGGGTAATTCCTACACTGCACCACACCAGTCATTCCTACTTAAAGGTTGATCCCTCCCAAGGACTTAGAAAAATTTACCCAGTAGTTTCGTGTACCCCTAGCTGACTACATAGGTGCCGTCTGCCCCTATCTCCACTAGGTGTACCCTGTACTTAGTAATCTTAATAGTAGTCTCTTGTACCCCTAGCTGACTACATAGGTGTCGTCTGCCCCTATCTCCACTAGGTGTACCCACTACTCCCCAAGCGATCGGCTCCCTACCGTAGATACCCGTGCTGGCCCCACAGTGGGGTGTATCACTCCCCAAAGTGGCAACCCGATACAATCAATGATGCACGGCTTATATCTACACGATGCAACAACGTCTTACCTACCAGCCCGGGTCCACACACGCATATGAAACCCGTTGGACTTGCGTTGCCACCGCTAACCCGTTTTGGCCTCTTATAGTCAAGCCCAGTACGCGTGTCCCGTCCTCGACATGGGTCGAGCCCAATAAGATACATATGGGTTACTGGTTGAAATGGGCCCCCACAAGCTACCCACCTAAGCTTGTCACATTTTCTAGTGTATCCCACTTAACCCTTTTTAGTAATCATGTCCACTTACATGTATAAAGTTTGGTTAAGTCATCTAATCATATTTCAATTGCCACTCAAGGCACCCACTAGATTTCCACATGCCACCCAAGGCACTTACTTGATTTCCACATGCCACCCAAGGCACTTACTTGATTTCCACATGCCACCCAAGGCACTTACTTAACCCTTTAATCATGTTTAATTACATGTTCCACTTTGGTTAAGTAATCTAATTTTATCTTCTATTGCCACCCAAGGCAACCACTAGATTTTCCCCATGCCACCCAAGGCACTTACTTAACCCTTTAATCATGTTTAATTACATGTTCCACTTTGGTTAAGTATTCTAGTCGTATTTTCTATTGCCACCCAAGGCAACCACTAGATTTTTCCACATGCCACCCAAGGCACCCACTTAACCCCTCATGCCCCACTACATGCTTATCTGGTTAAGTGTTTCTTAATTGATTAAGACCGTAACCTTTGCAAAGACCTCTCACATTAGACTATCTTTTATGGCGGATGGATTTGCCGGTCGGGTCCGGGCAGCCTTACGCCATAACCGAGTCTAACCTCGTGTCTTTACACTTGTCACGTATTTAGTTTATGCCTAAGACCTCTCACATTGGGCCAATCATTTGTAGCCGCTGGATTTGCCGGTCGGTTCCGGGTAGTCTTATGCTACAAAAGGGTCCAACCTCGTGTCTTAGTCGATTAATTACACCTAATTAATCACCCCCATAATTTGTATTAATTATCCCTAATTAATTACAAATTTAACGATGTACATAATTGACTCAATTATGTCCATCCACTTTATGGTATGCATAATCATACCAACTTCACACCATTTCATTAACATGAATATTAACCCCATCGTTCCCCACGTAATTCGCTAACATGACATACTTAAAAGGGAAGATTCATCACACATACAATGGGTTCAACTTGCATAACATTAGCATCAACATGGGTTTTAAAGGTGTCAACATGCATATAGCATCAAACCCAACTAGCATAAATAATCAACCCAAACTTGCATGAATCACATATGTCATAAAGAGGTTAACTTGCATAAGTTACTTATGTCATACAAAGGGGTAAACTTGCATATGTATGTATGACATATAAAGGGGTTAACTTGCATATGTATGCATATTATACAAAGGTGTAAACTTGCACATGTTACTTGCATATAATCAAACACCAAACTTGCATAACATGTCATATATGAACTTGCATATAATCATACACCAAACTTGCATAACATATCATATATGAACTTGAATATAATCATACACCAAACTTACATAACATTATGAACTTGCATATAATCATACACCAAACTTGCATAACATATCATATATGAACTTGCATATAATCATACAACAAACTTGCATAACATGTCATATATGAACTTGCATATAATCATACACCAAACTTGCATAACATGGTTTCATAATGGATCAATGTTTATCATAGCGATTTGCATAACTAGCATCATGAAAACATAGCCTAAAACTTGCATAACTTGCATAACATCATGATCACATAGCATATGACTTGCATAACTTGCATAACATCATAATCACATAGCATATGACTTGCATAACTTGCATAACATCATGATCACATAGCATATGACTTGCATAACTGGCATAACATCATGAACACATAGCATATGACTTGCATAACTTGCATAACATCATGAACATATAGCATATGACTTGCATAACTTGCATAACATCATGAACATATAGCATATGACTTGCATAACTTGCATAACATCATGAACATATAGCATATGACTTGCATAACTTGCATAACATCATGATTACATAGCATATGACTTGCATAACTTGCATAACATCATGAACATATAGCATATGACAACATAACTTGCATTGATCCACATTCATAGCCATAACCTCGTTATATCCTATCATAATCATTTCAACAATTGGTCATTAAGGCTATAGAAACTCACAACTTGTTGATTAGCACTCCTATGAAGAGGATTAAGTTGCTAGAGTTGATTAGAAGTTGATTTGAGAAGCTATCTCCCTCTTTAATTTGATGGAGGCTCCTTCAAGTTGCATTTTGACGGCATAACGACGTTGTCTCCAATTTTAGTATGAATTAGGGTAGTCTTAGGGTGTATTTATAGAATTAGGATTTAGTTTAGGCCCTTAGATTAACCCTAGATTAGGTTAGAGCCGTCAGATTTCGTCACAAGCCCTAAAACATAGCCCCAAACCCCATCAGGTTGCACCCAGGTCACACAGACCGATAGGGGGGTCGACCCCTAAGGAGGGGGTCGACACCCATGTCGACCCTAGGGTCGACTCCCTCTGCCTGGCGGGAATTTTCCCGCTTCTTCTGAAATGTGAATCTGAAAATTTTAAATCTGTTTTAAATTTTCTGAAAACTTCTTCGGGCCTTAACTGGGTCATACGGACTCCGATTTTCGAAAACTCGGACTCTATTTCGCGTATTTTTCCGAGACGAACGCAATGGCATAGCCCGTTTCCCCTGATTCAGATTTTAAAATTTAATTCTGCCCTGTTTTATATTATAGCAAATTATTCAACATACGGGGTGTTACAATATCCATCTTCATAAAAACAAATTACATAATCCCATTACATAAATAGCCATTAAAAAAGATAACAAGCTGGACTTTACTTCAACGGTCCAAGCTTTCCAAAGAGATGAAGCAATCCAATCAAACTCCACTAGAGCTGGGCCCAACCTGAGGACCTGGAGGGGGAAAAGGATAGAAATGGAGGGGGTCAGACATAAAGTCTGGCGAGTATGATAATTCTAACAATACTATTATCAAAATAACTAGACTAAGGCATAAGCTGGAAGACAAGCAAATGTCTATGAACTCTTAGGAAGATAAAGATAGCGTTTAAGATAACGTTAAAGATAACGGTAAAGGCACGCCTAATTACTAACGAATGATTACTACACTGCACCGCACATTACTACACTGCACCACACCAGTCACCCTATTGTTTGATCCCACTTGCTTCACACAGAAACTTTATAAATAGCCTTGTGTACCCCTAGCTGACTACATAGGTGTCGTCTGCCCCTATCTCCACTAGGTGTACCCCACTACCCACTTTCGATCGGCTCCCTACTCGTAGATACCCGTGCTGGCCCCACAGTGGGGTGTATCACTCCCCTAAAGTGGCAACCCGATATAAATTGAGAATGCACGGCTTATACCTACACGATGCAACAACGTCTTACCTACCAGCCCGGGTCCACACACGCATACGAAACCCGTTGGACTTGCATTGCCACCGCTCCCCGTTTTGGCCTCTTACAGTCAAACCCAGCATGCGTGTCCCGTCCTCGACTTGGGTCAAGCCCACAAAGATACGTTTGGGATACTGGTCGAAATGGGCCCCCACAAGCTACCCACCTAAGCTTGTCACTAGTATATCCCACTTAACCCTCTTAGTCATGTTCATTTACATGTGTGTTTGGTTAAGTCTTACTAATCGTATTTCACATGCCACTAAGGGCACCCCCTAGATTCCTCATGCCACCTAAGGCACCTACTTAACCCCCATGTCCCACCTTACATGTTTATCTGGTTAAGTATTTCTTAATTCATTCAGGCCATAACCTCATAAAGACCTCTCACATTAGACTGGCATTTATGGCAGCTGGATTTGCCGGGCGGGTCCGTGCAGTCTTACACCATAAAAGAGTCTAACCTCGTGTCTTTACAACCGTTATGCTTTAGTTTAGGCCTAGGACCTCTCACATTGTGCTGACATTTGTGACCACTGGATTTGCCGGGCGGGTCCGGGCAGGTTTACGTCACAAACGAGTCCAACCTCGTGTCCTAAGCATTGATTAACACTTAAAATCTTTTACCCCAATTTTAATAATTCCCTATTCAAATTATTAATTAAGTCAATTTTTAATGATGTCCATAATTGACTCAATTATGGCCATCCACTTATGGCATGCAAAATCATATCATTTGCACCCCAACTTTTTAATATTAAATCCTTAATATTACCCCTACCCCACGTTTATACGTTCGCTTATTCAACGCATAATATAGGCTAGACTTGTATAGTCTAACACCTAGCACAAAGATAAATTATCACAACATATAGACAATTAAAATAAATCTAATTATAATAGGGGTGAAACTTGCATAAACTACACATGTTAAGGATCAAAAGGTGTCAACTTGTTAAATGTCTCAATTTATATGATATGATCATAGCCCAAATCTATACATAAACTTGCATATGGGGTTTTTAGGCAACATAATGATGGTGTGAACTAGCATAGGATATCACATATGTCATAGCATAATTCTAGATGTCATAATAGATGTCTTGGTATATGTTCATAACTTTTCTAATCAATCTAACTTGCATATGTGACTTGTCATATAGATCAACATAACCCAAACTTGATGATTTAATTAATATGAACTAACTAGCATAGATGGTAACATCATGGCCTTTTTAACATGTATGATTCATCACAACTTAGCATAGAAACTTTCAACATACATAACATCATCATAGCATGATTTATTACATATAAGATATCATCATCACATAACATTGGATTTACAATATACATGATAGCAAAAGGGGTTTACAACAACATATATGATAATTCACATCATCTACTCATAATCCATTCATAACTCAACCTAATTAAAATGATAATAATCTTGTTAAGATCATCATACTCACAATTTAGAGAACAAAAGAGAGAGTTTTGCTTTGCTTTAGGGTTGAGAGAATTAGAATTGAATTTGCTTTTCTTCTTTCTTAGTTGGCGGCGGCTCCATTGATTTCCATGGCGATGGTATGACGGTAACTATTCTATTTTAATTAGGTTTATGGTTAGCATTAGGATGTATTTATAGGTGTAGAAAGTTATTTAGGACCATTAGATTAACCCTGAACCATGAGAACCAATCAAATGCAAAATCTGCATTTGAGCGAATCGGCCCACGGGTTGACAGCCAAACACCCTGGATTAACCCCTAGTCGACCCAGCGAGGCTCGGGTCGACCTCAAAAATGGGCCGGTTCGGTTATTTGCCCTCCCAATTCATTGTTTTGAACTTTTTCGCATATTTATTTATTTATTTTAATTTTTATATATATATCAATATATATATTTCTCTGCGCAACCCATTTCACTTAATTCTTTTCTAAAAATTAAGTATACTTTAATTTGTGAATTTTAATGTTATAAAATTACGGGGTGTTACATTCTCCCCTCCTTAAAGGATTTCGTCCCCGAAATCTCCAAGTCAAGAAGAATGTATATCCTACCATCTAATCGTCCATCTACTCAACCATCAAACACCAGCATCCATTGTCCTTAAAAGACTTCTAATGCTTTAATGTTTATATGCACAGTGTGTGTATATGTCCATATCTAATGCAAAATTAGGCGGTCTACTGATTCAGTCGACCTCCTTAGTGCAATTCATGATAGTTCCATGCGTCCAATATGTATGCGAAAGATTCCTAATGATACATATTAATTCTATATGCGTGCACAACCATCTACCCGAATGCAGCAACCATATGATAATACAACCATTATACATCCATTTTACTAAATACATCCATATATATGCAATATGCAATATGAAGTGACTGAGCCGATCTGGTGCCTAATAGTGTGTGTATATGCATCCACGAGCAACCACTAGCAAACACTTGCATCCACTTTGCATCCACCATACATAACATGTCTCAAACACATGTTTCAACCATAGGATTATCCTAACTAAAGGTCAAAGATACTAGCGAGAGGATACGCTAAAGATAAGATAAGTACAAGATAAGCGATAAAGAGAAATTAAAGGACATACCCTCGAAAAGGAAAGGGTATCGTGAACGCATCTTCTCTTCCGTCTCCCAAGTAGCGTTGCTCTCATCATCTCCCCATTGCACTTTGACTAGTCTGACCTCTCGATTCCTCAACCTCTTGATCTTCGACCCAAGAATGCGCGTAGGAGCTCGTCGAATTGTCGCATCACGCTCTATCTCCACCTCTCTAAGCAAGCTCGGCTCTACCACTTCCGCGGTCTCGTGCAAGCACTTCTTCAAATGTGACACATGGAATACGTCATGTACACTACTAAGTCTCTCAGGCAACTCCACTCTATACGCCATCCGTCCAATCCTCTCCTTAATAGGAAACGACCCTACAAACCTTGGTGCTAATTTCCCAACGGACCCAAAGCGAACAACGTTCCGTAATGGAGACACTTTGACAAAGACCATGTCCCCAACTTCAAACTCAAGATCTGTCCTCCTCTTATCCGCATAAGATTTCTGCCTATCTTGTGCTGCTTTCATCCTCCTTCGAATCAAGTCGATCTTCTCCGAAGTCTCCCTAATCATATCGGGCCCAAGTAAGATCTTATCCGTAGATTCCCACCAACATGTATATGAACGATAAGGTCGTCCATAAAGAGCTTCGAATGGTGCCATACCAATGCTGGACTGAAAGCTGTTATTATATGCGAACTCCACCAATGGAAGATGCTCTTCCCACGTACCCCCAAAGTCTAGGATACATAGCCTCAACAGATCCTCTAGAATGCGATTCACCCTCTCCGTCTGGCCGTCCGTCTGAGGATGATATGCGGTGCTCAAACATAACTGACTCCCTACCGCCTCTTGTAAGCTTCTCCAAAATTCGCTAGTGAAAATAGGATCGCGGTCGCTCACTATGCTAGAAGGAACACCGTGCAAACGAACTATTTCTCAAACGTATACGGAGGCTAACCATGGAGCAGTCCTCTTACTCTTTACGGGAATGAAATGGGCGCTTTTAGTAAGTCTATCTACTGTAACCCAAATTCCCGTATTACCCTTCCTTGATCGCGGTAACCCATCCACAAAATCCATCGAGACACTTTCCCACTTCCATAGTGGAACCTCCAATGGGTGAAGCAACCCACCGGGTTTCTTTTGCTCCGCTTTTACTTGTTGGCACACCAAGCATCTAGCGACATACTCGGCCACATCTTTCTTCATGTCGGCCCAAAAGTAAACTCTCTTCACGTCTTTGTACATCTTGTCCCCGCCAGGATGAATGGTCATCTTCGAATGATGTGCTTCGTCAAGAATAGTCTTCCTTAGGTCATCGTCTTTTGGTACATAAAGTCTACCATCCCTACGTAACCAACCCTTATCGTCTAGGGTATACCTACGGAGATGGCTTGATGACTCCCCTCCTTTGAGTTTTTCTACTAACTCAACCAACTGCGGGTCGTCTCGCTGTGCCTCGCCAATCCGTCCCAAAAGCGTAGGTCTGACCTCTAAGGATGCTAGCAAACCGGGTTCGAAGTCAACGGAAGGTCTAAAGTCAAACATCGAAATGAATTCTAAACTTCGCCGCTTAACAAACAAAGGACTTAAGGATAATCTTTTTCTACTTAAGGCGTCTGCCACCTCGTTACCCTTGCCAGGGGTATAGGCTATTTCGAAGTCGTAGGATGCTAAGAACTCCATCCACCTTTGCTGCCTTAAGTTCAAGTCCTTTTGAGAGAATAGGTATTTTAAAGATTTGTGGTCAGTGAATAGTTCGAATTTTTCGCCAAGAATATAATGACGCCAAGACTTAAGCGCGAAAACAATAGCGGCCAACTCTAGGTCATGTGTGGGTTAATTCTTTTCATGCGCTCTCAACTGCCTTCCACCATAGGCTATTACCCTGCCCTCTTGCATTAAGACTGTGCCTAGTCCTGTCCCACAAGCGTCAGTATAAACGGTAAACGGCTTACTCCCGTCTGGCAATACTAAGACTGAGGCTGAAATCAAAGCTCTCTTCAAACGTTGGAACACATCATCACAATCTACGTCCCATGTGAAAACTAGGTTCTTCTTCGTCAAGCGTGTCAATGGAGCTGATATCTTTGCGAAGTCTTTGATAAACTTCCTATAGTAGCCAGCCAACCCCAAGAAACTTCTCACTTCGGTAGCATTTTTAGGGACCTTCCAATCTTGGATGGCCACCACCTTCGCGGGATCCACGGCTATCCCTTCTTTGGAAACCACGTGCCCCAAGAACCGTACTTCCTTCCTCCAGAAGTGACACTTAGAAAATTTAGCCTTAAGGCTATGCGCTCGTAGGGTCCCCAACACTTCCCTAAGATGTAGGGCATGCTCTTCTTCATCCTTAGAAAAGATCAAGATGTCATCTACAAAGACTACCACAAATTTGTTAAGGTACTCCCTAAACACCCTACTCATCAAATTAACAAAATATGCTGGGGCGTTTGTCAAACCGAAGGGCATCACTAGCCATTCATAGAAACCGTCCGGAGTCCTAAAGGCAGTCTTGTCTATGCTATCCTCAGATACTCTCAACTGATGGAACCCAGTGGCTAAGTCCAACTGCGAAAACACTGAGGCGCCAACTAACTGATCGAAGAGATCGTCAACCCTCGGCAGTGGGTGTCTGTTCTTCTTAGTAAGTTTATTAAGTTCTATATAGTCCACACACAGTCTAAGGGACCCATCCGCCTTCGTGGCAAATACTACTGGAGCACCCCCACTCCGATATACTTTGTCTTATGAACCCCTTCTCAAGCAACTCCTTCACTTGCTAATCGAGTTCCCTCCTTTCACGTGGAGCCATGTGGCGTACTGGCAAAGATACTGGTTTCGCATTATCCACAAGATATATTCAAAAATCTATCTCCCGCTTCGGATGCAAGCCCTTCACCTCCTCAAACACATCCGAATATTCTCGGACCACTCTAACAGATCGTAGATTTTCCTCAGACGCGTCAACCGATTCTAGATAACTTAGCATAACCGAATTTATGGGATTACAGAAGATTTCGAGAGTGTTGCCAAGGCGAGTCACGAGCCTAACTACTCTCCTTTCACAATCAAGATGGCCCCATTTCTGGATAACCAATCCATTCCTAAAATTAGCCCATAGCCCGTGAAGCCCAACACATAAGCATCACATCTAAATTCAACGCTAAGTATGGAAATTTTCAAATCCAAACACATCATGGACAAATAAGATGAGCCCCCTATTAGATTCGAAACAACTAAGGGATCCTCTACTAAACTGGTGTTTAAGTGCAGTGATTCAACTAATGATGTAGAGATAAACGAATGTGATGCGCCCGAATCGAATTAGGTACGGACAGGATGATCAAACAGAAAAACTAAGCTTTCAACAGAAATGGTTCTACCTCGTTCTTGCAGCGGTGGGACCGCGAGAGCCTGAAATTGTCCCCTTGCCTGCCCTGGTGCCATAAGAGCCTGCACCTGTCCTCCCGAGGTAGCTCCTGCCCTCTGCCCCTTCTTTGGGCAGTCCTTCACTAAATGTCCCGCATCGCCACAATGAAAACAGCCCGTCTTCTTTTTCTTTCGGTAATCCTTGCTGAGATGGCCTGGTGTCCCACAGTTCAAACATTTCTTCTTTCCCTTGCCGTTATTGTCTTTACCACCCTTCTTGTTTTGCTGTTGTGGTTTCTTCTGATCCCCCTTCTTCTCGGGTGCCTTATCAGCTTTAGCGCTTTTCTCCTCATGCATAAGCGCCATTTCTACTAACTTCTCAAAGGTGGCCCCCATAGGGATGTGGGTCATAGCCAACCCTTGCAATGGTTCATTCAAGCTATTCACGAACCTCAGTGCCTTCTTCTCCGGCGTGTTTACTAAGTCCAAGCCAAACCTTGCTAACTGATTAAATTTATTGACATATTCTTTCACTGATGAGCTTCCTTGCTTCAATGTCAAGAACCTTTCCATATATAGATTTTCTTCCGCCCTTGAGAGAAACTTCGCCTCGAACCTACGTCTGAAATCCGCCCAAGAGTCAACAGGACGCTCCCCATTAGTGACCTCCCACCAAAACGAGGCCTCTCCCTTCATCAACCAAGCTGCTAAACGAACTCTCCTCCCTTCTTCTACTTCAAAGATTTCTAGCAATTCTTCCACCTCCTTAAGCCAATCTCTAGCTTCCACAAACGTTTCTGACCCTTGAAATGGTTTTCCACCCATAGCCTTGAATTCCTTGCACGTCTTTGCAAAAGTATCTACGCGAGGAGGAGGAGGAACGGGTGCAACTGGTGGTGGAGGAACATTGGCTGGACCTGCAGCGGCCCAAGCCTCCAATAGCCTCCTATACCATCCTGGTATCGTTACACCGTCGGGTAGATTAAGATCTTCAGCCATGCTGAAACGAAAAAGGAAAGATTCAAAATGGAGAATTCGAAAGATAACGATATGTGGCTATTGGGGATTATGTTTTTCTTAAAAACTTTTCTCTTTAAATTTCTCATTAAAACATGTTTTTGAATACACTTCTTCCAAAAATAACTATTTTTCTAAAGTATTTTTATCTGTTCTGGTAACCTTAAGCTCTGATACCACGTGTAACACCCCACGTCCATTAATGTCACTCACAAAGGGAATGCATTAACTTCCATGGAGGTTATAAGTGAATATAGAACAAAAAATTACAACAAGACAGATAATAAATAGTACTTGGAAATCTAAAACTTCATTTTATTGCAGCGGAAATTAAACATGTTTGTTACATCATAAAACCAAGTACAATATCCATCTTCATAAAAACAAATTACATAATCCCATTACATAAATAGCCATTAAAAAAGATAACAAGCTGGACTTTACTTCAACGGTCCAAGCTTTCCAAAGAGATGAAGCAATCCAATCAAACTCCACTAGAGCTGGGCCCAACCTGAGGACCTGGAGGGGGAAAAAGGATAGAAATGGAGGGGGTCAGACATAAAGTCTGGCGAGTATGATAATTCTAACAATACTATTATCAAAATAACTAGACTAAGGCATAAGCTGGAAGACAAGCAAATGTCTATGAACTCTTAGGAAGATAAAGATAGCGTTTAAGATAACGTTAAAGATAACGGTAAAGGCACACCTAATTACTAACGAATGATTACTACACTGCACCGCACATTACTACACTGCACCACACCAGTCACCCTATTGTTTGATCCCACTTGCTTCACACAGAAACTTTATAAATAGCCTTACGTACCCCTAGCTGACTACATAGGTGGCGTCTGCCCCTATCTCCACTAGGTGTACCCCACTACCCACTTTCGATCGGCTCCCTACTCGTAGATACCCGTGCTGGCCCCACAGTGGGGTGTATCACTCCCCTAAAGTGGCAACCCGATACAACTTGAGAATGCACGGCTTATACCTACACGATGCAACAACGTCTTACCTACCAGCCCGGGTCCACACACGCATACGAAATCCGTTGGACTTGCGTTGCCACCGCTCCCTGTTTTGGCCTCTTACAGTCAAACCCAGCATGCGTGTCCCGTCCTCGACTTGGGTCGAGCCCACAAAGATACGTTTGGGATACTGGTCGAAATGGGCCCCCACAAGCTACCCACCTAAGCTTGTCACTAGTATATCCCACTTAACCCTCTTAGTCATGTTCATTTACATGTGTGTTTGGTTAAGTCTTACTAATCGTATTTCACATGCCACTAAGGCACCCCCTAGATTCCTCATGCCACCCAAGGCACCTACTTAACCCCCATGTCCCACCTTACATGTTTATCTGGTTAAGTATTTCTTAATTCATTCCATAACCTCATAAAGACCTCTCACATTAGACTGGCATTTATGGCAGCTGGATTTGCCGGGCGGGTCCGGGCAGTCTTACACCATAAAAGAGTCTAACCTCGTGTCTTTACAACCATTATGCTTTAGTTTAGGCCTAGGACCTCTCACATTGGGCTGACATTTGTGACCACTGGATTTGCCGGGCGGGTCCGGGCAGGTTTACATCACAAACGAGTCCAACCTCGTGTCCTAAGCATTGATTAACACTTAAAATCTTTTACCCCAGTTTTAATAATTCCCTATTCAAATTATTAATTAAGTCAACTTTTAATGATGTCCATAATTGACTCAATTATGGCCATCCACTTATGGAATGCAAAATCATATCAATTGCACCCCAACTTTTTAATATTAAATCCTTAATATTACCCCTACCCCACGTTTATACGTTCGCTTATTCAACGCATAATATAGGCTAGACTTGTATAGTCTAACACCTAGCACAAAGATAAATTATCACAACATATAGACAATTAAAATAAATCTAATCATAATAGGGGTGAAACTTGCATAAACTACACATGTTAAGGATCAAAAGGTGTCAACTTGTTAAATGTCTCAATTTATATGATATGATCATAGCCCAAATCTATACATAAACTTGCATATGGGGTTTTTAAGCAACATAATGATGGTGTGAACTAGCATAGGATATCACATATGTCATAGCATAATTCTAGATGTCATAATAGATGTCTTGGTATATGTTCATAACTTTTCTAATCAATCTAACTTGCATATGTGACTTGTCATATAGATCAACATAACCCAAACATGATGATTTAATTAATATGAACTAACTAGCATAGATGGTAACATCATGGCCTTTTTAACATGTATGATTCATCACAACTTAGCATAGAAACTTTCAACATACATAACATCATCATAGCATGATTTACAACATATAAGATATCATCATCACATAACATTGGATTTACAATATACATGATAGCAAAAGGGGTTTACAACAACATATATGATAATTCACATCATCTACTCATAATCCATTCATAACTCAACCTAATTAAAATGATAATAATCTTGTTAAGATCATCATACTCACAATTTAGAGAAGAAAAGAGAGAGTTTTGCTTTGCTTTAGGGTTGAGAGAATTAGAATTGAATTTGCTTTTCTTCTTTCTTAGTCGGCGGCGGCTCCATTGATTTCCATGGCGATGGTATGACGGTAACTATTCTATTTTAATTAGGTTTAGGGTTAGCATTAGGATGTATTTATAGGTGTAGGAAGTTATTTAGGACCATTAGATTAACCCTGAACCATGAGAACCAATCAAATGCAAAATCTGCATTTGAGCGAATCGGCCAACGGGTTGACAGCCAAACACCCTGGATTAACCCCTAGTCGACCCAGCGGGGCTAGGGTCGACCTCAAAAATGGGCCGGTTCGGTTATTTCCCCTCCCAATTCGCTGTTTTGAACTTTTTCGCATATTTATTTATTTTTATTTTTATATATATATCAATATATATATATATATATTTCTCTGCGCAACCCATTTCACTTAATTCTTTTCTTAAAATTAAGTATACTTTAATTTGTGAATTTTAATGTTATAAAATTACGGGGTGTTACATGAAGTTTGAAAGCTCGAACCCCACCAGGGTTCGAATGCTCAAACCACGTTGGGGTTCGAATGCTCGTACCGTCACGGGGTTCGAATGCTCGTACACTCACCGGAGTTCGAACGCTCGGACCCTCACAGGGTTCGAATGCTCGAACCACCGAGGTTCGAAAGCTCGAACCCCTGCAGGGTTCAAAAGCTCGAGCCCCGACAAGGCTCGAGAACTCGAGCCCATTAGCTTTCGAAGTTTTCTCAAGGCATCCTCCTCCTAGCACAGTCCTCTCCCCCGCGCTCGCCTCCAAGAACCTCGAGGACCCACCTATTTCGCATTCGAATTCGAAGTACAGGGGGTCGAAGCTTTTTAATGGCGGACAATCTCGAAAGTTTGAAGAAGAAAGTGAAATGAATAGGGGGAGGCCTATTTATAATAAAAAGGGGAAAGTCCCTTGGTATTCCCAATAATTTCGAGGCCCACGGGTTTGAAATTTCGAAACTCCGAGGTTCGAGATTTCGTACCTCAAGGGCTCGAAATTTCGAACCTCCGGGCTCGAAATTTCGAACCTCCCGGGTTTGGAATTTCGAACCTCAAGGTCTAAAAATTTTGAACCTCCAAGGTTCGAGATTTCGAACCTCAAGGGCCCGAAATTTCAAACCATGAGGCTCGAAATTTCGAACCTCGAGGTCTCAAAATTTCAAACCTCCAGGGTTCGAAATTTCAAACCTTCAAGGCTCGAAATTTCGCGCTCTCAGGTTCGAAGTTTCGTACCCTCTGGATTCAAAAAAAAGAAGGGAAAATCGTACCCCCGGGTTCGAAATATCGCGCCATACGCTCCTATACATGTATTCTTTATGTATGAATATCGACCACCACAAAAACACGGAGGCGAGGCACTGCGAATACTTAGCGACACAAGCACAGTGCCGCATCAGTGATAGCTCGTCGCAATTCCACGGTGAACGACACCGATAAATAACATATGTTTTCCTTTAGCTTACAGGACAAGTCAACAACTCGACTACTATCTCAACCAATGCAAAGCACATCATGTTGAGACAAGACGTACTTTGGGTGGCAAATGTTAACCGGCTTTTTGGTCTGGTTCCTAAAAGTACATGGGACATGCTCGACTCAACCCGTCGCATAGAGTTAAGGCCAAAGAGGACACCTAGGAGAAACGGAAACAGGTCGGAGAAGGAATGCATCACCAAAGGTCTCGTCGTGCCTCTAGCATATTCCCGAACCAAGGTTTCGAATCCTAGGAGCCAGGAACAAGGATCTCGAGCCCTTGAGCCCCCATACATAAAGCATTTGTGCCCTTCAAGGCAGAACTTCGCACCTCTTAGGGTGCGAATTTCGCATCCCTAAGGGGTGCGAAATTCGCACCCAACAGGATGCGAAATTCATACCTCTTGGGGCACGAATCTCATACCCTAGGAGGTGTGAAATTTGTACTACCCAGCAGGGGTTTGAAATTCGTATCCAACGGGGTAAGAATTTCGCACCCAGCAGGGGACGAAATTCATGCCCCTCAGGTATGAATTTCGTACCCAGTAAGGTACGAAATTCGTACTCAATAGGGTACGAAATTCATGCTCAATGGGATACGAATTTCGTGCCTCCATGGGGTGCGAATTTCGCACCTCGGGGTGGGGTGCGAAAATTCGGCATGCGCAGGGGTTGGGTGCGAAATTCTGGGTGTAGTCCCCTATTTTCACCACATCTATCTACTCCTACCTAACCCCTCTCCTATAAATACCCCATGGCATCACACTTCAAAGAGGTTGGATTTGGTGAGCTTGATACCTCTTGAGAGCTCCTTTAATAGCATATCTACTTTGAAGAAGAAGAATAAGGGCAAAAGTGTCTTTTTCCTAATATATGAAATATATGGTAATTATGACATCATGTAACTTACATATGAATATAGTGAGATGTCATGAGATGGTCTTGACCTTGTAACTTTGTGTTATTAATAATATCCCGACAACTCTTCAAAGTGTACGTAGGCCCCTCTCGAGGCTGAACCACTATAAATCTCTAGTGTCATTTACCGCTTTCCGCTCTTGTCTACACGACCAAATTAATAATTCATAGTAATTGAAATATTGGGTGTTTATGACATTTTTTGCCGTCAACAACATCCATTAAAAATCTACAAGTATGTCTCTTATACGTCATTACGTCCTTAAACTTTGGCTAAAATCAATTAACCAGAGCTTTGATACCAAATGTGACGGCCGCCCACAACTCCTGCACTTAACAAGGGAAATAATGCGCTGAAAGACATGCTAGGCAGTTATGGACGATCGTCAGTGTAGTATAACACAAGCGGAACCTGTAGTATAACTCAAACTCAAAGCGCAAGGATAAAGTATAATAGAACATATACAACAGGCAATAATAGTGAAGCAGAATTGAGCAGAATCTTAAACTTTTCATATCATCATGAATCATCCAAGCATCTTTCTGGATACAACATCAAATTTTGTACAATTTCCCTTACTACAAGTCACTCAGAGAATACATCAAACAACGGAATACAAAAATAGAATATAGTAGAAAATAATATGCCAGCCTCCTATCGTCATCGCTCAACAACATCTTCCTCATCAAGATATCACCTGTCACCTGCTACTAAGTCTGCCCATCCAACACAGGGATGAACAATCTAAGGTAATAAGAGGGAAACATAAAACCTTGAGTCAGACAAAAGTCTCAGTGAGTGATAAAACAGCTATCTAACGTCATCAATAAAGCATATGAGAACAGGTAGATAAATCATCTAATCCACCAATCATATCATCGGAGAAGAACCCATCCCGTCTCCTCCACATCCGACAGTGATAGCCTTTACAATCAATCAGATAGAACAAACAGTACATTCAGGGAAATCAATTATCAAGCGTGGACCCTTCCTAATCAATATCGACATCTCCCAAGCACAAGCTCCGAAGGCCTAAACCAACATCAGAAGAGCACCCAAGAGATATCTCCATCAACGTCGGATAATCTAAACAAGATGTTACAAGCAAAAAAATCATCATCCATGACTCTGGCTATCACTGCCAATCCTGGTTCTGAACCATCGTTAGTCGTATGACCGACCCATCTGGCCATTCGTCAAGGGCTAATGGTAACATCGGTTCTAGTCAAACTCCATACACCATATGCATTGTATGTTTCTCTTACTAGATGAAGAAAACTAGGCCCATCAAGTTTTTGCCTAGGGTACTCGACTCATCTAGTCTTTTATGTGTTCCCATTGTACCCCAGCTTTGAGCCCGCTAGAACCTCCGAACAACGACAATCCCTCGACCTTCGATATCTCTAGTCGTCATCTACGGTGACCATTCACAAGCTCAAACATCTTTTCGAGCAACCATTATCCACTAATTCAACATCTTTGAGTCATACTCACATTCGTTGCATTTCATCGATCAACGAACACATCACAACACTTCGAACATTCTCACTTGAATTCACATCGAAGCCATAACCATCATCGACCCAAAATATACATCGTTTGGTCAATATTCCACTTCATAGCGTTTTCATCCTTCTTGCTACGAAAATCAAACCACAACGTTTAAACTTCCATTCACAGCGTTTACAAACACTGTCATATTCTCTGCCGACCTATCATGGATGACCTGATCCTTCTGGTCATGAACGACCCAAGCCTTTAGGTCACGAATGACCTAACACTTTAGGTCACGAACAACCTAACTCCTTAGGTCATAAATAAACTAACCACCTTGAGTTCCAATGACCTGATCCTCAATGCCCCAAAACTCCAACTTCTCGAAACCATCAATCCAGACTGACCCGCCAAGCCACGACCTAACGCCTCAATGACCTGGAACCTTACAAAGCTCCAACGACCTGAAGCAACTCCAACGACCCAAAGCATTTCCACACTCCAATGACCTACCATGTCTTGGAGAACAAGCCACACGACCCATGCAAGAAAAACGACCTGACTCCTGGATTTTCCAATCCAACACAAATCTTAATCAATCCATCACCAAACCACAACATTGACGTGAAAAAACTCATCCAAATCATCCAACTCAAGCATAAACACTTTATGAAATCATCATCAATACTAAAACGACAATTATTCATCAACAACCATATAGAATTCACCAAATCATGATAAATCAATGAGTAATCAAAATAGTGGATCTAAACTTGCATAAACCTATGAATTAATAGAAGAATTATCGATTTAAGTTGCTAGATTAGATCTTATGGTAACTCAAATGAAAATATACTTAGCATGATGTAGATCTTGATGAAAAAAAACTTAAAATGATGAAAATAAGATCAAACAACCCATATACTTGATTGAATCCGTGTGAGAGATGCTTATCACTCACTAATTCTTCAAATTATCTTGAAATCGCTAAATTCCCAATCTGGACAACAAAGAATGTGCTTCAAACTTCTTAATTTGATGCGATATTCCGTCACTCGATGTAGATTTAGCTTTACTCGATGTTGATCTTCGATCTTCTTGCGTAGATCTGGAATTTTAATAGAGGAAAGGTGTATTTGATTGAGTAAGGAGAATCACGACCCTAACCAAATGAGAGAATAAAGAAAGTAAACTATTCTCCATGCCTCTAACCCCATTTATAGCCTCCAACCAGTCCACTAATGGGCTACACCAAATCAACCCACTAATGGCTTATAAAATCTGAATAGAAATTGTGAAACATTAAAACAACGATTCATCCCAAACCACTGGACCAAATCTTTAATGTGACCACTCTACGGAATTGGCAACACCATTTCCTTTCCAATGAAATTGATCCCAGCACCTGTTTCGATCCCAGTCAAAAGTTATCCTCTATACAAAACTGAAAGGGGCAAAATGCTCATAAATAAAATTGGTAAAAATTATGGACATGTCTCACATCCCCATAATCAACATATCATAATATGAGAATGATCCAACCCTCAGAGAATTAAATAGAAATATCTTACGATCCTCTGATATGTAAAATGCGGGGTGTTACAACTGTGACACCCCACGTCCGTTAATGTCACTCTTTATTAGAATGCAATAAGTTTCCTGAAGCGTTATAAATATACAGAAACAGAAACATTATAAGACAGATATAAAATAACAGTGGAATTTAAACTTTATTAAATAGAATACATCGTGGTACAAAACATAGTTATATCATAAGTCTGAAATACAGAAAACCTGTTACATAAACTTAAAACTTCTGTCTTGAACTAAAATCATTAGAGTACAGTAATAAAAAAGCATAGTTCCCTATAAATATAGCTATATTGGAATGATCTGCTTTTAACAAGAATTTTGGTATGTTTTTTTACTATTGCATAAAATGGTTCTCTAGTTTCAAAGTTATAAGCCAGAGCCATTCTTTCCAAATCAAAAATCTAGAAGTTTAGCAATATAAAAATATTAGTTCATATGGAAAATCTTTTGATATATACATATATATATATATATATATATATGAGAATATATACACCCCTCTTGCTTTAAATCAGAGTAGAAAGAAATCAAGAGATCCATTGATACTCTTGAGCCTACAGAAATGATACTTTCAAAAATGATACTTTTATACATACATAAATGATACTTTTGTGACAATGTGTGTGCTCATAGAACTTATTAAAATATAAAGAGTTGTGTAAGAAAATTGCATCCTTGGTTTATGTTACACCATACAATCAGAGAGTCATATATGTGTGTGTGTGTGTGTGTGTATATATATATATACAGCGTGACATGTGCATGGTTACTATCTTAGGTCTTTGGTGCATTTGTATACATTACACCCTTGGTTAGTCCTTCTTTGATCTGAACTAAGTGTGCCCATGTAGATCACTCGTGTATTTGAGTTTAAATGAAAGAAGGCACCAACAATCCAGCTTATAAACTTGTACATGTACACCCTTATTTGCATATTGACTCCAGATTGACTAATACAAATAATATTAGTAAATCTCTATAGTTCAAGACATATATTTTCTCAATTCCAATTTGCAAAAGGATCATATAAATTACTACTTTAGCTCAGTTATTAACATAGTATGTTGCACTTAATTCTCCTATCATCTAAACATAATTTTCCACGACTCTACTTAATATTGCCCCATTACAAAACTGATTAATAAAGAAATTATCAATGATTCATGCAGATACAATAATTCAGAAGCTTATATTTTCTAACTTAAGCATGCTAACATCCATGAAAACAAGCCAGACTCCTAACCCAGATCTTAATTAGCTCGATCATTACCTGAAAAAGCATTAGAGGCTGCCTCACCATATAATGAGACACCCCATTTGCCATGAGCAAACAAGGTCAGACTATGTGTCTAGTATGAGCATCTCAATCAAAACACATTAATAAAAATTTGGATAAAATCTTTGTAGAGGTTCTATTTTAAAAGACATTATAAATAATTAATAATATTCTGCAATTGCACTTTAACTGCTTTATACAATACTTATCATTAATGTTCAGACTAATACCTGCAAATCAATTATACACATGTGCATAACAGGGTAAATCCATCCTGATAATATTATGATTTGTAGCAATAATGCTTTCGCATTTGCCCTAGGAGGTTTTCCAGGAAAACTCAAGTTCCTTGTATTCATTTCTTAGCTTGTATCAAATGGTTAAAACCCTGGTCTCATCTGTATAAGTGAATCATTGGAACACATTGTAGTAATCTAATTCACACAACTACATAAAGATCTCAGATCCAAAATTAAGCCATGTGTCAAACTTGCAACTCAAATGCAAGCCATTCAACAGCTTCTTGACCAAAAATACCTTAGTTAAATTACTAAGTGTGTTCCTATATTTTCCAGTGACTATTTACATGAATGTGGTAAACTAATTAAGTTAAATTCACTTCATAATGCCATGGGTTTCATAGAAACCACCCAAACAATCAGAACAACCATCCAAGCAAGAATATAAACCATCCAGTATATATATATTCCAGGAAATCATTTTTCTTGGGGTTTTAAGGAGGTAAAATCCTTTTCTAAATATAGCTATTTATACGTACATACATATATATGTATATATATATTTGTCTGGATATGCATCTGTTATTAATCTATGGCTTTTATGATTATTTTGAGGGTAGTTGTTACTATGCTTAAACTGATTTTTCAAATGGACTTCACAAATCTAGCTGAGGCATAATTTAGCATTTTGATTAGAGATCATCACATAGAAAAATTCTATTGCTCTTTAAATCAATCATTTAAAGAGTCTCGGCACCTATACATAAGTATATTGCAGCCTATATACACTTTCCATGAAAGATGGCCATAGATCAGTATCACTAATATGTCCAGATTTATGGAGTTTTTAAAGTATCATAAAACTAAATAGATTTAAGTAGTAAATCTGAAACCATGTTGTGAGACTCCACAATTTCTAAATAGAATCATTAACATATTTGCAATCACATATAGATAGGAAAACTAATCAGAGGATCAAATTCAAAGTAAAATGAACATATAAAAATATTGGCTGCCTCTTTTTCTTAGGACTTAATGCCATTTGTTTTAAGTGAGAATACTCACCAAAACTTCTTCTTCTAAGCTAAAGAAAAACTAGAGAACTCTTGCTTTACCCCCAAGCTTCCCTTCTTCCTTTCTAAATGAATTTTATATATTTTTACTTGTTTTCACTAGGCAATTTAATTTTTTTCCTATCTACCCTTACTTATACCATCAAATTCCTAGGGTTTTCCAGGTTACGCAAAGTCAGTTTTTCCCCTTATCAGATCGTGCTATTTGTGTGAGTGTCATTTACATTATTTTGTTTTATTTTCTTTATAGTGCTTGGGTATAAAGCTGTTGGGAAGATTTGAATTACTTTTCATAGGCAAAGAAAATGTTTTTAAACCATTTTCCCTCCACAACAAGTCATGAAAAAATAGCAAATGGACATAATAATCCCCTTTTCTAAATCTGGCTATGCACTATTTAATCTTGGTGCAACTTGTCTTTACGATATACATGTACATGTATATGTATTATCTCAAACCTTCTTTATATTATATACTAAATCAGGCTATATGGTTTAATCTAATTGCTACTGGAATGCATGTATACTCATATACATAAACCACATTATTTATCCTGGAATTTTGGTTTTGCCTTGTGCATGCCCCTGTTGTACACATGTGTATACACAAATACATGCACACAGATTCAAAAACCCCACTAATTCCATTTAATTCTAGCAAAATATTTTAAATAAAATTAAAATGATTTTACTCAAAACTTTGGGTCATTACAGATATCCCACCTTTTTAGGAATTGTGTCCTCACAATTTTTCTCTCATTTGAGCATATGTAACAAATAATTCATGGAATTTAATCCATACACACATCCATCCAATCAATCAATAATTCAAACTAAACAAACATGTTATATATATAATACCTTTTAATTTGCAAACAGCTTAGGATAATTCATCCTAACTTTATCTTACAACTCCCATGTGCAATCATTTGGATCAATACTCCACTACACTTTCACAAGCTTCAGGGTTTTATTTCTTAATTTCTTTACTTCTTTGGCCAAAATCCCTATGGGTTCATTTTCATACATTACTGAATTGATCTTAACCTGTGATGGTGCTTCCAGAATATCTCAGCATGCCACACAGGCAATTCACGCTATGCAACCAATGTCTATCAATCACATAGAATGAAATCCGATATCAGACACACATCCATTTACAAGTTCGTTCTGGGTCTGAACGAAACCGGAGGCACCTTATTCCTTCTCTCGTATGTCCAATACAGGAGAGAGGCCCTCGCATATTCGGTCGATCTCCAAGTACGTCTAGACGATCACCACTTATTACCTTGTCTTAGGTGTACAACCGAATCAAGACATTAGTAATCATCCAAACGATGTGAAGACCTCTGGTCTTCGACCACCGTCTTCATCCTTGACACATCGTCGAATCAGTTATTCAGAATGCGATAAACCCGGTCTTCCTGAATAACTCGCGTATATAATAAACAAGTGCTATAAAAACACAACATATGCCTCATTCCAATCCAGAATATTTCTTTATTCAAATATTCTTATTCTTTGGGAAAGGTTCCCATTAATTTTATCAAAGATAAATTCTTTAAATTTATTCTTTAATCTTCCTTTGGATATCAATTCAAACCAAATTGTGGTTTATCCAAACTAGTCGGGATTAACAAACCTTACCGAAGTAATCATTTGTTTAATTTCCCAATCCCAACCTATTCATCCCATGAAGTAAAGCTGGTAATACTTCATATCTAACACCACAGTGTTATCTGTAAATCCAATTACCATTTCACGTTCAAATCTAATTAAAGATTTAACTATCGCCTGGAGCAAAACTGGTGATACTCCATTCTCGATCATTTCAATCTAATTAAAGATGTATTAAAACGCCACTTGGTTTTAATCTTCCCAAAAATCAATATTAATGATTGTTTAACTTAGGAAATCATATCCTGTCTTTAACTGGGTTGAAGAACCAATGTCCTTTAAAACACGGTTCACAATAAACCCAAAATCACATTCCATTCCATCAGCCTTTAACCGTAAATTAGCAAGTGAACAATTCCCTAAGTATTAACCCTGAAGGCCGAAACCAACATCAGATCAATTCCCAGGAAACCATTCAACTTAACTAATCTCCAGTTAGTTTCTGATTTTCTTAACTCCATTGGGTCTAAGAACAATATTAGTAAAGATACCATTCACGACAACCCAAAATCTCATTCCATTGGTAATCAGGTTAAATAACAAGTGTTATTTAAAACACCGTTCACGATAAACCCAAAGACCAATTTCAATTCAATTCCAATTAAATATTAATTAATTGGTATACTTCATTAAATCTAAATAAAAAGATTTAATCTTTTCTCAACCGGGTTCAAGAACAGTGTTAATGAAGACACCATTCACGACAAACCCAAAATCACATTCCATTCCATCAGCCTTTAACCGTAAATTAGCAAGTGAACAATTCCCTAAGTATTAACCCCGAAGGCCGAAACCAACATCAGATCAATACCCAGGAAACCATTCAACTTAACTAATCTCCAGTTAGTTTCTGATTTTCTTAACTCCGTTGGGTCTAAGAACAATATTATTAAAGATACCATTCACGACAACCCAAAATCTCATTCCGTTGTTAATCGGGTTAAAGAACAAGTGTTATTTAAAACACCGTTCACGATAAACCCAAAGACCAATTTCAATTAAATTCCAATTAAATATTATTTAATTGGTATACTTCATTAAATCTAAATAAAAAGATTTAATCTTTCCTCAACTGGGTTCAAGAACAGTGTTAATGAAGACACCATTCACGGCAAACCCAAAATCACATTTGATATTAAATACAAGGCTCTGAATAGAAAATATATCGGCTTATATTCAATATCAAATTCTGGAATCAACAAATACCGTATTGGAATAACAATATATATATCTTACAGATTCCTCTACCATATCCGTATAATCACGGAATCCAATATCGAAATATTCCGAATATAATTTCGATTCAAATCCATTCCAATTCATATATTGGAAATTCTGGTTATTTTTAAAACCATTTCAAATCCAATTTATTTTATTTAAAAATTATTGGATTTCAAATCTAGTTAATAACTAGTTCATTTTGATAAAAATCTATTTTTATCTTTTCAAATATGAAAATTTTCATCCTAATTCTTTCCAAATCATTTCTTATGATTTTACACTAATTATTGATATTTTTAATAATTTTATCAAGGCCCGTACAGTCGATTTCCATAAATGGCCATTGAACTGCGCTTACACCGACCTTTTCCAAATTTGATTTGGACATATTTCCAAATCCAACCATTAGATTTCAAATCTTTAATATTCGTTAGAAAGCTCTTTTCGATATGAACCCAACGGTTCCGGTTTTAGGAGAATCCGACGGTCGGATCTCCCGTAATGTCCATTCGAAGTCAATGGTCGAAATTCGCGAACTGCCGCAACGCGGCGTGTTCTATTCAGGCCATTATATTATATATATAATATATATTTCTTCGATTTCCATTTAAAAAGTATTTTATAAATCATTTAAATTCGTTTTCAAAACAGTTTCAACTTCATATTCAGTTTTAAAACAAAATTGGATATTCCATATCATTAATATATAAATGATAATATTTTCAAAATATTATATTTTGAAATCAATTCCTTTTGGATATTCATTATAAAAATGAATAAAATCGATATAAATATCGTTCACGTCAAAATGGCGTTATCTAATCAACACGGCTATATATATTTAAATATATTCGTGTCCAGCCCGAATCGGACATCAAAATCACATTTTGATCTATTACCGAATATTATTCTAAAATATTCATTATTTTGAAATATTCGTTATTTTAAAATATTCATTCTTTCTGAACTGGAATAAGACACAGTCAATTACCATATAATGTTATTATATGGATTTCATACAACACGTGTATAGTACAACAATGATAAACAATCAACCATCATTCAGAATGTATTCTACACTGCATAAGCATTAAATATAAATATTTAACGCTTATGACAGTCTGTCAATCAATCGATCGACATACGACTAAACAATTGGGATTAGTGTACGTCAAATTTCATCCCAACACCCGTGTGGGTTTCAATCAACAAACACTGAACATTATTTGTGCAGTTGGGCGATGTGTAAAATATACCGTCCCAATCCGTATCAGTCAAATGGGTGTACATAAACAAATCGTCTGATTTGTAAATGAATATTTATTTTATTCATACACATGTTAAAAATTATATTTTTAACGATAAAATATTTATTCAATTAATTTACACAATAAAAATAATATTTTTATTGTTCTAACATATTTTAGAAAATTTTGGTGGTATAATGGCGCGATATCAAAATCGGGTAATATCTAGCATTACCCCTCTCCTGATATTGGCTCGCGCCACACTCACATAACAATTCTAATCAATTCATTTCACCCAAACAACCAAATTCAACCAAATAATCTAATCAACCAAACCAAATAATCAAACAAGTCATCCATGGTCTGTGGACGACGGGGAACAATTCATATATGCAGTTATAAAATAAATAACTATATAAGAAAATTTCCGTGAGGAGTTCTCACCTTTGGGATCCACTCCATCATTCTTTCAAAGCAAAGAAGATGAACACCTCGTCGACTACAACCTTAAGCGAATACGATATCCTACATGATTGATTTTTTATTAATAACATTCATAAGCTAAAATTCATATTTTTAACCCGCTACTTCATATATAAAAATCTAATTTTTATATTCTTATCTTCATGATAAAAATCATATCTTTATATTCTTCTCTTCATGATAAAAATCATATTTTTATTATATAACTTCATGTATAAAAAAATCGCATCTTTATGTTATGTAAAAACCGCACTTTTATATTATGAAAATCATATCTTTAACAAATTAAAAATCATTTCTTTATATCATGAAAGACCATATTTTTACTTAACAAAAGATCATATTTTTACTTCGATGCTATGATATATAAAAACACCACCTTTAAAACGATTTTATTTATATAAGTTTCCTATTTTTAATAACATAATTAAATAAAATAGACTGAAACTCACTGATTTAGGTCGTCGAAGGGGCTTGGCGGTAGGGGAGGTGTGCGCCATCGGAGGTGGGTTGGCTTTTGTGCGGCGGCCTTTAGACGATTGGGTTTTAAATGGGTTAGGGTTCCAATTCTAGGGAAGAAAGAGGAGAGAGGAGGGATGGGGTGGTTGCGCCGTCTTCGGATTTGGGGGGGGGGGTCGCGGCGGTTGTGCAGACGGAGGGAGGCGAGGGGCGACGGGGAGCAGCTGCGAACGATGTTGTTTTATTTATTTATTTTATTTTCTTCTTTGATCTGTGACATACGGTGGAGGGAGAAAGTATGGGGGGCGTTGACCGAGTAAGAGTAAAAGGGGGGCCCTTTTATTTATAAATAAATATATATAATATTTAATTATTCTCCATATAGTTACTTTTTCGTTTGAATTCCAAATTGAACCCAACGACTGTCGCCCCTAGCTAATTACTCTCATTTCGAACACAATGGGATATGTTTCGTAACCCAATTCGGCTGTTACGATCAGTTTTCATTTAAATTAAAACATAAATCATTATATTTTCAATTTAAACGCACGTTTCAATTTACTGGGGTCACATACTGACTTCGAAAATTCTAGAAAAATTATTTCTAGCTTCGTATCGATGATACGGTCCTAACAAAACTAATTTCGTCAAATTTGGTGACCGTTTGAAAAATGACCATTTTCTGGTCGATCCATTCAACTGAAATTGACAAAACACATTTTCTTTTGCCACGCTCCCATTTTGATTTCAAAAATTATAAATTTTGGAATATAGCAATAACTTGACATCCCGAATCCAACAAAAGTGGTTTCATCGAAAACGGAGGTCGTTTCCAAAATTTCCATTTTTAAGGGCTAGATTTTCCATAGAGACGCTCTCCCACTTCCACTGTGGTACTTCCAAAGGATGAAGTAAACCTTCGGGCTTCCTTTGCTCAGCCCTGACTTGCTCGCAGATCAAACATCGAGAAATAAACTTCGCTACATCTTTCTTCACCCCGGCCCAAAAGAAAACCCTCTTCATATCTCAATACAGCTTATCATTGCCTGGATGGATAGTCATCCTAGAATGATGGGCTTCCTCAAGGACTGTCTTCAACAAACTCCCAACCCGTGGAACACAAAGTCTTCCATCTCGTCGCAACCATCCCCTATCATCCATGGAATATCTACTGAGGTGACTGGAAGCCTCCCCTCTACTGAGCCTATCCAAGATATCTGCTAGTTGTGGGTCCTCTCGCTGTGAAGTTCCTATCTGATCCAACAGAGTAGGTCGCACCTCTAATGATGCCAATAAACCAGGTGTGAACTCGGTGGAGGGTATAAAATCAAAAGTCGATATAAACTCCGAGCTCTACCTCTCTATAAACAGAGGACTTAAGATCATCCTCTTCCTACTCAATGCGTCCGCCACCACATTACCCTTTCCAGGGGTATAAGCTATCTCAAAGTCATAGGATGCTAGGAACTCCATCCATCTTTGTTGCCTCAAATTGAGATCCTTCTGCGTGAACAAGTACTTGAGAGATTTATTATCCGTGTACAACTCGAACTTCTCTCCAAGTAGATAATAGAGCCAAGTCTTAAGAGCGAATACTATGGCAACTAACTCTAAATCATGGGTAGGGTAGTTCTTCTCATGTACTTTTAATTATCTACCTTTATAACGTACTACCCTTCCCTCTTGCATCAGAACTGCACCAAGCCTTGTACCACATGCATTAGTGTATACTATGAACACCTTGTTCCCATCAGGCAAAGTCAAGACTGGGGTTGTTATCAGATCCCTCTTCAATCGCTGGAAAGCATCCTCACAGTCTATACCCCAAGAAAATGTCAGATTCTTCTTCGTTAGTCTGGTGAGTGGGGCTGATATCTTTGTGAAGTCCTTAATGAACTTCCTATAATAGCCCACTAAACCAAGAAAACTCCTCATCTCCGTTGCATTCTTTAGAATCTGCCAATCTTGACCTGCTACTACTTTTATAGGATCTACTGCTATCCCATCCTTAGAGACCACATGCCCAAGAAATCTCACTTCTTTTCTCCAAAAATGACATTTGGAGAATTTCGCCTTAAGTTGACGCTTGGAGAGTTTTCAAAACCTCTCTTAAATGTAGGGCATGCTATTCCACGCTCTTCAAGAAAATCAAGATGTCATCAACAAAGACCACATCGAACTTATTTAGAAACTCCTAAAACACCCTACTCATCAGATCCACAAAATAGGAGGGTGCATTCGTCAACCCAAAAGGCATGACGAGCCACTCGAAGAAACCATCTACAGTTCTAGAGGCAGTCTTGTCTACACTGTCCTCAGCCACCCTCAACTGATGAAACCCCGTGGTCAAGACTAACTGGGAGAAAACGGATGCATCAACAAGCTGGTCAAACAGATCATCTATCCTTGGAAGTGGGTTGCCTATTTTTCTTAGTGATCTTATTCAACTCCCTATAATCCACGCATAAGCGAAGCGAACCATCCGCCTTAGTGGCAAATACTACTGGAGCACCCCACTCAGATATGCTTCTCCTAATAAATCCTTTCTCAATTAGCTCCCCTACTTTATTGATGAGCTCCCTCCTTTCTCTCGGAGCCATATGGCGCATAGGCAATGAAACTGACTTTGCATTGTCCACCAAGTATATACGGAAATCAATCTCGCGCCTCAGAGGTAAACCCCAAACCTCCTTAAAAACATCAGGATACTCACAGACTACTGGTACATATCATAGATCGTCGATAGATGCATAAAGCGCCTCTAAGAAACTAAGCATGACAGACCCTTTAGGGACATAAGTAATCTCGAGGGTCCTCCTATGGAAAGTCAAAATTCTAACGACCCTCCTCTCATAATCCAGAATGGAACCATACAAGGCTAGCCAATCCATCCCTAGAATCAAACCATAGCCCATAAAACCAAGCACATATGCATCGCATTCAAACTCGATGCCTAACACAGATATTTTCAAACCCCGACAAATCATAGACAAATGAGCCGTACCCCCAATGGGGTTTGTGACAACAACTGGATCCAAAACCATACTAGTACTAAGGTGCAGAGACTCGACCAAAGAATCAAATATAAAAGAATGCGAAGCGCCAGAATCAAAAAGAGTTCTAATAGGATGATTGAAAAGATAAATCGAACCTTTAACAGAAACTTTCCTACCTCTATCCGGTACACCGGCCATGAGAGCATGCACCTGCCCTCCAGAAGATCCTTTCCTTTGGACTTGTCCTTGCTTCTTCGGGCACTCCTTGGAATAGTGTCTTACCTCTCCACAATGGAAACAAGCATTCTATTTTCTTTTGCAGTTTTTGACCAAATGACCCTCGTGTCTGCAATTATGTCATTTCCTCTTCTCTCTAGCTTTGTCGTTCTTTCCTCCCTTCTTATGATGTTGTTATTGTTCTTTCTTGGGCCATACTTTCTTGTTTTATGTTTCATCAATCTTAGCCTCTTTCTTTCCACCTTTATCTTCTTCGTGCATCAATGCCATATCAACGAGTTTCTCAAGAGTTGCTCTCATTGGAATATGAGACATAGCCAACCCATGAAGGGGTTCATTCAATCCTCTAGCAAACCTCAAAGCCTTCTTGTGCGGGGTATTCACTAACTCCAAACCTTGCCAATTGATTGAATTTATTAACATTCTCTTTGACAGACATGGCCCCATTCTTGTGTGCCAAAAACCTTTCCACTTGCATACTTTACTCGACTTGAGAAAGAAACTTCATTTCGAATCTCTATCGGAAATCATCCCAAGTCTCAATTGGACGTTCTATGTGCGTCACTTCTCACCAAAATGAAGCCTCATCTTTCAGCTGCCAAATGGCCAACTAAATCTTCCTACGGTCATTAACCTCAAAAATCCCGAATAAATCCTCCGTCTCTTTGAGCCAATTCTTTTCTTCTACAAAAGTCTCAGTTCCTCGGAATGGCTTTCCTCCCATAGCATAGAACTCCTTACATGTCTTGGAGAAATTATCTGCTCGCGGAGGGGGAGAAGGAGGAACAGCGGCTGCAGCTGGGGGAGGGGCATCTACGTGGCCTCCGGAAGGCGCCGTAGCCTCAAGATACCTACGGAACCAAGCCGGTATCGTAACGCCCTCGAGAAGAATTGGTTCCCCAGACATGCTGAAAAAGAAAAGAAAAAGGGATTCAAATAGATGATCGAAAGATATTCCGTTAATGTCACTCTTTATCAGAATGCATTAAGTTTCGTGAAGCGTTATAGGTAAACAAAAACAGAAACATTACAAGACATATATAAAATAACAACGGAATTTAAAACTTTATTAAAAGCATCGTGGTCAAAAACATAGTTACATCATAAGTCTGAAATATAGAAAACCCATTACATCAACTTAAAACATCTGTCTTGTACTAAAATCGTCAAAGTACAGTAATAAAAGAAGTATAGTTCCCCATAAATATAGCCATATCATAGAAGACAGAGAATCAAAGCGATACATCGAAGCAGCTCCAAGTAGAATGAAAGAGAGAATCCAAATCAAGCCTGAGTATTCCCACCCTGAGAACCAGGGGGGAGGGACGGAAGAGAGAGAAGAGGAAACAAACTGGGTCAGACATAAAGTCTGGCAAGTCTAGTTACTTTTAGCATATAAATAAGAAAAAGCGTCGTGACATGCATATAAACTGGATAAGGGAGATAACAGTATCATAAGAGAGATATAACAGACTAAGTAGGATAAACAGAATAAACATGATGGAATATATTGTGCTTCTCAAGTACTTTTCTCTACATCAATACTAGCGTAACAAGAACAAGATGATCCCAACTAGAACAAGATGGTAGACTTAGGTGTACTTCTAGTGACAGGTTTTACCCCAACAAGAATAATAAGTAGCCCACAGGAATGACAGGTGTTACCCCCAACAATAATAACAGGCTCCCAACAAGCAAGACTAGATGTACCCTAATTACAACCCCCAATCGATCGACTCCCAATCCCGTAGATGCCCATGCCGACCCCATAGTAGGATGTATCACTTTCTAAAGTGACAACCCCGTTATTTTTAAGATGCACATCTATATCTACTGATGTCACAACATTTTATCTTCCCTAGCAAGCGGACCCATGCACGCACATGAATCCGATGGAACACGCCGTCAACACCCTTACTTAAGTGACCTCTTATAATCAACTCAGTAAGCATGCCCCGACCCCGACCTAGTTCTGAGTACTCATTTGATGCCTATATGGGTTACTAACTAAAACGGATCCTACACAATAGATGATACAAGCTTCCCTCCTAGGCTTGCATCCCCACTACTAAGATTTTAACATGTTATGCCTAACATTTTAACAAGGTTGCATAATCCGCACATGTAAAACAGGTTAAGTTTGTCGGTTAAGTGTGTGTGTGTGTATATATGATCCGCCCCCACAGATTTAACAAGATTAACTTAAACCCCACTGATTCAAGCAAGTTTACTTAAGCCATAATCAAGTTAACAAGTTCATGTAACCCTCCACAGATTTAAACAAATTAAGTATTACAGGTTAACGAGTTATCCACTTATGGCTTAGTAATGCACTAGACCTCTAACATTAAGTCTACTACTTGTGGATGCTGGATATGCCGGGCGGTTCCGGGTAGACTTCTACCGCAAGTCGGACTTAACCTCGTGTCTTCGTACCGTTACATGTACATTTATGCACTCGACCCCTCACATTTGACTAACCACTTGTGGACTCTGGATTCGTCGGGCGGTTCCGGGCGAACTTCTACCACAAGTGTAATCTAACCTAGTGTCTAAGTGCGGTTACAGTTTCTAGTTACTGTAATTCTAGACATATTCATTATTAACCAATTTTCATGCTTATCCAAGATTATGCCCCAAATCCTAGTTTGATTCACGATACAAGTTATGCCAAAATTAAAGTTTTAGATTAATGTATAAATTATGCCCCAATCCCAATCATGTTTTAATATAAGTTATGCCCTAATTTATCATATCCAACCATTCCCAATTTCGTACGTTCACATAATTCAGCGGTAGGCCTAGGCTCGAAGGTAGCATGACTATAAAAATAAAAAGGGAAGGAGGGAGAGAAGAGAACAAGAATAAGCATAATAATAATACATGCATAAAATGTCAAAAATAGGCATACTAACCGAATAGGCATATGGTGACAGAAATAGGCATTATGGCAGAATAGACATATGATTACAAAATTAGGCATGATAACAGGACATGCATATCAGGAATAGCCATATAAGAACTAATTAGCAGATTAGATATACAAGTAATAGTAGATATGATTTGTTATGATTCAAGTTATTAACAGGGACTGATTTAGATCCAACTTTGAACATGTCAAGATTACTTTTTACATGTTTACATCTAAAAATAACGTAGACTCACTGTGACTGGAACTAAAGAACAGAGAAGTGATTGTTGATGTTGTAGTAGAGATCCTTGAATTTGAATAACTTGTTGTTGCAGAAGAATATGCTATTTTAATCTGAGTTGGGGCACCACCTCGTTGTCTCCATTGTTTTCGGTGAATAAAACAATGAGAATGAGGTCCTATAGCATAAGGTCAATGAATCTTGCTCAGTAATGTGTCTACATTCACAGAAATTGATTTACCCAAATATGACTGGGGTCGACCCTGGGGTCGACACCCCTGTGTAGTGGTCGACCCATGGGTTAACACCCATAGGGGATGGGGTCAACCCCTAACGGGATGATTTCCCCCCTTTTTCCCGCTGTTTGATTTTGGATTATGGATTTGTTTTATTTATAATTAAATGGCTTATATGTATATAAACTTTAAACCTTAGTACCTTCTTCATACGAAGTCCGTTTTACGCAAACTCGGAGTCTATCTTAAGCAGAATTCCGAGACGAACGCAATGGTGTTGTCCGTTTTACTTAATTCCCAATATTTAATTAAGTATTCTTTAGTTTATCATTATAATGTTCTTTAAAATTATGGGGTGTTACAACAACCGTCCTCCTGCTGAATTTACCGCTTGTTATTACTATATGTGTTCGCATGTCGCCGTTCCATCTTTTAATCCTTTTTTGCAATCGGCTCTCAAGGAACTAGGGGCCACACCATATCTGCTTCATCCGAATGGTTATGTTGTGCTAATGGTCTATGCGTGCTTTTCATGCGAACTTTGCAGCGTGCGCGAGAGTTCGAAGAGATCCACTACCTTTGTATTTTTAAAAGAAGAAAAGACCATCCTTTGTCTTTGTTGAAGCTACCAGAAAATGGAAGCTCATCATTGGTTTACTAGATAAGATTCCCCCTTTAATAAATCTAGTTTTCTATGTCAATTGCCTGATGGGCTTTAATAGGTTTTGGACCAATGGGGGCGAGTGTTTGTTTTGAGGTCACTTTTTTTATTGGATTCATAAGTCGCGATATTTTGACTCAACTTCCTCTTTTTCTTCCACATTTACAGTTTTGTCTTCCCAAGTAAAGGATCCCAAGAAGTTGCCAATATTTTAATCTTTAAAAGCTGTTGATGAGGATGATAGGCAGAAGCTTTCCTGCTTCAAGATGAATTCTTTCATCAATTCGGCCTATTTGAGCTTCTCAATCAGTTATTCCTTTAGAAGTTTCATCCTCCGCTCATGCTATAATTGATGACTCATTTATCCAATAGACAGAAGAGGGTAAGGTGGAGGGAATTCCTTTTGAAGATGCTTCTATTGCCAAAGGATTGGGTCAGCGGGCTGATGAGGAACTAGGCACTACTCACAGGATGTCACCTATTAAAGAAGGCGATGAAAGAAAATTTATACAACATGAGGGGAAAGTGCCTCTGGATCTGGAGATAGATAGAGAGAAGGAGAGATTTCGAGTGATTGTGACACCAGTGTTGGAATCAATGAATATGGCATTCAGTTTGAAAACTCCTCTAGTGAAGAATACACCAGTGATGAGTCTGAGGATAATTCTGAAGACATGGTTGTTGACGATGCCCAAACTCCTCTAACTCGAACTTTACCCACTCAAGCTTTAGGTGGGAATGGCCAAGACATTTTTGGTGACTTGAGGGCCATATATGCGACACCCTCCGAAATTTTCAAGGATGGCCCTTCGCCGATTACTTTTGCGACATCCAGTTCGGGAGCTCCTGCGATATCCAGTTTGGGCAATCCAAAATTTGTTTTATGTACCCCGAAACTTGCTCCCATGCTCTTCGTGACTCCTACGATTCCCTTTGCGTCGACCGGTTCATAGGGGAGCTGGGTTTAGATAACACGCACATTCACTTTGCACCACACATACTTAACACTAGTGTTCCTTCTGTTCTCTTACTTTTGTTTTTGACTTTGTTCTAATTCGAACTTCTCTTCCTTGAAGGTTCCGCCATGAGTCTCCAATATGAATATTACGATGATTTCCAATATCGCGGCTCCAGGGGTTTCAAAGACTCAGGTCGCTTTTATCCAAGATGTTATAAGACAAATGAGGAAAGGAGAGATAGAAAAGCACATAAGGAGTACATTAGCCATGATTAAGAAGAGCGTGATAGTATAGACTGTAAGGATAAGGAGAAGAGTGATCGCAAATGTCGCGGCCGGGATTGTAGCCAAGAAGACAGGCATAAGAAGCATGAAATGAATGACAAGAAGAATGATGCCGACCCTGAACAGACATCCAAGCATTCTAAATTCGATCAAATCTCGGTTCTTCCTGCTACGACATCTACCGTTCTTACTCCTGTTGGCTCTTATGGTTCCAATCCACTGGCCACTACCCTGGATAAAGTAGATATCTATAAGATCGTAAAGAGGCCTCCCTAATCACTTCCCAAGCCGCCTAGTCGACTATCGTAGAGATATCCTGGGTGGTTCCTAAACGGATTGCGTTTTGATTTGGATATCACTCCGATCGACAAAGAGCAGATGTTGAAGAATATCTATCTTTTTAAGAGTGATGTAGAGTATCTCTCTAATTGGCAGAAACTAGTTTTAGAACTCCAAAGAGTTAATAAGTTAAATTACAAGGCTCGGCTCACAATGGAAAGCGATCGTGCTGAGTGGGAGAAGACTCTGAAAGAGCGAGATGGGTAGATTGATCACATGACTACTGCTTATAAGGAAATGGAGGCTGCTCAAAGAAAAGCAGAAGAAGACATGGCGGTTGTGGTTCGATCTCATGAACAAAAAGAGGCCTTAATAAATTCTCAAATACGCGATGCTCATGTCATGCAAAAATGGGCCAAATGTTTGCTGGATGCGGAGAAGAGACCGTCGAGGGTTATTGTAAATAGGTGGAAAATCTTACGGTGGCACTCAACGACGAGTCTCTTGAAAATTCAAGACTGAAGGACCAACTTGCAAATGCCCAAAAGGAGTGTGACTAGGCAAGGCAGGAAAAAGTCGTTGTTGAGGGAAACTAGTACCATGAGTGCTCTCAATGCTAACATGTTTGATTTTTATGTTCTTTGTGTCATGGGCAAGGCTTGTTTGGAGTTTTTGGAGAAGTGGTATGATCAGGTATGGGAGGAGGCTCTGAAACGAGCGGTCGCCGATGGTGGTTATACAGAAGAGGAGCTCCTGGCCTTTTATTTGGATAATGATTCCCAGGCTGCTCTTGCCAAGGGACATGAGGAATTAAGGCGCGAGAGAGAAGTTGTTGCTATTAAGGGGGCTAGGTTGTAACAACCCGGAATTTTGGGGCCAATTTAAAATTTATTTTAAGTGATTTTAATAAGTTTGATATTTAAATAATCTATTTTAAATAATAATGATCACAAATTTGATTTAAATCGAAGTTAGAATGAATGATTTAATTTTAATTAACATAAAGAGTTAGAAATAGCGCAGTAGTTTGAAAAGTCAAACTTGAACTTTGACTGACCTTACAGGATGTAAAATTTAACGGATTTTAGTGAAACCAAAAATATTAGAATCTATTTAAAAATATCTTTCTAACGAATCTGAAAAATTGAAATTTCATAGCGGAAATCAAAAGTTATGGCCAATTCAATTTTTAGAAAGGTCGCCGTAGAATTTATATAATATATAGGGCCCGAAAGGCTACTTTTCACATATGTAGGAATTTCGACTCGAAACCACTTCCATTGAGTTCGGAATGATGTTTCTGCATTGAAAAACAGTAAACACTTATATATTTTGAGTTTCGAAAATTATTTGTTTAAAAATGTATTTTTAATATTAAATATATTGGCCTTGAAAATAGTTATTTTTCAAACGATCTCCGTTTTCGACGAAACCACTTTTGTTGGAACTGGAATGTCAAATTATTGCTAGATTTAAATTTTTTAGATTTTTCCAAGCTAGTATGTGAGCGTGGCGAAAGAAACTGTGTTTTGTCAATTTCGGTCAAAATTAATTGACTGAAAAATAGCCATTTTTCAAAAAGTCTCAGAATTCAACGAAATAAATTTTGTTGGATTCGTATCATCAAAACAAAGCTGAAAATGATTTTTTGGTAATTTTTAGAATTAAAATATAATTATAATTGATTTTTCAATGTAAACGGGCAAATTTTTGACTTTAAAAATTCATTAAAAATTCATACGGGCTCAGAATTGAACGAAATTAATTTTCATAGGTCCACAGCATCAAAACATAGCTAAATATATTTTTCGAGAATTTAGAAGTTAATTTGTGACCTCGGTGAATTTTCATGTACGGTATACATTAAAATATTAATAAAATAATATAATTATTCCAAAACTCATAATAAATTTCGGAATTGGGTCCTGTAACATGTTCCATTGCATTCAGAAGGCCTCAAAACCTTAAGAACGACAGTAAGCAGGCCTAAATCGGAGTTCGGACCAAAACGGGCTTTAACGGGCTAATTAAATTATTAAATAATGATTAGGATAACCTAATATAATATTATATATTCCGAAAACACTGTTCATCGTCCTTCCTCTTCTCATTTCAGCCGCCACTTGAACCCACCACTCTTCAAAACTTCATTCTCAGTATTCTCCTCCGTTTCTTAACGGAATTTAGCGTGTGAGTACTCATTTCGAAGCTCTTCCCGAGCTCTTCGATCCCCGACAAGTCCCAGCGCCTCTCGTGCATCGTAGCTCCGCCACCAAGGCAGAGAAGCCGCCGCCGTTTGCTGCAAACCGGGCCCCACCACGGCGATCGCACCTCCTCCTTTCTCCGGCGCAGGTAGACCTCTCCAAGCCGGACAACCTCCAACAAACGGTTCGTGAAACCATCGCCTACAACTCCAGAAAATCGAATTTGAAGTTTTGAACGTTCTAAGGTAAATTCTATTTCAGATTTCCCCACGCTTTTAAGCGTTGCTGCAGCAGTTGTTAAAGGCCTGATTTTGATTTTTCCTTTGAATTTGCATTGGAATTGTTCCAGATCCGAAACCAAGTGAATTCGAACATCAAATCTAATAGAACCTGAAGCATCTCCTCAGACCAGACACTGTGAGAATTTTATTTTTTTAAATTTAATTTAATTATTAAATTATTATTTGCATGGTTGTTGATCGTAGATTAAATAAAAAACATGATATTTAGAACATGGATCTGAACGATTCACCCCGTATGTTGTTGAATCTAAATTGATTAGAACGACATGAGATTAGATCTGAAATTTTAAGGTTTAAATTTGAATTAAGAATTAATTAAAATTAATTAATTATGTGTTATTTATTTAACCATGCTATGTTGATTTTGTATATGCTATGTGAAATCCCATCTTGAAATTTACTTCGATGTTAGTTATTGCATCTGATCCCGTTGTTGTGTCTGGATGTTGTTATGTGACTTGTGATGAAATCTACATTCTCTTTTTATGTAAAATGGGAATAGAGAAAAAAATTAACGTTTATTTTGATGTTAATAGGAAGTAAACTCACCGCATGTAAATTAACATTTTTGATGTTAATATTATAAAATTCACCGTAGGATGTAAATTAACATTTTTGTAATGTTAATATTAATAAGAAATAACATCGTATGAGAAATTACATCGCATGTTGAAATTTAATTATGTACAATTAAAGTAAGAAATTTGCGATGTTATGAAATTTACATTTTATTATGTAAATGTATATGAGTTTCACCGCATGTATAAATCTACATTATTTTTTTTTTCCATGTAGATTAAATAGTAATTTTGACCGTAGGGGAATTTCACATTTTATTTATGTGAATAAAGTAATTCAACGTATGATAAAATTTACATTATTTTTAATGTTAATGATAAGTAATTTGTAACATTAAAAGAACATTTTTATGTCATGTTTCTTTTTAGCATTAAAAGAAGCATTTTTGTTGTTTTTCCTTTTAGTAATAAAAAGAACATTTTGCTTTCATTTCTTATGATAATATTTTATCGTCATTTTGAATGCGGTAAAAATAGAATTGTTAATGTTGAATATTTTATCGTCATTTTGAATGCGGTAAAAATAGAATTGTTAATGTTGAATATTTTATCGTCATTTTGAATGCGGTAAAAATAGAATTGTTAATGTTGAATATTTTATCGTCATTTTGAATGCGGTGAAAATAGAATGGTTAATGTTGTCATTTTTATCGACATTTTTGGTGCGATAAAAATAGACAGTGTTAGTGATTCATTTTTATCGACATTTTTGGTGCGATAAAAATAGACAATGTTAGTGATTCATTTTTATCGACATTTTTGGTGTGATAAAAATAGACAATGTTAGTGATTCATTTTTATCATCATTTTAGATGCGATAAAAAGAATATATTTTTGTGTTACATTTTATTGTCTTTCTAGAGACAATAAAAAGAATAAAATTAAAGAATTACAATTTTATGTAAAATTGCTTTCATTGAAAAAATAAATATAGAAGTCGAGATTTTTGTTGTTAATAATAAACAATGAAAAAGGGAACATTTACATTTTGATGTAAATAAACAAATAAAAAGAAAAATTACATTCAAAATGTAAGTTAGAATAAAAAGGACATTTTGCTAAAAAAAAATGTAAATTACAATAAAAAGTATAGAAATAAAGATCACATTTTTATTGACCGTTTATAGGCAATAAAAGGAATATAAATAAAAGAGACATTTTTATCGTCGTGTTATATATTGTGTATTACACTGCCATTCACAAGTTACCCGACTTGTGTATGTGATTGGGACGATAATTTTCACACATCGCCCAAGTGCACAATTAGTTTATCATTTGCTTGATTGGTTGAAAACCCCACACGGGTGTTGGGATGAAAATTCACATACACTAATCCCAATATTTAGTTGTATGTTGATCGTTAGATCGACAGGCTGTGATGAGCGTTATTATTTAATTTTAACGCTTACACAGTGGAATTTACACTTTGGATGTAATGGATGACTTGATGATTATACTGTTATTGTCATATATATGATGTGTGTGAAATCCATATAATCCAAATTATATGGTAATTGTTTGAGTCGCATTTCGATTCAAGTGTTCTTTTAAATAAGACTATTTTTACATTAGGAATCCTTTTTATATAAAGTGCATATATTTTTCGTAATATATTTTTAATCGAGTATATTTTAAAACAAGGAATATTTGTAGAAGATAAAGATTTGTAAAATAAAGAACACTTCTCATTTAGAATCTTTTATATAAAGAATGTTTTTATGATTATTTTAAAATATGTTTTTAAAAGATTACTAGCATTTGCAATTATATTTTGTGATATGTAATAAATTGAGATGTGAAGTGGATTTACCGTGGACGATGTTTTAAACGACATTTGTCCTTTGATCTTATTTACATTGAAATTGTTATTTGGAACTTATGAATCTATTTTATAGATTTAAAAAGGCATTTTCTAAAATCAAAGTCTTCCAATTTAATATATTAAATAGGAATTAAGTGGAAATTCGATTGGTAATAATCGAAATGGGCTTCTGTAAAAGAAGACCGATATTATATATGGAATTTAAGAGGCTTTGTCGTTATTCCATTTATACTATTAGTCTGATACAGAAATTTATATCGATTATGTATTGATTAGATTTCTGTGGAATTCCATATTTTGGAAATTGATTTATAAATTTTATTTTAAATATTTATCTTTAATAAAATTAATGAGAATCTTTTAAATTGAATATCTTATTAAAAGAATATTCTGAGTCGGGATGTGACGAAATGTGTGATTTTCCAATATTTGTTTTTTTATCCCCAAAATACGCGTGTTATTCAGAAAGACCGGGTTTAACCCATTCTGAATAATCATCATGACGATCAAGAGTCGAAGACGAAGACGGTGATTGAAGACCGAAGGTTTTCACATCGTTGGGATGATGATGACTGGTATCTTGAATTGGGATTGGCCTTCCAAGGCAAGGTATTTGGTAATGATCGTCCAAACGCATTTGGAGATCGACGGACACGTTGTTTCGCTCAGACCCAGAGCGGACTTGTAAATGGATTGCGTGTCTGACATTGTATTCCTTTCTACTATATTTGTTGAACGCTACTGATTATATATTTCTATTTGGTGGTGAAGAATTTATTCTTTACTTATCACCCTTCTCTAAGACGTATGAGCTTAGAGGTTATATATATATTGGTAGATGATCAATAATATGGTAGGGTCTGACAATGTGGCACGCCAAGATGCAAATTGATCAAGGCTTTTGTTGAAAAGCAGGGCCTTGTGGAATGATCAAAGCATAGCCTATTACGGCATAGCTTTGTGTATATCGTGACTTCGCGAGCCTCACACCCCGGTATGAGTCAAAAACGGGATACGGACCGTAGGGAGTGCACACGTTTCTTTCTAGCTAGAGTGGTGTCAGTGACCTACTAGCCCTGACATTTTACTAACGTGGATGATGGATTTTGAGGCGCCTCGGATTTTTATAGGCCGATAGTGGTCATATTATAGGTTCAAAGGAACCGGGAAGCGTGTGTTCAGGCATAACCAATCCACTGCCGATAGGCGGGGACCGGCCCTACCGCATCCAAGGGTTCACTGCGGGGGATCCTGAGGCATTTGCTAGAGTGTCTCGAATCGGAGAGGAGCTTGCCCCTAGCCTCGACTCATGATGGAAACCCAATTCCCAATAAGCCCTTGCGGTTTTGATTGTATAACTAGTACGGCGACATAGTATATGGTACCTATGCCGTCTAGGATTGATATTATATTTGAATGTTTTAAATATATATATATACACACGGACAATAATATCGTTTTCACGTATCAAGCATCTTTTGACCATTATAAGGTAAAACCCTATCCTCTGGTGTGCGTTGCATTGTGTGATGGGACCTGGGTCTTATAATGGTTTCATTTTTCTAAAAAGCATTACGTTATTTGACGATTTACTTTAATTATGCACTGGCAATCCAATGGAGTAAACCCGTTCCGCGTTAGCGGTGTGGTCCTGTGATTAGCCTACTTATTAGATAAGTTAAGTTAAGAATTCTCACACCAGTCCCACGACTGACCTGTAGTTTGTTTCACTTTGCAAACTCGGGTGCCCTCTTTCCACACGGGCAGTCGAGTAGCTTTTTGCAGATATAGTTAAGCAGGATCCTGGATTGAAGTCTGAAGCCGGGTCCAGAATATTGATGGCCTTCCGCTGAGATTAGTTCCGCTGCAATGTATTTAAATTAATTTAAATGTTTCTTCCGTTGTATTATTTATCGATGTACTCTGATGTAACATTTATTATTGATGTTATAAAAGTCTGTGTTTTTGTTCTGATGTGTTGTATGCCCAAAGTTAATGTACGCGGGTTTTGAACGGTTTTAATCGATCTTGCGATCGATTGGGGTCGGGCGAAATCCGGGTCGTTACAGCTGGTATCAGAGCTCTGGTTAGCTCAAATCTTTGGGGTACAACTTGTTAGAACTGAACAAAAGACTCATCAGAGATTGGATTAGTAATGTCCAATAAGAATACTCATTAGAGATAGGATCAGCAGTATCCTAGAATGAGTGGACTCGTTAGAGATGGGGTTAGTAATGCCCTAGAACGAATTAAGAGTTACGAATTTATAATTAACGTATTTTTGATATTTATAATCTATTCTTTGAAATATGATTTTCATATATATAAAGTTATATATATTTTGAAAAGATAATCAACCATTAAAATTTAAAATTAAGATAGTTAAATTTACAATTTTTAGCTACGTTCCTTTTCGAGGACGAAAAGTTTTTAAGTGGAGGCGATTGTAACAACCCGGAATTTTGGGGCCAATTTAAAATTTATTTTAAGTGATTTTAATAAGTTTGATATTTAAATAATCTATTTTAAATAATAATGATCACAAATTTGATTTAAATCGAAGTTAGAATGAATGATTTAATTTTAATTAACAAAAAGAGTTAGAAATAGCGCGGTAGTTTGAAAAGTCAAACTTGAACTTTGACTGACCGTACAGGATGCAAAATTTAACGGATTTTAGTGAAACCAAAAATATTAGAATCTATTTAAAAATATCTTTCTAACAAATCTGAAAAATTGAAATTTCATAGCGGAAATCAAAAGTTATGGCCAATTCAATTTTTAGAAAGGTCGCCGTAGAATTTATATAATATATAGGGCCCGAAAGGCTACTTTTCACATATGTAGAAATTTCGACTTGAAACCACTTCCATTGAGTTTGGAATGACGTTTCTGCATTGAAAAACAGTAAACACTTATATATTTTGAGTTTCGAAAATTATTTGTTTAAAAATGTATTTTTAATATTAAATATATTGGCCTTGAAAATAGTTATTTTTCAAACGATCTCCGTTTTCGACGAAACCACTTTTGTTGGAACCGGAATGTCAAATTATTGCTAGGTTTAAATTTTTTAGATTTTTCCAAGCTAGTATGTGAGCGTGGCGAAAGAAACTGTGTTTTGTCAATTTCGGTCAAAATTAATTGACTGAAAAATAGCCATTTTTCAAAAAGTCTCAGAATTCAACGAAATAAATTTTGTTGGATTCGTATCATCAAAACAAAGCTGAAAATGATTTTTTGGTAATTTTTAGAATTAAAATATAATTATAATTGATTTTTCAATGTAAACGGGCAAATTTTTGACTTTAAAAATTCATTAAAAATTCATACGGGCTCAGAATTGAACGAAATTAATTTTCATAGGTCCACAGCATCAAAATATAGCTAAATATATTTTTTGAGAATTTTTGAAGTTAATTTGTGACCTCGGTGAATTTTCATGTACGGTATACATTAAAATATTAATAAAATAATATAATGATTCCAAAACTCATAATAAATTTCGGAATTGGGTCCTGTAACATGTTCTATTGCGTTCAGAAGGCCTCAAAACCTTAAGAACAACAGTAAGCAGGCATAAATCGGAGTTCGGACCAAAACGGGCTTTAACGGGCTAATTAAATTATTAAATAATGATTAGGATAACCTAATATAATATTATATATTCCGAAAACACTGTTCATCGTCCTTCCTCTTCTCATTTCAGCCGCCACTTGAACCCACCACTCTTCAAAACTTCATTCTCAGTTTTCTCCTCCGTTTCTTAACGGAATTTAGCGTGTGAGTACTCATTTCGAAGCTCTTCGATCCCCGACAAGTCCCAGCACCTCTCGTGCATCGTAGCTCCGCCACCAAGGCAGAGAAGCCGCCGCCGTTTGCTGCAAACCGGGCCCCACCACGGCGATCGCACCTCCTCCCTTCTCCGGCGCAGGTAGACCTCTCCAAGCCGGACAACCTCCAACAAACGGTTCGTGAAACCATCGTCTACAACTCCAGAAAATCGAATTTGAAGTTTTGAACGTTCTAAGGTAAATTCTATTTCAGATTTCCCCACGCTTTTAAGCGTTGCTGCAGCAGTTGTTAAAGGCCTGATTTTGATTTTTCCTTTGAATTTGCATTGGAATTGTTCCAGATCCGAAACCAAGTGAATTCGAACATCAAATCTAATCGAACCTGAAGCATCTCCTCAGACCAGACACTGTGAGAATTTTATTTTTTTAAATTTAATTTAATTTAATTATTAAATTATTATTTGCATGGTTGTTGATCGTAGATTAAATAAAAAACATGATATTTAGAACATGGATCTGAACGATTCACCCCGTATGTTGTTGAATCTAAATTGATTAGAACGACATGAGATTAGATCTAAAATTTTAAGGTTTAAATTTGAATTAAGAATTAATTAAAATTAATTAATTATGTGTTATTTATTTAACCATGCTATGTTGATTTTGTATATGCTATGTGAAATCCCATCTTGAAATTTACTTCGATGTTAGTTATTGCATCTGATCCTGTTGTTGTGTCTGGATGTTGTTATGTGACTTGTGATGAAATCTACATTCTCTTTTTATGTAAAATGGGAATAGAGAAAAAAATTAACGTTTATTTTGATGTTAATAGGAAGTAAACTCACCGCATGTAAATTAACATTTTTGATGTTAATATTATAAAATTCACCGTAGGATGTAAATTAACATTTTTGTAATGTTAATATTAATAAGAAATAACATCGTATGAGAAATTACATCGCATGTTGAAATTTAATTATGTTCAATTAAAGTAAGAAATTTGCGATGTTATGAAATTTACATTTTATTATGTAAATTTATATGAGTTTCACCGCATGTATAAATCTACATTATTATTTTTCCATGTAGATTAAATAGTAATTTTGACCGTAGGGTAATTTCACATTTTATTTATGTGAATAAAGTAATTCAACGTATGATAAAATTTACATTATTTTTAATGTTAATGATAAGTAATTTGTAACATTAAAAGAACATTTTTATGTCATGTTTCTTTTTAGCATTAAAAGAAGCATTTTTGTTGTTTTTCCTTTTAGTAATAAAAAGAACATTTTGCTTTCATTTCTTATGATAATATTTTATCGTCATTTTGAATGCGGTAAAAATAGAATTGTTAATGTTGAATATTTTATCGTCATTTTGAATGCGGTAAAAATAGAATTGTTAATGTTGAATATTTTATCGTCATTTTGAATGCGGTAAAAATAGAATTGTTAATGTTGAATATTTTATCGTCATTTTGAATGCAGTAAAAATAGAATTGTTAATGTTGAATATTTTATCGTCATTTTGAATGCGGTAAAAATAGAATTGTTAATGTTGAATATTTTATCGTCATTTTGAATGCGGTGAAAATAGAATGGTTAATGTTGTCATTTTTATCGACATTTTTGGTGCGATAAAAATAGACAATGTTAGTGATTCATTTTTATCGACATTTTTGGTGCGATAAAAATAGACAATGTTAGTGATTCATTTTTATCGACATTTTTGGTGCGATAAAAATAGACAATGTTAGTGATTCATTTTTATCATCATTTTAGATGCGATAAAAAGAATATATTTTTGTGTTACATTTTATTGTCTTTCTAGAGACAATAAAAAGAATAAAATTAAAGAATTACAATTTTATGTAAAATTGCTTTCATTGAAAAGAATAAATATAGAAGACGAGATTTTTGTTGTTAATAATAAACAATGAAAAAGGGAACATTTACATTTTGATGTAAATAAAAAAATAAAAAGAAAAATTACATTCAAAATGTAAGTTAGAATAAAAAGGACATTTTGCTATAAAAAAAATGTAAATTACAATAAAAAGTATAGAAATAAAGATCACATTTTTATTGACCGTTTATAGGCAATAAAAGGAATATAAATAAAAGAGACATTTTTATCGTCGTGTTATATATTGTGTATTACACTGCCATTCACAAGTTACCCGACTTGTGTATGTGATTGGGACGATAATTTTCACACATCGCCCAAGTGCACAAATTAGTTTATCATTTGCTTGATTGGTTGAAAACCCCACACGGGTGTTGGGATGAAAATTCACATACACAAATCCCAATATTTAGTTGTATGTTGATCGTTAGATCGACAGGCTGTGATGAGCGTTATTATTTAATTTTAACGCTTACACAGTGGAATTTACACTTTGGATGTAATGGATGACTTGATGATTATACTGTTATTGTCATATATATGATGTGTGTGAAATCCATATAATCCAAATTATATGGTAAATGTTTGAGTCGCATTTCGATTCAAGTGTTCTTTTAAATAAGACTATTTTTACATTAGGAATCCTTTTTATATAAAGTGCATATATTTTTCGTAATATATTTTTAATCGAGTATATGTTAAAACAAGGAATATTTGTAGAAGATAAAGATTTGTAAAATAAAGAACACTTCTCATTTAGAATCTTTTATATAAAGAATGTTTTTATGATTATTTTAAAATATGTTTTTAAAAGATTACTAGCATTTGCAATTATATTTTGTGATATGTAATAAATTGAGATGTGAAGTGGATTTACCGTGGACGATGTTTTAAACGACATTTGTCCTTTAATCCAATTTACATTGAAATTGTTATTTGGAACTTATGAATCTATTTTATAGATTTAAAAAGGCATTTTCTAAAATCAAAGTCTTCCAATTTAATATATTAAATAGGAATTAAGTGGAAATTCGATTGGTAATAATCGAAATGGGCTTCTGTAAAAGAAGACCGATATTATATATGGAATTTAAGAGGCTTTGCCGTTATTCCATTTATACTATTAGTCTGATACAGAAATTTATATCGATTATGTATTGATTGGATTTCTGTGGAATTCCATATTTTGGAAATTGATTTATAAATTTTATTTTAAATATTTATCTTTGATAAAATTAATGAGAATCTTTTAAATTGAATATTTTATTAAAAGAATATTCTGAGTCGGGATGTGACGAAATATGTGATTTTCCAATATTTGTTTTTTTTTATCCCCAAAATACGCGTGTTATTCAGAAAGACCGGGTTTAACCCATTCTGAATAATCATCATGACGATCAAGAGTCGAAGACGGTGACTGAAGACCGAAGGTTTTCACATCGTTGGGATGATGATGACTGGTATCTTGAATTGGGATTGGCCTTCCAAGGCAAGGTATTTGGTAATGATCGTCCAAACGCATTTGGAGATCGACGGACACGTTGTTTCGCTCAGACCCAGAGCGGACTTGTAAATGGATTGCGTGTCTGACATTGTATTCCTTTCTACTATATTTGTTGAACGCTACTGATTATATATTTCTATTTGGTGGTGAAGAATTTATTCTTTACTTATCACCCTTCTCTAAGACGTATGAGCTTAGAGGTTATATATATATTGGTAGATGATCAATAATATGGTAGGGTCTGACAATGTGGCACGCCAAGATGCAAATTGATCAAGGCTTTTGTTGAAAAGCAGGGCCTTGTGGAATGATCAAAGCATAGCCTATTACGGCATAGCTTTGTGTATATCGTGACTTCGCGAGCCTCACACCCCGGTATGAGTCAAAAACGGGATACGGACCGTAGGGAGTGCACACGTTTCTTTCTAGCTAGAGTGGTGTCAGTGACCTAACAGCCCTGACATTTTACTAACGTGGATGATGGATTTTGAGGCACCTCGGATTTTTATAGGCCGATAGTGGTCATATTATAGGTTCAAAGGAACCGGGAAGCGTGTGTTCAGGCATAACCAATCCACTGCCGATAGGCGGGGACCGGCCCTACCGCATCCAAGGGTTCACTGCGGGGGATCTTGAGGCATTTGCTAGAGTGTCTCAAATCGGAGAGGAGCTTGCCCCTAGCCTCGACTCATGATGGAAACCCAATTCCCAATACGCCCTTGCGGTTTTGATTGTATAACTAGTACGGCGACATAGTATATGGTACCTATGCCGTCTAGGATTGATATTATATTTGAATGTTTTAAATATATATATACACACGGACAATAATATCGTTTTCACGTATCAAGCATCTTTTGACCATTATAAGGTAAAACCCTATCCTCTGGTGTGCGTTGCATTGTGTGATGGGACCTGGGTCTTATAATGGTTTCATTTTTCTAAAAAGCATTACGTTATTTGACGATTTACTTTAATTATGCACTGGCAATCCAATGGAGTAAACCCGTTCCGCGTTAGCGGCGTGGTCCTGTGATTAGCCTACTTATTAGATAAGTTAAGTTAAGAATTCTCACACCAGTCCCACGACTGACCTGTAGTTTGTTTCACTTTGCAAACTCGGGTGCCCTCTTTCCACACGGGCAGTCGAGTAGCTTTTTGCAGATATAGTTAAGCAGGATCCTGGATTGAAGTCTGAAGCCGGGTCCAAAATATTGATGGCCTTCCGCTGAGATTAGTTCCGCTGCAATGTATTTAAATTAATTTAAATGTTTCTTCCGCTGTATTATTTATCGATGTACTCTGATATATTATGTACTCTGATGTAACATTTATTATTGATGTTATAAAAGTCTGTGTTTTTGTTCTGATGTGTTGTATGCCCAAAGTTAACGTACGCGGGTTTTGAACGGTTTTAATCGATCTTGCTATCGATTGGGGTCGGGCGAAATCCGGGTCGTTACATAGGTCTTCTAACGAACCTCATCCTGATCCCCGGACTACTTTGGAAGCTTCCATTTCCCTCGAAACCACTCTCTATCAAAGATGTCGTTGTCAAGGTTACTAATGGTGTTACCGATACATCTGCCGAAGCTACTTTTGCTACTGTGGCCTTTGTCAATGTCTCTATCGGAGAAACTGTCCCTCAAACTACAGCTGTTGGTGATACAAATGTTGGGGTGAACTTATCTAGTGATGAAGGCAATGACCAGGGTGCATAAGACTTTGAGATTACAGCGTGGGTATCCTTGGATGCAGGTAATGGTGATATCATCTCTGATTCAGGGGATCACTTTCCTTCCATATACGAGTTTGATGATTTACTAGATCAATTTTACCATGATGTGGGACAGGGCATGCCGAACTCTTTCCAATTTTGCCATTGGCACTACAAGGGTTACCACAATTTTTAATCCCTAGCTGATTATTACAACAGACTCTACGTCAGTAGTCACTACTCCTCAATCGACTGCTACCCCCATTAACCTAGCCTCAGCTTCTACTCCTGCCTCATATCCGGGGTCACAATCTGAGCAAATTGCTGCCTTACAAAACCTAGACAACCTGGCAATCTATTCTAGAGGCAGCGGATACCCTATTGAGAAGAGAGACCATTGAAGGTGGTTTAGGAAGCGATAAAAAATCTAAGGAAAAATGTGGCGGGAAGCGCAGTGCGCATAAGATTTCAAAAGCTGCCCCAGTTACTGATTATGAGGGAAACCCTGTGATCCTTCCGGCTTCCACTACCGCTCCATCGACAAGGCCTGCTAAGCTGACGATTAAGTCAAGCAATGCTTTGAAAGGTGGAAAGAAAAGGGACCGATGCTTTAGCTTATGTATTTTACTTTTCTTGTCCGTGATTATGTGAGTACCGGCCCTCGCCTTTTGATATTCTGACATGATCTTGTAAATGGCTGGTTTTAATGAAATTTAATTTTCTTGCTATACATCTCTGTATCACTTGGGCTATGATATTATTTGGTGTAACTTCTTATTTCCCATATTTTACATTACTATAGCTCTTTACTCTTTGACCATATGTCCTTGATTCATCATGGTGTTAGGATGATCCTATGGTATGTTTCATCTTGATGTCGTTTGAGGCTATTGTAGTAATATTGCCTATACCATAGGTTGTTGTGAATACTGTGGTAGCTCTAACTCCTAATATCTTCATGTGGTGTCCAATTTCGTAATCATCTCGTGCCTTTGTTTTCAGAATTTTTAGTCAATTACCAGTCGTTGGTGTCTTTCTAGGCCGTATTCATTTGACATTTAATCAAGTGCTCTTGTATTCTTCACGATGCTTATCGCTTGCCTTGTACGAGCTAGGTTTTTTATTCACTCAATGTTAATTGATCGTCATGTGCCTTTGTTTAGGGTTAGGACCATCTTGTACTGGTCATGCTTCCTAAGCTCGGACTCATCACGATGTATGTCAAGAGTACCTCGTGAGAGCGAGGTTTTTACCCACTCGATGTTTATCAATCGTCATGTGCCTTTATTCGGGGTCCGGACCAGCTAGTGTCGGTCATATTTCCCAAGGCCAGACTCTCTCATGATGTATATTGAGCGCCTTATATAAGTGAAGTTTTTACCGACTCAATGTTTATCGATCGTCATGTGCCTATATTCAGGGTCGGGACCAGCTTGTGTCGGTCACGTTTCCCGAGGCCAGACTCTCTCACGATGAATATCGAGCGCCTCATAGGAGCGAAGTTTTTAACCACTCAATGTTTATCGATCGTCATGTGCCTTTAATCGGGGTCGGGTCCAGCTTGTGCTAGCCGCGTTTCCCGAGGCCAAAATCTCTCATGATGTATATCGAGTGCCTCATAGGAATGAGGTTTTCTTTCATCATGTGATCAATAGTGATCTCTTAGAGCTTGCCCACATGGATCCGATCTCTTGTCGTATTTTCGCTAATTTTCTTTCTATGCTTGGATCATTACCGAGGGCACCTTTTCCAAAGGTCATGATGTTTTTTTGTAAATCACTTTTGCGATATTGGACTGGTTGCTTGCGGATTTAAATTGACTTTAGAGTTTCGCAATTTTAACTGAAAGAATGCAATTTCAAACTGAAAGACAAAAATTACACAAATGCGTAGTTATAATTATTCAGAAGTAGATTTTATTGATAATCAAAATAACATAAGTTTGGATACATTTCCCTAACATAAGCGGTGGCTTATTCTTTGCAGGAGAAGAAAAGCAATAATAACATTACAACTTCCAAACATTATTTTTAAATGAAATAAGGACGCAAATGTTCACTATTCTAGGCCCGAGAATCGGGATTCCATCCACTATGGTTAATTTGAACGTTCCGTCAAATAGCTTCTGCCCGATTACATAAGGCCCGCCCCAATTTGGCCCAAATAGCCCAGTGTTGATCATTATCTTTTTCAAGATGAGATCGCCGACTTCGAAAGTTTGATTGAAGACTTTTGAGTTGAAATGTATAGCCACCCTCTTCTGACATGCTACCAGGCTGAATTGTGCTTCCTCCCTTCTTTCATCTATTTAGTCAAGTGCTTCCAACAGTAATTGCTCATTTTCTACTTGACTGAAATGAATCCTATGATGGGTCGTGACCTCTAACTCCACTAGTATCATCACCTCTGAACCAAACACTAAAGCAAATAGGGCATGCCCGGTCGTAGATTTGTGAGTTATTCAGTAAGCCCATAGTGCAAGTGGTAACTCGTCCACCCATCTGCCTTCAGCTTTTGATTAACTGCTTTTTGATGGTGGATTTGATGATTTTGTTAACTGCTTCCATTTTCTGGTGGATGAGCTACAACTGCAAAGCTTTTCTGAATTTGATATCGCTTGCGGAAACTCTGAAACTCTTCACTTTAGAATTGTGTTCCATTATAGGTGATTATCTTTTGGGACACGCCAAACCTGCAAATGATGTTTTTAGTCGCAAAGTTAATAACCCATTTGGTAGTAATTGTGGCTAGCAGTTCCACTTCAACCGACTTTGTGACATAATTTACAGTAACTATTGCATATTTGGTTTCTGCTTTGGCGGTTAGTAGTACTCCGATCAAATCAATGCCCCATATTGCAAATGTGTAATGACCCGCATTGGCAGAGGTATTATAATTAATTTATTTAATTATATAAATAGTGATATAGTGAATTAAATGGTGGTTTAATTAACTAATGGTGAATATTTAATTTTTAATAATAAATTAAATAATATATTTAATTTCTGAATTAGTCAGAGATAGTAGAATTCACAAAATGGTGTGAATTGAATCATCTGTGATATTTAATTCAGCTTGGAATTGAATTTGAATGACGAATATATTATATAAACGATAGTTTGAACATAGAATTATATTATAATTAAAATCGAGCTTGAAATGGCGCTGCAGTTCGTAAATTGGCGATTCAAACTTCAACTGAATGTACAGGATTCGTTTTAGGCCGGATTTCTGTTAAACAAGAAACGTGTGGAGCTGGTGGAGGATATCTTTCTAGTGGAAGAGAAAAATCGGGATTTCGTCGTGTAGATTTTGATTCACGTCCAAATCAAATTTCAGAAAAGTCGCTGTGGAATTCCTTTATAATTTATAAAGGGATTATTTATATTTTAAAAAGGAATTTCAATATAAATCGAATATCGGGTTGACCCAGATTGAAATATCAAGTTAGAAATTCATATAGGAATATTCTAGAGCTGTATGGTATTCCACTGTGAATATATATATATATACGATATTATTTATTTATAAATATTTAATTTAATTATTTTTAAATATATTTATATATTTAAAAGGGTTATTTAGGACTTTAAAAATAGCCACTTTTGCAAACGAAGTCGAAATTCGACGAAACCAGTTTCGTTGGGACCATAATGTCGAACTGAAGGTGCATGTCAATTTTCATGATTCACGGGTATCGTATATGATCATAAGAAATTTATTTCGATAAGAACACATAGCGAAAATAAATAAATGGAATATGCTAAGGGAATATTCCAATCCAAATGCTATAAATAACCCCAACATTTGTTAACCCTAAAAATCTATTTCTTCTGGTCAACTAAACTTGCGCCGATGGGTTTTTCATGTTACAGTGAAAAGTTGATCTTTGAAAATTCATTTAAACTCAAACAAGAAAATTCTATAAACCAAACCATAAACATATTTCGATCCCTGAAGCCGTCCACTTCAATCTCGTATATGTTTTGAAGCACTCGAACTGTTTTTGGGTTCACTGGAATTGATCAGCGCTGGTCTAGGGTTCGTCGTTACGGCAATTGGAAGCATCAATGTGTGGTTTTGAGGGTGCAGTGTGATTCAGGAAGTCGAATGGAACCTGTGTACCAATTCTGGGAGGATCCGATTTTCATTTGTGGCGATGTACGTTAGGAGAGGGGTTCGGATTCCTGAAGCCGCGAGTACATGGTGATGATCGAGTTCGATCAGACTAGAATGGGGACGGAGTGTTTTCGAAGAGGAATGGAGTGATGTTCTTCGTTTGAATTTTCGTAAGGGATTGGGAAAGAACGAGGCAGGCAAGCATTTGTTAATGGCTGAAATGGGAGGAGCGTGTTTTGTTCTTTGTCCAGGAAGAAGAAGTAGAAATGGCCGTGGGTCTTAAAGGGGAAATGGGCCAGTTTATAAAGAGTAAGGCCCGATATTTAATTCAATTAAGTTTAAAGTTAAAATAAAATGTGTATTAACGTATAAAATTAATAACTTGGTCATACGATATCAGATTGACGAACCGTAAGTTGCGTTGGGATCGTAGGGACGAGGACTTCGCAATGAAACTGACTGGGAGTGGAGGGGAGCCAGTTTGAATTTATGGGGAAATAAACTGTTTGATTCAAATCAAATAACATTTTATCGTTCTTTAACGATGAACTGCCAATGTGAGTAAATCTCACTAACTCTGAACAGTTATAATTTCATGTTGTATTTTTAGAACTATTAAATATTGGATGATTGACTGTGTGTTGACTGTTTGATTGAACTGCTAGTCAGTTAGTGAATTTCTATATTGATTCTGTTTAACAGAATATATCATATTGAACTGAAAGTGATGTTGATTATATTGTGTAACATCTATGGATGCAGGGAAACTGGTTGGAGGGACCCAACTGGGTTCCTCAACATTTATTTTACTGTTTTTCATATATTGTGATATATGATGTGATATATGATGTGGCATATAATCTATTGTCGATTATATGTGTTTGAACGATACTGATCATCGTGATTTGATATGTTGAATACCATAACATACCGAAATGTTGATAAGGGAATATTTTCAAAGTGATATTTGAAAATAAAATATTTATAAATGGAATATTTATAAATAAGAAATATTTATAAATTGGAATATTCATAAATAGGAGATATTTAGAAAAGGGAAATTATAAAATCAAAGAATAGATTTGAAAGGGAAATATTTGCAAACCATTTGCAAATAGAATAATAGAAAAGGAAATATTTGTAAATCATTTACAAATAGAATTAAAAAGGAAATATTTAGAAAATAAATAGAGTTATAAAAAGGAAATTTGTTTATAACTGAATAGGATGTTATAAAAAGGAAACTGTTATAAAAAGGAAAACGTTACTAAAAAGGAAATCATTTGTAAAGTGAAGAACCGTTACTAAAAGTAAATCTTTATAAATGAATAGTTTATTCAAAAAAGAGTTAATCGAATTTAGTTATCCGAATAGAGTTAAATCGAATAAGTTATTCGAAGGGAGTTAAATCGAATATGGTATTCGAAAGTTAGTAAATCGAATTAGTTATTCGATGGAGTTAATCGATTAGAGTTAAAATAAAGGAGTTAATCGAATATAGTTTATTCGAATAGAATCAATTGAGTTAATCGAATATTAGTGATTCGAATAAAGTAAAAGGAGTTATCGAATATTAGTTATTCGAATAAGAGTTAAATAGAGTTATCGAATATTAGTTATTCGAATAGAGTTAAAGGAGTTATCGACTAGAGTTAAATCAAATAGAGTTAATCCAATAGCATTAGTCCAATAGAGTTAATTGATAAGGGTTAATCGAATAGAGTAAATTGAATAGAGTTATCGAATATACCTTATTCGAAGGAAAGAATTATCGAATAGAGATGATTCGAAAGAGAATTACGGAAGGAAGTTTTGTTAAAGAATTAAAAGGTAAACTTTGTCTATTTCAAGGTTAGAAACGTTGTTCAGTTAAGGTCTGAGAGGTAGTATTACCCCAACTTGATTGACTTCATTTTTAACTAAGGAATGGTTAAGGTTCGATAGTGAAGGTGGGTTAAAGGAATTTAGTTAATAAGCGTAATCGTTTGAGTTGGCATCGCGATGGTTTGTTTAAACATTTGTCTAAGTCCAATGAAGGAGTTTTGGAAATGTTTTCCCAATAAGAACTAGAAATGTTTTCTGATATAGAAAACAAGAAATGGAAATGTTTTCCAATGGTAATAACATATATTTTCTAAATTTAGAAAATAAGAAATGTTGAATATAGGGAAATAGGAGATGAAAAATGAACTAAGGAGATAAATGTTAAATGATGTTTGATCGATATAAATTTCCATCTGGAAATAGTATCGTTGTTTGTAAACCTGTTTTTCTTTGATGGTTAAATCACAGACTATCGAAGTTTTGACCATTTTAACGTTGTTAATATGGAGAGACCGGCTGGATTATTATCCAAAGAACCACTCTGTATTGGCATAAGCATTGCGAATCATATATGCCAAAGATAATTGAAGACGGAGTAAAGTGCAAGGGCTATTGTATAAGTCTTTGATAACAGTGCCTAAGATGGATGTATTGAATAGTGCCTTCGGTTTATCCTGTTCCTGGATGACTTGTATGGATGAATGTCTGACAGAGTATTTCCAGAAAGGTCACGTACATTGATTTCTTCAACCATACCAAGAGTGGAAGCGGAGAAGGAAACTTCTTTAGCTAACACGTAATGTAATGTTGTGGACGTCAATTAGTGATTTTCGATGGATCTGACAATGTGTCATTCGAAGTGAATCTGATGTGATGATGAAGCGTAACCTCAAGCCTCATCAACCGGTAAATGATAGAAATCGGGCAGGCAGCATGGCTAAGTCGGTCGCTCCGAAGTAGGGTGTATAATCACCTGATCTAGAGTTCATTTATTTCTAAAAATCTATTGTTGATGCTGTCCCATTCGGGAAACGGTTGTTGATCCCAACCGTTGGTGATATACATTCGATACACTCAAGCGAAATGAGTGGTCGGTCATGTATGGCCGGGTTGCAAGATGTTCTTGTTGAACCTAGTGTATTCCTTTCTAGAGGTACACTAGCGTAAGGTGGTTCCATACCCTGTCATAGTTGGAAACCCATTACCCAATATGTTCTTGTGGTTTTGATTGTATACTATATATGTAGAACGTGAGATGAAAGCGTTTCTGCTAGATGATTATTATATTGTGGTTGATAGACATTATTATAATATCAAAAGGTTTTTGATATAAAGATATCTTGGATTCTCATAAGGGAAAAACCCGTTCCATTATACGGCGTGGTCTTATGAGATATCGTTTACTGTTCGAACTGTTTTAAACTGTTTTACTCATACCAGTCCCATGACTGACCCGGAGTTTATTTTGTTTTTGTTTTCCCTAAACTCTTGGGTGCCCAATTTTGTATGGGCAGTCAAGTAGTCGGGATTTACAGATACTTGAAGAGCTGGAGCAGGAGGCTTTAGGATCATATAGCTATAGTTTATTTCCGCTGTGTTGTAAGTGTTGTACTCTGACAATGTTATTGTATACAAGTACATATTTATATTTCAAAGTTATGTTATATATTATATGTTATTCGTTCCGTTGTGAGGTTCGTGTTACTCTGATGTTGTGTTATTCTTCTTCTTCTATTCTAAGTTTCTACCTTACCTATCCTCACCCTCTAATTTCTTTCATTAATGACCGGTATTTTCGATTCTTGGATGTTCGATATGTGTTGTATATCGAATAACCAAGATCGCCAAAATTCCGGGTCATTACAGTTGGTATCAGAGCTTAAGTTAAGTAATTACCTTGGCTCTGTGGCGTGACTCAGTAGAGATGGGGTTAGTAATACCCTAGATTGAGTTTGAGTGTATATATACGAGTGAACGTATTTGTTATTGATAAAAAAAATTGTTTTATATTGTGGAGATTTATTGGTTGAGCTGTTTATGTGTTCTGGTCGATCAGTTTGATCCACTGTATCGGTAGGAGTTGGTAAACACTTGAATACGATGAACCGTCATGGTATGTTTTGAAAAGAGGGTAAATGAAATAATTTTACCCAAATTATATTTTTGATATAAAGGATTTATATTGAAATGATTATAATATAATGGATATATTGTTTGTTATTATAATCAAGTAAGATTATAAATTAAATGGTTATGTTAATAACCAATCAGAATTCGTATAAGTGAAATACGTGAAATAAGATGAGTTAAATCTGAAATTTAAACCAGAAATTGAATTAAAATTCGGGAGAATTGGATAAGTGTTTGTAAATGGATTTGGATTAAAAATAAGGAAAATTTAAGATCCTGGGAGATTTTAAATTGTTTTACAAGCAGTGTGAATTATATTTTGAAATGAATTTCAAAGTGGAAATGAATTTCAAATTGGAAATGTTTAGAAATGGTTTTATAGTATTGAACTCACTTCGATCGCTGGAAAATAGATTTTGATGATGATAGCTGCATCATCAGTATTCATTTTCGAGTTGTAAGTGACGAATTACTACCAGAGATACTGTTTTGAATTTGTTTTGGGAAAGATAAGTTGTGTTGAATTTCAAAAAGGAAAATTTGATTTTTGAAAAGAGTAAACTGTTTAAAAACTCCCGGGGAAAGACTGTTTGAATTAAAAACAAATTTAACAGAAATTTGTGAAAGAAAATTTGAATTAAAGTAAAGCCAGTAAAGTGGTAACTGAGATTGAATTAGAATGATATCAAGACAAATTGGATTGTGAGATTCAAATTTGAAGTGTAATGTGACAATCAAGTTAAGAGTTGGGAATCGAGAAGAAACTCGAGTTGAAATGATATTTGGCTCGGATATAAACGAATGGTTGTGTTGTGGATAAAAGCAGATTGGAATTTGATTGGGATGACCCATGTATCCGCTGAATTGACAGCAGGTGAAAGTGATAGAGTTGATATGCCCAACAAAAAGGTACAAGTTTATATTCGATATAAGCATGAGATTTATGAGCCGAATTGGCAAGCCGCTTGGCTGTTTGATTTTCTTTTGGGTTGGAGAAGGCCCAGAGAGGCGAGTTGGAGTTTGACCGATTGACCAGTACAAAGAAGGTGCTGGCAAAATTTTTCGAAGAGTTAAGGCGTTAGAAAATTTTCAGGGTTTTTGGAAATTTTCGTTGATAAGAATTAAATAAAATTTTAATTGAAATTAAATTGGTTCAGTTGAAACTGAAGTTAAGAAGTGAACAAATATGTTCTAACCAGTCGATAGGGTCGTCCTCTACCTTTTAGCAATTTCGAGGACGAAATTATTTTAAGTAGGGAAGAATGTAATGACCCGCATTGGCAGAGGTATTATAATTTATTTATTTATTTATATAAATAGTGATATAGTGAATTAAATGGTGGTTTAATTAACTAATGGTGAATATTTAATTTTTAATAATAAATTAAATAATATATTTAATTTCTGAATTAGTCAGAAATAGTAGAATTCACAAAATGGTGTGAATTGAATCATCTGTGATATTTAATTCAGCTTGGTATTGAATTTGAATAACGAATATATTATATAAACGATAGTTTGAACATAGAATTATATTATAATTAAAATCGAGCTCGAAATGGCGCTGCAGTTCGTAAATTGGCGATTCGAACTTTAACTGAATGTACAGGATTCATTTTAGGCCGGATTTCTGTGAAACAAGAAACGTGTGGAGCTGGTGGAGGATATCTTTCTAGTGGAAGAGAAAAATCGGGATTTCGTTGTGTAGATTTTGATTCACATCCAAATCAAATTTCAGAAAAGTCGCTGTGGAATTCCTTTATAATTTATAAAGGGATTATTTATATTTTAAAAAGGAATTTCAATATAAATCGAATATCGGGTTGACCCAGATTGAAATATCAAGTTCGAAATTCATATAGGAATATTCTAGAGTTGTATGGTATTCCACTGTGAATATATATACAATAATATTTATTTATAAATATTTAATTTAATTATTTTTAAATATATTTATATATTTAAAAGGGTTATTTAGGACTTTAAAAATAGCCACTTTTGCAAACGAAGTCGGAATTCGACGAAACCAGTTTCGTTGGGACCATAATGTCGAACTGAAGGTGCATGTCAATTTTCATGATTCACGGGTATCGTATATGATCATAAGAAATTTATTTCGATAAGAACACATAGCGAAAATAAATAAATGGAATATGCTAAGGGAATATTCCAATCCAAATGCTATAAATAACCCCAACATTTGTTAACCCTAAAAATCTATTTCTTCTGGTCAACTAAACTTGCGCCGTCGGGTTTTTCATGTTACAGTGAAAAGTTGATCTTTGAAAATTCATTTAAACTCAAACAAGAAAATTCTATAAACCAAACCATAAACATAATTTGATCCCTGAAGTCGTCCACTTCAATCTCGTATATGTTTTGAAGCACTCGAACTGTTTTTGGGTTCACTGGAATTGATCAGCGCTGGTCTAGGGTTCGTCGTTTCGGCAATTGGAAACATCAATGTGTGGTTTTGAGGGTGCAGTGTGATTCAGGAAGTCGAATGGAACCTGTGTACCAATTCTGGGAGGATCCGATTTTCATTTGTGGCGATGTACGTTAGGAGAGGGGTTCGGATTCCTGAAGCCGCGAGTACATGATGATGATCGAGTTCGATCAAACTAGAATGGGGACAGAGTGTTTTCGAAGAGGAATAGAGTGATGTTCTTCGTTTGAATTTTCGTAAGGGATTGGGAAAGAAGGTGGCAGGCAAGCGTTTGTTAATGGCTGAAATGGGAGGAGCGTGTTCTGTTCTTTGTCCAGGAAGAAGAAGTAGAAATGGCAGTGGGTCTTAAAGGGGAAATGGGCCAGTTTATAAAGAGTAAGGCCCGATATTTAATTCAATTAAGTTTAAAGTTAAAATAAAATGTGTATTAACGTATAAAATTCATAACTTGGTCATACGATATCAGATTGACGAACCGTAAGTTGCATTGGGATCGTAGGGACGAGGACTTCGCAATGAAACTGACTGGGAGTGGAGGGGAGCCAGTTTGAATTTATGGAAAAATAAACTGTTTGATTCAAATCAAATAACAGTTTATCGTTCTTTAACGATGAACTGCCAATGTAAGTAAATCTCACTAACTCTGAACAGTTATAATTTCATGTTATATTTTTAGAACTGTTAAATACTGGTTGATTGACTGTGTATTGACTGTTTGATTGAACTTCTAGTCAGTTAGTGAATTTCTATATTGATTCTGTTTAACAGAATATATCATATTGAACTGAAAGTGAAGTTGATTATATTGTGTAACATCTATGGATGCAGGGAAACAAGTTGGAGGGACCCAACTGGGTTCCTCAACATTTATTTTACTGTTTTTCATATATTGTGATATATGATGTGACATATAATCTATTGTCGATTATATGTGTTTGAACGATACCGATCATCGTGATTTGATATGTTGAATACCATAACATACTGAAATGTTGATAAGGGAATATTTTCAAAGTGATATTTGAAAATAAAATATTTATAAATGGAATATTTATAAATAAGAAATATTTATAAATTGGAATATTTATAAATAGGAGATATTTAGAAAAGGGAAATTATAAAATCAAAGAATAGATTTGAAAAGGAAATATTTGCAAACCATTTGCAAATAGAATAATAGAAAAGGAAATATTTGTAAATCATTTACAAATAGAATTAAAAAGGAAATATTTAGAAAATAAATAGAGTTATAAAAAGGAAATTTGTTTATAACCGAATAGGATGTTATAAAAAGGAAACCGTTATAAAAAGGAAAACATTACTAAAAAGGAAATCATTTGTAAAGTGAAGAACCGTTACTAAAAGTAAATCTTTATAAATGAATAGTTTATTCGAAAAGGAGTTAATCGAATTTAGTTATCCGAATAGAGTTAAATCGAATAAGTTATTCGAAGGGAGTTAAATCGAATATGGTATTCGAAAGTTAGTAAATAGAATTAGTTATTCGATGGAGTTAATCGATTAGATTTAAAATAAAGGAGTTAATCGAATATAGTTTATTCGAATAGAATCAATTGAGTTAATCGAATATTAGTGATTCGAATAAAGTAAAAGGAGTTATCGAATATTAGTTATTCGAATAAGAGTTAAATAGAGTTATCGAATATTAGTTATTCGAATAGAGTTAAAGGAGTTATCGACTAGACTTGAATCAAATAGAGTTAATCCAATATGTGGCCGCTGGATTTGCCGGGCGGTTCCGAGCAGTCTTACGCCACAAACCGGGTCTAACCTCGTGTCATTAACCGTTGCACCTACAATTCATTCCTTTGACCTCTCACATTAGACGTCCAATTGTGGCAGCTGGATTTGTCGGGCGGTCCCGGGCAGTCTTACGCCACAATTGAGCCTAACCTCGTGTCAAAGGTTTATTAGTAATCGTATTTCACCCATACCCAATTTTCATGTCATGTATATCCAATTAAACATATAATCATGTTTATAATATTGCGTTTTCCAAATTGTCACTAATTACATATTAATTAGCCTCAATTACAAATTTACAATTATAGGCAATTACATCAATTCCATGTAATTCATACCCAAATATGCCAATTTCACATATTATCCAATTATCCAAAATATCCAATAATATCCAATTTTCCATATTTCACATATTCCCATCGTTCCCACGTATTTGCATTCGCGCGTATTTTAACATAGGCTCGAAGGTAGCCTAGATCCAAAAATAAAAGGAATAGGGATAAGAAGAGAGAATCAAATCACGGAAAATTGGAATTAACACAACATCATGAAATAAAGGGGCATGTAAACTGGCATAGAGGCATAATGACAGATTCAACATGAATAAACTGATAAAGGTATGAACTTTACATAGAAACATAGGCATATGATGACATGAATCAAAAAGGTGAAGACTTGGATGAGATTTAAATTACATACATATGAATCCTCTTTACAACTTCATCCTGTTACTTTTAATCCCATTATATTGTGAAAATCACCGTACTCACCTTTCATGGTTAAAGAGTAGAATTATGCACTGAAACTGGTGTAGAAACGTTGCGGTGTTGCTGATTTATCTTCTTGAATTATTGTAGAAGCTCTAATCTTTAATTTGAGTTGAAGTTGAACACTTGAGATTTGATTTAGAGGCGGCGACTAGGGTTTAAGAGAGAATTTGACAGCATAATGGTGTCATAGATAATATTTATGAATTAGGGTTAGGTCTTAGGGTGTATATATAGGTGTAGGAAGTTATTTAGGCCTTAGGATTAACCCTAGAACTGATCTGGACCACTCAGATGTCATATCAGCCCTTAGGGCGAATCGGGCCATGGGTTGGCAGCCAAACACCCTGGATTGACCTCTAGTCGACCCAGCAAGGCTCGGGTCGACTCCAAAAATGGTGCGGTTCAGCTATTCCCCCTCCCGATTCGATGTTTTGAACTTTTTTTAAATATTTATTTATTTAGTTTTTATATATATCTATATATATATTTCTCTCATATGCATACAAACTTCATGGCTTAATAACTTCTTCATAATTAACCATTTTGACAATAAACCACTTTTTGAACTGCGTTCACACTAAGCCACTTTTTAGCCATTCCCCTAAAACAAAAATATGGCGCTGGCGGGGATCGAACTCTGTACCTCTTGTATGCAAGTCACACGTTCTAACCAAATGAGCTACTAAGTCTTTTGCTTACAAACCTTAGAACATTGCTAAACATCATTCTTTTCTCATTCCTATTTTTCAAATAAATTATTCTTTAATTTGTTATTTTAATATTCTCAGAAAATACGAGGTGTTACATTCTCCCCTACTTAAAGGATTTCGTCCTAGAAATCTTTAAGTCAAGAAGAACGTATCCTACCATCAAATCATCCGTCTATTCAACCATCAACCACTAGCAACCATGGTCCTTAAAAGATTTCTAATGCTTTTCATGTACATATGCATAGTGTGTGTATATGTCCGTATACTAATGCAAAATCAGGCGGTCCACTGATTCAGTCGACCTCCTTAATGCAAATAATGAAAGTGCCATGTATCCATCATGTATGCAAAGAACCCTATACATATCATTACTACATGTGTGCACAACCATTCATTTGAATGCAACATCCATATGATACACACATTCAACGTACATTCATTTTTCTAAATACATCCATTTATATGCAATATGAAAGTGACTGAGCCGATCTAGTGCCTAAAGTGTGTGTATATGCATCCACGAGCAACCACCAGCAAACACTTGCATCCACATGCATCCACCGTACATAACATGTCTCAAACACATGTCTCAATGATAGGACTACCCTATCTAAAGGTCAAAGATACTAGTGAGAGGACATACTAAAGATAGAACAAGTACAAGCTAAGCGATAAGGGAGAAATTAAAAGACTTACCCTCGAAAAGAAAAGGGTACAATGAACGCATCTTCTCTTCCGTCTCCCAAGTAGCGTCACTCTCATCATCTCCCCATTGCACTTTGACTAGCTTGACCTCCCGATTCCTCAACTTCTTAATCTCCGACCCAAGGATGCATGTAGGAGCTCGTCGAATCGTCGCATCATGCTAGATTTCCACCTCTCTAAGCAAGCTCTTCCAAAATTCGCTAGTAATGATAGGATCGTGATCGCTCACTATGCTAGAAGGAACACCGTGCAAACGAACTATCTCTCGAATGTATACTGAGGCTAACCATGGAGCAGTCCTCTTACTCTTCACGGGAATGAAATGGGAGCTCTTAGTAAGTCTGTCTATCGCGACCCAAATCCCCGTATTACCCTTCCTCGATCTTGGTAACCCATCAACAAAGTCCATCGAGACACTCTCCCACTTCCATTGTGGGACCTCCAATGGGTGAAGCAACCCACCGGGCTTCTTTTGCTCTGCTTTTACTTGTTGGCACACCAAGCATCTAGCGACAAACTCGGCCACATCCCTCTTCATACCGGCCCAAAAGTAAACTTGTCTCATGTCCATGCACATCTTGCCCCTGCCGGGATGAATGGTCATCTTCGAACGATGTGCATCATCAAGAATGGTCTTCCTCAAGTTCTCGTCTCGTGGTACACAAAGTCTTCCGTCCCTACGTAACCAACCCTTATCATCTCGGGTATACCTACTGAGATGGCTCGATGACTCGCCCTTTATGAGCTTCTCTACTAACTCAACCAACTGTGGGTCATCTCGCTGTGCCTCACCAATCCGTCACAAAAGCGTAGGTCTGACCTCTAAGGATGCTAGCAAACCGGGTACAAAGTCAACGGGAGGTCTAAAGTCAAACGTAGAGATAAACTCTAAGCTTCGCCGCTCAACAAACAACGGACTCAAGGATAACCTTTTCCTACTTAAGGGGTCTGCCACCACGTTACCCTTGCCAGGGGTATATGCTATCTCGAAATCGTAGCACGCTAAGAATTCCATCCACATTTGCTGCCTTAAGTTCAAGTCCTTCTGAGAGAACAAGTATTTTAGCGATTTGTGGTCTGTAAACAATTCTAATTTCTCGCCAAGAAGATAATGGCGCCAAGACTTAAGCGCGAAAATAATAGCAGCCAACTCTAGGTCATGTGTAGGGTAATTTTTCTCATGCACTCTCAACTGCCTTCCTCCATAGGCTATTATCCTCCCCTCTTGCATTAAGACTGCGCCTAGTCCTGTCCCACAAGCATCGGTATAAACGGTAAATGGCTTACTCCCATCTGGCAACACTAAGACTGGGGCTGTGGTCAAAGCTCTTTTTAAACATTGGAACGCATCATCACAATCTACGTCCCACGAGAAAACTAGGTTCTTCTTCGTCAAGCGTGTCAATGAGGCTGATATCTTTGCGAAGTCCTTAATAAACTTCCTATAGTAGCCAGCCAACCCCAAGAAACTCCTCACCTCGGTAGCATTTTTAGGGACCTTCCAATCTTGGATGGCCACCACCTTCGCGGGATCCACAGCTATCCCTTCTTTGGAAACCACGTGCCCTAAGAATCGCACTTCCTTCCTCCAAAAGTGACATTTAGAAAATTTAGCTTTAAGGTTATGAGCTCGAAGGATCTCCAACACTTCCCTAAGATGTAGGGCATGCTCTTCCTCGTTCTTAGAAAAGATCAAGATGTCATCCACCAAGACCACCACGAATTTATTAAGTTGCTCCCTAAACACCCTACTCAACAAGTCAACAAAGTATGCGGGGGCGTTTGTCAAACCGAAGGGCATCACAAGCCACTCATAGAAACCGTCCGGAGTCCTAAAGGCAGTCTTGTCTATGCTATCCTCAGCCACTCTCAACTGATGGAAACCAATGGCTAAGTCCAACTGCGAAAACACTGAGGCGCCAACTAACTGATCGAAGAGATCGTCAATCCTCGGCAGTGGGTGCCTATTCTTCTTAGTAAGCTTATTAAGTTCTCTATAGTCCACACAAAGTCTAAGGGACCCATCCGCCTTCGTGGCAAATACTACTGGAGCACCCCACTCCGATATACTATGTCTTATGAACCCCTTCTCAAGCAACTCCCCTACTTTCTTATTGAGTTCCCTCCTCTCATGAGGAGCCATGTGGCGTAATGGCAGAGATACGGGTTTTGCATTGTCTACAAGATAAATACGAAAGTCTATCTCACGTTTTGGGGGTAGACCCCTCACCTCATCGAAGACATCAACATATTCACGGACTATACGAACAGAATGTAAATCATCATTGGATGCGTCAAGTGACTCAAGATAACTAAGCATCACCGATCCTCTAGGGTCACAAGAAATATCAAGGGTCTTTCCACTACGAGTCAACAATTTTACTACCCTTCGTTCACAATCTAGGATGGCACCATCTCTGGCTAGCCAATCCATCCCTATAATCAACCCATGGCCCATGAAACCAAGCACAAAAGCATTACATTCAAAACTAACGCCTAAGATAGACAATCTCAAATCCCTACAAACCATGGATAAATGAGCCGACCCACCAATAGGATTTGAGACTATAATGGGATCCACAACGAGACTAGTATTTAAGTGCAGTGTTTCAACTAATGATGTAGAGATAAACGAATGTGATGCGCCAGAATCGAATAAAGTATGGACATGATGATCAAACAAGAAAATCAAACTTTCGACAGAATTTTTTCTACCTTCTTCCTGCCCCGGAGCCATGAGAGCATGAACCTGCCCTCCCGAAGTAGAACCTGCCCTCAGCCCTTGCTTCTTAGGACAGTCCATGACAGCATGACCTGGATCACCACAATGATAACAAGCGAACTTCTTCTTCCTCCTACAGTCTTTCTTCAAATGGCCGGGTATCCCACAGTTGTGACACTTCCTCTTTTCTTTACCACCTTTCTTTTGTTGTTGGGCTTTCTTTGGATCCTCCTTCTTATCTTGCGGCCTAAAAGTACTTACACCCTTCTCTTCTTCATGCATGTATGCCATATCAACAAGCTTTTCATATGTAGCCCCCATTGGAATGTGGGACATAGTCAAACTGTGAAGCGGTTCATTTAGGCCCTTTGCAAACCTCAAGGCCTTCTTATGAGGCGTATTCACCAACTCTAGCCCAAATCTCGCCAATTTATTAAATTCGGTCACATACTCCTTTACGGTCAAGTTTTTCTGCTTCAATGCCAAGAACCTCTCCATGTACATACTCTCCTCAGCTTGAGAAAGGAATTTCAACTCAAACCTTCCCCTAAAATCTTCCCACGTCTCTACAGCACGCTCTCCATTAGTAACCTTCCACCAAAACGAAGCTTCATCCTTCATCCACCAAGCAACCAATTGGATCTTCTTACAATCGTCCAAATCAAAAATGCCAAACAGATCCTCCACTTCTTTCAACCAATTTCTAGCTTCAACGAATGTTTCAGACCCACTAAAAGGTTTTCCACCCATCGAACGAAAGTCTTTACATATCTTGGAGAAAGCATCTCCATGCGGAGGAATGACTGGAGCTGGGGGAGGAGGAGGAGGAACATCGGCCGGACCCACGACAGCTGCCCTAGCCTTGAGATATTGACGAAACCAACCAGGTACATGAACACCCTCTGGTATCTCAAATGCTCCAGACATGCTGAAAAGAAAAAGAAAGAGTTTCAAAACAAGGGAAGCGAAAGAGAGATGTATGGCTTGCGGGGATTATGCTCTTTAAAGTAAACTTTCCTTGAAAATAGCTTCTTTAAAACAAGTTTTTGAAAATACTTTCTATGAAAATAATACTTTAGAAAACGCTTTTCAAAACTTTTTATTTGTTCTTGTAACCATAGCTCTGATACCACGTGTAACACCCCCCGGCCATTAATGTCACTCACAAAGGGAATGCATTAATGTCATGAAGCGTTATAGTAGTATAGAATAGATAAATTACAAGAATAAATAAATAAAACACAGCGGAAGATAAAACTTATTTCATAGCATCATAACTTCAAAACAAGCTTACATAAGTAGTCTCCAAAAACCATTACAACAGGATCAATTGTCTTTTCCAAAAACTTCAAAGTACATAAAGAAGCAAATACTTAAATAACATAAATGCATAAATCCCCACTAAGCATAAGCAAAGCCATAAAGATGAGAGAGTCCAAAGCGATACATCTACTCTTTTCAAGCAATTGAAAGAAATCAGCACTAAGCTGTAGTATTCCCTCCTTGCAAACCTGAAGGGGGAGGAAAGGAAAGAAAAGAGGTGGAAACAAAACGGGTCAGACATAAAGTCTGGCGAGTCCAGTAATTTTAACAAATAATAGGTAAGGTAAATGATCAAGACATAAATAGGCATCATGATATGGCTGTAACATAGATAAGGTAGATAAAAAGGATGGACAAGATGATTCCATTCCTAAGTACTAAGACAATCCTACACTTTGGCTAAGCGAACAACCCTCCAAGTACTAACCCCGAAGACCGAAGTCAACATCAGACTAACACCCAACGGACCATCCAACTCAACCAACATGTATTTCGTTACACCGCACTTTTGCTAAGTTACACCACATTACTTAATTACACCGCACATCTACTAGTCACTATTTACTAAAGGTTGATCTCTTCCCACTAACTGTACCCACATGACAAACTTGGTATTTACTTGTACCTAGCTGCTATCGTAGGTGACGGCTTGCTCCTACCACCGCTAAGGTACCCTTACCCTACCCATTCGATCGGCTCCCTAAACCCCGAAGGCACCCGTGCTGGCCCCACAGTGCGGTGTATCACTCCCCAAAATGGCAACCCCGATACCAACATAAAATGCACGGCCATACCTACACGATGCAACAACGTCTTACCTACCAGCCCGGATCCATGCATGCACATGAACCCGTTGGACTCGCGTTTCCACCGCTATTCATGTTTTTACCTCTTACATTCAAGTCCAGTAAGCGTGCCCTAACCCCGGCCTAGTACCGGGCCCAATTAGATACTCAAACGTGTTACTGGTTGGAACGGGTCCCTCATCCGACACAAGCCTCCCACCTATGCTTGGTCCCCACTAGGTTTTTCTCCCACTTAACCATTTTAATTTAAATGTCCATGTCTTACACATGCTATGGTTAAGTCCATACTTACATGTCATAATTTACATGTCTTATCTTATACTGGTTAAGTCCATATTTACATGTCATAATTTACATGTCACCCCACTTAACCCTCTAACCATACCCATGTCTTATTATGGTTAGTATTCCTTAATTCATTCCTTATGACGAACGGTGCATGACCTCCCACATTAGACCGAACACTTTGTGGCCGCTGGATTTGCCGGGCGGTTCCGGGCAGTCTTACGCCACGAACCGGGTCTAACCTCGTGTCATTAACCGTTGCGCCTACAATTCATTCCTTTGACCTCTCACATTAGACATCCAATTGTGGCAGCTCGATTTGTCGGGCGGTTCCGGGCAGTCTTACGCCACAATTGCGCCTAACCTCGTGTCAAAGGTTAATTAATAATCGTATTTCACCCATACCCAATTTTCATGTCATGTATATCCAATTAAACATATAATCATGTTTATAATATTGCCTATTCCAAATTGTAACTAATTACATATTAATTAGCCTCAATTACAAATTTACAATTATAGGCAATTTCATCAATTCCATGTAATTCATACCCAAATATGCCAATTTCACATATTATCCAATTATCCAAAATATCCAATAATATCCAATTTTCCATATTTCACATATTCCCATCATTCCCACATATTTGCATTCACGCGTATTTTTAACATGGGCTCGAAGGTAGCCTAGATCCAAAAATAAAAGGAATAGGGATAAGAAGAGAGAATCAAATCACGGAAAATTGGAATTAACATAACATCATGAAATAAAGGGGCATGTAAACTGGCATAGAGGCATAATGACAGATTCAACATGAATAAACTGATAAAGTTATGAACTTTACATAGAAACATAGGCATATGATGACATGAATAAAAAAAGTGAAGACTTGAATGAAATTTAAATTACATACATACATATGAATCCTCTTTACAACTTCATCATGTTACTTTTAATCCCATTATATTGTGAAAATCACCGTACTCACCTTTCGTGGTTAAAGAATAGAATTATGCACTGAAACTGGTGTAGAAACGTTGCGGTGTTGCTGATTTATCTTCTTGAATTATTGTAGAAGCTCTAATCTTTAATTTGAGTTGAAGTTGAACACTTGAGATTTGATTTAGAGACGGTGGCTAGGGTTTAAGAGAGAATTTGACAGCATAATGGTGTCATAGATAATATTTATGAATTAGGGTTAGGTCTTAGGGTGTATATATAGGTGTAGGAAGTTATATAGGCTTTAGGATTAACCCTAGAACTGATCTGGACCACTCAGATGCCATATCAGCCCTTAGGGCGAATCGGGCCACGGGTTGGCAGCCAAACACCCTGGATTGACCTCTAGTCGACCTAGTGGGGCTCGGGTTGACTCCAAAAATGGTGTGGTTCGGCTATTCCCCCTCCCGATTCGTTGTTTTGAACTTTTTTTGAATATTTGTTTATTTAATTTATATATATATATATATTTCCCTCATATGCATACAAACTTCATGGCTTAATAACTTCTTCATAATTAACCATTCTCACGCTAAACCACTTTTTGAACTGCGTTCACACTAAGCCACTTTTTAGCCATTCCCCTAAAACAAAAATATGGCGCTGGTGGGGATCGAACTCTGTACCTCTTATATGCAAGTCACATGTTCTAACCAAATGAGCTACTATGTCTTTTGCTTACAAACCTTAGAACAATGCTAAACATCATTCTTTTCTCATTCCTCTTTTTCAAATAAATTATTCTTTAATTTGTTATTTTAATATTCTCAGAAAATACGAGGTGTTACAGATATCTACTTGTATTTAGACACTATTATAATATCAGAAAAGATATTGATTTCGAAAATGTTTTGGGTTATCGTAAGGTAAAAACCGTCCGTGTTTATGTGTGGATTTGGTCTTATGATTATCCTTTTCTTTCGAAAGGATCTTGACTTTAAAATCAAGTTGTGTGATACCCTTAATACAATGTGAGTTTTCTTCTCACTCTGGTTCACCAGACTGACCCGGTGTTTTGTAATGCTCGGGTTAGATCGGGTTGTACAGGTGTAGGTTATAAGATGCTGAGAATTTCAGAAGACGAGATAGCGATTGTATCTAGTATTTATTCTGCTGTGTGATTATATATGAGGACAGGTTATTATCACTGTCCAGATGTGTGAAGTACTATGATACTGGAAGTATTTTTTTAAAGCTCTCAGTAAAAGATTTATTCTATATTATATTTTATTCTGCTGCGATGTGAGACTCTGTGTTGTGTGGGTTCTTCTTCTTCTTCTATTCTAATATTTCTTTCTTTCTTATCTCACCCTCTAATTTCTTTCTAACAACTATCCAGTGTTTGGAAGGTCGGCATGAGATATGGTAAAGGTATTTATGTCAATTTTTTGGGCCGAAAATCCTTGGGTCGTTACAAAATTAGGCTGACCCGAGCACAAATAAAAAGACAAAAACACTTGGATCAGAACTAAAATATTCTCATATCATTCAAATCAAAACCATGTAATAATACAAGTGTTACAACGTCTGAGATGCTTACGGCAATTCACACCTCATATCCAATGTGTTAGTGAGTGCAATAACTTAAGAGATGTTCGGGAATTTCCATCTCATATGGATTTGTTAGACTAGATATTATGTAATACAATACACTATTATAATAGTGTCTATGGTTAAATATACTATTGAAAATAGTGTAAGTGGGATTACATTTCTTCCCTTACGTTGTTTATAAACATTGTAGTCTATACAGTACTGTAGAACTACTGTAAAATGGTGGCATCAGGGAGCACTCAATAGGTACAATATCAAATAAAAATCGTAGGTGGTTCGATCAGGATAATATGACAAGGCACACGAGACAATACCTAGGGTAGGAATCTACCAGATGCACTCAAAGACTAGTGGTAATGCATAGCCGCAGCCGCAGCCGCCGCCTACCTCGAAACAACACTTCCAAATTAAAGGATGCACAACAAATCAATCAAAACAAAGAACTGCAGTATTATACGAAGAAGTGTTGCCAATAGGGGTAGCTAACCCTACTTGGTCACGGTATAGCTCCCGATTTAGTCATTTTAATTATGACCCAATTGTCAAGTGTATCAATCATCGTTTTCTTATTTCATTGGTGTTAGCCAAACCAACCTACTTCATTATAGATTCTCTACCATGTGTATAGTTGTTAAAGTGGTTTTCGATATTAGTAGAGAGTATGAAAATATTCGATCTCGGACTCTTTATCAACCAAACGTTTATATTTTTCACATCACTTGGATCTTTACATTTCAAGATGGTTCATACTTCATATCGAAATATCAATTTTTGCTTTAAAACCATTTCATATTTGAAATAGAGTATATTTTCTTATTAAAATTTCTATTCAACCCAAACTAAAACATTGAAACAATTCCAAATTTTAGAACAATATGAATAGTTAAAATAGTTGAATTTGTTTATATATTAAAATAGTCTAAATATATTTGAAATAGTTTGAAAATAAATAGTTAACATATAAAAGACTCTTATATATGAATAGTTTGAATTTAAAAATAGGATTTATCAAAATAGTTGATTTCTAATGTAGTTTCTTAAAATAGTTAATAAATATAAGTTAAAATAAAATAGTTTACAATTTAGAAAAATAGTTTATATAATGAGTTAAAATACTATAGTTTGATTTAGAATTGTCTCTTTTAATTCTAAATAAACCTGAAGTCATATTCCAATTTCAAATCAATTCGGTTCAATTCCAATCTTTCAGTTCGAATCAACTTTCATTTTCAATTCAAATAGTTAAAGTTTACAATTAGAATTCTCATTTTTGAATAATTTCAATTTATAACAAATCATCAGTTCACAATTCATATATCACTTTAAATCGCTGTTAATTTAAAGTAAATTTCAACCTTAGATAAAATAATTTTCAATTTCGATGGATTCAATTTATACTCAATTTCATTTTTAACTTCACTTTACGACATTAATAATTTCCTTTAGATTTTATATTTCAAAATCCAAAGTTCAAGTTCAAAGGAAATCAACTTATAATACATCATTTATATTGTCTTTAAAACAATAGTTGAAGATGCAAGGTTAAAAAAAAATTAGTTAACCAACTAGTGTCCGTATATAATTGCGACGACCCGAAAACCCTCACCTTTCGAACCGACCACAAGCCACACAGGTCCGATCCAAAAGTTAGACATCCTCGGACTGATATGAGAATACAACACATCGGAACAGAATACAAGAGAACATTTCATTGCTATTACAACAATTGTACATCAGAGTACAAGAATATCAGAGAACAAATAATTGATACACAAGGGAAAAATATTAGAGAAATAAATTACAATATAGCGGAATAGTGAATACATAAATACAAACAACCGAAAAACAAAAACTAACACAGTGGAAGACTACAAAATAATCCACAGTATAACTCCAGCCATAATCCAGGATCCTGTTAAAAAATATCTGCAAAACCCAAACTACTAGCTTTCCTGTGGAAAATAGGGGAACCCAGAGTTTAGGTGGGAAACAATAAACTTTGAGTCAGTTATGAGACTGGTGTGAGAACTAAAACAGTTATCTAAGACTTTCTTTTGAAGTTGGGTAAATCACGGGACCATGCCATATGACACGGAATGGGTTTCCTACACATGAATACCAGAAAATAAAACTCGCAATGCTTTTTGAAAAATGAAGCTATTATAAGACTTAGGTCCCATCACATAATGCAAGCGCAAGCCGGAGGATCAAGTTTTACCTTATAATAGCCAAACATGCTTGATACACAAAATTTCTCTTTTAATATTATCAGTGCATAGTGTGGAAAAGAATTTCGAAAATAAATGTATCAATCATAGACAGCATAATACCCCATCCAATTATGTCGCCATATAGATTTACAACTAAAACCATAAGACTCGTATTGGAAATTGGATTCCATCATGAACTAAGGCAAAGGATCTTCCTTATCCAAACTTCGGAACATCTCTAGCAAAATGTTCCGAGGAAAATAACATGTATCCCTTGGAGCAGCAGAGACGGTCCACCTATTCTCGTGGAAAAGTCAATTGCCTAAACACAACGTTTAACGGTCCTATCGGACCTACTTTCTATCAGTACGTCGGCCATCTTCCGAGGGACCTCGATTCCAACATCCACATAAGTAAATTTCCTGAGCTCCATACCACGACATCACTTCTAGATAGAAGGAAATGTGCATCCTCTCTGCTCATAACGGGGAGTGAAACTTGCCAAAGTCACGTTTCAACACAAAGCTATGCTATATCAGCCATGCTTTGATCATCATCCACAAAGCTCTACTTTTCAACAAAAACTTTGATCAGTGCATCTTAGCATGCCACATTGTCAATTCATACCATACAACTTGTGTCTATTGATATATAACCTCTAAGCTCATACGTCTCAGAGAAGGGCGTTAAGCTAAGAGAATAAATTCCCCGCCACCAAATAGATATATATTTAGCAAAGATCAATTAATACAACATAAAATGCAATGTCAGACACACAATCCATTTGCAAGTTCGTTCTAGGTCTGAATGAAAACGAAGGCACCTTATTCCTCGTCCCATATATCCAATAAAAGATAGAGGTCCTTGCACATCCGGTCAGTCTCCAAGTACGTCTGGGCGACCACCACTTATTACCTCGTTTTCGGTGTATGGCCTAATCAAGACATCATTAATAGCCCATACGATGTAAGATCTCTGGTCTTCAACCACCGTCTTCAATATCTTCTGTGACGACCCGAACTTCCCCGTGAAGGAAAGAACAGATTGCTTTGAGAACAAGACGAATCAGAACACAAACAGAAGAACATTTCATTGTTTATTACAACAATTCCATCAGAATACAAAAATATACGGAGTATGAATAAATATTATACATCAGAAAAATATCAGAGATTCAATTCACATTACATAGCAGCGGAAAATAATACATAAACACAACTGAAAGAGATAAAAGGATACAGAGCTTTCCGAATATCATTCCAACCGTAAACCAGGATCCTGTGAATATAAATCTGCAAAACCAAAACTACTAGCTGCACATGTGGAAAATAGGGGGCACCCAGAGTTTAGGTTAAAATAATAAACTCCTGGTCAGTCATGTGACTGGTGTGAGAACTAAAACAGTTATTTAAAACTTTACTTTAAAAGAGAGTAATTCAAGGGACCACGCCATATAACACGGAACGGGTTTCCTCCCAAGAATACTAGTGCATAGAATAAACAGCGCAATGCTTTTTGGAAAAATGAACTATTATAAGACCCAGGTCCCATCACACAATGCAACGCAAGCCGGAGGATAGGGTTTTACCTTATAATAGCCAAACATGCTTGGTACAACTAAAAACAAATCATTTTGATACTATTATAGTCTAAAGTGTACAAAACAACTTCAAATATAAATGTATCAATCATAGGCACATGGGTACCATCTATCATGTCGCCAATACTAGGCTCTACAATCAAAACCGAAATGTCACGTATTGGAAATAGGATTTCCGTCATGAGTCGTGGCCAGAGATGGCTCCTCACTGATTCGAGACACTCTAGCAAATGCCTCAGGACTACAAACTCTAGGTAACCTGGGATCTTTAGGGCTGGTCCTCCGCTACGTTTGAGGATTGGTTATTCCTGAACACACGTTTCACGGTCCTATCGGACCTATATCCATCGGCTCCGAAGAGACCGATATATCCGAGGCGCATCGCAATCCAATAACCATATAGGTAAAATAACAACGATGTCAGGGCGAGTAAAACGCTGACACCACCCATAGCTAGAAAGAAACGTCGTGCAGTCCCTGCAGTCACGATCCATTTTTAACTCATACCGAGGTGTGAGGCTCGCGAATTAACGTCATACACAAAGCTACGCTGTATTAAAGCCGTGCTTTGATAATCAACCACAGGACTCTGCTTTTCAACAAAAGCCTTGATCACTACATCTCAGCATGCCACACAAGCAATTCATGCCATGCGACTAATATCTATCGATATATAACCTCTGAGCTCGTACGTCTCAGAGAAGGGCGTTAAGCAAGAGAATAAATTCTCCGCTGCCAAACAGATATATATTTAATAGAAATCAATCAGCATAGAATAAAATCCAATGTCAGATACACAATCCATTTATAAGTCCGTTCTGGGTCTGAACGAAACCGGAGGCACCTTATTCCTCCCTTATATGTCCAATACAGGGGAGAGGTCCTTGCATATCCATCGATCTCCAAGTACGTCTGGACGATCACCACTTATTACCTCGGCTTGGTTGTACAGCCCAATCAAGACATTAGTACTCATCCAAATGATGTGAAGACCTCCGGTCTTCAACCACCGTCTTCATCGTCGACATATCGTCGAATCAGTTATTCAGAATGGGTATAAACCCGGCCTTTCCGAATAACTCGCATGTATAATAAACAAGTGCTATAAAAACACAACATACGCCTCATTCCAATTCTGAATATTCTTTTATTCAAATATCCATATACTTTGGGAAAGGTTCCCATTAATTTTATCAAAGATCAATTCTTTAAAATTTATTCTTTAATCTTCCTTTGGATATCATTTCAAACTGTATTCTGTCTTTAACTGGGTTAAAGAACTAATGTCACTGAAAACACAGTTCACAATAAACCCAAATCATATTCCATTCCATCAGCCTCTAACCGTAAATTAGCAAGTGAACAATCCCCTAAGTATTAACCCCAAAGGCCGAAACCAACATCAGATCAATACCCAGGAAACCATTCAACTTAACTAATCTCCAGTTAGTTTCTGATTCTCTTAACTCCAGTGTTAATCGGGTTAAAGAACGAATGTCGTTGAAAACACAATTCACAACAAACCCAAAATCCAATCAGTCTCTAACCGTAAATTAGTAAAAGAACAATTCCCTAAGTATTAACCCTGAAGGCCGAAACCAACATCAGATCAATACTCAGGAAACCATTCAACCTAACTAACCTCCAGTCAGTTTCTAATTTTCTTAACTACATTCGGTTCAATATCAAATTCTGAAACCAACAAATATTGTATTGGAATAACGATATATATATCTTCCAAATTCCTCCACAATATCCGTATAATCACGAAATCCAATATCGAAATATTCTAAAGATAATTTCGATTCAAATCCATTCCAATTCATATATTGGAAATCCTGGTTATTTTAAAAACTATTTCAAATCCAATTTATTTATTTTAAAAATATTGGATTTATTATTCTATTTCAAAACTAGTTCATTTTGATAAAAATATATTTTTATCTTTTCAAATATGGAATTTTTCGTCCCAATTCTTTCTAAATCATTAATTATGATTTTACACAAATTATTGATATTTTTAATAATTTTATCAAGCCCCGTACAGTCGATTTCCATAAACGGCCATCGAACTGCACTTACAACGACCTTTTCAAAATTTGATTTGGACATAATTCCAAATCTAACTGTTATATTTTTCATTAGAAAGCTCTTTTCGATACGAACCCAACGGTTCCGGTTTTAGGAGAATCCGACGGTCGGATCTCCCGTAATGTCCGTTCGAAGTCAATGGTCGAAATTCGCGAACTGCCGCAGCGCGGCGCCTTCTATTCGGGCCATTATATATATATATATATATATATATATATATATATTATATTTTGTCGATTTCCTTTTAAAACGTATTTTATAAATCATTTTAAATTTGTTTTCAAAACAGTTTCAATTTCATATTCATTTCCAAATCAAAATCGAATTTTCCATTATAAATTCGTTTTAAATTCATTACAAATTGATTTCAATTCAATTTTAATTTCAATTCAATTTCAATTTGTTTTGAATTCATTTTAAATCGATTTCAATTCAATTTCAGTTTCAATTTCAATTCAATTTCAATTCGTTTTGAATTCACTTTAAATCGATTTCAATTCAATTTCAATTCAATTTCAATTCGTTTTGAATTCACTTTAAATCGATTTCAATTCAATTTCAATTTTAATTTTGAATATTCTATATCACTTCAATATTTTCAAAACATCAGATTTTGAAATCACTTTTCGATATTCATTATAAAATGAATAAAATCGACCAAATTCCCGTTCGTGTTAAAATGGCGTTTAACTACTTAACACGGCTTCACATTCCAATATTCACTGAATATCATTTTAAAATATTCGTTAATTCTGAACTGGAATCAGACTATATCAATTACCATATAATTTCAGTTATATGGATTTTATCCAATACATGTATACCACAATGACGATAAACGATCATTAAAATTCAAACAACATCCAGAGTGCATTCTACAACCGTATAAGCATTAAAATAAATATTCAATGCTCATACAGCCTGTCAATCAATCGATCGACATACAGCTATTTATTGGGACTAGTGTATGTCATATATCATCCCAATACCCGTGTAGGGTTTCAATCAACAAATAACGAATTTTATTTGTGCAGTTAGGCGATGTGTAAAATTTATCCCCCCAATCAATATTAGCAAAGGTGTGTATATAAAAAAATCGTCCGATTTGTTTATAAATATTTATTTTATTCATATACACGTTAAAAGTTATATTTTTAACTATAAAATATTTTTAACCATAAAATATTTTATTCCATTCCACATCACACAATCAATTTTTACAACACAATCAAACAAAAAAACAAGTTGTCCATAGTCTGTGGACGACGGGTGTCGGGTGCTGCTAAGCACCGTCTGCATCCTAGTATATATTTTAACTAGAAAATAAAATAAAGTGAGAAGTTCTCACTTTTGGGTTCCACCCCGTCATTCTTTGATTCTGAACGGTTTTGATTTGCCCAAAATTCCAATGCGATCTTTTCCCGCTGTTGACAGTAAAAATCGGATTTTTAATATGATGTTTATTTTAAAAAACCACATTTTTATAATGGCACTTCATATATAAAAATCATATATTTTTACAACGCTTCTTCCTATATAAAAATTATATTTTTATCTCTACTTCTTATATAAAGATCGAATTTTTATTTGGCTTCATATATTTAAAAATTATATTTTTACAATGCTACTCCTATTATAAAAAAAATCATATTTTTATAATGCTAAAAATTATATTTTTATAACGTTATGATATATATAAAAATCACATTTTTATACTGTTCGTATCTAAATACAAATATTATCATGCTAACACAAATGTAAAAATCAAATTTTTATCACAAAAAAAAATCCTTATGATTCATATGATAAAAATTTAATCTTTCTATTTTGAAAAATCTAAACATTCCATATATATAATAAAAAAAATCTCATCTTTTTAAATATAAAAATCGTATCTATATATTTTCAAAAATATTTTCTTTGTTGTTTTTTTTTCAAAAAAATCAAAACTTCATTGTTCTTTATATAAAATCAGAACTTCATTGTTGTTTATATAAAATCAAAACTTCATTGTTGTTTATATAAAATCAAAAATTCATTGTTGTTTATATAAAATCAAAACTTCATTGTTTATTTATATAAAATTAAAACTTCATTGTTTATTTAATAAAAACCCTCAATTTTTATTTTTAGACATTTCATAAAAAATTTTTACATAAATAAGTTAAGAGAAAAAAGAAAAGAATAAAGTAAAAAAAAACTTACTGTTTAAATCGGAAGAGGGAGGGGCTGCTGCTCCTTCGTCGGAGGGGCGGAGGATAGTCAGAGGTGATGGGAACTAACGGCGGCGGCGGGTTTTTTTTATGGGGGCTATTGCTTTGAGGGGGGGGCACGGTTTTATCAGAGAGGAGGGGGGAAACGGAGAAGGGGAGGGGGATGAGGGGAGGGCGACGATCGCCAGAGGGGCGGCGCCTCAGGCGCAGTGAGGGCGCCAGCTCCGTCGCCTTCCATATTTTTTTAATTTTCTTTTTTTTCGTTTTAGATCTGAGAGAGAGGAGGGAAATAGGAGAGAGAGAAAGCTAAGGTTGACTATATATTAATATATATTTTTTAATTATTTTAAATTTCAAAAAAGGTAACTTTAAAATTTGAACTCCAAATCGAACCCGCCGATTGTCGCCCCTAGCTAATTATCCCCATTCTGAACACAATGGGATATGTTTCGCAAGCCAATTCGGCTATTACGATCAGTTTTCGTCAAAATCAAAATATAAGTCTATATATTGAATTTGAACGCACATTTCAATTTACCGGGGCCATATAGGACTCTAAGAATTCTCGAAAAATATTTTCTAGCTTCGTATTGGGGATACGATCCTAACAAAACTAAGTTCGTCAAATTTGGAGACTGTTTGGAAAAGGGCCATTTTCTGGTCGATCCAAATTGACTAAAACTGTCAAAACACGTTTTCCTTTGCCACGCTCACATATTAATCCAAACAATTATGAATTTTGGAATCTAGCAATAACTTGACATCCTGGATCCAACAAAAGTGGTTTCGTCAAAAACGGAGGTCGTTTGCAAAATTTCCATTTTTAAGGGCCAAAATTCCATAGTGACTATTCTGAATTTTCAACTAGGCATAACTTTTTATTCCCACTATGAAATTTTGATTTTTCGGATTCGTTAGAAAGATATTTTCAATTAGATTCTAATATTTCTGGTTTCACTAAAATCCGGTTTATTTTGAATCATGTACATTCATTTGAAATTTGAAATCGAATTTTCGAACTACCGCGCCATTTCCAATTCCTTTCATAATTAAAATAAATTATTATATTCTAACGTCGATTCAAATAAATATATACGTTCTAATTCTATTCAAAATAAATTTCCTGTCATTATTATTTAAAATAATTCATTTTAAATGTTCGAAATTCATTAAAATTGCCAAAATAAATTTTTTAATTTGGTTCGGATTTTCCGGGTTGTTACAATCTCCCCCACTTAAAATCTTTTCGTCCTAAAAAAGGAACGGAGCTGAAAGTTGTTTTATGAACCAACTTGTAACGACCCAGAAAATCTAAACCAATTTAAAAAATTTAAATTGCCTAAAATAATGGATTTTAAATATTTAAAATAAATATTTTAAATAATAGCAATGAAAACGGAGTTTGAATCGACAATTGAAAACGAATATAATTAATTTTAATTATAAACAAGGCATGAAATGGCGCTGCAGTTTCAAAAATTGAATTCAAAATTTGTCGGACTGTACCAGGTGCAAAACAAAACGGATTTTAGTGAAACCAAAAATATTTAAATCTATTAGTGAATACCTTTCTAACGAATCTGAAAAATCGTATTTTCATTGCGGAAAGCAAAAGTTATATCCAAATGAATTTTCAGAAAGGTCGCTATGGAATTTATATAGCCCGTGAAATTGGCCATTTTGCATACGACCTCGGAATTCGACGAAACCACTTTTGTTGGATCCGGGATGTAAAGTTATTGCTAGGTTTCAAATTTCATAATTTTTGAAGCTAGTATGTGAGCGTGGCAAAGGAAAATGTGTTTTGGTCAATTATAGTTAAATTGGATCGACCAGAAATGGGCCTTTTTGCAAACGGTCTCAGAATTCGATGAAACTAGTTTTGTTGGGACCGTATCGTCAAAACATAGCTAGATTTATTTTTCTGGAATTTTTCGAATCAGTTTGTGGCCCGGGCAAATTGAAATGCACGTTCAAATCAAATATTGAATGTTTTATATTTTAATTTGAAGGAAAACTGATTGAAACAGTCGAATGGGCCTACGGAACCTATCCCATTGTGTTTAGAATGAGGGTAAAACGCTGGAGACGACAGTCGTTGGGTCTGGATTGGGGTTCGTGAGGGAAAGAGGGTATTTTACAGGTTTAAAAATATATAAAATAATAAAAAAATTCTATTGGTCCACCTCATTCTCTCAGCCCCGACCTTCTTCCTCGAAACCCCAGAACGCACGATGGAAAGAGCTCGAAACTTCCCAGCCAATTTTCTCCTTCCACGCTCGATAAAACCCCATCGTCCTTTGGAAGTTTTTGTAGAGAATTTTGCAAGATTCACATCCACACTTGGATTCGATTTTTTCACTGAGTATATCGAGAGATCCAGGGCGCTGAAGTCACGTCGTTCGCACCCGAATCCTGGTCGAGATCCGCCACCGAGTTCAACGGTGTTCGGCGCAATGATGAGGCCCTCCAAGCTTGTCGATGTGGCGTAGGCTGATCTGCATATCGTGCTTCGGATCGAGAGAGAAATCGAAACCTAGTTTCGAACAGTTTTCTGAGTGAAACAAGAGACAGTGGACTCGTGTGGACGTCTTCTACATTTTAGAAGAGACCGCACCTTTTTCTGAGCCTTCTGCTATTTTTGGTGGAGTGGAACCCAATGTGAGATTTCTAATTTATAAACGATATGGAAAATGACGATGTATAAATTATATAGTCGATGCATGAGTTATATAAGCGTTGTACACCTCTTGTATAAGCGTTGTGTAAGTTGTACGTTCGATGTATAAGTTATCCACAAACCATGGACGATATTTATTGATTGTGATTGGTGTGAAAATTGATTGATAGCGAATGGTTGTTTGGGATTGTTTGTGGTTGATATTGATTGATTGTGGTTGAAAAATACCCATTTGTGGTTGAGAAATATTTGGTTGAAACCACATAGGATTAGTTTGTGGAAATAAAATAAATATATACATGCCGCCTGCGTGCGAACTAGATGCATGATCCCCATTGTCAAAAACCGCGAGGTTTTAAGGTAGAGCGAGGAGGAGCCGTACTGGGGACGATCCCGGTTTTAACTACCCTGCCGTTATGCTGTCGAAATTTTGAATAATATTCATGTGTTTGAATTATTTTCATTTGCTGAAACTATATTTATTCATTGAATAGAAAACCTTCATGTGTTGAATTGATATTCATTCGTTGATTAAAAATTCATGTGTTGAATGGTATTCGTGTTTTAAATATAAAAATCACATTTTTATCTATATATAGAAACTATAGAAAACCTTCATGTGTTGAATCGATATTCATTCGTTGATTTGAAATTCATGTGTTGAATGGTATTCGTGTTTTAAATATAAAAATCACCTTTTATCGACTATATGGACTATGTAAAATAATCTCGTTTTAGAAGAAATTGTTTTATAATAAAAATCCTATTTTTATCACCTATATAAACTATATAAAAAAATAATAGTGTTTTGAAATAATTTGTTTTACAATAAAAATCACATTTGTATTATATACATGAATTGTAGAAAATGTGAAGTGTTAAAAATAGCAACTCGTTCAAATAAATATGCATGAGTTGAAATATTCATTAATTAGCTAATGATATGATTTTTGCCTATGCATGCAACATTAGAATGAATGGTGTTTTTAAACCAAATGGAATCGAATGTGAAGTTGAACGGAAAATGATAAGTGATAAGAATTGTATATATGTACATGCATATTTATTGAACAGGTTATAGCAAAGGGGCTAGAGAAGAGGAATAAAATTTTGCGCCCGACAAATAGGTACACATTTACTGTTTTGTTTGGGTGATGATTTTATGAGCCTGTTGGCTAGCCACTTGGCTTTTTCTTTTTCTTTTTGACATGAGACGCCCATGTGGCTATTTGGGAATTTTCCCAGCCCCTCCCGTACAAAGGAGGTTATGGCGAATTTTTCCGAAATTTAAAGGCGTTAGTGAAATATTTGAAGTGAAAACGATATAGGAATTTTTGAATGAACTATATTTATATAAATATATAAATATAAATAAAATTAAAACGAAACGTGGCCGTGCAGTTCGTGTTTTGAAACCGTGATTTCAAACAACTAGTGCGGGAAATCCGACCATTGGATTTTCCCGAAACCGCAACCGTTGGGTTCGCCTTGGAAATATCTTTCCAACGGCACCAACTTTGTAAAAATCCAACGGTTGGATTGTCTGGAATGTTTAATTCAGATCTGAAGAAAAACAGCACCACGGCCGCGTTATGGCCCGAAGCGTCGTTTTAAATAAATTGGCTATTTTAAAATAAATAAAAATAGCGATAAATCGTTATAAAATATCATAAACGATATGGAATGGAAATAAACTGAATTTGCTCGATTTATGTGGTATTTGATGGTTGAATGTGTTTGGTGTGAAAATTACATTAAAGAACAAAATTGGTGTTGTCGAATGATGTAACCATTGAAATAAATTGATTTGAAATTCTAAATATACGTGAATTATTTGAAATGGCCGAGTTAATTTTCATTTCAAATAATTGACCGGCGATTGAAAGTCGAAGATGAAGACGGTGGTCGAAGACCGGAGATCTTCACCTCGTTTGGATGGTAACCGAGGTCCTGATTGGGAGGCATCCCGAAATATGGATAATGAGTGGTGATCGTCCAGACGTACGTGGTGATCGATGGGTTTGCGAGGTATTTAGTGCCTCCGGTTTCGTTCAGACCCAGAACGGACTTGCAAATGGACTGTGTGTCTGACATTGGATTTTATTCTGTGTTGATTGATCTCTGTTAAATATACATCTGTTTGGCGGTGGAGAATTTATTCTTTTGCTTAACGCCCTTCTCTGAGACGCACGAGCTCAGAGGTTGTATATCGGTGGACATCAGTCGCATGGCATGAATTGCTAGTGTGGCATGCCTAAGTGGCAAATGATCAGGGCTTCTGTTGAAAAGCAAAGTCTTGTGGTGATGATCAAAGCACCGCCTGTGTGGCGTTGCTTTGTGTATAACGTAAAATCGCGAGCCTCACACCCCGGTATGAACCAGAAACGGGAGAAGGACCTCAGGGAGGGCATGCGTTTCTTTCTAGCTAGGGTGGTGTCAGTGACCTACCAGCCCTGACATTTATATACTTTTCACCTGTGTGGTTGTTGCTGTTGCGAGGCGCCTCAGTTAGATCGGACGATCCAGGTCCGATGGAGCCATTCGTTGGTTCATTTACACCCCAAAGGGTGGGGAAACGCAGTGTTCAGAAATTTTAATCCACATCGGTGGACCAGCCCTGACGATCCAAAGGCTTGACTGAGTACTTGCCTGAGACACGGGCTAGAGCGTCTCGAATTCGGTAAGGACTATCTTTTGCTTTAGTTCAGGCCGGAAATCCAATTTCCAAATACGACATCGTGCGACTTTGATTGTATACCTATTTATGGCGACATAGTGGCATGGGATGCTCATGTCGTCTATGATTGATAGTTATGATTCAAATTGCTTTTGAAACATATAAACACTAGTAATAATATCAAATGCTTTTGCTTTATTCGTATCAATCATATTTTGGCCATTATAAGGTAAAACTCTATCCTCCGGTTTGCGTTGCATTGTGTGATGGGAACTGAGTCTTATAATGGTTTCATTTTTGTAAAAAGCATAGCGATGTTTTAAAGAAAGATTTGTTTTAAAGCACTGGCAATCCAATGGAGTAAACCCGTTCCACGAAAGTGGCGTGGTCCTGTGATTAGCCATATTATATATGTGTTGAGTAGATTTCTCATACCAGTCCCATGACTGACTCGTAGTTTGTTTCACTTTCAAACTCGGGTGCCCCTTTTTCTACACGGGCAGCCTTGTATTCAGGTTTAGCTGGTTCTTTCTGGATAGCTGGAGCTGAAGATGGATTCTATCATTTATCTCTTTTTATGCTGTTCAGCTCCTATTGTACATATTATGTTTGTTTTCCACTGTAGACATTTATGTATAGCTGAACTGTATTTTTACTAAGTATGATCCTGTATACTGTGTAACTCTGATGATACTTTTACCCAGTATATTCTATTGTTCATTATCTGGTGTATTTATTTAATTTTGTTATGCTATTATCTGTTTCTGTGTTATATTCCACGGATTACCCTTGCCACCGTCAGAACGGGGTTTGGGGTCGTCTCACAACTCAACTTTCATTATTTCCATTATGGCTTAAATTCTTCAACTTTTCAGTTTCTAAGAACTTTTCAAATTTTTCAAAAATTTGGCAAACACCCTAAATTTTCGAAAAATTTCGCCATAACCTCCCCTATACGAGAGCACCGGGAAAATACCGAAATTGCCATACAGGCCTCTCCAATCCAAAAAGAAAAGGAAACAGCCAAGCGGCTAGCCAATCGGCTCATAAAATCATCCAAACCCAAGAAATTAGTAAACATGTACCTACTTGTCGGGAAAACAATTTTATTCTTCTGCTCTAGCCTTTTTGCAATGACCTGTTCAATGGATACACATGTATATGCATGCAATTTCAAACAATTTTCAATACAGTTCAATATTTGATACAATTTGGTTATGTGTATCGTTCTTTCACATAATGGTTTTATTATATAACAAATAATCATACAACACAACCATCAATCAATTAGTTGGTTAACGTTTCAAATTCATAATTTTGATACATATACAGAAAATCATGTTTTTGATGCCAATTCACACAATAGCCCTATCTAGTTTTTGGTTCTCACACCAGGCAATTGGAAATATATAGACATCCCACTTTCGAAACCCGAACATAAATATTGGTGATGGAGCTCCATCATCAAAATCATCTCCGAGCGACTAGAGTGTAATTCTATATCTATCCAGTATACTAAAACTTCGAATATACGTTTACAAGGCGTATATGCAAAATCTTTATTTATTGGATTGTCCAAATTCAATACAAATAAAATATTCAAATACGCTGAATAAGGTTTAAATTTTCAAAACAAAAATTGTTTTCCATTTTTAAAATATACTCTTCACACTCGTTCTAGGATACTACTGATCCCATCTCTAACGAGTCATTCTCATTGGATATTACTAATCTAATCTCTGATGAATTCTTTCGTATGGTTCTAATGTGCCTTGTTCTCGAGCTCTGTAAACCAAAGCTCTGATACCAAAATGTGACGACCCGAACTTCCCCGTGAAGGAAAGAATGGATTGCTTTGAGAACAAGACGAATCAGAACACAAACAGAAGAACATTTCATTGTTTATTACAACAATTCCATCAGAATACAAGAATATACAGAGTATGAATAAATATTATACATCAGAAAAATATCAGAGATTCAATTTACATTACATAGCAACGAAAAATAATACATAAACACAACTGAAAGAGATAAATGGATATAGAGCTTTCCAAATATCATTCCAGCCATAAACCAGGATCCTATGAATATAAATCTGCAAAACCAAAACTACTAGCTGCCCATGTGGAAAATAGGGGCCACCCAGAGTTTAGGTTAAAACAATAAACTCCAGGTCAGTAATGTGACTGGTGTGAGAACTGAAACAGTTATTAATCTTTATTTTAAAGTCCTTATCACGCTGTTCATAATAAAAATATATATTTTTATTGCTTCATTCCAATAAATAAAAATCACATTTTTATTTCTACTTCATATATTTTTACCACGCTTCCTTCTATATAATAATCATATTTTTATATTTCTACTTCGTATATAAAGATCGAATTTTTATCGCTACTTCATATATGTAAATTATATTTTTAACCCGCTACCTTTAAAATAAAAATCACATTTTTATATCAAAGTTATTTCAACAAAAATCATATTTTATTTTCATCCCATTCTCATAAAAATCACATTTTTATAACGATGTTCATATTAATAAAAATCGAATCTTTATTTTGTCCCTATCAATATAAAAATCGTATTTTTATATTCTCTACTATATAAAAAAATCATATTTCTATAATCTCTACTATATAAAAATCATATTTTTATATCGCTACTTCATATAAAAAGATTATATTTTTATGTAAACAAAGGTTATATATTTTTTTCTTCTTGTTATTCATCTAAATAAAAATCAAATCTTTGTTTATAAAAATCACGTCTTTGCAAATATAAAAATCAAATCTTATCTAAAGTAAAAATCAAATCTTTGTTTATAAAAATCGCGTCTTTGCAAATATAAAAATCAAATCTTTTTTTAAAGTAAAAATCAAAGCTTTATCATGAATCAATGGTATTATATATAAAAAAAGATATAAGGCCTGAAAAAATGATTTTTAATCACCTAGTTAACTAGTTCATCACTCAAAAGAAAGTAAAAATAATAATGAGGAAAGCTTACAGTTCAAAGAGGAAGGAAGAGGGGGGTTTCGGCATCGAGGTGGCGGCCTAGGGAGGTGGCGGCGTTGGTGAGAGAGGGTGGCTCAACGTCGGCTGGTGTGGGATTGGGGGCTCACGGTTTTAGGGGTAGGGCGTTGGGGTTGCGCAGCCGTTCAGGGGGGTCGAGGTTGAGGGCGCCGGCCATGGGAAGCTCGGCGGTGGTGGCGGCGGGGTTCCCGTGGGGGCGACGGATCTGGAGCCTCGCGTTTATTTATTTTTATTTTTATTTTCTTTGACCTAAATCAATTTGAATGATTTGGTAGGGGGTGGGGGTTGACTGAGGAGTAAAAAGGGGGAGGGAGTTTAATTTTATATTTATTTTATATTATATTTAATTCCTAAATATGTGCTTTCGCATACGAACTCAAAACCGGACCCAACGACTGTCGTCCCTAACGTAATACCCCCATTCCGAACACAATGGGATATTCCTCGTAACCCAATTCGGCTGTTACAGTCAGTTTTTCTCTAAATTAAAATATAAATCAATTTATATTCAATTTGAAAATACATTTCAATTTACCGGGGCCACATATGGACTCTAAAAATTCCAGAAAAATTATTTCTAGCTTTGTATTAACGATACGGTCCTAACAAAACTAATTTCGTCAAATTTGAAGACCGTTTGAAAAATGGCCATTTTTTGGTCGATCGAAATTGACTGAAACTGTCAAAACACGTTTTACTTCACCACGCTCACATATTGATTCAGAAAATTACGAATTTTGGAATCTAGCAATAACTTGACATCCTGGATCCAACAAAAGTGATTTCGTCGAAAACAGAGGTTGTTTGCAAAATTTCCCTTTTTAAGGGCCAGAATTCCATAGCGACTATTCTGAATTTTCAACTGGGCATAACTTTTTATCGCCGCTATGAAATTTCAATTTTTCGAATTCGTTGGAAAGATATTCTCAAATAGATTCTAATACTTTTGGTTTCGCTAAAATCAGGTTTATTTTGAATCCTGTACATTCATTTGAAATTTGAAATCGAATTTTCGAACTACCGCGCCATTTTCAATTCCTTTTATATTTAAAAATAAATATTTATATTCTAATGTCGATTCAAATAAATATATACGTTCTAATTCTATTCAAAATAAATTTCTCGTCGTTATTATAAAATTCATTTTAAATATTCAAAATTCACTAAAATTGCCAAAATAAAAATTTTAAATTGGCTCGGATTTCCGGGTTATTACAATCTCCCCCACTTAAAACTTTTCATCCCCGAAAAGGAACGAACCTGAAAGTTGTTTTACAAATCAACTCAACTTTCATTATTTTCATTATGGCTTAAGTTCTTCAACTTTTCAGTTTCTAAAAACTTTTCAAATTTTTCAAAAATTTGGCTAACACCCTAAATTTTCGAGAAATTGCGCCATAACCTCCCCCGCACCGGGAGCTTCGGGATATTTCAAATAGCCTCCCATGGCCCTCACCATTCCAAAAAGAAAAAGAAGCAGCCAATCGGCTCATAAAATCATCAAAAACCCAAGAAATACAATAAACATGTACCTATTTGTCGGGCAAACAATTTTATTCCTCTTCTCTAGCCTCCTTGCTATGACCTGTTCAATGTAAGTACATGTACAAGCATGCAAATGCGATAAATTTTCAATACAATTCACTTTTTGGTTCAATTTGACTAAAGGTTCAACATTTAATTAATCAAACAATAATCAAACAACACAACCAGCAATCAATTAGTTGATTCTCATTTCAAATTCATAACTTTTATATATAGTCCAAAAAATAGATTTTTGATGCCAAATCACAACAATAAGCCCTATCTAATTTTGGTTCTCACACCAGTCAATTGGAAATATATAGAAATCCCACTTTCGAAACTCGAACACTAATGCTGATGATGTCTAGACTATCATCAGAATCGTCTCCGGGCGACTAGAGTGTGATTCTATATCTATCCAGTATATTAAAACTTCAAATACACGCGGATCAGACGCATACGCAAAATCTTTATATACTTGATTGTCCAAATCAATACAAATAAATATTCAAATACGAATAATTGAATTTAATTTTTCGTAATAAATTTTGTTTTCAATTTAAAAATATACTCTTCACACTCGTTCTAAGATACTGCAGATCCCATCTCTAACGAGTCATTCTCATTGGATATTACTAATCCAATCTCTGATGAATTCTTTCGTTCGGTTCTAATGTGCCTTGTTCTCCGAGCTCTGTAAACCAAAGCTCTGATACCAAGCTATTACGACTCGAAATCCCCCTTACGGGAAATCACCGATTGTACTGAGGACAAGACGAATCGGAACACAAACAGAAGAACATTTCATTGTTAATTACAACAATTCCATCAGAATACTAGAATATTACAGAGTATGAATAAATATTACATAGAAAATATCAGAGGTTTAAATTACATTACTGCAGCGGAAAAATAATACAATACACAACTGAAAGAGAAAAACGGATACATAGCTTTCTGGATATCGTTCCAGCTGTAAATCAGGATCCTGTGAATATTAATCTGCAAAACCAAAACTACTAGCTGCCCGTGCGGAAAATAGGAGCACCTATAGTTTAGGTTAAAACAATAAACTCCAAGTCAGTCATGTAACTGGTGTGAGAACTAAAACAATTATTTAAAACTTTACTTTAAATCAGATATATCAAGGGACCACGCCATATAACACGGAACGGGTTTCCTCCCAAGAATACCAGTGCATATAACAAAACAGCGCAATGCTTTTTGGAAAAATGAAGCTATTATAAGACCCAGGTCCCATCACACAATGCAACACAAGCCGGAGGATAGAGTTTTACCTTATAATAGCCAAAGAATGCTTGATACGCTAAATTTCATCTTTTATTACTATAAGTGTATAGTGTCAAAACAATTTCAATCATAAATATCAATCATAGACGACATGAGTACCATATATCATGTCGCCATACTAGTTCTACAATTAAAACCGCAAAGTCACGTATTGGGAGTTGGGTTTCCATCTATGAACCGAGGCAAAAGATAGTCCTCACCGAATTCGAGAAGCTCTAGTCCGTGTCTTAGGTTACAGCCGCAACTGCACCTAGGAGCCACAGGGCCGGTCCACACGTAGAGGATTAAACTTAAACCCTGAACAATATGTCTCCCCACCCTATGGGGCGTAAATGAGCCAAATGACTCCATCGGCTCCACACAATCACCGATATATCTGAGGCGCCTCGCAATCCAACAACCACACAGGTGAAAATAATATAAATGTCGGGGCTGGTAGGTCACTGACACCACCTCTAACTAGAAAGAGACGCATGTTCTCCCTGGATCCTCTCCCATTTCTGGTTCATACCGGGGTGTGAGGCTCGCGAATTAACGCCATACACAAAGCTATGCCACACAGGCCGTGCTTTGATCATCAACCACAAGACTTTGCTTTTCAACAAAAGCCTTGATCATTTACCACTTAGGCATGCCACACAGTCAATTCACTCCATGCAATTGATATCCACCAATATATAACCTCTAAGCTCGTACGTCTCAGAAAAGGGCGTTAAGAAAGAGAATAAATTCTCCGCCGCCAAACAGATATATATTTAATAGAAATCAATCACACGGAATAAAATCCAATGTCAGACACACAGTCCATTTACAAGTTCGTTCTGGGTCTAAACGAAACCGGAGGCACCTTGTACCTCGCATATCCATTGATCTCCAAGTACGTCTGGATGATCACCAACTGATTCCCTCCTCTTGGGTGTACAACCCAATCAAGATCATCAGTAATCACCCAAACGATGTGAAGACCTCCGGTCTTCGACCACCGTCTTCATCCTCGACACATCGTCGAATCAGTTATTCAGAATGGGATAAACCCGGTCTTTTTGAATAACTCGCGTATATAATAAACAAGTGTTACACAAACACAACATACGCCTCATTCCAATTCAGAATATTCTTTTGTTCAAATATTCTTATACTTTGGGAAAGGTTCCCATTAATTTTATCAAAGATAAATTCTTTAAATTTATTCTTTAATCTTCTTTTGAATATCAATTCAAATTAGTCGGGATTAGCGAACCACACCGAAGTAATCATTTATTTTATTTCCCAATCCCAACCTATTCATCCCATGAAGTAAAACTGGTAATACTTCATATCTAACACCACGGTGTTATCGGTAAATTCAATAACTATTTCATGTTAAAATCTAATTAAAGATTTAATTATCGCCTGGAGAAAAACTGGTGATACTCCATTCTCGATCATTTCAATCTAATTAAAGATTCATTAAAACTCCACTTAGTTTTAATCTTCCCAAAAATCATATCAATGATTGTTTAACTTGGGAAACCATATCCTGTCTTTAACTGGGTTAAAGAACCAATGTCCTTTAAAACACGGTTCACGATAAACCCAAAATCACATTCAAATTCAATTCCAATTAAATATCATTTAATTGGTATACTTCATTAAATCTAAATAAAAATATTTAATCTTTTTCTCAACTAGGTTTAAGAACAGTGTTAATGAAGACACCATTCACGACAAACCCAAATCCCATTTGATATTAAATACAAGGCTCTGAATAGAAAATATATCGGCTTATATTCAATATCAAATTCTACGACCAACAAATATCGTATTGGAAATAACGATATAAATATATCTTTCAAATTTCCATAACAATATCTGGATAATCACGAAATCCAACATCGAAATATTCCAAAGACAATTTCGATTCAAATCCATTCCAATTCAATTATTGGAAATTCTGGTTATTTTCAAAACCATTTCAAATCCAATTTATTTATTTTAAAAATAAATGGAATTATAATTCTAGTTCAAAACTAGTTCATTTCGATAAAAATCTATTTTAATCTTTTCAAATATGGAATTTTTCATCCCAATTCTTTCTAAATCATTTCTTATCATTTTACACAAATTATTACTATTTTTAATAATTTTATCAAGGCCCGTACAGTCGATTTCCATCAACGGCCATCGAACTGCACTTACAACGACCTTTTCGAAATTTGATTTGGACATAATTCCAAATCCAACCCTTAGATTTCAAATCTCTAATATTCGTTAGAAAGCTCTTTTCGATACGAACCCAACGGTTCTGGTTTTAGGAGAATCTGACGGTCGGATCTCCCGTAATGTCCATTCAAAGTCAATGGTCGAAATTCGCGAACTGCCGCAGCGCGGCGCGTTCTATTCAGGCCATTATATATATAATATATATATTATATATATTTCGTCGATTACCTTTTAAAACGTATTTTATAAATCGTTTTAAATTCGTTTTCGAAACGATTTCAACTTCATATTCAATTTCGAATCAAAATTGAATATTCCATATCATCGATATAAAAATGATAATATTTTCAAAACATTATATTTTGAAATTAATTCCTTTTCTATAATCATTAAAAAAATGAATATAATCGATATAAATATCGTTCGCGTCCAAATGGCGCATACCTAACCAACACGGCTTAATATATTTCAATAACTTCGTTATTCTATTCAACAAATGAATATTTACTTCAACCCATGAATATATATTTTTATTCAACACATGAATTTTTTTTATTCTATTCAACACATGAATTTTTATTCTATTCAACACATGAATATATAATTTTATTCAACACATGAATTTTTATTCTATTCAACACATGAATTTTTATTCTATTCAACACACGAATATATATTTTTATTCAACACATGAATATATATTTCTATTCAACACATAAATTTATATTTCTATTCAACACATGAATTTTATTTTATAATATTCCTTATTTTCCCAATTGGAATGAGGCTCAATCAATTACCATATAATGTTAATTATATGGATTCCCTACAACACATGTATATAATAGCAACGATAAATCATCAACCATCATCCAGAGTGCACCACACAACTTCGTAAGCATTAAATATCAATAATTAACGCTTACACAGTCTGTCAACCCATCGATTGACATATAACTAAACAATCGGGATTAGTGTACGTCAAATGTCATCCCAATACCCGTGTGGGGTTTCAAATCAACAAACATAGATTTTTATTTGTGCAGTTGGGCGATGTGTAAAATTTATCGTCCCAATCAATATCAGTCAAATCGGTGTACATAAACAAATCGTTCGATTTGTAAATGAATATTTATTTTATATACACGTTAAAAATTATATTTTTAACTAAAAAATATTTATTCAATCCATATCACACAATCAATTTTCACAACACATCAATTAATCAAACAAGCCATCCATGGTCTGTGGACGACGGGTGTCGGGTACTGCTAAGAACCGTCTGCATCCTAGTATATATTTCAAACTAGAAATCAAAATAAAGGTGAGGAGTTCTCACCTTTGGGTTCCACTCCGCCATTTTTACTTCTGAACATCTGAACCGTTTGGATTTGTTTGAAATTCCAATGCAGTCCTTATCGCGCTGTTCATAATAAAAATTATATTTTTATTGCTTCATTCCAATAAATACAAATCACATTTTTATTTCTACTTCATATATTTTTACCACGCTTCCTTCTATATAAAAATTATATTTTTATATTTCTACTTCATATATAAAGATCGAATTTTTATCGCTACTTCATATATATATATTATATTTTTAAACCGCTACCTTTAAAATAAAAATCACATTTTTATATCAAAGTTATTTCAACAAAAATCATATTTTTATTTTCATCCCATTCACATAAAAATCACATTTTTATAACGATGTTCATATTAATAAAAATCGAATCTTTATCTTGTCCCTATCTGTATAAAAATCGTATTTTTATATTCTCTACTATATAAAAAATCATATTTCTATAATCTCTACTATATAAAAATCATATTTTTATATCGCTACTTCATATAAAAAGATTATATTTTTATGTAAACAAAGGTTATATATTTTTTTCTTCTTGTTATTCATCTAAATAAAAATCAAATCTTTGTTTATAAAAATCACGTCTTTGCAAATATAAAAATCAAATCTTTTCTAAAGTAAAAATCAAATCTTTGTTTATAAAAATCGCGTCTTTGCAAATATAAAAATCAAATCTTTTTTTAAAGTAAAAATCAAAGCATTATCATGAATCAATGGTATTATATATAAAAAAAATATAAGGCCTGAAAAAACGTTTTTTAATCACCTAGTTAACTAGTTCATCACTCAAAAGAAAGTAAAAATAATAATGAGGAAAGCTTACAGTTCAAAGAGGGAGGAAGAGGGGGGTTTCGGCATCGAGGTGGCAACCTAGGGAGGTGGCGGCGCTGGTGGGAGAGGGTGGCTCAACGTCGGCTGGTGTGGGATTGGGGGCTCACGGTTTTAGGGGTAGGGCGTTGGGGTTGCGGAGCCGTTCAGGGGGGGTCGAGGTTGAGGGCGCCGGCCATGGGAAGCTCGGCGATGGTGGCGGTGGGGTTCCCGTGGGGGCGACGGGTCTGGAGCCTCGCATTTTTTTTATTTTTTTATTTTTTTCTTTGACCTAAATCGATTTGAACGATTTGGTAGGGGGGTTAACTAAGGAGTAAAAAGGGGGGGAGTTTAATTTTATATTTATATTATATTATATTTAATTCCTAAATATGTGCTTTCGCATACGAACTCAAAACCGGACCCAACGACTGTCGTCCCTAACGTAATACCCAAATTCCGAACACAATGGGATATGCCCCGTAACCCAATTTGGCTGTTACGATCAGTTTTTCTCTAAATTAAAATATAAATCAATTTATATTCAATTTGAAAGTACATTTCAATTTACCGGGGACACTTATGGACTCTAAAAATTCCAGAAAAATTATTTCTAACTTTGTATTGACGATACAGTCCTAACAATACTAATTTCATCAAATTTGAAGACCGTTTGAAAAATGGCCATTTTCTGGTCGATCGAAATTGACTGAAATTGTCAAAACACGTTTTACTTCGCCACGCTCACATATTTATTCAGAAAATTACGAATTTTGGAATCTAGCAATAACTTGACATCCCGGATCCAACAAAAGTGGTTTCGTTGAAAATAGAGGTCGTTTGCAAAATTTCCCTTTTAAGGGCCAGAATTCCATAGCGACTATTCTGAATTTTCAACTGGGCATAACTTTTTATCCCCGCTATGAAATTTCAATTTTTCGGATTCGTTGGAAAGATATTCTCAAATAGATTCTAATATTTTTGGTTTCGCTAAAATCCGGTTTATTTTGAATCATGTACATTCGTTTGAAATTTGAAATCGAATTTTCGAACTACCGCGCCATTTTCAATTCCTTTTAGATTTAAAAATAAATATTTATATTCTAACATCGATTCAAATAAATATATACGTTCTAATTCTATTTAAAATAAATTTCTCGTCGTTATTATTTAAAATAATTCATTTTAAATATTCAAAATTCACTAAAATTGCCAAAATAAAATTTTTAAATTGGCTCGGATTTCCGGGTTATTACATAGGGTTTTACCTTATAATAGCCAAACATGCTTGGTACGTCTAAAAACAATTCATTTTGATACTATTATAGTGTAAAGTGTACAAAACAACTTCAAATATAAATGTATCAATCATAGGCGACATGGGTACCGTCTATCATGTCGCCAATACTAGGCTCTACAATCAAAACTGAAATGTCACGTATTGGAAATAGGATTTCTGTCATGAGTCGAGGCCAGGGATTGCTCCTCACGGATTCGAGACACTCTAGCAAAAGCCTCGGGACTACACACTCTGGGTAACCCTTGGATCTTCAGGGCCGGTCCTCCGTTACGTTTGAGGATTGGTTATTCCTGAACACACGTTTCCCGGTCCTATCGGATCTATATCCATTAGCACCGAAGAGACCGATATATCTGAGGCGCCTCACAATCCAACAACCACATAGGTAAAATAACAACAATGTCAGGGCGAGTAAAACGCTGACACCACCCATAGCTACAAAGAAACGTCGTGCACTCCCTGTAGTCACGATCCCGTTATTGACTCATACCGAGGTGTGAGGCTAGCGAATTAATGCCATACACAAAGCTACGCTGTATTAAAGCCGTGCTTTGATCATCAACCACAAGACTCTGCTTTTCAACAAAAGCCTTGATCACTGCATCTCAGCATGCCACACAGGCAATTCATGCCATGCGACTGATATCTATCAATATATAACCTCTGAGCTCGTACGTCTCAGAGAAGGGCATTAAGCAAGAGAATAAATTCTCCACCACCAAATAGATATATATTTAATAGAAATCAATCAGCACATAATAAAATCCAATGTCAGACACACAATCCATTTAAAAGTCCGTTCTGGGTCTGAACGAAACTGGAGGCACCTTATTCCTCCCCCATATGTCCAATACAGTGGAGAGGTCCTTACATATCCATCGATCTCCAAGTATGTCTGGACGATCACCACTTATTACTTCGGCTTGGGTATACAGCCCAATCAAGACATCAGTAATCATCCAAATGATGAGAAGACCTTCGGTCTTCAACAACTGTCTTCATCGTCGACATATCGTCGAATCAGTTATTCAGAATGGGTATAAACCCGGCCTTTCCGAATAACTCGTGTATATAATAAACGAGTGCTATAAAAACACAACATACGCCTCATTCCAATTATGAATATTCTTTTATTCAAATATTCATATACTTTGAGAAAGGTTTCCATTAACATTATCAAAGATAAATTCTTTAAAATTTATTCTTTAATCTTCCTTTGGATATCATTTCAAACCGTATTCTGTCTTTAACTTGGTTAAAGAACTAATGTCACTGAAAACATAGTTCATGATAAACCCAAATCATATTCCATTCCATCAACCTTTAACCGTAAATTAGCAAGTGAACAATTCCCTAAGTATTAACCCCAAAGGCCGAAACAAACATCAGATCAATACCCAGGAAACCATTCAACTTAACTAATCTCCAGTTAGTTTTTGATTCTCTTAACTCAATTGTTAATCGGGTTAAAGAACGAATGTCGTTGAAAACATAGTTCACAACAAACCCGAAATCCAACCAGTCTCTAACCGTAAATTAGTAAGAGAACAATTCCCTAAGTATTAACCCCGAAAGCCGAAACCAACATCAGATCAATACCCAAGAAACCATTCAACCTAACTAACCTCCAGTCAGTTTCTAATTTTCTTAACTACATTCGGTTCAAGAACAGTATTATTAAAGATACCATTCACGACAAACCCAGAATCCAATTTGATATTAAATACAAGGCTTTGAATAGAAAATATATCGGCTTATTTTCAATATCAAATTCTGAAACCAACAAATATTGTACTGGAATAACGATATATATCTTCCAAATTCCTCCACAATATCCGTATAATCACGAAATTTAATATCGAAATATTCTGAAGATAATTTCGATTCAAATCCATTCCAATTCATATGTAACAACCCAAATTTTAATAACATGTTAAAACCATAAATCAAGGCAGAATTAATTTTTAAAATAATAATCAATGGAAATGGGTTGCGCCATTGCGTTCGTGTCAAAATTCTACTTGGAAACAAGTCCGAGTTTTCGAAAAACGGATTCCGTATGAGAGAGATATGACCCTCCGTAGTTTCAAGGATTTTCCGAATCGAAAAACAGCTCGAATTCGAATTCGAAATTCGAATTCAAACCCCAGCGCAGACTGGGCGGGAATTTTCCCGCCTAGGACCAGGTCGACCTAGGGGTCGACACTATGGTCGACCTCCCAGGGCCCAGGTCGACCCTATGGTCGACGTGGTGCTGAAACTCAGTTTTGAGCCTGGGTTCATTTCTGGTCTCGTTTTCAGTCTAGATTCGTCCGCCTAATCCTAAATAAACAGCCCCCTAGCCCCATTCTCTTTACACCATTTTATTCTCTCCTTATGCTACCTCTGGAATAATTGAAATAAATAAATTAAAATAAAACACGAAGACTATTTCTTGAAGACTACGGCTAGGAATTGCATATTGGGGACTTTCTGCTACAATCAAATCGAGATTCAACGATTCAACAATTCAACGACTAGTTTCTAGATCTCAATTTCTTAGTCCACGATCTGTAAGTTCTAGTTACTTTGAGATTTAAACTTTTTAATTATAATTTGGACATGAGATAAAGTGAAACTGGACTTAAGTATGATAATCTATTCACATCTATTCTAGTTTCCATCTTGGATCTTAACATTTGGGAATATTGCTATGAAATCAGTTTGGACCTATTCATGTTGTAAATCAAACTCTTTCATGTCCATAACATTATCATGCCTGTGATGTTGAATTAGTCTATTATTTACAAGTTTGGGACTATCACCTTATGCCATGAATATCACCTTATTATGCTAGATTTGAAATCCTATTGTTTTCTATATGCCAGTGATGTTGTAACCAATTATCTCAAGTTATGTCATGCTAGTCTTGTAATCCCTTTTATCACTTTATGCTCGTCCTTTTTTCCTATCATAGTTTTGATGTTATTCCCTTTATTTCTGGATTTGGATTTTCTTGTAATTTAGATCGATTCACGTTTACATGCGATGGGAGTACGATTTGGGTAGATTAGGCAAAACATGAATTGGTTATGAACATGAATCGTGAACTTGATAATAGGCATAAGTTGAAACATGAAACTTGACATGAAACTCGCCATGAAACTCGCCATGAAACTCGCCATGAAACTTGACACGAACTTGACATGAAACTTGAACATGGACATGAAACTAGAATGAACATGAAAATGGCCAACTCGAGCTTGGGTTGAGTTTGCAGTGTAATTCTGCCCGGAACCGCCCGGAAAATCCAGTGACTGCAAACAATAGGATCCAATGTGGGTAGTTGGTCATATCGCGCTTGAAACCCAAGGTCAGACTGAGTTGTGGTGTAAATCTGCCCGGAACCGCCCGACATATCCAGTGACCACAACAACAGGTCTGATGTGAGAGGTTGAGGTGCATTAATGAATTAATGCCACATGACAGGGTTAAGTCATGAACATGAAAGACAACACTTAACCAATTTGACACATGATTAGTGGGGTTAAGTCATGAAATTGAAAGACAACACTTAACCAACTTGACATGCTAGACTGATAAGGGTTAAGTCACGAATTTAAATGACAACATTTAACCTGTTGGACGGAAACCCTAGTTACGCGGTCCATTTCAGCAGTAACCCACTTAGATGTATCATGGTACCCTGGAACTAGGCAGGGTGGGGGCACGATTACTTGGCTGATTGTAAGCGACCAGAACGATGGCTGAGTTGGTGCGCCAGTTTAGGTTCAGGCGGACTATGGTCATGCACGTAGTCCGGAGTTGAAAAAGCAGGCATTGGGCATCAGTAGGTTTACACTATGCGTGCTTGATTCGTGTCGGTGGTTGGCACCCTAGGGCTTGATACACCCTATGGTGGACCTAGCACAGGTGACTACATTCATGATAGGGCCGTATGACACAGACACACGACGAGCTAGAACTTGTAGGGAGCCGATCGATTAGTGGATCGTTCTGTTGGACCTAGTTATGGGTCATTTCATGATATTGGGCCAAGGGATCATTTCATGGTTAATATATGACATGGGTTTGGGATACTAGTACAGTTGGTGCAGCGAATCTTGAACATGCGATGCTATACTTGATTTATACTTGAATTATCATGTTATCTTAGTCTATCTTGCCCATCTTGACAGCATCCTTATGTTTACTTTCAGTTTATACATGTTATGTTACCTTTACCTATTTTTATGCTGAAAGTCACTAGGACATACCAGTCTTTATGACTGGCCCGGTTTCTTTTGCCTCTTTGGCTTTCGTTCCCCCCCAGGTTCTCAAGGAGGAAACTCTAGCACTTAGCTTGGATTTCTCTTGCTTTCGGTTCAGCTCATGTACGGTTTGATCTTGAGCTCTGCTATGGCTGCATTTCTGCTATCTTGGGGAATTATGTTATATTTGCTGTTTTAAGCTTTTATGCTTCTTTATTTATGCAAGATAGAATTTGTTGTAATGGAAATTGATGACTTTGGCTATTTGGTACTTTGGATGAAAAAGGCTTTGACTATTTTGGAAGTAATGAAATTTATCTTTTGATTCTTCCGCTATTTCATTTATGTCTGTCTTGTAATATTTCTGTGATTGTTTACCTCGATAACGCTACTCCAAAACTTGTGCATTCCCTTTGTGAGTGACCCTAGCGGAGGTGGGGTGTTACACTTGGTATCAGAGCAGAAGGTTACCAGACTGGGCAAAAGTTTTTAAAAAAACTTCTAAAACTATTTTCAAAACCGTTTACAAAAAAGTATTTTTCAAGAAAAGTCTTGTTTTATTTAAAGGCTTTTCCCCAAAAGCCATTAGCACTATCCTTTGTTTCCTCATTTTGAATCTCTTCTTTTTCATTTCAGCATGTCTGGGAATCTTAACCTTCCAGAGGGTGTGCCAATACCTGGCTGGTTCAGGAGGTACTTAGAGGCTAGGGACAACGATGCAGGCCCAGCAGATATTCCTCCTCCAGCTGCAGCGGTTCCCCCTCCTCCTCCTCCTCCTCGTGCAAATGTTTTCTCAAAGATCTGTAGAGATTTTAGGGCCATGGGTGGAAAGGATTTCAAGGGAACTGAATCATTTGTAGAAGCGAGGAACTGGCTCAAAGGAACTGAAGATCTGTTCGTTATCTTCGAGGTGGACGATAGGCAGAAGGTACAGTTGGCAGTATGGTTGATCAAAGACGAAGCTTCCTTTTGGTGGGAAGTCACTAACGCTGAGAGGCCGGTTGAAACATGGATGGATTTCAGAATAAGTTTCGAGATGAAATTCCTCTCACAAGCTGAACGAAGTTTACAGCTAGAAAAGTTCTTATCTCTTAAGTAAGGAAGTATGACGGTCAAGGAGTACGTCAATCAATTCAATCAGCTGGCCCGGTTTGGGCTGGACTTAGTGAATACTCCTCATAAGAAGGCTCTCCGTTTTGTTAAGGGATTGAATGAGCCACTTCACAGCTTGGCTATGACCCACATACCTATGGGGGCTACTTACGAAAAGTTAGTGGACATGGCACTCTTAAATGAAGAAGACAAGAATGGAAATAAGGAGGTCAAGGCGAATGAGTCTCAAAACAAGAAGGTAGATTCCGAGAAAGGAGGCAAGAACAACAACAACAATAATGACAACAAGTCACGTGAGAAAAGAAATTGCAACTTCTGTGGTAGTGATGGGCATATAGTCCAGGATTGTAGAAAGAAGAAGATGAAGATGGGAGCATGCTTTCAGTGTGGTGATACTGGACATATCAGCAAGAACTGCCCAAAGAAGCAAGGGCAAGGCCCGCAAGCAGGACCTTCTGGGGGTACATCTTTAACTTCTTTCCTAGATGCTTTGTTTTATCTTGCTTATCTTCTCAATCCTATTTTGAGAACCTTAGGTAGAACCCTTTTGGATGTAAACATGTGATTGAAACATGTTATGGTTGATGATTGCAAGTGGTTGCTCGTGGTTGCATAACACACATTAGGCACTAGATCGGCTCAGTCACATATTTCATATTGCATATGCATGGGTGCTTATACTTGTATATGGATGGAAATTTGATATGATATCATATGGATGAATGGTTGTGCACTCATGTAGATATTATATTAGGAAATTGCATACATGTTGGATACATTGCACTAGCATATTTTGCATTAAGGAGGTCTACTGAATCAGTAACCGCCTGATCTTTTGCATTAGATAAGTACATATACACACTTTTGCATAAATTCATACAGAATTAGAAATCTTTTAAGGACAATGGTTGCTTATGGATGATGGTTGAGTACATGGTTGATTGGATGATAGGATTCATTCTTCTTAACTTGAAGATTTCCGGGACGAAATCCTTCAAGGAGGGGAGAATGTAACAACCCGAATTTTAATAACATGTTAAAACCATAAATCAAGGCAGAATTAATTTTTAAAATAAGAATAAAGGGAAATGGGTTGCGCCATTGCGTTCGTCTCGAAATTCTGCTTGGAAATGAGTCCGAATTTTCGAAAAACGGATTCCGTATGAGGGAGATATGACCCTCCGAAGTTTCAAGGATTTTCATAACCGAAAAACATCTCGAATTCGAATTTCGAATTCAAACCCCAGCGCAGACTGGGCGGGATTTTTCCCGCCTAGGACCAGTTCGACCTGGGGGTCGACACTATGGTCGACCTCCTAGGGCCCAGGTCGACCTGGTGCTGAAACCCAGTTTTGAGCCTGGGTTCATTCTGATGTTTCTGGTCTCGTTTTCAGTCTAGATTCGTCCGCCTAATCCTATATAAACAGCCCCCTAGCCCCATTTTCTATACACCATTTTATTCTCTCCTTATGCTGCCTCTGGAATAATTGAAATAAATAAATTAAAATAAAACACGAAGACTATTTCTTGAAGACTACGGCTAGGAATTGCATATTGGGGACTTTCTGCTACAATCAAATCGAGATTCAACGATTCAACGATTCGACGACTAGTTTCTAAATCTCAATTTCTTAGTCCACGATCTGTAAGTTCTAGTTACTTTGAGATTTAAACTTGTTAATTGTAATTTGGACATGAGATAAAGTGAAATTGGGCTTAAGTATGATAATCTATTCACGTCTATTCTAGTTTCCATCTTGGATCTTGACATTTGGGAATATTGCTATGAAATCAGTTTGGACCTATTCATGTTGTAAATCAAACTCTTTCATGTCCATAACATTATCATGCCTGTGATGTTGAATCAATCTATTATTTACAAGTTTGGGACTATCACCTTATTATGCTAGAACTGAAATCCTATTATTTTCTATATGCCAGTGATGTTGTAACCAATTATCTCAAGTTATGTCATGCTAGTCTTGTAATCCCTTTTATCACTTTATGCTCGTCCTTTTTGCCTATCATAGTTTTGATGTTATTCCCTTTATTTATGGATTTGGATTTACTTGTAATTTAGATCGATTCACGTTTACATGCGATGGGAATAAGATTTGGGTAGATTAGGCAAAACATGAATTGGTTATGAACATGAATCATGAACTTGATAATAGGCATAAGTTGAAACATGAAACTTCACATGAAACTCGCCATGAAACTTGACATGAAACTTGATATGAAACTCGCCATGAAACTTGACACGAACTTGACATGAAACTTGAACATGGACATGACACTAGAATGAACTTGAAAATGGCCAACTCGAGGTTGGGTTGAGTTTGCAGTGCAATTCTACCCGGAACCACCCGGCAAGTCCAGTGACTGCAAACAATAGGATCCAATGTGGGTAGTTGGTCATATCGCGCTTGAAACCCGAGGTCAGACTGAGTTGTGGTGTAAATCTGCCCAGAACCGCCCAACATATCCAGTGACCACAACAACAGGTCTGATGTGAGAGGTTGAGGTGCATTAATGAATTAATGCCACATGACACGGTTAAGTCATGAACACGAAAGACAAAACTTAACCAACTTGACACATGATTAGTGGGGTTAAGTCATGAAATTGAAAGACAACACTTAACCAACTTGACATGCTAGACTAATAAGGGTTAAGTCACGAATTTAAATGACAACACTTAACCTGTTGGACGGAAACCCTAGTTACGCGGTCCATTTCAGCAGTAACCCACTTAGATGTATCATGGTACCCTGGAACTAGGCAGGGTGGGGCACGATTACTGGGCTGATTGTAAGCGACCAGAACGATGGCTGAGTTGGTGCGCCAGTGTAGGTTCAGGTGGACTATGGTCGTGCACGTAGTCCGGAGTTGAAAAAGCAGGCATTGGGCATCAGTAGGTTTACACTGTGCGTGCTTGATTCGTGTCGGTGGTTGGCACCTTAGGGCTTGATACACCCTATAGTGGACCTAGCACAGGTGACTACATTCGTGATAGGGTCGTATGACACAGACACATGACGAGCTAGAACTTGTAGGGAGCCTATCGATTAGTGGATCGTTCCGTTGGACCTAGTAATGGGCCATTTCATGATATTGGGCCAAGGGATCATTTCATGGTTAATATATGACATGGTTTTGGGATACTAGTACAGTTGGTGCAGTGAATCTTGAACATGCGATGCTATACTTGAATTATCATGTTATCTTAGTCTATCTTGCCATCTTGACAACATCCTTATGTTTACTTTCAGTTTATACATGTCATGTTACCTTTACCTGTTTTTATGCTGAAAGTCACTAGGACTTACCAGTCTTTATGACTGACCCGTTTTCTTTTGCCTCTTTTGCTTTCGTTCCCCCTGCCCCCCAAGGTTCTTAGGGAGGAAACTCTAGCACTTAGCTTGGATTTCTATTGCTTTTGGTTCAGCTCATGTATGGTTTGATCTTGAGCTCTGCTATGGCTGCATTTCTGCTATCTTGGGGAATTATGCTATTTTTGCTATTTCAAGCTTTTATGCTTCTTTATTTATGCAAGACAGAATTTGTTGTAATGGAAAATGATGACTTTGGCTATTTTGTACTTTGGATGAAAAAGGCTTTGACTATTTTGAAAGTAATGAAATTTATCTTTTGATTCTTCCGCTGTTTCATTTATATATGTCTTGTAATATTTATGTGATTGTTTACCTCGATAACGCTCCTCCAAAACTAGTGCATTCCCTTTGTGAGTGACCCTAGCGGAGGTGGGGTGTTACACTTGGTATCAGAGCAGAAGGTTACCAGACTGGGCAAAAGTTTTTAAAAAACCTTCTAAAACTATTTTCAAAACCGTTTACAAAGAAGCATTTTTCAAGAAAAGTCTTATTTTATTTAAAGGCTATTTCCCCAAAGCCATTAGCACTATCCTTTTTTTCCTCGTTTTGAATCTCTTCTTTTTCATTTCAGCATGTTTTGGAATCTTGACCTTCCAGAGGGTGTGCCAATACCTGGCAGGTTCAGGAGGTACTTAGAGGCTAGGGCCAACGATGCAGGCCTAGCAGATATTCCTCCTCCAGCTGCAGCGGTTCCCCCTCCTCCTCCTCCTCGTGCTAATGCTTTATCAAAGATCTGTAGAGATTTTAGGGCCATGAGTGGAAAGGATTTCAAGGGAACTGAATCATTTGTAGAAGCGAGGAACTAGCTCAAAGAAACCGAGGATCTGTTCATTATCTTCGAGGTGGACGATAGGCAGAAGGTACAGTTGGCAATATGGTTGCTCAAAGACGAAGCTTCCTATTGGTGGGAAGTCACTAACGCTGAGAGGCCGGTTGAAACATGGATGGATTTCAGAATAAGGTTCGAGATGAAATTCCTCTCACAAGCTGAACGAAGTCTACAGCTGGAAAAGTTCTTATCTCTTAAGCAAGGAAGTATGACGGTCAAGGAGTACGTCAATCAATTCAATCAGCTGGCCCGGTTTGGGCTGGACTTAGTGAATACTCCTCATAAGAAGGCTCTCCGTTTTGTCAAGGGATTGAATGAGCCACTTCACAGCTTGTCTATGACTCACATACCTATGGGGGCTACTTACGAAAAGTTGGTGGACATGGCACTCTTAAATGAACAAGACAATAATGGAAATAAGGAGGTCAAGGCGAATGAGTCTCAAAACAAGAAGGTAGACTCCAAGAAAGGAGGCAAGAACAACAAGAACAATAATGACAACAAGTCACATGAGAAAAGAAAATGCAACTTCTGTGGTAGTGATGGGCATATAGTCCAGGATTGTAGAAAGAAGAAGATGAAGATGGGAGCATGCTTTCAGTGTGGTGATACTGGACATATCAGCAAGAACTGCCCTAAGAAGCAAGGGCAAGGCCCGCAAGCAGGACCTTCTGGGGGTACATCTTTAACTTCTTCTCCTAGATGCTTTGTTTTATCTTGCTTATCTTCTCAATCCTATCTTGAGAACCATAGGTAGAACCCTTTTGGATGTAAACATGTGATTGAAACATGTTATGGTTGATGATTGCAAGTGGTTGCAAGTGGTTGCTCGTGGTTGCATAACACACATTAGGCACTAGATCGGCTCAGTCACATATTTCATATTGCATATGCATGGGTGCTTATACTTGTATATGGATGGAAATTTGATATGATATCATATGGATGTTGCATATGGATGAATGGTTGTGCACTCATGTAGATATTATATTAGGAAATTGCATACATGTTGGATACATTGAACTAGCATATTTTGCATTAAGGAGGTCTACTGAATCAGTAACCGCTTGATCTTTTACATTAGATAAGTACATATACACACTTTTGCATAAATTCATACAGCATTAGAAATCTTTTAAGGACAATGGTTGCTTGTGGATGCTGGTTGAGTAGATGGTTGATTGGATGATAGGATTCATTCTTCTTAACTTGAAGATTTCGGGGACGAAATCCTTTAAGGAGGGGACAATGTAACAACCCGAATTTTAATAACATGTTAAAACCATAAATCAAGGCAGAATTAATTTTTAAAATAAGAATCAAGGGAAATGGGTTGCGCGCCATTGCGTTCGTCTCGAAATTCTTCTGGGAAACGAGTCCGAGTTTTCGAAAAACGGATTCCGTATGAGGGAGATATAACCCTCCGAAGTTTCAAGGATTTTCATAACCGAAAAACAGCTCGAATTCGAATTCGAATTCGAATTCGAAATTCGAATTCGAACCCCAGCGCAGACTGGGCGGGAATTTTCCCGCCTAGGACCAGGTCGATCTGGGGTCGACACTATGGTCGACCTCCTAGGGCCCAGGTCGACCCTATAGTCGACCTGGTGCTGAAACCCAGTTTTGAGCCTGGGTTCATTCTGATGTTTCTGGTCTCGTTTTCAGTCTAGTTTCATCCGCCTAATCCTATATAAACAGCCCCCTAGCCCCATTCTCTTTACACCATTTTATTCTCTCTGTAACGACACGGATTTCGCCCGGACCTAATCGATCGCTAAACCGACCAAGACCGTTCGAATCCCGCATACGCTAACTTTGGGTATACAACACATCAGAACAAATAACAGAAGACTACAATAGACATCATAATAATGTTACATCAGAGTACAGAATATCAGAGTATATCGAAAATAATACACAGCGGAAGATAAATTTACATAAATGTAATACAATGCACAGCGGAAATATAAACTACACAGCGGAAGACTGTAAATGTCTGGACACAGCTTAAAGCTTCAATCCAGAATCCTGCTCAAAACATCTGCAAAATAAAACTACTCGGCTGCCCGTGTGGAAAATAGGGGCACCCGAGTTTGCAAGGGAAAAGAAAACTACAGGTCAGTCATGGGACTGGTGTGAGAAACTCTAACAGTTATAATTAACTTATTTGATAATATGGTATATCACGGGACCACGCCGCTAAAGCGGAACGGGTTTACCCCCATGAATACCAGTGTATAAACAACAATCAATATAGATATATGGATCTACTATGCATCAATCAACATGCAATATCCCAATCTACCCACTTAGATTAATCACTACACTTAGATTTTCCAAATCCAATTCAATTTACATAAATTATTCCTTTGGATTTCATTCCCGATTTCTATTTCAAATCATTTGAAATACATATCTAGCTTTCTATATCAAAGTAGATTTCACTTCGGGATCTCAAATCAAATCATTTGGAAATATGAATTCCAAAACATAACAATGCATACAAACAAGTATGCAACCAAATATCGGGCTCCCCATAGACAAGGCAAAGGGTACGCACCTAGCACTCGATATATATAAATGTGCACCTACCCCACAAAGGAGCAGGCTACACTGACGATGCAGCACCCCACACACAGTGGAAATACATACACCGCCCTCTCACCCATACTTTTAGTCGTCCGGGTTACCAGAATCTTTAGCCACATACTAAACCATTTCGTATCCCGAAGTAGGGAAATCATTTCACAACATAATAATCACAAGTACTTTCAAAATATAGTACTTCACATTAGTAATTCACGCATATGTTCAGTCACTATTAATCACATAACCTTTGAGCTCGTACGTCTCAAAGAAGGGTGTTAAGCCAGAGAATAAATTCTCCAACCACCAAACAGATACATCATCAATAGCAACTAATCGAATATGCGATGAACCACAATGTAACATATAATACATTTTCTAAATCACTTTAGAAATCATCGGGTTTTGGGCCTCGAAATCCTTTCTGTTTTATAAAACATTTTTATAAAACATTCCCTGTCCAAAATCGGGAATACATTTCTTTTCACTTAAGAAAAATATCATTTCACAATCATTCATTAAATTTGAAATGGACACAACATCGCTAAACACCTTATCATCAAATTGTGAAGTGTTTCACAAGGCGTTAGCACACAGATATTTTCAACCCAACCCAATGCTAAATGTAAAAGCATATTTTGCTCATAAACTGGTCGAGCACAATCCAAACAATCAATCAATCAAATTTGACATTAAATATAAGGTTTTGAATAGAGATAGTATCGACTTATATTCAACATCAAATCCTGAAACCAACAGATATCATATCGGGAATAACGATATCGATATCTTCCAAATTCCCATCACGATATCTGTATAATCACGGAATCCAATATCGAAAATATCCAAAGATAATTTCAATTCAAATCCAATCCAATTTATTTATTTATAACCATTGGATTATTTTTCTAGTTAATAACTAGTTCATTTCGATAAAAATCTATTTTTATCTTTTCAAATATGGAGTTTTTCATCCCAATTCTTTCTACATCATTTCTTATGATTTTACACAAATTATCCATATTTTTAATAATTTTATCAAGGCCCATACAGTCGATTTCCATCAACGGTCATCGAACTGCACTTACAGCGACCTTTTTCGAATTTGATTTGGACGTATCTCCAAATCCAACCGTTAGATTTCAAATTTCTAATATTCATTGGAAAGCTCTTTTCGATACGAACCCAACGGTTCCGGTTTTAGGAGAATCCGACGGTCGGATCTCCCGCAATGTCCGTTTGAAATAAATGGTCGAAATTCACGAACTGTCGCGGCGCGGCGCGTTCTATTCAGGCCATTTAATTATATATATATATATATATATAATATATATTTCATCGATTTCTATTTAAAACGAAGTTTATAAATAGTTTTTAAATTCGTTTCAAAAACAATTTCAACTTCCATTTCAATTCAAATCAAAATTGAATTCTTCCTTATAAATTCGTTTTAAAATTCATTTCTATTCAATTCAAATTTCAATTCAATTTGAATTCATTTCAATTCGGTTTCAATTCAATTCGAATTCATTTTCAATTCAATTCAATTCAAATTGGTTTTCTATTCAATTCAATTCGAATTCATTTTCTATTTTATTCGATTCGAATTCCTTTTCTATTTTATTCAATTCGAATTCCTTTTCTATTTTATTCATTTCGAATATTTCATATACATCGTTTTCATTTCATATATATATATATATATATTCACTTTTCAATATATACGATATTTTCACCTTCAATATATACGATATTTTCACCTTCAATATATACGATATTTTCACTTTCAATATATTCGATATTTTCACTTTCAATATATTCTATATTTTCACTTTCAATATATTCGATATTTTCACTTTCAATATATTCTATATTTTCACTTTCACTATATTCTATATTTTCACTTTTCACTATATATAATATTTTCACTTTTCACTATATATAATATTTTCACTTTCAATATATTCTATATTTTCACTTTCACTATATATGATATTTTCACTTTCAATATATTCGATATTTTCACTTTCACTATATATTCGATATTTTCACTTTCAATATATTCGATATTTTCACTTTCAATATATTCTATATTTTCACTTTCAATATATATAATATTTTCACTTTTCACTATATATAATATTTTCACTTTCAATATATTCGATATTTTCACTTTCACTATATATTCGATATTTTCACTTTCACTATATATTCGATATTTTCACTTTCAATATATTCGATATTTTCACTTTCAATATATATAATATTTTCACTTTCAATATATTCTATATTTTCACTTTCAATATATATAATATTTTCACTTTTCACTATATATAATACATTTTACATCAATTATCACACAAAATACAATCAAACAAACAAGTCGTCCATGGTCTGTGGACGACGGGGAACAGTTCATGAATGCAGTTACAAAATAAATAACTGTGCAGAAAATTTTAAAGTGAGAGAATTCTCACTTTGGGATCCACTCCGTCAGTTATATCTGAATTTCTGTTCTATTTGAATCTGAATTTGCCCCTAATGCTGATTTGCTCGGTTTTGGTCCTAGTCAGTTCCGTGTTGAAGTGCTCGATCCCACGATTCCAACGCACTTTACTTTATCAAATTCCGATGCCATATAAGAAGGTTATGGTCATTTAAACAATGGTTAAATTAATAAATTAATTAAATTAATAATTAACATAGTGATTAACCTAATCCCTTTCCACGTCACTGGCCTAATCCTCCCTTCCACCGTTCTACTTCGTATGTCTGAACTGAAAGAAACCCATCGCACTCCGTTTAGGGTTTGAAAATAGTCGCCTCCACGCCACTCCGTTCGACGATCAGATGCCACCCCCCTCACCGCCGTCGTGTCGCCTCCCAACGCCGAAGAAGGCGTTGAACTCGCGGCCTCCACATAGCCTGGAATAGCCTTCGAACGACGGACCTTTGGCCCCTGAATTCTTGCACCTCTCAACACCATATGACATCATACCCGTACAGATATGAAGAGCTGAAGAAGCTCTATGAATTTCGTAAAAAACCCACATCTTAATTCATGATGAATCGAAAGAGATTAAGGGAATTTAAATCGAGAATTTCAGCCACTGATCGCATGTGACGGCGGCTCCTGGGCTTTGAAATTAGGGTTTGCTTGTTTTTAAAGGGGTATATATAAAGAATTTAATAATATTTTATTCCTTGTTTATTTAGTTTTGAAATTTAACGTTCTGAACTCCAATTCACACCCAACGACTATCGTTCCTAGCTAAATACCCCCATTCCGAACACAATGGGATATGTTTCGTAAGCCAATTCGACTGTTTCGATCAATTTTCATCTAAATTAAAATATAAATCAATATATATCGAATTTGAACGTACGTTTTAATTTACCGGGGCCACATACTAACTCTAAAAATTCCTGAAAAATAAATCTAGCTATGTTTTGACGATACGGTCCCAACAAAACTAGTTTCGTCGAATTCTGAGACCGTTTGAAAAATGGCCATTTTCCAGTCGATTAAAATCAACTGAAACTGGTCAAACGCGTTTTCCTATGCCACGCTCACATATTGATTCGAAAAATTATGAAATTTAAAACCTAGCAATAATTTGACATCACGGACCCAGCAAAACTGGTTTCGTCGAAATCCGAGGTCGTTTGCAAAATTCCCATTTTTAAGGGCCTGAATTCCATAGCGACTATTCAGAATTTTCAACTGGACATATCTTTTGATTCCCGATATGAAATCTTGATCTTTCGGATTCGTTGGAAAGATATTCCCAAATAGATCCTATCGTTTTTGGTTTCACTAAAATCCGGATTGTTTTGCACCCGGTATGTTCAATTGAAGTTTGAAATCGAATTATCGAACTACCGCGCCATTTTCAATTCTATTTATAATTATATATAAATATTCATATTCTAACGACGACGTATATAATATATACGTTCGAATTATATACAAAATAAATTTTCTCGTCGACATTATTTAAAATAATCTATTTTAAATAATCAAAATTCGCTAAAATGGCCAAAATAAAAATTTTAAACTGGCTCGCATTTTACGGGTTATTACAATCTCCCCCACTTAAAACTTTTCGTCCCCGAAAAGGAACAAAGTCGAAAGTGGTTTGATTAATCAACCCTACGCTCGATCTGGCTTCCATTCTCCAACTCTTTAGTTTCTGAGAATTTTCAAAATTTCAAAAATTTGGCTAACACCCTAAATTTTCGAAAAATTTCGCCATAACCTCCCCTGCACCGGGAGCATCGGGGAATTTCAAATAGCTTCCCCGGTCCTTCAGATCTCAAAAAGAAAAAGAAACAGCCAAGCGGCTAGCCAATAGGCTCATAAAATCATCATCACCCAAACAAAACAGTAATTTATGTAGTAAACATGTACCTATTTGTCGGGCAAACAAATTTTATTCTCTGCTCTAGCCTCCTTGCTATGACCTGTTCAATATAAGTATATGTATATGCAAGCAAATGCTAACAAATTTCAATACAATTCAATATTTGGTTCAATTGGCGTAATGGTTCAAAATTAGCAAACAAATAGACAAACAACACAACCATCAATCAATTAATTGATTATATTTTCAAATATATAATTTTATATATTTAAAATCATATTTTCTAAAATTAGATTATATATATAATCACAAATACGTTATTTATAAACAAATAACTCTCGACTCATTCTAGGGCATTTCTAACCCCATCTCTAACGAGTCACTCATTCTAGAATGCTACTGATTCTATCTCTAATGAGGATTCTTTTATAGGACATTACTAATCCTACCTCTGATGAGTCTTTTATTCTGTTCTAACGAGTTGTACCCCAAAGATTTGAGTTTAACCAAAGCTCTGATACCACGTGTAACGACACGGATTTCGCCCGGACCTAATCGATCGCTAAACCGACCAAGACCGTTCGAATCCCGCATACGCTAACTTTGGGTATACAACACATCAGAACAAATAACAGAAGACTACAATAGACATCATAATAATGTTACATCAGAGTACATAATATCAGAGTATATCGAAAATAATACACAGCGGAAGATAAATTTACATAAATGTAATACAATGCACAACGGAAATATAAACTACACAGCGGAAGACTGTAAATGTCTGGACACAGCTTAAAGCTTCAATCCAGAATCCTGCTCAAAACATCTGCAAAATAAAACTACTCGGCTGCCCGTGTGGAAAATAGGGGCACCCGAGTTTGCAAGGGAAAAGCAAACTACAGGTCAGTCATGGGACTGGTGTGAGAAACTCTAACAGTTATAATTAACTTATTTGATAATATGGTATATCACGGGACCACGCCGCTAACGCGGAACGGGTTTACCCCCATGAATACCAGTGTATAAACAACAATCAATATAGATATATGGATCTACTATGCATCAATCAACATGCAATATCCCAATCTACCCACTTAGATTAATCACTACACTTAGATTTTCCAAATCCAATTCAATTTACAGAAATTATTCCTTTGGATTTCATTCCCGATTTCTATTTCAAATCATTTGAAATACATATCTAGCTTTCTATATCAAAGTAGATTTCACTTCGGGATCTCAAATCAAATCATTTGGAAATATGAATTCCAAAACATAACAATGCATACAAACAAGTATGCAACCAAATATCGGGCTCCCCATAGACAAGGCAAAGGGTACGCACCTAGCACTCGATATATATAAATGTGCACCTACCCCACAAAGGAGCAGGCTACACTGACGATGCAGCACCCCACACACAGTGGAAATACATACACCGCCCTCTCACCCATACTTTTAGTCGTCCGGGTTACCAGAATCTTTAGCCACATACTAAACCATTTCGTATCCCGAAGTAGGGAAATCATTTCACAACATAATAATCACAAGTACTTTCAAAATATAGTACTTCACATTAGTAATTCACGCATATGTTCAGTCACTATTAATCACATAACCTTTGAGCTCGTACGTCTCAAAGAAGGGTGTTAAGCCAGAGAATAAATTCTCCAACCACCAAACAGATACATCATCAATAGCAACTAATCGAATATGCGATGAACCACAATGTAACATATAATACATTTTCTAATTCACTTTAGAAATCATCGGGTTTTGGGCCTCGAAATCCTTTCTGTTTTATAAAACATTTTTATAAAACATTCCCTGTCCAAAATCGGGAATACATTTCTTTTCACTTAAGAAAAATATCATTTCACAATCATTCATTAAATTTGAAATGGACACAACATCGCTAAACACCTTATCATCAAATTGTGAAGTGTTTCACAAGGCGTTAGCACACAGATATTTTCAACCCAACCCAATGCTAAATGTAAAAGCATATTTTGCTCATAAACTGGTCGAGCACAATCCAAACAATCAATCAATCAAATTTGACATTAAATATAAGGTTTTGAATAGAGATAGTATCGACTTATATTCAACATCAAATCCTGAAACCAACAGATATCATATCGGGAATAACGATATCGATATCTTCCAAATTCCCATCACGATATCTGTATAATCACGGAATCCAATATCGAAAATATCCAAAGATAATTTCAATTCAAATCCAATCCAATTTATTTATTTATAACCATTGGATTATTTTTCTAGTTAATAACTAGTTCATTTCGATAAAAATCTATTTTTATCTTTTCAAATATGGAGTTTTTCATCCCAATTCTTTCTACATCATTTCTTATGATTTTACACAAATTATCCATATTTTTAATAATTTTATCAAGGCCCATACAGTCGATTTCCATCAACGGTCATCGAACTGCACTTACAGCGACCTTTTTCGAATTTGATTTGGACGTATCTCCAAATCCAACCGTTAGATTTCAAATTTCTAATATTCATTGGAAAGCTCTTTTCGATACGAACCCAACGGTTCCGGTTTTAGGAGAATCCGACGGTCGGATCTCCCGCAATGTCCGTTTGAAATAAATGGTCGAAATTCACGAACTACCGCGGCGCGGCGCGTTCTATTCAGGCCATTTAATTATATATATATATATAATATATATTTCATCGATTTCTATTTAAAACGAAGTTTATAAATAGTTTTTAAATTCGTTTCAAAAACAATTTCAACTTCCATTTCAATTCAAATCAAAATTGAATTCTTCCTTATAAATTCGTTTTAAAATTCATTTCTATTCAATTCAAATTTCAATTCAATTTGAATTCATTTCAATTCGGTTTCAATTCAATTCGAATTCGTTTTCAATTCAATTCAATTCAAATTGGTTTTCTATTCAATTCAATTCGAATTCATTTTCTATTTTATTCGATTCGAATTCCTTTTCTATTTTATTCAATTCGAATTCCTTTTCTATTTTATTCATTTCGAATATTTCATATACATCGTTTTCATTTCATATATATATATATATTCACTTTTCAATATATACGATATTTTCACATTCAATATATACGATATTTTCACCTTCAATATATACGATATTTTCACTTTCAATATATTCGATATTTTCACTTTCAATATATTCTATATTTTCACTTTCAATATATTCGATATTTTCACTTTCAATATATTCTATATTTTCACTTTCACTATATTCTATATTTTCACTTTTCACTATATATAATATTTTCACTTTTCACTATATATAATATTTTCACTTTTCACTATATATAATATTTTCACTTTCAATATATTCTATATTTTCACTTTCACTATATATGATATTTTCACTTTCAATATATTCGATATTTTCACTTTCACTATATATTCGATATTTTCACTTTCAATATATTCGATATTTTCACTTTCAATATATTCTATATTTTCACTTTCAATATATATAATATTTTCACTTTTCACTATATATAATATTTTCACTTTTCACTATATATAATATTTTCACTTTTCACTATATATAATATTTTCACTTTCAATATATTCGATATTTTCACTTTCACTATATATTCGATATTTTCACTTTCACTATATATTCGATATTTTCACTTTCAATATATTCGATATTTTCACTTTCAATATATATAATATTTTCACTTTCAATATATTCTATATTTTCACTTTCAATATATATAATATTTTCACTTTTCACTATATATAATACATTTTACATCAATTATCACACAGAATACAATCAAACAAACAAGTCGTCCATGGTCTGTGGACGACGGGGAACAGTTCATGAATGCAGTTACAAAATAAATAACTGTGCAGAAAATTTTAAAGTGAGAGAATTCTCACTTTGGGATCCACTCCGTCAGTTATATCTGAATTTCTGTTCTATTTGAATCTGAATTTGCCCCTAATGCTGATTTGCTCGGTTTTGGTCCTAGTCAGTTCCGTGTTGAAGTGCTCGATCCCACGATTCCAACGCACTTTACTTTATCAAATTCCGATGCCATATAAGAAGGTTATGGTCATTTAAACAATGGTTAAATTAATAAATTAATTAAATTAATAAATTAATTAAATTAATAATTAACATAGTGATTAACCTAATCCCTTTCCACGTCACTGGCCTAATCCTCCCTTCCACCGTTCTACTTCGTATGTCTGAACTGAAAGAAACCCATCGCACTCCGTTTAGGGTTTGAAAATAGTCGCCTCCACGCCACTCCGTTCGACGATCAGATGCCACCCCCCTCACCGCCGTCGTGTCGCCTCCCAACGCCGAAGAAGGCGTTGAACTCGCGGCCTCCACATAGCCTGGAATAGCCTTCGAACGACGGACCTTTGGCCCCTGAATTCTTGCACCTCTCAACACCATATGACATCATACCCGTACAGATATGAAGAGCTGAAGAAGCTCTATGAATTTCGTAAAAAACCCACATCTTAATTCATGATGAATCGAAAGAGATTAAGGGAATTTAAATCGAGAATTTCAGCCACTGATCGCATGTGACGGCGGCTCCTGGGCTTTGAAATTAGGGTTTGCTTGTTTTTAAAGGGGTATATATAAAGAATTTAATAATATTTTATTCCTTGTTTATTTAGTTTTGAAATTTAACGTTCTGAACTCCAATTCACACCCAACGACTATCGTTCCTAGCTAAATACCCCCATTCCGAACACAATGGGATATGTTTCGTAAGCCAATTCGACTGTTTCGATCAGTTTTCATCTAAATTAAAATATAAATCAATATATATCGAATTTGAACGTACGTTTTAATTTACCGGGGCCACATACTAACTCTAAAAATTCCTGAAAAATAAATCTAGCTATGTTTTGACGATACGGTCCCAACAAAACTAGTTTCGTCGAATTCTGAGACCGTTTGAAAAATGGCCATTTTCCAGTCGATTAAAATCAACTGAAACTGGTCAAACGCGTTTTCCTATGCCACGCTCACATATTGATTCGAAAAATTATGAAATTTAAAACCTAGCAATAATTTGACATCACGGACCCAGCAAAACTGGTTTCGTCGAAATCCGAGGTCGTTTGCAAAATTCCCATTTTTAAGGGCCTGAATTCCATAGCGACTATTCAGAATTTTCAACTGGACATATCTTTCGATTCCCGATATGAAATCTTGATCTTTCGGATTCGTTGGAAAGATATTCCCAAATAGATCCTATCGTTTTTGGTTTCACTAAAATCCGGATTGTTTTGCACCCGGTATGTTCAATTGAAGTTTGAAATCGAATTATCGAACTACCGCGCCATTTTCAATTCTATTTATAATTATATATAAATATTCATATTCTAACGACGACGTATATAATATATACGTTCGAATTATATACAAAATAAATTTTCTCGTCGACATTATTTAAAATAATCTATTTTAAATAATCAAAATTCGCTAAAATGGCCAAAATAAAAATTTTAAACTGGCTCGCATTTTACGGGTTATTACACTCTCCTTATGCTGCCTCTGGAATAATTGAAATAAATAAATTAAAATAAAACACGAAGAATATTTCTTGAAGACTACGGCTAGGAATTGCATATTGGGGACTTTCTGCTACAATCAAATCGAGATTCAACGATTCAACAATTCGACGACTAGTTTCTAGATCTCAATTTCTTAGTCCACGATCTATAAGTTCTAGTTACTTTGAGATTTAAACTTGTTAATTGTAATTTGGACATGAGAGAAAGTGAAATTGGACTAAAGTATGATAATCTATTCACATCTATTCTAGTTTCCATCTTGGATCTTGACATTTGGGAATATTGCTATGAAATCAGTTTGGACCTATTCATGTTGTAAATCAAACTCTTTCATGTCCATAACATTATCATGCCTGTGATGTTGAATCAGTCTATTATTTACAAGTTTGGGACTATCACCTTATGCCATGACTATCACCTTATTATGCTAGATTTGAAATCCTATTATTTTCTATATGCCAGTGATGTTGTAACCAATTATCTCAAGTTATGTCATGCTAGTCTTGTAATCCCTTTTATCACTTAATGCTCGTCCTTTTTGCCTATCATAATTTTGATGTTATTCCCTTTATTTCTGGATTTAGATTTACTTGTAATTTAGATCGATTCACGTTTACATGCGATGGGAATATGATTTGGGTAGATTAGGCAAAACATGAATTGGTTATGAACATGAATCATGAACTCGATAATAGGCATAAGTTGAAACATGAAACTTGACATGAAACTCGCCATGAAACTTGACATGAAACTTGACATGAAACTCGCCATGAAACTTGACATGAACTTGACATGAAACTTGAACATGGACATGACACTAGAATGAATTTGAAAATGGCCAACTCGAGGTTGGGTTGAGTTTGCAGTGTAATTCTGCCCGGAACCACCCGGCAAATCCAGTGACTGCAAACAACAGGATCCAATGTGGGTAGTTGGTCATATCGCGCTTGAAACCCGAGGTCAGACTGAGTTGTGGTGTAAATCTTCCCGGAACCGCCCGACATATCCAGTGACCACAAAAACAGGTCTGATGTGAGAGGTTGAGGTGCATTAATGAATTAATGCCACATGACACGGTTAAGTCATGAACATGAAAGACAACACTTAACCAACTTGACACATGATTAGTGGGGTTAAGTCATGAAATTGAAAGACAACACTTAACCAACTTGACATGCTAGACTGATAAGGGTTAAGTCACGAATTTAAATGACAACACTTAACCTGTTGGATGGAAACCCTAGTTACGCGGTCCATTTCAGCAGTAACCCACTTAGATGTATCATGGTAGCCTGGAACTAGGAAGGGTGGGGCACGATTACTGGGCTGATTGTAAGCGACCAGAATGACGGCTGAGTTGGTGCGCCAGTGTAGGTTCAGGCGGACTATGGTCGTGCACGTAGTCCGGAGTTGAAAAAGCAGGCATTGGGCATCAGTAGGTTTACACTGTGCGTACTTGATTCGTGTCGGTGGTTGGCACCCTAGGGCTTGATACACCCTATGGTGGACCTAGCACAGGTGACTCCATTCATGATAGGGCTGTATGACACAGACACACGACGAGCTAGAACTTGTAGGGAGCCGATCGATTAGTGGATCGTTCCGTTGGACCTAATAATGGGTCATTTCATGATACTGGGCCAAGGGATCATTTCATGGTTAATATATGACATGGGTTTGTGATACTAGTACAGTTGGTGCAGCGAATCTTGAACATGCGATGCTATACTTGATTTGTACTTGAATTATCATGTTATCTTAGTCTATCTTGCCCATCTTGACAGCATCCTTATGTTTACTTTCAGTTTATACATGTCATGTTACCTTTACCTGTTTTTATGCTGAAAGTCACTTGGACTTACCAGTCTTTATGACCGACCCATTTTCTTTCGCCTCTTTTGCTTTTGTCCCCCCCCGGTTCTCAGGGAGGAAACTCTAGCACTTAGCTTGGATTTCTCTTGCTTTCGGTTCAGCTCATGTACGGTTTTGATCTTGAGCTCTGCTATGGCTGCATTTCTGCTATCTTGGGAAATTATGCTATTTTTGCTGTTTTAAGCTTTTATGCTTCTTTATTTATGCAAGACATAATTTGTTGTAATGGAAAATGATAACTTTGGCTATTTGGTACTTTGGATGAAAAAGGCTTTGACTATTTTGAAAGTAATGAAATTTATCTTTTGATTCTTCTGATGTTTCATTTATGTCTGTCTTGTAATATTTCTGTGATTGTTTACCTCGATAACGCTCCTCCAAAACTAGTGCATTCCCTTTGTGAGTGACCCTAGCGGAGGTGGGGTGTTACATCATATATTGGAAATCCTGGTTATTTTTAAAACCATTTCAAATCCAATTTATTTATTTCAAAAATATTGGATTTATTATTCTATTTCAAAACTAGTTCATTTCGATAAAAATATATTTTTATCTTTTCAAATATGAAAATTTTCATCCCAATTCTTACCAAATCATTTATTTTGATTTTACACAAATTTTTGATATTTTAACTAGAAAATAAAATAAAGTGAGAAGTTCTCACTTTTGTGTTCCACTCCGTCATTCTTCGATTCTGAATGGTTTTGATTTGCCCAAAATTCCAATGCGATCTTTTCTCGCTGTTGATAGTAAAAATTGGATTTTTAATATGATGTTTATTTTAAAGATCACAATTTTATAATGGCACTTCATATGTAAAAATCATGTATTTTTACAACACTTCTTCATATATAAAAATTATATTTTTATATCTCTACTTCTTATATAAAGATCGAATTTTTATTTCGCTTCATATATTTAAAAATTATATTTTTACAACGCTACTCCTATTATAAAAAAATCATATTTTTATAATGCTAAAAATTATATTTTTATAACGCTATGATATATATATAAAAATCACATTTTTATACTGTTTGTATCTAAATACAAATATTATCATGCTAACACATATGTAAAAATCGAATTTTTATCACAAAAAAATCCTTATGATTCATATGATAAAAATTTAATCTTTCTATTTTGAAAAATCTAAACATTCCATATATATAATAAAAAAATCTCATCTTTTTAAATATAAAAATCGTATCTATATATTTTCAAAAATCTCTTATTTGTTGTTTTAAAAAAAATCAAAACTTCATTGTTGTTTATATAAAATAAAAACTTCATTGTTGTTTATATAAAATCAAAACTTCATTGTTTGTTTATATAAAATCAAAACTTCATTGTTTATTTAATAAAAATCCTCAATTTTTATTTTCAGACATTTCATAAAAAATATTACCTAAATAAGTTAAGAGAAAAAAGAAAAGAATAAAGTAAAAAAAACTTACTGTTTAAATCGGAAGGGGGAGGGGGCTACTGCTCCTTCGTCGGAGGGGCAGAGGATAGTCGGAGGTGATGGAAACTAACGGCGTCGGCGGGTTTTTTTTATGGGGGCTATCGCTTTGGGGGGGAGCACGGTTTTATCAGAGGGGAGGGGGAAACGGAGAAGAGGAGGGGGATGAGGGGAGGGCGACGATCGCCAGAGGAGCGGCGCCTCAGGCGCGGTGACGCAGTGGGGGCGCCATCTCCATCGCCTTCCATTTTTTTTCTTTTTTTCGTTTTAGATCTGAGAGAGAGGCGGGAAATAAGAGAGAGAGAAAGCTAAGATTGACTATATATTAATATATATTTTAATTATTTTAAATTTCAAAAAAGGTAACTTTAAAATTCGAACTCCAAATCAAACCCGCCGACTATCTCCCCTAGCTAATTATCCCCATTCCGAACACAATGGGATATGTTTCACAAGCCAATTCGGCTGTTACGATCGGTTTTCGTCAAAATCAAAATATAAATCTATATATTGAATTTGAACGCACATTTCAATTTACCGGGGATACATAAGGACTCTAAAAATTCTCGAAAAATATTTTCTAGCTTCGTATTAACGATATGGTCCTGACAAAACTAATTTCGTCAAATTTGGAGACCGTTTGAAAAATGGCCATTTTCTGGTCGATCCAAATTGACTAAAACTGTCAAAACACGTTTTCCTTTGCCACGCTCACATATTAATCCCAAAAATTATGAATTTTGGAATCTAGCAATAACTTGACATCCAGGATCCAACAAAAGTGGTTTCGTCGAAAACGGAGGTCGTTTGCAAAATTTCCATTTTTAAGGGCCAAAATTCCATAGCGACTATTCTGAATTTTCAACTGGGCAAAACTTTTTATTCCCGCTATGAAATTTTGATTTTTCGGATTCGTTAGAAAGATATTTTCAATTAGATTCTAATATTTTTGGTTTCACTAAAATCCGGTTTATTTTGAATCCTGTACATTCATTTGAAATTTGAAATCGAATTTTCGAACTACCGCGCCATTTCCAATTCCTTTTATAATTGAAATAAAATATTTATATTCTAACGTCGATTCAAATAAATATATACGTTCTAATTCTATTGAAAATAAATTTCTTGTCATTATTATTTAAAATAATTCATTTTAAATGTTCAAAATTCATTAAAATTGCCAAAATAAAAATTTTAAATTGGTTCGGATTTTCCGGGTTGTTACATCTTCGGCTTTTAATCATCGTATCGGTTATTCCGAATAGGTTAATCCCAGTCTTTCTGAATACCTCACGTATCTTTAAAATCAAGTGATATATAAAGATATTATACACCTCATTCCAATCTTGAATATTCTTTTATTCAAAACTTATTGCGTTGGGAATTACCCCAGTAAATCTTATCATAGATTTACATCATTTAAACTCTTGTTTAAATCTTTCCTTGGAAATCATTTTGAAAGATGTTATAATCTCATTTTACAAACTTTACTCAAATTAAGGTTTATAAGCCTTATAGGGATTATTGAGCTTCACAAAAGTAATCACTCTTGTCTTTATCCCATTCCCAATCTATTCACCCCATGGAGCAAAACTAGTGGTACTCCATATCTAACACTCATCGTGTTTTGGTAAATTTAATTACCTCTTTACATTTCAAATTTAATTAAAGATTCATTAAAACTCTGACTTAGTTTTAATCTCCAAAAATCATTATTTAATGATTATTCAACTTTAGGCAACTTATCTTGTCTTTAACTGGGTTAAAGAACAAATGTTATTTAAAACATCATTCACGACAAACTCAAAATCTACTTCCATTCAAAATGGAATTTTCACGGAAATCATACTAGTTTACAATCGATATAAATTTCCGCATCAGACTAATACTTTAAGCGGAATAACAACAAAGCCTTTTTAATTCCTTAAATAGTAAAAGTCATCCTCCACGGAGGTTCATCTCGATTACCAACAAATCATTTTCCATTCAATTCCAATTTAGTTTATTAAATTGGAAAACTTCACTTTGGAGAAACTCCATTAAATCTTAGTTAAAAGATTTATTCCATGAATTCCATTTTCAACTGGGTTTAAGAACAGTGTTATTGAAGACACCATTCACGACAAACTTAAAATCAATTTGATATAAAATACAAGGCTTTGAATATAAATCATATCGACCTATATTCAATATCAAATTCTAAAACCCATAAATACCGTATTGGGAATAACGATATCTATTTCATCCAAATTCCTCGAAACAGTATCCGTATAATTACAGAATCCAGTATTGAAATATCTGAAGATTATTTATGTTCAATTCCAATCCAATTTATATGTTGGAAAACCCTGGTTATATTTAAACCCTTACAATCCAATATGCTGTTTTAAAGCCACTAGATCATTTAACTTTAGAAAACTTCGTTTGATCTTAGCCGAATATCTAATGTCCTTTTGGTTCTTCTCACCCCTCGCTAAATAGAATAGTTTCTAATTAGATGTCATAGGTGGTACTAGACTGTACTCTTAGGAATCACCACATATCCCTTTTTGTTCTTTATTCTAGTTGTCAACTAGCTCATTTAGATGAAATATCTTTTATCGCTTCAAAACTCGGAATATTCCATCCAAAATCTTTTTAAATCATTTATTATGACTTATTATAATTTATCCATACTTTTAATAATTTTAATAAGGCCTTTACAGTTGGTTTCCAATTTCGGGTCATCGAGCTGCATCCATAGCGACCTTTTCCAAAACAGATTTTGACTTATTTTAAAATCAAACCATTGGATCTTAAAACTTCTTATTCTATTTGAAAACTCTCTTCATTTCGGATTCAACATTATTCATTTAAGGATAATCCGACGATCGGATCCCCCTGTATGTCAATTTAAAGTTACGGGTTAAAGTTCGCGAACTGTCGTTGCGCGACACGTCCTATTCAGACCCAAATTCGATTTATAATTAAAAATCTATCGAATTGCTTCAAAAAGATTTTATTTATTATATAAAATGTACATAATCATCTTTGAAAACCATATCCCAATTATTTCACTTGAAAATCAATTATCCCAATACTAAATCATTAAAATAATAATATTTTTGGAAACTCGTTATTTTAAGTCCTAATTTTCCTAACATTCGTAATAAAAATAAATAAGATACTTTTGAAAAGAAACTTCTTTTAAAACGTTTTCTAGGTAGCCTTACCGAACTTCACTTTTGACAGTTACTATTCATTTCAAAAATAAAACTTAGATAGGCCATATCAATATGAAAATTACTTCAAAATAACTTGTTACAGTTACAAATATTTATTGATATTATAAAATCTTTGCATTCATCCAAAATCAGACATTAAAATCAAAATTTATTTTTCACTGAATATTTTATTATTAAAATAATTATTATTCCGAATTGGGATGAGATTCAACCAATTACCATATAATTCCATTTATATGGATTTCACACATCATATACATCCAATAATAGTTATAAACAACTATCAACATCCAATCCACATACGAAGTGGAATTTCACTGTATAAGCCTTAAGTCAATAACGCTTATACAGGTTTGTCAATTAATAGATTAACCGCAAATCAAACAATTGGGAGATGTGTAAATTAAATATCATCCCAATACCTGTGTGGGGTTTTCTAAACATTCAATAAACAAATTCAATTAATCAATCTTAATCAATATTGAATAATTCATGATAACTTATTCATTTCAAGTTATATTTCTATCAAGTCTACTTGACTTAAACAAGTGAGCAATAATGCATTATTTGACTTATAAATGGGTGTTCATCCTTACAACAACTACCATTCACACTTTAACAGCGTGTTAACATATTAATGAACCCAATTTCGCGTCTAAATCATATCATAGTTCTACAGTAACTCAACCACGTAGCAACCAAACATTTCACAGTATAAACTACCACACAAGCTACAATATACTGAACTAATTAACAAAATTAGATAAGGAGTTCTCACCCCAGCCATTCTTACACTACGATGCTTCACTGTAGGACCTCTGACACTTTTAACGAACCCAAAATATCTTCTTTTTCACTTCAATCCACTAGCTACTACAAGTATACATCTAAAACACTTCAATTTGGAATTTAAAGTGGAAATTTGGGATATTTTAGGGTTTTCGGGTTTTAGGGGGACAAGGAGACCAAGGGTTTGGGCTGTAAGGGAGACGCATGCTGGTGGAAGTGGTGTGGTTCTAACATGGGGGCTTACAGGAGGTGATTGGAGGGGTGTTGCTTGGTTAAGGGAGAAAGGAGCTTCCTTTTTGCAAATTTAAAAGGGGAACGAGGATTTCGAGGCTAAGGGAGACTCATGGTGTGAGGAGAGAGGAGGATGGCTGGTGGAGGAGGCGGTGGTGGGGCTGTCTTGGGGTGGCGTGGACTTAAGGAGGAAGGGGAGTAATGGATTTTGGAATTTAGGAAGGAGATGAAAGAAAACGAGAAAATGAAAATAAATTAAAGAAAAGTGGCATATTACTTATGTACCAAGAGAAGCGACTTCATTAGGGAGGCAATGACATGCGTATAAGGGTACGGTTTGTTGTCTAGTTTTGGTAATTAGTCATAATTAATTATACGACGTAAAATTCGTTCTTGTCGTACGACCACACACAAACTCCAAAAATTATGATACTTTAAATCTTGCTACGTTACGCAATTACGGTTCTAACGAGATTAGTCTCATCAAATTCGGAGACCGTTTGAAAAATCTCCATATTTCTAGCTTTTACCGAAATTCGACTAAATTTTCAACTTACGATTATATACCGCACTCTTACATATTAACTCCGTTTGACTGGAAATTTTAAGTCATACCATATTTCGATATTACGAATCTAATAAAAGTGGTTTCATCAGATTCCAAGCAATTTCAAAAATGGTCCTTTTACAGGTCACCAAAATAACATCAAAACATTGATTTTTAAAATCTCACTTTTAAATTAATTTAGAAAGTTAACTGACCCTATTTTAAGTCAAATAAAACATAACCAAGTTTTAATTTATTTTCAAATTTTATCGAGTCCAAATTCAGCAATTTCCATTTTAAAGTTCATTAAAATAGATTAAAATTCAAATTTTAAATTGACCAAAAATATGGGTCGTTATAATAATTTTCAATCATATAGCCAAGTGATGCTTAAAATTTAATTTTAGTATTTGTGGAATGGGTTATATCATTTTAATCCAAATTATAGGTCATAGGTATTTATCGTTTCAACCTATGTTCTTAATTTATTTTAATGATTAATCCTGAATTTATTTGATGTCGGTAACATCCAAGGTAAATGGTTGGGACTAATTAACACAGACAAACCGTTATATAATTAAATTGAATAACATGGTAAATTCATACAATTAAACACCAACATATCAACCATATAGATCCAAGATATCCATCAAAATCAATCCATCAAACTATTCATTATCGCATCAATTTACTAGTTGTCATGTGTTAGGTTTAAACTAGAAATTAAAATTCAAATTAACCTAATGGTACGATTTAAACTAGCAGTTAAATTAAATTATACTATTGATGCTAATCAACATAAATATGCATCTTAAACTATCAACAACCAATACAATCATATCATAACATGATTTTAATTTAACTAACAATCAAATGTTTTAGTTAAGAACGAGTGGGTTTAATCACTCACCTTTGACTTTTAACCCATTGAAATCCAAATATAGTGCCAAAATTTTAACAGTCTCTAAATCCAACCAAACTAACTCCACATCGTCCAGAATTTCAATACGATTCCAATGAAACAAACCTTGTGTCAATCTGAGTTCGTATGAGAAAGTTATTTGCGTTTAAACATTTGAATTTCAAAATATGAAAAAATACTCCTCGCCCGATACTTTACTGCCACATCTTCCCTGTTCACAACTCCAGGCCATGTCTCTTCGCAACAAAACCCACCATGGCCATGATTTCTTCCTATCCTATCTTTCTCTATGCTTCACGAAATCATCTCCCTTTGGCACCATTAAATTTGTCTTCTCGAATGCTTCCTCCCCATCACCACCAAATTGAACTCGGGCATCCCCATAAAAAACTAATATCCAGCTCAACACATGCATGCATACACAGGTATCGACACTTTTCGTTGTTGAATCATCTCAAATTTTTCCACCAGATACTCAACTCTGCCATGAATCTGAATACGATATTCAAATTTCAAATCGATCCCTATATAAATTGGAAATCCCAACCCTAGTTCGCAAAGGAAGAATGTGATCGGCCAAGTTGAAGATGAGTTCATCAAAAATTACATGGACTTGAAGAGAATTGAAGCATAATCTCGAATAATGTGGTTTCATGATTTTTAACGATGTATGGAACGAGATATTGATTTTTGAAGTTGAAAAGAAATATACGACCATGACTATTTGTTTATAAGAAGAAAAGAGATTAGTGGTTAGGTTAGAGGTAAAAGATTATTTATAAGGATGATATTACTTAGATATTTTACCTATATATTCATTTTTATTCACATCAAACTTTTAAGCTCTCACGACCACACTAAAGCTCCAATTGCTATGAAACTTGGCACTCTTATATATTTCAATATTTCGAACATGATGTAACTAGTTTCGTCGAAATTTGAGGTCATTTGAAAAATGACTACTTTAAGCTATGCAGTTAAAGTGCTTAGGTGTTCTATAGAGGTGGAGGTGCAATAAAGTGTAGCGGGGATAAAGCAGGGAAATAGCGGGGATATAGCGGAAGCGCAAAAAGTTTCATAGATGTAAAACCAAATATTTAAAAATTAAATAGTTATCATTATCACATTATATTTATAGAAGAAACTAACATTAATTGATCTTATATACCAAAATCAAAGAATACCATAGTTTTGCACACTTGATTTGATAACTATACTAGATTTCTAGCATAAATTGGGTAGTTATGCCTTAATTTTAGCTATTTACACTAGATTCGTTGAATTCTAAAAATAGAACTAGTCAAATCAAGCTTTGTACATTAATACTGCTAAAGCAGGTGCTAAAAAGCCTTGATATCATTTTTGTTACCACGAGATCTATTGGCTGCTATGAATCATTTGATCATAATTAAATTTGGAATGTGTACATTTGATGATATGAATCACTTGAAAAATAAACGTATTCGTTCTGTGGCAGATCTGTTACAAGATCGATTCGGATTGGCTCTTGTTTGTTTAGAAAATTCGATTTGAGGAACTATATATGGAGCAATCCGACATAAATTGATACCGACTCCTCAAATTTTGGTAACTTCACGCGGATGTAGCGGAAAATAGCGGGGCTAAAAGTGGATCTACTATTCATCAAGGCTAAAATGAAATAGCGTAGCGACTGAAGAGCGCTATAGGCTATATATGGGATATTGCAAGGATTTAATTGCATAGATTTTAATTTCAAATCATTAATCGATACGCGTTTATATCGTGCATGATCATATAATAACTTCGACTGACACGAAACTTGAAAACTTATAATAATTTATAGTTTCGGATCCGATGAAATTGATTTTGTTGAATTCCAAAATTGTTTGCAAAATGACTATTTAACGGGTTAATTAATATATATAAATCCTAATTTCAAATAATTATTTTTAATTCAATTCAAAACCCATTAACTTTATTCAAGTCAAAATAGAATTCAAATTGACTTTGTAAATCAATTTTATTAATATTAAATTCCAATTTTGATTATAAGCCCGATTCAATTTGGATTTTCAATTATAAATCAATTTCATTAAATACTTTAATATTAAATTTTTATTTCAATATTTATCAATACAAACCATATCTAGTTTCATTTACAATCAATGCAAGTTATTATTGATATAATAAGTTGAGATTCATTACTTAATTAATTTAATTAAGTTTACATCATAAAATTACATAATTAAATCATTAAATTTTAAATCCATAATTATAATTAAACCTTATTAAATTCAATAATTTAAATGGTTAAAAAAATATGGATTATTGCACTCCCATCACTTGAAACTTTTCATCCTCGAAAGGCATAGCAAGGAAGTTGTTAATTAATATATTTTACCGTATAATTTCTTATTCAACTTAGAAACATTTAATTTACATAAGTAGTTTAATATAGGTTTGAAAACTTCAAATTTCCACGATTTTTGTTCTAATTCTTAAATTCATGAATTTTTTTGGTAGAGTCTTCTTTGTATGGCTAGTCCGGAAAAATAACAATATATCTATAATCACAATTATAAATCTCGAATCAATGATGAGGCATCCCAAATCATGGGGAAACAATATATAATACCAAAATACGATATATATATATATATATATATAATCCGATATACGTATCTTTTATTAGCAATTTAGCTTATTTTTAAACAAGAAAAAGCAAAATTATGTGCAAGCAGTTCCAGAAGCAAGCAAATGCCATCAGTACCTACTAAAACACTCAACATTTGAATAAGAGCATATATATAAAAGAAACAAATTGATATATCTACAAAAATCATATATGAAACAACAAATACAGTCAAAGAAACAAATAAAACATCCAAACAATCATATTCATTCAAACAACGCACAATTACCAGTTTTGCAATGTCAATATATTATCTGTACTATTTCATTTGGTTCATTTCATTTGTAAATAATTCACATTTCCATATGTCAATATTTTGGTTTATTATATCTTAGTTTTAATCATTATTCAATTAGTTTACATTTACTCACTAACATTCATTTTCATTAATAGACTTACATTCAATTAATTCTCATTAGACTATTCCATTGGACTTCGTTACTTAAGTTTAAGTTGATTATAACTCAAATTTATATAAAATTTCAATTTACACTCGGTTTCAGTCCACATTTCTTAAGTTAACTTTTATTTCATAGTTTTTATTTATTTCACTTAAGTTGTATTTTATATTTTCCATCTAACTCTAATTCAACTTTAAATAAAAGTCCATATCTTATTACTTACGTTTCATTTGACTTGTCTAATATTCTATTACTTAATTATATAACATTTTTAACTTCTTAACATGTTGGTAAGTTTTATTTATTCTCTAGAATGTAATACAGTATCATACAAATTTATATATTTCAATTTAGTATTGCTTATTTAACAATTTATGTTCATTCCATATTATATCAAATCTCTATTTCATTTTACTCATTTCATTAATTTATTTCCTTGATCACTTCCCCTTTTTTTCTATTAACTTCCTCAAGTTAAGGCAAATCTAATAATTCACTTTATTAGCATATTTCATTGATTTGGTTTATTTGCCTTACTTAGTTGAATGTCATTTCATAACATAACTAAGTATATCATTTATTGTCATAACTTAGGTTTTATTCACATTTAAAAACCATCAATTTAATTTCACCTTCATAATTCATATCAAAACTTGTATAATGTTCAATTTCTTATTTCTACAACATTTTAACTTTTTAGATATTATGGTAAGTTATATATACGCTATAGAAAAAGATTTAGTATTATACAAGTTCAATATCTTCCATTTATTTCAAATTCACTATTTCAAATTCCTAAGGGTTTCTACTTCAATTTATAGGTTCTTTTTTTTTCTTATTTAACAATTTAGAAGTTTCTAAAATTCCAAGTTTTAATTCGTTTCAATAACTTGAAAATCATTGATTATTAGAGAACTTAAAAATTCAAACTTCGGTTTCATTTTCAAATCAACTTTTGAAATAATATATATTATACCTTTTATATTAAACCATACTTTAAAAGATTCAAATAAAATTCAGTTTTCTCAAAACAAAGTATAAAAAGTTTTAATCCTCCACTCAGACTCTTGAAAATATAAATCGATGATGCATGCACTCATCACTGAAATCATTTCCCAGAGACAAAAGGGGAATATACACTTATTTCCTTTAAAATCATTTGAAAACAATCTCTATTTAATATCCTTCGATATAATACCAATATTTTTCCAAAATTTACTTTCAAAAGCACCGAAATTTAAAATTATGAACTCCATATTCAAATTCAATCTATTTCGTTATCAATTATTTTTACAAGGTTTCATTTTCTTATAGAAATTCAATAGTCAATAGTTATAATTATTAATTAATTGAACAATAAAGGATGATAATCCAATATTATCATCTTCCAACAACTAACGAAATAAGAAGTTGATAGTTTTTCAAAATAATAACTTATTTATAAAATATAATCCAAAACAATATTGTGTTGGTTAGTCATATTCAAGTGTTTAGAAATCCCTGACGATGCCTTGGTGTAACAACCCGCACCTTCATTCATGCAAGACATTGTCTCTAACTTAGCCACCGTATAGGTGTGGGGTTTTATTCCTCAAAAGGCCTTGGTGTTAGTGGGAGATGGACTCTACTATATAAGTTCACACTTCACACAATCTTCCACGATGTGGGACTTAGGGGTGTTACATTATCCCCTCCTATAGAGCCCAATGTCCCCTTTGACTCACAAACACCTCACCCAGGCATTGTGGTCCACACAGGAGCTACAATTCCGGTTGGGTATTGGCTCTGATACCACAGTAATAACCCGCACCTCCATTCACGCAAGACATTGACCCCAACTTAGCCACCGTATAGGTGTGGGGTTTTGTTCCTCAAAAGGCCTCGGCGTTAGTAGGAGATGGGATCTACTATATAAGTTCACACTTCACACAAGCTTCCACGATGTAGGACTTAGGGGTGTTATACTTGGCGTCCCAGGTATCGACCAGAATTCATAAATACTCGACAAAACAAAAAAAAATTGGCAAGATCGACTAGTTTTTATAATGGTCCACAAAACTTTTTTTTTGAAGATAAAGGGTACTATTATTACAGAGAAAGGATTACATAGAGTAGATTGGGCTGGAAATAAATACAACACCTAACACAACAAATATTATACAACAAACAAAACCAGCCCAATCAAAATACACAGCAAGCCTAAGTAAGAAGTAGACAAACAATACACAAATTTGCCAAAGACAACACAGCTAAAGAGAACCCAATGCCTCCAGCAAGATCAACTTCACAAAGCCACAGTAACCAGAACCCCACAGAATTAAAAGCATTAAATTGAAGACAAGCCCACATGAAAAGCCACTGAAGCATACTGACAACACAACCAAACTCCAACAAGCTCCAGCAATAAACTCCCAAAAACACAGACAAGAAACACCAACAACAGCCAAATGAAGATTATTTCTTTGAAATACCACCATTAATGATGCCACCTGGAGAAAATCCTTTCTCTTTAACCTTCTTCGACTTTGACCTTGTCTGATATTAGGAAACGAGTTTAACCCACTTAGGGTTTGTCTTAACCAAAAGTTCATCATATCTAACCTTTCTACCTCCCTTTAGTTTACCATTTTTAAGTCTAATACTACCTTTTCTGAAATTACAAGAAGAGCTGTTTGACTTATCAAATAAAGAATCCTTACTTCCTGCATCATCACTAATATGCACTTCATTATAATCTTCTTTATCCAACATACCTTCTGTTTCCATACTAATAACTGGGATTTCAAATTCTTTGGCATCCATTTTACTAGTTTCTAGCTTATCTAAATTTGAATCTGCAGACTTACCCTCTAATTTAAGACATTCAGATATACTATCATGAGTAACTGCCATAGCATCATTAATGTAAGAATTAACAACATGATCTATTGATTTTCCAGGGTTCTGTAACTAATTGCTTAATTTTCCATTATCCCCATCAATATTAATGTTACCCTCTAACAAGTTATGACCACCAACATCAACAATATTAACCTCGTCAACATGCATTCTCAAATCACCTTTTGAATTACCTTTTGGAATCCATACTCTATTGGATTTACATGTCACATTAGAGTGGCCAAACACTTTACAGTGAGAACATGCATGTAACACCCCGTATTTTCTGAGAATATTAAAATAACAAATTAAAGAGTAATTTATTTGAAAAAGAGGAATGAGAAAAGAATGATGTTTAGTATTGTTCTAAGGTTTGTAAACAAAAGACTTAGTAGCTCATTTGGTTAGAACATGTGACTTGCATACAAGAGGTACAGAGTTCGATCCCCGCCAGCGCCATATTTTTGTTTTAGGGGAATGGCTAAAAAGTGGCTTAGTGTGAACGCAGTTCAAAAAGTGGTTTAGTGTGAAAATGGTTAATTATGAAGAAGTTATTAAGCCATGAAGTTTGTATGCATATGAGAGAATATATATATATATATTAAATAAATAAATATTCAAAAAAAGTTCAAAACAGCGAATCGGGAGGGGGAATAGCTGAACAGCGCCATTTTTGGAGTCGACCCGAGCTCATCTGGGTCGACTAGAGGTCAATCCAGGGTGTTTGGCTGCCAACCCGTGGCCCGATTCGCCCTAAGGGCTGATATGGCATCTGAGTTGTCCACATCAGTTCTAGGGTTAATCCTAAGGCCTAAATAACTTCCTACACCTATATATACACCCTAAGACCTAACCCTAATTCATAAATATTATTTATGACACCATTATGCTGTCAAATTCTCTCTTAAACCCTAGCCGCCGCCTCTAAATCAAATCTCAAGTGTTCAACTTCAACTCAAATTAAAGATTAGAGCTTCTCCAACAATTCAAGAAGATAAATCAGCAACACCGCAACGTTTCTACACCAATTTAAGTGCATAATTCTATTCTTTAACCACGAAAGGTGAGTACGGTGATTTTCACAATATAATGGGATTAAAAGTAACATGATGAAGTTGTAAAGAGGATTCATATGTATGTATGTAATTTAAATCTCATCCAAGTCTTCACCTTTTTGATTCATGTCATCATATGCCTATGTTTCTATGTAAAGTTCATACCTTTATCAGTTTATTCATGTTGAATCTATCATTATGCCTCTATGCCAGTTTACATGCCCCTTTATTTCATGATGTTGTGTTAATTCCAATTTTCTGTGATTTGATTCTCTCTTCTTATCCCTATTCCTTTTATTTTTGGATCTAGGCTACCTTCGAGCCTATGTTAAAAATACGCGCGAATGCAAATACGTGGGAACAATGGGAATATGTGAAATATAGAAAATTGGATATTATTGGATATTATTGGATAATTGGATAATATGTGAAATTGGCATATTTGGGTATGAATTACATGGAATTGATGAAATTGCCTATAATTGTAAATTTGTAATTGAGGCTAATTAATATGTAATTAGTGACAATTTGGAATAGGCAATATTATAAACATGATTATATGTTTAATTGGATATACATGACATGAAAATTAGGTATGGGTGAAATACGATTATTAATAAACCTTTGACACCAGGTTAGGCACAATTGTGGCATAAGACTGCTCGGAACCGCCCGGCAAATCCAGCTGCCACAATTGGACGTCTAATGTGAGAGGTCAAAGGAATGAATTGTAGGCGCAATGGTTAATGACACGAGGTTAGATACGGTTTGTGGCGTAAGACTGTCCGGAACCTCCTAGCAAATCCAGCGGCCACAAAGCGTTCGGTCTAATGTGGGAGGTCATGCACTGTTCGTCATAAGGAATGAATTAAGGAATACTAACCATAATAAGACATGGGTATGGTTAGAGGGTTAAGTTGGGTGACATGTAAATTATGACATGTAAATATGGACTTAACCGGAATAAGATAAGACATGTAAATTATGACATGTAAGTATGTACTTAACCATAACATGTGTAAGACATGGACATTTAAATTAAAATGGTTAAGTGGGAGAAAAACCTAGTGGGGACCAAGCATAGGTGGGAGGCTTGTGTCGGATGGGGGACCCATTTCAACCAGTAACCTGTTTGAGTATCTAATTGGGCCCTGTACTAGGCCGGGGTTGGGGCACGCTTACTGGACTTGAATGTAAGAGGTCAAAACGTGAATAGCGGTGGCAACGCGAGTCCAACGGGTTCATGTGCGTGCATGGGTCCGGGCTGGTAGGTAAGACGTTGTTGCATCGTGTAGGTATGGCCGTGCATTTTATGTTGGTATCGGGTTGCCACTTTGGGGAGTGATACACCCCACTGTGGGGCCAGCACGGGTGCCTACGGGGTTTAGGGAGCCGATCGAATGGGTAGGGTTAGGGTACCATAGCGGTGGTAGGAGCAAGCCGGCACCTACGATAGCAGCTAGGTACAAGTAACTACCAAGTTTTTCATGTGGGTACAGTTAGTGGGAAGGGATCAACCTTTAGTAAATAGAGACCAGTAGATGTGCGGTGTAATTAAGTAATGTGGTGTAACTTAGCAAAAGTGCGGTGTAACGAAATACATGTTGGTTGAGTTGGATAGTCCTTTGGGTGCTAGTCTGATGTTGACTTCGGTCTTCGGGGTTAGTACTTGGAGGGTTGTTCGCTTAGCCAAGGTGTAGGATTGTCTTAGTACTTAGGAACGGAATCATCTTGTCCATCCTTTTTATCTACCTTATCTATGTTACAGCCATATCATGATGCCTATTTATGTCTTGATCATTTACCTTACCTATTATTTGTTAAAATTACTGGACTCACCAGACTTTATGTCTGACCCGTTTTGTTTCCACCTCTTTTCTTTCCTTTCCGCCCCTCAGGTTTGCAAGGAGGGAATACTACAGCTTAGTGTTGATTTCTTTAAGTTGCTTGAAGAGAGTAGATGTATCTCTTTGGACTCTCTCATCTTTATGGCTTTGCTTATGCTTAGTGGGGATTTATGCATTTATGTTATTTAAGTATTTGCTTCTTTATGTACTTTGAAGTTTTTGGAAAAGACAATTGATCCTGTTGTAATGGTTTTTGGAGACTACTTATGTAAGCTTGTTTTGAAGTTATGATGCTATGAAATAAGTTTTATCTTCCGCTGTGTTTTATTTATTTATTCTTGTAATTTATCTGTTCTTTACTACTATAACGCTTCATGACATTAATGCATTCCCTTTGTGAGTGACATTAATGGCCATGGGGTGTTACAATGCAGCAGGATTCCATTCATATTGAATTTTCTGCCAAACTAATTCCCCATTAAAATATTGAATTGGAACTGATTCAGGGAATTTAAATTCTATGTCAACTTCAACCAAAACTCTTGCATATGAAATTCTAGTTAAATCCTCATTAACACTGTCTAAACTTAGCGGGTGACCTAGAGTTGAAGCAATCCTACTAATTGCTTCAATAGACCAAAAATCCAAATTGAGGTTAGGTAGTTTAATCCAGATTGGAATTGAGTTAAGAATTTCTCTATTCAGCTTAACTCCATGTTCATATTTTTTCATGAAGACCAATCTTTTATAATGATAATATAGTCCAGAATCAAGTAAACTATCACAATCCTCTACTAAATCACACTTAATGATAAAAAAATCATCATCTCTGGTATATAGTTCATAACTACCTTTTAAACCCCAGTTCCTGTCGATATGATCTTTCAAGTAGTTATAGTAGGGTTTTTCTTCCATATACATAAAATACAATAGAGTTCGACCATTTACTCCTAGCGGTTCTTACTAGATCTTCACTAATAACCGCCACTTTAAGGTTATCTTGCACTATTGGCTCAAAGTAAGAAAGTTGAACAACATTTTAGTGCAAGTTGTTATCTTTAACAGCCTGAAGCCAAGATCTAGATTGTATAAAATTTACCTTAGGATCAGTAGATAGATTCTTCGAAATTAAGTCTGGAAATTCCTGAATAGATTCTAGATCTGGAGCAATGTGACGACCCCAAAACCCCGTACGACGGTGTTAAGGGTAATCTTTGGAATATAACACATAAACATATAATAGCAGAACAGAAGTAAATAAATACACCAGATAATGAACAAATAATACACTAAATAAACGTAATCATCAGAGTTACACAGTATACAGGATCATACTTAGTACAAATACAGTTCAGCTATACATAAATGTCTACAGCGGAAACAAACATAATATGTACAATAGGAGCTGAACATCATAAAAAGAGATAAATGATAGAATCCTTCTTCATCTCCAGCTATCTAGAAAGAGCCAGCTAAAAACCTAAACACAAGGCTGCCCATGTAGAAAAAGGGGCACCCGAGTTTGCACGTGAAACAAACTACGAGTCAGTCATGGGACTGGTATGAGAAATCTACTTAACACATTTATAATATGGCTAATCACAGGATCACGCCGCTTTCGCGGAACGGGTTTACTCCATTGGATTTCCAGTGCTTTAAAACAAATAATTCTTTTAAAACATTGCAATGCTTTTTATAAAAATGAAGCCATCATAAGACTCAGTTCCCATCACACAATGCAACGCAAACCGGAGGATAGAGTTTTTACCTTATAATGGCCGAAATATGCTTGATACGAATAAATCAAAAGCATTTGATATTATTACTAGTGTTTATATGTTTTCAAATCATAAGTATCAATCATAGACGACACTAATGCCCCCATACCACTATGTCGCCATATATAGGTATACAATCAAAACCGCACAGTCACGTATTTGGAAATTGGATTTCAATCATGAACCAAGGCAAAAGATAGTCCTTACCGACTTCGAGACGCTCTAGCCCGTGTCTCAGGGCCCTGACACAGGTGGGCCCTTGGATCGTCAGGGCCGGTCCACCGATGTGGATTAAAATGCCTGAACACTGCGTTTCCTCGCCCTTTGGGGCGTCAATGAGCCAACGAATGACTCCATCGGCTTCACATAGTCACCGATATATCCGAGGCGCCTCGCAACAGCAACAACCACATAGGTGAAAATAATATAAATGTCAGCCAGTTCAAGCACCGACACCACCTCTAGCTAGAAGGAAACGCATGCCCTCCCTGATGTCCTCTCCCGTTTCTGGTTCATACCGGGGTTTGAGGCTCGCGAATTCACGTTATACACAAAGCTATGCCACACAGGCGGTGCTTTGATCATCAACCACAAGGCTTTGCTTTTCAACAAGAGCCCTGATCATTACATCTTAGCATGCCACACAGGCAATTCACACCATGCAACTAATGGCTATCAATCACACAGAATGAATTCCATTGTCAGACACACAGTCCATTTACAAGTCCGTTCTGGGTCTGAACGAAACCGGAGGCACTATATACCTCGCATACCCATCAATCTCCACGTACGTCTGGACGATCACCACTCATTTTCCATATTTCGGGATGCCTCCCAATCAGGACATCAGTTACCATCCAAACGAGGTGAAGATCTCCGGTCTTCGACCACCGTCTTCATCTTCGATTTCTTATCGTCGATTCAGTTATTAAGAATGGGATGAACCCGGTATTTCTGAGCAACTCGCACACATAATAAACAAGTCCATAAACACGACATACGCTTTATTCCAAATCATTGGTCACTAACCGTAAATCGGTAAGAGAACGATTTCCCAAATATTAACCTCGAAGGCCGAAACCAACATCAGATCAAAACCCAGGAAACCATTCGACTTAGCCAACCTTCAGTTAGTTTCTAAATTTCACAGTACATATCGTTTATAACATTTTATAACGATTTATTGCTATTTTTATTTATTTAAAAATAGCCAATTTATTCAAACGACGCTTCAGGCTATAACGCGGTCGTGGCGCTGTTTTTCTTTAGATTTGATTTACACATATATGAAAATCTAGCCGTTGGATCTTCACAAAATTTATATCATTAGAAAGATCTTTTCAAAACGAATCCAACGGTTCCAGTTTTGGGAAAATCCGACGGTCGGATCACCCGGTACAATCGTTTGAAGTTTCAATTTCAAAATACGAACTGTAGCGTCGTTATTCGATTTAATTTAATTATATATATATATATATAATCGATTCTGGCACTGTTTTTCTTCAGATTTGAAGTAAACATTCCAGACAATCCAACCATTGGATTTTTACAAAGTTGGTGTCGTTGGAAAGATATTTCCAAAGCGAACCCAACGGTTTTGGTTTCGGGAAAATCCGATGGTCGGATCTCCCGCACAAATCGTTTGAAATCACGGTTTCAAAACACGAACTGCAGCTTCGTTATTCGATTCGTTTAAATTATATTTATATATATATATATATAATCTATTCTTCGATTTCAAAACGATATTCTTTTCATATATTTGATAAAAATGATATTTTTATCCAACCGACGTTTATTTCAACACTTCACTATTTTTAACAATTCATGTATATAATAAAAATGTGATTTTTTATGTAAAACAATTTATTTCAAAACACGACTATTTTATATAGTTCATATAGATGATAAAATTATGATTTTTATTATAAAACAATTTCTTTCAAAACACGACTATTTTATATAGTTCATATAGATGATAAAAATATGATTTTTATTATAAAACAATTTATTTCAAACACGAATACCATTCAACACATGAATTTCTATTCAACACATGAACGGTTTCAACATATGAAAATAATTTCAACAAATGAAAATAATTCTAACACATGAATATTTCAGAAAATTTTGGCAGCATAACAGCAGGGTAGTTAAAACCGGGGCCGTCCCTAGTACGGCTCCTCGCTCTACCTTAAAGCCTCGCAGCTTTTGACAATGGGGATTTCATGCATCTAGTTCGCACGCAGGCGGCATGTATATTTTTTTCCTTTCTTTTCCACAAACTAATCCTATGTGGTTTCAACCAAATAATTCTCAACCACAAACGGGTATTTTTCAACCACAATCAATCAATTTCAACCACAAACAATTCTAATCAACCATTCGCTATCAACCAATTTTCACACCAATCACAACCAATAAATATCGTCCATGGTTTGTGGACGAGGGGCATATATATATATATATATAAGCATTTCACTTCTATTTCAACACATATATAATTTTTACAATGCATATATAACTTATATATCGAACGTACAACTTATACAAGAGGTGTACAACGCTTATATAACTCATACATCGACAATATAATTTATACATCGTCGTTTTCCATTCGTTTATAATTTAGAAATCTCACATTGGGTTCCACTCCACCAAAAATAGCAGAAGGCTCAGAAAAATATGCGGTCTCTTCTAGAAAGTAGAAGACGTCCACACGAGTCCACTGTCACTTGTTTCACTGAATTTCATCAAGAAACGAAAAAGATATGATTTTTACAATGAAATCAAAAACCGTAGCACTTTAAAGTGCTATTAAATAGTTTATATAATTTTCAGTCGTTACCTCACTGAAGGGTTCGAAACTAGGTCTTCATTTTTCTCGAAATCCGTGCCACTTCAGGACGATCGGCCAGTGCCATGACGAAGAAGGAGGAGGGGCACCTCCATGCGTGGTGGTGGGGCCCACTCGGTGGTCCCTGCTGATGGCGGCGGCGGCTGAAAGCCCCGAACTTCCCAAGCTCGATTCGAGCTCTACAGGCCACGAAAAAATCCAGACTATATATGGATTTGAAGATCGTTGATAGCACTACAAAAATCTCCAGAGGAGCATGGTGTTTTATTGCGTGTAGGAGGAGGAATCGGAGGGGGAAGGTTTGAACGTTTTCCGCCGTGCGTCGGCTGTTGTTGGGGAGAGAGAAAAAGCATTGACCAATGATTTTTTTTTAAATTTATAAATTTTTAAAATCCGAAAAAAACCTTGTCACACACGAACACCAATTCAAACCCAACGACTGTCGTCCCCAGCTAAATACCCCCATTCCAAACACAATGGGATATGTTTCGTAGGCCCATTCGACTGTTTCAGTTAGTTTCCCTTCAAATTAAAATATAAAATATTCAATATTTAATTTGAACGTACATTTCAATTTGCCGGGGCCACATACTGATTCTAAAAATTTCAGAAAAATAAATCTAGCTATGTTTTGACGATATGATCCCAACAAAACTAGTTTCGTTGAATTCGTAGACCGTTTGAAAAATGGCCCATTTCTGGTCGATCCAATTTAACTGTAATTGACCAAAACACGTTTTCCTTTGCCACGCTCACATATTAACTTCAAAAATTATGAAATTTGAAACCTAGCAATAATTTGACATTCCGGATCCAACAAAAGTGGTTTCATCGAATTCTGAGGTCGTTTGCAAAATGGCCATTTTCACGGGCTATATAAACTCCATAGCGACCTTTCAGAAAATTCATTTGGCCATAACTTTTGCTTCCCACTATGAAACTTCGATTTTTCAAATTCTTTAGAAAGGTATTCACTAACAGATTTAAATATTTTTGGTTTCACTCAAATCCGTTTTGTTTTGCACCCGGTACAGTCAGCCAAAGTTTGAATTCAAATTTTGAAACTACCGTGCCATTTCAGGCCTTGTTTATAATTAGAATTAATTATATTTATTTTCAAACTTCGATTCAAACTCACTTTTCATCGTTATTATTTAAAATATTTATTTTAAATATTTAAAAAACACTAAAATAGCCAATTTAAAAAAAATTAATTGGTTCAGATTTTCCGGGTTGTTACAAGCAAGAAGCTTACTTCCTGATGAATAAGTTAAACAATTTGCATGTTGCTTTGATGATTGATATCAGGCGGTATTGCAGATCTAAAGTTAGAATCTAGATTAGAAATTTTCTTTTTTCGTGAATTTGGAGGAATTAGAGAATAAACGGACGAAATCGCCATTTTTAACTCCCGTATTTTGTGGATTTTCCCATAAATTTTTTTATTATAATAGATAATAAATACATTTTTACATGAGTAGACTGAATGTCTTGCAACTACATCGGTTTTTAAGGTAGACTGTTCACCACAGACGGTTTTTAGAGTGTATCGTCAATGGAACAAATTAAAATAATACAAAATCTTTTTTCAAGTACGTTCTCTCATAAACATTAACTCATTCTATGGTACCACTACCCTAATGCTAATGAGTTAACCCTAAATAAATCCAAAGTCATTGTCAAACTTGACTCTGATACAAAATGTACCGACCTGCATTTTTTATCATTCAACTCGATAATAATCCACGCATGTCGACTTAAACAAATCCAAAATATAGATAATTATTGGGGTAAATATAAGAAAAGGAAAGAAAGAAGGGAACAACCACAGAATCTCATAGTGAAAGGAAAAAATATAATAAACAAATAAATAAATAATAGTTCATGAAGCTTTTAACATATACATTTGATTATACTTTACAACAATTATCAGAGCTAAACTATCACAAAACGTACCAATAAATGTAGTGAAATAATACTAATAAATACATATGTCAACCTCCATCTTCATCTTAATAACGAGCTATTTAATAACTACAAAACTCAGGCGGGCCCGAGCACAAATGAAAAGACAAAAACACTCAGATCAAAACTAAAATATTCTCATATCAGTCAAATCAAAACCATGTACAAATATGAGTGTCACAACGTCTGAGATGCTTAAGTAATTCACATCTCATATCCAATGTGTTAGTGAGTGTGGTAACTTAAGAAATGTTATGAGAATTTCCATATTCTAAGGATCCATTAAACTTGATATTATATAATACAATACGCTATCGTGATAGTGTCTATTGTTAAATATACTATTGAAAATAAAGTAAGCGGGAGTACAATTTTACCCTTACGCAGTTTATAAATGCTGTAGTCTAATAAAATACTTAAACCCCCCGTAAACTTATGGCATCAGGGAGCATTCCATAGGTATAATGTCAAATCAAAATCGTAGGGGGGTTCGATCAGGATAATATGACAAGGCATGCGAGGTAATGCATAAGGTAGGAATCTACTAGTTGCACTCCCGGACTGGTGATAATGCATAGCCGCGACAACCGCCCACCTCGAACAACACTTCCAAAATCAAGGATGCAGATCAAATCAATAAACTGAAGAACTATACTAATAAAGGAAGAAGTGTTGCCGATGGGGATAGCTAGCCCCACTTGACCATGGTATAGTTCCTATATTAGTCATTTTAATTATGACCCGAAGGTCAAGGATATCCATCATCGTTCTCTTACTTAATTCCAGTAGCGTACACCAAACTAACCTACTTCATTCTGGATTCTCCGCCACATGCACGATTGTTAAAGTGGTTTTCGGTATTGTCAAAGAGTATGAAAATATCTAATCCCGGTCTCTTTAACAACCAAAGGTTACATTTTTCACACTGGTTGGATCTTTACATTTCAAAATGGTTCAGACTTCATATAGAAATATCAGATTTTGCTTAAAAACCATTTCATATTTGAAATATAGTACATTTTCATATTAAAATTTCTATTTAACCCAAATTTAAAACATTGAAACATTTCCAGATTTTAGAATAATTTGAATAGTTAAAATAGATGAATTTGTTTATATATTAATTTAGTCTAAATATATTTGAAATAATTATTAAATAAATAGTTAACATATAAAAGGTGTGTATATATATATGAATAGTTTGAATTTAAAAATAGGATTCATAAAAACAGTTGTTTTCTAAAGTAGTTTATTGAAATAGTTAATATATATAAGTTAAAATAAAATAATTTATAAAGTAAAATAGTTATTTAGAAAAATAGTTTATATAATGGGTTAAAATATTATGGTTTGATTTAGAATTGTTTCTTCTAATTTTAAATAAACATGAAGTCATATTCCAGTTTCAAATCAATATTAATTAGAGGACATTAGCTACTAAGTCCTAGTAATTTAGAGCTTCTGTCATTCATGCATATACCAAAACCCCACATAAGGTGAGAGATAGTTAACAATCACTGATGACCTATAGGATAGGTAAATGACAAACGTCGTTTATGGTCTTCTCCCGGTGGACCCTTTGTTAATACCTAGATGGCATTATTAGATAATCCTCTAGTCACCTAAATTTCCCGTAGGGTAGGTAGTCTCATGGACATTTAATATCTTATCCCAAGGAGGACTCTAACCCCGTCACTTATTACCTCAAAGAAGCGAACAACTTTAGAGATTTCCGTCTCGCACTAATTAGTCTTTCTAATAATTCTCTAATTAGGCTAGGCTATGCATTATTTCCTTTTTGGTTTCTTCTTCGGAAGGGAGGCGGGCTCTATAGCCACTTAATACCTCAACACTTGAAGCAAACCTTTTAGGAATAATTCTCACTACGCAATTAACTATCGTTATGTGTTCCTATGCTTAATGATATCTCACATCAGTTGTACATATGCTCGACTACTAGAAAGTGCAGAATTCTGTCGGAAAAAAGGCAACCGACCTTGCATCATTAACCTACTAAGTTTAGTCCTTAATTATAATTAAAGATATTCATTCTTGTTTTGAACTAGAATAATCTAAGGATAATTCTCTATAACTTCCTCCTCTAGGACACTTAATTATTTACTTCCTTATTGGACTTAGTATTTACTACGACAATCAATACCCATTAAATCCCTTTAATTCAATTTATTATTATTATGGTCTCATGCCACTAATGACCCTAATGGTCGTATTTCCTAAGGCAGTGGACACCCAATTAACTTAATTCCCTATTTGTCTCGTGCCATTAATGACCCTGATAGTCATGTTTCCTAAGGCAACAAACAATCTTTTAAATGTCATTTGCATCGGTCCTGTTAGAATTCTAATCTAATTGTTGTAACTCGCAAACATTGCTATATTAATTTAATTCCATTTAATTCTTATTTGAACACACACACACACATATATATATAAGTGAGTTTATTATTTATTTATTTCTCTTGTTGGAGTTACAACTCCTATATTAATTTAAATTGTAATTCCTAATTAGAGTTACCTTTTTTATTTAATTCCTATTACTATATTAATTTAAATCTGTCCATCGATATAAAATTTATATAATATAAAACCTTACCGCCACTGCCTAGATCAACCAAGGGTCAATCCAACGGCCGACCGCTCTAGTCGCTTAGTAGTGGTGGGAAACAGAGGTAGTTATTACCATTTATATTTTTTTCTATTTTATTTATTTTTCGTTATTTTTCATATTTCATTCGTTATTTTTTCATACGGACTCCGTTCGCGAAGTTCAAAACATGAAAGTTAACCAGAATTCCGTCACAAACGGAATGGTACAAGTTTCATGGTCAAATTTTATCATTTGCCAAAATTCCATTTTTGAATTATAACTAAATTACTAAAATAATTATTTCCGAATTTCCTTGTTCTTACATTCTTTCCCCCTTAAAAGGAATTTCATCCCGAAATTTTACCAATGACCAATTATGGTGTTGGCACCTAATTGTCCTAACTATGAAACCAATTAGTGTACATCCATTTTTGCAACCAAACTTGTGCATGTGCACATTGTACATCATGATTTGCAACCATAAAATATGTATGCATAATGATTCTAAATCAGATCGTCCTATATGTATGCATTTCATTTTTAAAATATTTTATGAAAATATGATGCAAACACCCTAAAATATACTGGAAGTTCTATTTGAATGCAGCTTTCAAAAACATTTTTCATCCAAACCCCCACATGACTACAAGTAGAAGTGTGAAGCAACCAATTGTCAACATTATTACTACTTACAAAATTTTCAGTTTTCGTCCTACAATGAAATTCTACCTCAATTCCGCATAATACTCCAAAAATTTCCATCTGTAGATTGCAAAGGAGGCTTAAAACAAGCTCTAAAACGTAAAACGAGTTAATTAATAACTCGCGTGTATCGCCGACAAGGTATGTGAACAACGATTTCAAAGATAAATAACTTTTTCACTTGTTATCGTTAACACTAAAATGCGCGAACGAACCGTCTAAAATCTTCCTTACGCTTTACATGTGATCATAAAATCAAAATTTTCCATAAAATAAATTTCCACTACTCTAAAATTCATGTAAATTTTGGAATTCATTTTTGGTACTGCATCGCTTTTCATATGAGATTTGCGCAAAGCTAAGATTTTGGTAACATGTGTTATAGTACATTTAAAACAATTATTTTATACAATATAGACATTTAAATATATATATAAGTTACCGTACCCAAATCTTTGTTTCTGCATAAATCAGATTTAAAATAAAATAGAAGGAAAGTAGATTAAACCAAATATTTAAATTAAAAAGGATATTTGCAAAAAGTTTCAAAATACATTTTATGGAAACTTAAACGACTCATGTCACATTTCAACGTAGAAGGAAGCCAGTTACATAGAAAAATACGAAAACCGAAACCATACACAAAACCCAAAAATTAATTTTACCTTAAAAGGAAAGGCCAACAAACAAGAAGTATACCCATGACGAAACAATGCAAACCTGTCCTTCGCTAAAATTTATCTATCACAGAATTCTATTCTTCCCATCTCTAAAACAATTGTCAGTTAGATAAAGAAAATGAGAATTCATTTCTACTTCAAATGGCAAACAAACAACAGAAATCCCATTACATCGTTTTGTGATTTTCTAAAAACAACACTAACATTTATAGACACACTACTACAAAAAACAAAGACAAAATGCTGGAAAGGGAAAGATACATATGATACTCAAGATACATAAGACATCACCTACAGGCTATGAGAAGGTCGAGCTCCACGACTGGAACTCCATCAGTTGCCATGTCCACGCCAGGAACATAGCAAAGAAGAGATGCATCTTGACTCATTCGTCTTTCAACACTGCTCCTTGCAAACCTTACGGAGTTCATCCTGGATCCGGCGGAGAGCGACAAGCTCAGAGCTGGCCTGGCCTACTGTGACTGTTGGACTGGAGTAGGAGTAGGAGCTAGGGCGGGAGTTGCGGGAAACTGAATGTCCATCCTTCAAAGAGAGGCACGACCAAACACAACATCTGTCTTCTTGATCACAGATTCCCCCCCCCCCCGAAAATTCACTTGAAAGTGTCGAAAGACACAGGATAGAAGATGTAACAGCCCGACTTTCGATGACATAGGAAGTTGTGCCACTGTTAAAGAATAAGAAATAGATAAAGGATAGAACTGAACAACAATATAGAATCTCACAATTGCAATGGAATAAAATATAATAATATGATAACCTTTGGAAATACAAAATTGTATCCGCACTTACACACATCATCAGAGTACATCACATATATAACACAATGCAAATAAACTATATGTATCTAACGCTGAAGCCTCCTGCTCCAAGCTCCCTTTAATGCACTTGTAAAATCCTAAAAAATACTCGATTGCCTGTACAAATTTGAACACCCAAGAGTTTAGAGAAAACATAGGAAAGTAAACTTTGGGTCAGTCATGGGACTTGTCTAAGTAAACGATTTAAAATAGCCTGAGAAATCAGAGGTATCTCATAAGACCACGCTGCATATACACGAAATGGGTTTTTTCCTTATGAGAACCAAAACACTTTGTATATCGAAATCAGATATTATGATAGTGTCTAGGGTTTTAAAAATAAATTAAAATCTAACGAAATGCTTGCATCTCACATTTTACTACATAGTTAATAAACAAAACCATATGACACTTATGGATAATGGATTTCCAACTATGACAAGGTATGGAACCACCTTCCGATAGTGTATCTCTAGAGAGGAATACATTGGGTTCAACAAGAACATCTTAAAACCTGGCCACACATGACTGGCCACTCATTTCTCTTAAGTGTACCGAATATACTACCACCAACGGTTGGGATAAACCACTGTTTCTGAAGCATACAAAGAAGCAAGTGAATTTTTCTCTCGATCAGGTGACAATACACCCTAGTGGAAGCGATCCACATAGCCATATTGCCTGCCATTTCTTGTCATTTCTCGGTTGTGAAGCTTGAGGTCATGCTTACCTTTAAACATATCGCATCTTCAGTCACTTTGAATGCCACATAATCAAACCCACAAAATCACAAATTGATTTCCCCAAAAATAACATGGGTATAAAGCTAAGAGAAGAGAATTTCTCCACCATTAAACGTAAATACGTTTGAAGAGATCAATGTACATGATCTGTTAGGCATACTCTGTCAAACATTCGTCCATATAAGTTGTCCTGGGACTGGACAAACCGAAGGCACTATCCTATAAATCCATCTTAAGCAATTTCTACCTAGGATCAACATTACAACACTTGTATAAACCCCATCTTCAATTGTTTTCAATATAATCTGACTCGCAATGTATAAATTAGGTTGAAGTGAAATTAAGATTCCAAACTCTTTGAAATGACAACGTTAATATCTATTAGGGCCAAGTGATAATTAATAGCAATCAAGTCAACATATTTCATATGGATTTTCATATTCATATCGATTCTCATGACTTGTCTACAGGAATTTATTTCTCATATAATATACACGTTCCAGATTTAAACAGTGATTTATACAAGATGATTCAAATGTTTCAACGTTTAATTTAAACTATTCAAGTTTACTGGGACATAGCATTACCATCAATCCAATCAACTATCACAATGTATTTTGTCAATTATAGTTCGACAATTCAAATTCAACTAATCTTCTTTCATAAGTCAGTAAATCTTAGATACGATTTTTCTAGTATTATATCCATCTAGAATTTTCTTTAGATAAATAAGTAAGTAAACAATTAATTAATTAATTAATTAAACTTTTATTTGAAATGGAAAGTAAATGGTATCTTCCTGAATTCGACATGGTCAAATTCCAATTCAAAATCTCTTTACGACTCATCTTGATTCGATTTATTTTCCTTTTCTATAAACCACTGTAAAATTATGCAAATTTGTCACTTAAGTGTTGCCATGACCTGAATCTTGACATTCTAGTTGTGATTGTTGTAGTGAGTATAGTATTTGCTATATGGTAGACGACTTAGCCGTGGACATGTTGTAGTTGTTATGATGCACTATATTGGTAGATCTTGCCATTCTCGGTATTTGCAATAATTCATTGTGCCATTCTTGTGTACACTTATGAACATCCACTGTATTACTGCACTTGCCGTATATGTTATTGTGCTTGGAACTTTTTTGTGCATACTGAAACCATTGCCATTATGCACTTTGTCCAACTGTACTGTGTGAACTTGATCATGTTGTAGTTGTTGTTTCAACACTATGCATTTTTCCAAGTTCCCACTTTGTTGTATACTTCATACTTGTATATTACATGCCATTGTGGCTTGTCTTGTTGTACATTGTGTACCTCCATTGTTACATCACTCTTTGCTCCCTGAATCTGTCTCCAGCTTTAGATCTTGTTCCGGTCGCCTATATCAAAATCTGATATTTCAACAGCACTGTCATCTTAAATGACAACAGAAGCTTCATCCATTAAAACCACTCCCTACGTCACTACATCTCACCGGGCATCGCCAAAACTCCAGTCAGAGAACGTGACACTCCCCTCTGATGATCCCCTCTGGTATGCAGGCCTACAACACCCCCACGGAGGTGCAGCTTTCCCTCAAACCGAACTAAAAAGGAACAACCGAAAATCCTATTTTAAATCAAATGACTCAAATTACTTGTTAAACAATTCCTATCGTGATTTTCCTATGAACTTTGATCTCGTACACTCCTCTGGCTTCAATATCATGACCCATGATCACCCATATCGTTGTGAAATGCCCAAACCTCATTTTCCCATCAACTCAGCAAATACCATCCACTATAACACTAAAATTCATGAATTTGTTACTAAAATTCATGTAACATATTTGTATATGTGATGCCTCCAAACCCCGTTCCACGGTGGCAAGGGTAATCTTTGGAATATAACACATAAACAAATAACAGCAGAACAGAAATAAATAAACACACTAGATAATGTACAATAGAATACACTGGATAAACATAATCATTAGAGTTACACAATATATAGGATCATACTTAGCACAAAATACAGTTCAACTTTACATAAAAAATCAAAACATAATATGTACAACAGGAGCTGAACAGCATAAAAAGAAAGAAGTGATAGAGTCCAGCTTCAGCTCCAGCTATCCAGAAAGAGCCTGCTAAAACCTGAATACAAGGCTGCCTGTGTAGAAATAGGGGCACCCGAGTTTGCAAGTGAAACAAACTACGAGTCATTCATGGGACTGATATGAGAAATCTACTTAACTTATTTTAATAATAAGGCCAATCACAGGACCACGTCGCTAACGCGGAACGGGTTTACTCTATTGGATTGCAGGTGCTTTAAATACAAGTAAATCATTTAAACATCGCAATGCTTTTTACAAAAATGAAGCCATTATAAGACTCAGTTCCCATCACACAATGCAACGCAAACCAGAGGATAGAGTTTTACCTTATAATGGCCAAAAGATGCTTGATATGAATAAAACAAAAGCATTTGATATTATTTGTAACACCCCGTATTTTTAATATAATTAAAAATAAAATATATAAAAATATGCTTATGATGGGTAAATAATGACGATCCATAAGAAGAATTAATTAATACATGGAAGAGAAGAAAAATTAGTTCGATAACGATGTATGTAACGGAAAAGATAGTAAAATAAGGATAATTAATTTAAGAATCAGGAATTAGGTAAAATGGACATCACCATTGTGTTCCTCTCGAAATTTTACATGAAATAGAGTCCGAGTTTTCGAAAATCGGAGTCCGTATGACCAAGATTTGGCCAAAACAAGATTTAGAAGGTTTCGGTCAGCACAGAACTGGCTAGGTCGACCTGGGTGTCGACCTGGGGGCCAGGTCGACCAGGGGGTCGACCTGGGTGTCGACCTGGGGGCCAGGTCGACCAGGGGGTCGACCTGGGAGTCGACCTCCCCCATGGGGGTCAACTATAGTGTCGACCTCCCCCCCTATAGGTCGACCTGGTCGGCCTGTTTCGGGCCAGAACCCATTTTTGAGGCCCGGGACGAGTTCTGATGGTCCGGATCAGTTTTAGGGTCAATCCGATGGCTGAAATGAGTTGCTACACCTATAAAAACAACCTAAGGCCTAACCTAATTCATAACAAATCATTCTTACACCTAAATGCTGCTGGAATTTCTCTTGAGCCATGGCCGCCGTCTCCAAATTAAAGCTTAAGCGTTTAAACTCAAATCAAATCAAAGATCAATGCTTCTACAACAAATTCAAGATGATAGATCAATGACACTGCAACTTTCTACGACAAATTCACTCCCTAATTCATTAGCCGTTCTCTGTAAGTTCTAGTTGCTTTCCGATTTAAATATTTAATTATAATGTGGCCATGAATTAAAGTGGAATTGGATTAAGTATGATCTATTTCTGTTGCTTTTTGAATCTTTAGTTTTGAGACTTGTCTACCTTTATTCTCATGACAAGTTTGTGATTTATTCAGCAGTTTTCTTGATTCGTAATGATGTTATCATCAAGTTCTAATCTTTATGCCTATCATGATGTTGTTTTTCTCCCTGATCTATTTATTATGCAAAATTCTACCTTTCCCCTATTTGTTTTCTTTTGATGAACCTTGGTCAATTTCGGACCTAGGCCTAAACTGCGATTTGCGTGCGATTGAATACGGGGGAAATATTGGGATATTGCCTTGTTGGATATATGTGTTTGGTAGAATCGAAGGCATAATATGAAAACATGGAATACATGTAGTTGGTATGAAACTTGACCTATGTAAAATATGGCAAGAATATTGATACATATATTTGGCTAAAAATTGATCTATGTGAATTGGGCATAGCTTTGTAAACATGTAAACTATGAATCTTGATATATGTATAAAAAGGCATGAAACTTGGTATATATGTAAAATTGTCTAAGATTAGGCATATATAAATTTGGCATACATGTAAACAGGCATGAATTAAACACATGTAAATTTGGTATGAATTAGGCATATGTAAAACGGACATGTAATCTAGAACTTGGGCATATGTTAAATAGGTGAAATTTGTGGTTGAAACACATATGATAATTTATGTCTTGAAAAGGGGCTAATATGAACACGCCTAAATAGGTTTTGGGTAGTTGGCATGTAATAGCCTTAAAGGAGGGATAAATATAAATTGAGATAAGTTGCCTTTAATGGCCTAAGATAAATTGTGGTAAAATTGGTATGATTTTGCATACCATTAATTGATGGACATAATTGAGTCAATTATGGACATCGTTAAATTAGGAATTAATTGATAATTTGAATAGGGGAAATAAATTCAAATTAGGGTAAAAGATTATAAGTGATAATCAATGCTTAGGACACGAGGTTGGACTCATTTGTGACGTAAACCTGCCCGGAACCGCCCGGCGAATCCAGTAGTCACAAATCTCAGCCCAATGTGAGAGGTCCTAGGCCCAAATTAAAAGCGTAACAGTTGTAAAGACACGAGGTTAGACTCTTTTATGGTGTAAGACTGCCCGGACCCGCTCGGCAAATCCAGCTGCCATAAATGTCAGTCTAATGTGAGAGGTCTTTATAAGGTTACGGCCTTAATGAATTAAGAAATACTTAACCAGATAAACATGTGGTGGGACATGGGGGTTAAGTGGGTGACATGTGGGTGACATGTGGAAATACGAATAGTAATACTTAACCAACGTAACATGATAATTAGACCAGTGGGTAGGGTTAAGTAAATAAGAACACTTAACCAATATGATATAAATGGGTGGGTTAAGTAATATGATTAGGTTAATCTGGACACTTAACCAATTTAATATGTTGACTACGGGAGTGGGTAAGGTTAAGCAAATGTTTAACCATTATAACATGATTAAGCTGATCTAGAGAGTGAGGTTAAGTTAATGAGAACACTTAACTGATACAATGGGTTAATTAGACAAGTGGTTGCGGTTAAGTAGTAACACTTAACCAACATAACAGGACAAGCGGGTGGGTTAAGTTAACTTGAATAAGTTGATAACACTTAACCATTATAATATGACTAGTGGATGGGGTTAAGTTAACATGCACTTAACCAATCTGATGTGATGCGTGGTAGGGTTAAGTAACACATGGGGTTAAGTTAACAAGAAATTCTTAACCAATGTAACCAGATAAACGAACGGGGTTAAATTAATAAACCACACTTAACCAATCAAACATAATAAGCGAGAAAGGTTAAGTTAACTAAGGTAAACACTTAACCATGGTAACATAACGAGTAGAAGGGTTAAGTACATATCGGGTTGGTGGTTAATATTAGAAAATATAGGCCCACATACACTTAACCATTAAATACACATGCTTGAATCAGTAGCGGGGTTAAGTACACATCAGGGTTGGTGGGTAATATCATAGAATATAGGCCCACAGACTTAACCATTAGAAAAACCTAGTAACGGGGACCCATTTTAGCAGTAACCCACATTAGGTATTAACGGAACCCTGAGCTAGGCAGGGTGGGGCACGATTACTGGGCTGATTATAAGAGGTCAAATTAGCGGCGGTTGGTGCAGCAGTGCAGGTTCTAACGGAGTGCGGGCGTGCACACACTTCGGCGCAGAAAATTTAGCCACTGGGCATCAGTAAGTATAAAGCTGTGCATCTTGATTGTGTCAGGGTTGCCACCATGGGACTTGATACACCCCATGGTGGGACCAGCACAGGTATATACAAGTAGGGGGCCGCTTGACACAAACGAGAACTAGGACAAGTAGGGAGCCGATCGATAAGGTAGTAAGGGTGCATCGAATATATACATGGCCATTGGGGTGATCGAGGTGGAATCCTCAAAATCGATGTACACCTGAAGGCTACCATAATTGCGGGGATTGGGATCACGTTGTAATTATTATATAACACGGGCTACTAGTTGGGACACTAGTAGGGGGTACGGATCCTTGTTACACAGGACACTAGTTGAGATACTAGTAGGAGTACAGATCATTCCATGTAAGACACTTATGAGGATGCTAGGTAGGTGGTGCAGAGCAAATATATATCGTTTTATTGGTAAAGCTTAGAAACCTTGCGATGTTATTCTTGATAGAAACCATGCGGTGGTATACTTGATAGGAATTATGGGATGTTATACTTGTTTCATCGTGCCTGAAGTTTATCTTGTTACCTTAGTTTATCTTGTTATCATAGTTTTTCTTGTTATCTTAGTTTATCTTGCCTACCTTGTCATCATGCTTATGTTTACTTTCAGTTTATTCATGTCATGTTATCTTTACTTATTTTTATGCTGAAAGTCACTAGGACTTACTCAGTCTTTATGACTGACCCGTTTTGTTTCGCCTCTTTTTCTTCCGTTTCCCCCCCCCCCCCAGGTTCACAGGGTGGGAATACAGCTTAGTTCGGATCTTACCAAGCTCCAAGGCTCTTTCATGTATGGCTTGGATTTCTCTTGGCTATGGCTTGCTTTGCTTTATTGGGGAATACTGCAGTTTGTTTTTATGCTTCTTTGTTTTTTTGAGCAAGACAGATATTTTAACTATGAAATTGGGTATTGGAAGTTGATGGGCTTTTCTTGTAAACATTTATATTTAATAAATGATTTGAAGTACTTCCACTTTATTTTCCGCTGTTTTATATATGTCTGTCTTGTAATATTTCTGTTCCAGTACCCATAATACTCCATTGAAGTTAAGGCATTCCCTTTGTGAGTGACCTTAACAGATGTGGGGTGTTACAATTGGTATCAGAGCAGAAGGTTACCAGACTGGGCAAAAGTTTTCAAAAACCTTCTGAAATTATTTTCAAAACATTTACAAAGAAGCAAATTTTCAAGAAAATTTTGTTTTAATCAAAAGGCATATTCCCCAAAGCTATATGCACTATCTTTTGATTCTCTCTTGAAATCTCTTCTCTCTCTTTTCACCATAGTTTCGTAGGCATCCGACACATGTCGGAGGGCAAAGGAGTGCCCAACCTCCGTCTATAGCCGTGGTAGTTCCATCTGCGTCTAATCTTATTTCAAGTTGGGTAGAGTTGTCGTGCGTTGGAGGTAACTTCGAGAGACTTGTCAACAAACTATACAAGGACAGTAAGAACAAGGAACTAGTTGTTATGGCTTAATCCACGAAGGAGGAAAAAGGTGAAAGGAAAGGGGCCTAAGTGAAAGAATAGTAAAACCCATGACAAGAGAGAGTATCTTTAGTGAGAAGGGACATGTAGTTAAGTATTATAGGACAAGGGCAAGGGACAAGATCGTCGAGAGGGCAATTGTATGATCTCACTACTAGCGTACCTAAGAGAGTGGTAACGTTTCTGTTAAAAGTTTAGCTTTTCCTTTCTATCATCCCACTAGAACTTTGTTTTTGTACATCGCATCCTTTTAATTCTGCTTCGAAAGTTGAGTCTCTGCACCTTAGTACTAGCATAGTAGAGGATCCCATTTTTGTCTCAAGTCCTGTTGGGGAAATCGGCTCATTTATTCATGACTTGTTTGGATTTGAGAATGTCTATGCTAAGTGTTGAGTCTAGAAGTAATGTTTATGTTTTGGGCAATGGGTTGATTCTAGCGATGGAGTGGTTATCCAGTAAGGGTGACCTTCTCGGTTTTGAAAATGGGGTAGTTAGACTCTTGACTTGCCTCGGTAATACCCTCGAGGTCGCATGTAACCTTTAGGGTTCTATCATGATTTGTTACCTAGAATCTCTTGACACATTTATTGGTAATTCGTAATCCGCTCAAGTAATGTTCGCCACTAAGGCGGATGGGTCATTTCGCTTATGCATGAGTTGTAGAGAATCACCTTAGTAAGTACATTTGGAAACATGGTTGGCATTTATTTCCAAGAGATAGTTCTTCTGCATGGAATACCTAATAGTAAGTGGGCGGGATCCAAGATTCACTAGTGAATTTTGGAGAGCTTGCATGAAACCATGAGTACGCAGTTATGTTTGAGCCGAGTATACTAGGAGGAGAATAAGTGAAAGTGGAACGAGAGGCAAAAGTGAAATGGATCCCAACCCATATTTTGGAAACAAGAATTAAGAAGCTACGGAATTGTGAAGTTAAAGGAGGTCAAAGCACAATGGAGTTAAGCTCAAAGAAATGCGACTTAGAAGATTGAAGACTAGATTCGCACACCATATCTCTTTTTAAGAGTATATCCATGATCTCTCTTTTCCTATAGAGCTTACTCACATGCTATCTTTTGTGTATATCCTCTCGGTCCTATTCTCAATCCTATTTCTGTTGCAAACCCCATAGGGAGTATGACTCATCTGTTAGTAACACATGTTGGGGCTTGAGGGTGTTCGTTGAGTTGACTAAACTTTTTGGGTTTTATAGGATACAGGTTGGTCTTAGGAAGGGATTTCCTTGTGACCTAATAGGAGTCCATCATGCTTAGTTTCCTAGAATCATATATATTGGTTGGGATGAGTAATTCTTTGGGTGTCGGTCTGATGTTGATTTCGGTCTTCGGGGCTGATGCTTAGAGAGTTCTTCTCCTAATCAATATATATGTGGCATAGGTTTCCAGTTTTGACATTGCCTAATGGGCACAAAGTTTTTACTTGCTTCTATCATTCGACTATACCTTTAGATAAGAACAATTGGGTGTAAACATGTGTTTGAGACATGTTATGATTGATGGTTGCAAGTGGCTGCAAGTGGTTGCTAGTGGTTGCTCGTGGATGCATTTACACATTAGGCACTAGATCGGCTCAGTCACCTTTCATATTGCATATGCATGAGTGTTTACACTTGTTTGTGGATGAAATTGAATGTGTTATCATGTGAATGTTGCATATGGATGGATGTTTGTGCACACATATAGTGTTTATGTGACTAGGACTATTTGCATACATGTTGGACTCATGGCACTAAACATATTTTGCATCTAGAAGATCAATCAGGCCAGATCATTTGCATTAGACAAGGAACATATACACACACTTCTTGCATATGTTCATACAGCATTAGAAATCTCTTAAGGACAATGAATGCCTGTGATTGATGATTGAGTAGATGGATGATGGATGGTAGGACACATTCTTCTTAACTTGAAGATTTCGGGGACGAAATCCTTTAAGGAGGGGAGAATGTAACACCCCGTATTTTTAATATAATTAAAAATAAAATAAAATATATAAAAATATGCTTATGATGGGTAAATAATGGTGATGCATAAGAAGAATTAATTAATACATGGAAGAGAAGAAAAATTAGTTCGATAACGATGTATGTAACGGAAAAGATAGTAAAATAAGGATAATTAATTTAAGAATCAGGAATTAGGTAAAATGGACATCACCATTGCGTTCCTCTCGAAATTTTACATGAAATAGAGTCCGAGTTTTCGAAAATCGGAGTCCGTATGACCAAGATATGGCCAAAACAAGATTCAGAAGGTTTCGGTCAGCATAGAACTGGCCAGGTCGACCTGGGTGTCGACCTGGGGGTCGACCTGGGAGTCGACCTCCCCCATGGGGGTCGACTATGGTGTCGACCTCCCCCCCTACAGGTCGACCTGGTCGGCCTGTTTTGGGCCAGAACCCATTTTTGAGGCCCGGGACGAGTTCTGATGGTCCGGATCAGTTTTAGGGTCAATACGATGGCTGAAATGAGTTGCTACACCTATAAAAACAACCTAAGGCCTAACCTAATTCATAACAAATCATTCTTACACCTAAATGCTGCTGGAATCTCTCTTGAGCCATGGCCGCCGTCTCCAAATTAAAGCTTAAGCGTTCAAACTCAAATCAAATCAAAGATCAATGCTTCTACAACAAATTCAAGAGGATAGATCAATGACACTGCAACTTTCTACGACAAATTCACTCCCTAATTCATTAGCCGTTCTCTATAAGTTCTAGTTGCTTTCCGATTTAAATATTTAATTATAATGTGGACATGAATTAAAGTGGAATTGGATTAAGTATGATCTATTCCTGTTGCTTTTTGAATCTTTAGTTTTGAAACTTGTCTACCTTTATTCTCATGACAAGTTTGTGATTTATTCAGCAGTTTTCTTGATTCGTAATGATGTTATCATCAAGTTCTAATCTTTATGCCTATCATGATGTTGTTTTTCTCTCTGATCTATTTATTATGCAAAATTCTACCTTTCCCCTATTTGTTTTCTTTTGATGAACCTTGGTCAATTTCGGACCTAGGCCTAAACTGCGATTTGCGTGCGATTGAATACAGGGGAAATATTGGTATATTGCCTTGTTAGATATATGTGTTTGTTAGAATCGAAGGCATAATATGAAAAAATGGAATACATGTAGTTGGTATGAAACTTGACCTATGTAAAATATGGCAAGAATATTGATACATATATTTGGCTAAAAATTGATCTATGTGAATTGGGCATAGCTTTGTAAACATGTAAACTATGAATCTTGATATATGTATAAAAAGGCATGAAACTTGGTATATATGTAAAATTGTCTAAGATTAGGCATATATAAATTTGGCATACATGTAAACAGGCATGATTTGAACACATGTAAATTTGGTATGAATTAGGCATATGTAAAACGGACATGTAATCTAGAACTTGGGCATATGTTAAATAGGTGAAATTTGTGGTTGAAACACATATGATAATTTATGTCTTGAAAAGGGGCTAATATGAACACGCCTAAATAGGTTTTGGGTAGTTGGCATGTAATAGCCTTAAAGGAGGGATAAATATAAATTGAGATAAGTTGCCTTTAATGGCCTAAGATAAATTGTAGTAAAATTGGTATGATTTTGCATACCATTAATTGATGGACATAATTGAGTCAATTATGGACATCGTTAAATTAGGAATTAATTGATAATTTGAATAGGGGAAATAAATTCAAATTGGGGTAAAAGATTATAAGTGATAATCAATGCTTAGGACACGAGGTTGGACTCATTTGTGACGTAAACCTGCCTGGAACCGCCTGGCGAATCCAGTAGTCACAAATGTCAGCCCAATGTGAAAGGTCCTAGGCCCAAATTAAAAGCGTAACAGTTGTAAAGACACGAGGTTAGACTCTTTTATGGTGTATGACTGCCCGGACCCGCCCGGCAAATCCAGCTGCCATAAATGTCAGTCTAATGTAAGAGGTCTTTATAAGGTTACGGCCTTAATGAATTAAGAAATACTTAACCAGATAAACATGTGGTGGGACATGGGGGTTAAGTGGGTGACATGTGGGTGACATGTGGAAATACGAATTGTAATACTTAACCAACGTAACATGGTAATTAGACCAGTGGGTAGGGTTAAGTAAATAAGAACACTTAACCAATATGATATAAATGGGTGGGTTAAGTAATATGATTAGGTTAATCTGGACACTTAACCAATTTAATATGTTGACTACGGGAGTGGGTAAGGTTAAGCAAATGTTTAACCATTATAACATGATTAAGCTGGACTAGAGAGTGAGGTTAAGTTAATGAGAACACTTAACTGATACAATGGGTTAATTAGACAAGTGGTTGCGGTTAAGTAGTAACACTTAACCAACATAACAGGACAAGCGGGTGGGTTAAGTTAACTTGAATAAGTTGATAACACTTAACCATTATAATATGACTAGTGGATGGGGTTAAGTTAACATGCACTTAACCAATCTGATGTGATGCGTGGTAGGGTTAAGTTACACATGGGGTTAAGTTAACAAGAAATTCTTAACCAATGTAACCAGATAAACGAACGGGGTTAAGTTAATAAACCACACTTAACCAATCAAACATAATAAGCGAGAAAGGTTAAGTTAACTAAGGTAAACACTTAACCATGGTAACATAACGAGTAGAAGGGTTAAGTACATATCGGGTTGGTGGGTAATATTAGTAAATATAGGCCCACATACACTTAACCATTAAATACACATGCTTGAATCAGTAGCGGGGTTAAGTACACATAAGGGTTGGTGGGTAATATCAGAGAATATAGGCCCACAGACTTAACCATTAGAAAAACCTAGTAACGGGGACCCATTTCAGCAGTAACCCACATTAGGTATCAACGGAACCCTGAGCTAGGCAGGGTGGGGCACGATTTCTGGGCTGATTAAAAGAGGTCAAATTAGTGGCGGTTGGTGCAGTAGTGCAGGTTCTAACGGAGTGCGGGCGTGCACACACTTCGGCGCAGAAAATTTAGCCACTGGGCATCAGTAGGTATAAAGCTGTGCATCTTGATTGTGTCAGGGTTGCCACCATGGGACTTGATACACCCCATGGTGGGACCAGTACAGGTATCTACAAGTAGGGGGCCGCGTGACACAAACGAGAACTAGGACAAGTAGGGAGCCGATCGATAAGGTAGTAAGGGTGCATCGAATATATACATGGCCATTGGGGTGATCGAGGTGGAATCCTCAAAATCGATGTACACCTGAAGGCTACCATAATTGCGGGGATTGGGATCACGTTGTAATTATTATATAACACGGGCTACTAGTTGGGACACTAGTAGGGGGTACGGATCCTTGTTACACAGGACACTAGTTGAGATACTAGTAGGAGTACAAATCATTCCATGTAAGGCACTTATAAGGATGCTAGTTAGGTGGTGCAGAGCAAATAGATATCGTTTTATTGGTAAAGCTTGAAACCCTGCGATGTTATTCTTGATAGAAACCATGCGGTGGGATACTTGATAGGAATTATGGGATGTTATACTTGTTTCATCGTGCCCGAAGTTTATCTTGTTACCTTAGTTTATCTTGTTATCATAGTTTATCTTGTTATCATAGTTTATCTTGTTATCGTAGTTTATCTTGCTTACCTTGTCATCATGCTTATGTTTACTTTCAGTTTATTCATGCCATGTTATCTTTACTCATTTTTATGCTGAAAGTCACTAGGACTTACTCAGTCTTTATGACTGACCCGTTTTGTTTCGCCTCTTTTTCTTCCGTTTCCCCCCCCCCAGGTTCACAGGGTGGGAATACAACTTAGTTCAGATCTTACCAAGCTCCAAGGCTCTTTCATGTATGGCTTGGATTTCTCTTGGCTATGGCTTGCTTTGCTTTATTGGGGAATACTGCAGTTTGTTTTTATGCTTCTTTGTTTTTTTGAGCAAGACAGATATTTTAACTATGAAATTGGGTATTGGAAGTTGATGGGCTTTTCTTGTAAACATTTATATTTAATAAATGATTTGAAGTACTTCCACTTTATTGTCCACTGTTTTATATATGTCTGTCTTGTAATATTTCTGTTCCAGTACCCATAATACTCCATTGAAGTTAAGGCATTCCCTTTGTGAGTGACCTTAACAGATGTGGGGTGTTACATTATTACTAGTGTTTATATGTTTCAAAAACAATTTCCATCATAAGTATCAATCATAGACGGCATAAGTTCCCCATACCACTATATCGCCATATATAGGTATACAATTAAAACCGCACGATGTCGTATTTGGAAATTGGATTTCTGTCATGAACCAAGGCAAGGGATCGTCCTTACTGCTTCGAGACAATCTAGCCCATGTCTCAGGCAAGTACTCAGTCAAGCCTTGGATCGTCAGGGCCGGTCTACACGGAGTGGATTAAAATGCCTGAACACTGCGTTTCCCCGGCCTATGGGGAGTAAACTGATCATACACCGACCAAACCATCGGCCCAGGAGCGACCGATATAACCGAGGTGCCTCGCTATCCATCATCCACATAAGTAAAATGTCCGGGCGTGTAAAACCCAAAACACCACTCCTAGCTAGAAAGAAACGCATGTCCTCCCTGAAGCCCTCTCCCGTTTCTAGTCCATACCGGGGTGTGAGGTTCGTGAATCAACACTAAACACAAAGCTAGCTATTCAAAGCCATGCTTTGATCATCAACCACAAAACTCTGCTTTTCAACCAAGCTCTGATCACAGCATCTCTGCATGCCACACAGGCAATTCACGCCATGCAACTGACGTAAATCAATCACACGGAATGAAATCCAATGTCGGACACACAATCCATTTACAAGTCCGTTCTGGGTTTGAACGAAACCGAAGGCACCGTATTCCTCTCCCGTATGTCCAATACAGGAGAGAGGCCTCGCACATCCGAACGATCAACAAGTACGTCCGAACGACCACCACTGTAACCCCTTCAGGGCAGCAACTCCCATCAAAGGCGTCAGTAGCCATCCATTCGATGTGAAGATCCTCGGTCTTGCACCGTCTTCATATCTTCAACTCCTAACCGTCGACCAACTATTTGAAATGAGAATTAACTCGGCCTTTTCAAATAATTCACGTATATTTAGCATTTCAAATCAATTAACTTCAATGGTTCAATTATCTGACATCCATAATTCAGTTCATTAATGTAATTTTCACGTCAAACACATTCAACTATCAAATATCCAATAAACCGGGTAAATTCGGTTTATTTTCATTCCATATCGTTTGTAATACTTTATCACGATTTATCTCTATTTATATTTATTTAAATATAGCCAATTTATTCAAACGACGCTTCAGGCCATGGCGCTGTTTTTCTCCAAATTTGATTTACACATATCTGAAAACTAACCGTTGGATGTTTACAAATTTTATATCATTAGAAAGATCTTTTCAAAGCGGACCCAATGGTTCTAGTTTTGGGAAAATCCGATGGTCGAATCTCCCGGTACAATCGTTCGAAGTTACGATTTCAAAATACGATCTACAGCGTCGTTATTCGATTTATTTTAATTATATATATATATATATGTATGTAATCCATTCTGGCGCGGTTTTCATTCAGATTTGAATTCAACATTCCAAACAATCCAACCGTTGGATCTTTGCAAAGTTGGTGTCGTTGGAAAGATATTTCCAAAGCGAACCCAGCGGTTTCGATTTCGAGAAAATCCGAGGGTCGGATCTCGCGGTACAATCGTTTAAAGTTACGATTTCAAAATACGAACTACAGCTTCATTATTCAATTTATTTTAATTATATATATATATATGTATGTATGTATGTATATAATCCATTCTTCGATTTCAAAAACCATTTCAACTCATATAGGTGATAAAAATGATATTTTTATCCAATAGATATTTATTTCAACACCTGACTATTTTTAGCAATTCATATATGTAGTAAAAATGTGATTTTTATTGCCAAAATAATTTATTTCAAACACGATTAATTTATATACTTCATATAGATGATAAAAAATGTGATTTTTATTGTTAAAGCAATATATTTCAAAAATGAATATTTTTAGCTATTCATGTATATTATAAAATTGCGATTTTTATTGTCAAAACAATTTATTTCAAACACAATTATTTTATATACTTCATACATACAATAAAAATGTTATTTTTATCGCTCAGACTATTTTATTTCATACATTCTATAAAAATGTTATTTTTATCATTCAAACCATCTTTATTTCATACATTCGATAAAAATGTCATTTTTATCGTTCAAACCATTTTATTTCAAATATGAATATTTTTCCACATAAGAATATATTTCAATACATGTATATAAATCAAACACAGGAATATTTCAGAAAATTTCGGCAGCATAACGGCAGGGTAGTTTAAACCGGCACCGTCCCTAGTACGGCTCCTCGCTCTACCTTAAAGCCTCGCAGCTTTTGACAACGGGGATTTCAATAATCTAGTTCGTACGCAGACGAATTTTCCCATATACTAATCCTATTGGGATTTCAACCACAATCAATCATATCAAATCAACTATTCGTAGTATTCACTAAATTTCACATCAACCGAATCCAAACAATCACAACCAATATATATCGTCCATGGTCTGTGGACGAGGGGAGTATATATATATATAAATATATATATAGATATACGTATATAAATATATTTCGATTTCATTTCAATTCCATTCAACGCATGTATGATTTTTACAACGCATATACAACTTACACATCGCATATATAACTTACACATCGCATATACAACTTATACAACGCTTATACATGAGGTGTACAACGCTTATATAACTCATACATCGATTATATAATTTATACATCGTCTATCCATATCGTTTATAATTCAGAAATCTCACATTGGGTTCCACTCCTCCAAAAATTGTAGGAAGCTCAGAAAAATATTCGGTCTCTTCTAGAATGTAGAAGACGTCCACGCGAGTCCAATGTCTCATGTTTGTCTGGATTTCGACAACATACCAAAAAGATATGATTTTTATTGTAAAATCATAAATCGTAGCGCTTTAAAGTGTTACAAATAGTTAATTTATTTTCAGCCGTTACCTTTCAGAAGAGGTTCGAAACTGGGTTTGCATTTATCTTCCAATCCGCTGCGCTATAGGAGGGTCGGCCAGTGCCACGTCGAAGAGGGAGGAGAGGCGCCTTCGCGCATGGTGGTGGGGTCCACTTCGGTGCACCACGATAGCGGCGGCGGCGGTTTGAAGTTCGGGACTTCCCGAGCTCGATTCGAACGCCACAGGCCATGAAAAAATCCAATCTTTATATGGATGTGAAGATCGTGAGGAGCACTACAAAATTCTCCAAAGGGCCATGGGTTTTTATTGAGTGGATTTGAAGAAAAGGAGGAGAGAAGGAAGAAGAAGCAGCCGCCGTCGGGTTTGAGAGGGTTTCACGTTTTAAGCGGGTAGAGAGAATGAATCTGATTGGCCCTCCCCCCTTTTTTATTTATATATTTTATTAAATTCGAAAATACCCCTTACCTCATATGAACTCCAATCCAAACCCAACGACTGCCTCCCCTAGCTAAATACCCCTATTCAGAACACAATGGAATATGTTTCGTAATCCCATTCGACTGTATAAGTCAGTTATTCTTCAAATTAAAATATAAAACATTCAATATTTGATTTGAACGTACATTTCAATTTGTCAGGGCCACAAACTGATCCCAAAAATTCCAGAAAAATAAATCTAGCTATGTTTTGACGATAAGGTCCCAAAAAAACTAGTTTCGTCGAATTTGGAGACCGTTTGAAAAATGGCCATTTTCTGGTCGATCCAAATTGACTGAAATCAACCAAACACATTTTCCTTTGCCACGCTCACATATTAACTCCAAAAATTATGGAATTTGAAACCCAACAATAATTTGACATCCTGGATCCAACAAAAGTGGTTTCATCTAAAACGGAGGTCGTTTGCAAAATGTCTATTTTCAAGGGCTATATAAACTCCATAGCGACCTTTCTGAAAATTCATTTGGCCATAACTTTTGATTCCCGCTATGAAATTTCGATTTTTCAGATTCTTAGAAAGTTATTCATAAATAGATTTAAATATTTTTGGTTTCACTAAAATCCGTTTTATTTTGCACCCGGTACAGTCAGTCAAAGTTCGAATTCAAATTTTCAAACTGCCGCGCCATTTTAGGCCTTGTTTATAATAAAAATAAATTTATTTATTTTACAACATCGATTCAAATAGACTTTTGGTCGTTATTATTTAAAATAATTTATTTTAAATATTCAAAATCCACTAAAATAGCCAAATTAAATTTTTTAAATTGGTTCAGATTTTCCGGGTTGTTACAATCTCCCCTGCTTAAAATCTTTTCGTCCCCGAAAAGGAACGAAGCTGAAAGTTGTCTGATTAACCAAGTCAACTTTCATTCTGGCCTACATTCTTCAACTTTTCAGTTTCTAGGAATTTCCAAATCGTTCAAAAATTTGGCTAACACCCTAAATTTTTGAAAAAATTCGCCATAACCTCCTTTGTACGGGGAGGGGTTTGGAAATTTATTGGGTCGTATTAGGTACCTAATAAATCCTAATAAGCATGCACATATTTATAGTCATATATTCCGGTGTCCACAAGGGAGTGTGTATAGATCATAACTCCAGAGAATAAATTCTCGTCACCCTATAAATGGTTTTTGTGCCTTAATGACCAGAGAGACGTGTTTATCGTCATCTCCAGACCCGTGTGGGGTTTTTATTAATATGGCAATTTACCGTTACATTTTTTACAGTCCATATCAGTCATCAGTTCAACCTGTAATATATAGTCATCGCCATACAAGCCTCTCGCTCGTAGGGTAAACCTTCAACCTCGTCACATAAGCTCCAAATGCTTATGTGGTATATGATGAAGTATGTTATCTTCAAGAAGTATGCCATGTAGTGTAGTTCAAAATTAATTATTACTATCCTATGGCGACATTTATTATTACACACAGAACAACCAGAACTCCGCATCCAATGGCATTCACAGGAGTTGATATAATAATAAATTTGCGCATCCAACTCATTAAGGTTTACCTATTTGTCGGGCACACAAATAAATTCATTACTCAACAGCAAATCCATTTACCTGTTCAAACATATACAATGTACATGCATATATTTTTATCCAATTTCAAATCGGTTCAAAATTTGATTCAATTGCATAAATTTACCCTTCATGCTCTTATTGATTTTATTATTCCAATGTGATTTAGTTTAAACTATCAATCACTCCACGCAAACAACAATCAATTTATTTTTAACCTTTTCAAACATATAGTAATTAATTCATATACTCTTTTAAAATCATTCAGACTATATGATTACAAATTCTACATCCATGAAAAGGAAACAACAACCAAGTAGAAAACAATACGGAAATGCAAAATATGGTAAATGTGCCTTGCACCAGAGTTAATATATTAGAGATATCCACCGTGCACTTGGGATAGGCTTTCTTAATGCTCTCCTCCATTTCCCAAGTACAGTCTTTTGGATCTCCACTCCATTGCACTTTGACTAAGTGAACTTTCTTGTTCCTCAGTTCTTTAGTTTCTTTGCCAATAATCTTTAGCGGCTTTTTCCTCACAGCTAATTTTGGAGTAATTTCCAAGTCTTGTTGGGCGGCTTCTTCCACGATCAAGTCTGGATCATGCATATGCTTTCGAAGTTGAGATACGTGAAACACATCATGTACTCCAGGCAACCAATTAGGCAATTGAACCGTATAAGCGAGAATTCCAATCCGTTCTAGAATAGGAAACGGACCAATAAATTTGGGCGCCAATTTCCCTGTTTTACCGAACCGGACTACTCCTCTCATCGGAGATACCTTCAAATACACATAGTCGCCAACAGCGAATGATAAATCTCTTCTTCTCTTATCTGCAGAGCTCTTTTGTCGGCTTTGAGCGGCTAGTAATCGTTTCTTAACAAAATCAACTTTGTCCGCAGCTTCGCGAATCATATTGGGCCCCAATACAAGTCTATTGCCAGGTTCTATCCAACAAGCGGGAGATCTTCACGGTCTACCATACAATGCTTCGAATGGTGACATTTTCAGGCACGCTTGGTAGCTATTGTTGTATGAGAACTCGGCTAAATGCAAATGGTCTTCCCATGATCCGCCAAAATCGATAACACAAGCCCGCAATAAATCTTTTAAAATACGATTCACCCTCTCAGTTTGGCCATCTGTTTGAGGATGATAAGCGGTGCTCAAATTCAGTTTCGTTCCCAATTCTGCTTGGAATGCTTCCCAGAATTTACTAGCAAAAATTGGGTCACGATCACTAACGATGCTCATGGGAACTCCATGGAGTTTAACAATTTCTTTAAAATAAATTTGCGCCAGACTCTAAGCAGTTCTTTTTGATCTAACAGGTATGAATGGGCGGTCTTCGTGAAATGATCTACAATCACTCAAATACTGTCATTTCCTTTCCGGGTTCTGGGCAAACCATTTATGAAATCCATGGAAATTTGTTCCCACTTCCAACCTAGAATTTCCAACGGTTGCAGCAATCCGGCAAGTGTCTGTTGATCGCTTTTAACTTGTTGACAAGTGGAACGCCGGCTAACATATATAGAGATATCTCTTTTCATCGCCATCCACCAGAAGGTTCGCTTGAGGTCATTATACATTTTACTAACCCCTGGGTGGATGCTCAGTTTGGACTTGTGACACTCGTCCAATACTTCTCTTTTGAGCTTAAGAATGTCAGGAACACAAATTCTTCCTTTCAATCTTAGAACTCCTGCGCTATCCACTTGGAAACTGGAGACTTCGACCCTTTGAATTCTTTTGATCGTCTCTTTAACAAAACTATCGTCTTTCTGAAGAATATATATTTTATCAATCAACGATGGTGTAATGATAAGACTGGCGATGATCACATTCTTTCTGCTGAGCGCATCAGCCACAACATTGGCTTTCCACGGAGTACATAAAATATCAAGATCATATGCTGCGAGAAATTCTAACCAAAGCTGTTGCCTCATATTCAAATCTTTCTGGATGAATAGATACTTCAATGATTGATGATCAGTATATAATTGGAACTTCTCACCCAATAGATAATGCCTCCAGATTTTCAAAGCAAACACGATAACTAGCAATTCAAGATCGTGAGTTGCATAATTCTTCTCATGTGGCTTCAATTGACGGCTAGCATAAGCAATTACTTGGCCTCTCTGCATTAACACTGCACCAAGACCTTCTTTAGAAGCATCTGTCCAGACTTTCAAGTCTTGATTGCCATCAATAATTGTTAACACTGGAGCAGTTGTCAGCCTTAACTTCAGCTTTTGAAAAGCTGCCTCACATTCGGAAGTCCAATTGAACCGTGAATGTTTCTTAGCAAGCTTCGTTAAGGAACTAGATATATTCGAAAAATCCTTAATGAACTTCTGATAATAACTAGCCAATTCAAGAAAACTTTGGACTTCTGTGGGCGTAGTTGGCTGCTTCCAATTCTGAATAGCTGTGATTTTACTGGGATCCACATAAATTCCTTCTTTTGATAAAACGTGGCCAAGGAATTTCACCTCTTCTTGCCAGAATATACATTTGGAAAATTTTGCTTTTAAAACATTCTTTCTCAGAATTTCTAACACTTGTTCCAAATGTTTTTCATGCTCGCTTCATCAATGAAGACTAGTACAAATTTATTCAATACTTCTCTAAATGCTCTGCTCATTAGATCGACAAAATAAGCTGAAGCATTACATAAGCTGAACGACATTACTAACCACTCATAGAATAAATCTGGACCTTTGAATGCTATCAAAGGAACACACTCTTCGGCAATTCGAAGCTGATGGAAACCTGTAGCTAGGTCCATTTGTGAAAATACTTGAGCTCCATTCAGTCGATCCAACAAATCAACAATTCGCGGCAATGGATATTTGTTCTTTAATGTCTGCTTGTTCAAGTCATGATAATCCACACATAGTCTGAGGGTACCGTCTGACTTTGGGACAAGCAACACTGCTGCTCCCCAATCAGAGAAACTTAGCCTTGATAAAACCCTTCCATGCTAGCTGTCGAGTCTGATTGTCTAATTCTTCTTTTTCCTTCAAGGTCATTCTTCGAATAGCATGAACTACTGGCCTTGCATTCGGAATTAAAGCAATCTTGAAATCAATTTCCCTACGCGGAGGTAAACTGACAACTTCTTCAAACACATCCGTTTTTACGTCGACCGGAGTATTCTCTGTAATGACCGAAATCTTTTCTATTTGAGCAGCAGAAACATCCAAAGCTGACCAAAAATCTTTTCTATCAGAATTCAGACCTTCACATGGTATGGTTATATAGTCCCCGAACTTTGTCTTTGCCCTAACAACTCTTTCGGCGCATTTGACCTCAGCTTCATATTTGGTTAACTATCCAATCCTAGAATAAGATCAAATTCTTTAAAATTCATGACGATCGAAATGGTAGGGAATCGATAACGGGAAAAAGAGACAGGCACCCCACAAATCCAACTAAGATCGAGTGAACCCCCTACCGGATTATGGACAGTCATGGGTGTTTTGAGCTTTTTCAAATTCAAATCCAGTTTCTTAACCGCATTCTTTGCAATAAAGCTTCGTGATGCGCCTGTATCAAACAATACTTTAACTGGAATGTCTTTAACAGTAAGCGTGCCTTCCAAAACATCTGGTCTTGCTTTATTGAATGAGGATGCAGGAACTTCTGCCACCTCATTTACCTGTACTACTTCATATCTCCCTGATAATAGGCAATTTCTAGCCAGATGACCTGTCCGGTGACACTTATAGCATTCCCCTGTACCATGATATTTCTTTTGCTCCTTATTGGGTTTAGATCCAACATTTATTCCTTTCTTTGAAGATTTGCAATTCCCTTGAAAATGCCATGATTTCTTGCAGTTATTGCATGAGGCAGTCGTTACTGGTTCTTTCTCAGACTTAACCTTTTTCTTGTTGACTCTAGGCTTCTTTCTAGCCCCAAACGTCGTACTTGCCTCTGGGCTATCAGTTTCAAATTTCCTTTTGTTGCTAGAACTACATTCCTCTTCATCTCTCAAAAGGCCTTGCTTATCGAGATTTTCATACTGATAAGCTATGTATATCATTTCAGAAAAAGATTGTTGTTGCACATGTGCAGTTACCCTACTTTGGTACTTTCTTTGACGCCCGTTAATAAACCTCAGATTCTTCATCTTGGGATTCTGAATTAAATGCGGGGCAAAACAATAAAGTTCATTGAATTTCTTATGATATTCTGGAATAGTCATATCCCCTTGTATCAAATAGTAGAATTCATCACTTAACCGCTCAGTTGCTTCTGGAGGAATAAATCTTTCATTGAAAACTTCTTTGAATCTATCCCAGGTGATACCACCTTCTGGATTATCCATAATGACAGTTTCCCACCAGATTAACGCTTCGTTTTTGAGTGCCCAAGATGCCAGTAATCTTTTCTGATCATCTCTCAGCTTGAAACCTTCAAATATTCTTTCAGCAGAACGCATCCAAGCTTGAGTTTGAATAATGGATTCATAGCCCGAGAATGGTACTCCCCCAGATTTCGATATCTCTTCAATAGGCTTCTATATCTGATCTTGGCTGAGGGAGCACAACTGGCTCATTAGTTTGTCGAACCATAGGATTATTTCTTCTGCTTCTACCACTCATTTTTTTCAATATCTGCAAATAGCAGACAAAGTGTTAGGCCAACAGAAAAGGTATTTTTCAAAGCATAGAGACATATACTGGGATGTAAATGTGTCTACGGGGGTTTATTTCATTCTGTTGCACTCATTCTAGGATATTATTGATCCTATCTGAAATGAGTAACCCGTCTTAGAATACTGCTGATTCTATTTCTAATGAGTTCGTTAATATGTTATATTCCAGAACTAAGCTTAACCAAAGCTCTGATACCACATTGTTACGCCCCCAAACCCCGTTCCACGGTGGCAAGGGTAATCTTTGGAATATAACACATAAACAAATAACAGCAGAACAGAAATAAATAAACACACCAGATAATGTACAATAGAATACACTGGATAAACATAATCATCAGAGTTACACAGTATACAGGATCATACTTAGCACAAAATACGGTTCAGCTTTACATAAAATGTCAACAGCGGAATCAAAACATAATATATATACAACAGGAGCTGAACAACATAAAAAGAAAGAAGTGATAGAATCCAGCTTCAGCTCCAGCTATCCAGAAAGAGCCTGCTAAAACCTGAATACAAGGCTGCCATGTAGAAATAGGGGCACCCGAGCTTGTAAGTGAAACAAACTACGAGTCAATCATGGGACTGGTATGAGAAATCAACTTAACTTATTTTAATAATAAGGCCAATCATAGGACCACGCCGCTAACGCGAAACGGGTTTACTCCATTGGATTGCCTGTGCTTTAAAAACAAGTGAATCATTTAAACATCGTAATGCTTTTTACAAAAATGAAGCCATTATAAGACTCAGTTCCCATCACACAATGCAACACAAACCGAAGGATAGAGTTTTACCTTATAATGGCCAAAAGATGCTTGATACGAATAAAACAAAAGCATTTGATATTATTACTAGTGTTTATATGTTTAAAAACAATTTCAATCATAAGTATCAATCATAGACGGCATAAGTGCCCCATACCACTATATCGCCATATATAGGTATGCAATTAAAACTGCACGATGTCGTATTTGGAAATTGGATTTCCGTCATGAACCAAGGCAAGGTGTAACACCCCACGTCCATTAATGTCACTCACAAAGGGAATGCATTAACTTCAATAGAGCGTTTTAAGTAAGTATAGAATAGAAAATCACAACAATACAGATATAAAACAGTACTTGAAAATTTAAAACTTTATTTATTGCAGCAGAAGGTAAATATGTTTGGTTACATCATCAAAACCATAAACCAAAGTCAAGTACATCATATCCATCTTGATAAAACAAAGTACATAATCTGAAAGACATAATCCCCAACATCAAAATAGCCAAAAATAAAGAGAAGCTGAACTTTACTTCAGCGATCCAAGAAATCTTCTAAAAGCAGTCCAAAATCAAGCTCCACTGGTGCTAGTTCCAACCTGAGCACCTGGGGGTGGAGGGGAAAGGAAAGAGATGGAAAAAGGGGGGGTCAGACATAAAGTCTGGCGAGTGCGATAATTCTAACAATATAATTAACAAAGTAACTAGGCTAAGGCATAAGTTGGAAAATAAGGAAATGACCATGAACCATTGAGTATGGCAGAGTAAACAAGGAAACAAGATGAACAACGATATCGTTTAAGCGCACCTGAACCCACTAAGATAATTTACTAAACTACACCAACACTATGAGATGATTGCTATACTGCACCGCCACAAGTATACTACACCACCACTAGTCACCCTAAGGTTGATCCCGCCTACAGACTTAATAATGATATTGGTAGTTTCGTGCACCCCTAGCTGCCTTCATAGGTGTCGTCTACCCCTATCTCCACTAGGTGTACCCACTACCCCCAAACGATCGGCTCCCTAACTCGTAGATACCCGTGCTGGCCCCACAGTGGGGTGTCTCACTCCCCAAAGTGGCAACCCGATACAACCAACAATGCATGGCTTATACCTACACGATGCAACAACGTCTTACCTACCAGCCCGGGTCCACACACGCATATGAACCCGTTGGACTTGCGTTGCCACCGCTAACCTGGTTTGGCCTCTTACAGTCAAGCCCAGTATGCGTGTCCCGTCCTCGACTTGGGTCGAGCCCACAAAGATACGTATGGGTTACTGGTTGAAACGGGCCCCCATTATTTGACACAAGCTATCCACCTAAGCTTGGTCCCCTCTAGTATATCCCACTTAACCCACTTCTTATTCATATTTCAATTACATGTTTCATATTTTGGTTAAGTGTTTCTAATCGTATTTCCAAATGCCACCCAAGGCACCCACTAGATTCCACATGCCACCCAAGGCACCCACTTAACCCCCTCATGTCCCACTACATGCTTATCTGGTTAAGTGTTTCTTAATTCATTAAGACCGTAACCTCATAAAGACCTCTCACTTTAGACTGACATTTGTGGCAGCTGGATTTGCCGGGCGGGTCCGGGCAGTCTTACACCACAAAAGAGCCTAACCTCGTGTTTTTACAATTGTTACGTATTTAGTTTATGCCTAAGACCTCTCACATTAGACTGGCATTTGTGGCAGCTGGATTTGCCGGGCGGGTCCGGGTAGTCTTACACCACAAAAGAGTCTAACCTCGTGTCTTAGACGATTAATTACTCCTAAATAATCATTCCCCAATTTTAATTACTTTCCCTATTCAAATTATGAATCAATTCCAAATTTAACGATGTCCATAATTGACTCAATTATGTCCATCCATTTATGGTATGTAAAATCATACCAATTTTCACCACAATTATATTTGATGCCTTTTTAAGGCATTTATGCCAATTAAATCTTTTTAATATTATCCCCTTTACCCCCATGTAGTATGTTTGTTCGTTTAACGTAAAAATATATGTTAGACTCGAATAGTCTAACTCATGGAATAAAGAGAAAACATCACAATATACACATAATTAAAACATAAATCTAACATAGGGGTGAACTTGCATATGTGAATGATGTTTTACATCTAAAACTTGCATAGGCCAAAATTACAACTTGCATAAACAACATATGTCATGGATCCAATCTAAAGGTGTGAACTTGATGAGAAAATGGCCACAAACTTGCATAAACAACATATGTCATAGATCTATATCTAAAGGGGGGAAACTTGCATAGGTAATAACATAACATGATTCATATCCAACTCATAAACTCACATATGTGATTTATACATCGCAACAATGGTGTAAACCAGTATCTAACATGTAAAGTATCATGTAGAATTTAGCATATGTCATAGCCTAACTTTCAATTAAATTCTCACATAAACTAGGTGTCATAATCATGTAAGTTCACATATAATTCTACCCAACTTGTACATGATTCATGTTTGAATTAAAATCTAAACTTGCATACATATGATTTATCATATGAGTCAATATAACAAACTAGCATAAGAAACAACTAGACATAAGCCAATCATAGGATTATAACATGGGTGATAGCATCATAACTTTGCATCGTAGATGATGGCATCATAACATAATATCATAGAAATTACAACACAATTCTACAACATAATTACAACATGCAATCAATAATTCATATCACATCCAAATTATCCGCATTATAACTCAATCCAATTCATTTATTAATTATTTTGTTAAAACTATCGAACTCACAACTCAAAAGCAGTCTTGAGTTCTGAATTCTGATTTCTGGAGTTGAATTAGCTCTCCTTTGATGAAGATTCGCTGTTAGGGTTGAATAGTTCTGATTTGGTTGTTGTTCTTACTCTTAATTTTGGTGGCGGCTGCTCTAGGGTTCAAGACAACAGCATGACGGCCATAGTTTCAATTTTAATTCTGATTTAGGGTTTGAGTCAATGGGTCTTTTTATAGAATTTTGAACTAATTTAAGCCGTCGGATGATCTTAGGGTTAATCAAAACCATTCAATCATGATAGGGTGATGAGTCAGCCCTAATGACTCAACAAGGAGTCAGAAAAGACTCAACAACATGGGTCAGCCTGAACCAGAAAGCTGTGCAGGCTCCTACCTCAGCCTGGGCGCACTTGGCACGTGCGCTAGTGCAAATATGTACTGGCGCACTTCCCAAGTGCGCCAGTGCATTTTTTTTTTCCTACTTTGCCACCAAACTTCGTTCGTCCATAACTCCTTCATCTGGTACTCGTTTCCCGCAAACTCGGACTCTATTTCAACCAGAATTCCGAGACGAACACAATGGCGCAACCCAATCCCCATGATTCTCACGTCTGAGATTAATTATTATTTATTTTAGTTAATTCGATTATTCAAAAATCCGGGGTGTTACATTCTCCCCTCCTTAAAGGATTTCGTCCCCGAAATCTCCAAGTTTAAGGAGAATGCATATCCTACCATCCAAACAACCATCTACTCAACCATCAAACAGGGACATCCATTGTCCTTATAAAATTTCTAATGTTGTATGAACATATGTAAGAAGTGTGTGTATATGTTCCTTATCTAATGCAAAATCAGGCGGTCCACTGATTCAGTTGACCTCCTTAATGCAAACCATGATAGTGCCATGTGTCCATTATGTATGCGAAAGAACCTTGTCAATACATATCATTTCTACATGTGTGCACAACCATTCACCAAAATGCAACATCCATATGATGGTACAATCATTATACATCCATTACTTAAATATGTACACACATTTACATGCAATATGCAATATGAAGTGACTGAGCCGATCTAGTGCCTAAAGTGTGTGTATATGCATCCACGAGCAACCACTAGCAACCACTTGCATCCACATGCATCCATCATACATAACATGTCTCAAACACATGTTTCAACCATAGGACTATCCTATCTAAAGGTCAAAGATACTAGCGAGAGGACATAATAAAGATAAGATAAGTACAAGGTAAGCGATAAAGGAGAAATTAAAAGACACACCCTCGAAAAGAAAAGGGTATAATGAACGCATCTTCGCTTCCGTCTCCCAAGTAGGGTTGCTCTCATCATCTCCCCATTGCACTTTGACTAGTTTGACCTCTCGATTCCTCAACTTCTTAATCTCCGACCCAAGAATGCCCGTAGGAGCTCATCGAATCGTCGCATCACGCTCTATATCCACCTCTCTAAGCAAGCTCGGCTCTACCACTTCCGCGGTCTCGTGCAAGCACTTCCACAAATGTGATACATGGAATACGTCGTGTACACCACTAAGTCTCTCGGGTAACTCCACTCTATACGCCATCTGCCCAATCCTTTCCTTAATAGGAAATGGCCCTACGAACATTCGTGCTAACTTCCCAATGGACCCAAAGCGAACGACGTTCCGTAATGGAGACACCTTGACAAAGACCATGTCCCCCACATCAAACTCAAGATCTGACCTCCTCTTGTCCGCATAAGATTTCTGTCTATCTTGCGCCGTCTTCATCCTCCTTCGAATCAAATCGATCTTTTCCGAAGTCTCTCTAATCATATCGGGCCCAAGTAAGATCTTATCTGTAGACTCCCACCAACATGTAGGCGAACGACACGGTCGTCCATAAAGAGCCTCGAACGGTGCCAATACTAGACTGAAAGCTGTTATTATATGCGAACTCTACCAACGGAAGATGTTCCTCCCATGTACCTCCGAAATCTAAGACACACAACCTCAATAGGTCCTCTATAATACGATTCACCCTCTCGGTCTGGCCGTCCGTCTGAGGATGATATGCGGTGCTCAAACATAACTGAGTCCCTACCGCCTCTTGCAAGCTTTTCCAAAATTCGCTAGTAAAAATAGGATCGCGGTCGCTCACTATGCTAGATGGAACACCGTGCAAACGAACTATCTCTCGAATGTATACGAAGGCTAACTATGGAGCAGTCCTCTTACTCTTTACGGGAATGAAATGGGCGCTCTTAGTAAGTTTGTCTACCACGACCCAAATCCCCGTATTACCCTTCCTCGATCTTGGTAATCCGTCAACAAAGTCCATCGAAACACTTTCCCACTTCCATTGTGGGACCTCCAATGGGTGTAGCAATCCACCGGGCTTCTTTTGCTCTGCTTTTACTTGTTGGCACACCAAGCATCTAGCGACATACTCGGCCACGTCCTTCTTCATACCAGCCCAAAAGTAAACTCGTCTCATGTCCATGTACATCTTGTCCCCGCCGGGATGGATGATCATCTTCGAACGATGGGCATCATCAAGAATGGTCTTCCTCAGATTCTCGTCCCGTGGTACACAAAGTCTACCGTCCCTACGCAACCAACCCTTATCATCTAGGGTATACCTACGGAGATGGCTCGATGACTCCCCTCCTTTGAGCTTTTCTACTAACTCAACCTGTGGGTCATCCCGTTGTGCCTCGCCAATCCGTCCCAAAAGCGTGGGTCTGACCTCTAAGGATGCTAGCAAACCGGGTACAAAGTCAATGGAAGGTTTAAAGTCAAACGTAGAGATGAACTCTAAACTTCGCCGCTCAACAAACAACGGACTCAAGGATAACCTTTTTCTACTTAAGGCATCTGCCACCACGTTACCCTTGCCAGGGGTATATGCTATCTCGAAGTCGTAGGATGCTAAGAATTCTATCCACCATAACATATCACCCTTCCCTAGAGACCACATGCCCTAAAATCCTCACTTCTTTCCTCCAAAAATGGTATTTTGGAGAACTTAGCTTTAAGCTGGTGCACTTGTAGGGTCCCTAAGGTTTCCCTAAAATGTAGGGTATGCTCTTCTCTGCTTCTAGATAAAACCGGGATATTATCCCATGCAAAATCGTCACAACTATCCATCTCGCACACAGACCGTCCTAGTCGAACTCGACATCCCCCAAGTGCAAGCCCCAAAGGCCTAAACCAATATCAGACAAACACCCAAGGGATACCTCCTTCGAATTCAGACGACCTACGTGAGATGATACTAGTAAGACGGTCAATCAATTGAGCACTTGACCGACTCTGGCTGTCCTTGCCAGTCTTGCTCCAAAACCACCGCTGATTACATAACTGGCTTTGCTTAATCTATTAAGCACATACGAAAACTTATTTCGCGCCTCTGGGTAAACCCCGCACTTTATCAAAGATGTCTCCATACTCACGGACCACACAAACAGATTCCCAATCATCATTGGATGCGTCAGAAGATTCTAGGCAGCTAAGCATCACTGAACCCCTAGGGTCGCAAGAAATATGAGGGTCTTTCCATAACGAATCAATAGTCTAACTACCCTCCTTTCACAATCTAGGATGGCACCCCGCCTGGCTAGCCAATCCACCCCTAGAATCAAACTATAGCCCGTGAAACCAAGGACGAAGGCGTTGCATTCAAATCCAACGCCTAAGATAGACACTCTCAAATCCCGACAAATCACATAAAGATGAGCCGAACCACCAATAGGATTTGAGACAACTAAGGGATCAGTAACAAGACTAGTATCTAGGTGCAGTGTTTCAACTAATGATGTAGGAATAAACGAATGCGATGCGCCAGAATCAAATAAAGTACGGACAGGATGATCCAACAGAAAAACTAAACTTTCAACGGAAATTGCTCTACCTCGTACATGCAGCGGTGGGACCATGAGAGCCTGAACTTGTCCCCTTGCCTGCTCCGGTGCCATAAGAGCCTGCACCTGTCCTCCCGAGGTAGACCCTGCCCTCTGCCCTTTCTTTGGGCAGTCCTTAATAAGATGTCCCTCCTCGCCACAGTGGAAACAACCAGTCTTCTTTTTCTTCCTACAATCTTTGCTTAGATGGCCGGGTGTCCCACAGTTAATGCATTTCTTCTTCCCCTTAGTATTGTTGCCTTTGCCACCTTTCTTGTTCTGTTTTTGCTATTGCGACTTCTTTTGATCCCCTTTCTTCTCGGGTGCCTTATTAGCATTGGTGCCCTTCTCCTCTTCATGCATGAGCGCCATGTCAACTAACCTTTCAAAGGTAGCCCCCATGGGAATGTGGGTCATAGCTAACCCATGAAGCGGCTCGTTTAAACCCTTAACAAATCTTAGAGCCTTCTTTTATGGAGTGTTCACCAAGTCCAAGCCAAACTTTGCCAATTAGTTGAATTTGTTGACGTACTCTTTCACCGATAGGTTCCCTTGATTCAGCACCAAAAACCTTTCCATGTATAGATTCTCTTCAGCCCGCGAGAGAAACTTCGCCTCAAACCTCTGCCTAAAATCTGGCCATGTAATGACTGGACGTCCCCCATTAGTGACCTCCCACCAAAACGGGGCCTCATCCTTCATTAGCCAGGCAGCCAACTGGACCTTTCTTTCATCATCCACTTCAAAGATTCTAAATAATTCTTCCACCTCCTTTAGCCAGTTACGAGCTTCAACAAACGTCTCCGTCCCGTGAAAAGGTTTTCCACCCATTGCTCTAAAGTCCTTACATATCTTAGCAAAAGTATCGATGCGAGGAGGAGGGGGAGGAGGAGGAGGAGGGGTATTTGCTGGACCTGCGGTGGCGGCCCTAGCCTCAAGATATTGACGAAACCAACCGGGTACATGAACACCCTCTGGTATCTCAGATGCTTCAGACATGCTGAAACGAAAAAGGAAAGATTCAATATAAAAGAACCGAAGGAAAGATATATGGCTCTTGGGGTTATGCTTTCTAAAATATACCTTTCTCTTGAAAATATTTTCCTTAAAACATACTTATTGAAAGTACTTTATAAAAAATGCTTTTGAAAATAGTTTTTCAAAATATCTTATCTGTTCTGGTAACCTTCAGCTCTGATACCACGTGTAACACCCCACGTCCATTAATGTCACTCACAAAGGGAATGCATTAACTTTATTGGAGCGTTTTAAGTAAGTATAGAACAGAAAATCACAACAAGATAGATATAAAACAGTACTTGAAAATTTAAAACTTTATTTATTGCAGCAGAAGGTAAATATGTTTGGTTACATCATCAAAACTATAAACCAAATTCAAGTACATCATATCCATCTTGATAAAACAAAGTACATAATCTGAAAGACATAATCCCCAACATCAAAATAGCCATAAATAAAGAGAAGCTGAACTTTACTTCAGCGATCCAAGAAATCTTCTAAAAGCAGTCCAAAATCAAGCTCCACTGGTGCTAGTTCCAACCTGAGCACCTGGGGGGTGGAGGGGAAAGGAAAGAGATGGAAAAAGGGGGGTCAGACATAAAGTCTGGCGAGTGCGATAATTCTAACAATATAATTAACAAAGTAACAAGGCTAACACATAAGTTGGAAAATAAGGAAATGACCATGAACCATTGAGTATGGCAGAGTAAACAAGGAAACAAGATGAACAACGATATCGTTTAAGCGCACCTAAACCCACTAAGATAATTTACTAAACTACACCAACACTACGAGATGATTGCTATACTGCACCGCCACAAGTATACTGCACCACCACTAGTCACCATAAGGTTGATCCCGCCTACAGACTTAATAATGATATTGGTAGTTTCGTGCACCCAAGTTGCCTTCATAGGTGCCGTCTGCGCCTATCTCCACTAGGTGTACCCACTACCCACAAACGATCGGCTCCCTAACTCGTAGATACCCGTGCTGGCCCCACAGTGGGGTGTATCACTCCCCAAAGTGGCAACCTGATACAACCAACAATGCACGGCTTATACCTACACGATGCAACAATGTCTTACCTACCAGCCCGGGTCCACACACGCATATGAACCCGTTGGACTTGCGTTGCCACCGCTAACCCGGTTTGGCCTCTTACAGTCAAGCCCAGTATGCGTGTCCCGTCCTCGACTTGGGTCAAGCCCACAAAGATACGTATGGGTTACTGGTTGAAACGGGCCCCTATTATTTGACACAAGCTATCCACCTAAGCTTGGTCCCCTCTAGTACATCCCACTTAACCCACTTCTTATTCATGTTTCAATTACATGTTTCATATTTTGGTTAAGTGTTTCTAATCGTATTTCCAAATGCCATCCAAGGCACCCACTAGATTCCACATGCCACCCAAGGCACCCACTTAACCCCCTCATGTCCCACTACATGCTTATCTGGTTAAGTGTTTCTTAATTCATTAAGACCGTAACCTCATAAAGACCTCTCACATTAGACTGACATTTGTGGCAGCTGGATTTGCCGGACGGGTCCGGGCAGTCTTACACCACAAAAGAGCCTAACCTCATGTTTTTACAATTGTTACGTATTTAGTTTATGCCTATGACCTCTCACATTAGACTGGCATTTGTGGCAGCAGGATTTGTCGGGCTGGTCCGGGCAGTCTTACACCACAAAAGAGTCTAACCTCGTGTCTTAGACGATTAATTACTCCTAATTAATCATTCCCCAATTTGAATTACTTTCCCTATTCAAATTATGAATCAATTACAAATTTAACGATGTCCATAATTGACTCAATTATGTCCATCCATTTATGGTATGTAAAATCATACCAATTTTCACCACAATTATATTTGATGCCTTTTTAAGGCATTTATGCCAATTAAATCTTTTTAATATTATCCCCTTTACCCCCATGTAGTATGTTTGTTCGTTTAACGTAAAAATATATGTTAGACTCGAATAGTCTAACTCATGGAATAAAGAGAAAACATCACAATATACACATAATTAAAACATAAATCTAACATAGGGGTGAACTTGCATATGTGAATGATGTTTTACATCTAAAACTTGCATAGGCCAAAATTACAACTTGCATAAACAACATATGTCATGGATCCAATCTAAAGGTGTGAACTTGATGAGAAAATGGCCACAAACTTGCATAAACAACATATGTCATAGATCTATATCTAAAGGGGGGAAACTTGCATAGGTAATAACATAACATGATTCATATCCAACTCATAAACTCACATATGTGATTTATACATCGCAACAATGGTGTAAACCAGTATCTAACATGTAAAGTATCATGTAGAATTTAGCATATGTCATAGCCTAACTTTCAATTAAATTCTCACATAAACTAGGTGTCATAATCATGTAAGTTCACATATAATTCTACCCAACTTGTATGTGATTCATGTTTGAATCAAAATCTAAACTTGCATGCATATGATTTATCATATGAGTCAATATAACAAACTAGCATAAGAAACAACTAGACATTAGCCAATCATAGGATTATAACATGGGTGATAGCATCATAACTTTGCATCGTAGATGATAGCATCATAACATAATATCATAGAAATTACAACACAATTCTACAACATAATTACAACATGCAATCAACAATTCATATCACATCCAAATTATCCGCATTATAACTCAATCCAATTCATTTATTAATTATTTTGTTAAAACTATCGAACTCACAACTCAAAAGCAGTCTTGAGTTCTGAATTCTGATTTCTGGAGTTGAATTAGCTCTCCTTTGATGAAGATTCGCTGTTAGGGTTGAATAGTTCCGATTTGGTTGTTGTTCTTCCTCTTAATTTTGGTGGCGGATGCTCTAGGGTTCAAGACAACAGCATGACGGCCATAGTTTCAATTTTAATTTTGATTTTGGGTTTGAGTCTATGGGTCTTTTTATAGAATTTTGAACTAATTTAAGCCGTCGGATGATCTTAGGGTTAATCAAAACCATTCAATCATGATAGGGTGATGAGTCAGCCCTAATGACTCAGCAAGGAGTCAGAAAAGACTCAACAACATGGGTCAGCCTGAACCAGAAAGCTGTGCAGGCTCCTGCCTCGGCCTGGGCGCACTTGGCAGGTGCGCCTGTGCAAATATGTACTGGCGCACTTCCCAAGTGCGCCAGTGCATTTTTTTTCTACTTTGCCACCAAACTTCGTTCGTCCATAACTCCTTCATCCGGTACTCGTTTCCCGCAAACTCAGACTCTATTTCAACCAGAATTCCGAGACGAACACAATGGCGCAACCCAATCCCCATGATTCTCATGTCTGAGATTAATTATTCTTTATTTTAGTTAATTCGATTATTCAAAAATCCGGGGTGTTACACAAGGGATCATCCTTACCGCTTCAAGACAATCTAGCCCATGTATCAAGCAAGTACTCAGTCAAGCCTTGGATCGTCAGGACCGGTCCACACCGAGTGGATTAAAATGCCTGAACAATGCGTTTCCCCGCCCTATGGGGTGTAAACTGGTCATATACCGACCAAACCATCGGCCCGGGAGCGACCGATATAACCGAGGCGCCTCGCTATCCATCATCCACATAAGTAAAATGTCCGGGCGTGTAAAACCCAAAACACCACTCCTAGCTAGAAAGAAACGCAGGTCCTTCCTGAAGCCCTCTCCCGTTTCTGGTCCATACCGGGGTGTGAGGTTCGTGAATCAACGCTAAACACAAAGCTAGCTATTCAAAGCCCTGCTTTGATCATCAACCACAAAACTCTACTTTTCAACAAAAGCTATGATCACAGCATCTCTACATGCCAAACAGGCAATTCACGCCATGCAACTGACATACATCAATCACACGGAAAGAAATCCAATGTCGGACACACAATCCATTTACCAGTCCGTTCTGGGTCTGAACGAAACCGAAGGCACCTTATTCCTCTCCCGTATGTCCAATACAAGAGAGAGGCCTCGCACATCCGAACGATAAACAAGTACGTCCGAACGACCACCATTGTAACCCCTTCAGGGCAGCAACTCCCATCAAAGGCGTCAGTAGCCATCCATTCGATGTGAAGATCCTCGGTCTTGCACCGTATTCATATCTTTGACTCCTAACGGTAAATTCGGTTTATTTCCATTCCATATCGTTTATAATATTTTATCACGATTTATCTCTATTTTTATTTATTTAAATATAGCCAATTTATTCAAACGACGCTTCAGGCCATAACGCGGCCATGGCGCTGTTTTTCTCCAAATTTGATTTACACATATCTGAAAATCTAACTGTTGGATCTTTACAAATTTTATATCATTAGAAAGATCTTTTCAAAGCGGACCCAAGGTTCCAGTTTTGGGATAATCCGATGGTCGGATCTCCTGGTACAATCCTTTGAAGTTACGATTTCAAAATACGAACTACAGCGTCGTTATTCGATTTATTTTAATTATATATATATATATATAATCCATTCTGGCGCTGTTTTCATTCAGGTTTGAATTCAACATTCCAAACAATCCAATCGTTGGATCTTTGCAAAGTTGGTGTCGTTGTAAAGATATTTCCAAAGCGAACCCAACGGTTTCGGTTTCGGGAAAATCCGATGGTCGGATCTCCCGGTACAATCGTTTAAAGTTACGATTTCAAAATACGAACTGCAGCGTCGTTATTCAATTTATTTTAATTATATATATGTATGTATGTATGTATATAATCCATTCTTCGATTTCAAAAACCATTTCAACTCATATAGGTGATAAAAATGATATTTTTATCCAATAGATATTTATTTCAACACATGACTATTTTTAGCAATTCATATATATAGTAAAAATGTGATTTTTATTGCCAAAATAATTTATTTCAAACACGATTAATTTATATACTTCATATAGATGATAAAAAATGTGATTTTTATTGTTAAAGCAATTTATTTCAAAAATGAATATTTTTAGTGATTCATGTATGTTATAAAAATGCGATTTTTATTGTTAAAACAATTTATTTCAAACACGATTACTTTATATACTTCATACACACAATAAAAATGTTATTTTTATAGCTCAGACTATTTTATTTCATACATTCTATAGAAATGTTATTTTTATCATTCAAACCATCTTTATTTCATACATTCGATAAATATGTCATTTTTATCATTCAAATCATTTTATTTCAAAAATGAATATTTCCCACACATGAATATATTTCAATACATGAATATAAATCAAACACAGGAATATTTCAGAAAATTTTGGCAGCATAACGGCAGGGTAGTTAAAACCGGCACCGCCCCTAGTACGGCTCCTCGCTCTACCTTAAAGCCTCGCAGCTTTTGACAATGGGGATTTCAATAATCTAGTTCGTACGTAGACGAATTTTCCCATATACTAATCCTATTTGGATTTCAACCACAATCAATCATATCAAATCAACCATTCGTAGTATTCACTAAATTTCACATCAACCAAATCCAAACAATCACAACCAATATATATCGTCCATGGTCTGTGGATGAGGGGAGTATATATATATAAATATATATAGATATATGTATATAAATATATTTCGATTTCATTTCAATTCCATTCAACGCATGTATGATTTTTACAACGCATATATAACTTACACATCGCATATACAACGCTTATATAACTCATACATCGATTATATATTTTATACATCGTCTATCCATATCGTTTATAATTCACAAATCTCACATTGGGTTCCACTCCTCCAAAAATTGTAGGAAGCTCAGAAAAATATCCGGTCTCTTCTAGAATGTAGAAGACGTCCACGCGAGTTCAATGTCTCTTGTTTCACTGGATTTCGACAACATAGCAAAAAGATATGATTTTTATTGTAAAATCATAAATTGTAGCGCTTTAAAGTGTTATAAACAGTTAATTTATTTTCAACCGTTACCTTTCAGAAGAGGTTCGAAACTAGGTTTACATTTATCTTTCAATCCGCTGCGCTATAGGATGATCGGCCAATGCCACGTCGAAGAGGGAGGAGAGGCGCCTTCGCGCGTGGTGGTAGGGTCCTATTCGGTGCACTAGGATAGCGGCGGCGGCGGTTTGAAGTTCGGGACTTCCCGAGCTCGATTCGAACGCTACAGGCCACGAAAAAATCCAATCTTTAAATGGATGTGAAGATCGTGAGGAGCACTACAAAATTCTCCAATGGGCCATGGGTTTTTATTGAGTGGATTTGAAGAAAAGGAGGAGAGGAGGAAGAAGAAGCAGCCGCCGTCGGGTTTGAGAGGGTTTCGCGTTTTAAGCGGGGAGAGCGAATGAATCCGATTGGCCCCCCTTTTTTTATTTATATATTTTATTAAATCCGAAAATACCCCTTACCTCATACGAACTCCAATCCAAACCTAACGACTGTTGCCCCTAGCGAAATACCCCCATTCCGAACACAATGAAATATGTTTCGTAAGCCCATTCGACTGTTTAAGTCAGTTATTCTTCAAATTAAAATATAAAACATTCAATATTTGATTTGAACGTACATTTCAATTTGCTGGGGTCACAAACTGACCCCAAAAATTCCAGAAAAATAAATCTAGCTATGTTTTGACGATACGGTCCCAACAAAACTAGTTTCGTCAAATTTGGAGACAGTTTGAAAAATGGCCATTTTCTGGTCGATCAAAATTGACTAAAATCAACCAAACACATTTTCCTTTGCCACGCTCACATATTAACTCCAAAAATTATGGAATTTGAAACCTAGCAATAATTTGACATCCCGGATCCAACAAAAGTGGTTTCGTCGAAAACGGAGGTCGTTTGCAAAATGTCCATTCTCAAGGGCTATATAAACTCCATAGCGACCTTTCTGAAAATTCATTTGGCCATAACTTTTGATTCCCGATATGAAATTTCGATTTTTCAAATTCATTAGAAAGATATTCATAAACAGATTTAAATATTTTTAGTTTCACTAAAATCCGTTTTATTTTGCACCCGGTACAGTCAGTCAAAGTTCGAATTCAAATTTTCAATCTGCCGCGCCATTTCAGGCCTTGTTTATAATTAAAATAAATATATTTATTTTACAACATCGATTCAAATAGACTTTTGGTCATTATTATTTAAAATAATTTATTTTAAATATTCAAAATCCACTAAAATAGCCAAATTAAAAATTTTAAATTGGTTCAAATTTTCCTGGTTGTTACAGTATACCTGAATTTCAAATTTAAGATAATCTAAACTTTTGAGTTTTTAAACTACCTAGTGTATACTACCTATATCTAAAAATGTAAATCATTATTTAGATTGAAACTATTTTTAGAATACACTCCATACATATACAAACAACATTCATGTAGAACTTAAGTCCTAATACTCACTGGAATTAAAGTTGTAGATTTTTAAAATCAACTCGAGAAGAAAACCATTGTGCCTATTATAACCTACAGACAAGTTCAAATGTTTACAGAATTTTACTTAGGCATAACAACAAGGTATATAAGATAGAATACCATCAGTAGCAAGTACGTACATATGATAAAGTTGAATCATGATCTAACAGTAATTTGAAATAGATTTGGAAAGGAAATAGTGAGGTTTACTCACTAAATTTTCTTTATGTTCTTGCTCTCTGGTTTCGGTTTTGTTTCCAAGTTCTCAAGCCTTTGATTTGTATTGGAGTTCAAGCTAACTTTGTGAGTGAAATTGTGATGATATATTTGTGTATTTTTAGATGGAAATAAGAAATGCACTTGAAGTTTGTAGGGTAGTTTTATGACTACCTTTAAATGAATGGAGGAGATGTTTGTGTTAATGAGATTTGAAATAAAGGTGTTTGAGGTACATTTGCATTTATTTTTAACATGGATTTACAACCAATGCCATGCTCTTGCTGATACAAACATGCACCCCATGTTTAAAAATGGCCAAACTTAGTTTCCAAACAATTCAAACATGGTCTAGTTGTACAATTTTGTACATGTATATGTCCTTTTCACATTAACAATTCATACTTAGCACCCAAGAAAAATCAACCTATTTAATGTTAAGATCTCATCCACTCTTATCACATAAATGTCATATTTGTTTCATTTAGTAGCCATGTCCTTAATATACTTGTATGCGAAGTAATTTAATTTACTTCAAGTAAAACTCATTTTACTTAGGTTATTTGTTTATATTAAGTAACATTTTAAATCTTCCTTACGTAACTCTATATTTATACAAGCTTAAGCAAGATTTTAGATGCAAACAAAAATGTTAAAACAACATTCACTTGTGTGTGTGTATATATATACAAATTTTAAGGAATATAACAAGTTAAGATATACACATATGATTTTAAAATAATGATTATTATAATTTTCTATAATATTTAAATCCAATGTTATCTAATTGAATTAAATTACAGTTATAATCCACAAATTATAATTTGTAGAGTTAGTCAAAAACTGGGTCGTTACATTCCCTCCCCCTTTAAAAGAATTTCGTCTCCGAAATTAGAGAGTAACGAGGAGATTCCAATTATATTCAAAATCATAGACTTATAAACATTCATAAGCTATATACCAACAATCATAGCAAAAACTTTCATTTTTATAACTAGAAATATCCGTTACTAAAGCTGAAAAACATTTCCATTTCTTATACATACATTTCTACTCTTCAACGTTCATCAGTCCCTAACTGTAAATCGGTAAGAGAATAATCCTCTAAGTATCAACCCCGAAGGACGAAACCAACATCAAATCGATACTCAGAAAATCATTTAAATCAACTAATATCAAGTTAGGCTCCAATTTCTTAACTCCATATCTTGACTCCTCATCAACCCATATTACCCCATTTTCTATTTAAGAAAATATCTTTGATTATATTTGGAAAATAATTCCAAAACTCTTTTATTCGTTAGTTTGAATCAATCATGATCAAACACATTTATCTACTTCAAATTCTCTTTTTAAACTCAAATCCATATTCACTCATCAATCCAATTCACTTAACTACATCAAGTCGGTTCCATATTTCCCATTAACGAGTTAATTTCCCAAATAAGTTATCTCTATTCTGGAACTCAAAATCTGATTTTTGTTGCAAAAATCACTTAATTTAACTCACATGAGTTCTTATCCAGTTATCAATTAATGTTTGTACTTTTATTTGGGGGAAACCTAAATTTTATTCATTCAAAATTCTTCCATTTAATTCAATGATTCATTATGGTCCATACTACTATTTTTCTGGAAATTTGATTTTGACATAACTCAAAATCTGCCAGATGAAACCCCGATTTTTCTCTTTCATTAAAAAACTATAGTTCAATAGATCTGGAAGATTCGTTTTTCAAATAATTCCGACTTAAAATGAATCATATACATTTAACTGAAGTTCATATCTTCAAATTATGAACTACCACATCGCGATAAGCTTGTTTTCAATTATATTCAAATTAACATGCCCAACTATGTTTAGTTAACCAATTTCAACTCTACCTTCTAATAACTCGACCAAAATTAAGCTAGATTTTCAAATCTGACTTGGAAATTCGGACTATCCAAAATCATCGAATCTTTCATCCAAGTTCACTACTAAGCTATAGAATCATTCATAACTTCATTTATTATATCACTTCCATTTGATGCCATTCTAAATCCAGTTCAACTCTATTAAGCTTATCTTAAGTTAAACTCCAACCCATTTAATTTACCTTTGTTATTTCAATCTATTTAACCTGTTCTAGTAAAAAAAATTAGTTCCAAAATCCAAATTCCTTGGCTTTTATTTCAAATTAGTTTGAAATCACATATCTTAATTCCATTGTAAATTAAAAACCTTTGAATTTTTACCAAAACAACTTGTTTATTCTCAACAATATTCTATTAATAATCTTTCTAAGGTAGCAATCCATCACTCAGAAGTCGGAAATGAACATCGATGATGTCGCAATCATCATCAGAATTATTTCCCAGTAACTGAAGTGAGTTCAGTGCTATATTACTTCCAAAATCCATTTAAAACGATTTTCTTTCAAATCTTACCAAAGTAATATTATATTACTTTTATCATATTCTTGAAAATATTATTCCAACTTTCTAGGATTTTAAATTCCAATTTCTGGTTTGAATTTTGTTTTGGTTCATCTCATTTGTATATTTTATTCTTATACAAATTCAATTCGGTTATATATAACCATCTCAATGTTATAATATGGTACCAGATTGTAATAGAAACCAACACAGCCATTTATAATAATTACCAGGAACTTATTCTTTTATATAAAAATATAAACTTGGGTAAAATTATTTCATTTACCCAGTTTTTAAAACAATATTGCGTCGAATTACTCTTTTCAAGTGTTTAGAAACATTTATTGATACAGTTTGCACTACCGTATTGACCAAAATTAATAAACCACTCGACAAACCAATAAACACAATAACAAACAGTTTTTATATCAACTAACAAATATACGCTCATATATATACACTTAAACTCATTCTAGGGTACTATTGACCCTATCTCTAATGAGTACCCCCACGAAAGCCTAGGAATAACGCCAACTTAAGCTCTGATACCATCTGTAACAACACGACTTCCAATGAATTTGGAAGTTATGTCATTATTAAAGAACAAGAAATAGATAGAAAATAGAACTGCATAACAATACAAAGTCTCACAATCACAACGGAATAAAATATAATATATATATATATAGTAACCTTTGAAAATACAAAACTGTATCGGTACTTACGTACATCATCAGAGTACATCACTTACAACATAGCGAAAATAAACTCTATATATATAATGTTGAAGCCTTCTGCTCCAATCTCCTTCCAGTGTATCTGTAAAATCCTGAAACTACTCGACTGCCCGTCCAAATTTGGGTATCCAAGAGTTTAGGGAAAACATAAAAAAATTGAACTTTGGTTCAGTCAAGGGACTGGTGTGAGTAAATGATTTAAAATAGCTTGAGAAATAAAGGGTATCTCATAAGACCACGCCGCAGATACATGGAATGGTTTTTTCCTTTATGAGAACCAAATCACTTTGTATCTCAAAATCATATATTATTATAGTGTCTAGGATTTTCAAAATAAATTAGAACCTAGCGCAACGCTTGCATCTCACATTTCACTACATAGTTTACAAACGAAACCGCATAGCGCTTATGGATAATGGATCTCCAACTATGACAAGGCATGGAACCACCTTCCGATAGTGTATCTCTAGAAAGGAATACACTGGGTTTAACAAAAACATCTTGCAACCCAACCACACATGATCAGCCACTCATTTCGGTTGAGTGTACCGACTGTATTATCACCAACGATTGGGATCAAACCACTATTTCCGAAGCATATAGTAGTGATAGAATAAAGAATCAAGTGACTTTTTCTCTAGATAAGGTGACAATATACCCCAATGGGAGTGATCAACATAGCCAAGCTTGCTGCCCGATTTTTGTCATTTCCCAGTTGTGAAGCTTGAGGTCATGCTTACCTTTATACATATCACATCTTCATTCACTTTGAGTGCCACCCCGTCAAACTCGCCAAATCACAAATTGATTTCCCTTGAAATATCATGGGTATAAAGCTAAGAGAAAAGAATTTCTCTGCAACTAAACATAAATATGTTTGAAGAGATCAACTTACATGATCTGTTAGGCATACTGTGTCAGACATTCGTCCATATAAGTTGTCCTGGGACTGGACAAACCAAAGGCATTATCCTGTAAATCCATCTTAGGAAATTTCTACCTTGGTTCGACAGAACAACCCTTGCATAAACTCCGTCTTCAATTATCTTCAATATAATTTGACTTGCAATGTATAAATCGGATTGAAGTGAAATTTAGATTCTAGACTCTTCGAAATGACAACGTTAATATCTTTTAGGGCCAAGTGATACATAATAGCAATTTAAGTCAACATATTTCATATGGATTTTCATATTCAGAACGATTCTCATGACTAGTCTACCAGAATTTATTTCTCATATAACCATCACATTCCAAATTTAAATAGTAATCTATTTAAACAGTGATCTATAAAAGATGATTGAAATATGTCAACGTTTAATTTAAACTATTCAAGTTTACTGGATCATAAAAATACCATTAATCCAATCAACAAATCAACTATCCCAGCATATTTTGTCAATTACAATTCGATAATTCAGATTCAACTAATCATCGTTCATAAATCGATAAATCTTGGATAATGATTATTTCTATATTATATCCATCTAGAATTTTCTTTAGATAAATAAGTAAATAAACAAATAATTAATTAATTATACCTTTATTAGAAATGGAAAGTAAATGGTATCTTCCTGAATTCGACATAGTCAATTCCAATTCAAAATCTCTTTCCGACTCATGTCGACTGGATTTATTTTCCTTTTCTATAAATCATGGTCAAACCATGCAAATTTGTGACTTAAGTGTTTTCATGACCTGAATCCTAACATTGTAGTTGTGACTGTTGTAGTGAGTATAGTATTTACTGTATGGTCGAGTTGCCTTGCCCCTAGACATGTTGTAGTTGCTAGATGCACTATATTTGTAGAGCTTGCCATTCTTTGTAACGAACGCGAATTTTCGACCCACAAAATCAACATAAAACTCATGTCGATTATTCAAGAATCGGAAATACCGGAACATTAATAGAAAGAAGTTAGAGGGTGAGAAATAGATAATATAGAAAATTAGAATAGAAGAGGAAGAAGAACATAACAACAGAATCAGAGAAATACGAATCTCACAGCGGAACGAATAAAATATAGTATACAACATAACTTGGAAATACAAATCTGTCATTTGTATACATATACAAATCATCATTTGAGTATAACACTTACACCACAGTGGAAATAAAAAATAACTATATAATCCTGAAGCCTCCTGCTCCAGCTCTCCAAGTAAATCTGTAAAATCCCGACTACTTGACTGCCCGTACAAAATTGCGCACCCAAGAGTTTAGGGAAAACAAAACAAAATAAACTATGGGTCAATCATGTGACTGGTGTGAGTAAACTCCAAACATTTGTTTAACTTTTAAAATCCTTTTAAAAGAAGGAATAATCATAAGACCAATCCACACATAAACACGGATGGTTTTTACCTTACAATAACCCAAAACATTCTTTTAAAGTCCATACTCTTCTAATATTATAATAATGTCTAAATCAAATAAACAGCAATCTATTGGAATGCTTTCATCTCACGTTCCACATATATAATATATAATCAAAACCGTGAGCACTTATTGGGTAATGAATTTCCAACTATGACAAGGTATGGAACCACCTTCCGATAGTGTATCTCTAGAGGAGAACACATTGGGTTCAATAAGAACATCTTGTAACCTGGCCACACATGACCGACCACTCATTTCGCTTGAGTGTATCGAATGTATATCACGAACGGTTGGGATCAGCAACCGTTTTCCCAAATGGGACAGCATTGAATATAATAAAGAATGAAATGAATTTCTCTAGATAGGTGATTATACACCCAAATTGGGAGCTACCCACTTAGCCATGCTGCCTGCCCGATTTTTGTCATTTCCTGGTTGTTGAGGCTAGAGGCCATAACATATAGATCACACATTTATTCACTTTGAATGCCACATCGTCATACCCGCCAAATCACAAATTGATTTCTCTAAAAATACCATGGGTATACGGCTAAGAGAAAAGAATTTCTCGGCCACCAAACGTAAATACGTTTAAAGAGATCAACTTACGCGATCTGTTAAATATACTCTGTCAGACATTCTTCCATACAGGTTGTCCTGGGACTGGACAAACTGAAGGCACTATTCTGTAAATCCATCTTAGGCAATTTCTACCTAGGATTTGCTAGAACAGCCCTTGCATACACTCTGTTTTCAATTATCTTTATTATATTTGATTCGCAAAGCTAATACCCATACGGAATTGTGACACCCCACGCCCGTTAATGTCACTCTCTAAGGGAATGCATTATGTTTCATGAAGTGCTATAGGTAAACAAACACAGAATAATTACAAGACAGATATAAATAAGGCAGCAGCGGAAAATTTAAACTTTTATTTCAAACATAAGTCATAATACCATGGTCCACAATTTCATAAGTCACAAAAACCATTACAATAAAATAACTTCTGCCTTGCACCATTAGAGTACATAAGTAAATAAAAAGCATCATTCCCCAAATAAAAAGAGTTAAGCCATAGAAGAGATAAGAACTTAAGCCATACTTCAGAAGTACCTCCTAGCAAGATGATATCTGACTCCTAATTAAGTCTGAGTGTTTCCTCCCTGAGAACCTGGGGAGGGGGAGGGGAGGAAACAGAAGAAAGAAGGAGAAGCAATAGGGTCAGACATAAAGTCTGGCTAGTCTAGTTACTTTTAGCCAGTAGATAATTAAAAGCAACATGATAAGCATATAAAGTGGATAAGAGAGATCACTACATAAATGGCAGGTGTGACAAGGTAAGCAAGTTAAGGTGTATGTGCCTCACTAATGATTACTCTGCATTATCACTAGTATAACTGAAATGAGATGATCCCTTCCACTGTAAACTGGTAGGCTTAGGTCATACGTCCAAGTATACCCTAACCGCTACCCTAATCGATCGGCTCCCTACCTTGTAGATATCCCGTGTTGGCCCCACGGTAGGAGGTATCACTTCCTAAAGTGGCAAGCAATGGTGTGAACAACCATATTTTACTGGTGTCACGGTCGTCTTAGCCCCCTCTTCTCGTCCCATGCATGCACATGTCCCCGGTCGGTTTGCGCCGCCCACGCCATCCGCCTCGTTTGGATCTCTTACAATCAATCAGTAAGTGTGCCCCTTTCTCCGCCTAGTTCTTAGGTCCTTACTTGATACCAACTCCGGGTTACTGACTGAAATGGGTCCCACACAATATGATACAAGCTCTCCCCCTTGTCTTGTATCCCCCGCTAGGTTTTCCACTGACTATGTATACCCTTAGGTGTCTTTAATTACATAGCCCTATACTAGTTATGCCTACCCTAAAGGGTGTCTTTAATTACATAACTTTATTCCATTATCTACCGGTTATGTATACCACTAGGTGTCTTTAATTACATAACCCTGTTACATTATTTACCGGTTATGTATACCACTAGGTGTCTTTAATTACATAACCTTATTGGGTTAAGTCGTAGGCCTATATATACATATTACCCGTCGCCTCTAATTTACTTAACCCACCACTACCCATCCAATTTTACTCAACCCTAACTTAATTCCATAGTCATTTTAAATTAGATTAAGTAGTGTATTTCATTACCATGTCCAATTATGTTTATAATGGGCTAGACCTCCCACATTAGGCCTACATCGTGTGGATGCTGGATATGCCGGTCGGGTTCGGGAAGTCTTATTCCACAGTTGGGCCTAACCTCGTGTCTTAGCCCGATTCATATTTGCGTACTTAGACCTCCCACGTTAGGTTCAACATTAATGGCTGCTGGATATGCCGGTCGGGTCCGGGCAGGCTTCCACCACTAATGTAACCTGACCTCGTGTCATAAGTACAATTTACAATTCCTAATTGTAAATTACAAAACATTCCAATTTAATCCAAATCTACCTATGTCATTATAGGTAACTATTTCTATGTTTTCCCCATTTGAATTACATGTCCCATTTCATATAACATTACATAATTCATGCCAATTATAATCTTTATTTCCTCGTTTCCTCTCTAACGTATTCATATGTATTTTGGCGGCATCTAGGCTATAAAGTACCCTAGCTATAACAATAAAAAGGGAGTATGACAAGGGTGATAGTTTCAACATGTCTTTGCATAAACATGAACATAAACTGGCATAATAACAAAGTAAATGGACATGTGATTAACATCATAATAAAGTGGACATAAAACTGGTAACTTGTGGCAATCGCTATGATGTTTAAGCAAGCATAATGAGATCTAGATTTAATATTAGGTGTCCAATTACCTAGATCTAGCATAGTTAGGGTGACATAGCAACATGTTTAGATCAAAAGGTAGATTCACATGTCAAGTTTACAACATACATCAATGTATCACAATATGACAGGTGAAAGGTGATTAACATAAGGGTCTAGATCCAAGTAATGTCACAATTATCCAAATTAATAGGTGTACTTCCATCATAACATGGTTACAAGTCAAGATCAATATAAACATCATAATCGAATCACCACAATTATATTTGATCTAGGAAATTAAATCTGTCATAACATAGGATAGAATTTTATATTAACACAGAATCATACTTTACAACATTTCCAATTCATTGACTATCAAAGCATACTTTTATTTATCTAAACCTAAAAGTAATCTAGAAAGTCACAGCACTAGGTTTAGAGAATTTATGAAGAACGGATCTAGAATTTCTGAATTGGATTTGTAGAATATGTTGTTGTAGAAACAGTTCAGTTCGCACTCCAGCAGCATATGGACTCCATGGCTCCCAATGAAGAGAATATGAGAAATATGACACACATATATATAGCTGCCAGACCCCCTGAAACTGAGTTCCACCTCAGCCCTAGGGGTGTTGACACCCTTGTGGCTGGGTCAACCCCTAGGTCGACACCCCTTCTGGGGGGTCGACACCCCTCTAGGGTGGTCGACCCCCTAGAGCGGGAATTTTGCCACTCAGAGGAATTTTTTGAATTTGAATCCTCTGGATAGGATTCTAACTCATCTTTGACTCACCTCTGACTCATGCGTATATATAAAATATTTTTGTGCGTATACAAACTTAAAACTCTCATAACTTCTTCATACGGTGTCCGTTTTATGCAAACCAAACGTCTATCTTGACCAGAATTTCGAGACAGACGCAATGGTGCAGTCTGTTTCCCGTAATTATGAACATTAAATTAATTATTATTTAATTTATTCTCTTTAATGTCGTTAAAAATTCGGGGTGTTACATTCTCCCCTACTCAAAGGATTTCGTCCCCGAAATCTCTAAGTTGAGAAGAGTGCATATCCTACCATCCATCATCCATCTACTCATCCACCAATCACTGACATCCATTGTCCTTAAAGATTTCTAATGCTTATATGAATATATGCAAAGGTGTGTGTATATGTCCCAACAGTAATGTGAAGATCAAGCGGTCTACTGATTCAGTTGACCTTGTTAATGCAATGTATGTTAGTGTCATGAGTCCAATATGTATGCAAATAAACCTATTGTATCATATAAGTTCTATTTGTGTGCACACCCATTCGTCCAAATGCGACATCCATATGCCAGTTCTTTCATTTTCATTCATAAAAGAAAAGAAAATGCACACATATCCATATGCAATATGAAAGTGATTGAGCCGATCTTAGTGCCTAATGTGTGTGTATATGCGTCCACAGGCAACCACTAGAAAACACATGCATCCACTTGCATCCATCAAACATAACATGCTTCAAACACATGTTTACATTCATAGGATTCCTATCTAAAGGTCAAAAATACGATGGATGATATATTCTATTGATAGAAACAAGTACTGATGAAACTTAGGAAAGGAGTCAAGAACATACCCTTCGAAAAGAAAAGGGTATGAAGCACGAATCTTGTCTTCGGTCTCCCAAGTCGCATATTCTGGGTTATCTCCCCATTGAACCTTTAGCAATTTGATTTCCTTAATGCGCAGCTTCTTAACCTCTGACTCAAGAATATGGGTGGGGGCTCATCAAACTGTCGCCTCCTGTTCAGCTTCGACTTCTTCCAACATGCTCGGCTCAACAACTTCCACGGTGTCATGCAGGCACTTCTGTAGATGAGAGACATGGAAAACGTCATGAACACCGGATAAATTTTCAGGGAGCTTTACTCTGTAGGCCATCTGGCCAATCCTCTCGGTTATGGGAAATGGTCCCACAAACCTTGGTGCCAACTTCCCTTCTGATATGAAGCGAACCACATTCCTCAGAGGTGATACTTTGATAAAAACTAAGTCTCCTATTTCGAACTCAATGTCAGTCCTTCTCTTGTCTGCATAGGATTTCTGCCTATCTTGAGTCGTCTTCATTCGCCATCGAATAAGGTCAAATTTTTTTCGGACGTTTCCCTAACCATATCTGGTCCAAGTAATAATCTTTCTGTAGATTCCCACCAACAAGTTGGCGATCTAAAGGGTCGTCCGTACAATGCTTCGAAGGGTCCATACTGATGCTAGCCTGATAGCTGTTATTATAGGCAAACTCTACTAAAGGAAGATGCTCTTCCCAAGTCCCTCCGAAGTCAAGGATACATAGCCATAAAATATCTTCTAGAATTCTGTTCACTCTCTCCGTCTACCCATCGGTATGAGGATGATAAGCGGTGCTCAAACACAACTGTGTACCCAATGCTTCTTGCTACCTCCTACAAAATTCGATGGTAAAGATGGGGTCACGATTTCTCATGATGCTGGAAGGAACTCCGTGGAGACGAACTATCTCATGAACATAAATTACTGCCAACCATGATGTCGTCCTTTTACTTTTAACTGGAATAAAGTGAGCGCTCTTAGTGAGTCTGTCCACTATCACCCAAATACTGGTATTACCTTTCTTCGATCTAGGCAAACCATCTATGAAATCCATAGAGACGCTCTCCCATTTACACTGTGGAACCTCCAACGGATGAAGCAATCCACCGGGCTTTTTTTGCTCAGCTTTGACTTGCTGGCAAACTAAACATTGAGAAACAAATTCGGCCACGTCCTTCTGCATCCCAGCCCAAAAGAAAACCCTCTTCATATCTCTGTACATCTTGTCACCTCCTAGATGAATGGTCATCTTACAATGGTGGGCTTCTTCTAGGACTGCCTTTATCAAAATTGCAGTTTGTGGAACACAAAGCCTTCCATCTCGTCGCAACCACCCCTTTTCATCCATGGCATATGTAACACCCCGTATTTTATGTGAACATAAGAGTAACAAATTAGGGAACAATTAAATTGTAACAAAATAATTAAGTGAAACGGGTTAAGCCATTGCGTTCGTCTCGAAATTCTTCTTGGAATAGAGTCCAAGTTTGCGTAAATCGAACTCCGTATGAAGAAGATATGGCCTTCATAAGTTTCAATAAAAACCAGCCCGAAATTCAAAATTCAAAACAGACACCCGGGCTGGGCGGGAATTTTCCCGCCCAGGACCCAGGTCGACACTAGGGTTGACCTGGGGGTCGACCTGGGTAAACTGGTCGACACTAGGGTCGACCTCCCCCCCCCTTTCTCCAGATCTGAAGACAGATCCATTTTTCTGCACCTGGACGCCTTTTTGACCGGATTCGTGAGCTCTAACCTATTTAAACACCCCCAAACCTAGCTTTCTCTCCACACAATTTCATTCTGCCTATACTCTGCCTCTATTCTAATTAAAAATAAAAATGGCATCGCTACTCTGCTAGAATCAAAACTAGAACTAGTGCATCTTCTTCCAATCTGAATAGAGTTAAAAGAGAACAACTATTTTCTAAACTAATCGATAGTCTACACCAAAGGAGCGCTATTCAGTGTCAGAATATAGATCCCAGAAATCAAGACTTACCTTTTCAATCGTGAGTACAGTTATTTTCAGATATGAAATTTAATGATTATCTTGACATTTTTGTGAATCTGGATCTGAGGTTATGCATACTTTTCTGTGGATCTATCTTGATTGTGACTGTTCTGTATATGTTCCCTCTTTTCTTCCTTTTTGTTTATAGCCAGGCTACCACGAGCAGGCGCCAAATCTCATAAGAAATTAACGCACGAAAGCTAAATTTTGGGACAAATAATGGATAATGCATAATTGGACATGACTGATCTTTGACTGATTTGAGAAATGGACATATGTTGTAAATTAGATCTAGATCTGTGTATACTCTGTAACTTGGAAGAAGAGGAATCATTGTATGATAACATGTGACTTGAAACTTGGGGACATAATGCATATAAAAATTAAGATCTGATTTTGAGATGTTATAATTTAAAGATCTAGACTTTTGGGGTAAATTTTATGTAATGATTAATGACTTGAAAAAGGAATATGTGACTTAGGCGTATAGACCTATGTTATAATAGGATAACTATCTATGTGAATACGCCTAAAAGTGGATTTTTGGATATTTGGCATTAAAGGCTATAATTTGGCATAATTCATATGGTATATCATGATTTGGGCTTTTAGAGAATATTTTGTACTGCGCAAAGTTTAACTAAAGATTTGGGCATATGTCGTATTATGAATTATGACCATGATTTAAGCATGTAAGTTTAGGCTAAATTTATGATTAAGCAAGATACGTAAATAGAGTTTTAGAAATATATAAATATGTTGAATTGCCTAATCTTCTAAATCTGTTATCTGCTAAATCTGTTGAATTGCCTAATCTGCTAAACCTGTTATCTTCTGAATCTGTTGAATTGCCTAATCTGCTAAACCTGTTATCTGCTAAATCTGTTGAATTGCCTAATCTGCTAAATCTGTTGAACTGCCTAATCTACTAAACCTGTTATCTGCTAAATCTGTTGAATTGCCTAATCTGCTAAAACTGTTATCTGCTAAATCTGTTGAATCGCCTAATCTGCTAGATCTGTTATCAGTTGAATTGTCTAATCTGTTGAAAGCTAAATAATTGTAATTTGGGTATGAAAATCCGTAGGCTCGATCTAAGATTGAGTAAAACATGGAAATTTGATTAATCTGCTGTAACCTGTAAAGAAGTTTAATTTGTTAAATAAATAGAATTAGTCTGATATCTGTATAATCTGTATTAGAATGAATTGGCTATGACACGAGGTTAGACTCTGTTTGCGGTAGAAGCCTGCCCGGAACCAACCGGCTTAACCAGCAACCGCAAACTGTCAGTCTAATGTGAGAGGTCGTAGGCATAACTAAAATATGCTTAGACACGAGGTTAGGTCTGGCTTGTGGCAGAAGTTTGCCCGGAACCGCCCGGCACATCCAGCGGCCACAAGCTACCGACCTAATGTGAGAGGTCTATGCATTAATATTTAATTAATGCAAATTTAAGAGAAATGTGGTGTCTAAAAACATGTTGGGTGGATAGGGTTAAATTAATTGGACTAATGAATCTAATAAACCCGTTTCGTGAATCTGGAGGCCCAATACAAAGTGAGACAATCTGTAAGTCTGTTAAATCCGTACATTTGATCTGTTAATCTGAAAACTTGTTAACTTGATTGTCTGATCTGTGAACTAGTAATTGAACTCTGTCTGAAATCTGTAAACAAGTTACTCTGAAATCTGTTAGTCTGGGGACACAAGGTTAGGAGGGCTTGTGTCATCTGTTGTGTGGAACCCATATTAGTCAGTAACCCTTTCTGGTATCAAAAATTTGACCCCACGCTATGTAGGGGTCCGAGCACGCTTACTGAACTAATTACAAGCGATTCATTCTGATAATGGCGAGGGGTATTGATGGTGCGTTCCAACCGGGTCATGTGCGTGCATGGATCCGATCTGCTCTGGGGATGTAAGACACTGTGTAACCTGTAAATAGGTCTATGCCAATAGATTGCCACTTTTGGGGAGTGATACACCCTACTGTGGGGCCGACACAGGGTATTTATGTATTAGGGAGTCGATCGCTTGGGCTAGGACTTAGGTTACACTTAGTTTTGTCTGTTTCTGTTGGTACCGTCTATTTCTGTTGGGTGGTAACACCTGTCTGTTTCTGCGTGGTACCATCTGTTGGTGTGGTAAAGGCCCATTACTAGTGTACACCTAATTCTAACATTCTGTTTCCGTAGGGATTATTTTGTTTCCATCTCTGATTCTGTTTCCGATTCTGTTTCCGTACCTTCTGTCTGTTGGGGTGGTAAAGGCCCATTAGTTGGGTGGTAAAGGCCCATTATTAGTATTTTGTTTCCGTACCTTCTGTCTGTTGGGGGTGGTAAAGGCCTATTATTAGTGTTCTGTTTCCGTACTTTCTGTCTGTTGGGGTGGTAAAAGCCCATTATTAGTATTCTGCTTCTGTACTTTTTATCTATTGGGGTGGTGAAGGCCCGTTACTAGCAGTCTGTTTATGTATAGATTATTCTGTTTCGGTTCTGTTTCAGTTTAGACATTAGGGTAACACCTAATCCTGTTATACTAGTATTAGTGCAAAGAAGTGAAAAGCTTAGCTTAGCCTATATCATTCCGTTTCTTCTGTTAACCTGCTATTCCTGTTACGGTTATCTCTCATCCAGTTTTATTTACATGTCATGATACTATTATCTGTTTATATGCTGAAAGTCACTGGACTCACCAGACTTATGTCTGACCTCGTTTGTTTCGCCCCTTTTCTTTCCGTCCCCCCCCCCCCCCCCCCGGTTTTCAGGGTGGAAACATAGGAGCTTGATTCAGATTCTCTCTGCTTGAAGTGTTTGAAGTATTGCTTGGCTTTGGCCCTATCTTTCCATGGCAGTTTATATTGGGGATTATGGCTTTAAAAATTATGCATTCTGAAGGCTTTTGTACAAGACCGATATTTATGTACTTGAATTCCGATATTGTGATTTTGAAAGATGTAACCAAACTTATTTCTGTTTCTGTTGTAATAAAGTTATAGATTTTTCGAGTACTACTTTATCTATCTTGTAAATTTATATTCTGTCTACTAAAAACGCTCCACCAAAGTTAAGGCATTCCCTTTGTGAGTGACCTTAACGGAGGTGGGGTGTTACACTTGGTATCAGAGCTGAAGGTTACCAGATTCGATAAAAAGTTTTTGAAAACTATTTTCAAAAAGATTTTAAAAAGGAAGTATTTTCAAAAGTAGAGTTTATTTTTGAAAAACATAATCCCCAAAGCCATATGCCTATCTTTCTATCCTTTGTTTTGAATCTTTCCTTTTCTTTCGTTTCAGCATGTCTGGGGATCTTAACCTTCCGGAGGGCGTACCGATACCTGGCTGGTTCAGGAGGTACCTAGAAGTTAGGGCTAATGATGTGGGCCCAACAAACGTCCCTCCTCCCCTAGCTGCAGCGGTTCCTCCTCCTCCTCCACGCGTGAATACTTTCCCGAAGATATGTAGAGACTTTCGAGCTATGGGTGGGAAGAACTTTAATGGAACTGAATCCTTCGTGGAGGCAAGGAACTGGCTCAAAAAAACTGAGAATTTGTTCGTTATCTTCGAGGTGGACGATAGGCAGAAGATACAGTTGGTGGTATGGTTGCTTAAGGACGAAGCTTCTTTTTGGTGGGAGGTCACAAATGGAGAGCGTCCGGTAGAGAGATGGATGGATTTCAGGCATAGGTTTGAGATGAAATTTCTCTCACGAGCGGAAGAGAGTATATATGTAGAGAGGTTCTTGGCATTGAAGCAGAGGAATTTATCAGTGAGAGAGTACGTCAACAAGTTTAATCATTTGGCGAGATTCGACTTAGATTTGGTAAATACACCGCATAAGAAGGCACTAAGGTTTGCTAAAGGGTTGAACGAGCCGCTACAGGGATTGGCAATGTCCCACATTCCTATGGGGGTTACCTTCGAGAAATTAGTTGACATGGCATTGATGCATGAAGAGGAAACCAAAAGTGAGAACAAAGAAGAAAAGCTTGAAGGACCACAGAACAAGAAGGCGGGGCCCAAAAATGAAACATAAAAGAAGGATGAGAAGTCTGAAGACAAGAAGGAGAAGAAGTTCTTTACTTGTGGAAGCTCGAACCACCTGAACAAGGATTGCAGAAAGAGGAAGGGCACCTGCTTTAACTGTGGTGAGATGGGACACTTCACTAGGGACTGCCCAAAGAAACGAGGGCAAGGGCAGAGGACAGGTCCTACTTCTGGAGGGCAGGCGAATACCCTCGAGGCTGGTGGATAGGATAGAAATAGGAAAACTTTTTGTAGAAGGTTTAATTTCCTTATCTGATTTCTGAGTTAAAACTCTTTCTGATTCTAGCATTTTGATTCTGTAATTGATACTCTGCACTTTAATACTAGTCTTATTTCTAATCCTGATGTAGACTCAGACCCATAAGGGTTATGACTCATCTATTTGTGATAAGTTGGGGTTTGAGGGTATCTATGTTGGGCGTTAAGTTGACCATGACGCATACATTTTGGGTTTTATCATGCTTAGTTTCCTAAGAATCATTTGGTAATCTGATCTGTACCAGTAGTCTGTAAGTATTTGAATATTTCTGAAAAAGATTAAGGGTTTTTACTCGAAGCGTGAAGTAGATTTCTAGTTGGGCATTTGTTTAATGGGAGAGAGTCTCTGAGTATCAATCTGATGTTGATTTCGGTCTTCGGGGTTGATACTTAGGGGGTTATTCTCTTAAACCGATGTCTGATAGGAACAAAGCTTTTGTTTTAATCGTACTTGCTTCTATCACTCAGTTGTATCGATCGAATCTTCAACCTTTAGGTAGAAACTAATGGGTGTAAACATGTGTTTGAGATATATTATGTTTGATGATTACAAGTGGATGCAAGTGGTTGCTAGTGGTTGCTCGTGGATGCATATACACACACTAGGCACTAGATCGGCTCAAAAACACTCTCATACTGCATATGGATGTGTGTGCATTTTTAAAATTTTTATGGATGCGAAATGGTTGACTCAGCACATGGATGTTGCATATGAATGAACGGTTGTGCACTCATATAGAAATGATATGTATCAAATAGGAAAATTGCATACATGTTGGACTCATGGCACTGACATAATTCGCATTAAGGAGGTCAACTGAATCAGTGGACTGCCTGATCTTTGCATTAGATGAGGAACATATACACACACTTTTGCATATGTTAATACAACATTAGAAGTTTCTAAGGACAATGGATGTTTGTGGATTATGGTTGAGTAGATGGGTGATTGGATGGTAGGGCACATTCTTCTTAACTTGAAGATTTCAGGGACGAAATCCTTTAAGGAGGGGAGAATGTAACACCCCGTATTTTCTGTGAATATAAGAGTAACAAATCAGAGAAAAATTAAATTGTAACAAAATAATTAAGGGAAACGGGTTACGCCATTGCGTTCGTCTCGAAATTCTGCTTGGAATAGAGTCCAAGTTTGCGTAAATCGGACTTTGTATGAAGAAGATATGACCTTCAGAAGTTTCAATAAAAACCAGCCCGAAATTCAAAATTCAGATTTCGAAATTCAAAACAGACACCCGTGCTAGGCGGGAAAATTCCCGCCCAGGACCCAGATTGACACTATGGTCGACTTGGGGGTCGACCTGGGTAAACAGGTCGACCTCCCCACCTTTCTAGATCTGAAGACAGTTCCGTTTTTCTGCACCTGGACGCCTTTCTGACCGGATTCGTGAGCTCTAACTTATTTAAACACCCCCAAACCTAGCTTTCTCTCCACACAATTTCATTCTGCCTATACTCTGCCTCTATTCTAATTAAAAATAAAAATGGCATCGCTACACTACTAGAATCAAAACTAGAACTAGTGCATCTTCTTCCAATCTGAATAGAGTTAAAAGAGAACAACTATTTTCTAATCTAATCGATAGTCTACGCCAAAGGAGCGCTATTCAGTGTCAGAATACAGATCCCAGAAATCAAGACTTACCTTTTCAATCGTGAGTACAGTTATTTTCAAATATGAAATTTAATAATTATCTTGACATTTTTGTGAATCTGGATCTGAGGTTATGCATACTTTTCTGTGGATCTATCTTGATTGTGACTGTTCTGTATCTGTTCCCTCTTTTCTTCCTTCTTGTTTATAGCCAGGCTACCACGAGCCTACGCCAAATCTCATAAGAGATTAACGCACGAACGCAAAATTTTGGGACAAATAACGGATAATGCATAATTGGACATGACTGATCTTTGACTGATTTTAGAAATGGACATATGTTGTAAATTAGATCTAGATCTGTGTATACTCTGTAACTTGGAAGAAGATGAATCATTGCATGATAACATGTGACTTGAAACTTGGGACATAATGCATATTAAAATTAAGATCTGATTTTGATATGTTATAATTTAAAGATCTAGACTTTTGGGGTAAATTTTATGTAACGGTTAATGACTTGAAAAAGGAATATGTGAGTTAGGCGTAGAGACCTATATTATAATAGGATAACTATCAATGTGAATACGCCTAAAAGTGGGTATTTGGATATTTGGCATTAAAGGCTATAATTTGGCATAATTCATATGGTATATCATGATTTGGGCTTTTAGAGAATATTTTGTACTGCGCAAAGTTTAACTAAAGATTTGGGCATATGTCGTATTATGAATTATGACCATGGTTTAGGCATGTAAGTTTAGGCTAAATTTATGATTAGGAAAGATATGTAAATAGAGTTTTAGAAATATATAAATCTGTTGAATTGCCTAATCTGCTAAATCTGTTATCTGCTAAATCTGTTGAATTGCCTAATCTGCTAAACCTGTTATCTTCTGAATCTGTTGAATTTCCTAATCTGCTAAACCTGTTATCTGCTAAATCTATTGAATTGCCTAATCTGCTAAATCTGTTATCTGCTAAATATGTTGAACTGCCTAATCTGCTAAACCTGTTATCTGCTAAATCTGTTGAATTGCCTGATCTGCTAAATCTGTTATCTGCTAAATCTGTTGAATCGCCTAATCTGCTAGATCTGTTATCTGTTGAATTGTCTAATCTGTTGAAAGCTAAATAATTGTAATTTGGGTATGAAAATCCGTAGGCTCGATCTAAGATTGAGTAAAACATGGAAATTTGATTAATCTGCTGTAACCTGTAAAGAAGTTTAATATGTTAAATAAATAGAATTAGTCTGATATCTGTATAATCTGTATTGGAATGAATTGGCTATGACACGAGGTTAGACTCTGTTTGCGGTAGAAGCCTGCCCGGAACCAACCGGCTTAACCAGCAACCGCAAACTGTCAGTCTAATGTGAGAGGTCGTAGGCATAACTAAAATATGCTTAGACACGAGGTTAGGTCTGGCTTGTGGCAGAAGTCTGCCCGGAACCGCCCGGCACATCCAGCGGCTACAAGCTACCGACCTAATGTGAGAGGTCTATGCATTAATATTTAATTAATGCAAATTTAAGAGAAATGTGGTGTCTAAAAACGTGTTGGGTGGATAGGGTTAAACCAACTGGACTGATGAATCTAATAAACCCGTTTCGTGAATCTGTAGGCCCAATACAAAGTTAGACAATCTGTAAGTCTGTTAAATCCGTACATTTGATCTGTTAATCTGAAAACTTGTTAACTTGATTGTCTGATCTGTGAACTAGTAATTGAACTCTGTCTGAAATCTGTAAACAAGTTACTCTGAAATCTGTTAGTCTAGGGACACAAGGTTAGGAGGGGAATTGCTTGTGTCATCTGTTGTGTGGAACCCATGTTAGTCAGTAACCCTTTCTGGTATCAAAAATTTGACCCCACGCTATGTAGGGGTTCGGGCACGCTTACTGAACTAATTATAAGCGGTTCATTCTGATAATGGCGAGGGGTGTTGATGGTGCGTTCCAACTGGGTCATGTGCGTGCATGGATCCGGTTTGCTCTGGGGATGTAAGACACTGTGACGCCTGTAAATAGGTCTGTGCCAATAGATTGCCACTTTAGGGAGTGATACACCCTACTGTGGGGCCGACACAGGGTATTTATGTCTTAGGGAGCCGATCGCTTGGGGTAGGACTTAGGGTACACTTAGTTCTGTCTGTTTCTATTGGTACCGTATGTTTCTGTTGGGTGGTAACACCTGTCTGTTTCTACGTGGTACCGTCTGTTGGGGTGGTAAAGGCCCATTACTGGTGTACACCTAATTCTAACATTCTGTTTCCATAGGGATTGTTCTGTTTCCGTCTCTGATTCCGTTTCCGATTCTGTTTCCGTACCTTCTGTCGGTTGGGGTGGTAAAGGCCCATTATTAGTATTCTGTTTCTGTACCTTCTGTCTGTTGGGGTGGTAAAGGTCTGTTTCTGTACCTTCTGTCTGTTGGGGTGGTAAAGGCCCATTATTAGTGTTCTGTTTCCGTACCTTTTGTCTGTTGGGGTGGTAAAGGCCCATTATTTGTATTTCTCTTATGTACTTTCTGTCTGTTGGGGTGGTGAAGGCCCGTTACTAGCATTCTATTTCTGTATAGATTATTCTGTTTTGATTCTGTTTCAGTTTAGACATTAGGGTAACACCTAATCCAGTTATACTAGTATTAGTGCAGAGAATTGAAAAGCTTAGCTTAGCCTATATCATTCCGTTTTTTCTGTTAACCTGCTATTCTTGTTACGGTTATCTCTCATCCAGTTTTGTTTACATGTCATGATACTATTATCTGTTTATATGCTGAAAGTCACTGGACTCACCAGACTTATGTATGACCTAGTTTGTTTCGCCCCTTTTCTTTCCGTCCCCCCCCCCCCCCGGTTTTCAGGGTGGAAACATAGGAGCTTGATTCAGATTCTCTCTGCTTGAAGTGTTTGAAGTATTGCTTGGCTTTGGCCCTATCTTTCCATGGCAGTTTATATTGGGGATTATGGCTTTAAAAACTATGCATTCTGAAGGCTTTTGTACAAGATCGATATTTATGTACTTGAATTCCGATATTGTGATTTTGAAAGATGTAACCAAACTTATTTCTGTTTCTGTTGTAATAAAGTTATAAATTTTTCGAGTACTACTTTATCTATCTTGTAAATTTCTGTTCTGTCTACTAAAAACGCTCCACCAAAGTTAAGGCATTCCCTTTGCGAGTGACCTTAATGTAGGTGGGGTGTTGCAGCATATCTACTGAGGTGACTAGAAGTATCCCCTCTTCTGAGCTTATCCATGATGTCTAGAATCTGTGGGTCACCTTGTTGCGAAGCTCCTATCTGATCCACAAGAGTCGGTCGTATCTCTAAGGATGCAACTAAATCAGGCAAAACCTCGATGGAGGGTCTAAAATCAAAAGCTGATATGAACTCCAAGTTCTTTCTTTTCACAAACAGATGACTCAGAGTCACCCTCTGCCTACTTAGTGCGTCTGCCACCATATTACCCTTGCCGGGGGCATAAGCAATCTCAAAATCATATGAAGCTAAGAACTCCATCCACCGTTGTTGCTTTCAGTTCAGATCCTTTTGTGAGAATAGATACTTGAGAGATTTATCATCGGTGTATAACTCGAACTTTTCTCCAAGTAAATAATGACGCCACGTCTTTAACGTGAATACTATGGCAGCTAGCTCTAGATCATCGGTGGGGTAATTCTTCTCATGAACTCTCAACTGTCTACCCCCATAACATATTATTTTCCCTTCTTGCATCAGAACCGCACCAAGTCCTATACCGCACGCATCAATGTAAACAGTAAACACTTTACTCCCATCGGGCAAGGTCAAGACTGGGGCTGTTGTCAGAGCCCTCTTTAGTGATTGGAAAGCAACGTCATAGTCTATGTCCCATGAAAATGCCAAATTCTTCTTCGTCATCCTAGTGAGAGGGGCTGATATCTTCGCGAAGTCCTTAATGAACTTCCTATAATAACCTGCCAGCCCAAGAAAGCTTCTCACCTCGGTTGCATTTTTAGGAATCTGCCAATCTTGTATTACAACCACTTTGGTGGGATCTACAGCTATCCCTTCTTTGGAGACTACATGCCCCAAGAATCTCACCTCCTTTCTCCAAAAATGGCATTTGGAGAACTTTGCTTTTAGCTGATGGTCACGATGAGTTTTCAGAACTTCTCCCAGATGTTGGGCATGCTCTTCTTCACTCTTGGAGAAGATCAAAATTGTAACGACCCGCATTCTACGTATCGAACGATCATAGAATATTTATTTCTTTTTCATATGAGATCGTGTGACTTTGGGGAACGACTATTGGGGTCATTTTCCATGTTCACAAATTTTGCCAATTTTAAAATGACCGTTTTGCCCCTGACGAATATTGTTTCACCTGTAACTTTTGATTAGTAAGGAATTTTGACCTGAAACCACTTCCATTGGATTCAGATGATGGTTTACCTTTCCGTAGAGTGGTCACACTAATCAAATGGACTTACCGTTTGGGAGATATGGCTGAGATAAGGTTTGTAAGGTGAAAAAACAGCTTAACCGAGCCTAATTAGGGTGATTAACAGCTAGGCCCATAACCCATTTCGCGATTAGGGTTATGGGGAGGCTGAAATCAGTTATGAACCGATTTTATTTCATTTTCTCAACCGCCTAAAACATTTCTCTAACCCTAGCAATGGCCTCCACCTTCTGAATCACTCCGAAATCACCTTCTAATCAATAATTAAGAAGATCTACATCAAATCAAGGCAAATCAACACCAAATCAGAGTTGGAGCTGCTATGTTGCATAGGGAAACGCCGTAAAACAGTAGAGTTTCAGATTTAATATTTTATTTGTGGCTAAGGTGAGTGATTTGCATTGTTTTTCACTAATTACGGCTAATTAGGGGTGATTAGTGTTAATTAGCGAAATTATGCATGTTAAAATTCTGGATTTTTTTTTAAAAATCTTAAATATTACTTTAGGGCTCTGATAGAAATTTGGGTTAATTTGGATATATTTTGCTAATCCTATCATTAGTTATGGTTAAACATGATTAGGGGGAAAATCATGCTTTTGGGTATGTTTGATTTAAAATAACCATATGCTTGATGTTTTGACCTTGTTGATTGATCATATATGTTGCTACTACTGTTTGGAATGCTTTATGATTGTTAATAAAGTTAGAATGGTTGAAAACGTCGTCGCATGGCGAGAATGGATGATATAAGCTTGTTGGAAATGCTGGAGAGATCCGGATCAGATCGGTGGAGGGGATCGGATTGGATGGACCGGAGCGGTGGCATATTCAGCAGCGTGAAAAAGTATGTCAAAAAGAAAGGCCACTTGCATTGAGTTGGAGTTGGGATCGGATCGGAGCTTGGCATGGGATCAGATCAGACGAACTGGAGAACTAGAGGACCGAACTGAATCCAAGCAGAAGCACCGAACCAAACTGAAGGAGGAAGCCCGAACCGAACCGGTATCTGGAGGCGAAGGGACACCGAACCGAAGTGGAGTGGAGCTCCGAACCAAAGGAAGAGACGTGGACACCATATACCGAACCAAACCAGATTTGCTTCTACTTATACACGACGACTCTTCTGAAGACCAACTCCAATTCGATCAAAACCCGAGATGCAAAGAAAGTCCAAATAGGAAGTAGAACTCAGGATCCAGATGGGAACCAACGAGTTAACTTCATGAATTGGACTTTTCTGCGGGACGTGTGCAAAGGGGTTATCGATGTCTATAGCTTTGACTCACCACTGAGACGGATTAGTGGCTATGAATCAGTGCAGTGGGGTTGTTATGACTCCATGGGGCAAAATGATTGTAGCAGGGCTATGAGCCAGTGCAGTGGAGTTGTTATGACTCCACGGGGTAGAGTGGACATAACAAAGTATTAGTGGTTACGGATCAGTGCAGTGAAGCCATCATGACTCCATGGGGCAGAGTGATCGTAACAAAGAATTGGGTGATCAAAGTGGTAGATATCGTATGCTTTACGCACTGAGTGAGAGATGTGAGGATAATTGCTATGTTGATGTTTTGCTATCACCATGACATGCACACCCCCTCCCCGTCATTTTTCACACCTTGTGTTAGTATCACCTTAGAGTATTGTACATCCTGTTGTGCTAACTCTTTTGTTGCAAGTCCAGGTTCAGGTATGGTTATGTATACCTGTTATTGTTCTGTTTTGCTGCTTATCGCTCATACCAGACTTTTGTCTAACCCAGAGTTTTATGTCTCTTCTTATTACTCTGGGTGCTCTTAAACAGGCAGACTAGATACAGGTCAGGTGATTATGCACGAGTAGCTGTACCGGAGACGAGCAGGAGGCTTCCACGTATGATATATATATATATAATCACCCTGTGTTTTTGTTGGTCACTGCTTTGGGAATTAGTAGTGTATCTCTTTCTTTTTCTTTAGAGACAGTATTTCAAAGTTGTAATAATGTTGGTTTGGATGATAAGCTGTATTTTGGATTTCCGCTGCTATGATGGTTTAGTTTTCAGCTTATGCACTGTCTCGCCTGCTCTATGTCAAAGTTATGTTATTATTATATTTTATCCCACACGCTGTGAGACATTCTACAGGTTCCTTGTTAGTTCAAATTCCTTTCTTTGGCCACCGTCCCGTGCTAGTCGGGCATTGGCACAACACACTTTCATTGGAAATGTCGGCTGGTGCGGAGCGGGCCGTCACAAAAATATCATCAACGAAGACTACGACAAATTTGTTTAGGAACTCCCGAAACACTACTCATCAAATCAACAAAATAGGCGGGTGCATTTGTTAACCCAAAAGGGATAACCAACCATTCAAAGAAACCGTCTGGAGTTCTGAAAGCAGTCTTATCTATGATGTCCTCAGCCACCCTCAGCTGATGGAACCCCGTAGCTAAGTCCAAATGAGAAAATATCGAGGTACCAACAAGCTGGTCAAATAAATCATCAATCCTCGGAAGCGGGTGCCTATTCTTCTTGGTGAGCTTATTTAACTCTCTATAGTCAACACACAAATGAAGCGAACCATCCGCTTTAGTTGAGAATACAACTGGAGCACCCCACTTAGATACGCTTTGTTTGATAAACCCTTTTTCAAGTAGCTCCCCTACTTGCTTACTCAGCTCCCTCCTTTCCCTTGGAGTCATGTGACGTACTGGTAATGCAACTGGCTTTGCATTTTCCACCAGATATACGCGGAAGTCAATTTCGTGCCTTGGAGGTAAGCCCCGTACCTCATCAAAAATATCTGAATAATCTCGAACCACTAGAAAAGATTACAAATCATTTATGGATGCATCTAGAGACTCTAGGAAGCTAAGCATAACAAACCCTTGGGGGTCACAAGAAACTTCGAGGGTCTTCCCATGACAAGTCGGGAGTCTAACAACCCTCTTCTCACAATCCAGAATGGCCCCATACGTCGCAAGCCAATCCATTCCTAGAATCAACCCATAGTCCATAAACCCGAGCACATACGCGTCGCATTCAAACTCGACGCCTAACACATATATTTTCAAACCCCGACAAATCATCGATAAATGAGCCGAACCACCAATGGAATTTGAAACAACTATGGGATCTACTACCACACTAGTAATTAAATGCAGAGATTCAACCATAGAACTAGATATAAATGAGTGTGAAGCACTAGAATCAAAAAGTGTTCTAACTGGATAGTTTGGAAGAGAAACTAAACTTTTTATGGAAATTTTTCTACCTCTTTCAGGAGCACTGATCGTGAGAGCATGCACCTGCCCTCCAGAAGTCCCATGCTCTTTGCCATTGTCCTTGCGATCCCTGTTTCTTCGGGTACTCTTTAGAGAAGTGTCTGACCTCCCCACAATTAAAGCAACTGGCCTTCCTTCTATTTCAATCTTTGATCAGGTGGCCCTCCTTTCCACAATTGTGACATTTTCTCTTATCCTTGCCTTTATCACCTTTCCCTCCTTTCTTTTGTTGTTGCTGCTGTTGTTTCCCTTTCTTGGGCCACACCTTCTTATTCTGCGATGTCCCCTCGGCTTTTGTTTCCTTCTTTTGTCCCTTGTCCTCCTGTAACACCCCGTGTATTCTATAATAGTGAAATTCACAAATTAAAGTATAACTAATTTCAAATCAAAGAATTAAGGGAAACGGGATATACCATTGCGTTCGTCTCGGAATTCTACTTGGGATAGAGTCCGAGTTTGCGCAAAATGGACTCCGTATGAAGAAGATATGGCCTCCGGAAGTTTCAGAATTCAGTTTAAAATTCAAACAGACCAAAACAGCTCAGAAAAACCAATTTAAAATTCAAAATCGGGCCGAATTGGCCAGGGCGGGAATTTTCCCGCCCAAGGCACCCAGGTCGACTTGGTAGTCGACCTGGGGCTACCCAGGTCGCCCAGGTCGACTGGGCAGTCGACCTGGGTCACCCGTGTCGACTGCCAAGTCGACACGGTGTCGACTGGCGTGTCGACCTGGCCCCTCAGCCAGGTCGAACCCAGCCCCCCTGGCTGGCCTGATCTGTGTTTGGTAGATTTTCTGAGCCTTGCCTTGTCACTAGGGCTAGGTGTTAGCTCCTGATTGGTCTCTCCTTCAAACGAACGGGTATTATTAAACCAAGCTCCATCGACAGTCCTAATCAACTCACAAACTCTATAAAAAGGATCTAAGACTCACCCTAATTCACACAAACTAAAATGGAGATGAGACCGTCATGCTGCTGAGGAAAGACTAGGAATAGCCGTCAGAAATTGAGAGACAATTAGGAGATAATTCGAAAGCTTAAAGCAACGTCAAATAAAATCAAAACAACGCCTACAACAAAGGATATCATCTCCAAATTCAGAATTCAGATTCCTGAATTGAAGATTCGTCATACGTTGTAAGTAGAGTGCTATTCCGATGTGAATAAATAATTGTGTTTTGATTTGTGTAAAGTGAGAAATGGAATTGTGGCGATAATAATCTATATTTGTATGTTATTTTGATTCTAAACGATTTTGAAATGTTATGGTATACGATTGGATATTTGCAAGTATGCGATTTATGTTGGAAGTTAACAACCATGTGTTGTGATATTTTATTTGGGATTCATACAAGTACATGATTCATGTTAACCACCGTATGTTGTGGTATTTTATTTAGGGATTCATACAAGTATATGATTCATGTTAACAACCATATGTTGTGGTATTTTATTTGGGATTCATGCAAGAATATGATTCACTATTGTGCCAATATGATGTACATACTTTTATGATCACTTTTAGTGTGTAATTGGACTCGACTAAGTACTATGGTTTATATGAATCTATGTTGGAATTGGCAAATCATGCTTTTGTATTAAAAACAAAAGTAAGCATTTTTATGAACATGACTAAACTATGTTTGGTATTATGCCTAGTTGAAAACATGTTTTAGGCCTAAGTTGTTATCAAAATCATATGGTGATATATGTGACACATAATTAAGTTAGATTTACATTCCAATTGCAAGTTTATACGAATAGAATGGTTCATGTTTAGGTATGTTTATGCCATGATTATATGAATAGAATGATTCATGTTTAAGTATTGTTTATGCCATGATTATATGCTATTACAATGCAAGTTCACATGTGCCTAATTCATGTTAATTGAATCGTTATGTTGCAAGTTCATGCGTTCACACTCCCCTTTTTATGTTACCTTATAAACACCATGTTATAAGCCTCCCCTTTTCATATGGCTAAGTTGGGTTTAAATGTTAAACCCAACATATCTTATATTGTAGCGAATGTGTAAAACGGGGGTAATGACGTTTGGGTTAAAATATTGAACATATGTGTTGGCATGTTTGACGCATGCCAACAACCTTGAAAAACAATTAAGTGGTATAAATTAATTTTACCCAATAAAGATGAATTTGAATAATGGGCCGCAAATATTTACATATAAAAAGAAAAGAGACAAAATATGTAAATTTAGAAAATACGATGTGTTTAACCCGAGGTTGGATTGAGTTGTGATGTAAACCTGCCCGGAACTGTCCAGTAGTCACAACAATACCTATCCAATGTGGGTGGTTAAACACGGAGCCCAATAAAGACCCGAGGTTAGACTGAGTTATGGCGTAAGACTGCCCGGACCCAACCGGCAACAGGCAGCCACAACAATACCTGTCTAATGTGAGAGGTCAAGGCTTTAATAAGACAATTAAGGCTGAGTCAGGATTGATAGGATAAAGTAAATTGAATTAATACTTAATCAAAATGGAACATGCTAAACTATACAGACTGATTGGGGGTTAGGTTTACAAAACACTTAACCAACTTAGCATGTTGGCTAGAAATAGAAAACCTAGTAGCGGGGGACCCTTTTCAGCAGTAACCCTACAAGGTGTATAAGGATACCCTGAACTAGGCAGGGTGGGGCACGCTTACTGGGCTGACTGTAAGAGGTCAAATCGACGGCGGTGGTGCAGCAGTGTAGGTTCTAACGGGGTGCGGGCGTGAACACACTCCGGCGCAGAAAAATAAGGCACTGGGCACCAGTAGTATACTTGTGCATTCTAGAATTGTGTCGGGCCGCCACCATGGGACTTGATACACCCCATGGTGGGACCAACATAGGTAACTACAACAACAGGGGCCGTAAGACACATGTTACTATGCGAGTAGGAGCCGATCATCGGAAATGGATCACTTCACCCTGATTATGGGGTGCCTGTTGGGAACTAGTTTATATGGGTACAGAGATTAATATGGGGGTACGATAGTATATTCGACCTTAGACAACTTAACTTAGTTTATGGTGCTTTCTCATTTCCAGTTTATACTTATCATACCCAGTTCTTTATTCATAGACTGAATAGTCCTAGACTTACTCAGGCTTTATGTCTGACTCTACTTTTCTTTCACCTTCTTTTCTTTCGTTTTCCCCCCCCCCCCCCCAAGGTCCACAGGGGGGGAATACCGCAGCTTGACCAGCTTTCACATCCAACTTGAAGAGAAAGAATGTATTGCTTGGATCTTTTTCGTTTTGGACTATGGCTTTGGACAGCAATTATGGGACTTATGCAGTTTATTTATGTTTTCTTTATGCTTCTTTAAATAATGTAATCAAGACAGTTATGAAGATGTTATGTTTTTTGGAAGTATTGTAAAAAAATTATGACATGGTTTGTGTAACACGTATTTTGTTGAAATAAAAGTTGTTGATGTTTTCCGCTGTTCAAAAATATGTGTTCTTATATCTGTCTTGTATATCTGTGACTTATACTTATAAACCTCCACCAAAATTAGGGCATTCCCTTTGAGAGTGACCCTAACGGAGGTGGGGTGTTTCACTTGGTATCAGAGCATAGGTTTACCAGATAAGATAAAAAGTTTTGAAAATTTATTTTCAAAAGAAAATTTAAAGAAGCATTTTTTAAAAATAAAATATTATATTTTAAAAAGGCAAAGTCCCCCAAAGCCATAGGTACTATCTTTTATCCTTCATTTTGAGTCTATCCTTTTTGTTTCAGCATGTCTGAAGAACTAAACTTGCCAGAGGGTATACCAATACCTGGTTGGTTTAGACGATTCTTAGAAGCAAGGGCCACTCAGCCAGGTCCTACCGTTCCTCCTCCTCCAACTGCAGGAAATCATCCAGCTGCAGCAGCACCTCTTCCTCCACCTCCTCCGCAAGGAAATACCTTTGCTAAGATATGTAAAGATTTTAAAGCTATAGGAGGAAAGGACTTTCATGGAACCGAGTCCTTCGTGGCAGCTAGGAATTGGCTAAAGGAAACCGAGGACTTATTCGTCATCTTTGAGGTAGAAGATAGGCAGAAGGTACAACTGGCAGTATGGCTACTTAAAGGCGAGGCTTCCTACTGGTGGGAAGTCACCAATGCAGAAAGACCGGTGGAAACATGGGAGGACTTTAGGGCGAGGTTTGAGGCTAAATTTCTCTCAGACGCTGAAAGGAGTTTGCAGTTGGAAAAATTCTTATTTCTTAAGCAAGGGAATATGACAGTCAAAGAGTATGTTAATCAGTTCGATGAGCTGGCTAGGTTCGGACTGGACATAGTCAACACCCCGCACAAGAAGGCTCTCCGTTTTGTCAAAGGGTTGAATGAGCCATTACACAGTTTGGCCATAACCCATATACCCATGGGATCTACGTATGAAAGATTGGTGCAGATGGCATTGCTGAACGAAGAGGATAAGGGCAAGAAGGAGACAAAGGCAGAAAACTCTCAAGGGAAGAAAGAGGGTTTGCAACCTAAGAAGACAGACTTTAAGAAGGGCGGGAAAGACAACAAAGAGAAGAGGAAGTGTAATTTCTGTGGCAAAGTGGGGCACTTAGTGAAAGATTGCCGGAAAAAGAAGGCCAAGATGAATGGTGGGTGCTTTTCTTGCGGTGAGACAGGCCACATGGCTAAGGATTGCCCGAAGAAACGAGGACAGGGGCAGAGGGCTGGATCCACCTCAGGGGCACAGGTTCATGTGCTAGAGGCGCCACCTCTGCAACAGCGAGGTATAAATACTTCTGTTGAAAGTGTAGTTTATCTTTATGATCACCCAGTTCGCACTTTATTTGATTCTGGCGCATCACACTCCTTTATCTCGTCTGCTTTAGTAGAATCTCTGCACCTAGAAACTAGTATGGTAGAGGACCCCTTAATTGTTTCAAACCCAATTGGGGGCCCGACTCATTTGTCTATGATCTGTGTGGGATTGAAAATTTCTATTCTAAGTGTAGAATTTAGATGTAGTGCCTTAGTTTTGGGCTTCTCGGGATATGGTTTGATTTTGGGCATGGATTGGCTATCCAGTAATGGTGCCATCCTGGATTGTGAGAAAAGGGTGGTTAGGCTTCTGACCCAACTCGGTAACACTCTGGAAATTACTTGTAATCCCTCGTATGCGGTTATGCTTAGTTATCTTGAATCGCTAGATGCCTCTGTTGAAAGTTTGCAATCGGTTAGAGTGGTCCGGGAATATCCGGATGTCTTCGAAGAGGTGAAGGGCTTGCCTCCGAAGCGGGAGATAGACTTCCGCATATATCTTGTAGATAATGCAAAGCCCGTTGCGTTACCCGTTAGACACATGGCTCCACGGGAAAGGAAAGAGCTCAGTAAACAGATTAAAGAGCTTCTAGAGAAGGGGTTCATTAGAAGGAGCATTTCAGAATGGGGCGCTCCAGTGGTGTTCGCTATAAAGGCGGATGGTTCACTCCGCCTATGTGTTGACTATAGGGAGCTCAACAAGCTAACGAAAAAGAATAGGCACCCTCTCCCCAGAATCGACGATCTGTTTGATCAACTTGTGGGAGCGTCTGTTTTCTCCCAACTCGATTTGGCGACCGGTTTTCATCAACTAAGGGTGGCTGAAGATAGTATCGATAAGACAACATTCAGAACCCCAGACGGCTTCTTTGAATGGCTTGTCATGCCTTTTGGCTTGACAAACGCACCCGCTTACTTCGTGGACTTGATGAGTAGGGTGTTCAGGGATTTCCTCAACAAGTTCGTAGTGGTCTTCGTAGACGATATCCTTATCTTCTCAAAGAGTGAAGAGGAACATGCTCAGCACTTAAGGGCAATCATGGAAACTCTACGAGTCCATCAGCTAAAAGCCAAATTCTCCAAATGCAACTTTTGGAGAGAGGGAGTGAGGTTCCTTGGGCACATAGTATCCAAAGAAGGGTTAGCTGTGGACCTTGCTAAGGTAGTAGCGGTGCAGGACTGGAAGACACCAAAGAACGCAACAGAGGTCCGAAGCTTTCTAGGACTAGCAGGCTTCTATCGGAAATTCATCAGAGACTTTGCAAAAATATCAGCTCCGCTCATAAGGCTGACAAAGAAGAATCTAGTGTTCAATTGGGACTTGGATTGCGAGTTTGCTTTCCAACGACTGAAAAGGGCTCTTACAACAGCCCCAGTTTTGACGTTGCCAGATGGAAGCAAGATGTTCACAGTTTATACAGATGCATGTGGGACAGGGCTAGGCGCCGTCTTAATGCAAGAAGGAAGGGTAGTAGCTTATGGCGGGAGACAATTGAAAGTGCATGAAAAGAACTACCCGACCCACGATCTTGAGTTAGCTGCCATCGTGTTTGCACTCAAGTCTTGGCGACACTATCTCCTAGGTGAGAAGTTCGAACTTTACACTGACCATAAATCGTTGAAATATCTTTTCTCGCAGAAAGATCTTAACTTGAGGCAACAGAGATGGATGGAGTTTCTTGCCTCGTACGATTTCGAGATCTCCTACACTCCGGGCAAAGGCAACGTAGTGGCGGACGCGTTGAGCCGAAAGAAACTGACCCTAAGCCCGCTGTTTGTTGAAAGGCAAAGCCTAGAGTTTGTAGCCAGCTTTGACTTTAGGCCCTCCTCCGATTTTGTACCGGGTTTGCTAGCATCTCTCGAAGTACGCCCGACTTTAGTAGACTCAATAGGGACAGCACAACGCGAAGAAACCCTTTGGATGAAAACATGTAATTGAAACATGTTATGGATGATGGTTGCAAGTGGTTGCAAGTGATTGCTAGTGGTTGCTCGTGGTTGCATATACACACACAATCTAGGTTTTAGATCGGCTCAGTCACTTCATATTGCATATGCATAAATGTATTTATATTCGTATATGGTTGAAGTTTAATGTGTTGTCATATGGATGTTGCATTTATATGAATGGTTGAGCACTCATGTAGAATCATGAATAGGAGAATTTGCATACATAATGGATTCATGGCACTTACATAATTTGCATTAAGGAGGTCAACTGAATCAGTAGACCGCCTGATTTTGCATTAGATAAGTACATGTACACACACACTTCGCATATGATCATGAAGCATTAGAAGTCTTTTAAGGACAATGGATGCTCGTGTTTGATGGATGAGTAGATGGATGTTTGGATGTTAGGATATACATTCTTCCTGAACTTGAAGATTTCGGGGACGAAATCCTTTTAAGTGGGGGAGAATGTAACACCCCGTGTATTCTATAACAGTGAAATTCACAAATCAAAGTATAACTAATTTCAAATCAAAGAATTAAGGGAAACGGGATACGCCATTGCGTTCGCCTCGGAATTCTGCTTGGGATAGAGTCCGAGTTTGCGCAAAACGGACTCCGTATGAAGAAGATATGGCCTCTGGAAGTTTCAGAATTCAGTTTAAAATTCAAACAGACCAAAACAGCTCAGAAAAACCAATTTAAAATTCAAAATCGGGCCGAATTGGCCAGGGTGGGAATTTTCCCGCCCAAGGCACCCAGGTCGACTGGGCAGTCGACCTGGGTCACCCGTGTCGACTGCCAAGTCGACACGGTGTCGACTGGCGTGTCGACCTGGCTCCTCAGCCAGGTCGAACCCAGCCCCCCTGGCTGGCCTGATCTGTGTTTGGTCGATTTTCTGAGCCTTGCCTTGTCACTAGGGCTATGTGTCAGCTCCTGATTGGTCTCTCCTTCAAACGAACAACTATTATTAAACCAAGCTCCATCGACGGTCCTAATCAACTCACAAACTCTATAAAAAGGACCTAAGACTCACCCTAATTCACACAAACTAAAATGGAGATGAGACCGTCATGCTGCTGAGGAAAGACTAGGAATCGCCGTCAGAAATTGAGAGACAATTAGGAGATAATTGGAAAGCTTAAAGCAACGTCAATTAAAATCAAAACAATGCCTACAACAAAGGATAGCATCTCCAAATTCAGATTCCTGAATTGAAGATTCGTCATACGTTGTAAGTAGAGTGCTATTCCGATGTGAATAAATAATTGTGTTTTGATTTGTGTAAAGTGAGAAATGGAATTGTGGCGATAATAATCTATATTTGTATGTTATTTTGATTCTAAACGATTTGGAAATGTTATGGTATACGATTGGATATTTGCAAGTATGCGATTTATGTTGGAAGTTAACAACCATGTGTTGTGATATTTTATTTGGGATTCATACAAGTACATGATTCATGTTAACCACCGTATGTTGTGGTATTTTATTTAGGGATTCATACAAGTATATGATTCATGTTAACAACCATATGTTGTGGTATTTTATTTGGGATTCATGCAAGAATATGATTCACTATTATGCCAATATGATGTACATACTTTTATGATCACTTTTAGTGTGTAATTGGACTCGACTAAGTACTATGGTTTATATGAATCTATGTTGGAATTGGCAAATCATGCTTTTGTATTAAAAACAAAAGTAAGCATTTTTATGAACATGACTAAACTATGTTCGGTATTATGCCTAGTTGAAAACATGTTTTAGGCCTAAGTTGTTATCAAAATCATATGGTGATATATGTGACACATAATTAAGTTAGATTTACATTCCAATTGCAAGTTTATACGAATAGATTGGTTCATGTTTAGGTATGTTTATGCCATGATTATATGAATAGAATGATTCATGTTTAAGTATTGTTTATGCCATGATTATATGCTATTACAATGCAAGTTCACATGTGCCTAATTCATGTTAATTGAATCGTTATGTTGCAAGTTCATGCGTTCACACTCCCCTTTTTATGTTACCTTATAAACACCATGTTATAAGCCTCCCCTTTTCATATGGCTAAGTTGGGTTTAAATGTTAAACCCAACATATCTTATATTGTAGCGAATGTGTAAAACGGGGGTAATGACGTTTGGGTTAAAATATTGAGCATATGTGTTGGCATGTTTGACGCATGCCAACAACCTTGAAAAACAATTAAGTGGTATAAATTAATTTTACCCAATAAAGATGAATTTGAATAATGGGCCGCAAATATTTACATATAAAAAAAAAGACAAAATATGTAAATTTAGAAAATACGATGTGTTTAACCCGAGGTTGGATTGAGTTGTGATGTAAACCTGCCCGGAACCGCCCGGCTGTCCAGTAGTCACAACAATACCTATCCAATGTGGGTGGTTAAACACGGAGCCCAATAAAGACCCGAGGTTAGACTGAGTTGTGGCGTAAGACTGCCCGGACCCAACCGGCAACAGGCAGCCACAACAATACCTGTCTAATGTGAGAGGTCAAGGCTTTAATAAGACAATTAAGGCTGAGTCAGGATTGATAGGATTAAGTAAATTGAATTAATACTTAATCAAAATGGAACATGCTAAACTATACAAACTGATTGGGGGTTAGGTTTACAAAACACTTAACCAACTAAGCATGTTGGCTAGAAATAGAAAACCTAGTAGCGGGGGACCCTTTTCAGCAGTAACCCTACAAGGTGTATCAGGATACCCTGAACTAGGCAGGGTGGGGCACGATTACTGGGCTGACTGTAAGAGGTCAAATCGACGGCGGTGGTGCAGCAGTGTAGGTTCTAACGGGGTGCGGGCTCGCACACACTCCGACGCAGAAAAATAAGGCACTGGGCACCAGTAGTATACCTGTGCATTCTAGAATTGTGTCGGGCCGCCACCATGGGACTTGATACACCCCATGGTGGGACCAGCATAGGTAACTACAACAACGGGGGCCGTAAGACACATGTAACTATGCGAGTAGGAGTCGATCATCAGAAATGGATCACTTCACCCTGATTATGGGGTGCCTGTTGGGAACTAGTTTATATGGGTACAGAGATTAATATGGGGTACGATAGTATATTCGACCCTAGACAACTTAACTTAGTTTATGGTGCTTTCTCATTTCCAGTTTATACTTATCATACCCAGTTCTTTATTCATAGACTGAATAGTCCTAGACTTACTCAGGCTTTATGTCTGACTCTACTTTTCTTTCGCCTTCTTTTCTTTCATTTCCCCCCCAGGTCCACAGGGAGGGAATACCGCAGCTTGACCAGCTTTCACATCCAGCTTGAAGAGAAAGAATGTATTGCTTGGATCTTTTTCGTTTTGGACTATGGCTTTGGACAGCAATTATGGGACTTATGCAGTTTATTTATGTTTTCTTTATGCTTCTTTAAATAATGTAATAAAGACAGTTATGAAGATGTTATGTTTTTTGGAAGTATTGTAAAACAAATTATGACATGGTTTGTGTAACACGTATTTTGTTGAAATAAAAGTTGTTGATGTTTTACGCTGTTCAAAAATATGTGTTCTTATATCTGTCTTGTATATCTGTGACTTATACTTATAAACCTCCACCAAAATTAGGGCATTCCCTTTGAGAGTGACCCTAACGGAGGTGGCGTGTTTCACCTCCTCATGCATTAGGGCCATATCAACAAGCTTTTCAAAGGTGGACCCCATTGGAAGATGGGACATACGTAAACCATGCAGAAGCTCACTCGGCCCCTTAGCAAACTGCAAAGCCCTTTTGTGCGGTGTGTTTACCAACTCCAGTCTGAACCTTGCCAGCTAATTGAACTTGTTCACATACTCCTTCACCGTCAAATTTCCTTGCTTGAGTGTTAAGAACCTCTCCATCTGTATGCTTCTCTCCGCTTGGGAAAGAAATTTCATTTCGAACCTCCGTCTAAAGTCTTCCCAAGTTTCTACTGGATGTCCAGCTTGGGTGATTTCCCACCAAAATGAGGCTTCGTCCTTTAACAGCCAAGCAGCTAATTGAATTTTTCTTCGGTCCTCCACTTCAAAGATTACGAATAAGTCCTCGGTCTCCCTAAGCCAATTCCGAGCTTCTATGAATGTCTCGTTCCCATGGAATGGCCTTTCTCCCATAGCCCGGAAGTCTTTGAAGATCTTGGCAAAGTTATCTCTTGGAGGGGGATGAGGAGGAGGAATGACTGGTGCAGCTGGGGGAGGGACGTTTTCTTGGCCTTCGGCAGGCACCGTGGCCTCCAAATATCTACGGAACCATCCGAGTATTGTGACGCCCTCCAGGATATTAGGAATGTTTTGTTCCCCAAATATGCTAACAAAGGGAAACGGAAGAAATTTAGATAAAGGAACAAAGGATACTACATATGGCTTTTTGGGGAATGATTTTCAAAAGAGACTTTTCTTTTTGAAAATGTTTTCCTTTTTAAAACCTTTCTGAAAATAATTTTCAAAAACTTTTATCTAATTTGGTAACCTTCAGCTCTGATACCAAGTGTGACACCCTACGTCCGTTAATGTCACTTACTAAGGGAATGCATTATGTTTCATGAAGTGCTATAGGTAAACAGACACGTAATAATTACAAGACAGATATAAATAAGGAAGCAGCGGAAAATTTAAACTTTTATTTCAAACATAAGTCATAATACCGTGGTCCACAGTTTCATAAGTCACAATAACCATTATAATAAAATAACTTTTGTCTTGCACCATCAGAGTACACAAGTAAATAAAAAGCATCATTCCCCAAATAAAAAGAGTTAAGCCATAGTAGAGACAAGAACTTGAGCCATACTTCAGAAGCAGCTCCTAGAAAGATGATATCTGATTTCTGATTAAGTCTAAGTGCTTCCTCCCGGAGAACCTGGGGAGGGGAGGGAGGAAACGAAAGAAAGAAGGAGAAACAACAGGGTCAGACATAAATTCTGGCGAGTCTAGTTACTTTTAGCCAGTAGATAATTAAAAGCAACATGATAGGCATATAAAGTGGATAAGAGAGATCACTACATAAATGGTAGGTGTGACAAGGTAAGCAAGTTAAGGTGTATGTGCCTAACTAATGATTACTCTGCATTATCACTAGTATAACTGAAATGAGATGATCCCTTCCACTATAAACTGGTAGGCTTAGGTCATACGTCTAAGTATACCCTAACCGCTACCCTAATCGATCGGCTCCCTACCTTGTAGATATCCTTTGTTGGCCCAATGGTAGGAGGTATCACTTCCTAAAGTGGCAACCCATGGTGTGCACAACCATATCTACTGGTGTCATGGTCGTCTTAGCCCCCTCTGCCAGGCCCATGCATGCACATGTCCCCAGTCGGTTTGCACCGCCCACACATCCGCCTCATTTGGATCTCTTATAATCAATCAGTAAGCATGCCCCTTTCTCCACCTTGTTCGGAGGTCCTTACTTGATACCAACTCCGGGCTACTAACTGAAATGGGTCCCACACAATATGATACAAGCTCTCCCTGAAACACCTCACCTCCATTAAGGTCACTCACAAAGGGAATGCCTTAACTTTGGTGGAGAGTTATAGGTACAAGACACAGAAAAATTTACAAGACAGATAAATTTAAGCAGCGGAATCCAAATATTTATTTCATATGTATTTAAATACCAAAAGCATTACATCAAATTGTCTCAAAACAACTACAAAACATTACACCATAATTTATGTCTTGATTATTCAATAAAGAAGCATAAACCAAAAAGTAAAAATGCATAAATCCCCAAGGATCATATCCAAAGCCATAGCCAATGCAAGTGAATCCAAGTCATACATCTACTTTCTTCAAGCTTGTAAAGAGTCTGATTAAGCTGGAGTATTTCCTCCCTGTGGACCTGGGGAGGGGGGGGGACGGAAGAAAAGAAGACGAAAGAAAACGGGTCAGACAATAAACCTGGTAAGTTCAGTGGTTACTAGTATTTAAACAAGAAAAGGGATCATGACAGTGATAACAGAATATAGGACAATACCCTAATATAAGATAAGAGGGACGTGTGATCGCACCCATTACTATAGTCGCTCTGCACCTACTTAACCATTGGTTCAACCAGCCCACGTGTTTACAACAAACGATCCCCTTAATGATCGGCTCCTACTCGCATGTATTCATGTCCTGTGTTCTTCGGCCCCGCTTGATTGTAGTCACCTGTGCTAGTCCCACCATGGGGTGTATCAGTCCCTCTGGTGGCAGCCCGACATGATTCAAGATGCACAGTGTACACTACTGATGCCCAGTGCCTGATTTTTCCACTCCGGAGTACGTGCACGCCCATACTCCGCCGGAACCTACACTAGCCCACCAACCGCCGACGTTTTGACCGCTTATAGTTCAGCCCAGTAATCGTGCCCCACCCTGCCTAGTTCAGGGTACCATGATACATCTATGTGAGTTACTGCTGAAATGGGTCCCCGTTACTAGGGTTTTCTAATCAACATGTTTATTTGGTTAAGTGTCCAAGTTTACCTAACCCAGCTCATTCGCTTTAGTTAACATGTTGAATCGGTTAAGTGTTTCCCTAATTTACTTAACCCTACCAATCCTGACTTAGCTTTAATTTATTAAAGCACCAACCAATCACATTAGACAGGTCTTGTTGTGGTCACTGGATATGCCGGTCGGTTCCGGGCAGATTTACACCACAACTCAGTCTAACCTTGGGTTCTTTTTGGGCTTGATGCACTAACCACCCACATTAGACAGGTCTTGTTGTGGTCACTGGATATGCCGGTCGGTTCCGGGCAGATTTATACCACAACTCAGTCTAACCTCGGGTTAGGCATATTCGTCTCTTCTAAATTCATATATATGTCAAATTTCTTTATGTGAATTAAATTTAATTTAATCACGACATAATTATCCTGTGACTTTGCTCAAAATAAATGGTATATCAAATATACCATTTAATGAACAAATCTATGCCATGAATTTTCATATTTCCCATCGCTACCCCCGTGGAGCGTATGCGTAAATCCCATAAAATGTTGGGCTAGCAAATTAGCCCAACCCCATAAACAAAAAGGGGTAATAAACAAAGAACATGACATAAACATAAAATAGCATACATTAAACTTATCACATGTAACTTGGCATAGATGTATATCATTAACTTTAATCAATTGGGAAAAGGTGAACTTGTGACTAAGTTGAATCTAATGGTCATGTAAACTTGACAAAGGTCTAGCATGAAAGTTTAACATATAATCACAGTTTCAACCTACAACTTGGCATATAATCTTATGTATGTCAAAACATAAGAAAGATATCATAATCATCTTCTTATCAAAATTTAGCATGATGTTAACAACATAAGAGGGCTACAATTCCACTTTTACAACATAAATAGATTCAACTTGGCAAAGTTCTAAATATTTATAAATGTAAATCTAACATGTAAACATGTGATTCAGATCCAAAACTTGCATATAACCACCAAATTACAACATGACATGTTTTACCATTTTGTTGGCATAATAAGTTCTTTACTCAATCGTAATAACATATGATGTTGTGCATCACCCAAGCATATAGACATGAAACACACAACATGTTCATCGCCATAAGCATATAGACATGAAATATACAACATGTTCATCGCCACAAACATATAGACAAGATTACTTACAACGAAATTTTAAGATAAACGAGAATCAAATCTCATACATAAGCATCGTACTATATTCCAATTACAACATGTCATGATTCAATCGAAAGGAATGTTTAAATCTGCGTAACAACTAACTTACAAACTAAAAGAAATTCTTGCGTTCTGAAATCTGAATTCTGAAATTAGAGATGCGCGCCTTTGACGAAGGTCGTTGAATTAAACTAGTTGTAGTTTGATTTTAGATGTAGCTTCAACTTGTCTTTTGAATTGAAAAGGGTGACGGCTACTCCAAATCCTCCATTGGCGGCATTTCAGTTCTAGGTTTATTTTTCTGTGTGTTTTTAGGTTAGGCATTGAGTTGTTTTTAGGTCAGATGAACCTAGGGTTAATCACAGCCACTCAGACCTTATCAGGCCCATCCAGAAACCCTAGTGACTCAGCAGTGAGTCAGAAATCGTTCAAATTTCAGATCTGGCCGGGGGCCAGGTCGACCCTAAGGTCGACCTCAAGGGGGGAGGTCGACACTAGGGTCGACCCCCTGGTCGACCTGCCTGGGCAGGAATTTTCCCGCCCAGCTCGCTTCTGGCTTCTGTTTGAATTTTGAACTTGTTCTTTCAAGCTGTTTGAATTTATTCGAATTTCTGAAACTTCTAACAGCCATAACTTCTTCATACGAAGTCCAATTCATGCAAACTCGGACTCTATCTCAACCAGAATTCCGAGACGAACACAATGGCGTAACCTGTTTCCCTTAATTCTCACATTTTAAATTAAGTATTCTAGTATTTATAATTATAACGTTAATAGAAAGTACAGGGTGTTACACTCCCCTTGTCTTGTATCCCCCACTAGGTTTTCCACTGACTATGCATACCCTTAGGTGTCTTTAATTACATAGCCCTGTACTAGTTATGCATACCCTAAAGGGTGTCTTTAATTACATAACTTTTTTCCATTATCTACCAGTTATGTATACCATGAAGTGTCTTTAATTACATAACCCTATTACATTATTTACTGGTTATGTATACCACTAGTTGTCTTTAATTACATAACCTTATTGGGTTAAGTACGTAGGCCTATATATATACATATTACCCATCCCCTCTAATTTAGTTAACCCACCACTACCTATCCAATTTTACTTAACCTTAACTTAAGTCCATAGTCATATTAAATCAGGTTAAGTAGTCTATTTCATTACCATGTCCACTTATGGTTATAATGGGCTAGACCTCCCACATTAGGCCTACAACGGGTGGATGCTGGATATGCCAGTCGGGTTCGGGCAGTCTTATTCCACAGTTGGGTCTAACCTCGTGTCTTAGCCCGATTCGTATTTGCATACTTAGACCTCCCACATTAGGTTCAACTTTAGTGGCTGCTGGATATGCTGGTCGGGTCCGGGCAAATTTCCACCACTAATGTAACCTAACCTCGTGTCATAAGTACAATTTACAATTTCTGATTGTAAATTACTAAACATTTAGTTTAATCCAAATCTACCTTTGTCATTATAGGTAACTACTTCTATGTTTTCCCCATTTTAATTACATGTCCCATTTCATATAACATTACATAATTCATGCCAATTATAATCCCTTTTTCCCCGTTTCCTCTCTAACGTATTCGTACGTAGTTTGACGGCATCTAGCTATAAAGTAGCCTAGCTATAACAATAAAAAAGGAGTATGACAAGGGTGATAGTTTCAACTTGTTTTGGCATAAACATGAACATAAATTGGCATAATAACAAAGTGAATGAACATGTTATTAACATCATAATAAAGTGGGCATCAAACTAGTAGCTTGTGGCAATCACTATGATGTTCAAGCAAGCATAATGAGATCTAGATTTAACATTAAGTGTCCAATTACCTAGATCTAGCATAGTTAGGGTGACATAGCAACATGTTTAGATCAAAAGGTAGATTCACATGTCAAGTTTACAACATATATCAATGTATCACAATATGACAGATGAAAAGTGATTAACATAAGCGTCTAGATCCAAGTAATGTCACAATTATCCAAATTAATAAATGTACTTCCATCATAACATGGTTACAAGTCAAGATCCATATAAACATCATAATCGAATCGCCATAATTATATTAGATCAAGGAAATTAGATCTGTCATGACATAGGATAGAATTTTATATTAACACAGAATCATACTTTACAACATATCCAATTCATTGTCTATCAAAGCATACTTTTATTTATCTAAAACTAAAAGTAATCTAGAAACTCACAGCGTTAGGTTTAGAGAATTTAGGAAGAACGGATCTAGAATTTATGAATAGGATTTGTAGAATATGTTGTTGTAGAAACGGTTCAGTTCGCACTCCAGCATCATATGGACTCCATCGCTCCCAATGAAGAGAATATGAGAAATATGACACATATATATAGCTGCCAGACCCCCTGAAACCGAGTGCCACCTCATCCCTAGGGGTGTCGACACCCCTGTGGGTGGGTTGACCCCTAGGTCGACATCCCTCTAGGGAGTCGCCCCCCTAGAGCGAGAATTTTTCCGTTTAGAGGAATTTTTTGAATTTGAATCCTATGGATACGATTCTGACTCATCATTGACTCACCTCTGACTCATGCGTATATATAAAATATTTCTGTGCATATACAAACTTAGAACTCTCATAACTTCTTTATGCGGTGTCCGTTTTACACAAACCAAACGTCTATCTTGGCCAGAATTTCGAGACGGACGCAATGGTGTAGTCCATTTCCCCTAATTCGGAACAATAAATTAATTATTATTTAATTTATTCTCTTTAATGTCGTTAAAAATTCGGGGTGTTACAAGAATGGTTTTCAGATAATAAATCTGATCCCGGTCTCTCCATATTGATAACGGAAATGGTAAAAAACTTTGATAGTCGGTTATTTTACTATCAAAGGAAAACATGTGTACAAACAACGGTTGTATTTCCAAATGGAAATCTTATCGAGCAAATCATCAATCAACACTGATCCCCTTTAGTTTAATTTGTCATTCAATTATCCATTTCCCTATTCCGGTTTCCATATATTCGTAAATTCTTATTTTCTAAATTTAGAAAATATATGTTATTAATCATTGGAAAACATTTCCATATTTACTCTCATTTCTATTTTCTATATTAGAAACATTTCTGATTCTTATTTGTAAAACATTTCCAAAACTCCTTTATTGGATTTAAACAGATGTTTAAATAAAACATCACGATGCCAACTCAAACCATTACACTCATTAACTAAATTCACTTACGCAACCTTCACTATCGAACCTTAACCATTCCTTAGTTAAAAATGAAGTCAATCAAGTTGGGGTATAACTACCCCTCAGACCTTAACTGAACAACATTTCTAACCTCGAAATAGACAAAGTTCACCTTTTAAATCTTTAACCAACTTCCTTACGTAACTCTCGGATTCTATTTATGAATCCACTTCTTTTACAGAAATCATTTGATTATAACAATAGTGTTATAATCCCATGCTTCCGAAATATAATAATTTAAGTATAACTTTTATTTATTAATTTGGATAAATAAACAAACAACTAATTTATTAACAAATAAATCTTGATTAAAATGGAAAGTGAATAGTACTTTCCCGAATTCGATAAAATCGAATTTCAATGTATAATTCTCTCTTTCGAATAATCTCTATTCGATTTAATTCTCTTTCGAATAACCTATATTTGATTAACTCTCTTTCAAATAACTATATTCGATTAACTCTCTTCAAATAACCAATATTCGACTAACTCGCTTCGAATAACCAGTATTTGATTAACTCTCTTTCGAATAACTATATTCGATTAACTCTCTTCGAATAACTATATTCGACTAACTATCTTCGAATAACTATATTCAATTAACTCTCTTCGAATAACCCATATTCGATTAACTCTCTTCGCATAACTATATTCAATTAACTCTCTTCGAATAACCAATATTCGATTAACTCTCTTCGAATAACTATATTCAATTAACTCTCTTCGAATAACCAATATTCGATAATCTCTCTTTCGAATAAACTAATTTTATTTTAACCCTATTTCCTATCTCATCCAAATTCCCATATGAATTCCTATTTCAAAATCCAATTTTCCTTATAAATGTTTTAATTTATAAAATATTCATTTTAATCCATTATTCACATCGAATGTGAAAAATATTTCTTTTATGTAATCCATTAAGTTTGATTTCGTATTTTAAAATAATATCCCATTTTCAAATTCTATTTATACTTCTAGTTATAGAATTATTCATACAAAATCTTCTTTTTATTTCTAACGCTTAAATCTCATTTATAATTCCCTTTATAAATGCTGAGTTCACATTCTATTTAAAATATCGGTGTCAAAACCGATTTCTACTTCTCTATATAAGTTCAGACGTATATATTCCATTTATCAAATGATAAATATTTTATTTAATTTATAAAAAACATTTTTTTTAAATAATCTTCCCAATTTATCTATTAAAACAGATTTCTATTTACAATCTACTTTAAACAATCTTCTCATAATTCTTTTATATCTCGTCAATTTCCTTTTATAATCCTATTTATTTTCCAAACATTTCCTTTTATAATTCTATTTATTTTCCAAATAAATATTCCTTTTATAATTCTATTTATTTTCTAAATAAATATTCCTTTTATAATTCTATGATTCTATAAATATTTCCTTTTATAGAATCCTTTGATTTTATAAATATTTCCTTTTATAAAGTCCTTTGATTTTATAAATATTTCCTTTTATAGAATCCTTTGATTTCGAGTTCGAATTTCAAACTAACTTTTTGGAAATAAAAAAATAGAATTAAATATAAATTGGGGTCAACCCCCTTTTTCTTCCTTCCTTAGTCAAACCCGATTAGGGTAAATAAAAAAAATAAGAAGGGGGGCCAATCGCGATCGACGATCAAAGGGGGGCTCGTCGCCGCCTCCAGGCACACCACCACCCCTCCGATCCCCCATCTCTCCTCCCTCCTTCCGTCCTTCAGACGAGAACACCGCGCCCCCCTCCGAAACCCTCAACCACCCTTTCCTCCTTTCGCCGCCCCCTCCTCGACCTCCACCTCCTCTGAGCCCGCCGCCGATGATCGACGCCCCCCCTTCCACCTTCGACTAGCGCACCCCCAGTGAGTCCCTCCCCCTTTTCTTTCTTTTTTATTTACTATGAGATTGACTTGTTTTTTTTTACTGAGATTTACTTGATATTTACTAAGAGATTAACATGATTTTTTAACTGGAATTGGTATGATTTTTAAAATGAAAAGATTTGCTTTTTATATTTAAAAAGGATTTGATTTTTTTAACTAAATGGGATTAGATTTCTAAAATTGAAAAATGAGATTTTTGTTTAGGTAAAAATATAATCTTTATATGAAAAGATTAGATTTTTCTTTGTTTAAAAGGTTAGATTTTTCCTTGTTTAAAAGACTAGATTTTTCTTTGTTTAAAAGATTAGATTTTTCCTTGTTTAAAAGACTAGATTTTTCTTTGTTTAAAAGATTAGATTTTTCCTTGTTTAAAAGATTAGATTTTTCCTTGTTTAAAAGATTAGATTTTTCTTTGTTTAAAAGATTAGATTTTTCCTTGTCTAAAAGATTAGATTTTTCCTTGTTCAAAAGATTAGATTTTTCTTTGTTTAAAAGATTAGATTTTTCTTTGCCTAAAGATTAGATTTTTCTTTGTCTAAAGATTAGATTTTTTCTTTATTTCAAAATAAGATTTTTCTTTGAAAAATAAAAATAAGATTTTCATCATTTAGAAAGATCGGATTTTTATAATTAAAGCTATGATTTTTATATACATAGCAACAATATAAAAATATGATTTTTATATATGTAGTGGCTGCGGACAGTGAAATTGGCAAAAGGCGAACACAGCGAAGATTTCTACATAAGAAGAGTCGTGGCGTTTGGTTTAGCTAGCTTGTGAGAACTCCTCACCTTTAATTTATTTCTAGTTTGAAATATATACTAGGATGCAGACGGTGTTTAGTAACACCCGACACCCGTCGTCCACAGACCATGGACGGCTTGTATGCTTGCTTGTTTGATTTTGATGTGTAGTTGATTGTGTGATGTGATGTGAAATGAAATAAAATATTTATGTAGTTAAAAATATTTTATAGTTGAAAATATATTTTTTAACGTGAATGTGAATAAATAAATATAAACAAATAGGACGATTTGTTTATATACACACATTTGACTGATATTGATTGGGACGATAAATTTTACACATCGCCCAACTGCACAAATAAAAATCTGTGTTTGTTGATTTGAAACCCCACATGGGTATTGGGATGATATATGACATACACTAATCCCAATAATTAGTTGTATGTCGATCGATTGATTGACAGACTGTTATGAGCGTTAAATATTTATATTTGATGCTTATACAGTGTAGAATGCACTTTGGATGATGGTTGATTATTTGTCATTGTTGATATATACATGCGTTGTATGGAAATCCATAGAAATAAAATCTATGGTAATTGATTGGGCCTCATTCCAGTTTTGAAATAGAATATTTGAAGAGAAATATTTGAATAAAATATTTGAGAAGAAATATTTGAATAGAATATTCGAAATAGAAATATATAAAGCCGTGTTGATTAGGTATGCGCTATTTTGACACGAACGATATTTATATCGATTGTATTCATTTTTATAATGAATTGAAAAGTGATTTCAAAATCGAATATTTTGAAATGAAATTCGAATTAAATTGAAAAAGAATTGAAAAAGAATTGAAATTCGAATTAAATTGAAAAAGAATTGAAATTCGAATTAAATTGAAAAAGAATTGAAATTCGAATTAAATTGAAAAGAATTGAAATTCGAATTAAATTGAAAAGGATTGAAATTCGAATTAAACTGAATAGAATTGAAATTCGAATTAGATTGAAATAGAATTGAAATCGTTTTGAATTGAATTTAAAACGTATTGAAATTGAACTGAAATCGTTTTGAATTGAATTTAAAACGTATTGAAATTGAACTGAAATCGATTTGAATTGAAACCGATTTGAATTGAAATTGATTTGAATTGAAATCGGGTTGAAATGAATTTAAAACGAATTTATATTGGAAAATTCAATTTTGATTTGAATTTGAAATGGAAGTTGAAATTGTTTTTGAAACAAATTTAAAACGATTTATAAAATTTGTTTTAAATGGAAATCGACGAAATATATATAATAAATATATTATATATATAATAGCCTGAATAGAACGCGCCGCGCTGCGGCAGTTCGCGAATTTCGACCATTGAATTCGAACGGATATTACGGGAGATCCGACCGACGGATTCTCCTGAAACCGGAACCGTTGGATTCGTATCGAAAAGAGCTTTCCAATGAATATTATAAATCTGAGATCTAACGGTTGGATTTGGAATTATGTCCAAATCAAATTTGGAAAAGGTCGTTGTAAGTGCAGTTCGATGGCCGTTGATGGAAATCAACTGTACGGGCCTTGATAAAATTATTAAAAATAGTAATAATTTGTGTAAAATCATAAGAAATGATTTGGGAAGAATTGGGATGAAAAACTCCATATTTGAAAAGATAAAATAGATTTATATCGAAATGAACTAGTTTTGAACTAGAATAATAATTTATTTATTTTTAAATAAATAAATTGGTTTTGAAATGGTTTTAAAAGAAACCAGAATTTCCAATAATTGAATTGGAATGGATTTGAATCGAAATTGTCTTTGGAATATTTCGATGTTGGATTTCGTGATTATACAGATATTATTATGGAAATTTGAAAGATATATTTATATCGTTATTTCCAATACGATATTTGTTGGTCGTAAAATTCGATATTGAATACAAGCCGATATATTTTCTATTCAGATCCTTGTATTTAATATCAAATGTGATTTGGGTTTGTCGTGAATGATGTCTTCATTAACACTGTTCTTGAACCCAGTTGAGAAAAAGATTAAATCTTTTTATTTAGATTTAATGAAGTGTACCAATTAAATGGTAATTAATTGGAATTGAATTTGAATTGATTTTTGGGTTTATCGTGAACGGTGTTTTAAATAACACTTGTTCTTTAACCCGATAATTAATGGAATGTGATTTTGGGTTGTCGTGAACGGTATCTTCAATAATACTGTTCTTAGACCCAACGGAGTAAGAAAATCAGAAACTAACTGGAGATTAGTTAAGTTGAATGGTTTCTTGGGTATTGATCTGATGTTGGTTTCGGCCTTCGGGGTTAATACTTATGGAATTGCTCACTTGCTAATTTACGGTTAGGGACTGATTGAAATGTGATGTGATTTTGGGGTTTATCGTGAACCGTGTTTTAAATGACACTGATTCTTTAACCCAGTTAAAGATTAAAACTAAGTGGAGTTTTAATGAATCTTTAATTAGATTGAAAAGATCGAGAATGGAGTATCACCAGTTTTGCTCCAGGCGATAGTTAAATCTTTAATTAGATTTGAACGTGAAATGGTAATTGAATTTACCGATAACACCGTGGTGTTAGATATGAAGTATTACCAGTTTTACTTCAAGGGATGAATAGGTTGGGATTGGGAAATAAAATAAATGATTACTTCGGTGTGGTTCGCTGATCCCGACTAGTTTGATTTGATATTCAAAAGGAAGATTAAAGAATAAATTTAAAGAATTTATCTTTGATAAAATTAATGAGAACCTTTCCCTAAAATGTGAAATTTAGAAACTAACTGTAGGTTGGTTAAGAAGAATGGTTTCCTGTGTATTGATCTGATGTTGGTTTCGGCCTTCGGGGTTAATATTTGGGGAATTGTTCTCTTACTAATTTATGGTTAGCGACTGATGAATTGGAATGAGGCGTATGTTGTGTTTGTGTAACACTTGTTTATTATATACGCAAGTTATTCAGAAAGGCCGGGTTTATCCCATTTTGAATAACTGATTTGACGTGAGTCGGAGATGAAGATGGTGGTTGAAGACCGGAGGTCTTCACGTCGTTTGGATAATTACTGATGATCTTGATTGGGCCGTACACCCAAGAGGAGGGAATCAGTTAGTGGTCGTCCAGACGTACTTGGAGATCGATGGATATGCGGGGTACTAGGTGCCTCCGGTTTCGTTCAGACCCAGAATGGACTTGTAAGTGGACTGTGTGTCTGACATTGGATATCATTCTGTGTGATTGATGGATATCGGTTGCATGGAGTGGTTTGCCTGTGTGGCACGCTAAGATGCAAATGATCAAGGCTTTTGTTGAAAAGCAGAGTCTTGTGGTTGATGATCAAAGCACGGCCTTTGTGGCATAGCTTTGTGTAGCGTTGATTCGCGAGCCTCACACCCCAGTAATGGACCTGAAACGGGAGTGGACCTCAGGGAGGACATGCGTTTCTTTCTAATTAGAAGTGGCATCAGTGGTTTTACACGCCCTGACGAGTTTGACTTATGTGGTTGTTGCTGTTGCGAGGCGCCTCGGATATATCGATGACTATGTGAAGACGATGGAGTCATTCGTTGGCTCATTTATGCCCCAAAGGGCGGGGAAACGTAGTGTTCAGGAATTTTAATCCACATCGGTGGACCGGCCCTGTCGCTCCAAGGGTCGATGCGCTCTGACCCTGATACATGGGCTAGATTGTCTCGAAGTCGGTAAGGACTATCTCTTGCCTTGGTTCATGACGGAAATCCAATTTCCAAATACGTGATTTTGCGGTTTTAATTGTAGAACTAGTATGGCGACATGATATATGGTACCCCGTCTATGATTGATATTTATGATTTGAAGTTGTTTTATACACTATACACTTATAATAGTATCAAATGATTTGTTTTAAAGGTACCAAGCATGTTTGGCTATTATAAGGGAAAACCCTATCCCCCGGCTTGCGTTGCATTGTGTGATAGGACCTGGGTCTTATAATAGCTTCATTTTTCTTTATTTAGCATTGCATTGTTGTTTTATTCACTGGTATTCTTGGGAGGAAACCCGTTCCGTGTTATACGGCGTGGTCCCTTGATTTACCTGGCTTTAAAATAAAGATTAATAACTGTTTTAGTACTCGCACTAGTCACATGACTGACCTGGAGTTTATTGTTTTAACCTAAACTCTGGGTGCCCTTATTTTCGACACGGGCAGCTAGTAGTTTTGGTTTTGCAGATTTATATTTACAGGATCCTGATTTACAGCTGGAACGATACTCGGAAAGCTCTGTATCCGTGTATTACTTCTAGTTGTGTTTTGTATTATTTTCCGCTGCAGTAATGTATTTAAACGTAATTTAAATCTCTGATATAGTCTGTGTAATATTTATTCATACTCTGTATATTCTTATATTCTGATGGAATTGTTGTAATATAAAATGAAATGTTCTTCTGTCTGCGTTCTTTTGTGGCTTGTCCTCAATTCTATCCGGGCTTTCCTTACCGGGGAAGTTCGTGTCGTTTCACCAAAGTTTATCTCCGTTAGCACCGAAGCAATGAGGCAACCATTCATTACTATACGTTTATGTTAAATTGGTCAGTTGTGAACTCACAATTTAAGTACATGTATTAAAGAAAACAATTTTTTTTGCATGTTTTCATCTTTGTAGTGTTGATGATTTCTTTAGAAAACTCATTATAGTAATCGAAGGCATGTCCATATAATATGTATGAGTACGACATTCATATGAAAAGAAAATGGTGAGAAAGTGTTTTGGTATATACTTTGTTTAAGTTTAAAAATTTAGCGTACCCCGCTATATGCCATTCCGTTCACTTACGAACTGTTATTGACAAAAATAAAAATGTCATCGTGTCATGCAATGTGATACGATCCCAAAAATATAATAACATAGACAAGATAATTTATCCTGTGGTATCCCAAAATGCTGATACAAGATGTAAAATACTCCGAATAAAAAGTGGCTTATTTTTCAAATTAAAAATTACAGTAAAATTCTAAAAATTTAAACTGAGAATACGTCTTGAAGATCTTGTTCAAGTATGAAACCAATATTTAATTATAATTAAATATAGTGTTATGTTTTATAAACGATTCTACAGCGACTATTTCAAAATTTGATTTGGACATATCTTATGATCTACAAGACGAAATCTTGATTTTTGTCTTCCATTAGAAAATTATAGTTCACCAACTCCGAACATTTCTTGTTTCACTGAAATCCGACTTAAAACGGATTTTGTATGTTCGTTTGAAGTTTGAATTGCCAAATTACGAACTGCCACGTCATTATGGGCTTGATTTAAATTATATTGTAATTAATACGTTCAAATTTCGTTTAAATAATAAATTCGTTATTATAATTCAACTCTAAACTGAATTAAATATTTTAAATTGTCCAATTCACACAATATTTTCAATTCAACTTAATTTCGATTATTTCAGAATTAAATATATTATTATATTATTTAAATTAATTAAATATCCAATATTATTTAATTAAACCACCATTTAAATCTCTAAATCACTATTTAAATAATTAAATAAATTAATTATTATATCGTAAAAATACGGGACGTTACATTCTTTCCCCCTTAAAAAAATTTCGTCCTCGAAATTGCTAAGGTAGAAAACAACCCTATTAACTGGGTTAAAAATTATTTATTTACTTCTTAAACACCAGTTTCACTGTACCAATTAATTTCAATTAAATATCAATTCATTCCGACTAACTAAAATTTCCAAAAATTCTGAAAATTTTCGAAAATTTTCGCCAGCACCTCCTTTGTACGGCTCAATCGGCACAACCACAACTCCCCTCTAGGCCTTCTCCAATCCAAAAGAAAATCAAATAGCCAAGCAGCTTGCCACATAGGCTCATAAATCTCATACTCATATAAAATATAAACTTGTACCTGTTTGTCGGGCATATCGTTCGATTCTTGCCATCTGCTACTAATTCAGCATATACCAATGTCATCCCAATCAATCTCAAATCAATTTATCCTCCACACAGATATTCTCTTATACCCAAGTCAAATTTCAGTCTCAATGTAACGACCCAAGGATTTTCGGCCCTGAAAATCGACATAAATACAATTACCGTTACTCATGCCGACCTTCCAAACACTGAAAACACTGGATAGTTATTAGAAAGAAATTAGAGGGTGAGAAAAGAAAGAAAGAAAGTTAAAATAGAAGAAGAAAAAGAAGAAACACCACAACACAAAATCAGAGTCTCACATCACAGCGGAACAAAATATAATATAGAAATAAAACTTTATTGAGAGCTTTTAAAATACCTACAATCATCAGAGTACATCACACATCTGGACAGTGGTAATGACCTGTCCTCATATACAGTCACACAGCGGAATAAATATTAGATATCATACTTCTGAACATTCTAGCTCGTCTCTGGACTTCGCAGCATCCGATAATCTGGACCTGTACACCCCGGTCTAACCCGAGCATTTACAAAACACTAGTTCAGTCTGGTGAACCAGAGTGAGAAAAAACTCGCACATTATTAAGGGTAATCATCCAACTTGCTTTTAAAGATCAAAAATCTTTTCAAAAGAAAAGGATAATCGTAAGACCAAATCCACGCATAAATACGGACGGTTTTTACCTTACGATAACCCAAAACCTTTTTGAAATCAATATCTTTTCTGATATTATAATAGTGTCTAAATACAAGTAGATATCAATCTAGCGGAACGCTTGCATCTCACGCTCCACACATATATAGTATACAATCAAAACCGCGGGCGCTTATTGGAGATTGGATTCCGACTATGACAAGGTATGGCACCACCTGCCGATATATTATCTCTAGAGGGGAATACACTGGGTTCAACAAGAACGTCTTCCAACCCGGCCCACACATGACCGACCACTCATTTCTCTTAAGTGTATCGAATGTATATCACCAACGGTTGGGCTCAAACCACCGTTTCCCGAAAGGGACAGCATCGAAATAGATTAAAGAAGAAAAATGAATTTCTCCAGATAGGTGATTATACACCCTAATGGGAGCGACCCACATAGCCGTGTTGCCTGCCCGATTTCTGTCATTTCCCGGTTGATGAGGCTTGAGGTCGGAATTATCTTCTGGAACATTTGGTCACCATTCACTTTGAATGCCACATCATCAGATCCGCCAGATATCACTAATTGACGTCCATAAAAATACTCTAGTTATTTGGCTAGAGAAAAAACATTTCTCTGCCATCAACTATGGTACATTTGAAGAAAAAAACGTACGTGATTCCTTTGGAAATACTCTGTCAGACATCCGTCCATACAAGTAACCCAGGAACAGGATGAACCGATGGCACCTGTAACGACCCAGCGGTTTTCGGCCTCGAAAATCGATATAAATACCTTTACCGTATCTTATACCGATCCTCCAACACCGAAAACACTGGAGCGTCGAGAAAGAATTTAGAGGGTGAGGTAAGAAAGAAAGAAATATAAGAATAGAAGAAGAAGAAGAACACAACACAGAGTCTCACATCGTAGCGGAACAAAATATAATATATAAATAGACCTTTATTAAGAGCTTTAAATAAACTTACAATCATCAGAGTACATGAACACATCTGGACAGTTATAAAAATCTGCCCTCATACAACACAGCGGAATAATATCATACGTCTGAACTCTTCCAGCCCGTCTCTTCACAGCTTCGAACCTGAACCTGTACACTCCGGGCTAACCCGAGCATTTACAAAACACCGGGTCAGTCTGGTGAACCAGAGTGAGATAAACTCGCACAGTATTTAGGGTAAATCATCCAATCCTGTTTTTAGAGTTCAAAATCTTTTCAAAAGAAAATGATAATAGTAAGACCAGTCCACACATAAACACGGACGGTTTTTACCTTACTATAACCCAAAAAAAACATTTTCTAAATCAATATCTTTCTCTGATATTATCATAATGTCTAAATACAAGTAATCAACAATCTAGAGGAACGCTTGCATCTCACGCTCCCCATATATAGTATACAATCGAAAACCTCGGGCGCTTATTGGATATTTGGTTTCCAACTTGACAAGGTATGGGACCACCTTCCGCACGTGTATCTCTAGAGGCGAATACACTGGGTTCAACAAGAACGTCTTGCAACCCGGCCCTCACATGACCGACCACTCATTTCGCTTGAGTGTATCGAATGTATATCACCGACGGTTGGGATCAGCAACCGCCTGCCCGAAAAGGGACAGCATCGAATATAGATTCAAGAAGCAAATGGAATTTCTCTAGATAGGTGATCATACCTCCTAATGGGAGCGACCCACATAGCCATGCTGCCTGCCCGATTTTTGTCATCTTCCGGTTGATGAGGCTTGAGGTCAGAATTTCCTTTACAGCACCTGGCCACCATTCACTTTGAATGCCACATCGTCAGATCCGCCAGATATCACACTGATTGACATCCACAAAAATACTCTAGTTTATCTGGCTAGAGAATAACCATTTTTCCGCCATCAACTATGGTACGTTTGGAGAAATCAACGCATGTAATTCCTTTGGAAATACTCTGTCAGACATCCGTCCATACAAGTCATCCAGGAACAGGATGAACCGAAGGCACCCTCCTACTGCATCCTAGGAATCACCCTACAGATCAGTAGCGAGAAATCCTTGCAATCCGTAGTTTCCAACCACGACAGAATCACTGTTGAAATATCTCCGGCCGCTAAACCAGAGAAATCCAATCAGTAGTTCTTCCGCTTATGAAGATCAACGGTCTTCAACTGCTCTATCTTCAATGATCTTCTTTCACGTATACGCTGGTCGGAATGGTTTTCGAATATAAATTCGATCCCGGTCTTTCCGTACCAACGATCGTATGGGTCAACTTTGATAGTCGGTGTTTTAACTATCAAATAAATAACTGTGTGAACAACATGTGTTTGCTAGTACAGTACTAACACTACAGGGCCTTTTAAAAACGATTAACTATATTTAATCTCAACCCTTTAAATATCTCATCATTTCAAATGCAACTCATTTGATATATACGATTTCAAACTTTCAAAGTTATTTCACTTTCATATCATATCAAAATCCTTTATTTTCTTATCGTATCAAAACCCCTTTTACTATTTTGTTCCTCATTTATCATATTGGAAATTGACTCCTCTTTTTCAAGTGAACAACGTTATGAAATCTTCTTTATTATATCGCCTAGATATAATAACCACTATCTTTAGTATAAACCATTCGCAAAACCTAGCATTTCAATTTCCCGTTATCTTGAAAATACCATTTCAGATTTTCATATACTCTCTTTTTATTCCCTTACTTAGGAAATACAACTCATATAATAAGTCTCAACATTTTCCTTCCTCCATTACTTGGGTCGTCCACTTATAAACTCTCGACCCTTTTCCTTATATTCCGTTATCCTTTCTTGTACGGAACCAGATTATCTTCACCTTTCATTACGAACTAATGTCACCCTCAGATATTCCCGAAGTCGTTCAAGTTGGGGTATTTGATTACCTCTCAGACCTTGATCAACAACGTTCCTACCCTTAGGTAGACATTAGTTGTAATTCACAAACCAGTATTTACCAATACATCTCATCTAGTCCTCTTACCCTTTTTAAGAAACACTTTCCTCGAGTATGCCTATTTTCTTAATTCATTTATTTAGAAAACTTTCCTTTACTTCTTAAATGGTTCATTTATTTCCTTGGATTGATGTTAAAAATCCTATCACTCACTCCCTTACCAAATTTACATTTAAATTTCTTGCTTGGGATCTCCTTTCGACTAATCCCACTTAATGCTACCTTTAAGTAACATTTCACATCATTTCCCTTTTATAAATTCCATTTATAAATCATGGTTTTGTATAATCCTTTATTTTCACTTTCTTTTCTTCTTAATTAAAATCCTCGCATTTACTTAGAATTTTCTTTTATTTATCTCACCCAAAACGATTATCCCAGTTTATACCATTAAATAAATTTTCCTGCTTTTTTACTTAAAAATCTAATAAATATCAGAACGATCCTTTATAAAATCATTTAAAAGCCAATTATAAACTTATTTAATAAATAATTTATTTTCTTTTTACAAACTTTAATTCAATTAATAGATTTAAAAAAATCCATTTTTAGTTATAAAACAAATTATTATAACTCTAACTCGGCAATTTACTTAACGGTATATCAATATTGGCCATGTACCGTCAATTACTCCACCAACGGTGCACATTTGCTTCAACCAAACAAATAGTGAATTACAAACCAGTATTTGTACCATCCAATCAAAACAATTCAATCCAAATGGATAATGGCTTCATAACAATCCAAACTGATGATTCAATGTTAATCAAACTATCTCATACTATCACAACAATTCACACAATCCAGTCGATTGGGTTTACTCTATAAATATGGCCAATACTTTGAACCAGTGATCAAAATAACGGTTCGGTTTATTATTGGATTTAAACAACGTTTTATTTCAGGAAATTAAATCCATTTATATATATGTATATATAGATACATATATACGCATATATAAACAAACAAACACAACAATCATGAACAATCAATAACACATGATAAAACCAACTTATATAAAATATAAGTGGATAGATCTGAGTGAGTTTAACTCACCTGGATTGGTTTGTCGATAGATCAGCTCATTTCAATCGAATTAGACTGTATTTAATTCATTTGAAAAATCTGGTCGCTGTCTGCCCTGCTCAGCCCTTATTCATCGAGTAGTACCGGTTTTCACGGTCTGGCTGTTTTTCGTTTCGTCGAAATCTGATTTCGTGAGCGGTTTAAATTACCATTTGAAATTTTATAAAACATGAAAACAAAGAACTTTAAATAAATAAATAAAATGGGCCTTACCTCTTAACCCGTCCAGCCCAATACTCAAATAACCCAACCCGCACCCTCTTCATTTAAACCCTAAAACGTCGGTTCCACCTTCAGTCTTCAAACCCTCACAAATTTTCCTCCGCCGCCACTCCAAACCAGAGAAAATCAAAACCCTCAATCCAACGAAAAACCGCTCCTCCGCCATCCCTTCTACCTTGCCTCGACCTTGTTCAGGTTCTCCGACAACCCACGAAGACGAGAAGAGCGAAGCCGAACCGAACCTAAGCTAAGTATTTTTTTTTTCCTAAATTAAATTATAATTTCTGTTTTTGATTTCTTTTTCTTTTGAGTTCAGGTTTTTCTCTTTGTGTCGATCTGGTTTTGTTGTGGCCATTTTATTATCCTGCTTGTGTATTTATACTAGTGAATGGTGACAATGATTCATGAATTGTTACATCTAGTTTAAACTTCAGCCGTGCCTAATCCTAGGTGCTACGGTTCTGCTATGATATGTTTGATGGGTTTCGTGTGATGTTTACAGTGAATAATGAGGATTTCCAGTTGGCTTTTCGTGTATTGTATGCTTAGATATATGTACGAAAATTGAACTGTTCCCATGTGAATTTGGTGAAGTAAATCTGTGCGTACTGTTTATTTCCTGTTCGAATTGTATTGTCAGTTCATCCTGTCCATTGTCTGTTCACATTAAAATTGGTATTCGAGTTGTCTAGTCCTCCTTGTAGATTTGAACTGGTGGGTTTGTGTTGTACGGTTGTCTGCTTAGATGTATACATTGATCGGGCTGTTCATGTATAGATTTGGTAGGGCTATATAGATTTTATGATCTCATTTTCCTTTTGCTGTTCATGTCTTTCCTTTAGTTGTTGAGCTATTCATTTAGCTGTGCATTACCTATTTTCTCTAGTTGTTCATGTGGTGTATTGCTGTATCAATTTATGCCGAGAATTGTCGTGCATTGTACAAACATGTACGCCAGTTCTAGTCACATTTTCAGTTCTCTTTCTTTTCTTTTTAGCTGTTTGGATTGGATGTATGAACATGTTTTGTTATCCTAGCTGTTAGGCTATATATCTTAGCTGTTTGTTGCATCCATACTGCTTTTCTTTTTCCCTGAATATATATGCAGATTTTATTGGATTTGGTGTTGAATTTCTTGGTTATAAAGCACATGTAAGATATACACCTACATTGGGTTTCCCATGTGGTGTTTTCTCCTTTGCAAATCTTTCAACTTTCATATATCAAAATATATATTTTTCTTCTAGCTACTTATAGCTCTTGCTTTTCTCTTTTCTTTTCAGGTTTATCTTGCTGATAACAGGGGTGATGGCTGCGCCCAAACCAAGGAAGACTTTTTACAAAATTTGATTTTTCATATTTCTTTTTCTTTCTGTGTATCAGTAGGTTAGAATAGCTTTAGATGTATACATGATATATTTAAAATCTGGTTTAATTTTGTATGCGGATTTGTTTGTAATAAATTCATATATTTTCTTTGTATATGTAATTTACTATTCATTTCACTGACGATTTTGTATATAAAGGTTTCAACCGTTATATAGATTACTGTTGTATTTACTATTTTTATTAGCTGTTCTCATCTGTTCATGCTACTTCTTTAGGTTCAACAACTATTTAGATTATTGTTTCAGTTCGTATCACTGTTTTTATTGAGAAATTGAGTTTTACTGGAAGGAACATGACATGTTTGCTATATTAAATTTGAATTGCATTGTCTTTGTCCATTGGATTTTTGCACTGGTATAGATAAGATATATAAATATGTCGTTATCTTTATATTGAAAATATAAACAGAGTTTTAGGTTCATTTATTTTTAAATCTCATATGATGTCAATACAAAATAAAATTCAAGACAGTTTTAATTGAATAAAAATAAACCGATATTATCAAATATATTCAAAATGAAAACTTCGAATAAGACTAAGACAGATAAAACTCGACATTTAGAAATTTGGTTAAACGATACCATATATATAATTCAATATGAATCATATTTAAACCACTTTAAATTGCTCAGCAAATTCAACATTTCCCAATATCTCGAAAATAAAATAAATCTAAATATTCAAAATGGTCAAATCCCATTATATAAATTCAAATCAATAATTTAAATCAATAAAATATTTCAAATAAATGGTCAGAAAATACGGGACATTACATTCTTCCCCCCTTAAAATAATTTCGTCCTCGAAATTGCTAAGGTAAGAAAAATGCTGTAAATTCCAGTAATTTCTAATATATTTCAAAAACACTTCAAATATTTTCTTCTGGGCCTCGGTTTATTTAATTCTTTATTAATCCGTGGATGAAATCTATTCAACCAATCTAACAAGTAGACCATAATCAATCAAGGCACAATAACTCAATCAATTCAGCTGAATCCACATTCAGTGCTACTATTTAATTCAACATCTTTGAATATCAACCGATTTAATTTTAATTGTTTTCTTCTTAATTATTATCAATCAAATTCCCAAATTCCAAATCAACGTTATTTACTTTCAACATTATTCCTTAATTTATTTCTAATACCATTATTACCTATAAATTTAATTCCACTTAACCCAGTTAAGTTCAATTCAAATCAATCAATACTTCAATAATTTCATAAAATTACTTGCTTTCTATACAAAATAAATTTCGGGTAAAATTATTTCATTTACCCCCTCTTTCAAAACATACTGTGTCGGTTTATCGTGCTTTAACGTTTAGAAACCCCTATCGATAAGGTGGATCAAACTGATCGACCAGAATTCACAAACAACTCAACCAATAAATCTCCACAATATAAAACAATTTTTTTTTATTTTTTTTATAAAATCTACAAATACGTTCACTCGTATATATACACTCAAACTCAATCTAGGGTATTGCTAACCCCATCTCTACTGAGTCACGCCACAGAGCCAAGGTAATTACTCAACCTTTAGCTCTGATACCACTGTAACGACCCAGCGGTTTTCGGCCTCGAAAATCGATATAAATACCTTTACCGTATCTTATACCGATCCTCCAACACCGAAAACACTGGAGCGTCGAGAAAGAATTTAGAGGGTGAGGTAAGAAAGAAAGAAATATAAGAATAGAAGAAGAAGAAGAACACAACACAGAGTCTCACATCGTAGCGGAACAAAATATAATATATAAATAGACCTTTATTAAGAGCTTTAAATAAACTTACAATCATCAGAGTACATGAACACATCTGGACAGTTATAAAAATCTGCCCTCATACAACACAGCGGAATAATATCATACGTCTGAACTCTTCCAGCCCGTCTCTTCACAGCTTCGAACCTGAACCTGTACACTCCGGGCTAACCCGAGCATTTACAAAACACCGGGTCAGTCTGGTGAACCAGAGTGAGATAAACTCGCACAGTATTTAGGGTAAATCATCCAATCCTGTTTTTAGAGTTCAAAATCTTTTCAAAAGAAAATGATAATAGTAAGACCAGTCCACACATAAACACGGACGGTTTTTACCTTACTATAACCCAAAAAAAACATTTTCTAAATCAATATCTTTCTCTGATATTATCATAATGTCTAAATACAAGTAATCAACAATCTAGAGGAACGCTTGCATCTCACGCTCCCCATATATAGTATACAATCGAAAACCTCGGGCGCTTATTGGATATTTGGTTTCCAACTTGACAAGGTATGGGACCACCTTCCGCACGTGTATCTCTAGAGGCGAATACACTGGGTTCAACAAGAACGTCTTGCAACCCGGCCCTCACATGACCGACCACTCATTTCGCTTGAGTGTATCGAATGTATATCACCGACGGTTGGGATCAGCAACCGCCTGCCCGAAAAGGGACAGCATCGAATATAGATTCAAGAAGCAAATGGAATTTCTCTAGATAGGTGATCATACCTCCTAATGGGAGCGACCCACATAGCCATGCTGCCTGCCCGATTTTTGTCATCTTCCGGTTGATGAGGCTTGAGGTCAGAATTTCCTTTACAGCACCTGGCCACCATTCACTTTGAATGCCACATCGTCAGATCCGCCAGATATCACACTGATTGACATCCACAAAAATACTCTAGTTTATCTGGCTAGAGAATAACCATTTTTCCGCCATCAACTATGGTACGTTTGGAGAAATCAACGCATGTAATTCCTTTGGAAATACTCTGTCAGACATCCGTCCATACAAGTCATCCAGGAACAGGATGAACCGAAGGCACCCTCCTACTGCATCCTAGGAATCACCCTACAGATCAGTAGCGAGAAATCCTTGCAATCCGTAGTTTCCAACCACGACAGAATCACTGTTGAAATATCTCCGGCCGCTAAACCAGAGAAATCCAATCAGTAGTTCTTCCGCTTATGAAGATCAACGGTCTTCAACTGCTCTATCTTCAATGATCTTCTTTCACGTATACGCTGGTCGGAATGGTTTTCGAATATAAATTCGATCCCGGTCTTTCCGTACCAACGATCGTATGGGTCAACTTTGATAGTCGGTGTTTTAACTATCAAATAAATAACTGTGTGAACAACATGTGTTTGCTAGTACAGTACTAACACTACAGGGCCTTTTAAAAACGATTAACTATATTTAATCTCAACCCTTTAAATATCTCATCATTTCAAATGCAACTCATTTGATATATACGATTTCAAACTTTCAAAGTTATTTCACTTTCATATCATATCAAAATCCTTTATTTTCTTATCGTATCAAAACCCCTTTTACTATTTTGTTCCTCATTTATCATATTGGAAATTGACTCCTCTTTTTCAAGTGAACAACGTTATGAAATCTTCTTTATTATATCGCCTAGATATAATAACCACTATCTTTAGTATAAACCATTCGCAAAACCTAGCATTTCAATTTCCCGTTATCTTGAAAATACCATTTCAGATTTTCATATACTCTCTTTTTATTCCCTTACTTAGGAAATACAACTCATATAATAAGTCTCAACATTTTCCTTCCTCCATTACTTGGGTCGTCCACTTATAAACTCTCGACCCTTTTCCTTATATTCCGTTATCCTTTCTTGTACGGAACCAGATTATCTTCACCTTTCATTACGAACTAATGTCACCCTCAGATATTCCCGAAGTCGTTCAAGTTGGGGTATTTGATTACCTCTCAGACCTTGATCAACAACGTTCCTACCCTTAGGTAGACATTAGTTGTAATTCACAAACCAGTATTTACCAATACATCTCATCTAGTCCTCTTACCCTTTTTAAGAAACACTTTCCTCGAGTATGCCTATTTTCTTAATTCATTTATTTAGAAAACTTTCCTTTACTTCTTAAATGGTTCATTTATTTCCTTGGATTGATGTTAAAAATCCTATCACTCACTCCCTTACCAAATTTACATTTAAATTTCTTGCTTGGGATCTCCTTTCGACTAATCCCACTTAATGCTACCTTTAAGTAACATTTCACATCATTTCCCTTTTATAAATTCCATTTATAAATCATGGTTTTGTATAATCCTTTATTTTCACTTTCTTTTCTTCTTAATTAAAATCCTCGCATTTACTTAGAATTTTCTTTTATTTATCTCACCCAAAACGATTATCCCAGTTTATACCATTAAATAAATTTTCCTGCTTTTTTACTTAAAAATCTAATAAATATCAGAACGATCCTTTATAAAATCATTTAAAAGCCAATTATAAACTTATTTAATAAATAATTTATTTTCTTTTTACAAACTTTAATTCAATTAATAGATTTAAAAAAAATCCATTTTTAGTTATAAAACAAATTATTATAACTCTAACTCGGCAATTTACTTAACGGTATATCAATATTGGCCATGTACCGTCAATTACTCCACCAACGGTGCACATTTGCTTCAACCAAACAAATAGTGAATTACAAACCAGTATTTGTACCATCCAATCAAAACAATTCAATCCAAATGGATAATGGCTTCATAACAATCCAAACTGATGATTCAATGTTAATCAAACTATCTCATACTATCACAACAATTCACACAATCCAGTCGATTGGGTTTACTCTATAAATATGGCCAATACTTTGAACCAGTGATCAAAATAACGGTTCGGTTTATTATTGGATTTAAACAACGTTTTATTTCAGGAAATTAAATCCATTTATATATATGTATATATAGATACATATATACGCATATATAAACAAACAAACACAACAATCATGAACAATCAATAACACATGATAAAACCAACTTATATAAAATATAAGTGGATAGATCTGAGTGAGTTTAACTCACCTGGATTGGTTTGTCGATAGATCAGCTCATTTCAATCGAATTAGACTGTATTTAATTCATTTGAAAAATCTGGTCGCTGTCTGCCCTGCTCAGCCCTTATTCATCGAGTAGTACCGGTTTTCACGGTCTGGCTGTTTTTCGTTTCGTCGAAATCTGATTTCGTGAGCGGTTTAAATTACCATTTGAAATTTTATAAAACATGAAAACAAAGAACTTTAAATAAATAAATAAAATGGGCCTTACCTCTTAACCCGTCCAGCCCAATACTCAAATAACCCAACCCGCACCCTCTTCATTTAAACCCTAAAACGTCGGTTCCACCTTCAGTCTTCAAACCCTCACAAATTTTCCTCCGCCGCCACTCCAAACCAGAGAAAATCAAAACCCTCAATCCAACGAAAAACCGCTCCTCCGCCATCCCTTCTACCTCGCCTCGACCTTGTTCAGGTTCTCCGACAACCCACGAAGACGAGAAGAGCGAAGCCGAACCGAACCTAAGCTAAGTATTTTTTTTTTCCTAAATTAAATTATAATTTCTGTTTTTGATTTCTTTTTCTTTTGAGTTCGGGTTTTTCTCTTTGTGTCGATCTGGTTTTGTTGTGGCCATTTTATTATCCTGCTTGTGTATTTATACTAGTGAATGGTGACAATGATTCATGAATTGTTACATCTAGTTTAAACTTCAGCCGTGCCTAATCCTAGGTGCTACGGTTCTGCTATGATATGTTTGATGGGTTTCGTGTGATGTTTACAGTGAATAATGAGGATTTCCAGTTGGCTTTTCGTGTATTGTATGCTTAGATATATGTACGAAAATTGAACTGTTCCCATGTGAATTTGGTGAAGTAAATCTGTGCGTACTGTTTATTTCCTGTTCGAATTGTATTGTCAGTTCATCCTGTCCATTGTCTGTTCACATTAAAATTGGTATTCGAGTTGTCTAGTCCTCCTTGTAGATTTGAACTGGTGGGTTTGTGTTGTACGGTTGTCTGCTTAGATGTATACATTGATCGGGCTGTTCATGTATAGATTTGGTAGGGCTATATAGATTTTATGATCTCATTTTCCTTTTGCTGTTCATGTCTTTCCTTTAGTTGTTGAGCTATTCATTTAGCTGTGCATTACCTATTTTCTCTAGTTGTTCATGTGGTGTATTGCTGTATCAATTTATGCCGAGAATTGTCGTGCATTGTACAAACATGTACGCCAGTTCTAGTCACATTTTCAGTTCTCTTTCTTTTCTTTTTAGCTGTTTGGATTGGATGTATGAACATGTTTTGTTATCCTAGCTGTTAGGCTATATATCTTAGCTGTTTGTTGCATCCATACTGCTTTTCTTTTTCCCTGAATATATATGCAGATTTTATTGGATTTGGTGTTGAATTTCTTGGTTATAAAGCACATGTAAGATATACACCTACATTGGGTTTCCCATGTGGTGTTTTCTCCTTTGCAAATCTTTCAACTTTCATATATCAAAATATATATTTTTCTTCTAGCTACTTATAGCTCTTGCTTTTCTCTTTTCTTTTCAGGTTTATCTTGCTGATAACAGGGGTGATGGCTGCGCCCAAACCAAGGAAGACTTTTTACAAAATTTGATTTTTCATATTTCTTTTTCTTTCTGTGTATCAGTAGGTTAGAATAGCTTTAGATGTATACATGATATATTTAAAATCTGGTTTAATTTTGTATGCGGATTTGTTTGTAATAAATTCATATATTTTCTTTGTATATGTAATTTACTATTCATTTCACTGACGATTTTGTATATAAAGGTTTCAACCGTTATATAGATTACTGTTGTATTTACTATTTTTATTAGCTGTTCTCATCTGTTCATGCTACTTCTTTAGGTTCAACAACTATTTAGATTATTGTTTCAGTTCGTATCACTGTTTTTATTGAGAAATTGAGTTTTACTGGAAGGAACATGACATGTTTGCTATATTAAATTTGAATTGCATTGTCTTTGTCCATTGGATTTTTGCACTGGTATAGATAAGATATATAAATATGTCGTTATCTTTATATTGAAAATATAAACAGAGTTTTAGGTTCATTTATTTTTAAATCTCATATGATGTCAATACAAAATAAAATTCAAGACAGTTTTAATTGAATAAAAATAAACCGATATTATCAAATATATTCAAAATGAAAACTTCGAATAAGACTAAGACAGATAAAACTCGACATTTAGAAATTTGGTTAAACGATACCATATATATAATTCAATATGAATCATATTTAAACCACTTTAAATTGCTCAGCAAATTCAACATTTCCCAATATCTCGAAAATAAAATAAATCTAAATATTCAAAATGGTCAAATCCCATTATATAAATTCAAATCAATAATTTAAATCAATAAAATATTTCAAATAAATGGTCAGAAAATACGGGACATTACAGCACCCTCCTACCACATCCTAGGAATCACCCTACAGATTAGTAGCGAGTAGTCCTTGCAATCTGTAGATTCCAACCACGACAGAGTCACAGTATATCAATGGCCGCTAAACCATAGATTATAAATAATTCTACCGTTTTATGAAGATCCACGGTCTTCAATTTCTTCGTCTCAATCATCTTCTAATATCTTCACGTATTTGTTGGTCGGAATGGTTTTCGAATATGAATTCGATCCCGGTCTTCTCGTACCAATAATCTTATTGGACAGATTTGATAGTCGGTGATTTAACTATCAAAATATGCAGTGATTCAATCATGTAAATCCTATGAGTTTACCGGTTCAGTATTCAGCATCAATTGGCCTTTTAATTAAAATAAATGTACATTTAAAACTCTTAAATATATCGATATTATGAATACAGCTTTTTGCTTCTTATTTGACATAAGATATTTCTTTAAACAAATTTACTTTAATGCTTAGGAAAATCCTATATCATATCTGGTTTTCTATTTTCACTTTCAAAACATTAGCCACATTATAGCCTAATATTGGGGAAATCAAATCAACTTACTTATTCGTGAAATTAACAAATATCCTTTATTCATTTCTTGATAGTACCCATGCTTATTCTTATATAATAAAACTCAACTTTACATTTCTTTTCCTAACTCGAAAATAATTTCACGTAACCCCTTTCTTATTTCCATTTCACTTTGGAACTCTCGTTATATATATTCTCCACATTTCCATTAACTGTTACACTATTATTTTTCTAATGGAAATAATACATATTTACTAACCTCTTTTACCATTTCAACTAATATCATCTGTAGATAATCCTGATGTCGTTCAAGTTGGGGTATTTTAATTACCTCTCAGACCTTGATCAACAACGTTCATATCTGGAGATAAATACAAGTTGAAATCCTAAAACCCAATATTTCATTCTAACATAAATTCAAATTCTATTTTACTATTTTATTCAAAACACGATTTCATACAACCTTCTTATCTCTTTGAAAATCTCCTTCTCGAATATAGCATTATTTCCTGATTCAATACTTAAGTAACACCACTCTTAACTCTACCTCTTTAACCAAACTCATTTATAATTCGGATTTATTTACAAAATCCTACGACCCACTTCTTTCACCAAATTCACTTTCACCAATTCCCTTTCAAATCCATTAAACCATTCCCGCTTTGGAAATCTTATTTCAATTCCTTACTTTTGCTTAATCCCACTATTTACTAACGTTAATTTAAAATTAACGATATAACACCTCAAACCTCCTTTATATGATCATGGTTTATCTAAAACCCTTTTTTTAAATTTCCTTTCGTTCATTTTACGCTATAGTATCCGCTTAAAACTTCTTTTATAACTTTGTTATAAACCCAATTTTAAAATAAAATTTGCTCATCAACTCCCTTAACAATTCAATTGGATTTCATTTCACCTCCGATTACTTTTTAAATGAATTCAATTAAAAAGAATTTCCTAAATTATTATTAGTTAAAAATAATAATTTATTTCAATCATTAACTACTCCTGTAGTTAATTTCTTAATCAACTAAAATAAGTAGTAAATTCCTTTTTAAAACCTTATTAAAATTAAATAAATATTCTTTAAACTATTTATTAGACGAAATTCAAGACAACTAATTTAATAATTATTCCCAATTAGAGCGGTCGACTTAGTCAACTCAAACACGGTTATCTCGTTAACCGATTCCAATTAATTCTCACTTTAAATTAATTAATAATATAATTAATTTAAATACTTCCATTTAATTGTTTCTTAACCAAACAATTATCCAAATTAACTGTTAGATTAATTTCTCTTTGTTTATAAATCTGATTGACGTCAGAATTTACTTTATAAAATCAATTAATAATTAATTATGAATTAACTAAATAAATAATAAATATTTATTTCTTGTTTATAAACTTTTATTCAAAATAATATATTTCAAAATCTATTTCCAGTTGTAAAATAAATTTTATAACTTCAGTTCTATCGATCCACCAGATAGTAAATCAATATAAAACAAAACAATTTATTCTTAGCCATTTACTGCCGATTACTCAACCAATATTGCCCATTGGTTAAAACAAAACACAGGTTGAATTTTCAGTCAATGATCACAATTCAAATCAATCACCCCATCATGGCAGTTCATACATGATAATATGAAAGTAAATAATATATTTGAGGAATCCCGTTGGATCCCTACAACCTGTTTTTCCCTGTATCAAACTGGTTATCTCAAATCAGATTATTCAATTCCATTTAACCGATAATAATAAATAACGAACATTTAACATCAACAAATTCACAAGAAATGCAATAATTCAAACAATTTAAACACGTTTATTTTATAAACGTGACCAATCAAGGTGAGTTACCTCTATTGGATCCAATCGTTAAAATAACGATTTGGTATTTCACTGAAATTAAATGACGGTTTAATTTCATCGGTTAAATCAACAAATAAATATATAACTAGAAAATTGTCAACCACTGGCAAACAGAACACACAAAATAAAAACCCAATTTATTTAAAATATAAATGGGAAGAACTGAGTGAGTTTAACTCACCTTGATATGATTTGCGGTTTAAACAACTCGGTTTAATTAAATTAAACAGTTGTTTAATCTAATTAAAATCCCGGTTGATTCCAATTCCATCCCAATCCGCTCCATAATGTAGTGTTTGTCGAGACGATCCCAACGCATTTTGAATTGCTCAATTCTGATCATACATGAATATGTTATTAATATTCTAAGTTAATGGATTTAATTGAACTATAAAATTCCTAAATATAGTTTATAATAAATAAATTACATTTTTATAAAACAGGTTGATCCTTTCCCTTCACGGTTTCGCTTGTTCCATATTTCCAAATCACCAAGCCTGCATTAATGTAAACATATTATTAGGTTATCAACGATTTAAATTAATATAATTTTAATTCCCCTAACTTGCTTTTTAAATAAATTAATGACAGCTTTAAATTAAAACAGGCTATAACCCTTTAATCTCGTTCCCTGTAGAGTCACACTTACGGTACCCTAATACGATATTAAATAAATTACTTAATTACTAATCAGGCTTTTAGATAACTCATTCTTACCTAATTTAAATAAATTCCTTAAATAGTTTTATGTTTAAACTAATTACATTCTATTTCCTTCCTATAAAAACAGTTCGGTCCAGACATGTGTTCTTCCTTCACATGATCCACTAGCTGCCACTTTGGATACCTCAAACCACGCCTGCAATAAAATTTCCCCTTTTAGTTAATAACACTATTAGTCATCATAGTTTAGTTCCTAATTAAGATAACACTTATTTTAACTAACTAAAAGAAAATTCCTAATTAAGTTTATATATTTTTGATTACGCTGTGAACTGATGGTCTTCTTTCTCCAGTTCGCGATCCCGTTCTCTTCATTCTTACTGGATTCGAACCCTGCATATTTAAGTACTATAAGTTAAAGTTAATAAAATTAATTCCTTAATCCAGTTTTTAATTAAACTAACACGTGTATTTTAATTACGCTAAACTGGAATAAGAAGGGCCGACAACTTTTACTCCTCGTTTTCCTCTTTTGCTGCACTTGATAACCCACATACTTTCACAGGCCACGCATTGAAAACTCTTCACCACCGAAATTGATCACCGGAGGTCCATCAGAACTCGGCGCTGCACGCGCCTCACTGCCGGTGACAAGCACCCCCAATCCCATGCCATACGAACACCCCTTCCGCCTGAAATCCTCCCATAACCACAGCAGCTTCACAGCGCCGAGTTGGCTACCTCGAGCATCAGAAATTGATCGTACCCGTTCATTCTAAAGATCGGGTTGAGATGAATGTATTTTTAGTTGGAAGGTTTTGATTTAGAGCCGCCGATGGGAAATTAACCAGAGAAGAAAGGGGAGAGATTTCGGCCCTTCGTTTTGCTTTTGTTGGAGGCAGCATATAGGCTGTTGACCTCACAGTGAAGTTTGACTCCTATTTTAGGGTTATCATTGGGTATTTATATAGAAATGGGAAGGGTTTATTTATATTTTATTATACGAAACTTTATGATGAAGTAACACTTAAAAACAAATCCATACAATCTCCGTTTTTGACAAAATAAGTTAATCCTAGCATAAAAAATATTCCGGACCCAATGGGACAGGTTTCGTCGAATTCCGAGGTCGTTTGTGAAAAGTCCTTTATAAATATCGATGAAAAATCAAGCGTTTAAAAGTCCTATAATTACAGAAAAGTTCAATAAATCCGAGGCCTTGTCACATTACTAGACCTCTTCCTAACAGATCCAATGAAACTTGTTTCGTCCAAATCGGAGTTCATTTGGCCAGTCGTTTATTCGTTTAAAGTTACCCCTGTTCAAATTGACCAAATAATATAATTGATTTGGGCATTTATCGTTGCCACGATCAAACGGTAAGTCCGATTGACACGAAATCGAAAATTCGACAATAATTAATTAATACGAATCCAACGGCACTAGTTTCGTCGCATTCTGAGACTGTTTCCCGGTACGCTATTTTTACACGCACCACAATGCCATTTTGGACACCAAATGATCCGGTCTTCAAAAATAACAAACTATATACCTATCCTGAATCTAATCGTCGATACAAATTCAATGGAAATGGTTTCGCGACCTAATTCAATCGTCAGCTAAAGTTACACTCAAATATCTCTCTATTAATTTAATTTAATTTTATTACGCGCTATAGAAATTGAATGGGCGTTTACGGCTACCGTGGTCACATACGACATCGGTTTGCCATGCAATTTAATACCGTGCAATAATTTAACGTTACGGTTCCAATGAAACTGGTTTCATCGGAAATAGAGTCTGTTTGCAAAATCGCAATTTTAAAGGCCTATATTTTAAATAACGATTTCCATAGCGACTATTTCAAAATTTGATTTGGCCATAACTAACAATCTATAACATGAAATCTGGATTTTTCTCTTTCATATGAAAATTATCATCGATACGGTTCCAATGTTTCTTGTTTCACAGAAATCCAACTTATATCGGATCCTATATATTCAATTGAAGTTCAAAACTCCACATTACGAATTACAGCGCCATTTCGAGCTGGTTTTTAATTATATATATAAATTATATATTCAAACTTCGTTTTAATTACGAATCCAATATTAAAATCCATTAATATTCCAAATATAATATTTAAAATAAATAAAATAAATTAAATATTTGACTGCCAAAATACGGGTCGTTACACTCAACTCTGTTTCAAATTCTTAACTCACCAACCCAATATACTCAACCACGTTAAGTTACATTTCCATATTTTATTAACTAGTTAATTCCTTTAACCAGTTATCTTCATCTCAGAATTTTAATCTGGTTTTTATTTCTAGAATCAAACCATATATTCATTTAAGTCCAATCATATTCCAAAGTCAAATTTGTCTCGATATCTTTCTAATCCAATTCAATTTCAATTTTCACTTAACTGGCTTTATTTTAATTCCAATTTGCTTTCACAAATTTTTATATAATTTGTTTTTATTTTAAACAATCTCTTCCCGGGAATTTTAAATAACTTAACTTTTCTAAAATAAAATATTCCTTTTCAATATTCAAAATAACTCGTTTCCTCAAAACATTTCAAAAACAATATCTTTGGTAGTAATTGTAACGACCCGCATTCTACGCATCGGAGGATCGTAGAATATTTATTTCTTTCCCGTATGAAGTCGTATGTTCATTTAACTTTGGGAAACATCCATTAGAGTCATTTCCCATGTTCATGATTTTTGTTGATTTTTGAATGACCATTTTGCCCCTAGTTGGTACTGTTTTGGCCATACCTTTTGATTGGAAAGGAATTTTGACTTGAAACTACTTCCATTTGATTCGTTTGATAGTTTCTCTTTCCGTAGAGTGGTCATAATGGCCAAACGGACTTACCGTTTGGGAGATATGGCTGAAACAAGGTTTGGAGGGTGAAAAACTGCTTAACCGGGCCAAATCGGGTGATTAGTGAGTAGGCCCATAACCCATTTCGGGATTAGGGTTATGGGAGGGCTGAAATGAGATGGAGAATCATTCCATTTCAGTTTTCTAGCCTCCACTTATCACCAAGGATCCCTAAAAATGGCCTCCAACCTCTAAATCACCTCCAAATCATCTTCTGGTTAAGGATTTGGCTTAGCAACCCCTAATCAAGGAGGATCTTCACCAAATCAACAAAGGAGTTGCTGTTTGGTATTGAAATTCGCATCAAATCAGAGAATTATTTCAGATCTTGGTTTATTTTGTGGCTAAGGTGAGTGATTTGCATAGTTTTGCACTAATTATGGCTAATTAGGAGTGATTAGTGTTAATTAGCGAATTTAAGCATGATAAAATTCTGGAAAAATATTTATAAAATTCGGAATGATGTTTTAGACCTCTGATATGAATTTGGGTTAATTTGGTTAAGATTTGCTAATCCTATCATTAGTTTCACCTAAATATGCTTAGGGGGAAATATGGGGTTTTGGGTATGTTTGATTAATTTTAACCTATTATGTTGATGTTTGATGTTTGGGGTTGATTTTGTGATTGTTTAGAAGTGTTAGTTTGGTCAAAAACGCCGTCGAATGGCGAAAAACAGTCGCTGGAACGAAGTGCAGGAAATACCCCGGACCGGATCGCCCTACCCCATGCGAACCGATCCGATTGAAGCTCGCGCCACGAGACGACCCGATCCGCTCCACTTCGAAGGTCACGATCCGACCTGACGTCACGAGCCACTCCAAGCTCGACCAATACCACGAATGGGTGAAGCACGATCCAATGATGGTGATCCGACCATTCGCGAAGGAGGAACCCCGATCCGATCCGAATGGGTGAACACGACCCGATCCGTATGGATGACCACGAGCTGATGATGTAACTCGACCCGAACCGTGGTGACGAGGAACGGGACTCCGAACCGATCCGATGGAGAATGTGAAGGCTGATCCGATCCGATTCGAGGATGATGACCAATAACCCGAGATGCAAAGGTAGTCCAAATGGGAGTTAGAGCTCAGGATCCCGGAACCAGTTGGGAACCAATGAGTTCACTTCACGGTTGGACTTTACTGCGGGACGTGTGCTAAGAAGTTGTCGACGTTCATAACTTCGATTCACCACTAAAAATGAATGATGGGCTACTTATCAGTGCAGTAGGGTCATTATGACCTGAGGGGCAAGGTGATGGTAGCAAGACTACGTTATCAGTGCAGTAGGGTCATTATGACCTGAGGGGCAAGGTGATGCGTAGTAAGACTATGAGCCAGCGCAGATGGGGTGAATAACTCCATGGGGCAAGTGGACATAGTAAGGATTAGTAAGACTATGAGCCAGCGCAGATGGGGTGAATAACTCCATGGGGCAAGTGGACATAGTAAGGATTAGTAAGACTATGAGCCAGCGCAGATGGGGTGAATAACTCCATGGGGCAAGTGGACATAGTAAGGATTGGTAAGGCTATGAGCCAGCGCAGATGGGGTGAATAACTCCATGGGGCAAGTGGACATGGCGAGGAATTAGTGGCTACGTTATCAGTGCAGTGAAGCCATTCATGACTTCATGGGGAAAAGTGATCGTAGCAAGGAATGTTGGGTGATCGAAGTGGTGAATATCGTATGCTTTATGCACTGAGTGAGAGATGTGAGGATGGATGCTATGCTTGATTGTTTTCCATCATTATGACATGCACACCTCCCCCACCTCCTTATCTTTACACTGTTTGATATGATACCTTAGAGTGTTGTACAGTATGTAGTGCTAACTCTTTGGTTGCAGGTCCAGGTTCAGGTATGTTTTAGTCTACCTGTTATTGTTCACTTTAGATGCTTATCGCTCATACCAGGCTTTATGTCTGACCCAGAGTTTTATGTCTCCTCTTATTACTCTGGGTGCTCACACGAGCAGACTAGAGACAGGTTAGCTGGTGGTGCGCGAGTAGCTGATTCGGAGGCGGGCAGGAGGCTTCCACGTATGATATATATATATACACATTCTCCCTGTGTCGTTGGTGGTCACTACTTGGGCATTAGTAGTGTACCTCATTTACCTTACTTTTGCTTTGAGACAGTTTGAAAGTTGTAATAAGCTGTACTTTTGGATTTCCGCTGCTATGATGTTTAGTTCTGATTTTCAGCTTATGCACTGTCTCTCCTGTTTTATGTCAAGTATGTTATTATTATATTTTGTCCTATGCGCTGTGAGACATTCTACAGGTTCCTTTTATGTTCAATTCCTTCTTCCTTTTCCTTCTGGCGACCCGTTCCGTGCTAACTGGACATGTGTACAGCGCACCTTTGGAGTAAATGTCGGTTGGTGCGGGGCGGGCCGTCACACTTGGTATCAGAGCGAGGTTGCGTAGTTAACCTAGGGAAAGACACTAGGGAGAGTTAGTACGTATATGAGAGCGCGTATTTGTGATTACTTTGGTTTTCAAAAGCTATGTATATATATACTATTAGTAGTATAAGAATGAAGTTGCACTGCACTAGTACCACTATGGGGTCGTTGATCGTTTTCCTTTTTCAGATTGACGATGAGCCGACATGTTAGAGGTACCGGTAGAGGGGCCAATAATGGGAATGCCGCTGACATGAGGGCGATGTTTACTAACCTCATGAGAGACATGCTTAGAGAAGTGCAAGGGGCAATTCCCAATCCCGGAGTTGGTGTTGGCCCAGTAGTGCAGGCGCCGAGGGTCGATTTTGCCAAGTTGTGCAAGGATTACACTAATCTTGGTGGGAAGCCGTTCCACGGGACGGAGTCGGCCACGGATGTTCAAGACTGGATGGATAGCTGTGACCGTATCTTTGATGACTTAGGTCTTGAGGATGCGATGAAGAGAAGGCTAGCGTCTCGTCAGCTGCAAGGGCGAGCGATGAATTGGTGGAATGCTATCAGAACAGCTACTCCAGAGGATCAAGTTACGTGGGTTCAGTTCAAGGCTCGCTTTAGCGAGAAGTTTATTCCAGCTGCCCAGAAGTCGGTGTTGTTCAAGAGGTTCTTGGAACTCAAGCAGGGTGGCAGGGCAGTTTCTGATTATATTGCTGAGTTCGACACTTTGTCGAAGTATGGACTGTCTCTTATCGATACTCCTGAGAAGAAGAATGAGAAGTTCATTACCGATCTGGATGGGTACTTGGGGGAAAGGCTTATCAACCACATCGATGAGACTTTTGAATCGATCGTGGGGAAAGCTTTGAGATCAGAGAGCCTTTACCCTAAGTCAAAGACCGAGGCTGCATCTGCAGAAGGGCCAAAGCCGCAAGCAGGCGGTGGAGGCAAGAATAGCTCTCAGAATAAGAGGAAGCAGGACCAATCTAAAGGTGGCCAGAAAAAGAGCAAGAAGGATGTTGAGTGCTTCAGCTGTGGGAAGAAAGGCCATTATGCTAAGGAATGTCGGGCCAAGCCAGCGGAAAGGAAGTGCTACAACTGTGGTCAAGTGGGACATCAGAAGGATAAGTGTCCGCAACCTCTTAAGGAGAAGCAGATTGTGAAAGCATATGCTATTGATGCTGTTCCTTCTTCGTCGAATGCCCCAACTGCGGCGGACAAAGGAAAGAATGTTGTTATTCAAGGTATGCTTTCTATTTATGATATACCAGTTCGAGTTTTGTTTGATACTGGGGCTTCCCGTTCCTTCATATCTAGTGACCTGGTAGATAGGTTGGGACTGGAACCCGAGATAGTCGATAGACCATTGGTTGTGACGAACCCGATTGGTGGTTCGACTAGCCTTAGTATGATTTGCAGGAATTTGGTCTTATCGAGTCATGGATGTATGTTTGTATGTGATTGCTTTATTTTGGGCTTTACTGGGTATGGCATTATATTGGGAGTCGATTGGCTCCAAAGATACGGGGTGGTGGTAGACTGTGAGGGCGGATGATGGGCGGAGGGTAGTGTTTGGTAGTCTACCTAGCGATGGGGTTATGGCTAGTTTTGTAAATTCCCTCGACATCCCGCAGGATGAGTTGTCAGATGTGCCCGTGGTTGGCCAGTATCCGGACGTCTTCGAGGAGGTGACCGGGCTTCCACCACACCGAGAGATTGAGTTCCGTATTGATTTAATGAAAGATGCCAGACCTATAGTGATGCCACTTCGTCGTATGGCACCAAAGGAGCAGCGAGAGCTCGGGGTGCAAGTCAGCAATCTTTTGAAGAAGGGATTGATTAGAAGGAGTGTCTCCGAGTGGGGAGCACCAGTTGTATTTGCCACTAAGGCAGATGGTTCCCTTCGTTTGTGTGTGGACTATCGCGAGTTGAATAAGGTGACGAGGAAGAATAAGTATCCTCTACCGCGGATAGATGATTTGTTTGATCAGCTGGAAGGAGCAAGAGTGTTCTCCCAGTTGGACCTCGCGACAGGATTTCATCGGCTAAGAGTGGCGGATGAGAGTGTTCCGAAAACGGCATTTAGGACGCCGTCTGGATTTTACGAGTGGTTGGTCATGCCGTTTGGGTTGACCAATGCACCAGCCTATTTTGTGGATCTTATGAATCGAGTATTCAGAGATCAGTTGAATAAGTTTGTTCTTGTGTTCGTGGATGATATCCTTGTTTATTCAAGGACAGAGGAGGAACACAAGGGGCACTTGAGGATAGTGATGGAGGTGTTGAGGAAACACCAATTGAAAGCGAAATTCTCTAAGTGTCATTTTTGGAGAAGGGAAGTAAGATTCTTGGGTCATGTTGTTTCAGAGTGCGGTATTGCCGTGGACCCTGCGAAGGTGGCTGCGGTACAAGATTGGCCTACGCCCAAGAATGCTACAGATGTAATAAGTTTCTTGGAATTAGCCGGATATTATCGTAAGTTTATCCAGGACTTCTCCAAGATTGCAGCACCGTTGACTCAGTTGACTAAGAAGAATCAGTCCTTCGTCTGGGACGGAGTGTGTGAGGATGCCTTCAAAAGTCTAAAGGAGAGGTTGACGCGTGCGCCAGTGCTAGTCATTCCTAAGGGGAATGAAGAGATGACGGTATACACGGATGCTTGTGGTACCGGACTGGGTGCTGTATTGATGCAAGGAGGTAGGGTTGTGGCTTATGCTAGTCGACAGCTAAAGCCGCATGAGAAGAAGTATCCTACCCATGATTTGGAATTGGCAGCGATTGTATTTGCGCTGAAGATGTGGAGACACTACCTCTTGGGAGAAAGATTCGAGTTGTTTACCGATCACAAATCGTTGAAGTATCTTTTCTTCCAGAAAGATTTGAATCTCCGTCAGCAAAGATGGTTAGAGTTCTTGGCTTCGTATGATTTTGATATCGCATACACACGTGGGAAAGGTAATGCGGTAGCCGATGCCTTGAGTAGGAGACATGCCAGCTTAGGGGCAATGTTTCTTGAATGGAAGCAACTGGAGTTTATCCCGGGGTTTGATTTCAGACCAAGGTGCGAGTTGGATCCAGTTATGCTAGCTAGTTTGACGATCAGACCCACTTTGATGGAGCGGATTGGTTCCAACCAGAGGGACGATCCTAATATACTAGAAATCATCTCCAAGTTAGAGATGGGTATCGATGAGGAGATGAGTGTGTATGGGCTTGATCGAGATGGATGGCTTCGGAAAAATGGAAGACTAGTTGTGCCCAACTTGAATGGTTTGAGAGATGAAGTGCTTAGAGAATGTCATCACTCAAAACTGACTATGCATCCCGGTGGTAATAAGATGTATCGAGACATGAAGCGAACCTACTACTGGGAAGGGATGAAAAGAGACGTTGGAAAGTTTATATCCAAATGCATGAATTGCCAGTTAGTTAAAGCCGAGCAAAAGAAGCCTAGTGGGTTGTTGCAACCTTTAGAAATTCCTGAATGGAAATGGGAGCAAGTCTCGATGGATTTCATCGATGGCCTACCAAGGACTAGATCGGGACATGATAGCATTTGGGTAATTTTGGATCGATTGACTAAGAGCGCAAGATTTATACCAGTCAAATCGACCAGGACAGCAGCCAAGTTGGCAGAATTGTATATGAAGTGGGTAGTGAGATTTCATGGAGTACCCAAAAGCATTGTGAGTGACCGAGACCCGTTGTTCACTAGTGGGTTTTGGAAGAGCTTACAAGAGGCTCTAGGGCCAGGACTACATCTCGGTACCGCATATCACCCTCAGACCGACGGTCAGACGGAGAGGGTGAATCGTATATTGGAAGATCTCTTGAGAGCGTGTATATTGGATTTTGGTGGATCATGGGATGATCATTTGCATCTAGTGGAGTTTGCATATAATAATAGCTACCAATCCAGTATCGGTATGGCTCCATATGAAGCTTTGTACGGAAGACCGTGCAACTCACCATCATGTTGGATAGAGACTGGCGAGAAGTTTGTGCTTGGACCAGATGTGGTGAGAGAAACTTCGGAGATTAAGATCATTCAACAACGAATGAAAACTGCTCAAGATAGACAGAAGAGCTATGCTGATAAGAGGAGAAGAGACTTAAAATTCTCCGTTGGTGACTTGGTGTTTGTCAAGATCTCTCCGTTGAAGAGCGTGATACGATTTGGTAGGAGAGGCAAGTTGGCACCAAGATTTGTTGGCCCGTTCCCTGTTCTTGAATTAGTCGGGAATTTGGCGTATAGAGTTGGCTTACCAGAGAAAATGGCAGGAGTTCACAATGTGTTTCATGTTTCCCAACTAAGGAAGTTCGTTCACGACTCAGATAGGGCTATTTCACCTTATCAGTTAGAGGACTTCGAGGTAGAACCTGAGGCGGTTGGGAACCGCAAGCCGATTCGTATTGTGGGGCACGATACGAAGCAACTTCGAAGGAAGTCGGTGAAGCTAGTCAAGGTTCAGTGGGGCGAGGACGAGAATGATTGTACTTGGGAGACAGAGGAGAGCATTAGGAAGACACACCCAGAACTCTTTGCCTGGTAAGATTTACTTTGCGATTTAGTTATTCCGCATGCTAGGATAGACTTATTTCACTTGTTTTGTATGTTTGATGGTTGTTTTATGGTTGATAGGCATGCGGGACCTTTGTGTGTGTTTGGATTAGGGAATTCCGGGGGCGAAATTTCTTAAGGGGGGGAGAGTGTAATGACCCGCATTCTACGCATCGGAGGATCGTAGAATATTTATTTCTTTCCCGTATGAAGTCGTATGGTCATGTAACTTTGGGAAACATCCATTAGAGTCATTTCCCATGTTCATGATTTTTGTTGATTTTTGAATGACCATTTTGCCCCTAGTTGGTACTGTTTTGGCCATAACTTTTGATTGGAAAGGAATTTTGACCTGAAATCACTTCCATTTGATTCGTTTGATAGTTTCTCTTTCCGTAGAGTGGTCATAATGGCCAAACGGACTTACCGTTTGGGAGATATGGCTGAAACAAGGTTTGGAGGGTGAAAAACTGCTTAACCGGGCCAAATCGGGTGATTAGTGAGTAGGCCCATAACCCATTTCGGGATTAGGGTTATGGGAGGGCTGAAATGAGATGGAGAATCATTCCATTTCAGTTTTCTAGCCTCCACTTATCACCAAGGATCCCTAAAAATGGCCTCCAACCTCTAAATCACCTCCAAATCATCTTCTGGTTAAGGATTTGGCTTAGCAACCCCTAATCAAGGAGGATCTTCACCAAATCAACAAAGGAGTTGCTGTTTGGTATTGAAATTCGCATCAAATCAGAGAATTATTTCAGATCTTGGTTTATTTTGTGGCTAAGGTGAGTGATTTGCATAGTTTTGCACTAATTATGGCTAATTAGGAGTGATTAGTGTTAATTAGCGAATTTAAGCATGATAAAATTCTGGAAAAATATTTATAAAATTCGGAATGATGTTTTAGACCTCTGATATGAATTTGGGTTAATTTGGTTAAGATTTGCTAATCCTATCATTAGTTTCACCTAAATATGCTTAGGGGAAAATATGGGGTTTTAGGTATGTTTGATCCATTTTAACCTATTATGTTGATGTTTTGATGTTTGGGGTTGATTATGTATGTTGCTATGACTGTATGGTATACTTTGTGATTGTTTAGAAGTGTTAGTTTGGTCAAAAACGCCGTCGAATGGCGAAAAACAGTCGCTGGAACGAAGTGCAGGAAATACCCCGGACCGGATCGCCCTACCCCATGCGAACCGATCCGATTGAAGCTCGCGCCACGAGACGACCCGATCCGCTCCACTTCGAAGGTCACGATCCGACCTGACGTCACGAGCCACTCCAAGCTCGACTAATACCACGAATGGGTGAAGCACGATCCAATGATGGCGATCCGACCATTCGCGAAGGAGGAACCCCTATCCGATCCGAATGGGTGACCACGACCCGATCCGTATGGATGACCACGAGCTGATGATGTTACTCGACCCGAACCGTGGTGACAAGGAACGGGACTCCGAACCGATCCGATGGAGAATGTGAAGGCTGATCCGATCCGATTCGAGGATGATGACCAATAACCCGAGATGCAAAGGTAGTCCAAATGGGAGTTAGAGCTCAGGATCCCGGAACCAGTTGGGAACCAATGAGTTCACTTCAAGGTTGGACTTTGCTGCGGGACGTGTGCTAAGGAGTTGTCGACGTTCATAACTTCGATTCACCACTAAAAATGAATGATGGGCTACTTATCAGTGCAGTAGGGTCATTATGACCTGAGGGGCAAGGTGATGGTAGCAAGACTACGTTATCAGTGCAGTAGGGTCATTATGACCTGAGGGGCAAGGTGATGCGTAGTAAGACTATGAGCCAGCGCAGATGGGGTGAATAACTCCATGGGGCAAGTGGACATAGTAAGGATTAGTAAGACTATGAGCCAGCGCAGATGGGGTGAATAACTCCATGGGGCAAGTGGACATAGTAAGGATTGGTAAGGCTATGAGCCAGCGCAGATGGGGTGAATAACTCCATGGGGCAAGTGGACATGGCGAGGAATTAGTGGCTACGTTATCAGTGCAGTGAAGCCATTCATGACTTCATGGGGCAAAGTGATCGTAGCAAGGAATGTTGGGTGATCGAAGTGGTGAATATCGTATGCTTTATGCACTGAGTGAGAGATGTGAGGATGGATGCTATGCTTGATTGTTTTCCATCATTATGACATGCACACCTCCCCCACCTCCTTATCTTTACACTGTTTGATATGATACCTTAGAGTGTTGTACAGTATGTAGTGCTAACTCTTTGGTTGCAGGTCCAGGTTCAGGTATGTTTTAGTCTACCTGTTATTGTTCACTTTAGATGCTTATCGCTCATACCAGGCTTTATGTCTGACCCAGAGTTTTATGTCTCCTCTTATTACTCTGGGTGCTCACACAAGCAGACTAGAGACAGGTTAGCTGGTGGTGCGCGAGTAGCTGATTCGGAGGCGGGCAGGAGGCTTCCACGTATGATATATATATACACATTCTCCCTGTGTCGTTGGTGGTCACTACTTGGGCATTAGTAGTGTACCTCATTTACCTTACTTTTGCTTTGAGACAGTTTGAAAGTTGTAATAAGCTGTACTTTTGGATTTCCGCTGCTATGATGTTTAGTTCTGATTTTCAGCTTATGCACTGTCTCTCCTGTTTTATGTCAAGTATGTTATTATTATATTTTGTCCTATGCGCTGCGAGACATTCTACAGGTTCCTTGTATGTTCATTTCCTTCTTCCTTTTCCTTCTGGCGACCCGTTCCGTGCTAACTGGACATGTGTACAGCGCACCTTTGGAGTAAATGTCGGTTGGTGCGGGGCGGGCCGTCACACTTGGTATCAGAGCGAGGTTGCGTAGTTAACCTAGGGAAAGACACTAGGGAGAGTTAGTACGTATATGAGAGCGCGTATTTGTGATTACTTTGGTTTACAAAAGCTATGTATATATATACTATTAGTAGTATAAGAATGAAGTTGCACTGCACTAGTACACCACTATGGGGTCGTTGATCGTTTTCCTTTTTCAGATTGACGATGAGCCGACATGTTAGAGGTACCGGTAGAGGGGCCAATAATGGGAATGCCGCTGACATGAGGGCGATGTTTACTAACCTCATGAGAGACATGCTTAGAGAAGTGCAAGGGGCAATTCCCAATCCCAGAGTTGGTGTTGGCCCAGTAGTGCAGGCGCCGAGGGTCGATTTTGCCAAGTTGTGCAAGGATTACACTAATCTTGGTGGGAAGCCGTTCCACGGGACGGAGTCGGCCACGGATGTTCAAGACTGGATGGATAGCTGTGACCGTATCTTTGATGACTTAGGTCTTGAGGATGCGATGAAGAGAAGGCTAGCGTCTCGTCAGCTGCAAGGGCGAGCGATGAATTGGTGGAATGCTATCAGAACAGCTACTCCAGAGGATCAAGTTACGTGGGTACAGTTCAAGGCTCGCTTTAGCGAGAAGTTTATTCCAGCTGCCCAGAAGTCGGTGTTGTTCAAGAGGTTCTTGGAACTCAAGCAGGGTGGCAGGGCAGTTTCTGATTATATTGCTGAGTTCGACACTTTGTCGAAGTATGGACTGTCTCTTATCGATACTCCTGAGAAGAAGAATGAGAAGTTCATTACCGATCTGGATGGGTACTTGGGGGAAAGGCTTATCAACCACATCGATGAGACTTTTGAATCGATCGTGGGGAAAGCTTTGAGATCAGAGAGCCTTTACCCTAAGTCAAAGACCGAGGCTGCATCTGCAGAAGGGCCAAAGCCGCAAGCAGGCGGTGGAGGCAAGAATAGCTCTCAGAATAAGAGGAAGCAGGACCAATCTAAAGGTGGCCAGAAAAAGAGCAAGAAGGATGTTGAGTGCTTCAGCTGTGGGAAGAAAGGCCATTATGCTAAGGAATGTCGGGCCAAGCCAGCGGAAAGGAAGTGCTACAACTGTGGTCAAGTGGGACATCAGAAGGATAAGTGTCCGCAACCTCTTAAGGAGAAGCAGATTGTGAAAGCATATGCTATTGATGTTGTTCCTTCTTCGTCGAAAGCCCCAACTGCGGCGGAGAAAGGAAATAATGTTGTTATTCAAGGTATGCTTTCTATTTATGATATACCAGTTCGAGTTTTGTTTGATACTGGGGCTTCCCGTTCCTTCATATCTAGTGACCTGGTAGATAGGTTGGGACTGGAACCCGAGATAGTCGATAGACCATTGGTTGTGACGAACCCGATTGGTGGTTCGACTAGACTTAGTATGATTTGCAGGAATTTGGTCTTATCGAGTCATGGATGTATGTTTGTATGTGATTGCTTTATTTTGGGCTTTACTAGGTATGGCATTATATAGGGAGTCGATTGGCTCCAAAGATACGGGGTGGTGGTAGACTGTGAGGGCTTTTTGGTGACAGTGAGGGCGGATGATGGGCGGAGGGTAGTGTTTGGTAGTCTACCTAGCGATGGGGTTATGGCTAGTTTTGTAAATTCCCTCGACATCCCGCAGGATGAGTTGTCAGATGTGCCCGTGGTTGGCCAGTATCCGGACGTCTTGGAGGAGGTGACCGGGCTTCCACCACACCGAGAGATTGAGTTCCGTATTGATTTAATGAAAGATGCCAGACCTATAGTGATGCCACTTCGTCGTATGGCACCAAAGGAGCAGCGAGAGCTCGAGGTGCAAGTCAGCAATCTTTTGAAGAAGGGATTGATTAGAAGGAGTGTCTCCGAGTGGGGAGCACCAGTTGTATTTGCCACTAAGGCAGATGGTTCCCTTCGTTTGTGTGTGGACTATCGCGAGTTGAATAAGGTGACGAGGAAGAATAAGTATCCTCTACCGCGGATAGATGATTTGTTTGATCAGCTGGAAGGAGCAAGAGTGTTCTCCCAGTTGGACCTCGCGACAGGATTTCATCAGCTAAGAGTGGCGGATGAGAGTGTTCCGAAAACGGCATTTAGGACGCCGTCTGGATTTTACGAGTGGTTGGTCATGCCGTTTGGGTTGACCAATGCACCAGCCTATTTTGTGGATCTTATGAATCGAGTATTCAGAGATCAGTTGAATAAGTTTGTTCTTGTGTTCGTGGATGATATCCTTGTTTATTCAAGGACAGAGGAGGAACACAAGGGGCACTTGAGGATAGTGATGGAGGTGTTGAGGAAACACCAATTGAAAGCGAAATTCTCTAAGTGTCATTTTTGGAGAAGGGAAGTAAGATTCTTGGGTCATGTTGTTTCAGAGTGCGGTATTGCCGTGGACCCTGCGAAGGTGGCTGCGGTACAAGATTGGCCTACGCCCAAGAATGCTACAGATGTAATAAGTTTCTTGGGATTAGCCGGATATTATCGTAAGTTTATCCAGGACTTCTCCAAGATTGCAGCACCGTTGACTCAGTTGACTAAGAAGAATCGGTCCTTCGTCTGGGATGGAGTGTGTGAGGATGCCTTCAAAAGTCTAAAGGAGAGGTTGACGCGTGCGCCAGTGCTAGTCATTCCTAAGGGGAATGAAGAGATGATGGTATACACGGATGCTTGTGGTACCGGACTGGGTGCTGTATTGATGCAAGGAGGTAGGGTTGTGGCTTATGCTAGTCGACAGCTAAAGCCGCATGAGAAGAAGTATCCTACCCATGATTTGGAATTGGCAGCGATTGTATTTGCGCTGAAGATGTGGAGACACTACCTCTTGGGAGAAAGATTCGAGTTGTTTACCGATCACAAATCGTTGAAGTATATTTTCTCCTAGAAAGATTTGAATCTCCGTCAGCAAAGATGGTTAGAGTTCTTGGCTTCGTATGATTTTGATATCGCATACACACCTGGGAAAGGTAATGCGGTAGCCGATGCCTTGAGTAGGAGACATGCCAGCTTAGGGGCAATGTTTCTTGAATGGAAGCAACTGGAGTTTATCGCGGGGTTTGATTTCAGACCAAGGTGCGAGTTGGATCCAGTTATGCTAGCTAGTTTGACGATCAGACCCACTTTGAACTCGAAAATGAACACTGATGATGTGGCCAGCATCATCAGGGTTATTTCCCAACTACCGAAGTGAATCAAATACTATATCACTTTCAAAACCCATATTTAAACATTTCCATTTTGAAATCAAATTCAAAATATCATTCACCAAGTTTGGAAAACATTTCCAAATCTCGCAGGAACTTAAAATTCCCAAATACTTAATCCAAATCCATTTAAAAACGCTTTTCATGTTTCCGGAATTTTAATTCCAAGTTCTGATTTTAATTTCAGATTTAATTCATCTGAATTCACATATTACACTTATATGAATCCTGATTGGCAATTTGCATAACCATTTTATTATTATAATCTCATTCGATTATAATAACAACCAACACATCCGATATACTATAATAATCCAAATATAAATCATTCTTTTATATCAAAATATAATTTGGGTAAAATTATTCCAGTTGCCCTCTTTTCAAAATATACCTTGTCGGTTCATCGTATTCGAGTGTTAAGAAACTCCTACCGACACAGTGGATCAAACTGATCGACCAGAACTTAAAAACAAATCAACCAATAAATCTCCACAATATAAAACAATTTTTACATCAAATAACAAATACGCTCTCTCGTATTTATACACACCCAAACTCAATCTAGGGTATTACTAACACCATCTCTATTGAGTTACGCCACAGAGCCAAGGTAATTACTTAACCTTCAGCTCTGATACCACTTTAACGAACGTGAGTTTTCGACCCAGATAATCAACATAAAACTCATGTCGATTATTCAAGAATCAGAAATATCGGAACATTAATATAAAGAAGTTAGAGGGTGAGAAATAGATAAGATAGAAAATTAGAATAGAAGAGGAAGAAGAACATAACAACAGAATCAGAGAAATACGAATCCCATAGTGGAACGAATAAAATATAGTATACAACATAACTTGGAAATACAAATCTGTAATTTTATACATATACAAATCAACATTTGAGTATAACACTTACACCATAGTGGAAATAAACAATAACTATACAATCCTGAAGCCTCCTGCTCCAGCTCTCCAAGTAAATCTGTAAAATCCCGACTACTTGACTGCCTGTGCAAAATTGTGCACCCAAGAGTTTAGGGGAAAAAACAAAATAATCTCTGGGTCAGTCATGTGACTGGTGTGAGTAAACTCCAAACACTTGTTTAACTTTTAAAATCCCTTTAAAAGAAGGAATAATCATATGAACAATCCACACATAAACACGGATGGTTTTTATCTTACGATAACACAAAACATTCTTTTAAACTCCATACTCTTCTGATATTATAATAATGTCTAAATCAAATAAATAGCAATCTAGTGGAATGCTTTCATCTCACGTTCCACATATATAATATATAATCAAAACCACGAGCACTTATTGGGTAATGAATTTCCAACTATGAGAAGGTATGGAACCACCTTCCGATAGTGTATCTCTAGAGGAGAACACACTGGGTTTAACAAGAACATCTTGTAACTCGGCCACACATGACCGACCACTCATTTCGCTGGAGTGTATCGAATGTATATAAACAACGGTTGGGAACATCAATCATTTTCCCGAATGGGACAGCATCGAATAGAATAAAGAATGAAATGAATTTCTCTAGATAGGTGATAATGCACCCTAATTGGGAGCTACCCACTTAGCCATGCTGCCTGCCCGATTTTTGTCATTTCCCGGTTGTAGAGGCTAGAGGCCATAACGTACAGATCACACATTTATCCACATTGAATGCCACATCGTCATGCCCTCTAAATCACAAATTGATTTCTCCAAAAATACCATGGGTATAGGCTAAGAGAAAATGTAACGGCCCGAATTTTCGTACTCTTTGAGTCAACTAATAACATCACATGTCCAACCCAAATTGCAAAGAAATACGAATCATTATTAAAAAGAAGTCAGAGGATAAGAAATAGAAAGAAAGAAAATTTAGAATAGAAGAAATCGAAGAACACAAATTTCATAGTGGAACGAATAAAATATATTAGATAACATAAACTTTGAAATACAAATCAGTAACTGTATATACATACCATTATCAGAGCACAACAGTTATCCCTGGAACAGTTATAAACACCTGTTTCCATATACAACCTAGTACACAACGAAAAATATGATAGTCTATAGCTAACCGATGAAGCCTCCTGCTTCAAGCACCTCCAATTAAATCTGTAAAATCCCAACTACTTGACTGCCCGTACATATTTGGGCACCCAAGAGTTTAGGGAAAACAAACAAAATAAACTCTGGGTCAGTCATGGGACTGGTGTGAGTAAACTCCAACCATTTGTTTAACTTTCAAAATCATTTCGAAAGAAATGATAATCGTAAGACCAATCCACACATAAACACAGATGGTTTTTACCTTACGATAACCAAAAATATTTTTGATATCAAATCCAGTGATATTATAATAGTGTCTACATCAAATAAATAGAATCAAGCGGAATGCTTGCATCTCACGCTCCATATATAATATAAAATCGAAAACAGCAGGGCACTTATTGGAGATTGGACTTCCAACATGACAAGGTATGGAACCGCCTTCCGATCAGTGTACTCTAGAGGGGATACACTGGGGTTCAACAAGAACATCTTGCAACCCGGCCCACACTTGATCGACCACTGATTTCGCTTGAGTGTATCGAATGTATATCACCAACGGTTAGGATCAACAACGGTTGGGAGCGACCCACAAAGCCATGCTGCCTGCCCGATTTTTGTCAATTCCCGGTTGTGAGGCTTGAGGTTTGAATTATCTTCCAGAACATCTGGCCATCGTTCAATTTGAATGCCACATCATCAGATCCATCGGAAATCACTAATTGATTCCCACAAAAATACTCAGATTGTTAGGCTAAAGAAGTTTCCCTTCTTTGCCACCAACTTTGTACGTTTGAAGGAATCAACGTACGTAATCCCTTTGGAAATACCTTGTCAGACACTCGTCCATACAAGTTGTCCTGGGTCTGGACAAAGAAGGGAAACTTCTTTGGTATTGATCTGATGTTGGTTTCGGCCTTCGGGGTTAATATTTGGGGAATTGCTCACTTGCTATTTTACGGTTAAAGCCTGATAGAGTGGAATGTGATTTTGGGTCTATCGTGAGTCGTGTTTTAAATGACATTGGTTCTTTAACCCAGTTAAAGATTAAAACTAAGTGGAGTTTTAATGAATCTTTAATTAGATTGAAAAGATCGAGAATGGAGTATCACCGGTTTTGCTCCAGGCGATAGTTAAATCTTTAATTAGATTTGAACGTGAAATGGTAATTGAATTTACCGATAACACCGTGGTGTTAGATATGAAGTATGACCAGTTTTGCTTCATGGGATGAATAGGTTGGGGTTGGGAAATTAAAAACAGATGATTACTTCGGTAAGGTTCGTTAATCCCGACTAGTTTGAATTGATATTCAAAGAAGATTAAAGAATAAATTTAAAGAATTTATCTTTGATTAAATTAATGGGAACCTTTTCATAAGAATGTGAAATTTAGAAACTAACTGTCGGTTAGCTCAACCGAATGGTTTTCTGGATATTGATCTGATGTTGGTTTCGGCCTTCGGGGTTAATATTAGGGGAATTATTCTCTTGATTAATTTACGGTTAGTGAATGATGAATTGGAATGAGGCGTATGTTGTGTTTGTGTAACACTTGTTTATTATATACGCGAGTTATTCGGAAAGACCGGGTTTATCCCATTCTGAATAACTGATACGACGATAAGTCGAAGATGAAGACGGTGGTCGAAGACCGGAGGTCTTCACGTCGTTTGGGTGGTTACTGATGATCTTGATTGGGTTGTACACCCAAGAAGATGGAAACAGTTAGTGATCGTCCAGACGTACTTGGAGATCGATGGATATGCGGGGTACTAGGTGCCTCCGGTTTCGTTCAGACCCAGAACGAACTTGTAAATGGACTGTGTGTCTGACATTAGATTTCATTCTGTGTGACTGATATCGGTTTCATAGGGTGGTTTGCCTGTGTGGCATGCTAAGATGCAAATGATCAAGGCTTTTGTTGAAAAGCAGAGTCTTGTGGTTGATGATCAAAGCACGAACTTTGTGGCGTAGCTTTGTGTAGCGTGAATTCGCGAGCCTCACACCCCGGTTGTGAACCAGAAACGGGAGAGGACATCAGGGAGGGCATGTGTTTCCTTCTAGTTAGAAGTGGCGTCAGTGGTTTTACACGCCCTGACGAGTTTGACTTATGTGGTTGTTGGTTTGCGAGGCGCCTCAGATATATCGGTCGATCCGGGACCGATGGAGTCATTTGTTGGCTCATTTACGCCCCATAGGGCGGGGAGACGTATTGTTCAGGCACTATAATCCACATCGGTGGACCGGCCCTGACGATCCAAGGGGCGGTTGCGGCTGTTCCTGAGACTCGGACTAGACAGTCTCGAATCGGTAGAGGACGATCCCTGGCCTCAGTTCATAGATGGAAATCCAATTTCCAAATACGTGACGTTTCGATTTTAGTTGTAATCCTATATATGGCGACATAGTGGGATGGGGCGCTTATGCCGTCTATGATTGATACTTATGATTTGAAATTGTTTTTGGCACTATATACATATAGTACTATCAAAATAATCTATTTTAAACGTACCAAGCATTCTTGGCTATTATAAGGTAAAAACCCTATCCTCCGGCTTGCGTTGCATTGTGTGATGGGACCTAGGTCTTATAATAGCTTCATTTTTCTTTATTTCGCATTGCGCTGTTGTTTTATGCACTGGTGTTCTTGGGAGGAAACCCGTTCCGTGTTATACGGCGTGGTCCCTTGATTTACCTAACTTTAAAATAAAGATTTATATCTGTTTTAGTTCTCACACCAGTCCCATGACTGACCTAGAGTTTATTGTTTTAACCTAAACTCTGGGTGCCCCTATTTTGACACGGGCAGCTAGTAGTTTTGGTTTTGCAGATTTATATTCACATGATCCTGGTTTACAGCTGGAATGATATCCGGAAAGCTTTGTATCCGCGTATTAATTCTAGTTGTGTATTGTATTATTTTCCGTTGCTATGTAATGTATTGTAATCTCTGATATTTTTCTGTTGTGTAATATTTGTTTATACTTTGTATATTCTTGTATTCTGATGAATTGTTGTAATTAACAATGAAATGTTCTTCCGTCTGCGTCCTTTTGTGGCTTGTTCTCGAACTATCCGGGATTTCCTTCACCGGGAAGTTACGGGTCTTTACAGTTGGTATCAGAGCTTTGGTTTACAAAGCTCAGAGAACAAGACACGTTAGAACCATACGAAAGAATTCCTCAGAAATTGGATTAGTAATATCCAATATGAATGACTCGTTAGAGATGGGATCAGTAGTATCCTAGAACGAGTGTGAATAGTATATTTTAAAAAGTGAAAACAAATGTTGTTTTGAAAATTTAAATCAATTATTCGTATTTGATTATTTATTTATATTGATTTGGACTATCCAGTATATATAAATTTTGCATATACGTCTGATCCACGGGTACTCGAAGTTTTAATATACTGGATAGATATAGAACCACACTCTAGTTGCCCGGAGATGATGCTGATAATGACCATGGCATCATCAGTGTTGTGTTCGAGTGACGAAAGTGGGATTTCTATATGTTTCCAATTGACTGGTGTGAGAACCAAAATTATATAGGGCTTATTGTTGTGATTTGGCACCAAAATCTGATTTTTTTGACTATATATCAAAGTTATGAATTTGAAATGATAACCAACTAATTGATTGATGGTTGTGTTGTTTGATTATTGTTTGATTAATTAAATTTAGAATCAATAGGCCAAATTGAACCAAATAGTGAATTGTATTGGAAATTTGTCGCATTTGCATACATATACATGTGTATCCATTGAACAGGTCATAGCAAAGAGGTTAGAGAAGAGGAACAAAATTGTTTGCCCGACAAATAGGTACATGTTTATGGTATTTCTTGAGTTTTGGGTGATTTTGTGAGCCGATTGGCTTTTTCTTTTTCTTTTGGATTGAAAAAGGCCATGGGAGGCTATATGAAATATCCCGAAGTCCCCGGTGCAGGGGAGGTTATGGCGAAATTTTTCGAAAATTTAGGGTGTTAGCCAAATTTTTGAAAAATTTGAAAAGTTCTTAGAAACTGAAAAGTGGAAGAACTTAAGCCATAATAAAAATAATGAAAGTTGAGTTGGTTTTTAAAACAACTTTCGGCTTCGTTCCTTTTCGACGACGAAAAGTTTTAAGTGGGGGAGATTGTAATAACTCGGAAATCTGAGCCAATTTAAAATTTTTATTTTGGCTAATTTAATGAATTTTGAATATTTAAAATAGATTAATTTAAATAAAAACGATGAAAAATTTATTTTGAATATAATTCGAACATATATATTTATATAGATCGTCGTTAGAATATAATATTTATTTTAAATTATAAAAGGAATTGAAAATGGCGCGGTAGTTCGATAATTCGATTTCAAACTTCAAACGAATGTACAGGATTCAAAATAAATCGGAATTTAACAAAATAAAAAATAATAGAATCTAATTGAGAATATCTTTCCAACGAATCCGAAAAATCAAAATTTCATAGCGGGAATCAAAAGATATGTCCAAATGAATTTTCAGAATAGTCGCTATGGAATTCTGGCCCTTAAAAATGGAAATTTTGCAAACGACCTCGGATTTCGACGAAACCACTTTTGTTGGATCCGTGATGTCAAGTTATTGCTAGATTCCAATTTTCATAATTTTTCGAATCAATATGTGAGCGTGGTAAAGGAAAACGTGTTTTGTCAATTTCGATTGACCTGAAAATGGCCATTTTTCAAACGGTCTCAGAATTTGACGAAATTAGTTTTGTTAGGACCGTATCGTTGACACGAAGCTAGAAAATATTTTTCTGGAATTTTTCAAGTTAGTATGTGACCCCGGTAAATTGAAATACGCGTTCAAATTCAAAATATAGGGTTCGAATTTATACAGCGGTGAGTTTTTATTTAATTTTAAAATCAGTTTTATATGTTAAAACATAGCTTAAAAATCCGTTTTTAATGTAACAAAAATGGGATTTATATAAGTAAAATCTGAAATTTTATATACGGAAAATCTGAAACTTTTATTAGGAAAAAGCTGAGATTTTTTACCTTATCAAAGTTGTGATTTTTATAGGATAAAAAGTTGGGATTTTTATCATATTAAAGCTGAGATCTTTATCGTATAAAAGTTGAGATTTTTATTAGATAAAGTTAATATTTTTATTCACATAAAGTTTGTATTTTTATTCATATCAAGATTCGGTTTTTATTTATATACAAGTAGTGTATTGAAAATAGAATTTCTATATAATAGAGAATATAAAAATATTATCTTTATATATGTAGCGAAATAAAAATGTGATTTTTATAGCGGTGAAATCAAATGTGATTTTTATATATGAACAGCGTAGAGAAGACTGCGTTGGCATTGCGGGCGAATACAGATGTTTAGGAATTCGGAAATAAAACTGGAGGAGTGGATCCCTCGGTGAGAACTTCTCACTTTTAATTTAATTTTCTAGTTAAAATATATACTAGGATGCAGACGGTGTTTAGTAACACCCGACACCCGTCGTCCACAGACCATGGACGACTTGTATGCTTGTTTGTTTGATTTTGATGTGTAATTGATTGTGTGATGTGATGTGAAATGAAATAAAATATTTTATAGTGGAAAATATTATATAGTTAAAAATAGAATTTTTAACGTGTATATAAAATATTTATAAACAAATCGGACGATTTGTTTATATACACACATTTGACTGATATTGATTGGGGCGATAAATTTTACACATCGCCCAACTACACAAATAAAATCTGTGTTTGATTGTTTGAAACCCCACACGGGTATTGGGATGATATATGACGTACACTAATCCCAATAATTAGCTGTATGTCGATCGATTGATGGACAGACTGTTATGAGCGTTAAATATTTATATTTGATGCTTATACAGTGTAGAATGCACTTTGGATGATGGTTGATTATTCATCGTTGTTATTGTATACATGTGTTGTAGAAAATCCATATAATTAACATTATATGGTAATTGATTGGGCCTCGTTCCAGTTTTGAAAAAGAAATATTTGAATAGAAATATTTGAAAAAGGAATATTTGAAATAGAATATTTGAAAATAGAATATATGAAGCCGTGTTGATTAGATTGACGCCATTTTGACGTGAACGATATTTATATCGATTTTATTTGTTTTTAATGAATATTGAAAAGTGATTTCAATAATCGAATATTTTAGAAAATGAATTCGAATTAAATTGAATAGAAAGAACTTCGAATTAAATTGAATAGAAATGAATTAGAATTCGAATTAAATAGAAATGAATTAGAATTCGAATTGAAAATAAAATAAATTCGAATCGAATTGAAATTGAATGTAAATCAGTTTGAAATGAATTCGAATTGAGAATGAATTCGAATTGAAATTGAATTGAAAACGAACTGAAATTGAATTAAAAATCGATTTGAATTGAAATCAATTTGAAATGAATTTAAAACGAATTTATAAGTGAAAATTCAATTTTGATTTGAATTTGAAAAGGAAGTTGAAATCGTTTCGAAAACGAATTTAAAACGATTTATAAAATATGTTTTGAAAGGAAATCGACGAAATATATATAATATATGTATATTATATATATAATGGCCTGAATAGAACGCGCCGCGCCGCGGCAGTTCGCAAATTTCGACCATTGACTTCGAATGGACATTGCGGGAGATCCGACCGTCGAATTCTCCTAAAACCGGGACCGTTGGGTTCGTATCGAAAAGAGCTTTCTAACGAATATTAGAAATTTGAAATCTAATAGTTGGATTTGGAATTATATCCAAATCAAATTTGGAAAAGGTCGCTGTAAGTGCAGTTCGATGGCCGTTGATGGAAATCGACTGTACGGGCCTTGATAAAATTATTAAAAATAGTAATAATTTGTGTAAAATCATAGGAAATGATTTGTGAAGAGTTGGGATGAAAATCTCCATATTTGAAAAGATAAAAGTAGATTTTTATCGAAATTAACTAGTTTTGAACTAGAATAATAATTTATTTATTTTTAAAATAAATAAAGTGGATTTGAATTGGTTTTGAAAATAACCAGGATTTCCAATATATAGATTGGAAATGGATTTGAATCGAAATTGCCTTCGGAATATTTCGATGTGGGATTTTGTGATTATACAGGTATTGTTATGGGAAATTTGAAAGATATATTTATATCGTTATTTCCAATACGATATTTGTTGGTCGTAGAATTTGATATTGAATATAAGCCGATATATTTTCTATTCAGAGCCTCGTATTTAATATCAAATGGGATTTTGGGTTTGTCGTGAATGGCATCTTCATTAACGCTGTTCTTAAACCCAGTTGAGAAAAAGATTAAATCTTTTTATTTAGATTTGATGAAGTGTACCAATTAAATGATATTTAATTGGAATTGAATTGGAATTGATTTTTGGGTTTATCGTGAACGGTGTTTTAAATAACATTTGTTCTTTAACCCGAAAATTAATGAAATGTGATTTTGGGTTGTCGTGAACGGTATCGTTAATAAAACTGTTCTTAGACCCAATGGAGTTAAGAAAATTAGAAATTAACTGGAGGTTAGTTAAGTTGAATGGTTTCTTGGGTATTGATCTGATGTTGGTTTCGGCTTTCGGGGTTAATATTTGGGGAATTGCTCACTTGCTATTTTACGGTTAAAGCCTGATAGAGTGGAAAGTGATTTTGGGTTTATCGTGAGCCGTGTTTTAAATGACATTGGTTCTTTTACCCAGTTAAAGATTAAAACTAAGTGGAGTTTTAATGAATCTTTAATTAGATTGAAAAGATCGAGAATGGAGTATCACCAGTTTTACTCTAGGCGATAGTTAAATCTTTAATTAGATTTGAACGTGAAATGGTAATTGAATTTACCGATAACACCGTGGTGTTAGATATGAAGTATGACCAGTTTTACTTCATGGGATGAATAGGTTGGGGTTGGGAAATTAAAAACAGATGATTACTTCGGTAAGGTTCGTTAATCCCGACTAGTTTTAATTGATATTCAAAGAAGATTAAAGAATAAATTTAAAGAATTTATCTTTGATTAAATTAATGGGAACCTTTCCATAAGAATGTGAAATTTAGAAACTAACTGTCGGTTAGCTAAGCAGAATGGTTTTCTGGATATTGATCTGATGTTGGTTTCGGCCTTCGGGGTAAATATTAGGGGAATTATTCTCTTGATTAATTTACGGTTAGTGAATGATGAATTGGAATGAGGCGTATGTTGTGTTTGTGTAACACTTGTTTATTATATACGCGAGTTATTCGGAAAGACCGGGTTTATCCCATTCTGAATAACTGATACGACGATAAGTCGAAGATGAAGACGGTGGTCGAAGACCGGAGGTCTTCACGTCGTTTGGGTGGTTACCGATGATCTTGATTGGGTTGTACACCCAAGAAGATGGAAACAGTTAGTGATTGTCCAGACGTACTTGGAGATCGATGGATATGCGGGGTACTAGGTGCCTCCGGTTTCGTTCAGACCCAGAACGAACTTGTAAATGGACTGTGTGTCTGACATTGGATTTCATTCTGTGTGACTGATATCGGTTGCATAGGGTGGTTTGCCTGTGTGGCATGCTAAGATGCAAATGATCAAGGCTTTTGTTGAAAAGCAGAGTCTTGTGGTTGATGATCAAAGCACGGCCTTTGTGGCGTAGCTTTGTGTAGCGTGAATTCGCGAGCCTCACACCCTGGTTGTGAACCAGAAACGGGAGAGGACATCAGGGAGGGCATGCGTTTCCTTCTAGTTAGAAGTGGCGTCAGTGGTTTTACACGCCCTGACGAGTTTGACTTATGTGGTTGTTGGTTTGCGAGGCGCCTCGGATATATCGGTCGATCCGGGACCGATGGAGTCATTCGTTGGCTCATTTACGCCCCATAGGGCGGGGAGACGTATTGTTCAGGCACTGTAATCCACATCGGTGGACCGGCCCTGACGATCCAAGGGGCGGTTGCGGCTGTTTCTGAGACTCGGACTAGACAGTCTCGAATCGGTAGAGGACGATCCCTGGCCTCGGTTCATAGATGGAAATCCAATTTCCAAATACGTGACGTTTCGATTTTAGTTGTAATCCTATATCTGGCGACATAGTGGGATGGGGCGCTTATGCCGTCTATGATTGATACTTATGATTTGAAATTGTTTTTGGCACTATATACATATAGTACTATCAAAATAATCTGTTTTAAACGTACCAAGCATTCTTGGCTATTATAAGGTAAAAACCCTATCCTCCGGCTTGCGTTGCATTGTGTGATGGGACCTAGGTCTTATAATAGCTTCATTTTTCTTTATTAAGCATTGCGCTGTTGTTTTATGCACTGGTGTTCTTGGGAGGAAACCCGTTCCGTGTTATACGACGTGGTCCCTTGATTTACCTAACTTTAAAATAAAGATTTATAACTATTTTAGTTCTCACACCAGTCCCATGACTGACCTGGAGTTTATTGTTTTAACCTAAACTCTGGGTGCCCCTATTTTGACACGGGCAGCTAGTAGTTTTGGTTTTGCAGATTTATATTCACATGATCCTGGTTTACAGCTGGAATGATATCCGGAAAGCTTTGTATCCGCGTATTACTTCTAGTTGTGTATTGTATTATTTTCCGCTGCTATGTAATGTGTTGTAATCTCTGATATTTTTCTGTTGTGTAATATTTGTTTATACTTTGTATATTCTTGTATTCTGATGAATTGTTGTAATTAACAATGAAATGTTCTTCCGTCTGCGTCCTTTTGTGGCTTGTTCTCGAACTATCCGGGCTTTCCTTCACCGGGAAGTTACGGGTCTTTACATATCCCTCAACATCCATATATATGTGAATTCTGCTGCTCCAGACTTTGTCAAACTCGTAGGCCATCTCCTTCTGGTACCCGCAAAGTCCACAAACCATTCTTCCCGATCTGTAGAGCACAAATGCTGCTCCTATTATATTTCCATTGTCGCAGTTGCAAATGTCTACTGCTCCCTCTACAACCTGTCATCGCACGAACGAACATGACCCTCAAGATCCCATCCATGCAAGCTTCGTCAGGGTCCCCCGTCTGCTCAGCTCGCACCTCCCAAAGTTCCTCCGATCTCCCCATGTCGTATTACAGACTTGCGTTATTTTATATATATTGTTTTTTTTATGGGTTCTAGTGGAGTATTGTTTTTGTTTGAGAATTTTGTACTTTGCATTGCCATTGAAGATTTCAAATTGCTGAACTCAAACAAAAGACGAAGTACTACTGTATTTATAGATTAAATTTCTTCACTGCGAAGCACTAAGAAGTACTATTTTAACAAATAGGTTTGCAGCTTTTATTTTTGATGTTCAGCTTTTATTTTTGATGTTGAAAGGGGTAGCTACTGCATTGAGTTGTCTTTGCGCACATCAGGTGTAACAACCCGCAAATTCTGAACCAATTTAAAAAAATATTTCAGAAAATTTTAATGAATTTTGAGGATATAATATAATTTATTAGTAATAATAATGGCTAGAATTTAATTTTTATCGAAGTTAAAACGAATAAATTTAACTTAAATATAAATGGAGTTAGAAATGGCGCGGTAGTTTTAAAATTTGATTTTGAACTTTAATTGGATGTACAGGATTCAAAATAAATCAGAATTAAGTGAAACTAGAAATATTTAAATCTGTTTAACAATATCTTTCTAACAAATCTGAAAAACTGAAATTTCATAGCGGAAATCAAAAGTTATGGCCAATTCAATTTTTAGAAAGGTCGCTGTAGAATATATATATATATATATATATATAATATGGCCCAAAAGGCTACTTTTCACATATGAAGGAATTTCGACTCGAAACCACTTCCATTGAGTCCGGAATGATGTTTCTGCATTGAAAAACAGTAAACACTTATATATTTTGAGTTTTGGAATTTATTTGTTTAAAAATGTATTTTTAATATTAAATATATTGGCCTTGAAAATAGTCATTTTTCAAACGACCTCTATTTTCGACGAAACCACTTTTGTTGGAACCGGAATGTCAAATTATAGCTAGGTTTCAATTTTCAGAATTTTTCGAATTAATATGTGAGCGTGGCGAAAGAAAATGTGTTTTGACTATTTTAGTTAAATTTAAACGCCTTAAAAATAGCCATTTTTCAAACAGTCTCAGAATTCGACGAAAATAATTTTGTTGGATTCGTATCGTCATAAGAAAGCTAAAAATATTTTTTTTAGAATTTTCTGAGGTCATATGTGGCCCCGGCATATTTATATGTACGGTCAATATTTAATTAATTAATTTTTAATGTAATTTTAAATAAATATTCTACAGATTTTGGAATTGGACCCCGAGACCCATCCCATTGAGTTCAGAAGGCCTCAAAACGTTAGGATTGACAGTAAGCAAGCCCAATTCGGAGACAGCCCGCATTTTCACCTTTATAACACGTTTTACGAGATTTAATAATAAAAAAATCCGAAAATAAAACCCTAACCCTAAAAAATTGCAGCCGCCGCCTATCTTAAACAATGGCCAGAAACATCCCAAATTCAAACATCAATTTCTCTCAATCCGTTCAACGAAAATCTACAAATTATATACCAAATCGAAGAGAATTTCAAGACCTTTCAATCCATACGGTTAAGATCGGGTTTCAGTGCACGGATTTCGCGAATTCTCAGCCTGAAGGGGCTGTGTTTATGGGTGGTTGGCGGGTCCTAGGGGGGCGCGAGCTGGGCCCCATGGCCGGCGCTGGAGGAGGGCGAGAAGGTGGAGCTAGTGGTGACTTCGGATCGGCTGCAGGTGGTCGGATGGAGGTGCAATGAGATGCCCTAGACGGTGGATGATGGGTTTCAACGCACGAAGGAGAGGATGAAAGGAGCGGCCTCGTGAACGATGGGTACAAACATATTTTATTAATTTAAATTAATTATTTAATATATTCAAACTTTAAAAATTCGTATCCCTCTCATACGAGGTCCGTTTGACAAACCGTAAATTGCGTTGGAATCACAAAATTAAGATCTTCGCGATGACGCTGATTAGAGATGAAAAGGAGCACTTTGAATTTTCAGCCAAATTGAGGTGAGGATTTATTTTTAAATTAAATTTAATTAATTTAATTATGATTCTTGCGTTATGTGAAGTTGGAATGACAAATTTGAATAGATCTGCGATGGATGTTATTATAAATTGTTTGTGATGTATGATAGTAGATCTGAATATTAAAGTGTTAGATACAAGTTTAATGAATTATTTAGGATCATTTGTCGTTAGTTGTCATGTTATTAAATCGAATGATCCCTTTTTAATATTTAAATTACTGTTTGTGGTTGGGTTGGACATGAAATATTTGACCAGGAATTTGGACATATTTTACATTGTAAATAAAAAGACGACATTTTTACTATGTGAGATATCTAATTTTTAGTAATAAATAAATTGAATTATCGTTATCGCCATGTTATGATTGTATGTACATGATCTAGATTTGCTATGTAGTGAAATGTGGAATGGGTGATCTATTTGTTGTGGTGTGTGATATAAATCATGTTTATTTATATTAAACAAAAATGAATCATCATGTTGGTTGGATTGATTTAGTTTATAAATTCAAATTAAAAATGTTATTTTGTCATTTTTGTTGAATTAAACTAGAATTGGTAATCCAACGGAAAATAACACCTTTGTTATTTTTGTCGCATTAGAATTGGCGAACAAAAATACCATTTTTATTAAATTGAAATGAACATCGCCAAATTTTCATTATTTTTGTCGCATTAGAATTGGCGGACAAAAATATGTTAAACATTAAAATCTCATTGTAATAAAAAAAAAGAGAAAAAAAGAAAATATGTAAACATTGAAATATCATTTTCAATATAAAATAAGAAAGAAGGAAAATGGACATATTTTGAAAATAAAATTATGTTAGACATTAAAATCCATTTTTAATGTAAAAATAGAAAAACAAGGAAAATGATCATAATTTGAAATTAAAATTATGTGAGCATTAAAATTCTATTTTTAATGTAATGAAATAAATTTACATTTTTGTTAATTAAGTTATGACAAGCAAAATTTACATTTTTTTTATGTAAGCAAAAAGACACATTTTGGAATTCACATTCTTGTTTACATTTTATTGTAAATAAAAAGACTTGATGGATAAATACGTTTTTGTTTACATTTTACTTGTAAATTAAAAAGCACGTTTGGAAAATACATTTTGATTTACATTTTATTTATAAATAAAAATCAAAGTTTAAGACTCACATTTTTTTTTACATTTCATATGTAAATAAAAGTTCATTGTAATTTGTTCAATAAAAGATAGGACATTGAAATTACATTTTTATGTAATCCCGTTTTATGAAGAGGTCTATATTTGTTAATCTACAACATTATAAGAATAGAAATTTAAAATTACATTTTTATCATTTGTAATTTTATTTTATTTAAAAGAATAGATAAAAAGGGGCAACATTTTTATTGTCATTGTATTTACAATGAAAGTGAAGATAAAGAGGGTATCATTTTATTGTCATTTTCTATGTAATAAAAAGATAGATTTAAAAATATATATTTTTATTGGTATTTTGAATGCAATAAAAGAGTGTGAATAGAAAGATGTCGTTTTTATTATCATTTAGAAAGAAAAAAGAAGTAAAGGCATTATTTTTATTGGCATTTAGTATGCAATAAAAATAAAAGAGTTGAAATATTGTATTTATTCATTTTGTTAAACTAGAATTGTTGACAAAATGAAAATGACCTCTTTTAAATCATTTTGTTGAAATAGAATTGTCAACAAAATGTATATATATATATATCTTTTATACCTTTTGTTGAGATGGAATCTATATGCAGATATGATAACCAATTTTATTTGCATAACGTATATTAAAATTTATATGCATACTACAACACAAATATGTACTTAGAATTTGTTGTACAAATAAAATTCACTTTTTATTTGTCATTTGAAACTCAGAATTTATTAGACGAATAAAATCTACTTTTATTTGTCATTTAAAAATTAGGATTTATTATACAAATAAAATTCACTTTTATTTGACATTAGAATACATAGAAAAATATTAACACATAAAATATTCTTTTATATGTTATCAGAATGTATAGAAAAGTATAAACAAATAAAAGGATTCTTTTATTTGTTATTAGAACACATAGAAAAGTGTAAAACAATGAAATACTTTTTTTTTATGTTATACTAGAACTGAAATTTTGAGTTCACTCTTTTATTTGCATTAACTAATGCAAACATACATTGAAAATAAAATCTACCCTTTTATTTGCATTCACCAATACAAATATATGTTGAAACCAAAAATTTATTCTTTTCTTTACATTCACCAATGTAAAAATACATTGAAAATGAAATTAGTTCTTTTTGCACTCATTAAGGCAAATATATTTTGAAAGGAAAAATTGTTCTTTTATTTGGAATCACTAATGTAATTATACATGGAAACTAAAGTTGATTCTTTTGTTTGCATTTTCTAATGCAAATATACATTAAAATATAAATTGTTCTTTTATCTGCATTCCCTAATGCAAATATACTTTGAAAATCAAGTTTGTTCTTTTATTTGCACTCCACAATGCAATATAACATCTAAAATAAAAGTTACATTTTTATTTGCAAACATAAAAATGAAATAAACATCTTTGTCAAACTTGGTTTAGTTAAAATGAAATAAACACTTTTGTCAACTTATACTAGTTAATAACAAAATATTTACTTTTATCAATTTACATTTGTAGAAAACAATTATTCATATTACTCAATTTATATTAGTTAAACCAAATAGACATTTTGTCAAAAATATTCATTTTTGTCAAATGGATTAGTTAAAGCAATTTACATATATATATATATATATCTTATGTTTGGCAAGATATATACTTTTCAAGATAGGTTAGTTAGATCAAAATATTTATCATTCTTGTCTCATTAGAATGGTCAAAACAAAATAACCATCTTGTTTGAGTTTAAACTAGTAAAATAGAAATTTTTAATAGAACGAAATATTATGCTTATTCATTCATTGCAATAGAGATATTTTCTTGTCATCATTATATGTATTGTGTATTACATTTCCATTCACAAGTTACCCGACTTGTGTATGGGATTGGGAAGATAATTTTTCACACATCGCCCAAGTGCACAAATTAGCTTATTATTTGTTTGTTGGTTGAAACCTCACACGGGTGTTGGGATGAAAATTTACATACACTAATCCCAATTTTTAGTTGTATGTTGATCGTTAGATCGACAGGCTGCGATGAGCATTATTATTTAATTTTAACGCTTACACAGTGGAAATTACACTTTGGATGTAATGGATGACTTGACGATTATACTGTTATTATCATATATATGATGTGTGTGAAATCCATATAATCCAAATTATATGGCAAATGTTTGAGTCGCATTTCGATTCAGGTGTTCTTTTAAATAATGATATTTTTACATTGGAAATCATTTTTATATAAAGTGCATATGTTTTCATAGTATATTTTTAATCAACTATATGTTAAAACAAAGAATATTTGTAAAAGAAAGAATTTGTAATATAAAGCATACTTCTCATTTAGAGTCTTTATATAAAGAATATTTTTATGATTATTTTAAAATATGTTTTTAAAAGATGACTAGCATTTGCAATTATATTTTATGATATGAAATAAATTGAGATGTGAAGTGGATTTACCGTGGACGATGTTTTAAACGACATTTGTCCTTTAATCCAATTTACATTGAAATTATTATGTGGAATTTATAAATCTATTTTATAGATTTTAAAAGGGGCATTTTCTAAAAATCAAGTTTTTCCAATTTAACATATTAAATAGGAATTAAGTGGAAATTCGATTGGTAATAATCGAAATGGGCTTCTGTAAAAGAAGACCGATATTATATGTGGAATTTAAGAGGCTTTGCCGTTATTCCATTTATATTATTAGTCCGATACAGAAATTTATATCGATTATGTATTGATTTGACTTCTGTGGAATTCCATATTATTGGAAATGGATTTATAGATTTTATTTTCAGAATTTTATCTTTGATAAAATTAATGAGAATCTTTTAAACGAATATCTTATCAAAAGAATATTCTGAGTTGGAATGTGACGAAATGGGTGATTTTCCAATATTTGTTTTTAATCCCAAAATACGCGAGTTATTCAGAAAGACCGGGTTTAACCCATTCTGAATAATCATCACGACGATCAAAAGTCGAAGATGAAGACGGTGATTAAAGACCGAAGGGTTTCACATCGTTGGGAAGATGATGATTGGTATCTTGAATTGGAATTGGCCTTCCAAGGCAAGGTATTTAGTAATGATCGTCCAAACGCATTTGGAGATCGACGGACACGTTGTTTCGCTCAGACCTAGAGCGGACTTGTAAATGGATTGCGTGTCCGACATTGTATTCATTTCTACTGTATTTGCTGAACGCTACTGATTATATATTTCTGTTTGGTGATGAAGAATTTATTCTTTAATTATCACCCTTCTCTAAGACGTATGAGCTTAGAGGTTATATATATATTGGTAGATGATCAATAATATGGTAGGGTCTGACAATGTGACATGCTAAGATGCAAATGATCAAGGCTTTGTTGAAAAGCAGGCCTTGTGGTTGATGATCAAAGCACAGTCTCTTTAGGCATAGCTTTGTGTATATCGTGACTTCGCGAGCCTCACACCCCGGTATGAGTCAAAAACGGGATATGGACCGTAGGGAGTGCATACGTTTCTTTCTAGCTAGAAGTGGTGTTTGGGCTTTAACACGGCCCGACATTTTACTATGTGGATTTTGGATTGAGGTACCTCGGGTTTTTATAGGCCGGAAGTGGTCATACTATAGGTCCAAAGGGACCGGGAAACGTGTGTTCAAGAATTGCCAATCCACTACCGTTAGGTGGGGACCGGCCCTACCGCTCGAAGGGTTGCCCATAGGTGTGATCCTGAGGCATTTGCTAGAGTGTCTCGAATCGGAAGAGGACGATCCCCAGCCTCGATTTCATGACAGAAAACCAATTTCCAATACGACATCTCGTTTTCGATTGTATAACTAGTATGGCGACATAGTAGGATGGGGTACTATGCCGTCTAAGATTAATACCTTTATATTGAATGATTTATGAAAATATATACACACTAGTAGTGATACGTTTTACGTATTTATCATCTTTTGACCATTATAAGGTAAAACCCTATCCTCTGGTGTGCGTTGCATTGTGTGATGGGACCTGGGTCTTATAATGGTTTCATTTTTCTAAAAAGCATTGCGTTATTTGACGATTTACTTTATTTATGCACTGGAAAATCCAATGGAGTAAACCCGTTCCGCGTTAGCGGGGTAGTCCTGTGATTAGCCTACTTATTAGATAAGTTAAGTTAAGAATTCTCACACCAGTCCCACGACTGACCATTAGTTTGTTTCACTTTGCAAACTCGAGTGCCCTCTTTCCACATGGGCAGTCGAGTGGCTTTTTACAGATATAGTTAAGCAGGATCCTGGATTGAAGTCTGAAGCTGGGTCCAGAATATTGATGGCCTTCCACTGAGATTAGTTCCGCTGCAGTATATTTAATTTAATGTAAATGTATCTTCTGCTGTATTATTTATTGATGTACTCTGATATATTCTGTACTCTGATGTAACATTTATTATTGATGTTATAAAAGTCTATGTTGTTGTCCTGATGTGTTGTATAACCAAAGTTAACGTACGCAGGTTTTGAACGGTCTTGATTGATCTTGCGATCGACTGGGGTCGGGCGAAATCCGGGTCGTTACAGCTGGTATCAGAGCTCTGGTTAGCTCAAATCTTTGGGGTACAACTCGTTAGAACTAAACAGAAGACTCATCAGAGGTTGGATTAGTAATATCCAATAAGAATACTCATTAGAGATAGGATCAGCAGTATCCTAGAATGAGAATACTCATTAGAGATGGGGTTAGCAACGCCCTAGAATGAGTCAGAGTGAAGAAGAGTTCATAAGTAACGTACTTGTTATTATATTTATAATTCAATTTTAGAAAATATGATTTTTGAATATATAAAAGTTATATATTTTTTTGAAAATTTAATCAACTAATTGATTGACGAATGTGTTGTGTGAATATGAATTCAACTAATAAAATTATTAAACAATTAAAGAATGAAAATTAAATTAGTTAAATAAACAACTTTAGCTTCATTTCCTTTTCGAGGACGAAAAGATTTTAAGTGGGGGAGATTGTAACAACCCGCAAATTCTGAACCAATTTAAAAAATTTATTTCAGAAAATTTTAATGAATTTTGAGGATATAATTTATTAGTAATAATAATGGCTAGAATTTAATTTTTATCGAAGTTAAAACGAATAAATTTAACTTAAATATAAAGGGAGTTAGAAATGGCGCGGTAGTTTTAAAATTTGATTTTGAACTTTAATTGGATGTACAGGATTCAAAATAAATCAGAATTGAGTGAAACTAGAAATATTTAAATCTGTTTAACAATATCTTTCTAACGAATCTGAAAAACTGAAATTTCATAGCGGAAATCAAAAGTTATGGCCAATCCAATTTTTAGAAAGGTCGCTGTAGAATATATATATATATATAATATATGGCCCGAAAGGCTACTTTTCACATATGAAGGAATTTCGACTCGAAACCACTTCCATTGAGTCCGGAATGATGTTTCTGCATTGAAAAACAGTAAACACTTATATATTTTGAGTTTCGGAATTTATTTGTTTAATAATGTATTTTTAATATTAAATATATTAGCCTTGAAAATAGTCATTTTTCAAACGACCTCTGTTTTCGACGAAACCACTTTTGTTGGAACTGGAATGTCAAATTATAGCTAGGTTTCAATTTTCAGAATTTTTCGAATTAATATGTGAGCGTGGCGAAAGAAAATGTGTTTTAACTATTTTAGTTAAATTTAAATGCCTTAAAAATAGCCATTTTTCAAACAGTCTCAGAATTCGACGAAAATAATTTTGTTGGATTTGTATCGTCATAAGAAAGCTAAAAATATATTTTTTTAGAATTTTCTAAGGTCATATGTGGCCCGGCATATTTATATGTACGGTCAATATTTAATTAATTAATTTTTAATGTAATTTTAAATAAATATTCTACAGATTTCGGAATTGGACCCCGAGACCCATCCCATTGCGTTCAGAAAGCCTCAAAACGTTAAGATCGACAGTAAGCAAGCCCAATTCGGAGACAGCCCGCATTTTCTCCTTTATAACACGTTTTACGAGATTTAATAATAAAAAAATCCGAAAATAAAACCCTAACCCTAAAAAATTGCAGTCGCCGCCTATCTCAAACAATGGCCAGAAACATCCCAAATTCAAACATCAATTTCTCTCAATTCATTCAACGAAAATCTACAAATTATATACCAAATCGAAGAGAATTTCAAGACCTTTCAATCCATACGGTTAAGATCGGGTTTCAGTGCACGGATTTCGCGAATTCTCAGCCTGAAGGGGCTGCGTTTATGGGTGGTTGGCGTGTCCTAGGGGGGCGCGAGCTGGGTCCCATGGCCGGCGCTGGAGGAGGGCGAGAAGGCGGAGCTAGTGGTGACTTCGGATCGGCTGCAGGTGGTCGGATGGAGGTGCAATGAGATGCCCTAGACGGTGGATGATGGGTTTCAACGCACGAAGGAGAGGATGAAAGGAGAGGCCTCGTGAACGATGGGTACAAACATATTTTATTAATTTAAATTAATTATTTAATCTATTCAAACTTTAAAAATTCGTATCTCACTCATACGAGGTCCGTTTGACAAACCGTAAATTGTGTCGGAATCACAAAATTAAGATCTTCGCGATGACGCTGATTAGAGCTGAAAAGGAGCACTTTGAATTTTCAGCCAAATTGAGGTGAGGATTTATTTTTAAATTAAATTTAATTAATTTAATTATGATTCTTGCGTTATGTGAAGTTGGAATGACAAATTTGAATAGATCTGCGATGGATGTTATTATAAATTGTTTGTGATGTATGATAGTAGATCTGAATATTAAAGTGTTAGATACAAGTTTAATGAATTATTTAGGATCATTTGTCGTTAGTTGTCATGTTATTAAATCGAATGATCCCTTTTTATTATTTAAATTACTGTTTGTGGTTGGGTTGGACATGAACTATTGGACATGAAATATTTGACCAGGAATTTGGACATATTTTACATCGTAAATAAAAAGACGACATTTTTACTATGTGAGATATCTAATTTTTAGTAATAAATAAATTGAATTATCGTTATCGCCATGTTATGATAGTATGTACATGATCTAGATTTGCTATGTAGTGAAATGTGGAATGGCTGATCTATTTGTTGTGGTGTGCGATATAAATCATGTTTATTTATATTAAACAAAAATGAATCATCATGTTGGTTGGATTGATTTAGTTTATAAATTCAAATTATAAATGTTATTTTGTCATTTTTGTTGAATTAAACTAGAATTGTTAATCCAATGGAAAATAACACCTTTTTTATTTTTGTCGCATTAGAATTGGCGAACAAAAATACCATTTTTATTGAATTGAAATGAACATCGCCAAATTTTCATTATTTTTGTCGCATTAGAATTGGCGGACAAAAATATGTTAAACATTAAAATCTCATTGTAATAAAAAAAAGAGAAAAAAAGAAAATATGTGAACATTGAAATATCATTTTGAATATAAAATAAGAAAGAAGGAAAATGGACATATTTTGAAAATAAAATTATGTTAGACATTAAAATCCATTTTTAATGTAAAAATAGAAAAACAAGGAAAATGATCATAATTTGAAATTAAAATTATGTTAGCATTAAAACTCTATTTTTAATGTAATGAAATAAATTTACATTTTTGTTAATTAAGTTATGACAAGCAAAATTTACATTTTTTTTATGTAAGCAAAAAGACACATTTTGGAATTCACATTCTTGTTTACATTTTATTGTAAATAAAAAGACTTGATGGATAAATACATTTTTGTTTACATTTTACTTGTAAATTAAAAAGCACGTTTGGAAAATACATTTTGATTTACATTTTATTTGTAAATAAAAATCAAAGTTTAAGACTCACATTTTGTTTTACATTTCATATGTAAATAAAAGTTCATTGTAATTTGTTCAATAAAAGATAGGACATTGAAATTACATTTTTATGTAATCCCGTTTTATGAAGAGGTATATATTTGTTAATCTACAACATTATAAGAATAGAGATTTAAAATTACATTTTTATCATTTGTAAATTTATTTTATTTAAAAGAATAGATAAAAAGGGGCAACATTTTTATTGTCATTGTATTTACAATGAAAGTGAAGATAAAGAGGGTATCATTTTATTGTCATTTTCTATGTAATAAAAAGATAGATTTAAATATATATTTTTTATTGGTATTTTGAATGCAATAAAAGAGTGTGAATAGAAAGATGTCATTTTTATTATCATTTAGAAAGAAAAAAGAAGTAAAGGCATTATTTTTATTGGCATTTAGTATGCAATAAAAATAAAAGAGTTGAAATATTGTGTTTATTCATTTTGTTAAACTAGAATTGTTGACAAAATGAAAATGACCTCTTTTAAATCATTTTATTGAAGTAGAATTGTCAACAAAATGTATATATATCTCTTTTATACCTTTTTGTTGAGATGGGGTCTATATGCAGATATGATAACCAATTTTATTTGCATAACGTATATTAAAATTTATATGCATACTACAACACAAATATGTACTTAGAATTTGTTGTACAAATAAAATTCACTTTTTATTTGTCATTTGAAACTCAAAATTTATTAGACGAATAAAATCTACTTTTATTTGTCATTTAAAAATTAGGATTTATTATAAAATAAAATTCACTTTTATTTGACAGTAGAATACATAGAAAAATATTTACACATAAAATATTCTTTTATATGTTATCAGAATGTATAGAAAAGTATAAATAAATAAAAGGATTCTTTTATTTGTTATTAGAACACATAGAAAAGTGTAAAACAATGAAATACTTTTTTTTTATGTTATACTAGAACTGAAATTTTGAGTTCACTCTTTTATTTGCATTAACTAATGCAAACATACATTGAAAATAAAATCTACCATTTTATTTGCATTCACCAATACAAATATATGTTGAAACCAAAAATTTATTCTTTTCTTTACATTCACCAATGTAAAATGACATTAAAAATGAAATTAGTTCTTTTTGCACTCATTAAGGCAAATATATTTTGAAAGAAAAAATTGTTCTTTTATTTGGAATCACTAATGTAAATATACATGGAAATTAAAGTTGATTCTTTTGTTTGCATTCTCTAATGCAAATATACATTAAAATATAACTTGTTCTTTTATCTGCATTCCCTAATGCAAATATACTTTGAAAATCAAGTTTGTTCTTTTATTTGCACTCTATAATGCAATATAACATCTAAAATAAAAGTTACATTTTTATTTGCAAACATAAAATGAAATAAACATCTTTGTCAAACTTGGTTTAGTTAAAATGAAATAAACACTTTTGTCAACTTATACTAGTTAATAACAAAATATTTACTTTTATCAATTTACATTTGTTGAAAACAATTATTCATATTAGTCAATTTATATTAGTTAAACCAAATAGACATTTTGTCAAAAATATTCATTTTTGTCAAATGGATTAGTTAAAGCAATTTACATATATATATATATATATATATATATCTTATGTTTGGCAAGATATATACTTTTCAAGATAGGTTAGTTAGATCAAAATATTTATCATTCTTTTCTCATTAGAATGGTCAAAACAAAATAACCATCTTGTTTGAGTTTAAACTAGTAAAATAGAAATTGTTAATAGAACGAAATATTATGCTTATTCATTCATTGCAATAAAGATATTTTCTTGTCATCATTATATGTATTGTGTATTACATTTCCATTCACAAGTTACCCGACTTGTGTATGTGATTGGGAAGATAATTTTTCACACATCGCTCAAGTGCACAAATTAGCTTATTATTTGTTTGTTAGTTGAAACCCCACACGGGTGTTGGGATGAAAATTTACATACACTAATCCCAATTTTTAGTTGGATGTAATAGATGACTTGATGATTATACTGTTATTATCATATATGTGATGTGTGTGAAATCCATATAATCCAAATTATATGGCAAATATTTGAGTCGCATTTCGATTCAGGTGTTCTTTTAAATAATGATATTTTTACATTGGAAATCATTTTTATATAAAGTGCATATGTTTTCATAATATATTTTTAATCAACTATATGTTAAAACAAAGAATATTTGTAAAAGAAAGAATTTGTAATATAAAGCATACTTCTCATTTAGAGTCTTTATATAAAGAATATTTTTATGATTATTTTAAAATATGTTTTTAAAAGATGACTAGCATTTGCAATTATATTATGTGATATGAAATAAATTGAGATGTGTAGTGGATTTACCATGGACGATGTTTTAAACGACATTTGTCCTTTAATCTAATTTACATTGAAATTATTATGTGGAATTTATAAATCTATTTTACAGATTTAAAAAGGGGCATTTTCTAAAAATCAAGTTTTTCCAATTTAACATATTAAATAGGAATTAAGTGGAAATTCGATTGGTAATAATCGAAATGGGCTTCTGTAAAAGAAGACCGATATTATATGTGGAATTTAAGAGGCTTTGCCATTATTCCATTTATATTATTAGTCCGATACAGAAATTTATATCGATTATGTATTGATTTGACTTCTGTGGAATTCCATATTATTGGAAATAGATTTATAGATTTTATTTTCAGAATTTTATCTTTGATAAAATTAATGAGAATCTTTTAAACGAATATCTTATCAAAAGAATATTCTGAGTTGGAATGTGACGAAATGGGTGATTTTCCAATATTTGTTTTTAATCCCAAAATACGCGAGTTATTCAGAAAGACCGGGTTTAACCCATTCTGAATAATCATCACGACGATCAAAAGTCGAAGACGAAGACGGTGATTGAAGACCGAAGGTTTTCACATCGTTGGGATGATGATGATTGGTATCTTGAATTGGAATTGGCCTTCCAAGGCAAGGTATTTAGTAATGATCGTCCAAACGCATTTGGAGATCGACGGACACGTTGTTTCGCTCAGACCCAGAGCGGACTTGTAAATGGATTGCGTGTCCGACATTGTATTCATTTCTGTTGTATTTGCTGAACGCTACTGATTATATATTTCTGTTTGGTGATGAAGAATTTATTCTTTAATTATCACCCTTCTCTAAGACGTATGAGCTTAGAGTTTATATATATATTGGTAGATGATCAATAATATGGTAGGGTCTGACAATGTGACATGCTAAGATGCAAATGATCAAGGCTTTATTGAAAAGCAGGCCTTGTGGTTGATGATCAAAGCACAGTCTCTTTAGGCATAGCTTTGTGTATATCGTGACTTCGCGAGCCTCACACCCCGGTATGAGTCAAAAACGGGATATGGACCGTAGGGAGTGCATACGTTTCTTTCTAGCTAGAAGTGGTGTTTGGGCTTTAACACGGCCCGACATTTTACTATGTGGATTTTGGATTGAGGTACCTCGGGTTTTTATAGGCCGGAAGTGGTCATACTATAGGTCCAAAGGGACCGGGAAACGTGTGTTCAAGAATTGCCAATCCACTACCGTTAGGTGGGGACCGGCCCTACCGCTCGAAGGGTTGCCCATAGGTGTGATCCTGAGGCATTTGCTAGAGTGTCTCGAATCGGAAGAGGACGATCCCTAGCCTCGATTTCATGACAGAAAACCAATTTCCAATACGACATCTCGTTTTCGATTGTATAGCTAGTATGGCGACATAGTAGGATGGGGTACTATGCCGTCTAAGATTAATACCTTTATATTGAATGATTTACGAAAACATATACACACTAGTAGTGATACGTTTTACGTATTTATCATCTTTTGACCATTATAAGGTAAAACCCTATCCTCTGGTGTGCGTTGCATTGTGTGATGGGACCTGGGTCTTATAATGGTTTCATTTTTCTAAAAAGCATTACGTTATTTGACGATTTACTTTATTTATGCACTGGCAAATCCAATGGAGTAAACCCGTTCCGCGTTAGCGGTGTAGTCCTGTGATTAGCCTACTTATTAGATAAGTTAAGTTAAGAATTCTCACACCAGTCCCACGACTGACCTGTAGTTTGTTTCACTTTGCAAACTCAGGTGCCCTCTTTCCACACGGGCAGTCGAGTGGCTTTTTGCAGATATAGTTAAGCAGGATCCTGGATTGAAGTCTGAAGTTGGGTCCAGAATATTGATGGCCTTCCGCTGAGATTAGTTCTGCTGCAATATATTTAATTTAATGTAAATGTGTCTTTCGCTGTATTATTTATTGATGTACTCTAATATGTTCTGTACTCTGATGTAACATTTATTATTGATGTTATAAAAGTCTGTGTTGTTGTCCTGATGTGTTGTATGCCCAAAGTTAACGTACGCAGGTTTTGAACGGTCTTGATCGATCTTGCGATCGATTGGGGTCGGGCGAAATCCGGGTCGTTACATCAGGTAGGCACCACTAAAGGAAGGTAAGTATACTTAGCATGAAGGAAATCAATTTTTATATATATTATGGTGCCAGCGAAAGAAGTACACAAGTTTGTCCCTCCTTTGTTCATGCCTGTGTATACCAGCCGTATAACCGAAACTACAAAACTAGCAACAATATTTTACGAGTCCACATTATAAAGCGTGTCCACAGGCCAAATTTTATCTCTGTTAGCAATGAGGCAACCATTCATTACTATGCGTTTACGTTAAATTGCTCAATTGTGAACTCACAATTTAAGTACATGTATTAAAGAAAACAAAATTTTTGCATGTTTTCGTCTTTGCAGTGTACATGATTTCTTTAGAAAACTCACTATAGTAATCGAAGGCATGTCCATATAATATGTACGCGCACGACATTCATATGAAAAGAAAATGGTGAGAAAGTGTTTTGGTATATATTTTGTTTAAGTTTAAAAGTTTAGCGTACCCTGCTATATGTCATTCCGTTCACTTACGAAATGTTATTGACAAAAATTAAAATGTCATCGTGTCGGGCAATGTGATACGATCCCAAAAATATAATAATATAGACAAGATAATTTATTCTGTGGTATCCCAAAATGCTGATACAAGTTGTAAAATACTCTAAATAAAAAGCGGCTTATTTTCCAAATTAAGAATTACAGTAAAATTCTAAAAATTTAAACTGAGAATACATTTTGAAGATCTTGTCCAAATATGAAACCAATATTTAATAATAATTAAATATAGCGTTATGGTTTATAAACGATTCTATAGCGACTATTTGAAAATTTGATTTGGACATATCTCACGATCTATACGATGAAATCTTGAATTTTCTCTTCCATTAGAAAATTATTGTTCACCAGCTCCGAACGTTTCTTGTTTCACAGAAATTTGACTTAAAACGGATTATGTACATTCGTTTAAAGTTCGAATCGCCAAATTACGAACTACCGCGCCATTACGGGCTTGATTTAAATTATATTATAATTAATATGTTCAAACTTTGTTTAAATAATAAATTCGTTATTATAATTCAACTCTAAACTGAATTAAATATTTTAAATTGTCCAATTCACACAATATTGTCAATTCAACTTAATTCCGATTATTTCAGAATTAGATATATTATTCTGTTATTTATATTAATTAAATATTCAATATTATTTAATTAAATAACCATTTAAATCTCTAAATCACTATTTAAATAATTAAATAAATTAATTATTGTATCGTAAAAATACGGGACATTACAGTCTTGGTATTTGCAATACTTCATTGTGCCATTCTTCTGTACACTTGTGTACAATCACTGTATTACTGCACTTGCTGTATATGTTATTGTGTTACACTTGAAACTTTGATGTGCATGCGGAAACCATTTCCATTGTGCACTTTTTCCAATTGTATTGTGAGCACTTGATCATGTTGTACTTGTTGTTTCAGCACTGTGCATTTTGCTAAGTTCCCACTATGTTGTATACTTCATACTTGCATATTGCATGTTATTGTGTCTTGTCTTGATGTACACTGTGTACCTCCACTGATACGTGTATACATATATATATATTCATGTGTGTGTATATGTAATTGTATACGACCTGCCATCTTGCTTGTGTACTGGCCATTCATTACTGCCATGAGTTTTCTCTTGATCTTGAAAAATTCCTTGATGTTGTGTCATTGTGCATTCACCAACCATTCATGTCTTGTGTATTCGGCCATTGTAACTTGTTGTACTTGATGCTTGAGCTGCAACGCATACATACCATGTATGTGTTTATGCATTTGTATGTTTGTTGTTTCACTCATGCCAACCTTGTTGCTTATGTACATTCCATGTTGCTGTGGTCATCTCTTTGCCTCTGTCCATAGTCGTAAACTCTATCATACTTTGTTAGTGCTTGAATCGTTTGCCTGAACTGAAATATATGTGTTGTTTGTCATATTTATTGAACTGGTTATCCACCCATTTATCTTTTCTTTCTTTTCACTCTTTCTTTTCTTTTCTCTATTTCATTCCTTTCATTTTCTGTTACTACTACCCATTTCTTCTTTTCTTTCCTCGCTTTTGCTTCTAGCTTGGTTAGCTTCTGACTTAGTTACTCACTTCTCTTCCCCTTTCATTCCTTTACTTTCCTTTTCTTTTATTTTCTTCTTTTGTTTTCTTTCTTTCTCATGTTCCATTAAACATTTACAGTGCATAGCTTGCACTGTGCACATGCACAGCCACCACAATGGCCACTCCCTCGCATCGGCCATCGCCACACATCACACTTTGCTCCATGAATCCATCTCCATCTTCAGATCTTGCTTCGGTCGCCTGTATCAAATCTGGTATTTCAACAGCACCTTCATCTTAAATGACAACCAAAACTTCATCCACTAAAACCACTCCCTATGTCACCATAGCTCATCAGACATCACCAAACTCCGGTCAGAGAACCTTAGCACTCCCCTCTAGTGATCTCTATAGGTGCGCATGCCTACAACACCCCATCAGCGGTGCATTTTCCCCTCATACCTGAACTAAAAAGGAACATTCGAAAACCCTATTTTAAATCGAATGAGTCAAATTACTAATTGAAAAAATCCTATTGTAATTTTCCTATGAACTCCAAACTCCTACCCTCCTCTAACTTCAATACCATGACCCATGACCACCCATGCCGCAATGAAATGCCCAAACCTCATTTTCCTATCAACTCAGTAAATCCTATCCACCACAACATTAAAATTCATGAATTTTCTACTAGAATTCATGATTTTCAAATGCTAACATACTTGTATACCCAAATTTCAAATTTAAGATGATCGAATCTTTTGTGTTTTTAAACTTCCTAATATATACTACCTATATCTGAAAATATAAATCATTATTTACGTTTAAACCATTTTTATAATACACTCCATACATATACAAACAACTTTCATGTAGAACTTAATTCCAAATACTCACTGCAATTGTAATGGCTAGAATTTCCGTACACTTTGAATTGACTAATTACACCACACATCCAACCCAAATTGCACAGAAATACGAATCATTAATAGAAAGAAGTTAGAGGATGAGAAATAGAAAGAAAGAGAAACTAAAATAGAAAAATGAAGAACATAAATCTCACAGCGGAACGAATAAAATATATTATATAACATAACTTTTGAAATACAAATCAATAACTATATATAAATACCATCATCAGATCACAACAGTTATTCCTAGAACAGTTATAAACACCTGTTTTCAGATATAAACACACTACACAGTGGAAAATATGATAGTCTATAGCTACTGGTGAAGCCTCCTTCTTCAAGCTCCTCCAAGTGAATCTGTAAAATCCTTACTACTTGATTGCCCGTACAACTTTGGGCACCCAAGAGTTTAGGGAAAAACAAAACAAAATAACTTTGGGTCAGTCATGGGACTGGTGTGAGTAAACCCCAACCATTTGATTTAACTTTCACAGTCCTTTCAAAAGAAATGATGGTCGTAAGACCGATCCACACATAAACACGAATGGTTTTTACCTTATGTTAACCAAAAACATCTTTGATATAAAAATCAGATGAGATTATAATAGTGTCTAAATCAAATAAATCGAAATCTAGCGGAACGCTTGCATCTCACGCTCCATTTATAATATAAAACCAAAAACCACAGGACACTTATTGGAGAATGGAACTATAACAAGGTATGGATCCACCTTCCGATAGTGTATCTCTAGAAAGGAATACGCTGGGTTCAAAAAGAACATCTTGCAACCCGGCCACACATGGCTGGCCACTCATTTAACTTCACTATACCGAGCATATTATCACCAACGGTTGTGATCAGCAACCGTTACTGAAAGCATACAGCAGCGAATAGAATAAGAAGCAAATGGAATTTCTCTAGATCAGGTGATAATATCCCTAATGGGAATGACCCACTTAGCCATGCTGTCTTCCTGATTTATGTCATTTCCCGGTTGATAAGGCTTGAGGTCGCAATTATCTTTTTAGAACATCTTGCCATCATTTACTTTGAATTCCACATTGTTAGATCCGTCAAATCACTAATTAACGTCCGCAGATGTACTCTGGGTGTTAAGCTTAAGAGAATAAATTCCCCGCCACCATACTTGGTATATTTGTAAAAATCAACGTTCGTGACCATCTAGAAATACTCTATCAGACATTCGTCCATATACATTGCCCTGGGACTGGACAAACCGAAGGCACCGTTCTATTAATCCATCTTGGGCAATTTCTACCTAGGATTAATAGAATAGTCCTTGCACTTTACTACGTCTTTAATCATCTTCAGAATAAGTTGATTCGTAATGCTTATGCCCATACAGAGTGGTTTACAGATAATAACCTGATCTCGGTCTCTCCATATTGACCACGAAGGTATAAAATAAATCAAAACTTTGATAGTCGGTTATTTAACTATCAATGGAACATCCATTCAACCAACGATCCTATTTCCAAATACAAATTCCATCGATAAACCATCAAGCAACATTGGGCCTTTTAAATTAATTTCTTATTAATTAACATTTCCAAATTTCGCCTATCTTCCCCAGATAATTCACAAAACTCGTTTGGCCTCTCATATTCTGGGAAAATTTTCCAAATATTATAGATCTTTTTATTTTCCATATTCCAGAAAATATTTGTTATTAATGTTGGAAAAAATTTCCTTCTCCTCACATTCCTTAATTTCTATATTTAAAAATATATATGTTATTAGCATTGGGAAAACATTTCCATATTCCATTTCTTAATTTCTTATCAACCAATTCATTTCATTTTCTATTTCTAGAAAACATCTCTAATTATATTTGGGAAAACATTTCCAAAACCTCTTTTAATTAAACCGATGTTATAAAAAAACATCGTTATTATAACTGGACTCATTAATCATTCATTAACTAACCGAACCATTAACCAATCCTCGCTACTGAAGTTTAACCATTCCTCGGTCAATCATGAAGTCAATCGATTTGGGGTATAATTACCTCTTAGACCTTAAATGACAACATTCTCAACTTCGAAATAATCAGGGCTCACAACCTTAAATTCCAACAAATCATTTGCTCACACAACTCTCGGATTCAATTTAAGATCCACTTACTTTACGGAAAAACATTGATTTTAACGATACTGTTAAATCCCTGCTTTTGGAATGTTTAATTGTAAAACATAACTTTTATTCATTAATTTAAATAAACTAATGTGTAAATAAATAATAATTAAATAATTAATTTTTTATAAAACGAAAAGTAAAAAGTACTTCCCTGAATTCGATATAATCGAATTTTAACAAATAACTCTCTTTCGAACAACCTATATTCGAATAACATTACGAACTTCGTAATTTATCTACCATTTCAGGTTAATTCAAATTCTAAATTCACCTTTGAATTTATCCTTATCAAATTCCTTTATAACCATTCCCATCTACAAAATGTTATCATAATTTATTTTATATTTCAAATTTTGGAATACAACTCATCGTTTTCCTTTGAAACGATTAACCGTTTCTCTTTTCTCACTTAAATTCCAATTTGGAATCATATTTATATTTTGGATTTCCTTTATAGATATTTCATTTGCGAAATATTTGCTTCTAAAACGTTACTCATTTTCAAATATGAATATCATACCTTACTAGGAATCTAGACTCGTTCATCAACTCATCTTGATTTTTATTTGGACATATCATTTCAGGTTCAAGTCGAGTTACTTTATAAACCCACATCATTTTATATATTTCATTTATAAAATGGCTACCAACACCTTTATTTGATTCCCTTTTTAACATATTTATAAACTATACATTTCATAACTTATAAAATCAACTTTATTTGATTTCTCTAAATTCCATCTCATTTAATAATTCTAATTTTAAAATAATACTAAATTATTTAAATAAGGTTTCAAAATCCAAATTCTATTTGTTAAATTTATTGGTAGAATTATTCGGGTAAAAATCTTATTTTTATTTTAGCTATTTATAATCTCGTCTTTATAAATTTCTTAAAATTGCTAAGTACAAAACCAATTAAAAATACCAGCTTCAAAACCAATTTCCCCTTTTCCATATAAATTCCAACTTGAATTTATATTTTCAATTTATCTAATTGATAATATTTTACTCAATTTATAATCGTTGTTATTAAACAACTTCTTGTTTTGTTTATTTAAACAAGTTCCTATTTTCAAGTCCACTGGAATTTATTTTATATTTTGGAACAAATAAATTTCCTATTTAAAATTCCAAATACCCTTTTTCTCTTTTATTCCTTGGAAAATATTTTATGGAATTTAAATACCAAAATTTTAGGGCTAGGGTAATAAAAACACAACATAATCAATTACAGATTATATAACACATCATATAGCACGATAAATAAAAACAGTAAATTAAATATTGAGGAATCCAGTTGGATCCCTCTAACCTGTTTCCCTGCATCCACAGATGTCAATCAACATCAATAATATTAATTCCACTTCAATATAAAATAATATTGTAAACAACATCAATTCTTAATCAACGATTAATATATTTGACTATATCAGTCATTTTAACCAATTTTATCAACCATTCATCCAATCAACAATCACACAGCATAAAATTAATATATATAAATTTAAAACTTGTTTATATAAAATACAAATGAGTCAGAGTTAGTGAGTTTACTCACATTGGTACGCAGTTGATGATTCTTCTTTTATTTATTTTACAATCAAACAAGCATTTGATTTTATCATGAAATTCCAATAGCACTATTCTCAGTAATGCCAATTCCATAAAGTAGATCTTGTTGCTACGATTGCAACGTGACTAGTTTGATTGGTTTCTATTACCATTTGCACAAGTTATTAATCCTACAAGTTCATATATAATTTATTGATATTTAACTATAATAATTATTATTAAATCACTTAACCTTAATTATATTTCCTTAATCCACGTGTTTATAGGCTAATACGTCTTCTCCCTTTTTTAAACCAGGTCACACCTTCTATAAATAAACCCACCAACCGAACTCTTCTATATCCTCCTACACCTTCCTATGATCCATCAAAATTGATGCGGCCATCACCAACAGCTCCCCCTTCACAAATGCTTTCACCGCCAACCATTAGCCTCCATCACGCAGCATCTCTTTGAAACACGTCAGCCACTTTGCTCCGCTGTTTACAGTGGACTCACGAATGGGAAAACCATCGAAACCCCCTCCCCTCCCCCCAAATTTCTCAATCCGACATCGAACTAGTCCATAATCACGAATATAACATTCACTTCGTGAATTGCATTAGGAATTTGCAGATATTCCATGCCCTATACACGCTGTTTCAAACCATCGAACCCCAACTACATATCGCACCTTGTGAAATTTATACCGCGGTGAAGAGCTAAGTTTCAGGATTCCATTCAATCAAATTTTGTGATTTTTCGTGGAGATTTCGATTTTAAATCAATTTATGAAGTTCAGTTTCCACGTTTTGTTTTGGGTCTGTAAACGAGAAATGAGGAGGAGAGGAACAGTATTTAAAAGGAAACGATGGCTTGGCACACGCGGAAATTATTTGATTGGCATGCACATGAAATGGCTTGAATAGCACGCTGTTGAATGGCTTGGATAGCACGCTGCTGAATGGCTTGATAGGCACGGGTTTTGGAATACTTGGAGAGCACAGGTTGAAAAACTTGGCAGACGCAAATTAAAATACTCGGCAGGCACGCTGTTGTGAAGCTTAAAGTGCAATGTAGGATATATATATTTTTCTCTAATAAATGCGGCTTCAGAGCATGTGAAAATATTATCTAGCATGTGCATTCATTTATTATCTTTACTCAGGACTCTGTTGATTTGAACGTTGGATGGTAGGCATATACTTATTTGGGGTTAATGCGGTACCGATTACAAAGAATTCCATTTATTTACAACCGCTACGGACAAAAATAAAAATATAATCGTGACAAACAACGCGCCACGATTCCAAAATATAATAAAATAGACAAGTTAACTTATTCTGTGAAGTTCCCAAAACGCTGATATAGGGTGCCAATTACGTTAAACAAAATAGTTGTTTGTTTGTCATATTAAAATTTACAAAAAATTTTTATAAATTGAATTAAAACTACGTCTTAAAAATCTCGCAATAATTGTCTATCTTAGATTTTTATAAAATTAATTCCATTAAAATCCAACATTGTATAGAAATTAAATCGATATAATATAATTCGATTTCAGAGTAAACAAATCTATTGGTAATAAAATATTATTATCAGTATACACACACACACATCTTCAAAAATAATCTAATTTGGATTTTAAACTCGATATTTCCAACTAAAACGACATTCGAATTATTTAAATTCGATTTAATTATATAATAAATCCTTATAATTTATAAACAATTCCATGGCGACTATTTAAAATTTTGATTTGGACATAACTCACAATCTATAAGACAAAATCTTGATTTTTCACTTTCATTAGAAAATATTATCAAATAGATCCGAACGTTTCTTGTTTTAAAGAAAGATGACTTATATTGGTTTCTGTATATTCAACTGAAGTTCAAAACATTAAATTATGAACTACCTCGACGTTACAAGCTCGTTTTAAATTTAATTATGAATTATACGTTCAAACTTCATTTTAATTAATAAATTACATAAAATTTCCATTTATACTTATTATACAACATTTAAAACAATTTAAATGTTCAAAATTAAAAGGCTAAAAATCTGGGTCGTTACATTCCTTTCCCTTAAAAGAATTTCGCCCCCGAAATTACTAAAGTAGGAAAAATGTTACAAACCCTATTATCTAGATAAAAAATCTTTTGTTATACTTCTTAATTTCAGGTTCAACTGAACCAATTAACTTCAATTAAATATTAACTCATTTTTAATATTGAAAATTCTCAAAAATTTTGAAAATTTTCAAATACCTTAAATTCCCAAAAAAAATTGCTAGAGTCTCCATGTACGGAGGGACTTCTGTGATATCGCAGGAATAACAAATATATATACATCGACCCACATGGTCGGAAAACAAAATTCAAAACCCACTATTCGTATTTTGCGTAGGCGTATCTTATATAAGCGCAATTAGCGAACTCGCTTAATTCATAGGTAATTTATGCAGTCAAATCCAAGTCAATAACTTCAAGCACCTGTACTTGCTCAATTTAACAGGTGAGTTCAATAATTAATATTTAAGTAACCATTCAATCCTTCAGTTTAATATAGCCATATCATTTCACTTGGTCTTCAATGTTTCTCAATCCAAGTTTTCACATCCAATCCATAATCCACATATGAAACACCCCACCTCTGTTAAGGTCACTCACAAAGGGAATTCCTTAACTTTGGTGGAAGGTTATAGGTACAAGACACAGAAAAATTTAAGCAGCGAAATTCAAATATTTATTGCATACGTAGTTCAAAACAAAAGCATTACATCAAATTTTCTCAAAATAACTTCCAAAACATTACACCATAATTTCTGTCTTGGTTATTTAATAAAGAAGCATAAACCATAAATAAAAACTACATAAATCCCCAAATGTATTATCCAAAAGCCATAGAGGTAAGAGGGTCCCAGTCATACATCTACTTTCTTGAAGCTTGCAAAGAGTCTGACTAAGCTGGAGTATTCCCTCCCTGTGGACCGGGGGGAACGGAAGAAAAGAGGACGAAAGAAAACGGGTTAGACAATAAGTCTGGTAAGTTCAGTGATTACTAGTATTTAAACAAGGAAAGGGATCATGACAGTAATAACAGAACATAGGACAATACCCTAATATAAGATAAGAGGAACATGTGATCGCACCCATTTCTATAGTCTCTGCGCCTACCAACTATTGGTTCAACCGGCCCCACGTGTTTATAACAAGCGATCCCCTTAATGATCGGCTCCTACTCGCATGCATTCATGTCCTGTGTCATTTGGCCCCGCTTGACTGTAGCTACCTGTGCTGGTCCCACCATGGGGTGTATTAGTCCCTCTGGTGGCAACCTGACACGATTCAAGATGCACAGTGTATACTAATGATGCCCAGTGCCTGTTTTTTTCACTCCGGAGTACGTACACGCCCATACTCCGTCGGAACCTACACTGGCCCACCAACCGCTGACGTTTTGACCGCTTATAATCAGCAAAGTAATCGTGCCCCACTCTGCCTAGTTTCAGGGTACCATGATACATCTATGTGGGTTACTGCTGAAATGGGTCCCCGTTACTAGGGTTTTCTAATCAACATGTTTATTTGGTTAAGTGTCCAGGTTTACCTAACCCCGCCCATTCGTTTAGTTAACATGTTGAATCGGTTAAGTGTTTTCCTAATTGACTTAACCCTACTAATCCTGACTTTGCTTTAATTTATTAAAGCACCAACCACTCACATTAGACAGGTCTTGTTGTGGTCACTGGATGTGCCGGTCGGTTCCGGGAAGATTTACACCACAACTCAGTCTAACCTCGGGTTCTTTTTGGGCTTGATGCACTAACCACCCACATTAGACAGGTCTTGTTGTGGTCACTGGATATGCCGGTCGGTTACGGGCAGATTTACACCACAACTCAGTTTAACCTCGGGTTAGGCATATTCGTCTTTTTCTAAATTCACATTTTTCTATATATGTCTAATTTCTTTATGTAGATTAAATTTAATTTAATCATGCCATAATTATCCTTTGATTATGCTCCCATAAATGGTATATCAAATATATCATTTTATGAACAAATCTATGCCGTGAATTTTCAAATTTTCAAGTTCTTATCTTGTCTTTGAATTGGTGACGGCTACTCCAAGTTTTCTATTGACAGCATGATAGTTCTAGGATTATTTTTGTGTGATTTTTAGGTTTGAGCATTGGGTTGTTTATATAGAATGTCAATTCAGTTTGAGCCATCGGATGATCCTAGGGTTAACCACAACCATCCAGTCAAGATAGGGTGACACCTCAGCCCTAGTGTCTCATCACTGAGTCACAAAATCGTCACCTTTCAGATCTGCCCGGTGGGAGGGGGGCAGGTCGACCCCCAGGTCGACCTGTAGGGGGGAGGTCGGCACTAGGGTCGACCCCCTGGTCGACCTGGGTCCTGGGTGGGAATTTTCCCGTCCAGCCCGCTTCTGACTTCTGATTTGAATTTGAATTTGTTTTCGAGCTGTTTTGAATTTATTTGAATTTTCTGGAAACTTCTGACAGCCATAACTTCCTCATACGAAGTCCAATTTACGCAAACTCGGACTCTCTCTCAGCCAGAATTCCGAGACGAACACAATGGCGTGACCCATTTCCCTTAATTCTTAAATTTTAAATTAAGTATTCTTGGATTCATTATTATAACGTTTAATAGAAAATACGGGGTGTTACATTCTCCCCTCCTTTTAGGATTTCGTCCCCGAAATCTTCAAGTCGAGAAGAACTTATATCCTACCACCCAATCACCCATCTACTCAACCATCAAACACAGGCGTCCATTCTCCTTAAAAGATTTCTAATGCTTCATGATCATATGCATTGTGTGTGTACATGTCCTTATCTAATGCAAAATCAGGCGGTCTACTGATTCAGTTGTCCTCCTTAATGCAAATTATGTCAGTGCCATGAGTCCATTATGAATGCAATTTTTCCTACTCAAATTTTTTTACATGAGTGCACAATCATTCATACAAATGCAACGTCCATATGATAACACATCAAGTTTTAATCCATAAATCAATACATATATTCATATGCAATATGGAAGTGACTGAGTCGATCTAATACCTAATGTGTGTATATGCATCCACTAGAAACCACTAGCAACCACTTGCAACCAACAATCATAACATGTTTCAATTACATGTTTACATCCAAATGGGTTCCTACCTAAGGATAAAGGATACGATCGAGGAGATATACCTAAAAAGATAGATACGAGCATAAACTTGAGGAAAAAGAGATTAAAGATGTACCCTCAAAAAGAAAAGGGTAGGTTGCGCGTATTCTGTCCTTAGTTTCCCAAGTTGCATCTTCCTCGGTGTCGCTCCATTGAACTTTGATGAGCTTAACTTCACGGTTGCGTAGCTTTTTGACTTATGTTCCCAAGATACGGGTTAGAACTCTCCTCACAGTTGCTTCTCGTTCAACTTCAAATTCCTCTAGCATGCTTGGTTCTACCACTTCCGTAGACTCGTGTAAGCATTTCCACAGGTGAGAGACGTGAAAGACATTATGAACCCCGACCAATATTTCAGGCATCTGTACCCTATAAGCCATCTTCCTAATCTTCTCGATGATAGGGAACGACCCTACAAATCTTGGTGCTAACTTTCCCGCGGATCCAAAGTGAACGACGTTCCTCAAAGGAGATACTTTAAGGAACACCTTGTCTCCAACTTCGAACTCAAGGTCAGTTCTTCTTTTGTTTGCGTAGGACTTCTGTCTATCTTGGGCAGTCTTCATTCTTCTTCGTATCAAGTCTACTTTCTCTGAAGTTTCCCTAATCATGTCTGTGGACACCCACCAGCAAGTTGGTGACCTGCACGTTCTTCCATATAAAGATTCGAAAGGTTCCATGCCTATGGTGGCTTGGTAGCTATTATTGTACGCGAATTCCACCAAAGGTAGATGATCCTCCCATGTACCTCCGAAGTCAATAATGCATAACCTCAAGAGGTCTTCTAATACTCTGTTGACTCTTTCCGTTTGGCCATCGGTTTGAGGGTGATAGGCTGTGCTTAAGCATAACTGTGTGCCTACAGCCTCTTGTAAACTCTTCCAAAACTCGCTCGTGAAGATAGGGTCTCGATCACTCACTATGCTGGAGGGTATCCCATGGAGTCGAACCATCTCCTTAAGATATATGGATGCTAGAGATGAGGCAGTCCTTCTACTCTTGACGGGTATAAAGTGGGCGCTTTTTGTGAGCCTGTCCACTATTACCCAAATGCTGGTATTGCCCCTTCTTGACCTAGGCAACCCATCTATAAAGTCCATCGAGATGCTATCCCATTTCCACTGTGGGACCTCTAGAGGATGGAGCAGACCACCAGGCTTCTTCTTCTCCGCCTTGACTTGTTGGCATATTAAACACTTAGAAACAAATTCAGCTACGTCTTGGTTCATGCCATTCCAAAAGAAAACTCTTTTGATATCTTTATACATTTTGTCTCCGCATGGGTGTATGGTCAGTTTGGAATGGTGTGCCTCTTCTAGAACCGCCCTTACCAAATCCCTTACTTGTGGGACATATAGTCTTCCTTCTCGTCTCAACCAGCCCTTGGCATCCATGGAGTATCTATTGAGGTGACTAGAAGTCTCACCCCTAATTAACTTGTCCATCACATCGGCTAGCTGAGGGTCTTCCCTTTGCGCGGCTCCGATTGATTCTAATAGAGTTGGTCGCACTTCTAACGTTGCTAGCAAGCTAGGTACAAAGTCAGAGGAGGGTCTGAAATTAAAGCTTGCTATGAACTCCAAGCTTTGCCTTTCCACAAAGAAAGGGCTTAAGGCCAGCTTCTTTCTACTTAAGGCGTCTGCTACTGCATTGCCCTTGCCAAGAGTGTAGGAAATCTCAAAATCATACGAGGCAAGAAACTCCATCTATCTCTGCTGCCTCAAGTTGAGATCTTTCTGCGAGAATAGGTATTTCAACGATTTATGGTCAGTATACAGTTCAAATTTCTCACCTAGGAGATAATGGAGCCAAGACTTAAGTGCAAAAACAATGGCTGCCAACTCTAAGTCGTGGGTTGGGTAGTTTTTCTCGTGTACTTTCAACTGTCTTCCACCATAAGCCACTACCTTCCCTTCTTGCATTAGAACAGCACCTAGTCCCATTCTGCAAGCATCTGTGTATACTGTAAACATGCTGCTTCCATCAGGCAATGTCAAAACTGGGGCTGTTATCAGAGCCCTTTTCAAACGTTGGAAAGCAATATCACAATCCAAATCCCAATTGAAAGCTAGGTTCTTCTTTGTCAATCTTGTCAGTGGAGCTGAGATTTTTGCAAAATCTTTGATAAACTTTCGATAGAAGCCTGCTAGCCCGAGAAAGCTTCGGACTTCGGTTGCGTTTAGAGGAACCTTCCAATCTTGCACAGCAACCACTTTCGCGGGGTCCACAGCTATCCCCTCTTTTGACACCACGTGTCCAAGGAACCTAACTTCTTCTCTCCAGAAATGGCATTTGGAGAACTTCGCCTTCAACTGATGTGCACGGAGAGTATCCATGACTTCTTTTAGATGCTGAGCATGCTCTTCCTCATTCTTTGAGAAGATCAAAATATCGTCTACGAAGACCACCACAAACTTATTGAGGAACTCTCGGAACACCCTGCTCATTAAATCAATGAAGTAAGCGGGTGCATTTGTCAAGCCGAAAGGCATGACAAGCCACTCGAAGAAACCATCTGGAGTTTTGAACGCGGTCTTATCAATGCTGTCTTCAACCACTCTTAGCTGATGAAACCCGGTAGCTAAATCTAATTGGGAGAAAACCGATGCACCTACAAGCTGATCGAACAAATCATCTATTCTTGGGAGTGGGTGCCTATTCTTCTTGGTCAGCTTGTTTAGCTCCCTTAAATCAACGCAAAGGCAAAGCGAACCATCAGCTTTGGTCGCGAACACTACCGGAGCACCCCAATTAGAAATACTCCGTCTTATGAACCCTTTTTCAAGTAGCTCTTTGATTTGCTTGCTGAGCTCCTTTCTCTCCCTTGGGGCCATGTGCCTAACGGGTAAAGCAACGGGCTTTGCATTATCAACAAGGTATATGCGGAAGTCTATCTCCTGCTTCGGAGGTAAGCCCTTTACCTCTTCAAACACATCCGAGTATTTATGGACTACCCTTACAGACTGCAAGTTCTCAATAAACGCATTAAGAGATTCTAGATAACTAAGCATAACGGAGTTCATGGGATTACAAGAAATTTTGAGAGTGTTACCGAGGCGAGTCATGAGTCTAACCACTCTCTTTTCGCAATCGAGGACGGCACCATTACTGGATAGCCAGTCCATTCCTAGAATCAAACCATAGCCCGTGAATCCCAAAACAAAGGCATTACATCTAAACCCAACGCTTAGTATAGATATTTTCAAATCCAAACAAACCATTGACAAATAAGCTGATCCCCCAATTGGATTTGAAACAACCAAGGGATCCTCTACTATACTGGTGTCTAGGTGCAGAGATTCCAGTAAAGAAGTAGATATAAAAGAGTGCGATGCGCCAAAATCAAATAGTGGCGTACAGGATGATCAAAAAGATAGACTAAACTTTCGACAGAAATATTTCTACCTCGTTCTTGCGGAGGTGCCGTGAGAGCGTGAACTTGTCCTCAAGAAGAAGGTCCAGCTCCCTGCCCTTGCTTCCTTGGGCAGGCCCTAGCTATGTGTCCTGTCTCACCACAGTGGAAACAACCAACCATCTTCCTTTTCTTCTTCTTGCAGTCTTTGATCAGATGCCCGGGAATGCCACAGAAATTACACTTTCTCTTTTCACGGGGTTTGTTGTTCTTCCCGCCTTTCTTTGAACCAGCCTTCTTGTTCTGCGACCCTTCCCCCTTCTTTTCTTGAGGCACTTCTGCTTTTGCCTCTTTCTTGCCCTTGTCTTCCTCATGTAAGAGTGCCATGTCCACTAACCTCTCGTAAGTAGCCCCCATAGGTATATGGGTCATAGCCAAGCTGTGAAGTGGCTCATTCAGTCCTTTGACAAAACGGAGAGCCTTCTTATGAGGAGTATTCGCTAAGTCCAGTCCAAATCAGGCTAGCTGATTGAATTGATTGACGTACTCCTTGACCGTCATACTTCCTTGTTTAAGAGATAAGAACTTTTCTAGCTGTAAACTTCGTTCAGCTTGTGAGAGGAATTTCATCTCAAACCTTATTCTGAAATCCATTCATGTTTCAACTGGTCTTTCAGCGTTAACGACTTCCCACCAATAGGAAGCTTCATCTTTGAGCAACCATACCGCCAACTGTATCTTCTGCTTATCGTCCACCTCGAAGATATTGAACAGATCCACGGTTTCTTTGAGCCAGTTCCTTGCTTCTACGAATGATTCAGTTCCCTTGAAATCCTTTCCATCCATGGCCCTAAAGTCTCTACAAATCTTTGAGAAAGCATTTGCACGAGGAGGAGGAGGAACTGCTGCAGCTGGAGGAGGAATACCTGTTGGGCCTGCGTCATTGGCCCTAACCTCTAAGTACCTCCTGAACCAGCTAGGTATCAGTACACCCTCTGGAAGGTTAAGATTTCCAGACATGCTGAAACGAAAAAGAAAAGATTCAAAATGAAGGAAAGAAAGATAGTGCGTATGGCTTAGGGGATTATGCCTTTTTAAAATTAAAACAACACTTTTCCCTTGTAAAATGCTTCTTTATATTTTTTTTGAAAAATAGTTTTCAAAAACATTTATCTGATCTGGTAAACCTCGCTCTGATACCAAGTGAAACACCCCACCTCCGTTAAGGTCACTCACAAAGGGAATGCCTTAACTTTGGTGGTGGGTTATAGGTACAAGACATAGAAAAATTTACAAGATAGAAAAATTTAAGCAGCGGAATTCAAATATTTATTGCATACGTAGTTCAATACAAAAGCATTACATCAAATTTTCTCAAAATAACTTCCAAAACATTACACCATAATTTATGTCTTGATTGTTTAATAAAGAAGCATAAACCATAAATAAAAACTGCATAAATCCCCAAATGTATTATCCAAAAGCCATAGCCAATGTAAGAGAGTCCCAATCATACATCTACTTTCTTGAAGCTTGCAAAGAGTCTGATTAAGCTGGAGTATTCCCTCCCTGTGGACCTTGGGGGGGTGGAAACGGAAGAAAAGAGGACGAAAGAAAATGGGTCAGACAATAAGTCTGATAAGTTCAGTGATTACTAGTATTTAAACAAGGAAAGGGATCATGACAGTAATAACAGAACATATGACAATACCCTAATATAAGATAAGAGGAACATGTGATCGCACCCATTTCTATAGTCTCTGCGCCTACCAACTATTGGTTCAACCAGCCCCACGTGTTTATAACAAACGATCCCCTTAATGATCGGCTCCTACTCGCATGCATTCATGTCCTGTGTCATTCGGCCCCGCTTGACTGTAGCTACCTGTGTTGGTCCCACCATAGGGTGTATCAGTCCCTCTGGTGGCAAACCGACACGATTCAAGATGCACAATGTATACTACGGATGCCCAGTGCCTTTTTTTCACTCCGAAGTACGTGCACGCCCATACTCCATCGGAACCTACACTGGCCCACCAACCGCCGACGTTTTGATCGCTTATAATCAACCCAGTAATCGTGCCCCATCCTGCCTAGTTTCAGGGTACCATGATACTTCTATGTGGGTTACTGCTGAAACGGGTCCCCGTTACTAGGGTTTTCTAATTAACATGTTTATTTGGTTAAGTGTCCAAGTTTACCTAACCCCGCCCATTCGTTTAGTTAACATGTTGAATCAGTTAAGTGTTTTCCTAATTGAATTAACCCTACCAATCCTGACTTAGCTTTAATTTATTAAAGCACCAACCACTCACATTAGACAGGTCTTGTTGTGGTCACTGGATGTGCCGGTCGGTTCCGGGAAGATTTACACCATAACTCAGTCTAACCTCATGTTCTTTTTGGGCTTGATGTACTAACCACCCACATTAGACAGGTCTTATTGTGGTCACTGGATATGCCGGTCGGTTATGGGCAGATTTACACCACAACTCAGTCTAACCTCGGGTTAGGCATATTCGTCTTTTTCTAAATTCACATTTTTCTATATACGTCTAATTTCTTTATGTAGATTAAATTTAATTTAATCATGCCATAATTATCCTTTGATTATGCTCCCATAAATGGTATATCAAATATACCATTTTATGAACAAATATATGCCATGAATTTTCAAATTTTCCCATCGCTACCCCCGTGGAACGTACGCATGAATCACACAAAATGTTGGGCTAGTAAATTAGCCCAAACCCATAAACAAGAAAGGGGTAATAAACAAGGGACATGAAATAAACATAAAATAGCATACATTTCAACTTGTCATGTGTAACTTGGCATAGAAGTATCATTAATTTTGACTAAATGGGTAAAGGTGAACTTGTGACTAAGTTGGGTCTAATGGTCATGTAAACTTGACAAAGGTCTAGCATGGAGGTTTAACATATAATCAAAGTTTCAACCCACAACTTAGCATATTAACTTATGTATGTCAAAACATAAGAAAGCTACTATAATCATTTTTAAATTGCAACTTAGCATGATAACTTATGTGTGTTATGAAAATGCGTGTGTACGTGCTAAGTATAATACACACAAGGATCGTGTAATATGACGAACAATAGTCAAGTATGAAGTAATAAACAAGCACAGAACTGTATGATAGTAAATGCAATAAAAAAATAGAAAAATCACACCAGGGATTTTTATACTGGTTCGGAGCACCGTTCTACGTCCAGTCCCAGACTTCTATCTGGATTTTCACTAATCAACAACCTCACTTCACCCGGAGGAACATGTATACAACACCCGAGCAGCAGAACGGGGACCTGAGCAGTGGAACAGGATTTCGTGCCTCTAACCACGCCGAGGACTTCAACACTTGCCTCTTACAACAATGAGGACTTCAACACTTGCCTGATCACACACAGGACTTCAACACTTGCCTGATCACACACAGGATTTCAACTAATACAATAGTTTTGACTTCTGCTTGTGTTCTGGATTCAACACGGATAGTCAACAGTTTGAGTACAATCTTCCTATAATCTGATCCTCGAGTATATACTTTGAATGCGTAGATTTAAGGAAGTGGAATGCTTGTTGAATCAAATGATATTAAATTGATTCAAGGAATTAACAAGTATTTGAAATTTAGAGAGCTTTTGTTTGCAAAATATATAGAAGTGTAAATCAGAAAATAAAGAGAATATAGAATGATTCGGTGTTTTGTAAAAAAAGTTTGAAGTTGTTTATATAATAGAGGAAAGGTAGTAATTCTTCATGAAGAGTTTCTATAAAAAGATATGTCCATTTCCTTTGATTATTGAATAGAAATCTCTTCACAAATAGAAGCAACCTTTCATAAAAAAGCTTGCTGTTCGAAAATGGTCGACAGGTCAAAAATCACCGGTCGACTGGTTGAATTTAATTAAAATTGAAAATTCCAGAAAAATAGCCGTTATGTGCAAAAACACATAAACCAGACGACTAGTTATTTTCAACCGGTCGACTGGTTGATCTGAGAAATGTTTTTGTTTCCAACCAGAAACATAACCGGTCGACTGGTGGTTTTTTGGGCGGTCGACCGTTTTATGGCTGTGACCGGAGGACCTCGGTCCACAGTCTAGATCACTCTGCACTCTTTCCCGGTCGGAGCCTGGACCGTTTGGGCTTTTTCTGTGACTTTTCAATTCCTCAAATATACAGATTTCAGCAACGAAGATATGATACAACTTTGTGCATTCGTGTTATACTTTGAGGATAGATTTTAACATATTTCTAACACGAGTCAATGTAAAAACCTTATCTTTATGAAATGATCTTCATTGCACCTTTATATGTTGGCATCAATCAAAATCTTGTTCTCAACATGTTAAACATAAGAGGGCTGTTATAGACATATTCGAATCACAATTTAGCATGATACTTATGTGTTAAAAACATAAGAGGACTACAATTCCAAATTTTACAACATAATTCGATTCAACCTAACATGAATATACATGAGTGTTGATCTAACATATAAGCATGTGTTTTAGATCATAAACTTGCAAATAACCACCAATTTATAACATGACATGTTTTACCATTAAATTGGCAAAATACATCCATTACCCAATCATAATAGATTCCAATAACATACAATATGTTCATCACCACAAGCATGTAGACATGATTAATATACAACATGTTCATCGCCACAAGCATATAGACATGATTAATTACAATGATACTTTAAGATAAACGAGAATCAAATCTTATACATAAGCATCATTCTATATCCAAATTACAACATGTCATGATTTAATTGAAACAATGTTTAAATCTGCGTAATAACCAACTTACAAACTAAAAAGGAATTCTTGCATTCTGAAATCTGAATTCTGAAATTAGTAAGCTCGCCTTTGATGTAGATCGTTGAATTTGATAACTTTTATTTTGATTTTTGATTCAAGTTCTTATCTTGTCTTTGAATTGGTGACGGCTACTCCAAGTTTTCTATTGACAGCATGATAGTTCTAGGATTATTTTTGTGTGATTTTTAGGTTTGAGCATTGGGTTGTTTATATAAAATGTCAATTCAATTTGAGCCGTCGGATGATCCTAGGGTTAACCACAACCATCCAGTCAAGATAGGGTGACACCTCAGCCCTAGTGACTCAGCACTGAGTCACAAAATCGTCACCTTTCAGATCTGCCCGGGGAGGGGGGTAGGTCGACCTGTAGGGGGGAGGTCGACACTAGGGTCGACCCCCTGGTCGACCTGGGTCCTGGGCGGGAATTTTCCCGCCCAGCCCGCTTCTGACTTCTGATTTGAATTTGAATTTGTTTTCGAGCTGTTTTGAATTTATTTGAATTTTCTGGAAACTTCTAACAGCCATAACTTCCTCATACGAAGTCCAATTTACGCAAACTCGGACTCTATCTCAGCCAGAATTCCGAGACGAACACAATGGCGTAACCCGTTTCCCTTAATTCTCACATTTTAAATTAAGCATTCTTGGATTATTTATTATAACGTTAATAGAAAATACGGGGTGTTACAACATACAAACATTTACATTCATCCAGATTGATATTTGGATCAATTTATTTGCTTTCAATTAATAGACTACTCAATTTTAATTTCTAGTCTAATATAATTCGATTTAACTTAAGTTATATTTTTAATCTATTCGATTTACTTATACCATTCCAATTCATTTAACTTACACAAGTTAAATAAAAACTCAGAATTCAAATTGCAGGCTTTTATTTCCAATTCGATCTGGAATCATATAATTATACGCATATATTTATAATCATCTGAAAATTCAAAACATTTGAATTCTTAAAATAATTTGTTCTTTTCAAACAAATTTTCCATTATCGAATTATTATGGTAGCAATCTGTCACTCAAAAACTTGAAAATGAATACCGATAATGTCGCGATCCATTATCAAAATTATTTTCTTGCCACTGAAGTGATTTCAGTGCTTAATCACTTTCAAAATCCATTTAAAACCATTCTTATTCAAAATACCTTCAAGTAATGCTATATTACTTTTAAAAATACTTCAGAAAATATTTAGTAAACATCTAGGATCTAAATTCCCAATTCTAATTTGAATCCAACTGTAATTCAGCTTATTTGTATATTCTATTCTTATACAAATTCAATTTGGTTTTATATAACCATTTCAATATTGTAATTTCTTTATTATAATAACAACCAACACATCCATATGCTGTAATATTCCACAAAGTATTCCTTCTATATTAACATAATTTTTGGGTAAAATTATTTCATTTACCCCTTTTTAAAACAATACTATATCGAATTGCTTTGTTCGAGAGTTTAGAAACACCTATCGATACAGTTGTACATTATGTATTGACCATAATTCATATACCACTCAACAAACCAGTCAACATAATATAAAAAAACTTATAAAATCTACAAATACGCGCCTATATGTATACACTCAAACTCAATCTAGGGTATTACTAACCCCATATTTATTGAATTACGCCTCAGAGCCAAGGTTATCACTCAACCTTCAACTCTGATACCAAATCTAATGGCCCGAATTTCCATACACTTTGAGTTGACTAATTACACCACACGCCAAACCCAAATTGCACATAAATACGAATCATTAATAGAAAGAAGTTAGATGATGAGAAATAGAAAGAAAGAGAAATTAGAATATAAAAAAAACGAAGAACATAAATCTCACAGCGGAACGAATAAAATATATTATATAACATAACTTTTGAAACACAAATCGATAACTGTATATACATACCATCATCAGAGAAAAACAGTATTCCTGGAATAGTTATAAACACCTGTTTCCAGATACATACATACTACACAACGGAAAATATGATAGTCTATAGCTACTGGTGAAGCCTCCTGCTTCAAGCTCCTCCAAATGAATCTGTAAAATCCTGACTACTTAACTGCCCATACAAATTTGGGCATCCAAGAATTTAGGGTAAAACAAAACAAAATAACTCTGGGTCAGTCATGGGACCGGTGTGAGTAAAGTCTAACTATTTAATTTAACTTTCAAAATTCTTTCGAAAGAAATGATCATCGTAAGACCAATCCACACATAAACACATATGGTTTTCACCTTACGATGACCAAAAACATCTTTGATATCAAAATTAGGTTATATGTTAATAGTGTCTAATTCAAATAAATAGAAATCTAGCGGAATGCTTGCATCTCACGCTTCATATATAATATAAAACCAAAAACCGCAGGGCGCTTATTAGAGAATGGATTTCCAACTATGACAAGGTACGGGACCACCTTTCGATAGTGTATCTCTAGTGAGGAATACATTGGGTTCAACAAGAACATCTTGCAACTCGGCCACACATGGCTGGCCACTCATTTAAATTGAGTGCACCGAGCATGTTATCACTAACGGTTGTGATCAGCAACCATTACCGAAATCATACAGCAAAGAATAGAATAAGAAGCAAATGGGATTTCTCTAGATCTGGTAATAATACCCCTAATAGGAATGACCCACTTAGCCATGCTGCCTGCCTGATTTCTGTCATTTCTCGGTTGATGATCCTTGAGGCCACGATTATCATTTTAGAACATCTTGACATCATTTACTTTAAATGCCACATCGTCAGATCCATCAGATCACTAATTGACGTCCATAGATATACTCTAGGTGTTAAGCTTAAGAGAATAATTTCCTCGCCACCGTACTTGGTATATTTGTAAAAATCAACGTTCGTGACCTTTTAGAAATAATCTGTCATACATTCGTCCATATACATTGTCCTGGGACTGGACAAACCGAAGGCACCGTTCTATTAATCCATCTTGGGAAATTTCTACCTAGGATTAACAGAATAGTCCTTGCACTTTACTCCGTCTTCAATCATCTTCAGCATAAGTTAACACGTAATGCTTATGCCCCTATGGAGTTGTTTTCAGATAATAACCTGATCCGGTCTCTCCGTATTGACAATGAAGGTATTAAATAAATCAAAACTTTGATAGTCGGTTATTTAATTATCAATGGAAGATCCATTCAACCAACGATCCTATTTCCAAATGGAAATTCTATCGATCAAGCATCAAGCAACATTGGGCCCTTTAAATTAATTTCTTATTAATTTAACATTTCCAAATTTCACCTATCTTCCCCAGATAATTCGCAAAACTCGTTTGGCCTATCATATTATGGGAAAACATTTCCAAATATTATAGATCTTTTTATTTTTCGTATTCCAAAAAATATTCGTTATTAATGTTGGAAACATTTCCATCTCCTCACAATCCTTAATTTCTATATTTAAAATTTTATATGTTATTAGCATCGGGAAAACATTTCCATATTCCATTTTTTAATTTCTTATCAACTAATTCATTTCATTTTCTATTTTTAGAAAACATCTCTAATTATATTTGGGAAAACATTTCCAAAACACATTTAAATTAAACCGATGTTATAAAAAACATCGTTATTATAACTGGACTCGTTAATCATTCATTAACTAACCGAACCATTAATCAATCCTCGCTACCTTAACCATTCCTCGGTCAATCATGAAGTCAATCAAGTTGTGGTATAATTACCCTCAGACCTTAACTGACAACATTCTTAACTTTGAAATAATCAAGGCTTACAACCTTAAATTCCATCAAAATATTTGCTCACACAACTCTTGGATTCAATTTAAGAATCCACTTACTTTACGGAAAAACATTGATTTTAATGATAGCGTTAAATCCCTACTTCTGGAGTGTTTAATTTTAAAACATAACTCTAATTCATTAATTTAAATAAACTAATGTGTAAATAAATAATAATTAGATAATTATTTTTTTATAAGACGAAAAGTAAAAAGTACTTCCCTGAATTCGATACAATCAAATTTTAACAAATAACTCCCTTTCGAAGAATCTATATTCGATTAACATTCTGAACTTCGTAGTTTATCTACCATTTCAGGTTAATTAGAATTCTAAATTCACCTTTGAATTTATCCTTTCCAAATCTTTATAAAATTCCTTTATAACCATTCCCGTCTGCAAAATGTTATCACAATTTATTTTATATTTCGGATTTTGGAATAAAACTCATCGTTTTCCTTTGAAACGATTAACCGTTTCAACCCATCAAACTCCAACTACATATCGCACGTTGTAAAAATTATACCTCGGTTAAGAGCTGAGTTTCAGGATTCCATTGAATCAAATTTTGTGATTTTTCATGGAGATTTCGATTTTAAATTGATTTATGAAGTTCAGTTTCCATATTTTTTTTGGGTCTGTAAATGAGAAATGAGGAGGAGAGGAACAGTATTTAAAAGGAAACGATGGCTTGGCACACGCGGAAATTATTTGATTGGCACGCACATGAAACGGCTTGAATAACACATTGTTGAATGGCTTGGATAGCACGCTGATGAATAGCTTGAGAGCTATGCATTTAAAGCCCCGCTAAAGACCCGCAATATCCCCACTATAGCCCATAGCGCTCTTCAACCACTACGTTATTTCAATTGAGCACTGATGAACAGTAGATACGCTTTTAGCCCAGCTATTTTCTGCTGCATCCGCTAAATCAAGGCTTTTTAGCATCTTCTTTAGCAATATTAATATATAGAGCTTGATTTGACTAGTTCTCTTTTTAAAAAATTCAGTAAAGTTAGCATGAAGGGCTAAATTTAAGGTATAAGTGCCTAATATTTGGTATGAATCAATTACACTCATCAAATTAGCATGCATACTATGCAACTCGAGGATTTTGTTACATAAGATTAATTAATATTAGTTTCTTATGTACATATAATGTGAGAAAGATGGTTAATTAATTTTCAAATATTTGTTTTCACATCCAATAAACATTTTTGCGTCTCCGCTATATCCCCGCTTTATCCCCATTGCACCTTTTTGCACCTCTACCGCTATAGAACCATTAAGTGCTTTAACTGCATAGCTTGAGAGGCACGGGTTTTGAAATACTTGGAGATAAAGGGTTGAAAAACTTGGCAAGCACAAATTAAAATACTTGGCAGACACACGCTGTTGTGAAGCTTAAAGTGTAATGTAGGATATATTTTTTCTCTCTAATAAATGCGGCTTCGGAGCATGTGAAAATATTATCCGGAATGTGCATTCATTTATTATCTTTACTCAGGACTCTTGTAACAACCCGAAAAATCAGAACCAATTTAAAAATTTTATTTTAAGAAATTTTGTCAGAAACTGTGCTAGAATTTAAAATTTTCATTTTTAAATAATAACAAAGCTATTAAAAATAGCCATTTTGGAAACGACCTCCGTTTTCGACGAAACCATTTTTATTGGATCCGGAATATCAAATTATTGCTAGGTTTAAATTTCCATAATTTTTTGAATTAATATGTGAGCGTAGTAAATTAAAATGTGTTCGATAATTTCTGTTGAATTTGATCGACCGTTAAAAAGGCCATTTTAACCATTTTTCAAATGGTCTCCAAATTCGATGAAATTAATTTTGTTAGGACCGTATCGTCAAAAAATAGCTAGATTTATTTTTTGGGAATTTTTGGAGTCCGTATGTGGCCCCGATAAATTAAAATGTACGATCAAATTAAATAATTAAATGGTTTATATTTTAATTTAAAGAAAAGTGGGCTATAACAATCAAATGGGCTGATGAGACCTAGTCCATTATGTCCGGAAAAGGGGTATTTGGCTAGCGGCAACATTCGCTGGGCTGAATTTGGAGTTAGTAACAGTTAATGGGCTTTTTCTGAAAATTGGAGAATTTAATAATATTATATTATAAATATAGGGGATTAAAACCCTAATTCAGATTGGAGCCACCGCCTTCTTCATCAATCCATGGCCTAAATCATCCGAACTTCCTTCCTTAAAATCTCTTTATCCTTTCAATAAAATCCCTTCACCCTTTTGAGAATTTTGTAGCGCTCCCTCCATTCTTCAAATCTGTACGGACAACACTTCCTATCGTCGAGTATTCGACGAGTTCCAGCACCCCAAACCTCATCGTTCACGTCGCCGCCGCGCCACCTAGTGTATTAACCCGGAAAATCCAAACCAATTTAAAAAATTTATTTTGGCAATTTTAATGAATTTTGAACATTTAAAATAAATTATTTTAAATAATAACGGCGAGAAATTTATTTTGAATAGAATTAGAACATATATATTTATTTGAATCGACGTTAGAATATAAATATTTTATTTTAATTATAAAAGGAATTGAAAATGGCGCGGTAGTTTGAAAATTCGATTTCAAATTTCAAATTTCAAATGAATGTACAGGATTCAAAATAAACCGGATTTTAGCGAAACAAAAAACATTAGAATCTAATTGAAAATATATTTCCGACGAATCTGAAAAATCAAAATTTCATAGCGGGAATAAAAAGTTATGCCCAGTTGAAAATTCAGAATAGTCGCTATGGAATTTTGGCCCTTAAAAATGAAAATTTTGCAAACGACCTCCGTTTTCGACGAAACCACTTTTTTTGGATCCGGGATGTCAAGTTATTGCTAGATTCCAAAGTTCGTAATTTTTGAAATCAATATGTGAGCGTGGCAAAGGAAAACGTGTTTTGACAGTTTTAGTCAATTTGGATCGACCAGAAAATGGCCATTTTTCAAACGGTCTCCAAATTTAACAAATTCAGTTTTGTTAGAACCGTTTTGTCAATACGAAGCTAGAAAATATTTTTTGGGAATTTTTAGAGTCCGTATGTGGCCCCGGTAAATTGAAATGTGTGTTCAAATTCAATATATAGATTTATATTTTGATTTTGATGGAAACCGATCGAAACAGCCAAACTGGCTTACGATACATATCCCATTGTGTTCGGAATGGGGATAATTAGCTAGGGACGATAGGCGGTGGGTCTCATTTGGAGATTAAAATTTAAAGTTACTTTATTGAATTAAAATAATAAAAAATATATATAATATAAACCCACTTCTCCTTTAACTAAGTCAACCCCTCTCTCATATATTTCCAGATCGAGATAATAAAAAAAATGAAAATCGTGCCCTACCCAGACCCGTCGCCCCCTTTACCGCTGCCCACCACCACGCTACGGCCAACCGCCACCCACCGCGACCTCCTCCCCTTCGCGCAGCCTCGCCCCCTTTCCCTTCGAACCATCGCCATCACCGAACCCCCTCCACCGTGAAGCCCTAAAACTCCAAGCATCGAACCCCTTGCTCCACCTCTGCTAGGAACAGCAGCGCCCCCGCCACCTTGAGCCGCAGTGCCACCAACGCCCTCCTCTTCGACATCGAACTATATTCCCACTTCCAATCGATTATAGTAAGTTTCTTTATTTAAATATATCGTTTTAGAAATTTGAATTATATATATATGTTTTGTTCATATAAAATACAATTTTTTTTAAATAGATAAATATATGATGTTTATCGTAGCAAAGATATAATTTTTATTCATTGAAAGAAAAGGCGAGATTTTTATATAGAGGAAGGCGAGATTTTTATATAGAGGAAGGCGAGATTTTTATATAGAGAAAGGCAAGATTTTTATATAGTAGAGATTATAAAAATATGATTTTTATATGAGTAGCAGATTAAAAATAGTATTTTTATATAATAGGAAATATAAAAATATGATTTTTATTATATATATGTCAAAAATAAAAATGTGATTTTTTATATACGAATAGCGAATCAAAGCTATGATTTTTATCTACCCAAGGTATGATTTTTATTTAGGCAAGGGTTGAATTTATGTCCAAATCAAATTTGGAAAAGGTCGTTGTAAGTGTAGTTCGATGGCCGTTTATGGAAATCGACTGAATGGGCCTTGATAAAATTATTAAAAATATCAATAATTAGTGTAAAATCATAAGAAGTGATTTGAAAAGAATTGGGATGAAAAATTCCATATTTGAAAAGATAAAAATAGATTTTTATCGAAATGAACTAGTTTTGAACTAAAATTATAATTCAATTATTTTAAAATAAATAAATTGGTTTTGAAATGGTTTTAAAAATAACCTGAATTTCCAATATATAAATTGGAAATGGATTTGAATTGAAACTGTCTTCGGGATATTTCGATGTTGGATTCCGTGATTATACAGATATTGTTATGGAAATTTGAAAGATATATATATATATCGTTATTTCCAATACGATATTTGTTGATTTCAGAATTTGATACTGAATATAAGCCGATATATTTTCTATTCAAAGCCTTGTATTTAATATCAAATTGGATTTAGGGTTTGTCGTGAATGGTATCTTTAAAAATACTGTTCTTGAACCCAATGGAGTTAAGAAAATTAGAAACTGACTGGAGATTAGTTAAGTTGAATGGTTTCCTGGGTATTGATCTGATGTTGGTTTCGACCTTCAGGGTTAATACTTAGGGAATTGTTCTCTCACTAATTTACGGTTAGAGACTGATGGAATGTGAATTGGGTTTATTTTGAACTGTGTTTTTAATGACATTCGTTCTTTTACCCGATTTACAGTGAAATGGGATTTGGAATTTATAAATCTTTTGTTAAGATTTAAAGGAGATTTTCCAAATTAAAGTTTTCCAAATTAACATATTAAATTGGAATTAAATGGAATTCGATTTGGTAATAATCGAAGTAAGCTTCTATAAAGGAAGACGGTTAATATATATGGAATTTAAAAGACCTTATCGTTATTCCATTGATATTATCGGTTGGATATGGAAGTTTATATCGATTCGTTTTCCATGAAGATTCCATTGGTAATGGAATGTGATTTTGGGTTGTCGTGAATGGTATCTTTAATAATACTGTTCTTAGGCCCAACGGAGTTAAGAAATTCAGAAACTAACTGGAGATTAGTTAAGTTGAATGGTTTCCTGGGTATTGATCCGATGTTGGTTTCGGCCTTCGGGGTTAATACTTAGAGAATTGTTCACTTGCTAATTTACGGTTAAAGGCTGATGGAATGGAACATGATTTTGGGTTTATCGTGAACCGTGTTTTAAATGACATTGGTTATTTAACCCAGTTAAAGACAGGATATGATTTCCAAAGTTAAACAATCGTTAATATTGATTTTTGGGAAGATTAAAACCAATTGGAGTTTTAATGAATCTTTAATCAGATTGAAATGATATCCAAAGGAAGATTAAAGAATAAATTTAAAGAATTTATCTTTGATAAAGTTAATGGGAACCTTTCCCTAAGTATATGAATATTTGGATAAAGAAATATTCTGGATTGGAATGAGGCGTATGTTGTGTTTTTATAACACTTGTTTATTATATACGCGAGTTATTCAGAAAGACCGGGTTTATCCCATTCTGAATAACCGATTCGACAATGTGTCGAGGATGAAGACAGTGGTTGAAGACCGGAGGTCTTCACATCGTTTGGATGATTACTGATGTCTTGATTGGGTTGTACACCAAAGACGAGGTAATAAGTGGTGATCGTCCAGACGTACTTGGAGATCGACCGGATATGCGAGGGCCTCTCCCCTGTATTGGACATATGGGGGAGGAATAAGGTGCCTCCGGTTTCGTTCAGACCCAGAACGAACTTGTAAATGGATGTGTGTCTGACATCGGATTTCATTCTGTGTGATTGGTAGACATCGGTTGCATAGCGTGTATTGCCTGTGTGGCATGCTGAGATGCAAATGATCAAGGCTTTTGTTGAAAAGCAGAGTCTTGTGGTTGATGATCAAAGCACGGCTTTGATATAGCATAGCTTTGTGTAGCGTTGATTCGCGAGCCTCACACCCCGTGTGAACCAGAAACGGGAGAGGACCTCAGGGAGGGCATGCGTTTCCTTCTAGCTGGGAGTGTTGTCAGCGTTTTGCACGCCCTAGCATTTTACTTATGTGGATGATGGATAGGAGGCGCCTCAGTTATATTGGTCGATCCGGGGCCGATGGAGTCATTTGGCTCATTTATGCCCCATAGGGCGGGGAAACGTAGTGTTTAGGCATTTTAATCCACATCGAGTGGACTGGCCCTGACGATCCAAAGGTCACTCGAGCTCTGACCTGAGACATGGGCTAGATTGTATCGAAGCGGTAAGGACGATCCCATGCTTGGTTCACAGATGGAAATCCAACATCCAATACGTGACAACTGCGGTTTTGATTGTAGAGCCTAGTATTGGCGACATGATATATGGTACCCATGCCGTCTAGGATTGATACATTTATATTCGAAGTTGTTTTATACACTATGCACTTATAATTGTATCAAATGATTTGTTTTAACGTACCAAGCATGTTTGGCTATTACAAGGGAAAACCCTATCCCCCGGCTTGCGTTGCATTGTGTGATAGGACCTGGCTCTTATAATAGCTTCATTTTTTCAAAAAGCATTGCGCTGTTTTGTTATATGCACTGGTATTCTTGGGAGGAATCCCATTCCGTGTTATACAACGTGGTCCCTTGATATATCTGATTTAAAGTAAAGTTTTAAATAACTATTTTAGTTCTCACACCAGTCACATGACTAACCTGGAGTTTATTGTTTTAACCTAAACTCTGGGTGCCCCTATTTTCCACACGGGCAGCTAATAGTTTTGGTTTTGCAGATTTATATTCACAGGATCCTGGTTTACAGCTGGAACGATATTCGGAAAGCTCTGTATCCGTATATTCTTTTCAGTTGTGTTATGTATTATTTTCCGCTGCATTGTAGCTTGTAAATCTCTGATATTTAGTAAATGTGTAATATTTATTCATACTCTGCATATTCTTGTATTCTGATGAAATTATTGTAATAACAATGAAATGTTCTTCTGTTTGTTTTCTGATTTGTCGTGTTCTCAAAGCAATCCGGGCTTTCCTTTACGGGGAAGTTCAGGTCGTTTCATTTTGGTATCAGAGCTTTGGTTTACGGAGCTCGAGAACAAGGCACATTAGAACCATACGAAAGAATTCATCAGAGATTGGATTAGCAATATCCAATGAGAATGACTCATTAGAGATAGGATCAGTAGTATCCTAGAACGAGTGTGAAGAGTATATTTTTAAATGAAAACAACATTGTATTGAAAATCTAAATCATATTACACGTATTTGAATATTTATTTATATTGAATTTGGACAATCCAATATATAAAGATTTTGCATATACGCCTTTCAAACGTATACTCGAAGTTTTAATATACTGGATAGATATAGAACCACACTCTAGTCGCTCGGAGATGATTTTGATGATGGAGCTCCATCACCAATATTTATGTTCGGGTTTCGAAAGTAGGATGTCTATATATTTCCAATTGACTAGTGTGAGAACCAAAAACTAGATAGGGCTATTGTGTGAATTGGCATCAAAAACATGATTTTCTGTATATGTATCAAAATTATAATTTTGAAACGTTAATTAACTAATTGATTGATGGTTGTGTTGTATGATTATTTGTTATCTAATAAAACCATTATGTGAAAGAACGGTAAATTTAGCCAAATTGTATCAAATGTTGAACTGTATTGAAAATTGTTGGAAATTGCATGCATATACATGTGTATACATTGAACAGGTCATAGCAAGGAGGCTAAGGCAGAGGAATAAAATTGTTTTCCCGACAAATAGGTACATGTTTATTGTATTTCTTGGGGTTTTTGATGATTTTATGAGCTGATTGGCTAGCCGCTTGGCTGTTTGTTTTTCTTTTTGGATTGGAGAGGCCTGTATGGAAATTTCGGGATTTTGCCGGTGCTCCCATACAAGGGAGGTTATGGCGAAATTTTTCGAAAATTTAGGGTGTTAGCTAAATTTTTGAAGATTTGAAAAGTTCTTGGAAACTGAAAAGTTAAAGAACTTAAGCCATAATGAAAATAATGAAAGTTGAGTTGGTTTGTAAAACAGCTTTCAGCTCCGTTCCTTTTCGAGGACGAAAAGATTTTAAGTGGGGGAGATTGTAATAACCCGGAAAATCCAAACCAATTTAAAATTTTTATTTTGGCAATTTTAATGAATTTTGAACATTTAAAATGAATTATTTTAAATAATAACAACGAGAAATTTATTTTGAATAGAATTAGGACGTATATATTTATTTGAATCGACGTTTGAATATAAATATTTTATTTTAAATATAAAAGGAATTGAAAATGGTGCGGTAGTTTGAAAATTCGATTTCAAATTTCAAATGAATGTACAGGATTCAAAATAAACCAGATTTTAGCGAAACCAAAAACATTAGAATCTAATTGAAAAAATCTTTCCGACGAATCTGAAAAATCAAAATTTCATAGCGGGAATAAAAAGTTATGCCCAATTGAAAATTCAGAATAGTCGCTATGGAATTTTAGCCCTTAAAAATGGAAATTTTGCAAACAACCTCTGTTTTCGACGAAACCACTTTTGTTGGATCTGAGATGTCAAGTTATTGCTAGATTCCAAAGTTCATAATTTTTGAAATCAATATGTGAGCGTGGCAAAGGAAAACGTGTTTTGACAGTTTCAGTCAATTTGGATCGACCAGAAAATGGTCATTTTTCAAACGGTCTCCAAATTTGACAAAATCAGTTTTGTTCGAACTGTATCGTCAAACGAAGCTAGAAACATTTTTTGCGAATTTTTAGAGTCCGTATGTGGCCCCGGTAAATTGAAATGTGCATTCAAATTCAATATATAGATTTATATTTTGATTTTGACGGAAATCGATCGAAACAACCAAACTGGCTTACGATACATATCCCATTGTGTTCAGAATAGGGGTAACTAGCTAGGGACGATAGGCGGTGGGTCTCGTTTGGAGATCAAAATTTAAAGTTACTTTATTGAATTAAAATAATAAAAAAAAAATATATATATAATATAAACCCACTTCTCCTTTAACTAAGTCAACCCCTCTCTCATATATTTCCAGATCGAGATAATAAAAAAAATGAAAATCGCGCCCTACCCAGACCCGTCGCCCCCTTTACCGCCACCCACCACCACGCTCCCGCCAACCGCCACCCACCGCGACCTCCTCCCCTTCGCGCAGCCTCGCCCCCCTTTCCCTTCGAACCGTCGCCATCACCGAACCCCCTCCACTGTGAAGCCCTAAAACTTCGAGCATCGAACCCCTTGCTCCACCTCCGCCAGGGACAGCAGCGCCCCCGCCACCTTGAGCCGCAGTGCCACCATTGCCCTCCTCTTCGACATCGAACTATATTCCCACTTCCAATCGATTACAGTAAGTTTCTTTATTTAAATATATCGTTTTAGAAATTTGAATTATATATATATATATATGTTTTGTTTATATAAAATACAATTTTTTTTAAATAGATAAATATATGATGTTTATCGTAGCAAAGATATAATTTTTATTCATAGAAAGAAAAGACGAGATTTTTATATAGAGGAAGGCGAGATTTTTATACAGAGAAAGGCGAGATTTTTATATAGAGAAAGGCAAGGAAGGCGAGATTTTTATATAGTAGAGATTATAAATATATGATTTTTATATGTTAGAGATTATAAAAATATGATTTTTATATGAGTAGCGGATTAAAAATAGAATTTTTATATAATAGGAAATATAAAAATATGATTTTTATATATGTAGCGAAATAAAAATCTAATTTTTATTATATATATATATATGTCGAAAATAAAAATGTGATTTTTTATATATGAATAGCGAATCAAAGCTATGATTTTTATCTAGCCAAGGTATGATTTTTATTTAGGCAAGGGTTGAATTTATTCTCGGTTTCTAAAGTAATAAAAATGTGATGTTTATTTGTAAATACGAGAGGTAAAAATCTGATTTTTATTTGTAAACGCGAGTTAGAAAGATATGATTTTTATTTATTTGAATAGCGAAAAAAATATGATTTTTATAATATATATAGCAATTTTTAAATATATAAACATCATATTAAAAATGTGATTTTTAATATGAGCAGCGTAGAGAAGACTGCGTTGGAATGTCAAGCAAATCCCGATTGTTCTGAAATTCAGAAATGAAACGGCGGAGTGGAACCCAAAGGTGAGGACTTCTCACTTTTTATTTTATTTTCTAGTTAAAATATATACTAGGATGCAGACGGTGCTTAGCAGCACCCGACACCCATCGTCCACAGACCATGGACGACTTGTTTGTTTGTTTGACTTTGTTGTGAAAATTGATTGTGTGATATAGAATGGAATAAAATATTTTATAGTTAAAAATTATTTTATAGATAAAAATATAATTTTTAACGTGTATATGAATAAAATAAATATTTATAAACAAATCGGACGATTTGTTTATGTACACATTTGACTGATATTGATTGGGACGAAAATTTTTACACATCGTCCAACTACACAAATAAAATTCATTATTTGTTGATTGAAACCCCTCAAGGGTATTAGGATGATATATGACATACACTAGTCCCAATAATTGGTTGTATGTCGATTGATTGATTGACAAGCTGTTGTAAGCGTTAAATATTTCTATTTGATGCTTATGCAGTGTAAAATGCACTTTGGATGATGGTTGACCGTGTTTGATTGTTGTTGTATACGTGTGTGGTATGAAATCCATACAATCACCTTATATGATAATTGATTGTGTCTGATTCCAGTTCATAAAGAATAAATATTTTAAAATAACGAATATTTTAAAATAATATTCAGTAAAAGATCAAAATCTGATTTTGATGTCCGATTTGGGATGGACACGAAAATATTTAAATATATAAAGCCGTGTTGATTAGATTAACGCCATTTTTACGTGAACGATATTTATATCGATTTTATTCATTTTTAGAATGAATATCGAAAAGGAATTGAGTTCAAAATATAATGTTTTGAAAATAGTATCATTTATATATCAATGATATGGAATATTCAATTTTGATTTGAAATTGAATAGGAAGTTGAAATCGTTTTGAAAACGAATTTAAAACGATTTATAAAATACATTTTAAAAGTAAATCGACGAAATATATATATATATATTATATAATGGCCTGAATAGAACGAGCCGCGCCGCGGCAGTTCGCGAATTTCGACCATTGACTTCGTACGGACATTTCGGGAGATCCGACCATCGGATTCTCCTAAAACCGGAACCGTTGGGTTCGTATCGAAAAGAGCTTTCTAAATAATATTAGAGATTTGAAATCTAACGGTTGGATTTGGAATTATGTCCAAATCAAATTTGGAAAAGGTCGTTGTAAGTGCAGTTCGATGGCCGTTTATGGAAATCGACTGTATGGGCCTTGATAAAATTATTAAAAATATCAATAATTAGTGTAAAATCATAAGAAGTGATTTGGAAAGAATTGGGATGAAAAATTCCATATTTGAAAAGATAAAAATAGTTTTTTATCGAAATGAACAAGTTTTGAACTAAAATTATAATTCAATTATTTTTAAAATAAATAAATTGGTTTTGAAATGGATTAAAAAATAACCTGAATTTCCAATATATAAATTGGAAATGGATTTGAATTGAAATTGTCTTCGGGATATTTCGATGTTGGATTCCGTGATTATACAGATATTGTTATGGAAATTTGAAATATATATATATATATATATATATCGTTATTTCCAATACGATATTTGTTGATTTCAGAATTTGATATTGAATATAAGCCGATATATTTTCTATTCAGAGCCTTGTATTTAATATTAAATTGGATTTTGGGTTTGTTGTGAATGGTATCTTTAAAAATATTGTTCTTGAACCCAATGGAGTTAAGAAAATTAGAAACGGACCGGAGATTAGTTAAGTTGAATGGTTTCCTGGGTATTGATCTGATGTTGGTTTCGGCCTTCGGGGTTAATACTTAGGGAATTGTTCTCTTACTAATTTACTGTTAGAGACTGAGGGAATGTGAATTGGGTTTATTGTGAACTGTGTTTTTAACGACATTCATTCTTTAACCCGATTTACAATGAAATGAGATTTGGAATTTATTTATCTTTTGTTAAGATTTAAAGGATATTTTCCAAAGTAAAGTTTTCCAATTTAACATATTAAATTGGAATTGAATGGAATTCGATTTGGTAATAATCGAAGTAAGCTTCCGTAGAGGAAGAAGGTTAATATATATGGAATTTAAAAGACCTTGTCGTTATCCCATTGATATTATCGGTTGGATATGAAAGTTTATATCGATTATATATATATATATATCAATTTTTTTCCATGAAGATTCCATTGTTAATGGAATGTGATTTTGGGTTGTCGTGAATGGTATCTTTAATAATATTGTTCTTAGGCCCAACAGAGTTAAGAAATTCAGAAACTAACTGGAGATTTGTTAAGTTGAATGGTTTCCTGGGTATTGATCTGATGTTGGTTTCAGCCTTCGGGGTTAATACTTAGGGAATTGTTCACTTGCTAATTTACGGTTAAAGGCTGATGGAATGGAACGTGATTTTGGGTTTATCATGAACCGTGTTTTAAGTGACATTGGTTCTTTAACCCAGTTAAACACAGGCTATGATTTCCTAAGTTAAACAATCGTTAATATTGATTTTTAGGAAGATTAAAACCAAGTGGAGTTTTAATGAATCTTTAATTAGATTGAAATGATATCCAAAGGAAAATTAAAGAGTAAATTTAAAGAATTTATCTTTGATAAAATTAGTGGGAACCTTTCCCAAAGTATATGAATATTTGGATAAAGAAATATTCTGGATTGGAATGAGGCGTATGTTGTGTTTTTATAACACTTATTTATTATATATGCGAGTTATTCAGAAAGACCGAGTTTATCCCATTCTGAATAACTTATTCGACGATGTGTCGAGGATGAAGACGGTGGTTGAAGACCGGAGGTCTTCACATCATTTGGATGATTACTGATGTCTTGATTGGGCTGTACACCCAAGACGAGGTAATAAGTGGTGATCGTCCAGACGTACTTGGAGATTGACCGGATATGCGAGGGCCTCTCCCCTGTATTAGACATATGGGGGAGGAATAAGGTGCCTCCGGTTTTGTTCAGACCCAGAACGAACTTGTAAATGGATGTGTGTCTGACATCGGATTTCATTCTGTGTGATTGATAGATATCGGTTGCATAGCGTGAATTTCCTGTGTGGCATGCTGAGATGCAAATGATCAAGGCTTTTGTTGAAAAGCAGAGTCTTGTGGTTGATGATCAAAGCACGGATTTGATATAGCGTAGCTTTGTGTAGCGTTGATTCGCGAGCCTCACACCCCGGTGTGAACCAAAAACGGGAGAGGACCTTAGGGAGGGAATGCGTTTCCTTCTAGCTAGGAGTGGTGTCAGCGTTTTGCACGCCCTGGCATTTTACTTATGTGGATAATGGATAGGAGGAGCCTCAGTTATATCGGTCGATCTGGGGCCGATGGAGTCATTTGGCTCATTTACGCTCCATAGGGCGGGGAAACGTAGTGTTCAGGCATTTTAATCCACATCGAGTGGACCGGCACTGACGATTTAAAGGTCACTCGAGCTCTGACCTGGGACATGGGCTAGATTGTCTCGAAGCGGTAAGGACGATCCCTTGCCTTGGTTCACAGATGGAAATCTAACCTCCAATACGTGACAACTGCGGTATTGATTGTAGAGCCTAGTATTAGCGACATGATATATGGTACCCATGCCATCTAGGATTGATACATTTATATTTGATGTTGATTTATAAACTATGCACTTACAATAGTATCAAATGATTTGTTTTAATGTACCAAGCATGTTTGGCTATTATAAGGGAAAACCCTATCCCCCGGCTTGCGTTGCATTGTGTGATAGGAACTGGCTCTTATAATAGCTTCATTTTTCCAAAAAGCATTGCGTTGTTTTGTTATATGCACTGGTATTCTTGGGAGGAAACCCGTTCCGTGTTATACGGCGTGGTCCCTTGATATACCTGATTTAAAGTAAAGTTTTAAATAATTGTTTTAGTTCTCACACCAGTCACATGACTGACCTGGGGTTTATTGTTTTAACCTAAACTCTGGGTGCCCCTATTTTCCACACGGGCAGCTAGTAGTTTTGGTTTTGCAGATTTATATTCACAGGATCCTGGTTTACAGTTGGAACAATATTCGGAAAGCTCTGTATCCATATATTCTTTTCAGTTGTGTTATGTATTATTTTCCACTGCATTGTAGCTTGTAAATCTCTGATATTTAGTAAATGTGTAATATTTATTCATACTTTGTATATTCTTGTATTCTGATGAAATTGTTGTAATAACAATGAAAAGTTCTTCTGTTTGTGTTCTGATTTGTCGTGTTCTCTAAGCAATACGGGCTTTCCTTTACGGGGAAGTTCGGGTCGTTTCATCTAGGGGGGATCGAACCCGCCATCGTGGGCCCCACTCTGCGCGCCGCTCTCCCCTCTCCGGCGTGGCACCACCTGATCGCCTTCAAGCCTCCCGGTTTTGACGAAAAATTCAACCCTAAGTTTGAACAAATACAAAAAGTGTCGGCTTGGTTTTCTGTAAGAAGAAGAAAGGTAATTTTAATTTAATTATTTAAATATTTAAATTTAAAACATTATTAACACAATAAAATCTACAACTCGTTCATACATTATCGGAATCGCATGAAACAGGAATCGTTTGGATCGTGGCAGAGTCCACTTCACTTTAGAAGCGACCAGGGAATTTTAAAGCGATCTATAATTTCTGACGAATTCCAAAGCACTGTGAGATCTCTTATTTAAAAATTAAAATTAATTATTATTGCGTTGGAATTTTTTATATATATGCTGTTAAGATCCAATTGTGTGTTGTACGAGATTGGATTGATTGATTTGTTTGTGGTGATCCGTTGGATCTAATTGGATAAGATAGAATTGGATAAAATTGTTAATACAATAAAAATATCTTTTTTTATTATATATACATATATGTTAGAATTGATCAAAATTGTTAATACAATAAAAATATCTTTTTTTTATTGTATATACATATATGTTAGAATTGATCAAAATTGTTAATACGTTAAATTTTTTTATTTGTATATACATGTATGATAGAACTTGACAAAATTGTTAATACAATAAAAATATCTTTTTTTTATTGTATATACATATATGTTAGAATTGATCAAAATTGTTAATACAATAAAATACCTTTTTTTTATTGTATATACATATATATTAGAATTGATCAAAATTGTTAATACAATAAAAATAATTTTTTTATTGTATATACATATATGTTAGAATTGGACAAAATTGTTAATACAAAAAAATATCTTTTTTTTATTGTATATACATATATGTTAGAATTGATCAAAAATTTTAATATAATAAAAATATCTTTTTTATTGTATATACATATATGTTAGAATTGATCAAAAGTGTTAATACAATAAAAATATCTTTTTTTTATTGTATATACGTATATGTTAGAATTGGACAAAATTGTTAATACAATAAAAATATCTTTTTTTATTGTACATACATATATGTTAGAAATGGACAAAATTGTTATACAATAAAAATATCTTTTTTTATTGTATATACATATATGTCAGAATTGATCAAAATTGTTAATACAATAAAAATATCTTTTTTGTATTGTATATACATATATGTTAGAATTGGACAAAATTGTTAATACAATAAAAATATCTTCTTCTTTTTTATTGTATATACATATATGTTAGAATTGGAAAAATTGTTAATACAATAAAAATATCTTTTTTTTATTGTATATACATATATGTTAGAATTGATCAAAATTGTTAATACAATAAAAATATATTTTTTATTGTATATACATGTATGATAGAAAATTGTTATACAATAAAAATACTCTTTTTTATTGTATATACATGAATAATAGAATTTGTTAGAAATTGTTTTATAAATAAAATTCTCCTTTTTTTATTTATACATATGAAACACAAAAATTGTTGTATGAATAAAATTCTTTTATTTATTTATACATATGAAACATAGACATTGTTGTATAAATAAAATTCTCCTTTTTTATTTATACATAGGAAACATAGACATTGTTGTATAAATAAAATTCTCCTTTTTATTTATACATATGAAACATAGACATTGTTGTATAAATAAAATTCTCCTTTTTATTTATACATATGAAACATGGACATTGTTGTATAAATAAAATTCTCCTTTTTTTTATACATATGAAACATAGAAATTGTTGCATAAATAAAATTCTTTTTTTTATACATATAAATCATAGAAATGTTAGAATTTGATAAACAATAAAAATATTCTTTTTATTGTAACATGTTAATGATGGAATCTATTAAACAATAAAAATATTCTTTTTATTGTAATATGTTAATGTTAGAATTTGTTAAACAATAAAAATATTCTTTTTATTGTAATATGTTAATGATGGAATTTGTTAAACAATAAAAAAAATCTTTTTATTGTACATGTTAATATTAGGATTTGTTAGAATTTGTTAAACAATAAAAATACTCATTTTATTGTAACATTTAAGTCATAGAATTGGACAAAATTATTGAAAAAGAAACATGGATCTGTTAAACAATAAAAATATTCTTTTTATTGTATTAATGTGAACATAGGGATTGTCAAAATTATTAAACATGAAAAAGAAACATGTTTTAGGGAAAATTGTTGAAACATTAAAAATGATAATTTTTAATGTATATTTAGATTCATTACAAAAAGAAACATGTTTTAGGGAAAATTGTTGAAACATTAAAAATGATAATTTTTAATGTATATTTAGATTCATTATGAAAAGAATCATGTTTAGGGAAAAATAATTAAACATTAAAACTAACATTTTTGATTCATTAATAGATTGACATGTTCGTTAGAAATGGTGTAGAGATTAAAAGGGACATTTTTAATGTTTATTTAGCTTCATTAAAAGTGACATTTTTCATGTTTTGATTCATTAAAATGTAATCACCTATATGTTAGCAGAATAGGAAAATGTTCATATGTTAACTTATGTTTTGTTTGTTGAAAACATCACTTTTAACATGTTAGAGAAATCATTGAACGATTTATATATTATATATATAATATATAAATTTAAATTTAAATTAAACGAATTGCACGCAGTAGTTCGCGTTTCGACATTGTAACTTTAAACGATTATACCGAAAAATTCGACCATTGGATTTTTCCAAAACTGGAACCGTTAGGTTCGCTTTGGAAAGATCTTTCCAATGATATTAAATTTGTTAAGATCCAACGGTTAGATTTCGAGAAATGTGTAATTCAAATTTAGATAAAAAAACAGCGATAGGGTCGCGTATTGACCTGAAACGTCGTTCGAATTAAATGGGGATTTTTATACAAATAAAAATAGCGATAAATTGTTATAAAATAATATTAACGATATGAAATGATTTGAATTATGTATATTCGAGAATTATTTGAAAAAACCGAGTTCAATCTCATTTCAAATAATTATACGATGATTTAAAGTCAAAGACATTGAAGACGATGGTTGAAGACAGGCGATCTTCACATCGAATGGACGACTGCTGATGCCCTGCATTGGTTAGCTCCCAGTAAAGGGTTAAAAGTGGTGGTTGTCCGGACGTACTAGTTGATTGTCCAGATATGCGAGAACCTCTCTTCCATATTGGACATGTGGGACACGGAATAAGGTGTCTCCGGTTTTGTTTAGACCCAGAACGGACTTGTAAATGGATGTACGTCCGACATTGGATTTCATTCTATGTGAATTGATTTCTACTTAATATATATCTGTTTAGTGGTGGAGAATTTATTCTCTTGCTTAACACCCTTTTCTGAGACGTACGAGCTTATAGGTTATATATTGATAGATATCAGTCGCATGGCATGGATTGTCAATGTGGCATGCCAAGGTGCAAATGATCAAGGCTTTTGTTGAAAAGCAGAGCCTTGTGGTTGATGATCAAAGCACATCTTTATTTAGCATAGCTTTGTGTATAAGCATTACTTCGCGAGCCTCACACCCCGGTATGAGTCAAAAACAGAATGAGGACAGCAGGGAGTGCATGTGTTTCTTTCTAGCTAGAAGTGGTGCCATGGTATGGAGCCCAAACATTTTTACTTATGTGGATGATGGATTGTGAGGCCTCGGATATTGGTCGCTATCGTCCAAGTGATAAGTCCAATAGGACCAGGAAACGTATTGTTCAGGCATAACTAATCCACTAAAGTATTTGTGGACCGGCCCTGCTGCTAACCAGGGTTGCCCGTAGGTGTGATCTTGAGGCATTTGCTAGAGTATCTCGAATCGGTGAGGATAATTCCTAGCCTCGACTCATGTTGGAAACCCAATTTCCAATACGACATTACGAATTTGATTGTAAACCCATATATGGCGACATAGCATATGGTAGCTATGTCATCTAGGATTGATACGTTTATTTTGAAAGTATTTTAAACTGACTAGACACTAATAATAAAATCAAGTTTTATACGTATCAATCATGTTTGATCATTATAAGGTAAAACTCTATCCTTCGGTTTGCGTTGCATTGTGTGATGGGACTTGAGTCTTATAATGGTTTCATTTTTTCTATAAAGCATTGCGTTGTTTTAAAAAATTTACTTATTTTATGCACTGGCAATCCAATGGAGTAAACTCGTTCCACGTTAGCGGCGTTGTCCTATGATTTTCCTTATTATTAGATAAGTTAAGTAAAGATTTCTCATACTAGTCCCATGACTGACTCATAGTTTTTTTTTCACTTGCAAACTCGGGTGCCCTTATTTTTACACGGGCAGCTAAGTGACAGGTAACGGGCTTAATTTGGATATGTACCGAAGTGGAGTATGCTCTTTGGCAGAAGAAGAAGATTATCTCTATCTTTTATTTCTATTTTGGAACATTTAGACATCATTTATCTATGTTGTACTTGATGATGTTTTAGAACTATTTCTATTTGCTGAGACTTTTTATGTGCTAAGTTGTATCCTGTGTCTGTGCTACTCTGATGTTGATGACATTTCTAATTTCCGCTGCTATGATGATATTATCCTATGATTAATATGTTATGCTATTTACCTGTAATCTGCTGTTGTGTTAAATATGTAATATTCCAATGATTATCCTTGCTTCCGTGGCACGGGAGTTTGGGGTTATCACAACTCTGTTAATTTGAACGTAGGATGGTAGGCATATATTTATTTGGGGTTAATTTGGTACCGATTACAAAGAATTCCGTCCATTTACAACCGCTGCAGACAAAAATAAAAATATATTCATGACAAACAATGTGCCATGATTCCAAAATATAATAAAATAGATAAGTTAACTTATTCTGTAAAGTTCCCAAAACGCTGATATATGGTGCCGATTACGTTAAACAAAATAGTTGTTTATTTGCCACATTAAAATTTACAGTAAAATTCTATAAATTAAATTAAAACTTTGTCTTAAAAATCTCGCAATATTAAAATCCAACATTGTTTAAAAATTAAATTGATGTAATATAAATCGATTTCAGAGTAAACAAATCTATTGATAATAAAATATTATTATCAGTGTATATACACACACGTCTTCAAAAATAATCTAATTTGGATTTTAAACTTGATATTTCCAACTAAAACGACGTTTGGATTATTTAAATTCGATTTAATAATATAATAAATCATTATAATTTATAAACGATTCCGTAACGACAATTTAAAATTTTGATTTGGACATAACTTATAATCTATGAGACAAAATCTCTATTTTCACTTTCATTAGAAAAATATTATCAAATAGATCCGAACATTTCTTGTCTTAATGAAATCCGACTTATATTGGAGTCTGTATATTCAACTTAAGTTCAAAATGTTAAATTACGTACTACCGCGAAGTTATGAGCTCGTTTTAAATTTAATTACAAATTATACGTTCAAACTTCGCTTTAATTAATAAATTCCATAAAATTTCCATTTATACTTCTAATACAACATTTAAAACAATTTAAATGATCAAAATTAAATGGCTAAAAATATGGGCCGTTACAGGAATTTAAGTTGTATATTTTTAAAATCAACTCGAGAAGAAAACCATGTGCCTGTTATAACCTACAGATAAGTTCCAATGTTTGCAGAAATTTACTCAGGCATAACAACAAGGTATATAAGATAGAATACCATCAGTAGCAAGTATGTACATATGTATAAAGCTTAATCATAGTCTAACATTTATTTGGAATAGATTTGGAAAGGAAATAGTAAAGTTTACTTGCTTAATTTTCTTCCTGTTCTTGCTCTCGGGTTTCATGTTTGTTTCCAGGTTCTCAAGCTTTTGATTTGTATTGGAATTCAAGCTAACTTTGTGAGTGAAAGTGTGATAGTATACTAGTGTATTTATAGATGGAAATAAGAATTTTACTTTAAGTTTGTAGGGTAGTTTTGTGACAATGATTAAATGAATGGAGGAGATGTTTGTGTTAATGAGATTTGAACAAAGGTGTTTAAGGTACATTTGCATTTATTTCTTAACATGGATTTACAACCTATGCCATGTTCTTGCTGGTACAAACATGAACCCCATGTTTAAAAATGGCCAAACTTAGTTTCCAAGCAATTCAAACCATGTTCTTGATGTACAATTTTGTATATGTATATGTCCTTTTCACATTAACAATTCGTACTTAGCACCTAAGCAAATTCAACCTATTTAATGTTAAGATCTCATGCAGTCTTATCACATAAATGTCATATTTGTTTCATTTAATAGCCATGTCCTTTATATACTTGTGTGTGAAGTAATTTAATTTTACTTTAAGTAAAACTCAATTTACTTAGGTAAGTTGCAATTTATACTAAGTAAAATTTCAAATCTTCCTTAGGTAACTCTATATTTATAGAAGCTTAACCAAGTTTTTAGATGCAAACAAAAATTTTAAAAAAAAATTCACTTCTATATATATATATATACATAAATATTAAGGAATATAAGTATAACGACCCACAAATATGTACCATTTGAGCTAAGTGAATACAACTCACGTCCAACCCAAGTTGCACGAAAATACGAATCTTTAACAGAAAGAAGTTAGAGGATGAGAAATAGAAAGATAAAAATTAGAATAGAAGAAAAGAGATAGAAGATCGAACTGAACAACAACATGGAATCTCACAATCATAGCGGAATAAAATATAATATAAAAAATCACCTTTGAAATACAAACTATATTATCACTTACATACATCATCAGAGTACATCACATATACAACATAGCGGAATAAAACTCTAAATATCTAACACTGAAGCCTCATATTCCAAGCTCCTTCAAAAAAATCTGTAAAATCCTGAACTATTGGACTGCCCATACAAATTTGAGCACTCAAGAGTTTAGGGAAAACATATAAAATTAAACTCTGGCTCAGTCATTGGACTGGTGTGAGTAAACGATTTTACAACCATTTTAGAAAATAAAACAATATCTCATAATACCACGTCGTATAACACGGCAGGGTTTTTCCCTTATGAGAATCTAAACACTTGATTTAACTTTTAAAAATCCTTTTGAAAGAGAGGATAATCGTAAGACCGATCCACACATAAACACGGATGGTTTTCACCTTATGATAACCCATAACATCTTTATATTAAAACTCTTCTGATATTATAATAATGTCTATGACCACAAATAAATAATCATCTAGCAAAATGCTTGCATCTCACGCTCTACATACATAGTATACAATCGAAACCACAAGCGCTTATTGGATAATGGATTTCCAACTATGACAAGGTATGGAACCACCTTCCGATGGTGTATCTCTAGAGGGAAATACAATTAGTTCAACAAGAACACCTTGCAACCCAGCTACATACGACTGACCACTCATTTCGCTTGAGTGTATCAAATATATTGTCACCAATGGTTGGGATCTACCCATCGTTTTGCCGAAAGGGGAAACATCGAAAGATGGTAAATGTAATTTCTCTAGATATGTGACAATAAACCTTAATTGGGAGCGACCCACTTAGCCATGTTGCCTGCCCGAGTTTTGTCATTTCCCGGTTATGAAGCTTGAGGCTGAACTTACCTTTGACAAATCATTTCTCTATTTACTTTGAATGCCACATTGTCAAAACTACCAACCACTAACTGAATTCCCTAAAAATATATTACGGGTATAAAGCAAGAGAAACAAATTCCTCTGCCACCAACATAAATACGTATGAAAAGATCAACGTACGTGATCGGTTGGTATACTCTGTCAGATATTCGTCCATACAAGTTGTCCTAGGACTGGACAAACCGAAGGCACTATTCTATAAATCCATCTTAGGCAATTTCTACCTAGGATTGATAGAATAGCCTTGTATAACTCTGTCTTAATGGTCTTCGATAATATATAACTTGAAACGTATATATCGAATCGAAGTGGAATTTAGATTTCAGTCTCTTCGGAAAAGACAACGAATAAGGTCCAGATTTGATAGTTGGTTATTTAACTATCACATATGCAATAAAATAAATAAATTTAACTCCATTAGATCTGCTCAGCCTTATTTAACAATCTTTAATTATTTAAATCAAATATTAACTTGATTTATACATATATTTATTGAAAACATATGTATAACTTAACTTAGAAAATTCTTATTATTGATGTTATGTGATAATCTCATTCTCGAATATCCGTTCTCATAGCTGAAAACGATATTCAACTCTAACACTCATTTTGAACACAAACTAATACTATCCATCAGATAATCGCGAAATCGTTTAAGTTGGGGTATTTTAATTACCTCTCAAACCTTGAGTCAAAATCATTATCATCGCCAAGATTAGTAGAAGTTCGTTATCCAAAATATTTTAAAAAACCATAAAATAGTAAATCCGTTTGATTTCCAAACCTTAAACCATTTCAACAACGTAGTTGTTTTGAACCATTGATCAAGTCGACTTAATTTACTTGAATATCAAATCGGGGAATTTAATCCAAATAATCGACTTGATTCCCTTTCCTCTGATAGTCAAATTATCTTTTTAAAACTTAATTAATTAAGATATTAATTAAGTTTAAAACATCTTTCTGAGGTAATTTATCCAAATTTAAATTGCTATTCAATTACACCATTATCTTCAAAAATCTGTTAATTAAAAACAAATTAACTTCTCATAACTCATTTAAGAAACTAAATAGTTTAAAATAATTACAAATAAATCTTTCCTTTTAAATTAATATAATTAATTTAAAATAAATCTATTAAATATTTATATCCAATTATTAAAACTTAAGTTCATTTCTGAGCTACTTTACAGAAATTATAACGTAGTATTCCCAATGGTGTATAACCGTTCTTATAACAGTTGACATTCAAGTCATTAACCTAATTTGCACAAACCATCATATAAATACAATTCAATATTATCAACTGATAATATAATATCTCAATATCATATATTAACTGATAAAATATATCAAACTGATATAATAGCAGAACGGTGTTTATTTATGCTTACAGGGTGTCCAAATAATTTAGTCAATCAAATATATAGTGGAACGATGTTTATTCCCACTAACAGATGTTAATTTAAATATATAATTATGATTTACGTAATTAAACACAATAGAATAAATAAACCAAACAATTTAGAATTTCCTGATATATAGATTAATACTGTTAACTATATTATGCGTTAATTTAGTTCATGACTAAATTTATGCTTATATTATTTTAATTGATATTGTATATTAAACCATTTTTAATTATTTAAATAAATCAACTTTTTTAACTCAAGTTGTTTAAACTTGATAACTACGTCAAGTTATTACACCCACTATTGACTGACTCAACTACACAGCATGAGTCGACTATTCGATCCTATATATTCTTGATCTAACTTATATACACAATATATATATATATATTCTATTTAAATTTTAACCTAAACCAATCCTTTTTCTTGTAATCTCTTTTTACCTTTAATCACATATTTATGATATGTAGGGGTTTGATAATTTCTGTTATGGGCGTCGAATTTGAATGTGACGCATATGTTCTTGGCTTTATGGGTTACAGATTAATTCTAGGACTGGACTGGCTAGCCATGTATGGTTCCATTCTTGATTGTGAGAGAAGAGTTGTTAGGCTTCTAACATGCCAAGGTAGAACTCTCAAAATTTCTTGTGACCCACGGGGGTCAGTTATGCTCAGTTTCTTAGATTCTATTGATGCTTATGTTGATGATCTTCGATCAGTACCCATAGTTAGTGGATTTCCGGACGTATTTGATGAGGTTAGAGGCTTACCTCCGAGGTGTAAGATAGATTTCTGGATTTACTTGGTGGAGAATGAGAAACCAGTCACTTTTCCAGTGTGCCACATGGCTCCTAAGGAGAGAAGGGAGCTCAGCAAACAAGTAGGTGAGTTACTAGAAAAAGGATTAATTAGACGGAGCATTTCTAAGTAGGGAGCTCCAGTCGTCTTTGCAACCAAGGCAGATGGCTCTCTCCGTCTATGGGTAGAATATAGAGTGTTGAATAAGCTCCCAAAAAAGAATAAGCACCCACTTCCGAGGATTGGTGGCTTGCTTGACCAATTAGTATGCGGTTCAGTTTTCTCGCAATTGGATCTAGACACTGGATTTCATCAGCTTAGGGTGGCCGATGATAATATTGACAAGGCGAGTTTCAAAACTCTGAATGGTTTCTTTGAGTGGTTGGTCATGCCTTTTGGGGTGACCAATGCACAAGCATACTTCAGGGACTTAATGAGTCGGGTGTCTAGGGAGTATCTAAATAAGTTCATGGTGCACTACACCAAAACAGGTGATTCCCAACGAGTATAACCGTCGCAAACAATTTCAGCAACGCTTATTAGCGTTGCTATGGAGGGGTGGCAATTTAGTACCAACGCTTATAAGCGTTGGTAGATTTTATGTCCCTACGCTTATAAGCGTTGGTATATTTTCAGTAGCAACGCTTATAAGCGTTGGTAGATTTTCTTCAGCAACGCTTATAAGCGTTGGTAGATTTTCTTTACCAACGCTTATAAACGTTGTAAGATTTTTGTTTGCAACGCTTATACATGTTGCAATATATTTGTTTGCAACACCTATACATGTTACAAAATTTAAATTCATAAAAATATAAATTTTAATAATAACAGATATATATATATTCGCAACTCACATGTTTCTAACATTAATAACCAACAGGATGATAATATAGGCGATATTTAATATGAATCAAAAACTAATATTAAACTCAATGCATACTAATAGATAACATTCATAATCACGTAACGACATAGAATATCAGTTAACAATAAACAAGCGCAATACATAATTAAGACGTCAAATTCAATACATAATTAGTTTGCTAAATTCAATACATAAATGAGATTCTACAAATACCGAATACAAAACTCTGGTCATATAACAAAGCCTCCATCTGAAAATTCACGTAACTTGTACATTCCATTTTGAGGACCATCTTAAATTAGTGCATCCGATTCAAGAACTTCAACAACCCAAATTACTTTCTCTATATTCGGTACCACTTTCCTAAAATGACAAATTGTTTGTGTTCCAACATAAACTTTTGCTACCTCCTTCTCTAAGCCGGAAAGCATAAATGAATCTGAACACTATATATGAGACACCTGAAACATTTCCACTAGAGGAAATAGATTCCACAAAATCATCCAAAGCCGGAAAGGGAGATTTTCCTGAACAGTAGGACATAGGAAAATTGCTACCATCAAGATGCAATGACATATCTTGCTCGGTATAGGTGCTATTATCATGGGCCTGATGAAAATCATCGATAAAAACATAACAAAAGTGTATTCAAGCATATTCTAAATTACATCAGAAGCAGATATTTTGTACAATCCTTAATAACAAATAATAATGAGTATATTGCTATCAACTGCATATCGGATTATAAAGACAAAATACAGGACATGTTAAAAGTAAGTTATAAATGCTATTAAGGTAACAATATAGTAAATAAATTTATCTTTTAGAGATTTTCGAATCAATTTTCTGAAGTTACTTCAAAAAACAAACAGCAAAATATATAAAATTAACAGATTACAGTCAGTCATACTACATTCTATTACATTCTACTAGAATACAAGTTATAAATTAAGTTCACAATATACTTAAAACTTCCTTCTTCTACTACTACTTTGTCTTCTTCTTTAGTATTCAAAGTATTTTCATCTTCATTCAAAAGATTAGACAAGGATAATTTATTTGATTTATTCGATTCCTATTTCAAGCTATTAGTTCATCATCAACCGATAAAACATATAAAATATTAGGATTCAACTTCTAGTTCCAAGCGCATGATACTAACAAAAACCAAAGGATGAGAATTTATATTAAACGGTTATACATAAACAATAAATAATGACATTAAAAGGTGAAGTGATCCTTATACGAAGTTGTTTCTGACGATAAAATGTGATACAAATAGAAACATGAAAATGTGATACAAAAATAAATATCAAAACACACCGAATAGTATATATCAAAAAGTATCCATCGATATATCACTGCCGGTATTTCAAGTGAAAATTTTATGAAACGGTTGATGAAAGACCAATATATGACATCAGTACCTGAGGTTGATTTCTTATCTTAACTGATGTGCCAGATATACATACATACTAATAAAAGAACATTTTAAGAAAAAGGAACTATGGCTGTTACAATCGGCATCCATTCTAATAGCTTATCACAATCGACATCCATTCTGCAAATAAGTGATTCCATAAACACTTGTTCCATAGGCTCAGCAAAACTGAGTCGTACGGCTTGGCAAAACTGAGCCTTATGGCTCAGTTTTTCTGAGCCATAAGGCTCAGTTTTCTCGAGCCACAAGCTCAGCAAAACCGAGCCTTACAGCTCAGTTTCATCAGTTTTTCTACACCAAATTTCCCTATTTCAAACAATAAAAACCATAAAACAAGCTTAAACAGTTGTCTCGAAGTTATTAATTAATATTCTTAAGATAAATAAATTAATGTTCCTAAACATTTCAAGCTTTCTAGCGTTTAAAAGATAACCAGATAACACCAAATATACTGAATTGGTGAAGCAATGTAAACGATATTTTCCTCCTTAGTTTGTAGGATTAATATTTATTCAACAAGGTATATTTATTAACAAGAAAGTAAAAAATTTACCCAGCATGGAGAAAAATATCATGAAACCAGCTGATATTTGTACAACCCTTCTACTCCCAATTCTAGTTGATCCGAGAAGCCCAATATTCTCTCTGAAATATTCAATCTTGTAGCATCAAGAAGGGACATATAGCTATTAAACTCAAGAAACAGGAATACTTTTGAAAAGATAATGCACTTACACTAAGACAATGGAGCCAGTGCCTGTGCCAAATAAACCATCTAAAAGAATACCAATTCCCTGCACATTTTAGAATTCAGAAACATAAATATCATGTAATGTATATTTAACCAAATATAAAATATAGTCTGAAGGAAAAAATTATGTCATACCTTCCATCCAATACCGCGACTAAGGACATGAATCAGAGGTGGTGTTGCACTTGCTAACCTTGCTGCAGCTTTGTATGCTGCTGTTGACTGCAAAATTAAAATCCAGTTAAGCCTCGTAACTTTTTTCTTTTAATGATTTGATTCTTGAACGCTTCTAATATAAGAGACATATATTAGCTCTTGATTTGCCTACATTTACCTCAATCAGTGATACAATAACAGCAGCCATCATTCCAAAAGCATGACCAGCATTAAATGTGGGTGCACCCCACTGTAACGGATATGGGATTCTAATCCTATCATAATATTGATAAAGATGAATTGTGAAACTTGATATATATATATATAACATGAAAATACATAAAATGCAAACAGCTTTAGTTAGTACAAACCAAGGAGCAGAGGAGATGAGACCGGATCGGTCAGTTCGACAGTGAAACTGAGTCAGTTCAGGTCTATGGTTGTAGGCTCCGCCAACAGTTAGAATGTGGGCGTAAGCCCATATTACAGCTATGGACAAGAGCAGGGCGTATCTCTCCAGTATTGGCACTTGGATTACAGTTATATGTTTCAGATACTACATAAAACAAAGTACAAAATGTAAATGATTAGATTTCATCTTATATTTATTATCTCCAATTTTAGTTGTTTGTCTTGCAAAAGCGAACCTGAGAAGCTACAATGAATAGGATAAGCATGGGAACGCCAATTTCTAAGCATCGCCCAGCCTAATAAGTGATGAATTCTCAGTATAAAATGAGAAATTCAAATTGTATTGTTTACTGACGTGACCGTAACTAATGATAGCCAACAATTTTAATTTTGTTTCTATGTAATCACGGAATACTAAGGTTCAAAATGTCAATGTGTAACGAACAAACAAATTTCATATAAAGTAATGTAGATCAATACCACAGGAAATCCTCTGTCAAATAGACCAAATCCGACTAGTGCGACTACAGGGACCATATTCAGCGGGGTAAAAAAACTGAATAATGCATATGACAATTACATATCAGTGTTTCCATATTCAAAAATGTAGTATAGATTTGTGAGATAAACGTTATGTTATAAAATAAAATGTTGAGCGATACATTCGTTAAATCACTTATTAATATGGACTTTTATAATCAAAACCAAGATCATATTTCAAAAGATGTAGAATGCTACGTGGTAAAAAAAGTGTGTGAATTAATGTAGATCATATATTCATGGCAAAGACTTACATGAAGAGAAATGAAAAAGGATAAAGCCAAGGAAGATTTGCTGGAAATTCATATGACATATATTTATTTATATGTCGCCATACCGGAATGCTACAGCGAGCTTTCTAATACAGACCGACAAGTCATTTTTGGATGTGCTTCTCCCTTCTTCCCATGTAAGACTATAACAGAAGCTTGCAAAATGAATACTATGCAATATATTAGCAAGTAAATTATCATTTATGCTGGTAATACAGCATTAATGAAAATGAATACTATGCAATATACTTGCAAAATGACATCAACCTATAAGCTTATGTCGGACATATATGTCGATCACATAATTTTCACTAAACAATTCATATTCTTTTTTAATTAAACAGCACAACAGTGCATTACTTCTATTTGTCCAACTACATGTGGAGATTCAATTATCAAAACGACCTTTTTTCTCTTTTTGATAAAATCAATCATTTGCATTTTTTTCTAAAAGTATGTTGAAACTTACAAACATGTTGTCCTTTTGAAACTTGTTTTCAGAAAGGGAGGACTGTGTATTTTTTTCCTCCGCATGATCACTGTATGATAGTTAGAAGTAGTAATGATATGGCATGATCTAGTTAAACCAATTACAGTAATTGATATCCTATAGCAAACTTAGATGATTAGTTTATCATACATCTCTAAGATTCATACCTACTAGCTGCCACCAGGTGTGTGCTCTTGCAGTTCTAAGCTAGACATAGTGCTGAATTGACGTTCCATTTGAGATAAATGACTAAAAGAAAAATATTTGTATTAATAGATGGAAATAGGCATGAAAATATGGGAAGCTGGTAAGTGTGAATGTGCAGGGTTAAGTGAATGACAAAAAAACCGTACTATTTCAAACTAAGTTGAGAATTTTATCACAATATCATTTCTATAAATTCAAAAAATTCAACAGAAGGTATTCCCATTATATATTGATAGTTAAAACTGCTTACAGTTGCCCCTTTTGATAGTTAAAACCGCACGGTTTAACAAAAAATAAAACAATAAAATACATGCAAATAGAAGTACTATATACCAAAAATAAAACACTTTGTCAAAAGTACTGCACAAATGTAGATAACTTCCTGAAATGATGGTCAGTAGGAAACTTTCTATAGGTATTATGATACTCTAATTGTGTTTAAGCAGCTTAAGAACTGAACAATTATGGAAAATATTTAATGACACACTGAACAATTATACATTGCTATTAAGAGCAAAATATAGCATTTAGACTATACGGGATATCAAAGATAGTAATTTTACCTTAATGTAAAAGGTTATTCAAAAGCGATCCGATGTGTGTATGCAGAACTATAGGTCTCTGTGTGCACACCAATTATTCGAATTGCTTCTCCTTCTCCAGATTCCTTTTCATTCATTTTTTTTTAATACAAGAGGAAAATTTCTTAATAATTACTATCATCCAACATGAACAAATGTAGATAACATTTCACCTCTTGGAATAGTGATAGTGGACCCCAATGATCATCAGTTCCAAACAAAAAGGCAAATTTATCCTCGTTCATTCTCAAAAATGACCAGTCAAGTGCTTCTGAAAGCTATAACAGAAATCAAAGGTAAAACCTAGATGCAATACTTGAATCTCTTCAGATTTGATTAAAATCTTTCAAAGCTGAAGAAGGAAAATAAATAAATAAACCATAAGCTCAGTTTTAGTTTGTGTGCCTCCTTTATTACAACCAAACCTATTTTCTGTTATATACAAACCTATACTATATTATTTGTCAACCAAAAAGGAACAGTATTGATTTAGTGTAAGAGAATAATAAGTTGAAGGGGAAACTAAAATCCATATCCCTGTATTTTAATCAAGTGCTAAATTACGCTTTTCTGATGAAGCTACTTCAGTATAGGACTCTAAAAGAAAGAGCTGGAGACCATCAAACGATGAACATCAAAGCAATCAAAAATTCAAAGTGCACGTTGTCTACAAGATTAGACTTTCATGAAATCTGGGATACCTGCGTGAACTCTGTTATTGCCATGTACAGGACATTGCACATTGTATGGTACTGCAGGATTTAAAATTTAAATTAGTACGTGATTTCATTCAATGCAAGGCACACTTTGAAAACAAAAATGTCTTCATTGCAATACAATTGGCTTCAGGGGGAACATAAAACCCTTCTTTAGGTCTTGCTTCCCTCTTCAATTTAACCAAATCTTTCTCCTGCAAATCGAAATACCATCAAAGGCGGGCAATTAAAATCATACACCTAAACCACAAAATGAGAGTATCGAAGATTTAGTTACCCAATAATTAGAGCAACAACACCATATCTCCCGACTTGACAAAGTAGTTTCTAGATCTGTTAGCATTAAAAAAAAGGGTTTTTGGATAATTTTTTTGATTTATTAGCAAACGTTTTCATGGATTCAAAACTATAATACCAGAAATCTTACACGATATTGATCGCAAGCACAAATCGAACAAGGATGCCAAAATCGAACGTCAGTTGTTACGGTGAAGCGATACTTACATCCGATTAGAGAGTTACGAATTCCATTTCGCTATGCTGATATTCGTAGATTTGGATTGGAATTGTAGTTTTTTTCTCTTTCTGAAATTTGTGGGATTTGGAATTGTGATATAGGCGGCCGTATTTTGTGAAAGCGTTGGGCAAAGGAAGGAGATATGGGAAATAGGGTTAATGACGTTAGTTTACGTTTTTGCCCTCAGCAAACACCCTTAACAACCCAAATAAGTGTTGGCAATAAAAAAAATATTATTATGTATTTTTGGCAACACTTTTTTAATATAGCAACGCATATTATGGTGATTACCCTACAACACAAATAAGTGTTGGCAATTGGGAAAAAAAGGGTTGCCAAATGGCCATTTTGGTGTAGTGGTGGTTTCCATGGACGACATTCTAGTTTTCTCAAGAAGCAAGGAAGAACATGCCTGACACCTAGAGGAGGTTCTCAGTACTCTCAGATCGCATTAACTTAAGGCAAAATTTTCTAAGTGTTATTTCTGGAGAAAGGAAGTAAGGTTCCTAGGGCATGTAGTCTCCAAGGATGGGATAGCGGTGGATCCCGCTGAAGTTGTCGCACTTCAAGATTGGAAAGCCCCTAAGAATGTGACAAAGGTAAGAGATTTCCTTGGATTGACGGGTTATTATAGAAAGTTAATTAAAGACTTTGCGTGGATCTCAGCTTTGCTCACCCGTCTAACGAAGAAGAATTTGGCTTTTGCTTGGAGCATTGATTGCAAGGATGCACTCCAGAGATTGAAGAGGGCTCTGACGTCTGCCCCTGTTTTGACTCTTCCCGATGGTAGCAAGGTGTTTACGGTCTACACGGATGCTTGTGGCATGGGGTTAGATGTTGTGTTGATGCAAGAGGGTAGGGTAGTCTTCTTTGGAAGTAGGCAACTAAGAGTTCACGAGAAAAACTACCATACCCATGACTAGGAGTTAACTGCAATAGCGTTCTCACTTAAGTCTTGGCAACACTATCTACTTGGAGAGATTTGAGCTCTACACGAATCACAAGTTGCTCAAATACTTGTTATCATTGAAGGATCTCAGCTTAAGGCAGCAGCAATGGATGGAGTTCCTAGTGTCCTACGATTTTGAGATAGCTTATACCCCATGCTAGGGTAATGTGATTGTGGATGCATTGAGTAGGCAGATAATGACCTTAAGTACTTTGTTCGTACAGAGGCAAAGCTTGGAATTTATCTCAACCTTTAATTTTAACCATCTACGGATTTTACGTTTGAATTGTTAGCATCATTGGATGTGTGACCTACTCTTATGGAGCACATTGGACCCACACACCAAGAGGATCAGCAGTTGACAGACATCTTGATGGAATTATTTGAGGAGAGACCTCTATTCACCTAACCAGATATTCCGTGGATGAAAAATGACTGCTAAGACGAGACAGAAGGTTGTGTGTCCCTAGAGTTGGGGATTTGTTGAGATCAGTTCTTGAGGAGTCTTATCACTCTCAGATGACTATCCATTCGGGCAGTGACAAGATGTACCGAGACATGAGCGAGTTTTTCATTGGACTGGCATGAAGAAAGATATGGCAGAGTTCGTGGCCCGATGTTTGACTTGTCAACAAGTCAAGGCTGAACAAAAGAAACCTGACGGATTGCTTCAGTCCTTGGATATCCCATAATGGAAATGGGAGAGCATTTCTATGGACTTCATCGATGGGCTTCCCCGATCATGGAAGGGAAACACGAGCTTATGGGTGATAGTAGACATGCTTACTTGTTAAGGATAAGAATCACAGATCTAAAGGCAAAACTAACACTAGAGGGGGTGAATAGTGTTTTAAAGATATTATGAAAAACCTAAACAACTAACGATTACTCAAACAACTATATGATTCACATAATGAATATCACAACAGATATAATCACAGATGCATATGTAAATAGAAATAAAATGCAGAAAAGGAAAGAACACACCAGATTTCATACTAGTTCAGATTACTCCTACATCCAGTCCCACGCAGCGCTGGATTGCGCAGAGTTTTATTAATATTAGAATCAAATTACAATCCCCTTGATTTCACTGCTACAAGGTTAACACCGATTCAACACCCTTGATTTCACGGCTATAAGGTTAACGCCAATTCAAACCCTTGATTTCACGGCTACAAGGTTAACACCGCTCCCTTTCCTTGATTTACGGGTTATAAGGAACACACCCTTTCCTTAACAATTACAAATAGCCCTAGAAATCTTGAATAACACTTTCAAATATAGAGTATTTTATAGAGATTGAGAATAGAAAGAGAATGATATAATTTGTATTGAAAACGGTAGAGTATAAGCGTAGAAATCAAGAATTTAAAGTAGAATAATGGTGGTAATAGAAAGGATGAAGAAGGAGAAGATTGGTTAGTTAAAATTTCAAAAAATGAGGCCTTTATATGCTGTTCCAAAGGTTACAATAGTTTTGAAACGTTTCAAAATATGAAAAGACACTTCTTCTCAAATTTAAAAAAGTGACGGCGACATATAAAAACTTGTATGTCGACATATGCTAGGTTTTCAAATTTTAAATCATGTTTTAAAGTATTTAAATCTATATATATATATATATATATTCTGAAAATTCCTGAATCAAAACTAGTTGTTTAAAATATAATTCCCTAAGTATAAACACATATAAACTATTATTTAAACATATAATATAAAAACTATATATATATATGATATAAAACTATATAATTATAAATATATATAATATAATTGTTTAACTTTATAATATATGTATAAAAACTATATAAGAAACTTATATATTTGAAATCATAAGTAAAAACCTTTAGATGTCTTAAAATCATTTTGAAAAGAGTTTGAACTTGAAATAAATTAAAAAAATATAATTTGAAAACATTATTTTGAGAGTGTTAACCAGAGTTTTACATACTATCTAGACTCTAGTACTTTGATAATCTTGAAATCTTGATGTCTTAATACTCATGAATGTTGAATCTTCTTTGAAATCTTGAATCTCTAAAACTCTTAACTGTACAGTCTTCATATTTACTTCCTGCATATAAATCCTATATATACATATATATATATATATATGTATTGTGGATAAAGATGTTAGTATATATTTTATAATCAATAATTTTAACAAGGTTGTTGTCATCAAAATTCCATTCTCCAACAATATCCCCCTTTTTGATGATGACAACCTTGGTTTATAAAATATTCATACCTAATATTATCTGTTGATCTAGTTCCTTGATTACTCCCCCTTTCACTATGAATTCCTTCTAACTCACCCTTAAACTATGCCTTTGTTAACTATACCCTATTTTATAATTTTTCCCCCTTTGTCATCAACAAAAATTGAAGTAAACTATCCCCCTAAATCTAAGCTATAAATGATCCTAATGACTTATTCTAGATATATAACTTCATAAGACTAGAATACTAAATCTAAAGTTTTATAACTTCCCCTAAATTAATGACTTATGTAATTCTGTTAAATATAAACAATAGTATAAATAAGTAACTCAAACAATATTTCCAAATAATTTAATAAATATTTACAAGCAATCATTGTTTATATCAAACCAGTCAAATCAAATTCAACCAAATTAAACAATATTTACAAATTTTCAAAGACATACCAAACAAAGCATATCAAATCAATCAAATTCATACATCCCTTGGAAATCTACCCATCCATCTCCACTAAAGATTAGATCCCTTTTGGTGACTTCCCAGTCTTCGTTGCCTTTGTGATAGGTGCTCCAGTGATGTTATTATCTTTATCTCTGGAAAGAGAAGAGATCATCCAACGAATGGCATCAAAGTGTTTTTCTTGTTGTTTAATCATCTTTATCTGACTTAATTCTAGATGACGCTGGTTAAAAGAATTATATATAGGATATTATTGAATGAATTGAGAGTTTCTTCAAGATTTTCACTTAGATTGTGAATAGGATTGGCCATTATTTGATTATTCAGAAAAGGAGTGATTAGAGAAGAAAGAGAGAAACAAAAATAAGTTTTTCTGGAAGAAAAAGGTATTTATAGGATCTGGAATTCATTTACAAATGAATAGACATAAGTTAGTTATTTAAAAATTCAAATTCGAACCAATTTGAATTTCTAACAGTTATATGTTGACATATCAAAATTTACATGTCGATATACCCGTATGTTTTATTGGGTATTTTGAATTTCTACATAATTTTGAGTTTTTTCTTACTATTACTTAGTTTTAATTTTTTATGGATCTTTAAAGATTATTTTGACAGGAAACAATATCATTCATTTCTACTAATCGGTTACAATCAAATGATACATGAAATTCAAGACTAGAAATACAAAATATGAAATACGAAAGGAAATACAAGCTACTACGAAAAGATAACACAAAATAATAAACTTAAATCGCAATGGATAAGGATAAGGAAGATGATAATCCAAGTTCTCTTCCTATTTTTCCGAAACACTTGTTCATTTTAGAAGACATTTGACTGAGTGTCTTCTTGATCTTCTTTTGATACTTGGCTAACTTGACTTGGTTTTGGAGAATTAACTCTTTGGATATGGCTCTGGTAGTGGTTGGATATTCTATATGTGACACCCCACGTCCATTAATGTCACTCTTTATCAGAATGCATTAAGTTCCGTGAAGCGTTATAGGTAAACAGAAACAGGATACCACAAGATGTATATAAAATAGCAGCGGAAATTTAAAACATCATTATTTAGCAGAAAAACATCACAGTCTCAAAACCAGTTACAACATCAAGCTAAAATACTGAAACCAAGTACATGAAACTAAAACATATGTCTTGCACTAAAAGCCATCATAGTATAGAAATGTAAAATCATAATCCCCAATAATAGCCATAACAAAGTAGACAAGTAGTCGAAGCGATACATTAAAGAAGATCAAAATCCAAGCAGAAACAAAAGAGAGAGTCCTAATCTAGCCTGAGCGTTCCCACCCCCAGAACCTGGGGGGAAAAGGAAGAGAGAGAAAAGGAAATAAAAAGGGTTAGACATAAAGTCTAGCAAGTCAAGTGAATTTAGCATATAGAAGTAAAATATCATGATAAGCATAGAAACTGGATGAGAGATAACAGTATTGTATGACAGATATAAATAGGCTGAATAGAATAAGCAGAATAAATAGAGTAGACTAGGCTTCTAAAATACTTTTCTCTGCACCAATACTAGTATAACAGATATGTGACAGAATCAGGTATCCCCTAATTACTTAACAGAAACAGAATGATCCCCACAAAAATATAATGGTAGGATTAGGTGTAAACTAGTAATGGGTTTTACCCAAATAGAAATAATAGGCACCTCAACAGAAATAACGGGTGTTACCCCAAACAGAAATAACAGGTACCCCAATAGAAACAGACATGACTAGATGTACCCTATTTACTACCTCCAAGCGATCGGCTCCCCAACTTGTAAATACCATATGTCGGCCCCCATAGTAGGGTGTATTACTTCCTAAAGTGGCAACCTACAAAAGGACACAGACCTATTTAATGGTGCTCCAACGGCTTATTTTCGCTACTGACCGGACTCATGCACGCACATAACTCCGTTGGAACGCGCCTATATACACCCCCTTTTCAAATGAACCTCTTATAATCAGTTCAGTATGCGTTCCCTGACCCCTATCTAGTGCAGGGTCCCCGTTTAATACCAGAATTGGTTACTAACTAATATGGGTCCCACACAGTAGATGACACAAGTCAAACCCCTAAACTTGTGTCCCTCAATTAACTAGGTTTTTAAACAGGTTAAGCCTACAGATTAACGGATTCGCCTACCCCCCCAGATTAATAGGTTAAATTTCACAGGTTAACATGTTTATTTAACCCTAACAGATTAAGTAGGTTTACTTAACCCCAACATATTAAATAGGTTTACTTAACCTCAACAGATGAAACAATTTTCACAGGTTATATACAGTTTCATTAACATGTTCCGCTTAATCTTTAAATCAAGCCTACAGATTTATATTCCCCTAAATCCCAGTCATAATTCACAGTATAAGATATTCCCCTAAATTTTAGTCATATTTCACAGTATAGGTTATGCCCCAAATTTCGGTCATGATTCATAGTACAAGATATGCCCCCCAATTTAGCATTCCCAATTTATCCCAATTTCGTTCGTATGCATATTTCAGCGATATTGGCCTAGGCTCGAAGGTAGCCTAGACGATAAAGATAAAAAAGGGAATAAGAAAGGAAGAAGAACAGAATTAGGCATATATAGTAGAAATAGGCAAATAATAACAGGAATAGGCATATAAGAACTGAACAGCAAAATAGGTGTATAGAAATTCACATGTAGTTATAACAGATTTGTTTGGGTATGAATCAGTTTCTTAACGGGCATAGGTTCAGATTCAGATTTATAAACTTGTCAGGGTTACTGTTAAAATTTTATATATAAAAGTAACATGAACTCACAGAGATCAGATTGATGTACAAGAAACGTTTCTGAAGTATATATAGGCTGATGTTTGAAGAAGATAGTCTGATTCAATCCAAGCTGGGGCAACATCTCATTGTCTCCATTGTTTTAGGTGTAGAAAAATAATAGAGATGTTGTCCTTTGTATAGCTTATCCTCAATGAACCCAACCAACAAACAAGTACAGATTCAAAAAAATGCACCAGGCCAGATCTCAGTTGGGTCGACCAAACCCCACCTGGGTCGACCTACTTGCCTTTGGGTGACCTGTAGGTCGACCCAGACTAGGTATGGGTCGACCCTTAACGGGTCGATTTCCTGCCTGCGCTCGCCTCTTTTTTCCGCTTCGTATTTTGAACTGATTTGAATTCCGATTTTGAATTATATATATATATATATATATATATATATAATTTCGAGACGAACGCAATGGTACAGTCCGTTTTACTTAATTCCCAATATTTAATTAAGTATTCTTTAGTTTATTGTCAATAATGTTCTTTAGAATTACGGGGTGTTACATTCTCCCCTACTTAAAGGATTTCATCCCCGAAATCTCCAAGTTAAGAAGAATGTGTACCACATCCACCTACAATCATCTACGCATCCATCATCTACAGGCATCCATTATCCTTAAGAGATTTTTAATGCTTGTATGAACATATGCAAAGGTGTGTGTATATGTCTCTATACTGATGCGAAAAATCAGGCAGTCGACCTCCGTAATGCAATGTATGTTAGTGCCATGAATCCAAGATATATGCACATAGTCCTAGTATATCATGTAAACGCTATATGTGTGCACAATTATCCATCCAAATGCAACATCCATAAGATGATACATCCACTTCCATCCATTAAAAAGAAAAATGCACACACATCCATATGCAATATGAGAGTGCATTGAGCCGATCTAGTGCCTAGCGTGTGTATATGCATCCACGAGCAAATACTTGCATCCATTTGCATTCATCAAACATAACATGTCTCAAACACATGTTTACATCCATTGATTTTCTACTTAAAGGTCAAAGATTCGATTAATAGGATATACTCAAATGACAGAAGAAAGTACGAATAAAAGATTGAAAAAGAAGTAGTTAAGAACATACCCTTCAAAATAAAAGGGTACGAAGCATGAATTTTGTCCTCAGTCTCCCAAATTGCATCCTTGCTGCATTTTCCCCATCGTACTTTCATCAACTTGACCTCTCTGTTGTGTAGTTTCTTAACCTTTGATCCAAGTATACAGGTAGGAACTCGTCTAACAATCACCTCTCTTTCTACCTCTACTTCTTCAAGCATGCTCAGCTCAACAACCTCTGTTGTATCGTGCAGACATTTTCGCAAATGAGAAACGTGGAAAACATCATGAACACCTGCCAATCTTTCTGGTAGTCTCACCCTATAGGCCATTTGACATATCCTTTCCATTATGAGAAATGGCCTTACAAACCTTGGCACCAATTTCCCGGCAGATCCAAAGCAAATCGTATTCCTCAAAGGTGATACTTTGATGAAAACCATGTCTCCCATCTCAAACTCAATATCAGTCCTTCTCTTATCTGCGTAGGATTTCTTCTTGTCCTGAGCTATCTTCATGCTTCTGTGGATAAGATCAATCTTTTCTGAAGTCTCTCTAATCATTCAGGTCCAAGTAGAAGTCTATATGTAGACTCCCACCAACAAGTTGGTGATCTGCAAGGTCGTCCGTATAGTGCCTCGAAGGGTGCCATACCTATACTAGCCTGATAACTGTTGTTGTAGGCGAACTCAACCAATGGAAAATGCTCCTCCCAAGTCAAATATCCTCAAGAACTCTATTCAAGAACTTTATTCATAGTACTAGTGAAGATGGGGTCACGATTACTCACTATGCTAGAAGGTACTCCATGTAGACGGACTATCTCACAAAGATAAACTGATGCGAACCATGATGTCGTTCTCTTAATTTTAACATGAATGAAATGAGCGCTCTTAGTCAGCCTGTCTACAATAACCCAAATACTGGTGTTGCCTTTCCTCGATCTAGGCAAACCATCGATGAAATCCATAGAGACGCTCTCCCACTTCCACTATGGGACCTCCAAAGGATGAAGCAAATTGTCAGGATTTTCTGTTCAGCTTTAACTCGCTGGCAAACTAAACATCGAGAGACAAACTCTGCTACATCTTTCTTCATCCCAACCCAAAAGAAAACCCTCTTCATATCTCTATACATCTTATTGCCACCCGGATGGATAGTCATCCTAGAATGATGGGCTTCCTCAGGGACTGTCTTCAACAGATTTCCAACTCGGGGAACACAAAGCCTCCTATCCCTTCGTTGCCACCCTCTCTCATATGTGGAATATCTACTAAGGTAACTAGAAGTCTCCTCTCTACTGAGCCTATCCAAGATGTCTGCTATCTTTGGGTCCTCTCACTGTGAAGATCCTATATGATCCATAAGAGTAGGTTGCACCTCTAAGGATGCCAACAAACCAGGTGTAAGATCCGTAGATAGCCTAAAATCGAAGGTCAATATATACTCCAAACTCCGTCTCTCTACGAATAGAGGACTCAAAGTCATCATCTTCCCACTCAACGTGTCCGCCACTACATTACCCATGCCAGGTGTATAATTAATCTCAAAATCATAAGACGCTTGGAACACCATCCATCTCTGCTGTCTCAAATTGAGATCCTTCTGCGAGAACAAATACTTGAGAGATTTATGGTCTGCGTATAACTCAAACCTCTGTCCAAGTAGATAATGTGGCTAACTCTTATCAGAATGTGGCACCCCACGTCCGTTATATACTTTTTGAAAATACTTTCTCTTTGAAAATACTTTCTTTTTGAAACTTTTTGAAAACAATTTTCAAAACCTTTTAGCCGATCTTGTAACCTTCAGCTCTAATACCAAATGTGGCACCCCACGTCCGTTAATATACTTTTTATCAGAATGCATTAAGTTCCGTGAAGCACTATAGGTAAACAGAAATAGGATATCATAAGATATACATAAAATGGCAGCGGAAATTTAAAACTTCATTATTTAGCGTAAAAACATCATAGTCTCAAAATCAGTTACAACATCAAGCTAAAATACTGAAACCAAGTACATGAAACCAAAACATCTGTCTTGCGCTAACAGCCATCAAAGTACAGAAATATAAATTCATAATTCCCAATAATAGCCACAACAAAGTAGACAAGTAGTCGAAGCGATACATCAAAGTAGATCCAAATCCAAGCAGAAATAGAAGAGAGATTCCTAATCAAGCCTGAGCTTTAGCACCATGAGAACCTGGGGGGAAAGGAAGAGAGAGAAAAGAAAAAAAAGTGTTAGACATAAAGTCTGGTGAGTGCAGTGACTTTTAGCATAGAAAGAAGTAAAAGTATCATGATGGGCATATAAATTGGATGAGAGATAACAGTATCATATGGCAGATATAAACAGGCCGAACAGAATAAACAGAGTAGACTTGGCTTCTCAAATACTTTTCTCTACACCAATACTAGTATAATAAATATGTGACGGAATTAGGTATCCCCTAATTACTTAACAGAAATGGAATGATCCCCACAGAAATATAATGGTAGGATTAGGTGTACTCTAGTAACGGGTTTTACCCAAACAGAAATAACAGGCACCTCAACAGAAGTAACGAGTGTTACCCAAAACAGAAATAACAGGTACCCCAATAGAAACGGACATGACTAGATGTACCCTGATTACTACCCCAAGTGATCGGCTCCATAACTTGCAAATACCATGTATTGGCCCCACAGTAAGGTGTATTACTTCCTAAAGTGGCAACCTACAGAAGGACACAGACCTATTTAGTGATGCTACAACGACTTATTTTCCCCTACTGACAAGACTCATGCACGCACATGACTCTGTTGGAACGCTCACGTATGGACCCCTTTTTAGATGAACCTCTTATAATCAGTTCAGTATGCGTGCCCTGACCCCTACCTAGTGCGAGGTCCCCGTTTAATACCAGAATGGGTTACTAACTAATATGGGTCCCACGCAGCAGATGGCATAAGTCAAACCACTAAACTTGTGTCCCTCAATTAACTAGAATTTTTAACAGGTTAAACCTACAAATTAACAGATTCACCAAACCCCCATAGATTATAAGGTTAAGTTTCACAGGTTAACAGGTTTATTTTACCCTAACAGGTTAAACAAGTATACTTGACCCCCAACAGATTAAACAGGTTTACTTAACCTCAACAGATTAAACTGGTTTACTTAACCCCAATAGATTAAACAATTTTCACAGGTTACTTACAGTTTCATTAACATGTTTCGCTTAATCTTTAAATAAAGCATACAGATCTACATTCCCCCAAATCCAAGTATTAATTCACAGTATAAGATATGCCTTAAAATTTTAGTCATATTTCACGGTATAGGTTGTGCTCTAAATTCCGGTCATGATTCATAGTACAAGAGATTCCCCCAATTTATCATTCTCAATCATTCCCAATTTATCCCAATTTCGTTCGTACGCATATTTCAGCGATATTGGCCTAAGCTCGAAGGTAGCCTAGGCTATAAAAAAAAGAAAATAATAGAGGAAGAAGAACAGAAATAGGCATATATAGTAGAAATACAGGAATAGGCGTATAAGAACTTAACAACAGAATAGGTGCACAGAAATTCAATTGTTGTTATAATAGAACTGTTTAGGTATGAAACAGTTTCTTAACAGGCATGGGTCCAAATTCAGATTTATAAATATGTCAGGGTTACTGTTAAATTTTTATATCTAAAATTAACATGAACTCACAGAGATCGGATCGATGTACTAGAAACGTTTCTGATGTATGTATAGGCTGATGTTTGAAGAAGATAGTCTGATTCAATCCAAGCTGGGGCAGCATCTCATTGTCTCCATTGTTTTAGGTGTAGAAAAACAATAGAAATGTTGTCCTTTATATAGCTTATCCTCAACGAACCCAGCCAACGAACACGTCCAGATTCAGAAAAATGCACCTAGCCATATCTCGTTTGGGTCGACCCACCCCCACCTGTGTCGACCCACTCGCTCTTGAGTTGACCCGTAGGTCGACCCAGACCAGATATGGGTTGACCCTTAACGGGTCGATTTCCCGCCTGCGCCCACCCCTTTTCCCGCTTCGTATTCTGAACTGATTTGAATTCCGGTTTTGAATTATATATATAAGTCTCTTATGCGTATACAAACTTCTAAGCTTTATATCTTCCTCATATGATATACGTTTTATGCAAACTTGGAGTCTATCTTCACCATAATTCCGAGACGAACGCAATGACACATTCCATTTTACTTAGTTCCGAATATTTAATTAAGTATTCTTTAGCTTATTGTTAATAATATTCTTTAAAATTACGGGGTGTTACACTATACTTTCCATAGAGGATTCCTACTCTTCTTCATTGTTTTCCATTAGATTTTCTTCTTGTTCCATTCAAGCTTGTTTTTCGGCAAATGTTTCATAAGGTTTAAAAATGGTTGGAATTTGCATAAGGTTTATATTTCCCAAGTTAAAAACCTTTCTTGACACAAATTCCTCTCTTTTGAGATCCACTCCAAAATATATAAAGATACGGATAAGATAAACTCCATGGTAGAGAGTATTTTCTCGAGTGGACATTTATTTGGGTTTAAACTCTTTTGAAATCACATCGGCCCAATTAATATCATAAGTGCCAAAGATGGCAAAAAGAGCTTTTTGGACCTTGAGGGTAGGGTTATTAAACTTTCTGGAACGTACAGTGAGAGTATGTTGAAGAAGAAGGTTGAAAATTCTGGCTTTTGGATGGAAAAAGCGATTTTTAAGATCCATATGTTCATCGCTTTCAAAAATGTGATGAAACATTTCCAAATCATGTTCATCAATTTCAAAATTCGAAAAATCTGAACTCATTTTCTTGCAATTTAAAATGGTTCCCAAAATATCACAATCCAAAATAATTTGAGTGCCTACTACTCAAAACTTGATTTTCATTTCCATTATAAAAATCGAGACTTAAATTTGCATACAACATTTTGACGAGATTCGAGTAACATACTTTACCAGTATCCTAAGAATCAATCAAATTTAAAACTTCATTTTTTTGAAAAGAGAACGAAGATCATAAGAAGGAAAATCTTCAAAGATAGCAAAAGTTCCCGTATTGACTTTTCCATTAGCAACATAGTCAATATATGTTTGGATAACTTCCGGATCATTGTAGAGATGACCTTTGAGAGTTTTGGTTAATCTCATAGTCTTTGGTGTACTTGAGGAAGCTATTAGAGATAATTTTTGAAGAGAATAGTATGAAGAAAGTAGTTTTTGAATTTTGAATGAGAGGTAGAGAGAATAGAATTGAACAGATGATTAAATAGAGAGAAAATGGACAAATCTTTCTGAGTAGGACACCTTTTCTGACCTTGAGAGTTGGTAAAAAGATGGAGGGAAGTTTGAAAGTTTAAACTTTTGAAATTCAAATTTTGAATTTCAGTTCCTGGTGTATATGTCGACATGTACACTTATTCATGTCGACATACATGTGTGTTTTCAAAGACATGTTGTTTTTTGACTTTGTTTTATTATTTTAATATTCTACATTTTCTGTTTAATTATTTCCTGATATAATATTAGTCTTAAAAAATATTTTAAGATTACTTTTTATTATCATATTTTTTTATTTTCTTAATTTTTAATTTCAAAATACAAATTTCAAATTTAGATTTTTGAATTTAAATTTCAAATTCAAATTTTAGAATTCAAATTTCAAACAAAGCAAGAAAACAAGCATCCATTCAACCATTTCAATCAAAAATTATTAATTAAGGCATACTTGGGTTTTAGATCCATTCCTTTGATATTTTCTACATCCTGAATCGTTGTGAAGCACATATTTGAATTTCCAGTTTCTGGCTCTTCGTCACTTGATGATGAATCCGAGTCATCTAAAGTTACTGCTATGCCCTTTTCCTCTTCTTTGACGAATTGTTGTATGTTTGTTGACTCTGTTTATCAGGATATGGACACATCATTTTTATATGACCTTGGTTTATTGCAATTGTAGCATCTATTTTCATTTCTACATGAACTTCCTTGATTATTATTTTTGAAAATTATTTCTCCTTTTATATCTCTGAAATTTTCTGAAATTCTTTGTCATTAAGGCAACGTAGCGACCCGCCTCATTCCAATCCTCTCTTTTTTCATACCCATCGCATAACATCCGCACCTTATCTTCAACTTGCGACTTTTCCCCCTCACACGCATCTACAGTGAGCCAAACTCCATTAGAACCCACTGCAAGGTTCCATTCCACTCCATGAACTCAATACCATTCTCCGTTTCCAAATTCTTTGCCCCCTACATTCTAGAAATCGAACCCTACCTTAAAGCTTTCCACGACATTACTGTTGTTCCCCCATTTCAGCGCTGCGCCTTACTGCATCTTCATAGATTAGAGATATCACTCCCATGAATCTAAAGAAACTTGTTTTATGAATTTTAATAGGACGTGGAGTTTGGTTATTAATTTAGAAGACGAGACATTTTTTTGTTTGCTGTAGAAAAAGGAATGGCGGCCTGAAGAAGTAATTAAGGTTTAGGGCTAGTGTGAAATTAGGATGTTATATAGTGGGAGGAAAATATTTTTTATTTGATTATTGTATTTATTTTAGTAGATCATTATTTACGTACATCGTTTAAAAATTCGTATGATCACATACGAATCCTGTTTTCGATGAAAATTGACAGACAACTATAATTTGACATTACAGACCAAACGAAACTTATTTCGTTGAATTCCGAATCTGTTTGCTCCAATAGCGTATTTTTAAAGTCAAAATATTAACTGTTTCACATATAAATTGCTCACGGTCACATAATAGTTCTGAATGGAGTGAAATTCGAAATCTAGCAATAATTTAATATTCCGGATCTAACAAGATTGGTTTTGTCCAAAACGGAGATCGTTTGCAAAATGTCCATTTTTAAGGGCTTATGTAATATCGATAAAATATTAATAATTTCAAAAACAGTTTAAATAAATAATAATAATAAATTAATATTATCATATATATCCAAATAAAATATCATATAGCTGTAAAATAAACATACTTGAGTTTATAACTCGATATTACAATTTTCTAATCAAACGGTACTCATTTTATATGAAAATCCTTTTATTTATATTTAATAAATCATTATATTTTATAAACGATTCCATAGCAACTATTTGAAATTTTAATTAGGGCATAACTTATAATTCATGACAAAAAATCTCAAATTTTCATATTCGTTAGTAAATATAATTAAATGGGTCCTAACGTTTCTTGTTTTACATAAATCTGACTTATTTTGAATTCTATACATTCAATTAAAGTTCAAAAATAAATATCTCAGACTACCATAACATTACAAGTTCTTTTTAATTAAATTTTAAATTTATACGTTCAAACTTCGTTTTAAAATAAATTCTAAGTTGTTTATTCGCAAAATAAATCATTTAAAATATTTAATTTCCATTTGAATTAATAAAAATAAAGTTTAAATTGGTTCCAAAATTCGAGGTTGTTACATTCTCCTCCACTTAAAACTTTTTATCCCCGAAAAGGAGGATGGAACTGATGGTCGTTTACTTAACCAATCAACCTTCATCCTGACTCAAGTTCTTCAACTTTTCAGTTTCTAAGAACATTCCAATTTCTTGAAATTTGGCGAACACCTTAAATTTTCGAAAAAATTCGCCATAAGCTCCTTTGTACGAGTTGATCGGTACAACTACGACTCGCCTCTCTAGGCCCTCATCAACCAAAAAGAAAATCAAAAAGTCAAGTGGCTTGTCAATCAGTTCATAAAATCGTCAAACCCAATCAATACAATAAATATGCACCAATTCATAGGGCATGCAATTTTATTCTTCTTCTTAACTCCTATGCAATAACCAGGTCCAACGTATAGAGCTAGACAGCGAGTCAGCATTCGTCCAACTATTTACGTCCATGATCCCTCGCCCCGGTCTCTAGATGATAGGATTCCTTTCCCTTTTATTTTAAACTCTCACCACATATCAATTCCAACAAATTTTCAAATTAGTTCAACACTATATTTGATTTGGCTCAATTTATCTTCTATTCTCATATTGGTTTTATTATTCCAATCTTATTTAATTATACTTAAGTTAGATTTTAATTTGTTTGATTTACTTTTAGCTTTTCAATCAGTTTAACTAATATTAGTTAAATTTAAATCTCAAATCATTTACGAATACTTATTTAAATTGGTTTAAGTATATTTCGACGTTTCAATTAGAACTTTCGAAACTCGAAAATAAACACTGAAGATGTCGCGACAATCACCAGAATCATCCTCAAGCGACTAGAATGTGATTCTATGTCAATCCATTATATTTGAGATTTTGGATATACGTTTGCGATACGTATATGCAAAATCTTCTTATACTCGATTGTCCAACCTCGACGTCAAAATAAACACTCAAACTCTTATTACAAAATAATCCGCAGGGGTGGGGGGAGGAGGTATCCATGTATAATCATTCAAATTCCAAAACATTTTTATTTATATGCAAATTCATTTTCTTCTATATATAAAATACTCTTCCAACTCATTCTAGAGCATTACTAACCCCGTCTCTGATGAGCCACTCATCCTAGGATACAACTGATCCCATCTCTAATGAGTTATTTTTATAGGATATTGCTAATCCTATCTCTGATGAATTCTTTCATCCCATTCTAATATGTTGTAATCCCTAAGATTTTTGAACCAAAGCTCCGATACACCCGTAGCGACCCGCCTAATTCCAATCCTCTCTTTTTTCATACCCATCGCATACCATCTGCACCTCGTCTTCAACCTGCGACTTCTGCCCCTCACACGCGGCTACAGTAGAACTCACATCGAGTTTTGGAGCCGAACTCCACTAGAATCCGCTGTAAGGTGCCAATCCACTCCACGAACTCAATAGCATTCTCCGTGTCCCAATTCATTGCCTCCTTCATTTTAGAAATCGAACCCTACCTCAAAGCTTTACACGACATTACTGTCTTTCCCCCTTTTTAGCGCCGAGCCTTACCGCATCTTCATAGATTGGAGACATCACTCCCATGAATCTAAAGAAACTTTTTTTATGAATTTTAGTGGAGTGTGGAGTTTGGTTTTTATTTTAGAAGAGGAGACATTTTTTACGTTTTCTTTAGAAAAAGGAACGGTGGCCTGAAGAAGTAATTTAGGTTTAGGGTTAGTGTGAAATTAGGATGTTATATAGTGGGAGGATTTTTTATATTTGATTATTGTATTTATTTTATTCGATCGTTATTTACGTACGTCGTTTAAAAATACTTATGATCACATATGAATCCTCTTTTCGATGAAAATTGACAGACAGTTATATTTTGATATTATGAACCCAATGAAACTTTTTCCGTCGAATTCTGAGTCAGTTCGTTCCAGTAGCGTATTTTAAAGTCAAAATACTGATTATTTCACATTTAAATTATGCACGGTCATATACTAGCTTCGAATGGCGCGAAACTCGAAATCTAGTAATAATTAAATATTCCGGATCCAACAAAATTTGTCTCATAAAAAACGGAGGTCGTGTGCAAAATGTCCATTTTTAAGGGATTATGTAATATTGATAAAATATTAATAATTTCAAAAATAGTTTAAATAATAAATAGTAATAATAAATTAATATTATCATATATATCCAAATAAAATATCATATCATTGTAAAATAAACATACTTGAGTTTATAACTCAATACTACAATTTTCTAGCCAAACGGTACTCAATTTATATGAAAATCCTTTTATTTATATTTAATAAATCATTATATTTTATAAACGATTCCATAGAGACTATTTGAAATTTTAAATTGGACATAACTCATAATTCATAAAATGAAATCTCAATTTTTCATATTTGTTAGAAAGATATAATTAAATAGATCCTAACATTTCTTGTTTTACAGAAATCCAACTTATTTTAAATTCTATACATTCATTTTAAGTTCAAAACTAAATTTCTCGAACTACTACAACGTTACGAGTTCATTTTAATTAAATTTTAAATTTATACATTCAAACTTTGTTTTAAAGTAAATTCTAAGTCGTTTATTCCCAAAATAAATCGTTTAAAATATTTAATTTCCATTATAATCAATTAAAATAAATTTTAAATATTAGTTCCAAAATTCAGGGTTGTTACAGGTAATTTCTTCATCATCTTCACTGCTTGAATCATAACAGTGTTGTTGCTTTAAATGTTATAGATTTCTTTTTTGATAGCTTATTTTCCATTCTTTTTTGTAAATGTACTTCGAACGACATCAAATTTCCTATTAACTCCTCAATTATCATTTCGCTAATATTATTGGCCTCTTCAATTGCCAGTGTTTTCTGATCCCATTCTAGAGTTAGGAATTAAGGATTTTTCTGACTTGGTCCTCTTTAGAATAAGTTTTTCCAAAAGCCATTAATGAATTCATGATTTCCTGGAACCTGTAGTACATATCAGTGACAGATTCATTCTGATTTATTTTAAATAACCCAAATTGATTAGTTAGCATTGATATCTTTGTCTGTTTAACTTTATTCTTTCCTACATGAGTAACTTGCAAGGTTTTCCGTATATCATGAGCAGATTTACAAACTGACATTCTATTAAATTCATTTCTATCTAATGAACAGAATAGCATATTCATATACTTAGAATTACTCTATGCAACAGCCTTTTGTTCGTTAGTCCATTGTGCAAAATTAGTAGTGGGTTCAGCATATTCAGTTTATGTGATATTCCAAGTGTGTAATCCTATAGATTGCAAATATATTTTTATCCTACATGCCCAATATGAATAATTACTATCATTAAATAGCGATGGTCTAACAGTGGACCGACCCTCTACAAATGAACTATTACTACTAGCAATTCCAATGTTAGTTGCCATTTAATATTTCCAAAATTCAGATGATGAAATTTTGAAAACCTATGCTCTGATACCAATTGTTAGGGATGTGAATCATAGATCTTAAGGCAAAACTAACACTAAAGGGGGTGAATAGTGTTTTAAAAAGATTATGGAAAACATAAAAAAATTACGCTTACTCAAACAACTATATGATTCACAGAATGAATATCACAACATAAATAATCACATATGCAAATATAAACAGAATAAAATGTAGAAAAGGATAGAACAAACCAGATTTTATACTAGTTCGGATTACTCCTACGTCCAGTCCCACACAACGCTGGATTGCACAAAGTTTTATTAATATCATAATCCAATTATAATCCCATTGATTTCACGACTACAAGGTTAATACCGATTCAACACCATTGACTTCACGACCATAAGGTTAACACCGATTCAACACCTTCATTTCATGGCTGCAAGGTTAACACCACTCTCTTTCCTTAATTTACGGACTACAAGGAAAAGATTGGTTATAAGTGTATTTGATATCACTTATAACTCTTGAACTCTTTAAGTGTATTTGATAGAGATTGAGAATAGAAAGAGAATGATATAATTTGTATTGAAAATGGTAGAGTATAAGTGTAGAAATCAAGAATTTAAAGTAGAATATTGGTGGTAAGAGAAAGGATGAAGCAGCAGAAGATTAGTTAGTTTAAGTTTCGAAAATGAGGTATTTATATAGTGTTCCAAAGGTCACAACAGTTCTGAAACGTTTCAAAATATGAAAAGACACTTCCTTTCAAATTTAAAAAAGTGACGGCTATATGTCAAAATGTAAAAACTTGTTTGCTGACATATGCTAGGTTTTCAAATTTTAAATCATGTTAAACTATTTAAATCAATATATATATTTATATATATTCTGAAAATTCCTGAATCGAAACTAGTTGTTTAAAATATAATTTCCTAGGTGTAAAAACATATAAATTATTATTTAAACATATAATATTAAAACCATATATATATTATATAAACCTATATAATTATAAACATATATAATATAATTGTTTAGCTTTATAATATATATATATAAAAAAACTATATAATAAACTTATATATTTGAAATCGTAAGTAAAAATAAAACCTTTAGATGTCTTAAAATCATTTTGAAAAGAGTTTGAAATAATTTGAAATCAATTTAAAAAAGATAATTTTAAACAGAATTTTGAGAGTGCTAACTAGAGTTTTACATTGTAACGATCCAGAATTTTTAACCAATTTAAAATTGGAATTTTTATTACTTAATTTGAATTTAAATTTGAATTTGACATACATATATATGGTTTAGAGTATTTAATAATTTTTGATAAGTTATATGGTAGATTTTACTTGAATTATAAATGAGAATGATTATTAATAACTTTGGATTTATTGATACTATTTTTCGTTTGATCGGATTTGTCAAACCATAACATGAATTAGTAGCGTTAGAACTAAGTGTTGTCCTTAGTTTTCATAGCATTTTAAAGGAAATGCTACCAAAATATCACTTTCCCTCTTTAAAACAAGTGTAAGGACACTTGTATTTTTGCATGCCTCCTTTCATGCATGGTTTCCACCTGTCCCCTTATGTGTATTTACCTCCTTACTCCTCCTTTCCTATATAAGGAGCTCTTTGCTTCACTTTTTATCATCCATTTTCATTTTTTCTATCTTCCTCCTTCTTCTTAAGCTTATGGCCATGGTTTCAATGGTATAAGTCTTCTTCTTTTCCACCACCACCTTGCCGAAGTTCGTCATCCTCCTCCTCCTTCACTTATAATATATAGAGAGAGAAAGATTAGTATATATTATATAATATATTTTGGTGAAATACTGTCTGATGGTTCGCTCAACTAGGCTCGCCTACCGTGAAGATTTGGAAAGCTGTTAGGTGAGAACTATATAACCACAATTTATATATTTAATTAGTGGTTAGACTAATTTAAATATAGTGATGAATTATTAGTGGTTAATGATGATTGATGTTTGTTGTGATGGATGATGGATGCATAGTTTAGACCACACACACTATTAAGCGTTAGTGTTATAACGCTTGTGCACAGTTATGATTTATTTAATTATGTTGATGATGGTTGTTATGGATGTTTAAATGGTTGTTGATGTTGTTTTGCACACACTATGACACAACAATTATGGTATCACATTGGTGATCGACAAATCTCCTTCGTAATTAGAAGCAATATCATTATTGAATTTGAAGGTTAATAATTTGGAAAGACCATATGTATGAATTCATATGTATTGATAAAATCCTTAAATAAATAAATAAATACCGAAACATTCTAGGATGACAGTGAGGATAGTGTCTAGGCTTGGGTTTGAAAATAAAGTTTCATGCTCTCCCTGGCTATCCCTAACTGATCCGACGAATGGGATGGTTAATTTGAAGTTATTTGAATTTAGAAATGAATTGGAATTTGATTTATTAAGTAAAAAAAAAGTTGAATTTTAGATCCAAAATAATTTGGAAAGTAAATTTAAATGATTTTAAAAGGGTTATATAAGGATATAATGGTTTTCTAAGATATTTTGAAGTAACGTAGAATAATGGTTATTATGGTCAAAATAGAGCTTGTCGCATAACAGCAATTTACGTATTTTAGATGCAAACTTTAAACGCTTATAACTTTTGCAATCTAAATTGCATTTCCATAAAATGAAAAACGTTTGATTTCCATTAACAAGAACTTTGAAATGAGTGAAAGCAGATTTTAAATTCGAGTTATAATTTTCAAGTCATGTTTGAAACCGTTTTGGAAAAGGTCGATGTAAGAACTATTATTGATCATAACTATAAACAGCTATTTTAAAATGTTTTAAAAATGTGGAAAAAATTTGTAAAATCATTACAAACTATGAAAAGGTGTTTTGAACTGTAAAGATTAAGTTTTGGCTAAGATAAATGATATTTTGATCAAAATAGTTAAGATAACTATTTTGTAACACTTTTGAAATGCTATTGTAACGCTTCCTTCGAAAACAATCTATTTTGAAGTTTTAAACCATAAACTATTTTCCAAACTATAAGTAATGATTTGTGGAATGCTTTCAAAGTTTTAAAAGTATTAGAAATATTTTATACGGAATTTAAATTGATATAAATGCGATTTTCAATTTTAAATAATTGGATACGGTTGGAGATAAATCTTCGGATGTTTGATACTAATTCGGTAGATGACGACTCTTATATTTGAGGAATTTAAAAGGTAGTTCACCATTATTTCGTTTATAGTGTGAGTTGGATATTGAGATTAATATTAAGTATAAGTTGAATGTATTTCTATCCAGATCTAATGTCAAAGAGTTGGATAAATCTTTTAAGTAAGATATGGGTTTCCCAATTTGATTAGGATAAGTTGGATAGAAATAATCTTCGGATATTTGATATGAAATTCTTTGGTGTAAACATATACTATTAGAGGAATTTGGAAGATATTATTATTATACCGTTATTCCATTATAGTTTTCGTTGATTATGAGAATTGATATCAAATATTAGTAGATACAATTTCTGTGTAACTTATGTTCGATATCGATTGATTTGGGTTTTGTCGTGAATCATATCTTCAACAATATCATTCTTGAACCCAATGAGAATGAGTTGTGGAAATTCGTATCGTAAATTAGGATTTAATCAAATCTTTGATTTGAGAGAATTAAAAATAAGAAATTGGGAACCATGTATAATCTTTTAGTTAAGACTGAAGAATTGAACATTGGAAAATCGATTTAATTGGAAACTATGGTTGAAATATGGATTAAACGATTTTCAAAGGAAACTGGGTTTTGATAACGAGTTATCAAACGGAAAATTAATTTAAGTCTTTGGGGCTAGATTATATTTGATTTAAGGGATGTGTTTTAAAGAATAAGGGTTAAATATGGATTTTGTTAAAGATAATTTGAGAATGGGTTTAAAGAAATTTAATTTAACAAAATCTAAGATGGAAGGAGATTTGGTTGAAAGCCTGTGTGTTCCGTAATTGAGTTTTAAAAATTATGCTTATTATTTGGGAAGACCGGGATCGGATGTATGTCCAAAAACCATTCCAAGTAATAATACGACGTTGTGGAGCAATTGAAGACATTGAAAACAGTAATAAAGACCGGGACCCTTCATATCGTAAGGACGACTTGCTGAATGTCTCAAATAGGTAGCTCCTATTTGCAGATGGATTTTGTATCAGCTAAGTGGCAAGAAGCCCAAACGTATGTGAAGGAATTTCATATTATAGTTTCGTTCGGACCCAGAACAAACATTTATGGATTATGTGTCTGACATTATAATTGACTGCGTAGCACTGATCTCTATTAAATATATATATATGTTTGGTGGTGGAGAATTTATCCTCTTGCTTAACACCCTTCTCTAAGACGTATGAGCTTAGAGGTTATATATCGATAGAAATCAGTGATGCGTTGTGAATGGACAATGTGGCAAACTTAAGTTATGTGGTGAGCTTTGGATGATCAAAGCATGACTTATTTAAGCGTAGCTTTGTGTATATCGGGACCTCGGCAAGCCTCACACCCCGGTAAATAGCCAAAATAGGAAGAAATGCAGTAGGGTTATGGGGTGTTGTAATAACCCGGAAAATACGAGCCAATTTAAAATTTTTAAATTGATTATTTCAAAGTAATTTGAACCATTGAAATAGAATATTTCAATAAAATAGTGAATTAGAAATAGTGAGTCAGTTTGAAAATTTGAATTCATACTTTGACTGACTGTGCAGGGTGGAAAATATAACGGATTTTAGTGAAACCAAAAATATTTAAATCTGTTAGTCAATACCTTTCTAACGAATCTGAAAAATCAAAGTTTCATAACGGGAATCAAAAGTTATGGCCGAATGAATTTTCAGAAGAGTCGGTATATAGAATATATAGGCCTGGAAAATTGATATTTTGCATACGACCTCGGAATTCGACGAAACCACTTTTGTTGGGTCCGGGATGTCAAACTATTGCTAGGTTTCAAATTTCATAATTTTTGAAGCTAGTATGTGAGCGTGGCAAAAGAAAATGTGTTTGGTTGATTTCTGTTAAATTGGATCGACCAGAAAATGGCCATTTTTCAAACGACCTCAGAATTCGACGAAACTAGTTTTGTTGGGACCGTAGCGTCAAAACATAGCTAGATTTATTTTTTTGGAATTTTTCGAATCAGTTTGTGGCCCTGGCAAATTGAAATGTGCGTTCAGAGTTAAAAATTAAATGTTTTATACTTTAATTTGAAAAATAACTGACTGTAACAGTCGAATTGGCCTACGAAACATATCCCATTGTGTCCGGAATGAGGGTATTTAGCCAGGGGCGACAGTCGTTGGGTTTAAAAAGGAGTTCGTTTAAGAAAACACTATTTAAAAATTTAATATAGTCTCGGCCAATCATATTTTTTCTTTCATAAATTTTAAAAATAAAAAAAAACGCGGAAAACCCCCGACCCCCCCCCAGATCGAACGGCGGCTTCCTTCTCCGCCTTCTCTCCTCCAAATCTCCACATCCGCTCATCAAAACACCAGGGCCCTTTGGAGTTTTTCGTAGAGCTCGAGACGAGCTTCAAATCCATACCAACCTCGCCCAGCATCGTCGAGTATTTCGCCGGATCCGCTCCTCCAAAGTCCAGCCGTTCGGAGGTCGATTCCGCCACCCAGAGGCCGTCGAGTTCAACGCCGTGGGGCCCGCACGTGCGCCTCTCCTCCGCCTACAACCCTGCACTGGCCGATCATCCAACCGCTACACGGTTTGATCAAAAATCGCTGACCTAGTTTTGAAGCTTTCTGAAAGTGCGTTTTTCTTTGATCTGTACACTTTGAAAAATCATATCTTTTTGGTGTGTTGACGAAATTCGATGAAACAGGAAACATCGAGGCCGCAAGGAAGCTCTCTACCCAATTGAAGAAGCTGCGGATTTTTCTGATATCGTATCGATTTTTAGCGCTCAGAAAACCAAGGTGAGAAATCTAAATTAATGTGAAATTCAAAGGAAAATGTCGTGTATAATTTATATAAGCGAAATATAAATTACATACGTGTTGTATACCTCATGTACATGCGTAGTGTAAGCTATATGAGCGAAGTATGAATTTTTACATGCATAGAATAATTGATATATGTGTTGAAATGCAAGTAAAATATATTATATATATATATACTCCCCTCGTCCACAAACCATGGACGATATTTATTGTGATGAATTGGTGAGAAATATTGGGTGAAAAATACGAATGGTTGAATAATTGTTTGTGGTTGATATTGTTTGGTTGTGGTTGAAAAATACCCATTGGTGATTGAAATGAATTGGAAAAATTTGTGGAAATAAAAATAAACATGCCGCCTACGTGCGAATTAGATGCATGAATCCCCATTGTCAAAAACCGCGAGGTTTTAAGGTAGAGCGAGGAGCCGTACTAGGGACGGTGCCGGTTTTAACTACCCTGCCGTTATGCTGCCGAAATTTTGAATAATCTTTGTGTGTTAGAATTATTTTCATATGTTGAAATTATTTTCATGCATAGAAATTAAAGTCATATATGAAACTATGTCCATGTGTGGAAATATTCATGTGTTGAAAAGTGTTGTATGAAAATTAAATTCATTTGTGAATGAATGAAGTGCTTGAACAATAAAAAATCACATTTTTATATATATATGAAGTATCAAAAATATTCGCCTTATATAAATAGTTTCAACAATCAAAATTTCATCTCTCTAATATGAACAACATAAATAAAATGTCCATGTGTGGAAATGCTCATTTGTTGAGAAGTGTGTGTAGTGGAAAAGTTCATGTGTCGAATAAAAAGATTGAACGATAAAAATTACATTTTTATTGAAACTATGAAGTGTTGAAACCATACATTGGTTGAATAAATATTTTAAATGATAAAAATATCATTTTTATCATATGTGTGACATGCTAAAGAGATGCGGACGTTGAAATAAATATTTGTGATAGAAGTATTATTTTTAACATGCATAGGAACTAAATAAAATAGTCATGTGTTGAAATCTATTTTAGTTCGCCAAAATTATCATCTTTTGAAATATGAAGTGTTAAAAATATCCACTTGTTCAAATAAACGTGCATGAGTTGAAATATACATTAACTAGCTAATGATATGATTTTAGCCTATGCATGCGATATTAGAATGAATGGTGTTTTTAGACCAAAGCAAGTCAAATATGAAATTGAATGGAAAATGATAAATGTTAGAAATTGTATATATGTACATGCATATCTATTGAACAGGTTAAAGCAAAAAGGGGCTAGAGAAGAAAAATAGAATTTTGTGCCCGACAAATAGGTACACATTTACCGCTTTGTTTGGGTAATGATTTTATGAGCCTGTTGGCTAGCCGCTTGGCTTTTTCTTTTTCTTTTTGATATGAGACGCCCGTGTGGCTATTTGGGAATTTTCCCAGACCCTCCCGTACAAAGGAGGTTATGGCGAAATTTTCCAAAAATTTAAGGCGTTAGTGAAATAATTGAAGTGGAAACGATATAGGAATTTTTGAATGAGCTATATTTATATAAATATATAAATATAAATAGAATTAAAACGAAACGTGGCCGTGCAGTTCATATTTTGAAACCGTGATTTCAAACGACTAGTGCGGAAGATCCGACCATTGGATTTTCCCGAAACCTCAACCGTTGGGTTCGCCTTGGAAATATCTTTCCAACGGCACCAACTTTGTGAAGATCCGACGGTTGGATTGTCTGGAATGTTTAATTCAAAATTAAGGAAAAACAGCGCCAGAAACGATTATATTTATATATATATATATATAAATATAATTAAATTAAATCGAATAACGACGCTGCAGTTCGTAAATTGAAATCGTAACTTCAAATGGTTAGTGTGGAAGATCTGACCGTCGGATTTTCCCAAAACTGGAACCGTTGGATTCGTTTTGAAAAGACCTTCCTAATGATGTAAAATTTGTGAAGATCCAACGGTTAGATTTTCCTATATGTGTAAAACAAAATTAGTGGAAAGCAGCGCCAGTGCATCGACACGACCTGAAACGTCGTTTAATTAAATATGGTCGTTTTAAACTAAATAAAAATGGCGATATATCGTTATAAAGTGCTATAGACGATACAGAGTGAAAATAAACCAATTTTGTTGTGTTTGCTTGATATGTGATGGTTGAATGTATTTGACATGAAAATTATAACTAAATAACTGAAATGTGAATGTTGAATAGTTCAACCATGTGAATAATTGGTTTGAAAATCTAAATATACGTGGATTATTTGAAAAGGCCGAGTTTATCTCATTTCAAATAATCGATCGATGTTGAGAAGTCGAAGAGTCGAAGACGACTGAAGACCGACGATCTCCACATTGGATGGATGGGCGCTACTGATGCTCGTGATTGGAGTAGCTACCATGAAGGAATTGAAGTAGTAGCCGTCCAAACATATTGTTGATTGTACGGATATGCGAGGAATTGGTGCCTCCGGTTTCGTTCAGACCCAGAACGGACTTGTAAATGGACTGTGTGTCTGACATTGGATTTTGTTTTGTGTTGATCGATCTCTGTTAAATATATATCTGTTTGGCGGCGGAGAATTTATTCTCTTGCTTAACGCCCTTCTCTGAGACGTACGAGCTCAAAGGTTATGTATTGACAGAAATCAGTCGCATGGAGTGGATTGCCTGTGTGGCACGCCTAAGTGGCATATGATCAAGGCTTCTGTTGCAAAGCAAAGTCTTGTGGTTGATGATCAAAGCATGGTCTGTGTGACGTAGCTTTGTGTATAACGTGAATTCGCGAGCCTCACACCTCGGTATGAGTCAAAAACGGGAGAGTGACTGCAGGGAGAGCACGACGTTTCTTTCTAGCTAAGGTGGTGTCAGTGACCTACCAGCCCTGACATTATATATACTTTTCACCTGTGTGGTTGTTGGAATGCGAGGCGCCTCGATATAGGTCTGTAAGGACCGGGAAATGTGTGTTCAGGAATAACTAATCCTCAAAAGTAAGAGAGGACCGGCCCTGAAGATCCAAGGATCATAGTGGGGTCCTGGGACATTTGCTAGAGTGTCTCGAATCGGAGAGGAGCTTGCCCCTTGCCTCGACTCATGAAGGAATCCAATTTCCAATACGAAATATGCGGACGTGATTGTATTACTAGTATGGCGACATAGTGGTATGGGTCATTTATGCCGCCTATGATTGATATTTATGATTGAATTTGCTTTTGAAACATATATGCACTAGTAATAATATCAAACACCTTTGTTTTATTCGTATGAAGCATCTTTGGCCATTATAAGGTAAAAACTCTATCCTCCGGCTTGCGTTGCATTGTGTGATGGGACCTGAGTCTTATAATGGCTTCATTTTATAAAAAGCATTGCGTTGATTTAATCATTTATTTTATTTCATGCACTGGCACTCATTGGAGTAAACCCGTTCCGCGAAAGTGGCGTGGTCCTTTGATTTGCCTTATTATTGTTGTTAATAAGTTGAGTAGATTTCTCATACCAGTCCCATGACTGACTCGTAGTTTGTTTCACCTCGCAAACTCGGGTGCCCTCATTTTCACACGGGCAGCCTAGTTACAGGTTTCTGACGCACCTTTTGGCTCATGGCGCGGCTTGACTACACCGTGCTGACTTGGATTTTCTCCGCCATTATTGTATCTATATTATGATTCCGCCACTGGCGATGTAGACTGATATTCCTTTTGTGTACTCTTTATGTATGATTCCGCCTCTGGCGATGGTGACTGATTATGTATCATTATGCACTGAGTTGTATCCTGTACTGTGCTTCTCTGATGTGATGATATTTATATGATTCCGCTGTCATATGTGTGTAAATTATTCTATTTTCTGTTTATGCTATTATCTGTGATCTGCTAATGATGATTAATGTGTTATATTCCAATGATTATCCTTAACACCGTGTCACGGGGTTTTGGGATCGTCACAGCTGGTATCAGAGCTTTGGTTAACCTTAGTTCTGGAGTCTAACACATTAAACACTTCGTCAAAATAGAATCAGTAGTATTCTAAGGCGAGTCGCTCATTAGAGATAGGACTAGCAAAGTCCTAGAATGAGCTGAGCAGAATAGCAAAAACAATTGATCAGTCCATCGTTATCTTTCCGTAGGAATTTCTGCTTAACTATGCAATAGACTGTTATTTCTGTTAACTGACTTTTTCGTTACTTATACAGAATTTGACAAATGGCTACCAGAGCAGCCGCCGCTAGAGGAGGCCGTGCCGGCCGAGGCCGAGGAAGGGGAGAAATCCCAGCTCAAGAAGGACCTTTGATACAACCTCCGGCAGCTCAATACTTCGAGCTTGACCGTGTAGCTAAGAGATATAAGAACTTAGGAGGCAAGACCTTCTCGGGAACTGGCACCGTAATAGAGGCCCTTGCATGGATCAAAACATGCGAGAAAATTCTTGAAGGCCTAAGGCTAGGAGACGAAGACAAAGCTATTATGGGCGCCTAACTTATGCAGGAACAAGCCGAATTATGGTGGGAATCTCTTACCGCCGGAAACAGAGAAGCTGGAAGAACATGGGATGGATTTAAAGAACTCTTCAAGGAGAAATATGTCCCAGAACAAGCTCTAGAAAGAATGCACGATGACTTCGCCAATCTCCAGCAAGGGGATCTTTCCGTGCAAGATTATCTGAACAAATTTACAATGTTGTCGCCTTATGCTCCAGAACTCGTCGCTACTGCGAAGTCCAAAAATAAGAGGTTTATCTTTGGACTAAGACGACAATATCATGATAGAGCCATGGCCCATGTCAAGCTGGATTTCAATGAGCTAGTGGAAATGACATGCAACTATGAAGACCTGGATCAAAGGCATCTGGATCAGGATCGCGCTAGAAGCCAAGCCGGAAACAAGCGCAAGCCTGCTGTAAATCAGGGCGAGTCAAGCCAAGCAGCATCTTCAAAACCTCAGACTGGCAAGCCGCCAAGAGGAAATTGCTTTAACTGTGGTAAGCCGGGGCACTACTCAAACGTCTGCACAACTCCGAAGAGGCAGAAAACAAATTCTCAAGGCTCGAGCCAAGGCTCTCAGAACCCTCGCTCGTGCTTCAATTGTCGCAAGACCGATCATCTAGTCAAAGACTGTCCTTTGCTGAAGAAAGCTACAATAGCTCATGTCTATGACGGGTCTAGCCCGCCAGCTGCTTCCGACGGAGCAGGTAAACCCGATGTTTTGGGAGGTACCCTTACAATTAAAAATATTCCTGTTTCTGTATTATTTGACACAGGTGCATCGCGTAGTTTTATTGCTAGAAACACAGTGCACAAACTAAAGTTAAAACAGTGAAAACTTAAAGAATCGGTTGAAGTACATAACCCGATAGGGGGTCCTATTACTCTCAATTCCTGTTGTAAAGTGCCAATCTCTTATTCTTCCTACAAGTTTCCTTTCAATTTAATCGTTATGGATTTTCCCGAATTCGATATTATTCTCGGGCTAGATTGGTTAACGAAATATGAAGCCGAAGTGAATTGTGCGGAAAGAATCGTTAAAATTCGAACGAAGCTTGGATATATTACGGTTCCTTGTCATGGTTCGAATCCGAATAGAGAAGAATTTTGGTCAGCATTAGAACTTATTCCCACTTCCATAGAAAAGATTCTGATTGTTAGCAACTATGCGGATGTGTTTGAAGAAGTTGAAAACTTACCTCCGCAAAGAGAAATAGAATTCCGAATTGATCTAATTCCTAATGCCAGACCCGTGGTACATCCAATTCGCAGAATGACTCCGAAAGAAAAAGAAGAATTAGGCGATCAAACTCGTCAACTGTTGTGGAAAGGTCTAATTCGACCGAGTTTTTCTAATTGGGGTGCAGCTGTTGTGTTTGTCCCAAAGTCAGACGGTACTCTTAGATTATGCGTTGATTACCGAGACCTCAACACACAGACGCTTAAAAATAAATATCCATTACCCCGCATTGATGATTTGCTAGACCAATTGAATGGAGCGAAAATATTTTCCCGAATGGACCTAGCTACAGGTTTTCATCAATTGAGAATAGCAGAAGAGTGTGTTCCTTTGACCGCTTTCAGAGGCCCAGACATATTTTATGAATGGTTAGTAATGCTGTTTGGCCTATGCAACGCTCCAGCATACTTTGTCGATCTAATGAATAGAGTGTTCAGGGGAGTTCTGAATAAATTTGTCCTCGTATTCATCGATGATATTTTAATCTACTCCAAATCAAAACCCGAGCATGAAAAACACTTAGAACAAGTATTGGAGATTCTAAGGAAGAACGTCTTCAAAGCCAAATTCTCTAAATGTGTCTTCTGGCAAGAAGAAGTTAAATTTCTTGGCCATGTCGTGTCAGAGAAAGGAATTTCTGTTGACCCAAGCAAAATAACAGCGATTCAAGACTGGAAACAACCCACTACTCCCACAGAAGTTAGAAGTTTTATGGGGTTGGCTAGTTATTATCGAAAGTTCGTTAAGGATTTTTCAAAGATATCCGGTCCATTAACGAAGCTCACAAAGAAACATGAGAAGTTTAAGTGGACTTCCGACTGTGAAGAAGCTTTCCAGGAATTGAAATCGAAGCTGACCACCGCTCCAGTGTTAACGATTATTGATGGCAATCAGGATTTAACGGTTTGGACAGATGCTTCTATTAGAGGTCTTGGTGCAGTGTTAATGCAGAGAGGCCAAGTAGTCGCTTATGCAAGCCGCCAATTGAAACCGCATGAGAAGAATTATGTGACTCATGATCTTGAGTTGCTAGCCATCGTATTTGCCTTGAAAATCTGGAGACATTACTTGTTGGGCGAGAAATTTATACTGTACACAGATCATCAATCGTTGAAATATTTATATACCCAGAAAGATCTGAATCTGAGACAGCAGCGTTGGCTAGAATTTCTTGCGGCGTATGATCTTGATATCTTGTATACGCCGGGAAAGGCTAACGTGGTAGCGGATGCACTTAGTAGGAAAACCGCGATCATTGCCAATCTTATAATTACACCTGGATTGATCGATAGGATATCTGTTCTACAGAAAAGTGACAATTTTGTGAAAGAGATAGTAAAAAGGATTCAAAGGGGCGAAGGCTCCAGTTTCCAAGTGGATACAGAAGGAGTTCTGAGGCTGAATAGAAGAATATGTGTTCCCGACATTCCCGAACTTAAAAGAGAAGTGCTAGATGAATGCCATAAATCCAAATTTTGCATCCATCCTGGGGTGAGTAAAATGTACAACGATATCAAACGCACTTTCTGGTGGAAGGCAATGAAAAGAGATATTTCTTTGTATGTTAGCAGATGCCCTACTTGTCAATTGGTCAAGAGTGACCAACAGAAGCTAGCTGGACTGTTGCAACCGTTGGAAGTCCCAGGCTGGAAATGGGAACAGATTTCCATGGATTTCATAGATGGTTTGCCACGAACCAAGAGAGGTAATGACAACATTTGGGTAATCGTAGATCGCTTCACGAAGACTGCCCATTTTATACATGTCAGATCCAATAGAATTGCCCAAAGTCTAGCACAGATATATCTCAAAGAAATTGTTAAGCTGCATGGAATTCCCATCAGCATAGTCAGTGATAGAGATCCCCTATTTACTAGCAAGTTCTGGGAGGCTTTCCAGACAGAATTGGGGACAAAACTGAATATGAGCACCGCTTATCACCCCCAAACAGATGGCCAAACTGAGCGGGTGAATAGAATTCTGGAAGATTTATTGCGGGCTTGTATAATCGATTTTGGTGGGTCATGGGAAGATCATTTGCATTTGGCAGAGTTCTCATATAACAATAGCTATCAAGCAAGTTTGAGAATGTCACCATTTGAAGCATTATATGGCAGACCCTGCAGATCTCCAGCATGTTGGGTAGAACCAGGCAACAGACTTGTACTAGGACCCGATATGATTAGGGAAGCATCTGATAAAGTGGACTTCATCAAGAAGCGATTGAAAACCGCCTAAAGCCGACAGAAAAGTTATGCAGACTCTAGAAGGAGAGATTTGACATTTGCTGTTGGTGATCATGTTTATTTAAAGGTTTCTCCGATGAGAGGAGTAATCAGATTTGGAAAGACTGGGAAGTTGGCACCGAGATTTATTGGTCCCTTTCCTATACTTGAGCGAATTGGAACTCTTGCTTATAGGATTCAATTGCCAGATTGGTTGCCTGGAGTGCACAATGTATTTCACGTATCTCAACTTAGGAGACATGTGCATGATCCGGATCTTGTTGTAGAAGAAGCAGCGCAACAGGATGTGGAGATAACTCCAGAATTAGCACTCAGAAGAGAGCCATTAAAAATTGTTGGCAAAGAAACTAGAGAACTCAGAAGCAAAAAGGTTCATTTAGTTAAAGTGCAATGGAGCAGTGATCCTAGAGACTGTACTTGGGAAACGGAGGAAAGCATTGAGCAAGCTTACCCCAAATGCAGAGTGGATATCTCTGACTAACTCCGGTGCAAGGTACCTTTGCCATACTTTGCATTTACATTTTATTTCCTACTTTACTGTTGTTTCCTTTTCGAGGACGAAAAGTTTTAAGTAGGGGAGATTGTAATAACCCGGAAAATACGAGCCAATTTAAAATTTTTAAATTGATTATTTCAAAGTAATTTGAACCATTGAAATAGAATATTTCAATAAAATAGTGAATTAGAAATAGTGAGTCAGTTTGAAAATTTGAATTCATACTTTGACTGACTGTGCAGGGTGGAAAATATAACGGATTTTAGTGAAACCAAAAATATTTAAATCTGTTAGTCAATACCTTTCTAACGAATCTGAAAAATCGAAGTTTCATAACGGGAATCAAAAGTTATGGCCGAATGAATTTTCAGAAGAGTCGGTATATAGAATATATAGGCCTGGAAAATTGATATTTTGCATACGACCTCGGAATTCGACGAAACCACTTTTGTTGGGTCCGGGATGTCAAACTATTGCTAGGTTTCAAATTTCATAATTTTTGAAGCTAGTATGTGAGCGTGGCAAAAGAAAATGTGTTTGGTCGATTTCTGTTAAATTGGATCGACCAGAAAATGGCCATTTTTCAAACGACCTCAGAATTCGACGAAACTAGTTTTGTTGGGACCATAGCGTCAAAACATAGCTAGATTTATTTTTCTGGAATTTTTCGAATCAGTTTGTGGCCCTGGCAAATTGAAATGTGCGTTCAGAGTTAAAAATTAAATGTTTTATACTTTAATTTGAAAAATAACTGACTGTAACAGTCGAATTGGCCTACGAAACATATCCCATTGTGTCCGGAATGGGGGTATTTAGCTAGGGGCGACAGTCGTTGGGTTTAAAAAGGAGTTCGTTTAAGAAAACACTATTTAAAAATTTAATATAGTCTCGGCCAATCATATTTTTTCTTTCATAAATTTTAAAAATTAAAAAAACGCGGAAAACCCCCGACCCCCCCCCCAGATCGAACGGCGGCTTCCTTCTCCGCCTTCTCTCCTCCAAATCTCCACATCCGCTCATCAAAACACCAGGGCCCTTTGGAGTTTTTCGTAGAGCTCGAGACGAGCTTCAAATCCATACCAACCTCGCCCAGCATCGTCGAGTATTTCGCCGGATCCGCTCCTCCAAAGTCCAGCCGTTCGGAGGTCGATTCCGCTGCCCAGAGGCCGTCGAGTTCAACGCCGTGGGGCCCGCACGTGCGCCTCTCCTCCGGCTACAACCTTGCACTGGCCGATCATCCAACCGCTACACGGTTTGATCAAAAATCGCTGACCTAGTTTTGAAGCTTTCTGAAAGTGCGTTTTTCTTTGATCTGTACACTTTGAAAAATCATATCTTTTTGGTGTGTTGACGAAATTCGATGAAACAGGAAACATCGAGGCCGCAAGGAAGCTCTCTACCCAATTGAAGAAGCTGCGGATTTTTCTGACATCGTATCGATTTTTAGCGCTCAGAAAACCAAGGTGAGAAATCTAAATTAACGTGAAATTCAAAGGAAAATGTCGTGTATAATTTATATAAGCGAAATATAAATTACATACGTGTTGTATACCTCATGTACATGCGTAGTGTAAGCTATATGAGCGAAGTATGAATTTTTACATGCATAGAATAATTGATATATGTGTTGAAATGCAAGTAAAATATTATATATATATATATATATATATATACTCCCCTCGTCCACAAACCATGGACGATATTTATTGTGATGAATTGGTGAGAAATATTGGGTGAAAAATACGAATGGTTGAATAATTGTTTGTGGTTGATATTGTTTGGTTGTGGTTGAAAAATACCCATTGGTGATTGAAATGAATTGGAAAAATTTGTGGAAATAAAAATAAACATGCCGCCTACGTGCGAATTAGATGCATGAATCCCCATTGTCAAAAACCGCGAGGTTTTAAGGTAGAGCGAGGAGCCGTACCAGGGACGGTGCCGGTTTTAACTACCCTGCCGTTATGCTGCCGAAATTTTGAATAATCTTTGTGTGTTAGAATTATTTTCATATGTTGAAATTATTTTCATGCATAGAAATTAAAGTCATATATGAAACTATGTCCATGTGTGGAAATATTCATGTGTTGAAAAGTGTTGTATGAAAATTAAATTCATTTGTGAATGAATGAAGTGCTTGAACAATAAAAAATCACATTTTTATATATATATGAAGTATCAAAAATATTCGCCTTATATAAATAGTTTCAACAATCAAAATTTCATCTCTCTAATATGAACAACATAAATAAAATGTCCATGTGTGGAAATGCTCATTTGTTGAGAAGTGTGTGTAGTGGAAAAGTTCATGTGTCGAATAAAAAGATTGAACGATAAAAATTACATTTTTATTGAAACTATGAAGTGTTGAAACCATACATTGGTTGAATAAATATTTTAAATGATAAAAATATCATTTTTATCATATGTGTGACATGCTAAAGAGATGCGGACGTTGAAATAAATATTTGTGATAGAAGTATTATTTTTAACATGCATAGGAACTAAATAAAATAGTCATGTGTTGAAATCTATTTTAGTTCGCCAAAATTATCATCTTTTGAAATATGAAGTGTTAAAAATATCCACTTGTTCAAATAAACGTGCATGAGTTGAAATATACATTAACTAGCTAATGATATGATTTTAGCCTATGCATGCGATATTAGAATGAATGGTGTTTTTAGACCAAAGCAAGTCAAATATGAAATTGAATGGAAAATGATAAATGTTAGAAATTGTATATATGTACATGCATATCTATTGAACAGGTTAAAGCAAAAAGGGGCTAGAGAAGAAAAATAGAATTTTGTGCCCGACAAATAGGTACACATTTACCGCTTTGTTTGGGTGATGATTTTATGAGCCTGTTGGCTAGCCGCTTGGCTTTTTCTTTTTCTTTTTGATATGAGACGCCCGTGTGGCTATTTGGGAATTTTCCCAGACCCTCCCGTACAAAGGAGGTTATGGCGAAATTTTCCAAAAATTTAAGGCGTTAGTGAAATAATTGAAGTGGAAACGATATAGGAATTTTTGAATGAGCTATATTTATATAAATATATAAATAGAATTAAAACGAAACGTGGCCGTGCAGTTCATATTTTGAAACCGTGATTTCAAACGACTAGTGCGGAAGATCCGACCATTGGATTTTCCCGAAACCTCAACCGTTGGGTTCGCCTTGGAAATATCTTTCCAACGGCACCAACTTTGTGAAGATCCGACGGTTGGATTGTCTGGAATGTTTAATTCAAAATTAAGGAAAAACAGCGCCAGAAACGATTATATTTATATATATATATATATAAATATAATTAAATTAAATCGAATAACGATGCTGCAGTTCGTAAATTGAAATCGTAACTTCAAATGGTTAGTGTGGAAGATCCGACCGTCGGATTTTCCCAAAACTGGAACCGTTGGATTCGTTTTGAAAAGACCTTCCTAATGATGTAAAATTTGTGAAGATCCAACGGTTAGATTTTCCTATATGTGTAAAACAAAATTAGTGGAAAGCAGCGCCAGTGCATCGACACGACCTGAAACGTCGTTTAATTAAATATGGTCGTTTTAAACTAAATAAAAATGGCGATATATCGTTATAAAGTGCTATAGACGATACGGAGTGAAAATAAACCAATTTTGTTGTGTTTGCTTGATATGTGATGGTTGAATGTATTTGGCATGAAAATTATAACTAAATAACTGAAATGTGAATGTTGAATAGTTCAACCATGTGAATAATTGGTTTGAAAATCTAAATATACGTGGATTATTTGAAAAGGCCGAGTTTATCTCTTTTCAAATAATCGATCGACGTTGAGAAGTCGAAGAGTCGAAGACGACTGAAGACCGACGATCTCCACATTGGATGGATGGGCGCTACTGATGCTCGTGATTGGAGTAGCTACCATGAAGGAATTGAAGTAGTAGCCATCCAAACATATTGTTGATTGTACGGATATGCGAGGAATTGGTGCCTCCGGTTTCGTTCAGACCCAGAACGGACTTGTAAATGGACTGTGTGTCTGACATTGGATTTTGTTCTGTGTTGATCGATCTCTGTTAAATATATATCTGTTTGGCGGCGGAGAATTTATTCTCTTGCTTAACGCCCTTCTCTGAGACGTACGAGCTCAGAGGTTATGTATTGACAGAAATCAGTCGCATGGAGTGGATTGCCTGTGTGGCACGCCTAAGTGGCATATGATCAAGGCTTCTGTTGCAAAGCAAAGTCTTGTGGTTGATGATCAAAGCATGGTCTATGTGACGTAGCTTTGTGTATAACGTGAATTCGCGAGCCTCACACCTCGGTATGAGTCAAAAACGGGAGAGTGACTGCAGGGAGAGCACGACGTTTCTTTCTAGCTAAGGTGGTGTCAGTGACCTACCAGCCCTGACATTATATATACTTTTCACCTGTGTGGTTGTTGGAATGCGAGGCGCCTCGATATAGGTCTGTAAGGACCGGGAAACGTGTGTTCAGGAATAACTAATCCTCAAAAGTAAGAGAGGACCGGCCCTGAAGATCCAAGGATCATAGTGGGGTCCTGGGACATTTGCTAGAGTGTCTCGAATCGGAGAGGAGCTTGCCCCTTGCCTCGACTCATGAAGGAATCCAATTTCCAATACGAAATATGCGGACGTGATTGTATTACTAGTATGGCGACATAGTGGTATGGGTCATTTATGCCGCCTATGATTGATATTTATGATTGAATTTGCTTTTGAAACATATATGCACTAGTAATAATATCAAACACCTTTGTTTTATTCGTATGAAGCATCTTTGGCCATTATAAGGTAAAAACTCTATCCTCCGGCTTGCGTTGCATTGTGTGATGGGACCTGAGTCTTATAATGGCTTCATTTTATAAAAAGCATTGCGTTGATTTAATCATTTATTTTATTTCATGCACTGGCACTCATTGGAGTAAACCCGTTCCGCGAAAGTGGCGTGGTCCTTTGATTTGCCTTATTATTGTTGTTAATAAGTTGAGTAGATTTCTCATACCAGTCCCATGACTGACTCGTAGTTTGTTTCACCTCGCGAACTCGGGTGCCCTCATTTTCACACGGGCAGCCTAGTTACAGGTTTCTGACGCACCTTTTGGCTCATGGCGAGGCTTGACTACACCGTGCTGACTTGGATTTTCTCCGCCATTATTGTATCTATATTATGATTCCGCCACTGGCGATGTAGACTGATATTCCTTTTGTGTACTCTTTATGTATGATTCCGCCTCTGGCGGTGGTGACTGATTATGTATCATTATGCACTAAGTTGTATCCTGTACTGTGCTTCTCTGATGTGATGATATCTATATGATTCCGCTGTCATATGTGTGTAAATTATTCTATTTTCTGTTTATGCTATTATCTGTGATCTGCTAATGATGATTAATGTGTTATATTCCAATGATTATCCTTAACACCGTGTCACGGGGTTTTGGGATCGTCACAGGTGTTGTCTCCTTCTAGATAAAAGGTGTACTATGTTATGGAGCCCAGGTATTAACCTATGTGATAAAAGCATCTTCTTTTGTGGTTGTTGTTGACGCGCGCTCGGGAAGGTCGGTAATGACCGGGAGATGACATACTCAGGCGTATTCTAAGTTACCCAGTTAAGGGGTAACCCGGCCTTGTGTTGGCATGAGGAGCATCACTGTTGATCCTCGGACATCCCTCTAGAGGTGTTCAAAATTCGACTCGGAAGGAAGTTCCTTTGCCTGGTCATTGTTGGAAACCCAATCTCCGCTACGAGCCCATAAGCTTTCGATTGTATTCCATACGTCAGTATAGTATATGGTACTTATGCTGGCTAGGATTAATAAATTTACTTTCGAAATTGTTTTCGCACTATATTATAGTATTGAAAGCGGATTTTCACGTATCAAGCATTTTTGACTACATAAGGAGAAACCTCACCCATGTGTGCGTTTGCATTGTGTGTATGCCGCGAGACCTTATGTTAATTTCATTTTTCAAAAAATCATTGCGAATTTCTATGCACTGGTATTCACATGGATAAACCCGTTTTGCATTAGCGGTGTGGTCTGGTGAATTACCTAACTTTAAAATAAACCCTAAAAACAACTGTTTTGAGTTTTCACACCAGTCCTTGTTTGGCATTAGGCAGCGTGATAGGGGGTTCTCGCTCTTGGTTTGGTGTCAAGCGGGAGACTCTTACCTCTACACGTCCCAAGAGGGGTTGGTTAGGAATGAGGCCGCGACAGTCGAGAGGCTGGCCGTATAACAAGGTGTTGGGGTACTAGTGTAATGCCACGGCAGAGTTTTAGCCGCTGTCCGATGGTTGAAAAAGACCAGACCGTTACATTTGGTATCAGAGCTCTGGTTTATACAAAGTTATGGGGTACGACTCATTTGAACAAAAGGAAAGACTCATCAGAGTTATAATATCTCATTAGAGATAGGTTTAGTAATGCCCTATAATTAGATTTTGGAGTATTATATTTGAGAGAGCATATTTGAAAATATGAAATGAGTTTTGAATAATTATATTTTAAGAAAGAAACATATTTTAAAAATATGTGGTTAATTATAAAATGGATACTTAATCAAACGATTAAGGTTAAGTTTACATTTTGTGATTATAATTACACATAAAATACTTCTTATGGCATGGTAATTAAGCCTCTTCCACTGATCAGGAAAATGGTCCAAGTAAAATTGCCTTTTGGATTTTAATTCACTATTGGGTAACATTTCAAAATATAGATAAACTTGGGTCAAATTTGTTAAGGTCACTAATCAATATGGTTAGAAATTAAAAAATAGAATTTGAGTATTATATTTGAGGTTGGACTATCGAGTATAAGAAGATTTTGCATATACGTCTGATCAATGTATATACGAAGTCTTAAGTATACTAGATTGATATAGAATCACAATCTAGTCGCTTGAAGATGATTCTGTTGATGACTACAACATCATCAGTATGTATTTTCGAGTTTCAAAAGTGGGATGATTATATGATTCTGATTAAAACATCAATATTACTTAAACCCGTTTAGATAAGTGTTTGAAATTGTTTGGTAAATTGATGTGAACTTAAATAGCAAAGTGAAAATTTGATTAGGTTATAAGAATTATACCAGGTAAACTTGTTAGTAAGGGATTAGCCAGTAAAGAGTTTTGAGAAAGTGCATTTGTGATATATATATATATATAAAGGGTTTTGTAAAGATGTATAATTTGAAAATTCAAATCAAAATTTTGTGAAAGAATTGGAAGTTACATTGGAATTGATTTTGTAAGAATATATTTTGAATCTAAGGAAAAATATCTTTGATAATATTTGGAAATTAAAAATTTAAGCACGGACATCTAGTGATTGGAATTTCTCATTTGATTAAAAGATGTTTGCGCAAAGTTGTAATTTACATAAGCAATCCAAATGTAGAAAAAGTAGTTTGAGAAACGATTTAAAGGCTAAGTTGGAATTAATTAATCAGGATATTTTATAATTAGTCCTTCCCAACTAATTAAATTTAAAATTCAAATATCTTGAGAATTCAGTTTCACAATATGACTATAAGATATTTGACGATATTTTGGTTAAGGACCACGGTGGTTAAAGATGTTAATAAAAATATAGCTAAATGGTTTCTCTAAAGTTTGAAGGAAATAAGTTTTGTAACCTTGAATTTGGAATAATTAATGAGAATAGCAAAAACTATATAAGGAATTAAAATATGAAATTATCGACAATTTTGGACAGATGATAAGTTCTAAAGTATATTGTGGTTACAAAAAGGAACTGTTTAAGTAAGCATGAGTACCTTATGAATTAAGTTTCACAAATTGATTAAAGGATATTTAGCAAGAGGGAATAGTAAGAAGAAATTACCTAAACTAAAACGTTTATATAAGTTCAGTTTGAGGATCGAGTTTTACGTGTGAAGAATAATAGTAATTTTATGGAACCTAAAGGGAGTAAGTTTCATAACCATTTAATTTGGAAGATAAGATCTAAGAGAATAAATTTATAACTCTGAATTTTCTTGAAGGAGGTAAATGATTGAGTATAAGTAATTGGCCCAGTAAACGATGAATCAAATATAATGGGTGATTGGAAGATATCGTTGGAGGACATGAAAATATGGTTATCCATAAATATGTGTCTTAGAATATTCTACCCCGTATATCCATTATGAGAACGGGAAGCTTTGGTATAAAGAATTTTAATCTTGTGTCTGAAAATATACAAGATGTAAAATGAGTAATTGCAATTCCCTTTTCTTTTCGAGGATGAAAAGTTTTAAGGAGGGGGGGGTGAATGTAACGATCCAGAATTTTTAACCAATTTAAAATTGGAATTTTTATTACTTAATTTGAATTTAAATTTGAATTTGACATACATATATATGGTTTAGAGTATTTAATAATTTTGATAAGTTATATGATAGATTTTACTTGAATTATAAATGAGAATGATTATTAATAAGTTTGGATTTATTGATATTATTTGTCATTTGATCAGATTTGTCAAACCAAAACATGAATTAGTAGCGTTAGAATTAAGTGTTGTCCTTAGTTTTCATAGCATTTTAAAGGAAATTCTACCAAAAGATCACTTTCCCTCCTTAAGACAAGTGTAAGGACACTTGTATTTTTGCATGCCTCCTTTCATGCATGGTTTCCACTTGTCCCCTTATGTGTCTTTACCTCCTTACTCCTCCTTTCCTATATAAGGAGCTCTTTACTTCACTTTTTATCATCCATTTTCATTTTTCCTATCTTCCTCTTTCTTCTTAAGCTTATGGACATGGTTTCCATGGCATAAGTCTTCTTCTTTTCCATCACCACCTTGCCGAAGTTCGTCATCCTCCTCCTCCTCTTGTAATATATAGAGAAAGAAATATTAGTATATATTATATAATATATATTCTGGTGAAGTAGACCATGCGCTGAAATACTGTTCGATGGTTCACTCAACTAGGCTCGCCTACCGTGAAGAGTTGGAAAGCTGTTAGGTGAGAACTCTTTAACCACAATTTATATATTTAATTAGTGGTTAGACTAATTTAAATATAGTGATGAATTATTAGTGGTTAATGATGATAGATGTTTGTTGTGATGGATGATAGATGCATTGTTTAGACCACACACTATTAAGCGTTAGTGTTATAATGCTTGTGCACAGTTATGATTTATTTAATTATGTTGATGATGGTTGTTATGGATATTTAAATGGTTGTTGATGTTGTTTAGCACACACTATGACACAACAATTATGGTATCACATTGGTGATCGACAAATCTCCTTCGTAATTAGAAGCAATATCATTATTGAATTTGAAGGTTAATAATTTGGAAAGACCATATGTATGAATTCATATATATTGATAAAATCCTTCAATGAATAAATAAATACCGAAACATTCTAGGATGACAGTGAGGATAGTGTCTGGGCTTGGGTTTGGAAATTAAGTTTCATGCTCTCCCTGGCTATCCCTAACTGATCCGACGAATGGGATGGTTAATTTGAAGTTATTTGAAGAAATGGATTGGAATTTGATTTATTAAGTAAAAAAATAAAAGTCGAATTTTAGATCCAAAATAATTTGGAAAGTAAATTTAAATGATTTTAAAAGGGTTATATAAGGATATAATGGTTTTCTAAGATATTTTGAAGTATCGTAGAATAATGGTTATTATGGTCAAAATAGAGCTTGTCGCATAACGGTAATTTACGTATTTTAGATGCAAACTTTAAACGCTTATAGCTTTTGCAATCTAAATCGCATTTCCATAAAATGAAAAACGTTTGATTTCCATTAACAAGAACTTTCAAATGAGTGAAAGCAGATTTTAAATTCAAGTTATAATTTTCAAGTTATGTTTGAAACCGTTTTGGAAATGGTCGATGTAAGAACAATTGTTGACTATAACTATAAACAGCTATTTTAAAATGTTTTAAAAATATAGAAAAAAATTGTTAAATCATTACAAACTATGAAAAGGTGTTTTGAATTGTAAAGTTTATGTTTTGGCTAAGATAAACGATATTTTTATCAAAATAGTTAAGATAACTGTTTTGTAACGCTTTTTAAACACTTTTGAAATGCTATTGTAATGCTTCCTTTGAAAACAATCTATTTTGAAATTTTAAACCGTAAACTATTTTCCGAACTATAAGTAATGATTTGTGGAATGTTTTCAAAGTTTTAAAAGTATTAGAAATATTTTATATGGAATTTAAATTGATATTAGTGCAGTTTTCAATTTTAAATAATTGTATATGGTTGGAGATAATCTTCGGATGTTTGATATTAATTCGATAGATGACGACACTTACTATTTGAGGAATTTAAAAGGTAGTTCACCATTATTCCGTTTATAGTGTGAGTTGGATATCGAGATTAATATTAAGTATAAGTTGAATGTATTTCTATCCAGATATAATGTCAAAGAGTTGGATAAATCTTTTAAGTAAGATATGGGTTTCCCAATTTGATTGGGATAAGTTGGATAGAAATAATCTTCGAATATTTGATATAAAATTCTTTGGTGTAAACATATACTATTTGAGGAATTTGGAAGATATTATTGTTATATCATTATTCCACTTATAGTATTTGTTGATTATGAGAATCCATATCAAATATAAGTAGATACAATTTCTGTGTAACTTTTGCTCAATAACGATTGATTTACATTTTTTCTCGAATCATATCTTCAACAATATCATTCTTGAATCCCAATGAGATTGAGTTGTGGAAATTTGTATCATAAATTGGGATTTAATCAAATCTTTGATTTGAGAAGATTAAAAATAAGAAATTGGGAACTAAGTATAATCTTTTAGTTAAGATTAAAGAATTGAATGTTGGAAAATCCATTTAATTGGAAACTATGGTTGAAATATGGATTAAAGTATTTTCAAAGGAAACTGGGTTTTGATAACGAATTATCAAACGGAAAATTAATTAAGGCTTTGGGGCTAGATTATCTTTGATTTAAGTGTTGTGTTTTAAAGAAGAAGGGTTAAATATGGATTTTGTTAAAGATAATTTGAGAATGGGTTTAAAGAAATTTAATTTAACAAAATCTAAGATGGAAGGAGATTTAGTTGAAAGCCTATGTGTTTCGTAGTTGTGTTTTAAAAATTATGCTTATTATTTGGGAGGATCGGATGTATGTCCGAAAACCATTCCAAGTAATAAAACGACGTTGTGGAGCAATTGAAGACAGTACTGAAGACCGGGACCCTTCACATCGTAAGGATGACTTGCTAAATGTCTCAAATGGGTAGCTTCCATTTGCAGATGGATTTTATATCAGCTAAGTGACAAGAAGCCCAAACGTATGTGAAGGAATTTCGGATTGTTGTTTCGTTCAGACCCAGAACGAACATTTATGGATTGTGTGTCTGACATTGTAATTGACTATGTAGCACTAATCTCTGTTTAATATATATCTATTTGGTGGTGGAGAATTTATTCTCTTGGTTAACACCCTTCTTTAAGACGTATGAGCTTAGAGGTTATATATCGATAGAAATCAGTGATGCGTTGTGAATGGACAATGTGGCATACTTAAGTTATGTGGTGAGCTTTGGATGATCAAAGCATGGCTTATTTAAGCGTAGCTTTGTGTATATCGGGACCTCAGCTAACCTCACACCCCTGTAAATGGCCAAAATAGGAAGAAATGCAGTAGGGTTATGGGGTGTTGTCTCCTTCTAGATAAAAGGTGTACTATGGTATGGAGCCCAGGTATTAACCTATGTGGTAAAAACATCTACTTTTATGGTTGTTGTTGGCGCACGCTCGGAAAGGTTGGTAACGACTGGGATATGACATACTCAGGCGTACTCTAAGTTACCCAGTTAAGGGGTAACCCGGCCTTGTGTTGGCATGAGGAGCATCACTGTTGATCCTCGGACATCCCTCTAGAGGTGTTCAAAATTCGGTTAGGAAGGAAGTTCATTTGCCTGGTCATTGTTGGAAACCCAAACTCCGCTACGAGCCCGTACGCTTTCGATTGTATACCATACGTCAGTATAGTATATGGTACCAATGCTGGTTAGGATTAATACATTTATTTTTGAAATTTTTTTCATACTATATTACAGTATTGAAAGAGGATTTTTCATGTATCAAGCATTTTTGACTGCATAAGGAGAAACCTCGCCCATGTGTGCGTTTGCATTGTGTGTGTGCCGCGAGACCTTATGTTAGTTTCATTTTTCAAAAAATCATTGCGAATTTATATCACTGGTATTCACATGGAGTAAACCCATTCCGCATTAGCAGCGTGGTCCGGTGAATTACCTAACTTTAAAATAAACCCTAAAAACAACTGTTTTGAGTTCTCACACCAGTCCCATGACTGACCTGGAGTTTATTGTTCCCACACCTAAACTCTGGGTGCCCATAATTTTTACACGGGTAGCCTAGTAGTTTGGTTCGCAGATTTAGCCTTGGAGTTAGTTGGGGCAGGATTCTGGTTTTAGCTGGAGCTATTATGTCTTGGAGCATTCGCATTCTTCTGTTGAGTTTAATATCTTTTTCGCTATGTAACCGATGTACTCTGAAGTAATACTATTTTAAAGATAATGGAAAAGTTCTTTTTATTTTGTGCAAATGTGTAAGTGCCCCTAACAATCTGACTTTATGAACAGTTTAAGTTGGTTTAAGTACTGGAGAAATCCGGGCAAAAAAAGCCGGGTCGTTACATACATACTAACTAGACTCTATTACTTTGATAAACTTGAACTCTTGAAATCTTGATATCTTGATACTCATGATTCTTGAATCTTCTTTGAAATCTTGAATCTCTAAAACTCTTAACTGTACAGTCTTCAGTATTTACTTCCTGCATATAAATCATGTATATATATATATATTCTAGATAAAGATGTTAGTATATATTTTATAATCAATAATGTGAACAAGGTTGTTGTCATCAAAATTCCATTTTCCAACATTACTAAGAGCATTCACTCTATTCCGGTCAAGAGCATGAGGACGACAACTTGGCTAGTGTAACAACCCGGAAAATCTGAGCCAATTTAAAAATTTTATTTTGGCAATTTTAATGAATTTTAATTATTTAAAATGAATTATTTTAAATAATAATGACGAAAAATTTACTTTGAATAGAATTCGAGCGTATATTTTATATAGATCTTCGTTAGAATATAAATAATTATTTATAATTATAAAAGGAATTGAAAATGGCGCGGTAGTTCGATAATTCGATTTCAAAATTCAAATGAATGTACCGGGTGCAAAATAAACCGGATTTTAGTGAAACCAAAAATATTAGAATCTATTTGTGAATGTCTTTCCAACGAATCCGAGAAATTGAAATTTCACAGCGGGAATCAAAAGATATGTCCAGTTGAAAATTCAGAATAGTCGCTATGGAATTCAGGCCCTTAAAAATAGAAATTTTGCAAATGATCTCGGGTTTCGATGAAACCACTTTTGTTGGATCCGTGATGTCAAATTATTTCTAGATTCCAATTTTCATATTTTTTTCGAATCAATATGTGAGCGTGGCAAAGGAAAACGTGTTTGACCAGTTTCAGTTGATTTTAATCGACTGGAAAATGGCCATTTTTCAAACAATCTCGGAATGTGACGAAATTAGTTTTGTTAGGACCATATCGTCAATACGAAGCTAGAAAATATATTTTTTAGAATTTTTAGAGTTAATATGTGGCCCTGGTGAATTGAAATGTGTGCTTAAATTGAATATATAAAGATTTATATTTTAAATTCAATAGAAACGGATCGTAACGATCGAATGGGCCTACGAAACATATCCCATTGTGTTCGGAATGGGGATATTACGCTAGGGACGACAGTCGGTGGATCTTGTTTGGAGGACAAAATAAAAAGTTGCTTTTAGGGAGTTTAAAATAATAAAATAATTAAATTAAATATATATATATATATATATATTCCCTTAGCTTTCTCTCCCTTCCCCCTTTTTCATTCAGTCAAGATAAAAAAAACAAAAGGGTTGAGCCCTAACTCGCCGCTCTGACGATCGTGCCCTCCCTTGGATGCTGCTCCGCCGCAGGAACCTCCTCCACCTCCAGCTTCTCCTCCAGGCCGGAGCGCACCCTCCCCACTTAAATCGAAGCCGTGAATCCTTCCACCCACTGACACCGCCGAGCCCCTCCCTGGCAGCGACGGACGCCGCCAGTCCAACCCCTGATGCAGAGCAACCGCCACCCCCCCTCTTGCTTTGACGCCTCACCACCCTATCGAACCCCAGGTCTCCCAAAAACAGCACCCTCCGACGCCGCAGTCCCCCCCCCCCCGCCAACTCCGACATGCGAGCTCTCGGATGACCAAAACCCTAGAAAATTTCACTGTAAGTTTTTATTTAGATTTTTACAAAGGGAAAGAAACGATTTATAGAAAGGTTAAAAATAAAAAAATTTATATTATAGAAAGGTTAAAAATATAATTTTTATAATATAGAAAGGTTAAAAATATAATTTTTATACTAGTGGCGTATTAAAAATATGATTTTTATATAGTTAATCAAAGTGAAAAGGTCGGATTTTTATATAGTTAATCAAAGTGAAAAGGTCGGATTTTTATATAGTTAATCAAAGTGGAAAGGTCGGATTTTTATATAGTGAGTAAAATAAAAATAGAATTTTTATATATATAGTAGCGATGCAAAAATATAATTTTTATCTAGATAATAGCGGTATAAAAATGTGATTTTTATCCATATAGAGTAATTATAAAAGGGGAGCACGACGAAGGTTTCCTACATATGAAGAGTCGTGGAGTTTGGATTAGCTTTCGGTGAGAACTTCTCACTTTTAAATTTTGTTTTCTAGTTAATAGAATATATACTAGGATGGAGACGGTGTTTAGTAGCACCCAACACCCGTCGTCCACAGACCATGGACGGCTTGTATGCTTGTTTGTTTGATTTTGATGTGTAGTTGATTGTGTGATGTGATGTGAAACGAAATAAAATATTTTATAGTGGAAAATATTCTATAGTTAAATATATAATTTTTAACGTGTACATAAAATAAATAAATATAAACAAGTCGAACGATTTGTTTATATACACACATTTGACTGATATTGATTGGGACGATAAATTTTACACATCGCCCAACTGCACAAATAAAATCTGTGTTTGATTGTTTGAAACCCCACACAGGTATTGGGATGATATATGACATACACTAATCCCAATAATTAGCTGTATGTCGATCGATTGATTGACAGGCTGTTATAAGCGTTAAATATTTATATTTGATGCTTATACAGTGTAGAACGCACTCTGGATGATGGTTGATTGTTTATCGTTGTTATTTTGTACATGTGTTGTAGAAAATCCATATAATTAACATTATATAGTAATTGATTGGGCCTCATTCCAGTTTTGAAATAGAAATATTTGAAATAGAATATTTGAAAATAGAAATATATGAAGCCGTGTTGATTAGATTGACGTCATTTTGACGTGAACGATATTTATATCGATTTTATTCAATTTTCAATGTATATTGAAAGTGATTTCGAAATTTGAATTATATTGAAAATAATCGAAATTTGAATTATATTGAAAATAATTGAATTCAAATTGAAATTGAAAAGAATTGAATTCAAATTGAAATTGAAAAGAATTGAATTCAAATTGAAATTGAAAAGAATTGAATTCAAATTGAAATTGAATAGAATTGAATTCGAATTAAATTGAAATAAATTGAAATTCGAATTAAATTGAGTAGAATTGAAATTCGAATTAAATTGAAATGAATTGAAATTCGAATTAAATTGGAATTGAATTGAAATTGAATTGAAATCGATTTGAAATGAATTTAAAACAAATTTATATTGGAATATTCAATTTTGATTTGAAATTGAATATGAAGTTGAAACCGTTTTGAAAATGAATTTAAAACGATTTATAAAGTACGTTTTGAATTGAAATCGACGAAGTATATATTATATATATATTATATATATATAATATGATGGCCTGAATAGAACGCACCGCGCTGCGGTAGTTCGTGAATTTCGACCATTGACTTCGAATGGATATTGCGGGAGATCCGACCGTCGGATTCTCCTAAAACCGGAACCATTGGGTTCGTATCGAAAAGAGCTTTCTAATGAATATTAGAAATTAGAAATCTAACGGTTGGATTTGGAATTATGTCCAAATCAAATTTGGAAAAGGTCGCTGTAAGTGCAGTTCGATGGTCGTTGATGGAAATCGACTGTACGGGCCTTGATAAAATTATTAAAAATAGTAATAATTTGTGTAAAATCATAAGAAATGATTTGGGAAGAATTGGGATGAAAAACTCCATATTCCAAAAGATAAAAATAGATTTTTATCGAAATGAACTAGTTGTGAACTAGGATTATAATTCTATTTATTTTTTTAAATAAATAAATTGAATTTGAAAAGGGTTTTAAAAGTAACCATAATTTCCAATAATTGAATTGGAGTGGATTTGAATCGAAATTGTCTTTGGAATATTTCGATGTTGGATTTCGTGATGATACAGATATTATTATGGGAATTTGAAAGATATATATATGTATTGTTATTTCCAATACGATATTTGTTGGTCGTAGAATTTGATATTGAATATAAGCCGATATACTTTCTATTCAGAGCCTTGTATTTAATATCAAATGTGATTTGGGTTTGTCGTGAATGGTGTCTTCATTAACACTGTTCTTAAGCCCAGTTGAGAAAAAGATTAAATCTTTTTGTTTAGATCTAATGAAGTGTACCAATTAAATAATATTTAATTGGAATTGAATTGATATTGATTTTTGGGTTTATCGTGAACAGTGTTTTAAATAACACTTGTTCTTTAACCCGATAATTAATGGAATGTGATTTTGGGTTTATCGTGAACCGTGTTTTAAATGACACTGATTCTTTAACCCAGTTAAGGATTAAAACTAAGTGGAGTTTTAATGAATCTTTAATTAGATTGAAAAGATCGAGAATGGAGTATCACCAGTTTTGCTCCAGGCGATAGTTAAATCTTTAATTAGATTTGAACGTGAAATGGTAATTGAATTTACTGATAACACCGTGGTGTTAGATATGAAGTATGACCAGTTTTACTTCATGGGATGAATAAGTTGGGATTGGGAAATAAAATAAATGATTACTTCGGTGTGGTTCGCTAATCCCGACTAGTTTGAATTGATATTCAAGGAAGATTAAAGATTAAATTTAAAGAATTTATCTTTGATAAAATTAATGGGAACCTTTCCCAAAGTGTAAGAATATTTAAATAAAAGAATATTCGGAATTGGAATGAGGCGTATGTTGTGTTTGTGTAACACTTGTTTACTATATACGCGAGTTATTCAGAAAGACCGCGTTTATCCCGATTTGAATAACTGATTCGGCGATTAGTCGAAGATGAAGACGGTGGTTGAAGACCGGAGGTCTTCACGTCGTTTGGATAATTATTGATGATCTTGATTGGGTCGTACACCCAAGAGGAGAGAATCAGTTGGTGATCGTCCAGACGTACTTGGAGATCGATGGATATGCGGGGTACTAGGTGCCTCTGGTTTCGTTCAGACCCAGAACGAACTTGTAAATGGACTGTGTGTCTGACATTGGATATCATTCTGTGTGATTGATGGATATCGGTTGCATGGAGTGGTTTGCCTGTGTGGCATGCTAAGATGCAAATGATCAAGCCTTCTGTTGAAAAGAAGAGTTTTGTGGTGGATGATCAAAGCACAGCCTATGTGGCATAGCTTTGTGTAACGTTGATTCGCGAGCCTCACACCCCGGTTGTGAACCAGAAACGGGAGAGGACATCATGGAGGACATGCGTTTCTTTCTAGCTAGAAGTGGCGTCAGTGGATTTACACGCCCTGACGAGTTTGACTTATGTGGTTGTTGCTGTTGCGAGGCGCCTCGGATATATCGGTCGATCCGGGACCGATGGAGTCATTCGTTGGCTCATTTACGCCCCAAAGGGCGGGGAAACGCAGTGTTTAGGCATTTTAATCCACATCGGTGGACCGGCCCTGATGATCCAAGGGTCGATGCGCTCTAACCCTGAGGCTCGGGGTAGACAGTCTCGAAGACGGTGAGGACGATCCCTTGCCTCGGTACACAAACGGAAATCCAATTTCCAAATACGTGACTTTGCGGTTTTGATTGTAGAACCTAGTATGGTGACATAGTGGGATGGGGCGCTTATGCCATCTATGATTGATACTTATGATTTGAAATTGTTTTGACACTATACACTTATGGTACTATCAAAATAATATGTTTTAAACGTATCAAGCATTCTTTGGCTATTATAAGGTAAAAACCCTATCCTCCGGCTTGCGTTGCATTGTGTGATGGGACCTGGGTCTTATAATAGCTTCATTTTTCTTTATTTAGCATTGCGCTGTTTGTTTTATGCACTGGTGTTCTTGGGAGGAAACCCGTTCTGTGTTATACGGCGTGGTCCCTTGATTTACCTAACTTTAAAATAAATATTAATAACTGTTTTAGTTCTCACACCAGTCCCATGACTGACCTGGAGTTTATTGTTTTAACCTAAACTCTGGGTGCCCCTATTTTCGACACGGGCAGCTAGTAGTTTTGGTTTTGCAGATTTATATTCACAGGATCCTGGTTTACAGCTGGAAAGATATCTGGAAAGCTTTGTATCCGTATATCTCCTTCGGTTGTATTTTGTATTATTTTCCGCTGCTATGTAATTTATTGTAATCTCTGATATTCATCGAATGTATTTTATTTGTTAATACTCTGTATATTCTTGTATTCTGATGGAATTGTTGTAATTAACAATGAAATGTTCTTCCGTCTGCGTTCTTTTGTGGCTTGTCCTCGACTCAATCCGGGCTTTCCTCACTGGGGAAGTTCGGGTCGTTTCATCGTGGTATCAGAGCTTTGGTTTACGAAGCTCAGAGAACAAGACACGTTAGAACCAAACGAAAGAATTCATCGGAGATTGGATTAGTAATATCCAATGGGAATGACTTGTTAGAGATGGGATCAGTAGTATCCTAGAACGAGTGTGAAGAGTATATTTTTAAAAATGAAAAAGATTTTTGTTTTGAAAATTTAAATCATTCGTATTTGATTATTTATTTATATTGATTTGGACTATCCAGTATATAAAGATTTTGCATATACGTCTGATCCACGTGTATTCGAAGTTTTAATATATTGGGTAGGTATAGAATCACACTCTAGTCGCCCGGAGAAGATACGGATGATTGAGATCTCATCATCAGTGTTTTTGTTCGAGTTTCGAAAGTGGGATTTCTATATATTTCCATTAGACTGGTGTGAGAACCAAAATTATATAGGGCCTATTGTTGTGATCTAGCATCAAAAATGTGATTTTTGACTATGTATCAAAATTATGGATTTGAAAAGCTAATCAACTAATTGATTGCTGGTTGTGTTGGTTGATTATTGTCTGATTAATTAAATGTTGAACCGTTTAGCCAAATTGAACCAAATAGTGAATTGTATTGAAAACTAGTCGCATTTGCTTGCATATACATGTACTTACAATGAACAGGTCATAGCAAAGAGGCTAGAGCAGAAGGATAAAAAAAATTGCCCGACAAATAGGCACATTTTACCATAGTTTACAGTTTTGTTTGGGTGATGATGATTTTATGAGCCGCTTGGCTTTTTCTTTTTCTTTTGGATTGAAGAAGGCCATGGGAGGCTATATGAAATATCCCGAAGTCCCCGGTGCAGGGAAGGTTATGGCGAAATTTTTCGAAAATTTAGGGTGTTAGCCAAATTTTTGAAAAATTTGAAAAGTTTTTAGAAACTGAAAAGTTGAAAAACTTAAGCCATAAAGAAAATACTGAAAGTTGAGTTGATTAGTTAAACAACTTTCGGCTTCGTTCCTTTTCGGGGACGAAAAGTTTTAAGTGGGGGAGATTGTAACAACCCGGAAAATCTGAGCCAATTTAAAATTTTTATTTTGGCAATTTTAATGAATTTTGATTATTTAAAATGAATTATTTTAAATAATAATGACGAAAAATTTATTTTGAATAGAATTCGAGCGTATATTTTATATAGATCGTCGTTAGAATATAAATAATTATTTATAATTATAAAAGGAATTGAAAATGGCGTGGTAGTTCGATAATTCGATTTCAAAATTCAAATGAATGTACCGGGTGCAAAATAAACCGGATTTTAGTGAAACCAAAAATATTAGAATCTATTTGTGAATATCTTTCCAACGAATCCGAGAAATTGAAATTTCATAGCGGGAATCAAAAGATATGTCCAGTTGAAAATTCAGAATAGTCGCTATGGAATTCAGGCCCTTAAAAATAGAAATTTTGCAAATGATCTCGGATTTCGACGAAACCACTTTTGTTGGAACCGTGATGTCAAATTATTGCTAGATTCCAATTTTCATAATTTTTCGAATCAATATGTGAGCGTGGCAAAGGAAAACGTGTTTGACCAGTTTTAGTTGATTTTAATCGACTGGAAAATGGTCATTTTTCAAACGATCTCGGAATGTGAAGAAATTAGTTTTGTTAGGACCATATCGTCAATACGAAGCTAGAAAATATTTTTTTTAGAATTTTTAGAGTTAATATGTGGCCCTGGTGAATTGAAATATGCGTTTAAATTGAATATATAAAGATTTATATTTTAAATTCAATAGAAACGGATCGTAACGATCGAATGGGCCTACGAAACATATCCCATTGTGTTCGGAATGGGGGTATTATGCTAGGGACGACAGTCGGTGGATCTTGTTTGGAGGACAAAATAAAAAGTTGCTTTTAGGGAGTTTAAAATAATAAAATAATAAAATTAAATATATATATATTCCCTTAGCTTTCTCTCCCTTCCCCCTTTTTCATTCAGTCAAGATAAAAAAAAGGGCTGAGCCCTAACCCGCCGCTCCGACGATCGTGCCCTCCCTTGGATGTTGCTCCGCCGCTACAGGAACCTCCTCCACCTCCTGCTTCTCCTCCAGACCGGAGCGCACCCTCCCCACTTAAATCGAAGCCGTGAATCCTTCCACCCACTGACACCGCCAAGCCCCTCCCTGGCAGCGACGGACGCCGCCAGTCCAACCCCCGATGCAGCGCAACCGCGACCCCCCCCCTCTTGCTTTGACGCCTCACCACCCTATCGAACCCCAGGTCTCCCAAAAACAGCACCCTCCGACGCCGCAGTCCCCCCCCCCCCCCCGCCAACTCCAACTCCGACCAGCGAGCTCTCGGATGACCAAAACCCTAGAAAATTTCACTGTAAGTTTTTATTTAAATTATTTAAAGTATTTAGATTTTTACAAAGGGAAAGAAGCGATTTATAGAAAGGTTAAAAATAAAAAATTTATATTATAGAAAGGTTAAAAATATAATTTTTATAATATAGAAAGGTTAAAAATATAATTTTTATACTAGTGGCGTATTAAAAATATGATTTTTATATAGTTAATCAAAGTGAAAAGGTCGGATTTTTATATAGTTAATCAAAGTGAAAAGGTCGGATTTTTATATAGTTAATCAAAGTGAAAAGGTCGGATTTTTATACAGTTAATCAAAGTGAAAAGGTCGGATTTTTATATAGTGAGTAAAATAAAAATAGAATTTTTATATATATAATAGCGATGCAAAAATATAATTTTTATCTAGATAATAGCGGTATAAAAATGTGGTTTTTATCCATATAGAGTAATTATAAAAATAGGATTTTTATATAATAGAGAATATAAAAATGTGATTTTTATATACATAGCAACAATATAAAAATGTGATTTTTATATATGTAGTGAATACGGGCAACGAAAGTGGCAAAAGGCGAGCACGACGAAGGTTTCCTACATATGAAGAGTCGTGGAGTTTGGATTATCTTTCGGTGAGAACTTCTCACTTTTAAATTTTGTTTTCTAGTTAATAGAATATATACTAGGATGCAGACGGTGTTTAGTAGCACCCGACACCCGTCGTCCACAGACCATGGATGGCTTGTATGCTTGTTTGTTTGATTTTGATGTTTAGTTGATTGTGTGATGTGATGTGAAACGAAATAAATTATTTTATAGTGGAAAATATTCTATAGTTAAATATATAATTTTTAACGTGTATATAAAATAAATAAATATAAACAAGTCGAACGATTTGTTTATATACACACATTTGACTGATATTGATTGGGACGATAAATTTTACACATTGCCCAACTGCACAAATAAAATCTGTGCTTGATTGTTTGAAACCCCACACGGGTATTGGGATGATATATGACATACACTAATCCCAATAATTAGCTGTATGTCGATCGATTGATTGACAGGCTGTTATAAGCGTTAAATATTTATATTTGATGCTTATACAGTGTATAACGCACTCTGGATGATGGTTGATTATTTATCGTTGTTATTTTGTACATGTGTTGTAGAAAATCCATATAATTAACATTATATGGTAATTGATTGGGCCTCATTCCAGTTTTGAAATAGAAATATTTGAAAAAGAAATATTTGAAATAGAATATTTGAAAATAGAAATATATGAAGCCGTGTTGATTAGATTGACGCCATTTTGACGTGAACGATATTTATATCGATTTTATTCAATTTTCAATGTATATTGAAAGTGATTTCGAAATTTGAATTATATTGAAAATAATCGAAATTTGAATTATATTGAAAAGAATTGAATTCAAATTGAAATTGAAAAGAATTGAATTCAAATTGAAATTGAAAAGAATTGAATTCAAATTGAAATTGAATTGAATTGAATTCGAATTAAATTGAAATAAATAGAAATTCGAATTAAATTGAGTAGAATTGAAATTCGAATTAAATTGAAATGAATTGAAATTCGAATTAAATTGGAATTGAATTGAAATTGAATTGAAATCGATTTGAAATGAATTTAAAATGAATTTATATTGGAATATTCAATTTTGATTTGAAATTGAAACCGTTTTGAAAATGAATTTAAAACGATTTATAAAGCACGTTTTGAATTGAAATCGACGAAGTATATATTATATATATTATATATATATAATATGATGGCCTGAATAGAACGCGCCATGCTGCGGTAGTTCGTGAATTTCGACCATTGACTTCGAATGGATATTGCGGGAGATCTGACCGTCGGATTCTCCTAAAACCGGAACCGTTGGGTTCGTATCGAAAAGAGCTTTTTAACGAATATTAGAAATTAGAAATCTAACGGTTGGATTTGGAATTATGTCCAAATCAAATTTGGAAAAGGTCGCTGTAAGTGCAGTTCGATAGTCGTTGATGGAAATCGACTGTACGGGGCTTGATAAAATTATTAAAAATAGTAATAATTTGTGTAAAATCATAAGAAATGATTTGGGAAGAATTGGGATGAAAAACTCCATATTTGAAAAGATAAAAATAGATTTTTATCGAAATGAACTAGTTGTGAACTAGGATTATAATTCTATTTTTTTTTAAATAAATAAATTGAATTTGAAAAGGGTTTTAAAAGTAACCATAATTTCCAATAATTGAATTGGAGTGGATTTGAATCGAAATTGTCTTTGGAATATTTCGATGTTGGATTTCGTGATGATACAGATATTATTATGGGAATTTGAAAGATATATATATGTATTGTTATTTCCAATACGATATTTGTTGGTCGTAGAATTTGATATTGAATATAAGCCGATATACTTTCTATTCAGAGCCTTGTATTTAATATCAAATGTGATTTGGGTTTGTCGTGAATGGTGTCCATTAACACTGTTCTTAAGCCCAGTTGAGAAAAAGATTAAATCTTTTTGTTTAGATCTAATGAAGTGTACCAATTAAATAATATTTAATTGGAATTGAATTGGTATTGATTTTTGGGTTTATCGTGAACAGTGTTTTAAATAACACTTGTTCTTTAACCCGATAATTAATGGAATGTGATTTTGGGTTTATCGTGAACCGTGTTTTAAATGACACCGATTCTTTAACCCAGTTAAGGATTAAAACTAAGTGGAGTTTTAATGAATCTTTAATTAGATTGAAAAGATCGAGAATGGAGTATCACCAGTTTTGCTCCAGGCGATAGTTAAATCTTTAATTAGATTTGAACGTGAAATGGTAATTGAATTTACTGATAACACCATGGTGTTAGATATGAAGTATGACCAGTTTTACTTCATGGGATGAATAGGTTGGGATTGGGAAATAAAATAAATGATTACTTCGGTGTGGTTCACTAATCCCGACTAGTTTGAATTGATATTCAAGGAAGATTAAAGATAAAATTTAAAGAATTTATCTTTGATAAAATTAATGGGAACCTTTCCCAAAGTGTAAGAATATTTAAATAAAAGAATATTCGGAATTGGAATGAGGCGTATGTTGTGTTTGTGTAACACTTGTTTATTATATACGCGAGTTATTCAGAAAGACCGGGTTTATCCCATTCTGAATAACTGATTCGGCGATTAGTCGAAGATGAAGACGGTGGTTGAAGACCGGAGGTCTTCACGTGGTTTGGATAATTATTGATGATCTTGATTGGGCCATACACCCAAGAGGAGAGAATCAGTTGGTGATCGTCCAGACATACTTGGAGATCGATGGATATGCGGGGTACTAGGTGCCTCCGGTTTCGTTCAGACCCAGAACAAACTTGTAAATGGACTGTGTGTCTGACATTGGATATCATTCTGTGTGATTGATGGATATCGGTTGCATGGAGTGGTTTGCCTTTGTGCCATGCTAAGATGCAAATGATCAAGCCTTCTGTTGAAAAGCAGAGTTTTGTGGTGGATGATCAAAGCACAGCCTGTGTGGCATAGCTTTGTGTAACGTTGATTCGCGAGCCTCACACCCCGGTTGTGAACTAGAAACGGGAGAGGACATCAGGGAGGACATGCATTTCTTTCTAGCTAGAAGTGGCGTCAGTGGTTTTACACGCCCTGACGAGTTTGACTTATGTGGTTGTTGCTGTTGCGAGGCGCCTCAGATATATCGGTCGATCCGGGACCGATGGAGTCATTCGTTGGCTCATTTACGCCCCAAAGGGCGGGGAAACCCAGTGTTCAGGCATTTTAATCCACATTGGTGGACCGGCCCTGACGATCCAAGGGTCGATGCGCTCTGACCCTGAGGCTCGGGCTAGACAGTCTCGAAGACGGTGAGGACGATCCCTTGCCTCGGTACACAGACGGAAATCCAATTTCCAAATACGTGACTTTGCGGTTTTGATTGTAGAACCTAGTATGGCGACATAGTGGGATGGGGCGCTTATGCCGTCTATGATTGATACTTATGATTTGAAATTGTTTTGACACTATACACTTATAGTACTATCAAAATAAACTGTTTTAAACGTATCAAGCATTCTTTGGCTATTATAAGGTAAAAATCCTATCCTCCGGCTTGCGTTGCATTGTGTGATGGGACCTGGGTCTTATAATAGCTTCACTTTTCTTTATTTAGCATTGCGCTGTTTGTTTTATGCACTGGTGTTCTTGGGAGGAAACCCGTTCCGTGTTATACAGCGTGGTCCCTTGATTTACCTAACTTTAAAATAAAGATTAATAACTATTTTAGTTCTCACACCAGTCCCATGACTGACCTGGAGTTTATTGTTTTAACCTAAACTCTGGGTGCCCCTATTTTCGACACGGGCAGCTAGTAGTTTTGGTTTTGCAGATTTATATTCACAGGATCCTGGTTTACAGTTGGAACGATATCCGGAAAGCTTTATATCCGTATATCTCCTTCAGTTGTATTTTGTATTATTTTCCGCTGCTATGTAATTTATTGTAATCTCTGATATTCATCGAATGTATTTTATTTGTTAATACTCTGTATATTCTTGTATTCTAATGGAATTGTTGTAATTAACAATGAAATGTTCTTCCGTCTACGTTCTTTTGTGGCTTGTCCTCGACTCAATCCGGGCTTTCCTCACCGGGGAAGTTCGGGTCGTTTCAGCTAGCATCCGTATGCCTTAGAGAAATCATCAGACTTCATGGGGTACCTTCCAGTATAGTAAGTGATCATGACCCCATATTTACTAGTGAGATTTTTAGGAGCTTGTTAGAGGCCCTAGGTACACAGTTAAGACTTAGAACAACTTATCACCCTCAGACTGATGGGCAGACTAAAAGGGTTAATAGAGTTCTAGAGGATCTACTAAGATTGTATATCCTATATTTCGGAGGAATTTGGGAGGAGTATCTCCCATTGGTTGAGTTCGCCTACAATAGTAGTTATCAATCAAGTATAGGGTGGTGCCATTCAAGGCACTATGTAGACGACCTTGCAGATCATCGGCGTGTTGTTGGGAGTCTACAGACAAACTTCTACTTGTCCAGAGATGGTAAGAGAGACTTCTGAGAAGATGGACCTTATTTGAAGAAGAATGAAAGCATCTCAAGATAAATTAAAGTCATATGCCGATAAGAGAAGGACCGACTTGGAATTCGAGGTAGGAGATGTGGTCTTCATCAAAGTATCGCTTTTAAGGAACGTAGTTCGATTTGGCTCGATTAGGAAATTAGCACTAAGGTTCTTAGGACCATTTCCCATAATTGAGAGGATAGGCCAAATGGCTTATAGAGTCAGACTACCGGAGAGGCTGGCAGGAGTTCACGATGTGTTCCATATTTCTCATTTGAGGAAATGTCTACGTGATTCAGCAACGGTAGCAGAGCTGAATACGCTTGAGGATGTTGAAATCAAGAAAGAGGCATTGGTTCGGAAAGTTCTACTCGTATTCTTGAAACGGAAGTTAAGAGGCTATGCAACAAAGAGATCAAGTTAGTAAAGGTGCAATGAGGAGAAGACCGAGACGCGACATGGGAACCCGAAGACAAGATTCGCGCTTCTTACCCTTTTCTCTTTGAGAGTACGTTCTTGACTTCCTTCCTAGCTTTTGAATTTGTTTATCCCTATTCGAAACATCGATCCTTAGGCTAGAAACCTATGTTTGGAAACATGTGTTTGAGACATTTATGTTCGGTGATTGCAAGTAGATGCAAATTTTTGCTATTGGATGCCCGTGGATGCATACACACACATTAGGCACTAGATCGACTCAAGAACTTACATATTGCATATGGATGCGTGTGCATTTTAAATTTTCAATGATAAAAAAGGTCGAATCATCACATGGATGTTGCATTTAGAGTGAATGATTGTGCACACATATAGAACTTATATGTATTATTGGGATTATTTGTATACATATTGGATACATGGCACACATATATTCCATTAAGGAGGTGAACTGAATCAGTCAATCGCCTGATTTTCTCATTAGTTTAGGAACATATACACAACAACTTTGCATACGTTCATATAAGCATTAGAATTTCAAGGACAATGGATGTCTATGGATGATGGACGAGTAGATGGTGTAGGTTTAAATAATAACATTTTTCTTAACTTAAAGATTTCGAGGACGGAATCCTCTAAGGAATGGAGAATGTAACACCTTATATCTTAATAACAGTAATATATAATAAAGGTAATAAAATGAATATTAGTTAATAAAATATTCAGAATTAGGTAAAATAGATTTTACCATTGCATCCATTGTTAAATTATGGCTTAGTTAGACTCTTAGTTTTCATAAATTGGATTTAATATGAAGAAGTTATGGACTTAAGAAGAATACACTGAAATATATACAAATTACATATTGAATAAAATATACAACGTTCAGAAAGAAACGGTCATAGGGCGACCTAGCATTAAGTGTACGTTTGGATTTGAAAACCTAAAATCTAAAGGTTAAAGCTTATCCTGGGTAATCCATATAAAGGCTAGTAGTCTCATTGTTTTCTACACACAAAACTATTCTTCATTTCTTCTTCCTCCTAGCCTTATTCTAAAATAAAAATATGAAAATGCTGAGATGCTGCCTAAATATAGATTAGAGAGGATAATTCTTATTCTTTTACAAGAAATCTAAAGAGGACTTTCTTCAACAACAACATACAAAAGAGATATTTTTCTGAACTTCAGTCCAACCATTGTGAGTTCAATTATTTTCAGATTTGATAATTAAATAAAATTATGACAGTAAATAAATTTAAATCTGAGATTTTACATGTTTATATGTTATTATTTTACTGTCGCATATCTATTCAGTTTCAGTTGTTTTAATGTTACATGTAATCCTATTTTCCCTTTTCTATTTTAGATTTATTTTCAGTCTTATGCTTATTTTATTTAGTTTATGTGTTTCTGAATCAGATCTATGTTTTTCTCCTTTTTCCCTTATATTTTGCAATGTACCTAGGCTATCCAATGTTTGGACTATTCACGTTGGAATTGTGTAAATTGGGTAAAACTTGGAATAACTTAAATTGATACTAAACAAAAGGAGAATTAGGCATATTAAACATGAAAATTAATAACTTTAAAATTGGAATAATATTCAAAACATGTTCGGTTAAGCTTAATTTAATAATTAAGTAGAACATGTTGGTAGCATCAGATGTAATGAAGTAAAATAGGCAACTTAATATATACATACATCTGGGTAGGTACTTGTTTGGGAATGGGGGGTTGTATACTGAATATAGGAAATGTCATTTACAACCATGCTTATTAATAAACTTAAACTGATAAGTTACTACTTGTTGATTAATAAGCTAAGAGGTCCCACAGTCTTGTTGTTGGTATCCGGTTTTGGGACTATTAAAATCCTAGGGTGGAGGCACAAGCCTAGGGGGTGGCTTTTGTCAATCTTATTGTGTGGAACCCATATCAGTCATTATCCCTGTTAGTACTTTGAGAGGGACCTCGCACTACGTTGGGGTCAGGGAAGGCTTTACTGATCTGGATTATAAGAGGTTTAAGGTGGAAGGTGGGTACGGGTGTGTTCTGACGGAGTCGTGAGCGTGCATGAGTCCGATTAGGGGAAACAAAGAGATTGTAACACCAACAATAGGCATGTGTCCTATCAGTCGTTGGGTTAGGGACTAACACACCCTACTACCGGGATTGGCACAAGATATTTGTATAATAGGGAGTCGATCGCATGGGTAGTAATTAAGGTAACATCTAATCTTGTAAATTCTAGTGATTGGTGCAGTAAAATCATATTATCTCATACCTGCTTATTTTACTGTAGTTTCATGTTCAACATTATTTACCTGTCTTGATACTTTCTATCTTATCCTATTACTGAAAATCACTGGAACTCGCCAGACTTTATGTCTAACCTATTTTTGTTTCCCTTCTCTCTCTTCCTTCCCCGCTCAGGTTCTCGGGGTGGTGTTCAGTAGTGACCGTGAAATTCAACTTGCATTCTTGGATTTCTGACTCTATGTATTGCTTTGACTTTTGCTCTACTTTGATATGGCTTTTGAAGAGGGATACTCTTTTAAGATTTTGTACTATGATAGTTTGTTTCATGAGACAGTCGATTTTATCTATTATTTTCGGTATTTGAGAAATGTGACAAAATGAAGTTGTAATTGAGATTTTGAAATAATGGTTTTCCTTTAATAATAAAAGTTAATTTTTCGTTGCATATTTGCATCTATCTTTTGAATTTTAGTTATTGTTTACCTATTGCGCTCCATGAAACTTAATGTATTCTCATATGAGTGACATTGACGGATGCAGGTTGCCATGATTCAATACCTTACTAAATAAACAAGTGACTCATGTCTGTATAGCCTCTTTTGGCCTCAATAATACTATAACATAAATGCATATCCCTATGATTACTTATGGCCTAAGGTGGATCCATTGATCACTTAATACCTTGCTAGAGGTTTACTAAATCATAATATAAATTTGAGGAAACTAGCTACTAAGTTCTACTAATTTAAGTCTTTCGTCATTCACATATATACCCAAACCCCGCATAAGGTGAGAGAGAGTAAGCAAACACTTATGACCTACAAGATACATAGGCGACTAACAACATTTATAACTTCCCCCGATGGATCCCTGTGTTGCTATTTAGCTGGCCTTGTTAGATAACCCCCTAGTAACTTAATATTTCCCATAAGGTAGGCAGTCTCATGGACATTTAATACCTTACCCTAAGATAGACTCTAACCCAATCACTTATTACCTAGAGGAAGCTAACAGTTTCAAAGATTACCAGTCTCGCACCCTATGATGTAACAACCCGAATTCCGACAGACAGATTTTTTTTTTCAAAAATCCCAATCTACCAAAACCCGAGTTGGCTTGTCTGGTATCCTGCAGAAAAGATAGAGACATGAAATATATCAAAGCTCAGAGAACATCTCATAGCGGAATGGATAAAATATAATATAACCAAATATATCCTTACCATAGTAATAATACTGCCTAACTAGTATCCAAAGCTATCATATCTCTACCATAAATGAAACGACCCGAAAACCCCCTTAAGAGGAAGAACAGATTGTACTGAGGACAAGACGAATCAGGACACAAACAGAAGAACATTTCATTACTTATTACAACAATTCCATCAGAATACAAGAATACCACAGAGTATGAATGAATAAAATACATTTGATAAATATCAGAGATTACAATACATTACATAGTAGCAGAAAAAAATACAATACACAACTGGAAGTAATACACGGATACAGAGCTTTCCGAATATCGCTTCAGCTGTAAATCAGGATCATGTGAATATAAATCTGCAAAACCAAAACTACTAGCTGCCCGTGCGGAAAATAGGGGCACCCAGAGTTTAGGTTAAAACAATAAACTCCAGGTCAGTCATGTGACTGGTGTGAGAACAAAAACAGTTATTAATCTTTATTTTAAAGTTAGGTAAATCAAGGGACCACGCTGTATAACACGGAACGGGTTTCCTCCCAAGAATACCAGCGCATAAAACAACAGCGCAATGCTAAATAAAGAACAATGAAGCTATTATAAGACCCAGGTCCCATCACACAATGCAACACAAGCCGTAGGATAGGGTTTTACCTTATAATAGCCAAAGAATGCTTGATACGCTAAATTTCATCTTTTATTATTACTATAAGTGTATAGTGTCAAAACAATTTCAATCATAAGTATTAATCATAGACGGCATAAGTGCCCCATACCACTATGTCGCCATAGATAGGTTTACAATCAAAACCGCAAAGTCACGTATTAGAAGTTGGATTTCCATCTATGAACCAAGGCAAGGGATCGTCCTTACCGCTTCGAGACGCTCTAGCCCGTGTCTCAGGAACAGAACGCATCGCCCCTTAGGAACCACAGGGCCGGTCCACTCGATGTGGATTATAATGCCTGAACACTGTATTTCCCCGCCCTATGGGGCGTCAATGAGTCCAATGACTCCATCGGTCCCGTATCGACCGATATATCCGAGGCGCCTCGCATTCCAACAACCACATAAGTCAAACTCGTCAGGGCGTGTAAAACCACTGACGCCACTTCTAGATAGAAGGAAACGCATGTCCTCCCTGGATCCTTCTCCCGTTTCTGGTTCACACCGGGGTGTGAGGATCGCGAATCAACGCTACACAATGTTATGCCACAAAGGTTGTGCTTTGATCATCAACCACAAGACTCTGCTTTTCAACAGAAGCCTTGATCATTTGCATCTTAGCATGCCACATGGGCAAACCACTCCATGCAACCGATATCCATCAATCACACAGAATGATGTACAATGTCAGACACACAGTCCATTTACAAGTCCGTTCTGGGTCTGAACGAAATCGGAGGCACCTTGTACCTCGCATATCCATCGATCTCCAAGTACGTCTAGACGATCACCAACTGATTCCCTTTTCTTGGGTGTACAGCCCAATCAAGATCATCAGTAATTATCCAAACGATGTGAAGACCTCCGTTCTTTGACCACCGTCTTCATCCTCGACACATCGTCGAATCAGTTATTCAGAATGGGATAAACCCGGCCTTTCCGAATAACTCGCGTATATAATAAACAAGTGTTACACAAACACAATATACGCCTCATTCCAATTCAGAATATTCTTTTATTCAAATATTTTTATACTTTGGGAAAGGTTCCCATTAATTTTATCAAAGTTAAATTCTTTAAATTTATTCTTTAATCTTCTTTTGAATATCAATTCAAACCAAATTATGGTTTTTCCAAACTAGTCGGGATTAGCGAACCTTACCGAAGTAATCACTTGTTAAATTTTCCAACCCAAACCTATTCATCCCATGAAGTAAAACTGGTAATACTTCATATCTAACACCACGGTGTTATCGGTAAATTCAATTACCATTTCACGTTCAAATCTAATTAAAGATTTAACTATCGCCTGGAGCAAAACTGGTGATACTCCATTCTCGATCATTTCAATCTAATTAAAGATTCATTAAAACTCCACTTGGTTTTAATCTTCCCAAAAATCAATCTTAATGATTGTTTAACTTGGAAAATCATATCCTGTCTTTAACTGGGTTAAAGAACCAATGTCATTTAAAACACGGTTCACGATAAACCCAAAATCACATTCCATTCCATCAGTCTTTAACCGTAAATTAGCAAGTGAACAATTCCCTAAGTAATAACCCCAAAGGCCAAAACCAACATCAGATCAATGCCCAGGAAACCATTTAACTTAACTAATCTTCAGTTAGTCTCTGATTTTCTTAACTCCGTTGGGTCTAAGAACAGTATAATTAAAGATACCGTTCACGACAACCCAAAATCACATTCCATTTACAATGGAATCTTCATGGAAAATAAATCGATATATATAATCGATATAAACTTCCATATCCGACTAATTATATAAATGGAATAACGGCAAAGCCTTTTAATTTCCAGATATATTAGTTGTCTTCCTCCACAGAAATTCACTTCGATTATTACCAAATCGAATTCCATTCCATTCCAATTTATTTTATTAAATTGGAAAACTTTACTTTGGAAAATCTCCTTTAAATCTTAACAAAAGATTTATAAATTCCAAATCACATTTCACTGTAAATCGGGTTAAAAAACGAATGTCGTTAAAACACAGTTCACGATAAACCCAATTCACATTCCATTAATCATCGGGTTAAAGAACAAGTGTAATTTAAAATACCATTCACGATAAACCCAAAAATCAATTCAAATTCAACTCCAATTAAATACCATTTAATTGGTATACTTCATTAAATCTAAATAAAAAGATTTTATCTTTTTCTCAACTGGGTTTAAGAACAGTGTTAATGAAGACACCATTCACGACAAACCCAAATCCCATTTGATATTAAATACAAGGCTCTGAATAGAAAATATATCGACTTATATTCAATATCAAATTCTACGACCAACAAATATCGTATTGGAAATAACGATATAAATATATCTTTCAAATTTCCATAACAATATCTGTATAATCACGAAATCCAACATCGAAATATTCCAAAGACAATTTCGATTCAAATCCATTCCAACTCAATTATTGGAAATTCTGGTTACTTTTAAAACCCTTTCAAATCCAATTCATTTATTTCAAAAATAAATGCATTATAATTCTAGTTCAAAACTAGTTCATTTCGATAAAAATGTATTTTTATCTTTTCAAATATGGAATTTTTCAACCCAATTCTTTCCAAATCATTTCTTATGATTTTACACAAATTATTGATATTTTTAATAATTTTATCAAGGCCCGTACAGTCGATTTCCATCAACGGCCATCGAATTGCACTTACAGCGACCTTTTCCAAATTTGATTTGGAAATAATTCCAAATCCAACCGTTAGATTTCAAATTTCTAATATTCTGTTACGATCAAGAATTTCGCTCGATCCGAATCAGTCGCTAAACCGACCAAGACCGTTCGAGACCCCTGATTGTTTTGAGAACACAACAAATTGGAACGCAAACAGAAGATCATTTTATTGTATGTTACAACAATTCCATCAGAATACAAAAATATACAGAGTATGAATAAATATTACACAGAAAATATCAGAGATTTAAATTACATTTAAATACATTGCAGCGGAAAAATAATACAATACACAACTGAAAACAGATACACGGATACAGAGCTTTCCGGATATCATTCCAGCTGTAAACCAGGTTCCTGTGAATATAAATCTGCAAAACCAAAACTACTAGTTGCCCGTGTCAAAATAAGGGCACCCAGAGTTTAGGTTAAAACAATAAACTCCAGGTCAGTCATGTGACTGGTGTGAGATCTAAAACAGTTATTAATCTTTATTTTAAATCAGATATATCAAAGGACCACGCCGTATAACACGGAACAGGTTTCCTCCCAAGAATACCAGTGCATAAAACAACAGCGCAATGCTAAATAAAGAACAATGGAGCTATTATAAGACCCAGGTCCCATCACACAATGCAACACAAGCCGGAGGAAAGGGTTTTACCTTATAATAGCCAAAGAATGCTTGATACGTTAAATTTCATCTTTTATTACTATAAGTGTATAGTGTCAAAACAATTTCAATCATAAGTATTAATCATAGACGGCATGGGTACCATATATCATGTCGCCAATACTAGGCTCTACAATCAAAACCGCAAAGTCACGTATTGGAAGTTGGATTTCCATCTGTGAACCGAGGCAAAAGATAGTCCTCATCGATTCGAGACGCTCTAGCCCGTGTCTCAGGATCAGAGCTTGAGTGACCCTTGGATCGTCAGGGCCGGTCCACTGATGTGGATTAAAATGCATGAACACTGTGTTTCCCCGCCCTTTGGGGCGTCAATGAGCCAAATGACTCCATCGGCTCCACACAGTCACCGATATAGGCGCCTCGCAACAGCAACAACCACATAGGTGAAAATAATATAATTGTCAGGGCTGGTAGGTCACTGACACCACCCTAGATAGAAGGAAACGCATGCCCTCCCTGATGTCCTCTCCCGTTTCTGGTTCACAACCGGGGTGTGAGCCTCGCGAATCAACGTTACATAAAGCTATGCCACACAGGCAGTGCTTTGATCATCAACCACAAGACTTTGCTTTTCAACAGAAGCCTTGATCAATTGCCACTTAGGCATGCCACACAGGCAATTCACTCCATGCGACTGATGTCCATCGATATACAACCCCTGAGCTCGTACGTCTCAGGGAAGGGTGTTAAGCAAGAGAATAAATTCTCCGCTACCAAACAGATGTATAATTAATAAAGATCAATCAACATAGAATAAAATCCAATGTCAGACACACAGTCCATTTACAAGTTCGTTCTGGGTCTGAACGAAACCGGAGGCACCTGGTACCTCGCATATCCATCGATCTCCAAGTACGTCTGGACAATCACCAACTGATTCCCTCCTCTTGGGTGTACAGCCCAATCAAGATCATCAGTAATCACCCAAACGATGTGAAGACCTCCGGTCTTCAACCACCGTCTTTATCCTCGACACCACGTCGAATCAGTTATTCCGAATGGGATAAACCCGGTCTTTCTGAATAACTCGCGTATATAATAAACTAGTGTTACACAAACACAACATACACCTCATTCCAATTCCGAATATTCTTTTATTTAAATATTCTTACACTTTGGGAAAGGTTCCCATTAATTTTATCAAAGATAAATTCTTTAAATTTAATCTTTAATCTTCCTTGAATATCAATTCAAACTAGTCGGGATTAGCGAACCACACCGAAGTAATCATTTATTTTATTTCCCAATCCCAACCTATTCATCCCATGAAGTAAAACTGGTCATACTTCATATCTAACACCATGGTGTTATCGGTAAATTCAATTACCATTTCACGTTCAAATCTAATTAAAGATTTAACTATCGCCTGGAGCAAAACTGGTGATACTCCATTCTCGATCATTTCAATCTAATTAAAGATTCATTAAAACTCCACTTGGTTTTAATCTTCCCAAAAATCACTTTTAATGATTGTTTAACTTGGGAAATCATATCCTGTCTTTAACTGGGTTAAAGAACCAATGTCATTTAAAACACGGTTCACGATAAACCCAAAATCACATTTGATATTAAATACAAGGCTCTGAATAGAAAATATATCGGCTTATATTCAATATCAAATTCTATGACCAACAAATATCGTAATGGAAATAACGATATAAATATATCTTTCAAATTTCCATAACAATATCTGTATAATCACGAAATCCAACATCGAAATATTCCAAAGACAATTTTGATTCAAATCCATTCCAATTCAATTATTGGAATTTCTGGTTATTTTCAAAACCATTTCAAATCCAAATTATTTATTTTAAAAATAAATGGAATTATAATTCTAGTTCAACACTAGTTCATTTCGATAAAAATCTATTTTTATCTTTTTAAATGTGGAGTTTTTCATCCCAATTTTTTCCAAATCATTTCTTATGATTTTACACTAATTATTACTATTTTTAATAAGTTTATCAAGGCACGTACAGTCGATTTCCATCAACGGCCATCGAACTGCACTTACAGCGACCTTTTTCAAATTTGATTTGAACATAATTCCAAATCCAACCGTTAGATTTCTAATTTCTAATATTCGTTAGAAAGCTCTTTTCGACACGAACCCAACGGTTCCGGTTTTAGGAGAATCCGACGGTCGGATCTCCCGTAATATCCATTCGAAGTCAATGGTCGAAATTTGCGAACTGCCGCAGCGCGGCGCGTTCTATTCAGGCCATTCTATATATATAATATATATATTATATATATTTCGTCGATTTCCTTTTAGAACGTATTTTATAAATCATTTTAAATTCGTTTTCAAAACGATTTCAACTTCATATTCAATTTCTAGTCAAAATTGAATATTCCATATCATTAATCTATAAATGATAATATTTTCAAAACGTTATATTTTGAAACCACTTCCTTTTCTATATTCATTATAAAAATGAATAAAACTGATATAAATATCGTTCACGTCAAAATAGCGTCAATCTAACCAACACGGCTTTATATATTTCAATAACTTCGTTATTCTATTCAACAAATGAATATTTTCTTCAACACATGAATTTTCTTTTATTCAACACATGAATATATATTTTGTTCAACACATGAATTTTATTCTATTCCTTATTTTCCAAATTGGAATGAGGCCCAATCAATTACCATATAATGTTAATTATATGGATTTTCTACAACACATGTATATAATATCAATGATAAATAATCAACCATCATCCAAAGTGCACCATACAACTGCATAAGCATTAAATATAAATAATTAACGCTTACACAGTCTGTCAACCCATAGATTGACATACAACTAAACAATTGGGATTAGTGTACGTCAAATATCATCCCAATACCCGTGTGGGGTTTCAAATCAACAAACATAGATTTTATTTATGCAGTTGGGCGATGTGTAAAATTTATCGTCCCAATCAATATCAGTCAAATCAGTGTATATAAACAAATCGTCTGATTTGTTTATAAATATTTATTTTATATACACGTTAAAAATTATATTTTTAACTATAAAATATTTATTTTCATTCCGCATCACACAATCACTTTTCACATCACATCAATCAAACAAACAAGTCGTCCATGGTCTGTGGACGACGAGTGTCGGGTGCTACTAAGCACCGTCTGCATCCTAGTATATATTTCAACTAGAAATCAAAATAAAAGTGAGGAGTTCTCACCAAGAGCTAAACCAAACGCCACGACTCTTCATATGTAGGAAACCTTCGTCGTGCTCGCCTTTCGTCACTTTCGTTGACCGTATCCACTACATATATAAAAATCGCATTTTTATATTGTTGCTATGTATATAAAAATCACATTTTTATAACTACGCTATATGGATAAAAATCACATTTTTATACTGCTACTATATAGATAAAAATTCTATTTTTATACCGCTACTATTTAGATAAAAATTCTATTTTTATAACGGTGTCCATATAGTAAGGATCATATTTTTATCACGCTATTCTCTATATAAAAATCACATTTTTATATATAAAGATCGTATTTTTATATCTCTACTACATATATAAAAATCACTCCTTTAAACCGCTACTTCCATGATAAAAATTATATTTTTTCTTGCTAGTAATATAATAAAAAATATATTTTTATATCGCCACTCATATAAAAATCACATTTTTGCTTCTTCTACATAATAAAAATCATATTTTTATATCTCCTACATAATAAAGATCGAATTTTTATTATCTATATAATATAAAAATCATATTTTTATTTCAAAACAACATATATAAAAATCGAATTTTTATTTCAACTCTAAGTTATAAAAATCAAATATTTTCTTACGTAAAAATCTAATCTTTATGAAGTAAAAATCATAACTTTCCTACACAAAAAATCCGATCTTTTCTACTTAGAAAAATCCGATCTTTTCTTCACTAATCTTATAAAAACTGATTTATTTATTTAAAAACCTAATTACATCCTATAAATAAAAGTAAATAAATAAAAATATAAAAGCTTACAGGAGGAGGGGAGGGAAGAAAGAGGTCGCGGTAGTGTCCTGGGATGGTGGCGGCGGATTTGCTACTTGGGGTAGGGTTTTCTTTTGGCGCGGGGTCTTTAATTAGATGGAGCGACGGAGGAGGGGGGAGAAGGCGGCTGCAGGTGGTCGGCGGGCCTAGGGGAGGTCGATGGCGGCTGAATTGGGTTTGGATGGAGGCGCGTTGAATTGGGGGTAAGGGGAGAGAGCGTCGGAGGCTAGAGAGGGGCGGGGGGAGGTTCCATTCCGGCGACCGCGACGCCCTTGGGGGCGCGACTGACGGAGGCGGCGGCGGCTCCCTCCTCCGTCGCTCCGTTCTTTTCTTTTCCTTTATTTTGCTGTCGGGTTTGGCTACTGAGGGTAGAGATAGAGTGTAGAGGTAATATAATATAATATATATATATATATATATATTTAATTATTTCAAATTCTAAAAGCAACTTTTTATTTTCAACTCGAAATCGAACCCACCGACTATCGTCTCTAGCTAATTACCCCCATTCCGAACACAATGGGATATGCATCGTAAGTTGATTCGATCGTTTCAATCACTTTTCGTCAAAATCAAAATATAACTCTATATATTGAATTTGAACGCGCATTTCAATTTACCGGGGCCACATACCAACTCTAAAAATTCCCGAAAAATATTTTCTAGCTTCGTATTGACGATACGATCCTAACAAAACTAATTTCGTCGAATTCTGAGACCGTTTGATAAATGGTCATTTTCCAGTCGATTAAAATTGACTGAAACTGTAAATACACGTTTTACTTCGCCACGCTCACATATTGATTCAAAAAATTATGAATTTTGGAATCTAACAATAACTAGACATCTCGGATCTAACAAAAGTGGTTTCATCGAAAACAGAGGTCGTTTGCAAAATTGCAATTTTTAAGGGCCAGAATTCCATAGCGACTATTCTGAAATTTCAACTGGGCATAACTTTTTATCCCCGCTATGAAATTTCGATTTTTCGGATTCGTTGGAAAGATATTCTCAAATAGATTCTAATAATTTTAGTTTCGCCAAAATCCGGTTTATTTTGAATCATGTGCATTCATTTGAAATTCGAAATCGAATTTTCAAACTACCGCGCCATTTTCAATTCCTTTTATAATTAAAAATAATTATTTATATTCTAACGACGATTCAAATAAATATATACGTTCTAATTCTATTCAAATTAAATTTCTCGTCGTTATTATTTAAAATAATTCATTTTAAATATTCAAAATTCATTAAAAATACCAAAATAAATTTTTTAAATTGGCTCAGATTTCCGGGTTATTACAATCTCCCCCACTTAAAACTTTCCGTCCCCGAAAAGGAATGAAGCCGAAAGTTGTTTAACTAATCAACTCAACTTTCATTATTTTCATTACGGCTTAAGTTCTTCAACTTTTCAGTTTCTAAGAACTTTTCAAATTTTTTTCAAAAATTTGGCTAACACCCTAAATTTTCGAAAAAATTCGCCATAACCTCCCCTGCACCGGGAGCTTCGGGATATTTCAAATAGCCTCCCATGGCCCTCACCAATCCAAAAAGAAAAAGAAACATCCAAGCGGCTAGCCAATCGGCTCATAAAATCATCAAAAACCCAAGAAATACAATAAACATGTACCTATTTGTCGGGCAAACAATTTTATTCCTCTTCTCTAGCCTCCTTGCTATGACTTGTTCAATGTAAGTACATGTATATGCATGCAAATGCGACTAATTTTCAATACAACTCACTATTTGCTACAATTTGACTTAATGGTTCAACATTTAATTAATCGAACAATAATCAAACAACACAACCAGCAATCAATTTGTTGATTATCTTTTCAGATTCATAACTTGGATACATAGTCAAAAAATCAGATTTTTGATGCCAAATCACAACAATAAGCCCTATCTAATTTTGGTTCTCACACCAGTCTAATGGAAATATATAGAAATCCCACTTTCGAAACTCGAACAAAAACACTGACAATGAGATCTCAATCATTAGTATCTTCTTCGGGCGACTAGAGTGTGATACTATATCTATCGAATATATTAAAACTTCAAATACACGCGGATCAGACGTATACACAAAGTCTTTATATACATGATTGTCCAAATTCAATATAAATAAATATTCGAATACGAATAATTGATTTAAATTTTCAAAACAAAAATTGTTTTCATTTTAAAAATATACTCTTCACACTCATTCTAGGATACTACTGATCCCATCTCTAATGAGTCATTCTTATTGGATATTACTAATCCAATCTCTGATGAATCCTTTCGTACGGTTCTAATGTGCCTTGTTCTCCGAGCTCTTAAACCAAAGCTCTGATACCAAAATGAAACGGTAAGGAATTTCGCTCGATCCGAATCAGTCGCTAAACCGACCAAGACCGTTCGAGACCCCTGATTGTATTGAGAACACGACAAATTGGAACGCAAACAGAAGAACATTTTATTGTATATTACAACAATTCCATCAGAATACAAGAATATACAGAGTATGAATAAATATTACACAGAAAATATCAGCGATTTAAATTACATTTAAATACATTGCAGCGGAAAAATAATACAATACACAACTGAAAACAGATACACGGATACAGAGCTTTCCGGATATCATTCCAGCTGTAAACCAGGTACTGTGAATATAAATCTGCAAAACCAAAACTACTAGCTGCCCGTGTCAAAATAAGGGCAATCAGAGTTTAGGTTAAAACAATAAACTCCAGGTCAGCCATGTGACTGGTGTGAGAACTAAAACAGTTATTAATCTTTATTTTAAATCAGATATATCAAGGGACCACGCCGTATAACACGGAACGGGTTTCCTCCCAAGAATACCAGTGCATAAAACAACGCAATGCTAAATAAAGAACAATGGAGCTATTATAAGACCCAGGTCCCATCACATAATGCAACACAAGCCGGAGGATAGGGTTTTACCTTATAATAGCCAAAGAATGCTTGATACGCTAAATTTCATCTTTTATTACTATAAGTGTATAGTGTCAAAACAATTTCAATCATAAGTATCAATCATAGACGGCATGGGTACCATATATCATGTCGCTAATACTAGGCACTACAATCAAAACCGCAAAGTCACGTATTGGAAGTTGGATTTCCATCTGTGAACCGAGGCAAAAGATAGTCCTCACTGATTCGAGACGCTCTAGCCCGTGTCTCAGGATCAGAGCTCGAGTGGCCCTTGGATCGTCAGGGTCGGTCCACTGATGTGGATTAAAATGCCTGAACACTGCGTTTCCCCGCCCTTTGGGGCGTCAATGAGCCAAATGACTCCATCGGCTCCACACAGTCACCGATATATCTGAGGCGCCTCGCAACAGCAACAACCACACAGGTGAAAATAATATAAATGTCAGGGCTGGTAGGTCACTGACACCACCCTAGCTAGAAGGAAACGCATGGCCTCCCTGATGTCCTCTCCGGTTTCTGGTTCACAACCGAGGTGTGATGCTCGCGAATCAACGTTACACAAAGCTATGCCACACAGGCAGTGCTTTGATCATCAACTACAAGACTTTGCTTTTCAACAGAAGCCTTGATCAATTGCCACTTAGGCATGCCACACAGGCAATTCACTCCATGCGACTGATGTCCATCGATATACAACCCCTGAGCTCGTACGTCTCAGAGAAGGGTGTTAAGCAAGAGAATAAATTCTCCGCCACCAAACAGATGTATATTTAATTGAGATCAATCAACACAGAATAAAATCCAATGTCAGACACACGGTCCATTTACAAGTTAATTCTGGGTCTGAACGAAACCGGAGGCACCTGGTACCTCGCATATCCATCGATTTCCAAGTACGTCTGGACGATCACCAATTGATTCCCTCCTCTTGGGTGTACAGCCCAATCAAGATCATCAGTAATCACCTAAATGATGTGAAGACCTCCGGTCTTCAACCACCGTCTTCATCCTCGACACCATGTCGAATCAGTTATTTAGAATGGGATAAACCCGGTCTTTCTGAATAACACGCGTATATAATAAACAAGTGTTACACAAACACAACATACGCCTCATTCCAATTCAGAATATTCTTTTATTCAAATATTCTTATACTTTGGGAAAGGTTCCCATTAATTTTATCAAAGATAAATTCTTTAAATTTATTCTTTAATCTTCATTTGAATATCAATTCAAACTAGTCAGGATTAGCGAACCATACCGAAGTAGTCATTTGTTTTAATTTCCCAATCCCAACCTATTCATCCCATGAAGTAAAACTGGTAATACTTCATATCTAATACCACGGTGTTATCGATAAATTCAATTACCATTTCACGTTCAAATCTAATTAAAGATTTAACTATCGCTTGGAGCAAAACTGGTGATACTCCATTCTCGATCATTCCAATCTAATTAAAGATTCATTAAAACTCCACTTGGTTTTAATCTTCACAAAAATCACTTTTAATGATTGTTTAACTTGGGAAATCATATCCTGTCTTTAACTGGGTTAAAGAACCAATGTCATTTAAAACACGGTTCACGATAAACCCAAAATCACATTTGATATTAAATACAAGGCTCTTAATAGAAAATATATCGGCTTTTATTCAATATCAAATTCTACGACCAACAAATATCGTAATGGAAATAACGATATAAATATATCTTTCAAATTTCCATAACAATATCTGTATAATCATGAAATCCAACATCGAAATATTCCAAAGACAATTTCGATTCAAATCCATTCCAATTCAATTATTGGAATTTCTGGTTATTTTCAAAACCATTTCAAATCCAAATTATTTATTTTAAAAATAAATGGAATTATAATTTTAGTTCAAAACTAGTTCATTTCGATAAAAATCTATTTTTATCTTTTCAAATGTGGAGTTTTTCATCCCAATTCTTTCCAAATCATTTCTTATGATTCTACACTAATTATTACTATTTTTAATAATTTTATCAAGGCCCGTACAGTCGATTTCCATCAACGGCCATCGAACTGCACTTACAGCGACCTTTTCCAAATTTGATTTGAACATAATTCCAAATCCAACCGTTAGATTTCTAATTTCTAATATTCGTTAGAAAGCTCTTTTCGATACGAACCCAACGGTTTCGGTTTTAGGAGAATCCGACGGTCGGATCTCCCATAATATCCATTCGAAGTCAATGGTCGAAATTTGCAACTGGCGCGGCGCGTTCTTTTCAGGCCATTCTGTATATGTAATATATATGTTATATATATTTCGTCGATTTCCTTTTAAAATGTATTTTATAAATCGTTTTAAATTCGTTTTCAAAACGATTTCAACTTCATATTCAATTTCTAGTCAAAATTGAATATTCCATTTCATTAATCTATAAATGATAATATTTTCAAAACGTTATATTTTGAAATCGCTTCCTTTTCTATATTCATTATAAAAATGAATAAAACTGATATAAATATCGTTCACGTCAAAATAACGTCAATCTAACCAACTCGGCTTTATATATTTCAATAACTTCGTTATTCTATTCAACAAATTAATATTTTCTTCAACACATGAATTTTCTTTTATTCAACACATGAATATATATTTTGTTCAACACATGAAATTTCTTCTATTCAACACATGAATATATATTTTATTCAACACATGAGTTTTCTTCTATTCAACACATGAATATATATTTTGTTCAACACATGAATTTTTATTCTATTCAACACATGAATTTTCTTTTATTCAACACATGAATATATATTTTGTTCAACACATGAATTTTATTCTATTCCTTATTTTCCAAATTGGAATGAGGCCCAATCAATTACCATATAATGTTAATTATATGGATTTTCTACAACACATGTATTGATGTATATAATAGCAATGATAAATAATCAACCATCATCCAAAGTGCACCATACAACTGCATAAGCATTAAATATAAATAATTAACGCTTACACAGTCTGTCAACCCATAGATTGACATACAACTAAACAATCGGGATTAGTGTACGTCAAATATCATCCCAATACCCGTGTGGGGTTTCAAATCAACAAACATAGATTTTATTTGTGCAGTTGGGCGATGTGTAAAATTTATCGTCCCAATCAATATCAGTCAAATCAGTGTATATAAACAAATCGTCTGATTTGTTTATAAATATTTATTTTATATACACGTTAAAAATTATATTTTTAACTATAAAATATTTATTTTCATTCCGCATCACACAATCACTTTTCACATCACATCAATCAAACAAACAAGCCGTCCATGGTCTGTGGACGACGGGTGTCGGGTGCTACTAAGCACCGTCTGCATCCTAGTATATATTTCAACTAGAAATCAAAATAAAAGTGAGGAGTTCTCACCAAGAGCTAAACCAAACGCCACGACTCTTCATATGTAGGAAACCTTCGTCGTGCTCGCCTTTTGTCACTTTCGTTGACCGTATCCACTACATATATAAAAATCGCATTTTTATATTGTTGCTATGTATATAAAAATCACATTTTTATAACTACGCTATATGGATAAAAATCACATTTTTATACTGCTACTATATAGACAAAAATTCTATTTTTATACCGCTACTATATAGATAAAAATTCTATTTTTATAACGGTGTCCATATAATAAAGATCATATTTTTATCACGCTATTCTCTATATAAAAATCACATTTTTATATATAAAGATCGTATTTTTATATCTCTACTACATATATAAAAATCACTCCTTTACACCGATACTTCCATAATAAAAATTATATTTTTATCTTGCTAGTAATATAATAAAAAAATTATTTTTATATCGCTACTCATATAATAATCACATTTTTGCTTCTTCTACATAATAAAAATCATATTTTTATATCTCCTACATAATAAAGATCGAATTTTTATTATCTATATAATATAAAAATCATATTTTTATTTCAAAACAACATATATAAAAATCGAATTTTTATTTCAACTCTAAGTTATAAAAATCAAATCTTTTCTTACGTAAAAATCTAATCTTTATGAAGTAACAATCATAACTTTCCTACACAAAAAATCCGATCTTTTCTACTTAGAAAAATCCGATCTTTTCTTCACTAATCTTATAAAAACTGATTTATTTATTTAAAAACCTAATTACATCCTATAGATAAAAGTAAATAAATAAAAATATAAAAACTTACAGGAGGAGGGGAGGGAAGAAAGTGGTTGCGGTAGTGTCCTGGGATGGTGGCAGCGGATTTGCTACTTGGGGTAGGGTTTTCTTTTGGCGCGGGGTCTTTAATTAGATGGAGCGACGGAGGAGGGGGGAGAAGGCGGCTGCAGGTGGTTGGCGGGCCTAGGGGAGGTCGATGGCGGTGGAATTGGGTTTGGATGGAGGCGCGTTGAATTGGGGGTAAGGGGAGAGAGCGTCGGAGGCTAGAGAGGGGAGGGGGGAGGTTCCATTCCGGCAACCGCGACGCCCTTGGGGGCGCGACTGACGGAGGTGGTGGCGGCTCCCTCCTCCGTCGCTCCATTCTTTTCTTTTCTTTTATTTTGCTGTCGGGTTTGACGACTGAGGGTAGAGATAGAGTGTAGAGGTTATATAATATATATAATTATTTTAAATTCTAAAAGCAACTTTTTATTTTCAACTCGAAATCGAACCCACCGACTATCGTCCCTAGCTAATTACCCCCATTCCGAACACAATGGGATATGCATCGTAAGATGATTCGATCGTTTCGATCAGTTTTCGTCAAAATCAAAATATAACTCTATATATTGAATTTGAACGTGCATTCCAATTTACCGGGGCCACATACCAACTCTAAAAATTCCCGAAAAATATTTTCTAGCTTCGTATTGACGATACGATCATAACAAAACTAATTTTGTCGAATTCTGAGACCGTTTGAAAAATGGCTATTTTCCAATCGATTAAAATTGACTGAAACTGTTAAAACACGTTTTACTTCGCCACGCTCACATATTGATTCGAAAAATTATGAATTTTGGAATCTAACAATAACTAACATCTCGGATCCAACAAAAGTGGTTTCGTCGAAAACAGAGGTCGTTTGCAAAATTGCTATTTTTAAGGGCCAGAATTCCATAGCGACTATTCTGAAATTTCAACTGGGCATAACTTTTTATCCCCGCTATGAAATTTCAATTTTCGGATTCGTTGGAAAGATATTCTCAAATAGATTCTAATATTTTTGGTTTTGCCAAAATCCGGTTTATTTTGAATCCTGTGCATTCATTTGAAATTCGAAATCGAATTTTCAAACTACCGAGCCATTTTCAATTCCTTTTATAATTAAAAATAATTATTTATATTCTAACGACGATTCAAATAAATATATATGTTCTAATTCTATTCAAAATAAATTTCTCGTCGTTATTATTTAAAATAATTCATTTTAAATATTCAAAATTCATTAAAATTACCAAAATAAAATTTTCAAATTGGCTCAGATTTCCGGGTTATTACAATCTCCCCCACTTAAAACTTTCCGTCCCCGAAAAGGAACGAAGCCGAAAGTTGTTTAACTAATCAACTCAACTTTCATTATTTTCATTACGACTTAAGTTCTTCAACTTTTCAGTTTCTAAGAACTTTTCAATATTTTTTTCAAAAATTTGGCTAACACCCTAAATTTTCGAAAAATTTCGCCATAACCTCCCCTGCACCGGGAGCTTTGGGATATTTCAAATAGCCTCCCATGGCCCTCACCAATCCAAAAAGTAAAAGAAACATCCAAGCGGCTAGCCAATCGGCTCATAAAATCATCAAAAACCCAAGAAATACAATAAACATGTACCTATTTGTCGGGCAAACAATTTTATTCCTCTTCTCTAGCCTCCTTGCCATGACCTGTTCAATGTAAGTACATGTAGATGCATGCAAATGCGACTAATTTTCAATACAACTCACTATTTGCTACAATTTGACTAAATGGTTCAACATTTAATTAATCGAACAATAATCAAACAACACAACCAGCAATCAATTTGTTGATTATCTTTTCAAATTCATAACTTGGATACATAGTCAAAAAATCAGATTTTTGATGCCAAATCACAACAATAAGCCCTATCTAATTTTGGTTCTCACACCAGTCTAATGGAAATATATAGAAATCCCACTTTCGAAACTCGAACAAAAACACTGACAATGAGATCTCAAATATCAGTATCTTCTTCGGGCGACTAGAGTGTGATGCTATATCTATCGAATATATTAAAACTTCAAATACACGCGGATCAGACGTATACACAAAGTCTTTATATACATGATTGTCCAAATTCAATATAAATAAATATTCGAATACGAATAATTGATTTAAATTTTCAAAACAAAAATTGTTTTCATTTTAAAAATATACTCTTCACACTCATTCTAGGATACTACTGATCCCATCTCTAACGCGTCATTCTTATTGGATATTACTAATCCAATCTCTGATGAATCCTTTCGTATGGTTCTAATGTGCCTTGTTCTCCGAGCTCTTAAACCAAAGCTCTGATACCAAAATGAAACGGTAAGGAATTTCGCTCGATCCGAATCAGTCGCTAAACCGACCAAGACCGTTCGAGACCCCTGATTGTATTGAGAACACGACAAATTGGAACGCAAACAGAAGAACATTTTATTGTATATTACAACAATTCCATCAGAATACAAGAATATACAGAGTATGAATAAATATTACACAGAAAATATCAGAGATTTAAATTACATTTAAATACATTGCAGCGGAAAAATAATACAATACACAACTGAAAACAGATACATGGATACAGAGCTTTCCGGATATCATTCCAGCTGTAAACCAGGTTCCTGTGAATATAAATCTGCAAAACTAAAACTACTAGCTGCCCGTGTCAAAATAAGGGCACCCAGAGTTTAGGTTAAAACAATAAACTCCAGGTCAGTCATGTGACTGGTGTGAGAACTAAAACAGTTATTAATCTTTATTTTAAATCATATATATCAAGGGATCACGCCGTATAACACGGAACGGGTTTCCTCCCAAGAATACCAGTGCATAAAACAACAACACAATGCTAAATAAAAAACAATGGAGCTATTATAAGACCCAGGTTCCATCACACAATGCAACACAAGCCGGAGGATAGGGTTTTACCTTATAATAGCCAAAGAATGCTTGATACGCTAAATTTCATCTTTTATTACTATAAGTGTATAGTGTCAAAACAATTTCAATCATAAGTATCAATCATAGACGACATGGGTACCATATATCATGTCGCCAACACTAGGCTCTACAATCAAAACCGCAAAGTCACGTATTGGAAGTTGGATTTCCATCTGTGAAACGAGGCAAAAGATAGTCCTCACTGATTCGAGACGCTCTAGCCCGTGTCTTAAGATCAGAGCTCGAGTGACCCTTGGATCGTCAGGGTCGGTCCACTGATGTGGATTAAAATGCCTGAACACTGCGTTTCCCCGCCCTTTGGGGCGTCAATGAGCCAAATGACTCTATTGGCTCCACACAGTCACCGATATATCCGAGGCGCCTCCAAACAGAAACAACCACACAGGTGAAAATAATTTAAATGTCAGGGCTGGTAGGTCACTGACACCACCCTAGCTAGAAGGAAACGCATGCCCTCCTTGATGTCCTCTCCCATTTCTGGTTCACAACCGGGGTGTGAGGCTCGCGAATCAACGTTGCACAAAGCTATGCCACACAGGCAGTGCTTTGATCATCAACCACAAGACTTTGCTTTTCAACAGAAGCCTTGATCAATTGCCACTTAGGCATGCCACACAGGCAATTCACTCCATGCGATTGATGTCCATCGATATACAACCCGTGAGCTCGTACGTCTCAGAGAAGGGTGTTAAGCAAGAGAATAAATTCTCCGCCACCAAACAGATGTATATTTAATAGAGATCAATCAACACAGAATAAAATCCAATGTCAGACACACAATCCATTTACAAGTTCGTTCTGGTTCTGAACGAAACCGGAGGCACCTGGTACCTCGCATATCCATCGATCTCCAAGTACGTCTGGACGATCACCAACTGATTCCCTCCTCTTGGGTGTACATCCCAATCAAGATCATCAGTAATCACCCAAACAATGTGAAGACCTCCGATCTTCAACCACCGTCTTCAACCTCGACACCACGTCGAATCAGTTATTCAAAATGGGATAAACCCGGTCTTTCTGAATAACTCGCGTATATAATAAACAAGTGTTACACAAACACAACATACGCCTCATTCCAATTCAGAATATTCTTTTATTCAAATATTCTTATACTTTGGGAAAGGTTCCCATTAATTTTATCAAAGATAAATTCTTTAAATTTATTCTTTAATCTTCTTTTGAATATCAATTCAAACTAGTCAGGATTAGCGAACCATACCGAAGTAATCATTTGTTTTAATTTCCCAATCCCAACCTATTCATCCCATGAAGTAAAACTGGTAATACTTCATATCTAACACCGCGGTGTTATCGGTAAATTCAATTACCATTTCACGTTCAAATCTAATTAAAGATTTAACTATCGCCTGGAGAAAAACTGGTGATACTCCATTCTCGATCATTTCAATCTAATTAAAGATTCATTAAAACTCCACTTGGTTTTAATCTTCCCAAAAATCACTTTTAATGATTGTTTAACTTGGGAAATCATATCCTGTCTTTAACTGGGTTAAAGAACCAATGTCATTTAAAACACGGTTCACGATAAACCCAAAATCACATTTGATATTAAATACAAGGCTCTTAATAGAAAATATATCGGCTTATATTCAATATCAAATTCTACGACCAACAAATATCGTAATGGAAATAACGATATAAATATAACTTTCAAATTTCCATAACAATATCTGTATAATCACGAAATCCAACATCGAAATATTCCAAAGACAATTTCGATTCAAATCCATTCCAATTCAATTATTGGAATTTCTGGTTATTTTCAAAACCATTTCAAATCCAATTTATTTATTTTAAAAATAAATGGAATTATAATTCTAGTTCAAAACTTGTTCATTTCGATAAAAAATCTATTTTTATCTTTTCAAATTTGGAGTTTTTCATCTCAATTCTTTCCAAATCATTTCTTATGATTTTACACTAATTATTACTATTTTTAATAATTTTATCAAGGCCCGTACAGTCGATTTCTATCAACGGCCATCGAACTGCACTTACAGCGACCTTTTCCAAATTTGATTTGAACATAATTCCAAATCCAACCGTTAGATTTCTAATTTCTAATATTCGTTAGAAAGCTCTTTTCGATACGAACCCAACGGTTCTGGTTTTAGGAGAATCCGACGGTCAGATCTCCCGTAATATCCATTCGAAGTCAATGGTCGAAATTCGCGAACTACCGCGGCGCGTTCTATTAAGGCCATTCTATATATATAATATATATTATATATATTTCATCGATTTCCTATTAAAACGTATTTTATAAATCATTTTAAATTCGTTTTCAAAACGATTTCAACTTCATATTCAATTTCTAGTCAAAATTTAATATTCCATATCATTAATCTATAAATGATAATATTTTCAAAACGTTATATTTTGAAATCACTTCCTTTTCTATATTCATTATAAAAATGAATCAAACCGATATAAATATCGCTCACGTCAAAATAGCGTCAATCTAACCAACACGGCTTTATATATTTGAATAACTTCGTTATTCTATTCAACAAATGAATATTTTCTTCAACACATGAATTTTCTTTTATTCAACACATGAATATATATTTTGTTCAACACATGAAATTTCTTCTATTCAACACATGAATGTATATTTTATTCAACACATGAGTTTTCTTCTATTCAACACATGAATATATATTTTGTTCAACACATGAATTTTTATTTTATTCAACACATGAATTTTTATTCTATTCAACACATGAATTTTCTTTTATTCAACACATGAATATATATTTTGTTCAACACATGAATTTTTATTATATTCCTTATTTTCCAAATTGGAATGAGGCCCAATCAATTACCATATAATGTTAATTATATGGATTTTCTACAATACATGTATATAATAGCAATGATAAATAATCAACCATCATCCAAAGTGCATCATACAACTGCATAAGCATTAAATATAAATAATTAACGCTTACACAGTCTGTCAACCCATAGATTGACATACAACTAAATAATCGGGATTAGTGTACGTCAAATATCATCCCAATACCCGTGTGGGGTTTCAAATCAACAAACACAGATTTTATTTGTGCAGTTGGGCGATGTGTAAAATTTATCGTCCCAATCAATATCAGTCAAATCAGTTTATATAAACAAATCGTCTGATTTGTTTATAAATATTTATTTTATATACACGTTAAAAATTATATTTTTAACTATAAAATATTTATTTTCATTCTGCATCACACAATCACTTTCAACATCACATCAATCAAATAAACAAGTCGTCCATGGTCCGTGGACGACGGGTGTCGGGTGCTATTAAGCACTGTCTGCATCCTAGTATATATTTCAACTAGAAATCAAAATAAAAGTGAGGAGTTCTCACCAAGAGCTAAACCAAACGCCACAACACTTCATATGTAGGAAACCTTCGTCGTGCTCGCCTTTCGTCACTTTCGTTGACCGTATCCACTACATATATAAAAATCGCATTTTTATATTGTTGCTATGTATATAAAAATCACATTTTTATAACTACGCTATATGGATAAAAATCACATTTTTATACTACTACTATATAGATAAAAATTCTATTTTTATACCGCTACTATATAGATAAAAATTCTATCTTTATAACGGTGTCCATATAATAAAGATCATATTTTTATCATGCTATTCTCTATATAAAAATCACAATTTTATATATAAAGATCGTATTTTTATATCTCTACTACATATATAAAAATCACTCCTTTACACCGCTACTTCCATGATAAAAATTATATTTTTATCTTGCTAGTAATATAATAAAAATTATATTTTTATATCGCCACTCATATAAAAATCACATTTTTGCTTCTTCTACATAATAAAAATCATATTTTTATATCTCCTACATAATAAAGATCGAATTTTTATTATCTATATAATATAAAAATCATATTTTTATTTCAAAACAACATATATAAAAATCAAATTTTTATTTCAACTCTAAGTTATAAAAATCAAATATTTTCTTACGTAAAAATCTAATCTTTATGAAGTAAAAATCATGACTTTCCTACACAAAAAATCCGATCTTTTCTACTTAGAAAAATCCAATCTTTTCTTCACTAATCTTATAAAAACTAATTTATTTATTTAAAAACCTAATTACATCCTATAAATAAAAGTAAATAAATAAAAATATAAAAACTTACAGGAGGAGGGGAGGGAAGAAAGAGGTCGCGATAGTGTCCTGGGATGGTGGCGGCGGAATTGCTACTTGGTGTAGGGTTTTTTTTTGGCGCGGGGTCTTTAATTAGATGGAGCGACGGAGGAGGGGGGAGAAGGCGGCCGCAGGTGGTCAGCGGGCCTAGGGGAGGTCGATGGCGGCGGAATTGGGTTTGGATGGAGGCGCGTTGAATTGGGGGTAAGGGGAGAGAGCGTCGGAGGCTAGAGAGGGGGGGGAGGTTCCATTCCGACGACCGCGACGCCCTTGGGGGCGCGACTGACGGAGGCGGTGGCGGCTCCCTCCTCCGTCGCTCCATTCTTTTTATTTTTTTATTTTGCAGTCGGGTTTGACTATTGAGGGTAGAGAGAGAGAGCGTGTAGAGGTTATATAATATAATATATATATATAATTATTTAAAATTCTAAAAGCAACTTTTTATTTTCAACTCGAAATCGAACCCACCGACTGTCATCCCTAGCTAATTACCCCCATTCCGAACACAATGGGATATGCATCGTAAGATGATTCGATCGTTTCGATCAGTTTTCGTCAAAATCAAAATATAACTCTATATATTGAATTTGAACGCGCATTTCAATTTACCGGGGCCACATACCAACTCTAAAAATTCCCGAAAAATATTTTCTAGTTTCGTATTGACGATACGATCCTAACAAAACTAATTTCGTCGAATTCTGAGACCATTTGAAAAATGGCCATTTTCCAGTCGATTAAAATTGACTGAAACTGTTAAAACACGTTTTACTTCACCACGCTCACATATTGATTCGAAAAATTATGACTTTTGGAATCTAACAATAACTATACATCTCGGATCCAACAAAAGTGGTTTCGTCGAAAACAGAGGTCGTTTGCAAAATTGCTATTTTTAAGGGCCAGAATTCCATAGCGACGATTCTGAAATTTCAACTGGGCATAACTTTTTATCCCCGCTATGAAATTTCAATTTTTCGGATTTGTTGGAAAGATATTCTCAAATAGATTCTAATATTTTTTGTTTCGCCGAAATCCGGTTTATTTTGAATCCTGTGCATTCATTTCAAATTCGAAATCGAATTTTCAAACTACCGCGCCATTTTCAATTCCTTTTATAATTAAAAATAATTATTTATATTCTAACGACGATTCAAATAAATATATACGTTCTAATTCTATTCAAAATAAATTTCTCGTCGTTATTATTTAAAATAATTCATTTTAAATATTCAAAATTCATTAAAATTACCAAAATAAAATTTTTAAATTGGCTAAGATTTCCGGGTTATTACAATCTCCCCCACTTAAAACTTTCCGCCCCCGAAAAGGAACGAAGCCGAAAGTTGTTTAACTAATCAACTCAACTTTCATTATTTTCATTACGGCTTAAGTTCTTCAACTTTTCTGTTTCTAAGAACTTTTCAAATTTTTTTTCAAAAATTTGGCTAACACCCTAAATTTTCGAAAAATTTCACCATAACCTCCCCTGCACCGGGAGCTTCGGGATATTTCAAATAGCCTCCCATGGCCCTCACCAATCCAAAAAGAAAAAGAAACAGCCAATCGGCGCATAAAATCATCAAAAACCCAAGAAATACAATAAACATGTACCTATTTGTCGGGCAAACAATTTTATTCCTCTTCTCTAGCCTCCTTGCTATGACCTGTTCAATGTAAGTACATATATATGCATGCAAATGCGACTAATTTTCAATACAACTCACTATTTGCTACAATTTGACTAAATGGTTCAACATTTAATTAATCGAACAATAATCAAACAACACAACCAACAATCAATTTGTTGATTATCTTTTCAAATTCATAACTTGGATACATAGTCAAAAAAATCAGATTTTTGATGCCAAATCACAACAATAAGCCATATCTAATTTTGGTTCTCACACCAGTCTAATGGAAATATATAGAAATCCCACTTTCGAAACTCGAACAAAAACACTGACAATGAGATCTCAATCATTAGTATCTTCTTCGGGCGACTAGAGTGTGATACTATATCTATCGAATATATTAAAACTTCAAATACACGCGGATCAGACGTATACGCAAAGTCTTTATATACTTGATTGTCCAAATTCAACATAAATAAATATTCGAATACGAATAATTTATTTAAATTTTCAAAACAAAAATTGTTTTCATTTTAAAAATATACTCTTCACACTCGTTCTAGGATACTACTGATCCCATCTCTGACGAGTCATTCTTATTGGATATTACTAATCCAATCTCTGATGAATCCTTTCGTACGGTTCTAATGTGCCTTGTTCTCCGAGCTCTTAAACCAAAGCTCTGATACCAAAATGAAACGGTAAGGAATTTCGCTCGATCCGAATCAGTCGCTAAACCGACCAAGACCGTTCGAGACCCCTGATTGTATTGAGAACACGACAAATTGGAACGCAAACAGAAGAACATTTTATTGTATATTACAACAATTCCATCAGAATACAAGAATATACAGAGTATGAATAAATATTACACAGAAAATATCAGAGATTTAAATTACATTTAAATACATTGCAGCGGAAAAATAATACAATACACAACTGAAAACAGATACACGGATACAGAGCTTTCCGGATATCATTCCAGCTGTAAACCAGGTACCTGTGAATATAAATCTGCAAAACCAAAACTACTAGCTGCCCGTGTCAAAATAAGGGCAATCAGAGTTTAGGTTAAAACAATAAACTCCAGGTCAGCCATGTGACTGGTGTGAGGACTAAAACAGTTATTAATCTTTATTTTAAATTAGATATATCAAGGGACCACGCCGTATAACATGGAACGGGTTTCCTCCCAAGAATACCAGTGCATAAAACAACAGCGCAATGCTAAATAAAGAACAATGGAGCTATTATAAGACACAGGTCCCATCTCACAATGCAACACAAGCCGGAGGATAGGGTTTTACCTTATAATAGCCAAAGAATGCTTGATACGCTAAATTTCATCTTTTATTACTATAAGTGTATAGTGTCAAAACAATTTCAATCATAAGTATCAATCATAGACGGCATGGGTACCATATATCATGTCGCCAATACTAGGCCCTACAATCAAAACTGCAAAGTCACGTATTGGAAGTTGGATTTCCATCTGTGAACCGAGGCAAAAGATAGTCCTCAACGATTCGAGACGCTCTAGCCCGTGTCTCAGGATCAGAGCTCGAGTGACCCTTGGATCGTCAGGGCCGGTCCACTGATGTGGATTAAAATGCCTGAACACTGCGTTTCCCCACCCTTTGGGGCGTCAATGAGCCAAATGACTCCATCGGCTCCACACAGTCACCGATATATCTGAGGCGCCTCGCAACAGCAACAACCACACAGGTGAAAATAATATAAATGTCAGGGCTGGTAGGTCACTGACACCACCCTAGCTAGAAGGAAACGCATGCCCTCCCTGATGTCCTCTCTCGTTTCTGGTTCACAACCGGGTGTGAGGCTCGCGAATCAACGTTGCACAAAGCTATGCCACACAGGCAGTGCTTTGATCATCAACCACAAGACTTTGCTTTTCAACAGAAGCCTTGATCAATTGCCACTTAGGCATGCCACACAGGCAAATCACTCCATGCGACTGATGTCCATCGATATACAACCCCTGAGCTCGTATGTCTCAGAGAAGGGTGTTAAGCAAGAGAATAAATTCTCCACCACCAAACATATGTATATTTAATAGAGATCAATCAACACAGAATAAAATCCAATGTCAGACACACAGTCCATTTACAAGTTCGTTCTGGGTCTGAACGAAACCGGAGGCACCTGGTACCTCGCATATCCATCGATCTCCAAGTACGTCTGGACGATCACCAACTGATTCCCTCGTCTTGGATGTACAGCCCAATCAAGATCATCAGTAATCACCCAAACGATGTGAAGACCTCCGGTCTTCAACCACCGTCTTCATCCTCGACACCACGTCGAATCTGTTATTCAGAATGGGATAAACCCGGTCTTTTTGAATAACTCGCGTATATAATAAACAAACGTTACGCAAACACAAAATACGCCTCATTCCAATTCAGAATATTCTTTTATTCAAATATTCTTATACTTTGGGAAAGGTTCCCAATAATTTTATCAAAGATAAATTCTTTAAATTTATTCTTTAATCTTCTTTTGAATATCAATTCAAACTAGTCGGGATTAGCGAACCATACCGAAGTAATCATTTGTTTTAATTTCCCAATCCCAACCTATTCATCCCACGAAGTAAAACTGGTAGTACTTCATATCTAACACCACGGTGTTATCGGTAAATTCAATTACCATTTCACGTTCAAATCTAATTAAAGATTTAACTATCGCTTGGAGCAAAACTGGTGATACTCCATTCTCGATCATTTCAATCTAATTAAAGATTCATTAAAACTCCACTTGGTTTTAATCTTCCCAAAAATCACTTTTAATGATTGTTTAACTTGGGAAATCATATCCTGTCTTTAACTGTGTTAAAGAACCAATGTCATTTAAAACACGGTTCACGATAAACCCAAAATCACATTTGATATTAAATACAAGGCTCTTAATAGAAAATATATCGGCTTTTATTCAATATCAAATTCTACGACCAACAAATATCGTAATGGAAATAATGATATAAATATATCTTTCAAATTTCCATAACAATATCTGTATAATAACGAAATCCAACATCGAAATATTCCAAAGACAATTTCGATTCAAATCCATTCCAATTCAATTATTGGAATTTCTGGTTATTTTCAAAATCATTTCAAATCCAATTTATTTATTTTAAAAATAAATGGAATTATAATTCTAGTTCAAAACTAGTTCATTTCGATAAAAATCTATTTTTATCTTTTCAAATATGGAGTTTTTCATCCCAATTCTTTCCAAATCATTTCTTATGATTTTACACTAATTATTACTATTTTTAATAATTTTATCAAGGCCCGTACAGTCGATTTCCATCAACGGCCATCGAACTGCACTTACAGCGACCTTTTCCAAATTTGATTTGAACATAATTCCAAATCCAACCATTAGATTTCTAATTTCTAATATTCTTTAGAAAACACTTTTCGATACGAACCCAATGGTTCTGGTTTTAGGAGAATCCGCGCTGAACGGGAAAGGGGGTCTTTGACCAATGAAAATCTGACCTAGGTTATAATATATATATATATATATAAATACTATTTAAATCCAATTTAACTTGTTTAACGTCTTTAACTCCAAACGAACCCCAACGACTGTTGCCCCTAGCTAATTACCCCTATTCCGAACACAATGGGATATGTATCGTAAGCCCATTTGACCGTTACGATCTGTTTTTATCAAAATCAAAATATAAATCAGTATACATTGAATTTGAACGTTCATTTTAACTTACCAGGGCCACATACTGACTTCAAAAATTACAGAAAAAATATTTCTAGCTTTGTTTTGACGATACGGTCCTAAAAAACTAATTCGTCGAATTTGAAGACCGTTTGAAAAATGGTCATTTTCTGGTTGATCCTTTTCAACTGAAATTGACAAAACACGTTTTCTTTTGCCACGCTCACATATTGATTTAAAAAATTATGAATTTTGAAACCTAGCAATAATTTGACATCCCGGATCCAACAAAAGTGGTTTTGTCGAAATCCGAGGTCGTTTGCAAAATTTCCATTTTTAAGGGCCAGAATTCCACAGCGACTTTTCTGAATTTTCAATTGGACATAACTTTTTATTCCCGCTATGAAATTTCAATTTTTCGGATTCGTTGGAAAGATATTTCAAATAGATTCTAATATTTTTAGTTTCGCTAAAATCCAGTTTATTTTGAATCCTGTACATTCATTTGAAATTTGAAATTAAATTTTCAAACTACCGCGCCATTTTCAATTCCTTTTATAAATAAAAACAAATATTTATATTCTAACGTCGATTCAAATAAATATATGCGTTCTAATTCTATTCGAATTAAATTTCTCGTCGTTATTATTTAAAATAATTCATTTTAAATATTCAAAATTCATTAAAATTGCCAAAATAAAAATTTTAAATTGGCTCGGATTTCCGGGTTATTACATAAACCTAACCTGCGGCACTACAAGAAAATGTGAATTTAGTTACACATGTTAGCGGCATTTAAAAATAAGTGCAACCATACCAATTGATGTAAATCTTAAGGCGGCCGCTAAAAAATTTCATCCTTCCCTCTAATTGTAAAATATTTATTACATTTTTTACTTCTGAAGTTTGTCACGTTCATATTTCTCCTCCTCATTTAGAAAAATTCATGAAGTCCTACATCGTCACTTCATATTTCCTTCGTAATCATCATCGTGTTACTTCGTTCCTCTCTACACGGTCGATCGATTCCCCCTTCCATCTATTTTCATTTGATTGAGATTCTGCCCAAACCCTAAACAGGTATGAATTTATAATTTATTTTATGATGATATATGGATTTTGTATGGTTCAGTATTGATTTTATTAATCGAATAAATAAGCAATAATTGCCTAATTTGTCGGCGTTAATCTTTGTAAACCTTAAATAGGCGATACTACCATGTTCTAATTATTTTAGATTGCTAGTGTAGGGTATCAATAATCTTACATAATTAAAAAAAGGTATGTTAAATCGTCATTCAAAAGTGATATACCTTTTAGAGTAAAAGGAGTACCATCTTGTTCATCTAGATTATTGGCTCAGGCTCTGAACATAAAATTGAAATCACCTAAAGCAACCAAAGGTGAGAATCTCAATGAAGGCAAGGAAGATAATCAAGTAAAGTTTGTCTTAATGGGTATTTTTGGCATAAACAAAGGTTATGTAAAAGGAGGTAAAAATCTGCAAGTGAAGGACATGGAATAGGAATAATTATTTATGAAAAAGAGGACCAGTTAATGTTATGGGAAATATTTGAAGACGGATTTATATGGGTAGCAGTCTTGATAGTTAGACTGAGATTTAACTTGGTTTCAGTAATAGCTAAGAGACTAATTTTTGGTTTTTGATAGGTTGCTTAAGTTGGCCTAGTTTTATTTCTTTATGTACACGACTAATGTCCCAAGCTCCAATATTGCATCACATTGATTAAACTGGAAAGGGTGTTGGTGGTGGTTTGCCTTGTGTTCTTCTTCACAAAAGAATAAGCAAAAGAAATATCTGGGTATGTTCCATCAAATAAACAGAAGAATTATTTGACCTTTACTAGAATTATCTTGGCCTAGTTTTAATTTTCTTATTGAATGGTTGGGACAACTACTGTTTCATCAAAAATATTTTGGAAGCAAATCTTTGCATAAAATTGCCTGGAAATCCTATGATAAAATTGAATAATTTATCAAACATGAACAAGTTCAAAGGATGGGAATAAGTATGAAGTCATACAAAAATATGTGCAGTTTCATTTACATAAATTTATTAGCATGAATTTTATGGTTTAACATATTCTTTGTAATTCTAAGTCTATGTTAGGATGTCAAACTCATGTTAAAAATGAAAAGTTTGGAATAACATCACATACAAAATCCATGAACAAATTATTTTACCCAAAATTACTTTGCCAATGGCGGCTCCTAATTACTTCCACCATACATCCAATCCTCTCCCACCGCCAAGGTTGCCGTTGTCGCAGCCGCAGCAACTACAACCTCCTCCGATCTATTACTATATCCTCCCCCTGACACGTATCATCACCATCCTCCTCCACTACCGCAGCCGTATTATCCCCATTATTTTAACCCTCCTCCTCCAACTGCTATCTAAAACAATTCATCGTTGTTATTGGATACTCGCGATGAGTGCAAAACACTTTTTATAGCTGGACTTCCTGATGACGTCAAGGCTCGTGAGATATACAACCTTTTCCCTCAGTTTCCTGGTTTCATATCTCATCAGCTTCATGATGTTGCCCTCCAAAAGGCATATGCATTTGCTGTTTTTGCTGATCATCAATTTGCAGCTGCTGCAATGCAGCCAATAAATGGTTTTGTGTTTGACCTTCAAAGGGAATCAGCTCTACATGTTCAAGAACTAATCAAGATGGGGCATATTGTCTTGACAAAAAGCACAAGGGCATTGATGCATACCCAAGAGACTGTCATGATTCGGGTGTTGGAACCAATAATCAGTTGCCTAGTGTTGAAGTATGCGATACTATATGGTAGATTGAAGAGGATGAAGATAGCTTCGCATCGGAGAAGATCGTTCGCAAATCGGAGTTCGCACGCGGAAGTTACGAGTTGAAATGAGTAGGTTGTCAGTTGGCTAGTGCGACAGACATCTGAGTTGTCAGGGTGGATTTTCCCGAGAGTTCAGACAGACTTTTGTCATTCCCACAACAGACGTCTGAGAGAGGGACAGACGTCTGTCATATTGGGGACAGAGGTCTGAGCTGAGTGCTGAAGCCCAATTAATTCCCTGGAAGGAGTCAGATGTCTGTCACCTCCCACGACAGACGTATGACGTGACTTTTGGGCTATTTCGGGCTGGAAACTTGGCAATATGATTTGTGAAGACTTGGGGGCAATTTGGGTAATTGGCCTATCTCTATATAAGCTATTTTCAGGCGTATTAGTGGGAGAGCTTGGAAACTTGATTTAGGATCAAGGATTTATTCTCAAGGGTATTCTCCTCAAACTCATTTCTATATTGAAATATAGTGATAATTGGATCAGTCTCTTGTATTCCTTTCATCGTGGTAATAAAATACTCTCTCCAAAGTGGATGTACACTAACAAGATGTTAGTGGAACCACTATAAATCCTTGTGTGATTTATTTTTACTACTTTGTCATTAGTTTCTTGCTTGTGATTGAGATTCGGATTGCTCGTGATTGGTTGATCTTTATTTGTTGACTAGAGTTATTGTTTTAGTTGTTTTTGCAAGTCTAACAACAGTCTAGTCTTCCGCTAGCGCTTTGTGGTTTAGATATCGGATTCGAGTGTTCTTGAGTTGGATTAATCACAACGGTTACAATAGTTTCTATCAGAGAAATTGTGGTGCTTGTTAGGTGTTTGTGAAAATGCTGAAAATAGATAATAGCTTGGTAAGTCCTTCAACCGGAAGTTCGAATAGTGTGGCGCCTTATGTACGGGGTTCGTATGCGGTGTCGAGTTCTCAATTTGTAATTGACAAGTGGAATGGTGATAATGAATTTGAGAAGTGGCAATGAAAAATGAAAGCGGTTCTTAGGCAGAATCGGGTGCAACGAGTGGTATTTGATACTCACTTATTGCCAAGTGATATCTCAGATGTTGAGATAGAGAAGATGGAGGAATGGTCTTACACTACTCTTTAACTTGCTATAAGGGATAATGTGATCTCCGAAATTAGTGGTGATACAACCGCTAAAGGCATTTGGGACAAGTTGGAGGAACTATATATGAAGAAGTCACTCACTAAACGTTTGATCTAGTTGCGAACGTTTTTCACCTTTAAGATGAAGGAGGGTAATTCGCTTAATGCACATTTGAATGCCTTTGATGACTTGCTCATGAAGATGAAGGCTGTTGATTTGAAGATCGAGGAAGAGCAAAAGGCAATGATATTATTGTGTTCGTTGTCGGACAACTATACGGGTTTCTCAGATAGATTGATCTATGGCTGGGATATCTTGACTCTAGATGATGTCAAGACGCGTCTTCTTAGTGAAGAGTTGAGAGATCAAATGAAGGAGATGAGTGAGGGTAGTAGTGGAGCTAGTAGTGGTCACGGGTTGTTTGTGGAGAAAGAAAAGAATGTGAAGAAGGAAACCGAGGGCGTTTTAAATCAAGAAAGCCCAGTGGAAGAGATAAATCGTTAGAGAGAAATGGCAAGTGTTTTATTTGCAAGAAACTGGGACATTGGAAGAATGAATGTCTAGACAAAGATAAGAAGGAATTAGCGTCTTCATCCATAGCGGTGGAGAGTGGGGATGGTGAAATAGATGAGAATGTGTTGACGGCGGTGGCATCGGGTGTTTCGGGTAACGAATGGGTTCTCGATTCGGGTGCGTCGTATCATATGACGCCAAATAGAAATTGTTTTTCGTGCTTTGAATTCAAAGAGGGAAATGCAATTGCTATGGGAAATGGTGCTTTTTGCAAGTCGATGGGTAGTGGCTCCGTGCAAATAAGGATGTTTGATGGAGTTGTTCGCACGCTCACCAATGTTCGCTACGTTCCGGGACTTAGGAAGTCGCTTATATCTTAGGGGCAATTGGATTCTCTAGGTTGCAAGATCACTATCAAGAAGGATTGCTTGAGGGTTTTGAAGGGGGCGCTTGCGGCTATGAAGGGTTCTAGGACTCATGGTATATATTTGCTTCAAGGTGTGACAGTAGGAGGTGAGACTTGTGTGGGTGTTGATAGTTCTCGTGACTTGGATGCGACACGGTTGTGGCATTTATGGTTGGGTCATGTCTCAGAGAGGAGTTTGGATATTCTTCGAAAGCGGGAGATGATCGAGGGTGAGAGTTTCAACAAACTAGAGTTTTGCGAGGAATGTGTCATGGGGAAGCAAACAAGGGTATCATTCGATGAAGGAAAACACAGCTCAAAGGAGGTTCTTGATTATGTTCATTCGGATGTTTGGGGACAGACATCGGTTGCTTCTTTGGGAGGAGCTCGTTATTATATTTCTTTCATTGATGATTTGTCTCGAAAGGTATGGGTGTATGTAATGAGGACCAAGTCGGAGGCATTTGCTAAGTTCAAAGTGTGGAAGGCTCTTGTTGAGAATGAGAGTGGCAAGACTATGAAGGTGTTAAGGACAGACAATGGCGGCTAGTATGTTTCTTGGGAATTCTTGGAGTATTGTAAGCATCACGGGATCCAGAGACATTTTACTACACCGGGAGATCTATAATCTAATGGAGTAGCGGAGAGAATGAACCAAACTCTACTTGAGAAAGCTCGATGCTTGAGATTGACATCGGGTTTGTCTAAGGGATTTTGGGCCGAATCTTTGTTAAACGCAGTGCATATTGTGAATCGAATTCCATGCTCGGCCATTGGTAACAAAATAAGTGTGGAAAGGGAAGAGTGTTGACTTGAGATATCTTCATGTGTTTGGTAGCCCGGTTTATGTGCATGATCTGGGGAATGATAAGCTTGGAGCTAGAGCATTCAAGGGGTTCTTACTTGGCTTCACAGACGGCGTGAAAGGCTATCGGATTTGGAATCCGAAAACAAAGAAGGTTGTTAATTCTTGTCATGTCACTTTTGATGAGTCGGCTTTATTCAAGGAGAATGAGATCTCATCGTATGTTCCGGATTTGGTTCATGGTGAATCAAAGGAGAAGGAAGTCATTCCCATATTCCGTCCAAGTGGTAGTAGAGTTGAAGAAGCTCATGGGGTTGAAGCGGTTGATGAAACATCACATAGTCCACATGGTTCCTCTAGTGATGTTGGTGGTGTAGATGATACTAGAGAAGTTTCGACTCAAGGTGGAGCCGAAAGGGGTTTGGGTGATAGTATTGCTACTTGGGTTGGTCAACGTGCAATAAGGCCTCCCGAAAGATATGGTGATTGGAACTACCTTAGCTTTTTTGATCATTTGTACTATGCTCTCAATGTAGTCCAAGATGAGCCGATGGACCTTGATGACGTCATGGAGTCGTGAGAGAGCTCGAAGTGGATTTTCGCCATGGAGGAAAAGATGCAATCGTTAATGAAGAGCCGAACTTGGGAGTTTGCTCCACTTCCTTAAGGATATCGTGCTATAGGGTGCAAATGGATTTACAAGGTGAAGGATGATGGAAGGTACAAAGCAAGGTTAGTGGAAAATGGGTTTTCACAAAGGAAAGGAGTATGATGAAATTTTTGCACTGGTGGTACGCTTAGTTCTATCCGGTTTTTACAAGCCATAGTTGCTATCCATGACTTGGAGTTGGAACAACTTGATGTGAAATGTAACACCCCACGTCCGTTAATGTCACTCACTAAGGGAATGCATTAAATTTTGTGAAGCGTTATAGGTAAACAGAACAGAAACATTACAAGACAGATATAAAATAGCAGCGGAATTAAAACTTTTATTAATCATAAAGCATGGTTACACCATATGTCTGAAAATACATAAACTCAGTATATCATTAAAACTTCTGTCTTGTACTTTAAATATCAGAGTGCAATAACAAAGAAAGCATAATCTCCAAATCATAAGCCATAGTAGCAAAGATAGAAGCTTGAGCGATACATATAGAAGCTCCAAGCAAGACGATAGCAGAATCCTGACTAAGCCTGAGAATTCCCTCCCTTGAGAACCTGGGGGGGAACGGAAGAAAGAAGGAGAAACAAAAAGGGTCAGACATAAAGTCTAGTGAGTCTAGTTACTTTTAGCTCGTAAATAAATAAAAGTAACGTGATAGGCATATAAAGTGGATAAGAGAGAGATCGCTACATAAATGGTAAGTGTGACAAGGCAAGCAAGATAAGGTGTATGTGCCTCACTAATGATTACTCTGCACTATTACTAGTATAACTAAAATGAGATGATCCCTTCCACTATGAGTTGGTAGGCTTAGGTCATACGTCCAAGTATACCCTAACCACTACCCTAATCGATCGGCTCCCTACACTGTAGTATCCTATGCTGGCCCCACAGTAGGAGGTATCACTTCCTAAGTGGCAACCCATGGTGTGCACAACCATATCTACTGGTGTCATGATCATCTTAGCCCCCTCTGCCCGGCCCATGCACGCATATGTCCCCGGTTTGTTTGTGCCACCCACACCGTCTGTCTCGTTTGGATCTCTTACAATCAATCAGTAAGCATTTCCCTTCTCCGCCTAGTACGGAGTTCATTATTTGATACCTACTCTGGGTTACTGACTGAAATGGATCCCGCACAATATGATACAAGCTCTCCCCTTTGTCTTGTATCCCCAATAGGTTTTTCACTGACTATGTATACCCTTAAGTGTCTTTAATTACATAGCCCCGATCTTTCTACCGATTATGCTTACCTATAGGTGTCTTTAATACATAACACCCAATCTTCCAACCGGTTATGCTTACCTATATGTGTCTTTAATACATAACCCTATTATTTCTACAAGATATGTTTACCCTAAACGATGTCTTTAATTACATAACTTTATTATATTTTTCCACCGGTAATGTATACCACTAGGTGTCTTTAATTACATAACCTTATCGGGTTAAGTTTGTAGGCTTATATACATATACACATACTGATATTACCCACTTACCTAAGATTTGCTTAACCCTCCCACTGATCCAAGCATTTTTGTTTAATGGTTAAGTTTGTGGGCCTATATATACTAATATTACCCACCTACCCAAGATTTACTTAACTCTCCCACTGATCCAAGCATGTTTGTTTAATGGTTAAGTTTGTGAGCCTATATATACTAATATTACCCACCTACCCAAGATTTACTTAACCCTCCCACTGATCTAATCAATTTTACTTAACCCTAACTTCAGTTCTTTATCATACAATCCCTATGGATTAGATTTGGTAAAGTAGTCCAATTCATTACCATGTCCATTTATGGTTTATAATGGGCTAGACCTCCCACATTAGGCCTACAATGTGTGGATGCTGGATATGTTGGTCGGGTCTGGGAAGCCTTATTCCATAGTTGGGCCTAACCTCGTGTCTTAGCCTGATTCGTATTTACTTACTTAGACCTCCCACATTAGGTTCAACATTAGTGGCTGCTGGATATGTTGGTTGGGTCCGGGCAGACTTCCACCACTAATGCAACCTAACCTCGTGTCATAAGTATAATTATAACTCCTAATTGTAATTACTAAACATTCCATTTTAATTAATTAACCAATTAATTAATCCTTTCCTTTTATAGGTGTCAATACCTTTTTTACCCAATAATTTAAATTACATGTCCAAAAATGTTCATATTCAAATTATGCCATTTTTAACCCTTTTTCCCCCGTTCCTTAACCAGCGCCCTCACAAAATCGGTAACATGCCTAGGCTAGACAACAACCTAGTCATAAAGATGATAGGGAAAAACAATAGGAATGTAACAAAAGTGATCATCTTGGCATAAACATAAACTTAGCATGATAATGTGAACATACATATTGGTATGGACATGTAGTTATCACCATAACAAGATGAACATAAAACTAGTGAACATAACATGATGTCTCAATAAGCATAGTAAGATCTAAATCAGCAGTTTAGATGTCCAATTTGTTTAGATCTAACATGATAACACATGGTGATAGATTAGATCACATGATTCAGATCTAGAGGTTAAAATAGATCTAACATGATAACACGAGCTGATAATCTAGATCACATAAAATAGATCTGATACGACAACACAAGGTGATAATCTTGATCACATAAAATAGATCTAATATGATAACACAAAGTGATAATCTAGATCTGACTTAATAGTTTCAATGTCCACATAAATTAAATCTACTAGTTTAGAAATAGATCTACACAAATCCATATCATAGCATGCCATAAAAGTTACAATTTAGATAAATATTTAGATCCAATCCTAACCAATTCAAGGTGGCATATGTTCATGATTTACATAAATGATTAGATCTATCCAATGACAAAACTATTTAAATTAACAGATTTATATTAACCACAATATAGTTACAAACCAAGATCCACAATAATAACATAGTAGAATAATCACAATTGAATTGGATCCAAAGAAATAGATCTATCATGTCATAACAGAATAATCACAACTGAATTGGATCTAAAGAAATAGATCTATCATGACATAGTATAAGATATGATAATAGCACAGATTCATGGTTTACACATATCCAAATCACAGCCTTTCATAATTTACTTTTATTTATGTAAACCTTAAAGCAACTAGAACTCACAGCGTTAGGTTTAGAGAATTGAGGAAGAATGGATCTAGAATTTATGAATTGGATTTGTAGAATATGTTGTTGTTGAAAACGATTCAGTTCGCACTCCAGCAGCATATGGCCTCCATGATTTCCAATGAAGAAAATAAGAGAATAGGACACCTATATATAGCTTCCAGACCCCCTGAAACTGAGTGCCACGTCAGCCCTAGGGGTGTAGACACCCCTGTGGGTGGGTCGACCACTAGGTCGACAGCCCTCTAGGGGGGTCGACCCCCTATAACGGGAATTTTTCTGCTCAGAATAATTTTTCGAATTTGAATCTTCTGGATAAAATTCTGATTCATCGCTGACTCATACGTATATATATAATTTTTCTACGCGTATACAAACTTAAAACCCTCGTAACTTCCTCATACGTTGTCCGTTTTACGCAAACCAAATGTCTATCTTGACCAGAATTTCGAGACGGATGAAATAGTGTAGTCTGTTTCCTCTAATTCTAGATATTAAATTAATTATTATTTAATTTATCCTCTTTTAGTGTTGTTAAAAAATCGGGGTGTTAAATGAAAACCGCCTTCTTGCATGGAGACTTAGATGAAGACATCTACATGGAGTAACCGGAAGGGTTTGTTGTATATGGTTAGTCTAAATTGGTTTGCAAGTTGAAGAAATCACTATATGGGTTAAAGCAATCACCTAGATAATGGTACAAGAGATTCGATCATTTCATGCTTGAAAGTGGCTTCCATCAAAGCATCAAGGATGCTTGCGTATATTTCAAGTGGTTGGGAAATGATTGTTGGGTGTATTTAATCTTGTATGTGGATGATATGCTCATTGGTTCCAAGGATAAAAATGAAATCAATAAGTTGAAGATGCTTTTGAAATCGAGATTCGAAATGAAAGATCTTGGAGAAGCAAGGAAAATCTTGGGCATGGAAATTGGAAGGGACCGAAAGCGTTTTGAGTTGAGATTGACTCAAAAGGAATACATTAATAAAGTGCTTTGCCGGTTTAGCATGGAGGATGCAAAGGCGTTAAATACACATTTACCTTTGCATATGAAGCTTTCGGAGAAGGGATCACCTATCGGGGATAAAGACAAGGCTTATATGGCAAAGGTGTCATATGCAAGTGCGGTTGGTAGTTTGATGTACGCAATGGTGTGTACAAGGCCCGATATTGCAAATGCCGTCGGGGTGGTTAGTCGGTACATGGCTAATCCGGGGAAATCGCATTGGGAAGCCGTGAAGGTTATTTTGAGATACTTGAAAGGCACAACATCTCATGGACTTGTCTTTGGCGGTAGTGATGAGAGGAGTTGCAAGTTGGTTGGTTATTGTGACTCGGACTATGCCGGTGATAGAGATCGGAGTAAATCAACTTCCGGGTATGTCTTCACACTTTGCGGGACAGCCATTAGTTGGAGATCAAGATTGCAAACTGTAGTTGCTTTATCCACTGCGGAGGCGGAGTTGATTGTCGCTGTGGAAGCGACCAAGGAGGCACTCTACTTGAAGCGACTATTGTGTGACTTGGGTTTCGAACATGAGAGCGTTGATGTTCGATGTGATAGCCAAAGTGTTATCCATTTAGCGGAGAATTTGGCGTTTAGCTCACGGACCAAGCATATTGAGGTGAGAGAGTCATTTCTTGTAGCCATGGATGAGGGTAAGCTAGTATACCTTCGGAAAGTGCACACAAAGGATAATGCGGAGGACATGTTTACTAAAGCATTGACGGTTGGGAAGTTCGAGCATTGCTCGAACTTAATTCTCTTGTTGAGTTGCTAGGTGCCACGGGGTAGCACGGGGGGAGAGAGTGATTTTGTTTGTGGCGATGGAAAGGAATAGCGGTGAGAGATTGGAAATCTATCTTCATGGTAAGTACTCGCTTCACTTCAGAGTACATTGTCTTTTGGTGAGACGGTTTTTGGTTTGAATACTTTCAACACTTCGTTGGCAGGCGGTGGCCTTGCCGGAGCTCGTTAACGGAGTGCAATGGGCGGTGGCTTTGCCGGAGCTCATTGGGAAAGTATTCATGTTGCTTGGTCGAAGGTAGAAGGAAATGCTTGGGTGCATTGGAGTTTGGAGTTGAGATGGTTATAGTATCGAGGTGGAGTGTTGAAGTATGTGATACTATATGGTAGATTGAAGAGGATGAAGATAGCTTCGCATCGGAGAAGACCGTTCGCAAATCGGAGTTCGCATGTGGAAGTTACGAGTTGAAAGGTGTAGGTTGTCAGCTGGTTGGCGCGACAGACGTCTGTCGTAGGGTACGATAGATGTCTGAGTTGTCAGGGTGGATTTTCCTGAGAGTTCAAATAGATGTCTGTCATTCCACGACAGATGTCTGTCGTATTAGGGACAAACGTCTGAGCTGAGTGTTGAAGCCCAATTAATTCCCTGGAAGGGAACAGACGTATGTCACCTCCCACAACAGACGTCTGACATGACTTTTAGGCTATTTCGGGCTGGAAACTTGGCAATACGATTTGTGAAGACTTGGGGGCAATTTGGGTAATTGGCCTATCTCCATATAAGCTATTTTCAGGTGTATTAGTAGGAGAGCTTGGAAATTTGATTTGGGATCAAGGGTTTATTCTCAAGGGTGAATTAGGGTTTATAACCTAATTCCGATTCTTCAATTCTATTCTCCTCAAACTCATTTCTATATTGTATATAGTGATCATTAGATCAATCTCTTGGATTCCTTTTATCGTGGTAATAAAATACTCTCTCCAAAGTGGATGTACACTAACAAGATGTTAGTGGAACCACTATAAATCCTTGTATGATTTATTTTTGCTACTTTGTCATTAGTTTCTTGCTTGTGATTGAGATTTTGATTGTTCGTGATGGGTTGATCTTTGTTTGGTGACTAGAGTTATTGTTTTGGTTGTTTTTGCAAGTCTAACAACGGTCTAGTCTTCCGCTAGCGCTTTGTGGTTTAGATATCGGATTCGAGTGTTCTTGAGTCGAATTAATCACAATGGTTACAACACCTGGTGCTTGCAACATACATGGTTATTCTTCTGCACAAAGCACTCAGACAATGTACGACTATGGAACTACTGACCCGACCAACATGAGCATGTCTTCTCTAAGTTCAGTTCCCCAAAATAGTAAACCGTGTTCAACACTCTTTGTTGCCAATATGGGTTCTACCTTTACATAGACAGATCTTGAACTATTTTCAAGATGTCCGAGGTTCACAAATTTGAAGATGCAAAAGACAGCTGGGCTACTTGTTGCCTTTGTACACTTTAAGGATGTGGCGTCTTCTGTCGGTGCCCTTAAGTATCTGCAAGGAACCCGCTTCGCCTCATCACTGGAAGTCGGCGTGCAAATAGAATATGGAAAATCTCCAATGAGGCAAGGTAGCAGGGATAAGAAAAAATTGCCTCAGACCGCTAAACATCATAAATCATGAAAGCTCGTCCAATCAGTTATCTTTTTACAACTTGTAAGTTGTTGAATGCAGCAGCTTTAATAAGAATTCACCAACCTGCTCAGGTAATATTTTAAGCTGTACTGCTTGGATTGAACTTTGAAAACATGACAATGATCAATGGCAATTTAACTAGCATATTTATTCTTGTTATGTGAATCATGCTATCTGGATAGGCTTGCAGTTAAGTTAATTTCTTGATTGGAGTAAAAAAAACATCCATGAACGTTCTAGAACTAGAGTATGATTTGCATAGATATAATTAAATGCTACACTTTAAGTATAAACAAATCATAATATGATGTTGATTAGTCGTGAAATGTCGAACATAACGATTTTTCGAGTGTTACCAAATTTTGAAAATATTAAGACCCTTCAGTTTATATAAAATTTTCAATTTTGACTATACCAGTTTGAGTGTATGTAAGTTTTGTATATCTGGTTTGTTTTAAACCGGTTTTGTACTAAATTTTGAAGAATGTAAGGCTTCATATGTCTGCAACCTTAGGAAAAAGGATATCATACATAGACTTTTTATTTCATGCATTACAGTTTTAAATCATTATAAGGACACAAGACTTTTTGCACTCATAGTTAGACGAACCATTTGTGTAATTATATGCCTTTTAATATAAAAATAAGGAGAAAATGTGTTCTACTATAAAAAAATATGGAAGCATAGAAGAGGAAGGGCACATATTCAATATATAATAAAATTGATGAAATACCATTTGATATCGAATTAATTTGACCAACATTTTCTTTGATTGAAATTGTTGTGTGATTAAATGGTATAATAAGTTTTAGGTATCATGGGCCAAAACAAAGTGCCTCCAAACCACCAGTATAGTGCCTCCAAACCACTAGTACAATGATGTTGAACATTGTGTCTTATTTTTAGATTAAATGGTAATAAATACATTTATATTTCTTATTTTCATCGTGTAATGGACTTTCTTTGTAGGTCTCCTTGTGATTGCATTTTTGTTCGCACACGGGATTGGAAGGAGTGGCATATGCAATGGCGATCATGTGTCTCAAGCTAAATGCTGATCCAAAATTTATGTTAGATGGTACAGCTGATGTTGATTTATGGTTAGTTATTAGTGAGAAATTAATATGTCAATCATCAGAAGAAGAAGAAATCAAACAAGGTGACTATCGAGACAATTTGAGTCTCATTAGAGTGTCATCTAATTGGTCAAGAAGTAAAGAAGAAGTTGACGTTGTCATCAGTAGGTATTCCTTACGTGTATTGTGTAGGAAGATCAGTACATGCAAGCTGCTTCAAGTTCCAGCCTTGTGTAGGAAGATGTTAGTTATTATAATTTAATTCTTTATATACCTCACAACTATCTTACCTTACGTCTACTTTCAAGTTACTCAATGGTTGACTCTAAAAGTAATCTGTGGAACCAAAGCGATTGATATCCATATTGGTAACATCTGTAGGACATACTGAGTTTATTTTTTTTTGTGTATGTTGAGGGGGATGTGGGGTGTAACACCCCGTATTTTCTGTGAACATAAAAGTAACAAAACAAAGTATAATTAATTTTTAAAAGAAGAATTAAGGAAAACGGGTTATGTCATTGCGTTCATCTCAGAATTCTGCTTGAGATAGAGTCCGAGTTTGCGTAAATCGGACTCTGTATGAAGAAGTTATGGCACTTAGAAGTTCTAGGGATTTAGAATAAAAACTAACCCGAATTCAAAATTAAAAGTTCGAAATTCAAAACACACACGCGGGCTGGGTGGGAAATTTCCCGCCCAGGACCCAGGTCGACCAGGGGTCGACCTGGGGGTCGACCTCCCCCCTATTTCCAGATCCGTGGATAGATTCGTTTTTCTGTATTTAGACGCCCGTTCTGACCAGATTCGTTGCTCCTAAGCTATTTAAACACCCCCAAACCTCACTTTCTCTCCACACAATTTCATTACGCCTATACTCTGCCCTAATTCATATTAAAATAAATTAATGGCATCGCTACTCTGCTGAAACCTAAGCTAGAACAAGTGCTTCTTCTCCCAATCTGAATAGGATTAAAAGAGAATAACTACAACCCCCTTTTTCTTTTAGAATCCAACAAAGCTGAGTACAGTTATTTTCAGATATGAAATTTAATTATGATTTTGACATGGCTATAAATCTGAATTGGAAATTATGTATATTCTTGTTTATCAGATCTGTTTTTCTTTGTAGATCCATCTTATTCATGTTTATCAGATCTGTTTTTCTGTGTAAATCTATCTTATTCCTGTTTATCAGATTTGTTTTTCTATGTAGATCTATCTTATTAATATTATTGTAAATATTCTGTATCTCTTCCTTCCTTCTGTTCTATAGCCAGGCTACCACGAGCTTGAGCCAAATCTCATAAGAGATCGACGCACGAACGCTAAATTTGGGGAAAGTTATGAATAGTTGGATATGACTGATTTGTGACTAATTTGAGAAAAGAATATATGTTGTAATTTAAGATCTAGATCTGGGCATACTGTATATGATAGTCTGTGATTTGGAAGAAGGAGAATTATTTTGTATATGACTTAGGCACAAAGATCTATATTAAAATAGGATAACTATTAATTGTGAATACGCCTAAATGGGGATTTTGGATATTTGGCATACGCTTAAATCAAAGGCTATAATTTGGCATAATTCGTGTTGTATATCATGATTTGGGGGTTTTGGAGAATATTCTGTACTATGTAAATTTAATTAAAAATTTGGGACATATGTTATATTGTGAATTATGACCATAATTTTGGCATGTAAAATTAGGCTTAATTTTATGATTAAGCGAGGTATGTCAATGAAATCTTAAGGGATGATTAAATCTGTTAAATTGCCTAATCTGCTAAATCTGTTGAAACTGAATACAGTAATTTAGGGTATGAAAATCTGTAGGCTCGATCTGAAATTGAGCAAAACATGTTAATAGAACTTTGGAAAATATGATGTAACTTGTAAAGAAGTTAATTTGGCATAATTAGTCTGATATTGGCATAATCTGTGAATGAATACTTTAGCTAAAAATAAGAATGCTGAGACACGAGGTTAGACTCTGTTTGCGGTAGAAGCCTGCCCTGACCCAACCGGCTTAACTAGCAACCGCAAACCGTCAGTCTAATATGAGAGGTCATAGGCATAAAGATGCTTAGACACGAGGTTAGGTCTGGCTTGTGGCAGAAGTCTGCCCGGAACCGCCCGGCACATCCAGCGGCCACAAGCTACCGACCTAATGTGAGAGATCTGTGCATTAATATTTAATTAATGCAAATCTAGGATAAATATGATGCCTAAAACGTGTTAGGTGGATAAGGTTAAATCAACTAGACTGATGAATCTAATAAACTCGTTTGAAAATATGTAGGCCCAATACAAGGTTAGGTGAAACAATCTATAAGTCTGTTAATCTGTATATCTGATCCGTTAGTCTGAAAACTTGTTAATTCGTGTATCTGATCCGTTAATCTGAAAACTTGTTAACCTATATGTTTGATCTGAGAACTAGTTAATCTGGACTTTGTACATCTGAAATCTATAATCAAGTAAATCTAAAATCTGTTAGTCTGGGGACACTAGGTTAGGAGGGGTAATTACTTGTGTCATCTGTTGTTTGGGACCCATATTAGTTAGTAACCCTTTCTGGTATCAAAACTATGACCCAACACTAGGTAGGGGTCCAGGGTACGCTTACTGAACTAATTATATGAGGTTCATTCTGATAATGGCGAGGGGTGTTGATGGTGCATTCCAACCGGGTCATGTGCGTGCATGGATCGGGTCTGCTCTGAGGATGTAAGACGTCGTGACATCTGTAAATAGGTCTATGTCTTTCTGTAGGTTGCCACTTTAGGGATTGATACACCCTTTTGTGGGGCCGGCACAGGGTATTTATGTAATAGAGAGCCGATTGATTGGGGTAGAATTTAAGGTACACTTAGTTCTGTCTGTTTCTGTTGAGGTACCGTCTGTTTCTGTTGGGGTGGTAACACCTGTATGTTTCTGTGTGGTACCGTCTGTTGGGGTGGTAAAGGCCCATTACTAGTGTACACCTAATTCTAATATTCTGTTTCCGTAGGGATTATTCTGTTTCTGTCTCTGATTTCATTCCTGCTTCTTTTTCTGTACGTCTATCTCTATTAGGGTGGTAAAGGCCCATTACTAGCATTCTGTTTTTGTACCGTCTGTCTCTGTTCGGGTGGTAAAGGCCCATTACTAGCATTCTGTTTCTGAACATCTGTCTTTATTAGGGTGGTAAAGGCCCATTACTAGTATCGTGATTTTGAAGAGATCGTTCTGTTTTCTATTTAGACATTAGGACAACAACTAATTCTGTTATACTAGTATTGGTGCAGAGAAGTGAAAACCAAGTAAGAAGCTTAGTTTAGCCTATATCATTATGTCTCTTCTGTTAACTTGCTGCTTCTGTTGCGGTTATCTCTCATCCAATTTTATTTACATGTCATGATACTATTATTTGTTTATATGCTGAAAGTTACTAGACTCACCAGACTTATGTCTGACCTAGTTTGTTTCGCCTCTTTTCTTCCGTCCTCCCCCTCCTAGGTTCTCAGGGAGGAAATACGCAAGCTTAGAATACGCAAGCTTAGTTCTTATATCTCTTTCTTCCAGCTTGAAGTTGAAGATGTATTGCTTGGCTTTGATTCTACTTATTTATGGCATTTTCTGTTGGGGATTATGGCTTTAAAATTATGCACTCTGAAGGCTTTTGTACAAGACTGATATTTATGTACTTGAGTTTTGGTATTGTGGTTTTGAAAGATGTAACCAAACTTATTTCTGTTCCTGCTATAATAAAGTTATAAATTTTTCAAGTACTACTTTATGTATCTGTCTTGTAATATTCTGTTCTGTTTACTTATAACGTTCCACCGAAGTTAAGGCATTCCCTTTGTGAGTGACCTTAACGGAGGTGGGGTGTTACACTTGGTATCAGAGCTGAAGGTTACTAGATTTGATAAAAAGTTTTTGAAAACTATTTTCAAAAAGGTTTTAAAAAGGAAGTATTTTCAAAAGTAAAGTTTATTTTGAAAAACATAGTCCCCAAAAGCCATATATCTATCTTTCGATTTTCCGTTTTGAATCTCTCCCTTTTTCTTTTCAGCATGTCTGGGGTACCCGAAATACCCGAGGGCATACCGATACCAACTTGGTTTAGAAGGTATCTGGAGGCTAGGGCCACCGCCGTAGGCCCAGCAGACGTTCCTCCTCCTCCCCTTCCCCGCGTTGATACTTTTTCGAAGATATGCAAGGACTTTCAGGCAATGGACGGGAAACCTTTTCACGGGTCAGAGACGTTTGTTGAAACTCGAAATTGGCTTAAGGAGGTGGAAGATTTGTTTGGTATCTTCGAGATAGAAGATGGAAGGAAGGTCCAATTAGCTGCTTGGTTAATGAAGGACGAAGCCTCGTTTTGGTGGGAGGTCACGAATGGAGAGCGTCCGGTAGAGACATGGATGGATTTCAGGCATAGGTTCGAGATGAAATTCCTCTCACGAGCAGAAGAGAATTTATACATGGAGAGGTTCTTAGCATTGAAGCAAGGGAATTCATCAGTGAAGGAGTATGTCAACAAGTTCAATCAGTTGGCGAGATTTGGCTTAGACTTGGTGAACACACCTAAGAAGAAGGCCCTGAGATTCGTTAAAGGTTTGAATGAGCCGCTACATGGGTTGGCTATGACCCACATTCCTATGGGGGCTACCTTCGAGAAATTGGTTGACATGACGTTAATGCATGAAAAGGAAGCCAAAAGTGAGAAGAAAGAAGAAAAGCTCGAAGGACCACAGAACAAGAAAGAGTGGCCCAAAAAGGAAACAAAAAAGAAGAATGAGAAGTCTGAAGATAAGAAGGAGAAAAAGTGCTTTACTTATGGAAGCTTGACTCATCTGAACAAGGATTGCGGAAAGAGGAAGGGCGCTTGCTTCAACTGTGGAGAAATGGGACAATTCACTAGGGACTGCCCGAATAAACGTGGGCAAGGGCAGAGGGCAGAACCTACTTCTGGAGGGCAGGCGAATGCTCTCGTGGCCGGTGGATAGGATTGAAATAGGAAAATTTCTGTAGAAGGTTTAATTTCCTTATCTGATTATTGAGTTAAAACTCTTTTTTTTAGCATTTTGAATCTGTAATTGAGACTTGCACTTTAATACTAGTCTTGTTTTTGACCCCGCTATAGTCTCAAACCCCATAAAGGTTACGACTCATCTGTTTGTAATAAGTTGGGGTTTGAAGGTATCTGTGTTAAGCGTTAAGTTGACTGTGACGCATACATTCTGGGTTTTATGGGATATGATGGGATTTTATCATGCTTAGTTTCCTAAGAATCATTTGATAATCTGATCAGTACCAGTAGTCTGTAAGTATCTGAATATTTCTAAAAAGGATAGGGGTTTTTACTCGAAGCGTGAAGTAGATTTCCAGTTTTGACATTGTTTAATGGGAATAATTCTCTGAGTGTCAATCTGATGTTGATTTCGGTCTTTGGGGTTGATACTTAGGGATTTATTCTCTTAACCGATGTCTAATGAGAACATAACTTTTGTACTTGCTTCTATCATTCGGCTGTATCCTACCGATCGATTCTTCGACCTTTAAGTAGAAACTAATGGGTGTAAACATGTGTTTGAGACATGTTATGTTTGATGGTTGCACGTGGATGCATATACACACACTAGGCACTAGATCGGCTCAAAAGCACTCTCATACTGCATATGGATGTGTGTGCATTTTTCAATTTTTGTGGATGCAAAATGATTGACTCATCACATGAATGTTGCATTTGGATGAATGGTTATGCACTCATATAGAAATGATGTGTATCAATAGGATTTCTTGCATACATAATTGGACTCGTGGCACTAACATAATTCGCATTAAGGAGGTCAACTGAATCAGTGGACCGCCTGATCTTTGCATTAGATAACAGACATATACACACACTTTTGCATATGTACATACAACATTAGAAGTTTTCTAAGGACAATGGATGCTTGTGGATGATGGTTGAGTAGATGGGTGATTGGATGGTAAGACACATTCTTCTTAACTTAAAGATTTCGGGGACGAAATCCTTTAAGGAGGGGAGAATGTAACACCCCGTATTTTCTGGGAACATAAAAGTAACAAAACAAAGTATAATTAATTTTTAAAAGAAGAATTAAGGAAAATGGGTTACGCCATTGCGTTCATCTCGGAATTCTGCTTTAGATAGAGTCCGAGTTTGCGTAAATCGGACTCCATATGAAGAAGTTATGGCACTTAGAAGTTTCAGGGATTTAGAATAAAAACCAGCCCGAATTCAAAATTCAAAGTTCGAAATTCAAAACACACACCCGGGCTGGGCAGGAAATTTCCCACCCTGAACCAAGGTCGACCAGGGGGTCGATCTGGGGGTCGACTTGGGTCACATAGGTCGACTAGGGGGTCGACCTAGGGGTCGACCTCCCCCCTATTTCCAGATCCATGGACAGATTCGTTTTTCTGTATTTAGACGGCCGTTCTGACCAGATTCGTTGCTCCTAAGCTGTTTAAACACCCCCAAACCTCACTTTCTCTCCACACAATTTCATTACGCCTATACTCTGCCCTGATTCATATTAAAATAAATCAATGGCATCGCTACTCTGCTGAAACCTAAGCTAGAACAAGTGCTTCTTCTTCTTCCAATCTGAATAGGATTAAAAGAGAACAACTACAACCCCCTTTTTCTTTTAGAATCCAACCAAGGTGAGTACAGTTATTTTCAGATATGAAATTTAATTATGATTTTGACATGGTTATAAATCTGAATTGGAGATTATGTATATTCTTGTTTATCAGATCTGTTTTTCTTTGTAGATCTATCTTATTCTTGTTTATCAGATCTGTTTTTCTGTGTAGATCTATCTTATTCCTGTTTATCAGATCTGTTTTTCTGTGTAGATCTATCTTATTAATACTATTGTAACTATTATGTATCTCTTCCTTCCTTCTGTTCTACAGCCAGGCTACCACGAGCTTGAGCAAAATCTCATAAGAGATCGACGCACGAACGCTAAATTTGGGGAAAGTTGTGAATAGTTGGATATGACTGATTTGTGACTAATTTGAGAAAAGAATATATGTTGTAATTTAAGATCTAGATATGGGCATACTATAAATGATAGTCTGTGATTTGGAAGAAGGAGAATTATTTTGTATATGACTTAGGCACAAAGATCTATACTAAAATAGGATAACTATTAATTGTGAATACGCCTAAATGGGGATTTTGGATATTTGGCATACGCTGAAATCAAAGGCTATAATTTGGCATAATTCATATTGTATATCATGATTTGGGGTTTTTGGAGAATATTCTGTACTATGTAAATTTAACTAAAAATTTGGGACATATGTTATATTGTGAATTATGACCATTATTTAGGCATGTAAAATTAGGCTTAATTTTATGATTAAGCGAGGTATGTCAATGGAATTTTAAGGGGTGATTAAATCTGTTAAATTGCCTAATCTGCTAAATCTGTTGAAACTGAATACGGTAATTTGGGGTATAAAAATCTGTAGGATCGATCTAAAATTGAGCAAAACATGTTAATAGAACTTTGGAAAATCTGTTGTAACTTGTAAAGAAGTTAATTTGGCATAATTAGTATGATATTGGCATAATCTGTGAATGAATACTTTAGCTAAAAATAAGAATGCTGAGACACGAGGTTCGACTCTATTTGTGGTAGAAGCCTGCCCGGACCCAACCGGCTTAACTAGCAACCGCAAACTGTTAGTCTAATGTGAGAGGTCGTAGGCATAAAGATGCTTAGACACGAGGTTAGGCCTGGCTTATGGCAGAAGTCTGCCTGGAACGGCCCGGCACATCCAGCGGCCACAAGCTACCGACCTAATGTGATTGGTCTGTGCATTAATATTTAATTAATGCAAATCTAGGATAAATATGATGCCTAAAACGTGTTGGGTGGATAAGGTTAAATCAACTAGACTGATGAATCTAATAAACCCATTTGAAAATCTGTAGGCCCAATACAAGGTTAGGTGAAACAATCTGTAAGTCTGTTAATCTGTATATCTGATCTGTTAGTCTGAAAACTTGTTAATCTGTGTATCTGATCCGTTAGTCTGAAAACTTGTTTACCTGTATGTCTGATTTGAGAACTAGTTAATCTGGACTTTGTACATCTGAAATCTATAAGCAAGTAAATCTGAAATCTGTTAGTCTTGGGACACAAGGTTAGGAGGGGTAATTACTTGTGTCTTCTGTTATTTGGGACCCATGTTAGTCAGTAACCCTTTCTAGTATCAAAACTATGACCCAACACTAGGTAGGGGTCCAGGGCACGCTTACTGAACTAATTATAAGAGGTTCATTCTGATAATGGCTAGGGGTGTTGATGGTGCATTCCAACCAGGTCATGTGCGTGCATGGATTCGGTCTTCTCTGAGGATGTAAGACGCCGTGACATCTGTAAATAGGTCTGTGTCTTTCTGTATGTTGCCACTTTAGGGAGTGATACACCCTTCTATGGGGCTGGCATAGGGTATTTATGTATTAGAGAGTTGATCGCTTGGGGTAGAATTTAGGGTACACTTAGTTCTGTCTGTTTCTGTTGAGGTACCGTCTGTTTCTGTTGGGATGGTAACACCTGTATGTTTCTGTGTGGCACCGTCTGTTGGGGTGGTAAAGGCCCATTACTAGTGTACACCTAATTCTAATATTCTGTTTCCGTAGGGATTATTCTGTTTCTGTCTCTGATTTCGTTCCTGCTTCTGTTTCTGTACGTCTATCCCTGTTAGGGTGGTAAAGGCCCGTTACTACCATTCTGTTTCTGTACCTCTGTCTTTGTTCGGGTGGTAAAGGCCCATTACTAGCATTCTGTTTCTGAACGTCTGTCTCTGTTGGGTGGTAAAGGCCCATTACTAGTATCGTGTTTCTGAAGAGATCGTTCTGTTTTCTGTTTTGACATTAGGACAACACCTAATTCTGTTATACTAGTATTAGTGCAGAGAAGTGAAAACCAAGTAAGAAGCTTAGTTTAGCCTATATCATTCTGTCTCTTCTGTTAACTTGCTACTCCTGTTACGGTTATCTCTCATCCAGTTTTATTTACATGTCATGATACTATTATCTGTTTATATGCTAAAAGTTACTGGACTCACCAGACTTATGTCTGACCTAGTTTGTTTCGCCTCTTTTCTTCCGTTCCCTTCCCCTCCCCTCAGGTTCTCAGGAAGGAAATATGCAAGCTTAGTTCTGATATCTCTTTCTTTCAGCTTGAAGTTGAAGATGTATTGCTTGGCTTTGATTCTGCTTATTTATGGCATTTTCTGTTGGGGATTATGGCTTTAAAATTATGCACTCTGAAGGCTTTTGTACAAGACTGATATTTATGTACTTGAGTTTTGGTATTGTGGTTTTGAAAGATGTAACCAAACTTATTTTTGTTCCTGTTGTAATAAAGTTATAAAATTTTCAAGTATTACTGTATGTATCTGTCTTTGTAATATTCTATTCTGTTTACTTATAAAGTTCCACCGAAGTTAAGGCATTCCCTTTGTGAGTGACCTTAACGGAGGTGGGGTGTTACATGGGGTGGGGGGTTGGGCTGCGTAGCATTATTAAGTGTAAATTTTGAACTAATTGTTTTGTCTTACAAATGTGCAGGCGCATAGTATCCTAACTGGGTCCCATGGTGCTTTTTGGGACTATAAAGTTGATGCAATCAGTTTAGAACTCTCACCCAAAACATATTTGAATAATGCAAATGCTCAACATGCTTTTCTTTTAAGGAGTGGCAGGTGAGTTTTTCCATTTAGAGGCCTTGTTAACTTGGAGCACTATTTTGTTACATCTGTGCTTGTAATAAATTAAGTCATCATTACAACCATTAATGATTTGTTGTTAGTACTATTTGTGAGCCATTTTATGAGTCATTGATGGTCAACTGGTTATCTATTTAGTTATTTATTTATAGGGGTGTAGAATAAGATGTAAAAGTTTATTTATTTATCTATAAATGTGTCAAACTTTACGCTGCTTGAGCATTGAGATTCACACAATTCCTTTTTTTATTGATGATTGTATGGCATCGTCAATGGTAAATGTTTTGATATTCCTATAATATTTGACCAGTTAGAAACAGAAGTGTTCTTATTGAAAAACGGGACTGTGATATTTATCTAAATTTGTGTTAAATCTCTTTATCATATAACATCAATGTAATGGTATCCATACCCCGCCCCCCTCTTACTTTGTTGTGTAAGTACACATATATTAGAGTAAACAATTACCATTGGTACCAAACAAGCTATTTGATTTGCATGTAAAAGAATAGAGGTGGTGTACATAATATCTGGAAATCATAAGGGACAACAATACATGAAATGAAAGGTTATTCTTGATATGTCTATGTCCTTGCATTGTATGTTGATGCATTCACACTTGTGGGAGATCATAAATGTGCATAGGTTAGAATTGGAACTGAACGACATGGGATTAGTGCACATATTAGAATTAGAATTGAACGACATGAGACTATAGTTAGAATTGAATGGTCATAGTAAATATTGATATCAAACCCATTTTGTAGTGATATCATTGTATATCCTATATTGATATCTGAAGTTGTTGACCAACTGCAGGATGATTGAAGGAGTCATTCGTTCAGTAAACAATTTGCTTGAAAAGTTCCACCATTCAATCCTCTACTTATTAATCTCCCCTAACAAGTTTGTCTCTGTTGGCATCTGCATGCTTCCATTTGCACTTATTGTTGCTCCTCTCCCAATTGTAGCAGCCGCTCTGTTCACTTCCAATAAACCGATTGCAATAGAGTCATCACAAGAAAGGATGAAGGAAGGCACATGGAAGTGGATTCTTGCTGTAAAATTAGCTTTTACAATTCACATATCAAATATTTCAGTTGTTTGACATGAATTCTACATCAAAAGTGCTTTTATGGATTGTACTTTCCTTTGCTGCACTTGATCTCTCACACAGAGCTAGTTTGTCGTCGTCTTATAAAAGGTCTAATATAGTCTACGATTGGAAAATTCTAAAAGCTGTGACAATTGTTGCTGCTTTCATAGGCTTATACCTTGTGTCGATCATCAACTATGCAACAGCTCAGGTTGGAGCTATGCTGCTTGTTCCAATGTGCTTGATCATTCAACCTTACAGAGTTTCGTTATTGATTTTTACTGCTTGCAATATTATTTTTATCGTAGTGGGATTTCCTCCATTTGGATTGGTAATACTAAAAGGCATGAGCGAAGGATTTGTAAATGCAAGCATCGGTGGTTTCTGGAACGGGTCAAAAATTTTGTGGTCTTGGAATAGTGTTGCCTACAAGTATATGCTTCTTGTTCATCTTCCCTCTTGAGTGTTATGCCTTCGCATATTTATGCATCGTTCTTAGTATGTTTCTTTCCTTCTACAGTTGATTCATTGTTGTGTAGTAGATTTAGAGATTTTAGCATGTATTTATTATTTGGTAGTTGTTGAATTTTCACTGTGGAGACGATTACATGAATGCATGACATTATCATACTGCTGATTATTCTGAAAATTAATATCACTCCAAGTCAAACTAAGATATATGCAAACTAAGATAAAGTTATCCAAGTCAAAAATTTCAAAAAGATAATATAAGCGTATGATTTAATAAGCACCAAGCTACAACAGGGAATCAACATATTAGTAGCAGCAGTAGAGAGTATGGGAAAAAAATGCACTTAGGTATTTTCTGCATATAATATGTGTGCATATAATGCTTTGCATTTAGGTGTTTCTTTGTATGATATATATGCTTGTATGCACTTGTATTTTATATGCTTACAAGCAGTAGCTTGTTTAAAGTCACAGGGATGAAATTTTCTAATGTTTGTAGGCTTATAAGCAGTAAATAAAACCATTAGGTTCTGACATATGCCATGTTGAAATACTCACTTTGTACATTGTTGATTGCAGCAACACTTTCTCCAACATTCTTTGATTAAGTTCCTTACACAATGTGTTCCTATTCTAGTAAACATTCTAAGGAAGAAGGCACATCTACAAATCTACACAAATGCTTACAAAAATTGTTCCAGGTTATAGCGTGATGGTGATGGATTCGACGTATGTGATGGGAAGTGATAGTACACTGATCCGTAGAGTGCATATGGCGCCAAGAGGAGAGGGAAGATGTCATTACATCGGGGGTTTGGGAGCTTTGTCCACTTACAGGAGGAAGAGGAAGCATCTTCTACAGATTTGGTTAGTGAGTACTCTTTTTATTGTTTCTTAGAACGGGTTTCCGTTTGCGCTCATACTAAAAAATATCATAGGTTTAATCATCTCAACATAATTTTTAACTTATATGATTAACTGTTAGTACCATGTTTCACACAAAAATTCATGTCTTCAGCAATTCAAAATGAACAAAGGAAACCGGTACTTACACATAAAATTTAGTAAAGTATTGCTAAAAAGATTAAACAGAAAAGCTAAAACAAAAATGAGAATCCTGAAACATTGAAGTATATTTTTGTTTACTAGAAATTTGACTAGCATGCAACCGCCAACGAAAAGACATGCATCTATCTTATCGTTTCCTTTTACTTAAACTATTATTTGAATATTACTCGATAATTTATGGCAAATTTTTATTGTTGATGGTTTACCTTGTTTACAGGTAATTAGCTTTCCTGGAGTAAAGACCATCAACAACAATGGATATAACTATAGTTGTTATATGCATTATGATATTTATTTAGTACTTTATTCAGTAAACTTATTTCTAAATGCTTATGGTATGTGAATTTGTCGATTTTGTCAAATAATTATTATTTAAATGGTTATGGAAAATACTTATGTGACTAATGTGTTCTCGGTTATTTGAGTATGATGATTATATGATTGATATGATTATTGTTGATTTAAATATGATTATTATATGTTCGTTTATTGGAAATAATATAAGCCATTAACAGTATATAGTAGCATTTAAAGCATGCTATAAAACAATCAATACATTTTAGTTGTGTTTAAGAAATCATACGGAAACAATTGTAACATTCCATTTGAATTTTTAGTGGAAAAAAATAAATGCGACGAAAAGTTTTAAGTTGCACAAAATAAACGCTATAGAAAAGCAAACAATGACTCACGTATAAATCTTCAGTAGCGTTTGGAAAACGCAACTGTATAGAAGATTTGGCAGTGTTTATCAAAATGCAACCGAAAAAACAAGACTTTTAGTTGCGGGACCTATAACAACGTTCTTTAAAACGCTACCAAAAGGTTTTGGTAGTGTCTTTCAAACGCTGCTAAAGGTCATTTTTGTTGTAGTGGTGTATGAGGAAGGGGGTCAAAACACAAGTTCTGGTGATCAGACTAAATCACACAATCTGAAATAACCCTACATATACCGTTCAGTTATGTTACAAAGTTATTAGGTTGATTGGGTTAATAGCACTCAAGTCTTTACACACACATTGTACCCCTATGCCTCCCAATAGATTAACCTAATATAACATATATGCAGCTACCCCCAATATAAAGGTACCTCATGTGGTACCTTTCTCGCACGGTCTACACCGTCATGCCACGAAAGGGTATGCAACTCTCATCCTACGACAGAGCGACGTGTGGATTCTCTATAAAACTACATCACGTTAAGCATAGAACTACCATCACCATGCTATGAGGCGTACAAACTGTTGTAACGGCCCGCATTTTATGTAACACCCCGTAATTTTAAAGAACATTAGAATGATAAATTAAAGAATACTTAATTAAATATTGGGAATTAAGTAAAACAGACTGCACCATTGCGTTCGTCTTGGAATTTTGCTTAAGATAGTCTCTGGGTTTGTGCGAAACGGACATCGTATGAAGAAGTTATTAAGCCTAGAATTTTGTATATGCACAAGAGAATTATATATATACACAAACAAACCAAATATTCAAAAATCAAAAATTTCAAAACAGCAAAGTGGGAAGGCCAAAAACCGAAACTGACCCATTCTGTTTGGGTCGGCCCAGGGTGTTTGGGGTCGACCCCGGGGTCGACACCCAAAGGGGGGTCGACTCCTATACAGATCTGTGCAGAATTCACTTTTTGTACCTAGACTTGTTTTGTGACCTGATTCGTTGACTAGGCTATAAATAGGAACTCATTCTCATAGTTTTATTCACCAAAAATAACGGAGACAACAAAGTGCAGCCCCAACTCAAATTAAAATAGCCTATCATCTGCAACAACGATTCATACGCATTGTGTGAGTTCATGTTATTTTTAGACATACACATTTAACAAGTAATTCTGACATGTTTATAAATCCGGATCTAAACCTATGCTTAATCGGTCATGTGATTACATGTTCATCGGATCTGTTCTTATATGCCTATTTATGTTTGTCGGATCTGTTCTTATATGCTTATTTCTGCTATCATATGCACATTTCTGTTACTTTTGGTTTTATGCATATTCTGTTCTTCTCTCTCTCTCTCTCATTCCCTTTTTATTTTTACATCCAGGCTACCTTCGAGCCTAGGCCGATATCGCTGAAATATGCGTACAATCGAAATTGGGTTAAATTGGGAATGATTGGAAATGGTAATTTAGGGGCATAACTTGTACTTTGAATCATAATTATAATCTGGGGGCACAAAACTATATTGTGAAATTGGACTAAAAAATTAGGGCATGATTTCTACTATAAATATGACTTGTGGTTTAGGACATATAAATCTGTAGGCTTAATTTAAGATTAAGCGAAACATGTTAATGGAACTATAAAGAATCTGTAAAGCCTGTATAATCCGTTGAAATTGAATACTGTAATTGAAAAACCTATGATGAGCATAAATAATTGTTTAAGAATGAATATGCCTAGATTTACAGTAGTTAGAAACTGTAACCGCACTTAGACACGAGGTTAGATTACACTTATGGCAGAAGTCTGCCTGGAACCACCTAGTAAATCCGGCGTCCACAAGTGGTTAACCTAATGTGTGGGGTCGAGTGCGTAAATGTACACGTAACGGTGCTAAGACACGAGGTTAAGTTCGACTTGCGGTAGAAGTCTGGCCGAAACCGCGGAGCATATCCAGCATCCACAAGTGGTCAACTTAATGTGAGAGGTCTGGTGCATTAACATACATGAACAGGGAATGATAATAATCTATTATGAAAAAACGCGAATAGGAAAAAGGAAAGATAATAGGTAGGCTTGTCCTAGAGACAAGTGGTAATTATAACTTAGGTATAATAAACGATAAAGGAAGGGGATAACTTATGAAATAAGATAAGTTGTACTTAAATATAAATTAAGTAGTCTGTAAGTCTGGAAACCCGTTAAATCTGTGGGGTTAAGAAAACTCGTTAAATCTGTGGGGTTAAGTAAACCTGTTAAATTCTGTGGGGGTTATATGAACCTTTTAATCTAGAAAACTTAACCAGTTATATCTGTTGGAGTTATATGGATCCGTTAACTTGTAAAGTTTAACCCGTAAATCTGTAGGGGGTTATGTGAATCTGTTAAATCTGTTAGGCATAACCTGTCAAATTCTAGTTAATTGGGGACAAAAGATCTGTAAGGGTTGGCTTGTGTCATCTGTTGTGTGGGACCCATATTAGTCAATAAACCATTCTGGTATTAAAGGGGGACCCCCGCACTAGGTAGGGGTCAGGGCACGCTTACTGAGCTGATTGCAAGAGGTTCATCTGGGAGGAGGTGTGTACTGGCACATTCCAACAGACTCATGTGCGTGCATGAATACGGCTTGCTCTAGGAAAATAAGTCGTTGTATCACCAGTAAATAGGCCTGTGTCCTTCTGTAGGTTTCCACTTTAGGAAGTAATACATCCTACTGTGGGGCCGACACAGGGTATTTACGGGATAGAGAGCCGATCGATTGGGGGGTAGTAATTAGGGTACATCTAGTCCTGTCTGTTTCTGTGGGGTACCTGTATTTCTATTTAGGTTAACACCCGTTATTTCTGTTTAGGTACCGGTTAATTCTGTTTGGGGTAAAACCCGCTACTAGGGTACACCTAAACCTACCATTATATTTTTGTTGGGATCATCTTTTTTCTATTATACTAGCATTGGTGCAGAGAAAAGTATTAGAGAAGCGAAACCTATTATGTTCTGTTTATTCTTCTTGTCTTGCTCAGTCTATTATACCTGTTTTATGATGTTATCTCTCTCATCCAGTTTATATGCCTATTATGGTGCTTTTACTTATTTATATGCTAAAAGTAACTAGACTCGCCAGACATTATATCTGACCCATTTTGTTTCCTCTTCTCTCTCTTCCTCCCCCCCCCCCCAAAGTTCTTAGGGTGGGAATACTCAGGCTTGATTTGGATTCTCTCTTTCATTCTGCTTGGAGCAGCTTCGATGTACCGCTTTGATTTCCAGTCTTCTCTGATATGGCTATATTTATGGGGAACTATGCTTCTTTCGTTACTGTACTCTGATGATTCTAGTATAAGACAGAAGTTTTAACTTGATGTAATGGGTTTTCTGTATTTCAGACTTATGATGTAACTATGTTTTGGACCACGATGTTTTCTGTTAAATAAAGTTTTAAATTCCGCTGTTATTTTATATCTGTCTTGTAATGTTTCTGTTATTTTTTACCTATAACCCTTCACGAAACTTAATGCATTCTGATAAAGAGTGATATTAATGGACGTGGGGTGTCACATTTGGTATCAAAGATAAAGGTTAATAGATCAGATAAAAGATTTTGAAAATTATTTTGAAAAAGGTTTAAAGAGAAAGCATTTTCAAAAGGAAACTCTGTTTTGAAAAACATATTCCCCAAAGCCATACGAAATATATTCCGATTCTCTATTTGAGTCCCTTTTCCTTTTCTTTTCAGCATGTTTGGGGAACCAATTCTTCCCGAAAGGCGTCCCTATTATGGCATGGTTCCGTAGGCATGTTAAAACTACGGCACATGTCAAAGGGCAAGGAAGTGCCTAACCTCCATCTGTAGCCACAATAGTTTCACCTATGGCTATTTTCTCTTAAGCTTAGTATGGATTTCCATGCGATGGAGACAACTTTCGAGAGACTTGTTAGCATGTTACACGAGGATGGTAAAAAGGAGAATAAGTGAGTTAGGGCTAAGGAGCACAGCCCAAGGTTGAGAAAGATGGTGGCCCAGGGAGGGAACATAGATGAAAGAAGGAAAACCTAATAAAGTTCAAATAAAGGCAAGAAAAAATGTCATAAGCACTTGGGTCTTTTGGTCAAGCAATGCAGAAGAAGGAATAATGCTTGTTTCAACTGTGGCAAAGTCGTACACTACACTATGGAGTTCCCGAAGAAGCAAGGGCAAGGCCAAAGGGAAGGATCTTCTGGAGGGCAGGTGCATGCTCTCATAGCCGGTGTGCCGGATAGAGGTAGTAAAGTTTCTGCTGAAGGTTTGATTTCTCTCTCCAATCATCCCGTTAGAACTCTTTTTCATTCTGGCGCTTCACATTCTTTTATATCTGGTTATGTGGTTGAGTATTTGCACCTTAATACTGGTATGGTTTTGGATCCCCCTTGATGCCTCAAACCGCATTGGGGGCTCGACTCATTTTGTGATTTGTGGGGGTTTGAGGATATCTGTATTGGGCATCGAGTTTGAGTGTGATGCATATCTTGTTTCATGGGCTATGGTTTGATTCTAGGGATGGATTACTAACCATGTATGGTGTCATTCTGGATTGTGAGAGGAGGGTCGTTAGACTTTTGACTTGCCTTGGGAGGATCCTTGAGATTTACTGTGACCCAAAAGGGTCTGTCATGCTTAGTTTCCTAAAGTCGCTTGATGCATCTATTGATGATCTACGATCTGTACCAGTAGTCTGTGAGTATCCTATTGTTTTTGAGGAGGTTCGGGGCTTACCTCCAGGGCGCGAGATTGATTTCCGTATATACTTGGTGGACAATGCAAAGCCAGTTGCATTGCATGTGCGCCATATGGCTCGAGAGAAAGGAGGGAGCTCAGCAAGCAAGTAGGGGAGCTACTTGAGAAAGGGTTTATTAGGCGAAGCATATCTGAATGGGGTGCTCAAGTAGTATTCGCAGCTAAGGCGGATGGTTCGCTTTGCTTATGTATGGATTATAGGGGTTTGAATAAGCTCACTAAGAAGAATAGGCACCCATTTCCGAGGATAGATGATCTGTTTGACCAACTTGTTGGTGCATCTGTTTCCTCTTAGTTAGACTTGGCTAAGGGGTTTCATCAGTTGAGAGTGGTCGAGGATGATATAGACAAGACCGCCTTTAGGACTGAAGGTGGTTTCTTCGAGTGGCTTGTCATGCCTTTTGGGTTGACGAACGCACCCGCCTATTTTGTGGCTCTGATTAGTAGAATGTTTCGGGAGTTTTTAAGTAAGTTCGTTGTGGTCTTTGTTGATGATATCTTGATTTTCTCGAAGAGCGAGGAAGATCATGCCCAACATTTAAAGGAGGTTTTGAAAACTCTCCGAGTGCATCAGCTAAAGGCAAAATTCTCCAAATGCCAATTTTCGAGAAAGGAAGTGAGATTTCTAGGGCATGTGGTCTCTAAGGATGGGACAACAGTAGATCCCGCGAAAGTAAATGCAGTTCAGGATGGAAAGAAGAGGTCAAATGGCTTATAGGGTAAAACTGCCAGAGATATTAGCGGATGTTCATTTGCGGAAATGTTTGCACGATGCAGCAGAAGTAGTTGAGCCGAGTATGCTTGAGAAAGTAGAGGTGGTGTAACGACCCGCATTCTACGTATCGGAGGATCGTAGAATATTTATTTTATTTTCATACGAAGTCATAAGGTCGAGTAACTTTGGGAAACGACTATTGGGGTCATTTCTCACATTAAAGATTTTTGCCGAATTTTAAATGACTACTTTGCCCCTAGCGAATCTTGTTTTGCCTATAACTTTTGACTGGTAAGGAGTTTTAACTTGAAACCACTTTCATTGGATTCAGATGATGGTTTCCCATTCCGTAGAGTCGTCACATTAATCAAACGGACTTACGTTTGGGAGATAAGGCTGGAATAAGATTTGTAGATGGAAAAACATCCTAATTGAGCTCAATATGGTGATTAGCAGCTAGGCCCATAACCCATTTTTGGGATTAGGGTTATGGAAGGGCTGAAAGGAGTAGGAGAATCATCTCCTTTCATTTTTCTAGCCGCCACAAACATTCCTCTAACCCTAATCATGGCTTCCATCTTCCAAATCTCTCGTTAATCACTTTCTAATCACTAATTGATCAAATCTACATCAAATCAAGCCGAATTAGCGCCAAATTCAAGGTAAAGCTGCTGCACCACATTGGTATCCAAGCCAAATCAGTAAAAAGTTTCAAATCTAACATTTATTTTTGGCTAAGTTGGGTGATTTACGTGTTTATACACTAATTATGGCTAATTAGGAGGGATTAGTGATTATTAGCAAAATTATACACCTAAAAATTCTAGAAAAATATGTAAAAATTCTAAAATCATATTTTATGTCACTGGTATGAATTTGGTTTAATTTGGATTAAGTTTGCTCATTCCGGAATTTAAGAGATTAAGGGGAAAATCATGGATTTGGGTATGTTTGATCTAAAATAGCATATGTGATTAATGTTTTAATCTTTTTGGTTGATTCTATATGTTGTTACTATTTTTTGGGATGCTTTATGATTGTTTAGTAAAGTTAGAATGGTTGAAAATGTCGTTATGTTGCATATACAACTTGTTGGAAAGAAGTGCAGGAAACCGGATCGGGTTCCCCGAACTGAACCGGCTCGTGCTCACCAGGACCGACTCGCTCGCACTCGAGCCTCACGAGCTGCCTGCTCGGACCATGAATAGCTTGGCACCTACGAACCGAAGCTCGCTCCTGAACTGGTTAATTTCCCCGAATCGAGCAAGGAGAAGAGTCACGAACCGACCGAGGCTCGACCCACGAGCTCGAACAGTGAAGCACCCCGAACCACGAACTAGAGTCATAAATCGAACCGTGGAGCTCACCCCAAACCATGAGTCGCTTGCACCATGACCCGAACAGAGTCACGAACCAAATGGAGACCGAACCGAACCGGAGAAGACCAAAAACCCAAGATGCAAAGGAAGTCCAAATGGGAAGATATTACTCAGGATCCAGATGGAACCAACGAGTTAACTTCTAGGGTTGATCTTTTCTACGGGACGTGTGCAAAGGGCTATCGATATCTATAACTTTGTTTCACCATTGAGAGAGGGGACATGTAGACAAACCAAATCCAGGGTTGTGTGGACTGGTTGACCGTATCCCAGAGCCAGGGCTGTGTGGACTGGGTAGGGTTATTGACTATAGACCAGGGCAGTGTGGTCATAGAAATAATTGTTCGGGGTGGGACCCCGTCATAGCCCCAATGGATCTAGTGATCAAAGCAGTGGATATCATATGCTTTACGCATTGAGTGAGAGATGTGAGGGTGATTGTTATGTTTGATGTTTGCTATCACCATGACACGCACACTTCCATTTTACACTCTATGATAGTGTTTACCTTAGAGTATTGTACATCTTGTTGTGCTAACTCTTTGGTTGCAGGTACAGGTCAGGTATGATTATTTATACCTGTTATTGCTTTATTTAGTGGTAAAGATTTGTTATCGCTCACATCAAACTTTCGTCTGGCTCAGAGTTTTATGTCTCTTCTTATTACTCTGGGTGCTCCTAAATGAGCAGACTAGAGACAGGTTAGGTGGTTATGCATGAGTAGTTGTCCGGAGACGAGTAAGAGGCTTCCACATACTATATATATATTCTCCCTATGTTGTTGCTGGTCACTGCTTTGGGCATTAGTCTCTTTTATTTCCTTTTAGAGACAGTATTTGAAGTTGTAATAACAGGATTTAAAGTTGTGTTTTGAATTCTGCTACTCTAATGGATACGGTTTAGTTTCTAGCTTATATCGCCTGTTATATATCAAGTTATGTTATTATTATAGTTTATTCCATGCACTGTGAGATATACTATAGGTTCTTTGATCATTGTTTCAACTCTTTTGACAACCATCCTGTGTTAGTCGGGCATTAGTACAGCGCATTTCGCGGAAATGTCCGATTATATCGGGGTGGGCTGTCACACTTAGTATTAGAGCCTAGAATGCATAGTTTAACCTAAGGAAAGACACCAGGGAGAGATAGTATATGTATATGAGAGCGCGTAATTGTGATATTTTGGTTTTCAAAAACTATATATATACTATTAGTACATCTAAGGATAAAGTCGCACTACACGGGCACCACTAAGGAGATGGTTAATCGTTTTCCCTTTACAGATTGAACGATGAGCCGAAACACGAGGAGCATGATGAGAAACCCCGCATCAGGAGTTGAAGAGGGAGCGGGTTCAGCCAATAATGGGAATGTCCCTGATATGAGGATGATGTTTACTGCCTTCATGCGAGAGATGCTTAGTGATGCTCAGGGAGCAGTTCCTGATGCTGCTAATGGTGTTGGTGCAGTAGTGCAGGCGCCTAGAGCCGATTTCGCCAAGCTTAACAAGGATATACTAGTCTTTGTGGGAAGTCGTTCCATGGAACAGAATCAGCTACGGAGGTTTAGGATTGGCTTGATAGTTGTGAGCGCATCTTCGAGGATTTGGGGATCAATGATGCAATGAAGAGAAAGCTAGCATCACGTCAGCTCAAGGACGAGCAATGAATTGGTGGGATGTTACTAAAGCGACTACTCCCGAGGATCAAGTTAGTTGGGATCGGTTTAAGAGTCGCTTCAGTGACAAATTTATTCCAACTGCTTAGAAATTAGAATTATTTAGGAAATTTTTGGAACTTAAGCAGAACGGTAGTGCAGTCTCGGAATATATTGTTGAATTCGATACCTTATCGAAATATGGATTATCTCTCATCGATAATGCCGAGAAGAAGAACGAGAAGTTCATAACTGGCCTAGATGAGTACTTGGGGGAAAGACTTATAAACCATATCGATGAGACATTCAAATCTATTGTGGGGAAGGCATTGAGATCGGAGAGCCTTTACCCTAAGACGAAGACCGAGGTTGCTATTACATCTGCAGAGGAGCCGAAACTGCAGGAAGCGGTGAAGGCAATAAGAAATCCCAGAATAAGAGAAAACATAACCAAACCAAGGATGGTCAGAAAAAGAATAATAAGGAAGATATCGAGTGCTTTAGCTGTGGCAAGAAGGACCACTATGCCAGAGATTGTCGAGCAAATCTAGGGGAAAGGAAGTGCTTTAACTGTGGCCAAGTAGGACATCTCAAGAATGAATGCCCGCAACCCCCTAAGGAGAAGCAGATCGTGAAAGCATATGCTATCAACGTTGTTCCTTCTTCATCGAATGCCCCCCAACTGTGGTGGAGAAGGGAAAGGGTGTTGTTATTCAAGGTATGCTTTCTATTTATGATGTTCCTGTTCGAGTATTGTTTGAAACTGGGGCTTCCCATTCCTTTGTATCTAGTGATCTTGTAGATAGGTTGGAAATCGAACCCGAGATTGTCGATAGACCTTTAGTTGTGACGAACCCGATCGGTGGTTCGATTAGCCTTTGTATAATTTGTCGTAATTTGGTCTTATCGAGTCATGGATGTATGTTTGCTTGTGATTGCTTTGTTTTAGGCTTTACTAGGTTTGGCATTATTTTGGGATTTGATTGGCTCCAAAGGTATGGGGTAGTGGTAGACTATGAGGGGTCTTCGGTGACCATTAGAGCGGATGATGGGTGGAGGGTGGTATTGGGTTGCCTACCTAGTGATTGGGTGATGGCTAGTTTTCTAAATTCCCTCTGCATCCTGTATGATGAGTTATCAGATGTTCCTTTTGCTGGTGGGTATCCGGACATCTTCGGGGAAGTGACTGGACTTCCACCACACCGGGAGATCGAGTTTCGGATTGATTTAGTGAAAGATACCAAACCTATAATGATGTCACTTCATCGTATGGTGCTAAGGGACCAGAAAGAGCTCGAAGTGCAAGTAGGCGATCTTTTGAAGAAGGGATTTATCCGGAGAAGTGTTTCCAAGTGGGGAGCACTATTTGTATTTGCTACCAAGGCCGATGGTTCCCTTCGCTTATGTGTGGACTACCACGAGTTAAACAAGGTAACTAGGAGGAATAAGTATCCTATCCCACGGATAGATGATTTGTTTGATTAACTGAATGGAGCAAGAGTGTTCTCCCAGTTGGATCTCGCGGCAGGATTTCATCAGCTCCGAGTAGCAGCTGAGAGTATACCTAAAACGGCATTTCGGATGCCTTCTGGATTCTATGAGTGGTTGGTCATGCCATTCGGGTTGACCAATGCACCCGCATATTTTGTGGATATTATGAATAGGGTTTTCAGGGATCAATTAAATAAGTTTGTTCTTGTGTTCATGAACGATATCTTGATTTACTTGAGGACAGAGGAAGAACACAAGGAACATTTGAGGACGGTGATGGAGGTGTTGAGGAAACACCAATTGAAAGCAAAATTTTCTAAGTGTCACTTCTGGAGGAGGGAAGTGAGATTCTTGGACCATGTTGTTTCAGAGAATGGTATTGTCGTGGATCCTGCAAAGGTAGCAACTGTGCAAGATTGGTCAACGCCCAAGAATGCAACGAACGTGAGAAGTTTCTTGGGGCTAGCTGGATATTATCATAAGTTTATCCAAGACTTCTCCAAGATAGCGATGCCGTTAACTCAGTTGACCAAGAAGAATCAAGCTTTTTCTTGGGACGAAAGGTGTGAGAATGAATTTAAGAGCCTAAAGGAGAAGTTAAAGTGCGCACCAATGTTAGTTATTCCTAAAGGGAACGAAGAGATGACGGTATACACGGATGCCTGTAGTACCGGATTAGGTGTTGTATTGATGCAAGGAGGTAGGGTTGTAGCTTATACTAGTCGGCAACTGAAACTGCATGAGAAAAGATATCCTACCCATGATATGGAATTGGCAGCGATCGTGTTCGCGTTAAAGATGTGGAGACACTATCTCTTGAGAGAAAGATTCGAGTTGTTTACCGATCATAAGTCATTAAAGTGTCTTTTCTCTCTAAAGGATTTAAATCTTCGTCAGCAGAGATGGTTAGAGTTTTTGGCTTCATATGATTTCAATATCGTATACACACCCGGGAAGGGCAATGCGGTAGCTAATGCATTGAGTAGGAGACATGCCAATTTTGGGGCTATGTTTCTGGAATGGAAGCAACTTGAGTATATCGCATGATATGATTTCAGAGCTAAGTGTGAATTAGATCCAGAGATGTTAGCAAGTTTGACAATCAGACCCACTTTGATTGAGCAGATCGGTTCTTGTTAGAGGGACAATCCTAACCTATTAGAAATCATCTCCAAGGTAGATATGGGTATCGATGGTGAGGAGATGAACAAGTATGGACTTGATAGAGAAGGATGGCTTCGAAAGAATGGGAGACTAGTTGCACTCAATGTTAATGGATTGAGAGATGAAGTGCTTAGAGAGTGTCATCACTTGAAACTGACTATACATCCCGATGGTAACAAAATGTATTAAGACATGAAGCAGACCTACTACTGGGAAAGGATGCAGAGAGACGTTGGGAAGTTTATATCCAAGTGCATGAATTGGCAGTTAGTTAAAGCCGAGCAAAAGAAGCCTAGTGGTCTATTACAACTGTTGGAAATTCCCAAATGGAAATGGGAACAAGTCTCAATGGATTTCATCGATGTTTACTAAGGACTAGATCAGGTCATGATAGTATTTGGGTGATTGTGGGTCGATTGACCAAAAGTGAAAGGTTTATATCGGTCAGGTCGTATAGAACGACAACTAAGTTAGCGGAACTATATATGAAGTGGGTAGTGAGATTTCATGGAGTACCTAAAGGTATTGTGAGTGACGAGATCCATTATTTACTAGTGGGTTTTGGAAGAGATTACAAGAGGCTTTAGGGTTAGAATTACATCTTAGTACCGCTTATCATTCCCAAACCGACGATCAAACAGAGAGGGTGAATCGTGTATCAGAGGATCTCTTAAGAGCTTGTATATTGGATTTTGGAGGGTCATGGGATGACCATTTGCATCTAGTTGAGTTCGCATATAATAATAGTTATCAGTCCAGCATTAGTATGGCTCCATTTGAAGCTTTGTACGGAAGACCGTGCAACTCACCATCATGTTGGGTGGAAACTGGTGAGAAATTTGTGCTTGGGCCAGATGTAATAAGAGAAACTTTAGATAAGATCAAGGTTATTCAACAGTGAATGAAGGCTGCCCAAGATAGGTAGAAGAGTTATGCTAATAAAAGACGAAGAGATTTTAAATTCTCCGTTGGCGACTTGATATTCATCAAGATTTCTCCATTGAAGAGTGTGATTCGGTTTGGTAGAAGAGGTAAATTAGCACCAAGGTTTGTTGGTCCATTTCCAGTTCTCAAACAAGTTGGGAATTTAATATATAAAGTTGGATTACCTGACAGGATGGTGGGAGTGCACAACGTATTTCATGTTTCTCAGTTAAGGGAAGTTCGTGCGTGATTCTGATATGACTAATTCACCAGATCAGTTGGATGATATCGAGGTAGAATCTGAGGCAGTTGGAAGCCGCAGGACGATTTGTATTGTCGGATATGATATGAAGCAACTTCGAAGGAAGACAGTGAAATTGGTTAAGGTCCAGTGGGGTGATAATGAGAATGGTTGCACTTGGGAAACTGAGGAGAGCATAAGGAAGTCGTATCCCTAGCTCTTTACTTGGTAAGATTTTGATCGCGATATAGTTATTCCCTGTTAGTAAACCGCATGCTAGGACAGGCTTGTTGTGTTCATTATGTATGTTTGATTGTTCGTATATGGTTGATAGGCATGCGAGACACCATTGTTTATTTTTCTTGGTTAAGGAATTTCAAGGGCGAATTTTCTTAAGAGGGGGGGGGACAGTGTAACGACCCGCATTCTACGTATTGAAGGATCGTAGAATATTTATTTTATTTTCATACGAAGTCATATGGTTGTGTAACATTGGAAAACGACTATTGGGGTCATTTCCCACATTCACGATTTTTTTTCGAATTTTAAATGACCATTTTTCCCCTGGAGAATCTTGTTTCGACTATAACTTTTGATTGGCAAGGATTTTTGACATGAAACCACTTCAATTGGATTTAAATGGTTTCCTATTCCATAGAGTGGTCACATTAATCAAACGAACTTACCGTTTAGGAGATATGGCTGAAATAAGATTTGAAGATGGAAAAACAGCCTAATTGGGCTTAATAGGGTGATTAGCCGCTAGGCCCATAACCCATTTCGGGATTAGGGCTATGGGAGGGCTGAAAGGAGCTGGAGAATCATCTCCTTTCATTTTTCTAGCCTCCACAAGCATTTCTCTAACCCTAATTATGGCTTCTATCTTCCAAATCTCTCTCTAATCACTTTCTAATCACTAATTGATCAAATCCACATCAAATCAAGCCGAATTAGCACCAAATTCAAGGTAGAGCCGTTGCACCACATTGGGATCCAAGCCAAATCAGTAAAAGTTTCAGATCTAACATTTATTTTTGGCTAAGGTGAGTGATTTACATGTTTATACACTAATTATGGCTAATTAGGGGTGATTAGTGATAATTAACAAAATTATACACCTAAAAATTCCGGAAAAATATGTAAAAATTCTAAAATCATATTTTATGTTACTGTTATGAATTTGGATTAAATTTGTTAATCCTAGAATTTAGGGGATTAAGGGGAAAATCATGGATTTGGGCATGTTTGATCTAAAATAGCATATATGATTGATGTTTTAATCTTTTTAGTTAATTCTATATGTCGTTACTACTGTTTGGGATGCTTTATGATTGTCTAGTAAAGTTAGAATGGTTAAAAATGTCGTCACGTGGTGTAAACAACTTGCTGGAAAGAAGTGCAGGAAACTGGATTGGGTTCCACAAACCGAACAGTCTCGTGCTCACCAGGACCGACCCGCTCGCACTCAAGCCTCACGAGCTGCCTGCTCGAACCGTGAACAGATGGGAACACACGAACCGAAGCTCGCACCTGAACCAGTTACTTTCCCCGAACCGAGTAAGGAGAAGAGTCACGAACCGACCGAGGCTCGACCCACGATCTCGAACCGTGAAGCACCCTGAACCGCGAACTGGAGTCACGAACTGAACCGTGGAGCTCACCCCGAACCACGAGCTGCTTGCACAACGACGAAAACAGAGTCACGAACCGAATGAAGACTGAACCGAGCTGGAGAAGACCAAAAATCCGAGATGCAAAGGAAGTCCAAATGGGAAGTTATTACTCAGGATCCAGATGGGAACCAACGAGTTAACTTCTAGAGTTGGGATTTTCTGTGGGACATGTGCAAAGGGGCTGTCGATATCTATAACTTTGGTTCACCATTGAGAGAGGGGACATGTAGACGAACCAGAGCCAGAGCTGTGTGGACTGGTTGTCCCGTATCCTAGAGCCAGGGCTGTGTGGATTGGGTAGGGTTGTTGACTATAGACCAGGGCAGTGTGATCATAGCAATAGTTGTTCAGAGTGGGACTCAGTCATAGCCCCAATGGATCTGTTGATCAAAGCAGTGGATATCATATACTTTATGCACTGAGTGAGAGATGTGAGGATGATTGTTATGTTTGATGTTTGTTATCACCATGACACGCACACTTCCATTTTACACTCTATGTTAGTGTTTACCTTAGAGTATTGTACATCTTGTTGTGCTAACTCTTTGGTTGCAGGTCCAGGTCAGTTATGATTATTTATACCTGCTATTGCTTTATTTACTGGTATAGATTTGTTATCGCTCACACTAGACTTTCGTCTGACCTAGAGTTTCATTCTCTTCTTATTACTCTGGGTGCTCCTAAACGAGCAGACTAGAGGCAGGTTAGGTGGTTATGCACGAGTAGTTGTCTGGAGACGAGCAGGAGGCTTCCACCTACTATATATATTCTCCCTGTGTTGTTGTTGGTCACTGCTTTGGGCATTAGTAGTATACCTCTTTTATTTCCTTTAAGAGACAGTATTTTGAAGTTGTAATATTTGGATATGAAGCTGTGTTTTGAATTCCGCTACTCTGATGGATATGGTTTAGTTTTCAGCTTATATATTGTCCCGTCTGTTTTATATCAAGCTATGTTATTATTATATTTTATTCTGTGCGCTGTGAGATATACTACTGGTTCTTTGATCATTGTTTCAACCCTTTTGATGACCGTCCCGTGCTAGTCGGGCATTGGTACAGCGCATTTCGGGGAAATATCTGATTAGTTCGGGGTGGGCCGTCACAGGTGGAACGGGAGGCGACAGTTAGACGAGTTCCTACCAGTATTCTTGGATCAGAGGTTAAGAAGCTAAGAAACCGAGAGGTCAAGTTGATGAAAGTTCAATGGGAAAATAACCAAGAGGACGCAATTTGGGAGACTGAAGACAAGATTTACGCTTCGTACCCTTTTCTTTTCAAGGGACTATTCTTAACTTCTTTTCCAAAGCTTTTATTCGTACTTGCTTTTATCATTCGTGTGTATCCTATCGATCGAATCTTCGACCTTTAGGTAGAAATCCCATAGATGTAAACATGTGTTTGAGACATGTTATGTTTGTTGGATGCAAGTGTTTTCTAGTGGTTGCTCGTGGATGCATGTACACATACATTAGGCACTAGGTCGGCTCAATCACTCTCATACTGCATGTGGATGCGTGTGCATTTTTTTTATTTTTATGGATGAAAATGGGTAAATTGTCATATGGATGTTGCATCTGGATGGATGATTGTGCACGCATATAGCATTTACATGATATGTTAGGATTATCTGCATACATGTTGGATTCATGGCATGAACATGAATTGCATTGAGGAGGTCGATTGAATCAGTAGACCGCCTGATCTTTCGCATTAGTATAGGGACATATACACACACACATTTGCATATGTTCATATAAGCATTAGAAATATTTTAAGGACAATGGATGTCTATGATTGGTGGATGAGTAGATGGATGATGGATGTTAGAATATACATTCTTCTTGACTTAGAGATTTCGAGGACGAAATCATTTAAGTAGGGGAGAATGTAACACCCCGTAATTTTAAAGAACATTAGAATGATAAATTAAAGAATACTTAATTAAATATTGGGAATTAATTAAAACGGACTGCACCATTGCGTCCGTCTCGAAATTTTGCTTAAGATAGACTCCGAGTTTGCGTGAAATGGACATCGTATGAAGAAGTTATTAAGCCTAGAAGTTTGCATACGCACAAGAGAATTGTATATATGCAAACAAACCAAATATTCGAAAATCAAAAATTTCAAAACAACAAAGCGGGAAGGCCAAAACCGGAACCGACCCATTCTGGGGGTCGACCCCGGGATCGACACCCAAAGAGGGGGCCAACCCCTATACAGATCTGCCCAGAATTCACTTTTTGTACCTGGACTTGTTTCTTGACCTGACTCATTGACCTAAGCTATAAACAGAACCTCATTCTCATTGTTTTATTCACCAAAAACAATGGAGAAAACGAAGTGCTGCCTAACTCAGATTAAAGTAGCCTATCATCTGCAACAACGATTCATACGCATTCAAGAATTTCTTCTACAGCTTCAGTCTAATTGTTTTATGTTTTTTAGATCCAGCCTCTGTGAATTCATGCTATTTTAGATATAAACATTTAACAAGTAATTCTGACATGTTTATAAATCTGGATCTAAACCTACGCCTAATCAATCCTTTTATTACATGTTCATCAGATCTGTTCTTATATTCCTATTTCTGTTCATTAAATCTGTTCTTATATGCCTATTTCTGCTATCATATGCCCATTTCTGTTACTTTTGGTTTTATGTCTATTTTGTTCTTCTCTCTCTCTCATTCCCTTTTTACTTTTATAGCCAGGCTACCTTCGAGCCTAGGCCGATATCGCTGAAATATGTGTACGAAAGAAATTGGGTTAAATTGGGAATGACTGGAAATGGTAATTTAGGGGCATAACTTGTACTTTGAATCAAGATTGGAATTTGGGGCACAAAACTATATTGTGAAATTGGACTAAAAAATTAGGGCAAGATTTAAACTGTAAATTATGACTTGTGATTTGGGACATATAAATTCGTAGGCTTAATTTAAGATTAAGCGAAACATGTTAATGGAACTGTAAAGAATCTATGAAGCCTGTTTAATCCATTGAAATTGAATAATGTAATTGAAAAACCTATGATGAGCATGAATAATTGTTTAAGAATGAATATGCCTAGATTTACAGTAGTTAGAAACTGTAACCGCACTTAGACACGAGGTTAGATTATACTTGTGGTAGAAGTATGCCCGGAACCACACGGCAAATCCGACATCCACAAGTGGTTAATCTAATGTGAGGGGTCGAGTGCGTAAATGTACACGTAACGGTGCTAAGACATGAGGTTAAGTTTGACTTGTGGTAGAAGTCTCCCCGGAACCGCCCGGCATATCCAGCATCAACAAGTGGTCAACTTAGTGTGAGAGGTCTGGTGCATTAACATACATGAACGGGGAATGATAATAACCTATTATGAAAAAATGTGAATGAGAAAAAGGAAAGATAATAGGTAGGCTTGTCCTATGGACAAGTGCTAATTATAACTTAGGTTAAAATAAGCGATAGAGGAAGGGGATAACTTATGAAATAAGATAAGTTGTACTTAATTATAAATTAAGTAGCTTGTAAATCTGTAAACCCGTTAAATTTATGGGGTTAAGTAAACCTGTTAAACTTTGTGGGGGTTATACGAAACTGTTAATCTAGAAAACTTAACCAATTACATGTATTAGAGTTATATGGACTCGTTAACTTGTAAAGTTTAACCCCTAAATATGTAGGGGGTTATGCGAATCTGTTAAATATGTTAGGCATAACTGTCAAATCCTAGTTAATTGGGGACACAAGATCTGTAAGAGTTGGCTTGTGTCATCTGTTGTGTAGGACCCATATTAGTCAATAACCCATTCTGGTATTAAATGGAGACCCCGCACTAGGTAGGGGTCAGGGCACGCTTACTGAGCTAATTGTAAGAGGTTCATATGGGAGGAGGTATGTATTGGCGCGTTCCAACGGACTCATGTGCGTGCATGATTACGTCTTGCTCTGGGAACCGCTGTAGCACTAGTAAATAGGTCTGTGTCCTTCTGTAGGTTGCCACTTTAGGAAGTAATACACCCTACTGTGCGGACAACACATGGTATTTACGGGATAGGGAGCCGATCGATTGGGGGGTAGTAATTAGGGCACATTTACTCCTGTCTGTTTATGTGGGGTACCTATATTTCTATTCGGGTTAACACTAGTTATTTCTGTTTAGGTACCGGTTAATTCTGGTTGGGGTAAAACGCGCTACCTGAGTACACCTAAACCTACCATTATATTTTTGTTGGGATCATCTTTTTTCTATTATACTAGTATTGGTGCAGAGAAAAGTATTAGAGAAGTGAAACCTATTATGTTCTTTTTATTCTGCTTGTCATGCTCAGTCTATTATACATGTCTTATGATGTTATCTCTCTCATCCAGTTTATATGCCTGACATGATGCTTTTACTTATTTATATGCTAAAAGTAATTGGACTCGCCAGACTTTATGTCAGACCCATTTTGTTTCCTATTCTCTCTCTTCCGTCCCCCCTCCCCCCCCCCCCTCCAAAGTTCTCGGGGTGGGAATACTCAGGCTTGATTTGGATTCTCTCTTCCATTCTGCTTAGAGCTGCTTAGATGTACCGCATTGATTTCCTATCTTCTCTGATATGGCTATATTTACGGGGAATCATGCATCTTTTATTACTATACTCTGATGATTTTAGTATAAGACAGAAGTTTTAAGTTGATGTAATGGGTTTTTTGTATTTCAGACTTATGATGTAACTATGTTTTAGACCACGATGTTTTTTGTTAAATAAAATTTTAAATTCCGCTGTTATTTTATATTTTTCTTCTAATGTTTTTGTTTCTATTTACCTATAACGCTACACGAAACTTAATGCATTCTGATAAAGAGTGACATTAACGAACATGGGGTGTCACATTTTATGTATCGGAGTATCGTAAAATATTTTTATTTTATTCCCTAAGGGTTGTATCATTATCATATTTTTATATGTTGGTTATGGGATGTGAGACATGTCCATAATTTTTACCAATTTTATTTGTGACCATTATTGCCTCTGTCAGTCTTGTACATGGTATAATTTTTGATTGGGATAGAATCAGGTGCTGATATCGATTTCATTGGAAAGGAAATGGTGTTGCCAATTCCGTAGAGTGGTCACATTAAAGATTTGGTTTAGCGGTTTGGGAGGAATCGTTGTTTTTGTGTTTCACAATTTCTGTTCAGGTTTTTAGAGCCGTTGATGGACTGATTTGAGGAGGCCTACTAGTGGGCTGGTGAGAGGCTATAAATAGGGGGTTAGAGGCAGGGAAAATAGTATACTTTCTTCATTCTCTCATTTGGTTGAGCTCATGATCCTCCTTACTCAATCAAATACACATTTCCACCATTAAAATTCTAGATCTACACAAGAGAATCGAAGATCTACACTATTTGAAGCTAGATCTACGTCAAATGAAGAGATATCGCATCAAATCAAGAGGTTTGAAGCATATTCCTTGCTGTTCAGACTGGGAATTTAAATATTTCAAGTTAATTTGAAGAATTAGTGAGTGATAAGCATCTCTCACACGGATTCAATCATGTATATGTATTGTTTGATCTTATGTTCTTCATTTCGAGTTGTTTTCATATAGATCTAATCGATGTAAGTATGATTTCAATTCAAATCACCATTGGATCTAATCTAGCAACTTATAAACAGTAATTTCATGTATTAATTCTATGTTTAGATCCATACATATTGATTTAATCATTTGTTGAATCGTCGTTTTGATGTTTGATGATTTGTTGGACAAAATAGATTGATTTTGGATTGAGATGGGTTGGAGAGTTTGGGCGTGTTTGGAAACATGTTTGGCAAGTTGAAAAATCATGGTTCGTCAAGAAAAATCAAGCGGATCGGGTGAATATTCAAGAATTAGGAAAAAATCAAGTTCTAGAAATTTATAGCATTTGAAAAACACTATGAAAAGTCCTGGATTGGGCACGATCCAGGCATAGGTCGCGCATGAGTTTCACAGGTCGCACCTGGGCTATGATTGTGTTTCTGAAAATTCTATAATGTCAATAGATTTGCCACTTCTGGAGCATGGATCGTGCACATAAAAATGTGTGTTGCGCACACGTTTTTAGGCTGTTTTGAGAGGTCAATCACCAGACTGATCCAAAATTGAACGCAGAGATATGGTAGCATATCCTAAACGCTATAAAAGCCAGTTTTGCTTAGTTTTCACCTAGATTGATGCAGAATTGAATCAGGAGATATAGTAGCATTTCAAAAATGCTGCAAAAGACTATTTTGACAATGTGGTCAGTTTTTTGTAGTGAAAAAGCTGGAAATGCTATGAAATGCAGTATCGACTAAACAAAGTTTGTTTTTGAGTCGACGATGGTTCTAGCTTCGATGTGAAATCAAGGAGGAATGTCTAAAGCATCATGATGTGTTCGTTGATCGTGGAGATGCAACGAATATGAAGGTGATTCAAGTTGGACATGAAGGATGTTCGAAATGTTGTGAAGTGTTTGTTGATCGTAGAGATACAACGAACATGAAGATGATTCAAGTTGGACTTGAACTCGTGGATAATGGTTGCTCGATATGGTATCTGAGCTTATGGATAGTCGCCGGCGATGCCAACTAGAGTTATGAAGGCTGAGAGATTATCTTGTCTTAAGTTCTAGCGGGCTCAAAGCAAGAGTATAATAGGGACGCCTAAAAGGCTAGTTGGACTAGTCAAGTACCCTGGGCCTAGTTGTCTCTGAGAGGCGAATGTATGTTGAACGTGTAGTAGTCTGGTATGAACTGGGTTACCATTAGCCCTAAACGGAAGGTAAGGCGTTTAGCCAGTCATACGATCAACGATGGTTTCAAAGCATGATTGGCGGTGACAGCCAGAGTCATGGATATTAATTGTTTTGCTTGTATCGTCTTGTGTAGATTATTCAACGTTAAAGGAGATATCTCTTGGGTGCTTGTCTAATTTTGGTTTAGGCCTTCAGAGCTTGTGCATGAGAGATGCCGATATCGATTAGGACGGTCTATGCTTGATAACCGGTTGCCATGAATGTACTGTTATTTCAACTTGGTTGTTTGTAAAGGCTATCACTGTCGGATGTGGGAAAGACAGTTTGAGTTCTTCTCTGGTGGGTTGGTAGATTGGTTGGATTAATCTGCATATTCTCATACACTTTATTGATGATGTTAGTTAGCTGTTTTATTACTCATTAAGACTGTTGTCTGACCAAAGGTTTTATGTCTTCCTCTTATTACCTTGGGTCGTTCATCCGGTTTTGATGGGCAAACTAAGTAGCAGGTGACACGTGATCCCTTGGTGAGGACAATGTTGCTAAACGGAGACGAGCAGGAGGCTTACGTATCTGTTTCTTATTATACATATTATGATGTTTTTTCGTTGTTTGTTGTATCCTCTGAGTGTTGTAGTGAGGCCTCTTTGTACATAGATTATTGATGTGGTCCAAGGATGTTATGGATATTATGTGATGATATGGAGGTTTAAATTTATGTTCTGTTATATTTTATGTTTGCGCTGTGAGTTATACGACAGGTTTCTCTTGTGTTATCCTACCTTGGTGATCGTCCATAGCTGCTTGGCATGTCTTTCAACATTATTTCCCTTGTTAAGTGCAGGAGTTATGGGCGGTTGTCACATTTAGTATCCGAGCTTTGGTTATCGATTTTAACCAAAGTTTGAAGACATAATTACGTATGAGAGACGTACTCATAGTTTGATGATAGATTCATACTATATAATACTGTAGTATAATAGCGTTTGAACTCCATTTGAAGTTTTTCTCGTGCATGGACTAATCATTCTATATTACAGATTTAGAATGAGTCGTAGAACATCGAGACACACTGCTAGGGAGGAGACTATGCCTGGAGGGGGGAACGGCGGTATACCAGACTACCCATCTATGCTCGAGGCCATAGTGGCAGCGGTCATGATGAGGGGCCCCATTCCAAAGACAGACACGGTAGATGTAGGAGTTCAAGTGCAGTTTCCTAGGTCCATGGACTTCGCAAAGTTGTGCAAAGACTTCACTACTCTAGGAAGGAAGCAGTTTAAGGGGACCAAACCAAGTGAAGAAATTCAAGGGTGGCTTGATACATGTATTCGGATATTTAGAGACTTGGGAAATGACGATGCAACGAAGAGGAAGCTTGCATGGAGGCAGCTAGAGGGCAGAGCTATGAATTCATGGAACTTTGTCGCTCTTGAGACTCCTGAAGATGATATCACATGGGGGCAATTCGAAGTCAAGTTCGAGGAGAAGTTTATTTTTACCATTTAGAAGTCTATTCTGTTTAAGAGAATTGTCGAGCTTAAGCAGAACGATAGGCCAGTGCTTGAGTATGTTTCTGACTTCGAAGCTTTGTCGAAGTATGCCCGTTCATATGTTGAGACTCCTTATCAGAAGAACGAGAAATTTGTCATGGGCTTGGACAAATACCTTGGGAACCAGCTGGTAGATCATCTGAATGACACTTATAAGAAGATCGTGGAAAAAGATCTTAAGCATGAGAGTTTGTTTCCCAAGGAAGAGATTGTTGTTGCAGCTAAGGAAGGACCGAAACCACAACAGGATGGAAATGACAAAAAGAGGAAGCACCAACAACAAAAAGAAAAAGATGGCCAGAAAAAGAAGAAGAGTGAGGTGATATGCTTCAACTGCTAGAAGAAGAGCCACAATTCCAAGGATTGCAAGGATTCTGAAGGTGTGAAGAAGTGCTTCAACTGTGGGAAGCCTGGGCATAATAAGAAGGATTGGCCAGAACCAGCCAAGGGTAAGCAGGTTAGAAATGTGTATGTTGTGGAAGCTACCATCTTCTTCGAGGACTCATATGGCGAAGGAGAAAATGAAGGGTGTCGTCATTCAGGTAGTCTTCCCAACTAGAGATGTTTCAGTTCGTGTGATGTTCGATACTGGAGCATCACATTCATTCATTGGTAATGAGTTTGTTTGTCGCTTGGGTTTGGAACCCGAGATTTGTGATAGACCATTGATCGAGACTAATCCAGCTGGGGGTTCATCCAGTTTGTATATGATTTGTTGTAGTATAGTGTTATCGAGTCATGGTTTCCCTTTTGTGCGTGATTGCTTTGTTTTGAACTTCGCTAGGTATGGGATTGTTTTAGGTATGGACTGACTCAAGAGGTATGCGACAAAGGTGGGTTGCGAGAAGCTGGAGGTGACAGTCGAGAATGTGGAAGGGCAAATGGTTATGATTCGAGGTAAGCCAAAAAAATGAGGTCTTCGTAAGCAATTTATATTCTCTTGTGATTCCACGGGAAGACTTGACATCTGTACTGATCTCTAATAGGTTTGTGGATGTTTTTGACAAGGTCAAAAGGGTTGCCGCTGCATCGCGGGATTGAGTTCATAATCGATTTGGTCGAGGGTGCTAGACCTATCGTCATGCCTCTTAGGCGGATGACGCCTAAGGAACAAAAGAGAGTCAGAGGTGCAGGTATGTGACCTTTTAGGAAAAGGATTCATTTGGAGAAGTGTATCCGAATGGGGTGCATCAGTTGTGTTTGCAACCAAGACTGATGGATCTTTGAGATTGTGTGTAGACTATCGTGGGCTATATAAGGTGACCAAGAAGAACACGTATCCATTGCCAAGGATAGACGGCTTGTTCGTTCTACTTCACGACGCCAAAGTGTTGTCTCATATGGATTTGGCAACGAGATTCCACCAGTTGAGGGTGGGGAAGGATAGTCTACCGAAGACTACTTTTAGGACATCATCTGGTTTCTTTGAATGTTGGTGATGCCATTTGGGTTGACTAACGCACCAGCGTATTTCATGGATCTTATGAATAGGGTATTCAAAGGTTAGTTGAACAAGTTCGTGCTTGTGTTCGTGGATGAAATTCTGGTTTACTCCCGGAATGGGGAAAGAGCATAAGACACACTTGAGAGTTGTTCTGGAAATCTTGTTAAAGCATCAGCTGAGAGCTAAGTTTTCAAAGCGTCACTTCTGGTAGAGCGAAGTGAGGTTCTTACTCCACAATTGTTCTGGAAAGGGAATAGCGGTTGATCGGGCTAAGGTGGAAGCAATCCAGGACTTGGGTAGACCTAAGAATACGATGGGTATACGGAGTTTCCTTAGGTTGGCTCCTAAAACAAGGACGACTGGTTGTTCCTAATATCGAGGGATTGAGAATTGAGGTTCTGAGGAAATTCCATCACTCAAAGTTGACGATTCATCCTAGTGGTAACATGGTGTATCAGGACATGAAGCAAGCTTATTGCTGGGGAGGGATGAAGAAGGATGTTAGAAAGTTCATTTCCAAGGGTATGAACTGTCAGTTAGTGAAAGTTGAACAAAAGAAGCCGAGTAGTTTTCTTCAGCCATTGGAAGTTCCTACATGGTAGTGGGAGCAGGTATCGATGGATTTTATTATTGGATTACCTAGGACCAGAACAAGAAACAAAAGGATTTGGGTCAACGTGGATCACTTGACCAAAATTGTACGGTTTATTCCTTTCGTATCGACTAGGATGATATCGAAGTTTTCTAAGCCATATTAAATGGATAGTTCGATTCCACGGTATCTCAGAGAGCATAGTTAGCTCCTAGGTTGATGGATCGTTTCCGACAGTTGAGCGGATTGGAAAGCTCGCGTATAGGTTGAAGTTACCCAAGAAGAAGTCGAGATCGTAGTTACGAAACCTCATAAGCCACTTCGTGTTATGGGAAATGACACAAAACAACTTAGGAGGAAGACGGTTAAGCCAGTCAAGGTACAATGGAGTGAGGATGATGGCAATTGTACGTGAGAGATGGAAGAGAGCATGAAGACGACCCATCCAAAACTCTTCGTTGATATGACCCATTAATGTTGTATCACCTTACACCATTGTAACTTTTACTATCGTTGTTAGAATTCTGCATGCTAGGATAATGCTATGGATGCATGGCTTGATGGACGCTAGTCTGGATGGTAAATTAGTTGCTTGTGCATGGTAGGCATGCATAATTGTTTTGATTGCTTGTGTTTGCTTGGGATTTCGGGGGAAAAATTTCCTAAAAGGGGGAGGGGAATGTAACATCCCGCATTTTATGTATCAGAGGATCATAAAATATTTTTATTTTATTCCCTAAGGGTTAGATCATTCTCATATTTTAATATGTTGGTTATGGGGATGTGTGACATGTCCATAATTTTTACCAATTTTATTTGTGACCATTTTGCCCATGTCAGCCCTTGTACAGGGCATAATTTTTGACTGGGATCAAATCAGGTGCTGAGGTCGGTTTCATTGGAATGGAAATGGTGTTGAAAATTCGGTAGAGTGGTCACATTAAAAATTTGGTTCAGCAGTTTGAGAGAAATCGTTGTTTTTGTGTTTCACAGTTTCTGTTTAGGTTTTAGAGCCAATGATGGGCTGATTTGAGGAGGCCCATTAGTGAGCTGGTGGGAGGCTATAAATAGGGGGTTAGAGGTGTGGATAATAGTTTACTTTCTTCATTCTCTCATTTGGTTTAGCTCGTGATCCTCCTTGCTCAATCAAATACAACTTTCAACCATTAAAATTCTAAATCTATATAAGAGAATAGAAGATCTACATTGTTTGAAGCTTGATCTACGTCAAGTGAAGAGAGATCGCATTAAATCAAGAGGTTTGAAGCATATTCTTCGTTGTTCGGATTGGAAATTTAGTGATTCCAAGTTAGTTCAAAGAATTGGTGAGTAATAAGCATCTCTCACACAGATTCAATCAAGTATATGGATTGTTTGATCTTATGTTCGTCATTTCAAGTTGTTTTCGCATAGATCTAATCAATGTAAGTATGGTTCAATTCAAATCACCATAGGATCTAATCTAGCAACTTATAAACGGTAATTCCATGTGTTAATTCTATTTTTAGATCCATGTATATTGATTTAATCATTTTTTGAATCGTCGTTTTGATGTTTGATGATTTGTTGGATAAAATTGATTTATTTTGAGTTGAGATGGTTTGAAGAGTTTGGCTGTGTTTGGCAACATGTTTGGCAAGTTGAAAAATCATGGTTCATCAAGAAAGATCAAGCGGATCTGGTGAATTTTCAAGAATCAGGCAAAAATCAAGTTCTAGAAATTTACAACGTTTGAAAAACGCTATGAAAAGTCCTGAATCGGGCACGATCCAAGTATAGGTTGCGTATGAAGAAAAAGTGGACCACGCAAGCAAAAACCATGGATTGGAGCAAATTTTCGCGGTCTGGCAAAAGGATTAGGTTGCACCAGATTTGACAGCGTTTGGCAAACGCTGTTAAAAACTGCAAGTCGTGCATGAGTTCATTAGGTCGCGCCAGATTTTACAGGGTTTGGCAAACGCTGTTAAAAAATGTATGTCGTGCACGAGTTTTCTTAGGTCGCGCACGAGTTTCATAAGTCGTGCCTGAGCTATGATAGCATTTCTGAAAGCACTATAAAAGGTCAATAGATTCGCCACTTCTGGAGCGTGGATCATGCACATAAAAACGTGTGTTGCGCACGTGTTTTGGGGTTGTTTTGAGAGGTCGATCACCAGACTGATCCAGAATTGAACGTAGAGATATGGTAGCGTTTCCTAAATGCTGTGAAAGCCAATTTTGATGTTTTGCATAGTTTTCACACTAGATTGATGCAGAATTAAACCAGGAGATATAATAGCATTCAGAAACGCTGCAAAAGGCTGTTTTGACATTGTGACTAGTTTTTCATAACGAAAAAGATTGAAACGCTATAAAATGCAGTATCGACCAAACGGAGCTTGTTTTTTAGTCAACGATGGTTCTAGCTTCGACGCGAATTCAAGGAGGAATGTCTGAAACATCGTAAAGTGTTCGTCGATCGTGGAGATGCAACAAATGTGAAGGTGAATTAAGTTGGACTTAAGGATGTTCGAAATGTTGTGAAGTGTTCGTCGATCGTGGAGATACAACAAATATAAAGATGATTCAAGTTGGAGTTGAACCATGGATAATGGTTGTTCGATATGGTATCTGAACTCCTTGTTAAGTGCAGGAGTTATGGGCGGTCATCACAACTGCCATGGAGATACAACGAATATAAAGACTATTTATTCAAGTTGGCACGTCTTTCAACACATTATTCCCCTTGTTAAGTGCAGGAGTTATGGGCGGTAGTCACAACTGCCATATCCAAACTCCTTGGACAAGCTAAATCTTAACATGGTGCAATGCCCTAGCGTCTACGATACACCACCCGGTGCGGCGTGCATGTATCTAGACCCTCACATGTACATACTGTTTATTGTACCCTGAGTCCTATAATAGGGTTGCATCTGAATGCATGGAACTCTGTCGGGAGCCTTTCTACATCTATATAGGTCTATTATAGAGGCATAAACTACATATATCTAAACTATGGTATGCATTTCTGCGGTGGCTATGGTCCCACCTCGACCCGTCCCTCAACTAGTGAAAGAATAAATCAAGAGTTAAGTGACCTGCCCCTAGCAAACAATCTACATCCAAATTGGCATGTCCCGCAACCAAGTCTTGATAGTGAAAGATCGATGGTCTATAGGTTTAGATGTAGTCTTTCTGCGTCACACTAACTGCCGAAGACAGGTATCCGATGACTACTATCATGTGTTGGGCATGACCCAGCCTGTCTGTAGGAAAAATCGTCGAATCACCCAACAGCCTTATGATTGCCAAACTACTGTTGCAGTCAAGGTATACCCACTGGGTGATTTCGCATAGACCCAATCTATGCAAGTATAACCTGAGCTCTTCCACTGCACAGAGAACCACTAAGGAGTACCCTACCACGTACCTCGGAAGCTGCGTGTTTCCTTCCAGTCCCACAGAGCCAGCAAGTAATATATCGGCAGATTAATCATATGGACGTGCTCCTTTTATGCCTCCAGATAACTCGATGATGTACCCCATTGGGTTCTTCACCTTTTGATGTGTAGACTGGTCCAAGAGCATCACACCGTCACGTTATTAGATCTTATGTCCAATCATTTAATTGTGCGCTTGTCATATCATATCAGATTTTCAATTAACTTGATTGTTCACATTATATCTTATATTCAAGTTATCAAATTTTCTCCGAGCCCCTTATGTCTCTAAGGAACGAGCCCCTCTTGCTTATTAATTCAGTGATATAAATTAGCCCATTTAAGTTCATTAATAAGCCTACAACATGTTATTCTCTTGATTGTAATTAACGACAGTAATCTACAATCTCTTTATATTATTATCATGTAATTTATTGTCCGATTTCACAGTTACAATAACATGTTCTACTTAATATATAATTAAGCATATTTTATCTCAATCCACATGTTTTCTGTTAACATATCACTTATTATATATGATTAAATATAACTTATTTCATTCTATAAGTTTACTACGTTCTTCCTTATTTAATCATACTCTCATCTTACACTGTCATTCCAGCTAGTTGTTGTTTACTTATTAACTTAGTTCTCTTAACTAAGGTTTATTAATAAGTTTCCCTTTATATTAATTATAACATATGTTATAATTCCACTTATCCATAGGACAAGCCTACCTATTATATAACATCCTCATTAATGTAATTAATTATAATAGGTTATATTCCCTATTTATCACATTTTTCTTTGGTTATTTACATTAACTGAACTTTTACTGTTGTAACATTTATCCTTTTATTGTTTTGTGAATCTTTCACACATTCCATTTATGTACATATATTTATATATGTTTAGGCACCAGGCCCCTCATATTAAGTTAACCACTTGTGGGTGCTGGATTTGCCGGTTCCGGGCACGCTTCTACCACAAGTTGAACTTAACCTCGTGTCTTAGTGCGATTACAATTTTTTAATTACTGTAAATTTTCCATACAATTTAGGCATATCTATTTTTTCTTATTATTCCAGATTTTTCTGTAATTCTATTTACATCCTTTGGGTATAATAATATTATTGAGTAATTATTCATGTTTATCTTAAGTTCCATAGTTACAACATTTACAGTAATTTCCAACTCAAATAGATGATTAATGGAAATAGGCTTTATACAACAGAAATGTTCTCAGCAGATTTAATCTCAATTCCCACAATTATTCGCAATTTCACTGTAACTTGATTTACAATATCCAATTAATAGGTTATTAAGAATAGATTTATGTACAACAATAATCCTTTCAACATATTCTAAACATGTTTAACAGCCAATTTCCACAATTATCAATTGTTCAACAGAATAAACATAACGGGGGATACAAATGATAAATATACCGTTGTTTAAAGTGGTATAATTTAGAACCACTCACCTAACAACTTTCCAATCCATGAATCTGATCCAAATTTGTTGTTCCATGGCATTCCTAACATATTCTATTATCAAAACAACCACAGATTCACAAATCTGATACTAAAAGTAGAGGAAAAAGAGAAAGAAACCTATATAAACTAGATTCAAGGACTTACCTCACACTGAACATAATTTTGAACACCTATTTGTAGATTTATACTCTCTTTCATCTTCAAATCTTGAATCAGAATTACCTATAACTAATATTCTAATTTTCTGAAAAGATTTGGGGAGAAAAGAGAATGGCAGAGCCTGGGCAGTATCTCAGAAAATATGAGATTTAGGCTAGGCCCTGCTAGTCTATTTATAGGTGTACGAGAAAGTTTAAACCGTCAGATTCAATTCATAAAAATCTGAACCGCACACTTCACAAATTACACGTCACAAAACAAACCTGGACCATGCTTAGGTCGACCCTTAGGTTGACTCGCTCTGTCGGTGGGTCGGCCCATGCACAGTAGGTCTGGGTCTAGGCGTGCGTTGTTTTGACGTTGTAATTGTTGTACTTAACATCTTTTAATCAAACATTGATTAACTACCCATTTTACTTCCTTTGATTTATTTTATACCTCTTATACATCATCACTAAGTTTAAATTTTGCTTATATACGTATTTATATATACATGACCTTCTAATTATTTAATTCATTGCTATCCTTTGTATACATGTCCGTTTTGGTCATGCCATATACCAAAACGAATCAGAAAATCACCATGAACGCATTGGTAAATGTTTCGGGGTCAAATTCTGAAAAATATCATCTTTTATATTTTTCTTTTTATTTTAACATAAAAATACGGGGTGTTACATTCTCCCCTCCTTAGGAAATTTCATCCCCGAAATTTGCTAAGAATTAAATAATGTTATTCCTCGTATATAGCAACCAATAGGTGTTCATGAAATTTTCAAACATCAGTGCACTTCTGCAAAGTGTGTTACATGTACAAAAATATGAATGCAATGGATGCCTAAATGGTACCTCTTATATGAATGCAAACTTCTTTCTTTAAAACAATCTCGAAAATATGATGCACACATCCTAAATATAATGGCAATTTCTACATGACTGCAGTATATTTTGAAAAATAAACACATTTTCAACCAAATTTTCCCATACTCCTGCAAAGAAAAGGCATAGTTCACTAAATTTTTGCATCCAAGATCCTACCATCCAACTTTCGTATTTATAGTTTTGGAAAAATCAATTTTTCCCAAATCTTTTCTCCTCACAATGCTTTTGAGGAGACATATTTTACCGTTATTTTCTTGTGTTGTAGCTTTTCGTTTGTCGTTAAATTACAATATAGTGATTACAACGGAAATTTTCTTACTAATAAGCAAAGTTTTTAACATAACAACACACTACTGCAACATAGTCAAATCTAAAACATAAGTTCTACTACAACAAGTCAAGCTAAGATTGTCAAGTCCTGAGACACGTGGTCCGACAAACAATACCATGACTATCCATCACTAGAATGAAGGCCTGGGCCCCTGCCCGAAAAGACCGCGGATAAATAAATCTAACCCACAATGGGTATCCTCTACCCTATCCAAATGCTCCTACTGTCGCTTAGTACCATCTCTAACCTCTAGATGCATGTTCGACATCTCTGCCTGCGTCTAGTCAAACCACTACTGGGCGGCGTGTATCTGCTGCAAGCTCTGCTGCTGTGTCTGGGCAGCCTCTATCTGGGCTCGTTCCATGTCTTGATGTCCAAGCAAGATATCCTGATGCTCTCTAGCTACCCGAGCCTGTCTATCCAAGATGGTTCTAATCTCAGCTCTCTTATCCCAAGGCTTTCTGGATGACCATGTGCCCCACTCAGAAGACTGGGAAGACCCGACACTTCCCCAGGGATGTTCTGCACCTGCATACTGATAATCCTCTGGAGGATAAAAATGCTGATACTAATATGGCTCCTCTGTCAGCGCAAACTGAGGCTCAATCCTTGTTATGGGCTGATATCCAACAAAAGGTCCATATGGTGATTCTGCTGAGGGAAATGGCTGCTCTTCCTGGCCCTGCTGGCCTCCCTCGTCCTAATGACCTATATTTACAGCATCCTCATATGGAAACTCTCCTCCTCCATCACCTCCGTCAAACCCATCATCTGTTTCATCCCCATCACCTTCTTTATCTCAATCCCCATCCTCATGGTCCATTGGTTGTGGGTCCTGTGACACCCCACATTCGTTAATGTCACTCACTAAGGGAATGCATTAAGTTTCGTGAAGCGTTATAGGTAAACAGAATCAGAACTATTACAAGGCAGATATAAAAACAACAGCGGAATTTAAAACTTTATTTATAATAAAGCATCGTGGTTCAAAAACAGCACATGTTTGAAATACACATAAACCATTACATTATAAAAACTACTGTCATGCACTTTAAAGCATCAGAGTACATAAAAAGCATAATTCCCTAAATAAAGCAAAGCCATATAGCAAGGATAAAAGCTTGAGTCATACGTCAATGCAACTCCAACAAAAGTAAGTAGAATCACGGTCAACCTTGAGTATTACCGCCCAGAGAAGCTGAGGGGAAACGAAAGAAAGAAGAGGAAACAAAAAGGGTCAGACATAAAGTCTGGCGAGTCCAGTTACTTTTAGCAAGTAAATAAATAAAAGTAGCATGACAGGCATATAAAGTGGATAAGAGATATAACTAAAAAAAAAGGAAGGTATGAGTAGGTAAACATGATAGGGTGTATACGCTTCCTTAATGATTACTCTGCACTACTACTAGTATATCCAGAATGAGATGATCCCCAACATGTATGAAATGGTAGACTTAGGCGTACTTATGGTGAGAGGTTTTAACCCCATACAATCCACAGGCAGCCCCAATAACGGACTCCTAAACTTACCAGAGTCTAGATGTACCTTAACTACTACCTTAATAGATCGGCTCCCAACTCCATAGATACAATGTGCTGGCCCCACAGTAGGATGTATCACTCCTAAAGTGGCAACCCCTCATTTTCAAGATGTGCACAACCTTATCAACTGATGTCACAACGTCTTAATTCCCATGGAAAGCCGGACCCATGCACGCACATAACTCCGTTGGTTTCCTGTGTTGTTGACACCGCTCCTCCGTTTTGGATCTCTTACAATCTGCCCAGTAAGCGTGCCCCTACTCCGACCTAGTTTGGAGTACTCATTTGATACCTAGATGGATTACTGACTGAAACAGGTCCCACACACAAGATGATACAAGCTCCCCCTAGGCTGGCATCCCCACTACTAGGATTTCAACTGGTTATGCATAACAATCCAACATGTAAAACAGGTTAAGTTGTCGGGCCTATATATGTAAATATTACCCCACCACCACAAGATTTACTTAACCCTCACTGATCCAAGCAAGTTTACTTAACAAAGTTGCATAACCCCAAAGTATAAAATAGGTTAAATTTGTGGGCCTATATATATAAATATTACCCACCGCCACAAGATTTACTTAACCCACCCACTGTTTTAACCATGTTTACTTAACCCCTATTCAAGTTAACATGTCCATACAATCCCTATGGATTCATCTAGGTTAAGTATTCCAATTCGTTACCAAGTCCATTTATGGTTATAATGGGCTAGAGCTCCCCCATTAGGCCTACAACTTGTGGATGTTGGATATGTCGGTCGGGTTCGGGCAGACTTCTTCCATAAGTTGGGCCTAACCTCGTGTCTTAGCCCATATCGTATTTGTGCACTTAGACCCCTCACATTAGATTCAACATTTGTGGTTGCTGGATGTGTCGGTCGGGTCCGGGCAGACTTCCACCACAAATGCAATCTAACCTCGTGTCATAAATGTCATTACAGTTTTCTAATTACTGTAATCCTAGGCATTTTAATTATTAACCAATTAATTATACCTATGTCTTTATAGGTGTTCATGCCCATTTACCCAATTATATTCATAATGGATTATATGTTCAAATTCATACTTGTCATTCAAGTTATGCCAATTCTAATGTTTTCCCCTGTTCCCTAACTAACGCATTCGCATATATTTGGCATCATGTCTATGCTAGAAAGTAGCCTACCATAAACAATAAAAGGGAAAGATGACAATAGTGATTATTTTAACAAAAGTAACATAAACATGTAATTGGCATAGTGATAAGGTGGACATATAAAAATAGATCTAGTGAGCATGTGATAATAAAACTAGATCTAACATACCAAGGATGTCATAATAGGCATGAATAAATAAGGATTCATATTTCCAATTAATGATAAATCTAAATTAATCACCACATGATAGGTAAAGTTTAAGATCCACAAATGTGACATGATAAATTAACCACAAGCGAATTAGATCTATAAAGTTTGACCTAGCATGACATGATAAATTAACCACAAGCGAATTAGATCTATAAAGGTAGGTCTAGCATGACATGATAAATTAACCACAAGCGAATTAGATCTATAAAGGTAGGTCTAGCATGACATGATAAATTAACCACAAGAGAATTAGATCTAAAAAGTTCTAGCATGACATGATAAATTAACCACAAGCGACTTAGATCTATAAAGGTAGATCTAGTATGACATGATAAATTAACCACAAGCGAATTAGATCTAAAAAGGTAGATCTACCGTGATAATAATTTAAGATCCACAATTGTGACATGACAAATTAACCATAAGCGAATTAGATCTAAAAAGGTAGATCTAGCATAACATGATAAATTAACTACAAGCGAATTAGATCTAAAAAGGTAGATCTAGCATGATAATAATTTAAGATCCACAATTGTAACATGACAAATTAACCACAAGCGAATTAGATCTAAAAAGATCTAGCATGATAATATTTAAGATCCATATCATAGTTATGTCATAGATTCAAAAGTCCTAATAGATCGGATATGGTAAAGATTTAGATCCAAGTAAATTCACAAATTATGATAGATCCAATATGATTCAATCATAGGCATATATCCAAATCACAGTCATATCACATTTACTTTTAATCATTTAATCTAAAAGTAACTCACTCACCGTGTTTGGATTTTAGAAGATAGAAAAGAAATTGTTGGTGTTGAATCTCTCTATAGTTGAAACGCTTGAATCTTTTTTTTTAACTTGATTTTGGAGAAGAATAGGCTATTTAATTGAAGTTGCAGCAGAGCCTCGCCGTCACCATTATTTTTCCAATGAATAAAACCTAGGTTTGGAGTTCTTTATATAGCCGCTGCACCCTGAATCTGGACACTGTGTCGGTCTAGAAACATTCAGCCAATTCGACCCATGGGTCGACCCAGCAGGTCTCGGGTCGACACCCCAAAAGGGTCGGTTCGGCGTTTTGGCTTCCCTCTTTGTCATTTTGAATTTTTTTGAATATTTATTTATTTAATTTATATATATATATATATATATATATATATATTTCTCATATGCATACAAACTTCAAACGGTGTCCATTTTACGCAAACCAAATGTCTATCTTGACCAAAATTTCGAGACGAATGCAACGGTACAGTCTGTTTTACTTAATTCAAAGTATTTAATTAAGTTATCACATTACATTCATTATATAATGTAGTTAAAATGTCTAATTTTTTTGGGGTGTTGCAATCTCCTTTACTCAAAGGATTTCGTCCCCGAAATTTCCAAGTTAAAAGAATGTATATCCTACCATCCACATCCATCTACTTATCCACTAATCACTGGCATGCATTGTCCTTAAAAGATTTCTAATGCTTATATGAACATATGCAAAGATATGTGTATATGTCTGTAAGAACCCGTAACTTCCCCGTGAAGGAAAGAGCGGATACTTTGAGAACAACACACAAATGAACGCAGACGGAAGAACATTTCATTGCTATTACAACAATTCCATCAGATACAAGAATATACAGAGTATAAATGAATAAATATACATTCGATAAATATCAGAGATTACAATAAATTACATAGCAGCGGAAAATAATACAAAGCACAACTGAAGGTGATATACGGATACAGAGCTTTCCGGATATCATTCCAGCTGTAAACCAGGATCCTGTGAATATAAATCTGCAAAACCAAAACTACTAGCTGCCCGTGCGGAAAATAGGGGCACCCAGAGTTTAGGTTAAAACAATAAACTCCAGGTCAGTCATGTGACTGGTGTGAGAACTAAAACAGTTACTTAAAGCTTGACTTTAAAAGAGAGTAATCCAAGGGACCACGCCGTATAACACGGAACGGGTTTCCTCCCAAGAATACCAGTGCATATCAATAAACAACGCAATGCTTTTTCGAAAAATGAAGCTATTATAAGACCCAGGTCCCATCACACAATGCAACGCAAGCCGGAGGATAGGGTTTTCCCTTATAATAGCCAAACATGCTTGGTACGTTTAAAACAAATCATTTGATACTATAATAAGTGTATAGTGTCAAAACAATTTCAATCATAAATATAAATCATAGACGGCATGGGTACCATATATCATGTCGCCATACTAGTTCTACAATTAAAACCGCAATACACGTATTGGAAATTGGATTCCGTCATGAGTCGAGGCAAGGGGCAAGATCCTCTCCGCGCTCGAGACACTCTAGCAAATGCCTCAGGGCTACGCACTCTGGGCAACCCTGGATGCAGCTGGGCCGGTCCTCACTTACGTTAGAGGATTAATTATGCCTGAACACACGTTTCCCGGTCCTTACAGACCTATAATCGAGGCGCCTCGTTCCAACAACCACAAAGGTGAAAAGTATATAAATGTCAGGGCTGGTAAGTCAATGACACCACCAAAGCTAGAAAGAAACGTCGTGCTCTCCCAGCGGTCCGTATCCCATTTTTAACTCATACCGAGGTGTGAGGCTCGCGAATTCACGTTATACACAAAGCTGCCACGTAGGCGTGCTTTGATCATCAACCACAAGACTTTGCTTTTCAACAAAAGCCTTGATCATTGCATCTTAGCGTGCCACACAGGCAGTTCATGCCATGCGACTGATGTCCATCGATATACAACCTCTGAGCTCGTACGTCTCAGAGAAGGGCGTTAAGCAAAAGAATAAATTCTCCGCCGCCAAACAGATGTATATTTAATAGAAATCAATCAACACAGAATAAAATCTAGTGTCAGACACACAATCCATTTACAAGTCCGTTCTGGGTCTGAACGAAACCGGAGGCACTTTCCTCGCATATCCATCGATCTCCAAGTACATTTGGACGACCACTAACTATTTCCATCCTCTTGGGTGTACTGCCCAATCAGGATCGTCAGTAATTATCTAAACGATGTGAAGACTTCCGGTCTTCAACCACCGTCTTTATCTTCGACATATCGTCGAATCGGTTATTCAGAATGGGTATAAACCTGGACTTTCCGAACAACCCGCGTATATTAAAAACAAAGGTTACACAAACACAACATACGCCTCATTCCAATTCTGAATATTCTGTTATTTAAATATTCACATCTTTTGGGAAAAGTTCCCATTAATTTTATCCAAGATAAATTCTTTAAGATTTATTCTTTGACCTTCCTTTGGATGTCATTTTAAACCAAATTATGGTTTTCTAAACTAGTCGAGATTAGCGAACCACCCCGAAGTAATTATTTATTTTATTTCCCAATCCCAACCTATTCATCACATGAAGCAAAACTGGTAATACTCCATATCTAATACCACGGTGTTATCGGTAAAATTAATTACCATTTCACGTTCAAATCTAATTAAAGATTTAACTATCGCTTTGGAGCAAAACTGGCGATACTCCATTCTCGCTCATTTCTAAATTTGATAATTTAGATTATAGATTCACATTTCAACCAAATTGCAGATTCGTTAAAACTCCTTTTACTGGGTTAAAGAACCAGGTGTTATTTAAAACACAGTTCACGACAAACCCAAATCACATTCTATTTATTATCGGGTTAAAGAACTAGTGTTATTTAAAACACAGTTCACGATGAACCCACAAATCAATTCTAGTTCAATTTAAATCAAATATATTAGGAATTCCGATTATTTAAAACCCCTTTTTAAATCTAATTTATTTATTTAAAAACAAATCGGGTTTTAAATTTAGTTTAAACTAGTTCATTTTGATAAAATCTATTTTTATCTTTTCAAATATGGAGTTTTTCATCCCAAATCATTTCTTATGATTTTACACAAATTATTGGTATTTTTAATAATTTTATCAAGGCCCGTACAGTCGATTTCCATCAACGGCCATCGAACTGCACTTACAGCGACCTTTTCTAAATTTGATTTGGACGTATCTCCAAATCCAACCGTTAGATTTTGAATTTCCAATATTCGTTAGAAAGCTCTTTTCGATACGAACCCAACGGTTCCGGTTTTAGGAGAATCCGACGGTCGGATCTCCCGTAATGTCGGTTTGAAATAAATGGTCGAAATTCACGAACTGCCGCGGCGCGGCGCGTTCTATTCAGGCCATTATATTATATATATATATAATATATATTTCATCGATTTCTACTTAGAACGAATTATATAAATAGTTTTAAATTCGTTTCAAAAGCAATTTCAACTTCCATTTCTATTCAAATCAAAATTGAATTCTCCTTTATAAATTCGTTTTAAAATTCATTTCTATTCAATTCAAATTTCAATTCAATTTGAATTCGTTTTCAATTCAATTCAATTCCAAAGTCGTTTTCTAATCGATTCAATTCAAATTGGTTTTCTATTCGATTCAATTCAAATTGGTTTTCTATTCGATTCAATTCAAATTGGTTTTCTATTTGATTTAATTCAAATTGGTTTTCTATTCGATTCAATTCAAATTGGTTTTCTATTCGATTCAATTCAAATTGGTTTTCTATTCGAATCAAATTCGTTTTATATTCAATTGAAATCAAATTCGTTTTCTATTCAAATCAAATTCGTTTTATATTCAATTGAAATCAAATTCGTTATATATTCAATTGAAATCAAATTCGTTTTATATTCAATTGAAATCAAATTCGTTTTATATTCAAATCAAATTCGTTTTATATTCAATTGAAATCAAATTCGTTATATATTCAATTGAAATCAAATTCGTTTTCAATTCAATTCAAATTCGTTTTATATTCAATTGAAATCAAATTCGTTATATATTCAATTGAAATCAAATTCGTTTTATATTCAATTGAAATCAAATTCGTTTTCTATTCAAATCAAATTCGTTTTATATTCAATTGAAATCAAATTCGTTATATATTCAATTGAAATCAAATTCGTTTTATATTCAATTGAAATCAAATTCGTTTTATATTCAAATCAAATTCGTTATATATTCAATTGAAATCAAATTCGTTTTCTATTCAAATCAAATTCGTTTTATATTCAATTGAAATCAAATTCATTATATATTCAATTGAAATCAAATTCGTTTTATATTCAATTGAAATCAAATTCGTTTTCAATTCAATTCAATTCATTTCGAAATCGTTTTCAATTCAATTCATTTCGAAATGAATAAAATCGATATAAATATCGTTCACGTCTAAATGGCGTCAATCTAATCAACATGGCTTCATATATTTCTATTCTCAGATGTTTTGTTTCAAATATTTCTTTTTCAAATATTTCGTTTTCAAATTTTTCGTTCAACACATGACTAATCTCAACGGATGAGTACGGTCAACACATGAACCTTTATATTATATTGATAAAGATGTAAATTTTATTATAAAAATATTTCGTTCAACACATGACTAATCTCAACAGATGAGTACAGTCAACACATGAACCTTTATACAATATTGATAAAGATGTAAATTTTATTATAAAAATATTTCGTTCAACACATGACTAATCTCAACGGATGAGTACAGTCAACACATGAACCTTTATACTATATTGATAAAGATGTAAATTTTATTATAAAAATATTTCGTTCAACAAATGACTAATCTCAACGGATGAGTACAGTCAACACATGAACCTTTATACTATATTGATAAAGATGTAAATTTTATTATAAAAATATTTCGTTCAACACATGACTAATCTCAACGGATGAGTACAGTCAACACATGAACATTTATACTTTAATATTCTTTATTTTCTAAATTGGAATGAGGCCCAATCAATTACCATATAAAATTAATTATATGGATTTTCATACAACACATGTATATAATAGCATTGAAAAATAATCAACCATCAACCAAAGTGCACTACACTGTATAAGCATCAAATATAGATATCTAACGCTTATAACAGTCCGTCAATCAATCGATCGACATATTTAATCAATCAGGATGAGTGAACTTCAAATTTGATCCCAACACCCGTGTGGGGTTTCAAACAATCAAACACAGATTTTATTCGTGTCGTTGGGCGATGTGTAAAATTTATCGACCCAATCAATATCAGTCAAATCAGTGTATATAAACAAATCGGCCGATTTGTTTATAAATATTTATTTATTCACTTTCACGTTAAAAATTATATTTTTAACGATAAAACATTTTATTCAACCTATGAAAATATTCTATTCAGTTCATTTATTAAATAAAATGATTTCTTTATTTTTCTAACTTATTTTAGAAAATTTCGGCGGCATAACGGCACGATACTAGAAACGGGACGAGGCCTAGCCTTATCCCCGGTCTAGTGAAGGCCCACGCCATTCACACATCAATCAAATTCACCAAACAACCAAATTCAAATCAAATCATCTAACTAATTTATGCAACCAAACAAACAAGTCCATGGTCTGTGGACGATTGTGTCGTGTGCTACTAAGCACCGTCTGCATCCTAGTATATATATAACTAGAAAAGAAATTGAAGAGTGAGAAATTCTCACAAATAGCTATCCAATCCTCTTGACTCTTCTTTGATAGAAATCTTCTTCGTTATCTCATTTTTGACATCTTCGTTGTCCGTATTCACTACATATAAAAATCACACATTTTTATATTTGATGTCTTTAAAATAAAAAATCACATTTTTATTTGTTCCCTTTCAATTTGAAAATCATATTTTTATAATCACTTCATACATTTAAAAATCGAATTTTTACTTCGCTATTCAATATATAAAAATCGAATTTTTACTTCGCTATTCAATATATAAAAATCGAATTTTTACCTTGCTATTCAATATATAAAAATCGAATTTTTACTATAATGTCATATAGATAAAAATTCCATTTCAAAAATATAGATTTCGCTTTTTCAAAAATATAGATTTCGCTTTTCCAAAAATATAGATTTCGCTTTTTCAAAAATATAGATTTCGCTTTTTCAAAAATATAGATTTCGCTTTTATAAAAATATCATTATAAAAATCACTTCTTTATATATACTTTATTTTCACTTCCTTCTATAAATAAAAATCTCGCCTTTTATATTTTAAAGATCTCGTCTTTTATATTTTAAAGATCTCGTCTTTTATATTTTAAAGATCTCATCTTTTCTAAATCAAAGATTTAATTTTACAAATATAAAGAAGCAAATCCCTTTCAAATTAAAAATCTAACTTTTTATTTCTAAAAGTCATTTCTTGCTAAGCATATATATATAAAGAAAAAAAAGGAATTTAAATAATGTAATATAATTAACATTTACTTATATACTTAATAAATTAGTTAATTTAAATTACCTTTTGCTGTTGTTTTCACTCCAGGGAAGTTCTCCCTTGACTTCATCTTGGTTGCATCGCTCAGAGGGTAGTCCGGCGAAGTGGTGGCGCGTGCGAGGTGGTGGGGGTTTGGCTTGGCAGCGGGGATCAACGCTGGCGGTTCCTAGGTGCTTCGTGATGGTCGATTTGTGGAAGGGGGGGTATCGCGTCGCTTCTGGCGAGGGGGGGGGGGTTGGAGGGTGTCGCGGTGGTTTAGGGGGAGGGTGTGGCGGCGCGATGATCGATTGGGGGGGGCGTCCATCGCCTGTCGCCATTTTTTTTTTGTTTATTTCGATCAGAAATGAATTGGGGGGGGCAGAGCGGGTTAAAGGGGGAGAAAAGATAATTTTATTATTTTATTTAATTATTTTAATTTCTAAAAAGTTGACTTTTGCATACGACCTCTAAACGAGGTCCACCGCCTGTCGTCCATAGCGTTTTACCCCCATTTCGAACTCAATGGGATAGGTATCGCAAGCTGATTTGATCGTTTCGATCAGTTTCCGTTTAATTTACATTTAAATCACTATATTGAATTTCAAACGTACATTTCAAATTACCGGGGTCACATACTAACTCTAAAAATTGCAGAAAAATATTTTCTAGCTTCGTATTGACGATACGGTCCTAACAAAACTAGTTTCGTCGAATTCTGAGACCGTTAGAAAAATGGCCAATTTCCAGTCGATTAAAATCAACTGAAACTGGTCAAACGCGTTTTCCTTTGCTACGCTCACATATTGATTCAGAAAATTATGAAATTTGGAATCTAGCAATAACTTGACACTGCGGATCCAACAAAAGTGGTTTCGTCGAATTCCGAGGTTGTAACAACCCGTATTTTCAATAACCTGTGATAACATAAAACGAGGCAGAATTTAATTCTAAAATCTGAATCAAGGGAAACGGGCTATGCCATTGCGTTCGTCTCGGAAAAATATGCGAAATAGAGTCTGAGTTTTTGAAAATCGGAGTCCGTATGACCCGATTAAGGCCCAACGAAGTTTTCAGAAAATTCCAAAGCAAAAAAAAACAGATTTCAAATTCAAATTTGAATTTGGGAATTTGGGCCAGTTTGGGCCAGGCGGGAGAATTCCCGCCTGGGCACCCAAGTCGACAGCCCTGTCGACTTGGGAGTCGACTTGGTTGGACCCAAGTCGACAGCCCTGTCGACTTGGCTGTCGACTTGGTCCAGCCGGGCTGTTTAGCCTGGTGCACCATTTTGAGATTGTGTTGAGCTTGGGGGCCAGATTCAGTTTTGAGGGCTGAGATTGCAACTAGGGTTTAATCCTATGTCCTAAAACACTTGCCTAATCTATAAATAAGACCCTAACCTACCCTAAATCATCATTATTCATTCTAGTAACTAAACTATGGCAAAATCAATCCTCTCATGGCCTCCACTCTCTTCATAAAATTTCCTTAGTCATTTCTAAGTGATTTTCCATGCATACAAGTGTTTTCAAACTTGTATGATCATCATTAGCTTGCATTCAAGTCAAGTTTCTATATTTGCATCATAAAGAAAGAGTTTTGATCATTTTGGCTCAAGGGTTTTGCTTGCATTTTGGGTTTGATTGATTTCATAAGGGCTTTGTCATATTTTTGTGACTTCTTAAGCATTGTAAGCCCTATTCTACTTTCATACTTAAACTCTAAAGTTAAATGTATGATATGCAAGTTTACTATGCTATGAAATGCAATTTTATCATGTTGTTATATGCAAGTTTATATGCAAGTTTATCATGTTGTTATATGCAAGTTTATATGCAAGTTTATCATGTTGTTATATGCAAGTTTATATGCAAGTTTATCATGTTGTGATATGCAAGTTTATATGCAAGTTTATCATGTTGTGATATGCAAGTTTATATGCAAGTTTATCATGTTGTGATATGCAAGTTTATATGCAAGTATGCCAAGTTATGTTATGCAAGTTTGGGTTGAACATTTTGTTCATGCTATTATGTTATGCAAGCTTATCTTGGGTTTATGAACATAAAGCTTCAAGCTTTATGCCAAAGGTTGCATTTTGGCAACATGTAAGTTATCATATCTCTTATGATAACTTGCATGTGAGGCTAGATGCGAACTTATGGCCATTTCTACATGTCATTTAGCACCATGTATCACCAATATGCTAAGTTTGGTTTTATGCATGCTTTTGAGGCCTAAAAATGTAATATGCAAGGGTATGAACACATGAACATTTCATATGCCACCATGTTAAACTTGTGGCTTCAATACCTTTATGTCATGATTATGCCAAGTTCCCTCTTTCTATCCTTTATGCGCTATTGCGATATGTAAGCAATGGGATTGCGTTTGGGGTTGGGTAAACTTAAAAGACATAAAAACATAAGCTTGGGAATTTACCTATTAAGTTAGGTCTACCCATTGGGAATTTACCTATTAAGTTAGGTCTACCCAATTGCTTGAAAATTTGTAACATGTTTTGGAAACATGATTGACATGACACTTAGAAAAGATAAGTGTGACCAACTCGAGGTTGGATTGAGTTTGTAGCGTAAACCTACCCGGAACCGACCGGCTTAACTAGTTGCTACAAACAATAGGACCCAATGTGAGAAGTTGGCCATGTTGTACCTTGAACCCGAGGTTAGACCAAGTGTGGTGTAAAGCTACCCGGAACCGACCGGCTTAACTAGTGACCACAACGAGGTCTAATGTGAGAGGTTAAGGCGCATTAAATTAATTAATGCCTCGTGATTAGGGTTAAGTCATGGTCCATTTAATACTTAACCAATTTGGGCTTGGTAGATTAATCAGGGTTAAGTCGTGAACTCATCGTTACACTTAACCGAGTTAATCCATGATTAGCAAGAGGATTAAACCGTACTTAACTCACTAGAAAATCCTAGCAATGGGGGCCCACTCCGCAGTAAATCCCCAAAAATTGGTATCATTAAGGCCCTAGGGACTAGGCTAGGGAGGGGGCACGATTACTGGGCTGGAGGTAAGCGACCAAATAAACGACGGCAGGGTGGTACGCCGATGTAGTTCCGGACGGACTATGGTCGTGCACGTAGTCCGTATTTGGAGAAGTCAAGCATGGGTACTAGTAGATCGAGACTGTGCACTCATGTTCATGGTGTCCAGGGGTTGACACCCTAGGGCTTGATACACCCGAAGGGTGGACCCGGCACAGTTCGACTACAATTATGTTTGGGCCGTATTGACACCAACACGTGACGAGTTAGGCTTAGGGAGCCGATCGACTAGACCGTTTGGTTGGACCTCGTATGAGGGTAATTTCATGTTATTGGGCCAAAGCTTGGGCCAAGGGATCAATACTTGTTTATTCCAGTCATGTTAGTTTGCTAGTACGCCTGTGGTGCAAAACCTTAAACCTGATTATGCGATGACACCTTTATCTACCTTGTTAGTTAATCATCATGCTAGTATGTTGTTATCCTTATGTTCATCCCTGCTGCTCATGCCAGTTAGCTTTATCAGTTTACATTGATTGTAGTAGGGCTTACTCAGTCTTTTTGACTGACCTGTTTTCTTTCGCCTCTTTTTCTTCCGTTCCCCCCCCCCAGGTTCTCAGGGAGGGAATACCGGAGCCTAGCTTGGATTTTGGATTGCTTGCTTGTGGGATTTCAGCTCATGTACGTTTTCGACATGAAGCTAGCTATGGTTCTCACTTATTTTGGGGATAGCACTTATGTATTTCAGTTTGTCAGTTGATGTTGTTTTATCTAGACTTGTTTATTTGGAAAGTTAACATTATGTTGTACCAGACTTGTTTTGAAATGGTTTGAAAATCTTCCGCTGTTTTATCTTTGTTATTTACACTGTTTACATATATACATATGTTCTTGTTCCGCCTTGATATATCATTATGCATGTTTACCTGATTCAAACGCCCCTCCAAAGTCAGAGTGCTTGCAAGAGTCACCCTGGCGGAGGTGGGGTGTTACATTTGGTATCAGAGCATATGGTTTACGAGAAGGAACAAAAAGGTTTTTAGAAAACTTTTGGAAAACTATTTTCAAAACCAAGTATAAAGTATTTTCCAAAGAAAAGTCTAGTTTATTTTAAAGGCTATTCCCCAAAAAGCCATTAGCAAAATTCCTTCGTTTTTCTCCATTCTGAATCTGTCTTTTTCTTCATTTTCAGTATGGCCGATAACTTTGCTATTCCGGAGGGAGTACACGTACCTGTTTGGTATAGGAGAATTTTGGAGGCTAGGGCGACCGAAGCCGGCCCCGCAGATGTTCCTCCTCCTCCGGTAGTTAATGTTCCTCCTCCTCCAGTAGTTAATGTTCCTCCTCCTCCTGTCGCTGAGGTTCCCCTTCCTCCTCCCCCTCAGTATCCTCAAGCTGACTTCGCAAAGACTTGCAAAGATTTCAAAGCAATGGGTGGCAAGAACTTTCAAGGCACTGAGACTTTTGTAGAGGCCAGAAATTGGTTGAAAGAGACCGAGGATTTATTTGCTATCTTTGGGATAGACGATCAGAGGAAGGTCTTGTTGGAGGTTTGGCTTATGAAGGATGAAGCCGCTTATTGGTGGGAAGTCACCAATGGTACTAGGCCTGTTGAGACTTGGGCCGATTTCAGGGCAAGGTTCATGCTTAAGTTTCTATCTTCTGCTGAGGAGAATCTGCAAATGGAGAGGTTCATAACTTTGAAACAAGGAGATATGTCTGTCAAAGAATATGTGAACAAGTTTAATCAGTTAGCTCGTTTTGGCCTGGATATGGTGAATACTCCTCAGAAGAAGGCTCTTCGTTTTGCTAGAGGATTGAATGAGCCGTTGCAGGGATTGGCTATGTCACATATTCCCCATGGGGCCACGTTTGAGAGTTTGGTTGATATGGCGTTACTTCAGGGAGATGTCAAGAAAGAAACCAAGATGAATGATACTCAAGCCAAGAAGACTGATTCCCAAGGAAAAGGAAATCAGGGTAATCCAAGTGGTCAAAGCAGTCAAGGCAATCAGAACAAGAGTCAAGGCAACAAGGGGAACAACAACAAGGGCAAGAACACCAAGGGGAAGTGCCATTATTGCGGTTCAGTTGGGCATCTTATTAAGGATTGTAAGAAGAGGAAAAGGAAGAATGGTGAATGCTTTTTCTGCGGTGAGACTGGACATTTCGGTAAGGATTGCCCGAAGAAGCGAGGGCAAGGCCAGGGTCAGACTCAGCGTGCTGGACCTTCAGGAGGGCAAGTTCATGCTCTCAATACCGCTCCAGTTCCCGATCGAGGTAGTATTTCTGTTGAGAGCCTTGTATATATTTTTGATTTTCCAGTTCGTACCTTGTTTGATTCTGGTGCATCGCATAGCTTTATCTCATCTGATCTTGTTGATAGTTTGCACCTTAGTACTAGCTTGGTAGATGATCCCGTCTGTGTCTCAAATCCTATTGGGGGTTCCGCCCATTTGTCTATGATATGTGGGGATTTGAGGATCTCTATACTGAGTGTAGAGTTCTTGTGCAGTGCTTATGTTCTTGGTTTCAGGGGATACAGATTGATATTGGGCATGGATTGGCTGTCCAGATATGGAGCCATCCTTGATTGTGAGCATAGGGTTGTGAGGCTCGTGACTCGCCTCGGAAACACCCTAGAGATTTCTTGTGATCCGAGAGGTCCCGTCATGTTGTGCTATCTTGAATCACTCGACTCGTCAATGGAAACTCTTCAGTCTGTGAGAGTGGTTCGAGAGTATCCGGATGTTTTCGATGAAGTTAGGGGGTTGCCCCCTAAGCGAGAGATTGATTTCCGCATTTATCTGGTGGATAATGCAAAGCCGGTTTCTTTGCCCGTTCGGCACATGGCTCCGCGTGAAAGGCGGGAGCTAAGTAAGCAAGTAAAAGAGTTGCTTGAGAAGAACTTCATTAGACGAAGTATATCTGAATGGGGAGCGCCTGTGGTATTTGCTACCAAGGCAGATGGTTCTCTCCGACTTTGTGTTGACTATCGAGAGTTAAATAAGCTGACCAAGAAGAACAGACACCCGTTACCGAGGATTGATGATCTCTTTGACCAGCTTGTCGGTGCTTCTGTTTTCTCTCAGCTTGATCTTGCTACTGGATTCCATCAGCTCAGGGTAGCTGAAGATAGTATAGACAAGACTGCGTTCAGGACTCCAGATGGATTCTTCGAATGGCTTGTCATGCCGTTCGGCTTGACTAATGCACCCGCATATTTCGTGGACTTGATGAGTAGGGTGTTCAGGGAGTTCTTGAACAAGTTTGTCGTGGTCTTCGTTGATGATATTCTGATCTTCTCTAAAGATGAGGAAGAGCACGCAAGGCATCTCGTGGAGATGATGGATACGCTTAGAAGCGCATCAGTTGATGGCCAAGTTCTCCAAGTGTCACTTTTGGAGAAGGGAAGTTAGATTCCTTGGGCATATAGTATCTAAGCAAGGCTTAGCGGTGGATCCCGCTAAGGTAGTTGCAGTTCAGGATTGGAAGACTCCAAGGAATGCAACCGAAGTGAGAAGTTTTCTAGGTCTTGCGGGTTTTTACCGGAAGTTCATCAAGGACTTCGCGAAGATTTCCGCTCCTCTCACTAAATTGACGAAGAAGAATTTAGTTTTCGCTTGGAGCATAGAATGCGAACTTGCTTTTCAGAAGCTCAAGAGAGCCCTCACATCAGCACCTGTTCTAGCTTTGCCCGATGGAGGGAAGTTATTTACAGTATACACCGATGCATGTGGCACGGGGTTAGGAGCTGTTCTGATGCAAGAAGGAAGAGTGATATGCTTTGGCGGTAGACAACTCAAAGTGCATGAGAAGAATTATCCCACTCATGACTTAGAGTTGGCAGCAATAGTGTATGCACTCAAGGCTTGGCGCCATTATCTTCTGGGGGAAAAATTTGAGCTTTATACCGATCACAAGTCATTGAAATATCTCTTTTCTCAGAAGGATCTAAATCTGAGGCAACAAAGATGGATGGAATTCATGGCGTCCTATGATTTTGAGATAGCCTATACCCCTGGCAAGGGGAATGTGGTAGCTGATGCATTGAGTAGAAGAAGGTTGACCCTAAGTCCTCTATTCGTTGAGATGAAGAATTTAGAGTATGTGGCAACCTTTGATTTCTCTTTGGCGGTTGAGTCAATGACCGGTTCTTTAGCATCTCTGGAACTCAGACCTACCCTTCTTGATCAAGTTCGGGCTTCGCAGAGAGAAGACCCTCAGATAGTTGAGATTATGGATAAGCTGATCCGAGGAGAGGCGTCTAGTCATCTCGCTCGATATTCTATTGATGACAAGGGTTGGCTGAGGAGAGACGGAAGGTTATGTGTTCCAATGGTAGAAGATTTAGTAAGAAAAGTCCTTGAGGAAGCGCATCGCTCTAAGTTGACTATACATCCGGGCGGAGATAAGATGTATAAAGATATGAAGCGCATTTTCTTTTGGCCTGGGATGAAGAAGGATGTGGCAGAGTTTGTCTCTAGATGTATCATTTGCCAGCAAGTTAAGGCCGAGTCAAAGAAGCCCGGTGGGCTATTGCATCCTCTAGACGTTCCACTATGGAAGTGGGAGAGTATTTCCATGGATTTTATCGATGGGCTACCAAGGTCAAGGAAAGGGAATACGAGCATTTGGGTTATTGTGGATAGACTTACGAAGAGTGCTCATTTCATTCCGGTGAAGAGCAAGAGGACCGCATCTTGGCTAGCGTCTGTATATCTTCGTGAGATTGTGAGACTACATGGAGTCCCTTCTAGTATTGTCAGTGACCGTGACCCAATCTTTACAAGTCAATTCTGGAATAGCTTGCAAGAAGCTATGGGCACGAGGTTGAATCTAAGTACGGCTTATCACCCACAGACGGACGGTCAAACCGAAAGGGTGAATAGGGTACTCGAGGATCTGTTGAGGCTTTGTATTCTGGATTTTGGTGGTACTTGGGAAGACCATCTTCCTCTTGTTGAGTTTGCATATAATAATAGTTATCAGGCAAGCATAGGGATGGCACCATTTGAATCTTTATATGGGAGGCCGTGCAAGTCGCCTACATGTTGGTGGGAGACTACAGATGAGCTTATACTTGGGCCTGATATGATCAGAGATACATCCGAGAAGGTCGAGTTGATTCGGAGACGGATGAAAGCAGCCCAAGACCGACAGAAATCCTATGCTGATAAGCGAAGAACTGATTTGGAGTTTGATGTTGGGGATATGGTTTTCGTGAAGGTTTCTCCTTTGCGGAATGTGGTCCGATTTGGAGCCGTTGGGAAGTTAGCACCGAGGTTTGTTGGACCATTCCCTATTATAGAGAGGATCGGGCAGATGGCTTATAGAGTGAAGTTGCCCGAGAAGCTTGCCGGAGTACACGATGTTTTTCATGTCTCGCATCTCCGGAAATGTTTACATGAATCAGCAGAGGTTGTTGAGCCAAGTGTTCTGAAAGACGTGGAAGTGGAGAAAGAGGCTACCTTGAGGAAAGCTCCGATTCGTATCTTGGGGACGGAGACCAAGAAGCTAAGGAATCGTGAGGTCAAATTGGTGAAGGTTCAGTGGGGTGAAGCCGAAGAAGACGCAACTTGGGAAACCGAGGAGAAGATGCGTGGGCTTTATCCATTCCTTTTTTAGGGTACACTCTCAATCTCTTTTCTTTGTTAGCATATCTTTCTCTTTGCTATCCATGTTTATCTAGTTTATTGTGTTAATCTTGTCATGAGAACCTTAGGTGGAAACCCTTTGGATGAAACATGTGTTTGAAACATGTTATGCTTGATGGTTGCAAGTGGTTGCAAGTGTTTGCAAGTGGTTACTCGTGGATGCATTATACACGTTAGGCACTAGATCGGCTCACACACTCCTCATATTGCATATGCATGAGTGTTTATGCTTATTTATGGATGAAAATTTTTGTGGTATCACATGGATGTTGCATATGGATGTATGTTATGTGCACACATATAGATGTTATACATTATGTTAGGAATTGCATACATATGGATTCATTTCACTAACATAATTTGCATTAATGATATTTGCATTAGATAAGTACATATACACACACCTTTGCATAAGTTCATACAACATTTAGAATTTTGTAAGGACAATGATTGCTCGTAGATGATGTTTTGAGTAGATGGATGTTGGATGGTAGGATACGTTCTTCCTAACTCAAAGATTTCGGGGACGAAATCCTTTAAGGAGGGGAGAATGTAACAACCCGTATTTTCAATAACCTGTGATAACATAAAACGAGGCAGAATTTAATTCCAAAATCTGAATCAAGGGAAACGGGCTATGCCATTGCGTTCGTCTCGGAAAAATATGCGAAATAGAGTCCGAGTTTTCGAAAATCGGAGTCCGTATGACCCGATTAAGGCCCAACGAAGTTTTCAGAAAATTCCAAAGCAAAAAAAACAGATTTCAAATTCAAATTTGAATTTGGGAATTTGGGCCAGTTTGGGCCAGGCGGGAGAATTCCCGCCAGGGCACCCAAGTCGACAGCCCTGTCGACTTGGGAGTCGACTTGGTTGGACCCAAGTCGACAGCCCTGTCGACTTGGCTGTCGACTTGGTCCAGCCGGGCTGTTTAGCCTGGTGCACCATTTTGAGATTGTGTTGAGCTTGGGGGCCAGATTCGGTTTTGAGGGCTGAGATTGCAACTAGGGTTTAATCCTATGGCCTAAAACACTTTCCTAATCTATAAATAAGACCCTAACCTACCCTAAATCATCATTATTCATTCTAGTAACTAAACTATGGCAAAATCAATCCTCTCATGGCCTCCACTCTCTTCATAAAATTTCCTAAGTCATTTCTAAGTGATTTTCCATGCATACAAGTGTTTTCAAACTTGTATGATCATCATTAGCTTGCATTCAAGTCAAGTTTCTATATTTGCATCATAAAGAAAGAGTTTTGATCATTTTGGCTCAAGGGTTTTGCTTGCATTTTGGGTTTGATTGATTTCATAAGGGCTTTGTCATATTTTTGTGACTTCTTAAGCATTGTAAGCCCTATTCTACTTTCATACTTAAACTCTAAAGTTAAATGTATGATATGCAAGTTTACTATGCTATGAAATGCAAGTTTATCATGTTGTTATATGCAAGTTTATATGCAAGTTTATCATGTTGTTATATGCAAGTTCATCATGTTGTTATATGCAAGTTTATCATGTTGTGATATGCAAGTTTATATGCAAGTTTATCATGTTGTGATATGCAAGTTTATATGCAAGTTTATCATGTTGTGATATGCAAGTTTATATGCAAGTATGCCAAGTTATGTTATGCAAGTTTGGGTTGAACATTTTGTTCATGCTATTATGTTATGCAAGCTTATCTTGGGTTTATGAACATAAAGCTTCAAGCTTTATGCCAAAGGTTGCATTTTGGCAACATGTAAGTTATCATATCTCTTATGATAACTTGCATGTGAGGCTAGATGCGAACTTATGGCCATTTCTACATGTCATTTAGCACCATGTATCACCAATATGCTAAGTTTGGTTTTATGCATGCTTTTGAGGCCTAAAAATGTAATATGCAAGGGTATGAACACATGAACATTTCATATGCCACCATGTTAAACTTGTGGCTTCAATACCTTTATGTCATGATTATGCCAAGTTCCCTCTTTCTATCCTTTATGCGCTATTGCGATATGTAAGCGATGGGATTGCGTTTGGGGTTGGGTAAACTTAAAAGACATAAAAACATAAGCTTGGGAATTTACCTATTAAGTTAGGTCTACCCATTGGGAATTTACCTATTAAGTTAGGTCTACCCAATTGCTTGAAAATTTGTAACATGTTTTGGAAACATGATGGACATGACACTTAGAAAAGATAAGTGTGACCAACTCGAGGTTGGATTGAGTTTGTAGCGTAAACCTACCCGGAACCGACCGGCTTAACTAGTTGCTACAAACAATAGGACCCAATGTGAGAAGTTGGCCATGTTGTACCTTGAACCCGAGGTTAGACCAAGTGTGGTGTAAAGCTACCTGGAACCGACCGACTTAACTAGTGACCACAACGAGGTCTAATGTGAGAGGTTAAGGCGCATTAAATTAATTAATGCCTCGTGATTAGGGTTAAGTCATGGTCCACTTAATACTTAACCAATTTGGGCTTGGTAGATTAATCAGGGTTAAGTCGTGAACTCATCGTTACACTTAACCGAGTTAATCCATGATTAGCAAGAGGATTAAACCGTACTTAACTCACTAGAAAATCCTAGCAATGGGGGCCCACTCCGCAGTAAATCCCCAAAAATTGGTATCATTAAGGCCCTAGGGACTAGGCTAGGGAGGGGGCACGATTACTGGGCTGGAGGTAAGCGACCAAATAAACGACGGCAGGGTGGTACGCCGATGTAGTTCCGGACGGACTATGGTCGTGCACGTAGTCCGTATTTGGAGAAGTCAAGCATGGGTACCAGTAGATCGAGACTGTGCACTCATGTTCATGGTGTCCAGGGGTTGACACCCTAGGGCTTGATACACCCGAAGGGTGGACCCGGCACAGTTCGACTACAATTATGTTTGGGCCGTATTGACACCAACACGTGACGAGTTAGGCTTAGGGAGCCGATCGACTAGACCGTTTGGTTGGACCTCGTATGAGGGTCATTTCATGTTATTGGGCCAAAGCTTGGGCCAAGGGATCAATACTTGTTTATTCCAGTCATGTTAGTTTGCTAGTACGCCTGTGGTGCAAAACCTTAAACCTGATTATGCGATGACACCTTTATCTACCTTGTTAGTTAATCATCATGCTAGTATGTTGTTATCCTTATGTTCATCCCTGCTGCTCATGCCGGTTAGCTTTATCAGTTTACATTGATTGTAGTAGGGCTTACTCAGTCTTTTTGACTGACCTGTTTTCTTTCGCCTCTTTTTCTTCCGTTCCCCCCCCCCAGGTTCTCAGGGAGGGAATACCGGAGCCTAGCTTGGATTTTGGATTGCTTGCTTGTGGGATTTCAGCTCATGTACGTTTTCGACATGAAGCTAGCTATGGTTCTCACTTATTTTGGGGATAGCACTTATGTATTTCAGTTTGTCAGTTGATGCTGTTTTATCTAGACTTGTTTATTTGGAAAGTTAACATTATGTTGTACCAGACTTGTTTTGAAATGGTTTGAAAATCTTCCGCTGTTTTATCTTTGTTATTTACTCTGTTTACATATATACATATGTTCTTGTTCTGCCTTGATATATCATTATGCATGTTTACCTGATTCAAACGCCCCTCCAAAGTCAGATTGCTTGCAAGAGTCACCCTGGCGGAGGTGGGGTGTTACAGAGGTTGTTTGCAAAATTCCCATTTTTAAGGGCCTGAATTCCATAGCGACTATTCAGAATTTTCAACTGGACATATCTTTTGATTCCCGCTATGAAATTTTGATTTTTCAGATTCGTTGGAAAGTTATTCTCAAATAGATCCTAATGTTTTTGGTTTCACTAAAATCCGGATTGTTTTGCACCCGGTACATTCAATTGAAGTTTGAAATCGAATTATCGAACTACCGCGCCATTTTCAATTCTATTTATAATTATATATAATTATTTATATTCTAACGACGACGTATATAATATATACGTTCGAATTATATTCAAAATAAATTTTCTTCGATATTATTTAAAATAATCTATTTTAAATGTTCAAAATTCGCTAAAATTGCCAAAATAAAAATTTTAAACTGGCCCAGAATTTGCGTGTTATTACAATCTCCCCCACTTAAAACTTTTCGTCCCCGAAAAGGAACAAAGTCGAAAGTGGTTTGATTAATCAGCTCTATGTTCGATTTGGCTTCCATTCTCCAACTTTTCAGTTTCTGAGAATTTTCAAATTTTCAAAAATTTGGCTAACACCCTAAATTTTCGAAAAATTTCGCCATAACCTCCCCTGCACCGGGAGCCACGGGAAAATCCCGAAATTGCCATATAGGCCTTCTAATCTCAAAAAGAAAAAGAAAAAGCCAAGCGGCTAGCCAATAGGCTCATAAAATCATCATCACCCAAACAAAACAGTAAATTATGTAGTAAACATGTACCTATTTGTCGGGCAAACAAATTTTATTCTTCGGCTCTAGCCTCCTTGCTATGACCTGTTCAATGTAATACATGTATATGCAAGCAAACGCGACCAATTTTCAATACAATTCAATATTTGATGCAATTAGGCATAAATGGTTCAAAATTATCAATCAAATAAACAAACAACACAAACATCAATCAATTAGTGGATTAGAGTTTCAAATTCATAAATTTGATATATATACAAAAATCATGTTTTTGATGCCAATTCACAACAATGTGTTCTAGCTATATTAGTTTTGGTTCTCACACCAGTCTAATGGAAATATATAGATATCACACCTTCGAAACACGAATATAAATACTGATGATGTGGCCACATCACCAGAATTATCCCCGGGTGTCTAGAATGTGACTCTATATCTATCCAATATATTAAAACTTCGAATATACGTTCATGACGCGTATACGCGAAATCTATATATACTCGATTGTCCATATTCAAAATAAATAAATATTCAAATACGTGTAAAACGATTTAAATTTTCTAAACAAAATTGTTTTCATTTGAAAAATATACTCTTCACACTCGTTCTAGGATACTACTGATCCTATCTCTAACGAGCCATTCTAATGGGATATTACTAATCCAATATCTGATGAATTCTTTCGTATGGTTCTAATGTGTCTTGTTCTCGAGCTCTGTAAACCAAAGCTCTGATACCACTGTAAGAACCCGTAACTTCCCCGTGAAGGAAAGAGCGGATACTTTGAGAACAACACACAAATGAACGCAGACGGAAGAACATTTCATTGCTATTACAACAATTCCATCAGATACAAGAATATACAGAGTATAGATGAATAAATATACATTCGATAAATATCAGAGATTACAATAAATTACATAGCAGCGGAAAATAATACAAAGCACAACTGAAGGTGATATACGGATACAGAGCTTTCCGGATATCATTCCAGCTGTAAACCAGGATCCTGTGAATATAAATCTGCAAAACCAAAACTACTAGCTGCCCGTGCGGAAAATAGGGGCACCCAGAGTTTAGGTTAAAACAATAAACTCCAGGTCAGTCATGTGACTGGTGTGAGAACTAAAACAGTTACTTAAAGCTTGACTTTAAAAGAGAGTAATCCAAGGGACCACGCCGTATAACATGGAACGGGTTTCCTCCCAAGAATACCAGTGCATATCAATAAACAACGCAATGCTTTTTCGAAAAATGAAGCTATTATAAGACCCAGGTCCCATCACACAATGCAACGCAAGCCGGAGGATAGGGTTTTCCCTTATAATAGCCAAACATGCTTGGTACGTTTAAAACAAATCATTTGATACTATAATAAGTGTATAGTGTCAAAACAATTTCAATCATAAATATAAATCATAGACGGCATGGGTACCATATATCATGTCGCCATACTAGTTCTACAATTAAAACCGCAATACACGTATTGGAAATTGGATTCCGTCATGAGTCGAGGCAAGGGGCAAGATCCTCTCCGCGCTCGAGACACTCTAGCAAATGCCTCAGGGCTACGCACTCTGGGCAACCCTGGATGCGGCTGGGCCGGTCCTCACTTACGTTAGAGGATTAATTATGCCTGAACACACGTTTCCCGGTCCTTACAGACCTATAATCGAGGCGCCTCGTTCCAACAACCACAAAGGTGAAAAGTATATAAATGTCAGGGCTGGTAAGTCACTGACACCACCAAAGCTAGAAAGAAACGTCGTGCTCTCCCAGCGGTCCGTATCCCGTTTTTAACTCATACCGAGGTGTGAGGCTCGCGAATTCACGTTATACACAAAGCTGCCACGTAGGCATGCTTTGATCATCAACCACAAGACTTTGCTTTTCAACAAAAGCCTTGATCATTGCATCTTAGCGTGCCACACAGGCAGTTCATGCCATGCGACTGATGTCCATCGATATACAACCTCTGAGCTCGTACGTCTCAGAGAAGGGCGTTAAGCAAAAGAATAAATTCTCCACCGCCAAACAGATGTATATTTAATAGAAATCAATCAACACAGAATAAAATCCAGTGTCAGACACACAATCCATTTACAAGTCCGTTCTGGGTCTGAACGAAACCGGAGGCACTTTCCTCGCATATCCATCGATCTCCAAGTACGTTTGGACGACCACTAACTATTTCCATCCTCTTGGGTGTACTGCCCAATCAGGATCGTCAGTAATTATCCAAACGATGTGAAGACTTCCGGTCTTCAACCACCGTCTTTATCTTCGACATATCGTCGAATCGGTTATTCAGAATGGGTATAAACCCGGACTTTCCGAACAACCCGCGTATATTAAAAACAAAGGTTACACAAACACAACATACGCCTCATTCCAATTCTGAATATTCTGTTATTTAAATATTCACATCTTTTGGGAAAAGTTCCCATTAATTTTATCCAAGATAAATTCTTTAAGATTTATTCTTTGACCTTCCTTTGGATGTCATTTTAAACCAAATTATGGTTTTCTAAACTAGTCGAGATTAGCGAACCACCCCGAAGTAATAATTTATTTTATTTCCCAATCCCAACCTATTCATCCCATGAAGCAAAACTGGTAATACTCCATATCTAATACCACGGTGTTATCGGTAAAATTAATTACCATTTCACGTTCAAATCTAATTAAAGATTTAACTATCGCTTTGGAGCAAAACTGGCGATACTCCATTCTCGCTCATTTCTAAATTTGATAATTTAGATTATAGATTCACATTTCAACCTAATTGCAGATTCGTTAAAACTCCTTTTACTGGGTTAAAGAACTAGGTGTTATTTAAAACACAGTTCACGACAAACCCAAATCACATTCTATTTATTATCGGGTTAAAGAACTAGTGTTATTTAAAACACAGTTCACGATGAACCCACAAATCAATTATAGTTCAATTTAAATCAAATATATTAGGAATTCCGATTATTTAAAACCCCTTTTTAAATCTAATTTATTTATTTAAAAACAAATCGGGTTTTAAATTTAGTTTAAACTAGTTCATTTTGATAAAATCTATTTTTATCTTTTCAAATATGGAGTTTTTCATCCCAAATCATTTCTTATGATTTTACACAAATTATTGGTATTTTTAATAATTTTATCAAGGCCCGTACAGTCGATTTCCATCAACGGCCATCGAACTGCATTTACAGCGACCTTTTCTAAATTTGATTTGGACGTATCTCCAAATCCAACCGTTAGATTTTGAATTTCCAATATTCGTTAGAAAGCTCTTTTCGATACGAACCCAACGGTTCCGGTTTTAGGAGAATCCGACGGTCGGATCTCCCGTAATGTCGGTTTGAAATAAATGGTCGAAATTCACGAACTGCCGCGGCGCGGCGCGTTCTATTCAGGCCATTATATTATATATATAATATATATTTCGTCGATTTCTACTTAGAACGAATTATATAAATAGTTTTAAATTCGTTTCAAAAGCAATTTCAACTTCCATTTCTATTCAAATCAAAATAGAATTCTCCTTTATAAATTCGTTTTAAAATTCATTTCTATTCAATTCAAATTTCAATTCAATTTGAATTCGTTTTCAATTCAATTCAATTCCAAAGTCGTTTTCTATTCGATTCAATTCAAATTGGTTTTCTATTCGATTCAATTCAAATTGGTTTTCTATTCGATTCAATTCAAATTGGTTTTCTATTTGATTTAATTCAAATTGGTTTTCTATTCGATTCAATTCAAATTGGTTTTCTATTCGATTCAATTCAAATTGGTTTTCTATTCGAATCAAATTCGTTTTATATTCAATTGAAATCAAATTCGTTTTCTATTCAAATCAAATTCGTTTTATATTCAATTGAAATCAAATTCGTTATATATTCAATTGAAATCAAATTCGTTTTATATTCAATTGAAATCAAATTCGTTTTCTATTCAAATCAAATTCGTTTTATATTCAATTGAAATCAAATTCGTTATATATTCAATTGAAATCAAATTCGTTTTCAATTCAATTCAAATTCGTTTTATATTCAATTGAAATCAAATTCGTTATATATTCAATTGAAATCAAATTCGTTTTATATTCAATTGAAATCAAATTCGTTTTCTATTCAAATCAAATTCGATTTATATTCAATTGAAATCAAATTCGTTATATATTCAATTGAAATCAAATTCGTTTTATATTCAATTGAAATCAAATTCGTTTTATATTCAAATCAAATTCGTTATATATTCAATTGAAATCAAATTCGTTTTCTATTCAAATCAAATTCATTTTATATTCAATTGAAATCAAATTCGTTATATATTCAATTGAAATCAAATTCGTTTTATATTCAATTGAAATCAAATTCGTTTTCAATTCAATTCATTTCGAAATCGTTTTCAATTCAATTCATTTCGAAATGAATAAAATCGATATAAATATCGTTCACGTCTAAATGGCGTCAATCTAATCAACACGGCTTCATATATTTCTATTCTCAAATGTTTTGTTTCAAATATTTCTTTTTCAAATATTTCGTTTTCAAATTTTTCGTTCAACACATGACTAATCTCAACGGATGAGTACGGTCAACACATGAACCTTTATATTATATTGATAAAGATGTAAATTTTATTATAAAAATATTTCGTTCAACACATGACTAATCTCAACGGATGAGTACAGTCAACACATGAACCTTTATACTATATTGATAAAGATGTAAATTTTATTATAAAAATATTTCGTTCAACACATGACTAATCTCAACGGATGAGTACAGTCAACACATGAACCTTTATACTATATTGATAAAGATGTAAATTTTATTATAAAAATATTTCGTTCAACACATGACTAATCTCAACGGATGAGTATAGTCAACACATGAACCTTTATACTATATTGATAAAGATGTAAATTTTATTATAAAAATATTTCGTTCAACACATGACTAATCTCAACGGATGAGTACAGTCAACACATGAACATTTATACTTTAATATTCTTTATTTTCTAAATTGGAATGAGGCCCAATCAATTACCATATAAAATTAATTATATGGATTTTCATACAACACATGTATATAATAGCATTGAAAAATAATCAACCATCAACCAAAGTGCACTACACTGTATAAGCATCAAATATAGATATCTAACGCTTATAACAGTCCGTCAATCAATCGATCGACATATTTAATCAATCAGGATGAGTGAACTTCAAATTTCATCCCAACACCCGTGTGGGGTTTCAAACAATCAAACACAGATTTTATTCGTGTCGTTGGGCGATGTGTAAAATTTATCGATCCAATCAATATCAGTCAAATCAGTGTATATAAACAAATCGGCTGATTTGTTTATAAATATTTATTTATTCACTTTCACGTTAAAAATTATATTTTAACGATAAAACATTTTATTCAACCTATGAAAATATTCTATTCAGTTCATTTATTAAATAAAATGATTTCTTTATTTTTCTAACTTATTTTAGAAAATTTCGGCGGCATAACGACACGATACTAGAAACGGGACGAGGCCTAGCCTTATCCCCGGTCTAGTGAAGGCCCACGCCATTCACACATCAATCAAATTCACCAAACAACCAAATTCAAATCAAATCATCTAACTAATTTATGCAACCAAACAAACAAGTCCATGGTCTGTGGACGATTGTGTCGGGTGCTACTAAGCACCGTCTGCATCCTAGTATATATATATAACTAGAAAAGAAATTGAAGAGTGAGAAATTCTCACAAATAGCTATCCAATCCTCTTGACTCTTCTTTGATAGAAATCTTCTTCGTTATCTCATTTTTGACATCTTCGTTGTCCGTATTCACTACATATAAAAATCACACATTTTTATATTTGATGTCTTTAAAATAAAAAATCACATTTTTATTTGTTCACTTTCAATTTGAAAATCATATTTTTATAATCATTTCATACATTTAAAAATCGAATTTTTACTTCGCTATTCAATATATAAAAATCGAATTTTTACTTCGCTATTCAATATATAAATATCGAATTTTTACCTTGCTATTCAATATATAAAAATCGAATTTTTACTATAATGTCATATAGATAAAAATTCCATTTCAAAAATATAGATTTCGCCTTTTCAAAAATATAGATTTCGCTTTTCCAAAAATATAGATTTCGCTTTTTCAAAAATATAGATTTCGCTTTTTCAAAAATATAGATTTCGCTTTTATAAAAATATCATTATAAAAATCACTTCTTTATATATACTTTATTTTCACTTCCTTCTATAAATAAAAATCTCGCCTTTTATATTTTAAAGATCTCGTCTTTTATATTTTAAAGATCTCGTCTTTTATATTTTAAAGATCTCGTCTTTTCTAAATCAAAGATTTAATTTTACAAATATAAAGAAGCAAACCCCTTTCAAATTAAAAAACTAACTTTTTATTTCTAAAAGTCATTTCTTGCTAAGCATATATATATAAAGAAAAAAAGGAATTTAAATAATGTAATATAATTAACATTTACTTATATACTTAATAAATTAGTTAATTTAAATTACCTTTTGCTGTTGTTTTCACTCCAGGGAAGTTCTCCCTTGACTTCATCTTGGTTGCATCGCTCAGAGGGTAGTCCGGCGAAGTGGTGGCGCGTGCGAGGTGGTGGGGGTTTGGCTTGGCAGCGGGGATCAACGCTGGCGGTTCCCAGGTGCTTCGCGATGGTCGATTTGTGGAAGGGGGGGGGGTATCGCGTCGCTTCTGGCGAGGGGGGGGGGGTTGGAGGGTGTCGCGGTGGTTTAGGGGGAGGGTGTGGCGGCGCGATGATCGATTGGGGGGGGCGTCCATCGCCTGTCGCCATTTTTTTTTTGTTTATTTCGATCAGAAATGAATTGGGGGGGGGGGGCAGAGCGGGTTAAAGGGGGGGAAAAGAAATTTAATTTTATTATTTTATTTTATTATTTTAATTTCTAAAAAGTTGACTTTAGCATACGACCTCTAAACGAGGTCCACCGCCTGTCGTCCATAGCGTTTTACCCCCATTTCGAACTCAATGGGATAGGTATCGCAAGCTGATTTGATCGTTTCGATCAGTTTCCGTTTAATTTACATTTAAATCACTATATTGAATTTTAAACGTACATTTCAAATTACCGGGGTCACATACTAACTCTAAAAATTGCAGAATTTTTTTTTCTAGCTTCGTATTGACGATACGGTCCTAACAAAACTAGTTTCGTCGAATTCTGAGACCGTTAGAAAAATGGCCAATTTCCAGTCGATTAAAATCAACTGAAACTGGTCAAACGCGTTTTCCTTTGCCACGCTCACATATTGATTCAGAAAATTATGAAATTTGGAATCTAGCAATAACTTGACACTGCGGATCCAACAAAAGTGGTTTCGTCGAATTCCGAGGTTGTTTGCAAAATTCCCATTTTTAAGAGCCTGAATTCCATAGCGACTATTCAGAATTTTCAACTGGACATATCTTTTGATTCCCGCTATGAAATTTTGATTTTTCAAATTCGTTGGAAAGTTATTCTCAAATAGATCCTAATGTTTTTGGTTTCACTAAAATCCGGATTGTTTTGCACCCGGTACATTCAATTGAAGTTTGAAATCGAATTATCGAACTACCGCGCCATTTTCAATTCTATTTATAATTATATATAATTATTTATATTCTAACGACGACGTATATAATATATACGTTCGAATTATATTCAAAATAAATTTTCGTCGATATTATTTAAAATAATCTATTTTAAATGTTCAAAATTCGCTAAAATTGCCAAAATAAAAAATTTAAACTGGCCCAGAATTTGCGGGTTATTACAATGTCCCAACACTAATGTAAAGATCAGGCGGTCTACTGATTCAGTCGACCACCTTAATGCAATGTATGTTAGTGCCATGAATCCAACATGTATGCAAATAATCCTATTATAACATGTAAGTTCTATATGTGTGCACAATCATTCGACCAAATGCAACATCCACTTGATAATACATCCATTTTCATCCATTTAAAGAAAAGAAAAATGCACACACATCCATATGCAGTATAAGAGTGATTGAGTCGATCTAGTGCCTAATGTGTGTATATGCATCCACAACCACCCATTAAAAAACACTTGCATCCACTTGCTTCCATCAAACATAACATGTCTCAAACACATGTTTACATCTATGGGTTCCCTACCTAAAGGTCGAAAAATCGATCGATAGGATACAGACGAATGATAGAAACAAGTGCCAATAAAAGCTTTGAAAAAAAGAAGAAGTTAAGAACATATTCCCAAAAAGGAAAGGGTATGAAGCGTGATCTTTGTCTTCGGTCTCCCAAGTTGCATCCTTGTTGTCTTCTCTCCATTGCACTTTTATTAACCTAACCTCTATGTTGCGCAGTTTCTTAACCTCCGATCCAAGTATATGGGTGGGAACTTGTCTAATTATCGCCTCTCGTTCTACCTCTACTTCCTTATGCATGTTCGGCTCAATTACCTCTACTGTATCTTGTAGACACTTCGATAAACAAGAAATGAGGAAAAACATCATGAATATCCATACATATGCGAAGCAAGCTGTACGCCTTAGTTGCGAATACCACCGGAGCACCCCATTCAGATATGCTTCGCCTAATAAACCCTTTCTCAAGCAGCTCTCCTACTTGCTTGATAAGCTTCCTCCTTTCTCGTGGATCCATGTGGCGCACAGGTCATGCAACTGCCTTTGCATTGTCTACCAAATATATACAAAAATTGATCTCGCGCTTTGGAGATAAACCCCGAACCTCCTCAAAAACATACGGATACTCATGGACTACCACTACAGACCGTAGATCATCGATAGATTCATCAAGATATTTTAGGAAACTAAGCATGACAGACCCTTTTAGGTCACAAGAAATCTCAAGGGTCCTCCTATGGCAAGTCAAAAGTCTAACGACTCTCCCCTCACAATCGAGAATGGCACCGTACATGGCTAGCCAACCTATCCCTAGAATCAAACCATAGCCCATAAAACCGAGCACATACGTGTCGTACTCGAACTCGACGCCTAATATAAATATTCTTAAACCCCGACAAATCATGGATAAATGAGCCGAACCACCAATGGGGTTTGAGATAACAACGGATCCACTACCATACTAGTATTTAAGTGCAGATATTCAACCACAGAACTAGATATAAATGAATGCGAAGCTCTAGAATCAAAAAGAGTTCTTGTAGGATGATTGAAAAGAGAAATCAAACCTTCCACAAAAACTTTACTACCTCTATCTGGAGCACCGATCGCGAGAGCATGCGCTTGCCCTCCAGAAGCTCCTGCCCTTTGACCTTGTACTTGTTTCTTCAGGCAATCCTTAATAAGATGCCCAACCTCTCCACAATAGAAACAAGCGTTCTTTCTTCTTCTACAATCTTTGCTTACATGACCCACGTGTCCACAATTAAAACATTTCCTCTTGTCTCGGGCTTTGTCGTTCCTTCCTCCCTTCTTTTGTGTCTCCTCAACCTTAGCTTCTTTCTTTTCAGCTTTATCTTCCTCGTGCATTAATGCCATATCAACGAGTCTTTCAAAAGTAGCTTCCATTGGAATATGGGACATAGCTAATCCATGAAGGGGTTCATTTAGTCCTTTAACGAACCGCAAGGCCTTCTTATGCGGAGTGTCTACTAGTTCCAAACTGAATCTAGCTAGCTGGTTGAATTTATTCACATATTCTTTAACAGTCATGTCTCCTTGTTTGAGCGCCAAGAACCTCCCCATTTGCATGCTTTTCTCAGCTTTAGAAAGAAACTTCATTTCAAACCTCTGTCTAAAGTCATCCCAAGTTTGCACCGGACGCCCCGCTTGGGTTACTTCCCACCAGAATGAAGCTTCATCCTTCAGTAGCCAGGAAGCCAATTGAATCTTCCTTCGATCTTCCACTTCAAAAATTACAATCAAGTCATCAGTCTCCTTGAGCCAATTACTTGCCTCTATGAATGTCTCGGTTCCATGGAATGGTTGTCCTCCCATAGCACATAAATCTTTGCAGATCTTAGAAAAGTTGTCTGCACGCGGAGGAGGAGGAGGAACAATGGGTGCGGCTGGGGAGGAACGTTTCCTTGGACTTCGGTAGGCGCCGTGACCTCCAGATCCCTATGGAACCAGCCTGGTATCGTAACACCCTCTGGGATATTAGGTTCCCCAGACATGCTAAAAAAGAAAAGGAAAGCAATTCGGACAAGGGATCAAAAGATATTACTTAGGGATTTTTAGGGAATGTTTTTCAAAATAGACTTTTCATTTGAAAATGCTTCATTTTTAAAACCTTTTTGAAAATATTTTTCAAAAACTTTAATCTAATCTGGTAACCTTCAGCTCTGATACCAAGTGTGACACCCCACGTCCGTTAATGTCACTCACTAAGGGAATGCATTAAGTTTCGTGAAGCGCTATAGGTAAACAGAAACAGAAATATAACAAGACAGATATAAAAGCAACAGTGGAATTTTAAACTTTATTTATAATAAAGCATGGTGGTTCAAAAACAACATATGTCTAAAATACACATAAACCATTACATCATAAAAACTACTGTCTTGTACTTTAAAACATTAGAGTACATAAAAAGCATAATTCCGAAAATAAAGCATAGCCATAGTAGCAAGGATAAAAGCTTGAGCCATACATCAAAGCAGCTCCAACAAAAGTAAGCAGAATCATGGTCAAGCCTGAGTATTCCCACCCTGAGAATCTTGGGGGGCATGGAAGAAAGAAGAGGAAACAAAAAGGGTCAGGCATAAAGTCTGGCGAGTCCAGTTACTTTTAGAAAGTAATTAAATAAAAGTAGCATGACAGGAATATAAAGTGGATAAGAGAGATAACTACAAAAATGGCAGGTATGACTAGGTAAACAGGATAGGGTGCATACGCTTCCTTAATGATTACTCTGCACTACTACTAGTATATCCAGAATGAGATGATCCCCAACATGTATGAAATGGTAGACTTAGGCGTACTTCTGGTGAGAGGTTTTAATCCTATACAATCCACATACAGCCCCAATAACGGACTCCTAAACTTACCAGAGTCTAGATGGACCCTAACTACTACGCTAATCGATCGGCTCCTTACTCCGTAGATACCATGTGCTGGCCCCACAGTAGCATGTATCACTCCTAAAGTGGCAACCCTTCATTTTCAAGATGTGTACAACCATATCTACTGATGTCACAGTGTCTTAATTCCCATGGCAAGCCGGACCCATGCACGCACATGACTCCACTGGTTTCCTGCGCTGTTGACACCGCCTCTTCATTTTGGATCTCTTACAATCAACCCGGTAAGTGTGCCCTTACTCCGACCTAGTTCAAAGTACTCATTTGATACCTAGATGGGTTACTGACTGAAATGGGTCCCATACATAAGATGATACAAGCTCCCCCTAGGCTTGCATCCCCACTACTAGGATTTCAATTGGTTATGCCTAACAGTCCAACATGTAAACAGGTTAAGTTATCAGGCCTATATATGTAAATATTACCCCATCGCCGTAAGATTTACTTAACCCTCACTGATCCAAGCAAGTTTACTTAACAAAGTTGCATAACCCCAAAGTATAAAATAGGTTAAGTTTGTGGGCCTATATATATAAATATTACCCACCGCCACAAGATTTACTTAACCCACCCACTGTTTCAACCAAGTTTACTTAACCCCTATTCAAGTTAACATTTTTATACAATCCCTATGGATTCATATAGGTTAATTATTCCAATTTGTTACCAAGTTCATTTATGGTTATAATGGGCTAGACCTCCCACATTAGGCCTACAACTTGTGGATGCTGGATACACCGATCGGGTCCGGGCAAACTTCTTCCACAAGTTGGGCCTAACCTCGTGACTTAGCCCGTCTCGTATTTGTGCACTTAGACCCCTCACATAAGATACAACATTTGTGGTTGCTGGATACGCCGGTCGGGTCCGGGCAGACTTCCACCACAAATGCAATCTAACCTCGTGTCATAAGTGCCATTACAGTTGTCTAATTACTGTAATCCTAGGCATTTTAATTATTAACCAATTAATTATACCAAAATCTTTATATGTGTTCATGCCCATTTACCCAATTATATTCATAATGGATTATGTGTCCAAATTCATACTTGTCATTCAAGTTATGCCAATTCTAATGATTTCCCCCGTTCCCTAACTAACGCATTCGCATATATTTGGCATTATGTCTAGGCTAGAAAGTAGCCTACCCATAAACAATAAAAGAGAAAGATGACAATAGCGATTATTTTAACAAAAGTGACATAAACATGTAATTGGCATAGTGATAAGGTGGACGTATAAAAATAGATCTAGTGAGCATGTGATAATAAAACTAGATCTGACATACCAAGGATGTCATAATAGGCATGAATAAATAAGGATTCATATTTCCAATTAATGATAGATCTAAATTAATCACCACATGATAGGTAAAGTTTAAGATCCACAAATGTGACATGATAAATTAACCACAAGCGAATTAGATCTATAAAGGTAGATCTAGCATGACATGATAAATTAACCACAAACGAATTAGATCTATAAAGGTAGATCTAGCATGACATGATAAATTAACCACAAGCGAATTAGATCTAAAAAGGTCTAGCATGACATGATAAATTAACCACAAGCAAATTAGATCTATAAAGGTAGATCTAGTATGACATGATAAATTAATCACAAGCGAATTAGAGATGAAAAGGTAGATTCAACATGATAATAATTTAAGATCCACAATTGTGACATGGCAAATTAACCACAAGCGAATTAGATCTAAAAAGGTAGATCTAGCATGACATGATAAATTAACCACAAGCGAATTACATCTAAAAAGGTAGATCTAGCATGATAATAATTTAAGATCCACAATTGTGACATGACAGATTAACCAACGACGAATTAGATCTAAAAAGATCTAGCATGATAATATTTAAGATCAACATTATAGTTATGTCATAGATTCAAAAGTCTCAATAGTTCGGATATGATAAAGATTTAGATCCAAGTCATAGAATATTATAAATTCACAAATTATGATAGTTCCAATATGATTCAATCATAGGCATATATCCAAATCACAGTTATATCGTGTTTACTTTTAATCATTTAATCTAAAAGTAACTAACTCACCGTGTTTGGATTTTAGAAGATAGAAAAGAAATTGTTGGTGTTGAATCTCTCTATAGTTGAAACGCTTGAATCTTTTTTTAAACTTGATTTTGGAGAAGAATAGGCTATTTAATTGAAGTTGCAGCAGAGCTTTGCCGTCACCATTATTTTTCCAATGAATAAAACCTAAATTTAGAGTCCTTTATATAGTTGTTGCACCCTGTATCTGGACACTGTGTGCGTCTAGAAACATTCATCCAATTCGACCCATGGGTCGACCCATAGGTCGACCCATACTCCCTGAGTTGACCCCGATGTCGACCCAACGGGACTCGGGTCGACACCCTAAAAGGGTCGGTTCGGCTTTTTGGCTTCCCGCTTTTTCGTTTTGATTTTTTTTGAATATTTATTTACTTAATTTTTATATATATATATATATTTCTCATATGCATACAAACTTCAAGGCTTAATAACTTCTTCATACGGTATCCGTTTCAAGCAAACCAAATGTCTATCTTGACCAAAATTTCGAGACGAACGCAATAGTACAGTCCTTTTACTTAATTCGCAGTATTTAACTAAGTTATCACATTATATTCATTATATAATGTAGTTAAAATGTCTAAAATTTTCGGGGTGTTACAGGTCCACTCCCAGTAAAACCTGAAACTCAATGTGCATCCTAGTCAGCATGGCTAGGTCTATAAGATGGTGGCGATGTGAAATGTGACTCTCGCTCGATAAGGGGACCCCAGCATGCACAAAAACTGTCGTCCAAAGGTGTCCAAATGGGATGTTGGTCTGTCTCATCTCCATGGAGGAGGCTAGTACTATAAAATCAAATGAGCCCAATTCACCTCGAGTCCTGCAAAAATTGCATAGGTAGCCAACCTTATCATAGGGAAAACCCTATCAAAGCTACTTGTCTTCGCTATCAGGTTATACTACAAGATGCGTATAACCACTCTAGTTAGTGGGCACAAATGCGCCATCTCCCAAATCCTGACATTTTCATTCACAAAAATCCTACGTATCAATGCTCGATTTACCATCGCCACATCCTCCAAATGTAGGCCCCCGCTTCGTATAACAAGCATGGCCACAAATTGTGCCTCGGTGAACAGAATATGTACTCCCTTAACTTCAAACTCAAAATGTACTATCTCATTCTCTTCCCTACTTACTAGATTAGCATAAAAAAGTTGTACTAACCTTGGATAAGCTTTCCTCTCCACTATGTTGTGGTCCAAGATGTTGTCTAGCCCTACTGCATTAAACAATGCCTCCAAAGAGGTGCCTAAAAAGTCCGTAAATTTGACCGATCTCCCAAGAAAAATACTATATCTGATGGTCCTCGTGTATGCTTCCACTATATCTCTCCGATTATTGCACTAAGTGATCTCTCGATGGTTAATTGGGGAAAATCGGCGGCGAGAGAAGGTTACGGTTGCATGGCGATTTTTCTCCAAATCTGAAAGTAACTTGTGCGGATCTGGATGGAGAACATCGAGGGCTTCAATTTGACATCAAATTTGCGCGAAACGGTGGAGATTTGTGGTGGGGGTTGCCTTGGAAAGTTGGAGGAAGGTTGATGGATTTTGGAGGGGAAGCAAAATGAACGACGAAGCCTTTCGGTTTCATCTTTTATTTTTTTGGGACCTGCAACGGTGGGTCGACCTACCTTGAAAATGGGTCGAAGTGTACATACATGTCACTTATTATATATTATTAATATATAATTAAGCATATTTTATCTCAATCCACGCGTTTTCTATTAACATGTCAATTATATATGATTAAATATAACTTATTTCATTCCATAAGTTTACCTTATTCTTCCTTATTTAATCATACCCTCATCTTACACTGTCATTTTAACTAGTTGTTGTTTACTTATTAACTTAGTTCTCTAAACTAAGGTTAATTAATAAGTTCCCTTTTTGTTAATCATAACACATGTTATAATTCCACTTGTCCCTAGGGCAAGCCTACCTATTATATAACATCCTCATTAATGTAATAAATTATAATAGGTTATATTCCCAGTTTATCACATTTTTCTTTGGTTATTTACATTAACAGAACTTTTATTGTTGTAACATTTATCCTTTTTACTGTCTTCTGAATCTTTCACACATTCCATTTATGTACATATATTTATATATGTTTAGGCACCAGACCCCTAACATTAAGTTGACCACTTATGGATGCTGGATTTGCCGGGCAGTTTCGAGCAGGCTTCTAACACAAGTTGAACTTAACGTCGTGTCTCGGTGCGGTTACAATTTCCTAATTACTATAAATTTTCCATACAATTTAGGCATATCTATTTTTTCTAATTATTCCAAATTTTTCTGTAATTATATTTACACTATTTTGGTATAATAATATTCTTAAGCAATTATTCATGTTTATCATAAGTTCCATAGTTACGGCTACACTAATTTCCAACTCAGACAGATGATTAATGAAACAGGCTTTATACAACAGAATTTTTTTAGTAGATTTAATCTCAATTCTCACAATTATTTGCAATTTCACTGTAACTTGATTTACAATATCCAATTAATAGGTTGTTAAGAATAGATTTATATACAACAATAATCCTTTCAACATATTCTAAATAGGTTTAATAGCCAGTTTCCACAATTATCAATTGTTCAGCAGATTAAATATAACAGTGAATACAAATAAAGATATACTATTATTTAAAATGGTATAATTTAGATCCACTCACCTAACAGCTTTCCAATCAATAAATCTGATCCACATTTGTTGCTTCATGGCATTCCTAACTGAATCTATTATCAAAACAACCACGGATTCACAAATCTGATATTAAAAGAATAGGAAAAAGAGAAAGATCCATATATAAACCAGATTCAAGGACTTGCCTCACACTGATCAAAATTCTGAACACCTATTTGTAGATTTATACCCTCTTACATCTTCAAATCTTGAATCAGAATTACCTATAACTAATATTCTAATTTTCTGAAAAGATTTGGGGAGAAAAGAGAATAGCAGAGCCTGGGAAGCATCTAAGAAAATATGAGATTTTGGCTAGGCCCTGCTAGTCTATTTCTAGGTGTACGAGAAAGTTTGAACCGTCAGATTCAATTCATAAAAATCCGAACTACACACGTCATAGATTACATGTCATAAAACATATGGGTCGACCCACGCTCGGATCGACCCCTGAGTCGACCCGCTCTGTCGGTGGTCGACCCATCTGGGTCCAAGCGTGTGCTGTTTTGATGTTGTAATTGTTGTACTTAATGTCTTTTAAAATGTTGATTACTTGCCCATTTTACTTCCTTTGATTTATTTTATACCTCTTATACATCAACACTAAGTTTGAATTTTGCTTATATACGTATTTATATATACACTGCCTTCTAATTATTTAATTCATTGTTATCCTTTGTATATGTGCTCCGTTTTGGTCATGCCATATACCAAAATGAATCAGAAAATCACCACGAATGCATTGGTAAATGTTTCGAGGTCAAATTCTAAAATATATAATCTTTTATATTTTCCTTTTTATTATTAACATAAAAATACGGAGTGTTACATAGCCTTTTTAATTCTCTTAGTAGCCTACACTATTCATTATTTCCTTTTTGGTTTCTTTTTTTGGAAGAGCCACTTAATACCTCAACACTTAAGTAAACCTTTTAGGAATAATTCTCGCTATGCAATTAATTATTGTCACAGGTTCCTATGGTTAATGATATGTCACATCAGTTGTACATATACCCGATTGTTGGAAGGTGCACTTTTGTCGAATAAGGCAACTGACCTCGCATCATTAACCTACTAAGCCCATTCTTTAATTATAATTAAATATATTAATTCTAGATTTGAACTAGAATAAGCAAAGGACAATTCACTATAACTTCCTCCCTTAGGACTTTTAATTATTTACTTCCTTATTGGACTTAGTATCTACTACGATAATCAATACTCATTAAATCACCATTAGTTCCATTTATTATTATAACGGTTGCATGCTATTAATGACCTTAATGGCCATATTTCTTAAGGCAGTGAACACCCAGTTAACTTAATTCCCTAATTATCTCGTGCCATTAACGACCCTAATAGTCATATTTCCTAAGGCAATAAACAACCTTTTAAATGTCATCTACTTCAGTTCCATTAAAATTCTAATCTTATTGTTGTAACGACCAAACATTACTATCTTAATGTAATTCCATTTAATTCTTATTCGAATATATATATATATATATATATATATATATATATGTTTATTGTTTATTTATTTCCTTATTTGAAGTTACAACTCCTGTTCCTAGTCACAATTTAAATTGTAACCAATTTTCCATTTATTTCCTATTCAATTAATTCCCAAAAAACATACATGGTTACAATATTTATTATCTTATTCATGACCTTTTAATTATAACAATCAATTCCACGTTTATAGCTACAATGGCATGTAACAACCCGAATTTTTATAACATATTGAAACAAGAAATCAGAGTATAATTAATTTTTAAAATAAGAATCAAGGAAAACGGGTTGCGCCATTGTGTTCGTCTCGGAATTCTGCATGAAATAGAGTCCGAGTTTTCGAAAATATGAGTCCGGATGAAGAAGTTATGGCCTGTAGAAGAATCAGCAAATTTCAGGCAGCACAGAACCAGGCAGGTCGACCTGGGGGTCGACCTACCCCCTACAGGTCGACCATGCGGTCGACCTCCCCCCCTTACAGGTCGACCTGGTCGGCCTGTTTTGGCCTAGAACCCATTTTTGAAGTCTGAGACGTGTTTTGATGGTCCGGATTGATTCTAGGGTTGATCTAAAGGCCCTAAATAGTTCCTACACCTATATAAACACCCTAAGTCCTAACCTAATTCACAAAAAATCATTCTTACACCGTTATGCTGCTGAATTCCCTCTTGAACGATGGCCGCCGCCTCCAAATTAAAGCTTAAGCATTCAAACTCGATTCAAATCAAAGATCAACGCTTCTACAACAATTCAAGAGAATAGATCAGCGATACCGCAACGTTTCTACATCAATTTCATTTCTTAATTCGCTAGCCATGCTCTGTAAGTTCTAGTTACTTTTTAGATTTAAACTTGTTAATTATAATATGGCCATGGAATAAAGTGGAATTGGATTTAAGTATGTTTATTGATTCAGATCTATTTTTGTTGCTTCTTGAATCTTGAGTTTTGGGACTTTTCTATTTTCATTCTCATGTCAAGCTTATGATCTATTCAGCTTGTTGTAAATCAGTTTTTCTTGATTCATGTTGATATTATTATCAAGATCTATCTTTTATGCCTGAGATGATGTTTTTATGCCAGTTTTCTCTCTATACTGATTGTTATACAAATTCTACCTTCCCCTATTTATTTTCTTTCGATGAACCTAGGTCAATTTCGGACCTAGGCCTAAACCGCGATTTGCATACGATTGAATACAGGGAAATATGGGAATATTGTCTATATTGAATATATATGTTTGGTAGAATTGATGACATAACATGAAATTGGGATTTGAGTATTATCGTTATAATTAAAGTTTGTAAGTTTGGGTAAATTGGTGTAAGCATGGAATACATGTAGTTTGGTATGAAACTTGACCTATGTAAAATGGTAAGAATATTGATATATGTAAAACGGCATGAAACTTGATACATATGTAGATTGGCATGAGTTGAACATATGTAAATTGGCTAGAATTGGGCATATGTAAATCGGCATGAAAATTAGAACTTGGGGCATATATATTAATACGTAAAGTTAGGAATTTGAAACATGAAAATGACTGTGTATTGGATAATTGACTTGAACACGAACATGAACATTTTTATATGTTAAACACATGAACTGATATTGGGGTTTTGGGTGGAATACGACCATTAATGAACCTTTGACACGAGGTTAGACTCAGTTTGTGGTGTAAATCTGCCCGGAACCGCCCGACAAATCCAGTAGCCACAAAGTGTCAGTCAAATGTGAGAGGTCGAAGGTCGAATGGTAGACGTAACGGTTTATGACACGAGGTTAGACTCAGTTTGTGGTGTAAATCTGCCCGGAACCGCCCGGCAAATCCAGTGGCCACAAAGTGCACGGTCTAATGTGAGAGGTCATGTTTCGTTCGTCATAATGAATGAATTAAGGAATACTAACCATAATAAGACATGGTATGGTTAGAGGGTTAGGTGGGATGACATGGAAATTTGACATGTAAATATGGACCTAACCGGTATGAGTTAAGAACACGTAAAACTTATAAGTGTGGACTTAACCAATTTGACATGACATATGGGTAGGTTAAGTCAACGTGAACTGATAAACGACACATGGTAGGGTTAAGTCATGAATCACTAGAAAACACTTAACCAAGATAACGTGTTAATCAAACAAGTAGGTGTGGTTAAGTAAATAGAGAACACTTAACCAATATAACATGTTAATTAGACAAGTGGGTTGGGTTAAGTAAATTGAGAACACTTAACCATTATAACATGTTAATTAGACAAGTGAGTTGGGTTAAGTAAATTGAGAACAGTTAACCATTATAACATGTTAATTAGACATGTGAGTTGGGTTAAGTAAATTGAGAACACTTAACCATTATAACATGTTAATTAGACAAGTGGATAGGGTTAAGTATAGTGAGAACACCTAACTAATACAACGGGTTAATTAGACAAGTGGTTGCAGTTAAGTAATAAAACTTAACCAACATAACATGACAAGCAAGTAGGTTAGGTTAACTTGAATAGGTTGATAACACTTAGCCGTTATAACATGACTAGCGGATGGGTTGGTTCAACTTGAATGGGTTGATAACACCCAACCGATATAACCTGATGTGTGGTAGGGTTAAGTAAATACACGAGGGTAACACTTAACCATTATAATATGGCTAGTGGATGGGGTTGAGTTAACATACACTTAACCAATCTAACGTGAGGTGTGGTAAGGGTTAAGTTAACACAAGGGAGAACGCTTAACCGATATAACAAGACATGCGGTAGGGTTAAGTAACACAAGAGAGAACACTTAACCAAGGTAACATGATGGGGGGTGGGGTTAAGTTAACCTGAATGGGTAACACTTAACCAACCTGTGGGGTATACGAATAGACCCTAGGAAAACCCTAGTAGCGAGACCCGTTTCAGCAGTAACCCACATTAGGTATCAACGGTACCCTGAGCTAGGCAGGGTGGGGCACGATTACTGGGCTGATTATAAGCGGTCAAAACGGCGGTGGGTGATGCAGCAGTGCAGGTTCCGACGGATTACGGGCGTGCACGTATTCCGGAGTGGAAAATTTAGCCATTGGGCATCAGTAGATATAAAGTTGTGCATCAAGAATTGTGTCGGGGTTGCCATCCTAGGGATTGATACACCCTAGGGTGGGACCAGCACAGGTATCTACGAATAGGGGGCCGCGTGACACAAACAAGAACTAGGTCGAGTAGGAGCCGATCGATTAGGGTAGTAAGGATACGTCTAACACATTCATGGCAATTGGGCTGGTTGAGGTGAAATCCTCATATTAGATGTAGTCCTGAAGGCTACCACAACTACGGGGTTGGGATAACCTTAGTATATAACACATGTGAAACATTGTAAGTAAGAGCCGATCAATTAAGATAGGTACGGTGGGGACATGAAACTGTCAATATGAGGTGGGACCCTCATCGTGGGATATGTACCTATAAAACTATCATGTGGGTTATGGGGGATCACTTATCTTGTAATTATAACTAAGTAAACTAATTGGAACGCTAGTTAGGTGGTGCAGAGAATATAGGAAATCAAGGAAAATAGTGTAATGGTGAAGCTTAGAAATCTTGCGATGTTATACTTGATAGAAACCTTGCGATGTGATACTTGGTAGGAACCTTGTGATGCTACTCTTGATAGGAAGTATGGGATGTTATACTTGATTCATCGTGTCCGTAGCTTACCTCGTCATCATGCTTATGTTTACTTTCAGTTTATTCATGCCATATTATCTTCACCTGTTTTTATACTGAAGGTCACTAGGACTTACTCAGTCTTTATGACTGACCCGGTTTATTTCGCCTCTTTTTCTTCCGTTTCCCCCCTAGGTTCGCAGGTTGGGAATACAGCTTAGTTCGGATCTTACCAAGCCCCAAGGCTCTTTCATGTACGGCTTGGATTTCTCTTGGCTATGGCTTGCTTTGCTTTATTGGGGAATACTACAGTTTATTTTTATTCTTCTTTGTTTTTGAGCAAGACAGATATTTTAGCTATGTAATTGAGTATTAGAAGTTGATGGGCTTTTATTTTAAACAATTATATTTAATAAATGATTTGAAGTACTTCACTTTACTTTCCGCTGTTTTATATATGTCTGTCTTGTAATATTTCTGTTCCAGTACCCATAATGCTCCATTGAAGTTAAGGCGTTCCCTTTGTGAGTGACCTTAACGGATGTGGGATGTTACATTTGGTATCAGAGCAGAAGGTTACCAGACTGGGCAAAAGCTTTTAAAAACCTTCTGAAATTATTTTCAAAACGTTTACAAAGAAGCATTTTTCTAAGAAAAGTTTTGTTTTACGAAAGGCATATTCCCCAAAGCCATATGCACTATCTTTTGATTCCCTCTTTGAATCTCTTCTTTCTCTCTTTTCACCATAGTTTGTAGGCATACGACACATGTCGGAGGGCAAAGGAGTGCCCAAACTCCATCTGTAGCCGCAGTAGTTTTACTTGCGACTAATCTTATTTCAAGCTTTGTAGAGTTGTCGTGCGATGGAGGTAGCTTTCGAGAAACTTGTCAACAAGCTATACAAGGATAGTAAGAACGAGGATAAGAACACAAGCCTAAGGACGAGAAACTTGTTGATATGGCTTAATCCACGAAGGAGGAAAAAGGTGAAAGGAAAGAGGCCAAAGTGAAAGAATAATAAAACCCATGACAAGAAAGAGCATCGTTGGTATGGTAAAAAGGGACATGTAGTTAAGTATTATAAGACAAGGACAAGGGCAAAGGACAAGATCGTCGAGAGGGCAATTGTATGCTCTCACTACTAGCGTACCTAAGAGAGGTGGTAATGTTTCTGTTAAAAGTTTAGCTTTTCTTTACTATCATACCGTGGGAACTTTGTTTTTGTACATCGCTTCCTTTTAATTCTGCTTTGATAGTTGAGTCTCTGCACCTTAGTACTAGCGTAGTAGAGGATCCCATTTTTGTCTCAAATCCTGTTGGGGAATCGGCTCATTTATTCATGACTTGTTTGGATTTGAGAATGTCTATGCTAAGTGTTGAGTTTAGAAGTAATGCTTATGTTTTTGGGCTATGGGTTGATTCGAGGGATGGAGTGGTTATCCAGTAAGGGTGCCATTCTCGGTTTTGAAAGGAGGGTAGTTAGACTCTTGACTTGCCTCGGTAATACCCTCGAAGTTTCGTGTAACCTTTAGGGTTCTGTCATGATTATTTACCTAGAATCTCTTGACACATTTATTGGTAATTTGTAATCCGTTCGAGTAGTGTTCGCCACTAAGGCGGATGGTTCACTTCGCTTACGCATGAGTTATAGAAATCACCCTAGTAAGTACACTTGGTAACATGATTGACATCTGTTTATTTTCAAGAGATAGTTCTTCTGCGTGGAATACCTTATAGTAAGTAAACGAGATCCAGGTTTCACTAGTGAATTTTGGAGAGCTTGCACGAAACCATGAGTACGCAGTTATGTTTAAGCCAAGTATACTAGAAGGAGAATAAGTGAAAGTGGGACGAGTGGCGACAGTGAAATGAGTTCCAACTCATATTTTGGAAATAGGAATTAAGAAGCTACGAAATTGTGAAGTTAAAGACGGTCAAAGCACAATGGAGTTAAGCTCAAGGAAATGCGACTTAGAAGATTGAAGACTAGATATGCGCATCATGTCTCTTTTTAAGAGTATATCCTTGATCCCTCTTTTCCTGTAGAGCTTACTTGCATGCTCTCTTTTAAGTATATCCTCTCGGTCCTATTCTCAATCCTATTTCTGTTGCAAACCCCATAGGGGGTATGACTCATCTATTGGTAATGCATGTTGGGGCTTGAGGGTGTCCGTTGGGTTGACTAAACTTTTTGGGTTCTATAGGATACGGGTTGGTTTTAGGAAGGGATTTCTTGTGACCTAAAAGGAGTCCATCATGCTTAGTTTCCTAGAATCATATATATTGGTTAGGTTGAGTAATTCTTTGGGTGTCAGTCTGATGTTGATTTCGATCTTCGGGGCTGGTTCTTAGGGAGTTCTTCTCCTAATCAGTATATATGTGACGTAGATTTCCAGTTTTGACAATGCCTAATGGGCACAAAGTTTTTACTTGCTTCTATCGTTCGACTATATCTTTAGGTAGGAACAATTGGGGTGTAAACATGTGTTTGAGACATGTTATGATTGATGGTTGCAAGTGGTTGCAAGTGATTGCTAATGGTTGCTCGTGGATGCATATACACGCACATTAGACACTAGATCGGCTCCATCACCTTTCATATTGCATATGCATGAGTGTTTTTATGGATGAAATTAAATGTGTTATCATGTGGATGTTGCATATGGATGGATGTTTGTGCACACATATAGTGTTTATGTGGCTAGGACTATTCGCATATATGTTGGACTCATGGCACTAAACATATTTTGCATTAAAGAGATCAATCAGGCCTGATCATTTGCATTAGATAAGGAACATATACACACACTTTCTGCATATGTTCATACATCATTAGAAATCTCTTAAGGACAACGGATGCCTATGATTGATGATTGAGTAGATGGATGATTGGATGGTAGGACACATTCTTCTTAACTTGAAGATTTCGGGGACGAAATCCTTTAAGGAGGGGAGAATGTAACAACCCGAATTTTTACAACATATTGAAACAAGAAATCAGAGTATAATTAATTTTTAAAATAAGAATCAGGGAAAACGGGTTGCGCCATTGTGTTCGTCTCGGAATTCTGCATGAAATAGAGTCTGAGTTTTCGAAAATCGGAGTCCGGATGAAGAAGTTATGGCCTGTAGAAAATTCAGCAAATTTCAGGCAGCACAGAACCAGGCAGGTCGACCTGGGGGTCAGGTCGTCCAGGTGGTCGACCTGGGGTCGACCTACCCCCTACAGTTCGACCATGTGGTCGACCTCCCCCTCTTACAGGTCGACCTGGTCAGCGTGTTTTGGCCCAGAACCCATTTTTGAAGCCTGAGACGTGTTTTGATGGTCCGGATTGATTCTAGGGTTGATCTAAAGGACCTAAATAGTTCCTACACCTATATAAACACCCTAAGTCCTAACCTAATTCACAAAAAATCATTCTTACACCGTTATGCTGCTGAATTCCCTCTTGAACCATGACCGCCGCCTCCAAATTAAAGCTTAAGCATTCAAACTCGATTCAAATCAAAGATCGACGCTTCAACAACAATTCAAGAGAATAGATCAGCGACACCGCAACGTTTCTACATCAATTTCATTTCTTAATTCGCTAGCCATGCTCTGTAAGTTCTAGTTACTTTTTAGATTTAAACTTGTTAATTATAATATGGCCATGGAATAAAGTGGAATTGGATTTAAGTATGTTTATTGATTCAGATCTATTTCTGTTGCTTCTTGAATCTTGAGTTTTGGGACTTTTCTATTTTCATTCTCATGTCAAGCTTATGATCTATTCAGCTTGTTGTAAATCAGTTTTTCTTGATTCATGTTGTTATTATTATCAAGATCTATCTTTTATGCCTGAGATGATGTTTTTATGCCAGTTTTCTCTCTATACTGATTGTTATACAAATTCTACCTTCCCCTATTTATTTTCTTTCGATGAACTTAGGTCAATTTCGGACCTAGGCCTAAACCGCGATTTGCGTACGATTGAATACGGGGAAATATGGGAATATTGTCTATATTGGATATATATGTTTGGTAGAATTGACAACATAACATGAAATTGGGATTTGAGTATTATCGTTATAATTAAAGTTTGTAAGTTTGGGTAAATTGGTGTAAGCATGGAATACATGTAGTTTGGTATGAAACTTGACCTATGTAAAATGGAAAGAATATTGATATATGTAAAACGGCATGAAACTTGATACATATGTAGATCGACATGAGTTGAACATATGTAAATTGGCTAGAATTGGGCATATGTAAATCGGCATGAAAATTAGAACTTGGGGCATATATATTAATACGTAAAGTTGGGAATTTGAAACATGAAAATGATTGTGTATTGGATAATTGACTTGAACACGAACATGAACATTTTTATATGTTAAACACATGAACTGATATTGGGGTTTTGGGTGGAATACGACCATTAATGAACCTTTGACACGAGGTTAGACTCAGTTTGTGGTGTAAATCTGCCCGGAACCGCCCGACAAATCCAGTAGCCACAAAGTGTCAGTCAAATGTGAGAGGTCGAAGGTCGAATTGTAGGCGTAACGGTTTATGACACGAGGTTAGACTCAGTTTGTGGTGTAAATCTGCCCGGAACCGCCCGGCAAATCCAGTGGCCACAAAGTGCACGGTCTAATGTGAGAGGTCATGTTTCGTTCGTCATAATGAATGAATTAAGGAATACTAACCATAATAAGACATGGGTATGGTTAGAGGGTTAGGTGGGATGACATGGAAATTTGACATGTAAATATGGACCTAACCGGTATGAGTTAAGAACACGTAAAACTTATAAGTGTGGACTTAACCAATTTGACATGATATATGGGTGGGTTAAGTCAACGTGAACCGATAAACGACACTTGGTAGGGTTAAGTCATGACTCACTAGAAAACACTTAACCAAGATAATGTGTTAATCATACAAGTAGGTGTGGTTAAGTAAATAGAGAACACTTAACCAATATAACATGTTAATTAGACAAGTGAGTTGGGTTAAGTAAATTGAGAACACTTATCCATTATAACATGTTAATTAGACAAGTGAGTTGGGTTAAGTAAATTGAGAACACTTAACCATTATAACATGTTAATTAGACAAGTGAGTTGGGTTAAGTAAATTGAGAACACTTAACCATTATAACATGTTAATTAGACAAGTGGATAGGGTTAAGTAAAGTGAGAACACCTAACTAATACAACGGGTTAATTAGACAAGTGGTTGCGGTTAAGTAATAAAACTTAACCAACATAACATGACAAGAAAGTGGGTTAGGTTAACTTGAATAGGTTGATAACACTTAACCGTTATAACATGACTAGCGGATGGGTTGGTTTAACTTGAATGGGTTGATAACACCCAACCGATATAACCTGATGTGTGGTAGGGTTAAGTAAATACACGAGGGTAACACTTAACCATTATAATATGGCTAGTGGATGGGGTTGAGTTAACATACACTTAACCAATCTAACGTGAGGTGTGGTAAGGGTTAAGTTAACACAGGGGAGAACGCTTAACCGATATAACAAGACATGCGGTAGGGTTAAGTAACACAAGAGAGAACACTTAACCAAGGTAACATGATGGGGGGTGGGGTTAAGTTAACCTGAATGGGTAACACTTAACCAACCTGTGGGGTATACGAATAGACCCTAGGAAAACCCTAGTAGCAGGACCCGTTTCAGCAGTAACCCACATTAGGTATCAACGGTACCCTGAGCTAGGCAGGGTGGGGCACGATTACTGGGCTGATTATAAGCGGTCAAAACGGCGGCGGGTGATACAGCAGTGCAGGTTCCGACGGATTACGGGCGTGCACGTATTCCGGAGTGGAAAATTTAGCCACTGGGCATCAGTAGATACAAAGCTGTGCATCAAGAATTGTGTCGGGGTTGCCATCCTAGGGATTGCTACACCCTAGGGTGGGACCAACACAGGTATCTACGAATAGGGGGCCGCGTGACACAAACAAGAACTAGGTCGAGTAGGAGCCGATCGATTATGGTAGTAAGGATACATCTAACACATTCATGGCAATTGGGCTGGTTGAGGTGAAATCCTCATATTAGATGTAGTCCTGAAGGCTACCACAACTACGGGGTTGGGATAACCTTAGTATATAACACATGTGAAACATTGTAAGTAAGAGCCGATCAACTAAGATAGGTACGGTGGGGACATGAAACTGTCAATATGAGGTGGGACCCTCATCATGGGATTTGTACCTATAAAACTATCATGTGGGTTATGGGGGATCACTTATCTTGTAATTATAACTAAGTAAACTAATTGGAACGCTAGTTAAGTGGTGCAGAGAATATAGGAAATCAAGGAAAATAGTGTAATGGTGAAGCTTAGAAATCTTGCGATGTTATACTTGATAGAAACCTTGCGATGTGATACTTGGTAGGAACCTTGTGATGCTACTCTTGATAGGAAGTATGGGATGTTATACTTGATTCATCGTGCCTGTAACTTACCTCATCATCAAGCTTATGTTTACTTTCAGTTTATTCATGCCATATTATCTTCACCTGTTTTTATGCTGAAAGTCACTAGGACTTACTCAGTCTTTATGACTGACCCGGTTTGTTTCGCCTTTTTTCTTCCGTCCCCCCCCCCCCCCCAGGTTCGCAGGGTGGGAATACAGCTTAGTTCAGATCTTACCAAGCCCCAAGGCTCTTTCATGTACGGCTTGGATTTCTCTTGGCTATGACTTGCTTTGCTTTATTGGGGAATACTACAGTTTATTTTTATGCTTCTTTGTTTTTGAGCAAGACATATATTTTAGCTATGTAATTGAGTATTGGAAGTTGATGGGCTTTTATTGTAAACAATTATATTTAATAAATGATTTGAAGTACTTCTACTTTGCTTTCCGTTGTTTTATATATGTCTGTCTTGTAATATTTCTGTTCCAGTACCCATAATGCTCCATTGAAGTTAATGCATTCCCTTTGTGAGTGACATTAACGGATGTGGGGTGCTACAATGGCCACAAATATTTATTTCTATTTATTTTAGGAATTACTACTATATATTTATTTCCATAAGATGGAAACCTTTCAAATTTGAACACACAACATACATTCAATTTTAATATTTATATATTTATATTTTAAATGTAATGTTAATGTAGTTACTAGTTATGTTTATTAACATTACTATTCCTTTATATTCTAGTCTAAACTAATGACTAGAATATTCCCTTTTGTGTTTAATCTTATCTAAGATTCAAAATCTCATGAAAATGTTATTTGCTGTAATTATTGTAAATTTTTACCCAAACTATTTTAAAAGAGGAAGATTAGCATATTTTAAATCATGAGGAAATAGGTTAATATTTTATTTAGAATAGGTATTGTAAACTACGTACAAAAATACGTGAATTTGCATGTCTCTTCCTATTTTGTTTGTTTATATTCCTTGTAGATTTCAAGCAATGACTTTTTATATAAAAAGAGAAAAAAGACAAAAATCGAGTAAAAACCCTAAGCATTATCAGACACAAACATGTTTATAATTCTAAAATCACTACTACACAAATCCTACATCTACACCCAAATCCTAAGAATTTTGGAATAGCAACACTGCATATCTAACAATATTTTGGGATGAATTTCCAAATTTACGGTGTTTACAATAACCACAAACAATCTAAGAATAATTGTAGGCAATATAATAATATTAAACTAGAAGGCCTACAAATCCATATTCAAGTTTCATACATGTTATTTCAAATTTGACAATAACAAAACAAATCTGATAAATTTTAGGCATACAATCCATAATTAACACAAACGAATAATATAAAATATTATAAACAATGAATACATTTTCCACTCACTTGAAAGCTATCCAAATCTGAATCTGAACACAGCTTTTAGGCTTACAATTTCTGAAACTCACAGATCTACAATTTGTATACAAATGGGATATACATATACCTATATAGATTTGTAGATCTAAAGAATTAGAAAAGAAGGAAATTTAAACAAAAAGAATTGCCTATTCGAAGAACCAACCCTTTTTCATAAATATGTATCCAATATCTCCATTCTTGTTAAATAGATTTTTATAGGTTCATATTTTGAGTTTTTGAAGAGATTGGAGGAGTGAGAATGACAAAAGTTCGTTGCTGCCTCCATAAAATATGAGAAAAGAGTGAGGGTCTAGCTCTTTATTTATAGGTGTAGAAATGACCATAAACCGTTAAATTTAATTTAAAAAAAAACCAGTCCATTGATATAAAATTTATATAATATAAAAACCTAGCCATCACTGCTTGGGTCAACCAGGAGCTCTAGTCGACCTGGCAGTGGAGGGGAACAGGGGTATTTATTACCATTTATATTTGATTCTACTTTGTTTATTTTCCGTCCGTTTTTGTAATTTGTCCATAACTTTTTCATACGGACTCCGTTCACGAAGTTCCAAACATGAAAGTTGATGAATTCCGTCAAGAACGCAATAATGCAAATTTCATGGTCAAATTCCATTATTTGCAAAAAATTCATTTTTGGATTATAACTAAACTACTAAATTAATCATTGTCAAAATTCCGGGTTGTTACACTAATAATTATAGTTATCACCAGACTTTATGTCTGACCCACTCTCATTTCCTTTTCTTTTCTCCCCCACCAGGCTCGTAGGGTGGTAATGCTTAGTGTGGATTGCTTGGAGTATTTTTTTCTTGGAGACTTATCTTAGCTATAGATATAATCTCATTTTCCTAGTTTTACCTTATTCACACGGAGTTGGTTGTACTGATGGTCCACTTAAGAGGTACTTTTTATTGTGCTCTGATTTTATGCTGGGATGTACTTTTTCATGGGACAAATGGTATTGATGTTTTGAGACAGATTTATGATGAGGTTTTGAAATAAATTTAACGTTTCTATTTTGAATTATTTTCCACTGTGTTCCCTATTTTTGTCTTGTGAATCATAGTCTCTGTGATGTATATTTATGTCATTATACCTATGAGGTTTTACATTTTTAGCGGGACGATACTCCAGAGAACGTCAAGGGGTATTACGAAAATCAAATGAATAATTTTCGAACACGATGTCTTCATATCCATATACGTATCCCTTTTTTTGAATATCAGATATTTATCCGTTTTGGGTATTCATTGACAGCGAGTCGTTAATCATACCAAAATTTGACTGACTTTCACACTTTTTTAGTTGTTGTTCGGAGCAAACCTTTGGCTCGTTACATTTTTGGACGTGGGCGCATCCAAAATTGTAATGGAGGTAAGACTGTCAACGGATGCTTTCAGATACAAATAGTGTCATATCCGTATCTATATTCGTATCCGTTAAATTTTCAGATATTGAGTATTCACATCCGCTTAATTTTCGGATACGGACAGATATCAGATATTTATCCGCTCCGCCAGTAATTAATAAATTTAAGAGTATAAATAAAAAAAATTAGATCAACATAAATTAATTTTTATGCTGATGTTTATAAAAAAACAGGAAATACAGAAATGTAATGATGAAACATTGTTTTATACTAATATCCATAAGCATACTAAAAAACATTCCAAAATTAAACACTAAAACTACCATTTTTCACTAAAAATGGACAAAAATTTATATCATAGTAACATCCGACAGTTACAAAATAATTATTAACTCTATTTTTCTGTTTTGAGTTATATATATTACATCAATTAATCGAACGGATATTTTTCGGATATGAATACCACTATAACTATATCCGTATCCGAAAAGCTTTCCGGATATCGGATATTCTTATCCGCTTTTCGAATAATACCAAATAATATTTTTTTTTCATGTTTTTGGATACGGATTCAGACGGATATCATATTTTTCGGATATTCATAAACCCTAAATGAATGCAAACTACCTCTTTTTTGAACGAATCAAAATTGTGTTATGTCGGAACAAAGTCTCCTATCTTTAGTTACTGTTCCGTTTGATGACGAGACGCCAGGGTTTATCCTTTGCCCGTTTAAATGTACACTACCGCACAAAATATCCAATCCTATCTTTCCTTATCCATCTCCAATTCATCCTTTTTGGAAACGAAGCAGCCAGCCAACAGACTCCTCAAATGGCGGGTCTCTCGATACAATGCTCGACAAGCTCTCCCACTCTTTTTAGCAGCACCTCTAAAACTAGAACCCTCCGTTCGTCTATTCCTCCATCAATCGTCTCCATTTCCGGTGTGTAGTCTTCACCTCAGTTGTGGTCTTGGTTTCGAATCCTAGTTCATGATTTTACTTAATTTGTTCATTACATTTTTGTTTGCTTGCTTTTAGATTATATCTTGAAAAATAAAGGAATGAGAATGCCTGCTCCTCTTCATGTTTCTAACGTGGTTACTACTGAAGTTACTGCCGAAGAGGTATGGCACGTTTTCAACCTGATGCATTTACAATCTGTACACATTTGCTGCTATAGTTACTAGTAGATTGCCTTAAGAGTTTAATCAGATGTTAGCTTGAAAGGAATGGAGTTGGGATCAGAATATGAATGGAATGATCAAGGGGAATAAATAACTGAAGCCTGCTGTTAAAAACTTTTGGTCTTAGCGTGCCAATTTTAAAATCAACATTAATTTTAGATGATTAAACATATTTAAATTAGAGTATTTAGCTGTCAAAGTTGTCTTAACTGATATTTCAGGTTCCATTAACTTCACAAAATTCTATATATTTAAGCAAATATTATTGATTTTAAAATTTTAATTAGATGCATCGTAAAAGAAGGACTGAAAATGCAATTAAGGACAATGGTAACAAAGCCATTGTTTTTCTTATTAAAACATTGGTGTATGTTAAGAAATTATGAGTGTATGAATAGAATTTGCCGATAAAGAATCCAAGCTTGGATAGCTTCCCCTAACCAAACTGGAAACTGTAAGAAACATTATTTAGTAAAACATAAAATAAACTTAAAAAAATCACTTCTTTATATAGATGCTAGTGGACCTTTCGGGTTCCAAAATTCCTTCATAAATTATAAGAAATTTCATATTCCAACCTTTTTTATAGCATGGTTGATGATGTATCCTATTTCTGTTAGTGTTTCAATGTAATTTTTGATTAACTAATTATGAAACTCTAGATCTGAATAAATGATCCATATTAATTTAATTGAGAAGAAACCAGAGAAAGTAAATGAAATAGCGGAAGCCATATGTGAGTCCATTGGTGTTTACTGAGAGAAGATTGACTTGGTTTAGATCTAATTTAGATTTATCAAATTAACACAAGCTTAGATCCGTATTAGATCCAAACCCATAGTTGTTGTTTCCATGAACTGATTGAGAGGAAGAGACGTACCTAAATAAGAGTTGGATCTGATCTTTTAGTTGACATAAACCTGGGTCATAACTCATTACAATAACATGTTATTTTTAATTTGGTCCTTCGACAACTTGAAAATTACTCCGGTCTCTATTTATTACTTTATTTGATCAATATTGATAAATTTTTACAACGAAATAGTATAACCCATTTTACTTTACATATGTGACTCATATGTTGAAATTTTCCAGCAATCTCCCCCTGAGCCATATATGTATTAACCTTCTAAATGTGTTTTAACTTTATGAACTTCAAAATTTATTATTTATACTTAAGGTGCTTTTGAAATAATCTCATCCATTAACCGTGCTGGCAAAAGATCAAAGCGGCTTTCGTTACATTTAGCGTAATTAAACCCATCAATGATCACATATACCAACACAGTCAAATGATATAGATTAATCATTAATGTGTAGCATGTAAATGACATGAATTGTGATTTATGCATGTATGTTTCCAACTAGTAAAATTTTATTGAGAACAAAACGTTTAATATTTGAATAACATAGAGTGCCAAGAAAACTTATTACTTTATTTGTAAAGAAAAACTTGATATATAACTATAACCAAAGTATAGAGCAATGTGTCATACGTCAGTATCAAATACAAACTCTCCATGAACTAAAATATCCTTACAAAAAAGATACGTTAATTGAGCAATATCCTTCTGTAAGTGGATCTGCCATAATGGAATTTTCACAATATGCTCTATGGTCAATTTTGCGCTCTTCTCTTACTGGAAAATAATATATTGTTTATTGTCACAAGATTACTTTAAAGGTCTTTTAAGTTTCTTTTTTTTCCCCTGATATTTGATAACTTTATGGCAAAATTTGCAATTATTTTCCATCATTGGATGCTCCATAACAAGGGAAAAATTAAACTTTAGTTTCATAGTAAAGATGACTATAAGTGTCTTTATGACAAATTTCCTTAAATAGCTCCTTGCCAAAAAAAATTTTTATTACCTTAAATGGATCTTCTGTACTATTGGCTTCCAAAACATTCAGATTGTAATACTTTATGATCTCCAACCAATCTGATTTTTTATCTATGAGCACAATGCTGTCAAACTCGAGTTCTCACAATAGAGCGTAGGGGTATACAAAAATCGTAAACTGTAAAATCGTAGCACGAATCGTAAGCTCCCACGAAACAAAAATTAAAATTAAATTCCAGCAAAATAACCATAGCATAATTTTTTATTAATCATAACATAACATAAACCTTAAATTCGAGCAAAATAACCATAACATAAATCTTTCACCATAAATCCATAAATTTCATCAATAAGGTTAGGAATGTTCCGTGAAATCTTCAGCTTCAACTCCATCAATTTCATCATCAAGGTTAGGAATCCCCAAATCTTCTTCTAGAGCAGCAGCTACACCACAAAATTAGGGCTTCTTTTTTCGAATCGGGTTCACGAATTTTGAAAAGGATCGCGCATCGAAACACAACAGTCGTGCACTGAAACTCGTCATGGCCACGTTTTCACGAGTTTCAACGACACGTTAACTGCTCCGCCTTCTCCGGCGAGTTTGACGGCGTATTAACACGATCGCCTGAAAAAATAGCGTAAGAATGGGCGCTTTCACACTATAGCACGCACGCCTAACAATCATGCATGAGCATGCAACTTTTTTTGTTCCTTAAAAATATTCTGTAACCATTATGGTTATTAACCGGTGATCAACTTCAGTTGCCAGTAAGACATTTGCCAAATAATACGTGCAAGATTCATATGTGTATGTCTTAGCATGCATTGGATTCCACACCGCAAATGCATAGGGAATCTTTTAAATTTCTTTTGTTTCAAGGATGATCTTATATCATTATATGAGAAAACATTTGTATCTTTAGCAAAAGAGAATCCATTGATTCACATATTGCATACCAAACTTTTTTAAGCACTTGTGTAACTCTTTTGTGATAATCCAGATATCATCTGATGCATAATGATAATGTATTTAGATCCCTAATACAATCCATAAGCGAGTTACTTAAGTTGTTTCATCAATGTCTCCATTGAGAAACACGACTTTAATATCTATCGAATATTGCTCAAAATTACAATATGCAACAAGCCTCAAGTGATTCTAAACATTCTTTCACTAAAATCGAAGAGAAAGTTTCTTTAACAAAATTGTTTCCCTTTTAAGAATAGTATTTTCTATAAAAAGGCCGTATACTCTTCCATATTATTCACCATATCCCTTTTGGTTTTGAATAGTTATTCATAACCGATGATCTTCACTTAAGTTAGGTGCAAAAATCTAAAGTTTTATTGTCCTTATAATATATTCGTATTATATGTATATATCTTAAATTCACATTTAAAATTATTATCCCATATGGGTTGATGTAAACCCACAAAATCATCTTTACCAATCCACAATTTATCTTTATGTAGAAATAGTGAAATACTACATAGTCATCCAGAATAGTTATCCCTTTTCACATGAATTTCATAGCAACCTTACACTTTGACATTGTTGAGTTTTTTTTGTTTTTTTGTTTTTTTGAAACATTGACCTTAATTTAAAGAAAATATCGTTTAACATTATCTTATTATTGTTTCTAATTTATTTCTTTGTTAATAAAAGGAAACAAATCGTCAACATTGTCTGGAAAATTAACTGTAGCTGAATCAAATATTATAATTTTCTTTAAAGACAACATTCCATATTTTTTTGAAAATTAGGTTTAACATTGTCTTTTTATTGTTCCTAAGACTTGTAAATAAAAGAAAACAAATCATAAACATTATCTGAAGAAGTAACCGTAGTTGAATCAAATATAACGGTTTTCTTTGAAGATAATATTTCATACTATATTTCTCTTTCCAAACTCAACGTGCTTAAATAATTATTGCATTTTCCGTCTTAAAACCTTACCTTAAGTAGATATAAGCTATAACTTTAAAGTCGTTTACAATATTAATAATATTTTTCATCTTTAGTGCCTCAATGTGGAATTGTTTAGTAAGTTGAAACAAATAATCATGTCAATCACCAAATAAAAGTTTGGGACTTCATTATAAATTTAAATTGATTGTAATATGAGATGTCAAAATGACCTTATGAAGTTATATGATAAAGGGACAGTTTGACTAAAGTGCTTATTAAGTTTTAAAATACACAAAACATCATTGTCAAAAGAAAGTATGTAAATTAGATCCTTAGAATTAAATTAACTAATAATTGTATAAATTTATGCAATTATTCAGTAAATAATTGCATACATTTATACAATTATATACAAAATCTGCGGAAAATTCCGCAATTATTCAACGAAAATTTGCCAAAATGTCCTCAATTACTCACCGAAAAACTGCAGATTTTTTTCCAGAAAAGTGTGGAAACTGTCACAATTATTCACCAAAAAAGTTACAAAAATATTCGCAATTATTCATATACAATAATTGTAGATATTTATGCAATTTTTTGATATAATTGCGTAAATGTCTGCAATTATCCACTGAATAATTGTGTAATTATATGCAATTGTTCAGTAATTAAATTATAGAGACTTAATCTATAATTTTTGTGGGAAAGTGTTTTCGTGTATTAACCTTGATTTTAAGAACCTAAGCCTAATATTCACCATGATAAAATTTATATGCCATATGCCACAGTGATCGAGAAATTATGGGTATATTGCTTTTCATAAAATTATATGCTATAAATAGTAGTAATAATATAATACATTACCATGTGCAAGCTAATAGATGTTAGACTTGCGTACATGTTGGGCACATAAGCAAGTGAGAGAATGCATGGAAGCTTTTTTTTACCAAATGTTTATATTAAGATGAGCATATATATATATATATATATATATATATATATATATATATATATATAGTTCAACTTGAGAAATCCTGGACATTGTGACGGAATAAATATCTTCCATCAAAGTATCACATAAAAATAAATAATGCATACCACATCTTTTTTTTTTTAATATTGAAAAATAGGTATTCATCTAGTTGCATATAACATCTTGCTACTTTTTTCAAGTTGCTACTTTATATAAGTAGCGGAGAACATAATTTGTGTATCATATGATTCTTATTGTTGGCCGTTGTTGATTTATTATAATACAAAATCTATTAAATCAAATAATACATGTAAAACTGTATTTTGCATCAAAAACATACTCAAACATCTGAACATTTTAAGTATATATGAAAGCACAAGTTAAACATTTATTCATAAATATTTTTATAATTGAATTCATCGACCTCGAACTTTATTTGCATCACATACATGTCACTAACAATGCAATTTCAATTTAAACTTGATATGCTATAAAACCTTTGAAGCATAAATCTACTTTATGAACTCAAAAATGATAGCTGTAAGGTAATTTTAATAAATAATTCATTCACATTTGATATTAAATATAACATCATTTTAATACACAGAGAAAAGATCTCATCGTGACACAAAAATGATAAAATAGTGATTTAATGTATGTCAATAGGATATATATATATATATATATATATATATATATATATATATATGATATGTGTGTAACACAAATTTTTTTCTTTCTAAATAGGATAGATCACGTAACGGTATCTTTGCTCATAGCCGATTATCCCAAAGCACAAAATTTTAATTTGATGCATAACTTGAATATCATAAATTATAATAATTCATGTGCCAACCAAATAACCAATTCGATGCTGAATCCAAAACTAGAATTTCAGTTTATTTATCCCAAATAAATTCCCCAAGCCTTTGGATCAATGCAGTTCTGAATTGTGTGTCAAATATTGATTATCAAAGCATAAAATTTAAAGGCATGCCAAACTTTCAAAACATAAAGTATAAGCCAATATGGCTCTATATTTACATAGTTTAAGCATTCTCAATGGGACAAAATTTTGATATGAGCTTGCAAAAAAAAAAAAAAAAAAAAATTGTAGTAATAGGCTTGTCTAAAAACTAATTACAGAAACAAGCTATCGTTTTATAAAAAGTTAAGCTTGTTTCTGTAATTTGTTTTTAAACAAACCTATTAATCCAATAAGTTCTTTTTGCAAGCTCATGTAATATTGTTTGTCCTTAATAACTTTCAGATAGATCACAACAAAACAACCAAATAATTCATGATGTAGGAAGCATATAATAGTCCGACTTTATGGGGTATATGTCTTGTTGTAAAGAACATGGGATAATTATAAAAGTCATGAATTGAAGATGTTTCCACTACAACATAAGTGCATGACATCAAATGACCAAAATTTACATGAAACTTTAATAAAACAATGGACTTTAATCAATTTGTATTTAACTTCAAGCATTATGAGAAAACAACAGTTTTGTTATGCGAAATAAATAAATAATACATTGGCTTACAATGATGATCATGGCATATAATTACTTCCCCTCGATTGAGATCTAAGGCAACACCCACATGACAATAACCGAATGGCCATGTATTATAATATCTTATATATTTTTGTGTATCTTGATGGATATAACGCCAGCCTTTATATCTTTATATAGGTATCAATAAAGCCCTGAAGGTTTGAATGCAAAAGTTCTCATAATCTATCACATTCTCCAACTTTGTTATTGCATAATTTTCGTTATTGAATCAATTAATTACTGGATTATTGTACGAAATGTACAATCCATTTACATTCTACCATTCGATCAATAGTAATTAGTAGGTAAGGATCAAGGAGATTAGTAGGCTAGGATCGAGGCTATCTTTTATGGTGTTGTATACCATAGCTTCGTTTTATTTTTATTATTTGTTATTTTTTTCGAATCATTTTGTGCTGCATTTTTTTTTTCGTGTTACAGGATACGAAAATGGGGAGGTCAGGGTAGTACTGTGTTTTCACTATTGTGTTCTATGGCATTCAAACATTTGTTTATCTTCAATACTTCATGTTGAATTGTTCATAACAACAGTATGTAAGCATGTCTTGCATCAAACACTTTCCTCAAAGTAATCCTCCTCAATAAAACAAAATTGAATATGATGTAGCTGGCTTTAACACATACCTAACCTGATTTCTGAATGTATCATCCCATTCTTGCTAATTTCTGTTGGTAACATCATAACAATAAAATGCTTAACAAGTCAAATTAAGAATCGCTTAGGGAATAACTCATTCTACTGTTCTTGGTCTCTTGCAACAACCACGGCCAGATTGACCTAGTGAATCTTGACAAATATATCGCCTAGCAGAAAGATAAAAGTTAAGATCAATGACATGTGAAATGTAAAGACTGGACTGCAGAATGTATTGGTAACGCCAAAATTGTAGTGTGAATTCTTCACTCTAGTTAAAATGGCAGTATTGATTCAGCAATCCCTAAAAAAAAAAAGAAAAAAAAAAAACTCTGTATATTATACAATAAATTGGTTTGTTAATCATCAGAGCGCCATTCTTAATCAGATATGAATTCATCTATATGAACCTAAAGTACAAAATACTCAAGAAGTGATGCTCCTAATCTTTGTAATTGACTAGTTTAAAATATTTAATTCAGGTAAAGAAAAAGGTAAAGGAAAGCCAGCGCCCAGTATATCCATTTGCAGCTATAGTTGGCCAAGATGAAATGAAGTTATGTTTATTGTTAAATGTGATTGATCCGAAAATAGGAGGTGTGATGATAATGGGTGACCGTGGTACTGGAAAATCCACCACAGTTCGTTCCTTGGTGGACCTTTTACCTGATATAAGAGTTGTAGTCGGTGACCCATTCAATTCAGATCCTGAAGATCCTGAATCAATGGGACCGGAAGTTCGAGATCTCATTGCTCAAGGGGGCAGTCTGCCGGTTACAACCACTAAAATTACCATGGTTGATCTACCACTTGGTGCAACTGAAGACAGGTTATTCAACATGTTCTTTGTTATTTCTGACCGTGATACTATAATTCTAAAGTAAACTTTAGCAATCAAGATATCCGAGTAATTAGCATAAAACCCCGAAAGGATCTGTTTGAAGAAATGGCAGCAGGAATGGGAGATGAAATATTTACTTATGATTAGTTTATAAAGGTTGGATATGCACAAATATTTCTTAATTTCACACTTAAAAGATGTATGAAAATTTTATTTTGATCCATGTAGGGATCCTTACACAACTATTTAGAAAAGTTATATTTAAACTTACAGTATTTACCTTTTCCTACTTTTCATACCCCCATTTCGATCAGTTTTTAAAATAAAAATAAAGGCAACAAATTTGAATGTGTAATATTATCCACCACTTTAAGCAGTTAACACACCCTATTATTTAGGTTTTTTTCTTTTTTCCATTTAATAATGAATAATATTATTAAGTTCATCCACTTTTATACTTCTTTAACTCTCTTATGTTTCTTTCCTTTCCGTAAGAATTTCAGCCCAAGTTTCTTTGTCCTTTCGGTGGTCTGTTGAGATTATTGTTCTTGGTAAGTTGTCTTTAGAAATTTGGTTTAGCTGAAGCTGTGCAAGTACTGCTACTGCTTATTTCTGTGAAATTCTTTGGTGAACCCAAAAGCAGTCCCAGTCCCAAATTTTATTTTTAGCAGCTTAGCCTAGTAGAATTTTATATCCTATGTAAAATATTTATATTAATATTATGGAGATTTTACCAGATCTTAGAATTTGATTGTAAATGCCCAAGTTTTTTAAGTATAAAAATGGTGAATTATTATAGATGTAAAAAGTAATTATAATAACATATCGATCAGTTAATTCAACGTGAACTAACTTTAAAAAAATGGTGGATTAACTTATAAAAATCGAACTGTGGATTAATTAACTAATCTTGTGGATGTAGATAAAACCTGCCTATTAGTCATCTACAAATGTGAACCCGTGCTACAAATGATAAAACCTGCCTATTAGTCATCTACAAATATAGATAATCTTGTGATGTAGATAATGACATAAATATACATCACAGAGACTATGATTCACAAGACAAAAACAGGCAGGTTTTATCATTTATAATTATACACTCAATTTTTTTTTTTTTTTTTTTTAACCTATGATATTCAGCAATATATTCATTGACCTCTTATCATTTTGGCACTTCGTTTTTTTTTTTAAACATTTCATTTTACGAGCAAACCTAACAGTAGCTAGTTCTAGTATCTTTAAATTTCCATTAGCTCCACACTGACGAATTTAATTTGAATATATCTTCAGAGTATGCGGAACCATAGACATTGAAAAAGCCTTGACAGAGGGAGTCAAGGCGTTTGAGCCTGGGTTACTTGCTAAAGCCAATAGAGGAATTCTCTATGTAGACGAGGTCAATCTTTTGGATGATCATTTAGTTGATGTTCTTTTAGATTCTGCAGCCTCAGGCTGGAACACAGTTGAGCGTGAAGGAATTTCTATCTCACACCCTGCCCGATTCATCCTAATTGGTTCTGGAAACCCAGAAGAAGGCGAGCTTCGACCACAACTTCTTGACCGTTTTGGAATGCATGCACAAGTAGGAACAGTCAGAGATGCAGAACTTAGAGTCAAAATTGTTGAAGAACGAGCGAGATTTGATAAGAATCCGAAAGGATTCAGAGAATCATATGAAACCGAACAAGAGAAATTACAGGAGCAAATCGGAGTAGCAAGAAGTACGTTGGGATCTGTTCAGATAGATCGTGATTTGAGAGTAAAGATATCAAAAGTGTGTTCTGAATTGAATGTGGATGGATTGAGAGGAGATATTGTAACTAACAGAGCTGCTAAAGCTTTAGCTGCTTTGAAAGGTAGAGATCAAGTTATTCCAGAAGATATCGCAACTGTCATACCGAACTGCTTGCGGCATCGGTTGAGAAAAGATCCTTTAGAATCAATTGATTCTGGGTTGCTTGTCATTGAGAAGTTCTATGAGGTCTTTAACTGAAGGATTTTGCTGAGGTAACTTTGTCTCTTTGAGCTTCATATGGACCAACTTTTTTTTTCCTCCTCTTTTGTCTGCTAAACGAGACGAGTTCAATTCGTATCGCGATATACTATAGAATTTCTGAATATATGTGAAATTTCTTTGCAGTGTGCATTAAGCGATAATTTATTTGAACCTTTTTTTTCATTCTCATGGATATGAAACATTCTTTCTTCCTGCTGTTTTCCACTTCTATGTCGTTATTTTACAATACAACTAGGCTATGATTTTCTAGTCTTTTAGGTTTGCTGGAGACTTGCTTCTAGTCTTGGAACATTGTCATGTCCGTCTCTATTGCATGGAAGAAAGATGTCTATGCTAGCTTTTATCGTGTACCCTGGCTGCATCAAGACTTTGCGAAACGGTTTTTACATATAATTGATGGCACCATAGATAAATATGCATCAACTTATGTCTTTAGTTAATGTAATAGATGGCTTTGTTTCATAGATTGGCTACTGTATGTTATATTGTGTCATATTATCATGCAAAATATGATTGCATATTCTATGTATAAAAGACAGTCTTCTTCGAAGCATTGAGTGTATGACCCTAATAAGATGGTAACAGTTAGATACTTGAAAACTGGATGAGAATACCAATTCAAATGAGTAGACAGCAAAGCCTAGAACCACAAGATCATATGAATTTTTACAACTGTATATAACAGCTAAGATATGAATAACTACAAATTTGTTTTAATTTATAGTTCTGTTTGTTTCACAGGTTCAGCTCTCAGCGTGATATTTAAGAAATAATTTTTAAAGGTAAGTTCGTTTTTCCATGGTGCAATAATCAGGCTTGTGCATGTTCTCCGTCCTTAGTCTGACTAGTCTAGTCTCTTTCATATTCTAGTTAGAAGAGAAAGGCAATAATTAAATGAAAATTTCCGCAACAGAAACCTTGGTAAGCTTCAATTGATGCCTACTTCACATACTTAGTTTATTAGAACATTAATAAAATTTCTTCGAAACTAGTGCATGTGGCATGGCCCTCTCCCCTCAAACAACCACCCCACCCCTGCTCTTTTTTATTTTTTGGATACGGATTTATAAAATTACTGTTTTTATCATTATTTTTTAATCATCGTGGAATCTGATGTTTTTTGAATATTATTATATGAATCTCAAATATTAACCTGATCCTGATCAAAATTTGAAAAATTGTTTTCAGCATACTGCCCGTATTTGCGATTTCAATGATCGTTTTGAAACAACACTAAACAATGCAATAAACGAATTCATTCAAACTTGTTCTTCCTTTGTTATCTCAAACATTTAAACTGCAAACTTTTGTCAGAAACTAGGAAGCTAAAAAATTAAAGGCCCAATAGGAGAGGAATTTTCTCTTTTCTTCTTTCTCAAAAAATAGAAAAATAAAATAAAAAAGGGCCTGGACTATACTTTCAAATGAATATTTATGTTTTTCAGATTGTACTCTAGTCTAGTCCTATGAATATACCAAACTGGGCAAAAATTTATCGAATGTCTGATTTCTTGATAAAATTTACATTTACGGTTAACCTTATGCCATAAAAGTGAGTTGAGGTTATATTAACATTACCATGTTAGATATTGGTTCAATATTTTTCCAGCATCTAAAGTAATGAACGTATTGGTTGGGTCTCTTAATAGTGACATCATGTGCATGGCCAAAGCCAATAGTTTTCTTAATGGCTCCCCTTTGTTTCTGTCACTAAGCATGTGCAAAAACAATCTTCGACACATGGCCATTCATCTAGTTAACTTAATTCAAAGTCTTAATTTGTGTCCTTTGCCGACTCTGCAAAACTAGTCTTTATCACATGCGTTTATTGAAGCTTAAGGTGTTTTTCTTGCTGAGTTTGGTCAAATGTTACTATCCCATATTTCTTTTGGAATCTTCATTCTTATTGTGATTCCACACAATCAAATTTTTTTATTAGCACTAATCGCTTTGTATATAAAGTGAGAGCTTTGAAATTATATTAAAGTCTCTAATAAAATTAAAACAAATGTTATTGTGAAACAGAACATGATTTGAGTTTTCTAATATGGGTATACAAACTTATTGTCAAATGCACAAGATCTACTAGCTCAAATTGTAAGGTTCTCGACCAAGGTTTTAGTAGTCTTGAGTTTAAACCACAGGGACATCGAGTGCTATTCTTGAATATAATATCACTAGTATTCTTCTTTTTCTGAAAAATCTTCGCTTTAAATGAGAATGAATAAATAAAAGACGAAACAGAAAAGTGAATAAAATAGAATCAACAATCATTTCTAAAACAAAAAGGATCTTGTTTGCGATGTTTTTATCACTAACACCTAGGTAGATCACAAATAGTTCACAGTCATATAGCGTTGAAAAAGAAAATGAACACGGAGTTTTTATAGTGGTTTCTGCCTACATTCACTTAAAATAATATTTGATTATACTATATATTACACGTACTGTTCGTTTGCTTATTAAAGTAGAGAGCAAAAAAGTGTAGTTATCTCTTGAAAATGATAGAGCTTTAGCGTAGCTTCCAAGAGAAGATCTTTTTCTTCAATGCCACGATCGTTTATTCATGGATGGAAAGAGGCTTGGATTGATCCAGAATTTAGCGGGGGAGCCTAGAAAGATGGACCGACTAAAGCCCAGAAGTGAGGCGTGGATTCCTCTACCTTTTAGTAGATTGGTATTGATCTCTAGGGATCACCCCTGATGGGGTCCCTTAAAGCTTCCCTCTCTCCTTATATGGTTAGCCCTCCAAATTATTCTCCAGTCTTCAAGTTGAAAATGTATTTTGTATGAGGTTAAAGTTTGAATCTCTGTGCTCCTTATCGATATTGGTCCATAACTTTTTCAGAGTTTTTTCCATACTTTGCCGATCTTAGAGTATTATCCAAGTAAATCCTATTATTCGTAGCTTTATGTCCTTGTCTATACTTGATTTTCGAGCAATCGACCATCTTTTTATATTGTCCACCTTGATGGTTGTGAAATTTACGTATCTGAATTCATCGTGTAATGGCCTCGCAAAAGACGGGTTAACACTTGCCCAAAACACATATTGTTGTGAAAGATGTGTTTTGTATTGTCGTAAGTCGAAGTTTATAGTCCATGATCTCATCGGATCATTTATTCCTCCTGGGCTGCTCCGAGCCGATAGTCAAATCCATGGTCTCACGGGATCATTAATGCAATCCATATCCATTTTGAACCCAAATTTGTAGTTGTTTCGAGCTGATATGCAAATTTATCGCTTTCGGGCCAATGTCAAAATTTGTGAGCTCACTGGATTAATCTTGTCTCTCCATACCCTTATTAAGCATAATTCATACTCAATGATCGTAGCTTTACATGCCAAGCGCAATTTACATTCAATGATTTGAGTTTTGCCATACAAACATAATTCATACTTGACGATCCTAGCCTCAGTGAGCTTTTGCCGAGCATACTCACACTGGACGATTCAAGTCTTCTCATACCAAGCGTAATCAACATTTGGCGATCCTAGCCTCTTTGTGCCCTTGCCAAGCATAATTCATACCCGGTGACTGATCAGGTGGCCTCGATGCTAGGACGATCCGAATGTTTCCAAGCATAATCCATGTTTAACGATTGATCAAGCAGCTTTGCCAAGTCTTGACCAAGCGGCTCGAACCTCACCGAGTGTAATCCACATCCGACAATCTAAATAGGTTGCTTTGTCAAGTCCTAACGAGACAATCCACCCCTTGTCGAATACAGTCCATACTCGATGACCAATCAAGCGGCTTCACCAAGTCCTGAGGAGTGACTCGAATCTTGTATAGCACAATTCGTATTTGACGACCAGTGAGCGATTAAAGCAAAAATCCAATTTCCAATTTCACACCCCACAATGATAATCTGTACTTTGCGAAGTAATTTTATTAAATTTTCCAAAACAAAGCCCTTTTACATCCTAAAAACCAGTGGTTCATCGCCATCTCAAAGAGTGCCTAGAGACCAAATCTTGATCCCATATACACGTGCAAGTGGCTTAGTTGTTGTATTATAAGTTCATTAAAAAAACTAAATAAATATCTGATTGTTTGTCATTGTCTCAGAGAATGCTTAGAGATGCGTACAATTTGCGTACGTGTGTAAGCAAATTAGTCATTTATTATCCAAATTCAATCCAAGTCATCAATTAATGATGATTCCTTTACATGAAGTAGGTCAACTCCTATTTCGTGCAACCGACGGCCGCTTCTGTTCCGTTGCTGCGACTCTAGTTAAAACATATTGTGCTAATTGTCCATTCTTGATGCGTTCTTCAAATAATATCCTTATGATGTCTTCATTCATTTATGTTATACCCATCCATAACATGAAACAAATAGTATTTTTTAGATGTTCCTTGAGCTTGGTGGTCGCTCTCTTGGATGTCCATCAAAACGGAATACATTCCTGAATTTCCATTAAAATTCTTCGCAAACTTGCATTAAAATCCGAGTACAAAAAAAAATTTGGCACTCTGCTTTGCCTATCCGATCGGCCATATTCATGCTCGGCTTTTATTTTCCTTTCCTTTATTTGAATATGATGCGGATGATTTTCCATCCTTAACTGAATTAACTTCCAAAACCTTTCAATTTGCTCTTGCGTTCTCCTACCGCAAGTACCTGTCTGCCTTATGATAGAATTTCTCAAGATTCCTCGGTGGATCCCGTTCCGAAAATATTTTAAAGTCCAAGTTATCCAGAGTTCCAAATACGACCATTATAAGAAGCATTAATGGATCCGATCGCTCTATCGAAGCCATTGGTACATTAAACCATGCTAAGAAATTCCACAATGTCTCTGCTATCATATGCTTTATTATGGTAAGCGTCATTACATTCTTGGATTGAGTAACTGGACATGAAACTGGTTCATAAACCTATCTACCTAATCTAACCAAGTTCCAATGGTTCTATTTCCTAGCCGCCTAAGCCACAATGTTGGAATATCCAATAAGTGCAAGGGAAGCATCTCGCCATAACTTTCTCAGATGCACTCAATACTTATAAGTGTCTCATATACTTCATCAGATGAACGGTCAGTCTCATTCTTTCGTTTTATGCTTCTAACACTGGAAGTTTAAAGTTTGGAGGATTTCTTTCATTTCGAATATTCGAAATGAAAAGACTCCTATGCACGTTTTCCACATCCCGATTCACTAATCCGTCTCTCATAGATCGAGGATAACATTAACAGATACGTCATTATTATCCAGAAGTGATCTCCAACAAAGGCCCTGAACTCCTGTCTTGTGAGCATCCACATTATCCATTGATCTGCGTATGCTAACATTCACTTGACTCTTGGGTTATGCCCTTAAGATTCAATTGATCGGTTCCAACCCCTCTGAGGAGATCAATCTGATATCATTCCCTTGAACGGGGATTGTCCCCAGTTGATTCGTCCTCCTATCATTTCGTTTGCTTTAGTTATCAGTCCAACTCCGGTTCATTCTGAAGCTCTTCCATGTTGTGCTCGGACTATGCCATTGTCTTATAGGGATCAACGCCGACCCTATAGCGGGGTCGGTACCGACCCAGTGAGGTTAGTTGGGGATTGATCCTGGCTGCTAAGGTCACTCTGATCGTCCGTTCTAGTTCGTCCTATGCTCTTACTCTTGAATTTGAATTCCTAAAGTTTTTGCTCCTCCGTTTTGTATGATCCTTCGAAGTAAGTTTTTCATTATTTTGCCTTGCATTTCCTCCATCATATTCCACATCTTTTTTCTGGTGAGATAGATGGATGGATTTTCTCCTCGAGAAGGAGCTTTCTGAGAGTTCCTTCTTCTCTAGTATTTTCTGCCCGATCTGCACTCCTCTTTTTTTCATCATTGCTCAGGCTGTCCCCAAATCCTAAGGCTTTAATCCAAGCCACCTTCACCTAGCACATTAAAATGTTAGTAGTGTTTTTGGTCATTAACACCCAGATAGATCACAAGCAGTTCATAATCACAGATCACAATCATGAAGTACACATAAAGTAAACGAACATCTAGTTTTTATAGTTGTTGGGCAAACTTCGACCTACATCCAGTTGAATTAATATTTGATTATACTGTAGATTACAAGTACGATTTGTTTACTTGTGAAAGTAGATAGAAAAAATGTAGCTGCCTCTCGTAAATGATAGAGCTTCAACTCTGTTTCCAAGAGAAGAATAATTATTTTTCCATTGTCCATGATGGTCTATTTATAGACGAAGAGAAGTTCAGATCGTTCTAGAATTTTGCATGGGAGCTCGGAAAGGTATCCAGAAGTGGTGCGTAGATTGCCCTACCTTTTAGGGATCGGTATCTATCCCTAAGGATTGCCCCAAGTGAAGAGTGTTCACTATGGTGAGGTCTTCTATAGCTTCTATCTCTTTATGTGGTTATCCCTTCAATTGTTCTTCAGTCTCCGAGTCATGGACATAGTTTCGTTCGAAGTTGAAGTTTGAATCTCTGTGCTTTGAATCTATACCGATTCCAAGCTTTTCCATAATCAATTCTAGAGTTATATCCGACTAAATCCAGATGTTCGTTGTTTTATGCTCTTGTCCATACTCGATTCCAGGGTGATCCAATCATCCTTTCAGGCTATCCACCTAGATGGTTGTGAAGTTTTCGTATCTGAGTCCTCTTGTAATGGCCTTGTGAAAAGATGGGTTAACAGATCTAATCATTATAAACATTTTATGCTAGTGGTAATTTTAAGTATTGGGAAAAAAAAGTCCATCAAGGTGAAGTGTTTACTTTATGTAATAGATAGATAGATAGATAAAACAATACATTAATGCCAACAGAGAGATGTATAAAACGAAAATACTGTTACAGAAAATGCCTACGTTCCTTCCCACTTTCAAGAACCCATATCAGTGAGTTTACTGTGCCTTTTTGACGCAATATACTTGGTCATGTTGTGTCTAGTTAGCTACTTGTATTATGCATCTGCCTATATCACAGGCACCTTACAGCTAAATGCAAAATGATTTGCACTTATTTTATTTTGTCATTATTAGTCAGCTTACAGTCAAATGCATAATGATCCACATTTAGTTTATTTTTTCATATAAAATATCTGATCGTCGCCATAATGGGATGCACCATATGTTGTTAATACAGGGTTATTAGTTTGTCTGGAAGTAGTCACAATAAAATTAATTGTTAGACTTTGGCAATTCATAAATAGTCTGTGGTTCTGTGTATACATCTACATGTTTTAGTTAACTATAGGAGTTGCTCCACACTTTTGGGTTGTTATAGCAATAAGCTGTTTCATGTATGTCAATTGAGAACAGTATAAAGTTTGTTGATAACACAGTGTATCATTTGTTATGTCTGAAGTGGTCCTATGTGGATGTGATATTCAGATATTTGTATCACTAAAAATGAAGTTTTCTCGTCATTAGTTAGCTTTTAAGTTATGTGCTGGAATTCTAGCACCCAAATTATAAAGGATAAAAGGAAAAAAAAAAAGAAGAGTACGTTTTAGAAGTAATTATCATTTTTTTTTTCATAAGGATCATCACTCATTATGCACCCCAGAACAGTGTGCTAATATTCCACTTGTAAAATTTCCCCACCACATATAGTAACCTTTAGCTTTCTAATAATAGGTTTCCAGCTAACTCATCATTTAAACCACATGTAGAAAACTTTTGCTTTGATAGTTGAAATCTAGATTTCCAGCTACCTTATCGTCCTTTTAAACGGCATATATTTGGCCTTTTCTTCGTATCATTTTCCCAATAATAGATATTTCTTCTTCTTTGGTTGGCCATGATTAGTCTTAACTGATTTTTCACTCTTTGGTAACTAGTTTAGCTGTCAGAGCTCAATTTTGACATACTCTTCAAAATGGGATCGTTAATGTTCTCTGGTTTATATGAGAATTTAACATTCATTGCTCTTGGAAATCAGGCAGCTAAACTATCGTGGTACTGTTCATTGACTTCAAATTTGGTGCAAAAATGAAATTGAGGTCTCCTTTTCAAACATGCTTATCTTTTATATTCTAGTCTTATCCTACATAGTCTACATCATTATGTTGAAAAAAATCCATAGAATGAGGGGTCGGATTTTGAAGTCAATTCGTCGCATTAGCGTTCATGTGTCACAATCTTCTAATGGACAATGTAGATTGAGTGGTGTCTTAATAACATGACCTAGTTTCATCCGTTTATTTTAATCCGCAGCAATTGATGAGGGTAAGTGGAAAGAAGCTTGATTATACGTTAGGACACGTCTATAATTCTAATATTTAAATCTCTACTCCTATGTTTTTGACTGGAAAGTGAGAGTTGTTCTGACTCAATTTTATTGATGCTAGCAGGGGTTGAGCCTCAAATACAATTTCAAGGGATTTGACAAACATCAATTCAAATAACATCTGGACTTGGTTTATACTCCTGTATAATCTATGTAAAAAGTGATGTTAACTATATTTGTATTTCATGTAGGTAGCAATTAATATGTGTTGGTCATTGCTTTGGGAACCTTTTGTATTGGGCATTCATGATTTCTTTTATCTTCTCATTGGGAGTATATATGTTATGCATTCCACAAATAATATGCACAGTATTGCCTCTTTAGCAAATGGGTATTCCTGATCCCTTTCTTAACATTTGTTGAAATCTAAGGCCCATCTAGTTTGTCGTTTTTAGTTTTCATTCGAACATAAATGCACATGGCACATGTATTTTTGAAAAGGAAATCAGTTTGAAAAACGAAGTTAACATACAAATAAACTTTTTAATTTATTCTCTGCAATTTGGGAAATAACACAAGTATGGGGAATAATCCATCAGCTTCGGCATTCCTTCATTGCTATAATGATTTAGGATTTTAAGTCTCCTCCTCCTCTCTCCTCAGAACATGAAAAAGCAAAACACAAAACTCAAAATAAAACTAAACAGTTCCTTAGATACTTGAATCCTTTTTAGCTTCGTATGCTTCTAAGTAAGGATGTCAATGATATCAGATTTGAAGCAATCTTGTCCATAAAAATAGGTTGAGGCCTATATGTTTTGATTTTAATCAGTTCTATCGTTTTTTTAGCATTATTTTGTTGAAGTGAAAATGTAAAATTTGAAATCCTAGACCGAACCAGGTCAAGTGTTTGATTCCATTAATTTAGTTGGGTTGAGTATATATTAATTTGCATTTATTCGTGGTTCATCATGGAATCTTTTTAGTAGAATTGGATGGCAGTTTTATAATATGTTGTGTTATTCGTACACCATCCAAGACCATCAAGTTTGAGTGGGATTTGAGTTTTATCCACAGCTTAAAAACATTTCCAGTTTTGTTTGGAGCATTTGAACTTTTAGAAAATTTGCTTCCGTTTTGGAAATTCAGTTACAACTCTATTTCCAAAATTTGGTACTTTCTGTACTTCTTTGTATAAGAATACAATGACAAATATCAAAAATGATAATGTACATTGTCTTTAAATGGGAATTATATATGAATTAATTAGATAACAAATTAAGTGCTGTTAGTTTGACATATGTTTTGTTAATATAATTATGGATGCTTTTATGGTCTTTTTTTAGTAATGCATTAAGTGGATTCATTGTTTTTGGTTTTATTTTTGTGTCTAACTTTTTGGCCAAGCACTGCTAATTGGATTCAAGTGTTTAATTTAACTGCTTAGGCATGAATTTTTAAGTAAGGTTGAATTTGAATTGATTGAACCGGAAACAATAGTTTTACACTTGACTTCTATTTCTAGATGATAAAATATTCAACTATACTAACAGATTCAAAATTATTAATATGTGCGCTAGTTTTTCATTAATAAAACATTTAACTGCTGCTAGCGGCGTTCTACAACGGAATCAATGGAATGTCGAATGCTGGATGAAATTTCGAAACGTAGTCTTGTTTGTTTATGGCTAGGGTTGGTTCTTGATTTTTGAGGAGTGGTTAACATTTTCAAAGTAAAAATTCAGTTTTTTTTCTTCCGATGGTTAATTACCAGAAATATATATGGAGAGCTAACCATCTGATCTTATGTTTTGATATCCTTGTATGCCGAACAATTCTCCAATTTTTCGTCTCAATTTATTTAAGAGAAATTTTATCAAACGCTTTACAATAAGTTTAAAAACACACTTTCATGCCGTTTCAAAAACAGATTCCACCAAATAGTGTTTGTAAATATTTTTAAGTTCTGCAATTTTTTACTGTTGAGAATTTAAATATTTTTGCAGTAGAAGCACAAATATTTATATTATGTCCCATGTCTATGGAGCGAGGAACTCATACTAGACAGATATATATTGATTATTTTCAGTTTTTAGTTCCTTGGTAAACTAGTTAGGGTTGCAAGCATCTAAAGAATATGTCATCAAGACCCACACTCAGAAAAATTAAGAAAAGGAATTAGTTTCTCCATCAGAACTTGCAGTTCCCTTTATCATCTTGTTGTTAGGTTAGATTCACGAAGTTTTGAGCTAATTAATTAGTTTTTTTTTTCGCTTTTGTCTTTCTGTTTTGTTTACTCTTTATGCAATCCAAAGTAAAGCAGTACACGTCCTCATATTTTAAATTTACATGCATTTGATTTTTCATCTGGACTTCATTTTCTTACATATACTAAACACCTATCAATTTTCAATTTTCTTGTAGCACAATGATAAATATTCATCTTCATAATAACTGCTATGGTATCTACCATTTATTAAATCACAACACTATTCAGATTTGTTTCCAAGTACCATAAGTTTCATTTCAACGAGAATATGCTAATTCCAGCTCTGAAGAGTGTCACATCTAAATGACAGCATTTATCATGAAAAACTTCCTTATATGGGCATTCACCATCCAGTGGTAGCAACAAAGCACACATTGGTATCATAATCACCACATTTCCAATTTCTATCAAAGCCTCAATATCAATTTTTAATTGGTTCATGGTGCATTTAGAAAGTTTAAAGTATAGCATGCTTTTCATTTGAATCTTGATATCTGTTTCCTTTTGATGATTTTTTTCTCTCATCCTTTTTCCATTGTTTTTACGACTTTATCTTTTGGCAATAATTTGTAGGACCCTGAGACATTTAAGTTCACCATCATAATATCTTTGTTGAAGATCTTGATTAGTGTGGCTCCACTAGTTAGTTGGATTGGTTGGAATCCTATTAAGGAAAAATACTAGTTGGTCTTAAGGTTTATTTATTATTGTGATTCTTTCAGTTGTAAGTTGTAACATTGCTTTGTACTTTAGTCTTTTGATTGTATTAATATCACTGCGTACATCAAATTGCCGTAATTTTTTGTCATTTCCTGTAGATAACCTTTTGTGTGGCTCCTCAACTATAATTGTTTCAAAACTTCAGAGTATAATCAACTTAACAATATAGCTCATCCTGCCAGGATTATTTTCCAGGTTAGTTTACGTAAATTGGCAATAATTAGTTTTTTCCTGGATGCTAAACATCCCTATCAAGGGCCATGTTAATAGACCAGTTATGGTTGTTAGTACAAATTATATGTCTACAGTTAAAAATAATAATTGTGAAATTTCGTTTACAAATATGTAAGAATAAGAATTTTATTCTCCCATTTTATGAGCATCGACAATATTGATGAATAATTAACTAATTATAATTGTATATTTTTCCTGAATTCTGTGTGAATTTTTTTATACCAACAGTATACCATTGAAAGGTCTGGAAACAAGATTGATAATGTGAATGTTATGTGACGTGGGTTCCAGTAAAATTATTCATATAATAGTCACAATGGGTTAAATGTCAACTTGTTTAGCCATTTAAAAGAAAAGAAATTATTATCTACTGTTGTTGGTTAAAACTCAAAAGTCTGACAATGCTTACATATTTGTCATAAGTTCTGATTGTATGTCAGGCCGGGCTTAACATCACCCTAAAACAAATCATTGTGTTTTTAATCAACTTCCGAATTCGCTGCTTGGAAATTCTTATTTATTTCATTGAATGCTTGTTAGATCTTTGCATAGAGAGCATATATTACTGATACAATTGATCTTCACCGTTGGATTGTCCTCTAAATTCCACATTTTCATATACGGACAAAATGATTCAACGATGGAGACTGTGTCTCTTGATTTGTGTCTAATTTTGTATCCAGATAGTCTACTCATATGTGTGTCTATATATATATATATATATATATATATATATATATATATATATATATATATATATATATATATATATATATATATATAGCGAGCGTTTAATGACACCCCAAACAGTGCAGCACCGCTAAACGCACTCTGATTTCCATCACATATCTCGTTTCTCTCTCACTCGACTCATTCTCTCACCTTTCACTCACTTAAACTAATATGAATGCTTGATTTATATTGGAGGGCTCTTGGGGTGTTCACTATTTGGGGTATCACTGAACGCTCAAATATATATATATATATATATATATATATATATATATATATATATATATATATATATATATATGTGTGTGTATATGGCAAGTGTTCCGCTGCACCCCAAAAATGAAAGCACCCCAAAAGCTCCCTGATTTCCACCTCTCATTTATATTAAAGAAAGTGAGTGGGAAGTGAGAGACTTAGTGGAAGGAAAGAGAAAGTGAGTTAGTGGGAAATGAGTGGTGGAAAAGTGGAAGGCTAAAGGGGTGCTCACTATTTGAGGTGTCATTGACTCTCTCTCTCTCTGTGTATATATATATATATACAAAATTAATTTGTCAGTCTTGAATCTTCAATCCATCTTTTGAATAAGGGTTGGTAAATACTGAATATTAAACCAAGGAGGATTGAGACTTGATAGGCTGGTAATTTGGCAACACCAAAAGCGGGAAATTTGATCCTGCTTTAGGCAAAGGACTGATCATTAAAGCAGTGAGTGAAGCCAAAAGCTATATGCAGTCACTGTCTATGCTCAGAATGACATAAATATACGAAAATAATTGAGGAAGAAGAGATAAAAGAGTGAAATAATAGCAGTGCTGCTTCCCCTCCTCTCTTATCATTACTTTATTTATTTTTTCATCTCTATTATGCTATATTACAGGTTTGTAGCCTGCATACTTATTTGCCCTTGCTTCATGGCTCATTAATCTCTGTCCTTCACTGTCCCTGCTTGCTTCCATCATCCAGCTCTTCCCAGGTCCCACCCCCTCTCTCTCTCTCATCCTTTACTTCTCACACTCTTCCAACGTCTTGCAAATAAAACCACATTTCTGTTCATGTTTTTCTTTTCAACAGGCATTATGCTGAAGTTGTGAAAAGCAAAGGTAAGTTAGTCAATCTGGATTCATGGAAGAATCAGTAAACCAGAATCAAGAAATCCAGAACTTCCTGTTAAACCACATTCATCAGTTACAGCAACCACCTTCCGCATCGAAAAAACCTTCTAAAATCACTGGCAAAATCGTACCTGTACATGGAGGGCACATAGTTCGTGCTACCGGTCGTAAAGACAGGCACAGTAAAGTTTGCACCGCCAAAGGCTTAAGAGACAGAAGAGTTCGGTTATCTGCTCACACCGCTATACAGTTTTACGATGTTCAGGATCGATTAGGCTACGATCGACCTAGCAAAGCGGTAGACTGGCTGATGAAGAATGCTAAAGCAGCTATCGATCAACTAGACCAACTGCCTCCTTGGAATCCCAACCCCTCCTTAGATTTTCAAGAAAATTTGCATGCAAGTCACGAAACCGTAAACGCAAATGTAAGTGCAGACGCTTCTTTCCCTAGTAGCAGTCATGTTCAAGATTTACGGCTCTCTCTTCTGAACCCATGGAACGTGTCGGATAACAACATGTTTAGTCAACAGTCGGTCGTCGGAAACAGTGAATTTTTCACTCAAAGGGAGCCCCTTCAGTCCAGTAACAGCTCTTCATTGTTCGGTTATCCGATGCAGCATTCGCTATTTCATAATTTTAACTATCCTTCACAGTCTGTTCAAGACGTTGGGTTTGGTTTCTCAGGCTTCCAGGTCCCCGTAAGAATTCAAGGTCAGGAGGAGGAGCATGATAACAGCATGGTGGATAAGAATGATTCTGATTCTGCTTCTCAGTATTGATTAATCAGGTATCTTACTTATTTTTTGATGTGTTTTGCATGTAGTAGTTGTTACTGTTCTTGTGCTGCTGGTTGTAACCTGTTCCACTTCTGTTGCATGAATTGATTTAAGTTATATTTGAAAAGCATTTGATAGGCATATGATTGGGAATGGAATCAAATGATATTAAAATCTGCTGTAGATGCTGGAAGAATCGAAGGAATTTGTGTTTTTTTACTGTGTGAAGGATTATTTTATTTGTTGTGGTGTAGAACACATTCCAAATGAACAGTGGATGCTTCTGTTTACAAAACAGTTGATTAAAGAAGTGAAAATAATGCATATTTCAAATGAACAGTGGATGGTATCTTTTTGCCAGCGACTTGTTTCTTATGTATATTTTTATTGATCACATGCTTCTGTCTTTTATTTAAAGAAATAAATATGGAAGTTTGTAAGATATCTTTCTGTTTTTGTTGGTATATTTATTGCTTGCTTGTTTCAAAATAGGTTGTTATTGTCTGCTGCCATTTTGCCTTTTAGGCAAAGGAATCCTGAGATATCTGCATCAACTTTTTTCATTTTTGAAATCTGAAACTGTCTGCATTCGACTTTGAACAAGTGTAGTATCTGTGCCCGTTCATATCTTCTGAACGGTGTAACAAACCTTCATGTCATCAATTATTGTAGTTACAACTTTACATGTCAGTGTAGTCCATGTTAAACCAAGAAAACTTCATGTCGTGTATGAGTTTGGTTCATGCATTAACGTTGAAGTTTTTCTTCTTAATATGACAACTGATGCACAAACTTGAATCTACAAAGCTTCACCCGAAATGATGTTTGCTCAATGACAGGGTATAGTTTTTCCTTAACATGGTTACCTTAGGTTATTTGGATGTGATTTCAGCATCACAATCCCGAGGTATATATGTTACATTGAAAGAAAACAACTTTCACTCTATAGCTTTAAACTACCATATAAAGTAGGATAATTTCTTTGCCTAAGCTAATTTAGAAAGGATGTTTTCATTCAAATGGCTTATTTGTTCAAAATAATAAGTTTTAAAAACAACACTTTTAAGAAATTAGTTTCAAGGAAAATTTACAAAAAAAAAAAAAAAAAAAAGATAAATGAGTTTATCATTTTTAGTTATATATAAATAATGATAAATAAATTTATCATTTTCCTGTATAACATAAAAAGATAAATAAATAAAATTATCCTTAGAACTTATTATTCAGAAGTGTTATTGTTGAAACTAAATATTCAAAAAAAGAAAAAAAGTCCTTCAACCTAGTTTTCACAAAACAATTTAACAAACCAGTAGAAGTAGATTCGGAAACAAATAATGAAAATATGTCTTCAAAGCCACTTTTAGATGTAAATTAAAGAAAAAAGAATCCAATTCATAATAGCTTGTTTTCACTTTTCAATTCTCAAATATGGTTACTGTTTTCAACAAATTTTTTATGATTTGATAACATCCTCAAAATGATTAAGCGAGAACGTAGAGACCATAAAGAAATGGATTAGAGATTCCAAGGAAAATCATGATCAATAAAAATTAATGAAATTTTGGACAACAAAAATATGATATATAACACCTCGCATTTTAAGTAATATTTTTTTTTTTGAAATAATAACAAAAGTGATGTGCACACAAATACATGTTATAAAAAGTTGCACTATGTTAACTAAACAAGCAATGACCTAAATAGAATTAAATAAAAAGAAATGTTAGAAAAGGAATGAAAGTTAATTAATAGCACGTTACAAATTAATAAATAGAAGATAACGTTAAAGATAAAAAAACAAAAAACTGTTAAGGTAGCCCACATGTAGTGTGTGTGTATGTGTGTGTGTGTGTGTGTGTGTGTATATATATATATATATATATATATATATATATATATATGTATATATGTCAAAAGCAATGCACATTTTAATTAGAAAGTTAATGCGCGTCATTAATGACATTAATAGGAACATAATGAGAATGACATTAAAAGAGAATCAAACTAAAATAATAGCAAAATTGGAAGTAAATAAGTGATTCTAGAACGTTGATACATGTACACACATAAAAATATGTATAGATATAATTATGGCGTACATTTGAAATTGAAAAAAAAAAAAAACATTCGTCCAAAATAGAATTAAATTATGGGAAATTTGTTAACGTTAAGTAACATTCTAATTTGAAATGAATGTGAAAGTTAAGAAGCGAATAGCGATTAATGTCAAATTGCAATATTTTTTTAATTAACAATGCGCGGCATAAATGGAATAAAAGCACACAATAAAAAAGGAATCTAAATGATGTTAGTTAAAGTAATGTTTTAAGTTAAAACGAATGAAGTACGCATAAATATGCATTGGTATATTTCAAGAATATATGCGCGCATGTTAATTTCATAAATGAGAACTTTTGAAATTGAGATTCAATACGTGTTAAGAATGGAAGAAAATTTATGTGCATAATAAATAAGCGTTTAAATTTAAAGCTGATAGGCAAAGAAATGGAAAGAACTAAATTTAAAACATTAAGAAAATAATAACGTTAAGCTATAAATAAACCAGCAGAGCCTAACCTCTAACTCATATTTTCTGAGAGGGGGTCAGAGCTATGCCATTTCCTTTCTTCTCCAAATACTTCAGAAATAAATATATATTAGTTTTACGACTTCTGATTCAAAATTTGGAGATGAAGGTTGTAGATCTAAGCTATAGATGCCCAGATCCTCTGTCCATACAGATCTAAAAATCCAAATTGAAAAGAAAATAACGTAGGTTTAAATCAGATCGAAAACATTAGTGCGCAAATCTCAGGCGAGTAGATTTAATTATATTTTTCATATAATGGTATATGATATTGTTTGATTCTTGTAAAGTTAATAAAATATTCTCTCAGCCAGCTTTTCCCCCTTTCTGCATCGGATTTTACAGTTTTAAATTGAGTTGTGGTTAGGCGTAAATTAATTGAATTATGGTTATGTGCAACTTAATTGAACTGTGGTTGTGCATAAAATAATTGAATTGTAGTTAAGCACAAATTAATTGAATTGTGGTTATGCGCAAATTAATTGGAATTATAAATAAAAGAGGGAAATTTGATGATTTGGGGCTAAATGAATGTATTATAGTAAAAAGGGGAAACTTGATGATTTGGGGTTAAATAAACGTATTATGCCAAAAATGTAATAAAAGATAAATTTGAAAGTAGACAAACTTGATAAGGCTTACTAAATAAATATGACATAAATTGACGTGACATAATTAAGATTATGTGTAGTAAATTTGTAAAAATAGGGTAAATTTGAGAATTTTCATAATATTTGTAAGGAATCACCTTCTAGATTTAAAATGGAATAAATAAAGAAATCGGGAAATAATAATATAACTAATAAAAAGTGGAAATTAGTAATGGACTGAATCAATTGGTTGTGGGAAATGGATACATTTCCATAATTAAATTCCCGCTAAATACGAAGAACGCAATTGCAAGAGAAAATAATGTGGGCTGGTGCGAAATAAGGATTTAGTCATATTGTGCACTTACCAATAGCTTAAAATTAATCTAGCAATGAGTAATATCTTGCAATTATGAGTCTCGATTAATTTATGTTATGGAAATAGATTTTGGTACATTTCCAGCAACCAACTAGATAAGGAGTGTGAATTATTTCTTGTAAATGTGTAAACTTACAAAGACGGTAAGTACATTAATGTCATAACTATAAATGTTATGTTAAGTAATAAGAAACTTGTGAAGTATGTAATGAACGGGGACTATAACCTATTACAATTAATTAAATAACACGGGATGGTAATGTAATAGGTAGATTTGTCATAGGGACAAGTAGGATTATAACATACAGGTTATAATTAAAAGATGAAATGGAAAGTAAGAGGCATATTATAAATGAACTTAGTTTACGGGAAATGAGTTTAGTAAGCAAACCCACAATTATGGTTGTGGTAATATTATATCACGAGGTTATAATCAAATGGAAAAGAGTAGAGTAGGCTTATTATCAACAAATTTATAATTGAGAAATTAAGTTTAATGAATATAATAATAAGAAGCAGTCCGTTCTGGCAGCGAAAGCTGATTAGGGAAAATAAGTGAACAATAAAATGAATGAGAGGTGGTCAGTTCCGACAACGAAGGCTGATTAGGGAAAATAAGTGGTCAAATAAAGCTAATAAACAGATAACTTGAATACAAGCTAAACAAATAAAATGTTTATGTTAATTGGTAATCAGGAAAGTAAAACAAGCGCATAATTGAAGATTAGACACAGGGTCTAATGACGTAATGGTGAGGTGCGCTTGGACCAATCCGTACGTATTTGGGAGGAAGAGCCCAACGAGATAAATCATCGTAGGTGTTTGGAGGCACCAGATGAACACGTCCAACTTCTTATTCATCGGGACTGGAAGGAAATGCAGAACTTCTACGGAACATAAGGATACTCGTGGTGGCCCTTTGTGGTAGGCCTAACGAAGCTTATCCATGGAGGCACGGTCTGTACAGTTCCATCCAGTGAGTATCCCTTGGCTGCGTCTTCAGTTGTGGGCATCATAAAGACTGATTGGGATGATATAAGGATGATTCGGCGACTGCCTCGCAGGGAGGCTTAGTGGTCGGGACCAAGGATAGTAGGTCGTCGGATACATGTGTTCGTCAGTTGGAGCATGTGTGGGAAAGACGGGAACTAAGCCAAGAGGTCAATGATCTTATACTATTAGGCCATTGGATGATGGACCACATGTTTGTTTAGATTGGATGTTAGGGCGGTCATTTAGCTCTTTCAATAGTCTTTCATTAATACGTGGTAGGTTGGATGGGGCCTTAAAGAGCCACCGAAAGAGACAGACCAATCTTTGAATATTTGTAATGTAGACCTAATGAAGTTGTCCTTTACAGATATGTAGAAAGCCGTCGACTGGGTTCTATGGGAACTCAGGGATTATGGACCCCTTGTTGTGCAACGGTAGAGGGTTATTCGCTTTCGCAGCGTAGCCTGGTATGCTTTCGTGGCATAATGTTGGAGATTTGGCATGCCTTCATACCATAGTCTAGTACGCTTTCGTAGCGTAGAGATGAAGGTCCGGTACGTTTTCGTAGTACGACGATAGGGACCACTCGAGAAGGATATATAGGGAGTATCTCGATAGGTTGGACATTTAGCTACATATATATGATTTACTAGGTAAATCTACTGAGGAGTACATGAGTACGATTTATGCGGAAAAATCGAAAATATATTGTGAAATAAACCTGAATAACCTAATAAATATGAACCAGTGATAGAACGGTATATGTAGTATTATTTGTAGAAAGTATAATTTGTCCATTCATCAAAACTTTTGTTCTGACCCTCTCCTCGTTACAAATCTGCAAGTTAGACAGGTGGTTGAGATTCCGTAGCTTAGAGACATTTGTTAGACAGTGTTACTACATTGGTAAGTATTTAACTACTATTATATTTTGTTCCTTCCAATGTGAGATTTCTATTATGAGCTCTGATATACTTATCTTTGACTTTCTGCCCAAACTAGGGCTGTCAATGGATATCCGAAATATCCGAAATCCGTCTGTATCCGCATCCGAAAATACGAAAAATATCCGATATCCGAAAAGCGGATACGGATATCCGATATCTGAAATGCTTAGCGGATACGGATATGGCAATATCCGTATCCGATAAATATCCGTCCGCTATGAAAATATATAGTTTTGTATTTTTATATTTAGGTTATAGTAATTTATTATTTTATAAACAGATGGATAAAAAGTAAGTAACAAAACACATTTAAATTAGTGTTGAATTTTATGTGATTGAATGTGCTATTGTTAAATCGGTATGTTTTATCATTTATGTATTATTTCAAAATTGTCAGCTATTTTTTAGTACCAAATGAAATATGCATCATATTGTAACTTACATATTTTTAAATTCGGATTCGGATATTTTCGGATATCCGGAAATATCCGTATTTGCTAAGCCGGATACGGATACTTTCGGATATCCAAAAATATTCGCGGATACGGATACAAATATTATTTAGTAGGTATCCACCGGATACGTATACGGATTCGGATACGGATTTTTATTTTCGGATACGGATACGGATACAGCACTATCCGCATCCGTTTACAGGCCTAGCCCAAACAAAACAACTCGAGCTTCGATAGATTTGGACTTTTGAAAAAAATATGGATCTATCGAAATTTGGGTTGTTACATGATATCAATGATTCAATCAATATCGATGTGATCATGGATCCTGGTTTGGTTCTTGTTGAAGACTAAGCCATGAGGCCTAATGTGAAGTGTTGACATCCATAAGCATGTAGCATCGTTATGGTCATGTTGTTACCAACATGGTTGGCATTTGCTAGATTTGTGCGATATGACATATTTTTGTACTGGACTTTCAAATTTTGAGAAAATGATTTGTTTTGGCTTGAAATAACGAGATTCATGCTAGAACTCATGTGGAAATAGCTAGTGATTTCAACTAAGAAGAGCATCAGTCTTCTTCATTTTCTCTTGAATGTTGTAGGCAAATTGGAGTTCAAGTAGATTATAGTCGCAATAGATTGTAAATTGTTGCATTACATCAGGAAAGTTTATTAATAAAAAGATGAAGTAGACATACGTTAGAGAATTTATTGAACCACTATAGAAACTTTGTTTTTTTCTTTTTCTCGCCATTCACAATTTTTTTGATTATATTCAGATGCTATGTAATTTTTGGTGATATCATTGAGAATGACTTATATACGAGATTGAATAAAATTAAAAGGACTACTTAGATACGATTTTGTTTAATCTTTTCAATTGCAAACCCATCTTCCATCTACATGACAGTGTGACTAGAGAAGAAATGGAAGGGATGTTGAAAGCATGCAAGAGAGATTGATGACTCGACAAGAACAAATGACGATTGATTTCTTCCGGTGGATGTAGCAATAAAGAACAGTCGAAGTAGTCGGGAATCCGAATCTGAGGCTAGAAAGTGGAGCAGATAGACAAGGAAAAAGAGTGTAGTAGGCTAAAAAGTCAACCCCAGCACAATAAGAACTTGACAAAGAGAGGTATGGACCATTCTGTATCGACATGACTGGACGAGAGAGCATAATGAGATTGGACATCAGATATGGTAGAGCATGTTAAAGAGATGATCTCGAGATCTAGATTAAAGTTCTGAATGTAATCATGCAAGCATAGGAGTTAGAACTAGAAATTCCCCATAGGAATAGAAGCATGATGAAGATTTTAATCAAAGGCACATGGAGCCCTAAAGATTTCAATTGAATGATAATGGTAGAATTGCTAATATGATAAGACATGTGCCGAGGATGGACCCCCAGTTCAGGTTTTGAGGATGTAAATAAGAGCCCATTTACCTCGAACATCTGATATGTTAAGAACCCACATGATTCAAGCTATCAACGTTGGAAATGAATAATAGGAGGACTCATTCAACCGTACATTCCGTACATTCAATGAGATATATACAACACATAAGGATGTATGGTGCTTCATAAGAGGTGATGAGATGGCAATTCCAATTATTTTCGACTAATTTGGCTATTATATGTTTCACAAATTGGAGAGTGAGTCCATGAGTATGTGAACTATGTTTGTGTAAATTTTAGGAGCCAGTTCATGGTTCATATCGTTAGATGAAGGAATAAATGCCTCTTTTGAGCATGGAACAGAGGGAAGGTGAAATTTTATGAAGTTACTAATAATATTGTAGTTGTTGCCATTCAAAAACTAGATCCATCAATCATGCATATGATTATGATGACCTTCTCATACCATCTACACCAAAAGAGCCAAATGAATTTCTACCACCATGCACATTCAATATGGAACAATCATCAGAGAAGAAACATAAGTAAAATAACTTGTCTTATATCTCACAACTTATGGACGAAATATAATATCAATACACAACAAAATAATAAGAAATAACTACGTCAAAATATCATCTAAACAGAAGCATACTTAGTTATGTACAAATGTCATATAAAATACATGCAATAAATTCTCATACATCATCTCTTAAAAGCATAAAAGATAGAATAATCAACACCGTTGAAGTCCCATAGTGCTATCCAGAGTAAAGCACCCATATAATAAGTATAATATGTCAAATCTTTTCCGCGATCGTCCTCTGACCAACAACCGTGACACATAGACCTATCATCTAGTCTTCTCGTTTATGAGTATCAACTAGAATAAGAAGAAAAAACATAAGACTTTAGGTCAAACAATAGTCTGGTATGAGTAGCAAATGAATCTCAAAACCCTATGCAGAAAAATATGAAAATAGACAAACACATAAATCATACCTAACATGTCCCTGCAGCCATAGAGTCAGCACACACACATACTGTGACGGCAAGGAATTTCGCTCAGTCCGAACCAGTCGCTAAACTGATCCAGACCGTTCGAAACGCCCTATCGTTGAGAACATGACAAAACAGAACGCATACAGAAGAACATTTCATTGTATATTTTACAACAATGCATCAGATTACAAGAATATACAGAGTATAAATGAATATTACACAGAAATATCAGAGATTTAAATTACATTTAAATACATAGCAGCGGAAAATAATACAATACACAACTAGAAGAGATATACGGATACAAAGCTTTCCGGATATCGTTCCAGCTGTAAACCAGGATCCTGTGAATATAAATCTGCAAAACCAAAACTACTAGCTGCCCGTGTCAAAATAAGGGCACCCAGAGTTTAGGTTAAAACAATAAACTCCAGGTCAGTCATGTGACTGGTGTGAGAACTAAAAACAGTTATTAATCTTTATTTTAAAGTTAGGTAAAACAAGGGACCACGCCGTATAACACGGAACGGGTTTCCTCCCAAGGATACCAGTGCATAAAACAAACAGCGCAATGCTAAATAAAGAAAAATGAAGCTGTTATAAGACCCAGGTCCCATCACACAATGCAACGCAGCCGAGGATAGGGTTTTCCCTTATAACAGCCAAAGAATGCTTGATACGGTTAAAACAAATCATTTGATACTATAATAAGTGCATAGTGTATAAAACAACTTCAAATCATAAGTATCAATCATAGGCGGCATAAGCGCCCCATCCCACTATGTCGCCATATATAGGATTACAACTAAAACCGCAAATGTCACGTATTTGGAAATTGGATTTCCATCTATGAACCGAGGCAAAAGATAGTCCTCAACCGATTCGAGACTGCCCAGCCCGAGTCTCAGGATCAGAACGCATCGACCCTTGGAGCGACAGGGCCGGTCCACACGGAGTGGATTAAAATGCCTGAGCACTACGTTTCGCCGCCCTTTGGGGCGTAAGCGAGCCAACTAAATGACTCCATCGGTTCGAGAACGACCGATCAATCCGAGGCGCCTCGCAACAGCAACAACCACATAAGTCAAACTCGTCAGGGCGTGTAAAACCACTGACGCCACTTTTAGCTAGGAGGAAACGTAGGCCCTCCCTGAGGTCCGTCTCCCGTTTTTGGTTCATACCGGGTGTGAAACTCGCGAAGTAAACGTTACACAAAGCTACGCCACAAAGGCCGTGCTTTGATCACCAACCACAAGACTTTGCTTTTCAACAGAAGCCTTGATCATTTGCATCTTAGCATGCCACACAGGCAAACCATCCTATGCAACCGATATCAGTCACACAGAATGAAATCCGATGTCAGACACACAGTCCATTTACAAGTCCGTTCTGGGTCTGAACGAAACCGGGAGCACCTAGTACCCCGCATATCCATCGATCTCCAAGTACGTCTGGACGATCACCAACTGTTTCCATCTTCTTGGGTGTACAGCCCAATCAAGATCATCAGTTATCACCCAAACGACGTGAAGACCTCCGGTCTTCGACCATCGTCTTTATCTTCGACTTATCGTCGTATCAGTTATTCAGAATGGGATAAAGCCGGTCTTTCCGAATAACTCGCGTATATTTTAAATAAGTGTTACACAAACACAACATACGCCTCATTCCAATTCATTAGTCACTAACCGTAAATTAATCAAGAGAATAATTCCCCAAATATTAACCCCGAAGGCCGAAACCAACATCAGATCAATATCCAGAAAACCATTCTGCTTGGCTAACCGACAGTTAGTTTCTAAATTTCACATTCATAGGGAAAGGTTCCCATTAATTTTATCCAAGATAAATTCCTGGAATTTATTCTTTAATCTCCTTTGAATATCGATTCAAACTAGTCGGGATTAGCGAACCTTACCGAAGTAATTATTTATTTTAATTTCCCCATCCCAACCTATTCATCCCATGAAGTAAAACTGGTAATACTTCATATCTAACACCACAGTGTTATCGGTAAATTCAATTACCATTTCGCGTTCAAATCTAATTAAAGATTTAACTATCGCCTGGAGCAAAACTGGTGATACCCCATTTCGATTATCTCAATCTAATTAAAGATTCATTAAAACGCCACTTAGTTTTAATCTTTGACTGGGTTAAAGAATCAGTGTCATTTAAAAACACGGTTCACGATAAACCCAAAATCACATTCATTAATCATCGGGTTAAAGAACGAGTGTTATTTAAAACACTGTCCACGATAAACCCAAAAATCAATATCGATTCAATTCCAATTAAATATTATTTAATTGGTACACTTCATTAAATCTAAATAAAAAGATTTAATCTTTTCTCAACAGGGTTCAAGAACAGTGTTAGTGAAGACACCATTCACGACAAACCCAACTCACATTCGATATTCAATACAAGGCTCTGAATAGAAAATATATCGGCTTATATTCAATATCGAATTCTACGACTAACAAATGTCGTATTGGAAATAACGATATAAATATATATCTTTCAAATTTCCATAACAACACCTGTATAATCACGAATTCCAACATCGAAATATTCCGAAGACAATTTCGATTCAAATCCACTCCAATGCAATCATTGGAAATTTTGGTTATTTTTAAAACCCTTTTCGAATTCAATTTATTTATTTAAAAATAAATAGAATTATAATTCTAGTTCAAAACTAGTTCATTTCGATAAAAATCTATTTTTATCTTTTCAAATATGGAGTTTTTCATCCCAATTCTTCTCAAATCATTTCTTATGATTTTACACAAATTATTACTATTTTTAATAATTTTATCAAGGCCCGTACAGTCGATTTCCATCAACGGCCATCGAACTGCACTTACAGCGACCTTTTTCGAATTTGATTTGGACATAATTCCAAATCCAACCGTTAGATTTCAAATTTTTAATATTCGTTAGAAAGCTCTTTTCGATACGAACCCAACGGTTCCGGTTTTAGGAGAATCCGACGGTCGGATCTCCCGCAATATCTATTTGAAATAAATGGTCGAAATTCACGAACTGCCGCGGCGCGGCGCGTTCTATTCAGGCCATTATATTATATATATAATATATATAATATATATTTCGTCGAATTCTATTTAAAACGAATTATATAAATAGTTTTAAATTCGTTTCAAATTCTATTTCAACTCAAAGCCAAAATTGAATTCTTCTTTATAAATTCGTTTTAAAATTCATTTCTATTCAATTCGAATTTCAATTCAATTTGAATTCATTTCAATTCGCTTTCAATTCCATTTGAATTCGTTTTCAATTCAATTCATTTCGAAATCGTTTTCAATTCATTTTGAATTCGTTTTCAATTCAATTCATTTCGAAATCGTTTTAAAATCGATATAAATATCGTTCACGTCAAAATGGCGTCAATCTAATCAACACGGCTTCATAAATTTCTATTTTCAAATATTCTATTTCAAATATTTCTTTTTCAAAATAGTTGTTATTATCAAAATATTTCGTTCAACACATGACCAATCTCAATGAATGAGTACTGTCAACACATGAACTTTTATTTTATATCGATAAAGATGTAAATTTTAATATTAAAATATTTCGTTCAACACATGACCAATCTCAATGAATGAGTACTGTCAACACATGAACTTTTATTTTATATCGATAAAGATGTAAATTTTAATATTAAAATATTTCGTTCAACACATGACCAATCTCAATGAATGAGTACTGTCAACACATGAACTTTTATTTTATATCGATAAAGATGTAAATTTTAATATTAAAATATTTCGTTCAACACATGACCAATCTCAATGAATGAGTACTGTCAACACATGAACTTTTATTTTATAATATTCTTTATTTTTCAAATTGGAATGAGGCCCAATCAATTACCATATAAAGTTAATTATATGGATTTTCATACAACACATGTATATCAGCATTGAAAAATAATCAACCATCAACCAAAGTGCACTACACTGTATAAGCATCAAATATAGATTTTCAACGCTTATAACAGCCTGTCAATCAATCGATCGACATATTTAATCAATCAGGATGAGTGAACTTCAAATTTCATCCCAACACCCGTGTGGGGTTTCAAACAATCACACGCATATTTTATTTGTGCAGTTGGGCGATGTGTAAAATTTATCGTCCCAATCAATGTCATTCAAATAGGTGTACATAAACAAACCGTTCGGTTTATAAATGAATATTTATTTATTCACATTCACGTTAAAAATTATATTTTTAACGATAAAACATTTTATTTCGACATATGAATTTCTATTCAATTCATTTATTCTATAAAATGATATTTTTATTTTTCTAACATATTTTAGAAAATTTCGGCGGCATAACGGCACGATACTAGAAACGGGACAAGGCCTAGCCTTATCCCCGGTCTAGTGAAGGCCCACGCCATTCACACATCAATCAAATCAATTCGTTATGCAAACCACAAACTTTGGAGTAAGGGTCTAACCTAGCCTTACTCCTTCGCCTTATAATGGCGCACGTCTAATCCTAACCAATTTATCGATTCGATTTTTCACACCACAAACCACATTCAAACCAATATCGCAATCAATCACCAAACAGTCAAACAAACAAGTCCATGGTCTGTGGACGATTGTGTCGGGTGCTACTAAGCACCGTCTGCATCCTAGTATATATATATAACTAGAACAAGAAATTGAAAGGTGAGAAATTCTGACTTATAGCTATCCTAGCTCCACGGCACTTCATTGCAGGAAATCTTCGCCAACTCGCCTTTTTGTCACCTTCGTTGTCCGCTTTCACTACATATGTAAAAATCGAATTTTTACTTCGATGTTCAATATATAAAAATCGAATTTTTAGTTCAAAGTTCAATATATAAAAATCAAATTTTTAGTTCAAAGTTCAATATATAAAAATCGAATTTTTAGTTCAAAGTACAATATATAAAAATCGAATTTTTAGTTCAAAGTTCAATATATAAAAATCGAATTTTTAGTTCAAAGTTCAATATATAAAAATCGAATTTTTAGTTCAAAGTTCAATATATAAAAATCGAATTTTTAGTTCAAAGTTCAATATAAAAAAATCGAATTTTTAGTTCAAAGTTCAATATATAAAAATCGAATTTTTAGTTCAAAGTTCAATATATAAAAATCGAATTTTTAGTTCAAAGTTCAATATATAAAAATCGAATTTTTAGTTCAAAGTTCAATATATAAAAATCGAATTTTTAGTTCAAAGTTCAATATATAAAAATCGAATTTTTATTTCTAATAAAAATCTTATTTTTATAAGCCATTCAAATAATTAAAAATCCAATTTTTTTTTTTTTTTTTTTTTTGTACTACATTCACCTAAAGAAAAATCTAATCTTTATACGCTATTTACATAAAGAAAAATCTGATCTTCATACGCCATTTACATAAAGAAAAATCTGAACTTTAAATCGCTTTCTTCATTATAAAAATTCAATTTTTATTAAGCAATGCCATACTATATAAATAAAATAACTCAGATTTTATATAAATAAAAATTAAAACAAATTACTGTTAAACAGAGAAAGGGGGGTTTCTGTGCTCACCGCAGTGGTGCGTCGGTCTTGGCAGTATGGGGGGGGGGGGGCGGATGACTGGAGGACGATGCGATGCGCAGCTTGCGGCGACTGAGGGCAAATGGTGGTGGAGCGGTGGTCTGTGGCGGAGCTAGGGTTCGACAAGGAGTCGCGGTGCTGGAGGGGTCGGAGGGGCTTGCGGCTGCTCCTCGTCGTGGGGGGGGGGGGGGGGGCTAGCGGCTCGGGATTCGCTACTGGTGTGGGGAGAGGGAGGTGGGGCCTGAGGGGGAGGAGCAGACCGAGGCGGCTCCGCCGCTGGGGGGGGGCGAGCGCGATTCCGTCCTTCCTCGTTTTTTTTTTTTCTTTCAATCTGAATGAATTTCTATCGGGGGGGGGGGGGGGCTGGAGTATAAAGAGGGAAAAGGAGATTTTTTTTTTATTTAATTAATTTAATTTTCCACCCAAAAAAGCAACTTTTATTTTCGACCCCAAAACGGGGCCCACCGCCTGTCGTCCATAGCGTTTTACCCCCATTCCGAACACAATGGGATATGTATCGCAAGTTGATTCGAACGTTACAATCAGTTTTCGTTAAATTTACATTTAAATCACTATATTGAATTTTAAACGTACGTTTCAAATTACCGGGGCCACATACTAACTAGAAAAATTCCAGAAAAATATTTTCTAGCTTCGTATTGACGATACGGTCCTAACAAAACTAGTTTCGTCGAATTCTGAGACCGTTGGAAAAATGACCAATTTCCAGTCGATTAAAATCAACTGAAGCTGGTCAAACGCGTTTTCCTTTGCCATGCTCACATATTGATTCGAAAAAATATGAAATTTGAAACCTAGCAATAACTTAACATCACGGACCCAACAAAACTGGTTTCGTCGAAATCCGAGGTCGTTTGCAAAATGTCCATTTTTAAGGGCCTGAATTCCATAGCGACTATTCAGAATTTTCAACTGGACATATCTTTTGATTCCTGCTATGAAATTTTGATTTGTCGGATTCGTTGGAAAGGTATTATCAATTAGATCCCATTATTTTTGGTTTCACTAACATCCGGATTGTTTTGCACCCGGTACATTCAATTGAAGTTTGAAATCGAATTATCGAACTACCGCGCCATTTTCAATTCTATTTATAATTATATATAAATTTTTATATTCTAACGACGACGCGTATAATATATACGTTCGAATTATATTCAAAATAAATTTCTCGTCGATATTATTTAAAATAATTCATTTTAAATATTCAAATTCAGCTAAAATTGCCAAAATAAAAATTTTAAACTGGCCCAGATTTTACGGGTTGTTACAATCTCCCCCACTTAAAACTTTTCATCCCCGAAAAGGAACAAAGTCGAAAGTGGTTTGATTAATCAACTCTACGCTCGACCTGGCTTCCATTCTCCAACTTTTCAGTTTCTGAGAATTTCTAAAATTTCAAAAATTTGGCTAACACCCTAAATTTTTGAAAAATTTCGCCATAACCTCCCCTGCACCGGGAGCATCGGGGAATTTCAAATAGCTTCCCCGGTCCTTCAGATCTCAAAAAGAAAAAGAAAAAGCCAAGCGGCTAGCCAATAGGCTCACAAAATCATCATCACCCAAACAAAACAGTAAATTATGTAGTAAACATGTACCTATTTGTCGGGCAAACAAATTTTATTCTTCGGCTCTAGCCTCCTTGCTATGACCTGTTCAATGATACATATGTATATGCAAGCAAATGCAACCAAATTTCAATATAGTTCAATATTTGATTTAATTAGGCTAAATGGCTAAAAATTATCAAACAAATAAACATACAACACAAACATCAATCAATTAGTGAATTTAACGTTTCAAATTCATAATTTTGATACATATACAAAAATCAGGTTTTTGGATGCCAATTCACAACAATAGGCCCTATCTAATTTTGGTTCTCACACCAGTCTAATGGAAACATATAGAAAATCACACCTTCGAAACTCGAATACCAATTCTGATGATGTCTAGACTATCATCAGAATCGTCTCCGGACGACTAAAGTGTGACTCTATATCTATCCAGTATATTAAAACTTTGAATACACGCGGATCAGACGTATACGCAAAATCTATATATACTGGATTGTCCACATCAATATAAATAAATAACCAAATACGAATAATTGATTTAAATTTTCAAAACAAAAATTTGTTTTCATTTTTAAAAATTTACTCTTCACACTCGTTCTAGGATACTACTGATCCCATCTCTAACGAGTCATTCTCGTTGGATATTACTAATCCAATATCTGATGAATTCTTTCGTATGGTTCTAATGTGCCTTGTTCTCTAAGCTTTGTAAACCAAAGCTCTGATACCAACTGTGACGGCAAGGAATTTCGCTCAGTCCGAACCAGTCGCTAAAATGATCCAGACCGTTCGAAACGCCCTATCGTTGAGAACAGGACAAAACAGAACGCATACAGAAGAACATTTCATTGTATATTTTACAACAATGCATCAGATTACAAGAATATACAGAGTATAAATGAATATTACACAGAAATATCAGAGATTTAAATTACATTTAAATACATAGCAGCGGAAAATAATACAATACACAACTAGAAGAGATATACGGATACAAAGCTTTCCGGATATCGTTCCAGCTGTAAACCAGGATCCTGTGAATATAAATCTGCAAAACCAAAACTACTAGCTGCCCGTGTCAAAATAAGGGCACCCAGAGTTTAGGTTAAAACAATAAACTCCAGGTCAGTCATGTGACTGGTGTGAGAACTAAAAACAGTTATTAATCTTTATTTTAAAGTTAGGTAAAACAAGGGACCACGCCGTATAACACGGAACGGGTTTCCTCCCAAGGATACCAGTGCATAAAACAAACAGCGCAATGCTAAATAAAGAAAAATGAAGCTGTTATAAGACCCAGGTCCCATCACACAATGCAACGCAGCCGAGGATAGGGTTTTCCCTTATAACAGCCAAAGAATGCTTGATACGGTTAAAACAAATCATTTGATACTATAATAAGTGCATAGTGTATAAAACAACTTCAAATCATAAGTATCAATCATAGGCGGCATAAGCGCCCCATCCCACTATGTCGCCATATATAGGATTACAACTAAAACCGCAAATGTCACGTATTTGGAAATTGGATTTCCATCTATGAACCGAGGCAAAAGATAGTCCTCAACCGATTCGAGACTGCCCAGCCCGAGTCTCAGGATCAGAACGCATCGACCCTTGGAGCGACAGGGCCGGTCCACACAGAGTGGATTAAAATGCCTGAGCACTACGTTTCGCCGCCCTTTGGGGCGTAAGCGAGCCAACTAAATGACTCCATCGGTTCGAGAACGACCGATCAATCCGAGGCGCCTCGCAACAGCAACAACCACATAAGTCAAACTCGTCAGGGCGTGTAAAACCACTGACGCCACTTTTAGCTAGGAGGAAACGTAGGCCCTCCCTGAGGTCCGTCTCCCGTTTTTGGTTCATACCGGGTGTGAAACTCGCGAAGTAAACGTTACACAAAGCTACGCCACAAAGGCCGTGCTTTGATCACCAACCACAAGACTTTGCTTTTCAACAGAAGCCTTGATCATTTGCATCTTAGCATGCCACACAGGCAAACCATCCTATGCAACCGATATCAGTCACACAGAATGAAATCCGATGTCAGACACACAGTCCATTTACAAGTCCGTTCTGGGTCTGAACGAAACCGGGAGCACCTAGTACCCCGCATATCCATCGATCTCCAAGTACGTCTGGACGATCACCAACTGTTTCCATCTTCTTGGGTGTACAGCCCAATCAAGATCATCAGTTATCACCCAAACGACGTGAAGACCTCCGGTCTTCGACCATCGTCTTCATCTTCGACTTATCGTCGTATCAGTTATTCAGAATGGGATAAAGCCGGTCTTTCCGAATAACTCGTGTATATTTTAAATAAGTGTTACACAAACACAACATACGCCTCATTCCAATTCATTAGTCACTAACCGTAAATTAATCAAGAGAATAATTCCCCAAATATTAACCCCGAAGGCCGAAACCAACATCAGATCAATATCCAGAAAACCATTCTGCTTGGCTAACCGACAGTTAGTTTCTAAATTTCACATTCATAGGGAAAGGTTCCCATTAATTTTATCCAAGATAAATTCCTGGAATTTATTCTTTAATCTCCTTTGAATATCGATTCAAACTAGTCGGGATTAGCGAACCTTACCGAAGTAATTATTTATTTTAATTTCCCCATCCCAACCTATTCATCCCATGAAGTAAAACTGGTAATACTTCATATCTAACACCACAGTGTTATCGGTAAATTCAATTACCATTTCGCGTTCAAATCTAATTAAAGATTTAACTATCGCCTGGAGCAAAACTGGTGATACCCCATTTCGATTATCTCAATCTAATTAAAGATTCATTAAAACACCACTTAGTTTTAATCTTTGACTGGGTTAAAGAATCAGTGTCATTTAAAAACACGGTTCACGATAAACCCAAAATCACATTCATTAATCATCGGGTTAAAGAACGAGTGTTATTTAAAACACTGTCCACGATAAACCCAAAAATCAATATCGATTCAATTCCAATTAAATATTATTTAATTGGTACACTTCATTAAATCTAAATAAAAAGATTTAATCTTTTCTCAACAGGGTTCAAGAACAGTGTTAGTGAAGACACCATTCACGACAAACCCAACTCACATTCGATATTCAATACAAGGCTCTGAATAGAAAATATATCGGCTTATATTCAATATCGAATTCTACGACTAACAAATGTCGTATTGGAAATAACGATATAAATATATATCTTTCAAATTTCCATAACAACACCTGTATAATCACGAATTCCAACATCGAAATATTCCGAAGACAATTTCGATTCAAATCCACTCCAATGCAATCATTGGAAATTTTGGTTATTTTTAAAACCCTTTTCGAATTCAATTTATTTATTTAAAAATAAATAGAATTATAATTCTAGTTCAAAACTAGTTCATTTCGATAAAAATCTATTTTTATCTTTTCAAATATGGAGTTTTTCATCCCAATTCTTCTCAAATCATTTCTTATGATTTTACACAAATTATTACTATTTTTAATAATTTTATCAAGGCCCGTACAGTCGATTTCCATCAACGGCCATCGAACTGCACTTACAGCGACCTTTTTCGAATTTGATTTGGACATAATTCCAAATCCAACCGTTAGATTTCAAATTTTTAATATTCGTTAGAAAGCTCTTTTCGATACGAACCCAACGGTTCCGGTTTTAGGAGAATCCGACGGTCGGATCTCCCGCAATATCTGTTTGAAATAAATGGTCGAAATTCACGAACTGCCGCGGCGCGGCGCGTTCTATTCAGGCCATTATATTATATATATAATATATATAATATATATTTCGTCGAATTCTATTTAAAACGAATTATATAAATAGTTTTAAATTCGTTTCAAATTCTATTTCAACTCAAAGCCAAAATTGAATTCTTCTTTATAAATTCGTTTTAAAATTCATTTCTATTCAATTCGAATTTCAATTCAATTTGAATTCATTTCAATTCGCTTTCAATTCCATTTGAATTCGTTTTCAATTCAATTCATTTCGAAATCGTTTTCAATTCATTTTGAATTCGTTTTCAATTCAATTCATTTCGAAATCGTTTTAAAATCGATATAAATATCGTTCACGTCAAAATGGCGTCAATCTAATCAACACGGCTTCATAAATTTCTATTTTCAAATATTCTATTTCAAATATTTCTTTTTCAAAATAGTTGTTATTATCAAAATATTTCGTTCAACACATGACCAATCTCAATGAATGAGTACTGTCAACACATGAACTTTTATTTTATATCGATAAAGATGTAAATTTTAATATTAAAATATTTCGTTCAACACATGACCAATCTCAATGAATGAGTACTGTCAACACATGAACTTTTATTTTATATCGATAAAGATGTAAATTTTAATATTAAAATATTTCGTTCAACACATGACCAATCTCAATGAATGAGTACTGTCAACACATGAACTTTTATTTTATATCGATAAAGATGTAAATTTTAATATTAAAATATTTCGTTCAACACATGACCAATCTCAATGAATGAGTACTGTCAACACATGAACTTTTATTTTATAATATTCTTTATTTTTCAAATTGGAATGAGGCCCAATCAATTACCATATAAAGTTAATTATATGGATTTTCATACAACACATGTATATCAGCATTGAAAAATAATCAACCATCAACCAAAGTGCACTACACTGTATAAGCATCAAATATAGATTTTCAACGCTTATAACAGCCTGTCAATCAATCGATCGACATATTTAATCAATCAGGATGAGTGAACTTCAAATTTCATCCCAACACCCGTGTGGGGTTTCAAACAATCACACGCATATTTTATTTGTGCAGTTGGGCGATGTGTAAAATTTATCGTCCCAATCAATGTCATTCAAATAGGTGTACATAAACAAACCGTTCGGTTTATAAATGAATATTTATTTATTCACATTCACGTTAAAAATTATATTTTTAACGATAAAACATTTTATTTCGACATATGAATTTCTATTCAATTCATTTATTCTATAAAATGATATTTTTATTTTTCTAACATATTTTAGAAAATTTCGGCGGCATAACGGCACGATACTAGAAACGGGACAAGGCCTAGCCTTATCCCCGGTCTAGTGAAGGCCCACGCCATTCACACATCAATCAAATCAATTCGTTATGCAAACCACAAACTTTGGAGTAAGGGTCTAACCTAGCCTTACTCCTTCGCCTTATAACGGCGAACGTCTAATCCTAACCAATTTATCGATTCGATTTTTCACACCACAAACCACATTCAAACCAATATCGCAATCAATCACCAAACAGTCAAACAAACAAGTCCATGGTCTGTGGACGATTGTGTCGGGTGCTACTAAGCACCGTCTGCATCCTAGTATATATATATAACTAGAACAAGAAATTGAAAGGTGAGAAATTCTCACTTATAGCTATCCTAGCTCCACGGCACTTCATTGCAGGAAATCTTCGCCAACTCGCCTTTTTGTCACCTTCGTTGTCCGCTTTCACTACATATGTAAAAATCGAATTTTTACTTCGATGTTCAATATATAAAAATCGAATTTTTAGTTCAAAGTTCAATATATAAAAATCGAATTTTTAGTTCAAAGTTCAATATATAAAAATCGAATTTTTAGTTCAAAGTTCAATATATAAAAATCGAATTTTTAGTTCAAAGTTCAATATATAAAAATCGAATTTTTAGTTCAAAGTTCAATATATAAAAATCGAATTTTTAGTTCAAAGTTCAATATATAAAAATCGAATTTTTAGTTCAAAGTTCAATATATAAAAATCGAATTTTTAGTTCAAAGTTCAATATATAAAAATCGAATTTTTAGTTCAAAGTTCAATATATAAAAATCGAATTTTTAGTTCAAAGTTCAATATATAAAAATCGAATTTTTAGTTCAAAGTTCAATATATAAAAATCGAATTTTTAGTTCAAAGTTCAATATATAAAAATCGAATTTTTAGTTCAAAGTTCAATATATAAAAATCGAATTTTTAGTTCAAAGTTCAATATATAAAAATCGAATTTTTATTTCTAATAAAAATCTTATTTTTATAAGCCATTCAAATAATTAAAAACCCAATTTTTTTTTTTTTTTTTTTTTTGTACTACATTCACCTAAAGAAAAATCTAATCTTTATACGCTATTTACATAAAGAAAAATCTGATCTTCATACGCCATTTACATAAAGAAAAATCTGAACTTTAAATCGCTTTCTTCATTATAAAAATTCAATTTTTATTAAGCAATGCCATACTATATAAATAAAATAACTCAGATTTTATATAAATAAAAATTAAAACAAATTACTGTTAAACAGAGAAAGGGGGGTTTCTGTGCTCACCGCAGTGGTGCGTCGGTCTTGGCAGTATGGGGGGGGGGCGGATGACTGGAGGACGATGCGATGCGCAGCTTGCGGCGACTGAGGGCAAATGGTGGTGGAGCGGTGGTCTGTGGCGGAGCTAGGGTTCGACAAGGAGTCGCGGTGCTGGAGGGGTCGGAGGGGCTTGCGGCTGCTCCTCGTCGTGGGGGGGGGGGGGGGGGCTAGCGGCTCGGGATTCGCTACTGGTGTGGGGAGAGGGAGGTGGGGCCTGAGGGGGAGGAGCAGACCGAGGCGGCTCCGCCGCTGGGGGGGGGGGGGCGAGCGCGATTCCGTCCTTCCTCGTTTTGTTTTGTTTTTTTTTTCTTTCAATCTGAATGAATTTCTATCGGGGGGGGGGGGGGCCTGGAGTATAAAGAGGGAAAAGGAGATTTTTTTTTTATTTAATTAATTTAATTTTCCACCCAAAAAAGCAACTTTTATTTTCGACCCCAAAACGGGGCCCACCGCCTGTCGTCCATAGCGTTTTACCCCCATTCCGAACACAATGGGATATGTATCGCAAGTTGATTCGAACGTTACAATCAGTTTTCGTTAAATTTACATTTAAATCACTATATTGAATTTTAAACGTACGTTTCAAATTACCGGGGCCACATACTAACTAGAAAAATTCCAGAAAAATATTTTCTAGCTTCGTATTGACGATACGGTCCTAACAAAACTAGTTTCGTCGAATTCTGAGACCGTTGGAAAAATGACCAATTTCCAGTCGATTAAAATCAACTGAAGCTGGTCAAACGCGTTTTCCTTTGCCACGCTCACATATTGATTCGAAAAAATATGAAATTTGAAACCTAGCAATAACTTAACATCACGGACCCAACAAAACTGGTTTCGTCGAAATCCGAGGTTGTTTGCAAAATGTCCATTTTAAGGGCCTGAATTCCATAGCGACTATTCAGAATTTTCAACTGGACATATCTTTTGATTCCTGCTATGAAATTTTGATTTGTCGGATTCGTTGGAAAGGTATTATCAATTAGATCCCATTATTTTTGGTTTCACTAACATCCGGATTGTTTTGCACCCGGTACATTCAATTGAAGTTTGAAATCGAATTATCGAACTACCGCGCCATTTTCAATTCTATTTATAATTATATATAAATTTTTATATTCTAACGACGACGCGTATAATATATACGTTCGAATTATATTCAAAATAAATTTCTCGTCGATATTATTTAAAATAATTCATTTTAAATATTCAAATTCAGCTAAAATTGCCAAAATAAAAATTTTAAACTGGCCCAGATTTTACGGGTTGTTACACATACGCACATATGTATATATAGGAAATATATGCAGGTGTTGATTATTCAAGAGTGTACAGTTTAGAGAATCAAGATTTCAAAGAAGAAGAGTTCAAGATAGAAGACTCATGAGTAACAAGAGTTCAATAAAAAAATAGAGTAGATTTCTTGTTAAAACTCTTAAGTAGTACTGAATTGTTATTTCCATCTTTCTCGCTATTTTTAATATTCATATCTTATTTTCAAAGTGGTTTCAAAATTAGTTTCTTATTTCAAATTTATATTTCTTAGTTTTTAAATTTATTTTAAATCCTAATTTTAAAATATATCTTTTAATTCTTGAAACAGTTTAACTCCTGATTCAAATATTTTGTGATGATCCAGATTTTTATGAAAAATATTTGATTTATTTAGATATTTAAAATGATTTATTTTAGGATTTTTTGATCAAAAATTTTTTAAGTAGGGATTTTGAACATTGAATCACGAGGAAATGGAAATGTTAAACTTAAATTCTGAATTAGTTTATTTTGAAGCTATGTGAAATTCTATTTGAATATGTACGAAGATAATAGTTTAATTTCTAAGAATATGATTATTAGTTTATATTTTATCGATTTTATTAGATATCGGAAAATAGTCATTTTTCAAACGATCTTGGATTTCGACGAAATTAGTTTCATCGGATCCGGAACGTTATTTTATTGCAAGAGGCAATCGGAGTTAGTATGTTAGCGTACGTAATATAAATGCGTATGGGGAAATTGATTTGAAATTAATAATAGCTTATAATTTAATTTCAAGAAAAGCTGATGAAATCAGTCTAATTGGCTTTTAAAACATATTCTATTGTGTTCGGAATATGGGTATTTGGTTAGGAACGACAGTCATTTCTGTTTCGTTTGGAGTTCGTGAAGTTTTCGGGTTAAAACGTGAATAAAATAATATTAAAACACCCTATCCCCAGCCCTATATAAGGTCTCAAACCTACCCTTCCCTTTCTCCTTCATCCAGTCCTAATTTATTTTAATGGCCGAAACCATGTCTAACTTCCCATGCTATAATATCTCAATCCATACACTATTTGCAAAATCTCCTAACATGAAACTTGAAGATCTATCTTTCCTCTTTCAGACTTTCAGCCCGTACGGGTATGATGTTCATCGGTGTTGTAGTTTTTCGTGGATCTTGGTTTTGGCGAAGGGTGGTTAGTTTCATCTTTTAGCGATTTGGCGGTGGCTGAGGCACTTTCAGGTGAAATGTTCAACTGGAGAAAGGTGCAAAGTGGCAAGATGCACTTAGTGATGAAGTGGCGTGGCGATCGAAGGTCAGAGGCGCTCGATTTTGGAGTTCGGTGGGTTTAGGGTTGATGGTGTTTTCTGCTGCGAGGGAGGGCTGATCGGGGTCGGGACGGTCGACGAGTGCAGGTGATGGAAGTAGCTTCACGGCGCGGTGGTCGGTGTCAACCCCGATGGCTCCAAGCGGTGTTGACGTGGTTCGAAAGGGGTGGTGCTTGGGTTCATTCTTTATGAACGACAGTGAAAAAGGGTTAAAACCTAATGACGTGATTAAAGCCTATTCTAGGTATTTAAGGATTAATGAACTCGTTAGCAATTTAATAACTAATTTAAATTCTAGTTGAATGTTGTAACAACATTATTTGTTTCATACGCTAACAACTTTTGACGAGACGAAGTGCGTTGGAGTCCTTGTAGCGAATACAACGAGATGAAATTGGTTGGGAATGGAATCAAACAAGTTTGGAGCAGTTGGAATGGTTTTTTTTCTAAGTTAAACAATTGTTTAATTTAAATAGAAAACTAGTCGCTATCTCGATAGTGAAACCTTGGTGAGAACTTCTTTAATTATGTTTGGAATATTTACCGTAGTGAGAACTCTTTTGATTACATCTGGAATAATTACTATAGTGAAAACTTATTTGGTTAAGTTGAATAGTTAGTATAATTAAAATCTGATTATATATATTGGTTGCTTCGTGGTTGCCATGGTTGCATCGTGGATGATGGATGTTTATTACAAATGTTTTTACTGTTTATGCATATGTAAGCATTATTGGTTGTAACACTTATATTTTAAAAAGTGTAATATGGATGATGGTTGTTGTAGATATTACTTTGCTTGTTCACACACTTCACTCATATGTATGGAATTTGTGGGTATTAGCTAAGTCTTGTTTCATTTGGAATTTTAAATGAATATTTTATTCATTTAATGGAAATAATGTGAAAAATTGGAAGCTGGAATTTTGTATCCGTAATCGGATAACAATGAAATTAAAGTAGTTTCGAACTACTTTTGTAAATGTGGAAACAATTTTGAAAGAATTTTGATTTGAAATTGACTTATTCTAATTTGAAATCGTTTTTGGATATTAAATTCAAATTGAATTCGAGTTAGATATATAAACAATGTTTTAAATCGAAATTGATCGTTTCAAACATGTTCTTATATGTTGTTTAATTTGATTTTTGCAAAGTTTGGATTTCAAAAGATTTAATTTTGAAAAAATAATATTATTTTATTAATATTATAATAATGGAATATTTAATTTTGATTATAATTGAAATTAAAGTTGGAATTTGATGATATTGCTTTTAAACGAGTTTATAAAAGTTTTATAAAATGTAAAAAATTATTTGCACTGAACCGGATGAGTTTTATTTAAATATATAATATGGTTTGAATAGGACGTGTCGCGCAACGATAATTCACGAATTTCGACCATAAACTTCAAATGACTGTAACTGCTGAAATTTAAATCGGATTTTCCCGTAACGAAAAATGTTTGTCTACTAATAACAATAGTTTTCAAATGAAAGAAGAAAATTTGAATTTCAACTTATAGATTTCACGTTATGTTAAAAAATATTTTCGAAAAAGTCACTGTAAACGCAGTTCGATGACCATAATTGGGAATCGATATAAACGGCTCTATAAAAAATATTAAAAATATAGAAAATTGTGATAAATCATAATAAATGATATTAAAGAGGTTTGGGCAAGAAACATGAAATTTTGAACTATAATTTGATTTTTGTGTTTTCAGCCTAACTAACCGAATATGGTAAAAAAATGTTTTGGAAATTTAAGATTAATGAAATAAAGTTTTCAAATCATAAGTATTGGATTTGACTGGAATTGTTCGTCGAGTATTTGGTGTTAATTACACAGATGGAACTCAAACTATTCGAGGAATTTAAAAGGTGGTTATACCGTTATTCCCCTTATAATATTTGTTGAGTATGTGAATTGAAATTGAATATGAGCTCGTAACAACCCGGATTTTTGGTCGATTTATTTTGAACATTTAATATTGTTTTAAATGACGAGTTGATAATATAAATGGATTTTTATATGGAATTTATCGATTAATAATTAAATTCGAAGTTAAACTGAATCGAAAACGATTCAGATGATCAATATAAATTCTATTTGAATATAATCGATAATAATTTATTATCGAGGCGCTGATTGTTTTGAATTTAAATTATATTTTCTCGATTTAATTTGATATGTACAAAGAGCCATTATTCAAACAATTTCGTATTAACAAAACTAATTTTATAAAACCCATAATAGTTAGTTATGCCTAAATTTCAAATTTTTGTGGCAATCGGGGTTTATATGTGATCATGCACAATTTAAATGCGTATCCATTCACGTTGAGAAATTAAAAGAAAGTTTTATAAACGATCTCAGAATTCGGCGAAACCAGTTCCATGGTGTCTGAAATATTAAATTATTGCAAGATTACAAGTTTCATTGCGATTCGAGCTCGTATTTGGTCATTTAAACATGTTATTTTGGGATTAAGTTTCACCCCAATAATTTAATATTAAAATGGTCTATAAATAAACATCTACCCCCCATTTCTTGTATCCAACTTCTTCAAAAAAAATCTTCTATAAATCGAAACAAATCGTAAATGCCATTATATATCTCAAAGCTAAGATCTTTAGCTTCCTAAGGTCGAGATCTTCGATCACACGTGTTCGATTTTAGATGCGATTTTCCAGACGTGGTGCTAGGGTTGGATGTTTGTGAAGAAAGAGTGAACATTTCGCAAAATGGAGTATGGGTTAATGATTATGATAGGAAATGGCATAAATATGATGTTCTGGTAAGTTTAGCAATAAAATAAATTGCGACCTGTAGGGCTTCGAAGCACGGTAGCCGAAGTTGCAATGGGGAATATGTTGTTAAGTTTGGCAAAATAGGGGTGATGTGATAGAGTTTTCGAAGAGACGAACGATGGTGGAGGTTTCACGTGATATTATAGAGCATGGAGTGTGTTTGGGCTGTTGAAGAGTTCGACGATGAAATGGGCTGCTGTATGCTCGCGTGAACAAGAAGGAGGAAGAAGAATTAGGAAATTAGAGGGTTATTGTGGTGATAGGTGCAATTTCGGGTCTGCGCATTAGGTGTTCGATAAAATGTTGTAATGGAGCTGGGGGGGGGGGGTGCAAGCACTTGTAATAGGCAGTCATCGTGGTGCGATGATCGATGAGAGGAGTGATGCTGGTCAGTGAACAATGCAAGGCAGTGACGATGTTGGATGAAGGAACAGTGGTTAGAAGTGACGAGATGTAACAACCCGCATTCTACGCATCGGAGAATCATAGAATATTTATTTCTTTCTTATACGAAGTCGTATGGTCATGTGGCTTTGGGAAGCGACTATTGGGGTCATTTCCCATGTTCATGATTTTTGCCGATTTTTAAATGACCGTTTTGCCCCTGACTGATCTTGTTTTGGCCATAACTTTTGATTGGAAAGGAATTTTGTCCTGAAACCACTTCCATTAGATTCGTTTGATGGTTTACCTTTCCGTAGAGTGGTCATAATTGCCAAACGGACTTACCGTTTGGGAGATATGGCTGAAATAAGGTTTGGAAGGTGAAAAACTGCTTAACCGGGCCAAATAGGGTGATTAGTGAATAGGCCCATAACCCATTTCGGGATTAGGGTTATGGGAAAGCTGAAATTAGTTAGAGAATCATTCCATTTCAGTTTTCTAGCCTCCACTTATCACCAAGGAACCCTAAAAATGGCCTCCAACCTCTAAATCACCTTCAAATCATCTTTTAATCAAGGATTAAACTTAGCAACATCTAATCAAGGGAGATCAACACCAAATCAACATTGGAGCTGCTGTTTAGCATAGGGATTGGATCCAAATCATAGATTATTTCAGATCTAAAGTTTGTTTGTGGCTAAGGTGAGTGATTTGCATAGTTCCTCACTAATTATGGCTAATTAAGGATAATTAGTGTTAATTAGCGAATTTAAACATGATAAAATTCTGGAAAAATGTTCATAAATTCTTAAATGATGTTTTAGACCTCTGATATGAATTTGGGTTAATTTTTGCTAATCCTATCATTAGTTTCACCTAAACATGCTTAAGGGGAAATATGGGGTTTTGGGTATGTTTGATCCATTTTAACCTATCATATTGATGTTTTGATGTTTGTGGTTGATTATGCATGTTGCTATGACTATATGATATGCTTTGTGATTGATTTCAATAGTTTGAATGGTCAAAAACGTCGTCGAATGGCGTAAACACTTGTTGGAAAAGTTCCAGGAAACAGTGCAGGTTTTCGGATCGGATAAGTGAACTGGGCAAGGGATTCGATCGGATCAGAACTTGACACTTGAGAAATCTGGAAAAGAGGAAGGCCATGCTGGCAATATTGGGATCGGATCGGATAAAGGAGGGGGATCGGAGCGGCTAAAGGAGGAGGATCAGATCGGAACAAATGAAGGGCGAGGGAGCTGATCGGAGCAGGAGCACGAACTGGATGGGAGATGGCACCCGACCTGACCCGAAGTGGGACACTTGACCCGAACCGACGCGATGGAGTGGACCCGAACCGAACCGTACCAGAGGAGGACCATGAACTGACGCAACGTAGTGAACCCGACCCGAACCGATGGCTTGAAGGGGAATCTGACCCGACCAAGTATTGACCAATAACCCGAGATGCAAAGGTAGTCCAAATGGAAGTTAGAGCTCAGGATCCAGTTGGGAACCAATGAGTTCACTTCGTGATTGGGCTTTGCTGCGGGACGTGTGCAAAGGGGTTGTCGGTATTCATAACTTTGGTTCACCACTGAGAGATGGATGGTGGGCTTGTAGTGATAGTTACGTGGGATTGGATTCCGTCATGGCCCAAAGTATTAAGTGACCAAAGTAGTGGATATCGTATGCTTTACGCACTGAGTGAGGGATGTGAGGATGATTGCTATGCTTGATTGTTTGACAGCACTATGACAGGAATACCCCCACCCCCATATCTCTTGCACAGTATGTTAGTAGCACCTTAGAGTATTGTACGGTATGTAGTGCTTACTCTTTGGTTGCAGGTCCAGGTTCAAGTATGATTGGATTATACCTGTTATTATTCTGTTTAGATGCTTATCGCTCATACCAGGCTTTATGTCTGACCCGGAGTTTTATGTCTCCTCTTATTACTCTGGGTGCTCACACGAGCAGACTAGAGACATGTTAGCTGGTGATGCGCGAGTAGCTGATTCGGAGGCGAGCAGGAGGCTTCCACGTATGATATATAGATATTCTCCCTGTGTCGTTGGTGGTCGCTACTTGGGCATTAGTAGTGTACCTCCTTTATCTTACTTTTGCTTTTTGAGACAGTTTGGAAAGTTGTAATAAGCTGTATTTTGGATTTCCGCTGCTATGATGCTTAGTTCTGGTTTTCATCTTATGCACTGTCTCTCCTGTTTTATGTCAAGTATGTTATTATTATATTTTGTTCTATGCGCTGTGAGACATTCTATAGGTTCCTTGTTAGTTCATTCTCTTCTTTCTTTTCTTCTGACGACCGTTCCGTGCTAACTGGACATGTGTACAACGCACCTTTGGGGAAAATGTCGGTTTTTGCGGGGCGGGCCGTCACATTTGGTATCAGAGCTCTAGGTTGCGTAGTTAACCTAGGGAAAGACACTAGGGAGAGATAGTACATATATGAGAGCGCGTATTTGTGATTACTTTGGTTTTCAAAAGCTATATATGTATATACTATTAGTAGTATAAGAATGAAGTCGCACTGCACTAGCACCACTATGGGGCCGTTAATCGTTTCCCTTTTACAGATTGACGATGAGCCGATATGCTAGAGGTGCTGGTAGAGGAGCCAATAATGGGAATGCTGTTGACATGAGGGCGATGTTTGCTGACCTCATGAGAGACATGCTTAGGGAGGTGCAAGGGGCAATTCCCAATCTCGGAATTGGTGTTGGCCCAGTAGTGCAGGCGCCTAGGGTCGATTTCGCCAAGTTGTGCAAGGATTACACTAACCTTGGTGGGAAGTCGTTCCACGGAACGGAGTCGGCCACCGATGTTCAAGATTGGATGGATAGCTGCGACCGTATCTTCGATGACTTGGGTCTTGAGGATGCGATGAAGAGAAGGCTAGCGTCTCGTCAGCTGCAAGGGCGAGCGATGAATTGGTGGAATTCCATTATAACAGCTACTCCAGAGGATCAAGTTACTTGGAATCAGTTTAAGACTCGCTTTTGTGATAAGTTTATTCCAGCTGCTCATAAATCAGAATTGTTCAGGAAGTTCTTGGAGCTTAAGCAGAATGGTAGGGCAGTCTCGGAGTACATCGCAGAATTCGATACTTTATCGAAATATGGATGGTCCCTTATCGATACGGTCGAAAAGAAGAACGAGAAGTTCATAACTGGCTTGGATGGGTACTTGGGGGAAAGACTTATAAACCATATCGATGAGACGTTCGAGTCTATTGTAGGAAAGGCATTAAGGTCAGAGAGCCTCTTCCCTAAGTCGAAGACTGAGGTTACTACAGCATCTGCAGAGGAGCCAAAGCCGCAAGCAGGCGGTGAAGGCAAGAAGAATTCTCAGAGCAAGAGGAAGCAGAACCCGACCAAGGATGGTCAGAATAAGAAAAATAAGAAAGATGGCGAATGCTTTAGTTGTGGCAAGAAGGGCCACTATGCCAGAGATTGTCAAGAAAAGCCTGGGGAAAGGAAGTGCTTTAACTGCGGCCAGGCGGGACATCACGAGGATGATTGCCCACAACTTCCTAGGGAGAAGCAGATTGTGAAAGCGTATGCTATCAACGCTGTTCCTTCTTCGTCGAATGCTCCAAGTGCGGCGCAGAAGGGAAAAGGTGTCGTTATAAAAGGTATGCTTTCTATTTAAGATGTTTCTGTTCGGGTATTGTTTGACAAACCCGAGATAGTCGATAGACCTCTAGTTGTGACGAACCCGATTGGTGGTTCGACTAGTTTTGGCATGATTTGTTGTAATGTGGTCTTATCGAGTCATGGATGTATGTTTGTTGTGATTGCTTTGTTTTGGGCTTTACTGGGTTTAGCATTATTTTGGGGAGTCGATCTACTCCAAAGGAATAGGGTGGTATTAGGTACCTACCTAGTGATGGCGATAGTAACTGGAGTTAAGGAAGCTAAGAGGTTATCGTTGTAATAAGTTCTAGTTGTCTCTGGGAGGCAAATGAGTGCTCCAGTGCTAGATTGTTTTGCTAGTATCACCTCACGTGGATTGTCCGAACTCAGAGGAGATGTTCCTTGGGTGCTTGTCTGATATTGGTTTAGGCCTTTGGGGCTTGTGCTTGGGGAATGTCGATTTCGACTAGGATGGTTTGCGTGAGGGGTAAATAGTTGTTGTGATTTTTCATTGGATGATATCTTGGTTTACTCGAGGAGTGATGGGCAGACGGAACATGATAAGACTGTTCAATGGTATAGACTGCCCAGACTTAGACTCGATAGGGTTATGAGATTGCTCAAGTGGGACTCGAGAAAGATGCAAAGTAATGGATTGTTTAGGACCCTATGTTGATGTTCTCTATTGGATAGTAGAACTTTGAAGGAATAGGATGTGTTCGTTGATCATGGAAGATACAACGAAGATTAGGGCGATTCAAGTTGGACTTGAACTCGTAAAAGAAAATGGGTGTTCGTTGATCTTGGAGATGCAACGAATAGGGAGACGACTCACGTTGGACTAGAGTTTGTCACTAATGGATACTCAAGACTGGGTCTGAGTTATAGATTGACTCGAGTTGGACTCGAGAAGGCTGCAAGGAATTGGATTCGGCTTGAGTTGGACTCGAGAGGGCAGCAAGATAATGGATAGACTTGGGTTGGACTCAAGTATTTTAGGCGGACTAAAAGCAGGGGTATCTGGGGACGCCCGTTACCCTGGATCCGTTGGACGTGATCTAGTTATCCTTGGAGGATAAACGTACGTTGGACGTACGGTAGTCCGTAGGGAGGCGGGGCTTCCATTGGCCTGGGATTGGTTGGACCAGTCAAGTAGGCATCGGTGTATGTATGGAGGTTGGGCTTCCATTAGTTATTGATGTTGGTTGGACCAGACATACTAGAATTGACATATTGGGATTGGTTAGACCAGTCATGTAGGTGTCGATGTGTTTATGAATTTAGCAGGTGATAGGTAGGACTTATTTGATGGATGTTATGGTTGCTATGTTTGTTCCTATCTTTCTTCTCTTGAGTAGACTATCACCTGTAGGGTTCCAGCGATGGGGAACAAAGTGATTGCAGTAGGACTATGAGCCAGTGCAGTAGAGTCGTCCTGACTCGAGGGGCAAAGTGGACATAGTACAAGATTAGTAAGGCTATGAGCCAGTGCAGTGGAGTTGTTATGACTTCATGGGGCAGAGTGGACATAGCAAAGGACTAGTGGTTATGGATCAGTGCAGTGGAGTCGCCATGACTCCATGGGGCAGAGTGATCATAGTAAAGGATTTGGGTGCGGTAATAGTTGCATTGAGTAGGAGACATGCCAATTTAGGGGTTTTGTTTCTAGGATGGAAGCAACTAAAGTATATCACAGGATATGATTTCGAGCCCAAGAGTGAATTGGATTCAGAAACACTAGTAAGCTTGACGATTAGATCGATTTTGATTGAGTGGATTGGTTCCAGTTAGAAGGACGATCCTAATCTATTGGAAACCATCTCTAGGGTAGAGATGGGTATCGATGGAAAGAGAATGATCAAATAAGGATTTGATCGAGAAGGGTGGCTTCGAAAGAATAAGGGACTAGTTGTACCCAACGTAGATGGATTTAGAGGTGAAGTGCTTAGAGCATATCATCACCCGAAATTGACTATACATCCCAGTGGTAACAAAATGTATTGAGACATGGATTAGACCTACTACTGGGAAAGGATAAAGAAAGACGTTGGGAAGTTTATGTCCAAATGCATAAATTGCCAGTTAGTTAAAGATGAGCAAAAAAGAAGCCCAGTGGTTTGTCACAACCGTTGGAAACAAGTCTCAATGGATTTCATTGATGGTTTACCAAGGACTAGGTCAGGTCATGATGGTATTTGAGTGAATTGTATATTAGAGAATGAAGGCTACCCAAGATAGGCAGAAGACTTATCTCGATAAGAGACGAAGAGATTTGGAATTCTTCGTTAACGACTTGGTGTTCGTCAAGATCTCTCCATTGAGAATGTGATTCGGATTGGTTGGAGAGGTAAGTTAGCACCAAGATTTGTTGGTCCATTCCCAGTCCTCGAGCAAGTTGGGAATTTGGCGTATGAAGTAGAGCTACCTAACAAGATGGCGAGAGTTCACAACGTATTTCATGTTTCCTAGTTAAGGAAGTTGTGCAAGACCCTAATGTGGCTATTTCACCAGATCAGTAAGCAACTTCGAAGGAAGGCGGTGAAACTAGTCAAAGTCCAGTGGGGTAAGAATGAAAAAGACTGTACTTGGGAAACGGAGGAGGATATAAGGAAGAAGTATCCAGAACTCTTTGCCTGGTAAGGTTTTGGTAGTGATAGTCTCTTCCCTTGTTAGTAAACCGCATGCTAGGATAGACTTGTTTGGCATGTTGATTGTTGTTTTATGGTTGATAGGCATGCGGGACCCTTTGTGTGTTTTGGTTAGGGAATTTCGGGGGCGAAATTTCTTAAGGGGGGGAGAATGTAACAACCCGCATTCTACGCATCGGAGAATCGTAGAATATTTCTTTCTTTCTTATACGAAGTCGTATGGTCATGTGGCTTTGGGAAGCGGCTATTGGGGTCATTTCCCATGTTCATGATTTTTGCCGATTTTTAAATGACCCTTTTGCCCCTGGCTGATCTTGTTTTGGCCATAACTTTTGATTGGAAATGAATTTTGACCTAAAACCACCTCCATTAGATTCGTTTGATGGTTTACCTTTCCGTAGAGTGGTCATAATAGCCAAACGGACTTACCGTTTGGGAGATATGGCTGAAATAAGGTTTGGAAGGTGAAAAACTGCTTAACCGGGCCAAATATGGTGATTAGTGAATAGGCCTATAACCCATTTCGGGATTAGGGTTATGGGAAGGCTGAAATGAGTTAGAGAATCATTCCATTTCAGTTTTCTAGCCTCCACTTATCACCAAGGAACCCTAAAAATGGCCTCCAACCTCTAAATCTCCTTCAAATCATCTTTTAATCAAGGATTAACCTTAGCAACATCTAATCAAGGGAGATCAACACCAAATCAACATTGGAGCTGCTGTTTAGCATAGAGATTGGATCCAAATCAGAGATTATTTCAGATCTAAAGTTTGTTTGTGGATAAGGTGAGTGATTTGCATAGTTCCTCACTAATTATGGCTAATTAAGGATAATTAGTGTTAATTAGCGAATTTAAACATGATAAAATTCTGGAAAAATGTTCATAAATTCTTAAATGATGTTTTAGACCTCTGATATGAATTTGGGTTAATTTGGTTAAGTTTTGCTAATCCTATCATTAGTTTCACCTAAACATGCTTAAGGGGAAATATGGGGTTTTGGGTATGTTTGATCCATTTTAACCTATCATATTGATGTTTTGATGTTTGTGGTTGATTATGCATGTTGCTATGACTGTATGATATGCTTTGTGATTGATTTCAATAGTTTGAATGGTCGAAAACGTCGTCGAATGGCGTAAACACTTGCTGGAAAAGTTTCAGGAAACAGTGCAGGTTTTCGGATCGGATCGGATATGGGGCTCGGATAAGTGAACTGGGCAAGGGATTCGATCGGATCGGAACTTGACACTTGAGAAATCTGGCAAAAAGGAAGGCCATGCTAGCAATATTGGGATCGGATCGGATAAAGGAGGGGGATCAGAGCGGCTAAAGGAGGAGGATCAGATCGGAACAAATGAAGGGCGAGGGAGTTGATCGGAGCGGGAGCACGAACTGGATGGGAGATGGCACCCGACCCGACCCGAAGTGGGACACCCGACCCGAACCGATGCGATGGAGTGGACCCGAACCGAACCGTACCAGAGGAGGACAATGAACTGACGCAACGTAGTGAACCCGACCCGAACCGATGGCTTGAAGGGGAATCCGACCTGACCAAGTATTAACCAATAACCCGAGATGCAAAGGTAGTCCAAATGGAAGTTAGAGCTCAGGATCCAGTTGGGAACCAATGAGTTCACTTCGTGATTGGGCTTTGCTGCAGGACGTGTGCAAAGGGGTTGTTGGTATTCATAACTTTGGTTCACCACTGAGAGATGGATGGTGGGCTTGTAGTGATAGTTACGTGGGATTGGATTCCGTCATGGCCCAAAGTATTAAGTGACCAAAGTAGTGGATATCGTATGCTTTACGCACTGAGTGAGGGATGTGAGGATGATTGCTATGCTTGATTGTTTGACACTACTATGACAGGAACACCCCCACCCCCGTATCTCTTACACAGTATGTTAGTAGCACCTTAGAGTATTGTACGGTATGTAGTGCTACTCTTTGGTTGCAGGTCCAGGTTCAGGTATGATTGGATTATACCTGTTATTATTCTGTTTAGATGCTTATCGCTCATACCAGGCTTTATGTCTGACCCAGAGTTTTATGTCTCCTCTTATTACTCTGGGTGCTCACACGAGCAGACTAGAGACAGGTTAGCTAGTGATGCGCGAGTAGCTGATTCGGAGGCGAGCAGGAGGCTTCCACGTATGATATATAGATATTCTCCCTGTGTCATTGGTGGTCGCTACTTGGGCATTAGTAGTGTACCTCCTTTATCTTACTTTTTCTTTTTGAGACAGTTTGGAAAGTTGTAATAAGCTGTATTTTGGATTTCCGCTGCTATGATGCTTAGTTCTGGTTTTCAGCTTATGCACTGTCTCTCCCGTTTTATGTCAAGTATGGTATTATTATACTTTGTTCTATGCACTGTGAGACATTCTACAGGTTCCTTGTTAGTTCATTCTCTTCTTTCTTTTCTTCTGACGACCGTTCCGTGCTAACTGGACATGTGTACAACGCACCTTTGGGGTAAATGTTGGTTGGTGCGGGGCGGGCCGTCACACGAGATGTTTACATTGATTGTGAACCAGACTGATGGTTGTGTTTGTGTAGCATATGCAATAAGTAAGGTATATTCATTTTGAATTTAGAATATCTAAGATAATTTATTTAGTTAGTTTAAATCGATAAATAAGGATTTAATAAATCGTAGGTGCAAGTAAAATGCATTCGAGACGACTCAAGTGGATCGTAACTGCAAATACGATCTAGGATGGATTTGAGATTTTTTTTGACGGTAGTCGTTAAATCAAGGTGTGTAAACTCACTCTTTGGTTCGTTTATAATTTATTATAAACAAACTTTTATTTATACATAATTTTTATATGTTGTTTGTTGGCTGTTTGGATATATTGATAATCTGTTTGTCAATTGTGGCTAATATATATATATATATATGTATATATTAGCTATATTTAGGCTTGGTTGTTGGATACTCCTGCAATTTTTAGCGGATGAGACCCTATGCGCTCTGCATAATAGAGGATGACCATCTATACTACGATATACTGTCTTGAAGCAGGATTGGTATTATTTATGTTATTTAACATCTGCGGATGCAGGGAAAACAGGTTGGAGGGATCCAACTGGATTCCTCACCAATTTAACCGTTGTTTTCATGTATAGTGTTATATGATGTGATAAATAATTTGTGAGTGATTATTGGGTGGTTTGAATGTTTGAATAGCACTAACCTTGAAAAAATTGGTATTTAAATATGGGTGCGTTTTTTACAGGTCCCGATTATGTTTTAAAATGTAAAAAAAGTCCGATCATAAAAACTATAAAAATTACATCCCTATTTTTGAATAACCGCAATTTTAATACCGATTATATCCTTCAAACCCTAAAAACCCTCTTTCATCCGTTGATGGTTTCATTAATCAAGTAGCGTAATTAGTGCAGCCGAAAAAAACCTAAAACCTTTCAGCCGACGCTCCCATTTCTTCAGTCGATCGAGTAAAAAAAAAGTAAAATCACTAAAGAATTGAGTTAAAGTCTTCATCGACATGGCTAGAACGAAGGTAAAAATATGATTCTCCTATATTTCTGTATAACAATGAATATTGTAGTCGAAAATCGTAGTAGCTCATGAATTAAACTTGAATTTTTGCATGATTATATGCGTTTATTAAGTTGTACATCCAAAAATGTTTGAAAACATGTTGCTGGTTGTAAAAAAAATTATGGTTTGTCGATGTAGCAAGGTATGAAAAATAATGGAGACAGTCGTTATAAGAATTTGCAACTATGAACAGATATATGCATCTTTATATGCATTTTTTCAGATTTATAGCAAGAAAGTAAAGATTTAGTTCATGGTTTTTCCATATTTTTACATTCCTAATTGGAAGAGTTAGTCATGTTGTTGAAAGTTTAGGTTGTTTTGTTTTTTTCGAATCTTTGAATTCAAGTCTGTAATGTAGAATGCAACTGGAAAAATGGAATCAGGTAGTTGTATGCGTGTATGCAGTTAATCTTAAATATTGCATACAATAGTGCATGTTTATCATGTGTGATGGTTGAATTTATGCATGTAATAACAATTTTTGCGTACAGTAGAAAAATTAAAATATCGATGATCCTTTATTATCTGAAGTTTATTAGAAATGTTGGATTATAAATATGATATGTCCATTGATTTTTTCTATTTTGCAATTAACATTATAATAAGGAGTGATTGCAATTCAGTAAGTGATTGTACGAAATAATTTTGAGTAGAAGTATGAGGTTATTTTCAGTAAATTCAATTTTGTTTTCATATGTTTTGGTAGTTAAGAAATTATGTTCATGTATGCAGTTTATTTGCATTAATGTATGAATATACTCATCAAAATTGCTTAAAACCTAGGAATTATTTAATTTTGTTGCATAATTAATTGAGGTCAATAATTAAATATTGTATTGTTATATGGTTTTTTTAAGTAATTGTTGCATACAAATCTGGGTAGATTAAATGGTTCATATTTATTAAAATTCGTTTAATAGCAAATGTTGCATACAAAAGTGCATTAATTAAATGTATGTTGCAGTATGATGTGCAGATAAGCCGAATTCGTGACTAAATGATTGCAACACTACACCTATAGGTTTATAATTATATGAAGTGATTGTAAACTTTATAATTCAAGTGTTCATTTATGTAATGGTTGTTGCTTTTGTTGTATCTGTGCTGTAGTAATATTTGAATTAAAGTGTGCAAATATTCAATTTTTGTTTAGTAGTTGTATGCAGTTAAAAATTGAATATGTAAAAATATAAAATTTTTTTTGGCAGTTTCCCAATGTAGTAGAAGATGCTGAAGTAGAAAGTGAGCATGATAAAGCGTTAATTACTACTGACCAACCGACAACATCTATGCACGTTAAAAAAAACAAAAAGTTGAGGAGAATGAAAAGATTTCAAAGAAAGAGGAAGTTTATAGAAACAACTTGAAATCTTTTATAGATCTGGTGGAAAAGTTAAAAGATGATGAGTTATATTCCGAAAATATTTAGAATTGATGGAAAAATTTCCACTGGGAAAGTTCATTGAAATGATTTTTGATGGTCTCATTTCACCGTCCGAGACGACAAAAAATTCGACAACTTTGGACATCATAATCAGAAGCCTTAAGAAAAACATGAAATATTTTCAGTTTGGTGATTTGATACTCACATGTACAGAAAACGATATTGGGAAAATGTTAGCAGCTCCAACACAAGGTCAAATGATTAAAACAAGTGGACATATAAAGGCAGAAGATAAGGTGGATAAAGAATTTATAGCTTTCAGAGATAGACATTTTAAAGATGAAAAAGTTGTGAACAAGAAGAATATAGAAAGGGAGATTTTCTCGACGACAAAAATACAATCTCCGGAAGCACGTTTTGACACGGTGAAACTTATTCTTCTGTATTTGGCAGCTACATTCATGATGTCCAGTTCAAACTATAGCTTACCATGGACACTGATACCGTATTGTGTTTGCACAAGAAAATTAAAAGCTATTTCGTGGCCAAAAACTATTCACGACCATCTATTTACCCAAGTCAACAAATATCACGAGACACCACGCAAAATTAATCCTTGCGTGACGCTATTATTGGTAATAAAAATAATATCGGTTTGTTAATTTTTTATTAGTTCTGTTTTCATAATAATAAATAATTTTTTTCTTTTTGGGCAGTGGTGGTTTTGTGAAGAAACATGTGTTCTGACGACATCAAAGCTTGAGTACAACACGATGTATCCTTTGGCAGGAAAATGGGACATTTCAAAAATGAAGCCGGCAATGATTCTGAATGTGACCTTCAACAATGTAAGAATATTATAAAGGACGTAGGATTTGTAGTTAACATTATGATATTTTTTTGTAATGCTGTAAAATAATGTGCAAAAATAATAAGAAATTAGCGTAATTAAATGCAGTTAATGGGTATTTTTAATTTGAAATATTATTTGATGTTATTTTTTATCACTAGTTTAAAAACATATGTAGTGTAGGTGGGTTAGTATTAAAGTTTATCGTTTGTAGTGCTTAAAATTAATTTGAATAGTTTCGTAGTTATATGCAATTATGTGTAAAAGTTGTATATATATATATATATATATATATATGCAAGTATTTTTAATATTAGCAGAATAACAAAATTGTTACATACTAGTATGAAGTATTCATATATATTTGCACAATTGTGTACAAATATTTTAAGATATTAATTTGTAAATGTGTGTTGTATGTGTATGTAGGATGTAGAAGGAAAGGATATGAAGCTCCTTAAGCACGAAGTCGACAAGAATGATGGATTTGCTGCGTTTTACACCAAGAGGGAAAAAAATTTGAAGGACTTAGTAGCAAAATTAAAAGTGGAGATTAGAAAGTTAAAACAAGAAAATTTGTGTTTGAAACAAAAGGTGGATGAACTTGAAGCAGATTCTTCCGCAGATAATAATGATAACAAGCAACTTGAAATAAGAAATGATGAAAATGACATAAGTTCTGAGAATGAAGAGGAAACAGATAGTAAAGAGGATGTTGAACAAGATCAAGAAGAAATGAATGTCGATTCAGAAAGCGAAGAAGTAGGTACCGATGAAGAAGAGAGAAAAAAATGAGCAAGATCAAGGTAAACGAAAAGAAAACCAGCTGGTGCGTGAGAAGGGAAGTAAAAACAAGAAGGACATTGAAAAATTTATTGCAAGATTGAAATTTAATCAGGATGGAGGAAAGAATAGTGGAAAAAGTGATGGAGTTTGTAAACGGAATGAAGATGGTGAGGATGAAGTGGAAATGGAGAAGAATGGGGAACAGAATAGCGAAGAGGGGCAGTGGACTGCAGAGTTGGTTAATGAAAAGGTGATAGAGAGTAGTAATGAGAAGGAAAAACAAGGTAATATTAGTAATTTTTACGTATTGTTAATGTACCAAATTTATAGTTTATATTAAGATAGGATAAGAGGAAACTTGCACACAGGTATGCAATTTTACTTAATTATAACATCTGTGCGTGAGAGAAAAAGTATTGATTTTTAATTATTTTTTTGAAGTAATAAAAATTTCTGGATTATTGTCTGCATGTACAATTACGTAATGCATGGTTTATATTCTGAAATATAATTAAATGTTCAAAATATTATTACGGGGAAAAAATACTTTCATGATAGTATGCAAGTATTCTGAATTATAGCATGTCTGGAGTCATATATTTAGAATTGTGTGTATACTATGTGAAAGCTTTATTATTAAAAACCTTTTTTTTCTGCAAGTATTATTACTTGTTGGTTTTTACGAGAAATAAATAGTAGTAGATGTTAGATTAATCTTATATAGAAAAATATTAGCGTGTTGGTATGCAATTAATATGATTAATAGCATGATTGTAATCAAAATTTTAGAGTTGTGTGATGGATTGCTTGATTGCGTTAATAATACGTGCAAGATAGTGTGCATCTAATAATAATTGTTTCATTATAGTGTGCATGTGTTTATAACTATTGATGCAAGTAATAAAATATTAATAGATGTCGAGCTAGAGAACAAGAAAAACCCTGAGTTGCAGAATGAAGAACAACAGGAAATGGATCAGGGGAATGACGAGAATAATGTTGATAAAGATGAAAGTAATGTAGAAAAAACGCAAGTGGTTGAAAAAGAAGATGAACATAAAATGACAGAGATATTCAAGGTGAGTGATGAAATGGATGATCTGGCACAAAAGATTAAAGATCAGGAAATAGAGAAGAATTAGGAACAGAAGAAGGAGAAGGAGATAAGAAATGTTGAACAACTAGAAGGTAAATTACAATATTCCAATTTTTTGTAATGTAGGACTAAAAGTATTTAATTTTCTCTTCAAATTAAGTAGTTTTTTCGGTTATGTTCGTTTATGACCAAAGGTAAAATACAAGGTTGATTTTATGTAATGAATTGCATTCTTTTATGCAGATTTATGAAATTTATGCATTTAGATGAGCACATATTTATTTATTGATTGAGAAAGTATGTTTAAATAGATACGGAAAAGAGGAATGTTGCTGACGTAGTTTCAGAAGATTGTAAAGACCAAAAAGAGGGGGAAATTAAGCAAAAGCAGGTGAAGGAAGACGGGAATGAAAGAAAACGTATTACGGACCTGAGTAAAAGGGAAGGAAAAAAGTGGGAACTTAGGTCTTTAAAGAGCAAAAAATGTTAAAAATAAAATTAAGTTTTGAGTGTGAAAATGTGTGTAATGTGTATGTTATTGTAGTACACTGATTATATATGTGATATTATTTCTAGGTACTGGTAAAAGAAAACTGGATGAGTTTGAAACGGTAGTTGTGGAGGACTATGAAGAAGGACCAAAATGCGAAGAAACACAACTGGGTTCGGAAATGAAACTAAGAATGTTAAAAAATGTGCTTAATCTGGAGGACTATCGTATCAATGTTATGGAAGAATTTGTAAAACTTACTGGCCTAAGGTAAAAGTAGAATAGATGTTTAGTTAATTATGATTATTTGATACAGTATGATTATTGTGAATAGTACGAAAAATTAACGATGATTGCAGTAATTAGTGCAAGATGTAAAAAAACTGGAATTTGTATTTGAAATTTGTAGTCTAGGTTGCAATTATTTCTGTAAAGAATATTTAAACTTGCATTAATTTATGCAAGTTTTAAGAAAATTTGCATACATATATTCAATTAAGCATCTTTATTTTTACATAGAATTGGGTCAATAATTCTTTGTCTTATTGTAATGGATGTAAATAATTAACAGCAAAAGTGCATACCTCAATGGTGATAAAGACATCTGCATTGTTGGAACTGCATGGGCAGATTTGATACGTGGACGATTTGTAGATTCAGAGGTATAGCCGTATCGAAATAGTAATATAGTTTAATAAATTTCATTTTTGGTTTTAAATATCATCATATATGCAGGCTTCATAAACAAGTTAAATGTATGTTTTGTTGTAGATTATTGATTGGTTTGCGCATGAGATGCGAAAGGAGCACCCTGAAATTCTGTGCTTGAAGACTGTAGCCTGTGTAAGAATTTACATGATTTAAACATAAATTCATTTATTCACATTTAAAATTTGTTAATTATATGAACAATGACAGGAAATGCTGGATATGAAATCAACGGAAAACGTAAAAAAATTAGTGCACAAGCCGATTGTGGAAGAATATAATGCTTGTACCAAAATATTCATTCCTATACACCAAGGGGATCATTTTTCACTTTTAGAATTCGTGAAAGAAGAAAGAAGATGGATCCATTATGACTCAAATAAACCAAGGCGGGATGGAGGAGAACATCAGAAGTTAGCTAAGAAAATGGTATGTAAATTGATATTCTAATTAATTGCAGCATTATTTCAAAAAATAATAAGTGTTTTTTTTGTTGGAATAGAGAAAGTACATAAATGCGTTTGTGAAAAAAATGCTTGGAAAAAATTATCAAAAACACAAGGATATTGAGTTTGCGAACTCCCCGCATCAAGGACAGACGTAAGTAGTTACATTAAGATTACTTACATATTTCCATGCATTTTTATGAAATTTTTGTAGAAATGTATGCAATTAATGAAAAATAAATTGATAAACAAGTGAATTATGCAAATTTAACGATTATCTATTTCCATTTTGCAGGGTCGATCGTGCACTGTTTGTGATGAATTTTATGAAGAAAAGAAGTGAGTACATGGAACTAGATATAACTGATGAAATTTATAAACCACAAGCTATGTACCTACAAAGAGCTGTTCTGGCGTATGAGATTCTCAACTGTAAACCATACAGTTGGACTCCTCTCGAAAACTTGATGCAAAACTTCTTTCTGTCTGATGCGAACAAGATTTTTTAAGTTTGGACAAGAACATCTTAATGTTTGTTGTATATATTAGGAATGGTATTAAGTAGTTGGAGTGCGGTGACTAGATTATGTAGTTTGCAATGTGGATAGATTTTGAATTCTATTTTATACATGTAGTACTTTTGAATTTCGTACGCAAATTTGGAATGTGGCTTAACTGATGTTATACAGTCTTGTTAGTGACAGACTTGTATAAAATGTTGTGTTTTCTGCGTACATAAGTATGGGTTGGTTACAGTAGTTAATTTAACAAATCATTTTGGAATATTATGTTTTCCAATAAATTTTAATGATATTAAATGATATTATGAATTGTTGCATATATGTGTACAATTATTCCTAATACTTGCACACTAAAATGCAGATGTTAGTAAATAATATTTTTAAATGTTTTGTTAAATAACGCATGATATTACTTCGAAGTAATATTAACGTATTGTTATACGGATGCGTAAATGGAAATAAACTAAACAATTTTCGTTTTGAACATATATAGAAAACTTGTATATATTTACGCACTATTTTAATATAAGTGGTTAAATTGTTGCAAATATTTGTAGAATCAGTACAACAGTCATTGGCGACTAATTTTAAGATGTCAAAATTTAATCTGGAAAATACGTAGGCATAAATAAGCTATTATTAAAAAAGGAAAGAAACAATTTACTGAAAAAAAAGAACATGCATACATGATGAACATTTGCATAATTGAATGTAAGAAATTTGAATAATTGCATACTTATATTCAAAGAAATAAAATAATTTTGCACAGTAGCAAGTACTATATAATTTCGTACGTGTATGCTTCAAACATGTTATTTTGAAGCATATATGAGCATAATCAAAAAACAATAAGTATGATATAAATGAGCAGTATAATTGCATATATGTGAGCAAATGTAAAGAAAATTTGATTGCGAATAGACAGGTAAAAAAATAAATTTACAAATCAGAGAAGCTAACAATAATTTATTGAACAGAATCCAAAAAAGTAGTTAAAGGTTTAGAACAATGTACATTACAATCAAATGTCATGTAAAAAAAACAAGCATATCTAATATTCTTTTGATGAGCAAGTCCTTTTGTTATGACCAAGCTTCTTGCAGTATCCACATCTAATTGTCTTTGTAAACTCACCTGCTGATTTCAACTTTTTAGATGATGATGGTCGACCAGGCATTCTTCTACTTTTTGGAGGAACAATAATTGCATCTTCAGAAGCAACGTCTCCACCAATATAATTTATAATAGGATTAATTGGATGGGAATAAGATAATTGAAAATGACCGGCTTTGAAATAAGCTTCAATGTAGTCGTACACACTCAAATTTTCACAACTCAAAATACATCTGACGACATGAGAGCAAGGAAAACCAGTAATTTACCACACGTTACATGAACATACGCGATTGTATAAGTCAACAAATTGATGTGTTGGAGAATGAACTTCAAAATTATGTTCACTTGATTTGATAACAAACCATGAAGCTCCCTCTAAATGTAGAGTACGTAACCGAGTTTCGTTCACTGGACATAAAACACTTTTCCAAGTAGAAGCTGCTTCACGATGATCAGACATAAGTTTCAATCTTATTTTATCCAGATAAGCAGTAATGGGTAAATGCCTTTCCTCCAAAATCAACTTATTAAAACTTTCTGAACAATTTGATGACATTTCACCGTATCGACATGCCGGAAAAATACGTTAGTAAACTTCTCAAATGGAATTTCATTCAAAAAGTTTGCCGCAGTAGATCCACCAACATCCCTAAAGTTCTTTAAAGCAGCATTAAAATCAGTCAAGTTATATGCATAAGCAATTCTTCCAAAAGTATCCAACAAGAACCTCTTATTTGTTTTGGAAAAATTAGATTTTAGAGCAACCTTTAAATTGTTCGTCAAATGATAGAAACAAGACCCATGAACTGAATTTGGAAACACCTTTGGAATTGGAACAAGAATACCAGGATGACGATCAGAAATGAAAACATAACTTCTACTGTCTTCTTTAAGAAAATCTTTTAGTTGTTCACAAAACCAAATCCAGTTGTCTTCGTCTTCTCCAGACACAATAGCGATTGCTATAGGGGAAAAACCTATGAAAATAAACAAATACAAAATTAAATTATTAATATAACAAAAAACGTCAAAAAATATAAAAATTAGCAATAAAACATGCATATTTGTAAAATCATTTTCGTAATGCACTGTAAAAATTAAGAACTGATGAAGTCAATGTGTGGAGATAAAATTAATGCACTGATTTGTGCATATATACATAATATATGCATGTAAATATGCATATATAAATATTATTTGAATACCTATATGCAGATATTTTGAAAATATGCATAATTGAATGTAGTAAAATTATTTAATATCAGCAGACTCAGGATTAATGCTCATAATTAGAGTGGTATTGTAATCAAACAAAAAATCCTTAATTAATTTAACATATGTTTCCAAATTGACTTATGTGCATGCAAATTATAAAAACATTTGCATAATTAAAAATAGAAACTAAGAACTGATGCATTCACACTATACTGCTAGAACTGGAGCAATCAATAATGCATAAATACAGATTGTGTGCTCATTTATATGCAAAAATGTTAAATATTTGCATACCTATATGCATTTATTCAAGACGTAGCAACATTAATAGCGTATGTTATTATAAATATTAAACCTGTATGCAGTAGGTTATAATTGCTGCATTAATACGTGCAAAAATGTATAAAATTTGCATATAGTTAAGTATAAAAAAAAGACTGTTATAAATACGAAATAGAATGTAAAACAACGTACCTTCATTTCCATTTTTACCTGTAGCAGCCATTAAACAACCTTGAGCTCTCCCCTTCATAAAAGTTGCATCAACAAAAATTAAAGGCCGACAATATTGAAATCCATATGCACAGGCTTCAAGACCAATAAAAACTCTCTCAAATTGACGTATATCGTCGTTGCACTCCAAAACAACTGTACTCTCAGGATTAGTAGTACCAACAGCATCACAAAACGATTGCAAATGATGATAGGACATTAAATCACTCCCATGCTAGTCATCTAATGCCATCCTCTTCCCACTGTAAGCATAATAATAATTCAAGATAACATTATACTCTGTCTGAAACAAATTAATAATATCTTTTGTCTTCATTAACGGATTGGCTTGAATATGGTCACAAACCAACAACTTGATCAGTTTACTAGATATAACTGGATTATTTATGTCATGAATTCCAGCACCGCAATTATGTTCAAGTTGAATTTTCTTCACAACAAAAATATCTAGGAAGATTGAACTTGAGAGATGCATGAATCCTAAAGCAACAATTTTGTTTAGAACAAACAACCGTTACTCTTTCTTTATCGTTCTTGATTAAATTCAGCTTGTAACCAGATTTCATACTATACATCATCAAATAAAGTCTAAATTCAGTAACACCGCCTTTAAATTGTTGACCCATGCCGGTGAAAACAGATTGGTTCAAATCACTTTTTAACAATTACTTAAATTGGTTGTTCGACTCGCTAGTACTAGCAAATGAGGAATCATTACCAATAGAAGATTCGCTACCATAAGCAAGTGAAGAACTATTTCGAGTAACGTCAACAAAAAAAACCAAATAGTCCTCACGTTTATGTGCAACCAATAAAAGAATTGATTTAAGATCAGAGTTACTTTCTATATTTCTTCTCAAACCATCTCTGAAGTGATACAAATCAAATGACAACGGACTTAGCTCAATCCATTTACCACAAACAGTATCTTTAACAATATCAACAGAACTTTCAAAATAAAGACGAATAGAACAAGTATCATTCCCGTACTTTAGCATCACCAATACACCAATATTTGCTGAACCGCTGGAAAAAATTAATTAATTGTTAATCTATAAAAAAACAACATTCATCTACACTGAACTATATGCATACATATACGCAAATAATAGGAATATGTGCATACTTACATGAAAATTTTAATAATACTTGCACAAAACATGTTAAAAAAAACCACATTCAGCTATATTGAACTATTTGCATACATATACGCAAATAATAGAAATATATGCATACTTACATGAAAATTTTAATAATACTTGCACAAAACATGTTAAAAAACCACATTCAGCTATACTGAACTATTTGCATACATATACGCAAATAATAGAAATATATGTATACTAACATGAAAATTTTAATAATACTTGCACAAAACATGTTAAAAAAAATCCAGAACACCTATAATTTTAATTCATTACAACTATATTCATAATGATGTACACAACTGATCATCAGGCAAGCAAACAAAACAGAAACTAAAAATATATGAAAACAAAAATTCGATTAAACAGAATGATTAATTAACAAAATTTTATTTTAAAATTCAATTTGAAAATAGAAAGCGGTATATTGGGAAAAAAAATGAAAAATAACATAATACCTTGATGAAGACGACGCCATACCCTAAAATAAAAAGAGCGAACAAAGTTTTCCTCAGTAAAAGTTGACAATCTAGTAGATCTCTGTAGCAAACAAGTTGGACGTTCAAAAAATTAAAACAAAGATGCATCCGCCATAAGCAGGAAAATAATTGGTTACGTAAAAATTTAATCACAGATAAGAAATATCTGATCAGATCCTAAATTAGTGCCATAATTAGTAAAATGGGCAATTGTGTAAAAAATTAGGTGCTATTTTAAAAACAGGGATGAATTTTATATGTTTACAAAGGGGAGGATGTGAGCCTAATTAACTTTAATTTTAAGGATGTGAGGCTAATTTTCACTTTAAATATCATAAAAATATATTCAAATGAAAGGGAAATGAATTTGAGTTTTAAAAAGAAAAAACTATTTTTCCAAAATAGAAATTGAATTTCGAATGGCTAGGAAATATAAACTTGTTTAATAATAAAAACAAGTAGTTGAATTTATAAGCGATGTTTACAGATGAAGTGAAATAAATTATATTTGGATAATTTGGGTATGTAAATTCAAGTGTGAATGAAAAGGGAAAGGGAACCGTTTCGGAAAAAGGGAATGATGAAATTTATTTCCATGTTTGGAATATAAATTAAATTGGAGTAAATCCATATTGATGTATGATTGGAATTCGACTATGTCGAATTTATAAAAATAAATTATTTCCAGAAAGGATATTGGAATTGTAGTGAATAAAAACTAAAATTTAAAATTAAATATGAAAATATATTCTATGTTCATATATGTAAGTTATAATAATAAATGTTCCAAAATAGAGATTGGGTTTTAAATAGATTTTTAAAATGGAAGCTTGTTTTAATATATAAAACAAGGAAATTAAATTTATAAATGATGTTTATAAATGTAGTGAGTTTATTATCGTTGGATAATTTGGAAGTTTAAATTCAAGTCTGAATCTAATAAGGGATTTGGAAATCGTTTCGAAAGAGGAACTACATATTTTATTTCAGAATTCGGAATATAAACTGAATTGAGATCAATCCAAGGGATTTATAATTGGAATTCAATCATGTCAAATTTTATAAAATAATTTATTTCGAAAGGAATTGGAATTTAATATAGAAAATTGAATTATGAAAGAATTATAACCAAGTTACGAATTGTGAATGAAATAATTGGTGATTTAGGATAATCGAGAATTTTTAAGTTAGAAAGGAAAAACATGTTTAATTTATATTGGAATATAAGGATGAGTTTGGAATATATTAATAAACGAAGTTTATACGATTATATTTAAATTTAATTAAAACGAGCTCTCTGCAATGCGGTGGTTCGTAATTTGACATTTCGAACTTAAATTGAGCATATAGAACTCAAAATAAGTCGAAATTCTTTGAAACAGGAATCGTACGAATCTATTGAATGATAGTTTTCTAATGGAAGAGAAAAATATGGATTTCGTCTTATAGATTTTGAGTTATGTCAAAATCAAATTTGAAAAAAAAAACAGTGGTATAATCTTTTATAAACCATAATGGTTTATTTAATAAAATAAAAGGATTTTGAGTGAATAAAATAAGAATTTCCGTTAATAAAACCCAAACTTTAGTTATAAACTAAATATGAACTCAAGTGGTGTAAATGAATTGATTTTGAAACAAAAATAAGATTTTTAGTTATTGAATAAAGTTAACTAATTATAAATTAATTAGTTAAAAGAGTTTTTGGATCGAACTTAACTTTGGTTAAGGGAATTGGATTTGTAAATTAAAACTTGAAGTTGAATATGAAACTCGAGTTAGAAATGGAATTTGTGACGACCGCCCATAACTCCTGCACTTAACAAGAGAAACAATGCGCTGAAAGACGTGCCACGCAGCTATGGACAATCATCAGGGTAAGATAACACATCTAGAACCTGTCTTATAACTCATAGGGAAATGATAAAATATAATAGTACATATTTAACAGGCAATAATAGTGAAGCAGTATTAAGCAGAATCTTAAACCCTTTCGTAACACCATGAAATATCCGTTGCAACTTTGGATAATACTATAAGAGTTTGTAAAATGAGCCTCACTACAACACTCAGAGGAAAACACCAAACAGCGGAAATATAAATACTAGATAGTAGAAAATAATACTCCAGCCTCCTGCTCGTCATCGCACATCAGCATCATCACCTATCACATGCTACTCAGTCTGCCCATCCACAATTGGATGAATATCCCAAGGTAATAAGAGGAAACATAGAACCTTGAGTCAGACAACATTCTTATTGAGCGATAAAACTGCTATCTAACATTATCAATAGAGTATATGAGAATAGGCAGATTAATCGACTGATCTATTGAAACACCCAATAAGAACCCAAACCCGTCTTCCCCACATCCGACAGTGATAGCCTTTACAACAAGCATTTAGAAACAACAGTACATTCATGGCAATTAGTAATCAAGCGTAGACCATCCTAATCGATATCGACATCTCTTAAGCATGATCCCCAAAGGCCTGAACCAACATCAGACAAGCAACTAAGAAACTTCTCCTTCGACGTCAAACAATCTACACAAGAAGATACAAGCAAAGCAATCATCATCCGTGACTCTAGCTATCACCACCAATCCTGCTTTGAAACCATTGTTAATCGTATAACCGGCTCAACACCTTGTCGTCCGTCAAGGGCTAATGTTAAACCCTAGTTCTAGTAAAACTCCATACGCCATACGACGAAACGTATCAAGGCTCGTCGAGCTGCCCAGGGTACTCGACCAGTTACTTCTAGTCTTTTAGTCTTACGACAACGATAATTCCTCAGCCTCCGATATTTCTAGCCATCCCACCTGATGACTGTTCAAAAACTGAAGCCCCTTCTCGAGCAACCATTATCCATGAACTCACCACCTTGAGTCGTCTTCGCATTTGTTGCATTACGACGATCTACGAATACATCACAACACTTCGAACATTCCCCCTTGAATTCACTTTGAAGTCATATTCATCACTGAACCAAAATGACATCAATATTTAGTCCATCACAATTAGGTCGTTTTCCCTAGGTTATTCCATGCACTAACGACCCGACCCGGTCGAACAACCCATCTCCACACCCAAAGACCTGACTAGGCCATTCCACACCCAATGACCCATCAACATTCACCAAGTCGTCAATGACCTAAAGCTCCTTCAGCGACCTGACTCCCCGAAGCACCAACGATCCATCGACACATTCACACCGACCCGAATGGCTCAGGCTACAACGACCCATGTTTCCTAAACCCGAACGAACCATCTGGTTCCAACCGACTACTGGAGCCACGAATGACCTGACCCAACCCGCCTCTTTGGAGTTCCCAGCGATCTGAGTCAACCAAGCCTGCACGACCCGACCTGTGCACCAACGACCTGAATTTCATTTCTTAGAGCACAAGCCGAACGACCTGAACTTCGTGCCACATCATCGACGACCTAAGAAAAATGACCTGACTCCAGATCATACCAAAATAGCTCCAATCTTGACCAAATAACCACCAAACGACAACATCGATGCAAACAACTCATCCAAATCATCCAATTCAACAATTAACACTTTATGAAATCATCAACAACACCAAAATGACAATTATTCATCAATAATCATATTAAATTCACCAAATCATGATAAATTAATGCATAAACTAAAACAATAGATCTAACATGCATAAACATATATGGATTAACATATTAATTACCCGTTTTAAGTTACTAGATTAGATCCTATGGTGATTCAAATGAAAATATAGTTACCATGATGTAGATCTTGGTGAAAACAACTTAAAATGATGAAAATAAGATCAAACAACCAATATACTTGATTGAATCCGTGTGAGAGATGTTTATCGCTCACCAAATCTTCGAATTAGCTTGAAATCACTAAACTCTCTATCCGGAAAGCGAAGAATGAACCTCAATCTCCTCAATTTGATGCGATCTCTCTTCACTTTATGTAGATCTAGCTTTGTTTGATGTTGATCTTCAATCTTCACATGTAGATCTAGAATTTTAATGGTGGAGAGGCGTATATGATTAAGAAAGGAGGATCACGAGCTCAACCAAATGAGAGAATGAAGAAAATAAACTATTCTCCATGCCTCTATCCCCTTATTTATAGCCTCACACCATCCCACTAATGGGCCACCCCAAATCATCCCATCAATGGTTTATAAAACCCGAACAGAAAATGTGCAACACTAAAACAACGATTCCTCGCAAACCGCTGAACCAAAACTTTAATGTGGCCACTCTATGGAATTGGGAACATCATTTCCTTTCTAGTGAAATCGATTTCAATACCTGATTCGACCACAATAAAAAGTTATGCCCCGTACAAAACTGATAGGGGAAAAAATGGTCGCAAATAAAATTGGTAAAAATTATGGACATGTCTCACACTCCTATAAACAATATGTCAAAATATGAGAATAATTCAACCCTTAGAGAATTTAATAAATATATTTTACGATTCTCCGGTACGTAAAATGCAAGCTGTTACATTCTCCCCCCTTAGGAATTTCGCCCTCAAAATCCTAAGAAAACACAAGTAACCAAAACAATTCTGCATGCCTATCATCCACAACCATCCAATTTACCACCCAAACTAGCATCCGTCAATCCATGTGTGACGGCCTGGAATTTCGCTCGATCCGAATCAGTCGTTAAACCGATCTAGACCGTTTGAAACCCCTGATCGTTTTGAGAACAGGACAAATCAGAACGCAGACGGAAGAACATTTCATTGCTATTACAACAATTCCATCAGATACAAGAATATACATAGTATAATTGAATAAATTACATTCGATAAATATCAGAGATTACGATAAATTACATAGCAGCGGAAAATAATACAAAACGCAACTGAAAGTAATACACGGATACAGAGCTTTCCGAGCATCGTTCCAACTGTAAATCAGGATCCTGTGAATATAAATCTGCAAAACCAAAACTACTAGCTGCCCGTGTAGAAAATAGGGGCACCCAGAGTTTAGGTTAAAACAATAAACTCCAGGTCTGTCATGTGACTGGTGTGAGAACTAAAACAGTTATTAAAACTTTATTTCAAAAGAGAGTAATTCAAGGGACCACGCCGTATAACACAGAACGGGTTTTCTCCCAAGAATACCAGTGCATAGAGAAAACAACGCAATGCTTTTTCGAAAAATGAAGCTATTATAAGACCCAGGTCCCATCACACAATGCAACGCAAGCCGGAGGATAGGGTTTTCCCTTATAATAGCCAAACATGCTTGGTACGTTTTAAAAACAAATCATTTGATACTATAACAAGTGTATAGTGTCAAAACAATTTCAATCATAAATATCAATCCTAGGCGGCATGGGTACCATCTATCATGTCGCCATACTAGTTCTACAATTAAAACCGCAATATCACGTATTGGAAATTGGATTCCATCATGAGTCGAGGCAAGGGGCAAGCTCCTCTCCGCTTCGAGACACTCTAGCAAATGCCTCAGGACTACACACTCTGGGTAACCCTGGATGCTTCAGGGCCGGTACTCTCTTACGTTTGAGGATTGGCAATTCCTGAACACACGTTTCCCGGTCCTTACAGACCTAAAATCGAGGCGCCTCATCCAAGAACCACATAGGTGAAAAGTATATAAATGTCAGGGCTGGTAAGTCACTGACACCACCAAAGCTAGAAAGAAACGTCGTGCTCTCCCTGCAGTCCTTATCCCGTTTTTAACTCATACAGAGGTGTGAGGCTCGCGAATTCACGTTATAGACAAAGTTACGCCACAAAGGCCGTGCTTTGATCATCAACCACAAGACTTTGCTTTTCAACAGAAGCCTTGATCCATGCAACTCAGCGTGCCACACGGGCAATTCATGCCATGCGACTGATGTCCATCGATATACAACCTCTGAGCTCGTACGTCTCAGAGAAGGGCGTTAAGCAAGAGAGTAAATTCTCCGCCGCCAAACAGATGTATATTTAACAGAAATCAATCAACACAGAATAAAATCCAATGTTAGACACACAATCCATTTACAAGTTCGTTCTGGGTCTGAACGAAACCGGAGGCATTTTCCTCGAATATCCATCGATCTCCAAGTACGTCTGGACGACCACTAACTGATTCCCTCATCTTGGGTGTACAGCCCAATCAAGATCATCAGTAATCACCCAAACGATGTGAAGACTTCTGGTCTTCCACCACCGTCTTCATCTTCGACTTATCGTCGAATCGGTTATTCAAAATGGGTGTAAACCCGGCCTTTCCGAACAACCCGCGTATATTAAAAACAAATGTTACACAAACACAACATACGCCTCATTCCAATTCAGTAGCTACTATCCGTAAATCAACAAGAGAACAATTTCCCAAATATTAACCCCGAAGGCCGAAACCATCATCGGATCAATACCCAGGAAACCATTCTTCTTAACTAACCTACAGATAGTTTCTAAATTTCATATTCTTAGGGAAAGGTTCCCATTAATTTTATCCAAGATAAATTCTTTAAAATTTATCCTTTAATCTTCCTTTGGATGTCATTTCAAACCAAATTATGGTTTTCCAAACTAGTCGAGATTAGCGAACCACACCGAAGTAATTATTTATTTTATTTCCTAATCCCAACCTATTCATCCCATGAAGCAAAACTGGTAATACTCCATATCTAATACCACGGCGTTATCGGTAAAATTAATTACCATTTCACGTTCAAATCTAATTAAAGATTTAACTATCGCTTGGAGCAAAACTGGTGATACTCCATTATCGCTCATTTGCCAAATTTGATAATTTAAATTATCAATTCACATTTCAATCTAATTGCAGATTCATTAAAAATCCTTTTACTGGGTTAAAGAACTAATGTCATTTAAAACACAGTTCACGACAAACCCAAATCACCTTCTATTTATTATCGGGTTAAAGAACTAGTGTTATTTAAAACACCGTTCACGATAAACCCACAAATCAATTCTATTTAAAACTCATTTCAAATCCAATTTATTTATTTAAAAATAAATGGGTTTTAATTTTAGTTCAAAACTAGTTCATTTCGATAAAAATCTATTTTTATCTTTTCAAATATGGAGTTTTTCATCCTAATTTTTCCCAAATCATTCCTTATGATTTTACACAAATTATTACTATTTTTAATAATTTTATTAAGGCCCGTACAGTCGATTTCCATCAACGGCCATCGAACTGCACTTACAGCGACCTTTTTCAAATTTGATTTGGACGTATCTCCAAATCCAACCGTTAGATTTTAAATTTCTAACATTCGTTAGAAAGCTCTTTTCGATACGAACCCAGCGGTTCCGGTTATAGGAGAATCCGACGGTCGGATCTCCCGTAATGTCCGTTTGAAATAAATGGTCGAAATTCACGAACTACCGCGGCGCGGCGCGTTCTATTCAGGCCATTATATTATATATATAATATACATTCTGTCGATTTCTATTTAAAACGAATTTTATAAATCGTTTTAAATTCGTTTCAAAAACAATTTCAACTTCCATTTCAATTCAAATTGGTTTTCTATTCAATTCAATTCAAATTGGTTTTCTATTTGATTCAATTCAAATTGGTTTTCTATTCGATTCAACTCAAATTGGTTTTCTATTCGATTCAATTCAAATTGGTTTTTCTATTCGATTCAATTCAAATTGGTTTTCTATTCGATTCAATTCAAATTGGTTTTCTATTCGATTCAATTCAAATTGGTTTTCTATTCGATTCAATTCAATTCATTTTCTATTCAATTCAAATCAAATTCGTTTTCTATTCAATTCAATTCAATTCATTTTCTATTCAATTCAAATCAAATTCGTTTTCTATTCAATTCAAATTATAAAAACGAATATAATCGATATAAATATCGTTCGCGTCAAAATAGCGCATCTCTAATCAGCACGGCTTTATATATTTCAATAATTCCGTTATTTTATTCTACAAATGAATATTTATTCTATTCAATACCTGAATCTATATTTTTGTCAACACACGACTAATCTCAACGAATGAGTACTGTCCATATGTGACTATTTTTGTTATTTAATATATTTTATAAAAATTATGGTATCTATCGTTTGATTTAAAATCAGACTCCAACCGTAAATTAGTAAGAGAACGATTCCCTGAATATTAACCCCGAAGGCTGAAACCAACATCAGATCAATATCCAGGAGACCACTCATCTCATCTATTTTCCAGTTGATTTCTAATTTCATATATGATAAAGATGTAAATTTTATTATTAAAATATTTCGTTCAACACATGACTAATCTCAACGGATGAGTACTGTCAACACATGAACCTTTATTTTATAAAGATAAAGATGTAAATTTTATTATTAAAATATTTCATTTAACACATGACTAATCTCAACGGATGAGTACAGTCAACACATGAACCTTTATTTTATAAAGATAAAGATGTAAATTTTATTATTAAAATATTTCGTTCAACACATGACTAATCTCAACGGATGAGTACAGTCAACACATGAATCTTTATTTTATAATATTCTTTATTTTCTAAATTGGAATGAGGCCCAATCAATTACCATATAAAGTTAATTATACGGATTCCATACAACACATGTATATAATAGCAACGATAAATAGTCAACCATCATCCAAAGTGCACTACACTGTATAAGCATCAAATATAGATATCTAATGCTTATAACAGCCTGTCAATCAATCGATCGACATACAATTAAATAATTGGGATTAGTGTACCCAAATATCATCCCAACACCCGTGTGGGGTTTCAAACAATCAAACGCAGATTTTATTTGTGCAGTTGGGCGATGTGTAAAATTTATCGACCCAATCAATATCAGTCAAATCAGTGTATATAAACAAATCGGCCGATTTGTTTATAATTATTTATTATTCACATTCACGTTAAAAATTATTTTTTTTTAACGATAATTAATTTATTCCAACACATTAATTTATATTATCGATTTCACATCAACAACACAAACAAATTTCACAACTCATCAATCTAACAAACAAGCCATCCATGGTCTGTGGATGACGGGTGTCGGGTGCTACTAAACACCGTCTGCATCCTAGTATATATATATATAACTAGAAAAAGAAGTTTAGAGTGAGGAGTTCTCACCAAAAGCTATCCCAACTTCACGACACTTCTATTGTAGAAATCTTCGTCGTTTTCGCCTTTCGTCACTTTCGCTGCCCGTAGCCACTACATATATAAAATCACATTTTTACTTTGTTATTCAATATATAAAAATCGAATTTTTACTTTGCTATTCAATATATAAAAATCGAATTTTTACTTCGCTATTCAATATATAAAAATCGAATTTTTACTTCGCTATTCAATATATAAAAATCGAATTTTTACTTCACTATTCAATATATAAAAATCGAATTTTTACTTCACTATTCAATATATAAAAATCGAATTTTTACTTCACTATTCAATATATAAAAATCGAATTTTTACTTCACTATTCAATATATAAAAATCGAATTTTTACTTTGCTATTCAATATATGAAAATCGAATTTTTACTTTGCTATTCAATATATAAAAATCGAATTTTCACACCGCTACTATATATATAAAGACTTCGCCTTTTCACATATAAAGATTCAATTTTTATTTCACTACATATATAAAGGTGATATTTTTACTATCTTACCTATAAAAAAATTATATTTTTATATTTCTACAATATAAAAGATTATATTTTTATTATCTATATAATATGAAAATTACATTTTCTACCTTTACATACGATAAAAATTATATTTTTATACTTCACTTATGCTAAAAATCATATTTTTAACTTTCCTATATTATATAAAAATTATATCTTTACTCTTCTACTATAATAAAAATTATATTTTTAATCTTCTACTATATTAAAAATTATATTTTTATTATCTCTACTTTATAAAAATCATATTTTTATTCTCTACATCAATGAAAATCCTATTTTTAAAATCCCCTTCATTCTATTTTTCAAAATGTAACTTTTTATTAGCCATAAAAATCGAATCTTTATTAAATAAAATCTTACATTGATCGGAGGAAGGCTTGGCGGCAGGGGAGGAGCTTCATCGTCGGAGGCGGGGTTTGCTGGTGGCCGGGGTTCGATGCTTCAGGCGGCGGTTGCGATCCGGTGGCGCCCAGGTGGTGGTTTGGGGCGTTCTAGGGTTTAAAGGAGGGAAGCGGGAGGGGGATAGGAGGCGGAAAAGGGGGGGGTGGGGTATCGGTTGCGGTGGCGATTTGGTCAGGGGGGTCGGATTCGAGCGACAGAGGAGAGAGTCGGGGAAGTAGGAGGAGGTGGGGAAAGAAGAAGAGGGGGCGGCGGCGACCGCCAGGGCGCGGCTGCGCCTTCTCCCTCTTTTTTTTCATTTTTTTATTTGGATTTCTGTTTTGAAGAAAACGGGAGGGGGGGGCAGAGGAATATAGAGAGGAGAGAGGGAGAGTTTAATTTATTTAATTATTTTATTTGCAAAAAGTTGACTTTTACATACGACCTCTAGACGAGGCCCACCGCCTGTCGTCCATAGAGTTTTACCCCCATTCCGAACACAATGGGATATGTATCGTTCGCTGATTCGACTGTTTCGATCAGTTTTCGTCAAAATCAACATATAACTCTATATATTGAATTTAAACGCGCAATTCAATTTACCGGGGTCACATACTAACTAGAAAAATTCCAAAAAAATATTTTCTAGCTTCGTGTTGACGATACGGTCCTAAAAAAACTAGTTTCGTCGAATTCCGAGACCGTTGGAAAAATGGCCATTTTCCAGTCGATTAAAATCAACTGAAACTGGTCAAACGCGTTTTCCTTTGCCATGCTCACATATTGATTCGAAAAATTATGAAATTTGAAACCTAGCAATAATTTGACATCACAGACCCAACAAAAGTGGTTTCGTCGAAATCCAGCAATAATTTGACATCATATGACTTGAGTAACCTATATACATGCGATATATTAGGTTGACATGGACCATTACACGACTTTGAGTAAGGGACATTCCTGGTTAACACATAACAAGGCTGGGATACTAGGGCGGAGGGTGTAGAGCAGATAAATGTGTTAGAACTAGGAAGAATATACATAATAGATACCGGGGAATGTTAGACGGGGCAGATACCTTGGGATAATGTACGCGATAGAGGTCTAGTGATGTGATACCTTGGCTTATCATAACACCATAGTCGTCATGATACCTCAGTTCACCTTGCCACAGGAGTCAACCGGCTACCCTGGCTTAGTTTATCTATCTTGTAGTTATCCTTATGTTTACTTTCAGTTTATGCATGTCATGTTACCTTTACCTGTTTTTATACTGGAAGTAGATAGGACTTACTCAGTCTTTTTGACTGACCCGTTTTGTTTCGCCTCTTTTCTTCCGTTTCCCCCCCAGGTTACAGGGAGGAAACAATGCTGTTTGGTTCGGACTTCTTCTGTTTGAAGGTCATCATGGATGGCTTGGACTTTCTTGGCTATGGCTACTTTACTGTTTTATTTGGGGAATAATTTATTAAAAAGTCTTTATGCTTCTCTATTATTGCAAGACAGGTTTTGATGTACTCTGATGTAAAAGGCTTTAGACCTTATTTATCCATGTTTATGAAAGTTTGATTTTACTTCCGCTATTTATATATGTTCTGTCCTGTTATATTTCTGTGCATGTTTACCAATAATGCCCCTCTAAAGCTAGTGCATTCCCTTGCGAGTGACCCTAACGGAGGCGGGGTGTTACATTTGGTATCAGAGCAGAAGGTTACCAGGCTGGGCAAAAGTTTTAAAGACCTTCTGAAAATTTTTGAAAAACCGTTTACAAAGAAGCATTTTTCAAGAAAAACTTTGTTTTAGAAGTTATTCCCCAAAAGCCATTAGCAATGTCCTTGTTTTATTAGTTGAATCCTCTTTTCCCTTCTCTCTCCCATCGATAGTCACGTTGGCTTTGGTTACAAGTAGTTTTTGAGTTAGAAGAGTGTTTTCTTTATGATGGGGGAATGGTTCTCGAGAAAATGGAATTGAGTCAGGAGGAAATAAGGAAATGGAAGGATGGCAGGGCAAGGCAAGGCAAGGCAAGAAGAAAAAAAAAAAAGAGAAGGGACCAGTCGACAGGCCTGTCGACAGGGCCGTCGACATGCCCCCCCCTGTCGACAGGGCTGTCGACACGTCGAGCCTGCAGGGAAAAAAAAATATATAAGCCCGAAGGCCGAGAGCTTCAGCTCATAATCCCCAATTCCCTTCTCCTTTCCTCCCAGCCAAAACCGAAAATCTCCCAACTCCACCACCTTCCATCACCTCGTTTCTCCACCGTTCTTCGAAAAATTAAACTCAAATCGAAGCTAGAGACCCTCTCCATCCGGATCTATAGTTCCCCTCTTCCAATTCGTGCTCAAATCGCCATGGCCAATCAACCCAATCCCTACGAGCTTTACCCTCAACTAACCGCGCAAGAGGTTGAGTGGTGTGACGAGCAACCAGGGATAATTGAGCACTACATGCAGCTTGCCACTAGGAATTTGCTTCTAGGCCGACCGGTGAGGTTTGCGGATTTTGCGGGAACCGCCGTGGAAAGCTTGTTTGTTAATGCGGGTCTTATTCATATTCTGGATACGCACACAGCCGAGAGGAGAGGCTACAAGCGTATGGTAAGACTTTTTGATGCTCGTTTGCAAATTGATGTGGATGATAATGGTTTGATAGCTTATGGTTCATGGGTTAAGGGTACCCATATATTTATGAATGAGGTCCAATTTGGGGAAATTTTGAATATCCGGGGTACGGGACTTGATATAAATGACCTGGAGATGGATAATTTGAATGTATGGGGAAGGATTTTTTTTAATGGACTGGATAGGCAATGGGATAGTACGCATTTGCGCCCCCTAGCTAGGTTTGTGATCAGGATATTGCAATATAATATTGCGGGGCAGAATCATGGGTTTGACAGAGTCCCAGTAGTTGTTAAGGCCGCTACTTATGCTATTTTTGGGGGCATACAAATAAACTGGGCGAGAACCATCTTACAGCAGTACCAGATCTTCAGGGGAGCAAGGCACTCCAATATTTGTTTTGGGAACTTATGGACCATAGTTTTCCGCTGGTTCGGGGTGGATTTGCATGATGAGGATTATGTGACACTTTCTAACCATCCCTCTGTTATCATCACTGAAGCCGCACTAGGGAGGATGAGTATAGATATGCAGGAGCTGCAAGGGGAGCCTCAGCCTATGGAGCATGAGGGACTAGATGAGGAAGAGGATGAGGGTAACGAGGAGGAGGAGCAAGAGGAGGAGCCACATGATGATCAGTTTGGACACTTTGAGGACCCCCATCAGGCACCACAGCATGATGGTGAGCAGGCTGGGGATGGAGCCTGGGCTCATCAGGGCCCGGCACAGGGGGCTCCGGACACAGGTGCCTGGGATCCATGGGCTACTAGGGATCCAGACTGGAGGACCGAGCTGAGATATATTTCACAGCAGCAGGCTCGCTTGATGAGGAGCCACCAGGATATTATGAGGTCACAGCAGCAGACACTGGAGTCACAGGTAGCCATGGCTCAGACACAGCAGCAGATGCTTCAGGAGATGAGTTCCTCTTATGATCAGTTGGGGGCTGGGATGCAAGACCTACAGTTAGAGCTTAGGCAAGGGAACCGACGGCAAGAAGAGAGGCTTGATAGCTTAGAGGAGCTCATCCGTAGCTATTTCCATCGGGATTGACCTCTATCAGTTATCCGTAGGATAGTATTTTATTTTCAGTATTGTTTAGCTGTTCCTTTTGTTGTCTAGTTGTAACGATGTACTAAAACTATCTTAATAAAGTTTGTACGTTGTTTGTTTACGCAATTTGTTGTGTCTAATGTAATTACGAAATATTGAACGATAATGTCTGATAACGAAGAACAATGAAAACAACAAAACGGGATATCTCTCCGTTACATAAAAAAATTTAGAAAATTAGATTTTTCTAAATTAATAATGGATGGTAGGATTCTGGATGCTCAAATTGGATGAACTTCACTCTTATTTTATAAGGGTGTGGGAAAATTTGGATGAAATTACTTTTTCAAATTTTTGCATTCATATAGAACTGCAAGTATATTTAGGATGAGAGCATCATGGTTTGAAAAAGAAATTTTTAAAAAAAAAAAATTGCATTCATGTAGGTGGTACCACAAGTTAGGCATACATATTTTTCTACGATGTGATTCACTTTTGCACATGTGCACCTGTTTGCAACAATTGGCTGAACACTTCTGGATGCTAATATGGGGACATAAATCCTACTACTATTGAATTTCGGGGACGAAATTCTTTAAGGGTGGGAGGATGTGACACCCCGTATGTTTACATTTTTTTTTTAAAAAAAAAGTAAAGTAAGAAATTTACATACGTATACGATGATACGCAAAGCATATAAACCAGTGAAGCATGAAGATAAAAGATATTCTGTTTATACTTCTAGAATTAAGGTAAACGGGATATGCCATTGCGTTCGTCTCGGAAAAATACGCGAAATAGAGTCCGAGTTTTCGAGAATCGGAATCCATATGACCAAGTTATGATCCGTCGAAGTTTTCAGGGTTTTCGAGTTTGAAAATCACTTGGGAAGTTCAAATTTTGGGGTAGGCGGGAATTTTCCCGCCAAAGCCCATGTCGACAGGGGAGTCGACAGGGCTGTCGACACCCCAGACCCCAAGTCGACAGGGCTGTCGACTTGGGTGTCGACTGGGCCCAAAAACACAACTCCGTGTTTTGTGGCCTGGTGCACCTGGATGCAGTCTGGGTCTGGTCTGATGGGCCTGTGACGATTTCTGTGGCCTAGATTAACCCTAGATCTAATCCTAGGGCCTAAAACTATCCTAATCTCTATAAAAAGACCCTAAACCTAACCTAAATCCCTAAAAATCAAACCTAGCAACTAAGTGCTGCCAAAATCAATCTTGATCATGGCCTCCATCTCCAATCCCTAGAGCCTATGCATTCAAATCGGGTCCAAATCAAGAGGAGGAAGCTTGCTACACCAAATAGAGACCAAATCAACGTTGCTATGCGAGTTTCATGACGGATCTTCATCAAAGGAGCCACCTTTCTTCGCCAAAACGATTCATGCTCCTAGTCCTCTTGCCATACTATGTAAGTTCTAGCTACTTTTAGATGGAAACGGTAGTTTTGATAATGACATGGGATAAAATGTGGCTAAACATGATTATGCGAACTTATATGAGCCTTACCTTGCCTCTTGTGTTCATGTTTATGGTTCTAGGCCATGTGAGTGACTTAATCATGCCTCTCATGCTATGCATAACCTAGTTTAACTTGCAAGTTTGGATCTTTATGCATGAAATGCTAGCATGAACCTTTAGGAACCATTTCTACTTGTGAAACATTGGCTAAGATTATAGTTTGGGGCTTATGCATGTTTATGAACCTAAACCCCTAGTGTTAACATGCAAGTTTGTGGCCAAATCCTTTATGACATTATGCATACTTATGGCCAATTCCCTTTGTTCTCATGTTATGCATGCTTGTGGCCAAACCTTTATGAACCTATATATGTCTTAAGCCAAACCCTCATGATGCTATGCATGTTTGGGGTCATTGTGTAGCATAGTACCTTTGCGATGTGACTCGTCCATTCTTGCGTTGGAACACGATTTGGGTTGAGGATATACAAGCGCGATTGTAGCATGGAAAACTTAACGTGAAGTTATATGAAAATATGTTAGGCGAGCTAAACTGGGCATGAACCATAATTTGGAAAAAGGGGTATAAACATGATAACATGCGACGATAAATATGACATGTGAATACTTGAAAACATAACTTGTAATGTAACATGGAAGTTGACATGTAAGTATGCATAAAAACATAAGCTTGGGAATTTACCTATTAAGTTAGGTCTACCCATTGGGAATTTACCTATTAAGTTAGGTCTACCCAATTGCTTGAAAACTTAACTATGAACATGATACTAGACTAAACATGAAAGTGGCCAACTCGAGGTTGGGTTGAGTTTGCAACGTAAAACTACCCGGAACCGACCGGCCTAACTAGTAGTTGCAAACAATAGGACTCAATGTGAGAAGTTGGTCATGTTGTGCTTGAACCCGAGGTTAGACCAAGTTGTGGTGTAAATCTACCTGGACCCGCCCGGCTTAACTAGTAACCACAACAAAGTCTAATGTGAGAGGTTGGGGTGCATTAAATAATTAATGCCACATAATAGGGTTAAGTTAATTTGATTAATGAGACTTAACCAAATATGACATGGACAAATGGGTTAAGTAATTTTATTAGGCTAAAGATACCTAACAAAACATGACAGGGCTGGTTAGGTTAAGTAACTTGATTTGCCTAACGACGACAAGTGGACGGGATTAGGTTAACTAACACTTAATCAATCCAACATGATAACTTGATAAGGTTAAGTAAATTTTCTTAAGTAACACTTAACCCACTAGACAAACCCCAATTCGGAGGATTGGGTAAATGACCATAGTTAACAAGGATAAGAGAAATATGGCTAAGTGGTAAACCTTAGTTAAGGGAAACTAAGTAATAATCCTTAGTCAAGGAGATTTGGACCACTTCTTAGGTAGATTAGTAACCTGATACGTTAGGTCAACGTTTAAGTATGCGTATAGGAGCAGGCTATCTGATTCAGATAAAGGCTCCAACGAACTGGGTGACGAAGCAACGGCTTCGGGGAACGTGAGGATATTCTTGGGATCCCTCCGTGAGCTGCCAGGTCATTATACTAGGCTCACGGGAGGTTGAGGTCTGCGGTAGAAGAACCAAGAATATGCCTTGGTTGCTATGCGAGCGACCTAAAGACTGGGGTGGATAGCAGTGAGTCGACGAATACATAAGGTGCCCGAGATAGCAAGTTCGTCGATCATCTACCATCTTGAGTCAAGCGTATACGTACGGAAAGGCAGGGAACACCCAACAGACCATAATTGCTATCTAATTATGGGTGAGGTAGGCCGTAGGATGTGGGCTGGCCGGAGTGTAGTTCTCATGCAAGATTTTCTCTTGTGTTGCCTTTCACTAGTTGAGGGAGGGGTCTCGTGGGACCATAGCCACGTGTAGAAAAGCAGACCTTAGTATCTGCATCGGCAGATAAATCTAAAGCTCCCGACCGAGTCCTGTATTTCTTGGTTTGCCCTGTGACAGGACTCGGATGGCACGATGTGATACATGTGCATACAATGGTAGAAAAACGATTCACGATGAATGCGTGGGGAAAAAGGGCGCGGTTGAGGGTTAGCGTGATCCCTAGTGGCCTAGGTGGTTTAACCCAAACCGAAATACGAAAGCGTGCAATAGGTAAGCGTAATCCCTAGTGGTGCTAGGTGGCGTAGGTCCTAGTAGTTCAAACGATGATTCATATGGAAGAGCCTAGCTAGAATAAGGGTGACAGTCCAAACGATTCCAAGGATAATACGACATGAGGAAGCCCGTACGAAGTACGGCAAAGGACTGAACCTATATACATGGAAAGAAACATATGACTTGAGTAACCTATATACATGCGATATATTAGGTTGACATGGACCATTACACGACTTTGAGTAAGGGACATTCCTGGTTAACACATAACAAGGCTGGGATACTAGGGCGGAGGGTGTAGAGCAGATATATGTGTTAGAACTAGGAAGAATATACATAATAGATACCGGGGAATGTTAGACGGGGCAGATACCTTGGGATAATGTACGCGATAGAGGTCTAGTGATGTGATACCTTGGCTTATCATAACACCATAGTCGTCATGATACCTCAGTTCACCTTGCCACAGGAGTCAACCGGCTACCCTGGCTTAGTTTATCTATCTTGTAGTTATCCTTATGTTTACTTTCAGTTTATGCATGTCATGTTACCTTTACCTGTTTTTATACTGGAAGTAGATAGGACTTACTCAGTCTTTTTGACTGACCCGTTTTGTTTCGCCTCTTTTCTTCCGTTTCCCCCCCAGGTTACAGGGAGGAAACAATGCTGTTTGGTTCGGACTTCTTCTGTTTGAAGGTCATCATGGATGGCTTGGACTTTCTTGGCTATGGCTACTTTACTGTTTTATTTGGGGAATAATTTATTAAAAAGTCTTTATGCTTCTCTATTATTGCAAGACAGGTTTTGATGTACTCTGATGTAAAAGGCTTTAGACCTTATTTATCCATGTTTATGAAAGTTTGATTTTACTTCCGCTATTTATATATGTTCTGTCCTGTTATATTTCTGTGCATGTTTACCAATAATGCCCCTCTAAAGCTAGTGCATTCCCTTGCGAGTGACCCTAGCGGAGGCGGGGTGTTACAACTGGTGATGGTATACTTCATCATCAGGACCATGTCCGGGTGACTAGAGTGTGACTCTATATCTATCTAATATATTAAAACTTCGAATATACGTTCATGACGCGTATATGCAAAACCTTTATATACTAGATTGTCCAAATTCAAAATAAATAAATAATCAAATACGTTTAAAATGGTTTAAATTTCAAAATAAAATTGTTTTCATTTGAAAAATATACTCTTCACACTCGTTCTAGGATACTACTGATCCTATCTCTAACGAGTCATTCTAATTGGATATTACTAATCCAATATCTGATGAATTCTTTCGTATGGTTCTAATGTGTCTTGTTCTCGAGCTCTGTAAACCAAAGCTCTGATACCAAATGTGACGGCCTGGAATTTCGCTCGATCCGAATCAGTCGTTAAACCAATCTAGACCGTTCGAAACCCCTGATCGTTTTGAGAACAGGACAAATCAGAACGCAGACGGAAGAACATTTCATTGCTATTACAACAATTCCATCAAATACAAGAATATACAGAGTATAATTGAATAAATTACATTCGATAAATATCAGAGATTACGATAAATTACATAGCAGCGGAAAATAATACAAAACACAACTGAAAGTAATACACGGATACAGAGCTTTCCGAGCATCGTTCCAGCTGTAAATCAGGATCCTGTGAATATAAATCTACAAAACCAAAACTACTAGCTGCCCGTGTAGAAAATAGGGGCACCCAGAGTTTAGGTTAAAACAATAAACTCCAGGTCAGTCATGTGACTAGTGTGAGAACTAAAACAGTTATTAAAACTTTATTTTAAAAGAGAGTAATTCAAGGGACCACGCCTTATAACACGGAACGGTTTTTCTCCCAAGAATACCAGTGCATAGAGAAAACAACGAAATGCTTTTTCGAAAAATGAAGCTATTATAAGACCCAGGTCCCATCACACAATGCAACGCAAGCCGGAGGATAGGGTTTTCCCTTATAATAGCCAAACATGCTTGGTACGTTTTAAAAACAAATCATTTGATACTATAATAAGTGTATAGTGTCAAAACAATTTCAATCATAAATATCAATCCTAGGCGGCATGGGTACCATCTATCATGTCGCCATACTAGTTCTACAATTAAAACCGCAATATCACGTATTGGAAATTGGATTCCATCATGAGTCAAGGCAAGGGGAAAGCTCCTCTCCGCTTCGAGACACTCTAGCAAATGCCTCAGGACTACACACTCTGGGTAACCCTGGATGCTTCAGAGCCGGTCCTCTCTTACGTTTGAGGATTGGCAATTCCTGAACACACGTTTCCCGGTCCTTACAGACCTAAAATCGAGGCGCCTCATCCAACAACCACATAGGTGAAAAGTATATAAATGTCAGGGCTGGTAAGTCACTGACACCACCAAAGCTAGAAAGAAACGTCGTGCTCTCCCTGCAGTCCTTATCCCGTTTTTAACTCATACCGAGGTGTGAGGCTCGCGAATTCACGTTATACACAAAGCTATGCCACAAAGGCCGTGCTTTGATCATCAACCACAAGACTTTGCTTTTCAACAGAAGCCTTGATCCATGCAACTCAGCGTGCCACACAGGCAATTCATGCCATGCGACTGATGTCCATCGATATACAACCTCTGAGCTCGTACGTCTCAGAGAAGGGCGTTAAGCAAGAGAATAAATTCTCTGCCGCCAAACAGATGTATATTTAACAGAAATCAATCAACACAGAATAAAATCCAATGTCAGACACACAATCCATTTACAAGTTCGTTCTGGGTCTGAACGAAACCGGAGGCACTTTCCTCGCATATCCATCGATCTCCAAGTACGTCTGGACGACCACTAACTGATTCCCTCATCTTGGGTGTACAGCCCAATCAAGATCATCAGTAATCACCCAAACGATGTGAAGACTTCTGGTCTTCCACCACCGTCTTCATCTTCGACTTATCGTCGAATCGGTTATTCAGAATGGGTGTAAACCCGGCCTTTCCGAACAACCCGCGTATATTAAAAACAAATGTTACACAAACACAACATACGCCTCATTCCAATTCAGTAGCTACTAACCGTAAATCAACAAGAGAACAATTTCCCAAATATTAACCCCGAAGGCCGAAACCATCATCGGATCAATACCCAGGAAACCATTCTTCTTAACTAACCTACAGCTAGTTTCTAAATTTCATATTCTTAGGGAAAGGTTCCCATTAATTTTATCCAAGATAAGTTCTTTAAAATTTATCCTTTAATCTTCCTTTGGATGTCATTTCAAACCAAATTATGGTTTTCCAAACTAGTCGAGATTAGCGAACCACACCGAAGTAATTATTTATTTTATTTCCCAATCCCAACCTATTCATCCCATGAAGCAAAACTGGTAATACTCCATATCTAATACCACGGCGTTATCGGTAAAATTAATTACCATTTCACGTTCAAATCTAATTAAAGATTTAACTATCGCTTGGAGCAAAACTGGTGATACTCCATTCTCGCTCATTTGCCAAATTTGATAATTTAAATTATCAATTCACATTTCAATCTAATTGCAGATTCATTAAAACTCCTTTTACTGGGTTAAAGAACTAATGTCATTTAAAACACAGTTCACGACAAACCCAAATCACCATCTATTTATTATCGGGTTAAAGAACTAGTGTTATTTAAAACACCGTTCACAATAAACCCACAAATCAATTCTATTTAAAACTCGTTTCAAATCCAATTTATTTATTTAAAAATAAATGGGTTTTAATTTTAGTTCAAATCTAGTTCATTTCGATAAAAATCTATTTTTATCTTTTCAAATATGGAGTTTTTCATCCTAATTTTTCCCAAATCATTCCTTATGATTTTACACAAATTATTACTATTTTTAATAATATTATTAAGGCCCGTACAGTCGATTTCCATCAACGGCCATCGAACTGCACTTACAGCGACCTTTTTCAAATTTGATTTGGACGTATCTCCAAATCCAACCGTTAGATTTTAAATTTCTAATATTCGTTAGAAAGCTCTTTTCGATATGAACCCAACGGTTCCGGTTTTAGGAGAATCCGACGGTCGGATCTCCCGTAATGTCCGTTTGAAATAAATGGTCAAAATTCACAAACTGCCGCGGCGCGGCGTGTTCTATTCAGGCCATTATATTATATATATAATATATATTCCGTCGATTTCTATTTAAAACGAATTTTATAAATCGTTTTAAATTCGTTTCAAAAACAATTTCAACTTCCATTTCAATTCAAATTGGTTTTCTATTCAATTCAATTCAAATTGGTTTTCTATTCGATTCAGTTCAAATTGGTTTTCTATTCGATTCAATTCAAATTGGTTTTCTATTCTATTCAATTCAAATTGGTTTTTCTATTCAATTCAATTCAAATTGGTTTTCTATTCGATTCAATTCAAATTGGTTTTCTATTCGATTCAATTCAAATTGGTTTTCTATTCGATTCAATTCAATTCATTTTCTGTTCAATTCAAATCAAATTCGTTTTCTATTCAATTCATTTTCTATTCAATTCAAATCAAATTCGTTTTCTATTCAATTCAAATTATAAAAACGAATATAATCGATATAAATATCGTTCGCGTCAAAATAGCGCATCTCTAATCAACACGGCTTTATATATTTCAATAATTCCGTTATTCTATTCAACAAATGAATATTTATTCTATTCAATACCTGAATCTATATTTTTGTCAACACACAACTAATCTCAACGAATGAGTACTGTCCATATGTGACTATTTTTGTTATTTAATATATTTTATAAAAATTATGGTATCTATCGTTTGATTTAAAATCAGACTCCAACCGTAAATTAGTAAGAGAACGATTCCCTGAATATTAACCCCGAAGGCCGAAACCAACATCAGATCAATATCCAGGAGACCACTCATCTCATCTATTTTCCAGTTGATTTCTTATTTCATATATGATAAAGATGTAAATTTTATTATTAAAATATTTCGTTCAACACATGACTAATCTCAACGGATGAGTACTGTCAACACATGAACCTTTATTTTATAAAGATAAAGATGTAAATTTTATTATTAAAATATTTCGTTCAACACATGACTAATCTCAACGGATGAGTACAGTCAACACATGAACCTTTATTTTATAAAGATAAAGATGTAAATTTTATTATTAAAATATTTCGTTCAACACATGACTAATCTCAACGGATGAGTACAGTCAACACATGAACCTTTATTTTATAATATTCTTTATTTTCTAAATTGGAATGAGGCCCAATCAATTACCATATAAAGTTAATTATACGGATTCCATACAACACATGTATATAATAGCAACGATAAATAGTCAACCATCATCCAAAGTGCAATACACTATATAAGCATCAAATATAGATATCTAACGCTTATAACAGCCTGTCAATCAATCGATCGACATACAATTAAATAATTGGGATTAGTGTACCCAAATATCGTCACAACACCCGTGTGGGGTTTCAAACAATCAAACACAGATTTTATTTGTGCAGTTGAGCGATGTGTAAAATTTATCGACCCAATCAATATCAGTCAAATCAGTGTATATAAACAAATCGGCCGATTTGTTTATAATTATTTATTATTCACATTCACGTTAAAAATTATATTTTTTTAACGATAATTAATTTATTCCAACACATTAATTTATATTATCGATTTCACATCAACAACACAAACAAATTTCACAACTCATCAATCTAACAAACAAGCCATCCATGGTCTGTGGATGACGGGTGTCGGGTGCTACTAAACACCGTCTGCATCCTAGTATATATATATAACTAGAATAAGAAGTTTAGAGTGAGGAGTTCTCACCAAAAGCTATCCCAACTTCACGACACTTCTATTGTAGAAATCTTCGTCGTTTTCGCCTTTCGTCACTTTCGCTGCCCGTAGCCACTACATATATAAAATCACATTTTTACTTTGTTATTCAATATATAAAAATCGAATTTTTACTTTGCTATTCAATATATAAAAATCGAATTTTTACTTCGCTATTCAATATATAAAAATCGAATTTTTACTTTGCTATTCAATATATAAAAATCGAATTTTTACTTCACTATTCAATATATAAAAATCGAATTTTTACTTCACTATTCAATATATAAAAATCGAATTTTTACTTCACTATTCAATATATAAAAATCGAATTTTTACTTTGCTATTCAATATATAAAAATCGAATTTTTACTTTGCTATTCAATATATAAAAATCGAATTTTTACTTTGCTATTCAATATATAAAAATCGAATTTTTACTTCACTATTCAATATATAAAAATCGAATTTTTACTTTGCTATTCAATATATAAAAATCCTATTTTCACTCCGCTACTATATATATAAAGACTTCGCCTTTTCACATATAAAGATTCAATTTTTATTTCACTACATATATAAAGGTGATATTTTTACTATCTTACCTATATAAAAATTATATTTTTATATTTCTACAATATAAAAGATTATATTTTTATTATCTATATAATATGAAAATTACATTTTCTACCTTTACATACGATAAAAATTATATTTTTATACTTCACTTATGCTAAAAATCATATTTTTAACTTTCCTATATTATATAAAAATTATATCTTTACTCTTCTACTATAATAAAAATTATATTTTTAATCTTCTACTATATTAAAAATTATATTTTTATTATCTCTACTTTATAAAAATCATATTTTTATTCTCTACATCAATGAAAATCCTATTTTTAAAATCCCCTTCATTCTATTTTTCAAAATGTAACTTTTTATTAGCCATAAAAATCGAATCTTTATTAAATAAAATCTTACATTGATCGGAGGAAGGCTTGGCGGCAGGGGAGGAGCTTCATCGTCGGAGGCGGGGTTTGCTGGTGGCCGGGGTTTGCTGGTGGCCGGGGTTCGATGCTTCAGGCGGCGGTTGCGATCCGGTGGCGCCCAGGTGGTGGTTTGGGGGCGTTCTAGGGTTTAAAGGAGGGAAGTGGGAGGGGGATAGGAGGCGGAAAAGGGGGGGTGGGGTATCGGTTGCGGTGGCGATTTGGTCGGGGTGGGGGGGTCGGATTCGAGCGACAGAGGAGGGAGTCGGGGAAGAAGGAGGAGGTGGGGAAAGAAGAAGAGGGGGGGGGGGCTGCGCCTTCTCCCTCTTTTTTTTATTTGGATTTCTGTTTTGAAGAAAACGGGGGGGGGGGGGGGGGGCAGAGGAATATAGAGAGGAGAGAGGGAGAGTTTAATTTATTTAATTATTTTATTTGCAAAAAGTTGACTTTTACATACGACCTCTAGACGAGGCCCACCGCCTGTCGTCCATAGCGTTTTACCCCCATTCCGAACACAATGGGATATGTATCTTTCGCTGATTCGACTGTTTCGATCAGTTTTCGTCAAAATCAACATATAACTCTATATATTGAATTTAAACGCGCATTTCAATTTACCGGGGTCACATACTAACTAGAAAAATTCCAGAAAAATATTTTCTAGCTTTGTGTTGATGATACGGTCCTAACAAAACTAGTTTCGTCGAATTCCGAGACCGTTGGAAAAATGGCCATTTTCCAGTCGATTAAAATCAACTGAAACTGGTCAAACGCGTTTTCCTTTGCCACGCTCACATATTGATTCGAAAAATTATGAAATTTGAAACCTAGCAATAATTTGACATCACGGACCCAACAAAATTGGTTTCGTCGAAATCCGAGGTCGTTTGCAAAATTCCTATTTTTAAGGGCCTGAATTCCATAGCGACTATTCAGAATTTTCAACTGGACATATCTTTTGATCCCCGCTATGAAATCTTGATTTTTCGGATTCGTTGGAAAGATATTCTCAAATAGATCCTATTATTTTTGGTTTCACTAAAATCCGGATTGTTTTGCACCCGGTACATTCAATTGAAGTTTGAAATCGAATTATCGAACTACCGCGCCATTTTCAATTCTATTTATAATTATATATAAATATTTATATTCTAACGACGACGCGTATAAATATATACGTTTGAATTATATTCAAAATAAATTTATCGTCGATATTATTTAAAATAATTCTTTTTAAATATTCAAAATTCATTAAAATTGCCAAAATAAAAATTTTAAACTGGCCCAGATTTTCCGGGTTATTACACCATGCATCCATATCCTTATCCTAGCACGTTGAATTCTAACAACAATAGTACACGTTATAATGGTGTAAGGTGACACGACATCAATGGGTCATACAGACGAAGATTTCAAGATGGGTCGTCTTCATACTCTCTTCCGTCTCCCACCTGCAATCGTCATCACCCTCACTCCATTGTACCTTGACTAGCTTAACCGTCTTCCTCCTAAGCTATTTCGTGTCATTCCAAACAACGCGAAGCGACTTTTGGGGTTTCGTAACTACGGTCTCGACTTCTAGGTCTTTGTACTGTTCTGGAGATACCATTACATTCGAATCATGCACACACTTCCGTAGAAATGATATGTGGAAAACATTATGTACACTCGACATCTTCTCAGGTAACTCCAACCTAAATGCAAGCTTTCCAATCTGCTTGACTATCGAAAACGGGCCAACAAACCTTGGAACTAACTTTCCTTTGCTTCCAAACCGAACAACATGCTTCAACGGTGAAATCTTCACGAAAACCATATCACCCACGTCGAATTCCAAATTTTTTCGATGCTTATTGGTGCAACTCTTCTGATGATCTTGGGCTACCTTCATTCATTGTCGAATGGTCACCATACAACGCCTGGTATGGTGCCATCCCAGTGCTTGACTGGTAGCTATTGTTATAAGCAAACTCAACTAGATGTATATGGTCTTCCCATAATCCCCCAAAATCTAATACACAAGCCCTTCAGAGATCTTCCAAAACTCGGTTAACCCTTTCGGTTTGACTATCAGTCTGAGTATGATAGGCCGTACTCAAACACAATTCAATTCCTAAAGTCTCATGCAAACTCTTCCAAAACCCACTCGTGAACAATGGATCTCGGTCACTTATCTTAGGGATACCATGGAATCGAACTATCCATTTAATATAAAGCTCAACCAACTTCGATGTTGTCCTAGTCGACTTGACAGGAATAAACCTTGCACTTTTGGTCAAACGTTCCACGATGACCCAAATTCCTTTGTTTCCTGCCCTGGTTCTAGGTAGTCCATCGATAAAATCCATCGATATTTTCTCCCGCTTCCATATAGGAACTTCCAATGGGTGAAGCAATCCACTCGGCTTCTTCTGTTCAGCTTTCACCAACTGACAGTTCACACACTTGGAAATGAACTTTCCAATACTCCTTTTCATCCATTCCCAGTAGTAGGCTCGCTTCATGTCCTGATACATCTGATTACCGCTAGGATGAGTTGTCAACTTCGAGTGATAACATTCCCTTAAAACCTCATATCTCGATCCGTCGATATCAGGAACAACCAGTCGTCCTTTCTTTCGAAGCCAACCCTCTCGATCGACCTCGAACTCTTTATCCTCTAGTTCCAATTTCTGGATAATCTCGGCAAGCTTTACATCCCACTTCTGGCATTCGCCAATCCTTTCGATGAGAGTAGGTCTTACTGATAAGCTTGCCAACATTTCAGGTTCCAACTCACACCGAGGTCTGAAATCAAATCCTGCCAAGTACTTGAGGCTCTTCCATTCAACAAACATCGCTCCCAAACTTGCGTGTCTTCGGTTCAACGCATCCGCCACTGCGTAACCACTATTGCTGGTGAAGATTCAAATCCTTTTGGGAGAAAAGATACTTCAACGACTTGTGATTCGTAAACAACTCGAATTAGACTCGCAACAGGTAATGTCTACACATCTTCAGAGAAAACACGATCGCTGCCAACTCCAAATCATGAGTTGGATAATCCTTTCATGTGGCTTCAGCTGTCGACTCGCATAGGCCATAACCTTATCCATCTGCATCAGTACTGCTCCAAGTCCAGTGCCACATGCATCGGTGTATACCACCATCTGTTCATTCCCACTTGGAATCGTCAAAACAGGAGCACTCATCAGTCTCTCTTCCAAGATTCTGAAAGCTTACTCACACTTTATATACTATATGAACACTTGATTCTTCTTCGACAATCCTGTTCATGGTGCAGTTATCTTGGAGAAATCCTTTACAAAACGACGATAATAACCGGCCAATCCAAGGAAACTCCGAACATCTGTCGCGTTCTGAGGTCTATCATAGTCCTGGATTACTGCCACTTTAGTGGGGTCAACCGCTATTCCATTTCCAGAAACAACATGGCCTAAGAACCTCACTTCGCTCTGCCAGAAGTAACACTTTGAAAACATAGCTCTTAGGTGATGCTTTCACAAGAATTCCAAAACAACTCGCAAGTGCGCCTTATGCTCTTCCTCATTCCGAGAGAAAACCAAAATTTCATCCACGAACACAAGCACAAACTTGTTCAATTGATCTATGAAAACCCTATTCATAAGATCCACAAAATACGCTGGAGCGTCAAATGGCATCACCAACCATTTGATAAACCCGGATGGTGTCCTAAAAACAGTCTTCATCACACTATCCTTTACCACCCTCAACTGTTGGAATCTTGTTGCCAAATTCATCTGAGAAAACACCTTGGCTTTGTGAAGCTGATCGAACAAGTCGTCGATCCTCGGCAATAGATACTTGTTCTTTTTGGTTACCATGTCCAGCTCATGATAGTCCACACACAATCACAACGAGCCATCTGCCTTGGTTGCAAACACAACTGGTGCACCCCATTCGGATACACTTCTCCGAACGAATCCTTCTCCCAAAAGATCGCGTAGTTGTACCTCTAACTCTCGTTGTTCCTTAGGTGTTATCCGCCTAAGAGGCATGATGATAGGTCTAGCACCCTCGAGCAAATCGATTCTGAACTCAATCTCGTGATGCGGCGACAACCCTTTGACCTCGTTAAAGACATCCTCAAACTCACTTGTGACCGGCACCAATGACAAGTCTTCCCGTGGAATCACAAGCAAATACAAATAGTTCATGAGACACCATCTTCGGGCTTACACCGAATCACAACCATTCGCCCTTCCACATTCTCGGTTGTCACCTCCAGCTTCTCGCAATCCACTTTTGCCGCATGCCTCTTAAGCCAGTCCATACCCAAGATAAGTCCAAACCCAGCGAAGTTCAAAACGAAGCAATCACACACAAAGGAGCAACCATGACTCGATAACACTAGACCCCGACAAATCATACACAAATTGGATGAACCCCCAACTAGATTAGTCACAACAAAAGGTCTATCACAAATCTCGGGTTCCAAACCTAAGCGACACACAAGCTCAATGCAAATGAATGAATGAAATGCTCCAGTATCAAACAATACACGTAATGAAACACATCTAACGGAAAGAATACCTTGAACGACGACACTCTTCCCTTTCTTCTCCATCGTATTAGCTCTTGAAGATGATGACATAGCTTCTAAAGCATAGGCCTTCACAACCTGTTTACCCTTCGCTGGTTGTGGACAATCCTTCTTATCATGCCCAAACTTTCCACACTTAAAACACTTCTTTTCGACTTTTGGATTTTTACAATCTTTGGAAAACGACCCTTCTACCAGCAGTTAAAGCAAGTCACTTTGCTCTTCTGCTTTTTCTATCCATCTTTTCCTTTTTTCTATTACTGCTTCCTCTTTTTGTTATTACCACTCTGTTGTGGTTTCGGTTCTTCGTTAGCTGCAACAACAGTCTCTTCCTTGGGAAATGAACTTTCATGCCTCAAATCCTTTTCAATAATCTTCTCGTAAGTATCATCCAAGTGATTAACAAGCTGATTCCTAAGGTACTTGTCCAAGCCCATGACAAACTTCTCGTTCTTATGATAAGGAGTATCGACATATGAACGAGCATACTTTGACAAAGCATCGAAGTCAGAAACATATTCAAGCACTAGTCGACCATTCTGCTTAAGCTCAACAAACATATTCAGTTTCCTCACTACCAGCTTGTCCCGATGGTCGACGGCTCATTCTAAATCTGTAATATTTAATGATTAGTCCATGCAAGAGAAAAACTGCAAATGGAGTTCAAACGCTTTATACTATACACCATATATAGTATACATCCATCATAAATCTACAAATACCTCTCTCATATGTAATTAAGTCCTTGAACTTTGGCTAAAATCGATAACCAGAGCTCTAATACCAAATGTGACGACTTCCCGTAACTCCTCCACCTATTAAGAGAAACAATGCACTGAAAGATGTGCTAGACAGCTATGGACAATCATCGGGGTATGATAACACATGCGGAACCTATCGTATAACTCACAACGCAAGGATAAAATATAATAGAACATATACAACAGACAATAATAGTAAAGCAGAATTGAGTAGAATCTTAAACCCTTTCATAACACCTTGAAATATCCATTACAACTTTGGATAATACTATAAGAGTTTGTACAATGAGCCTCACTACAACACTCAGAGAAAAACATGACACAGCGGAAACAAAAATACTAGATAGTAGAAAATAATACGCCAGCCTCCTGCTCATCATTGCACATCAGCATCATACTCATCAAGATTTATCATTTGTCACATGCTACTCAGTCTGCCCATCCACAATTGGATGAACAACCCAAGGTAATAAGAGGAAACATAAAATCTTGAGTCAGACAAGTTTTAATGTGCGATAGAATAGTTATCCCCCATCATCAACAAAGTATATGAGAATAGGCAGATTAATCGACTGATCTACTGAAACACCAGAGAAGAACCCGAACTCGTCTTCCCCACATCTGACAGTGATAGCCTTTACAACAAGCATTTAGAAACTATAGTACATTTATGGCAATCAGTTATCAAGCGTAGACCATCCTAATCGATATCGACATCTCCCAAGAACAAGCGCCAAAGGCCTAAACCAACATCAGACAAGCACCCAAGAGACATCTCCTTCGACGTCGAACAATCTACACAAAATGATACAAGCAAAGAAATCATCATACATGACTCTGGCTATCACCGCCAATCCTGCTTTGAAACCGTCGTTAGTCGTATGACTAGCTCAACACCTTATCGTCTGTAAAGGGCTGATGTTAAACCCCGGTTCTAGCAAAACTCCATACGCCATACGACGAAACGTATCTAGGCACGTCGAGCTGCCCAGGGTACTTGACCAGTCGCTTCTAGTCTTTTAGGCATTCCTATTATACCTCTGCTTTGAGTCCGCTAAAACTTACAATAATGATAATTTCTCAGCCTCCGATATTTCTAGCCATCCCACCTGATGATTGTTCATAAGGTGATGCCCCTTCTTGAGCAACCATTATCCACGAACTCACTACCATGAGTCGTCTTCATATTCGTTGTATTACGACAATCAACGAGCACATTGCAACACTTTGAACATTCCCCCTTGAATTCACTTCGAAGTCACATTCATCACCGAACCAAAATAACATCAATATTTAGTCTATCACAATTTGGTCATTTTCCCTAGGTCGTTCCATGAACTAATGACCCGACCCTGTCGAACGATCCATCTCCCCCAATGACCTGACTAGGTCATTCCTTACCCAACAACCCATCAGCATTCACCAGATCGCCAATGACCTGAATCTCCTCCAACGACCTGACTCCCCGAAGCACCAACGACCCATCGATGTTCGCACACATTTACACCGACCCGAATGGCTCAGGCTACCAACGGCCCATGTTTCTTGAAGCCGAACGACCCATCTGGTTCCAAACGACCTATTGGAGCCACGAATGAATCGACTTGACCCGCCTCTTTGGAGTTCCCAGCGATCTGAGTCAACTAAGCTTGCACGACCCGACCTATGCACCAACGACCTGAGCTTCATTTCTTAGAGCACAAGCTAGACGAGCTGAACTTCATGCCATGTCATAAAGACCTAAGAAAAAACGACCCGACTCTAGATCTGACCAAAATAGCTCCAATCTTGATCAAATCTCCACCAAACGACGAAGTCGATGCAAACAGCTCATCTAAATCATCCAATTCAACAATCAACACTTTATGAAATCATCAACAACACCAAAATGACAATTATTCGTCAATAATCATATAAAATTCACTAAATCATGATAAATCAATCCATAAACTAAAACAATGGATCTAATTTGCATAAACATATGGATTAACATATGAATTACGCGTTTTAAGTTGCTAGATTAGATCCTATGATGATTCAAATAAAAATATACTAACCATGATGTAGATCTTGGTGAAAACAACTTAAAATGATGAAAATATGATCGAACAACCCATATACTTGATTGAATCCGTATGAGAGAAGTTTATCACTCACCTAATCTTCGAATTAACTTGAAATCACTAAACTCTCAATCCGAACAGCGAAGAATCAACCTCAATCTCCACAATTTGATGCGATCTCTCTTCACTTGATGTAGATCTAACTTTGTTTGATGTTAATCTTCAATCTTCACATGTAGGCATAGAATTTAAATAGTGGAAAGGTGTATTTGATTGAGCAAGGAGGATCACGAGCTCAACCAAATGCGAGAATAAAGAAACCAAATCAGCCCATCAACAGCTTACAAAATCTGAACAGAAAATGTGCTGCAATAAATAGTGATTCCTCTCAAACCGCTGAACCAAATCTTTAATGTGACCACTCTACGGAATTGAAAACATCATATTTTTTCCAATGAAATCAATATCCGCACCTGATTCGACACCAATCAAAAGTTATGCCATACTTCCAAAATAAAATAACTTAAATATAGTTGTTCCTTATTAATTTGGATAAATAAACAAATAAGTAATTTATTAATGAATAAATCAATCTTGGTTTTAAAACGGAAAGTAATTGGTACTTTCCCTTATTCGATATAATCGAATTTCAACTTACAATTCTCTTTCGAATAATCTCTATTCGATAACTCCCCTTTCGAATAATTATATTTAATTATCTCTCTTCGAATAACTATATTCGATAATCTCTCTTTCGAATAAACTATATTCGATAACTCTTCCTTTCGGATAGCTTATATTCGATTAACTCTCTTCTTCGAACAACTTATATTCGATAATCGCTCTCGAATAACTTATATTCGATAATCTCTCTCGTATAACTTATATTCGATAAATCCTCTTCCGAATAACTTATATTCGATTAACCCTCTTCCGAATAACTTATATTCGATTAATTCTCTTTTGAATAACTTACATTCGATTAATCAAATATCGGTTTCCAACCGAATACTAATTATCTTGTTAAATCTTGATTTATTCAATATATAATTTCTTCAAATAATTTATTTTTAAAACATCTGGCTTAGTTGAATTCTAATTACAAATCCTTACGGATTCTATTTGATCCTTTTTACATTTCGAATATCGAAATGGATTTCATCGTTCCTTTTAAAAACAACATCAAATTTTCCATTTTCCAAATTCACTATTGAATTTGCAATCTCAATTATCCACTGATAATTATATTATAGTTCATTTATAAACATTGTTTATAAATCACAACACTTGTTTTCATTATCCAACAAGTTATCTATCTCTAACCATTTGAAATTCCATTTCTATTTAATTTTTATTTCAAAAATCCACTTTCCTTTATAAATGTGTTTATTCGCAAAATATTTGCTTATGTCCATCATTCACACCAAATGTGAAAAATATTCCTTTTATACAATCTCTTTAGTTTGATTTCATATTTCAAAACAATACCCAATTTTCCAACTTCTATTTATACTTTTATTTATAGAATTATTCATACGAAATCTCCTTTTTTTTATTTCTAACACTTAAATCTCATTTATACTTCCCTTTATAAATGTTGAGTTCACATTCTATTTAAAATATCAGTGTTAAAAACTGATCTATACTTCTCTATAGAAGTTCAGACTTATGTATTCCATTTATCAAAAGATAAATATTCTTTTTAATTTATAAACATCGTTTATAAATTTATTTGCTCAATTTATCTGTTAAAACAGATTTCTGTTTAAAATCTACTTTGTAACCATCTCCTCGTTGTTCTTTTATATCTTCTCAATTCTCTTTTATAATTCTATTTATTTCCCCAAATAATTTCTTTTATAATTCAATATGATTTTCGAAATATTTCCTTTCAATTCTATTTGTTTTCCTAAATAATATATTTACTCCATAAAGTTCTTTATTTACATGTTATTACTTTCATTTAGTATTTTAACCAAATCGGTCTTTCAAACTTCCATATAACCGTTGTTAACTTCATACAGAAGTCTTTTATTTAATTTTCAAATATCTCTTTTTAATAAGTCCATTTAATTTTATAAAATTCCAAAATCCAATATTCACTTCATAAATTTCTTTTTATAAAATACTTTGATTTTGTACGAATATTTTTATTTCAATATACACTTTGAAAATTTCCTTTTTATATAAAATCCTTTGATTTTATATAAATATTTTATTACAAATTATAGTTTGAAATTTCCCTTTTCACACTCCAGTATTTCCTTTGGTATTTAAAAGTACCAAATAACAATAATCAAACACACATAATCAACAACATATTATAAATCACATCATATATCATAATATATGAAAAACGGTAAAATAAATGTTGAGGAATCCAGTTGGATCCCTCCGACCTGTTTCCCTGCATCCACAAATGTTAATCAACATAAATAACACGAATATGAATTATTCGTAATAAACAGAATCAATATTCGATTAACGATTTATAAATATCGTTATCTATATTTTCAACCAATTAACTAGCAGTTCAACCAAATAGCCAACACCCAACAAACAACCATCATTTATAAATTCTAAAAATATTTAAAAAAAATATAAATTGAGGAGAGTTAGCGAGATTTACTCACCTTGGTCGGTTTATCGTTAAATAACGATATACGTTCAATGGTACCATTCAGGCATTTTATTTCACCATAAATTGAGACGAGCTCCAAACCACTCCCAGTCAGTTCCATGGTGTAGCCACCGTCCATACGATCCCAACGGATCTTGTTTCGCGTAATTCTGATAACCGATGTGAAAGTTATTAACATTACAAGAGCTTATATAGTTTAAATGTCACTAATTACTAAGCAAATTAATTAATCGGTATAATCCCCTCATTATCTTAATAGTGCCACGTCAGTAATATCTCTCTTATGTAAATCACGACTTCTTCTTCCTGATTCTCACTGGCGAGTTCTTTCATGGCCATTACGGCCTCTTCACGAAGCCAAATCACCCTCCACAACCACTTATAAATCCCACTGAAACCACCATCGTGTTGCCCTCCAAACTCTCTACCTCATCATCTCCACTTTGACGAACTCGATCGACCATACACTGGCGCAACTCCTGTACAGGTATCAACCCGTTTCAGCGTCGAACCCTCCCAAAATTCACCAATACCTGCGGAATTACCTCACAAGCTCAAATACAATGTCGAATCCAAGCACTGAAGCCTCAATCCTCCCAAACTTCGAACCCTAGCATGCGCTGGGAAAAACCAGCAAACCAGAATTGGCATCGCTGCCATTCAAATGGGTATATATTGGAAGAGAATCTCATAAGGATTCAAAATATCTATATAAAATGATTTACAGATTTTTCTATGGTTTCTTGTGATTTTTCCAAGTGAACGATTTTGTTGTGGAGGAGAAATGCTGGCGGCCGATAGTTTTGACCAGGGACTGAAGTGTATTAGGATTGGGGGGTGAATGTGTATTTATAGAGTAGAGATAATAATTTTTTATTCGAGTTTTATATTTATTTTTATTGTATCGCTGTTTCCATTCGTACTACAAAAATCCCTGTGATCACATACAATACCCATAAATCACGGAAATGGACAAGCAGCTACAGTTTGACCTTACAGACCCAACGAAACTGGTTTCGTTGAATTCCGACTCCGTTTGCTCACACAGCGTATTTTTAACCGTCAAAATACTGACTGTTTTTCACATAAAAACCCCATACGACCACATACTGACCCCAAAAATCACAAAAATTGAAATCTAACAATAATTTAATATTGCAGATCCAAAAAATTAGTTTCGTCGAAAAAAGAGATTGTTTGTAAAACTGGCTATTTTTAAAGCTCAAAATAACCCATTTAAATATATAAATATATTTAGAAACACTTAAATTAAATATTTATAAATAAATATTATCGTATATATTCACAATAGAATACCATACAGCTCTAGAATATTCCTATATGAATTTCTAACCCGATATTTCAAATCCTGATTAAATCGATATTCGATTTATAAATGAAATTCCTTTTAAATATCGTTATAAATTATAAAGAAATTCCATAGCGACTTTTCTAAAATTTGATTTGAACATAAATCAAAATCTACACAATGAATTCCCGATTTTTCTTTTTCATTAGAAAAATATACTTCACCAGCTCCGAGCGTTTCTTGTTTCACAGAAATCCGATTTAAAACGGACCCTGTATATTCAGTTGAAGTTCGAATCGCCAAATAGCGATCCGCCGCGCCATTTCGAGCTCGATTATAATTATATTATAATTATACGTTCAGACTTCGTTTATGTAATATATTCATGAATATAATTCAACTCTAAACTGAATTATATATTATAAATAATCCAATTCACACAATATTGTGAATTCAGCTATTTCTGATTATTTCAGAAATAAAATATATTATTCTATTATTTATTTTAATTAAATTTAAATATTATTTAATTCCAGTTATCGATATTGCCAAATCGATGTTTAGTAATTAAATAAATTAGTTATTAACCCGACAAAATACGGGACGTTACATTCTTCCCCCCTTAAAATAATTTCATCCTCGAAATTGCTAAGGTAGAAAACAAGCCCTATTACTAGGTTAAAAATTATTTCTTTACTTCAGTTTCAACTGAACCAATTAATTTCAATAAAAATATTAATTCATTTCTGTTAGCGAAAATTTTCAAAAATTCTGAAAATTTTCTAACACCCGAAATTTTCGAAAAATTTCGCCAGCACCTCCTTTGTACCGGTCAATAGTTCAAACCCCAACTCGCCTCTCTAGGCCCTTTCCTTTCAAAAAGAAAATCAAAGAGCAAAGCGACTTGCCGATTCGGCGCATAAAACCTCATATGGAAATTTAAACATGTACCTTTTTGTCGGGCATGTCATTATATTCTTGCACTTGCTTCTACTCAATACCTGCTGATCATATATCCATCTATACCAATCGATTTCCAATCGATTTCAATCAATCAAACCTCATACAATTATTCGCTTATATCCAAACCTCATCTCATTTCAACTCAAGTTCCATTTTTCTTAACTCGTCAATCCTATATACTTAACCAAATTAAGTTTCATTCCCACATTCCATTAACTAATTAATTTCTATAATCACTTATCTTCATCCCAAAATCAAAATTCTGATTTTTATCTCAAAAATCAATCCATTTACTCAACCGAGTCCAATTATATACAAAATTCCAATCTTACTCGATTTCTATATTTCAATTCAATTTCCACTTAGCTGGCTTTAATTTCAATTTTAATTTGCTTTCCCAAATTACTTTAAATTTTGTTTTTATTCAAACATTCTTTTCCTGGAAGTTTTAAATAACTTTGCTTTTCACAAAATCAAATATTCCTTTTTGGATTTCAACCAACTTGCTTTCCTCAAACAATTTAAAACAATTTCTTTTGTAGTAATCCGTCACTTACAACTTGAAAATGAACACTGATGATGTGGCCAGCATCATCAGAGTTATTTCCCAGCGATCGAAGTGAGTTCAATACTATATCACTTATCAAACCATATTTAAACATTTACATTTTGAAATTTGTTTCAAAATACCAAACACAATGCTCGTAAAAAAATTTAAATTCTCCCAGGAATTTAAAATTCTCATATATTTAATCCAATTCCATTTACAACCACTTTCACATTTCCAGAGTTTTTAATTCCAAATTCTGATTTAAATTGATATTTAATTCATCTGATTCCATATATTACATTTATATGAACTCTGATTGGTTCTTTACGTCACCACTTAATTTATAATCTCATTCGATTATAATAACAACCAACACATCCAATATTCTATAATATTTCCAATATTAATCATTCTTTTATATCAAAATATAATTTGGGTAAAATTATTTCATTTACCCTCTTTTCAAAACATACTGTGTCGGTTTATCATATTCAAGCGTTTAGAAACTCCTATCGATACAGTGGATCAAACTGATTGACCGGAACTTATAAACAACTCAACCAATAAATCTCCACAATATAAAACAATTTTTTATAAAATCTACAAATACGTTCACTCGTGTATATATATTCTCAACTCAATCTAGGGCATTACTAACCCCATCTCTACTGAGTCACGCCACAGAGCCAAGGTAATCACTTAACCTTCAGCTCTGATACCACTGTAACGAACGGGGATTTTCGACTTCGAAAATCAACATAAAACTACCATGCTGACTACTCTACATCGGAAATACATGATCATTAATAGAAAGAAGTTAGAGGCTGAGAATAGATAAGATAGAAAATTAGAATAGAAGAAGAAGATCACCACAGAAAAAAATCAGAGTAATACGAATCTCAGAGCAGAACGAATAAAATATAATATATATAGCATAACTTTGCAACAAAACAGTATATATATATATAGAATAACATTATCAGAGTACAACACTTACACACAGCGGAAATAACAATAGCTATATAATCCTGAAGCCTCCTGCTTCAAGCACCTCCAAGTATATTTGTAAAGACCTGAACTACTTGACTGCTCGTACAAATTTGGGCACCCAAGAGTTTAGGGGAAAAAAAAACAAAATAAACTCTGGGTCAGTCATGGGACTGGTGTGAGTAAACTCAAATCATTTGGTTTAACTTTTCAAAATCCTTTTCAAAAGAAAAGGTAATCATAAGACCGATTCACACATAAACACGGACGGATTTTACCTTACGATAACCCAAAACACTTTCAAAATCAATACTTTTATGATATTATAATAGTGTCTAATCACAAGTAATTAACAATCTAGCAGAACGCTTGCATCTCACGTGTGACGATCCCAAAATCCGAGGGGCGGTATTAAGGATAATCATTGGAATATAACACATTAATCATCATAGCAGAGAATAGATAAAAGCAAAAACAATAAATAGAATAATTTTACATGGATATGACAGCGGAATCACAACATGTAATAATATCAGAATAGCATAGCGTAGGATATAACTTAGTAAATAAAAGGGAAGTGATCAGTCATCATTGCCAGAGGCGGAATATATACATGCAGTGAGACATAATAAGGGTATCAGTCTACATCGCCGAAGGCGGTACATATACATACAATAAGAAGTACTGAAAGTAAAGCAGTCTGCATCGCCAGTGGCGTAATCATAATATAAGTACAATAATGGCGGAAAATGTCAAAGTCGTCTCTGTGAAATCAGCCTCGCCATGAGCCAAAAATGCACTCTATACAATAGTGCAGAGCCAAAAACAACCTGTCACCTGTGAACTAGGCTGCCCGTGTGAAAATAAGGGCACCCGCGTTTGCAAAGTGAAACAAACAACGAGTAAGTCATGGGGACTGGTATGAGGAATCTATTTAACAATTAAACAACAGTAATAAGCAAATCATAGGACCACGCCACTTTCGCGGAACGGGTTTACTCCAGTGATTGCTAGTGCATTTAAAACAAAGTAAATTCTTTTAAAACAACGCAATGCTTTTTGGAAGAATGAAGCCATTATAAGACTCAAGTCCCATCATACAATGCAACGCAAGCCGGAGGATAGAGTTTTACCTTATAATAGCCAAATATGCTTGATACGTATAAAGCAAAATCATTTGATATTATTACTAGTGCATATATGTTTCAAAAACGAATAGCATCATAAATATCAATCATAGACGGCATAAGTGCCCCATACCACTATGTCGCCATACTAGTTCTACAATCGAGTCCGTTATTTCATATTGGAAATTGGATTTCCGTCATGAGTCGAGGCAAGGGGCAAGCTCCTCTCCGCTTCAAGACATTGTAGCAAACGTCTCAGGACTACACACTCTGGGCAACCCTGGATCGGCTGGGCCGGTCCTCTCTTACGTTTGAGGATTATTTATTCCTGAACACACGTTTCCCGGTCCTTGCAGACCTATAATCGAGGCGCCTCGCATTCCAACAACCACATAGGTGAAAAATAGATATAAATGTCAGGGCTGGTAAGTCACTGACACCACCATAGCTAGAAAGAAACGTCGTGCTCTCCCAGCGGTCCGTATCCCGTTTTTAACTCATATCGAGGTGTGAGGCTCGCGAATCTACGAAATACACAAAGCCAGGCCACGTAGACCTTGCTTTGATCATCATCCACAAGACTTTGCTTTGCAACAGAAGCCTTGATCACAACATCTTGGCATGCCACATAGGCAGTCCACTCCATACGATTGATTCCCATCGATATATAACCCCTGAGCTCGTACGTCTCAGAGAAGGGCGTTAAGCAAAAGAATAAATTCTCCGCCGCCAAACAGATATATATTTAACAGAGATCAATCAGTATAGAACAAAATCCAATGTCAGACACACAGTCCATTTACAAGTCCGTTCCGGGTCTGAACGAAACCGGAGGCGTCAATTCCTCGCATATCCGTACAATCAACACATACGTTCAGACGGCTACTACTTCCGTCCCCTTCCGGTAGCTACTCTGGTCAGGAACCTCAGTAGCGCCCATCCAACCGATACGAAGATCGTCGGTCTTGAATCGTGTTTGCATTTTCCAATTCGAATCGCTCGATAAATTATTTGAAATGAGGGTTAGCTCGGCCTTTTCAAATAATTCACATCATTAGAATTTAAATCGATTCTTTCTATGGTTATATTATTCGACATCCATCTTTCAGTTCTTTAGTGTTATTTTCGTGTCAAACACATACAACCATCAAATATCAAACAATTCAAGCCCAGTTGGTTTATTTGCAATCTATGTTGCTTATAATATTTTATAACGATTCTTCGCCATTTTAATTTATTTAAAAATGGCCATATTTAATTAAACGACGTTTCAGGTCGTGCCGTGGCACTGGCGTTGTTTTTCCCCTAATTTGTTTTACACATATCGGAAAATCTAACCGTTGGATTTCTACGAAGTCTATATCAGTGGGAAGATATTCCCAAAGCGGACCCAACGGTTCCAGTTTCGTGAGAATCGGACGGTCGGATCTCCCACACTAGTCGTTTGAAGTTACGGTTTCAAAATTCGAACTGCAGCGTCGTTGTTCGATTAAATTTAATTATATTTATATTTATACATAAATATAAACGATTCTAGTGCTGTTTTTCTTTAGATTTGAATTAAGCTTTCCGGACAATCCAACCGTTGGATTTTTGCAAGGTTGGTGCCGTTGGGAAGATATTTCCAAGGCGAACCCAGCGGTTGTGGTTTCGGGAAAATCCGATGGTCGGATTTCTCGTACTAATCGTTTCAAATTACGATTCCAAAACTCGAACTGCACGGCTTCGATTCCTTTTAATTATATTTATATTTATATATATATAAATATAGTTCATTCTATAATTCCAACTATGGTTCATCCCATATTTTCAACTTCGCTTTCACTTCAAATATTTCACTAACGCCTTGATATTTCGAAAAATTTCGCCATAACCTCCTTTGTACGGGGAGGGGTTTGGAAATTTATTGGGTCGTGTTAGGTACCCAATAAATCCTAAAAAGCATCCACATATTTATAGTGATATATTCTGGTGTTTACGGGGGAGCATGTATAGATAATCACTCCAGAGAATAAATTCTCGTCACCCCGTTTCCGTGTGGAAATAAATTGTCCATGTGCCGTATCTAATAACTAGAGCGACGTGATTATTGTCAACTCCAGACCCGTGTGGGTTTTTTATTAATATGGCAATTTATCATTATATTTACTATAGTCCATAACAGTCATCAGTTCAACCTGTAGTAAATAGTCATCGCCATACAAGCCTCTCGCTCGTATGGTAAATCTTCCACCTCGTCACACAAGCTCCAATTGCTTATGTGGAATATGATGAAGTATGCCTATCGTCAAGAAGTATGCCATGTAGTGTAGTTCAAAATTAATTGTTACTATCCTATGGCGATGTTTATTATTTCACACAGAATAACCAGCACTCCGCATCCAATGGCATTCACAGGAGTTGATATATAAATAAAATTGCGCAGCCAACTCATCAAGGTTTACCTATTTGTCGGGCACGCAAATAATTCCTTTACTCTACAGCTAATCCATTTTTCCTGTTTAACACATGTATACATATGCAGAACAAAGCTAATAATAATATTTCTAGCAAACTATTATTTATTTCAACACGTGTATTTTTATAAAAGCATATACATGATAAAAGAAATATTTTTATCGTCAAAAATATTTATTCAACACGTGAATGTTTTTAACACTTCATATTCACAATAAAGGTGTAGTTTTTATTGTTTATTCATTTTATTTTTAAAATACGATAACATTCAACACATGAATTTCAAATCGACGAACGAATTGCAACTCAACACATGAATATTCACTATAGTTTGCATACATATAAAAATGTGATTTTTATCGCTAAAGCTATTTGTTTAAATTCAAATAATATTCAACACATGAATTTCAACTCAACGAATGAATTGCAACTCAACACATGAATATTCGCTATAGTTCGTATATATATAAGAATGTGATTTTTATCGCTAAAGCTATTTGTTTAAATTCAAATAATATTCAACACATGAATTTCAAATCGACGAACGAATTGCAACTCAACACATGAATATTCGCTATAGTTTGCATATATATATATATATATATAAAAATGTGATTTTTGTCGCTAAAGCTATTTGTTTAAATTCAAATAATATTCAACACATGAATTTCAACTCAACGAATGAATTGCAACTCAACACATGAATATTCGCTATAGTTCGTATATATATAAGAATGTGATTTTTATCGCTAAAGCTATTTGTTTAAATTCAAATAATATTCAACACATGAATTTCAACTCAACGAATGAATTGCAACTCAACACATGAATATTCTCTATAGTTCGTATATATATAAGAATGTGATTTTTATCGCTAAAGCTATTTGTTTAAATTCAAATAATATTCAACACATGAATTTCAACTCAACGAATGAATTGCAACAACACATGAATATTCGCTATAGTTCGTATATATATAAGAATGTGATTTTTATCGCTAAAGCTATTTGTTTAAATTCAAATAATATTCAACACATGAATTTTTCAGAAAATTTCGGCAGCATAACGGCAGGGTAGTTAAAACCGGGACCGTCCCTAGTACGGCTCCTCGCTTTATCTTAAAACCTCGCGGTTTTTGACAATGGGGATCATGCATCTAGTTCGCACGCAGGCGGCATGTTTTATTTTCAATTCCACAATCCTATTTTAATTTGTTTCAACCACAAGAGGGTATTTTTCAACCACAAAGGTATTTTTCAACCATCATATCAACCACAAACAATCATTTCCAACCATTCGTCATACCATATAATATTACATCAATCACAAGCAATAAATATCGTCCATGGTCTGTGGACGAGGGGAGTATATATATAATATAATAATTCACTTGCATTTCATCACAATTCAAAGCATATATGTTTCATTCAACGCTTGTATAATTTATACATCGCTAATATAACTTATACAACACATGTACATGAGGTATACAATGCATGTATAATTTACACTTCGCTTATATAATTTATACAATGCGATTTCATTCACACAATTAGTTTAGATTCCTCACATTGGTTATTGCAGTGCTAAAAATCGTAGGAAGATCAGAAAAATCCGCGGCTTCTTCTAGAATGTAGAGAGCCTCCTTGCGGTCACGGCGTCTCCTGTTTCATCGAATTTCGTTAACACACTAAAAAGATATGATTTTTCAAAGTTTTGCAACACTTAAAAGTGTTATTTTCTTTTCAGAAATTTAAATCAGAAAGGTTTTCAAAGCTTCAAAACTAGGTTTTGATTTTAAATCAAAACCGTACCTTGTTGCTCCGATCAGTCTACACGGCGTCGAAGGGCTACGAACCACCTTCCGATCGATGGTGGTGGCGATGAAATCGGTGGCTTCTGCGAGTCGCGGCGGCGCTCCAAAGGGGGCGACTTCCTCCTAGAAATTCAACGCGTATAGTCGATTGTTTGAGGCGAGGCTTGGTCGGATTTAAAGAGGAGGCGGAGGCGATCTGAATTCTCAACTGGAGGAGGCGGCGAAACTGGCTGTGGCGGCGGCAAAAGCGACGGGAAGTTTCGAGCTTCGTGCATCGTTCAAATCGTTGGCGGCTAGGGTTTTTTTTTCGATTTTTTTTAAAGAAAAAATCCTATTGGTCGGAGCTATATAGGAAATTTTAAATAGTGTTTTCACAAACGGACTCGAAATCAAACCCAACGACTGTCGCCCCTAGCTAAATACCCCCATTCCGGACACAATGGGATATGTTTCGTTGGCCAATTCGACTGTTACAGTCAGTTATTTTTCAAATTAAAGTATAAAACATTCAATATTTAATTTGAACATACATTTCAATTTGCCAGGGCCACAAACTGAATCGAAAAATTCCAGAAAAATAAATCTAGCTTTGTTTTGACGATACGGTCCTAACAAAACCAGTTTCGTCGAATTCTGAGCTCGTTTGAAAAACGGCCATTTTTAGGTCGACCCATTTTAATAGAAATTGACCAATCACATTTTCTTCTTCCCCGCTCACATACTAGCTTCAAAAATTATGAAATTTGAAACTTAGCAATAATTTGACATACCGGACCCAACAAAAGTGGTTTCGTCGAATTCCGAGGTCGTATGCAAAATATCAATTTTCAAGGGCTATACATGCTATATAGCGACCTTTCTGAAAATTCATTTGGCCATAACTTTTGATTCCCGCTATGAAACTTCGATTTTTCAGATTCGTTAGAAAGGTATTCATAAACAGATTTAAATATTTTCAGTTTCGATAAAATCCGTTATATTTTCCACCCAGTACAGTCAAACAAAGTTTGTATTCAAAATTTCAAACGGCAATACTATACCCAATTCTATATTTTATTGAAATATGCTATTTCAACTATTCAAATTCTTTGGTAATAACCAATTTTAAAAATTTTAAATTGGTTCACATTTTGCGGGTTATTACAATCTCCCCCACTTAAAACTTTTCGTCCTCGAAAAGGAAATAACAGCTAAGTAGGAAATAAAATGTAAATGCAAAGTATTGTAAAGGTACCTTGCACCGGAGTTAGTCAGAGATGTCTACTCTGCATTTGGGGTATGCTTGTTTAATGCTTTCCTCTCTCTCCCAAGTACAGTCTCTAGGATCACCACTCCACTGCACTTTGACTAAATGAATCTTTTTCCTCCTTAGCTCTCTAGTTTCTTTGCCAACTATCTTTAATGGCTCTCTTCTGAGTGCTAATTCTGGAGTTATGTCGATATCCTGTTGCGCTGCTTCTTCCACAACAAGATCGGGATCATGAACATGTTTTCTGAGTTGAGACACGTGGAACACATCATGTACACTAGGCAACCAATCAGGTAATGAAACCCTATATGCAAGAGTTCCAATCCGTTCAAGTATAGGAAAGGGACCAATAAATCTCGGTGCCAACTTCCCAGTCTTGCCAAATCTGATTACTCCCCGCATTGGAGAAACTCTTAAATAAACATAATCGCCAACGACAAACGATATATCCCTTCTTCTCGCATCAGCATAACTTTTCTGTCGGCTCTGTGCGGTTTTCAATCGCTTCTTAATGAAATCGACTTTATTCAATGCTTCTTGAATCATATCGGGCCCTAACACAAGTCTGTTGCTAGGTTCTACCCAACATGCGGGAGATCTGCACGGTCTACCGTATAATGCTTCAAATGGAGACATTCCCAAACTTGCTTGATAGCTATTGTTGTAAGAGAATTCGGCTAAATGTAAGTGATCTTCCCATGAGCCTCCAAAATCAATAATGCAAGCTCCCAGTAAATCTTCTAAAATTCTATTCACCCGCTCAGTTTGGCCGTCTATCTGTGGGTGATAAGCGGTGCTTAAATTTAATTTGGTTCCCAATTCTGTTTGGAATGCTTCCCAGAATTTGCTAGTAAACAGGGGATCTCTATCACTGACTATATTGAGCGGCACCCCATGTAGTTTAACTATTTCCTTGAAGTAAATCTGTGCTAAACTTTGAGCCGTTCTGTTGGATCGGACAGGTATGAAATGGGCAGTCTTCGTGAAGCGATCTACGATTACCCATATATTGTCGTTTCCTTTTTTAGTTCGAGGCAAGCCATCAATGAAGTCCATCGAAATTTGCTCCCACTTCCATCCTGGAATTTCTTATGGTTGTAATAGTCCAGCCAATTTCTGCTGATCACTCTTAACAAGTTGACAAGTGGGGCATCTACTAACATACAATGAAATATCTCTTTTCATCGCCTTCCACCAGAATGTGCGCTTGATATCGTTATACATTTTGCTCACACCGGGATGGATACTTAATTTGGACTTGTGGCATTCATCAAGCACTTCTCTCTTTAGCTCGGAGATGTCGGGAACACAAATTCTTCCTTTTAATCTCAGAACCCCCTCACTATCCACTTGGAAGCTGGAGACTATGCCTTCATTGATCCTTTTGATCATTACTTTTACAAAATTATCCTATTTTTGAAGGGTTGAGATCCTGTCAATTAAAGAAGACGTAATGATAAAACTGGCAATGATTTCATTCTTTCTGCTGAGCGCATCTGCTACAACATTGGCTTTCCCTGGAGTGTACAGAATTTCAAAATCGTATGCTGTAAGGAATTCTAACCAACGCTGTTGTCTCAAATTTAGATCTTTCTGAGTGAATAGATATTTCAAGGATTGATGATCGGTGAATAGTTCGAACTTCTCGCCCAATAAATAATGCCTCCAGATTCTTAAAGCAAACACGATAGCTAATAACTCAAGATCATGAGTTGCATAGTTTCTTTCATGCGGCTTCAGCTGACGGCTGGCATAAGCGACCACCTGGCCTTTCTGCATTAGTACTGCGCCTAGCCCTCTGCTAGAAGCATCTGTCCATACAGTCAAGTCTTGGTTACCTTCTATAATTGTCAATACTGGAGCAGTTGTCAACTTCAGTTTCAGCTCCTGGAAAGCTTCTTCACATTCTGGAGTCCATTTGAATTTCTCGTGCTTCTTGGTAAGCTTTGTCAATACACCAGATATCTTTGAAAAATCCTGAACGAATTTCCGATAGTAACTAGCCAATCCAAGGAAACTTCGAACTTCTGTGGGGGTAGTAGGTTGTTTCCAGTTTTGAATCGCCGTAATTTTGCTTGGATCTACAGCAATCCCTTCTTTTGATACGACATGGCCTAGGAACTTAACTTCATCCTGCCAGAAGACACACTTAGAAAATTTAGCTTTCAAGACATTTCTCCTTAGAATTTTCAACACTTGTTCCAAATGCCTTGTATGTTCGTCTTCCGACTTTGAGTAGATTAAAATGTCATCGATGAAGACCAGAACAAATTTATTCAACACACCTCGGAACACTCTGTTCATAAGATCAACGAAGTATGCTGGAGCGTTACACAAGCCGAACGGCATTACTAACCATTCGTAGAATAAATCGGGACCCCTGAAGGCTGTCAAAGGAACACAGTCTTCGGCTATACGCAATTGGTGGAAACCTGTAGCTAGGTCCATTCTGGAGAATACTGTTGCTCCATTTAATTGATCTAACAGATCGTCTATTCGTGGCAAGGGATATTTGTTCTTCAGTGTCTGTTTATTGAGATCTCGGTAATCAACGCAAAGTCTTAGAGTACCGTCTGATTTCGGGACAAATACTACTACTGCTCCCCACGCTGAAAAGCTCGATCTGATCAGACCCTTCCAAAGCAATTCTCGGGTTTGACTACTTAACTCTTCTTTTTCTTTCGGGGCCATTCTTCTAATTGGATGTACTACTGGTCGGGCGTTAGGAATTAGGTCTATTCTAATTTCAATTTCTCTTTGCGGTGGTAAGTTTTCTACTTCTTCAAACACATCCGCATAGTTTTTAACGACCGGAATCTTTTCTAATGAAGGGGGAGTAACTTCTAAAGAAGACCAAAATTCTGTTATATTAATTGCTGATCCATGGCATGGTATAGTGATATGCCCAAATATTGTTTTAACTTTCACGATTCTTTCGGCACATCTAACTTCGGCCCTATACTTTGTCAGCCAGTCTAGCCCCAGTATAATATCAAATTCCGAAAGGTCCATGACAATCACTTTAAAAGAGAACTTGTATCGAGAAAAGGAAATAAGTACTTTACAATATGTACTGAGACTAACAGAACCTCCTATCGGGTTTTGAACTTTAATTGGTTCTTTAAGTTTTCCTTGTTTCAATTTTAACTTGTGAACGATGTTACCAGAAATGAAGCTATGTGATGCACCAGTATCAAAAAGTACAGAAACATGAATATTTTTAATGGTAAGGGTACCTCCCAAGACGTCGGGTTTACCTGATCCATCGGTGGTAGCTGGCGGGGTCTTCCCGTCATACAAATGAGCCACTTGTGCATTCTGCTTCAGAGGACAATTCCTGCTATAGTGCCCTTTCTTATGGCAGTTGTAGCATTCGGCTGAGTCATTTGCCTTTGGTTTCTTCGGGGCTTTGCACACATTAGAAAAATGACCCGGCTTCCCGCAGTTGTAGCAATTTCCTTTGGGGATCTTTGCAGGTTTCTGAGTAGCGGCCGCTGTAATGCTAGACTCGGGTTGATCTGTTGAAGCCTTGCGCTTATTTCCAGCTTGGCTTTTGGCGCGGTCTTGGCTGGCATGCCTTTCATCCATATCTTCATAATTGCAAGCCATTTCTACCAATTCTGAAAAGGAGAGTTTGATGTTGCTCATAGCTCTGTCATGGTACTTGCGCTTTAGCCCAAATATGAATCTCTTGTTCTTTGCTTTGTTAGTCATAATAAGCTCTGGAGCATAGCGCGACAACTGGGTGAACTTATTCAGGTAATCCTGGATAGAGAAATCCCCTTGCTGGAGATTAGCAAACTGCTCTCGCATCCTCTCTAGAGCCTGTTCAGGTACAAACTTCTCGTTGAACATAGTTTTGAATTGCTCCCAGGTTCGGACAGTATCTGCTGCATCCTCTGAGGTAATGGCATCCCACCACAGCTCTGCTTCCTCCTGTAGGAGCCAAATACCAAGTCGTGCTTTGTTGTTGGTTCCCATACCCATGCCTTCAAAGATTTTCTCATAGGTCTTCAACCAAGCTATAGCCTCGGTCACTGTACCAGTGCCAGTAAAGGGTTTTCCCCCAAGGTTCCTATACCTCTTCGCAACTTTGTCTAGCTCAAAGTCCTCGGGTGCTGGTGGTTGAACAATAGGGCCTTCCACAACTACGGGGATATTCCCCCGTCCTCCTGCTGTTTCTCCTCGGCCTCCACGGCCTCCTCTAGCTGCTGCTGCTCGTGTAGCCATCTAAGAGAATACTGTATAAGCAAGAAAAGAGTCAAGCTCACAGATTTGATAATTTTCATATATGATAAAGCAGGGGAATATAAGAAAAGGAAATGATGTACTGATCAAATTGTTTTGCTAATCTGCTTAGCTACTTCTAGGACATTGCTAATCCTATCTCTAATGAGCTACTCGCATTAGAACACTACTGATTCCATTCTGACGAGGTGTTTAATGTGTTAGATTCCGGAGCTAAGATTAACCAAAGCTCTGATACCAACTGTGACGATCCCAAAATCCGAGGGGCGGTATTAAGGATAATCATTGGAATATAACACATTAATCATCATAGCAGAGAACAGATAAAAGCAAAAACAATAAATAGAATAATTTTACATGGATATGACAGCGGAATCACAACATGTAATAATATCAGAATGGCATAGCGTAGGATATAACTTAGTAAATAAAAGGGAAGTGATCAGTCATCATCGCCAGAGGCGGAATATATACATGTAGTGAGACATAATAAGGGTATCAGTCTACATCGCCGAAGGCGGTACATATACATACAATAATAAGTACTGAAAGTAAAGCAGTCTGCATCGCCAGTGGCGGAATCATAATATAAGTACAATAATGGCGGAAAATGTCAAAGTCGTCTCTGTGAAGTCAGCCTCGCCATGAGCCAAAAATGCACTCTATACAACAGTGCAGAGCCAAAAACAACCTGTCACCTGTGAACTAGGCTGCCCGTGTGAAAATAAGGGCACCCGCGTTTGCAAAGTGAAACAAACAACGAGTAAGTCATGGGGACTGGTATGAGGAATCTATTTAACAGTTAAACAACAGTAATAAGCAAATCATAGGACCACGCCACTTTCGCGGAACGGGTTTACTCCAGTGATTGCTAGTGCATTTAAAACAAAGTAAATTCTTTTAAAACAACGCAATGCTTTTTGAAAGAATGAAGCCATTATAAGACTCAAGTCCCATCATACAATGCAACGCAAGCCGGAGGATAAAGTTTTACCTTATAATAGCCAAATATGCTTGATACGTATAAAGCAAAATCATTTGATATTATTACTAGTGCATATATGTTTCAAAAACGAATAGCATCATAAATATCAATCATAGACGGCATAAGTGCCCCATACCACTATGTCGCCATACTAGTTCTACAATTGAGTCCGTTATTTCGTATTGGAAATTGGATTTCCGTCATGAGTCGAGGCAAGGGGCAAGCTCCTCTCCGCTTCGAGACATTCTAGCAAACGTCTCAGGACTACACACTCTGGGCAACCCTGGATCGGCTGGGCCGGTCCTCTCTTACGTTTGAGGATTATTTATTCCTGAACACACGTTTCCCGGTCCTTGCAGACCTATAATCGAGGCGCCTCGCATTCCAACAACCACATAGGTGAAAAATAGATATAAATGTCAGGGCTGGTAAGTCACTGACACCACCATAGCTAGAAAGAAACGTCGTGCTCTCCCAGCGGTCCGTATCCCGTTTTTAACTCATACCGAGGTGTGAGGCTCGCGAATCTACGAAATACACAAAGCCAGACCACGTAGACCTTGCTTTGATCATCATCCACAAGACTTTGCTTTGCAACAGAAGCCTTGATCACAGCATCTTGGCATGCCACATAGGCAGTCCACTCCATACGATTGATTCCCATCGATATATAACCCCTGAGCTCGTACGTCTCAAAGAAGGGCGTTAAGCAAAAGAATAAATTCTCCGCCGCCAAATAGATATATATTTAACAGAGATCAATCAGTATAGAACAAAATCCAATGTCAGACACACAGTCCATTTACAAGTCCATTCTGGGTCTGAACGAAACCGGAGGCGTCAATTCCTCGCATATCCGTACAATCAACACATACGTTCAGACGGCTACTACTTCCATCCCCTTCCGGTAGCTACTCCGGTCAGGAACCCCAGTAGCGCCCATCCAACCGATACGAAGATCATCGGTCTTGAATCGTCTTTGCATTTTCCAATTCGAATCGCTCGATAAATTATTTGAAATGAGGGTTAGCTCGGCCTTTTCAAATAATTCACATCATTAGAATTTAAATCGATTCTTTCTATGGTTATATTATTCGACATCCATCTTTCAGTTCTTTAGTGTTATTTTCGTGTCAAACACATACAACCATCAAATATCAAACAATTCAAGCCCAATTGGTTTATTTGCAATCTATGTTGCTTATAATATTTTATAACGATTCTTCGCCATTTTAATTTATTTAAAAATGGCCATATTTAATTAAACGACGTTTCAGGTCGTGCCGTGGCACTGGCGCTGTTTTTCCCTAATTTATTTTACACATATCGGAAAATCTAACCGTTGGATTTCTACGAAGTCTATATCAGTGGGAAGATATTCCCAAAGCGGACCCAACGGTTCCAGTTTCGTGAGAATCCGACGGTCGGATCTCCCACACTAGTCGTTTGAAGTTACGGTTTCAAAATTCGAACTACAGCGTCGTTATTCGATTAAATTTAATTATATTTATATTTATATATAAATATAAACGATTCTGGCGCTGTTTTTCTTCAGATTTGAATTAAGCTTTCTGGACAATCCAACCGTTGGATTTTTGCAAGGTTGGTGCCGTTGGGAAGATATTTCCAAGGCGAACCCAGCGGTTGCGCTTTCGGGAAAATCCGATGGTCGGATTTCTCGTACTAATCGTTTCAAATTACGATTCCGAAACTCGAACTGCACGGCTTCGATTCCTTTTAATTATATTTATATATATAAATATAGTTCATTCTATAATTCCAACTATGGTTCATTCCATATTTTCAAATTCGCTTTCACTTCAAATATTTCACTAACGCCTTGATATTTCGAAAAATTTCGCCATAACCTCCTTTGTACGGGGAGGGGTTTGGAAATTTATTGGGCCGTGTTAGGTACCCAATAAATCCTAAAAAGCATCCACATATTTATAGTGATATATTCTGGTGTTTACGGGGGAACATGTATAGATAATCACTCCAGAGAATAAATTCTCGTCACCCCGTTTCCGTGTGGAAATAAATAGTCCATGTGCCATATCTAATAACTAGAGCGACGTGATTATTGTCAACTCCAGACCCGTGTGGGGTTTTTATTAATCTGGCAATTTATCGTTATATTTACAATAGTCCATAACAGTCATCAGTTCAACCTGTAGTATATAGTCATCGCCATACAAGCCTCTCGCTCGTATGGTAAATCTTCCACCTCGTCACACAAGCTCCAATTGCTTATGTGGAATATGATGAAGTATGCCTATCGTCAAGAAGTATGCCATGTAGTGTAGTTCAAAATTAATTGTTACTATCCTATGGCGATGTTTATTATTTCACACAGAATAACAAGCACTCCGCATCCAATGGCATTCACAAGAGTTGATATATAAATAAAATTGCGCAGCCAACACATCAAGGTTTACCTATTTGTCGGGCACGCAAATAATTCCTTTACTCTACAGCTAATCCATTTTTCCTGTTCAACACATGTATACATATGCAGAACAAAGCTAATAATAATATTTCTAGCAAACTATTATTTATTTCAACACGTGTATTTTTATCAAAGCATATACAGGATAAAAGAAATATTTTTATCGTCAAAAATATTTATTCAACACGTGAATGTTTTTAACACTTCATATTCACAATAAAGGTGTAGTTTTTATTGTTTATTCATTTTATTTTTAAAATACGATAACATTCAACACATGAATTTCAAATCGACGAACGAATTGCAACTCAACACATGAATATTCGCTATAGTTTGCATACATATAAAAATGTGATTTTTATCGCTAAAGCTATTTGTTTAAATTCAAATAATATTCAACACATGAATTTCAACTCAACGAATGAATTGCAACTCAACACATGAATATTCGCTATAGTTCGTATATATATAAGAATGTGATTTTTATCGCTAAAGCTATTTGTTTAAATTCAAATAATATTCAACACATGAATTTCAAATCGACGAACGAATTGCAACTCAACACATGAATATTCGCTATAGTTTGCATATATATAAAAATGTGATTTTTGTCGCTAAAGCTATTTGTTTAAATTCAAATAATATTCAACACATGAATTTCAACTCAACGAATGAATTGCAACTCAACACACGAATATTCGCTATAGTTCGTAAATATATAAGAATGTGATTTTTATCGCTAAAGCTATTTGTTTAAATTCAAATAATATTCAACACATGAATTTCAACTCAACGAATGAATTGCAACTCAACACATGAATATTCGCTATAGTTCGTATATATATAAGAATGTGATTTTTATCGCTAAAGCTATTTGTTTAAATTCAAATAATATTCAACACATGAATTTCAACTCAACGAATGAATTGCAACTCAACACATGAATATTCGCTATAGTTCGTATATATATAAGAATGTGATTTTTATCGCTAAAGCTATTTGTTTAAATTCAAATAATATTCAACACATGAATTTTTCAGAAAATTTCGGCAGCATAACGGCAGGGTAGTTAAAACCGGGACCGTCCCTAGTACGGCTCCTCGCTCTACCTTAAAACCTCGCGGTTTTTGACAATGGGGATCATGCATCTAGTTCGCACGCAGGCGGCATGTTTTATTTTAAATTCCACAATCCTATTTTAATTTGTTTCAACCACAAGAGGGTATTTTTCAACCACAAAGGTATTTTTCAACCATCATATCAACCACAAACAATCATTTCCAACCATTCGTCATACCATATAATATTACGTCAATCACAAGCAATAAATATCGTCCATGGTCTTTGGACGAGGGGAGTATATATATATATATAATATAATAACTCACTTGCATTTCATCACAATTCAAAGCATATATGTTTCATTCAACGCTTGTATAATTTATACATCGCTAGTATAACTTATACAACACATGTACATGAGGTATACAATGCGTGTATAATTTACTCTTCGCTTATATAATTTATACAACGCGATTTCATTCACACAATTAGTTTAGATTCCTCACATTGGTTATTGCAGTGCTAAAAATCGTAAGAAGATCAGAAAAATCCGCGGCTTCTTCTAAAATGTAGAGAGCCTCCTTGCGGTCACGGTGTCTCCTGTTTCATCGAATTTCGTTAACACACTAAAAAGATATGATTTTTCAAAGTTTTGCAACACTTAAAAGTGTTATTTTCATTTCAGAAATTTAAATCAGAAAGGTTTTCAAAGCTTCAAAACTAGGTTTTGATTTTAAATCAAAACCGTACCTTGTTGCTCCGATCAGTCTACACGGCGTCGAAGGGCTACGAACCACCTTCCGATCGATGGTGGTGGCGATGAACTCGGTGGTTTCTGCGAGTCGCGGCGGCGCTCCAAAGGGGGTGACTTCCTCCTCGAAATTCATCGCGTACAGTCGATGGTTCGAGGCGAGACTTGGTCGGATTTAAAGATGAGGCGGAGGCGATCAGAATTCTCAACTGGAGGAGGCGGCGAAACTGGCTGTGGCGGCGGCAAAAGCGTCGGGAAGTTTCGAGCTTCGTGCGTCGTTCAAATCGCTGGCGGCTAGGGTTTTTTTTCGATTTTTTTTAAAGAAAAATCCTATTGGTCGGAGCTATATAGGAAATTTTAAATAGTGTTTTCACAAACGGACTCGAAATCAAACCCAACGACTGTCGCCCCTAGCTAAATACCCCCATTCCGGACACAATGGGATATGTTTCGTTGGCCAATTCGACTGTTACAGTCAGTTATTTTTCAAATTAAAGTATAAAACATTCAATATTTAATTTGAACGTACATTTCAATTTGCCAGGGCCACAAACTGAATCGAAAAATTCCAGAAAAATAAATCTAGTTTTGTTTTGACGATACGGTCCTAACAAAACCATTTTCGTCGAATTCTGAGCTCGTTTGAAAAACGGCCATTTTTAGGTCGACCCATTTTAACAGAAATTGACCAATCACATTTTCTTTTGCCCCGCTCACATACTAGCTTCAAAAATTATGAAATTTGAAACTTAGCAATAATTTGACATACCGGACCCAACAAAAGTGGTTTCGTCGAATTCCGAGGTCGTATGCAAAATATCAATTTTCAAGGGCTATACATGCTATATAGCGACCTTTCTGAAAATTCATTTGGCCATAACTTTTGATTCCCGCTATGAAACTTCGATTTTTCAGATTCGTTAGAAAGGTATTCATAAACTGATTTAAATATTTTCAGTTTCGCTAAAATCCGTTATGTTTTCCACCCAGTACAGTCAGACAAAGTTTGTATTCAAAATTTCAAACGGCAATACTATACCCAATTCTATATTTTATTGAAATATGCTATTTCAACTATTCAAATTCTTTGGTAATAACCAATTTTAAAAATTTTAAATTGGTTCACATTTTCCGGGTTATTACATCATGTTACACATATATAGTATACAAACAAAACCGCGGGCGCTTATTGGAGATTGGATTCCGACTATGACAAGGTATGAGACCACCTGCCGATAGTGTGTTTCTAGAGGCGAATTCACTGGGTTCAACAAGAACGTCTTGCAACCCGGCCCACACATGACCGACCACTCATTTCGCTTGAGTGTATCGAATGTATATCACCAACGGTTGGGAGCTACCCACCGTTTCCCAAAAAGTGACAGCATCGAAATAGATAAAAGAATGAAATGGATTTTCTCTAGATAGGTGATATACACCCTAATGTGAGCGAACCACCTAGCCATGCTGCCTGCCCGATTTCTGTCATTTCCCAGTTGATGAGGCTTGAGGTCATAACGTATCTTTTGGAACACCTGACCACCCTTCACTTTGAATGCCACATTGTCATACCCGCCAAATCACAAATTGATTTTCCCAAAAATACCACGGGTATAAAGCTAAGAGAAATGAATTTCTCCACCACCAAACGTAAGTACATTTGAAGAGATCAACTTACGCGATCCGTTAGATATACTCTGTCAGACATTCGTCCATTCACGTTGTCCTAGGACTGGACAAACCGAGGGCACTATTATGTAAAGAGGACAGCCCTTGCATAACTTCGTCTTCAATTATTTTCATCATATTTGATCGCAACGCTAACGTCCATACACAGTGGTTTTCAGATAATGAGTCTGATCCCGGTCTCTCCGTATTGACGACGCAAAAATGGTCAAAATCTTTGATAGTCTGTTATTTAACTATCAAAGAAAAATATGTGTGCAAACAATGATATTATTTCCAGATGGAAAATCTATCGATCAATCATCATTCCACATTTATCTCTTTAGATTAAATTATCATTAATTTATTCATTTACCCATTTCTATATATTCACAAATTCTTATTTCTAGATTTAGAAAATATACTTTATTAATCATTGGAAACATTTCCGTATTTGCTCCATTCCTTATTTCCTATATTAGAAAACATTTATGATTCCTATTTGGAAAACATTTCCAAAACTCCTTCATTTGATTTGAACAGAAGTTTAGATAAAACATCACTAAGCAAAATTCAAACCATTACACTCGTTAACTAAATCCACTTAACCAACCTTCACTATCGGACCTTACCCATCCCTTAGTTAAAAACGAAGCCAATCAATTTGGGGTATAATTACCTCTCAGACCTTAACTGAACAACATTTCTAACCTCGAAATAGACAAAGTTCACCCTTTTAAATCTTTTAACCAACTTCCTTACGTAACTCGGATTCTATTTACGAATCCACTTCTTTTACCAAAATCATTTTATTATAACGATGGTGTTATAATCCCATACTTTCGAAATAAATTAACTTAAATATAACTCTTCCTTATTAATTTGGATAAATAAACAAATAACTAATTTATTAATGAATAAATCAATCTTAGTTTTAAAACGGAAAGTAATTGGTACTTTCCCTAATTCGATATAATCGAATTTCAACTTACAATTCTCTCTCGAATAATCTCTATTCGATAACTCCCCTTTTGAATAACTATATTCGATTATCTCTCTTCGAATAAATATATTCGATAATCTCTCTTTCGAATAAACTATATTCGATAACTCTATTTTTCGGATAGCTTAAATTCGATTAACTCTCTTCTTCGAACAACTTATATTCGATAATCTCTCTCGAATAACTTATATACCAAAACCTCTCTCAAATAACTTATATTCGATAAATCCTCTTCCGAATAACTTATATTCGATTAACCCTCTTCCGAATAACTTATATTCAATTAATTCTCTTTCAAATAACTTACATTCGATTAATCAAATATCGGTTTCCAACCGAATACTAATTATCTTGTTAAATCCTGATTTATTCAATATATAATTTCTTCAAATAATTTATTTTTAAAACATCTGGCTTAGTTGAATTCTAATTACAAATCTTTACGGATTTTATTTAATCCTTTTTACATTTCGAATATCGAAATGGATTTCATCGTTCCTTTTAAAAATAACTCCAAATTTTCCATTTTCTAAATTCACTATTGAATTTGCAATCTTAATTATCCACTGATAATTATATTATAGTTCATTTATAAACATTGTTTATAAACCACAACACTTGTTTTCATTATCTAACAAGTTATCTATCTCTAACCATTTGAAATTCCATTTCTGTTTAATTTTTATTTCAAAAATCCACTTTCCTTTATAAATGAGTTTATTTGCAAAATATTTGCTTATGTTCTTCATTTACACCAAATGTGAAAAATATTCCTTTTATACAATCTCTTTAGTTTGATTTCATATTTAAAAACAATACCCAATTTTCCAACTTTTATTTATACTTTTATTTATAGAATTATTCATACGAAATCTCCTTTTTTTATTTCTAACACTTAAATCTCATTTATACTTCCCTTTATAAATGATGAGTTCACATTATATTTAAAATATCGGTGTTAAAAACCGATCTCTACTTCTCTATAGAAGTTCAGACTTATGTATTCCATTTATCAAAAGATAAATATTCTTTTTAATTTATAAGCATCATTTATAAATTTATTTGCCCAATTTATTTGTAAAAACAGATTTCTGTTTAAAATCCACTTTGAAACCATCTCCTCATTGTTCTTTTATATCTTCTCAATTCTCTTTTATAATTCTATTTATTTCCCCAAATAATTTCTTTTATAATTCAATTTTATTTTTGAAATATTTCCTTTCAATTCTATTTGTTTTCCTAAATAATATATTTACTCCATAAAGTTCTTTATTTACTTCTTATTACTTTCATTTAGTATTTAAACAAAATCGGTCTTTCAAACTTCCATATAACCGTTGTTAACTTCATACAGAAGTCTTTTATTTAATTTTCAAATATCTCCTTCAAAATATGTCCATTTAATTTTATAAAATTCCAAAATCCCATTTTCACTTGATACATTTCTTTTTACAAAATACTTTGATTTTGTACGAACATTTTTATTTCAATATACACTTTGAAAATTTCTTTTTTATATAAAATCCTTTGATTTTATATAAATATTATATTTCAAATTATTGTTTGAAATTTCCCTTTTCACATTCCAGTATTTTATTTGGTATTTAAAAGTACCAAATAAAAGTGATCAAACACACATAATCAACAACAGATTATAAATCACATCATATATCACAATATACGAAAAACAGTAAAATAAATGTTGAGGAATCCAGTTTGATCCCTCCGACCTGTTTCCCTGCATCCACAGATGTTAATCAACGTAAATAACACGAATATGAATTATTCGTAATAAACATAATCAATATTCGATTAACGATTTATAAATATCGTTGTCTATATTTTCAACCAATTAACTACCAGTTCGACCAAACAGCCAACACCCAGCAAACAACCATCATTTATAAATTCTAAAAATATTTTTTAAAAAAATATATAAATAGAGGAGAGTTAGTAAGATTTACTCACCTTGGTCGGTTTATCATTAAATAACGATATACGTTCAACGGTTCCGTTCAGGCATTTTATTTCACCATAATTTGAGACGAGCTCCAAACCACTCCCGGTCAGTTCCATGGTGTAGCCACCGTCCATACGATCCAACGGATCTTGTTCCGCGTAATTCTGATAACCGATTTGAAAGTTATTAACATTACAAGACCTTATATATTTTAAATGTCACTAATTACTAAGCAAATTAATTAATTGGTATAATCCCCTCATTATCTTAATAGTGCCATGTCAGTAATACCTCTTTTATGTAAATCACGGCTTCTTCTTCCCGATTCTCACTGGCGAGTTTTTTCATGGCCATTGCGGCCTCTTCACGAAGCCAAATCACCCTCCACAACCACTTATAAATCCCACTGAAACCACCATCGTGTTGCCCTCTATACTCTCCACCTCATCATCTCCACTTTGACGAACTCGATTGACCATACACTGGCGCGACTCCTGTACAGGTATCGACCCCTTTCAGCGTCGAACCCTCCCAAAGTTCACCAATACCTGCGGAATTACCTCACAAGCTCAAATACAACGTCGAATCCAAGCACTGAAGCCTCAATCCTCCCAAATTTCGAACCCTAGCTTGCGCTGGGAAAAACCAGCGAACCAGAATTGGCATCGCACCCATTCAAATGGGTATAGATTGGAAGAGAATCTCATGAGGATTCAAAATATCTATATAAAATGATTTACAGATTTTTCTATGGTTTCTTCTGATTTTTCCAAGTGAAGGATTTTGTTGTGGAGGTGAAATGTTGGCGGCCGATAGTTTCGACCAGGGACTGAAGTGTATTAGGGTTGGGGGTGAATGTGTATTTATAGAGTAGAGATAATAATTTTTTATTTGAGTTTTATATTTATTTTTATTGTATCGCTGTTTCCATTCGTACTATAAAAATCCCTGTGATCACATACAATACCCAAAAATCATGAAAATGGACATGCAGCTACAGTTTGACCTTACAGACCCAACGAAACTTGTTTCGTCGAATTCTGACTCCGTTTGCACACACAGCGTATTTTTAACCGTCAAAATACTGACTGTTTTTCACATAAAAACCCCGTACAGCAACATGCTGACCCCAAAAATCACAAAAATTGAAATCTAACAATAATTTAATATTGCGGATCCAACAAAATTAGTTTCGTCAAAAATGGAGATTGTTTGTAAAACTGGCTTTTTTTAAAGCTCAAAATAACCCATTTAAATATATAAATATATTTAAAAACATTTAAATTAAATATTTATAAATAAATATTATCGTATATATTCACAATAGAATACTATACAGCTCTAGAATATTCCTATATGAATTTCTAACCCGATATTTCAAATCCTGATTAAATCGATATTCGATTTATAAATGAAATTCCTTTTATATATCGTTATAAATTATAAAGAAATTCCATAGTGACTTTTCTAAAATTTGATTTGAACATAAATCAAAATCTACACAATGAAATCCCGATTTTTCTTTTCCATTTGAAAAATATATTTCACCAGCTCCGAACGTTTCTTATTTCACAGAAATCCGATTTAAAACGGACCCTCTATGTTCAGTTGAAGTTCGAATCGCCAAATAGTGAACTGCCGCGCCATTTCGAGCTCGATTATAATTATATTATAATTATACGTTCAAACTTCGTTTATATAATATATTCGTGAATATAATTCCATTCTAAACTGTATTATATATTATAAATAATCCAATTCACACAATATTGTGAATTAAGCTATTTCTGAATATTTCAAAAATTAAATATATTATTCTATTATTTATATTAATTAAATTTAAATATTATTTAATTCAAGTTGTTGATATCGCCAAATCGATATGTAATAATTGAATAAATTAGCTATTAACCCGATAAAATACGGGACGTTACATTCTTCCCCCCTTAAAATAATTTCGTCCTTGAAATTGCTAAGGTAGAAAACAAGCCCTATTACTAGGTTAAAAATTATTTGTTTACTTCTTTACTTCAATTTCAACTAAACCAATTAATTTCAATAAAAATATTAATTCATTTCTATTAACGAAAATTTTCAAAAATTCTGAAAATTTTCTAACACCTGAAATTTTTGAAAAATTTCGCCAGCACCTCCTTTGAACCAGTCAATAGTTCAAACCCCAACTCGCCTCTCTAGGCCTTTTCCTTTCAAAAAGAAAATCAAAAAGCCAAGTGGCTTGCCTATTCGGCGCATAAAACCTCATATGGAAATTTAAACATGTACCTTTTTGTCGGGCATATCATTATATTCTTGCACTTGCTTCTACTCAATACCTGCTGATCATATATCCATCTATACCAATCGATTTCCAATCAATTTCAATCAATCAAACCTCAACACAATTATATGCTTATATCCAAACCTCATCTCATTTCAACTCAAGTTCCATTTTTCTTAACTCGTCAATCCCATATACTTAACCAAATTAAGTTTCATTCCCACATTCCATTAACTAATTAATTTCTATAATCAGTTATCTTCATCCCAAAATCACAATTCTGTTTTTTAATCTCAAAAATCAATCCATTTACTCAACCGAGTCCAATTATATACAAAATTCCAATCTTACTCTATTTCTCTATTTCAATTCAATTTCCACTTAGCTGGCTTTAATTTCAATTTTAATTTGCTTTCCCAAATTACTTTAAATTTTGTTTTTATTCAAACAATCTTTTCCTGGAAGTTTTAAATAACTTTGCTTTTCACAAAATCAAATATTCCTTTTTGGATTTCAACCAACTTGCTTTCCTCAAACAATTTAAAACAATTTCTTTGGTAGTAATCCGTCACTTACAACTCGAAAATGAACACTGATGATGTGGCCAGCATCATCAGAGTTATTTCCCAGCGCTCGAAGTGAGTTCAATACTATATTACTTATCAAACCATATTTAAACATTTTCATTTTGAAATTTATTTCAAAATACCAAACACAATGCTCATAAACAAAATCTTAAATCTCCTAGGATTTTAAAATTCTCATATATTTAATCCAATTCCATTTACAACCACTTTTCACATTTCTAGTGTTTTTAATTCCAAATTCTGATTTAAATTCATATTTAATTCATCTGATTCCATATATTACATTTATATGAACTCTGATTGGTTCATTACGTCACCACTTAAATTATAATCTCATTCGATTATAATAACAACCAACACATCCAATATTCTATAATATTTCCAATATTAATAATTCTTTTATATCAAAATATTATTTGGGTAAAATTATTTCATTTACCCTCTTTTCAAAACATACTGTGTCGGTTTATCGTATTCAAGCGTTTAGAAACTCCTATCGATACAGTGGATCAAACCGATCGACCATAACTTATAAACAACTCAATCAATAAATCTCCACAATATAAAACAATTTTTTGTAAAATCTACAAATACGTTCACTCGTATATATATATATATATATATTCTCAACTCAATCTTGGGCATTACTAACCCCATCTCTATTGAGTCACGCCACAGAGCCAAGGTAATCACTTAACCTTCAGCTCTGATACCACTGTAACGAACGGGGATTTTCGAATCCGAAAATCAACACAAAACTACCATGCTGACTACTCAGACATCGGAAATACCTGATCATTAATAGAAAGAAGTTAGAGGGTGAGAATAGATAAGATAGAAAATTAGAATAGAAGCAGAAGATCACCAAAGAACAAAATCAGAATAATACGAATCTCACAGCAGAACGAATAAAATATAATATATAGCATAACTTTGCAATAAAATAGAATATATATATAAAATAACATTATCAGAGTACATCACTTACACACAGCGGAAATAACAATAGCTATATAATCCTGAAGCCTCCTACTTCAAGATCCTCCAAGTATATTTGTAAAGACCTGAACTACTTGACTGCCCGTACAAATTTGGGCACCCAAGAGTTTAGGGAAAACAAAAAACAAAACAAACTCTGGGTCAGTCATGGGACTGGTGTGAGTAAACTCAAATCATTTGGTTTAACTTTTCAAAATCCTTTTCAAAAGAAAAGGTAATCCTAAGAACGATCCACACATAAACACGAACGGTTTTTACCTTATGATAACCCAAAACACTTTCAAAATCAATACTTTTCGGATATAATAATAGTGTCTAACCACAAGTAATTAACAATCTTGTAGAATGCTTGCATCTCACGTTCCACATATATAGTATACCTACAAAACCGCGGGCGCTTATTGGAGATTGGATTCCGACTATGACAAGGTATGGGACCACCTGCCGATAGTGTATCTCTAGAGGCGAATACACTGGGTTCAACAAGAACGTCTTGCAACCCGGCCCACACATGACCGACCACTCATTTCGCTTGACTGTATCGAATGTATATCACCAACGATTGGGAGCTACCCACCATTTCCCGAAAAGGGACAGCATCGAAATAGATAAAAGAATGAAATGGATTTTCTCTTGATAGGTGATATACACGCTAATGGGAGTGACCCACCTAGCCATGTTGCCTGCCCGATTTCTGTCATTTCCCGGTTGATGAGGCTTGAGGTCATAACGTATCTTTTGGAACACCTGACCACCCTTCACTTTGAATGCCACATTGTCATACCCGCCAAATCACAAATTGATTTTCTTAAAAATACCACGAGTATAAAGATAAGAGAAACGAATTTCTGCACCACCAAACGTAAGTACGTTTGAAGAGATCAACTTACGCGATCCGTTAGATATACTCTGTCAGACATTCGTCCATTCACGTTGTCCTGGGACTGGACAAACCGAAGGCACTATTCTGTAAACAGGACAACCCTTGCATAACACCGTCTTCAATTTTTTTCATTATATTTGATCGCAATGCTAACGTCCATACAGAGTGGTTTTCAGATAATGAATCTGATCCCGGTCTCTCCGTTTTGACGACAGAAAAATGGTCAAAATATTTGATAGTCTGTGATTTAACTATCAAAGAAAAATATGTGTGCAAACAATGATATTATTTCCAGATGGAAAATCTATCGATTAATCATCATTCCACATTTATCTCTTTAGATTAAATTATCATTAATTTATCCATTTACCCATTTCTATATATTCGTAAATTCTTATTTCTAGATTTAGAAAAATATACTTTATTAATCATTGGAAACATTTCCGTATTTGCTCCATTCCTTATTTCCTATATTAGAAAACATTTCTGATTCTTATTTGGAAAACATTTCCAAAACTCCTTCATTTGATTTAAACAGATGTTTAGATAAAACATCACTAAGCCAATTCAAACCATTACACTAGTTAACTAAATCCACTCAACCAACGTTCACTATCGGACCTTACCCATCCCTTAGTTAAAAACGAAGTCAATCAAGTTGGGGTATAATTACCTCTCATACCTTAACTGAACAACATTTCTAACCTCGAAATTGACAATGTTCACCCTTTTAAACCTTTTAACTAACTTCCTTACGTAACTCGGATTCTATTTACGAATCCACTTCTTTTACCAAAATCATTTTATTATAACGATGGTGTTATAATCCCATACTTCCGAAATAAATTAACTTAAATATAACTCTTCCTTATTAATTTCGATAAATAAACAAATAACTAATTTATTACTGAATAAATCAATCTTGGTTTTAAAACGGAAAGTAATTGGTACTTTCCCTAATTCGATATAATCGAATTTCAACTTACAATTCTCTCTCGAATAATCTCTATTCGATAACTCCCCTTTCGAATAACTATATTCGATTATCTCTCTTCGAATAACTATATTCGATAATCTCTCTTTCGAATAAACTATATTCGATAACTCTTCCATTTGGATAGTTTATATTCGATTAACTCTCTTCTTCGAATAACTTATATTCGATAATCTCTCTCGAATAACTTATATTCGATAATCTCTCTCGAATAACTTATATTCGATAAATCCTCTTCCGAATAACTTATATTCGATTAACCCTCTTCCGAATAACTTATATTCGATTAATTCTCTTTCGAATAACTTACATTCGATTAATCAAATATCGGTTTCCAACCGAATACTAATTATCTTGTTAAATCCTGATTTATTCAATATATAATTTCTTCAAATAATTTATTTTTAAAACATCTGGCTTAGTTGAATTCTAATTACAAATCTTTACGGATTTTATTTAATCCTTTTTACATTTCGAATATCGAAATGGATTTCATCGTTCCTTTTAAAAACAACTCCAAATTTCCCATTTTCCAAATTCACTATTGAATTTGCAATCTCAATTATCCACTGATAATTATATTGTAGTTCATTTATAAACATTGTTTATAAACCATAACACTTGTTTTGATTATCCAACAAGTTATCTATCTCTAACCATTTGAAATTCCATTTCTGTTTAATTTTTATTTCAAAAATCCACTTTCCTTTATAAATGTGTTTATTTGCAAAATATTTTCTTATGTCCGTCATTCACACCAAATGTGAAAAATATTCCTTTTATACAATTTGTTTAGTTTGATTTCATATTTCAAAACAATACCCAATTTTCCAACTTTTATTTATACTTTTATTTATAGAATTATTCATACGAAATCTCCTTTTTTTATTTCTAACACTTAAATCTCATTTATACTTCCCTTTATAAATGTTGAGTTCACATTCTATTTAAAATATCAGTGTTAAAAACTGAACTCTACTTCTTTATAGAAGTTCAGACTTATGTATTCCATTTATTAAAAGATAAATGTTCTTTTTAATTTGTAAACATCATTTATAAATTTATTTGCTCAATTTATCTGTTAAAACAGATTTCTGTTTAAAATCTACTTTGAAACCATCTCCTCGTTGTTCTTTTATATCTTTTCAATTCTCTTTTATAATTCTATTTATTTCCCCAAATAATTTCTTTTATAATTCAATTTGATTTTCGAAATATTTCCTTTCAATTCTATTTGTTTTCCTAAATAATATATTTACTCCATAAAGTTCTTTATTTACTTCTTATTACTTTCATTTAGTATTTTAACCAAATCGGTCTTTCAAACTTCCATATAACCGTTGTTAACATCATACAGAAGTCTTTTATTTAATTTTCAAATATCTCCTTTTAATAAGTCCATTTAATTTTATAAAAATCCAAAATCCCATATTCACTTCAAACATTTCTTTTTATAAAATACTTTGATTTTGTACGAATATTTTTATTTTAATATACACTTTGAAAATTTCCTTTTATATAAAATCCTTTGATTTTATATAAATATTTTATTTCAAATTATAGTTTGAAATTTCCCTTTTCACACTCCAGTATTTCCTTTGGTATTTAAAATTACCAAATAACAATGATCAAACACACATAATTAACAACAGATTATAAATTACATAATATATCACAATATACGAAAAATAGTAAAATAAATGTTGAGGAATCCAATTGGATCCCTCCGACCTGTTTCCCTGCATCCACAGATGTTAATCAACATAAATAACACGAATATGAATTATTCATAATAAACAGAATCAATATTCGATTAACGATTTATAAATATCGTTATCTATATTTTCAACCAATTAACTAGCAGTTCAACCAAACAGCCAACACCCAGCAAACAACCATCATTTATAAATTCTAAAAATATTTATTTAAAAAAAATATAAATTGAGGAAAGTTAGTGAGATTTACTCACCTTGGTCGGTTTATCATTTAATAACGATATCCGTTCAACAGTTCCATTCAGGCATTTTATTTCACCATAAATTGAGATGAGCTCCAAACCACTCCCGGCCAGTTCCATGGTGTAGCCACCGTCCATACGATCCCAATGGATCTTGTTTCGCGTAATTCTAATAACTGATGTGAAAGTTATTAACATTACAAGACCTTATGTAATTTAAATGTCACTAATTACTAAGCAAATTAATTAATTGGTATAATCCCCTCATTATCTTAATAGTGCCACGTCAGTAATACCTCTCTTATGTAAATCACGGCTTCTTCTTCCCGATTCTCACTGGCGAGTTCTTTCATGGCCATTGCGGCCTCTTCAGGAAGCCAAATCACCCTCCACAACCACTTATAAATCACACCGAAACCACCATCGTGTTGCCCTCCATACTCTCCACCTCATCATCTCCACTTTGACGAACTCGATCGACCATACACTGGCGCGACTCCTGTACAGGTATCGACCCCTTTTACCGTCGAACCCTCCCAAAATTCACCAATATCTGCGGAATTACCTCACAAGCTCAAATACAACTTCGAATCCAAGCACTGAAGCCTCAATCCTCCCAAACTTCGAACCCTAGATTGCGCTGGGAAAAACCAGCAAACCAGAATTGGCATCGCACCCATTCAAATGGGTATAGATTGGAAGAGAATCTCATAAGGATTCAAAATATCTATATAAAATGATTTACAGATTTTTCTATGGTTTCTTGTGATTTTTCCAAGTGAACGATTTTGTTGTGGAGGAGAAATGCTGGCGGCGGATAGTTTTGACCAGGGACTGAAGTGTATTAGGGTTGGAGGTGAATGTGTATTTATAGAGTAGAGATAATATTTTTTTTATTCGAGTTTTATATTTATTTTTATTGTATCACTGTTTCCGTTCGTACTATAAAAATCCCTGTGATCACATACAATACCCAAAAATCACGAAAATGGACAGGCAACTACAGCTTGACCTTACGGACCCAACGAAACTGGTTTCGTCGAATTACGACTCCGTTTGCTCACACAGCGTATTTTTAACCGTTAAAATACTGACTGTTTTTCACATAAAACCCCGTACAGCCACATACTGACCCCAAAAATCACAAAAATTGAAATCTAACAATAATTTAATATTGCGGATCCAACAAAATTAGTTTCGTTGAAAACGGAGATTGTTTGTAAAACTAGCTATTCTTAAAGCTCAAAATAACCCATTTAAATATATAAATATATTTAAAAACATTTAAATTAAATATTTATAAATAAATATTATTGTATATATTCACAATAGAATACCATACAGCTCTAGAATATTCCTATATGAATTTCTAACCCGATATTTCGAATCCTGATTAAATCGATATTCGATTTATAAATGAAATTCCTTTTATATATCGTTATAAATTATAAAGAAATTCCATAGCGACTTTTCTAAAATTTGATTTGAACATAAATCAAAATCTACACAATGAAATCCCGATTTTTCTTTTCCATTAGAATAATATACTTCACCAGCTCCGAGCGTTTCTTATTTCACAGAAATCCGATTTAAAACGGACCCTGTATATTCAGTTGAAGTTCGAATCGCCAAATAGCGATCCGCCGCGCCATTTCGAGCTCGATTATAATTATATTATAATTATACGTTCAAACTTCGTTTATATAATATATTCGTGAATATAATTCAACTTTAAACTGAATTATATATTATAAATAATCCAATTCACACAATATTGTGAATTCAGCTATTTCTGATTATTTCAGAAATTAAATATATTATTTTATTATTTATATTAATTAAATTTAAATATTATTTAATTCAAGTTATCGATATTGCCAAATCGATTTTTAATAATTAAATAAATTAGTTATTAACCCGATAAAATACGGGACATAACACCTCCTCAACCAGACCCATTCTGCACATTCCCCAGCCCCTCCACCACTTATGCAGCCCTCCCCCTCCTCCTCCTCCCCTTGCTGTGACCTCCCCTCCTCTTTAAACACCCAAAATCCCTCTTTTTACATATTTTTGCAATTTACCCTAAATAAACCCCAAAAGCACCCTCATTTCCTAGCCTTACCCCACGCCTTGGGCCCCAGAGCCTACGACAACCCATCTCATCCCCCACCATGGACCCCATCCCCTCGCCGAACCTCCCTGGGCCCCATCTCCCCTCCCGTTTACCACGTATTCGCAAATCTGTGAGCGTGAGAACATTTGGCGAATTTAGGATCCTTGTAGCCTTAAGAATTCAGCCCCGTAAGCTTCGAGAAATATTCGTAGATACCGAAAGAGTACCAGAGTGGTGTGTAAGAGTCTTCCTTCCATTCGGTTAAAAGTGTGACGGAGTGAAACCCATGGTGAGAAACCGAAACTCATAAGGGCTAATTTTAATTAACTGTTTAGTAGTTAATTAGTTTGGGTTACATAATGATTAGTGGTTGATCACAAAAGTTCATTAACATGTTTAATGATGTTTAGTATGTTAAAAATAGCATTCTTAATTGATATATGTGTGATTGTTTGGATATATGATACTTAAACACAAAAGTGTTGACTTGAAAACTGTTTAAGCCTTAAATGATTTTGGGAAAGTAACTTACAAATTACTAGTTATTGAATGTAATGTGAACCTTACTTGGGTATTGGGATGATAATTAATAGATACATATCCCACTGATTGAGTTTGCATATTAATCTGTTGATTCATGAACCCATATAAGCGTTATTGATTTAAGGCTTATACGGTACGTTCCGTTTTATATATGGATTGGATGTTTTTTGATGTTTGATGTAGTTTTATGTAATACATTGATTGAAAATGAAAAATAGTCGAGATTATTGGTCCGTTGGTTTAGTCTCCATCAAATAAAATGGATTTTGTTTAATATTTTATTAATATAATAATCGACAAAAAATCAAAGTTTGAATTTGATTTCCGATTTTGGATGGATGCAAAGAATATAAAACTACGATGAATATTCGTAACTGGAACAAGTTGCTTTGAATTAATTTTCATATAGATATGGCCTATTCAAGCTTTATTTTTAAAATGAATAACAACTTGAAAAGTGAAGTTTGGTTAGAATATCTAGGGAATGTTTTATAAGAACTTCCATTGCAAAACTTTCTTGTTTATTTTTATAATGAGTGTCAGGAAAATTTGGATTAAAAATAATGAAGTTTGAAAATAATATTATTTCAATCACTTAAATATTATTATAATACTTAAATATTGAAATAATTGATTTTGAAGTTATAAAATTAAGGTATAGCCTTTAAAAATTATTATATGTATTTTATATAATAATTAAAACATTTTTGAGGTCATTTGATGTATCTAATTATATACGCCGAATTATGGTTAGAATAGAACTCGTCGCGCAGCGGCACTTCGCGAACTTCGACCTGTTACTTTAAACTAATGTACCGGGAGATCCTACCGTCGTATTTTCCCAAAATTAGAAGCATTGGGTTCATAATGAAAAGATCTTTCAAATGATAAGAAAAGTTTTGAAATCTAATGGTTAGATTTTAAGAAAAGTTTAAATCAATTTTAAATAAAAACAGTGCCGGAACCCATAATGACCTGAAATAGGAATTTATGAATATGAACTATTTTTATATAAATAAAAAAGGGAAAAATCATTATAAATTATTTGAAAAGCGTTAAAACTAATTCTATATTGTTTTGAATGATAAAACTGGTTAACTGAAAATTTGGCTATTTTTGGTAATGCCTTTTATAAATAAAATTTTGAGTAATGTTGGTTAACAAGAATTTTAGTTTATAAACCAAATCCAAGGTTAAAAGATGATTTTTGATAGCTAGACAACTTAACCAAGTCTGAGAATAAGATTTGAATCTTATAAAATAAATACCAATTAAAGAAGACTTAATCGGTGGATTGATAATCCAATAAGAATTTCTGTTTTGATGCTAAGTATTTAAAAAGACCGGGTTTAACCCATTTCGAGTAACTATACGATGATTAAAAGTTGAAGACATTGAAGACGGTGGAAGATCGGAAATGTTCACATCGAATGGACTCCTTGCTGATGCCTTGGATATGGGTCGCTCCCGTTAAGGGGTTAAAGTGGTAGTGGTCCGGACGTAATTGTTGAATGTCCGGATATGCAAGGACTTCTCTCCTTAATTATACAAGGAATAATGTGTCTTTGGTTTCATTCAGACCTAGAACGAACTTGTAAATGGATTGTATTTTTGACGTGGCATTTCATAACATAACCGATTAGTTGTTATTGATGATATATCTGTGGTGGCGGAAAATTTATTCTCTTAGATTAACATCCTTCTTTGAGACGTGCGAGCTCAAAGGTTGTATTACTAATAGAAACTAATCATATGTTTGAATTGACAATGTGGCATGCCAAGTGCTGCTGACAGATAGATCAAAGCTTTTGTTGAAAAGCAAAGATTTGTGGTACATTGACTCGCGGGCCTCACACCCCGGAATGAGCCGAAAAGAAGAAGAAAGACAACAGAGTAAGGATATATGTTTCCTTCTAGCTAAAAGTGATGCCAAGGTGTAGAGCCTAGGAAATTTACTTATGTGGATGTTGGAGTTGAGGCACCTCGGATGATGGTCAAATACGACCAGGACGACGGTCGAATACGACCGGGGAACATATTGTTCGGGAATACCCCGAACTCATCGGGAATTGGTGGGCTGGCTCTACCATATAAGGGACACACTGAGTGATCCTTGGACATCCCGCTAGAGATGGTCCGAAGCCGGATAAGGAAGATCCTTTGTTTTGGTTCATCGATGGAATCCAATTTCCAATATGGGACATTACGGTTTTAGTTGTAAACTTATACGACGACATAATAGGATGGGGTATTATGCCATCTAAGATTGAGACATTTATTTTCAAAATTGTTTTCCACACTTGAACACTAATAATAATATCAAATGATTATCTTGTATCAAGCATGTTTGGCCATTATAAGGTGAAACTCTATCCTCTGATTTGTGCTTGCATTGTGTAATGGGAATTGAATCTTATAATGGTTTCATTTTTCAAAAAGCATTACGTGTTTTATGCACTAGCATTCATGCGGAGTAAACCCGTTTCGTGTTATGCGGAGTGGTCCCGTGATATGCTTTATTTTAAAATAAGTTAAGTATTGTTGTGGGATTTCCCATACCAATCCCATGACTGACTCGTAGTTTTTTTTCCCTTGCAAACTCTGGCGCCCATTATTTCCACATAGGCATCCGGGTAGTTTGTTTTGTAGATACTTTATTGAGAAGGATTCTGGATTGAAGCTAGAGCTGTGTCCAAAGCAATTGATAGTCTTCCACTGTGTTAGTTTATATTTTTCGCTGTGTATTATAATTTATTGTCATTTGATATTTTTAATGTACTCTGATATTGTCTATACTCTGATGTAACATTGTAATGATGTTAATAAAAGGTCTTTTGTTTTTTTCTGATATATTGTATGCCCAAAGTTAATGTCTCGAGGGTTTCTACCGTTTTGGGTTAGACCTGTGCGGTTTATGATCGATCTGAAATGCGGGGATTTTTGGACCATTACAGTTGATATCAGAGCTGGTTAGAGAACGTGATACGGGGTTCTCGCTCGGCTGTTTGGTGGAGAGCAAGAGATTCTTACTCCTACACGTCCCAATGGGTGTGATTGGGTTGGTTGAGTCGCGAGGCTGGCCGTAAAATTTGTTCTAAGGTATCTATGTAGTGCCACGGTGAGAGATTAGCTCACTGGTTGATAGTTGCAAATCCTAGACCCATTACAGTTGGTATCGGAGCTTTGGTTAATTCAAAAGCTTTGGGGGTACAACTCATAAGGATATGAAGAAAAGACTCATCAGAGATAGGGTTAGTAACATCCTATAAGAGTAACTCATTAAAGATGGGGTTAGTAATGCCCTGGAATGAGTTAAGAGTATTACGTGTACGACAGAGCGTAATTGCGATATAAAATTTAAATTATCGATGATTTTGGACAGTCGATAAATTTTGAACCTACTAGGTTAGAAAATAAACTTTCTTACAAAAAAAATTTTGAGAAAAAAAGTTTTAAAGTCGGGGAGATTAAAGCGACCCAAAATTTTGGAACAATTTTAAATTTATTTTTAATAAATTTTACAAGGATTTGTAGTCGATTTTAAAAATTCGATAATTTTATACTATATCCATAGCTTAAAAGGGCACATTTTTCAAATGATTTTGGAATTCGATGAAACAAATTTTATTGGATCTGGAACATTGAAAAATGGTAAGGTTTCAAATTCTGTATTTTTTGGAGTTAGTATGTGAGCGTATGAAAAACAATCGCGTACGGGGTCAACCCATTAAACTTAAGCGAAAACGCAATAAAAATTTAAAACGGAGGGTCAAACAAACTCCAAATTCAACGAGACTTGTTCCTTCTGAATCTGGAATTAAGATTTATATTATGATTCAAATTATCATATAAAACTGATTTATCGTTTGATCACATGAGCGAAAGAAGCGGGGTTAAACAAAAACATGTTCATCCTTTTTCAAGAGCCTTTAAGGCAATAACACCAAATGACGTGTCATTCATCCACACGCCTAAGTTGTGTTTCTTCCCCTGAAATCTTTTTCTTCTACCTCACTCATCCATGTGCCTTCTTTTTCTATAAAAACATCCTCCTCCTTCTTTTCACTTTTCCACTTTTTTCCTCGAAAATCTTCTCCTCCTTCCTTACTATTGCCATGGACGTCGCCCCTACCTTCTCCACCTGACCTATTCTGTACCTTCCCCAAACCCTCCTCTACCTGCATAGCCCTCCTCCCCCCTTATCGTGACCTCCCCTCCTCCTTGAACACCCAAAAAAACCTCCTTTTACCTAATTTTGAAATTTACCCTAAATAAACCCCAAAAGCAACCTCCTTTCCAACCCTATACCCCACACCTTGGTCCCCGGAGCCTACGTCATCCCCTGCACATCCCCCACCGTGGACCCACTAGTACAAAAGTAGGCATAATTGACACTAGTTTTATGTGGCCGTAGATCAAAAAAGCGTTGCCGTAGGCCATTTTTTCAAATAGGCAACACCCGAGGGTAGTGACATCCACGACAAAGAAAGTTTTGCATGATAACCCTATTGCAACAGTATATGCAAGTAATGCAACAACATACAACGTTGCCTTAAGAAGAAGCCAGAGCCTGGCTTCCAGGTCATGGTAGTGGGGCCCACATAAACTTTCCATGTTAGCTGCTAATGTGTCACATGCGACATCATCTCTCCACGTCAGTTGCACATGTGTCACATGCCACGTCAGCTACCCACGTGGCACCATGTAAGTTATGGTCCCCAAGTGATGTACCATTGTGGAATTAATAATATTGCACTTAATGCAACACCACAACACCATCTAATGCAACAGCATGACACTGTAATGCAACACCACACAATCTAATGCAACAACACAACACTGTAAGCAACACTAGAAAAAATCAACTGCAATAGTAAAAAAAATCAAATGCATCACCAAAAAAAAAAAATCAACTGCAACTGTAATACAACCCTGTAATTACAAATTCTGTAGTACATATATATAATCCAATACATTGTACCATTTCATACATATATACCAAAATATTCATACAATAAATCCTCCCAAAACATTCATCACCACAGACAGACCAACCAATTATATATACCAACTCACAAGTGACATCACCAACACATACCACAAGTACCACCACCAAAACATAACACAAGTGCCATCACGAACACATACCACAAGTGTCATAATTTAAAAGAAAATTTGAATATATCACAAGTGCTAACACATATAATACAAATACTTCATTCAGTTGTCGGGGTTGCAGGAGTACCAATTTCATCTTCATCACTTGTTGTGGTGACACAAAAGTCTCTGACATCTAAATTAAGATCTGCATTGACTTCACCTAGCTTTTTTTTAACACCCATGACCCATTCTCTTTCACCTTTCTGTTCACCTTTTCTTTCAAATCCGCCTCAAGATCTTGCCTTATTTTTTAGGTTAACTCTTGCACATAACTATCTGAAGAACCACGAGTTATTAGAGACTTTTCAGCCATTTTACCTTGCCTTCCTACAAGCCAACTCCGTGTGTGGCTCTTCCCACCAGAGACAAGTGCATCTGCCTTAGCAATGTTTCATGCATCCACCATTGCTTGAATCTTCGCCCATAAAATGAAAACCAGAAAAGAATATATATAAAAAGGCAGCTGGAAGGAATGAATTTATTAGCAGAACTGGTTTTCTTTCAAACTAACTATGTGTTCGACTTAATAAGCAGCTCCAACAAACGTACAATGTGCCAATTATACTGACACAAGTATTGCTATTTCAGTACCTAACGTACTTATGTATTTGGCCTTTATTTCATCTGTGTTAGTCTTGTAAGTTCTCCCCGGTTCTCATTTATACGTTTCCAAATAGACCAAGGCAACGGATTGGGTGGCTTTTTCTGGGTCCTTCTTTCTCTGTCAATTATTAGGATTACCAAAAATTAAACATAATTTTTAACATTCAATGTTAAGAATTTACAAATCAAGTTGTTGCCTATGAACATTGTGACATGATATAAAATATAATTCAATGATATAACAAATTAGGATTATCATGTGGCCAATTCAACTCAATCACAAAAAAAATTAATTTAAGTTCAAAAAAACACATACTATCTGTTCTTTGGCTACTGCATGAGTTTTGGGACCCATGGTATGTGTCTCATTTAATGAATTACGATGCGCAGAATTAGTCTCAGCTAGGGCATGGAAATCCAAAAAAAATAGCACTAAACAAGGATAATGCAAACTACTAAAGAAAAGATTAGCACTAAACAAGATAATACGAATTACTAATGAAAAAATTAGCACTAAACAAGATAATGTGAACTACTAAACATTATACAAATGTGAATATCATTAATTTATTTTATTTATTTTTTCCATATGTTGCATGATTATTAAGTTAGCACTAAACAAGAAAATGTGAATATCATTAATTTATTTTATTTATTGTTTCCATCTGTTGCATGATTATTTAATTAGCATTATACAAATTAGTTTTCTTTTGTGGTCACATTAAAGCAGTACTTGAACTGCTTCATCCCCCTAGTATTCCAAGAGCATTTTAAAATCCTCCAACGGAATTATACTGGGCCTATTTGCAAGCCTTTCTCATCAGTTGAATATTTTTTTATAATACCTTGCTTTGACGCGAGACTTGTACTGCCTCCAAGAGTCGTTAAGCGTGTTCAAGACCCACTTGCGTCCTTCTTCCGGAATGACATATCTAGCCTACAATATATCAAACACGAAATTCAAGAAACAAACTAATTTATTAAAACCAAACATTTAGGAAGTCAGTTGAACTACAGTTTAGGGTGATAGATTGTACCAAAGCATATTCCAACATTTGTCTCTTTAATTGATCAGGAACAACATGCCAATTGATGTAAGTAAGAGACAAATTATCCTTTGCTAGTGTCCCAAGAAAATTGCTTAACTCCGTAATATTGTCAGATACTAGCTGACCATCCTCATTCAACTCAATGACTACTTTATCATCAGGGGTTCTAGCATGCACCTTGGTCATTTTTGACTTCCCACTAGGTTTTATTGGACCTTGTACTCTATATACCAGGTTCAAAAAAATGAATAGAAAATTAATGTATGACATTATAGAAACATAATATGCATGCAAAACTTAAAAAGACACACTCAACAGTGCAGTGCACAGACAAAGAAACATTGTGCCTGTACCTGCTTCATCTTTCTGTGCAATCCATTCCTTCTCTAATCGATCAGTAAGATTTTCCATTGTTGGAGGCACTTCAACACTCTGCTTTTGGCGTTTCTGCATCGCTAAATAAGCATCAACTGAACCAGCAGCTTCACATGAATTGGTTGATTATTTGAACACTTTGCTACATGTAGGTTTTAAAATGGGTGGAAGAGACGTTGTAGGTTTTAAAACTCCTGAATGAGACAGTGTAGGTTTCGTCAATTTCTTTAATGTTTCTGCGAATTTCTCTCGGTTACTGAGTTTTTTTGGAGTGGGAGTGCGTGTCTTCAAATCCTTGTTGGATCCAGCTTTCTTTGGAGGGGGTGCAGGTCATCGCTTCCTTCTCAATTTCAATGGCTGCATTGGTTCGCGGACGAGTTCTCGGTCCAGGTAAAGGATCATTTGACTTAACAACTTTGATTCTCTACAATTAAGTCGAAGTTCAAGATTTTTTACGTTAATAATGGCAAAGACAATAAGTAATAAACAAATAACTTTTTTATACCTCCGAATCCGATGAATCATCACTGACATCTTCACCAGCATTTTCTGGGATGTACTCATCGTGTCCAACAATATCTTTACCTTTATCTTTCCTATTTCGTGCGGTAGCCTCTTGCATACAACTAACCAATGAAGGAACCCCAAGTGATCTACTAACTGCATCATTTTCTTGCATTCGCGCGATTCGCTCTTGTTCATACTTCGTCAAAACTGATGATTGTGAGAACTGCAAGCAGATTAGCACTATTACTCACCATCGATGATAAATTTAAGCTAATTAACCAAATAGAGTCGACATATAAAATGTTCTTGCTATTTTGACATAATGCATGCACAAAGAACCAATAGTTACTTGAATTAGCTACAGCCTTCATGGTCAGAATAGGACATCGACACAGTAATAGAAAACACTAAACTGCAGTTCTTGCTTTTACGTGTAGAATTTTAATGAAAAGTAGTTTGAAATACAAGATTTCATTCTGATTAATAAAATTGAAATGAAAACTGAAAAATACCTGAACATCAGCTTCATTCTCTCGGGTATCATCATCATTATCTGTTTCATTCTCTACACTTAATTTCCTCCCGGTTCCTTTGTCCATCACATTAACATCTTCTTCATCATTATTCATATCAGGCTCCAATGATAGTTTCTTCTGACCCACTTGACTTGGGTTATTTTTCATCATTTTGTGTTGCTGCTGAAGTCCATGTGCAGTAATATACTTGCGCTTTGCAACCAGCTTCTTAGCAGAACCTTTAACAATAAAAATAATAATGACGGCCTCCTTTATAGTTCTTTACACACACACACACACATATAAATATAAATATATATACACTGTTTGCGAACAAATTATACAATTGCAAACAACTGTAAAATTCGTTCGGCTTTCCTAAACAACAAGGATTGTTGTAGAGGGTGTCGAACTCTGGGACCAAAAATATTTTAATTAATAAATCCAATCAAGTTATTCCAAGATTTTGATTGATTGAAAACACAGTAAATAACAGCAATTAAATAAAGAAGAGAGATTTATCTAATAAGAGAAAGCAATTAGGGGATAATGACATAGATTAGATTCACACTCATCAATAGCCAACAAATAAATATAGATCTAATTCATGTTTCTGTCACAAACACGAATCAACGATAAATAGATTCTTAGAAACAAATAAGTAAATAACGACAAGCATAGCCTATGCAGGTTCTGAGCTCTTAAACAACCATAGACTATCAGGACAGATTCACAAATTAATTTCTAAAAACCTAAAACTAGATCTAAATCTGATAATTGTTAGATCGAACACGAATATACCCTATGAAGGAGCATAGCTCTTAAACGACACAGAATATGAAGGTTCAGATCTAACCCTTGATTCAGCTCTAGATCTACATATATAAAGTCCTCATCTATTGGCTATGTAATTCATGTTGAATCATATCTATTAGCGTCATCACCCCCTAATCAAAGGGGATTAGCTAGACATAGCTAAAGAAGAGGAAAAACAGAAATTAAATAACATGAACATAAATAAAACTAAAACTAAATAGAACAGAGGAAGAAAAGTTTTATTCCAAGAGAAAGATTATAGAATAAAACTAAGTGTGTTTTACAATGAATGAGATAAAGTGTATTTATAGCTGATATGACAAAGGCTACTTGGCAAATTCCACAATATGGGACTAAAGAATTAGCCCAAATAACACATAAGCTAGTGTGAACGGGGTTGTAGAGTAAGAGGCCTTGTAAGTGAGCCAGTGTGAATGCGTGCAGTGCATGAATGAGAAGCCTTGCAAAGGAGCTAATGTGAACGCTACATGAGTGAAATGGTCTGTAATTGAGCCAATGTGAACACAATATGAGTCTTTAGTGAGCCAAATCTACCCAACTGAACTCTATTTGCAACCGTTCTTCAAGCTTTAAACTCTTCAAGCTTTAGTAATTTTAACTTCACTCTTTTTCAGCAAATTCTTCATGCTTTATTCATCAAATGCTCTAAACCATGATTCTTGTCAACAATCTGAAAACACAGCTATAAATGCACAATATTAATTATTTTAAATAGAAAACTAGATAAATAAGCGGATAAAATATACACATTTACGTGTATATCAATACCCCCACACTTATCTTTTTATTCGTCCTCGAATAAACTAGACTAAGATATGTCACACTTTCGTAGGAAACACGATTGCATTTAGCATATGCAACAAGCCGTTAAACCTCTGGGTGTCCCCAGTAGGACGAGTGTTGTCTCGTGAGGGTTTTCAGCGGATACTACCCACAAAATCCAAAGCGTCTTATGTACGCGGATTAATCAAACAATATATTTAAGGTCTTTCACATTCCAAGGATTTCACCTATCTTCAATAATAACGATTTAGCCCCAAATTGTCCATCCCATAATTAGTGAAAAAATGAACAAAAAATTTCAAGCTGAATCGTAATTCCTTGATAACACTGTAATTGTCTTGAAGGTTAAGAGCGTGGTGTCAACCAAAGTTCTACACATCGACAATGTGCACCCAATCATTTCTTTATTCTTTTTTTTTTGAATAATTTTGCACCAATGTAACTGTAATGTATTGGATATGAGTTATGCATAGATGAAGGAAAATTTTGTAAGTTCTAAAAAGATTATAGATAAGAGGGCAAGTGTATTAGTTGAATTTTAAGCTACAAAAGATAAAGTAATACTAAGGCACATATGAACATTTTTGTTTCCTTTCATCTTCTCAACTACAATCCTCGCTTCTAAGTATGGTATGACGGATGTGGATGGAATGGAAATGGATGCTTCATAGTCAAGAATGATGAAGACTATTTTATTCAGAGAGACTCTCTCTTTATTTTTATTTTTATTTTTTTTGCATGATGAATGATGAATGGAGATGGAATGATGCCATACATTATTTCATTTGATTCCTCCTCTACTAAACCAATACTTCATGAAAGGAAAGTTTTGTGCCCTAGTTACTCTACTTCTATAACCTTAATTCAACACACAAGTCTGGATTGATGTTATACAAAAAGCTGAAAGGAATGATAAACAAAGTTTCGTAAGATAGATAACCCATATAAAATAAGATGTGGTATATGGTTATCCTACCTTAAAGCAAGTACGGAGTGGGTGGTGTAATTTTGGTATAAAAAGTGACATTTTTGAACCTTTGAAAATAAACAATAAAAGGTTCTTAAGTATACCAATATAAGAAAAACTAGTCGAAACATGGATGTAATTCGACTAAAACTTGGGTTTGAATAATGTGGGATATCGAAGAAGAATGCTACAATGAGTCATTTCTCCTTAATTGGGCCAAGTGGATTTTAGAACTTACGATTTTGAAAATTTGAGTAGAAAAGAAAATATTATGCATGAAAACGAACTCAGAAAATCCAACAAATGTAGGTGCAAAATCATTTATATTTCTTGATTTTTTATTTTTATTTTTGATTATTTTTACTTGCACATTCTAACACGTATAACAAGGGTTGACACGCTTACTCCAGAACACGACTAACGTCTGCACAGTCTCAAGCTAGCATCTTAAAAAGACACACTACAACTCAATGAATAAATAATGTTCATTCTCATCACCCAAAAATTCAACTTATCAAACAAGAACCAAGGTGTTATTTATGAGTTTAAGTTAATCCTTGTTCAATGAATGACCTAGTTCATAAAATTTGATTGCTGATGTAATGTAAATTCCCCCCCACACTTGAGTGTGACTGTGTCCTCACAGTCTTAATCAGACATATCTTAGTGAAAGGAAAAATAAAATAAGAGACTATTTACATATGTACAAAAGAGGGTTAGTGTGTCTTACCGAATGTAATGTGGCTCATGGAGGACCATGAGCTCTTCCTTTTGGTTTGGTTTTTGTTCCAAGTTAGGTTTAAGGCATTGACCATTGACCTTATAGGAAGATCCATCAGCTGGATTCTCAATTTCTACCGCACCATACGGAAAAATGGTCCGCACAGTGTAAGGTCCTGTCCATCTAGATTTTAACTTACCCGGAAATAGATGCAATCTTGAGTCATACAAGAGAACTTTTTGTCCTGGCATGAAAGTTTTACGTAAAATTGATTTATCATGAAAAACTTTTGTTCTGTCCTTGTAAATTCGTTCATTTTCATATGCATCATTTCGAATTTCATCAAGTTCATTAAGTTGAAGCTTCCTATGCTCTCCTGCTTGTTCTAAATCAAGATTTAAAGTTTTTATTGCCCATAATGCCCTATGTTCTATTTCAACTGGCAAGTGACATGGCTTACCAAAAATCAAACCGATAAGGGGACATACCTAAGTTTGTTTTAAAAGCAGTGCGGTAAGCCCAAAGAGCGTCGGTTAACTTTTGGGACCAATCTTTGCGATTTCGATTCACAGTTAGTTTTCTCCAGGATTTGTTTAATCTGCCTATTCGATAATTCAACTTGCCCACAAGTTTGAGGATGGTAAGGAGTGGATAACTTGTGGGTTATCGACTACTTTCTCATGAGAGCTTCAAAAGAACGATTACAGAAGTGTGTTCCATTGTCACTGATTATTGTGCGGGGAGTGCCAAACCTAGAGAAGATATTTTCTTTCAAGAAGCGCACAACAACCCTGTTATCATTTGTTTTGCATGGAAAAGCTTCGACCCATTTAGAAACATAATCGACAGCTAAGAGGATGTACAGGTTCCCAAAAGAATTAGGGAAGGGTCCCATGAAGTCTATACCCCACACATCAAAAATTTCGACCTCTAGAATGGGGTTTAGGGGCATCATATTCCGTTTAGAATTTTTCCCTAAGAATTGACATCGATCACAAGTTTTGCAAAATTCGTACGCGTCTTTGAAAAGGTTAGGCCAGTAGAAACCCGATTGGAGAACCTTTTCGGCTGTCTTTTTGGGACCGAAGTGACCACCGCATGCTTGGTCATGACAAAAAGAGAGGACACTGTGAATTTCAGTGTCAGGAACACATCTTCGAATGATTTGGTCGGGACAATACTTGAAAAGATAGGGGTCGTCCAAATAAAAATGTTTCACTTGGGAAAAGAATTTGTGTTTATCCTGCTTAGACCAAAAAGAAGGGATCTGCTTGGTGACTAAGTAGTTGACAATGTCAGCAAACCAAGGATCAGTGGATAGAGAAAACAACTGTTCATCGGGGAAATTCTCGTTGATCGGAAGAGAAGAAGAAGGGGCATTTGGAAGACGAGACAAGTGGTCCGCAATAACGTTGTCGGATCCTTTTTTATCCTTAATGGTAAGGTCAAATTCTTGAAGTAGAAGGATCCAACGAATGAGACGAGCCTTAGCATCATTTTTAGAGAAAAGATGCCTAAGTGCGGAATGATCAGTATGAACAGTGATGTGTGAGTCAACTAGATAAGGCCGGAATTTTTCTAAAGCGAAGACGACTGCCAAGAGTTCCTTTTCAGTGGTAGTATAATTGATTTGAGCGTCATTCAGAGTTTTACTCGCGTAGTAAATGACGTGAAGAATCTTATCGATACGTTGTCCTAAGACAGCGCCAACAGCGAAATTCGAGGCGTCAGAAATGATTTCAAAAGGCAACTTCCAGTTGGGAGAGCAGATGATCGGAGCAGAGACAAGTTCATTTTTAAGATGCTCAAAAGATGAAATGCAATCAGAATTGAAGTCGAAAGGAACATCCTTACCAAGAAGATTGGTCAAAGTTCGAGTGATTTTGCTAAAATCCTTTATAAAGCGACGGTAAAAACCAGCATGACCTAAAAAGGATTGGATGTCCTTAACGGATTTGGAAATGGGAAGATTCGAGATAACTTTGATTTTGGCTTTGTCTACTTCAATTCCTTTGTTAGAGATGACATGTCCTAAAACAATGCCATGTTTGACCATGAAGTGACACTTTTCCCAATTAAGAGTTAAGTTTTTATCTTTGCAACGGTTAAGAACAAGATCCAGGTGATGTAAACACTCAGTGTAGGAATCCCCGAAGATGGAAAAATCATCCATGAACACTTCTAAAAATTGCTCGATCATATCAGAAAAAATGCTAATCATGCACCTCTGAAAGGTTGCAGGTGCATTACAGAGACCAAAAGGCATACGTCGGTACACAAATGTACCAAATGGACAAGTGAAAGTGGTTTTCTCTTGGTCCTCAAGAGCGATAGGGATTTGATTATAGCCCGAGTACCCGTCAAGGAAACAATAATATTCATGACCAGCTAGTCGTTCTAACATTTGATCGATAAATGGCAGAGGGAAATGATCCTTACGTGTTGCAGCGTTAAGTTTCCTATAGTCAATGCAAACACGCCAACCGGTCTGAGTGCGGGTTATGATAAGCTCGTTAGCTTCATTTTGGATATTGGTAATCCCTGATTTCTTAGGTACGACATGAATCGGACTAACCCATTGACTATCGGAAATTGGGTAGATGATTCCATTGTCAAGGCATTTAAGGATTTCAGCACGAACTGCTTCTTTCATGATGGGGTTTAGTCGACGCTGGGGATCCCGAGTGGGTTTGGCATCATCTATAAGGTGGATTCGATGTTGGACTATCGAAGGACTAATCCCCTTAATATCAGCCATGGACCAGCCAATTGCTTCCTTATTTTTCTTAAGAATGGGAAGGAGCAATTGTTCCTGCTCTAAAGTAAGGTCAGAAGCGATGATGACAGGAAAAGTTTCATTGTCTCCTAAGTAAGCGTACTTAAGATGACTGGGCAGCACTTTGAGTTCAGATTTTGGGGACGACTCAACCGAACAAATTGGTTGACGAATAGGCTCAATTGTGAGCGGCTCAACAGGAATTGAATCAGAGATATTTTCGGGAATATCTTGAAATAATGTTTCATAATTTGATTCAATTTCGTTGCTCTGATGGTCAAGCTCAGATTCATTATCGTGGACAGCATGGATTTCAGAAAACTGGTCCACATAAGAGTTAGGAGAGTTTTCAGTTCTGAACATGTTTAGCTCGACAGTCATGTTACCGAAAGAAAGTTTCATAGACCCATTTCTACAGTTGATAAGCACATTAGAGGTTGCTAAGAAGGGTCGTCCTAGAATCAAAGGGATCTGGTTTGCAGGATTGCTAATCTGTTGAGTTTCTAAGACAATGAAATCAACTGGAAAGATGAATTCACCTATTTTGATCAACACATCCTCGATTTCGCCCACAGGTTTCTTAATTGAACGGTCAGCAAGCTGAAGGGTAACCTTGGTGGGTTTCAGTTCTCCTAGGCCTAATTGGTGATAGACGGAATATGGAAGCAAGTTAACACTAGCACCTATGTCTAGCAGGCATCTATCGGTTTTCTTGTCCCCAATAGTACATGATATTGTGGGGCAGCCAAGATCTTTGTATTTCACTGGCATTGATTGGGACAAGACTTCGCTTAAAGTTGCCATCAGAAACACTTTCTTAGGTACATGTGTATGACATTTTTGAGTGCACAAATCTTTTAGAAATTTCGCGTACTGTGGAACTTGTTGAATAATATCTAAAAGAGGAATGTTCACTTTAACTTGCTTAAATATTTCTAGGATCTTTTCTATTTGGTCCGTCTTTTTCCTAGGTCGGAGTCTATGAGGAAATGGAGCAGACAACTCAGTAGGTTGGGCTACTTGAGTTTGAGGATGGTCCTTGTCAGAAATTGGCTCAATGTTTTGATCCGAGTTGGTTGAATTTTCGGTTGGGTTTGGAAGATCGTCCGGTAAAGCATTTGGATTGACCACATGGTTGTCAATCTTTTTGCCGGATCTAAGAGTCGTGACCACATTCAAGTGACACACGTTTGAGTCTTGAATGATGCGAATTTGGTTGGAGTTAGGATTTTGACGGTTGGGGTTTGGAATGGGTTGACTCGGGAAAGTGCCTCTTTCCCGTTAGCTTACCGAAGTGGCTAACTAACTCATTTTCATTTCAAGTTTAGCGATCGATTGACTCGTGTTTTGCATGTGCGAAGTCAATAAATTTTGTAGATTGGTATTTGATTGGAGATTTTGAGTCGTTGCTTTAGTCAGTTCTTCGAGAGTTTTCTCAAGTGATGTCAATCATTTATCGTCTTGTGGAACAAAAGATTGTTGCGCTTGGTTTTGAGAAGGTGGCGCAGGATGTTGGAATTGAGTTTGTTGAAAGTGAGGTTTCGAAGGATTATTCGAAAATGATTGAAAAGGAGGTCGAACCGCACTTAAATTTGGATTGTTTTGGGTCCAAGAGAAGTTAGGATGGTTTCTCCAACCTGGATTGTACGTTGGGGAGAATGGGTCATTCCTAGCTTTGTTAAATGCGTTGAGTTGTTCCAATGAATGTGGGCATTGATCAGATATGTGGTTAGGATCGTTACATTTGTAACATGAGGTCTGAGACGCTTGAGCTTGATTTATTTGAGTTGATGAAAGGACATTATCGAATTTGGATATCATCGCGTCTATTTTTGCTTCTAAGGCTACTGATGATCCTACCGAATGAGCGTTAGAACGGGAATAAATCGATTTCTCGTTAGATCTTTCCCATTGAGCTGATTTTTCGGCCAAATTTTCGAGAAATTGCCAAGCGGCATTGTGATCTTGGGCTAGAAAATTTCCTTGCCACATTGATTCGAGCATGGTTCGAGAGTTATTTTCAAGTCCATCGTATAAAATTTGACAAAGAGTCCATTTTTCGAAATTGTGATGTGGACATTTGACTAGAAGCTCTTTAAATCTTTCAAAATATTTTGCAAAGGATTCACCCCCAAATTGACGAAAATTGACGATTTCATTTCAAATTTTGGATGTTTTTTCCAGAGGGTAAAATTTCTTTAGAAAAATGTTTACAAATTCACCCCAAGTTCCAATCGTATTTGAAGGCAAGCTATACAACCATTTCTCAGCATAATCGGTAAGTGCAAATGGAATTAACCTAAGTTTGATTCCATCGTCACTTAATTGTTGAAATTTCATGGTTGCGCAAACTTGTTCAAATTTGGTCAAGAAAATATAAGGATCATCACATTCTAAATTGCCGAACTTTGGAAGAGTATTTATGTGATTCGAATGAATTTCAAAGTGGTTACCCGTTGGGGCGGGCAATATGATGCAAGAAGGAATAGAAACCCGATCGGGGAAGTATCTATCCATAAGAGATCGAGGGGGTCTTTCTTCGGCCATGGTTAAAGGAATGTTTGTTCGAACTAAACGATTATCTGAAGGATCACGAGTCCAATGACGCATGCACTAGCGAGAAGAATAAGGGAAGACGAGAAAAAACAAATTTGAGAAGCGATTTTTTTTTTTGTTATTTCTTTTAGAGAAAAAGAATTAGACACAAAAGAATTTTTTTTTAAATGAACCTAATGCAAATTACAATTTCTAGAATTATATAATGACGGTTTGATTTATTTCAACAAAAGATTTCTCAGCCAGTTAACGGACAGGAGTTATCGGTGCACCAGGAATCACCCTAGCAATGCAGCCGAAGGTTTAAGTACTTTCAGAGGAACAACCGATATAATATTTACGAATCACCGTAATATTTATAAACGGTTATTACTCTGCCGTAGTCTAGACACCGAGAAATAATCCGTTAGAACTAAACCAATTTGTCAAAATATAATGAAGTCCTTAGAAAATAAAAACAAAACTAAGATGAATGCAATATTTTTTTTTTCAGTCACAGAATGAACAGTCTTAGGACAGTCACAGAACAGTCAATTGCAGAAATAAATAAAAAAAACAAATTTTTTTTACAAGCAAGCCGATGCCCTGCAGAAGATTTTTACAAGCAATGTCTATATATATTTTTTTTATTTGCAGCAGCGGTCCCTGTAGAGATAGAAAATACTCACCTTGATCGGCAGTCCATCCAGTGCAGTTGAGTCGCGCTAGCGCGTTCACACCCCACTTGGTGTGCAACCGCTCCAACCCGTCTGAATCGTCCGTAGATTAATTGTTGTTTCGCCTTTAATTAATTGTTCGACTGCGCTGCGGCACGGGTTCGGGCCTTTTTCTAATTTACACTGTACCTGTTTCGAAAAAAGTTTTCCTTTTTTCTTTGGAAAAAAAACAAAACAAATGGAAACTAGAAAACAAAAAAAACTAACTAAACTAAAAAAATAAAAATAAAATAAGCCCAACAAAAACCAAGAAGAAAAGAGAATTTGATCAGTCAAAACAAAGTAGAATCAAGGCAAAAAGGCAAGTGGCTTAACTCAAACAAAAGGCACCCGCATACATCGCAAACTCCAGCACTTACCCCTTCGCCAAAGCCCCAACTACCCTCAATCTCAAACGCAAAAATCGCACAATCAATTCTGTTTCACTGACCCAAATCCGCCTTTTGCAAACCAGTCCACACAACCATTCACACCAGTACATCATATTTTACAGTTGTTTGCAATGGTCTGCAATTGAGCCAATGCGAACACAATATGAGTCTTTAGTGAGCCAAATCTACCCAACTAAACTCTATTTGCAACCGTTCTTCAAGCTTTAAACTCTTCAAGCTTAAGTAATTTTAACTTCACTCTTTTTCAGCAAATTCTTCATGCTTTATTCATCAAATGATCTAAACCATGATTCTTGTCAACAATCTGAAAACACAGCTATAAATGCACAATATTAATTATTTTAAATAGAAAACTAGATAAATAAGCGGATAAAATATACATATTTATGTGTATATCATACACACACACAAGAATGGATCTATATTACATATACATATATACCTTGAATTATGTTTTTCCTTGGCCGTATGATTACATGTGGCTGCAATTGAATCAACGGCTCACTGTCTTTGTCAACGGTGTTTTCAATGTAAAAAAACACTTTGTCTTCCTTATTGCAGCCCTGTACGTATTCTTTTTCGTCCTTGTCATTCAATATCAGCTGTCAGCCACCCCTCGTTCCTTTGCTGACATAGACTCCTATGTCAGTGTAATGGAGGCAATCTTTAACAAAGTTCGTAAGCACATTGTACGAAAATCGGTCTACATCATATTTTGTTACTGCGAAGGATTCTCCACCGACGTAACATGTCCTTCGAAACTGTCCGCGGTGCAGTCGGGTATCTATAAGTTCATCCATCCTGTACAAAATGAATACATTAGAACAAGGTACATGCATGTTAAAGTGGACAAAAAACAACAACTAACATTTTGTGGTCTATAACCAATTTAGATGAGAGTAAAGAAAGACATTAAATCATAAAACATGTGAACATTGTAGATTGCATTATGAGAAAAGAGTGCCAAATACATTCATCAAAGATAATAATTTACAGCTAAAACAAAAAGTGCCAAATACATCATAAATTTGACAATAGATTAGACCAAATTAAAGCAATGAGAAAGAGGAATTTTTTGTCCTAACGAGATGGAATAGGATCAGGAACTTCTGCTTCTAGTTCTATTTCTAGTTCTGTTTCTTGTTGTATTACGGGGACATCATCTCTAATCCAACCCCCATCAACAACTTCTGGTTCTAGTTCACCACCTATGCCCATATCATGTGAATGTGTATTGCTCATGTCTTCTTCCATTGCATTCTGATTTTAAGTATCACACCAGTCTCTCAGTAATTTTTTAACAACGTAATGATTGTTCTTTTCAATTGCATCTTCCATATAAAATACTTGTTGCACTTGCGAAGATAGGACATAAGGATCAGTTTTATGGCACTTGCTAAAATTTACTCGAGTAAGACCATATGAATCTTTTTCCTCTTAGTACCAGCAACACTTAAAAAGGACCACTTTGAAAGCTCCCCAATAATCAAGCTCAATAGGTTCTTCATTGATCCGTAGTAATTGACATCACCCACTATTGGGTTTTGGTCTTTTGAACTTGTAAAGCTGGTGGTTTTGGCAGTCAAAAATACACCACTATTTTGTGTGGTACATCGAGAAACTCTAAATTTTATGTGGAATCTATATCCATTTACTATATAGCTGGTAAACTTCCTAGCTACTCGATTAGGACCTAATGCAAACACCTCTAAATCTCTTGAAATATTGTCCTTTTCCATAACCTCTTCCTTTAAGCCAATTCCAAAACTCTTCAAAATGTTCTCGTTCCCTCATGTATCTTCTTGGATTTGTAAGACCATCCACAAAAGCTCGATGAATCCTAAATAATAATTAAGGTCAAAAAACTACGAAATGCAGATATTAATTTATAGTTAAGGAAAATCATATAGGAACTTAAGAACTTACTCGATCAAACTCTCAATTTCTTTATTACCGGAATTGAACAGAATATAGCGATGTGTTGCCTTCCAATCTGCATCTTTCAAATTGAACATCTTTCCATCTTTATTCTTCTTTGTTCTAATATGATATTCCAAATCTGTTGGACATCTTCCAAAATCAATCGACATGTTTTCTGTTCCTCCATCAACGCTTAAAAATCTTGTATAAGGTCACACACTCTTCTGCCAAGTAACCTTCTACCATCGAACCTTCCAGTCTGTTTCTATTTCGCACATAAGATTTCAACTTTCCTAGATATCGCTCAATTAGATACATGCATCTAAGTTGTTCAGGCTCGCCGTATTCAATTTCTCTGCATAAATGAATAGGCAAGTGTACCATTATACAGAAAAAAGACTACGGAAAAATCATTTCAAAATGACAAAGTATCTCGATAATTTTTTTGGCAAGCTCTTGATATCATCCACTTCGATAACCTTGCTCCATAGTACTCTAAGGAATGCACTAAATCTGATCGTTGATAAAACAACCTTGGGTTTTGACGCTTTCTTCACGACATATTGTAACAAATAGTGGAGTATGAAATGAGCATCATGGCTCTTATATCCTACAACCGTTCTCTCTTTTATATGCACGTACCAACTAAAATTCGTGGCACAACCATGGGGAAGTTTGGCATTCTTCAATACGGAGCAAAAGATTTCTTTTTCCTTATTTGTCATATCAAATATTGCAGCTCTAATTTCAACATGCTTTCCATCACCACGTTCAACAGGATGAAAGGCTTTCCTTATGCCCAATTCCTGTAAATCCAAACGAGCGTTTAGGTGATTCTTCGACATGCGACCTATATTAAGTAAAGTACCTAATATTTTGTCGCATATGTTCTTCTCTATGTGCTTGGCATCCAGGTTATGTCGAAGGGTATTATGACACCAATATGGTAAGTCAAACAGTATTGACCTTTTCTTAAAAAGGACATCACTTTTACTCGGTTTCTTGGTCTTATCCCCAACCTGATATTTGAACCCCCGCAATAACTCTTTAATATATGTTCCTGATAATATTTTTGGAGTGCTCCTCATTTCAGTTTTGCCATTAAATCTGCTCTTATCCAGCCTCCACTTGTGTGTCGGATCAAGAAACTTTCTATGGTGCATATAACACATTTTTTTGCTATGCTTCAAATAATTTGAAGAAGTTTCATAATGGCATATTGGACACGCTAGTTTCCCCTTCGTGCTCCAACCTGACAACATGGCATATTCCGAAAAATCACTAAGGGTCCATAAGACGCCTGCATGTAAATTAAAATTCTCATCAGTCAAGGAATCATAAGTTTCGATGCCAATATTCCATAACGCTTTTAATTACGCAATTAAAAGCTGCATATGTACGTCAATACTGTTCTTTGGAGAATCAGGACAAGATATTAATGTTGAAAGAATCAAATTCTCTTGTTTCACACATAACCATGGCGGAAGATTGTAGTTTACCAATATAATTGACCATGTACTATAACTTGAATTCATTGAACGATATGGATTAAATCCATTAAATGCTAGACCCAATCAAACATTACGATTTTCTGATGAAAAATCAGGATAGCGAGCATCCATCATCTTCCATACCACACCACCAGCCAGATGTCTTAGCTTTCCATCTTCTTTTCGTTCCACTTGGTGCCATCTCATAAGTTCGGAAAATTCTTTGCACATAAACATCCTTTGTAACCTTGGTCTTAGTGGAAAGTACCTCATAACATTTACTGGCACTTTGGGAATCGACTTTGGTGGATCATTATTATAAACGATGTCTTCTTTCTCTTTTACAGCCCACCTCGAAAAATCACAAATGTCACAAGCCTCTTTATCTTTATTCTCTGCCCAATATAACATGCAATGGTTTGGGCAGACATGTATTTTATGGTAATCAAGACCTAAATCCTTAATGACACTCTTTGCAGCGTAGGAAGACAAGGGCAGCTGGGTATCAGGAAAGGCTTCTTTTATATGCTTTAGTAATTCCCCAAACGTAGACTCGTTAATTCCATAAGCACACTTTAAATGATAAAGCCTGATCAAGAAACTTAGTTGAGAAAATTTAGTGCAGCCATGATATAACCATTTTTTTCCTTCTTTAACATGCTGATAAAATTTCTCAGCCTCTGGATTTGGTTCTACTTTAATGTCCCTGGGATTTTGACCAAATTTGTAACCCACACATTTGAACATCACATCTAAATTATCCTCAAAATCCATCTCCGTTGCACAATCCATATGGTCATCAACACTTATTAATTTTGTCTGTGAAACTTCACAAATCCACCCGGTATGTAATAGAGAAGGGCCATTAAAAATAAGATGATCGTATATGACATTTTCACAATACCAGTTACGTTCTATACATTTTTTGCAGGGCCACTTCATCTCATCACCTACTTTATGAATGGAAAATACATTTCTTAGAAAAGCTTTTACCCCTCTTACATATTCAGCTCTCCATCTCAGAAGTCCTATCCATATGTAATACTCACTATCCATTGCCACAATCTAACCACGGCCTAGTAAAACTAAATTTGATAGCACTAACAGTTTCAAGACACGAACAGGGCCTACCCTGTAAGGTTTGATTAAATTACAAATAAAAACAAAACAAGTTAATAATTTACAAATATACATAACCAGTGTGGTGATACAAAGTCGATTTTTTTGATATGAATTATCACTAACTTTTGGAACTGAATTATCAGGAGAATAATAGAACAAGCAGCTAAGGATACTAAACAAAAATTCATAACATTACACGGCTGCACCAAAACAAAACAATACAGATACAAAAACTATACAGGTGATACAAAGACGATAGAGTTGTACCTAATACAAAGAATGATGCAATAATTTAATTTTGTCTTCTAATTTTTAGCCCTTAAAACTGGTCGTTAAGTCTACTAATGTCAGTTCGAAAACCAATAACTCGATTTTGCAGCGTTGTAAGTTGATGTTGTAATTCATTTGCATACTCAGCAGCTCGACTTGGAAACTACTGGTCAATCCACTGCCAAAAGGTACACCCTGAAGGATAAACACGATATCTAAAATAACGACGACCAATGTTGAATCCAATTGAAATAACATCTTCTACAGCTGCATACCCACAATCACACATTATGATTGGTGAGTCAGCTTGTTATTCGTTAACCACTTGGATGTTTTGATGCTGACGACGCAAGGCAGCACGACTATGCCATCGCATTGCCCTTTCTTCGCGTGACAACCCGAATTCAGACAGACCGATTTTTTTTCAAAATTCCAATCCATCTAAACTCGGATTTATTTGCACTGGTATCCTGTAGAAAAGATAGACATATAAAATATGTCAGAGCACAGAAAATATCTCACAGCGGAATGGATAAAATATAATATTATTAAAATATAGCCTTACCGTATTAATAATACTGCCTAACCAGAGACCAAGGCTATCATGTCCCTGCCACAAACCTAACCTGCGAGTATGTTATGAGGAAGGGGTCAGAACACAATTTCTGGTGACTGGATTTAAACTATACACTTTGGATAATCCTACATATACCGTTCAATCGTATTTTCTTATTTATCAGGTTACTTGGGTTATCAGCACTCAAGGCTAACACACACGTCGTACCCATTTACTTCCCAGTAGATTAACCTAATACAGTATATATATAACTACCCCCAATATAAAAGTACACCCCATGGTACCCCACTGGCACAGTCTCCATCGTAACATTATTGAAATATACACAGTCCCCCATCCTACGCCGTAGTGACGTACAGATTTCTATATAACAATGTTACGTTTCACATATATCTGTCATTACTATGCTATGCAAATGTGCGGACTGCCTCCTTCGTTCGAATCAGAATTCATACCGGAGTAATGCCCTCAAGTCTACAATACACCACCCAGAAACGACATGCATGTATCTGGACTGTCCCCCATACATATCTTTAATTGTAGATCGACGCCTCGATCGCACATCCTCTAATGTGCACCGAGTTCCATGGCAGGGGGATACAAGAAACATGGAACTCGGTCAGGAGCTTTTCCATACCTGTACAAGCCCGCCTTCAAGAGCCTCGAAATACAGATATCCCTAGGGTCTGTTTTCATGGTGGCTATGGCCCCACCTTGGCCCCTCCCTCAACTAGTAAAGACTACAAGAGCTAAGCGACTGCCCCTACGTACCCCGATAGTGAAGGGTGAATGGTATCTTGGGTTTAGCTCTAGTCTTTTCGCATCCCACTAGTTGCCGATGACAGGTATCCGACGATCTACTATCCTTGTTGGTCGTGACCCTCCATCTCCCCGTTGAGGCAACCGCCGAATCACCCTGGTGTCACCGCGTCACAACACTCTGACTGCATAACTACTTCTACAGTCAAGTGCCACCCACCTAGTAGTTACGCGCAGACCCAACGTCTGTGAGCACAGCCTAAAACATCTGTCACCGCCCAGAGGATTACTCAGAGCACCTTACGTATCTCAGGAAGCCGCGTGCTTCCCCTTCCAGTCTTTCAAAGCCATCGGAACAATCAGATGAATGTACGCTCTCCTCGTGCCCTATAACACCGCGATGATCTACCCCGTTGGATTATTCACCCTCAAACGTGCGGACTGGTCCAAGCGCCTCAATTTAATATGTTGTTAGACCCTATGTCTAAACATTTTTTTTACGCGCTTGCCTCACCTCATCAGGTTTCCAGTTAACTTGGTTATTCCAATTCATATTGAATTCTTGATCAAGTTACCAAGTTCTTCTTGCTTATTAATTTCAGTCATATAACTTAACCCATTAAGTTTATTAATAAGCCCACGATATGTTATTCTCTAGGTTATGGCCCAAGGTCTGTAATCCACAATCTCTTTTATATTCTCGTTTGATTTCACAATAACATGTTCTAATTAATATGTTATTAAGTATCTCTTAGTTCACATGTTTTCCAATCAACATGTCACTTACCATTTATGATTAAATATAACTTATTTCATTTCATAAGTTTTCCTCATTGTTCTTATTTAATCATAATTCCATTTCCACCGTCTTTACAACTTATCGTTGTTTACTTATTAACTTAGTTCTTTTAACTAAGGCCCATTAATAAGTTTCTCTACCCATTTATTATAACCTATGTTATAATTTCCTCTTGTCCCTGGGACAAGCTTAACCATCCTTATCAACGGGTTTCAGACTTCCAAGCTTACAAGTTACTTAATTTATAATTAAGTACAATTTCTTATATTTTATATATTTTCCCTCTTTTTCTCAACTGGATTCTAGTTTTCCTCATTTACTGATTACTTAATTTACAATTAAGTGTCCCTTCTCTCATTTCGCTAGTTATCGCGTTTCCTTAATAGTTTATTATAACCTAAGTTATAATCTTTACTTTGTCCCTTGGACAAGTCCACCTATTATACAACACTTTCATTAATGTTATTTATTTATAATAGATGATTATCATTCCCCTTTTAAACCATTTACTGTTGTAAGCCGTTTTTCTTCATTTTTTGTAATATATATTCCTTATTCTATTCAAGGAAAATACTTCATGCACCTTATCAGTTTGATAGAAGGAATCAGTGATTTATTTTCATAATGTATTCCCATCTAAATTCGTGGTAGCAAGTAATTTATTTACTTTTCTTACTTTATTTACTGTGGTTTACTTGCAACCACGTTCTCAGAAAAATGTCATTTAGGGAAATACATCACTTGTCCTTCGCATCACACTAACTCAGTCCACTACATCCCTTCCTTTCTTATTTTCTGAGTTAGCCATTTAATTATTATTATTGCCATTTATTCATATCTTGTTATATACATATATTTATATATATGTACATACATATGCCTAGACCTCTCACATTAAGCCTGCACTTATGGACGCTGGATTTGTCAAGCGGGTCCGGGCAGACTTCTACCACAAGTTGACTTAACCTCGTGCCTTAGCACCATTTTTAGTTATGCACTTAGACCTCTCACATTAGATTTACCACTTATGAATGCTGGATATGCCAGGCGGGTCCTGGCAGATTTCTATTACAAGTGCAATCTAACTCGTGTCTAAGGCGTTACAGTTTCAAATTATTGAGTATTTAGGCATGTTCATATTTTAATAATTATCCCTTTTTCCATGTAAATTTTTGGCATACTACCCTCTTCATATGTTTACTGTAATCCAATTTACATATCGTCAAGTTATGCCTATATTTTGGCGTATGTCCCTTTTAACATGTATTTAATTCTAATTTTTGACATGTAAGCATTTAATCGGGTAATTATTCAAATCTAGCAAGTTACATGTCAATTACTCAATAATATGTCATAAGTAAATCATGTAGTTACAATCACTGAATTGGCTATTCATATCCTAACAAGTTTATTTTCTCCAACAGGTAAACATTCAATACTTTAGCCAATTCAACATAGGAATTTCGTGACATATTCATATTAAGATTTCAACTCATTACAACAGCAAACTATAATTAATCCGGCAATTTCAAAATTAAATAAAAGGGGAATGCTGAACGACTGTGTACCATTATCTAAAATAATACGGCTTAAATCCACTCACCTCGTAAGCTTTCCAAATCCTGGATCTGGTCTAGAACTAATCTTCCATGATTTTCCCCTAATTGAATTCAGAACCTAATAATCATGGATTTACTATTTTTTTCTATAAGAGAAAGTGAAAAGAAAGAGTAGGAAAAATTGAATAGATTGGATCTGGAACGGTACCTTGCTTTTCTCGTAATTCTGAATGCCTTTCTTAAAAAAACTTCAATCTCTTCTATGCAGATCTTAATTTGAGATTTTCCAATCTATAAATCTAAATTTCTGAATATACTTGTGGGGCGAGAGAGAGAGAGAGTAATGGCAGAGCTCCAGCGTAGCTTCCAAATTATGAGGTTTAGGGTTAGGTCTAATGTCTTATTTATAGGTGCTCAAGACCTTATCATGCACGCAGCGCTGAGTCAGAATTGAACCCAGTTAAGAAAATAGTCCAGGTTTGCAGATGAATCTAGTCGGACCTTGTCGTACACGCAGTGCTGAGTCAACATTGGGTCCCGCAAGCTGTTTTAGCGCAAAAATTTGAATGTTTGAATTTATTTAACTTTTATATTCACACGTAATCTTCTTATGCATATACAATTCTTATAACGACCATTTTACGCGTATATATACACGCACAATTTTTGTTTTGTTTTCAAAATTCAAACGATGTTGCACCGTTATTTGATTCTTGCTATATTTCATTGACTGCAGCCTTATCTTGAATTTTATCTCCTGTATACATATATTTCTACACATATATATATTATCATATATATACATAAATTTTCTTTATTTCCTTTTATATACATTCTTATCCTTTCAAATTTTGAATGTATACATACATATATTTGTATGCTCAGTTGGCGCTCTCTAAAACAAAGATAAAAATTATGTCGCCGTCGGGGTTCAAACCCCCGACTTCTATGTTGCAAATCCTATACCTTAACCAACTGAGCTATAATGTCTTTTGTTAATAAGTTTAGAAACAATGGTAGTCATTGTTCTCCTTCTTTTACCTTATTCTCGTGTTTTGCTACAATACTTCATTTAAATGTATCTCTTTCACCTTAACTCGGTTTTCTGCAATCCACAGGTCTAAATTGACCAGAAAATCACCACGAATGCAATGACGCTAATCCCGTGGCCAAATTCTTGAAACTCTTCAATTTTCTTTTTTAAAATATGCATTTTAATCGCATTGCACTTCTTTTTATTGCATTTAATTTATTAATCTTTTCTTCATTTCAATGTATGAACTTATTACATGGAATTATATTATCATATTTTATTTTATTGTCATAAAATGCGGGGTGTTACATTCTTCCACCCTTAGAAAATTTCATCCCCGAAATTTGATAAGGGAAAAATCAATTAACCCCTCGCATTATATACATCCATGATGTGTGCATCCAATTTTTGCAAACATTGTGCACTTGTGCAAAGTGAAATACAACATAATAACATATGTATGCCTTAGAGGTACCTCCTATGTGTATGAAAATTTTCAAAAATCCTTTTAAAATATGATGCTCACATCTTAAATATACTGGTAGTTCTATATGAATGCAATATTTTGAAAATTAAAAGATATTTTCATCCCAGTTTTCCCACACTCTTGTTGAGTAAGAGCTTAGTTAATCAAATGTTGCATCTAAAATCCAACCAACCAACTTTATTTTTCGAATTTCAAAAAAACCTAATTTCCTAAATTTGATTTCTTATGTTACATAAAGGTGGAAAACGGAAAATTTCACACCTTCCGTTTTTCTTTTATACACCTTTTTCCAACCGTACTTGGATTTTATGAAACTATTTATAAATATTTCCTATTTTCCTATCCAAGTACAGCCCATATAAAAAAAAATCTTTGTTGTAGCTTTTGTTTTTCGTCTTATCTTCGATTTATTTTTTCAAATCACAAAACTGGAGTAGATACGGACAACTATTTTCTCCATCGGGTTTATGACTTGTTCTTACCTATGAGGTCGGTTTAGTCTCTTCCTACAAGGTGCAAACATCCATTCTATTCTTAATTTCTACACTTATTTTGTCTACCCAACAAAATTATTTTAAAATAATTTATCAAAATGGGTTGTCACAAGAATATAGATTTAAAATCTTTGTTTATTAAAAACTCTTGTATGAAATATAATAAGAAAACTAGCGAGCTATACATGCTCTATAATATGCACCTTTTTCTCAAAGATTTCTTTTTAAAACTCAATATGTGTACTTCCTTACGTATTTAAAACTATAACTTTTAAGATTAAAACTTGAAAACACCATAAATCATTTTCCCAAAACTTTTATAATTTCAAGTTCTTAAAAGTTAACAATGGGGTTAGACTTAAAGCGGGTTTCCAATTTTTCTAGGCTTTCCTAGACACTCCCCAAGGTCAATTCTCTAAACTATATATATTCCTAATCCATTTAGTTTTTCACTATTGTAACCTTTTCCAATCTGCCAAACCCACTAACCCAAAATACTAATCATATGGGATTTACTTTCCTTTAGTACAATGTATATTGTGCACTTCCCAACCAAACTTCCTAAGGGTCTCACATTTCCATATTCTTTCCTTTAGTGTACAAGAGAAGCATCAAATTTCTTACCACATTATACTCTTTCTATTTAGTGGGTTTCTCTATGGAACTAGGTATATATATAATATTTATATTTTTAAAAATACAAATTTGTTCACTCACTATTTATATAGGAATCCAAGGCCTAAGCTCTGATACCAGATGTGACAACCTGAGTTCCGACAGACCGATTTTTTTTCAATATTCCAATCCATCGAAACTCAGATTGGTTTGCTCTGGCAACCCACAGAAAAGACAGAGACATAAAATATGTCAAAGCTCAGAAAATATCTCACAGCGGAATGGATAAAATATAATATAAACAAAATATAGCCTTACCATATTAATAATACTGCCTAACCAGTAACCAAGGCTATCATGTCCCTGTCACAAACCTAACCTGCAAGTATGTTACGAGGAGGGGGTTAAAACACAAGTTCTGGTGACTGGATTTAAACTATACACTTTGGATAATCCTACATATACCGTTCAATCGTATTTTCTTATTTATTAGATTACTTGGGTTATCAGCACTCAAGGCTTACACACACGTCGTACCCATTTACTTCCCAGTGGATTAACCTAATATAGTATATATGTAGCTACCCCCAGTATTAAGGTACACCCCATGGTACCCCACTCGCACGGTCTCCACCGTAACGTTATCAAAATATACGCAGTCTCTCATCCTACGCCGTAGTGATGTACGGATTTCTATATAACAATGTTACGTTTTGCATACATCTGTCATTACTATGCTATGCAAACGTGCGGACTGCCTCCTTTGTTCGAATCAGAATTCATACCGGAGTAATGCCCTCAAGTCTATGTGACGAGAGGGAATTTTGCTCGGTCCGAACCAGTCGCTAAACCGACCCAGACCGCTCGAAATGCCCTATCGTTTGAGAACACGACAAATCAGAACGCATATAGAAGAACATTTCATTGTACATTACAACAATGCATCAGAATACCAGAATATACAGAGTATAAATGAATATTACACAGAAATATCAGAGATTTAAATTACATTTAAATCCATAGCAGCGGAAAATAATACAATACACAACTAGAAGAAGATATACGGATACAAAGCTTTCCGGATATCGTTCCAGCTGTAAACCAGGATCCTGTGAATATAAATCTGCAAAACCAAAACTACTAGCTGCCCGTGTCAAAATAAGGGCACCCATAGTTTAGGTTAAAACAATAAACTCAAGGTCAGTCATGAGACTGGTGTGAGAACTAAAACAGTTATTATTCTTTATTTTAAAAGTTAGGTAAATCAAGGGACCACGCCGTATAACACGGAACGGGTTTCCTCCCAAGAATACCAGTGCATAAAACAAACAGCGCAATGCTAAATAAAGGAAAATGAAGCTGTTATAAGACCCAGGTCCTATCACACAATGCAACGCAAGCCGGGGGATAGGGTTTTCCCTTATAACAGCCAAAGAATGCTTGATACGTTTAAAAACAAATCATTTGATACTATCATAAGTGCATAGTGTATAAAACAACTTCAAATCATAAGTATCAATCATAGACGGCATGGTTACCATATATCATGTCGCCATACTAGTTCTACAATTAAAACCGCAAATGTCACGTATTTGGAAATTGGATTTCCGTCTATGAACCGAGGCAAAAGATAGTCCTCAACCGATTCGAGACAATCTAGCCCATGTCTCAGGAACAGCCGCAACTGCCCCATGGAGCGACAGGGCCGGTCCACCGATGTGGATTATTATGCCTGAACACTACGTTTCCCCGCCCTTTGGGGCGTAAATGAGCCAACTAAATGACTCTATCGGTTCGAGAACGACCGATCAATCCGAGGCGCCTCGCAACAGCAACAACCACATAAGTCAAACTCGTCAGGGCGTGTAAAACCACTGACGCCACTTTTTAGCTAGAAGGAAACGCATGCCCTCCCTGAGGTCCGTCTCCCGTTTTTGGTTCATACCGGGTGTGAAACTCGCGAAGTAAATGTTACACAAAGCTACGCCACAAAGGCCGTGCTTTGATCATCACCTCAAGACTTTGCTTTTCAACAGAAGCCTCGATCAATTGCCACTTAGGCATGCCACACAGGCAATTCACCCCATGCGTTTGATATCCATCAATATATAACCTCTGAGCTCATACGTCTCAGAGAAGGGCGTTAAGCAAGAGAATAAATTCTCCGCCGCCAAACAGATATATATTTAATAGAGATCAATCACATAGACTAAAATCCAATGTTAGACACACAGTCCATTTACAAGTCCGTTCTGGGTCTGAACGAAACCGGAGGCACCTAGTACCCCGCATATCCATCGATCTCCAAGTACGTCTGGACGATCACTAACTGTTTCCATCTTCTTGGGTGTACAGGCCAATCAAGATCATCAGTAATTACCCAAACGACATGAAGACCTCCGGTCTTCGACCATCGTCTTCACCTTCGACTTATCGTCGTATCAGTTATTCAGAATGGGATAAACCCGGTCTTTCCGAATAACTCGCGTATATTTTAAATAAGTGTTACACAAACACAACATACGCCTCATTCCAATTCATTAGTCACTAACCGTAAATTAATCAAGAGAATAATTCCCCAAATATTAACCCCGAAGGCCGAAACCAACATCAGATCAATAATCCAGAAAACCATTCTGTTTGGCTAACCGACAGTCAGTTTCTAAATTTCACATTCATAGGGAAAGGTTCCCATTAATTTTATCCAAGATAAATTCCTTGAATTTATTCTTTATTCTATTTTTGAATCTCAATTCAAAACTAGTCGGGATTAGCGAACCTTACCGAAGTAACCATTTGTTTTAATTTCCCAATCCCAACCTATTTATCCCATGAAGTAAAACTGGTAATACTTCATATCTAACACCACAGTGTTATCGGTAAATTCAATTACCATTTCACGTTCAAATCTAATTAAAGATTTAACTATCGCCTGGAGCAAAACTGGGGGTACTCCATTTTCGATCTTTTCAATCTAATTAAAGATTCATTAAAACTCCACTTAGTTTTAATCTTTAATTGGGCTAAAGAATCAGTGTCACTTAAAACACAGTTCACGATAAACCCAAAATCACATTCATTAATTATCGGGTTAAAGAACGAGTGTTATTTAAAACACTGTCCACGATAAACCCAAAAATCAATATCAATTCAATTCCAATTAAATATTATTTAATTGGTACACTTCATTAAATCTAAATAAAAAGATTTAATCTTTTCTCAACTGGGTTCAAGAACAGTGTTAGTGAAGACACCATTCACGACAAACCCAAATCACATTTGATATTCAATACAAGGCTCTGAATAGAAAATATCCCGGCTTATATTCAATATCAAATTCTACGACCAACAAATATCGTATTTGGAAATAACGATATATATATCTATCTTTCAAATTTCCATAACAACATCTGTATAGTCACGAAATCCAACATCGAAATATTCCGAAGACAATTTCGATTCAAATCCATTCCAATGTAATCATTGGAAATTCTTGTTATTTTCAAAACCATTACAAATCCAATTTATTTATTTAAAAATAAATAGAATTATAATTCTAGTTCAAAACTAATTCATTTCGATAAAAATCTATTTTTATCTTTTCAAATAGGGAGTTTTTCATCCCAATTCTTTCTAAATCATTTCTTATGATTTTACACAAATTATTACTATTTTTAATAATTTTATCAAGGCCCGTACAGTCGATTTCCATCAATGGCCATCGAACTGCACTCACAGCGACCTTTTTCGAATTTGATTTGGACATAATTCCAAATCCAACCGTTAGATTTCAAATTTCTAATATTCGTTAGAAAGCTCTTTTCGATACGAACCCAACGGTTCCGGTTTTAGGAGAATCCGACGGTCGGATCTCCCGTAATGTCCGTTTGAAATAAATGGTCGAAATTCACGAACTGCCGCAGCGCGGCGCGTTATATTCAGGCCATTATATTATATATATAATATATATAATATATACTTCATCGATTTCTATTTAAAACGAATTATATAAATAGTTTTAAATTCGTTTCAAAAGCAATTTCAACTTACTTTTCAATTCAAATCAAAATGGAATTCTTCTTTATAAATTCGTTTTAAAATTCATTTCTATTCAATTCAAATTTCAATTCAATTTGAATTCATTTCAATTCGCTTTCAATTTAATTTGAATTCGTTTTCAATTCAATTCATTTCGAAATCGCTTTATATTCAATTCATTTCGAAATCGTTTTCAATTCAATTCATTTCGAAATCGTTTTCAATTCAATTCATTTCGAAATCGTTTTCAATTCAATTCATTTTGAAATCGTTTTCAATTCAATTCATTTCGAAATCGTTTTCAATTCAATTCATTTCGAAATCGTTTTCAATTCAATTCATTTCGAAATCGTTTACGTCAAAATGGCGTCAATCTAATCAACACGGCTTCATAAATTTCTATTTTCAAATATTCTATTTCAAATATTTCTTTTTCAAAATAGTTGTAATTATCAAAATATTTCGTTCAACACATGACCAGTCTCAATGGATGAGTACTGTCAACACATGAACCTTTATTTTATATTGATAAAGATGTAAATTTTATTACTAAAATATTTCGTTCAACACATGACCAATCTCAATGGATGAGTACTGTCAACACATGAACCTTTATTTTATATTGTTCTTTATTTTTCAAATTGGAATGAGGCCCAATAAATTACCATATAAAATTGATTATATGGATTTTCATACAACACATGTATAATAGCATTGAAAAATAATCAACCATCAACCAAAGTGCACTACACTGTATAAGCATCAAATATTGATATCTAACGCTTGTAACAGCCTGTCAATCAATCGATCGACATATTTAATCAATCAGGATGAGTGAAATTCATATTTCATCCCAACACCCGTGTGGGGTTTTCAAACAATCAAACACAGATTTTAGTTGTGCAGTTGGGCGATGTGTAAAATTTATCGACCCAATCAATATCAGTCAAATCAGTGTATATAAACAAATCGGCCGATTTGTTCATAAATATTTATTTATTCACATTCACGTTAAAAATTATATTTCTAACGATAAAACATTTTATTTCAACATATGAATTTCTATTCAATTGATTTAATCGATAAAATGATATTTTTATTTCTCTAACTTATTTTAGAAAATTTTGGCGGCATAACGGCACGATACTAGAAACGGGACGAGGCCTAGCCTTATCCCCGGACTAGTGAAGGCCCACGCCATTCACACATCAATCAATCCATTCAATTTCACCAAACCATTCAACTAATCTATGCAACCAAACAAACAAGTCCATGGTCTGTGGACGATTGTGTCGGGTGCTACTAAGCACCGTCTGCATCCTAGTATATATATATATATATAACTAGAAAAGAAATTGAAGAGTGAGAAATTCTCACCTTAAGTTATCCAATCATCTTGACTCTTCTTTTAGAAATCATCGCCATTCTTGCCCTTTGTCGCTTTCATTGTCCTCTTTCACTACCTATGTAAAAATCGAATTTTTACTTCGCTATTCAATATATAAAAATCATATTTTTATTTCGAAGTTCAACATATAAAAACCATATTTTTCTTTCGAAGTTCAACATATAAAAATCATATTTTTATTTCGAAGTTCAACATATAAAAACCATATTTTTATTTCGAAGTTCAACATATAAAAATCATATTTTTATCACGCTATAAAATATATAGTTTCCGCCCTTTTAAATATAAAGTTCACTCCTTTTAAAATATAAAGGTTTCGCCTTTTAACTTCTAAAGTTTTCACCTTTTCATATATAAAAAAACGAATCTTTTCAGTTTTATAAATCTAATCCTTTCAGTTTTATAAATCTAATCTAATGCTAAGTTTCATCTTCTCAAAAACATTGTATATTTCCAAAAAAGAATGCTCCATTGTTATTCAAAAACAATATGTGTTTAATTTTCAAAAACTACTCTATTTCCTTTAAAACAATGCTATTTTAAACAAATTCCAGATTTTTTTCCAATGCTTTTTCTATAAATTTCTGATTTAAAACAATGTAATTTAAATATATAAAAAGAATAAAAATTGCTCACTGTATAACGTCGAACCGCCTTCACGAGCTAGGGTTCGGAACTGTCGTCGCCTAGAGCCGCCTGGAGTTGATCGGAGGGCGCCGTCGTCTTCGCCTCCGTGAGCCGCACCTGCCAGCACCCACCCCCTCGAGCTCGATTTGGGAGGCATGGGGCGTGCGGTTTTTGAAGAAGGAGAGCAGGGCGTCGGGAGGTCTGGCGACTGGCGAACGGGGGGATCGAGGGTGGAGGGAGTTCGGCGAGGAGGCGCGGGTGTTGAGTTGGGGGACGATGGGTTTTCCTCCGTCGATCGTTTGTTCTTTTTTTTTTCTTATCCGATTGAAAATGAGAGAGGGGGGGGGGGGGGCAGAGCGGGTTTAAGGGGGGGGGGAGATTTTCTTATTTTTTTATTTTTAATTTATTAATTATTTAGTTTGCAAAAAGTTGACTTTTGCATATGACCTCGAAACGAGGCCCACCGCCTGTCGTCCATAGCGTTTCACCCCCATTCCGAACACAATGGGATATGTATCGCAAGCTGATTCGGCTGTTACAATCAGTTTCCGTTAAATTTACATTTAAATTACTATATTGAATTTTAAACGTACATTTCAAATTACCGGGGTCACATACCAACTAGAAAAATTCCAGAAAATATTTTCTAGCTTCGTATTGACGATACGGTCCTAACAAAACTAGTTTCATCAAATTCTGAGACTGTTTGAAAAATGGCCAATTTCCAGTCGATTAAAATCAACTGAAAATGGTCAAACGCATTTTCCTTTGCCACGCTCACATATTGATTCGAAAAATTATGAAACTTGAAACCTAGCCATAACTTTACATCACGGACCCAACAAAAGTGGTTTCGTCGAAATCCGAGGTCGTTTGCAAAATGTCCATTTTTAAGGGCCTGAATTCCATAGCGACTATTCAGAATTTTCAACTGGACATATCTTTTGATTCCCGCTATGAAATCTTGATTTTGCGGATTCGTTGGAAAGATATCATCTATTAGATCCTATTATTTTTAGTTTCACTAAAATCCGGATTGTTTTGCACCCGGTATATTCAATTGAAGTTTGAAATCGAATTATCGAACTACTGCGCCATTTTCAATTCTATCTATAATTATATATAAATATTTATATTTTAACGACGACGCGTATATAATATATACGTCGAATTCTATTCAAAATAAATTTCTCGTTGATTTTATTTAAAATAATCTATTTAAAATAATCAAAATTCGCTTAAATTGCCAAAATAAAAATTTTAAACTGGCCCAGATTTTCGGGTTGTTACAATCTCCCCCACTTAAAACTTTTCGTCCCCGAAAAGGAACAAAGTCGAAAGTGGTTTGATTAATCAACTCTACGTTCGATCTGGCTTCCATTCTCCAACTCTTTAGTTTCTGAGAATTTTCAAAATTTCAAAAATTTGGCTAACACCCTAAATTTTCGAAAAATTTCGCCATAACCTCCCCTGCAATGGGAGCATCGGGGAAATTTCAAATAGCTTCCCCGGTCCTTGAGATCTCAAAAAGAAAAAGAAAAAGCCAAGCGGCTAGCCAATAGGCTCATAAAATCATCATCACCCAAACAAAACAGTAAATTATGTAGTAAACATGTACCTATTTGTCGGGCAAACAAATTTTATTCTCTGCTCTAGCCTCCTTGCTATGACCTGTTCAATGTAAGTACTTGTATATGCAAGCAAATGCGACCAATTTTCGATACAGTTCAATATTTGATCAAATTAGGCATAATGGTTCAAAATTATCAAACCAATAAACAACCAACACAAACATCAATCAATTAGTGAATTATCATTTGAAATTCATAGCTTTGATATCTATAAAGAAAATCACGTTTTGATGCCAAATCACAACAATGTATTCTAGCTATATTAGTTTTGGTTCTCACACCAGTCTAATGGAAATATATAGAAAATCACACCTTCGAAACTCGAACATAAATGTTGATGATGCGATCGCTATCATCAATATCATCTTCGGGCGACTAGAGTGCGATGCTATATCTATCCAATATATTAAAATTTTGAATATACGTTTGCAAGGCGTATATGCAAATTCTTTATATACTGAATTGTCCAAAATCAATATAAATAAATAATCAAATACGAATAATTGATTTAAATTTTCTAAACAAAATTTGTTTTCACTTTAAAAATATACTCTTCACACTCGTTCTAGGATACTACTGATCCCATCTCTAACGAGTCATTCTAATTGGATATTACTAATCCAATATCTGATGAATTCTTTCGTACGGTTCTAATGTGTCTTGTTCTCTAGCTTTGTAAACCAAAGCTCTGATACCAACTGTGACGAGAGGGAATTTTGCTCGGTCCGAACCAGTCGCTAAACCGACCCAGACCGCTCGAAACGCCCTATCGTTTGAGAACACGACAAATCAGAACGCATATAGAAGAACATTTCATTGTATATTACAACAATGCATCAGAATACCAGAATATACAGAGTATAAATGAATATTACATAGAAATATCAGAGATTTAATCATAGCAGCGGAAAATAATACAATACACAACTAGAAGAAGATATACGGATACAAAGCTTTCCGGATATCGTTCCAGCTGTAAACCAGGATCCTGTGAATATAAATCTGCAAAACCAAAACTACTAGCTGCCCGTGTCAAAATAAGGGCACCCAGAGTTTAGGTTAAAACAATAAACTCCAGGTCAGTCATGTGACTGGTGTGAGAACTAAAACAGTTATTATTCTTTATTTTAAAAGTTAGGTAAATCAAGGGACCACGCCGTATAACACGGAACGGGTTTCCTCCCAAGAATACCAGTGCATAAAACAAACAGCGCAATGCTAAATAAAGGAAAATGAAGCTGTTATAAGACCCAGGTCCTATCACACAATGCAACGCGAGCCGGGGGATAGGGTTTTCCCTTATAACAGCCAAAGAATGCTTGATACGTTTAAAAACAAATCATTTGATACTATCATAAGTGCATAGTGTATAAAACAACTTCAAATCATAAGTATCAATCATAGACGGCATGGTTACCATATATCATGTCGCCATACTAGTTCTACAATTAAAACCGCAAATGTCACGTATTTGGAAATTGGATTTCCGTCTATGAACCGAGGCAAAAGATAGTCCTCAACCGATTCGAGACAATCTAGCCCATGTCTCAGGAACAGCCGCAACTGCCCCATGGAGCGACAGGGCCGGTCCACCGATGTGGATTATTATGCCTGAACACTACGTTTCCCCGCCCTTTGGGGCGTAAATGAGCCAACTAAATGACTCTATCGGTTCGAGAACGACCGATCAATCCGAGGCGCCTCGCAACAGCAACAACCACATAAGTCAAACTCGTCAGGGCGTGTAAAACCACTGACGCCACTTTTTAGCTAGAAGGAAACGCATGCCCTCCCTGAGGTCCGTCTCCCGTTTTTGGTTCATACCGGGTGTGAAACTCGCGAAGTAAACGTTACACAAAGCTACGCCACAAAGGCCGTGCTTTGATCATCACCTCAAGACTTTGCTTTTCAACAGAAGCCTCGATCAATTGCCACTTAGGCATGCCACACAGGCAATTCACCCCATGCATTTGATATCCATCAATATATAACCTCTGAGCTCATACGTCTCAGAGAAGGGCGTTAAGCAAGAGAATAAATTCTCCGCCGCCAAACAGATATATATTTAATAGAGATCAATCACACAGACTAAAATCCAATGTCAGACACACAGTCCATTTACAAGTCCGTTCTGGGTCTGAACGAAACCGGAGGCACCTAGTACCCCGCATATCCATCGATCTCCAAGTACGTCTGGACGATCACTAACTGTTTCCATCTTCTTGGGTGTACAGCCCAATCAAGATCATCAGTAATTACCCAAACGACGTGAAGACCTCCGGTCTTCGACCATCGTCTTCACCTTCGACTTATCGTCGTATCAGTTATTCAGAATGGGATAAACCCGGTCTTTCCGAATAACTCGCGTATATTTTAAATAAGTGTTACACAAACACAACATACGCCTCATTCCAATTCATTAGTCACTAACCGTAAATTAATCAAGAGAATAATTCCCCAAATATTAACCCTGAAGGCCGAAACCAACATCAGATCAATAATCCAGAAAACCATTCTGTTTGGCTAACCGACAGTCAGTTTCTAAATTTCACATTCATAGGGAAAGGTTCCCATTAATTTTATCCAAGATAAATTCCTTGAATTTATTCTTTATTCTATTTTTGAATCTCAATTCAAAACTAGTCGGGATTAGCGAACCTTACCGAAGTAACCATTTGTTTTAATTTCCCAATCCCAACCTATTTATCCCATGAAGTAAAACTGGTAATACTTCATATCTAACACCACAGTGTTATCGGTAAATTCAATTACCATTTCACGTTCAAATCTAATTAAAGATTTAACTATCGCCTGGAGCAAAACTGGGGGTACTCCATTTTCGATCTTTTCAATCTAATTAAAGATTCATTAAAACTCCACTTAGTTTTAATCTTTAATTGGGCTAAAGAATCAGTGTCATTTAAAACACAGTTCACGATAAACCCAAAATCACATTCATTAATTATCGGGTTAAAGAACGAGTGTTATTTAAAACACTGTCCACGATAAACCCAAAAATCAATATCAATTCAATTCCAATTAAATATTATTTAATTGGTACACTTCATTAAATCTAAATAAAAAGATTTAATCTTTTCTCAACTGGGTTCAAGAACAGTGTTAGTGAAGACACCATTCACGACAAACCCAAATCACATTTGATATTCAATACAAGGCTCTGAATAGAAAATATCCCGGCTTATATTCAATATCAAATTCTACGACCAACAAATATCGTATTTGGAAATAACGATATATATATCTATCTTTCAAATTTCCATAACAACATCTGTATAGTCACGAAATCCAACATCGAAATATTCCGAAGACAATTTCGATTCAAATCCATTCCAATGTAATCATTGGAAATTCTTGTTATTTTCAAAACCATTACAAATCCAATTTATTTATTTAAAAATAAATAGAATTATAATTCTAGTTCAAAACTAATTCATTTCGATAAAAATCTATTTTTATCTTTTCAAATAGGGAGTTTTTCATCCCAATTCTTTCTAAATCATTTCTTATGATTTTACACAAATTATCACTATTTTTAATAATTTTATCAAGGCCCGTACAGTCGATTTCCATCAATGGCCATCGAACTGCACTCACAGCGACCTTTTTCGAATTTGATTTGGACATAATTCCAAATCCAACCGTTAGATTTCAAATTTCTAATATTCGTTAGAAAGCTCTTTTCGATACGAACCCAACGGTTCCGGTTTTAGGAGAATCTGACGGTCGGATCTCCCGTAATGTCCGTTTGAAATAAATGGTCGAAATTCACGAACTGCCGCGGCGCGGCGCGTTCTATTCAGGCCATTATATTATATATATAATATATATAATATATACTTCATCGATTTCTATTTAAAACGAATTATATAAATAGTTTTAAATTCGTTTCAAAAGCAATTTCAACTTACTTTTCAATTCAAATCAAAATGGAATTCTTCTTTATAAATTCGTTTTAAAATTCATTTCTATTCAATTCAAATTTCAATTCAATTTGAATTCATTTCAATTCGCTTTCAATTTAATTTGAATTCGTTTTCAATTCAATTCATTTCGAAATCGCTTTATATTCAATTCATTTCGAAATCGTTTTCAATTCAATTCATTTCGAAATCGTTTTCAATTCAATTCATTTCGAAATCGTTTTCAATTCAATTCATTTCGAAATCGTTTTCAATTCAATTCATTTCGAAATCGTTTACGTCAAAATGGCGTCAATCTAATCAACACGGCTTCATAAATTTCTATTTTCAAATATTCTATTTCAAATATTTCTTTTTCAAAATAGTTGTTATTATCAAAATATTTCGTTCAACACATGACCAGTCTCAATGGATGAGTACTGTCAACACATGAACTTTTATTTTATATTGATAAAGATGTAAATTTTATTACTAAAATATTTCGTTCAACACATGACCAATCTCAATGGATGAGTACTGTCAACACATGAACCTTTATTTTATATTGTTCTTTATTTTTCAAATTGGAATGAGGCCCAATCAATTACCATATAAAATTGATTATATGGATTTTCATACAACACATGTATAATAGCATTGAAAAATAATCAACCATCAACCAAAGTGCACTACACTGTATAAGCATCAAATATTGATATCTAACGCTTGTAACAGCCTGTCAATCAATCGATCGACATATTTAATCAATCAGGATGAGTGAAATTCATATTTCATCCCAACACCCGTGTGGGGTTTTCAAACAATCAAACACAGATTTTAGTTGTGCAGTTGGGCGATGTGTAAAATTTATCGACCCAATCAATATCAGTCAAATCAGTGTATATAAACAAATCGGCCGATTTGTTCATAAATATTTATTTATTCACATTCACGTTAAAAATTATATTTCTAACGATAAAACATTTTATTTCAACATATGAATTTCTATTCAATTGATTTATTCGATAAAATGATATTTTTATTTCTCTAACTTATTTTAGAAAATTTTGGCGGCATAACGGCACGATACTAGAAACGGGACGAGGCCTAGCCTTATCCCCGGACTAGTGAAGGCCCACGCCATTCACACATCAATCAATCCATTCAATTTCACCAAACCATTCAACTAATCTATGCAACCAAACAAACAAGTCCATGGTCTGTGGACGATTGTGTCGGGTGCTACTAAGCACCGTCTGCATCCTAGTATATATATATATATATAACTAGAAAAGAAATTGAAGAGTGAGAAATTCTCACCTTAAGTTATCCAATCATCTTGACTCTTCTTTTAGAAATCATCGCCATTCTTGCCCTTTGTCGCTTTCATTGTCCTCTTTCACTACCTATGTAAAAATCGAATTTTTACTTCGCTATTCAATATATAAAAATCATATTTTTATTTCGAAGTTCAACATATAAAAACCATATTTTTCTTTCGAAGTTCAACATATAAAAATCATATTTTTATTTCGAAGTTCAACATATAAAAACCATATTTTTATTTCGAAGTTCAACATATAAAAATCATATTTTTATCACGCTATAAAATATATAGTTTCCGCCCTTTTAAATATAAAGTTCACTCCTTTTAAAATATAAAGGTTTCGCCTTTTAACTTCTAAAGTTTTCACCTTTTCATATATAAAAAAACGAATCTTTTCAGTTTTATAAATCTAATCCTTTCAGTTTTATAAATCTAATCTAATGCTAAGTTTCATCTTCTCAAAAACATTGTATATTTCCAAAAAAGAATGCTCCTTTGTTATTCAAAAACAATATGTGTTTAATTTTCAAAAACTACTCTATTTCCTTTAAAACAATGCTATTTTAAACAAATTCCAGATTTTTTTCCAATGCTTTTTCTATAAATTTCTGATTTAAAACAATGTAATTTAAATATATAAAAAGAATAAAAATTGCTCACTGTATAACGTCGAACCGCCTTCACGAGCTAGGGTTCGGAACTGTCGTCGCCTAGAGCCGCCTGGAGTTGATCGGAGGGCGCCGTCGTCTTCGCCTCCGTGAGCCGCACCTGCCAGCACCCACCCCCTCGAGCTCGATTTGGGAGGCATGGGGCGTGCGGTTTTTGAAGAAGGAGAGCAGGGCGTCGGGAGGTCTGGCGACTGGCGAACGGGGGGATCGAGGGTGGAGGGAGTTCGGCGAGGAGGCGCGGGTGTTGAGTTGGGGGACGATGGGTTTTCCTCCGTCGATCGTTTGTTCTTTTTTTTTTCTTATCCGATTGAAAATGAGAGAGGGGGGGGGGCAGAGCGGGTTTAAGGGGGGGGGGGATTTTCTTATTTTTTTATTTTTAATTTATTAATTATTTAGTTTGCAAAAAGTTGACTTTTGCATATGACCTCGAAACGAGGCCCACCGCCTGTCGTCCATAGCGTTTCACCCCCATTCCGAACACAATGGGATATGTATCGCAAGCTGATTCGGCTGTTACAATCAGTTTCCGTTAAATTTACATTTAAATTACTATATTGAATTTTAAACGTACATTTCAAATTACCGGGGTCACATACCAACTAGAAAAATTCCAGAAAATATTTTCTAGCTTCGTATTGACGATACGGTCCAAACAAAACTAGTTTCATCAAATTCTGAGACTGTTTGAAAAATGGCCAATTTCCAGTCGATTAAAATCAACTGAAAATGGTCAAACGCATTTTCCTTTGCCACGCTCACATATTGATTCGAAAAATTATGAAACTTGAAACCTAGCCATAACTTTACATCACGGACCCAACAAAAGTGGTTTCGTCGAAATCCGAGGTCGTTTGCAAAATGTCCATTTTTAAGGGCCTGAATTCCATAGCGACTATTCAGAATTTTCAACTGGACATATCTTTTGATTCCCGCTATGAAATCTTGATTTTGCGGATTCGTTGGAAAGATATCATCTATTAGATCCTATTATTTTTGGTTTCACTAAAATCCGGATTGTTTTGCACCCGGTATATTCAATTGAAGTTTGAAATCGAATTATCGAACTACTGCGCCATTTTCAATTCTATCTATAATTATATATAAATATTTATATTTTAACGACGACGCGTATATAATATATACGTCGAATTCTATTCAAAATAAATTTCTCGTTGATTTTATTTAAAATAATCTATTTAAAATAATCAAAATTCGCTTAAATTGCCAAAATAAAAATTTTAAACTGGCCCAGATTTTCGGGTTGTTACAATCTCCCCCACTTAAAACTTTTCGTCCCCGAAAAGGAACAAAGTCGAAAGTGGTTTGATTAATCAACTCTACGTTCGATCTGGCTTCCATTCTCCAACTCTTTAGTTTCTGAGAATTTTCAAAATTTCAAAAATTTGGCTAACACCCTAAATTTTCGAAAAATTTCGCCATAACCTCCCCTGCAATGGGAGCATCGGGGAAATTTCAAATAGCTTCCCCGGTCCTTGAGATCTCAAAAAGAAAAAGAAAAAGCCAAGCGGCTAGCCAATAGGCTCATAAAATCATCATCACCCAAACAAAACAGTAAATTATGTAGTAAACATGTACCTATTTGTCGGGCAAACAAATTTTATTCTCTGCTCTAGCCTCCTTGCTATGACCTGTTCAATGTAAGTACTTGTATATGCAAGCAAATGCGACCAATTTTCGATACAGTTCAATATTTGATCAAATTAGGCATAGTGGTTCAAAATTATCAAACCAATAAACAACCAACACAAACATCAATCAATTAGTGAATTATCATTTGAAATTCATAGCTTTGATATCTATAAAGAAAATCACGTTTTGATGCCAAATCACAACAATGTATTCTAGCTATATTAGTTTTGGTTCTCACACCAGTCTAATGGAAATATATAGAAAATCACACCTTCGAAACTCGAACATAAATGTTGATGATGCGATCGCTATCATCAATATCATCTTCGGGCGACTAGAGTGCGATGCTATATCTATCCAATATATTAAAATTTTGAATATACGTTTGCAAGGCGTATATGCAAATTCTTTATATACTGAATTGTCCAAAATCAATATAAATAAATAATCAAATATGAATAATTGATTTAAATTTTCTAAACAAAATTTGTTTTCACTTTAAAAATATACTCTTCACACTCGTTCTAGGATACTACTGATCCCATCTCTAACGAGTCATTCTAATTGGATATTACTAATCCAATATCTGATGAATTCTTTCGTACGGTTCTAATGTGTCTTGTTCTCTAGCTTTGTAAACCAAAGCTCTGATACCAACTGTGACGAGAGGGAATTTTGCTCGGTCCGAACCAGTCGCTAAACCGACCCAGACCGCTCGAACGCCCTATCGTTTGAGAACACGACAAATCAGAACGCATATAGAAGAACATTTCATTGTATATTACAACAATGCATCAGAATACCAGAATATACAGAGTATAAATGAATATTACATAGAAATATCAGAGATTTAATCATAGCAGCGGAAAATAATACAATACACAACTAGAAGAAGATATACGGATACAAAGCTTTCCGGATATCGTTCCAGCTGTAAACCAGGATCCTGTGAATATAAATCTGCAAAACCAAAACTACTAGCTGCCCGTGTCAAAATAAGGGCACCCAGAGTTTAGGTTAAAACAATAAACTCCAGGTCAGTCATGTGACTGGTGTGAGAACTAAAACAGTTATTATTCTTTATTTTAAAAGTTAGGTAAATCAAGGGACCACGCCGTATAACACGGAACGGGTTTCCTCCCAAGAATACCAGTGCATAAAACAAACAGCGCAATGCTAAATAAAGGAAAATGAAGCTGTTATAAGACCCAGGTCCTATCACACAATGCAACGCGAGCCGGGGGATAGGGTTTTCCCTTATAACAGCCAAAGAATGCTTGATACGTTTAAAAACAAATCATTTGATACTATCATAAGTGCATAGTGTATAAAACAACTTCAAATCATAAGTATCAATCATAGACGGCATGGTTACCATATATCATGTCGCCATACTAGTTCTACAATTAAAACCGCAAATGTCACGTATTTGGAAATTGGATTTCCGTCTATGAACCGAGGCAAAAGATAGTCCTCAACCGATTCGAGACAATCTAGCCCATGTCTCAGGAACAGCCGCAACTGCCCCATGGAGCGACAGGGCCGGTCCACCGATGTGGATTATTATGCCTGAACACTACGTTTCCCCGCCCTTTGGGGCGTAAATGAGCCAACTAAATGACTCTATCGGTTCGAGAACGACCGATCAATCCGAGGCGCCTCGCAACAGCAACAACCACATAAGTCAAACTCGTCAGGGCGTGTAAAACCACTGACGCCACTTTTTAGCTAGAAGGAAACGCATGCCCTCCCTGAGGTCCGTCTCCCGTTTTTGGTTCATACCGGGTGTGAAACTCGCGAAGTAAACGTTACACAAAGCTACGCCACAAAGGCCGTGCTTTGATCATCACCTCAAGACTTTGCTTTTCAACAGAAGCCTCGATCAATTGCCACTTAGGCATGCCACACAGGCAATTCACCCCATGCGTTTGATATCCATTAATATATAACCTCTGAGCTCATACGTCTCAGAGAAGGGCGTTAAGCAAGAGAATAAATTCTCCGCCGCCAAACAGATATATATTTAATAGAGATCAATCACACAGACTAAAATCCAATGTCAGACACACAGTCCATTTACAAGTCCGTTCTGGGTCTGAACGAAACCGGAGGCACCTAGTACCCCGCATATCCATCGATCTCCAAGTACGTCTGGACGATCACTAACTGTTTCCATCTTCTTGGGTGTACAGCCCAATCAAGATCATCAGTAATTACCCAAACGACGTGAAGACCTCCGGTCTTCGACCATCGTCTTCACCTTCGACTTATCGTCGTATCAGTTATTCAGAATGGGATAAACCCGGTCTTTCCGAATAACTCGCGTATATTTTAAATAAGTGTTACACAAACACAACATACGCCTCATTCCAATTCATTAGTCACTAACCGTAAATTAATCAAGAGAATAATTCCCCAAATATTAACCCTGAAGGCCGAAACCAACATCAGATCAATAATCCAGAAAACCATTCTGTTTGGCTAACCGACAGTCAGTTTCTAAATTTCACATTCATAGGGAAAGGTTCCCATTAATTTTATCCAAGATAAATTCCTTGAATTTATTCTTTATTCTATTTTTGAATCTCAATTCAAAACTAGTCGGGATTAGCGAACCTTACCGAAGTAACCATTTGTTTTAATTTCCCAATCCCAACCTATTTATCCCATGAAGTAAAACTGGTAATACTTCATATCTAACACCACAGTGTTATCAGTAAATTCAATTACCATTTCACGTTCAAATCTAATTAAAGATTTAACTATCGCCTGGAGCAAAACTGGGGGTACTCCATTTTCGATCTTTTCAATCTAATTAAAGATTCATTAAAACTCCACTTAGTTTTAATCTTTAATTGGGCTAAAGAATCAGTGTCATTTAAAACACAGTTCACGATAAACCCAAAATCACATTCATTAATTATCGGGTTAAAGAACGAGTGTTATTTAAAACACTGTCCACGATAAACCCAAAAATCAATATCAATTCAATTCCAATTAAATATTATTTAATTGGTACACTTCATTAAATCTAAATAAAAAGATTTAATCTTTTCTCAACTGGGTTCAAGAACAGTGTTAGTGAAGACACCATTCACGACAAACCCAAATCACATTTGATATTCAATACAAGGCTCTGAATAGAAAATATCCCGGCTTATATTCAATATCAAATTCTACGACCAACAAATATCGTATTTGGAAATAACGATATATATATCTATCTTTCAAATTTCCATAACAACATCTGTATAGTCACGAAATCCAACATCGAAATATTCCGAAGACAATTTCGATTCAAATCCATTCCAATGTAATCATTGGAAATTCTTGTTATTTTCAAAACCATTTCAAATCCAATTTATTTATTTAAAAATAAATAGAATTATAATTCTAGTTCAAAACTAATTCATTTCGATAAAAATCTATTTTTATCTTTTCAAATAGGGAGTTTTTCATCCCAATTCTTTCTAAATCATTTCTTATGATTCTACACAAATTATTACTATTTTTAATAACTTTATCAAGGCCCGTACAGTCGATTTCCATCAATGGCCATCGAACTGCACTCACAGCGACCTTTTTCGAATTTGATTTGGACATAATTCCAAATCCAACTGTTAGATTTCAAATTTCTAATATTCGTTAGAAAGCTCTTTTCGATACGAACCCAACGGTTCCGGTTTTAGGAGAATCCGACGGTCGGATCTCCCGTAATGTCCGTTTGAAATAAATGGTCGAAATTCACGAACTGCCGCGGCGCGTTCTATTCAGGCCATTATATTATATATATAATATATATAATATATACTTCGTCGATTTCTATTTAAAACGAATTATATAAATAGTTTTAAATTCGTTTCAAAAGCAATTTCAACTTCCTTTTCAATTCAAATCAAAATGGAATTCTTCTTTATAAATTCGTTTTAAAATTCATTTCTATTCAATTCAAATTTCAATTCAATTTGAATTCATTTCAATTCGCTTTCAATTTAATTTGAATTCGTTTTCAATTCAATTCATTTCGAAATCGCTTTATATTCAATTCATTTCGAAATCGTTTTCAATTCAATTCATTTCGAAATCGTTTTCAATTCAATTCATTTCGAAATCGTTTTCAATTCAATTCATTTCGAAATCGTTTACGTCAAAATGGCGTCAATCTAATCAACACGGCTTCATAAATTTCTATTTTCAAATATTCTATTTCAAATATTTCTTTTTCAAAATAGTTGTTATTATCAAAATATTTCGTTCAACACATGACCAGTCTCAATGGATGAGTACTGTCAACACATGAACCTTTATTTTATATTGATAAAGATGTAAATTTTATTACTAAAATATTTCGTTCAACACATGACCAATCTCAATGGATGAGTACTGTCAACACATGAACCTTTATTTTATATTGTTCTTTATTTTTCAAATTGGAATGAGGCCCAATCAATTACCATATAAAATTGATTATATGGATTTTCATACAACACATGTATAATAGCATTGAAAAATAATCAACCATCAACCAAAGTGCACTACACTGTATAAGCATCAAATATTGATATCTAACGCTTGTAACAGCCTGTCAATCAATCGATCGACATATTTAATCAATCAGGATGAGTGAAATTCATATTTCATCCCAACACCCGTGTGGGGTTTTCAAACAATCAAACACAGATTTTAGTTGTGCAGTTGGGCGATGTGTAAAATTTATCGACCCAATCAATATCAGTCAAATCAGTGTATATAAACAAATCGGCCGATTTGTTCATAAATATTTATTTATTCACATTCACGTTAAAAATTATATTTCTAACGATAAAACATTTTATTTCAACATATGAATTTCTATTCAATTGATTTATTCGATAAAATGATATTTTTATTTCTCTAACTTATTTTAGAAAATTTTGGCGGCATAACGGCACGATACTAGAAACGGGACGAGGCCTAGCCTTATCCCCGGACTAGTGAAGGCCCACGCCATTCACACATCAATCAATCCATTCAATTTCACCAAACCATTCAACTAATCTATGCAACCAAACAAACAAGTCCATGGTCTGTGGACGATTGTGTCGGGTGCTACTAAGCACCGTCTGCATCCTAGTATATATATATATATAACTAGAAAAGAAATTGAAGAGTGAGAAATTCTCACCTTAAGTTATCCAATCATCTTGACTCTTCTTTTAGATATCATCGCCATTCTTGCCCTTTGTCACTTTCATTGTCCGCTTTCACTACCTATGTAAAAATCGAATTTTTACTTCGCTATTCAATATATAAAAATCATATTTTTATTTCGAAGTTCAACATATAAAAACCATATTTTTCTTTCGAAGTTCAACATATAAAAATCATATTTTTATTTTGAAGTTCAACATATAAAAACCATATTTTTATTTCGAAGTTCAACATATAAAAATCATATTTTTATCACGCTATAAAATATATAGTTTCCGCCCTTTTAAATATAAAGTTCACTCCTTTTAAAATATAAAGGTTTCGCCTTTTAACTTCTAAAGTTTTCACCTTTTCATATATAAAAAAACGAATCTTTTCAGTTTTATAAATCTAATCCTTTCAGTTTTATAAATCTAATCTAATGCTAAGTTTCATCTTCTCAAAAACATTGTATATTTCCAAAAAAGAATGCTCCTTTGTTATTCAAAAACAATATGTGTTTAATTTTCAAAAACTACTCTATTTCCTTTAAAACAATGCTATTTTAAACAAATTCCAGATTTTTTTCCAATGCTTTTTCTATAAATTTTTGATTTAAAACAATGTAATTTAAATATATAAAAAGAATAAAAATTGCTCACTGTATAACGTCGAACCGCCTTCACGAGCTAGGGTTCGGAACTGTCGTCGCCTAGAGCCGCCTGGAGTTGATCGGAGGGCGCCGTCGTCTTCGCCTCTGTGAGCCGCACCTGCCAGCACCCACCCCCTCGAGCTCGATTTGGGAGGCATGGGGCGTGCGGTTTTTGAAGAAGGAGAGCAGGGCGTCGGGAGGTCTGGCGACTGGCGAACGGGGGGATCGAGGGTGGAGGGAGTTCGGCGAGGAGGCGCGGGTGTTGAGTTGGGGGACGATGGGTTTTCCTCCGTCGATCGTTTGTTCTCTGTTTTTTTTTCTTATCCGATTGAAAATGAGAGAGAGGGGGGGGGGCAGAGCGGGTTTAAGGGGGGGTCGGAGATTTTCTTATTTTTAATTTATTAATTATTTAGTTTGCAAAAAGTTGACTTTTACATATGACCTCGAAACGAGGCCCACCGCCTGTCGTCCATAGCGTTTCACCCCCATTCCGAACACAATGGGATATGTATCGCAAGCTGATTCGGCTGTTACAATCAGTTTCCGTTAAATTTACATTTAAATTACTATATTGAATTTTAAACGTACATTTCAAATTACCGGGGTCACATACCAACTAGAAAAATTCCAGAAAATATTTTCTAGCTTCGTATTGACGATACGGTCCTAACAAAACTAGTTTCGTCAAATTCTGAGACTGTTTGAAAAATGGCCAATTTCCAGTCGATTAAAATCAACTGAAAATGGTCAAACGCATTTTCCTTTGCCACGCTCACATATTGATTCGAAAAATTATGAAACTTGAAACCTAGCCATAACTTTACATCACGGACCCAACAAAAGTGGTTTCGTCGAAATCCGAGGTCGTTTGCAAAATGTCCATTTTTAAGGGCCTGAATTCCATAGCGACTATTCAGAATTTTCAACTGGACATATCTTTTGATTCCCGCGATGAAATCTTGATTTTGCGGATTCGTTGGAAAGATATCATCTATTAGATCCTATTATTTTTGGTTTCACTAAAATCCGGATTGTTTTGCACCCGGTATATTCAATTGAAGTTTGAAATCGAATTATCGAACTACCGCGCCATTTTCAATTCTATCTATAATTATATATAAATATTTATATTTTAACGACGACGCGTATATAATATATACGTCGAATTCTATTCAAAATAAATTTCTCGTTGATTTTATTTAAAATAATCTATTTTAAATAATCAAAATTCGCTTAAATTGCCAAAATAAAAATTTTAAACTGGCCCAGATTTTCGGGTTGTTACAGTCTACGATACAACACCCAGAGCTGACATGCATGTATCTAAACTGTCCCCCATACATATCTTCAATTGTAGCTCGATGCCTCAATCACACGTCCTCTAATGTGCACCGAGTTCCATGGAACGGCGATACAAGAAACATGAAACACGGTCGAGATCTTTTCCATACCTTTACAGGCCCGCTTTTAAGAGCCTCGAAGTACAAATATCTCTAAGGTATATTTTCACGGTGGCTATGGCCCCACCTCGGTCCCCCCTCAACTAGTAAAGACCACAAGAGCTAAGCGACTGCCCCTACTATAATAATCTAAACATCCATGTGGCGTCTCCTAATCAAATCGACATCCATTAAAACAGTTTAACTAATTTAGACTCAGGATCTATACAAGAAAATGTAAATCGAAATTATTTCAGGGTAATAAATCATACCTGATGTCATTAATCGATGATTGAATAGAAGAATTTCAAATCTGAGAAGAACGTGGAAGGATCGAATTGATAGCTCTCCAAGTGGGAGCCTCTAGAGGAGTCCACTGGAATGTCCCCTTCATCAATCAGATCGAAGAAGAGATCAATGAATGCGGTGCTAGCTGCCATGACCAATTTTAGGGTTTGGAAAGGAATAAAGAATGAGTGGAGTGATCTGATCTAACCCTATTTGTTTAGGTTAAGTCGTGTATTTTTATAAGAAAGAAAACCCCTTTTTAAAATACAATTATTAACCTTAAAATTGGATCCACCCCAATATATGTTCCAATCCCAATTAAAATATCAACAAATTGATATTTTATTTGTTCAAATTAGTTTCTCCTTTGTAACGTTCCTTTTGTGTGAACCTATAGGTTACTACAATGTTGGAAATGGTTTTAAATCCTATTTAAAACCATAAACATTGATTGCCATCTAGAAATGCGTCGCTGCTACCCAAGTTATAATAAAATTATCGATTCGATACAACCTTTCCGTGACCAGTGTATCAATGTAATATAATCCTTTTAACCGTTATATCCAGGATTAAACTCCAGGCATGGATCGTATCATCCTCTTTATAATTTAATCCGTTTTTCTTGATCGATGAGTAGATTGTTTAAAACAAATCAATATTTGAGCACGACCTTGCATTTCACAATCTCACTCAATTAAGAGGCCCATGGATATCACTACGAATATATCATAGGGTTAAATTCCATCTAGATCATTCATAATTTTCATTCGATTCGAGATGTATCCAATAATCATCGTTATCATTACTCTATAATGAATAACTTTAGATGATATCAAAACACAAATATCCTCGAATAAAATTATAATGATTTCAGGTCTAAGGACCATTACATCACTATCACTATGAGAATAACTTATGATACTGTTAATTATATTCCATGTAATTATCTCACAGTGGGTCAGCCCAATACGATATTCTCCAATACGTATTTATGTTTTGACATTAATATCATGTATATTAATGATCAATGAGATGTGATCATCAGTCAATCAACATACTAATCTCAACGCTTTATTGTTGTCCTATATAAACAATGAAACTCGACTAGGGACATTTAAGAATTATACTACTTATCACATTATATAATCTCAAATTCAAGTCTAACTCGAACTATATAATTCCATATTATAATTCTGAGGACTTCTATTATATTTACATTTATATTACGCAGTAAATATAATATAATAAAACATTATTTCACTCCAAATAAAACAATAACATCAACAGTGTTATCAATCTCATCAAATGAATTGCCTCTACGGCATAAACTCTAACAATCTCCCACTTGCACTAGAGTCAATCATTCACGTATCATTCACTCATGAAACTAGTGTGACTATTAAACTTCCACCGCGACAGAGTCTAATTCAGTAGGACTGCAACAATACAACTTTTGTAACTTCGCAGATATGTTTATTTCTTCTGTGAAAAATTTCACATAAGAATTATATTTCTTAAATATATGTTTGGATCAATAGTGAGTTTAAGGTTTTAGGCCTGAGCATCAGCCACATTGTTATCGCAATGTAAATCATTGGATCAATAATGAATTAAGTTCAACTTATGAACTTTAAATCCAATTATTTCCTTTCTTAGAATCAGTATTTATTTCTTGTTTTAAAACTAACATTATTTAATAAGCAATGCGTTATCAAATAACATTAGAATTATTGTGTCACTCCCACTCAATTTCTTGTTTATACAAGATTCAATTGTATCTTGTGGTTTTCAATATATCTTGAATTCTATTTCATTCCCATCGGTATCTTAGAGACTGGCTCTCCTTCACAAGGATACCAAATCGAGCAATAAACATTTTATTCTCAGAGAATTTATATCCACAAAATAGTTATTTGATTTAGATCCGATCTTATCAGAGGAAGGATGTTTAATAAATGTCTTTACATCTCAAATCATTGTATTAGATACATTCGGACATTTCCTAGTTCATAGCTTATATGGCGTCCTCAAGACCATTTTAGTAGAACTAAATGCAATTGTTCTAAATTTAATTTTTTGGAGGTTCTATATGACTTATCATTAATCGTACTATATCTTATAAGATGCGATTTCTCCTTTCAGACACACCAGTCTAATATAATGTTCTTGATGGTGCGAATTGTGAAACAATTTCAAACTCGTCTAGATAGTCATTAAATAATTGGCTTAAATATTCTCTTCCGATCTGTTCGAAAAATATTTATTTTCTATTAAAATTGGTTTCTAACTTCACGTTGAATTCTTTGAACTTTTCAAAGGATTCTGATAAGTGTTTCATAAGATACACATATCTGTATCTACTGATATCATCAGTAAATATAATGAAGTAATAAAACATGCCTCTAGTTTATGTATTCATTGCTCCATATACGTCATTATGTATGAGACCCAATACATATTAATCATTCACTGTGTCAAGTGAAAGGTGATTTAGTTATCTTGCTTAATAAACAAGATCTGTATTCTTCATATAATTCAAAATCAAATGATCTGAAAATCCCATCATTATGGAGTTTTGATATACTTTCTTGTTTACGGGGCTAACTGGTAATACTAAAGGAATAAAGGTATATTGGATTTAAATCAGTAATTTTAATCCAGTCATTATTAATGTCAAGTACATTATAGTTACGGATTTACAAATATCATTAACTTATTTGTGAAATTCCATACGATATTTCATTTAAATAAAACGAATAACAATTATTCTTTTATTACAAATGAAATTCAAACTTGTTTGAACAAGATTTATTATAACATTTATTTTAAGTGGAATTTCATAATAAAAATTATTTTCTTTATTTAATTAAGCCAATACTAAAAACAAGAATCAACTTCCTATGGATAATCCAACAACATTTGCTTCATTTCCAATCGTAATTCCACTTGTCTTTTTATCAGATTTCAACTTATTCTGCAATTTCTATAAATTAATATACATTTATGTGATTTATATCTAGTATCTAATACTAGAAATTATAAGTAGATTATTATAACATTTATATCTCATTCAGTTGAAGTCACACTTTAACTTTTATTTTAGATCCTTCATATTTGTTGGAACAATTACATTTTAATTTGTTTGAGGACAATCCTCAAATTCAATGTTAGTCAAGAAATTTGATTTAATTCAATTTATCCTTCTCAAGAAAAAATTTAAATTATCGGAATTATTTAATATCTACAGTGGATAATAAATATTAAATATTAACTGATTCTTAATATTCATTTAATAAAATATAAAATTTTGACAATAAAAATTTATATTAATATAAATGTATTATTTAAACTAAAATACGCTCCCACTTAAATTAACATCCCTCTGTTTATATATACACATCGGTATATATATATATATATATATAATGGTGTTCCAAGATCCATACCTAGTCATGTCTTGACCTAGCTTTGGCTAATCCCCAAAACACAACCTTTTAGGTGGACATCTTATGTCAATTATATCATGTATATAATTCCTGGATCGCATGATGAACATTTTGTTCGGTATTATTCATTTTATCAAATATAGAATAATTCATGCTATTGTCTCTAAGGCTATAATCCTATTATGCAGCCTTAGTTAAATCAAACCCAATAATACAGTCGAAGCACCATAATTACTCCTACCGCATATAACCAAAATAAGAAGATGCATAACGCTTTGGCGTAACCTACATCCAATGAGATTGAACATTGATGGGTGTACTTTTGGAAGACTTCACCAAGATTTAATGGAACAAAATAATTTGCTTTAAAGGGAATTTATAATTCGTAGTGGCGAACATTATTAGAGTTACTTACATATATCCAATATATGTATTTTATATTCATAATATTAGCTGGATTTAAATAATATACATATGTGACATTTACAACCCATTTTATAAATAAATAAATAAATATATATATATATATATACAAATAAATCCTATTCAATATATATATATATATATTTGAATATTTCGAAACTTCAATTAATACAACTTTTGCATTGCATAATATCAAATATTATACTCATATATTTGAAGTCCATACGTATTATTTCAAAGCATATGTAAATGATCTATAAGGCCCGTTATAAAATAGATTAACCATAATGATATCTAAATAAACAGCATGCTTCATATGACCATAATATCAATATATATATATATATTTATATATATATACACACACACGTCACGTTTATACCAAAACCTTTGAGAGATTTGATTTAATCACACAACTATACCAGTATGGACATAAACATTTATATAAATCAATGCTGCAAGAATTATATGGTATTATAACATTATAAAGGTGACTACATATATACATACATTATATCCTAAAAGCAAAATAGTTCTGCAATTAACATATCCATCATACTGCACATATCAGTGAAAATTACATGCATAACAATTACATATTGTTATTACAATTTACATAAGAATATACTTCTATATATATCAAAATATATATACATAAACTTCATTCAGGCAGTGGCTACAATTGCCAAAACGAGCTTTTGACCTCCCCTTTTCTTTATCTGAAACAATTTCAGAAATTACTGGTGCCCCCTGTTAAAACAGTTTTAACATACAGGGTTAACAAAATTACATCGAATGTAAATGTTATGCATTCACTCAGCAGTAACTCATACGTATCATGTGTACATTTGTTATATACACTGCCATTTATATATACATAATCTGCAATGTGTGTGTGTGTATATATATATATATATATATTAAATGTATACATATATACTTTTAGCCACATCGTATGTACAGAGAACAGGTTCTCTACAAATATCATACTTTCAATGTGATACAATAAAATGAAATTCTACTGTCTTATATGATCTATCATATACATCAATTGATAATTTTTCATTTTGAAACAGGGTATGCAAATCAAAATTTGCATAATTCATATTTTTAACTTATTAAGATATGTTTTCAAATAGCGTGAACTGACCTATAACTTATATCATTTAGATCTAACAAACACGATGAGTATACATATTTGATAGTAGGACTCAAGCATCAATGTTCTAAAGATATAAGTCATGTATAAGAACATGTTAAATGTCCAGGTCATAAACATCAAAAGCCTCAAATAAAACATTTGCCAATATGATTTTGGCAAATCTGTATGTGAATACTGATTCAAATATTGGCAGCTTTAATGGTTAATTCAAGAACATGCATCATAATGCAAAACCATCAAACAAGTTAGTATCTGCTTATATATATATGTATACTGTTACACACACACACACATATATATATAACATATATATATATATATAATGTTCTAATGCTAGAAAACCAGTTTTTTAATAAAACACAAACAGTATCTGAATACTTGCAACTATTTGTTTATGTTCTTATAACAATTGAGACTAGTCTATAAGTTTACAAGACAGTGCATTTGTCATTTTACACATATTATGTAAGGAGATATTGTAAAATATGTACAAAGGAATCATCCTTTATGGCATGACATTCATGCTTTTAAATTTGTCCTTTATATCTCCATTTAAAACTTTAAAAGAATTGCAGTCATGTTTCAAACTGATGGGATATATATACAATATGGCAAAGCATATCAATGAAACACAGATTGAACTAAATATTAACACCAAACATAGCCTAATCAATTTATTTGTAAAATAGCCTGTGCAAAGCCAATACTTACAGTCCAGTATCAATAAAGTACATACTGTAAATTTTCAAATCCATAATGATATCAAATATTTATGGATGATCCAAAATGGTAACTCAGCCCAATTACAAAAGGCTAATATTTTGAATTAAAACAGTATAATAAATTAGTAATGACCCCTAAAATTAAATTTGATTTCCATCATAATTATCACCATAATTATATGTAATCTGCATTTAGACATTTGTTAACAGGCAGAATTATAATAGTTCTTTCTAATATCAACATGTATGCATCATTTAAAACAATTACATCCAGATTGATTGAATACAAGAAGTGGTTACATACATGTATACGCAAGTCAGTTTGAAATGCATCATTGTTTTTAAGCTAAGTTCATAAACTCATTTAACATTCAATATTATATTCTGCAATAATTCAAAATCATTCAGATTATAATTGGAATGACAATAATAACTTGGGGTTTTGATCTAAATCAAATGTATATGTGTGGCAGAGTAAATGTATTCATCTCATGAAGAAATCATTATAACAGACCCAATTATATAACCTCATTTTAAATACTCACATCTGGTAAGCAATATATATATATATATATATATATATATATGAATATATTAAGCTTTAACAAACAATAATTTGATGTAAGAAATCAGTTTCCAAAAGAACCCATCATATTTGACCAATTAAAACTAAGCATTGGTTTTAATATAGGACATATGGCTGATTAACAAAGTAATAACAAATTAAAACTAGGTGAAGTATCAGACATAACCAATAATAATTTTATTGAATCAAAATTCATCATAAAGATATTTTACTGATTCATCAATCAGTAGAATCAATTTGATCCTAAAATATGACAAAATCCGGCTATGAAATCTATCAAACATTTTGATAATTGATTTGGCATTCTTAAATACCCATTAGAGTTTGTAATGTCCTTGCAGATACCCAGATTTAATTTTATATTGATAAAATACAAATTCAAAAGGATTTTAATTACCCAAAGTTACTGTCAAACAGTTTTTCAAATCAGTTCTAAAACCAATTATGTATATTATTACAAGACCTACATAGATAATTATTAATCAGTATGTTTCTATGTTTTAATAATTAAAATTGGCAATCTAATTGTTATTTTAATATCAAATATTAATACATTATCCTTTCAGATTACCTAACAGAACAAAATTCTGTATATGATGAAACAGTTTCATCAGGAATTTGCATAAAATACCAAGTTGTTAGTTCCTTTTGAGATCAACTGAAACCATTTCAGATTTAAATTTTGTACACTTAATACAGGGTCAAGTTTCTTAACATTTCTAAATCAAACAAGTTTTGATTATAAATATAGCATTGTTAACTCGAATATACAAATCTAAATACAGTAGTGTAAAAGCAGAACAAAACCTAACATTAATTCGAGTTAAAATTATTTCAGAAAATAATTTATCTATCTGATCCACTTAAACAACTCAGATTTACTTCTGCGACAATAATGATTACAACGATTCAAACACTAACAAACCCAAAACATAGTTCAGTTCTACTTTTCTCGCTAGAACCTGGCTCCAATACCATTATAGGAATTTTATCGATCAAATCGACATCCATTAAAATAGTTTAACTAATTTAAACTCAGGATCTATACAAGAAAATGTAAATCGAAATTATTTCAGGGTAATAAATCATATCTGATGTCACTAATCGATGATTGAATAGAAGAATTTCAAATCTGAGAAGAACGTGGAAGGATCGAATTGATAGCTCTCCAAGTGTGGAGCCTCTAGAGGAGTCCACTGGAACATCCCCTTCATCAATCAGATCGAAGAAGAAATCAATGAATGCGGTGCTAGCCGCCATGACCAATTTTAGGGTTTGGAAAGGAATAAAGAATGAGTGGAGTGATCTGATCTAACCCTATTTGTTTAGGTTAAGTCGTGTATTTTTATAAGAAAGAAAACCCCTTTTTAAAATACAATTATTAACCTTAAAATAGGATCCACCCCAATATATGTTCCAATCCTAATTAAAATATCAACAAATTGATATTTTATTTGTTCAAATTAGTTTCTCCTTTGTAACGTTCCTTTTGTGTGAACCTATAGGTTACTACAACGTTGGAAATGGTTTTAAATCCTATTTAAAATCATAAACACTGATTGGCATCTAGAAATGCGTCGCTGCTACCCAAGTTATAATAAAATTATCGATTCGATACAACCTTTCCGTGACCAGTGTATCAATGTAATATAATCCTTTTAACCGTTATATCCAGGATTAAACTCCAGGCATGGATCGTATCATCCTCTTTATAATTTAATCCGTTTTTCTTGATCGATGAGTAGATTGTTTAAAACAAATCAATATTTGAGCACGACCATGCATTTCACAATCTCACTCAATTAAGAGGCCCATGGATATCACTACGAATATATCATAGGGTTAAATTCCATCTAGATCATTCATAATTTTCATTCGATTCGAGATGTATCCAATAATCATCGTTATCATTACTCTGTTATGAATAACTTTAGATGATATCAAAACACAAATATCCTCGAATAAAATTATAATGATTTCAGGTCTGAGGACCATTACATCACTATCACTATGAGAATAACTTATGATACTGTTAATTATATTCTATGTAGTTATCTCACGGTGGGTCAGCCCAATACGATATTCTCCAATACGTATTTATGTTTTGACATTAATATCACGTATATTAATGATCAATGAGATGTGATCATCATTCAATCAACATACTAGTCTCAACGCTTTATTGTTGTCCTATATAAACAATGAAACTCGACTAGGGACATTTAAGAATTATACTACTTATCACATTATATAATCTCAAATTCAAGTCTTACTCGAACTATATAATTCCATATTATAATTCTGAGGACTTCTATTATATTTACATTTATATTACGCAGTAAATATAATATAATAAAACATTATTTCATTCCAAATAAAACAATAACATCAACAGTGTTATCAATCTCATCAAATGAATTGCCTCTACGGCATAAACTCTAACAATCTCCCACTTGCACTAGAGTCAATCATTCACTCATGAAACTAGTGTGACTATTAAACTTCCACTGCGACAGAGTCTAATTCAGTAGGACTGCAACAATACAACTTTTGTAACTTCGCAGATATGTTTATTTCTTCTGTGAAAAATTTCACATAAGAATTATATTTCTTAAATATATGTTTGGATCAATAGTGAGTTTAAGGTTTTAGGTCTGAGCATCAGCCACATTGTTATCGCAATGTAAATCATTGGATCAACAATGAATTAAGTTCAACTTATGAACTTTAAATCCAAATATTTCCTTTCTTAGAATCAATATTTATTTCTTGTTTTAAAACTAACATTATTTACAATAAGCAATGCGTTATCAAATAACATTAGAATTATTGTGTCACTCCCACTCAATTTCTTGTTTATACAAGATTCAATTGTATCTTGTGGTTTTCGATATATCTTGAATTCTATTTCATTCCCATCGTTATCTTAGAGACTGACTCTCCTTCACAAGGATACCAAATCGAGCAATAAACATTTTATTCTCAGAGAATTTATGAAACGACCCGAACTTCCCCGGTCTCCGAAGAGAAGAGAAAGAACAAATTGTTTTGAGAACACGACAAAATAGAACGCAAACGGGAGAACATTTCATCATATATTACAACAATTCATCAGATTACAAGAATATACAGAGTATAAATGAATATTACACAGAAATATCAGAGATTTAAATTACATTTAAATACATAGCAGCGGAAAATAATACAATACACAACTAGAAGTGATACACGGATACAAAGCTTTCCGGATATCGTTCCAGCTGTAAACCAGGATCCTGTGAATATAAATCTGCAAAACCAAAAACTACTAGCTGCCCGTGTCAAAATAGGGGCACCCAGAGTTTAGGCCAAGAAAATAAACTCCAGGTCAGTCATGGGACTGGCGTGAGAACTAAAACAGTTATTAATCTTTATTTTAAAGTTAGGTAAATCAAGGGACCAAGCCGTATAACACGGAACGGGTTTCCTCCCAAGAATACCAGTGCATAAAACAAACAACGCAATGCTAAATAAAGAACAATGAAGCTATTATAAGACCCAGGTCCCATCACACAATGCAACGCAAGCCGGAGGATAGGGTTTTTACCTTATAATAGCCAAGAATGCTTGATACGTTTAAAACAAATCATTGATACTATTATAAGTGCATAGTGTATAAATCAGCTTCAAATCATAAGTATCAATCATAGGCGACATAAGCGCCCCATCCCACTTTGTCGCCATACTAGGCTCTACAAATAAAACCGCAAATGTCACGTATTTGGAAGTTGGATTTCCATCTATGAACCGAGGCAAAAGATAGTCCTCAACCGATTCGAGACTGTCTAGCCCGAGTCTCAGGATCAGAGCTCGAGTGACCCTTGGATCCTCAGGGCCAGTCCACTGATGTGGATTAAATTTAAACCCTGAACATGCGTTTCCCCGCCCTATGGGGCGTAAATGAGCCAACGAATGACTCCATCGGACCCGGATCGTCCGATCAAACTGAGGCGCCTCGCAACAGCAACAACCACATAAGTCAAACTCGTCAGGGCATGTAAAACCACTGACGCCACTTCTAGCTAGAAAGAAACGCATGCCCTCCCTGACGTCCTCTCCCGTTTTGGTTCACACCGGGGTGTGAGGCTTGTGAAGTAAACGTTACACAAAGCTACGCCACAAAGGCCGTGCTTCGATCATCGACCACAAGACTTTGCTTTTCAACAGAATCCTTGATCATTTGCCACTTAGGCATGCCACACAGGCAATTCACTCTATGCATTTGATATCCATCAGTATATAACCCCTGAGCTCGTACGTCTCAGAGAAGGGCGTTAAGCAAGAGAATAAATTCTCCGCCGCCAAACAGATATATATTTAATAGAAATCAATCACACAGACTAAAATCCAATGTCAGACACACAGTCCATTTACAAGTTCGTTCTGGGTCTGAACGAAACCGGAGGCGCCTAGTACCCCGCATATCCATCGATCTCCAAGTACGTCTGGACGATCACCAACTGTTTCCATCTTCTTGGGTGTACAGCCCAATCAAGATCATCAGTGATCACCCAAACGACATGAAGACCTTCGGTCTTCGACCACCGTCTTCATCTTCGACTTATCGTCATATCAGTTATTCAGAATGGGATAAACCCGGTCTTTCCGAATAACTCGCGTATATTATAAACAAGTGTTACACAAACACAACATACGCCTCATTCCAATTCATCAGTCACTAACCGTAAATTAACAAGAGAATAATTCCCCAAATACTAACCTCGAAGGCCGAAACCAACATCAGATCAATATCCAGAAAACCATTCTGCTTAGCTAACCGACAGTTAGTTTCTACATTTCACATTCATAGGGAAAGGTTCCCATTAATTTTATCAAAGATAAATTCCTTAAATTTATTCTTTAATCTTCCTTTTGAATATCACTTCAAACTAGTCGGGATTAACGATTCTTACCGAAGTAATCATTTGTTTTAATTTCCCAATCCCCTCATATTCATCCCATGAAGTAAAACTGGTAATACTTCATATCTAACACCACGGTGTTATCGGTAAATTTAATTACCATTTCACGTTCAAATCTAATTAAAGATTTAACTATCGCCTGGAGCAAAACTGGTGATACTCCATTCTCGATCTTTTCAATCTAAGTAAAGATTCATTAAAACTCCACTTAGTTTTAATCTCTATCTGGGTTAAAGAATCAGTGTCATTTAAAACACGGTTCACGATAAACCCCAAAATCATATCACATTTCAATCAGTCCCTAATCGTAAATTAGCAAGTGAGCAATTCCCTAAGTATTAACCCCGAAGGCCAAAACCAACATTAGACCAATACCCCAGAAACCATTCCACTTAACTAATCTCCAGTTAGTTTCTGATTTTTTTAACTCCTTTGGGTCTAAGAACAATATTATTGAAGATATCGTTCACGACAACCTAAAATCACGTTCCATTAATTATCAGGTTAAAGAACAAGTGTTCTTTAAAACACTGTTCACAATAAACCCAAAAATCAATATCAATTCAATTTCAATTAAATATTATTCAATTGGTACACTTCATTAAATCTAAATAAAAAGATTTAATCTTTTCTCAACTGGATTCAAGAACAGTGTTAATAAAGACACCATTTACGACAAACCCAAATCACATTTGATATTAAATACAAGGCTCTGAATAGAAAATATACCGGCTTATATTCAATATCAAATTCTACGACCAACAAATATCGTATTGGAAATAACGATATATAGATATCTTTCAAATTTCCATAACAATATCTGTATCATCATGAAATCCAACATCGAAATATTCCGAAGACAATTTCGATTCAAATCCATTCCAATATAATTATTGGAAATTCTGGTTATTTTCAAAACCATTTCAAATCCAATTTATTTATTTAAAAATAAATAGAATTATAATTCTAGTTCAAAACTAGTTCATTTCGATAAAAATCTATTCTTATCTTTTCAAATATGGAGTTTTTCATCCCAATTCATTTCTTATGATTTTACACAAATTATTACTATTTTTAATAATTTTATCAAGGTCCGTACAGTCGATTTCCATCAACGGCCATCGAACTGCACTTACAACGACCTTTTCCAAATTTGATTTGGACATAATTCCAAATCCAACCGTTAGATTTCTAATTTCTAATATTCGTTAGAAAGCTCTTTTCGATACGAACCCAACGGTTCCGATTTTAGGAGAATCCGACGGTCGGATCTCCCGTAATATCCATTCGAAGTCAATGGTCGAAATTCGCGAACTGCCGCGGCGCGTTCTATTCAGGCCATTATATTATATATATAATATATACTTCGTCGATTTCAATTCAAAACGTGCTTTATAAATCGTTTTAAATTCATTTTCAAAACGGTTTCAACTTCTTTTCAAATTCAAATCAAAATTGAATTTTTCCTTCTAAATTCGTTTCAAATTGATTTCAATTCAAATTGACTTCTAATTCAATTTCCGTTCATTTTCAATTCAATTCAATTTCAATTCTTCCAATTTCAATTCGAATTCATTTATATTCAATTTCAATTGAAATTCATTTATATTCAATTTCAATTCGAATTCATTTCTATTCAATTTCACTTTGAATTCTAATTCTTTTCAAAATATCAGATTTTGAAATCACTTTCGATATTCATTACAAAATGAATAAAATCGATATAAATATCGTTCACGTCAAAATGGCGTAAATCTAATCAACACGGCTTCATATATTTCTATTTTCAAATATTATATTTCAAATATTCCTTTTTCAAATATTCCTATTTCAAATATTTCTATTTCAAATATTTCTTTTTCAAAACTGGAATAAGGCCCAATCAATTACCATATAATGTTAATTATATGGATTTTCTACAACACATGTACAAAATAACAACGATAAATAATCAACCATCATCCACAGTGCGTTCTACACTGTATAAGCATCAAATATAAATATTTAACGCTTATAACAGCCTGTCAATCAATCGATCGACATACAACTAATTATTGGGATTAGTGTATGTCATCTATCATCCCAATACCCGTGTGGGGTTTTAAACAATCAAACACAGATTTTATTTGTGCAGCTGGGCGATGTGTAAAATTTATCGTCCCAATCAATATCAATCAAATCAGTGTATATAAACAAATCTCCAATTTGTTTATAAATGTTTATTTTATATACACGTTAAAAATTCTATTTTCAACTATAAAATATTTTTAACTATATAAATATTTTATTTCGTTTCACATCACACAATCAACTACACATCAAAATCAAACAAACAAGCATACAAGTCGTCCATGGTCTGTGGATGACGGGTGTCGGGTGCTACTAAACACCGTCTGCATCCTAGTATATATTTATATAACTAGAAAAACAAAATTAAAAGGTGAGAAGTTCTCACAGAGGGTTCCACTCCGCCGTGCTTTGCTGTTGAACTGCTGAACTGTCTGGATTTGACTGAAATTCCAATGCAGTCTTTTCACGCCGTTCAAATAAAATTATATTTTTATCGCTCCATTTCAATAGATAAAAATCACATTTTTATACCGCTATTCAATATATAAAAATCGAATTTTTACTTTGCTATTCAATATATAAAAATCAAATTTTTACTTTGCTATTCAATATATAAAAATTGATTTTTTTACTTTGCTATTCAATATATAAAAATCGAATTTTTACTTTGCTATTCAATATATAAAAATCGAATTTTTACTTTGCTATTCAATATATAAAAATCGAATTTTTACTTTGCCATTCAATATATAAAAATCAAATTTTTACTTTGCTATTCAATATATAAAAATCGAATTTTTTCTATATCATAAAAATCGAATCTTTCTATATCATAAAAATTCGTTCTTTTTGCTTCATTCACCTATATAAAAATCCGTTCTTTAATAACTTAAAAATTATATTTTTACTAGCTTAAAAATCATAGAAGGAAACAATATTATTTACATCAAAACTGAAAAATAAATGTAAATATAAATAAAATAAACTCACTTGCTGTTTTGGGGAAGAAAGAAGAGGGGGACGGCGAAGGAGGAGAGGAAGGGTGCTGGCTGCGGAGGTTGACGAAGGGGAGGGGCACGCTGTCTCTGGTGGGTGGGTGGCGGCGCTCGCTGGGTGTGGGTTCGTCGATGGTGGAGGTCGGCAGGTGGGTGCGGCGCGTTCTGTGCTCGGGGAATGGGGGCGGCGCGATTTAGTAGAGGAGGGAGAGGAGAGAGAAATGAGGATGGAGGGGGGGAGTGGGATCACCGTCGGCGATGGCTGAGACGGTGGGGAGGTCAACATGAAGTGGCACCGCCATTTTTAAATTGGGGATCGGGTTTTTCTGATTGGGGAAAAGTAAAGACGGGGGGGGGGGGGGGGGCTTTAGTGTAAATGTTTATATTTTTATATTTTTTTCCCTATAAAGTTACTTTTTATATCGAACTCTAAATCGAACCCAACGACTGCCGTCCCTAGCTAATTACCTCCATTACGAAAACAATGGGATATGTATCGTAGGCCAATTCGACTGTTTGAATCAGTTTCCGTTTAAATTAAAACATAAATCTATATATATTCAATTTGAACGTACATTTCAAATTACCGGGGTCACATACAGTCTCTAAAAATTCCCGAAAAATATTTTCTAGCTTCGTATTGACGATACGGTCCTAACAAAACTAATTTCATCGAATTCTGATACCGTTAGAAAAATTGCCATTTTCCAGTCGATTAAAATCAACTGAAACTGGCCAAACGCGTTTTCCTTTGCCACGCTCACATATTGATTCAAAAAATTATGAAAATTGTCATCTAGCAATAACTTGACATCACGGATCCAACAAAAGTGGTTTCGTCGAAATCCGATGTCGTTTGCAAAATTTTCATTTTTAAGGGCCTGAATTCCATAGCGACTATTCAGAAATTTCAACTGGACATATCTTTTTATCCCCGCAATGAAATTTTGATTTTTCGGATTCGTTGGAAAGATATTATCAATTAGATTCAAATATTTTTGGTTTCACTAAAATTCGGTTTATTTTGCACCCGGTACATTCATTTGAATTTTGAAATCGAATTATCGAACTACCGCGCCATTTTCAATTCCTTTTATAATTTAAAATAAATATTTATATTCTAACGACGATCTATATAAATATATTCGTTCGAATTCTATTCAAAATAAATTTCTCGTCGTTATTATTTAAAATAATTCATTTTAAATAATCAAAATTCACTAAATTGGCCAAAATAAAAATTTTAAACTGGCCCAGATTTCCGGGTTATTACAATCTCCCCCACTTAAAACTTTTCGTCCCCGAAAAGGAACGAAGCTGAAAGTTGTTTAACTAATCAACTCAACTTTCAATATTTTCGTTACGGCTTAAGTTCTTCGACTTTTCAGTTTCTAAGAACTTTTCAAAAATTTAGCTAACACCCTAAATTTTCGAAAAATTTCGCCATAACCGCCCCTGCACCGGGAGCACCGGGAAAATCCTGAAATTGCCATACAGGCCCTCAGATCTCAAAAAGAAAAAGAAAAAGCCAAGCGGCTAGCCAATCGTCTTATAAAATCATCACCCAAACAAAACAGTAAATTATGGTAAACATGTACCTATTTGTCGGGCAAACAAATTTTATTCTCTTCTCTAGCCTCCTTGCTATGACCTGTTCAATGTAAGTACATGTATATGCATGCAAATGCGACCAATTTTCAGTACAATTCACTATTTGATCAATTTGGCTATAGGGTACAAAATTTAAGTAATCAACCAATAATCAACAACACAACCATCAATCAATTAGTTGATTAGCTTTTCAAATTCATAACTTTGATATATAGTCAAAAATCAGATTTTTGATGTCAAATCATAGCAATAAGCCCTATCTAGTTTTGGTTCTCACACCAGTCAATTGGAAATATATAGAAATCTCACTTTCGAAACTCGAAAATAAATACTAGCGATGGTGCCCCGTCACCAGAATTATCCCCGGGCACTAGAGTGTGATTCTATAACTATCCAATACATTAAAACTTCGAATACACGTTTGCAAGACATATATGCAAAATCTTTATATATTGGATTGTCCAAATTCAATATAAAATAAATATCAAATACGAATAATTGATTTTAAATTTTCAAAACAATTCTTGTTTTCATTTTTCAAAAAGAATATTCTTCACACTCGTTCTAGGATACTACTGATCCCATCTCTAACGAGTAATTCTCATTGGATATTGCTAATCCAATATCTGATGAATTCTTTCGTATGGTTCTAATGTGTCTTGTTCTCTGAGCTTTGTAAACCAAAGCTCTGATACCACGATGAAACGACCCGAACTTCCCCGGTCTCCTAAGAGAAGAGAAAGAACGAATTGTTTTGAGAACAAGACAAAATAGAACGCAGACGGGAGAACATTTCATTGTATATTACAACAATTCATCAAATTACAAGAATATACAGAGTATAAATGAATATTACACAGAAATATTAGAGATTTAAATTATATTTAAATACATAGCAGTGGAAAATAATACAATACACAACTAGAAGTGATACACGGATAGAAAGCTTTCCAGATATCGTTCCAGCTGTAAACCAGGATCCTGTGAATATAAATCTGCAAAACCAAAAACTACTAGTTGCCCGTGTCAAAATAGGGGCACCCAGAGTTTAGGTCAAGACAATAAACTCCAGGTCAGTCATGGGACTGGTGTGAGAACTAAAACAGTTATTAATCTTTATTTTAAAGTTAGGTAAATCAAGGGACAACGCCCTATAACACGGAACGGGTTTCCTCCCAATAATACCAGTGCATAAAACAAACAGCGCAATGCTAAATAAAGAACAATGAAGCTATTATAAGACCCGGGTCCCATAACAATGCAACGCAAGCCAGAGGATAGGGTTTTTACCTTATAATAGCCAAGAATGCTTGATACGTTTAAAACAAATCATTTGATACTATTATAAGTGCATAGTGTATAAAACAACTTCATATCATAAGTATCAATCATAGACGGCATAAGCGCCCCATCCCACTATGTCGCCATACTAGGCTCTACAAATAAAACCGCAAATGTCACGTATTTGGAAATTGGATTTCCATCTATGAACCGAGGCAAAAGATAGTCCTCAACCGATTCGAGACTGTCTAGCCCGAGTCTCAGGATCAGAGCTCGAGTGACTCTTGGATCCTCAGGGCCAGTCCACTGATGTGGATTAAACTTAAACCCTGAACATGCATTTCCCCGCCCTATGGGGCGTAAATGAGCCAACGAATGACTCCATCGGACCCGGATCGTCCGATCAAACCGAGGCGCCTCGCAACAGCAACAACCACATAAGTCAAACTCGTCAGGGCGTGTAAAACCACTGACGCCACTTCTAGCAAGAAAGAAACGCGTGCCCTCCCTGACGTCTTCTCCCGTTTTGGTTCACACCGGGGTGTGAGGATCGTGAAGTAAACGTTACACAAAGCTACGCCACAAAGGCCGTGCTTCGATCATCGACCACAAGACTTTGCTTTTCAACAGAATCCTTGATCATTTGCCACTTAGGCATGCCACACAGGCAATTCACTCTATGCGTTTGATATCCATCAGTATATAACCCCTGAGCTCGTACGTCTCAGAGAAGGGCGTTAAGCAAGAGAATAAATTCTCCGCCGCCAAACAGATATATATTTAATAGAAATCAATCACACAGACTAAAATCCAATGTTAGACACACAGTCCATTTACAAGTTCGTTCTGGGTCTGAACGAAACCGGAGGCACCTAGTACCTCGCATATCCATCGATCTCCAAGTACGTCTGGACGATCACCAACTGTTTCCATCTTCTTGGGTGTACAACCCAATCAAGATCATCAGTGATCACCCAAACGACGTGAAGACCTCCGGTCTTCGACCACCGTCTTCATCTTCAACTTATCGTCGTATCAGTTATTCAGAATGGGATAAACCCGGTCTTTCTGAATAACTCGCGTATATTATAAACAAGTGTTACACAAACACAACATACGCCTCATTCCAATTCATCAGTCACTAACCGTAAATTAACAAGAGAATAATTCCCCAAATATTAACCCCGAAGGCCGAAACCAACATCAGATCAATATCCCGAAAACCATTCTGCTTAGCTAACCGACAGTTAGTGTAACGACCCAGAAAATCTGAACCAATTTAAAATTTTTAAATTGGCTAAAATAATGGATTTTAAATATTTAAAATAAATATTTTAAATAATGGCGATGAAAACTGAGTTGAAATCGACATTTGAAAACCAATATAATTAATTATAATTATATATAGAATTGAAAATGGCGCGGTAGTTCGATAATTCGATTTCAAACTTCGATTGAATATACCGAGTGCAAAACAATCCGGATTTTAGTGAAACCAAAAACATTAGGATCTAATTGATGATATCTTTCTAACGAATCCGACCAATCGAAATTTGATAGCGGGAATCAAAAGATATGTCCAGTTGAAAATTCTGAATAGTCGCTATGGAATTCAGGCCCTTAATAATGGATATTTTGCAAATGACCTCGGATTTCGACGAAACCACTTTTGTTGGATCCGCAGGGTCAAGTTATTGTTAGGTTTCAAATTTCATAATTTTTCGAATCAATATGTGAGCGTGGCATAGGAAAACGCGTTTGACCAGTTTCTGTTGATTTTAATCGACTGGAAATTGGCCATTTTTCAAACGGTCTCAGAATTCGACGAAACTAGTTTTGTTAGGACCGTATCGTCGATACGAAGCTAGAAAATATTTTTCGGGAATTTTTCTAGTTAGTATGTGACCCCGGTAAATTGAAATGTACGTTTAAAATTCAATATAGTGATTTAAATGAAAATTCAAAAGGAAACTGATTGTAACAATCGAATCAGCTTACGATACATATCCCATTGTGTTCGGAATGGGGGTGAAACGCTATGGACGACAGGCGGTGGGCCTCGTTTCGAGGTCGAGTGTAAAAGTCAACCTATTTGCAAAAATAATAATTAAATAATATAAAAAAAAATCTCTCCCTCCCTTTATCTTCATTGCCCCCCCCCCCGTTCGTTATAATTCCAAACAAAAAGAATTAAAAGAAAAAAAAAACACAAAACCCTAAAACTATCGAGCCGCCGCCCCCCCTTGTCTCGACGCCGACGAAGAGCCGCCCCCCCTCGTCTCGACGTCTGCGAAGAAGCCGCCCCCCCCCCCCCTTGAAGCCCTCGACCCTCTCGCGAAGACGCAGCGCCACCCCCCCTCGAAGCAGCCCCTCCTGCCACCACCGATCGAGACCCGAGCCGCCGACGTCGTCTCCTTTCCCCCCCGCTCCTCTGTAAGTTTTTAATTTTATTTATCTATTTTATTTTAATTCTGATTTTATTTAAAAGATTAAACTGTTCTTTTTAAAAGTATGAAACTGTTTTAAAAATAAAAACTGAAACTGTTTTAAAAATAAAAACTGAAACTGATTTTTTAGAAATAAAACTGATTTTGTTTTTAAAGAAATAAAACTGATTTTTGTTTTTAAAGCATTAAAAACTGATTTGTTTTAAAGAAATAAAAACCGATTTGTTTTAAAGAAGTAAAACTGATTTTATATAAAAAGGAATAAAAACTGAATTGATTAAGCAAAGAAAAACTGATTTCTTTTTTTAAATAAAAACTGAATTGATTTAGCAAAGAAAAACTGATTTTAAAAGCAATTAAAAACTGATTTTTTCTATGCATTTAAAACCCTGATTTTGTTTAAGAGAAAAAGGTTTGAAATTTAAAAGGAAAAAGTTTTAAACTAAAAATAGAAGGAGGTTAGAAATTTACAAAGTAAAAATCATATTTTTAAATATTGAAAATCGAAGTAAAAATCATATTTTTATATATTGAATAGCATCGTAAAAATTCGATTTTTACATATGTAGAGAATACGGGCGAAAGCGACAAAAGGCGAAGATTTCTATAAAGGAAGAGTCGTGAAGTTGGATAGCTATTGGTGAGATTTCTGATTTAAAATTTATTATATATGTGTGAAGTAAAAGTGAATTGCTATATATAAATATATATATATATATATATACGCCCCTCGTCCACAAACCATGGACGATATTTATTGGTTGAAATTGTGGTGGAAATTTGATTGATAGCGAATGATTGTTTGGGATTGTTTGTGATTGATATTGGTAGATTGCGGTTGAAAAATACCCATTTGTGGTTGAAAAATATTTGGTTGAAACCACATAGGATTAGTTTGTGGAAATGAAATAAATATATACATGCCGCCTGCGTGCGAACTAGATGCATGATTCCCATTGTCAAAAACCGCGAGGTTTTAAGGTAGAGCGAGGAGCCGTACTAGGGACGGTGCCGGTGTAACTACCCTGCCGTTATGCTGCCGAAATTTTGAATAATATTTGTGTGTTTGAATTATTTTCATATGCTTAAACTATATTTATTCATTGTATAGAAAACATTCATGTGTTGAATTGATATTCATTCGTTGTTTAGAAATTCATGTGTTGAATGGTATTCATATTTTGAAATAAATTGTTCGATAATAAAAATCACATTTTTATCTATATATAGAAACTATAGAAAACATTCATGTGTTGAATTGATATTCATTCGTTGTTTAGAAATTCATGTGTTGAATGGAATTCATATTTTGAAATAAATTGTTTGAAAATAAAAATCACCTTTTATCGACTATATGAATTATATAGAAAAGTAGTATTTTGAAATAAATTGTTTTACAATAAAAATCACATTTTTATTGTATGCATAAATCGTTGAAATGTGAAGTGTTAAAAATAGCCACTTGTTCAAAATAAACATATATGAGTTGAAATATTCATTAATTAGCTAATGAAATGATTTGCGCCTATTTATGTAACATTAGAACGAATGGTGTTTTTAAATCAAATAAAAATCAAATTTGAAGTTGAATAGAAAAGGATAAATGATAAGAACTGTATATATATGTATATGCATATTCATTGAATAGGTTATAGCAAAGGGGCTAGAGAAGAGGAATAAAATTTTGTGCCCGACAAATAGGTACACATTTACTGATTTGTTTGGGTGATGATTTTGAGCCTGTTGGCTAGCCGCTTGGCTTTTTCTTTTTCTTTTTGAGATTAGAAGGACCGGGAACGCTATTTGCGATTTCCCGATGCTCCCGGTGCAGGGGAGGTTATGGCGAAATTTTTCCAAAATTTAAGGAGTTAGAAAATTTTTTGAAGTAAAAACGATATTGAAATCGTTGAATGAACTATATTTATATAAATATATAAATATAAATAAAATTAAAACGAAACGAAGCCGTGCAGTTCGTATTTTGAAACCGTGATTTCAAACGACTAGTACGGGAAATCCGACCATTGGATTTTCCCGAAACCTCAACCGTTGGGTTCGCCTTGGAATAATCTTTCCAACGGCACCAACCTTGTGAAAATCCAACGGTTGGATTGTCTGGAATGTTTAATTCAAATCTGAAGAAAAACAGCGCCAGAATCGATTTTATTTATATATAAATATAAATAGAATTATATTTAATCGAATAACGACGCTGCAGTTCGTATTTTGAAATCGAAAATTCAAACGATTGTACCGGGAGATCCGACCGTCGGATTTTCCCGAAACTGGAACCGTTGGATTCGTTTCGAAAAGACCTTTCTAATAATGTAAATTTTGTGAAGATCCAACGGTTAGATTTTCAGATAAGTGTAAATCAAATCTGAAGAAAAACAGCGCCACGACCGCCTTATGGCCCGAAGCGTCGTTTTGAATAAAATGGCTATTTTAAAATAAATAAAAATAGCGATAAATAGTTATAAAATATCATAAGCAATATGGAATGGAAATAAACTGAATTTGCTTGATTTATGTGATGTTTGATGGTTGAATGTGTTTGGTGTGAAAATTACATTAAAGGACAAAATTGGTGTTGTCGAATAATTTAACCATTGAAATAAATTGAATTGAAATTTTAAATATACGTGAATTATTTGAGAAGGCCGAGTTAATTCTCATTTCAAATAATTGACCGACGATTGAAAGTCGAAGATAAAGACGGTGGTCGAAGACCGGAGATCTTCACCTCGTTTGGATGGTAACCGAGGTCCTGATTGGGAGGCATCCCGAAATATGGATAATGAGTGGTGATCGTTCAGACGTACGTGGTGATCGATGGGTTTGCGAGGTATTTAGTGCCTCCGGTTTCGTTCAGACCCAGAACGGACTTGTAAATGGACTGTGTGTCCGACATTGGAATTTGTTCTGTGTGATTGATAGCCATCAGTTGCACGGTGTGAATTGCCTATGTGGCATGCTAAGATGCAGTGATCAGGGCTTCTGTTGAAAAGCAAAGCCTTGTGGTGATGATCAAAGCACCGCCTGTGTGGCGTAGCCTTGTGTATAACGTAAATTCGCGAGCCTCACACCCCGGTAGGAACCTAAAACGGGAGAAAGGACCTCAGGGAGGGCCTACGTTTCCTCCTAGCTAAAAGTGGCGTCAGTGGTTTTACACGCCCTGACGAGTTTGACTTATGTGGTTGTTGATGTTGCGAGGCGCCTCGGTTAGATCGGACGATCCGGGTCCGATGGAGTCATTCGTTGGCTCGCTTACGCCCCAAAGGGCGGCGAAACGTAGTGCTCATGTATAATAATCCACATCGGTGGACCGGCCCTGTCGCTCCAAGGCTTGCCTGCGCGCTTGCCTGAGACTCGGGCTAGGCAGTCTCGAATTCGGTAAGGACTATCTTTTGCCTTGGTTCAGGACGGAAATCCAATTTCCAAATACGACATCGTGCGGTTTTGATTGTATATATATATGGCGACATGATATATGGTACCCATGCCGTCTATGATTGATAGTTATGATTTGAAATTGTTTTTCAAAAACATATAAACACTAGCAATAATATCAATTGCCTTTGTTTTATTCGTATCAATCATATTTTGGCCATTATAAGGTAAAACTCTATCCTCCGGTTTGCGTTGCATTGTGTGATGGGAACTGAGTCTTATAACGGCTTCATTTTTATAAAAAGCATAGCGATGTTTAAAAGAAAGATTTGTCTTAAAGCACTGGCAATCCAATGGAGTAAACCCGTTCCACGAAAGTGGCGTGGTCCTGTGATTAGCCAAATATATATGTGTTGAGTAGATTTCTCATACCAGTCCCATGACTGACTCGTAGTTTGTTTCACTCTCAAACTCGGGTGCCCCTTTTTCCACACGGGCAGCCTTGTTTTCAGGTTTAGCTGGTTCTTTCTGGATAGCTGGAGCTGAAGATGGATTCAATCATTTATTTCTTTTTATGCTGTTCAGCTCCTATTGTACATATTTTGTTTATTTCCGCTGTAGACATTTATGTATAGCTGAACTGTATTTGTACTAAGTAGGATCCTGTATACTGTGTAACTCTGATGATTACTTTTATCCAGTATATTTTGTTGTTCATTCTGGTGTATTTATTTAATTCTGTTCTGCTATTATCTGTTTCTGTGTTATATCCCAAAGATAACCTTGTTTCCGTGAAAACGGGAAATCGGGTCGTCTCAACGTGGTATCAGAGCTTTGGTTAAGCTTAGTTCTGGAATATAACATTTGAACGAACTCGTCAGAAATAGAACCAGTAGTGTTCTAGGACGGGTAACTCAATACAGATAGGATCAGCAATATCCTAGTATGAGTAAAGCAGAATGAAATTTCACCTCGATAGACACATTTACATTTATGTGTTTCTATATTTTAAATTTTCTTTTCTGTGACCTGACACTTGATCTGCTAATTGCAGAAGTGCTAGAAAAATGAGTGCCAGAAACAGAAGGAATACCGAACCCGATCTAGAGGCTCTATTCAAGAGATATCGAAATCTGGGTGGAGAAAAATTCTCGGGCAATGAATCTATTATTCAAACTCAAGCTTGGATGAGTTCTGTCGAAAAAATCTTTGAGCATATCCAGCTGAGAGATGACCAGAAACGGTTAGTAGCATCTTGGGCGCTCAAAGAGGAAGCTCTAATCTGGTGGGAAACAATCATCAAAGATAATCCAGAAGGTGATATCACCTGGGACAGATTTAAAGTGATTTTCCTAGAAAGGTTTACTCCTCCCGAAGTAACCGAGAGATTATGTGATGAATTTTCTTATCTAATACAAGGTGATATGACCATTCCCGAATATCATAAGAAATTCAATGAACTTGCTCACTTTGCTCCTCATCTAATTCAAAATCCGAAGAGGAAAAATATGAGATTTATTCACGGGCTTCAAAGGAAATATCAGAATAAAGTATTGGGGCATGTGAAGCTTCCTTTTTCTGAAATGATTTACATGGCTTATCAGTATGAAGATCTCTATAAGAAAGGAATGTTGCGAGACGAAGAAGAAGTCTGTTCTAGTGACAAAACAGAGTCGGAAACTGATATCCCTGAAGGCAGTACGAGGTCTGAGGTCAGTAAGGAGCCCAAAGTCAATCGAAAAAGGGCTAGATCTGAAAAAGAACCTGTCACGACTGCCACATGCTCTAACTGCAATAAACAGGGGCATCTGACTAGGAAGTGTAGAACCTCGAAGAAGCGAAGGGGGAGTGAATCTAAAACCAAGAACAAGTCTCCTGTGACTCGAGAGTGCAATCTTTGTCATCAGTCCGGTCATATAAAGAGAGATTGCTGGCTGTTAAAAAGGGCCAAAGAGGCTCAGGTAAATGAAGTAGCAGAAACCTCAGCACCCTCAGATAGTCAGGGAAGGTCTGATGTTTTAGAAGGCACGCTAAATGTCAAAAATATTCCAGTTAAAGTACTGTTTGACACTGGCGCGTCGCGAAGCTTTATTGCAAAGAGTGCAGTCAAGAAGTTGGATTTGAATTTGAAAAAGCTCAAAGAGCCCATGACTGTTCAGAATCCAGTTGGAGGTTCCATCAATCTCAGTTGGATTTGTGCAGTGCCCGTCTCTTTTTCTTGCTATAAATTCCCCATTGTCTCTATCATCATGAATTTTAATGAATTCGATCTTATTCTGGGATTGGATTGGCTAACCAAATATGAAGCTGAAGTTAAATGCGCCGAGAGAGTGGTTAAAGCAAAGGCCCAATCGGGGAATTATATAACCATACCATGTGAAGGCCCGACTTCAAATAGAAAAGATTTCTGGTCAGCTCTCGATGTTTCTCCAGCCCAAATAGAAAATATCCCTGAAGTTACAGAGAATATTCCCGACCTCATCAAAGATATTCCTGTCGTCAAGAACTATGCGGATGTGTTCGAAGAAGTTATTCGCTTACCTCCGCAAAGAGAAATAGATTTCAAGATTGCTTTAATTCCCAATGCAAGGCCGGTAGTTCACGCTATTCGAAGAATGTCCTTGAAAGAGAAGGAGGAATTAGACAATCAAACAAGACAGCTAGTATGGAAGGGTCTGATTAGGCCTAGTTTCTCTGATTGGGGTGCAGCAGTGGTATTTGTCCCAAAATCTGACGGTACTCTACGGCTATGTGTAGATTATCGTGATTTAAACAAGCAGACTATAAAGAACAAATATCCATTGCCACGAATTGATGATTTGTTGGATCGATTAAATGGAGCACAAGTATTCTCACGAATGGACCTAGCTACAGGTTTCCATCAACTTCGAATTGCCGAAGAGTGTGTTCCAATGACAGCGTTCAGAGGCCCCGACTTATTCTACGAGTGGTTAGTAATGCCGTTCGGCTTATGTAACGCTCCAGCTTACTTCGTCGATCTGATGAACAGAGTTTTCAGAGAAGTACTGAACAAATTTGTTTTGGTTTTTATTGATGATATTCTAATCTTCTCTAAATCAAAGGCCGAACATGAAAAACATCTGGAACAGGTTCTAGAAATCCTCAGAAGGAATGTATTAAAAGCCAAATTTTCCAAATGTATCTTCTGGCAAGATGAAGTGAAATTTCTGGGCCATGTCGTATCGAAAGAAGGAATCGCTGTGGACCCAAGCAAAATCACAGCTATTCAGAACTGGAAACAGCCTAGTACTCCCACTGAAGTCCGTAGTTTTCTCGGATTGGATAGCTATTACCGGAAGTTCGTTAAAAACTTTTCGAAGATATCTGGCCATTTAACAAAGCTTACAAAGAAGCATTCTAAATTCAAATGGACTCAAGAAAGTGAGGAGGCTTTCGAAGAGCTAAAGTTAAGATTAACGACAGCTCCAGTGTTAACCATCATCGATGGCAACCAAGATTTAAAAGTCTGGACTGATGCTTCTAGAGAGGGCCTTGGCGCAGTGTTAATGCAAAGAGGTCAAGTGATTGCTTATGCTAGCCGTCAACTGAAGCCGCACGAGAAAAACTATGTAACTCATGATCTTGAGTTATTGGCTATCATATTCTCTTTGAAAATCTGGAGACACTATCTTCTGGGCGAGAGGTTTGAACTGTTTACAGATCACCAGTCGTTGAAATATCTGTTCACTCAGAAAGACTTGAATTTAAGACAGCAACGTTGGCTGGAGTTTCTTGCAGCATATGACTTCGAAATTATATATACTCCAGGAAAAGCCAATGTCGTGGCTGATGCATTAAGCCGAAAGAATGAAATGATCGCCAGTTTTATTATCACGACTTCATTGCTAGATAAGATATCTGCTCTTCAGGAGGATGATCACTTCATTCAGAAGATCAGAGGGATAATTCAACAAGGCGAACCCTCGAGTTTTCAAATAGACAATGATGGGATTTTAAGGCTCAAAGGTCGAATCTGTGTCCCTAACATTCCTGAACTTCGAAAGGAAGTACTGGATGAATGCCACAAGTCGAAACTCAGTATCCATCCGGGAGTAAGCAAAATGTATAATGACATCAAACGCACTTTCTGGTGGAAGTCGATGAAAAGGGACATTTCTTTATATGTCAGCCGATGCCCTACTTGCCAGCTAGTCAAAAGTGACCAACAGAAATTGGCTGGATTATTACAACCGCTAGAAGTTCCTGGCTGGAAGTGGGAACATATTTCTATGGATTTCATTGATGGTTTGCCCAGAACCAGAAAGGGAAATGACAGTATTTGGGTGATCGTAGATCGCTTCACGAAGACCGCCCATTTTATACCTGTCAAATCAAATAGAACCGCTCAGAGTCTGGCGCAGATTTACTTCAGGGAAATAGTTAGACTGCATGGAGTGCCGCTCAGTATAGTAAGTGATAGAGATACAATATTCACTAGCAAATTCTGGGAAGCATTTCAAGTCGAGCTGGGAACGAAGTTGAACTTGAGCACCGCTTATCATCCTCAGACAGACGGTCAGACTGAGAGGGTGAATCGCATTTTAGAAGATCTATTGCGGGCTTGTGTTATAGATTTCGGTGGATCATGGGAAGACAATCTGCATTTGGCTGAATTCTCTTATAACAACAGCTACCAGGCGAGTCTGACAATGTCGCCATTCGAAGCATTGTATGGTAGACCGTGCTGATCTCCTGCTTGTTGGGTCGAACCTGGAAATAGACTTGTGTTGGGTCCTGATATGATTCGAGAAGCTGCCGACAAAGTCGATTTTATTAAGAAGCGATTACTCGCCGCTCAAAGCCGACAAAAGAGCTATGCCGATAGAAGAAGAAGAGATATATCCTTTGAAGTTGGCGACTATGTATATTTGAAAGTATCGCCGATGAGTGGAGTTATCCGGTTCGGTAAAACTGGAAAGTTAGCGCCCAAATTTATTGGTCCGTTTCCTATTCTGGAACGGATTGGGACTCTCGCATATAAAGTTAAATTGCCAGACTGGCTGCCTGGAGTTCATGATGTATTTCATATATCTCAACTTCGAAAGCACGTTCATGATCCATACTTGATCGTGGAAGAAGCAGCTCAGCAGGATATTGAAATTACTCCAGAATTCGCTGTGAGGCGTGAGCCGCTGAAGATCATCGGCAAAGAAACCAAAGAGCTGAGGAACAAGAAGGTTCACTTAGTCAAAGTGCAATGGAGTGGAGATCCGAGAGATTGTACTTGGGAAACTGAGGAGAGCACCGAGTAGATATCTCTGATTGACTCCGGTGCAAGGTATATTTACCATACTTTACCTCACCATTTAATTCTCTATTCTATTATAATTGTTTGAATGATTTTAGAAGAAAAATAGGAATTAATTTGTATGACTTTGAAAGCTTAAAAACAATTGGATTGGTAGTTGTGTTGTGTGATCGTAGATTTATCAAACCACTTTCGACTTTATTCCTTTTCGGGGACGAAAAGTTTTAAGTGGGGGAGATTGTAACGACCCAGAAAATCTGAACCAATTTAAAATTTTTAAATTGGCTAAAATAATGGATTTTAAATATTTAAAATAAATATTTTAAATAATGGCGATGAAAACTGAGTTGAAATCGACATTTGAAAACCAATATAATTAATTATAATTATATATAGAATTGAAAATGGCGCGGTAGTTCGATAATTCGATTTCAAGATTCGATTGAATATACCGAGTGCAAAACAATCCGGATTTTAGTGAAACCAAAAACATTAGGATCTAATTGATGATATCTTTCTAACGAATCCGACCAATCGAAATTTGATAGCGGGAATCAAAAGATATGTCCAGTTGAAAATTCTGAATAGTCGTTATGGAATTCAGGCCCTTAATAATGGATATTTTGCAAATGACCTCGGATTTCGACGAAACCACTTTTGTTGGATCCGCAGGGTCAAGTTATTGTTAGGTTTCAAATTTCATAATTTTTCGAATCAATATGTGAGCGTGGCATAGGAAAACGCGTTTGACCAGTTTCTGTTGATTTTAATCGACTGGAAATTGGCCATTTTTCAAACGGTCTCAGAATTCGACGAAACTAGTTTTGTTAGGACCGTATCGTCGATACGAAGCTAGAAAATATTTTTCGGGAATTTTTCTAGTTAGTATGTGACCCCGGTAAATTGAAATGTACGTTTAAAATTCAATATAGTGATTTAAATGAAAATTCAAAAGGAAACTGATTGTAACAATCGAATCAGCTTGCGATACATATCCCATTGTGTTCGGAATGGGGGTGAAACGCTATGGACGACAGGCGGTGGGCCTCGTTTCGAGGTCGAGTGTAAAAGTCAACCTATTTGCAAAAATAATAATTAAATAATATAAAAAAAATTCTCTCCCTCCCTTTATCTTCATTGCCCCCCCCCCCCCCCCCGTTCGTTATAATTCCAAACAGAAAGAATTAAAAGAAAAAAAAAACACAAAACCCTAAAACTATCGAGCCGCCGCCCCCCCTTGTCTCGACGCCGACGAAGAGCCGCCCCCCCCCTCGTCTCGACGTCTGCGAAGAAGCCGCGCCCCCCCCCCCCTGAAGCCCTCGACCCTCTCGCGAAGACGCAGCGCAACCCCCCCCCCTCGAAGCAGCCCCTCCTGCCACCACCGATCGAGACCCGAGCCGCCGACGTCGTCTCCTTTCCCCCCCGCTCCTCTGTAAGTTTTTAATTTTATTTATCTATTTTATTTTAATTCTGATTTTATTTAAAAGATTAAACTGTTCTTTTTAAAAGTATGAAACTGTTTTAAAAATAAAAACTGAAACTGTTTTAAAAATAAAAACTGAAACTGAAACTGATTTTTTAGAAATAAAACTGATTTTGTTTTTAAAGAAATAAAACTGATTTTTGTTTTTAAAGCATTAAAAACTGATTTGTTTTAAAGAAATAAAAACCGATTTGTTTTAAAGAAGTAAAACTGATTTTATATAAAAAGGAATAAAAACTGAATTGATTAAGCAAAGAAAAACTGATTTCTTTTTTTAAATAAAAACTGAATTGATTTAGCAAAGAAAAACTGATTTTAAAAGCAATTAAAAACTGATTTTTTCTATGCATTTAAAACCCTGATTTTGTTTAAGAGAAAAAGGTTTGAAATTTAAAAGGAAAAAGTTTTAAACTAAAAATAGAAGGAGGTTAGAAATTTACAAAGTAAAAATCATATTTTTAAATATTGAAAATCGAAGTAAAAATCATATTTTTATATATTGAATAGCATCGTAAAAATTCGATTTTTACATATGTAGAGAATACAGGCGAAAGCGACAAAAGGCGAAGATTTCTATAAAGGAAGAGTCGTGAAGTTGGATAGCTATTGGTGAGATTTCTGATTTAAAATTTATTATATATGTGTGAAGTAAAAGTGAATTGCTATATATAAATATATATATATATATATACGCCCCTCGTCCACAAACCATGGACGATATTTATTGGTTGAAATTGTGGTGGAAATTTGATTGATAGTGAATGATTGTTTGGGATTGTTTGTGATTGATATTGGTAGATTGCGGTTGAAAAATACCCATTTGTGGTTGAAAAATATTTGGTTGAAACCACATAGGATTAGTTTGTGGAAATGAAATAAATATATACATGCCGCCTGCGTGCGAACTAGATGCATGATTCCCATTGTCAAAAACCGCGAGGTTTTAAGGTAGAGCGAGGAGCCGTACTAGGGACGGTGCCGGTGTAACTACCCTGCCGTTATGCTGCCGAAATTTTGAATAATATTTGTGTGTTTGAATTATTTTCATATGCTTAAACTATATTTATTCATTGTATAGAAAACATTCATGTGTTGAATTGATATTCATTCGTTGTTTAGAAATTCATGTGTTGAATGGTATTCATATTTTGAAATAAATTGTTCGATAATAAAAATCACATTTTTATCTATATATAGAAACTATAGAAAACATTCATGTGTTGAATTGATATTCATTCGTTGTTTAGAAATTCATGTGTTGAATGGAATTCATATTTTGAAATAAATTGTTTGATAATAAAAATCACCTTTTATCGACTATATGAATTATATAGAAAAGTAGTATTTTGAAATAAATTGTTTTACAATAAAAATCACATTTTTATTGTATGCATAAATCGTTGAAATGTGAAGTGTTAAAAATAGCCACTTGTTCAAAATAAACATATATGAGTTGAAATATTCATTAATTAGCTAATGAAATGATTTGCGCCTATTTATGTAACATTAGAACGAATGGTGTTTTTAAATCAAATAAAAATCAAATTTGAAGTTGAATAGAAAAGGATAAATGATAAGAACTGTATATATATGTATATGCATATTCATTGAACAGGTTATAGCAAAGGGGCTAGAGAAGAGGAATAAAATTTTGTGCCCGACAAATAGGTACACATTTACTGATTTGTTTGGGTGATGATTTTGAGCCTGTTGGCTAGCCGCTTGGCCTTTTCTTTTTCTTTTTGAGATTAGAAGGACCGGGAACGCTATTTGCGATTTCCCGATGCTCCCGGTGCAGGGGAGGTTATGGCGAAATTTTTCCAAAATTTAATGTGACACCCCACCTCCGCCAGGGTCACTCGCAAAGGAATGCACTAGCTTTGGAGGGGCATTATTGGTAAACATGCATGATGATATAGCAAGACAGGACATGACATATATATATGTAAATAAACAAAGTAAATAAAACAGCGGAAGATTTTTAAACTATTTCAAAACAAGTCTGGTACATCAAAATGTCAATTTTCCCAAATAAACAAGTCTCGTACATGAAGTAACATCATCTGAAACTGAAAAAGGAAAACATAAAAGTAGCTATCCCCAAAGTGGAAGAAACCATAGCAAGCCCAAGTCCAAAGCATACATGAGCTATCCAAGAAAGCAGCTAAGCTCCAAGCTAGGCTCCTGTATTCCCTCCCTGAGAACCTGGGGGGGGGGGGGAAACGGAAGAAAAGAGGCGAAACAAAACGGGTCAGTCAAAAAGACTGAGTAAGCCCTGCTACGATCAGTCTATAAACTAATAAAGTTAACATCATGATGAAAACTGAGATGATCATAGATAACAATATACTGGCATGGTAAGTTAACTACAAGATAGATAGAGGTGTCATCGCATACCACAAGGTTAAGTTTTGCACCACGGTGTACTAGCAAACCAACATAACAGGTATTGATCCCTTAGCCCAAACTTTGGCCCAATAACATGAAGTGACCTTAATATAAGGTCCAGCCCACGGTCTAGTCGATCGGCTCCTTATAAACCTAACACGTCAAGTGTTGGTGTCCATATGGCCCACATATGGATGTAGGTAGTCTGTGCTGGGCCCACCTTTGGGTGTATCAAGCCCTCGGTTGTCGACCCCGGACACTTAAGCAATAATGCACAGCCCTAACCTACTGGTACCCGTGCCTCGAGTTTGTCCAACATCGGACTACGTGCACGTCCGTAGCCCGCCGGACCCGCACCGCTGTACCACTCGGCCATCGCCCTTTGGTCGTTTACATCCGTCCAGTAATCGTGCCCCGCCCTAGCCTAGTTTCTAGGGTTGTGATGATACCAAACTGGGATTACTGCCGGAACAGACCCGCCGCTAGGGTTTCCTAAGAGGGTTAAGTGTGATTTAACCCTTCACTAATCCTGGATTAAACTGGTTAAGTGTGGCTTAACCCCATTCTAATCCCTTGAACTCCCAAATGGATTAAACTAGTTAAGTGTAGCTAACGGTTCACAACTTAACCACATTCTAATCCCTTGAACTCCCAAATTGGTTAAGTATCAGTGGACCCTGACTTAACCCTAATCATGAGGCATTAATTAATTTAATGCACCTTAACCTCTCACATTAGACCTTGTTGTGGTTACTAGTTAGGCCGGGCGGGTCCGGGTAGCTTTACACCACAACTTGGTCTAACCTCGGGTCTTGGCACCCCATGACCAACTTCTCACATTGGGTCCTATTGTTTGTAGCCACTAGTTAAGCCGGTCGGTTCCGGGTAGAATTACGCTACAAACTCAACCCAACCTCGAGTTGGCCACACTTATGTTTTCTAAGTGTCATGTCCACTTTATTTCAAAACATAATTACAAGTCAACAATTACTTGGGTAGACCTAACTTAATAGGTAAATTCCCAAGGGGTAGACCTAACTTAATAGGTAAATTCCCAATCTTATATTTTCATGTATTTTAAGTTTACCCCAAAACCCCCAACGTCATTCTATCGCTTACATATTCGTGGTAACGCATAAAGGATAGGAAGAGGGAACTTGGCACAACATACATGATAAACTTGCACAACAATCATGCATAACATGTTAGACTTGCATAACTTAGCATAGTGATCTTGCATATTACCATAAACATGCATAACATGTTAAACTTGCATAACTTAGCATAGTGAACTTGCATATTACCTTAATCATGCATAACTTGTCAAACATGCACAACTTGTCATTTTAAACTTGCATAAACATGCACAACTTGTCAAAACATGCACAACTTGTCAAAACATGCACAACTTGTCATTTTAAACTTGCATAAACATGCACAACTTGTCAAAACATGCACAACTTGTCAAAACATGCACAACTTGTCATTTTAAACTTGCATAAACATGCATAACTTGTCAAAACATGCACAACTTGTCAAAACATGCACAACTTGTCATTTTAAACTTGCATAAATATGCATAACTCAATAAACATACAAATCATGGCTTAGCAAACTTGCATCAACATGCATAACTTAATAAACATACAAACCATGGCTTAACAAACTTGCATAAACATGCATAACTTGCCAAAACATGCACAACTTGTCAAAACATACAAATCATGGCTTAGCAAACTTGCATAAACATGCATAACTTATAAATCTTGCAAATCATGGCTTAGTATACATGCATAACTTAATAGATTTGCAAATCATGGCTTAGTACCCTTGCATAACATGCACAACTCAATAAACATACATAAACCCCAACTTTCATCACACATTAACTTTATAGTTTCTAAATGAGGGTAAGAGGGCTTACAATGTTTATGCGGACTCAAATGAGTATAACCAATGCAAGAAACCCCTTATGCAACTAATTAAAGCCCCCAAATGCAAGCAAACTTGATCAAGACTCCTCCTTTATGATGCCAATTGAAAAACAAGCCTTTAATGCAAGCTAAGGAGGATCATACAAGCCCAAATATGCTTGTATGCATGTAAAATTACTTAGGAATTATTAATGAAGAGATTGGAGGCTAGGGTTTTTAGGTGGAGGCCATGAGAGTTTAGATTTTGGCATAGTTTTGTTGCTAGAATGATTTATGGGGCTTAAGGGTAGGATTAGGAGCTTATTTATAGAAGATTAGAGTGATTTAGACCATAGGATTAACCCTAGGTGAATTTTGGCCCGTCAGATTTAGGAACTCTCTAGAACCAGACCACACAACCAAGCCCAAACCAAAGAGGTGCGCCAGGCTAATCTGCCTGGCTACCCCCTGTCGACAGGGCTGTCGACAGGGCAGTCGACTCCCTGGGGACCCTGTCGACAGGCCTGTCGACATGGGGCCCCTGGCGGGAATTTTCCCGCCTTGGCCCAGCTGGCTCAATTCTTTAAATTTGAATCTGTTTTTACTTAGGATTTTTCTGAAGACTTCAATGGGCCTTAACTGGGTCATACGGACTCCGATTTTCGAAAACTCGGACTCTATTTCACGTATTTTTCCGAGACGAACGCAATGGCATAGCCCGTTTCCCTTGATTCACATTTTATAATTTAATTCTGCCTCAACTTTCATTATTACAGGTTATTGAAAATACGGGTTGTTACATTCTCCCCTCCTTAAAGGATTTCGTCCCCGAAATCTTCAAGTTAGGAGGAACGTATCCTACCATCCAATCATCCATCTACTCAAAGCATCATCCACGAGCAATCATTGTCCTTACAAGATTCTAAATGCTGGATGAACATATGCAAAAGTGTGTGTATATGTACTTACCTAATGCAAAAATCAGGCGGTTACTGATACAGTAAACCTCCTTAATGCATATGTATGTCAGTGAAATGAATCCATATGTATGCAAATTCCTACCATAATTCATAGTATCTATATGAGTGCGCATAACATTCATCCATATGCAACATCCATGTGGTAGCACAACAAGTTTCAACCATGAATAAGCATAAACACTCATGCATATGCAACATGAAGAGTGTGCGAGCCGATCTAGTGCCTAATGTGTATAATGCATCCACGAGTAACCACTTGCAAACACTTGCAACCACTTGCAACCATCAAGCATAACATGTTTCAAACACATGTTTCAACCAAAGGGTTTCTACCAAAGGTTCTCATGACGAGATAGACATGATAAACTAGATAAACTAGATAAACTAGACAAACTCCTTTTTGGATTACAAGAAATCCATTCAAACTTTGACATATAGTACTAACCGATGAGTCTTAACCCCCTTATGGAGTTTACAACAGAAATAAGGTCGAGAATGGGACCGAGAGGATATATGCAAAAGACAACTTGCAAGCAAGCTCCACGGGAAAACAAGGGTCAAGGATGCACTCTTAAAAAGAGATATGATGCGCGTATCTAGTCTTCACTCTTCTTGGTCACGTCTCCTTGAGCTTAACTCCACTGTGCTTTGACTATCTTCCACTTCATGATTCCTTGGCTTCCTAACTCCTATTTCCCAAATTCGAGTTGGAACTCATTTCATTATTGCCTCTCGTCTTTCTTTCCCACTTATTCTTCTTTCTGTATACTTGGCTTAAACATACTATAACCTCATGATTTCATGCAGCAGAACTTTTCTTGGAAATACCACTCCACGTTGCCAATTGCCCTTATAAACGTGATTTCCTAAAACTCAGGCTTAATCGACATGAACCATCTGCCTATAGGCCGTACCTAGATTCAGTTGCCTACCCATGGCTTTCCGTAGGCTATTTCAAAACTGGCCAACTTCTTGAGGGTAAACCGTTGCTGACCATGATGCAGTCCTCTCGCTCTTCACCGGACTGAAATGAGCACTCTTCGTGAGTCTATCTATTATGACCCTCATACCCGTATTCCCTTTCTTTGATCTAGGTAATTTATCCACCTAATCTATCGAGATATTTTCACACTCCCCTTGCGAAACTTCCAATGGAGGTAATGGCCCACTGGGCTTCTATGACTTGGCCTCAACCTGGTGGCACAACATGTATCCCGAAACCAACTCGGCCACGTCCTCGAGTGATGCGCATCTTCAAGAACCTTCTTTACCAAGTCTTTCACTCGAGGAACACATAATCTCTTGTCGCGCCTTAGTCATCCTTTATAATATATCTAGCGAGGTGACTTAACATCTCGCCTCGAACCGACTGGTCCATGTTCTTGACTAACTGCGGGTCTTCTTCCCGTGAAACTCCCTTCTTGATCCAGAAGAGTAAGTCTAAGCTCCGGGAATGCTAACTAACTAGCCAAACGGAGGAAGCTTCTTACTTCAATTGCCCTCCTCAGAGTTTTCCGGTCTTAAACCGCAACCATTTTAGCGGAATCCACCGCTAAGCCTTACTTAGGAACTATGTCCCCAAGGAATCCAACTTCTTTCCTCCAAAGTGACACTTGGAGAACTTGATCTTCAACTGGTGGTTCTAAGCGTATCCATCTCCTCCTTGAGATGTATAGCATGTTCTTCCTCGTTCTTTTGAGGAGATCAAAATATCGTCTATGACGACCATGACAAACTTGTTCAAGGACTCCCTAAACACCCTACCCATCAAAATCACGTATTATGCGGGTGCATTAGTCAAACCAAATAGCATGACTGGCTATTCTAAAATCCATCTAGAGTCCCAAACGCAGTCTTGTCAATTCCATCCTCAGCCATCCTAAGCTGATGGAATCCGGTAGCTAGATCAAAAGAAAACGGATGCTCCTACTAGCTGATCAAACAAATCATTGATCCTTGGTAACGGTTATCTATTCTTCTCACGAAGATCAACACACAAGCGAAGCAAACCGTCCACATCAGTAACGAATACTACTGGAGCACCCTACTCGAAAATGCTTCGTCTCAGGAAGTTCTTCTCAAGCAACTCCTTGACTTGCTTCCTTAACTCTCATCTCGTGAGATCATGTGCCTGGCCGGCCACGAAGCTGGCTTGGTATTACCAACCAGATAATACGGAAATCTATCCCAAGATATCAGGATATTCTCGGACCACCCTCCCAGATTGCAAACTATCGATAGACGAGTTGAGGGATTCAAGATAACATAACATGACGGGACCCCTAGGGTTGCTAGAAATTTCTAAGGGTACGGCTGAGGCGAGTCATGAGCCTCACAACCCTATATACAAAAACCCAGAATGGCTCCAAAATAGGACAACCATTCCATGCCCAAAGCCAACCCACATCCCCCGAAACCGAGAATATAAACATCCCACGAGAATTCTATACTCAAGACAGAAATTTTCAAATCCACTCAGACCACAGACAGGCGGGTAGAACCCCCCAATTGGATTTGAAACACAGACGGGATCCTCACTAGGCTAGTACTTAGGTGCAAACCTTCAACTAGATCAGATGAAATAAAACTATGCGATGTGCCAGAATCAAACAAAGTACGAGCAGAAAATGTAAACAAGATTTTCAACAGAAACACTACCTCTATCATGAGCTGGAAGAACGGGGTGGAGGGGATGAATTCGCCCTCCAGATAGTCCTGCACACTGAGTCTGACCTTGCCCTTACTTCCTTGGGCAATCCTTGCTGAAATGTCCAGACTCACCACAATCAAAGCATTCGCCCCGCTTTCTCTTCTCCTTCTTCCTACATTCCCTGGCTATATGTCCAACTTTACCACAGAAGTTACATTTCATATTCTTGCCCCGTTTCCCGGAATTTACTCTTTTGCCTTGAGACTCATTTGCCTTGACCTCTTTCTTGTCATTGTTATCTTCTTCTTGTAGTAGGGCCAAATTCACCAAATTCTCGAAAGTCGCCCCCAAGGGTATATGAGACATGGCCAAACCATGTAACGGCTCGTTTAATCCTAGAGCAAAGTGTAGGGCCTTCTTCTGAGCTGTATTAACCAAGTCTAAATCGTCCTGAGCCAGTTAATTAAACTTATCTATGTATTCCCTAATAGTCATGTCCCCTTGCTTCAGTGATAAGAATCTCAGTCCAAACCTTCCTCTAAAGTCATCCCAAGTCTCAATTGGCCTGGTCGCGGTGGTGACTACCCACCAACGTGCAGCTTCTTCCTTTAGCAACCATACTGCTAATAAAACCTTCCTGCGGTCACCTATATCAAAGGTGGCTAAAAGATCTTCGGTCTCTTTCAACCAATTCCCTGCTTCTACAAAAGTCTCTGTCCCATTAAAATTCTTGCCACCCATCCTCTTAAAGTTCTTGCAAGTTTCCGCGAAATCCGCTTGTGGAGGCTGAGGGGGAAGAGGAACATCAGCTACGGGAGGAGAAGGAGGAACAGCGGCCTCGACTGGGGAGACAACATTAGGGACACCTGGGACCGGTGCCGTGACTTCCAAGTATCGACGAAACCAATCGGGTATCGTTACTCCTTCGGGCAAGATGAGATTATCAGACATGCTGGAAACGAAAAGAAAAGAGTTCAAACGAGGGATCAAAGGATAGTGCTAATGGCTTTTGGGGAATAGCCTTTAAAATAACTAGACTTTTCTTTGGAAAATACTTAATACTTGGTTTTGAAAATAGTTTTCCAAAAGTTTTTAAAACCTTTTTATCCCTTCTCGTAAACCATATGCTCTGATACCAAATGTGACACCCCACCTCCGCCAGGGTCACTCGCAAAGGAATGCACTAGCTTTGGAGGGGCATTATTGGTAAACATGCATGATGATATAGCAAGACAGGACATGACATATATATATGTAAATAAACAAAGTAAATAAAACAGCGGAAGATTTTTAAACTATTTCAAAACAAGTCTGGTACATCAAAATGTCAATTTTCCCAAATAAACAAGTCTAGTACATGAAGTAACATCATCTGAAACTGAAAAAGGAAAACATAAAAGTAGCTATCCCCAAAGTGGAAGAAACCATAGCAAGCCCAAGTCCAAAGCATACATGAGCTATCCAAGAAAGCAGCTAAGCTCCAAGCTAGGCTCCTGTATTCCCTCCCTGAGAACCTGGGGGGGGGGAAACGGAAGAAAAGAGGCGAAACAAAACGGGTCAGTCAAAAAGACTGAGTAAGCCCTGCTACGATCAGTCTATAAACTAATAAAGTTAACATCATGATGAAAACTGAGATGATCATAGATAACAATATACTGGCATGGTAAGTTAACTACAAGATAGATAGAGGTGTCATCGCATACCACAAGGTTAAGTTTTGCACCACGGTGTACTAGCAAACCAACATAACAGGTATTGATCCCTTAGCCCAAACTTTGGCCCAATAACATGAAGTGACCTTAATATAAGGTCCAGCCCACGGTCTAGTCGATCGGCTCCTTATAAACCTAACACGTCAAGTGTTGGTGTCCATATGGCCCACATATGGATGTAGGTAGTCTGTGCTGGGCCCACCTTTGGGTGTATCAAGCCCTCGGTTGTCGACCCCGGACACTTAAGCAATAATGCACAGCCCTAACCTACTGGTACCCGTGCCTCGAGTTTGTCCAACATCGGACTACGTGCACGTCCGTAGCCCGCCGGACCCGCACCGCTGTACCACTCGGCCATCGCCCTTTGGTCGTTTACATCCGTCCAGTAATTGTGCCCCGCCCTAGCCTAGTTTCTAGGGTTGTGATGATACCAAACTGGGATTACTGCCGGAACAGACCCGCCGCTAGGGTTTCCTAAGAGGGTTAAGTGTGATTTAACCCTTCACTAATCCTGGATTAAACTGGTTAAGTGTGGCTTAACCCCATTCTAATCCCTTGAACTCCCAAATGGATTAAACTAGTTAAGTGTAGCTAACGGTTCACAACTTAACCACATTCTAATCCCTTGAACTCCCAAATTGGTTAAGTATCAGTGGACCCTGACTTAACCCTAATCATGAGGCATTAATTAATTTAATGCACCTTAACCTCTCACATTAGACCTTGTTGTGGTTACTAGTTAGGCCGGGCGGGTCCGGGTAGCTTTACACCACAACTTGGTCTAACCTCGGGTCTTGGCACCCCATGACCAACTTCTCACATTGGGTCCTATTGTTTGTAGCCACTAGTTAAGCCGGTCGGTTCCGGGTAGAATTACGCTACAAACTCAACCCAACCTCGAGTTGGCCACACTTATGTTTTCTAAGTGTCATGTCCACTTTATTTCAAAACATAATTACAAGTCAACAATTACTTGGGTAGACCTAACTTAATAGGTAAATTCCCAAGGGGTAGACCTAACTTAATAGGTAAATTCCCAATCTTATATTTTCATGTATTTTAAGTTTACCCCAAAACCCCCAACGTCATTCTATCGCTTACATATTCGTGGTAACGCATAAAGGATAGGAAGAGGGAACTTGGCACAACATACATGATAAACTTGCACAACAATCATGCATAACATGTTAGACTTGCATAACTTAGCATAGTGATCTTGCATATTACCATAAACATGCATAACATGTTAAACTTGCATAACTTAGCATAGTGAACTTGCATATTACCTTAATCATGCATAACTTGTCAAACATGCACAACTTGTCATTTTAAACTTGCATAAACATGCACAACTTGTCAAAACATGCACAACTTGTCAAAACATGCACAACTTGTCATTTTAAACTTGCATAAACATGCACAACTTGTCAAAACATGCACAACTTGTCAAAACATGCACAACTTGTCATTTTAAACTTGCATAAACATGCATAACTTGTCAAAACATGCACAACTTGTCAAAACATGCACAACTTGTCATTTTAAACTTGCATAAATATGCATAACTCAATAAACATACAAATCATGGCTTAGCAAACTTGCATCAACATGCATAACTTAATAAACATACAAACCATGGCTTAACAAACTTGCATAAACATGCATAACTTGCCAAAACATGCACAACTTGTCAAAACATACAAATCATGGCTTAGCAAACTTGCATAAACATGCATAACTTATAAATCTTGCAAATCATGGCTTAGTATACATGCATAACTTAATAGATTTGCAAATCATGGCTTAGTACCCTTGCATAACATGCACAACTCAATAAACATACATAAACCCCAACTTTCATCACACATTAACTTTATAGTTTCTAAATGAGGGTAAGAGGGCTTACAATGTTTATGCGGACTCAAATGAGTATAACCAATGCAAGAAACCCCTTATGCAACTAATTAAAGCCCCCAAATGCAAGCAAACTTGATCAAGACTCCTCCTTTATGATGCCAATTGAAAAACAAGCCTTTAATGCAAGCTAAGGAGGATCATACAAGCCCAAATATGCTTGTATGCATGGAAAATTACTTAGGAATTATTAATGAAGAGATTGGAGGCTAGGGTTTTTAGGTGGAGGCCATGAGAGTTTAGATTTTGGCATAGTTTTGTTGCTAGAATGATTTATGGGGCTTAAGGGTAGGATTAGGAGCTTATTTATAGAAGATTAGAGTGATTTAGACCATAGGATTAACCCTAGGTGAATTTTGGCCCGTCAGATTTAGGAACTCTCTAGAACCAGACCACACAACCAAGCCCAAACCAAAGAGGTGCGCCAGGCTAATCTGCCTGGCTACCCCCTGTCGACAGGGCTGTCGACAGGGCAGTCGACTCCCTGGGGACCCTGTCGACAGGCCTGTCGACATGGGGCCCCTGGCGGGAATTTTCCCGCCTTGGCCCAGCTGGCCCAATTCTTTAAATTTGAATCTGTTTTTACTTAGGATTTTTCTGAAGACTTCAATGGGCCTTAACTGGGTCATACGGACTCCGATTTTCGAAAACTCGGACTCTATTTCACGTATTTTTCCGAGACGAACGCAATGGCATAGCCCGTTTCCCTTGATTCACATTTTATAATTTAATTCTGCCTCAACTTTCATTATTACAGGTTATTGAAAATACGGGTTGTTACATTTAAGGAGTTAGAAAATTTTTTGAAGTAAAAACGATATTGAAATCGTTGAATGAACTATATTTATATAAATATATAAATATAAATAAAATTAAAACGAAACGAAGCCGTGCAGTTCGTATTTTGAAACCGTGATTTCAAACGACTAGTACGGGAAATCCGACCATTGGATTTTCCCGAAACCTCAACCGTTGGGTTCGCCTTGGAATAATCTTTCCAACGGCACCAACCTTGTGAAAATCCAACGGTTGGATTGTCTGGAATGTTTAATTCAAATCTGAAGAAAAACAGCGCCAGAATCGATTTTATTTATATATAAATATAAATAGAATTATATTTAATCGAATAACGACGCTGCAGTTCGTATTTTGAAATCGAAAATTCAAACGATTGTACCGGGAGATCCGACCGTCGGATTTTCCCGAAACTGGAACCGTTGGATTCGTTTCGAAAAGACCTTTCTAATAATGTAAATTTTGTGAAGATCCAACGGTTAGATTTTCAGATAAGTGTAAATCAAATCTGAAGAAAAACAGCACCACGACCGCCTTATGGCCCGAAGCGTCGTTTTGAATAAAATGGCTATTTTAAAATAAATAAAAATAGCGATAAATAGTTATAAAATATCATAAGCAATATGGAATGGAAATAAACTGAATTTGCTTGATTTATGTGATGTTTGATGGTTGAATGTGTTTGGTGTGAAAATTACATTAAAGGACAAAATTGGTGTTGTCGAATAATTTAACCATTGAAATAAATTGAATTGAAATTTTAAATATACGTGAATTATTTGAGAAGGCCGAGTTAATTCTCATTTCAAATAATTGACCGACGATTGAAAGTCGAAGATAAAGACGGTGGTCGAAGACCGGAGATCTTCACCTCGTTTGGATGGTAACCGAGGTCCTGATTGGGAGGCATCCCGAAATATGGATAATGAGTGGTGATCGTTCAGACGTACGTGGTGATCGATGGGTTTGCGAGGTATTTAGTGCCTCCGGTTTCGTTCAGACCCAGAACGGACTTGTAAATGGACTGTGTGTCCGACATTGGAATTTGTTCTGTGTGATTGATAGCCATCAGTTGCACGGTGTGAATTGCCTATGTGGCATGCTAAGATGCAGTGATCAGGGCTTCTGTTGAAAAGCAAAGCCTTGTGGTGATGATCAAAGCACCGCCTGTGTGGCGTAGCCTTGTGTATAACGTAAATTCGCGAGCCTCACACCCCGGTAGGAACCTAAAACGGGAGAAAGGACCTCAGGGAGGGCCTACATTTCCTCCTAGCTAAAAGTGGCGTCAGTGGTTTTACACGCCCTGACGAGTTTGACTTATGTGGTTGTTGCTGTTGCGAGGCGCCTCGGTTAGATCGGACGATCCGGGTCCGATGGAGTCATTCGTTGGCTCGCTTACGCCCCAAAGGGCGGCGAAACGTAGTGCTCATGTATAATAATCCACATCGGTGGACCGGCCCTGTCGCTCCAAGGCTTGCCTGCGCGCTTGCCTGAGACTCGGGCTAGGCAGTCTCGAATTCGGTAAGGACTATCTTTTGCCTTGGTTCAGGACGGAAATCCAATTTCCAAATACGACATCGTGCGGTTTTGATTGTATATATATATGGCGACATGATATATGGTACCCATGCCGTCTATGATTGATAGTTATGATTTGAAATTGTTTTTCAAAAACATATAAACACTAGCAATAATATCAATTGCCTTTGTTTTATTCGTATCAATCATATTTTGGCCATTATAAGGTAAAACTCTATCCTCCGGTTTGCGTTGCATTGTGTGATGGGAACTGAGTCTTATAACGGCTTCATTTTTATAAAAAGCATAGCGATGTTTAAAAGAAAGATTTGTCTTAAAGCACCGGCAATCCAATGGAGTAAACCCGTTCCACGAAAGTGGCGTGGTCCTGTGATTAGCCAAATATATATGTGTTGAGTAGATTTCTCATACCAGTCCCATGACTGACTCGTAGTTTGTTTCACTCTCAAACTCGGGTGCCCCTTTTTCCACACGGGCAGCCTTGTTTTCAGGTTTAGCTGGTTCTTTCTGGATAGCTGGAGCTGAAGATGGATTCAATCATTTATTTCTTTTTATGCTGTTCAGCTCCTATTGTACATATTTTGTTTATTTCCGCTGTAGACATTTATGTATAGCTGAACTGTATTTGTACTAAGTAGGATCCTGTATACTGTGTAACTCTGATGATTACTTTTATCCAGTATATTTTGTTGTTCATTCTGGTGTATTTATTTAATTCTGTTATGCTATTATCTGTTTCTGTGTTATATCCCAAAGATAACCTTGTTTCCGTGAAAACGGGAAATCGGGTCGTCTCAGTTAGTTTCTACATTTCACATTCATACGGAAAGGTTCCCATTAATTTTATCAAAGATAAATTCCTTAAATTTATTCTTTAATCTTCCTTTTGAATATCACTTCAAACTAGTCGGGATTAACGAATCTTACCGAAGTAATCATTTGTTTTAATTTCCCAATCCCCTCCTATTCATCCCATGAAGTAAAACCGGTAATACTTCATATCTAACACCACGGTGTTATCGGTAAATTTAATTACCATTTCACGTTCAAATCTAATTAAAGATTTAACTATCGCCTGGAGCAAAACTGGTGATACTCCATTCTCGGTCTTTTCAATCTAATTAAAGATTCATTAAAACTCCACTTAGTTTTAATCTCTATCTGGGTTAAAGAATCAGTGTCATTTAAAACACGCTTCACGATAAACCCCAAAATCATATCACATTTCAATCAGTCCCTAATCGTAAATTAGCAAGTGAGCAATTCCCTAAGTATTAACCCCGAAGGCCGAAACCAACATCAAACCAATACCCCAGAAACCATTCAACTTAACTAATCTCCAGTTAGTTTCTGATTTTCTTAACTCCTTTGGGTCTAAGAACAGTATTATTGAAGATACCGTTCACGACAACCCAAAATCACGTTCCATTAATTATCAGGTTAAAGAACAAGTGTTCTTTAAAGCACTGTTCACGATAAACCCAAAAATAATATCAATTCAATTTCAATTAAATATTATTCAATTGGTACACTTCATTAAATATAAATAAAAAGATTTAATCTTTTCTCAACTGGGTTCAAGAACAGTGTTAATAAAGACACCATTCACGACAAACCCAAATCACATTTGATATTAAATACAAGGCTCTGAATAGAAAATATACCGGCTTATATTCAATATCAAATTCTACGACCAACAAATATCGTATTGGAAATAACGATATATATATATCTTTCAAATTCCCATAACAATATCTGTATCATCACGAAATCCAACATCGAAATATTCCGAGGACAATTTCGATTCAAATCCATTCCAATATAATTATTGGAAATTCTGGTTATTTTCAAAACCATTTCAAATCCAATTTATTTATTTAAAAATAAATAGAATTATAATTCTAGTTCAAAACTAGTTCATTTCGATAAAAATCTATTCTTATCTTTTCAAATATGGAGTTTTTCATCCCAATTCTTCCCAAATCATTTCTTATGATTTTACACAAATTATTACTATTTTTAATAATTTTATCAAGGTCTGTACAGTCGATTTCCATTAACGGCCATCGAACTGCACTTACAGCGACCTTTTCCAAATTTGATTTGGACATAATTCCAAATCCAACCCTTAGATTTATAATTTCTAATATTCGTTAGAAAGCTCTTTTCGATACGAACCTAACGGTTCTGGTTTTAGGAGAATCCGACGGTCGGATCTCCCGTAATATCCGTTCGAAGTCAATGGTCGAAATTCGCAAACTACCGCGGCGCGGCGCGTTCTATTCAGGCCATTATATTATATATATAATATATATAATATATACTTCGTCGATTTCAATTCAAAACGTGCTTTATAAATCGTTTTAAATTCATTTTCAAAATGGTTTCAACTTCTTTTCAAATTCAAATCAAAATTGAATTTTTCCTTCTAAATTCGTTTCAAATTGATTTCAATTCAAATTGACTTCTAATTCAATTTCCGTTCGTTTTCAATTCAATTCAATTTCAATTCTTTCAATTTCAATTCGAATTCATTTATATTCAATTTCAATTCGAATTCATTTATATTCAATTTCAATTCGAATTCATTTCTATTCAATTTCACTTCGAATTCTAATTATTTTCAAAATATCAGATTTTGAAATCACTTTCGATATTCATTACAAAATGAATAAAATCGATATAAATATCGTTCACGTCAAAATGGCGTAAATCTAATCAACACGGCTTCATATATTTCTATTTTCAAATATTATATTTCAAATATTCCTTTTTCAAATATTCCTATTTCAAATATTTCTATTTCAAATATTTCTTTTTCAAAACTGGAATGAGGCCCAATCAATTACCATATAATGTTAATTATATGGATTTTCTACAACACATGTACAAAATAACAACGATACATAATCAACCATCATCCAGAGTGCGTTCTACACTGTATAAGCATCAAATATAAATATTTAACGCTTATAACAGCCTGTCAATCAATCGATCGACATACAACTAATTATTGGGATTAGTGTATGTCATCTATCATCCCAATACCCGTGTGGGGTTTCAAACAATCAAACACAGATTTTATTTGTGCAGCTGGGCGATGTGTAAAATTTATCGTCCCAATCAATATCAATCAAATCAGTGTATATAAACAAATCTCCGATTTGTTTATAAATGTTTATTTTATATACACGTTAAAAATTCTATTTTCAACTATAAAATATTTTTAACTATATAAATATTTTATTTCGTTTCACATCACACAATCAACTACACATCAAAATCAAACAAACAAGCATACAAGCCGTCCATGGTCTGTGGACGACGGGTGTCGGGTGCTACTAAACACCATCTGCATCCTAGTATATATTTATATAACTAGAAAAAAAATTAAAAGGTGAGAAGTTCTCACAGAGGGTTCCACTCCGCCGTGCTTTGCTGTTGAACTGCTGAACTGTCTGGATTTGACTGAAATTCCAATGCAGTCTTTTCACGCTGTTCAAATAAAATTATATTTTTATCGCTTCATTTCAATAGATAAAAATCACATTTTTATACCGCAATTCAATATATAAAAATCGAATTTTTACTTTGCTATTCAATATATAAAAATCGAATTTTTACTTTGCTATTTAATATATAAAAATCGATTTTTTTACTTTGCTATTCAATATATAAAAATCGAATTTTAATTTGCTATTCAATATATAAAAATCGAATTTTTACTTTGCTATTCAATATATAAAAATCGAATTTTTACTTTGCTATTCAATATATAAAAATCGAATTTTTTCTATATCATAAAAATCGAATCTTTCTATATCATAAAAATTCATTCTTTTTGCTTCATTCACCTATATAAAAATCCGTTCTTTAATAAATTAAAAATTATATTTTTACTAGCTTAAAAATCATAGAAGGAAACAATATTATTTACATCAAAACTGAAAAATAAATGTAAATATAAATAAAATAAACTCAGTTGCTGTTTTGGGGAAGAAAGAAGAGGGGGACGGCGAAGGAGGAGAGGAAGGGTGCTGGCTGCGGAGATTGACGAAGGGGAGGGGCACGCCGTCTCTGGTAGGTGGCTGGCGGCGCTCGTTGGGTGCGGGTTTGTCATTGGTGGAGGTCGGCAGGTGGGCGCGGCGCGTTCTGTGCTCGGGGAATGGGGGGCGGCGCGATTTAGTAGAGGAGGGAGAGGAGAGAGAAACGAGGATGGAGGGGGGGAGTGGGATCACCGTCGGCGATGGCTGGGACAGTGGGGAGGTCAACGTGAAGTGGCGCCACCATTTTTAAATTGGGGATCGGGTTTTTCTGATTGGGGAAAAGTAAAGACGGGGGGGGGGGGGGGGGGCTTTAGTGTAAATGTTTATATTTTTATATTTTTTCCCTATAAAGTTACTTTTTATATCGAACTCTAAATCGAACCCAACGACTGCCGTCCCTTGTTATTACCCCCATTCCGAACACAATGGGATATGTATCGTAGGCCAATTCAACTGTTTGAATCAGTTTCCGTTTAAATTAAAACATAAATCTATACATATTCAATTTGAACGTACATTTCAAATTACCGGGGTCACATACAGTCTCTAAAAATTCCTGAAAAATATTTTCTAGCTTCGTATTGACGATACGGTCCTAACAAAACTAATTTCATCGAATTCTAAGACCGTTAGAAAAATGGCCATTTTCCAGTCGATTAAAATCAACTGAAACTGGCCAAACGCGTTTTCCTTTGCCACGCTCACATATTGATTCGAAAAATTATGAAAATTGGCATCTAGCAATAACTTGACATCACGGATCCAACAAAAGTGGTTTCGTCGAAATCCGAGGTCATTTGCAAAATTTCCATTTTTAAGGGCCTGAATTCCATAGCGACTATTCAGAAATTTCAACTGGACATATCTTTTTATCCCCGCTATGAAATTTTGATTTTTCGGATTCGTTGGAAAGATATTATCAATTAGATTCAAATATTTTTGGTTTCACTAAAATCCGGTTTATTTTGCACCCGGTACATTCATTTGAATTTTGAAATCGAATTATCGAACTACCGCGCCATTTTCAATTCCTTTTATAATTTAAAATAAATATTTATATTCTAACGACGATCTATATAAATATATTCGTTCGAATTCTATTCAAAATAAATTTCTCGTCGTTATTATTTAAAATAATTCATTTTAAATAATCAAAATTCACTAAATTGGCCAAAATAAAAAAATTTAAACTGGCCCAGATTTCCGGGTTATTACAATTTATATCCACAAAATAGTTATTTGATTTAGATCCGATCTTATCAGAGGAAGGATGTTTAATAAATGTCTTTACATCTCAAATCATTGTATTAGATACATTAGGACATTTCCTAGTTCATAGCTTATATGGCGTCCTCAAGACCATTTTAGTAGAACTAAATGCAATTGTTCTAAATTTAATTTGTTGGAGGTTCTATATGACTTATCATTAATCGTACTATATCTTATAAGATGCGATTTCTCCTTTCAGACACACCATTATAATATAATGTTCTTGATGGTGCGAATTGTGAAACAATTTCAAACTCGTCTAGATAGTCATTAAATAATTGGCTTAAATATTCTCTTTCGATCTGTTCGAAAAATATTTATTTTCTATTAAAATTGGTTTCTAACTTCACGTTGAATTCTTTGAACTTTTCAAAGGATTCTGATAAGTGTTTCATAAGATACACATATCTGTATCTACTGATATCATCAGTAAATATAATGAAGTAATAAAACCTGCCTCTAGTTTATGTATTCATTGCTCCATATACGTCATTATGTATGAGACCCAATACATATTAATCATTCACTGTGTCAAGTGAAAGGTGATTCAATTATCTTGCTTAATAAACATCCATGCCCCCAAGTCTACAATACACCACCCAGAAACGACATGCATGTATCTCGACTGTCCCCCATACATATCTTTAATTGTAGACTGACGCCTCGATCGCACGTCCTCTAATGTGCACCGAGTTCCATGGCAGGGGGATACAAGAAACATGTAACTCGGTCGGGAGCTTTTCCATACCTGTACAAGCCCGCCTTTAAGAGCCTCGAAATACAGATATCCCTAGGGTCTGTTTTCATGGTGGCTATGGCCCCACCTTGGCCCCTTCTTCGACTAGTAAAGACTACAAGAGCTAAGCGACCGCCCCTACGCAAACAATCTAAACATCCATGTGGTGTCTCCCCTCTACGCCTTACCCCGATAGTGAATGGTGAATGGTATCTTGGGTTTAGCTCTAGTCTTTTCGCATCCCACTGGCTACCGATGACAGGTATCTGACAATCTACTATCCTTGTTGGTCGTGACCCTATGCCTCCCTGTAGAGGAAACCGCCGAATCACCCTGGTGTCATCGTGTCACAGCATTCTGACTGCATAGCTACTGCAATCAAGGCCCACCCACCTAGTAGTTACGCGCAGACTCAACCTCTGCAAGCGCAGCCTAAAACATCTGTCACCACACAGAAGACTACTAGGAACACCGTACGTATCTCAGGAAGCCGCGTGCTTCCCCTTCCAGTCCTTCGGAGCCGTCGGAACAATCAGATGATTGTACGCTCCCCTCGTGCCTTATAACACCGCGATAATCTACCCCGTTGGGTTATTCACCCTCAAACGTGCGGACTTGTTTAAGCGCCTCAATTTAATATGTTGTTAGACCCTATGTCTAAACATTCTTTTACGTGCTTGCCTCACCTCATCAGGTTTCCAGTTAACTTGGTTATTCCAATTCATATTGAATTCTTAATTAAGTTACCAAGTTCTTCTTGCTTATCAATTTCTGTCATATAACTTAACCCATTAAGTTTATTAATAAGCCCACGACATGTTATTATCTAGATTGTGGCCCAAGGTCTGTAATCCACAATCTCTTTTATATTCTTGTTTGATTTCACAATAACTTGTTCTACTTAGTATGTTATTAAGTATCTCTTAGTTCACATGTTTTCCAATCAACATGTCACTTACCACTTATGATTAAATATAACTTATTTCATTTCATAAGTTTTCCTCATTCTTATTATTTAATCATAATTCCATTTCCACCATCTTTACAACATATCGTTGTTTACTTATTAACTTAGTTCTATTAACTAAGGCCCATTAATAAGTTTCTCTACCCATTTATTATAACCTAAGTTATAACTTCTTCTTGTCCCTAGGACAAGCCTAACCATTCTCATCAACGGGTTTCAGACTTCCAAGCTTACAGGTTACTTAATTTATAATTAAGTACAACTTCTTATATTTCATATATTATCCCCTTTTTCTCAACTGGCTTCTAGTTTTCCTCATTTACTGATTACTTAATTTACAATTAAGTGCCCCTTCTCTCATTTCGGCAGTTATCGTGTTTCCTTAATAGTTTATTATAACCTAAGTTATAATCTTTACTTTGTCCCTTGGACAAGTCCACCTATTATACAACACTTTCGTTAATGTTATTTATTTATAATAGGTGATTATCATTCCCCTTTTAAACCATTTATTGTTGTAAGCCATTATTCTTCATTTACTGTAATATATATTCCTTATTCTATTTAAGGAAAATACTTCATGCACCTTATCAGTTTGATAGAAGGAATCAGTGATTTATTTTCATAACATATTCCCATCTAAATTCGTGGTAGCAAGTAATTTCTTTACTTTTCTTACTTTATTTACTGTGGCTTACTTGCAACCACATTCTCAGAAATAGGTCATTTAGGGAAATACATCACTTTTCCTTCGCATTACACTAACTCAGTCCACTATCTGAGTTAGACATTTAATTATTATTATTGCCAATTATTCATATCATTTTATATACATATATTTATATATATATGTACATACATATGCCTAGACCTCTCACATTAAGCCTACACTTATGGACGCTGGATTTTCCAGGCGGGTCCGGGAAGACTTCTACCACAACTTGACTTAACCTCTAGCACCATTTTTAGTTATGCACTTAGACCTCTCACATTAGATTTACCACTTGTGAATGCTGGATATACCCGGCGGGTCTGGGCAGACTTCTATTATAAGTGCAATCTAACCTCGTGTCTAAGGCGTTACAGTTTCAAATTATTGTGTATTTAGGCATGTTCATATTTTAATAGTTATCTCTTTTTCCATGTAAATTTTTGGCATATTATCCTATTCATATGTTTAATGTAATCCAATTTACATGTCGTCAAGTTATGCCTGTATTTTGGCGCATGTCCCTTTTAACATGTATTTAATTCTAATTTTTGACATGTAAGCATTTAATCGGGTAATTATTCAAATCTAGCAAGTTACATGTCAATTACTCAATAATATGTCCCAAGTAAATAATGTAGTTACAATCACTGAATTGGCTGCTCATTTCCTAACAAGTTTATTTTCTCCAACAGGTAAACACTCAATACTTTAGCCAATTCAACATAGGAATTTCGTGACATATTCATATTAACATTTCAACTCATTACAACATCAGATTATAATTAATCTGGCAGTTTCACAATTAAATAAAAGGGGAATGCTAAACGATTATGTACCATTATCTAAAATAATATGGCTTAAATCCACTCACCTCGTAAGCTTTCTAAATCCTGGATCTGGTCCAGATCTAGTATTCCATAATTTTCTCCTAATTGAATTCAGAAACTAATAATCATGGATTTACTATTTTTTTCTAAAAGAGAAAGGAAAAAAAAGAGGAAGAAAAATTGAATAGATTGGATGTAGAACGTTACCTTGCTTTTCTCATAATTCTGAACGCCTTTTTAAAAAAAAACATCAATCTCTTCTCTCCAGATCTTAATTTGAGATTTTCCAATCTATAAATCCAAATTTCTGAATATATTTGAGGGGAAAGAGAGTAAATCAGAGCTCCAGCGTAGCTGCCAAATTATGAGGTTTAGGGTTAGGTCTAAGCTCTTATTTATAGGTGCTCAAGACATTATCGTACACGCAGCGCTGAGTCAGCATTGAACCCAGTTAAGAAAATAGTCCAGGTTCGCAGATGAATCTAGTCGGATCTTATCGTACATGCAGTGTTGAGTCAGCATTGGGTCCCACAAGTTATTTTAGCGCAGAAATTTGATTTTTGAATGTTTGAATTTATTTAACTTTTATATTCACATGTAATCTATTTATGTGTATACGATTCTTATAACGACCATTTTACGTGTCTATATACACGCATAATTTTTGTTTTTGTTTTCAAAATTCAAACGGTGTTGAACCGTTATTTGATTCTTGCTATATTTCATTGACTGCAGCCTTATCTTGAATTTTATCTCTCGTATGCATATATTTCTACATATATATATACACACACATATATTTTCTTTGTTTCCTTATATGTACATTCTTATCCTTTCAAATTATAATTTTGTATACGTACATATATTTGTATGCTCAATTGGCCCTCTCTAAAACAAAGATAAAAATTATGTCACTGTCGGGTTTTGAACCCCCGACCTCTATGTTGCAAATCCTATACCTTAACCAACTGAGTTATGATTTCTTTTGTTAATAAGATTAGAAACAATGGTAGTCATTGTTCTCCTCCTTTTACCTTATTCTCATGTTTTGCTACAATACTTCATTTAAATGTATCTCTTTCACCTTAACTCAGTTTTATGCAATCCTTAGGTCTAAATTGACCAAAAAATCGCCACGAACGCAATGACGCTAATCCCATAACCAAATTCTTGAATCTCTTCATTTTTTTTAAATATGCATTTTAATCGCATTGCATTTCTTCTTATTGCATGTAATTTATTAATCTTTTCTTCATTTCAATGTATGAACTTATTACATGCAATTATATTATCATATTTTATTTTATTGTCATAAAATCCGGGGTGTTACACTTCACGTCATTCTTCTTCTCGCCATTGTCTTCGGAGTTCTTCTTGCTCTACTTCATACTCACGCAAATCATCGTAGTGCCTTTTTTGCATTTCTATATAAAAATCAATAGGAGTTTCTGGTGATGATGGGTTTGACAGTCGTAGATCACCCATGCCCAGGGTTTCTTTGTAGTCATACGATGTAGGAAGAGAAATAGGCATTATTTAACTATAATAGAAATAGACATTTAAAAATTTAAATTGGATTTCTTTTGTCCTCTAAATTCGGTTTCCACTTTTAAAATAGGCATTATTTACCAATACATCAATGGTTTGGCAAACATAAAAATACAGAACTTGCACAATTTCAACACATGCAAATATATAAATACAACACTTCAAGTATAAAAAAACCCTAATTTAAGGCAATTGGTATACCCAAATCACCCAGAGACTTTGAATGTAGACCAAAATAAGTTAGAGATGAAATCATCTAAATAAAACTGAAATGATGAAGCCCTAACTACCTGTAATTATCCTAAATGATCCAAATCGGAGGTGTAAAGTTTGTAAAATAGGAGCAATCAGAGGTTTATAGTTTGTAACCGGAGGTAGAGTAGAAATCGGAGGCGTTCGTGGATATATTTCGTGGAGAGAGAAACATGCAGAAGGAAAAGTACGGAAGAGATTTGTTTTGGGGGGAAGTATTTCGTGAATGGGGAAAACATTGCGCCAAATTTTCACTAAAGTGAAGCAGAGATCGGCTTGAGTCATTGGATTAATCAACATCTATAGTTATTTATTTATTTAAACTGGTAACGCGGATCACTGACCTGGCATGTACTTATGTAAAGCAACACTTTGAACTGGTGTTGCACGTCACAGCATAAGAATTCCGACCGCAACACTGCATTCACATCTAATGCAACAATATATGAATATTGTTGCAGAAGATCAAAGAAAGCATAGCTTTCGCCACACTTTTCATGCAACGCACACAAATTCGTATCGAATATGCCCACTTTTGTAGTAGTACCCACCCCCTTGCCGAACCTTCCTGGGCCTCATCTCCCCTCCCATTTGCCCTGTATTTGCAGATCTGTAAGCGTAAGTGCGTCTGGCGAATTTAGGAACCTTGTAGCCTCAAGAATTAAGTCCCGTAAGCATCGAGAAATATCCATAGACATTGAAAAAGTACCGGAGTGGCGTGTAGAAGTCTGCCTTCCATTCAGTTAAAAGTGTGATGGAATGGAACCCACGGTGAGAAACTGAAACTCATAAGGGCTAGTTTTAATTAACTATTCAGTAGTTAATTAGTTTGGGTTAAATAATGATTAGTGGTTGATCACACAAGTTCATTAACATGTTTAATGGTGTTTAGTATGTTAAAAATAGAATTTCTAATTGATATATGTGTTATTGTTTGGATATGTGATACTAAAACACAAACATTGTTGATTTGAAAACTGTTTGAACATTAAATGGTTTTGGTAAATTAATTTACAAATTACTGGTTATTGAATGTGATGTGAACCTTACTTGGGTATTGGGATGATAATTAATAGATATATATCCCATTGATTGAGTTTGTGTATTAATCTATTGATTGATGAACCCGCATAAGCGTTATTGTTTTAAGGCTTATACGAGGAATTCCACTTTGTATGTGGATTGGTTGTTGTTTGATGTTTGATGTAGTGTTATGTAATACACTGATTGAAAATGACCAATAGTGGAGACTATTGATCCATTGGTTAAGTCTCCATCAAATAAAATGGATTTTATTATTTACTATGAAAATAAGCGTCAGCTCCTTAAAAACTTTCAAAATAAAAATAGCCTCCCTCCCATTTTATTTTTGTAAAGCAGGTCCCTAGAATATGTATTTTATTTGTTTTTCCAAAAAAAAAACGCGTGGTCTAGTAAAAAAAATCTTAAATCTGCAAAATTTTCCCAAAAGACCAGAGAAAAAAACTTGCATACATGTGTGCAAGTATATAAAATAATTGCACACATGTATGCAACTATTTTTGAAGCAGTTTACACTGAAAATCTGCGTGAAATCTTGCACACATGTATGCAACTATTCTAAATATGTGCATACATATATGCAAATAATTCATGAAGGTTTCACGTTGAAAAATCCGCGTGAATACTTGCATGCATATATGCAAGTATTCTGTTTTCTTGCATACATGTATGCAAATAAAAATGAACTGATATTTGTGCCTGCAGACTGTTGCACACGTGTGTACAAGTATTCTCTTTTATTTGCGTGCATGTATGCAAATAAATATGAACTGATTTGCATGCCTACGAACTATTACCCACTTGTATGCCAGAATTCTGTATGACTTGCATGCATGTATGCAAAAAAGCCAACGTAGATGCAACACTGAAATAGTTGCACAAATATATGCATCCTTTGATGCAATTAACTGCAGTTTCGTTGTTTTTCGTTCTTTTTTGTTTTTGTTGCTTTTTTCGGTTGTTTTTTTTGGTTGATTTTTTTTACATTTACGTGTTTTAATTAAATACGAATTTATGTATTTTTTTGTGAATTTTCGAAAAATAAGGATTTAATTTATAATAAGTTTTGGACCGGATGTGAGCGTAATTTTGAAACTTTTCTGGGACCTGGGCCAAACGCACCCTATTTTATTATAGTAGTTACAGGCTAAAAATCAAAGTTTGAATTTGATGTTCAATTTTGGATTGACGCAAAGATTATCAAATTATGATGAATATTCGTAACTGGAACAAGTTGATTTGAATTAATTTTCATATAGATATGGCTTATTCAAGTTCTATTTTTAAAATGAATAGTAACCTAAAAAGTGAAGTTCGGTTAGGATATATAGGGAATGTTTTATAAGAACTTCCTTTACAAAACTTTATTGTTTATTTTTATAATGAGTGTCAGGAAAGTTTGGATTAAAATAATGAAGTTTGAAAAATAGTATAATTTTAATCATTTAAATATTATTACAATACTTAATATTGAAATAATTGATTTTGAAGTTATAAAATTAAAATATAGCCTTTGAAATTATTATATATATTTTATATAATAAATAAAACATTTTTGAGGTCATTCGACGTATTTTATTATACACGCTGAATTATGGTTAGAATAAAATTACGATGAATATTAGTAACTGGAGTAGATTTGAATTAATTTTCATATAGATATGGCATATTCAAGTTTTATTTTTAAAATGAATAGTAACCTGAAAAGTAAAGTTCAGTTAGGTTATCTAGGGAATGTTTGATAAGAACTTCCTTTACAAAACTTTATTGTTTATTTTTATAACGAATGTCAGGTAAGTTTGAATTAAAAATAATGAAGTTTAAAAATAGTATTATTTTAATCATTTAAATATTATTATAATACTTAAATATTGAAATAATTGATTTTGAAGTTATAAAATTAAAATATAGCCTTCAAAAATTATTATATATATATTATATAATAAATAAAACATTTTTGAGGTCATTCAACGTATTTTATTATATATGTTGAATTATGGTAGAATAAAATTCGTCGCGTAGTGGCAGTTCGCAAACTCCGACCTGTAACTTTAGACTAATGTATGGGAGATCCAACTGTCGGATTTTCCCGAAACTGAAACCATTGGGTTCGTAATGAAAAGATCATTCAAATAAAAAGAAAAGTGTTGAAATCTAACAGTTTAATTTGAAAAAAGTTCAAATTAAATTTGAATAAAAATAGCGCCAAAACCCGTAATGACCTGAAATAGGAATTTATGAATATGAACTATTTTTATATAAATAAAAATAGGGAAAAATCATTATAAATTATTATAAATGATTTAAAAAGGGTTAAAACCAATTATATATGGTTTTGAATGACAAAACCGGTTAAGTGGAAATTTTGCTAATTTTGGTAACGCCTTTTATAAAAAAATTGAGTAATGTTGGTTAACGAGGATTTTAATTCATAAACTTAATCTAATCCTTAAGTAAACCTTTTTCTAAGGTTAAAAGACGGTTTTTGAAAGCCAAATAACTTAACAAAGTTTGAGAATAAGATTTGATTCTTATGAAATAAATACCAATTAATGGAGACTTAATTAGTGGATTGATAATCCAATAAGGATTTCTATTTTGACGCTAATTATTCGAAAAAAGATTGGGTTTAACCAATTTCGAATAATTATACGATGATTAAAAGTCGAAGACATTGAAGACGGTGAAAGATTGGGAATCTTCACATCAAATGGACTACTTGCGGATGCTCTAGATATGGGTTGCTCTCATTAAGGGGTTAAAATGGCAGTGGTCCGAACGTACTTGTTGATTTTCCAGATATGCAAGGACCTCTCTCCTTAATTGGACGAGGAATAAGGTAGCTTTGGTTTCGTTCAGATCCAGAACGAACTTGTAAATGGATTGTATGTTTGACTTTGTATTTCATAACATAACCGATTGGTTGTTATTGATGATATATCTGTGGAACGGAGAATTTATTCTCTTAGCTTAACACCCTTCTTTGAGACGTATGACTGACCTGTATTTTATTGTTCCTTCTCTAAACTCTGGGTTCCCATATTTTTTCATGCGATCAGCCTAGTAGTTTTGGTTTATAGATTTCTAGAGCAGGTGCTGGATTCATGTTGGAGCTACTATTTTGGAGTATGGTTTTCTTCTGCTGTACTCTAGTTGTATTCGTCTGTTGAGTTGGTATTTTTCTGTTGTATATTCGATGTACTCTGATGTATAAAATTATTGTTATAATAAAGAAAAGTTTTTTTTTGTTCCAATGTGTAACTACCACTAACAGCCTGTCTTGTTGAACGGTTTAAGTCGGTTTAATTATTAGTTTGAACCGGGTAAAAAGGCGGGTTGTTGCAGTGTGACATCAGAGCTTTGGGGTACAACTCATTTGAATAGAAGGAAATGACTCATCAAAGATAAGATTAGTAATATCCTAGAAGAGTGACTCATTAGAAATAGGGTTAGTAATGCCCTAGAATGAGTTTGTGAGTATTATATGAGAGCGCATATTTGCGATATGAAATTAATTTGGAAAGGTGTATTTTAAATATATAAGAGAATATTTTTTGAAATATATGGATAAGTTATAACTTGGAGAAATAGTTAAGATTGTTAAATTTGAATATAGACATCTTAGGAATAAGCTATGAAATGTTAATAGTATCCATGGAATTGTAATTGAGTAATTTGGGAAAATATTATTGAATGGAAGTGAATCTGGTTATAGTTTATTAGTTAAACGAAGGTTGAACTTCAACTAGATGTATAAGGCTCAATATAAGTTGGAAATTTATGAAACAAGAATCATCTAAATCTTTTGAATTATAATTTCCAAATGGAAAAGGAAAATCCGAATTTCAATTGATAAATTTTGAGTTATGTAAAAGTCAAATTTTCCAAAAAATTGTGGAAAGGTAGTTATAGCGATTTATTAAATAAAATGATAGGAACTTTTAAGGAAATTAAATTGCAAAGTTTATGAATTGGAAAATGGAATGTTAAGGCAAGTATAAAGATGTTTCAATATTTTGGTAAAGAATAGAAAATAAATTGGGCTAAGTTGGACTGGATCAAAGGAAGTAAATTTAAAACTTTGAAATAAATCCAGATTTAAATTATTAAATATATATAAAGTCATGTGGAGTATCGGATTTCAACCAAGTATATTTTCGAAAAGTTAAATGTTCAACCTCACATCTTTCTGTCTTTGCAATTTCGAGGATAAAATTATTTTAAGGAGAGGTGAATGTGACGACCCAGGTTTTTATGAAGAATATTTGATTTATTTAGATATTTAAAACGATTTATTTTAAAATTTATTGATCAAAAATTTATTAAAGTAGGGATTTTGAACGTTGAATCACGTGGAAATGGAAATGTTAAACTTAAATTCTGAATTAGTTTATTTTAAAGCTATGTGAAATTCTATTTGAATATGTACGAAGATAATGTTTAATTTATATGAATTTGATTATTTTGAAATTAGGTTATATTCTATTAATTTTATTGGATATCAGAAATCAGTCATTTTTCAAATGATCTCGAATTTCAATGAAATTAGTTTCATCGAAGCCAGAACTTTATTTTATTGTAAGATCTCAAATTTCATGGCAATCAGAGTTAGTATGTGAGCGTGCGTAATATATACACGTATCGGGAAATTGATTTGAAATTAATAATAGCTTATAAATTAATTTTAAGAAAAACTGATGAAATATTTCGAATTGGCGTCTGAAACATATTCCATTATGTTTGGAATAAGGATATTTGGTTAGGAATGACAGTCGTTGGGTTTCGTTTGGAGTTCGTGAAGTTTTCAGGTCAAGACGTAAATAAAATAATAATAAAACACCCTAACCCCAGCCCTATATAAGGTCTCGAACCTACCCTAACCCCTCCCTTTTTCCTTCAGCCGACCCAAATCTATTTTAATGGCTGAACCATGTCCAACTTGATTCCACACTATAATCTCTCAACCCATACACTATTTGCAAAATCTCCCAACATGAAACTTGAAGATATATCTCTCCTCTTTCAATCCATATGGGTATGATGTTCATTACAGGTGTAGTTTGTCGTGGATCTTGGTTTTGGCGAAGGGTGGTTAGTTTCACCTTTGGACTATTTGGCGGTGGTGAATGCACTTTCAGTCGAAACGTTTAACAGGAGAAAAGTGTGGGATGGCAAGATGTACATGGTGATGAAGTGGCATGGTGATCGAAGGTCCGAGGCGCTCGATTTTGGAGTTCGATGGGTTTCGGGTTGATGGCGTTTCCTCTCACGACGGGGAGTTGATCGAGATCGGGGTCGGGATGGTCGGCGAGTGCAGGTGTCTTCACGACGCGGTGGTTGGTGTCAGCCCTGATGGCTCCATGCGGCGGTGGCGTGGTTTGAAAGGGGTGGAGCTCGGGTTTATTCTTTTTGAACGAAGATGAAGAGGGGTTAAAATCCTAATGACTTAATTAAAGTCTAATCTAGGTAATTGAGGATTAACGAAGTCGTTAGTAACTTAATAATTACTTTAAATTCTAGTTGAATGTTGTAACAACGTTATTTGTTTCATACAATAACAGCTTTTAATGATACGAAGTGCATTGGAATCCTTGTAGCGAAAACGACAAGATGAAATTGATTGGGAAAGGAATCAGAAAATTTTGTAGCAGTTGGAATGGTTTTATTTGAGTTAAACAATCGTTTAATTTAAATAGAAAACTAGTCGCTATCTCGATAGTGAAACCTCAGTGAGAACTTCTTTAATTACGTTTGGAATATTTACCGTAGTGAGAACTCTTTTAATTACATCCACAATAGTTACTATTGTGGAAACTTATTTGGTTAAGTTGAATAGTTAGTATAATCAAAATCCGATTATATATTGGTTGCTTTGTGGTTGCCATGCTTGCATCGTCGATGATGGATGTTTATTACAGTTGTTTTTACTGTTTATGCATATGTAAGCGTTATTTGTTGTAATGCATATATTTTAAAACCTGCAAAATGGGTGATGGTTGTTGTGGGTGTTATTTTGGTTGTTCACACACTTTACTCACATATATATGGAATTTGTGGGTATTGGCTAAGTTCTGTTCCATTTGGAATTTTAAATGAATATTTTATTCATTTAATGGGAATAATGTGTAAAAAATTGAAAGCTGGAATTTTGTATTCGTAATTGCATAGAAATGAAAATTTAAAGTATTTTTAAACTACTTTTATAAATGTGGAAACGATTATGAAAGAATTTTGATTCGAAATTGACTTGTTCTAATTTGAAATCGATTTTGGATATTAAATTCAAAATTGAATTCGAGTTAGACATATAAATGATGTTTTTAACCCAAATTGATTATTCCAAACATCTTATATATTATCTAATTTGATTTCTTCCAAGTTTGGGTTTCAAAAGATTTAATTTTGAAAAAATTAATATTATTTTATTAATATTATAATAATGGAATATTTATTTTTAATTATAATTGAATTCGAAGTTGGAATTTGACGATATTGCTTTTAAACGAGTTTATAAATGTTTTATAAAATTTATAAAATTATTTGAACTGAATCGGACGAGTTTTATTTAAAATTTATAATATGGTTTGAATAGGACGACGATTCACGAATTTCGACCATAAACTTCAAACGGCTATAACTAATGAAATTTAAATCGTATTTTCCGGAAATAAAAAACGTTTGTTTACTAATAATAATAGTTTTCAAATAAAAGAAGAAATTTTGAATTTTAACTTGTATATTTCACATTATATTTAAAACCATTTTTGAAAAGGTCGTTGTAAACGCAGTTCGATGACCGTAATTGGAAATCAGTATAAACGGCTTTATAAAAATAATTAAAAATATAGAAAAATTGTGATAAATCATAATAAACGATTTTAATGAGGTTTGGACAAGAAATGTGAAATTTTGAACAGTAATTTTATTTTTTTGCTTACAGCCTAACTTATCGAATACGGTAAAATGACGTTTTGGAAATTTAAGATGAATGAACTAAAGTTTTCAAACATTAAGTATTGGATTTGATTGGAGTTGTTCATTGAGTATTTGGTGTTAATTGCATAGATGGAATTCTTACTATTCGAGGAATTTAAAAGGTGGTTATACCGTTATTCCGCTTATAGTATCTCTTGAATATGTGAATTGAAATTGAATATAATCTGATACGATTTCTATCTGAATCGTATAACTATATTATCTGATTTTGGGTTGTTGTGGGGCGATGTCTTGATAACATCATCCTTAACCCAGTAAGTTAAGTTATTTGTTTTTTCAAATATAAATGTTGTTAAAAGATTTGTTTTGATAAATATTTGGATTTTGGGCAATGTTTTCCAAATTGAATTAATTGGATCTAGATGGAAATAATCTTCCGATATTCGGTATGTAATTCCGTTGTTTAGACTTGTACTATTTGGGAAATTTGGAAGATATTTATATTGTTACTACACTTATAGTATTCAATGATTTCGTGAATTGGTATTGGATATAAGTTGATATAATTTCTATTTAAATCTAATATTTAATATCAATGAGTTTTGGATTTTTCATGAATGGTGTCTTAAATAACATCATTCTTTAACCCGGTTAAAGATGAAGTTATGTTTGGAAGTCTAGAAAGTTATAATATTAGTTAAAATTAATTGAATCTTTATTTAAAAATTTATAGGTTGGAAAGTTATGTGGGATTAAAATCTTTTAATCAAAGGTTAATGGGAATGAGGATTAACAATTTTTGATTAAAGAATGATTATTAATTTTAACAAGGTTTAATCATCTTGGTTTAGAAGATAAGTTCTAAAATGGAAAGTTAATGAAATTAATCTTTTAACTAAGATTAAATTGGAAATTTGAGTTTAAAGAGGAAACCTTGGTAAAATAAATAGAATCTTGATTTAAAGATCTAAAGAAATGGGTATTTGGACTAACAAGTTTTCATATGTGGGATTTTAAAAAAGGGGGGGATTGTTTTAAGAGGTTTTAATTAATCATTCTGAGTGGGAAGAGACTTTATTAATCCTATGTTTCAATATGACTTTTAAATAGCACTTGATTTTCGGAAAGACTGGAATCGGAATTTGGATCTAGAAACCATTCTGAATAATGATACGACGTTTTGAAACAAATGAGCATATTGAAGACGGTGTTGAAGATCGGGAACCTTCACATCGAAAGGATTGCTTGTTGAATGTCTCAAATAGATAGATTCCATTTGCAGATGGATTTTATATCAATTTAATGGTAGTAGTCCGGACGTATTTGGAGGAATTCCGGATTTGCAAGGAGCTCTCTCCTTCATTGGACGAGGAATAAGGAGCTTTCGGTTTCATTCAGACTCTGAACGGAATTGTATGGATTATGCGTCTGACATTGTAATTGACTGCGTAGCAACTAATCTTCATTTAATATTGTTAACACCTTATTTCGTACCAATCAAATATGAAGAAGCAGAAACTTTAAATCTGAAAGGGCAAAGGGGTTTCAGACAGCGAAACTAGGTTTTGTGGAGAAAAGAGCGAATCTAAGAAATTACCAGAAGCAAAGTCCGAAAGCCAACAACAAAGCTATGAAGAGTCGAAAGTACATACCGGCGGCCAAAAAGAATCAGAACACAACAATAACGGTCCAATACCGACAGCAGAAGACAGAAAGTAATACTGAAGAGTCTAAAAGGTCATGACAGAGGAAAGCTCAAGATCGATATGAGAAAAGAAGATATTGGCAAAATAGCACTGACACTAAAAGGGGCACAGAGTAGCAATCCCGGAAGCACTATACCTGATACCGGAAGCTAATGAGAAGGGGATTACCGTAATCTAAAACGTAAGTAGGAGAAGGAAAGAGCCTATCGATACCTACTTGGTGCCAACACCAACGTCAAAAGGCATCATCAACTCACCGGAGGGTATTCTAAAGACCTACCTTTATAGCTAAAGATGAATACATATGCCGAAAGCAAAAACCGGCTCCCTTTACCACTACCAAACATTCCATAATCCATTGCTTAAGCCGAGAGGTGTAGAGGCAGATACCAGAGGTCCCAAAACCGAAAGCAACCAAGGCCAAGGTCAACTACCGAGACCAAACTACCAGAAGTTATGGCACCGGAACCACTCCCGAGAGTCCAAGACTGATATTCCAAAGGCTTGTAAGCATCCATGAAGACATTTGATAGGAAGAAAGGCGGTCAAAATCTTTCTGCTGGGACCAAAGTTCATAAGGGCGGCCGAAACCTTGTTTCTGCATCCAAAAAGGGCCTTTTCAAAGTCCACAACAAAAAGGGGATTAATATGCCTATAAATAATACCCCAGGGCTCTCATTTTAGGGGATGAATTCTAATTCCTGAATGGATTCTCATTCCTCATTCTTTCTCTCATATTCTAGAGAGTAAACCCTAATTTGTGAATCAATTTGGGGATTTCTTATGTAACCTCCTCCATGAATAAAATCATCAAAGCTCTTAAAGTGGACGTAGGTTCAAGTCGAACCGAACCACTATAAAATTGTGTGTTCTTACTTTTTCGGGATACGATATTTGTTATTCGATATATTTCTGTGCGTATTCTGTTATGTTATTGGATTACCAGAATATCCTTATACAAGCCGTGAGGTATCCGGTGACCTGACGCTTTCCTCACGATATAAGCTTTTCCGTACCAACTTCTCTCCAAGTCTTAAATCACCGATCACCCTTCTACAAGAGTCCTACCTCGTAGCAAGCCTAGGCGATCCTTCAACAGGTTGTTTAGCTTCCTCACTTGTATTGTGCTAATGGAACCCCTATCCCACAGTAGCTGTTGGTCCTCAAGTTGAGAAGCGTGATACTCACCCCTTGAGGGAAAAGTAACTAATCTTCAGAATCAAGACCTAGATATTTAGGAATTGGTGAACTAACTCAATCTCATGGGAGCTGAATAATCACATTCTTCCCATAGGTCCACTTCCCTAGACCTATCTTCTGTGTTGACGAAAAATATCATTAACATTTTGGTGCTAGAAGGAGGGCCTGAACCTCCGAACCCTATTCCTACCTTTAACCTTTTAGGTAACCTTGCTACGCTTCTAACTGTGTTGTTCCATCCCCGGTTAAACTAAGCTTTGAAGAAGCAAGATTATAGATAAAGATTCTCAGTAATGAGCTTATGAATACCGATCAACTACTGGAAACATCGTTGATCCAAGGTATTTGAAGAGTAGTGTAACCTTGAATCCCCAACTTTGTTTCATATACTTTGACCTTTGTCGTTAACCCACATCTATCCTACCTTCATGCCCATCTTAATCCTTCCATCCTTATTGTCCCCTTTTTCGGCATAAGGCCTTTACGTTATTTCTCTTTCTACCATCGACAGGAACTCCCAATACCCATTGAAGATGGTGAGACCAAGAAAGAATCATGGACCAGATTTCAGTGTGTCATCTAACGTTGAAGATGGTATACTTCAGAATTTCAAGTTGGTAGATTTGCAAGCTGGGGAACCTTCAAATTTAAAGAAGGAAGCAGATAACAGGCTGGAGATCCTACATTTAGCTTTGCGAATTAATGCTGCAAGAGGGAATATTGCAGATGACATAGTCAAAAAGCTCATTAAAGCATAGTCTTATGAAGTTGGGTAAAAAGTAATGACACCACAAGAGTTTAATTGTCAATCTAAGACCATTCCAACTTCACAAGATAACCCACTGTGGCAAGGAGGCAACTAAGTATTAGTGGATACGATCAATTCTGAAAAGGGTGTAGATCCAGTTTCATCAAAAGACAAAAAGCTTGTTGGGAATCACCCTCTCCAATGAGATAATGACAGTTAAAGCCCTATTCGAGATTAGAATATCAGAACTTCTATATGATGGAACGACAGACCCAGAAAGCCACCTTTGTGTATTCGAAAGCTACATGAATTTATATAACATCCCTGAAACCCTCCGTTGCAAGATCTTCCTAACAACGCTTCATGGAGAAGCCATCAAATAGTGCAAACATTACCATGGTCCAATCATCACCACTTGGAAATAACTGTCTACCGCCTTTATCACAGAATTCCATATGTGGAAGGATCCAACTATTAGCATTTATGATCTAGCCACGATTGAACAGAAACCCGAAGAGACACTCGATGGTTATCTTAAAAGGTTTCATACTGATTCGCTCAAAGTAAAAAGAACAACAGACAGAGAAAAGCTTATAGCTGTTCATTCAGGATTGCTCATACCTACGCCCTTCTAGAAGGATCTTATCTTAAACGGATGTGAAAGCTTAGATGACTTTTATGCTAGAGCTGATAAGTTTTTTCGTATGGAAAAGATCCTCAACACAAAGAAAAGCTTGGAGAAGGATCTAAAGTTAGAAGAGCTCAATTTCGATCTCTCAGCAAATGATCCTACGAAGCCAAATAGGGAGGAAGGCTACTGTTCATACCACATGGATTGGAAGATGACCAACAAGATAAATGGCCAAAGACACTCCAGTAGTGGCTTAAGATCTAACAATAAGTTTTTTGTTCGTTATTCCATTTTACTTTAGTCTTTTCATGTTATATCTTGTTTGCAGTCAAACAAATTTTAATACAGGTTCAAGTGTCTTTACAGGTAAAAACCAAACCTTGTGCAAGCTCGTACCTACAACATGGGCTCAAAGGGGGCACCTTCTTCCTATATCTCGTCCCACAGAAGGGAATGAAAATCCAAAAGGGGAGCACCTGAGAGAAACAATGCTTGAATAAATGCATGACCAAGTTATTAACCAATGCCAAGATTCGGTGGCAGCTGTCCAGATAAGCATGCAACAGACTCCATTAAAAGTTGCCCAAAGAAGTCAATCAAATGCTCAATGCTGTTTTAGGATGAATATGATTCTTTCAATCCCCTTATCCTTTTACTTTACACAAAACTTTGTCACCACGCTCATTTATTGAAGTGTGTAAACACTTCCGTTAAGGGTATGGAACATGCAACGAAAAAAGATTCCGGAGGGAGAAGATACATCAAAACAAAGCTTCTAGAGAGAAGCACCTACAAAATCTACCTCCCAGAAGAGGAGCGTCGAACAAAGCTTCCAAAGAGAGAAGTGCCAACAAACTCTGCCTCCTAGAAGAGGAGCATTAAACAAAGCTTTCAGAGAGAAAAGCCACAACAAACAAAAGCCCCCAGAGGTGGAGCACCTAAAAGCTTCCAAGATAAGAAGCAACACCTCCTATGATGGAGTACCTATTAAGTAGGGCCATAAATACTTTCATATTCATCAATGGAGTGCCCTATAGGGGGGCCTAAATATACCTGCATCTCTGGTTAGCTGATTTACCCTTTATGAGGGGGCTAGTTAAGAATCTACCCATAAAGGGACCTGTGTCGCTCTCTTAGAGAGCACTTATTCATTTGCGCATTCTAGGGGTTAAGGATAAGGCTAGACGTTAGACACCCTACAACCAAATAATCAAACGGACTTCTTACTGAACGGTTGATAACTGCTTGATCTAATGGAACTTCTCGCTGAACGGTTGATAATTGCTTGATCTAACAGAACTTCTCACTGAACGATTGTGGATTCAGATAGCCAAACGAAACTACCTACTGAATGATCAGACAATTGAAAGATTGGATGGTTGAACGGGACTACTTGTTGAATGGCTATATGATGAAACGATTGGATGGTTGAACGGGACTACTTGTTGAATGGCTATATGATGAAACGATTGAACGGAACTACTGTTGAAAGATCAAATGGTTTGAAACTGAACGGAACTACTGCTAAAGGATCAAATGGTTTGAAACTGAACAGAACTGCTGTTGAATGACTACTTGGTTCAGGATAGGATTAGTTTATTTTCGAAAGCGGTCCTCTACCTATGTGTTCGAGAGGGTATTCCTCGGGATAGTTATGACTCTTTCACTCATACGATTTCTCTGAGCCAAACTCTGAGGAATCTATGGAGACCAGTTGCCTATACAACATCTTGAGTTTATAGTACTTATATTACTATCAGCTTTGGTTATCTTTACACTCTCTCTAGACAGACGATTTGATTCAAGCCACTCCATTACTGGGCCTTAGTAACACGCATCCTACCTTAATAATCATATAGGCTCCCGGGAACTCTACTCAGTAAAGAAGGGGACTCCCTAAATGAGACTGCTAGCTGGTATGGGGAGACTAGCTTTGCGTTGCGCACCTAGTCCCTCTCCGTCTTACTTTTTAATATTAAAGGTAAAAAAGGAGTCTTTCTCAAAGAAGATATATGAGACATAGACAGTACACACTACGAGAGGAGGGGGCCCGCTTCCTGTTCAACATCCTGAGTAAGAGGTCCTTGATGAGAGCGTTTGTTTACCACACCCGAAAAAGCCAGCTCCTCGATCTACTTCAATGGGAGAAACTGAAATAACTCAAGGAACTGTCCCCTTAGCCGAATAAGACACTGGGAAATGGTTCTCCACTTGGAACATCATAGACTGGCTCCACGACACTGGCAGACGGAAAGGTCGGCCTCACTAAAAGCTTGTCCTGAATCGAAAGCATTCAACCTTACTTATGGAATTGGAATTCCCTCCATATCTATATTAGGGCACTCACTCTAATGATTAATGACTTTCATTAATATTAATTAATTACTCTCGCTGATATTAAAATTATTCAGCATTATGCGCACAAATAACCTTTGATCATTGATGATGCTTCTATGTGATAACTTTTCAATAGTATTTAGTGATTCTTCTAAAAATGTTCCTTAGCATGATATGCTTAACCTTTATGCATTTTTGACATATGTTCTATTCGAAGTTAGATTTATAAATTGTGGTGTATGTCCACCCGATGCTAACCTCGGGTGTTTGCGTGGTTCTTGCTTTTAATTTACCCAAGTGTGAGCCTTGGGATTTCTCTATGATTTTTGATTTAAATTTTCCCAAGTATGAGTCTTGGGATTCCTCTATGAATTCTGATTTAAATTTACCCAAGTGTGAGTCTTGGGATTTCTCTATGATTTCTGATTTAAATTTACCGAAGTGTGAGTGTTGGGATTTCTCTATGATTTCTGATTTAAATTTACCCAAATGTGAGTCTTTGGATTTCTCTATGATTTATGATTTAAGTTTACCCAAGTGTGAGTCTTCTCTATGAACTCTGACTCCTATTTTCCCAAGGGTGAATCTCGGGGTTGACATGATTTCTGATTTTAATTCACCAAAGTATGAGTCTTGGAATTTCTACTATTTTCAGATATGATTTCTGATTTCTGACTCCCATTTACCCAAGCACAAGTCTTGGGGTTTCTATTAATTGCAGATTGGAATTTCTGATATCTAATTTTCTATTTATAGGTTTTCATTTTCTGATTACATTTAGGTTTCTGAATTCCTGTTGCATGAACTCATGATTGAGCTCTAGACTTTCATTCTTTGATAAAAGTTCTCAGCATAGGACACGAATAGATACCATGGAGCTACCATCCGAAGTTTTCCAACAAGGGTTATGATATCTCAACACCTTGTACAAGGAGTTTTCTAAACTCTTGACACATTTACCCCTAATATTTGCTACCATGAATCATGGTCAGGATTATGTTGTACACATCGTATGTGTTAGAACTGTGCGAGTAATATCACTTTCATTAATATATCATGCTTGTTAGTAGTAAACTTCTAATTACCTATTGCGAACATCCGAATACAACTTTTGGATTTGGCATCTCGCATTTTTAATGGTGAATTCCTGATAGAGGGATGTTTAGATGACAATACTGAGTTTTTCATTCAATATTGCTAGGAGCATGCTGAACTTTAAATCATAAAATTCCGCATGAGTGCATATTGTCTTTCGCACATTAGGGTCCATAGCTTGCGAGTTATATTCAAACTCTTTCCAATAGCAAAATTCATGTTCCCCCTCGCATTAATATTTCGGGAAATATGGAACTAATACTAAAGATTTTTATGATGATTCTTGAGTGGCAGGCAAGTTATGCAGGAATCTCAAGATTTTGTCCTAAAGAACAAAAACTTCTTCATACTAAGGGGCTAACTGTTAACACCAAATTTCGTACCAATCAAATATGAAGAAGCGTAAGCTTTAAAATCGAAAGGGCAAAGGGGTTTTGGACAGCGAAACCAGGTTTGTGGAGAAAAGAGAGAATCTGAGAAATTACATGAAGCAAAGTCCGAAAGCCAACAATAAAGCTATAAAGGAAAAGGGAAGAACCAATAGTAGATACCAGCAGCCAAGAAGAATCAGAACACAACAATTTCAGTCCAATATTGATAGCAGAAGACAGAAAGTAATACTGAAGAGTCTAAAAATTCATGACAGAGGAAAGCTCAAGATCGATATGAGAAAAGAAGATATCGGCAAAATAGTGCTGACACTAAAAAGGGAACAGAGTAACAATCCCAGAAGCATTATACCTGGTACCGGAAGCTGATGACAAGGGCATTACCGAAAGTATGTAATCTAAAATGTAAGTAGGAGAAGGAAAGAGCCTATCGATACCTACTTGGTACCAACACCAACATCAAAAAGCATCATCAACTCGTCGAAGGGTATTCCGAAGACCTACCTTCATAACTAAAGATGAATGCATATGCCAAAAGCCAAAGCCGGCACCCTTTACCGCTACCAATGATCCATAATCCATTGCTTAAGCCAAGAGGTGTAGAGGCGGATCAAGACCATAGGTCCCGAAACCGAAAGCAACCAAGGCTAAGATCAACTTCCGAGACCAAACTACCGAAAGGTATGGCACTGGAACCACTCCCGAGAGTCCAAGACTGATATTCCAAAGGTAAGGAAGCATCCATGAAGACATTTAATAGGAAGAAAGGTGGTCGGAATCTTTCTGCTCGGACAAAAGTTCACAAGGGCGGCCAAAACCTTGTTTTCGCATTGAAAAATTGTTTTTTTGGAGTCCACAACAGAAGGGGGCCTAATATGCCTATAAATAAGATCCCAGGGGTCTCATTTTTGGGGATGGATTCTAATTACTGACTGGATTCTCATTCCTCGTTCTTTCTCTCGTATTCTGGAGAGTAAATCCTAATTTGTAAATCAATTTGGGGATTTCTTCTGTAACCTCCTCCATGAATAAAATCATCAAAGCCCTTTAAGTGGACGTAGGTTCAAGTCGAATCGTACCACTATAAATTGTGTGTTCTTACTTTTTCAGCATAAGATATTCGTTCTTTGATATATTTCTGTGTGTATTCTACTATGCTATTGGATTATCAGGATATCCTTATACAAGCCGTGAGGTATTTAGTGACCTGACGCTTTCCTCACGATATAAGCTTTCCGTACCAACTTCTCTCCAAGTCTTAAATCACTGATTACCCTTCTACAAGTGTCCTACCCCGTAGCAAGCCTGGGCGATCCTTCAATAGGTCTTTTAACTTCCTCACTTGTATTGTGCTTAGGGAACCCCTGTCCCAAGGTAATTGTTGGTCCTCAAGTTGCAGAAGCGTGATACTCAACCCTTGAGGGAAAAGAAACTAATCTTCGGACTCAAGACCTTGATATCTAGGAATCGGTGAACTAACTCAAGCTCGTGGGAGCTATATAATCATATTCTTCCCTTAGGTTCACTTGCCTAGACATATCTCCGGTGTTGATGAAATATATATATATATATATGTGTGTGTGTGTGTGTGTGTGTGTGTGTGTGTGTTTAGTGGCGGAGAATTTATTCTCTTAGCTTAACACCCTTCTCAGAGACGTATGAGCTTAGAGGTTATATATTGATAAATATCAGTTATATGTGGTGAGTGGACAATGCGGCATACTTAAGTGATGAGCTAGTGATGGTCAAAGCATGGCTTATTGAAGCGTACCTTTGTGTATATCGTGATTTTGGCAAACCTTACACCCTGGAAATGGCTGAAACGGGAAAAGATGTAGTGAGGACATGGGTAGTCATCTCCTTCTGGATAAAAAGTTTACCATGGTATGGTGTCAAGGTATTATTTATGTGGCAACTTCTACCTTTGTAGATGTTGATTTTGGAGGCCTCCGGTTAATGGTTGGCAATGAAAAGGAGATGATTTACATAGGCATGATCTAATTAATTCAGTAAGGGAGACCGACCTCTTGTTGGCAGAGAGCCCGTTTGATTCCCGAGGAGTCCCTCTAGGGGCGTACCCATCGTGGATAAGGATGTTCCTTCACCTGGTCATTTGTTGGAAACTCAATCTCCACTACGAGCCTTTATGACTTTGGTTGTATAGCCTACTGGTTACCGGTGAGAATACGTCAACACAATGGGATGGGGTATTATGTTAGCTAAGATTGATATATTTATTTGCGAAATTGTTTACACATTATGCACTAATAATAATATCATAGAATTTTCATGTATCAAGCATTTTTTGTTATCATAAGGAGAAACCTTGCTCATATGTGTGTTTGCATTGTGGTACAGCGAGACCTTATGGTGGCTTCATTTTCTAAAAAGCAATATGAAGTTTTATGCACTGGTATTCATAAGAAGAAAAACTGTTCCATGATATACACGTTGTCATGTAACAACCTGGAATTTTGGCGATATAAATTAATTATAGAATTTCAGAAATAGGAATTTCTGCAAATGATGGAATTTAGTCACGAAACTTTAACTGATGCGTTTGTCCCAGAATTCTGGTCAACTTTCATGTTTGGAGTTTCGCGAACGGTGTTCGCATGAAAAAATTACGGACGAAATACGAAAATGGACGGAAAATAAATAAATCAGAATTTAAAAATATATTATACCTTATATAACAAGCTGACCTGGGCATCTGATGGACCAGGCGGTCGACCTACCGGGCGTCAGTTTGCCCAGTGACGGCTAGGTTTTTAGGATTTGGTTTATACTATAAATGAAATGGATGGACGGATATGAGTTAAAACAAATCCAACGGTTCAAGGCCAATTCCACCCCTATAAATAAAGGGGTAAGGCCTCATTCTTTTCCACACAAATCTATAGTGGTAGTGGAGCTCTGCCATTTTTCTCCTTCCCTAAACCTAATTTCTTAATCTAAAATATATTCTTATACACAACAAATCAAATCCACTTCATATGAAATTGACAGGATTAACATATCTAATGGAAAAGAATGTAAATTGATGCTCCAAATCAGATTATCCCCTCTCTTCCTATTTTCTTACATCTCCATAGATCTCGAATTTTCCCTTTTCCAGATAAATTGTAGATTTATAAGAATTTGGGAATTGTAGGCCTAAAAGGGTTCAGACTTTGAAATTGGATGCTTGTAGGTGAGTGGGAAATTTAGGAATACAGTTATAATAACTTGTCTATTTCGCTTGAATTAGATCTAAATTTTTATGCCTATTTTCATCAGATCTGCTTATAATATGATTGTAATTGAATTAGCACTTGTTAGATCTGATTATGAAAATTGTCAAAACTTGTGAATTTTAAGTTGTGGTTATGAACAGTATTAATTATAGGATTCTTAAATTTGTATACACCTATTTCCTATAGTTATGTTGTAAAATGTATTGTAATTGTTGCAAAGCACTGTAGATTTGGAAATCAGTTCCATGTAAACACGGATAAGATGTAGTTACATTCCAGATCTCTAGTCCAGTGCTGAATAATAAAGTATGTGAATTTGGGTAAAAATATGTGATTAGTAATTTATGTGATTGTAATGTAAAAAATATGCCTGTTTGTATTCAATATTGTTGGTTTTTTTGCATAAAAACACATTATTTTGAAATCACAAGAGGTGTGATATAAAGATCAAAAAGGGAAAAGTGGTGCAAATCTACATATAAATATATATATGCTTGTGCGTAATTTGCATCAACTATTCCAATTTATATATTTACATATATTTCTTGCGATTTGGAAATATGTCAATTCCACTAATTAGGCAATATTTACAATAATTTCGGCTAACGGTCTTTTGTGAGATTTGAAACCTTTTGGCAAGATCGAATGTAAAAAGGAATGTTTGGTTATTTACTTAACCAAATCATTTAATTCATAATAATAATAATAACTACGTTGACCGCACGAAAATATAAACATGCATATATTATCCATCTAAATCAGCGTAAAAAGGGTAAAATATACATGATATGGAATGTTTAAATGTTTGGACAAGGTTCAACTATGGTATCATATGTAAATGAAATCCATATTGAATTAATATATTTGTGGTGACCATTTGTAGCAATCGATATAATTAATTACTATAAATAGGACTGCAAAATCAATAAATAACAATTGTTACTAATGTTGATTGGGGAAAATAAATATAATAGGAAAATGGTTTAAATTCGTAAATTTATTAGGATAAATGTTGTAGACTCCAATTAGGAAATTTGAATTTATAAACGGCATTTAAACATGAGGTTAAGTTAAACTTATGGAATAAGTATGCCCGGAACCAACCGGCATATCCAGCATCCACAGGTGATCAGCTTAATGTGAGGGGCCAAATGCGTAAAGATAAATGTACTAAAGCACAAGGTTATGTTCAACATGTGGTAGAAGTCTGCTCGGAACCATCCGACAAATCCATCATTCACAGGTAGTCAACTTAATGTGAGAGGGCTAGTGCATATATATATATATATATACACACACACACACAACAGTCAACCAATAAATAAATAGTAAATAAATGAATAAGAATAGTAATTTCCTGTTGGGGTACAACAAGTAGATACCTTGGGATTGATAAATGGTTTCCTTAGGAAAATATGACCGTTATGGTCACAAAGGGAAATAAAAATAGAAACAAAAGAAAATGGGTGTCAAAAGGGGATTAATGGATATTGATTATCGTTTAAATACTAAGTCCAAATTAGGGAAGAAATCAAATAAATACCCTAGGGAAAAAGGGATACAACCTTCCTTAATTATGTTAATAAATATATAGCTTAAAATATAAAATATAGTTGGACTTAGTAGGTTAATAATATAAAATATTATTAGCCATATAAACCCGTGATGATAATGAATCGTATACGTATAGTATTTCCGTGTAGAGGGACTAAACGAGAATAACTTAATAACGTAGCCTACTTCATCCCAATAGGGAAAGGTGCTAAAGGCAAATGGGGTACGAATCCAATAACCCTCGTGTATAGTCCGCTTCCTTAGGTCTTAAGCGGCTAGGGTTGAGGAGGCCACCTAAGAATAGGTCTTTCAGTTTAGGGGCCTTAAATGGCAGGTGTGTATGGGCCTACCCAAACCTGGAAACTAAAAACGTCAGATATGGCTACCTATCCTACGGGAAGTAATAAGCGACTAAAGGCGTTATCTAATAAGGTTAGTTAGAAGGTATAGCGAACGATAAAATACCATCTCTCACCTTACGCGGGGAAAGGGTATATGCATGAATGATGGAAGCCTTAACTAGTAGGGTCCATAGCTAGTGCCCTCTAGTTCTTGTTAATGTTGTAAATTATCGAGAAATAATAAGTGACTAATCGGTCTGCCTAGGGTCTTAAGCGATCAGGGAGAATCCACCCTATCTATCATTGATAGTGAGGCAATAAATGACGAAGGATAAGCGAATGGAAGTATATGGATATAGAAACTCCGTAATTAGGGTTCTAATCTCAATATAGTAACTGGCTAAGCTCCAGTGTAAAGGTTTCACAAAAATATGCGTAAACGTCCTATCTCGGTATTATACTTTGGGAACACTACTTTGGAAAGAGTAATAGGGTCGTGCGTAAACATCTACAAGGTTAGGTTAAAATCGCTAACCTTGATAGGCATACATATTGGGTTGAACCAAACATGATACATCTATGTATTATAATATGTGTTGTACATTTCTAGTTCACTAGAATCTTGTTGTTCTGACCCTCCTCCTCATTACAACTACCCATGTTTTTAGAGAAGGTCGAGTTCTCACTGGTGTTTAAGTTTGGATTTCGTTTCTCATTCTCTCTCATGCTCGGTATTGGCAAAGTGACTTACTTTGAAAAAGGTAGTTACTCAAGTCAATACTAGTTTATCCTATTTTATTTCTGTTGTGAGTTATCTTATCGTACTTTGATTATGCTCATGCTCATTTATTGCAGGTACCGGATTTACACGCTCCATGCTTGGATGCGTTTGTGTTTCGATTTTTGTCGAAAATTTGGCATAGAAAAGTGTGGGTGTTACATTTGATGTCAGAGCTTAGGTTAAACGATAAGAGGAATTAGTTAAATTAGGACTCGTGAGAGAACGCAATTCTATTTTCTTTTCTATTTTTCTTGGTCTTTCTTACATGACCAAAATTTATTTTGACGATGAAATTAGTCATGGGAATAATAATAATAATGCGCTTTAAGCGATTAAGAGTTGAAATATGTTGAGTTCAAGTTTCTATCCAATTCTGTCTTACCCTACAATATGTTGGCGATCTCGTTGCGAAGAGCATGAGGATGACATATGGTGGATTCCGTTGATTCGAGTTTGGAGACCAGACAAAAATCTAACTACAACCGAGATAGTCGTGATATCTGATTTTCGGTTTCGTTGATAGTTCCGGTTAAGACAATTGCTCGATCCAAAATTGGAAAAATTTACACTAGTATGATGTTTATTTCATAAATATAATTACGAGGTATATCCATTCGTTACTTCATCGAATTTCCGAATCTACCTTTATTTGAAAGTTTTTGAAATACGATTTCGAAAAATGGTTTAATAAAGGCCTAGTGTTGTAAAGATATAGTTTTTAGAATTTTAATCTATTCGTATTTCAAAATATAGGGCTATTGTGTAATTCTGATAAATATAATCCGATTGGTAGGAAAGATGAAATTAGAAATGACAAGGAATATGCCACTAAACTTGAGAATAACAAATATCTATTCCTTGTGATTTTTAGTATCTCTCTTCCTATATATATTGGATAATTTATTGAAATCATCACAATTAATCCTTAAGATTTTAAAAGCTCCAACATTTTTGACCACGAAAAGGTTTTTCGGTTTGAAATATGAACTAGAATATAAATAATAATAGTGATAATAAAATGGATTTACAAATACGAAACCATTAGTTTATAATAAATTCCATTTTTGGAAAAGTTTTAAATTTTTCTTTGAAAAGGCTAAGGAAAATCCTTCATCTTGATTTTTTGGGTATTTGATTTCGTGAATCGTCTGTTTGTCATCAGCTAGGTATGGGGAAAATTCGTTTTAGTTTATATTACGGATTTCTAGCTGAACTATTTTTGGAATTCGTTCGTTCATTGTGTAGTCGTAGCATCGTTGTTGAGACTATAAATCCTTGGAGTTGCTTCAGAGTTTAATTATGATCTTGAAATACCGTGGTGATGGGGTGTAACGTCCCGTATTTTTCGGCGGTTAATGTTGAATGATTAAAACGATTAAATATTTGATTTGAATTTAAATTGGAGAGTTAAACAGAGTTTATTTATTTAATTTATTAAATAAGAATATTTTTATTTGATAAATATAAAGTGTTTGAAATTAATTTATTATTCAAACGACATTATCGATATGTGTAAATAATGATATTTCAAATTATTTCAGAATTCGACAAGATAAATTCCATTGGATCAATAATAGAGTATTGTTGTCGGATTTTGTATTTCATAACATTTAAATTTATCAATTTAACATATGATCAGTAAACATCGAGGAATAATTAAATCGAATTTAATTTTAATCGTCAATTTAAATTTATGTCATCACCATACGATCAAATTGGACTTCGAAACCTGTTCCAGGGAGTTCAGAATAGTGGCATAACCCTAGAAATGTCATTTGTTGCGTTTAAATAGGAGAGCAAAATGAACACGATATTTTAATTAAATCACATCAGTTCAAATATATTGGGTAGCGGATTTATATACTTTCCAACGCAGATACCTTATCACCGAAGATATTCTAAGAACCTAGGCATGCTACAGCTACCTTTCTCTTTTCAAATCACGTACACCCTATTCCTTCCTACCGAAGAAATTATACAAAGCTATCCTAAGTAGTTGGCTCGATCTTTCTCTTCTATCATCAATCAAGGAACACTGCAAGCCTAATACTAAACCTACCAGTCCGTATGAAAATAGACGTTGTTCTTATCGTTCCAAAATTTCATCTATATAAGGAGCATCGCTCTCGCATTCTTGAAACAAACTGAAATGCCTTCTTCCACTTTTATTTTCTTCAGTTATAAAACAATTCCAATCCTTCTGCTCCCTCACTAAAACAAATCAAGCCTCGCGTTAGTTTATTTCCCCTTTCCAAAAATAGACGAAAGAAGTTCAAAACCATTCCATTATATTCTCGTTCTCTTCTTTCCAGTGAATCAAAATCAAATCGATTTCCCCGGTTTCGTGTATCGTGATTCAAAATCGCATAGGGTTCCTGAAGCTTGAACGAGAGACTGAAAACATTCGAAATTTCTGGAAGTAAGATGTGGAGCAGGGGTTCGTATTCTGAAATGGTGCAAAATGGGTATTGTTCGCAACTGGATGTGTGGTTGAAGGCCTTGGCGATGAACTGTGTAAAGAGGTATGGGGTTTGTGTCATAGCTGGATGTTCGAAGGATCAATGTGGAAGTATTTAGGGAAGGTGATGTATTCGGCAGTAGGATTTCTGGAATGGTGCGATGTCTCGGAGTACGGCAGTGGTTTTTGGTGGAGTACGTGACTGTTTGATGGAGTTCAAATTGATGAGGGGTCGGCAGTTGAATGTGGAGTGGTTGAACGAGTGATGAGTATGCAAACTGGAGCGTGCGAGATGACTAGGAGGATTTTGGGTTTGGCAGAAGAGTTCGATCTGTTTTTGTGTGCATAGTAAACATTTTTGGGATCTGCAGTTGAATGAGGTAAGGAAGTATGGGTCTGTTTTCCTTTTGGGGATGAGGAACACTGTTGTGTGAAGGTGGGTATTTCGAAATGGTGATTGTTTTTTTTATAGTAGAGTTTAGTTCTTTGATGACAAAATGGGAGGATTGAGGGGGTTTTGCAGTGGTTTTTAGTGAAGTTTGAACTGCGTTGATGGCAAGAAGTTTGCAGTAAGTGGTATGTCATGGATGGTGAAGGGTATAGACGTTGTGAAGTGGTTTAGCATGAGTACAGTGGTTTTGTGGTGGTAAAAAAGGAATGATAATTTACTACCCGATGTTTGGAAAACTGACGGAGTGGGAGACTATCATATTTGGAGCTAATGGCAATCAATGATCGTGAAGTTTGCGTTATTGTTGGTCGAAGCCATAAGGTACTTTTGAAAATTTAAATATATAGAGTAATTTATTTATTAGTTTAAAATCAATATGATAATTAATCGGTAAATAAAAATTTTAATCGTAGGAATGAATTTATTCAAAATAGTCAAAGACGATTTGTAGACGTGACAATTCAGAAATTAACAGGATATTCAGCTAAGGAAAAACCAAGGTAAGTTAAAATCACTCAGTTAAATTATTGGGAATTATTTTTAATAGTTCAAATTTAATTTATTGCTTGATGGATGATAATTTGATTGATATAAAGTGATAATAGTATATATATAACATTGATTAATAATATTGGTGATTGGATAATTCCCGTAGTCTCATTAGCAGATGCCCACAGTACCATTAGCTGATGATTTCCCTATACCCACAATATATATAGTGGATGACCTTCTATACCGCGATATCCTGCCTCGAAGCAGGATGAGTATTATTATAGTTGACTAACATCTGTGGATACAGGAAAAACAGATTGGAGGGATCCAACTGGATTCCTCAACATTTATTTATTGTATTCACATATATGCTGTTATATGATATGATTGATAACCTATGTTAGTGTACGACATGTTGGATGTGAATTAATAGTGGACTTTGATTTTTTGATATTTTTATGTCAAACAAATGGATATGAATTTTAAACAGAATTTAAATATATAAAAGTATAAAACAAGGGAATTTTTTTCCAAATAGAATATTTATTTAGAAACCGAAATATTAAATAGAATTGGACAGTAAAAATTTGTTTTTAAAAATAAGGCGATAAGTTGATTTTATAAACGATATTTGTAAAGAAGTAAATTATTATTATTATTAGAGAATTCGGAAATTATATTTTGAGTACGAATTTAGAAGATAAATGGAAATTGGATTTAAAACCAATAATTGAAATATATTTGAATTTTCCCAATTCGAAGGAAATTATGAATGAGATTATAATAATAGAAGTGATAATATAATTGGACTTGAATTAGCAAGTTTGGAATCAAGTTGACAAACTAAGTCAAGAATGGAATTGTATTGAAATTATCATTCAAGTGAATAAAGTGAATAAAGCAAGTGGTGTGGGGAAAACAAAAATTGGTAAAAATAGATTAGAAAAGGGTTTTAAAATTTTAAATATCTAATTGAATTTAAATAGAATTAATTTAATTAATATAATATAGATTATATTAAATAATTTTACATATATCTAAATTATTATTATTATTATTATTTGCAAATTTTAGTGATATACGAATGTTTCATAACCAGAAGTCATAAATAGAATGGAATGAAGTTTCAAACATATATAAATATTTGTAAAATATTTATAGGTTAAAGACTTGATAAAACCAAGTTTACAAATGTAAAACGAAATGGAGTTGGTTAATGAAATTCATCGTTATAAGAAAATCTAGTTTCAATTTAGAAATAAATAGTTAGCAAATGTTTTGCAAATCGAATCCTTAAGGGAATATTTTATAAAGGGTGTAGCGATGTTTTGTAAATGTTATTAATAAGTAAACATTTGAATAGTGATAATTGAAGGTAAACATTTCATTTAAAATGGTAATTGATATTGGAAATTCTATTCGTTTAGAAATTAAGAAATGAAGTTAATGGAATTAGAAAATGACTGGAGATTAGTTGAGATGAATTATTTTCTAATTATCGATCTGATGTTGGTTTCGGCCTTCGGGATTGATATTTAGGGAGTTATTCACTTATTGGTCTATGGTTTGGGGATAATGACCAATATGAGAAGTGAGTTCTAAAAATATTTAAAATGAACGGTTTTGAATATATTTATACTGATATAAGAAGAGAAATGAGTTTTTTTCAAATGTTGGGAAAATTGAGAAGTTTAACTAACGAATGATTAATTAAAGAGGCAATTATTGAATCGATGAATGCAATTTTCTTTTATGGATGAATGGTTGTTTTTGTTTGATAGTTAAATAACCGACTATCAAATCTGGCCTAAAACGATTGTTGGTACGGAAAGACCGGGATCGAATTTATATTCGAATACCATTCTGACCAACAAATACGTAAACGACGGATATATCAGACACTGATCGAGACGGAGTATCCGAAGACCGTAGATCTTTTTAAAATGGAAGAAGTACTTAAAATCTCTGGTTTAACGGCGATAGATATACTGTTCTTCTGTCGTGATTAAAAATTTACGGATTGCAAGGACTTCTCGCTACAAATCTATAGGGTGACTCCTAGAATGTGGTAGGAGAGTGCCTTCGGTTTGTCCAGACCCAGGACAACTTGTATGGGCGAATGTCTGACAAAGTATTTCCAAAAGAATCACGTACATTGATTTTTACAAACGTATTTCTGTTAGTGGCGGAGAAGGGCACTTCTCTTAGCTTAACAACCAGGGTATTTTTGGGAACATCAATTAGTGATTTGGCGAATCTAACGATGTGGCATTCAAAGTAAATGGTGGCCAGATGTTCTAAAAGAATAAAAATAAATTAACAAATAAATAAATTATGACCTCAAGCCTCATCAACCGGGAAATGACAAAAATTGGGCAGGCAACATGGCTATGTGGGTCGCCCCCATTAGGGTGTATTGTCACCATCTAGAGAATATTAGATTTTGTTCTTCTTTTCGCTTCTGTATCTACCGGGAACGGTTATGTTGGTACCAACCGTAAGGTGACAATATATTCGATACACTCAAGAGAAATGAGTGGTCTGTCATGTGTGGGCCGGATTGCAAGACGTTATTGTTGAACCCAGTGTATTCCTCTTTAGAGATGCACTCTCGGCAGGTGGTTCCATACCTTGTCATAATTGGAAATCCAATCTCCAATAAGTGCCCGCGGTTTTGATTGTATACTACATATGTAGAGCGTGAGATGCAAGCGTTCTGCTAGATTCTAATTATTTGTATTTGGACACTAATATAATATCACCACAAGATGTTGGTTTCAAAAATGTTTTGGGTTATTGTAAGGTTAAAACCATCCATGTTTATGTGTGGATTGGTCTTACGATTATCCTTTTCTTTCGAAATGATTTTTAACTTTAAAATCAAGTTGGATGCTACCAACAATTTAGTGGGTTTTCTCACGCTGGTTCACCAGACTGACCTGTGCATTTGTAATGCTCGGGTCAGACCCAGTCGGGTCAGACCGAGTTCTACAGGTTCAGGATAAGACGATATGGATTTCAGGAGACAAAATGGAGGAGTTCAGATGTATGATATATATAGTATTCCGTTGTGTGTTGTAAACAAGGACAGATTGTTATAACTGTCCAGATGTGATGAATGACTAATAGACTCTGAAAGTTGTAAGTATTGTTTCAAGTTTTTAAAAAAAGATTTGTTTCTGTATAATATTTTATTCCGCTGCATTGTGAGACTGTGTGTTATTGTTCTTCCTCTTTCTTCTATTCTTAAATTTCTTTCTTTCTATTTTTCACCCTCTAATTTCTTTCTAATAACCATCGGGTGTTTTCGATATTTGGGTTTTGGCAAGTAGTACGTGTTATATGTATTATTGTCCGAATTCGGACGTCGAATTCTTTTACCGGGTCGTTACAGTGGTATCAGAGCAATGGTTTAGACATAACCTTGGCTCTGTGGTATAACTCGATAGAGATGGGGTTAGTAATACCCTAGATTGAGTTTGAGTGTATATACATATATATATATATGAGATTGTATTTCTAGAATTTCATAAAAATGTTTTATATTATGTTATTTGATTAGTTCAACTTTGAACTGACAATTGATGCAGTATTATTTTGTAAAGATGTGTAAATGCAATAATGTTGCCCAAATTATATTTTGTATTAAAAAAATAGTTTTCTTATATTATATTGGTATTTGATTGTTGATTGATTTAAATGAATTTCAAATAGGAATATGGAATTGGCTTGGTTTAATTTAACCAGAACAGGGTATAATGAATGATTTTTGGAAATGAAAATCAATGAAAATATAATTGAAAGCTAATGGTAAAAAGAATTAATATTGGGTTGGAAATCAATCTGATCTTAACAGATTGATAAAATGATATGTTAGGCCAAAGTGAACACAAACAAGGAAATATTAAAATTGAATATGAATTCAATTTGTTGTGCGTTGTTTGCGGATTAATTGTTAGGTTGGTTGGATAAGAACCCACCAACAATTAATGGAGTTAGATGGATAAATTGGAAGCTAAAGAAACAAATTCCAATATAAATGAGTTAAATAAATTAGAACTTGATTGAAAGGCAAGTTAAATGGATTTGAATTGGAATTAAAATTATATTAAAAACGAACTCGCCAGGTCACGGTAGTTCGTAAATTAGTGATTTGAACTTCAATTAGATACATAGGATTCAATATGAGTCGGAATTCTTTGAAACAAAAATCGTCCGGATCTATGAGATTATAATTCTCTAATGAAAGAGAAAATTTGAGATTTCACATTATAGATTTTGAGTTATGTCAAAATCAAATTTTCAAAAAGTCGCTATGAATCGTTTATAAATTAAAACAATATATTAATTTAAATGGAGAGAGTAAAAAAAGTTAGATTTCCATTAAAATTTGGAATGGAGTCATTAAATAAACATAAATTGAGGAGAATCGACTAAAAAGGATTTTTGCAATAAGAATCAGATTATGAAATGAAGATAACTAATGTAAGAAATCAATTAGTTATGGATAAATAAACTTGGTTAGAATGGATCGGTGAATTAAAGCTTGAAAATTAATATAGAATGAAAATTGTTGAATTCAAGTTGAAATGTGAATTAACGGAATATTGATGATATAAATAGGGCTCGATACATATAATTTGAACATGTCGAATGGAATGAGAAGTGAATTGGAATAAATCAAATTCGAATATAAAACTGAATATGACTTGGAAGAATAAATCAAATTCAATTTGATTGAAATTGAAATTTGAACTCTAATGTAAATGGACTTGTAAATTAAAGAATTAATTTGGAACTTGGATTATAAATGGAACTTGACTTGTTTAATAGCAAAGGTATATGTATGTGAACGTGGTTGTTAATTATCATGAGTTGAGTAAGAAAACAAGTTAGTGGATGGATTGGCAAATTGGAAGTAAAAAAAGCTAAATTGTTATAGTCAGTTAGAAATACTAGTGTATATGATTAAGAAGATTATGAGATGGAAGCAAGTGTGAAGAAATAATATGAGTTGCCCGACAAAAAGGTACATGTTTAATTCAATATGGGATTTTATGAGCCTATTTTGCAAGCCGCTTGGCTTTTTAATTTTATTTTTGATCGGGGAAGGCCCAGAGAGGCATTATGCAGTTGTACCGATCAGCCCGTACAAAGGAGGTGCTGGCAAAAAAATTCGAAAATTTAGCGAGTTAGAAAAAATTTCAACAGTTTAGAAAATTTTTGTTAACAAAAAGTTAATGTTTAATTGGAAATTGAAGTTGAGAATTTTTGGGTGAACATGGAAAAATAAAGTTGGTGGGTTGTTGGAGATTAGGGATGTTAAGATCAGTGTTGAGTTGCATGAGTGGATTGTAGGAAGTGAATAAGATGTAGCACCTTTTCTGCTTAATAATTTCGGAGACGAAATTCTTTTAAGGGGGAAGGAATGTAACATCCCGTATTTTTCAACGGTTAACGTTGAACGATTAAATATTTGATTTGAATTTAAATTAGAGATTTAAATATATTTTATTTATTTAATTTATTAAATAAGAATATTTTTTATTCGATAAATATAAAGTGTTTGAAATCAATTTATTATTTAAACGACATTATCGATATGTGTTACCAGTGATATTTCAAATGATTTCAGAATTCGACTAGATAAATTCCATTGGATCAATAATAGAGTATTGTTGCCAGATTTTGTATTTCATAACATTTAAATTTATCGATTTAACATATGATAAGTAAACATCGAAGAATAATTAAAACAAATTTAATTTTAATAGTCAGTTTAAATTTATATCATCACCATACGATCAAATTGGACTTCGAAACCTATTCCAGGGAGTTCAGAACAGTGGCATAACCCTAGAAATGCTGTTTGTTGCGTTTAAATAGGAGATCGAAATGAACACGATATTTTAATTAAATCACATCAATTCAAATAAATCGGGTAGCGGATTTATATACTTTCCAACGCAAATACCTTATCACCGAAGATATTCTAAGAACCTAGGCATGCTACAGCTACCTTTCTCTTTTCAAATCACGTACACCCTATTTCTTCCTACCGAAGAAATTCTGCAAAGCTATTCTAAGTAGCTGCCTCGATCATTCTCTTCTATCATCAATCAAGGAACACTGCAAGCCTAACACTAAACCAACCAGTCCATATGAAAACAGACGTTGTTCTTATCGTTCCAAAATTTCATCTATATAAGGAGCATCGCTCTCGCATTCTCGAAACAAACTGAAATGCCTTCTTCCACTTTTATTTTCTTCGGTTATAAAACAATTCCAATACTTCTGCTCCCTCACTAAAACAAATCGAGCCTCGCGTTAGTTTATTTTCCCTTTCCAAAAACAGACGAAAGAAATCCAAAACCATTCTATTCTTGTTCTCCTCTTTCCAGTGAATCGAAATTAAATCGATTTCCCCGGTTCCGTGTATCGCGATTCAAAATCGCATATGGTTCCTAAAGCTCGAATGCGAGACTGAAAACATTCGAAATTTCTGGAAGTAAGATCTGGAGCAGGGGTTCGTATTCTAAAATGGTGCGATATGAGTATTGTTCGCAATTGGATGTGTGGTTGAAAGTCTTGGCGACGAACTGTGTAAAGAGGTATGGGGTTTATGGCATAGCTGGATGTTGGAAGGATCGATGTGGAAGTTTTTGGGAGAACGTGATGTACTCGGCAGTGGGATTTCTGGAATGGTGCGATGTCCCAGAGTGCAGCCGTGGTTTTTGGTGGAGTACGTGACTGTTTGATGGAGTTCAAATTGATGAGGGGTCAGTAGTTGAATGTGAAGTGGTTGAACGAGTGATGAGTATGCAAACTGGAGCGTGCGAGATGATTAGGAGGATTTTGGGTTTGGCAGAAGAGTTCGATCTGTTTTTGTGTGCGTAGTAAACATTTTTGGGATCTGCAGTTGAATGAGGTAAGGAAGTATGGGTCTGTTTTCCTTCTGGGGATGAGGAACATTATTGTGTGAAGGAGGGTTGTTCGAAATGGTGATTGTTTTTTTTATAGTAGAGTTTAATTCTTTGATGACAAACTGGGAGGATTGAGGGCGTTTTATAGTGGTTTTTGGTGAAGTTTGAACTGCGTTGATGGCAAGAAGTTTGCAGTAAGTGGTATGTCGTGGATGGTGAAGGGTATAGACGTTGTGAAGTGGTTTAGCATGAGTATAGTGGTTTTGTGGTGGTAAAAAAGGAATGATAATTTACTACCCGATGTTTGGAAAACTGTCGGAGTGGGATACTGTAATATTTGGAGCTAATGGCAGTCGATGATCGTGGAGTCTGCGTTATTGTTGGTCGAAGCCGTAAGGTACTTTTGAAAATTTAAATATATAGAAAATTTTATTTATTAGTTTAAAATCAATATGATAATTAATCGGTAAATAAAAAAATTAATCGTAGGAATGAATTTATTCAAAATAGTCCAAGATGATTTGTAGACGCGACAATTCAGAAATTAACAGGATATTCAGCTAATGAAAAACCAAGGTGAGTTAAACTCACTTAGTTAAATTATTTGGAACTATTTTTAATAGTTCAAATTTAATTTATTGCTTGATGGATGATAATTTGATTGATATAAAGTGATAATAGTATATATATAATATAATATAATAATATTGGTGATTGGATAATTCCCGCAATCTCATTAGCGGATGCCCGCAGTACCATTAGCTGATGATTTCCCTATACGCCCCCACAATATATATAGTGAATGACCTTCTATACCGCGATATCCTGCCTCGAAGCAGGATGAGTATTATTATTGTTGACTAACATCTGTCAAAGCAGGATTCCTCAACATTTATTTATTGTTTTCACATATATGCTGTTATACGATATGATTCATAACCTATGTTAGTGTACGACATGTTGGATGTGAATTAACAGTGGACTTTGATTTTTTGATATTTTTATGTCAAACAAATGGATATGAATTTTAAAACAGAATTTAAATATATAAAAGTATAAAATAAAGGAATTTTATTCCAAATAGAATATTTATTTAGAAACCAAAATATTAAATAGAATTGGATAGTAAAATTTTGTTTTTAACAAATAAGGCAGTAAGTTGATTTTATAAACGATATTCGTAAAGAAGTAAATTGTTATTATTATTATTAGAGAATTCGAAAATTATATTCTGAGTACGAATTTAGAAGATAAATGGAAATTGGATTTAAAACCAATAATTGAAATAGATTTGAATTTTCCCAATTCGAATGAAATTATGAATGAGATTATAATAATAGAAATGATAACATAATTGGACTTGAATTAGCAAGTTTGGAATCATGTTGACAAACTAAGTCAAGAATGGATTTGTATTGAAATTATCATTCAAGTGAATAAAGTGAATAAAGCAAGTGGTGTGGGGAAAATAGAAATTGGTAAAAGTGGGTTAGAAAAGGGTTTTGAAATTTTAAATATCAAATTGAATTTAAATAGAATTAATTTAATTAATATAATATAGATTATATTAAATAATTTTACATATGATCTAAATAATTATTATTAATATTTGCAAATGTTAGTGATATAGAAATGTTTCAGAACAGAAGTCATTAATAGAATGGAATGAAGTTTCAAACATATATAGATATTTGTAAAATATGTATGGGTTAAAGACTTGATAAAACCTAGTTTACAAATGTAAAACGAAATGGAGTTGGTTAATGAAATTCATCGTTATAAGAAAATCTGGTTTCAATTTAGAAATAAATACTTAGCAAATGTTTTGCAAATTGAATTCTTAAGGGAATATTTTATAAAGAGTGTAGCGATGTTTTGTAACTGTTATTATAAGTAAACATTTGAATAGTGATAATTGGAGATAAACATTTCATTTAAAGTGGTAATTGATATTGGAAATTCTATTCATTTAGAAATTAAGAAATGAAGTTAATGGAATTAGAAAATGATTGGAGATTAGTTGAGATGAATGATTTCTGATTATCGATTTGATGTTGGTTTCGGCCTTCGGGATTGATATTTACAGAGTTATTCACTTACTGGTCTACGGTTAGGGGCTAATGACCAAGATGAGAAGTGAGTTCTAAAAATATTTAAAATGAACGGTTTTGAATATTCTTGTACTGATATAAGAAGAGAAATGAGTTTTTTTCAAATATTGGGAAAATTGAGAAGTTTAACTAACGAATGATTAATTAAAGAGGCAATTATTGAATCGATGAATGCAATTTTCTTTTATGGATGAATGATTGTTTTTGTTTGATAGTTAAATAACCGACTATCAAATCTGGCCTAAAACGATTGTTGGTACAGAAAGACCGGGATCGAATTTATATTCGAATACCATTCCGACAAACAAATACGTAAACGATGAATATATCAGATGTTGATCGAGATGGAGTATCCGAAGACCGTAGATCTTTATAAAATGGAAGAAGTACTTAAAATCTCTGGTTTAGCAACCAGAGGTATACTGTGCCTCTGTCTGATTAAAAATTTAAGGATTGCATGGACTTCTCGCTACTAATCTGCAGGGTAATTCCTAGGATGTGGTAGGAGAGTGCCTTCGGTTTGTCCAGACCTAGGACAACTTGTATGGACGGATGTCTGACAAAGTATTTCCAAAAGAATCACATACGTTGATTTTTACAAACGTATTTCTATTAGTGGCGGAGAAGGGCACTTCTCTTAGCTTAACGACTCGGGTATTTTTGTGAACGTCAATTAGTGACTTGGCGGATCTGACGATGTGGCATTCAAAATGAATGGTGCCCAGATGTTCTAAAAGAATAAAAATAAATAAACAAATAAATAAATTATGACCTCAAGCCTCATCAACCGGGAAATGACAAAAATCGGGCAGGCAGTATGGCTATGTGGGTCGCCCCCATTAGGATTTATTGTCACCATCTAGAGAATATTCAATTTTGTTCTTCTTTTCGCTTCTGTATCTCCTGGGAACGGTTATGTTGGTAACAACCGTAAGGTGGCAATATATTCGATACACTCAAGAGAAATGAACGGTCGGTCATGTGTGGGCCGGGTTGCAAGACGTTCTTGTTGAACCCAGTGTATTCCTCTCTAGAGATACACTCTAGGCAGGTGGTTCCATTCCTTGTCATAATTGGAAATACAATCTCCAATAAGCGCCCGCGGTTTTGATTGTATATTATACGTAGAGCGTGAGATGCAAGCGTTCGGCTAGATTCTAATTATTTGTATTTAGACACTATTATAATATCACCGCAAGATATTGGTTTCAAAAATTTTTTGGGTTATAGTAAGGTAAAAACCGTCCGTGTTTATGTGTGGATTGGTCTTACGATTATCCTTTTCTTTCGAAATGATTTTTAACTTTAAAATCAAGTTGGATGCTACCAATAATTTTGTGGGTTTTCTCACGCTGGTTCACCAGACTGACCTGTGCGTTTGTAATGCTCGGGTCAGACCCAGTTGGGTCAGACCGAGTTCTGCAGGTTCAGGATAAGACGATACAGATTTCAGGAGAAAAGATAGGGAGTTCATACGTATGATATATATAGTATTTCGTTGTGTGTTGTAAACAAAGATAGATTGTTATAACTGTCCAGATGTGATGAATGACTACTAGACTCTAAAAATTGTAAGTATTGTTTCAAGTTTTTAAATAAAGATTTGTTTCTGTATTATATTTTATTCCGCTGCGTTGTGAGACTGTGTGTTATCGTTTTTCCTCTTTCTTCTATTCTTAAATTTCTTTCTTTCTATTTCTCACCCTCTAATTTCTTTCTAATAACCATCTAGTGTTTTCGATATTTGGGTTTTGGCAAGTAATATGTATTATATGTATTATTTCAGAATTCGGATGTCGAATTCTTTTACCGGGTCGTTACATGAGGATAGTTTTTCTTTTTGGATCGCATCAAATATTAAAAGGTGACACAGGAGGATTAATATTTTAATCCGGCATAATAAGGCCAAGGTTCAACCTTGGTCCAAAGCCTATTTGGTAGTCGACCGTTTTGTGCTACGCTAGGATGGTCAATTTTTTGATGAGTTTTGGTAAAATTTGGACTAGGACTCAACCATAAAAGTTGCATCCAAATTACCCCCTTAACTTCCTTCTTTCGTCCTTTCTTCCTCGCTTAGCCGAATTGTATCTTTATCCTTCTTCTCTTTCTTTGTTGCCGCCTCGCCTCCTCCTTTTCGCGCTTATTTGCGCATTAGATCTTGCCTTATTAATACTTCAAGATCTAATTTTTTTTCTCTTAGATCATTTCTTAGTCCATAATACCTAATTGCGCTATCCTATCTTACCCACACCATTTAGTTCTTATCCTTAGTGAGAGATCATTTGGTTGGATCAGAATGAGCAAAATGTCTCACGGCTTTAGGGCTAAGAAAATATGTCGAGGTAGTTGGGCTTGCACCAGCCATTTGCTTCGAAATCTTACAATAGGGTTTGTTGTTTGTGTTGCACCTGCCTTTGCTATACCTTATTTGAATTGGTTATTTCGAAGGCAAACGTCCTTACAGAGATGAAGATTAAGCTATCTTTGGATGATTTTTCTGAGGAGGATTTTAGGGACATCTGTGCTCTACACGGACTTGTATGGTCGTTTTGGTTTGATTGACTTTGGAGATTTTGCAGCAAATCTCTTTTTCTTAATGTCAGTTCTTGTCTTCGGGGATCTACGTTCGAACTGCTCATGTAGACATGTGACCCATTTAGCACATCGTTCTATAAATTTGAAGTTATGACTAGATTTGTCTCATGATGCGGAAATCAGTCTTTTTCATGATCGATAGCGTAACTAGAATTTAGTGCCACATCATATTCGATTCAGCTTGTTGTTCTTGTGTGTTGTCTCATGGAGTTACTTTCTGTAATTTTGTCTATCCATTTTTTTCTAGACAATATTAGGTGAATTTCCATGAGGAGCTGTTTTGTGGTGGGTTTCTTTTTCATTATAAATTTTCTCTTGGTAGAGATGGTGATATGGAAACCTCTAACAACACCAACAGTGTTTGTAATACGAGATTGAGCAATTTTGCTACCATGATATAGTTAATTAAAGATCATAAAAATTGGTTTGAGCTCCAGCCGCGGAGCAAGACATTTCGTTGTTTATAGCCATTATTTTGGCAGCTTTGGTGTTGTTTTGTCATTGTCTTTGTTGTTATCCCTTTCAAGCATCGGGTTCTTGGCTTTGTGGTGATTCCTTCTTGTAATTGTTAGTGTTGTTTAAATCGCACGACTTAAGTTAATGAGATTTCTATGTTTGGAGATGTTTATGTCATCCACGCATGCCTATTTGAATGAAATCTCATTTTTCTTATCTAAACTAACATTTGTCCTAGGGCTGGAGAGAATAGAATTTTGTATGGGATAAATTTTAGCGAAAGACCGGTTCTACGTCACGGGTATATAAATAAATAAATCACTGTTCCTTGTTAAAGCTAAAATTTATTTTGGTCTTTTTGTGTGTGAACTAATTTTTCGCTTTTTGGCGTGACTAACTTCCGTTTTCTCCAGCATGTGACTTGAATCGTTTAAGTTTCATCAAAATACATTTTTAAAGCTTTTGGAAAACGTTGATTGAAAAAATAAAACTTTTTACACTTTTAATTTTTTACTGATTTACTTTCTTTTATTTCGGTTTGTGGGAAAACACAAAATTTGGATGCGGCAAATTGTGCATATTTAAACGTTTATTTTACATTAAGGTAGATGATTTGAATGAGGCAAATTGCACATTACCGAAATTTTTATTTTCATACGAATCTTATATAGAAAGTAAAGCAGTATGAAAAGGAATTCTCAAAATGAACACAAGGACTTTTTAAGCGGAAAAATCATTTTTGTGAAAAGTTTCGAATTTTGGTCACATGAATAGCGTAAAGAAGATGTTTTGATTATTATTTTTGTGCGCGTTTTAGCGATGCAATAGGACCAACGATACGATAAAAATGATAACGACAACAAGGAAAATGTTGTTTTAGACTTGGAAACGTTGTTTCCATACCTATAGAGATATATAGAGTGCCTGGTTTAGAATCATCTTGCACGCATGTTTTTTGGTTGAAATGCATTATGTACACCATGCACAAATACACTTGGTTACAAGGAGGGTAGAATGTAACAACCATGAATTTTAGCGACATAAATTAATTATTAGAATTTCAAAAACAGAAATTTCTGCAAACAATGAAATTTGGCCACGAAACTTTAACCAATGCGTTCTTCTTGGAATTCTGGTCAACTTTCATGTTTGGAATTTGTGAACGGAGTCTATATGAAAAAGTTAAGGACGAAATATGAAAACGGATGGAAAATAAACAAATAGGAATATAAAAATATAGTATACCTTATATAACTAGCCGACCTAAGGCATCTGATGGCCTAAGCGGTCGACCTACTGGGCGTCAGTTTGCCCAGTGACGGCTAGGTTTTTAGGGTTTGGTATATAATATATATGAAATGGATGGACGAATATGAATAAAAACTAATCCAACGGTTCAAGGCCAATTCCACCCCTATAAATAAAGGGGTAAGGCCTAATTCTTCTCCACACAAATCTGTAGTGGCAGTGGAGCTCTGCCATTTTTCTCCTTCTCCAAACCTAATTTCTTAATATAAAATATATTCTTGTACACAACAAATGAAATCCAATTCATATGAAGGTGAGAGGATTCACAGATTTAATGGAAAAGAATGCAAATTGATGCTCCAAATCAGATTCTCCCCTCTCTTCCTATTTTCTTACATCTCTACAGATCTGGAATTTTCCCCTTTCTAGATAAATTGTAGAGAAATTGAGAATTGTAGGCCTAAAAGTGTTCAAACTATGAAATAGGATGATTGCAGGTGAGTGGCAAATTTACGAATACAGTTATAATAGCTTATCTATTTCGTTTGAATTAGATCTAAATTTTTATGCCTATTTTCATCAGATCTGCTTATAATATGATTGTAATTGAATTAGCACCTGTTAGATTTGATCATAAAAATTGTCAAAACTTGTGAATTGTAAGTTATGGTTATGAACAATATTAATTGTAGGATTCTTAAATTTATGTACACCTATTTCCTATAGTTATGTTGTAAAATGTATTGTAATTGTTGTAAATCACTGTAGATCTGGAAATCAGTCCCATGTAAAACACCAATTAGATGTAGTTACATTCCGAATCTCTAGTTCAGTGTTGAATAATAAAGTATGTGAATTTCGGTAAAAATATGTGATTGTACTGTTAAAAATATTCCTGTTTGTATTCAATATTTTTAGGTTTTTGCTTAATTGTTGTAAATATGTCATTTTCCTTCTTTTGCGTAAGAAGGCATTATTTTGAAATCAGAAGAGGTGTGATAAAAAGTTCAAAAAGGAAAAAGCGGTGCAAATGTACGTATATATATATATATATAATTGCATAATTTGCATCAACTATTCCAAATTATATATTTACAAATATTTCTTGTTATTTGGAAATATGTCATTTCCACTAAGTAGGCATTATTTACAATAATTATGGTTAACAGTCTTTTGTGAGATTTGAAACCTTTTGGCAAGATTGAATGCAACAAGGAATGTTTGGTTATTTACTCAACCAAATCATTTGATTCATAATAATAAAAATAAAAATTACGTTGACCGCACGAAAATATAAAATATAAATATGTATATATTATCCGTTCAAATCAGTGTAAAACGGTAAAATATATATTGTATGGAATGATTAAATGTTTGGATAAAGTTCAATTATGGAATTATATGTAAATGAAATCCATATTGAATTAATATATTTGTGGTGACCATTTGTAGCAATCAGTGTGATTAATTGTTATAAATAGGACTGCAAAATCAATAAATAACAATTGTGACTGATGCTGATTGGGGAAAATGAATATAATAGGAAAATGGTTAAAATTCCTAAATTTATTAGGGTAAATGTTGTAGACCCCAATTAGGAAATTTGAATTTATAAACTGCATTTAGACTCGAGGTTAAGTTTAACTTATGGAATAAATCTTCCCAAAACCAACCGACATATCTATCATCCACAGGTGATCAGCTTATTGTGAGGGGTCAAATGCGTAATGATAAATGTACTAAGGCACGAGGTTAATTTCAACTTGTGGTAGAAGTCTGCTCGGAACCATCCGACAAATTCAGCATCGGCAGGTAATCAACTTGTGCGAGAGGCATAGTGTATAAATATATATATATATATATATATATATATAACAGTCAACCAATAAATAGATAAATAAATGAATAAGAATAGTAATTGCTTGTTTGGGTACAACAAGTAGCTACCTTGGGTCTGATAAATGGTTGCCTTAGGAAAATATGACTGTTATGGTCATAAAGGGAAATAAAAATAGAAACAAAAGAAAATGGGTGTCAAAAAGGGGATTTGTGATGACCGCCCATAAACCCTGCACTAAACAAGAGGAATAATGTGTTGAAAAGTGTGTTAGGCAGCCGTGGACAATCATCAGAGTAGGTGAACAACATTGGAACTTGTCGTCAAACTCATAGCGCAAGGATAAAATATAATAGAACATATACAACAGGTAATAGTTGTGAAGCATCATGTAACAAACTTTTTGAAACTTTCATAACATCTTGAAATATTATCCAAACATCATAGGAAATATCAAGGTCTATACATCAAGCTTCACTACAATACTCATAGAGCACTCAACAGCGGAAATACTTGATAGTAATAAAACTGGTACGCCAGCCTCCTGCTCGCCTCTGCACAGCAGCATCGTCCTCACTAATCACCTATAACCTGCTACTTAGTTTGCCCATCCACAACCGGATGAACAACCCAAGGTAATAGGAGGAGACATAAAACCTTGAGTCAGAAAACAGTCTTAGTGAGCGATAAAACAACCAACAAACTTCAACAATAAAGTATATGAGAATGGGTAGAAAAACATACTAATCTACCCACAACCCCAGAGAAGAACTCAACCTTATCTTCCCCCACATCGGACAGTGATAGTCTTTACGATAAACAATCCAACCATTCATCCATGGAAACAAGAACATCCATTCAATCATGGTATAAACTCATAACATCCAGATCATATATATATATATATCATGTAAATCCTCCTGGTCGAATTCAACATCCTTCAAGCACAAGCCACAGAGGCCTAAACCAATATCAGACAAGCACTCAAGGAACATCTCCTTCGACATTGTACAACCTACATAAGATGGTACAAACAAACCAACTCTGGCTATCACCGCCAATCCTACTTTGAAGCCATCGTTTATCGTATGTCGGCCAACCTTGCCATATGTCAAGGGCTAATGGTAACCCCAGTTCTAGCATGGACTCCACATGTCCAACCTTGACAACTAGGCCTTTCTACAAGACCCAGGGTACTCGACCTACAACCGGCCTTTTAGACGTCTGTACTGCACCCCTGCTTCGAGCCTGCTAGAACTTACGACAAGGATAATCTCTCGGCCTTCGCATCTCTAATCATCCAACCCGACAACTTTTTATAGCTAAAGAAACCTTCTCGAGCAACCATTATCCACCAACTCACGACCTTTGAGTTGCCATCTTCCTCGTTGGCCTATACCGATCAACGAACACATTCAACACTTCAAATATTCCCACTTGAATTCTCCTCGAAGTTATCACCACCTCAAACCAAACAAGCGTCCATCAAAAGGTCCGAAACAATCTATAGCATCACATCAACTTGCTAAAGAAAACAAACCACAACACTTATGTCTTTCACCACAGCGTTTTAAAACGTTGTTGAAAACCCATCACAGCTAGCCCGATGACCGACCCACTTATTTGATATTACCCGACCCGTCATGACCGACCCACCCTGGAACCCATTCCGATCGACCAGAACGTCTACAGCCGACCCAAATCTTAGGGTGCTCGACCGACCTAGTATCTCCACATCAGACCAACCCTCCTTCATGTAGGACCAACCCAGTATCTCCACATCAGACCGACCCTCCTTCATGTAGGGCCGACCCAGTATCTCCACATCAGACCGACCCATAGGAAGACTGACCCAACCCATTTCTTTTCCTCCAAGAAATCTTTCCGTGGTTCGACCGACCCACACCATGTTCAACTCACGATGTTCGACCCAAACCCTGCATCCTCCAATGCAACTCCAATTTCAACCAAAACTTCGCGAAACGATTCGTTCAACGAAACCAACTCATCCAATCATCCAACATGACCATAAAAGTGATATGAAGTCAACAATAACACCAATATGGCACTTCCATCAATAATCATGTGAAATTCACCAAAATCACCATAAGTGTACATATGAAAAAAAATCATGGATTTAACTTGCACATTGAAACGAAATATCATAGAAATTACTAATGTAAACTTGCTAAATCAGATCATAAGGTGATTTATATGAAAATGGACTTAAAATGATATAGATCAATGGCCAGACACTTAAATATGATGAAAAACATGAACAAACACTCATATACTTCATCGAATCCATGTGAGAGATGTAAATAACTCACTGATTCCCCCAAACAAGCAAAAATCAAAGGAAAATGAATCCGGATAGCAAGCATTTCACACCAAACACCTTGATCCGATGAATCCTTGCCTCAATTGATGTAGATATAGCCTTCTATGGTGTAGATCTATGATTTCCCTCCCTGGATTTTGATTTTTAATGGTGGAAAGGTGTTAGAGAAAGGAGGAACATAGGCCACCTAGTGAGAGAATAGAGAAACTAAACCATTTCTCATACCTCCCGCCCCCTATTTATACCCTTCCACTAGCCCACTAATGGGCCTTCCCAAATCAGCCCATTATGATTCTCCAAACCTGAACAGCCAACTGAAAAATCTTAAATAGCGATTCCTCCCAAACCACTAAGCCAAAACTTTAATGTAACCACTCTATGGAAAGGCAACCATCAATCCTTTCCAATAGCATAGGTCTCACGCACTGATTCGACATGAGTCAAAAGTTATACCCTGTACAAAACTGACAGTGGCAAAATGGTCACAAAAAAATTCGGTAAAAATTATGGACATGTCTCACATCCCCATAAACAACATATTAAAATATGAGAATGATCTAACCCTCGGGGAATAAAATAACAATATTTTATGATCTTCCGATACGTAAAATGCTGGCTGTTGCATTCTCCCCCCTTAAGAATTTCGCCCCCGAAATTCCAAGCAAACACAGGCAACCATAATAATTCTGCGTTCCTATCATCCATGAAATGCCAATTCTATCACCCAACTAGCAACCATCAAACCATGCATCCATAGCCTTATCCTAGTACGTGGAATTCTATCAAACAACAAGAAGATACAACGATATAACGATGATACAATATCAAAGGCTCCTATTGATGAAGAGTTATGGATGAGTCGCTCTCATGCTCTCTTCTGTCTCCCACGTACAATCATTTCTATCTTCACTCCATTGTACCTTGACTAGCTTAACCGTCTTCCTCCTAAGCTGTTTCGTGTCATTTCCCACAAAATGAAGTGGTTTACGGTTTCGCAACTACAGTTTCCACTTATAGATCTTCATACTGCTCTGGAGATACCACCACATTCAAATCATGCACGAACTTCTGTAGAAATGATACATGGAACACATTGTGCACACTCGACATCTTCTCGGGTAACTCCAATCTATATCTGAGCTTTCCAATACGCTCGACTGTTGGAAATGGTCCAACAAACCTTGGAGCAAATTTTCTTGACAGGAATGAACCTTGCACTTTTGGTCAAGCGATCCACAATGACCCAAATTCCTTTGTTTCCTGCCCTGGTTCTAGGTAGTCCATCGATACCTACTCCCACTTCCTCGTAGGAACTTCCAATGGCTGAAGCAAACCACTCGGCTTCTTCTGTTCAACTTTCACCAACTGACAGTTCATATACTTGGAAATGAATTTTCCAATATCTCTCTTCATCCCTTCCCAGTAGTAGACTTGCTTCATGCCCTGATACATCTTATTACCACCAGGATGAATTGTCAACTTCAAGTGGTGACATTCTCTCAGAACCTCATCCCTCCATCCATCTATATTGGGAACAACTAATCGCCCTTGCTTTCGAAGCCAACCTTCTCGATCGACTTTGAACTCTTTATCTTTTGGTTCCAGTTTCTGGATAACTCGACAAGCTTTGCATCTCACTTTTGGCTCTCGTCTATCCTTCCGACAAGAGTAGGTATTATCGACAAGTTTGCCAACATTTCAGGTTCCAACTCATACCTTGGCCTGAAAATGAACCTTGCCAAATACTCGAGGCTTTTCCATTCCGAAAACATCACTCCCAAACTTGTGTGTCTTCGACTCAACGCATCTGCTGCTGCGTTACCTTTGCCCAGCGTATAGGCCATATCGAAATCATACGATGCCAGAAACTCTAGCCACCTTTGTTGTCGAAGATTCAAATCCTTTTGGGAGAAAAGACACTATAACGACTTGTGATCCGTAAACAACTCGAATCGTACTCCCAATAGGTAATGTCTCCACATCTTCAGAGCAAACACAATCGCCGCCAACTCCAAATCATGAGTTGGGTAATTCTTCTCACGCGGCTTCAGTTGTCGACTCGCGTAGGCCACAACCTTATCCTCTTGCATCAGTACCACTCCAAGTCTAGTACCACATGCATCGGTGTATACCATCATCTCTTCATTCCCACCTAAAATGGTTAACGCAGGTGCACTCGTCAATTTCTCTTTCAGGATGCTGAACGCTTGTTCACACTTTGCATCCCATGTGAACACTTGGTTCTTTTTCGTCAATCCTGTCAATGGTGCAGCTACCTTAGAGAAATCCTTGATAAACCATCGGTAATAACCAACCAATCCAAGGAAACTCCGAACAAGCGTCGCATTCTTAGGCCTATCCCAGTCCTTGATAAACCTCATTTCGCTCTTCCAGAAGTGACACTTTGAAAACTTAGCTCTCAACTGATGCTTTCGCAAGATTTCGAACAAAACCCTCAAGTGCATCTTGTGTTCTTCCTCATTCCGGGAATAAACCAGAATATCATCCACGAACACAAGCACGAACTTGTTTATCTGATCCCTAAAAACCCAATTCATAAGATCCACAAAATACGCCGGTGCGTTAGTCAACCCGAATGGCATCACCAACCATTCGAAGAAATCGGATGGTGTCCTAAAAGCCGTCCTTGGCACACTATCCTTCACCACCCTTAACTGGTGAAATCCCGTTGCCAAATCCATCTGAGAAAACACTTTGGCCTCGTGAAGCTGATCGAACAAGTCATCTATCCTTGGCAACAGATATTTGTTCCACTTAGTCACCTTGTTCAGCTCACGATAGTCCACACACAATATTAATGAACCATCTGCCTTGGTTGCAAACATGACCGGTGCACCCCACTCAGAAACACTTCTCCAAATGAAATCCTTTCCTAGAAGGTTACGAACTTGCGCCTCCAACTCTCGATGTTCCTTAGGTGCCATCCTCCTAAAAGGCATAACGATTGTCTAGCACCCTCGACCAAATCGATCCTAAACTAGATCTCACGATGCGGCGGCAACCCTTTGACCTCGTCTAAGACATCCTCATACTCACTAGCGATCAGCACAGACGACAAGTCATCTTGTGGAATCCCAAGCGAATATAGATAGCTCATGAAGACACCCTCTTCGCGCTTACATCTAATCAACACCTTTCACCCCTCCACATCCCCGGCTCTCACCTCTAGCTTCTCACAATTCACTCTTGTCGCATACCTCTTGAGCCAATCCATGCCCAAGATGATCCCAAACCCAACGAAGTTAAGAACAAAGCAATCACACACAAAAGAGCAATCATGACTCGACAACATTAGACCATGACAAATCATGCAAAGATTGGACGAACCCCCAACTGAATTTGTCACTAAGAAAGGTCCATCACAAATCTCGGGTTCCAAACCCAAGCGGCACACAAGCTCATTGCAAATGAAAGAATGTGATGCTCCAGTATCGAAAAAAACTCAAACTAAAACACCTCGGACAGAAAGAGTACATTGCACGACGACACCCTTTCTTTTTTCCTCTGCAGTAGGAGCTCTTGAAGAAGTTGGTACGGATTCCAAAGCATATGCCTTCATGACCTGCTTTCTCTTAGTTGATTCTGGACAATCTTTCTTCTCATGCTCAGGATTTCCACGCTTGGAGCACTTCTTCTTAGCTTTGGAATTCTTGCACTCATTAGTAAAATGGCCTTTCTGTTGGTAGTTAAAGCAAACTACCTCACTCTTAGGCTTCTTCTGGCTGTTCTTTCCTTTCTGTTGTTGCTGCTTCCTCTTCTTATTATTATCACCCTATTGTGGCTTTTGTTCTTCCTTGGGTGCAACAACAAACATTTTTTTAGGAAACAAACTTTCATGCCTCAAAGCCTTCTCAACGATCTTCTCAAAATTATTATCAAGGTGATCCACAAGCTGATTCCCAAGATATTCATCCAATCTCCAGACAAACTTCTCGTTCTTTTGATAAGAATATCCACATATGAACGAGCATACTTCCACGAGACCTCGAAGTCAGAAATATAGTAATGAACTGGGCGACCATTCTGTTTAAGCTCCACGAAGTTCTTAAACAGAATCGACATTTGCACAGTGGAGACAAACTTCGCTTCAAACTTAGCTTGGAATTGCTCCCATGAGATCTCTTCCTCCAGAGTCTCAAGTGTGACAGAGTTCCACCAGTCCATTGCTCTGCCCTCTGACTGCCTTGATGCAAGCATCCTCTTTGTTGCATCATCAATGCCAAGTCCTTGAAAATTCGAACACAAGTATCCACCCATCTTTGAACCTCTTCAACTGGTTTAGTGCCCTTGAACTGTTTCTCTCCCAATGAGGTAAAGTTACTGCATAGCTTTGCAAATTCTACAGCTCTATGCATTTAAACTTCAACATCAATTGTAGCTGCCACTAGAGCGGGGTTCCTTTGAAGACAGGCTTCCATCATTGCTTCAAACATGGTCGGGTATTCAGGTGCCCTGCCATTACCCCCTCCAGGCACAGTTTCTCCCCTAACAGTATGCCTTGTATAACGTCGACTCATTCTAAACCTGCAAGTTAGAATGATTAGCCACTTACAAGATAAACTGTTAAAGAATACAACTGCTATTATCATATATGTTAATATATATAGTAAGCATCCAACTGAAATCTACAAATACGTCTCTCAGACGTAATTATGTCTTTGAACTTTGGCTAAAATCGTTAACCAGAGTTCTGATACCAAATGTGACGACCGCCCATAACCCCTGCACTAAACAAGAGGAATAATGTGCTGAAAAGTGTGCCAGGCAGCTATGGACAATCATCGGAGTAGGTAAACAACATCGGAAACTGTCGTAAAACTCACAGTGCAAGGATAATATATAATAGAACATATACAATAGGTAATAGTAGTGAAGCATCATGTAACAAACTTTTTGAAACTTTCACAACATCTTGAAATATTATCCAAACATCATAGGAAATATCAAGGTCTGTACATCAAGCCTCACTACAATACTCATAGAGCACTCAACAGCGGAAATACTAGATAGTAACAAAACTGGTACGCCAACCTCTTGCTCACCTCTACACAGAAGCATCGTCCTCACTAATCACTGTAACTAGGGCTGGCAATTAGAACCGAAAACCCGAACCGAACCCGATGGGTCTCGGGTCGGGTCTAGGTGATGAAAAATACCATCAAGACCCGATCAACCCCGACCCGCATAGACCCGACCCGAAAGACCCAACCAAAAAATATTGAAATATATGTATTTTTAGTGTTATTATTCAATCGGACCCGACCCGACCCGAACCGAGGCTCGGGTCGGGTCGAGTCTAGATTTTTGTAATGTATAGTTTAGACCCGACAAAACCCGACCCGCCTAGAACCGAGACCCGCCGGGTCGGGTCCAGGTCCATCGGGTCGGGTCCAGGTCCATCGGATCGGGTCTAATTGCCACCCCTACCTGTAACCTGCTACTTAGTCTGCCCATCTACAACCGGATGAACAACCCAAGGTAATAAGAGGAGACATAAAACCATGAGTAAGACAACAGTCTTAGTGAGTGATAAAACAGCTAACAAACTTCAACAATAAAGTATATGTGAATAGATAGATAAACATACTAGTCTACCGATAACCCCAGAGAAGAACCCAACCTTTTCTTCCCCCACATCGGACAGTGATAGCCTTTACGAAAAACAATCCAACCATTCGTCCATGGAAACCAGAACATTCATTCAATCATGGTATGAACTCATAACATCCAGTTCATATATATATATCTTATGTAAACCCTCCTGATTGAATTCAACATCCGTCAAGCACAAGCCCAAGAGACCTAAACCAATATCATACAAGCACTCAAGGAACATCTCCTTCAACGTTGGACGACCTACATGATACGGTACAAACAGAACAACCAATCATCCATGACTGACTCTGGCTATCACCGCCAATCCTGCTTTGAAACCATCGTTAATCATATAACGGCCAAACTTGCCATATGTCAAGGGATAATGGTAACCCCAATTCTAGCATGGACTCCATATGTCCAACCTTGACAACTAGGCCTTTCTACAAGATCCAGGGTACTCGACCTACAACCTATCTTTTAGATGTCTCTGGTGTACCCCTGCTTCGAGCCTGATAGAACTTATAACAACGATAATCTCTCGGCCTTCGCATCTCTAGTCATCCAACCCGACAAATTTTCATAGCTCAAGCAACCTTCTCGAGCAACCATTATCCACCAACTCACGACCATTGAGTTGCCATCTTCCTCGTTGGTTTATACCGATCAACAAGAACATTTAACACTTCGAATATTCCCACTTGAATTCTCCTCAAAGTTATCACCACCTCAGATCAAAGGAGCATCCATCATAAGGTCCGAAACAATCTATAACATCACATCAACTTGCTAGAGAAAACAAACCATAGCACTTACATCGTTCACCACAGCGTTTAAAAGCACTATTGAAAACCCATCACAACTAGCCAGGTGACTGACCCACTTATTTGGTCCGACCCGACCCATCACGACCGACCCACCCTAGAACCCAGTCCGATCGACCAGAACGTCTACAACTGACCCAAATCTTAGGGTGCTCAACCGACCTAGTATCTCCACATCAGACCGACCCTCCTTCATGTAGGAACGACTTAGTATCTCCACATCAGACCGACCCTCCTTCATGTAGGACTGACCCAGTATCTCCACTATAGACCAACCCATAGGAAGACCGACCCGGCCAATTTCTTTTCCTCTAAGAAATCTTTCCATTGTTCGACCGACCCAGACCATGTTCGACCCACCTTGTTCGACCCAAAACCTTCATCCTCCAATGCAACTCCAATTTCGACCAAAACTTCGCCGAAATGATTCGTTCGACGAGACCAACTCATCCAATCATCCAACATGACCACAAAAGTGATATGAAGTCAATAATAACACCAATATGGAACTTCCATCAATAATCATGTAAAATTCACCAAAATCACCATAAGTGTACATATGAAAAAAATCATGGATTTAACTTGAAAATTCACATGAAATATCATGGAAATTACTAATCTAAACTTGCTAAATCAGATCATAAGGTGATTTATATGAAAATGGAATTAAAATGATATAGATCCATGGTCAAACACTTGAATATAATGAAAAACATGAACAAACACTCAAATACTTCATTGAATCCATGTAAGAGATGTAAATCACTCATCGATTCCCCCAAACAAGCAAAAATCAAAGGAAAATGAATCTGGACAGTAAGCACTTCGCACCAAACACCTTGATCCAATGAATCCTTGCCTCAATTGATGTAGATCTAGCCTTCAATGGTGTAGATCTATGATTTCCCTCCTTTGATTTTGATTTTTAATAGTGGAAAGGTGTTATAAGAAAGAGGAACATAGGCCACCTAGTGAGAGAATAGAGAAACTAAACCATTACTCATACCTCCCTCCCCTTATTTATACCCTTCCATTAGCCCACTAATGGGCCTTCCCAAATCAGCCCATTATGGTTCTCCAAACCTAAACGGCCAACTGAAAAACATTAAAACAGCGATTCCTCCCAAATGCTGAGCCAAAACTTTAATGTAACCACTTTACGGAAAGGCAACCATCAATTCCTTTCCAATGGCATAGTTCTCACCCTTTGATTCGACTTGAGTCAAAATTTATGCCCTATACAAGACTGACAGGGGCCAAATGGTCACAAACAAAATCGGTAAAAATTATGGACATGTTTCACATCTCCATAAGCAACATATTAAAATATGAGAATGATCCAACCCTCCGAGAATAAAATAAAAATATTTTACGATCTTCTGATACGTAAAATGCGGGTTGTTACAGGATTAATGGATATTGATTGTCGTTTAAATACTAAATCCAAATTAGGGAAGAAATCAAATAAATACCCAAGGGAAAAGCGATAAAACCTTCCTTAATTATGTTAATAAATATAGAGCTTAAAATATAAAATATAGTTGGATTTAGTAGGTTAATAATATAAAATATTATTAGCCATATAAACCCGTGACAATAATGAATCGTATACGTATAGTATTTCTGTGTTAGAGGGACTAAAAGGGAGTAACTTAATAATGTAGCCTACTTTATCCCAATAAGGAAAGGTGCTAAAGGCAAATGGGTACAAATCCAATAACCTTCGCATATAGTCCGCTTCCTTGGGTCTGAAGTGGCTAGGGTTGAGGAGTCCACCTGGGAATAGGTCTTTCTGTTTATGGGTCTTAAATAGCAGGTGTGTGTGGGTGTAACGTCCCGCATTTTTACCGGTTTGTATTTGAATATTTAAATCAGTTTAAATATTGCATTCGTAATATAAGTGGATTGATATATTAATTAAAACAAAGTTGAACGTATAAAAATATATATATTTAATATAATCGAGCCCGTAATATCGCGGCAGTTCGTAATTTAACGTTCTGAACTTCAACTAAGTATACAGGATTCGTTATCAGTCGGATTTCTTCAAAATAAGAAACGTTGGAATCTGTTGAACTATATCTCTCTAACAGAAGTGAAAAATCAAGATTTCGAATTATAGATTGCAAATTATATTCAAATCAAATTTTCAAATAGTCGCTATAGAATCGTTTATCGACCGTAACGGTTTATTTGATATCGGTTTCGAATTTGGACAAGATTCTTTTGAGACGTAGTGATAATTTAATTTTTATAATTTTACTGTAATTTTTAATTAATTAAATACGCAAATTTTTATTTGAAGTATTTTGCACCCTGTATCAGTATTTTGGGGTTTCACAATATGAGTTAACCTACCGATATTATTATATTTTTGGAGTCGTGACACAGTGCCTGACACGATGGTATTTTTATTTTTGTCCGTAGCCGTTCGTACTCGAACGAAATTGTTTGTAGTGGGGAACGCTAAACTTTATAATTTAAAACAAATTAGACAATTACTTCCATTTTTGGTGCACTGTGTGTACACACGGACAAATTTAATAAAATACACATGGTTATTTAAATTCTTTGACCACTTCTCCAAAGAATCCAACAATGCACATGCCTAATGCTGTTCAAGCAAAATGGAGGACTTCCCTATACCCTACACCTGTATTTTTCAAATCAATAAAATCAAGCAGAGGTGTAATTTCAAAGTAAAGCCAACCTGCACCCTAGCACTTGTGCAATCAGTCTACCCAAAATCTAACCTATCTGGTATGTTAATTCACATCATGTAGACTACCTATTTTCTACTAAGCTATGTCTGGGACAAATCGCAAGACTTCAGAAAAATCCTGAAAACCTGTTACCGTATACACAAACCCTATAATCTGCCTAATACTTCATGGTTAAGTAACTGATCCTATACTGCACAAAAAAATAACACAAGCTATCTGTTAAGAGAAAAAGAAAATCTCAGCAATTGTAATTTCACATCGGATCCTACCCTATCCTATAGCCTATAAAATAAAATAAAATAAAATAAATAAAAAAGCTAATGCGTGGGTATGAAGTTATCTTGCCGTGGATGCCAAGGGTCACATTTTATATAAACACACAGTTGCTTATTTATTTTCTTCAAACGGATCAATAGCCGAAGCTTTCAGGAGCAATCCAAAAATCGAAACAAAGCTGAATAACGGTTTAAGTAGTGACTGTAGGAAAATATGCGTTCACAGTATGGATGTTTCGAACGCATGCTGGGAAGAAATGTGGCCATGAGGAGCGGGACAGGTGGCAGCTTGTTGTCTAATTAAAGGAGGTATTATGATGGAGTTTCGAGTACAGGAACTTCTTGCGAGTTAAAATATTGAAGAAGAAGAAGAAGAAACTGTCAGGAGGTTCGAGCTTCAGAAAGCAAGAAGAGAAAGCTGCGCGTGTAATACTGTAATGCATGAGGAACCCTTGCATATACATCGTGTTTACTGAGAAAGGTGGTGCCGTCGAGTTGAACAAGAACGGATGACGGGATGGGGAGAGTAGCGAGGAGTTCTGTGCTTTTTTTTTCGCCCGTTCACCGTGTAAAGGCTCGACGTTGGATCCCCTGTGGTACAGGCGAGTGAGGTACGATTTATGTGAGTGCGAAGAAAGGAGTTATACGCACAGTGATGGTGCGTGACTAGAGTGAGGAGGTGGCGTACACTGGGCGTTGAGTTTTTCCAGGAGGAACTGTGTATTTTTGGGTAGAGGAGGAAGAGTGGAGTTCTACAATGAGCGGTGAAGTGGGACTGAGTGTTTGCAAGGAAGGAGAGACTGTAAACGGGTCATAGGGGAGGTGCAGATGGCGTATAAACAGGGGGCAGTTGGCCTGACTATTTTCAGTGATGAGTGCATGCCTGTAGTGGCGTGTGCGAACAGAGGAGAAGTATGATTATTATTGTCCGCGAAGAGGAAAGTGAGGGTATGGGAGATTGGTTCAACGCGAGAAAAGAGGGGATGAAATGCATGGTCTGGTTCCACTCAACAGTTTCAAAATGAAAGTAAGAAGCATTTTAGTGGACAGTAACACATATGGGTGGGATTTCGGTGATGTTAGCATTTAAAGATTATCGCACTGGTAGTAGCAGTGCGTGGCGGACCCAAAGACAACAAGGAACAGAGGATGTTCGAGTGGTTGGCCATGGTGATGAGGTTATGATGGGAGAGGAGTTGGAGATGGAAGTAGTGATGGTCTGACTCGGTGCACGGGTTTGTATGGATGGATCGACAGTGAGAAGATTGGGCCGGTTAAATACTTAAAGCCAGATTTTATTAAGGAAAAACAAAATAAAAAGATGGGAACGTGAGTTAAGCCGCAACATGGGCAGAAAGGTTGAATAGTTGAAATATCGGAGTGTTGAAATGGGAGCACCGTTGAGATGTTGAATGGTTGAAATACTGATAAAAGTATAACTATCGAAAAGGGGTAGCACGGTTGGAATGAGGAGCGGAGTGTTATGTGGAAGACGGATGATGTAGCAGGGCAAATTAGTATGGGTGTTGGGTTGTGTACAAAATGGATTCATTAGAATCGTACTGACACAGATTAAGCGATAAAGCCGGTTCACAGTGTGTTGGAGCAAGTTGCGATCTTCATGGATTAAAGCGCCGGGTATAATCAACTGACGCAAATCGTTATTTAAACGGTTAACGCGCAAGGTGATTAAATTCACTAACTCTACTTTATTTTAAAATATTATATTTTAAAATAATGGTTGAATGTTGTGTGATGGTTGCTTAGGTAAATTAAAATTAAATTGGTTTATATATATATATATATATATATCGTCGTATATATACACATCATTGATACTAATTCCATCGGTTAGAATATTCCATAGTGTGAAATTAGTGATATTTGTGGTGACTGACATCTGTAGACGCAGGAAACCGGTTGGAGGAATCCAACCGGATTCCTCAACAATTATATCGTTATTTTATTTTCATATATTGCATTGTTTGATATAACTGGATTTATTTGATTGATTAGCGTGTGCTTAAAATATTTGAATAACGTTGGGCCATGGAATAATTTATGTCTAATGTACCGTAGAATATATTTGGTAAAATTGAACGTGGGGTTTGGGAAAAGGGAAATGTTTCAGACGTTAATAACGTATATTTCTAGAATATAGGGAAATGGGAATTTATAGTATTTGAAAATATTTTTCCAAGGAGAGTGAAGAGTTAATATTTAATATAAATAGCCATAAACAATGGAGATTTTCAAATAAGTACATGGCGTCATAAATCTATGTTGTAAAATGAAACGAGAAATACGGTTTGCTTGAGATTAGAAGTAATAAGGATTTTAGAGTTATAGGCTTATATCTATTCTAAGATAAGAACGTTGTCGATCAAGTTCTGAGAGGTAAATAAAATACCCCAACTTGAACGGCTTCACTATTATCGAGGAATGATATCGGTTTGTAACGAAAAGAGATGTCGAGATTATTATAAAAGGGGGATATGACAGCGTATTACTTTAGTTATAAAGGGAAATATGGCAGCGTATTGCAATAATTATAAAGGGGGATATGACAGCGTATTACATTAGTTATAAAGGGAAATATGACAGCGTATTGCAATAATTATAAAGGGGATATAACAGCGTATTGCATTAGTAATAAAGGGAGATATGGCAGCATATTGCAATAGTTATAAAAGGAAATATAGCAGCGTATTGCATTAGTTATAAAGGGATATAAAGAAGATGGGAAACTAGAAAATTAGTGTTAATAAAATGGGCCAGTGATTGTGTGATGTTTAGTTGTACATTTGAATGAATGTTGTTTTTACTTCCATAGTTAAATAACCGACTGTCGAAGTGTTTTGACCATCGTTGTCAATACGGAGAGACCGGTTGGATATATTATCCGAAAACCACTCTGTATCGGCCTAAGCGCTGCGAATTTGATTATGCTGAAGACAATTGAAGACGAAGCGAAATGCAAGGGTCGTTCTGTTCCAGAATGGTGTTTTCTGTTTGTCCAGTCCCAGGACAACTTATATGGACGAGTGTCTGACAGAGTACACCTAACAAATCACGTACGATTGATCTCTAAAAGGTATTACGTCTGGTGGCGGAGGAATTCGTTCCTCTTAGCTTTTTATACCCGTGATATTTTTTGAAATCAATTAGTGCATTGACGGGTTTGACGATGTGGCATTCAAAGTGAATGGTGATCAGATGTTCTGAAGATAGACGTAGCCTCTAGCCTCACAACCGGGAAATGACAGAAATCGGGCAGGCAGCATGGCTATGTGGGTTATTCCCATTAGGGTGTATTGTCACCGATCTAGAGAAAATTCATATTTGTTCTTCTTTCGTTTCTGTATCTTCAGATGACGGTTGGATGGCCAACAACCGTAGGTGGCAATATATTCGATACACTCAAGAGAAATGAGTGGTCGGTCATGTGTGGGCCAGGGTTGCAAGATGTTCTTGTTGAACCCAGTGTATCTCCTCTAGAGTACACTGATCGGGAGGTGGTCCCATACCTTGTCACAGATGGAATCCAATCTCCAATAAGCACCCTGCGATTTCTGAATTTATACTATGTATGTGGAGCGTGAGATGCAAGCGTTCTGCTATTTGATTAGGCATTATTATAATATCACTGGATTTTGATATCAAAAAAATGGTTTGGTTATAGTAAGGTAAAAACCGTCCATGTTTATGTGTGGGCTGGTCTTACTATTATCTTTTTGTTTCAAAAGGATTTTCAAAGTTAAACGATATGGTTGGAATTTACTCACACCAGTCCCATGACTGACCCAGAGTTTATTTTGTTTGTTTTCCTTAAACTCTTGGGTGCCCAAATTTGTACGGGCAGTCAAGTGTTTCAGGCTTTTACAGATACACTTGGAGGAGCTCAAGCAGGAGGTTTCACCACTAGTTATTTAGAGATTATTTCCACTGTGATGTATAAGTGTTATACTCTGATATGGTATGTATATACAATACAGTTTTGTATTTCAAATTTATGATATATACTTTATTCGTTCCGCTGTGAGATTCGTGTTTACTTTGACTCTGATGTTCTTCTTATTATTCTATTCTATTAGTTCTATCTTATCTTTCTCACCCTCTATTTTCTTTCTATTAATGACCTGAACTTTCGTGCACTTTCAGTTGAATGTGTAGGATATTAGTCAGCTCAAATTGGTACGGATTTTTGGGCCTTTACTGTTGGTATCAGAGCTGAAGGTTAACTGATTACCTTGGCTCTGTGGCGTAACTCAATAGATATGGAGTTAGTAACAGTCTAGATTGAGTTTTAGTGTATAGATATGTGCGCGTATTTGTAAACTGATATAAAAACTGTTTTATATTGTGTTGATTGGTTTGGCGAGGGATTTACGAATTCTGGTCGATACTGGGTTGCAAAATGTATCGATATGTGTTTCTTAAACTCTTGAACAAAGTTATTTGACATAATATTGTTTATAAAGATTGGTTAAATGAAATAATTTTACCTGAAAATATATTTTGATATAAATAAAGCATATGTATTGGAATTATCTAATATATATTGAATATGTTGATTGAAATTATAATCGAATAAGATTTATAATTGAGTTGGTTACATAAATAACAAATTGAAATATTATATAAGTATAATATACAAAATCAGATGAACTGAATCTGAATTAAAACCAGAATTGAAATAAAACTCTACAAACATGGAAAAGAGTTGGAAATAATGTTTGGATTAAATATATGGAATTTTAAAATCCTGGGAGATTTGAAATTATTTTCCAAGTGTTGTGAAAGATATTTTGAAGTAAAATTCAAAATGGAAGTGTTTTAAAATGAATTTTGAAAAATAATATAGTACTGAACTCACTTCGGCAGCGGGAAAATAATACCGATGATGGATGGCCACATTATCGGTGTTCATTTTTGAGTTTCTAAGTGACGGATTACTATCAAAGATTTTGTTTGTGAATTATTGTGAGGAAACAAGTTGTCAGAAATTCAAATGTTTTGAATAATATATGATTTCAAACCGATTTGAATTTGAATTCTGAAATAAAGATTTAACTTATGGAGTTAAAATGGTAAAGGTGGAGCTTAAACTAGGACAAATAAAATTGGATTGAATTTGGAACGATCCAGAATGGAAATTGAAAAAGAGAAATATTGGAGATTCGAGCTATTAAAATGGATTGATTCGAATTTTGAATTTGGAGATGAAGATAACTGGTTTGAGAAATAAATCAGTAAATGGAATTGAGGTTGAAATGAAATATTGTCTTGGTAAAAGCGAAAGATTGGATTGGAGAATGAATCGATTGGAGATCATTTAGAAATACATTTGTATATGCTAGAGTGATAGCAAATGGAAGAGGGCCCGACAAAGAGGTACACGTTTATATTATACTGGATATGAGATATTTATGGCCGATTTGGCAGGCCACTTGGCTGTTTGATTTTTTGTTGAATCGGAGAAAGCCCAGAGATGCAAGTTGTAAGCAGTACCGAATGAGCCATGCAGAGGAGATACTCCGAAAATTTAAGCTTTTAGGAAATTTTCCAAATTTCTGAAAGTATTTGTTAATAAGAAGAAGTTAATATTTTAATTGGGATAAATCGGTTCTATTGAAACTGAATTTTAGAAAAAATTAAATAAAAGATTTTTAACCTGGTTATAATCTGAATTGTAGCATTTTCCCTACCTTAGAAATTTCGGGGACGAAATTCTTTTAAGGGGGAAGGAATGTAACATCCCACATTTTAACCGGTTTGTATTTGAATATTTAAATCAGTTTAAATATTGCATTCGTAATATAAGTGGATTGATATATTAATTAAAACGAATTTGAACGTATAAAAATATATATTTAATATAATCGAGCCCGTAATATCGAGACAGTTCGTAATTTAACGTTCTGAACTTCAACTGAGTATACAGGATTCGTTATTAGTCGGATTTCTTCGAAACAAGAAACGTTGGAATCTGTTGAATTGTATCTCTCTAACAGAAGTGGAAAATCAAGATTTCGCGTTGTAGATTGAAAATTATATCCAAATCAAATTTGCAAATAGTCCCTATAGAATCGTTTATCGACCGTAACGGTTTATTTGATATCGGTTTCGAATTTGGACAAGATTCTTTTGAGACGTAGTGATAATTTAATTTTTATAATTTTAGTGTAATTTTTAATTAATTAAATACGCAACTTTTTAATTGAAGTATTTTGCACCCTGTATCAGTATTTTGGGGTTTCACAATATGAGTTAACCTACCGATATTATTATATTTTTGGAGTCGTGACACAGTGCCCGACACGATGGTATTTTTATTTTTGTCCATAGCCGTTCGTACTCGAACGAAACTGTTTGTAGTGGGGTACGCTAAACTTTATAATTTAAAACAAATCAGATAATCACTTCCATGTTTGGTGCACTGTGTGTACACACAGACAAATTAAATAAAATACACATGGTTATTTAAATTCTTTGACCACTTCTCCAAAGAATCTAACAATGTACATGCCTAATGTTGTTCAAGCAAAATGGAGGACTTCCCTACACCCTACACCTGTATTTTTCAAATCAATAAAATCAAGCAGAGGTGTAATTTCAAAGTAAAGCCAACCTGCACCCTAGCACTTGCGCAATCAGTCTACCCTAAATCTAACCTATCTGGCATGTTAATTCACATCATGTAGACTACCTATTTTCTACTAAGCTATGTCTGGGACAAATCGCAAGACTTTAGAAAAATCCTGAAAACCTGTTACCGTATACACAGACCCTATAATCTGCCTAATACTTCATGGTTAAGTAACTGATCCTATACTGCACAAAAAAATAACACAAGCTATATGTTAAGAGAGAAAGAAAATCTCAGCAATTGTAATTTCACATCGGATCCTACCCTATCCTATAGCCTATAAAATAAAATAAATAAAAAAGCTAATGCGTGGGTATGAAGTTATCTTGCCGTGGATGCCAAGGGTCTCATTCTATATAAACACACAGTTGCTCATTTAATTTCTTCAAACGGATTAAAAGCCGAAGCTTTCAGGAGCAATCCAAAAATCGAAACAAAGCTGAATAGCGGTTTAAGTAGGGACTGGAGGAAAATATGCGTTCACAGTATGGATGTTTCGAACGCATGCTGGGAAGAAATGTGGCCGTGAGGAGCGGGACAGGTGGCAGCTTGCTGTCTAATTGAAGGTGGTATTATGATGGAGTTTCGAGTACAGGAACTTCTTGCGAGTTAAAATATTGAAGAAGAAGAAGAAACTGTCAGGAGGTTCGAGCTTCAGAAAGCAAGAAGAGAAACCTGCGCGTGTAATACTGTAATGCATGAGGAACCCTGCATATACATTGTGTTTATTGAGAAAGGTGGTGCCGTCAAGTTGAACAAGAACGGACGACGGGATGGGAAGAGTAGCGAGGAGTTCTGTGCATTTTTTTTTTCGACCGTTCACTGTGTAACGGCTCGACGTTGGATCCCCTGTGGTACAGGCGAGTGAGGTACGATTTATGTGAGTGCGAAGAAAGGAGTTATACGCACGGTGATGGTGCGTGACTAGAGTGAGGAGGTGGCGTACACTGGGCGTTGAGTTTTCCAAGGAGGAACTTTGTAGTTTTGGGTAGAGGAGGAAGAGTGGAGTTCTACAATGAGCGGTGAAGTGGGACTGAGTGTTTGCGAGGAAGGAGAGACTACAAACGGGTCATGGGGAGGCGCAGATGGCGTATAAACCATGGGCAGTTGGCCTGAGTATTTTCGGGGATGAGTGCATGCATATAGTGGTGTGTGCGAACAGAGGAGAAGTATGATTATTATTGTCCGCGAAGAGGAAAGTGAGGGTATGGGAGATTGGTTCAACGCGAGAAAAGAAAGGATGAAATGCATGGTCTGGTTCCACTCAACAGTTTCAAAATGAAAGTAAGAAGCATTTTAGTGGACAGTAACACATATGGGTGGGATTTCGGTGATGTTAGCATTTAAGAATTATCGCACTGGTAGTAGCAGTGCGTGGCGGACCCAAAGACAGCAAGGAACAGAGGATGTTCGAGTGGTTGGCCATGGTGATGAGGTTATGATGGGAGAGGAGTTTGAGATGGAAGCAGTGATGGTATGACTTGGTGCACGGGTTTGTATGGATGGATCGACAGTGAGAAGATTGGGCCGGTTAAATACTTAAAGCCAGATTTTATTAAGGAAAAACAAAATAAAATAAAAAAGATGGGAACGTGAGTTTAGCCACAACATGGGCAGAAAGGTTGAATGGTTGAAATGTCGGAGTGTTGAAATGGGAGCACCGTTGAGATGTTGAACGGTTGAAATACTGATAAAAGTATAACTATCGAAAAGGGGTAGCACGGTTGGAATGAGGAGCGGAGTGTTATGTGGAAGACGGATGATGTAGCAGGGCAAATTAGTATGGGTGTTGGGTTGTGTACAAAATGGATTCGTCAGAATCGTACTGACATAGATTACGCGATGAAGCCGGTTCACAGTGTGTTGGAGCAAGTTGCGATCTTCATGGATTAAAGCACCGGGTATAATCAACTGACGCAAATCGTTATTTAAACGGTTAACGCGCAAGGTGAGTAAATTCACTAACTCTGCTTTATTTTAAAATAATGTTTGAATGTTGTGTGATGGTTGCTTAGGTAAATTAAAATTAAATCGGTTTATATATATATATATCTTCGTATATATACACATCATTGATACTAATTCCATCGGTTAGAATATTCCATAGTGTGAAATTAGTGATATTTGTGGTGACTGACATCTGTAGACGCAGGAAACCGGTTGGAGGAATCCAACTGGATTCCTCAACAATTATATCGTTATTTTATTTTCATATATTGCATTGTTTGATATAACTGGATTTATTTGTTTGATTAGTGTGTGCTTAAAATATTTGAATAACGTTGGGCCCTGGAATAATTTATGTCTAATATACCGTAGAATAAATTTGGTAAAATTGAACGTGGGGTTTGGGAAAAGGGAAATGTTTCAGACGTTAATAACGTATATTTCTAGAATATAGGGAAATGGTAATTTATAGTATTTGAAAATATTTTTCCAAGGAGAGTGAATAGTTAATATTTAATATAAATAGCCATAAACAACGGAGATTTTCAAATAAGTACATGGCGTCATAAATCTATGTTGTAAAATGAAACAAGAAATATGGTTTGATTGAGATTAGAAGTAATAAGGATTTTAGAGTTATAGGCTTATATCTATTCTAAGATAAGAACGTTGTCGATCAAGTTCTGAGAGGTAAATAAAATACCCCAACTTGAACGGCTTCACTATTATCGAGGAATGATATCGGTTTGTAACGAAAATAGATGTCGAGATTATTATAAAAGGGGGATATGACAGCGTATTACATTAGTTATAAAGGGAAATATGGCAGCGTATTGCAATAATTATAAAGGGGGATATGACAGCGTATTACATTAGTTATAAAGGGAAATATGGCAGCGTATTGCAATAATTATAAAGGGGATATAGCAGCGTATTGCATTAGTTATAAAGGGAGATATGGGAGCGTATTACCATAGTTATAAAAGGAAATATAGCAGCGTATTGCATTAGTTATAAAGGGATATAAAGAAGATAGGAAACTAGAAAATTAGTGTTAATAAAATGGGCCAGTGATTGTGTGATGTTTAGTTGTACATTTGAATGAATGTTGTTTTTACTTCGATAGTTAAATAACCGACTGTCGAAGTGTTTTGACCATCGTTGTCAATACGGAGAGACCAGTTGGATATATTATCCGAAAACCACTCCGTATCGGCCTAAGCGCTGCGAATTTGATTATGCTGAAGACAATTGAAGACGAAGCGAAATGCAAGGGCCGTTCTGTTCCAGAATGGTGTTTTCTGTTTGTCCAGTCCCAGGATGTAACGACCCAGAAAATCTGAACCAATTTAAAATTTTTAAATTGGCTAAAATAATGGATTTTAAATATTTAAAATAAATATTTTAAATAATGGCGATGAAAACTGAGTTTGAATCGACATTTGAAAACGAATATAATTAATTATAATTATATATAGAATTGAAAATGGCGCGGTAGTTCGATAATTCGATTTCAAACTTCAATTGAATATACCGGGTGCAAAACAATCCGGATTTTAGTGAAACCAAAAATAGTGGAATCTAATTGATAATATCTTTCCAATGAATCTGACCAATCGAAATTTGATAGCGGGAATCAAAAGATATGTCCAGTTGAAAATTCTGAATAGTCGCTATGGAATTCAGGCCCTTAAAAATGGACATTTTGCAAACGACCTCGGATTTCGACGAAACCACTTTTGTTGGGTCCGGGATGTCAAGTTATTGCTAGGTTTCAAATTTCATAATTTTTCGAATCAATATGTGAGTGTGGCAAAAGAAAACGCGTTTGACCAGTTTTAGTTGATTTTAATCGACTGGAAATTGGCCATTTTTCCAACGGTCTCAGAATTCGACGAAACTAGTTTTGTTAGGACCGTATCGTCAATACGAAGCTAGAAAATATTTTTCTGGGATTTTTCTAGTTAGTATGTGACCCCGGTAATTTGAAATGTGCGTTTAAAATTCAATATAGAGATTTAAATGAAAATTCAAAAGGAAACTGATTGTAACGATCAAATCAGCTTACGATACATATCCCATTGTGTTCAGAATGGGGGTGAAACGCTATGGACGACAGGCGGTGGGCTTCGTTTCGAGGTCGTATGTAAAAGTCAACCTTTTTGAAAAATTAAATAATTAAATAATAAAAGGAAAAAAATATATTATTTTAATTTCTTTCCCCCTTTTTCTTCTTTATTGCCCCCCCCCCCCCCGATTCATTATTCAGAAACAAAAAAAAAAGAAAAAGAAAACCTAACCTAGACATCGCAGCCCCTCTTACCCTCGACGCCGACGAACCTATCGCCGCCCACCTCGAAGTCGCCGCGCCCCCTCGAAGCCCTCGAACCTAGCTCGCGACGCCCCCAGTCGAAGCCTCGAAGCCGCCGACCCTGACATCGAGCAGCCCCCCTTACCTCGACGCGACACCACCGAGCACCACCAACCTGCCGCCGACGCCATCTTCTTTCCCCCCCTCCTCTGTAAGTTTTATTTATTTATTTTATTTTTATTTTATATAAACTGATTTTTATATAAAGTTTAAAAACTGATTTTTATAGGAGTTTAAAAACTGATTTTTGTAAAAGTAAAAACTGATTTTTTTAAAAAGATTTAAGAACTGAATTTTTTAAGAATATTAAAAACTGTTTTTTTTAGATGCATAAACTGATTTTTAAAAGAACATAAAAACTGATTTTTTAAATGATTTATAAACTAATTTATTTTAAGATTTAAATAGAAAAAGGTTTGAATTTTAAAAGAAAAAAAAATTTAAACTTTAAATAGAAAAAGATTAGAACTTTAGAAAAAAAAAATAAAGATCATATTTTTAAAATAGAAAAGAGCAGATTTTTAGAATGGAAAAGATCCTATTTTTAAAATAGAAAAGACGGGATTTTTATTAAGAAAAAGAAGTAAGATATGAAAATTTATATTTTTAAAGCAATTAAAATATAATTTTTACATTATAGAAATATTAAAAATATAATCTTTATATATTGAATAGCGAAGTCAAAATTCGATTTTTATTTATTGAATGACATAGTAAAAATTCGATTTTTATATATGTAGAGAATACAGACAACGAAGCGACAAAAGGCGAAGATTTCTCTAAAGGAAGTGTCGTGAAGTTGGATAGCTATTGGTGAGATTTCTGATTTAAAAATTATATATGTGTGAAATAAAAGTGAATTGCTATATATAAATATATATATATATATATATATATATATATATATATATACGCCCCTCGTCCACAAATCATGGACGATATTTATTGGTTGAAATTGTTGTGAAAATTGATTGATAGCGAATGATTGTTTGTGATTGATATTGGTTGATTGTGGTTGAAAAACACCCATTTGTGGTTGTGAAATATTTGGTTGAAACCACATAGGATTAGTTTGTGGAAATGAAATATATACATGCCGCCTGCGTGCGAACTAGATGCATGAACCCCATTGTCAAAAACCGCGAGGTTTTAAAGTAGAGCGAGGAGCCGTACTAGGGACGGTGCCGGTTTAACTACCCTGCCGTTATGCTGCCGAAATTTTGAATAATATTTGTGTGTTTGAATTATTTTCATCTGCTTAAACTATATTTATTCATTGTATAGAAAACATTCATGTGTTGAATTGATATTCATTCGTTGATTAGAAATTCATGTGTTGAATGGTATTCATATTTTGAAATAAATTGTTCGATAATAAAAATCGCATTTTTATCTATATATAGAAACTATAGAAAACATTCATGTGTTGAATTGATATTCATTCGTTGATTAGAAATTCATGTGTTGAATGGTATTCATATTTTGAAATAAATTGTTCGATAATAAAAATCGCATTTTTATCTATATATAGAAACTATAGAAAACATTCATGTGTTGAATTGATATTCATTCGTTGATTAGAAATTCATGTGTTGAATGGTATTCATATTTTGAAATAAATTGTTCGATAATAAAAATCGCATTTTTATCTATATATAGAAACTATAGAAAACATTCATGTGTTGAATTGATATTCATTCGTTGATTAGAAATTCATGTGTTGAATGGTATTCATATTTTGAAATAAATTGTTCGATAATAAAAATCGCATTTTTATCTATATATAGAAACTATAGAAAACATTCATGTGTTGAATTGATATTCATTCGTTGATTAGAAATTCATGTGTTGAATGGTATTCATATTTTGAAATAAATTGTTCGATAATAAAAATCGCATTTTTATCTATATATAGAAACTATAGAAAACATTCATGTGTTGAATTGATATTCATTCGTTGATTAGAAATTCATGTGTTGAATGGTATTCATATTTTGAAATAAATTGTTCGATAATAAAAATCGCATTTTTATCTATATATAGAAACTATAGAAAACATTCATGTGTTGAATTGATATTCATTCGTTGATTAGAAATTCATGTGTTGAATGGTATTCATATTTTGAAATAAATTGTTCGATAATAAAAATCACATTTTTATCTATATATAGAAACTATAGAAAACATTCATGTGTTGAATTGATATTCATTCGTTGATTAGAAATTCATGTGTTGAATGGTATTCATATTTTGAAATAAATTGTTCGATAATAAAAAATCACATTTTTATTGTATGCATAAATCGTTGAAATGTGAAGTGTTAAAAATAGCCACTTGTTCAAAATAAACATATATGAGATGAAATATTCATTAATTAGCTAATGAAATGATTTACACCTATTTATGTAACATTAGAATGAATGGAGTTTTTAAACCAAATAGAAATCAAATATGAAGTCGAATAGAAATTGATAAATGATAAGAACTGTATATATATGTACATGCAATATTCATTGAACAGGTTATAGCAAAGGGGCTAGAGAAGAGGAATAAAATTTTGTGCCCGACAAATGGGTACACATTTACTGATTTGTTTGGGTGATGATTTTGAGCCTGGCTAGCCGCTTGGCTTTTTCTTTTTCTTTTTGAGATTAGAAGGACCGGGAACGCTATTTGCGATTTCCCGATGCTCCCGGTGCAGGGGAGGTTATGGTGAAATTTTCCAAAATTTTAAGGTGTTAGAAAATTTTTTGAAGTGAAAACGATATTGAAAGCATTGAATGAACTATATTTATATAAATATATAAATATAAATTAAAACGAAACGAAGCCGTGCAGTTCGTATTTTGAAATCGTGATTTCAAACGACTAGTGCGGGAAATCCGACCATTGGATTTTCCCGAAACTGGAACCGTCGGGTTCGCCTTGGAAATATCTTCCCAACGGCACCAACTTTGTAAAAATCCAACGGTTGGATTGTCTGGGATGTTTAATTCAAATTTGAAGAAAAACAGCGCCAGAATCGATTATATTTATATATAAATATAAATATAATTATATTTAATCGAATAACGACGCTGTAGTTCGTATTTTGAAATCGAAACTTCAAACGATTGTACCGGGAGATCCGACCGTCGGATTTTCCCGAAACTGGAACCGTTGGGTTCGTTTTGAAAAGACCTTTCTAATGATGTAAATTTTGTGAAGATCCAACGGTTAGATTTTCAGATATGTGTAAATCAAATCTGAAGAAAAACAGCGCCACGGCCGCGTTATGGCCCGAAGCGTCGTTTTGAATAAATTAGCTATTTTAAAATAAATAAAAATAGCGATAATTAGTTATGAAATATCATAAGCGATATGGAATGGAAATAAACTGAATTTGCTTGATTTGTGTGGCTTTTGATGGTTGAATGTGTTTGGTGTGAAAATTACATTAAAGAACACAATTGGTGTTGTCGAATAATTTAACCATTGAAATAAATCGATTTGAAATTCTAAATATACGTGAATTATTTGGAAAGGCCGAGTTAATTCTCATTTCGAATAATCGACCGACGATTGAAATTCGAAGATGAAGACGATGGTCGAAGACCGGAGATCTTCACCTCGTTTGGACGGTAACCGAGGTCCTGATTGGGAGGCATCCCGAAATATGGATAATGAGTGGTGATCGTCCAGACGTACGTGGTGATCGATGGGTTTGCGAGGTATTTAGTGCCTCCGGTTTCGTTCAGACCCAGAACAGACTTGTAAATGGACTGTGTGTCTGACATTGGATTTTATTCTGTGTTGACTGATCTCTATTAAATATACATCTGTTTGGCGGCGGAGAATTTATTCTTTTGCTTAACGCCCTTCTCTGAGACGCACGAGCTCAGAGGTTGTATATCGATGGACATCAGTCGCATGGCATGAATTGCCTGTGTGGCATGCAAAGATGCAGTGATCAGGGCTTCTGTTGAAAAGCAAAGTCTTGTGGTGATGATCAAAGCACCGCCTGTGTGGCGTAGCTTTGTGTATAACGTGAATTCGCGAGCCTCACACCCCGGTATGAACCAGAAACGGGAGGAAGGACCTCAGGGAGGACATGCATTTCTTTCTAGCTAGGGTGGTGTCAGTGACCTACCAGCCCTGACATTTATATACTTTTCACCTATGTGGTTGTTGCGGTTGCGAGGCGCCTCGGTTTGATCGGACGATCCGGGTCCGATGGAGTCATTCGTTGGCTCGTTTACGCCCCAAAGGGCGGGGAAACGCAGTGTTCAGGCATTTTAATCCACATCGGTGGACCGGCCCTGTCGCTCCTAGGGTCACTCGAGCTCTGATCCTGTGGCTCGGGCTAGAGAGTCACGAATTCGGTGAGGACTATCTTTTGCCTCGGTTCATGACGGAAATCCAATTTCCAAATACGACATCGTGCGGTTTTGATTGTATACCTATATATGGCGACATGATATATGGTACCCATGCCGTCTATGATTGATAGTTATGATTTGAAATTGGTTTCAAAACATATAAACACTAGTAATAATATCAAATGCCTTTGTTTTATTCGTATCAATCATATTTTGACCGTTATAAGGTAAAACTCTATCCTCCGGCTTGCGTTGCATTGTGTGATGGGAACTGAGTCTTATAACAGTTTCATTTTTATAAAAAGCATATCGATGTTAAAAAGAAAGATTTGTTTTAAAGCACTGGCGATCCAATGGAGTAAACCCGTTCCACGAAAGTGGCGTGGTCCTGTGATTAGCCAATTATATATGTGTTGAGTGGATTTCTCATACCAGTCCCATGACTGACTCGTAGTTTGTTTCACTTTCAAACTCGGGTGCCCCTTTTTCTACATGGGCAGCCTTGTATTCAGGTTTAGCTGGTTCTTTTCTGGAGAGCTGGAGCTGAAGATGGATTCTATCATTTATTTCTTTTTATGCTGTTCAGCTCCTATTGTACATATTTTGTTTATTTCCGCTGTAGACATTTATGTATAGCTGAACTGTATTTGTACTAAGTAAGATCCTGTATACTGTGTAACTCTGATGATTACTTTTATCCAGTATATTCTATTGTTCATTTCATGGTGTATTTATTTAATTCTGTTCTGCTATTATCTGTTTTTGTGTTATATTCCAAAGATAGCCCTTGTTTCCGTGAGAACGGGAATTCGGGTCGTCTCAACGTGGTATCAGAGCTTTGGTTAAGCTTAGTTCTGGAATATAACATTTGAACGAACTCGTCAGAAATAGAACCAGTAGTGTTCTAGGACGGGTAACTCTATACAGATAGGATCAGTAATATCCTAGTATGAGTAAAGCAGAATGAAATTACACCTCGATAGACACATTTACATTCAAGTATTTGTCTCTATATTTTGAAATATCTTTTCTGTTGACCTGACACTTGATCTGCTATTTGCAGAAGAACTAGAAAATGAGTGCCAGAAACAGAAGAAGTAATACTGACCTGGATATAGAAGCTCTATTTGTGAAATATAGGAATCTGGGTGGAAAGCCGTTCTCGGGCGAAGAATCTATTATGAGAACACAAGCTTGGATTCGTTCGGCTGAGAAAATCTTCGAAGCCTTAAAACTGAGGGATGACCAGAAAAGATTACTGGCCTCCTGGGCACTCGAAGACGAAGCTTTGTTTTGGTGGGATTCAGTTATTAAAATGAATCCAGAAGGTGATATCACCTGGGACAGATTCAAAGTGATTTTCTTAGAAAGATTTACTCCTCCCGAAGCGACCGAGAGATTATGTGATGAATTTTCTTATCTAATACAAGGTGATATAACCATTCCCGAATATCATAAGAAATTCAACGAACTTGCTCACTTTGCTCCTCATCTAATTCAAAATCCGAAGAGGAAAAATCTGAGATTCATTCATGGGCTTCAAAGGAAATACCAGAATAAAGTATTGGGGCATGTGAAGCTTCCTTTCTCAGAAATGATTTATATGGCTTATCAATACGAAGATCTAGACAAGAAAGGAATGTTGTGCGACGAAGAAGAAGTTTGTTGTAGTGACAAAGAAGATTCGGAAACTGATATTCCTGAGGCAAGTACAATGTCTGAGGTCAGTAAGAAGCTCAGTGCCAAGAGAAAAAGGGCCAAATCAGAGGAGAAACCAGTAACGACAACTGTATGCTCTAACTGCAATAAGCAAGGACATCTCTCGATGAGTTGCCGATCTCTTAAGAAGCTGAGGAAAGATGAAACTAAATCCGGTAAGAAGTTCCAAGAGAAGCGAAAGTGCAGTCAATGCCATCAGTCCGGTCATCTTTCAAAGGCCTGCCCGCTACTCAGAAAACCTAAAGCAGTACAAGTAAATGAGGTGGTAGAAGTACCTGCATCCTCATCTGCTCAGGAAAGGTCTGATGTTTTAGAAGGCACGCTCAATGTCAAGAACATTCCAGTTAAAGTACTGTTTGATACTGGCGCATCACGAAGCTTTATTGCAAAGAGTGCAGTCAAGAAGTTGGATTTGAACTTGAAGAAGCTCAAAGAGCCAATGACTGTCCGAAATCCAGTTGGAGATTCCATCAATCTCAGTTTTGTTTGTGCAGTACCCGTCTCTTTTTCTTGCTATAAATTCCCTATTATCTCTGTCGTTATGAATTTTGATGAATTCGATCTTATTCTGGGATTGGATTGGCTAACCAAATATGAAGCGGAGGTCAGATGCGCCGAGAGAGTTGTAAAGGCAAAAGCACAATTGGGAAATTATATAACCATACCATGTGAAGGCCCGACTTCAAATAGAAAAAATTTCTGGTCAGCTCTCGATGTTTCTCCAGCCCAAATTGAAAATATCCCTGAAGTTACAGAGAATATTCCTGACCTCATCAAAGATATTCCTGTCGTCAAGAACTATGCGGATGTGTTCGAGGAAGTTGTTCGCTTACCTCCGCAAAGGGAAATAGATTTCAAAATTGCTTTAATTCCGAATGCAAGGCTGGTAGTTCACGCTATTCGAAGAATGTCCTTGAAAGAGAAGGAGGAATTAGACAATCAAACAAGACAACTAGTATGGAAAGGTCTGATCAGGCCTAGTTTCTCTGATTGGGGTGCAGCAGTGGTGTTTGTCCCAAAATCTGACGGTACTCTACGTCTATGTGTGGATTATCGTGATCTAAACAAGCAGACCATAAAGAACAAATATCCATTGCCGCGGATTGATGATTTGTTGGATCGATTAAATGGAGCACAAGTATTCTCACGAATGGACCTAGCTACAGGTTTCCATCAACTTCGAATTGCCGAAGAGTGTGTTCCAATGACAGCGTTCAGAGGCCCCGACTTATTCTACGAGTGGTTAGTAATGCCATTCGGCTTATGTAACGCTCCAGCTTATTTCGTCGATCTGATGAACAGAGTATTCAGAGGAGTATTGAATAAATTTGTTCTGGTTTTTATTGATGATATTCTAATCTTCTCTAAATCAAAGGTCGAGCATGAAAAACATTTGGAACAAGTGTTAGAAATCCTCAGAAGGAATGTATTGAAAGCCAAATTTTCCAAATGTATCTTCTGGCAAGATGAAGTAAAATTTCTGGGCCATATTGTATCGAAAGAAGGAATTGCTGTGGATCCAAGCAAAATCACGGCTATTCAAAATTGGAAACAGCCCAGTACTCCCACTGAAGTCCGCAGTTTTCTCGGATTGGCTAGCTATTATCGGAAGTTCGTTAAAGACTTTTCGAAGATATCTGGTCACTTAACAAAGCTTACAAAGAAGCATTCTAAGTTCAAATGGACTCAAGAGAGTGAGGAGGCTTTCGAAGAGCTAAAGTTGAGATTAACGACTGCTCCAGTGTTAACCATCATCGATGGCAACCAAGATTTAAAAGTATGGACTGATGCTTCTAGAGAAGGCCTTGGCGCAGTGTTAATGCAAAGAGGCCAAGTAATTGCTTATGCTAGCCGTCAACTGAAACCACACGAGAAAAACTATGTAACTCATGATCTTGAGTTATTGGCTATCATATTCTCTTTGAAAATCTGGAGACACTATCTTCTAGGCGAGAGATTTGAACTGTTTACAGATCACCAGTCGTTAAAGTATCTGTTCACTCAGAAGGACTTAAATCTGAGACAGCAACGTTGGCTGGAGTTTCTTGCGGCATATGACTTCGAAATCATATATACTCCAGGGAAAGCCAATGTCGTGGCCGATGCGCTAAGCAGAAAGAATGTAATGATCGCCAGTTTTATTATCACAACTTCATTGCTAGATAAAATATCTGCTCTTCAGGAGGATGATCACTTCATTCAGAAGATCAGAGGGATAATTCAACAAGGCGAACCCTCGAGTTTTCAAGTAGACAATGATGGGATTCTAAGGCTCAAAGGCCGAATATGCGTTCCTAACATTCCTGAACTTCGAAAGGAAGTACTGGATGAATGCCACAAGTCAAAACTCAGTATCCATCCGGGAGTAAGCAAAATGTATAATGACATCAAACGCACTTTCTGGTGGAAGTCGATGAAAAGGGACATTTCTTTATATGTAAGCCGATGCCCCACCTGCCAGCTAATCAAAAGTGATCAACAGAAATTGGCTGGATCGTTACAACCGCTAGAAGTTCCTGGTTGGAAGTGGGAGCATATCTCCATGGATTTCATTGATGGTCTGCCCAGAACAAGAAAAGGAAATGACAGTATTTGGGTGATCGTAGATCGTTTCACGAAGACCGCCCATTTCATACCTATCAAATCAAATAGAACTGCTCAGAGTCTGGCGCAGATTTACGTCAGGGAAATAGTTAGACTACATGGAGTGCCGCTCAGTATAGTAAGTGATAGAGATACAATATTCACTAGCAAATTCTGGGAAGCATTTCAAGTCGAGCTCGGAACGAAGTTAAACTTGAGCACCGCTTATCATCCTCAGACAGACGGTCAGACTGAGAGGGTGAATCGAATTTTAGAAGACCTATTGCGGGCTTGTGTTCTAGATTTCGGGGGATCATGGGAAGACCATCTGCATTTGGCTGAATTCTCTTATAACAACAGCTACCAGGCGAGTCTGACAATGTCGTCATTCGAAGCATTGTATGGTAGACCGTGCCGATCTCCTGCTTGTTGGGTCGAGCCTGGAAATAGACTTGTGTTGGGTCCTGATATGATTCGAGAAGCTGTCGACAAAGTCGATTTTATTAAGAAACGATTACTCGCCGCTCAAAGCCGACAAAAGAGCTATGCCGATAGGAGAAGAAGAGATATATCCTTTGAAGTTGGCGACTATGTATATTTAAAGGTATCGCCGATGAGAGGAGTTATCCGGTTCGGTAAAACTGGAAAGTTGGCACCCAAATTCATTGGTCCGTTTCCTATTCTGGAACGGATTGGGACTCTCGCTTATAGGGTCAAACTGCCTGACTGGTTGCCTGGAGTGCATGATGTATTTCATATATCTCAACTTCGAAAGCACGTTCATGATCCAGACTTGATCGTGGAAGAAGCAGCTCAGCAGGATATTGAAATTACTCCAGAATTAGCTGTGAGGCGAGAGCCGCTAAAGATTATCGGCAAAGAAACCAAAGAGCTGAGGAACAAGAAGGTTCACTTAGTCAAAGTGCAATGGAGTGGAGATCCACGAGATTGTACTTGGGAAACTGAGGAGAGCATTCAGAAAGCTTATCCTAGATGCCGAGTAGATATCTCTGATTGACTCTGGTGCAAGGTACATTTACCCTACTTTGCATTACCATTTGATTCTCTATTCTATTGCAATTTTCTTGCTATGGATATACACTATTTATTCTATACTCTGAATGATTTTTGAAGGAATATAGGATTTGATTAGTATATTTTTGTAAGGTTAAGAACAAATTGGTTGTTGTGTTTATCAAACCACTTTCGACTTTATTCCTTTTCGGGGACGAAAAGTTTTAAGTGGGGGAGATTGTAACGACCCAGAAAATATGAACCAATTTAAAATTTTTAAATTGGCTAAAAAAATGGATTTTAAATATTTAAAATAAATATTTTAAATAATGGCGATGAAAACTGAGTTTGAATCGACATTTGAAAACGAATATAATTAATTATAATTATATATAGAATTGAAAATGGCGCGGTAGTTCGATAATTCGATTTCAAACTTCAATTGAATATACCGGGTGCAAAACAATCCGGATTTTAGTGAAACCAAAAATAGTGGAATCTAATTGATAATATCTTTCCAATGAATCTGACCAATCGAAATTTGATAGCGGGAATCAAAAGATATGTCCAGTTGAAAATTCTGAATAGTCGCTATGGAATTCAGGCCCTTAAAAATGGACATTTTGCAAACGACCTCGGATTTCGACGAAACCACTTTTGTTGGGTCCGGGATGTCAAGTTATTGCTAGGTTTCAAATTTCATAATTTTTCGAATCAATATGTGAGTGTGGCAAAAGAAAACGCGTTTGACCAGTTTCAGTTGATTTTAATCGACTGGAAATTGGCCATTTTTCCAACGGTCTCAGAATTCGACGAAACTAGTTTTGTTAGGACCGTATCGTCAATACGAAGCTAGAAAATATTTTTCTGGGATTTTTCTAGTTAGTATGTGACCCCGGTAATTTGAAATGTGCGTTTAAAATTCAATATAGAGATTTAAATGAAAATTCAAAAGGAAACTGATTGTAACGATCAAATCAGCTTACGATACATATCCCATTGTGTTCAGAATGGGGGTGAAACGCTATGGACGACAGGCGGTGGGCCTCGTTTCGAGGTCGTATGTAAAAGTCAACCTTTTTGAAAAATTAAATAATTAAATAATAAAAGGAAAAAAATATATATTATTTTAATTTCTTTCCCCCTTTTTCTTCTTCATTGCCCCCCCCCCCCCCCCCGATTCATTATTCAGAAACAAAAAAAAAAACCTAACCTAGACATCGCCGCCCCTTTTACCCTAGACGCCGACGAACCTATCGCCGCCCACCTCGAAGTCGCCGCGCCCCCTCGAAGCCCTCGAACCTAGCTCGCGACGCCCCCAGTCGAAGCCTCGAAGCCGCCGACCCTGACATCGAGCAGCCCCCCTTACCTCGACGCGACACCACCGAGCACCACCAACCTGCCGCCGACGCCATCTTCTTTCCCCCCCTCCTCTGTAAGTTTTTTTTATTTATTTTATTTTTATTTTATATAAACTGATTTTTATATAAAGTTTAAAAACTGATTTTTATAGGAGTTTAAAAACTGATTTTTGTAAAAGTAAAAACTGATTTTTTTTAAAAGATTTAAGAACTGAATTTTTTAAGAATATTAAAAACTGTTTTTTTTAGATGCATAAACTGATTTTTAAAAGAACATAAAAACTGATTTTTTAAATGATTTATAAACTAATTTATTTTAAGATTTAAATAGAAAAAGGTTTGAATTTTAAAAGAAAAAAAATTTAAACTTTAAATAGAAAAAGATTAGAACTTTAGAAAAAAAAATAAAGATCATATTTTTAAAATAGAAAAGAGCAGATTTTTAGAATGGAAAAGATCCTATTTTTAAAATAGAAAAGACGGGATTTTTATTAAGAAAAAGAAGTAAGATATGAAAATTTATATTTTTAAAGCAATTAAAATATAATTTTTACATTATAGAAATATTAAAAATATAATCTTTATATATTGAATAGCGAAGTCAAAATTCGATTTTTATTTATTGAATGACATAGTAAAAATTCAATTTTTATATATGTAGAGAATACAGACAACGAAGCGACAAAAGGCGAAGATTTCTCTAAAGGAAGTGTCGTGAAGTTGGATAGCTATTGGTGAGATTTCTGATTTAAAAATTATATATGTGTGAAATAAAAGTGAATTGCTATATATAAATATCTATATATATATATATATATATATATATATATACGCCCCTCGTCCACAAACCATGGACGATATTTATTGGTTGAAATTGTTGTGAAAATTGATTGATAGCGAATGATTGTTTGGGATTGTTTGTGATTGATATTGGTTGATTGTGGTTGAAAAACACCCATTTGTGGTTGTGAAATATTTGGTTGAAACCACATAGGATTAGTTTGTGGAAATGAAATAAATATATACATGCCGCCTGCGTGCGAACTAGATGCATGAACCCCATTGTCAAAAACCGCGAGGTTTTAAGGTAGAGCGAGGAGCCGTACTAGGGACGGTGCCGGTTTAACTACCCTGCCGTTATGCTGCCGAAATTTTGAATAATATTTGTGTGTTTGAATTATTTTCATCTGCTTAAACTATATTTATTCATTGTATAGAAAACATTCATGTGTTGAATTGATATTCATTCGTTGATTAGAAATTCATGTGTTGAATGGTATTCATATTTTGAAATAAATTGTTCGATAATAAAAATCGCATTTTTATCTATATATAGAAACTATAGAAAACATTCATGTGTTGAATTGATATTCATTCGTTGATTAGAAATTCATGTGTTGAATGGTATTCATATTTTGAAATAAATTGTTCGATAATAAAAATCGCATTTTTATCTATATATAGAAACTATAGAAAACATTCATGTGTTGAATTGATATTCATTCGTTGATTAGAAATTCATGTGTTGAATGGTATTCATATTTTGAAATAAATTGTTCGATAATAAAAACCGCATTTTTATCTATATATAGAAACTATAGAAAACATTCATGTGTTGAATTGATATTCATTCGTTGATTAGAAATTCATGTGTTGAATGGTATTCATATTTTGAAATAAATTGTTCGATAATAAAAATCGCATTTTTATCTATATATAGAAACTATAGAAAACATTCATGTGTTGAATTGATATTCATTCGTTGATTAGAAATTCATGTGTTGAATGGTATTCATATTTTGAAATAAATTGTTCGATAATAAAAATCGCATTTTTATCTATATATAGAAACTATAGAAAACATTCATGTGTTGAATTGATATTCATTCGTTGATTAGAAATTCATGTGTTGAATGGTATTCATATTTTGAAATAAATTGTTCGATAATAAAAATCGCATTTTTATCTATATATAGAAACTATAGAAAACATTCATGTGTTGAATTGATATTCATTCGTTGATTAGAAATTCATGTGTTGAATGGTATTCATATTTTGAAATAAATTGTTCGATAATAAAAATCACATTTTTATCTATATATAGAAACTATAGAAAACATTCATGTGTTGAATTGATATTCATTCGTTGATTAGAAATTCATGTGTTGAATGGTATTCATATTTTGAAATAAATTGTTCGATAATAAAAAATCACATTTTTATTGTATGCATAAATCGTTGAAATGTGAAGTGTTAAAAATAGCCACTTGTTCAAAATAAACATATATGAGATGAAATATTCATTAATTAGCTAATGAAATGATTTACACCTATTTATGTAACATTAGAATGAATGGAGTTTTTAAACCAAATAGAAATCAAATATGAAGTCGAATAGAAATTGATAAATGATAAGAACTGTATATATATGTACATGCAATATTCATTGAACAGGTTATAGCAAAGGGGCTAGAGAAGAGGAATAAAATTTTGTGCCCGACAAATAGGTACACATTTACTGATTTGTTTGGGTGATGATTTTGAGCCTGTTGGCTAGCCGCTTGGCTTTTTCTTTTTCTTTTTGAGATTAGAAGGACCGGGAACGCTATTTGCGATTTCCCGATGCTCCCGGTGCAGGGGAGGTTATGGCGAAATTTTCCAAAATTTTAAGGTGTTAGAAAAATTTTTGAAGTGAAAACGATATTGTAAGCATTGAATGAACTATATTTATATAAATATATAAATATAAATAAAATTAAAACGAAACGAAGCCGTGCAGTTCGTATTTTGAAATCGTGATTTCAAACGACTAGTGCGGGAAATCCGACCATTGGATTTTCCCGAAACTGGAACCGTCGGGTTCGCCTTGGAAATATCTTCCCAACGGCACCAACTTTGTAAAAATCCAACGGTTGGATTGTCTGGGATGTTTAATTCAAATTTGAAGAAAAACAGCGCCAGAATCGATTATATTTATATATAAATATAAATGTAATTATATTTAATCGAATAACGACGCTGCAGTTCGTATTTTGAAATCGAAACTTCAAACGATTGTACCGGGAGATCCGACCGTCGGATTTTCCCGAAACTGGAACCATTGGGTTCGTTTTGAAAAGACCTTTCTAATGATGTAAATTTTGTGAAGATCCAACGGTTAGATTTTCAGATATGTGTAAATCAAATCTGAAGAAAAACAGCGCCACGGCCGCGTTATGGCCCGAAGCGTCGTTTTGAATAAATTAGCTATTTTAAAATAAATAAAAATAGCGATAATTAGTTATGAAATATCATAAGCGATATGGAATGGAAATAAACTGAATTTGCTTGATTTGTGTGGCTTTTGATGGTTGAATGTGTTTGGTGTGAAAATTACATTAAAGAACACAATTGGTGTTGTCGAATAATTTAACCATTGAAATAAATCGATTTGAAATTCTAAATATACGTGAATTATTTGGAAAGGCCGAGTTAATTCTCATTTCGAATAATCGACCGACGATTGAAATTCGAAGATGAAGACGATGGTCGAAGACCGGAGATCTTCACCTCGTTTGGACGGTAACCGAGGTCCTGATTGGGAGGCATCCCGAAATATGGATAATGAGTGGTGATCGTCCAGACGTACGTGGTGATCGATGGGTTTGCGAGGTATTTAGTGCCTCTGGTTTCGTTCAGACCCAGAACGGACTTGTAAATGGACTGTGTGTCTGACATTGGATTTTATTCTGTGTTGACTGATCTCTATTAAATATACATCTGTTTGGCGGCGGAGAATTTATTCTTTTGCTTAACGCCCTTCTCTGAGACGCACGAGCTCAGAGGTTGTATATCGATGGACATCAGTCGCATGGCATGAATTGCCTGTGTGGCATGCAAAGATGCAGTGATCAGGGCTTCTGTTGAAAAGCAAAGTCTTGTGGTGATGATCAAAGCACCGCCTGTGTGGCGTAGCTTTGTGTATAACGTGAATTCGCGAGCCTCACACCCCGGTATGAACCAGAAACGGGAGGAAGGACCTCAGGGAGGACATGCATTTCTTTCTAGCTAGGGTGGTGTCAGTGACCTACCAGCCCTGACATTTATATACTTTTCACCTATGTGGTTGTTGCGGTTGCGAGGCGCCTCGGTTTGATCGGACGATCCGGGTCCGATGGAGTCATTCGTTGGCTCGTTTACGCCCCAAAGGGCGGGGAAACGCAGTGTTCAGGCATTTTAATCCACATCGGTGGACCGGCCCTGTCGCTCCTAGGGTCACTCGAGCTCTGATCCTGTGGCTCGGGCTAGAGAGTCACGAATTCGGTGAGGACTATCTTTTGCCTCGGTTCATGACGGAAATCCAATTTCCAAATACGACATCGTGCGGTTTTGATTGTATACCTATATATGGCGACATGATATATGGTACCCATGCCGTCTATGATTGATAGTTATGATTTGAAATTGGTTTCAAAACATATAAACACTAGTAATAATATCAAATGCCTTTGTTTTATTCGTATCAATCATATTTTGACCGTTATAAGGTAAAACTCTATCCTCCGGCTTGCGTTGCATTGTGTGATGGGAACTGAGTCTTATAACGGTTTCATTTTTATAAAAAGCATATCGATGTTAAAAAGAAAGATTTGTTTTAAAGCACTGGCGATCCAATGGAGTAAATCCGTTCCACGAAAGTGGCGTGGTCCTGTGATTAGCCAATTATATATGTGTTGAGTGGATTTCTCATACCAGTCCCATGACTGACTCGTAGTTTGTTTCACTTTCAAACTCGGGTGCCCCTTTTTCTACACGGGCAGCCTTGTATTCAGGTTTAGCTAGTTCTTTTCTGGAGAGCTGGAGCTGAAGATGGATTCTATCAATTATTTCTTTTTATGCTGTTCAGCTCCTATTGTACATATTTTGTTTATTTCCGCTGTAGACATTTATGTATAGCTGAACTGTATTTGTACTAAGTAAGATCCTGTATACTGTGTAACTCTGATGATTACTTTTATCCAGTATATTCTATTGTTCATTTCATGGTGTATTTATTTAATTCTGTTCTGCTATTATCTGTTTTTGTGTTATATTCCAAAGATAGCCCTTGTTTCCGTGAGAACGGGAATTCGGGTCGTCTCACAGGACAACTTGTATGGATGAGTGTCTGACAGAGTACACCTAACAAATCACGTACGATTGATCTCTAAAAGGTATTACGTCTGGTGGCGGAGGAATTCGTTCCTCTTAGCTTTTTATACCCGTGATATTTTTGGAAATCAATTAGTGCATTGACGGGTTTGACGATGTGGCATTCAAAGTGAATGGTGATCAGATGTTCTGAAGATAGACGTAGCCTCTAGCCTCACAACCGGGAAATGACAGAAATCGGGTAGGCAGCATGGCTATGTGGGTCATTCCCATTAGGGTGTATTATCACCGATCTAGAGAAAATTCATATTTGTTCTTCTTTCGTTTCTGTATCTTCAGATGAAGGTTGGATGGCTAACAACCGTAGGTGGCAATATATTCGATACACTCAAGATAAATGAGTAGTCGGTCAGGTGTGGGCCAGGGTTGCAAAATGTTCTTGTTGAACCCTGTGTATCTCCTCTAGAGTACACTGATCGGGAGGTGGTCTCATACCTTGTCATAGATGGAATCCAATCTCCAATAAGCGCCCTGCGGTTTTTGAATTTATACTATGTATGTAGAGCGTGAGATGCAAGCGTTCTGCTATTTGATTATTTATTTGATTAGACATTATTATAATATCACTGGATTTTGATATCAAAAAAATGGTTTGGTTATAGTAAGGTTAAAACCGTCCATGTTTATGTGTGGTCTTATCTTACTATTATCTTTTTGTTTCAAAAGGATTTTCAAAGTTAAATGATATGGTTGGAATTTACTCACACCAGTCCCATGACTGAACCAAAGTTTATTTTGTTTGTTTTCCTTAAACTCTTGGGTGCCCAAATTTGTACGGGCAGTCAAGTGTTTCAGGCTTTTACAGATACACTTGGAGGAGCTCGAAGCAGGAGGTTTCACCACTAGTTATTTAGAGATTATTTCCGTTGTGATGTATAAGTGTTATACTCTGATATGGTATGTATATACAATACAGTTTTGTATTTCAAATTTATGATATATACTTTATTCGTTCCGCTGTGAGATTCGTGTTTACTTTGAATCTGATGTTCTTCTTATTCTTCTATTCTATTAGTTCTATCTTATCTTTCTCATCCTTTAATTTCTTTCTATTAATGACCTGAACTTTCGTGCACTTTGAGTTGAATGTGTAGGATATTAGTCAGCTCAAATTGGTACGGATTTTTGGGCCTTTACAGTGGGCCTACACACATCTGGAAACTAAAAATGTCAGATATGGCTACCTATCATGCGGGAAGTAATTAGCGACTAGGGGGGTTATATATAGCGAACAATAAAATACCATCTATCGCCTCATGCGGGGCAAGGGTATATGCATGAATGACGGAAGCCTTAACTAGTAGGGCCCGTAGCTAGTGCCCTCTAGTTCATGTTGACCTTAAGTAAATTATCAAGAAATAATAAGTGACCAATCGGTCTGCCTCGGGTCTTAAGCAATTAGGAAGAATCCACCCTATCTATCATTGATAGTGAGGCAATAAATAATGAAGGATAAGCAAATGAAAGTACATGCATATAGAAACTCCGTAATTAGGGGTCCAATCTCGATATAGTAACCAGCTAAGCTCTGGTATAAAGGCTTCACAAGAATATGCGTAAACGTCCTATCTCGGTATTATACTTTGGGAACACTACGTTGAAAAGAGTAGTAGGGTTGTGCGTAAACATCTACAAGGTTAGGTTAGAATCACTAACCTTGTTAGGCATACATATTGGGTAGAACCAAACGGGATACATCTATGTATTATAACATGTGTTATACATTTCTTGTTCATTAGAATCTTGTTGTTCTGACCCCCTCCTCATTACAACCACCCAGGTTTTCTAGAGAAGGTCGAGTTCTCATAGGTGCTTAAGTTTAGCTTTCGGTTCTCATTATCTCTCATGCTCGGTGTTGGCAAAGTGACTTACTTTGAAAAAAGTAGTTACTTAAGTTATACTAGTTTATCCTATTTTGTTTCCGTTGTGAGTTATCTTATTGTACTCTGATTATGCTCATGCTCATTTATTGCAGGTACCAGATTTACACGCTCCATGCTTGGATGTGTCTGAGTTTCGATTTTTGTTGAAATTTGCGCATTAGAAAAGTGTAGGGTGTTACATGCCCTATGATTTATCTTACTTTAAAATAAACACAAACATAACTATTTTAGTTCTTTCACCAATCTCATGACTGACCTAGAGTTTATTGTTCCTTCCCCAAACTTTGGTTGCCCATATTTTTCAACATGGGCAGCCTAGTAGTTTTGGGTTACAAATTTCTGGAGCAGGTGTTGTATTCATGCTGGTGCTATTATTTGGAGCATTCGTTTTCTTTCGTTGTACCATAGTTTTATTCTTTAGCTGAATTGGTATTTTTCCGCTGTATATTCGACGTACTCTGATATCTCTTATACTCTAATGTATAATATTATTGTTATGATAATGAAAAGTTGTTTTGTTTTTGTTCCAATGTGTAAGTACTCCTAACAATATGTCTTGTTGAATGATTTAAGTCGATTTAATTATAGGTTTGAGCCAGGAAAAAAGACGAGTTGTTACATATTTCTTATTTATATTATTATTACTAATTTTATATTAAGTTTTAAATTTCCTTTACTTTTATTTATATCTTAAGTTCTAAGTATTTTTTACGTTTATATTCATAGTTGTATATATAATTTAATATCATTTTATATAGTTTTTAATTCATTCTGCTATATGCTTTTAAATCATTATTATATATGTTTTTAAACCTTTTTTATATATGTTTTTAATATATATTTTTACTTCAAATACTCTATTTTAATATATAGGAAAATACTTTGTTTTAACTCAAAATATACTAAAATTTATTTAAACACAACATGCCTTAATTTGCAAATTTTCTTAAGGCATATCAACATTGGTAACCCCCTATATCGATATGGCGACCGTTGGATTTCAAATTCAAATTTTGAAAAGTTGTGTCTTTTGATTTCAAAACTATTCTGGAAGGATTTCACTGTTGGGTGACTATAAACAGGTTCCAGAAACGAATTTTTAAATCTAATTTCATTATCTTCTTCCTGATTTATCGTCTCTGCATTAAAACTCTTAATTTTTTAAATTACATACTTATACTTTGCCAAATTTCAAAGAGAATCACATTGATTTCTTTCTAGTTTTATTCTTTATCACACTTCTCAAAGATGCAAGTGCTACTCGAGAGTTATAGGCTTTCTATAATCAAAGACCGCAAAATCAAGTTCTAACGAGTATATCTACCAAAACTGATACTGAAAAAGGTGTGGTTATAACCCTTTGAAATTAACTGGGTGAGACTGTAGACTATGAACCAATTAGGTGATCTTGTAGCCTAGTTAAATCAAGAGAGTGCCATGTGCTCGAAAGCAGGTGGTGATAAACCTCGTGGCCATTGAAATCGAGGAATGTAATTGAAGATTATTATTGAAAAAAAATCCACATCAACCCAGAGTTGTATGTGACTAGATGTAGGGTAACTCCGAACCAGTATAAAATTATGGTGCGTTCTTTCATTTTACTGGTTTTTATTTATTGCTAGTTGTATCTGTGTTTGATTATGTGATTATCTCTTATCTGTGATTTGCATTTCATTCTGAATAAATTAAAATGACTTCAAGCAATTTATAAAATCCATTAAACACTATTTACCCCTCCTCTAGTGTTTAGTTTGCCTTAAGATCCTTAATCTGCATTCCCCAATGGTCCAATGATTCAAGGTTTGAAATGTGATTGCCTCAGAAATAGGCGAGTCAACATATGTGAAAATCACTATGGATGCAATGGTGATGTGAAACACCCCACCTCCATTAAGGTCACTCACAAAGGGAATGCCTTAACTTTGGTGGAGGTTTTTAAGTAAAAGTCACAGATAAACACAAGACAGATATATAAACACATATATATAAGCAGCGGAAAACAAACAGACTTTTTTTTATTTCATAAATACGTGTTCATACAAAACATTTCCATAACTGTCACACAATAACTTCCAAAACATTACAACATCATTTCTGTCTTGGTTATTAAATAAAGAAGCATAAAACATGATTAAAACTGCATAAATTCCTATAGAATGTGTCCAACAGCCATAGCCAAGGAAAGAGAGTCCAAACTGCACATCTACTATCTTGAAGCTTGCAAAGAGTCTGACTAAGCTGGGTTGTTTCCTCCCTGTGGACCTGGGGGGGAACGGAAGAAAAAAAGACGAAAGAAAATAGGGTCAGACATAAAGCCTGGTAAGTCTAGTGACTCTTCGGTATGAAAATAAGAAAAAGGGCATGATAGATATAAACTGGAAAAGGAAAGTATCATAAACTAAGATAAAGCAGTTTGAACCGAATATACTATTGCACCCCACACTATATCTCTGCACCTACTTGTACTGTCTCAACTGGCACCCCATGATCAAGGTGAAGTGATCCCCTCTTTCTAAAGATCGGCTCCTACTCGCATAATCATCTGTGTCTTACGGCCCCCAAAGATTGTAGATACCTATGCTGGTCCCACCATGGGGTGTATCAAGTCCCATGGTGGCGGCCCGACACAATACTAGAGTGCATAGGTTATACTACTGGTGCCCCCAGTGCCCTGTTTGTCTGCTCCGAAGTGTGTGCATGCCCGCACTCCGTTAGAACCCACACTGTTGCACCCACCGCCGTCGCTTTTGACCGCTTACAATCAGCCCAGTAATCGTGCCCCACCCTGCCTAGTTTCAGGGTACCATGATACCTAATTGGGTTACTGCTTAAATGGGTCCCCTGTTATGGGTCCCCCGTTACTAGGGTTTTATAATCAAACATGTTAAGTGGTTAAGTGTCTGTATTTACCTAACCCCACCCACCAGTTTAATTAACATGTTGAATTGGTTAAGTGTTTTAGTTAACTTAACCCTACCATCCTGACTTGTCTGTCCTTAGCTTTTTAAAGCACCGACCACTCACATTAGACAGGTATTGTTACGGTTACTGGATGTGTCGGTCGGTTCCGGGCAGGTTTACACTGTAACTCAGTTTAACCTCGGGTCCTTATTGGGCTCAATGCTTAACCACCCACATTGGATAGGTATTGTTGTGACTACTGGACAGTCGGTCGGGTCCGGGCAGGTTTACATCACAACTCAATCCAACCTCGTGTTAAGCATACTCGTATTTTCTAAATTTACATATTTGTCTTTATTACTTGTTATATGTAAATTCGCTAACAATTTAATGTTATGGCCCACTTTCCAAGTTCATCATTTTTGGTATAAGAATCTATACCATTCAAGTGCCACCAATTTTGGCATGTGACAAACATGCCAATACATATATTTTTCACCAATTTATGTCAAGTTTCCTATAATTACCAATTTATCCCAACGTTACCCCTTCTAAATATTAGGCTAACAATCTTAGCCTAATTTTTCATCCGCATGATTTTTAACATATAATATTAGGCTAAAAACTTAGCCTAATTTAGCGTACACAAAATTGGCATAAATAAATTCATAAACATGACATAGGTGTAAACTTGGCATTATCGACATAGTCAATATGAACATCATAGGTGTGAACTTGCAAAATAGTCAACATGAATATCATAGGTGTGAACTTGCAATGTAGACTAGATCAACATACATATATGTGAATTTGCAACATAGGCTAAATAAACTTAGATACATGTGAACTTACATTGAAATAGGGATCTAACCAAATAGGTGTCACATGAATTGGCATATGATTTAGACAACATAAGCCTAAACATGTTTAGATCTAGGCATAACATCGAACATCACTAGCATATGACAAGAATATGACATGTCCATAAAGTATGTACAATTTTACCACATGTGTGTGAACTAGATCAATCCATGTTTACTACTATAACATGAAACTTGTATTAAAATGGATCTTGGCATGGATCCAATTATGAACTTGCAACTTTTGTATAGACGTATGAGCATGTATATAAACTTAATCATTTAGGCATAATGGTTTTAGCATAAAGTATATACATGAGATCTTAGCTTGGTCATAATACATACAACCTATATAATCACATAAACATATAGGTGTAGATTACAACATGAACTATACAACTTGCATGATGTTGTTGTTTTCATTCTAAATGTACAATAGGATCAACATCAACTCAACTATACCACAAACATCCCAATACCATTCACAACAAAATCATCTCAATACATAGATATGAATTAACATCGTCGCTATGCAATAGCACAATTCCATTTCCATTTTACATCGAATCAAGTCTTAATTTTATTCACATCGGAAAAATCACTATACTTACAACAAACGACGGTCTTGTTTTCTGATTTCTGAGTTCTGAATTTGCAATGCTTTCCTTTGGGTAGATAAACGTTGTTTGATTCTTGTTTTACTTTAGTTTTGCTCGTCCCTAAGCTTTCTCTAACTGACGGCTACTCTTAGTTTCCTCCCAGCAGCATGACGGCTCTAGTTCTATATTATTTGTGTGAATTTAGGTTGAGTGTTGAGTTGTATTTATAGAATTTCATATTGATTTGAGCCGTCAGATGATCATAGAGTGAATCCAGACCATACACACCAAGAGAAGCCAATTAGAAAGTGACAAATCAGCCCTAGTGACACAGCCAAACTCAGAAATTCGACAAGAAACTGACCAGGCCAGCCAGGGTCAAACCAGGTCGACTGGGCAGGTTGACCCCCAGGTCGACCCTATGGTCGACCTGGTTACTCAGGTCGACCCCCTGGTCGACCTGGTGCCTGGGTGGGAATTTTCCCGCCCAGCCCAGTTTGGGTCTGTTCTTCAAATTTCGAACTGAATTTGAACCGTTTGAATTTTAAATTGAATTCTGAAACTTCCGGAGGTCATAACTCCTTCATACGGAGTCCGATTCACGCAAACTCGTCTATCTCAAGCAGAATTCCGAGACGAACACATTAGCATAACCTGTTTTCCTTAATTCTTCCATTTAGAATTAATTATACTTTAATTTGTTAATTTACAGTTAACAGAAAAATTCGGGGTGTTACATTCTCCCCTCCTTGAAGGATTTCGTCCCCGAAATCTTCAAGTCTAGGAGAACGTAAGTCCTAACATCCAATCGTCCATCTACTCAACCAACAAACACAGGCGTCCATTGTCCTTAAAATACTTCTAATGCTTCATGATCATAGGCATAGTGTGTGTATATGTCCTTAACTAATGCAAAAATTAGGCGGTCCACTGATTCAATTGACCTCCTTAATGTGAATCATGTAAGTGTCATGAATCCATTATGTATGCAAATTTTTCCCTACTCATAATTCTACATGAGTTCACAACCATCCATACAAATGCGACATTCATATGACAACATATAAAGTTTCAACCACATACAAATATGAATACATATATGCATATGCAGTATGAAGTGACTGAGTCGATCTAAAACCTAGGTTGTGTGTGTATATGCATCTACAAGCAACCACTAGCAACCACTTGCAGCCATCAACCATAAAATGTTTCAAATACATGTTTACATCCAAAGGGGTTTCTACCTAAGGATAAAGGATAATATCGAGGAGATTATACCTAAAAAGATAGATACAAGCACAACTTAAGGAAAAAGAGAGGTCAAAGATGTACCCTCGAAAAGAAAAGGGTAGGCCGTGCATATTCTGTCCTCAGTTTCCCAAGTTGCGTCTTCCTCGGCGTCGCTCCACTGAACTTTAATGAGCTTGACTTCGCTTTTGCGTAGCTTTTTCACTTCAGTTCCTACGATTCGAGTTGGAATTCTCCTCACAGTTTCTTCGCGTTCCACTTCGGCTTCTTCTAGAATGCTTGGCTCCACCACTTCCGCGGATTCATGTAGACATTTTCGGAGATGAGAAACGTGAAAGACGTGAATTCCATCCAACCTTTCGGGCAGCTCTACTCTATAAGCCATCTTCCCAATCTTCTCGATGATAGGGAACGGTCCTACAAATCTTGGTGCTAGCTTTCCTGCGGATCCAAAGCGAACGACGTTCCTTAAAGGAGATACCTTAAGGAAAACCCGGTCCCCAACCTCAAACTCAAGGTCGGTCCTTCTTTTGTTTGCGTAGGATTTCTGTCTATCTTGGGCGGTCTTCATTCTCTTTCGTATCAAGTCCACTTTTTATGAAGTCTCTCTAATCATGTCTGGCCCAAGTATAATCTTGTCTGTAGACTCCCACCAACAGGTTGGTGATCGGCACAGTCTTCCATACAAAGCTTCGAAGGGCGCCATGCCGATGGTGGCTTGGTAGCTGTTGTTGTAAGCAAATTCCTCTAAAGGAAGATGATCCTCCCAAGTCCTTCCGAAGTCAAGAACGCACAGTCTCAGAAGATCTTCTAATACTTTATTCACCCTTTCTGTCTGACCATCAGTTTGGGGGTGATAGGTCGTGCTCAAGCATAACTGTGTGCCTACAGCTTCTTGCAGACTCCGCCAAAATTCGCTCGTAAAGATGGGATCTCAGTCACTCACTATGCAGGAGGGTATTCCATGGAGTCGAACTATTTCTTTGAGATAAAGAGAAGCTAGAGACAAGGCAGTCCTTCTACTCTTGATAGGTATAAAGTGGGCGCTTTTTGTGAGCCTGTCCACTATTACCCAAATGCTCGTATTGCCCCTTCTTGACCTAGGCAACCCATCAATGAAGTCCATTGAAATGCTATCCCACTTCCATTGCGGGACTTCTTGAGGATGAAGCAGTCCTCCAGGCTTCTTTTGTTCCGCCTTGACCTGTTGGCATGTCACCCACCTAGAAACGAATTCTGCCACGTCCTTCTTCATGTCGCTCCAATAGAAAACTCTCTTTACGTCCTTGTACATTTTGTCTCCACCTGGGTGTATTGTCATCTTGGAATGATGTGCTTCTTCGAGAACCATCTTTACTAAATCCCTTGCTTGTGGGACGCATAGTCTTCCATCCCGTCTCAGCCAACCCTTATCATCGATGGAGTACCTATCGAGGTGACTGGAAGTTTCACCCCTAATTAGTTTATCAATCACATCCACAAGCTGAGGGTCTTCACATTGTTCGGTCCCTATTGAGTCTAAAAGAGTGGGCCGTACTTCTAGGGATGCCAATAAACCAGGTATAAAATCAGAGGAGGGCCTAAAGTCAAAACTGGCTATATACTCCAAGCTTTGCCTTTCTACAAAGAGAGGCCTTAAGGTCAGCTTCTTTCTACTCAACGCGTCTGCTGCTATGTTGCCTTTGCCAGGAGTATAAGAAATCTCAAAATCGTACGAGGCAAGGAACTCCATCCACCTTTGCTGCCTCAAGTTAAGATCTTTCTGCGAGAAAAGATACTTCAACGATTTATGGTCAGTATATAATTCGAACTTCTCACCTAGGAGATAATGGCGCCAAGACTTAAGCGCAAAGAAGATGGCGGCCAACTCAAGATCGTGGGTTGGGTAGTTCTTTTCATGAACTTTCAATTGTCTTCCACCATAAGCTACTACCCTCCCTTCTTGCATCAAGAACATCGCCTAGTCCCGTACCACAAGCATCCGTGTATACTGTGAACATCTTGCTTCCATCCGGCAAAATCAGAACTGGGGCTGTTGTAAGAGCCCTTTTTAGGCGTTGGAAAGCAATATCACGGTCCAAATCCCAAGCGAATGCTAGATTCTTCTTTGTTAGCCTTGTGAGTGGAGCTGAGATTTTCGCGAAATCCCTAATGAACTTTCGGTAAAAACCGGCTAGCCCAAGAAAGCTTCGGACTTCGGATTCATTTCTTGGTGTCTTCCAATCTTGCACTGCCACCACTTTCGCGGGGTCCACTGCTAACCCCTCTTTGGACACTATATGTCCAAGAAATCTTACTTCTTCTCTCCACAAGTGGCACTTGGAGAATTTGGCTTTTAGCTGATGTGCACGGAGAGTATCCATGATTTCCTTCAGATGCTGAGCATGTTCTTCCTCACTCTTTGAGAAGATCAAAATATCGTCTACGAAGACCACCACGAACTTATTGAGGAATTATCTGAACACCCTGCTCATTAGGTCTACGAAATAAGCGGGTGCGTTTGTCAAGCCGAAAGGCATGACAAGCAACTAGTAGAAACCGTCTGGGGTTCTGAACGTCGTCTTATCAATGCTATCTTCACCCTTAGCCGATGGAACCCAGTAGCCAGATCAAGTTGGGAGAAGTCCGACGCACCTACAAGCTGATCAAACAAATCGTCTATTCTGGGAAGCTGGTGTCTATTCTTTTTATTCAGCTTATTTAGCTCCCTATAATCCACACAAAGACGTAGTGAACCATCTACTTTGGTGGCGAACACCACTGGAGCGCCCCATTCCGAGATACTCCTCCTTATAAACCCCTTCTCGAGAAGCTCCTTAACTTGCTTACTGAGCTCCTTTCTCTCCTTTGGAGCCATGTGTCTAACAGGCAGAGCTACGGGCTTTGCATTATCAACAAGATATATGCGGAAGTCTATTTCCCGCTTCGGAGGTAAGCCTTTCACCACTTCAAAGACATCCGGATATTCCCGGACCACCCTAACCGACTGCAAATTCTCAACAGAAGCGTCAAGCGTCTCTAGATAACTAAGCATAAAAACATTCAGGGGATTACAAGAAATTTCTAGAGTGTTACCGAGCCGAGTCAAGAGTCTAACCACTCTTTTCTCACAATAATCAAGAATGGCACCATTACTGGATAACCAGTCCATGCCTAAGATCAATCTATATCCTGAGAAACCCAAAACAAAGGCACTACATCTAAATTCAACACTTTGAATAGAGATTTTCAAATCCAAGCAAACCATCGACAAATAAGTCGGGCCCCCAATTGGATTTGAAACAACCAAGGGATCTTCTACCATACTAGTGTCTAGGTGCAGAGATTCTACTAAAGCTGATGAAATAAAGGAGTGTGATGCACCAGAATCAAAGAGAGTGCGAACTGGATGATCATAGAGATAAACTAAGCTTTCTACAGAAATATTTCTACCTCGTTCCTGTGGAGGTGCCACCAACGCGTGAACCTGTTCCCCTGAGGTGGATCCGGTCCTCTGTCCCTGCCCCCGCTTCTTTGGGCAGTCCTTAGCCAAGTGTCCAGTCTCGCCGCAATTGAAACAACCACCGTTCATCTTTGCCTTCTTCTTTCTGCAGTCTTTCTCTATATGTCCAACAATGCCACAGAAATTGCACTTTCTCTTTTCACGGGATTTGTTGTTCTTCCCGCCTTTCTTGAAGTCTGTTTTCTTAGCATGTAAACCCTCTTTCTTTTCTTGAGGCACTTCCACCTTTGCCTCTTTCTTTCCTTTATCTTCCTCGTGTAGCAGCGCCATGTCCACCAAGCTTTCATAGGTCACTCCCATGGGTATATGGGTCATAGCAAGGCTATGTAGAGGCTCATTCAGACCTTTGACGAAGCGAAGGGCCTTCTTGTGTTGGGTGTTTACTAAATCCAGCCCAAATCTGGCCAGCTGATTAAACTGATTGACATACTCCTTGATCGTCATACTTCCTTGTTTAAGAGTTAGGGACTTCTCCATTTGCAGGCTTCTTTCAGCTTGGGAGAGGAATTTCATCTCAAACCTCATCCTGAAATCTTCCCAAGTTTCCACTGGCCTCTCAGCATGGGTAACTTCCCACCAATAGGAAGCTTCATCTTTAAGCAACCATACTGCTAGCTGTATCTTTTGCCTGTCGTCAACTTCGAGATAACGAATAAATCTTCAGTCTCCTTCAGCCAGTTCCTTGCTACCACAAATGATTCAGTTCCATAAAAGTCCTTTCCTCCCATAGCCTTGAAGTCTCTACACGTCTTAGCAAAAGTATTTCCACGAGGAGGAGGAGGAGGAGGAGGAGGAACCGCTACCACTGTGGGAGGAGGAATGTCTGCTGGGCCCGCACCATTGGCCCTAGCCTCTAGGTACCTTCGGAACCAGCCAGGGATCGGTACTCCTTCTGGAAGGTTAAGATCTCCAGACATGCTGGAACAAAAAGGAAAGTATTCAAGACAAAAGAATAGAGAGATAGTGCATATGGCTTTGGGGAATTATGCCTTTTAAAAACAACGCTTTTTCTTAAAAAAATGCTTCTTTAAACTTCTTTTTGAAAATAGTTTCAAAAACCTTTATCTAATCTGGTAAATCTGTGCTCTGATACCAAGTGAAACACCCCATCTCCATTAAGGTCACTCACAAAGGGAATGCCTTAACTTTGGTGGAGGTTTTTAAGTAAAAGTCACAGATAAACACAAGACAGATATATAAACACATATATATAAGCAGCGGAAAACAAACAGACTTTTTTTTTATTTCATAAATACGTGTTCATACAAAACATTTCCATAACTGTCACACAATAACTTCCAAAACATTACAACATCATTTCTGTCTTGGTTATTAAATAAAGAAGCATAAAACATGATTAAAACTGCATAAATCCCCAAAGAATGTGTCCAACAGCCATAGCCAAGGAAAGAGAGTCCAAACCGCACGTCTACTATCTTGAAGCTTGCAAAGAGTCTGACTAAGCTGGGTTGTTTCCTCCTTGTGGACCTTGGGGGGAACGGAAGAAAAGAAGACGAAAGAAAATAGGGTCAGACATAAAGCCTGGTAAGTCTAGTGACGCTTCAGTATGAGAATAAGAAAAAGGGCATGATAGATATAAACTGGAAATAGGAAAGTATCATAAACTAAGATAAAGCAGTTTGAACCGAATATGCTATCGCACCCCCACACTATATCTCTACACCTACTTGTACTGTCTCAACTGGCACCCCATGATCATGGTGAAGTGATCCGCTCTTTCTAAAGATCGGCTCCTACTCGCATAATCATCTGTGTCTTACGGCCCCCAAAGATTGTAGATACCTATGCTGGTCCCACCATGGGGTGTATCAAGTCCCATGGTGGCGGCCCGACACAATACTAGAATGCATAGGTTATACCATTGTTGTCCCCAGTGCCCTGTTTGTCTGCTCCGAAGTGTGTGCACGTCCGCACTCCGTTAGAACCCACACTGTTGCAACCCACCGCCGTCGCTTTTGACCGCATACAATCAGCCCAATAATCGTGCCCCACCTTGCCTAGTTTCAGGGTACCATGATACCTAATTGGGTTACTACTGAAATGGGTCCCCTGTTACTAGGGTTTTCTAGTCAAACATGTTAAGTGGTTAAGTGTCTGTATTTACCTAACCCTACCCACCAGTTTAATTAACATGTTGAATTGGTTAAGTGTTTTAGTTAACTTAACCCTACCATCCTGACTTGTCTGTCCTTAGCTTTTTAAAGCACCGACCACTCACATTAGACAGGTATTGTTACGGTTACTGGATGTGTTAGTCGGTTCCGGGCAGGTTTACACCGTAACTCAGTCTAACCTCGGGTCCTTATTGGGCTCAATGCTTAACCACCCACATTGGATAGGTATTGTTGTGACTACTGGACAGCCGGGCGGGTCCGGGCAGGTTTACATCACAACTCAATCCAACCTCGTGTTAAGCATACTCGTATTTTCTAAATTTACATATTTGTCTTTATTACTTATTATATGTAAATTTGCTAACAATTTAATGTTATGGCCCACTTTCCAAGTTCATCATTTTTGGTATAAGAATCTATACCATTCAAGTGCCACCAATTTTGGCATGTGACAAACATGCCAATACATATATTTTTCACCAATTTATGTCAAGTTTCCTATAATTACCAATTTATCCCAACGTTACCCCGTCTAAATATTAGGCTAACAATCTTAGCCTAATTTTTCGTCCGCATGATTTTTAACATATAATATTAGGCTAAAAACTTAGCCTAATTTAGCGTACACAAAATTGGCATAAAGAAATTCATAAACATGACATAGGTGTAAACTTGGCATTATCGACATAGTCAATATGAATATCATAGGTGTGAACTTGCAAAATAGTCAACATGAATATCATAGGTGTGAACTTGCAACGTAGACTAGATCAACATACATATATGTGAATTTGCAACATAGGCTAAATCAACTTACATACATGTGAACTTGCATTGAAATAGGGATCTAACCAAATAGGTGTCACATGAATTGGCATATGATTTAGACAACATAAGCCTAAACATGTTTAGATCTAGGCATAACATCAAACATCACTATCATATGACAAGAATATGACATGTCCATAAAGTATGTATAATTTTATCACATGTGTGTGAACTAGATCAATCCATGTTTACTACTATAACATGAAACTTGTATTAAAATGGATCTTGGCATGGATCCAATTATGAACTTGCAACTTTTGTATAGACATATGAGCATGTATATGAACTTAATCATTTAGGCATAGAGGTTTTAGCATAAAGTATATATATGAGATCTTAGCTTGGTCATAACACATACAACCCATATAATCACATAAACATATAGCTGTAGATTACAACATGAACTATACAACTTGCATGATGTTGTTGTTTTCATTCTAAATGTACAATAGGATCAACATCAACTCAACTATACCACAAACATACCAATACCATTCACAACACAATCATCTCAATACATAGATATGAATTAACATCGTCGCTATACAATAGCACAATTCCATTTCCATTTTACATCGAATCAAGTCTTAATTTTATTCACATCGGAAAAATCACTATACTTACAACAAGCGACGGTCTTGTTTTCTGATTTTTGAGTTCTGAATTTGCAATGCTTTCCTTTGGGTAGATAAACGTTGTTTGATTCTTGTTTTACTTTAGTTTTGCTCGTCTCTAAGCTTTCTCTAACTGACGGCTACTCTTAGTTTCCTCCCAGCAGCATAACGGGTCTAGTTCTATATTATTTGTGTGAATTTAGGTTGAGTGTTGAGTGGTATTTATAGAATTTCAGATTGATTTGATTCGTCAGATGATCATAGAGTGAATCCAGACCATACACACCAAGAGAAGCCAATCAGAAAGTGACAAATCAGCCCTAGTGACACAGCCAAGCTCAGAAATTCGACCAGAAACCGACCAGGCCAGCCAGAGCCAAACCAGGTCGACCCTATGGTCGACCTGGTTACCCAGGTCGACCCCCTGATCGACCTGGTGCATGGGAGGGAATTTTCCCGCCCAGCCCAGTTTGGATCTGTTTTTCAAATTTCGAACTGAATTTGAACCGTTTGAATTTTAAATTGAATTCTGAAACTTCCGGAGGTCATAACTCCTTCATACGGAGTCCGATTCACGTAAACTCGAACTCTATCTCAAGAAGAATTCCGAGACGAACGCAATGGCGTAACCCGTTTCCCTTAATTCTTTAATTTGGAATTAATTATACTTTAATTTGTTAATTTATAGTTAACAGAAAAATTCGGGGTGTTACATGATGTCCATATCGTCAAATTCGAACTTTTATGACAAGTTTACTTTTTAATTTATTATTTTTCGAAAATACCCAAGGTAATACAAAACTATTTTTAGTTGATTAACTCGGTCATATCATTGATCATTGCACTTAAGCTTTCATCATTAATGAAATTTGCGCCGTCGTCTTTGAAAAAGAATCATATAACTTCATGTTAGTGTAATCCTTTAGCATTATTTGCCTCAATATTCTTCGATCTTTGATATTCTTTAACTTTTTTTATGATCAACATATATGTGACGAACAACCAATGACTAGAGCATCCATATCTCTAACAAACTTATTCAATACTTTTTTGCTTTTCTAAAAGTGGCTCATTTTTTCCAGTCTCGTTTTTCTTAAGTTTGTAGTTGATTTACCTTTTAAACCACTATAACCACCTTTGCTAGAGTTATATACATGTCCAGACCACATCCTTTACCTCGACATCTTTCGAAGTCGGATATTAACATTAACTTCTAGTAATGCAGCAGAATTAGTTAGTATTGAGGAGTGATTTCTAATAAGTGATTCATTATTTTATAATCAATTAATAAAATAATTATAAGCTCAGATTATTTTGTAAAATGATGTTCTCGATATTGCTGCTATAGGAGTATACTCGAGGCATAAAATATTGAAAAGATTTTTTCAAATATTTGTGCATCATCCATCATTTCTCAACTTAATTCAAGTTCGGAAGCGGTTCTGAACATAGTGGAATTGTACTCCCTCACAGATTTGAAATTTTGAAATCATAGGTTCAACTATTATTGCCTTAATGTTCAGAAGTATGATCAACTTTTAGTGATCGTAACACTCCTTTAGGAAGTTCCATAAGTAGGGAGTGTCTTTTCAGTTAAACGTTTTATTTTTAAATCACCGTGAAAATAAAGTCTTAAAAATATCAGAGAGTATTCTTTTGTCTACTCAAACTTACTATTACCATTTTTAATAGTACTTTCTAAGCAATCAGATTGCTAGTGGATCTCAATATTAGATATCCTTGATACATGGTTGGTCTCTAGATATGTCTAGAGCTTTAAATTCAAATCAAATATATTTACCATGTTGACTTAATTTACTATCAAAAGGGGGGAGGGAGAAATATTGTGAAAAATGTAAATGATTTTAGAAAGTGAATCCGAGGACATTACTAGTTTTATAACCAATAAAATTAATCCAGTTTCAGATAAATCGGAAAACTATTATTCACAAGCATGTAAAAAGTAGACAAATATAAAAAAAATGATGTTGATACATCTGAAACCATAACAAAATGAAATAAATAAACATAATGGATGTGGTGATTAGGAAAGGATCTGAACGTATAACTATATAATATGTGAATAATTACAAATTTAGTTTAGTATGATCTTGTACAAATAATTCAAGTCACTATAATAATAATAAATTAATAAAGTTCCGAGACAATGATGGGTCCTTATAAAAACCAACAGATCAACCATAGATGAATAAACTTAAATGATATTTGCTTTATACAACAATTCGATATAAATACGATGACTAAAATGTTACAACTCAACCGACCAGATACTTATATTACTTTTAAGTTAATCACTATTTAAACGATAAAAAGAGTGAATTAACATTAACTAGGACCAACAAATTTGTAATTCTAACATATAAGAGGGATGATAAACAATCTGGATACATTCTAAATTGAATTATAGTCCACTCGAATTGACAATTAGAAGAAAGGAGAAAAAATAAAACAAAAAACATTCACTAAAAGTGGCCAACTTTCAGACCTCGGTATAAGATATAACTATGGGGAGAATTAAAATTGAAGTAGTACATGACTGCAGCTGAGAGATAAAATAGTACATGACATGTTTGTTAGTGGGAAATGACAAATTTTAAGTACAAACATATTATAATAACTTTGTTTATCACCATATGCTACTATATGAGGGGTCTGAATGTACTATATATATATATATATATATATATATATATATATATATATATATACATATACATACATATATAACGGGTTCTTTCTGTTGACAAATTAAGAGGAATTTCTTGTAAAGGACAAAGTTACCAATTTTTTTAGCCAAAAGTTTACAAAGTTTTGAAACTAGTGAAAAGGACAAAACTTAGGCAAAAGTGGAATTCAGGGGGCCTACTCCCATTTTCACTTTTACCCTAACTCTTGTCCTTCTCCCTAATTTTAAAACTTATCATACTTTTGGCTAAATTTTTTGCTAACTTTGTCCTTCTCCTTATTTTCCACACAAATTAAATAGTAGGAGAATAATTAATAGTTGGTTACTATGTATTGATAAGGAATAGTCAGAAGATAATTGATAGTTGATTAATAGGTAACGATAATTGCCTAAGAATTGGAATAGTCTGAATTTGAATGAAGTTTGAAAACAAAAATCAATATATGAAAAAAGGTTAGGCCATTTCTCCCTAATGGCGACTTACTAATCGCTTTGTATTTCCCTCTGTCCTTCCTCTTCCATCATTGCGTCTCTTTTATCTCTTTTCATCCTCACTGCGCATGCGTCTTACCATCTCACATTCCTTTAGAAAGATTTTGCTTCTGTGGTGATTTGGCCCTTTTTTTACCCAAACCCTAATATCCACTAGATCTGGTTTTTACTTCCCGCCTTTCGCATCATTATTGCATGCTTTTCATCCATTCCCTTCTTCATTTGAACGCATGGTGGACTTTCTACTTCCTTTGACTTAATCTGACAGTGGGTAGAGTCAACTCGCGACCTCTACTCTCTTCTCTATGTTGTTCTAGATTTGGACAACTTAAAGGCAAACACTTGAGTATCGATCGCCCTGGCGACGTGCTGGTGCGTCTTCTATTACGATTTTTATTTTTAGATCAGTTTGGTCGGTTTGGCTATTTCCTGTTTGTTGGTTTTTGTTGGAGTTAGTGTATGTGAGAGTATTCTACCTATGTTGTGGCTTTTGCTGGGTAATGGTTGATGTAGTGAATCTTTCGGTCGCGGCTGTTCTGTTCTAGTAGAGTTGGTGGGTTTCACTTAGGGTTTGGGTATGGAAGTACATGATTGGCAAGTGTTGCTGACTTCTAGCGTGAGATCTTTATATTGGTGATCAACATGCATTGCTCCAGCAGAAGCAAGCCTTGGTTTGCTACCTTTTAGAGCTTAGTGGAGGTGAGGTTAGGAGGAGATTGTGATGACTTCTAGTTTTAGTGTTGGGTGTGCCAAGTAATTATTCCAACTGATTGGTGAGCTTGCAGGTGATGCACGTGGGGGATTGTGACCGCTGTCTTTTAGCTGCAGTGCTGGTGTTTGGTGCTGCTTCAGTCATTATGGTGGTGTTGATTTGCTTTTGTGTTGTTCCCTCAGGTAGTGTTATGATAGCTAAGGCTACTAGATCTGTGTGATTGTTGTATAATTAGGATTGTTTTATAAGCTTGTGGTAATAATTTGTTGTGTTGTGTCTGTATTTACTAATGTATGTGTGACTGCCACGACAACTTGTTATGTTAGCGAATAATTTCAGCTTTTCTACCTAGATTCTCACCCTGCGTGGTGACTTCTCTCTTGTCTAGGAATGTATGTAGCAGATAGTCAATCTGACTATCTCTTGTATTATTTTGCACTCATTTTTTGTTAATGAGCAAGTGCTATGGATCACTTAAAAAACTGGTTGGCCTTACCAAAAAAATGATATTTGTAGATTTTTTGACAATAAGATTCTTTTTTAATATAAAACAAGAGGACATTATGCTGATAACATGTTATGAAATAAACTGAACCCATTAAAGAGAAAACATTTTTTATTCATTTAGATTAATGATACAGTACAGATGAACTCTCTATTTATATACTCCATATGAAATTGTGATTATAATAATATCCTTTACCCTTTAGCATATTCACTTTTGTTACTAATATATATTACAACAATCTAACTATTTATCATTTTTGCCTTGTAATTAAAATATTCATGCAATATCCATGCAGTTAATGCCTCGTTATTACCCCCATCATATCCCCGCTATATTGTGCAGCAGTTTTCAACTGCTATGCTATTTCTAAATAGCCTCTGAAATAATGTTTCTGCTTTAAGCTCCACTATATTCTTGATATATCCCATTATTTCAGCTATATCTTCTATGAAAGAAATGAATTCAAAAATGACATTTATACATTATAAAATTTGTAAAATTAGTTTTCTTAATATATTTTTTAACATATGTTTTTCAGAATATAAAATAGTATAATATTTTGTTGAATTTAATCAAGCTAAATGAAAGTTATATTTATTTACATATATTTAGCAAAGCTAAGCCGGTTTTCGTCGTGGCAGCAACCACTTTCATTATAACAAATAATGAATACTAGTTAAAACTGGAGACAAACAAGTGTCTAACTACTACACTAGCTGGTTTGAAGTGTCCAACCCACCGTACAATCAAAACAGGAGTGAAGAAAAGAGCTTCAACTACTAGAAAACTAAGCGCTGATCTCCTGAGACTGTAGAAGGAGTAGAAGATGAAGAGGAGTAGCTGCGGAAAGAAGAAGATCAAGGACCTGAATCATGCAGCAACGTGGCAAAGAGAGCAGAGAGACTAGGCAAATAAGCAATATGATTTGTATCATATAAGAACTTCCAATCCCAGGACTCATCATCCAAAATAGACTTATTAATATCCCCTTAGACATCATCGATATATAACATCAAATCAGTCTCGTCATCATAGTAATTCAATCACCTAACATCACAAGGACCCTCATCATCTCCATCACTAACAAACGTGTAAAAAAACCTTTTGGAAGGGATCATATATCATATCTGAACCAAGATAAGGCCAAGCTTTCTCATGAAAATTTCACTCAACTACATTACCAGCAACCTTATCGGAACTCACAGGCGATAAAGGAGTTGCAATACTATCATCTTCAATCACTTTGGTTTTAAGAACCCAAGTACTAGGAGGAGGATTCATAAGGGGTTTAGATTGGGTAGCACCGTCGACATGATGTTTGCACCTTTCAGACGTATGACTAAAAGAATGGCAATTAGTGCATATGTCAGGTTGCCATGAGTACTAAACATCGACAAACATATCATATCCATCAATTGAAACCTTAAGCTTGGTTGGTAACAAATTGCTTGGATTATCTCAATCAAGGCTTGTGCAAATACAAGATTTTTCCTAGCTTTCGTATTGGCGTCAAAACATTTAAATTTTCCTATTCTACTTGCTAACAGTCCATACCTGGAAGCGTCTGAAGCACGTAAGGGATCCTCGTGAAAATAGTCCAAAACGGAATAGATTGCACCCTCTCCCTAGCACTCTAAATAGAGGGACACCAAGAAGTAATGATAAACGGTTTTCCTCCAATAATTGCCGGACCAGATTCTAAAACTTTCCTTCTCTCCCATGCACTAGAAAATTTGAAGTAAAACATACCGTTCACGAAATTAACATGTAGACCTCCCCTCAATTTCCATGCACTACGACGATGTTCACTAATATCATAATACGATACATTCGAGTCTAAAAAGAAGCCCACAAGATGGTCCTTCCAATAATAAATCCCTTCTTGAGCTATCTCGGACGGTGGAATCGGATTATCTGAGGAGGCCATGAACTCACGTGGTATGTAAGCACCAGCACAATGAGGCAGTGATGTAAAAATAAGGAGTATTTATGAGTAGGTGTAACACCCCACGTCCGTTAATGTCACTCACTAAGGGAATGCATTAAGTTTCGTGAAGCGTTATAGGTAAACAGACACAAAATAATTACAAGACAGATATAAATAAGATAGCAGAGGAAATTTTAAATTTTTATTTCAAACATAAATTATAATGTCGTGGTCCATAATACCATAAGTCACAAAAACCATTACAATAAAACAACTTATGTCTTGCATCATTAGAGTACATAAGAACTTAAAAAACATAATTCCCCAATTAAAAGAGTTAAGTCGTAGTAAAGACTAGAAGTTGAGCCATACTTCAGAAGTAGCTCCTAGCAAGATGATATCTGAGTCCTGACTAAGCCTGAATGTTTCCTCCCTGAGAACCAAGTGGGGAACGGAAGAAAGAAGGAGAAACAAAAGGGTCAGACATAAAGTCTGGCGAGTCTAGTTACTTTTAGTCAGTAAATAAATAAAAGTAACATGATAGGCATATAAAGTGGATAAAAGAGAGATCACTACATGAATGGCAGGTGTGACAAGATAAGAAAGATAAGGTGCATGTGTCTCACTAATGATTACTCTGCATTATTACTAGTATAACTAAAATGAGATGATCCCTCCCACTATAAGTTGGTAGACTTACGGTATACGTCCGAGTGTACCCTAACCACTGTCCTAATCGATCGGCCCCCTACCCCGTAGATATCCTGTGTTGGCCCCACAGTAGGAGGTATCACTTCCTAAAGTGGCAACCATTAAGGACAGTGGTTAGGTTCAACGTTAGTGGCTGCTGGATATGCCGGTCGGGTCCGGGCAGACTTCCGCCACTAATGCAACCTAACCTCGTGTCATAAATGCAATTACAATTCCTAATTGTAATTACTAAATATTCCATTTTTATCCAAATCTACCTATGTCATTATAGGTGATTATTTCTATGTTTCCCCATTTGAATTAAATGTCCAATATGTATAAATATTACATAAATTATGCCAGTTATAAATCCTTTTTCTCTATTTCCTAACTAACGTATTCACACGTATTTTGGCGACATCTAGGCTATAAAGCAGCCTAGTCATAACAATGAAAAGGGAATATGACAAAGGTGATAGTTTCAACATATCTTAGCATAAACTAGCATGATAACAAGGTGAATGGATATGTAATTAACATCATCATAAGGTGGACATAAAACTGATAACTTGTGGCAATTACTACGACGTCAAAGCAAACATAATGAGATCTAAATTAACCATTTTAGGTGTCCAACTATTTAGATCTAGCATAACTAGGGTGACATAGTAACATGTTTAGATCTAAAGATGACTTCACATGTCAAGTTTACAACACATCTAGATTGATCACAATATAACAGGTGAAAAAGGGGATTTACATAAAGAACTAGATCTAGCCAATGTTACAACTGTCCACTTTAATAGATGTACATCCACCACAATATAGTTACAAGTCAAGATCCTTATAGGCAACATAATAGAATAACCACAGTTGTATTAGATCTAGGGAAACAGATCTATCATGACATAGTATAGGATATAACACTTGCACAGAATCATACTTTACAACATATCCAATTTACTGTCTTTCACAATTTACTTTTATTTATCAAAACCTAAAAGCAATCTAGAAACTCATAGCGTTAGGTTTAGAGAATTGAGAAAGAACGGATCTTGAATTCTGAATTTGATTTGCAAAGTATGTTGTTGTAGAAAACGGTCCTGTCTCAGTTCGTATCCCGGCAGCACATGGCTCCCATAATTTCCAATGAAGAAAAAAAAGAGAACAGGACACATATATATAGCTGCCAGACCCCCTGAAACCGAGTGCCACGTCAACCCTAGGGGTGTTGACACCCCTGTGGGCGGGTCAACCCATAGGTCGACACCCCTTAACGGGGGTCAACCCCTAGGTCGACACCCCTCGAAGAGGGTCGACCGCCTAGAGCGGGAATTTTGCCGCTCTGACGAATTTTTCGAATTTAAATCATTCTGGATAAAATTATGACTCATGCGTGTGTGTGTGTGTGTGTGTATATATATATATATATAATTTTTCTACGCATATACAAACTTAAAACCCTCATAACTTCCTCATACGGTGTCCATTTTACGCAAACCAAGTGTCTATCTTGACCAGAATTTCGAGACAAACGCAATGGTGCAGTCCATTTCCTTTAATTCTATATATTAAATTAATTATTATTTAATTTATCCTCTTTTAGTGTCGATACAAATTCGGGGTGTTACAGCAGGCAATGTAGTTTTTGGCAATTTGGTAAGGGACACAATAGGTATCAGAGTGACATTGTCACAAACAAGAGGAGGGAATGGTAAACCTGAGGTGAAGATTGGTTTTATAGGGTGATTGGATGAAACATCATCTTCACCATACACATGTACATTATCCACCGACGCTTTGTTTAAAACATCCTGGCCAACACCACATGAAACTGCCCCCAACAACCACATTCTCAGATTGAGAGTTAGATATTATACTTGAGAGACTCGACTCTTTGGCAAGCGGTATGATAGGAGTTATGACATTGTTGGTCCAGCGTTGAGCAATCAGAGTATACTAGAAGGCCAGTAACATGTGATTCAACCAACTTAGACATGCCTGACATAGGCGCACCAATATCGGGCGAAACATCGGCGAGAGACTACAACACTGGCACAGATAGAACATCGCTGGCATAGGCATACTGGCGTCCAGATCTAATAGCACTAGTTGAGAAGTGCGGCTTCAATTTATGGTTCCTTGGCATCAAGATCGAGGGGCGGAGTGAAAGAAGGAACTAGCGATCTGATGGGAGGAAACGACGATGTTAAGGCGAAGAGAAGGTGAAAGAAAAGATTTGGATGATGAGGGAGATCCGCTGGAAAGTTGCGACCATTAGAGGAAACCTTTAAAAGTCTATTTCGTTTTTTATTTACATATATTTGCTTATGCTTTTATTTAAAATTAAGTATGTACAAACTATAATTAAGTTAAAATTTTAATTTTCCATTTATTTATCATTTATATATTTATAAAAGGATTAAATATCAGTTTTATATGCTACTGTAGGCTCATCCGCTATATCCTGTTATTTTCTCATTTTATTCCCGCTAAAAATTTTTCACCTCCCCTGCATTAGATCCGCTAAGCATTTTAACTGCACAGTGCAATATTTTTATTTTCGAATTCAATACAGAACTAGTGTTCCTACTAATGTTACTATTTTATTCTTTTCAAAATATAGATCCTTATTAGCCCCAAGCCCCACATAGGATAACAACAATGCACGCATTTGATTCACCATGCATATTTCCTTCCAGTAGAAAGTCTTGTGCAACTAAAGCGTTCAACGAGTCTAATGCGGTGGAGGTGCAAAAAGTTTTAGCTGAGATAAAACGAGGAAATAGTAGGATATAGCGGATGACTCTAAAATAACATATAAAAATGGTACTTTATGCTTTGCAAATATATAAATGATAAATACTTGAAAATTAACATTCAATTTAATTTTAATTATTACATTCTTAATTTTAAGTAAAACCATGTCCAAATATATGTAAATAAATGTAAACTTTTATTTAGCTTAACTAAATATAATAGAATATCATAGTATTTTTCATTTTGAAAATTATATGTTAAAGACTTCAATTATAAAATTAATTTTATAATTTTTATAATGTTAAATGTCTTTTTTTTAATTCATTTCTTTTTTATAACCTATAGCGAGAATAACAGAATATAGCTGAAATTAGGGGTGAGCGTGGTTCGATCTGGCTCGGTTAGGAGCCCAAACCGCTTCCGCACCGCATCAAGCGGTTGATCAAAAATACAAACCATTATACTAATCGTTCAAACGGTTGGGCTTTGGTGTAATACGGTTCGGTTTTAGTTCGGTCCAGCTTGAACCCGTATTAAATATGAAATAATTGAATTACTTCCAACAGCAATCAATCTACGAATGTATGACGTTGTGTCACCTGAAGGTTAAAACATATAATGTTATCCTAAATTAAAAGATTAGTTTCTAACAATATGAATACTTCAATTTCACAATTAATAAGTGAAATTGTTTTAATATAACCAAACATCAACATTAACCAATGTATAAGCATTAAGTAAGATAATTCAAATAAGATTATAATTATCATTATCCAAAAAAATGATATGGAAACTAATATACTCAAACTATAATTTTTTTCCTTTGTGATAACGATCATTATAAATATAACTACAACATAAGCTGAAAGTAGAATATATATCATTAAAATAAAAAGTTAGATAGGATTTTGTTAAATTTTTATCATAACATTACCGGTGTAGGTATACGGTCTGGTCCGGTCCGGTTTAGTACGGTTTGGTCAACAATTCAAACTGCAACCAAACTGTATCGTTGCGAGTCGGTTCGGTTCAGACTGTATGATTTAGAGAGAGAAACCAGTCTGGTTTTCTGCACCGTTTTTACGGTTCGATCTAGGCGGTTTTTGCATTGTTGTGCGGTTTATGCTTACCCTAGCTGAGATAATAGGATATATCAAGAATATAATGAGGTTATGCCCACCCTCATAGAGGTAGAAATCCACTACAAGATATAACAGGGCATTTAACTGCGTAGGCAACAACTCACGACTACTAAATATCCAAAGAGTTCAATAATAGGCAAAATATGTCTAATGTATAAGGAGGTATATCTTTCTTCTTGGCTGTAGATTTAAAGCGTTTAACAGATTCAATGTGGCGGAGATGCAAAAAGTTGTATCGGGAATAAAGCAACAAAATAGCAAGATATAGCTGATGACTCTAAAGTAGCAAATACAACTCGTAGTTCACAATTTTTACAAATATATAAACGATGATTATATGAAAAACTAACGCTCATTTTAATTATAATTATTACATTCTTAAATTAAAAGTATGTTCAAATGTATGTAAATAAACGTAAACTTTTATTTTACTTCGTTAAATTTAACAAAATATTAAAGTATTTTTATTTCTAAAAATATGTGTTAAAAAATTAACGAAAGGATAATTTCATAATTTTTACAAAGTATAAATATCAATTTTCAATTCATTTCTTTTATAGAAAATATAGCGAAAATAGCGGAATATAACGGGAATGACAGTATATATTGAAAATAGTGAAATTCAGCTGGTTTCAAGCAAAAAGACTATTTTAGAGGCTATATACGAAAATCAGAGCAGTTGAAATCTACTACATGATATAGCGAGATTATAGCAGAGTAATACGGGGTAATAACTGCATAGCTTTTTAGCGATGGTGTGCTAAAAGCCCTTTATGGATTTGCTCTCCGATACACTTGCATCAACGAAGACAACAATTATTCGATAGTGCGACACAAAAGTTGGGTATGCCAAATTAGGTTAGACCAAATGTTTTATTCCATCCACATACGTTTATGTTGAATGTAGCTCAATCTGTGTCGTTCTCATACAAGGTTAGGCCAAGGTGAATTAGAGTGAGTTTAATTTCAAATTTCTATTTAAAAAATTGATATTATGTTAAACAAATAGAAATAATTCATTATAACATTTGATTCAAAAATTAGAAATAATTCACCACGATATCAACACCTACTTGACTTCTTTGTACATTTCATTATTTTACCAAATGCACTCAAAACCTATTTATTTCTCTTCTGCCCTGTATTCTCCAATTATGCCCTTCTTCTCATCTTCCTTCTCGTTACTTAGGCCAATATACTTCTTTTGCTGTAAAAATTCATTTCAATTCAGTAGCATTTATATAGGAAAGAAATTATGAAATTTTAACTTACATTTTGATACCTATACCAATCATATAACTAGAATCTTTTTTTGGGCATATCCGACCAGTTTTTATAGTGATCTGTAACACTTTATTATAACAAATAATAAATAAACTATTACAGGAGTAGACTAACTGTCTAGCTACTAGTTCGGTTTTTAAGGTGGACCGTCCACCACATAGGTTTTTAAGGTGGACTGTCCACTGTCTACTTTCCTAGCTTACAGAACTAGAGCTAATCCCTATGACTAGACTACAGTTTCCTACCCACACAGGGGTTACAGTTAAAACATACATAGCTAGTAGACAAAACAAGGTTCTGTAACAAGCTACATTGCATAAACCAAAAGGCAGTAACTACCTATCTACGCAGTCATGCCAAGACACAACAAAAGACAAACATTGCATAAGATCTCCCATCCGGCTCAAAGTTTCCAGAATATACCAACCACATCACCGAAGGGTAAATCAACAAAACAAGCTTGCCAACCATAACCCACAGCAACCTGACTAAGAAAACTAGAAAACCGTGCTTCCATAACACAACCAATATGCAATCTCCTACTCCAATTCACCTCAGGGAAAGTAAAACCCACCCCCATTCACTACCCAATACCTAAGCTATTACAGCTTTAACTCAATACCTATAAGACGTCAACCATCATACTCCATTAGTCTATAAGTCTATCATCATGTTTAGTACCAACAAATATCAGCAGCATCATAACTGTAGTGTCGTGCGAACCCACCAATGGCTCGCCAGGTTCGAGTCATAGATCTACCTTCCCAAAACTACCTGATTGATGTAGGGTTGTGGACCAAAACAAATACAAAAACGATGTCTAGCAATGTCGCGAAACTAGCACAAGAAGATTGACATCAAGATGCACATTGGAAACTCCACGCAAGCATCGAAACTGCTACAACGTAACAAGACGAAACTACACCTAGACATATTCAAACATCTCAAAATTAACTATACCAATAAGACACCAACTTACACCAATCGACCACAACCCTACTGACATGAGCCAGACTATCACAGGACAAAAATCCACCCAGCAATGAATGTGAATAGAGTTGTCGGGAAACCTTGTGAAGCGATGTATAGGTGTAATGCAGTTGGGAGGTCGCGTAGTACAGGCTGGCACATCAACTTCAAGACCGAAGAAAAAGTCTCGGCGAGCCTCCCTGCTAATTAAAATAGGAAAACCGTAGAAGCCGGATACTGGGGAGTATTGCGTGAGATAGATCTGAACTTAGGAGGATTATTGGAGTAAAGAGGGTTTAGATCCGCGATAGATCTGAAATTTAAATTTTGGTTCCAGCTACGATGGCAAAAGCAAGGCGGATCGGTAGAGAAGAAGAGATCTTATGGGTAGAATTGAAGAAAGTGAAAAAGATGGAGATGGAGGCTGATAGGAAGGGAGAAATGCAGAGAAGGGTAGAAAGGGGCAGAGCCCTATCGCCATTAACGGCTAGAACCAAAGAAAAAGAAATATAATTAGAATTTTCTATCATACACAAAGGTTGGATAGTCTAGAAATCACTACAAGTTAGTGTACAATTTGTGAATCAACCAGTGGAGGAGTTTGAGAATTATCTTATCTAACATCACAAAGAGCCAAATGGATAGCCTATAGAAAAATGAAGTAGAAGAAATGGTACTCATCCGTTGATTTATCGAGTGATAATCCATATCTTATGATAAATAAAGATTGAAAAGGTTAAAATTGACATTTTTATTTGTTGTTTTTATCTAAGGTGTCAAAGGAGATAACTAGAATACCATTAAAATTAGCCTTACATATTTTATTAGAGCTTTATCACTCAAACAATGTGTTAATGGCCAATGAAAGCAAAAGCAAATAGAATGCTAAAGAGTTAGTAAATCAATCACCAGTTCTTTCCTTTATGCAAAGGACCACTATTTCAACTACCAGCGAGAAGTCGTACAATGCGCTAGATTCAGAATATTGAGGTCATGAGTTCTTTGTATTCAAAACACCAAAATGAGTGTTCTACCTAAATAAAACATGAATGCTATGGTCACCCATCCAAAACAAATACTTATTTTATTTGCTCTTCCGATTGATCAAAACAAATACTCGTCTTACTTGCAAAATCAAATACTCATTTTTCTTGCTTTTATGATTGACTATTGAATTGTGATAGGCCCCACTAACAAACCAAGAACTAATATAAAAAAACTAAATTTACAACATCTCGAACAACAAATCGGCAAGCATGAACAACAATTGCTTTTGATTGACCGCACACAAATACCACTCTTATTCCACCTAAAAAAAAAGGAGATATTTCTTTAAATGGATGATGAATCACATTAAATAAGGGTTGAACTAAATCAAAATCTACCCTCATTCATACATATTACAAGTTAGAAATTTGAATTCATGCCATATAGGTTGGACCGGACTGGCTTTCCATGGATTGCATGGGAATTGGGGATTGAATAAGGTTTAATAACTGGACAGTTTGGCTCAGGCCGTGCAGTCAAAGCGCTCAGCGGATTCAGTGCGGCGGAGGTGCAAAAAGATGCAGTGGGGATAAAGCGAGGAAATAGCGGGATATAGCGGATGAGTTTAAAATATTATACAAAACTCATATATAATGCTTTTACAAATATATAAATGATAGACAAAGGGAAAATTAACATTCAACTTAATTATAATTAGCACATTCTTAATTTTAAATAAAAGTATATATAAATAAATGTAAACTTTTATTTAGCTTGGTTAAATTTTATAGAATATTATAGTATTTCTATTCTAAAAAAATATATGTTAAAAAATTATCCTAAAAACTAATTTTATAACGTATAAATGTCGTTTTTAAATTTATTTCCTTTATAGAAGTTATAGCTGAAATAATGAGATATATCGGAATATAGCGGGGCTAAAAGCAGAAAGGCTATTTAAGAGGCAATTTGAAAATAGCGTAGTGGTAGAAATCCGCTACACGATATAGCGGGGATATGACCGGGTAATAGCAGGGCATTAACTGCATAAGGCTCAAGTTCAGTTTAAGCTTCAAAATACAAAAAAACTCCATGTTTTAAAACTTTATATTTAGATTCCTGTTTTTCAAAGAAAAAAAAAACAACTTAAAAATTTACTAAACTTCAAAATTTAATTCAACACGTAATCGCCTTCATATTCATGCAAGAAAGCTACAAAAATATTATGTAGCCGCAAATCAATTTTTTGAAAAATTATAGAAATCGCAGCAATTATACCAAAATATTGCGGTCTTTAATGCAGTTTTTGTTGTTTTGCTTCAAGTTAAAACCTATAGCTATTTAAACATCAAAGTATTGTAGAAAAATCATCAAAAAAGTGATTAAATTTGAATATAAACGGAAATTAATTTATTTCCAGTAAAGCTGTAGAAAAAAGAAGCAATTATTTGCAAAAATTGTAGACATGGCAGCAATTTTTTCATATACTAACACATATGCAATACACTGTAAAATAGTTGTAGACATGTCTGCAACTATTTAGAATAAGTACAGTCATTGTTGCATTTATTCTTGCCTTCTTCAATACATGCGATGCACTATACGAATAATATTTGTACTTATTCACAAAAAAAAAAAAAAAAAAAAAAAAAATCTGCAATTTTTCTCTCAAATCCTTCCGTTAATACTTACAATTGTTTGATTTTTTTTATGCTGTTCAAAAAAACACAAAACTAGGTTGCTACAGTAAAACTGAAACCCGATTTCAATTGAAATTTCGGGAGGAAGCCACTTTATATTAAGTTTCATTTTAGCAATGTCTCCCTAATTTCCACTTAATAATTAATACATGCATGCTCTATTAATTGTTAGAAACAAAAATCTAACCTAGTTTAGTCAATGCAAGTCATAAACATCATTACCACCAATTTATTTCGGTAGTTATTGAAAAAGACATTGTCATTGACACCCAAGTATTAAATGGATGTTAAATCTTAAAAACACTTCAATCATAAAAAGAATATAAGGAGAGTCACATACTTAATTTTTTATGTTTCCTTTTTACCCTGATAATAACATCAGCTACCATCCCAGATATCAATCAATTTCAAACGTAAATCCCTAAATTATTTGCACAAAAAAAAAAAAAAGGATCGTTTGGGGAGAAATAATGGTGCGAACGAAAAACGTGGAACGCTTCTCGTCAAAACCTAAGATAGTGGAGAAGTTGTTGACAAGGTATGTGTGTATAAATGCCCTAGAAACGATGAAGGTTAGGGTTTTTGTTATGTCAGTCTCGAAAGCCGAACGTCGTAGTGTTAAATTTTGTTCGGTGGAAGATGATCATTTTTTTTCGATTTGTCATCGCCGAAATAGGTTAATTACTGTATAACGACATGAACGACGTAGATCTGCCGTATTATATATTTTTGTTCGACATTGTTCATCGTTTTTGAAATTTGTATTTGTTGACGGGTTGCCGAAGTGGAGAAAATGAGGTGTATCACCAAATTCGACAGTGGGATACCGTATAAAAAAATTGTTCGAAATATGTCATCAATTTGTTAACGGAGTACTCTCTGCATTGATACTCCCCTTAACATTTATTTTAAAAAAAAAATAAGTCCCCTTAACAATACTAATTCCCATTGAAAATCATAGTAAAGAAATTTTGTTGGGGATTGTTATTGACACTCCAAGTATTGTTAAAAGAGGGTCAACTTTTTAAAAATAACGAATTTGTTAAGGGGAGTACCAATGCAGAGAGCACGCCTTAACAAATAAATTTTATTTTACCAAATTAGTCTTCTTCCCAATAATCTCTTTTTTAGTTATTAATTAGAAAAAAATTATACGGTATATTAGTCGAACTGTATCAGATTTTTACACCAAATTATCAATAATTTCATTTGTCGATATGCATCGAATTTGAAGAAAATATATCATTCATAAGAAATTAATATACATATATCGAGCAGTTTTTTTTTATATACATTATCCCACCGTCGAATTTGTCTATACATCCCATTTTCTCCACTTTGACAACCCAACAACGAATACAAATTTCAAAAACGATGAACAATGTCGAACAAAAATATATAATATGGAAGACCTACGTCGTTCATGTCGTTATGCAGTAATTCACCTATTTCGGCAATGACAAATCGAAAAGGAAAAAAAACAACCATCTTCAACCGAATAAAATTTGAAAGCGTTTGGCTCTCGAGACTGACATAATAAAAACCCTAACATTTATCGTTTGCAAGGCATTATACAATCGATTTCACATACCTTGTCAATAGCTTCTCCACTATCTTAACATCTTAAGAGAAGCGTTTAACGTTCATCGTTTGCACCATTATCTCCCTCAAACAATCGTTTTTTTTTTTCTTTTGCAAATAATTTAAAGAATTAGTTTTTTTTTTTTTTTTTTAGATTATTTGAGATTTGAGATGGTAAGGATAAAAAAAAAAGATGAAAATTTAAGTACGTGATCCCTTATAACATTTTTTTTATGACTGAAGTGTTTTTACAAATTTGACATCCCCTTAACAATACTTGGAATGTCAATAACAACACCCATTTTGTTTTATTTCGGTGTTTCTTTTTAGTTATTTCGACCAAAACACCCTACAACATAACGTACAACATAAAGACACTGTGTAATTAATAAAAACAGAAAGGGAAAACAAAAAAAAGAAAAAGAAAAATTCTAAAAACACTGTAATTTGTGCGGGTAAAAGTTTCAAATAATGTGTTGTTTTTGAATGCCAAAGATCCTACGTAAACTTGAACGATGTATATGCCTCAGTGTATAGGATGGATGAGCAACTTTAAGTGCCAAGGCGGTTATGATGCAGCGTTGCTCTCATTGCAATGGCCAACTCCGTTAGCCGACTTGTGAGGACCAATGGTCGAAGGAATTGTTACATATGATACGGTACATCTCCAAAGAATGTATTAGATTTCACCTTCTGACCGAAAGTGATGATTCCAAAAATGAAAGACGGTTCTTTGTTAGCTTCAATTTTTCTTCTGCTTCTGTTGCCTTTTCTCTAACTCCACGAACCACAGCTTCAGGTGCCTTCTCTATAAACTGCAGCATAATTGATAACGACGCAATCAGTACTTACTAACATCAATGCTCAAGAAATAATGGACTCCAATAACGTGTCAAGATAAGGGGGAGAAATGCTTTATAGAAGTTGCTTCCAAATTACTTGTCCTCTTTTAGTTTGAGTTAAAACATAAAAAGGAAAATTCAAGAATCTATACGTTGGGAGAATTGAGGCGAGCAACGAGAGCATCATATTCTGTTTGCATTTTAGAAATTTTCTTCGAAAGACGCTGAATTTCTGCAGATACATCTACTAGGTCAGAAAGAGGAAGATAAGCTTCCAAACCTTCACCAGCTACAAGATGGACTGATTGCTTTGCGTAATCTGTGCAATCGAAAGCAAATGTTCAAAATGCAAGCGCTAAGCAATGAGCAGATGAACTTTGCAGATTATGATAATTACCAGGAGGAGTTTCAGTGAAATAAACATTTTGTAGATCTAATCTTGATAAAAGAGCTAGCACTTGCCTTTCGCCCTAAAATGAACGACAATAGAAAATTATTACTGACTTGTGTATGGTAAAATCCCGATATTTGAAATAGGGGAGTTCCGGTAGTAAATGCTAGCAAAATGACATGCACTAGATTTGCTGAAGGGATACTTTCACATGACAATTTTCATTCAATTATAAATATATAACAATTGTAGTTACTAGTTAGCATATTAATCGTAAAGAAATTTGATTTGCTCCTACTGCTATGAAATTAGGTATTTTAAATCTTACAGGTACTGTATTGGTTATTTATTTATTAATTTTTCAAACAGATTACTGATAAGTGTTCCTTTTCCTATGGAAATGGTGATATAATCCAAAGATCCCATTTCGTAGTTACAAAAGTTGAAAAACATTCTCTTCGTTCTCTAATTAGCCAGTTAAGATCCTATCATATTGTAGCGCATCCATCAGTCAACCTAATCTAATCATTCACCACCCATAGACTTCAAAAAAATGTTAGGAAGAATTCCAAAATGATAATGCTTTTTGACAATATTAAATCCTATACAACACATACACTTTCATTTCAACATCCACATCAACATGACGTATCACGTAGGGAAATTCACAAACTTTGTGAAATTAAGGATGGTTGAAGGACAATATTGTCATTCCAGCTCAATACAGCTGAAAGGTTTTTTGAAATTAATAGTACCGTTCGGAGATAGAGGTGTAAAATATGTTAATTAGGTGTGGCGAATACTAACGTGTTGCCACGTATTTAGTATCTAGAGACCTAACAAAATGTAATCAGAATCAGTCCAAGGAGAGCACAGATTATATGAATCGGTGTTTTGTTCCCACAATAATAACAGTTATAACTTATCACTTCTACAGCCACAATAAAATAGCGGGATTTCAATAAAAATGGCTGTAAAATTTTCAAGAAAGGCTTACAGATATGTAGTCAAGAACATCTATGCTAGCAACTATAGATGCAGATATTCGTTTTGCCGGCTCAACAGAGTACTCAGCTCGTGCATTGCGAATGGCTCTAGTCTGTTAAGAATTGTATATGAAATTCACAACCCCAAATTAAAAGACATGCATTGATTCATAATACCAATGTTCGGAATTTCTTTTGAAAAATTAAACGTGAAAAATATACCAAAGATTGCAGATTTTCAAATCTTTTAATTGACTTCTCAACCCTTGGGAGCTTAGATCGAGGCCATTGAGATACTATTAATGCTTGCTCACGGTTTGGCAGTGCCTACAAAGGAATCATGTGTATATAACATAAGCAAATTAATAAAAAGCAAAACTGATGCAGATATCATAATGCCTAATGTATCTTTAAATGTGAGGAATGTAACCCATATTTTTATACTATTTAAATTATTGGATTTAATATGACTTTTGAATAATTTATTGTTATAAATAAACCTTAATGACTTGATCATGTAATTGTATGATGTAAACCTAATTAAATTGATTAAGTAATGAAATTCAACTTGTTAAAACAATAATAACTTGCATTGATTGCAAATGGAATTATGATTTGGTTTATACTGTTAAATATTGAGATTTGGAATTTAATATTAGAATATTTAAATTAAATTGAGTTGAAAAATTTATAATTAAAACTTAATGATTTAATTTGACTATTTATGGTGTGAACTTATATAATTGTTTGAATAATGAAATTCAAGCTATTATGACAATAGTAACCTGAATTTGATTGCAAATCAAATTACAATTTAGTTTATATTTATTAATATTAAAAGTTGAAATTAAATATTAAAATATTTGAATGAAATGGACTGATTAATTTATAAATGAAATCTAAATTGAATTTGATTGATAACCAATTTTGGAATTTAAAATAAATGAAATCTGATCCATAAAGTGATTTGAATTCTATTTTGAGTTGAATACAAAGTTAATAAACTTTTGGAGGTGAATAAACGAAAATCGAATGTTTTAATATATTAATGAACCTGATAAAATAGTCATTTTGCAAAAGATTTCGGAATTCGATAAATTTAGTTTCATTGGATCCGAAATTGTAAACTATTGTAAGTTCCAAGTTTCGCATCAATTAGAGTTGTTATGTGACTGTGCACGATATAAACGCGTATATTGATTAACGATTTGGGATTTTAAATAGTAATTTTTTAAACGATCTCGGATTTCGACGAAATCAGTTCCATCGAATCTGAAATATTGAATTATTATAAGGATTCAAATTTCGTAGCCATCGGACTTATCGTTTAATCATACGAATTTAAAACGCGTAGAAATTTATGTGTATAATTTAATTTGAATAATCGAATCATAAGAACAAACTGCAATAGAGTTTGGAATTGAGTTTTGTCACTGGTTCCATTGCATTGAGAAGGCCTTTAAACTTATAGTTCGACAGTTAGCAAGCTTGATTTGGACTCGGACCCATTTTGGCTTTAAGGCATGCAAAACGAGACATTTTATTAATAAAATAATTTCAAAAAACCTAATTTCTTATGGCCACCGTTTCTCTATTTTCAATGGCCGTAAAATTCGAATCCTTCCTCCTATAATAGCTTCAAATCCGTTCATTATTTTTGAAAAATTTCTACATGGAAATCGAAGAGGGTCTCGAGCTCTTCGAATCCATACGGTGGATCATCTCTTTTTCTTCACGGATTTGCCAGAATCTAGGCATATGTACGATGCGTTTTCAAGAAGTTTGGAGGCTGATTGGATCGTCAGAGGGGGTCAAACGCCGGTCGATGGTGAAGCATATGGTGGCGAATCGGGTGGTGATATCCGATCGAAGTACGCGGGCTGTTGGGGGGGTGTGTGAACCAAGATTTTGATCGGGTTCGGTTTCATGGATAAGCATACTGCAACATACGAAGTTACGAACGGGGAAGACGATGTGAAGGGGTTGACATGGCACAACATTATAGGGTGAGGTTTGTTTTTATTAATTTTACATATATTTTAAAATTCAAATGCTAAAACACTTATAACTCTTTCATATGAACTTGGATTGACTCACGGTTTATTTCCTTAGGATCGTATTGAAATTCAGGACAATGTGGCGCTGGTTTGGACGGATTCTAAAACAGTTAAATTTTGGGCCTTCAATTGGATTTCAAACACATTCGAAATCAAAGGTGAGTGATTAAACTCACTCACGTTTAACTAAAATATTCGAGTGTTAGTTAAATTAAAATCATGTTATGATATGATTGTATTAATTGTTGTTTAGTAGTTAAAATTGCATATTTATATTGATTGACATCGATAGTGTAATTTAATTTGACTGCTACATTGAATTTTACAGTTAAGTTAAAATTTGATATTTAACAGCTAGTTTAAACCCGACATCTGATAATTAGTAAATTGATATGATATTGAACCATTTGGATGGATTGATGTTGATGAATGCCTTGGAATGATATGTTTGATATATTGATGTTAAATTTCGTGAATTTACTCGTTACTCATATTTATTATATATGACCCTTTGTTTGAGTTGATTAATCTCAATCATTTACCTTAGATGTTACGGACACCAAATAAACATGAGATTAATCATTAAAATGAACTAAGAACGAAGGTTGAAATGATAAATACCTATGACCCTAATTTGGATTGAAATGATATATATCATTTCCCAAAATACTAAAATTAAATTTTAAGTATCACTTGGCCATAGGATGGAAAATTTTATACGTTCGGTGGTTGGTTAAATAAAATTTGTTCTAACCTGGAATGTTGAAATATTGTTTTAAAGACAATAATAAATGATGTTTATAAATCGATCTCTTTTGAAATTGGAACTTTAAATTTCGAAATATAAAATATAAAGTAAATTTGTTAATGATGAAAACTTAAGTTAAAACTCGAATGGAATACAGATTGAGTCTATTGAAATTGAATAGTTTATTCATCTTTGAATTTACTTCATATTAATTTGATTCAAAATATATTTGAATTGTGAACTCGAGATTTTTATAAATCGAAATAATTCAAAATGAGAAGTATAGTTTGGAAACTTTAAATATTTGAATTCAATGGGTCGAATTGAATTGAATTTGAAATGAGGATTGATCTGAATTGAAATCTCGAAATTGAGTCGAATTGATTTGAAATTGGAATATGATTCCCGATTTATTTAAAATTTAGAAGAAACAATTCTAATTCAAATTATTTTATTGAAACCCTTAGATAAACTATTTTACTAAATAATTATTTGCTTTATAAATTATTCTATATTTTAATTCATATATAGTGACTATTTTACTTCTTAAAACTATTCTATTTTCTTTACTTATGTTTATGTTGCAACTATCTTAATAAACTATTATAATAAATAACTAATTACTTTACAAACTATTTATAACTTATGTATATATATATATATATATATATTCTATTTTAATTTACTATCTTAGCAATCAATTATTTATAGTGTGAGGGAAAGCAGTGTTGTCAATAGCGAATAGCGCAAAATAGCGCAAGGCCTGCGCTATGCGCTATAATGTTTTTTTTTTTTTTTTTTTTTTTGCTTACAGAAAAGAAGATCTTTAAAAAAGAAAACACAGGAAAAAGGCACAAAAGGAAAAAATTGTATGTTTAAAATCTCCAAAAAGGAAAAAAAACAAAAATGCATGTTCAAAAAAGAAAAAGCAAAATAGTGCGCTATTCATGGCTGCGCTATGATAAAATAGCGCGCTATAGCGCGCTATTTTTGCGCTACACGGGACCCCTGCGCTATAAGAACCAAAATAGCGCAACCTGTGCGCTATGCGCTATTTTGCGCTATAGCGCTCGCTATGACAACTATGAGGGAAAGGCTGCATACAGTCGACCTCCTCAAAGCCCGATATTGAGCGGGAGCCTCATGCACTGGGTTCCACCTTTAGAAATCAACTATTTTGAATTCAAACTATTTATGTTAACTTACATATATTATATATTTTATAAAATTACTTTATAAATCTACTATTTTGATAAATCCTATTTCTTAAAATTTAAACTATATATAAACATATATATAAACTTTTTATATGCTAATTATTATTTTCAAACTGTTTCAAATATATTTGAACTATATTAATATATATTTACAAATTCAACTATTTTAAATATTCAGACTGTTTCAAATTGGAATTGTCTCAAGATTCTAAACTTGGTTTAAATTGAGGTTTAATATGAAAGTATATCCTATTTTAAATATGAATGAATTGAAAGAAAAAATGATATTCTGATATGAAGTACGAACCGTTTGAAATGTAAAACTCCGATCGGTGTGAAAAACGTAAACATTTGGTTGTTAAAGTGACCGGGATCGGATATTATCATACTCTCTGCCAATACCGAAAACTACTTTAACAACTGTGTACGTGGTGCATAAATCCAGAATGAGGTAGGTTGGTTTGATGAACGTTGCTGGAATGAAGTAAGAGAACGATGATGGATGTCCTTGAGCTCGGGATCATAACTAAAATGACTAAAACATGTGTTATACCGTGACCAAGTGGGGTTAGCTACCCCCATCAGCAACACTTCTTCCTTTATTACTATGGTCCCTCGGTTTGATTGATTTGATGTGCATCCTTGATTTGGGAGTGTTGTTCCAAGGTGGGCAGTAGTTGCAGCTATGCGTTACCACCAGTCAGGGCATGCAACCGGTAGATTCCTACCATCGGTATTCCTTATGTGCCTTGTCATATTATCTTGATCGCGCCTACTACGACTTTGTTATTCGTTGTACCTATGGAGTGCTCCCTGATAGCACACCGGTTTAGTGGAGTTTATAATACTGTATAGACTACAATGTCTATAAATCGTGTAAGGATAATAATGGTAATCCCGCTTATGTTATTTTGATACCTTACTTTGCCGGTAGACACTATTATAATAGTTTATTGTATTATACAGTATCTAGTTTGATGAATCCTAAGGAGATGGAAATTTCCATAACATCTCTTACGTTATTGCACTCATGAACACATTGGTTAGGAGATGTAAATCACCGTAAGCATCTCTAATGCCATGACACTCGTATTGTTACATGGTTTTGATTTAACTGATATGAGAATATTTTAGTTCCAATCCGAGTACTTTTGTTCTCTCATTGGTGCTCAGGTCAACTTGAGTTTTTCAGTTAGCGAAGACCACATTATTAAAGATGAAGATCGAGCTTGACAGACGTAATTACTAGTATTGTTCCGCTGCATATATTGGTACGTTTTATGATAGTTTAACTCTGATGTATTGTTGTAATGTATAATTAAATGTATAATTTTACAGCTTCATGAATTGTTATTTGATTATTATATTCTATCCTTCCGCTGTGAGATTCTGTGATTGTTTTTCTTCTTTTTCTTATATTAATCCCAATAACTATCTGTATTTTAGATTTGTTTGAGTCAACATGTGTGGATTATTATCAATTTGAATGGTCAAAAATGCAATTTGTTACAGTATGTTATAGAAAAGATGGTTTTTATATAAGTTCAATAGTTTCTAAAAAAATTCAAATCCACTATTGAAAATTTCAAAGAGTTTCTAATTTAATTTGTCTCTTGTGTTCATGTTCTTATTATTCAATTCAGAAATTTTCTAAAATTCCAAATTTTAGTTCATTTCAATAAGTTCTCGAATTCCGGATCAGTCTGAGTTTTTCAGTTAGCGAAGACCACATTATTGAAGATGAAGATGGAGCTTGACAGACGTAATTACTAGTATTATTTCGTTGCATATATTGGTATGTTTTATGATAGTTAATTCTGATGTACTGTTGTAATGTTTAATCAAATGTATAATATAACAACTTTATGAACTGTTATTTGATTATTATATTTTATCCTTCTGTATCCGTTGTGAGATTTTGTGATTGTTTTTCTTCTTCCTTCTTCTTTTTATATTAATCCCAATAACTAAATGTATTTTAGATTTGTTTGAGTCGACATGTTCAGAGCTTTGATTTAGCGATAAACCTTGGCTCTATTTTGGGATTAACTCATTAGAGATAGGGTAATAATATCCTAGAATGAGTTTGAGTGTATATGAGAGAGCGTACTTGTAATTTTGATATAAAATGGTTTTGTATTGTGTTTATTTGTTCCGTTGAGTATTTATGAATTCTGATCGATACTTGGGACACCAAGGCATCAATAGAGATTTCCAAACACTCGATTAGGACCGATCGACACAATATCGTTTTGAATTATATTATATATACAAGGAATTATATTAGTAGTTTAAAATTTTGATTATATTAGTTGTTAGAAATGGAAATATTAAATTTTTAGCATTTATTGTTCATTTAGTCAATGATTGAATTTTGACTATTGAATGATATAGAAAACGAAATATTAAAAATTAATTGATAATGAAACAAGAAAATTTTGACTATGGAATTGAGAATTTAATTTCGGGTGCTTTTGAAATATTGATTTCCAAAATTTTTGAAGTAATCTAAGTATATTATAGAAATAGTTTCAGGTAGACATTGTTTTCAAACGATTTAAAGGAAATAAGTGTATATTCCCATCTTGTCTCTGGAAATGATTTCGGTGATGAGTGCATGCATCATCGACGTTTATCTTTGGGAGTATGAGTGGGGGAGACCGCTTAGAGCTTTTATACCTTGTTTTGAGAAACTAACTTTGTTTAAATCTTTATAGTATGGTTTGGTATAAAAAGGTATAATATATATTATTTTATAGTTGATTTGGAAATGAATCCGAAGTTGAATTCTTAAGTTCTCGTATATTTAAAAATTCTCAAATAATTGAAATGAACTAAAATTTGGAATTTTAGAAAACTTCTGAATTCAATAATAAGAACATGAACACAAGAGACATAAATTAGAAACTCTTTGAAATTTGTAACGGTGGATTTGAAAAAAATTGGAAACTATTGAACTTATATAAACATCTTTTTTTATAGCATATATATAACTTAACAAATCTATCTAAGAAGGCTAAATGTTATGAGAATAAGAAATTGAACAATACACAAATGTTACGGTTTATAATATGAATGAAACTAAGGTTATGACAATGAATGATGTATACCTAGTATGTTATGAAATTGAATTTAACTAAGGTAACTAAACCGAATCAATGAATAAGCTAATCAAGTAAATTGTTTGGTTATGAATTATGTATTGGTATTGATGGTTGGATGTTCGACGATTTAGAATGTCGATAATTCCAAGTTGAATATGAACGTTTAACTAGTTTATGTGGAAATATAAGAGAATAGGTTTATAATTTATAAACTTAATAAATGTTGAATGAATGAATTATATTAATTAAAAAGAGCTCGTCATGCAGTGGCGTTCGTAATTTTTCGAATTGAAGTTTAAATGAATGTATACGATCCAAAATAAGTCGAAATTCTTTGAAAAGAATCTTCCGGATTTATTGGAATATAGCTTTCTAATGGAAGAGAAAAATTAGACTTCAACTTGTACATTTTGAGATGTGTAAATCAAATTTTCAAAAAAATCGCGGTTTGAAAATTCATGATTTAAAACTGAAATATTAATGAAATGGATGTTTAAAATATGGAATTTGAGAAATAATGAGTTAAAATCGGTGTTGAAATTTTTGAACCAATTGAGTTAAGTAAAATGAACATGTTAGTGTTTATACGCTTAGCTAAAATTAGAATATGTATATATTTGGAATACCGTTGAATGAATTATGTATATGAAATAGACTACGCTTATAATAATGTAATTAAACTAAAATATTGATATTTGAAAATGTGTATTTATACAAATGGAATGAACCAAATGAAATTGTATAAATAATATATTGATACTGAAAATTCGTTATTGTGCATGTTTAGATGAATGTGATTGTTGGATGTTTTATTTATCGCTCTGGCGTATCTGTTATTTCATATATGTTTATTGTAGATAAATAGATTTCTTTCTTTTATATATATGTTCTTATTTGGTTGTTTAGTGTTTTAGCAGGTACCGATGACATTTGCATACTTTTGGAGCAGCTTGCGCATAACATTGTTTTTGTTTGCTTAAAAATAAGCTAAATTGCTAATAACGCTAATAAAAGGTACGTATCCTGGAATATATATTGTGTTTGGGTTATATATATTTTTTCTCCATGGTTTGGGATGCCTCATCATTGAGATGCGATGTATATTTGTAGATATATATGTATTGTGGTTTTTTCGGACCTAGTCGTACAAAGAAGACTCTGTCGAAATTTTTCGTAAATTTAAAACTTAGAAAATTTTGTGAAAAATTGAAGTTTTCAAACCTATATTAAACTACCTAATTAAATGTCTTCTAAGTTGAGTAGGAAATTATAGGGTTAAAACTAAAAATTAATAACTTTCTTACTACACCTTTTCGAGAACGAAAAGTTTTGTGTGGAGAAGAGTGTAACAACCTGTATCTTTCAACTATTTAAATTATTGTATTTAATATGAATTTTGATTATTTTATTGTTATAAATAAAATTTAATGATTTGATTATGTAATTGTATGAAGTAAACTTAATCAGATTGATTAAGTAATGAAATTCATCTTGTTATAACAATAATAACTTGCATTGATCGCAAATGGAATTATGATTTGGTTTGTATTGTTAAATATTGAGATTTAGAATTTGATATTAGAATATTTGAATTAAATTGAGTTGATAAATTTATAATTAAAACTTAATGATTTAATTTGACAATTTATGGTGTGAACTTATATAATTGTTTAAGTAATGAAATTCAAGCTATTATGACAATATTAACCTGAATTTGATTGCAAATCAAATTACGATTTAGTTTATATTTATGAATATTGAAAGTTGAAATTAAATATTAAAACACTTGAATGAAATGGATTGATTAATTTATAATTGAAATCTAAACTATATTTGATTGATAATCAAAATTGGAATTTAAAATAAATGAAATTTGATTTATAAAGTTATCTGAATTCTATTTTGATTTGAAAACAAAGTTAATAAACTTTGAATTTAATTTAAAGTGAATAAATGAAAATTGAATATTTTAAGTGGAAAACAGGTAGAAAGACAAATTTTTTAAAAAAAATTAAACTAAAGGACACCAAGTTTCTTTTTTAGGCTAAAGGACAAATTTTAACAAATAATAGGCTGAAGGAAAATACTAAATATAACTAACATTTTATACATGTCAAACTGAATATAATGCTAGTTGTATTTAGCATTTTCTTTCAAACTAATTTTCTTCAAAGTTTGTCCTTTAGCCAAAAAATTAAACTTGGTGTTCTTCAAGCTAAATTTTTTCTAAAGTTTGTCATCCTCCCTAATTACCTCTTATTTTAATATATTAATGAACCGGTTAAAATAGTCATTTTGCAAACGATCTCGGAATTCGATGAAATCAAATTCATTGAATACAAAATTGTAAATTATTGTGAGATTTCAAATTTCGCGTCAATCGGAGTTGTTATGTGACCGTGCGCGATATAAATGTGTATTGGTTAACGATTTGAGATTTAAAATAAACATTTTTCAAACGATCTCGGATTTCGAAACCAGTTTCACCGAATCCGAAATATTAAATCATTGTAAGAATTCAAATTTCGTAACCATCGGACTTATCGTTTAATCACGCAAATTTAAAACACGTAGAAATATATGTATACAATTTAATTTGAATAATTAAATCTTAAGAACAAACTGTTGTAGACTTTGGAATTGGTCCACCAATACCATTGCGTTCAAAAGGCCTTTAAATCTATAGTTCGGCTGTTAGCAGACTTGATTAGGACTCAAGCCCGTTTTGGCTTTAAGGCACACAAAACGAGACATTTTATTAATAATATAATTTCATAAAACCTAATTTCTCATGGCCCCTGTTTCTCTATTTTCAATGGCCATAAAATTTGCATCCTTCCTCCTCTAATATCTTCAAATCCGTTTGTTATTTTTGAAAACTTTCTACATCGAAATCGAAGAGGGTCTCGAGCTCTTCAAATCCATACGGTGGATCACCTTTTTTTCTTCACGGATTCGCCAAAATCTAGGCATATGTACAGCGCGTTTTCAAGGAGTTTGGAGGTTGATGGGATCGTCGGAGGAGGTCAAACGTCGATCGATGGTGGAGCATAAGGTGGCGAATCCGATGTTGATATTCGATCGATGTACGGTAGGCTGTTGGAAGGCGTGTGAATCAGAATTTTGATCGGGTTGGCTTTTGTGGATGAGCATGCTGAAGCGTACGAATGGGGAAGACGATATGAAGGGGCTGATGTGGCACAACATTATAGGTAGGTTTGTTTTAATTAATTTGAAATATTTTGAAATTCAAATGCTAAAACACGTATAACTCTTTCATACGAACTCAGATTGACTCATGATTTGTTTCTCTAGAATCGTATTGAAATTTCAGACGATGTGGCGCTGGTTTGGACGGATTCTGAGACAGTTAAATTTAAGGCCTCCAATTGGATTTCAAACACGCTCGAAATCAAAGGTGAGTGATTAAACTCACTCATGCGTAACTAAAATATTCAATTGTTAGTTAAATTAAAATCATGTTATGATATGATTGTAGTGATTGTTGTTTGGTAGTTAGAATTACATATTTATGTTGATTGACATCAATAGTGTAATTTAATCTGACTGTTAGATTAAATTTTACAGTTAAGTTAAAATTTGACATTTAACTGCTAGTGTAAACCCGACATCTGATAATTAGTAAATTGATGCGATATTGAACTATTTGGATGGATTGATGTTGATGAATGCCTTGTTGGATTGATATGTTTGGTATATTGATGTTAAACCGTGTGAATTTACCCGTTAGTCATATTTATTATACATGACCCTTTGTTTGAGTTGATTAATACTCAGATGTTACGAACATCAGATAAACCTGGGATTAATCATTAAAATGAATTAAGAACATAGGTTGAAATGATATACATCCTTTCCCAAAATACTAAAATTAAATTTTAAGTATCACTTGGCCATAGGATTGAAAATTTTATATGGACACCGGTTGGTTAAATAAATTTTGTTCTAACCTGGAATCTTGAAATATTATTTTAAAGACAATAATAATTGATGATCGATCTCTTTTGAATTGGAACTCTGAATTTTGAAATATAAAATATAAAGGAAATTAGTTAACGATGAAAACTTAAATTAAAACTCGAAATGGAATATGGATTGAATCTATTGAAATTAGTTAACTATAAAAACTTAAGTTTATTCATCTTCGAATTTACTTCATATTAATTTAATTCAAAGTAACATTTGAATTGCGAACTCGAGATTTTAATAAATCGAAATAATTCAAAATGAGAAGTCTAGTTTGGAAACTTTAAATATTTGAATCCAATGGGTCGAATTAAATTGAACTGAATTTGAGATGAGAATTGATTTGAATTGAAATCTTGAAATTGAGTCGAATTGATTTGAAATTGGGATATGATTTCTGGTTTGTTGAAAATTTAGAAGAAACAATTCTAATTCAAATTATTTTATTTAAACTCGTATATAAACTATTTTACTAAATAACTATTTGCTTTATAAATTATTCTACATTTTAATTCATATATAGTGACTAATTTACTTTTTAAACTATTCTATTTTCTTTACTTATACTTATGCTGCAACTATCTTAATAAACTATTTTAATAAATAACTATTTACTTTACAAACTATTTATAACTTATGTATATATATATATATATATTCTATTTTGATTTACTATCTTAGCAATCAACTATTTATTTATAAACTACTTTAGAAATCAACTATTTTGGCAAATCCTATTTTGAATTCAAACTATTTATTTTAACTTACATATATTATTTATTTTATAAAACTACTTTATAAATCAGCTATTTTGATGAATTCTATTTCTTAAAATTTAAACTATTTATATATATAAAACCTTTTATATGCTAACTATTATTTTCAAACTGTTTCAAATATATTTGAACTATTTTAATATATATTTACAAATTCAACTATTTTAAATATTCAAACTGTTTTAAATTGGAATTGTCTCGAGATTCTAAGCTTGGTTTAAATTGAGATTTAATATGAAAGTGCATCTTATTTTGAATATGAATGATTTGAAAGAAAAACTAATATTTTAATATGAAGTATGAACCGCTTGAAATGTAAAAGTCCGACTGGTGTGAAAAACTTAAACGTTTAGTTGTTAAAGAGAACGGGATCAGATATTGTCATACTCTCTGTCGATACCGAAAACCACTTTAACAACTGTGTATGTGGTGGATGAATCCAAAATGAAGTAGGTTGGTTTGACGAATGCTGCTGGAATGAAATAAGAGAACGATGATGGATGTCCTTGACCTTTGAATCATAATTAAAATGACTAAAACAAGTGTTATAATGTGACTAAGTGGGGTTAGCTACCCTCATCGGCAACAGTTCTTCCTTTATTACTATAATCTCTCGGTTTGATTGATTTGATGCGTATCCTTGATTTGGGAGTGTTGTTATGAGGTGAGCGGTAATTGCAACTATGTGTTACCACCAGTCCAGGCATACAACCGGTAGATTCTTACCCTGCGTATCCCTCGTGTGTTTTGTCATATTATCCTAATCGCGCTCACTACGACTTTGTTTTGCGTTGCACCTACGAAGTGCTCCCTGAGAGCCCACCGGCCCCACCGGTTTTGTGGAGCTTACAGTACTGCATAAAGTACAATGTTTATAAACGATGTAAGGGTAATAATTGTAATTTTGTAGTATCCCGAGATTTTGCGATAATTTAAAATATTAAATTTAATGTGATTTTGAATAATGTTGGTTTAAATATTAAAACTAATGTTTTATGCCATAGATTGTTAAAATATAAACTTAACTTGATTTATTGAGAATTTATTTCTCAATGGCTATATATGATAATGACAGTGTTTGATAATCTGTTTATAATGAATTTGAAATTTATATTGAATTAACAATATAAAATGGGTTAACTAATTTTGAGATTCTATTATATATTGATAATTCTAATTTATGGAGTATGGAAATAATATAGATCCATTTGATTATGCAATGAAATTTCAACTAGTTGTAAAAGTAGTTATATGCATTTATTTTAAAGATAGTTATAATTTGGTTGTATTGTAATTTCTGAGAATTGAAATTTAATATTATATTATTTGAATTAAATTGAATCAATAAATTCATAATTAAACTTTACTGATCCAATTGTCAAATTGTATGATTGAAACTTAATTAAATCTATCAAGTAACTAAACTCAATCTATTATGACAATTGTTACTTGTATTGATTACAAACAAAAATTTGATTTAGTTTATATTGATAAACATTGAAAGTTGAAACTTAAATATTAAAATATTTGATTAAAATGGATTTGATTAATTTATAATTGAAATCCAAATTGATTTTGATTAATAATTAAAATTGGAATTTAAAATAAATGAAATCGATTTACAAAGTTAATGTGAATTCTGTTTGTTTTGATTTAAGTTAATAAACCGTTGAATCAAAATTAAAACGTGAACAAACGGAAATTGAATATTTTATCATATTAATGAACCTATTAAAATAAATATTCTGCAAAACGATCTCGGAGTTCGATGAAATTAGTTTCATTGGATCCGGAATTGTAAATTTTTGTAAGGTTTAAAATTTCATAGCCTTTGGACTTATCGTTTGATTGAACAAATTTAAAACGCGTAGAAATTTATATGTGCAATTTAACTTGAATAATTGAATTTTAAGGTATAACTGTTGTAGACTTCCGAATTGGGCTTCGCCACTAGTCCCATTGCGCTCAGAAGGCCTTATAACCTATAGATAGGCTGTAAGCAGATTTGATTTAGACACAAACCGGTTTTGGCTTTAAAACACGCTAATCGAGACGGTTAAATAATAAAATAATGCTCAAAACCCTAAATTATATTCAGGCCGTCGCCGTTCTTAATTTTCAATGGCTGGAAAGTGTCGTTCCTTCTCTTGTTAAAATATCTTAATCCATTCAACGAAATCAAAATCTTCCAACGTGAAAGTCGAAGATCTTCGTATGGGCTTCTCATATATACGGTTGAGCAATGACGATTGAGTCACTATTCGCCGGAATCTGGCCATAAATGGCTCGCGGTTCAAGGGTGTTTCGAGATGCTGGGGGGCATTGAGTGAGGCAATTCTCTGGTCGTGGATGGAGTCTTGGACGGGGAAGGTGGTGGTACTGTCAGATCGTGGCCCGATGTTCGAATTGGTAGCGCATGGATTGAATGGGAAGTGTTATACTCTCTGCCAATACCGAAAACCACTTTAACAATTATAAAAGAACTGACCAGTGTGAAAAATATAAATGTTTGGTTGTTAAAGAGACCGCGATCGAATACTGTTATACTCTCTGCCAATACGGAAAACCACTTTAACAACTGTGAACGAGGTGGAGAATCCAGAATTAAGTATGATGACTTAGAGGCGATTACTGGATTTGAAGAAAGAGAACGATGATGGATAGCCTTGACCTTCGGGTCATAATTGAAATGACTAAAAACAGGAGTCATACCCAGGCTAATGTGAGATTAGCTACTCTTAGTCGGCATGTTTCTTCGATATCATATATATTACTTTGTGACTGATTTGGACGCCTTTGAATTTGGGAGTATTGTCTGGGGTGGGCGGTAGTCGCGGCTATGAGTTACCACCAACCTGGGTCCGCAATCCGATAGAATCACTACCGATGGGTATTGCCTCCATACCTTGTCATATTCCTGATCAAACCCCCTACGACATTGATTTGTACCGTACCTATTGAGTGCCCTCTGATAGCCACTAGTTTATGGTGAACTTTACGGTATTTGTATAGACTGGTATTATAAACGATGTAAGGGTAATAATGGTAATCCCGCTTACGCTATTTTCAATAGTATACTTATCGTAGACACTATTATAATAGCGTATTATATTATATAGTATCTAGTTTAACAGATCCTTATGAGATGGAAATTCTCGTAACATCTTTTAAGTTATTGCACTCACAAACACATTGGATATGAGATGTGAATTACTGTAAGCATTTGACACTGTGACACTCATATTATTGCATGGTTTTGATTTGACTGATATGAGAATATTTTAGTTCTGATCCGAGTATTTTTAGTTATGATATTATATTATACAATTTCTAACAGCTGTTAGCAAGCCAAGTTCAATTAATATATTATACACTTATCTCAATAAAATTATTATAAATTGAACAAAACAATTTCCGCTTTAAATACCCGCATTTTAACATTTCTACAGTTAGTTGCTCAACCTCCTCAAATCTTTTGTAATATTTTATATTCCAATCCATATGTTTAAACTACTAATGAAATCTTAAAATTTAATTAATTAACTAATCTTAGAGAGTATTTAATCCATTTTTCTAATAGCTCTTAAAAATATATGTCAATTTAACTATGTATGTTCATATTAATAAACCATATATTTTTCATGCAAATATAAAATGTATAAATCACATAACATGGAACTATGTATATCAATTACAATAATGACAAACTTAATTTGTAAATTAGTTATGATATACTTATATCAAGAATTTACCAAATATTATATCATAAAATTCTTTTTGAACATCAATAACTCCATAACAAATTCATACATTTTTTTTTGTAAATATCTTTTCAATTTTTCTACTATGCTATGTAGTTAAACTAACTTCGTAATTTTACATTTAACTTATTTAAACAAATTCTATTAAATAATATTTGTTAATTTATCGAATAAATTACTAACATACATCAATTTCAATATGTATATTTATATTAACAAAAATGATTAAAATTTTCTCAAATACACATGCATACATATTGTTTGCGTAAGCTATGGAACATAAATTACGCAAACAATAATAGTAATTTTAATTAATAGTTTATGTATTTCATATTCAAATTTATCATATACTGCGTAATAAAGTTCTCATTTTAACGTTAAAATAATAAATCCTACTTTTAATAATATTGTCGTGTGCAACACACGGGTTTAGGACTGTCAATGAGTACCCGAAAAATCTGAAATCCGTCCGTATCCGTATCTGAAAAGCGGATAAATATCCGATATCCGAAAATGCAGATGCAGATGCGGATATAGGCATACCCGCATCCGAAAATTATCCGTTCGTTTTTTTTTCCACGGTTATAGGCTTATAGCTTAAATTATGTGTATTTTAACAGAACTAAATATACTAATTTATTATTTTGCAAAAATGAACATCTACTAAACGAATGCTATTTGCTCAAAATTATATAGTATCCTCATATTCATTTTAAGCACTTTAGTAATCAATTGGATTGAAAAAACTTATATTAAGCTAAAAAAATCATTTATGTTCATTGATTTATCGGCTGTTTGCCGAGCGGATAATTATCCAATATCCGTCCGTACCGCAGATACGGATATCCAATATCCGAAAATGGTTTCGGATGTGGATATGACACTATCCACATTTGAAAGTATCCGTTGACAGCTCTACACGGGTTACACATTAGTCATATTCTAATTCTGAAGGACTTAATAAGTTATATCTTTAAACCAAATCCCAGTTTTTAAGTATGAAGTGCATCCTTATTTTTTTTCTTTTCTCGTATCTTCACTCCTTTCCTACGACTCCTTATGCAACCTATTCGCAGTTCAATCCATCTGCATTTAATTCATTCGAGTAATCCATTCAGTGTTACTCTATCCGCAAACTCAACCAACTAGTTCTTAAAATTTACCACTCAAACAATAAATTTGGGATGTTTGATTCGAATTTTTTTCTTAAGAAGATGAATGGAATGTCATCTTAAAGAATCTTTAAAGATGCTTAGGCCAAAAACGTAAGGATGTAGATAATGTAGGTAAAGTGTTTGATAATAAACATGAGATGCACATACTAATAAAACTTATATTTTTAATTAAAATGTATGATTGTTATAAATGTTTATGTTGATCTTTACTTAATTTAATGCATGAATACTTAATAAAGTTGACTTCCATTTTATAAAATGCTAATCAGATTACACAATTTTGTCTGATGCACTATATGTAGTGCAAGCCATTAAAGCCTTACATCATCTACAATGTAATTGTTTTGTTTTTTTTATTCACTTGTGCTTAATTTTCTTGCATTATATAATCAAAATGACATGCTACATGTACAGAATATATGATCAAATAGTTAAAGTCATCTCTTTTTATGCAAATTCGGCGCCTTTAATTGGGGCGTAAATTGTTTAAAGCGCAAGCCACCAGAAAATTTCAGATTTATTTATTAAGTGACATGACTTGTGTAGATGAATGGCATAACTACTAGATGTTCCAACTTCAAATTCATATCTATATGTGCAATTTTTGTAACAATTTGTATTCCTTGCATTGTTTACAATGCAAACCACATGAAGATTCTGCTTCTTTTTTTTTTTTTTTTTTTTTTTGAAATGTCCTTAATTATATTTTATAAACGTAACATGTTTTGCACAAATCAATGATATGAACCATTGTGCCTTGCATTGTATGTGATAACAAACCATCTGATACGCTTTGATTTCATTGTTGCTCTCGATCCACGAAATGAGGGGATGTTTTGAATTGTATATTTTTGTAGCTATTTTTTGCGGTGATGAGTCATGTGATTTTACTACGTACTTCATAAATTAGGATTTAAACTGTAAATTAAGGACTGAAATTACGATACTAAAAGCGGTCAATGTTTATACTTTTATCTAGAGGGGCCTGAATCTTTACAAAACCCCTAAACAATTAACATTAGAAACATTTCTCAAGCATGTCCCTTCTGACATAATAAATTTGGGGTATATGATAAAAACACGAGGTTAACATAATTTTGTTTTGCCCAATGTTATGTTTTTACTAATGTGAGAACTAAACTTAACTCAAATTTATGCATCGGCTTTAAATGATAAAAAATAGAAGACCGCATAAGCCTATAGCTGAAAAACCTGTGATTATATATTTTATAACCATCGACAACAAGTAAATATATGAAATCTTGTAATGATCTGAAAGGGAAAAATTAGTATTTGTCAGGAAAATTTTTTTGCTACCAACTTTTTTGGCCAATCAAAAGCAAATAATAACCTATTATAGCTAACAGCACAGCCTTAAATTCCATAATGATACTTGCACAAAATGACAACACTTCATTTTCTCAATGAGCTAACATACATGATTAGTCATTTATGCATTGGAGACTGGGTAGGAAATGTGAAAGTAGGGGAATATATCCTTTAGTAGGGAAATATATTACGCTTCATAGTCATTTAGAGGATGCATTTCCCACTTCACCATGGAAACAAAATTTGATATATTCGTAAACTGATCAGCTTTGCAAAACACATGACCTACAATTGATACATGGAAACAAAAATCATAGAAAATGTAAGGGTATTGGGTATTACCCATATAGTGTATTTGTGAGTTATACATACATATGAATGTATGTATGTATGTATTTGTGTGTGTGTGTGTGTGTGTGTGTGTGTATGTATGTATGTATGTATGTAACAACATCAAAGTTTATATGATAGTGGTGTGTAAACAACTTCTCTGTTGGTATACTAAAATTACTTATGCTTTGATACTAGCACTACTGATAAAGGGAACCGTGGGTATAAGATTTAAACCATGTTTGTAGTTTCAACCATCATCAAGTTACATAGACACCCTTTTCACTTGTTTCATTCTATTGCATCCAAACATTATAAATAAATTCATTAGATTTTCAACTGAAAAACATCAAACATCTCATCTACGTGCATGTGTGCACACATCGCTTAGATTAGGGTTGTCAATGAATATCCAAAAAATCCAAAACCATCCACATTTGTATCCGAAAAGCAGATAAATATCCGATATCCCAAAAAAGAATGCAGATACAAAGACTGCGTCATCCGAAAATTATCCGTTCGTTTTTTTTTTTTTTTTTTTTTCAGAATTATTATTTAAATTATGTCTATTTTAATACAATGATAGATCTTTATGCACTGTTTTATTAAATTAGAGGTTATACTATACGAACTAAATGGATATTAAATGCCCAAATCTACTTGTGATCATTATATTTATTTTTAACACTAATGACCAATGGAATTGAAAAGAGTTTAAACTAAAAAAACATTTATCCTTCTTGATTTATCGACCGTTAGCGGATAGAATAATTATCTAATATCCGTCTGTATCAGTGGATGCAATATCTGATATCCGAAAATGATTTTGAATGCGGATGCGAAAATCATGCATCGACAGACCTAGCTTAGATGAAGCAGTTTTATTTCTCCCATAAAAACATCCAGAGTAACATTAATCATACCAAATATTGATAACATAACAATTATCAAATAGGAGAATAACTAAAAAGATACCTGCCACAACTCTTCAGTAACAAATGGCATGAAAGGATGAAGCAACTTTAATATGTTTTCGAACACGTATAATAAAACGCCTTGAGCTATGGCTACATCTGACTTATTTTCAGACTGGTAAAACCGGGTTTTGCTAGCTTCGATATACCTAGTAATCCAATATAAAACTTTTTAGACCACTACAATACATTATATTCTGGTATATAACGACAACATGAAAAAGAAGAATAACAAAGACAATCTTCAGAAATGGATAGAAATGGAATGCTTAACGCATGCACAACAGAGACACAACAAAATAAAAAATATTTATACGAGGAATCTCTTACTCAGTGCTATCAAATCAAGAACAATTTGAGGTCAAGTGTAGATGGGAAACTGCAAACCTAATATTTTGACTGAAAATACTGGGAAAAAATGTACAACATTCATAGCTTACAAATGTTCTCGCCTTTGATGTACAATAGCAATGTACCTTAACCATGCTGATTTGAGCTTCAGTAAGGTTTTTAATTATTTAGGCTGTAGAAACTTCTAAAAATACAGCTGCAGAAACCTATACAAACAGAGAGACACACATGTGCATGCACACACCTATGATGTGTGTGTGTGCGCGCGCGCACATGGGCATGTGTCTCGGCAGCAACTAGAAATTTGAATGCATTAGCTGCTTAAATTCAATAACCACATCTTTCTTGGAAAATTATTTTTTGCCATCGTAAATTGTATGCCCCACTTACCCAGTTTCATAGATGCAATATTTTTTACTCCTAATGAAACCTCAACATGTTCTAAGGTGAAATGAATCGTTTATAATTATATAAATTGTCTCAAATTATGTAAAACACGCCTAACAGATTTTAAATTGACTTCTGACAGCTAAATTGACAAAGGAAACTGAACAAATTTTAGATTTAAATAAAATTTAGCATAACTGCTTAACCTGTGTTTCTTCTAAAATCTGTATGCCTGTAACAAGACTGAATAGACAAATAAACTTTTGCATGATCTTTTTATGGGCCCTGATCGAGATTTAGGTACATTTATTTTAAGAAATTAGCATGCGCAAGTAAATTAAAAATTATAATTGAAATCCTTTACATTAAAAAACTTAGCTGATAATGAAGGAGCTCGATTCAGAAAAATGAACCTAATATTTAAGTTCAATCATGCAGATGAGGGAGATATATGTCAACGTTATCTCTCAGCTTACCAATCAGCGAAATCACCCCAAAAGAAATCATACAGTTCTCTAGCAGCATCACCGAAGAAGAATTTGTCATAGTTTGACGTAACATTGTCAATGAGTTTGTGTAGTTCTGAAACCTTGAAATAGCCAGCTGCTCAATCGAAATGTATTCTATAGATACAACAAAAATATGAAGATAGAAACAAATTCATACACTACTTACCACCCAACACTCAGGTAATGGTAGACTGAGAACAAAATCCTCAACATCAAACTGCACAAAGAATTATAGAAATGATTACCACAACCTGAATGAGAAATAGAACAAATCAAGAGAGGAGGTATGATATTTGATTTTGAAATGGTGTATGAGATTAAATCTAAAGACTAAAGACTGAGGCCACATTTTAAACATGATAGATCCCAGATTTTTTTTCTTCTTCAAGCTTGATTCTACAGACCATTCTTTTGACATAAACTGTTCAGTATTTTGAATGTATGTATATACATAATAAACATGTACACAGATTTTTCTTCTTTAGCGTACATAGGTATCTTAAAGTGTGTGTGCATACTTTAGCGTGCATACGTATGTAAAAATTAAACATACACCTACACATATTTACTGAAATTTGTCGACTACATTTCCATTTCCCATGGAAATCAACACCAGCACAATCCAAAGACTTTACAACTGGACTAGTAGTAATTATTATACATCCAAGGAGAATTTTAAGGATGGAAATCTGAAAACCCCTTCTATTACAAACAAGCAAGCACACATTTTTGCTACACCTCAAATACCCCTTGGTTTTAACCACATGTTCCGAATTAGATAATATACATTCCCTCTTTGCACCTTAGGAGAGAAAAAAGTAGTGTTATTTAATTCCGAATTAAATAACACTACTTTCCCTCTTCCCACTAACTATATTGTTTAATTCGGAATGTGGTGGAACTCAAGGAGATATATAATTGTTTGAAGGCAAAGTTTTGGTATCTTCAAACATGTGAATGTGTTTGATACATTGTTTTAAAAGGCGAAAGTGTATGCTAGGCATTTCAGTCCATGAGACGAGGTGTAAGCCTCAAGACACAGAGGTGTAAGCTTTTGGGATATAAAAGGTCAAAAAAATAACATAAAATGTACAAAGAAATTGGACATAAAATAACATTAAATGTACAAAGAAATTGGACATAAAATAACATTAAATGTCAAATAACAAATAAGAGACATAAGCTTTCTAGGTCCTCCGACCCCTCTTTTTCTTTTCTTATTTCTTTTAAATATTAACTGGAATCAATATCGATTCGATTCTAGATGTGGAATCGATATTGCAGACTAATATTTATAAATAGAAAATCACATGTTTTTGTCTTCTGTTGATCAGGCTGCTGATTTTTATTTTATTTTTTCCCCCTTCTCTTGTGAACGAGTAAAGTTCTAGGTAACAAATGAAACCAATTACAGTCAAGGTAAATTTTCTGGCGTTCAAAACACTTACACCTCATCTGCATGAGGCTCGCGTTTTGTGTGCCTTTTACACCTCATCTGCACGAGGTTCGTGTTTTGTGTGCCTTTTACACCTCAAATTGATGACGCCTATGCGGGGGGGGGGGGGGGGGGGGGGGGGGATCTGCTTCATCTTGAGGCATACGCATTTTTTAAAAACACTCATTTAATATGAAAATGAAGAGTTATGGTTGCCTGCTCTGCACTAGCTACCATTTTGCCCTAATTGTTTAAGTAGCACATATATGTAGAATTTGCGCTTCAAATGGGATGTGGCTTTACGATAACCATAGGCATGCAGAGACAACTTTGAAAAGGTGAAACACATCGCTGGATAGCATTCGTCAACATTCATATTGACCTAGTTTTTAAACAAAAGAGGCATGAGAAGAAATTAACCTCATAAGATAATAACTGCTTCCATGCAGAGGCATCCGATTTGCTAGGCAAATTCTGTAATACAAACTTGCCAGCATTCCAAAGTTTATTGGTGAAAGCTTTGTTAGATGTCAGCCTCTCCGTGGAAAGATTAAGATCCTTTAAAAATAAAATAAAATAAAAAGCCTTAGGATATATACATGCAGAGGCATCCCGTTTGCTAGGGAAAATTTGAACATGATAAAAGCAGTTCCAGATTCAAACCAGACCAGACCTGGCCAGCAGTTCCCAGGCATAATGTAAAACGCAAGGCATCTGTTCCATATTCCTTAATCGTGTCAATAGGATCTATTACGTTTCCCAATGTTTTGGACATTTTCCTACCCTGATTATATACATCATTCACAAAGGAAATAACAGATTGTTCAAAAGGCAAATATATTAAAATATTGTAATCACTGTAACAGACAATTATTATTTATGACATACTTGCGAATCACGAATTAGTCCATGCAAATAAACATAGGAAAACGGAGTAGTGCCCGTAAACTCAATCCCCATCATTACCATTCTAGCCACCCAAAAAAACAAAATGTCGTGCCTGCTCAAACGAACAAATTTGAGAAAAACTAATGCCAAATTATGTGCCAAGAATAAGATGAATATAAATATATCATGGAAACAATGTCAAAACGTTCTGTTTAAAAGGAATGTACAGTTTGTAAAAAGATAATCATCAACAAGCTTTCAAATTTGGTCTCTTGAAACCATATAAACATATATCTAACAAGATAAATGAATTGAAAGCACATTATACTCTAAAAAAACCATTTGTAAAGTTTATACTTGTTTCTTGTTAAGATTAACTATCGGTTGTGAAATCAATTCAGAAAAACTGTCAGTAAAAACATCAAGCCATGCTTTTTTATGAATGCCCGAAAGTAGTAAAAAAAAAAAAGGGAGCAAAAGGAGACGAAAAATATAAAAACTAACCCTGTTTCAAGAATGGTTGTTGGATAGAACTGTTTAAAGTCTTCAGCAGAGATATCTGGCCAGCCAAGGGTGCTAAAAGGCCATAATGAGCTGGTACACAAGTAGTTTAAAATAACTTCAAATAGTCACAAGTTATTTCTTCCAGATTTGCATGGAATGATCTAATTCAAACGCACATGATACATGTAACATAAAACAATTGTGCCAGTGCAACACATTTTCTATCACTATATCATCACATAATTCAATTTCATATTAGAACATATAGGTGTGGTACTTGCAACTGGAAAGTTGCAACCCGCGGTTATAGGTTTAGTTTAAAGACCATCTCATGAAATTCACCATTATAATACAAGATTAGAGTTAAAGACAAATTTTCTACCTCTGATGCACAACGCCTGTTTACGTGGTAAAGAACCATGTACAATTCAGGTTCAGTGTTGGCACCTTCACAAAAAATTCCCTTTATATTTGTTTATAGATAAGTTGGAAAATGTAAATAACCCATTTAGTACTTCCTACTGTGTATCAAATTGGCAAGGAAATTTACACGAAAAACTGATTCATGTAAAGAAAATTAAATAGGCTAATCTTGATTCACCTCCACGCAAGAAAGCATACTGAAACAAAAATTTATCGATCACGAAAAGCTTGAAGTCACCATCACCGCTACTTTACTGACATTATCACCGCCTTATCCTGTCTCGGATTTCTTTTTACTTGTGCTTATGCAGCTAGATCCAATATATTCTTTTGAAACTAATCTTTGTTGTTTTCTGCTCTGGTTGTTTAGTTTATATATGGTCAACCGTTACCTAGTTTGTGTGTGTTTAGGAATAGTTGTGGTTTCAGTTGTGTGATGTATTGCATGATTGTTTACTTCTTCTTCTTCTTCTTCTTCTTCTTCTTCTTCTTCTTTATTTTTGGGCGTTGCTAGATTGTGTTATTAATTGTAAAGCTTAATTTAGTGCAAGCACATTATCATATTAAGCAAAATACAAAATATGTACCTCTGTCCCTACACAATAATATAATTAAATATCGCAAATTTAACTAGAAAAGGGATGTTTTCAAAATTGAATATGAGCATTTTCTTAAGGAAACATATTTCTCACTGCCCGTATCATATCACACCACCTTTCCAAAATATATAACCACGCTTATAATACAGATGCTAGGACTATATTATTTCATGCAAAATAAGTCTCGTTTGGAACTCAAATCCTACTGAAAAATCTAGTCATCCAAACGAACTATGTATTTGCAGGACGGTTTATCCTAAACTAAAACCTATATTCGTCAGGCCCCAACTCTCCCCCTCTTTTGTCTTCCTACCCAAAAACATGGTATTGTGACCATGGTCTATACTCAAACAGCGTTGAGTTACAGAAAATAATAAATTATTTTAACAATGGCATCGTATTCCCCATATAACGCTTACAAAAATTGCAAACCTGGAAAACCAAGTATCAAGCACATCAGGGTCTTGATAAATTTCTACAGCTTTCCCATATTTTTCACGAGCTTTCAAAAGTGCTTCTTCTGAACTTCTCGCAACTATATAGACTTCCTCACAATCTTTACCCACAATGTACCACACTGGTATACGGTGACCCCACCACAGCTGTCTGCTTATACACCAATCTTTGATGTTTGTTAACCAGTGTTTATACGTCTACATCAAACAACCAAGAACAGGTGATTAGTAGGTAGTAAAATTGCCAGTAATTGATATGACTGTCTACACCCAAGAAAAGCATATACCTTTTCAAACCTTTCTGGAAGAATTGTTAGCTGCTCATTCTCTACTGCTTGAAGAGCTTTTTCTGCCATTGGCTCCATGGTTACAAACCACTGTTTACTTACTAGCGGTTCTATTATCTGAGATGTAAAAAAAAGAACAATAAACCACTGTAGAATTGATCTGGAAATAAAGACGCCCTTATTAGCATACTTCACCGCCACGCTGAGATCTTGGAACTCGCAAATTATAAGGCTCCTTTTTCACTGCCAGACCTGTCTCTTCAAGATTTGACCATAGTTTTTTTCGTGCCTCAAATCGGTCAAGGCCACTGAAAAGTGGACAATAGTAAGGGAATCAAGGAAACATATCACAAGATATTAAATCAAAATATATGCAAATCATAGTCACCTGTATACACCCGCAACCTCGTTAAGAGTCCCATCTTTGTTCATGACATTTAGTATTGGAAGACCCAACTTTCTTGCTAAATGATAGTCATTGTGGTCGTGCCCAGGGCTAAGCTTCAATACTCCAGTTCCAAAATCCTTATCTACATACTGCGTTCACAGCCTGAAACTTTAATTCTATGCTAACTGGTTGGAATCATAGGTCTTTAAATCAGTCATGAGATACACTAAGTTGGGTCTCTTCATACTATATTAATCAAGTGAATAAAATTGGATAAATTCTACTTTTAAAGAATAGATGCGGATGATGAATTATGATCTATTCGCATACCTATTTGCATGAACTATAGTAAACAGAATAAAAATGGTCATCAGTCTACCACAACCGTTTGATTAGTAGTAGCATTTAGCTGCATTTATCTTGATCAACGTTGTTTTATGTAAATACATCATGATCATGTGTAATATGAAAACTGCAAAACAACAGTGATGCTAAATCAAAAGCTCACTTTATCAGCAATAATAGGAACATGTCTTCCAAATGTCAAGGGTACAATAGCTTGCATTCCAACGTACTTCATATAGCGTTCATCCTGCACCAGGAAAGAACACAGGTTTTATGCAAATGGTAATTTGGTTGAAATAAAATATTAGCTACAATTGCACGGTTAGTCATAATAAGTCGGTAGATAAATGTAATACATTTGGCATTTCAATGAGTGAAAACATAGACATTGAATAAATAAACAAATAGAAGCTAAATTCCTTGAACAAAATTATTAGCAATAATTGGATTCGATAGGTCAACATTCTTTTGACTGGATTACAAAGTCTCAGGTACAATCTCAATATGGGTAGTCCGTAGTTTGAGTAATGAAAAAAAAATGGAGATAGACCAGTGTGATTGTCCCAACAATTAGGCACTTCGACTTTGGTGTGAAAGGCCGCAAGTTCGAAACTTGCATAGCGTGATTTGAATATAAATTGACATGTATGTTGTACATTACCCTGAGACTTATTGTACTATTATGTACTACCATCTACGTACTCAGTTTTCTTTTTTTCCTTCTAAAAAAAAAGGAGAAAAAGGAATCACGCCAATGGTACATATTCTTTCCTACGCTATTTACTCCTTATATTACTGTCATATTATTTGATAATAAATTTTTTAAAATTAATTCCTTTTTGAAATAAGAAAGCACAACAGGAAAGGGAATCAATTTTCCTGTTTATTCATTAAACTATGGTATTTTGTTTTTGTTTTTTGAAAAGATTAAATCCATACTGCTATACTAATGCACATGATGAACTTACAACAGAAGGAATATTCTACTATTAAACCAAACAATACAATCGGTTCCATGTTTAGTCATATGCACATACATGAAATAAGCTTATCAGAATGCTCCTCGTGTGTGTGGGGTGAGCAAGTCAGATGCAGTCCCACCCCCATGACTAAAGAGAGACTGTTTTTGAAACTTCATCAATAAAAACAAGCGCCCACAAAAACCGATCTAATGATGCATGAGGAAAACTTATAGTAGGCTTACATACTAAACCAATAATAAGTTCAGCTTTATTTATTTTTTGTCCTCTTTTAAAATATTAAACCAGTAAAAGGTAGTAAACTCTTCGTTATATCATCATTTTTCCTTTAATATGCTGTGTTATCAAAACATGATAGGGAGCTATGCTGGCAAAAAAAAATAAAGGGGTCTACGCTTGGATCAGGTGATGCATATAAATAATCAAGTATGATCACGTCCCTATTTCACAAAAAAGAGAAATGCTTCCACTAAAATATGATGGTGGATGATATTGATGGAAAAGTAATGATACACTGAGGCAGACATCATCAGAATTTTTGCTTGCAAAGTTGATTTTGAACAGAGTATTCATTTTTAACAGTCATATTTATTTTTGTTTCTCTAACTAAAACTATTTTCCTTTTACCAATTAGCTAATGCATGTGCATTTGATTAGACACCTAACGAACTCCAAACCACTGCATAGACTTTAAGGTTAATGTAAAATTTAGAATGCATCATATATAGATACTAAATGGGACTGACCATTGATGTGCTATGAAATCAACTGCAACATAATCTTCTTGTGATTTTAATCTCTAAAGGATATAGCAACAGACATGAGCAGCATGATTCCTTATTTCTATTTATGGTTTTTTTTTTCCCTGATTGCCTTTGCTAGCATTTGATGCAATACAGCCAAAATACATTGATGAACATATACATGCACATGTGCGAAGCTGCTAGGGATTGGAAATGAGACAAATAAAAAGTAATAAATAGGACATCATAGAAGATTTCATCATAAAACCACAAAATTCTTCAAACCTTAGGATTCACTGCTATGGCTGTATCACCAAATAGCGTTTCCGGGCGTGTAGTTGCAATTGTCAAAAAGTCGCTCCTGCATAAATTAATCGAATTTCATTCATAACACAAGTAAATATGTAAATCATTTGGTATGAATAGAGGTTTGCTAAATTATACATACCTTTTAAGTTAATGATGAGCATTTGGTAATGGAATGACAACAAATCAGATACAGATATTTTCAAAAATACTTTGTAACTTTTTGAATGATTTTTTTAATCAACAGTATCACACGAGAACACACATTTTCCATGTTAGTTATTATGGAAAAAATATACAGTGTGGATAAATCTAGAATATATAATGTAACCTAGTATAAGCCTACAAACTATAAGTCATGTACCTACTATTTTACACAAGTGACTTGCACTAGAAGCAAAAATGAAAATTTTGCAATATGATTACTTATTTGATGTTTACTTCAACAATTCATGGCAACCAGTTATCTAATTACGGAAAGAAAGTGCGCATGAAAAGAATATTTTGCTTCACTACTAGTCATTGCTGCCAATTACAGGAGAACTAAACAAGTTAAAATACCTTGAACCACCTGCAACACGATACTTGATATGATACAAATATCCTGGCTCTTCAGAATACTCCACTTCCTGCGATAAATTATTAGACGATTGAATAAACGTACAGTTAGATTCATAAGGGCCAAAACTTTGAACATAAGTAATATGCCAAATTAATGAATATTGAAGTGTTACATACAAGTAAGAATAAGCTTATAAAAAAAACGTTGCTTTGGACAGAAAACAAAACGAAGAATATAAATTTTTGGCAGCTTTGCTTTAGGTTGTATGTAAAAGGTGGATGAATTTTTTAAACTTAATGCAGTGTCTTCAGCTTATTCTCCTTGTATACTCCCATGTGAACTTTAAAAGATATACCATGATTCAGACCTTAGAGTGCGTTACGAAATTAGAACGTGAGGATAACACATAGAGTACAAGTAATTGGAATCCAAATAAAGCAACTTGCAAAACCTTTCAAATATGAGGATGATAAATCTGCATAGAAGAAGTGGTAGTATAAACACAGTAAAAAGATGTGGTTTAATCTGGACAAATACGGTCCTATATACCAGTTGCCCACGATTCACAAGAGATTTTTCAGAAGATGTTATTTCTAAAACAGAGAGCAGTAAGATTAAGATGTTCTTACTTGATCCAAACCATAAAGCTATCAATTGTTCAAGAAATATTGTATACACTTTTTAGCTTCACGTATGTCGGTCTACAGCATATAAAAGAAATTGAGATGAAACCATTGGAAATTCTTGTCGAGTCTTTTGACATCACTGACCAAGCTTCATTCATATTATCAATAACAATTATACCAATAATGAAAAGGACACACTCTCGATAAGTACGTATATTTATATTTTCTTAGTTCTGCTATGCTAAAATATATCATCTTATATGAATATGACCTTATATGTTAATATCAACTAAAAGGTCAGATATGTACATCATCTATACACAACAATATACAATGATTCCTTGGTATATATCATCCAAATCCAATGTTTATATTTTACGCCTTTTTTCTGGTATTGATGTGATATTTAGCATTTAAATCCGAGATTAAAAACATACCAAATCTGATACTGCAGTTTGTAAGTTTGGAGACCAGTTGACCATGTAAGACCCTGAATGAAAAGAAATCCATCGTAATTGTTTATACAAAAGAATGTAGTATATTATTTGAAGATTGAAAATGTAGGATGAATAACCAGCAGAAGTTAAAATGTATCATCAAGAGGTATTTATTTGATGATTTTGTGATCACCAATGCTAATGGATTTGCATGTCTACCTGATTAAATTGCAAATACCCTTTGAAAAAAGGAAATGGATATGTGTGAAACTAAAATCTAAGAATGGCAGATCCATATTAAACAGAGATGATGTTCTTTTACAGTCTGCCAATTTCTTTAACATATGTCAAACAGAACAATACTGTTTTGTATGTCTAGAATACCAATGGCTAACAAAGCACTGAACACCCAAAAATGAGGTATTACACTTGCATATTAACCCTTTATTCGTGGTTTATAGCATAGTCATAGCATATGCTTTATCAACATGATATTTTAGGAAATATCACTGGATTATTCTAGAAGATGACTTATATGAATGGGGTTCGAAATGAAACATATAGTAAAATACACTTGTTGCAAACAAATGTGGCAGTACTATGTGATAGGAATCTAGTTCCTGCGTGTAATGATATAAAAGAAGCTGAACTAGTAATAATAAAAAGGGCATTTTTATGCAATAAATTTTGCCAGTAATCATATTGTACTATGGACAGTATCAGATTAATATCAACCTTGATAACTTTATACTGAGATTGACTGAATATGTAACCTGGTACCATAACATGAAGTTTGGCACAGATATGCTTTATAGCACGGCGGGACATACACAAAAGTAAAGGACCCGAAAAGATATTGTTAAGCTAATCAAAACATGAAGCAATTTGGATGTTATTGGTCCCCCACAACTTCACATAGACTCAAAATAAAACAGATAACATGTGCACTTTAAAAAATCTTCGACGCGTGTGTGGGTTGGTTGAACATATAAGTTCCATGCAACTACAGAAATATGGAGTGCTTGAATGCCTAATGCAGAAAAATTAAAATATACAATAGTACTTTTTTCAGCAAGATGTCTTGAGGACATAGAACCATATTCTATCGGATTGAGAGTAAATGAATACCGAATAATGCATGGAAACAAAAACAAATTGCAAGCATAGTACTTCTTTGACCAACAAAAATCGTAGTAAATACGAAGGATTGCACCTTGATATACCAGTCCCTTTTCATGAAGCCTGACAAAAGCCTCAACCACAGCGCCTACAACCATTACAGAAATACGAAAGCCATTGGAGAAACTAAATTATAGGAATTATTGATGGTTACACTAGCCTGAAAATAAAAATGAAACTGCGAAGTACTAGAATGTCCTGATTATGCTTTATCAAGGCTGCAGTTGCCTTTAACTAATAAGTTGAAGCAAATAAAGTGTATTCTAAGGAACAGATATGATAGTTCCTGCAATATGATTTTTCTTTTTCCTTTTTTGGACTGCAGGAATTCAAAAGAGGTTTAATACAAAATACTTTGGTCAATAATAAGTTGTATGAACTGGTATATACTGCAGAATAATATTTATACATCGCAATGTGGATAAATTTATATACTATGCAACTTTAAAACATTGTCATTCACCATTAAGCACATAAACGTAAATATACCCATGTCCACATGAGCATCAACATAGAAAATATGATTTTATCAGGAGTAGCTTGGCTAGATATAAAATATGATACCCAGTGCCAAAGGCTCCCGTACTCAAGCGCGAGAGGACTTCCCAGGTCAGTCTCCCGTCCTGGTACTATTCTGACGGTTTTCCGGGCTCTGGGGGTGGTCGATAAGTGCGCACAGCCTTTCCCTCACGTATGTGAAGAGGCCGGGACTCGAACCTATGCGCTCCAGATTACCAGCCGGGTAACCTTACCGCTGCGCCAGGCACCACCTTTAGATATAAAATATGATATATAAAAAATTACAAGTACATCGTAATAATCAATAATATGAATGTCATGTTGCTAAACTGATGCAGATAACTTTATAATCATGAACTTCTATTGTCGTCTAATGATTTTGTAATGGTCGCACTAAATCATAAATCTGTAGAAGTACGTTAATTATTATTATGTCATTATAAAATCCATTAAGTATTTACATTCATGAACTTATTTGGCATTTGCATTGGTGGTTCACTCAATCCAAAGAGTATCTAAAGCATCATGTGTCATTTGGATAGGTAGACAACTGTCTTACGACTTAGCTGCTCATCAAGTGTGAACCGTTCCCTAGACCAATCACAAGATGCACCCAGTCTTTTAATCTGATTAGTAATCTGTCCACCATATCTGAGACCATAGAAAGATATTATGAATTAGAACTAACAAGCCTTGGCCTTCTTCCTCAAATAAAATGGTAAATACAGTATATCAAAGGCCAACTGAAGCATATATGCTTTATATACTACATAAAAGAAAGACATAGAAGAGCAGACATAGAACATAAAACAAAGCAGACATAGAACATAAAACCTAAGTGTTTAAATTGAACGTACACATGAGAAAATAGCTTGCAAAGAAGTATATACAGAACAGAAGAAGGCACTGTGGAAATAACAAGAATAAGAACAAGTGAAGGCCTACTTTTCTTTCCACTCCCATACTCTACTGGTGAATTCTTCCCGAGTCAAATTTGTCCTTTTAAGGCCTTCTGAAGCAAGCATTTTCTCTACAACCAACTGGAAAAAATACCATGGATAGACTTAATAAAAATCAACATTTCAATATCATATAAGAACAAAAACCTTCTTGTCAGGAGATAAACTTGCAATTGATGCAAATTATATATAAAGCCATGTGTATATACATAATTATTTTTTCACTAGGGCCTGTAGTGTCTAGGAGAGACATATGTGACTGTTTGCCTGTAAAGACTACATCTATTTATCTTGTCTGCGCAGCTAGGGTGGCCAAGGGAAGCTTAGGGCATGCACTGAAAGCATTAGAATTGAATTGTGTCAAGTATGGCAATGAGTTGCTTCATATATAGCACCCTGGGGAAAATAGTATTGCATCCATAAGTTACACTAACATCGTCATACAATACCAACCCCTTTACTGAAAAAAACGTTAAATTTACACCAAAATTTGTCGTACAAAATACCAACTTCTTTATTCAAGTAACATTTAAATCTTCTGAAGAACAATAGCTTGCATCTTGGTGTGGAATAGAATGTAAAAAATTATTGAAACAAAGAGTAACACAAAATACAAAAGTATGTATTCAAGCAGACCTGAGTTGCTATACCAGCGTGATCAGTACCCGGAAGCCAAAGTGTAGGCCTTCCCTTCATACGGAAGTACCTAGTCATAATATCCTAGTAAAAGAAATTTGTTTCACTTAGAATCTAAACTACGAGAAAGTTTGATAATGTTGAATCAGAAGAAGACAGATATATCAAAATTATCCAGTGACCACTATACTTCCATTTTCCTAAAAATGTTAGCACAAATTCAGCCATCTTTCAATAACATCGTAATGAATGTACATGTGTATTCACACTCGCGCATGCGAACACACACAGACACACACGCTGTGATGTGTATGTGTGTGCGCGCGTGTGGGGTCAATGACCATTGACCCAAATGGTAATATCAGGAGCGGTAAGAGTCCTAGATAGCGTTGTTGCTAGAGGTCTTGGATTTAATCCATGAAGCATGCAAATTTATCAAATTTCATACATGTGTGGGAATGTGCACAAGGGGACAGAACGAGGGGAGAGGGACATAGAAAGAGACTAGACAGGGAGAACCGAGGAAGGAGGTGTGAGAGAGTGGTACAAAAGGTTAACCAAAACAAAATTGATGCTATAAATAAACTTAAAAGGTGAGAGTTACAAGGTCTCCAACCATCCCCAATGATAATGTCAACCATCAGCGGATGTTATTAATCATTTTACAACTTAACAGCTCATAAGTACCGTTCTAAGTAAGAATCAATTTGCTGAATTTATTTATAGGTGGAAAATATAACTAAATGGAAACGAAATTTGTTTCAAAATATAGATATGAATTTTTAATACTTATTACTACTAGTCAAATAACTCATTAGCTTTAAATAATATAATATTCATCTATTAATTTGAAAATCTATGTAAGATTGAAAACCCAAAATTCTAAGTAATCAGTTTATATGGTTTGACCATGCAACAGTTATATATTGTGACAAGTCAAAAGAGTTATACATGTGCAACAATTAACTGTGTTCATAATTCATGTTATGCTTACAGCAAGTAAGAAGAAGAAAAGTTGAGTTTCATGTTTTTTGTCCTTTCATTTATGGTTTGTTTGCATCTTAAAAGTTTATATCGCCTGAAACACCATTATAAAGCTATGTGATTTACTTTTTCTTCATAGATGTTCACTATGAAAGACATGTAAGCAAACTTTTGATCACAATTTGCAAATTGTAGTCAACCTTGCACCTCTTTTGGATAAAAACCTTGATATTATGGTCAGTTCACCAAACAAAATAGAAAATGTCGTGATTTATGGAGGAGACCAAAACAACATTTGGACACAATTTTGATATGCTATCCATATAGGGATTTAGAATTTCGGGTCTCTACGTTTATATTGTATTGCGCAGAACCATTGTCCACCGAATATACACCTGTTTTGAAGAAAAATAAAAGGGGAAAATGTGCTTAATTTGTAAAATGTAAATTAAACTTAAAAGATAAAATTTCAAAGTTCCCTTTTTAAAAAATACGATGAGAGAAAGCATAATTGGTTTCATCCATATAAAATACTGTATGGAGGAAGCAAACCAGTTTGCAACTTAAGAAAATAAAAACAAGTTAGAATTTATTCTGACAACAATCTATAGATTTGGTCAATGAGAATAATGAAATTGATTTCATTTAAACAAGCATGCAAGGCATGCGAAAATCTATTTGCATCTAAAGAAATGAAGGTAGACAAGGAAAATCACAAAGGACTTCAAAATTTCAACAAATTCAAAAAAGTTGGTTCTATGGAAAAAAAACAAAAAACTAATAGGTCTATACAAAAGAAATAAAACCATATACTTTATTAGGCAGAATAATTAAACCATGTGCAAATGTATTCAACTTAAAGAATCAATCTGCAAGAATACTAAGTAGAATTGAACAGCACATACCTCCAAAGTGACAAACATCGCATGCCCCATATGAAGTGATCCTGTAACATTTGGAGGTGGCATAGGTATTACAAACGGATCTCCTCCACAATCAGAGTTAGGTTTAAAATATCCTTGAGACTCCCACCTAAGGAGTATAGGAAAAAGGTAGCAGTGTTTCAGCCAAAATCAGTTTTCCACGAACTAAAGAAGAAATAATACAATCAGATCAGTGTGCAGACGTATGAGCATTGATTGGATACGATATATGTGCATGGATGTGTGCAATGTGCACGTGTGTGTACGTATATATTTGCATGTACATATGCATGTATGGGGGAACCGGCTACACCTTTATACCTCTATGCTATACCTCAATATTTTTTTGACTCATAGATTGAAATTAAACCAAACCTGAAGATGTTTAAGCCACAATGCCTTTAAAATGAAGTCGTAAAGAAAGAAAAATAGCAATGTAGAGTTTGTTGAGAAAGATTGTTTTAAATGAAGGGAACAAGTCCCACATCACCAAGTTATTTGGACTATTCCAAGGTATATATGATTGTCTTATATATGATAATGTGAATTAAATGACTTGGGCTTGAATAAGGGACTTGGATGGGTATGCATGTGGGCTTGGTTGGGCCTATAAATATTATTACGGCCAAAAGATTGGCACTTGGGCACTTGCTACGTCCTGAATGAAAACCTTCCGCCTCTTCCTCCGCCGACAGATAAAGACACTGAAAATATGAAGAAGAAGAGACTGAAACGCGATAATTATCCGATCGTTTATACGATCTTTACACTCTACTGAAATCGCCTAAAGAAATCTGGGATGCACTGGAAACGAAGTACAAGACCGATAACATTGGAACAGATAAGTTTCTTACTTTAAAATATTTTGAATTCCAAATGAAAGACGATGTTTCTGTCATGGATCAAATGCACGACTTACAAGTTCTGCTTAGCAAACTTAATGACTTGAAGGTGCAGATTCCTGAATCATTTCAAGTTGGGGCGATAATCGCTAAACTTCCACCAAGTTGGAATAATTATCGCAAAAAGCTCTTGCATATGACAAAGGAACTAACGTTGGAAAAGATTGGAAAACACATACGAATTGAGGAAGAAAACAGAATTCGTGATGGCGTTTTCCCTTCTACTGATGTGAACAATGTGGTTTCTGGAAAGAAAAAAAAGGCAATCAAAACCAGAACTTTAACCCAAACAAGAAGAGTAAGCAAGGAAGCGACTCTAATCCGAAAGACAAAAAGAAGAAAGCATGCTATAATTGCGGTAAGCTTGGGCACTCTAAACGTGAATGCAGGGCTCCTCCAAAACAGAAAAAGGGGAATTCTGAAAATGCAAATATGGTTGAAAACGAGGAAATGCAGGAAATCGTTGCTATGGTTTCTGATATGCAAATTGACATGATAACTGATTTGCATATGGCTACCGCTGAAACAAAATCTTCGGATTGGTGGTTCGATTCTGGTGCCACGGTTCATGTTTGCAACAACAAAGGTCTATTCAAAACCTATACAGAGGTGGTTGACCAACAAGAAGTGCTCATGGAAAATGGAAATGGTGCAAAAGTTCTGAGAAAAGGAAATGTGGAGATTCATTTTACTTCCAACAAGAAGATAACTCTCACTAATGTTCTTCATGTTCCTGATATTAAAAAGAACCCGGTTTCTGCATCAATTTTGTGCAAGAGTGGCATCAAATCAGTCTTGGAGGCTGATAATTTGATTTTGTCTAAAAATGGCATGTTTGTGGGTAAAGGTTATGCATGTAATGGGATGTTCAAACTCAGTATTAATGAAATAAAAGAATGTTCTGCTTATACTGTTGATTCTTTACCATTATGGCATGCACGTTTAGAACATTTAAATTATAAATCTTTGAAGTATACGTCAAAGCATGGTTTTATTTCTGTTACTAATGATAACTACGATAAATGTGAAATATGTATACAAGCAAAGATAACAAAGAAACCATTCCCAACAGTTGAAAGAAATTCAGAACTCTTGGATTTAATTCATTCCGATATATGTGAATTAAATGGAGTTTTGACCAGAGGTGGAAAAAGGTATTTCATTACCTTTATTGACGATTTTTCTAAATACACACATGTGTATTTGCTAAGAAATAAAGATGAAGCTTTTGACATGTTCAAACGCTATAAAACAGAAGTTGAAAATCAAAAGGGTAAGAAAATAAAGGTCCTACGTAGTGATAGAGGAGGAGAATACTTCTCCACTGAATTTTCTAACTTCTGTGAAGAACATGGGATTATTCATCAGCACACTGCGCCATACACACCACACCAAAATGGTTTGGCTGAAAGAAAAAATAGAACTCTGGTTGATATGGTAAATTCTATGTTATTAAATGCTAAATTACCACTTAATTTGTGGGGAGAAGCATTGTTATCTGCATGTCATTTGCACAATAGAATCACTTCAAGGAAAACTAAAGTTTCTCCTTATGAACTATGGAATGGTCGAAAACCTAATCTGCGATATCTAAAGGTGTGGGAGTGTATTGCCTTCTATAGAGTGACTGATCCAAAACGGACTAAACTAGGTCCAAGAGCATTGAAAAGTTTGTTTGTAGGATATGCTGAAAACCCAAATGCATATAGACTACTAGATTTATCCTCAAATACGATTGTTGAATCAAGGGATGTTGAATTTATTGAAAATAAATTCAAAGATGATTCAAAAACAAATCAGTCATTAAACCCCGAAATTATTCAAACACCAACAGATGTTACTATACCTTCTGCTAGCAATAAAAGGAAAGTAACAAATGAACAGACAGAAATAAGGACACAAAGAATCAGAAAAGAGAAATCTTTTGGTCCAGATTTTATATCATCTCAAGCTATAGCATTACTCGTAGGAACTCGAGATGAAGTTACTAACAAAATTCCTATTGTACTGAATATAGAAGATGATCCAAAAACATACAAAGAAGTTATAGCTTCTAGAGATTCTGCTTTTTGGAAGGAGGCAATTAATGATGAAATGGATTCAATCAAACAATACTTGGGTATTGGTAGACTTGCCTCAACGATCAAAACCTATTGGTTGTAAATGAGTGTTTCGAAGAAAACGTAATAACGATGGTAGCGTGCAAACTTTCAAGGCTAGATTAGTAGCCAATGGATTTCGGCAAAAGGAAGGAATTGATTTCTTTGATACATATGCTCCGGTTGCAAGAATTACATCAATTCGAGTACTAATAGCATTAGCATCAATCTATCAGTTGCATATCCACCAAATGGATGTCAAAACAGCCTTCCTTAATGGTGAACTTAACGAAGAAGTTTACATGGAACAACCAAAGGGTTTTATCCTTCCTGAAAATGAAAGAAAAGTTTGCAAACTGACAAGATCCTTATACGGATTAAAACAAGCACCAAAACAGTGGCATGAGAAATTTGACTCAATTATACTTCAAAATGGCTTCACATATAATAGTGCAGACAAATGTATCTATTCCAAGTTTACAAAGGAATATGGAGTAATCATTTGTTTATATGTAGATGATTTATTAATATTCGGTACTAACATGAAAGGAATACAAGATACCAAGAATTATTTAACTTCAAAATTCAAAATGAAAGATTTAAATGAAGTTGATACAATTCTAGGTATAAAGGTTAGTAAAAATAGTGGGGGCTATGCACTAAATCAATCACATTACATTCAAAAAGTGCTCCAGAAGTTTGGACATCTAAAAAATTAAAGATGCCAGTACCCCAATAGACTCGAGTATCAATCTCAATAAAAATGAAGGAAGATGTATTGCTCAACTCGAATACGCAAGCGCTATTGGAAGTATAATGTATGCAATGCATTGTACAAGACCTGACATAGCATATGCAATATGCAAACTTGCACGATATACTAGCAATCCTGGTATAGATCATTGGAAAGCAATTGAGAAATTACTTGGTTACCTAAAAAAGACCAATAATCTAGGACTTGTTTACAATGGATTTCCAAGTGTATTAGAAGGATACACTGATGCAAGTTGGATAACTAGCGCCGGTGATAATAAATCTACTTCGGGTTGGATTTTCACGTTAGGTGGAGGTGCGGTTTCTTGGGCATCAAAGAAACAAACTTGCATTTCGCACTCCACAATGAAATCAGAATTTATAGCACTTGCTGCCGCCGGAAAAGAGGCAGAGTGGCTACGAAATATGTTACTAGATATCAAGCTATGGCCAAAAACAATGCCAGTCATATCATTACGATGCGATAGTCAGGCTACTATGTCACGAGCATATAGTAACATATACAATGGAAAATCAAGACATATAAGTCTTAGACATGAGTATGTTAGACAAATAATAGATGATAGAATAATCACTATTGTCTATATAAGATCTAGCGATAATTTAGCAGACCCATTCACAAAAGCTTTGACTAGGGAAATGGTAAGATCAACCTCAGTTGGAATGGGACTTAAACCTTGTTTTAATCAATGATAGTGGAAACCCAACCTTAATATTAATTACCTTAATTTTAAGGTTTAATGGGTAAAAACAAATTATCATATGATTGAGAAAACACAAAATCAAATTAGTGTAAACTGTTACAGGTATAAAGAGGCTGAGTTGAATAACTCTTAATAAAGTTCTAGTTAGTCTGGTAACAGAGACATCGAAAAGGAAAAGGAACTCTACATTTATGAACTTGGAAGTGGTGCCGCTTCTAAACAAGAGTTTTAAGGTTTACTCTTGCAAAAGTTCATTAAGCTGGGATGGAGCACATGGCCATAACGGTGCTCACAGGTAGGGAAATTTATTGGAAATTGAAATTGCGTGTGTAGTATTTCCGACTTCATAATTCAAGGAGACTTGGTTTAAGTTAAGACCACCCAGCTCTTCTTTAAAGTCCTGAAATATTCACACTAATACGTGGTTTAATCGAATAGATACCACATATGATGCGCAGTTTCTAACTAAGATAAAACTGAACATCATCAATAAAACAATCTTGTGGGGGATTGTTGAGAAAGATTGTTTTAAATGAAGGGAACAAGTCACATATCACCAAGTTATTTGGACTATTCCAAGGTATATATGATTGCCTTGTATATGATAATGTGAATTAAATGACTTGGGCTTGAATAAGGAGTTTGGATGGGTATGCATGTGGGCTTGGTTGGGCCTATACATATTATTACAGTCAAAAAATTGGCACTTGGGCAGTTGGGGCACGTGGGCGCGTGCGTGACCTTACGGAAGCGGCTTGGCTGTTGGCAACAGTCGTGTTTTTTGAATTTAAACAGACGGACGGGTCTGTTTGTACACAACTGCATCCAACGGTCGTGCTTGTTCCGCAATTATATATGCATCCAGTTTGTTCCCTTCAAATCACTTCTCTTTCTTCTCTCTGTTTTATCTTTTCCTTCCAAGGACGAACTCCGTTGAACTCACAGACATTGCTGAGTCTCTGAGTTCTGATTTTGTTGTATCCTGTGAAGCAATCTGCCGCTGAACCCGTTAGCAAACTCGATCCGAGTGGGGCAGATATTGCTTTAAGAAAAGCTATCTCGCGCCTCAAAATCATACCAATCTAATTCTCTGAATTCATAAACAGAGTTGTCACCTCCTTCAATAGTGAACTTTACATGACCGAGGAACCCTTATCAACCATAAATGAGTGGCGGTGTACATCCATTCATGAGTTACATTTTTTCTCCTTACATGAGTTATATCCATTTCAGGTGGTATATTTCAAACTAAAATATTGCACCGCTAGAGCAAAGATATTCAGAATGACCTTGTGCAACCTAAATCCAAGGTCTCGTGGATGAAATGAGCAATCGTAGAAAGATCAGATGCGATAAGGCGGTCTTGATTACTCCAAATAAGAGTTAATCTGCAACGGTCCCCCCCCCCACCAACAATCAGTCATGAATGGCGCATCTCACGAGGCGTTTTACCTTTGAGGCTTAAGCCTCAACCAACTGAGGCGTGAAAAGCGCAGAAAAATGTACACCTCAGAGTCTCAATTGGCTGAAGCGTACGTATATAAAAAAATCTTACTTGTTTATTTTCAAAATATCGTATCTGCTTCTGGTTTCTTCACTGCTTCATTTTCTAGCCTAGCGAGCAAATATTCAGAACGAAAAAAAAAGGAATCAATTGTTGAAATTTCAAACTAGAATCACTCGATTCAACTGGAATCGAGCTCCATTTCAGTTAAGGAATCGAACTTGATTCCTGCCAACCTTTTTTTTTTGTCTTTTTTATACAGTGTTTTTTTTTTTATGGGTTATTGTTTTTACTTACTATTTGAGTGATGAAATCGAATGCTTTATGGTTTTTAATTACTATTTGACGCTTAATGTTATTCCATATTAAAAAATAAGTATATGTATTGCGCTTTTTTTTAATCTGAAAGGCTTACGCCTCAACGCTTCGAGGCTTACGCCTCGCCTCATGAACCCAAAAACGTCTCACGTACGCCTTTTGTGTTTTAAAACATTGAATAGAATTACCCTAAATTCAATGGTATATTGTGGCATATGTTGCAAATAGATTTTAGGCTAATTCTATTTAAACTCGGGAAAATGCCGAGTTCACCTAGAAAAATCAATGACCAAACTACCCTTTACTGTATTTTAAAAAAAATCAGTATACCTCCTAGAGTTCCTACGAGGTTCCCTAGGTAACCTTGTAGAGCCCCTACGTGGTGCCTTTAGGGTACCTCGTAGAGCCCTACGATGCTACCTAGGGCACCTCGTAGGGACTCAAAGAGATAGGGTAAAGCTGGTTTTTTTAAATGTTACATGGATGAACTCAGCAAACGCTAGGTTCCTCCCTTTTTTTATGTTTTGCTGGGTGAACTCAGCAAAACCATGGGTTTAAATAGAATTGCTCTAGATTTTATGTTGACTGAAACGTGCAAATAGCCTGCAAAAGCTGCAGATACAGTTTCTTTTCTTTTTTTCTTAACCCAAAAAAATAAAAATAAAAAATAAAATAAAAAAATAAAAATAAAATCCTTTTACGAAGAACATGAAGTCTGAAAGTATTGAACTTATAACCTCTTCAATTTTCCACTTCATCCAACCATCGTCTACGTGTATGGCTACAATGCACCCTGGTCCGCCTTTAATATCCAAAACATCATCCTACTTGAACTTCCCAATTACAATAAAGAAAGTGATATATGTCCAAGATAACGTAGTGGGAAGTGGGAACGCTGGTAAGTTCTGTATAATTTTGTTCTTAATGTGACGACTATATTGACATTTACAAATGACACTGAATACTTTATTGATCAAACCATTTATTCCATACTTAAAAAAAAAAAAAAAAAAAAAAAAAAACCACACACACACACACTGGAAAGGAAAAATAATTAAGCCTACCAGTTATAAATTCGTTCTTCTGAAGCAAAATCAAAAGACTTGGAAACTTCAGGCGAAGTAAACAAAGGACTATCCTCTGATGCATTAGCTGTACCTCAAAGAAAAAGAAAATAAAACCAGTAAATCATTCATACAAAAGTTAAGGAAAAAATAACCGATTACAAACCTGAGTAAAATTTGGGGCGAACGAATTTCGTGTTGGGGTATTGTTGAAATCGACAAAAAATTCGAAAGTTGAAGCGAAAAGCGAGAGAGCAAGCGGAGAGGGGATTCAAACTGTGGACAGAGCAATGGGATTGGTTATAAATTACAGAGGGACTGAAGAGCGCCATGAAGTGAAATGAACAGAGTTGGGTGGGATAAGGCGGGAGGAGGCAGGCAGTATGGACTGATGACATAAGAAGGTTCCCGTTCCTAGTACGGCCCAGCCCAGTTGAATCGTGTCCCATGGCTCACTAGTGTAAGGCCCGGGCCCATGGGCGTGTAGAAGAAAATATTGAATGCCTATCGAATCCGGCCAAACTCTAACATCCAAGGTTTCTTCTAAAGTTGTCTAATTTAACACATTCATCGCTCCAAAAACATTACCCTTGGTCGCTGTCAACCGAGCCGGGCCGAAGTAAGACAAGCAAGACAAATGATTTGGGCAACCCCGATAAAAGCATCCCCTAGTTTTAAATTAAATAAATATTAAAAATTATAATAATTTAGTGGAAGGATATATGGTCTAGTGATTATGTGTTGATCGATATTCAAATATACATAGGTTTATATTATTTATGACTTATTTAATTCTATCCATTATAATTACTATTTTCAATAACTAAAAACGGTTTATACATCATTCATTTGGGGTAATCCAGACAAATAGACGATTGAACAAGCACTGCCTACTGGATAACGCTGAGATGTCAAGATTTAACAACCTTACCACTACCTGCAACCTACATAAAGCTTGCTAAACTCCAACTATAGTGTTGTCCATGCATTTCGAATTGCATGAAACGTGCATAAAAAAGAAGAAAAATCAACTCCATGTAGGAGTCGACTTTATTTCTAGACTTACTACCTTGGACCTTTACTGATACTAAGGCTGTCAATAGATATTTTCGGATGTGCATAGTTTTATATCTGCATCTGCATCTGAAATCATTTCTGGATACTGAATATCCACATATGCAGATGTGGACGGATATCAGAATGTATCTAATCCGCCGACGATCGATAAATTAAGGAATATAAATGAATTTTTTTAGTTTAATATAAAGTTTTTTTTATTTAATTTAAAGTGTTAAAAAAACAAAAATGATGATAATAAATAATTTTAAGCAATTAATATGCATGTAGCGTGTATAACATAGACTTTCAACTTAATAAAATAATAAACTAGTATATTTCATTATGCTAAAATACAAATAATTTAAATAATAATCATGAAAAAGCAAATAGATAATTTTCAAATGCGGATGTATCTATATCTGCATCTGAATCCGTTCTTCCAGATAGTGTATCCGCTTTTTTAATGCGAATGTGGACGGATTTCAGATTTTTGAGTATCCATTGACAACTGTAACTCATACAAGACATTAATTAGATATTCAATTTAGAAAAGTAAATCAAATAGCACGCTCACTTCTCAATTAATAGTTCTACTAAATTTATTGAATTTTTAAAGCTACAGACTTTAGTTATGTCGTATAACATGCTTAAACATCAAAAGCGGTAAGCTATGTTATATCTTCTTTCTTTTCTCAAAATATTTTTTAACATCGAGTTCAATAAAAAAGTGAATATTAATGGTGCATCCCTAAAATGAAGGTTAGTATAAGGTGGGTCCCTATGAAGAATCAATTGTAAAACCGGAACCTATAATTAGTTTACTGTAGCAATTTGTTTTGTGTTTTTTTCAATGCTTAAAAAACTCATAAAAGTATAAATATTAAAACTATGTAACTGGAAGAAGAAAATTGTAGAAATGTCCTCCTTCCACTTCTACACGACCTCGTCTAACTTTTTCTTCCTAGCGATAATAATGACTACTTTCATGTTGATTTCTTATATTTCTCTTTTTTAGGACCTCGCCTAACTTCCTCCTCTCTTTTCCATCATTCGAATGTCTCCACCACTTCTTCCTCTTCGCTTTTAACTTCCTATACCAAAGTAAAAGAGGAACAAGGTGACTGTCTCATATCTGGATTCAAATGGCTTATGTCAGACTAGCACTAGCCTACGATACGGCATGTGCTCCATCTTATCGGTGAGTCGGAGATGTTCACTGTTGTGCATGTGATCCTATTACCTCGCTCTACATTTTTGGATCTACTTCTATTGTTGTGGACATTGATAATCCGATGTCAACTGACTTATTTTTGCCTCCAATTGCTAATCCGCTTTCAGTTTTGATGGAGGTCAATGAAATTATGCCTGCTCCTCGACCGTTCAACTAGTTTCTTCAGGTGAACATTGTTTATCTCCTATTTTGGTTGCAGTTAGTATTGGAAATCGTTCGTTAGTTTGGTACTTCCATTGACTTGGAAAAGAATGCAACAAAGACTTTATTTGCTGGCTTGGGTATGAATTATGATGATGGTTTGGATTGTAACGCACAAGGTCCTGAGATATATTCTAATGATTTTATCATTGAAATTGGATTGCATAATAGTTAAAAAGTAATTTTTACGGTTGAAACTATTGCGCATCCAAATGATGTTGTTCTTGGTCATTGTATTGCTCCTTCATTTGCATCACTTCTCAAAAGCATTCTATTGAATGCTTTAATATATGAGCCTCAAGAGTTTGAAATGGTCGGGAAAGACGGTATTATGGACCCCCTCCTAAAGTCTATAATGCTAGGGTTGAATTTTGGAAAGATCATTTAATTGTTATATCTTGGATGCTAGCCCTAATTATTCAGTTGTCAAAGAGAAATGTGGTGGTATCTAGCACATTAAAGGTGTCTTTAAGTGCATACGCACAGATCTATGTACTTCAAGTTTTTAAGACATGATGAACCTCTCCAATTCTTAATGTGGATCCTATCTTTATTCATGGCAAGATTTTCATTGTTACTACTTGAAGCTCGTATGTCGATCAGACCAAGGATTAGGTTTTATCAATTCCAGCATGGACGCAGTTCTCTTATATTCCCTTTGATATGCAATCTTTGACCAGATTGAATAGTTAACTAATAACATTGGGATATTGAAATGCTTTGAAAATACAATTGTTACTAGAGGAAAAGTCATTTATGTGAAGGTCATTATTGAAATTTCACCTATTAAACCTCTACTGAACAAGAATAAAGTTTGGATTGTTGAGGGGCTCATAGCTAAAGTGGGGGTTCGTTATGGATGAAAACCAGATATTTGCACGTCATTTCATTCATTTAGCCATCTCGTAGAAGTTTGTCCTGTAATTTCTAGTGAGGCACTCTTAGCTTCTTTGCCTCTCTCTCTAATAAGATTCTTTTTACTAGACCTTCGGTTGGAAAGTGGGTTCCTAAGATTTTCCCCTCCCCCCCAAAAAAAGTTACTCCCTTGCCCCTTCCTCATCTTGATCCCGGGAAGGAGAATGTATATGACCCATTTTATGATACTATCTTACGGTGCGATGAGGAACAAGTCTGGATTCTTAGCCTATCTAGAATAAGATAATCTCCTATCAGTAATAGTTTCTACAAGTTCACCAGTGATGATGAGGGCGACTCTAGAAAATTGATGTACCAGATTGTGGGTCGTGGTATAGAGCTCGTTACGAAGAGTGTCGTTGGCGAGGTGAATAAGTCAGGGTTTTATGAAACCACTAGGAATAGAAATCTTTCTTTTTTTTTCTAACGTAATCTGTGTTATATGTACAAGCTTGCTTTGGCTTTGTTCTTGGCTCCCTGACGATGCATGTAGATTCTCCTCTTTTGAGGCGGACTATTTTCATGGTTAGTAGTTTAGGCATTCAGCCTAATTTCTATGTTGTGTTGATATGATGTTAAGTGATATGACTACTATAAAATTATATTTAGTTGTTCTGTTCATGTGCAGAATACTTGATTTCTAATTATCTAGTAAAAGTAGTACAAACCACTATAATCCGGCTGGTTTTGCTAAAAAATACAAGTATAGAAATGCCTGTACGTATTGAGAAATATTGCAGACGTATCTACAAATATTCACTTAATAATTATAGACATATCTACAAATATTTACTCAAAAGCCAATATTTGCAATAAACCTAAAAGCTACAAAAATGTCGGTAGTTATTCAATAAAATTGCAAAGTCATTTGAAGTTTTCCTTAAATTTGTCTATTTTTTGTTTATAATTATGTTACATTAACATTTTCATGATTTTTCTGCACTAAATACTGTAACGACTCGCCCTTCATAGTACCTAAAAGTTGGCACCTTACTTTCAAATATCATAAAGATATATTGTCGGGGTAAAATTAGAACAAGATACTAAGCCAAGACATCAAAAGGATCTTACAATGGAATGACAACATGCAATACAAGATATATATGAAAAAATATAATAGTTATATATAAGAGACTAATAGCGGAAGATTCTGATAAATGAGTATCAGTACATAATAGTCGGAATTCGTCAACTCCAAAATACACATAGTTATGAATAAATATCTAATACAACAGTCTCGAATATAATTATAAACGATATCTATCATGTACAAAAATATAACAAATATATAAAACGTTGTTGTCACATGACCAAATGCTCCAACTGATGCACTCTTAAAAACATAGCCTCAAAAGCAACTGACTCTCGAATTACTCAATCGAGTACCTGAGAGTTCTCAAGACATAAGCAGGCAAAGACAAAACGTGGGTCAGACATAAAGTCTGGTGTGAGGGGAACTATTTCAAAATACTGTATGTTAAAACTATATACAAAAAACAGGAATCATTAAATCATAGTCGCCCCTCTCCACATATATGGCTTGGGTGGAGGAATCCAATCTGCCTACAAGTAAATATAGTAAATCCATCCCAAATATAGGGGATCATACCATAACCTGCTCTTCTCCTATAATAACAAGTTAGTATAATATGTCTCATTGCGCTACACTAGCCTAAACTACTAATAACGTAGTAGTTATACACCCTGATCAACCAATGATCTCGACCACGACCTCGATTGCTAAGATCGATAATATACGCCTTAATGCGTATGGTCACTACTATAAAACCAAAATGATGCGCCGTGATACGCATGTTCATTACTATAAGACCAAAATGGTACACCACAATGCGTATGGTCAGTACTATAAGACCAAATTGTAGATGACTCGCCATTAGATAACTTCGTGTCCTAGCCCACTATCATTAAAGTCGTAGGGGGCTCGCTACTGAGCAACTCCATTTTTCAGCTTATGTTATATTAATCGCTAAGCGAGGCGAGGCGATGAAAGACTCGCTTCATTTAATGGTGCTTAAGCAGTACTTAAGCGCTAAATCCATAAATAGACAAACTACGCCTAAAGGCACTTAAGCACAACGCTTAAGCACTGGTTAGCTATTTTACAAATAAGTTATTGTTTAATACTGCTATATAAATGCTTAAATTTAAGCGAGGCACTATTAAGCGCTAAAAAGGTGGGCTTAGGCGCTAATCTCTTAATGTCTTCTGCTTTTCAGAAAATTAAGCGATGTAACTACAAAAATCGCTTAAGCGTGCTTTTCATAACATAGTTCTTAGCCCGTTGTCACTGAAATTGCATATGAATCGCTACGAAAAAATTCCATATCTTATCCATCTATCATAGGAATCGCATATGACTCACTACTGAGAAAATACATATCTCATTCTGTTGTCATAAAAATCAAAGATGACTTGCTATTGAACAACCTTATGTCTCACCCTGCCATCATCGAAGTCATATAAGATCGCCATGCACAACTTCATTCGCCATAACCTAGAAATCATTGGGTTGGAATCTTGGACCATTCAGTCGACTGAACAGGTCCCACCGGTTGACTAAATGCCTGGCAACAACCTTGTATGCACTTTCGAGCTTCAGATGACCATAACTTTTGTTCTGCAGCTCCAAACAACTTATCGTTTCTTTCATTTCAATCATATTGAATTTTTTTATTGCCTAGATTATTTAATTAATGAATTTGGACAAGTCTTGGAATGGGTATCCCCTTAAACCTCTCGGATACACGGTCTGTACAATTGAGATACGCCACCAGGATAACGTTCTGGCCATATCCAATCGCACTTCCCAACATGATAGCTTAACAACACAACACCATACCATATTCATTCGTAATTGAGTTCATATCATCAAGGAGTGCACCATCAAATGGATGTCAATGATGGCGATTCGAAGAATCTTTCCAAAAATCAAAACAAACACAGATTGGTCACTTTAACCTTAATGTCTTTAATGTAGGTAAATGTATCAATGGAATGCACTCTTTAGACATTTCCAACACAAATCTACACTGTTGTCATAGATCATCCGACAAAGGTAGAGTTGAGTGCTCGAATACACTCATCGGAATGATCTTTGGAAGATAAACCAGTTTCACAACCAAACATACAACACTTAATAATTTACGTTTCGGACTCACCGGAGCAACTATTGATCCAATAAACTCTCGTGCAACTTAAAGCACACGGAGATCACTATGGCTATATGAAACGCCTGCGATGAACGTGCGTGCAATAATTAATCTATATATATTCAACCAATTGTATAGCTATATAAACATGCAAATACACAATAATTCTAACCACAATTCAATATTTGTTTCAATAGTCCTTTACTCCAAATGTACATATGTGCTTATATATCAACTTTAAGCCTTTAAATACTTAATTATCAAACTTGAACTTAAGTATACTTATTACTAGTTTATAAAACCTTATACCCATTTTATAAAATATAATCTTCTTCATAAAATATTCAAACCATTTATGAATCAATTCAAATGGTTAAATAGTTGTTACTGATGGTGTCTACATCATTACTCTGCATAATTAATCCTGAATAAAACAATATCATCACGATAAATTACCCAATATGCCCAAATCAATCCAAGGGCTTACTAACTATCTTCAAAATATAGTATTTATGTATCAAACAATTAATTAGCTAAGGAAAACATTTTTATAACATGGATACAGTTTAAACCTGTAACACCCCATACTTTCCTTAGCCTGGATTTCGATAATAATCTAAAGTCAAACTCAATCATGCATAGAGAGTGTAAATCTGGCACCTACAAACAAATGAGCATGGGCATGATCAGAGTAAAACAAAACTAACTCACAACGGAAGAAAGATATGACAACTAATACCCACTAAAGCAACTACCTTAAAGCATATCACCACATCGACATCGAGCATGGGAGAATGGGAATTGAAAATCAAACTGAATACCTGTGGAGACATGTCTTCCCCTACGCAAACCTAAGAATTGTTATGAGGAGTGGGGTCAGAACAACAAGTCCTGGTGCATAGAAAATGCATAGCATTGTCTACAATACACAAATGTGTCTCGTTTGGTCCCAACCAGAACATATATCTAACTAGGCTAGTAATTCTAACCTAACATTGTAAAGATTTATGCATGATGACTAACTACGATACCCAAGGTAGCATCCCCCAAAAATAACGACATCATAATATTGTGATAGAACGTTTACGCATAAGTATGAAGCCTTTAAACCACAATTCAACCAACTACCGAAAACTAAGAGGCGGGCTTCTAACTAATTAATATCCCATAAGGAGGTAAATTATTTCTCTATATCCACTTAAGACCTCACTATCAATATAAGATAAAGGCGGATCCTTTCGATCGCTTAAGAACCAAAGCGGACCTATCGATCACTTAATATCTTACTTGGTGGTTTACCTTACACTAATATAAATTAGAGGACACTAGCTACTAAATCCTACTACTTTAAGGCTTTCGTCATTCATGCATATACCCAAGCCTCGCATAAGGCGAGAGATAGTAACCAACCACTTATTACCTACAGGATAGGTAGACGACATCTCGTCATTTATGGCGTTCCCCTGGTGGACCCACTTGTTACTATCTAGCCGACCTTATTAGATAATCCCATAACCACTTAATACTTCCTGCAGGATAGGTAGACTCACGGTGCCTCCTTAACTATCATTTAATACCTAATCCCAAGAGGCCTCTCATCTCAGTCACTTACTACCTAGAGGAGGTGGACTTATGCGGGAATTACCAAACTCATACACGGTAGCCATTTAATACTTCTTATTTGTTAGGAGGTGAGATACACGATCACTTAATTCCCTTTTAAAGGTGTATCTGACTACTTAATACCTCTAATCCTGAAGTAGACTATGAAAAATATTATTCCCATGGTGGTTTCTTCTTTAGAAACCCTATTTTAGGAAATAACTCTCGCTACACAATTAACTATCTCCATGGGTTTCTATAGTTGATGATATCTACATCGGTTGTACATATATCTGACTACTGGAGAGTGCAGACTTCTATCAGATAAGGCAACTGACCTCGCATCATTAACCTACTAAGTCGAACCTTTATCTCTAATTATATTAATTCTAGATTAACTAGAATAAAATAAGGAAAACTTATAACTTCCTATCCTAAGATGTTTAATTATTTATTTCCTTGTTAAACTTGGTATTTTCTACGCCAATCAATCCCCTTTGATTCTATTTATTAATATTATTTAGATAACCTGTCATTTATGATGCTAACGATCGTATTTTTTCTAAGACATTCATAATCCTATTAAGTGTCATTTATATCAGTCCCATTTGAATTCTAATCTAATTATTGTAACTCCAAATATTACTATAAATTTAATTCAGTTTAATTCTTATTTGAATATATATATGTGTGTGTGTGTGTGTGTGTGTGTGTATGTGTGTGTAAGTTTATTTATTTATTTATTTCCCAAGCTGGAGTTACAATCCCTCTTCATAAACACCAATTTAGTAGTAACCATTAAGGCATATCTATCATATTTAATACATTTCCCTAGCAAATATGGTTACAATACTTATTACCTTATTCATGACTTTTTACTACAGCAATAGGCTCCATGTTAATTGCTACAATGGTCACAAACGTTTAATTTCCATTTATTATAGGAGGTATTACCATACATTTATTCCCATAAAATGGAAACACTTCAAATTCAAACATACAATAACGAACAAATATTTAATATAATAGCGTTACTTATGTAAATTTGGATGAATAAGATTATAATATATATTTATTTATATTTTAAGCATTGAATTAACATTGTTACTAATTTTTATTTTATTAACATTTATTATTTATGTTATGGTCTAAACTAACGACTAAAACATTCTTATTTATGTTTAGATTCAAAATATTCTAAAAGGTTATTTACTGTAATCATTGTAAATTTTTCCCAAACTATTTAAAAGAGGGAATTTGACACATTCCAAATCCCAAATAAATAGGATAATATTTTATTTAGAATAGATGTTGCTAACTCCGTACAAAATACGTGAATTTGCACATTTCTTATTTGATTTATTTATATTCCTGTAGATTTCAAATGATGCCTTTTATGCAAAAAGAACAAAATTGCAATAACCAAGTAAAACCACAAACAGTTTCAAACAAAAATAGGATTATTATTATTTTAATCAATACTGCACAAACTACAAATCGACATCAAAACCTATGAATCTGGAATAAAACTACAAATCTAATAATGATTTTGGGCCTGATTGCTCGATCTGAGGTGTTTAAAATAACCACAAACAACTTAGGAATAATCGTAGGAAAAATGATGGTAATAAATTAAAAGGCCTACTAATCCATACTTAACCAATATTCATAATATTTCAGATTTAACAAAATAAACAAATTTGACAAATTTTAGCATATAAATTAGATTCAACACAAACAAATTATATAAGTTTATTATAAACAATGTAGATAATTTCTCACTCACCTGAAAGTTATCCCAATCTGAATGTGACACAGCTTTTAGGCATAAAATCATAAATCCTACATATCTGTAACTTATTTCCAAAGGGGATTCACAAACATAGATTTAGATTTGTAGATCTGAAGGTAGAATAGGAAAAGAAGAAGGAAATTCAATAATATTAATTATCTAAGCGAAGAACCACCTCTTTTTCATAAATTTAAATCTAATATCTCTAATTCATGTTAACCTAATTTGTATATGTTTAAAATTTAAGTTTTAGGAGAAATTGGAGGATTGGGAATGGTAAAGCTTTGCTGTTGCCTCCAGAAAATGTGAATAAGTGAGTGGGGGTCCAATTCTTTATTCATAGGTGAAGAAATGACCCTGAATCGTTAGATTTAATTTTATGAAGATCTGTCCATTGATATAAATTTTTATAATAAAAATATCCCTTAAAACCTAGCCGTCACTAACTCTTTTCGACCTGAGGGGTCGACAGCCTTGAGTCGAAAATGACCAATGATGGCGGGTTATGAATGGTATTTAATTATTATATATTCTTATATATTTATTTTCCATCTGTTTTCGTATTTCGTCCATAACTTTTTCGTACGGACTCTGTTCGCTCAGTTCTAAGCATAAAAGTTGACCAAAATTCCATCACAAACGCAACGGTGCAAGTTTCATGGTCAAATTATTTCGTTTGCGAAAATTTCATTTTTGGACTAATAACTCAACTAATTATCGCAAAAAAATTTGGTTGTTACATTCTCCACCTAATTAAAAGAAATTTCATCCCAAAATTTTACCACATGTCCAACCCAAATTGCACATAAATACGAATCATTATTAGAAAGAAGTTAGAGGATGAAAAATAGAAAGAAAGAAATATTAGAATAGAAGAAAACAAAGATCACAAACTCACAGCGGAACAAATAAAATATATTGAATAACATAACTTTTGAAATACAAATCAGTAACTGTATATACATACCATTATCAGAGCACAACAGTTATTCCTGGAACAGTTATAAACACGTGTTTTCCAGATACAACAGAGTACACAGCGGAAATATGATAGTCTATAGCTAACTGGTGAAGCCTCCTGCTTCCAGCTCTTCCAAGTGAATCTGAAAAATCCCGACTACTTGACTGTTCGTACAAATTTGGGCACCCAAGAGTTTAGGGAAAACAAAAACAAAATAAACTCTGGGTTGGGACTGGTGTGAGTAAACTCCAATCATTTGTTTAACTTTAAAAATCCATTCGAAAGAAATGATAATCGTAAGACCGATCCACACATAAACACGGATGATTTTTACCTTAAGATAACCCAAAATATTTTTGATATCAAATCCAGTGATATTATAATAATGTCTACATCAAATAAATAGAATATAGCGGAACGCTTGCATCTCACGCTCCATATATAATATAAAATCAAAAACCGCATGGCGCTTATTGGAGATTGGATTTTCAACATGACAAGGTATGGAACCACCTTCTGATACTGTATCTCTAGAGGGGAATACACTGGGTTCAACAAGAACATCTTGCAATCCGGCCCACACATGACCGACCACTCATTTCGCTTGAGTGTATCGAATGTAAATCACCAACGACTGGGATCAGCAATCGTTTCCCGAATGGGACAGCATCGAATAGATTAAAGAATGAAATGAATATCTCTAGATAGGTGATTATACACCCTTATGGGAGCGACCCACATAGCCATGTTGCCTGCCCGATTTTTGTCATTTCCTAGTTGTTGAGGCCTGAGGCTACGATTACTTATCATTCATTGATAGCACAATCTCTTTGAATGCCACATTGTCAGATCCGTTAATCATTAAATTGATTTGCACAAATATATTCTGGATATTATGCTAAGAGAATAAATTCTCCGCCACCATATATATTTGTACAGAACAATCATATTCGATCATTGGAAATACTTTGTCAGACATTCGTCCATATACGTTCGTTCTAGGATTGAACGAAACCGAAAGCACAATTTCTATTAATAGAAAAAGTCCTTCCACCACTACTACAAAAGTGGGCATATTCGACACTATTTTTATGTGGCCGTAGATCAAAAAAGTGTCGAATATGCCCACTTTTGTAGTAGTGCACTTTACTCCATCTTCGATTATCTTCATATAATCTGATTCGCAACGTTACTGCCAATACGGAGTGGTTCACGGATAATAATCCAACCGGTCTCTCCATATTGACAACGATATTGGCAAATACTTCCATATATCGCCTTCTTTTATTTTCTATACTTAGAAAATATATTCTATTTATAATTGGAAAACAGTCCAATTAATTATCTCTTCCATGACCATTCATTTATTTCTATACTCAGGAAATATTTATTTTTATATTTCCAAATTTCCACTTACTTGGGTTAAAACGAATGTTGTATAAAACATCGTTACAACAACCCAATACACCACATTCACTCTCTCTTATTCAAACATCTCTCTTCGAGACTGGATCTTGCTATTTATCGGTTAAAAACAAAAACAATCAAGTTGGGGTATAACTGCCTCTCAGACCTTGAATGAAAACATCATTAACTTCAAAACGGACAAGACCACCTACCTCGAATAATCAACATCATAAAACCAATTATTTATTTTTAAACCCGCATACGTTTCTCTTTCTATTTTTATCAGATTTCCTTATAGATTTCCCTTTTGTTTATAACATTCTATCTTAATTTCGTTTCTTTATCAAATTCTATATATATTGATATATTGATTCCGAATTATCAAATCTTCTTAAAAATATTCTAATTCCTTAAATTTCTGGAAAATTTTCCATAACCTTCTTTGTACCGCTTGATAGTTCAAACCTCAACTCGCCTCTCTAGGCCCTTTCCATTCAAAAAGAAAATCAAAAAGCCAAGTGGCTTGCCGATTCGGCGCATAAAATCTCATATGGAATTTAAACATGTACCTTATGGTTGCGCATTTCAATTTAAATCTCTTCACATACTTCATTCCAAACCTGCTTAACACATATCCCAATATTCCCATTTGGTTTCAACTCAATCCATTCGTCTTAACCCAATTTGCTAATTTATTTTCTAATTAGCTATTTTGCCTATTTCACTTCTTTGTTTGAACATAACATGTTCAAATATAATATCAACTTGCTTATAACCAAATTGAATTCCATTTTCAATTCAAGTTCCCTTTTCGATTTCGAATATAAATTTCCAAATCGAATTCACTTATTCAAAGCCCAATTTCAATTCAAAATCTCATTAACTAATTACTATTCAAATTAGTTAATTCTATTCAATAAAAATCTGATTTTTAGTCTCAAAAATCATTTCACATACTTCGCTGGAGTTCATACTTATTTTATATCTCCAGTCTGGATTTTTCTAATGGCAATTCGGATTTTATTTCTTTAAAATCATTTTATTTATTTAAATAAACCGTTATGGTTTTATAATAGTTCTGGCGCTGTTTTTCTGAAAATTTGATTTTGACATAACTCAAAATGTAATGACCCGGTTTTCACATCAATCGTAAACACGAACATTGTTTGATTTTGAGTATGCATTTACAAATATAATTTTAAATCAAGCCTTTAAAATGTTTAAAAACATGCCAAAGGTAAGTTTGCATTTTCTCTTATGTATATGATAGCATATTTAAAAAGTGTTGTTTAAAATCATATTTTTAAATGTATATTAAATAACACTTGTGCATAGCAATTTTAAAAGTGACATTCTTTTGCAAATACTTTGTTCATGTTTTCAAAAGGATTTAAAACATTGTTTTAACAAACTCTTTGCTTTTAACTTTAAAGCCTCTTTGCCTAAAACATGATTTAAACATCTCTTTATTCTCAAACAAAAATGCAAGAAAATATTTGAATTCTTATATGCATTTAAAATTGAAAACATGTATTGTCTAAATCTCTTTCAAATTCATGATCTCATAGATGTGATCGCAAATAAAATCACAAGAAAATTATTTGCATTTTTATATGCATTGAAACAAGAACATGTATTGTCCAATTCTCTTTCACTTCATGGTCTCATTCATGAAATCACTACACTATGAATCATACTATCAACTAAGATTCTCAAGGCAAAGATTTGGCACATGACAAAATCCTTTTAGAGTAAAAGCATTTTCAGTTTATCAGTCCTTTTCTTTCTTTTCAATTGAATTTCTGAAAATACAACTCTTGTTCTATTTTCAAAACCTTGGCAAATTTGTCAATGGACATATGCATAGATAGATTTACAAAATCATGAATTGACACCATCATCTTACCTACACTAGTTGATGTCAAACCATGGATTTTTCTAAGTATTTTCCTACGTATTTTCATTACATAACATAGATTTTTATGGTACAACATTTTCAGATTTTGACACTCCTTGGAAGGCAAGTTTGTATATAAAAGAAATTCTTGTAAAATCAAATTTGACATGTGAAAAATATGGCTTGATAACTCAATGAATTCTGAACATTTATGGTACACAAATGATCTCAACACTTTGCTTAAACCAAGGAAAAAGATTGATAGAAAGAAGGGTTGTACAAAGAACATTTAATGAGATGTTATTTGTAGGCCAATGAGAAGAGTTTTAGTACAATGCCTAGGGTATTTTCAGGTGATGGCTAGGCTGAGAATGCCATGTGAAATGAGGAGAGAATGTAAGGATTTTGAGAGAGAAAATCAGTTTTTAATATGGTCTTTCATTTGTCAAGCAAAAAGCTGTTTTGCTGCTTCAAATCATGCATTAAATGCACCAATATTTTAACTATTTTCTACCATTATATAAGGACCTACCCATGCACACATTTTACTCACACAAACACACAGCAAATTCAAGAGTTTTAGCAAGGAAAGTAAAGGTTTTTAAGCATCTAAAGGTGAGTGAAACTGCATCTCTATTTTCTGTTTCAATTAGCGCAGTTTTATTATATGAAACATGAAGTGATCTTGTATTTCCTTTATGATCTTGTTCAAGTAACCATTCATGTATGGTTTGATTGTTTGTTATGGTGTAGTGATCATTGATTGGTATGTGAAAACCTTAAGTATCCTATGTAGAGTAGTGCACTGACAGATTTGTGTTTACCAGACCCTGTTTGTTGGTGTAAGCTTGACAAAACCCAAATGGACCAGTAAGATCTATGTTAGTGGGTTAGAATAAGGTGCTAACTATGTTTCAAACCTTTGCCCAAATCATACAAAAGTTCAAAATAAAGCATTCTTGGCAAAACCATTTCCTGGTACTTGAAAAACAAACACAGGATGCTCTCTGTTTCTCATTTTCAAAATGGATTTTCAAAGCTGATTTAAGCAAGTTTTGATTACATGATCCTAATAAGGTAAACAAATGATGATTTTTAAAACAAAGATCAAGATTTTTAAATATGTATATCGAGAGAAATCAGGGGATGGCCGAAAGTTCAACTTTGGTGAACTTCTGGCGCATCACAAGATTTGAGGTGATGGCACTCGGCCTAGAGAAGCATGGAAGGTTGAGGATCATAGGAAAAATGTAAAGTTAATTTTTAAATGAATAAATTTTGTAAATTAAAAGGAAATAGGGTTTAAAACTAGTTTCGGGTTCACTGTTTTCATGGTTGAACTGTTCGGAGAAGAAGGGACTAGGGGGGTGTGGTCTAAGGGGGATTGGTGCGTCAGGGTCGTGTGCTGATGTGTACAAGAGGCGGTGATGACTGGTGGTCGGGGTAAGGGGGTGCGAGGCCTTTCTTGGATGATGTTATTTTTCTGGAAACGAGGGTGCACGGTCAAAATTGGGTACATGCCGGTGGAAGGTCATCGGAGGATGGGGGCGTGCTCAGGTGATGAAGAGGGACGTGGGGCGGGCCGTTGGTGGTTGGAAGGGACCCACGTGGCAGTGCACGTGCACAGCCATGGCACGGAGTAGAAAGAAGAAGGAGAAGGGGGTTGTATTCATGGCGCTTGTGATTTTGTGTGATCAGAGCAGAAAACCTCATGATCCAGACTTGGTACTTTGTTCATTTGGCACGGTGAAAGTGGTACTTGGCCAAATCATGGGAACCAGGTCTGGTTTTGTGAATGCACGCTAGAGTTTTAAATCTGGTACTTTGTAAACTTGGCACTTTGATATTTTTACTTAAAAACAATGGTTTTTAAAATATTTCAAATTCAAATTAGTTTTAAAATTTAATTTTGAATTAAATAAAATAGGAAATAAAATATTTTAAATAAAAATAGAATTTTTATTTAATTAAAATGGGAAAAGTGAATCAGGATTTTTGTTTTCGTCAGAAAGTTGAAAACCAATGCTGAAACTATAAATTATAAATTCTGTTTATAATTTAAATTAGCATTTATTTGTTAATAAAATGTTTAGATTTTTAAACATACAAGTGGTAAAGAAACGAATGTAATGTATACGCTAAACTTGACCGTTTAAACTGTAAATTCAAAATACAAGAAACCGGTCAAGTACAGCCCAGTATTTGATGGAATAAGAACTGTAAAATATATTTAATCGTGTTTAGATTAATTATTTAAAAGGGGAATATTCGTTAATCAATTCGAAGAGACCGAAATTAAGATTTCACTTTGATTTGATTGTACGCTATACGTCGGAGATTTTAAATTTGAAGACGGCGATATACAAGGACTATTTGTGAATAATGCCTTCGGCTTGTTCAAACCAGAACAACTTGTATGGACGAATGTCTGACAAAGTAATTCTAACTGATCACGTACGTTGACCTTTTCAAACGTATTTATATGGTGGCAGAGGAATTCGTTTCTCTCGCCATATACCTATAATATATTTTTGGGGAAGTCAATTAGTGATTGGGAAGTTTTGACGATGTGGCATTCAAAGAAAACAAACCAGTGATGATAACGTAATTCTAGCCTCAAGCCTCAAACCCAGGAAAAGACAAAAATCGGGCAGGAAGCATGACTATGTGGTTCGCTCCCATTAGGGTGTAGCATCACCTATCTAGAGAAATTCCCTTTGTTTCTTAATATATCAATTCTGCCCATTCGGGAATGGTTGTCGTACACAACCATTGGTGATATACACTCGATACACTCAAGAGAAATGAGTGGTCGGTCATGTGAGGGCCGGGTTACAAGAAGTTCTTGTGGAACCCAGGTGTATTTGCCTCTTGAGGTACATCATCGGAAGGTGGTCTCATACCTTGTCATAGTTGGAAATCCAATTTCCATAAGTGCCAAACGGTTTTTATTTGTATACTATATAGGAGAATGTGAGATGCAAGCATTCTTCTAGATTTTTAATTTATTCGTGGAAAACCAAATAGACACTATGATAATATCTAGTTTAAAGTATACAAAGTGTTTTGATCTCATAAGGTGAAAACCCGTTCCGTATTCACGGCGTGGTCTTATGAGATATTTTCTTTAAACTGTTTTAAACTGTTTACTCATACCAGTCCCCTGACTGACCCGGAGTTTATTTTTCTGTGTTTCCCTTAAACTCTTGGGTATTCATAACACTTGTTATGAATAGACAAGTGAATCATGATTTGATGAAACTTGTGAAGCTGAATGAAGATTTTCAGTGTGCTGGTCTACCTACCTTATCTACTGTATAATTAAGTCTACAAGTTAGTCGTGAATGTTATGTATAATTACTGATGTACTATGACTGGGTTGTATCACTAGACATATGATGTTTTGATGTAACATGTACTGCTGTGTAATATTATAAAGTATTATCTTTTGTGAAAAATTCCGCTGAGAGATTCTGATGTTTTCTATGATTTATCTTCTATCTATTCATATTCTTATTAATGGCACGACTTCCGATGTGTTCGAAAGTTGGGTCGTTACAGTTGGTATCAGAGCTTAGGTTACTGATTACCTAGGCTTTGGGTGAGTGTGAGAGAGCGTATTTTTATATAAAATTTAAAATAAATTTAAATCAACTTGGATGATATACCTAAGTTAGTTATGTCCCATAAAGTCTCGATTGACAACCCGTTATATTCAGGTAATCAAAATGAGTACCCGTGCACGAAGAGGTCGAGCTAGAGGGTCTTCCACTATTACTGGTCGCACCACTGGATCCCAAGATCAAGGTGAAACAGTGGAGGAAGTTGAACCATTCCAACATGATAAGAGCTTTGCGACTATTTGTAAGGAGTATACGACTTTGGGAGGAAAAGTTTTCAAAGGGACTGGGTCTTTTAGTGAGGTTCAAGCATGGATGAGGTCCTGTGAGAGGATTTTCAAAGGATTAAAGTTGAGTGATGAGCAGAAACGTCTCTTAGCTTCGTGGCAACTCCAAGAAGCTGCTACAATCTGGTGGGACGCTCAAACTGCAAATGTTCCTGAAGAAGATTTTACTTGGGACAAATTCAAAGAAGCATTTGATGCACAATTTCTGCCTGCAGCTGGCAAAACGAGAATGTATCGGGATTTCATCGATCTTAAACAGGGGAACATGAAAATATTCGAATATGAGAACAAATTCAATGCACTTTCCTGTTTCGGGCCAGAACTGATCAACACCCCACTCAAGAAAAATGAAATGTTCATAGCGGGATTGAAGGATAGCCTGCAAGTTCAGATGATTGGACATCTCAAGATTCCATTTGTTGATTTAGTTGATATGGCAGTTCGTTATGAGGCACTAGAGGGTAAGAAGCCAGTTGCAAAAGCAGCACAGACTGGAGGACCTAGTGGTGAGAATCCAAACAAAAGGAAATTCAACCCGAATTGGAACAACAACAACAACAAAGGAGTACCTAAGATGGGAGAAAAGGCCAAAGAACGATTCAAGGACACCAAATGCCACAATTGTTTGCAAAAAGGACATATCGCCAAGTTTTGTACGAAACCAGCAGCAAATAAGCCACAACAAAACCAACAGCAACAACAACCATCTCAGCAACAACAGCAGAAACAGCAGCAAGGCCCTGGAAATGCAATGGTGATGAAGACTCTGTGTTTCAACTGCCATCAGCCTGGGCACTTGGTTAAAGACTGTCCACTCATGAAGAGGGCACAACAACCAAAGGTATATGCTATCAAAAGTGAACCATCAACTTCCCAAGATGTGAAAGGCAAGGGAGTTCTCGAAGGTACTTTTGATTTAAATGGTATTGATGTTCGTGTTTTATTTGACACCAGCGCCTCGAATAGTTTCATTTCTTCTGGCACGGTAGGAAAATTCCGATTTATCCCAAAAAATTCCCCGAACCCAATTTGCGTATCTAATCCTATTGGCGGGAAAACTGAACTAAAAATGTATTGCGATAATGTGGCACTCTCGTACCTTTCTCATTCCTTTCTTTTCGATTTCTACGTTTTGGATTTTAAAGGATTTAATTTTATGCTTGGGATAGATTGGTTGAGCAAATTCCAAGCTAAGATTAAATGCGACAAAGAAATCATAACTTTGATAACAAATATTGGGAGCAAAGCTAGGATACCGTGTGGAAAACCCGGTATTCATATGTGTATTTTGTTGTATGCTTTGGAAGAACCGCAAGAAAATTTGGAGACGTTAGAAGTAGTCAGAGGTTTCTCCAACGTATTTGAAGAAGTTAAGAGTTTACCCCCACATCGAGAGATAGAGTTCCGCATCGATCTAATTCCAGGAGCTAGACCAATCGTTCAACCAAAAAGACGAATGGCACCAAAAGAAGTCATGGAACTCGAGAAGCAAACTAAAGATTTACTGGCCAGAGGATTGATTAGGCCAAATTTTTCAAGCTGGGGTTCAGCAGTAGTTTTCATGGTTAAGTCTGATGGATCACTAAGGTTATGTGTTGACTATAGGGAGTTAAATAAAGTGACCATCAAGAATAAGTATCCTTTGCCGCGAATTGACGATCTCTTTGATCAGTTGGTTGGAGCAAAGGTGTTTTCTCAAATGGATCTTGCTACAGGATTCCATCAGTTAAGAATCGCCGAAGATAGTATTCCTTTAACTGCTTTCAGAGGCCCGGATTTCTTTTATTAATGGTTAGTTATGCCATTCGGATTAACTAACGCACCTGCGTATTTTGTTGATTTGATGAACCGTGTCTTCAGGAAGATTCTGAATAAGTTCGTCCTAGTTTTTATCGACGATATCTTAATTTTTTCGAAGACAGAAGAAGAGCACCGATATCATCTTAAAGTGGTATTGGAGACTCTGAGGACGAATGTATTGAAGGCGAAGTTCTCTAAATGTCATTTTTGGCAATCTGAAGTTAGATTCTTGGGGCACATTGTGGATGGAGATGGTATTTCTGTAGACCCGATCAAAGTTGAAGCAGTGCAACAATGGAAGCAACCCAGAACACCGACAGAGGTCCGTAGTTTCTTGGGATTAGCAGGATATTACAGGAGGTTTATCCAAGATTATTCTAAGATTTCTTCTCATCTGACTAAGCTGACAAAGAAGGGTGAGAAATTTATATGGACTCCAAAGTGTGAAGAGGCTTTCAAGGAGTTAAAGAAGAAATTGATAGAAGCACCTGTTCTAGCTGTTCCCGATGGGAAAAGTAAATTTGAGGTTTATACTGACGCTTGTGGAGTGGGACTCGGTGCAGTTTTAATGCAGAATGGACGTGTGGTTGCGTATGCTAGTAGACAATTGAAGATTCATGAGAAGAATTACGCTACACACGATCTAGAGTTATTGGCAGTTGTTTTTGCATTAAAAATATGGAGGCACAACCTGTTAGGAGGGAAGTTCGAGCTTTTCACAAACCACTCAAATATCTGTTTTCTCAAAAGGATCTCAACCTGAGGCAACAGAGATGGTTGGAATTCCTTGCGTCATATGATTTGGATATTATCTATACGCCAGGAAAAGCAAATGTCGTAGCAGACGCTCTAAGAAGAAATGCGATCTTATCTCTTCTATAAGCTACCCCAGCACTTCAAGGGAGGATAATGGTAAATCAACGAAGAGATGAGAATCTGGAAAAGTTGATTCAAGGAGTTATAAGAGGCGGGAAGTCAGATTTTGAAGTGGATGGCCAAGGTATTCTCAGAATAAATGGAAGACTGTGTGTTCCTAATGTTGATGGGCTAAGGCAGGAAGTTTTGGCAGAATGTCATAAATCAAAGCTGAGTATTCATCCAGGAGTACACAAGATGTATAGAGATATGAGGCGAGTATTCTGGTGGCCTGGGATGAAGAGGGATATTCTGGCTTATGTAAATCAGTGTCTATGCTGCCAGCAAATAAAGGGTGATAACCAGAAAACAACAGGGCTACTGAACCTTTGGAGATTCCTAACTGGAAATGGGAGATGATATCAATGGATTTCATCGATGGTTTACCCAAGACCAGAAAAGGATATGAAGGAGTTTGGGTGATAGTAGATCGACTGACGAAGAGTGCACATTTTATTCCGGTGAAACCAACTCGGACTGCAACTTCGTTAGCCGAGATTTTTATAAGGGAGATTGTGCGATTACATGGAGTCCCAGTGAGTATTATAAATGATAGAGACCCCATTTTCACCAGTAAATTCTGGGAAGTACTCCAAACAACATTGGGGACCAAGCTGAATTTAAGTACTTCTTATCATCCCCAAACAGACGGCCAGACAGAGAGAGTAAACAGGATATTGGAAGACCTGTTGAGGGCATGTATTCTTGACTTTGGAGGATCGTGGGAGGATCACCTACATCTAGTTAAATTCTCCTACAACAACAGCTACCAAGTAAGTATAGACATGGCACCATATGAAGCTCTCTATGGTAGACCGTGCAGATCACCAACTTGTTGGGTAGAGTCAGGAAATAAACTTGTTCTCGGACCAGATATGATTCGAGAAGCAACTGAGAAGGTTAAGTTAGTTAAAAGACGAATGAAGGAGGCCCAGGATCGACAGAAAAGCTATGCAGACAAAAGACGAAGGGATCTGAATTTTTCTGTTGGAGACTTTGTGTTTGTGAAAATTTCACCAATCAAGGGAACAGTCAGATTTGGTAAGACAAGGAAATTAGCTCCACGATACGTGGGACCTTTCCATGTTCTTGAGAAGGTTGGATCTCTTGCTTACAGGGTGGAATTACCTGAAAGAATGGCTGGAATTCACAATGTTTTCCATATGTCTCATCTCCGCAAATGTGTTCACGACCTGTCTTTGATTCTAGAACCATTTGTTCAGGAAGATCTTGAGATTGAACCAAACTTGTCTGTGTTTAGATATCCAGTCTATGTGGTGGATAAAGAAGAAAAGCGACTTCGGAATAAGGTTGTGAAACTGCTCAAGATATAGTGGGGTGAGAATCCGTATGACTGTACTTGGGAAACGGAGAAGCACATCAAGGAATTCTATCCGGATTTTGTTGTGAATTAAGTGTTAGCTATCCTATGTTTGTTTTGGATGTATCCTATGTATAGTGGTATTGTATGGCTTGTATGGATGTTATCTTTTGTCTGGAAATGGAATTTGGGTTTTCATCTCTATGGATTATTGATGTTATGAGGACTCAGCATTCGTAGGGCTTATGAATTCTTTCAGTTTGCTATCACTTGTACTGAAACCTGTTCTTTTGTTTCTTTTCCAGATGGCACCGATCTTTAAGAGGACGGCTAGGAAGAGACTGACCCCATTACAGAGATTGAGACTGCACACCGGCATCAGTATTCATGAGCTTGTAGTACTCAGGATGATGAGGGGATTATACGATATGTAGACACTAAGGAGTCGGGCATGTACCAGGGAGAGTCTTCCATTGAGGGGGACAGTAGGGACCTTCCTCGGGAGTCAGGTTATGAGGGAGATGATGATTAGGTGGAGTACTATGTAGGTGAGGGAGAAGATGGTGGAGATGATGACAGCAGTGGAGATGACAGAGATGGCGATGATATGGATGATGAGGAGCCCGAGAAGGATCCAGAGGAGGAGCCCGAGGAGGATCCGGAGGAGGAGCCCAAGGAGGATCCGGATGAGGAGCCCGAGGAGGATCCGCAGGAGGAGCCGGACGAGGACATTTCACTTGAGGACATTCCACTTGCTCAGCCACAGCCTGAGGAGGATATTCCACTTGCATAGCCAGAGTTAGAGCCATGGGTTCAGGCACCACCAGCACCTATGGATGGACAGTTAGTTGTCCTATTGGAACAGCTATCTTAGGAGATGGCACAGTATCTGGCTAATGGAGGACATATGGAGCCAATTATGGATTATTATATGGGGGTACCTATAGATTATGATATGGATTATGCTTACCCAGATATGATGCTATACCCACCTTCTCCTATTGAGGTCATAGAGCTCTCAGATGATGATGTTCCTGAGGAGACCGAGGAGGCAGTTGAGGTGATTGATATATCGGACAGTGAGGATGTGATTAGCATTTCAGACAGTGAGGATGTGATTAGTATTTCTGATGATGAGGATGTGGTTATCATCTCAGATGACGAGGAGATGATCATCATTTCTGATGACGATGATATCATAGAGATTAGTAGCAATTCTGAGTAGGACAGACGGACTGGATAGTATTGTATATAGAGTAGCAGTATGACAGATATGTATATTATAGTAGTACTTGTATTTTGCTGTAGTCTATAACTCGATACTAGTCGAGTATAGTACTTGTATTTTGCTGTAGTTAGTTTGACGTATGATATACGATATATTATCTTTTGCTTATCTTCTGGTTAAAAATTTCAAGGACGAATTTTTTATAAGGGGGGTAGATTGTAATGACCCGGTTTTCACATCAATCGTAAACACGAACATTGTTTGATTTTGAGTATGTATTTACAAATATAATTTTAAATCAAGCCTTTAAAATGTTTAAAAACATGTCAAAGGTAAGTTTGCATTTTCTCTTATGTATATGATAACATATTTAAAAAGTGTTGTTTAAAATCATATTTTTAAATGTATATTAAATAACACTTGTGCATAGCAATTTTAAAAGTGCCATTTGTTTGCAAATACTTTGTTCATGTTTTCAAAAGGATTTAAAACATTTTTTTAACAAACTCTTTTCTTTTAACTTTAAAGCCTCTTTGCCTAAAACATGATTTAAACATCTCTTTATTCTCAAACCAAAATGCAAGAAAATATTTGAATTCTTGTATGCATTTAAAATTGAAAACATGTATTGTCTAAATCTCTTTCAAATTCATGATCTCATAGATGTGATAGCATATAAAATCTCATGAAAATTATTTGCATTTTTATATGCATTGAAACAAGAACATGTATTGTCCAATTCTCTTTCACTTCATGGTCTCATTCATGAAATCACTACACTATGAATCATGCTATCAACTAAGATTCTCTAGGCAAAGATTTAGCACATGACAAAATCCTTTTAGAGTAAAAGCATTTTCAGTTTTTCAATCCTTTTCTTTCCTTTCAATTGAATTTCTGAAAATACAACTCTTGTTCTATTTTCAAAACCTTGGCAAATTTGTCAATGGACATATGCATAGATAGATTTACAAAATCATGAATTGACACCACCATCTTACCTACACTAGTTGATGTCAGACCATGGATTTTTCTAAGTATTTTCCTATGTATTTTCATTACATAACATAGATTTTTATGGTACAACATTTTCAGATTTTGACACTCCTTGGAAGGCAAGTTTGTATATAAAAGAAATTCTTGTAAAATCAAATTTGACATGTGAAAAATATGGCTTGATAACTCAATGAATTCTGAACATTTATGGTACACAAATGATCTCAACACTTTGCTTAAACCAAGGAAAAAGATTGATAGAAAGAAGGGTTGTACAAAGAACATTTAATGAGATGTTATTTGTAGGCCAATGAGAAGAGTTTTAGTACAATGCCTAGGGTATTTTCAGGTGATGGCTAGGCTGAGAATGCCATGTGAAATGAGGAGAGAATGTAAGGATTTTGAGAGAGAAAATCAGTTTTTAATATGGTCTTTCATTTGTCAAGCAAAAAGCTGTTTTGCTGCTTCAAATCATGCATTAAATGCACCAATATTTTAACCATTTTCTACCACTATATAAGGACCTACCCATGCACACATTTTACTCACACAAACACACAGCAAATTCAAGAGTTTTAGCAAGGAAAGTAAAGGTTTTTAAGCATCTAAAGGTGAGTAAAACTGCATCTCTATTTTCTGTTTCAATTACTGTAGTTTTGTTATATGAAACATGAAGTGATCTTGTATTTCCTTTATGATCTTGTTCAAGTAACCATTCATGTATGGTTTGATTGTTTGTTATGGTATAGTGATCATTGATTGGTATGTGAAAACCTTAAGTATCCTATGTAGAGTAGTGCATTGACAGTTTTGTGTTTACCAGACCCTGTTTGTTGGTGTAAGCTTGAAAAAACCCAAATGGACCAGTAAGATCTATGTTAGTGGGTTAGAATGAGGTGCTAACTATGTTTTAAACCTTTTCCCAAATCATACAAAAGTTCAAAATAAAGCATTCTTGGCAAAACCATTTCCTGGTACTTGAAAAACAAACATAGGATGCTCTCTGTTTCCCATTTTCAAAATGGATTTTCAAAACTGATTTAAACAAGTTTTGATTACATGATCCTAATAAGGTAAACAAATGATGATTTTAAAGCAAAGATCAAGATTTTTAAATATGTATATCGAGAGAAATCAGGGGATGGCTGAAAGTTCAACTTTGGTGAACTTCCGGCGCATCACACGATTTGAGGTGATGGCACTCGGCCTAGAGAAGCACGGAAGGTTGAGGATCATAGGAAAAATGTAAAGTTAATTTTTAAATGCATAAATTTTGTAAATTAAAAGGAAATAGGGTTTATAACTAGTTTCGGGTTCACTGTTTTCATGGTTGAACTGTTCGGAGAAGGGACTAGGGGGTGCGGTCCAAGGGGGATTGGTGCGTAAGGGTCGTGTGCTGATGTGGACAAGAGGCGGTGATGACTGGTGGTCGGGGGAAGGAGGTGCGAGGCCTTTCTTGGATGATGTTCTTTTTCTGGAAACGAGGGTACACGGTCAAAATTGGGTACAGGCCGGTGGAAGGTCATCGGAGGATGGGGGCGTGGTCAGGTGATGGAGAGGGACGTGGGGGCGATGGCCGTTGGTGGTTGGAAGGGACCCACGTGGCGGTGCACATGCACAGCCATGGCACAGAGAAGAAAGAAGAAGGAGATGGGGGTTGTATTCATGGAGCTTGTGATTTTGTGTGATCAGAGCAGAAAACCTCATGATCCAGACTTGGTACTTTGATCATTTGGCACGGTGAAAGTGGTACTTGGCCGAATCATGGGAACCAGGCCTGGTTTTGTGAATGCGCGCTAGAGTTTTAAATCTGGTACTTTGTAAACTTGGCATTTTGATATTTTTACTTAAAAAGAATAGTTTTTAAAATATTTCAAATTCAAATTAGTTTTAAAATTTAATTTTGAATTAAATAAAATAGGAAATAAAATATTTTAAATAAAAATAGAATTTTTATTTAATTAAAATGGGAAAAGTGAATCAGGATTTTTGTTTTCGTCAGAAAGTTGAAAACCAATGCTGAAACTATAAATTATAAATTCAGTTTATAATTTAAATTAGCATTTATTTGTGAATAAAATGTTTAGATTTTTAAACATACAAGTGGTAAAGAAACGAATGTAACGCATACGCTAAACTTGACCGTTTAAACTGTAAATTCAAAATACAAGAAACCGGTCAAGTACAGCCCAGTATTTGATGGAATAAGAACTGTAAAATATATTTAATCGTGTTTAGATTAATTATTTAAAAGGGGAATATTCGTTAATCAATTCGAAGAGACCGAAATTAAGATTTCACTTTGATTTGATTATACGCTGTACTTCGGAGATTTTAAATTTGAAGACGACGATATATAAGGACTATTTGTGAATAGTGCCTTCTGCTTGTTCAAACCCAGAACAACTTGTATGGATGAATGTCTGACAAAGTAATTCTAACTGATCACGTACGTTGACCTTTTCAAACGCATTTATATGGTGGCAGAGGATTTCGTTTCTCTCGCCGTATACCTATAATATATTTTTGGGGAAGTCAATTAGTGATTGGGAAGTTTTGACGATGTAGCATTCAAAGAAAACAAACCAGTGGTGATAACGTAAGTCTAGCCTCAAGCCTCACACCCAGGAAATGACAAAAATCGGGCAGGCAGCATGACTATGTGGTTCGCTCCCATTAGGGTGTAGCATCACCTATCTAGAGAAATTCCTTTTATTTCTTAATCTATCAATTCTGCCCATTCGGGAATGGTTGCCGTACACAACCATTGGTGATATACACTCGATACACTCAAGAAAAATGAGTGGTCAGTCATGTGAGGGCCAGGTTACAAGAAGTTCTTGTGGAACCCAGGTGTATTTGCCTCTAGAGGTACATCATCGGAAGGTGGTCCCATACCTTGTCATAGTTGGAAATCCAATTTCCATAAGTGCCAAACGGTTTTTATTTGTATACTATATAGGAGAATGTGAGATGCAAGCATTCTTCTAGATTTTTAATTTATTCGTGGAAAACCAAATAGACACTATGATAATATATGGTTTAAAGTATACAAAGTGTTTTGATCTCATAAGGTGAAAACCCGTTCCGTATTCACGGCGTGGTCTTATGAGATATTTTATTTAAATTGTTTTAAACTTTTTACTCATACCAGTCCCCTGACTGACCCGGAGTTTATTTTTCCGTGTTTCCCTTAAACTCTTGGGTATTCATAACACTTGTTATGAATAGACAAGTGAATCAGGATTTGATGAAACTTGTGAAGCTGAACGAAGATTTTCAGTGTGCTAGTCTACCTACCTTATCTACTGTATAATTAAGTCTGCAAGTTATTTGTAACGACCGGGAATTTCGCTCGATCTGAATCAGTCGCTAAACCGATCAAGACCATTCGAAATGCCTGATTGTTTTGAGAACACGACAAATTAGAACGCAGACGGAAGAACATTTCATTGTATCTTACAACAATTCATCAGAATACAAGAGTAACAGAGTATTAACAAATAAAATACATTCGATAAATATCAGAGATTACAATACATTACATAGCAGCGGAAAATAATACAATACACAACTAGAAGTAATACGCGGATACAAAGCTTTCCGAGTATCGTTCCCGCTGTAAATCAGGATCCTGTGAATATAAATTTGCAAAAACAAAACTACTAGCTGCCCATGTCAAAATAAGGGCACCCAGAGTTTAGGTTAAAACAATAAACTCCAGGTCAGTCATGTGACTGGTGTGAGAACTAAAACAGTTATTAATCTTTATTTTAAAGTTAGGTAAATCAAGGGACCACGCCGTATAACACGGAACGGGTTTCCTCCCAAGAACACCAGTGCATAAAACAAACAGCGCAATGCTAAATAAAGAAAAATGAAGCTATTATAAGACCCAGGTCCCATCACACAATGCAACGCAAGCCGGAGGATAGGGTTTTTACCTTATAATAGCCAAAGAATGCTTGATACGTTTAAAACAGATTATTTTGATAGTACTATAAGTGTATAGTGTCAAAAGCAACTTCAAATCATAAGTATCAATCATAGACGGCATAAGCGCCCCATCCCACTATGTCGCCATATATAGGATTACAATCAAAACCGCAAAGTCACGTATTGGAAATTGGATTTCCATCTGCGAACCAAAGCCAGGGATCGTCCTCTACCGATTCGAGACAATCTAGCCCATGTCTCAGGACCCAGACTCAGGTGGGCCCTTGGAGCGACAGGGTCGGTCCACCGATGTGGATTAAAATACCTGAACACTACGCTTCCCCGCCCTTTGGGGCGTAAATGAGCCAATGAATGACTCCATCGGACTCGGATCGTCCGATCTAACCGAGGCGCCTCGCAACAGCAACAACCACATAAGTCAAACTCGTCAGGGCGTGTAAAACCACTGACGCCACTTCTAACTAGAAAGAAACGCATGTCCTCCCTGAGGTCCTCTCCCGTTTTTGGTTCACCACCGGGGTGTGAGGCTCTCGAATTCACGTTACACAAAGCTGTGCCACACAGGCTGTGCTTTGATCATCACCCACAAGACTTTGCTTTTCAACAGAAGCCTTGATCATTTGCCACTTAGGCATGCCACAAAGGCAATTCACTCCATGCGTTTGATATCCATCAATATATAACCCCTGAGCTCGTACGTCTCAGAGAAGGGCGTTAAGCAAGAGAATAAATTCTCCGCCGCCAAACATATATATTTAATAGAAATCAATCACACAGACTAAAATCCAATGTCAGACACACGGTCCATTTACAAGTCCGTTCTGGGTCTGAACGAAACCGGAGGCACCTTGTACCTCGCATATCCATCGATCTCCAAGTATGTCTGGACGACCACCAACTGATTCCCTCCTCTTGGGTGTACAGCCCAATCAAGATCATCAGTAATTATCCAAACGACGTGAAGACCTCCGGTCTTCGACCACCGTCTTCATCTTCAACTTATCGTCGTATCAGTTATTCAGAATGGGATAAACCCGGTCTTTCCGAATAACTCGCGTATATTATAAACAAGTGTTACACAAACACAACATACACCTCATTCCAATTCAGAATATTCTTTTATTCAAATATTCTTACACTTTGGGAAAGGTTCCCATTAATTTTATCAAAGATAAATTCTTTAAATTTATTCTTTAATCTTCTTTGAATATCAATTCAAACTAGTCGGGATTAGCGAACCACACCGAAGTAATTATTTATTTTATTTCCCAATCCCAACCTATTTATCCCATGAAGTAAAACTGGTAATACTTCATATCTAACACCACGGTGTTATCGGTAAATTCAACTACCATTTCACGTTCAAATCTAATTGAAGATTTAACTATCGCCTGGAGCAAAACTGGTGATACTCCATTCTCGATCTTTTCATTTTAATTAAAGATAACTCCACTTAGTTTTAATCTTCAACTGGGTTAAAGAATCAGTGTCATTTAAAACACGGTTCACGATAAACCCAAAATCACATTCCATTAATTATCAGGTTAAAGAACAAGTGTTATTTAAAACACTGTTCACGATAAACCCAAAAATCAATACCAATTCAATTCCAATTAAATATCATTTAATTGGTACACTTCATTAAATCTAAATAAAAAGATTTAATCTTTTTCTCAACTGGGCTTAAGAACAGTGTTAATGAAGACACCATTCACGACAAACCCAAATCACATTTGATATTAAATACAAGGCTCTGAATAGAAAATATACCGGCTTATATTCAATATCAAATTCTACGACCAACAAATATCGTATTGGAAATAACGATATATATATATATATATATATCTTTCAAATTTCCATAACAACATCTGAATAATCACGAAATCCAACATCGAACTATTCCGAAGATGATTTCGATTCAAATCCATTCTAATTCAATTATTGGAACTTCTGGTTACTTTTAAAACCATTTCAAATTCGATCTATTTATTTTTAAAAAATAAATAAATAGAATTATAATTCTAGTTCAAAACTAGTTCATTTCGATAAAAATCTATTTTTATCTTTTCAAATATGGGGTTTTTCATCCCAGTTCTTCTCAAATCATTTCTTATGATTTTACACAAATTATTGATATTTTTAATAATTTTATCAAGGCCCGTACAGTCGATTTCCATCAACGGCCGTCGAACTGCACTTACAGCGACCTTTTCCAAATTTGATTTGGACATAATTCCAAATCCAACCGTTAGATTTCTAATTTCTCATATTCATTAGAAAGCTCTTTTCGATACGAACCCAACGATTCCAGTTTTAGGAGAATCCGACAGTCGGATCTCCCGCAATATCCATTCGAAGTCAATGGTCGAAATTCGCGAACTGCTGCGATGCGGCGCGTTCTATTCAGGCTATTATATTATATATATAATATATACTTCGTCGATTTCCTTTTAAAACATATTTTATAAATCGTTTTAAATTTGTTTTCGAAACGATTTCAACATCGTATTCAATTTCTAATCAAAATTGAATATTCCAATATAAATTCGTTTTAATTTCATTTCAAAACAATTTCAATTCAATTTCAATTTAATTCGAATTTCAATTCATTTCAATTTAATTCGAATTCATTTCTATTCAATTTCAATTCGAATTCATTTCTATTCAAATTCAATTCGAATTCATTTCTATTCAATTTCAATTCGAATTCATTTCTATTCAATTCGAATTCATTTCTATTCAATTTCAATTCGAATTCATTTCTATTCAATTTCAATTCGAATTCAATTCTATTCAATTTCAATTCAAATTCATTTCTATTCAATTTCAATTCGAATTCATTTCTATTCAATTTCAATTCGAATTCATTTCTATTCAATTTCAATTCGAATTCATTTCTATTCAATTTCAATTCGAATTCATTTCTATTCAATTTATCAGATTTTGAAATCACTTTCGATATTCATTGAAAAATGAATAAAATCGATATAAATATCGTTCGCGTCAAAATGGCGTCAATCTAATCAACACAGCTTCATATATTTCTATTTTCAAATATTCTATTTCAAATATTTCTATTTCAAATATTTCTTTTCAAATATTTCTTTTTCAAATATTTGTTTTCAAATATTTCTATTTCAAATATTTCTTTTCAAATATTTCTTTTTCAATATTTCTATTTCAAAACTGGAATAAGGCCCAATCAATTACCATATAATGTTGATTATATGGGTTTTCTACAACACATGTATATATCCACAATGACAAATAATCAACCATCATCCAAAGTGCATCATACACTGTATAAGCATCAAATATAAATATTTAACGCTTATAACAGTTTGTCAATCAATCAATCGACATATAGCTAATTATTGGGATTAGTGTATGTCATATATCATCCAAATACCCGTGTGGGGTTTCAAACAATCAAACACAGATTTTATTTGTGCAGTTGGGCGATGTGTAAAATTTATCGTCCCAATCAATATCAGTCAAATGTGTGTATATAAACAAATTGTTCGATTTGTTTATATTAATTTATTTCATTTCATACACACGTTAAAAATTCTATTTTTAACTATAAAATATTTTTAACTATATAAATATTTTATTTCATTTCACATCACACAATCAACTACACATCAAAATCAAACAAACAAGCATACAAGCCGTCCATGGTCTGTGGACGACGGGTGTCGGGTGCTACTAAACACCGTCTACATCCTAGCATATATTTTAACTAGAAAAATTAAATTAAAGGTGAAAAGTTCTCATAGAGGGTTCCACTCCGCCGTGCTTTGCTTCTGAACTGCTGAACCGTCTGGACCGGTTTGAAATTCCAATGTAGTTCTTTTCACGCTGTTCAAATAAAAATTATATTTTTATCGCTTCATTTCAATAAATAAAAATTCTATTTTTATTTCTACTTCTTATATTTTTACAACGCTTATTCTATATAAAAATCATATTTCTATACTTCTATTTCTAATATAAAGATCGAATTTTTACTTTACTATATATAATAAAAATCAGATTTTTATTTTACTACCTATATAAAGATCAAATCTTTACTTTCTATATAATATAAAAATCGTATTTTTATTATTTCTATGTTATAAAAATCAAATTTTTAATCTTTCTATAATATAAAAATTATATTTTTAATCTTCACATCATATAAAAATTATATTTTTAACCTAATTAAAAATCACTTCTTTTTATCCTAATGTTATACGAGTAAAATTATATTTTTACACACTAAAAATTGTCACATTATACAGTGCTATATATAATTAAAAATACTAATTTCATGTATTAAAAATTACTGATTTCATGTATTAAAAATTACTGATTTCATGTATTAAAAATTACTGATTTCATATATTAAAAATTACTGATTTCATATATTAAAAATTACTGATTTCATATAATCAAAAGCATAGATTTTGCAAGAACTAAAATAGGAGAGAAGAGTGAAAGCTTACAACTAGATTTCAGAAGAGGGGGGGGGTTTGCTTTGTTGCGCCGGAGGTGGGGGTTCAGAGGGCGGCGTCGGGTTGGTGGAGCGCAAGCGGAGGCGGGCTAGGGTTGGTTGCGTCGGTCGGTTTTACGAGGAGGGGCGGATTTGGGAAGGAGGAGGAAGGCGGCACGTTGAGGATCGGAGGGGGCTCAATGGAGGACATGCGTTTCTTTCTAGTTAGAAGTGGCGTCAGTGGTTTTACACGCCCTGACGAGTTTGACTTATGTGGTTGTTGCTGTTGCGAGGCGCCTCGGTTAGATTAGACGATCCGGGTCCGACGGAGTCATTCGTTGGCTCATTTACGCCCCAAAGGGCGGGGAAACGCAGTGTTTAGGAATTTTAATCCACATCGGTGGACCGGCCCTGTCGCTCCTAGGGCCCACCTGAGTCTGGGTCCTGAGACATGGGCTAGATTGTCTCGAATCGGTAGAGGACGATCCCTGGCCTCGGTTCGCAGATGGAAATCCAATTTCCAATACGTGACTTTGCGGTTTTGATTGTAATCCTATATATGGCGACATAGTGGGAATGGGCGCTTATGCCGTCTATGATTGATACTTATGATTTGAAGTTGCTTTTGACACTATACACTTATAGTACTATCAAAATAATCTATTTTAAACATATCAAGCATTCTTTGGCTATTATAAGGTAAAAACCCTATCCTCCGGCTTGCGTTACATTGTGTGATGGGACCTGGGTCTTATAATAGTTTCATTTTTCTTTATTTAGCATTGCACTGTTTGTTTTATGCACTGGTGTTCTTGGGAGGAAACCTGTTCCGTGTTATACGGCGTGGTCCCTTGATTTACCTAACTTTAAAATAAAGATTAATAACTGTTTTAGTTCTCACACCAGTCACATGACTGACCTGGAGTTTATTGTTTTAACCTAAACTCTGGGTGCCCTTATTTTGACACGGGCAGCTAGTAGTTTTGGTTTTGGAGATTTATATTCACAGGATCCTGATTTACAGCTGGAACGATACTCGGAAAGCTTTGTATCCGCGTATTACTTCTAGTTGTGTATTGTATTATTTTCCGCTGCTATGTAATGTATTGTAATCTTTGATATTTATCGAATGTATTTTATTTGTTAATACTCTGTTATTCTTGTATTCTGATGAATTGTTGTAAGATACAATGAAATGTTCTTCCGTCTGCGTTCTAATTTGTCGTGTTCTCAAAACAACCAGGCGTTTCGAACGGTCTTGATCGGTTTAGCGACTGATTCGGATCGAGCGAAATTCCCGGTCGTTACATTATTCGTGAATGTTATGTATAATTACTGATGTACTATGACTGGGTTGTATCACTAGACATATGATGTTTTGATGTAACATGTACTGCTGTGTAATATTATAAAGTATCATCTTTTGTGAAAAATTCCGCTGAGAGATTCTGATGTTTTCTGTTATTTATCTTCTATCTATTCATATTATTATTAATGCACGACTTCCGATGTGTTCGAAAGTTGGGTCGTTACACAAAATCTATAAGACGAAATCCAGATTTTTCTCTTCCATTAGAAAACTACTATTCAGTCGGCCCTGACGGCTCTTGTTCCAAAGAATTCCGAGTTAAATTGAGTTCCATATACTCAATTGAAGTTCGAAACGCCAATTTACGAACTGCCGCGCTGTGGCGAGTTCATTTTAATTATATTCATATGTATAAACTTTTAAACTTCGTTTAAAATAAATTCAACTCCATTTTAATATATTTTTAATATATATCAAATCAGTTTCCTAATTCAACATATTTTTTTGATTATCTATTATTGTCGATTTTTCCTTACTTGGTAATATATTTATTTATCCATTGATCTTCTATATTTAATTCTAATTTCTTTTATAAATAAATTATTTATAAAATTCGATATAATCGAATTTCAATTATAAACCTGTTGAATTCTTCTCAATTCAGCTTATATTCCAAATTCCGAAATATAATCAATCGTTTTGTTTTAAAACACTTCCCAATTTACTTTTAAATTCCTATTTGAATTTAAATGGTTTAAATTATCCAAATTATAATTTATTTCACCAAATTTATAACACTATTTATACATTCAACTTCCTTGTTTCATATATTTAAACAAGTTCCCTTTTCAAATTTCTATTTGAAACTCCATCCCTTTGATATTCCGAATTGCGGAATAAAAACAGTTGTTCCCTTTCGAATGATTTCAAATTCTATTTTTAAATTCGTATTTGAATCTAAATATTCAAATTATCTCTTGATAATTAATTCATTATATTTATAAACACCATTTTATAAATTTCCTTATTTCACATATTTAAACAAGTCTATTTCGATATCTATTTAAAACCAAAATCTTATTTTGGAACTTTCTATTTATAATAACTTATATATATATAACACCCAATTTATTTTCATATTCAATTTAACTTCTATTTAAATGAATTCGAATTAATCGAATTCAAATCATAAATCCTTACGGATTTATTTTAGTTCAATTTATATTCTGAACATCAGAATAAATTTCACCGTTTAGTTCTTTAAACGATTCCCCATTTCTATTTTTAAATTCATATTTGAATTTAAATATTCAAATTATCAAATGATAATTTTTCCACTTCATTTATAAACACTGTTTATAAATTCATTTCAATTCACTTATCCAATGAAAATCATTCTATTTTATTTATAAACACCGTTTATAAATATACTTCAATTTCTTGCATTTCTCAGTTTATAAACATCGTTTATAAATTCAATACTTGTTCAAAACAAGTTAATATTTCTATAGCTCATCAAAAATTCAAATTCTATTTTAAAAAAATAGATTTCCCTTTTTAAATTCTCAAATATCCTTTTCACGATATTTTTATATATCAACATTTAGGCCCCAGTGATATTTAAACAATCAAACCGTTCAATTATCAATCAACACATCATATATGATAATATATGTGAAAACAAACAAATAATAATATTTTTGAGGAATCCAATTGGATCCCTCCAACCTGTTTTTCCTGCATCCACAGACGTTAGTCAACATAAATAATACCCATCCTGCTTCGAGGCAGGATATCGCGGTATAGAAGGTCATCCACTATCACAGCATGGGGCGTATAGGGTCATCCGCTAATGATACTGCGGGCATCCACTAATGGCACTTCGGGAATCCAACCACCAATATATATATATATATATATATATATATAGCCATAACCAAGCCTAAATAACTAATATATAATAACCACAAAAATATTTAAATGCATCCAAGCAACCAACAATTATTTTTAATGATAAAAATAATTCTAAACAGTAAATTTGAGTGAGATTTACTCACCAGGGTTTTTATACGTTGAAATACGACTGATTTTCGATTAAATCAAACGAGTGTTTAATTTAACCGAAGATCCTAGCTGCTTCCAAATTATTCCAAATAAATTTCATTGTAGCCTTCATGAGTATGAATCCATCATCACTGATTTTGTTCCAATCTGACAATGTATGAACAAATTACAAATTTTATATACCATTGATTTATAGATTAATCATTAATTTGCTAATTATTTAAATAAATAAATAAATTACCTTATTAACCAAAGATATAATTTTCCCAGTAAATCACAGGGCCGAACCATACATAGATATTTAGTTCACTTATTTTTTTATAACTAATTTAACCATGCTTTATATCATTTATTTTAACTATTGAATTGATATTAAACAAACATCCAATTCTTGTTTATACCTTATGCACATTTGACTGGAGTTGCAGAGTATACAGTCGATTAAGGTTATCAAAGATATACTTTCCTTATTAATCAAAACTTAACGGTATAAATCGTTTTTCCCATATAAATTCTGAATAAAAAATATATACTTAAATTAGCTAATTAAAACATGGCATGAGTGATTTATACCTGCGTTAATCCTTTTTCTACCCGTTAATAGAACAAACGCAACTCCCTTTCTTTCCAGAACTCGAACCCTTACTGTACATGCCAATGTCTTTCTTCTTCCCCTACTCCAACAACCACCATGAACCCCCGTATCCAAAACCGACACTTCAACATCCTTCTCTTCACGTGAGCTTCACACAGGATATCACTAAAACATTTCTGCTGCTTCCATATCAATTTTGACTTCGACACTACAGGAAAAAATTGCGACAAACCTTTTTGCCAAAATCCCCTAAAACTCGGCTACAACTGCGCCTCATTTCACTAAACACCGCACCATCCTACCATCAACCAATCGCAACCTCCGGCACCTCTTCCAGACCAGCTCCAACATCAGTAACAGCGAACCCCTAATTTGCTTCTACCGAGTTCGAACACTTCAAAGAAATAACGGTGCTCCCTCCTACCATTGATTCGATTCGTATTTATTTCTTTCTGAATGATTTTTGAGACTTCGAAATCGGATTGGGGAATAAAGGAAAAATATACAACTATTATTTAGATTATGAAATACAAAAGGGGGTGTAGTCTAATTAGTTTTGATTACAGAGAGGAGGAAAGACCGGTTCTCTTCTAAAATGAATCTGAGGAAATGGAAAATGGAAGGATTAAAAGGGAAGATGCTTGCGAATTCATAGAAAAGCAAATACTTAGGCGTTAAGGAAACTAGTCTGCACTGGTATAGAGGTAGCTATAGGTTAAGTACCAAATATTTCATTTGATTTGATTTTAGAGGGATTTTGTTTCTTTTTAAATAGATTCTGATTTGAATTTGTTTTGACTTCGATTTGATCTCGTATTTAATATGATTCGATATAAAGCGATGTTTATTCTTTTTACATGGATATCGATTTGATTTCGAACCTATCCACAATCAAATATCTCAGGGTCCATTAATTTAAATCACGAACCGCTATTCTAGCATACCGACCGACATTTCAATATAATAACCCTATTCTGAACTCAACATTAAATATTCTGAAATTTAATTTCAACATATATATCATATTAAATTAATATAATATAATTTAAATTCAGAACTAATCAATTCACCAGTAATAAATTATTTTTATTATCGTCTATATTCAATCAGAATTTATACGGGTCATCTGAATTGTTTTTGACTCCGTATTTAACTTCGATTTCCATTATATTTCGTATTACATACTATAATATATTCGATACTAAATCAAAATTGATTATTAACCCGATAACATAATATAAAAATTCATTTATATTATCAATTCAATATTTAAAATAAATATTAAATATTAAAATTAATTGACCAAAATCCTAGGTTTTTACATTCTTCCCCTTTAAAAGAATTTTGTCCCCGAAATTACTAAGGTAGAAAAGTGCTTCAAACCCATTAACTTTTCAAAACTCATTTATGTTGAAACTCAACTCTTTCTATTTCAACAAATTTAGTCCTACCAAAACTTTTGGTTTTCGTTTACATTGCATTTCTTTGACATTCATATTCAATTAATTCGAATGATTTACAATCTGTATATTCACATCCATTTCATATTCATTTAAATTGATTTTAATCAATTTATTCATCTCTATTTATTTAACTTGCTTAAGTTAAATCTAATTTCCAGAATTCAAATACCCAGGTTTTCATTTAAAATCCTTTGAAATCCTATAAATATACATAGATTTATTTCCATCTCAAATTCAAAACATTTGAAATTTCAAATCAACTTGTTCTCTTTCAAACAAATTTCCATCAAAGCTTTTCTAAGGTAGCAAACCATCACTTAGAAACTCAAAAATGAACACTGATGGTGCTGCAGTCATGATCAGAATTATTTTCCAGCCACTGAAGTGAGTTCAGTGCTTTATCACTTTCAAAATCCATTTTAAGCTGATTTTTATTCAAAAATCCTCTCAAACAAAGCTATATTATTTCAATATACTTCAGAAAAATATTTTCCAACTTCCCAGGATTTAAATTTCCAAATTTTGGTTTGAATTTAATTTTAATTCATCTCATTTGTATATATTTCCTTCATATACAAATTATATTTGGTTATATATACAAACATTCCAATTTTATAATCTCGTTTGATTATAATCCTGACAACCAACACATACATATATTATAATAATTTAAGAAAATTATTCTTTCTATATCAAAATAGAATTTTTGGTAAAATTATTTTATTTACCCAATTTAAAAAAATATTGTGTCCAATTTCTCTGTTCAAGTGTTTAGAAATTCCTGTCGACTTCGTGGCGTCCCACGATTCGACTAGAATTCATAAACCACTCAACAGACTGACCAATACAATATAAAATAATTTTTTTATATCAATTAACAAATACACTCCCTCATATATACACTCAACTCATTCTAGGGTACTACTGACCCTATCTCTAATGAGCACAACCCCCCCAAAGCGTAGGTATTCGCTTAACCTAAGCTCTGATACCAACTGTAACGGCCCGCAAATCTATAATATCTGAGTTGACTAATAACACCACATGTCCAACCCAAATTGCACAGAAATACGAATCATTATTAGAAAGAAGTTAGAGGATGAGAAATAGAAAGAAAGAAATATTAGAATAGAAGAAAACGTAGATCACAAACTCACAGCAGAACGAATAAAATATATTGAATAACATAACTTTTGAAATACAAATCAGTAACTGTATATACATACCATTATCAGAGCACGACAGTTATTCCTGGAATAGTTATAAACACCTGTTTTCCAGATACAACATAGTACACAGCGGAAATATGATAGTCTATAGCTAATTGGTGAAGCCTCCTGCTTCCAGCTCTTCCAAGTGAATCTGAAAAATCCCGACTACTTGACTGCCCGTACAAATTTGGGCACCCAAGAGTTTAGGGAAAACAAAAACAAAATAAACTCTGGGTCAGTCATGGGACTGGTGTGAGTAAACTCTAATCATTTGTTTAACTTTAAAAATCCTTTCGAAAGGAATGATAATCGTAAGACCGATCCATACATAAACACGGATGATTTTTACCTTACGATAACCCAAAATATTTTTGGTATCAAATCCAGTGATATTATAATAATGTCTACATCAAATAAATAGAATCTAATGGAACGCTTGCATCTCACGCTCCATATATAATATAAAATCAAAAACCGCATGGCGCTTATTGGAGATTGGATTTCCAACATGACAAGGTATGGAACCACCTTCCGATACTGTATCTCTAGAGGGGAATACACTGGGTTCAACAAGAACATCTTGCAACCCGGCCCACACATGATCGACCACTCATTTCGCTTGAGTGTATCGAATGTATATCACCAACGGTTGGGATCAGCAACCGTTTCCCGAATGGGACAGCATCGAATAGATTAAAGAATGAAATGAATATCTCTAGATAGGTGATTATACACCCTAATGGGAGTGACCCACGTAGCCATGCTGCCTGCCCAATTTTTGTCATTTCCTAGTTGTTGAGGCCTGAGGCTACGATTACTTATCTTTCATTGATAGCACAATCTCTTTGAATGCCACATTGTCAGATCCGTTAATCATTAAATTGATTTGCACAAATATATTCTGGATATTATGCTAAGAGAATAAATTCTCCGCCACCATATATATTTGTACAGAACAATCATATTTGATCATTGGAAATACTTTGTCAGACATTCGTCCATATACGTTCGTTCTGGGATTGAACGAAACCGAAGGAACAATTTCTATTAATAGAAAAAGTCCTTCCACTTTACACCATCTTCGATTGTAACACCCCGAATTTTCTGAGAATATTAAAATTAACAAATTCAAGAACACTTAATTTTTAGAAGAAGAATTAATTGAAATGGGTTGCGCTATTACGTTCGTCTCAAAATTTTGGTCAAGATAGACATTTGGTTTGCATAAAACGGATACCTTATGAAGAAGTTATTAAGTCTTGAAGTTTGTATGCATATGAGAAATATATATATATAGATATATATAAAAAATTAAATAAATAAATATGCAAAAAAGTTCAAAACTGCGAATTGAGAAGGGGAATAACCGAACCGGCCCATTTTTGAGGTCGACCCAAGCTTCGCTGGGTCGACTAGGGGTTGATTCAGGGTGTTTGGCTGTCAACCCGTGGGCCGATTCGCTCTAAGGCAGATGTGGCATCTTATTGGTTCTGATGGTTCAGGGTTAATCTAATGATCCTAAAACACTCTCTACAACTATATAAGGACCCTAAACCTAAAACCTAATTCTATTATTCACTCTCATCTAAACCTAGCCGTCATCTCTTTCAACTCAAAGGCAAGATAGAAGCTAATTAAAAGTGACGAATCAAATCAAATCTAAATTAAAACAACGATTAGTCTACATCAAAGGCGAGCATTTCAACTTCAGAATACAGATTCCAGAAATCAAGATCGTCTTTTGTTAGTAAGTTTAGATATCTTTTATATGTAAACAAATTTAAGACGTGATTTGTAATAAAATGAAAAATAGAATTGTACCAAGTTGTGTGATAATGATGATGTTGATTCATGTCCATTTCCTGTGATAATTTTGTCATGTATGTCTTGGAATGATTGTGGTTTATTGGACTTATCGTATAGGAATTGATGATGAACCTATTATGATTTGGGGAATGAAACTATCATACCGCATATAAGTTTGACAATCTTTTCATGATATGTTACATGCAAGTTTTTAGGCTAAATAATGTTAGATCCATATGCCTACATGTTTAGATCTACAACTTTATGTGTTTAGATCCATGCTAATTAGATCCAAGTCAAGATCTATGCATATGTTCATATGATTTAATGCAAGTTACATGTTTTATGTTAGATCCAAGTCAAGATCTATACATTTGTTCATATGATTTAATGCAAGTTACATGTTTTATGTTAGATCCAAGTCAAGATCTATACATATGTTCATATGATTTAATGCAAGTTACATGTTTTATGTTAGATCCAAGTCAAGATATATATATATATATATATATATATATATATATATATATATATATATATGTATATGTGTGTGTGTGTGTGTGTGTGTGTGTGTTCATATGCAAGTTACATGTTTTGTGTTAGATCCAAAACTATATATATATATATATATATATATATATATATATATATATATATATATATATATATATATATGCATGTTTATAAAGTGGATTCATGCAATTTCATATGATCATTATTGTTAGATCTAGTTCACATCTACATGTTAAAGTTAAACTTATACATGCTTTGGTAATGTACATGTCATGATTATGACATATGCTAGTTTATAAACCAAGTTATGTTTACATATGCCTAGATCTACATATTAACATGTTTAGGCTTGTGATTATTTAGTCCAATTCATATGCAAGTTCATGAGGCATGTTAGTTGAAATGAATGATGTTCTATGTCAACATTACATGACATATGTTTGGTTGGATTTATATTAGGCACGTTACCTTCTTTTACCTCTTGTTTATAAATTAGGCTAATTTGCGGGCCTAATTACTTTATGTGATTGATGCGAACGTATAAACGGGGGTAATGTTAGGATGGACATTAAATTATAACATGTTAATGATGTAGGTGGGCCCATAACCATGTAAATGGTTAAGGCCATGAAATGGTATAATTTATATACCATTGGTTATGAACATAACTTAAGTTATGAACATAATTAAAATAATGTGACATGAAAACATATGAAGAAAATTTACATGTATACTTGACATAAATGACAAACATGTAAATTTAGCAAAAGACGAATATGCCTAACCCGAGGTTAGACTGAGTTGTGGTGTAAAACTGCCCGGAACCGACCGACACATCCAGTGACCACAACAATACCTGTCTAATATGGGTGGTTAGTGCATTGAGCCCAAAAAGGACCCGAGGTCAGACTGAGTTGTGGTGTAAAACTGCCCGGAACCGACCGGCACATCCACTGACCACAACAATACCTGTCTAATGTGACTGGTTGGTGCTTTAATAAAGCTAAGTCAAGATTGGTAGGGTTAAGTCAATTAAGGAAACACTTAACCAATTCAACATGTTAACTAAACTGATGGGTGAGGTTAAGTAATTTTAGAACACTTAACCGTTATAACATGTTAATCAGACAAGTGGTGAGTTTAAGTAAATTTAGAACACTTAATCGTTATAACATGTTAATTAGACAAGTGGTGAGGTTAAGTAAATTTAGAACACTTAACCGTTGTAACTGTAGGATCAAAATTAACCCTAGAGGGGGGGTGAATACGGTTTATTACAGATTTTCACAGAGTAATTAAATAATCACAGCACAGATTAAAAATAGAATAAATGCGGAAAATAAATAACACATAGATTTACCCAGCTTCGGCAAAACCCTGCCTACTGCTGCATTCCCCAAGGTTTCTACTAGGAGTTAAAACAATCTCTACGCTTACAATCCCCTGTAAACTCGCGACACTCGCTCCCAACTGTTCTTAACCCTACGCTCAAAACCCTGCACTGGTTTTTATCCCCAAAACCAGATTTCCCCGAATTACAAACCCTGTAATTCGTCTCCCTAGTTTTAGAGACAAACTAGAAAACTGTAGACTGATTACAAATTGAAACGAAAGACGAAACAAATTTTAAAAAACAATTTAAAAAGCCTTTAGGAGTTAAAATAAATGGGTCATCCCCTTTCAAATAAAACTTGACCGACCACTTTTGTTATTGCTTCACCACTTTATTTTGTTTGGCTCGATCTCCTTGTCTCTGTAAAAATGGCGGCCTAGGGTTTGCGATCTAGGGTTTCCTTCTTGCGATCTAGGGTTTCCTTCTGGAATCCGATTCTCTGCAAAATGATTGATCGTACTCTTGCTCTGGTGTTTGCCGATGTTGGTCTCGTGCTCTGATGGTTTTCTGTTTCTTCGATTTGCAGATTAACTCGATCCAGATCCAAGTGAATATTGGTATGATTTTTCCACTTCTAATTTTTTCTTTGATTGCGCTGAAACTTGGATGATGATAAAAACCGATGATGATTTGGTGTATTTATAGGATTAAGAATCCTATATATTCTCTGATTTCTCTTTAGATTCAGTCGTGATATATTTGAGAATTTTGTTTGCGGATTTGGTCTTAATTTTTCCTGATTTGCTGCGTTGATCTGGAACTTTTGATTGAGTCTTCCTTGACTTCGAATTCCTTGGTTTGAACTTGTGATTAATATATATTTTGCGTGAATTTTGGGCTTTTAATTGAGTCTTGAGTTTCTATCTTGATTACTCTTGTATTTTAGAACCTGATGTTTTTCTTGATACAGCCTTGATCTTGTTAAGAACTGATATTATGCTTGATCACTATGGTAACTCTTTATTGATCAAAAATGGGTACTGCTTTTGATCTTCCTTTGAACAGAATCAACACTTGAACTTGCCAAACTTTTTAATTGATGCTGTACTTTGATTTTGAACACCTTAACTGATACTATACTTTGGTAATTTTTGCCGTGCCTCACCTGCTTTATTGTAACTTGTATCCTCTGTGATATTCCATTATTGTGTTTATAACTTTATATTGCCATTGCAAATGTTTTTCTAACTTGGTCGAGTCTGAGAATTTTGATGTCCAAAACCTGGCAGTTCTGAAACTTCGACATTGTTGCATATTGGTTGTAGTTGTTGCCTTATTTTTACCTGCTTGTACTTTGTTAGGGCCATACACTTGCGCTGTTTTGTTAAAACCGAGTACTCCTTAGCTGCTGCATCATTGTTGTTTTACCTTTTGCATGAGACTGTGCTTGCTGACCTGTTTAATTCAACTCCCATTAAACAGATGTTTCTGATTTGAACTAATATTGTACTTGATGTTTTTGCCTCGACCTTGGTTTGCTGCCTTGGTCTTCTTTTGAACAATACTTGAATTTTGCCAGATAATTTTAAACTGATATTGTACTTCTTGTTGGTCTGTTGATGCTCGGGTAGTTTGTTGCCATTTCCTGTATGGATACATTGAACCTTTAATACTTCTGCTTGCTCGAACACTGGTAATACTTGTATTCGAGCTACTGTACTTTTGTCTTGAGTTATTTTCATATTTGTTTTGGTCATTGAATTTGGTTTTAACTGATAAGAGCAGTTTCAATCTTGATCTTCCCTTAGGATGCTTGCACAGCTCGGCTTGCCATGATTTCTGGTTGCATCTGTTGTATTGATACTTGTTGTTTTGAACATGTATGTTGAGTCTCGCCGAAACATCAGTTAACTTGAACCTGTTTTGTTGCTGTGTCCTTTACTATCATGACTTTGTTGTATTGCACTTGTGTTGACCACTTGAAATCTGATACTTGGGTATGTTTATCCTTATGACATACATCACGTATTAAACATGCATTTGTATCATGTATATACATGAAACTGTACCCATATTTCATTAAGTAGAACCATTTCTGAAACAATCCTGAACCATTTCATTGAGTTCAATCCATAACATGTATCATATATATGAAGACTTATACTGCACTGTTGAGTTGAACCTGACCATGTTATTGCTTTATGTTTGTAAATGCTGGAAAAACATGTTGGCAGTACCACTCATGTGATATCCATGATTCACCCTTCTCAAACACTTCCTGTATGTCACCATGCATGTCTTTGCTTGTTTTGCTATGACCTGAAACTTTTGTTTTAATTTTTCTGGCTTTTTTTTAATTAATTTGCACTTATGACTCGACTATTCTCATATTGATTTGCACTGAGTCGAGAAGCTCCACGTGGCTACTCCTCAGTTGCACACTGGATTGGCGAGGCAGTGCACACGTGTATATCTATACACGTGTGTATATGCAGCCATCCAGACGAGTTTTTCTGTCCCTGCATATCAGACAAAGTCTAGAAACATGATGAGAAACACACCACAAATCTGAGGCAAATAAAATTTAAAAATAAATTTTTATTTGCTTTTATTTAATTTTATTTTTGTTGCAGTCTACTGTGTGTGTTCTTCTGTATTGACAGGAATGAAGATGGAATGACTAAAAGCTGTGAAAACAGAAGACTGAAGATGAAGACAAGAACAACGTTAGTGTGTGTGTATATGTAAGAAACAGTGTTTGTACAACTGAAAGAATATGTAATGAGGAATTTCTGTATTGATTGTGGACGTGAATAAAAAAATTGTACTACTATTTGTAATAAACAGATCTGATTGAAATAAAATATTGTTTTTGTTGTTCAATTCGATTTGTCTATTTTTATTTTGTTTGAATCTTTTAATAGTACAATGTCTGTGATGTGTTAAATGTATCATGACAAAAATATTCAAAAATATTTGAATGAGTAAATAGTGGAGTGTTGTATACGTACTATTTCAGATGCTGAAAATAAAATATTTATTCGAATAAAAAACACTGTTTGGATATTCAATTCTGTATATTAGTGTTCTATTCAATAAATATATATTTTTGTGTGTAAAATATAGAATAGTACTATTTACAAACACATTTATAAAAACAAATATATATATATATATATGTTTGTTATCATCAAACAAAAATCAAACTGTTATACTCAACAGTAACATGTTAATTAGACAAGTGGTGAGGTTAAGTAAATTTAGAACACTTAACCAATTTAACATGTTAAGTAGACTAGAAGGTGGGGTTAAGTAAACTTAGAACACCTAGCCGTTATAACAAGATGAATGACTAGGGTTGAGTTAATAGGAAACACTTAACCAGTATAGCATGATGAATGGGTAGGGTTAAGTAATAAGAAACACTTAACCAATATAACTTGATTTGTGGTAAGGTTAAGTAAAAACAAGAGGGCAACACTTAACCAATATAACTTGATTTGTGGTAGGGTTAAGTTAACACAAGAAGGAAACACTTAACCAAAGTAATATGACACGTAGGTGGGTTAAGTTAACTTAAATTGATTTATGACACTTAACCAATACTACAAGATGAATACGTGGGGTTAAGTTAACAAGAAACACTTGACCAATATAACTTGATGAACGAACGGGGTTAAGTTAATAGGAAACACTTAACCGATCCAACATGATAAGTAAGGAGGGTCAAGTTCATAAGGAACACTTAACCAACATGACACGATGAATGGGTGGGTTAAGTTAACATGGATGGACAACACTTAACCAATATGACGTAATGTGCGGGAGGGTTAAGTGCATACCGGGTTGGTGGGTAATATTAGTACATATAGGCCCACAAAACTTAACCTTTAAATAAACATACTTGAATCGATGGGAGGGTTAAGTACATCTCGTGTAGGTGGGTAATATTAGTACATATAGGCCCACAAACTTAACCATTAAGTAAACATGCTAGAACCGGTGGGAGGGTTAAGTACATTTCGTGTAGGTGGGTAATATTTGTATATATAGGCCCACAAACTTAACCAATAAGGAAACACTAGTAACGGGGACCCATTTCAGCAGTAACCCACATAGATGTATCACGGTACCTTGAACTAGGCAGGGTGGGGCACGATTACTTGGCTGATTATAAGCGGTCAAAGCAGCGGCAGGGGGTACGTCAGTGTAGGTTCCGACGGTTTACGGGTGTGCACGTACTCTGGAGTGGGAAAAAGCAGGCACTGGGTACCAGTAGTTATACACTGTGCATCTTGAATCGTGTCGGGTCGCTATCATAAGGATTGACACACCTTATGGTGGGACCAGCACAGGGTATCTACACGCAAGAGAGGGCGATTGACACAGACACATGGAACATGAATACAAGTAGGGGACCGATCGATAGGGTAGTAAGGGTACATCTAACATGTTCATGGCAATTAGGCTGATTGAGGTGGAATCCTCACGATAGATGTACACCTGAAGGCTACCACAATTACGGGGTTTGGGATCACGATTATCATTTTATACAGATTACTAGTTGGGACACTAGTTAGGTGGTAGGTGGGGTGTTTCATCGATTATCTTCATATAATCTGATTCGCAACGTTACTGCCAATACGGAGTGGTTCACGGATAATAGTCCAATCGGTCTCTCCATATTGACAACGATATTGGCAAATACTTCGATAGTCGGTTATTTAACTATCGAAGGAAAACAAACATCCATTCAAAGCATCAAACAAATCACTGGGCCTTTTAATTAATATTTCATTAATTAAATTATTTCTCCATTTTCTTATCCATATTCGTTAACATGATATTTTCGATAATCATCTCGACCTCTTACGCTATTTGGAAAACATTTCCATATATCGCCTTCTTTTATTTTCTATACTTAGAAAATATATTCTATTTATAATTGGAAAACAGTCCAATTACTTATCTCTTCCACGACCATTCATTTATTTCTATACTCAGGAAATAATTATTTTTATATTTCCAAATTTCCACTTACTTGGGTTGAAACGAATGTTGTATAAAACATCGTTACAACAACTCAATACACCGCATTCACTCTCTCTTATTCAAACATCTCTCTTTGAGATTGGATCTTGCTATTTATCGGTTAAAAAAACAATCAAGTTGGGGTATAACTGCCTCTTAGACCTTGACTGAAAACATCCTTAACTTCAAAACGGACAAGACCACCTACCTTGAATAATCAACATCATAAAACCAATTATTTATTTTTAAACCCGCATACGTTTCTCTTTCTATTTTTATCAGATTTCCTTATAGATTTCCCTTTTGTTTATAACATTCTATCTTAATTTCGTTTCTTTATCAAATTCTATATATATATTGATTCCAAATTATCAAATCTTCTTAAAAATATTCTAACTCCTTAAATTTCTAGAAAATTTTGCCATAACCTCCTTTGTACCGGTCGATAGTTCAAACCTCAACTCGCCTCTCTAGGCCGTTTCCATTCAAAAAGAAAATCAAAAAGCCAAGTGGCTTGCCGATTCGGCGCATAAAATCTCATATGGAATTTAAACATGTACCTTATGGTCAGGCATTTCAATTTAAATCTCTTCATATACTTCATTCCAAACCTGCTTAACACATATCCCAATATTCCCATTTGGTTTCAACTCAATCCATTCGTCTTAACCCAATTCGCTAATTTATTTTCTAATTAGCTATTTTGCCTATTTCACTTATTTGTTTGAACATAACATGTTCAAATATAATATCAACTTGCTTATAACCAAATTGAATTCCATTTTCAATTCAAGTTCCCTTTTCGATTTCGAATATAAATTTCCAAATCGAATTCACTTATTCAAAGCCCAATTTCAATTCAAAATCTCATTAACTAATTATTATTCAAATTGGTTAATTCTATTCAATAAAAATCTGATTTTTAGTCTCAAAAATCATTTCACTTACTTCGTTGGAGTTCATACTTATTTTATATCTTCAATCTGGATTTTTCTAATGGCAATTCGAAATTTATTTCTTTAAAATCATTTTATTTATTTAAATAAACCGTTATGGTTTTATAATGGTTCTGGCGCTGTTTTTCTGAAAATTTGATTTTGACATAAATCAGAATCTATAAGACGAAATCCAGATTTTTCTCTTCCATTAGAAAACTATTAATCAGTCGGCCCTGACGGTTCTTGTTCCAAAGAATTCCGACTTAAATTGAGTTCCATATACTCAATTGAAGTTCGAGACGCCAATTTACGAACTACCGCGCTGCGGCGAGTTCGTTTTAATTATATTCATATGTATAATCTTTTAAACTTCGTTTAAAATAAATTCAACTCCATTTTAATATATTTTTAATATATATTAAATCAGTTTCCCAATTCAATATAATTTTTTTGATTATCTATAATTGTCGATTTTTCCTTACTCGGTAATATATTTATTTATACTTCGATCTTCTATATTTAATTCCAATTTCTTTTATGAATAAATTATTTATAAAATTCGATATAATCGAATTTCAATTATAAACCCGTTGAATTCTTCTCAATTCATCTTATATTCCGAATTCCGAAATATAATCAATCGTTTTGTTTCAAAACACTTCCCAATTTACTTTTAAATTCCTATTTGAATTTAAATGGTTTAAATTATCCAAATGATAATTTATTTCACCAAATTTATAACACTATTTATATATTCAACTTCCTTATTTCATATATTTAAACAAGTACCCTTTTCAAATTTCTCTTTGAAACTCCATCCCTTTGATATTCCGAATTGCGGAATAAAAACAGTTGTACCCTTTCGAATGATTTCAAATTCTATTTTTAAATTCATATTTGAATTTAAATATTCAAATTATCTCTTGATAATTAATTCATTATATTTATAAACACCATTTTATAAATTTCCTTATTTCACATAGTTAAACAAGTCTATTTCGAAATCTATTTAAAACCGAAATCTTATTTTGGAACTTTCTATTTATAATAACTTATATATATAACACCCAGTTTATTTTCATATTCAATTTAACTTCTATTTAAATGAATTCGAATTAATCGAATTCAAATCATAAATCCTTATGGATTTATTTTAGTTCAATTTATATTCTGAACATCAGAATAAATTTCACTGTTTAGTTCTTTAAACGATTCCCCATTTCTATTTTTAAATTCATATTTGAATTTAAATATTCAAATTATCAAATGATAATTTTTCCACTTCATTTATAAACACTGTTTATAAATTCATTTCAATTCACTTATCCAATGAAAATCATTCTATTTTATTTATAAACACCGTTTATAAATTTACTTCAATTTCTTGCATTTCTCAATTTATAAACATCGTTTATAAATTAAATACCTGTTCAAAACAATTTAATATTTCTATAGCTCATTAAAAATTCAAATTCTATTTAAAAAAAAAATAGATTCCCCCTTTTTAAATTTCAAATATCCTTTTCACAATATTTTTATATATCAACATTTTGGCCCCAGTGATATTTAAACAATCAAACCATTCAATTATCAATCAACACATCATATATGATAATATATGTGAAAACAAACAAATAATAATATTTTTGAGGAATCCATTTGGATCCCTCCAACCTGTTTTTCCTGCATCCACAGACGTTAGTCAACATAAATATTACCCATCCTGCTTCGAGGCAGGATATCGTGGTATAGAAGGTCATCCACTATCATAGCGTAGGGCGCATAGCGTCATCCGCTAATGATACTGCGGGCATCCGCTAATGGTACTGCGGGAATCCAACCACCAACATATATATATATATATATATAATAGCCACAACCAATCCTAAATAACTAATATATAATAACCACAAAAATATTTAAACGCATCCAAGCAACCAACAATTATTTTTAACGATAAAAATAATTCTAAACAGTAAATTTGAGTGAGATTTACTCACCAGGGTTTTTATACGTTGAAATACGACTGATTTTCGATTAAATCAAACGAGTGTTTAATTTAACCGAAGATCCTAGCTGCTTCCAAATTATTCCAAATAAATTTCATTGTAGCCTTCATGAGTATGAATCCATCATCACTGATTTTGTTCCAATCTGACAATGTATGAACAAATTACAAATTTTATATACCATTGATTTATAGATTAATCATTAATTTGCTAATTATTTAAATAAATAAATAAATTACCTTATTAACCAAAGATATAATTTTCCCAGTAAATCACAGGGCCGAACTATACATAGATATTTAGTTCACTTATTTTTTTATAACTAATTTAACCATGCTTTATATCATTTATTTTAACTATTGAATGGATATTAAACAAACATCCAATTCTTGTTTATACCTTATGCACATTTGACTGGAGTTGCAGAGTATACAGTCGATTAAGGTTATCAAAGATATACTTTCCTTATTAATCAAAACTTAACGGTATAAATCGTTTTTCCCATATAAATTCTGAATAAAAAATATATACTTAAATTAGCTAATTAAAACATGGCATGAGTGATTTATACCTGCGTTAATCCTTTTTCTACCCGTTAATAGAACAAACGCAACTCCCTTTCTTTCCAGAACTCGAACCCTTACTGTACATGCCAATGTCTTTCTTCTTCCCCTACTCCAACAACCACCATGAACCCCCGTATCCAAAACCGACACTTCAACATCCTTCTCTTCACGTGAGCTTCACACAGGATATCACTAAAACATTTCTGCTGCTTCCATATCAATTTTGACTTCGACACTACAGGAAAAAATTGCGACAAACCTTTTTGCCAAAATCCCCTAAAACTCGGCTACAACTGCGCCTCATTTCACTAAACACCGCACCATCCTACCATCAACCAATCGCAACCTCCGGCACCTCTTCCAGACCAGCTCCAACATCAGTAACAGCGAACCCCTAATTTGCTTCTACCGAGTTCGAACACTTCAAAGAAATAACGGTGCTCCCTCCTACCATTGATTCGATTCGTATTTATTTCTTTCTGAACGATTTTTGAGACTTCGAAATCGGTTTGGGGAATAAAGGAAAAATATACAGCTATTATTTGGATTGCGAAATACAAAAGGGGGTGTAGTCTAATTAGTTTTGATTACAGGGAGGAGGAAAGACCAGTTCTCTTCTAAAATGAATATGAGGAAATGGAAAATGGAAGGATTAAAAGGGAAGATGCTTGCGAATTTATAGAAGAGCAAATACTTAGGCGTTAAGGAAACTAGTCTGCACTGGTACAGAGGTAGCTATAGGTTAAGTACCAAATATTTCATTTGATTTGATTTTAGAGGGATTTTGTTTCTTTTTAAATATATACTGATTTGATTTTGTTTTGACTTTGATTTGATCTCGTATTTATTATGATTCGATATAAAGCGATTTTTATTCTTGTTATATGGATATCGATTTGATTTCGAACCTATCTACAATCAAATATCTCGGGGTCCATTAATTTAAATCACGAACCGCTATTTTAGCATACCGACCGACATTACAATATAATAACCCTATTCCGAACTCAATAGTAAATATTTTGAAATTTAATTTCAACATATATACCATATTAAATTAATATAATATAATTTAAATTCAGAACTAATCAATTCGCCAGTAATAATTATTTTTATTATCGTCTATATTCAATCAGAATTTATACGGGTCATCTGAATTGTTTTTAACTCCGTATTTAACTTCGATTTCTATTATATTTCATTTTACATACTATAATATATTCGATATTAAATCAAAATTGATTATTAACTCGATAACATAATATAAAAATTCATTTATATTATCAACTCAATATTTAAAATAAATATTAAACATTAAAATTAATCGACCAAAATCCTAGGTCGTTACACAACCACAAAACATGCATGCATAATGATTCTAAATTGGATTCTCCTATATATATGTATTTCATTTTGAAAACATGATGCAAACATTAGAAAATATATTCGCAGTTCTGTATGAATGCAAATTTTTGAAAACATTTTTCATCCATAACCCTCACATGACTACGAATAGAAATTTGAAGCAACCAATTTTGCATCCAAACCCTACCATCCATCACGTCAACACATCTAAACTGTTTCCTATTAATTTCTCCTAAGTCGTAAAAAGGAAATCAGAGCAGAGAATTCAACGTTCTTTCTGCTTATAATTGTTCCAATTCCCATGGAATTTTACCTTAGTAGCCCAAAATACTTCGAAAATACCCATTTATAGACTGTGAAGGAGGATTAAAACAAGCTTTAAAACATAAAAAAAAGTTAAACAATAACTCGTGCGCATCATCGACAAGGTATGGAAACAACATTTCCACAGCTAAAGCAACATTTCCCCTTGTTATCGTTAATGTCTTTACGCATTGTTATCCCTAATGCACCGCTAAAATGCACAAACAAGTCATCCAAATTCTTCCTTATACTTCACATGCGACTGTAAAAATTGAAATTTTCCATAAAAGTAATTTTCAACCTTAAAAATTCTTATGTAGATTTTGAAGTCCCTTTTTGGTATCATCTTTCTTTCTTTATCTGATTTGCGTAAAAACAAAATTTTGGTAACGTGCACTTTACTACCTTTAAACCATCTATTTTTATACAAAAAAAATGTAAGCATACGTAAACTAACGTACCCAACCCATGTTTTTACATAAATCATATTAGAAGAAAGTAAATCATAAAAATATAAAATTTAAATTGGATTCTCTTTCTCTCTTTTTTTTCAAATAGTATTTGCAAAAAGTTTCATGCGGAAACTTAAACGACTCAAGTTACATGTTGGCGTGAAAGAAAGTTGATCAGATAGAAAAATGCGAAAACCGAAATCACACACAAAACTCAAAAATATATTTTAGCTCAAAAGGAACAGGCGATAAATAATAGATATACTCATAACGAAACAATTCAAAAACTTGTCCTTCACTAAAACGTATCCACTACATAATTTTATACTTTGCAGCTCTAAAACAACTGTTAGTTAGATAAGAAAAATGAGATTTCACCACTACTTCAAATACAATGAAGCGTGAAAGACAAACACATATGAACTCTCATTACACCGTCGTGTGATTTACAGGAACATCAACACTAACAATTACAAGCATGGACTACCACAAAACCAAGTGAAATTGCTGGAAAGAGAAAAAGAACAAAAACAACACCAAAACATTGCTTATAAACAATGGGACATCTTTCCCCGCGTTTGGAACTCGAACCATTTTCACGACCTTTTACTAGTCATATCATGGTAGCAAAATGTTCAATCTCGTCTTGTAGACATTACTAGTGTTGTTGGAGGTTTTCACATCACTATCTCTTCTAAAAGAGAATTTATGATGATAAAAGAAACCTACCACGAAACCAACTTCCATGGAGATTCACCTAACATTGCCTAAAGAACAAAAGTGGATAAGTGAACATACAGAAAGTAACTTTGCGAAGTAGCACACAAGAACAACAAGTTAAATCAAATATGATGCGCACTAAATGATGGTTGCGACATCGATCAAAGAAAAGATTGATTTATGCATCATAAGACAAATCTAGTCTTAACTTCCTATTTTCGGAATGATGCGCTAAACTATCACACATCTACATGGAAAGCTCAAACATAGATTTTCAAACTCAAAAACCGACATTTAGGAAGAAATGATCCGCTGCAAAATCTTCAAAGTCGGTCAAACCAACGACCATTCAAGTCCGTGTAAAACACGGATGCCTCTAAAAATCATATGAGATTCTCCTCCGAAAAACCATCCAAAGATAGCTCAATCTCCTTCTCTGGAATGACGATTGCCTTCATAAAAAATTATTCAAAGAAGATACGGAAAAGGAGGATGCAACACATAAAACAACCCTACTTAAGAACTTCAAAGCAAGGGACTGATTCAAGCCCAACTGCTACGAGTAATTCTCTTAGCTCTAAAGCGATGAAACCTTATGATCAATCTGATCCAACCAAATGGTCTCTCTCCCAAAGAATGGGACTTAAATGGTAAGAAAGATCGGATAGTGCAAGTAGGTATTATGGGCTAAGAAATGATCGAAGAGAAGAAATTGGGTTTAGATTTTGGAGTTCTAGTGGGGTGAGATCTGATGCACAAACTGTTAGGTATTGCGGAATGGATCGTTAAGGCAAAACAAACACTAGAGGGGGTGAATAGTGTTTGTGAGAATCTAAACAAAATCTATAACTTATGTGAATTACAGAATGAATCAAACACCACAAACACAATCACAGACACAGATTCAAGCAGATGAAAAATAAACAGAAATAAAAATGCAGAAAAGGAAAGAACACACCGGATTTTATACTGGTTCGGATTGCTCCTATGTCCAGTCCGCACAACGCTGGATTGCGTAGAGTTTTATTACTATATCAATAGTCAAGTACAACCTCTTTGATTTCACGGCTACAAGGGATACCACCGATTCCGTCCTTGATTTCACGGCTACAAGGGATACCACCGTTTCCGTCCTTGATTTCGCGGCTACAAGGGATACCACCAATTCAACTCAAATACAACCCAAACAATTACAAACAACCCTATAACTCTTCAATAGCACTTGATTCAGAGAGAGATGAGAAGATAGTGCAGAGAGAAGAAGTTTGATCAAAACTGAATTGATTCGGCAGAGTATAAGTGTAGAAATCATAAAAATGATTAAGAATAATTTTATAATGAAAGAGAGTGAAAGTGGAGAAGAAGAGATGATTAAAATTTTGAATTCAAGCCCTTTTTTATAGTGTGTGAAAGGTTGCAACATTTCTGAAACGTTTCAAATGTTGAAAAGATACTTCCTTTCAAATTTAAATTTCTGACAGTTATATGTCGACATAGCGTTTTCTGTATGTTGACATATTCTAGTGCAAATTTGAATTTTAAAATTTTTTCAAGTATTTTGATATAAATATAATTATGCAAATTCTTGAATAAAAATATAGTGTTGTAAATTAATATTATAAAGTAGAAAAACATATGAAAACGTAAATTTGAACTATATAAACATATTTATAAAATTATAAGGTTTTAAACTATATATAAATATAAAGTATAGAATTATAAATATATAAAACTTTAGTTTGAAAAACAAAGATAAAATAGAAAATATAGAAAAAATAAAATAGAGAGAATTGAGGATAGATTTTGAAAATCAGAATTTGAAATTGAACCTGGAGTGTTATTTAGAGTCTTACAAAATCTTGACTCTATAACTATATTAATCTTGAACTCTTGAAATCCTGAATACTCTTGAGCCTTGATATTTCTCTAAATTCTGAATCTCTATCATCTTTAAACTGTACAGTCTTCAGTAATATTTCCTGTATATAATTCCTGCGTATGTGTGTGTATATATATATTCTATACAAAAGTGTTAGTATATATTTTATAATCAATGATAATTGAAATAAGGTTGTTGTCATCAAAATTCCATTCTCCAACACAAACTAGCGTGGAAAATGGAGAGACGAGGTGACGACAAAGGAAAAGAAGGAGAATAAAGATATGGTTCGACTAGATGAGAAAGTAAAGATGAAAGAGGTTTAAGAAGGGAAATTTGAACGCAACTTTTGTGGTTGAGTCCTAGGTTCAAGTTGTACCAAAACTCATCAACTAGTTGACCACTCTAGGTATAACTATAAACGATCAACTGTTAAACAGGCTTTGGACAAAGGTTAAACCTTGACCCAGTTAGGGTCGGATTAAAATATTAATCGTCCTGCGTCATCTCTTAAAATTTGATGCGAATCCAAAAAAAAATATTTGTCCTCATCACGGTGGTATCATGGACCGTAGTCAAACTTTGAACCATCTCTAAAGATTCAAAGTAGTTTCAACAAAAGGTTATGACCACACAACAAACAAAAGAATTCTAAAAAAAACTCAGTTAGAAGTTCAAAATAAAATAAAATGGATTTTCCCCTTACCTAGATGACAAATGACACAAACGATTTACAAAATCAAATACCCCAAGTTAAATAGAAATTTCCTTAGTCTTTTACGAGAGAAAGTTTTGAAAAAAAATTCGATATTAATATTCTTATTTTTAGCTGAGGGCCTCATAATATAAATCTAAATTTATAACTTATATTCTAGTTTATATTACGGAGTGGAGCAACCTTTCCATGTTCTGGATTATCGAGATTTTTAAATCTCTAGAAAGGTTACTCGTGATTCTATAAATCATCTAAAATATTCGAAAAGAGGAATATTAAAAATCACGAGGAATGGGTAATTTCGAGGCTTATTACTTGTCATTTCCAAATTCCTTCTTTTTACCAAAATGGATTATTTATTAAAATTACAAAAAAAACCAACATTATGAAACATGGTTTGATATAAATTTCTAAATTTTATTTTCACTTTCTTTATTCACAAAACAATTTCTTGAAAACTATAGTTTAGAATTTCTGAAACCCCTTTTTAATTTCAAAAACAGTTTTAAAAACTGAAAACTCTTTGATTATAAGACCAAGGATTCAAATAAATAATTCTATTAAAAGAATATTTGGATTTACAAATGAATATATTTCATAATTATATTTCTGGACTATAACGACACATTAACGTGAACTTCCATTTTTAGACCAAGAAAAAGGTCATCGACTCGAACTCCTAAACGAAACCAAAGATAAGAAATCGCAACTATCTCAGTTGTAGCTAGGTTTTTGTCCGGTCACTAAGCTCAAATCCACGGGATTCACCATATGCCGTCCTCACACACATCAGAACAAAATTGCCAAATGCACCATGGGGTAAATCGGAGTTAGCTGCATACTCAATACCGAAATACTCCTAACTCCTAGTCGTTAAAGAGCTATCTTAATTAAACAGGCCTACGACTATTTCATTGTCGAAATAATTTGGAGTTGAGTAAGAAAGACGAAAGAAAAAATAAAAGAAATTCGATCTTGTTCTCTCACTAATTCTAATTTATCAGTTTCTCTGACTATGTAAACATAAGATCTAAAACAAAATGTAACACCCCACACTTTTCTAAACCTGAATTTTGACAAAAATCGAAATTCAAACCCATCCAAGCATGGAGAGTGTAAATCCGGTACCTGCAAATAAATGAGCACGAGCATAATCAGAGTAAAATAAAACTAACTTGCGGTGGAAACAAGGTGGGATAACGAACCAAGGCAACTATCTTAAAGCATATCGCCCATTGATATCAAGCATAAGAGTACGAGAACCAAAAACCAAACCGAACACCTACGGAGACCTGTCTTTCCCAACTAAAACTTGAGAGTGGTTATGAGGAAGGGGTCAAAACAATAAGTCCTAGTGCGTAGAAAATGCAAACACTGTCTACAATACACAAATGTATCTCGTTTGGTCCTACCCAAAACATATGTCTAACAAGGCTAGTAATTATAACCTAACCTTGTAAAGATTTACGCATGATGACTAACTATAATACCAAAGGTAGAATCCCCCAAAAACAACGACATCTCAATATTGAGATAGAACGTTTACTTATAAGTATAAAGCCTTTAAACCACCATTCAACCAACTACCAAAACTCAGAGGCGGGCATCTAACTACCCAATATCCCATAAGAAGGTAAATTATTTCTCTATATCCACTTAAGACCTCACTATCAATATAAGATAAGGGTGGATCCTTTCGATCACTTAAGACCCAAGGCGGACCTATCGATCGCTTAATACCTTACTCGGTGGTTTACCCTACACTAAAATAAATCAAAGGACACTAGCTACTAAGTCCTGCTAATTTAAGGCTTCCATCATTCACGCATATGCCCAAGCCCTGCATAAGGCGAGAGATAATAAAAAGCCACTTATTACCCATAGGATAGGTAAACAACATATCGTCATTTATGACCTTCCCTTGGCAGACCTCCATGTTACTATCTAACTGACCTTATTAGATAATTCCATAGCCACTTAATACTTCCCACAGGATAAATAGACTCACGGTACTTCCTTAACTATCATTTAATACTGAATCCCAAGGCAGACTCTCATCCTAGTCACTTACTACCTAGAGGAAGCAAACCTATGCGGAAATTACCAAACTCATACCTAATATCCATTTAATACTTCCTATTTATGGGGAGGTGAGCTATGTGAATTTAATACCCTTTTAAAGGTGGACCTAACTACGTAATACCTCTAACCCCAAAGCACGCTACGCTTATAGATTATTCCCTTGGTGGTTTCTTCTTTAGAAAACCTATTTTAGGAAATAACCATCGCTACGCAATTAACTATCGCCACGGGTTCCTATGGTTAATGATATCTCACATTAATTGTACATATATCCAACTACTGGAAAGTGCAGATTTCTGTTGAATAAGGCAACCGACCTCGCATCATTAACCTACTAAGTCCAAATCTTATCTCTAATTACATTAATTCTAGATTAACTAGAATAAAATAAGGAAAACTTATAACTTCCTATCCTAGGATGTTTAATTGTTTATTTCCTTATTAGACTTTGTAATTTCTATGCCAATCAATCCCCTTTAATTTTATTTATTACTATTATTTAGATAAACTTCCATTTATGACGATAATGGCCATATTTTTTTCTAAGGCATTCGTTATCTTGTTAAGCGCTATTTATATCAGTCCCATTTAAATTTTAATCTAATTATTGTTACCTCAAATATTACTATAAATTTTATTTCGTTTAATTATTATTTGAGTATATATATAAGCATATTATTTATTTATTTCGCTAGCTGGAGTTACAATCACTATTCCTAAACACCAATTTAATTGTAACCATTTAGGCATATCTATCATATTCAATACATTTCTCCAACAAATATGGTTACAATACTTATTACCCAATTTATGACCTTTTATTTCAATAATAAGTTCCAAATTTATTGCTATAACGGTCACAAATGTTTGATTTCCATTTATTATGGGAGTTATTACCATACATTTATTCCCATAAAATGGTATCACTTCAAATTTAAACACACATATAATAGCGTTACTTACGTAGATTGGGACAAATAAGATTATAATATATATTTATTTATATTTTAAGCGTCAAATTAACATGGTTACTAATTTTTATTTTATTAATATTTATTATTTATTTTTTGGTATAAACTAACGGCCAAAACATCCTTTTTTGTGTTTAATCTTGTTTCAAGATTCAAAATCTTCTAAAAGGTTATTTACTGTAATCATTGTAAATTTATGCCAAACTATTTAAAGAGGGAATTTGGCACATTCCATATCCCAAAGAAATAGGATAATATCTTATTTAGAATAGATGTTGCAAACTACGTACAAAATACGTGAATTTGCACATCTCTTCTATTTGATTTATTTGTGTTCCTTGTAGATTTCAAATGATTCCTTTTTATGCAAGAAGAAGAAAAAGGACAAAATTACAATAATCAAGTAAAACCACAAACATGATTATTATTATTTTAACCAATACTGCACAAACTACAAATCAACACCAAATCCAATGAATTTGGAATAAAACTACGAATATAATAATTGTTTTGGGTCTGATTTCCAGATCCGAGTGTTTACAATAACCATAAACAACTAAGGAATAATCGTTGGCAATATGATGATAATAAATTAAAAGGCCTACTAATCCATGCTTAATCAATGTTCATAATATTTCAAATTTGACAAAATAAACAAATCTGACAATTTTTTTTGCATAGCCGACCAGTTTTTAAGGTGATAGCAAACACCTTTTATTATAACTAATAATAAAAAGTACAATATAGTATAGGTGATTATAGTTTACAGTCAGCTAGTTCGATTTTTAAGGTGGACCGTCCACCGCTTACATAATTTATAGTGTTCCATCCACTCTACCTTACATGCTTACAACACATGAGCTATCCTAATTAAACTAGACTATGTAATATTTCATGGCACACCACACAGGGTGACAGAACAAACATATGACCTGGTAATAATTACATTTGTACAAGCACGTGACTAATACAAAAATTACATTTCTAGAGCCACTCAATTGACAAGGCAGCAAGACCAAGGGATAACAGACCCTTGCCATCCCCCCCCACCGAATTGAAAAAGCTTCACATCAAAGTACAAGTTGCAAACTCCACCAATATTCATACTCTTAAGAAAACCCAAGAGATCCGTTGGCAAGAAAGTAGAGTGCACAACTCCAGTACAAGCGAACTGACATAGTGATGAGTACTAACCAACACCGTCGAAGAAGTGGGAAACGATGCTCATATAACAACATGTTGAGAGCTACAAGAGCTTCACCTAAAATGTTGTCATGGCTATGCTGATTTTTGTTTATTGCAACACACGCTTCAGTATGTTAGCACAGATATCAGATTGTGTTTCAGTAGCTATAATTATAAACTTATAAGTTTAATTTGCCACGTCATCAATCCACACCTATAAAAACATGCATATCTATCCGTCAATATACCTTTTAAAAACAACATCTGTTAGTGACACCTCACTGATCCATTAAAATTCCATACCACCAATAGGAAATCAAGCCATTTGTTTCCTCTTTCTTAACTTCCATATTTCGTTCTCAATTTTTCGTGGATCTACAGAAATCCCCAAATAAGAAAAACCAACATTTGAAAACCCTAAATCTGATTTCTCGAATCAATTGTAAATGGTGAATACTCATCGCTTGATTATTCTCTCCCTTTTAATAAAGAGAGACACCCTAAATACTCCATTCGCTTCATCTATCAGTGATGGTTAATGCTCCTCTATCGGCGACGATAAAACTGAGGTATGGTCCGAAGCTTGAACAAGTTCGCATGGGTTATAAGTTATATTTATTGTAGCCTAACCGTTCATAATGTCACTGATTATGTTTTGGGTACAATTTCAGGTTTACTGGATTTGGTAGAAGCGACCCCTTGTCAACCTACAGAAGAGGTTATCTTTGGTGCTACGAAATTTGTAAGGATATTGATTTATTTCATATTAAAATAGGAGTTATCGGATCTCACCTTTAAATTCATGTAATGGTGGCCTGGTAAATTAGAGATAATCAGTACGTATTGCCAGATCTCACCTTCAAATTTATGTAACGGTGGCCTGGTAAATTGGTGCTTATAGTTTAAACTATAATTGATTTTCCAGTTTAACAACTTAGTGATATCAATCTCAACTGATTGTACATTTTCTTTATTGATCTTTAATCATATTAGCTGACAATATTTCATACTATGCTTATATATTGGTGCAGACACTTATGCATTGCAAGTCATAACTAACCTATGTAATTTAATGGAAGTATCTTTTATTGATTACATGTACCCAGTCATTCCTATATAATGTAAACTTAACCAATCTGTGTTGCCGTAACACGAATGTTGAATGATCAGTGATTTTTATTGCAGCTTTGAATCATACCTATTTGCAGGTTGTAGTTACTTCTAGTTTATGATATGTTATTATTCGTGAGCCTAGAGTTTTGTTTGTAGGTGTTGCATTGTATTTACCGTTCGGGTTTGTGAATGGTTTTTCAGTTTGCATGCATATGGTTAGAGGAGGAAATAGAGTGCATTGTACTGACGACGAGGCCATTTGTGCAGAGCAAGCAATGGAGATATGGCGGTTCGGGATAAAGGTTGCTGCTGGTCAATGGAGTTGGCTGCAGTTCTATGGATGGTGCGAAGTGGGGAAATGCAGTTTCTATTTACAGCTGTTATAAGATTCTGCATCATTTCTGGTAGATTAAGCAATTCATCTTTAACCCTCATGGCAAATCCATTTCTATAGTGTTCATTTTAAGTGCACAATAAGGCCCTTCAACATACTATGATTTTCTGTAGTATTCATCTAAATATGATGTTGTCTAAAGATTGTCACCATCTTTCCATCAACAACAAGATTAACAGATAAATGGTTTCATTAGTTCATTATTATATTATTAATGGCCTTTTTCTTAATATAGTTTGTATTTTGTTTACCAATGTTATAGAAAGTAGAGGATGGAACTACATGCTTGTATGCTCAATTTGTGGAACCCTTTCTGCGAAATGATACACCTGGATCGAATAGAGGAGGGTTAATTAATCCAAGTGAAGTGATAACGACTGATTCATAAGGTCAGATGAACATTTAATGGAGAAAATTAGATTCTCGTTTTCTTCATTTACATCATTGGTAACAGAAATTTCCTTAAGTATTTGATGCAGGTTTATATTGATTTTAAAAAGGATCATCACAAAAGCAATATACAAACATATCATTTGCATCCTATTGAAAGCCAAAATGTTGTTGAATGCAGATATGTGGTAATCCTTTTTATAAGCATCAAGTGACTCTCAAGCACCTTTAAGCAATTGAATGCCAAAATGCCATAGTTCTGAACCTTTAGTTTATGAAGGCAGAGCACCCAAGTTATACAACTATGAGTACGATAGTTTTTGAAATGTGTTTAGACATTTGTTTCAAGTTTTCAAATATGTTTTAATTTGTGTTAATATCCTATTATTTTTTAGATTAAGGTACATTAATAAAAGCTACATATAAGTTGTGAATTCTACATATTCTTACATGAAACAGGTATTTAATGCTGGTTATTTTCCTATGGGGTTGAAGAAATATTTCCATTAACTTCAATGTATGTGGTGATCCTTTTTATAAGCAGAAAATGATATGTTTGTAGATTGCTTTTGTGCTTGTTTTAATTGTTTTGCTGTTGCTTTTGTGCATATAAACTAATTTTCTCTTCCTCTTTCCGCAGGTCGTTGTTAAGTTCTTTAAGTAGATTACTTGCCCCAATAACAATACTTTCAAAACTCTATTCCAGAGAAAAAAAGTGCACGACTATTTGTGAGTTTAATTTTTCAACCATTATTTCCGTATTTACACCAAGTTCGAAGTAACATATGTATGTATTTGATCCCTTTGATTATTCAGCAATAGTAACATGAAAAGTATTAGCTTGACTGCCGACTTGCCATTGTTTGAGCTGCTCCAGTTCATGCTACTACTTCTAGTGCAACTTTTCCAAATTGTGGCATAGCAGTGGGGTTTACATTTGTTGTTTTGAAGGAGCAAAAGACAAGGATAACTTAAGTAATAGATTCATGACAAATGGTATGACAGTATTATGATAATTTGCATTAGTTTAATTACTGAATATGTTATACTTATAGATCAAAAGTATAATGCATCATGAACATCACCGCTAAATGTGGGATATCGTCCAAGCCATGGAGTAGCATTCACAATGTAGTTTATATTATCATTTTAGTGTTTTTTTTCTTATGGTTGTATGTGTGAGTCTGCATATGAGTGAATCAAGTGACAATGTAGTGAGGAATGTTTTGTAAATATGAATGATTGTGTAATATGCGAGTGAATGTACAATAGTGGAGTCAAAAAATTTGTATCATTTGAAATGTTGAAATAAAATATTCATTCGAATAAAATACTGCATTATAATAATATTTATTATAATATTATGAAATCTTTGATTAATAGTAGTTGAGGTGTAATTACTTTTAGCAGTTGTAAAATTTTACCAACTGCTAGAAACAGTTGTAAAAAAGGTTGACTTTATTACAATTGCCAGCTGTACTAGACATATTACAACTGTTTTTGGAAGTTGCGAAAGGGTATTTTTTGTTGTATTGGTACCTGTGGCAACACGTGTACCGATATTTCCATAGAATCGCAAAGGCGTTGCCTTTGACTCCAAGGCAACGCGATAAAAGGCAACCCCAAAAAAGTGTTGCCACAAATCATTTTTTGCCTATAGCAACACTTTTTGGTACCTACTTTGTCACTTCTCTGGGGTTGCCGTAGGCCATCTATGGCGTAGTGATATCACTGCATACAGATAGAACAAACAAGGACCAAAACACCTCTCCACTTACCAAAGTCAACATTCACCACAGGATAACATGCCATGTCAAAGACACCACACTGTGACATGAGAACTCCAATTCATACCAGTGTATCATCATCACAAGCAAAGATGATAGCACAGACATGCACAAAACTTGTTCAAATAAAAGCAAAGTCAGTGCAAAAAGCATCTCGTATATTGCCTTTATTCAATCAAGTAGACCCATTCATACTGAAACAAAAAGCGGACTTGTGATAACAATAAAACTGATAAAATTACATGAGAAGGTAACTAAAAAACAGATCTGAGCACAGATATCATTGAAACGAGCTCCATCCTAGTATAACAAACCAAACACCACATGGTACAAAGCAAAAATCTTAAACACATGTCAGTGAACGCGGCCAACCAACTAGACTAGAACTAGGAAAACATTGAAGACTCAAAATGCAAAGAGTACCATCACCGAACGAAGTTGAAACGTGTAACCACTTCAACAAACAAGGAGTTGCTGTTGTCCAAGCTAGCTCCATATTAGTGCCAAACTCCCCTCCAAAATGTTGACAACCAGTTGAATAACTTAAAGCTTTGCAAGTAGTTGTCTGAAATGTACAAAACGTTGAAGAAAAGGAGGGTTCAGGGAAATAGTTACAAAGTGTTGCAAGTAGAGGTGATGAGGCGAAGAAAAAAGGGGGATTGCACTCAGATCCAGATTTCAGAAAAGCTCAGATAAGGAATTAACGAGAGAGAATCAGAGGAATTCCACGCATGGTGAAGACTAGGTCAAGATGAAAAAGAAATAATGGGAGAGGGAAAGAAGAGATTTTGTGGAGCGAGAAGCTAAAGAAAGTGAAAGGACTTAGTCATCATTAACGGTCTTCCTCTAAGACGCAAGCTTTTTGATTCCTTCTAGGTTATTCAAAAATCTGACAACTTTTAGGCATATAATTGAGATTCAACACAAATGAATTATATAAGTTTATTATAAACAATGTATATAACTTATCACTCACCTGAAAGCTATCCATATCTAAATATGACATAGGTTTTAGGCTTAAAATTCCCAAATCTACAGGTCTTGTACCGACCCACAAATCCATACCATATAAGTTGACTAAATACACACACGTCCAACCCAAGTTGCTTAGAAATACGAATCATTATGGGTATAGAAGAAACATATAGAAGAAGAACAGAAATAACAACACAGAATCTCACATCACAGTTGAATAAAATATAATATATTTGTAGCTTTTAAATACAGCATTCTGTACCATATATACATACCATCATCAGAGTACAACATAACACATCACAACAGAAATAAACTCCAAATAGCCATCTAATGCTGAAGCCTCCTGCTCTAAGCTCCTCTAAGTGAATCTGTAAAATCCGGACTACTTGATTGTCGTACAAATTTGGGCACCTAAGTGTTTACGGTAAAATAAAAACAAAATAAACTTTGGGTCAGTCATGGTACTGGTGTGAGTAACTCCAATCACTTGGTTTACCTTTAAAAAAATCCTTTTTAAAGAAAATATAATCATAAGTCCAATCAATACATAAACATGGATGGTTTTTACCTTACGATAACCCAAAACATTCTTTATATAAAAACTATTCTGATATTATAATAGTGTCTAATCAGATAAATAACAATTTAGCGGAATGCTTGCATCTCACGCTCTACATACATAGTATATAATCAAGAACCACATGCTCTTATTGGAGAATGGATTTCCAACTATGACAAGGTATGAGACCACCTTCTGATAGTGTATCTCTAGAGAGGAATACACTGGGTTCAACAAGCACGTCTTGAAACCTGACCACACATGACCGATCGCTCATTCTACTTTAGTGTACTGAATGTATATCACCAACGGTTGTGATCAGAAACCATTATCGAAAGCATACGACAACGATAGAATAAGAAACAAATGGATTTTCTCTAGACCAAGTGATAATACATCCTAATGGGAATGACCCACATAGTCATGATGCCTGTCCGATTTTTTTCATTTTTTGGTTGTTAGGGGATGAGGCTACATAATACGTTTAGAACATCGCAACATTGTTCACTTTGAATGCCACGTCGTCAGATCCGTTAAAATCACTAATTGATGTCCCAAAAAATACACAAGGTGTTAAGATAAGAGAAGTTTCCTTCTCTGTAACCAACTACGATACGTTTGGAGAAATCAATGTACGTGACCATCTTAAAATACTCTATCAGACATCCGTTCATATACGTTGTCCTGGGATTGGACAAACTGAAGGTACCATCCCATCAATCCATCTTAGGCAATTTCTACCTAGGATTAATAGAAAATCCCTTGCACTTTACTCCATCTTCAGTTATCTTCAAATAATCTAGTTTGTAATGCTTATGCCAATATGGAGTGGTTTTCGGATAATAAATCCAATCGGTCTCTCTATATTGACAACGATGGTATTAAATTGGCCACTACTTCGATAGTCCGTTATTTAATGATCGAAGAAACAAACTAACAACCAAAGATCTTATTCTCAAAGGGAATACTATTTATTTGCACCAAACAATCACTGAGCTCTTTTTAATTAATATTGTATTAATTAAACTCTTCCCAATTCATCTCAAATATCCTTATCGATATATTTTTTAAAACTGTTTTGGCCTCTTACGATACTTGGTAAACATTTTCAATTTCCATATTCTTTTATTTTCTTTACATAGAAAATATATTCTATTTTGTTGGAAAACATTTACTAATCTCTTCCACAAACTCATTTATTTTCTATACTTAGAAAATATTCCTCATTTTATTTGGAAAATGTTTCCAAATTACATTTACTTGGGTTAAATTGAATGCTACATAAAGCATCGTTACAACAACCTAAAATACTGCCTTTAACTAACTATATGTAAATCTCGTATTAAATGTAACACCCCACGTCCATTAATGTCACTCACAAAGGGAATGCATTAACTTCCATGGAGGTTATAAGTGAATATAGAACAGAAAAATTACAACAAGACAGGTAGTAAATAGTACTTGGAAATCTAAAACTTCATTTTATTGCAGCGGAAATTAAACATGTTTGTTACATCATAAAACCATAGATCATAACCAAGTACAATATCCATCTTCATAAAAAAAAATACATAATCCCATTACATAAATAGCCATTAAAAAGATAACAAGTTGGACTTTACTTCAACGGTCCAAGCTTTCCAAAGAGAGATGAAGCAATTCAATCAAACTCCACTAGAGCTGGGCCCAACCTGAGGACCTGGAGGGGAAAAAAGGATAGAAATAGAGGGGGTCAGACATAAAGTCTGGCGAGTATGATAATTCTAACAATACTATTATCAAAATAACTAGACTAAGGCATAAGCTGGAAGACAAGTAACTGTCTATGAACTTTTAGGAAGATAAAGATAGCGTTTAAGATAACGTTAAAGATAACGGTAAAGGAACACCTAATTACTAACGAATGATTACTACACTGCACCGCACATTACTACACTGCACCACACCAGTCACCCTATTGTTTGATCCCACTTGCTTCACACATAAACTTTATAAATAGCCTTACGTACCCCTAGCTGACTACATAGGTGTCGTCTGCCCCTATCTCCACTAGGTGTACCCCACTACCCACTTTCGATCGACTCCCTACTCGTAGATACCCGTGCTGGCCCCACAGTGGGGTGTATCACTCCCCTAAAGTGGCAACCCGATACAACTTGAGAATGCACGGCTTATACCTACACGATGCAACAACGTCTTACCTACCAGCCCGGGTCCACACACGCATACGAAACCCGTTGGACTTGCGTTGCCACCGCTCCCCGTTTCGGCCTCTTACAGTCAAATCCAGCATGCGTGTCCCGTCCTTGACTTGGGTCGAGCCCACAAAGATACGTTTGGGATACTGGTCGAAATGGGCACCCACAAGCTACCCACCTAAGCTTGTCACTAGTATATCCCACTTAACCCTCTTAGTCATGTTCATTTACATGTGTGTTTGGTTAAGTCTTACTAATCGTATTTCACATGCCACTAAGGGCACCCCCTAGATTCCTCATGCCACCCAAGGCACCTATTTAACCCCCATGTCCCACCTTACATGTTTATCTGGTTAAGTATTTCTTAATTCATTCAGGCCATAACCTCATAAAGACCTCTCACATTAGACTGGCATTTATGGCAGCTGGATTTGCCGGGCGGGTCCGGGCAGTCTTACACCATAAAAGAGTCTAACCTCGTGTCTTTACAACCGTTATGCTTTGGTTTAGGCCTAGGACCTCTCACATTGGGCTGACATTTGTGACCACTGGATTTGCCGGGCGGGTCCGGGCAGGTTTACGTCACAAACGAGTCCAACCTCGTGTCCTAAGCATTGATTAACACTTAAAATCTTTTACCCCAGTTTTAATAATTCCCTATTCAAATTATTAATTAAGTCAACTTTTAATGATGTCCATAATTGACTCAATTATGGCCATCTACTTATGGCATGCAAAATCATATCAATTGCACCCCAACTTTTTAATATTAAATCCTTAATATTACCCCTACCCCACGTTTATACGTTCGCTTATTCAACGCATAATATAAGCTAGACTTGTATAGTCTAACACCTAGCACAAAGATAAATTATCACAACATATAGACAATTAAAATGAATCTAATCATAATAGGGGTGAAACTTGCATAAACTACACATGTTAAGGATCAAAAGGTGTCAACTTGTTAAATGTCTCAATTTATATGATATGATCATAGCCCAAATCTATACATAAACTTGCATATGGGGTTTTTAGGCAACATAATGATGGTGTGAACTAGCATAGGATATCACATATGTCATAGCATAATTCTAGATGTCATAATAGATGTCTTGGTATATGTTCATAACTTTTCTAATCAATCTAACTTGCATATGTGACTTGTCATATATATCAACATAACCCAAACATGATGATTTAATTAATATGAACTAACTAGCATAGATGGTAACATCATGGCCTTTTTAACATGTATGATTCATCACAACTTAGCATAGAAACTTTCAACATACATAACATCATCATAGCATGATTTACAACATATAAGATATCATCATCACATAACATTGGATTTACAATATACATGATAGCAAAAGGGGTTTACAACAACATATATGATAATTCACATCATCTACTCATAATCCATTCATAACTCAACCTAATTAAAATGATAATAATCTTGTTAAGATCATCATACTCACAATTTAGAGAAGAAAAGAGAGAGTTTTGCTTTGCTTTGCTTTAGGGTTGAGAGAATTAGAATTGAATTTGCTTTTCTTCTTTCTTAGTTGGCGGCGGCTCCATTGATTTCCATGGCGACGGTATGACGGTAACTATTCTATTTTAATTAGGTTTAGGGTTAGCATTAGGATGTATTTATAGGTGTAGGAAGTTATTTAGGACCATTAGATTAACCCTGAACCATGAGAACCAATCAAATGCAAAATCTGCATTTGAGCGAATCGGCCCACGGGTTGACAGCCAAACACCCTGGATTAACCCCTAGTCGACCCAGCAGAGCTCGGGTCGACCTCAAAAATGGGCCGTTTCGGTTATTTCCCCTCCCAATTCGCTCTTTTGAACTTTTTCGCATATTTATTTATTTAATTTTTAATTTATATATATATTTATAAATATATATATATCAATATATATATATTTCTCTGCGCAACCCATTTCACTTAATTCTTTTCTACAAATTAAGTATACTTTAATTTGTGAATTTTAATGTTATAAAATTACGGGGTGTTACGTTCTCCCCTCCTTAAAGGATTTCGTCCACGAAATCTCCAAGTCAAGAAGAATGTATATCCTACCATCTAATCGTCCATCTACTCAACCATCAAACACCAGCATCCATTGTCCTTAAAAGACTTCTAATGCTTTAATGTTTATATGCACAGTGTGTGTATATGTCCATATCTAATGCAAAATTAGGCGGTCTACTGATTCAGTCGTCCTCCTTAGTGCAATTCATGATAGTGTCATGCGTCCAATATGTATGCAGAAGATTCCTAATGATACATATTAATTCTATATGCGTGCACAACCATCCACCCGTATGCAACAACTATATGATAATACAACCATTATACATCCATTTTACTAAATACATCCATATATATGCAATATGCAATATGAAGTGACTGAGCCGATCTGGTGCCTAATAGTGTGTGTATATGCATCCACGAGCAACCACTAGCAAACACTTGCATCCACTTTGCATCCACCATACATAACATGTCTCAAACACATGTTTCAACCATAGGATTATCCTAGCTAAAGGTCAAAGATACTAGCGAGAGGATATACTAAAGATAAGATAAGTACAAGCTAAGCGATAAAGGAGAAATTAAAAGACATACCCTCAAAAAGAAAAGGGTATCGTGAACGCATCTTCTCTTCTGTCTCCCAAGTAGCGTTGCTCTCATCATATCCCCATTGCACTTTGACTAGTCTGACCTCTCGATTCCTCAACCTCTTGATCTCCGACCCAAGAATGCGCGTAGGAGCTCGTCGAATTGTCGCATCACGCTCTATCTCCACCTCTCTAAGAAAGCTCGGCTCTACCACTTCCGCGGTCTCGTGCAAGCACTTACTCAAATGTGACACATGGAATATGTCGTGTACACCACTAAGTCTCTCGGGCAACTCCACTCTATATGCCATCTGTCCAATTTTCTCCTTAATAGGAAACGGCCCTACAAACCTTGGTGCTAATTTCCCAATGGACCCAAAGCGAAAAACGTTCCGTAATGGAGACACTTTGACAAAGACCATGTCCCCAACTTCAAACTCGAGATCTGTCCTCCTCTTATCCACATAAGATTTCTGCCTATCCTATGCTGCTTTCATCCTCCTTCGAATCAAGTCGATCTTCTCCGAAGTCTCCCTAATCATATCGGGCCCAAGTAAGATCTTATCCGTGGATTCCCACCAACATGTAGGTGAACGACAAGGTCGTCCATAAAGAGCTTCGAATGGTACCATACCGATGCTGGACTAAAAGCTGTTATTATATGCGAACTCCACCAATGGAAGATGCTCTTCCCACGTACCCCCAAAGTCTAGGATACATAGCCTCAACAGATCCTCTAGAATGCGATTCATCCTCTCGGTCTGGCCGTCCGTCCGAGGATGATATGCGGTGCCCAAACATAACTGAGTCCCTACCGCCTCTTGTAAGCTTCTCCAAAATTCGCTAGTGAAAATAGGATCGCGGTCGCTCACTATGCTAGAAGGAACACCGTGCAAACGAACTATTTCTCGAACGTATACGGAGGCTAGCCATGGAGCAGTCCTCTTACTCTTTACGGGAATGAAATGGGCGCTTTTAGTAAGTCTATCTACTATAACCCAAATTCCCGTATTACCCTTCCTTGATCGCAGTAACCCATCCACAAAATCCATCGAGACACTTTCCCACTTCCATAGTGGAACCTCCAATGGGTGAAGCAACCCACCGGGTTTCTTTTGCTCCGCTTTTACTTGTTGGCACACCAAGCATCTAGCGACTTACTCAGCCACATCTTTCTTTATACCGGCCCAAAAGTAAACTCTCTTCGTGTCTTTGTACATCTTGTCCTCGCCGGGATGAATGGTCATCTTCGAATGATGTGCTTCGTCAAGAATAGTCTTCCTTAGGTCATCGTCTTTTGGTACACAAAGTCTACCGTCCCTACGTAACCAACCCTTATCGTCTAGGGTATACCTACAGAGATGGCTTGATGACTCCCCTCCTTTGAGTTTTTCTACTAACTCAACCAACTGCGGGTCGTCTCGCTGTGCCTCGCCAATCCGTCCCAAAAGCGTAGGTCTGACCTCCAAGGATGCTAGCAAACCGGGTACGAAGTCAACGGAAGGTCTAAAGTCAAACATCGAAATGAATTCTAAACTTCGCCGCTCAACAAACAAAGGACTTAAGGATAATCTTTTTCTACTTAAGGCGTCTGCCACCACGTTACCCTTGCCAGGGGTATAGGCTATTTCGAAGTCGTAGGACGCTAAGAACTCCATCCACCTTTGCTGCCTTAAGTTCAAGTCCTTTTGAGAGAATAAGTATTTTAAAGACTTGTGGTCAGTGAATAATTCGAATTTCTCGCCAAGAAGATAATGACGCCAAGACTTAAGCGCGAAAACAATAGCGGCCAATTCTAGGTCATGTGTAGGATAATTTTTCTCATGCGCTCTCAACTGCCTTCCACCATAGGCTATTACCCTACCCTCTTGCATTAAGACTGCGCCTAGTCCTGTCCCACAAGCATCAGTATAAACGGTAAATGGCTTACTCCCATCTGGCAATACTAAGACTGGGGCTGAAGTCAAAGCTCTCTTCAAACATTGGAACACATCATCATAATCTACGTCCCATGTGAAAACTAGGTTCTTCTTCGTCAAGCGTGTCAATGGAGCTGATATCTTTGCGAAGTCTTTGATAAACTTCCTATAGTAGCCAGCCAACCCCAAGAAACTTCTCACTTCGGTAGCATATTTAGGGACCTTCCAATCTTGGATGGCCACCACCTTCGCGGGTTCCACGACTATCCCTTCTTTGGAAACCACGTGCCCCAAGAACCGTACTTCCTTCCTCCAGAAGTGACACTTAGAAAATTTAGCCTTAAGGCTATGCGCTCGTAGGGTCTCCAACATTTCCTTAAGATGTAGGGCATGCTCTTCTTCATCCTTAGAAAAGATCAAGATGTCATCTACAAAGACTACCACGAATTTGTTAAGGTACTCCCTAACACCCTACTCATCAAATCAACAAAATATGCTGGGGCGTTTGTCAAACCGAAGGGCATCACTAGCCATTCATAGAAACCGTCTGGAGTCCTAAAGGCAGTCTTGTCTATGCTATCTTCAGCCACTCTCAACTGATGGAACCCAGTGGCTAAGTCCAACTGCGAAAACACTGAGGCTCCAACTAACTGATCGAAGAGATCGTCAATCCTCGGCAGTGGGTGTCTGTTCTTCTTAGTAAGTTTATTAAGTTCTCTATAGTCCACACACAGTCTAAGGGACCCATCCGCCTTCGTGGCAAATACTACTGGAGCACCCCACTCCGATATACTTCGTCTTATGAACCCCTTCTCAAGCAACTCCTTCACTTGCTTACCGAGTTCCCTCCTTTCACGTGGAGCCATATGGCGTAATGGCAAAGATACTGGTTTCGCATTATCCACAAGATATATTCGAAAATCTATCTCCCGCTTCGGAGGCAAGCCCTTCACCTCCTCAAACACATCTGAATATTCTCGGACCACTCTAACAGTTCGTAGATTTTCCTCAGACGCGTCAAGCGATTCTAGATAACTTAGCATAACCGAATTTATGGGATTACAGAAGATTTCGAGAGTGTTGCCAAGGCGAATCACGAGCCTAACTACTCTCCTTTCACAATCAAGAACGGCCCCATTTCTGGATAACCAATCCATTCCTAAAATTAGCCCATAGCCCGTGAAGCCCAACACATAAGCATCACATCTAAATTCAACGCTAAGTATGGAAATTTTCAAATCCAAACACATCATGGACAAATAAGCTGAGCCCCCTATTGGATTCGAAACAACTAAGGGATCCTCTACTAAACTGGTGTTTAAGTGCAGTGATTCAACTAATGATGTAGAGATAAACGAATGTGATGCGCCCGAATCGAATAAGGTACGGACAGGATGATCAAACAGAAAAACTAAGCTTTCAACAGAAATGGTTCTACCTCGTTCTTGTAGCGGTGGGACCGCGAGAGCCTGAACTTGTCCCCTTGCCTGCCCTGGTGCCATAAGAGCCTGCACCTGTCCTCCCGAGGTAGCTCCTGCCCTCTGCCCCTTCTTTGCGCAGTCCTTCACTAAATGTCCCGCATCGCCACAATGAAAATAGACTGTCTTCTTTTTCTTTCGGCAATCCTTGCTGAGATGGCCTGGGGTTCCACATTTAAAGCACTTCTTCTTTCCCTTGCCATTATTGTCTTTTCCACCCTTCTATTTGCTGTTGTGGTTTCTTCTGATCCCCTTCTTCTCGGGTGCCTTATCATCTTTAGTGCTTTTCTCCTCATGCATGAGCGCCATTTCTACTAACTTCTCAAAGGTGGCCCCCATCGGGATGTGGGTCATAGCCAACCCTTGCAATGGTTCATTCAAGCCATTCACGAACCTTAGAGCCTTCTTCTCCGACGTGTTTACTAAGTCCAAGCCAAACCTTGCTAACTGATTAAATTTATTGACATATTCTTTCACTGATGAGCTTCCTTGCTTCAATGTCAAGAACCTTTCCATATATAGATTTTCTTCCGCCCTTGAGAGAAACTTCGCCTCGAACCTACGTCTGAAATCCGCCCAAGAGTCAACAGGACACTCCCCATTAGTGACCTCCCACCAAAACGAGGCCTCTCCCTTCATCAACCAAGCTGCTAATCGAACTCTCCTCCCTTCTTCTACTTCAAAGATTTCTAGCAATTCTTCCACCTCCTTAAGCCAATCTCTAGCTTCCACAAACGTTTCTGACCCTTAAAATGGTTTTACACCCATAGCCTTGAATTCCTTGCACGTCTTTGCAAAAGTATCTACGCGAGGAGGAGGAGGAACGGGTGCAACTGGTGGTGGAGGAACATTGGCTGGACCTATAGCGGCCCTAGCCTCCAATAGCCTCCTATACCATCCTGGTATCATTACACCGTCGGGTAGATTAAGATCTTCAGCCATGCTGAAACGAAAAAGGAAAGATTCAAAATGGAGAATTCGAAAGATAAAGATATATGGCTATTTGGGGATTATGTTTTTCTTAAAAACTTTTCTCTTTAAATTTCTCATTAAAGCATGTTTTTGAAAACACTTCTTCCAAAAATAACTATTTTTCTAAAGTATTTTTATCTGTTCTGGTAACCTTAAGCTCTGATACCACGTGTAACACCCCACATCCATTAATGTCACTCACAAAGGGAATGCATTAACTTCCATGGAGGTTATAAGTGAATATAGAACAAAAAAATTACAACAAGACATATAGTAAATAGTACTTGGAAATCTAAAACTTCATTTTATTGCAGCGGAAATTAAACATGTTTGTTACATCATAAAACCATAGATCATAACCAAGTACAATATCCATCTTCATGAAAACAAAATACATAATCCCATTACATAAATAGCCATTAAAAAGATAACAAGCTGGACTTTACTTCAACGGTCCAAGCTTTCCAAAGAGAGATGAAGCAATTCAATCAAACTCCACTAGAGCTGGGCCCAACCCGAGGACCTGGAGGGGGAAAAAGGATAGAAATAGAGGGGGTCAGACATAAAGTCTGGCGAGTATTATAATTCTAACAATACTATTATCAAAATAACTAGACTAAGGCATAAGCTGGAAGACAAGTAAATGTCTATGAACTCTTAGGAAGATAAATATAGCGTTTAAGATAACGTTAAAGATAACGGTAAAGGCACACCTAATTACTAACGAATGATTACTACACTGCACCGCACATTACTACACTGCACCACACCAGTCACTCTATTGTTTGATCCCACTTGCTTCACACAGAAACTTTATAATTAGCCTTACGTACCCCTAGCTGACTACATAGGTGCCGTCTGCCCCTATCTCCACTAGGTATACCCCACTACCCACTTTCGATCGGCTCCCTACTCGTAGATACCCGTGCTGGCCCCACAGTGGGGTGTATCACTCCCCTAAAGTGGCAACCCGATACAACTTGAGAATGCACGGCTTATACCTACATGATGCAACAACGTCTTACCTACCATCCCGGGTCCACACACGCATACGAAACCCGTTGGACTTGGGTTGCCACCGCTCCCCGTTTTGGCCTCTTACAGTCAAACCTAGCATGCGTGTCCCGTCCTCGACTTGGGTCGAGCCCACAAAGATATGTTTGGGATACTGGTCGAAATGGGCCCCCACAAGCTACCCACCTAAGCTTGTCACTAGTATATCCCACTTAACCCTCTTAGTCATGTTCATTTACATGTGTGTTTGGTTAAGTCTTACTAATCGTATTTCACATGCCACTAAGGGCACCCCCTAGATTCCTCGTGCCACCCAAGGCACCTACTTAACCCCCATGTCCCACCTTACATGTTTATCTGGTTAAGTATTTCTTAATTCATTCAGGCCATAACCTCATAAAGACCTCTCACATTAGACTGGCATTTATGGCAGCTGGATTTGCCGGGCGGGTCCAGGCAGTCTTACACCATAAAAGAGTCTAACCTCGTGTCTTTACAACCGTTATGCTTTAGTTTAGGCCTAGGACCTCTCACATTGGGCTGACATTTGTGACCACTGGATTTGCCGGGCGGGTCCGGGCAGGTTTACGTCACAAACGAGTCCAACCTCGTGTCCTAAGCATTGATTAACACTTAAAATCTTTTACCCCAGTTTTAATAATTCCCTATTCAAATTATTAATTAAGTCAACTTTTAATGATGTCCATAATTGACTCAATTATGGCCGTCCACTTATGGCATGCAAAATCATATCAATTGCACCCCAACTTTTTAATATTAAATCCTTAATATTACCCCTACCCCACCTTTATACGTTCGCTTATTCAACGCATAATATAAGCTAGACTTGTATAGTCTAACACCTAGCACAAAGATAAATTATCACAACATATAGACAATTAAAATAAATATAATCATAATAGGGGTGAAACTTGCATAAACTACACATATTAAGGATCAAAAGGTGTCAACTTGTTAAATGTCTCAATTTATATGATATGATCATAGCCCAAATCTATACATAAACTTGCATATGGGGTTTTAGGCAACATAATGATGGTGTGAACTAGCATAGGATATCACATATGTCATAGCATAATTCTAGATGTCATAATAGATGTCTTGGTATATGTTCATAACTTTTCTAATCAATCTAACTTGCATATGTGACTTGTCATATAGATCAACATAACCCAAACATGATGATTTAATTAATATGAACTAACTAGCATAGATGGTAACATTATGGCCTTTTTAACATGTATGATTCATTACAACTTAGCATAGAAACTTTCAACATACATAACATCATCATAGCATGATTTACAACATATAAGATATCATCATCACCTAACATTGGATTTACAATATACATGATAGCAAAAGGGGTTTACAACAACATATATGATAATTCACATCATCTACTCATAATCCATTCATAACTCAACCTAATTAAAATGATAATAATCTTGTTAAGATCACCATACTCACAATTTAGAGAAGAAAAGAGAGAGTTTTGCTTTGCTTTAGGGTTGAGAGAATCAGAATTGAATTTGCTTTTCTTCTTTCTTAGTTGGCGGCGGCTCCATTGATTTCCATGGCGACGGTATGACGGTAACTATTCTATTTTAATTAGGTTTAGGGTTAGCATTAGGATGTATTTATAGGTGTAGGAAGTTATTTAGGACCATTAGATTAACCCTGAACCATGAGAACCAATCAAATGCAAAATCTGCATTTGAGCGAATCGGCCCACGGGTTGACAGCCAAACACCCTGGATTAACCCCTAGTCGACCCAGCGGGGCTAGGGTCGACTTCAAAAATGGGCCGGTTCGGTTATTTCCCCTCCCAATTCGCTGTTTTGAACTTTTTTGCATATTTATTTATTTAATTTTTAATTTATATATATATATATATATACATATATATATCAATATATATATTTCTCTGCGCAACCCATTTCACTTAATTCTTTTCTACAAATTAAGTATACTTTAATTTGTGAATTTTAATGTTATAAAATTACGGGGTGTTACATTAAATCTTAATCGTTTCCTTTTTGGAAATCATTTACTGTAACAATAGTGTTACAGTCTATGCAAAAAGGTCTATTACAACATGTTAAATTTTATTAACCAATTTGGTTCCAAATTATATGTATAATTGATAAATCGATTTTAGTTATCAAATTCTTCTTAGAATTTTTCTATCTCCTTAAATTTGCAGAAAATTTCGCCAGCGTCTCCTTTGTATGGCTCAATCGGTACAACTAAAACTCGCCTCTCCAGGCCCTTCCCATTCAAAAATAAAATCAAAAAGTCAAGTGCCTTGCCAAACAGGCTCATAAAATCTCATATTCAATTAAATATGTACCTTTTTTGTCGAGCATTCAATTTATTTCTTCCGTTAGCTTAATTCCGTACCTATTTAGCATACATTTATCCATTCCCAATTTATTCCATGTCAATCTAATCATTTTAACTCAATCACTTTCCATTCGCTAATTAATTTCCTAATTAGCTTCTTTGCTTAGACCACTTTTAGTTTGAACGCATCACGTTCAATTTTTTTTTGTCTTACAAATCAGTCGATTTCCATTTACAGCTCAAGTTTCATATTCGATTTCGATTTTAAATTCACAACTTCAATTTACCTAACTAAAGTTAAGTTCGATCCAAAAACTCCTTTAACTATTTAATTTCTAATTAGTTAAATTCATTTAATCATTAAATATGATTCTTTTTCCCAAAAATCAACCAATTTACTCCACTTGAGTTCATATTTATTTTATAATTCAAGTTTAGATTTATCTAATGGAAATCCAATTTTTTTCCACTTAAAATCTTATTATTTTATTTAATATATCGTTATAGTTTATATACGATTATACCACTATTTTTCTGTAAATTTGATTTTGATATAACTCAAAATCTTAAATACTAAATCTAGATTTTTCTATTCCATCAGGAAACTAGCATTCAATAGGTCTGGATGATTCTTGTTTCAAGGAATACCGACTCATACTGAGTTCTATTTACTCAATTAAAGATCGAAACGTCAAATTATGAACTACCACGTGGCGGCGAGTTCGTTTTAATTAAATTTAAATATAAGCGTTTAAAACTTTGTTTATTATATAAATTTTAACTCCATTCTTCGATATTTTAATATAAATTAAAAAGTTTTCCAAATCTAACTTAACAACTCTGATAATCCAAAATCGTCGATCATTTCATTCAAAATTCATAACTCAGTTATAATTTCATTTACAACTCAACTTCTACATTAAATTCCAATTTCTTTGGAAATTTATTATTTTATACAATTCGATAAAATCAAATTCTAATTATAAATCCCTTGGATTTATCTTAGTTCAGTTTATATTCCGAATTCCGAAATAAAATCTGTCGTTCCCTTTTGGAAACGATTTCCAATTCCTTGGAACAATAACCATACCTTTATATAAATAGAATAGCGTATTCACCGAACTCCTCTAATTTCTTTTACTTTGAAACTGTTACTACCAAAATTAACACCGAAACAGGCTAACGGTGAAGAAGTGACGGACCATCGTAGGCATAGAAGAATAATCCGTATGCAAGGATCGGGCATAAGGTAAAACCAAGAGCATAAAGGAACAACTCAAAAGCCAGGTAACTGACACCATCATTAAAGAAAAGAACTCAAAACCAATACAAATAAAAGATACCAGTAGGGTAGTTTCAACATGAAGTGTAGATAATAGAAAGTCATCCAAAACTTGATGTTAAGTAAGAGAAAGACCAGGAATCCTATAGACCGAGACCTATAAGGTCGAAAGGGTTATTGGTATTAACTTGCTTAATACCGATACATTGAGAAGCGAAAGCCCCAAAAATACAGAGTTTAAAACATAAGGGAATCATCCGGGAACCAACTACCGAGACCCTCATCAAACAGTCTCTGAGAGGCCACTATAGTAAGCAACTAATAAAGCATCGGAAGCACCCCTCCGGGAAGCCGAGATACACTTCATGAATCAACCGGGAAGCAAGCCGGAACCTCGAAAAGAGACAAGCTATCCACACTAATTTGCTTAGTGTCGATACCGACAGGGGTGGCAGATCCGATAACCACCCACTCGAATCATGAAGGCAAGTTGCATGGAAAATTAATAGCAAGACCGAAAGCTCATAACCGGAAGCCTATATTTGGAAGCCCAAAGCCTTCCTAAATCAATCCATACTGACAGGTTTGACATCAACAAGAAGCTCCAAAGACCAGGACCATCCTCCTGAGATCCAGAACCGACACCTTAGAAGCCATAAGCAAGGCCTAAAAAGTGGCCGAGAGCCAAAGCTTCCGGAACCAAAGGGAAATGCGCCCGACAGAGGGTTCTGCGAGCCCTATAGCAAAATGGGGCCCAATTTATCTATAAATAAGACCCTGGGGGTCTCATTTTCAGGGCGATTTTCTCATTTCTCATTCTTATACTCTCTTTCTCTAGAGTAAACCCTAATTTCTAAATCAATTTTGGGATTTCCATTGTAATCACTTATGTACTTTCAAATCAAAGATCAATAAAGAGTGGATCAACACTTAGCTTATTTTCTTGTAAGTTTCTCATATAATTTCTTAGTTATCACATACATGGCATGTTATATGTTCTCTACATCGTCATGGGTTCCTACTTAAACATAAACCCCTCCGCACGTTTATTACAGAACCCCTTCCTACAAACCGTTTAGCTATCTATCGAGGGTTGTGCTTAGGGAACACTTGTCCCAAGATAACTGTTGGTTTTTGAGTTGCTTAAGCATGATGCTCACCCTATCAAGGGAAGAGTAACTAATATTTTGGGCTCTGAACCTTGATATCTAGAAACGGTGAACTAACTCGGACTCGTAAAAGCTAAATAACCCCAGTTTTCCCTTAGGTCCACTTCCATAGACCTATCTCCTGTGTTGAAAAATATCGTTAACATTTTGGCGTTATAAGGAGGGCTTGAACCTCCGACCTTGTGATTAACCTTACCCCATATCTAACAATGCTATTCCGTCCCCGGTTGGACTAAGCTTTGAAGAAGCGGAAATCATGAATAGAAGGTCTCTACGAGTAACTAATAAGTTACCCATGGTTATATCAAGTATTAATGAGCCATGGACAGCCGAGAAGGTTAAGATAGAAGCCTTGTGAATTCAAGATAAAGAAAGAGATGTAGAGCCTTATGACCCTGATCATTGGAGCATCAACCCATTCCATTTGGGACCAACCCCAATCTTTTCCCTAAGCATTTCTACAATGGAGAAATATAACCCCTTTCTTTATATCATAAAAGAAATCCAAACACTGGCTAGGGGAACGATATTTGAGCGAAGATCAAGAAAGATTCCGTTTACCTTACTACAAAAGAGTTTAAAATGGATACGCTCTTGCGCCAAGACATAACTAAAAGAAAATTCAAAGATAAAGAGGAGATAATGGAATCAACCGGTAAAAAGGCTAATTTGCAACGTCGAAAGAAAGACTTCGAGTCAAGATTACCGAAAGGGTGTGAGCTCACTACATCAATTGAGGGTATCTACTTCCTGACTAAACATGAATTAAACTTTTGACCATCATCAGAGAAGAAACCCAAGAACGAAGCTAAGTTGGCAGTGCCTTATTGCTACTACCATATGATGAATGGACATGAAACCAATCATTGCAGAGTCCTAGAGGGGATGATTATCAATTTCTTAAGCCAAGGAAAATTACATATATATGTAAAGAAACATAGTCTACTACAACAACACATTCTTTGAGAAAAGGATTGACAACATGATTACAAAAACAAAAAGCCTCTCAAAACTCGAAAGGATCAAAGATGGGTCAAAGCGCAAATGGATAAAAACCCTTGTCACCGCCTAGTTGGCCAGGGCAAGGCACCCCCCCGGAGAGGGATGATGTGTAAGCCTTTCACCGCACCCGAATCAGGAGGGCCAGGTTAAAGCATCAAAATCATAAGCCTCCGACCCACACCGGAAACAGTCATGATGGAGTGCCTAATTAGCATGCCCTGCCTCTGCTCGCAGAAGAGTATGCCCTACCTTTGCTATGAACTAAGCACGTCCTACCACTGCTCGTTGAAAAAAACATCATAACTCTGCTTATGTTCTGCGTCACTTGCAGAAGGGAGCGCAAACCCTTATCATCGCCTACGATGGCCAGGATAAGGCACCCCTTGGAGGGAGGTGGTGTGTAAGCCTCTATCATCGCTTGTAATGGCTAGGGTAGAGCATCAAAAGTGTAAGCCTTAATTGAAAGAGTAAGCCTTAATTCCGCGTCTACAATGGCTCAATTTAATAATCTAAGACCTTATCATTGCCTACAATGGTCAGGATAAGGCACCTCCTAGAGGGAGGTCGGGTAAGTCCTTAAGCCCTGCTTGTGGATAAGCTAGCTAAGCGCACTGGACGCACAAGCCCAAAGAGTAGCCAACAAAGCACGTGCATCATCTGCTTTGACAATAAAATCCCAGAGTGTGACTCAAGAAGCACGTACATCCTCTGCTTCATAAATAACACTCAAAGGGGATAACAAAACTATTATGCTAGAAGTGGTCTCTAGTTTTCTACTCGAAATACCTGAATCTGGGTTGGTTCGGGACTTCTACTACACCATAAGGATTTCTGGTCTTCTATCTTAATACTGGAATTTGGGTTGGTTCGAATCTCAATTATTGTCGGAAGTGGATTTCCGGTCCTATCTCAAATACCCGAATCCGAGCTAGTTCGGAATTTCTATTAAACACCAGAAGTGAGTTCCTGGTCCTCTATTAAACAACCTGAACTTGGGTTAGATCTAAACTTATATTACCATCAAGGGAGAATTCCCAAACTTCATTAAAAAATTCCAATCTGGAATATGGATCAAAGCTTCCAGACATCGCCAGAAGAAGCACTCTAGTCGTTTATTATGCCTTAATGTGGGTTACGAAGACTTAAAATTTCACCTCCGGAGAGGGATTAGCAAAACCTTGAGAAAGCCCAGAGTCTACTATTAAAAAGGGTATTTCGAACAAAGATAGTAATCTTCCATCTTACTCAGGGAGATATCTTAAACCTCTTATGTACAAATCATTATTATTCTTATTCAATGCAAACAAAAATCATATGACAACACACACAATTTGCAAGTTTATTTACATAGATTGCGTCATTGACTGTTTAAATATGGATACAAAACATTACAATTACAAATACGATCGAGTGTCCTGTTCCCCTTCCTCCTCGGATAAAGGAGGATTGATAGCATGGCGAATTGCAACACTTAGAAGTTCGTTAAGCTTGCACACCTTTCTACCAGTTCCACTAAGGTCATCAGAGGGTTTGATTTGGAGTCTTAAAGCCCTATCAAAAGCTCTGCACATAGCTCTTAGATATTTATTATCTTTCTCCAACTCAAAGATGTTTACATGTAGGCCATGCCTTTCCTCTTGCAAATGTCTGATTCTATCAACGTACCGGTTAACACAACTGGACATGTCCTCAATCAATTTGGTGTCATAGAAGCTCTTCATCTCAACTAACTTTTTTGCACCATTCAGAAATGACTGATTCTTCTAACCCTCAAGGGGGGGGGGGGTTCTTCAGATAAATATACTTTTGAGAGGCTAGGGCCCTAGGCTCAGTGCTGGCATTGGAAGGCTGAGACACCGTTATGAAAGGGATGTTTTTAAAGGAAAATTCCTACGTCTTACATTTTGCGTTAACATTATTTAACTCAATTTCCAAGTTAGTGACGCGTTGGTGTAAACCTCTTAACTCATCCTCAAAATCGATAAATGGTTTGGTCCTTATATACTTCCTTGATTTAAGAATAACTCTGTCCTTTCCCTCTAATTGACCTTTCAAGATATCTATTCTCTCATTCAAATGCTTGATAGATAAATTTTGAAATAAGATCATTCCCTCTCGGGATGTAGAGGGGGCTTATTTTGCTAGTAGCACATTATCTTGAGATGTGAAGGTTTCATGTCGGCCTACCTACTCACAAGAATGCATAAATATTTTTACTCATAAAAGTAGTGTCATATTTCTATATAAAATCTTGGCATAAATTTTGTTTAAAACCAATTTCCCGTGGCTTTGATGAAGACACAAACCGGAAAGAGTTTTAAGGGTTCAAATTCACCTATTAATATATTTATTGTTTACATATTAGCTCAGAATGCTCAATCCTAAGACTTTTTAAAATCGCCTTACAGTCTTCACCCAAAAAGATAAGGTGAAGCCAAGGGAATTATGTACAAACACTCTTAAGTTCCCTCAGAAAACGTTTTTTCCTGGAAACATGAGAAGATGTTGTCAAAAACTCCTTTCTCAATCTACAAGTCAAACGTAATGCATCTTCATAATAAACAAGGTTCTGTCATAACATGAATAAGAGAAATAGCAGTCACATATAATGAATAAAATTCCATACATATTTTACACAATCACAACATTATGTTTACAAATACTCCTTCTGCTCATACAAAATCAACCTTTTAAATAATTCAGTGATAAACCTATCCTTGTTATACTTAAGCTTTTTTGGGGGAAGATCCCTAGGAATTGAGTGAACCCTTTCAATATTCCAACAATCCCCGGGACGTGGGTCCGACCCAAACTCATCCAGGTAAAGCCTATGGAGGCGACGTATTAAACCACCACTACGATCCCCTAGAAAATAAAAGTCTACTGTTGTGTATCATTTATAAACTTCATACAAAAAGTTAACTAAAACGTCCCCATCCTCAATCAACATCCAAAATAAGGTCATCGACTCCTTGTTTTCCTCCCTAATAGCCTCCGTGTTCTTACGATCTCTCTTTAATTTGGACGTCGCTTCATGCTCCTTATAAGCCATGAGATTAGATGTACTCTTCTCTAGATCATGATATTTTCGAGAAAAAGCATTATAGTCTTTTAACAACCTTTCTTGCTCTATATAAGATCGAGTTATTTCCCGTTGTTTTTTTTATCTAATTCTACTCTAAGTCGTGATACGATATTTCTTTTGGTCTATACAATGCAATGACAGAAAACTAGTTACCACCATATACAAACAAGGGAAAAGCGTAAAAGGAAGCAAAGGCTATACCTAGGAAAGAGAAACCTCAAGTTGGATAAATTGTTTTCCTCCTAAGGTCTTAGAAGTACCACCTTTGTTAGGCGGGGGAGTGTCAGAGTCTTGAGAAGCACGAGCACCTATGTATTAGAACCGGTTCTTGTGGAATCAGGTGAAATCCCAGCAGCTACAGAAGGATCATTCCCATCCTTATCATGTTCATCTCAATGGTCATCGCCATCGGGTCCACCTCCATCATCATCAACAAAAACTGAATACTCCTCTTCATCACTAGAGTCGTCAAATAGGTCATCAATATGTGAGACTTCTTCAACTTTGAGTTTGCCCTTCTTTGACATCTCAACTCCTTGCTTTCCCGACACGATCCTTTCATTGACTTTATCCCTGATGGAAGGAGGGACAATAGTAGTTTGAATCTCGGGATGATTATGACGGTTATCAGAAAAGACGTGATATAGGGAATCCTCGTAGTATTCAGTCTTGATCTAAGGAAGATGAATCTGAAAAAGTCAGAAATTCTGCCCTTGGCCTCATAAATTATTCAAGCTGCATGGGAGAACTTCTCGTCGTTCCTATTAAGTTCGTCATCATAACTAACCACATTTTCTACTATTTGGTGCTCGAAGGCTGAAACTTGGTCAGATATTAACTTCTTCGCCTGCCTTTCTTCTTCAAGAGCTGCTTCGGCGTGTTCAAGGGAAGCCTTCAACCTCTCGCATTCATCACTCAAAGCCTCATTAGCCTTTCAGAGTTAAGTAACCTCGGAGGAAGATGAGGAAGGAGTTGCTTTAGACAAAAGTCATCTTTTAGTAACCCGAGAAAGAGATAGAATCCAATCAGCCACCATAACAAATTAAAGACAAGAGAAAGGTTAAGAAAGAAAAATCAATACCATGAGTGTCGGTTGACTAAATGCTGATAAAAATCCTCCTCCTCTGAAGAAGTGAAAGGTATCGAAATATTTATAGCTTTGGGATAGGAGAGAACAAGCTTCACAAGATCATCAAAACTCATTGTGGGTACGGGAAACCATGAGGGATTGACTTGTTGAGAAAGTAGAAGTTTGGGTCATGGCATGTTGGTCCTTTTCTAACATACTCATAAGGGTCGACTGTAAAACACGACCCCTACGATCACTGCTAAAAGTACCCTCTGGAGAGGCAGAAATAGTAACAGTGGTAGAATCGGCAGCAAAGGCCATGGGGCCAGACATTTTCGAATTAGGAACTCTAGTAACAACATCCCGAGAGAGAGAGAAGCAGAAGCTTCATGTTTCAATCTTTTAGCTGGAGGCTCAACGGTTGATTTGGCCAACCTCTTGACAACAACGATAGTGGACTGATATAGAGCATGATGGGAGTTACAACTTCAAAATCCAGAGCCCCTAATAAAAATTAATGCAAGGGTAAACTCAAGAGTGAGTATCCTACAAATTAAAGCTGCTCCAAAAAGAAAGTGACAATCCCAATAAGGATAACTGGAAACAAAGGAGATGAAGTTGTAAACGCATCCGAGCCCCATGTCAAGTGCTTGGATCCCAAGAAATGAATAGGTGAATGCCCTAGTATTTTTTCCCATCAGGAAGAAGATTGTATTGACGAAATTTAACCAAGGTCAACAAGATCGATCGACTCCAGGGTTCTTCGAATGCCTTGGAGATAATTTCAAGTGCACAAGACTCACTCTCCGTTAAGGCAACCCTCTTGGAAGCAAGATCGGGGAATAAAATAAAATCAAACAAAAACTAGGAAAAGTACGGATTAGTCATGAAAAAGTAGGGGAGCTCAACGAAATTTGCAAAATTGCCTGAAATGCCAGTAGGGCATCTGATGAAAAAGAACCGGTCTTCCAAGGATTTAGTCTTACTAATACTGTCACTAATGATTTTCTTCAAAGGGTCGCACATAGAATAGGTGAGTCTTCTCCTTTCGAAAACCACATCAAATGCTGAATAAGGTTGGAAGTTGAAGCGACCCGAACTTCCCCGGTCTCCGAAGAGATGAGAAAGAACGAATTACTGTGAGGATAAGACAAATCAGAACGCAGACGAAAGAACATTTCATTGCATATTACAACAATTCCATCAGATACAAGAATATACAGAGTATAATTGAATAAATTACATTTGATAAATATCAGAGATTACAATACATTACATGGCAGCGGAAAATAATACAATGCACAACTAGAAGAGATATACGGATACAAAGCTTTCCGGATATCATCCCAGCTGTAAACCAGGACCGTGTGAATATAAATCTGCAAAACCAAAACTACTAGCTGCCCGTGTCAAAATAAGGGCACCCAGAGTTCAGGTTGAAACAATAAACTCCAGGTCAGTCATGTGATTGGTGTGAGAACTAAAACAGTTATTTATCTTTATTTTCAAAGTAAGGTAAATCAAGGGACCACGCCGTACAACACGGAACGGGTTTCCTCCCAAGAATACCAGTGCATATAACAAAACAGCGCAATGCTTTTTGGAAAAAATGAAGCTATTATAAGACCCAGGTTCTATCACACAATGCAACGCAAGCCGGGGGATAGGTTTTCCCTTATAATAGCCAAACATGCTTAGTACGTTTAAAACAAATCATTTGACACTAACTATAAGTGCATAGCGTGTAAAACAACTTCAAATCATAAGTATCAATCATAGATGGCATGGGTACCATATATCATGTCGCCATACTAGTTCTACAATTAAAACCACAATATTGCGTATTGGAAATTGGATTTCCGTCATGGTGGCTCCTGATTCGAAAGATCGATCGCGTAATGCAATTCCCCACAGCTTACGTCCCAACAAGAGAAAACACCGTCTGCACATCCGCACTTTTGGGACCAGAGTATCACCGCGGGTTACGTCCCAGCGAGAGAAAACACCGCTTACTCTATCCCTGAGCACTAAGCTCATCTCGGTCGACCGAATCCACGACACCACTAAGGTGCCTATCCACTAAAAAGCATACTGATCAAACCATCAGTTTACCACCATACCGAGGTGTGAGGCTCGCGAATCAACGCTATACACAAAGCCATGCTATATTAAAGCTGCGCTTTGATCATCATCCACCAAACTTTGCTTTTCAACAAAAGTCTGGATCACTGCATCTCAGCATGCCACACTATCAATCCATATCGTACCACTGATTTCTGCCAATATATAACCTCTGAGCTCGTATGTCTCAGAGAAGGGCGTTAAGCAAGAGAATAAATTCCCCGCCGCCAAACAGATATATATTTAGCAGAGATCAACGAATACAATATAAAGGAATACAATGTCAGACACACCATCCATTTACAAGTCCGTTCTAGGTCTGAACGAAACCGGAGGCACTTTCCTCGCATATCCGTCGATCTCCAAGTACGTCTGGACGACCACCAACTGATTCCCTCATCTTGGGTGTACAACCCAATCAAGATCATCAGTAATCACCCAAACGATGTGAAGACTTTCGGTCTTCGACCACCGTCATCATCTTCGACTTATCGTCGAATCGGTTATTCAGAATGGGTATAAACCCGGCCTTTCCGAACAACCCACGTATATAGTAAACAAATGTTACCCAAACACAACATACGCCTCATTCCAATTCATCAGTCACTAACCGTAAATTAGCAAGGGAACAATTCCCCAAATATTAACCCCGAAGGCCGAAACCAACATCAGATCAATACCCAAGAAACCATTCTTCTTAGCTAACCTACAGTTAGTTTCTAAATTTCACGTTCTTAGGGAAAGGTTCCCGTTAATTTTATCAAAGATAAATTCTTTAAAATTTATTCTTTAATCTTCCTTTGGATATCATTTCAAACCAAATTATGGTTTTCCAAACTAGTCGGGATTAGCGAACCACACCGAAGTAATTATTTATTTTATTTCCCAATCCAAACTTATTCATCCCATGAAGCAAAACTGGTAATACTTCATATCTAACACCACGGTGTTATCGGTAAATTCAATTACCATTTCACGTTCAAATCTAATTAAAGATTTAACTATTGCCCGGAGCAAAACTGGTGATACTCCATTCTCGTTCTTTTCAATCTAATTAAAGATTCATTAAAACTCCACTTAGTTTTAATCTTTAACTGGGTTAAAGAATCAGTATCATTTAAAACACGGTTCACTATAAATCCAAAATCACATTACATTTCAATCAGACCCTAACCATAAATTAGCAAGTGAGCAATTCCCTAAGTATTAACCCCGAAGGACGAAACCAACATCAGATCAATACCCTAGAAACCATTCAGCTTAACTAATCTCCAGTTAGTTTCTGATTTTCTTCACTCCTTTGGGTCTAAGAACAGTATTATTGAAGATACCGTTCACGACAACCCAAAATCACATTCTATTAACTATCGGGTTAAAGAACAAGTGTTATTTAAAACACTGTTCACGATAAACCCAAAAATCAATACCAATTCAACTCCAATTAAATATCATTTAATTGGTACACTTCATTAAATCTAAATAAAAGATTTAATCTTTTTCTCAACTGGGCTTAAGAACAGTGTTAATGAAGACACCATTCACGACAAACCCAAATCACATTTGATATTAAATACAAGGCTCTGAATAGAAAATATATCGGCTTATATTCAATATCAAATTCTTCGACCAATAAATATCGTATTGGAAATAACGATATAAATAAATCTTTCAAATTTCCATAACAATATCTGTATAATCACGAAATCCAACATCGAAATAATCCAAAGACAATTTCGATTCAAATCCATTCCAATTCAATTATTGGAAATCCTGGTTACTTTTAAAACCCTTTCAAATCAAATTTATTTATTTAAAAATAAATAGAATTTTAATTCTAGTTCAAAACTAGTTCATTTCGATAAAAATCTATTTTTATCTTTTCAAATGTGGAGTTTTTCAACCCAATTTTTCCCAAATCATTTCTTATGATTTTACACAAATTATTGATATTTTTAATAATTTTAGCAAGGTCCGTACAGTCGATTTCCATCAACGGCCATCGAACTGCACTTACAGCGACCTTTTCCAAATTTGATTTGGACGTATCTTCAAATCCAACCATTAGATTTCAAATTTCTAATATTCGTTAGAAAGATCTTTTCAATACGAACCCAACGGTTTCGGTTTTAGGAGAATTCGACGGTCGGATCTCCCGTAATGTCCGTTCGAAGTCAATGGTCGAAATTTACGAACTGCCGCGGAGCGGCACGTTCTATTCAGGCCATTCTATTATATATATATAATATATATTTCGTCAATTTCTATTTAAAACGAATTTTATAAATAGTTTTAATTTCGTTTCGAAAACAATTTCAACTTCCAATTCACATTCAAATCAAAATTGAATTTTCTCTTATAAATTCGTTTTAAATTCATTTCAATTCAATTCAAATTGAATTCGTTTCCTTTTCAATTCAATTCAATTCAATTCGAATTCGTTTTCTTTTCAATTCAATTCGAATTCGTTTTCTATTCAATTCAATTCAATTCAAATTCGTTTTCTATTCAATTCAATTCAAATTCGTTTTCTATTCAATTCAATTCAATTCAAATTCGTTTTCTATTCAATTCAATTCGTTTTCTATTCAATTCAATTCGAATTCGTTTTCGATTCAATTCAATTCGAATTCGTTTTCTATTCAATTCAATTCAAATTCGTTTTCTATTCAATTCAAATTTGTTTTCTATTCAATTCAATTCAATTTAAATTCGTTTTCTATTCAATTCAATTCAATTCAAATTCGTTTTCTATTCAATTCAATTCAATTCAAATTCGTTTTTTATTCAAAATATCAGATTTTGAAATCACTTTCGATGTTCATTATAAATTGGATAAAATCGATATAAATATCATTCACGTCAAAATGGCGTCAATCTAATCGACACGGCTTCATATATTTCTATTTTCAAATATTCTATTTCAAATATTTCTATTTCAAATATTTCTTTTTTTTTTAAATATTTCTATTTCAAATATTGAATGAGGCCCAATCAATTACCATATAATGTTAATTATATGGATTTTCTACAACCCATGTATACAATAACAACGATGAATAATCAACCATCATCCAAAGTGCATTTTACACTGTATAAGCATCGAAGATAAATATTTAACGCTTATAACAGTCTGTCAATCAATCGATAGACATACACTAAACAATCGGGATTAGTGTACGTCAAATATCATCCCAATACCCGTGTGGGGTTTCAAACAATCAAACACAGATTTTATTGTTGCAGTTGGGCGATGTGTAAAATTTATCGTCCCAATCAATATCATTCAAATGGGTGTATATAAACAAATCGTCTGATTTGTTTATTTTTATTTCATTTCATATACACGTTAAAAATTCTATTTTTAACTATAAAATATTTTCCACTATAAAATATTTTATTTCAACTATATAAATGTTTTATTTCATTTCACATCACATCACACAATCAACTACACATCAAAATCAAACAAACAAGCATACAAGCCGTCCATGGTCTGTGGACGACGGGTGTCGGGTGCTACTAAACACCGTCTGCATCCTAGTATATATTTTAACTAGAAAAATAAAATTAAAAGGTGAGAAGTTCTCACATATTAGCTAATCCAATCCCACGACTCTTCTTATGTAGAAATCTCCGCCGTTTCTTCTTTTGTCACCTTCGTCATTCGTATTCACTACATATATAAAAATCGAATTTTTACTTCGCTATTCAATATATAAAAATCGAATCTTTACTTTGCTATAAAAATCACTTTTCCACTACAATGTATATATAATAAAAATCAGATTTTTATTTTGCTACAAATATAAAGATAAAATTTTCATATTCTCTATTATATAAAAATCACATTTTCAATACTTCTACAATATAAAAGATTATATTTTTATACTTTCTATAATATATTTCAAAAATAATGTATTGTATATTTTCTAATGCAAATTCTATCTTATATTTTCTAATGCAAATTCTATCTTATATTTTCTAATGCAAATTCTATCTTATATTTTCTAACACAAATTCTAGCATATATATATTTTTGAACCAAAGTTCAAAACAAAGTTATAAGTAAAAGAAAATCATATATTATTTTTTTCCCTTATAAGCAACAATGTATATTCATAAAATAAAAAAAATAAAATAAAAAATAAATAAATAAAAACTCACGGTATCTTCTTCATAGCAGAAAACCCATTCGAACCCATCGTTCAAAGATAGGGTTGCAAACCGCCGTCAAATCCGATCGCCGAAGCCCAATCGGACCTCCCCACGCGCAGCGCCCTGGCGCCGCCTTCCTCCAGCTCGAAAATGGTGCAACTCGGTGGCTCGAGCTGCCTTGAATCCTGTTGCGAACGGCGACAGCTCGAGAAGGAAACCCAGCTCCTTCGATGCCCTGAACACGATCTCAGCGGTACCAATTGGAAGATCTCCACAAGTGCTTCCGATTTCATTTTGATTTGGAGTATAATTCGAATCGGAGGAGGAGTTTGTAGGGGATGAAGTTCTGAACATCTCGTTCGTCCATCGCTGAGGAGGCGGAAATAAAAAGTTTGATCGCGGGGAAGAGTTTTGAGGGTTTGACCTTGGCTTTGACCGAGGATATTTATTTATATTTAATTTCATTTTAAATTCTGATAAGTAACATTTAAATTCGATCTCCAAACGAGACCCATCGACTGTCGACCATAACTAATTACCCCCATTCCGAACACAATGGGATATGTTTCGTAATCCAATTTGGCCGTTTCGATCTGTTTTCGTCAAAATCAGAATATAACTCTATATATTGAATTTGAACGCACATTTCAATTTACTGGGGTCACATAGTGAGTAGAAAAATTCCGGAAAAATATTTTCTAGCCTCGTATTAACAATACGGTCCTAACAAAACTAATTTCGTCGAATTCTGAGATCGTTTGAAAAATGGCCATTTTCCAGTCGATTAAAATCAACTGAAACTGGTCAAACGCGTTTTCTTTTTCCACGCTCACATACTGATTCGAAAAATTATGAAAATTGGAATCTAGCAATAACTTGACATCATGGATCCAACAAAAGTGGTTTCGTCGAAATCTGGGGTCGTTTGCGAAATGGCTATTTTCAATGGCCGAAATTCCATAGCGACTATTCTGAATTTTCAACCGGGCATATCTTTTTATCCCCGCTATGAAATTTTGATTTTTCGGATTCGTTGGAAAGATATTCTCGAATAGATTCGAATATTTTTGGTTTCACTAAAATCCGGTTTATTTTGCATCCGGTACATTCATTTGAATTTTGAAATCGAATTATCGAACTACCACGCCATTTTCAATCCCTTTTATAATTTAAAATAAATATTTATATTATAACGACGATTAAAGTAAATATATACGTTCGAACTCTATTCAAAATAAATTTCTCGTCGATATTATTTAAAATAATTCATTTTAAATAATCAAAATTCGCTAAAATTGCCAAAATAAAAATTTTAAATTGGCTCGGATTTCCGGGTTATCACAGAAGTAAGGGAAGCTTGGCCCGATTCAAGTGCCGGAACTTCGAAACACATAAGCAAAGTATAGGTGTTTGGTAGAATTTGGATAGGAGTGATTCTTAGGTCCCGTAAGAGTAGAGATACAAAAGTCAAAAAGGGAAAGAAGCCTCCATGCCAAATATGGACGGCAAAATATGCAAAGTAACCTTCTGGAGGATTTTTGATATTACCCCGATTGGTGGTGGGGATAACATCTACATCTGACATCCCAAAGCTGTTAAGGATGGAGTTTACTTCATCCTAAGAAGTAATTAGAGATTCCTTCAAAGTGAATGGCTTCTTCTTCCGGAAGGTGCTAGGAGCACTAGGCCTTGATTGACTAGAGCTCTTTATACGGGACATAGCGCTGCCAGGTGATATAATTTCATTGCGTGTGCATTAGTATAACATTCATTCATATGAAATGGGTAGATAACATATAAACCTATTAATGCTAGAAAATTTAAACTATTGCATAACCAGATAGTCATAAATATTAACCTGGACAGAATTTACGCAAGATTTTCATTCACTTAGAAACAATCAAACCTTTAGTAATGGTAAAATTATTCATCCCAACACCAAAGACAAAAATAAGCGAAAGAGTTGTGTTGGGAAGAATAAAAGAAATTAGTAACGGCTGAACCGGGACCAAATGATCCTAAGTCATCACCAAAAGCCTGATTGACCTTCGGGGCCAACACACGTGAAGTCAAAGTCAAAAGGTTACGGCAATAAAGTCTTAAACTTTACCGACACCAAAAACCGAAGAAAGAACCATCCCTTTGACAACCCTTTCTAACGATTCACCATTCTCGGGTTAATTCGACACTTACATTCTAAATAAATGTAGGAATTAGTGTCAGTAAAGTTGGAACAAACGAGTCGATAACAATGACAGTGAGTTCACCGGTACCGAAGGCATAAATTTTCACTTTATAATAACAAATAAACTTTCTTATGAAATTTTACAATCACAAATCCCCAAGAAATTACACTGATGAAAAGAGCATTCGTTTAGTTCACCATGAATTGTAATCTGAATTGCGTATGATTGAATAACTTGTATTTCACATGCAAAATCCTAATTGATTTAGGTGCTAAGCTTAAATTACTGCTTATAATTGAATTAAGAATACTTACGAGGGACTGAATCTGAAATTATCGAAGAGCTTTGATAATTCTCGATGAATAGTAATCTGGTTTGAGAAATTAATGTTGTAGGTAAAAGAGAGAAGAAGAAGGAGAGGCGGTATTTATGCCAAATTACTCCTAATCCAAGCCGTGCAGGCCAGAACCAATCAACGGGTCCGATCAAGGATGATCAAAAGATAAAGAATCAAAATGCTGAAGGGATATCGAAGTTTGACTTGAAAAGTCAAAAAAAAAAACCTTTACAAGGGGGGGGGGCAAATGTTACTGCCAAAATTAATACCGAAACAGACTGACGGTAAAGGGGTGATGGACCATTGCAGGCATAAAAGAATAATCCGTAAGCACGGATCAGGTACAAGGTAAAACCGAGAGCATAAGGGAACAACCCGAAAGCTAGGCAACCGACACCATCATTAAAAAAATAACTCAAAACCAATACATAGAAAAGATACTGGCAGGGTAGTTCCGACACGAAGGGTAGATAACAGAAAGTCATCCAAAACCGGAAGTCAAGGAAGAGAAAGATCGGGAATCCTACAGACCGAGACCTAGAAGGTCGAAAGGGCTATCGGTATTAACTTTCTTAATACCGATACATCGAGAAGCAATGGCCCAAAAATAAAGAGTTTAAAACATAAGGGAATCATCCGGGAACCAGCTGCCGAGAGCCCCATCAAATGGTCACCGAGAAGCCAATATAGTAAGCAACTAATAAAGCACCGGAAGCACCCCTCCGGGAAGCCGAGATACACTTCAGGAATCTACCGGAAAGCAAGCCAGAACCTCGAAGAGAGACAATCTATCCACACTAATTTTCTTAGTGTCAATACCGGTAGGGGTGGCGGATCCGATAACCACCCACTGAATCATGAATACAAGTTCCATGGAAAATTAATACTAAGATCGAAAGCTCATGACCGGCAGCCTATATCCGGATGTCCAAAGCCTTCCTAAAGTTATCCATACCGACAGGTTTGACATTAACAAGAAGCTCCAAAGACCATGACCATCCTACCGAGATCCAAAACTGGCACCTTAAAAGCCATAAGCAAGGCCTAAAAAGTGGCCGAGAGCTAAAGCTTCCGAAACCAAAGGGAAAAGCGGCCGACAGGAGCTTCTGCTGGCCTTATAGCAAAAGGCGGCCCAATTTGTCTATAAATAAGACCCTGGGGGTCTCATTTTTGGGGGGGATTTTCTCATTTTTATACTCTCTTTCTCTAGAGTAAACCCTAATTTCTAAATCAATTTGAGGATTTCCATTGTAATCACTTATGTACTACAAACCAAAGATCAATAAAGAGCGGATCAACATTTAGCATATTTTCTTATAAGTTTCTCATGTAATTTCTTAGTTATCTCATACATGGCATGCTATATGTTCTCTACATGGTCATAGGTTCCTACTTAAACCTAAACCCCTCCGCAAGGTTATTACAGAACCCCTTCCTACAAACCTTTTAGCCTTCTATCGAGGGTTGTACTTAGGGAACCCCTGTCCCAAGATAACTGTTGGTTTTTGAGTCGCTTAAGCATGATGCCTCACCCTATCGAGGGAAAAGTAACTAATCTTTTGGGCTCAGAACCTTGATATCTGGGAAACAGTGAACTAACTAAGACTCGTAATAGCTAAATAACCCCAGTTTTCCCTTAGGCCCACTTCCATAGACCTATCTCCGGTGTTGACGAAAAATATTATTAACAGAAACTATTGCTAAAATTTTATAAAAAACCATTTTATTTCCTTAGCTTTGGAAATATTACTATATTTTACAAATCCCTTTTTATTTATTGTAATAACGTATGTCTATTACCATTCTATTTTCATTGTTTGAAAATAGCGCTAAATACTTAATCGAATGATATAAGTATAATCACACTTCATGCTTAGGCCAAACAATGTTAAATTATACATTGTTTACTTTAAAACCCAATAATTTTGATTATATCTCAAAATCTTGCAAATACATCGCAATATTCCTTTTATGGAAATAATTTATTAATTCAACATCCTTTACCATTACAACCTTAAACCATCCCTTGATAATAGTGAAGTCGTTCAAGTTGGGGTATTTTATTTACCTCTCAGACCTTGATCGACAACGTTCTTATCCTGAGATAGATAAAAGTTTGTAATTCAAAAACATATATGATTTATAATATCATAAAAATCTCATCTTCTATCTTATTTGAATATGGTTTTTAAATGCCATTTCTTACATTCGGAAAATCTATTTCCAAATTATCGGATGAAAATTACTTCATTAAATTTATAAATGTTTGTTTATAAATTAACTTCCTTATTTTATATATATTGAAACACGCTTCCATTTAAAAATCCAATTGAAACCCAGTGCTTATGTTGGAATATTTTATTATTATAACTTACATATACATATAAACATAGAATATATCTTCATGTTTAATTTTAAATTTTAGTTTCTATTTGATATAATTCCAGTACCCTTTCTGTAAATAATTTACTTTTTATAAATTCAGCATAGTCGAATTCTAATTATAAATCCATATGGCTTTATTTCAATTCAATTTACATTCCGAACTACGGAATAAATTTCATCGTTTCCTTTTCCATATGGATTTATTTCAATTCAATTTACATTCCAAACTTCATTTATAGACATCGTTTATAAATTTAACTACTTGTTTTTAATATCAGAAACAAGTTTATATTTTCTAACCCATTCGAAATTCAAATTCTATTTTGGAAAAATAAAATTTCCCTTAATAAACTCAAATTCTTTTCCCATTAATTTGAATACATTTTTCCGTATTTAAATACCAATTATTTTAGGGCCAATGCTATTCAAACATTCAAAACACCCAATAATAATCTATCACACATCATATAACACAATATATATGCAACAACAATACAATAAATTTTGAGGAATTCACTTGAATTCCTCTAACCTGTTTTCCCTGCATCCATAGATGATAGAAAACATAAATAATACCAATCCTGCTTCAAAGAGGATATCGTGGTACAGAAGGTCATCCACTATATATATTGTGGGGGCGCATAGGGTCTCATCGCTAATGCATGAAATATCCAACTACCAAGCCTAAATATAATTTATATATATATAATAGCCACAATTGACAAACAATTCATCAATGCATCCAAATAGCCAACAAACATCATATAAAAATTATATACTAAATAAAAATTCGTTTATAATAAATTATAAACGAATCCAGAGAGTGAGTTTAATCACCATGATTTTTATTTGCAATCTGATGCAATTATAACTTAAATCAAATGATATTCATCCATAGCTAATTCCAATTAACTTTGAAATGAATCCCATCACGAAGATTAATTTCATACGAGCTTAGCAAAACTGGAAACTTTCAAATCTGAATTCGTATGATAAAGGTGTAATTACTACAAGTTTGGAAAATATGAACATATATAAATTTTTAACGTAATAAACTAAATTAATTATTTGATTTTACCCTTAACCCATGCATATCTCTTTTCTTCACCTTCTATAATCCCCAAAACCCGATCACCCAATCTCAACTTCGAACACCCTCATCAATCCCGTCACAACAAAGACCAACAAATGATATACACGCCAGTACCACCACTCAGCTCTTACAACACTTCCACTTGCTAACCTTCATCACCGCATTTCTATGCCTTTGCAAACTATCATCAATCGATAAACCTCTTGAGACATAGCAACAAAACAACCTTCTTGCCACTACCGTTCAACTTCACGAGCTGCACATCTCCATCACCATTTGCCATGACCTAGTACTCCCTCACCCCTATCCACGAATCATCAGAGCTTCGAGCCAATCTTACTGCAATCATCACATTATTTCTATAATCAAGCTCGTCTCTGAACTCCATAAAAAACCTCTGACTTGCCTCTTCCACCATCCTCTATGCCAACCTCAATAGCAAGCTCAACCCGTTTTCTGTAATTCGCAACCATGGTGACGAGGCTACAAGGAAGTGATCGACACTTATACTCACGAAACCCCACAAAACTTGTCCCATCCTCCTTACTTCTTGCCACGAGTTCAACCCTCGCCTCGATTCACCCTCCATCCCTCATATATCACCATAACCCATATCTTATTTGAGTTCGAATACGACCATTCGATTGAAATTTGAAGAGAAGAATGAAACGAGAATGCTAAAACAAGTTTGAGGATTTCTGATTCATAGAATTTATTTTTAAATAGCGATTTCCCTCTTTTTATTTGATTTTAAAAGAGGGGAAATTTTCGTTGGACACCGCTTGATTTTATTTCAGCAGGAGGAAAATAAATGAATAAAGGAAGAAAAAAAGAGGAAGCGGGGGATATACGTATATTTATAGACAAAAATATTATTAATTTATTCGGATGAAACTTAATACCAAAGTAACATGTTTAAACGACCACATACGAGCTCCAATCGCGATTAAACTTGTAATTCCGTAATAACTTGATATTCCGGACATGATGAAACTGGTTTCATCGAATTCCGAGATCGTTTGTAAAACTTCCTTTTTATTTCTAACGTGAATCGATATGCATTTAAATTGTGCACAATCACATATAAACTCTGATTAACACGAACTTGAAATCTAGGCATAATTAACTATTATAGATTTTATAAAATTAGTTTCGTTGAAATCCGAGGTCGTTTGGAAATCGCTTATTTTCATATATAAATTTCAATCAAGATAATTTGATTTAAGTTCAAAACAATCAACTCCTTAATAATTAATTATTATTATCGTTTATATTCAAACAGAATTTATATTGATCATCTGAATCGTTTCGATTCAGTTTTAATTTCGAATTCAATTATTTGTCATGTTCGTATTACAATAATTCAATATACTCAAAATTAAATCGTATTTCGATTATTAAATCAATTGACGCCATATAAAAATCCATTTGTATTATCAACTCAACATTTAAAACAATTTAAATGTTCAAAATAAATAGACTAAAAATTCGGGTCGTTACATTCTTCCTTCCTTAAAAGAATTTCATCCCTAAAATTACTAAGGTAGGAAAAATGCTACAAACCCATTAATCTATCAGAAACTCACTTATGTTAAAAATCAACATTTCATACTTCTACAACTTTTAGTTTGAGCCAACCATTAATTTCCCATTCCTATTTCAAAATCCTTCAAATTGAATCCATTTTGAGAACCATCTCTTTTAGCTTACAATTTTTTTTGATAAGTTTTGAAAAAAATTCAAACTCCCTAAATTTTTGAAAAATTTCGGCAGAGTGTCCCTTGTACGGAGGATCTTTTGAAATATACCAAAAGAGTTAAAAATGTATACATCGACCCACACGGTTAGAAAACAGTTCATATAACCTATTTTAATATGTTTGCGTAGGTGTACCTTATATAAGCTTTTATTAAGCGCATTCACTTAGCGTTTATACAATCTGCGCACCCAAAATTAAGTCAGGCGGCTCCATATACCTGTACTTACTCAATTTAAACCCATTAGTTCCAAATCATGAAGTTTTAATAACTTTCATTCATTTTAATTGATTAAACCCATGGATTCAATACAAACATGTCATACCATGTATATATATATATCCCGTTTATGCTAATACAAGTCCTGATATTTAGTACATATGTCATTTCATTCATATCACATATCATATACACTAACACTCATTCAATTCGAATGATTTGCAATCAATATATTCACATCTAATTCATATTCCATTCATAAACATGTAAGTTCATTCATATTGATTCTGATCAATTTACAAACAAAATTTTTTCTATGTATATTTGGTATTATTCGATTAATAAGATAACCACTAATAACTATGGCTAATTTAAAAAATAAAAAATAAAAGCAAAGCCGACTGATTTTTATAGTGGGCACAACCACTTTTCATTACAACAAATAATGAATACATGAGTACATGTGCTAGAAAATTTGTCTAACAACAAAATATGGGTTTATAGTGTCCGGTCCACATAGTACAGGAAATAAAAGCATAGGAGTTTGACAAACTTGACAAAGCTGCTAAATAAGGGGAACTAGTCCCCTTTGTCATTACTAATACCAGCATCAATACCAGGGCCAATGACATGCCTAACGGCAGAAAAATACGATGTGATTCATGGATCATAACATCTCAAAAGCGGGGTGTATAGGTGAGACCTATTTCAGAATGAACGCATAAATAACAGCTTATTATGAAACCAATCTACACCATCAATCGTTAATATAATATCGTCACCAACAGAGTGATACGTAAGGTGCCATGATTCTTCGAATTCTCTAATAAACTTTTGAAATTTATCTATTCCTGGATCTTATCTCATCTCAGATTGACGATGCACCCATGTACTCTCCTCATTATTCCAGAATATTAACTGATCTATCTGCCGAGGCAAAATAGGAGCATCAACAAGTGAAAATTCCATATACAGACGAGGCTTTGGAACCCACACCAATTTTAGCTTAGTTAGTGGAGGTATGTCGATGACAGGTACAGTTGCATTAGTACATGAGGATGATAAGTGGCCAAAGGAATGACAAAAGATTCAAATATCCGATTTCCATCTGTATCGAACATCAATTTCCGTATCTATCCCTTTTATAATTCGGACTTTAAGCTTCCCACGAAGTTGTTTGGTAGGGGTTATCTCTATTAGCGCTCTGGCAGACAGAAGGTTTTTACGTGTCTCCATCGCAGCATCAAAACATCTGAAGTCTCCAATAACACAAGCTAGCCAATTGAGACCGAGTAAAGGTTGAAGTACTAAGTGGATGTTAGTGAATGTTCCCCAAATGGGAATGGAGCGCACTTGTTCCCTCACTTTATCAATTCCAATACTCCACAAAGTAATGACATACGATTTTCCTTCTATTATTAGTGGACTAGTTTCAAGTGCACAAAGGCGATCTTGCTTATGTTAGAAGTGGAAATAGAACAAAGACCTATGCATTTGGACATGCAATTTACTACTTGGCTTCCAAACACGAAGATAATGAGTACGAACTTCATTATATTCCGCTGAAACATCAAAGAAGAAACCGACTATATGATCTTTCCAATAATTCACATCGCTGTCAATGACTTCACCAGGAAGTACACTAACACCATCAATTTTAAATTAATTCCAAATCAATGTATCCATTTCAGTCCATTTAACTTGCTTAAATTAAATTTAAAATTCCAGAATCTAAATTCCTATGTTTTTATTTCAAATCCTTTAGAAATCACATAAATATATACATATACTTATAACTATTTCAAATTCAAAACTTTTGATTTTTTCAAAAAAACTCATTTTTTGAAATAAATTTCCATTGAAATTTTTTACTATGGTAGCAATCCATCACTTAGAAACTCGAAAATGAACACTGATGATGCTGTAGTCATTAACAAAAATTATTTTCTAGCGACTGAAGTGGGTTCAGTGTTTTATTACTCTAAAAATCCATCTAAAAATTATTTTTATTCAAAAGAAAACTATATTATTTTAATATACTTTAGAAAATATTTTTCCAACCTCCCGAGCTTTAAATTCCAATTTTTTGGTTTAAATCCAATTTTAGCTCATCTCATTTGTATATTTCTTTCTTATACAAATTCTATTTGGTTATATATAACCATTCCAGCTTTATAATCTCAATTGATTATGATAACAACCATCACATCCATATATTATAATAATTTTACAAAATTATTCCTTTTGTATCAAAATAGAATTTTGGGTAAAATTATTTCATTTAACCACGTTAAAACAATATTATGTCAAACCACTCTGTTCAAGTGTTTAGGAACTCCTATCGATGTTGTGGCATCCCACGATTTGACAAGAATTCATAAGTCACTCAACAGACAAGTCAACACAATATAAAACAATTTCTTATATCAATATGCGCTCTCGTATATATATACTCAACTCATTCTAGGGTACTACTAACCCTATCTTTAATGAGTAACCCCACCAAAGCCTAAGTATTCACTACCTGTAAGCTCCGATACCAAATGTGACGGCCTGCAAATCCCTACCATTCGAGTTGATTAAATACAACACGTCCTACCCAAATTGCATAGAAATACGAATCGTTATGAGTAAAGAAGAAAAAGATAGAAGAAGAACAGAAATAACAACATAGAATCTCACATTGTATCGGAATAAAATATAATATATATAATAGCTTTTAAATGCAAAATACTGTACCATATATACATACCATCATCAGAGTATAACATAACACATCACAGCGGAAATAAACTCTAAATAAATATATAACGCTGAAGCCTCCTGCTCCAAGCTCCTACAACTGAATTTGTAAAATCCTGACTACTAGACTACCCGTACAAATTTGGGAACCTAAGAGTTTAGGGTAAAACAAAAAAACAAAATAAACTCTGACTCGGTCATGGGACTGGTGTGAGTAACTCCAATCACTTGGTTTACCTTTAAAAATATCCTTTTTAAAGAAAAGATAATCATAAGACCAATCCATACATAAACATGGATGAATTTTACCATATAATGACCCAAAACATTCTTTATATCAAAACTATTCTGACATTATAATAATGTATAATTAGATAAGTAACAATCTAGTGGAACGCTTGCATCTCACGCTCCATATACATAATATATAATCAAAAACCACGGGCTCTTATTGGAGAATGGATTTCCAACTATAATAAGGTACGGGACCACCATCCGATAGTGTATCTCTAGAGATGAATACACTGGGTTCAATAAGAACATCTTTTAACCCAGCCACACATGACCGACCACTCATTTTGCTTGAGTGTACCGAATGTATATCACCAACGGTTGTGATCAGCAATCGTTACCAAAATCATACAACATCGATAGAATAAGAAACATTTGAATTTTCTTAAGATCAGGTGATAATACATCCTAATGAGAATGACCAATATAGCCATGTTGTCTTCCCAATTTTTGTCATTTCCTGATTGATAAGGCTTGAGGCTGTCTTACCTTTAGAACATCACAAGATCATTCACTTTGAATGCCACATCGTCAAATCCGTTTAAATCACTAATTGACGTCCCCAAAAATACATTAGGTGTTAAGCTAAGAGAAGTTTCTTTCTCCGCCACCAACCATGGTACGTTTGGAGAAATCAATGTACCTGACCATCTAGAAATACTCGGTCAGACATCCATCCATATACGTTGTCCTGCGATAGGACAAACTGATGGCACCATCCCATCAATCCATCTTAGTAAATTTTTACGTAGGATTAACAGAAAAATCCATTGCACTTTACTCCGTCTTCAATTATCTTCTAATAATCTGATTCGCAACGCTTATGCCAATACAGAGATGTTTTCGATAATAAAATCAATCAGTCTCTCTGTATTGACAACGATGGTATTAAATTGGATAATATTTCGATAGTCGGTTATTTAACTATCGAAGAAACAAACATTCATCCAAAGAACTTATTCCTAAAGGGGATATTATTTATTTGCACCAAACAATCACTGAGCCCTTTATAATTAATATTTCATTAATTAAACTCTTCCCAATTCGTCTCAAATATCCTTATCGATATATTTTTCAAAATTATTTTGCCCTCTCACGATACTTGCAAAACATTTCCAAATTCCACATTTTTTTATTTTCTATATGTTGAAAATATCTTCTATCTAGTTGGAATACTTATCTCTTCCACGAACTCATTCATTTTCTATACTTATAAAATATTCCTTATTTTATTTGGAAAACGTTTCCAAATTACATTTACTTGGGTTAAAACGAATGTTACGTAAAACATCATTGCAATAACCCAAAATACTACCTTTAACAAAATATATGTAAATCTCGTATTAAATCTTAATCGTTACAACACGTTAAATTTTATTAACCGATTAGTTCCAAATTCTATATATAATCGATAAATTGATTTTAGTTATCAATTTTTTCTTAGAATTTTTCTGTCTCGTTAAATTTTCGCCAGCATCTCCTTTATACGGTCAATCAGTACAACTACAAATCGCCTCTCTTGGCCCTTTCCATTCAAAAAGAAAATCGAAAAGCGGAGCGGCTTGCCAAACAGGCTCATAAAATCTCATATTAAATTTACCTTTTTTGTCGAGCATTCAGTTTGTTTCTTCCGTTAGCTTCATTCCATACCTATTTAGCATACATTCATCCATTCCCAATTTATTCCATGTTAATCTTATCGTTTTAACTCAACCACTTTCCATTCGTTAATTAATTTCCTAATTAGCTTCTTTGCTTAGACCACTTTTAGTTTGAACTTATCACGCTCAAATATAACTTTTATTTTCTTACGAGTTAGTCGAATTTCATTTACAACTCAAGTTTCATATTCGATCCGATTTTAAATTCACAACTTTAATTTACCTAACTAAAGTTAAGTTCAATCCAAAATATCCTTTAACTAATTAATTTCTAATCGGTTAACTTCATTAAATAATTAAAATTGATACTTGTTCTCAAAAATCAACCCATTTACTCCACTTGAGTTCATATTTATTCTATAATTCAAGTCTATATTTTTCTAATGGAAATCCGAATTTTGTTCACTTAAAATCTTTTTATTTTAATTTAATAAATCATTATAGTTTTTATACGATTATACTACCATTTTTCTGGAAATATGATTTTGACATAACTCAAAATCTATAATACGAAATCTAGAATTTTCTCTTCCATTAGAAAACTAACATTCAATAGGTCCGGATGATTCTTAATTCGAAGAATTCCGACTTATATTGAGTTCTCTATACTCAATTGAAGTTCGAACCGTCAAATTATGAACTACCGCACTGCGACGAGTTTGTTTTAATTAAATTTAAATATAATCGTTTAAAACTTTATTTATTATATAAATTTTAACGCATTCTTTGATATTTTAATATAAATTAAGCCAGTTTTCCAACAACTCTGATTATCTAAAATTGTCGGTCATTTCATTCAAAATTCATAACTCAGTTATAATTTCATTTACAACTCAAATTCTACATTAAATTCCAATTACATGAGAAATTAATTATTATATACAATTCGATAAAACTGAATTCTAGTTGTAAATCCTTTGGATTTATCTCAGTTCAGTTTATAGTCCGAATTCTAGAATAAAATCTATCGTTCCCTTTTCGAAACGATTTCCAGTTCCTTGGAACAATAACCTTACCTTTACATAAATAGAATAACGTGTTCACCAAACTCCGCTCATTTCTTTTAGTTTGAAATTATTGCTATAATTCATAAAAAACCATTTTGTTTCCTTATCTTTGGAAATATTACTATATTTCACAAATACCTTTTTATTTCCTAGTAATAAACATATTTCCAATATCATTCTATTTTCATTGTTTTAAAATAGTGCTATATACTTAACTGAATGGTATAAGTATAATCACACTTCATTCTTAGGCCAAAGAATGTTAAATTATACATTATTCACTTTAAAATCCAATAATTTTGATTATATCTCAAAATTTTGCAAATACGTTGCAATATTTCTTTTATGGAAGTAATCAATTAATTCAGTATCCTTTACCATTACAAACTAAAACCATACCTTGATAATAGTGAAGTCGTTCAAGTTGGGGTATTGTATTTAACTCTCAGACCTTGATCGACAACGTTCTTATCTCGAGATAGATAAAAGTTCGTAATTCAAAAACATATTTTACTTATAATATCATAAAAACCTCATCTTTTATCTCATTTGATTATGGTTTTTAAATGCCATTTCTTACATTTGGAAAACCTATTTCCAAATTAGCTGATGAAAATTACTTCATTACATTTATAAATGTTTGTTTATAAATTAACTTCCTTATTTTATATATTAAAACACGCTTCCATTTAGAAATCCAATTGAAACCCAATTCTATTTTGGAAAATATTATTGTTATTTCTTGGCAAAGCCAGCCAGTTTTTATAGTGGACCGTACCACTTTTTCATTATAGCAAATAATGAGTTCAAAATAAGACAGGAGATAGGCCATGTGCCTATCTCCTAGAAACATTGACACAAACTACAATAAACTGTTATCAAGACTACGAAGGGTATATCAGTTTATAGATACATACAGTCAACGACACAAACAACACATAAAGGAATTGCTTAATACATTTGTTTTGTCTAAACTAGGCAATGGAAAAGATCTTTATTGTTCTCTAATTCGCAATGCTTTGAAGATTAGAAACACTAGCTGCACACATCAAGCCAAGACACAGAACCAAACGCCAAGCACAAGGGAAGCAGAGATTGAAGTAGTGTAGAAGATTGAATAGTAGAACGTTGAAGGCACAAGAGCAAGGAGGTGGCAGCAGGTCATAGATAGATGAAGAGCCTCATAAATAATACAAGGCAGCTAGGAAGAGGATAACATTAGAGGCATTCCTCAGTTATCATCCATGTCAGTACCAGATCAAACCAAAAAAGACATCAACCACTACTAACCTTGAACCAAACAATTCACAAAAACAACACATGCAGAAGGTCACACAAGCGACACACACGATAGATCTCAGCCATTCACAGGGAACCAAAGAAGAAGATAAACCAACAGACTCACTAAACCAACTTACCAATACTAAAACAACACAAGTACAATCAACTCATCAGGGACGAGAGAGGCGGCCTAAGGACGAAAAGATCTTCCAAGATCGATGCTGGTGTCGAAACTAGCCCACACTAAAGAATAGCCGAACATGTAGCAAGATCAAGCAGAAAAGCTCAAAGGACAGATATAGGAAAAGATGAGCAAGAAATCAAGGTAATCTAGATATAGGGTCAGGGAGAGATAGAGAGGCAAGCGGCGAGGGTGCTGTCAAAAAATGTGATAAAAGGAGTGTGTAGGCGATGGGTTCAGATAACAGGAGGTTGAAGGAAGTAAGGTAGGGTTGGATCTAGATCTGGAATATGGGGAGCATCAGGACCACGAAGAAGAAAGCTAGGTGTAGGGGAGAGGAAGGATAACAGGGATTGGAAGAAGGACGGAGATTAAAAGGAGAAAGGAGGTGGATAGAGGAAGACGAGATACCTAGTCACATGGGAGAAGAGATGGCTCCGCCATTTTCAGTCGTTAAAAGCTGGATTCCAGTATCCTTTTTTATATTTTATTATTATAACTTATATATATGTATATATAAACATAGAATCTATTTTCATATTTAATTTTAAATTTTAGTTTCTTTGTAATTTAATTCCAGCATCCTTTTTGGAAATAATTTACTTTTTTATAAATTCAACATAATCGAATTCTAATCATAAATCCATATGGATTTAATTCATTTTCCGTTCCGAACATCAGAATAAATTTCAACGTTTCCTTTTCCCAAAATGATTCCCCTTTTCCTTTTCATTCATACTTGAATTTACATTCCCAAAGTATCCAATGATAGTTATTCCACTTCATTTATAGACATCGTTTATAAATTTAATTACTTGTTTTTATAATAAAAACAAGTTTATATTTTCTAACCCATTCAAAATTCAAATTGTATTTTGGAAAAATATTTTTTCCCTTTTTAAACTCAAATTCTTTTCCCTTACATTCGAATATATTTTTCAGTATTTAAATACCAATTATTTTAGGGCCAATGATATTCAAACATTCAAAACACCCAATAATAATCTATCACACATCATATAACACAATGTAACACCCTGTACTTTCTGTGAACGTATAAGTAACAAATCAGAGGATAATTAATTTTTAAAAATAAGAATCAGGGAAAACGGGTTGCGCCATTGTGTTCGTCTCGAAATTCTGCTTGGAAACGAGTCCGAGTTTGTGAGAATCGGAGTCCGTATGACCAAGTTGTGGCCCTCCAAAGTTTCAGAAATATTCAGAGTTCAAAACAGCTCGAATTCGAATTCAAAACTCGAATTTCAAACGCAGAACAGACTGGGCGGGAAATTTCCCGCCCAGATCCAGGTCGACTGGGGAGTCGATTGGGCAGTCGACCCCCCAGACCAGGTCGACTGGGCAGTCAACCTGGGTGTCGACCTGGTCCCCGAGCCCATTTTTGGGCCAGTGTTTGTTCTGATGTTTCTAGTCCGATTTCTGTCCAGATTCATCTGCCTAAACCTATTTAAACAACCCCAAACCTAGCCTTCTCTACACACAATTCTGTTCTGCTTCTGTCTGCCTCTGTTCTATATAAAAATAATAATGGCGTCGCTACTCTGCTGGAATCAAAACTAGAAGCTAATCAAAATCAACCTAAGCAACTCAATTCAAACTAGAGATTAAAGCTTCTGCAACGATTCTACAACAATTAAAGTTCTTTCTTTAATCCAACCAAGGCAAGTACAGTTATTTTCCGATATAAACGTTAATTCTGACTGTGACATGAATTGTAAATCTGAATCTGAGATTATGTCTGTTCTATTCTGTTTAGATCTACCTTATTCTGTATTTCTTTCTGCTTTCTGTTCTATAGCCAGGCTACCACGAGCCTGAGCCAATCTCATAAGAGATTAACATACGCTAAAATATTTGGGACAATAAAATGAATAATTCATGAAATGGGCATGACCGATATGTGACTGATTTGAGGAAAGAACATAGGTTTAACTTGGAATTTAGGACATAAATCTAAGGCATATAATTGAACCTATGACTTGAGTTTTGTGGCATAAAGAATATTGAACATACGACTTGAGAAGTTGAGGCATAAAATTTACATTGGACATATGACTTAGGAATTGGGGCATAAATTTGACCGTAAGCATGTAATTAGTTTAGATACATATTACATGTTGTAAACTAGATCTGGATCTGAGCTAGCTATGTATGATAATCTGTGATTTGGGGACATAATTCAACATCTGATTTTAAGAATAAGATACATGATTAAAACCTAGATTTGTGGCACACTTTAAGAAGGGGAAGATATGTGACTTAGGTGTAGAAATTAAAATCTATAATAAGATTTGAGGACTATTAAGTGTGAATACATCTAAATAGGGAATTTTGGATATATGGCATGCATTGTAATATTTGGTATAATTTATAGATGAATCTGCTGTACAATGCTAGTTTAACCAAAATGGGAACATATGTTATATGGTAAATTATGTCCATATTCTGTGTTATGTAAATTTATGCAAACATGAGGTATATGATCATATTGTGAATCATGATAATTATTTAGGCCTAATTTATGATTAAGTAAGGAATGTAAATAGAACCTTTAGAAATATTAAATCTGCTAAATCTATCATCTGCTAAGTCTGTTGAAAATGCCAAATCTGCTAAACTAAATCTGTTGAGATGCCTAAACTGCTAAATCTGTTGAGATGCCTAAACTGCTAAATCTGTTGAGATGCCTAATCTGTTATCTGCTAAATCTGCTAGTTTGCTTAATCTGCTAAATCCGTTAAAGTCGCCTAATCTGCAAAATCTGTTATCTGGTATATCTGTTGAGTTGATATAATTAGTCTGTTATTGACATAATCTGAATTGGCTATAGTTATGAATAATTGACATGTATATTAGGCGTGGGCATAAATGGTAAATTATTAATTAATTGGCCGCAAAGATGAACATGGCTAACTCGAGGTTAGAATGAGTTTGCGGAGTAATTCTGCCCGGAACCGCCCGGCACATCCAGTGGCCGCAAACAATAGGTTCTAATGTGAGAAGTTAGTCATAACGTGCTTGAAACCCGAGGTTAGACTCAGTTTACGGCAGAAATCTGCCCGGAACCAACCGGCCTAATCAGTGGCCGCAAACTGTCAGTCTAATGTGAGAGGTCTAGGCATTAATATTTAATTAATGAAAATCTGAGATAAATATGATGTCTAAAACGTGTTGGGCGGATAGGATTAAACCCACTAGACTGGTGAATTTAATAAATCTGTTCCGTGAATCTGTAGGCCCAATTACAAAATTAGACAAATCTGTAAGTCTGTTAATCTGTAACTGGTTAATCTGTAAGCTTGTTAAATCTGTATATCTGATCCGTTGGTCTGAAAACTTGTCTAATCTGTGAACTGGTTGATCTGAATTATGTATGTCTGAACTTGTAAACAAGTTAATCTGAAATCTGTTAGTCTGGGACACAAGGTTAGGAGGGAAATTACTTGTGTCATCTGTTGTTTGGGACCCATATTAGTCAGTAACCCTTTCTGGTATCAAAACTTTGACCCAACAGTAGGTAGGGTCCGGGCACGCTTACTGAACTAATTATAAGTGGTTCATTCTGATAACGGCGAGGGGTGTTGATGGTGCGTTCCAACCGGGTCATGTGCATGCATGGATCCCGGCCTGCCTCTGAGGATGTAAGACGCCGTGACATCTGTAAATAGGTCTGTGCCAATTGGTTGTCACTTTAGGGAGTGATACACCCTACTGTGGAGCCGACACAGGGTATTTATGTATTAGGGAACCGATCGCTTGGGGTAGGGTTTTAGGGTACACTTAGTTCTGTCTGTTTCTGTTGGTACCGTCTGTTTCTGTTGGGTGACAACACCCGTCCGTTTCTGCGTGGTACCGTCTGTTCGGGTGGTAAAGGCCCAGTTACTAGTGTACACCTAATTCTACATTCTGTTTCCGTATGGATTATTCTGTTTCTGTTTCTGTCTATTTCTGTTCGGGTGGTAAAGGCCCAATATTAGCATTCTGTTTGTCTGTTTCTGTTCGGGTGGTAAAGGCCCAATATTAGCATTCTGTTTCTGTCTGTTTCTGTTCGGGTGGTAAAGGCCCATTATTAGCATTCTGTTTCTGTCTGTTTCTGTTCGGGTGGTAAAGGCCCATTATTAGCATTCTGTTTCTGTCTGTTTCTGTTCGGGTGGTAAAGGCCCATTATTAGCATTCTGTTTCTATTGGGGTGGTAAAGGCGCGTTACTAGCATTCTCTTCTGCGGAAATTATTCTATTCCTGTCTCTGTTTTGGGGTGACACCTAATCATATTATACTAGTATTAGTGCAGAGAAGTGTAAAGCAATAGCTTATATCATTCCGTTCTTCTGTTATATCTGCTACACCTGTTACAGTTATCTCTCATCCAGTTTTATTTTCATGTCATGTTATTATTATCTGTTCATAACTGAAAATCACTGGACTTGCCAAACTTTTTGTCTGACCCTTGTTGTTTCACCTCCTTTCTTCCGTTCCCCCCAGGTTTTGTAGAAGGGAATACTCTAGCTTGATCCAGATTTCTTCTGCTTGAAGTGCTTAAAGTAGTCTTCTTCTGTGGGGATTATGATTTTAAACTATGCATTCTGAAGGCTTTTGTACAAGACTGGTATTTTGTACTTGAATTCTGATATTGTGATTTGAAAGGATGTAACCATACTGATTTCTGTTTTCCGCTGTAATAAAGTTATAATTTTTCAAGTACTGTTTATCTGTCTTGTAATATTCTATTCTGTTTACTAAAATGCTCCACCAAAGTTAAGGCATTCCCTTTGTGAGTGACCTTAACGGAGGTGGGGTGTTACACTTGGTATCAGAGCTGAAGGTTACCAGATTTGATAAAAAGTTTTGAAAGCTATTTAAAAAAAAAGGATTTAAAAAGGAAGTATTTTCAAAAGTAAAGCTTATTTTTGAAAAACATAATCCCCAAAAGCCATATATCTATCTTTTGATCCTCTGTTTGAATCTTTGTTTCCTTCTTTCTCCGGGGCTCCTGACTTTGTGGGAGGTAACCTCATCGCGGCATGGTTCTGTAGGCTTGATAAGACTACGACACCGGTCAAAGGGCAAATAAGCGCCCGACTTCCATCTGTAGCCGCAGTAGTCTCACCTACGGCTAATTTTCTTTTGAGCTTTGTAGGATTTTCCGTGCGATGGAGGCCGCTTTCGAGGGACTTGTCAACGTGTTACACACGGATAGTAAAGATGAGAATGAGGGAGTTTGGCTAAGGAGCACAACCTAAGGATGAGAAACTCATGGATATGGACTTGGTTTACAAAGTAGGCAAAAAGGAAACATAAAAGAAGGAAGAAAAATCTGATGATAAAGGAGGAGAAATGTGCTTTACTTATGGAAGCTTGACTCATCTGAACAAGGATTGCCAAAAGAGGAAGGACACTCACTTCAACTGTGGTGAGATGGGACACTTCACTAGGGACTGCCCGAAGAAACGGGGGCAAGGACAGAGGACATGACCTACTTCGGGAAGGCAGGCGAATGCTCTCATAGTTGGTGAATAGGATATAAGTAGGAAAATTTCCGTAGAGAGTTTAGTTTCGTTATCTGATTATTGAGTTATAACTCTTTCCGATTATGGCATTCTGATTCTGTAGTCGAGTCTCTGCACTTTAATACTAGTCTTGTTTCTGATATGGTTATAGTCTCAAACCCCATAGGGGTTACGACTCATCTACTGGTGATAGGTTGGGGTTTGAGAGATATCTGTGTTAGGCGTCAAGTAGGACACATACATTCTGGGTTTTATCATGCTTAGTTTTCTAAGAATCATTTGGTAATCTGATCTATACTAGTAGTCTGTAAATATCTTAATATCTCATATAAGGTTAAGATTTCCAGTTTTGACATTGTCTAAAGAGGGTAATCCTCTGGGTGTTAATTTGATGTTGGTTTCGGTCTTCGGGGCTGATACTTAGGACCCATGTCTAATGGGAACCAAGTTTTTGTTTTATCTGTACTCGCTTCCATCATTCGACTGTATCCTATCGATCGAGTCTTCGACCTATAGATAGGAATCCTATGGATGTAAACATGTGTTTGAGACATGTTATGTTTGATGGTTGCAAGTGGATGCAAGTGGATGCAAGTGGTTGCTAGTGGTTGCTCGTGGATGCATATACACACACTAGGCACTAGATCGGCTCGAAAACACTCTCATACTGCATATGTATGTGTGAGCATTTTCATTTTTTGTGGATGCAAAATGATTGACTCAGCACATGGATGTTGCATATGACTGAATGGTTGTGCACTCATATAGAAATGATATGTATCGAGTAGGAAAATTGCATACATGTTGGACTCATGGCACTGGCATAATTCGCATTAAGGAGGTCAACTGAATCAGTGGACCGCCTGATCTTTGCATTAGATAAGGAACATATACACACACTTTTGCATATGTTAATACAACATTAGAAGTTTCTAAGGACAATGGACACCAGTGATTGATGATTGAGTAGATGGATGTTGGATGGTAGGACACATTCTTCTTAACTTGAGGATTTCGGGGACAAAATCCTTTAAGGAGGGGAGAATGTAACACCCCGTACTTTCTGTGAACGTATAAGTAACAAATCAGAGGATAATTAATTTTTTTTAATAAGAATCAGGGAAAACGGGTTGCGCCATTGCGTTCGTCTCGAAATTCTGCTTGAAAACGAGTCCGAGTTTGTGAGAATCGGAGTCCGTATGACCAAGTTATGGCCCTCCAAAGTTTCAGAAATATTCAGAGTTCAAAACAGCTCGAATTCGAATTCAAAATTCGAATTTCAAATGCAGAACAGACTGGGAGGGAAATTTCCCGCCAAGACCCAGGTCGACTGGGGAGTCGACTGGGCAGTCGACCCCCCAGACCAGGTCGACTGGGCAGTCGACCTGGGTGTCGACCTGGTCCCCGAGCCCATTTTTGGGCCAGTGTTCGTTCTGATGTTTCTAGTCCGATTTCTATCCAGATTCATCTGCCTAAACCTATTTAAACAGCCCCAAACCTAGCCTTCTCTACACACAATTCTGTTCTGCTTCTGCTCTGTCTCTGTTCTATATAAAAATAAAAATGGCGTCGCTACTCTGCTGGAATCAAAACTAGAAGCTAATCAACATCAACCTAAGCAACTCAATTCAAACTGGAGATTAAAGCTTCTGCAACGATTCTACAATAATTAAAGTTCTTTCTTTAATCCAACCAAGGCAAGTACAGTTATTTTCCGATATAAACGTTAATTCTGATTGTGACATGAATTGTAAATCTGAATCTGAGATTATGTCTGTTCTGTTCTGTTTAGATCTACCTTATTCTGTATTTCTTTCTGCTTTCTGTTCTATAGCCAGGCTACCACGAGCCGGAGCCAATCTCATAAGAGATTAAGATACGCTAAAATATTTGGGACAATAAAATGAATAATGCATGAAATGGGCATGACCGATATGTGACTGATTTGAGGAAAGAACATAGGTTGAACTTGGAACTTAGGACATAAATCTAAGGCATATAATTGAATCTATGACTTGAGTTTTGTGGCATAAAGAATATTGAACATACGACTTGAGAAGTTGATGCATAAAATTTACATTGGACATATGACTTAGGAATTGGGGCATAAATTTGACCATAGGCATGTAATTAGTTTAGATACATATTACATGTTGCAAACTAGATCTGGATCTGAGCAAGCTATGTATGATAATCTGTGATTTGGGGACATAATTCAACATCTGATTTTAAGAATAGGATACATGATTAAAACCTAGATTTGTAGGAAGATATGTGACTTAGGTGTAGAAATTAAAATCTATAATAAAATTTGAGGACTATTAAGTGTGAATACATCTAAATAGGGAATTTTGGATATATGGCATGCATTGTAATATTTGGTATAATTTATAGATGAATCTGTTGTACAATGCTAGTTTAACCAAAATGGGAACATATGTTATATGGTAAATTATGTCAATATTCTGTGTTATGTAAATTTATGCAAACATGAGGTATATGATCATATTGTGAATCATGATAATTATTTAGGCCTAATTTATGGTTAAGTAAGGCATGTAAATAGAACCTTTAGAAATATTAAATCTGCTAAATCTGTCATCTGCTAAGTCTGTTGAAAATGCCAAATCTGCTAAACTAAATCTGTTGAGATGCCTAAACTGCTAAATCTGTTGAGATGCCTAAACTGCTAAATCTGTTGAGATGCCTAATCTGTTATTTGCTAAATTTGCTAGTTTGCTTAATCTACTAAATCCGTTAAAGTCGCCTAATCTGCAAAATCTGTTATCTGCTATATCTGTTGAGTTGATATAATTAGTCTGTTATTGACATAATCTGAATTGGCTATAGTTATGAATAATTGACATGAATATTAGGCGTGGGCATAAATGGTAAATTATTAATTAATTGGCCGCAAAGATGAACATGGCTAACTCGATGTTAGAATGAGTTTGCGGCGTAATTCTGCCCGGAACCGCCCGGCACATCCAGTGGCCGCAAACAATAGGTTCTAATGTGAGAAGTTAGTCATAACATGCTTGAAACCCGAGGTTAGACTCAGTTTGCGGCAGAAATCTGCCCGGAACCAACCGGCCTAACCAGTGGCCGTAAACTGTCAGTCTAATGTGAGAGGTCTGGGCATTAATATTTAATTAATGAAAATCTGAGATAAATATGATGTCTAAAACGTGTTGGGCGGATAGGGTTAAACCCACTAGACTGATGAATTTAATAAATCTGTTCCGTGAAACTGTAGGCCCAATTACAAAGTTAGACAAATCTGTAAGTCTGTTAATATGTAACCGGTTAATCTGTAAGCCTGTTAAATCTGTTTATCTGATCCGTTGGTCTGAAAACTTGTCTAATCTGTGAACTGGTTGATCTGAATTCTGTATGTCTGAACTTGTAAACAAGTTAATCTGAAATCTGTTAGTCTGGGGACACAAGGTTAGGAGGGAAATTACTTGTGTCATCTGTTGTTTGGGACCCATATTAGTCAGTAACCCTTTCTGGTATCAAAACTTTGACCCAACAGTAGGTAGGGTCCGGGCACGCTTATTGAACTAATTATAAGTGGTTCATTCTGATAAAGGCGAGGGGTGTTGATGGTGCGTTCCAACCGGGTCATGTGCGTGCATGGATCCTGGCCTGCCTCTGAGGATGTAAGACGCCGTGACATCTGTAAATAGGTCTGTGCCAATTGGTTATCACTTTAGGGAGTGATACACCCTACTGTGGGGCCGACACATGGTATTTATGTATTAGGGAGCTGATCGCTTGGGGTAGGGTTTTAGGGTACACTTAGTTCTGTCTGTTTCTGTTGGTACCGTCTATTTCTGTTGGGAGGCAACACCCGTCTGTTTCTGCGTGGTACCGTCTGTTCGGGTGGTAAAGGCCCAATTACTAGTGTACACCTAATTCTACATTCTGTTTCCGTAGGGATTAATCTGTTTCTGTTTCTGTCTGTTTCTGTTCGGGTGGTAAAGGCCCAATATTAGCATTCTGTTTCTGTCTGTTTCTGTTCGGGTGGTAAAGGCCCAATATTAGCATTCTGTTTCTGTTTGTTTCTGTTCGGGTGGTAAAGACCCATTATTAGCATTCTGTTTCTGTCTGTTTCTGTTCGGGTGGTAAAGGACCATTATTAGCATTCTGTTTCTGTCTGTTTCTATTCGGGTGGTAAAGGCCCATTATTAGCATTCTGTTTCTATCTGTTTCTGTTAGGGTGGTAAAGGCCCGTTAGTAGCATTCTCTTCTGTGGAAATTATTCTGTTCCTGTCTCTGTTTTGGGGTGACACCTAATCCTGTTATACTAGTACTAGTGCAGAGAAGTGTAAAGCAATAGCTTATATCATTCTGTTCTTCTGTTTTATCTGCTACACCTGTTACAGTTATCTCTCATCCAGTTTTATTTTCATGTCATGTTATTATTATATGTTCATAACTGAAAATCACTGGACTTGCCAGACTTTTTGTATGACCCTTGCTGTTTCGCCTCCTTTCTTCCGTTTCCCCCCAAGGTTTTGTAGAAGGGAATACTCTAGCTTGATCCAGATTTCTTCTGCTTGAAGTGCTTAAAGTATGGCTTGTCTTTTTCTGTGGGGATTATGATTTTAAACTATGCATTCTGAAGGCTTTTGTACAAGACTGATATTTTGTACTTGAATTCTGATATTGTGATTTGAAAGGATGTAACCATACTGATTTCTGTTTTCCACTGTAATAAAGTTATAATTTTTCAAGTACTTTTTATCTGTCTTGTAGTATTCTGTTCCATTTACTAAAATACTCCACCAAAGTTAAGGCATTCCCTTTGTGGGTGACCTTAATGTAGGTGGGATGTTACACACAATATATATGCAACAGCTGTACGATAAATTTTAAGAAATCCAGTTGGATTCGTTATAACGACCCGCATTCTACGCATCGAAGTATCGTAGAATACTTATTTCTTTCTCATGCGAAGTCGTATGGTCATGTAACATTGGGAGACGACTATTGGGGTCATTTCCCATGTTCATGATTTTTGCCGATTTTTAAATGACCGTTTTGCCCCTAGCTGATCTTGTTTTGGCCATACCTTTTGATTGGAAAGGATTTTTGACCTGAAACTACTTCCATTAGATCCGGATGATTGTTTACCTTTCCGTAGAGTGGTCAATGTGAAAAACGGACTTACCGTTTGAGAGATACGGCTGAAACAAGGTTTAGGAGGTGAAAAACAGCTTAACTGGGCTTAATTGGCTAGTTAACAGCTAGGCCCATTGGGCAATTTCGGGATTAGGGGTATATAGGGGCTGATTAGGGTTAGAAAACCTTTCTTTAGACACTTTTTCAGCCGCCACTTTCATTCTTGGAACCCTTGTAATGGCCTCCAACATCTAGAATCACCTCTAATCACTTTCTAATTAAGCATTAGCCTAATCTTCATCAAATCAAAGGGAAATAACACCAAATCAAGGTCGGAACTGCTGTATAGCCTTGGGGACAGCGCCAAATAGAAGATAATTTCAAATTTGGTATTTATTTGTGGCTAAGGTGAGTGATTTGCATAGTTCCTCACTAATTATGGTTAATTAAGGGTAACTAGTGTTAATTAGCGAATTTAAACGCGATTAAATTCCTCTGTTAGAAAATTTGGTTAATTTGGTTAAGTTTTGCTAATCATATCATTAGTTTTGCTTAAACATACTTAAGGGAAAATATGGGATTTTGGCTATGTTTGATTCGTTTTAACCTATCAAATTATTGTTTTGGTGTTTATAGTTAGTCCTCTATGTTGTTATGACTGTTTGGAATGATTTGTGATTGTTTAGAATAGTTAGATTGGTCGAAAACGCCGTCGAATGGCGTAAATAGGTCACTAAGACATAGTGTAGGAAATGTGCAGAGATCGAATCGGATCGGATCCCTCGAACCCCGAACCGACCCGCTCGTGGATGGTGGCACCGCACCGCCCTGCTCACCTGGAAGCCATACAATCCGAACCGCTTCAGCTTGAGTACCACGAACTGTTTGGGAAAGCAATTTACTAACCGTTGCTTCATCCGATCCGAACCCAATGGAGTTGGCACCACGACCCGATCCGGAGTGCTTGGGAAGGAGGACTGAACCAGTGGTGCTCTCCACGAACCGAACCGCTAGGAGATATGGACCCCGACCCGAACCGCTGGAGGAAGGACACCACGATCCAAACCGATCTGGAGAAGGTGCTACGAACCGATGGGAACCCGAGCCTAGGTGATGATCACGAACTGAATGAAAACCGATTCAGAGATGATGACCAAAACCCGAGATGCAAAGGTAATCCAAGTAGGAAGTTTGTACTCATTATCTAGTTGGGAACCGACGAGTTAACTTCATAAGTTGGGCTTTGCTGTGGAACGCGTGCTAAGGGGTTATCGATGTCTATAACTTTGGATCACTATGGAGTATGGGGTATGTGGACGGATTCAGGGCCACAGTGGCCTAGGTAGGACTTTTGGCTATGGACCAATGAGGTGGGGTCATTTGTAAGGATTTAGTCATGACTCCATGGGGCAAGCTTGGTGGTAGCAATAGTTATACAAGTCGGACTCCGTCACTACCTCGATGGGTCTAGTGATCAAAGTTGAATCACCCCACCTCCATTAGGGTCACTCTCAAAGGGAATGCCCTAATTTTGGTGGAGGTTTATAAGTATAAGTCACAGATATACAAGACAGATATAAATACACATATTTTTGAACAGTGGAAAACAACAGCAATTTTTTATTTCAACAAAATACGTGTTACACAAACCATGTCATAACTTGTCTTACAATACTTCCAAAAACCATTACACCTTCATAACTGTCTTGATTACATTATTTAAAGAAGCATAAAAACATAAGTAAACTGCATAAGTCCCATAATTGTTGTCCAAAGCCATAGTCCAAAACGAAAAAGATCCAAGCCATACATTCCTTCTCTTCAAGCTGGATGTGGAAACTGGTCAAGCTGCGGTATTCCCTCCCTGTGGACCTGGGGGGGGGGACGAAAGAAAAGAAGGCGAAAGAAAAGTAGAGTCAGACATAAAGCCTGAGTAAGTCTAGGACTATTCAGTCTATGAATAAAGAACTGGGTATGATAAGTATAAACTGGAAATGGGAAAGCACCATAAACTAAGTTAAGTTGTCTAGAGTCGAATATACTATCGTACCCCATATTAATCTCTGCATCCATATAAACTGGTTCCCAATAGGCATCCCATAATCAGGGTGAAGTGAATTCGTTTCTAATGATCGGCTCCTACTCGCATAGTTACATGTGTCTTACGACCCCCGATGTTGTAGTTACCTATGCTGGCCACACCATAGGTGTATCAAGTCCCATGGTGGCGGCCCGACACAATCCTAGAATGCACAGGTATGCTACTGGTGCCTAGTGCCTTATTTTTCTACGCTGGAGTGTGTGCACGCCCGCACCCCGTTAGAACCTACACTGCTGCACCACCGCCGTCAATTTGACCTCTTACAGTCAGCCCAGTAATCGTGCCCCACCCTGCCTAGTTCAGGGTATCCTGATACACCTTGTAGGGTTACTGCTGAAAAGGGTCCCCCGCTACTAGGTTTTCTATTTCTAGTCAACATGCTAAGTTGGTTAAGTGTTTTGTAAACCTAACCCCCAACCAGTCTGTATAGTTTAGCATGTTCCATTTTGATTAAGTATTAATTCAATTTACTTAATCCTATCAATCCTGACTCAGCCTTAATTGTCTTATTAAAGCCTCGACCTCTCACATTAGACAAGTATTGTTGTGGCTGCCTGTTGCCGGTTGGGTCCGGGCAGTCTTATGCCACAACTCAGTCTAACCTCGGGTCTTTGTTGGGCTCCGTGTTTAACCACCCACATTGGATAGGTGTTGTTGTGACTACTGGACAGCCGGGCGGTTACGGACAGGTTTACATCACAACTCAATCCAACCTCGGGTTAAACACATTGTATTTTCTACATTTGCATATTTTGTCTCTTTCCTTTTTATATGTAAATATTTGCGGCCCATTTTTCAAATTCATCTTTATTGGGTAAAATTAATTTATGCCACTTAATTGTTTCAAGGTCGTTGGCGTGCGTCAAACATGCCAACACATATGTTCTATGTTTTAACCCCATCGTCATTACCCCCGTTTTATACATTCACTAAAATATAATATATGTTGGGTTTAACATTTAAACCCAACTTAGCCACATGAAAAAGGGGAGGCTTATAACATGGTGTTTATATATTCTAAGCAACATAAAAAGGGGAGTGTGAGAGCATGAACTTGCAACATAACGATCTAATTAACATGAATTAGGCACATGTGAACTTGCATGGTAATAGCATATAATCTTGGCATAAACATACTTAAACATGAATCATTCTATTCATATAATCATGGCATAAACATCCCTAAACACGAATCATAGTTTTTAATCTATTCATGTAAACTTGCAATTGGAATGTAAATCTAACTTAATTATGTGTCACATATATCACCATATGATTGTGATAACAATATAGGCCTAAAACATGTTTTCAACTAGGCATAACACCAAACATAGATTAGTCATGTTCATAAAGATGCTTACTTTTGTCTCTAACACAAAAGTATGATTTTATACTTGAATCACGATACCAATTCCAACATAGATTCATATAAACCATAGTACTTAGCTGAATCCAATTACACTAAAAGTGATCATAAAAGTATGTACATCATATTGGCATAATAGTGAATCATATACTTGCATGAATCCCCAAATAAAATACCACAACATATGGTTGTTAACTTCCAACTTAAATCACATACTTGTAAATATCCAATCGTATACCACAACATTTCCAAATCGTTTAGAATCAAAGCAACATACAAATATAGATTATTATCGCCATAATTCCATTTCTCACTTTACACAAATCAAAACACAATTATTTATTCACATCGGAATAGCACTCTACTTACAATGTATGACGAATCTTCAATTCAGGAATCTGAATTCCGAATTTGGAGATGCTATCCTTTGTTGTAGGCGTTGTTTTGATTTAATTGACGTTGCTTTAAGCTTTCGAATTATCTCCTAATTGTCTCTCAATTCCTGACGGCTATTCCTAGTCTTTCCTCAGCAGCATGACGGTCTCATCTCCATTTTTGTTTGTGTGAATTAGGGTGAGTCTTAGGTCCTTTTTATAGAGTTTGTGAGTTGATTAGGACCGTCGATGGAGCTTGGTTTAATAATAGCCGTTCGTTTGAAGGAGAGACCAACCAGGAGCTGACACCTAGCCCTAGTGACAAGGCAAGGCTCATAAAATCGACCAAGCACAGACCAGGCCAGCCAGGGGGGCTGGGTTCGACCTGGCTCAGGGGCCAGGTCGACCCCCCAGTCGACCCCCAGGTCGACAATGTAGTCGACCTGGGTGCCCCAGGTCGACTACCCAGTCGACCTGGGTGTCTTGGGCGGGAAAATTCACTCCCTGGCCAATCCAGCCCAATTTTTGAAATTTAAACTTGTTTTCTAAGCTGTTTTGGTCTGTTTGAATTTTAAACTGAATTCTGAAACTTCCGGAGGCCATATCTTCTTCATACGGAGTCCGTTTTACGCAAACTCGGACTCTATCCCAAGAAGAATTCCGAGACAAACGCAATGGCGTATCCCGTTTCCCTTAATTCGTTGATTTGAAATTAATTATACTTTAATTTGTGAATTTCGCTGTTATAGAATACACGGGGTGTTACATTCTCCCCCACTTAAAAGGATTTCATCCCTGAAATCTTCAAGTTCAGGAAGAATGTACGTCCTAACATCCAAACATCCATTTACTCATCCATCAAACACGAGCATCCATTGTCCTTAAAAGACTTCTAATGCTTCATGATCATATGCGAAGTGTGTGTATATGTACTTATCTAATGCAAAATCAGTCGGTCTACTAATTCAGTTGACCTCCTTAATGCAAATTATGTAAGTGCCATGAATCCATTATGTATGCAAATTTTCCTATTCATGATTCTACATGAGTGCACAATCATTCATATATAAATGCAACATCCATATGGTAACACATTAAACTTCAACCATATACGAATAAATACATTTATGCATATGCAACATGAAGTGACTGAGCCGATCTAAAACCTAGATTGTGTGTGTATATGCAACCACGAGTAACCACTAGCAATCACTTGCAACCACTTGCAATCATCATCCATAACATGTTTCAATTACATGTTTTCATCCAAAGGGTTTCTTCCTAAAAGATAAGGTCGAGGGGATATACCTAAAAAAGATAGATAAAAGCGCAACTTAAGGAAAAAGAAAGATCAAAGATGTACCCTCGAAAAGAAAAGGGTAGGCAGCGCGTATTCTAGCTTCGGTTTCCCAAGTTGCGTCTCCTTCGGCGTCGCTCCACTGAACTTTGACGAGCTTGACTTCGCGGTTGCGTAGCTTCTTCACTTCCGTTCCTAATATGCGGGTTGGAACTTTCCTAACGGTAACTTCGCGTTCCACTTCAGCTTCTTCTAGGATATTTGGCTCTACCACTTCATCAGATTCGTGTAGACATTTTCGGAGGTGCGAAACATGGAAAACGTTGTGAACTCCGGCCAATTTTTCGGGTAGCTCTAATCTATAGGCCATTTTCCCAATTTTCTCGATAATAGGGAACGGTCCTACGAACCTTGGTGCTAGTTTTCCTGTGGTTCCAAAACGAACAACGTTCCTTAGCGGAGATACCTTAAGAAAAACTCTGTCCCCAACCTCAAATTCAAGGTCGGTCCTCCTCTTGTCGGCATAGGATTTTTGTCTGTCTTGGGCTGTCTTCATCCTTCTCCGTATTAAGTCTACTTTTTCTGAAGTCTCTCGGATCATATCCGGTCCAAGTATGAGCTTGTCAGTAGACTCCCACCAACAAGTGGGCGATCGACACGGTCTTCCATATAAAGCTTCGAAGGGCGCCATTCCGATGGTTGTTTGGTAGCTGTTGTTGTAGGAAAACTCCACCAAAGGAAGATGGTCTTCCCACGTTCCTCCGAAGTCAAGGACGCACAGTCTTAAAAGGTCTTCCAAAACTCTGTTCACTCTTTCTGTCTGGCCGTCGTTTTGGGGATGATAGGCTGTGCTTAAGCATAATTGTGTGCCTACCGCTTCTTGCAGACTCCGCCAAAACTCACTTGTGAAGATAGGGTCTCAGTCACTAACAATGTTGGATGGTATTCCATGGAGTCGGACAATTTCCTTGAGGTAAAGAGATGCTAGGGATGACACAGTTCTTTTACTCTTGACAGGTAAGAAGTGGGCGCTTTTGGTAAGCCTATCCACTATTACCCAAATGCTAGTATTGCCTCTTCTAGACCTAGGCAACCCATCAATGAAGTCCATTGAGATACTATCCCACTTCCACTACGGGACCTCTAGAGGATGGAGCAGACCGCCAGGCTTTTTTTGTTCCGCCTTAACCTGTTGGCACATCATACACTTAGAAACGAAATCTGCCACGTCCTTCTTCATGCCGTTCCAAAAGAAAGTCCTCTTTATGTCCTTGTACATTTTATCCCCGCCTGGGTGTATCATCATATTGGAGTGATGTGCTTCCTCGAGAACCTTCTTTATTAAATCTCTTGTCTGTGGGACACATAGTCTTCCGTCTCGCCTTAGCCAACCCTTGTCGTCGATGGAGTATCTGCTGAGGTGACTGGAAGTCTCACCCCTAATGAGCCTATCAATCGTCTCTACAAGCTGAGGGTCTTCGTGCTGTGCTGTCCCTATTGAGTCCAATAAAGTCGGGCGTACTTCGAGAGATGCTAGCAAGCCCGGTACAAAATCGGAGGAGGGCCTAAAGTCAAAGCTGGCTATAAACTCTAGGCTTTGTCTTTCAACAAACAACGGGCTTAGGGTTAGTTTCTTTCGGCTTAACGCGTCTGCCACTACGTTGCCTTTGCTAGGAGTGTAGGAGATCTCGAAATCGTACGAGGTAAGAAACTCCATCCATCTCTGTTGCCTCAAGTTAAGATCTTTCTGCGAGAAAAGATATTTCAATGATTTATGGTCAGTGTAAAGTTCGAACTTCTCACCTAGGAGATAGTGTCGCCAAGACTTGAGTGCAAAGACGATGGCAGCTAACTCAAGATCGTGGGTCGGGTAGTTCTTTTCATGCACTTTCAATTGCCTTCCACCATAAGCTACTACCCTTCCTTCTTGCATTAAGACAACGCCTAGCCCTGTCCTACATGCATCAGTATAAATTGTGAACATCCTGCTTCCATCTGGCAACGTCAAAACTGGGGCTGTTGTAAGAGCCCTTTTTAGTCGTTGGAAAGCAAACTCGCAATCCAAGTCCCAATTGAACACTAGATTCTTCTTGGTCATCTTTGTGAGCGGAGCTAATATCTTTGCAAAGTCTCTGATGAATTTCCGATAGAAGCCTGCTAGCCCGAGAAAGCTTCGGACTTCTGTTGCGTTCTTTGGTGTCTTCCAGTCCTGCACCGCTACTACCTTAGCCGGGTCTACTGCTAACCCTTCTTTGGATACTATGTGCCCAAGAAATCTTACTTCCTCTCTCCAAACGTGGCATTTGGAGAATTTGGCTTTTAGTTGATGGACTAGCAGGGTTTCCATGTTTGCCCTTAGGTGCTGAGCATGCTCTTCTTCACTCTTCGAGAAGATCAAGATATCGTCTACGAAGACCACTATGAACTTATTGAGGAAATCTCTGAACACCCTACTCATTAGGTCCACGAAGTAAGCGGGTACGTTTGTCAAGCCGAAAGGCATGACAAGCCATTCAAAGAAGCCATCTGGGGTTCTGAATGCTGTCTTATTGATACTATCTTCAGCCACCCTTAGCTGATGAAATCCGGTTGCTAAATCGAGTTAGGAGAAAACAGACGCTCCTACAAGCTGATCAAACAGATCGTCAATTCTGGGGAGAGGGTGCCTATTCTTTTTCGTCAGTTTGTTGAGTTCCCTATAGTCAACACACAGATGGAGTGAACCATCCGCCTTTGTAGCGAACACCACTGGAGCGCCCCATTCTGAAATGCTCCTCCTAATGAACCCCTTTTCTAGAAGCTCTTTAATCTGTTTACTGAGCTCCTTTCTTTCCCGTGGAGCCATGTGTCTAACGGGCAACGCAACGAGCTTTGCATTATCTACAAGATATATGCGGAAGTCTATTTCCCGCTTCGGAGGTAAGCCCTTCACCTCTTCGAAGACATCCAGATATTCCCGGACCACTCTAACCGATTGCAAACTATCAACAGAGGCATCTAGCGATTCAAGATAACTAAGCATAACCGCATACGAGGGATTACAAGTAATTTCCAAAGTGTTACCGAGCTGGGTCAGGAGCCTAACAACCCTTTTCTCACAATCAAGGATGGCCCCATTACTGGATAGCCAATCCATGCCCAAAATCAAACCATATCCTGAAAAGCCCAAAACAAAGGCACTACATTTAAATTCTACGCTTAGAATAGAAATTTTCAATCCCACACAGATCATAGATAAATGAGCTGGGCCCCCAATTGGATTTGAAACAATTAAGGGGTCCTCTACCATTCTAGTTTCTAGGTGCAGAGATTCTACTAAAGCAGATGAGATAAAGGAATGTGATGCGCCAGAATCGAATAAAGTGCGAACTGGGTGATCATAAAAATAAACTACACTTTCTACAGAAGTATTTATACCTCGCTGCTGCAGAGGTGGTGCTTCTAGCGCATGAACTTGTGCCCCTGAGGTGGATCCAGCCCTCTGCCCCTGCCCTCGCTTCTTTGGGCAATCCTTAGCCAGGTGGCCTGTCTCACCACAAGAAAAGCACCCACCATTCATCTTGGCCTTCTTTTTCCGACAATCTTTCACCTATTGCCTCACTTTGCCATAGAAATTACACTTCCTCTTCTCTTTGTTGTCTTTCCCGCCCTTCTTAAAATCTGTCTTCTTTGGCTGCAAACCCTCTTTCTTCCCTTGAGAGCTTTCTGCCTTTGTCTCCTTCTTGCCCTTATCTTCTTCGTTCAGCAATGCCATCTGCACCAACCTTTCATACGTAGCTCCCATGGGTATATGGGTCATGGCTAAACTGTGTAATGGCTCATTCAACCCCTTGACAAAGCGGAGAGCCTTCTTGTGCAGGGGTGTTGACTAGGTCCAGTCCGAACCTAGCCAGCTGATCAAACTGGTTAACATACTCTTTGACTGTCATATTCCCTTGCTTAAGAAATAAGAATTTTTCCAACTGAAGACTCCTTTCAGCTTCTGAGAGAAATTTAGCCTCAAACCTTGTCCTAAAGTCCTCCCATGTTTCCACTGGTCTTTTTGCATTAGTGACTTCCCACCAGTAGGAAGCCTCACCTTTAAGTAGCCATACTGCCAGTTGTACCTTCTGCCTATCTTCTACCTCAAAGATGACGAATAAGTCCTCGGTTTCTTTCAGCCAATTCCTGGCTACCACGAAGGACTCGGTTCCATGAAAGTCCTTTCCTCCCATAGCTTTAAAATCTTTACATATCTTAGCAAAAGTATTTCCCTGCGGAGGAGGTGGAGGAAGAGGTGCTGCTGCAGCTGGATGATTTCCTGCAGCTGGGGGAGGAGGAACGGTAGGACCTGGCTGAGTGGCCCTTACTTCTAAGAATCATCTAAACCAACCAGGTATTGGTATACCCTCTGGCAAGTTAAGTTCTTCGGACATGCTGAAACAAAAAGGATAGATTCAAAACGAAGGATAAAAGATAGTACCTATGGCTTTGGGGGACTATGCCTTTTTAAAATAAAATAATATTTTAAAAAAAATGCTTCTTTAAATTTTCTTTTGAAAATAAAATTTCAAAACTTTTTATCTTATCTGGTAAACCTATGCTCTGATACCAAGTGAAACACCCCACCTCCGTTAGGGTTACTCTCAAAGGGAATGCCCTAATTTTGGTGGAGGTTAACAAGTATAAGTCACAGATATACAAGACAGATATAAATACACATATTTTTGAACAGCGGAAAACAACAGCAAATTTTTATTTCAACAAAATACGTGTTACACAAACCATGTCATAACTTGTCTTACAATACTTCCAAAAACCATTACACCTTCATAACTGTCTTTATTACATTATTTAAAGAAGCATAAAAACATAAGTAAACTACATAAGTCCCATAATTGCTGTCCAAAGCCATAGTCCAAAACAAAAAAGATCCAAGCCATACATTCCTTCTCTTCAAGCTGGATGTGGAAACTGGTCAAGCTGCGGTATTCCCTCCCTGTGGACCTGGGGGGGAACGAAAGAAAAGAAGGCGAAAGAAAAGTAGAGTCAGACATAAAGCCTGAGTAAGTCTAGGACTATTCAGTCTATGAATAAAGAACTGGGTATGATAAGTATAAACTGGAAATGGGAAAGCACCATAAACTAAGTTAAGTTGTCTAGAGTCGAATATACTATCGTACCCCATATTAATCTCTGCATCCATATAAACTGGTTCCCAACAGGCATCCCATAATCAGGGTGAAGTGAATTCGTTTCTAATGATCAACTCCTACTCGCATAGTTACATGTGTCTTACGGCCCCCGATGTTGTAGTTACCTATGCTGGCCCCACCATGGGGTGTATCAAGTCCCATAGTGGCGGCCCGACACAATCCTAGAATGCGCAGGTATGCTACTGGTGCCCAGTGCCTTATTTTTCTGCGCCGGAGTGTGTGCACGCCCGCACCCCGTTAGAACCTACACTGCTGCACCATCGCCGTCGATTTGACCTCTTACAGTCAGCCCAGTAATCGTGCCCCACCCAGCCTAGTTCAGGGTATCCTGATACACCTTGTAGGGTTACTGCTGAAAAGGGTCCCCCACTACTAGGTTTTCTATTTCTAGCCAACATGCTAAGTTGGTTAAGTGTTTTGTAAACCTAACCCCCAATCAGTCTGTATAGTTTAGCATGTTCCATTTTGATTAAGTATTAATTCAATTTACTTAATCCTATCAATCCTGACTCAGCCTTAATTGTCTTATTAAAGCCTCAACCTCTCACATTAGACAGGTATTGTTGTGGCTGCCTGTTGCCGGTTGGGTCCGGGCAGTCTTACGCCACAACTCAGTCTAACCTCGGGTCTTTGTTGGGCTCCGTGTTTAACCACCAACATTGGATAGGTGTTGTTGTGACTACTGGACAGCCGGGTGGTTCCGGGCAGGTTTACATCACAACTCAATCCAACCTCGAGTTAAACACATCGTATTTTCTACATTTGCATATTTTGTCTCTTTCCTTTTTATATGTAAATATTTGCGGCCCATTATTCAAATTCATCTTTATTGGGTAAAATTAATTTATGCCACTTAATTGTTTCAAGGTCGTTGGCGTGCGTCAAACATGCCAACACATATGTTCTATGTTTTAACCCCATCGTCATTACCCCCGTTTTATACGTTCACTAAAATATAACATATGTTGGGTTTAACATTTAAACCCAACTTAGCCACATGAAAAAGGGGAGGCTTATAACATGGTGTTTATATATTCTAAGCAACATAAAAAGGGGAGTGTGAGCGCATGAACTTGCAACATGACGATCTAATTAACATGAATTAGGCACAGTGAACTTGCATGGTAATAGCATATAATCATGGCATAAACATACTTAAACATGAATCATTCTATTCATATAATCATGGCATAAACATCCCTAAACACGAATCATAGTTTTTAATCTATTCATGTAAACTTGCAATTGGAATGTAAATCTAACTTTATTATGTGTCACATATATCACCATATGATTGTGATAACAATATAGGCCTAAAACATGTTTTCAACTAGGCATAACACCAAACATAGATTAGTCATGTTCATAAAGATGCTTACTTTTGTCTCTAACACAAAAGTATGATTTTATACTTGAATCACGATACCAATTCCAACATAGATTCATATAAACCATAGTACTTAGCTGAATCCAATTACACTAAAAGTGATCATAAAAGTATGTACATCATATTGGCATAATAGTGAATCATATACTTGCATGAATCCCCAAATAAAATACCACAACATATGGTTGTTAACTTCCAACTTAAATCACATACTTGCAAATATCCAATCGTATACCACAACATTTCCAAATCGTTTAGAATCAAAGCAACATACAAATATAGATTATTATCGCCACAATTCCATTTCTCACTTTACACAAATCAAAACACAATTATTTATTCACATCGGAATAGCACTCTACTTACAATGTATGACGAATCTTCAATTCAAGAATCTGAATTCTGAATTTGGAGATGCTATTCTTTGTTGTAGGCGTTGTTTTGATTTAATTGACGTTGCTTTAAGCTTTCGAATTATCTCCTAATTGTTTCTCAATTCCTGACGGCTATTCCTAGTCTTTCCTCAGCAGCATGACGGTCTCATCTCCATTTTTGTTTGTGTGAATTAGGGTGAGTCTTAGGTCCTTTTTATAGAGTTTGTGAGTTGATTAGGACCGTCGATGGAGCTTGGTTTAATAATAGTCGTTCCTTTGAAGGAGAGACCAACCAGGAGCTGACACCTAGCCCTAGTGACAAGGTAAGGCTCAGAAAATCGACCAAGCACAGACCAGGCCAGCCAGGGGGGCTGGGTTCGACCTGGCTCAGGGGCCAGGTCGACCCCCCAGTCGACCCCCAGGTCGACTATGTAGTCGACCTAGGTGCCCCAGGTCGACTACCCAATCGACCTGGGTAGTCCAGGTCGACTACCCAGTCGACCTGGGTGTCTTGGGCGGGAAAATTCCCGCCCTGGCCAATCCGGCCCGATTTTTGATATTTAAACTTGTTTTCTAAGCTGTTTTGGTCTGTTTGAATTTTAAACTGAATTCTGAAACTTCCGGAGGCCATATCTTCTTCATACGGAGTCCGTTTTACGCAAACTCGGACTCTATCCCAAGCAGAATTCCGAGACGAACGCAATGGCGTATCCCGTTTCCCTTAATTCTTTGATTTGAAATTAATTATACTTTAATTTGTGAATTTTGCTGTTATAGAATACACGGGGTGTTACAAAAGTGGTGGATATCGTATGCTTTACGCACTGAGTGAGAGATGAGAGGATGATTGCTATGCTTGATTGTTTCCATCACTATATCATGCACACCCCCACCCCCGTATTCTTCACACTATATGTTAGTGGCACCTTAAAGTATTGTACAGTATGTAGTGCTAACTCTTTGGTTGCAGGTCCAGGTTCAGGTATGGTTTAGTATACCTGTTATTATTCTGCTTTGCTGCTTATCGCTCATACCAGACTTTTGTCTGACCCAGAGTTTTATGTCTCTTCTTATTACTCTGGGTGCTCTTAAACGGGCAGACTAGAGACAGGTTAGCTGGTTATGCACGAGTAGCTGATCCGGAGACGAGCAGGAGGCTCCTACGTATTATCTACATATATTCTCCCTGTGTTGTTGATGGTCACTGCTTTGGGTATTAGTAGTATACCTCTCTTTTATTTTGCTTTAGAGACAATATTTTGAAGTTGTAATAATGGTTATGGATCATAAGCTGTATTTTGGAATTTCCACTGCTATCATGATTATGGTTTAGTTTTCAGCTTATGCACTGTTTCGCCTGTTTTATGGCAAGTATGTTATTATTATATTTTATTCCATGCGTTGTGAGACATTCTACATGTTCCTTGTCAGTTCAAATTCCTTACCTTTCCTTTCTTTGGCGACCGTCCCGTGCTGGTTGGACATCGGCACAACGCACTTTCATTGGAAATGTCGGCTGGTGCGGGGCGGGCCGTCACACTTGGTATCAAAGCTAGGTTACGCAGTTAACCTAGGGGAAAGACACCAGGGAGAGATAATACGTATATGAGAGCGCGTATTTGTGATATTTTGGTTTTCAAAAGCTATATATATACATACACTATTAGTATAGCTAAGGATGAAGTCGCACTGCATTGGTACCACTAAGGAGTTGGTAAATCGTTTTCTCTTTACAGATTGAATGATGAATCGAAATACAGGAAAGGTGGTGAGGAACTCCGCATCAGGAGTTGAAGAAGAAGCGGGTTCAGGGGCCAACAATGGGAATGTACCTGACATAAGGGAGATGTTTACTGCCTTCATACGAGAGATGGTTAGGGATGCTTTGGGAGCAGTTCCTAATGCTACTAATGGTGGTGGTGTAGTAGTGCAGGCTCCTAGAATCGGTCTCGCCAAGATTAACGAGGAGTCCCAGAAAAAGAGGAAACAGAACCAAGCTAAGGATGGCCAGAAAAAGAAGAACAAGAAAAATGTTGAGTGCTTTAGCTGTAGCAAGAAGGGCCACTATGCCAAAGAATGTCGAGCGAAGCCAGGGGAAAGGAAGTGCTTCAATTGCGGCCAAGTGGGACATCTCAAGAAAGAATGTCCGCAACCCCCTAAGAAGAAGCAGAGTTTGGAAGTGTATGCTATCAACGCTGTTCCTTCTTCATCAAATGCCCCAACTGCGGCGGAGAAGGGAAAGGGTATTGTTATTTAAGGTATGCTTTCTATTTATGAGGTTCCAGTTCTAGTTTTGTTTGACATCGGGGTTTCCCATTCCTTCGTATCTAGTGACCTGGTAGATAGGTTGGGATTGGAACCTGAGATTGTCGATAAACCTTTAGTTGTGATGAACCCGATCGGTGGTTCGATTAGCCTTAGTATGACTTATCATAATGCAGTCCTATCGAGTCATTGATGTATGTTGGCTTATGATTGCTTTGTTTTGGGCTTTACTAGGTTTGGCATTATTTTGGGAGTCGATTGGCTCCAAAGGTACGGGGTGGTGGTAGACTGTGAGGGATTTTCGGTGATAGTTAGTGCGGATGATGGGCGGAGGGTAGTGTTTGGTGGTCTACCTATTGATGGGGTAATGGCTAGTTTTCTAAATTCCCTCGACATCCCGCATGATGAGTTGTCAGATGTGCCCGTGGCTGGCCAGTATCCGGACGTCTTCGAGGAAGTGACCTGTAACACCCCGTATTTTCTTTGATTGTATAAGTAACAAATCAGAGAATAATTAATTTTTAAAATAAGAATCAAGGGAAATGGGTTGCGCCATTGCGTTCGTCTCGAAATTCTGCTTGGAAACGAGCCTGAGTTTTCGAGAAACGGAGTCCGTATGAGGGAGATATGGCCCTCCAAAGTTTCAGAGAATTTCAGAATCGAAAACAGCTCGAAAATTCGAATTCAAATTCGAATTCAAAATCCCAGAACAGGCTGGGCGGGAAAATTCCCGCCCATGGACCAGGTCGACCTGGGGGTCGACCATAGTGTCGACCTCCCAGGGGCCAGGTCGACCATAGTGTCGACCTGGGGGTCGACCTGGCCAGACCAGGTCGACCATAGTGTCGACCTGCTCCCGAGACCAAGTTTTTGAACCTAGTTCATTCTGATGTATCCGGTCTTGTTTTCTGTCTATATTCGTCCGCCTAATCCTATATAAACAGCCCCCTAGCCTCATTTTCTCTACACAATTTCATTCTGTCTATACTCTGTCTCTGTTCTAAAAAAAATGGCGTCGCTACTCTGCTGGGATCAAAACTTGGACTGATGCATCTTCTTCCAACCTGAATAGAATTAAAAGCTAAATCAAATCTCATATCAAAGTTTAGAGCTACAACAACAATTAAAGAGGAATTCAGCATTTCTGCATCAACAACAGTTTATAATCCTTTCTTAAAACCACGAAATGCAAGTACAGTTATTTTCCGATATAAACTTTAGTTATAATTGTGACATGATGGTAATTCTGAATTTGAGGTTGTGTACGTTCTGTTCTGATCTATTTTATTCTGTATCTCTTTCTTCTTTCTATTCTATAGCCAGGCTACCACGAGCCTGCGCCACATCTCATAAGAGATTAACGCACAAACGCTAAACTTTGGGACAAATAATGAATGATGGCATAATTGGACATGGCTAATCTGTGACTGAAAGGACATATGTTGTAAACTAGATTTAGATCTATGCATATTCTGTGAATTGGAAGAAGAGGAACCATTATATGATAACATGTGACTTGAGACATTGGACATAACGCATATTTTGAATTAAGATCTGTTATAATTTAAAGTTCTAGATTGTTGGGCATATTGTCTATATAACGATTCATGACTTGAGATAAAAAGAGAATATGACTTAGGTGTGAAGATCTATATTAAGATTTGATAACTATTAAATGTGAATAACACCTAAGTGGTTTTTTTTTGAATATATGACATGCATTGAAATCGATGGCTATGTTTGGTATAATTTATATGTGAATCTTTTGTACTAGGCAAGTTTAACTAAATTTAGGACATGTGTTATATGGTAAATTATGACCATAATCTGTGCCATGAAAATTCAATGCAAACGTGGGGTATATGATCATATTGTGAATCATGACAACTATTTAGGCATGCAAACTTAGGCCAAATTTACAATTAGGCAAGATATGTCTATGAAACTTTAAGGAATGATTAAGTCTGTTATATTACCTAATCTGCTAGTGCTGTTATATTGCCTAATCTGCTAGTTCTGTTATATTGCCTAATCTGCTAGTTCTGTTATATTGCCTAATCTGCTAATTAGGTTAAATTGCCTTATCTGCTAAATCTGCTAAATCGCCTAATCTGCAAGATCTGTTATCTGTTTAATCTGTTGAATGGCGTAATCTGTTGGAACTAAAATGCTGAAATTTGAAGTATGTAAATCTATAGGCTCGATTTAAAATTGAGCAAAACTTGTTAATAGAATCTCGAATAATCTGCTGTAACTTGTATAGCAGTTAATTTGTTAAATTAGCATGATTAGTCTGATATTAGCACAGTCTGTGAATGAATGCATTGGCTAAATATGAAACATGGCTAACTCGAGGTTAGAATGAGTTTGCGGCGTAATCCTGCCCGGAACCGCCTGGCACATCCAATGGCCGCAAACAATAGGTTCTAATGTGAGAAGTTAGTCATAACGTGCTTGAAACCCGAGGTTAGACTCAGTTTGCGGCAGAAATCTGCCCGGAACCAACCGGCCTAACCAGTGGCCGCAAACTGTCAGTCTAATGTGAGAGGTCTGCGCATTAATTTTTAATTAATACAAATCTGAGATAAATATGATGTCTAAAACGAGTTGGGTGGATAGGGTTGAACCAATTGGACTAATGAATTTAACAAACCAGTTTCGTGAATCTGTAGGCCCAATTACAAAGTTAGACAAATCTGTAAATCTGTTAAATCCGTATATCTGATCCGTTAGTCTGAAAACTTGTCTGATCTGTGAACTAGTTGATCTGAACTCTGTATGTCTGAACTTGTAAACAAGTTAATCTGAAATCTGTTAGTCTGGGGACACAAGGTTAGGAGGGAAATTACTTGTGTCATCTGTTGTTTGGGACCCATATTAGTCAGTAACCCTTTCTGGTATCAAAACTTTGACCCAACAGTAGGTAGGGTCCGGGCATGCTTACTGAACTAATTATAAGCAGTTCATTCTGATAATGGCGAGGGGTGTTGATGGTGTGTTCCAACCGGGTCATGTGCGTGCATGGATCCCGGTCTTCCTCTGAGGATGTAAGACGCCGTGACATCTGTAAATAGGTCTGTGTCATTTAAAGGTTGCCACTTTGGGGAGTGATACACCCTTTTGTGGGGCTTGCACAGGGTATTTATGTATTAGGGAGCCGATCGCTTGGGGTAGGGTTTTAGGGTACACTTAGTTCTGTCTGTTTCTGTTGGTATCATCTGTTTCTGTTGGGTGGTAACACCTGTCTGTTTCTGCGTGGTACCGTCTGTTCGGGTGGTAAAGGCCCATTTACTAGTGTACACCTAATGCTACATTCTGTTTCCGTAGGGATTAATCTGTTTCTGTTTCTGTTTCTGTACCTTCTGTTCGGGTGGTAAAGGCCCATTATTAGCATTCTATTTCTGTCTGCTTCTGTTGGGGTGGTAAAGGCCCATTACTAGCATTCTCTTATGTGGAAATTATTCTGTTCCTGTTTTTGTTTCAGTTTAGACATTGGGTGACACCTAATCCTGTTATACTAGTATTAGTGCAGGGAGGTGAAAAGTAGTAGCTTACATCATTCTGTTCTTTTTCTGTTTAACCTAAGTATATCTGCTACTCCTGTTACTGTTATCTCGCATCTAGTTTTATTTTCATGTCATAATTATTATTATCTGTTCATATGCTGAAAATCACCAGACTTGCCAGACTTTAAGTCTGACCTTGCTTGTTTTCGCCCCTTTTTCTTCCGTTTCCCCCCCAAGGTTTGTAGGGTAGAAATCTAGGAGCTCGATTCAGATCTTCTCTGCTTGAAGTATCGTCTGGCTTTGGCATGGCAGTTTATGTTAGGGATTATGATTTTAAAAACTATGCATTCTGAAGGCTTTTGTACAATACTGATATTTTGTACTTGAATTCTGATATTGTGATTTGAAAGGATGTAACCAAACTTACTTCGGTTTCTATTGTAATAAAGCTATAAATTTTTCAAGTACTGTTTTATCTATCTTGTAAGTTTTTTTTCTGTCTACTAAAACGCTCCATCAAAGTTAAGGCATTACCTTTGTGAGTGTCCTTAACGGAGGTGGGGTGTTACACTTGGTATCAGAGCTGAAGGTTACGAGATTGGGTAAAGTTTATGAAAACTATTTTCAAAAAGGTTTTGAAAGGAAATATTTTCAAAAAAATAAAGCTTATTTTGAAAAACATAATCCCCGAAAGCCATATATCTATCTTTTCAGTTCCCCGTTTTGAATCCTTTTTCTTTTGTTTCAGCATGTCTGGGAATCTTAACCTTCCAGAGGGTGTGCCAATACCTGGCTGGTTCAGGAGGTACTTAGAGGCTAGGGCCAACGGTACATGCCCACCAGATATTCCTCCCCCAGTGGCAGCGGTACCGCCACCTCCTCCTCCTCCTCATGGAAATGCTTTCGCAAAGACGTGTAGAGACTTCAAGGCTATGGATGGAAAATACTTCCGTGGAACTGAATCCTACGTGGCAGTAAGGAACTGGCTGAAGGAGACTGAAGATTTGTTCGTCATTTTCGAGGTAGACGATAGGGAGAAGGTACAATTGGCGGTATGGTTACTCAAGGACGAAGCTTTCTATTGGTGAGAAGTCACTAACGCCGAGAGGCCAGTTGAAACATAGATGGATTTCAGAACAAGGTTTGAGACGAAATTCCTCTCGCAAGCTGAACGAAGTCTACAACTGGAAAAGTTCTTATCTCTTAAGCAAGGAAGTATGACGGTCAAGGAATACGTCAACCAGTTTAACCAACTGGCTAGGTTCGGACTGGATTTAGTCAACACTCAGCATAAAAAAGGCTCTCCGCTTTGTCAAAGGATTGAACAAGCCACTGCACAGTCTAGCCATGACCCATGTACCCATGGGAGCAACTTACGAGAGATTGGTGGACATGGCACTACTGCACGAGGAAGACAAGGGCAAGGAAGAGGCAAAGAAGGAAGAACCACAGAACAAGAAAGCCTAGCCCAAAAAGGAAACACAAAAGAAGATTGAGAAGTCTGAAGATAAGAAGAAGAAAAAGTGCTTTACCTGTGGAAGCTCGACTCATCTGAACAAGGATTGCAGAAAAAGGAAGGGCACTTGCTTCAACTATGGTGAGATGGGACACTTCACTAGGGACTGCCCGAAAAAAGAGGACAAGGGCAGAGGGCAGGACCAACTTCTTGAGGGCAGGCGAACACTCTCGAGGCTAGTGGATAGGATGGAATTAGGAAAACTTTCTGTGGGAGGTTTAATTTCTTTATCTAATTGTTGAGTTGAAACTCTTTCTGATTCTGGCATTTTAATTCTGTAACCGATACTCTGCACTTTAATACTAGTATTGTTTCTGATTCCACTGTAGGCTCAAACCCATAAGGGTTATGACTCATCTGCTTGTGATAGATTGGGGTTTGAGAGATATCTGTGTTAGGCGTCAAGTAGGACGCATACATTCTGGGTTTTATCATGCTTAATTTCCTAAGAATCACTAGGTGATCTGATCTGTACCAGTAGTCTGTAAGTATCTGAATATTTCTGATAAGATTAAGATTTCCAGTTTTGACATTGTTTAAAGAGGGTAATCCTCTGGGTGTCAATCTGATGTTGATTTCGGTCTTCGGGGTCGATACTTAGGGGAATTATTTTCTCAACCAAGGTCTAATGGGAACCAAGTTTTTATTTTATCTGTGCTCGCTTCCATCATTCGACTATATCCTATCGATCGAATCTTCGAACTTTAGGTAGAAACCAATGGGTGTAAACATGTGTTTGAGACATGTTATGTTTGATGGTTGCAATAGGATGCAAGTGGTTGCTAGTGGTTGCTCGTGGATGCATACACACACACTAGGCACTAGATCGGCTCGAAAACACTCTCATACTGCATATGGATGTGTGAGCATTTTCAATTTCTGTGGATGCAAAATGATTGACTCATCACATGGATGTTGCATATGAATGAATGGTTGTCACTCATATAAGAATGATATGTATCAAATAGGAAAATTGCATACATGTTGGACTCATGGCACTGGCATAATTCGCATTAAGAAGGTCAACTGAATCAGTGGACCGCCTGATCTTTGCATTAGATAAGGAACATATACACACGCTTTTGCATATGTTTATACAACATTATAAGTTTTCTAAGGACAATGGATGCGTGTGGATGATGGTTGAGTAGATGGATGACTGGATGGTAGGACACATTCTTCTTAACTTGAAGATTTCGGGGACGAAATCCTTTAAGGGGGAGAATGTAACACCCCGTATTTTCTATGATTGTATAAGTAATAAATCATAGAATAATTAATTTTTAAAATAAGAATCAAGGGAAACGGGTTGCGCCATTGTGTTCGTCTCAAAATTCTTCTTCGAAATGAGTCTGAGTTTCCGAGAAACGGAGTCCGTATGAGGGAGATATGGCCCTCCGAAGTTTCAGAGAATTTCAGAATCGAAAACAGCTCAAAAATTCGAATTCAAAAACCCAGAACAGGCTGGACGGGAAAATTCCCGCCTATGGACCAGGTCGACCTGGGGGTCGACCATAGTGTCGACCTCCCAGGGGTCAGGTCGACCATAGTGTCGACCTGGGGGTCGACCTGGCCAGACCAGGTCGACCATAGTGTCGACCTGCTCCCGAAACCAAGTTTTTGAACCTAGTTCATTCTGATGTATCCGGTCTTGTTTTCTGTCTATATTCGTCCGCCTAATCCTATATAAACAGCCCCCTCGCCTCATTTTCTCTACACAATTTCATTCTGTCTATACTCTGTCTCTGTTTTGAAAAAAAATGGCGTCGCTACTCTGCTGGGATCAAAACTTGGACTGATGCATCTTCTTCCAACCTGAATAGAATTAAAAGCTAAATCAAATCTCATATCAAAGTTTAGAGCTACAACAACAATTAAAGAGGAATTCAGCATTTTTGCATCAACAACAGTTTATTATCCTTTCTTAAAACCACGAAAGGCAAGTACTGTTATTTTCCAATATAAACTTTAGTTATAATTGTGACATGATGGTAATTCTGAATTTGAGGTTGTGTACGTTCTGTTCTGATCTATTTTATTCTGTATCTCTTTCTTCTTTCTGTTCTATAGCCAGGCTACCACGAGCCTGCGCCACATCTCATAAGAGATTAATGCACAAACGCTAAACTTTGGGACAAATAATGAATGATGGCATAATTGGACATGGCTAATATGTGACTGTGTTGTAAACTAGATTTAGATCTATGCATATTCTGTGAATTGGAAGAAGAGGAACCATTGTATGTTAACATGTGACTTGAGACATTGGACATAACGCATATTTTGAATTAAGATCTGTTATAATTTAAAGTTCTAGGTTGTTGGGCATATTGTCTATGTAACGATTCATGACTTGAGATAAAAAGAGAATATGACTTAGGTGTGAAGATCTATATTAAGATTTGATAACTATTAAATGTGAATAACACCTAAGTGGAATTTTTTTGAATATATGACATGCATTGAAATCTATGGCTATGTTTGGTATAATTTATATGTGAATCTTTTGTACTAGGCAAGTTTAACTAAATTCGGGACATGTGTTATATGGTAAATTATGACCATAATCTATGCCATGTAAATTCAATGCAAATGTGGGGTATATGATCATATTGTGAATCATGACAACGATTCAGGCATGCAAACTTAGGCCAAATTTACAATTAGGCAAGATATTTCTATGAAACTTTAAGGAATGATTAAATCTGTTATATTGCCTAATCTGCTAGTTCTGTTGTATTGCCTAATCTCTAATTAGGTTAAATTGCCTTATCTGCTAAATCTGCTAAATCGCCTAATCTGCAAGATCTGTTATCTGTTTAATCTGTTGAATGGCGTAATCTGTTGGAACTAAAATGCTGAAATTTGAAGTATGTAAATCTGTAGGCTCGATTTAAAATTGAGCAAAACTTGTTAATAGAATCTCGAATAATCTGCTGTAACTTGTACAGAAGTTAATTTGTTAAATTAGCATGATTAGTCTGATATTAGCATAGTCTGTGAATGAATGCATTGGTTAAATATGAAACATGGCTAACTCGAGGTTAGAATGAGTTTGCGACGTAATCCTGCCCGGAACCGCCCGGCACATCCAGTGGCCGCAAACAATAGGTTCTAATGTGAGAAGTTAGTCATAACGTGCTTGAAACCCGAGGTTAGACTCAATTTGCGGCAGAAATCTGCCCGGAACCAACCGGCCTAACCAGTGGCCGCAAACTGTCAGTCTAATGTGAGAGGTCTGCGCATTAATTTTTAATTAATACAAATCTAAGATAAATATGATGTCTAAAACGAGTTGGGTGGATAGGGTTGAACCAATTGGACTAATGAATTTAACAAACCCGTTTCGTGAATCTGTAGGCCCAATTACAAAGTTAGACAAATCTGTAAATCTGTTAAATCCGTATATCTGATCCGTTAGTCTAAAAACTTGTCTGATCTGTGAACTAGTTGATCTGAACTCTGTTTGTCTGAACTTGTAAACAAGTTAATCTGAAATCTGTTAGTCTGGGGACACAAGGTTAGGAGGGAAATTACTTGTGTCATCTGTTGTTTGGGACCCATATTAGTCAGTAACCCTTTCTGGTATCAAAACTTTGACCCAACAGTAGGTAGGGTCCGGAGCACGCTTACTGAACTAATTATAAGCGGTTCATTCTGATAATGGCGAGGGGTGTTGATGGTGCGTTCCAACCGGGTCATGTGCGTGCATGGATCCCGGTCTGCCTCTGAGGATGTAAGACGCCGTGACATCTGTAAATAGGTCTCTGTCATTTAAAGGTTGCCACTTTGGGGAGTGATACACCCTTTTGTGGGGCTGGCACAGGGTATTTATGTATTAGGGAGCCGGTCTCTTGGGGTAGGGTTTTAGGGTACACTTAGTTCTGTCTGTCTCTGTTGGTACCGTCTGTTTTTATTGGGTGGTAACACCTGTCTGTTTCTGCGTGGTACCGTCTGTTCGGGTGGTAAAGGCCCATTTTCTAGTGTACACCTAATGCTACATTCTGTTTCCGTAGGGATTAATCTGTTTTTGTTTCTGTACCTTCTGTTCGGGTGGTAAAGGCCCATTATTAGCAATCTATTTCTGTCTGTTTCTGTTGGGGTGGTAAAGGCCCATTACTAGCATTCTCTTCTGTGGAAATTATTCTGTTCCTGTTTCTGCTTCAGTTTAGACATTGGGGTGATACCTAATCCTGTTATACTAGTATTAGTGCAGAGAGGTGAAAAGTAGTAGCTTACATCATTCTGTTCTTTTTCTTTTTAACCTAAGTATGTCTGCTACTCCTGTTACTGTTAACTCGCATCTAGTTTTATTTTCATGTCATAATTATTATTATCTGTTCATATGATGAAAATCACTGGACTTGCCAGACTTTAAGTCTGACCTTGCTTGTTTTCGCCCCTTTTTCTTCCGTTTCCCCCCCAAGGTTTGTAGGGTGGAAATCTAGGAGCTTGATTCGGATCTTCTCTGCTTGAAGTATCGTCTGGCTTTGGCATGGCAGTTTATGTTGGGGATTATGCTTTTAAAAACTATGCATTCTGAAGGCTTTTGTACAAGACTGATATTTTGTACTTGAATTCTGATATTGTGATTTGAAAGGATGTAACCAAACTTACTTCGGTTTCTGTTGTAATAAAGCTATAAATTTTTAAAGTACTTATTTATCTGCCTTGTAAGTTTCTGTTCTGTCTACTAAAACGCTCCATCAAAGTTAAGGCATTCCCTTTGTGAGTGTCCTTAATGGAGGTGGGGTGTTACGTGACCGGACTTCCACCACACCAAGAGATTGAGTTTCGTATTGGTTTAGTGAAAGATGCCAGACCTATAGTGATGCCACTACGTCATATGGAGCCAAGGGAGCAGTGAGAGCTTAGGGTGCAAGTAAGTGATCTTATGAAGATGGGATTTACCCGGAGAAGCATCTCCGAGTGGGGAGCACCAGTTATATTTTCCATTAAGGCCGATGGGTCCCTTCGCTTATGTGTGGACTCGAGTTAAAAATGGAGTTAAGGGTAGTTCTTCTGATGGAGTGCCAAGGAGTCATCGATAGTTTGGAGTGTTCTAGGCGGACTCGAAGCAGGGGTATCTAGGGACGCCCACTTACCTTGGATCCATTGGACGTGATCTAGTTATCCTTAGAGGATAAACGTGCGTTGGACATGCGGTAGTCCGTTTGGAGCCGGGGCTTCCATTAGCCCTTGATACTTGTTAGATCAGTCACTCGGGTATCGATGTATTCATGGTTTTAGCGGATGATAGACATGACTTATTCTATGAATGCTATGGATTGTTTAGGACCTTACGTTGATGTTCTCTTTGGTTCAAAAATGGTAATAACTTCGAAGTGAGATTCTTGGGCTATGTTGTTTCAGAGAATGGTATAGCCGTGGACCCTGTAAAGGTGGCTACGGTTCAAGATTAGTCTACGCCTAAGAATGCAACAGACGTATGAAGTTTCTTGGGATTAGCTGAATATTATCGTAAGTTTATCCAAGACTTCTCCAAGATAGCGGAACCATTGACTCAGTTGACCAAGAAAAATCAAGCTTTTGTTTGGGACGAAAAGTGAGAGAATGTATTCAAGAGTCTAAAGGAAAAGTTGACATGTGCACCAATGTTAGTCATTCCTAAAGGGAATGATGAGATGACGGTATACACAGATGCCTGTGGTACCAGACTAGGTGCTGAATTGATGCAAGGAGGTAGGGTTGTTGCTTATGCTGGTCGGCAACTGAAACCGCATGAGAAAAGGTATCCTACCCATGATTTGGAATTGGAAGCGATCGTCTTCGCATTGAAGATGTGGAGACATTATCTCTTGGGAGAAAGATTCGAGTTGTTTACCGATCATAAATCGCTAAAGTATCTTTTCTCTCAGAAGGATATAAATTTCCGACAGCAAAGATGGTTAGAATTCTTGGCTTCCTACGATTTCGATATCGCATATACACCAGGAAAGGGCAATGCGGTAGCTGATGCATTGAGTAGGAGACATGCCAATTTAGGGGCTATGTTTCTTGAATGGAAGCAACTGGAGTACATTGCTGGGTATGATATCAGACCAAAGTGCGAATTGGATCCAGAAATGTTAGCAAGTTTGACGATCAGACCCACTTTGATTGAGCGGATTGGTTCCGGTCAGAGAGACGATCCTAACCTATTGGAAATCATCTCCAAGTTAGAGATGGGAATCGACAAAGAGATGAACAAGTATGGGCTTGATCGAGATAGATGGCTTAGAAAGAATGGAAGACTAGTTGTGTCCAATGTCAATGGATTGAGAGATGAAGTGCTTAGAGAATGTCATCACTCAAAACTGACTACACACCCCGGTGGTAACAAGATGTATCGAGACATGAAGCAGACCTACTACTGGGAAGGGATGAAAAGAGACGTTGGGAAGTTTATATCCAAATGCATGAATTGCCAGCTAGTTAAAGCTGAGAAAAAGAAGCCTAGTGGTTTGTTGCAACCATTAGAAGTTCCAGAATGGAAATGGGAACAAGTCTCAATGGATTTCCTTGATGGGTTACCAAGGACTAGATCGGACTATGATAACATTTGGGTGATTGTGGACCGATTGACCAAGAGTGTAAGATTTATACCTGTCAAGTCGAATAGAACAGCAGCTAAGTTAGCAGAGCTATATATGAAGCGGGTAGTGAGATTTCATGGAATACCCAAAGGCATTGTGAGTGACCGAGATCCGTTGTTCACTAGTGGGTTATGGAAGATCTTACAAGAGGCGTTAGGATCTGAATTACATCTCAATACCGCGTATCGTCCTCAAACCAACGGTCAGACAGAGAGGGTGAATCGTATATTGGAGGATCTCTTGAGTGCTTGTATATTGGATTTTGGTGGATCATGGGATGACCATTTGCATCTAGTAGAGTTTGCATATAATAATAGTTATTAATTCAGTATTGGTATGGCTCCATTTGAAGCTTTGTACGGAAGACCATGCAACTCACCGTCATGTTGGTTAGAAACTGGTGAGAAGTTTGTGCTTGGACCAGACGTGATAAGAGAAACTTCAGATAAGATAAAGGTTATCCAACAGCAAACGAAGGCTGCCCAAGATAGGCAGAAGAGTTATGCTGATAAGAGGAAAAGAGATTTAAAGTTCTCCATTGGTGACTTGGTGTTTGTCAAGATTTCTCCGTTAAAGAGCGTGATACGATTTGGCAGGAGAGGCAAGTTAACACCAAGATTTGTTGGTCCATTCCCAATCCTCGAGCAAGTTGGGAATTTGACATATAAAGTTGAATTACCAGAGAAAATGACAGGAGTTCATAATGTATTTCATGTTTCCCAGTTAAGGAAATTCGTGCATGACCCCGATATGGCTATTTCACCTGATCAGTTGGATGATATCGAAGTAGAACCCGAGGCGGTTGGGAATCGCAAGCCGATTCGTATTGTCGAACACGATACGAAGAAACTTCGAAGGAAAGCGTTGAATCTAGTCAAGGTTCAATGGGACGAGAATGAGAATGACTGTACTTAGGAGATAGAGGAGAGCATTAAGAGGAAGTATCCAGAACTCTTTGCCTGGTAAGGTTTTTATATCGGTACAGTACTCCCTTGTTAGTAAACCGCATGCTAGGATAGGCTTGTTGTGTTGTTTTATATGCTTTATTGTTTTGTTAATGATTGGTAGGCATGCGGGATCCTTTGTATGTTTTGGGTTAAGGAATTTCGGGGACGAAATTTCTGAAGGGATGGGGGGGGGGGGGGGGGGAGAATGTAACAACCCGCATTCTACGCATCGGAGGATCGTAGAATATTTATTTCTTTCTCATGCGAAGTCGTATTGTCATGTAACTTTGGGAGACGACTATTGGGGTCATTTCCCATGTTAATGATTTTTGCCGATTTTTAAATGACCGTTTTGTCCCTAGCTGATCTTGTTTTGGCCATAACTTTTGATTATAAAGGAGTTTTGACCTGAAACCACTTTCATTAGATCCGGATGATGGTTTACCTTTCCGTAGAGTGGTCATATGTGAAAAACGGACTTACCGTTTGGGAGATATGGCTGAAACAAGGTTTAAGAGGTGAAAAATAGCTTAACCGGGCTTAATTGGGTAGTTAACAACTAGGCCCATTGGGAAATTTCGGGATTAGGGGTATATAGGGGCTGATAAGGGTTAGAAAACATTTCTTTAGACACTTTTTCATTCATCACTTTCATTCTTGGACCCTAGTAATGGCCTCCAACATCTAGAATCACCTCTAATCACTTTCTAATCAAGCATTAGCCTAGTCTTCATCAAATCAAAGGGAAATAACACCAAATCAAGGTCGGAACTGCTGTATAGCCTTGGGGACAGCGCCAAACAGAAGATAATTTAAGATTTGGTATTTTGTTTGTGGCTAAGGTGAGTGATTTGCATAGTTCCTCACTAATTATGGTTAATTAGTGTTAATTAGCGAATTTAAACGCGATTAAATTCTGGAAAAATATTCATAAATTTCGAAATATTGTTTTAGGCCTCTATTAGAAAATTTGGTTAGTTTGGTTAAGTTTTGCTAATCATATCATTAGTTTTGCTTAAACATACTTAAGGGAAAATATGGGATTTTGGCTATGTTTGATTCGTTTTAACCTATCAAATTATTGTTTTAGTGTTTATGGTTAGTCCTCTATGTTGCTATGACTGTTTGGAATGATTTGTGATTGTTTAGAAAAGTTAGATTGGTCGAAAACGTCATCGAATGACGTAAATAGGGCACTGGACAAAGTGCAGGAAATGTGCAGAGATTGAATCAGATCGGATCCCTCGAACCCCGAACCGACCCGCTCGTGGATGGTGGCACCGCACCGACCCGCTCACCTGGAGAGCTATACGATCCGAACTACTTCAGGTTGAGTACCACGAACCGTTTGGGAAAGTAAGTTACTAACCGTTGCTTCATCCGATCCGAACCCAATGGAGTTGGCACCACGACCCGATCCGGAGTGCTTGGGAAGGAGGACTGAACCAGAGGAGCTCTCCACGAACTGAACCGCCAGGAGATATGGACCCCGACCCGAACCGCTGTAAGAAGGACACCACGATCCGAACCGATCTGGAGAAGGTGCTATGAACCGATGGGAACCCGAGCCTAGGTGATGATCACGAACTGAATGAAGACCAATTCAGAGATGATGACCAAAACCCGAGATGCAAAGGTAGTCCAAGTAGGAAGTTTGTACTCAGGATCCAGTTGAGAACCGACGAGTTAACTTCATGAGTTGGGCTTTGCTGCGTGACGTGTGCTAAGGGGTTATCGATGTCTATAACTTTGGATCACTATGGAGTATGGGGTATGTGGACGGATTCAGCGCTACAGTGGCCTAGGTAGGACTATTGGCTATGTACCAATGATGTGGGGTCATTTGTAAGGTTTTAGTCATGACTCCATGGGGCAAGCTTGGTGGTAGCAATAGTTATACAAGTCGGACTCTGTCACTACCTCGATGGGTCTAGTGATCAAAGTGGTGGATATCGTATGCTTTACGCACTGAGTGAGAGATGAGAGGATGATTGCTATGCTTGATTGTTGCCATCACTATGTCATGCACACCCCCACCCCCGTATTCTTCACACTATATGTTAGTGGCACCTTAGAGTATTGTACAATATGTAGTGCTAACTCTTTGGTTGCAGTCTAGGTTCAGGTATGGTTTAGTATACCTGGTATTATTCTGTTTTGCTGCTTATCGCTCATACCAGAGTTTTATGTCTCTTCTTATTACTCTGGGTGCTCTTAAACGGGCAGACTGGAGACAGGTTAGCTGGTTATGCACGAGTAGCTGATCCGGAGATGAGTAGGAGGCTCCTACGTATTATCTACATATATTCTCCCTGTGTTGTTGATGGTCACTGCTTTGGGCATTAGTAGTGTACCTCTCCTTTCTTTTGCTGTAGAGACAGTATTTTGAAGTTGTAATAATGGTTATGGATCATAAGCTGTATTTTGGAATTTCCGCTGCTATGATGATTATGGTTTAATTTTCAGCTTATGCACTGTCTCGCCTGTTTTATGTCAAGTATGTTATTATTATATTTTATTCCATGCGCTATGAGACATTCTACAGGTTCCTTTTCAGTTCAAATTCCTTACCTTTCCTTTCTTTGGCGACTGTCCCGTGCTGGTTGGACATCGGCACAGCGCACTTTCATTGGAAATGTCGGCTGGTGCGGGGCGGGCCGTCACATTCCTCCACCCTGTTTTTCCTGCGTCCACAGACGTTAGACAACATAAATAATACCAATCCTTCTTTAAGGCATGATATCACGGTATAGAAGGTCATCCACTATATATATTGTGGGGCGCATAGGGTCTCATACGCTAATAGTACCGTGGGAAAAATCCAACTACCAAGCCTATACATATACATATACATATACACACACACACACACATATATATATATATATATATATATTTGAAACTGGGTTAAAAATTTATTAGGCATATCGGCCCAAATTGGAGATTACATGTTAGTGGCCCATTAAGCCCACGTATCAAAAACAAAGCATTAAACAATGGTAACCAGTTACATAAAACATCAGACAGTTAGAACTAGAACATTCCCAAAATAAGTCTTTACGTCTTCTTCTTATTGTGTCTTCCTCTTTCTTCTGTTCGCCTCAAAGTCAACGGGGATCAAACACTTTACTGGTCCCTGGAAATTGAGCCGTTGCTTCCCTCAGATCCATGTCTAACGATTCATCGATTGAAGATTCCCAGCTATCGGCATTTCCTCTTCCTTTGATTCTTCTTTTTATTAAACTGATATCTATAAGAGCAATTCGACTAACCATCTTTGCTGAATTCGATTTTGCTTTGAAAATTAGTGAATTTCTTTCTCTCCAAATCGCGGCAACAACATTTGTCAAGGAAATTTTATCCAGTTTGGCTACCATACGATCGTGATACAGGTTCCTGGCCAGGTAAGATGAAATAACTTGTAAATCATAGATTTGGTTTGATGGGTCTGTCGCAACTTTACAATTTCTTGCAATTGTTTTAGAGTATTCGCATGTAAAAAATAGATGCTTATGAGTTTCTTCCAAACAGCCAAAAAATAACATATAAAATCATATACTAAATAAAAATTCATTTATAATAAATTATAATTGAATCCAAAGGGTGAGTTTACTCACCGTAATTTTTATTTGCAATCCGATGCAATTTTAACTCAAATCAAATGATATTAGATTTAAATTAAAATTCTGTAGCTGATTCCAATTGACACCAAAAACTTCAAAATGAATCCCATCGTGAAGATTAATTTCATACGAGCTCAGCAAAACTGGCAACGTTCAAATCTGAATTGATATGATAGTGATGTAATTACTACAAGTTTAGACGCTATATACTTATATAATTATTTAACGTAATTAACTAAATTAATTATTTGATTTTACCTTAACCCATGCATATCTCCTTTCTTCCCCTTCTCTAATCCCTAAAATCCGATCACCCAATCTCAACTTCGAACACCCTCATTGACCCCATCACAACAAAGAGCAACAAATGGCATACACGCCAGTACCACCACTCACCTCTTGCATCACTTCCACTTGCAGACCTTCATCACTGCATTTCTATGCCTTTGCGAACTATCATCAATCGATAAACCTTCTTAGACATACCAACAAAACAACCTTCTTGCCACTACATATCAACTTCGCGAGTTGCACATATCCATTACCAATTGTCATGACATGATACTTATAACACCCCACGTCCATTAATGTCACTCACAAAGGGAATGCATTAACTTCCATGGAGGTTTTAAGTGAATATAGAACAGAAAAATTACAACAAGACAGATAATAAGTAGTACTTGGAAATCTAAAACTTTATTTCATTGCAGCGGAAATTAAACATGTTTGTTACATCATAAAACCATAAATCAGAGTCAAGTACAATATCCATCTTGATAAAACAAAATACATAACCCCATTACATAAATAGCCATTAAAGAAGATAACAAGCTGGACTTTACTTCAGCGGTCCAAGCTTTCCAAAAGAGAGATAAAGCAATCCAATCAAACTCCGCTAGAGCTGGGCCCACCCTGAAGACCTGGAAGGGGGGTGGGGGGGAGATAGAAATGGAGGGGGTCAGACATAAAGTCCGGCGAGTATGATAATTCTAGTAATACTATTATCAAAATAACTAGACTAAGGCATAAGCTGGAAAACAAGGAAATGTCTATGAACTATTGGGTATGGAAGAGCAGATAAAGATAACGGTAAAGGCACACCTAACTACTAACGAATAATTACTACACTGCACCACACCAGTCACCCTAAAGGTTGATCCCACACACCGAACTTAGAAATTATATAAATAGCTTTGTGTACCCCTAGCTGACTACATAGGTGCAGCTTGCCCCTATCTCCGCTAGGTGTACCCCACTACCTACTTTCGATCGGCTCCCTACTCGTAGATACCCGTGCTGGTCCCATAGTGGGGTGTATCACTCCCCTAAAGTGGCAACCCGATACAACTTGAGGATGCACGACTTATACCTACATGATGCAACAACGTCTTACCTACCAGCCCGGGTCCACACACGCATATGAAACCCGTTGGACTTGCGTTGCCACCGCTAACCCGTTTGGCCTCTTATAGTCAAGCCCACTATGCGTGTCCCGTCCTCGACTTGGGTCGAGCCCACAAAGATACGTTTGGGTTACTGGTTGAAATGGGCCTCCAATTACTTACCACAAGCTATCCACCTAAGCTTGTCCCCACTAGTATATCCCACTTAACCATCTTCTTATTCATGTTCATTTACATGTGTGTTTGGTTAAGTCTTACTAATCGTATTTCAAATGCCACTAAAGGCACCCACTAGATTCCTCATGCCACCCAAGGCACCTACTTAACCCCCATGTCCCACTTCACATGTTTATCTGGTTAAGTATTTCTTAATTCATTCAGGCCATAACCTCACAAAGACCTCTCACATTAGACTGGCATTTATGGCAGCTGGATTCGCTGGGCGGGTCCGGACAGTCTTACACCATAAAAGAGTCTAACCTCGTGTCTTTACAACTGTTATGCTTTAATTTGGGCCTAGGACCTCCCATATTGGGCTGACATTTGTGACTATTGGATTCGCCGGGCGGGTCCGGGCAGTTTTACGTCACTAACGAGTCCAACCTCGTGTCCTAAGCATTTATTATCACTTATAATCTTTTACCCCAGTTTTAAATATATCCCTATTCAAATTATTAATTAATTCCAATTTTAACGATGTCCACAATTGAATCAATTAAGACCATCCATTTATGGCATGCAAAATCATATCAATTGCACCCCAATTTCTTAATATTAAATCCTTAATATTACCCCTACCCCACGTTATACGTTCGCTTATTCAACGCAAAATATACGTTAGACTCGAATAGTCTAACTTATAGCACAAAGATAAATTATCACAACATATAGACAAATAAAATAGATCTAATCATAATAGGGGTGAAACTTGCATAAAACTACACATGTCATGGATCTAAAGGTGTCAACTTATTTGGTTAAATGTCACAACTTACATAATATGATCATAACCCAAATTCATGTATAAACTTGCATATGTGGTTTATGAAACATAATGATGGTGTGAACTAGCATCTAACACATATAACTCACACATGTCATAGCATAATTCTAGATCTAAATAGACGTCATAATTCTAGATCTAAATAGATGTCATACAATATGTGAGATTATACATACTAATAAATCTAAACTTGCATAGGTACATGTGATTTATCATGTGAATCATCATAGCCCAAATATATATAATCAACATCATGATTCATAAGCTAACTACAACATAATAACATCATGGCTTTGTAACATCGCAACTTAGCATAGAAACTTGCAACATATATAATATCATCATAGCATGATTTACAACATATAGGATATCATCATCACATAACATAGGATTTACAACATACATGATAGCATAAGGTTTACAACAACATATATGACAATTCACATCATTTTCTTATGATCCATATCACATCTTAATCTAATTAGTTTGCTAGTAATCTTATCAAGATCATCATACTCATAATTAGAAAAGAAAGAGAGTCTTGATTTGCTTTAGAGTTGAGTAGAATTAGAGTTTTGATTATCTTTCTTCCTTCTTAGTTGGCGGCTACACTGAGTTCCATGGCGATGGCATGACGGCGGCTATTCTATTTTTCATGTGATTTTAGAGTGAGAGACTACCTAGGTATATATAGAGTTTAGGATTTATTTAGACCGTCAGATCAACTCAGAACTAACCTGAACCGTTAAATTAGCCAACTCAGCCCTAAAGACACATCAGCAGCTCAAGATTGGGCTCTGCCAAAACCTGGCCGACTTGACAAGGTCGATGCCCAAGTCGACTGCGCAGTCGACCTGGTCCTGGGGGTGTCGACTGCTCAGTCGATTCCCCAGTCGACCTGGGGTGCTGGGCGGGAAATTTCCCGCCTGGCCTGTTTGACTTCGAATTTTGAATTTTGAATTTTCTGAAACTTCCGATGGCCATATCTCCTTCATACGAAGTCCAAATCACGCAAACTCGGACTCTATTTCAACCAGAATTCCGAGACGAACACAATGGCACAACCCGTTTCCCACAATTCTCACGTCTGAGATGAGTTATTCTTTAATTTGTGAATATTAATATTAACAGAATTACGGGGTGTTACATTCTCCCCTCCTTAAAGGATTTCGACCCCGAAATCTTCAAGTCAAGAAGAATGTATATCCTAACATCCAATCGTCCATCTACTCAACCATCAAACACAGGCATCCATTGTCCTTATAGACTTCTAATGCTTTCATGTTTAAATGCACAGTGTGTGTATATGTCCATATCTAATGCAAAATCAGGCGGTCCACTGATTCAGTTGACCTCCTTAATGCAAATCATGATAGTGCCATGCGTCCATTATGTATGCAAAAGTTCCTTAATGCTACATATTATCTCTATATGCGTGCACAATCATCATCTGAATGCAGCATCCATATGATAAAAAAAATCCTCATACATCCATTCTACTAAATACATCCATATATATGCAATATGAAGTGACTGAGCCGATCTTGTGCCTAATAGTGTGTGTATATGCGTCCACGAGCAACCACTAGTAAACACTTGCATCCACTTTGCATCCACATATATAACATGTCTCAGACACATGTTTCAACCATAGGATTATCCTAACTAAATGTCAAAGATACTAGCGAGAGGACATACTAAAGATAAGATAAGTACAAGCTAAGCGATAAAGGAGAAATTAAAGACATGCCCTCAAAAAGAAAAGGGTAAAATGAACGCATCTTCTCTTCTGTCTCCCAAGCAGCGTTGCTCTCATCATCTCCCCATTGAACTTTGACTAGTCTGACCTCTCGATTCCTCAACTTCTTGATCTCCGACCCAAGAATGCGCGTAGGAGCTTGTCGAATTGTCGCATCACACTCTATCTCCACCTCTCTAAGCAAGCTCGGCTCTACCACTTCCGCGGTCTCGTGCAAGCACTTCCTCAAATGTGACACATGGAATACGTCGTGTACACCACTAAGTCTCTCAGGCAACTCCACTCTATACGCCATCTGTCCAATCTTCTCCTTAATAGAAAACGGCCCTACAAACCTTGGTGCTAATTTCCCAAAGGACCCAAAGCGAACAACATTCTGTAATGGAGACACTTTGATAAAGACCATGTCCCCAACATCAAACTCAAGATCTGTCCTCCTTTTGTCTGCATAAGATTTCTGCCTATCTTGCGCTGTCTTCATCCTCCTTCGAATCAAGTCAATCTTTTCTGAAGTCTCTCTAATCATATCGGGCCCAAGTAAGATCTTATCGGTAGATTCCCACCAACATGTAGGTGAACGACAAGGTCGTCCATAAAGAGCTTCGAAAGGTGCCATGCCAATGCTGGACTGAAAGCTATTATTATATGCGAACTCCACCAATGGAAGATGCTCTTCCCATGTACCCCCAAAGTCTAGGATACATAGCCTTAAAAGGTCCTCTAGAATATGATTCACCCTCTCAGTCTGGCCGTCAGTCTGAGGATGATACGCGGTGCTCAAACATAACTGAGTCCCTACCGCCTCTTGCAAGCTCTTCCAAAATTCGCTAGTAAAGATAGGATCATGGTCGCTTACTATGTTAGAAGGAACACCATGCAAACAAACTATCTCTCGAACGTATACAGAAGCAAACCACGAAGCAATCCTCTTACTCTTGACAGGAATGAAATGGGTGCTCTTAGTAAGTCTGTCTACTATAACCCAAATCCCCGTATTACCCTTCCTTGATCTTGGTAATCCATCCACAAAGTCCATCGAGACACTTTCCCACTTCCATAGTGGAACCTCCAATGGGTGAAGCAACCCACCAGGTTTCTTTTGCTCCGCTTTTACTTGTTGGCACACCAAGAATCTAGCAACATACTCGGCCACATCCCTCTTCATACCGGCCCAAAAGAAAACTCGCTTCATGTCTTTGTACATCTTGTCCCCGCCGGGATGAATGGTCATCTTCGAATGATGTGCTTCGTCAAGAATAGCCTTCCTCAAACCTTCGTCTCGAGGTACACAAAGTCTACTATCCCTACGTAACCAACCCTTATCATCTAGGGTATACCTACGGAGATGGCTTGATGACTCCCATCTTTTGAGCTTCTCCACTAACTCAACCAACTGTGGGTCGTCTCGCTGTGCCTCACCAATCCGTCCCAAAAGCGTAGGTCTGACCTCCAAGGATGCTAGCAAACCGGGTACAAAGTCAACGGAAGGTCTAAATCAAACATAGAGATGAATTCTAAGTTTCGCCGTTCAACAAACAATGGACTCAAGGACAGCCTTTTCCTACTTAAGGCGTCTGCCACCACGTTACCCTTGCCAGGGGTATATGCTATTTTGAAATCGTAGGACGCTAAGAATTCCATCCACCTTTGCTGTCTTAAATTCAAGTCCTTCCGAGAGAATAAGTATTTTAAAGATTTGTGGTCAGTGAATAATTCGAATTTCTCACCAAGAAGATAATGGCGCCAAGACTTAAGTGCGAAAAGAATTGCGACTAACTCTAGGTCATGTGTAGGGTAATTTTTCTCATGCACCCTTAACTGCCTTCCACCATAGGCTATTGCCCTTCCCTCTTGCATTAAGACTGCGCCTAGACCTGTCCCACAAGCATCGGTATAAACAGTAAATGGCTTACTCCCGTCTGGCAGCACTAAGACTGGAGCTGAGGTCAAAGCTCTCTTTAAACGTTGGAACGTATCATCACAATCTACGTCCCATGCGAAGACTAGGTTCTTCTTCGTCAGGCGTGTCAATGGAGCTGATATTTTTGCGAAGTCTTTGATAAACTTCCTATAGTAGCCAGCCAACCCCAAGAAACTTCTCACTTCGGTAGCATTTTTAGGGACCTTCCAATCTTGGATGGACACTACCTTCGCGGGATCCACAGCTATCCCTTCTTTGGAAACCACGTGCCCTAAGAACCGTACTTCCTTCCTCCAGAAGTGACACTTAGAAATTTTAGCTTTAAGATTATGTGCTCGAAGGGTCTCCAACACTTCCCTAAGATGTAGGGTATGCTCTTCTTCGTCCTTAGAAAAGATCAAGATGTCATCTACAAAGACCACCACGAATTTATTAAGGTACTCCCTAAACACCCTACTCATCAAATCAACAAAGTATGCAGGGGCGTTTGTCAAACTGAAGGGCATCACTAGCCATTCATAGAAACCGTCTGGAGTCCTAAAGGAAGTCATGTCAATGCTATCCTCAGCCACTCTCAACTGATGGAAACCAGTGGTTAAGTCCAACTGCGAAAACACTGAGGCGCTAACTAACTGATCGAAGAGATCGTCAGTCCTCGGCAGTGGATGTCTGTTTTTCTTAGTAAGTTTATTAAGTTCTCTATAATCCACACAAAGTCTAAGGGACCCATCCGCCTTCATGGCAAATACTACTGGAGTACCCCACTCCGATATACTTCGTCTTATGAACCCCTTCTCAAGCAACTCCTTCACTTGCTTATTGAGTTCCCTCCTTTCACGAGGAGCCATGTGGTGTACTGGCAAAGGTACTGGTTTTGCATTATCCACAAGATATATTCGAAAATCTATCTCCCGCTTCGGAGGCAAGCCCTTCACCTCCTCAAACACATCCGAGTATTCTTGGACTACTTTAATAGATCGTAGATTTTCCACCGACGCGTCAAGCGATTCTAGATAACTTAGCATAACGGAATTTATGGGATTACAAAAGATTTCGAGAGTGTTGCCAAGGCGAGTCATGAGCCTAACTACTCTCCTTTCACAATCAAGAACGGCCCCATTTCTGGATAACCAATCCATTCCTAAAATTAGCCCATAGCCCGTGAAGCCCAAAACATAAGCATCACATCTAAACCCAACGCCAAGTATAGAAATTTTCAAATCCAAACATATCATGGACAAATAAGCTGAGCCCCCAATTGGATTCGAAAAAACTAAGGGATCCTCTATTAAACTGGTGTTTAAGTGCAGTGATTCAACTAATGATGTAGAGATAAACGAATGCGATGCACCCGAATCGAATAAGGTACGGACAGGGTGATCAAACAGAAAAACTAAGCTTTCAACAGAAATGGTTCTACCTCGTTCTTGCAGCGGTGGGACCGCGAGAGCCTGAACTTGTCCCCTTGCCTGCCCTGGTGCCATAAGAGCCTGCACCTATCCTCCCGAGGTAGACCCTGCCCTCTGCCCCTTCTTTGGGCAGTCCTTCACTAGATGTCCCGCTTCACCACAGTGAAAACAGCCAGTCTTCTTTTGCTTTCTGCAATCCTTGCTGAGATGGCCTGGTGTCCCACAGTTAAAGCATCTTTTCTTTCCTTTGCCATTATTGTCTTTACCACCCTTCTTGTTTTGATGTTGTGGTTTCTTCTGATCCCATTTCTTCTCGGGTGCCTTATTAGCATTAGCGCCTTTCTCCTCGTGCATGAGTGCCATGTCTACAAGCTTCTCAAAGGTGGCCCCCATAGGGATGTGGGTCATAGCCAACCCCTGCAATGGCTCATTCAAGCCTTTAACGAACCTCAGAGCCTTCTTCTCCGGCGTGTTCACTAAGTCCAAGCCAAACCTTGTTAACTAATTAAATTTGTTGACATATTCTTTCACTGATGAGCTTCCTTGCTTTAATGTCAAGAACCTTTCCATATATAGATTCTCTTCTGCCCTTGAGAGAAACTTTGCCTCAAACCTACGTCTGAAATCCGCCCAAGAATCAACAGAACGCTCCCCATTAGTGACCTCCCACCAAAACGAGGCCTCTCCCTTCATTAACCAAGCTGCTAATTTGACTTTCCTCCCTTCTTCTACTTCAAAGATTTCTAGCAATTCTTCCACCTCCTTAAGCCAATCTCTAGTTTCCACAAACGTTTCTGACCCTTGAAAAGGTTTTCCACCCATAGCCTTAAATTCCTTGCATGTATTTGCAAAAGTATCAGCGTGAGGAGGGGAAGGAGGAGGAGGAGTGGGTGCATCAGGTGGTGGAGGAACATTGGCTGGACCTGCAGCGGCCCTAGACTCTAATAACCTCCTATACCATCCTGGTATCGTTACACCCTCCGAAAGGTTAAGATCTTCAGCCATGCTGAAACGAAAAAGGAAAGATTCAAAATGGAGAATTCGAAAGATAAAGATATATGGCTATTGGGGATTATGTTTTTCATAAAAACTTTCCTCTTTAAATTACTCATCAAGACATGTTTTTGAAAGCACTTCTTCCAAAAATACTTTAGAAAAATAGTTTTTCTAAAAAAATTATCTGTTCTGGTAACCTTAAGCTCTGATACCACGTGTAACACCCCACGTCCATTAATGTCACTCACAAAGGGAATGCATTAACTTCCATGGAGGCTTTAAGTGAATATAGAACAAAAAATTACAACAAGACAGATAATAAGTAGTACTTGGAAATCTAAAACTTTATTTCATTACAGCGGAAATTAAACATGTTTCTTACATCATAAAACCATAAATCAGAGTCAAGTACAATATCCATCTTGATAAAACAAAATACATAACCCCATTACATAAATAGCCATTAAAGAAGATAACAAGCTGGACTTTACTTCAGCGGTCCAAGCTTTCCAAAAGAGAGATAAAGCAATCCAATCAAACTCCGCTAGAGCTGGGACCACCCTGAGGACCTGGAGGGGGGAAGATAGAAATGGAGGGGTCAGACATAAAGTCTGGCGAGTATGATAATTCTAACAATACTATTATCAAAATAACTAGACTAAGGCATAAGCTGGAAAACAAGGAAATGTCTATGAACTATTGGGTATGGAAGAGCAGATAAAGATAACGTTAAAGGCACTCCTAACTACTAACGAATAATTACTACACTGCACCACACCAGTCACCCTAAAGGTTGATCCCACTCATCGAACTTAGAAATTATATAAATAGCTTTGTATACCCCCTAGCTGACTACATAGGTGCCGCTTGCCCCTATCTCCGCTAGGTGTACCCCACTACCCACTTTCGATCGGCTCCCTACTCGTAGATACCCGTGCTGGTCCCACAGTGGGGTGTATCACTCCCCTAAAGTGGCAACCCGATACAACTTGAGGATGCACGACTTATACCTACACGATGCAACAACGTCTTACCTACCAGCCCGGGTCCACACACGCATATGAAACCCGTTGGACTTGCGTTGCCACCGCTAACCCATTTGGCCTATTATAGTCAAGCCCAGTATGCGTGTCCCGTCCTCGACTTGGGTCGAGCCCACAAAGATACGTTTGGGTTACTGGTTGAAATGGGCCCCCAATTACTTACCACAAGCTATCCACCTAAGCTTGTCCCCACTAGTATATCCCACTTAACCCTCTTCTTAGTCATGTTCATTTACATGTGTGTTTGGTTAAGTCTTACTAATCGTATTTCAAATGCCGCTAAAGGCACCCACTAGATTCCTCATGCCACCCAAGGCACCTACTTAACCCCCATGTCCCACTTCACATGTTTATCTGGTTAAGTATTTCTTAATTCATTCAGGCCATAACCTCATAAAGACCTCTCACATTAGACTGGGATTTATGGCAGCTGGATTCGCCGGGCGGGTCCGGGCAGTCTTACACCATAATAGAGTCTAACCTCATGTCTTTACAACTGTTATGCTTTAATTTGGGCCTAGGACCTCTCACATTGGGCTGACATTTGTGACTACTGGATTCGCCAGGCGGGTCTGGGCAGTTTTACGTCACAAACGAGTCCAACCTCGTGTCCTAAGCATTGATTAACACTTATAATCTTTTACCCCAGTTTTAAATATATCCCTATTCAAATTATTAATTAATTCCAATTTTAACGATGTCCATAATTGACTCAATTATGGCCATCCATTTATGGCATGCAAAATCATATCAATTGCACCCCAATTTCTTAATATTAAATCCTTAATATTACCCCTACCCCACGTTATATGTTCTCTTATTCAACGCAAAATATACGTTAGACTCGAATAGTCTAACTCATAGCACAAAGATGAATTATCACAACATATAGACAAATAAAATAGATCTAATCATAATAGGGGTGAAACTTGCATAAAATTACACATGTCATGGATCTAAAGGTGTCAACTTGTTTGGTTAAATGTCACAACTTACATAATATGATCATAACTTAAGTTCATGTATAAACTTGCATATGTGGTTTATGCAACATAATGATGGTGTGAACTACCATCTAAATAGACGTCATAATTCTAGATCTAAATAGATGTCATACAATATGTGAGATTATACATACTAATAAATCTAAACTTGCATAGGTACATGTGATTTATCATGTGAATCATCATAGCCCAAATATATATAATCAACATCATGATTCATAAGCTAACTACAACATAATAACATCATGGCTTTGTAACATCGCAACTTAGCATAGAAACTTGCAACATATATAATATCATCATAGCATGATTTACAACATATAGGATATCATCATCACATAACATAGGATTTACAACATACATGATAGCATAAGGTTTACAACAACATATATGACAATTCACATCATTTTCTTATGATCCATATCACATCTTAATCTAATTAGTTTGCTAATAATCTTATTAAGATCATCATACTCACAATTAGAAAAGAAAGAGAGTCTTGATCTGCTTTAGAGTTGAGTAGAATTAGAGTTTTGATTAGCTTTCTTCCTTCTTAGTTGGCGGCGGCTACACTGAGTTCCATGGCGATGGCATGACATCGGCTATTCTATTTTTCATGTGATTTTAGAGTGAGAGACTACCTAGGTATATATAGAGTTTAGGATTTATTTAGACCGTCAGATCAACTCAGAACTAACCTGAACTGTTAAATTAGCCAACTCAGCCCTAAAGACACATCAGCAGCTCAAGATTGGGCTCTGCCAAAACCTGGCCGACTTGACCAGGGCGACACCCAAGTCGACTGCGCAGTCGACCTGGTTCTGGGGGTGTCGACTGCCCAGTCGACCTGGGGTGCTGGGCGGGAAATTTCCCGCCTGGCCTGTTTGACTTCGAATTTTGAATTTTGAATTTTCTGAAACTTCCGATGGCCATATCTCCTTCATACGAAGTCCAAATCACGCAAACTCGGACTCTATTTCAACCAGAATTCCGAGATGAACACAATGGCGCATCCCGTTTCCCACAATTCTCACGTCTGAGATTAGTTATTCTTTAATTTGTGAATATTAATATTAACAGAATTACAGGGTGTTACAATACTCCCTACCCCATCCACGCATCGTCAGAACTTCAAGCCAATCTTGTTGCAATCATCACATAATTTCTACAATTGACGCTCGTGTCTGAACTCCACTAATAACCTCTGCCTTTCTTCTTCCTTCCATCATCCCTTTGTGCCGACCTCAATAGCAAGCTCGACCTATTTACTGTAACTCACGACCATGGCGATGAAGCTACAGGGAAGTGATCGACATTTATACTCATGAAACCCCACAAAACTTGGCCCATCCTCTTTACTTCTTACCACGAGTTCAACCCTTACCTCGATTCACCCTCTATTCCCACCATCGTCGTAACCCGTATCTTATTTGGGTTCGAATATAGCCATTCGATCGTCGTTCGAAGGGAAGAACGAAATGGGAATGTTAAACTTGTTTGAGAGATTTTCGATTCATAGACTTTGATTTTTGAAGAGCGATTTCCCTCGTTTTATTTAATTTTAGAAGAGGGGTTGTTATGGCTTCGATTTTATTTTGGCATGAGGAAAATAAACGAATGAAGGAAAGAAAAAATAAGAGGAAATGAGGGGAATACGTATATTTGTAGACAAAAATATTATTAATTTATTCAGATGAAACTTAAGCCCAAAGTAACATGTTTAAATAACCACATATGAGCTCCAATCACGATGAAACTTGTAATCCCATAATAACTTGATATTCCAGACATGATAGAATTGGTTTCGTCGAATTCTGAGATCGTTTGTAAAACTTCTTTTTATTCCTAACGTGAATCGATACACGTTTAAATTGCGCATGATCACATATAAACTCTAATTAACACGAAACTTGAAATCTAGACATAATTAACTATTGCGGATTTTATAAAATTAGTTTCGTTGAAATTCGAGGTCGTTATGAAATCAATTATTTTCATATATCAATTTAACTCAAGAAAATATAATTTAGTTTCAAAACAATAAACTCCTTGATAATAAATTAAGAATATTACCGTTTACATTCAAATAAAATTTATGTTGATCATCTGAATCGTTTCGATTAAGTTTTAATTTTGAATTCAATTATTTGTTGTTTTCATATTATGATAATTTAATATACTCAAAATTAAATTGTATTTCGATTATTAAATCTATTGACTCGATATAAAAATCCATTTATATTATCAAATCAACATTTAAAACAATATTAAATGTTTAAAATAAATAGACTAAAAATCCGGGTCGTTACAGATCTACATTTTTGTTTCCCAAGGGGATTCACAAACATAGATTTGTAGATCTGAAAGAATAATAGGAAAAGAAGAAGGAAACTCAATAATATAAATTATCTAACAGAAGAACCACCTCTTTTTCATAAATCCAAATCTAATCTCTCTAATGCTTGTTAATCTGATTTGTATATGTTTATAATTTAAGTTTTAGAAAAAAATGGAGGATTGGGAATGGAAGAGCTTCGCTGCTGCCTCCAAAAAATAAAATAAGAGAGCAGGAGTCTATCCCTTTATTTATAGGTGAAGAAATGACCCTGAACCATTAGATTTAATTTTATAAATATCTGTCCATTAGTATAAAATTTTATAATAAAAACACCCCTTAAAACCTAGCCGTCACCGACTATTTTCAACCAGAAAGGTAAACCCCTAGGCTCACCGCTCTAGGTAGAAAATACCAAGTGATGGTGGGTTATATATGGTATTTAGTTATTGTATATTCTTATATATTCATTTTCCATCCATTTTCATATTTCATGTGTTATTTTTTTCATACGGGCTCCGTTCATGAAGTTCCAAACATGAAAGTTGACCAGAATTCCATTGTGAATGGGAGGTGCAAGTTTCGTGGTCAAATTCCATCGTTTGTGAAAAATTCTATTTTCATAAATCTAATAACTGAACTAATTATCGTTAAAATTCCGGGTTGTTATAAAATCTTAGCATAAGAATCTCAAAGTCATTTCACAATACTCCATAATTATGTAAGCACAAATTAATAAAGTAATATTATGACGGTCGCCCCGTACCATCAGGCATTTCCCCGAAATGCGCCGTGCCGATTCCCGACTAGCACGAGATGGTCGTCAAAAGAGTTGAAACAATGAGTACCGAAGAACCTGTAGTATATCTCACAGCGCATGGAATAAAATGTAATAATAACATAACTTGATATCAAACAGGCGAGATAATACATAAGCTGAAAACTAAACCATATCCATTAGAGTAGAGGAAACCAAATTACAGCTTCATATCCAATTATTACAACTTTAAAATACTGTCTCTAAAGGAAATAAAAGAGGTACACTACTAATGCCCGAAGCAGTGACCAACAACAACACATGGAGAATATATAAAGTACGTGAAAGCCTCCTAATTGTCTCCGGACAACTACTCATGCATAACCACCTAACCTACCTCTAGTCTGCTCGTTTAAGAGCACCTAGAGTAATAAGAAGAGACATAAAACTATGGGTCAGATGAAAGTCTGGTGTGGGAGATAGCAATAAAATAAAGCAATAAAAGGTATAAATAATCTTACCTGACCTGGACTTGCAACCAAAGAGTTAGCACAACAAGATGTACAATACTCTAAGGTAAACACTAAAATAGAGTGTAAAATGGAAGTGTGAGTGTCATGGTGATAGAAAACATCAAACATAGCAATCATCCTTACATCTATCACTCAGTGCGTAAAGCATACGATATCCACCGCTTTGATCATGAATCCATTTGGGGCCATGACGGAGTCCAACTTCGTACAACTATTGCTATGACCACACTGCCCTGGCTATAGTCAATAACCATGCCCAATCCATACATCCCTGGCTCTAGGTTATGGGCCAACCAGTCCATACAGCCCTGGCTCTGGTTCGTCTACATACCCCCTCTCTCAATGGTGAACCAAAGTTATAGATATCGATAACTCCTTTGTACACGTCCCGCAGCAAAGCCCAACTCCAAAACTTAACTCGTTAGTTTGCATCTGGATCCTAAGTAATAACTTCCCATTTGGACTTCCTTTGCATCTCAGGTTTTGGTCGGATTGGAGTTGATCTTCAGAAGAGTTTACGATCGTCGTCGCGTGGTACAAGCTCAAATCCGGTTCGGTTCGGGGTCACCATCATGGCTTGGTTCGTGGTCATCATCGGCTCGTGATCATCATCGTTCGTGGTCACCATATGGGTCATGGTCACCATGGGGTCTTGGTCACCCTGGGGTCGTGGTCACCATGGGGTCATGGTCACCCTGGGGTCCTGGTCTCCCTGGAGTCATGGTCACCCTGGGTTCGTGGGCACTATGGGGTCATGGTTAACCTGGGGTCATGGGATCGTGGCACCACCGTCTCGTGGTCACCATCGGCTCGTCGTCACTATTGGCTCGTGGTCAACGTCGGCTCGTGGTCCTCCTACTGGTCGCGGTTCATGGCCCTCCCTTCCTGGTGGTTCGTGACCCTCCCTTCCTGGTGGTTCGTGGCCCTCCCCTCCTGGCGGTTCGTGGCCCTCCCCTCCTGGCGGTTCGTGACCGTGGCCACCATGAGGAACCTGCAGTTTTTCCAGCAAGCTAATTTCACCAAACGACGGCGTTTTCAACCATTCTAACTTTCCTATGCAATCACAAAACATACCAAACAACAGTAGTAACATGTAGAATCAACCAATAACATCAAAAAAATGATTTCATATGTTAATTTAGATCGAACATACCCAAAACCATGATTTTCCCCTTAACCATGTGATTTTCCCCTTAACCGTGTCTAACTATAGGATAAGTAAACTTAATCCCAATTATCCCAAATTCATACTAGCGACATAAAATATGATTTTAGAATTTTCACATATTTTTCCAGAATTTTTAGATATATAATTTCGCTAATTATCATTAATCACCCCTAATTATCCATAATTAGTGTATAAACATGAAAATCACTCACCTTAGCCAAAAATAAATGTTAGATCTGAAACTTTTACTGATTTGGCTCGGATCCCAATGTGGTGCAGCAGCTCAAACTCTATTTTGATGTTAATCCGACTTGATTTGACGTAGATTTGATCAATTAGTGATTAGAGAGAGATTTGGAAGATGGAAGCCATGATTATGGTTAGAGAAATGTTTGTGACGGCTAGAAAATTGAAAGGAGATGATTCTCCAACTCCTTTCAGCCCTCTTATAACCCTAATCCCGAAATGGGTTATGGACATAGCTGCTAATCACCCTATTAAGCCCAATTAGTCTGTTTTTTTATCTTCAAATCTTATTTCAGCCATACCTCCCAAACGATAAGTCCGTTTGAATATTGTGAGCACTCTACGGAATGGGAAACCATCATCTGAATCCAATGGAAGCGGTTTCAGGTCAAAATTCCTTACCAATCAAAAGTTATAGGCGAAACAAGATTCGCTAGGGGCAAAACTATCATTTAAAATTTGGCAAAAATTGTGAATGTGGGAAATGACCCCAATAGCCGTTTCCCAAAGTTACACGGCTATATGACTCCGTATGAAAATTAAACAAATATTCTACGATCCTCCGATACGTAGAATGCGGGTCATTACACTCTCCCCCCTCCCCTTAAGAAATTTCGCCCTCGAAATTCCTTAACCAAGAAAACATACAATGGTTCCCCTCATGCCTATCGGTCATTTACAAACAATCAAACATACATAATAACACAATAAGCCTATCCTAATATGCGGTTTACTAACATGGGAATAACTATATTGTGATTAAAATCTTACCGGGTAAAGAGCTCTAGATACAACTTCCTTATGTTCTCCTCAGTTTCCCCAGTACAGTCATTCTCATTATCACCCCACTGGACCTTAACCAGTTTCATCGTCTTCCTCCAAAGTTGCTTCGTATTGTGTCCGACAATATGAACCGGTCTATGGTTTTCAACTGTCTCGGATTCTACCTCAATATCATCCAACTGATCTGGTGAAATGGTCATATCAGAATCATGCATGAAATTCGTTAACTGAGAAACATGAAATACGTTATGCACTTTTGGTCAGTCGATCCACAATCACCCAAATACTGTCATGACCCAATTTAGTCCTTGGTAAACCATCAATGAAATCCATTGAGACTTATTCCCATTTCCATTCGGGAATTTCCAACGGTTGTAACGGACCACTAGTCTTCTTTTTCTCGGCTTTAACTAACTGGCAATTCATGCACTTAGGTCTGAAATCATATCCCGCGATGTACTCTAGTTGCTTCCATTCCAGAAACATAGCCCCCAAATTGGCATGTTTCCTACTCAATGCATCAGCTACCGCATTACCCTTCCCGGGTGTGTATGCGATATTGAAATCATATGAAGCCAAGAACTCTAACCATCTCCGCTGATGAAGATTTAAATCCTTTTGAGAGAAATGATACTTTAATGACTTATGTTCAGTAAACAACTCGAATCTTTCTCCCAAGTGATAGTGTCTTCACATCTTTAATGCGAACACGATCGCTGCCAAATTCCAAATCATGGATAGGATATCTTTTCTCATGTGATTTCAGTTGCTGACTAGCATAATCCACAACCCTACCCCCTTGCATCAGTACAACATGCATCTGTGTATACCGTCATCTCTTCGTTCCCCTTAGGAATAACTAACACTGGTGCACACGTTAAGTTCTCTTTTAAGGTTTCAAATGCATTCTCACTCCTTTCGTCCTAAGAAAAAGCTTGATTTTTTTGGTCAACTGAGTTAACGATGCTGCTATTTTGGAGAAATCTTGGATAAACTTACGATAATATCCAGCTAACCCCAAGAAACTTGTCATGTCCATTGCATTCTTGGGCGTAGACCAGTCTTACACCGTATCTACCTTCGCAGGATCCACGACAATACTATTCTTTGAAACAACATGGCCCAAGAACCTCACTTCCCTCCTCCAGAAGTGACACTTAGAAAATTTCACTTTCAATTGGTGTTTCCCCAACACCTCCATCACTATCCTCAAATGTTCCTTGTGTTCTTCCTCTGTCCTTGAGTAAATCAAGATATCATCCATGAACACAAGAACAAACTTATTTAGTTGTTCCTGAAAACCCTATTAATAAGATCCACAAAATATGCGGATGCATTGGTCAAACCGAATGGCATGACCAACTACTCATTGAATCCAGACAACGTCCGAAATACCATTTTAGGTATACTCTTAGCTGCTACTCAGAGATGATGAAATCCTGTCGCAAGATCCAACTGGGAAACACTATTGCTCCATTTAGTTGATCAAACAAATCATCTATCCGTGGAAGAGGATACTTGTTCTTTCTAGTTACCTTGTTCAACTCGCGGTAGTCCACACATAAGCGAAGGGAACCATCGGCCTTGGTAGCAAATACAACTAGTGCTCCCCACTCGGAAACACTTCTTCGGATAAATCCCTTCTTCAAAAGATCACCTACTTGCACCTCGAGCTCTCGTTACTCCCTTGGCGCCATACGACAAAGTGGCATCACTATAGGCATGGCATCTTTCACTAAATCAATCCAAAACTCGATCTCTCAGTGTGGTGGAAGTCCGGTCACTCCCTCAAATATGTTAGGATATTCGCCAGCAACATGCACATCTGATGACTCATCATGCGGGATGTCGAGGGAATTTAGAAAACTAGCCATCACCCCATCACTAGGTAGGCAACCCAATACCACCGTCCACCTGTCATTCGCTCTAATGGTCACCGAAGACTCCTCACAGTCTACCACCACCCCATATCTTTAGAGCCAATCGACTCCCAAAATAATGCCAAACTCAGTAAAACCCAAAACAAAGCAACCACAAGAAACGTACATCCATGACTCGATAAGACCAAATTACGACAAATCATACAAATGCTAGTCGAACCACCGATCGGGTTCGTCACAACTAAAGGTCTATCGACATTCTCGGATTCCAATCCCAACCTATCTACTAGGTCACTAGACACGAAGGAATGGGAAGCCCCGGTATCACACAATACTCGAACAGGAACATCATAAATGAAAAGCATACCTTGAATAATGACGCCCTTTCCCTTCTCCGCCGCAGTTGGGGCATTCTACGAGGAAGGAACACCGTTGATAGCATATGCTTTCATGATTTGCTTCTCCCTAGGGGGTTGCGGACATTCATTCTTGAGATGTCCCACTTGGCCATAGTTGAAGCACTTCTTTTCCCCTGGCTTTGCGCGGTAATCTCTGCCGTAGTGGCCCTTCTTGCCGTAGCTAAAGCACTCGATATCTTTCTTACTCTTCTTTTTCTGACCAACCTTGGTTTGGTTCTATTTTCTCTTATGTTGGGAATTCTTATTTCCTTCACCGCTTGCCCGCAGTTTTGGCTCCTCTGTTGATGTAATAGCAACCTCGGTCTTCAACTTAGGGTAAAGGCTCTCTGATCTCAATGCCTTTCCCACAATAGATTCGAATGTCTCATCGATATGGTTTTAAGTCCTTCCCCCAAGTACCCATCTAGGCCAGTTATGAACTTCTCATTCTTCTTCTCGGTAGTATCGATAAGAGATAATCCATATTTCGATAAGGTATCGAATTCAGCAATATATTCCGAGATTGCCCTACCATTTTGCTTAAGTTCCAAAATTTTCCTAAAAAATTCTGATTTCTAAGCAGTTGGAATAAACCTGTCACTGAAGCGAGTCTTAAACTGATTCCAAGTAATTTGATCCTCGGGATTAGCTTTAATGGCATTCCACCAATTCATAGCGGGTCCTTGAAGCTGACGCGATGCTAACTTTCTCTTTATTTCATCATCGATCCCCAAATCCTCGAAGATGTGCTCACAACTATCAAGCCAATCTTGAACCTCCATAGCCGATTCCGTTCCATGGAACGGCTTCCTACCAAGACTAGTATAATCCTTGCCGAGCTTGGCGAAATCGGTTATAGGCGCCTGCACTACTGCACCACCACCGTTTGTAGCATTAGGAACTGCTCCCTCAGCATTCCTAAGCATCTCTTGCATGAAGGCAGTAAACATCGTCCTTATATCAGAGACATTCCCATTGTTGGCCCCTGAACCCGCTCCCTCTTCAACTCGCGGGGTTCCTCACCATGCTCCTCGTATTTCGGCTCTTCGTTCAATCTGTAAAGAGAAAACGATTAACCATCTCATTAGTGGTGCCAGTGTAGTGAGACTTCATCCTCAGATATACTAATAGTATATATATAGTTTTTGAAAACCAAAATATCACAAATACGTGCTCTTATATACTATACTATCTCTCTGATGTCTTCCCATAGGTTAAACTACACAATCTAGCTCTGATACCAAGTGTGATGGCCACCTCGTACCATCAGACATTTCCCCCAAATGCGTCGTGCCGATTCCCGACTAGTACGGGATGGTCGTTAAAAGGGTTGGAACAATGATTACCGAAGAACTTGTAGTATATCTCATAGCGCATGGAATAAAATATAATAATAACATAACTTGATATAAAACAGGCGACGGTACATAAGTTGAAAACTAAACCATATGCATCAGAGTAGCGGAAACCAAAAATACAACTTCATATCCAATTATTACAACTTTAAAATACTGTCTCTAAAGGAAATAAAAGAGGTACACTACTAATGCCCGAAGCAATGACCAGCAACAACACAGAGAGAATATATATATATATAAAGTACGTGGAAGCCTCCTTCTCGTCTTCGGATAGCTACTTATGCATAACCACTTAACCTGCCTCTAGTCTGCTCGTTTAGGAGCACCTAGAGTAATAAGAAGAGACATAAAATTCTGGGTCAGACGAAAGTCTAATGTGAGAGAGATTGCAACAAAATAAAGCAATAACAGGTATAAATAATCATACCTGATCTGGACCTGTAACCAAAGAGTTAGCACAACAAGATGTACAATACTCTAAGGTAAACACTAAAATAGAGTGTAAAATGGAAGTGTGAGTGTCATGGTGATAGCAAACATCAAACATAGCAATCATCCTCACATCTCTCACTCAGTGCGTAAAGCATATGATATACACCGCTTTGATCACCGAATCCATTCGGGGACATGACGGAGTCCAACTCCATACAATAATTGCTATGACCACACTGCCCTGATCTATAGTCGATAACCCTACACAGTCCACACAGCCTTGGCTCTAGGTTATGGTCCAACCAGTCCATATAGCCTTGGCTCTGGTTCGTCTACATGCCCCCTCTCTCAATAGTGGACCAACGTTATAGATATCGATAACTCCTTTGCACACGTCCCGCAGCAAAGCCCAACCCCAGAAGTTAACTCATTGGTTCCCATCTAGATCCTGAGTAATAACTTCTCATTTGGACTTCCTTTGCATATAGGGTTTTGGTCGGATTGGAGTCGATCTCAGAAGAGTTTACGATCATCGTCGTGTGGTAGAAGCTCAAACCCAGTTCGGTTGGGGGTCACCATCATGGCTCGGTTCGTGTTCATCATCGGCTCATGATCACCATCGTTCGTGGTCGTCATGGGGTCATGGTCACCCTGGGGTCGTGGTCACCATGGGGTCATGTTCACCCTAAGGTCATGGTCACCATAGGGTCGTGGTCACCATGGGTCATGGCCACCCTGAGGTCGTGGTCACCATGAAGGGATGGTCACCCTGGGGTCGTGGTCAACATGGGGTCATGGTCACCCTGGGGTCGAGGTCACCCTGGGCTCGTGGTCACCATGGGTTCATGGTTACCTTGGGGTCGTGGTCACCATGGGGTTGTGGTCACCATCTGCTCGTGGTCAGCATCGGCTCGTTGTCACCATCGGCTCATAGTCACCATCGGCTAGTGGTCCTCCTCCTGGTCACGGTTCGTGGTCCTCCCCTCCTGGCAGTTCGTGACCCTCCCCTCCTAGTGGTTCATGACCCTCTCCTCCTGGCGGTTCATGACCCTCTCCTCCTGGCGGTTCGTGACCTCCTCCTCCTAGCGGTTCGTGAATGTGGCAATCATCAGGAACCGAAACCCTGCAGTTTTTCCAACAAGCGAATTTCGCCAAATGACGGCGTTTTCAACCATTTTAACTTTCCTATGCAATCACAAAAAATACCAAACAACAGTAGTAATATGTAGAATCGACCAATAACATCAAAACAATGATTTTATATGTTAATTTAGATCAAACATACCCAAAACCATGATTTTCCCCTTAACCATGTGATTTTCCCCTTAACCATGTCTAACTATAAGATTAGCAAACTTAATCCAAATTAACCCAAATTCATAGCAGCGACATAAAATATGATTTTAGAACTTTCACATATTTTTCTAGAATTTTTAGATGTATAATTTCGCTAATTATCACTAATCACCCCTAATTAGCCATAGTTAGTGTATAAACATGCAAATCACTCACCTTAGCCAAAAATAAATGTTAAATATGAAACTTTTACTGATTTGGCTCAGATTCCAATATGGTGCAGTAGCTGTAACTATATTTGATGTTAATCTGACTTGATTTGATGTAGATTTGATCAATTAGTGATTAGATAGTGATTAAAGAGAGATTCGGAAGATGGAAGCCAGGATTATGGTTAGAGAAATGTTTGTGGCGGCTAGAAAAATGAAAGGAGATGATTCTCCAACTCCTTTTAGCCCTCCCATAACCCTAAACCTGAAATGGGTTATGGGCCTAGCTGCTAATCATCCTATTAAGCCCAATTTGGCTGTTTTTCCATCTTCAAATCTTATTTCAACCATATCTCCCAAACGGTGAGTCCGTTTGATTAACGTGACCACTCTACGGGATGAGAAACCATCATCTGAATTCAATGATAGTGGTTTCAAGTCAAAACTCCTTTCCAATCAAAAGTTATAGGCGAAACAAGATTAGCTAGGGGAAAACGGTCATTTAAAATTCGGCAAAAATCGTGAATGTGGGAAACGACCCCAATAGTCGTTTCCCAAAATTACATAATCATATGACTCCGTATGAAAATAAAATAAATATTCTACGATCTTCCGATACGTAGAATGCGGATCGTTACAAATATACAAAAAGAATTATCCCACTCACCGTCCTTAAGCCTAAATCATGCTCCAGCCATCAAAACTCATTCCAAGGCTTTCTTTAGATTTGAGATCTCTCTCAAAAATCCGATTAAAGCTAGTTTCTTTGCATAGAGAATGAGGAGAGAAGATTTATGGTGTACTTTATTTTATTTTAGAAAATTTATTTGATGGGTCTAGGCCTTGGGAATTACGGTGGGATTAAGGGGAGATTAGGAGGCCATTAGGGAAAGTGGAGAAGAAATGAACGTGAACAAGAAGTGAATGAGAGATAATGAAGCGAGTTAGCCATATACAGGAAAATAATGGGCTAAACCCAAATACTCTCCATCCAACACTATTCGTTTCTGAAAATCCTATACACCAGACACTTAGACTAAAAATAATCCTAAAAGTCATTACATGCCCAATGGAAAGGATTTTTGGACATAACTCCATACATGCAAAAGTTAGTTTTTTGGACTGATTTACGAATCAATTGTGGGCTACTAGCTAAAAATCCATCAATCGAAATATATCGATGCTTATAATCAGAAAAGTTCCCAACATGGATCAGGAATCAATGAAAGTGATACTGTGTCCTAATTCAACTGTATGCAAAACTTGAGCATAAGAAGCAGCTAATAGCTTAATGATTAAATATTTAATAAGTCATTTAATTATCCGATCATTAAATTACAGGCTGTTACATTCTTCCTAACTTAAAGGATTTCGTCCTCGAAATTCTTAAGGGTACAAAAAGTAATAGGACTGACCAAACATTCCAAAAATTAGTTTCAGAAAATTTGAACATTACATTCCCTTATGCTAACAACACCAAGGAACTCCTAAATAGAATTCTTCAAACCCTAAAAAGTATGTGATGACCTACGTCATCATACATTCTCAAAGAGTTCACATCATGGTCAATCACTTGACTCCATCCTAGTGAACTCTTGTCTGGTTCCTTGATCAGACTACCGAAATATCCTGACATAAATAAGGTCATGTTTTGAAAATCACACAGTCATCTCAAGGAACCGACTCAAGTGTTGTCTGTCAAAATCAAGTGAGAAAACCTATCTTAACTGGTGTAAATCACCTAGGCAGTCTACAGTCGAACTCTAGGTTAGGAAGTGGCATGCGAATGGGAAAATCTTTAGAAAATATCCTTTTTGGTGCATGGGATTACTCCCATCACCTAAGATTTACTAACATAAAGAAAAACAATTACAACATGAACAACCATTGACAAACACCTATGAGTCATCAAATCAATTTCTGCTCATTACTAGGTATCTACCTAACCCTACTAGACATAAACCCAAGTTAGACTTAATCGACCAAACCCACTCATCTTGGAAGCTCGTGGGTCAAGTTCAAATGATAACACTTTGGTCGCTTCTCCTCAATCTTGTAACTAAGGTGACTCATAAAAGGTTTATCTCTTCCAAAAAAATTACCTATTATGAAAGGTATCAAGTTTAGTCTATCTACTGAGTGACTATCAATAGGTCAAAATATACCGCTTAAGTCTTAGGAAGGAATAGTAGCGAGTTCCGGAAAATGGAGCATACCACACCACTACTCCCATGATCCGTGAACCTACTAGAGCTCGGTAGTGCCTAAGAGGCAAAAGTTATCGCCACTTACACACCCTCATATGCCATAAGAGTGACATACTTGACCAGTTTTCTTTTCGAACTAGCTGAACCTACCTATACATGCAAAATTTAAATCGGAAGGAGGAGACATCATGTTATGTTATAGTTTATGTTTGTCATAAGTTAATGTGTAATTTTGGAATAGATTCAAAATATGAAACTACGTATATGTTTATATTTATGAATTTTGTTAACTATGTAACGGTACCATGGTCAACCATTGCTTTTTCAAGGACCATTATATGAGACTATAAATTAATTCGCAATTCAAATAGGCAGATGAATTGAGTTCATCAAGAGTCTCAAATATTATTGGGACGACCTAGCTACATCAGAGAAATGCAATTGCATGCAACTGATTTCTAAATATAAAATTTTATTTGTACTAATCGGAATAAAAAGTGTTTTACAAAATTGTATGCGGAACTAAACCTGTAACTCTTTATAGTAGAAAAATAAAGAATAATATGTGTTTCATATGTTTTTTTATGTTACAAAACATTTGGCTATGTATTGCGTGATAGAAAATAAAAAACAAACCGAATAATTTGAAAAAAAAAAACTAAATAGAAGTACTACTACTTGTAATTTGTAGTGATGTTATCAACTAACTTTTAATTCAACTCAGGGCTAGAGTTGTAACTTGCATATGACTCAAACTCAAATATATTCATATGTATACACTCGATTTTCATTTAGTACATGAACTAGAATAAAAAAGAATGTTTGAAATCATGTTTATTTGAGTTTTATGATGATTTTTTATTACTCATCCATTGCCTGATTCATTGAAAATGTCTAAGTTTAAGCATAGCCTTGCCTCTAGCCATCCGAATTTTTTATAAACTAAGACAAAACTCATGGCTATCCAACCTTGTATGACTAATTTACACCCTAAATTATGTTATGTTAATAACAATCCTTTTTACAAAATATTTGACAACCAATTTGTCTATGAATTAACTCAATTAGTGACCAGTTATAACGACTTAAAAGTTCGGATACTTCGTATTGAAATGTTCAAATTATTTAAATATCAAAATCTTTGATTAAATACGATTGAATTATCTTATAAGAACCTTTTTAAATATTTACGACTATACTAACTAATTATGTAAACATGTTTTAGAAATATGTTTATAAAAGTAATAGTTTGAAGAAAAATAATAATTTAATTGAAAATCGTTTTATTAATAAACAACGTTCTAAGTAATGACAAGCATTCAAATCATTTCAACGTACAATTATTTTCCTAAGAGAACATTAAGAACAAATAAAATTAATTAGCACTAAAACATCGTTTCTATGCTATAGAAAGTAAGCAGGATGGGATAACGTGAATGGGAGGTATTATCTTGTTTTGTTTCTTGCGATGGTGTAAAGAAGCATATGGTGAGGTGATATGAGCATATGGAGAGGTGAGCCTTCATTTCTTATAAGTTGGGATAAAGTTAGGCTGAAGATCACGTTCTTGAAGTCCATAATAGAGCAAACGCACTCCCCTTTGAATCATTTTTTGACATTTTAGCAAAATAAATTTACTAAAGTCAATATACAAGCTAGTAAAAACCCTCCTTACTTTCAGCCACAAAATTATCCCTATTGAACCTATTTTTGCGATCTTGTATTCTTTGGAAAGGTAGTTAGGTAATACTTTAACGTTAATCACTTTTGGTAGTTTAAAGAGTAGCTTACGTGAATACCAATGGAAAGGGAGTGGTTCCACTAACTTAGTTTTTCAACCTGGAAGTTGTCTCTTCACTTTTGGAAATAATAAATAATTGTTTGTAACTGCAAATTCTTTAAAATTTGGATTTATACCTCCTCATGATATTATAAAAAAATTGTAAAAATCTAGGGTTCTAAATCAAAGTGGAAGGGGGGGGTCAAAAAGTGGAAAATCCATGAGAAATTTTTGGTGACATAGGATGGCGTGCATAAGTATGGTTTGATTTTTTTTCATTTTGGTTGCATGGTAAGAAGGAAATATGGGTTCATTTTTGTTTATGCTCAGTTTTATCACCATTTAATAGTATATTAAGTGTTATATATGCTTATATTAATTATATAATATGTTTGAAAAATATATATTTTGATTTGTGTAGACTCTCGCTTTAGGATATGCATAATATTTGTATGATCCCATCATCAGATCAATGACAATTACGGTACAGATTCCTCTTGCTCGACTTCATGCCACTCAGACGACCAAGAAACTAAATAATCCAACGATAGTCTGAGGCACCCAGATCTAAGAGCCATCATTCCTCAAAGGGAAATCTGTAATTATTTAGGGCCATCGTGTAATAACCCGGAAATCTGGGCCAGTTTAAAATTTTATTTTGGCAATTTTAGCGAATTTTTATTATTTAAAATGAATTATTTTAAATAATAACGACGAGAAATTTGTTTTGAATTGAATTCAAACGTATATAGTATATAGATCGTCGATAGAATATAAATATTTATTTATATTTATAAAAGGGAATTGAAAATGGCGCGGTAGTTCGATAATTCGATTTCAAACTTAAAATGAATGTACCGGGTGCAAAATAAACCGGATTTTAGTGAAACCAAAAATAATAGGATCTATTTGGGAATATCTTTCCAACGAATCCAAAAAATCAAAATTTCATAGCGGGAATCAAAAGATATGTCCAGTTGAAAATTCTGAATAGTCGCTATGGAATTCAGGCCCATAAAAATAGCCATTTTGCAAACGACCTCGGATTTCGACGAAACAACTTTTGTTGGATCCGTGATGTCATGTTATTGCTAGATTCCAATTTTCATAATTTTTCGAATCAATATGTGAGCGTGGCGGAGGAAAACGCGTTTGACCAGTTTTAGTTGATTTTAATCGACTTGAAAATGGCCATTTTTCAAACGGTCTCAGAATTCGACGAAATTAGTTTTGTTAGGACCGTATCGTCAATACGAAGCTAGAAACTATTTTTCGGGAAATTTTCTAGTCAGTATGTGGCCCCGGTAAATTGAAATGTGCGTTCAAAATCAATATATAAATTTATATTTTGATTTTGACGGAAACTGATCGAAACGATCGAATCAGCCTACGATACACATCCCATTGTGTTCGGAATGGGGGTAATTAGCTATGGACGACAGTCGGTGGATTCGATTTCGAGGTCGAAATAAAAAGTACCTTTTTGAAAATAAAATAAATATATATTATATAATTCACTCACTCTCTCCCTTATCCCTCTCCCTCATATCTGTAACTTTCTCAGACCGAAACAAAAAAAAAAAGATGCGCTCCTCCTCCATGCGACGGACGCCATCGCCACCACCACGCCCTGCTCCGATCTCCATCGACCGCTCTCCCCTTCCACCTCTCTCCTCCACGCCTGTTCCTCTCTTTCCCCCTATCGGTTTGGTCGTTACCCCCCCTAAACCGCGATGTCAGCCACCCCTGGGCCCGCCTACGCCTAGCCGCGCCTTCCCCCGCCACCTGACCCACCACCCGCACCTCCCCCTTGACCTGCGCTACCCTGAAGTCCACCCCCTCCTGCGACTGACTAGCGGGCACCCCGTCCCCTTCTTCAATCGCAACACCCCCTCCTCGTTGGATGACTGTAAGTTTTCCCTTATTATTTTATTTTGATTTGTTTAAAGTTTTCAGTTTTTGTTTATTTTTAACTTAAAATAATTAGTTTTAAAATCAGGTTTTTATATGAAAAAAAGGTCGTATTTTTGAATGTGATGTAATCAAAGAAAAGGCAATGTTTTTATATTATGAAAGGCGAGATTTTTAATCATAGGAAGCCGAGATTTTTGTATAAGAAGTAGCGATAAAAATACGATTTTTATATATTGAATAGCGAAGTAAAAATTCGATTTTTATATATTGAATAGGGAAGTAAAAATTCGATTTTTATATATGGAATAGCAAAGTAAAAATTCGATTTTTATATATTGAATAGCAAAGTAAAAATTCGATTTTTATATATTGAATAGCAAAGTAAAAATTCGATTTTTATATATTGAATAGCGAAGTAAAAATTCGATTTTTATATATTGTATAGCGAAGAAAAAATTCGATTTTTATATATTGAATAGCGAAGTAAAAATTCAATTTTTATATATTCAATAGCAAAGTAAAAATTCGATTTTTATATATGGAATAGCAAAGTAAAAATTCGATTTTTATATATTGAATAGCAAAGTAAAAATTCGATTTTTATATATTTAATAGCAAAGTAAAAATTCGATTTTTATATATTGAATAGCAAAGTAAAAATTCGATTTTTATATATGGAATAGCAAAGTAAAAATTCAATTTTTATATATTGAATAGCAAAGTAAAAATGCGATTTTTATATATGTAGAGAATACTGGCAAAGAAAGTGACAAGAGGCAAGAACGACGAAGATTTCTCCCTAAGAAGAGTCGTGGTGTTGGATTAGCTATTCTGTGAGAACTTCTCACCTTTAATTTAATTTTTCTAGTTGAAATATATACTAGGATGCAGACGGTGTTTAGTAGCACCCGACACCCGTCGTCCACAGACCATGGACGGCTTGGATGCTTGTTTGTTTGGTTTTGATGTTAGTTGATTGTGTGATGTGATATGAAATAAAATATTTTATAGTGGAAAATATTTTATAGTAAAAATAAAATAAAATTTTTAACGTGTATATGAAATGAAATAAAAATAAACAAATCGGACGATTTGTTTATATACACACATTTGACTGATATTGATTGGGACGATAAATTTTACAAATTGCCCAACTGCACAAATAAAATCTGTGTTTGATTGTTTGAAACCCCACACGGGTATTGGGATGATATATGACGTACACTAATCCCGATTGTTTAGTTGCATGTCGATCGATTGATTGACAGACTGTTATAAGCGTTGAATATTTATATTTGATGCTTATACAGTGTAGAATGCACTTTGGATGATGGTTGATTATTCATCGTTGTTATTGTATACATGTGTTGTAGAAAATCCATATAATTAACGTTATATGGTAATTGATTGGGCCTCATTCCAGTTTTGAAAAAGAAATATTTGAAATAGAATATTTGAAAATAGAAATATATAAAGTCGTGTTGATTAGCTTGACGCCATTTTGACGTGAACGATATTTATATCGATTTTATTCATTTTACAATGAATATCGAAAGTAATTTCAAAATCTCATATTTCGAAAAGAATTGAAATTCGAACTGAAACTGAATAGAAATGAATTCGAATTAAACTGAATAGAAATGAATTCGAATTGAAATTGAATAGAAAGGAATTCGAATTGAAATTGAACTGAAAACGAACAGAAATTGAATTCAAAATCGATTTGAATTGAAATCAAGTTGAAATGAATTTAAAACGAATTTGTAAAGGAAAATTCAATTTTGATTTGAATTTGAAAAAGAATTTGAAATCATTTTGAAAACGAATTTAAAACGATTTATATAATACGTTTTAAAAAGGAAATCGACGAAGTATATATTATATATTATATATATATATAATATAATGGCCTGAATAGAACGCGCCACGCCGCGGCAGTTCGCGAATTTCGACCATTGAATTCGAACGGATATTACGGGAGATCCGACCGTCGGATTCTCCTAAAACCGGAACCGTTGGGTTCGTATCGAAAAGAGCTTTCTAACGAATATTGGAAATTAGAAATCTGACGGTTGGATTTGGAATTATATCCAAATCAAATTTGGAAAAGGTCGCTGTAAGTGCAGTTCGATGGCCATTGATGGAAATCGACTGTACGGGCCTTGATAAAGTTATTAAAAATAGTAATAATTTGTGTAAAATCATAAGACATGATTTGTGAAGAATCAGGATGAAAAACTCCATATTTGAAAAGATAAAAATAAATTTTTATCAAAATGAACTAGTTTTGAACTAGAATAATAATTTATTTATTTTTAAAATAAATAAACTGGATTTGAAATGGTTTTGAAAATAACCAGAACTTCCAATAATTGCATTGGAATGGATTTGAATCGAAATTGTCTTCGGAATACTTCGATGTTGGATTTCATGGTTATACAGATGTTGTTATGGAAATTTGAAAGATATAGATGTATATATCGTTATTTCCAATACGATATTTGTTGGTCGTAGAATTTGATATTGAATATAAGCCGATATATTTTCTATCCAGAGCCTTGTATTTAATATCAAATGTGATTTGGGTTTGTCGTGAATGGTGTCTTCATTAACACTGTTCTTGAACCCAGTTGAGAAAAGATTAAATCTTTTTATTTAGATTTAACGAAGTGTACCAATTAAGTAATATTTAATTAGAATTGAATTGGTATTGATTTTTGGGTTTATCGTGAACAGTGTTTTAAATAACACTTGTTCTTTAACCCGATAATTAATGGAATGTGATTTTGGGTTTATCGTGAACCGTGTTTTAAACGACACTGATTCTTTAACCCAGTTAATGATTAAAACTAAGTGGAGTTTTAATGAATCTTTAATTAGATTGAAAAGATCGAGAATGGAGTATCACCAGTTTTTCTCCTAGCGATAGTTAAATCTTCAATTAGATTTAAACGTGAAATGGTAATTGAATTTACCGATAACACCGTGGTGTTAGATATGAAGTATAACCAGTTTTACTTCATGGGATGAATAGGTTGGGATTGGGAAATTAAAACAAATGATTACTTCGGTAAGGTTCGTTAATCCCGACTAGTTGAATCGATATTCAAAAGAGGATTAAAGAATAAATTCAAGGAATTTATCTTTGATAAAATTAATGGGAACCTTTCCCTATGAATGTGAAATTTAGAAACTAACTGTCGGTTAGCTAAGCAGAATGGTCTTCTGGATATTGATCTGATGTTGGTTTCGGCCTTCGGGGTTAATATTTGGGGAATTATTCTCTTGATTAATTTACGGTTAGTGACTGATGAATTGGAATGAGGCATATGTTGTTTTTGTGTAACACTTGTTTATAATATACGGGAGTTATTCGGAAAGACCGGGTTTATCCCATTCTGAATAACTGATACGACGATAAGTCGAAGATGAAGACGGTGGTCGAAGACCGGAGGTCTTCACGTCGTTTGGATAATTACTGATGATCTTGATTGGGATGTACATCCAAGAAGATGGAAACAGTTGGTGATCGTCCAGACGTACTTGGAGATCGACGGATATGCGGGGTACTAGGTGCCTCCGGTTTCGTTCAGACCCAAAACGAACTTGTAAATGGATTGTGTGTCTGACATTGGATTTTAGTCTGTGTGATTGATTTCTATTAAATATATATCTATTTGGCGGTGGAGAATTTATTCTCTTGCTTAACGCCCTTCTCTGAGACGTACGAGCTCAGGGGTTATATACTGATGGATATCAAACGCATAGAGTGAATTGTTTGTGTGGCATGCCTAAGTGGCGAATGATCAAGGCTTCTGTTGAAAAGCAAAGTCTTTGTAGGATCGATAATAACCCTAGAGGGGGGGTGAATAGGGTTTTAACAAAAAAAATAAAACAAACACAGAGATAAAAATATATAAAAGAAATCACACGCAAAAATACCCAGCTTCGGCAAACTGTGCCTACTGCTGCCTTTCTAAGATTTCTACTAGGTAGTACAAACAGATCCTGCTTACAATCCTATGTAAACTCGCAGCTCCTGCTCCTGTCTGACCCTAAGCTCAAAATCCTAGACTGGCCTGTGTACCCTAGACCAGATTTTCCCAGTCTACAAACCAGCAAACTGTATACCTAGTTTTAAATCAAACTAGAAAAACAATTGTTGACACAAGATTAAAATAAAAAAAACAAGGCAAAAACAAATAAAATAGAAACACCCCCTTATTAAATAACTTGGCTTAGCCAAGTAAAAAAAAAACGGCCCACTCTCTTATTTGTGTTGTCCGATTGCTTCTATTTTTGTTCTGAGGCTCGAGAATGGCGGCTAGGGTTTCTCTGAATTGTTTAAGGCTTCTTCACAATTGAATCACCATGGTTCGACGTTCTTCCTGTTGATTTATTCTGTCTTCGAGATCAACTCCGATCTATTTTCTGCTTCTATAGATCACTGTAAGTTCTCTGTTTTAAACTTTGAGGTTTGAGTTGTTTCTTGAATGAGTTTCTTGTCTGTCGATGATGAAAACGTGTGCATTTATAGGGTTTTTACAACCCTAATCTCTGATTTCGCTGTGAAGACTTTCCCCTTTTGATTATTGGAATATTCAGATTCGAATTGAATGCGTGTTTCCCTTTGAAACTGCCTTGAAAACATTCTTGTTTCACCTTGTATTTTTGGGATGAAAGATTTTCTGTTTCCTCTTTTGCTTGCGAAAATTATGAACTTGGACATGTTGTTGGTCTTCAAAGAATTTGCTGAGTTGTGTAAATTAGTTTTTCCCTGAAGTTTTGCTCGGCTTTAATTTGAAATTTGTCCTGGATTCTTGTGGCTTCCACTTTTGCCTTGATTATCATTGATGGTCCTGGCTTGATTTTTGTTCGTTGTTGAAACATATAAACCTGAATTTGAATTTCCTCTTTGATTGATCCTACTGTGATTTTGCTTGGGAAAGAAATCTTGCTTTTAAATCCCAGAAATGTATCTTTTTAAAAAAACAGAAAGAAATGATTTTTCTCTCTTGAAATTATTCTGTAATTTCTTGCCAATTCATGATTAGACGATTTCAGGAATGATTTCGAACCAAAAAAAACTTCCAAAAATGTTCCTTGATTGAATTGCTCAACATTGATTCCATGCAGTATATTTTGAATTCAAACACTTGCCAAAAAGAATTTATTTCTGGAAAAGGAATATCTTGATTTCTCGAAACATTAAAGATCATTTCTTATTTTAAATCAAATGAAGAATTGATTGATATGCAGAATTCCTCCTTGCTTTGATTGTTCCCATGACTGTTGTGAATTTGAAAAAAAAAAAACTGGAAACTTATGAATTTATTTCTGCCATAAATCAATATACTAATTCTTCATTCATATTGATTGTTCAATCCTTCATTATTGCATGTGTATGACCACTCGTATATCCATGCTTCATGTGCACCCACTGTTCTTGCCTTGAGCTGCTCCACTGTGTCAATTGTGCACCATACACCATGCAGATGCTATGCCTTTTGCTTGTGTCAGTGTATTTGCACAATGAAACATTCATGAATATGCTGTCAGTGTACACATCCTTTTGCGTGTAGTCAAATACTTGTGCACCACCTATGTTTGCATCAACTTTGTTTATACTATTTGGCATGTACACTCATGTACTTGCATGCATGCATTGATATTGCTGTAACCTGAATCAATGTTGAAAGCTTGTGCATTTCCTGTCGTGAATTCTCCATGCTGGCTTGTTAATGACCATTGAACACTTGCTGCTTTGCACTTTAGCTGTTTAAAATGCCTTGTTGCACTTGAGCCTGAACTGAAAACACTTTGAATTTACTTGAACTGCCTTGACACTTGCTTGTCATTTCTGAAATCATACTTGATACTGCCATGTTTAAATTTCACCACCTTGCTATGTACATTTATGCTGAATTATTTGGACTTGCTGAATCAAAGTATTTTTCATTTCTATTTTTACCTTGTCCTGAAACACAAAGAAATAAAAAACAGCAGTCAAACTGTACTGTGTTGAGGCTGATTAGAATCATCTGGTTCTGATCAGCAAACCAGTATGGTTATGGCGTGGTTGTTCAAGTTTGAAAAATGATGAGAAAAACACACAGAAAACTGAGACAGATAAAGAATCAAAATCTATAAAAATCTATTTGTTCAGTGTTCATTTTAGTTCCAGAGTACTGTGTGTATTTTCTTTTATGTGACAGGTTTTCAGGGTGATGCAACCAAAGCAGAATAGAAATTGGGACAGTAAGAGTGTGCAAAACAGAAGTTGTTTAGTAGAGAGATGTGTATGAAATGTAAAGAGAGTTGTAAAGTCATTTGTATTTAGTTCATTGAAAAGTCATGTAAATGAATGAGTGTGAGAAATTTGTATATAAATGCTTTGTGAAATAAAGTAATATTATTGAATAACAAATGCTTGTATAAATTTCCTGTATTCTGTGTAAAGCATTATTAAGCAATAATACTTATTATTTCATTATTAAACACATCAATAAAATCTATTTGTTATCATCAAACAAAAAACAAGTATTCAACAAACTCCCCCTTTTGATGATGACAAACAGGCTTAAGATTTTTGAGGATGACAGGACAGGATGTGTTTGAAATGAACTCCCCCTATATTTGTGCTCCCCCTCTCAGTTGTAAACAGACACAGTGAACTCCCCCTATATTTGTGCTCCCCCTCTCAGTTGTAAACAGACACAGATAAGTATTAAACAAAATAGAAAATAATTAAACACTTTGCATTAATGGCAAAATAAAATCTATAGATGTCCGTAAACAACACAAAATCTTAACTTCTTCTCCCCCTTTGTAATCATCAAAAGATGAACAGTTCTGAACATTTTCAAAGAATATGTACCGTAGTGAGAAATCAAGTCATTTGACAGAATCAGAGCCATAAACGCCAAATAATCAAACAAAAACCATAATAATTCGTAAAATAGGAACACATTTCAAAAATCAGAGAATGAGAGGAAGTTTTTTTTTTCAAGAGCACACTAACAACGCATAACCAGAACTTGGATTTTTAAATGGGATTAGTTGCAGCATAAAAAAAAATAGTCTCATGACCATGCATAACCAGAACTTGGATTTTTAAATGAGGCCAGAGAAATTATTAATATATAATTTTATAATGGATGATAGAAGGGTGACAGAGACAGAAATGGATGTGGAAAAAAGTTCCTATATTACTCATATTATAAAGAATATTCAGTTACATCTGGATTGGAGACAAACTTTCAACCATCTCATATTCTGAAATCTTATACAGTCATAATTTTATAAAAAAATGTCCAAACAAAAAAACTGTTCTTTTCTTGATGGCTTGAAGATTGGATTTATTTGTCAGACAATGGTATTGATAACAGAACATCTTAAGAGAAAATTTACCCAAAAATGCAAAGAGATTAATTTATTTCTATAATTCCCAAATCCAAACGCAATCTGCAAAATCTGTCTTCGGGAAGAGGTTTTGTGAAAATATCAGCAAGTTGAGATTCGGTTGGGATAAATTCAATACAAATGTCTTCACTGGTAATGTGATCTCTAAGAAAGTGGTGTCTTACATCAATGTGTTTTGTGCGTGAGTGATGTACTGGATTGTTTGATAAATCAATCGCACTCTTACTGTCACATTTTAAAGGAACTCGTTTATAGCAAAGCCCAAAATCAGATAGAGTCTGCATCATCCATAAAATATGTGCACAACAACTTCCTAAAGCAATATATTCAGCCTCAGTGGTAGATAAAGCAACACAGTTTTGTTTACGACTTGACCAAGAAACAAGTGAATGACCTAGCATGAAACAAGTTCCACTAGTACTCTTCCTATCAGTGAGTGAGCCGGCATAATCAGCATCGGTAAACCCAACTAAATTAAAGTTATCACAAGAAGGATACCATAGACCCAGATTTGGTGTGTGTACCAGATATCTCAGAATTCGTTTTGTGGCTTTTAAATGAGATTCTTTTGGATTGGATTGAAAACAAGCACACAAACAAACAGAAAACATAATATGGGGTCTAGAAGCAGAAAGATAAAGAAGTGAACCGATAATACCGCGATATTTTTTCTGATCAACAGCGACACCTTTTTCATCTTTGTCAAGCCTGGTTGTTGGACTCATTGGTGTTTTCATTGGTTTTGCATCTTCAACTCCAAATTTCTTCACTAACTCCATCACATACTTTGTTTGGGAGATAAAGATACCTTTGCTGCTCTGTTTGATTTGAAAGCCAAGAAAATATTTTAGCTCTCCCACCAAGCTCATCTCAAATTTGACCTGCATAACTTTTTCAAATTTTTCACACATGACATCATTAGTAGCACCATATATGATATCATCAACATAGATTTGAACAATTAGAAAATCATCACCGTCATGTGATAGAAACAAAGTTGTGTCAGCGCACCCCTTTTTAAAACCGTTTTCCAAGAGATATGAACAAAGACAATCATACCAGGCTCGAGGAGCTTGCTTAAGCCCATACAATGCCTTTTCTAGTTTATACACATGATTTGGGAGATCGTGATTCTCAAAACCAGGGGGTTGTTCAACATATACCTCTTCTTTCAGCTCTCCATTCAGAAAGGCACTCTTCACATCCATTTGCTTCAGTTTGAAACCTTTAAAGCATGCAAAACTCAACAAAATTCTGATTGCTTCTAACCTAGCAACTGGAGCAAATTTCTCATCAAAGTCAATGCCTTCGACTTGATTGTAACCCTTAGCAACTAATCTAGCTTTGTTTCTGATTACATTTCCAGACTCGTCAAGCTTATTTTTAAATACCCACTTTGTTCCAACACTGGATAGTCTTTTGGCCTAGGTACCAAGTTCCAGACTTTGTTTCTCTCAAACTGGTTAAGTTCTTCTTGCATAGCTAACAACCAAAATTCATCATTAAGCGCAATATCATAAGAATCAGGTTCTATTTCAGATACAAAAGCATTATGAATACAAAAAGTACAAACATCCTTATTGAGAGAGGAACGAGTACGAACACCAGCTGTTGGGCTTCCGATTACCAAATCTGGAGGATGATTGGGCTTGAATGTCATACTTTCAACATTAGTTGTTGCTTTAGTGATTTTTTCATTGTTTGTTTCAGTATCCTTGCTTTCTTGTTCACCTTCTTGGGCACCACCATCATCTCTATCATCTTCAGAGATCATATCCATATCTGTTTCATTGAACTTTACATTGACGGTTTGCACAATTGTCTTTGACTGTTTATCGAAGATCCTGTAAGCTTTACTTCTTGAGGAATAAACCATGAAAATTCCATCAATCGTCTTTGGCTCGAACTTCCCAAGTTGTTCTCCTGTGTTCAAAATATAACAAGGACATCCAAATACTCTAAAGTATGAAATGTTAGGCTTTTTGTCAGACCAAAGTTCATATGACGTTTTATTAAGTATTGGTCTAATCATAACTCTGTTTATTACATAGCATGACGTATTGACTGCCTCAGCCCAGAAGGTTTGAGGCAATTTATATTCACATAACATAGATCTAGCCATTTCTTGCAATGTGCGATTTTTCCTTTCAACCACCCCATTTTGTTGAGGTGTTCGAGGAGCGGAAAATTCGTGTTTAAAACCATTTTCTTCACAGAATTTTTCAAAGTCTAAATTTTCAAACTCACCTCCATGATCACTTCTCAAAGTTTTAATTGAAACTCCTTTTTCATTTTGAACAAGTTTTGAAAACTTTGTAAAGTAATCAAAAGTTTCAGACTTTTTGGCTAGAAAGTAAACCCATGTAAATCTAGAGTAATCATCAACCAATACATAACAATAACGTTTACCATTTAAGCTAGCAGTGTCCGTAGGTCCAAACAAGTCCATATGAATCAATTCAAGTACACATGAAGTACTAACAACATTTTTTGGACGAAAAGATGAACGACTAAGTTTTCCCATGGAACAGGCTTTACACACTTTGTTATTTTTGAATTTCTGATGCGGTAAACCTCTGACAAGTTCATTTGTTTCCAATCTTTCAAGAAGACCCATACTTGCATGTGCAAGCCTTCTGTGCCATAAAACTGCTTCTTCTTCCGTTGCTACCAAGCATCTAGAAACTGTTACATCATCGAAAGAGAGAGTGTAGATATTTCCTTTTCTTTTCCCAGTAAAAACAACTTTTCCAGAGGATATTTCAATGATTTTGCAAACATTACTATCAAACACAACATTCATTCCTTTATCACATAGTTGACTAATAGAGATAAGATTGTGATACAGATTATCAACATATAAGACATCAGTTAAAGCAAAAATACTGTTACCTACTTTTCCTTTACCAATAATCTTACATTTGCTGTTGTCACCCAAAGTCACATTCCCACCTTTATGTTTTTCAAGGCTAAGGAACAGTCTCTTGTCTCCTGTCATATGTCTGGAGCAACCTGAATCCAAATACCATTTCTGTTGCTCCTTAGCCCGCCAACATACCTATACAAGAAGAGAAGAGGATGACCCAGAGAAACTTCTAGGTCCAAGTGTATCAATAGCAGAAATATGATGATCATAAGAATCTTTTGGAATCCAGATTTGATTTGTCCTTTTATTGGTGTTCCAAAAATTGTATGCCAAGTGTTTAGGAACCCAAACCTTTTTGAATTTTCGGAGTTTATTACCAATCTTGCAGTTTTCATGACTGTGGCCAATTACTCCACATTTTACACATTTGGGAAATATGCCTCTACCTTTAGCACTGTCAATCCTAGTCACATTTTCTTGCATTTTTCCAAAACCAAGTCCTTTTCTATTATTTGCAAATAGTTGGTTTCCAAGCAACATTTTAAAAGATGTTTGACCAATTGAAAATTTATTCAAAGTTACTTCAAGATCTTGAACTCTTGTTCTTAAGATTGTGTTCTCACTCACTAGTGAAGTGCATCGTTTAACATAATTCTTTCTTTTGGTGTCATCATCTTCTTTTAGAGTCAAGTTTTCTTTTTCAAGATCCTCAATAGTACACTTGAGTGTCGTGAGTTCTAGATTCTCAGTCTTACAAATTTCACAATCCAGATTATTTATTTTTGAAACATTTTCAAGTTCAGATTTCAACTTCTTATTATTGTGAATGAGATCAAGGTTTTTTGCCTTCAGTTTCTCTGCTTATGATTCTAATGAGTCAATAATTTCAGAAAGATGTTTACACATTAAAACTAGATCGTTATAACTGTATACCTCAGTGGTTTCTTCGTTGGCATCTTCTAGATCTGACTTTGCCATGAAGCACAGGTTGCTTTCTTCCTCACTGCTGTCTGAATCTTCTTCTCCTTCCTCGTCATCCCAAGTTATAGCAAAAGCTTTCTTCTTCTTCTTGCTTCTTTAGAGAAGTGGACAGTTTGGTTTTATGTGTCCCGGCTTTTGACAGTTGTAGTAGAGTGATTCGTCTTCTGAATTGTTGGTTTTTGGTTTATTTCTACGAGGTTTGAATTTTCTCCACTTCGTGATTTGTCTGACTGCCATGGCAAGCTGTTCAATAGGATCTTCACTATCGCTGGTAACGGTATTGGACAAAGCTATTGACTTATTCTTCAGATCTGAGTTGTTGCGATCTTCTCTTACTTTTAGCTCCATTTCATACGTCATCAGATTCCCGATAAGCTCTTCCATGCTTAGCTTACTCAGATCTTTAGACTCTTGAATGGATGTGACTTTTGCTTCAAAATTCATTGGCAGAACACGCAGAATCTTTCTCACAAGTTCCACTTCTGTATAGACTTTTCCCAGAGCTCTAGCATTGTAGACCAGCACAGAGAAGCGACCATACATGTCCTTGATGCTCTCGTCCTTTTGCATGATGACGTTTTCATACTCATTGCTGAACATGGCAAGACGAGATTCTTTAACCTGAGAGGTTCCTTCGTGTGTGACTTCCAGAGTATGCCAAATTTCCTGGGCTGTATTACAATGAGAGATTCTATTATATTCTGTTTTATCAAGAGCACAAATCAAAGCATTCATAGCTTTAGAATCTATAGAATATAGTTTCTTATCATTCGCATCCCACCTATTTTTTGGTTTAGGTGTTACAATTCCATTAATAATTTCAGTAGGAGGTTTATATCCAGTTTCAATGATATCCCAGACATCGTAATCGACAGACACAAGATAAATTTTCATCCTAGCTTTCCAATATGCATAATCACCACCATTGAACATGGGTGGTCTAGCAATAGATTGACCTTCAGAAAAAGCATTGTTCACGGAAGTCATAATTCTAGGGTTACACACTGGCTCTGATACCAATTGTAGGATCGGTAATAACCCTAGAGGGGGGGTGAATAGGGTTTTAACAAAAATAAATAAAACAAACACAGAGATAAAAATATATAAAAGAAATCACACGCAAAAATACCCAGCTTCGGCAAACTGTGCCTACTGCTGCCTTTCTAAGATTTCTACTAGGTAGTACAAACAGATCCTGCTTACAATCCTATGTAAACTCGCAGCTCCTGCTCCTGTCTGACCCTAAGCTCAAAATCCTAGACTGGCCTGTGTACCCTAGACCAGATTTTCCCAGTCTACAAACCAGTAAACTGTATACCTAGTTTTAAATCAAACTAGAAAAACAATTGTTGACACAAGATTAAAATAAAAAAAACAAGGCAAAAACAAATAAAATAGAAACACCCCCTTATTAAATAACTTGGCTTAGCCAAGTAAAAAAAAACGGCCCACTCTCTTATTTGTGTTGTCCGATTGCTTCTATTTTTGTTCTGAGGCTCGAGAATGGCGGCTAGGGTTTCTCTGAATTGTTTAAGGCTTCTTCACAATTGAATCACCATGGTTCGACGTTCTTCCTGTTGATTTATTCTGTCTTCGAGATCAACTACGATCTATATTATGCTTCTATAGATCACTGTAAGTTCTCTGTTTTAAACTTTGAGGTTTGAGTTGTTTCTTGAATGAGTTTCTTGTCTGTCGATGATGAAAACGTGTGCATTTATAGGGTTTTTACAACCCTAATCTCTGATTTCGCTGTGAAGACTTCCCCTTTTGATTATTGGAATATTCAGATTCGAATTGAATGCGTGTTTCCCTTTGAAACTGCCTTGAAAACATTCTTGTTTCACCTTGTATTTTTGGGATGAAAGATTTTCTGTTTCCTCTTTTGCTTGCGAAAATTGTGAACTTGGACATGTTGATGGTCTTCAAAGAATTTGCTGAGTTGTGTAAATTGGTTTTTCCCCGAAGTTTTGCTCGGCTTTAATTTGAAATTTGTCCTGGATTCTTGTGGCTTCCACTTTTGCCTTGATTATCATTGATGGTCCTGGCTTGATTTTTGTTCGTTGTTGAAACATATAAACCTGAATTTGAATTTCCTCTTTGATTGATCCTACTGTGATTTTGCTTGGGAAAGAAATCTTGCTTTTAAATCCCAGAAATGTATCTTTTAAAAAAAACAGAAAGAAATGATTTTTCTCTCTTAAAATTATTCTGTAATTTCTTGCCAATTCATGATTAGACGATTTCAGGAATGATTTCGAACCAAAAAAAACTTCCAAAAATGTTCCTTGATTGAATTGCTCAACATTGATTCCATGCAGTATATTTTGAATTCAAACACTTGCCAAAAAAGAATTTATTTCTGGAAAAGGAATATCTTGATTTCTCGAAAAATTAAAGATCATTTCTTATTTTAAATCAAATGAAGAATTGATTGATATGCAGAATTCCTCCTTGCTTTGATTGTTCCCATGACTGTTGTGAATTTGAAAAAAAAAAAAAAACTGGAAACTTATGAATTTATTTCTGCCATAAATCAATATACTAATTCTTCATTCATATTGATTGTTCAATCCTTCATTACTGCATGTGTATGACCACTCGTATATCCATGCTTCATGTGCACCCACTGTTCTTGCCTTGAGCTGCTCCACTGTGTCAATTGTGCACCATACACCATGCAGATGCTATGCCTTTTGCTTGTGTCAGTGTATTTGCACAATGAAACATTCATGAATATGCTGTCAGTGTACACATCCTTTTGCGTGTAGTCAAATACTTGTGCACCACCTATGTTTGCATCAACTTTGTTTATACTATTTGGCATGTACACTCATGTACTTGCATGCATGCATTGATATTGCTGTAACCTGAATCAATGTTGAAAGCTTGTGCATTTCCTGTCGTGAATTCTCCATGCTGGCTTGTTAATGACCATTGAACACTTGCTTCTTTGCACTTTAGCTGTTTAAAATGCCTTGTTGCACTTGAGCCTGAACTGAAAACACTTTGAATTTACTTGAACTGCCTTGACACTTGCTTGTCATTTCTGAAATCATACTTGATACTGCCATGTTTAAATTTCACCACCTTGCTATGTACATTTATGCTGATTATTTGGACTTGCTGAATCAAAGTATTTTTCATTTCTATTTTTACCTTGTCCTGAAACACAAAGAAATAAAAAACAGCAGTCAAACTGTACTGTGTTGAGGCTGATTAGAATCATCTGGTTCTGATCAGCAAACCAGTATGGTTATGGCGTGGTTGTTCAAGTCTGAAAAATGATGAGAAAAACACACAGAAAACTGAGACAGATAGAGAATCAAAATCTATAAAAATCTATTTGTTCAGTGTTCATTTTAGTTCCAGAGTACTGTGTGTATTTTCTTTTATGTGACAGGTTTTCAGGGTGATGCAACCAAAGCAGAACAGAAATTGGGACAGTAAGAGTGTGCAAAACAGAAGTTGTTTAGCAGAGAGATGTGTATGAAATGTAAAGAGAGTTGTAAAGTCATTTGTATTTAGTTCATTGAAAAGTCATGTAAATGAATGAGTGTGAGAAATTTGTATATAAATGCTTTGTGAAATAAAGTAATATTATTGAATAACAAATGCTTGTATAAATTTCCTGTATTCTGTGTAAAGCATTATTAAGCAATAATATTTATTATTTCATTATCAAACACATCAATAAAATCTATTTGTTATCATCAAACAAAAAACATGTATTCAACAGTCTTGTGGTTGATGATCGAAGCACGACCTTTGTGGCGTAGCTTTGTGTAACGTTTACTTTGCGAGTTTCACACCCGGTATGAACTAAAAACGGGAGAAGGACCTCAGGGGGGCATGCGTTTTCTTTCTAGTTAGAAGTGGCGTCGGTGGTTTTACACGCCCTAACGAGTTTGACTTTTGTGGTTGTTGCTGTTGTGAGGCGCCTCGGTTTGATCGGACGATCCGGGTCCGATGGAGTCATTTGTTGGCTCATTTACGCCCTATAGGGCGGAGAAACGTAGTGTTCAGGCATTATAATCCACATCGGTGGACCGGCCCTGACGATCCAAGGGGCAGTTGTGGCTGTTCCTGAGACTCGGACTAGACAGTCTCGAATCGGTAGAGGACTATCTTTTGCCTCGGTTCATAGATGGAAATCCAATTTCCAAATACGTGACATTTACGGTTTTATTTGTAGAACCTAGTATGGCGACATAGTGGGATGGGGCGCTTATGCCGTCTATGATTGATACTTATGATTTGAAGTTGTTTTATACACTATGCACTTATAATAGTATCAAATAATCTGTTTTAAACGTATCAAGCATTCTTTGGCTATTATAAGGTAAAAACCCTATCCTCCGGCTTGCGTTGCATTGTGTGATGGGAACTGGGTCTTATAATAGCTTCATTGTTCTTTATTTAGCATTGCGCTGTTTGTTTTATGCACTGGTATTCTTGGGAGGAAACCCGTTCCGTGTTATACGGCGTGGTCCCTTGATTTACCTAACTTTAAAATAAAGATTAATGACTGTTTTAGTTCTCACACCAGTCCCATGACTGACCTGGAGTTTATTGTTTTGACCTAAACTCTGGGTGCCCCTATTTTGACACGAGCAGCTAGTAGTTTTGGTTTTGCAGATTTATATTCACAGGATCCTGGTTTACAGCTGGAACGATATCCGGAAAGCTTTGTATCCGTATATCTCTTCTAGTTGTGTATTGTATTATTTTCCGCTGCTATGTAATGTATTGTAATCTCTGATATTTTCTGTGTAATATTCATTTATACTCTGTATATTCTTGTATTCTGATGGAATTATTATAATAAGCAATGAAATGTTCACCCGTCTGTGTTCTGGTTTGTGTTGTCCTCACAGTAATTCGTTCTTTCTCTTCTCTTCTCTTCGGAGACCGGGGAAGTTCGGGTCGCTTCACATCGTCACCTAGTGGACATCATAGAAGTACCCCAACTCTAAGTTTATTTCAAGACCTATAAACATTATGAATCCCTTAGCACATGTTTCCCCATAACATAGTCCAAGTTGGATTGGCTCCACAACATTCCATCGAAGCTATTACAGTTATAAGATCATCCTAGACCCATCGGCCGTCTCTAGAATTCTCCTATGACAATCCTGTAACACCCCGTATTTTCTGTGAACATAAAAATAACAAATCAAGGTATAATTAATTTTTAGAAAAAGAATTAGGTGAAACTGGTTACACCATTGCGTTCGTCTCGGAATTTTGCTTGGGATAGAGTCCAAGTTTGCGTAAATTGGACTCCGTATGAAAAAGATATCCTTAAATTAAATATTGCAGCAAAACATGGAAAAAGAGGAATGAGAAAAGAATAATGTTTAGCATTGTTCTAAGGATTGTAAGTAAAAGACATAATAGATCATTTGGTTGGAACATGTGACTTGCATACAAGAGGTACAGAGTTCGATCCCTGCTAACACCATATTTTTGCTTTAGGGGAATGGCTAAAAAGCGGCTTAGTGTGAACGCGGTAAAATAGTAGTTTAGTGTGAAAATGGTTAATTGGGAAGATAGATAAAAAGAAATTTATATATATATATATATATATATATATTGAATATATATATATATATATATATTGAATATATATATATATAATTGAGAAGATAAATACAGTCAATTTATTTGGAGGGAAAGATTTATGCATAAATAGATATGTATGTATGTAGGTAACTTCATTATGCATTGATTTTGCATGTTGCAAGGAAAGTAGAAAAAAAAGGGAAATTAAATTATATACTCGATTTCCTTTTTTTTAAGGTAAGCAATCAATTTGCATTATTTGTCAATATTAGAATTTATGAATAGGTGCGTATATATATATATATATATATATATATAGATAGAGAGAGAGATATATTTATATATATATATGGGCAGTTAATGTAAACATGAATAGATTGAAATTAAATTGTCGATGAGTGTTAATTTGTCATTGATATTAATTAAAAAGATATATATATATATATATATATATATATTAAGTAGGCATAATTTGGGAACATGTATCATGGCATGATTGTTAAGTTATAATTTGGAGTAATTTGACATGAATTATGGAATATGTAATTTGACATATTAAACTTAGAATTGGCATGAACGACAAAGTATGAAATTTAGCATATAAATCTAGTTTTGGTGAATTTGGGTAATTGGTATAATTGGTATACTGTTAATCAGGAACATAATTAATGTTATAATTTAATTGTGAATGATTTACATATAAACCATAAATATGTAAATCAGTAAAAGATGAACATTTAGTACAAATAGAAGTTTATTAATACATTAGCTGAGTCATTAGGGCTGACTTGTCATCCTATCTTGACTGAATGGTTGTGGTTAATTCTAGGGTGATCGGACGACCTAAATTAGTCCTAGATTCTATATAAACACATGTAGACTCAAATCCTAAAATCAAATAAAAATTAGAACCATGGTCGTCATGCTGTCACCTTGCAACCTAGAGTAGCCGCCACCAATTAGAGGGAGAGTGAAGCTAATCAACTCAATTCTATTCAATTCAAGATTATAACAACAACAACAAAAAATTATCTTCTTCAAAGGAGAGCTAAATCAATTTTAGAACTCAGATTTCAGAACTCAGATTTCAGAACTCAAGACCTTCTTTGAGTTGTGAGTTCGATTTCTTTAATAGGATAATTAACTATATAATTAGGTTGAGTTATAAATTGGATAATGAGATTGTGGTTGTGAATCATTGACCGTTATATTATTATCTATGTTGTAAATCTATGTTACTTATTGGCTTATGTACAATCAATGCATAATGATGCTTCATATGCTAGTTTGGTTATGTTTGAAGAATTAATTCATATGTTAAATCATATGTAAGTTCAACTTGATTCATATGTATGTTTAACTTGATATGCAAGTTTGGATGTGTTAATTTATACATGAATCATATGAAAGTTTAATGAGAATCATATGCAACTTTGTACGTTTAATTTGATTTATGACATCTATTTTCTATGTAAGTTTGGACCTAAAGTATATGCTAAGACATATGTGAGTATGATTTCATTAACAAGATAATTCTTAAATTAATATTGATGGGTTTATATTTGAATTATGAGATTTTGTCTGTTGATTCATGTGGCATAGTTAGTTATTATCACCTATGTTGTATAAACAAGTTAGTTAATTTAGTAAATCTATTCCTTATGCCTGATCCTATATGTGTAATTTGATTATATTAGAACATTGGAATTTTATGCAAGTGGGATATTAGTCATATGCAAGTTCATTTGTGAATCATATGTAAAATTGCAAGTGAATCATATATGTGAATCATATGTTAGTATACATATGCAAGTATGTGATGTTAGTAATTCGTATGCGAGTTGTATGTGGTTTATATGTAAGTTAGGTGAAAACCCAAATCAATACATATAACTTCACACTCATGTTTAGATCCATGATTAGATCTATGTTTAGATCTATAGAAATACATAGTTTATGCTAGATTGTGATTTATACGTCTATACACTATGCAAGTTCACCTTTATGCATAATAATCTATGCAAATCACACCGTGTACATAATTTAGTCCATGCTAGTTTGTTGCTACATATATGTTAGTTATGGATTAATGCAAATTATGCCAATCATGCAAGTTTATCTTTTTAGATCTATATTTTTATGAGACATGCTAATTGTGATATTTAGATCTATTTTCATGTATTGCCCAAATTGTGATGTTTTATAAATTTAGGCTATTTGGCCAGCCTAATATATTCCTTAAAATTCGTGTACGAACGTACAACGTGGGGGCAATGGGATAATATTAAAATAATTAATATTGAGAATTGGCATAAATGCCTTAAATGGCATATAATTAATTTTTGATGTTAATTGGTATAATTTTATATACCATAAATAGATGGACATAATTAAAGTGTCAATTATGGACATAATTTGGAATTGATTGACAATTCAAATTAGGGATATTAATCCAATTTGGGGTTAAATGAAATATGTAATAATAAACCGCCTAAGACACGAGGTTAGACTCGTTTGTGGTGTAAGACTGCCCGGACCCGCCCGACAAATCCAGCTGCCATAAATGTCAGTCTAATGTGGGAGGTCTTAGGCATAAATTAAATGCGTAACAGTTGTAAAGACACGAGGTTAGGCTCGTTTGTGGTGTAAGACTGCCCGGACCCGCCCGGCAAATCTAGCTTCCACAAATGCCAGTCTAATGTGGGAGGTCTATATAAGGTTACGGTCTTAATGAAATAAGAAACACTTAACCAGATAAAACATGTAGTGGGACATGAGGAGGTTAAGTGGGTGCCCTGGGTGGCATGTGGAATTTAGTGGGTGCCTTGGGTGGCATTTGAAATACGATTAGATGCACTTAACCAAGATTGAAACATGTAAGAAGACATGAATAAGAATGGGGTTAAGTGGGAAAATCTTAGAGGGGACCAAGCATAGGTGGAAAGCTTGTGTCATGCATGGGGGCCCTTTTCAAACCAGTAACCCATTAAGTATCTTTGTGGGCTCGACCCAAGTCGAGGACGGGACACGCGTACTGGATTTGATTGTAAGAGGTCAAAACGGGTCAGCGGTGGCAACGCAAGTCCAACGGGTTCATATGCGTGTGTGGGCCCGGGCGGGTAGCACTACAAGAAAAACATCATATAGCAGCGGCATAATACGCTGCTAATCCGTCGCTAATCAGGCATTAGCGACGGATTTCCTACATAAAGGTATGGTCGGTAAAAACCATGACGGTATTTGTGTCACATTTTGCGACGGAATTCAGCATGAATTTTCCGACAATTTACCGTCATTTTACTAAGTTTATAATAAAAAAATATTATTTATTAATTTACTTTTATTTTAATTTTAATTTATATACCGACGATTTACCGACGGATTAATAATTTAGAATAAAATATTATTTACAAAAACTGTCGGTAAACCCTTACTAATTTCCAAAGGATTAGCGACGGAAAATAAATTGGGGTAAACTTAAACTCACTTTTTTTGTTGGTAATCTGCCGCTATTCCCTTTCTGATCCTCATATATATATATATATGTATATATATATAACCACATATATATACAACAAACATCATTCAACACTAAAATAAATAACATATTTAAGAAAACAAATTTAATAAACATTGATTATCAAAACAAATTTAATAAACATCGAACAACAATGTATTTTATTAATTACTATTACCTCTTATTTATATTATATAGTAATTAATACTTAATCAGCATTAATTTTCAAAAAAATAATAATCAACATTAACTATTGAATTTTATTTACTTCTAATAGTTATTATTTATTATTAATTACTAATGTATTATTAACATTAATTATTTAAGATTTAAATTTACTAATTAATTACTATGTAATAACACAAATTTAAAACATTTAATAAATAAAAAATATAAAAGTTCGTTTCAAATCTCTTGGAAAACTGCAGGAAAATAGCTTCAAAATTATGTCGACGGTAATCCGACTCTATTAGCAACGGAATTTAGCGTCAAATATTATATGACGGTAAAGAGCTGCAATTTCCATTGATTTAGCGACAGAATTAGTATTCGACGGTAATAATTTATAATAAGATGACATATAAAATCCAAACTATTTTCTCTTACAAAGCCCACGGAAATCCGCCACTAATTAGCGACGGAATTTTCCGCTGCTAAAAATCTGTCGCTAATCTCGGTTTTTCTTGTAGTGTAGGTAAGACGTTGTTGCATCGTGTAAATATAAGCCGTGAATTTTTGGTAGTATCGGGTTGCCACTTTGGGAAGTGATACACCCCACCGTGGGTCCAACACGGGTATCTACGAGTTAGGGAGCCGATCAAATGGGGGTAGTGGGTACACCTAGTGGAGATAGGGGCAGACGACACCTATGAAGGCAGCTAGGGGTACACGAAACTACCATTATCATTATTAAGTTCTATAGGCGGGATTAACCTTTATGGTGATTAGTGGTGGTGCAGTATAGTAATTATCTTATAGTGGTTTAGGTGGGCCTTTAACGCTATCTTTGTTCGTCTTATTTCCTTGTTTGCTCTGTCATACCCAATTGTTCACAGTCATTTCCTTATTTTCCAGCTTATGCCTTACCCTAGTTATTTTGATAATTATTGTTAAAGTTATCGTACTCGCCAGACTTTATGTCTGACCCCCTTTTCTTTCCACCTCTTTTCTTCCTTCCCCCCCCCTCAGGTTTGCAAGGAAGGAATACTACAGCTTAGTGCCGATTTCTTTCAGTTGCTTGAAGATAGTAGATGTATCGCTTGGGACTCTCTCATCTTTATGGCTTTGCTTATGCTCAGTGGGGATTTATGCATTTATGTTATTTAAGTATTTGCTTCTTTATGTACTTGAAAGTTTTTGGAAAAGACTATTGATCCTGTTGTAATGATTTTGGAGACTACTTATGTAAACTCGTTTTGAGTTATGAATGAAATAAGTTTTTAACTTCCGCTGTGTTCTTTTATCTATTTATTCTTGTAATTTATCTGTTCTATACAACAATAACGCTTCATGGACATTGATGCATTCCCTTTGTGAGTGACATTAATGGACATGGGGTGTTACAAATCCCATCATCTCGACTTAAAGTCCCTCACTGTGCATCTCGAGGAAAAAACATCCATCGTAGAAGCCTCACTTCCTATTATGGGATCACCGACGTCGAATGTTGAATCACTGCGTCGAAGCACCACATCCTTTCCTCATGCTAAAACCACTAATTAAAGATTCATAATATCGGAACCTCTGCCGAATAAACCATCATATCCTGCCTCTTAATTCCACACCATCATCCACGTCAAATTAGCCAAAGTGGCTAATAACAATAATAGTCGATGTCAACAACTCCATAGAATCTATAACAAACATTTTTATTATTATTTAACCAAACTTGATTAAATACACATCAAGTGAAACATCCGGCGTTTGTCGTGAAATCCAAGCTCGTCGCCTAGTCCATCGTCTGTCTTTACATCCATCGCCAAACTCCTATATTTCTTTGTCTTCTAGTTATTTTTTAAGTTCCAATGCTGCTCCATCGTTTAATCTATAGATATGCTTCAACGCTCCATCATCTTCAAATTGTTCTCTAAATTCTGATACTCTTTCATGAATCTAGCTCATTGATTAGAGTCTAATATCACTTGTGTACTCAATCAATATGCACCTCCTATGCATTTGGTCAATATGTATCGAACTCAAGCAGATGTGATTTCCCTACTCTTATGACACCCACGAACGTTGTTTTCAACCAAACTTTGCAAATCAACAACCATGAAACCAATAATTCTATAAATATCTAAAATAATATCCATAATATAGATAGAATCGAGCTATAGTAATTGGTGTGAGTTTGATGTCCAAATAGTTTAAATCTAGTGATAGTGTCAAAAGAAAGCGTAATAACATACAAGTAGGTAAAAATGCAATATTCAAGTTTAAACAAATTAAACAACTTTTAATTATTTTTTCTATTATTAACTATGTTCAAGTATCCTAGAAATATATTTTGGGATTATAAATCAACTTAAAATGTCAAGTACATACTATATAAACAGTTACAGCAAGAGACAATGTCTGGAACACCCCGTAAAATATACTCTAAATAGACATAGATAATTAAATTAAAAATAAACAATAATAAATTAATAAAATATTAATAGGATGAAAATAAGAATTTTATAAATTTGGGGCACAAAAGTATTAATATTGCGTTCATGGCGAGATTCCGATCTGTTTACATATTTTATTTGCCGAAAAAGGAGTCCTCTTGAAGAAGTTATCAATAAAACAAGTTATATGTAAATTGTTTACACACAAGGTTTGAAATTCAAATTAGATAAATAAATATATGGAATATAAATATATATTCATTGGCCTAAAAGAATATTCCATAAGAATTTGAAGTGTGTGTATATATTTACATATAGAAGGGGACAAGAATAATCAACCTACGAAAGGTAATCAATGTAATTAATTCATAATTAATAAAATACGCAAACCCCCAGAAAATAAATCATCTGGACGAACTCAGCACTAAGGGGTCAACCTGAGGTCGACCGCCCTTAAGAGCAAGGGTTGACTGCCCTTGAGTAAAAAAGGGTGGGAAGGCATGTTTTTACAGGGATTATTGTATAATTTGCAAACACGGATTGTTTGGATTTAATCTAATAGATCCTACGATCTTTATTAACACTTGAAACTATAAAAACAAATCCCCTAGCTTCTCCCTAACCCTATTCTTCATTTCATTCTTATGCCTCCACTTTGTTTATCCATTTCTTAATTCCAGACCTCTGGTTAGTTTCTTCTTTTAAATCCTATCTTTCTAGATCTATACTTCTATCTCCTGAGATATAAATTCTTATGTGTAAACTATTGAATTAAGTTATATGTATATACAAATTCTAAACTTTGATTATCTTATGTATATTTTTTAGGATAAATTGGAGTTTGTTTCATCGAAGCCTGATAATCTAGGTTTTCGAGATATTCTGTATCAGTTTTCCACTAGTCTCTACTACAAATCTCTGTAAGTGGAAATGACAATAGTTTGCTATTTTCTCTATTTTGTAGTGTGGATCTGGATCTATATGCCAATGGAATTTGGATCTAAACGAAAATATAATATTAAACATCTTCCAACTTCCCTATATTCTAATTGTTACGAAGATGGTCGATCTATTTGTGTATGAGGGTTTGGATTATTGAGATAATATAATAAAGGAATTTGGTGTTTTATTCTCTTTTTTTGTCAGATTTATTTCATTACAGGTTCATATATATATGTAGTTTGTTACAAAAGGTTAAGACTTTGAGTATGGTGAATTAAATAGGTTTAAACATCTACTTTAAAATAGATTGTTTGAACATATTATTCACAAGTTACTAAAGTATTAAGGTTTTGTATTACAAAATTAACATAAAAGATGAATCTGCCCCAAAATGGAAATTATATATATTTTAGAAATATAGCACTTTGTTTATTTTTTATTATTGAGATAATCAAATCATACCTGGGTTACAAGTTTTGTACCGATATTGTTATTCTCCCATTTTAATTGTTATATGTTAATATACATGTTTATGCATTAATTGAGAGAAATTTGGGAAATGAACTTGTACATCTTTAATTTGTTAGGGATTGACATTTCAAATGAATTAAGACGTTTATTTACGCGTTCCTGATTATGCCATATTTATTTATATATATTTATAGCATAGCTAATGTAATATAAATATGTATTAAATATGTACTTAATGCATTAAATTAGGATAATAGAACTTAAATGTCCCCACAGGAAATTTGTATGTGTGTGAGTTAATGGCTTTAATGACACATAAACACGAGGTTAAACATTGCTTGTAGTAGAAGTCTGCCCGGAACCAACCGGCATATCCGACATCTACAAGTAAGACTGGTTAATGTGGGAGGCTAGATGTCATGAGCCATTATAATTATTACAATGAGATGCAAGGTTAAGCCTAACTTTTAGTAGAAATCTACTCGGAACCGCTCGGAAAATCCAGCATCTACAAATGGTCAGTTTAATGTGAGATGTCAGTTGTGTGTGTGTGTGTGTGTATATGTATGTATATATGTATTTATGTGTGAAGTAGACTGGCTTGAGAAGGTATTAAGTGTCTTACCTACCTTGTTTGGATATTAAGTGGTTAGGACATTAGGTCTCTTCTAATGTTAATTCTTTAGAAAGGCTGAAGTCATTGTGCCCTCCCTAATAAAGGTCTTAAGTGGTCATTGGGTCCGCCTTACTCTAAAGTGGTATTAATTGGTCTTAGTAAAACAATAGCGTATGCGTAGGGTAGTTGTCTGCTTTTTATCTAGGGGTCATGTTGTTGGAGAATGGAGTTTTAATGACAACAACCTTATTTCAATTATCATTGATTATAAAATATATGCTAATACTTCTTGTATTGAATATGTATATATATATATATATATATATATATATATATATATTTGTGTGTGTAGGTGTGTGTGTGCAGGAATTATATACAGAAAATATTACTGAAGACTGTACAGTTATAAAGATTATAGAGATTCAAAGATTAGAGAAATTTCAAGACTCATGAGTAATCAAGATTTCAAGAGTTCAAGATTAATATAGTTATAGAGTCTAAATTTTGTAAGACTCTAAATAGCGCACCAGGTTCAAATTAAAATTCTAATTTTCAAATTCTGTTTCTCAATTCTATCCTCAATCCTCTCTATTTTTATTTTTCTATTTGTTTCTATTTTTATTCTTCTTTATTTTTCAAACTTTAGTTTTATATATTTATATACTTTATATTTATATTCTTATACTTCATATTTATATAGTTTAAAACCTTATAATTTTATAAATATATTTATAAAGTTTAAATTTATGTTTTCATATGTTTTTCTGTCATATAATATTAATTTACAACACTAGATTTTTACTCAAGAATTTTCAGAATTATTTTCGAATCAAAACACTTGAAAAATGCTTTGAAAATCAAAAATATATAAGGGTATGTCGACATACCAAAAACACCATGTCGACATACAACTGTCACTTTTTCCAATTTTGAAAGGAAGTCTCTTTTCACTATTTGAAACAATATATAACCGTTGCAACCTTTCATACTGTATAAAAAGGGGTTAAAACCAAATTTTTTTATCATCTCTTCTTCTCTAACTTCATCCTCTTTCTCTACACCATAGTTCTTAATCATTTTATGGTTTTTACACTTATACTCTGCTAAATTCAATTCTGTTTTGATCAAACTTCTTCTCGCTACACTCTCTAGTCTCTACTCTCTGAATCAAGTGCTATTGAAGAGTCATAGGGCTGTTTGTAACTGCTTGGGTTGAGTAAACATTGTTTTTGTTGAATCAAAGAGGAATCGGTGTGTCCTTGTAGCCACGAAATCAAGGAAATAGGAGTCGGTGTGTCCTTGTGAGCCGTGAAATCAAGGAAGTAGGAATCGGTGTTTCCTTGTGAGCCATGAAATCAAGGAGGTTGTACTGGACTATTAGAAATTGAAACACCCCACCTCCGTTAAGGTCACTCACAAAGGGAATACCTTAACTTCAGTGGAGAATTTTAGGTAAAAGATGCAGATAAATTACAAGACAGACAAATAAAACAGCGGAAAATAAAGTCATTTTATAAACAATGTGGTTCAGTCAAGCTTTTACAATAGTTGTCTCAATCATACTTAAAAGTAATACATAGAACTTCTGTCTTGATTTAAAAACTTCCAAATATAAAAGAAGCATAAAAATAACAATGACATTCCCCAATAAAGCATGAACTAGCCACAACAGTGGAAGAGAGAGTCCAAAGCAATACATCGACTAACTTCGAGCTTGGAAAGAAAACTGAGCTAAGTGGTAACATTTCCTCCCTGTGAACCTGGGGGGGGGGGGGACGGAAGAAAAGAGGCGAAACAAAACTAGGTCAGACATGAGTCTGGTAAGTCCAGTGACTTTCAGCATATAAACAGGCAAAAGCATCATGACATGAATAAACTGAATATAAGACAATATCGTGAGAACAAGGATAACAAGATAACATACAATTAGTATAGATATGATAAGGCAAGATAAACTGAATGCGCTTTTATTCTTTCTTTGCTTCGCTACTACCTTATTATTCTGATTTTTATATCTCTGCACTACCTAACTAGTGTCCCAACTAGTAAGCTATATAAAATGATCACATTGTAATGTGATCCCAATCCACGCAATTGTGGTAGCCTTCAGGTGTACATCTATCGTGAGGATTCCACCTCAATCTGCCTAATTACCATGAACATGTTAGATGTACCCTTACTACCCTATCGATCGACTCCTTACTCGTGTTAATTTTTCCTTGTGTCTGTGTCAATCGGCCCTCTCTTGCGTGTAGATACCCTGTGTTGGTCCCACCATAAGGTGTATCAATCCTTATGATAGCTACCCGACACGGTTCAAGATGCATAGTGTATAACTACTAGTACCCAATGCCTGCTTTTTCCCATCTGGAGTACGTGCACGCCCGTAAACCATCGGAACCTACACGACGTACCCCCTGTCGCTATTTTGACCGCTTATAATCAGTCCAATAATCGTGCCCCACCCTGCCTAGTTCAGGGTACCATGATACATCTATGTCGGTTACTGCTGAAATGGGTCCCCGTTACTAGGGTTTCCTACTGGTTAAGTTTGTGGGCCTATATTTACTAATATTACCCACCAACTCGATATGTACTTAACCCTCCCACTGATTCAAGCATGTTTATTTAATGGTTAAGTTTGTGGGCCTATATTTACTAATAATACCAACCAACCCGATATGTACTTAACGCTCTTACTGATTCAAGCATGTTTATTTAATAGTTAAGTTTGTGGGCCTATATTTACTAATATTACCCACCCAACTTGATATGTACTTAACCCCCACGCACATTATGCCATATTGGTTAAGTGTTGTCCATTCATGTTAACTTAACCCACCCATTCATCATGTCGTGTTGGTTAAGTGTTTCTTATTAACTTAACCCTCCTCACTTATCATGTTGGACTGGTTAAGTGTTTCCTATTAACTTAACCTCATTCGTCCATCAAGTTATATTGGTCAAGTGTTTCTCGTTAACTTAACCACACGTGTTCATCATGTTGTATTGGTTAAGTTTCATCAATCAATTTAAGTTACTTAACCCACCTACTTGTCATGTTACTTTGGTTAAGTGTTGCCTTCTTGTGTCAACTTAACCCTACCACAAATCAAGTCATATTGGTTAAGTGTTGCCCTCTTGTTTTAACTTAACCTTACCACAAATCAAGTAATATTGGTTAAGTGTTGCCCTCTTGTTTTAACTTAACCTTACCACAAATCAGGTTATATTGGTTAAGTGTTTCTTATTACTTAACCCTACCCATTCATCATGCTATAGTGTTCCTATTAACTTAACCCTAGTCATTCATCTTGTTATATTGGTTAAGTGTTTCTCATTAACTTAACCCTAGTCATTCATGTTATATTGGTTAAGTGTTCCTATGAACTTAACCCTAGTCATTCATCTTGTTCATTAGCATTAATTGATTTATTAATGCACCAACCTCTCACATTAGATGTTTTGTTGCGGTTACTGGATGTGTCGGGCGGTTCCGGGCAGTTTTACACCATAACTCAATCTAATCTCAGGTTTTTCTTGGGCATGATGCACTAACCTCTCACATTAGATAGGTGTTGTTGTAGTTACTGGATGTGCCGGGAGGTTCCGGGAAGTTTTACACCACAACTCAATCTAACCTCGGGTTAGGCATGTTCATCTTTAATTTGCACATTTTTCATATATACCCAAATCTAGATTTTACATGCTAATTACCAAATTCACCAAAACTAGTCATGTTCCAATTTCCATGTTATGCCCAACAAATTCCAATTTCAAGTTATTAATCAAAATTGGCTATACCCAATCTTCCCTAAGTTTGCAATAATAGTCATGCCTAAAATCACTATGCATTATGTTTGGCACCCTAAATAAATAGTTAAGCCCAAGCTAAATTTAATATTCCAATTTACAGTTTATGCCCAAAACTAGGTTTTTCATGCCAAATTTCATACTTTGTCGTTCATGCCAATTTTAGGTTCAATATGTCAAATTACATATTCCATAATTCATGCCAAATTACCCCAAATTGCCTCTTAATAGTCATGCCATAATACATGTTCCAAATTATGCCAAATAAATGTCAATTTCATGTTATACCCAATTACCCCCGCATTCATAACGAACGTATTTCAAGATTCATGGAATAAGCGGAGAAACAATATGGAACATAAGAGGCATAAGAATAGCCATATGACGATAAGAACTATTGGTCCAATAAATTTGACATACCAAATTGACAAGTTTTGCATAGAATACATTGCAGGCATATAGATATGATATGAATATCATTATGAACCATCACAGATGTATAGGTTTGACAAGAGTTATATCATGAACTTAAACATGATTACAATTCCGATATACAACAAGAATAGGTATGATTGGACCAATTCCATAGTCAATAATGATTCCCAAAGGCATATACAAGCATAGATTCAAATGAAAGGATTACTTACATCAGGCATAAATCTAATGGATTCGATTTGAATAACATCGCAGGCATAAAATCTAATAGATTAGATTTGATAAATCTAAAAGGATTATCTCATAATCAAGTATAGCTTAGTTCCAGATTATTACACGCCAAGAATTTAAATTAAGAATTCACATCTGAAAGTAACTTGAACTTACAAAAAGAGAATGATTCTTGTATTTCTGGAATCTGTTTTCTAAAACTGAAAAGCTAACCCTTGACGTATATTATCGATTCTCTAATTTTGATTTGATTCTTAGAAAATAGTTGTTGAAGTCGTTGAATTAGCCTTTGAATCACTATTTGAATTCTAAACTTGATTTCTTGAAGAACTAGAGCAGCATAAGGACATCTTTAATTTATTTTGATATGAATTAGGGTAGAGTATAGGCGTAATGAAGTTGTGTAGAGAAAACTGTAGCCTTAGGGGTGTTTATATAGCATAGGGATCGACGAATCTGGTCAGAACGGGTGTCCAAATGCAGAAAAACGAACCAGTCCTTGGATATGGAAATGGGGGGAGGTCGACCCCCTGGTCGACCTATGTCGACCCGGGTCGACCCCCTGGTCGACCTGGGCCCAGCCCGGGTGTGTGATTTGAATTTCGGACTTAAATCTGAGTTGTTTTAATTTATTTAAATTCCTGAAACTTCTGAGGGCCATAACTTCCTCATACGAAGTCCGATTTACAAAAACTTGGACTCTATACCAAGTAGAATTTCGAGACGAACGCAATGGCGTAATCCGTTTCCCTTAACTCTTGTTTTAAAAATTAAGTATACTTTAATTTGTTACTTTGACGTTCACAGAAAATACGGGGTGTTACATTCTCCCCTCCTTAAAGGATTTCGTCCCCGAAATCTTCAAGTCAAGAAGAATTTATATCCTACCTTTCAATCGTCCATCTACTCAACCTTCAAACACAAGCATCCATTGTCCTTAAATGGTTTCTAATGTCGTATGAACATATGCAGAGTGTGTGTATATGTTTTTTATCTAATACAAAATCAGGCGGTCTACTGATCCAGTTGACCTCCTTAATGCGAATCATGAGAGTGTCATGCATCCAATATGTATGCAAATATCCCTAATCATGTAAATACTATATGTGTGTGAAACACCCCACCTCCGTTAAGGTCACTCACAAAGGGAATGCCTTAACTTCGATGGAGCATTATAGGTAAAAGACACAGAAAGTTACAAGACAGAAATATAAGCAGCGGAAAACAAACATTTATTTCATATGTTGTTCAATACAAAAACAATTACAGTAAATTGTCTCAACATAACTTCCAAAACATTTCTTCATAATCTCTGTCTTGCTTAAAACATAAAGAAGCATATAACTTAAATAAAATTGCATAAATCTCCAAGTCTAGCGTGTCCAAAGCCATAGCCAAAGATAAGAGATTCCAAGCCGTACATCACAGAGTCTTCAAGCTTGGAAAGATGAACGGTCCAAATTAAGCTGAGCTATTCCCTCCTTGGCTACCTGAGGGGGGGGGGACGGAAGAAAAGAAGACGAAAGAAAAATAGGTCAGACATAAGTCTGAGTAAGTCTAGTGACTTTTCAGTGTGTGAATAAAGCAAAGGGTCATGATAGGAATAAACTGAAAATAGGACAGTACCAGAACATCAACTAACATAAAGCTATATAAGGCAGGATAAACCGAATATACATCGCACCCATGTTTAATACTTCTGCACCAATTTATACTTGTCCAACTAGCACCACGTGTTCATGGTGAAATAATTCCCTTATATCGATCAGCTTCTACTAGCATGCATTTATCACGTGTGTCCATCGGCCCCCGCTTGACTGTAGATACATGTGCTGGTCCCACCACGGGGTGTATCAAATCCTATGGTGGCAACCCGATACAATTCAAGACGCATAGTGTATGACTACTGATGCTCAATGCCTGTTTTTTTCTACTCCGGAGTACGTGCACACCCGATACTCCGCCGGAACCTACACTGATCCATCACCGCCGATGTTTTTGACCGCTTATAATCAGCCCAGTAATCATGCCCCACCCTGCCTAGTTCAGGGGCCCATGATACATCTACGTGGGTTACTGCTAAAATGGGTCCCCGTTGCTAGGGTTTTCCAGTCAACATGTTAAAATAGTTAAGTGTCCAAATTTACCAAACCCCACCCATCAGTTTAGATAACATGTTGAGTTGGTTAAGTGTTTCCTAAATTGGCTTAACCCTACCACTCTTGACTTAGCTTTATTAGAGCACCAACCATTCACATTAGACAGGTATTGTTGTGGTCACTGGATGTGCCAGTCGGTTCCGGGAATTTTACACCACAACTCAGTCTAACCTCAGGTACTTTTTGGGCTCAATGCACTAACCACCCACATTAGACAGGTATTGTTGTGGTCACTGGATGTGCCGGTCGGTTCCGGGCAGTTTTACACCACAACTCAGTCTAACCTCGGGTTAGGCATATTCGTCTTTTCTAAATTTACATTTTTATCCCTGTTATGCTTATATGTAAATTTGTCAACAATTTATTGTTATGGATCACTTTCCTTCTAAATCAAATTCATAATTTTTGGTAAGTAAATTATACCAATTCAATGCCATACCATTTACATGGTTATGAGCTTAATATGTTAATTATGTATAATTTCATGTTTTCCTAACGTTACCCCCGTTGTACGTTCGCAAAATTACATAAGATGTTAGGCTCGACATTTTAGCCTAACTAATAAACTAAAAAGGAAAAAAGAAGAACTTGCAACATTCCAACATCATACATAAATATGGATCTAATTACAGATGTGTCACATGAACTTGGCATAATATACTTTTAATTATGAACTTGCAAACTAGATCAATGCAACATGAATCATAAAATAATAGTATTACATAGAACTACCAAAATCTAATTAGACATGTAGTGGTGAACTTGCATAGGTTGAATCATGCTAATACTGATCTAACATAAAGGCATATGGTTCTAACATGTAAAGTTGTAGATCTAAACATATAGGTTTACATAGTCCTGGTTTTTAACCTATAAACTTGCATGTATTCATAACATGATAGCATCACTCAACTTGCATAAACATGGCATAATTTCTAAATTAACATACAACATATAGATGTCATCACAAGGTCGTAGATCTAAACATGTATGCATAATGGATCTAAACAATTAGGCATAAACTATATGACTTAGCCTAAAACTTGTATAATATCACCGAACTTACCTATAATAATTTCATAACATCATAGGTTTATTCACCAATTTTCACATAACATGATAGGCCACAATAATTCGTAGGCATATACGATAGAATAGCCATGAATAAACATAAATCAGCATCACATACAACTTGATACAATTCTATTTTACATTCCATTACAAACCATGTCTTTAATTCATTCAGTTCTGGAAAATAACTACACTTACAACAAAAAGGAATTCTTGAGTTCTGGGATCTGTATTCTGAAATTGAATTGCTCGCCTTTGATGTAGATCATTGAATTTTCTTAGTTGAATTAGATTAGATTTAATCTTGACGTAGCTTCAATCTTGCCTTTGAGTTGAAAGAGATGACGGCTATTCTAGGTTCACCATTGACGGCATGGAAACTATTGGTATGAATATTTATGATTTAGGGTTAAGAGTTAGGTTGCTTTTATAGAGGTTTAATTAAATTAGAGCCGTCCGATTAACCCTAGAAATAATCAAGGCCATCCAGTGAAGATGGGATAACACCTCAGCCCTAATGACTCGGCAGGGAGTCAAAAATCGTCATCCTTTCAGATCTGTCCATGGAGGGGGGGGGGGTGGAGTAGGTCGACACTAAGGTCGACCTGTATAGGGGAGGTCGACACTAGGGTCAACCTGATCCCTGGGCGGGAAATTTCCCGCCCATCCCACTTCTGCTTCTGTTTTCGAAATTTGAATTTCTGAACTTCCGAAGGCCATAACTCCTTCATACGGAGTCCGATTTACGCAAACTCGGACTCTATCTCAAGCAGAATTCTGAGACGAACGTAATGGCGTAACCTGTTTCCCTTAATTATCACATTTGAATTTAATTATTCTTTAATTCGTTACTTTAAGGTTTATCGAAAACACGAGGTGTTACATTCTCCCCTCCTTAAAGGATTTCGTCCCTGAAATCTTCAAGTCAAGAAGAACGTATATCCTACCATCCAATCATCCATCTACTCAACCATCAAACACAAGCATCCATTGTCCTTAAAAGACTTGTAATGCTTTATGATTATATGCATAGTGTGTGTACATGTCCTTATCTAATGCAAAATTAGGTGGTCTACTGATTCAGTTGACCTCCTTAATGCAAGTCATGTCGGTGTCATGCGTCCATAATGTATGCAATCTTCCCTAATCATACTTTCTACATGAGTGCACAATCATTCATACACATGCAACATCCACATGATAACACATCAAGTTTCAATCATATATAAGTACATATATGCATATGCAATATGAAAGTGACTGAGCCGATCTAATACCTAAAGTGTGTGTATATGCATCCACGAGCAACCACTAGCAATCACTTGCAACCACTTGCAACCATCAATCATAACATGTTTCAAATACATGTTTACATCCATTGGTTTCTACCTAAGGATCGAGAATGGTACTGAGGAAAATAATAAAAAGATAGATACGAGTATGAACAAATTTAAGGAAAAAGAGATCAAAGGTGTACCCTCAAAAAGAAAAGGGTAGGCCGTGCGTTTTTTGGCCTCAGTCTCCCAAGTCGCGTCTTCCTCAGCATCACTCCATTGAACTTTTACAAGTTTGACTTCGTGGTTGCGTAGCTTCTTGACTTCTGTACCCAAGATACAAGTTGAACTCTTCTCACAGCCGCCTCTCGTTCTACGTCCTCTAATATGCTTGGTTCCACTACTTCCGCAGACTCATGTAAGCACTTTCGTAAGTGAGAAACATGAAAGACATTGTGAACTCTTTGGGGAAGCTCTACTCTGTAAGCCATCTTCCCAATCCTTTCAATGATAGGAAATGGCCCTACAAATCTTGGTGCCAACTTTCCTACAGATCCTAAGCGAACGACATTCCTTAAAGGAGATACTCTAAGGAAAACCCTGTCCCCAACCTCAAACCCAAGGCCGATCCTTCTCTTATCTGCGTAGGACTTTTGTCTATCTTGGGCAGTCTTCATTATTTTTCGTATTAAGTCCACCTTCTCTGAAGTTTCTCTAATCATATCTGGTCCAAGTATGAGCTTATCTGTAGACTCCCACCAACAAGTTGGTGATCGTCACGGTCTTCCATATAAAGCTTCGAAGGGTGCCATACCTATGGTGGCTTGGTAGCTATTGTTGTAGGCAAACTCCACCAAAGGAAGATGATCCTCCTATGGTCCTCCGAAGACAAGGATGCATAATCTCAAGAGGTCTTCTAATACTCTGTTCACTCTCTCCGTCTGACCATCGATTTGGGGGTGATAGGCCATGCTTAAGCATAGCTGTGTGCCTACAGCTTCTTGCAAGCTCTTCCAAAACTCGCTCATAAAAATAGGATCTCGGTTGCCAACAATGCTAGAGGGTATCTCATGGAGTCAGACTATCTCTTTAAGATATGTGGATGCTAGCGATGAGGCAGTCCTTCTACTCTTAACGGGTATGAAGTGAGCGCTTTTTGTAAGCCTGTCCACTATTACCCAAATACTGGTATTTCCTCTTCTTGACCTAGACGGCCCATCAATAAAGTCCATCGAGATGCTATCCCACTTCCACTGTGGGACCTCTAGAGGATGACGTAAACCACTAGGCTTCTTCTATTCTGCCTTGACTTGCTGGCATACTAAGCACTTCGAGACGAATTCAACTACATCCCTCTTCATGCCATCCCAAAAGAAAACCCTTTTTACGTCTTTATACATCTTGTCTCCACCGGGGTGTATGGTCAACTTGGAATGGTGTGCTTCTTCAAGAACTCTCTTCACCAAATCCCTTGCTTGTAGGATGCATAGCCTTCCATCCCGCCTCAACCAACCCTTATCATCGATGGAGTATCTATTGAGGTGACTAGAAGTCTCACCCCTACTCAACTTATCTATCACATCAACTAGCTGAGAGTATTCACGTTGTGCGATCCCTATTAAGTCCAAAAGAGTAGGCCGCACCTCTAGCGATGCTAACAAACCAGTCACATGATCGACAGAGGGTCTAAAATCAAAGTTTGCTATATACTCCAAGTTCTGCCTTTCAACAAAGAGAGGGCTTAAGGTCAACTTCTTTCTACTGAAGGCGTCTGCTACTACATTGCCCTTGCCAGGGGTATAGGAAATCTCGAAATCGTAGGATGCCAAGAATTCCATCCACCTTTGTAGCCTCAAGTTAAGATCTTTCTGCGAGAAAAGGTACTTCAAAAATTTATGGTCAGTATATAACTCAAACTTCTCACCTAGGAGATAATGGCGCCAAGACTTAAGTGCAAAGACGATGGCAGCCAACTCTAGGTCGTTGGTTGGGTAGTTTTTCTCATGTACTTTCAACTGCCTGCCTCCATAAGCTACTACCTTCCCTTCTTGCATCAAGACAACTCCTAATCCCGTACCACAAGCATATGTGTATACGTTAAACATCTTGCTCCCATCCGGCAATGTCAAAACTAGGGCTGTTGTTAGAGCGCTTTTTAAGCGTTGGAAAGCAATGTCGCAATCCAAGTCCCAAGTGAAAGTTAAGTTCTTCTTTGTCAACTTTGTAAGTGGAGCTGAGATTTTCGCAAAATCTTTGATGAACTTCCGGTAAAAGCCTTCTAGCCCGAGGAAGCTTCAGACTTCGGTTGCATTCCGTGGGACCTTCCAATCTTGTACCGCAAATCGGGGTCCACAGCTAATCCTTCTTTGGACACCACGTGTCCAAGAAACCTTACTTCTTCCCTCCAGAAGTGGCATTTGGAGAATTTGGCTTTTAACTGGTGTGCACGAAGAGTGTCCATGACTTCCTTTAGATGCTGAGCATGCTCTTCCTCACTCTTCGAGAAAATCAAAATGTCATCTACGAAGACCACCACAAACTTATTGAGGAACTCCCTACAAAATAAGCGGGTGCGTTTGTCAAGCCGAAAGGCATGACAAGCCACTTGATGAAACCATCCGGAGTTCTGAATGCGGTCTTGTCAATGTTGTCTTTAGCCACTCTCAGCTGATGAAACCCGGTAGCTAAATCTAGTTGGGAGAAAACCGATGCACCAACAAGCTGATCGAACAAGTCGTCTATTCTTGGGAGTGGGTGCCTATTCTTCTTGGTAAGCTTGTTTAGCTCCCTATAATCGATGTATAGGCGAAGCGAACAGTCGGCTTTAGTTGCGAATACTACTGGACCACCCCATTCAGAAATACTACGCCTTATAAACCCCTTCTCAAGCAGCTCTTTAACTTGCTTGTTGAGTTCTTTCCTCTCCCTTGGAGCCATGTGTCTAACGGGTAGAGCAACGGGATTTGCATTATCAACGAGGTATATGCGGAATTCTATCTCCCGCTTCGGAGGCAATCCTTTAACCTCTTCAAAGACATTCAGGTATTCACGGACTACTCTAACAGACTGCAAATTCTCAATAGACGCATCAAGAGATTCTAGATAACTAAGCATAACAAAGTTCATGGGATTACAAGAAATTTCGAGAGTGTTACTAAGGCAAGTCATGAGTCTAACCACTCTCTTTTCACAGTCAAGGATGGCACCATTGCCAATCCATGCCTAGAATTAACCCATAGCCCATGAAGCCCAAAACATAGGCATTGCATCTAAACCCTACACTTAATATAGAGATTTCCAAATCCAAACAAATCATTGACAAATAAGTTGAGCCCCCAATTGGATTTGAAACAACCAAGGGATCCTCTACTAAACTGGTGTCTAGGTGCAGAGATTCAACTAAAGCAGTAGATATAAAAGAGTGCGATGCGCCAGAATCAAAGATTGTACGAACAGGATGATCAAAAAGATAAACTAAACTCTTAATAGAAACATTTCTACCTTGTTCTTGCAGAGATGCTACGAGAGCGTGGACCTGCCCTCCAGAAGTAGATCCAACTCTCTGCTCTTGCCCTTGCTTTCTTGGGCAGTCCCTCGCCATGTGTACTACCTCGCCGCAATGGAAACAGCCACCCATCTTCCTTTTCTTCTTCCTGCAGTCCTTAACCAGATGTTCAGGAATGCCACAAAAATTGTACTTCCACTTGTCATGGGTTTTGTTGTTCTTCCCGCCTTTCTTGGCGTCTGTCTTCTTGCTCTGTGATCCTTCCCCTTTCTTATCTTGAGATGCTTCCACTTTTGTCTCCTTCTTGCCAATCTTATCCTCTTCTTGTAACAGTGCCATGTCCACCTGTCTCTCATAAGTCGCACCCATATGTATATGAGACATAGCTACGCTGTGCAGTGGCTCATTCAATCCTTTAATGAAGCGAAGAGCCTTCTTATGTGGAGTGTTTCCTAACTCCAATCCGAACATAACAAGCTGATTGAATTGGTTAACGTATTCCTTGCCGACATACTTCCCTGTTTGAGAGCTAAGAACTTCTCTATCTGTAGGCTTCGTTCAGCTTGTGTGAGGAATTTCATTTCAAACCTCATCCTAAAATCCATCCAAGTTTCAATTAGTCTTTCAGCGTTAGTGACTTCACACCAATAGGAAGCTTCGTCTTTGAGCAACCATACCACCTACTGTATCTTCTGGCTATCATCCACTTCGAAGATCTCGAACAAATCCTCAGTTTCTTTGAGCTAGTTTCTTGCTTCCACGAAGGATTCATTTCCATTGAAGTTCTTTCCACCCATGGCTCGAAAGTCCCTACATATTTTTGAGAAAGCATTCGCTCGAGGAGGAGGAGGAGGAAGAGGAACCGCTGCAGCTGGGGGAGGAGGAATGTTTGCTGGGCCTGCGTTGTTGGCCCTAGCCTCTAGGTACCTCCTGAACCAACCGGATATCGGTACACCTCTGGAAGGTTAATATTCCCAGACATGTTGAAACGAAAAAGGAAAGATTCAATATAAAGGACAGAAAGATAATGCATATGGCTTTGGGGGATTATGCCTTTTAAAGTAAAATAACACTTTTTCTTGCAAAATGCTTCTTTCTGAAAATAGTTTTCAAAATCTTTTATCTGATCTAGTAAACCTCTGCTCTGATACCAAGTGAAACACCCCACCTCTGTAAAGGTCAATCACAAAGGGAATGCCTTAACTTCGATGGAGCATTATAGGTAAAAGACACAAAAAGTTACAAGACAGAAATATAAGCAGCGGAAAACAAACATTTATTTCATACGTGGTTCAATACAAAAACCGTTACAGTAAATTGTCTCAACATAACTTCCAAAACATTTCATCATAATCTCTGTCTTGCTTAAAACATAAAGAAGCATATAACATAAATAAAACTGCATAAATCCCCAAGTTTAGTGTGTCCAAAGCCGTAGCCAAAGATAAGAGATTCCAAGTCGTACATCACGGAGTCTTCAAGCTTGGAAAGATGAACGGTCCAAATTAAGTTGAGCTATTCCCTCCCTGGCTACCTGAGGGGGGGTGGGGAACGGAAGAAAAGAAGACGAAAGAAAAATGGGTTAGACATAAGTCTGAGTAAGTCTAGTTACTTTTCTGTGTGTGAATAAAGCAAAGGGTCATGATAGGAATAAATTGAAAATAGGACAGTACCAGAACAACAACTAACATAAAGCTATATAAGGCAGGATAAACCGAATATACATCGCACCCATGTTTAATTCTTCTACACCTATTTATACTTGTCCAACTAGCATTACGTGTTCATGGTGAAATGAATCCCTTATACCGATCAACTTCTACTAGCATGCATTTATCACGTGTGTCCTTCGGCCCCCGCTTGACTGTAGATACCTGTGCTGGTCCCACCACGGGGTGTATCAAATCCTATGGTAGCAACCCGACATGATTCAAGATGCACAGTGTATGACTACTGATGCTCAGTGCCTGTTTTTTTCCACTCCGGAGTACGTGCGCGCCCGATACTTCGCCGGAACCTACACTGATCCATCACCGCCGATGTTTTTGACCGCTTATAATCAGCCCAGTAATCGTGCCCCACCCTGCCTAGTTCAGGGTCCCATGATACATCTACGTGGGTTACTGCTGAAATGAGTCCCCGTTGCTAGGGTTTTCTAGTCAACATGTTAAATTGGTTAAGTGTCCAAATTTACCTAACCCCACCCATCAGTTTAGCTAACATGTTGAACTAGTTAAGTGTTTCCTAAATTGACTTAACCCTACCACTCTTGACTTAGCTTTATTAGAGCACCAACCACTCACATTAGACAGGTATTGTTGTGGTCATTGGATGTGTCGGTCGGTTCCGGACAGTTTTACACCACAACTTAGTCTAACCTCGGGTCCTTTTTGGGCTCAATGCACTAACCACCCACATTAGACAAGTATTGTTGTGGTCACTGGATGTGCCGGTCGGTTCTGGGCAGTTTTACACCACAACTCAGTCTAACCTCGGGTTAGGCATATTTGTCTTTTCTAAATTTACATTTTTATCCCTATTATGCTTGTATGTAAATTTGTCAACAATTTATTGTTATGGATCACTTTCCTTCTAAATCAAATTCATAATTTTTGGTAAGTAAATTATACCATTTCAATGCCATACCATTTACATGGTTATGAGCTAATATGTTAATTATGTATAATTCCATGTTTTCCTAACGTTACCCCCATTGTACATTCGCAAAATTACATAAGATGTTAGGCTCGACATTTTAGCCTAACTAATAAACTAAAAAGGGAAAAAGAAGAACTTGCAACATTCCAACATCATACATAAATATGGATCTAATTACAGGCGTGTCACATGAACTTGGCATAATATACTTTTAATTATGAACTTGCAAACTAGATCAATGCAACATGAATCATAAAATAATGGTATTACATAAAACTACCAAAATCTAATTAGACATGTAGTGGTGAACTTGCATAGGTTGAATCATGCTAATACTGATCTAACATAAAGGCATATGGTTCTAACATGCAAAGTTGTAGATCTAAACATATAGGTTTACATAGTCATGGTTTTTAACCTATAAACTTGCATGTATTCATAACATGATAGCATCACTCAACTTGCATAAACATGGCATAATTTCTAAATTAACATACAACATATAGATGTCATCACAAGGTCGTAGATCTAAACATGTATGCATAATGGATCTAAACAATTAGGCATAAACTATATGACTTAGCCTAAAACTTGTATAATATCACCAACTTACATATGATAATTTCATAACATCATAGGTTTATTCACCAATTTTCACATAACATGATAGGCCACAATAATTCATAGGCATATACGATAGAATAGACATGAATAAACATAAATCAACATCACATACAACTTGATACAATTCTATTTTACAAACCATGTCTTTAATTCATTCACATCTGAAAAATAACTACACTTACAACAAAAAGGAATTCTTGAGTTCTGGGATCTGTATTCTGAAATTGAATTGCTCGCCTTTGATGTAGATCGTTGAATTTTCTTAGTTGAATTAGATTAGATTTAATTTTGACGTAGCTTCAATCTTGCCTTTGAGTTGAAAGAGATGACGGCTGTTCTAGGTTCACCATTGACGGCATGGCGGCTATTGGTATGAATATTTGTGATTTAGGGTTAAGAGTTAGGTTGTTTTTATAGAGGTTTAATTAAATTAGAGCTGTCCGATTAACCCTAGAAATAATCAAGACCATCCAGTCAAGATAGGATAACACCTCGGCCCTAATGACTCAGCAGGGAGTCAGAAATCGTCATCCTTTCAGATCTGCCCCGAGGGGGGGGGGAGTAGGTCGACCCTTAGGTCGACACTAAGGTCGACCTGTATAGGGGAGGTCGACACTAGGGTCGACCCCCTGGTTGACCTGATCCGTGGGAGGGAAATTTCCCGCCCAGCCCGCTTCTACTTCTGTTTTCGAAATTTGAATTTCTGAACTTCCGAAGGCCATAACTCCTTCATATGGTGTCCAATTTACGCAAACTCGGACTCTATCTCAAGCAGAATTCCGAGACGAACGTAATGGCTTAACCCGTTTCCCTTAATTCTCACATTTGAATTTATTTATTCTTTAATTCTTTACTTTAAGGTTTATCGAAAACACGGGGTGTTACAGTGTGTGTATTCACTTATCCATATGTAACATCCATATGATAACACATCAAGTTTCAATCCATATACAAATACATTCATATGATAACACATCAAGTTTCAATCCATATACAAATACATCCATATGAAAGTGACTGAGCTGATCTAGTGCGTAATGTGTGTATATGCATCTGCGAGCATCCACCAGCAACCACTTGCAACCACCAATCATAAAATGTTTCAAACACATGTTTACATCCATTGGTTTCTACCTAAGGATAAGGAATAGGATCGAGGAGATATACTTAAAAGGTAGATACACACATGCATAAACTTAAGGAAAGAGAGATCAAGGATGTACCCTCAAAAAGAAAAGGGTAGGCTGCGCGTATCTAGTCTTTAGTCTTCTAAGTCGCATCTTCTTGAGCTTCACTCCACTGTACCTTAACTAATTTAACTTCACGATTGCGAAGCTTCTTGACCTCCATTTCCAAAACCCACTAGTAAAGATAGGACCTCAATCACTTACTATGCTAGAGGGTATCCAATGTAGTCGAACTATCTTTCCAAGATAAACAGGTGTTAACCATGATACCAAGTGTATATACTAAGATGATTAGAGGTCTCTCCTCTACTTAGCTTATCCATCATGTCACAAATCTGAGGGTCTAAAGCTAAAGGTTGTTATGTACTTTTAACCTCTCTTAAGGTCAGTCTTACTTAGGGCACCTGCCACAACCATTTATTTCTCACGCAAACCATCCTAGTCGAACTCGACATCCCTCAAGTACAAGTGTAACAACCCGTATTTTTGAATAACATGTTATAACATAAATGGAGGCAGAATTAAACTGTAAAATCTGAATCAAGGGAAACGGGCTATGCCATTGCGTTCGTCTCGAAAAAATACGCGAAATAGAGTCCGAGTTTTCGAAAATCGGAGTCCGTATGACCAAGATATGGCCTCGCGAAGTTTCACGAAAAATTCCCAAATTAAAGTATACTTAATTAAGTGAAATGGGTTGCGCAGAGAAATATATATATATTGATATATATATATATATATATATATATATAATTGAAAATTAAATAAATAAATATGCAAAAATGTTCAAAACAGCGAATTGGGAGAGGGGAATAACCGAACCGGCCGATTTTTGAGGTCGACCCAAGCCCGCTGGGTCGACTAGGGGTTAATCCAGGGTGTTTGGCTGTCAACCCGTGGGCCGATTCGCTCAAATGCAGATTTTGCATTTGAATGGTTCTCATGGTTCATCTTTAATCTAAAGGCCCTAGATGGTTCCTACACTTGACTTCTTCCCCAAGACATGCTTTGATGGCTTGGATTGAATCTAGGTTTAATCCTATGGCCTAAAACACTTGCCTAATCTATAAATAAGCCCCTAACCCTCTCCTAAATCCTCATTATTCATTCATGTAACTAAACTATGGCCAAATTTCTACTCTCATGGCCTCCACTCAACTATCCTAGCCTCCACTTCATTTCTATGAGAGGTTTCATGATCATGAGAGTGTTAGAGAGTCCCTATGTTAGTATGAGAGCTTCTTAAGTTGATTTCAAGGCAAAAGCTTTGATCTTTGTTCATAAAGATGGTGTTTTGGTGGGTTTGGAGCATCCATCTTTGGGTTTTTGGGTGATGGCATGCATAGGCTTCATCACAAGCTTTAGTTTAATCGATTTAGGCCTTCATAGCAATGTAAGCCCTTCTCCTACTATTAGATATGAACTTTAAACTTAATATGACATGTTGTAAGTGGGTTTAAACATTAGTATGTAGCATGCTATCATCTTATGCAAGCTTATAAAGTCATTACCTTGGTTTTGTGGTCATAAAGCTTTGACCTTTATGTTGAAATGTTGCATTATGCAACATGAGAATCTTCATAATCATTATGTCACCTTGCATATGAAGTCATAATCCTTATATGATGATATATGCGAGTTTCTAGCCATCATTCCATGTCTTTTGTCACCATGATTCTCTTATGTACCAAGTTTGGGTTTATGCATGTTTTTGAGGCTTAAGAATGTAACATGCAAGCTAATGAACACATTTGTGCCTCATTTGCCACCATGATTAACTTGTGGCTTAATACCCATTTTTGTCATTCCTTTGCCAAGTCTCTTCTTTTAATCCATCACGTTGTTGCGAACGTATATGCTAGTTTAAAAAAAGCGTTGGGGTCACATTATGGGGAAACATAATGACATGAATATGACTTGGGTAAATGGGTATAAACATGACAACATGTAACGTTAAATATGACATGTGTTTATACTTGAAAACATGATTTGAAATATAACATGGAAGTTGACATGTAAGTATGCATAAAAACATAAGCTTGGGAATTTACCTATTAAGTTAGGTCTACCCATTGGGAATTTACCTATTAAGTTAGGTCTACCCAATTGCTTGAAAACTTGACTATGAACATGACACTAGACTAAACATGAAAGTGGCCAACTCGAGGTTGGGTTGAGTTTGCAACGTAAAACTAACCGGAACCGACCGGCCTAACTAGTAGTTGCAAACAATAGGACCCAATGTGAGAAGTTGGTCATGTTGTGCTTGAACCCGAGGTTAGACCAAGTTGTGGTGTAAAGCTACCCGGAACCGACCGGCTTAACTAGTAACCACAACAAAGTCTAATGTGAGAGGTTGGGGTGCATTAAGTAATTAATGCCACATAATAGGGTTAAGTTAATTTGATTAATGAGGCTTAACCAAATATGACATGGACAAATGGGTTAAGTAATTTAATTTGACTAATGACACTTAGCCGACATGACAGGGTTGGGTAGGTTAAGTAACTTGATTTGCCTAACGACACTTGACCATTTTTATACGACGAGGGGACGGGATTAAGTTAACCAACACTTAATCAATCCAACACGATAACTTGATAAGGTTAAGTAAATTTTCTTAGTAACACTTAACCGTTTAATACAGTTAATGGATGGGGTTAAGTCAACTCAGACCTAACTAATCTAAACATGGTAATTGGACGGGGTTAAGTTAATTTACACTTAACTAATCCAACTCGTTAGTTTGATGTGGTTAAGTGACCTATACTTAACCAATCTAACGTGAAAACATGATAAGGCTAAGTCACGAATCACTTGAATACGCTTGACCGATTTGACTCGGTAATTTGACAAGGTCAAGTTAATTTATATAATTAACCAATCTAAAATGATAATTAGACGAGGTTAAGTTATGGATTGCTTAATATACTTAGCCAACTTGACACATGGTTTGTAGGGTTAAGTCTTGGACTTGGATACTTAGCCAATTTTGACATGGTTTGTAGACGGGCTAAGTTATGAACTTAAGTGACACTTAACCCATTAGATAAACCCTAATTCGGAGGATTAGGTAAATAACCATAGTTAACAAGGATTATGGAAATAAGGCTAAGTGGTAAACCTTAGTTAAGGGAGACTAAGTAATAATTCTTAGTCAAGGAAATTTGGACCATTTCTTAGATAGATTAGTAACCCGATACGTTAGGTCAACGTTTAAGTATGTGTGTAGGAGCAGGCTATCTGATTTAGATAAAGGCTCCAACGAACTGGGTAACGAAGCAGCGGCTTCGGGGAACGTGAGGATATTCTTGGGATCCCTCTGTGAGCTGCCAGGTCATTATACTAGGCTCACGAGAGGTTGAGGTCTGCGGTAGAAGAACCAAGAATATGCCTTGGTTGCTATGCGAGCGACCTAAAGACCGGGGTGGATAGCAGTGAGTCGACGAATACATAAGGTGCCCGAGATAGCAAGTTCGTCGATCATCTACCATCTTGAGTCAAGCGTGTACGTACGGAAAGGAAGGGAACACCCAACAGACCATAATTGCTATCTAATTATGGGTGAGGTAGGCCGTAGGATGTGGGCTGGCCGGAGTGTAGTTCTCATGCAAGATTTTCTCTTGTGTTACCTTTCACTAGTTGAGGGAGGGGTCTCGTGGGACCATAGCCACGTGTAGAAAAGCAGACCTTAGTATCTGCATCGGCAGATAAATCTAAAGCTCCCGACCGAGTCCTGTATTTCTTGTTTTGCCCTGTGACAGGACTCGGATGGCACGATGTGATACATGTGCATACAGTTATAGAAAAACGATTCACGATGAATGCGTGGGAAAAAGGGCGCGGTTGAGGGTTAGCGTAATCCCTAGTGGCCTAGGTGGTTTAACCCAAACCAAAATACGAAAGCGTGCAATAGGCAAGCGTAATCCCTAGTGGTGCTAGGTGGCGTAAGTCCTAGTAGTTCAAACGATGATTCATATGGAAGAGCCTAGCTAGAACAAGGGTGACAGTCCAAACGATTTCAAGGATAATACGACATGAGGAAGCCCGTACGAGGTACGGCAAAGGACTGAACTTATATACATGGAAAGAAACATATGATTTGAGTAACCTATATATGCGATATGTTAGGTTGACATGGACCATTACACGATTTTGAGTAAGGGACATTCATGGTTAACACATAACAAGGCTGGGATACTAGTACGGAGGGTGCAGAGCAAATATACATGTTAGAACCAGGAAGAATATACGGAATAGATACCGTGGAATGTTAGACGGGGTAGATACCTTGGGATAGTATACTTGATAGAAGTCTGACGATATGATACCTTGATTTATCATGACACCGTAGTTTATCATGATACCTTAGTTCAGTAGTTATCCTGTTATTCTGATTTAGCTTATCTATCTTGTTATCATGCTTATGTTCATCTCAGTTCCTCATGCCAGTTAACTTTACTAGTTTATATGCTGATAGTAGATAGGGCTTACCAGTCTTTATGACTGACCCCGTTTTCTTTCGCTTCTTGTCTTCCGTTTCCCCCCCAGGTTACAGGGAGGAAATACTGTTGTTTAGTTCAGACTTCTTCTGCTTGAAGGTCATCATGGATGGCTTGGACTTTTCTTGGCTATGGCTACTTTACTGTTTTATTTGGGGAATAATTTATGGAAAAGTCTTAATGCTTCTTTATTATTACAAGACATGTTTTGATGTACTCTGATGTAAAAGGCTTTAGACCTTAATTATTAATGTTTATGAAAGTTCGATTTTACTTCCGCCATTTTATATGTTCTGTCTTGTGATATTTCTGTGCATGTTTACCAATAATGCCCCTCTAAAGCTAGTGCATTCCTTTGCGAGTGACCCTAGCGGAGGCGGGGTGTTACATTTGGTATCAGAGCAGAAGGTTACTAGACTGGGCAAAAGTTTTTAAAGACCTTCTGAAAATTATTTGAAAAACCGTTTACAAAGAAGCATTTTTCAAGAAAATTTTCTTTTAAAAAGAAAAAGGCTATTCCCCAAAGGCCATTAGCATTATCCTTGTTTCCTTGATTGAATCTCTTTTCCTTTCTTTCCTCCATCTGTAGTCACAGTGGTTTTGACTGCGACTAGTCCTTCTAGCTGCGTAAGTGTTTCCCGTACGATGGAGGTGGTTCTCGAGAGACCGTTGCAGAGTTATGCATGAAAGGATAGTAAGAACAAGGATAAAGGATACGAGCTCAGGGATAAGCAACATGTTGGTATGGCTGAGTCCTAAAAGGAGGGAGAAAGATGAACAATGAAACCCATGACGAGAGAGTACCTTTGGCATGGTGAAACGGGACGGATAGTTAAGTATCATGGAACAGGGACAAGATCATTCGGAGGGCAATAGTATGCTCTCATTTCTAGGGTACCTCAGAAGGAGGGTAACGATCTTGTTAAAGGTTTAGCTTTTCTTCTCTATCATCCTGTCGGGACTTTGTTTTGATCACCGCATCTTTTAAGTCCGCTTCGGTAGTTGAGTCTCTGCACCTTAGTACTAGCGTAGTAGAGGATCCCGTTTTTGTCTCAAGTCCTATTGGAAGATCGGTCCATTTACTCATGGCTTGTTTGGATTTGAGAATTTCTATATCAAGTGTTGAGCTTGGAAATAATGCTTATGTTTATAAGTTGTGGATGGATTCTAGGGATGAAGTGGTTATCCAGTAAGGGGTGCCACTCTCGGTTTTAGAAGGAGGGTAGTTAGACTCTTGGCTTGCTTTGGTAATACCCTTGAAGTATCGCGTGACCTTTTGGGTTCTGTCATGATTAGTTACTTAGAATCCCTAGATGCCTTTATTGGAAATTTGAAGCCCGATCGGATGGTGTTCGCCGATAAGACGGATGGTTTATTTCACTTATGCATGGGTTATGGAAATCAACCTAGTAAGTGCACTTGATAACCCGGTTGGCATCTGTTTACTTTCAAGAGAAAGTTCTACTACGTGGAATACCTTATGGTACGAGGTCCGAGATTCACTAGTGAATTTTGGAAAGCTTGCATGAGATCATGAGTACGCAGTCATGTTTGCGCTAAGTGTGCAAGTGGAACGAGAGGCGACGAGGAAATGAGTTCCAACTCATGTTATGGAAACAGGAAATAAGAAGCTACGAAATCGCGAAGTTAAAGGACGGTCAAGGCACAATGGAATTAAGCTTAAGGAGATACGACTTTGATGGTCAAAGACTAGATACGCGCATGATATCTCTTTTTGAGAGTATATCCTTGATCCCTGTTTTCCTGTAGAGCTTGCTTGTAGGCTATCTTTTGTGAATATCCTCTCGGTCCTATCTTCTGTTACAAACCCCGTAAGGAATTTGTCTTGTTTATCTTCTCGACCCTGTTTCAGGGAATCCTAGGTAGAACCCTATGGATGTAAACATGTATTTGAAACATGTTATGATTGATATGGTTGCAAGTGGTTGCAAGTGGTTGCTCGTGGATGCGCGAATACACATTAGATACTAGCTCGACTCGATCACATTTCATATTGCATATGCACGAGTATTTATACTTGTTTATGGTTGAAATCGAATGTATTATCATGCGGTTGTTGCATATGAATGAATGATTGTGCACGCATATAGTATCTATATGACTAGGACTATTTGCATACATGTTGGATTCATGGCACTATACATATTTTTGCATTAGAAAGATTATTCAGGCCTGATCATTAGCATTAGCTAAGGAACATGTACACACACGTTTTGCATATATTCATACAGCATTAGAAATCATCTAAGGACAATGGTTGCTTATGGATGATGTTTTGAGTAGATGAATGATGGATGGTAGGATAGGTTCTTCCTAACTTGGAGATTTCGGGGACGAAATCCTAAAAGGTGGGGAGAATGTAACAACCCGTATTTTTGAATAACATGTTATAACATAAATGGAGGCAGAATTAAACTGTAAAATCTGAATCAAGGGAAACGGGCTATGCCATTGCGTTCGTCTCGAAAAAATACGCGAAATAGAGTCCGAGTTTTCGAAAATCGGAGTCCGTATGACCAAGATATGGCCTCGCGAAGTTTCACGAAAAATTCCCAAATTAAAGTATGCTTAATTAAGTGAAATGGGTTGCGCAGAGAAATATATATATATTGATATATATATATATATATATATATTGATATATATATATATATATATATATAATTGAAAATTAAATAAATAAATATGCAAAAATGTTCAAAACAGCGAATTGGGAGAGGGGAATAACCGAACCGGCCGATTTTTGAGGTCGACCCAAGCCCGCTGGGTCGACTAGGGGTTAATCCAGGGTGTTTGGCTGTCAACCCGTGGGCCGATTCGCTCAAATGCAGATTTTGCATTTGAATGGTTCTCATGGTTCATCTTTAATCTAAAGGCCCTAGATGGTTCCTACACTTGACTTCTTCCCCAAGACATGCTTTGATGGCTTGGATTGAATCTAGGTTTAATCCTATGGCCTAAAACACTTGCCTAATCTATAAATAAGCCCCTAACCCTCTCCTAAATCCTCATTATTCATTCATGTAACTAAACTATGGCCAAATTTCTACTCTCATGGCCTCCACTCAACTATCCTAGCCTCCACTTCATTTCTATGAGAGGTTTCATGATCATGAGAGTGTTAGAGAGTCCCTATGTTAGTATGAGAGCTTCTTAAGTTGATTTCAAGGCAAAAGCTTTGATCTTTGTTCATAAAGATGGTGTTTTGGTGGGTTTGGAGCATCCATCTTTGGGTTTTTGGGTGATGGCATGCATAGGCTTCATCACAAGCTTTAGTTTAATCGATTTAGGCCTTCATAGCAATGTAAGCCCTTCTCCTACTATTAGATATGAACTTTAAACTTAATATGACATGTTGTAAGTGGGTTTAAACATTAGTATGTAGCATGCTATCATCTTATGCAAGCTTATAAAGTCATTACCTTGGTTTTGTGGTCATAAAGCTTTGACCTTTATGTTGAAATGTTGCATTATGCAACATGAGAATCTTCATAATCATTATGTCACCTTGCATATGAAGTCATAATCCTTATATGATGATATATGCGAGTTTCTAGCCATCATTCCATGTCTTTTGTCACCATGATTCTCTTATGTACCAAGTTTGGGTTTATGCATGTTTTTGAGGCTTAAGAATGTAACATGCAAGCTAATGAACACATTTGTGCCTCATTTGCCACCATGATTAACTTGTGGCTTAATACCCATTTTTGTCATTCCTTTGCCAAGTCTCTTCTTTTAATCCATCACGTTGTTGCGAACGTATATGCTAGTTTAAAAAAAGCGTTGGGGTCACATTATGGGGAAACATAATGACATGAATATGACTTGGGTAAATGGGTATAAACATGACAACATGTAACGTTAAATATGACATGTGTTTATACTTGAAAACATGATTTGAAATATAACATGGAAGTTGACATGTAAGTATGCATAAAAACATAAGCTTGGGAATTTACCTATTAAGTTAGGTCTACCCATTGGGAATTTACCTATTAAGTTAGGTCTACCCAATTGCTTGAAAACTTGACTATGAACATGACACTAGACTAAACATGAAAGTGGCCAACTCGAGGTTGGGTTGAGTTTGCAACGTAAAACTAACCGGAACCGACCGGCCTAACTAGTAGTTGCAAACAATAGGACCCAATGTGAGAAGTTGGTCATGTTGTGCTTGAACCCGAGGTTAGACCAAGTTGTGGTGTAAAGCTACCCGGAACCGACCGGCTTAACTAGTAACCACAACAAAGTCTAATGTGAGAGGTTGGGGTGCATTAAGTAATTAATGCCACATAATAGGGTTAAGTTAATTTGATTAATAAGGCTTAACCAAATATGACATGGACAAATGGGTTAAGTAATTTAATTTGACTAATGACACTTAGCCGACATGACAGGGTTGGGTAGGTTAAGTAACTTGATTTGCCTAACGACACTTGACCATTTTTATACGACGAGGGGACGGGATTAAGTTAACCAACACTTAATCAATCCAACACGATAACTTGATAAGGTTAAGTAAATTTTCTTAGTAACACTTAACCGTTTAATACAGTTAATGGATGGGGTTAAGTCAACTCAGACCTAACTAATCTAAACATGGTAATTGGACGGGGTTAAGTTAATTTACACTTAACTAATCCAACTCGTTAGTTTGATGTGGTTAAGTGACCTATACTTAACCAATCTAACGTGAAAACATGATAAGGCTAAGTCACGAATCACTTGAATACGCTTGACCGATTTGACTCGGTAATTTGACAAGGTCAAGTTAATTTATATAATTAACCAATCTAAAATGATAATTAGACGAGGTTAAGTTATGGATTGCTTAATATACTTAGCCAACTTGACACATGGTTTGTAGGGTTAAGTCTTGGACTTGGATACTTAGCCAATTTTGACATGGTTTGTAGACGGGCTAAGTTATGAACTTAAGTGACACTTAACCCATTAGATAAACCCTAATTCGGAGGATTAGGTAAATAACCATAGTTAACAAGGATTATGGAAATAAGGCTAAGTGGTAAACCTTAGTTAAGGGAGACTAAGTAATAATTCTTAGTCAAGGAAATTTGGACCATTTCTTAGATAGATTAGTAACCCGATACGTTAGGTCAACGTTTAAGTATGTGTGTAGGAGCAGGCTATCTGATTTAGATAAAGGCTCCAACGAACTGGGTAACGAAGCAGCGGCTTCGGGGAACGTGAGGATATTCTTGGGATCCCTCTGTGAGCTGCCAGGTCATTATACTAGGCTCACGAGAGGTTGAGGTCTGCGGTAGAAGAACCAAGAATATGCCTTGGTTGCTATGCGAGCGACCTAAAGACCGGGGTGGATAGCAGCGAGTCGACGAATACATAAGGTGCCCGAGATAGCAAGTTCGTCGATCATCTACCATCTTGAGTCAAGCGTGTACGTACGGAAAGGAAGGGAACACCCAACAGACCATAATTGCTATCTAATTATGGGTGAGGTAGGCCGTAGGATGTGGGCTGGCCGGAGTGTAGTTCTCATGCAAGATTTTCTCTTGTGTTACCTTTCACTAGTTGAGGGAGGGGTCTCGTGGGACCATAGCCACGTGTAGAAAAGCAGACCTTAGTATCTGCATCGGCAGATAAATCTAAAGCTCCCGACCGAGTCCTGTATTTCTTGTTTTGCCCTGTGACAGGACTCGGATGGCACGATGTGATACATGTGCATACAGTTATAGAAAAACGATTCACGATGAATGCGTGGGAAAAAGGGCGCGGTTGAGGGTTAGCGTAATCCCTAGTGGCCTAGGTGGTTTAACCCAAACCAAAATACGAAAGCGTGCAATAGGCAAGCGTAATCCCTAGTGGTGCTAGGTGGCGTAAGTCCTAGTAGTTCAAACGATGATTCATATGGAAGAGCCTAGCTAGAACAAGGGTGACAGTCCAAACGATTTCAAGGATAATACGACATGAGGAAGCCCGTACGAGGTACGGCAAAGGACTGAACTTATATACATGGAAAGAAACATATGATTTGAGTAACCTATATATGCGATATGTTAGGTTGACATGGACCATTACACGATTTTGAGTAAGGGACATTCATGGTTAACACATAACAAGGCTGGGATACTAGTACGGAGGGTGCAGAGCAAATATACATGTTAGAACCAGGAAGAATATACGGAATAGATACCGTGGAATGTTAGACGGGGTAGATACCTTGGGATAGTATACTTGATAGAAGTCTGACGATATGATACCTTGATTTATCATGACACCGTAGTTTATCATAATACCTTAGTTCAGTAGTTATCCTGTTATTCTGATTTAGCTTATCTATCTTGTTATCATGCTTATGTTCATCTCAGTTCCTCATGCCAGTTAACTTTACTAGTTTATATGCTGATAGTAGATAGGGCTTACCAGTCTTTATGACTGACCCCGTTTTCTTTCGCTTCTTGTCTTCCGTTTCCCCCCCAGGTTACAGGGAGGAAATACTGTTGTTTAGTTCAGACTTCTTCTGCTTGAAGGTCATCATGGATGGCTTGGACTTTTCTTGGCTATGGCTACTTTACTGTTTTATTTGGGGAATAATTTATGGAAAAGTCTTAATGCTTCTTTATTATTACAAGACATGTTTTGATGTACTCTGATGTAAAAGGCTTTAGACCTTAATTATTAATGTTTATGAAAGTTCGATTTTACTTCCGCCATTTTATATGTTCTGTCTTGTGATATTTCTGTGCATGTTTACCAATAATGCCCCTCTAAAGCTAGTGCATTCCTTTGCGAGTGACCCTAGCGGAGGCGGGGTGTTACAACAAGCCCCAAAGGCCTAAACCAATATCAGACAAGCACCCAAGGAATACCTCCTCCGAATTTGGATGATCTATGTGAGATTATACTAGCAAAACAACCAAACAATTGAGCACTTAACTAACTCTGGCTATCCTCGCCAATCTTGCTCCAAAACTATCATTGATCGCATAACTGGCTTTGCATTGTCAACTAGATATATGCGGAAGTCTATCTCGAATTTAGGGGGAAAACCCCTAACCTAATCAAAAACATCTGCGTACTCATGGACTATTCTAACAGATCGCAAATCGTCGATAAATGCATCAAGTGATTCTAGGTAGCTAAGCCTAACTGATCCCCTCAGGATCGCATGAAATCTCGAGGGCATTCCCGAGGCAAGTAAAAAGTCTAACTACCCTCCTTTCGCAATTACTAGCTAACCAACCCATGCCTAGAATCAACCCATGGCCCATGGAACCAAAAACATAAGCATTATACTTAAACTCAATCCTTAATATTCTCAAATCCTTACAAACCAAAGATAAATGAGACGAACCACTAATTGGATTTGAGACAATAATGGGATCTTCTACTATCAAGTACTAAGGTGCAGAGACTCAACTATGGAAGTAGATACAATCGAATGTGAAGCGCTAAAATAAAAAAAAGAGTACTAACAGGAGGATCAAAAGGAAAAGCTAAGCCCCTTTTTTTTTAACAGAAACTTTATTACCTCTCTCTCGGGTATGCTGGCGGTGAGAGCATGCACTTGCCCTCCTAAAAATCATGTTCTTTGTTCTTTCCCTTGTCCTTAATTATATGACCCGTTATACCATAGTAAAGACTTGTCTTAGGTTTTACTATTCTTTCCTCCCTTCATGTCCTGTGATTCTTCCACTTACACTTCTTCCTTTTTGCCTCCTTTGTGAACCAAGTCCATATCCATGAGTTTCTCATCCTTGGGTTGTGCTCCTTAACCAAACTCCCTCATTCTCATCTTTGCCATCCTTGTATAACTTGTGGACAAGTCTCTTGAAAGCTGCCTCCATCACATGAAAACCCCTACAAAGCTTGAAAGAAAATTAGCCGTAGGTGAAACTACTGCGGCTATAGATGGAAGTTAGGCGCTTATTTGCCCTTTGACAAGTGTCGTGGTCTCATCAAGCCTACGGAACCATGCCGCGATGAGGTTACCTCCCAAAAAGCCAGGAGACCCAGAGACTTAGGAAAGAAGGAAACAAGGATTCAAACAGAGGATCAAAAGATAGTGCATATGGATTTGGGGAATATGCCTTTAAAACAAAACTTTTCTTTTGAAAATGCTTCTTTTAAAACCGTTTTGAAAATAATTTTTCAAATCTTTTATTTGATCTGGTAACCTTCAGCTCTGATACCAAGTGAAACACCACACCTCCGTTAAGGTCACTCACAAAGGGAATGCCTTAACCTCGGTGGAGCATTTTAGTTAAAAGATGCAGATAAATTACAAGATAGACAAATAAAGCAGCGGAAAATAAAGTCATTTTATAAACAATGTGATTCAGTCAAGCTTTTACAATAGTTGTCTCAATCATACTTAAAAGTAATACATAAAACTTCTGTCTTGATTTAAAAACTTCCAAATATAAAAGAAGCATAAAAATAACAATGGTATTCCCCAATAAAGCATGAACCAGCCACAGCAGTGGAAGAGAGAGTCCAAAGCAATACATCGACTAACTTCGAGCTTGGAAAGAAAACTGAGCTATGTGGTAACATTTCCTCCCTGTGAACCGGGGGGGGACGGAAGAAAAGAGGCGAAACAAAACTAGGTCAGACATGAGTCTGGTAAGTCTAGTGACTTTCAACATATAAACAGGCAAAAGCATCATGACATGAATAAACTGAATATAAGACAATACCATGAGAACAAGGATAATAAGATAACATACGATTAGTATAGATATGATAAGGCAAGGTAAACTGAATGCGCTTCTATTCTTTCTCTGCTTCAATACTACCTTGTTATTCTGGTTTTTATATCTCTGCACCACCTAACTAGTGTCCCAACTAGTAATCTATATAAAATGATCATATTGTAATGTGATTCCAATCCCCGCAATTGTAGTAGCCTTCAGGTGTACATCTATCATGAGGATTCCACCTCTATCTGCCTAATTGCCATGAACATGTTAGATGTACCCTTACTACCCTATCGATCGACTCCTTACTCGTATTAATTTTTTCCTTGTGTCTGTGTCAATCAGCCCTCTCTTGCGTGTAGATACCCTATGCTGGTCCCACCATAAGGTGTATCAACCCTTATGATAGCAACCCAACATGATTTAAGATGCACAGTGTATAACTACTGGTACCCAATGCCTGCTTTTTCCCACTCCGGAGTACGTGCACGCCCGTAAACCGTCGGAATCTACACTGACATTACCCTTGCCGCTATTTTGACTGCTTATAATCAGTCCAGTAATCGTGCCCCACCTTGCTTAGTTCTGGGTACCTTGATACATCTATGTGGGTTACTGCTGAAATGGGTCCCCGTTACTAGGGTTTCCTACCGGTTAAGTTTGTGGTCCTATATTTACTAATATTACCCACCAACCCGATATGTACTTAACCCTCCCACAGATTCAAGCATGTTTATTTAATGGTTAAGTTTGTGGGCCTATATTTACTAATATTACCCACCAACCCGATATGTACTTAACCCTCCTACTGATTCAAGCATGTTTAATGGTTAAGTTTGTGGGCATATATTTACTAATATTACCCACCCAACTTGATATGTACTTAATCCTCCCGCACATTATGCCATATTGGTTAAGTGTTGTCCATTCATGTTAACTTAACCCACCCATTCATCATGTCATGTTGGTTAAGTGTTTCTTATTAACTTAACCCTCCTAACTTATCATGTTGGATTGGTTAAGTGTTTCCTATTAACTTAACCCCATTCGTCCATCAAGTTATATTGGTCAAGTGTTTCTCGTTAACTTAACCCCACGTGTTCATCATGTTGTATTGGTTAAGTGTCATCAATCAATTCAAGTTACTTAACCCACCTACTTGTCATGTTACTTTGGTTAAGTGTTGCCTTCTTGTGTCAACTTAACCCTACCACAAATCAAGTTATATTGGTTAAGTGTTGCCCTCTTGTTGTAACTTAACCTTACCATAAATCAAGTCATATTAGTTAAGCGTTGCCCTCTTGTTTTAACTTAACCTTACCACAAATCAAGTTATATTGGTTAAATGTTGCCCTCTTGTTTTAACTTAACCTTACCACAAATCAAGTCATATTGGTTAAGTGTCGCCCTCTTGTTTTAACTTAACCTTACCACAAATCAAGTTATATTGGTTAAGTGTTTCTTATTACTTAACCCTACCCATTCATCATGCTATAGTGTTTCCTATGAACTTAACCCTAGTCATTCATCTTGTTCATTAGCATTAGTTGATTTATTAATGCACCAACCTCTCACATTAGATATGTGTTGTTGCGGTTACTGGATGTGCCAGGTGGTTCTGGGCAGTTTTACACCACAACTCAATCTAACCTCGGGTTTTTCTTGGGCATGATGCACTAACCTCTCACATTAGATAGGTGTTGTTGTGGTTACTGGATGTGCCGGGCGGTTCCGGGCAGTTTTACACCACAACTCAATCTAACCTCGGGTTAGGCATGTTCATCTTTAATTTACACATTTACCATGTATACCCAAATCTAGATTTTACATGCTAATTACCAAATTCACCAAAACTAGCCATGTTCCAATTCCCACGTTATGCCCAACAAATTCCAATTTCAAATTATTAATCAAAATTGGCTATACCCAATCTTCCCTGAATTTGCAATAATGGTCATGCCCAAAATAACTATGCATTATGTTTGGCGTCCCAAATCAATAGTTAAGCCCAAGCTAAATTTAATATTCCAATTTACATCTTATGCCCAAAACTAGGTTTTTCATGCCAAATTTCATACTTTGTCGTTCATGCCAATTCTAGGTTCAATATGTCAAATTACATACTCCATAATTCATGTCAAATTACCCTAAATTGCCTCTTAACAGTCATGCCATAATACATGTTCCAAATTATGCCAAATAAATGTCAATTTCATGTTATACCCAATTACCCCCGCATTCATAACGTATGTATTTTGAGTATCAACGCAAGATTCATGGAATAAGCGGAGAAACAATATGGAACATAAGAGGCATAAGAATAGGCATATGACGATAAGAACTATTGGTCCAATAAATTTGATATACCAAATTGACAAGTTTTGCATAGAATACATTGCAGGCATATAGATATGATATGAATATCATTATGTACCATCACAGATGTATAGGTTTGACAAGAGTTATATCATGAACTTAAACAGGATTACAATTCCGATATACAACAAGGATAGATATGATTGGACCAATTCCATAGTCAATAATGATTCCCCAAGGCATATACAAGCACAGATTCAAATGAAAGGATTACTTACATCAGGCATAAATCTAATGGATTAGATTTGAATAACATCGCAGGCATAAATCTAATAGATTAGATTTGATAAATCTAAAAGGATTATCTCATAATCAAGTATAGCTTAGATCCAGATTATTACATGCCAAGAATTTCAATTAAGAATTCACATCTGAAAGTAACTTGAACTTACAAAAAGAGAATGATTCTTGTATTTCTGGAATCTGTTTCCTGAAACTGAAAAGCTAACCCTTGACGTAGATTATCGATTCTCTAATATTGATTTGATTCTTAGAAAATAGTTGTTGAAGTCGTTGAATTAGCCTTTGAATCTCTACTTGAATTCTAAACTTGATATCTTGAAGAACTAGAGCAGCGTAAGGACGTCTTTAATTTATTTTGATATGAATTAGGGTAGAGTATAGGCGTAATGAAGTTGTGTAGAGAAAACTGTAGCCTTAGGGGTGTTTATATAGCATAGGGATCGACGAATCTAGTCAGAACGAGCGTCCAAATGCCGAAAAACGAACCAGTCCTCAGATCTGGAAATAGGGGGAGGTCGACCCCCAGGACGACCCCCTGGTCGACATATGTCGACCCGGGTCGACCCCCTGGTCAAGTTGGGTCCTGGGCGGGAAATTTCCCGCTCAGCCCGGGTGTGTGATTTGAATTTCGAACTTAAATTTGAGCTGTTTTAATTTATTTAAATTCCTGAAACTTCTTAGGGCCATAATTTCTTCATACGAAGTCCAATTTACGAAAACTTGGACTCTATTCCAAGAAGAATTTCGAGACGAACGCAATGGCGTAACTCGTTTCCCTTAATTATTCTTTTAAAAATTAAGTATACTTTAATTTGTTACTTTGACGTTCATAGAAAATACGGGGTGTTACAGAAATAGTAATAAAACTCTACGCAATCCAGCGTTGTGCGGGACTGGACTTAGGAGCAATCCGAACTAGTATAAAATTCAATGTGTTCTTTCCTTTTCTGCATCTTTATTTCTGTTTATTTTGCATTTTTGTTTGAATTTGTGTCTACGATTATGTTTGTGGTGTTTTGATTCATCCCATAATTCACATTAGTTTTAGATTTTGCTTAAATTCTTATAAATACTATTCACCCCCCTCTAGTGTTTGCTTTGCCATAATGTTCCATTCCGCATTCCCTAACAACTGGTATCAGAGCAAGGTCTTTCAAAATGTTCATAATCTGATTTTTGAAATTTTGGTAAAATGGCAAATTTTGAAATCTCTGTTAATACTAGTGTTAATTCATGCATTGTATAAAGGTTAAAAGAGTCTGCATATATTAAATTTTAAAGAAGTATGTAATCTACTGAAATATTGCTCAATTCGGAAAAGAATGAGATCTATGGCTTTTGAAAATTCAAAAGTTAAAAAATGGGTAAAGTGTCCGTTGGCAATTCAAATTCTGAAAAGGTGGCTGTTGGAAATTCAAATCTTAAACTGGTGTGTTACATGGCTGTTGAAAATTCAAATTCTGAAAAGCAATTAGTGGAAATGAAAAAGGACAAATGGATACTGGATAGTGGTTGTTCGAGACATATGACTGAAAATCCAGAACTACTCAATAATCTGAAGTATGAAGATGGTGGATTGGTAAACTTCGGAGATAATTCTAAAGGATACATCATTGGAATCGACAATGTTGGTAATTCTGAAACTCCTACTATTTCTGATATTTTATTAGTTAGGAATTTAAAACACAACTTGCTAAGTATAAGTCAACTTTGCGATAAAGGTTATAAAATAAATTTTGAAAAGAATAAATGTTTCGTAGAAGATAGGGATTCAAAAGTAATATTCAAAGGAGATAGAAAGAAAAATATTTATATATAAAGTATGAAAATATCTAGCGATAATTTATGTCTTATAGCCAATACAGGTGATCCCTGGATCTGCAATAAGAGATTCGGTAATATGAATTTTAAACATATCTCTAGGATTTCTAAATTAGTTTTAGTTAGAGGATCACACAAAATGAAATTTAAAGTTAATAACTTATGCGATGCTTGTCAATTCGGTAAATTAAAGAAGGGTTCACTTAGATCAAAAGAAGAAATTACTACTTCAAAACCATAAGAGTTAATATACATGGATTTATTTGGTCCATCCCAAGTTCAATCAATAAATCATAACAGAAATGTGTATGTAATAGTTGACGATTTTTCTAGATTCACTTGGACTTTGTTTCTTAAAAATTAAAGTGATGCTTTAGATCAATTTAAAACTTTTTCTAAATGGATTCAAAATTTATTATCACTAAAAATTAAAATAATACGTAGTGATCATGGTGGACAATTCGAAAATGAGAATTTCGAAAAATATTGTAATAAAAAGGGAATAACCCACAATTTTTCAATTCCAAGAACTCCTCAAAACATAGTAGTTGAATGTAAAAATAGAACAATACAAGAATGTGCAAGAACTATGTTATCCGATAGTAATTTACTAAGGAATTTTTGGGCTTAGGCAGTTGCAACAGCTTGTTATATTATTAATAGAATTTCAGTTAGACCGTTAGCTCATTAAACACCATATGAACTTTTGTATAACAAGAAACCAAAAGTATCATATTTTAAAATATTTGGAAGTAAATGTTTTATACTAAACACAAAAGATAATTTAGACAAATTTGATTCAAAATCCAATAAAGGAATTTTTATTGGATATTCAGAAAGAAGCAAAGCTTATAGAGTTTTCAATACTCGAACCAACACTATAGAAGAAACCTTAAACGTATCTTTCGATGAAAACTATAAAAGTATAACTCAAAACAATGAAGACGATTGTGAAAATGAAATTAATGAAATAAATTATGAAGATAATCAACCAAATAAAAGAATGAGATTGCTTAGAGACCATCCTGTAGAAAATATCTAGGAGATATTGAATCCGTTGTTAGAACTCGTAATCAATTAAATAATATGAGTAATACTGCATTTATATCAACTACTGAACCCAAAAATCCAAAGGAAGCTTCTTCCAATGATTCATGGATACTTGCTATGCAATAAGAACTGAATCAGTTTATGAAGTTTGGGAACTTGTTCCTAGACCAGAGGATAAAGCAATAATAGGAACAAAATGGGTCGATAAAAATAAAAAGAATGAACACGGTGAGGTAGTAAGAAATAAGGCACGACTAGTAGCACAAGGTTATACTCAAGAAGAAGGAATAGATTATGATGAAAATTTTGCCCTCGTAGCAAGAATAGAGGCTATTAGAATTTTACTAGCTTTTGAAAACTAAATAATTTCAAATTATATCAAATGGATGTCAAGAGCGCCTTTCTAAATGGATTTGTCAAGGAAGACGTATACGTAGAGCAACCACCCCTATTTGAAGATGAAAAAAATACCAAATCACGTGTATAAGTTGAAGAAAGCATTATATGGATTAAAATTGGCTCCTAGGGCTTGGTGTGATAGATTACAAAATTATTTATTACAATCAAACTTTGAAATAGGAAAATTAGATAATACTTTGTTTATCAAGAAGAATAACAAAGATATACAACTAGTACAAATATATGTTGATGATATAATCTTTGGGTGAACAAATAAAAAAGTGAACAAAGAATTTTCAAATATTATGACCAAAGAATTTGAAATGATCCATAAGGGAGTATTATCATTCTTTTTATGTTTATAAATTCGATAATTAAAGAATGGAATATTTATTAATCAAGAAAAATATGCAAGAGATTTAATTAATAAATACAATCTAATAACAACAAATGGTAGACCAACCACTATGGCAACTAATATTGCTTTAAGTAAAGATGATACATCAAAAGATGTTGATCAAAAACTATATAGAGGAATGATAGGATCATTATTATATATAACCACTAGTAGACCAGATATAATGCATAGTGTATGTCTTTGTGCAAGATATCACTCACAACCTAAGGAAACTCATTTAATAGCCGTAAAACGTATTCTGAGATATGTAAAGCACACATTAGACTTTGGATTATTCTATCCTAAGAATGATTCATTCGATTTAGTTTTGTACTATGACGCTGATTATGCAGGATGCAAATCTGATCGTAAAAGTACTATTGGAACATGTCACTTCCTAGGACATTCTCTTGTATCATGGTTCAGTAAAAAGAAAAATACCGTATCTTTTTCAATAAATGAAGCAGAATATATATTTGTTGCTTTGGCTTGTTCACAAATAATATATATGCAACAAACTTTAAATGATTTTGGTTTAAGTATAAATAATCACCTGTATACTGCGATAATACAAGTGTTATAAATATTTCTAAGAATTCAATCATCATTCGAGAACTAAACATATTGATGTGAGACATCATTTTCTAACAGATAACGTAAGTAAAGCAAAGATTTCACTAGAATTTATAGAAACAGATAAACAAATTGCAGATATATTAACTAAACCATTAAATGAAGTGACATTCACTAAATTTAGGAGAGAATCAGGCATATGTTCATTAAGTGAATTGAAATAATTAAATATAGTAATATATATATAATAAGAAATCAAAATAATAAAATTTAAAACAAGACTATGTCGACATAGAGTTTTTGGTATGTCGACATATAACTGCCAAAATTTTAAAATTTAATTCCCACCAAAAGTTAGTTATTTCAACTATTTAAATCTTTTATTTCGAATTTTCTTCTTCATTTTCATTCTTCTTCTATGTAAAAACTCTGAATTAAAAATAACAATGGCCTCCACTAATCCAACTACTCAAATCAACTCTGATTCATACGCTGGACCATCCGAGGGTCCGTTTCGACGATCTACGCTATCTAGAGTGATCAAAAATGAAGAAAAAATGGAGTATATACTGCATGTGGTGGCTGAGATGCAAGTACTCCAAATTAGGATGAGTCAGGAGCAAAAGAGGCAAGGGAAAGTAATGAGAAGTCTCTTAAAGTTTATAATGGATAACGAGACTACTCTGATTATCATTGATGATGAAAATGCCATGGAAGAGGAGGAAGAACCTGAATAAGAACCAAAAGAGGAAGAAGAAACGATGGAAGAGGAAGAACAACAAGAGATTCAACCAATGATTACGGTCGAAGATGATAACATTGAATGCTTAGGAGAGATTCTATTTGACGAAAATGGGAATGTGATTGAGAAGAATGGAGAATTTTGTCTTCATTATCCAAACTGTCCAATTCACAAATCTCCCATTGTTAAAAATAATTAGTGATTAAGGTTTTCTTCGATTTTCGTTGTATTATGATTTCACGATGTATCGTATGTGTATAAATCTGTATAGTTGTACGGAGTTGTGTCTAATAAAATTGTCGCTTATAATTGGTTATCTCTCTTTAAAATATAAAAAATGATTAATTAAGGGGGAGTATTGTTGGATGATTACTTATATTCTATTCATAGAGTTATACAATTTAGGGGGAGTATCTTTAGGATTTCTTTTTGATAATGCCAAAGAGGGAGAAATTATAAAATATAACATAGTTTATAGGATTCTTACAGACAAGGGGAGTATAGAAGGAACATCATCAAACATGTATATATAGGTATGATATTTTATAAACTAAGGTTGTCATCATCAAAAAGTTGGAGACTGTTGGAGAATGGAGTTTTGATGAAAACAACCTTATTTCAATTATCATTGATTATAAAATATATGATAACACTTTTTGTATAGAATATATATATATATATATATATATATATATACACCCACACACACACACATGTGTGCAGTAATTATATACAGGAAATATTACTGAAGACTGTACAGTTATAAAGATGATAAAGATTCAAAGATCAGAGAAATTTCAAGACTCATGAGTAATCAAGATTTCAAGAGTTCAAGATTAATATAGTTATAGAGTCTAAATTTTGTAAGACTCTACTTAGCACTCCAGGTTCAAATTCTAATTTTCAAATTCTGATGTTCAATTTTATCCTCAGTCCTATCTATTTTTATTTTTCTATTTTTATTCTTCTTTGTTTTTCAAACATAAGTTTTATATATTTATATACTTTATATTTATATTCTTATACTTTATATTTATATAGTTTAAAACCTTATAATTTTATAAATATATTTATAAAGTTTAAATTTATGTTTTCATATGTTTTTCTATCATATAATATTAATTTACAACACTAGATTTTTACTTAAGAATTTTTAGAATTATTTTTGTATCAAAACACTTGAAAAATGCTTTGAAAATCAAAAATATATAAGGGTATGTCGACATACCAAAGACACCATGTTGACATACAACTTTCACTTTTTCCAATTTTGAAAGAAAGTGTCTTTTCACTATTTGAAACGATTCATAACCATTACAACCTTTCATACTGTATAAAAAGGGGTTAAAACCGAATTTTTTTTATCATCTCTTCTTCTCTAACTTCATCCTCTTCCTCTACACCATTATTCTTAATCATTTTTATGGTTTTTACACTTATACTCTGCTAAATTCAATTCTGTTTTGATCAAACTTCTTCTCTCTACACTCTCTGCTCTCTTAATCAAGTGCTATTGAAGAGTTATAGGGCTGTTTGTAATTGCTTGGGTCGAGTAAACATTATTTGTGTTGAATCAAAGAGTAATCGGTGTGTCCTTGTAGCCGTGAAATAGGGAAATAGGATTTGGTGTGTCCATGTGAGCCATGAAATCTAGGAAATAGGAGTCAGTGTGTCCTTGTGAGCCGTGAAATCAAGGAAGTAGGAACCGGTGTCTCCTTGTGAGCCGCGAAATCAAGGAGGTTGTACTTGACTATTGGAAATAGTAATAAAACTCTGCGCAATCCAGCGTTGTGTGGGACTGGACGTAGGAGCAATCCGAACCATTATAAAATCCGGTGTGTTCTTTCCTTTTCTGCATCTTTATTTCTGTTTATTTTGCATTTGTGTTTGAATTTGTGCCTGTGATTGTGTTTGTGGTGTTTTGATTCATCCCGTAATTCACATTAGTTTTAATTGTTTAAATTCTTACAAACAATATTCACCCCCTCTAGTGTTTGCTTTGCCATAACGATCCATTTCGCATTCCCTAACATATGTGAGGGCTTACCTAGGGACGGTTAATACAAGGGGCCTAAGGAACCACTGTGACTAGGTATTAAGTAAATGCAGGATTGTTCACCGTTAATAAATTAGGTAATGGCCTTAAGTGACTAGGTATAGCCTGCCTTGTGGGGGTATTAAGTGACTGTAAGGATGTCTGCCCTTAGATTACCTTATGGGGTATTAAGTGACTGTAAGAATGTCTGCCCTTAGATATACATATAGACCATAAGTGATTGTGAGGAAGTATGCATCGTATGTTTAGTTGTATGTGTTTGATTGTGTAGACATGTCATGAAGAATTTATACTGCTAAATATAAGAAATAGTATTCCTTAAAACTTATCATTCACCAAAACTTTATGTTCTAACCTCCCTCCTCTCAACATATAAACAAGATAGTATGTGGAAACACTTGGATCAGTGATAACTTGGGGATGGAGCCTGATGATGGGGAATCCATAACTATTAGTCATCATTTATGGAAGTATTATTATATTGGGATAATTATTATTGGTGTACCTATGATATCATGAGATTCGTTGTAACCGACATTTATGATGATTTTAATTAAAGGTACATCTATTTTAAGTTATCATATTTTATGTGACGGCCCGCCCCGCACCAACTGACATTTACTCCAAAGGTGTGCTGTACACATGTCCAATTGGCACGGAACGGTCGTCAGAAGAAAAGAAAGAAGACGAAGAATCAACAAAGAACCTGTAGAATGTCTCACAGCGCATCGAACAAAATATAATAATAATATACTTGACATAAAACAGGGGAGACAGTGCATAAGCTGAAAATCAGAACTAAACATCATAGCAGCGGAAACTCAGAATACAGCTTATTACAACTTTTAAAATACTGTCTCTAAAGCAAAAGCAAGATAAAGAAGGTACACTACTAATGCCCAAGTAGTGACCACCAACGACACAGGGAGAATATCTATATATCATACGTGGAAGCCTCCTGCTCGCCTCCGAATCAGCTACTCGCGCATCACCAGCTAACCATAACCTGTCTCTAGTCTGCTCGTGTGATCACCCAGAGTAATAAGAGGAGACATAAAACTCTGGGTCAGACATAAAGCCTGGTATGAGCGATAAGCATCTAAACAAAATAATAATAGGTATAATCCAATCATACCTGAACCTGGACCTGCAACCAAAGAGTTAGCACTACATACTGTACAACACTCTAAGGTGCCCTTTCAAATGGTGTAAAGATAACGGGGGTGGGGTGTGCATGTCATAGTGATATCAAACAATCAAGCATAGCAATCATCCTCACATCCCTCACTCAGTGCGTAAATCATACGATATCCACTACTTTGGTCACCTAATACTTTGGGCCATGACGGAATCCAATCCCGTGTAACTATCACTACAAGCCCACTATCCATCTCTCAGTGGTGAACCAGAGTTATGAATACCGACAACCCCTTTGCACACGTCCTGCAGCAAAGCCCAATCATGAAGTGAACTCATTGGTTCCCATCTGGATCCTGAGCTCTAACTTCCATCTGGACTACCTTTGCATCTCGGGTTATTGGTCATCACCGGATCGGTCTTCATCTGCTTCACTCCGCTCCAGGTCGTATCGTGGTCACCAGCTCCCCTCGGATCGTGTCGCAACATCCCATACTGGTCGGTTCGCACCCCTGTAGTTCGAGTTGAATTCCTCCATTCGGATCGTGCTCACCTGTGCGGATCGGATCGTGGTCGCTTGCTCGGATCGGTTCGTGGCCTCCGGATCGTGGGAACCATTCGTGAGCGGATCAGGTCGTGGTCCATAGCTCGTGACGCTTCCCTGGGATCATGATGCTCCTTCCCCTTCAGATCGCCTGGTTCGGATCGTGACACATAAGTCAGCTCGTGGTTGGAGGCACAACTCAAGGCATCAGTTCGTTCAAGCTCCACAGTTCGGATCGCGCCGCCTTCACCAGGTTGGGTCGTGGCGCTTGAGCTAGAGCGGATCGTGGAGTGTGATATGCGATCGGGTCGGGTCGCGACTTCCTTTATGCGATCCGATCCGGTCCTGTACATTTTCCTGCAACTTCTTCCAGCGACTGTTTACGCCATTCGACGGCGTTTTTGACCAATCTAACTATTCTAATCAATCGCAAAGCAAACCATACAGTCATAGAAACATGTAGAAACATCCACAAACAGCAAAACAACAATATGATATGTCAAAACGGATCAAACATACCTAAAAACCCATATTTTCCCCTTAAGCATATTTAAGCAAATCTAACAATAGGATTAGCAAAACTTAACCAAATTAGCCAATTTTTCTAACAGAGGCTTAAAATAATATTTATGAATTTTTGCATATTTTTCCAGATTTTTAACATGCATAATTTCGCTAATTATCACTAATCACCCCTTAATCCCCCAAAATCCGGGATTAACAAAATTAGTCGAAATTAAGCCAAATTCATATCAGAGGCCTAAAATGATGTTTTAGAATTTTAGGAATTTTTCTAGATTTTTCTGAACCATAATTTCGCTAATCTTCGCTAATTACCATAATTAGCCGTAATTAGTGAGGAACTATGCAAATCACTCACCTTTGCCACAAATTAAACTATAGATCTGAAATGTCCTCTGATTTGGATCCAATCCCTACATGTTCCAGCAGCTCTCTCGCTGATTTGGTGAAGATCTTCTTTGATTTGATGTAGATTAGGCCAAAACTTGATTAGGAAGTGATTAGAAGGTGATTTGGGTGTTGGAGGCCATGGCTAGAGCTCAAAGGAGGTTTATGGCGGCTGGAAAATGAATGAAGAATCGTTTTCTAAACCCTAGCAGCCCTCAAATACCTCTAAACCCGAAATCCCCCATTGGGCCTAGTTGCTAATCACCCGGTTAAGCCCAATTAGCTGAAAATAACCCTTTAAACCTTAATTCAGCCATATCTCCCAAACGGTAAGTCCGTTTGGCTATTGTAACCACTCTACGGAAAGAGAAACCAGCATTCGAATCCAATGGAAGTGGTTTCAGGTCAAAATTCCTTTCTAGTCAAAAGTTATGGCCAAAACAGTACCAACTAGGGGCAAAACGGTCATTTAAAAATCGACTAAAATCATGAACATGGGAAATGACCCCATTAATCGTCTCCCAAAGTTACATGACCATACGACTTCATATGTGAAAGAAATAAATATTCTGCGATCCCATGATGCGTAGAATACGGGTTGTTACATTCTCCCCCCCTTAAGAAATTTCGCCCCCGAAATTCCCTAACCAAAACACACAAAGGGTCCCGCATGCCTATCAACCATAAAACAACAATCAACATGCAAAACAAGTCTATCCTAGCATGCGGTTTACTAATAAGGGAAGAAACTATCACTACCAAAACCTTACTAGGCAAAGAGTTCTGGATACTTCTTCCTTATATCCTCCTCTGTTTCCCAAGTACAGTCTTTTTCCATTCTCACCCCCACTGGACTTTGACTAGTTTCACCGCCTTCCTTCGAAGCTGCTTCGTATCATTCCCAACAATACGCATAGACTTGCGGTTCTCAACCGCCTCGGGTTCAACCTCGCTATCGTCCAACTGATCAGGTGAAATAGTCACATTAGGGTCTTGCACAAACTTCCTTAACTGGGAAACATGAAATACGTTGTGAACTCCCGCCATCTTATCAGGTAGCTCTACTTCATACGCCAAATTCCCAACTTGCTCGAGGACTGGGAATGGGCCAACAAATCTTGGTGCTAACCTACCTCTCCAACCAATCCGAATCACATTCTCTATGGAGAGATCTCGACGAACACCAAGTCGTTAACGAAGAATTCCAAATCTCTTCGTCTCTTATCGAGATAAGCCTTTTGCCTATCTTTATCCCTTCCCAGTAGTAGATCTGCTCTATGTCTCAATACATCTTGTTACCACTGGGATGTATAGTCAATTTCGAGTGATGATATGCTCTAAGCACTTCACCTCTCGGTCCATCTACGTTGGGTACAACTAGTCCCTTATTCTTTCGAAGCCACCCTTCCCGATCAAATCCTTACCTGATCATTCTCTTTCCATCGAATACCCATCTCTACCCTAGAGATGGTTCCCAATAGATTAGGATCGTCCTTCTAACTGGAAACAATCCTCTCAATCAAAATCGATCTAATCGTCAAGCTTACTAGCGTTTCTGAATCCAATTCAGTCTTGGGTCTGAAATCATATCCTGTGACATACTCTAGTTGCTTCCATCCTAGAAACAAAACCGCTAAACTGGCATGTCTCCTACTCAATGCAACTAGTACTACACCCAAATCCTTTACTATGATCACTTTGCCCCATGGAGTCATGGCGACTCCACTGCACTGATCCATAGTCACTAGTCCTTTGCTATGTCCACTCTGCCCCATGAAGTCATAACAACTCCACTGCACTGGCTCATAGCCTTACTAATCCTTTACTATGTCCACTTTGCCCCTCGAGTCAAGACGACTCTACTGCACTGGCTCATAGTCCTACTACAATCACTTTGTTCCCCATCGCTGGAACCCTACAGGTGATAGTCTACTCAAGAGAAGAAAGATAGGAACAAACATAGCAACCATAACATCCATCAAACAAATCCTATCTATCACCTGCTAAAGTCATAAACACATCGACACCTACATGATTGGTCTAACCAATCTCAATATGTCGATTCTAGTATATCTGGTCCAACCAACATCAATAACTAATGGAAGCCCAGCCCCCATACATACACCGATGCCTACTTGACTGGTCCAACCAATCCCAGGCTAATGGAAGCCCCGCCTCCCTTCGGACTACCGTACGTCCAACATACATTTATTCTCCAAGGATAATTAAACTAATGGAAGCCCAGCCTCCAATCGGACTACCGTACGTCCAACGTACGTTTATCCTCCAAGGATAACTAGATCACGTCCAACGGATCCAAGGTAACGGGCGTCCCCAGATACCCCTGCTTTTAGTCCTCCTAAAATACTTGAGTCCAACCCAAGTCTATCCATTATCTTGCTGCCCTCTCGAGTCCAACTCGAGCTGAATCCAATTCCTTGCAGCCTTCTCGAGTCTAACTCGAGTCAATCTCCCAGAGATAAACTAGACTCATCCAATGAATCTCGTACTGCACGTCCAACGTACATTCACCTTCCAAAGGTAAACTAGACCCACCTAGTGAATCTAGGTACTCTACCTACGAGTCCAGGTACAATGTGAAACTCTCCTATGTTCGCTGAATCTCCAAGATCAACGAGCTTCCCACAATGTTCCAAACATACTTCAAATCTAATGTGAAGTATTTCCATATTCGTTATATCACCATGACTAACGAACTCGCCCCATTTTCTTTTACGAGTTCAAGTCTAACTTGAATCGTCCTAATCTTCGTTGTACCTTCCATGATCAACGAACACATCCTATTCCTTCAAAGTTCTACTATCCAATAGAGAACATCAACATAGGGTCCTAAACAATCCATTTCTTTGCATCTTTCTCGAGTCCCACTCGAGCAATCTCATAACCCTATCGAGTCTAACTCTGGGCAGTCTATACCATTGAACAGTCTTATCATGTTCCATCTGCCCATCACTCCTCGAGTGAACCAAGATATCATCCAATGAAAAATCACAACAACTATTTACCCCTCACGCAACCCATCCTAGTCAAAATCGACATTCCCCAAGCACAAGCCCCAAAGGCCTAAACCAATATCAGACAAGCACCCAAGGAACATCTCCTCCGAGTTCGGACAACCCACGTGAGGTGATACTAGCAAAACAATCTAGCACTGGAGTACTCATTTGCCTCCAAGAGACAACTAGAACTTACTGCAACGATAACCTCTTAGCTTCCTTAACTCCAGTTACCCTTGCCATCACTAGGTAGGTACCTAATACCACCCTATTCCTTTGGAGTAGATCGACTCCCCAAAATAATGCTAAACCCAGTAAAGCCCAAAACAAAGCAATCACAAGGAAACATACATCCATGACTCGATAAGACCACATTAACAAATCATGCCAAAACTAGTCGAACCACCAATCGGGTTCGTCACTACTAAAGGTCTATCGACTAACTCAGGTTTGTCAAACAAAACCCAATCAAAACATCTTAAATAGAAAGCATACCTCGAATAACGACACCTTTTTCCTTCTGCGCCGCAGTTGGGGCATTTGACGAAGAAGGAACAGCGTTGATAGCATACGCTTTCACAACCTGCTTCTCCCTAGGAGGTTGTGGGCAATCATCCTTGTGATGTCCCGCCTGGCCACGGTTAAAGCACTTCCTTTCCCCAGGCTTTTCTCGACAATCTCTGGCGTAATGGCCCTTCTGGCCACAACTAAAGCACTTGTTTTTCTTATCCTGACCATCCTTGGTCGGGTTCTGCTTCCTCTTGTTCTGAGAATTCTTCTTGCCTTCACCGCCTGCTTGCGGCTTTGGCTCCTCTACAGATGTCGTAGCAACTTCGGTCCTCGACTTAGGGAAAAGGCTCTCTGATCTTAATGCCTTTCCTATAATAGACTCAAACATCTCATCGATATGGTTTATAAGTCTTTCCCCCAAGTACCCATCCAAGCCAGTTATGAACTTCTCGTTCTTCTTTTCGACTGTATCGATAAGGGACCATCCATATTTCGATAAAGTGTCGAATTCAGCGATATACTCCGAGACTGCTCTACCGTTCTGCTTAAGCTCCAAGAACTTCCTGAACAGTTCTGATTTATGAGCAGCTGGAATAAACTTATCACAAAAGCGAGTCTTAAACTGATTCCAAGTAACTTGATCTTCTGGAGTAGCTGTTCTAATGGCATTCCACCAATTCATCGCTCGCCCTTGCAGCTGACGAGACGCTAGCCTTCTCTTCATCGTATCCTCAAGACCCAAGTCGTCGAAGATACGATCACAGCTCTCCAACCAATCCTGAACATCTGTGGCCGACTCCGTTCCGTGGAACGGCTTCCCACCAAGGTTAGTGTAATCCTTGCACAACTTGGCGAAATCGACCCTAGGCGCCTGCACTACTGGACCACCACCATTTCCGGGATTGGGAACTGCTCCCTGAACATCTCTAAGCATGTCTCTCATGAGGTCGGTAAACATCGCCCTCATGTCGGCAGCATTCCCATTATTGGCTCCCCTACCAGCACCTCTAGCATATCGGCTCATCGTTAATCTGTAAAAGGGGAAACGATTAACGACCCCATAGCGGTGAGAGTGCAGTACAACTTCATTCTTATACTACCAATAATATATATATATAGCTTTTGAAAACCAAAGTAATCACAAATACGTGCTCTCATATACGTACTAACTCTCCCTAGTGTCTTTCCCTAGGTTAACTACGCAACCTATAGCTCTGATACCAAGTGTGACGGCCCGCCCCGCACCAACCGACATTTACTCCAAAGGTGCGCTGTACACATGTCCAATTGGCACGGAACGGTCGTCAGAAGAAAAGAAAGAAGACGAAGAATCAACAAAGAACCTGTAGAATGTCTCACAGCGCATCGAACAAAATATAATAATAATATACTTGACATAAAACAGGGGAGACAGTGCATAAGCTGAAAATCAGAACTAAACATCATAGCAGCGGAAACTCAGAATACAACTTATTACAACTTTTAAAATACTGTCTCTAAAGCAAAAGCAAGATAAAGAAGGTACACTACTAATGCCCAAGTAGTGACCACCAACGACACAGGGAGAATATCTATATATCATACGTGGAAGCCTCCTGCTCGCCTCCGAATCAGCTACTCGCGCATCACCAGCTAACCATAACCTGTCTCTAGTCTGCTCATGTGAGCACCCAGAGTAATAAGAGGAGACATAAAACTCTGGGTCAGACATAAAGCCTGGTATGAGCGATAAGCATCTAAACAAAATATTAACAGGTATAATCCAATCATACCTGAACCTGGACCTGCAACCAAAGAGTTAGCACTACATATTGTACAACACTCTAAGGTGCCCTTTCAAATGGTGTAAAGATAACGGGGGTGGGGTGTGCATGTCATAGTGATATCAAACAATCAAGCATAGCAATCATCCTCACATCCCTCACTCAATGCGTAAAGCATACGATATCCACTACTTTGGTCACCTAATACTTTGGGCCATGACGGAATCCAATCCCGTGTAACTATCACTACAAGCCCACTATCCATCTCTCAGTGGTGAACCAGAGTTATGAATACCGACAACCCCTTTGCACACGTCCCGCAGCAAAGCCCAATCATGAAGTGAACTCATTGGTTCCCATCTGGATCCTGAGCTCTAACTTCCATTTGGACTACCTTTGCATCTCGGGTTATTGGTCATCACCGGATCGGTCTTCATCTGCTTCACTCCGCTCCAGGTCGTATCGTGGTCGCCAGCTCCCCTCGGATCGTGTCGCAACATCCCATACGGGTCGGTTCGCACCCCTGTAGTTCGAGTTGAATTCCTCCATTCGGATCGTGCTCACCTGTGCGGATCGGATCGTGGTCGCTTGCTCGGATCGGTTCGTGGCCTCCGGATCGTGGGAACCATTCGTGAGCGGATCGGGTCGTGGTCCATAGCTCGTGACGCTTCCCTGGGATCATGATGCTCCTTCCCCTTCAGATCGCCTGGTTCGGATCGTGACACATAAGTCAGCTCGTGGTTGGAGGCACAACTCAATGCATCAGTTCGTTCAAGCTCCACGGTTCGGATCGCGCCGCCTTCACCAGGTTGGGTCGTGGCGCTTGAGCTAGAGCGGATCGTGGAGTGTGATATGCTATCGGGTCGGGTCGCGACTTCCTTCATGCGATCCGATCCGGTCCTGTACATTTTCCTGCAACTTCTTCCAGCGACTGTTTACGCCATTCGACGGCGTTTTTGACCAATCTAACTATTCTAATCAATCGCAAAGCAAACCATACAGTCATAGAAACATGTAGAAACATCCACAAACAGCAAAACAACAATATGATATGTCAAAACGGATCAAACATACCTAAAAACCCATATTTTCCCCTTAAGCATATTTAAGCAAATCTAACAATAGGATTAGCAAAACTTAACCAAATTAGCCAATTTTTCTAACAGAGGCTTAAAATAATATTTATGAATTTCTGCATATTTTTCCAGATTTTTAACATGCATAATTTCGCTAATTATCACTAATCACCCCTTAATCCCCCAAAATCCGGGATTAACAAAATTAGTCGAAATTAACCCAAATTCATATCAAAGGCATAAAATGATGTTTTAGAATTTTAGAAATTTTTCTAGATTTTTCTGAACCATAATTTCGCTAATCTTCGCTAATTACCATAATTAGCCGTAATTAGTGAGGAACTATGCAAATCACTCACCTTTGCCACAAATTAAACTATAGATCTGAAATGTCCTCTGATTTGGATCCAATCCCTACATGTTCCAGCAGCTTTCTCGCTGATTTGGAGAAGATCTTCTTTGATTTGATGTAGATTAGGCCAAAACTTGATTAGGAAGTGATTAGAAGGTGATTTGGGTGTTGGAGGCCATGGCTAGAGCTCAAAGGAGGTTTGTGGCGGCTGGAAAATGAATGAAGAATCGTTTTCTAAACCCTAGCAGCCCTCAAATACCTCTAAACCCGAAATCCCCCATTGGGCCTAGTTGCTAATCACCCGGTTAAGCCCAATTAGCTGAAAATAACCCTTTAAACCTTAATTCAGCCATATCTCTCAAACGGTAAGTCCGTTTGGCTATTGTAACCACTCTACGGAAAGAGAAACCATCATTTGAATCCAATGGAAGTGGTTTCAGGTCAAAATTCCTTTCCAGTCAAAAGTTATGGCCAAAACAGTACCAACTAGGGGCAAAACGGTCATTTAAAAATCGACTAAAATCATGAACATGGGAAATGACCCCAATAATCGTCTCCCAAAGTTACATGACCATACGACTTCATATGTGAAAGAAATAAATATTCTACGATCCCATGATGCGTAGAATACGGGTTGTTACATTTTATCCCTTCATCTGTGTGAGATTCTGATTTCATTTTAGTTAGCTCTAATTATACCGTCTCCTTATAGGAACCAACGATCTGTTTAGAATGACTCTAAGTTACGATTGTCCTTTTTGGGTTGAAATTTAGGCCCATTTCGAGTAGATTGTTGCATTTGGTTTCAGAGCATAGGTTAATCGATTACGAGGAAATATACATGTATAAGAGGCGTATGTTTTATATTGAAAAAGGATTTTCAATTTTTTTTACTATATATAAGAGTGTGTGTGTATATATATATAAAGTAATCATATCTTTAGAAAATATTATCTGTAGGTCCTTCTAGGAAGAGTTAACCTTAATTTCTTGAAAACCCCTAGAAGCCAGGTAGTGATTCAGTGGTTCTCTTATAGATTTAAAAGCCTATAAACACATAAGGGATATAAGAACCACAAAGTTGGAAAACTGGAAAGGAGCGAAAATCCCTATTTGATAGAAAGTAAATGAAAATTAATTGGTGATTTAACTATCATTCATGGAATACATTAGGGAGAGATAAATAGGAAGGATTTTGAAGAGGTATCTGTTAGGATAACCTTAGTAAGAACAAATTAATGTCCATGACATAAGGATATGTTCAGATTTCAGGAAAATTGGAAGAATATCTTTTGTTAAATGGAATATACTTCCATACTAGTAAATATGGATTTTTTTTTGAAAAGCACTAAATGGTCAGAAAGAGAAAGGATATGAAAATCAGAAATATTATGGATGTAATTAAGACCATTTATGCAAAAGTATGAATATTCAATCTTGAATTAAATGTCCATAAGAATAAGCGCTATTTAATGGATAAAATGGCATAAAGGCATTTATTATGGCAGCAATTAGGAATACCAAGAATCAGAAATATAGGAACACAGAAGAAACGATTTGATAAAAAGAGATAAACTTCCATAGAGCAGTGTGTCAGTCGTTTTAGACAAAAAGATCAAAATGATTTTGACAGACTAATTAATTTGTTTTGAAAAAAGGAATTCTAGCATTTAAATTATAGGCTCAAGTTGCTTAATAATTCCATTTAGAAAAGAAAAATTAAAATATGGTTTTTGAGAAAATAAATATTTTTGGGGAATTTGAAAAGTTTACTGTTTCTTCTATTAGACAAACTATAAATTTAAACTTCAAGGAAAACAGAAGGCGAATTCCTTAATTAAAGGATAATAGTAAACATTTTGGGTTATGTGCTTTAAAAAGATAAGAAATGTGAGTGTCAAGCAGTAAACTATTATAATAGCAAATTTATAATTGTCATTGCCTTGATATAAAAAGCTTTTAATATTGAAATGAATTTAAAAAGATTCTTTTCTTAAAAACCTATATAAGTTATGACAATAAATTCGACGTTCAATTAGAAATAAAAGGAAGAAAAAATGAAGACATATAAAAGTTTGGTAGTAATAAATATACTCATTTGAGAAAGAGTGGATAGTAAATTTATCTACTAAAATTTGGGTAGAATTTGAAATAGTAAAATTCTCTTATAATAAGGAGTATTAGAGGAAATAATAGTATTGGGAGTAGAATAAATGTGAAATGACTACTCTAATAAATTTATTTTGGAAACTTATGATTTGTTTATGACTATTAATTTTTTGTAAAGCACCCTCATTTTGCAAACAAAATATAATGAGTAAATAAGGATTTCCCAAGTAAAAAAACTCACTATTGAGAAATTTGATAAGAATATACATGCATGACAATAAAGGTTTTAACTGAATTACTAACGTAAATGCAGTCTTGGGTTAATGTTTTAAAACATATTTTGGCAATAACGACATAAATTGAGAATATAGAAATGAATATGTTAAAAGGGCTAAATTGCTACTTAATTTAATGTAAATAATTAAAGGCTTTTTTCAATGAAAACAAGCAGTTTCCCCAAAACATTTGTCATTTTGACGAACATTAAAGACTAACATTAAAAATGTAAACAAGAAATAAGCGTTAGAATAAGAGAGGTGATTTTGCTCCTAATTTGAGAATTTGTGAGCATTTGATAAATTTTGAAATAGAGCATTTGATTGAAACGTATTGTAACACGGTTATTAAGCTTTATTGTTAAAAAGGTACATAAACCTTGAGTAATGCCTCAAAAGTGTTATTATATAAAGTAATAAGATATTTTGAAAAATTTAACAAAAAATGTCATTAGACCTTTTTGGAAACTTAATTACCACATAACTAAATATTGGATATTAATTAAGATTCTATTTTCTAAAATAGAATGAGCAATTGTTTTATTAGCTATTAAAAAGTTTGAGTGACCATTTTGAAAGTGTGAACGGCTGATATTCAAATAATTAATAAAGTTAAGCATTTAAAAAGAAAAGTATTTCTGCTCATATTTTAAAATATTTAAGTTAACATTTGAAAATAAGCATTTGAATCCTTAGTGTAACATTTTGGAATAAATCTAACTAAAGGATGTTTTATTAAAGACATGTATTAGCTCAGTAAGCATTCAATCTTCGCAAAAGTTTAACATCTCAGGTTTTAACATGATATTAAGTACCTGTTTTTGGATTTGAGCAAGTTTGAAAGATAATGAGGATATAACAATATTCAGAAGGATATATCTTATGTAATTACTAAAATTTTCTTATATAAAATGATAACTCTGGAGTAATAAGGGTAGCTAATTAGGTAGGTTAGAATTAGGCCTTAGGACTAAGTAAGAATAAATTGCACAATGTAATCTAGAAATTTTAGCATTAGTCCCAGAAGTTTCTATTTGAAAAGATAGCGAGGTATAGTATTTCCAGAATCGAGGGTTGGTTGTGAATTAGATTGCCCTAAATAATTTAGCTTTGGAATCATTACATCTATATCTAGTGATTAGTATATAAACAAGTGTAATGCAACTTACCATAAGTTGCAATTTCAGAGAAAGATTTATGGATATTAATTACAAATTTAATTGGCAATAAATTTGTAATTAATAAGATCAAAAGAGGATTTTGGGGACTGATTTAGAAAAATAAATTAATTTGGAGAAAAAGTATATATTTTCAACCCTAAAGGAGCTTGAAAGAGTTAAGTAAGCATTCATGGAATGGTCCGGTTTTGAGAATGGGATGGGAAACAATTATGAGAAAGACATCTTAAGGAATTAGAACAAAAGTTTTAAGACCTCAGCACCATTTAAACCAGTAATTGTAGGATAGAACTTCCGAAAGTATATATTTTAGGTTATGACCACAAATTGTCCCATGTACTGACTAGTTAAGGGTATAAAGTGATATAAGTAATGAATCCATGTTTATGCCAGTGATGTTGGGATTTGAAACCCTTATTAAATTTTAAGATAAATGAGTATGAAAGGATTTCTTGGGGATACTTAGCTTAGTGATCTACCATTTGTGGGATTTAGAAGTAAATAACTGTAACACCCCGTATGTTGAATAACTTACTATAATATAAAACAGGGCAGAATTAAATTTTAAAATCTGAATCAGGGGAAACGGGCTATGCCATTGCGTTCATCTCAGAAAAATACGCGAAATAGAGTCCGAGTTTTCGAAAATCGGAGTCCGTATGACCCAGTTAAGGCCCGAAGAAGTTTCAGAAAATTTAAAACAGATTTTAAATATGAAAATTTCAAATTTCAGAATTGGCGGGAAAATTCCCGCTAGACCCAGGGAGTCGACCTGGGGGTCGACAGGGGTGTCGACCTGCCCACCAGGTCGACTAGGGTGTCGACCTTAGTGTCGACCTGGGGGTCGACCTCCCTGGTCGAGCCCAGGTGACCTGGGTGCACCAGTTTGGCTTTTGGGCTGTGTTTTGGTGGCTAGGACGAGATCTGACGGCTCTAATCTGATTTAGGGTTAATCTAATGGCCTAAAACACCTAACTACTCTATAAATACACCCTAAGACTACCCTAATTCATACTAAAATTGGAGACAACGTCGTTATGCCGTCAAAATGCAACTAGGAGGAGCCACCAACAAATTAAAGAGGAGGAAAGCTTCTCAAATCAACTTCTAATCAACTCTAGCAACTTAATCTTCTTCATTGAAGTGCTAATCAATAAGTTGTGAGTTTCTATAGCCTTAATGACCAATTGTTGAATTGATTATGATAGGATATAATGAGGTTATGGCTATGAATGTGGATCAATGCAAGATTATGTTATCATATGCTATATGTTTGTGATGTTATGCAAGTTATGTGCTATGTGTTAATGATGTTATGCAAGTTATGCAAGCCATATGCTATGTGATCATGATTTTATGCAAGTTATGCAAGTCATATGCTACATGTTCATGATGCTATGCAAGTTATGCAAGTTATATGCTATATGATCATGATGTTATGCAAGTGTTAGGCTATGTGTTCATGATGCTAGTTATGCAAATTGCTATGATAAACATTGATCCATTATGACACCATGATTATGCAAGTTTGGTGTTTGATTATATGCAAGTTCATATATGATATGTTATGCAAGTTTGGTGTATGATTATATGCAAGTTCATATATGACATGTTATGCAAGTTTGGTGTTTGATTATATGCAAGTAACATGTGCAAGTTTACACCTTTGTATCAGATGCATACATATGCAAGTTAACCCCTTTGTATGTCATACATACATATGCAAGTTTACCCCTTTGTATGACATAAGAAACTTATGCAAGTTAACCTCTTTATGACATATGTGATTCATGCAAGTTTGGGTTGATTATTTATGCTAGTTGGGTTTGATGCTATATGCATGTTGACACCTTTAAACCCATGTTGATGCTAAAGTTATGCAAGTTGAACCCATTGTATTTGTGATGAATCTTCCCTTTTATGTCATGTTAGCGAATTACGTGGGGAACGATGGGGTTAATATACATGTTAATGAAATGGTGTGAAGTTGGTATGATTATGCATACCATAAAGTGGATGGACATAATTGAGTCAATTATGTACATCGTTAAAATTGGAATTAATTAGGGAAAATTAATTCGAAATATGGGGGTGATTAATTAGGTGTAATTAATCGACTAAGACACGAGGTTGGACCCTTTTGTAGCATAAGACTGCCCGGAACCGACCGGCAAATCCAGCGGCTACAAATGATTGGCCCAATGTGAGAGGTCTTAGGCACAAACTTAATACGTGACAAGTGTAAAGACACGAGGTTAGACTCGGTTATGGCGTAAGGCTGCCCGGACCCGACCGGCAAATCCAGCTGCCATAAAAGATAGTCTAATGTGAGAGGTGTTTACAACGGTTACGTTCTTAATCAATTAAGAAACACTTAACCATATTAGCATGTAGAGGGACATGAGGGGTTAAGTGGGTGCCTTGGGTGGCATGTGGAAAAATCTAGTGGTTGCCTTGGGTGGCAATAGAAAATACGATTAGAATACTTAACCAAAGTGGAACATGTAATTAAACATGATTAAAGGGTTAAGTAAGTGCCTTGGGTGGCATGGGGAAAATCTAGTGGTTGCCTTGGGTGACAATAGAAGATACGATAAGAATACTTAACCAAAGTGGAACATGTAATTAAACATGATTAAAGGGTTAAGTAAGTGCCTTGGGTGGCATGGGGAAAATCTAGTGGTTGCCTTGGGTGGCAATGGAAGATAAGATTAAAATACTTAACCAAAGTGGAACATGTAATTAAACATGATTAAAGGGTTAAGTAAGTGCCTTGGGTGGCATGTGGAAATCAAGTAAGTGCCTTGGGTGGCATGGGAAAATCTAGTGGGTGCCTTGAGTGGCAATTGAAATATGAGTAGATGACTTAACCAAACTTCAAACATGTAAGTGGACATGATTATTAAAAAGGGTTAAGTGGGATGCACTAGAAAAAATGACAAGCTTAGGTGGGTAGCTTGTGGGGGCCCATTTCAACCAGTAACCCATATGTATCTTAGTGGGCTCGACCCATGTCGAGGACGGGACACGCGTACTGGGCCAGACTATAAGAGGCCAAAAACGGGTTAGCGATGGCAACGCAAGTCCAACGGGTTTCATATGCGTGTGTGGGCTTGGGCTGGTAGGTAAGACATTGTTGCATCGTGTAGGTATAAGCCGTGCACCATTGATTGTATCGGGTTGCCACTTTGGGGAGTGATACACCCCACTGTGGGGCCAGCACGGGTATCTACGTTAGGGAGCCGATCGAATGGGAGTAGTGGGTACACCTAGTGGAGATAGGGGCAGACGGCACCTATGTAGTCAGCTAGGGGTACACGAAACTACTATTAAAATTACTAAGTTGTGGGTACACCTAGTGGAGATAGGGGCAGACGACACCTATGTAGTCAGCTAGGGGTACGTGAAACTACTATTAAAAATTACTAAGTACACTTAGTGGGATCAACCTTTAAGTAGGAATTACCCTTGGGTGGGTAGATCTGGTGTGGTGCAGTGTAGGAATTACCCTTGGGTGGGTAGATCTGGGGTGGTGCAGTGTAGTATTTATCCGTGGGTGGATAGGCGCGTCTTTACCGTTATCTTAGTTTATCCTAAGTCTAGTTGGCTGCTTAGTGTAGTCATTTATCCCCAGTCGTACCGTACCAGGTTTATATCATACCCTAATTACTTTAATGATTGTGTTGTTAAAGTTATAGGGCTCACTCAGACTTATGTCTGACCCCGTTGTTTTTATCTTTTTTCCCCAACCCTCAGGTTCTCAGAGTGGGCCTAGCACTAGTGGGCTTTGATCAGATTGCTTTATCTGTCTTTTGGAGCTTGGACCATTGATGTAAAGCTCAGTTTATCTTTTCTTTTATGGCTAATAGTTCATGTAGTGGGATTATGTACTTTTGTTTTATCAAGACGGATATTATGTACTTGACTCTTGTTTATGGTTTAATGATGTAACCAAACATGTTTTACTTTCCGCTGAAATGAAATGATGTTTTAAATTCTCAAGTATTACTTATATCTGTCTTGTAGTAACTTTTCTGTTCTATATTCACTTAAGATACTCCACCGATGCTATGGCATTCCCTTAGTGAGTGACTGTAGCGGGTGTGGGGTGTTACACGTGGTATCAGAGCTTAAGGTTACCAGAACAGATAAAACTTTTAGAAAATTGTTTTTCTAAAAACATTTTTGGAAGAAGTATTTTCAAACACATGTTTTTAAGAGAAAGGTTTTTGAAGGAAAAGAACATAATCCCCAAGAGCCATATATCCTTCCTTCGATTCTCCGTTTTGAATCTCTTCCTCTTTCTCTTTTTGAATTTCCCCTCCGCGTATAGATGTCTTTTTAAGATAAATAAGGACTTCCGTATGAAGGACGGAAGGACCACTTCAAGGGACTAAGATGTTTGCCAGGCTAAGAAGTTAGTCCAAGGAAGTGGAGGGCTTATGGGTACCTTTAAGATGGACGAGAGAGGAAGGTTCAAATAGCTATTAGGTAAATAAAGGACGAAACCTCATCGTGGTAAGAAGGCCACGAAAGGAGAATGTGAAGGGAAGGCTAGTTGTTTTGGAGAAATAGGACACCTTATTAGGGTTGTCCAAAGAGGTAAGGACGAAGTACAGGATCTTCTGGAGGGTAGATGTATTCCCTCACGACGGGTATACCTGATGGGGGTAGGACCGTCTAAGTTGAAATTTGGTTCTCTCGATCATCCTGTTCGAACTTTATTCGACTCTGGCGCATCACATTCGTTTATCTCATCATCATTAGTTGAGTCACTGCACCTAGACACCAGTTTAGTAGATGATCCCTTGGTTGTTTCAAACCCAATTGGGGGCTCCACTTATTTGTCCATGATATGTTTGGGTTTGAAGATCTTCATACTTAGCATTGAGTTTAGGTGTGATGCCTTTGTTTCGGGCTTCACGGGCTATGGGTTGATTTTGGGCATGGACTGATTATCCAGTAATGGTGCCGTTCTTGATTGTGAAAGGAGAGTTGTTAGGCTCATGACCCGCTTGGGTAACACTCTCGAGATCTCTTGTAATCCCATAGATTTTGTTATGCTAAGTTATCTTGAATCGCTTGACGCTTCGGTCGAGAGTTTGCGATCTGTTAGAGTGATCCGGGAATACTCGGATGTGTTTGAGGAGGTGAAGGGCTTACCTCCGAAGCAGGAGATAGACTTCCGAATATATCTAGTGGATAATGTTAAACAAGTATCTTGGCCAGTGAGCCACATGGTTCCTCGTGAGAGGAGGGAACTCCATAAGCAAGTAGGGAAGTTGCTTGAGAAGGGGTTCATAAGACGAAATATATCAGAGTGGGGTGCTCCAGTAGTTTTGGCCAAAGGCAGATGGGTCCCTCAGACTTTGTGTAGACTATAGAGAACTTAACAAGCTCACAAAGAAGAATAGACACCCATTGCCGAGGATTGATGATCTCTTTGATCAGTTGGTTGGCGCTTCAGTGTTTCGCGGTTGGACTTAGCCATGGGGTTCCATCAGTTGGGAGTGGCTGAGGATAGTATAGAGAAGACCGCCTTAGGACTCCGGATGGTTTCTATGAATGGCTTGTGATGCCATTTGGTTTGACGAACGCCCCCGCATATTTTGTTGATTTGATGAGTAGGGTGTTCAGGGAGTACCTAAATAACTTTGTAGTGGTCTTTGTGGATGACATCTTAGTCTTTTCTAAGAACGAAATAAGTTTTCGTATGTGCTTAATAGGTTAAGCAAAGCCAGTTATTTGATCAACGGTGGTTCTGGAGTGAGACTGGCAAGGACAGCCAGAGTTGGACAAGGGCTTAATTATTTAGCCGTTTTTACTAGTATCATCTCACGTAGGTCGTCTGAATTCGAAGGAGGTTTCCCTTGGGTGTTTGTTCGATATTGGTTTAGGCCTTTGGGGCTTGCACTTGGGGGATGTCGAGTTCGACTAGGATGGTCTGCGTGAGAGATGGATAGTTGTGACGATTTTGTATGAAAGTATATCCTGGTTTTCTCTAGAAGTGGAGAAAAGCATACCCTACATCTTAGGGAAGTGTTGTAGAATCTTCGAGCGCATAGTCTTGAGACAACAAAGGTGGATGGAATTATTAGCATCCTATGATTTCGAGATAGCATACACCCCGGCAAGGTTAACGTGGTGGCGGACACCTTGAGCAGAAAAAGGTTGTCCTTGAGTCCATTATTCGTGGAACGACGAAGCTTGGAATTTATCTCGATGTTTGATTTCAGACCTTCCGTTGACTTTATACCCGGTTTGCTAGCATCCTTGGAGGTCAGACCTACTCTTTTGGAACGGATTGGTGAAGCACAGCGGGACGACCCACAGTTGGTTGAGTTAGTAGAGAGGCTCATAAAGGGGGGGAGTCGTCCAGCCATTTGAGTAGGTACACCCTAGATGATATGGGGTGGTTGCGTAGAGACGGTAGACTTTGTGTACCGCAAGACGAGGGTTTGAGGAAGGCTATTCTTGATGATACGCATCATTCAAAAATGACCATTCATCCCGGTGGGGACAAGATGTACCAAGACATGAAGCGAGTTTTCTTTTGGGCCAGTAGGAAGAAAGATGTGGCCGAGTATGTCGCTAGATGCTTGGTGTGCCAACAAGGGAAAGCGGAGCAAAAGAAACCTGGTGGGTTGCTTCACCCATTGGAAGTTCCGCAATGGAAGTGGGATAGCGTCTCGATGGATTTTATTGATGGATTACCGAGATCAAAGAAGGGTAATACGGGAATTTGGGTTGTGGTAGACAGACTTACTAAGAGTGCCCATTTCATACCCGTAAAGAGCAAGAGGACTGCTCCATGTCTAGCTTCAGTTTATCTTCGAGAGATAATTTAGTTGCATAGGGAACAGGACGTATTCCATGTGTCACATTTGAGGAAGTGCCTACAGGAGACCGCAGAGGTGGTAGTGCCGAGCTTGCTTAAGGAAGTAGAGGTAGAGCGTGATGCGACTATTCGACGAGCTCCTACCCGCATCCTTGGGTCAGAGATTAGGAAGTTGAGAAACAGAGAGGTTCGACTAGTCAAAGTGAAAAGGGGAGAAGATGAGAGCAATGCTACTTGGGAGACAAAAGCGAAGATGCGTTCATTGTACCCATTCCTTTTTGAGGGTATGTCTTTTAACTTCTCCTTTATCGTTTGTCTAGTACTTATCTTATCTTTAGTATGTTCTCTCATTAGTACCTTTGACCTTTAGATAGGGTAAACCTATGGTTGAAACATGTGTTTGAGACATGTTATGATTGATGGATGCGTGTGGATGCAAGTGGTTGCTAGTGGTTTCTCGTGGATGCATATACACACACTTTAGGCACTAGATCGGCTCAATCACTTCATATTGCATATCGCATATAATTGTGTGTAGGTAGCTATATTAATGGATGTATAATGGTTGTGCTATCATATGGATGATGCATTTTGGTGAATGATGGTGCACTCATGTAGAAATAGTATGTGTCGATGAGGTTCTTTCGCATACATATTGGATGCATGGCACTATCATGGTTTGCATTAAGGAGGTCAACTGAATCAGTAGACCGCCTGATTTTGCATTAGACAGGGAACATATACACACACTCTTTGCATATGTTCATACAACATTAGAAACTCTAAGGACAATGGATGCCAGTGTTTGATGGTTTAGTAGATGTTTGTTTGGATGGTAGGATACGTTCTTCTTGACTTAGAGATTTCGGGGACGAAATCCTTTAAGTAAAGGAGAATGTAACACCCCGTATGTTGAATAACTTACTATAATATAAAACAGGGCAGAATTAAATTTTAAAATCTGAATCAGGGGAAACGGGCTATTCCATTGCGTTCGTCTCGGAAAAATACGCGAAATAGAGTCCGAGTTTTCGAAAATCGGAGTCCGTATGACCCAGTTAAGGCCCGAAGAAGTTTCAGAAAATTTAAAACAGATTTTAAATATGAAAATTTCAAATTTCAGAAGTGGCGGGAAAATTCCCGCCAGACCCGGGGAGTCGACCTGGGGGTCGACAGGGGTGAAGCCCTGCCCACCAGGTCGACTAGGGTGTCGACCCTAGTGTCGACCTGGGGGTCGACCTCCCTGGTCGAGCCCAGGTGACCTGGGTGCACCAGTTTGGCTTTTGGGCTGTGTTTTGGTGGCTAGGACGAGATCTGACGGCTCTAATCTGATTTAGGGTTAATCTAATGGCCTAAAACACCTAACTACTCTATAAATACACCCTAAGACTACCCTAATTCATACTAAAATTGGAGACAACGTCGTTATGCCGTCAAAATGCAACTAGGAGGAGCCACCAACAAATTAAAGAGGAGGAAAGCTTCTCAAATCAACTTCTAATCAACTCTAGCAACTTAATCTTCTTCATTGAAGTGCTAATCAACAAGCTGTGAGTTTCTATAGCCTTAATGACCAATTGTTGAATTGATTATGATAGGATATAATGAGGTTATAGCTATGAATGTGGATCAATGCAAGATTATGTTATCATATGCTATGTGTTTGTGATGTTATGCAAGTTATGTGTTAATGATGTTATGCAAGTTATGCAAGCCATATGCTATGTGATCATGATGTTATGCAAGTTATGCAAGTCATATGCTACATGTTCATGATGCTATGCAAGTTATGCAAGTTATATGCTATATGATCATGATGTTATGCAAGTTATGCAAGTGTTAGGCTATGTGTTCATGATGCTAGTTATGCAAATTGCTATGATAAACATTGATCCATTATGACACCATGATTATGCAAGTTTGGTGTTTGATTATATGCAAGTTCATATATGATATGTTATGCAAGTTTGGTGTATGATTATATGCAAGTTCATATATGACATGTTATGCAAGTTTGGTGTTTGATTATATGCAAGTAACATGTGCAAGTTTACACCTTTGTATGAGATGCATACATATGCAAGTTAACCCCTTTGTATGTCATACATACATATGCAAGTTTACCCCTTTGTATGACATAAGAAACTTATGCAAGTTAACCTCTTTATGACATATGTGATTCATGCAAGTTTGGGTTGATTATTTATGCTAGTTGGGTTTGATGCTATATGCATGTTGACACCTTTAAACCCATGTTGATGCTAATGTTATGCAAGTTGAACCCATTGTATTTGTGATGAATCTTCCCTTTTATGTCATGTTAGCGAATTACGTGGGGAACGATGGGGTTAATATACATGTTAATGAAATGGTGTGAAGTTGGTATGATTATGCATACCATAAAGTGGATGGACATAATTGAGTCAATTATGTACATCGTTAAAATTGGAATTAATTAGGGAAAATTAATTCGAAATATGGGGGTAATTAATTAGATGTAATTAATCGACTAAGACACGAGGTTGGACCCTTTTGTAGCATAAGACTCCCGGAACCGACCGGCAAATCCAGCGGCTACAAATGATTGGCCCAATGTGAGAGGTCTTAGGCACAAACTTAATACGTGACAAGTGTAAAGACACGAGGTTAGACTCGGTTATGGCGTAAGGCTGCCCGGACCCGACTGGCAAATCCAGCTGCCATAAAAGATAGCCTAATGTGAGAGGTGTTTACAACGGTTATGTTCTTAATCAATTAAGAAACACTTAACCATATTAGCATGTAGAGGGACATGAGGGATTAAGTGGGTGCCTTGGGTGGCATGTGGAAAAATCTAGTGGTTGCCTTGGGTGGCAATAGAAAATACGATTAGAATACTTAACCAAAGTGGAACATGTAATTAAACATGATTAAAGGGTTAAGTAAGTGCCTTGGGTGGCATGGGGAAAATCTAGTGGTTGCCTTGGGTGGCAATAGAAGATACGATTAGAATACTTAACCAAAGTGGAACATGTAATTAAACATGATTAAAGGGTTAAGTAAGTGCCTTGGGTGGCATGGGGAAAATCTAGTGGTTGCCTTGGGTGGCAATGGAAGATAAGATTAAAATACTTAACCAAAGTGGAACATGTAATTAAACATGATTAAAGGGTTAAGTAAGTGCCTTGGGTGGCATGTGGAAATCAAGTAAGTGCCTTGGGTGGCATGGGGAAATCTAGTGGGTGCCTTGAGTGGCAATTGAAATATGAGTAGATGACTTAACCAAACTTCAAACATGTAAGTGGACATGATTATTAAAAAGGGTTAAGTGGGATGCACTAGAAAAAATGACAAGCTTAGGTGGGTAGCTTGTGGGGGCCCATTTCAACCACTAACCCATATGTATCTTAGTGGGCTCGACCCATGTCGAGGACGGGACACGCATACTGGGCTTGACTATAAGAGGCCAAAAACGGGTTAGCGGTGGCAACGCAAGTCCAACGGGTTTCATATGCGTGTGTGGGCCCGGGCTGGTAGGTAAGACGTTGTTGCATCGTGTAGGTATAAGCCGTGCACCATTGATTGTATCGGGTTGCCACTTTGGGGAGTGATACACCCCACTGTGGGTCCAGCACGGGTATCTACGTTAGGGAGCCGATCGAATGGGAGTAGTGGGTACACCTAGTGGAGATAGGGGCAGACGGCACCTATGTAGTCAGCTAGGGGTACACGAAACTACTATTAAAAATTACTAAGTACACTTAGTGGGATCAACCTTTAAGTAGGAATTACCCTTGGGTGGGTAGATCCGGTGTGTTGCAGTGTAGGAATTACCCTTGGGTGGGTAGATCTGGGGTGGTGCAGTGTAGTATTTATCCGTGGGTGGATAGGTGCGTCTTTACCGTTATCTTAGTTTATCCTAAGTCTAGTTGGCTGCTTAGTGTAGTCATTTATTCCCAGTCGTACCGTACCAGGTTTATATCATACCCTAATTACTTTAATGATTGTGTTGTTAAAGTTATAGGGCTCACTCAGACTTATGTCTGACCCCGTTGTTTTTATCTTTTTTCCCCAACCCTCAGGTTCTCAGAGTGGGCCTAGCACTAGTGGGCTTTGATCAGATTGCTTTATCTGTCTTTTGGAGCTTGGACCATTGATGTAAAGCTCAGTTTATCTTTTCTTTTATGGCTAATAGTTCATGTAATGGGATTATGTACTTTTGTTTTATCAAGACGGATATTATGTACTTGACTCTTGTTTATGGTTTAATGATGTAACCAAACATGTTTTACTTTCCGCTGAAATGAAATGATGATTTAAATTCTCAAGTATTACTTATATCTGTCTTGTAGTAACTTTTCTGTTCTATATTCACTTAAGATACTCCACCGATGCTATGGCATTCCCTTAGTGAGTGACCGTAGCGGGTGTGGGGTGTTACAATAACAGAATTAGATTTGTAGCCTACTCGGAGGAAGTGTGGAGTCTTGTGATTTTTGGAATATTTAGTGAAGATGATGTTTAGCCTTAGAGAATGTCAACTTTAAGAGTAAAAACTTTAACCATGAGAATAAGGAATGTGCTTAAACATTGGATTTTGTATTAGCCATTTTAGTTTGAGTATGACCGTGTTTTGGTTTGCATAAGGGTATTAGTTTAATTTACATAAATTAGGCCTTTTGTTGTTTTTCATAAAAAGAACTATATTTGGGATTATAAGGAATATACATAAAAATGAAAAGGGTGTGATGTGTAATAGATTATGCTATCCATTAAAAATAAGACAATACTCATTCCTTGAAAATTTAAATATGTCATTATCATTGTTTGGGAAAATTTATGGAAATTATAGCAAAGGACCTTTTATTGAAATTTAAGTTCCATCAAATTGGAGCATATGAAAAATATTCTAGTTATTAGCGTAAGCTAGAACATTAATTTTAGAAAATTTGGTTTAAGAAATTTTTATTTTTTTTAGTTACATCTCATTCAAAAACCGAAGGACAAACTGAAGGCAACTAGAGCTTTGGGAATAAGTGAAGTAGTTGCATCTTGGATCCTTTATACTACAGTAATAATATTTATCTTTTTAGGAGCAGCGTAATTATTTTTTTGGTAATTAGTGGGCGCCCTTTAAGAATTTCAAGGAGGCCACCTAAAACACCAAAGGGTTGATGGGATAACCATTGACAAATTTCTAATCTAACCAAATTTGTTGTGACACCCCACGTCCCTTATTGTCACCCATACGAGGATGCATTAAGTTTGGTGAAGCGCAATAATAATACAGAGACTAATTAAATAGGACATAATATAAAAAATGCATTGGAATTTTCAACTTTTTATTTCAATTCAAAACATGTCATTACATTTTCAAATGTACCATCAATGTCAAAACCATAAACATCTGTCTTAATAATATCAGAGTACAAAAACCATAAATAATATCCCTCAAATATCATAACAATAAACATAGATAAATAACTGAAGAAATACGTGGAAAGGAAAGCAATCCAAGTCCAAGCAAGATAGAATCACGATCACAGCTACTGTCCACCACCACTCTGAGAACCCGAGGGAGGAAAGGAAGAAAGAGAAGGAAAAAAAACAGGCCAGACATAAAGTCTGTGAGTTTCAGTGATTTTTAGTAATAGGATAAGATAAAAAGTATCAGGACAGGTAAATAGAGTTGAATATGAAACTACAGTAAATAGACAAGTATGAAGTAAATGATATAACACGATAATGAGATAACAAGATAACAAGGTAAGGTAAATATCATGTATGCTTCTCATTCATATTCCAAGAATCAAGTTACTACATCACTAGTAGAATGTCAAGATTAGGTGCTACCCTAATTACTACCCATGCGATCAGCTCCATACTACGCAAATATCCTAGGACAACTATGACAGTAGGGGTATCAGTCCCTAACTTGTCAGTTATAAGACACGAACCTATTCGCTGATGTTACGCTTGTCTTACTTTCCCTCATTGGACCCGTGCACTCTTATGACTCTGCCAGAACGCGCCCGTACCCGCCTTCCACCTTTGAACCTCTTACAATCCAGATCAGTAAAGCATGTCTTGGCCTCTACCTAGTGCGAGGCCCCTCTCTAAGATACAAACAAGAATACTGACTGATACGGGTTCCACATAACAAGGTTGATCCAAGTCACTGCCTAGGCTTGTGCCCCCAACTAGGATTTTAAGAGTTCCAAAACTAGATACCAACAACAAGATGTAAGACCTCTTAGCTTATTAATTAACAAGTAATAACTTAGCAGGTTTAAGTCTATTAATAAGCATGGTTGTAAATGACATTTCCTATAAATGTTATTTTGTGTACAACCCCTTCCCCAAACAAGCACCTGCCTAGATGTATATGTATATTAAATTACCTATTTTACTTAATTACATCCGTTACTCACCATGTTCTACTTAATTATTAAATTACGTTTAACCTATTCGGATTAACATGTTTAGCATATTATCCCAATTATACAGTCATTGGATTTCATGTTTCAATATGCCTAATTCTCGTTTTTACTGTCATTTTAAGTTAGTGGAAATTAGGCGCAAGTCCTTATTTACAAGTTTAATGTAAGCAACATCCCTCCCTTGATTTTCATGTAAAGCGGGTCCCTGTTTTTGGCTGTTATGTGTTTTTTCACATTTTTTTGTCGCTGCTGTATAAAAAAAATCAAAAAATTGCAAATATTCAAGTGAGTAATCTGAAGAAAAAAAACTTAGAAATCATCAATTATAGTGAATTATTGTTGATATATTAGCAATAATTCGCTACAATTGCTGATATATCAGCAATAATGATAAAAATTGCTGCAATGTGAAATATTGCTGATATATCAACAATTATTGTATATAATTGTTGAGTTGATGAATACTTACTGATATATCAACAATAATTGTGTATTATTGCTGATATATCAACAAGTGGTTAAAAATGGATGAAAAATTGAACTAATTGAAGGCGAACTAAAAGTTGCTGCAAAATCTACATTTTTTACAATATATTGCTGATAATTCAGCAATGTTTTTGCAATTGATACAAATATTGTTGAAATATCAGCAACAATTGCAAATAATTGCACTATTTGCTACAATATACTGGAGCTACACGATTTTTTTGTTTTTGGTTCATTTTTTGTAGTTTTAATGCATGAAAACAATGATTATTACGTGTTGAATTTAATTTTGAATTTTCGTGATTTTTTTTTGATGATTTTTGAAAAACAGTGACCTAATTTATAAAGTTTTAAGATATGGATTTTTGTCTATTTGCAAACCTAAACTGGACCTGAACCAAAATTAACCTTTAAATTATTCCAATTTAACCCAATTTATGCAATTCTAACGTGAATAGCCTAGGCATTTGATGGCCTAGGTATAATGAAAAATAAAAAGGAAAAAGGAGAAAAATACAGATCCAATACATAAACTGAATAAACAGGCATAAGATTGTAAATAAAACTAAGACAGAAAAAGGGGATAGTAAGGATGTGCATGTAACATGTATAACTTAATAGGGGATTGATAGTAAAACAATAAAATATAAACATATAATAACTGTATAATCTCATATTCAGATTTATTTACTGTCAGAATAATGTTTAACTATCAAATTTGAAAATGACTATAACTTACAGTGGTTGTATTGAAGTTCAGAAAAATATCTCTTTTATATTGTTATTGTTGAAGAACGTCCTATTTAGATTTGTTGTTGTAGAAGAATTAGAATTGTCCTCTTTAATCTATGTTTAGGCAGCACCTCAACGTCTTCGTATTCTTATTTAGAATACAGCTTGGAGGATGAAGAAATGAAGAATGCTTATGTTTGGAAAACAATGAGGCTGGTAGCTTATTTATAGATTACCTAGGATAATCCTCAACCATTAGATTTTAGGTTTATAGATCCAACCGTACACCCAGCGCTGAGTCAGCGCACATATATGGTGAAGAAAACAGTCCAGATTCAAACTCAGGAACCTGCCTCTGCATGCATGTAGGTCGATCACCTATACAATGTGTCGACCATAGGATCGACCTGCTTTAGAAATGGGACGACCCAGGGGTTGATCCAGTTATGGGGGGGTCGCCCAGTTATCGTTGCTTTCTGTTGTGTTGTTTATTTTCATTTATATATAGTATGTATTTTAGTGTAATCTTCTTTAGTCCATAACTTCTTCGTATTTAATTAGATTTACGCAAACTAAGAATCTATCTGAACCAAAATTTCGTAATGGATGCAATGGTAAAGCCTATTTTACCTAATTCTAAATATTTTATTGATTAATATTCATTTTATTTTCTTTTTAGTATAGTTACTATGTATTAAAATATGGTGTGTTACATTCTCCCCTTCTTAAAGGATTTATTCCCCGAAATCTAAGTTAAGAAGAATGTTATTACTTAGAACCTACACATCTACTCATCCATAATCCATAGGCATCCATTTTCCTTAAAATTTATAATGCTTGGTATGAACATATGCAAAGATGTTGTGTATATGTCCCTAAACTAATGCGAAAATAAGGCGGTCGACTGATTTAGTTGACCTCCTTAATGCAATGTATGTATGTGCTATGTATCCAATATGTATGCAAGCAACCCTAGTAATACATATATGTTTTATATATGTGCATAACCATTCACAAAAATGCAACATCCACATGTTGATTCAACCATTTTCATCCATTCAAAATTTTAAAAAAATGTGCACTCATCCATATGCAATATGTAAGTGCTTGAGCCGATCTAGTGCCTATTGTGTGTGTATATGCATCCACTTGCAACCATCAAACATAACATCTCTCAAACACATGTTTTCAAACATAGGTTTCTACCTAAGGATCAATGATTCAAACGATAGGGATAAACAAATTCAAACTCAAAAGCTTAGAAAGGAAATTAAAAATGTACTCTCAAAGAGAAAAAGGTAAGAAGCACGAATCCTGTCTTTAGGTTCCCATGTCGCGTCGTCTCGATCCTCTCCACATTGCACTTTCACTAACTTGATCTCTTTGTTACGTAGCCTCTTAACTTCCGATTCTAGAATACGGGTAGGAATTTTTCGAACTGATGCCTCTTTCTCGATTTCAACATCCTCAAGCGTACTCGACTCAACTACCTCTGTAGAATCATGCAGACATTTCCTCAAATGGGAAACCTGGAATATGTCATGAACTCTCGCCAGCCTCTCTGTTAGTCTAGCTCTATAGGCCATCTAGCCTATCCTCTCAACTATGGAAATGGTCCTATGAACCTTGGCGCCAATTTCCTTACTGAGCCAAATCGATCTACGTTCCTCAAAGGCGATACTTTGATAAAGACCATATCTCCTAACTCGAATTCCAAGTCAGTCCTTCTTTTATCGGCATATGACTTTTGCCTATCTTGAGCTGCTTTCATCCTTCTTCGAATAAAGTCTATCTTCTTTGAAGTCTCTCTCACCATCTCTGGCCCAAGTAGAAATCTTTCCGAAGACTCCCACCAACACGCCGGCGATCTGCATGTTCGTCAATAAAGTTCATCGAGGGGCGCCATTCCTATGCTTGATTGGTAACTGTTGTTGTAGGTGAACTTAACTATTAGGAGATGCTCCTCCCAAGTCCCTCCGAAATCTAGGATACACAGTCTTAATAAATCCTCAAGAACTTTATTGACCCTCTCAGTCTATCCATCGATCTGAGGGTGATAAGATGTGCTATGTCTTAACCGTGTACCTAGGGTTTCTTGTAAGCTCCTCCAAAATTCGCTAGTAAATATGGGGTCATGGTCACTTACTATACTGGAAGGTACCCCATATAGTCTGACGATTTCTCTAAGGTATACCGATGTGAGCCAAGCCGCCATCCTCTTGCTTTTAAACAGAATAAAATGAGCGCCCTTAATATGCCTATCCACTATCACCCAAATACTCATGTTGCCCTTCCTTGATCTAGGCAGTCCATCGATAGAGTCCGTAGAGACGCTCTCCCATTTCCATTGTGAGATATCCAAGGGCTGAAGCAATCCGCCATGTTTCCTTTGTTTAGCCTTGACTTGTTGGAAAGTTAAACATCGGGCCACGATCTCTACCACATCTTTCTTCATGCCAGTTCAATAAAAATCTTGTTCATTTCTCAGTACACTTGCCATCGCTCGGATGGATAGTCATCCAAGAGTGATGAGCCTCCTCAAGAACTAGTCTCAGCAAATCCCCAAATCTAGGGACACACAACCTTCCATCTCGTCTTAGCCACCCTTTCTCGTCCACAATATCTAGCTAGGTGACTAGAGGTCTCTACCCTTCCAAGTCTATCTAAGATGTCCATCAAATGCTTATCCTCTTGTTGTGTAATCCTAATGTGCTCTATAAGAGTAGGTCGCACCTCAAATGATGTCAATAAACCAAATGTGAAACCCGTAGAATGCCTAATCAAAGGTCGAGATAAACTCCAAGCTCTGCCTCTTTACGAACAATGGACACAAGGTCACCCTTTGCTTACTCAATGTGTCCGCAACCACATTACCCTTGCCTGAGATATAAGCTATCTAAAAATCGTAGGACGTAAGGAACTCTATCCATATTTGATGCCTTAAGTTGAGATCCCTCTGTGAGAATAAATATTTAAGCAACTTGTGATCCGTGTAGAGCTCAAATCTCTCTCTAAGTAGATAGTATCGCCAAGACTTAAGTGAGAACACTATTGCAGCTAACTCCAAGTCATGGGTGGGGTAGTTTTTCTCATGAACTCTTAATTGTCTACTTCCATAGCAGACTACCCTACCTCTTTGTAACAACCAAGAATTTTGGCAATAAGAATTAATTGTTAGAATTTCAAAAATAGGAATTTCCGCAAATGTTGGAATTTGACCATGAAACTTTAACCGATGCGTTCGTCTTGGAATTCTGGTCAACTTTCATGTTCGGAGTTTCGCAAACGGGGTCCGTATGAAAAAGTTACGGATGAAATAAGAAAAAGAACGAAAAATAAATAAATCAGAATAATTAAATATTATATACCTTATTTAACTAGCCTTACTAGGCAACTGACGACCCAAGTGGTCGACCCTAGCGGTGGAACTACTGGGCGTCAGAATGCCCAAGTGGTCGGTCCTTCTCTGATTTCCATCTTCACACTTCTCCTTAACTGATCATTAGTCTTCACATTACAACCATTAAACACCGGGGCATTTCTCTCTCTCTCCAAACAATGTAAAAAACTTTTTAAGCACAAAATTAAGAAGTCTACCTCTTAGACTTTTCATACCGGTTTGTTTGAGTAAAATGATCCATTGAGTATTCGCAATTTGGTTGGCATCAAGTCTTCCAATTTTGATTATTATTTCTTGCCATAAGGAGAAGATATACTGGAACTGAAAGAATAAATGCTCAGTAGTTTCATTACCAATATTGCAGAGCACGCATGCGTCTTCACTTAAAAATCCTCTTTAGGTCGGAAGTGAAGCCTAGCTGCCGAATGCCTTCTCTGATTTCCATCTTCACACTTCTCCTTAACTGATCATTAGTCTTCACATTACCACCATTAAACACCGGGGCATTTCTCTCTCTCTCTCCAAACAGTGTAAAAAAACTTTTTAAGCACGAAATTAAGAAGTATACCTCTCAGACTTTTCATACCGGTTTGGTTGAGTAAAATGATCCATTGAGTATTCGCAATTTGGTTGGCATCAAGTCTTCCAATTTTGATCATTATTTCTTGCCATAAGGAGAAGATATACTGGCACTGAAAGAATAAATGCTCAGCAGTTTCATTACCAATATTGTAGAGCATGCACGCGTCTTCACTTAAAACTCCTCTTTGATTTAGCTTATCTTTAGTAAAGATAGATCTTCTTATTACTTCCCACATCAATAGATTTTCACATGCACAGTTATCACGAGTCCATATTTTCCTACTCTAAGAACAAACCGACATTGCATAAGTACCAGTAATTTTATTGTATATTATCTTATTTTGAAACTTTTTACTACTGTCACACCAATCAGTAACGTGAGTCCCTTCTGCAACAAGCTTCAAGATTCTCTCTTTGTCCCTCATTTGATTGATTCTATAGATAGAGGAATGCAGTGAACAAATTTTCCTATTAATAAAAAAATCAGTGACTTTGGCATTTCGACTTATACCAGAAGAAATAATTTCATGATGCGGGAATTATATAGATAGAATTTAGCCACTTTCTAACTAAGGGTCATCCCACAAAAGGACGTTAGATTCATGGGTTATCAGATATTTGAAACTAGGTAGAATCACGGATCTTAGCTTGAAAATGCTTCTCTAGGTCCAACTAATCCTCTAAGGCTGGTTCATATTCCAAAAGTTCCTGTCTTTCACCATGTTGAACTTCGACCATTTAACCTATAAGCTATCAGTTTCACTGAGAAAACCATCAATATGTTTAATGAAAGCAGTTCTGTTCCACTGTTTAATGTTTATGATTCCTAGTCCACCTTTAGACAAAGGGCATTCAACCTTTTTAAAAGCAATCGGATCTAAATATTTGTCATCATTTTTTCCTTTCCATAAATATTGCATAAAGGCAGAACGAATCATAGAAACTAGTATAGATGGAAGAATGAATGTTCTGGACCAGTAAACCTGCATTGAAAATATAACTGACTTTATAAGAGTTAGTCTCCTTGCTTGACTTAACATTCTAGAAGTCCAAGAATCCATTCTAGCAGTGATCTTTTTGTAAAGTGGTAGGCATTAAGAAACAATAATCTTTGTTGTAGTGAGAGGAAGCCCAAGGTACGAAAAAGTTTGTAAGCTGTTGATTAAACCAGTCCGTTCTTGAATAGCATAAGTATGAAGATCAGAAATACCCACCATTTTCATATCTAACTTCTGTAGATTTATTCTAAGACTAGTCATTAGATAAAACTCATTTAGTGTTTCAAAGATTGTGTTAATTGTTTGAACCGTAGGATCATAGAAAATCATCAGGTCGTCCGTAAACATTAACGAAGAGACCCTAGGTTCATGACACATAGGGTGCAGCTTAAACGAACCACAATCGATTTTTTGATTTAACATATGAGTTAGCACCTCCATCACAATAATAAAAATATAAGCTGATATCGGATCCCCTTGATGTATACCCTGTTTACTTTTGAAGTACCCAACAGTGGAACCATTAATGAGAAGTGAGAAGTGAGCTGTCGATATACAAGTGAGAATCCAGGCAACAAAGGAATGCAGAAAGTTCATATAACCCAAAATTCTGACGATTGAGTCCCATTAGAGCATGTCGAATGCTTTCATAATATCAAGTTTGAACATTGCTCTTGGAATAATATTAGAATGGTAATATCTATTTAAGAGCTCATGCGATAGTAGAACATTATCCAGTATATTATGTTCAGGTAAGTAAGCAGCTTGATTCAATGAAATTATTGAAGGAAGTACCTTTTTTGTCCTAGAAGCGATTACTTTGGTAATGCATTTATAGAGGGTGTTACAATACGAGATTGGTCTGAAGTCAGTAACACCAGAGGCATTTTTCACTTTAGGAATGAGAGCTAAATTTGTAGCATTGAAAGAAGTCAACATGCTAGATTTTAGGAAGACATGTCTTACGACCTTACAAACATCTTGACCAATGAACATCCAACAACAAGAGTAACATAAAGCATTGAAGCCGTATGGACCTTCTGACGAGTTCATATTGAGAAAGAGCATCACATCTTTTACTTCATTATCAGATACTTCATTACACAGATATTGATAATCAATAGCATATAACATAGGAAGTCTGTAGGGGTCAACCAAATCAATGTTAGGGATGAAATTATCACAATTTCCAAACAGTTCAGTAAAATGTAAAGGAAAGCATTTTCAACTTCTCCTTGTTTTACCAAAGTTACTCCATGCTTGTCAAGTATATGAACTATGTTCCGACTACACTATTTATTCTTGAGTGAGGCGTGGAAATATGCATTATTATTGTCACCATCTTTCTTCCATCTTATACGTGCTTTTTGTTTGATCATCTCATCTTCAATGTTGAGAGCACTTTGATATTGCTTGGCTGTGTAGGTCTCAGTAGGAGGATGAGAGGGATTAGCGGGTTCTTCCAACATTTTAATTTGAATCAGCCGAAGTTTTTCTTTCCAATGAGTACTTTGCTTATTGCCACTACCATACTTTTGCTTCGCCCAATCTCTTAGGTTGATCTTCAATCTTCTAAGTTTTTCCTACAAGATTATAAGGGGGTTACCAAAGGTAGGCATCACCCAAGTTCCTTTAACAAAGTTAAGGAATTCAGGGTCATCAACCCAATTATTAAAAAATTTGAAACTTGATTTTCCTTTCATGTCTAACTCACTAAGGTGAAGGATGATCGAGGAATGGTCTGAGAGTAGGGGAGGGGGCATAGAGCAATGTAAGGCAGGCCAAAAGCTAAAAGTTTTAGCATTGCAGAAAGCATGATCGATTAAAGAGAAGGTTCTAGGTCCATCCTTCTTTTTGTTATTCCAAGAGAAAGGCATTCCGACACATTTAATATTGATGAGATCAGCTTGTTCAAGGGTATTTTTAAGAGGCAAAATTTCAGATAAGGACAAGGGATTACCACTTATTCGTTGCGTGGTTTCGAAACAGCAGTTGAAGTCACCAAGAAGGAACTAAGGATGAGAAGATTGCTTGAGCGAAAGTAAGGATCAGAACAGGTTAAGTCTGGAATGTAAACTATTAGCAGCATAGATTAAGGTAAAGTAATAAGAGGACTGGTTGTTTTGATTGACGGCGTGGCAATGGATGTGTTGATCAGAGGAGTGAAGAGGTTGCAAAGATACAATGGTTGGGTTAAAAAGCACGAGAATTCTACCATAAGGGGCCTCAGCTAAGTTGTGAATAAAATGCCAAGAAGGGTTGATATACTTAGCTGCTCGTAATGTCAACTCAAGATTGAGTTTGGTTTCGACAATTGCAAGGAAACGTAATTTGTTTTCAGAGATCAGCTTTTTACATTGATTGAGTTTCGTGTCATCGTGGCTACCTCTTATATTCCACGCACAAACAGTTTTCACCATTGATTAAACTGCAGGGCGTGGGACACCTCTACGTTTCATGCTCCTTAGCAAGTATTGTTTTTCGGAAGAACTAGGAGTAGTAAGACAAGGGACACTTGGGGATATATCAGGTGGAACAGGGGAGAAGGAGTCAAGTGGGGGTACCTTGTAAGCTTGAGGAGGGAAAATGTTGGATATATGTTGTCATCAAGTAGCGAGGGGTGGAGAATATCTGGATCACAAGGGATAAGAGTTGGAGTTTTCGACGTGGTACTTTGCATGCATGCAGTTTCATTAAAGGAGGTATCAAGATGATTCAATAGATTCGGGTGTTGGTTGACTTCATTAAATACATTGATGTTTTCACTTGCCTTGTCTTTATTCTGTGTTTTCTCTGCTTCATTGATAATTTCATCTACTTTAGCCTTTCCCTGTTTTATTTCTCTTCTTTTATCTTTTAGACATTCTTGTGTTATGGACTCTCTAAAAAACTTTTGAACTTCCACTTTAGCTGCTAATTCATCATTTATTTCAACAAGTCCCATTATATCAGGAGAAGTGACAAGAGAATGTTGCTTCTTGCTTGCCAGCAAATTTTCAAGAGAGGGCAATGCAATATTAGCAATTTCTTGAGTGTCCATATTAGCAAATTCAACATCAGTTTCATTACTTTCCTCCATTTGTTCAGTTTCATTTTCAATCTCTCCTTCTTCAAGTACAATGAAACTATTTTCCTTAACTATTTCCTCTACAACACTTGAATTCTTCCTTACCCAATTTCCCTGCCTTGGCGTACCACTTGCATTTTCCATGGCGTGAATAACATTTCTGTTTCTCTTGTTTCCTACCACTTGCCAGTTATTTCTTACACTGTTGTCTTGCAATAGGTTCCTACTTTTTATTGGCACACTGACATTACACTGATTGTTATTTATTTGATTTCCATTCTTATTTTTACCTTCCTCACTAATCCTTCCTTCTTTATCACAATCAGCGTTTAAATGTCCAAATGTTTTACAAAGACTACATATGTCCGGTTTCCACAAATACTCAACATATATCCGTTGAACTCCTCCCTCAACTGTTGCAACCAAGAACTCATTCAAAAGCTCTTTGTCAGTTTTCACCTCTGTTAAACACTTAGCGTAAGCTAGTCTCTTCCTACTTTCAGTCATCTCATCCATACATAGTAGATTCCCTTACATACTATTTATCCAGTTGATTCCGAAGTTAGACCAAGCAACAATCAGAATATTATAAAGCTTAACCCAAACTGGGATTGATTTGACATTACCAAAAACGTTACTTATGGAAGGATCAAACATTTTGATGACGAATAACTTCGAGTTCATTATGATAGGGTCTGCCTATAGAATATGGTTTTTATCTTCTTCGCAAAAAAAATCAAACAAATACAGAACACCATAAGATTTTACCTTGACAGAACCCTTTAATCTCCAGAGCCAATTGAGTTTGGCGACAACAGCAGAGTACGATAGTGGCTTATCCAAGAATAGTCCAACCACCGTTTCGTTCCAAACTTATGCACCAGCTTCTGATACTCCGTGAATCATCTTCAAGGTTCCATTTTCAATAGTAGGAGCCAGTTCAACCGGAATGTACTTCCCAGCATTTAATGTCTTACGCTTGAATAAGAAAGAAGTCCATGGTTGTTGAATTACATTGTCGCTGAATTGGGGTTGAACGGAAGAAGAGGAATAGGCTGGAATAGGACGAGAGGTAGGGATTGGGTCAGGCGGGGACGGTGGAGGTTCAGGTGGCGGAGCAGTGGAGGGCGGTAGGCTCGAAGAAGGGTTCGAAGTGACAGGAACGACGACTGGATTGGGCGAGAAAGGACAGGAGGAGTGAGCAGATATGAAAGGTGAGAGGACAAAAAATTTATTTATTTTAATTGATTTATAATATAATATTAAACGAATGGACAAATATAAACTAAAATGAATCTAACAGTTCAAGGCCAATTCCACTCTTATAAATAAAGGGATAAGGCCTCATTCTTTTCCACACAAATCTGTAGGCATCAGCAAAGCTCTGCCATTTCCCTCCTTCCTCAAACCTAATTTCTTAATTAAAAATATATAGTCTTATACAGCAAATCAAATACAAATCGTATAGAATTGAGAGGATCTCAGTGGAAAAGAATGTGAATTGATGCTCCAAATCAGATTATCCCCCTCCTCCTATTTTTTTTTTACATATCTATAGATATGAAATTATCCCCTTTTCAGATAAATTGTAGATTTACAAGCATTTTGGAATTGTAGGCCTAGAAGAATATTCAAACTTTGGATTTGGATGCTTTAAGGTGAGTGGGAAATTTATAAATATACTTATAATAGCCTATTTATTTTGTTTGAATTAGATCTCAAATTTTATGCCTATTTCCATCAGATATGTTCATTAAATTGTTGTAATTGGATTGACACCCATCAGATCTGATTGTAAACATTGTTAAAATTTGTAAATTGTGAATTGCGGTTAAGCATAATATAAATTATGGGATTCTTAGATTTGTTTATACATATTTCCTACAATTATATTCTAAAATATATTGTGGTTTGTTGTAAAACACTGTGGATTTGGAAATCAGTCCCAATAACACTGTTTAGATGTAATCTTCTTCCAAATCCTTAGTTTCAATGTAAGTTTGAGAATTATGTGATTTTAATTTATAAAGAATTATACCTATTAGCATTCGATGTTGTTGGGTTTTGGTTTAATTGTTGTAAATATGTCGTTTACCTCTATTTGAACAAAAAGATACTATTCTGAATTCACAAGAGATATGACCAAAATAAAAGATTGGAAAAGGGAAAAGTGGTGCAAACGTACGTACAAATACAAATATACATATTTTTACGCGGTTTGCATCAATTATTCCAAAATTATATATATACATACATACATATGTATATATATATATATTTCTCGTAAATGTGAGATATGTCTGTTTTACCAATCAGGCATAATTTATAATGACTACAGCTAACTGTCCTTTTGTAAGATTTGAAACATTCTGGCAAGATTGAATGCAAAAAGGAACGTTTGGTTATTGATTAAACCAAATCATTAAATTTTAAAATAGTAATAATAAGAATAAAAGATAACTACGTTGACCGCACAAAACGTAAAAATATAAATATATACATATTATCTGTCCAAATCAACGTAAAACGGTAAAATATACATTGTATTGAATGTTTGAATGGTGTTCAATTATACAATTATATTTGTAAATGTAATCCATATTTAATTAAAATATTTGTGGTGACCATTTGTAGCAATCAATATAATTAATTGTTGTAAATAGGACCGCAAATCAATAAATAACACTTGTAACCAATGTTGATTAGGAAAAGTAAATAAGTAATGATTACAATTCCTAAATTAATTATGATAAATGTTGTACACCCATTTAGGAAATTTGAACTGTAACCACATTTAGGCACGATGTTAAGCTTAACTTGTGGTAGAAGTCTGCCCGGAACTGACCGATAAATCCAACATCCACATGTAGTCAGCTTAATGTGAGGGTCCTAATGCGTAAATATAAATGTACTAAGACACGAGGTTAAGTTTAACTTGTGGTAGAAGTCTGCCTGAAACCAACCAGCAAATCCAACATCCACAAGTAATCAACTTAATGTGAGAGGTCTAGTGCATAAAAATATATACATATGTAACAAGCAACAAATAACTAAATAAATAAATAAATAAGAATAGTATTTGTCTCTTGGGGTACAATAAATAGATACATTAGGACTGATAAATGGTTGCCTTAGGAAAATATGACTTATGGTCATAAAGGGCAATAAACAAAGAAATAGAAGTAAGAGAAATAAAGGGGGATTAATGGGTATTAATTGATGTTTTAAATACTAAGTCCAATTAGGGAAGGTAAATAAATGTATCATAGGGTAAATAGGATATAACTTTCCTTAATTATATTAATGAATATATAACTTACATTTAAAAGTAGAGTTGGACTTAGTAGGTTAATGATGTAAAAATATTATTAACCATAGGAACTTGTGACGGTAATAAATCTAATACATATAATATCTCTATGGAGAGTAACTAAACGAAAAGGACATAACGACATGACGCAATTTACCCCGTTAGGGAAAAGTGCTAAGGGCTAATGGGGTACGGACCTAATAACCCTCGCATATAGTCTGCTTCCTCGGTCTTAAGCGGCTGGGGTTGAAGAGTCCACCTGGGAATAGGTCTTTCAGTATAGGAGTCTTAAATGGCATGTGTGTGTATTTCCTACCCAAAGCTGGAAACTTAAAATGCCATATATGGCTACCTATCCTATGGGAAGTAGTAAGCGACTAAGGGGGTTGTCCAATAAGGTCAGCTAGAAGGTATAATGAGCGATAAAATACCATCTCTCACGTTATACGGGGTAATGGTATATGCATGAATAAAGGAAGCCTTAACTAATAGTGTCCGTAGTTAGTGCCCTCTGGTTTATAAGAATGTTGAACAAATTATCGAGAGGTATTAAGTGACCTATAAGTCCGCCTAGGGTCTTAAGTGATCAGGAGAATCCACCTTATCTATCCTTGATAGTGAGATGTTAATTAATAAAGGATAAGTGGACGGAAAGGTATATATATATAAACTCCTCAACTAGGGGTTTACTTCTCGGTCTAATAATCATTTAAAACATGGTCTAACGACTTCCTAAATATATGCGTAAATGTTCTATCTCGGTATCATAGCTTGGAATACTACTTTGGGAAGAGTAATAGAGTTGTGCGTAAACATTTACAAAGTCGAGCTAGAATCACTAATCTTGGTAGGCATACATATTGGGTTGAACCAAACGGGATACATCTATGTATTATAATCTGTGTTGTACATTTCCTATTCACTAGAATCTTGTTGTTTTGACCCCCCTCCTCAATACCACCACCCAGGTTTTCTAGAGAAGGTCATGTTCTCATAGGTGTTTTAGTTTGGCTTTCGGTTTTCGTTCTCTCTCATGCTCGGTATTGGAAAAGTGACTTACTTTGAAAAAGGTAGTTACTTAAGCTAATACTAGTTTATCCTATTTCGTTTTTGATGTGAGTTATCTTATCGTACTTTGATTATACTCATGCTCATTTATTTGCAGGTACCAGACTTACACGCTCCATTGTTGGATATGTTTGAATTTCAATTTTTGTCGAAACTTGGGTACAAAAAAGTGTAGGGGTGTTGCATTTGGTATTAGAGCATAGGTTAAACGATCAGAGGAATTAGTTAAAATTAGGACTCGTGAGAGAACGTAATTCGATATTTTTCTGTTTCTCTTTGTCTTTCTTACTCGACTTAAATTTATTTCGATGATGAATTAGTTGTGGGCCTAATTATAATAAAAATGGGCTTTAATTGACTATGAATTGAAATATGTTGAGTTTGGGTTTCTATCCAATTCTACCTTGCCTTACAGTACGTTAGCGATCTTATCGTGAAGAGCATGAGGACGACATATGGTGGATTCCATTGATTAGAGTTTGGAAACTAGAATAATAATATATAAATATAGCTACAACCGAGATAGTCGCGAATTCTGGTTTTTGGTTTCGTTGGCAGTTCCGGTTAAGACCATTACTCAATCCAAAATGGGAAAAGTTCCACGTTATTATGTTGTATCTATTTCAAAAATTTATTACAAGGTATATCCATTAGTTACTTCATTGAACTTCTGAAACTAACTTTATTGTAGTATTCAATTGAGCTCTTGGCCTTGTATTCGAGGAAATTTTATTTTAAAAATTATTTGGAAAAATAAAAATGGGTTTTTACAAGTTACGAAATACGGTTTCGAAGAATGGTTTTATGAAGGCCTAGTTTTATAAAGATATGGTTTTTAAATTTTAATCTATTCGTGTTTCAAAAATTTGTAGGGCTACTGTGTAATTTTAATAAATATAACCTGATTGGTAGGAAGGAAGGAATTAAAAATGACAAGGAATATGCCACTAAACTCAAAACGAAAATACCCATTCCTTATGAATTTTAGTATCCCCCTTCCTATATATATAGGATAATTTATTGAAATTATCACAATTAATCATTAAGATTTTGAAGCTCCAACATTTTCTAACATGAAAAGTTTTTTCAGTTTGAAATATAAACTGGAATATGTATAATAACAATGATGATGAAATGGATTTATAAATAAAAAACCGTTAGTTTATAATAAATTCCAGTTTTGAAAAGTTTTATATTTTCCTTTGAAAAGGCTAAGGAAAATCATTTATCTAGATTTTTGGGGTATTTGATTTTGAATGTTTAGTTTATGTTGGGTAGTAAAGGGAAAGTTCCGTTTTAATTTTATTTCGGATTTCTAGCTGATTGTTTGCGAACAAATTAACAACTGTAAACAATTGTTTAATCCGTTCGGCTTTCCGAAACAACAAGGATTTGTTGTAAAGGGTGTCGAACTCTGGGTATAAAAATATTTTAATTAATAAATCCAATCAAGTTATTCCAGGATTTTGATTGATCGAAAACACAGAAAATAACAACAATTAAATTAAAAGAGAGATTTATACAGTAAGAGAAAGCAATTAGGGGATAATGACATAGATCGGATTCATAATCATCAATAGCCAACAAATAAATATAGATCTAATTCATGTTTCTGTCACAAACATGAATCAACGATAATTAGGTTCTTGGAAACAAATAAGTAAATAACGACAAGCATAGACTATGCAGGAGCTGAGCTCTTAAACAACCATAGGCTATCAGTACAGATTCACTAATTAATTTTTAAAACCTTAAAATTAGATCTAAATCTGATAATTGTTAGATCGAACACGAATATACCCTGTGAAGGAGCATAACTCTTAAACGACACAGAATATGAAGGTTCAAATCTAACCCTTGATTCAGATTCAGATCTGTATGTATAAAGTGTAATGACCCGCATTTGCAGAGGTATTATAATTAATTTATTTAATTATATAAATAGTGATATAGTGAATTAAATGGTGGTTTAATTAAATAATGGTGAATATTTAATTAAAATAATATATTTAATTCTGAAATAACCAGAATTTGGCTGAAATGGCGATATGGTGTGAACCGGATCATCTGTGATATTTAATTCAGTTTAGAATTGAATTAAAATAACGAATATATTATTTGAACGACAGTTTGAATGTTTAATTATATTATAATTAAAATCGAGCTTGAAATGGGGCGGCAGTTCGTTAATTGGCGATTTGAACTTCAACTGAATGTACAGGATTCGTTTTAAGCCGGATTTCTGTGAAACAAGAAACGCGTGGAGATGGGGGAGTATATCTTTCTAGTGGAAGAGAAAAATCGGGATTTCATCGTGTAGATTTTGATTTATGTCCAAATCAAATTTTATAAAAGTCGCTGTGGAATTCCTTTATAATTTATAAAGGAATTATTTATATTTTAAATAGGAATTTAATTTTAAATCGAATATCGATTTAATCGGGATTTGAAATATCAAGATATAAATCCCAGTAGAGATGTATGGTATTCCATTGTGAATATATACGATAATATTTATTTATAAATATTTAATTTAATTATATTTAAATATATTTATATATTTAAATGGGTCATCTAGAGCTTTAAAAATAGCCACTTTTGCAAACGAAGTCGGTATTCGACGAAACTAATTTTGTTGGATCCGTAATGTCAAATACTTGTTAGATTTCCAGTTTTGTGATTTTTAGAGTCACTATGTGGCCGTACGGATTTTTAGAGTGAGAAACAGTCAGTATTTTGACGGTTAAAAATACGCTGTGTGAGCATACGAAGTCGGAATTCGACGAAATCAGTTTCGTTGGGACCGTAATGTCAAACTGTAGTTGCATATCTAGTTTCGTGATTTTTGGGTATCACGTGTGATCATAGGAATTTTAGAGGACAAATATATACAACGTTTGATTATAAATAAATATTATAATCGAATATAATATTATAAAATCCTCTATAAATACCCAAACTAAATTTCTAAACCTAAATTTTTCCTTCCACGGTCAAACTAAAATCCGCCTCCATCTGTTCTTTCCCAAACGCGAAATCTTCCTCTTTGAAAATTCAGAAGAAATTAAATAAAAATCTATAAAATGAAGTAGTTATATATGTGAGGTTCTCTTGAGTTGCTCTTCATTTTCATGTAAAGTTTTCTGGGTTCGAACGCCAGTTTGGGGTTGCTGGAAATCGTGCGTGAGTCTATGGTTCGATAAATTGTGAAATAGGAAGCATCGATTTGAGTTTAAGTATGGTATTGGGGTTCGGATGGGAGTTAACATCTCGTTGCAATTTGTTTTAGTGAAATTGTGACTAAAAAGTGTCGAGCTGTTCACTGTGTTGGTCGGCGGAAGCTCGAAGTCGCGAGAGAAAAGGTGGGTGCGAGTTGCCTATGAAGGGTACGGTGTGATGGAGTTTTGAATGAGGATTATCGCGGTGGTATCGGTTTGATTTTCAAGTGAATGGGGAGGGAGAACCGTGGAAGAGAAAAGCACCGAAACAGATTTGAGGGAGGAGCAGGTTACAGATTTTCTTATTTGGGGAAGACAAGGTTTGGGTACGGGTCTGGTGGAAGGGAGATGGGCCAAGGGTATTTGGTAAGGCCCGTTATTTAATTTAAATAGAAATCAAGTTTAAATCAAATGAGTACATAACTTGTAAAGCGTACAACTTGATCATAAGATGTCAGATTGACAAACCGTAAGTTGCGTTGGGATCGTATGGACGAGGGATACACCATGGAACTGACTGGGAGTGAATCCAAGCTCGTTACAATTTATTGCAAAATTAATTGTCCGTCTAAATCAAAGACAGTTAATCGTTTTTAAACGATAACAGTCCAAAGTGAGTAAATCTCACTAACTCTGAACAATTTATAATTTCATGTTGTATTTTTAGAACTGTTAAATATTGGCTGATTGACTGTGTGTTGGCCGTTTGATTGAACTGCTAGTCAGTTAGTTGAATTTCTATATTGATTATGTTTAGCAGAATATATCATATGGAACTGAAAGTGATGTTAATTATACTGTGTAACATCTGTGATGCAGGGAAACAGGTTGGAGGGGTCCAACTGGACTCCTCAATATTTATAATACTGTTCTGTTCATATATTGTAATATATGATGTGATATATAATCTGTTATGGATTATGTGTGTTAGAATGATGTTGATCATTGTTATGCGATATTTTTAATATCATATGAAACCTTGGGATGTAAAAAGAAATATTTCAATGTATATTGAAATAAAGGAATTTTATAAAATCAACCGATTTTATAAAAAGAAATATTTTGAAATAAAGTATTTATAAAAACATAGGATTTTATAAAGGGGAACATTTATTTAGAAAATAAATAGAATATCATAAAGGAATATTTAGTTGGTAACTAAATAGGGTTTTAAAAGGGAATTGACGAAATCGAAGCAAGTTAATCGAATTAGTCGAAGTAAGTTAATCGAATTATTCTAAGTAAGTTAATCGAATTAGTCGAAGTAAGTTAATCGAATTAGTCGAAGTAAGTTAATCGAATTAGTTGAAGTAATTTAATCGAATTAGTTGAAGTAAGTTAATCGAATATTGTTAGTCGAAGTAAGTCAATCAAACATAGTTAAATAAAAGGAGTAAATCAAACATAGTTAATCAAAAGGAGTAAATCAAACATAGTTAATCGAATTAGAGTTGATCGAATATAGTTATTCGAGATAGAGTTAAACAAATAGAGTTATTCAATTAGAGTTAATCGAAATAGAGTTAAACAAGATTTGAAACTGACAAGAGATTAGTTAAATTGAATGATTTCCTGAGTATCGATCTGATGTTGGTTTCGGCCTTCGGGGTTTATACTTAGAGAATTGTTCTCCTACTAGTTTACAGTTAGGGATTGATAGTTGTAAAATGATAGTGATATGTAAATAACAATGGAAATGTTTTCCAGTGTTAATAACGTATATTTTCCAAACATAGAAAATAAGGAATATATATATATATATATATATATGATTGATCGATATAATTTCCTCCTGGAAATAATATCGTTGTTTGCACACGTGTTTTTCTTTGATAGTTAACTAACCGACTATCGAAGTTTTTTTTTACCATTTTAACGTTGTTAATATGGAGAAACCGGTTGGATTATTATCCAAAGAACCACGCTGTATTGGCTTAAGCGTTGCGAATCATATATGCCAAAGAAAATTGAAGACGGAGTAAAGTGCAAGGGCTATTGTATAAGTCTTAGATAGTAGTGCCGAAGATGGATGTACTGAATAGTGCCTTCGGTTCATCCTGTTCCTGGATGACCTGTATGGATGAATGTCTGACAGAGTATTTCCAGAAAGGTCACATACATTGATTTCGTCAACCGTGCCAAGAGTGGAAGCGGAGAAGGAAACTTCTTTAGCTAACACGTAATGTACTGTTGTAGACGTCAATTAGTGATTTTCGATGGATCTGACAATGTGGCATTCGAAGTGAATCTGATGTGATGATAAAGCGTAACCTCAAGCCTCATCAACCGGTAAATGACAAAAATCGGGCAGGCAGCATGGCTATGTAGGTCGCACCTATTAGGGTGTATAATCACCTGATCTAGAGTTTCATTTACTTCTAAAAATATATTGTTGATGCTGTCCCATTCGGGAAATGGTTGCTGATCCCAACCGTTGGTGATATACATTTGATACACTCAAGCGAAATGAGTGGTCGGTCAAGTGTGGCCGGGTTGCAAGATGTTCTTGTTGAACCCTGTAACACCCCACGTCCGTTAGTGTCACTCACAAAGGGAATGCACTAAGTTCTGTGGAGCATTTTGGGTAAAAGATGCAGATAAATTACAAGACAGACAGAAATTAAACAGCGGAAAATAAAACTTTGCTTTATTGATAAAATAGTTTGTACAATGATTTCTTTACAATATCAGAGTATCATCTGTCTTACAAAATAAAGAAGCATAAAAACAACATTTATATTCCCTGATTTTAGCAAGAGCCAGCCATAGCATCTGAAAAGAGAATCCAAGCAAACTTCGACAAATCTTCAAGCTGGGAAAGAGTGGCAGTCCAACTTAACCTGAGCTAAACTATTCCCTCCTTTACTACCTGGGGGGGGGGGAACGGAAGAAAAGAAGATGAAAGAAAAATAGAGTCAGACATAAAGCCTGAGTAAGTTCAGTAACTTCTAGCATGTGAACATGGAAAAACAAAACGACATGAATTAACTGAATACAAGATTACACCATGACGATAGGGTCAACAAGATTAGACAAGGTAATCACAAGATATGCTAAGATAAGATAAACTGGATACGCTCTAATACTTTCGCCGCTTCGCTATTTCCTTGTTATACTAGTTTCTATATCTCTGCACCACCTAACTAATGTCCCAGCTAGTAACGCTAACGTGATCCCAATCCCTGTATTTTCCATCGCCTTCGGGCATCCATTTATTTATTTGTTACCTAGATTTAATCTAGGGTTTTCTACCAAGTGCCTTCTAGTTTCAACTAGAGTTTTCGCTGTCTTCTGAATGCTTCTCGGATTCAGGATTTATGCCACCTAGTTCAACTGGGAATTATGCTACCTGTCGAACGATGCCCCCAAGTCTAGGACACACTACCTAGAGTAGTATATGTTCCTATACTTCCCCACGCATGTATCGCAAATCGTTATCGCTTGACTAGATGCACATGTCCTGTAATGTGCGGTCCGAGTCCTGTGTTAGGGCAGATCAAGGAATACAGAACTCAGTCGGGAGCTTTCAGATATCTGCCGATGCAGATGCTAAGGTCTATTTTTATTCTAGTGGCTATGGTCCCACTTGACCCCTCCCTCAACTAATGAAAGGCACACCTTGTAAAATGAGAACTATACGCCGGCCCCCGGTGCCCTTCTATCCTATGGCCATCCTCACCCATAACTAGATAGCAAGTATATGGTCTTTTGGAGTTCTCCGCCTTTCCGCTTCACGTATCTTGATTGACTCAAGGTGGATGGTAGACGACGAGTTGCTATCACAGGGCTACCGTTTCCTTCCCGAATCACGCCGGTCCATCCTGGTCTTTAGGTTGCCATGTATTGCCACCAAGGCATACCCCTATTTCTTCTACGCAGACCTTAACCTCTGTGAGCCCAGGAGGATCATCTGCAGCCTCACAGAGGGATACCAAGAGTACCCTCATGTCCCCTTGAAGCCTCGGGCTTCGTAACCCAATTCGTTGGAGCCTTCTTTCTACTCAGATGGACATTCGCTCCTTCCCGTGTTATACTAAGAATTACTACTTAGTTTTACTAACTAAGATTTACCACTTAGTTTCCAGAATCGTTGTTTTCTTAACTAAGGTTTACTTAGTTCTCTTTCCCGTCAACTCGGATTGGTTAAGTGTCATTAGTCAATTCAAGCCAACTAAACCCTCTTCATTTATCCTGTCAAACTAGTTAAGTGTTATCAGTAATTCACGTTGACTTAACCCTACCACAAACCAAGTTACAGTGGTTAAGTATTTCTTATTATTTAACCCTACCCATTCATCCCGTATTGGTTAAGTGTCCTTTTTAACTTAACCTTGCCCGTCTGTTTTAATTAACATGTTATTAATGGTTAAGTATTATCCCTTCATGCTTAGACTTAACCGTATTCTTTTATCACAATCTGATGGTTAAGTGTTCAAGTTTACTTAACCCTACGGTCTAGCCCAGATAACATATCAAATTGGCTAAGTGTATTTACTTAACCCCAACCTCTAGTCTAGTTAACATGTTAATTTGGCTAAGTGTATAACTTTACTTAACCCCACCTTCTAGTCTAGTTAGCATGTTAGTTTGGCTAAGTGTTTTCTTAGTTACTTAACCCCTACAAATCTGGTCTTGTTACCATAAGTTTGGTTAAGTGTCCCTATGGACTTAGCCCTCCCATTCTAGCTCGACTGTGTTAAGTTGGTTAAGTGTTCCTATAGACTTAACCCTCCCATTCTAGCTTAATTGTGTCTGTATGAACCTAACCCCACCCATCGGTTTGGTTATCTTGTTGAATTGGTTAAGTGTCTTAGTTAACTTAACCCTACCATTCTTGTTCTAACTTTAACTAAATAAATTAAAGTCGCTACCACTCACATTAGACAGGTATTGTTGCGACTACTGGATGTGCCGGTTGGTTCCGGGCAGGTTTACATCGCAACTTAGTCTAACCTTGGGCTAGGCATACTCGTGTTTTTCTAAGTTCAAAGCGTTTCAATTTATTTTCAAATCAAGTTTTGAAAGTAACCATCCCGTTCGTCGGATCAGTTAGGGATAGCCAGGGAGAGCAGGAAACTTGTATTTTCCAAACCTAAGCCTAGACACTATCCTCTCTGTCACCCTAGAACTTTCTGGTGTGTCATTAAAAGAGATATCGTTAATAAACCTCTAATTTGTCTAAATTAACATTTCCTCAATTAGGACAAATTCTATAAGTAAATTAATCCTAATTTACTTATTTCCCAATTACCCTTTTAATGTAAATTGTCAACATTTATTCTTACGGCCCATTTTCCCCTCTATATCATGTTTATGCTTTTTGGTATGTAAACCATACCAAATGAAGTGTCACTAACCATGATTTTGCTAATCCTGACAATTACTCCCAATTATGGCCAATTTCAAGTTTATGACAATATACTTATCGAGCCAAATTAGCTAATCCAATTCTGATTTAACATTCTAATTCATGTCAAACTAGACTTATTACTCTAGTTCACAATTCATGTAAATGCTAGATTTACATGTCAATACTAGATTCAAATTACACATCTTATAATTCATGTCAAATTTATCCAATTTGCATTTCTATGAAAATGCCATAATAAATGTTCCCAATTTATGCCAATTTCCAAGTTAAACTATGTTTTTAGTAAATTTCATATTTTGCCCCAAATCGCATTCCCACCGTTCGTATAATCGTGTTTCAATCTAGATTATAGATAAATCTAGATTCGTAGCAAATAGGGAATGAACCAAAAATTGCTATGAAAAGGATAGATATAACAACTGGCATAAAATGGTTTTGAACACCAACGTTGGTTCAAGAACATGGGTAGACCTAACTTAATAGGTAAATTCCCAAGGTCTAAAACCAAGAATAGACAGAGTAGGTTCAAGAACATGGGTAGACCTAACTTAATAGGTAAATTCCCAAGGTCTAAAACCAAAGAAAACCAAGGACATGCAGAATAAATAATCGGGTTTAGACCCAATCTCATAATCACAAAACTTAAGCAACACTTTCCTAGTCATGAATCATAGGTGTTTAATCACAGACGTCCTTGTTATGTCATAGGCAATAGTTTATGTTTTCTAATCAAAGGCATAGGTTTAGTCAAGGAAGTAATCCTCATAGTCAAAGTCACAGTCATAGGCAATGTTCGTAGTCATAGGCAATGTCCATAGTCATAGGCAATGTTCATAGTCTTAGGAAATGTTCATAGTCAAAGAGGCATATGGTTCTAAGGTCCATAGTTTCATAGTTACAGTCTTATTTGCCCTCGAAATCATAACAGTTCTTAATTTGGTCCAAAGAAATAGGCACTGATTCAATAGAAAGAATTGGCATACTCTTTTATTCCTTTAATTTCATGTCACGAAAAGAGAAACGTTCAAATCTAGAAATAACTGACTTACAGAGATTAAATCAGAACAGAAAGATGGCGTTGCAAAGATTCGTAGAAAAACAGTCGTTGAAGTCGTTTGAATCTTCACTTGAATTCTAGCTTGAATCTCCTCTTTGAAAGTCTTTGAGCAGCACCTCCTCGTCTTGATTTATTTTATATATTACTTATTCTATTTATTATTTAATTAAGAGGAGGAGAAGAAGCCATGTCTGCTAATAATCTTTGCAGCATAAGGGTAGAAAAGAATTGTGAATAGAGAAGAAGACTAGGGCTGTTTATATAGTGTTAGGCGGACGAACCTGGTCAGAAAACGTGACCAAATACATCAGAACGAACCAGAGCAGAAAGCTGGAAAAACAGGGGGGGTCGACCCCCAGGTCGACTATGTAGTCGACCTGGGTGCCCCAGGTCGACTACCCAGTCGACCTGGGTAGCCCAGGTCGACTACCCAGTCGACCTGGGTGTCTTGGGCGGGAAAATTCCCGCCCTGGCCAATCCGGCCCGATTTTTGAAATTTGAATTTGTCTGTTCGAATTTTAAACTGAATTCTGAAACTTCCGGAGGCCATATCTCCCTCATACGGACTCCGATTTACGCAAACTCGGACTCGTTTTCATGCAGAATTCCGAGACGAACGCAATGGCATAGCCCGTTTCCCTTGATTTTGATTTTAACTTTTAATTCTGCCTTGATTTGTGAATCTTAGCATTACAGAATCACGGGGTGTTACATTCTCCCCCACTTAAAAGGATTTCGTCCCCGAAATCTTCAAGTTAGGAAGAATGTGTCCTACCATCCAATCACCCATCTACTCAACCATTCAATCACAGGCATTCATTGTCCTTAAAAGATTTCTAATGCTTTCATGTTCATATGCATAGTGTGTGTATATGTCTTTATCTAATGCAAAATCAGGTGGTCTACTGATTCAGTTGACCTCCTTAATGCAAATCATGTTAGTGCCATGCGTCCATTCGTGTATGCAAGCATCCCTAGTTATGTAAATACTACATGTGTGCATAGCCATTCATCCATATGCAACGTCCATATGATATCTCATCAAGTTCAATTTACAAACAAATACATATTTGTAAATGCAATATGAAAGCGTCTGAACTGATCTAGTGCCTAATACGTATGCATATGCATTCACAAGCAACCATTAGCAACCACTTGCAACCATCAACCATAACATGTTTCAAATAAATGTTTACATCCATTGGCTTCTACCTAAGGATCGAAGATACGACCTAGGTGATATACTTTGGAAAGAGAGAAACAGTTATGCGTAAAGCTCCTAAAACAAAAAAATCAAGGATGCACCCCTAAGGAAAAAGGGTATGATGCTAGTATCTAGCCTTCTTGAGCTTTACTACACTGTATCTTAACTAACTGAACTTCACGATTGTGAAGTTTCTGACCTCCATTTCCAAAATAAACAGATGTCACTCACGGTACCAAGTGCACATACCAAGATGGCTTGAGATTTCTCCTCTTAGCTTATTCATCACGCCGTAACTATGAGGGTCGAAAGGTTACTATGTGCTTTTTGGAGTGCCTGCCTCAACTATTCATCTCTCACGCAAACTGTAGTGACTCGAACTTCCCCGGTCTCCGAAGAGATGAGAAAGAACAAATTACTGTGAGGAAAAGACAAATCAGAACGCAGACGGAAGAACATTTCATTGTTATTACAACAATTCCATCAGGTACAAGAATATACAGAGTATAAATGAATATTATACATTCGATAAATATCAGAGATTACAATAAATTACATAGCAGCGGAAAACAATATAAAACACAACTGAAAGTAATACACGGATACAGAGCTTTCCGAGCTTCGTCCCAGCTGTAAATCAGGATCTTGTGAATATAAATCTGCAAAACCAAAACTACTAGCTACCCATGCGGAAAATAGGGGCACCCAGAGTTTAGGTTAAAACAATAAACTCCAGGTCAGTCATGTGACTGGTGTGAGAACTAAAACAGTTATTTAAAGCTTTACTTTAAAAAGAGAGTAATTCAAGGGACCACGCCGTATAACACGGAACGAGTTTCCTCCCAAGAATACCAGTGCATAGAATAAACAGCGCAATGCTTTTTCGAAAAATGAAGCTATTATAAGACCCAGGTCCCATCACACAATGCAACGCAAGCCGAAGGATAGGGTTTTCCCTTATAATAGCCAAACATGCTTGGTACGTTTAAAACAAATCACTTGATACTATAATAAGTGTATAGTGTCAAAACAATTTCAATCATAAATATAAATCATAGACGGCATGGGTACCATATATCATGTCGCCATACTAGTTCTACAATTAAAACCGCAATACACGTATTGGAAATTGGATTTCCATCATGAGTCGAGGCAACGGGCAAGCTCCTCTCCGCTTCGAGACATTCTAGCAAATGCCTCAGGACTACACACTCTGGGTAACCCTGGATTCGGCTGGGCCGGTCCTCTCTTACGTTTGAGGATTAATTATTCCTGAACACACGTTTCTCGGTCCTTACAGACCTATAATCGAGGCGCCTCATTCCAACAACCACAAAGGTGAAAAGTATATAAATGTCAGGGCTGGTAAGTCACTGACACCACCAAAGCTAGAAAGAAACGTCGTGTTCTCCCAACGGTCTGTATCCCGTTTTTAACTCATACCGAGGTGTGAGGCTCGCGAATTCACGCTATACACAAAGCTGCCACGTAGGCCGTGCTTTGATCATCAACCACAAGACTTTGCTTTTCAACAGAAGCCTTGATCCATGCAACTCAGCATGCCACACAGGCAATTCATGCCATGCGATTGATATCTATCGATATATAACCTCTAAGCTCGTACGTCTCAGAGAAGGGCGTTAAGCAAGAGAATAAATTCTCCGCCGCCAAACAGATATATATTTAACAGAAATCAATCAACACAGAATAAAATCCAATGTCAGACACACAATCCATTTACAAGTTCGTTCTGGGTCTGAACGAAACCGGAGGCACTTTCCTCGCATATCCATCGATCTCCAAGTACGTCTGGATGACCACTAACTGATTCCCTCATCTTGGGTGTACAGCCCAATCAAGATCATCAGTAATCACCCAAACGATGTGAAGACGTCCGGTCTTCGACCACCGTCTTCATCTTCGACATATCGTCGAATCGGTTATTCAGAATGGGTGTAAACCCGGCCTTTCCGAACAACCCGCGTATATTTAAAAACAAATGTAACACAAACACAACATACACCTCATTCCAATTCATTAGCCACTAACCGTAAATCAACCAGAGAACAATTTCCCAAATATTAACCCCGAAGGCCGAAACCAACATTAGATCAATACCAGGAAACCATTCTTCTTAGCTAATGTAACACCCCGTAATTCTGCGACATTAAGATTCTCAAATTAAAGTATAATTAATTTTTAAAAGAAAAATTAAAAGAAAAAGATCAATGCAGTTGTTTAATTTAAGTATTGTAACTAACATGAAAAAGAGAAGTAAGGAGAGAACAATAATTATTATTGTTCTAAGACTTATTAACAAAAGCCTCTGTAGCTCAGTTGGTTAAGGCATTGGATTTGTAGCATGGAGGTCGGGGGTTCGAACCCCGGCGGCGGCATAATTTTTTATCTTTGTTTTAGAGAGGGCCAACTGAACATGCAAATATATGTACGTATACAAATTCAAAATTTGAAAGGATAAGAACGTACATATAAGGAAATAAAGAATATATATATATACATATGAGAATATAAATATATATATATATATGCAAAAATATATGTATACGAAAGATAAAATTCAAGATAAGGCTACAGTCAATGAAATATGGCAACATCATTTGAATTTTGAAAATAAAATGGAAGTTGTGCGTATATATATACGCGTAAAATGGTCGTTAGAGGAATTGTATACATATAAGAATATTTCATGTGAATAAAACAGTTAAATAAATTCCAGAAATTCAAAAGTTTGAAAATCAAACTTTTACGCCAAAATAGCTTGTGGGACCCAATGCTGACTCAGCACTGCGTGTATGAAAAGGTTTGGCTAGATTCATCTACGTACCTGGACTATTTTCTTAACTAGGTTCAATGCTGACTCAGCGCTGCGTGTACGATAAGGTCTTGAGCAGCTATATAAACAGCCCTAGTCTTCATTCTCTTTGCACCAATTCTCTTCTATCCTTATGCTGCTAAGATTCATGGCTTCTTCCCCTCTTCTAAATTTTCTTAAATAAATAAAATAAAATATGATTCAAGACGAGGAGATGCTGCTAAAAGACTTTTAAGGAGGGATTCAAATCAAAGTTTCAAGTGAAGAATTCAAAGGCTAGCTCAAACAAGTTTCAAGCAACGACGCACGAATCATAGCCACACTTTCCTTCTTTTCTAGATCTATTTTCTGTAAGTTGGTTATTTCTAGATCTGAATATTTTGTTTTATTTGTGACATGAAATTAAAGGAATAAAGGAATATGCCAAATCTCTCTCTCTCTCTCTCTCTTTGAATCTGTGTTTATACTCTTGGACTGAATTAAGAACTGTTATGATTCGAGGACAAATAAGACTATAACCGTGACTATGACTATAGAACTGTGGCCTTTGAAAGCATATGCCTTTGGACTATGACATAAGCCTTTGATTTTGGGACATATAAACATTGCCTATGACAATGACTTAGGACTATGGGAATTATTTTCCCTTTTGGACTATGAACATCGCTTATATTGCCTATGACCATGGACATTACTTATGACTAAGAACATAAGCCTTTGAATTGGACATAAACTATTGCTTATGACATAATGAGGACAATTGTGATTTTGACACCCATGATTCATGATTAGGAAAATATTGCTTTAGTTTGGTGATTGTGAAATTGGGTCTAAACCCAATTATTTATTCTACCTGTTCCTTGGTTTTTTTCTTTGGTTTTAAGACAGTGGGAATTTACCTATTAAGTTAGGTCTACCCACATTCTTGAACCTATTTTGCCCATTCTTTGGTTTTAAGACAGTGGGAATTTACCTATTTAGTTAGGTCTACCCATATTCTTAAACCTACATTGTTATCCAAACCTTTTTATGCCAATTATTCCTTCTTGTCATTTTGATTCATTCCCTTTTTATCTACGAATCTAGATTTATTTATAATCTAGGTTGAATCACGATTATTCGAACGGTGGGAATGCGATTTGGGGAAAAACATGGAAATGAATATGAACGTAATTGTAAACTTGGAAATTGGCCTAATTTGGAATATGTATTATGACATGCATATTAAAATGAAAACGGGGAAATTCGACATGGATTAGGGAATATGTGATTTTGACATATTAAATTTAGCGTTAGTAAGTAAGCTAAATTTTAGGCATAAAATGTAAACTAGAAAAATAATTCTAGTTTTGCCATAAATTGTGAATTAGGATGTTAAACCAAGATTAGGTTAATTAAGGTTGATTTGGAATAAGTATATTAGCACAATTTTGAATTTATTCATAATTGTGAGCAATTGTCATGTTTAGAATAAATTATGGTTAGCGACACTAAATTTGGTATAATTTACATACCAAAAAGTATAAATATGATAAATAAGAGAGAATGGGCCATAATAATAAATGTGACAATGTACATTAAAAGAGTAGTAATGAAATAAGTAAATTAGGAGTAATTTACTTATAGAATTCGTCATAAATGTTAAATTGTTCATTTACCACAAAATATGTAACTTGGTTAAGTTTTGGCCATAAATTATAAACTAGGATATTTAATCTAGTTTCGGCAATGAAATAGGAAATGGCCTAAACTGCATGTTGGGTTAGGACTTGGGCCTAGAATATAAGTATACTAGTAGGCTTGACAAATAAATATAGGCCAAATTTGTCTAAAAAGGGGAAATGGGCTTTTGAAATAAATTGTTAACAATTTATAAACAAAAGAAAAGTATTTTGATAACATCCCTTTTTATAACACATAGACCAGAAGGTTCTAGGGTGACAGAGAGGATAGTGTCTAGGCTTGGGTTTGGAAAATACAAGTTTCCTGCCCTCCCTGGCTATCTCTAACTGATCCGAAGGACGGGATGGTTGTTTTCAAAACCAGATTTGGAAATTAATCAAAAACCCTTTGAACTTAGAAAACATGAATATGCCTAACCCGAGGTTAGACTGAGTTGCGGTGTAAACCTGCCCGGAACCGACCGGCACATCCAGTAACCGCAGCAATATCTGTCTAATGTGAGAGGTTGCGGCTTTAATTTATTAATTAAAGCTAGAACAAGAATGGGAGAGATAAGTCCATAGGAACACTTAACCAACCTAACACGGTTAAGCTAGAATGGGAAGGTTAAGGAACACTTAACCAACTTAGCATAGATAAAGCTAGAATGGGAGGGGTAAGTCCATGGGAATACTTAGCCAAATTAACATGTTGACTAGACTAGAAGGTGGGGTTAAGTAATGTTAATACACTTAGCCAATTTAACATGTTAATTAGACTAGAGGTTGGGGTTAAGTAATACACTTAGCCAAATTAATATGTTAACTGGACTAGACCATAGGGTTAAGTAAACTTGAACGCTTAACCATCAGAATATGATAAATGAATAGGGTTAAGTAAAAAGCATGAAGGGATAACACTTAACCAGTGTAATAAGATAAGGGAAGAGGGTTAAGATAGCTTGAATCGACTAAATACACTTAACCAACCCAACCTGGCGAGAAAGAAAACTAAGTAGTAGACCTCAGCTGAAAAAGGGACTAAGTAGTAAAACTTAGTTAAGAAAACAAGGAATTTCGAAACTAAGTGGTAAACCTTAGTTAGTAGAACTAAGTAGTAATTCTTAGTATAACACGAAGGAGCAGACATCCATCTGGTTTTAAGAAGGCTCCAACGAATTGGGTTACGAAGCCCGAGGCTTCGAGGGGACGTGAGGGTACTCTTGGTATCCCTCTGTGAGGCTGCAGATGATCATCCTGGGCTCACAGAGGTTAAGGTCTGCGTTAGAAGAACCGAGGGTATGCCTTGGTTGCAATATATATGTGGCAACCTAAAGACTAGGATGGACCAGCGTGATTCGGCGAGAAGACGGTAGCCCTGTGATAGCAACTCGTCGTCTACCATCCATCTTGAGTCAATCGAGATACGTGAAGCGGAAAGGCGGAGAACTCCAAAAGACCATATACTTGCTATCTAGTTATGGTTGCGGATGGCCATAGGATAGTGGGGCACCGGGGGCCGGCGTATAGTTCTCATTTTACAAGGTGTGCCTTTCATTAGTTGAGGGAGGGGTCAAGTGGGACCATAGCCACTGGAATAAAAACAGACCTTAGCATCTGCATCGGCAGATATCTGAAAGCTCCCGACCGAGTTCTGTTTTCCTTGATTTGCCCTGACACAGGACTCGGACCGCACATTATGGGACATGTGCACCTAGACAAGCGATAACGATTCGCGATACATGCGTGGGGAAGTATAGGAACATATACCACTCTAGGTAGTGTATCCTAGACTTGGGGGCATCGTTCGACAGGTAGCATAATTCCTAGTTGAACTAGGTGGCATAAACCCTGAATCCGAGAAGCGTTCAGCAAATAGCGTAAAACTCTAGTTAAATCTAGAAAGCACTTGATAGAAAACCCTAGATTTGATCTAGGTAATAAATAATGAATGTATGCCGGAAGGCAATGGAGAATACAGGGATTGGGATCACGTTATCGTTACTAGTTGGGACACTAGTTAGGCGGTGCAGAGATATAGAAACCAGTACAACAAGGAAATAGCGAAGCGGCGAAAATATTAGAGCATATCCAGTTTGTCTTATCTTAGCATATCTTGTGATTATCTTGTCTAATCTTGTTGACCTTATCATCATGGTGTAATCTTGTATTCAGTTAATTCATGTCGTTTTGTTTTTCCATGTTCACATGCTAGAAGTTACTGAACTTACTCAGGCTTTATGTCTGACTCTGTTTTTCTTTCGTCTTCTTTTCTTCCGTTCCCCCCCCCCCAGGTAGTAGAGGAGGGAATAGTATAGCTCAGGTTAAGTTGGAATGTCACTCTTTCCCAGCTTGAAGATTTGTCGAAGTTTGCTTGGATTCTCTTTCCGGATGCTATGGCTGGCTCTTGCTAAAATTGGGGAATATAAATATTGTTTTATGCTTCTTTTTTCGTAAGACAGATGATACTCTGATATTGTAAAGAAATCTTTGTACAAACTATTTTATCAATAAAGCAAAGTTTTATTTTCCGCTGTTTAATTTCTGTCTGTCTTGTAATTTATCTGCATCTTTTACCCTAAATACTCCACAGAACTTAGTGCATTCCCTTTGTGAGTGACACTAACGGATGTGGGGTGTTACACGTGGTATCAGAGCTGAAGGTTACCAGATCAGATAAAGGATTTGAAAAATTATTTTCAAACGGTTTTAAAAGAAGTATTTTCAAAAGAAAAGATTTGTTTTAAAGGCATATTCCCCAAAGCCATACGCACTATCTTCTCTTCCTCTGTTTAAATTCTTGTCTCCTTCTTTCTTGAGTCTCTGGGGCTCCTGGCTTTCTGGGAGGTAACCTCATCGAAAGGCAAAGTAGTGCCCGTCTTCCATCTATAGCCATAGTTGTTTCACTTACAGCCAGTCTTCTTTCAAGTTCATAGGGTTTTCCGGACGATGGAGGCAGTTTTCAAGAGATTTGTCAACATGACTACACACGGGAGGGGATGAGGAGTTTGGCTAAGGAGCATAACCCTAGGATGAGGAATTCATAGATGTAGACTTAGCACACGAAGGAGGAAGAAATTATAAAACCTAAGACAAGAGGAAGTATTTTTACTAGGGTATGATAGGGCATATACTTAAGGACAAGGGCAAGAACGAGGACAAGATTTTCAAAAGGACAAGTACATGCTTTCGCCACGAAGCGCACCTAGGAGAAAGGTAGTTCGGTTGGAAGAGTCTAGTTTTCTGTTCGTGCTATTTCCTTAGGTTCTAGCGCTTCTCATTTGTTCATATCCACTTCCATAGTTGGGTCTCTGCACCATAGTACTTGTATAGTAGAAAGATCCCACTAGAGTCTCAAATCCAATTGGTGGTCCGACCAGTTTATTTTTTTAGTAGGGATTTGAGAATAGCTATCGAGTTTTCTTATAACATCTCACGTAGATCGTCTAAATTCGGGGAGATATTCCTTGGGTGCTTGTCTGATATTGGTTTAGGCCTTTGGGGCTTGTACTTGAGGAATGTCGAGTTCGGTTTGGATGGTTTGCGGGAGAGATGAATAGTTGTGGTAGGCACCCCAAAGAGCATGTAGTGACCTTTCGACTCTTATAGTTATGGCATGACGGATAAGAGGGAAACCTCTAATCATCTTAGTACGTATATTTGGTACCGTGATTGACATCTGTTTATTTTGGAATTGGAGGTCGGAAACTTCACAATCGTGAAGTTAAATTGGTTAAGATATAGTGGAGTAAAGCTCAAGAAGGCTAGATACTAGCAACATGCCCTTTTTCCTTAACGGTGCATTCTTGATTTCTCTGTTTAGGAGCTTTACGCATAGTTGTTTCTCTCTTTCCAAAGTATATCCTCTAGGTCGTATCTGCAATCCTTAGGTAGAAGCCAATGGATGTAAACATGTATTTGAAACATGTTATGGTTGAATGGTTGCAAGTGGTTGCAAATGGTTGCTTGTGGATGCATATGCATACGTATTAGGCACTAGATCAAGTTCGGACGCTCTCATATTGCATTTACATATATGCATTTGTTTATAAGTTGAACTTGATATGATATCATATGGACGTTGCATATGGATGAATGGCTGTGCACGCATGTAGTATTTACATGACTAGGGATGTTTGCATGCATGATTGGACGCATGACACTAACATGATTTGCATTAAGGAGGTCAACTGAATCAGTAGACCGCCTGATTTTGCATTAGATAGAGACATATACACACACACTATGCATATGAACATGAAAGCATTAGAAATCTTTTAAGGACAATGAATGCCTGTGATTGAATGGTTGAGTAGATGGGTGATTGGATGGTAGGACACATTCTTCCTAACTTGAAGATTTCGGGGACGAAATCCTTTTAAGTGGGGGAGAATGTAACACCCCGTAATTCTGCGACATTAAGATTCTCAAATTAAAGTATAATTAATTTTTAAAAGAAAAATTAAAAGAAAAAGATCAATGCAGTTGTTTAATTTAAGTATTGTAACTAACATGAAAAAGAGAAGTAAGGAGAGAACAATAATTATTATTGTTCTAAGACTTATTAACAAAAGCCTCTGTAGCTCAGTTGGTTAAGGCATTGGATTTGTAGCATGGAGGTCGGGGGTTCGAACCCCGGCGGCGGCATAATTTTTTATCTTTGTTTTCGAGAGGGCCAACTGAACATGCAAGTATATGTACGTATACAAATTCAAAATTTGAAAGGATAAGAACGTACGTATAAGGAAATAAAGAATATATATATATACATATGAGAATATAAATATATATATATATATATATGCAAAAATATATGTATACGAAAGATAAAATTCAAGATAAGGCTACAGTCAATGAAATATGGCAACATCATTTGAATTTTGAAAATAAAATGAAAGTTGTGCGTATATATATACGCGTAAAATGGTCGTTAGAGGAATTGTATACATATAAGAATATTTCATGTGAATAAAACAGTTAAATAAATTCCAGAAATTCAAAAGTTTGAAAATCAAACTTTTACGCCAAAATAGCTTGTGGGACCCAATGCTGACTCAGCACTGCGTGTATGATAAGGTTTGGCTAGATTCATCTACGTACCTGGACTATTTTCTTAACTAGGTTCAATGCTGACTCAGCGCTGCGTGTACGATAAGGTCTTGAGCAGCTATATAAACAACCCTAGTCTTCATTCTCTTTGCACCAATTCTCTTCTATCCTTATGCTGCTAAGATTCATGGCTTCTTCCCCTCTTCTAAATTTTCTTAAATAAATAAAATAAAATATGATTCAAGACGAGGAGATGCTGCTAAAAGACTTTTAAGGAGGGATTCAAATCAAAGTTTCAAGTGAAGAATTCAAAGGCTAGCTCAAACAAGTTTCAAGCAACGACGCACGAATCATAGCCACGCTTTCCTTCTTTTCTAGATCTATTTTCTGTAAGTTGGTTATTTCTAGATCTGAATATTTTGTTTTATTTGTGACATGAAATTAAAGGAATAAAGGAATATGCCAAATCTCTCTCTCTCTCTCTCTTTGAATCTGTGTTTATACTCTTGGACTGAATTAAGAACTGTTATGATTCGAGGACAAATAAGACTATAACCGTGACTATGACTATAGAACTGTGGCCTTTGAAAGCATATGCCTTTGGACTATGACATAAGCCTTTGATTTTGGGACATATAAACATTGCCTATGACAATGACTTAGGACTATGGGAATTATTTTCCCTTTTGGACTATGAACATCGCTTATATTGCCTATGACCATGGACATTACTTATGACTAAGAACATAAGCCTTTGAATTGGACATAAACTATTGCTTATGACATAATGAGGACAATTGTGATTTTGACACCCATGATTCATGATTAGGAAAATATTGCTTTAGTTTGGTGATTGTGAAATTGGGTCTAAACCCAATTATTTATTCTACCTGTTCCTTGGTTTTTTTCTTTGGTTTTAAGACAGTGGGAATTTACCTATTAAGTTAGGTCTACCCACGTTCTTGAACCTATTTTGCCCATTCTTTGGTTTTAAGACAGTGGGAATTTACCTATTTAGTTAGGTCTACCCATATTCTTAAACCTACATTGTTATCCAAACCTTTTTATGCCAATTATTCCTTCTTGTCATTTTGATTCATTCCCTTTTTATCTACGAATCTAGATTTATTTATAATCTAGGTTGAATCACGATTATTCGAACGGTGGGAATGCGATTTGGGGAAAAACATGGAAATGAATATGAACGTAATTGTAAACTTGGAAATTGGCCTAATTTGGAATATGTATTATGACATGCATATTAAAATGAAAACGGGGAAATTCGACATGGATTAGGGAATATGTGATTTTGACATATTAAATTTAGCGTTAGTAAGTAAGCTAAATTTTAGGCATAAAATGTAAACTAGAAAAATAATTCTAGTTTTGCCATAAATTGTGAATTAGGATGTTAAACCAAGATTAGGTTAATTAAGGTTGATTTGGAATAAGTATATTAGCACAATTTTGAATTTATTCATAATTGTGAGCAATTGTCATGTTTAGAATAAATTATGGTTAGCGACACTAAATTTGGTATAATTTACATACCAAAAAGTATAAATATGATAAATAAGAGAGAATGGGCCATAATAATAAATGCGACAATGTACATTAAAAGAGTAGTAATGAAATAAGTAAATTAGGAGTAATTTACTTATAGAATTCGTCATAAATGTTAAATTGTTCATTTACCACAAAATATGTAACTTGGTTAAGTTTTGGCCATAAATTATAAACTAGGATATTTAATCTAGTTTCGGCAATGAAATAGGAAATGGCCTAAACTGCATGTTGGGTTAGGACTTGGGCCTAGAATATAAGTATACTAGTAGGCTTGACAAATAAATATAGGCCAAATTTGTCTAAAAAGGGGAAATGGGCTTTTGAAATAAATTGTTAACAATTTATAAACAAAAGAAAAGTATTTTGATAACATCCCTTTTTATAACACATAGACCAGAAGGTTCTAGGGTGACAGAGAGGATAGTGTCTAGGCTTGGGTTTGGAAAATACAAGTTTCCTGCCCTCCCTGGCTATCTCTAACTGATCCGAAGGACGGATGGTTGTTTTCAAAACCAGATTTGGAAATTAATCAAAAACCCTTTGAACTTAGAAAACATGAATATGCCTAACCCGAGGTTAGACTGAGTTGCGGTGTAAACCTGCCCGGAACCGACCGGCACATCCAGTAACCGCAGCAATATCTGTCTAATGTGAGAGGTTGCGGCTTTAATTTATTAATTAAAGCTAGAACAAGAATGGGAGAGATAAGTCCATAGGAACACTTAACCAACCTAACACGGTTAAGCTAGAATGGGAAGGTTAAGGAACACTTAACCAACTTAGCACAGATAAAGCTAGAATGGGAGGGGTAAGTCCATGGGAATACTTAGCCAAATTAACATGTTGACTAGACTAGAAGGTGGGGTTAAGTAAAGTTAATACACTTAGCCAATTTAACATGTTAATTAGACTAGAGGTTGGGGTTAAGTAATACACTTAGCCAAATTAATATGTTAACTAGACTAGACCATAGGGTTAAGTAAACTTGAACGCTTAACCATCAGAATATGATAAATGAATAGGGTTAAGTAAAAAGCATGAAGGGATAACACTTAACCAGTGTAATAAGATAAGGGAAGAGGGTTAAGATAGCTTGAATCGACTAAATACACTTAACCAACCCAACCTGGCGAGAAAGAAAACTAAGTAGTAGACCTCAGCTGAAAAAGGGACTAAGTAGTAAAACTTAGTTAAGAAAACAAGGAATTTCGAAACTAAGTGGTAAACCTTAGTTAGTAGAACTAAGTAGTAATTCTTAGTATAACACGAAGGAGCAGACATCCATCTGGTTTTAAGAAGGCTCCAACGAATTGGGTTACGAAGCCCGAGGCTTCGAGGGGACGTGAGGGTACTCTTGGTATCCCTCTGTGAGGCTGCAGATGATCATCCTGGGCTCACAGAGGTTAAGGTCTGCGTTAGAAGAACCGAGGGTATGCCTTGGTTGCAATATATATGTGGCAACCTAAAGACTAGGATGGACCAGCGTGATTCGGCGAGAAGACGGTAGCCCTGTGATAGCAACTCGTCGTTTACCATCCATCTTGAGTCAATCGAGATACGTGAAGCGGAAAGGCGGAGAACTCCAAAAGACCATATACTTGCTATCTAGTTATGGTTGCGGATGGCCATAGGATAGTGGGGCACCGGGGGCCGGCGTATAGTTCTCATTTTAGAAGGTGTGCCTTTCATTAGTTGAGGGAGGGGTCAAGTGGGACCATAGCCACTGGAATAAAAACAGACCTTAGCATCTGCATCGGCAGATATCTGAAAGCTCCCGACCGAGTTCTGTTTTCCTTGATTTGCCCTGACACAGGACTCGGACCGCACATTATGGGACATGTGCACCTAGACAAGCGATAACGATTCGCGATACATGCGTGGGGAAGTATAGGAACATATACCACTCTAGGTAGTGTATCCTAGACTTGGGGGCATCGTTCGACAGGTAGCATAATTCCTAGTTGAACTAGGTGGCATAAACCTTGAATCCGAGAAGCGTTCAGCAAATAGCGTAAAACTCTAGTTAAATCTAGAAAGCACTTGATAGAAAACCCTAGATTTGATCTAGGTAATAAATAATGAATGTATGCCGGAAGGCAATGGAGAATACAGGGATTGGGATCACGTTATCGTTACTAGTTGGGACACTAGTTAGGCGGTGCAGAGATATAGAAACCAGTACAACAAGGAAATAGCGAAGCGGCGAAAATATTAGAGCATATCCAGTTTGTCTTATCTTAGCATATCTTGTGATTATCTTGTCTAATCTTGTTGACCTTATCATCATGGTGTAATCTTGTATTCAGTTAATTCATGTCGTTTTGTTTTTCCATGTTCACATGCTAGAAGTTACTGAACTTACTCAGGCTTTATGTCTGACTCTGTTTTTCTTTCGTCTTCTTTTCTTCCGTTCCCCCCCCCATGTAGTAGAGGAGGGAATAGTATAGCTCAGGTTAAGTTGGAATGTCACTCTTTCCCAGCTTGAAGATTTGTCGAAGTTTGCTTGGATTCTCTTTCCGGATGCTATGGCTGGCTCTTGCTAAAATTGGGGAATATAAATATTGTTTTATGCTTCTTTTTTCGTAAGACAGATGATACTCTGATATTGTAAAGAAATCTTTGTACAAACTATTTTATCAATAAAGCAAAGTTTTATTTTCCGCTGTTTAATTTCTGTCTGTCTTGTAATTTATCTGCATCTTTTACCCTAAATACTCCACAGAACTTAGTGCATTCCCTTTGTGAGTGACACTAACGGATGTGGGGTGTTACAGCTAACCTACCGCTAGTTTCTAAATCTCATATTCTTAGGGAAAGGTTCCCATTAATTTTATCCAAGATAAATTCTTTAAAATTTATCCTTAAATCTTCCTTTGGATGTCAATTCAAACCAAATTATGGTTTTCCAAACTAGTCGAGATTAGCGAACCATACCGAAGTAATTATTTATTTTATTTCCCAATCCCAACCTATTCATCCCATGAAGAAAAACTGGTAATACTCCATATCTAACACCACGGTGTTATCGGTAAAATTAATTACCATTTCACGTTCAAATCTAATTAAAGATTTAACTATCGCTTTGGAGCAAAACTGGTGATACTCCATTCTCGCTCATTTTCCAAATTTGATAATTTAAATTATCAATTCTCATTTCAATCTAATTGCAGATTCACTAAAACTCCTTTTACTGGGTTAAAGAACTAGTGTCATTTATAACACAGTTCACGACAACCCAAATCACATTTTATTTAGTATCGGGTTAAAGAACAAGTGTTATTTAAAACCCCCTTCACGATAAACCCACCAATCAATTCTATTTAAAACCCATTTCAAATCCAATTTATTTATTTAAAAATAAATGAGTTTTAATTTTAGTTCAAACGTAGTTCATTTCGATAAAAATCTATTTTTATCTTTTCAAATATGGAGTTTTTCATCCCAGATTTTCCCAAATCATTTCTTATGATCCTACACATATTATTACTATTTTTAATAATTTTATCAAGGCCCGTACTGTCGATTTCCATCAACGGCCATCAAACTGCACTTACATCGACCTTTTCAAAATTTGATTTGGACGTATCTCCAAATCCAACCGTTAGATTTCGAATTTCTAATATTCATTAGAAAGCTCTTTTCGATACGAACCCAACGGTTCCAGATTTAGGAGAATCCGACAGTCGGATCTCCCGTAATGTCCATTCGAAGTCAATGGTCGAAATTCGCGAACTGCCGCAGCGTGGCGCGTTCTATTCAGGCCATTATATAATATATATAATATATATTTCGTCGATTCCTATTTAAAATGAATTTTGTAAATAGTTTTGAATTCATTTCAAAACAATTTCAACCTTTATTTCAAATTCAAATCAAAATTGAATTTTCTATTATAAATTCTTTTTACTTTCATTTCTATTTGATTTCAATTCAAATGGATTTTAATTCGATTCGAATTCATTTTCTTTTCAATTCAATTCGAATTCGTTTCCTTTTCAATTCAATTCGAATTCGTTTTCTAATTAAATCAAATTCGTTTTCTATTCAAATCAAATTCAATTCGAATAAAATCGATATAAATATCGTTCGCGTCAAAATAGCGCATCTCTAATCAATACGGCTTTATATATTTCAATAATTCCATTATTCTATTCAACAAATGAATATATATTTTTGTCAACACCTGACTAGTCTCAACGAATGAGTACTGTCCACGCGTGACTATTTTATTGTTAAAACATTTCGTTCAACACATGACTAATCTCAACGAATGAGTACAGTCAACACATGAACCTTTATTTTATAATGATAAAGATATAAATTTTATTATTAAAATATTTCGTTCAACACACGACTAATCTTAACGGATGAGTACAGTCAACACATGAACCTTTACTTTATAATATTTTTTATTTTCTAGATTGGAATGAGGCCCAATCAATTACCATATAGCGTTAACTATATGGATTCCATACAACACATGTATATAATAGCAACGATAAATAATCAACCATCATCCAAAGTGCACTACACTGTATAAGCATCAAATATAGATATCTAACGCTTATAACAGCCTGTCAATCAATCGATCGACAAACAACTAATTATTAAGATTAGTGTATGTCGTATTTTATCCCAATACCCGTGTGGGGTTTCAAACAATCAAACACATATTTTATTTGTGCAGTTGGGCGATGTGTAAAATTTATCGACCCAATCAATATCAGTCAAATCAGTGTATATAAACAAATCGACCGATTTGTTTATAAATATTTATTTACTCACATTCACGTTAAAAATTATATCTTTAACGATAAAATATTTATTTCAACACATGAATCTATATTTCTATTTCACACCAATTTCACAAACAAATTTCCACAACATATCAATCAAACAAACAAGCCATCCATGGTCTGTGGATGACGGGTGTCAGGTGCTACTAAGCACCGTCTGCATCCTGGTATATATATATATATATATATATATATATATATATATATATGTATATAACTAGAAAAAGAAATTTAGAGTGAGAAGTTCTCACCAATAGCTATCCCAACCTCACGACACTTCTTAAGTAGAAATCTTCGTCGTTCTCTCCCTTCTTCACTTTCGTTGCCCGTATTCACTACATATGTAAAAATCGAATTTTTACTTCGCTATTCAATATATAAAAATCGAAATTTTTTACTTCGTTACTATATAGATGAAAATTCTATTTTTACATTGCTATTATATAGATAAAAATTCTATTTTTACATCGCTATTATATAGATAAAGATTTCGCCTTTTCAAATTTAAAGATTTCGCCTTTTCAAATTTAAAAATTTCGCCTTTTCAAATTTCAAAAATCTAATCTTTTCTATTTTAAAAATCTAATCTTTTCTATTTTTAACCATAAAAAGATCACATTTTCATATTCTCTTTACTTCACGATAAAATAAAGTTCAGATTTTTATTTCACTTCATATAGTTACAACGCTTCTTCCAATATGAAAATTATATTTTTATATTTCTACTGTTTATATGAAGATCGAATTTTTATTATCATACCTATATAAAAATCATATTTTTATATTTCTTCTTTAATAAAAACCATATTTTTAATACTCTACCTAAGTAAAGATCATATTTTTATTATCGCCACTATATAAAAACTATATTTTTATAATCGCCACTATATAAAAATCATATTTTTAATACTCTACCTAAGTAAAGATCATATTTTTATTATCGCCACTATATAAAAACTATATTTTTATAATCGGCACTATATAAAAATCATATTTTTAAGTTGCTAATTTATATATAAAAAACGCTACCTTTCATGTGTATAAAAATCCTATCTTTACATCTATAAAAATCAAACCTTTTTGTATTCCAACCATATGTGTATATAAAAAAAAACTTATCTTTATATAATAAAATCTTATTTATATATATAATAAATAAAGTAAATAAACATAATCAGAAAATTTTCTAACTAATTAAACCAAGTAAAACTAAATAAATAAATAAAACGAACTAACTCACTGTATTTCCGTTCAGATGGTGGTGGAAGGGGGGACTGGCGCTCGCGCTGGGGATGTTTGGAGCTGCTGTCGAGGTTCGAAGATGGAGGCTGCATCGATCTTCGTGGTGGAGCGGTTCTCGGTGGACTGGGTTAGCGCGGTCTCGAGCTCGCGATGGAAGGAGACGATGGGGAAATGGAGGGCATCAGAGGGTGGAGCGATGGGAGGCTCGGTGACCAACGATGGTGGGTGGGGGGGGGGGGAATTGGATTTCCCGATTTGGTGAATGGGATTTCTGAAACAGGAAATGAAATAGGGGGGTACGGGTATAAAGGGGATATATATATATATATATTATTTTATTTTCCTTTTTAATTCTCTAAATGGTTGTTTTTCATTCGAACTCCAAACGAGACCCAACGACTGTCGTCTCTAGCTAATTACCCCCATTCCGAACACAATAGGATATGTATCGCAGGCCAATTCGACTGTTTGTATCAGTTTTCGTCAAATTTACATTTAAATCATTATATTGAATTTTAAACGTACATTTCAATTTATCGGGCCCACATACGAGCTCTGAAAATTCCCGAAATATTTTCTAACTTCTTATTGACGATACGGTCCTAACAAAACTAATTTCATCGAATTCTGAGACCGTTTGAAAAATGGCCATTTTCCAGTCGATTAAAATCAACTGAAACTGGTCAAACGCGTTTTCCTTTGCCACGCTCACATATTGATTCAGAAAATTATGAAATTTGGAATCTAGCAATAACTTGACACTGCGGATCAAACAAAAGTGGTTTCGTCGAAATCCGAGGTCGTTTGCAAAATTCCCATTTTTAAGGGCCTGAATTCCATAGCAACTATTCTGAATTTTCAACTGGACATATCTTTTTATTTCCGCTATGAAATTTCGATTTCTCGGATTCGTTGGAAAGATATTCACAAATAGATCCTATTATTTTTGGTTTCACTAAAATCCGGATTATTTTGCACCCGGTACATTCGATTGAAGTTTGAAATCGAATTATCGAACTACCGCGCCATTTTCAATTCTATTTATAATTATATATAATTATTTATATTCTAACGACGACGCGTATAAATATATACGCTCGATTCCTATTCAAAATAAATTTCCTCGTCGATATTATTTAAAATAATTCATTTTAAATGTTCAAAATTCGCTAAAATTGCCAAAATAAAAATTTTAAACTGGCCCACTTTTTCGGGTTGTTACACAAACCATCCTAGTCGAACTCGACATTCCTCAAAGCCCCAAAGGCCTAAACCAATATCAGACAAGCACCCAAGGAATATCTCCTCCGAATTTAGATGACCTACGTGAGATGATATAAGCAAACTCGATAGCTATCCTCAAATCCCTACTAACCAAAAATAAACTGGTCGGACCACCAATTGGATTTGAAATTCTAGTGGGATCTTTCTACTATACAAGTACTATGGTGCAGAGACTCAACTATGGAAGTAGATATGAACAAATGTGAAGCGCTAAAACCAAAGGAAAGAGTACGAACAGTAAAACTAGACTCTTCCAACAGAACTTTACTACCTTTACCCTAGGTACGCTTGGTGGTGAAAGTATGTACTTGTCCTTCTGAAAATCTCGTCCTCGTTCTTGCCCTATCATACCTTAGTAAAGATACTTCCTCTTGTCTTAGGTTTTATAATTTCTTCCTCCTTCATGTGCTAAGTCTACATCGATGAATTTCTCATCCTAGGGTTATGCTCCTTAGCCAAACTCCTCATCCCCTTCCATGTGTAGTCATGTTGACAAATCTCTCGAAAACTGCCTCCATCATCTGGAAACCCCTATAAGCTTCGAAAGAAAACTGCCCGTAGATGAAACAACTACGGCTATGGATGGAAGCCGGGCACTACATTGCCCTTTGATGAGGTTACCTCCCAGAAAGCTATGAGCCCCAGAGACTCAAGAAAGATGGAAACAAGAATTTAAACAGAGGAAGAGAAGATAGTGCGTATGGCTTTGGGGAATATGTCTTTAAAACAAATCTTTTCTCTTGAAAATGCTTCTTTAAAAATCGTTTTGAAAATAAATTTTCAAATCCTTTATCTGATCTGGTAACCTTCAGCTCTGATACCACGTGTAACACCCCACGTCCGTTAGTGTCACTCACAAAGGGAATGCACTAAGTTCTGTGGAGCATTTTGGGTAAAAGATGCAGATAAATTACAAGACAGACAGAAATTAAATAGCGGAAAATAAAACTTTGCTTTATTGATAAAATAGTTTGTACAATGATTTCTTTACAATATCAGAGTATCATCTGTCTTACAAAATAAAGAAGCATAAAAACAACATTTATACTCCCCGATTTTAGCAAGAGCCAGCCATAGCATCTGAAAAGAGAATCCAAGCAAACTTCGACAAATCTTCAAGCTGGGAAAGAGTGGCAGTCCAACTTAACCTGAGCTAAACTATTCCCTCCTTTACTACCTGGGGGGGGGGGGGGGACGGAAGAAAAGAAGACGAAAGAAAAACAGAGTCAGACATAAAGCCTGAGTAAGTTCAGTAACTTCTAGCATGTGAACATGGAAAACCAAAACGACATGAATTAACTGAATACAAGATTACACCATGACGATAGGGTCAACAAGATTAGACAAGGTAGTCATAAGATATGCTAAGATAAGATAAACTGGATACGCTCTAATACTTTCGCCACTTCGCTATTTCCTTGTTATATTGGTTTCTATATCTCTGCACCACCTAACTAATGTCCCAGCTAGTAACGCTAACGTGATCCCAATCCCTATATTTTCCATCGCCTTCAGGCATCCATTTATTTATTTGTTACCTAGATTTAATCTAGGGTTTTCTACCAAGTGCCTTCTAGGTTCAACTAGAGTTTTCGCTGTCTTCTGAACGCTTCTCGGATTCAGGATTTATGCCACCTAGTTCAACTGGGAATTATGCTACCTGTCGAACGATGCCCCCAAGTCCAGGACACACTACCTAGAGTGGTATATGTTCCTATACTTCACCACGCATGTATCGCGAATCGTTATCCCTTGACTAGATGCACATGTCCTGTAATGTGCGGTCCGAGTCCTGTGTCAGGGCAGATCAAGGAATACAGAACTCAGTCGGGAGCTTTCAGATATCTGTCGATGCAGATGCTAAGGTCTGTTTTTATTCTAGTGGCTATGGTCCCACTTGACCCCTCCCTCAACTAATGAAAGGCACACCTTGTAAAATGAGAACTATACGCCGGCCCCTGGTGCCCTTCTATCCTATGGCCATCCTCACCCATAACTAGATAGCAAGTATATGGTCTTTTGGAGTTCTACGCCTTTCCGCTTCACGTATCTCGATTGACTCAAGATGGATGGTAGACGACGAGTTGCTATCACAGGGCTACCGTTTCCTCGTCGAATCACGCCGGTCCATCCTGGTCTTTAGGTTGCCATGTATTGCAACCAAGGCATACCCCTGGTTCTTCTACGCAGATCTTAACCTCTGTGAGCCCAGGAGGATCATCTGCAGCCTCACAGAGGGATACCAAGAGTACCCTCATGTCCCCTCGAAGCCTCGGGCTTCGTAACCCAATTCGTTGGAGCCTTCTTTCTACTCAGACGGACATTCGCTCCTTCCCGTGTTATACTAAGAATTACTACTTAGTTTTACTAACTAATATTTACCACTTAGTTTCCAGAATCGTTGTTTTCTTAACTAAGGTTTACTTAGTTCTCTTTCCCGTCAACTCGAATTGGTTAAGTGTCATTAGTCAATTCAAGCTAACTTAACCCTCTTCATTTATCCTGTCAAACTGGTTAAGGGTTATCAGTAATTCACGTTGACTTAACCCTACCACAAACCAAGTTACAGTGGTTAAGTATTTCTTATTACTTAACCCTACCCATTCATCCCGTATTGGTTAAGTGTTCCTTTCAACTTAACCTTGCCCGTCTGTTTTAATTAACATGTTATTAATGGTTAAGTATTATCCCTTCATGTTTAGACTTAACCCTATTCTTTTATCACAATCTGATGGTTAAGTGTTCAAGTTTACTTAACCCTACGGTCTAGCCCAGATAACATATCAAATTGGCTAAGTGTATTTACTTAACCCCAACCTCTAGTCTAGTTAACATGTTAATTTGGCTAAGTGTATCAACTTTACTTAACCCCACCTTCTAGTCTAGTTAGCATGTTAGTTTGGCTAAGTGTTTTCTTAGTTACTTAACCCCTACAAATCTGGTCTTGTTACCATAAGTTTGGTTAAGTGTCCCTATGGACTTAGCCCTCCCATTCTAGCTCGACTGTGTTAAGTTGGTTAAGTGTTCCTATAGACTTAACCCTCCCATTCTAGCTTAACTGTGTCTATATGAACCTAACCCCACCCATCGGTTTGGTTATCTTGTTGAATTGGTTAAGGGTCTTAGTTAACTTAACCCTACCATTATTGTTCTAGCTTTAACTAAATTAATTAAAGCCGCTACCACTCACATTAGACAGGTATTGTTGCGACTACTGGATGTGCCGGTTGGTTCCGGGCAGGTTTACATCGCAACTCAGTCTAACCTCGGGCTAGGCATACTCGTGTTTTTCTAAGTTCAAAGCGTTTCAATTTATTTTCAAATCAAGTTTTGAAAGTAACCATCCCGTTCGTCGGATCAGTTAGGGATAGCCAGGGAGAGCAGGAAACTTGTATTTTCCAAACCCAAGCCTAGACACTATCCTCGCTGTCACCCTAGAACTTTCTGGTGTGTCATTAAAAGAGATATCGTTAATAAACCTCTAATTTGTCTAAATTAACATTTCCTCAATTAGGACAAATTCTATAAGTAAATGAATCCTAATTTACTTATTTCCCAATTACCCTTTTAATGTAAATTGTCAACATTTATTCTTATGGCCCATTTTCCCCTCTATATCATGTTTATGATTTTTGTTATGTAAACCATACCAAATTAAGTGTCACTAACCATGATTTTGCTAATCTTGACAATTACTCCCAATTATGGCCAATTTCAAGTTTATGCCAATATACTTATCGAGCCAAATTAGCTAATCCAATTCTGATTTAACATTCTAATTCATGTCAAACTAGACTTATTGCTCTAGTTCACAATTCATGTAAATGCTAGATTTACATGTCAATACTAGATTCAAATTACACATCTTATAATTCATGTCAAATTTATCCAATTTGCATTTCTATGAAAATGCCATAATAAATGTTCCCAATTTATGCCAATTTCCAAGTTAAACTATGTTTTTAGTAAATTTCATATTTTGCCCCAAATCGCATTCCCACGGTTCGTATAATCATGTTTCAATCTAGATTATAGTTAAATCTAGATTCGTAGCAAATAGGGAATGAACCAAAGATTGCTATGAAAAGGATAGATATAACAACTGGCATAAAATGGTTTTGAATACCGACGTAGGTTCAAGAACATGGGTAGACCTAACTTAATAGGTAAATTCCCAAGGTCTAAAACCAAGAATAGACAGAGTTGGTTCAAGAACATGGGTAGACCTAACTTAATAGGTAAATTCCCAAGGTCTAAAACCAAAGAAAACCAAGGACAGGCAGAATAAATAATCGGGTTTAGACCCAATCTCATAATCACAAAACTTAAGCAACACTTTCCTAGTCATGAATCATAGGTGTTTAATCACAGACGTCCTTGTTATGTCATAGGCAATAGTTTATGTTTTCTAATCAAAGGCATAGGTTTAGTCAAGGAAGTAATCTTCATAGTCACAGTCACAGTCATAGGCAATGTTCGTAGTCATAGGCAATGTCCATAGTCATAGGCAATGTTCATAGTCTTAGGAAATGTTCATAGTCAAAGAGGCATATGGTTTTAAGGTCCATAGTTTCATAGTTACAGTCTTATTTGTCCTCGAAATCATAACAGTTCTTAATTTGGTCCAAAGAAATAGGCACTGATTCAATAGAAAGAATTGGCATACTCTTTTATTCCTTTAATTTCATGTCACGAAAAGAGAAACGTTCAAATCTAAAAATAACTGACTTACAGAGATTAGATCAGAACAGAAAGATGGCGTTGCAAAGATTCGTAGAAAAATAGTCGTTGAAGTCGTTTGAATCTTCACTTGAATTCTAGCTTGAATCTCCTCTTTGAAAGTCTTTGAGCAGCACCTCCTCGTCTTGATTTATTTTATATATTACTTATTCTATTTATTATTTAATTAAGAGGAGGAGAAGAAGCCATGTCTGCTAATAATATTTGCAGCATAAGGGTAGAAAAGAATTGTGAATAGAGAAGAAGACTAGGGCTGTTTATATAGTGTTAGGCGGACGAACCTGGTCAGAAAACGTGACCAAATACATCAGAACGAACCAGAGCAGAAAGCTGGAAAAACAGGGGGGTCGACTTGGGTGCCCCAGGTCGACTACCCAATCGACCTGGGTAGCCTAGGTCGACTACCCAGTCGACCTGGGTGTCTTGGGCGGGAAAATTCCCGCCTTGGCCAATCCGGCCCGATTTTTGAAATTTGAATTTGTCTGTTCGAATTTTAAACTAAATTCTGAAACTTCCGGAGGCCATATCTCCCTCATACGGACTCCGATTTACGCAAACTCGGATTCGTTTTCATGCAGAATTCCGAGACGAACGCAATGGCACAGTCCGTTTCCCTTGATTTTAATATTAACTTTTAATTCCGCCTTGATTTGTGAATCTTAGCATTACAGAATCACGGGGTGTTACAAACCCAGTGTATTCCTCTCTAGAGGTACACTAGCGAAAGGTGGTTCCATACCTTGTCATAGTTGGAAATCCATTACCCAATACGTGCTTGTGGTTTTGATTGTATACTATATATGTAGAACGTGAGATGAAAGCGTTTCTGCTAGATGATTATTATATTGTGGTTGATAAACATTATTATAATATCAAAAGGTTTTTGATATAAAGATAATTTGGATTCTCATAAGGGAAAACCCCGTTCCGTTATACAGCGTGGTCTTATGATATATCATTTACCTGCTTAAACTGTTTTAAACTATTTTACTCATACCAGTCCCATGACTGACCCAGAGTTTATTTTGTTTTGTTTTCCCTAAACTCTTGGGTGCCCAGTTTTATACAGGCAGTCAAGTAGTCGGGATTTACAGATATACCTGAAGAGTTGGAGCAGGAGGCTTCAGGATCATATAGCTATAGTTTATTTCCGCTGTGTTGTAAGTGTTGTACTTTGATAATGATGTATATTCAAGTACAGATGTATATTTCAAGTTATGTTATATATATTATATGTTATTCGTTCCGCTGTGAGGTTCATGTTACTCTGATGTTGTGTTCTTCTTCTTATATTCTAAGTTTCTATCTTATCTATCCTCACCCTCTAATTTCTTTCATTAATCATCCGGTATTTTCGACTCTTGATGTTCGATATGTGTTGTATATCGGATAATCAAGGTTGCTAAATTTCTGGGTCATTACTGTTGGTATCAGAGCTTAAGGTTAAGTGAATCACCTTGGCTCTATGGCGTGACTCAGTAGAGATGGGGTTAGTAATACCATTGATTGAGTTGAGTGTATATATACAAGTGAACGTATTTGTTATTTGATATAAAAATTTGTTTTATATTGTGGAGATTTATTGATTGAGTGGCTTATGAATTTCTGGTCGATCAGTTTGATCCACTGTATCGATAGGAGTTACTAAACACTCGAATACGATGGGTCGACACGATATATTTTGAAAAGAGGGTAAATGAAAATAATTTTACCCAAAGTATATTTTGATACATATTGGATATATTGGTTGATATTATAATCGAATAAGGTTATAAAAATGTGAAATGGTTATGTAAATAACTAATCAGAATTCAGATAAATATAATGAATTGAATTAAAACTCTGGAAAATTGGATAAGTGTTTGTAAATGGATTTGGATTAAAATAAGGAAAATTTATGATTCTGGGAGATTTTAAATTGTTTTACAAGCAGTGTGAATTATATTTTGAAATGAATTTCAAAGTGGAAATGTTTAGAAATGGTTTTATAGTATTGAACTCACTTCGATCACTGGAAAATAGATTCTGATAATGACAGCTGCATCATCAGTATTCATTTTCGAGTTGTAAGTGACGAATTACTACCAGAGATACTGTTTTGAATTAGTTTTGGGAAAGACAAGTTGTGTTGAATTTCAAAAAGGAATATTTGGTTTTAGAAAAGAGTAAACTATTTAAAAACTCCCAGGGAAAGACTGTTTGAATTAAAAACAAATTTAACAGAAATTTGTGAAAGAAAATTTGAATTAAAGTAAAGCCAGTAAAGTGGTAACTGAGATTGAATTAGAATGATATCAAGACAAATTAGATTATGAGATTCAAATTTGAAGTGTAATGTGATAATCAAGTTAAGAGTTGGGAATCGAGAAGAAACTCGAGTTGAAATGATATTTGGCTCGGATATAAGCGAATGGTTGTGTTGTGGATAAAAGCAGATTGGAATTTGATTGGGACGACCCTTGTATCCGCTGAATTGATAACAGGTGGAAAGGATAAAATGATATGCCGACAAAAGGTACACGTTTATATTTCTATTGGGTATAAGATTCATGAGCCGAGTTGGCAAGCCGCTTGGCTGTTTGGTTTTCTTTTGGGTTGGAGAAGGCCTAGAGAGGCGAGTTGTAGTTTGACCTATTGACCCGTACAAAGGAGATGCTGGCGAAAATTTTCGAAAAGTTAAGACGTTAGAAAATTTTCAGAATTTTAGAAAATTTTCGTTGATAAGAATTAAATATATTTTTAATTGAAATTAAATTGGTTCAGTTGAAACTGAAGTTAAGAAGTGAACAAATATGTTCTAACCAGTCGATAGGGTCGTTCTCTACCTTAGCAATTTCGAGGACGAAATTATTTTAAGTGGGGAAGATTGTAATGACCCGCATTTGCAGAGGTATTATAATTAATTTATTTAATTATATAAATAGTGATATAGTGAATTAAATGGTGGTTTAATTAAATAATGGTGAATATTTAATTAAAATAATAAACTGAATAATATATTTAATTCAGAAATAATCAGAATTTGGCTGAAATGGCGATATGGTGTGAACCAGATCATCTGTGATATTTAATTCAGTTTAGAATTGAATTAGAATAACGAATATATTATTTGAACGACAGTTTGAACATATAATTATATTATAATTAAAATCGAGCTTGAAATGGCGCGGCAGTTCGTTAATTGGCGATTTGAACTTCAACTGAATGTACAGGATTCGTTTTAAGCCGGATTTCTATGAAACAAGAAACGCGTGGAACTGGGGGAGTATATCTTTCTAGTGGAAGAGAAAAATCGGGATTTCATCGTGTAGATTTTGATTTATGTCCAAATCAAATTTTATAAAAGTCGCTGTGGAATTCCTTTAAAATTTATAAAGGAATTATTTATATTTTAAAAAGGAATTTCATTTTAAATCGAATATCGATTTAATCGGGATTTGAAATATCAAGTTATAAATCCCAGTAGAGCTGTATGGTATTCCACTGTGAATATGTACGATAATATTTATTTATAAATATTTAATTTAATTATATTTAAATATATTTATATATTTAAATGGGTCATACAGAGCTTTAAAAATAGCCACTTTTGCAAACGAAGTCGGAATTCGACGAAACTAATTTTGTTGGATCCGCAATGCAAATAGTTGTTAGATTTCCAGTTTCGTGATTTTTAGAGTCACTATGTGGCCGTATGGATTTTTAGAGTGAGAAACAGTCAGTATTTTGACGGTTAAAAATACGCTGTGTGAGCATACGAAGTCGGAATTCGACGAAACCAGTTTCGTTGGGACTGTAATGTCAAACTGTAGCTGCATATCTAGTTTCGTGATTTTTGGGTATCACGTGTGATCATAGGAATTTTAGAGGACAAATATATATAGCGTTTGATTATAAATAAATATTATAATCGAATATAATATTATAAAATCCTCTATAAATACCCAAACTAAATTTCTAAACCTAAATTTTTCCTTCCACGGTCAAACTAAAATCCGCCTCCATCTGTTCCTTCCCGAACGCGAAATCTTCCTCTTTGAAAATTCAGAAGAAATTAAATAAAAGTCTATAAAATGAAGTAGCTATATATGTGAAGTTCTCTTGAGTTGCTCTTCATTTTCATGTAAAGTTTTCTGGGTTCGAACGCCAGTTTGGAGTTGTTGGAAATCGTGCGTGAGTCTAGGGTTCGATAAATTGTGAAATAGAAAGCATCGATCTGAGTTTAAGTATGGTATTGGGGTTCAGATGGGAGTTAACATCTCATTGCAATTTGTTTAAGTGAAATTGTGACTAAAAAGTGTCGAGCTGTTCACTGTGTTTGTCGGCGGAAGCTCGAGGTCGCGAGAGCAAAGGTGGGTGCGAGTTGCCTATGAAGGGTACGATGTGATGGAGTTTTGAATGAGGATTATCGCGGTGGTATCAGTTTGATTTTCAAGTGAATGGGGAGGGAGAACCGTGGAAGAGAAAAGCACCGAAATAGATTTGAGGGAGGAGCAGGTTACGGATTTTCTTATTTGGGGATGACAAGGTTTGGGTACGGGTCTGGTGGAAGGGAGATGGGCCAAGGGTATTTGGTAAGGCCCGTTATTTAATTTAAATGGAAATAAAGTTTAAATCAAATGAGTACATAAATTGTAAAGCTTATAACTTGATCATACGATATCAGATTGATGAACCGTAAGTTGCGTTGGGATCGTATGGATGAGGGCTACACCATAGAACTGACTGGGAGTGAATCCGAGCTCGTTACAATTTATTGCAAAATAAATTGTCTGTCTAAATTAAAGACAGTTAATCGTTTTTAAACGATAACAATCCAAAGTGAGTAAATCTCACTAATTTTGAATAGTTTATAATTTCATGTTGTATTTTTAGAACTGTTAAATATTGGCTGATTGACTGAGTGTTGGCCGTTTGATTGAACTGCTAGTCAGTTAGTTGAATTTCTATATTGATTCTGTTTAAAAGAATATATCATATGGAACTGAAAGTGATGTTGATTATATTGTGTAACATCTGTGATGCAGGGAAATAGGTTGGAGGGGTCCAACTGGACTCCTCAATATTTGTAATACTGTTCTGTTCATATATTGTAATATATGATGTGATATATAATCTGTTATGGATTATGTGTGTTAGAATGATGTTGATCATTGTTATGCGATATTTTTAATATCATATGAAACCCTGGGATGTAAAAAGAAATATTTCAATGTATATGGAAATAAAGAAATTTTATAAAATCAACCGATTTTATAAAAAGAAATATTTTGAAATAAAGTATTTATAAAACCATGGGATTTTATAAAGGGGAACATTTATTTAGAAAATAAATAGAATATCATAAAGGAATATTTAGTTGGAAACTAAATAGGATTTTAAAAGGGAATTGTCGAAGTCGAAGTAAGTTAATCGAATTAGTCGAAGTAAGTTAATCGAATTAGTCAAAGTAAGTTAATCTAATTAGTTGAAGTAAGTTAATCGAATTAGTTGAAGTAAGTTAATCGAATTAGTCGAAGCAAGTTAATCGAATATTGTTAGTCGAAGTAAGTCAATCAAACATAGTCAATCAAAAGGAGTAAATCAAACATAGTTAATCAAAAGGAGTAAATCAAACATAGTTAATCGAATTAGAGTAGATCGAATATAGTTATTCGAGATAGAGTTAAACAAATAGAGTTATTCAATTAGAGTTAATCTAAATAGAGTTAAACAAGATTTGAAACTGACTAGAGATTAGTTAAGTTGAATGGTTTCCTGAGTATCGATCTGATGTTGGTTTCGGCCTTCGGGGTTTATACTTAGAGAATTGTTCTCCTACTAGTTTACAGTCAGGGACTGATAGTTGTAAAATGATATGTAAATAACAATGGAAATGTTTTCCAGTGTTAATAACGTATATTTTCCAAACATAGAAAATAAGGAATATGAATATATATATATGATTGATGATTGATCGATATAATTTCCTCCTGGAAATAATATCGTTGTTTGCACATGTGTTTTTCTTTGATAGTTAACTCACCGACTATCGAAGTTTTTTTAACCATTTTAACGTTGTTAATATGGAGAGACCGGTTGGATTATTATCCAAAGAACCACTCTGTATTGGCTTAAGCGTTGCGAATCATATATGCCAAAGAAAATTGAAGACGGAGTAAAGTGCAAGGGCTATTGTATAAGTCTTAGATAGTAGTGCCTAAGATGGATGTACTGAATAGTGCCTTCGGTTCATCCTATTCCTGGATGACCTGTATGGATGAATGTCTGACAGAGTATTTCCAGAAAGGTCACATACATTGATTTCGTCAACCGTGCCAAGAGTGGAAGCGGAGAAGGAAACTTATTTAGCTAACACGTAATGTACTGTTGTAGATGTCAATTTGTGATTTTCGATGGATCTGACAATGTGGCATTCGAAGTGAATCTGATGTGATGATAAAGCGTAACCTCAAGCCTCACCAACCGGTAAATGACAGAAATCGGGCAGGCAGCATGGCTATGTAGGTCGCACCTATTAGGGTGTATAATCACCCGATCTAGAGTTTCATTTACTTCTAAAAATCTATTGTTGATGCTGTCCTATTCAGGAAACGGTTGCTGATCCCAACCGTTGGTGATATACATTTGATACACTCAAGCGAAATGAGTGGTCGGTCATGTGTGGCCGGGTTGCAAGATGTTCTTGTTGAACCCCGTGTATTCCTCTTTGGGGTACACTAGCGAAAGGTGGTTCCATACCTTGTCATAGTTGGAAATCCATTACCCAATACGTGCTTGCGGTTTTGATTGTATACTATATATGTAGAACGTGAGATGAAAGCGTTTCTGCTAGATGATTATTATATTGTGGTTGATAGACATTATTATAATATCAAAGGTTTTTGATATAAAGATAATTTGGATTCTCATAAGGGAAAAACCCGTTCCGTTATACGGTGTGGTCTTATGAGATATCATTTACCTGCTTAAACTGTTTTACTCGTACCAGTCCCATGACTGACCCGGAGTTTATTTTGTTTTGTTTTCACTAAACTCTTGGGTGCCCAATTTTATACGGGCAGTCAAGTTGTCGGGATTTACAGATATACCTGAAGAGCTGGAGCAGGAGGCTTCAGGATCATATAGCTATAGTTTATTTCCGTTGTGTTGTAAGTGTTGTACTTTGATAATGATGTATATTCAAGTACAGATGTATATTTCAAGTTATGTTATATATATTATATGTTATTCGTTCCGCTGTGAGGTTCGTGTTACTCTGATGTTGTGTTCTTCTTCTTCTTCTATTCTAAGTTTCTATCTTATTATCTATCCTCACCCTCTAATTTCTTTCATTAATCATCCGGTATTTTCGACTCTTGATGTTCGATATGTGTTGTATATCGGATAATCAAGGTCGCTAAATTTCCGGGTCATTACATAAAGTCCTCGTCTATTGGCTATGTGATTCATGTTGAATCATATCTATTAGCGTGATCACCCCCTAATCAAAGGGGACTAGCTAGACATAGCTAAAGAAGAAGAATATAAATAACATCAACATAAATAAAATAAAATAACAAATGAGAGAAAGGGAGAAGAAGAGTTTTATTCCAAGAAGAGAATTACAGAATAAAACTAAGTGTAATTACAAACGAAGGTGATACAGTATATTTATAGTTGCATTGGCCAAGACTAAGAGGCTAATTACACAATGTGGGACAAAATCCCTTTTCAAAAATAACACATAAACCAGTGTAAACGCAACATAAATGAGAGGCCTTGCAAATGAGCTAGTGTGAACGCAATGTGAATGGATTTGTAATTAGCATAGCTTGTGGGCATTAAATGACATCAAATTCAATTGTTTTGAGAATGAATAGGAACTCCAAAACATCTGCGACAAGCTATCTTTATTAAAAGGCATTGAATCATTAAAATATGTGGCAGAAGGTGGTCGAACAGCAACATTTCTTCAAGCTTTAATCTAGCTCTCAAAGTCAACACTCTTCATACACCAATTCTTTAAGCTTTTCAACAATTAAGTGCATTATCGACTCATCATAAATAATCTGAAAACACAACTATAAATACACAGTATCAATTATTTTAAATATAAAATAAGATAAATAAGCGGATAAAATATACACATTTACGTGTATATCAAATACCCCCACACTTATCTTTTTATTCGTCCTTGAATAAAGTAAACTAAGATATGTCACACTTTCGTAGGAAACACGATTGCATATGGTGTATGCAACAAGCCGTTAAACCCCTAGGTGTCCCTAGTAGGACGAGTGTTGTCTCGTGAGGGTTTTAAGCGGATACTACCCACAAAATCCAAAGCGTTTTATGTACGCGGATTAATCAAACAATATATTTAAGGTCTTTCATATTCCAAGGACTTTACCTAACTTCAATAATAACAGTTTAGTCCCAAATTGTCCATCCCATAATTGGTGCAAAAATGAATAAAAAATTTCAAGTTGAATCGTAATTCCTTGATAACACTGTAATTGTCTTGAAGGTTAAGAGCGTGGTGTCAACCAAAGTTCTACACATCGACAATGTGCACCTAATCATTTATTCTTTTTTTTTGAATAATTTTGCACCAGTGTAACTGTACTGTATTGGATGTGAGTATGCATAGATGAAGGGAAATTTTGTAAGTTCTAAAAATGTTATAGATAAGAGGGCGAGTGTATTAGTTGAACTTCAAGTTACGAAAGATAAAGTAATACTAAGGCACATATGAATATTTTTGTTTCCTTTCATCTCCTCAACTATAATCCTCGCTTCTAAGTACGGTATGATGGATGTGGATAGACTGGAAATGCTTTATAGTCAAGAATGATGAATGACTATTTTATTCTCAGAGATTCTCTTTATTGCAATTTTTTTTTGCATGATGAATGATGAGTGGAGATGGAATAGAATGATACCGTACATTATTTCATTTGATTCCTCCTCTACCAAGCGAATCATAACCAACACTTCATGAAAGGAAATTTTTTTGCCCTGGTTACTCTATATTTTTAACTCTAATTCAACACACAAGTCTGGATTGATGTTCTATAAAAAGCTGAAAGGAATGATAAACAATGTTTCATAAGATAGATAATCCATATAAAATAAGATGTGGTATATGGTTATCCTACCTTTAAACAAGTACGGAGTGGGTAGTGTAATATTGGTATAAAAGTGACGTTTTTAACCTTTGAAAATAAAATGTTCTTAAGTATACCAATATAAGAAAAACATGTCGAAACATGGATGTAAATCGACTAAAACTTGGGTTTGAATAATGTGGGGTATTGAAGAAGAATGCTACAATGAGTCATTTCTCCTTAATTGGGTCAAGTGGATTTTAGAACTTACAATTTTGAAAATTTGAGTGAGAAAAAAATATTATGCATGAAAACGAACTCAGAAAATCCAACAAATGTAGGTGCAAAATCATTTTTATTTGATTATTTTTACTTGCACATTCTAACATGTATAACAAAGGTTGACACGTTTACTCCAGAACGCGACTAACGTCTGCACAGTCTCAAGCTATCACCTTAAAAAGACACATTACGACTCAATGAATAAATAATGTTCATTTCCATCAACCAAAAGTTCAACTTATCAAACAAGAACCAAGGTGTTATTTATGAATTTTAAGTTAGTCCTTGTTCAATGAATGACCTAGTTCATAAGATTTGATTGCTGATGTAATGTAAATTCCTTACAACTTGAGTGTGACTGTGTCCTCACGGTCATTAATCAAACATATCGTAGTGAAAGGGAAATAAAATAAGAGAATATTTACATATGTACAAAGAGGGTTAGTGCGTCTTACCAAATGTAATGTGGCTCATGGAGGACCATGAGCTCTTCCTCTTGGTTGGGTATTAGTTCCAAGTAAGGTTTAAGGCGTTGACCATTGACCTTATAGGATGATCCATCTGTTGGATTCTCAATTTCTACCGCACCATATGGAAAAACAGTCCGCACAGTGTAAGGTCCTGTCCATCTAGATTTTAACTTACCCAGAAATAAATGCAATTTTGAATCATACAATAGAACTTTTTGACCTGGCACGAAAGTTTTACGCAAAATTGATTTATCATGAAAAACTTTTGTTTTATTCTTATAAATTCATTCATTTTCATAAGCATCATTTCGAATTTCATCAAGTTCATCAAGTTGAAGCCTCCTAAGTTCACCTGCTTGCTCTAAGTCAAGATTTATAGTTTTTATTGCCCATAATGCCCTATGTTTGAGTTCAATTGGCAAGTGACATGGCTTACCAAAAATCAACCGATAAGGGGACATACCCAAGTTTGTTTTGAAAGCGGTGCGGTAAGCCCAAAGAGCGTCGGTTAACTTTTGGGACCAATCTTTACGATTTCAATTCACAGTTTTCTCAAGGATTTGTTTAATCTGCCTATTCGATACTTTAACTTGCCCACAAGTTTGAGGATGGTAATGAGTGGATAACTTGTGGGTTATCGAATACTTTCTCAAGAGGGCTTCAAAAGAACGATTACAGAAGTGTGTCCCGTTGTCGCTGATTATTGTGCGAGGTGTGCCAAACCTAGAAAATATGTTTTCTTTTAAGAAGCGCACAACAACCTTGTTATTGTTTGTTTTGCATGGAACAGCTTCGACCTATTTAGAAACATAGTCGACAGCTAAGAGAATGTAAAGGTTCCCAAAAGAATTAGGGAAGGGTCCCTTGAAGTCTATACCCCAAACATCAAAAATTTCGACCTCTAGAATGGGGTTAAAGGGCATCATATTTCATTTACCAATTTTCCCTAAGAATTGACATCGATCACAAGTTTTGCAAAATTCCTAAGCGTCTTTGAATAGGTTGGGCCAGTAGAAACCCGATTGGAGAACCTTTTTGGCTATCTTTTTGGGACCAAAGTGACAACCACAGGTTTGGTCATGACAGAAAGAGAGGACACTATGAGTTTCAGTGTCGGGAACACACCTTCGAATGATTTGGTCGGGGCAATACTTGAAAAGATAGGGGTCATCCCAGAAAAAATGTTTAACTTGGGAAAAGAATTTGTGTTTATCCTGCTTGGACCAAAAAGAAGGGATCTGCTTGGTGACTAAGTAGTTGACAATGTCAACGAACCAAGGATCAATGGATAAAGAAAATAGCTATTCATCAGGGAAATTATCGTTGATCGGAAGAGAAGAAGACAGGGCATTTGGAAGACGAGACAAGTGGTCTACAATAACGTTGTCAGATCCTTTTTTATCCTTAATGGTAAGGTCAAATTCTTGAAGTAGAAGGATCCAACGGATGAGACGAGCCTTAGCATCCTTTTTAGAGAAAAGGTACCTAAGTGCGGAGTGATCAGTATGAACAGTGATGTGTGAGCCAACTAGATAAGGTCTAAATTTTTCTAGAGCAAAAACAACTGCTAAGAGTTCTTTTTCACTGGTCGTATAGTTGATTTGAGCGTGTTCAGAGTCTTACTCGCGTAGTAAATGACATGAAGAATTTTATCGATTCGTTGTCCTAAGACAGCGCCAACAGCGAAATTCGCGTCACACATGATTTCAAAAGGCAGCTTCCAATTAGGAGAGCAGATGATAGGAGCAGAGACAAGTTCATTTTTGAGATGCTCAAAAGATGTAATGCAATCAGAATTGAAGTCAAAAGGAACATCCTTACCAAGAAGGTTAGTCAATGGCCGAGTGATTTTGCTAAAATCCTTTATAAAGCGACGCTAGAAGCCAGCATGACCTAAAAAGGATCGGATGTCCTTAACGGATTTGGGAATGGAAAATTAGAGATAACTACAATTTTGGCTTTGTATACTTCAATTCCTTTATTAGAGATGACATGTCCTAAAACAATGCCATGTTTGACCATGAAGTGACACTTTTCCCATTTAAGCGTTAAGTGTTTATCTTTGCAACGATTAAGGACAAGATCAAGATGATGTAAACACTCAGTGTATAAGTTCCCAAAGATGGAAAAATCATCCATGGAAACTTCCAAAAATCGCTCGATCGTATCAGAAAAAATGCTGATCATGCACCTCTGGAAGGTTGCAGGTGCATTACAGAGACCAAAAGGCATACGGCGGTATGCAAATGTACCGAAGGGACAAGTGAAAGTGGTCTTCTCTTGGTCCTCAAGAGCGATAGGGATTTGATTATAGCCCGAGTACCTGTCAAGGAAACAGTAGTTCTCGTGACCGGCTAGTCGTTCTAACATTCGATCGATAAATGGCAGAGGGAAATGATCCTTACGTGTTGCAGCGTTAAGTTTCCTATAGTCAATGCAAACACGCCAACCAGTCTGGGTGCGGGTTGGGATAAGCTCGTTAGCTTCATTTTGGATCACGGTAATCCCTGATTTCTTAGGTACGACATGAATCGGACTAAACCATTGACTATCGGAAATTGGGTAGATGATGCCATTGTCAAGACTTTTAAGAATTTCAGCACGAACTGCTTCTTTCATGATTGGGTTTAGTCGACGATGGGGATCACGAGTGGGTTTGGCATCATCTGTAAGGTGGATTCGATGTTGGACTATTAAAGGACTAATCCCCTTAATATCAGCCATGGACCAACCAATTGCTTCCTTATTTTTCTTAAGGATGGGAAGGAGCAATTGTTCCTGCTCTAAAGTAAGGTCAGAAGCGATAATGACAGGAAAAGTTTCATTGTCTCCTACGTAAGCGTACTTAAGATGACTGGGCAACACTTTGAGTTCAGATTTTGGGGACGACTCAACTGAAGAAACTGGTTGAGGGACAGACTCAATTGTGAGCAGCTCGACAAGAATCGAATTAGAGATATTTTCTGGAATACTTTGAAACTAGGTTTTGTAATTCGATTCAATTTCATTATTCAGATGGTCGAGCTCGAGTTCATTGTCATGGACTGAATGAATTTCAGAAAACTGATCCACGTAAGAGTTAGGAGAGTTTTCGGTTCTAAAGATGTTTAGCTCAACAATCATGTACCGAAAGAAAGTTTCATAGACCCATTTCTGCAGTTGATAAGCGCATTAAAGGTTGCTAAGAAGGGTTGTCCTAGAATTAAAGGGATCTGGTTTGCAGGATTGCTTACCTGTTGAGTTTCTAGGACAATGAAATCAACTGGAAGGATAAATTCACCTATTTTGATCAATACATCCTCGATTTCGCCTACAGGTTTCTTAATTGAACGGTCAGCAAGCTGAAGGGTAACCTTGGTGGGTTTCAGTTCTCCTAGCCCTAATTGGCGATAGACGGAATATGGAACCAAGTTAACACTTGCACCTAAGTCTAGCAGGCATCTATCGATTTTCTTGTCCCCAATAGTATATGATATTGTGGGGGCAGCCAGGATCTTTGTATTTCACTGGCATTGATTGGGACAAGACTTCGCTTAGAGTTGCCGCCAGAAACACTTTCTTAGGTACATGTGTATGACATTTTTGAGTGCACAAATCTTTTAGAAATTTCGCGTACTGTGGAACTTATTGTATAATATCTAAAAGAGGAATGTTCACTTTAACTTGCTTAAATATTTCAAGGATCTTTTCTAGCTGATCCGTCTTTTTCCTAGGTCTGAGCCTATGAGGAAATGGAGCAGACAACTCAGTAGGTTGGGCTACTTGAGTTTGAGGGTGGTCCTTGTCAGAAATTGGCTCAATGTTTTTATCCGAGTTGGTCGAATTTTCGATAGGGTTTGGAAGATAGTCTAGTAAAGCATTTGGGTCGACCACATGGTTGTCAATCTTTTTGCCGGATCTAAGAGTCGTGACCGCATGCAAGTGACTAACATTTGAATCTAGAATGATGTGAATTTGGTTGGGGTTTGAATTTTTTCCTCTAGGGTTTTGAATGGGTTGACTTGGAAACGTACTCTTTCCCCTTTCACTTAATCTAGCGTTAAGTTGAGACATTTGTTTTTGAAGTTCACCCATTTGTTGATTCGTATTTTGCATATATGAGTGTAACATGTTGTCTAACTTGTTTTGATTTTCAACACTTTGCTTAGTCATTTGTGCTAATAGGTTGCTCACCTCAGATAAATTCCCCTCAATCGTAGAAAGGCGTTTCTCATGTTGGGGTGCCACCGTTTGATGAGATCCCCGGCAACGGCGCCAAAATTTGTTTGCAAACAAATTAACAACTGTAAACAGTTGTTTAATCCGTTTGACTTTCCTAAACAACAAAGATTGTTGTAGAGGGTGTCGAACTAAGGGACCAAAAATATTTTAATTAATAAATCCAATCAAGTTATTCTAGGATTTTGATTGATTGAAAACACAGAAAATAACAGTAATTAAATAAAAAGAGAGATTTATATAGTAAGAGAAAGCAATTAGGGGATAATGACATAAATCGGATTCATACTCATCAATAGCCAACAAATAAATATAGATATAATTCATGTTTCTGTCACAAACATGAATCAACGATAATTAGGTTCTTAGAAACAAATAATTAAATAATGACAAGCATAGCCTATGCAGGAGCTGAGCTCTTAAACAACCATAGGCCATCAGGACAGATTCACTAATTAATTTTTAAAACCCTAAAATTAGATCTAAATCTGATAATTGTGGGCATCAAATGACATCAAATTCAATTATTTTGAGCATGAATAGGAACTCCAAAACATCCGCGACAAGCTATCTTTATGAAAAGGCATTGAATCATTAAAATATGTGGCAGAAGGTGGTTGAACAACAACATTTCTTCAAGCTTTAATCTAGCTCTCAAAATCAACACTCTTCAAACACCAATTCTTCAAGCTTTTCAACAATTAAGTGCATTATCCATTCATCATAAATAATTTGAAAACACAACTATAAATACACAGTATCAATTATTTTAAATATAAAATAAGATAAATAAGCGGATAAAATATACACATTTACGTGTATATCACTGATTTCATGTTTTAAGTTCGTTTGATTCGGTAGTCACAAACCTTTTTGGAGGCAGGGAAAAAGGCATTGGAAAATTTAATTTCTTAACTTGATGAGTGGTGGAAGTCGATACGAGAATACAGTTGGGAGCGGAAGTTGTTTCGACGTAATAGAAACTTTATTTTAATTTATATATAATTTATACGGGTCGTTGGGCCGAGGTTCGTACCGCACCCATTATGGGGCAAGTGGTTGACCGCTCCCCCTTAATGAGCGTGGCTTGGAACCCGACTAGATTCAAATGAAACGATATATATATCATTCCAGCCGATTCTTCCTCCCTCATCCCCAGTTTCCACCGAAACCCATGCCTTCCTCCTACCTAAGCTCCAATCCGAGCAACCACCACTCTAATTAGCACTAAAATCCTTCTCGTGTAGGTCTCTACCCAATTATACCCCAAATTTGCAATTTCCTTTGCCCGATTCGCTAATTCCTCCATGGCACCTCGCAACCAACACCCCGGTCTCATGCCACAGGAAGCCGCTTGGTTAGATTGCGATGAGGCAAAGATCAAGCACTACTTAGCCACGGCCAGCTATGAGTTTCATTATGGTCGACCGGTGAAGTTCACCGATTTCGCCACTTTTGGTTTGGAGGAGCTTTTTGTTGCCGCATGCCTAATACTGATCCTGCGCTTCGACACCTTTGAGCCCGACCTATATCTGCGTTGTGCCTTCTGTTCGATGCACAGATGGATGCCGACATCGATGACGAGTCCTGCATCATCAGATTTAAGGTTACGGGAACCCACAACAACTTCACTGACGATGACTTAGCTCATATTTTGGGTATCTCAGCAGTCGGAGTAGAGCTTGATGCTATCGAGATGGAGGACCCTCAGATCCTTTAGCGTATTTTCCTTAGAGCCCCCAGAGCCTGGACCGCCGCCAATCTGTGACCTATCGTCTGAGTAGTTGCGTGCATCCTATAGCACAATATCATCCCGAAGACGGGAAGATTGGAGCAAATTTATCCTTCTGTTCGCCGCACCACCTATGCTATTCTTGGCGGCATAGCCGCCAATTGAGCGCGCGTGCTTATGATCCATCTTTATGCGCCCTTCGTCGGCACCCCCACGGAGCCATTTTCCTTGTGATGTTTCTGTTACTGTTTACCTATAATGCTTTACGAAACTTAATGCGTTTTATTAAAGAGTGACATTACTGGACGTGGGGTGTCACATTTGGTATTAGAGCCAGGTTACAAGATTGTATAAAAGGTTTTGAAAATTATTTTCAAAAGGTCTTAGAAAGAAAGAATTTTCAAAAGAAAAGTCTGTTTTGAAAGACATATTCCCCAAAGCCATATGAAATATCTTTCGATTCTTTATTTGAAACCCTTTTCCTTTTCTTTTCAGTATGTCTAAGGAATTGATTATTCCCGAGAGCGTTCAGATACCAGCATGGTTCTGGAGATATCTTGAGGCTACGGCGCCTACCAGAGGCCAAGCAGACGCCCCTACCCCAACTGCAGCCGTTGTTCCTCCTCCTTCGCGAGTAGATAATTTCTCCAAAATATGCAAGGATTTCTGTGATATTGGAGAACTCTCGAGATTTCCTGTGACCCTAAGGGCTCTGTCATGCTTAGTTTCCTAGAGTCGCTTGATGCATCTATCAATAATCTATGATCTATACCAGTATTCTATGAGTATTCAGATGTTTTTGAGGAAGTTCAGGGCTTACCTCCAAGGCGCAAGATTGATTTCCGGATATATTTAGTAGATAATGCAAAACCGGTTGCATTGCCTGTGCGCCATATGGCTCTGAGAGAAAGGAGGGAGCTCCAAAAGCAAGTAGGGGAGCTACTTGAGAAAGATTTATTAGGCGAAGCATATCTAAATGGGGTGCTCTAATAGTATTCACAAGTAAGGCAGATGGCTCGCTTCGTTTATGTGTGGATTACAGGGACTTAAATAAGCTCACTAAGAAAAATAGGCACCCACTTCCGAGGATAGATGATTTGTTCGACCAACTTGTTGGTGCATCTGTTTTCTCCCGGTTAGGCTTAGCCATGAGGTTTCAACAGTTGAGGGTGGCTGAGTACATTATAGACAAGACCGCTTTTAGGATTCCGGATGCTTTCTTTGAGTGGCTCGTCATGCCTTTTGGGTTGACGAATACACCCACCTATTTTGTGGATCTGATGAGTAGGGTGTTTCGAGAGTTTCTAAATAAGTTCGTTGTGGTCTTTTTTGATGAAACCTTGATTTTCTCGAAGAATGAGGAAGAGCATGCCCTACACTTAAGGGAGGTTTTGAAAACTCTCCGAGTACATCAACTTAAGGCAAAATTCTCCAAATGTATTTTTGGAGAAAGGAAGTGAGATTTCTAGGGCATGTGATCTCTAAGGATGGGACAACAGTGGATCCCGCGAAAGTATTTGTAGTTCAAAATTGGAAGACTCCAAAGAATGCAATGTAGGCGAGGAGTTTCCTTGGTTTAGCGGGCTATTATAGGAAGTTTATTAAGGACTTCGCGAAGATATCATCCCCACTCACCGGACTGACTAAGAAGAATATGACCTTTTCTTAGGATATAGACTGTGAGGATGCCTTTCAGCGATTGAAAAGGGCTCCGACAACAACCTCGGTCTTGACTTGACCTGATGGGAACAAAGTTTTCACAGTATACACTGATGCATGTGGTACAGGGCTTGGTGCGGTTTTGATGCAAGAGGGAAGGGTAGTATGTTACGGTGGTAGACAGTTAAGAGTTCATGAGAAGAACTACCCTACCCATGACTTAGAGTTGGCTGCCAAAGTATTTGCGCTTAATACTTGGTGCCATTACCTACTTGGAGAGAAATTCGAGTTGTATACCGATCATAATTCTCTCAAATATTTGTTCTCGTAGAAGAATTTCAATTTAAGGAAATAGAGATGGATGGAGTTCCTAGTGTCCTATAACTTTGAGATTGTTTATACCCTTGGTAAGGGTAATGTAGTGGCAGATACACTGAGTAGGCATAGGATGACCATGAATCCTCTATTCATAGAGAGGCGGAGCTTGGAATATATACCGACCTTTGATTTTAGGCCCTCTACCGAGTTTACACCTAGTTTGTTGGCATCATTAGATGTGCAACCTACTCTTATGGATCAGATAGGGACTTCACAGCGAGAGGACCCACATATAGCAGACATATTGGTAGGCTCAGTAGAGGGAAGACTTTTAGTCACCTCAGTAGATATTCCATGGATGACAGAGAGTAGTTGCGACGAGATGGAAGGCTTTGCGTTCCTTGAGTCGGGAGTCTGTTGAAGATAGTCCTTGAGGAAGCCCATCGTTCTAGGATAACTATTTATCCAGGCGGTGAAAAGATGTATAGAGATATGAAGATGGTTTTCTTTTGGGCCGGGATGAAGAAAGACGTTGCGGAGTTTGTTTCTCGATATTTGATTTGCCAGCAAGTCAAAGCTGAGCAAAGGGAGCCCGGTGGTTTACTTCATCCTTTGGAGGTCCTACAATGGAAGTGGGACAGCATCTCTATGGATTTCATTGATGGTTTTCCTAGATCGAGGAAAGATAACACAAGTATTTGGGTTACAGTTGATAGGCTTACTAAGAGCACTCATTTCATTCCGGTTAAGAGTAAGAGAATGACAACATGGTTGGCAGTTGTCTATCTTCGTGAGATAGTCCGTCTACATGGAGTACCTTCCAGTATAGTGAGTGATCATGACCCCATATTCACCAGTGAGTTTTGGAGGAGCTTGCAAGAGGCATTATGTACACAGTTGTGTTTGAGCACCGCTTATCACCCTCAGACCAATGGATAGACAGAAAGGGTGAACATAGATCTTGAGGATCTTTTAAGATTGTGTATCCTAAACTTCAGAGGGACATTGAAGGAGCATCTTCCTTTGGTAGAGTTTGCCTACAAAAATTGTTATCAGGCTAGTGTTGGCATGACACCCTTCGAGGAATTGTATGGACGACCTTGTAGATCCTCGACTTGTTGGTGGGAGTCTACAGATAGGCTTCTACTTGGACCTGAGATGATAAGAGAGCTTCAGAGAAGATTTGTCTTATCCGCAGACGCATGAAGACAGCTCAGGACAGGCAGAAATCCTATGCAGATAAGAGAAGGACCGATATTGAGTTTGAAGTGGGAAACATGGTTTTCATCAAGGTATCACCTTTAAGGAATGTGGTTCGCTTTGGATCTGTAGGGAAATTGGCGCCAAGGTTAGTAGGGCCACTTCCCATAACTAGAAAGGATTGGCCAAATGGCCTATAGCGTGAAGCTACCAGAGATATTGACAGGTGTTCATGATGTTTTCCACGTTTCTCATTTACAGAAATGCCTACATGATACCGCAGAAGTAGTTGAGCCGAGTATGCTTGAGGAAGTAGAGGTGGAACGAGAGGCAACAGTTAGACGAGTTCCTACCTGTATTCTTGGATCAGAGGTAAAGAAGCTATGCAACCGAGAGGTCAAGTTGATGAAATTTCAATGGGGAGAAGACCCCGAGGATGCAACTTGGAAGACTAAAGACAAAGATCACCGCTTTTTATCCTTTTCTTTTCAAGGGTACGTTCTTAACTTCTTTTTCCAAAGCTTTTATTCGTACTTGTTTCTATCATTAAGTGTATCCTATTGATTGAATCTTCTACCTTTATGTAGAGAGCCAATGGATGTAAACATGTGTTTGAGACATGTTATGTTTAATGGATGCAAGTGGATGTAAGTGTTTGCTAGTGGTTGCTCGTGGATGCAGATACACACACGCACTAGGCACTAGATCAGCTCAATCACTCTCATACTGCATATAGATGCATGTGCATTTTTTTTCTTTTTATGGATGGAAATGGGTGTATCATCATATGAATGTTGCATTTGGATGGATGATTCTGCACATATATAGAGTTCACATGATATACTAGAATTATTTGCATACATGTTGGATTCATGGCACTGACGTACACTGCATTAAGGAGGTCAAATGAATCAGTAGACTGCCTGATCTTTTGCATTAGTATAGAGTCATATACAAACACCTTTGGGTCATATACACACACCTTTGCATATGTTCATATAAGCATTAGAAATCTCTTAAGGACAATGAATGCCTATGATTGGTGGATGAGTAGATGGATGATGGATGTTAGGATATACATTCTTCTTAACTTAGAGATTTCGAGGACGAAATCCTTTAAGTAGGGGAGAATGTAACACCCCGTAATTTTAAAGAACATTATAATGATAAACTGAAGAATACTTAATTAAATATTGGGAATTAAGTAAAACGGACTACGCTATTGCGTTCGTCTCGGAATTCTGCTTAAGATATACTCTGAGTTTGCGTAAAACGGACATCGTATGAAGAAGTTATTATGGTCTGAAGTTTGTATATGCGTAAGTAAAAATATATACAAACTAGTCTAGAAAATCAAAAATCGAAGAGCGGGAAGGCACGAGAAATTGGCCCATTGGGGGTCGACCCCATGCCCCATGGGTGTTGACCCATGGTCGACCCCTACAAGAGGGTGTCGACCCTAGGGTCGAACCCACCCAGATCTGGGGTAGATCCATTTTTCTGAACCTATATGCATTTCTTGACTTGATTCATTGGCTTGAGGCAATAAATAGGACCTCATTTCTGTTGTTTTATTCACACAAAACAATGGAGACAATGAGATACTGCCCCAATTCAGACTGAATTAGCCTATTCTTCTGCAACAGCAACTTATACTTATACAAGAGTCTCTGCTACAACATCAAAAGTCATTTCTCTGTTCTTTAGATCCAATCACTGTGAATTTATGTTGATTTTAGATATAAACATTTAATAAGTAATCCTGACATGTATACAAATTTGGATCTAAAGTTGTGCCCGTTAATAACCTGAATCATAACTAAATAGATCTGCCACTACTTGTACACCTAATCAATTGCTTAGTTCTCATATACTTATTCCTAATATGCCTATTCTATTATTGTTGACGGCAAAAAATGTCGTAAACACCTAAGATTCCTATTACTAGGAACAGTTAATTTGGTCGCAAGACTAAGTAAGAGAAAGCGGTAAATGACACGAGAATTTATAGTGGTTCGGCTGCGGATTAGGCCTACGTCCACTTTGGAAGGATGTTGAACTTTTATTAATCACTCAAGAATCACAAGGTAGAGCCATGCTCATTACATTCACTTTTATAATTTCCATATGCTAGGAATTTGGGAAAAAGAATATTTAATTCTCCTTTTTCCTCAAATAAGAGATGCCATTAATGCAGTTCATGGAGCTCTAGGAAGGTCTCAAGTGAAGAAAATCCAACCCCTTTGAAGTGTGAGGCTATTGGATATTTATAGGAAGTGGTTAGGTGGGGGTTAGGTAGGAGTAGGTAGGAGTAGGTAGAAATAGGGACCACATGCACAAATTTCAAGCTCACCTGCACATATTTCGAATCCGCCTTGGGTGCGAATTTCTCACCCCTCGGGGTACGAAATTCAAACCCAGAGGGGTTCGAAATTCGCATCCGGAGGGGTTTGAATTTCGAACCCGGAGAGGTACGGATTTTGTATGCACGCGGGCTAGGGGTTCGAGACTTGGACTTGCGACTCTTCGGGGTGCGAGGTCTTGGTTTGACAATGTTTGGAGGAGCTGCGAGGTTCATGGAAGTTGTTGGCTGAATCCCTGACTTTGAGTCGATCGCCGCCGTGGCTGTGGGACCCCGGACCCCCACCGGCGCTACACCCGGACCCGCTTGACGGCTCGCCTTCGGCTCGGATGCGGACGGACACTGATGGAGGTCGCGTTCGAGGGATACGACATACTACTAGTGGCCAGACTCGAGTCTTCTAGTACTGGACCCCGGACGATATTGGCGACGCCTCTAGGTTGTAATATCACACGTTATGTTGAGTCGAGCGTGTCTTGCGTACTTTTGGAAACCGGACCAAAAGGCCGGTTAACAATTATTATGCCTAATTATGTCATCATATGCCCATTCTTCTACTATGCCTATTTCTTTCACCGTATGACTATTCTGTTAGTATGCTTATTTCTGTCATCATGTACCTTTTTTTGTTATTATGCCTATTTCTGTTCTCTTCTCTCTCTCCTTACCTTTTTATAGCTAGGCTACCTTCGAGTCTAGGCCTATCGCTGAAATATGCGAACGGATGAAATTGGGAATGGTTGGGAATGATAAATTGGGGAATAACTTGTATCGTAAAACATGACTGCGATTTGGGGCATAACCTATACCGTGATCTAAGACTTTAATTTGGGGCATATCGTATATGATGAATTATGACTTAAGGGTAGGGGCATGAAAATCTATGATGAATATGAGTAATTGTTTAAGAATGAATAGGCCTAAAATGACAGTAAATAGAAACTGTAACTGCACTTAGACACGAGGTTAGATTACACTTGTGATAGAAGTCTGCCTGGAACCACCCAGCAAATCCAGCATCCACAAGTTGTTAATCTAATGTGAGGGGTCTTGTGCGTAAATGTACACATAATGGCACTAAGACATGAGGTTAAGTCCAATTTGTGGTTGAAGTCTGCCCGAACCCCTCGACATATCCAACATCCATAAGTGGTCGACTTAATGTGAGAGGTCTAGTGCATTAACAGACATGAATGGAAAATTTTAATAACGTGTTAACCGGTAATACTTAACATATTTAAATCTGTGGGGGTTATATGTACCTGTCAAATTGTGTAAGGGTTAAGTAAACTTGTTTGAATAGATGAGGGGTTATGTAAATTTGTTAAATCTATGGGGGGTTATATAAACTCGATAAAATTAACATGTTTTATATGTTGGGGTTATGCGGGCTTGTTAGTCTATTAAGCATAACCTGTCTAAATCCTAATAGTGAGGATGCAAGCCTGTGTGTGGCTTGTGTCATATGTTGTGCGGAATCCGTATTAGTAAGTAACCCATATTGGTATCCGAAGGGGACCCCAAACTAGGTAGGTGTCAGGGGCATGCATACTAAGCTGATTATAAGATATTCATATGGGTGGTGGTGTTGACGGCGCATTCCAACGGAGTCATGTGCGTGCATGGGTCCGGATTGCTTGGGAAATTAAGATGCTGTGACAGCAGTAGATATGGTTGTGCCTATTGGAAAAAGGGGTTGCCACTTTAGGAAGTTATACATCCTACTGTGGGGCCAACACAGGGTATCTACGGGATAGGAAGCTGATCAATTGGGGTAGTAATTAGGGTACATCTAGTTCTGCTTGTTTAGGAGCCCGTTATTATCTTTTGGCGTAACACCCATTATATCTGTCGGGCTACCTGTTATTATTGTTGGGGGTAAAACCTGTCACTAGAAGTACATCTAAGTCTACTATCTATTTCTATTGGGATCATTTTGTTTTGTCATACTAGTACTAGTGCAGAGAAAAGTACTTAAGAAGCATAACCTATTATGTTCTGTTTATCCTGCTCATTCTGTTATACCTGCCTTATGATACTGTTATCTCTCTCATCCAATTTATATGCTTGTCATGATGCTTTTACTTATTTATATGCTGAAAGTAACTGACTCGCCAGACTTTATGTCTGACCTGTTTTGATTCCTTTTCTCTCTCTTCCTTTCCCCCTAGGTTCTCAGGGTGGGAATACTCAGGCTTGATTAGGATTCTCTCTTTTGTTCTGCTTGGAGCTGCTTAGATGTATCGCTTTAATTATCTTTCTATCTTGCTATGGTTATTTTTAGGGACTATGCTTTTATATTGCTGTACTCTGATGATTTTAGTACAAGGCAGATATTTTACTTTGATGTAATGGGTTTTCTATATTTCAGACTTATGTTGTAACTAAATTTTGGACCACGATGTTTTCTGTTTGGAAAATAAAGTTTTAAATTCTGTTGTTATTTTAATATCTATCTTGTGATGTTTTTGTTTACCTATAACGCTTCACGACACTTAATGCATTATGTTAAAGAGTGACATTAACGGACATGGGCTGTCACATGTTTCGGCACTTCCAGGTGAGACTCTCTGGGGAGACATCGGTGAAGAAGGTGCTGACTACCATTACCCGCGCCACTCTCCGGAAGATGGGCATTCAGCTGTCCGGTGCTCCTGTCTCCGCACCACTCGCTCCAACTCAGCAGCCTCAGCAGCCCCAGCAGCCTGGTCAGGAGAGTCCAAAGCTCATCGCCCTTCGTAACATTCAGGATGAGGTCCGAGTGGTTCGCAAGGAGCAGCGCCGACAGGCGCATGAGATAGGTTGCATCTCCGCCATAACCACTCCTAGCGCAGGCGTGATAATGGATCAGGCTCTCGCGGAGGTCGACCGACCTACAGTGGGTAGTCGTAGTCGTTGTTAGTGTATGCCTTGTGCATATTGTATCTTGTATCGTGTGTTTCCCTTTCCAGCATTTTCTTTATCTTTGATGTTGTTGTTGTGTTGTAACTACTAGTAATGAAAATCACATGACTTTGGTTAATGAGATTTCTATGTTTAAAATTGTTTTATCGTTCATGCATATTTTTTGAATGAAATCTCGTTCATAAACTAGCACCTGTCCTAGAGCTAGAAGAATAGAATTCTGTGTTGGATAAAATTTAGTAAAGAACATGTTCCACGTCACAGGTATTTAAACAAATAAATAACTGCTCCTTGTTAAAACTAAAATTTATTTTTTTCATGTGGTTTCAATTTTTGCATTTTTGCGTTACTAACTTACTTTTTCACCAACATGTGACTTGAATCGTTTAAGTTTCCACAAAATATATGTGACGGCCCTCCCCGGACCAGCTGACATTTCTCCAAAATGCGCTGTGCCGATGCCTGACCAGCACGGGACGATCGTCAAAAGAAAAGAAGCAAGATGAAGAATTATCAAAGAACCTGTAGTATATTTCACAGTGCATGGAATAAAATATAATAATAGCATAACTTAACATAAAACAGGCAAGACAGTACACAAGCTGAAAACTAAACCATCATAGCAGCGGAATCTAAAGTACAGCTTATGATCCAATACCATTATTACAACTTCAAAATACTGTATCTAAAGCAAAATAGAAAAGGTACACTACTAATGCCCAAAGTAGTGATCAGCTACAGCGTAGGGAGAATATCTATATATATATCATACGTGGAAGCCTTCTGCTCGTCTCCGGTACATCTACTCGTGTAACCACCTAACCTGTCTCTAGTATACTCGTGTGAGAACCTAGAGTAATAAGAAGAAATATAAAACTCCGGGTCATACAACAGTCTGGTATGAGTGGTAACAAGTATACATATCTAAGATGAACAAATAACAGGTATAAGAAATCATACCTGAACCTTGACCTGCAACCAAAGGGTTAGCACAACAGGATGTACAGTACTCTAAGGTAACACTAACATAAAGTGTAAAGATAATATGGGAGCGTGCATGAAATGGAGATAGCAAACATCAAACATAGCAATGATCTTCACATCTCTCACTCAGTGCGTAAAGCATACGATATCCACCACTTTGATCACCTAATTCTTTGCTACGATCACTTTGCCCTTGAGTGTCACAATGACCCCATTGCACTGATCCATAGCTACTAATCCTTCTCTCAGTGGTGAATCAAATTATGGATATCGATAACCCCTTTGCACATGTCCCACAGCAAAATCCAATCATGAAGTTAACTCATTGATTCCCATCTGGATCACGAGTTATAACTTCCTATTTGGACTATCTTTGCATCTCGGGTTTTGTTCATCATCCCAGTTCGATTCATAACTCCAAGTATCCATCCATTTCAGCTCATATCCTTCGTTATGTCTCAATTCGATACTCAAGTCCTCAGCTCGGCTCGTAGTTCATGGATGCTCTGGTTCGTGACTCATGGTCGGCTCGTGGACCACATTCGGGTTGTGGGACCACTTCATGATCCCTCTTGGTCGTGGTCTTCTGGTTCGGTCTGTGAAGGCGGCTCGTGAATGGCACTTCCCTGACGGCTTGTGATGCTTCGTCCAGGTCATCGGCTCGTGGTACTTCATGGTCCTCCGGTACGTGAAAGTGGAGCATAGCGGCTCGTGGTCCTCAAAGTGGAGTGGCTCATGGGTGAGCACGAGTGGGATCAGATCGCTAGGTGCATCACGAGTGGGGGTCAGCTCGCATGGGTAGGGTCACGGTCGGGGTCCTGTACAATTTCCTACAACTTTCCAACAAGTAATTTTAAGCCATATGACAGTGTTTTCGACCATTATAACTTTACTAATCAATCATAAAACATTCCAAATAGTAATAGCAACATATAGGATCAATCAACAAGGTCAAAACATTAAGCATATAGATTATTTTAGATCAAACATGTCCAAAACCATGATTTTCCCCTTAACCATGTTTAACTATATCTAACAATAGGATTAGCAAACTTAATCCAAATTAAGCCAATTTTTAACCAGAGCCATGAAATAATATTTCATAATTTCTACATATTTTTTCATATTTTTCTGAGTTATAATTTCGCTAATTATCACTAATCACCCCTAATCCGTAATTAGTGAAGAAACATGCTAATCACTCACCTTCGCCACAAATAATTTATAGATCTGAAGTCTCCACTGATTTGGGTCGAATTCCTATGCAACACAACAGCTCCAAGTCTGATTTGATGCTATTTTGACTTGATTTGATGTTGATTAGCTTAATCCTTGACTAGAAAGTGATGAGAGGTGGTTTAGAAGGTGGAAACCATTATTAGGGTTGAAGAGAAAGTTAGTGGCAGCTGAAAAATGACAAAGGAGGGTTTCTCTAGCCCCTATCAGCCCTTATATAACCTTAATCCTGAAATACCTAATGGGCCTAGCTACTAATTACCATATTAAACCCGTTTAAGCAGTTTTTCACCTTCCAAACCTTATTTCAGCCATATCTCTCAAACAGTAAGTCCGTTTGATTAATGTGACCAGTGTACGGAAAGGTAAACCATCATCCGAATCTAATGGAAGTGGTTTCAGGTCAAAACTCTTTACCAATCAAAAGTTATAGGTGAAAACAGATTCACTAGGGGCAAAACGATCATTTAAAAATCGGTAAAAATCATGCACATGGGAAATGACCCCAATAGTCGTTTCCCAAAGTTACACGACCATACGACTTCATTCAAAAATGAAATAAATATTCTACGATCCCCCGATACGTAGAATGCGGGTCGTTACATTCTCCTCCTCTTAAGAAATTTCTCCCCCGAAATTCCTTAACCAAAACATACAAAGGTTCCCACATGCCTATCAATCATTTTCAACAATCAAACCTACATAACAACACAACAAGCCTATCCTAGCATGCGGTTTACTAACAAAGGGAATTCTATATCGATATTAAAACCTTACCAGGTAAAGAGTTCTGGATATGACCTCCTTATGTTCTCCTCTGTTTCCCAAGTACACTCATGCTCATTATCACCCCCTGGACCTTGACTAGTTTGACCTCTTCCTTCGAAGTTGTTTCCTATCGTGTTCGACAATACGAATTGTCCTGCAGTTCCCAACTGCCTCGGATTCTACCTCGATACCATCTAACTGATCCAGTGAAATAGTCACATTAGGGTTGTGCACAAACTTCCTTAACTAGGAAACATGAAATACGTTGCGAACTCTCGCCATCTTGTCAGGCAATCCAACTTCTTATGCCAAATCCCTAACTCACTCGATAACATAGAATGGACCTACAAACTTTGGTACGAACTTACCTCCCCTACCAAAACGAATCACATTCTTCAACAGAGAGATCTTGATAAATACTAAGTCATTAACGCAGAATTCGAAATCTATTAGTCTTTTATCAGCATAACTCTTCTGCCTATCTTGGGCAGCCTTTATTCGTTGTTGAATAATCTTGATCTTATCTGAAGTCTCTCGTACTATTTCTGATCCAAGCAGAAAATATTCTCACTGGTTTCCAATTAACATGATGGTGAGTTGTACGGTCTTCCGTACAATGCTTCAAATGGAGTCATACCATTACTGGACTGATAACTATTATGATATACGAACTCAACTAGATGCAAATGGTCATCCCCTGACCCTCCAAAATCCAACATACAAGCTCTCTAGAGATCCTCTAAAACACGAGTCACCCTCTCAATCCATTAACATTGGGTACAACCAGTCTTAGTGAGCGATAAAACAGCTAACTAACATCATCAATAAAGTATACGAGAATATGCTGATCAACCATCAATCTACCAATCGCATTACTAGAGAAGAACTCCAAGCCCAACTCCCCACATTCGACAGTGACAACCTTTATAAAAAACATTTCAACCTTACATTAGGACAAAACCAGAATGACCCATTCAATCCTAGCAATCAAAAGCAATCAAACAACATCACTCATAACATCCAGTTTATACATCTCATGTGAACCATCCTAATCGAATTCAACATCCCTCATGTACAAGCCCCAGAGGCCTAAACCAATATCAGACAAACACCTAAGAAACGTCTCCTTCGACATTGGACAATCCACGTGAGATGGTTCAACAAAGAAACCAATCACTCATAACTGACTTTGGCCATCACTGTGAATCCTGCTTTGAAACCATCGTTAATCGTATAACTGGCTATGTCACCATACCATCCGTCAAGGGCTAATGATAGCCCCAGTTTAAACCGGGCTATTGCACGTCCAACGTACATTTGCCTCCCAGAGACAACTAGGCCCATCTAATATGTCCAGGGTATTTGACTAGTCCAACTTGCCTTTTAGGTGCCCCTACTATACCCTTGCCTTGACCCCATTAGAAATTACGACAACGATAATCCCTTCATCATTCTTGTCGGCATCGCCGGCGACTATCCATAAACTCAGACCTACTCTTGAGTATCCATTACCCACCAATTCAAGTATAATATGAGTCGTCTTCCTACTCGTTGCATCTCCAAGATCAACGAACAACCATTATTTGCGAGTTCAAATCCAACTTGAATCGTCCTAACCTTCGTTGCATCTCCACGACCAATGAACCCCTCTTATCACTTCGAGATTTCCCCACTGAATTCCCTCCAAAGTTATTACCATTCTTGAGTCAAAGAGAACATCAACGTAAGGTCCTAAACAAGCCATAGCATTCATCAAATAAGTCCTATGTATCACCTGCTAAAATCATGAATACGTCGATACCTATATGACTGGTTCAACCAATCTCAAGGGCTAATGGAAGCCTCGCCTCCAAACGGACTACCGCATGTCCAACGTACGTTCATCCTCCAAGGATAACTAGATCACGTCCAACGGATCCAAGGTAAACGGGTGTGACACCCCACATCCGTTAATGTCACTCACTAAGGGAATGCATTAAGTTTCGTGAAGCGTTATAGGTAAACAAAACAGAAACATTACAAGACAGATATAAAATAGCAGCGAAATTAAAATTTTTATTAATCATAAAGCATGGTTACACCATATGTCTCAAAATACATAAACTCAGTACATCATTAAAACTTCTGTCTTGTACTTTAAATATCAGAGTACAATAACAAAGAAATCATAATCCCCAAATCATAAGCCATAGTAGCATAGATAGAAGCTTGAGCAATACAACTAGAAGCTCCAAGCAAGACGATAGCAGAATCCTGACTAAGCCTGAGAATTCTCTCTCTTGATAACCTTGGGGGGGAGGGGGACAGTAGAAAGAAGGAGAAACAAAAAGGGTCAGACATAAAGTCTGGCAGTCTAGTTACTTTCAGCCAGTAAACAAATAAAAGTAACATGGTAGGCATATAAAGTGGATAAGAGAGATCACTACATAAATGGCAGGTGTGACAAGGTAGACATGATTAGGTGTATGTGCCTCACTAATGATTACTCTGCACTATTACTAGTAAAACTAAAATGAGATGATCCATTCCACTCTAAGTTGGTAGACCTAGGGTATACGTCCGGGTGTACCCTAACCACTACCCTAATCGATCGGCTCCTTACCCCGTAGATATCCGGTGCTGGCCCCACAGTAGGAGGTATCACTTCCTAAAGTGGCAACCCAAGATGTATACAACCATACCTACTGGTGTCACAGTCGTCTTAGCCCCCTCTGCCCGGCCCATGCACGCACATGTCCCCGGTTGTTTTGCGCCACCCACACCTTCCGTCTCATTTGGATCTCATACAATCAATCAGTAAGCGTGCCCCTTTTCTGCCTAGTACAGATTTCTTTACTTGATACCAAATCCGGGTTACTGATTGAAATGGGTCCCACACAATATGATACAAGCTCTCACCCTTGTCTTGTATCCCCACTAGGTTTTCCACTGATTATGTATATACCCTTAGGTGTCTTTAATTACATAGCCCTATACCGTTATGCTTACCCTAAAGGAGTGTCTTTAATTACATAACTCCAATCTTTCTACCGGTTATGCTCACCTATAAGTGTCTTTAATACATAAACCCCAATCTTCCAACCGGTTGTGCTTACCTATAGGTGTCTTTAATACATAACCTTATAATTTCTACAAGTTATGTTAACCCTAAAAGGTGTCTTTTAATTACATAACTTTATTATTTCCACTGATTATGTATACCACTAGGTGTCTTTAATTACATAACCTTATCGAGTTAAGTTTGTGGGCCTATATATACTAATATTACCCACCTACCCAAGATTTCCTTGACCCTCCGACTGATCCAAGCATGTTTCTTTAATGGTTAAGTTGTGGGCCTATATATACTAATATTACCCACCTACCCAAGATTTACTTAACCTCCCACTGATCCAAGCATATTTGTTTAATGGTTAAGTTTGTGGGCCTATATATTAATATTACTCACCTGCCCAAGATTTACTTAACCTCCCACTGATCCAATCAATTTTACTTAACCCTAACTTTAGTTTTATTACATACAATCCCTATGGGTTGGATTTGGTTAAGTAGTCCAATTCATTACCATGTCCATATATGGCTTATAATGGGCCAGACCTCCCACAATAGGCCTACAACGTGTGGATGCTGGATATGGAGGTCAGGTCCGGGCAGTCTTATTCCACAATTGGGCCTAACCTCGTGTCTTAGCCCGATTCGTATTTGCGTACTTAGACCTCCCACATTAGGTTCAACATTAGTGGCTGCTGGATATGTTGGTTGGGTCCGGGCAGACTTCCACCACTAATGCAACCTAACCTCGTATCATAAGTACAATTATAATTCCTAATTGTAATTACCAAACATTCCATTTTTAATTAATTTACCAATTAATTAATCCTTTCCTTTTATAGGTGTCAATACCAGTTTTACCCAATAATTTGAATTACATGTCCAAAAATGTTCATATTCAAATTATGCCATTTTTAACCCTTTTTCCCTCGTTCCTTAACTAGCGCCCTCACAAAATTGGCAAATGCCTAGGCTAGACAATAGCTTAGTCATAAACGATAATAGGAAAATAGTGGGAATGTAACAAAAGTGATCATCTTGGCATAAACATAAACTTAGAATGATAATGTGAACATACATACTGGCATGGACATGTAATTATCATCATAACAAAATGAACATAAAACTAGTGAACATAACATGATGTCTCAATAAGCATAGTAATATCTAAATCAACAGTTTAGATGTCCAATTTATTTAGATCTAACATGATAACACATGGTGATAGATTAGATCACAAGATTCAGATCTGGAGTTTAAAATAGATCTAACATTATAACACAAGGTGATAAATTAGATCACATAAAATAGATCTAACATGATAACACAAGGTGATAATCTAGATCTAACTAATAGTTTCAATGTCCACATAAATTAGATCTACTAGTTTAGAAACAGATCTTCACAAATCCACATCATAGCATCCCGTAGAAGTTACAATTTAGATAAAGATTTAGATCCAATCCTAACCAATTCAAGGTGGCCTATGTTCATGATTTACATAAATGATTAGATCTATCCAATGACATAACTATTCAAATTAACAGATTTATATTAACCACAATATAGTTACAAACCAAGATCCACAATAATAACATAGTAGAATAATCACAATTGAATTGGATCTAAAGAAATAGATCTATCGTGACATAGCAGAATAATCACAATTGAATTGGGTCTAAAGAAATAGATATATCATGACATGGTATCAGATATGATAATAGCATAGATTCATGGTTTACACATATCCAAATCACAGTCTTTCATAATTTACTTTTATTTATCTAAACCTAAAAGCAACTAGAACTCACATCGTTAGGTTTAGGGAATAGAGAGAATGGATCTTGAATTTCTGGATTTGATTTGAAGAGTATGCTGTTGTAGAAAATGGTTCCGTCTCAGTTCCACTCCGGCAGCATATGGCTCCCATAGTTTTCAATGAATAAATAGGAGAATCGAGCATATATTTATAGCTGTAGAACCCTCTGAAACCGACTGCCACCTCATCCCTAGGGGTGTCGACACCCCTGTGGGTGGGTCAACCCCTAGGTCGACACCCCTTCAGGGGGTTGACCCCTAGGTTGACACCCCACTAGGTGGTCGACCCCCTAGAGCAGGAATTTTTCCGCTTAGATGAATATTTCAAATTTGAATTGTATTGGATAGAATTCTGACTTAGCTCTGACTCATATCTGACTCATGCATATGTATATAATTTTTCTGTGCGTATACAAACTTAAAACCCTCATAACTTCTTCATGCGGTGTCCGTTTTACGTAAACCAAGTGTCTATCTTGACCAAAATTTCGAGACAGACGCAATGGTGCAGTTTGTTTCATCTAATTCTGAATATTAATTATCTAATTTTTCCTCTTTTAGTGTCGGTACAAATTCGGGGTGTTACATTCTCCCCTACTCAAAGGATTTCGTACCGAAATCTTTAAGTTGAGAAGAATGCATATCCTACCATCCAACATCCATCTACTCATCTACCAATCACTGGTATCCATTGTCCTTAAAGATTACTAATGCTTATATGAATATATGCGAAGGTGTGTATATGTCCCAACACTAACGCGAAGATCAGGCAGTCTACTGATTCAGTTGACCTCCTTAATGCAATGTATGTGAAACACCCCACCCTCCATTAAGGTCACTCACAAAGGGAATGCCTTAACTTTGGTGGAGGTTTGTAAGTAAAATTCACAGATAAAACAAAAGATAGATATAAACACATATATATATATAAGCAGTGGGAAACAAATAGACTTTTTATTTCATAAATACGTGATTATACAAAAAATTCCCATAACTATCACATAATAACTTCCAAAACATTACATCATCATTTATGTCTTGGTTATTAAATAAAGAAGCATAAAACTTAATTAAAACTGCATAAATCCCCATAGAGTGTGTCCAACAGCCATAGCCAAGGAAAGAGGGTCCAAACCGTACATCTACTATCTTGAAGCTTGCAAACAGTCTGACTAAGTTGGGTTGTTTCCTCCCTGTGGACCTGGGGTGGGGGGGGGGGAACGGAAGAAAAGAAGACGAAAGAAAATAGGGTCAGACATATAGCCTGGTAAGTCTAGTGACTCTTCAATATGAGAATAAGAAAAAGGGCATGATAAGTATAAACTGGAAATAAGAAAGTATCATAAACTAAGATAAAGCAGTTTGAATCGAATATACTATCGCACCCCATACTATATCTCTACACGTACTTGTATTGTCATAACTGGCACCCCATGCAGGAGGTAAAGTGATCCCCTTTTTCTAAAGATCGGCTCCTACTCGCATAATCGTATGTGTCTTACGGCCCCCAAAGTTTGTAGATACCTATGCTGGTCCCACCATGGGGTGTATCAAGTCCCATGGTGGCAGCCCAACACAAAACTAGAAATGCATAGGTTATACTACTGGTGCCCCCAGTGCCCTGTTTGTCTGCTCCGAAGTGTGTGCACGCCCGCACTCCGTTAGAACCCACACTATTGCACCCACCGCCGTCGCTTTGACCGCTTACAATCATCCCAGTAATCGTGCCCCACCCTGCCTAATTTCAGGGTACCATGATACCTAATTGGGTTACTGCTGAAATGGGTCCCCGTTACTAGGGTTTTCTAGTCAAACATGTTAAGTGGTTAAGTGTCTGTATTTACCTAACCCCACCCATCAATTTAATTAACATGTTGAATTGGTTAAGTGTTTTAGTTAACTTAACCCTACCATCCTGACAGTCTGTCCTTAGCTTTTTAAAGCACCGACCACTCACATTAGACAGGTATTGTTACGGTTACTGGATGTGCCGGTCGGTTCTGGGCAGATTTACACCGTAACTCAGTCTAACCTCGGGTCCTTATTGGGCTTCATGCTTAACCACCCACATTGGATAGGTATTGTTGTGACTACTGGATAGCCGAGCGGGTCCGGGCAGGTTTACATCACAACTCAATCCAACCTCGTGTTAAGCATACTCGTATTTTCTAACTTTATATATTTGTCTTTATTACTTGTTATACGTAAATTTGTCAACAATTAAATGTTATGGCCCACTTTCCAAGTTTAACATTTTTGGTATAAGAATTTATACCGTTTAAATTCCACCAATTTTGGCATGTGACAAACATACCAATTTCATATATTTTTATGTCAAGTTACCAATTTTCCCAACGTTACCCCATCTAAATATTAGGCTAACAATCTTAGCCTAATTTTCGTTCGCATGGTTTTTAACATATAATATTAGGCTAAAAACTTAGCCTAATTTAGCACACACAAATTTGGCATAAGAGAATTCATAAACATAAACATGACATAGGTGTAAACTTGGCATTTTTGGCATAGTCAATATGAACATCATAGGTGTGAACTTGCAAAATAGTCAACATGAATATCATAGGTGTGAACTTGCAACACAGGCTAAATCAACTTATATACATGTGAACTTGCATTGAAATAGGGGTCTAACCAAATAGGTGTCACATAAATTAGCATATGATTTAGATAACATAAGCCTAAACTTGTTTAGATCTAGGCATAACATCGAACATCACTAGCAAATGACAAGAATATAACATGTCCTCAGAGTATGTATAATTTCATCGTATGTGTGAACTAGATCCAAATCATGTTTACAACTATAACATGAAACTTGTATTAAAATGGATCTTGGCATGGATCCAATTATGAACTTGCAACTTTTGTATAGACATATAAGCATGTATATAAACTTAATCATTTAGGCATAAAGGTTTTAGCATATATATACATGAAATCTTAATCACATACAACCTATATAATCGCATAAACATATAGGCGTAGATTACATCATGAACTATACAACTTGCATGTGATTCTAAATGTACAATAGGATCAATATCAACTCAACTATACCACAAACATCACAATACCACAATCATTTCAATACATAGATATGAATTAACATCGTTGTTACATAATTACACAATTCCATTTCCATTTTACATCGAATCAAATCCTAACTTTTATTCACATCGGAAAAATCACTATACTTACAACGAACGACGGTCTTCTTTTCTGATTTCTGAGTTCTGAATTTGAATTGCTTTCCTTTGGGTAGACTAACGTTGATTTGATTATTGTTTTAACTTTAATTTGGCTCATCTCTAAGCTTTTCTACAAGTGGAGGCTACTCTTGGCTTCCTTCCAGCAGCATGACGGCTCTATCTCCAATTTATTTGTGTGAATTTAGGTTTAGACTCAAGTTGTATTTATAGAATTTAAATTAATTAGAGCCGTCGATGAAGCTAGAGTGAATCCAGACCATCCATCTCAAGAGCATCCAATCAAAAAGCAACATGTAAGCCCTAGTGACACAGCCAAGCCCCAAAAATCGACCAGAAACCCGACCAGGCCAGCCAGGGCCAAACCAGGTCGACTGGGCAGGTCGACCTCTAGGTCGACCTGGTCACCCAGGTCGACCCCCAGGTTGACCTGGTCATCCAGGTCGACCCCCAGGTCGACCTGGTGCCTAGGCGGGAATTTTCCCGCCCAGCCCAGTTTGGGTCTGATTTTCGAAATTTGAACTTCGTTTTGAACCGTTTGAATTTTAATTTGAATTCTGAAACTTCCGGAGGTCATAACTCCTTCATACGGAGTCCGATTCACGCAAACTCGGACTCTATCTCAGGCAGAATTCCGAGACGAGCGCAATGGCGTAACCCGTTTCCCTTAATTCTTTCGTTAGGAATTAATTATACTTAAATTTATTAATTTACAGTTAATAGAAAATTCGGGGTGTTACATTCTCCCCTCCTTAAAGGATTTCGTCCCCAAAATCTTCAAGTCTAGGAGAATGTAAGTCCTAACATCCAATCGTCCATCTACTCAACCATCAAACACATGCATCCATTGTCCTTAAAAGACTTCTAATGCTTCATGATCATATGCACAGTGTGTGTACATGTCCTTATCTAATGCAAAATCAGGCGGTCTACTGATTCAGTTGACCTCCTTAATGCAATCATGTAAGTTCCATGAATCCATTATGTATGCAAAAATAAAAATCCTATTCATAATTCTACATGAGTGCGCAACCATTCATATAAATGCGACATCCATATGACAACATATCAAATTTCAACCACATACAAATATGAATACATATATGCATATGCAATATGAAGTGACTGAGCCGATCTAAAACCTAGGTTGTGTGTGTATATGCATCCACGAACAACCACTAGCAATCACTTGCAACCACTTGCAGCCATCTACCATAACATGTTTCAAATACATGTTTACATCCAAAGGGTTTCTACCTAAGGATAAAGGATAATATCGAGGAGATATACCTAAAAAGATAGATACAAGAACAACTCAAGGAAAAAGAGAAATCAAAGATGTACCCTCAAAAAGAAAAGGGTAGGCAGCGCGTATTCTGTCATCAGTTTCCCAAGTCGCGTCTTCCTCGGCATCGCTCCACTGAACTTTGACGAGCTTGACTTCACGGTTGCGTAGCCTTTTCACTTCAGTTCCTACCATTCGAGTTGGAACTCTCTTTACAGTTTCTTCGTGTTCTACTTCGGCTTCTTCTAGAATGCTTGGCTCCACCACTTCCGCAGATTCATGTAGACATCTCCGGAGATGAGAAACGTGAAAGACGTTGTGAATTCCAGCCAACCTTTCAGGTAGCTCTACTCTATAATCCATTTTCCCAATCTTCTCGATGTTAGGGAACGGTCCTACAAATCTTGGTGCTAGTTTTCCTGTGGATCCAAAGCGAACGACGTTCCTTAAAGGAGATACCTTAAGGAAAACCCTGTCCCCAACCTCAAACTCAAGGTCGGTCCTTCTTTTGTTGGCGTAGGATTTCTGTCTGTCTTGGGCTGTCTTCATTCTCCTTCATATCAAGTCCACTTTCTCTGAAGTCTCTCGAATCATGTCCAGCCCAAGTATAAGTTTGTCGGTAGACTCCCACCAACAAGTTGGTGATCGGCACGGTCTTCCATACAAAGCTTCGAAGGGCGCCATACCGATGGTGGCTTGGTAGCTGTTGTTGTAGGAGAATTCCACTAGAGGAAGATGATCCTCCCAAGTTCCTCCGAAGTCAAGAACGCATAGTCTCAGAAGATCTTCTAATACTCTATTCACCCTTTCTGTCTGACCATCAGTTTGGGGGTGATAGGCCATGCTCAAGCATAACTGTGTGCCTACAGCTTCTTGCAGACTCCACCAAAATTCACTCGTAAAGATGGGATCTCTGTCACTCACTATGTTGGAAGGTATTCCATAAAGTCGAACTATTTCCTTGAGATAAAGAGAAGCTAGAGACGAGGCGGTCCTTCTACTCTTGATCGGTATAAAGTGGGTGCTTTTAGTGAGCCTGTCCACTATTACCCAAATGCTAGTATTGCCCCTTCTTGACCTAGGCAATCCATCAATGATGTCCATTGAAATGCTATCCCACTTCCATTGCGGGGCTTCTAGAGGATGAAGCAGTCCTCTAGGCTTCTTCTGTTCCGCCTTGACCTGTTGGCATATCATGCACTTAGAAACGAAATCTGCCACGTCTTTCTTCATGCCGTCCCAAAAGAAAACTCTCTTTACGTCCTTGTACATCTTGTCCCCGTCTGAGTGTATTGTCATCTTGGAATGATGTGCTTCCTCGAGAACCTTCTTTACCAAATCCCTTACTTGTGGGACGCACAGTCTTCCATCTCGCCTCAGCCAACCCTTATCATCGATGGAGTACCTATTGAGGTGACTAGAAGTTTCACCCCTAATTAGCTTATCAATCACATCCACAAGCTGAGGGTCTTCCCGTTGTGCGGCCCCCCTATTGAGTCTAAAAGAGTAGGTCGTACTTCTAGGGATGCCAATAAACCAGGTATAAAATCAGAGGAGGCCTAAAGTCAAAACTGGCTATATACTCCAAGCTTTGCCTTTCCACAAAGAGAGGGCTTAGGGTCAGCTTCTTTCAGCTCAACGCGTCTACGTGCTACTACGTTGCCTTTGCTAGGAGTATAGGAAATTTCAAAATCATACGAGGCAAGGAATTCCATCCATCTTTGCTGCCTTAAGTTAAGATCTTTCTACGAGAACAGATATTTCAACGATTTATGGTCAGTATATAATTCGAATTTCTCACCTAGGAGATAATAGCGCCAAGACTTAAGGCAAAGACGATGGCGGCCAACTCAAGATCGTGGGTTGGGTAGTTCTTTTCATGAACTTTCAATTGTCTTCCACCATAAGCTACTACCCTCCCTTCCTGCATTAGAACAACGCCTAGCCCCGTACCACAAGCATCCGTATATACTGTAAACATCTTGCTTCCATCAGGCAAAGTCAAAACCGGGGCAGTTGTAAGAGCCCTTTTCATGCGTTGGAAAGCAATATCACAGTCCAAATCCCAAGCGAATGCTAGATTCTTCTTTGTTAGCCTTGTGAGTGGAGCTGAGATTTTCGCGAAATCCCTAATGAACTTTCGGTAAAAACCTGCTAGCCCGAGAAAGCTTCGGACTTCGGTTGCATTTCTTGGTGTCTTCCAATCTTGCACTGCCACCACTTTCGCGGGGTCTACAGCTAACCCCTCTTTGGACACTATATGTCCAAGAAATCTAACATCTTCTCTCCAAAAGTGGCATTTGGAGAATTTGGCTTTTAGCTGATGTGCACAGAGAGTATTCATGATTTCTTTCAGATGCCGAGCATGTTCTTCCTCATTCTTTGAGAAGATCAAAATATCGTCTACGAAAACCACCATGAATTTATTGAGGAATTCTCTGAACACCCTGCTCATTAGGTCTACAAAATAAGCGGGTGCGTTTGTTAAGCCGAGAGGCATGACAAGCCACTCGTAGAAACCATCTGGGGTTCTGAACGCCGTTTTATCAATGCTATCTTCATCTACCCTTAGCTGATGGAACCCGGTAGCCAGATCAAGTTGGGAGAAGACCGACGCACCTACAAGCTGATCAAACAAATCATCTATTCTGGGAAGCGGATGTCTATTCTTTTTAGTCAGCTTGTTTAGCTCCCTATAGTCCACACAAAGACGTAGTGAACCATCTGCTTTGGTGGCGAACACCACTGGAGCACCCCATTCCGAGATACTCCTCCTTATGAAACCCTTCTCGAGAAGCTCCTTAACTTGCTTACTGAGCTCCTTTCTCTCCTTTGGAGCCATGTGTCTAACAGGCAGAGCTACGGGCTTTGCATTATCAACAAGATATATGCGGAAGTCTATTTCCCGCTTCGGAGGTAAGCCCTTTACCTCTTCAAAAACATCCGGATATTCCCAGACCACTCTAACCGACTGCAAATTCTCAACAGAAGCGCCAAGCGACTCTAGATAACTAAGCATAACAACATTCAAGGGGTTACAAGAAATTTCTAGAGTGTTACTGAGCCGAGTCAAGAGCCTAATCACTCTTTTCTCACAATCAAGAATGGCACCGTTACTGGATAACCAGTCCATGCCTAAGATCAATCCATATCCTGAGAAGCCCAAAACAAAGGCACTACATCTAAATTCAACACTTAGAATAGAGATTTTCAAATCCAAGCAAACCATCGACAAATAAGCCGAGCCCCCAATTGGATTTGAAACAACCAAGGGATCTTCTACCATACTAGTGTCTAGGTGCAGAGATTCTACTAAAGCAGATGAAATAAAGGAGTGTGATGCACCAGAATAAAAGAGAGTGCGAACTAGATAATCATACAGATAAACTAAGCTTTCTACAGAAATATTTCTACCTCGTTCCTGTGGAGGTGCTACCAGCGCGTGAACCTGTCCTCCTGAGGTGGATCCAGTCCTCTGTCCCTGCCCCCGCTTCTTTGGGCAGTCCTTAGCCAAGTGTCCAGTCTCGCCGCAACTGAAACAACCACCATTCATCTTCGCTTTCTTCTTTCTGCAGTCTTTCGCTATATGTCCCACAATGCCACATAAATTGCGCTTTCTCTTTTCACAGGATTTGTTGTTCTTCCCGCCTTTCTTGAAGTCTGTTTTCTTAGCCTGTAAACCCTCTTTCTTTTCTTGAGGCACTTCCGCCTTTGTCTCATTCTTGCCTTTATCTTCCTCGTGTAGCAGCGCCATGTCCACCAAGCTTTCATAGGTCTCCCCCATGGGTATATGGGTCATTGCAAGGCTATGTAGAGGCTCATTCAGACCTTTGACGAAGCGAAGGGCCTTCTTGTGTTGGGTGTTTACTAAATCCAGCCCAAATCTGGCCAGCTGATTAAACTGATTTACATACTCCTTGATTGTCATACTTCCTTGTTTAAGGGTTAGGAACTTCTCCATTTGCAGGCTTCTTTTAGCTTGGGAGAGGAATTTCATCTCAAACCTCATCCTGAAATCTTCCCAAGTTTCCACTGGCCTCTTAGCATGGGTAACTTCCCACCAATAGGAAGCTTCATCTTCAAGCAACCACACTGCTAGTTGTATCTTTTGCCTGTCGTCAACTTCGAAGATGACGGACAAATCTTCGGTCTCCTTCAGCCAGTTCCTTGCTACCACAAAGGATTCAGTTCCATAAAAGTCCTTTCCACCCATAGCTTTGAAGTCTCTACATATCTTAGCGAAAGTATTTCCATGAGGAAGAAGAGGAGGTGGAGGAACTGCTGCCACTGTGGGAGGAGGAATGTCTGCTGGGCCCGCACCATTGGCCCTAGCCTCTAGGTACCTTCGGAACCAGCCGGGTATCGGTACTCCTTCCGGAAGGTTAAGATCTCCAGACATGACAGAACAAAAAGGAAAGTATTCAAGACAAAGGATAGAGGGATAGTGCATATGGCTTTGGGGAAATTATGCCTTTAAAAAACAAGACTTTTTCTTGAAAAAGAATGCTTCTTTAAACTTCTTTTTTGAAAATGGTTTCAAAAACTTTTATCTAATCTGGTAAATCTATGCTCTGATACCAAGTGAAACACCCCACCCTCCATTAAGGTCACTCACAAAGGGAATGCCTTAACTTCGGTGGAGGTTTTATAAGTAAAAGTCACAGATAAAACACAGGACAAATATAAACACACACACACACACACACACACACACACATATATATATATATAAGCAGCGGGAAACAAACAGACTTTTTATTTCTTAAATATGTGTTTATACAAAACATTTCCATAACTGTCACATAATAACTTACAAAACATTACATCATCATTTCTGTCTTGGTTATTAAATAAAGAAGCATAAAATTTAATTAAAACTGCATAAATCCCCATAGAGTGTGTCCAACGACCATAGCCAAGGAAAGAGGGTCCAAACCGTGCATCTACTATCTTGAAGCTTGCAAAGAGTCTGACTAAGCTGGGTTGTTTCCTCCCTGTGGACCTGGGGGGGACGGAAGAAAAGAAGACGAAAGAAAATAGGGTCAGACATAAAGCCTAGTAAGTCTAGTGACTCTTCAGTATGAGAATAAGAAAAAGGGCATGATAAGTATAAACTGGAAATAGGAAAGTATCGTAAACTAAGATAAAGCAGTTTGAATCGAATATACTATCGCACCCCATACTATATCTCTGCACCTACTTGTATTGTCTTAACTGGCACCCCATGCAGGAGGTAAAGTGACCCCCTTTTTCTAAAGATCGGCTCCTACTCGCATAATCGTCTGTGTCTTACGGCCCCCAAAGATTGTAGATACCTATGTTGGTCCCACCATGGGGTGTATCAAGTCCCATGGTGGCAGCCCAACACAAAACTAGAAATGCATAGGTTATACTACTGGTGCCCCCAGTGCCCTGTTTGTCTTCTCCGAAGTGTGTGCACGCCCGCACTCCGTTAGAACCCACACTGTTGCACCCACCGCCGTCGCTTTGACCGCTTACAATCAACCCAGTAATCGTGCCCCACCCTGCCTAGTTTCAGGGTACCATGATACCTAATTGGGTTACTGCTGAAATGGATCCTAGTTACTAGGGTTTTCTAGTCAAACATGTTAAGTGGTTAAGTGTCTGTATTTACCTAACCCCACCCATCAATTTAATTAACATGTTCAATTGGTTAAGTGTTTTAGTTAACTTAACCCTACCATCCTGACAGTCTGTCCTTAGCTTTTTAAAGCACCGACCACTCACATTAGACATGTATTGTTACGGTTACTAGATGTGCCGGTCGGTTCCGGGCAGATTTACACCGTAACTCAGTCTAACTTCGGGTCCTTATTGGGCTTCATGCTAAACCACCCACATTGGATAGGTATTGTTGTGACTACTGGACAGTCGGGCGGGTCCGGGAAGGTTTACATCACAACTCAATCCAACCTCGTGTTAAGCATACTCGTATTTTCTAAATTTACATATTTGTCTTTATTACTTGTTATATGTAAATTTGTCAACAATTAAATGTTATGGCCCACTTTCCAAGTTTAACATTTTTGGTATAAAAATTTATACCGTTTAAATGCCACCAATTTTGGCATGTGACAAACATGCCAATTTCATATATTTTTATGTCAAGTTACCAATTTTTCCAACGTTACCCCGTCTAAATATTAGGCTAACAATCTTAGCCTAATTTTCGTTCGCATGGTTTTTAACATATAATATTATGCTAAAAACTTAGCCTGATTTAGCGCACACAAAATTGGCATAAGAGAATTCATAAACATAAACATGACAAAGGTGTAAACATAGCATTTTTGGCATAGTCAATATGAACATCATAGGTGTGAACTTGCAAAATAGTCAACATGAATATCATAGGTGTGAACTTGCAACATAGGCTAAATCAACTTATATACATGTGAACTTGCATTGAAATAGGCGTCTAACCAAATAGGTGTCACATAAATTAGCATATGATTTAGATAACATAAGCCTAAACTTGTTTAGATCTAGGCATAACATCGAACATCACTAACATATGACAAGAATATAACATGTCCTCAGAGTATGTATAATTTCATCGCATGTGTGAACTAGATCCAAATCATGTTTACAACTATAACATGAAACTTGTATTAAAATGGATCTTGGCATGGATCCAATTATGAATTTGCAACTTTTGTATAGACATATAAGCATGTATATAAACTTAATCATTTAGGCATAGAGGTTTTAGCATATATATACATGAAATCTTAATCACATACAACCTATATAATCACATAAACATATAGGTGTAGATTACATCATGAACTATACAACTTGCATGTGATTCTAAATGTACAATAGAATCAATATCAACTCAACTATACCACAAACATCACAATACCACAATCATTTCAATACATAGATATGAATTAACATCGTTTTTACATAATAACACAATTCCATTTTACATAAAATCAAATCCTAACTTTTATTCACATCGGAAAAATCACTATACTTACAATGAACGACGGTCTTATTTTCTGATTTCTGAGTTCTGAATTTGAATTGCTTTCCTTTGGGTAGACTAACGTTGATTTGATTATTGTTTTAACTTTAATTTGGCTCGTCTCTAAGCTTTTCTACAAGTGGAGGCTACTCTTGGCTTCCTTCCAGCAGCATGACGACTCTATCTCCAATTAATTTGTGTGAATTTAGGTTTAGACTCAAGTTGTATTTATATAATTTTAAATTAATAAGAGTCGTCGATGAAGCTAGAGTGAATCCAGACCATCCATCTCAAGAGCAGCTAATCAGAAAGCGACATGTAAGCCCTAGTGACACAACCAAGCCCCAAAAATCTACCAGAAACCCGACCAGGCCAGCCAGGGCCAAACCAGGTCGACCCCCAGGTCAACCCTTTGGTCGACCTGGTCACCCAGGTCGACCCCCAGGTCGACCTGGTGCCTGGGCGGGAATTTTTCCGCCTAGCCCAGTTTGGGTCTGATTTTCAAAATTTGAACTTCGTTTTGAACCATTTGAATTCTGAAACTTCCAAAGGTCATAACTCCTTCATACGGAGTCCGATTCACGCAAACTCGTACTCTATCTCAGGCAGAATTCCGAGACGAGCGCAATGGTGTAACCCGTTTCCCTTAATTCTTTCATTAAGAATTAATTATACTTAAATTTTTTAATTTACAGTTAACAAAAAATTTGGGGTGTTACAGTATGTTAGTGCCATGAATCCAATATGTATGAAAATAAACCTATTGTATCATATAAGTTCTATATGTTTGCTCATTCATTTGTCCAAATGCAACATCCATATGCTAATACATCCATTTCCATCCATAAAAGAAAAGAAAATGCACACACATCCATATGCAATATGAAAGTGATTGAGCCGATCTTAGTGCCTAATGTGTGGGTATATGCATCCACAGGCAGCCATTAGCAAACACTTGCATCCATCAAACATAACATGTTTCAAACACATGTTTACTTCCATAGGATTCCTTCTAAAGGTCGAAAATATGATGGATAAGATATATTCTATTGACAGAAACAAGAACCGATAAAACTTAGGAAAAGAAGTTAAGAACATACCCTCAAAAAGAAAAGGGTACGAAGCACGAATCTTATCTTCGGTCTCGCATGTCATATCTTCTGGATCATCTCCGCATTGAACCTTTAGCAATTTGATATCCTTATCGCGTAGCTTCTTAACTTCTGACCCAAGAATACAGGTAGGGACTCGTTTGACTATCGCCTCCCGTTCCACTTCGACTTCTTCCAACATACTTGGCTCAAAAACTTACACGGTGTCATGTAGGCACTTTCGTAAATTAGAGACGTGGAAAACGTCATGAACACCAGATAGATTTTCTAGGAGCTTTAATCGGTAGGCCATTTGGCCAATCCTCTCGGTTATGGGAAATGGTCCCACAAACCTTGGTGCCAACTTCCCTATTGATCAAAAGCGAACCACATCCCTTAAAGATGATACTTTGATAAAAAAAACAAGTCTCCCACTTCAAATTTGATGTCAGTCCTTCTCTTGTCTGCATAGGATTTCTGCCTATCTTGAGCCGTCTTCATCCGCCATCGAATAAGGTCAATCTTTTTGGACGTTTCCCTAACCATATCTTGTCCAAGTAATAATCTTTCTGTAGATTCCCCCAACAAGTTAGTGATCTACAGGGTCGTCCATACAATGCTTCGAAGGGTGCCATGCCGATGCTAGCTTGATAACTGTTATTATAGACAAACTCTACAAGGAAGATGCTCTTCCCAAGTCCCTCCTAAGTCTAGGATACATAGTCTTAAAAGATCTTCAAGAATTCTGTTCACCCTCTCTGTCTGCCCATCAGTCTGAGGATGATAAGTGGTGCTCAAACACAACTGTGTACCTAATGCTCCTTGCAAGCTCCTCCAAAATTCGCTGGTAAAGATGGGGTCACGATCGCTCATGATGCTGGAAGGTACTCCATGAAGACGAACTATCTAACGAACAAAAGTTGCTGCCAACGATGGTGCTGTCCTCTTACTCTTAACTCAAAATAAAATGAGTGCTCTTAGTAAGCCTGTCTACTACCACTCAAATCCTGGTGTTGCACCTCATTGATCTGGGTAAACCATCTATGAAATCCGTGGAGACGCTCTCCCACTTCCACTGCGAGACCTCTAAAGGATGAAGTAAACCACCGAGCTCCCTTTGCTCAGCTTTGACTTGATATCAAATCCAATATAGAGAAACAACGCCGCTACATCTTTCTTCATCTCATCCCAAAAGGAAACCCTTTCTCGAGTAGCTCCCTTACTTGCTTACTCAGCTCCCTCCTTTCCCTTGGAGCCATATGGCACACTGGTAATGCAAATGGCTTTGCATTGTCCACTAGATATATATATATATATATATGAAAATCGATCTCACGCCTCGGAGGTAAGCCCCGTACCTCATCAAAAACATCAGAATAATCTCGGACTACTGGAACAGATTGCAGATCATTGACAGATGCATCAAGAGACTCTAGGAAACTAAGCATAACCGACCCTTCTGGGTCATAAGTAATATCGAGGATCTTCCCATGACAAGTCAGAGGCCTAATGACCCTCCTCTAACAATCCAGAATGGCACCATATGGGGTAAGCCAGTCCATTCCTAGAATCAACCCATAGCCCATAAACCCAAGCACATATGCGTCGCATTCAAACTCGACGCCTAACACAGATATTCTCAAACCTCGACAAATCATAGATGAATGAGCCGAACCACCAATGGGGCTTGAGGCAACTACGGGATCCACTACCATACTAGTAATTAAGTGCAAAGATTCAACTACCGAACTAGATATAAAAAAATGCGAAGCGCTTGAATCAAAAAGGGTTCTTATAAGAAGATCGAAAAGAGAAATCAAACCTTCCATGGAAACTTTCCTACCTCTATCTGGTGCACTTGCCATGAGAGCATTCGCTTGCCCTCTAGACATTCCTATCCTTTGACCTTGCCCTTGCTTCCTTGGGCACTCCCTAAAATAGTGTCCAACCTATTCACAAACGAAGCAAGCATTCTTCCTTTTTCCTGCAGTCCTGGGCCAAGTGACCCTCTCGCCCGCAACTATGGCACTTCCTCTTACCCTTAGCCTTGTCATTCTTTCCACCCTTCTTCCATTGTTGTTGTTGTCCTTTCTTAGGCTATACCTATTAATTTTGTATTTCCTCAATCTTAACTTCTTCCTTTCAGATTTATTTAAATTTTATCTATGTTCCATTCCTGGGCCATCATTTTTCTTAACCTTAGGTTGTGCTTCTTAGCCCTAACTCCCTTGTTCTCCTTTTTACCATTCTTGTGTAACAAGCTAACAAGTCTCTCGAAAGTTGCCTCCATCGCATGGAAATCTTTACGAAGCTCGAGAAAATTAGGCGTAGGTGATACTACTGCAGCTAAAGAAGGGGGTTAGGCACTTCATTGCCTTTCGACATGTGCCGCAATTTAAACATGCCTACGACATTGTGCCAGAATGAGGACACCTTTCAGGAAGAATCGGTTCCCCAAACAAAAAGAAAAAGGAATCAAGCGGAGAATCGAGAGATATTTCCTATGGCTTTGGGAAATATGTTTTTTTTTCAAAATAGATTTTTCTTTTTGAAAATGCTTTCTTTTAAAATATTTTTGAAAATAACTTTCAAAAACTTTATCCAATCTGGTAACCTTTAGCTCTGATACCAAGTGTGACACCCCACGTCTATTAATGTCACTCATTAAGGGAATGCATTAAGTTTCGTGAAGCGTTATAGGTAAACAGAATATAAACATTACAAGACAAATATAAAATAGAAGCAGAATTAAAACTTTTATTAATCATAAAGCATGGTTACACCATATGTCTGAAAATATATAAACTCGGTACATCATTAAAACTTTTGTCTTGTACTTTAAATATCAAAGTACAATAACAAAGAAAGCATAATCCCCAAATCATAATCCATAGTAGCATAGATAAAAGCTTGAGCACTACATCTAGAATCTCCAAGCAAGACGATAGCAGAATCCTGACTAAGCCTGAGAATTCCCTCACTTGAGAACCTGGGGGGAGGGGGACAGAAGAAAGAAGGAGAAACAAAAAGGGTCAGACATAAAGTCTGGGAGTCTAGTTACTTTTAGCTAGTAAATAAATAAAAGTAACATGGTAGGCATATAAAGTGGATAAGAGAGATCACTACATAAATGGCAGGTGTGACAAGGTAGACAGGATTAGGTGTATGTGCCTCACTAATGATTACTCTGCACTATTGCTAGTATAACTAAAATGAGATGATCCCTTCCACACTAAGTTGGTAGACCTACGGTATACGTCCGGGTGTACTGTGACGATCCCAAAATCCGAGGGGCGGTATTAAGGATAATCATTGGAATATAACACATTAATCATCATATAGCAGAGTACAGATAATAGCAGAAACAATAAATAGAATAATTTTACATGGATATGACAGCGGAATCACAACATGTAATAACATCAGAATAGCATAGCGTAGGATATAACTTAGTAAATAAAAGGGAAGTGATCAGTCATCATCACCAGAGGCGGTACATATACATACAATAAGAAGTACGGAAAGTAAATCAGTCTGCATCGCCCGTGGCGGAATCATAATATAAGTACAGTAATGGCGGAAAATGTCAAAGTCGTCTCTGTGAAGTCAGCCTCGCAATGAGCCAAAATGCACTCTATGCAACAATGCAGAGCCAAAAACAACCTGTCACCTGTGAACTAGGCTGCCCGTGTGAAAATAAGGGCACCCGCGTTTGCAAAGTGAAACAAACAACGAGTCAGTCATGGGGACTGGTATGAGGAATCTATTTAACAGTTTAAACAACAGTAATAAGCAAATCATAGGACCACGCCACTTTCGCGGAACGGGTTTACTCCAGTGATTGCTAGTGCATTTAAGACAAAGTAAATTCTTTTAAAACAACGCAATGCTTTTTAAAAAGAATGAAGCCATTATAAGACTCAGGTCCCATCATACAATGCAACGCAAGCCGGAGGATAGAGTTTTACCTTATAATGGCCAAATATGCTTGATACGTATAAAGCAAAATCAATTGATATTATTACTAGTGCATATATGTTTCAAAAGCGAATAGCATCATAAATATCAATCATAGGCGACATGAGCGTCCCATGCCACTATGTCGCCATATATAAGTTACAATCGAATCCGTTATCTCGTACTGGAAATTGGATTTCCGTCATGAGTCGAGGCAAGGGGCAAGCTCCTCTCCGCTTCGAGACATTCTAGCAAATGCCTCAGGACTACACACTCTGGGTAACCCCTGGATGCTTCAGGGCCGGTCCTCTCTTACGTTTGAGGATTATTTATTCCTGAACACACGTTTCCCGGTCCTTACAGACCTATAATCGAGGCGCCTCGCATTCCAACAACCACAAAGGTGAAAAGTAGATATATATATGTCAGGGCTGGTAAGTCACTGACACCACCATAGCTAGAAAGAATCGTCGTGCTCTCCCTGCAGTCTGTATCCCGTTTTTAACTCATACCGGGGTGTGAGGCTCGCGAATCCACGCTATACACAAAGCCAGACCACGTAGACCGTGCTTTGATCATCATCCACAAGACTTTGCTTTGCAACAGAAGCCTTGATCACAACATTTTGGCATGCCACATAGGCAGTCCACTCCATACGATTGATTTCCATCAATATATAACCTCTGAGCTCGTACGTCTCAGAGAAGGGCGTTAAGCAAAAGAATAAATTTTCCACCGCCAAACAGATATATATTTAACAGAGATCAATCAGTATAGAACAAAATCCAATGTCAGACACACAGTCCATTTACAAGTCCGTTCTGGGTCTGAACGAAACCGGAGGCGTCAATTCCTCGTATATCCGTACAATCAACACATACGTTCAGACGGCTACTACTTCCGTCCCTTTCCGGTAGCTACTCCGGTCAGGAACCTCAGCAGCGCCCATCCAACCGATACGAAGATCGTCGGTCTTGAATCGTCTCTGCATTTTCCAATTCGAATCGCTCGATAAATTATTTGAAATGAGGGTTAGCTCGGCCTTTTCAAATAATTCACGTCATTAGAATTTAAATCGATTCTTTTTATGGTTATATTATTCGACATCCATCTTTCAGTTCTTTAGTGTTATTTTTGTCAAGCACATACAACCATCGAATATCAAACAATTCAAGCCCAATCGGTCTATTTGCAATCTATGTTGCTTATAATATTTTATAACGATTTTTCGCCATTCTTATTTATTTAAAAATGGCCATATTTAATTAAACGACGTTTCAGGTCGTGCCGTGGCACTGGCTCTGTTTTTTCCCTAATTTGTTTTACACATATCGGAAAATCTAACCGTTGGATTTCTACAAAGTCTATATCAGTGGGAAGATATTCCCAAAGCGAACCTAACGGTTCCAGTTTCGTGAAAATCCGACGGTCGGATCTCCCACACTAGTCGTTTGAAGTTACGGTTTCAAAATTCGAACTACAGCATCGTTATTCGATTTAATTTAATTATATTTATATTTATATATAAATATAAACGATTCTAGCGCTGTTTTTCCTCAGATTTGAATTAAACATTCCGGACAATCCAACCGTTGGATTTTTACAAGGTTGGTGTCGTTGGGAAGATATTTCCAAGGCGAACCCAGCGGTTGCGGTTTCGGGAAAATCCGATGGTCGGATTTCTCATACTAATCGTTTCAAATTACGATTCCGAAACACGAACTGCACGGCTTCGATTCCCTTTAATTATATATATATATATATATATAGTTCATTCTATAATTCCAACTATAGCTCATTCTATATTTTCAACTTCGTTTTTACTTCAAATATTTTACTAACGCCTTAATATTTTGAAAAATTTCGCCATAACCTCCTTTGTACGGGGAGGGGTTTGGAAATTTATTGGGCTGTGTTAGGTACCCAATAAATCCTAAAAAGCATCCACATATTTATAGTGATATATTCTGGTGTTTACGGGGGAGCATGTATAGATAATCACTCCAGAGAATAAATTCTCGTCACCACGTTTCCGTGTGGAAATAAATGGTCCATGTGCCGTATCTAATAACTAGAGAGACGTGATTATTGTCAACTCCAGACCCGTGTGGGGTTTTTATTAATCTGGCAATTTATCGTTATATTTTATATAGTCCATATCAGTCATCAGTTCAACCTGTAGTATATAGTCATCGCCATACAAGCCTCTTGCTCGTATGGTAAATCTTCCACCTCGTCACACAAGCTCCAATTGCTTATGTGGGATATGATGAAGTATGCCTATCGTCAAGAAGTATGCCATGTAGTGTAGTTCAAAATTAATTGTTACTATCCTATGGCGATGTTTATTATTTCACACAGAATAACCAGCACTCCGCATCCAATGGCATTCACAGGAGTTGATATATAAATAAAATTGCGCAGCCAACTCATCAAGGTTTACCTATTTGTCGGGCACGCAAATAATTTCTTTACTCTACAGCTAATCCATTTTTTTCCTGTTCAACACAAGTATATATATGCAGAACAAAGCTAATAATAATATTCCTAGCAAACTATTATTTATTCCAACACGTGTGTATTTTTATCAATGCGTATACATGATAAAAGAAATATTTTTATCATCAAAAATATTTATTCAACACGTGAATGTTTTTAACACTTCATATTCACAATAAAAATGTATTTTTTTATTGTCGATTCATTTTATTTTAACATACGATAACATTCAACACATGAATTTCAAATCGATGAACGAATTGTAACTCAACACATGAATATTCTATATAGTTCGCATGTATATAAAAATGTGATTTTTATCGCTAAAGCTATTGGTTTAAATTCAAATAATATTCAACACATGAATTTCAAATCGATGAACGAATTGCAACTCAACACATGAATATTCTATATAGTTCGCATGTATATAAAAATGTGATTTTTATCGCTAAAGCTATTTGTTTAAATTCAAATAATATTCAACACATGAATTTTAACTCAACGAATGAATTGCAACTCAACACATGAATATTCGCTATGGTTTGTATATATATATATATATAAATGTGATTTTTATCGCTAAAGCTATTTGTTTAAATTCAAATAATATTCAACACATGAATTTCAACTCAACGAATGAATTGCAACTCAACACATGAATATTCGCTATGGTTTGAATATATATATATATAATGTGATTTTTATCGCTAAAGCTATTGGTTTAAATTCAAATAATATTCAACACATGAATTTCAAATTGACGAACGAATTGCAACTCAACACATGAATATTTCAGAAAATTTCGGCAGCATAACGGCATGGTAGTTAAAACCGGGACCGTCCCTAGTACGGCTCCTCGCTCTACCTTAAAACCTCGCGTTTTTTGACAATAGTGATCATGCATCTAGTTCGCACGCCGGCGGCATGTTTTATTTTCAATTCCACAATCCTATTCTAATTTGTTTCAACCACAAGAGGGTATTTTTCAACCACAAAGGTATTTTTCAACCATCATATCAACCACAAACAATTATTTCCAACCATTCGTCATACCATATAATATCACGTCAATCACAAGCAATAAATATCGTCCATGGTCTGTGGACGAGGGGAGTGTATATATATATATATTATATTATAATTCACTTGCATTTCATCACAATTCAAAGCATATATGTTTCATTCAACGCTTGTATAATTTATACATCGCTAATATAACTTATACAACACATGTACATGAGGTATACAATGCGTATATAATTTACACTTCGCTTATATAATTTATACAACACGATTTCATTCACAAAATTAGTTTAGATTCCTCACATTGGTTATTGCAGTGCTAAAAATCGTAGGAAGATCAGAAAAATCCGCGGCTTCTTCTAGATGGTAGAGAGCCTCCTTGCGGTCACGGTGTCTCCTGTTTCATCGAATTTCGTTAAAGAACGAAAAAGATATTATTTTTCAAAGTTTTGCAACGCTTTATAGTGTTATTTTCAATTCTAAATAATAAAGGTCGTACCTTTATTTTTGCTTCGAAACTAGGTTTGGGATTTTTGCAAAATCCGTGAAGTATGGGGATGATCGGCGGTGCTGACGTGGAAGGAGGCGGCGAGGGCTTCACGTCGCTGGTGGTTTGAGGGGGTGCGATGGAGAATCGGGGCGGCGGCGGCGCTGGGAAGTCGACAACTTCCTCGACGTCGTTCAGGCGATTCCGGCGAAGGTAGGAGGCGGCGTTTGGTCGGATGTGGAGAGGAGGCGAAGGGATGTCGACTGGTGGTGGTGGCGCGGCCTAGCGTCGCCTGTGGCGGTCGGAAAAGGGAGGAGAAGCGCAGAGCAACGAGGATCGTCGGTTTCGTCTCTGGCGGCTAGGGTTTTGAGATTTTTTTTTATAATGGAAAAATCCTATTGGTCGAAGCTTTATAGGAAAATTTAAATAGTGTTTTCACAAACGGACTCGTAATCAAACCCAACGACTGTCACCCCTAGCTAAATACCCCCATTCCGGACACAATGGGATATGTTTCGTTGGCCAATTCGACCGTTACAGTCAGTTATTTTTCAAATTAAAATATAAAACATTCAATATTTAATTTTAACATACATTTCAATTTGCCAGGGCCACAAACTGAATCGAAAAATTCCAGAAAAAATAAATCTAGCTTTTTTTGACGATACGGTCCTAACAAAACCAGTTTCGTCGAATTCTGAGCTCGTTTGAAAAACAGCCATTTTTAGGTCGACCCATTTTAACAGAATTTGACCAATCTCATTTTCTTTTGCCCCGCTCACATACTAGCTTCAGAAATTATGAAATTTGAAACTTAGCAATAATTTGACATCTCGGACCCAACAAAAGTGGTTTCGTCGAATTCCGAGGTCATATGCAAAATATCTATTTTCAAGGGCTATATATGCTATATAGCGACCTTTCTAAAAATTCATTTGGCCATAACTTTTGATTCCCGCTATGAAACTTCGATTTTTCAGATTCGTTAGAAAGGTATTCATAAACAGATTTAAATATTTTCAGTTTCGCTAAAATCCGTTATATTTTCCACCCGGTACAGTTAGACAAAGTTTGTATTGAAAATTTCAAACTGCAATACTATACCCAATTCCTTATTTTATTGAAATATGCTATTTCAATTATTCAAATTCTTTGGTAATAACCAAATTTAAAAATTTTAAATTGGTTCACATTTTCCGGGTTATTACAATCTCCCCCACTTAAAACTTTTCGTCCTCGAAAAGGAACTAACAGCAAAGTAGGAAACAAAATGTAAATGCAAAGTATTGTAAAGGCACCTTGCACTGGAGTTAGTCAGAGATGTCCACTCTGCATTTGGGGTAGGCTTGTTTAATGCTTTCCTCAGTCTCCCAAGTATAGTCTCTAGGATCACTACTCCACTGCACTTTGACTAAATGAATATTTTTACTCCTTAGCTCTCTAGTTTCTTTGCCAACTATCTTTAGTGGCTCTCTTCTTAGCGCTAATTCTGGAGTTATGTCATTATCCTGTTGCGCTGCTTCTTCTACAACAAGATCTGGATCATGAACATGTTTTCTGAGTTGAGACACGTGGAACACATCATGTACACCAGACAACCAATCAGGTAATGAGACCCTATATGCAAGAGTTCCAATCCGTTCAAGTATAGGAAAGGGACCAACAAATCTCGGTGCCAACTTCCCAGTCTTGGCAAATCTGATTACTCCTCGCATTGGAGAAACTCTTAAATAAACATAATCGCCAACGACAAACGATAAATCCCTTCTTCTCGCGTCAGCATAACTTTTCTGTCGGCTCTGTGCGGTTTTCAATCGCTTCTTAATGAAATCGACTTTATCCGATGCTTCTCGAATCATATCGGGCCCTAACACCAGTCTGTTGCCAGGTTCTACCCAACATGCGGGAGATCTGCACAGTCTACCGTATAATGCTTCAAATGGGGACATTCCCAGACTTGCTTGATAGCTATTGTTGTAAGAGAATTCGGCTAAATGTAAGTGATCTTCCCATGAGCCTCCAAAATCAATAACGCAAGCTCGCAGTAAATCTTCTAGAATTCTATTCACCCGCTCAGTTTGGCCGTCTGTCTGAGGGTGGTAAGCGGTTCTTAAATTCAATTTGGATCCCAATTCTGTCTGGAATGCTTCCCAGAATTTGCTAGTAAACAGGGGATCTCTATCACTGACTATATTGAGCGGTACTCCATGTAGTTTAACTATTTCTTTGAAGTAAATCTGTGCTAAACTTTGAGCTGTTCTATTGGATCGGACAAGTATGAAATGGGCAGTCTTCGTGAAGCGATCTACGATTACCCATATATTGTCGTTTCCTTTCTTAGTTCGAGGCAAGCCATCAATGAAGTCCATCGAGATTTGCTCCCACTTCCATCCTGGAATTGCTAAGGGTTGTAATAATCCAGCCAATTTCTGCTGATCGCTCTTAACTAGCTGGCAAGTGGAGCATCTACTAACATATATTGAAAAATCTCTTTTCATCGCCTTCCACTAGAATGTGCGCTTGATATCGTTATACATTTTGCTCACACCGGGATGGATACTTAATTTGGACTTGTGGCACTCATCAAGTATTTCTCTTTTGAGCTCAGGAATTCCAGGCACACAAATTCGCCCTCGTAATCTTAGGACCCCTTGGCTATCAAGGCTAAAATCTAAGGGTTTTCCTTCCTGGATCCGCTGGCTAATCCTTTTAATGAATTCATCGTCTTTCTGTAGAATAGTAATCTTATCTTCTAAGGAAGAAGTAATGATAAAACTGGCGATGATTTCATTCTTTCTACTGAGCGCATCTGCAACAACATTGGCTTTCCCCGGAGTGTATAGAATTTCAAAATCATATGCTGCAAGGAATTCTAACCAACGCTGTTGTCTCAAATTTAGATCTTTCTGAGTGAATAGATATTTCAAGGATTGATGATCGGTAAATAGTTCGAACTTCTCGCCCAATAAATAATGCCTCCAGATTCTTAAAGCAAACACGATAGCTAATAGCTCAAGATCATGAGTTGCATAGTTCCTTTCGTATGGCTTCAGCTGACGGCTGGCATAAGCGACCACTTGGCCTTTTTGCATTAGTACTGCGCCTAGCCCTCTAATAGAAGCATCTGTCCATACAGTCAAGTCTTGGTTGCCTTCTATAATTGTCAATACTGGAGCAGTTGTCAATTTCAGTTTCGGCTCCTGGAAAGCTTCTTCACATTCGGGAGTCCATTTGAATTTCTCATGCTTCTTGGTAAGCTTTGTCAATACACCAGATATCTTGGAAAAATCCTGAACGAATTTCCGATAGTAACTAGCCAATCCAAGGAAACTTCGAACTTCTGTGGGGGTAGTACGTTGTTTCCATTTCTGAATTGCTGTAATTTTGCTTGGATCTACAGCAATCCCTTCTTTTGATACGACATGGCCAAGGAACTTTACTTCATCCTGCCAGAAGACACATTTAGAAAATTTAGCTTTCAAGACATTTCTCCTTAGAATTTTCAACACTTGTTCTAAATGTTTTGCATGTTCGTCTTCCGACTTGGAGTAGATTAAAATGTCATCGATGAATACTAGAACAAATTTATTCAATACACCACGGAACACTCTGTTCATAAGATCGACGAAGTATGCCGGAGCGTTACACAAGCCGAACGGCATTACTAACCATTCGTAGAATAAATCAGGACCCCTGAAGGCTGTCAAAGGAACACAATCTTCGGCTATACGTAATTGGTGGAAACCTGTAGCTAGGTCCATTCTGGAGAATATTGTTGCTCCATTTAATTGATCTAACAGATCATCTATACGGGGCAAGTGATATTTGTTCTTCAGTGTCTGCTTGTTGAGATCTCGGTAATCAACACAAAGTCTTAGAGTACCGTCTGATTTCGGGACAAATACTACTGTTGCTCCCCAAGCTGAAAAGCTCGGTCTAATCAGACCTTTCCAAAGCAATTCTTGAGTTTGACTACCTAACTCTTCTTTTTCTTTCGGGGCCATTCTTCTAATTGGATGTACTACTGGTCGGGCATTCGGAATTAGATCTATTCTAAATTCAATTTCTCTTTGCAGCGGTAAGTTTTCTACTTCTTCAAACACATCCGCGTAGTTTTTAACGACCGGTATCTTTTCTAATGAAGGGAGAGTAACTTCTAAAGAAGACCAAAATTCTGTTCTATTAATTTCTGAGCCATGACATGGTATATATATAGGTCCAAGCTTCGTTTCGACTTTGACTATCCTTTCGGCACATCTAACTTCGGCCTTATATTTTGTCAACCAATCAAGTCCCAGAATAATGTCGAATTCGGAAAGGTCCATGACAATCACTTTAAAAGAGAACTTGTAGCAAGAATAAGAGATAGGCACTCTGCAGTATAAACTGAGACTAACAGAACCTCCTATCGGGTTTTGAACTTTAATTGGTTCTTTAAGTTTTCCTTGTTTCAATTTTAACTTGTGAACAATGTTACCAGAAATGAAGCTACGTGATGCACCAGTATCAAAAAGTACAGAAACAGGAATATTTTTAATGGTAAGGGTACCTCCCAAGATGTCGGGTTTACCTGATCCATCCGTGATAGCTGGCGGGGTCTCCCCGTCGTACACATGAGCCACTTGTGCATTCTGCTTCAGAGGACAATTCCTGCTATAGTGCCCCTTCTTATGGCAGTTGTAGCATTCAGCTGAGTCTGGATTTGCCTTTGGCTTCCTCGGGGCTTTGCATACATTAGAAAAATGACCTGACTTCCCGCAGTTGTAGCAATTTCCTTTGGGGATCTTTCCAGGTTTCTGAGTAGCGGCCGCTGTAATGCTAGACTCTGGCTGATCTGCTGAAGCCTTGCGCTTATTTCCAGCTTGGCTTTTGGCGCGGTCTTGGCTAGCGTGCCTTTCATCCATATCTTCATAATTGCAAGCCATTTCTACCAATTCTGAGAAGGAGAGTTTGATGTTGCTCATAGCTCTTACATGGTACATGCGCTTTAGCCCAAATATGAATCTCTTGTTCTTTGCTTTGTTGGTCATAATAAGCTCTGGAGCATAGCGCGACAACTGGGTGAATTTATTGAGGTAATCCTGGATAGAGAGGTCTCCTTGCTGGAGATTAGCAAACTGCTCTCGCATTCTCTCTAAATCCTGCTCAGGTACAAACTTCTCGTTGAACATGGTTTTGAATTGCTCCCAGGTCCTGACAGTACCTGCTGCATCCTCTGAGGTGATGGCATCCCACCACAGCTCTGCTTCCTCCTGTAAGAGCCAAATACCTAGTCGTGCTTTGTTGTTGGTTCCCAAACCCATGCCTTCAAAGATTTTCTCATAGGTCTTCAACCAAGCAATAGCCTCTGTCACTGTACCAGTACCAGAAAAGGGTTTTCCTCCAAGGTTCCTATATCTCTTCGCTACTCTGTCTAGCTCGAAGTCCTCGGGTGCTGGTGGCTGAACAATAGGGCCTCCCTCAACTACGGGGATATTCCCCCGTCCTCCTGCTGCTCCTGCTCGGCCTCCACGGCCTCCTCTAGCTGCTGCTGCTCGTGTAGCCATTAGAAAGAGTACTGTATAAGCAAGAAAAGAGTCAAGCTCACAGATTTGATAATTTTCATATAGGATAAAGCAGGGGAACATAAGGAAAGATGATGATGTACTGATCAATTTGTTTTGCTAATCTGCTTAGCTCATTCTAGGACATTGCTAATCCTATCTCTAATGAGCTACTCGCCTTAGAACACTACTGATTCTATTATGACAAGGTGTTTAATGTGTTAGATCCCGAAACTAAGGTTAACCAAAGCTCCGATACCAACTGTGACGATCCCAAAATCCGAGGGGCGGTATTAAGGATAATCATTGGAATATAACACATTAATCATCATAGAATAGTACAGATAATAGCAGAAACAATAAATAGAATAATTTTACATGGATATGACAGCGGAATCACAACATGTAATAACATCAGAATAGCATAGCGTAGGATATAACTTAGTAAATAAAAGGGAAGTGATCAGTCATCATCGCCAGATGCGGTACATAAACATACAATAAGAAGTACGGAAAGTAAATCAGTCTGCATCGCCCGTGGCGGAATCATAATATAAGTACAGTAATGGCGGAAAATGTCAAAGTCATCTCTGTGAAGTCAGCCTCGCCATGAGCCAAAATGCACTCTATGCAACAGTGCAGAGCCAAAAACAACCTGTCACCTGTGAACTAGGCTGCCCGTGTGAAAATAAGGGCACCCGCGTCTGCAAAGTGAAACAAACAACGAGTCAGTCATGGGGACTGGTATGAGGAATCTATTTAACAGTTTAAACAACAGTAATAAGAAAATCATAGGACCACGCCACTTTCGCGGAACGGGTTTACTCCAGTGATTGCTAGTGCATTTAAGACAAAGTAAATTCTTTTAAAACAACGCAATGCTTTTTAAAAAGAATGAAGCCATTATAAGACTCAGGTCCCATCATACAATGCAACGCAAGCCGGAGGATAGAGTTTTACCTTATAATGGCCAAATATGCTTGATACGTATAAAGCAAAATCAATTGATATTATTACTAGTGCATATATGTTTCAAAAGCGAATAGCATCATAAATATCAATCATAGGCGACATGAGCGTCCCATGCCACTATGTCGCCATATATAAGTTACAATCGAATCCGTTATCTCGTACTGGAAATTGGATTTCCGTCATGAGTCGAGGCAAGGGGCAAGCTCCTCTCCGCTTCGAGACATTCTAGCAAATGCCTCAGGACTACACACTCTGGGTAACCCCTGGATGCTTCAGGGCCAGTCCTCTCTTACGTTTGAGGATTATTTATTCCTGAACACACGTTTCCCGGTCCTTACAGACCTATAATCGAGGCGCCTCGCATTCCAACAACCACAAAGGTGAAAAGTAGATATATATATGTCAGGGCTGGTAAGTCACTGACACCACCATAGCTAGAAAGAATCGTCGTGCTCTCCCTGCAGTCTGTATCCCGTTTTTAACTCATACCGGGGTGTGAGGCTCGCGAATCCACGCTATACACAAAGCCAGACCACGTAGACCGTGCTTTGATCATCATCCACAAGACTTTGCTTTGCAACAGAAGCCTTGATCACAACATTTTGGCATGCCACATAGGCAGTCCACTCCATACGATTGATTTCCATCAATATATAACCTCTGAGCTCGTACGTCTCAGAGAAGGGCGTTAAGCAAAAGAATAAATTTTCCGCCGCCAAACAGATATATATTTAACAGAGATCAATCAGTATAGAACAAAATCCAATGTCAGACACACAGTCCATTTACAAGTCCGTTCTGGGTCTGAACGAAACCGGAGGCGTCAATTCCTCGTATATCCGTACAATCAACACATACGTTCAGACGGCTACTACTTCCGTCCCTTTCCGGTAGCTACTCCGGTCAGGAACCTCAGCAGCGCCCATCCAACCGATACGAAGATCGTCGGTCTTGAATCGTCTCTGCATTTTCCAATTCGAATCGCTCGATAAATTATTTGAAATGAGGGTTAGCTCGGCCTTTTCAAATAATTCACGTCATTAGAATTTAAATCGATTCTTTCTATGGTTATATTATTCGACATCCATCTTTCAGTTCTTTAGTGTTATTTTTGTCAAGCACATACAACCATCGAATATCAAACAATTCAAGCCCAATCGATCTATTTGCAATCTATGTTGCTTATAATATTTTATAACGAATTTTCGCCATTTTTATTTATTTAAAAATGTCCATATTTAATTAAACGACGTTTCAGGTCGTGCCATGGCACTGGCGCTGTTTTTCCCCTAATTTGTTTTACACATATCGGAAAATCTAACCGTTGGATTTCTACAAAGTCTATATCAGTGGGAAGATATTCCCAAAGTGAACCTAACGGTTCCAGTTTCGTGAATATCCGACGGTCGGATCTCCCACACTAGTCGTTTGAAGTTACGGTTTCAAAATTCGAACTGCAGCGTCGTTATTCGATTTAATTTTATTATATTTATATATAAATATAAACGATTCTGGCGCTGTTTTTCCTCAAATTTGAATTAAACATTCCGGACAATCCAACCGTTGGATTTTTACAAGGTTGGTGTCGTTGGGAAGATATTTCCAAGGCGAACCCAGCGGTTGCGGTTTCGGGAAAATCCGATGGTCGGATTTCTCATACTAATCGTTTCAAATTACGATTCCGAAACACGAACTGCACGGCTTTGATTCCCTTTAATTATATTTATATATATATATATAAATATAGTTCATTCTATAATTCCAACTATAGCCCATTCTATATTTTCAACTTCGTTTTCACTTCAAATATTTTAATAACGCCTTAATGTTTCGAAAAATTTCGCCATAACCTCCTTTGTACGGGGAGGGGTTTGGAAATTTATTGGGCCGTGTTAGGTACCCAATAAATCCTAAAAAGCATCCACATTTTATAGTGATATATTCTGGTGTTTACGGGGGAGCATGTATAGATAATCACTCCAGAGAATAAATTCTCGTCACCCCGTTTCCGTGTGGAAATAAATGGTCCATGTGCCGTATCTAATAACTAGAGAGACGTGATTATTGTCAACTCCAGACCCGTGTGGGGTTTTTATTAATCTGGCAATTTATCATTATATTTTATATAGTCCATATCAGTCATCAGTTCAACCTGTAGTATATAGTCATCGCCATACAAGCCTCTTGCTCGTATGGTAAATCTTCCACCTCGTCATACAAGCTCCAATTGCTTATGTGGGATATGATGAAGTATGCCTATCGTCAAGAAGTATGCCATGTAGTGTAGTTCAAAATTAATTGTTACTATCCTATGGCGATGTTTATTATTTCACACAGAATAACCAGCACTCCGCATCCAATGGCATTCACAGGAGTTGATATATAAATAAAATTGCGCAGCCAACTCATCAAGGTTTACCTATTTGTCGGGCACGCAAATAATTTCTTTACTCTACAGCTAATCCATTTTTTTTCCTGTTCAACACAAGTATATATATGCAGAACAAAGCTACTAATAATATTCCTAGCAAACTATTATTTATTCCAACACGTGTGTATTTTTATCAAAGCGTATACATGATAAAAGAAATATTTTTATCATCAAAAATATTTATTCAACACGTGAATGTTTTTAACACTTCATATTCACAATAAAAATGTAGTTTTTTTTATTGTCGATTCATTTTATTTTAACATACGATAACATTCAACACATGAATTTCAAATCGACGAACGAATTGCAACTCAACACATGAATATTCTATATAGTTCGAATGTATATAAAAATGTGATTTTTATCGCTAAAGCTATTGGTTTAAATTCAAATAATATTCAACACATGAATTTCAAATCGACGAACGAATTGCAACTCAACACATGAATATTCTATATAGTTCGCATGTATATAAAAATGTGATTTTTATTGCTAAAGCTATTTGTTTAAATTCAAATAATATTCAACACATGAATTTCATCTCAACGAATGAATTGCAACTCAACACATGAATATTCGCTATGGTTTGTATATATATAAAAATGTGATTTTTATCGCTAAAGCTATTTGTTTAAATTCAAATAATATTCAACACATGAATTTCAACTCAACGAATGAATTGCAACTCAACACATGAATATTCGCTATGGTTTGTATATATATAAAAATGTGATTTTTATCGCTAAAGCTATTGGTTTAAATTCAAATAATATTCAACACATGAATTTCAAATCGACGAACGAATTGCAACTCAACACATGAATATTTCAGAAAATTTCGGCAGCATAACGGCAGGGTAGTTAAAACCGGGACCGTCCCTAGTACGACTCCTCGCTCTACCTTAAAACCTCGCAGTTTTTGACAATGGGGATCATGCATCTAGTTCGCACGCAGGCGGCATGTTTTATTTTCAATTCCACAATCCTATTCTAATTTGTTTCAACCACAAGAGGGTATTTTTCAACCACAAAGATATTTTTCAACCATCATATCAACCACAAACAATTATTTCCAACCATTCGTCATACCATATAATATCACGTCAATCACAAGCAATAAATATCGTCCATGGTCTGTGGACGAGGGGAGTATATATATATATATATATATATATATATATATATATATATATATATATATATATTATAATTCACTTGCATTTCATCACAATTCAAAGCATATATGTTTCATTCAACGCTTGTATAATTTATACATCGCTAATATAACTAAAACAACACATGTACATGAGGTATACAATGCGTATATAATTTACACTTCGCTTATATAATTTATACAACGTGATTTCATTCACACAATTAGTTTAGATTCCTCACATTGGTTATTGCAGTGCTAAAAACCGTAGGAAGATCAGAAAAATCCGCGGCTTCTTCTAGATGGTAGAGAGCCTCCTTGCGGTCACGGTGTCTCCTGTTTCATCGAATTTCGTTAAAGAACGAAAAACATATTATTTTTCAAAGTTTTGCAACGCTTTGTAGTGTTATTTTCAATTCTGAATAATAAAGGTCGTACCTTTATTTTTTCTTCGAAACTAGGTTTGGGATTTTTGCAAAATCCGTGAAGTATGGGGATGATCGGCGGTGCTGACGTGGAAGGAGGCGGCGAGGGCTTCACGGATCTGGTGGTTTGAGGGGGTGCGATGGCGAATCGGGGCGGCGGCGGCGCTGGGAAGTCGACGACTTCCTCGACGTCGTTCAGGCGATTCCGGCGAAGGTAGGAGGCGGCGTTTGGTCGGATGTGGAGAGGAGGCGAAGGGCTGTCGACTGGTGGTGGTGGCGCAGCCTAGCGTCGCCTGTGGCGGTCGGAAAAGGGAGGAGAAGCGTGGAGCAACGAGGATCGTCGGTTTCGTCTCTGGCGGCTAGGGTTTTGAGATTTTTAATTTTTTTTTTAATAATGGAAAAATCCTATTGGTCGAAGCTTTATAGGAAAATTTAAATAGTGTTTTCACAAACGGACTCGAAATCAAACCCAATGACTATCGCCCCTAGCTAAATACCCCCATTCCGGATACAATGGGATATGTTTCGTTGGCCAATTCGACTGTTACAGTCAGTTATTTTTCAAATTAAAATATAAAACATTCGATATTTAATTTGAACGTACATTTCAATTTGCCAGTGCCACAAACTGAATCGAAAAATTCCAGAAAAATAAATCTAGCTTTGTTTTGACGATACGGTCCTAACAAAACCAGTTTCATCGAATTTTGAGCTCGTTTGAAAAACGACCATTTTTAGGTCGACCCATTTTAACAGAATTGAACCAATCTCATTTTCTTTTGCCTCGCTTACATACTAGCTTCAGAAATTATGAAATTTGAAACTTAGCAATAATTTGACATCCCGGATCCAACAAAAGTGGTTTCGTCGAATTCCGAGGTCGTATGCAAAATATCAATTTTCAAGGGCTATATATGCTATATAGCGACCTTTCTGAAAATTCATTTGGCCATAACTTTTGATTCCCGCTATGAAACTTTGATTTTTCAGATTCGTTAGAAAGGTATTCATAAACAGATTTAAATATTTTCAGTTTCGCTAAAATCCATTATATTTTCCACCCAGTACAGTCAGACAAAGTTTGTATTGAAAAATTCAAACTGCAATACTATACCCAATTCCTTATTTTATTGAAATATGCTATTTCAATTATTCAAATTCTTTGGTAATAACCAAATTTAAAAATTTTAAATTGGTTCACATTTTTCGGGTTATTACATGTACCCTAACCACTACCCTAATCGATCGGCTCCTTACCCCGTAGATATCTGGCGCTGGCCTCACAGTAGGAGGTATCACTTCCTAAAGTGGCAACCCAAGATATGCACAACTGTACCTACTAGTGTCACAGTCGTCTTAGCCGCCTCTGCTCGGCCCATGCACGCACATGTCCCCGGTTGGTTTGCGCGCCCACACTGTCCATCCCATTTGAATCTCTTACAGTCAATCAGTAAGCGTGCCCCTTCTTCGCCTAGTATGGAGTTATTTATTTGATACCAACTCCGAGTTACTGACTGAAATGGGTCCCACACAATATGATACAAGCTCTCCTTCTTGTCTTGTATCCCCACTAGGTTTTCCACTGACTATGTATACCCTTAGGTGTATTTAATTACATAGCCCTATACCAGTTATGCTTACCCTAAAGGGGTGTACATGTCTTTAATTACATAACTCCAATCTTTCTACCGGTTATGCGTACTATAAGTGTCTTTAATACATAACCCCCAATCTTCCAACTGGTTATGCTTACCTGTAGGTGTCTTTAATATATAACCCTATCATTTCTACAAGTTATTTTAACCCTAAAAGGTGTCTTTTAATTACATAAATATATTATTTCCACCGATTATGTATACCACTAGGTGTCTTTAATTACATAACCTTATCGGGTTAAGTTTGTGGGCCTATATATACTAATATTACCCACATACCCAAGATTTCCTTAACCCTTCCACTGATCCAAGCATGTTTCTTTAATGGCTAAGTTGTGGGCCTATATATACTAATATTACCCACCTACCCAAGATTTACTTAACCTCCCACTGATGCAAGCATGTTTGTTTAATGGTTAAGTTTGTGGGCCTATATATACTAATATTACCCACCATCCCAAGATTTACTTAACCTCCCACTGATCCAATCAATTTTACTTAACCCTAACTTCAGTTCTATATCATACAATCCCTATGGATTGGATTTGGTTAAGTAGTCCAATTCATTACCATGTCCATTTATGGTTTATAATGGGCTAGACCTCCCACATTAGGTGGATACTGGATATGCCGGTTGGGTCCGAGCGGTCTTATTCCACAGTTGGGCCTAACCTCGTGTCTTAGTCCAATTCGTATTTGTGTACTTAGATCTCCCACATTAGGTTCAGTATTAGTGGCTGCTGGATATGTCGGTCGGGTCTGGGCAGACTTCCACCACTAATGCAACCTAACCTCGTGTCATAAGTACAATTACAATTCCTAATTGTAATTACTAGACATTCCATTTTTAAATTATTTACCAATTAATTAATCCTTTCCTTTTATAGGTGTCAATACCTATTTTACCTAATAATTTGAATTACATGTCCAAAAATGTTCATATTCAAATTATGCCATTTTTTACCCTTTTTCCCCCGTTCCTTAACTAGCGCCCTCACAAAATTGAAAACATGCCTAGGCTAGACAATAGCCTAGTCATAAACGATAATAGGAAAATAATGGGAATGTAACAAAAGTGACCATCTTAGCATAAACATAAGCTTAGTATGACAATGTGAACGTACATACTGGCATGGACATGTAATTATCATCATAACAAGACGAACATAAAACTAGTGAACGTAACATGATGTCTCAATAAGCATAGTAATATCTAAATAAGCAGTTTAGATGTCCAATTTGTTTAGATCTAACATGATAACACATGGTGATAGATTAGATCACATGATTCAGATCTAGAGTTTAAAATAGATCTAACATGATAACATGAGGTGATAAATTATATCACATAAAATAGATCTAACATGATAACACAAGGTGATAATCTAGATCTGACTAATAGTTTCGATGTCCACATAAATTAGATCTACTAGTTTAGAAATAGATCTACACAAATCCACATCATAGCATGCCGTAGAAGTTACAATTTAGATAAAGATTTAGATCCAATCCTAACCAATTCAAGGTGGCATATGTTCATGATTTACATAAATGATTAGTTCTATCCAATGACATCATTATTCAAATTAACAGATTTATATTAACCACAATAAAGTTACAAACCAAGATCCACAATAATAACATAGTAGAATAATTACAATTGAATTGGATCTAAAGAAGTAGATATATCGTGACATAGCAGAATAATCACAATTTAATTGGATCCAAAGAAATAGTAATATCAAGACATAGTATCAGATATGATATTAGCATAGATTCATGGTTTACACATATCCAAATCACAGTCTTTCATAATTTACTTTTATTTATCTAAACCTAAAAGCAATAGAACTCACAGCGTTAGGTTTAGGGAATAGAGAGAATGGATCTTGAATTTCTGGATTTGATTTGCAGAGTATGCTGTTGTAGAAAATGGTTCCGTCTCAGTTCCACTCCGGCAGCATATGGCTCCCATAGTTTTCAATGAAGAAATAGGAGAATTGAGCACATATTTATAGTTGCAGAACCCTCTTAAACCGACTACCACCTCAGCCCTAGGGGTGTCGACACCCCTGTGGGTGGGTCGACCCCTAGGTCGACACCCCTCTAGGGGGGTCAACCCCCTAAAGCGGGAATTTTACTGCTCAGATGAATTTTTCAAATTCGAACTGTTCTGGATAGAATTCTGACTCAGCTTTGACTCGTCTCTGATTCATGCGTATGTATATAATTTTTCTACGCGTATACAAACTTAAAACCCTCATAACTTCTTCATACGGTGTCCATTTTACGCAAATCAAGTGTCTATCTTGACCAGAATTTCGAGACGGACGCAATGGTGCAGTCCGTTTCCTATAATTATGAATACTAAATTAATTGCTATTTTATTTATCCTCTTTTAGTGTCGGTACAAATTCAGGGTGTTACAACGGGCGTCCTCAGATACCCCTGCTTCGAGTACGCTTAGAACACTCCAAACTATCGACGATTCCTTGGCACTCCATCAGAAGAGCTATCTAAAATTCCATCTTCAACACAAATCCCACCCAAGTCAATCCATTATCTTGTAGCCTTCTCGAGTCCCACTCGAGTCATCTCATAGCCATACCGAGTCCCACTCGGGGAAGTCCATATCATCGAACAGTCTTATCCTGTCTCGGCTGCACGTCACTCCTCTAGTAAACTAAGATATCATTCAATGGAAGTTGCAACAACTACTTATATCTCTTAGCCTCCATAACTCCCGCTATCATCACCATCAATAGGTAGGTACCCAATACCACTTTAAACCTTTGGAGCCAATTGACTTCCAAAATAATGCCAAACCTAGTAAAGCCCAAAACAAAGCAATCACAAGCAAACATACATCCATGACTCGATAAGGCCAAATTACGACAAATCATGCAAAGGCTAGTCGAACCACCAATCGGGTTTGTCACAACTAAAGGTCTATCGACAATCTCGGGTTCCAATCCCAACATATCCACCAGGTCACTAGATATGAAGGAATGGGATGCCCCGCTATCAACAAAACTCGAACTGAAACTTCCTAAATGAAAAGCATAACTTGAATAACGACACCTTTCCCCTTCTGCGCTATAGTTGGGGCATTCGACGAAGAAGGAATAGCGTTGATAGCATATGCTTTCACGATCTGCTTCTCTTTAGGGGGTTGCGGGCATTTATCCTTGTGATGTCGCGCTTGGCCACAGTTGAAGCACTTCCTGTCCCCAGACCTTTCCTGACAATCTTTGGCATATTGGCCCTTCTTTCCATAGCTAAAGCACTCGCCATCTTTCTTGTCTTTCTTTCTCTAACCATCCTTGTTCTGGTTCTGCTAATTTTGAGAATTATTCTTGCCTCCACTGCTTGCTTGCGGCTTTGTCTCCTCTGTAGATGCAATAATAGCATTGCCGGTCTTCGACTTAGGGTAAAGGCTCTCAGATCTCAATGCTTTTCCCACAATAGACTCAAATGTCTCATTTATGTGATTTATCAGTCTTTCCCCCAAGTACTCATCTAAGCCAGTTATGAACTTATCGTTCTTCTTCTCGGCAGTATCGATAAGGGATAATCCATATTTCGATAAAGTATCGAACTCAGCAATATATTCTGAGACTGCCCTACCATTCTGCTTAAGCTCCAAGAATTTCCTAAACAATTCTGATTTCTGAGCAGTTGGAATGAACTTATCACTGAAGCGAGTCTTAAATTGATTCCAAGTAACTTGATCTTCAGGAGTAGCTGCTTTAATAGTATTCCACCAATTCATAGCCTGTCCTTAAAACTGATGGGATGCTAGCTTTCTCTTCATTGCATCTTCGATCCCTAAGTCCTCGAAGATGCGCTTACAACTATTCAGCCAATTTAGAACATCCGTAGCCAATTTCGTTCCATGGAACGACTTCCCACCAAGACTAGTATAATCCTTGCATAGCTTGGCGAAATCGGCCCTAGGCGCCTGCACTACCGCACCACCACCGTTAGCAGCACGAGGAACTACCCCCTGGACATCTCTAAGCATATCCCTCATGAAGGTGGTAAACATCGCCCTTATATCAGGAACATCCCTATTGTTTGCTCCTGAACTCGTGCTCCTCATATTACGGCTCATCGTCAAGTCTGTAAAGAGAAAAACGATTAACCATCTCCTCAGTGGTGTCAGTGCAGTTTGACTTATTCCTTAGATATATTAATAGTATATATATATAGCTTTTGAAAACCAAAATATCGCAAATACGCGCTCTTATCTACGTATGCTATCTCTCCCTGATGTCTTCTCCTAGGTTAACTACGCAACCTAGAGCTCTGATACTAAATGTGACGGCCCACCCTCGACCAGTTGACATTTCTCCGAAATGCGCTGTGCCGATGCCCGACCAGCATGGGACGGTCATCAAAAGAAAGAAGCAACATGATGAACTATCAAAAACATGTAGTATATCTCATAGCACATGGAATAAATTATAATAATACAATAACTTGACATAAAATAGGCGAGACAGTACATAAGCTGAAAACTAAACCATCATAGCAGCGGAATCTAAAATACAGCTTATGATCCAATACCATTATTACAACTTCAAAATACTATCTCTAAAGCAAAATAGAAAAGGTACACTACTAATGCCCAAAGTAGTGACTAGCTACAGCACAGGGAGAATATATATATATATATATATATATATATATATATCATACATGGAAGCCTCCTGCTCGTCTATGGTACAACAAATCGTGCAACCACCTAACCTGCCTCTAGTCTACTCATGTGAGAACCCAGAGTAATAAGAAGAAACATAAAACTCTGGGTCAGACAACAGTCTGGTATGAGTGGTAGCAAGTATACATCTCTAAGATGAACAAATAACAGGTATAAGAAATCATACCTGAACCTGGACCTACAACCAAAGAGTTAGCACAACAGGATGTACATTACTCTAAGGTAACACTAACATAAAGTGTAAAGATAATATGGGAGTGTGCATGGCATAGTGATAGCAAACATCAAACATAGCAATCATCCTCACATCTCTCACTCAGTGCGTAAAGCATACAATATCCACCATTTCGATCACCCAATTATTTTCTATGATCACTTTGCCCTTGGGTGTCATAATAACCCCATTGCACTGATCCATAGCTACTAATCCTTCTCTCAGTGGTGAACCAAAATTATGGGTATCGATAACCCCTTTGCACACATCCCGCAACAAAATCCAATCATGAAGTTAACTCGTTGATTCCTATCTGGATCCGGAGTTCTAACTTCCTATTTGGACTACCTTTGCATCTCGGGTTTCGGTCATCATCCCAGTTCAATTCGTAGCTCCAAGTTTCCATCCATTTCAGCTCATATCCTTCGTCATGCCTCGGTTCGATACTCAAGTCCTCATCTCAGCTCGCGGTTCGTGGATGCTCTGATTCGTGACTCATGGTCGGCTCGTGGAACACATTCGGGTCATGGGAACCCCTCGTGATCCTTGTCCTGGTCGTCGTCGTATGGTTCGGTCCGTGAAGGCGGCTCGTGAATGGCACTTCCCTAATGGCTTGTGATGCTTCGTCCAGGTCACCGGCTCGTGGTACTTTGTGGTCCTCCGGTTCGTGAAAGTGGAGCATAGGGGCTCATGGTCCTCAAAGTGGAGTGGCTTGTGGGTGAACACGAGTGGGATCGGGTCGTTAGGTGCATCAAGAGTGGGGGTCGGCTCGCATGGGTAGGGTCATGTTCGGAGTCCTGTACAATTTCCCGCAACTGTCCAGCAAGCAATTTTACGCCATACGACGGCGTTTTCGACCATTCTAACTTTGTCAATCAATCATAAAACATTCCAAACAGTATTAGCAACATATAGGATCAATAACAAGGTCAAAACATCAAGCATATAGATTATTTTAGATCAAACATGCCCAAAACCATGATTTTCCCCTTAACCATGTTTTACTATTTCTAACAATAGGATTAGCAAACTTAATCCAAAGTAACCCGATTTTTAACCAAAGCCATGAAATAATATTTCAGAATTTCTACATATTTTTCCATATTTTTTTGAGTTATAGTTTCGCTAATTATCACTAATCACCCCTAATTACCCGTAATTAGTGAAGAAACATGCTAATCACTCACCTTAGCCACAAATAATTTATAGGTCTGAAGTCTCCACTGATTTGGGTCAAATTCCTATGCAACATAGCAGCTCCAACTCTGATTTGATGCTATTTTGACTTGATTTGATGTTGGTTAGCTTAATCCTTGATTATAAAGTGATTAGAGGTGGTTTAGAAGGTGGAAACCATTGTTAGGGTTGAAGAGAAAGTTTTTGGCAGCTGAAAAATGACAAAGGAGGGTTTCTCTAGCCCCTATCATCCCTTATATAACCTTAATCCCGAAATACCTAATGGGACTAGTTGCTAATTACCCTATTAAGTCCGTTTTAAGCAGTTTTTCACCTTCCAAACATTATTTTAGCCATATCTACCAAATAATAAGTCCGTTTGATTATTGTGACCAATCTACAGAAAGGTAAACCATAATCCGAATCTAATGGAAGTGGTTTCAAGACAAAACTCCTTACCAATCAAAAGTTATAGGCGAAACAAGATTCACCAGGGGAAAACGGTCATTTAAAAATCGGTAAAAATCATGCACATGGGAAATGACCACAATAGTTGTAACACCGCGAATTTTCTATTAACAGTAAATTAACAAATTAAAGTATAATTAATTCTAAATGAAAGAATTAAGGGAAATGGGTTACGCCATTTCGTTCGTCTCGGAATTCTGCTTGAGATAGAGTCCGAGTTTGCGTAAATCGGACTCCGTATGAAGGAGTTATGACCTTCGGAAGTTTCAGAATTTGATTTAAAATTCAAACAGCCCAAAATACAAGTTCAAAATTCAAAACTGAGCCAGAACTGGGCAGGTCGACCAGGGGGTCGACCTGGGAGTCGACCTAGGTACCTAGGTCGACAATGTAGTCGACCTAGGGGTCGACCTGACCTGCTGGTCTGGTCCTGGCTCGATTTCTGGGGCTTTGCTGTGTCACTAGAGCTGACTTGTCACTTCCTGATTGGCTTCTCTAGAAATGGATGGCCTTGATTAACTCTAGCTTCATCGACGGCTCTAATTAGTTTGAAATTCTATATAAACAACCTTAGTCTCAACTTTAATTCACACAAATAAAATATAACCTTGAGCCGTCATGCTGCTGGAAGGAAGCCAAGAGTAGTCTCCACTTGAAGAAAGATTAGAGACGAGCAAAACTAAAGTAAAACAAGAATCAAACAACGTTTGTCTACCCAAAGGAAAGCATTACAAATTCAGAACTCAGAATTCAGAATTCAAGTTCGTCGTTTATTGTAAGTATAGTGATTTTTCCGATGGGAAAAAAATTCAGATTTGATTCGATGTAAAATGGAAATGGAATTGTGCTATTGTATAATGACGATGTTAATTCTTATCTATGTGTTGCAATGATTGTGTTGTGAATGGTATTAAGATGTTGTAGTATAATTGACTTGATGTTGGATCCATTAGAATGTTTATGGATTAATCTAGTTGATGTTGGATCTATTCAAATTCACATACAAGTTATTTGGTTCATATCTACACCTATATGTTTATGTGTTTATATAGGTTGTATGTGATTAAGATCCCATGTATATACTTTATGCTAAACCTCTATGCCTAAATGATTAAATTCATATACATGCTCATATGTTTATACAAAAGTTGCAAGTTCATAATTGGATCCATGCCAAGATCCATTTTAATACAAGTTTCATGTTATAGTAGTAAACATGATTTGATCTAGTTCACACACATGTGGTAAAATTATACATACTTTATGGACATGTCATATTCTTGTCATATGCTAGTGATGTTCGATGTTATGCCTAGATCTAAACATGTTTAGGCTTATGTTGTCTAAATCATATGCTAATTCATGTGACACCTATTTGGTTAGATCCTTATTTCAATGCAAGTTCACATATATGTAAGTTGATTTAGCCTATGTTGCAAATTCACATATATGTAAGTTGATTTAGTCTATGTTGCAAATTCACATATATGTATGTTGATCAAGTCTACGTTGCAAATTCACACCTATGATATTCATGTTGACTATTTTGCAAGTTCACACCTATGATATTCATATTGACTATGTCGATAATGCCAAGTTTACACCTATGTCATGTTTATGAATTTCTTTATGCCAATTTTGTGTATGCTAAATTAGGCTAAGTTTTTAGCCTAATATTATATGTTAAAAATCATGCGGAAGAAAAATTAGGCTAAGATTGTTAGCCTAATATTTAGACGGGGTAACGTTGGGAAAAATTGGTAATTATAGGAAACTTGACATAAATTGGTGAAAAATATATGTATTGGCATGTTTGGCACATGCCAATAATTGGTGGCATTTAAATGGTGTAAAATTCTTACACCAAAAATGATGAACTTGGAAAGTGGGCCACAACATTTAATTGTTAACTAATTTATATATAACAAGTAATAGAGACAAATATGTAAATTTAGAAAATACGAGTATGCTTAACCCGAGGTTGGATTGAGTTGTGATGTAAACCTGCCCGGACCCGCCCGGCTGTCCAGTAGTCACAACAATACCTATCCAATGTGGGTGGTTATGCATTGATCCCAATAAGGACCCGAAGTTAGACTGAGTTATGGTGTAAACCTGCCTGGGACCGACCGGCACATCCAGTAACCGTAACAATACCTGTCTAATGTGAGTGGTCGGTGCTTTAAAAAGCTAAGGACAGACAAGTCAGGATGGTAGGGTTAAATAACTAAAACACTTAACCAATTCAACATGTTAATTAAACTGATGGGTGGGGTTAGGTAAATACAGACACTTAACCACTTAACATGTTTGACTAGAAAACCCTAGAAACGGGGACCCATTTCAGCAGTAACCCAATTAGGTATCATGGTACCCTAAAACTAGGCAAGGTGGGGCACGATTACTGGGCTGATTGTAAGCGGTCAAAAGCGACGGCGGTTGGTGCAGCAGTGTGGGTTCTAACGGAGTGCAGGAGTGCACACATTTCGGAGCAGACAAACAGGGCACTGGGCACCAGTAGTATAACCTATGCACTCTTGGATTGTGTCGGGCCGCCACCGTGGGACTTGATACACCCCATGGTGGGACCAGCATAGGTATCAACATTCATTGGGGGCCGTATGACACATATGATTATGCGAGTAGGAGCCAATCTTTAGAAAGGGGATCACTTCACCCCGATCATGGGGTGCCAGTTGAGACAGTACAAGTAGGTGCAGAGATATAGTGTGGGGTGCGATAGTATATTCGATTCAAACTGCTTTATCTTAGTTTATGATACTTTCCTATTTCCAGTTTATACCTATCATGCCCTTTTTCTTATTCTCATACTGAAGAGTCACTAGACTTACCAGGCTTTATGTCTGACCCTATTTTCTTTCATCTTCTTTTCTTCCGTCCCCCTCCCCCCCCTGTCCAGAGGGAGGAAACAACCCAGCTTAGTCAGACTCTTTGCAAGCTTCAAGATAGTAGATGTATGGTTTGGACTCTCTTTCCTTGGCTATGGCTTTTGGACACGTTCTATGGGGATTTATGCAGTTTTTATTATGTTTTATTCTTCTTTATTTAATAATCAAGACAAAAATGATGATGTAATGTTTTGGAAGTTATTATGAGACAATTATGGAAATGTTTTGTATAAATACGTATTTATGAAATAAAAGTCTGTTTGTTTTCCGCTGCTTATATACATGTGTTTATATCTGTCTTGTGTTTATCTGTGACTTTTACTTATAAAACCTCCACCGAAGTTAAGGCATTCCCTTTGTGAGTGACCTTAATGGAGGTGGGGTGTTTCACTTGGTATCAGAGCACAGATTTACCAGATTAGATAAAGGTTTTTGAAACTATTTTCAAAAAGAAGTTTAAAGAAACATTTTTTTAGGAAAAGCGTTGTTTTTAAAAGGCATAATTCCCCGAAGCCATATGCGCTATCTCTCTATCCTTTTGTATTGAATCTTTCCTTTTTGTTCCAGCATGTTTGGAGATCTTAACCTTGCAGAAGGAGTAACGATACCTGGCTGGTTCCGAAGGTACCTAGAGGCTAGGGCCAATGGTGCGGGCCCAGCAAACATTCCTCCTCCCACAGTGGCAGCGGTTCCTCCTCCTCCTCGTGGAAATACTTTCGCTAAGACTTGTAGAGACTTTAAGGCTATAGGTGGAAAGGACTTTTATGGAACTGAATCCTTTGTGGTAGCAAGGAACTGGCTAAAGGAGACCGAAGATTTGTTCGTCATCTTCGAAGTTGACGACAGACAAAAGATACAGCTAGCAGTGTGGTTGCTTAAAGATGAAGCTTCCTATTGGTGGGAAGTTACCCATGCTGAGAGGCCAGTAGAAACTTGGGAAGATTTCAGGATGAGGTTTGAGATGAAATTCCTCTCCCAAGCTGAAAGAAGCCTGCAGATGGAGAAGTTCCTAACTCTTAAACAAGGGAGTATGACGATCAGGGAGTACGTCAATCAGTTTAATCAGCTGGCCAGATTTGGGCTGGATTTAGTAAACACCCAACACAAGAAGGCCCTTCGCTTCGTCAAAGGTCTGAATGAGCCTCTACACAGCCTTGCTATGACCCATATACCCATGGGAGCGACTTATGAAAGCTTGGTGGACATGGCGCTGCTACACTAGGAAGATAAAGGCCAGAAAGGGGCAAAAGCAGAAGTACCTTAAGACAACAAGGGGGAAGGGTCCCAGAACAAGAAGGCCGATTCAAAGAAAGGCGGGAAGAACAACAAACCCCGTGAAAAGAAAAAGTGCAATTTTTGTGGCATTGTTGGGCATATAGTGAAAGATTGCAGAAAGAAGAAGGCAAAGATGAATGGTGGTTGTTTCCATTGCGGCGAGACTGGACACATGGCTAAGGACTTCCCAAAGAAGAGGAGGCAGGGACAGAGGACTGGATCCACTTCAAGGGGACAGGTTCACGCACTAGTGGCACCTCCGCAAGAACGAGGTAGAAATATTTCTGTAGAAAGCTTACTTTATCTCTATGATCATCCAGTTCGCACTCTCTTTGATTCTGGTGCATCACACTCCTTTATTTCATCTGCTTTAGTAGAATCTCTTCACCTAGACACTAATATGATAGAAGATCCCTTGGTTGTTTCAAAACCAATTGGGGGCTCTGCTTATTTGTCGATGGTTTGCTTGGATTTGAAAATCTCTATTCTAAGTGTTGAATTTAGATGTAGTGCCTTTGTTTTGGGTTTCTCGGGATATGGACTGATCTTAGGCATGGACTGGTTATCCAGTAATGGTGCCGTTCTTGATTGTGAGAAAAGAGTGGTCAGACTCTTGACTCGGCTCGGTAACACTCTAGAAATTTCTTGTAATCCCTTGAATGCTGTTATGCTTAGTTATCTAGAGTTGCTTGATGCTTCTGTGGAGAATTTGCAGTCGGTTAGAGTGGTCTGTGAATATCCGGATGTCTTTGAAGAGGTAAAGGGCTTACCTCCGAGGCGGGAAATAGACTTCCGCATATATCTTGTTGATAATGCAAAGCCCGTAGCATTACCTGTTAGACATATGGCTCCGAAGGAGAGAAAGGAGCCCAGTAAGCAAGTTAAGGAGCTTCTCGAGAAGGGGTTTATAAGGCATAGTATCTCGGAATGGGGGTGCTCCAGTGGTGTTCGCCGCCAAAGCAGATGGCTCACTACGTCTTTGTGTGGACTATAGGGAGCTAAACAAGCTGACTAGAAAGAATAGACACCCGCTTCCCAGAATAGACGATTTGTTTGATCAGCTTGTAGGTGCGTCGGTCTTCTCCCAACTTGATCTGGCTACTGGGCTCCATCAGCTAAGGGTAGCTGAAGATAGTATTGATAAAACGGCGTTCAGAACCCAAGACGGTTTCTTCGAGTGGCTTGTCATGCCTTTCGGCTTGACAAACGCACCCGCTTATTTCATAGACCTAATGAGCAGGGTGTTCAGAGAATTCCTCAATAAGTTCATATTGGTCTTCGTGGACGATAATTTGATCTTCTCAAAGAATGAGGAAGAACATGCTCAGCATCTGAAGGAAATCATGGATACTCTCCGTGCACATCAGCTAAAAGCCAAATTCTCCAAGTGCCACTTCTGGAGAGGAGAGGTAAGGTTTCTTGGACATGTAGTGTCCAAAGAGGGGTTTGATGTGGACCCCGCAAAAGTGGTGGTAGTGCAAGATTTGAAGACACCAAGAAATGCAACCGAAGTCCGAAGCTTTCTTGGGCTAGCCGGTTTTTATCGAAAGTTCATTAGAGATTTCACGAAAATCTCAGCTCCACTCACAAGGCTAACAAAGAAGAATCTAGCGTTCGCTTGGGATTTGGATTGTGATATTGCTTTCCAACGCTTAAAGAGGCCTCTTACAATAGCCCCAGTTCTGACTTTGCCTGATGGAAGCAAGGTGTTCACAGTATACACGAATGCTTGTGGTACGGGACTAGGCGCTGTTCTGATGCAAGAAGGGAAGGTAGTAGCTTATGGTGGAAGACAATTGAAAGTTCATGAAAAGAACTACCCAACCCACGATCTTGAGTTAGCCGCCATCGTCTTTGCACTTAAATCTTGGCGCCATTATCTCCTAGGTGAGAAGTTCGAATTATATACTGACCATAAATCGTTGAAGTATCTTTTCTCATAGAAAGATCTTAACTTGAGGCAGCAAAGGTGGATGGAGTTCCTTTCCTCGTATGATTTTGAGATTTCCTATACTCCTGGCAAGGGCAACGTAGTAGCAGACGCCTTCAGTAGAAAGAAGCTGACCTTAAGCCCTCTATTTGTAGAAAGGCAAAGCTTGGAGTATATAGCCAGTTTTGACTTTAGGCCCTCCTCTGATTTTGTACCTGGTCTGTTGGCATCACTAGAAGTACGGCCTACTCTTTTAGACTCAATAGGGGCCGCACAATGCGAAGACCCTCAGTTTGTGTATGTGATTGATAAACTAATTAGGGGTGAAACTTCCAGTCACCTCAATAGGTACTCCATCGATGACAAGGGTTGGCTGAGGCGAGATGGAAGATTATGCGTCCCACAAGCAACGGATTTAGTAAAGATGGTTCTCGAGGAAGCACATCATTCCAAGATGACAATACACCCAGGTGGAGACAAGATGTACAAGGACGTAAAGAGAGTTTTCTATTGGAGCGGCATGAAGAAAGATGTGGCAGATTTTGTTTCTAAGTGCATGATATGCCAACAGGTCAAGGCGGAACAAAAGAAGCCTGGAGGACTGCTTCATCCTCTAGAAGCCCCGCAATGGAAGTCGGATAGCATTTCAATGGACTTCATTGATGGGTTGCCTAGGTCAAGAAGGGGCAATACTAGCATTTGGGTAATAGTGGACAAGCTCACAAAAGGCGCCCACTTTATACCTATCAAGAGTAGAAGGACTGCCTCGTCTCTAGCTTCTCTTTATCTCAAGGAAATAGTTCGACTCCATGGAATACCCTCCAGCATAGTGAGTGACCGAGATCCTATCTTTACAAGCGAATTTTGGCGAAGTCTGCAAGAAGCTGTAGGCACACAGTTATGCTTGAGCATGGCCTATCACCCCCAAACTGATGGTCAGACAGAAAGGGTGAACAGAGTATTAGAAGATCTTTTGAGACTATACGTTCTTGACTTTGGAGGGACATGGTAGGATCATCTTCCTTTAGTGGAATTTGCCTACAACAACAGCTACCAAGCCATAATCGGCATGGCGCCCTTCGAAGCTTTGTATGGAAGACCGTGCTGATCACCAACTTGTTGGTGGGAGTCTATAGACAAACTTATACTTGGGCCAGACATGATTCGAGAGACTTCCGAAAAAGAGGACCTGATACGAAGGAGAAAGAAGACTGCCGAAGATAGACAGAAATCCTACGCAGACAAAAGAAGGACCGACCTTGAGTTTGAGGTTGGGGATAGGGTTTTCCTTAAGTTGTCTCCTTTAAGGAATGTCATTCACTTTGGATCCGCAGAAAAGCTAGCACCAAGATTTGTAGGACCATTCCCTATCATCGAGAAGATTGGGAAGATGGCTTATAGAGTAGAGCTACCCGAAAGGTTGGCTGGAATTCACAACGTCTTTCACGTTTCTTATCTCTGAAAATGTCTACATGAATCTGCGGAAGTGGTGGAGCCAAGCATTCTAGAAGAAGCCGAAGTGGAACACGAAGCAACTGTGAGGAGAGTTCCAACTCGCATCTTAGGAACTGAAGTGAAAAAGCTACGCAACCGCGAAGTCAAGCTTGTCAAAGTTCAGTGGAGCAACGCCGAGGAAGACGCGACTTGGGAAACTGAGGACAGAATACGCACGGCCTACCCTTTTCTTTTTAAGGGTGCATCTTTGATCTCTCTTTTTCCCTTAAGTTGTGCTTGTATCTATCTTTTTGGGTATATCTCCTCGATATTATCCTTTATCCTTAGGTAGAAGCCCCTTTGGATGTAAACATGTAATTGAAACATGTTATGATTGATGGCTGCAAGTCTTTGCAAGTGATTGTTAGTGGTTGCTTGTGCATGCATATACACACACAACCTAGGTTTTAGATCGGCTCAGTCACTTCATACAGCATATGCATATATGTATTCATATTTGTATGTGGTTGAAACTTGATATGTTGTCATATGGATGTCACATTTGTATGAATGGTTGCGCACTCATGTAGAATTATGAGTAGGGAAAATTTTGCATACATAATGGATTCATGACACTTACATGATTCACATTAAGGAGGTCAACTGAATCAGTAGACCGCCTAATTTTTGCATTAAATAAGGACATATACACACACTATGCATATGATCATGAAGCATTAGAAGTCTTTTAAGGACAATGGACGCCTGTGTTTGTTGGTTGAGTAGATGGACGATTGGATGTTAGGATATACGTTATTCTAGACTTGAAGATTTAGGGGACGAAATCCTTTAAGGAGGGGAGAATGTAACACCCCGAATTTCTGTTAACAGTAAATTAATAAATTAAAGTATAATTAATTATAAATGAAAGAATTAAGGGAAACGGGTTACGCCATTTCGTTCATCTCGGAATTCTGCTTGAGATAGAGTTCGAGTTTGCGTAAATCGGACTCCGTATGAAGGAGTTATGACCTCCGAAAGTTTCAGAATTTGATTTAAAATTCAAACAGCCCAAAATACAAGTTCAAAATTCAAAACTGAGCCAGAATTGGGCAGGTCGACCAGGGGGTCGACCTGGGTACCCAGGTCGACTATGTAGTCGACCTGGGGGTCGACCTACAGGTCGACCTGACCTGCTGGTCTGGTCCTGGCTCGATTTCTGGGGCTTGGCTGTGTCATTGGGGCTGACTTGTCACTTTTTGATTGGCTTCTCTTGAGATGGATGGCCTTGATTAACTCTAGCTTCATCGACGGCTCTAATTAGTTTGAAATTCTATATAAACAACCTTAGTCTCAACCTAAATTCACATAAATAAAATAGAACCTTGAGCCGTCATGTTGTTGGAAGGAAGCCAAGAGTAGCCTCCACTTGAAGAAAGATTAGAGACGAGCAAAACTAAAGTAAAAAAAGTATCAAACAACGTTTGTCTACCCAAAGGAAAGCACTGCAAAATCAGAACTCAGAATTCAGAATTCAAGTTCGTCGTTTATTGTAAGTATAGTGATTTTTCCGATGGGAATAAAATTAAGATTTGATTCAATGTAAAATGGAAATGGAATTGTGCTATTGTATAACGACGATGTTAATTCTTATCTATGTGTTGCAATGATTGTGTTGTGAATGGTATTGAGATGTTGTAGTATAATTGACTTGATGTTGGATCCATTAGAATGTTTGTGGATTAATCTAGTTGATGTTGGATCTATTCAAATTCACATACAAGTTATTTGGTTTATATCTACACCTATATGTTTATGTGATTATATAGGTTGTATGTGATTAAGATCCCATGTATATACTTTATGCTAAACCTCTATGCCTAAATGATTAAGTTCATATACATGCTCATATGTTTATACAAAAGTTGCAAGTTCATAATTGGATCCATGCCAAGATCCATTTTAATACAAGTTTCATGTTATAGTAGTAAACATGATTTGATCTAGTTCACACACATGTGGTAAAATTATACATACTTTATGGACATGCCATATTCTTGTCATATGCTAGTGATGTTCGATGTTATGCCTAGATCTAAACATGTTTAGGCTTATGTTGTCTAAATCATATGCTAATTCATGTGACACCTATTTGGTTAGATCCCTATTTCAATGCAAGTTCACATATATGTAAGTTGATTTAGCCTTTGTTGCAAATTCACATGTATGTAAGTTGATTTATTCTATGCTGCAAATTCACATATATGTATGTTGATCTAGTCTACGTTGCAAATTCACACCTATGATATTCATGTTGACTATTTTGCAAGTTCACACCTATGATGTTCATATTGACTATGTCGACAATGCCAAGTTTACACCTATGTCATGTTTATGAATTTCTTTATGCCAATTTTGTGTACGCTAAATTAGGCTAAGTTTTTAGCCTAATATTATATGTTAAAAATCATGCGGACGAAAAATTAGGCTAAGATTGTTAGCCTAATATTTAGATGGGGTAACGTTGGGATAAAAAAGTAATTATAGGAAACTTGACATAAATTGGTGAAAAATATATGTATTGGCACGTTTGGCACATGCCAATAATTGGTGGCATTTAAATGGTGTAAAATTCTTATACCAAAAATGATGAACTTGGAAAATGGGCCACAACATTTAATTGTTAACAAATTTACATATAACAAGTAATAGAGACAAATATGTAAATTTAGAAAATACGAGTATGCTTAAACCGAGGTTGGATTGAGTTGTGATGTAAACCTTCCCGGACCCGCCCGACTGTCCAGTAGTCACAATAATACCTATCCAATGTGATGGTTAAGCATTGAGCCCAATAAGGTCCCGAGGTTAGACTGAGTTACGGTGTAAACCTGCCCAGAACCGACCGGCACATCCAGTAACCGTAACAATACCTGTCTAATGTGAGTGGTCGGTGCTTTAAAAAGCTAAGGACAGACAAGTCAGGATGGTAGGGTTAAGTTAACTAAAACACTTAACCAATTCAACATGTTAATTAAACTGATGGGTGGGGTTAGATAAATACAAACACTTAACCACTTAACATGTTTGACTAGAAAACCCTAGTAACGGGGACCCATTTCAGCAGTAACCCAATTAGGTATCATGGTACCCTGAAACTAGGCAGGGTGGGGCACGATTACTGGGCTGATTGTAAGCGGTCAAAAGCGATGGCGGTTGGTGCAGTAGTGTGGGTTCTAACGGAGTGCGGGCATGCACACACTTCGGAGCAGAAAAACAGGGCACTGGGCACCAGTAGTATAACCTATGCACTCTAGGATTGTGTCGGGCCGCCACCATGGGACTTGATACACCCCATGGTGGGACCAACATAAGTATCTACAATCATTGGGGGTCGTATGACACATATGATTATGCGAGTAGGAGCCGATCTTTAGAAAGGGGATCACTTCACCCCGATCATGGGGTGCCAGTTGAGACGGTACAAGTAGGTGCAGAGATATAGTGTGGGGTGCGATAGTATATTTGATTCAAACTGCTTTATCTTAGTTTATGATACTTTCCTATTTCCAGTTTATACCTATCATGCCCTTTTTCTTATTCTCATACTGAAGAGTCACTAGACTTACCGGGCTTTATGTCTGACCCTATTTTCTTCCGTCTTCTTTTCTTCCATTGCCCCCCAGGTCCACAGGGAGGAAACAACCCAGCTTAGTCAGACTCTTTGCACGCTTCAAGATAGTAGATGTATGGTTTGGACTCTCTTTCCTTGGCTATGGCTTTTGGACACGTTCTATGGGGATTTATGCAGCTTTTATTATGTTTTATGCTTCTTTATTTAATAATCAAGACAGAAATGATGATGTAATGTTTTGGAAGTTATTATGAGACAATTATGGAAATGTTTTGTATAAATACGTATTTATGAAATAAAAGTCTGTTTGTTTTCTCTGTGACTTTTACTTATAAAACCTCCACCGAAGTTAAGGCATTCCCTTTGTGAGTGACCTTAATGGAGGTGGGGTGTTTCAATAGTCGTTTCCCAAAGTTACACGACCATAGAATTCATTCGAAAATGAAATAAATGTTCTACGATCCCCCGATACGTAGAATGCAGATCGTTACAATACTATTTAAAGTTTTCGGAAAGCAATGCTTGAATTTTTTTATCATTTTCTTATTTTTGTTGGAAAGTGAAACGGTTTGGAAAAGAAATTTTCAAAATAAACATAAGAAGTTTTCAAAGAGAAAATTTATTTTTATGAATTTTTTATTTTCGGTCACATCAACAGCGTAAGGAAGATTTGTGGATGCTTTGTGTGTGCGTTTTATTGATGCAGTAGGGCCGATGATACGATAAAAACGTTAACGATAACAAGGAAAAGGCTGTTTTAGCCTTGAAAACGTTGTTTCCATACATTGTCGATGATACACGCATTTTATTAATTAACTCATTTACGTTTTAGAGCTTGTCTTAAGCCTCCTTTACAGTCTATAGATGGAAAATTTTGAAGTATTTTGGGTAATTGAGGTGAAAATTCCACTGTAGGGTGAGAAATGGAATATTGGTAAGCGGGAAAAATGTTAAAATTCTTCCTTCGATTTCCTTTTTCCGATTTAGGGTAAATTAAATAGGAAACAATTAGATTGCGTGATGCTTTGGATGGTAGGGTTTGGATGCAAAATTTGTTGCTTCACACTTTTATTCGTAATTATGTGAAGATAATGGATGAAAAAGAGTTTTCAAAATTTGTATTAATATAGAACTGCTAGTATACTTAGGAATTTTGTATCGTGCTTTCAAAAGTATTCCAAAAATTTAATGCATATATATAGGAGGATCCGATGTAGAATCATCTTGCATACATGTTTTATGGTTGAAATTGCATTATGTACACCATGTAGATATACACATAGTTGCAAAGTGGATGTACAAAAATTGTTTGTGTAGAATAGGAAAATAAGTGTCAGAATTTCGAGATGAAATTCCTTTTAAGGAGGGTAGAATGTAATAACCCGAAATTTCGGCGATAAGAATTAATTATTAGAATTTCAAAAATAAGAATTTCAGCAAACAATGGAATTTGACCACGAAACTTTAACTGATGCGTTCGTCTCGGAATTCTGGTCAACTTTTATGTTTGGAGTTTTGCAACCAGATTCCGTATGAAAAAGTTATGGACGAAATACGAAAACGTACGGAAAATAAATAAATCAGAATAATTAAATATTATATACCTTATTTAACTTGCCTTGCCGGGCAACTGACAACCTAACCGGTCGACCCACTGGGCGTCTGAATGCCCGGTGACGGCTAGGGCTAAGAGGTTGGTTTATAATATAATATTAAACTAATAGACGGATATAGACTAAAATGAATCTAATGATTCAAGGCCAATTCAACTCGTATAAATAAAGGGGTAAAGCCTTATTATTTTCCACACAAATCTGTGGGCAGCAGCGAAGCTATGCCATTTTCCTCCTTCCTCAAACCTAATTTTTTCAATTAAAAATATATTCTTATACAATAATCAAATACAAATCATATAGAATTGAGAGGATTATTAGATTCAGTGGAAAAGAATGTGAATTGACGCTCCAAATCAGATTATCCCCTCTCTTCATATTTTCATACATATCTACAGATCTGAAATTATCCTTTTTTCAAATAAACTGTAGATTTATAAGAATTTGGGAATTGTAGGCCTAGAAAAATATTCAAAGTTAGATTTGGATGTTTTAAGGTGATTGAGAAATTTAACAATTACAGTTATAATAGCCTATTTATTTCATTTGAATTAGATCTCAAATTTTATGCCTATTTCCATCAGATATGTTCATTAAATTGTTGTAATTGGATTGACATCCATCAGATTTGATTATAAACATTTTTAAAATTTGTAAATTGTGAATTGCGGTTAGGCATAATACAAATTGTGGGATAATTAGATTTGTTAATACATATTTCCTACAATTATGTTCTAAAATATATTATGGTTGTTGTAAACACTGTGGATTTGGAAATTAGTCCCAATAACACTGTTTAGATGTAATCTTCTTCCAAATCCTTAGTTTCAGTGTAAATTTGTGCATTATGTGATTTTAATTTAAAAAGAATTATACCTATTTACATTCGATGTTGTTGGGTTTTGGCTTAATTATTGTAAATATGCCGGTTTTTCCTCTTTTTGAACAAAAAGTTATAATTTTGAATTCACGAGAGATATGACAAAAAAGATTGGAAAAGGGAAAAGTGGTGCAAACGTACGTATATATATAAATATACATTTTCGTGCGTAGTTTGCATTAATTATTCCAATATACATCCATACACACACACGCACATACACACACACACACACACACACACATATATATATATATATATATATATATCTTGTGAATTTGAGATATGTCTGTTTTACCAATCAGGAATAAGTTACAATGATTACAGCTAACAATCTTTTTGTAAGATTAGAAACATTTTGGCAAGGTTGAATGCAAAAAGGAATGTTTGGTTATTGATTAAACCTAATCACTAAATTTTAAAATAATAATAATAACAAAAGATAACTATGTTGACCGTGTAAAAACATAAAAACATAAATATATACATACTATCCGTCCAAATAAGCGTAAAACGTTAAAATATACATTGTATTGAATGTTTGAATGGTATTCAATTATGGAATTATATTTGTAAATGTAATCCATATTTAATTAATATATTTGTGGTGACCATTTGTAGCAATCAATATAATTAATTGCTGTAAATAGGACCCGAATCAGTAAATAACAATTGTAACCAATGTTGATTGGGAAAAAATAAATATAATAGGGTAATGGTTACAATGTTGGAGAATGGAGTTTTGATGACAACAACTATATTTCAATTCTCATTGATTGTAAAATATATAATAACATTTCTGTCTTGAATATACATACATACATATATATGCAGGATTTGTATATAGGAATTAATATGAAGATTGTACAGTTTTAGAGATTCAAGAGATTCAGAATTCAGAGGAGATTCAAGAATCATGAGTAATCAAGTTATCAAGATTTCAAGAGTTCAAGATGAATATAGTAATACAGTCTAGTTTATATGTAAGACTCTCAATAGCACTCCAGGTTCAAATTGTGTTTTACAAATTCTGATTTTTAAAACTCAAATTCTGATTTTCAAATTTCAAATTCTAATTTCAATCTGTTTTACTTATAATTTCAAATATAAGTTTTTAGTTTAAAATATAAATTTATATAGTTATATAGTTTTATAATATTACGGTTTTATAGTTTTAAACTCTATAATTTTATAAATATGTTTATATAATATATAATTATGTTTCCATATGATTTTACACTTTCTAATACTCATTTATATAACTAAGTTTTAATTCAAGAATTTCCAGAATAATATGTATAGTTAAACACTTGAAAAATAATTTTAAAAATATTTAATACATGCTTATGTTGACATACATATATGTCTATGTCGACATACATATATGTCTATGTCGACATACAACTGTCATTTTTTCAATTTTCAAAGAAAGCGTCTTTCCACTATTTGTAACATTCCAGAAGCGTTGCAACCTTTCAAATCTTATAAATAGGGGTAGATTTCGAATTTTTTAATCATTCTTCTTCTCCATCTTCACCCCTCTTCATCCCACCATTAATCTTTCATATTTTATTGATTTCTACACTTCTATTTTGCCAATTTCTATGCTACTTACATAAAACTTCATCTTTTCTCACTCTTTACTCATTCCTCTCTGAATTGAAGTCTATTGAAGAGTTATAGGGCTATTGCAATCATTTGGGAAGTGTTTGGGAAAAGGTTTGTTCCTTGTAGCCTTGAAATCAAGGAAAGGGAGCAGTGGTAATCTTGTAGCCGTGAAATCAATAGTGGTTGGAGCGGTGTTAACCTTGCAGCCGTAAAATCAAGGGGATTGTACTTGGATAGTGATGTTAATAAAACTCTACGCAATCCAGAATTGCACGGGGATGGACATAGGAGTAATCCAAACCAATATAAAATCTGGTGTGTTTTTTTCCTTTTCTGCATTTTATATTTATTTGTTTCTGTGTTTATGTTTGATTTGGTGTCTGTGATCATCTCTGTTGTGTGTAATTCATATAGTAGATCATTTAAGTTTAAAAATTTTGTAAATTCCTTAGAAATGCTATTCACATCCTTCTAGTGTTAGTCTTGCCTTAAGATCCGCATTTCGTGTTCACTAACAATTGGTATTGGAGCTGGTTAGAGAATGTGACATCGGGTTCTCGCTCGGCTGTTTGGTGGTGAGAAGGAGGCTCTTACTCCAACATGCCCCCATGTGTAGGTTGGTTGAGTCGCGAGGCTAACCATGAGATCAATTCTGAGGTACCATTGTTATGCCACAGTGGCAGGCTAGGCCACTGGTTGATGATGACCCATAACAATTGGTATCAGAGCTTAGGTTTTCAAAAAGTTCATAATATGATTTTTGAAAATATCAAATGGCAAATTTTGAAATGATTTATAACACTAGTGTCAATTCATGCACTATATCAATGTTCGAAGATTCCGCATTCAATTATGTTGAAAATTCAAGTAATATACTAAAGTGTTGTCCAATACAAGAAAAGATGTGTTATATGGCTATTGAAAATTCAAAACTTGAAAAGATGGGTGATGTGGCTGTTGAAAATTCAAATTCTGAAATGGTGTGTTACATGGCTGTTGAGAATTCAAATTCTATTAAACTAATGGTTGAAATCAAAATGGACAAATGGATATTGGATATTGGTTGTTCGAGACATATGACGGGAAATCTGGAAATACTAAATAATCTATGTATGAAGATAGTGGAATGGTTAACTTCGGAGATAACTCTAAAGGGCATATTGTTGGCATCGGCAATGTCGGTAATTCTGAAACCCCTACTATTCTTGGTGTTTTATTAGTTAGGAATCTAAAACTTAATTTACTAAGTATAAGTCACCTTTGCAATAAAGGCTATAAAATAAACTTTAAGAAAGATAAATGCTTTATAGAAAATAGGAATTCAAAAGTAATATTCGAAGAAAATAGAAAGAAAAATATCTATATATTGAGTATGAAAATCTCCAACGATAATCTATGTCTTATGGACAATACAAGCGACCCTTGGATTTGGCATAAGAGATTCGGTCATATAAATTTCAAACACATCTCTAGGATTTCTAAATTAGATTCAATTAGGGGATTACCCAAAATGAAATTTAAAGTTAATAATTTATGCGACGCTTGTCAGTTCGGAAAATTAAAGAGAAGTTCATTTAAATCAAAAGAGGAAAATACAACCTCGAAACCATTAGAGTTTATTCATATGGATTTATTTGGTCCATCCGAAACTCAATCATTAAATCACAATAAATATGTTTACGTAGTAGTCGACGATTTTTCTAGATTTACTTGGAGTTTTTTTCTTAAAAATAAAAGTGACGCTTTTGATCAATTAAAAACCTTTGCTAAAAGAGTTCAAAATTAATTATCCTTAAAAATCAAAACAATACGTAAAAATTTTGATTTTTTTAATAAAAAGGGAATAACCCATAATTTTTCTTTCCCTAGAACCCCCCAACAAAACGGAGTAGTTGAACGTAAAAATAGGTCGATACAAGATTGTGCAAGAACTATGTTATCCGATAGTAGTTTACTAAGAAATTTTTGGGCTGAGGCAACTGCAACAGCTTGTTATATTTTAAATAGAATTTCAATAAGACCCTTAACTCATAGAACACCTTATGAACTTTTGTATAATAAGAAACCAAAAGTATCATATTTTAAAATATTTGGAAGTAAATGTTTTATTCTTAATACTAAAGAAAATTTAGATAAATTTGACTCAAAATTAGACAAAGGAATATTTATTGGATATTCAGAGAGAAGTAAGGCATATACAGTTTTAAATTCAAGAACCAATACTATAGAAGAAACCTTAAATGTATCCTTTGACGGAAACTATAAAAATATAACACAACACACCGAAGATGAATGTAAAAATGAAATTAATGAAACAAATAATGAAGATAGCCACCAAATAAAAGGATTATAATACTAAGAGACCATCTTATAGAAAGTATATTAGGAGATATTAAATCCGTTGTTAGGACTCGAAACTAATTAAATAATATGAGTAATTCAGCATTATTTCTACTGTCGAACCTAAGAATTCAAAGGAAGCATCATATGATGATTCATGAATCCTTGCTATGCAAGAGAAATTGAATCAATTTACTCGGAATGATGTATGGGAACTTGTTCCTAGACCAAAGGATAAAAATATAATAAGAAATAAATGGGTTTATAAAAATAAAATGAATGAACACAGTGAGGTCGTAAGAAATAAGGCACGATTAGTAGCACAAGGTTATACTCAAGAAGAAGTAATAGATTACAATGAAATGTTTGCCCCCGTAGCAAGATTAGAAGCAATTAGGATAATATTAGCCTTTGCTAATCATAATAATTTCAAATTACATCAAATGGATGTTAAAAGTGCTTTTCTAAATGGACTGTTAAAGAAGACGTATATGTAAAGCAACCACCTCTTTCTGAAGACGAAAAATTACCAAATCACGTATATAAATTAAACAAAGCGTTATGTGGATTAAAATAGGTCCTGGGGCTTGGTATGATAGATTAAGAAATTATTTATTACAATCTAACTTCAAAATAGGAAAACTAGATAATACTTTGTTTATTAAAAGAAAATATAAAGATATACAATTAGTACAAACATATGTTGACGATATAATTTTCAGAACGAGGAGTAATAAGATGAATAAAGAATTTTCAGATATTATGACCAAAGAATTTGAGATGAGTCACATGGGAGAATTAATATTCTTCTCAGGATTACAAATTTGTTAAATAAAGACTGTAATAATTATCAATCAAGAAAAATATGCAAGAGAGTTAATTAATAAATATAATTTAACAACAACTAACGGGAGACCAACACCAATGCCAGCTAATATAGCCTCAAGTAAAGATGATACATCAAAATATGTTGATCAAAAATTATATAGAGATATGATAGGGTCATTATTATATATATAACCGCTAGTAGCCAGATATATTGCGTAGTGTATATCTCCATGCAAGATATTAATAACAACCTAAGGAAACACATTTAAAAGCCGTAAAACATATTCTAAGATTTTGGATTATTTTATCCAAAGAACGATTCGTTTAACTTAATTTCTTATTGTGACGCTGATAGTGCGAGATGTAAATCCGATTGTAAAAGCACTAATGGAACATGTCATTTCTTAGGACATTCACTAGTTTCGTGGTTTAGTAAAAAAGAAAAATACAGTATCCTTGTCAACCATTGAAGCAAAATACATCTCTGCTGCTTTGGCTTGTTCACAAGTAATATATATGCAACAAACTCTAAATGATTTTGGATTAAATATAAATAGATCACCAATATACTACGATAATACGAGCGCTATAAATATACCTAAAAATCCATCACTCAAGAACTAAACATATTGATATACGACATCATTTTCTAAGAGATAACATAAGTAAAGAGTAATTTCACTCGAATTTGTAGAAACAGATAAACAAATAGCAGATATATTAGCAAAACCAGTAAACGAAGCAATGCTTAATAAATTTAGACGATAATTAGGTATAAGTTCATTAAGTGAACTAAGTTAATCAAATATATTAATATATACAAAAATAACAATAAAAATTAGAAAATTAAAATTACATGTATGTCAACATGCATATGTGCCTATGTCGACATATAACTGCCAGATTTTAAAAATTAATTCCCACCAAAAGTTAGTTATAATAACCATTTAAACTTTCCACTTCAAATTTTCTTCTTCATTCTCTCATTTTACTTCTGGAAAAACTCAAAACTAAAATAAATCATGGCCTCCACTAGTTATAATGACCAAATTAACCCTGAATCGTCTGCCGGACCATCCAAATGTCCGTTCCAATGCTCTACTAATGCTCGAATGATAAAATTGGAAGAGAAAATGGAGTATGTTCTTCAAATGCTTGCTGAAATACAAGTTTTACAAATCTGGATAAATCAAGAGCAAGTTAAACAAGGGAAAATCATGAGAAACCTACAAAAGTTTGTTATGGATAATCAAGTAAATATGATTATCAGCAAAGATGATAATCAAGTAATAGAAGAGGAAGAAGAGATGGAAGAGGAAGAGATGGTAGAAGAGGAGGAACAACAAGAGGGTATGGAGAGGATGATCAAGTCATATGCGTTGGTGAAGTTTCATTTGATTGAGAAGGAAATATAATTGGACAAAATGGGGAATTATGTCTTCATTACCCAATTGTCCAATTCATAAGTCTCATATCATGAAGAATCACTAGATGTTAAGTTTTTTGTTTATTCAATGTAAAACATACATAGTATTTCGTAATTTCATGTAATATTGTAATTTGCTTTGGATTGTATTGTATGAATTGTAAAAAAAAAATGATAGAATTGTTTACTTCTTACTATATTCGCTTCTTATAGATTTTGAGATTAGTATTAGAATGGTTATAATATAATAAGGATATAATATAGGCATACATTTAGGGGGTGTTATTAGGTATCATAAAATATATATGTATAGATAGATATAGGATTTAGAGGGAGTATATTTAGAATTCCTTTTTGATAATAATAAAAGGGGAGAAATTATAAAATAAGGATTAATTTAAGAGAGAGTATAAAGGATTCATGATGAAAGAGGGAGTATTAGAAGAATCAAAATCAACAGGTATGAATATGTATGAATATTTTATAATCAAGGTTGTCATCATCAAAAAGGGGGAGATTGTTAGAGACTAGAGTTTTGATGACAACAACCTTATTTCAATTATCATTGATTATAAAATATATACTAACATTTTGGTCTAGAATATATATACATATATATGTAGGATTTGTACTGTACAGTTTTAGAGATTCGGAATTCAGAGGAGATTCAATACTCATGAGTAATCAAGTTATTAAGAGTTCAAGACCAATATAGTAATAGAGTCTAGTTTATATGTAAGACTCTAAATAGAACTCCAGGTTCAAATTCAAATTTTGTTTTTCAAATTCTGATTTTTAAAATTCAAATTCGGATTTTCAAATTCTAATTTCAATTTGTTTTTTACTTATAATTTCAAAAATAAATTTTAAGTTTAAAATATAAATTTATATAGTTATATAGTTTTATAATCCTATGGTTTTATAGTTTTAAACTCTATAATTTTATAAATATGTTTATATAATATATAATTATGTATTCATATGATTTTACACTTTATAATACTCATTTATATCACTAAGTTTTAATTCAAGAATTTCCAGAATAATATATGTAGTTAAACACCTGAAAATTAGTTTTGAAAATATTTTATACATGCTTATGTCGACATATAACTGTCATTTTTTTTCAATTTTCAAAGGAAGTGTATTTTCACTCTTTGTAACGTTCCAAAAGCATTGCAACCTTTTGAATCTTATAAATATGGGTTGATTTCAATTTTTTTAATCATTCTTCTTCTCCATTTTCACTCCTCTTCATCCCACCATTAATCTTTCATATTTTTATTGATTTCTACACTTCTACTTTGCCGATTTCTATTCTAATTACATAAAACTTCTTCTTTTCTCACTCTCTACTCATTCCTCTCTTAACTAAATTGTTATTAAAGAGTTATAAGGCTGTTGTAATCATTTGGGAGGTGTTTGGGAAAAGGTGTGTACCTTGTAGCCTTGAAATCAAGGAAAGGGAGTGGTGGTAATCTTGTAGCCACGAAATCAAGAGTGGTTGGAGCGATGTTAACCTTGTAGCTGTGAAATCAAGGGGATTGTACCTGAATAGTGATATTTATAAAACTCTGTACAATCCAGCGTTGCGTGGGATTGGACGTAGGAGTAATTTGAACCAATATAAAATCCAGTGTGTTCTTTCCTTTTCTGCATTTTATATTTATTTGTTTGTTTTGTTTGTGTTTGATTATGTGTCTATGATCATCTCCATTGTGTGTAATTCATATAGTAGATAGTTTAAGTTTAAGATTTTTGTAAATTCGTTATAAATACTATTCACCCCCCCCTCCAGTGTTAGTCTTGTCTTAAGATCCACATTCTGTGTTCCCTAACATGCAATTCCTAAATTAATTAGGATTAATGTTGTATACCCCTAATTAGGAAATTTGAACTATAACCACATTTAGACACGAGGTTAAGCATAACTTGTGGTAGAAGTCTGGCTGGAACCGACTGACAAATCCAGAATCCATAGGTAGTCAGCTTAATGTGAGGGGATAATGCATAAATATAAATGTACTAAGGCACGATGTTAAGTTTAACTTGCGGTAGAAGTATGCCCGGAATCAACCGACAAATCCAATATCCTCAAACAATCAACTTAATGTGAGAGGTATGGTTCATAAAATATATACATATATAACAAGCAACAAGTATATAAATAAATAAGAATAGTAATTGTCTAATAGGGTAGAACAAATATATACCTTGGGACTTATAAATGGTTGCCTTAGGAAAATATGTCCGTTATGGTCATAAAAGGCAATAAACAAAGAAATAGAAGTAAAAGAAATAAAATGGGGATTATGGGTATTGATTGCAGTTTTAAATAGTGAATCCAATCAGGGAAGGTAAATAAATGTATCCTAGGGTAAATAGGATATAAATTTCTTATTTATGTTAATGAATATAGAACTTATAATTAAAAATAGAGTTGGACTTATTAGGTTAATGATGTAAAAATATTATTAACCAGAGGAACCCGTGATGGTAATAAATCTCATACATATAATATCTCTGTGGACAGTAACTAAACAGGAAGGACATAATGACGTGACCCACTTTATCCTAAAAGGGAAAGGTGCTAAGGGCTAATGGGGTATGGATCTAATAACCCTCGCATATAGTCTGCTTCCTGGGTCTTAAGCGGCTGGGGTTGAAGAGTCACCTAGGAATAGGTCTTTCAGTATAGAGGTCTTAAATGGCATGTGTATGTATTGCCTACCCAAACCTGGAAACCTGAAATGCCAGATATGGCTTCCTATCCTACGGGAAGTAGTAAGCAACTAAGAGGGTTATCCAATAAGGTCAGCTAGAAGGTATAGCGAGCGATAAAATACCATCTCTCACCTTATACGGGGAAAGGGTGTATGCATGAATAATGGAAGACTTAACTAGTAGGGTCTGTAGTTAGTGCCCTCTGGTTTATAAGAATGTTGAACAAATTATCGAGAGACATTAAGTAACCAATAAGTCCGCCGAACAATAAGTCTGTCTAGAGTCTTAAGTGATCGGGAGAATCCACCCTATCTATCATTGATAGTGAGACGTCAATTAATAAATGGTAAGTGGATGGAAATATATATGTATAAACTCCTCAACTAGGGGTTTACTTCTCGGTCTAGTAATCATTTAAATCATGGTCTAAAGGCTTCCTAAGTATATGTGTAAATGTTCTACCTTGGTATCATAGCTTGGAATACAAATTTGGGATGAATAATAGAGTCGTGCATAAACATTTACAAGGTCGTGCTAGAATCACTAATCTTGGTAGGCATACATCTTAGGTTGAACCAAACGGGATACATCTATGTATTATAATCTATGTTGTACATTTCCTGTTCACCAGAATCTTTTTGTTCTGACCCCTCCTATTACAACCACACAGGTTTTCTAGAGAAGGTCTGGTTCTCATAGGTGTTTTAGTTTGTATTTCAGTTCTCGTTCTCTCTCATGCTCGGTATTGTAAAAGTGACTTACTTTAAAAAAGGTAGTTACATGAGTTAATACTAGTTTGTCCTATTTAGCTTTTGTTGCGATCTATCTTATCATACTCTTATTATGCTCATGCTCATATATTTACAGGTGCCAGATTTACACGCTCCATGATTGGATGTGTTTGAGTTTTGATTTTTGTTGAAATTTGGATACCGAAAAGTGTGGGTGGTTATATTCTTGCATCAACACATCACTTAATTCCATGCCATAAGCATCCGTGTAGACCGTAAACACTTTTCTACTATCGGGAAGAGTCAGAACAGGGGCTGATGTCAGAGCCCTTTTCAATCTCCGAAATGCATCCTTGCAATCAATGCTCCAAGCGAAAGCCAAATTCTTCTTCGTCGGATGGGTGAAGGAGCTGATATTCATGCAAAGTCCTTAATGAACTTTCTATAATAACCCGCCAATCTAAGGAAACTCCTTACCTCTGTCGCATTCTTAGGGGCTTTCTAATATTGAACCACAACAACTTCAGCGGTATCCACTGCTATTCCATCCTTGGAGACTACATGCCCTAGGAACGTTACTTCCTTTCTGTAGAAATGACACTTATAAAATTTAGCCTTAAGCTGATGTGATTGAAGAGTGTTGAGAACCTCCTATTAGCATCTGGTGTGTTCTTCCATGCTCCTTGAGAAAACCAGAATGTTGTCCATGAAAACCACCACGAACTTGTTCAGATACTCCTTAAACACCAAGCTCATTAAATCCATGAAGTACGGGGTGATAAGTCATGACCAACCACTCAAAGAAACCATCCGGAGTTCTAAAAGTTGTTAATATATTCCTTTATTGTCATGCTTCCTTGCTTCAAAATCAGAAATCTCTCCATTTGCATTCCTTCCTCCGCTTGCGACAAGGATTTCATCTCAAATCTAGTCTTAAATTCATCCCAAGTAGCTACCATCTATCCGACCTGAATCAGCTCCCACCAATACGATGCTTTGTCCTTCAGTTGCCAAGCGACCAACTGAATTTTCCTTCTATCATCGAGCTCCAGCAAGTTAAATACATTCTTTGTTTGCCTAAGCCAATTGCGCGCCTACATAAAACTCTCAGTACCTTGAAACGGCTTGCCTCCCATCGCGCAGAAGTCCTCATAAAGCTTAGAGAAGATAGCTACAAAAGTAGGTGGAGCAACTGTGCCTGCAGCTGGGGAAGGGACATTTTCTTGCACTCCCACAGGTGTTGTAGCTTCTACGTATCTACGAAATCATGTCGAAATGGGAATGCCCTCGTGGAAATTAGAAGGACGAAACAAGAATTCAAAAAGAGAACGAAGGAATATTGTTAAATGACTTGAGGGGATTATCTTTAAAAATTATGTTTTATTTGACAATCTTTATTTTGAAAAACATTTTTCAAAACCTTTTTCTCTAATCTTGTAACCTTAGGCTCTGATACGTAATGTGGCACCCCACATCCCTTAATGTCACTTATATGAGGATGCATTAAGTTTCGTTAAGCACAATAATAATACAGAGACTAATTAAGAAAGATAGAAATTAAAAAATGCAGCGGAAAATTTCAACTTTTTTATTTCAATCCAAAACATGTCATTACATTTTCAAATGTACCATTAATGTCTAAGCCATAAACATCTATCTTAATAATATCAGAGTACAAAAAGCATAAATAATATCCCTCAAATATCATAACAATAAACATAGATAAATAACTGAAGAAATACGTGGAAAGGAATGCAATCCAAGTTCAAGCAAGATAGAATCACGATCACAACTACTGTCCACCACCACTCTGAGAACCTGAGGGGGAGGGGGGAAGGAAGAGATAGAAGAAAAACAAAGTAGGTCAGACAAAAAGTCTGGCGAGTTTCAGTAATAGGATAAGATAAAAAAGTATCAAGACAGATGTTGAATATGAAAATATAGTAAAAAGATAAGTATGAAGTAAACAAGATAACATGATAACGAGATAACAAGGTAAGGTAAAGATCATGTATGCTTCTCATTCATATACTAAGAATCAAGTTACTGCATCACTAGTAGAATGTCAAGATTAGGTGTTACCCTAATTACTACCCATGCAATCGTCTCCTGCTTCGCAAATATCATGTGCCAACTACAGTAGTAGGGGCAACTTTAAGACATAGATATATTCGCTGATGTTACAGTGTCTTACTTTCCCCTATCAGACCCATGCACGCTCATGACTCCATTAGAACGCTCCCGTACCCACCTTCCACCTTTGAATCTCTTACAATCTAGATTAGTAAAGCGTGCCCTGTCCTATTTTACTTATTTACATGGGATACTCACAACATGTTCTACTTAATTATTAAATTAAGTTAAACCTATTCAGATTAACATGTTTTTCATATTATCCCAATTATACAGTCATTGGATTTCATGTTTCAATATGTCTAATTCTCCTTTTTACTGTCATTTTAAGTTATTCCAATTTAACGCAGTTTACGCAATTCTAACGTGAATAGCCTAGGCATTTAATGGCCTAGGTATAGTGCAAAATAAAAAGGAAAAGGGAGAAAAATACAGATCCAATGCATAAACTGAATAAATAGGCATAAGACTATAAATAAAACTAAGACAGAAAAATGGGATAATAAGGATGTGCATGTAATAGGTATAACTAAAAACCGAATAGGGAACTGACAGTAAAACAATAACATACAAACATATAATAACTGTATAATCTCAAATTCAGATTTATTTACTGTCAGAATACCGTTTAATTATCAAATCTAAAAATGACTAGAACTCACAGTGGTTTGATTGAAGTTCAGAAAAAATATCTCTTTTATATTGTTGTTGTTGAAGAAATTCCTTTTTAGATTTGTTATTGTAGAAGAATTAGAATTGTCCTCTTTAATCTATGTTTAGGTAGCACGTCAGTGTCTTCATATTTTTATTTAGAAAATAGCTTGGAGGAAGAAGAAATGAAGAATGTTATGTGTGGAAAACAATGAGGATGTTAACCTATTTATAGATTACCTTGGATAATCATAAACCATTAGATTTTATGTTTATAAATCCAACCGTACACCCAATGTTGAGTCAGCACACATATATGGAAAAGAAAAAAGCCCAGATTCAAACTTAGGAACCTGCCACTGCATGTAGGTGGGTTAACCCAACTAAATACTGTGTCAAACATAAGGTCGACTTGCCTTAGATATGGGTCGATCCAGTTATGGGCAGCTCGCCCAGTTACCGTTGCTTTCTACTGTGTTTTTTTTTATATATAATCTGTATTTTAGTGCAATCCTCTTAAGTCCATAATTTCTTCATATTTAATCAGATTTACGTAAAATAAGAGTCTATCTGAACCAAAATTTCGTAACGGAAGCAACAGTAAAGCCTATTTTACCTAATTCTGAATATTTAATTAGTTGATATTCATTTTATTATCTTTTTAGTGTAACTATTGTGTATTAAAATATGGTGTGTTAAATTTGTGGTTAGACTTTGGGAAGAGTCTAATTTGGTTAGGCAGCTTGTGAAGGATAGAGAGTCGGTATTATATTTTGGGCTTTCCCAAAATTAGAGATATTTTATATTATTTATGATATGAGCCTTTAACCGTTTTATGTTTGATAAGATACCTTCATAGTACAACAAATTTTGGTAGGACCTAATCAAGAGATGGGGATAAAGACGTAACCTTGGGAGCTTGTGCCACCATAGATATTTTAGAGCATGGGATTTCGAGACTTCGCAATATTAATTAGATTGGTTCAAGTACATAAGAATGGAAACTCGAGAGACATCGTGAAAATTTAAAAAAAAAAAATCGGCCTTTCTCTGAAATTTAGGATTCTATGGTTGCCTTATGATTGTTAGATTAGATGGTAGGAGATGGTTGCAACACAAATGCATCGTGCACTCATATAGAAATTACATGCATGTTAGGAAGTTTTACATACATACAACATCACATGTTACACTAATATGTTAGGATTGAACTCACTCTAGCAAGTCCGCAGTTCATAATCACTATTAGTTATGGATGTTAATAAGACAAAATGGGTACACAACATGGTTATTTAGAGCGAGCTGTGTTTTTGCTCCCTAGGAAAGACTTCGGGATGAAATCTCTTTTAAGGGAAAGAATGTAACACGATGTAAAATGTACTCTAAATAGACATAGAAAGTTAAATTAAAAATTAAAAATAATAAACTAATAAAATATTAATGGGTCGAAAATAAGAATTTTGGAAAACTGGGAATTGGGACATGAAATTCTTACTAATGCATTCGTGGCGAGATTCTGATCCATTTATATATTTTATTTGCTGAAAATAGAGTCCGTATAAAGAAGTTATCAATAAAACAAGTTATATGTAAATTGTTTACACACAAGGTTTGAAATTCAAATTGGATAAATAAATATCTGGAATATAAATATATATTAATTGGCCTAAAAGAATATTCCACAATAATTGAATAGTGTGTATATATACGTATAAAAGGGTACATGAATTATCAACTTAATGAAGGCAATCAATGTAATTAATTCACCACCCTTAAGAGCAAGGGGTCGACCGCCCATGAGTAAAAAGGGTGGGGAAGGCATGTTTTTGTAAGGATATTAATATACTTTGCAAACAAGGACTGTCTGATTTAATCTAATAGATCATACGGTCTTTATTAACCGTTGCAACTATAAAAACAAACCCCCTAGTCTCTCCCTAACCCGATTCCTCATTTCATTCTCACACCTCCAATTTGTTTCTCCATTTCGTAATTTCAGACCTCAGGTTAGGTTCTTCTTCTAAATCTTATCTTTCTAGATCTAAACTTCTATCTCCCCAAATATAAATTCTTATGTGTAAACTCTGAATTAAGTTATATATATATATATATATATGTATGTATGTATGATATTATAAACTTTGATTATCTTATATATATTTTATGAGAAGTTGGAGTTAGTTTCATAGGAAGTTGATTATCTAGATTTTTGAGATATTCTATAGCATTTTTCCACTAATCTCTTCTACAAATCTCTAATCAAACCTAGGTTATAATTTTTGTGCTGATATTGTTATTTTTCCATTTAAATATTATGTTAATATACATTTTCATGCCGTGATTGAGAGAAATTTGAGAAATGAACATGTACACCTTTAATTTGTTAGGGATTGGCATTTCAAACAAATAAGGACATTTGTTTACGCACGCCTGATTTATGCCTTATTTATTTATTTATGTATTGATAGTGTAGTTGATGTAATATAAATGCGTATTGAGTACATACTGAATGCGTAAAATTAGGATAATATAATTTAAATGTCCCTATAGGAAATTTGTATGTGTATGAGTAATGGCTTTAATGACACATAAACACGATTTTAACCATTGCTTGTAGTAGAAGTCTTCTCGAAACTAACCGGCATATCCATCATCTACAAGTAAGACTGGTTAATGTGAGAGTGGCTTGGCACAAAAAATCTTGTTTACATAGACCCGCGAGGTCACTCCAATGTTTTGAATGAAAGATCGGCACCAGGGAGCGCTAGCTAAGGGAGTCGAAAATAAGGTTTTATATCCCCAAAGAATGGTTTGTTCCCATTTCCCCACCCATATTGAGTAAGGCATTGTGTCAGTGATTGACCCCGTTGATAATTTAACGGATAAATGGTCAAGGCATGGAACTAGTTAACTAAAATAAACTGTTATAGATGTGGCTTCGTGCTATCTCTGACGTCTATCATTCCCCCCTTCTTATGAGGAGGAAACTATGCGTCTATGTTTCGCTACAGGAGAGATGTAACAACCTGAATTTTAATAACATGTTGAAACTAGAAATCAGGGTATAATGAACTTTTGAAGTGAGAATCATGGGAAACAGGTTGCTCCATTGCGTTCGTCTCGGAATTCTTCATGAAATCGAGTCCGAGTTTTCAAAAATCGGAGTCCGTATGACCGAGTTATGGCCTCTAGAAGTTTCACGAATTTTCAGAATCAAAAACAGCTCAGAAATTCGAATTCAAATTCGAATTCAAGACCGAGAAGCGGGCTGGGCGGGAAAATTCCCGCCCAGAGCCCAGGTCGACCTGGGGGTCGACCTGACTAGACCAGGTCGACCATAGGGTCGACCTAGGGGTCGACCTAGCCAGACCAGGTCGACCATAAGGTCGACCTGGCCTCCCTGGTCGGCCTGGGTGCGACTGGTTGACTAGGTGGGTCTGTTTGCGGGCCTGTGACGTTTTTGATGGCTTAGATCAGTCCTAGGGTTTGTCTAAGGGCCTAAACTAGTTTCTACACCTATAAAAACACCCTCAGATCTAACCTAATTCATAACAAATCATTCTTACACCAAAATGCTGCTGAACTCCCTCTTGAACCATGGCCGCTGCCCCCAAATTAAAGCTTAAACATTCAAACTCAAATCAAATTCCAAGGACAAAGCTTTCATACTCAATTTAATTCGAAGATTAAGGCTTCTACAATGATGCAAGACAATAAATCAGCATTCTACAACAAATTCAGTTCTTAATTCGTTAGCCACGATCTTTAAGTTCTAGTTACTTTTTAGATTTGAACTTGTTAATTATTATATGGCAATGGAATAAAGTGGAATTGGATTTAAGTATGTTTATTGGTTCAGATCTATTTCTGTTGCTTCTTGAATCTTGAATTTTGGGACTTTTCTATGTTCGTTCTCATGTCAAGCTTATGGTCTATTCAGCCTGTTGTAAATCAGTTTTTCTTGATTCATATTGATATTATTATCAAGATCTATCTTTTATACCAGAGATGATGTTTTTATGCCAGTTTTCTCTCTATGCTGATTGTTATACAAATTCTACCTTCCCCTATTTATTTTCTTTCGATGAACCTAGGTCAATTTCGGACCTAGGCCTAAACCGCGATTTGCGTACGATTGAATACGGGGAAATATGGGAATGTTGTCTATATTGGATATACATGTTTGGAAAAATTGACAGCATAACATGATATTGGGGTTTGGGTATTATCGTTATAATTAAGATTATAAGTTTGGGTAAAATGTTGTAAACATGGAATACATGTAGTTTGGTATGAAACTCGACCTATGTAAAATGGCAAGAATATTGATATATGTAAAACGGCATGAAACTTGTTATATGTGTAAATTGGTATAAAATTGGCATACATGTAAAACGACGTGAATTGAACATATGTAAATTTGGTATGAATTGGGCATATGTAAAACCGACATGTAATCTAGAACTTGGGCATATGCTAATTATGAAAAATTTGGAGTTGAAACACTTATGATAATTTATGACTTAGTAGAGGTTTAATATGAACACGCCTAAGTTGGGTTTTGGGTAGTTGACATGTATTATAAAAAAAGGCTATAACTTGGCATAACCTTATAGTGAATTATGATAATAAATTGGGAATACGTTTTGGGGCAAAAACATGAATTATGAACTTGATAATTGGCATATGACTGGAAATATGAACGTGGTTGAAACACGAACATGAACATTCTTACACATGAACTGATATTGGGGTTTTGGGTGAAATACGACCATTAATGAACCTTTGACACGAGGTTAGACTCGGTTTGTGGTGTAAATCTGTCCGGAACCGCCCGGCAAATCCAGTAGCCACAAAGTGTCAGTCTAATGTGAGAGGTCAAAGGTCGAATTGTAGGCGTAATGATTTATGACACGAGGTTAGACTCGGTTTGTGGTGTAAATCTGTCCGGAACCGCCCGGCAAATCCAGTGGCCACAAAATGCACGGTCTAATGTGAGAGGTCATGATTCATTCGTCATAATGAATGAATTAAGGAATACTAACCATAATAAGACGTGGGTATGGTTAGAGGGTTAGGTGGGATGACATGGAAATTTGACATGTAAATGTGGACCTAACCGGTATGAGTTAAGAACATGTAAAACTTATAAGTGTGGGCTTATCCAACATAACTGTTAATCAAACCAATGAGTGGGTTAAGTAATATGACTAGACTAATGACACTTAACCAATATAACATGACACATGGCAGGGTTAAGTCAACTTGAACATATAGATAATACTTAACCAACTTAGCATGATACGTGGGCGGTTTAAGTCATGAACTAAATGAAAACACTTAACCAATTTGATATGCTAAGATAGCGGGGTTAAGTTGTGAATCACTAGACAGCACTTAATCAACTTGATATGATACGTGGGCGGGTTAAGCCATGAATTACTTGAAATACTTAACCAATATAATCTGACGAATGAGAGGGTTAAGTTAAATGGGTTGGTTTAACTTGAATGGGTTGATAACAACCAACCGATATAACCTGATGTGTGGTAGGGTTAAGTAAATACACGAGGGTAAAACTTAACAATTATAAAATGGTTAGTGGATGAGGTTGAGTTAACATTGTAATGACCCAGATACTTATGGGTTAATTTTAATTATTTAATACGAATTTAAATATTGGGTGGATAAATATAAATGGAATTTTATATTAAGTTATCAATTTAATGATCAATTTCAATTTAATATCGAATATATTAAATTATCGTAATACGTCAGTTTGAGAAGTTGAAACTGAATTAAAAACAGTTCAGAAAATCAATTCAAACTCCTGTTTGAATTAGAAGGATAATATTAATTTATTATCGCAGAATAAATTGTGTTGAATTTAATTTATATCAATTTAAATTAATATCTTCTACAGATGATCGAATTGGACTTCGTGACTTATCCCATTTTGTCCGGAATGGTGGTTAAACCCTAGGAATGCCACTTGTTGGGTTCAGAAAGGAGTTCGGAATTAAGGGGAATTTTAATTAAAGGATACCAGTTTTAATTAAAATTAAATAAAATTTTGAATGAAATTTTAAGGAGAATAAAACACCACGTCTTCCTTTCCTCACCACTTTTTTTTCTCCTGCTCAGAACAAACCAAGGATACCACTTCCTCGTCTATATAAATGCGATACCACCCTGTTTCCTTTCGCTTCCATTTTCCTTCTTCTGTAAATCACTTCAGGCAAAATAAAGTGGCATCCCAATTCATTTAACAATCGCGAGTGCCCCTTCTGAAAACAAAACCATGCCTTTCTGTTTTATTCCTCAAACCGAAAACTGATACCACAAATTCTTGGAATCAGAAATCGCATAGCAACTGAAGACCGACATCGAAGCAAGGGTGGATGCACGCTCGATTTAAACCATCGCGAGTAGCATATGTGGAGCTGTTCTTCACGTGGATGTCTTGTTGCGTACCGCGATCTCTGTATGGGGGTTTAACAGTTCTTTGCTCGAAGCTCAGTACGATTTAGGGTTAGCTCAATATCGAGACTAAGGCGCTCGTGCATCAAGGAGGTAGATCTGTTATCAGCGTTCGATGGTTCAACGGAGATCTTGGAGGATGGGGGAGTCAACGTGGTATCAATTTTGGTGATGGATTTGGTGCAGCGTGGGTTTTCTTAGAAGGACTGTCAGAGTTGGCAACATCATGGAGGATTAGCAGGAGGAAACAACGCATTTTGGAAGGGACCATTCGAGTGGTACTCGTGGTTTCGAACTCAGTAATGAAATGCAGTATTAAGGTGGATAATTTATTTAAGAAATTCGAGATGATTCGTAACTGAGACGATATGGAAATTTACAGAATATCAGCAAAGGAAAATCTGGTAAGTAAATATCACTCACCTGTTTAATTAGAACTGTTTTTATTTCGTTAATAATAATTGGGTGTTGCTTGTTTGAATGTTGTCTGGTTGATTTAAATATATTAGTTATTTAGGGTTGACTATTATATATATATTGGGTTGATGATTGGTTGGATTCCTGCAGTCTCATTAGCGGATGCCCGCAGTTTCATAGCGGATGATTTCCCTATGCGCCCCACAAAATATATTATTGGATGACCTTCATACCGCGATATCCTGCCTCGAAGCAGGATGGGTATTACTATGTTGACTAACGTCTGTGGATGCAGGAAAACAGGTTGGAGGAATCCAACAGGATTCCTCAAAAATATATTATCTGTTTGTTTATTTGTTTGCATATATACTGTCATATATGATGTGTTAGAAAAATAAATAATTGGTTGCTTTGTGTGTTTAAATATTACTGGGGCTTGAATATTGATTTATAAAAATATCCTAAAAGGGATATTTGAGATTTAAAAAGGGAATTCTATTTTTATAAATAGATTTTGAATTTTTAAAGAACTATAGGAAATATTAACTTGAATTGAATTTATAAACTTTGTTTATAAATGAAAATGTGGGATATGAATGGAATTTATAAACTTTGTTTATAACTGAAAATGTGGGACTTGAATTGAATTTATAAACTTTGTTTATAAATGAAAATGTGGTATTTGAATTGAATTTATAAACTTTGTTTATAAATGAAAATGTGGGATTTGAATTGAATTTATAAACTTTGTTTATAAATGAAAATGTGGGATTTGAATGGAATTTATAAACTTTGTTTATAAATGAAAATGTGGGATTTGAATTGAATTTATAAACTTTGTTTATAAATGAAAATGTGGGATTTGAATGGAATTTATAAACTTTGTTTATAAATGAAAATGTGGGATTTGAATTGAATTTATAAACTTTGTTTATAAATGAAAATGTGGGATTTGAATGGAATTTATAAACTTTGTTTATAAATGAAAATGTGGAATTTGAATTGAATTTATAAACTTTGTTTATAAATGAAAATGTGGGATTTGAATTGAATTTATAAACTTTGTTTATAAATGAAAATGTGGGATTTGAATTGAATTTATAAACTTTGTTTATAAATATATAATGGGGGATTTTAAGTGACGTTATAAACGTTGTTTATAAATAAGGCATAGAATTCAAATGAAATTTAATTAAAGAGAATTCAAATAGAATTTGTATAGATTTGAATATAGAAATTCAAATGGGATGTATAATATAGATTTGAATATAGAAATTCAAATGGGATGTATAATATAGATTTGAATATAGAAATTCAAATGGGATTTATAATATAGATTTGGATAAATAGAAGTGAAATAGATTTGGATAAATAGAAGTGAAATAGACTAAAGAGTTAATTAACAAATTGATTAACGAATTGAGTTAAAACGATCGGGTGTAGTTGGGCAGGTATAGATATACAGGAGACTGGTTTGGAATAAAGTATAGAAGTGATATAGATAGAATGCCCGACAAAAAGGTACGTATTTAATTCATATATGAGATTTTATATGTCGTATCGGCTAGCCGCTTGGCTTTTCTTTTTCTTTCTGGATTGGTGAGGGCCATGGGAGGCTATTTGAAATATCCCGAAGCTCCCGGTACAAAGGAGGTTATGGCGAATTTTTCCGGGAATTTAAGGAGTTAGAATGTTTTTAAGGTAATTTGATAACTAGAAATCTGTATATCGATTTATATAGAAGTCGATAAGGAAACAAACTTAGAAATAGAATAGTAAAATCAAAAAGGAAGACTAGGAATAAAATCTAGTAAGAATAGAAAGAGAAAGTGTATATGTGTTTAAAGGTGAATAATCAGTTGTATGGTATTGATTATTCAAGTAAGTAGTCTTATCTGTTTTGACGTTATAAATGTTATTCAGTCAAGGTTTGAGAGGTAATTATACCCCAACTTGATTGATTTCATTTTTAACAAATAAATCGTAAGATTTCAGGCTCGAAGATCAATGTTGAATAAGAGATAGTCGAATATAGTATTTGGGTTGTTGTAACGATGTTTAATACAACATCTGTTTTAACCCAAATAAGTGTAAGTTTGGAAATAGAATAATAAATATTTCCAAAGTATAGAAATAAACGAGATCGGGAAAGAGATATGTAATTGGAATATTTTCCAATTATAAATAGCATATATTTTCTAAAGTCAAGAAAATAAAGGAAGGCGATATTCGGAAATGTTTTCCAAATAACGTAAAAGGCCAATATGGTTATTGAAAATATTTGGTTAACAAATATTGATAAAGATATAGAGAAGTGATTTAATTAATGGAATATTAATTAAGGGATCAGTGTTTGTTTGATAATTGGATGAACACTTGTTTTCTTCGATAGTTAAATCATCGACTATCAAAACACTTGTTTTTATTCGATAGTTGAATCACAGACTATCGAAGTTTTGACCATCGTTGTCAATATGGAGAGACCGGTTGGATTATTATCCGAAGAACGACTCCGTATTGGCAGTAGCGTGCGAATCAGATTATATAAAGATAATCGAAGACGGAGTAGAGTGCAAGGACTTTTTCTATTAATAGAAATTGTGCCTTCAATTCATCGTGTTCCTGGGTGACTTGTATGGATGACTGTCTGATAGAGTATTTCCAGAAAGGTCACGTACATTGATTTCTTCAACCGTACCAAGAGTGGAAGCGGAAAAGGAAACTTCTTTTAGCTGACACGTAATGTACTGTTGTAGACGTCAATTTGTGATTTTCGTTGGGTCTGACAATGTGGCATTCGAAGTGAATCTGATGCTATGATGAAGCGTAACCTCAAGCCTCATCAACCAGTAAATGACAGAAATCGGGCAGGCAGCATGGCTATGTAGGTCGCACCTATTAGGGTGTATAATCACCTGATCTAGAGTTTCATTTACATCTAAAAATCTATTGTCGATGCTGTGCCATTCGGGAAACGGTTGCTGATCCCAACCATTGGTGATATACATTCGATACACTCAAGTGAAATGAGTGGTCGGTCATGTGTGGCTGAGTTGCAAGATGTTCTTGTTGAACTCGGTGTATTCTCCTCTAGAGATATACCAACGGAAGGTGGTTCCATACCTTGTCATAGTTGGAAATCCATTACCCAATACGTGCTTGCGGTTTTGATTGTATATATATGTGAGACGTGAGATGCAAACGTTCCACTAGATTGTTATTTACTTGATTTAGACATTATTATAATATCAAAAGAGTTTTGATATAAAGATTTTTATTCCTTTCAAAGGGATTTTGAAAGTAAGTCAAGTGTTTGGATTCTCATAAGGGAAAAATCCGTTCCGTGTTATACGGCGTGGTCTTATGAGATATCATTTAGTTTTCTAAAACTGTTTTAAATTGTTTACTCATACCAGTCCCATGACTGACCCGGAGTTTATTTGTTTTGTTCTACCTAAACTCTTGGGTGCCTAAATTTGTACGGGCAGTCAAGTAGTTCAGGATTTTACAGATCTATCTAAAGGAGCTTGGAGCAGGAGGCTTCTGCGTTAGTTATATAGAGTTTTGTTCCCCTGTGTTGTAAGTGTTGTACTCTGATAAGTATATGTTATACAGTTGAGATTTTGTATTTCAAAGATATGATATATTATATTTTGTTCCGCTGCGATGTGAGATTCTGTGTTGTTGTTTCCGTTCTTCTTCTACCTCTTTCTTCTAAAAAAAATGTTTCATATTTTCGTAATATTTGGGTTGGACGTATGATGTATATAGTCAACTCTGATGTTGCGGAAATATGGGTCATTACAGTGGTATCAGAGCTTAGGTTGAGCGAATACCTAGGCTTGTTGGAATGTGCTCATTAGAGATAGGATCAGTAGTATCCTAGAATGAGTTGAGTGTGTGTGTGTGTGTGTGTATATATATATATATATACGAGAGAGCGTATTTGATATAAAAAACTGTTTTATATTGTGTTGACTAGTCTGTTGAGTGAATTATGAATTCTGATCGAATCGTAGGACGCTACGATGTCGATAGGAGTTTATAAACACTTGAACAGAAGATTGGACACGATATTGTTTTTAAATAGTTGAGTTGATTGTTAGGATTATAATCAAATTAGATTATAAAACTGAAATAGTTATATGTATAACCAATGGAATTTTTATATGAAATCAAATATACAAATGTGATAAATTGAAATTGAATTCCAACTAGAATTCAGAATTTAAAATCCTGGGAAGTTGGAAAATATTTTCCGAATTTTATTAAAATAATATAGCTTTATTTTGGAAGGATTTTTGAATAAAAATCATTTGAATGGATTTTGAAAGAAATATAGCACTGAACTCACTTCAGTGGCTGGGAAATAATTCTGATGATGGTCGCAACATCATCAGTGTTCATTTTTGAGTTTCTAAGTGACGAATTGCTGCCTTAGAAAAGTTTTTAATGGAAATTTGTTTGAAAAGAAACAAGTTGTTTGAAAATTCAAATGTTTTGAATTTGAGATAGATATAAATACATGTATATATTTATATTACTTCAAAGGAATTGGAATATAGAATTCAAATAGAAGTAAAATAAAAGGAATTTGAATATATATATATATATATATATAATTCAAATAGAAGTGAATTAGAATTTGAATTCAAAGGAATTCAAATGAGTTTGAATAAAGAAATTCAAATGGAATTTGAATATTGAAAATATAAAGGAAATTCAAATATAGAGTTTGAATAAAGAAATTCAAATGGAATTTGAATAAATGTAAATATATAGGATTTGAATGTTAGAAGTGAAATAGACCGGGAATATTATGTGAAATGGATCTGATATATATTAAAAATATATCAGAATGGAGTTGAATTTGTTATAAACAAAGTTAAAACGTTTATATTTATAAATATAAATAAAACGAGCTCGCCGTAGCGCGGCAGTTCGTAAATTGGCGAATCAAACTTCAATTTAGTGTACAGAACTCGATTAAAGTCGGAATTCTTTGAAACAAGAATCGTCGGGACCGGTTGAATAATAGTTTTCTTATGAAAGAGAAAAATCTGGATTTCGTCGTATAGATTTTGAGTTATATCAAAATCAAATTTTTAGAAAAGCAGCGCCAGAACCATTTTAAAACCATAATGGTTTAATTAAATAAATAAAAGGATTTTTAGGAAATAAAATCCGAATTGGCATTAGAAAAATCCAGACTGCAGATATAAAATAAATATGAACTCCAATGAAATAAGTGAAATGATTTTTAAGACAAAAATCATATTTTAAATGGTTAAATAGAATTAACTAAATTGGAAAATAATTAGTTAAAGGAAATTTGAATCGAAATTGGGTTTTTGGATAAGTGAAAGAGATTGAGAATTTATATTCGAAATCGAATATATAACTCGAGTTGAAAATATAATTAGATTAGTTTATAATTAAGTTGACACATATTTGAACAAGTTATATTCAAATAAAAAGGGTGAAATAGGCAAAACGGTTAATTAGCAACTAGTTAATGGGAATTTGAATGATTGAAATTAAATTTAACTTAAGTAAGTTAAATGGATCGAAATGAATAAATTGAGTAAATTAATGTGAATGAAATATGAATTGGGTGTGAACAAAGGAAAAACCAAAAGAGATAAAAGAAAATATATTTGTAAAACAAATATAAAGGAAATATATTTGTAAAACAAATAGAAAGAGAAATATTTGTAAACCATTTACAAATAGAATAGAGAAATAAAAGGAAATATTTGTAGAACATTTAAAATAGATTAAATGGGATATATTTATTTGTGAAAATAAATTGAATGTTAGAAATGAGATATTTATTTGTTAAATAAATAGAATTTAATCAAAGGAATATTTAGAAGATGAATAGAAAATGGAAATCTGTTTTCAACAGATAAATAGAAAGATTAATTTATAAATAACAGTTTATAAATTAAATTAAATATTTATCATCCGATAAATGGAATATATAAGTCTGAACTTATATAGAGAAGAGATATTGGTTTTTAACACCGATAGTTTTAAATAGAGGGGGTACACAACACTTGTACAAGTGACGTAACGTTATTAAAGAGAACATTTATAAAGTGAAGAACCGTTACTAAAAGTAAATCTTTATAAATGAATAAACGTTATCCAATAGGAGTTACTCGAATAGGAGAAGTCGATTAGAATTAGAAATAATCGATTAGAGTTAGAATAAATCGATTAGAGTAAGAATTAATCAGTTAGAGTTAATCAGTTAGGGTTAATTCGTAGAGTTAATTGAATATTAGTTATTCAATTAGAATTTATCGAATATTTGTTATTCAAAGAAAAGAGTTAAATCAAATACAGTAAATTGATAAGAGTAAATTGAATAGAGTAAATCGAATATAGTTATTCGAAGAAAGGTTTTCGAATCTAGTTATTCGAAAGAGAGATTATCGAATATAGTTATTCGAAGGGAGGATTTATCGAATAGGGATTTATTCGAAAGAGAGTTACGTAAGGAAGTTTGAAATGTTGAGTATCAACATAAATAAGTTTTGAAAAGATAAATAGGTTGGTAGCACTTTTTCTACCTTAGCAATTTCGAGGACGAAATTATTTTAAGTGGGGAAGATTGTAATGACCAGGATCCTTATGGGTTAATTTTAATTATTTAATACGGATTTAAATATTAGGTGGATAAATATAAATGGAATTTTATATTAAGTTATCAATTTAATGATCAATTTCAATTTAATATCGAATATATTAAATTATCGTAATACGTCAGTTTGAGAAGTTGAAACTGAATTAGAAACAGTTCAGAAAATCAATTCAAACTCCTGTTTGAATTAGAAGGATAATATTAATTTATTATTACAGAATAAATTGTTTTGAATTTAATTTATATCAATTTAAATTAATATCTTCTACAGATGATCGAATTGGACTTCGTGACTTATCCCAGTGTGTCCGGAATGGTGGTTAAACCCTAGGAATGCCACTTGTTGGGTTCAGAAACGAGTTCGGAATTAAGGGGAATTTTAATTAAAGGATACTAGTTTTAATTAAAATTAAATAAATTTTTAAATGAAATTTTAAGGAGAATAAAACACCACGTCTTCCTTTCCTCACCACTTTTTTTCTCCTGCTCAAAACAAACCACGGATACCACTTCCTTGTCTATATAAACGCAATACCACCCTGTTTCCTTTCGCTTCCATTTTCCTTCTTCTGTAAATCACTTCAGGCAAAATAAAGTGGAATCCCAATTCATTTAACAATTGCGAGTGCCCGTTCTGAAAACAAAACCATGCCTTTCTGTTTTATTCCTCAAACCGAAAACTGATACCACAAATTCTTGGAATCAAAAATCGCGTAGCAACTGAAGACCGACATCGAAGCAAGGGTGGATGCACGCTCGATTTAAACCATCGCGAGTAGCGTATGTGGAGCTGTTCTTCACGTGGATGTCTTGTTGGGTACCGCGATCTCTGTTTTGGGGTTTAACAGTTCATCGCTCGAAGCTCAGTACGATTTAGGGTTAGCTCGATATCGAGACTAAGGCGCTCGCGCATCAAGGAGGTAGATCTGTTATCAGCGTTCGATGGTTCAACGGAGATCAAGGAGGACGGGGGAGTCAACGGTGGTATCAATTTTGGTGATGGATTTGGTGCAGCGTGGGTTTTCTTAGAAGGACTGTCGGAGTTGGCAACACCATGGAGGATTAGCAGGAGGAAACAACGCATTTTGGAAGGGACCATTCGAGTGGTACTCGTGGTTTCGAACTCAGTAATGAAATGCAGTATTAAGGTGGATAATTTATTCAAGAAATTCGAGACGATTCGTAACTGAGACGATATGGAAATTTACAGAATATCAGCAAAGGAAAATCTGGTGAGTAAATCTCACTCACCTGTTTAATTAGAATTATTTTTATTTCGTTAAAAATAATTGGGTGTTGCTTGTTTGAATGTTGTCAGGTTGATTTAAATATATTTGTTATTTAGGGTTGACTATTATATATATTGGGTTGATGATTGGTTGGATTCCCGCAGTCTCATTAGCGGATGCCCGCAGTTTCATAGCGGATGATTTCCCTATGCGCCCCACAAAATATATTATTGGATGACCTTCATACCGCGATATCCTTCCTCGAAGCAGGATGGGTATTACTATGTTGACTAACGTCTGTGGATGCAGGAAAACAGGTTGGAGGAATCCAACAGGATTCCTCAAAAATATATTATCTGTTTGTTTATTTGTTTGCATATATACTGTCATATATGATGTGTTAGAAAAATAAATAATTGGTTGCTTTGTGTGTTTAAATATCACTGGGGCTTGAATATTGATTTATAAAAATATCCTGAAAGGGATATTTGAGAATTAAAAAGGGAATTCTTTTTTTATAAATAGATTTTGAATTTTTAAAGAACTATAGGAAATATTAACTTGAATTGAATTTATAAACTTTGTTTATAAATGAAAATGAGGGATTTGAATGGAATTTATAAACTTTGTTTATAAATGAAAATGTGGGAATTGAATTGAATTTATAAACTTTGTTTATAAATGAAAATGTGGGATTTGAATTGAATTTATAAACTTTGTTTATAAATGAAAATGTGGGATTTGAATGGAATTTATAAACTTTGTTTATAAATGAAAATGTGGGATTTGAATTGAATTTATAAACTTTGTTTATAAATGAAAATGTGGAATTTGAATTGAATTTATACACTTTGTTTATAAATGAAAATGTGGGATTTGAATTGAATTTATAAACTTTGTTTATAAATGAAAATGTGGGATTTGAATTGAATTTATAAACTTTGTTTATAAATGAAAATGTGGAATTTGAATTGAATTTATAAACTTTGTTTATAAATATATAATGGGGGATTTTAAGTGAAGTTATAAACGTTGTTTATAAATAAGGCATGGAATTCAAATGAAATTCAATTAAAGAGAATATAAATAGAATTTGTATAGATTTGAATATAGAAATTCAAATGGGATGTATAATATAGATTTGAATATAGAAATTCAAATGGGATGTATAATATAGATTTGAATATAGAAATTCAAATGGGATTTATAATATAGATTTGGATAAATAGAAGTGAAATAGATTTGGATAAATAGAAGTGAAATAGACTAAAGAGTTAATTAACAAATTGATTAACGAATTGAGTTAAAACGATCGGGTGTAGTTGGGCAGGTATAGATATACAGGAGACAGGTTTGGAATAAAGTATAGAAGTGATATAGATAGAATGCCCGACAAGAAGGTACGTATTTAATTCATATATGAGATTTTATGTGCCGTATCGGCTAGCCGCTTGGCTTTTCTTTTTCTTTTTGGATTGGTGAGGGCCATGGGAGGCTATTTGAAATATCCCGAAGCTCCCGGTACAAAGGAGGTTATGGCGAATTTTTCCGGGAATTTAAGGAGTTAGAATATTTTTAAGGTAATTTGATAACTAGAAATCTGTATATCGATTTATATAGAAGTCGATAAGGAAGCGAACTTAGAAATAGAATAGTAAAATCAAAAAGGAAGACTAGGAATAAAATCTAGTAAGAATAGAAAGAGAAAGTGTATATGTGTTTAAAGGTGAATAATCAGTTGTATGGTATTGATTATTCGAGTAAGTAGTCTTATCTGTTTTGACGTTATAAATGTTATTCAGTCAAGGTTTGAGAGGTAATTATACCCCAACTTGATTGATTTCATTTTTAACAAATAAATAGTAAGATTTCAGGCTCGAAGATCAATGTTGAATAAGAGATAGTCGAATATAGTATTTGGGTTGTCGTAACGATGTTTTACACAACATCTGTTTTAACCCAAATAAGTGTAAGCTTGGAAATAGAATAATAAATATTTCCAAAGTATAGAAATAAACGAGATCGGGAAAGAGACAAGTAATTGGAATATTTTCCAATTATAAATAGCATATATTTTCTAAAATTTAGAAAATAAAGGAAGGCGATATTCAGAAATGTTTTCCAAATAACGTAAAAGGCCAATATGGTTATTGAAAATATTTGGTTAACAAATATTGATAAAGAAATAGAGAAGTGATTTAATTAATGGAATATTAATTAAGGGATCAGTGATTGTTTGATAATTGGATGAACACTTGTTTTCTTTGATAGTTAAATCATCGACTATCGAAACACTTGTTTTTATTCGTTGGTTAAATCACAGACTATCGAAGTTTTGACCATCGTTGTCAATATAGAGAGACCGGTTGGATTATTATCCGAAGAACCACTCTGTATTGGCAGTAGCGTGCGAATCAGATTATATAAAGATAATCGAAGACAGAGTAAAGTGCAAGGACTTTTTCTATTAATAGAAATTGTGCCTTCAATTCATCATGTTCCTGGGTGACTTGTATGGATGAATGTCTGACAGAGTATTTCCAAAAAGGTCACGTACATTGATTTCTTCAACCGTACCAAGAGTGGAAGAGGAGAAGGAAACTTCTTTTAGCTGACACGTAATGTACTGTTGTAGATGTCAATTAGTGATTTTCGATGGATCTGACAATGTGGCATTCGAAGTGAATCTGATGCGATGATGAAGCGTAACCTCAAGCCTCATTAACCGGTAAATGACAGAAATCGGGCAGGCAGCATGACTATGTAGGTCGCACCTATTAGGGTGTATAATCACCTGATCTAGAGTTCATTTACTTCTAAAAATCTATTGCCGATGCTGTGCCATTCGGGAAACGGTTGCTGATCCCAACCGTTGGTGATATACTTTCGATACACTCAAGTGAAATGAGTGGTCGTCATGTGTGGCTGAGTTGCAAGATGTTCTTGTTGAACTCGGTGTATTCTCCTCTAGAGATATACCAGCGGAAGGTGGTTCCATACCTTATCATAGTTGGAAATCCATTACCCAATACGTGCTTGCGGTTTTGATTGTATATATATGTGAGACGTGAGATGCAAACGTTCCACTAGATTGTTATTTACTTGATTTAGACATTATTATAATATCAAAAGAGTTTTGATATAAAGGTTTTTTTTCCTTTCAAAGGGATTTTGAAAGTAAGTCAAGTGTTTGGATTCTCATAAGGGAAAAACCCGTTCCGTGTTATACGGCGTGGTCTTATGAGATATCATTTAGTTTTCTGAAACTGTTTTAAACTGTTTACTCATACCAGTCCCATGACTGACCCAGAGTTTATTTGTTTCGTTCTACCTAAACTCTTGGGTGCCTAAATTTGTATGGGCAGTCAAGTAGTTCAGGATTTTACAAATCTATCTAAAGGAGCTTGGAGTAGGAGGCTTCAGCGTTAGTTATATAGAGTTTTGTTCCACTGTGTTGTAAGTGTTGTACTTTGATAAGTATATGTTATACAGTTGAGTTTTTGTATTTCAAAGATATGATATATTATATTTTGTTCCGCTGCGATGTGAGATTCTGTGTTGTTGTTTCCGTTCTTCTTCTACCTCTTTCTTCTAAAAAAAATGTTTCGTATTTTAGTGATATTTTGGTTGGACGTATGATGTATATAGTCAACTCTGATGTTGCAGAAATATGGGTCATTACAAACATACACTTAACCAATCTAACGTGAGGTGTGGTAAGGGTTAAGTTAACATAGGGGAGAACGCTTAACCGATGTAACAAGACATGCGGTAGGGTTAAGAAACACAAGAAAGAACACTTAACCAAGGTAACATGATGGGGGGTGGGGTTAAGTTAACTTGAATGGATAACACTTAACCAACCTATGGGGTATACAAATAGACCCTAGGAAAACCCTAGTAGCGGGACCCATTTCAGCAGTAACCCACATTAGGTATCAACGGTACCCTGAGCTAGGCAGGATGGGGCACGATTACTATGCTGATTGTAAGCGGTCAAAACGACGGCAGGGGATGCAGCAGTGCAGGTTCCGACGGATTACGGGCGTGCACGTATTCCGGAGTGGAAAATTTAGCCACTTGGCATCAGTAGATATAAAGATGTGCATCAAAAAGGGTGTCGGGGTTGCCATCCTAGGGATTGATACACCCTAGGGTGGGACCAACACAAGTATCTACAAGAAGGGGGTCGCAAGAACTAGGTCGAGTAGGAGCCGATCGATTAGGGTAGTAAGGATACATCTAACACATTCATGGAAATTGGGCTGGTGGAGGTGAAATCGTCATATTAGATGTAGTCCTGAAGGCTACCAAAACTACGTGGTTGGGATAACCTTAGTATATAACACATGTGAAACATTGTAAGTAAGAGTCGATCAAATAGGTACGGTGGGGACATGAAACTGTCAATATGAGGTTGGACCCTCATCGTAGGATATGTACCTATAAAACTATCATGTGGGTTATGGGGGATCAATTTTCTTGTAATTATAACTAAGTAAACTAATTGGAACGCTAGTTAGGTGGTGCAGAGAATATAGGAAATCAAGGAAAATAGTGAAATGGTGAAGCTTAGAAATCTTGCGATGTTAAATTTAATAGAAACCTTGCAATGTGATACTTGGTAAGAACCTTGTGATGATACTCTTGATAGGAAGCATGGGATGTTATACTTGATTCATCGTGTCTATAGCTTACCTAGTCATCATGCTTATGTTTACTTTTAGTTTATTCATGCCATGTTATCTTCACCTGTTTTTATGTTGAAAGTCACTAAGACTTACTCAGTCTTTATGACTGACCTAGTTTGTTTTGCCTCTTTTTCTTCCGTTCCCCCCCCCAGGTTCGCAGGGTGGGAATACAGCTTAGTTCGGAACTTACCAAGCCCCAAGGCTCTTTCATGTACGGCTTGGATTTCTCTTGGCTATGGCTTGCTTTGTTTTATTGGGGAATACTGCAGTTTATTTTTATGCTTCTTTGTTTATGAGCAAGACAAATATTTTAGCTATGTAATTGAGTATTGGAAGTTGATGGGCTTTTATTGTAAACAATTATATTTAATAAATGATTTTGAGGTACTTCTACTTTACTTTCTGCTGTTTTTATATATGTCTGTCTTGTAATCTTTCTGTTCCAGTACCCGTAATGCTCCATTGAAGTTAAGGCATTCCCTTTGTGAGTGACCGTAACGGATGTGGGGTGTTACATTTGATATTAGAGCAGAAGGTTACCAGACCGGGCAAAAGCTTTTAAAAACCTTATGAAATTATTTTCAAAACATTTACAAAGAAACATCTTTCTAAGAAAAGTTTTGTTTTACGAAAGGCATATTCCCCAAAGCCATATGCACTATCTTTTGATTCTCTCCTTGAGTTTCTTCTCTCTTTCTTTTTCACCGTAGTTTTGTAGGTGTACGACACATGTAGGAGGGCAAAGAAGTGACCAACTTCCATCTGTAGCCGCAGTAGTTCCATTTGCGTCTAATCTTATTTCAAGCTTTGTAGAGTTGCCATGCGACGGAGGTAGCTTTCGAGAAATTTGTCAACAAACTATACAAGGATAGTAAGAATAGGGATAAAAGAACATAAGCCTAAGGAAGAAAAACTTGTTGATAGGGCTTAATCCACGAAGGAGGAAAAGGTGAAAGGAAAGAGGCCAAAGTGAGAGAATAATAAAACCCATGACAAGAGAGAGTATCTTTAGTATGATAAAATAGGACATGTAGTTAAGTATTATAAGACAAGGACAAGGGCAAAGGACAAGATCGTCGAGAGGGCAATTGTATGCTCTCACTACTAGCGTACCTAAGAAAGGTGGAACGTTTATGTTAAAGGTTTAGCTTTCTTTTCTATCATCCTGTTAGAATTTTGTTTTTGTACATCGCATCCTTTTAATTATGCTTCGATAGTTGAGTCTCTGCACCTTAGTACTAGCGTAGTAGAGGATCCCGTTTTTGTCTCAAATCCTGTTGGGGAATCGGCTCATTTATTCATGACTTGTTTGGATTTGAGAATGTCTATGCTAAGTGTTGAGTTTAGAAGTAAAGCTTATGTCTTTGGGCTATGGGTTGATTCTAGGGATGGAGTGGTTATCCAGAAATGGTACCATTCTCGAATATGAAAAGCGGGTAGTTAGGCTCTTGACTTGCCTCGGTAATGCCCTCGAAGTCTAGTGTAACCCTTAGGGTTCTGCCATGCTTAGTTACCTAGGATCTCTTGATACATTTATTAATTCGCTCGAGTAGTGTTCGCCACTAAGACGGATGGTTCATTTCACTTATGCATGAGTTATAGAAAATCACCTTTGTAAGAACATTTGGCAACATGGTTGACATTTGTTTGTTTTCAAGAGATAATTCATTTATGTGGAATACCTTCTAGTAAGTGAACGAGATCCGAGATTCACTAGTGAATTTTGGAGAGCTTGCATGAAACCATGAGTACGCAGTTATGATTGAATCGGGTATACTAGAAAGAGAATAAGTGAAAGTGGAACGAGAGGCGACAGTGAAATGATTTCCAACACATATTTTGGAAAATAGGAATTAAGAGGCCACGAAATTATGAAGTTAAAGACTCTCAAAGCACAATGGAGTTGAGCTCAAGGAAATGAGACTTAGGAGATTGAAGACTAGATACGCACATCATATCTTTTTTTTAGAGTATATCCTTGATCCCTCTTTTCCTGTAGGGCTTACTTGCATGCTTTCTTTTAAGTATATCCTCTCGATCCTATTCTCAATCCTATTTCTGTTGCAAACCCCATAGGGGGTATGACTCATCTATTGGTAATACATATTGGGGCTTGAAAGTGTCCGTTGGGTTGACTAAACTTTTTTTTTTGGGTTCTATAGGATACGGGTTGGTTTTAGGAAGGGATTTCCTGTGACCAAAAAGGAGTCCATCATGCTTAGTTCCATAGAATCATATATATTGGTTAGGTTGAGTAATTCTTTGAGTATCATTCTGATGTTGATTTCGGTCTTCGGGGCTGGTGCTTAGGGAGTTCTTCTCCTAATCAGTATATATGTGACATAGATTTCCAGTTTTGACATTGCCTAATGGGCACAAAGTTTTTACTTGCTTCTATCATTCGACTATATCTTTAGGTAGGAACAATTGGGGTGTAAACATGTGTTTGAGACATGTTATGATTGATGGTTGCAAGTGGTTGCAAGTGATTGCTAATGGTTGCTCGTGGATGCATATACATGCACATTAGACACTAGATCGGCTCCGTCACCTTTCATACTGCATATGCATGAGTGTTTATAATTGTTGATGGATGAAATTGAATGTGTTATCATGTGGATGTTGCATATGGATAGATGTTTGTGCACACATATAGTGTTTATGTGACTAGGACTATTTGCATACATGTTGGACTCGTGGCACTAAACATATTTTGCATTAAGAAGATCAATCAGGCATGATCATTTGCATTAGATAAGAAACATATACACACACTTTCTGCATATGTTCATACAGCATTAGAAATATCTTAAGGACAATGGATGCCTGTGATTGATGATTGAGTAGATGGATGATTGGATGGTAGGACACATTCTTCTTAACTTGAAGATTTCGGGGATGAAATCCTTTAAGGGGGGGGGGGAGAATGTAACAACCTGAATTTTAATAACATGTTGAAACTAGAAATCAGGGTATAATGAACTTTTGAAGTGATAATCATGGGAAACGGGTTGCGTCATTGTGTTCGTCTCGGAATTCTGCATGAAATCGAGTCCGAGTTTTCGAAAATCGGAGTACGTATGACCAAGTTATGGCCTCTAGAAGTTTCACGAATTTTCAGAATAAAAAACAACTCAGAAATTCGAATTCAAATTAGAATTCAAGACCCAGAAGCGGGCTGGGTGGGAAAATTCCCGCCCAGAGCCCAGGTCGACCATAGGGTCGACCTGGCCAGACCAGGTCGATTTGTGGGTCGACCTAGCCAGACCGGGTGGGTCTGTTTGCGGGTCTGTTTGCGGGTCTGTGACGTTTTTGATGGCTCAGATCAGTCCTAGGGTTTATCTAAGGACTTAAACTAGTTGCTACACCTATAAAAACACCCTTAGACCTAACCTAATTCATAATAAATCATTCTTACACCAAAATGCTACTGAACTCCCTCTTGAACCATGGCCGCCGCCCCCAAATTAAAGCTTAAGCATTCAAACTCAAATCAAATTCTAAGTACAAAGCTTTCATAAACAATTTAATTCGAAGATTAAGGCTTCTACAATGATGCAAGACAATAAATCAGCATTCTACAACAAATTCAGTTCTTAATTCATTAGCCACGATCTGTAAGTTCTAGTTACTTTTTAGATTTAAACTTGTTAATTATAATATGGCCATGGAATAAAGTGGAATTGGATTTAAGTATGTTTATTGGTTCAGATCTATTTCTGTTGCTTCTTGAATCTTGAATTTTGGGACTTTTCTATGTTCGTTCTCATGTCAAGCTTATGATCTATTCATCCTGTTGTAAATCAGTTTTTCTTGATTCATATTGATATTATTATCAAGATCTGTCTTTTATACCAGAGATGATGTTTTTATGCCAGTTTTCTCTCTTTGCTGATTGTTATACAAATTCTTCATTCCCCTATTTATTTTCTTTCGATGAACCTAGGTCAATTTCGGACCTAGGCCTAAACCGCGATTTGCGTACGATTGAATACGGGGATATATGGGAATGTTGTCTATATTGGATATACATGTTTGGAAAAATTGACGGCATAACATGATATTGGGGTTTGGGTATTATCGTTATAATTAAGATTGTAAGTTTGGGTAAAATGGTGTAAACATGGAATACATGTAGTTTGTTATGAAACTCGACCTATGTAAAATGGCAAGAATATTGATATATGTAAAACGGCATGAAACTTGGTATATGTGTAAATTGGTATAAAATTGGCATACATGTAAAATGGCGTGAGTTGAACATATGTAAATTTGGTATGAATTGGGCATATGTAAAACCGACATGTAATCTAGAACTTGGGCATATGTTAATTATGAAAAATTTGGAGTTGAAACACTTATGATAATTTATGACTTAGTAGAGGTTTAATATGAATAAGCCTAAGTTGGGTTTTGGGTAGTTGACATTTATTGTAAAAAAAAGGCTATAACTTGGCATAACCTTATAGTGAATTATGATAATAATTTGGGAATACGTTTCGGGGCAAAAACGTGAATTATGAACTTGATAATTGGCATATAACTGGAAATATGAACGTGGTTGAAACACGAACAAGAACATTCTTACACATGAGCTGATATTGGGGTTTTGGGTGAAATACGACCATTAATGAACCTTTGACACGAGGTTAGACTCGGTTTGTGGTGTAAATCTGTCCGGAACCGCCCGGCAAATCCAGTAGCCACAAAGTGTCAGTCTAATGTGAGAGGTCGAAGGTCGAATTGTAGGCGTAACGATTTATGACACGAGGTTAGACTCTGTTTGTGTTGTAAATCTGCTCGGAACCGCCCGGCAAATCCAATGGCCACAAAATGCACGGTCTAATGTGAGAGGTCATGACTCTTTTGTCATAATGAATGAATTAAGGAATACTAACCATAATAAGACGTGGGTATGGTTAGAGGGTTAGGTGGGATGACATGGAAATTTGACATGTAAATGTGGACCTAACCGGTATGAGTTAAGAACATGTAAAACTTATAAGTGTGGGCTTAACCAACATAACTGTTAATCAGACCAATGGGTGGGTTAAGTAATATGAGTAGACTAATGACACTTAACCAATATAACATGACACGTGGCAGGAAGTCAACTTGAACATATAGACAATACTTAACCAACTTAGCATGATACGTGGGCGGGTTAAGTCATGAACTACATGAAAACACTTAACCAATTTGATATGCTAAGATAACGGGGTTAAGTTGTGAATCACTAGACAACACTTAATCAACTTGATATGATACGTGGGCGGGTTAAGCCATGAATTACTTGAAATACTTAACCATTATAAACTGACGAATGGGAGGGTTAAGTTAAATGGGTTGGTTTAACTTGAATGGGTTGATAACACCCAACCGATATAACCTGATGTGTGGTAGGGTTAAGTAAATACACAAGGATAACACTTAACCATTATAAAATGGCTAGTGGACGAGGTTGAGTTAACATACACTTAACCAATCTAACGTGAGGTGTTGTAAGGGTTAAGTTAACACAGGGGAGAATGCTTAACCGATGTAACAAGACATGCGGTAGGGTTAAGTAACACAAGAAAGAACACTTAACCAAGGTAACATGATGGGGGGTGGGGTTAAGTTAACTTGAATGGATAACACTTAACCAACCTGTGGGGTATACGAATAGACCCTAGGAAAACCCTAGTAGCGGGGCCCGTCTTAGCAGTAACCCAATTAGGTATCAACGGTACCCTGAGCTAGGCAGGGTGGGGCACGATTACTGGGCTGATTGTAAGCGGTCAAAACGGCGGCAGGGGATGCAGCAGTGAAGGTTCCGACAGATTACGGGCGTGCACGTATTCCGAAGTGGAAAATTTATCCACTTGGCATCAGTAGATATAAAGCTGTGCATCAAAAAGGGTGTCGGGGTTGCCATCCTAGGGATTGATACACCCTAGGGTGGGACCAGCACAGGTATCTACAAGTAGGGGGTCGCAAGAACTAGGTCGAGTATGAGCCGATCGATTAGGGTAGTAAGGATACATCTAACACATTCATGGAAATTGGGCTGGTGGAGGTGAAATCGTCATATTAGATGTAGTCCTGAAGGCTACCAAAACTACGTGGTTGGGATAACCTTAGTATATAACACATGTGAAACATTGTAAGTTAGAGCCGATCAAATATGTACGGTGGGGACACGAAACTGTCAATATGAGGTTGGACCCTCATCGTAGGATATGTACCTATAAAACTATCATGTGGGTTATGGGGGATCACTTATCTTGTAATTATAACTAAGTAAACTAATTGGAACACTAGTTAGGTGGTGCAGAGAATATAGGAAATCAAGGAAAATAGTGAAATGGTGAAGCTTAGAAATCTTGCGATGTTATACTTAATAGAAACCTTGCAATGTGATACTTGGTAGGAACCTTGTGATGATACTCTTGATAGGAAGCATGGGATGTTATACTTGATTTATTGTGCCTTTAGCTTACCTTGTCATCATGCTTATGTTTACTTTCAGTTTATTCATGCCATGTTATCTTCACCTGTTTTTATGCTGAAAGTCAATAGGACTTACTCAGTCTTTATGACTGACCCGGTTTGTTTCGCCTCTTTTTCTTCCGTCCCCTCCCCCCCCCCCAGGTTCGCAGGGTGGGAATACAGCTTAGTTCGGATCTTACCAAGCCCCAAGGCTCTTTCATGTACGGCTTGGATTTCTCTTAGCTATGGCTTGCTTTGCTTTATTGGGGAATACTGCAGTTTATTTTTATGCTTCTTTGTTTTTGAGCAAGACATATATTTTAGCTATGTAATTGAGTATTGGAAGTTGATGGGCTTTTATTGTAAACAATTATATTTAATAAATGATTTTGAAGTACTTCTACTTTACTTTCCGCTGTTTTTATATATGTCTGTCTTGTAATATTTCTTTTCCAGTACCCATAATGCTCCATTGAAGTTAAGGCATTCCGTTTGTGAGTGACCTTAACGGATGTGGGGTGTTACAAGATATGTATTTTTTTATATGCGAATCTTAGGTTTCATGGGCCATTATAATTATTACACTGAGACGCAAGGTTAAGCCCAACTTATAGTAGAAGTCTGGTTGAAATCACCTAGAAAATCTAGCATCTACAAATGGTCAGCTTAATGTAAGATGTCAAGTGTATATATATGTATTTATGTGTGAATTAGGTCTGCCTTGAGAAGCTATTAAGTGGATGACCTATCTTTTTTAGGTATTAAGTCGTTAGGATATTAGTCCCCTTATAATTTGTATTTTTTAGGAAGGGCGAAGTCTTTGGGCCAATGCTAATAAAGGTTTTAAGTGGTCATTGGGTCCGCCTTACTCTAAAGAGGTATTAAATGGTCCTAGTAAAACGATAGTGTATGCATAGGGTATTTCTCCGGAAGTTGTCCGCTTCTTATCTAAGGGCTATGTAAGGGATGACCTAAGGACACTTAATACAAGAGGCCTAAGGAACCGTCATCTAAGAGAAGTATTAAGTGGCTAGGATTTCACCTTTAGGGATAGCTAGATAGTAACGAGATGGTCCGCCAAAGGGTCTTAAGTAAAATTGAGTTCCTACAGTGGATGTCACTATTTCTCGACCTACAAAAAGAGTTTATATATATGGTGTTGGCATTAGGAACGAGGTCTTAAGTTGCTAAGGGTCCTCCATAGATATTAAATGACTGTAGGGATGTCTTCCCATAATAAATTAGGTAATGACCTTAAGTAACTAGGTATAACCTGCCTCGTAGGTGTATTAAGTGACTATAAGGATGTGCACCCTTAGATTAACTTGTGGGGTATTAGGTGATAGTAAAAATATCTTCCCATAGATTTACATATAGGCTTTAGGAGACTAGGAGGATTCCTCCTTGTATGTTTAGTTGTGTGTGTTTGATTGTATAGATATATCATGAAGAATTTATACTACTAAACATAGGAGATATTATTCCTTAAAACTTATGTGATTTTCATTCACTAGAACTTTATGTTCTGACCTCCCTCATCTTAACATATAAACAAGATAGTAGGTGGGAACGCTTGGATCAGTGATACCATGGAGATGGAGACTGATGATGGATGATCCATAACTATCAATCATCATTTACAACAGTATTATTATATTGGGATATTTATTATTGATCTACCTATCATTGCTTGGGACTCGTTGTAACTGACATTTATAATGGTTCTAATTAAAGGTACATCTATTTTAAGTTATTATATTTTATCCCTTCCGCTGCATGAGATTCTGATTTCGTTATAGTATGCTCTGTTATATCTATTATACCATTTCCTTATATGAACGAACGATCCATTTAAAATGGCTCTATGTTTTGATTGGCCTTTTTGGATTGAAATTTAGGCCCATTCCGAGCGAATAATTACTATATCACTCATCTTAGCCAAACCAATCCAATCACAATGCCAAACATTAGAGCTCTGCTATACGAGTCCAATGGAAGAAATGATGTCCAATACAAACTTCATATGAAAAACTTACGCTAGTTAGAAGTTTGTAATTTGGATGTAATTACAAATATATAAAACTCACTATCCAATCATATCGTGCCACATCCCCAAATCACAACCCTATTCACAATAAAGAAGTTTAAAACCTCGACCACATTCACACTGAACTAGTTCGAAACCACAACTACTTTAATACTAGGTCGGGTTTAATGGGCTGAACCCCTTTTTTAAAGGAAATGGAAACTATATAGGCAAAGGGAGAAAAAAGACCTTTCTCTAATGGCATAAAAAAACAAATTTGTAGTTTATAGACGACTATTAAGTCTATAATATAAGAACAAAAAATACAACAACATAAAAAGAACAGGGAAAGTAGCAAAAGCTCATGGAATGAAGCCTCCCGAGCCAGCAGCGAAAAGGCTAAACCAATAAGTCAAATATAAGCCATAGTAGAACCATAATCCTCCAAGTGCTGCTAGAAAAGAAATGAATGTTAGCATAAGCATCCTGCCACAGGATTTTAGAGCGCACACGTCTACAACCATACCTGAAGAAACGTCTGCCAAAGCCAGTCTTCTCCAAGCATAAGCTCCAGCTCCTTCTACCGAGTTAGCCCAAAAGAAACTTGTAAATCCAGGAACTGCACGACTAGAAAACAGGATAAGACCTAAAAACGGGGGAGGTGAATGTGGTGAAAACAACCACTCCAAGAGTCAACCAATCCCCGTACACAAGAGAAGGCGGACCAGAAGTAATGTAAAATACAAGCCAACCGCCTAGAGCGTGTGCCAAACGATCCCTTAAAAGGCCTACCACGAAAAACATGGAATGCATCATTCCTTACCCTTCGTATGATACTGGGAGGGTCCATAGGAGACTCGTCAAAAATGGTCTTATTCCGCGAGCACCAGTATTCCATCATATAAGACAAGGAATCGGATAAAAAAGGATGGAACGAATAGATTTTCCTGAGATCCCTGCCCACCAGTTTCTCAGTAAATCTACCAGGTAAGTGGCAATACCTTGGAGACTAACCAAGTTCCCGAAGTAGTTCCAGACAGATCTAGCACAAGAGCCGAAGAAACATAAACGAGCATTGGACTCCAAGTTACCTGCTCGACGGCACCTGCAACCGTGACACAAGCGGGATTCCAATCCTCTAGAGGTTCTCATTAAGCGGTAACCCTTCATGAAGAGTCCTCAACATAAACAAAGAAACTTTCGAAGGGCTTCGAACATCCCAAATGAAAGAAAAAATAAGGAGCCTCGGATATGGGCTCCTTACCGCATTCCACGCCGCCTTAGTCGAGAAAGGACCGCCATCCCAGTTAGACCCACCACCATGTGAGTCGAAGAAGGGCTTCACGGAATGCATCCGTTTCCGCGTCTCACTAGCGTAGAACAAGACACCTGTGAAATTAAGGACAACAGTCTGCGATACTTGGCATGGAGACATATCTCCCAGAGGGAATCGTTTGCTCCAAACCATAACCACAACTTTCAAGCGAAGGCAGTACAAATATCCTTAGGATTTTGGAGACCCATACCTCTTTCACTTTTGGGACGACAAATGATGTCCTAAGAAATCTAGTGATGATGATTAGCATTGTCCTTTTTACCCCAGAAAAAGGGCGATGCCAAAGACTAGTAAGATCGGAATAAGGAAGAAGTAGGAGCCATAGCAACAAAGACGTGCGATCGTAAAGAGTCAAGAACCGAATTTATAAGAGTCAGTCTCCTTGCCTGAGACAGGAGAGTCACGTTCCACCTAATAATCGTATCCCTAACTTTCTCGGGTTAGGGGATCGAATATAGCTTTAAGCTTCCTTCCTTGGTATAGGACAATACCATGGTAAGGCAAGCAGAGGGAGGCAGCCTTGATCCCGGTTAAGATTTCGATCCATTAAGACCTAACCAGGGACAAGTCTTTCGTAGTGACGAAGAAACTTTTAGCAGAGTTAATGAGTTGGCCTGAGCACCTCTCATACTGCTGAATGAGGCTAAGAAGAAGATGGATCAAACGACGGTTATCATTAGTAAAAACGATAATGTCGTCTGCAAAGGATAAGGAAGAAATGAAAGGGCAGTCGCAGGGAATGCCAAACCTCTGAATCTGACCCACTATCGTAAGAGAATGTAATACTCTCATGAAACCTCAGTAGTAATGATGAAAAAAGTCGGGGAGAGCGGGTCTCCCTGATGAAGACTGCTTCCCGACTTGAAAAACCCGTAGGTCGATCCGTTGATGAGAGCGGAAAACCAATAGTTGTAAATGAGCCTCCAAACAAGATCGATAAGGGATTCCGGGAAGCCGAAAGCCCTCAGAACCTTTACGATGAAAAGACCAAGACATACGGTCATATGCTTTTGCGATGTCCAGCTTGACGACCACATTAAAACTGCTGACCTTGCAATCAATCTGGGAAATCAACTCCTGGGCTAAAAGGACGTTATCAGCAATCAAATGTCCTTTAACGAACCCATCCTGAGAGGAAGAAATAATGCGATCCTTAAAAAGGTGCTAGATGAGAGGTTAGTCACTTGGATATAACCTTTGTAGAGAAGTTACATAAGATGACCAAGAAAAAATCCGCACATGAGCGAGGATTTTCACACTTGGGGATAAGGACCAAACTGGTGGAATTCCATCCCGTAGGGAGAGCATCGCCAGAAAAGAAAAATTGAATGCCTATACAAAAATCCACCTGAATGATCGGCCAAACACTCCTGAAAAATACTCCGTTGAAACCATCCGGACCGTACGCACTATCCTTGCTGAGTGTGAAAACGCAAGCCCGAATTTCGTCGGAGGAAGGAGGAACAGCAAGATCGACATTATCATATGGTAAGACCAACATGGGGAAAAAGCTAACAGGGACGGGTCAAGGACGGACCCCCGAAGGAGCACCCAGAAAAGACTGGAAGTGAGACAAAATCTTCTCTTTAACCTCCATCGGAGTGGAAGCCAAAGAGAGAACAGGGCGCTGAATCCAAAGAATGGAAAGGATGTTATTCTTATTATGAGTAAAAGAATGAAAGAATTTGGATTTTGTATATCCTTCGACGATCCACTTGATCATTGCCTTTTAGCAGAGGAAGTCGTTCTCAATACAGAGCTCCGACGAGAAGGCCAGCTGAGCAAGTGCCCATGCCTCCTTGTTAGCAGAAGAAGGATCGTCATCAAAGGATGATTCTGCTAAAACAAGACTCTCTTCGGTCGCCCTATCTCGGTTGAAGATATTCTTAAAAACTTGCATGTTCCAAGTCTTAAGGCAAGCCTTGAGACGTTTCATCTTAATAGAAAACACCGCGAAAGGGGAACCGAGGATAAGAGAGTTATAGAATCTTCCACAACCCAGTGGAATGTGTGGTTAGATATCCACATACTCTATAACTAGAAAGAAGAAAGACAGACATGACAAAGGGAGAGTAATGTAGAATCATCGGTTCATGATCCGAGAAGGTACGGTGCATATAGGAGACTGAAAACGAGAACGGAAGGTTGAGGCAACCTTCGGATCTGAAGACCCTGTCAAGTCTAGATAGAATCTAGTTAGGCCCTTAATAGTTATTAGATAATGTAAAAACCGACGAAAAGAAACCTCTAAAAGACCAGAGCTGACGATGAAGAAGTTGAAGTCCACAACCGCTGCCCAATTAACAGAAGATCTACCCCTCTTCTTGGCTTGGTAGGCGACAACATTGTAGTCGCCGCCTAAAACCGAGACACCATAGCCTAGATCGGATAGCGGGAGGATGTCAAACCACATAGTCAATCTCTCAATCCAATCACATTTAGCGTAAACCGCCGAACAAAGGAGGAGCAGAAAGAAGAAGTAGAACAAGCTACGGAGAGAAGCTGAACCAAATCAAAAACATGGAGCACCACAACGTCTTTGGACCAAAGGATCCAAATCTTCTCAAAGACATTGGCTAAGGTACCACTGAAGCCAAGGGACAGAACAGACCTGATGAACTCCTCTGGACCCATAAACGGCTCTCGAAGTGCCACCAAAAAAACCGCGTGCTTCTCAACCATGCACTTAAGTCTATCCATTGACGCATCATTACCTATACCACGCACGTTCCAGAACAAGAAATTCGTCATCGAAAATAAAGAAAATGATTGCAAGCAACGGAAAAAAACACCCTAGAAGAGGGAGAAAACACCAGAACAAGTCAGATAAGATAAAGTGTATGACGAGTAAATCGAACAATCTGCTCATACGCTGCTATCGAGTGTATGCGGATGGTGTGGGGAGTGCGAGGAGCCGTACATGGTCTACGATGCAAAGAGAGAATAGGAAGAAAGGAGAGCGATCAATCACCTCACCGATCTGGGGGAACCCTAGGGTGACCCCAAAAATCTAATCTAGTGAAGGAGGAGACGAAAAACTTGGGCGCGAAGGAAGAGAATTCTTAGTAAGGCGGGATAGGCGATCCTTATTGATCTTTATCTCATCCTTACTAAGAAGAGGAAGAGAAGCAAAAGCCGGCGACGTGGGGCTAACAATGGGCGATTAAGGAAACACCGAGATGACATAAGCACAAATAAGCGAGAGCAATGTAGTGTCGCTCAAGGGACGCGGCACCAATTCTTGGGTGAACTTTACCAATGCCAAGTTGCCATTGGATTGACAACCCCGCATAATAAGTCCATCTACAGAGACATCGTTGGACGACATGTGGGAGTGTCAACATAGGAAGGCAATCTCTCGTATAGACTACCAAAGAGTGGAACGCTATACGTCTACAGCCAGGGGACCGCCCAACCCATGAAGCCAACACCTAAAATAACAACCGAATAAACAAGCAAACACCTAAAAAAATAAACCTAAAAACACTGGTCGAAAACGACACAAACTAGGCCTCGTTGTGACTCATCGATCCTATCAACCCGGTAACCAACAAAACCTTCACTGAAATGCCCACTGCGACCAAAAAACAAAACCCAACCAGGGCGCAATCCAAGAAATACAGCGCCAACAAACAGTATCAGAAAGACACCAAGAATCCAAGAGATCCAAAATGATAAATAACCAATATTGCAAAGTGATTAAGTCTAAAGCACAATGCCCAAATCGATTTGCAGCAAACCGAAATAAGATCAATCGATCTCACATAACCCTCAGAACAAGTAATAGGGTCAACAATAAATAACAGGTAAGACATAGGGAAAACCTGCATATCACAAGGCCCAATAGAAAACACCAAATTTAAGCAACCACCAACAGTAAGAGAGTAAAGTTATGATGACCATACCTGCCTGAAGAAACAAGCATAAGCTTCCACGCTTCTTAAACCAACAACCGCAGACGAACTCTGAACCAAAGAGAAACCCACTATAGCCTCATCAAGAGCTTGAGGCCGATCGCTAATAACCATAGCTTCAAAACAACCCTGTTGAGTGTTCACTGCTGCCTCGCCAAAAGCACTAGGCTTTGGCTGCAAACGGTGACGCCACTACATAGAGGCAACAGAACACCTCCTACCACCGAACCAAGACAATACCCCATGCTACGAGCTCATAGGGAAAACCTGACTAACCAACACTGATGGCTGGGCCAAAAAACCCGATGAAGAAGCAACAACAATGGCAATCACCGACGAGATAGGTGGACGCAGAACGACCAACTCCTCATCCAATGGAGCAGAAAAAACTAGGGTTTCGAAATAATTCGACAAAGTCACCGGAGCAAGCACTAAAGCAAGAACTGGACCTAACTCGACATTGTTAAGTTCTGGTACAGTAGATCGAACCACTTTCATAGCTTTCTTTGATCGCCAACGACGTCGAATATCATATGAAAGCGGTTTACTTCCACCGACCAAATGCTTAAATGACGAGGGAGGGAATATAGGTGGCAATCTTCGCAACAAGAAGTGGATATGGGGTGTCACTTCCACTTCTCCAATCTCCTCACCGGAGAGACTGAAACGTACACCAAAGTTAGTCGAAGCACCACAAACAACGAAACCGATCAAGAAAGTATCAACGACCTCATAATAAATAGAAAATAGCTTCCCATAAAACACCAACTTTGGCCAAAAAGGGGTGATGAAATCTCCTTTGACCAAAGTTAGAGCAGAGTTCACCTGAGGGGGTAGGCCAAGCAGTGGTGGAGCAAAGCCATGATGACCATAGAGAATAGGAAGCAAAACCAAGGCACCAGAAAATACCAGAGTGATTTCCATGAACCTTCCATCAACGAGAAAGAACCTTTATTTTGATAAAACCGCAAACGAGTCTAAAGATAAAACCTAAATCAAAACTGAAGAAACAGCCTCCACCGCCACTGATGGCGGTTCCAGAACCAATGCCGAAAGTGCCAAAACAATAGAGTCCAATTAAGGGCATTTCCCAATAATGACCCATTTAATACGAAGAAATCGAAGCTAGAGGCCATAGATCAAAACCTAGCTTCAAAATAGGGAAAAGCTGAGAATCGATATCCTCGAATAATCGAAAACCATAAGAGAAACAAGTAGCAATAGTTATCAAGTAAAGCAAGAAGAAAGCAAGAGAGAATCACTCAAGAGCATAGAAGAAAACTTCCATTAAAATAGCCGTTGTATTGTGAAAATGGTTGAACCGCTTCAGATATGAGCACACACAAACCAATCACATTCAAACTTCCACCATTTCGATGCTCCAAATTTCGTCTTCACAACTTCTTCTAAACCAGCTACCTCTAGGCTACCTTCCTAGAAAATTTGACCTTCGTCCATGCCCTGATTACTAGAAAAAGAGGAAACCCCAAAATGACTAAAATGCATATCTCTCTCCTCCAACCTCTGGTCGATCTAACCTAGCGCACATCTCTTCATTTTCAGTTCTTCACACTTTTTGGTTTAGTGCCATAACCAAATTCTCGTTGATGTGGCCTATGCAATCCGAAAACCAAAATACAACCAATATCGATATTTCTCGATTTTCGTGTACACCGATGATTCGTTCGAGGAAAAATGACCAATGTTGACTTCATATCGATGATGCATACAAATTTTCTATTGAGAGTTTTAACTAAAAGTGGATAGACTGTGAAGAGAAACATGGACCATTGAATGTTATAGATTTATTGCAACTAGGGTTAGGGTTTGAGAATAAAATAATATTATTCTCAAATTAGGTACCCATATTTATACTACAATATCCAAAATAAGATAAATGGATTAGACTCCGATCGACATGTGTCGACAGTTAATACGGATATAAGAAAACCTTCTAAACGCATTGGAATATGTTTTGGATCCAAATTATAATTTCTATGGCACCTAACTATTTTCTTGGACATTCAAATTCAAAAATTGAAATCAACATGCGTTTAGAGTTTGCATGACCAAATGGTAAATCTAATTACAGTGAAATTTGCTTTCGTGCATCATCTCACCATCATGGTTTTGAAAATATAAATATCATCATAAATTGAAACTACATCTTGAAACAACAGTTTTCACACGTATTGAGACTATTTTACCCTAGAAATGTCAAATATCATAGTATGACAATCTTTATACTTTTTCCTAACATAACGAACCATTCGAACTCAATGTAAATGGTTTTAAGTCTTGATTCGATTGTGCATGAAAAATCATATTTTGGAACTATCAATAAATTATTGATTCATATTTAAACAAAAAAATATTCAATAATCAAAATACAGGTTGTTACAATATGTAATTAATGGTGGGGAGACTTTTTATGACTTATGACATAGTCTTGAAATCAAAGTGCATACGGATTAGTGGGAATCGCCTTGAATGTTGTTGAAATAGAAGTGGTTTCACAACGAAAATTCGCTATGGAAGCACTTCTGGATGGCCTTACTTCGTAGAAATTTTGTAGAAAATTATGGAGAGATTCTTAAGAGTTTCTGACTGTGGTTTTATTATGCTATGTGTATACACTAGTTTGTATAAAAATGTTAGGTACTAATTTTTTTTAACACCTTCGTAAATCATCATATTTGTAATGAAATAAAACTAGAAATTTTAGACGAAGTTGCAACAGTGAACATATCACTTTATTAATGCTATAGTAGCTCTGAGCCTCTTTTGTATCATTGAATGTTATAGTTACTGTTTTTGGAATCAAACTTATAGTTAACTTTGAAAAGGGATTGAGGTGCCCAGAAACCTTTTATAGCACTACTGAAGTGCTATAGGTTATATTTTATGACTTATAATTCTTTGAAAGAACATTTTCCTACCACTTAACTCTTTTGTAACATTCTAGAAACACAATCCATGTTTTTTTTTCTCGAGTTTAAAACGTAGATAAATGACTTTAAACTTAATATATCTCTTAACAATTTTGGTGGTCTTTTCAAACATGTTTAGAGTATTTTAAAAATGGTTTGATATTTTTATGATTATGTAATGATTAGTCATGAATTATTAATAGAGACGGTTTATTTAAAAATAAAGGAAAACAAAACAGTTTTGAAGTTTTGAAATAAATTGTGAATAGTGGCTTTAAATGATATTTTAGAACCATTTTAAACTCTATTATAAGTATTTTATGGTATATTTTAAGTATGTATAAGTTTTATAAAAATAGTTAATCATTTATTTAAGTAAAAAGGGATTTTGTAACATTTTATTTTTGAAACGGGTTTTCATATTTTATCAAGTTTCTTACTTTCATAAATAAATTAGTGTATATTTATATATTCTTAAAAGTATTTTTAATAAATTTGTAAGTTTGGAAAAAATTTGTGTATTCTAATAAAGAAAAGAATAAATGAGATTTTTGACACTTATGTTATAATGGATGGTTTTGCAAATTTAATTAGAAAGGTATGTTACCTTATTTAATAAGTGTAGATATACTTAGATCTTTAAATGGATGTTTTTAAAGACAGTGACAAGTATGAAATGATTTTGGGTTTAGAGTAACGATGTTTGATAAACACTTGTTTTCAACCCATTTTTGTATTTTTAAAAAGTAATTAAATCTTCAGATGAATGTTTTTAAAGATAAGGCCAAGATTTTTTTTTTTTTGGCATAGCCGACGGGGTTGAGTGGACCCCTACAACTTTTATTAATAAACCGAAGATGATTACATAGACACAAGGAAAACAGAAATAGAACACAGTGAGTACACGACATATTAATACTAACAAGAAGACTACAACAATAAAATAAAAAAAAACCTGCAAATTGCAGTAGCTTCGCTTCAGCAGCAACATCGTTAGCTTCCAAAAATAACAGGATCATATGTGAATTGCAAGAATTTTAGTCCTTTACTCCTTGTGCCTCAATTGTTCTCTTTGTTCGGCTAGTAGTAAGCCATGTTATTAATAACAATCATTATCAATTATGATTTTGGAAATTAAATATTATTTAAGATGTATGAATATTCTTATACCATTTAGGATAAAGATATGCATACATATCTAAGAACTAAAAGACCATAAATAAAATATGGAATGGTAGTATACATGTATACATATTTAGTAATGGTATTCCAAATACATATGAAAATATTTGCAAAATGGTAATAAACGAATTAATTAAACAAATGGTTTTAATTTATAAAAGTATTAGTTAAATGCAAAAGCAATTTAGAAGTTGCATAGTGGTTTAAACATATGTTTCCTTAACTTGTTTACAATAAGTATTTGTTCGTGTATTAGCAGTAAATTCCAAGGAAGTAGGCCCACGGGGATAAAGATGATGATTGAGTAGGGTGTAGAAGCAATAGGGCTTTAAGCTACCGTATTCACTCTTGACAGAGAGACGTTATAAGTAAAAATAAATGAAAATATGATAAGTTTAAGGGTTTAGTTTGCATTTAAGTTCGTCTATTTTGGACTTGATAATTGATTAATCGACTACCGAACTTGACTAAATTAACTTGGTAAGTATCTAAAAGCTACATGGTCTCATACGATTTGAAACCCACTGGGGAAAAGCATTAGCATGAAATTTATCTAGCTTTAGGAACGTATACAAAATTTTCTCGAAATGGACTCCTCTTTATATATTCCTATATACTTCTTAAATAACCAAAATTTAGCTAACTGAAAATTCATCTATTTGGTTTTGAAAAGACTAAGATTTATAAATATTTTAGTCATCGAAAACACTCTAAAACTGATATGTGAGTTCTATGTTTCGAAAGTAGTTATAAGGTGGAATGTTATAGAGTTGAGCTGTCTTAAGGTTAAGCTAAGAAAGAGATCAACATTAGCATTCATGTAATGACCCGCATTGTCAGAGGTATTATAATTAATTTATTTAATTATATAAATAGTGATATAGTGAATTTAATGATCGTGGGAATAATTAATGAAGAATATTTAATTAAATAATATATTAAATTCTGAAATAATCAGAATTGGCTGAAATGACGATATGGTGTGAACCGGATCATCTGTGATATTTAATTCAGTTTAGAATTGAATTAGAATAACGAATATATTTAAATAACGACAATTTGAACGTAGAATTATAATATAATTAAAATCGAGCTTGAAATGGCACTGCAGTTCGCTATTTGGCGATTTGAACTTCAACTGAATGTACATGGCCCGTTTTAGGTCGGATTTCTGTGAAACAAGAACCGTCAGGACCGATTTGATAATAGTTTTCTAATGGAAGAGAAAAATCGGGATTTCATCGTGTAGATTTTGATTTATGTCCAAATCTAATTTTAGAAAAGTCGTTATGGGATTCCTTTATAATTTATAAACGATTTATAAAAGGAATTTCAATATAAATTGAATATCGATATAATATGGATTTGGAATATCGAGCTATAAATTCATATACAAATATTCTGGAGCTGTGGTATATTATATGTGAATATATACGATAATATTAATTTATTAATATTTAATTTAATTTATTTAAATATATTTATATATTTAAATGGGCTATTTAGAGCTTTAAAAATAGCCACTTTTGCAAACGAAGTCAGAATTCGACGAAACTAATTTTGTTGGATCCGCAACATCAAATTATTGTTAGAGGTCAAGTTTCGTGATTTTTAGAGTCAGTATGTGGCCGTACGAATTTTTAGAGTGAGAAACAGTCAGTATTTCGATGGTTAAAAATACGCTGTGTGAGCATACGGAGTCGGAATTCGACGAAACCTGTTTCGTTGGGACCGTAATGTCAAACAGTAGCTACACGACCATTTTCATGATTTTTGGTTATCGTATGTAGTCACGAGAATTTTTAGAAAAGCAAAATGACAATATATAGGAGAATATACCGAGAATATTCCCTTTATAAAATATCTAGATATTTTGTTAACACTATAAATACACCACAACTTCCACTAAAACCTAATTCTACGGTCAAACACATAGTGGCCGAAATTTGCTTTCTACAGCAAAGAAAACGGTAAGAAAATAAATCAAAAGAAATAGAAATCAAAGTCTAAAAATCTCAAATCTTGTATATTTGGATTCACCGATCATTTCTCTTCAATCTGGTGGTAATTTTGTTGGGTTCAGTTCTGTTCTTATGTACTGGAAAATACGCAGTCGACGTTAGGGTTGGTATTCGATTTCTATTCAAGCGTCAATGTGTGTGTTGAGTGTCGGATTCGTGATGAGAGGATCGAATAGCATCATTTGGAGAAAGATTGGGGTTTTTGGTGGTTGTGAGTGTCGATCCCTATGAAGAACAGTTGGACGTCGGAATGGGTAAGAGGGGTGCGAGCTCCATCATTTTGGGTTGAGGTGGAAGAGGGTGGTTTGAGAAGTTCGGTGGTGGTTTTTATTTGGAATTTAACAAAGTGAATTGATGAAGAAGGGAGGATCAAAGTGCGGGAATGGAGGAGCAAACCAAGAGCAGGTCACGGCAGTTTTTGATGAGGAAGAAAGAAGGGGCGGGTTGGGCTTGAGGAGGTGGTTGGGCCGACATTTAAGAGGGGTGAGGCCCATTAAATCTTTATTTGAGTTTAATTAATTTAAATCGTATTCAAACTTTAAAAGTGTGTAACTTGGTCATACGAGGTCAGAATCACGAACCGTTTGTCACGTTGGGATCGTATGGACGAGAGCTTCACAATGAAGCTGACTGAAAGTGGATTGGTGCTCGTATGAATTTATGGCTAAATAAACTGTTTGATTCAGATCAAACAACAGTTTATCGTTCTTTAACGATGAACTGCAAATGTGAGTAAATCTCACCAACTCTGAACAGTTTATAATTTCATGTTGTATTTTTAGAACTGTTAAATATTGGCTGATCGACTGTGTGTTGATTGTTTGATTGAACTGCTAGTCAGTTAGTGGAAATTGTATATATATATATACAAATATATATGTATATATAGATCGTTAAACTCTGAAAGTGATGTTGATTATTGTCTAACATCTGTGATGCAGGGAAACAGATTGGAGGAGTCCAACTGGATTCCTCAACAGTTATTTTACTATGATTTATATATTGTGATATATAATGTGATATATAATCCGTTGTGATTATGTGTGTTGGACGATATTTATCGTTGTGATATGGTGTGTTAAATACCATAAGGAATACCGGAATGTAGAAAAGAGATTTTCAAAGTATATTTTGAAAATAATTTAATTATATAAAATCAATGGATTTTATATTATAAAAGAAAAGGGGGTTTTGAATAAAGGGAATTATAATTGTTAATCAAATATAAGGGAATTTATTTGTTAATCAAATATAAGGGAATTTATTTGTTAATCAAATATAAAAGAATTTATTTGTTAATCAAATATAAAAGGAATTTATGTGTTAATCAAATATAAAGGAGATATATTTGAAATCAAATATAAAGGATATATATTTGAAATGAAATACAAAGGAAATATATTTGAAAGCAATAATAAAGGAATTATTTATTTAGGGAATAAATAAAGAGTTAAAAGAATTTATTTATTTAGGAAATAAATAAAAGTAAAAGGGTTTATTTATTTAGGAAATAAATAAAGATTAAAGGAGATATTTATTTGTTAAATAAATAGGATTTAATCAAAGGGATATTTATTTGATAAATAAATAGGATTAAATAAAAAGAATATTTATTTGATAAATATATAGAACTAAATCAAAAGGAAATAATTTAGAAAGTGAATAGAAAAAAATGGAAATCTGTGTTTAACAGATAAATAGAAATGGTTAATTTATAAATAATAGTTTATAAATTAAATAAATATTTATCATGCGATAAATGGAATATATAAGTCTGAACTTATATAGATAAGGGAGATTGGTTTTAACACCGACAGTTTAAATAGAATATGTACATAACATGTGTATAAGTTAAGTAATGTTATTAAAGAAAACATTTATAAAGTGAAGAACCGTTACTAAAATAAATCTTTATAAATGAATAAACGTTATCAAATAGGAGTTAAACAGTCAAGGTTAACCCAAAGGAGTTAAATAGTTAGGGTTGGCCAGTTAGAGTTAACCGATTGGAGTAAACAGTTAGGGTTAACCAGTCAAAGTAAATCAGTTAAGGTTGACCAGTTAGAGTTAATCGAATTAGTTATTCAAATAGAGTTAAATAAATAAGAGTGATTCGAATTAGTTATTCGAATAGAGTTAAACACAAAGGAGTTATCGATTAGTTAAATCGAAAGGAGTTATCGATTAGTTAATTCGAAAAGGAGTTATCGATTAGTTGAATCGAAAGGAGTTATCGATTAGTTAATTCGAAAGGAGTTATCGAATTTAGTTATTCGAAAAGGAGTTATCGATTAGTTAAATCGAAAGGAGTTATCGATTAGTTAAATCGAAAGGAGTTATCGATTAGTTAAATCGAAAGGAGTTATCGATTTGTTAAATCGAAAGGGAAGATTATCGAATATCGTTTATTCGAGAGGAGATTATCGAATATAGTTTATTCGAAGGAGTTATCGATTTTTAGTTAATCGAAGTGAGTTATAGAATATTAGTTAAATCGAAGGAGTTATCGAATGTAGTTTATTCGATGGAGTTAATCGATTAGAGTTAAATCAAATGAGTTGATCGAATATAGTTTATTCAAAGTAGAGTAGTCGAATATTGGTTATTCGAAGTGAGTAGTCGAATATTGGTTATTTGAAAAGGGGAGTTATCAAATCGAATAGATTAAAGGAGTTAATCGAATATAGTTTATTCGAATAGAGGAAAGGAGTTAATCGAATATTGTTTATTCGAATAGAGTTAAAGGAGTTATCGAATATAGTTTATTCGACAGGAACTAAGTGGATTTGTTAGGTTAAACTAAGTGAATTAGTTAAGTTGATCAAAGTGAATTGGTTAGATTAATCAAAGTGAATTAGTTAAGTCAAACTAAGTGAATTAGTTAAGTGAATTGGTTAAGTTAACCAAAGTGAATTAGTCGAGTTAATCAAAGTGATTAGTTCAGTTAATCGAGATAAGTAAATCAAGTTAGGTTAATCGAGTTAAATTAGTCAGTCGAGTTAATAAATTGAGTTAGTCAAACCAAGTAAAACCAGATAGAGTTAATCAATTAAGGTTGACCAGTTAGAGTTAATCGGTTTGAATTAACCAATTAGAGTTAATCAATCAGAGTTAATCAAATAGAGTGAAGTAAAATTAGAACTGACTAGAGATTAGTAAATTGAACGGTTTTCTAAGTGTCTATCTGATGTTGGTTTCGGCCTTCGGGATTTATACTTAGGGGATTGTTCTCATACTAGTTACAGTCAGGGACTGATAGTTGGGGAAGAGTAGTGATTTGTAAATAAGCAGATGGAAATGTTTTCCAGTGTTAATAACGCATATTTTCTAAACATAGAAAATAAGGGAATATATATATATATATATATATATATGAATGATGTTTGATCGATATAATTTCCATCGGGAAATAATATCGTTGTTTGCACACTTGTTTTTCTTTGATAGTTAACTCACAGACTATCGAAGTTTTGACCATTTTAACATTGTTAATATGGAGAGACCAGTTGGATTAATATCCAAAGAACCACTCTGTATTGGCATAAGCATTGCGAATCATATATGCCAAAGATAATTGAAGACGGAGTAAAAATTGCAAGGGCTATTGTATAAGTCTTAGATAACAGTGACTAAGATGGATATACTGAATAATTCCTTCGGTTTGTCCAGTCCCAGGACAACTTGTATGGACGAAGGTCTGACAGAGTATATCCAATGGATCGCGTAAGTTGGTCTGTTCAAACGTATTCACGTTTAGTGGCGGAGGAATTCGTTTCTCTAAGCTGTATACCCGTGTTATTTTTGGATAAATCAATTTTTGATTTGGCGGGTATGACGATGTGACATTCTAAGTGAATGAAGATGAATGTCTGACAGAGTATTTCCAGAAAGGTCACGTACATTGATTTCTTCAACTGTACCAAGAGTGGAAGCGGAGAAGGAAACTTCTTTAGCTAACACGTAATGTACTATTGTAGACGCCAATTAGTGATTTTCGATGGATCTAACAATGTGGCATTCGAAGTGAATCTGATGGGATGATAAAGCGTAGCTTCTAGCCTCATCAACCGGTAAATGACAGAAATCGGGCAGGCAGCATGGCTAAGTCGGTTGCACCGAAGTAGAGTGTATAATCACCTATCTAGAGAATATTCATTTGTTTCTTAAATCTATCAATGTTGTACCATATATATACGGGAACGGTTGCTGATCCCAACCGTTGGTGATATACATTCGATACACTCAAGCGAAATGAGTGGTCGGTCGTGTGTGGCCGGGTTGCAAGATGTTCTTGTTGAACCCAGTGTATTCCTCTCTAGAGGTACACTAGCAGAAGGTGGTTCCATACCTTGTCATAGTTGGAAATTCATTATCCAATACGTGCTTGAGATTTTGATTGTATACTATATATGTTGAACGTGAGATGAAAGCGTTTCTGCTAGATTGATATATATTTGTACTTAGACATTATTATAATATCAGAATGATATTGCTTGTCAAAGATGTTGGATTCTCATAAGGGAAAACCCGTTCCGTATTCACGGCATGGTCTTATGAGATATCATATATATGTTAAACTGTGTTAAACTATTTTAATCACACCAGTCCCATGACTGACCCGGAGTTTACTTTGTTGTTTTCCCTAAACTCTTGGGTGCCTAAATTTGTACGGGCAGTCATGTAGTCGGGATTTACAGATATACTTGAAGAGCTGGAGCAGGAGGCTTCTGGATCATATAGCTATAGTTTATTTCCGCTGTGTTGTAAGTGCTATACTCTGATAAGTGCTATTGTATACATAACTGTTATATTTCAAAGTTATGTTATATATTATATGTTATTCGTTCCGCTGTGAGGTTCGTGTTACTCTGATGTTGTGTTCTTCTTCTTCTTCTTCTTCTATTCTAAGTTTCTATCTTATCTATCCTCACCCTCTAATTTCTTTCATTAATTACCAGGATTTTTCGATGTTTTGGTTATCGACATCCAGCTTATGTCGATAACCAAAGTCGCCAAAAATCTGGGTCGTTACAGTTGGTATCAGAGCTTAAGTTAAGAATTACTTGGCTCTATGGCATGACTCGGTAGAGATAGGGTTAGTAATACCCTATATTGAGTCTGAGTGTATATATACGAGTGCGTATTTGTATTTGATATGAAAATGGTTTTATATTGTGGAGATTCATTGGCTGAGTTGTTTATGAGTTCTGGTCGATTAGTCTGATCCACTGTATTGGTAGGAGTTGCTAAACACTCGAATACGATGGGTCGACACGATATGTTTTGAAAGAGGGTAAATCAAAATGAGTTTACCCAAGGTATATCTTGATATAGAGAAGATATATATATATCAAAATTATAATATAGTGGATATATTGGGTGTTATTATAATCGAGTAGGATTATAAAATAAATGGTTATGTAAATAGCCAGTCAGAATTCATATAAGTGAAATATATGAAATCAAAGTGAATTAAATCTGAAATTAAAGTCAGAATTGAAATTTAAAAAACTGGAAATTTAGATAAGTGTCTGTAATTGAATCTGGATTAGATATATGTGAATTTTAAAATCCTGGGAGGTTTTAAATTTGTTTTAATAAGGATATTTTAAACTGATTCAAGATGGAAGTGTTTAAGTTTGAGTTTTGAAAAGGAATATAGTATTGAACTCACTTTGATCGCTGGAAAATAATTCTGATGATGGTATACACATCATCAGTGTGATTTTTGAGTTGTAAGTGACGGATTACTACCTAAGATTTTATTTTCAAATCTGTTTTGCGAAAACAAGTGTTTAAGAATTCAAATGTTTTGAATTGGTATTATGATTTCAAATTTACTTGAAGTAAAAGCCCAGGAATTTAAATTCTAAAATTTAAATTTAACTTGTTAAGTTAAGTAAAACTGGGGTGATAAGAGAATAATCTGAAATGGTCTTGTATTGATGAGTTAAGAGTTTGAAATCGAGAATCAAACTCGAGCTGAAATGATAATTGGATTGGATATAAGCTAATGGTTGTGTTGGTGCTAAAACTGATTGGAATTTGATTGGGGCGGCATTGGTATCTGCTAAATTGATAGCAGATGGAAATGAGATAATGAAACGCCCGACAAAAAGGTACAAGTTTATATTTGATATGAGTTTGAAATTTATGAGCCGAATTGGCAAGCCGTTTGGCGTTTTGATTTTCTTTTGGGTTGGAGATGGCCTAGAGAGGCGAGTTGTGGTTTTACCGATAGGGCTGTACAAAGGAGGTTATGGCGAAATTTTCCGAGAATTTAAAGTGTTAGAAAATTTTCAGAATTTTTGAAAATTTTAGCTAGTCGGAATGAATTAATATTTTAGTCGATATTAATTGGTTTAGTTGAAATCAGAAATAAAGGGTAAACAAATCTTAGGAATTCCAATAGATAGGGTCGTCCTCTAACTTAGCAATTTCGAGGACGAAATTATTTTAAGTGGGGAAGAATGTAATCACCCGCATTGTCAGAGGTATTATAATTAATTTATTTAATTATATAAATAGTGATATAGTGAATTTAATGATCATGGGAATAAATAATGAAGAATAATTAATTAAATAATATATTAAATTCTGAAATAATCAGAATTGGCTGAAATGACGATATGGTGTGAACCAGATCATCTGTGATATTTAATTCAGTTTAGAATTGAATTAGAATAACGAATATATTTAAATAACGACAATTTGAACGTAGAATTATAATATAATTAAAATCGAGCTTGAAATGGCACTGCAGTTCGCTATTTGGCGATTTGAACTTCAACTGAATGTACAGGGCCCGTTTTAGGTCGGATTTCTGTGAAACAAGAACCGTCATGACCGATTTGATAATAGTTTTATAATGGAAGAGAAAAATCAGGATTTCGTCGTGTAGATTTTGATTTACGTCCAAATCAAATTTTAGAAAAGTCGCTATGGAATTCCTTTATAATTTATAAACGATTTATAAAAGGAATTTCAATATAAATTGAATATCGATATAATATGGATTTGGAATATCGAGCAATAAATTCTTATACAAATAATCTGGAGCTGTGGTATATTCTATGTGAATATATACGATAATATTAATTTATTAATATTTAATTTAATTTATTTAAATATATTTATATATTTAAATGGGCTATTTAGAGCTTTAAAAATAGCCACTTTTGCAAACAAAGTCAGAATTCGACGAAACTAATTTTGTTGGATCCGCAACATCAAATTATTGTTAGAGGTCAAGTTTCGTGATTTTTAGAGTCAGTATGTGGCCGTACGAATTTTTAGAGTGAGAAATAGTCAGTATTTCGACGGTTAAAAATACGATGTGTGAGCATACGGAGTCAGAATTCGACGAAACCAGTTTCGTTGGGACCGTAATGTCAAACAGTAGCTACACGACCATTTTCATGATTTTTGGTTATCGTATGTAGTCACGAGAATTTTTAGAAAAGCAAAATGAAAATATATAGGAGAATATACCGGGAATATTCCCTTTATAAAATATCTAGATATTTTGTTAACACTATAAATACACCACAACTTCCACTAAAACCTAATTCTACGGTCAAACACATAGTGGCCGACATTTGCTTTCTACAGCAAAGAAAACGGTAAGAAAATAAATCAAAAGAAATAGAAATCAAAGTCTAAAAATCTCAAATCTTGTATATTTGGATTCACCGATCATTTCTCTTCAATCTGGTGGTAATTTTGTTGGGTTCGGTTCCGTTCTTATGTACTGGAAAATACCCAGTCGACGTTAGGGTTGGTATTCGATTTCTATTCAAGCGTCAATGTGTGTGTTGAGTGTCAGATTCGTGATGAGAGGATCGAATAGCATCATTTGGCGAAAGATTGGGGGTTTCGGTGGTTGTGAGTGTCGATCCCTGTGAAGAACAGTTGGACGTCGGAATGGGTAAGAGGGGTGCGATCTCCATCGTTTTGGGTTGAGGTGGAAGAGGGTGGTTAGAGAAGTTCGGTGGTGGTTTTTATTTGGAATTTAACAAAGTGAATTGATGAAGAAGGGAGGATCAAAGTGCGGGAATGGAGGAGCAAACCAAGAGCAGGTCACGACAGTTTTTGATGAGGAAGAAAGAAGGGGCGGGTTGGGCTTGAGGAGGAGGTTGGGCCGACATTTAAGAGGGGTGAGGCCCGTTAAATCTTTATTTGAGTTTAATTAATTTAAATCATATTCAAACTTTGAAAGTGTGTAACTTGGTCATACGAGGTCAGAATCGCGAACCGTTTGTCATGTTGGAATTGTATGGACGAGAGCTTCACAATGAAGCTGACTGAAAGTGGATTGGTGCTCGTATGAATTTATGGCGAAATAAACTGTTTGATTCAGATCAAACAACAGTTTATCGTTCTTTAACGATGAACTGCAAATGTGAGTAAATCTCACCAACTCTGAACAGTTTATAATTTCATGTTGTATTTTTAGAACTGTTAAATATTAGCTGATTGACTGTGTGTTGATTGTTTGATTGAACTGCTAGTCAGTTAGTGGAAATTGTATATATATATATATACAAATATATATATATCGTTAAACTCTGAAAGTGATGTTGATTATTGTCTAACATTTGTGATGCAGGGAAACGATTGGAGGAATCCAACTGGATTCCTCAATAGTTATTTTACTGTGATTTATATATTGTGATATATAATGTGATATATAATCTGTTGTGATTATGTGTGTTAGACGATATTTATCGTTGTGATATGGTGTGTTAAATACCATAAGGAATACCGGAATGTAGAAAAGAGATTTTCAAAGTATATTTTGAAAATAATTTAATTATATAAAATCAATGGATTTTATATTATAAAAGAAAAGTGGGTTTTGAATAAAGGGAATTATATTTGTTAATCAAACATAAGGGAATTTATTTGTTAATCAAATATAAGGGAATTAATTTGTTAATCAAATATAAAAGAATTTATTTGTTAATCAAATATAAAAGGAATTTATGTGTTAATCAAATATAAAGGAGATATATTTGAAATCAAATATAAAGGAGATATATTTGAAATGAAATACAAAGGAAATATATTTGAAAGCAAATATAAAGGAATTATTTATTTAGGGAATAAATAAAGAGTTAAAAGAATTTATTTATTTAGGAAATAAATAAAAGTAAAAGGGTTTATTTATTTAGGAAATAAATAAAGATTAAAGGAGATATTTATTTGTTAAATAAATAGGATTTAATCAAAGGGATATTTATTTGATAAATAAATAGGATTAAATAAAAAGAATATTTATTTTTTAAATATATAGAACTAAATCAAAAGGAAATAATTTAGAAAGTGAATAGAAAAAAATGGAATTCTGTGTTTAACAGATAAATAGAAATGGTTAATTTATAAATAACAGTTTATAAATTAAATAAATATTTATCATGCGATAAATGGAATATATAAGTCTGAACTTATATAGATAAGGGAGATTGGTTTTAACACCGACAGTTTAAATAGAATATGTACACAACATGTGTATAAGTTAAGTAACGTTGTTAAAGAAAACATTTATAAAGTGAAGAATTGTTACTAAAAGTAAATCTTTATAAATGAATAAACGTTATCAAATAGGAGTTAAACAGTCAAGGTTAACCCAAAGGAGTTAAATAGTTAGGGTTGGCCAGTTAGAGTTAACCGATTGGAGTAAACAGTTAGGGTTAACCAGTCAAAGTAAATCAGTTAAGGTTGACCAGTTAGAGTTAATCGAATTAGTTATTCAAATAGAGTTAAATAAATAAGAGTGATTCGAATTAGTTATTCGAATAGAGTTAAACACAAAGGAGTTATCGATTAGTTAGATCGAAAGGAGTTATCGATTAGTTAATTCGAAAAGGAGTTATCGATTAGTTGAATCAAAAGGAGTTATCGATTAGTTAATTCGAAAAGGAGTTATCGATTAGTTGAATCAAAAGGAGTTATCGATTAGTTAATTCGAAAGGAGTTATCGAATTTAGTTATTCGAAAAGGAGTTATCAATTAGTTAAATCGAAAGGAGTTATCGATTAGTTAAATCGAAAGGAGTTATCGATTAGTTAAATCGAAAGGAGTTATTGATTTGTTAAATCGAAAGGGAGGATTATCGAATATCGTTTATTCGAGAGGAGATTATCGAATATAGTTTATTCGAAGGAGTTATCGATTTTTAGTTAATCGAAGTGAGTTATAGAATATTAGTTAAATCGAAGGAGTTATCGAATGTAGTTTATTCGATGGAGTTAATCGATTAGAGTTAAATCAAATGAGTTGATCGAATATAGTTTATTCGAAGTAGAGTAGTCGAATATTGGTTATTCGAAGTGAGTAGTCGAATATTGGTTATTTGAAAAGGGGAGTTATCAAATCGAATAGATTAAAGGAGTTAATCGAATATAGTTTATTCGAATAGAGGAAAGGAGTTAATCGAATATTGTTTATTCGAATAGAGTTAAAGGAATTATCGAATATAGTTTATTCGACAGGAACTAAGTGGATTTGTTAGGTTAAACTAAGTGAATCAGTTAAGTTCGAATATAGTTTATTCGCCGAAAATCCGGGTCGTTACAATTCACCATAGGATTTATCAATAAAAATATATGTAGATATTTGTACAAGAAGTTCGAATCCATGTAGAGATTCGTGATCCATTGAAGATGTTCAAGTCCATTTAGGGATTTGTGTTTTTCTCGAGTTATGAAGACTCATGTACAAGAAGTCGTACGTGACCTTGGCATCAGAAATTCCTAAAGATAGAGCAGGCTAGACAACTTAGGATTTGTTAAACCATGACAGGATATATCAACTCTAAATATAGTATGATATAATCATCGATGTTACTAGCAGGAGTTAATGATAGTTGGTTCATATGGTTTTATAGGTTGGTATGTAGGCTAGCTGCATTTGCCTTATAATATATTTCCTAGATACATATGATGCTCAAAAGGTAATTTTTGATCCTTGTGCATGCAGATTAGATTTTTTAATTGAAGATATCTTGTGGAAAATCCATATGTGAACATACTTTTTTTGGTACCCTTGGTATTGTTGTGGTGTGATCAACGTAAGCATCACAACTATTTTACAAATTTATATTCCTGATATTGTCAATTCTACCAATATACTTAACTTATTGAATGGTTGGTTCCTTTTAAAGGGAAATCATTTGCGATAATCCATAAACGCTTGTCGATTACTGTTAGTTATTGCATGTAGCTTGAGTTTTCTCATATCAAACTTCTGTCTGACACTTGATTTTTATTTCCAATGCATACCTTATGTGCTCTTCCAAGTAGCCTGAGAAGGGCAAGTTTCACTTAGATGTTCGTTAGAGAAAAATGAGATGCGCTAGTTGTTCTATCTATCATAGTACAATTGTTTATGATGCATTGCTATTTTGTACAAATCTGCATTATTAAGGCGGGTTTTTTATAGCGGTCTAGATTGATGATAATATTTAGAATTATAAATTTGAAATGTTATGTATCCTAGAATGATAGCTTGTACTGTCCTTTTGATATTATATCTTACATTTTTCCATGTGATTTTAATATGGTATTATCCTTTTTCTTATTCTATTTTCCTTTTTCTTTTCTTTTTTGGCTAAACCGTCCGGTTTTTGAGGTGAACGAAAATACCTTTTATTATTACTAGTAATAAAATACAGTATAGTACAGGTGATTGTTAGTTGACAATCAGCTACATCGGTTTTTAAGATGGACTGCTCAATTTTAAGGTGGACAGTCCGCCGTATCCACTCTAGATTATAGTACAGGAGCATGCTAACTAGACTACTATATTCTCCACGCAGGGAGAAAATTACAAACTGTAAAGAACAGTAAATACATTTCATTGCGCAGTTTCCTTAATATGTGTTGTACCAGACAACTGCCATGATTGAACAACCCTAATTCTCCAACTGAAGAAAATAACTTAGTAAAGTGTAACATCCTCGAGCCACACAAAGCTTACATATAGCCGCATCTGTACGCGAGCCTAGCACATCTTCCTAGAACAGAAAATTTCGTGTTCATCTATCTTAAGAAAAGCAATACGAGTTTGTTGACCCCATTTTAACTGGGGTCACCATAACACCACTAACGGTGTTAGTGGTGTGTGGCTGAGATTTCCCCCTGAATTTCTCCTATTAAATCTCAGCCACACCACTAACACCGTTAGTGGTGTCATGGTGACCCCAGTTAAATGGGGTCAACAAACTAGCTCTCTAAGAAAAGCACCCATAGAAGGTACACAAATCTGCACAAGGAGACAGGAAAATGATAATTCAAAGAACCTTGCATCCATGGCAGTGGACGACAATCAAGAGGAGACAGCGAGGCACATCTCGAAACTCGAAAGATTACAGAATCATAATACGATACAAGCTTCCATGGAAAAAAATGCCATCCAAAACAAAACTTGAGCTTCACAAAAAAATAGAGAGAAAAATCACTAGATCCATACTAACAAACTAAGCATAGAGAAAAATACACCAAATGAGGTAACGACCAAATAGTCGAACCACCTTATAAACACAGGAAAAAGGAGAAGACGGACACCACTGCAAGTAAAAAACCCAGATAGCTGACTAGACACTTTAATCCAGATAGTTGTCTTGTTCATGTGTAGGGCACCTATTTTACTGTATTTATAGAAAGTGGTACGACCATTATAATCCGGCTTGCTATGCCAAAAAAAAAAAATTCCACTTGGAGGCTCAACATAAGAATATAGTGGAAGTATCAGTATCGACATTCAAGGGTCGAAAAGACAGATCGTTATATTTGGTACATGAGTTGATGTTAAGCAAGAACCTTGGTTTTGTTCGATATTACTCATAAAGATTTAGGATAATGGAATGCCCTAATATGAGTTAAGCTTATCGTATATAAGAGGGCATATCTATAATAGCTATGAATTAATGCCTTAAGGTAATTCTAACTATTATAATTAAAGGATTTACATATGTAAGTATAAGTGAAAGTGCAGTGCAACTAATATATGGATTAATAGTGTTCATTCGTTACTCCTCATCAATTTTTTAGCCATACTCGACCAATTTCTAAGCATTGCACCCCTGTGTAGAACAATTTGATAGCTTGACTACTTTATGAGAACTATTATTATTTGAATAATTATCATCTTAATATTTCCCATCTATCTTATGAGGATTGTTGTCGTTTGTTTATTGATTAATTGCGATCAATATTTTTGAGCAATGATTATTATTTGTTTTTCATTGTTTTATGCTCGACTACTTTATGAATAGTTTAACCTTTTTAAATCATGAGTTAGGTAGACTGTAATTATGGGTACTTTGAAATGAATACACTACAACAAAACAGGTCTATTACAACGGGCAATGCCCGTTGTAATAAGGGTTTTACAGTGGCCAGCCTGACCGTTGTGTAGGCCATGTTGTAATATGTCCCCTTTTACAACGGGCAATGCAGTGGTAACATGTGGTTGTAATATACTTTTTACGACGGTCTTATGTTGTTGTTGTATGTTTATTCAATAGAATAGCAGCCCATTGTAATATTTTTTGCAACAGGTACTGACCGTTGTAATATCTTCTATAACAACAATTAATGCCCATTGTAAATGCTGAAAGTTGCAATGGATTTGAATATTACACATATAATATTAATAATATTTACAATAATTGAATATTTAATTCAAAATTTATTTTTTAACAAATATTTATTACACTTTCAAATAGTACACATAGTGTTTCCCCTCTATTTACACAGTCACTTGTACATACACTTCCTCACTACATTTCACTCGTATATATTGACTCCTCACTACATACTTATTCACTCATATGCACGTACACAGTTACATGGTCTGTCAATGAGTATTTTGAAGTTGGTATTACCGAATGCAACGGGATGTCCAAAGCCTTTGCTTCCCAATATGCGTGCTCCAGATAATGCAACCAGTTCCTGTGTGCTTTCATCTATCCGACCAACCAAACTGGAATTGTCGGACCTCCACACAATTCAACCGCTTCAGCTCCAGCAATCGCAATCAAATCCGCCCAGGACACTTTCAAGCTTTGATCTATTTTTTTCTTTGCTTTTTCTAAAACCTTGAATGGTTTCTACAGACAAGCATTTTCAGGTCTATCAAGTTCATAGATTATAGAACCATAAATACCACCTGAATTACAAATTACATTTAGTAAATAATATGCAGTACTTAAATCCGCAACGCAAAATGGTTTGTTCAGCATACGACGTTGGCGCAAACATGGATTAGCTATGTTTATCAGGCATTAAAAGACCTAGGTTCATAATTTTTAGACTCTACGGATTTTTTTAATGTCATATTTGAGCTATGACCTTTGTTATCCCAGATTGAAGAAATCAGTAAAAACCATGGTGGAAAAACTCTTGCTTAGGTACCTTTTTTAAGAATGAAACGACATAACGACCTTCTTTATATGCCTTCTTTATGTATCCTTGAAACTTGGTAATAAAAAGTAGTTAATGTTGTATAATATATATGCAAAAAACAGAAGAGAAGAATGAAACTTTGTAAAATGTTAAAAAGTAAATAATGTGCAGGATTTGCTGAAGAAGCTATTAATGTACTTTTTGCACGTACGATTTTCCGGATGTCTTTCAATTGGTTAATGTATCAAAATTAAAGAACTTCCCTCTCTTGCTTCCAAAATGGGTATTTCAAACCCGATTGCTAGGATATAATTTCATCAGCTTCACAAACAATTTATGGATTATACTGCTTCGTTATGTTGTAATTTTTGCATAGAAAAAAGACGTGCTTCTTAAACTAAGCTTCTGGATCCAATAATTGCATGTTATTTTTAGATGCATTCCACTAAAGTTAAGTGATATTACTCCATCTAAATATCAATCACAAATGTATGTTTTCTCTTTTTAATAAAGAAGCAGTTAGTATATCAGAAAGTTCAATCGTTGCCAACTGCACTTGTGAGGATTGAACCAAGTTACAACCAAAAAAAGCCACACATACAGACAAAATACTTGTGAGAAATATACCTGATTGACATGATTTCTAAATTCAACTTTCTCCCTCTTCTTCTTAGTCCTATTTGTCACCATTATTTATACAGTTAAGATAATAATGGTATTCAAATAAGCCATCTCAATAAATAGATGCTTATATAATAAAGAGAAATGTATGAGGCATGCAACAACGTATCAAGTAGAAACAATATAATGTCATTCAACTATTGAATAAAGAAAATGAAGTCTGTTTATCATCTAATAAAATAAAGTCCTTACCTCTCTTCCTTAAATACAACCGCATCTTTACTTTCGCCATCTTCGTACTCACCACCGTATTCTAGTTGATTTGCATACAAATTACGGCGGATAGAACTGGAACGACGACATCAGATCCACGAGCGACAAACTGTACTTAATTTCAGATCAACGGTGATGCCAATCTTAGCAACCAGGCAATATATTTGCATAACTAAGAAAAAAGAGTTCAATTTCTGCGGCAGTAAGCAGACGTTAGATTGATTAAAAGATGAAATCGAGCAAAGAAGTTATAGTTTGAAGCACAAGTAGTTGGAAGTAGTAGATCCGAAGCCGAAAGCTAGTTAAGCAGTAGATTTGATTGACTGGTGAACTTAGGCGGCCATTAAAGGAGAAAATTATGAAGCGGAACGACAAATTACAATTTAATTGAAATTAGTCTAGGGTTACGATAGATGTTGGAATCATCGAGAACATGGGCTGGGTTTCTTCAGCCCATTATTTTCTCTTTCATGTTGTGTCATGGACAATTTGATTTGGGCATCGTTTTAGGTCACCATAAGGAAATTTTATAAGCATGTATTTTATTTTGTTGGCACAACAACAACAGAAGCAATGTCGTTTTCAAAGAGGTAAAAAAAAAATAATGTTAGCCCTTATTGATTTTCTAATTACAAATCATTAATTACTAAAACCAATTAAATATTAAATCAAAATTGTAATTTATTAATTTCAAAATTTTAACTTTTTAATTATTAAATATTAAAACAATTGCTAACTATAATTATGAAATACTAAATACAAAATGTTACTTCTTAATTGTTGATATCTCTTGTTAATTCTAAATTAGTAAATATTTTATTAGTTATGGATTTTTAATTAATTATTACTTTTAAATATTAATCATTTAAAATTAATTAATAAACACAAAATATCACTTTAAAAGTATTAATGTTTTAGTGTAATAGGGTATTTCTGATGTAGTGTTGATTATTAATTTATTGATTTAGTTAATTATTTATTATTAATTGTGAATTATTTCTATGAATCATTTCATTTCTCAAATTAATTGTTGTTATTCTAATAGTTTTAATTAATTATTATACATTTACATATATTAATTATTATTATTTAAGTACTATTACCCCTTAATTCATAATTATCCCTTTATATTACCCTTAAATTATTACTTTATATTACCCCTAAATTATTACTTTATTATTACCTCTTATGTATTATTGATTATTAATTACAAAATTATCAGTTATAATAAATTATAATCATAATTTTTTTGATATTAAGTATTCATTCTTATTAGAAATTGGCATAATTACTGAAAATTTAATGGGCGTTTATGATTGTTGTAAAATTGACATCGGTTAAATGGGCATGACCATTGTAAAATTATTAAATATGATATAATATTATTACTTTTACAATGGTGTTATAAATAATATAATATTATTGTTAATAATTATAATTTATGATTAATTATTAAATATAATATTATTAATGATTAATTATTTAATATTAATAAATAATATAATATTATTATAGTAACTAGTAATATAATATTATAGTTAATAACTATAATATAGGGAAAGTCTATTTAGACACAAAACTTTAACATAAATTCATACACAAGCAATCTCAACCATAAGATCTCCCCCTGAATTCCACCTCACACATAAAGATAAACAAATCCTACGATTCAGATTTTATGTCTCTAATTTTGTGTCCCAACGGCCGCTTAGGGAGTGGCTATAGGGACACAAATTGAACACAAATCTATGTACACAAAATCTGGACCACACGATTTGTTTGTCTTTATGTGTGAGGTGTAATTCAAGAGGAGATCTAATGGCTCAGATTTTGTGTGTTTAATTTTGTGTCAACATTTAGTGTCCTTTTAGACTTCCCCATGGGGTCAGCTATTTAGACACAAAATTAAACATAAAGAGAGAGACATAAAGCCTCCACCATTGGATTTGTATGTCTTTATGTGGAGAGTGGAATTTATGGGAGGATCCAGTAGTTGAGATTTATTGTGTGCAATTTTGTGTCCTCATTTTGTGTCTAAATAGAATTTCCCATTAATAAATAATATAATATTATTATAGTAATTAGTAATATAATATTATAGTTAATAACTAGTAATATATGATTAATGATTAATTATAAAATAATAAAACATAATCAGTACTAATTTTTATAAAATATTGTAATTATTATTTATTGGTTGTCAAAAAATTGGCATATATTACAACGGGCATTTTGCGACGGTTGTAAAATAAACATTTATTACAACGGACGTTTTGTGAATGCTTGACATCTATTACAGCAGGCCTGAAATGACTGTTGTAATAACATTCTATTACAGCGTGCAAGTTTTACCCATTGTAAAAAGAGCGTTGTAAAGGATATCTATTACAACTGTCTAGAAAAGACTGTTGTAATAGCATTCTATTACAATGGGCAGTATATGCCCGTTGTAGTAGGGTGTTGTACAGGCATCTATTACAACAGTTCAGAAAGTGACCATTGTAACAGTAGTCTATTACAATGAGAATTCCGTGCCCATTGTAAAATGGACGTTGTAATAAGGTATTTTTGTTGTAGTAATATACCTTATGAATTGAGTTTCATAGTCGAGTATAATATGTTCGATGAAAACACTGGGTAGAAAGTTAACTTTAATTAAATATGCTTATTGTAATATAAAGACAAAACAAGATATTTTATAGATAAACATCTACAAAATAGATTTTATATAAAAAATGATTTTATATAAAGTATTTATAAAATATGGTCTATAAATAGAAAGGACTTAGATTGATACTTTAAGACCGTAGATTTTGATGTCTCTGAGAATGATTTTCAAGACCTTAAATAAAAAAATTAGCACATATTATAGAACTTGGTTTATGAGAATGAGATCATGATACTTAGTACCATTTTAGAACTACATGACATCACTTTGAAAATAATTTGGTTAAGTCGGGAAGGTATGATTCGGATATACTAAACTCACTCCTATCGCATGAAAATAATATTGAGGGTAGCTATAGCATGATAAATGCTTATTTTGAGTTGCATAGTAGGGAATGCTAGAATAGCAGTTTTCTCTTTGACTCACTGAAATGATGACGATTTCGTCCACTTCAACGTCGATGGTGATTTCAATAACTTCAATGATTCACAACTCGAAATGATTAATGTCTCGATAGGATTAATAATTCGAAACCACTATTTTAGTGGCGATCCTCATGTCAGATATATGGATGACTTAGACTTATTAATGAGATTATTTTCTCAAAATTACAGATAAAAGAGTAATCTGATTTCTTTGACGTCTTTGAGACTCCACTAGGTTTGTTTATGCTTTTGTATTTAAGCAGAGGTAGTGGGGGAAATTTCTTAGAAGGAGGAGGAGGAGGTATAGGGGATGCTGATAGCCTTGTACTCCTAGAACTATCCTTTTTTTATGCATCAGACGACTTTGTGACAATAGTAGGGAATCAAAATGTTGGGGATAGGAATTTCTTCAGCGATAATCGCAAGCTTAGTCAAAAGTGCACTTGCAATGTGACTCACATCCTTTTGTACCCTTAAAGAAAGTCGCACCAACTTTGGGTTGCTCAGAACGAGAGCTGTCCTGGCCTATGTCTCTGTCCCCTCTCACCACTATATTTCTCTATATCTTTATATCCAATACTATCTCCAATCATTATGTCTGCATAAGACAAAATTCGAGTTGGAAAAAATTGATTAGCATACAAATAAGTGTTGTGACATGCAATGCTTATGAATGCGTTCCTAGTGTTCCCGCTGACAGACCAGTTTTTAGTTTACTCAAAGGAGTTATCTCCCTAGAACATAGTGGTGTAGACGCCATTTCAGATCTTGGTAGCAAGCTGTCAACAGTTTCTCCACTAAATTGAAAGAGGAAGTCTCCAATGGGAACTCATTCAGACCCTTAATTGTCCTTCAACTTCCATCGATGTAGAAGTACCAATTGTGGTCGTAGGAGATATCGATGTTGTTAACTCCTCCCATCCTTGTCCTCGTCGAAGGAGAAGGAATGAGAGTAGTTGGTAGATCCTCTTCTCCTATTGGTTCTTCTCTAATGACCGCTCCATAACTTTTGCACTAAACAAAGGAGAAAGTGCATTATATGACGTGCCAGGCCAATATTGGGCTATCATCAAGGATGAATAACTCAAAAAAGAACCTATCGTATAACTCATAGCACACGGATAACATATAATAGAAAATATACAACATGATATAGTAGTGAAGCATAACGGAACAGAAAATCCAATATATATAACTTCTCAGAGTCACTAATATAAAACTGTTGTATAAATGGATATATGTACATCAAGCCTCACTATATATCTCCTAAAGTATCAACAATCATCAACATACAACGGAATTAACAAGTGTCTATATGGTATAGGAATAACACCCAACCTCCAACTCGTCATCGCACAACATCATCAACATCAAATCTATCACCTGCTACCTCAATCTACTCATTAATAACATTGATGAGAAACCTAAGAAAATAAGAGGAAACATAAAACCTTGAGTCAAACAATAGGATTAGCGAGCGATAAAATAACTATCAACAGTTACATAGGATACATGAGTATGGGCAATTCAATATTCGATCTTCCCCAGCAACCACAGAGTTAGCATATGATAATCGTCTACAATATGCCACTCCAAAATAGGAAAAGGACATCCCCTAATCTCGCTTCTCTTCGACAAGCTATGGTGATAGCCTACCTAGAGAATAGATAAGAAAGCATACAATCAGCCATAACATCCATAACAAACAATAGCCTAGCTATCACGTGTAACAACCCACCCGGAATGGGCCTAAATTTCGGCCCAGAAAAGGCCCATTGGAACTGAGAGTCATTCTAAACAGATCATTGGTTCTTATAAGAAAATACTTAAAACGGACATCACAAAGCAATCTAAACAAAAGTAGAATCTCACACAACGGAAGGGATAAAATATAATATCTCATAAATAGATGTACCATAAATAAAATCATAAATGTCAAATACACCAAGTCTCAAAAGATAACAGACACATTAATAATTATCCCAAATACATGATAACAACAATAATAATAGTACTAATAACATAAATAACTAAATGTCCATCAAATAGCTCCACCTCCAAGCGATTACTAATCATCACTGATTCAGGGTATCCATCTACTAATTTGTTTATGTTAAAAGGAGGGAAGTCAGAACATAAAGTTCTAGTGAATGAAAAACATATAAGGTTTGGAATGACTATTTCCTATATTTAGCAGTGTGCTACCTTAATAAAGAGCATTTGCGAGTAATGCCGTCTATTAGAGCGGAGAATAGGGCTGGTTAGGGATGACCATCCGTAATTTCATATTAGTTAAGTGTTAAATACGTCGATTGGATGAATGAATTTTCTTCTCTTAACACAAGTGGATCGATATATCCAGCACTCCTAATAAGAAACTATGATGGCTAAGGATCATTTCGGAACAATATACGAAACATCATAGTCACAAATCACAGAACGGTTACGCATATATACAATCACAGAATTACAACTTGTACATGTGCTACATCTCAAATGAATATACAACATGAATACATCACGGATAAATGAACAACTTACAATGACATGAATACACTAATGTGAAACATGGAAAGAGTCTTCAAGGATAGTAACCACGAATCAACAACAACTAACCTGAAACAAATCGGTCTGACCCGATATTACATACACAGATCAGTCTAGTTTACGTATCAGTTATAATAAAAGTTAAGATAATATATCAACCGGACACTAATTACTTTCATATGAAAAGGGATCTCAAAAACTGGGTTTATACGGAAACTCTGAAACAGTAATTTTCCATCCATCAGAAGAGATGTCATACACATAGGTCAACAAAGCACATACTCATAAATCTATAAGGTTAATATATGGTAGCATGAGCAAGAAACATGAAAGTGGATTTAAACACTGCCTTGGCACAAATTACCCGAACTCCTCGAATAGGGTAATAAACACTTGGAATTACATAATACAAATGGACTCTGAAATCATAGAAACCATAAGGTGAATCACAACCCATATTATTCACCAATTCATAGAATCACAAAATCATGGAATATTTTAAAACACAAAATCAAGAAGTCACTGAAACATAGGAACACAAAATCACTGAAACATAGAATCATGGAACCACTAAAACAGAGAACCAATGAAACTCTGTTAAGGATAATTCACCGATTCACAGAATCATGGAATCACAAAGTCACGGAATCCATTTTACTTAGAATAGTCTATTTATTCCATTTTATTATATTTGTCACAATGTTTAACTTACATTAATTCTCAAGCAACCAATGCCTTGTCCAATTTTAAGGTAAGATTTAGGAATCTATAATTTACATGCGACTAGTTTTAATTAAATAAAAAGGTGTGTTATTCCAATTTTCAAGTTAATAATTTAACTTGTTAGGGTTTAGGATTTACAGTCTAAATCAATATAAAATAGAATTAAGGCTGATTGGTTTTTTTTCAAATATATGCTCAATCATCTCTATACGTAGCTTTAGGTTTTCTCACAATGCCACAAATTTCTTTCTTTAAAACCACTTAGGTTTCTCTTCAGTCACTATATCTTCCTTTTATTATTAACTCAGGATGAGAATTGGAATAAATTTGGGGTTTAGATTATGATTTGGTAAACTAGGATTTAGTTTTTAGTTTAGTATAGCTTGTCAACAACAAAGAAAATTAGGTTCTAGATCAACCCTAGATATCAATTTATAAAGGAAACAAAACATTCATAACCATCAGATCTTAGTCCTAAATCAGTCTCAGGTTCAAAATTAGATAACTTATGAGGAAACTAATAGAAATAACAATAATTGTGGAGAAGTCATTAAAGAGATAAGGGCAGATAATTATAAGGAAAAATATTCTTAGTTTGAAAACACCCTCAATCAAATATTTGTAGGAAACTATGTTGCACAATTAAAAATATGAATTACAAAAATTAATGTGTCAACTATACCATAGTTGATGGAATATTATATATCAATGGGTACTAAACACCTCACCTAAGATGTATCACCCTAGAAATGGGAGCTAAGCTGCTAAAGGGAAACATAAAAGGCTTGTGAGGATCAGCCAAATGGGTATGAAATTAGCAAAGAATGCAATGAGATAATATTGTTAACCCTATATGATAGAGGATGAATTAACTTAAGTTAAAAGATAAGAAAAGTATAAAAGAATATTCATAATTCCACAATTGCCACCAAGCAAATCATCCTTGGTTGTTCCATTGTCCTTTGATGTAAGAGAGATTGACTAGACTGGACTACATCTGGTGTCAAAAGGAGAAGAAAATGTTTGCAATGGTATTCATTGACTATTTCACTAAGTGGGTGGATGTCTAGCCATTACCTAACATTATGATATGAAAAGCGTTGAAGTTTGTCATCATAAATATAGTTATCATATTTGGACTTCTAAATAAGATTATCTCTAATAACAAACCTTGTTTTGAAAGCGAAGAATTAATTGGTTTTTTGACGAAAATAGAATACTCAAAATATATTCATTAGTAGCTCTCCTAAAAGGCAGTGGTGTGTACAAGAAACAAATAAAATCATTAAGAAATCTTGAAAAGGCGAGTAGGTAAAGCCAAAGAAAATTCTGTAGAAGATCTTCCTCTTGTTTATAGTCGTATATAATTGCTACTATACGAACATCATACTATTTGGCATATGACTTTGAAGCAATAGTATAAGTGCAGACTGTATTCCCTTTAAATCAAAGAATTTCCTATGCTATTGAAATAAATCAAGAAATAACGGAGTCCATCAATTTTCTTAATGGAATAAGAGACCAAGTTGCCATTAAACTGGATGAATACCAATGAAAATATCCAAGAATTATAATTTAAACATAAAAGGAAAAGAATTTAATAAAAAGGAATTTGTTCTAAGAAGAGAATGGATAGTGCTATGGATCTGACAGATGGTATATACGGACCAAGTTGGGAAGGGCCACTAGTTACTCACAAGGTTGTTCCCATAGGAACTTAATGATTAAGAAGGCCAGATGGGAATGTAAGGCTTGTTGAACATAGATTATATTTCATAGCACTAGATAAATGTCAAAGAGTTTTTCTTCCCCTTAACAGTTGCCTCCAAACAGAGATGTGATATTTCTAATTGAATCCTGATCTAATGCGATTAAGAGACTTACTAGGTAGAAGTACACCTTATATCTTGAATATAAAATTTAAGACTTGGGTTCCACTACAAGTGATGGACAAAAAGAAATCATTCATAGAGTGATGTTGGGCCTAATAAAAGCACCCATCCAAGGGACATGGATGTGAATTTGTTGGTCTCAATGTAAGGTAAGGCTAAAGCGCCCTTCAAACAGTGATTTTTAATAAGTTTTTGATCTATGCGTCGGGCCAGGTCATATTCCCATCCAGGGGGGATTGAAGAGAAGCATATTTTTCCTACTGCAAGGCCTGAATCAGCCTATCAATATCAACCATCAAAAGAGTGATGGTCGATTAAGCCTTTGATCCTATCGTCGGGCCTGGTCAAAGTACCCATCCAAAAGAGACGGACCGAGAAGCCTTTGGTCTCTCCATTAGGCCCTTAGACCCGTTATAAGGTCAAGCCAAAATGGGCATCCAAAAATGTGATAGTAAATTAAGCCTTTGATCTTGCTATTAGGTCTGGTCAAATCACCAATCTAGAAATGATGAATGAAAAGCCTTTGATTTCACTATAAATCCCGATCAAAATAATAATCCAAAAGTAGTAACCAGCTAGATTTTCGATTTCAACACCATTCTTGGTTAGAGCATTTTTCAAAAGAAGAAAAATATAAATTCTTCCAAGAAGACCCAAAAAAGAAAGAAGATGACAAATTTACTCAAGGATACGCAAAATTTCCGCTATGAGATACTAATAATTAATTTTGGTAGAGACTATTTTCAATAAATTTCAAGAGAATTTCCTTACTTCTAAAAGTTATACTTTTTGAAATTCAGACTTTCTGATTATAAATAATCTTTGCATAAAATGACTTTCTATTCCGTACTATTGCTAAATAAACTAAAATTATCAAAAGACAAGAAGTGTAAGCATCTATTGATGAACGAGTATGGAAATAAAAACAAAGATGGAAGTTTACTCAACCTAAAACATATGAAAACTTCCTATGGGATAGGGCCAAGCATTGCACCTAAAGTTCCAGGATAAGTTTAAGGAGGTGTCGTTTGAGGATGAAAGATAAAGCTATCACAAATTAAAAAATATAGGCTACAAAAGGGTGATAAAGTAAATCTACCAAAGATGAAGATAAACCATCATATGGTGATTCCTCTAAAGCCATCACAAGTTTAAATTCTTCCTAATAAATGGTGACTTACAAATCCATAAGATGAAGAATATAAGATGTCATAGGGAGACCTCCAGAGCCATCAATATATTAGAAATTCAAGCTATCACATGGTCACTTTTTGAAAGCAGCAACCTGACAAGAGCCATCAAATAATGAAAATAGGAGCCATCAAAGTTTGATTTCTCAAGGTTATCACATGGTGTATATAAAGGCAACATGGTGAATATAGAAGCCATCAAATTTGATTTCAAAGATGTTGACCTACCTTTTTCCAAGGCCGTTAAGGTCATGTAGATTCATAGTCTAGGCATTCTAGACTTAGGACCACTTTAAACCTAATACAGATCGGTTTGGCCAGATTTCTGATCGATTAAGCAAGCTGAAGAAAAAGTCCGGCACGGTCATGCATCCGGATCGGCATGCCAGCTTGAGAAAAAGACCTAGATCAGCTAAAGTTCAGATCAGCTAAGCATTATTGTAACAACCCAAATTCCGACATACCAGATTTTTTTTGAAATTCTAATCTATCGAAACCCGTGTTGGTTTGTCTGGTATCCTGCAAAAAAGGAAGAGATATTAAACATATCAGAGCTCAAAAAATATCTCACAACGGAGTGGAATAAAATATAATATAATCAAATATAGCCTTACCCAGATAATAATACTGCCTAACCGGTATTCAAAGCTATCATATATCTGCCACAAATCTAACTTGCGAGTATGTTATGAGGAAGGGGTCAGAACACAAGTTCTGGTGATTGTATTTAAACTACACATTTTGGATAACCCTACCGTTCAGTTACATTTTCTTATTTATTAGGTTACTTGGGTTAACCACACTAAAGGCTTACACACACGTCGTACCCATCTACTTTCCAGTGGATTAACCTAATATAGTGTATATATGTAGCTACCCCCAATATTAAGATACACCCCATGATACCCCACTTGTACGGTCTCCGCCGTAACACCATAGAAATATATGCAGTCCCCTGTCCTATGCCGGAACGACGTACGGATCTCTGTGTAACAACGCTACGTTCCGCATAGAACCGCCATCGCATGCTGCATAAGCGTACATACTGCCATTCGAGCGAATCAGATTCCATCATAGAGTAATTCCCCAAAGTCCACAATACACCACCCAGAGCAGACACGCTTGCATCTAGACTTTCTCACGTACGTATCGTTAATCGTACTTGATGCCTAGACCTTGATGATACACCATCTGGGAATGGTAAGCATGTATCTACACGAATTATCTACTATGCACCGAGTTCCATAACAGGGCTATATCAGATACATGGAACTCGATCAGGAGCCTTTTCAGATATCCCTATACACAGATGCTATGGTCTGCATTTTCAATGGCTATGGTCCCACCCGACCCCTCCCTCAACTAGTGACAGACAAAAATAATTGAGAGCTAGTGGTGTGGCCCAGAAACAAAAAAAACAATAAATCCTAATTGGCATGTCCCGCAATCAAAGCCTTGGTAGAGAAAGGTCGATGATCTGTAGGTTTAGCTCTCCGTCTTTCCGTATCACGCATCACGCTGAATGTTAGTGGTTGGTACCCAACGACTTCTATAAAACAAATGGTTAGACCCACCAAAGGCAAACAGATAAAATGGTCGTAACCCTCCTAGTCACAAGGCAACTGGATCGTCGAATCACCTATGTTACCCTACAGCCTTTTGACTGCCCCGTATTGTGGCAGTCAAGGTATACTCACCAGGTAGTAACGCGCAGACCAAACCTCTACGAGCACAGCCTAAACGTTGTCACTGCACAGAGGACTACTAGGAGTATCCTCCACGTCCCAGGAAGTCGCGTGCTTCCCCTTCCAGTCCTTCGGAGCCAGCATAATATCAGCAGAACTAGCTGAATAATTAAATGGGTGTGCGCTCCCCTCATGCCTCATGACACCCCGATGATCTACCCCATTGGGTTAGTCACCTTCAAACATACGGACTGGTCCAAGTGCCTCGGGTTAGTGTGTTATTAGACCCTATGTCTAATCATTTAATTTCGCGCTTGCACTACCTTTTTAGATTTCCATTTAACTTGGTTATTTCAAGTCATATTGACTTCTCAATCAAGCTACCAAGTTCCTATTGCTTATTAATTTCAGTTATAAAACTTAACCCATTTAAGTTCATTAATAAGCCTTTAACATATTATTCTTATTAGCAGATTTCAGATTCTCAAGTTCACATATTACTTGATTTATAATTAAGTACAACTTTGCATTTCATAAGTTTCCCCCCTTTTGTCTACTTATTACAAACAAAAGGTTTCAGTTCCAAATTTACAGATTATTTAATTTATAATTAAGTACAACTTATTTCATTACATAAGTTATCACATTCCCTCTATTATTTATTATAACCTAAGTTATAATTTTCACTTGTCCCTAGGACAAGCCTACCTATAATCTTTCCTTTTTGCCTTTCAGGTTTATTCGTAATAGGTTATTATCATTCCCCGTTCATTCCAATTCTTTTACTGTTGTAACTTTCATTCATTCCATTAATTACAATTAATGCCATTTATTTTTATCCTGTTATATGCATATATTCATATGCACCAGACCTCTCACATTAAGCCGACCAATTGTGGATGCTGGATTTATCGGGCGGTTCCGGGCAGACTTCTACCACAAGTTGAACTTAACCTAGTGTCTTAGCACCATTATATGTATGTTTATGCAGTAGACCCCTCACATTAAACTAACCACTCGTGGATGCTGGATTTGCCGGGTGGTTCCGGGCAGACTTCTACCACAAGTTGAATTTAACCTCGTGTCTAGGTACGGTTACAATTTTTCTATTTACTGTAATTTAGGCATCTTCATTCTTTCAAATTTTACTATAATTCTTATTTACAATCTTTTGGCACAATAATGTTCTTAACAAATGTTCATGTTCATTGTAAATTCCATAATTACAATATTTATTGTAAATTCCAACTCAGACGGATGATTAATGGAAAACAGGTCTTATACAACATTAAAATTATTCCCAATTTCACTGCAATATAACTTACAGTATCCAATCAACAATTTATTAGAACATGTATATATACAACAGTAATCCTATCCATATATTTTAACATGTTTATACTTTTCAGCAGATTTACATTTTAGCAAATTAATCATTTCAGCATATTTATTATACATATTAACGGGGAATTCCAAATGATAAATATACCATTATCAAAAAGGCATAACTTAAATCCACTCACCTGTTAGCTTTCCAATTCATGAATCTAGTCCAGACCTAGCATTCCACGACTCAACCTAAATGAATTTAGAACCTAAATAACTATGGATCCATAATTCTCAACTAAAAGAAAAAGGGAAGAAAGATGAGAAATTGAAATTGACCAGATCCAAGAATTAACCTTACTTCGAATGGAATTCTGAACATCCATTTGCAAATATACATTCTTTTCCTCCAGATCTTGAATCAGAATTTCCTTAGACTAATTATTCTATATTCTGTAGAGATTTGAGGGGGAAGAAGAATGTCAGAGTCTAGACATCCTCGCAGAAAATAAAAGATTTAGGCTAGGCTCTACTAGCCTATTTTTAAGTGTTCAAGGTATTATCGTACACGTAGTGCTGAGTCAGCGACGAACATGGTTAGAAAAATAGTCCAGACTCATCAAATGAATCTGCCCGGATCAGGGGTGGATCGACCCATATATCTCCCTGGGTCGACCCTAGGGTCGATCTAACCCCCCTTGGGTCGACCCAGGCAGGCGTGGGTCAACCCGTTTGGGTCCCACAAGCTAGTTTAAGCGCATATGTTTATTTGCTAATGTTTGTTTTAAACGTTTGAAATTCTGGAATTATTTAAACATTATACTTACATATAAACTCCTTATATGTATAGAAAACTTCTAATGCCCATTTTACAAATATATATATATATATATACACACACACAACTTTTGTTTCATTTTCAAATTCAAACGGCATTATGCCGTTATTTAAGTTTTACTAGATTTCTTTGATTGCAGCCTTATTTTGAACTTCTCTCTTGTGTTTGTGTGTGTGTATATATATATGCATATACTTACATATCCATGTATACATATATGTTTGTTCTTCCTTATATGTATGATTTTCCCTATATGTGCATATATACCTATTTTCTTCTTAGAACATTTACTATTTTAGCCGTTCCCCTAAACCAAAAATATGGCGCTGGCGGGAATCGAACTTGTGCCACTCCCTTGAAAGTCACATGCTTTTACCAACTGGACTACATAGGCTTTTGTTAACAAGACTAAAAACAATGGTGGTCATTGTTCATTTTCTTTTACCTTCTTTTCATGTCTGTTACAATATTTCAATTAAAGGTATCTCTTTCATCTTAAATCAGTTTTCTGGAATCCATAGGTCTAAATTGACCAGAAAATCACCATGGACACAATAATGCTAATCCCATAACCAAACTCTGGAAGTTCTTGAAATTTTATTTTACTTTACTTAATTAAAAATGTGTTGTGTTACATTCTCCCACCCTTCGTCCCCGAAATTTATTAAGGGTAAAGTCAAGTAATTCCTCGCATAGATCACAACCATCATGTGTGCATCCAATTTTGCATCCATTTGAGTAATAGTGCAAAGTGTAATTCAACATAATAATACATGAATGAAATGAATGCCTAAGCGGTACCTCCTGTATGAATGCAAATTTTTCTTGAAAATCTCTTTGAAAACATGATGCATACATCCTAAATATATTGGCAATTTCTATATGAATGCAATATTTGAAAATCAAAATACATTTTCATCCAAATTTTCCCACACTCTTGCAGATTAAAAAGGCAATTCATCCAGTTTTTGCATCCAAAATCATACCAACGATCTTTATTTTTCGAATTTTAGGAAAATCTAATTTTCTAAATTCTATTTCTTATGTTATAAAAGGTAGAAAATGGAAAGCTTCACATCCTCCATTTTTCTTTTAGTCGCCTTTTTCTATCCGTACTTGGATTTTATGTAACTATTATAAAGATTCCCTATTTTCCTATCTAAGCATAGCCCACATATGAAGACTTTCTTTATTGCATATTTTCTTTTTCAACTTATCTTGGAAAAATATACTTTTATTCACCTTTTCCCAGAATTTTCCATTTTTCTTTAACTGTCATGTTTGTTGCTTTACTGAATTTGTTGTTTCCTTTTTAGTTGTACCATTACTCTTTTCTTAGCTTATTTAACTTAATCCTCTGATCTAAGTTTAGTTTCAAATAAATCTTCTAGTCCTTCAACTAAAACAAGAAAACAAACGCTCTATACGACTACTACTAAGGGCCAAGAATCTCAGGACTATGTTCCCCTCAGACAGAAAAGTTCAAACCACGGGATCAATGACAGGTTTAGGTGTTACCCTAACTACCCAACAGGAGAAAAATAACATAACGATCCCCACAAAAATGTAATAACGGGTTTTACCCCTAACAGGAAAATTAGTAACAGGGTCTAAACACTTACTTGCGCTTCACTATCTAGTAGTCACCACTAGTCCTAGCTGTGTACCAAAAGTCATGTTCAAGCAACACCATAGGCTTCTCAATGCTTACGCATTCTACGGGACTTACCACTATTCCAAGATAATTCTCGCTGTCTACTTCATAGCCTAAAAACTATTCCCATCTTCTCTAGGCACTAATCCTTACCTGCTCCATACTTTTTAAAACACAGTTTGGCCTTTTCATTTCACTTTTCTTCCAAAAGTTAAAAGTATCAAAATATTATTTTCCCTCACCAAAATTTACTTTTGACAAACCATAAATCATGTTATTTTATAGAAACAAATGTAAATATTTTTTTTTCAAATCACAAAAACTGGAGTTAGATAAGGACAACTATTTCTCAATCAGGTTTACAACTTATTCTTGCCTATAAGGTCAGTTCAATTACAAGGTGCAAACATCTACTCTATTCTTATTTTCTACTACTTATTTTTTCCACCCAATAAATTTTCATGTTAAAACAATTGTCAAAAATGATTGTCAAAAGAATAGAGATTTCAAATCTTGCTTTACTGAAAATTCTAATTTTCAACAAAGTGCAACATCAAAATGCAACCTTTTGCTAAGAGAATTTATTTTAGATAAATTTTTCACAAGATATCACCATTTCCAAAATATAATCCATTTTTCTTCAAAACCCAATATGTAATTCTTTACATATTTTTAAAACTGTAACTTTTAAGATCAAATCTTGAAATCACCATAAACCATCTTCCAAAAGCTTTTACAATTTCAAGTTCTCAAAAGTTAAAAATATGGTGTTAGAATTAAATTGGGTTTCCAACTTACATAGGCTTTCCTAGACACTCCCACAAAGTCAATTCTCTCATCTATATACATTCCTAATCCATTTTTCTCTTTTTAACCTTTTTCCAATTTATAAGGTTTACCGTACAACCCACTATCCTGAAATACTAACACATGGGATTCATCTTTCTCTAATACAAATCATATTGTACACCTCCTACCCAAATTACCTAAGGGTCTTAGATTTCCATATTCATTCATTTATTGTACAAAACAGATATCCCAATTCTCACCATATTCTTCTCTTTCTGTTTAATGGGTTCCTCCTATGGATCTAGGTATATATATAATATATATTTATATTTTAAAAATGCAAATACATTCACTCACTATCTATACAAGAATCCTTAACCTAAGCTCTTATACCAGATGTAAAAAACCGAATTTCGACACAACAGATTTTTTTTTCTTTTGAAATTCCAATCTGTCGAAACTCTTATAGGTATGTCTGGTATCATGCAGAAAAGACAAAGAGATAAACATATCAGAGCTCAAAAAATATCTCACAGTAGAATGGAATAAAATATAATATAATCAAATATAGCCTTACGCATATAATAATACTACCTAACCAGTATCCAAAGCTATCGTATCTCTGCCACAAATCTAACCTACGAGTATGTTATGAGGAGGGGGTCAGAACACAAGTTCTGGTGACTGGATTTAAACTACACATTTTGGATAACCCTACATATACCATTCATTTAAATTTTCTTATTTATTAGGTTACTTCGGTTAATAGTACTCAAGGCTTGCACGCATGTCATACCCATTACTTTCCAATGGATTAACTTAATACAGTATTTATGTTGCTACCCCCAACATTAAGGTACACCCTATGGTACCCCTCTCGCACGGTCTCCGCCGTAGCGCCACAGAAATATACGCAGTCCCCCATCCTACACCGAAACGATGTACGAATCTCTGTATAACAATGTTACGTTCCATATAGAACCGCCATCGCATGCTACATAAGCGTACATACTGCCACCTTCGATCGAATCAGATTCCATCATGGAGTAATGCCATAGATTCTACGATACACCACCCGGAGCAGACACGCATGTACTAGACTTTCTCATGTACGTATCATTAATCATAATCAATGCCTCTACCTCGATGATACACCATCCGGAAACGGTATGCATGTATATGCACATATTATCTACTGTGCACCGAGTTCCGTAACAGGGCTATATCAAATACACAGAACACGGTCGAGAGCCTTTTCAAGTATCTCTATATACTGATGCTATGGTCTGCATTTTCAGTGGCTATGTCCGACCCGACCACTCCTTCAACTAGTGAAAGAAAAACATAATTGAGAGCTAGTGACGTGGCCCAGAAACAAAAATACAAACAATAAATCCTAATTGGCTTGCCCCGCAACCAAAGCCTTGATAGCGAAAGGTCGATGATATGTAGGTTTAGCTCTCCGTCTTTTCGGATCATGCATCACGCTGACTGTCAGTGGCTGGTACCTGATGACTACTATCAAACAGATGACCCGCTAATGGCAAACAAATAAAATGGTCGTAACCCGCCTAATCACAAAGCAACCGGATCGTCGAATCACCTATGCCACCTTATAGCCTTCTGACTGCCGCTCTTGTGGCAGTCAAGGTGTACTCATTGGGTAGTACCGCACAGACCTAACCTTTGCAAGCACAACCTAAATGTGTCACCGCACAAAGGACTCCAGGGGTACCCTCCACGTCCCGGGAAGCCGCGTGCTTCCCCTTCCATTCCTTCGGAGCCAGCAGAATATCAGCAGGACAGGCAAAATAATCAAATGGATGTGCACTTCCGTCGTGCCTCATGACACCACGATGATCTACCCTATTGGGTTATTCACCTTCAAACGTACGGACTGGTCCGAGTGCCTCGGTTTAGTGTGTTATTAGACCCTATGTCTAATCATTTAATTACGCGCTTGCTCTTCCTTTTTAGATTTCCATTTAACTTGGTTATTTCAAGTCATATTGACTTCTTATTCAAGTTACCAAGTTCCTCTTGCTTATTAACTTCAGTTATATAACTTAACCTATTTAAGTTCATTAATAAGTCTTTAACATGTTATTCTTATCAGTAGATTTCAGATTTTCAAGTACATAGATTACTTGATTTATAATTAAGTATAATTTATTGCATTTCGTAAGTTTCCCCCCTTTTCTCTACTTATTATAAACAACAGGTTTCAGGTTTCCAAATTTACAGATTACTTAATTTATAATAAAGTACAATTTATTTCATTACATAAGTTATCACATTTCGTCTATCGTTTATTATAACCTAAGTTATAATTTCCACTTGTCCCTAGGACAAGCCTACCTATTATCTTTCCTTTTTCCCTTTCAGTTTTATTCATAATAGGTTATTGTCATTCCACGTTCATTAAATTCTTTTACTGTTGTAACTTTCATTCATTTCCATGTATTAAAATTAATGTCGTTTATTTCTATTATGTTATATGCATATATTCATATATGTCTTTACGCACCAAACCTCTCACATTAAGCCGACTACTTATGGATGTTGGATTTTCCGAGAGGTTCCGAGCAGACTTCTACCACAAGTTGAACTTAACCTCGTGTCTTAGCACCGTTATATGTATGTTTAGGCACTAGACCCCTCACATTAAATTAACTACTTGTGGATGCTGGATTTGTCGGGCGGTTCCGATTAGACTTCCACCACAAGTTGAATTTAACCTCGTGTCTAGGTGTGGTTACAAATTTTCTATTTATTGTAAATTTAGGCATATTCATTCTTCCAAATTTTACTATAATTCTTATTTACAATTTTTTGGCACAATAATGTTCTCAACAAAAGTTCATGTTCATTGTAAATTCCATAATTATAGCATTTACAGTAAATTCCAACTCAGACGGATGATTAATGGAAAACATGTCTTATAAAACATTATAATTATTCCCAATTTCATTGTAACATAACTTACAGTTTCCAATTAACAAATTATTAGAACATGTATATGTACAACAGTAATCCTATCCACATATTTTAACAGATTTATACATTTCAGCAGATTTACATTTCAATAGATTAATCATTTCAGTAGATTAATTATACATATTAACGGGGAATGCCAAACGATAAATATACCATTATAAAAAAGGCAATGACTTAAATCCACTCACCTAATAGCTTTCCAATTTATGAATCTAGTCCAAACATAGCATTTCATGGCTCCCCTTAACTGAATTTAGAACCTAAATAACCATGGATCCATAATTCTCAATTAAAAGAAAAAGGGAAGAAAGAGGAGAAATTTAAATTGACCAGATCCAAGAATTTACCTTACTTCAAACAAAATTATGAACACCCATTTGCAGATATACATTCTTTTCATCCAGATCTTGAATCAGAATTTCCTTAGGCTAATTATTCTATTTTCTGAAGAATTTGAGGAGGAGGAAGAATGACAGAGTCTAGACGTCCTCTCAGAAAATATGAGATATAGGCTAGGCTCTTCTAGCCTATTTATAGGTGTTCAAGATCTTACCGTACATGAAGCGCTAAGTCAGCAACAAACGTGGTTAGAAAAACAGTCCAGATTCATCAAATAAATCTCCCCGGATCAGGGATGGGTCGACCCACATATCCCCTAGGTCGAACTAGCCCCCTTAGGTTGACCCAAGCAGGTGTGGGTCGACCCATTTAGGTCCCACGAGCTAGCTTACGTGCAAATGTTTATTTGTTAATGTTTGTTTTAAATGTTTGAATTTCTGGAATTATTTAAACATTATACTTACATATAAACTCCTTACATGTATACAAATCTTCTAATGCCCATTTTACACGTATATATATACGCACAACTTTTGTTTCATTTTTAAAATTCAAAGGACGTTGTGCTGTTATTTAATTCTTACCAGATTTCTTTGATTGCAGCCTTATTGTGAACTTCTCTCTAGTGTGTGTGTGTATATATATTTGCATATATATATATATATATATATATATATATATATATATGCACATACTTACATATCCATGTATACATATATTTTTTTCTTCTTTATATGTATAATTTTCCTTATATGTGCATATATACCTATTTTCTTCTTAGAACATGTACTATTTTAGCTGTTCCCCTAAAAATATGGCGTCGGCGGGGATCGAACTCGCGTCACTCTCTTGAAAGTCACATGCTCTTGCCAACTGGACTAAATGGGCTTTTATTAAAAAGAACGAAAACAATGGTGGTCATTGTTCGTTTTATTTTACCTTCTTTTCATGTTTGTTACAATATTTCAATTAAATTTTTCTCTTTCTTCTTAAATCAGTTTTCTACAATCCATAGGTCTAAATTGACCAGTTAATCGCCATGGACGCAATGACGCTAATCCTGTCACCAAATTCTGGAAGCTTTTCACGTTTTATTGTATTTTACATAATTAAAAATTCGGGGTGTTACAACTATAAAGAGTATTTATGTGAATTGCTAGTGGCATGGCCCACTCATTCCCCTCCTTCCTCCACTCCTATTTTTCCATGCATGTCTCATGTCGAACCAGATTCATATAGCCTACAAATGGCACTCTATGAAATTAAGAGAGTTGCTTCTAACATCTCTTACCCAAGTTATTTACTAAAAATTATTTTATTTAGGATCTCATCATTCCCATCCTCTGTAATCTCCATTAACAGTAAAAAAATCAAGAGAAGTTACAAAGTCGACATAGGCAATCTATAGCGAAACATTATAAATTATTGTGTGTGTATTTTCCGCATTTTCATTTACTATTTCCTCAATTTTGTTCTCTTCAACATACTTTTTAGGTGTTTGAAACAATTTTAATGCTAACATTTCATTGCTTCCATTGAGAAACTTGAGTTCTCAGCATTTTGAATTTGTTAATCTATTAGCGGGTTTTAAGTTTGTTGAGAAGATCTCCTTTTTCATTGATTTATATAAAAAAAAATGGTGTCCAAAAAAGAAACCTCCTCTTCCAGACCTTCCAACAACCATTTCCAAGAGTTAGTTGCCTAACAACTTGCCAATCCAGTATCTGGTTTGTCCACGCCAAACCGGACTAAAAATGCTCCTATAGCAGCTGTCGCACCCACTATCGGGGTACCAGCTTCTGCAAACTTCATAGAACTTAGGTCGAAGTTGAATGAGTTGGCTAATGTGATGAACGAACAGATGCGCGAGAACATAGCCTTGAGACGAGACATGAATAAAATGACGACGTAGTGGAATGACTTCAAGAGTCAGAGAGCTCCTACCCTACCACGTCATCAAACAAAAAAGTCGTCCTCGTTAGGTAGAAGCAAGGGACCGCCACAAGAGCAACAGTACATCAGGCCACAAAATTCTCTAGAGATCCAATTTGGTGATCTTCTGGTTCAGCCAACGGGTAGGGCCAAACCTAGAAAGTGCTTTACCAGGTCATGTTCTTCCCCTATGCGATCACAATGCTCAAGGGACCTCTCGCACTCCCGTGCTTCACCCTTCGCATCTTGTGATTGACCAAGACAACAAGGGTCAAGGAAGTATTGCCTGGACGACGGCTTAGGCAACAATGCCCGCAGTAGAAGCAAGAAGAGTTAGAAAAGATAATAGTTTGGGACCCAAGCTAAATGTCGACACTCCAGAGTTAACTACGATGGTCAGGCAGATTATGCAGGATAGTAAGGGCTACAATAATGAAGACTAGGGGTTGATTGTAGTCATACTCCATTCGCCAATGAAATATTGCATGCATAGCTCCCTCGAAGTTTTATTTGTCTCAGATAAATCCTTATTCATGCAAAACCAATCATGGCCAGCACATAATGAGATAGACCTAACATATGGATTTGGCAGCTGATCCAGATGCTATTAAATGCAAGGCATTTCCTATCTATCTGGACGTTGTGGAACTTTTGTGGTTCACTATGTAACTTTCGAGATCAGTACCTTCATTTAAGGATTCGAGTAGGAAGTTTATAAACCAGTTCTGCCTTTATGCTGCCAAGTCAAAGCATGTCATGACCCTCTCTCACGTGAATCAGGCTCATGGGGAGTTGCTCAAGGACTACCTTCAACGCTTGGCACTAGTTGATGGCGTCGATCCCAACACCAAGTTTGGGAAATAACTGATTGGAAAGTCTCCTACTGATCAATTCTACGAGAAGGCCAACTAGTTCTTACGCATCAAGGAGGCAGAAAGAACTGAAAGAGAAGAATTGGCTACATGGTGAGAGTAGGCATTCAAAGTAATATAGCAGTGAGACAATCTAGTGAGAATTTAGGGAAAGTTTAGGTTAACGTTTAAAACAAGAACAAGAGAAATGGAAACCAATGTCAATGCGGTATTGGAAGATTGCATAGTAAGAATGGTAACGCTCAGAAGCAACCTCAATTTCAGACTTTTGATAATCATACGCCATTGAATAACACTTTAAAGAATGTATACCTTGATACGTGTAATGTGATGCAACACAAGAAACCAGCTGAATCCATGGACAAGGAAAAACTGACAAGAAAGTTTTGTCTATTCCACGAGATTTATGGACAAACGACCAATGAGTGTCGTCAACTCCGGGATATCGTGGAAAATTTGATCCAAGAAGGAAAACTGGATGAGTATCAAATGGCCCTGTGAGATAGGAAGCAGGGGACTACGAACCCTAACTGTCAAGGTTGGCAACTCCTAGAGCTTCCAACCCACCCAAGAAAAAAGGAATTGTTATTGACACCATTGTTGGAGGACCAAATCTGGTTGGTTTTAGTATGATAACCATGGAGTATATGTCAACACACTGAAATATGCCAGTACTGAGGAATGAAACATTGCAAAGGAGGTTGCTCTTATGAAGTAAAGAAGGAGGTTGATGGATGTTATTATCTTCAGAAACAAAGATGCAGGCGAGGTGGAGGCCTCAAATATTGATCCTCTGGTGATTTCGGACATGATTGGCCTTGCTTTGGTACGAAAAATCCTTATCGGCTATGGGAGTTCCATGAATATTTTGTTTAAAAGAGCCTACAACCAGATGATGTTGGAGGCGAAGGACTTAAAACCATGTAAGGCTAGAATACATGGCTTCAATAGCTCTTCTAAAAAACCTGTAGGAATGGTTGAATTACAAGTGCAATTGGGTAAGGGAAGACCGTAGGAGAGTGTGGATCCTCCCCTTTCCGGTGTTGTACGTTAACTCGTCGTACAACGCTTTTTTGTGTCGATGGCCCTTGTGAATTTAGTGCATGCATAGCTCCTTAGTGCTTGATTTTAAAGTTTCTGACCAAGAATGAAGATGGAGTGTGCGGGGATATCAAGAAGCAGGAGGGGAATGCTACTTAGCAGAGTGGAAAGAAACCCGTAGCAAGGAGAAGGGGAAGACTGTGGATAATTCTCTCCACATCAATTGACAAACCCTAGCTTGGATAGCATAGCCGTCAATTCAAGGACATTGGTCCAAGAAAGCACGAGAAGCTAGGGTACCAAAGGGCGACCCCTAATGAGACAACGGTGGCGATCTCGACTGATATTGACCCTTCTAAGGTTTTGAAAATGGGATCCCATCTTGGGCCTCTCTAGATGAGGGAATTGACCAACTTTCTCCAACCATCATGAGCCACTCACTCAATATCATTAACACCCCATATTTTAATACAAACTGTTAACAATTAATTAAGAAATATTTAATTAATAGCTGGAATTAAGTAAAATGGACAGCTCCATTGCGTTCGTCTCGGAATTCTGCTTAAGACAGACTCCGAGTTTGTGTAAAACGGACATCGTATGAAGAAGATATTCAAGTTTGAAGTTTATAAATATATAAACTAAAAATATATAAATAAACATTCCATAAAATCAGAAATCAAAGGCGGGACAATGCGGGAATCAGACCCATTGGGGGTCGACCCAGCTCTAGGGGCGTCGACCCATGGGTCGACACCATAAGGGGGTGTCGACACCCATGTTGACACCCAGGTCAACACCCCCAGATCCAAACCAGATTAATTCCTGCGTACGTGGACTGAATTCTTGGATAAATTCGTTGACCCTATGTTATAAACAGGACCCTATACCCAATTTTTTTTTCATCTAAATCAATGGTGACAACGAGATACTGCCTAACATAGTCTGATCTAGTCTATTTCTTCTTCAACAATCAAGTTATTCATATTCAGAGATATGTGCTACAACATCTGCAATTAATTCTTTGTTCTTTAAATTCCAATCACAGTGAGTCTATGTTATTTTTAAATGTAAAAACTTAAAAGTTATCTTGACATGTCTATGAATTGGATCTAAGCCTGTGACTATTTGAATCATATCAGATTTTCCATAACTTGTGTATCTAATTTACTGTTTAGATCTCATATGTCTATTCTTGATATCCCTATTATGCTAGTTTGCCTAATCATGTCACCTTATGCCTATTATGCTAGTTTGTCTAATTATGTCATTTTTATAATTCTGTCACTACATGCTTATTCAGTTACTAGGCCAATGTTTGCCATCATATGTCTATCTTGTTGTGATGCTTATTTCTGTTCTCTTCCCTTCTTCTTTTCGCTTTTTATTTTATAGCCAAGCTACCTTCGAGCCTGAGCATACCGCTGAAATATGCGAATGCGTAAAATTGGGAACGAGAGAAAACGTTAAAATTGGGGCATAACTTGTATTGAGAAATTTGGGCATAACTTGAATTGAAAACATGGATATGGATTTGGGGCATAAACCAAATTGTGATTAAAGATCTTAATTTGGGGCATATGGTACATGATGAATATGACTTGGGAAAGGGGCATAAAAACCTATAATGAAATAGGAATAATTGTTAAAGAATGGAAATGCCTAGAATTACAATAACTAGAAACTATAGTCGTGCTTAGACACGAGGTTAGATTGCACTTGTGGGAGAAGTCTGCCCGGAACCGACCGACATATCCAACGTACACTTGTGGTAAATCTAATATGACAGGTCTAAGTGCATAAACACGTAACATGCTATGGCACGAGGTTAAGACCGACTTGTAAAAGAAGTCCACCTGGACCCGACCGGCATATCCAGCATCCACAAGTGGTAGGCTTAATGTGGGAGGTTTAGTGCATTATAACCATATATGAATAAATGGTAATGAACTTGTAACGCTTAACCTGTTTGAATCCATAGGGATTACATGAACATGTAAACTGAGTAGGGGTTAAGTAAACTTGCATGAAACAGTGGGAGGGTTAAGTAAATCTTAGGGTGGTGGGTAATATTTATATATATAGGCCCACAAACTTAACCTATTGGGGGTTATGAAATCTTGTTACACTTGTAGGCATAACCCGTTGAAATCCTAGTAGTGGGGATGCAAGCCTAGGGGGAGCTTGTATCATCTTGTGTGTGGGGTCTGTTTCAGTAAGTAACACATATAGGTATCAAACGAATTCTCTGAACTACGTCGGAGTCGGGGCACGCTTAGTGAGCTGATTATAAGAGGTCGCTTGTGTGAGGGACGGTGTGGGCGGCACATTCCGACGGGGTCATGTGCGTGCATAGGTCCAGACTAGGGAGGTTAAGACGCCATGACACCTGTAGATATGGTTGTGCACATCTTGTAAGCGAAGGGTTGCTACTTTAGGAAAGTGATACTTCCTACTATAGGGCCAGCACAGGGTGTCTATAAAGTTAGGAAGCCGATCGGTTAGGGTAGTAATTAGGGTATATCTAGTCTTGCTTGTTTAAGAGCCCGTTATTATCCTTAGGGATAACACCGGTATGTTCAGTTGGGCTGCCTTATATTGTATGGGGTAAAACCTCTAACTAGAAGTACGCCTAAGTCTACCTTATTGTATATGTTGGGGATCATCTTGTTCGTGCGATACTAGTATTGGTGCAGAGAAAGAAAAGTGTTAGGGAAGCGCTATTTATTCTATGCTGTTTATCCTGTTTACCTTGTCATACCTGCCTTATATGTTGTATCTCTCTTATCTAGTTTATATGCCTGTCATAATGCTTTTACTTATTTATATGCTAAAAGTAACTAGACTCGCCAGACTTATGTCTGAACTATTTTGTTTCCTCTACTTTCTCTTCCGGTTCCCCCCTAAGGTTCTCAAGGTGTGAAAACTTAAGCTTGATCAGGATTCTTCTTCCCTTCTGCTTGGAGTCGCTTAGATGTACTGCTTGATTTCATATCTTCTCTACTATGCCTATATTTGGGGATTATGCTTCTTTTATTATTATACTCTGATGATTTTAGTACAAGACAAAAGTTTTAAGTCAATGTACTGGGTTTTATGTATTTCAGACTTATGATGTAACTATGCTTTGAACCTAGATGTTTTTTGCTTGATAAAATTTTAAATTTCGCTGTTATTTTATATCAGTCTTGTCATATTTCTATTTTTATTTACCTATAACGCTTCACAAAACTTAATGCGTTCTCTTAAAGAGTGACATTAACGAACGTGGGGCGTCACACTTGGCATCAGAGCTGAAGGTTACCGGAATGGATAAAAGATTTTGAAAATTGTGTTCAAAAAGGTTTTAAAAGAAAGCATTTTCAAAAGAAAAGTCTGTTTTGAAAAACATATTCCCAAAGCCATATGTAGTATCTTTCGATTCTCTATTTGAATCCTTTTTTCCTTTACTTTTTAGATCATGTTTGGGGAACCTAATATTCCTATGGGCATTACGACACCGGGTTGGTTCTGTATGTATCTTGAGGCCACAATGCCTACCGATGGTTAAGCAGACGTTCCTCCCCCAATTGTACACGATGTTCCTTCTCCTCCGCATGTTGATAATTTCTCTTAGATATGCAATGATTTCTGTGCTATGGGTGGAAAGCCATTCCGAGGAACTGAGACTTTTGTAGAAGCAAGGAATTGGCCTAAACAGACAGAGCATTTGTTTGGAATTTTTGAAGTTGACGATCGTAGGAAGATTCGGTTGGCCATTTGGCAGCTGAAAGATGAGGCTTCGTTCTGGTGGGAAGTAACGCAAGCATGACGTCCAGTGGAGACTTGGGATGATTTTCGACAGAGATTTGAAATGAAGTTTCTTTCTCAAGTTGAGCAAAGCATGCAAAAGGTTTTTGGCACTTAAGCAAGGAGCCGTGTCTGTGAAAGAGTATGTTAATTAGTTTAACCAATTGGCAAGTTTTGGTTTGGAGCTAGCGAATACCCCGCACAAGAAAGCTTTGAGGTTTGCTAGAGGATTGAATGAACCCCTCCATGGGTTGGCTATGTCTCATATTCCGATGGGAGCAACTTTTAAGAAACTTGTTGATATAGCATTAATGAATGAGGAAGATAAAGGTGAAAAGAAAGAAGCTAAGGTTGAGGAAACACAAAATAAGAAAGTGTGGCCCAAGAAAGGACAAAAACAACAAAAGAAGGACGACAAGACTAGAGATAAGAGTAAGTGTCATAATTGCGGACGCGAGCGTCACTTGATCAAGGACTGCAAAAGAAAGAAGAATGCTTGTTTTAGTTTTGGAGAGGTCAGACACTTTTCTAAGGAGTGCTCGAAGAAGCAAGGACAGGGTCAAAGGGAAGGTACATGCTCTCATGGCCAGTGCGCCAGACAGAGGTAGGAAAGTTTTTGTTGAAGGTTTAATTTCTCTTTCCAATCATCCTATTAGAACTTTTTTGATTCGGGTGCTTTGTATTCATTTATATCTGATTCTACGGTTGAGTATCTCCACTTTAGTACTAGTATGGTTTTGGATCCCGTAGTTGTCTCAAACCCCATTGGTGGTACAGCTCATCTGTCTATGATATGTCGGGGTTTGAGGATATCTGTATTAGGCGTCGAGTTTGAGTGCGATGCATATGTGCTTGGTTTCATGGGCTACGGTTTGATTCTAGGGATGGATTGGTTGGCCATGTATGGTGCCATTCTAGATTGTGAGAGTAGGGTCATTAGACTTTTGACTTGCCAGGGAAGGACCCTCAAGATTTCTTGTGACCCTAAAGGATTTGTCATGCTTAGTTTCCTAGAGTCACTTGATGCATCTATCGATGATCTACGATCTGTACCAGTATTCTGTGAGTATCCTGATGTTTTCAAGGTAGTTCGGGGATTACCTCCGATGCACGAGATTGATTTCCGTATATACATGGTGGATGATGCAAAGCCAGTTGCATTGCATGTGCGTCATATGGCTCCAAGAGAAAGGAAGGAGCTCAGCAAGCAAGTAGGGGAGCTAATTGAGAAGGGGTTTATTAGGCGAAGCATATCTGAATGGGGTGCTCCAGCAGTATTTGCCACTAAGGAGGATGGTTCGCTTTCTTATGTGTGGACTATAGAGAGTTGAATAAACTCACTAAGAAAAATAGGCACCCACCTCCGAGGATAGATGATCTGTTCGACCAGCTTATTGCTGCATCTATTTTCTCTCAGTTAGACTTGGCCACGGGGTTTCATCAGCTGAGGGTGGCCGATGACAGTATAGACAAGATCGCCTTTAGAATTCCAGATGGTTTCTTCGAGTGGCTCATCATGCATTTTGGGTTGATGAATGCACCCGCCTATTTTGATGATCTGATGAGTAGGGTGTTTCAGGAGTTTCTAGATAAGTTCATCGTGGTCTTTGTTGATGACATATTGATTTTCTCGAAGAGCGAGGAAGAGCATACCCGACATTTAAGGGAGGTTTTGAAAACTCTCTATGCGCACCAGCTTAAGGCGAAATTCTCCAAATGTCATTTTTGGAGAAAAAAGTGAGATTTCTAGGGCATGTGGTCTCTAAAGATGGGATAGCAGTAGATCCTGCAAAGATAGTTACAGTTCAAGATTGGCAGACCCAAAGAATGCAACAGAGGTGAGGTGTTTTCTTGGATTAGCCGGTTATTATAGGAAGTTCATTAAGGATTTCGCAAATATATCATCCTCACTCACCAGACTAACGAAGAAGAATCTGACATTTTCATGGAATATAGACTATGACGATCATGTTCAACGATTGAAGAGGGCTCTAACAACAGCTCCAGTCTTGACCTTGCCCGACGGAAACAAAGTGTTCATAGTATACACTGATGCATGTGGTACAGGGATTGGTGCGGTTCTGATGCAAGAAGGAATGGTAGTATGTTATGGAGGTAGATAGCTAAGAGTTAATGAGAAGACCTATCTTATCCAAGACTTAGAGTTAGCTTCCATAGTATTTGTGCTTAAGACTTGGCTCCATTATCTACATGGAGAGAAGTTCGAGTTGTATACCGATCATAAATCTATCAAGTACTTGTTCTTGTAAAAGGATATTAATTTAAGGCAACAAAGATGGATGAAGAACCTAGCATCCTATGATTTTGAGATTGCTTATACCCCTGGCGAGGGTAATGTGGTGGCATACGCATTGAGTGGCAGAGGATTACTTTGAGTCCTCCGTTTGTGGAGAGGAAAAGCTTGGAGTTTATATCGACTTTTGATTTTAGACCCTCCATTGAGTTTATACCTGGTTTATCGGCATCACTAGAGGTGTCGACCTACTCTTTTGGATCAGATGGGAACTTCACAACGAGAGGATCCACAGATTTCAAACATCTTGGATTGGATCAGTAGAGGGGAGACTTCTATTCACCTCAGTAGATATTCCACGGACGATAGAGGGTGGTTGCGACGAGATGGAAGGCTTTGTTTTTCCCGAGTTGGGAGTTTGTTGAAGACAGTCCTTGAGGAGGCCCATCATTCTAAGATGACTATTCATCAAGGCGGTGATAAAATGTATAGAGACATGAAGAAGGTTTTCTTTTGGGCCGGGATGAAGAAAGATGTGGCAGAGTTTGTTTCTCGATGTTTGGTTTTCCAACAAGTCAAAGCTGAGCAAAGGAATCCCGGTGGTTTACTTCATCCTTTAGAGGTCCTATAGTGGAAGTGGGAGAGCGTCTCGATGGATTTCATTGATGGTTTGCCTAGATCGAGGAAAGGAAACACTAGTATTTGGTTTATAGTGGATGGACTTACTAAGAGCGCTCTTTTCATTCCTGTTAAGAGTAAGAGAACATCAACATGGTTGGCAGTAGTTTATCTTCGTGAGACTGTCCGTCTTCATGGAGTACCTTCCAGTATTGTGAGTGAACGTGACCGCATTCTCACCAGTGAGTTTTGGAAGAGCTTGCAAGAAGCATTAGGTACATAGTTGTGTTTGAGCACTGCTTATCACCCTCAGACCGATGGGCAGACGAAAAGGGTGAATAGATTTCTTAAGGATCTTTTAAGGTTGTGTATCCTAGACTTCGAAGGGACTTGGGAAGAGCATCTTCATTTAGTAGAATTCGCCTACAACAACAGTTATCAAGTTAGTATTGGCATGCCACCCTTCGAAGCATTGTATGGACGACCCTGTAGATCACCGACTTATTGGTGGGAATCTACAGAAAGGCTTCTACTTTGACCTGAGATGATTAGAGAGACTTCAGAAAAGATTGATCTTATCAGAAGGCTCATGAAGACAGCTCAGGACGGGCATAAGTCCTATGCAGATAGAAGAAGTACTGACATAGAATTTGAGGTGGGAGACATGGTTTTCATCAAAGTATCACCTGTGAGGAATGCGGTTCGCTTTGGATCTGTAGGGAAATTGGCACCAAGGTTTGTAAGGCCATTTCCTGTAATAGAAAGGATTGGCCAAATGGCATATAGAGTAAATCTACCAGAGAGATTGTCCGGCATTCATGTTGTTTTACATGTTTCACATTTAATGAAGTGTATGCATGATACCGTGGAAGTAGCTGGGCCGGGTATGCTTGAGGAAGTAGAGGTGGAATGTAACACCCCGTAATTCTGTAACATTAAGTTTTGCAAATTAAAGTATAAATAAATTTTAAAATAAGAATCAAGGGAAAAGGGTTGCGCCATTGCGTTCGTCTCGAAATTCTGCTTGGAAACGAGTCTGAGTTTTCGAGAAACAGAGTCCGTATGAGGGAGATATGACCCTCCGAAGTTTCAAGGATTTTCAGAACAGAAAAACAGCTCGAAATTCGAATTCAAATTTGAATTCAAAACCCAGAACAGGATGGGCGGGAAATTTCCTGCCCAGGACCAGGTCGACCTGGGGGTCGACCATAGTGTCGACCTCCCAGGGACCAGGTCGACCATAGTGTCGACCTGGGGGTCGGCCTGGTGCCGAATTCCAGTTTTTGAACCTGATGCATTGCGATGTATTTAGACGTGTTTTCTGACTAGATTCGTAATCCTAAACCTATATAAACCTCCCTTAATCCCCACTACTCCTCACACCATTCTTCTCTATCCTTATGCTGCACAAATTCTTAATGAACAAGATGACTTCTTCTTCTCCAAAGACTGCATGATTCAATTAAAACAAGATTAATCAAATTAAGAGAGTCCTTCTACCTTCTTCTTCAAGAAAAGCGAGATTCGCAAATTGGAGATTCAAATAAAGTTAAAGCTTCAAGAAAGGAAGCAAAGGCTAATTCAACGGCTTCGAGCAACGTCCCGCGAATCATAGCAAATCACCTCAGCGTTATTATCCTTTTCTAAAACCGATCAATGCAAGTCAGTTACTTTTTAGATTTGAACGCCTAGATCTATTTGTGACATGTAATTAAATGGATATGAGAATATGCCTGATCCTTTTGTTTGAATCAGTGCTTGTATATGCCTTTGGATCTGATTCTCGATTATGGCCTAGAACTTATTGTGGCTAATTGTCAATGACTATGATTATGGGACTTTTTGCCAAAGACTATGACGCCGTGGCCTATGAAACTATTGCCTATGACTATGAACATGAGACTATGCCTATACCTATGACTATAAACATAAGACTATTGCCTATGACTATGAACATAAGACTATGCCTATGACTATGAACATAAGACTATTGCCTATGACTATGATTCATAACTATGAGACCATGACTAGGACTATTTTGTGGTTAATTGCCTAGGACTATTTTGTGGTTAATTGCCTAGGACTATTTGGTGGTTAATTGCCTAGGACTATTTGGTGGTTAATTGCCTAGGACTATTGTGGTTAATTGCCTATGACTATTATGGTTAGTGGCTTATGCCCATAACATTATAGTTACAAATCATGATTGTATACCGAACTGGCATTATGTTGGATCAAATCACCTATGTCTCCCTTGATTATGTTGGATCTCATACTTAGGGTGTAATTTGCTTAGTTTGTTCATGTTCGCTATTATGTACACCAAACCCATTGGATCCATTATCTTTGTATTTTTGTATTTTGTTTCGCTTTTTCATGCCTATCCTCTTATGTAAATTCTCGTGCTTATCCCCTATTCCTTTTGTTAGTTTCATGTCATGAGTACCTAGAAACTTGTGAAATCATGTTATACGTACGACTACGGCGGGGGAATTTGGGCGTTGCTTAATTAAGATAATTTGGCATAATAAATATGTTGGCATAATCTGATTTGGCTATAATAGTAAATAATTTACATGCATATTAGACTTGGGCGTAAAATGGTAAATTGTTAATTGGCCGCAAAATATGTAATTGGCATGTAAGCCAAGTTTGGATATAAACGGTAAACTAGAATATTAAATCTAGTTTTGACATGAACTGATCTAATTTGGCATAAACTGCAAGTTGGGTTAATCAAGATTTGGGCCTAGAATATAGGTATGTTAGTGGGCATGACAAATGAAAATGATATAGGCCAAATTTGTTTAAAAGAGTCGTTAGCAATTTACATATAGACAAAAAGGATAAATATGTAAATCTAGGAAAGACGAATATGCCTAACCCGAGGTTAGGTTGAGTTACGGTATAAGACTGCCCGGAACCGCCGGGCAAATCCAGCAACCATAACAATACCTATCTAATGTGGGTGGTTAGAGAATTGAGCCCAAAAAGGACCCGAGGTTAGACAGAGTTGCTGTAACACCCCACTCCCGCTATGGTCACTCACTAAGGGAATGCCATAGCATCGGTGGAGTATTTTAGTGAATATAGAACAGAAAAATTACAACAAGACAGATATAAACAGTACTTGAAATTTAAAACATCATCTCATAACAGCGGAAGTAAAACATGTCTGGTTACATCATAAAACCACAATAAAAGTCAAGTACAATATCCATCAAAATAAAGAAGTACATAATCCCACTCTCATACGATAGCCAAGACAAAAGAAAAGATAACTGGATAACTGGAGCTTTACATCTATCCAAGCTCCTAAAGACTGGAACAGCAATCCGATCAAGCTCCACTACTGCTAGGATCCACCGTAGGACCTGAGGGTTGGGAAAAAGATAAAAACAACGGGGTCAGACATAAGTCTGAGCGAGTCCTATAACTTTAACAATACAATCGTTAAAGTAAACAGAGAAGACATGACCTGATATACGGTAACACATGGGGATGAATGGTTTACACTAAGCAATCAACTAAGCTAAGATAAAAGATAAAGACGCATCTACCCTTCCTAAGGTAAATTACTAAACCGCACCACACCAGTCGTTCCTAACTTAAAGGTTGATCCCACCCATGGACTTATAAAATTAACTTAATAGTACTTGCGTACCCCTAGGTGACCAAGTAGACGCCACTGGGCCCTACAATCCACTAGGTGTACACACCACTCCCCATTCGATCGGCTCCCTAACGTAGATACCCGTGCTGGCCCCACCATGGGGTGTACCATTCCCCAACGTGGCAACCCGATAAAATTAACGGTGCACGGCTTATATCTACACGATGCAACAACGGCTTACCTACCAGCCCGGGCCTACTCACGCATATGAAGCCCGTTGGACTTGCGTTGCCACCGCTAACCCGTTTTAGCCTCTTATAGTCAAGCCCAGTATGCATGTCCCATCCTCGACATGGGTCGAGCCCACAAAGATACGTATGGGTTACTGGTTGAAATGGGCCTCCCACAAGCTACCCACCTAAGCTTGTCCCTTTTTCTAGTGTATCCCACTTAACCCTTTAATCATGTTTAATTACATGTTTCCATCTTGGTTAAGTATTCTAATCGTATTTTCTATTGCCACCCAAGGCAACCACTAGATTTCCTCATGCCACCCAAGCACCCACTTAACCCCTCATGTCCCTCTACATGCTAATGTGGTTAAGTGTTTCTTAATTAATTAATTAAGATCGTAACCTTTGTAAAGACCTCTCACATTAGACTGTCTTTTATGACCGCTGGTTGAGCCGGTTGGGTCCGGGCAGCCTTATGTCATAACCGAGTCTAACCTCGTGTCTTTACATTAATCACGTATTTAGTTTGTGCCTAAGACCTCTCACATTGGGCTAACATTTGTAGCAACTGGTTAAGCCGGTTGGGTCCGGGCAGTTTTACGCTACAACTGAGTCCAACCTCGTGTCTTAGTCAATTAATTACAACTAATTAATCACCCTCATAATTTTATATTAATTATCCCTAATTAATCAAGTTTTTCTTAACATGGGTAGACCTAACTCAATAGGTAAATTCCCATGGGGTAGACCTAACTCAATAGGTAAATTCCCAACACATAGTATGGGTACACCTAACTAAATAGGCAAATTCCCATACTATGTTCATTTATTTTGTTTTATGCATAATTATATTAATTTCACACAATCTTATTAACCTATGCATTTAATTACCCCATCGTTCCCACGTAATTTCGTTCTCATGATATAACACATATAAAAGGTGTCAACTTGCATATGAATGAACATGTTTCAAAGGTGCCATCTTGCATATTAACAAACACATAACTTGCATATGAACTTGCATAACATGTCACATAACTTGCACATAATATGTCACATAACTTACATATTCACTTGCATAACATACTTGCATATTAACTCATAGACTTGCATAATGTGTCATCATGAACTTGCATATTAACAAACATGTAACTTGCATATTAACAAACATGTAACTTGCATATTTACATACATGTAACTTGCATTTTAACAAACATGTAACTTGCATATTTACATACATGTAACTTGCATTTTAACAAACATGTAACTTGCATATTTACATACATGTAACTTGCATTTTAACAAACATGTAACTTGCATATTTACATACATGTAACTTGCATATTAACAAACATGTAACTTGCATATTTACATACATGTAACTTGCATTTTAACAAACATGTAACTTGCATATTTACATACATGTAACTTGCATATTAACAAACATGTAACTTGCATATTTAGCATCATGCAAACATGACATACATCATATTAAACTTGCATAAACTTGCATACTCAACATGCATAAACGTACATACTCAACATGCATAAACATAAGATTAACGCTAACATCATATCATATGATTCAAGACTCATTAATCCACATACAAAACCATAAATCCTATCACATCTCATCTACTTAGTTTACCAAAAGATCATCAAAGTGATAGAAACTCACAACTAGCAAATTTTGCACACCAAATGAAGAAGATTAAGATGCTAAGAAGGGATTAGAGGTTGATTAGAGAGTGATTAGCATGCAACCCTCTTCATACATTAGTGGAGGCCATGAGAGCTAGCATTTTGCCATAGTTTAGTTGTATGATAGATTAATGATGATTTAGGGCTAGTTTAGGGTCTTATTTATAGGATTAGGTAGTGTTTTAGGCCCTTAGATTAACCCTAGATTAGATTAGGACCCTTAGATATCGGAACCCTCTAGAACATGGCCCTAGACTCAGCCAAGACCAGACCTGGTGCACCCAGATCCACAGAGCCGACACCCTGTGTCGACACCCCTGTCGACAGGGCTGTCGACACCCCTGTCGACACCCCTGTCGACATGCCTGTCGACACGGGGCTAGGCGGGAATTTTTCCCCCCTTTCCTCTTTTGGCTCCAAACTTGTGTTAGAGCTGAATTTCAAATTTAAATTTTCTAAAAACTTCTTTGGGCCATAACCGGGCCATACGGACTCCGATTCTCGAAAACTCGGACTCTATTTCGCGTATTTTTCCGAGACGAACGCAATGACGCAGCCCGTTTCCCCTGGTTCTCATATCTGAGATTAATTATACTTTGATTTCTAACCATTAGTGTTAATTGAAATTCGGGGTGTTACATTCTCCCCTACTTAAAGGATTTCGTCCTCGAAATCTCTAAGTTAAGAAGAACGTATCCTACCAACCAAACAACCATCTACTCAACCATCAACCACAAGCAACCATTATCCTTAGAAACTTCTAATGATGTATGAACATATGCAGAAAGTGTGTGTATATGTCCGTATACTAATGCAAAATCAGGCGGTCTACTGATTCAGTCGACCTCCTTAATGCAAACCATGATAGTGCCATGCATCCAATATGTATGCGAGACCCTATGGACCCATACAAATTTCTACATGCGTGCACAACCATACACAAAAATGCATCATCCATATGATAACACAACCATGATACATCCACCAATCTAACTACCACATTCATTTATGCAATATGCAACATGAAGTGTCTGAGCCGATCTAGTGCCTAATGTGTGTGTATATGCATCCACAAGCAACCACTAGCAACCAATTGCATCCACATGCATCCATCAATCATAACATGTTTCAAACACATGTTTCAACCATAGGCTTACCCTATCTAAAGGTCAAACAGTACTAACGAGAGGACATACCAAAGATAAGATAAGTACTAGACAAGCGGTAAAGGAGAAGTTAAAAGACATACTCTCAAAAAGAAATGGATACAAAGAACGCATCTTCGCTTCCGTCTCCCAAGTAGCATTGCTTTCGTCATCTCCCCATTGCACTTTCACTAGCTGAACTTCTCTGTTCCTCAACTTCCTAGTCTCTGACCCAAGGATGCGAGTAGGAGCTCGTCGAATCGTCGCATCCCGCTCTACCTCTACATCTCTAAGCAAGCTCGGCTCTACCACCTCCGCGGTCTCATGTAAGCACTTCCTCAGATGTGATACATGGAATACATCATGAACACCACTAAGTCTGTCGGGCAACTCCACCCTATATGCCATCCGTCCAATCCTTTCCTTAATAGGAAACGGCCCAACAAATCTCGGTGCTAACTTCCCAACGGACCCAAAGCGAACAACATTTCTCAATGGAGATACTTTGACAAAAACCATATCCCCAACCTCAAACTCAAGATCCGTCCTTCTCCGATCCGCATAAGATTTCTGTCTATCTTGCGCTGCCTTCATCCTTCTACGAATTAAATCAATCTTCTCTGAAGTCTCTCTAACCATATCTGGCCCAAGCAAGATCTTATCCGTAGATTCCCACCAACATGTAGGAGATCGACAAGGCCTTCCATAAAGAGCTTCGAAAGGAGCCATACCAATACTGGACTGAAAGCTGTTATTGTATGCGAACTCCACCAAAGGAAGATGTTCTTCCCATGTACCTCCAAAATCCAAGATACAAAGCCTCAAGAGATCTTCTAAGATACGGTTCACCCTCTTGGTCTGACCGTCCGTCTGAGGATGATATGCGGTGCTCAAACACAACTGAGTCCCTACCGCCTCTTGCAAACTTCTCCAAAACTCACTAGTGAAGATAGGATCTCGATCACTCACAATGCTGGATGGTACGCCATGCAATCTAACAATCTCTCTAACATAGACTGAAGCAAGCCATGGAGCGGTCCTCTTACTCTTTACGGGTATAAAATGGGCACTCTTGGTAAGTCTGTCTACCACAACCCAAATTCCCGTATTGCCCTTCCTCGATCTCGGTAACCCATCGATGAAATCCATCGAGACACTATCCCACTTCCATTGCGGAACTTCCAATGGGTGTAGCAACCCACCGGGTTTCCTCTGCTCCGCTTTAACTTGTTGGCACACTAAGCATCTAGCCACATACTCGGCCACATCTTTCTTCATACCGGCCCAGAAGAAAACTCTCTTCATGTCTTGGTACATTTTGTCTCCACCGGGATGAATAGTCATCCTTGAACGATGTGCATCATCCAAAATAGCTTTCTTCAAACCTTCATCTTGCGGTACACAAAGTCTACCGTCTCTATGCCACCATCCCCTATCATCTATGGTGTATCTACCCAAATGGCTGGACGACTCCCCCCTTATAAGCTTCTCTACCAACTCAACCAACTGTGGGTCGCCTCGTTGAGCCTCGCCAATCCGTCCCAAGAGAGTAGGTCTAACCTCCAAGGATGCCAACAAACCAGGCACAAAATCAATAGAAGGTCTGAAGTCAAACAAAGAAAGAAACTCCAAGCTTCGTCGTTCCACGAACAATAGACTCAAAGATAGCCTTTTTCTACTCAAGGCGTCTGCCACCACGTTACCCTTGCCAGGGGTATACGCTATCTCGAAATCATAGGATGCTAAGAACTCCATCCACCTTTGCTGTCTTAAGTTTAAATCCTTCTGAGAGAATAAGTACTTCAATGATTTATGGTCAGTGAACAACTCGAATCTCTCACCAAGAAGATAATGGCGCCAAGACTTAAGTGCGAAAACAATCGCGGCCAACTCTAGATCATGGGTAGGGTAATTCTTCTCATGCACTCTCAATTGCCTCCCTCCATAGGCTATTACCCTTCCCTCCTGCATCAAGACTGCGCCTAATCCTGTCCCACAAGCATCGGTATAAACAACAAACGGCTTACTCCCATCTGGAAGCACTAAAACTGGAGCGGTGGTCAAAGCTCTCTTTAACCGTCGGAAAGCATCATCACAATCTACGTCCCATAAGAAAACCCGATTCTTCTTCGTCAAGCGGGTTAATGGGGCTGATATCTTCGCGAAGTCTTTGATGAACTTCCTATAATATCCTGCCAACCCCAAGAAACTTCTTACCTCGGTAGCATTTCTAGGAACTTTCCAATCCTGGATAGATACTATCTTTGCGGGATCCACAGCTATCCCTTCCTTAGAGACCACATGCCCTAAGAATCGCACTTCTCTTCTCCAAAAATGACATTTAGAGAATTTAGCTTTAAGACTATGTGCTCGAAGAGTCTCCAACACTTCTCTGAGATGTAAGGCATGCTCTTCTTCACTCTTGGAAAAGACCAAGATGTCATCCACAAAGACTACTACAAACTTATTCAGATACTTTCTGAACACTCTACTCATTAAATCAACAAAGTATGCAGGGGCGTTTGTCAACCCAAATGGCATCACTAGCCACTCATAAAAACCATCCGGAGTCCGGAAAGCAGTCTTTTCTATACTGTCCTCCGCCACTCTCAACTGATGAAACCCTGTAGCTAAGTCCATTTGCGAAAACACTAAGGCGCCAACCAACTGATCAAAGAGATCATCTATTCTTGGTAATGGGTGTCTATTCTTCTTCGTGAGCTTATTAAGTTCTCTATAATCCACACAAAGTCTGAGGGACCCATCTGCCTTCGTGGCAAACACTACTGGAGCTCCCCACTCCGATACACTTCGCCTTATGAACCCCTTCTCAAGCAACTCCCCTACTTGCTTATGAAGTTCTCTTCTCTCACGAGGAGCTATGTGGCGCACTGGCAAAGACACTGGTTTGGCATTATCCACCAAATAATTCGGAAATCTATCTCCCGCTTCGGAGGCAAATCCTTTACTTCTTCAAACACATCCGGATATTCCCGGACTACTTTGACAGAACGCAAACTCTCGACCGAAGCATCGAGCGATTCAAGATAACTTAGAAGAACAGATTCCATGGGATTACAAGAGATCTCGAGAGTATTACCCAAGCGGGTCATAAGCCTGACAACTCTCCTTTCACAATCAAGAACGGCACCATTACTGGATAACCAGTCCATGCCCAAAATCAACCCATAGCCCGTGAAGCCCAATACAAAAGCATCACATCTAAACTCAACACTAAGTATAGAAATCTTCAAACCCAAACATATCATAGACAGATATATAGAGCCCCCAATTGGGTTTGAAACAACCAAGGGATCATCAACTAGACTGGTGTCTAAGTGCAGTGACTCAACTAATGATGATGAGATAAAAGAATGCGATGCGCCAGAGTCAAACAAAGTACGAACTGGATGATCAAACAGAAAAACCAGACTTTCAACGGAGATAGTTCTACCTCTCTGCTGAATCGGTGGAACTGAGAGAACCTGAACTTGCCCCCCTGACTGAGGTGGCGCCATAAGAGCTTGCACCTGACCTCCTGAGGTAGACCCCGTCTTCTGCCCCTTCTTTGGGCAGTTTTTCACAAGATGCCCTGCTTCACCACAATGAAAGCAACCGGTCTTCTTCTTTTTGCGACAATCCTTGCTGAGGTGACCTGGTGTCCCACAATTAAAGCACTTCTTCTTCGTCTTCTTCTTGTCACCATTGCCTTTTCCACCCTTTCCTTGTTGTTGTTGTTGCGGTTTCTTCTGATCCCCCTTTTTCTCTGGTGCCTTAGAATTCTTATCATCCTCATGCATAAGTGCCATGTAGACAAGTTTCTCAAAGGTGGCCCCCATAGGAATGTGAGTCATAGTTATTCCTTGCAATGGTTCGTTCAAGCCTCTAACGAACCTCAAAGCCTTCTTCTCCGGTGTATTCACCAACTCTATACCAAACCTTGCTAATTGATTGAATTTGTTGACATATTCTTTCACCGTGAGATTCCCTTGCTTCAAATTCAAGAACTTCTCCATAAACAGATTCTCTTCCGCCCTTGAGAGAAACTTAGCCCCAAACCTTTGCTTAAAATCTGCCCAAGAGTCAACAGGGCGTTCTCCATTAGTGACCTCCCACCAGAATGAGGCTTCTCCCTTCATTAACCAAGCCGCCAACTTGACTTTCTTTCCCTCTTCCACTTCAAAGATATCTAGCAACTCTTCCACTTCCTTAAGCCAATCTCTAGCCTCTACGAAAGTCTCTGAACCTAGAAAAGGTTTTCCTCCTATAGCCTTGAACTCCTTGCAAACCTTAGCAAAATTATCCACTCTAGGCTGAGGAGGAGGAACGGTTGCCTCTGGTGTAGTAGCATTAGCTGGACCCGCAGCCGCGGCCCTAGCCTCTTGCAACCTCCTATACCATAGTGGTATTACTAAACCCTCCGGGATGTTAAGATCTTCAGCCATGCTGAAACAAAAGAGGAAAGATTCAAAAAGGAGATTCCGAAAGATAAAGATATGGCTATTGGGGATTATGCTTTTCTTTTTCAAAAACTTTTTCTCTTAGAAGACATGCTTTTGAAAATACTTTCTTCGAAAATACTCTTAGAAAATAGTTTTTCTAAAAATTTTATCTGTTCCGGTAACCTTAAGCTCTGATACCACGTGTAACACCCCACTCCCGCTATGGTCACTCACTAAGGGAATGCCATAGCATCGGTGGAGTATTTTAGTGAATATAGAACAGAAAAATTACAACAAGACAGATATAAACAGTACTTGAAATTTAAAACATCATCTCATAACAGCGGAAGTAAAACATGTCTGGTTACATCATAAAACCACAATAAAAGTCAAGTACAATATCCATCAAAATAAAGAAGTACATAATCCCACTCTCATACAATAGCCAAGACAAAAGAAAAGATAACTGGATAACTGGAGCTTTACATCTATCCAAGCTCCTAAAGACTGGAACAGCAATCCGATCAAGCTCCACTACTGCTAGGATCCACCGTAGGACCTGAGGGTTGGGAAAAAGATAAAAACAACGGGGTCAGACATAAGTCTGAGCGAGTCCTATAACTTTAACAATACAATCGTTAAAGTAAACAGAGAAGACATGACCTGATATACGGTAACACATGGGGATGAATGGTTTACACTAAGCAATCAACTAAGCTAAGATAAAAGATAAAGACGCATCTACCCTTCCTAAGGTAAATTACTAAACCGCACCACACCAGTCGTTCCTAACTTAAAGGTTGATCCCACCCATGGACTTATAAAATTAACTTAATAGTACTTGCGTACCCCTAGGTGACCAAGTAGACGCCACTGGGCCCTACAATCCACTAGGTGTACACACCACTCCCCATTCGATCGGCTCCCTAACGTAGATACCCGTGCTGGCCCCACCATGGGGTGTACCATTCCCCAACGTGGCAACCCGATAAAATTAACGGTGCACGGCTTATATCTACACGATGCAACAACGGCTTACCTACCAGCCCGGGCCTACTCACGCATATGAAGCCCGTTGGACTTGCGTTGCCACCGCTAACCCGTTTTAGCCTCTTATAGTCAAGCCCAGTATGCATGTCCCGTCCTCGACATGGGTCGAGCCCACAAAGATACGTATGGGTTACTGGTTGAAATGGGCCTCCCACAAGCTACCCACCTAAGCTTGTCCCTTTTTCTAGTGTATCCCACTTAACCCTTTAATCATGTTTAATTACATGTTTCCATCTTGGTTAAGTATTCTAATCGTATTTTCTATTGCCACCCAAGGCAACCACTAGATTTCCTCATGCCACCCAAGCACCCACTTAACCCCTCATGTCCCTCTACATGCTAATGTGGTTAAGTGTTTCTTAATTAATTAATTAAGATCGTAACCTTTGTAAAGACCTCTCACATTAGACTGTCTTTTATGACCGCTGGTTGAGCCGGTTGGGTCCGGGCAGCCTTATGTCATAACCGAGTCTAACCTCGTGTCTTTACATTAATCACGTATTTAGTTTGTGCCTAAGACCTCTCACATTGGGCTAACATTTGTAGCAACTGGTTAAGCCGGTTGGGTCCGGGCAGTTTTACGCTACAACTGAGTCCAACCTCGTGTCTTAGTCAATTAATTACAACTAATTAATCACCCTCATAATTTTATATTAATTATCCCTAATTAATCAAGTTTTTCTTAACATGGGTAGACCTAACTCAATAGGTAAATTCCCATGGGGTAGACCTAACTCAATAGGTAAATTCCCAACACATAGTATGGGTACACCTAACTAAATAGGCAAATTCCCATACTATGTTCATTTATTTTGTTTTATGCATAATTATATTAATTTCACACAATCTTATTAACCTATGCATTTAATTACCCCATCGTTCCCACGTAATTTCGTTCTCATGATATAACACATATAAAAGGTGTCAACTTGCATATGAATGAACATGTTTCAAAGGTGCCATCTTGCATATTAACAAACACATAACTTGCATATGAACTTGCATAACATGTCACATAACTTGCACATAATATGTCACATAACTTACATATTCACTTGCATAACATACTTGCATATTAACTCATAGACTTGCATAATGTGTCATCATGAACTTGCATATTAACAAACATGTAACTTGCATATTAACAAACATGTAACTTGCATATTTACATACATGTAACTTGCATTTTAACAAACATGTAACTTGCATATTTACATACATGTAACTTGCATTTTAACAAACATGTAACTTGCATATTTACATACATGTAACTTGCATTTTAACAAACATGTAACTTGCATATTTACATACATGTAACTTGCATATTAACAAACATGTAACTTGCATATTTACATACATGTAACTTGCATTTTAACAAACATGTAACTTGCATATTTACATACATGTAACTTGCATATTAACAAACATGTAACTTGCATATTTAGCATCATGCAAACATGACATACATCATATTAAACTTGCATAAACTTGCATACTCAACATGCATAAACGTACATACTCAACATGCATAAACATAAGATTAACGCTAACATCATATCATATGATTCAAGACTCATTAATCCACATACAAAACCATAAATCCTATCACATCTCATCTACTTAGTTTACCAAAAGATCATCAAAGTGATAGAAACTCACAACTAGCAAATTTTGCACACCAAATGAAGAAGATTAAGATGCTAAGAAGGGATTAGAGGTTGATTAGAGAGTGATTAGCATGCAACCCTCTTCATACATTAGTGGAGGCCATGAGAGCTAGCATTTTGCCATAGTTTAGTTGTATGATAGATTAATGATGATTTAGGGCTAGTTTAGGGTCTTATTTATAGGATTAGGTAGTGTTTTAGGCCCTTAGATTAACCCTAGATTAGATTAGGACCCTTAGATATCGGAACCCTCTAGAACATGGCCCTAGACTCAGCCAAGACCAGACCTGGTGCACCCAGATCCACAGAGCCGACACCCTGTGTCGACACCCCTGTCGACACCCATGTCGACACCCATGTCGACATGCCTGTCGACACGGGGCTAGGCGGGAATTTTTCCCCCCTTTCCTCTTTTGGCTCCAAACTTGTGTTAGAGCTGAATTTCAAATTTAAATTTTCTAAAAACTTCTTTGGGCCATAACCGGGCCATACGGACTCCGATTCTCGAAAACTCGGACTCTATTTCGCGTATTTTTCCGAGACGAACGCAATGACGCAGTCCGTTTCCCCTGGTTCTCATATCTGAGATTAATTATACTTTGATTTCTAACCATTAGTGTTAATTGAAATTCGGGGTGTTACAGTTGCGGTGTAAATTTGCCCTGAACCGACCGACACATCCAGTGACCACAACAATATATGTCTAATGTGAGTGGTTGGTGCTTTAAATGAATAATTTAAAGCTAAGAAACAGTTAAGTTAGAAAGGGAGGGTTAAGTCCATAGGAACACTTAACCAATTTAACATGTTAACTAGACTAGAAGGTGGGGTCAAGTAAAATACACTTAGCCAATTTAACATGTTAACTAGACTAGAAGGTGGAGTTAAGTAAACTTAGAACACTTAGCCATCATAGTGTGCCAAATGAACATGGTTAAGTTAAAACATGAAGGGACAATACTTAACCATTAGGTCATGTGAATTAAACAGATGTTAAGGTTAAGTTAACTAAGAGAACACTTAACCGTTATAACGTGTTAGCTAAACAAATGGGCAGGGTTAAGTTAAATGGAACACTTAACCAATACAAGATGAAGGGGTGGGGTTAAGTAATAAGAAATACTTAACCAATATAACTTGATTTGTGTTAGGGTTAAGTCAACATGAACTACTGATAACACTTAACTAGTTTAACATGACAAATGAATGGGTTAAGTTAACTTGAATTGACTAATGACAGTTAACCAATCCAACTTGACGAGAAAAAGAACTAAGTAGTAAACCTTAGTTAAGAGGACTAAGTTGTAAACCTTAGTTAAGAAAACGATGATTCAGGAACTAAGTAGTAAACCTTAGTTAAGGGAACTAAGTAGTAAACCTTAGTAGAACACGAGAAGGAGCGAACGTCCATCTGATCTTAAAGAAGGCTCCAACAAACTGGGTTACGAAGTACGCGGCTTCGAGGGGACGTGAGGGTACTCTTGGTATCCCTCTGCGAGGCAACAGATGATCCTCCTGGGCTCACAGAGGTTAAGGTCTGCGTTAGAAGAACCAAGGGTATGCCATGGTTGCAATATAAGGCAACCTAAAGACTAGGATGGACCAGCGTGATTCGGCGGGACCAGTAGCCCTGTGATAGCAACTCGTCGTCTACCTACCATCTTGAGTCAGTCGAGATACGTACAGCGGAAAGGCGGAGAACTCCCAAAGACCATATACTTGCTATATAGTTATGGGTGCAGATGGCCATAGGTTAGTGGGGCATAGAGGGCCTGCGTATAGTTCTCATTGTTCAAGGTGTGCCTTTCATTAGTTGAGGGAGGGGTAGAGTGGGACCATAGCCACTGGAAAAACAGACCTTAGCATCTACATCGGCAGATATCTAAAAGCTCCCGACCGAGTTCCGTGTTTCTTGATTTGCCCTGCCACGAGACTCGGGTCGCACATATAGAGGACATGTGCATCTAGACAGCGATAACGATCCACGACACATACGTGGGGAAAGTCTAGGAACATATACCACTCTGGGTAGTGTGTCCTAGATTAGGGGCGTCGTTCGATAGGTAGCATAATCCCTAGTTGGACCTAGGTCGCGTAAACCCTAAAATCTGAGAAACATTCAATAGTAGCATAAACCCCAGTAGCCCTGGGTAGCGTAAATCCTGGTTGGATCTAGAATGCGCTCGATAGAAAACCCTAGATTAGATAGGTAATAAATAATAGATGTATACCTGAAACAACCACAATTGCGGGAATTGGGACCACGTATCTGTTCTTATCAGTTTATATAGCTTCTAGTTAGGTGGTGCAAAGATATAGAAATTAGAATAACAAGGTAGTAGCGAAGCAGAGAAAGTATGGAAGTGCATCCAGTTTATCTTACTTATCATATCTTGTGCTAACCTAATGATTCCCGTTATCATGGTGTTGTCTTGTATTCAGTTAAATTAATGTCATGTTGGTTTTACCTGTTCACATGCTGAAAGTTACTGAACTTACCAGACTTTATGTCTGACTCTGTTTTCTTTCACTTTCTTGTCTTCTGTCCCCCCCCCCCAGGTTCGCAGGGAGGGAATATTACTACTTAGTCTAGTATTCTTTCCAAGCTGAAGATTAGTCGGAGTTTTGCTGGGATTCTCTTTTCCATTGCTACGGCTGGCTCATGCTACATTGGGGAATATAAATGTTATTTTATGCTTCTTTATTTTGTAAGACAGATATTCTGGTATTGGAAAACTATTGTTGTACAAACTATTTTATCAATAAAGTAAAGTCCTATTTTCCGCTGTTTTAATTTTGTCTGTCTTGTAGTTTATCTGTATCTTTTACCTATAACTCTCCACCGAAGTTAAGGCATTCCCTTTGTGAGTGACCTTAACGAATGTGGGGTGTAACATGTGGTATCAGAGTTGAAGGTTACCAGATCAGATTAAAGATCTGGAAAAAAAATTATTTTCAAAACGGTTTTTAAAGAAGCATTTTTCAAAAGAAAAGTTTTGTTTTAAAGGCATATTCCCCAAAAGCCATACGCACTACCTTCTGATCCTCTGTTTGAATTCTTGTCCCCTTCTTTCTTGTGTCTTCGGGGCTCCTGGCTGTCTGGGGGGTAACCTCATCACAGCACGGTTCTGTAGGATTGATACGACTACGATACCTATCGAAGGGCAAAGTAGTGCCCGACTCCCATCTATAGCCATAGAAGTTTCAACTGCAGCTAGTTTTCTTTCAAGCTTTGGAGGATTTTCCGTGCGATGGAGGCAGTTTTTGAGAAACTTGTCAATATGATTACACAGGGATGGTAAAGATGAGGATGAGGGAGTTTGGCTAGGGAGTTCAATGCAAGGATGAGAAATTCATGGATATAAACTCGACTCACGAAGAAAGAAGGAATTATAAAACCTAAGACGAGAGGAAGCATCTTTTCCATGTTATAATGGGGCATATAATTAAGGACAAGGGCAAGGACGAGGGACAGGATTTTCAGAAGGGAGGGTGCATGCTTCCACCACCAGAATACCTGAGAGAGAGATAGTAAAAGTCTCTGTTGGAAAAGTTTAGCTTTTCGTTTTGATCAACCAGTTAGTACTCTTTTGATCTTAGCGCTTCGCATTTGTTCATATCTACTTCCATAGCTGAGTCTCTGCACCTTAGTACTTGTATAGTAGAAGATCCCATTTTAGTCTCAAATCCAATTGATGGTTCGACCCGTTTATTTTTGGTTTGTAAGGATTTGAGAATAGCTATAATTAAGTATTGGGTTTAAGCGTAATGCTTATGTTTTTGGGTTTCATGGGCTATGGGTTGATTCTAGGCATGGGTTGGTTAGCTAGTAATTGTGAAGGGAGGGTAGTTAGACTTTTGATTCGCCTCAGAAATACCCTCGAGATTCCGTGTAAAAAAAAATCAGTTAGGCTTAGCTAGCTAGAATCGCTTAATGCATTTATCGACGATTTGCAATCTGTTAGGGTAGTCCATGAGCACGCAGATGTTTTTGATTAGGTTAGGAGTTTACCCCTAAAACGCGGGATAGACTTCTTCATGTATCCAGTTGACAATGAAAAGCTAGCTATCTGATCAACGACTGTTTTGGAAATGGAGGTCAAGAAGCTTCGCAATCGTGAAGATTAATTAGATAAGGTACAGAATAGTGAAGCTCAAGAAGATGCAACTTAGAAGACTGAAGACTAGATACACGCATCATACCCTTTTTCTTAAGGGTACATCCTTGATCTCTTTTTTTAGGAATTATATGCATACTTTCTAGCTTTTAAGGTATATCCTCTAGGGCGTATCATCGATCCTTAGGTAGAAGCCAATGGATGTAAACATGTATTTGAAACATGTATTTGAAACATGTTATGATTGATAGTTGCAAATGGTTGCTCGTGGATGCATATACACACCATAGGCGCTAGAACAACTCAGTCACTTTCATATTGCATTCACATATATGTATTTGCTTAACAGATTTAACTTGATATGTTAGCATGTGGATGTTGCATATGGATGAATGGCTATGCACACATGTAGTATTTACATAACTAGGGATGCTTGCATACATGATTGGACGCATGGCACTGACATAATTCACATTAAGCAGGTCAACTGAATCAGTAGACCGCTTGATTATGCATTAGATAAAGACATATACACACACTATGCATATGAACATGAATGCATTAGAAATCTTTTTAAGGACAATGAATGCCTGTGATTGAATGGTTGAGTAGATGGGTAATTGGATGTTAGGATACATTCTTCCTAATTTGAAGATTTCGGGGACGAAATTCTATTAAGAGGGGGAGATTGTAACACCCCGTAATTCTGTAACATTAAGTTTCAAAATTAAAGTATAAATAAATTTTAAAATAAGAATAAAGGGAAACGGATTACGCCATTGCGTTCGTCTCGAAATTCTGCTTGGAAACGAGTCCGAGTTTTCGAGAAACGGAGTCCGTATGAGGGAGTATAACCCTCCGAAGTTTCAAGGATTTTCACAATAGAAAAACAGCTCAAAATTCGAATTCAAATTCAAATTCAAAACCCAGAACAGGCTGGGCGGGAAATTTCCCGCCAAGGACCAGGTCGACCTGGGGGTCGACCATAGTGTTGACCTCCCAGGGACCAGGTCGGCCATAGTGTCGACCTGGGGGTCGACCTGGTGCCGAATTCCAGTTTTTGAACCTGATGCATTGTGATGTATTTAGACGTGTTTTCTGACTAGATTCGTAATCCTAAACCTATATAAACCTCCCCTAATCCCCACTACTCCTCACACCATTCTTCTCTATCCTTATGCTGCACAAATTCTTAATGAACAAGATGACTTCTTCTTCTCCAAAGACTGCATGATTCAATTAAAACAAGATTAATCAAATTAAGAGAGTCCTTCTACCTTCTTCTTCAAGCAATGCGAGATTCACAAATTGGAGATTCAAATAAAGTTAAAGCTTCAAGATGGGAAGCAAAGGCTAATTCAACGGCTTCGAGCAACGTCGCACGAATCATAGCAAATCACCTCAGCGTTGTTATCCTTTTCTAAAACCGATCAATGTAAGTCAGTTACTTTTTAGATTTGAACGTCTAGATCTATTTGTGACATGTAATTAAATGGATATGAGAATATGCCTGACCCTTTCGTTTGAATCGGTGCTTGTATATGCCTTTGGATCTGATTCTCGATTATGGCCTAGAACTTATTGTGGCTAATTGTCAATGACTATAATTATGGGACTTTTTGCCTAAGACTATGACTATGAAGCCGTGGCCTATGAAACTATTGCCTATGACTATGAACATGAGACTATGCCCATGCCTATGACTATAAACATAAGACTATTGCCTATGACTATAAACATAAGATTATGCCTATGACTATGAACATAAGACTATTTCCTATGACGATAATTCATAACTATGAGACCATGACTAGGACTATTTTGTGGTTAATTGCCTAGGACTATTTTGTGGTTAATTACCTAGGACTATTTGGTGGTTAATTTCCTAGGACTATAGTGGTTAATTGCCTATGACTATTATGGTTATTGGCTTATGCCCATAACATTATGGTTACAAATCATGATTGTATACTGAACTGGCATTATGTTGGATCAAATCACCTATGTCTCCCTTGATTATGTTGGATCTCATACTTAGGGTGTAATTTGCTTAGTTTATTCCTATTCGCTATTATGTACACCAAACCCATTGGATCCATTATCTTTGGATTTATGTATTTTGGTTCGCTTTTTCATGCCTATCCTCTTATGTAAATTCTCGTGCTTATCCCCTATTCCTTTTGTTAGTTTCATGTCATGAGTACCTAGAAACTTGTGAAATCATGTTATACGTACGACTACGGCGGGGGAATTTGGGCGTTGCTTAATTAAGATAATTTGGCATAACAAATATGTTGGCATAATCTGATTTGGCTATAATAGTAAATAATTTACATGCATATTAGACTTGGGCGTAAAATGGTAAATTGTTAATTGGCCGCAAAATATGTAATTGGCATGTAAGCCAAGTTTGGATATAAACGGTAAACTAGAATATTAAATCTAGTTTTGACATGAATTGATCTAATTTGGCATAAACTGCAAGTTGGGTTAATCAAGATTTGGGACTAGAATATAGGTATGTTAGTGGGCATGACAAATGAATATGATATAGGCCAAATTTGTTTAAAAGAGTCGTTAGCAATTTACATATAGACAAAAAGGATAAATATGTAAATCTAGGAAAGACGAATATGCCTAACCCGAGGTTAGATTGAGTTACGGTATAAGACTGCACGGAACCGCCCGGCAAATCCAGCAACCGTAACAATACCTATCTAATGTGGGTGGTTAGAGCATTTAGCCCAAAAAGGACCCGAGGTTAGACTGAGTTGCGGTGTAAATCTGCCCAGAACCGACCGGCACATCCAGTGACCACAACAATATCTGTCTAATGTGAGTGGTTGGTGCTTTAAATGAATAATTTAAAGCTAAGAAACAGTTAAGTTAGAATGGGAGGGTTAAGTCCATTGGAACACTTAACCAATTTAACATGTTAACTAGACTAGAAGGTGGGGTTAAGTAAAATACACTTAGCCAATTTAACATAATAACTAGACTAGAAGGTGGAGTTAAGTAAACTTAGAACATTTAGCCATCATAGTGTGCCAAATGAACAAGGTTAAGTTAAAACATGAAGGGATAATACTTAACCATTAGGGCATGTGAATTAAACAGATGTTAAGGTTAAGTTAACTAAGAGAACAATTAACCGTTATATCGTGTTAGCTAAACAGATGGGCATGGTTAAGTTAAAGGGAACACTTAACCAATACAAGATGAAGGGGTGGCGTTAAGTAATAAGAAATACTTAACCAATATAACTTGATTTGTGGTAAGGTTAAGTCAACATGAACTACTGATAACACGTAACCAGTTTAACATGACAAATGAATGGGTTAAGTTAACTTGAATTGACTAATGACACTTAACCAATCCAACATGACGAGAAAAAGAACTAAGTAGTAAACCTTAGTTAAGAGGACTAAGTTGTAAACCTTAGTTAAGAAAACGACAATTCAGTAACTAAGTAGTAAACCTTAGTTAAGGGAACTAAGTAGTAAACCTTAGTAGAACACGAGAAGGAGCGAACGTCCATCTGATCTTAAAGAAGGCTCCAACAAACTGGGTTACGAAGTACACGGCTTCGAGGGGACGTGAGGGTACTCTTGGTATCCCTCTGTGAGGCTGCAGATGATCCACCTGGGCTCACAGAGGTTAAGGTCTGCGTTAGAAGAACCAAGGGTATGCCTTGGTTGCAATATAAGGCAACCTAAAGACTAAGATGGACCAGCGTGATTCGATGAGACCCGTAGCCCTGTGATAGCAACTCATCGTCAACCTACCATCTTGAGTCAGTCGTGATACGTACAGCGGAAAGGCGGAGAGCTCCAAAAGACCATATACTTGCTATCTAGTTATGGGTGCGGATGGCCATAGGTTATTGGGGCATAGAGGGCCTGCGTATAGTTTTCATTTTTCAAGGTGTGCCTTTCATTAGTTGAGGGAGGGGTCAAGTGGGACCATAGCCATTGGAAAAACAGACCTTAGCATCTGCATCGGCGGATATCTGAAAGCTCCCGATCGAGTTCCGTGTTTCTTAATTTGCCCTGCCACGAGACTCGGGTCGCACATATAGAGGACATGTGCATCTAGACAACGATAACGATCCACGACACATACGTGGGGAAAGTCTAGGAACATATACCACTCTGGGTAGTGTGTCCTAGATTAGGGGCGTTGTTCGATAGGTAGCATAATCCCTATTTGGACCTAGGTCGCGTAAACCCTAAAATCCAAGAAACGTTAAATAGGTAGCATAAACCCCAGTAGCCCTGGGTAGCGTAAACCCTGGTTGGATCTAGAATGCACTCGATAGAAAACCCTAGATTAGATAGGTAATAAATAATAGATGTATACCTGAAACAACCACAATTGCAGGAATTGGGACCACGTATCTATTCTTATCAGTTTATATAGATTCTAGTTGGTGGTGCAGAGATATAGAAATTAGAATAACAAGGGAGTAGCGAAGCAGAGAAAGTATAGAAGTGCATCTAGTTTATCTTACCTTATCATATCTTGTGCTAACCTTATGATTCCCGTCATCATGGTGTTGTCTTGTATTCACTTAAATTCCATGTCATGTTGCTTTTACCTGTTCACTTGCTGAAAGTTACTGAACTTACTAGACTTTATGTCTGACTCTGTTTTCTTTCGCTTTCTTGTCTTCCGTCCCCCCCCCCCCCCAAGGTTCGCATGGAGGGAATATTACTACTTAGTCCAGTTTTCTTTCCAAGCTGAAGATTAGTCGAAGTTTTGCTGGGATTCTCTTTTCCATTACTGTGGCTGGCTCACGCTACATTGGGGAATATAAATGTTATTTTATGCTTCTTCATTTTGTAAGACAGATATTCTGGTATTGGAAAACAATTGTTGTACAAACTATTTTATCAATAAAGTAATGTCCTATTTTTCGCTGTTTTAATTTTGTCTGTCTTGTAGTTTATCTATATCTTTTACCTATAACTGTCCACCAAAGTTAAGGCATTCCCTTTGTGAGTGACCTTAACAGATGTGGGGTGTTACATGTGGTATCAGAGCTGATGGTTACCAGATCAGATAAAAGATTTGAAAAGAAAAAAAATTATTTTCAAAACGGTTTTTAAAGAAGCATTTTTCAAAAGAAAAGTTTTGTTTTAAAGGCATATTCCCCAAAAGCCATACGCACTATCTTCTGATCCTCTGTTTGAACTCTTGTCCCTTTCTTTCTTGAGTCTTTGGGGCTCCTGGCTTTCTGGGGGGTAACCTCATCGCAACACTGTTCCGTAGGCTTGATAAGACTACGATACTTATCGAAGGGCAAAGTAGTGCCCGACTCCCATCTATAGCTATAGTAGTTTCACCTGCATCTAGTTTTCTTTCAAGCTTTGGAGTGTTTTCCGTGCGATGGAGGCAGCTTTTGAGAAAGTTGTCAATATGATTACACAGGGATGGTAAAGATGAGGATGAGGGAGTTTGGCTGGGGAGCTCAACGCAAGGATGAGAAATTCATGGATATAAACTCGACTCACGAAGAAAGAAGGAATTATAAAACCTAAGACGAGAGGAAGTATCTTTTCCATGGTATAATGGGGCATATAATTAAGGACAAGGGCAAGGACGAGGGACATTACTTTCAGAAGGGAGGGTGCATGCTTCCACCACAAGAATACCTGAGAGAGAGATAGTAAAAGTCTCTGTTGGAAAAGTTTAGCTTTCCGTTTTGATCAACTAGTTAGTACTCTTTTGATCTTAGGGCTTCGCATTTGTTCATATCTACTTCCATAGCCGAGTCTATGCACCTTAGTACTTGTATAGTAGAAGATCCCATTTTAGTCTCAAATCCAATTGATGGTTCGACCCGTTTATATTTGGTTTGTAAGGATTTGAGAATAGCTATAATTAAGTATTGGGTTTAAGCGTAATGCTTATGTTTTTGGGTTTCATGGGCTATGGGTTGATTCTAGGCATGGGTTGGTTAGCTAGTAATTGTGAAGGGAGGGTAGTTAGACTTTTGATTCGCCTCAGAAATACCCTCGAGATTCCTTGTAAAAAAAATCAGTTAGGCTTAGCTAGCCAGAATCGCTTAATGCATTTATCGATGATTTGCAATCCATTAGGGTAGCCCATGAGTACGCATATGTTTTTGATTAGGTTAGGAGTTTACCCCTAAAACGTGGGATAGACTTCTGCATGTATCCAGTTGACAATGAAAAGCCAGCTATCCGACCAACGACCGTTTTGGAAATGGAGGTCAAGAAGCTTCACAATCATGAAGATTAATTAGATAAGGTACAGAATAGTGAAGCTCAAGAAGATGTGACTTAGAAGACTGAAGACTAGATACATGCATCATACCCTTTTTCTTAAGGGTACATCCTTGATCTCTTTTTCTAGGAATTATATGCATACTTTCTAGCTTTTAAGGTATATCCTCTAGGGCGTATCATCGATCCATAGGTAGAAGCCAATGGATGTAAACATGTATTTGAAACATGTTATGATTGACGGTTGCAAATGGTTGCTCGTGGATGCATATACACACCATAGGCGCTAGAACGACTCAGTCACTTTCATATTGCATTCGCATATATGTATTTGCTTAACGGATTTAACTTGACATGTTATCATGTGGATGTTGCATATGGATGAATGGCTATGCACACATGTAGTATTTACATAACTAGGGATGCTTGCATACATGATTGGACGCATGGCACTGACATAATTCGCATTAAGGAGGTCAACTGAATCAGTAGACCGCCTGATTTTGCATTAGATAAAGACATATACACACACTATGCATATGAACATGAACGCATTAGAAATCTTTTTAAGGACAATGAATGCCTGTGATTGAATGGTTGAGTAGATAGGTGATTGGATGGTAGGATACATTCTTCCTAATTTGAAGATTTTGGGGACGAAATCCTTTTAAGAGGGGGAGAATATAACACCCCGTAATTCTGTAACATTAAGTTTCACAAATTAAAGTATAAATAAATTTTAAAATAATAATCAAGGGAGACGGGTTGCGCCATTGCATTCGTCTCAAAATTCTGCTTGGAAATGAGTCCGAGTTTTCGAGAAACGAAGTCCGTATGAGGGAGATATGACCCTCCGAAGTTTCAAGGATTTTCAGAACAGAAAAACAGCTCGAAATTCGAATTCAAATTCAAATTCAAAACCCAGAACAGGCTGGACGGGAAATTTGCCATCCAGAACCAGGTCGACCTGGGGGTCGACCATAGTGTCGACCTCCCATGGACCAGGTCGACCATAGTGTCGACATGGTGCCAAATTCCAGTTTTTGAACCTGATGCATTGCGATGTATTTAGACGTGTTTTCTGACTAGATTCGTAATCCTAAACCTATATAAACCTCCCCTAATCCCCACTACTCCTCACACCATTCTTTTTTATCCTTATGCAACACAAATTCTTAATGAACAAGATGACTTCTTCTTCTCCAAAGACTGCATGATTCAATTAAAACAAGATTAATCAAATTAAGAGAGTCCTTCTACCTTCTTCTTCAAGCAACGCGAGATTCGCAAATTGGAGATTCAAATAAAGTTAAAGCTTCAAGAAGGGAAGCAAAGGCTAATTCAACGGCTTCGAGCAACGTCGCGCGAATCATAGCAAATCACCTTAGCGTTATTATCCTTTTCTAAAACCGATCAATGTAAGTCAGTTACTTTTTAGATTTGAACGCCTAGATCTATTTGTGACATGTAATTAAATGGATATGAGAATATGCCTGATCCTTTCGTTTGAATCAGTGCTTGTATATGCCTTTGGATCTGATTCTTGATTATGGCCTAGAACTTATTGTGGCTAGTTGTCAATGACTATGATTATGGGACTTTTTGCCTAAGACTATGACTATGAAGCCGTGGCCTATGAAACTATTGCCTATGACTATGAACATGAGACTATGCCTATGCCTATGACTATGAACATAAGACTATTGCCTATGACTATGAACATAAGACTATGCCTATGACTATGAACATAAGACTATTGCCTATGACTATGATTCATAACTATGAGACCATGACTAGGACTATTTTGTGGTTAATTGTCTAGGACTATTTTGTGGTTAATTGCCTAGGACTATTTGGTGGTTAATTGCCTAGGACTATTGTGGTTAATTGCCTATGACTATTATGGTTTGTGGCTTATGCCCATAACATTATAGTTACAAATCATGATTGTATACCGAACAGACTTTATGTTGGATCAAATCACCTATGTCTCCCTTTATTATGTTGGATCTCATACTTAGGGTGTAATTTGCTTAGTTTACTCCTGTTCACTATTATGTACACCAAACCCATTGGATCCATTATCTTTGTATTTTTGTATTTTGGTTCACTTTTTCATGCCTATCCTCTTATGTAAATTCTTGTGCTTATCCCCTACTCCTTTTGTTAGTTTCATGTCATGAGTACCTAGAAACATGTGAAATCATGTTATACGTACGACTACGGCGGGGGAATTTGAGCGTAGCTTAATTAAGATAATTTGGCATAACAAATATGTTGGCATAATCTGATTTGACTATAATAGTAAATAATTTACATGCATATTAGACTTGGGCGTAAAATGGTAAATTGTTAATTGGCCGCAAAATATGTAATTGGCATGTAAGCCAAGTTTGGATATAAACGGTAAACTAGAATATTAAATCTAGTTTTGACATGAACTGATCTAATTTGGCATAAACTGCAAGTTGGGTTAATCAAGATTTGGGCCTAGAATATAGGTCTGTTAGTGGGCATGACAAATGAATATGATATAGGCCAAATTTGTTTAAAAGAGTCGTTAGCAATTTACATATAGACAAAAAGGATAAATATGTAAATATAGGAAAGACGAATATGCCTAACCCGAGGTTAGATTGAGTTACGGTATAAGACTGCCCGGAACCGCCGGAAAAATCCAGCAACCGTAACAATACCTATCTAATGTGGGTGGTTAGAGCATTGAGCCCAAAAAGGACCCGAGGTTAGACAGAGTTGCAGTGTAAATCTGCCCGGAACCGACCGGCACATCCAGTGACCGCAACAATGTCTGTCTAATGTGAGTGGTTGGTGCTTTAAATGAATAATTTAAAGCTAAGAAACAGTTAAGTTAGAATGGGAGGGTTAAGTCCATAGGAACACTTAACCAATTTAACATGTTAACTAGACTAGAAGGTGGGGTTAAGTAAAATACACTTAGCCAATTTAACATGTTAACTAGACTAGAAGGTGGATTAAAGTAAACTTAGAATACTTAGCCATCATAGTGTGCCAAATGAACAAGGTTAAGTTAAAACATGAAGGGACAATACTCAACCATTAGGGCATGTGAATTAAATAGATGTCAAGGTTAAGTTAACTAAGAGAACACTTAACCGTTATAACGTGTTAGCTAAACAGATGGGCAGGGTTAAGTTAAAGGAAACACTTAACCAATACAAGATGAAGGGGTGGGGTTAAGTAATAAGAAATACTTAACCAATATAACTTGATTTTTGGTAGGGTTAAGTCAACATGAACTACTGATAAAACTTAACCAGTTTAACATGACAAATGAATGGGTTAAGTTAACTAGAATTGACTAATGACACTTAACCAATCCAACTTGACGAGAAAAAGAACTAGGTAGTAAACCTTAGTTAAGAGGACTAAGTTTTAAACCTTAGTTAAGAAAACGACGATTCAGGAACTAAGTAGTAAACCTTAGTTAAGGGAACTAAGTAGTAAACCTTAGCAGAACATGAGAAGGAGCGAACGTCCATCTGATCTTAAAGAAGGCTCCAACAAACTGGGTTACGAAGTACGCGGCTTCGAGGGGACGTGAGGGTACTCTTGGTATCCCTCTGTGAGGCTGCAGATGATCCGCCTGGGCTCACAGAGGTTAAGGTCTGCGTTAGAAGAACCAAGGGTATGCCTTGGTAGCAATATAAGGCAACCTAAAGACTAGGATGGACCAGCGTGATTCGGCGAGTCCAGTAGCCCTGTGGTAGCAACTCGTTGTCTACCTACCATCTTGAGTCAATCGAGATACGTACATCAGAAAGGCGGGGAACTCCAAAAGACCATATACTTGCTATCTAGTTATGGGTGCGGATGGCCATAGGTTAGTGGGGGCATAGAGGGCCTGCGTATAGTTCTCATTTTTCAAGGTGTGCCTTTCATTAGTTGAGTGAGGGGTCAAGTGGGACCATAGCCACTGGAGAATAGCCCTTAGCATCTACATCGACGGATATCTGAAAGCTCCCGACCGAGTTCCGTGTTTCTTGATTTGCCCTGCCATGAGACTCGGGTCGCACATATAGAGGACATGTGCATCTAGACAGCGATAACGATCCACGACACATACGTGGGGAAAGTCTAGGAACATATACCACTCTGGGTAGTGTGTCCTAGATTAGGGGCGTCGTTCGATAGGTAGCATAATCCCTAGTTGGACCTAGGTCGCGTAAACCCTAAAATCCGAGAAACGTTCAATAGGTAGCATAAACCCTAGTAGCCCTGGGTAGCGTAAACCCTGGTTGGATCTAGATTGCGCTCGATAGAAAACCCTAGATTAGATAGGTAATAAATAATAGATGTATACCTGAAACAACCACAATTGCGGGAATTGGGACCACGTATCTGTTCTTATCAGTTTATATAGATTCTAGTTAGGTGGTGCAGAGATATAGAAATTAGAATAACAAGGTAGTAGCGAAGCAGAGAAAGAATAGAAGTGCATCCAGTTTATCTTACCTTATCATATCTTGTGCTAACCTTATGATTCCGGTCATCATGTTGTTGTCTTGTATTCAGTTAAATTCATGTCATGTTTCTTTTAACTGTTCACATGCTGAAAGTTACTGAACTTACCAGACTTTATGTCTTACTCTTTTTTCTTTCGCTTTCTTGTCTTCCGTTTTCGCAGGGAGGGAATATTACTACTTAGTCCAGTTTTCTTTCCAAGCTGAAGATTAGTCGAAGTTTTGCTGGGATTCTCTTTTCCATGGCTATGGCTGGCTCACGCTACATCGAAGAATATAAATGTTATTTTATGCTTCTTTATTTTGTAATACAGATATTCTGGTATTGGAAAACAACTGTTGTACAAACTATTTTATCAATAAAGTAAAGTCCTATTTTCCACTGTTTTAATTTTGTCTGTCTTGTAGTTTATCTGTATCTTTTACCTATAACTCTCCACCGAAGTTAAGGCATTCCCTTTGTCAGTGACCTTAACGGATGTGGGGTGTTACATGGAACGTAAGGCGTTAGTTAGACGAGTTCCTACCCGTATTCTTAGTTCAGAAGTTGTGCAACCTAGAAGTCATGTTGCTGAAAGTTCAGTAGGGAGATAGCCAAGAAGATGCAACTTGGGAGACTGAAGACATGATTCGCGCTTCATACCATTTTCTTTTCAAGGGTGTGTTCTTAACTTCTTTTCCAAAGCTTTTATTCATGCTCATTTCTATCATTTAAGTATATCCTATCAATCGAATCTTTGACCTTGAGGTAGGAATCTCATGCATGTAAACATGTGTTTGAGACATGTTATGTTTGATGGATGTGAGTGGACGCAAGTGGTTGCTAGTGGTTGCTTGTGGATGCATGTACACACACATTAGGCACTAGATCGGCTCAATCAATCTCATACTGCATATGAATGTGTGTGCATTTTTCTTCTTTTAATGGATGAAAGTGGGTGTATTATCATTTGGATATTGCATTCGGATGAATGATTGCGCACACATATAAAACTTATATGTTATAATAGGATTATTTGCATACATGTTAGATTCATGACACTAACATACATTGCATTAAGAAGGTCGTCTGAATCAGTAGATCGCCAGATTTCTCGCATTAGTATAGGGACATATACACACACCTTTGCATATGTTCATATTAACCTTAGAAATCTTTTAAGGACAATGGATGTCAGTGATCTATGGATGATTAGATGGATGTTAGGATATACATTCTTCTTAACTTGGAAATTTCGGGGACGAAATCCTTTAACTAGGGGAGAATGTAACACCCTATATTTTAAAATGAACTATTAACAATAAATTAAGAAATATTTAATTAAATAATTGGAATTAAGTAAAACGGACTACTATATTGCATTGTCTCGGAATTTTGCTTAAGATAGACTCTGATTTTTCATAAAATAAACATCTATGAAGAAGATATTAAGGTTTAAAGTTTATAAATATATAAGCTAATAATATATAAATAAACATTCCAGAAAACCAGAAATCGAAAGTGGGGCGACGCGGGAATCAGACCTGTTGGGGGTGTTGACCCATGGGTCAACACCATAAGGGGGTGCTGACACCCGTGGACTGAATTCTTCGCTAGATTCGTTGACCCTATGCTATAAATATGACCTTATACCCACTGTTTTATTCATATAAATCAATGGCGACAACGAGATGCTGCCCCAGCATAGTCTGATCTAGCTTATTTCTTCTTCAACAATCAAGTTATTCATATTCAGAGATCTGTGCTACAACATCTGCAATTAATTCTCTGTTCTTTTAGATCCAATCACAGTGAGTCTATGTTATTTTTAGATGTAAAAACTTAAAATTTATCTTGACATGCCTATGAATTGGATCTAAGCCTGTGACTATTTGAATCATATCAGATCTGCCATAACTTGTGTATCTAATTTACTGTTTAGATCTAATATGCCTACTCATGATATCTCTATTATGCTTGTTTTCCTAATCATGTCACCTTATGCCTATTATGCTAGTTTTGCCTAATTATGTCATTATGCCCAATTCTGTCACTACATGCTTATTCAGTTGCTAGGCCTATTTCTGCCATCATATGTCTATCTTATTATGATGCTTATTTTTGTTCTCTTCCCTTCTTCTTTTCTCTTTTTATTTTATAGCCAGGCTACCTTTGAGCCTAGGCATACTGCTGAAATATAAGAACGCGTGAAATTGGGAACGAGGTGAAACATCAAAATTGGGGCATAATTTGTATTGGGAAATTTGGGCATAACTTGAATTGAAAACATGAATATGGATTTGGGGAATAAACCAAACTGTGATTAAAGATCTTAATTTGGGGCATATGGTACATGATGAATATGAGTTGGAAAAGGGGAATGAAAATCTATAATGAAATAGGAATAATTGTTAAAGAATGAAAATGCCTAGAATTACAATAATTAGAAATTGTAGCCATGCTTAGACACGAGGTTAGATTGCACTTGTGGGAGAAGTCTGCCCAGAACCGACCGGCATATCCAGCGTCCACAAGTAGTAAATCTAATGTGAGGGGTCTAAATGCATAAACATGTGACGTGCTAAGACACGAGGTTAAGACCGACTTGTGGAAGAAGTCTGCCTGGACCCGGACCCGGTTTTAGGGCTAGGCCAGCCAGGCGGCTGAAGAGGGCAACCTACCCGGAGGAGCAACAACCTTGGTGGTGGTTATGGTGCTGGTTGTTAATATGTAATATGTTTTATTCTTGAGTGTCAGAAAAATATACATGTTAAAGCTGTAGGTTAGTTGATAGGGCGGCTGCCATGCAATTGTAAGATGCAGTGTTCAATTCTTATCCTTGACACTGTGTTTTCCACTTTCTAGTTTAGGCAATCTGTATCTTTGTTTCTGCTTTTCCATTTTTTCTAGTGGTATGTACGTTTTAATGCTTGCTTTACTAATCAGCCTAGGGCAACCCGCCTCCTTGAGCCGGCCCTGCCTGGACCCGACCGACATATACAGCATTTACAAGTGGTAGGCTTAATGTGGGAGGTCTAGCGCATTATAACCATAAATGAATAAATGGTAATGAACTTGTAATACTTAACCTATTTGAATCCATAGGGATTACATGAACACGTTGACTGAGTAGGGGTTAAGTAAACTTGCTTGAAACAGCGGGAGGGTTAAGTAAATCTTAGGGTGGTGGGTGATATTTATATATAGGCCCACAAACTTAACCTGTTGGGGGTTATGAAATCTTGTTACATTGGTAGACATAGCCCGTTGAAATCCTAGTAGTGGGTATGCAAGCCTAGGGGGAGAATGTATCATCTTGTGTGTGGGATCTGTTTCAGTCAGTAACCCATATAGGTATCAAACGAGTACTCTGAATTAGGTCAGAGTCGGGGCATGCTTACTGAGATGATTATAGGAGGTCACTTGTATGAGGGACGGTATGGGCGGTGACGCATTCCGACGGGGTCATGTGCGTGCATGGGTCCGGACTAGGGAGGTTACGATGTTGTGATACCTGTAGATATGGTTGTGCACATCCTATAAACGAAGGGTTGCCACTTTAGGAAGTGACACATCCTACTGTAGGACCAGCACAGGGTATCTACGGAGTTAGAGATCCGATCAATTGGGGTAGTAATTAGGGTACATCTAGTCTCCCTTATTTAGGAGCCCGTTATTATCCTTAGGGATAACACCAGTATGTTCATTGGGTTGCCTGTTATTATATGGGGTAAATCCTCTCACTAGAAGTACGCCTAAGTCTACCATCTTGTATTTGTTGGGGATCATCTTGTTTGTGTGATACTAGTATTGGTGCAGAAAAAGAAAAGTGTTAGGGAAACACTATTTATTCTATCTTGTTTATCCTGTTTACCTTGTCATACCTGCCTTACATGTCGTATCTCTTTTATCTAGTTTATATGCCTGTCATAGTGCTTTTACTTATTTATATGCTAAAAGTAACTGGACTCGCTAGAATTATGTGTGACCTACTTTTTTTCCTCTTTTTTCTCTTCCGTTCTCCCCCAGATTCTCAGGGTGGGAATACTCAAGCTTGATCAGGATTCTTCTTCCCTTCTGCTTGGAGTCGCTTAGATGTACTGCTAGACTTCATATCTTCTCTACTATGGCTATATTTTGGGGATTGTGCTTCTTTTATTATTGTACTCTGATGATTTCAGTACAAGACAAAAGTTTTAAGTCAATGTACTGGGTTTTATGTATTTCAGACTTATGATGTAACTATGTTTTTAACCATGATGTTTTCTGCTTGATAAAGTTTTAAACTCCGCTGTTATTTTATATCTGTCTTGTAATATTTTTGTTTCTATTTACCTATAACGCTTCACGAAACTTAAGGTATTCTCTTAAAGAGTGAAATTAACGGACGTGGGGTGTCACAATATCAAACAGAAGTTCGTCCCCGTGAAGCAAAAAAGGCGTATGCTCTGTCCCGAAAGATCGACAATGTAACACCCCGAATTTTGGGTTAATACTAAAATTCACTAATTACAAGATAAATAATCTCAGATGTGGGAATTAGGGGAAACGGGCTGCGTCATTACGTTCGTCTCGGAAAAATACGCGAAATAGAGTCCGAGTTTTCGAAAATCGGAGTCCGTATGGCCCAGTTATGGCCCGATGAAGTTTGCAGAAAATTCAAAACTAAAACAGATTTAAAAATTTAAAATATTCAGATTTGGAATGGGCCAGGCGGGGTCAGGCGGGAAGCTTCCCGCCCAACCCATGTCGACAGGGCTGTCGACAGGCCTGTCGACAGGGGTGTCGACATGCCTGTCGACTTGCCTGTCGACAGGGTGGCACCGTTCAGTGAACCTGGGTGCACCAGGTTGCACCAGGTTGGGTTCCAGGCTGGCTAGGAGGGCTGGTTCTAGAGATTTCCTAAATCTAAGGGTCCTAATCTAATCTAGGGTTAATCTAAGGGCCTAAAACACTCACCTAATCCTATAAATAAGACCATAACCCTACACTAATTCATTCATAATTAAGTCTTGTAACTAAACTATGGCAAAATGAAATTTGAGCATGGCCTCCACTAGTTCATGAAGGAAGTTGCAAGCTAATCCCTCTCAAATCATTCTCTAATCATCATTATCTTCATAGTTAGCAACTAATCCTACTTCATAAGGTTGCTAATCTTGAGTTTGGTGAGTTTCTATCACTTTAGCATTAATTGTTAAAGTAAGTAGATTGGGTGTAATGAGGCTTATGGTCTTAAATGCGGATTAGTGAGTTTGAATCATTCATAATGATATGTTACTCTATGTTGTTCTATGTTTATGCATATTTGATAAGTTGGTTTATGCATGCTTATGCAAGTGTATGGATGCTTATGCAAGTCATATATATGTTTGAATGCAAGTTTAATGTGATATGCAAGTTATGCATGCTTATGAAGTTATGTGTATGCTCAAATGCAAGATTAACATGTTATGCATGCTTATGAAGTTATGTGAATGAATATGCAAGTTATGTGTATGCTCAAATGCAAGATTAACATGTTATGCATGCTTATGAAGTTATGTGAATGAATATGCAAGTTATGTGTATGCTCAAATGCAAGATTAACATGTTATGCATGCTTATGAAGTTATGTGAATGAATATGCAAGTTATGTGTATGCTCAAATGCAAGATTAACATGTTATGCATGCTTATGAAGTTATGTGAATGAATATGCAAGTTATGTGTATGCTTAAATGCAAGATTAACATGTTATGCATGCTTATGAAGTTATGTGAATAATTATGCAAGTTATGTGTATGCTTAAATACAAGTTGGGTTAATATATGCTCATATATGCAAGTTGACATCCTCTTAACCCATGACAAAGTATATGCTAATATTTGGTTTAACCCATGATATTTGTGATGGATCTTCCCTTTATGAGAACGATTTACGTGGGGAACGATGGGGTTAATAAATATGTTAATTAAAAGTATGGTTGGGTATGATTAAGCATACCGTAAAAATAAATTAACATAAGCGGGAATTTACCTATTGAGTTAGGTCTACCCCATGGGAATTTACCTATTGAGTTAGGTCTACCCATGTTATGAAAAACTTGATATTAATTAGGGATAATTAATATGGGGTGATTAATTAGGTGTAATTAATCGACTAAGACACGAGGTTGGACTCATTTGTAGCGTAAAACTGCCCGGACCCAACCGGCTTAACCAGTGCTACAAATGTTAGCCCAATGTGAGAGGTCTTAGGCACAAACTAAATACGTGATTAATATAAAGACACGAGGTTAGACTCGGTTATGACATAAGGCTGCCCGGACCCAACCGGCTTAACCAGCGGTCATAAAAGATAGTCTAATGTGAGAGGTCTTTATGAGAATCACGGTCTTAACTAATTAAGAAACACTTAACCAGATAAGCATGTAGTAGAGCATGAGGGGTTAAGTGGGTGCCTTGGGTGGCATGTGGAAATCTAGTGGGTTACCTTGGGTGGCAATAGAAAATACGATTAGAATACTTAACCAAGTGGAAACATGTAATTAAACATGATTAAAGGGTTAAGTGGGATACACTAGATAAGTAACAAGCTTAGGTGGGTAGCTTGTGGGGGCCCATTTCAACCAATATCCCAAACGTATCTTTGTGGGCTCGACTCTAGTCGGGTGACGGGACACGCATATTGGGCTTGACTATAAGAGGCCAAAATGGGTTAGCGGTGGCAACGCAAGTCCAACGGGCTTCATATGCGTGTGTGGGCCCGGGCTGGTAGATAAGCCGTTGTTGCATCGTGTAGGTATAAGCCGTGCACCGTGGATAATATTGGGTTGCCACTTTAGGGGGAGTGATACACCCCACTGTGGGTCCAGCACGGGTATCTACGTTAGGGAGCCGATCGCTTGGGGTAGTGGGGTACACCTAGTGGAGATAGGGGCAGACGGCACCTATGTGGTCAGCTAGGGGTACATGAAACTACTAGTTATATCTTTTAAGTCCTTGGGTGGGATCAACCTTTGAGTAGGAATGACTGGTGTGGTGCAGTTAGTAATTATCCTTGGGTGGGTAGATGCGTCCTGACGGTTATCTTAGTTTATTCTAAGTCTACCAAGCTGCTTAGTGTAGCCATTCATCCCCAGATATTACCGTGGGTCAAGTTTATGTCTTCTCTGGTTACTTTAATGATTGTATTGTTAAAGTTATAGGACTCACTCAGACTTATGTCTGACCCCGTTGTTTTTATCTTTTTCCCAACCCTCAGGTCCTACGGTGGATCCTAGCAGTAGTAGAGCTTGATCGGATTGCTGTTCCAGTCTTTCGGAGCTTGGGTAGATGTAAAGCTCCAGTTATCCAGTTATCTTTTCTTTTGTCATGGCTATTGTATGAGAGAGTGGGATTATGTACTTCTTTATTTTGACGGATATTGTACTTGACTTTTATCATGGTTTTATGATGTAACCAGACATGTTTATTTCCGCTGTTATGAGATGATGTTTTAAAATTTCAAGTACTATTTATATCTGTCTTGGTGTAATTTTTCTGTTCTATATTCACTAAAATACTCCACCGATGCTATGGCATTCCCTTAATGAGTGACCATAGCGGGTGTGGGGTGTTACACGTGGTATCAGAGCAAAGGTTACCGGAACAGATAAAATTTTTAGAAAACTATTTTTCTAAAAACATTTTTGGAAAAGATATTTTCAAAAACATGTCTTTTAAGAGAAAAGTTTTTGAAAGAAAAGCATAATCCCCAATAGCCATATCTATATCCTTCGAATTCTCCGTTTTGAATCTTTCCTTTTTCGTTTCAGCATGGCTGAGGATCTTAACTTTCCGGAGGGTGTGACGGTACCAGTATGGTACAGGAGATTGATGGAGGCTAGGGCCACCACAGCGGGTCCAGCGAATATTCCTCCACCAACCGTAGCACCCGATCTTCCTCCTCCCCCTCCTCCTCGCACGGATACTTTTGCTAAGACTTGTAAGGAATTCAAAGCTATGGGAGGAAAACCATTTCAAGGATCTGAAACCTTTGTGGAGGCTAGAGATTGGCTTAAGGAGGTGGAAGAGTTGATAGATATCTTTGAGATGGAAGAAGGGAAGAAAGTCAAGTTGGCTGCTTGGTTAATGAAGGGAGAGGCCTCATTCTGGTGGGAGGTCACTAATGGAGAACGCCCCGTTGACTCTTGGGCAGATTTTAGGCAAAGATTTGTGGCCAAGTTTCTCTCAAGGGCGGAGGAAAACTTGTATATGGAAAGATTCTTGACTCTGAAGCAAGGAAATCTCTCGGTGAAGGAATATGTTAACAAGTTTAATCAATTGGCAAGGTTTGGCCTAGATATGGTGAATACACCGGAGAAGAAGGCTTTGAGGTTCGTGAAAGGCTTGAATGAACCGATGCATGGGTTGGCTATGACTCACATCCCTATGGGGGCCACCTTTGAGAAGCTAGTTAACATGGCACTCATGTATGAGGAAGAGAAGGGTCCTAATGCTAATAAGGCACCCGAGAAGAAGGGAGATCAAAAGAGACCTCAACAACAGCAAAGCAAAGGTGGGAAAGGCAACGGTGGCAAGGACAAGAAGAAGAAGTGTTTCAATTGTGGGACACCTGGCCACCTAAGCAAGGATTGTCGCAAGAAAAAGAAGACTGGCTGCTTCCACTGTGGCGAAGCAGGGCATCTAATAAAAGATTGTCCTAAGAAGGGGCAAAGGGCGGGATCTACCTCAGGAGGTCAGGTGCAAGTTCTAATGGCACCAGCTCAGGCAGGGGGGCAAGTTCAGGCTCTCTCAGTTCCACCGGTTCAGCAGAGAGGTAGAACTATTTCCGTTGAAAGTCTGGTTTTTCTATTTGATCATCCTGTCCGAACATTGTTTGATTCAGGCGCATCGCATTCGTTTATCTCATCATCATTAGTTGAGTCACTGCACTTAAACACCAGTCTAGTAGATGATCCCTTGGTTGTTTCAAACCCAATTGGGGGCTCCACTTATTTGTCCATGATATGTTTGGGTTTGAAGATTTCTATACTTAGCATTGAGTTTAGATGTGATGCTTTTGTGTTGGGCTTCACGGGCTATGGGTTGATTTTGGGCATGGACTGGTTATCCAGTAATGGTGCCGTTCTTGATTGTGAAAGGAGAGTTGTTAGGCTTCTGACCCGTTTGGGTAACACTCTCGAGATCTCTTGTAATCCCATGGAATCTGTTTTGCTAAGTTATCTTGAATCGCTCGATGCTTCAGTCGAGAGTTTGCATTCTGTTAGAGTGGTCCGGGAATATCCGGATGTGTTTGAGGAGGTGAAGGGCTTACCTCCGAAGCGGGAGATTGACTTCCGAATATATCTGGTGGATAATGCTAAACCTGTATCTTTACCAGTGCGCCACATGGCTCCTCGTGAGAGGAGGGAACTCCATAAGCAAGTAGGGGAGTTGCTTGAGAAGGGGTTCATAAGACGAAGTATATCGGAGTGGGGTGCTCCAGTAGTATTTGCTACGAAGGCGGATGGGTCCCTCAGACTTTGTGTAGACTATAGAGAACTCAACAAGCTCACAAAGAAGAATAGACACCCATTGCCGAGAATAGATGATCTTTTCGATCAGTTGGTTGGCGCTTCAGTATTTTCTCAGTTGGACTTAGCCACGGGGTTTCATCAGTTGAGGGTGGCTGAGGATAGCATAGACAAGACTGCCTTTAGAACTCCGGATGGTTTCTATGAGTGGCTGGTGATGCCATTTGGGTTGACGAACGCCCCTGCATACTTTGTTGATTTGATGAGTAGGGTGTTCAGGGAGTTCCTTAATAAATTTGTGGTGGTCTTTGTGGACGATATCTTAGTATTTTCTAAGAGTGAAGAAGAGCATGCCCTGCATCTTGGGGAAGTATTGAAGACTCTTCGAGCACATAGCCTTAAGGCAAAATTCTCTAAATGTCACTTCTGGAGGAAGGAAGTACGGTTCTTGGGGCACGTGGTCTCCAAGGAAGGGATAGCTGTGGATCCCGCGAAGGTAGTATCAATTCAGGATTGGAAGGTTCCGAAGAATGCTACCGAAGTAAGAAGTTTCTTGGGGTTGGCGGGTTATTATAGGAAGTTTATTAAAGACTTCGCAAAGATATCAGCCCCATTAACCCGCTTGACGAAGAAGAATCTTGTTTTCACATGGGACGTAGATTGCGATGATGCGTTCCGACGGTTAAAGAGAGCTTTAACCACGGCTCCAGTTTTAGTGTTGCCAGATGGGAGCAAGCCGTTTGTTGTCTATACCGATGCCTGTGGGACAGGACTTGGCACAGTCTTAATGCAAGAGGGAAGGGTAATAGCCTATGGTGGAAGGCAGTTGAGGGCACATGAGAAAATTTACCCTACCCATGATCTAGAGCTGGCCGCTATTGTTTTTGCGCTTAAGATTTGGCGCCATTATCTTCTTGGTGAGAGATTCGAGGTGTTCACTGACCATAAATCTTTGAAGTACTTGTTCTCTCAGAAGGATCTAAACTTAAGACAGCAAAGGTGGATGGAGTTCTTAGCATCTTATGATTTTGAGATAGCGTATACCCCTGGCAAGGGTAACGTGGTGGCGGACGCCTTGAGCAGAAAAAGGTTGTCCTTGAGTCCATTGTTCGTGGAACGACGAAGCTTGGAATTTATCTCGATGTTTGACTTCAGACCTTCCGTTGACTATGTACCCGGTTTGCTAGCTTCTTTGGAAGTTAGACCTACTCTTTTGGGGCGGATTGGGGAAGCCCAGAGGGACGACCCACAATTGGTTGAGTTGATAGAGAAGCTCATAAGGGGGGAGTCGTCCAGCCATTTGAGTAGGTACACCCTAGACGATAGGGGGTGCTTGCGTAGGGATGGTAGACTTTGTGTACCGCTAGATGAAGGGTTGAGGAAGGCTATTCTTGATGATGCACACCGTTCTAGGATGACCATTCATCCCGGTGGGGATAAGATGTACCAAGACATGAAGAGGGTTTTCTTCTGGGCCGGTATGAAGAAAGATGTGGCCGAGTATGTCGCTCGATGTTTGGTGTGCCAGCAAGTGAAGGCGGAGCAAAGGAAACCAGGTGGGTTGCTTCACCCATTGGAAGTTCCGCAATGGAAGTGGGATAGCGTCTCGATGGATTTTATTGACGGGTTACCCAGATCGAGGAAGGGTAATACAGGAATTTGGGTGGTGGTAGACAGACTTACTAAGAGCGCCCATTTCATACCTGTGAAGAGCAAGAGGACTGCTCCATGGCTAGCTTCAGTATATCTTCGAGAGATAGTTCGATTACATGGGGTGCCCTCTAGCATTGTAAGTGATCGAGATCCTATCTTCACTAGCGAGTTCTGGAGAAGTTTGCAAGAAGCAGTGGGGACTCAATTGTGTCTGAGCACCGCATATCACCCTCAGACGGACGGCCAGACTGAGAGGGTGAATCGTGTTCTAGAAGACCTTTTGAGGCTTTGTATCATAGATTTTGGAGGTACATGGGAAGAGCATCTTCCATTGGTGGAGTTCGCATATAATAACAGCTTTCAGTCCAGTATTGGTATGGCTCCTTTCGAAGCTCTCTATGGAAGGCCTTGTCGATCACCTACATGTTGGTGGGAGTCTACGGATAAGATCTTGCTTGGGCCTGATATGGTTAGGGAGACTTCAGAGAAGATCGATTTGATTCGAAGAAGGATGAAAGCAGCGCAAGATAGGCAAAAATCTTATGCGGACAAGAGAAGGACGGATCTTGAGTTTGAGATAGGGGATATGGTTTTTGTTAAGGTATCTCCGTTGAGAAATGTTGTTCGCTTCGGATCCGTTGGGAAGTTAGCACCGAGGTTTGTTGGGCCGTTTCCTATCAAGGAAAGGATTGGACGGATGGCATATAGGGTGGAGTTGCCCGACAGACTTAGTGGTGTTCATGATGTATTCCATGTATCACATCTGAGGAAGTGCTTACATGAGACGGCAGAGGTGGTAGAGCCAAGCTTGCTTAGAGATGTAGAGGTAGAGCGTGATGCGACGATTCGACGAGCTCCTACTCGCATCCTTGGGTCAGAGACTAGGAAATTGAGGAATCGAGAGGTTCAGCTGGTCAAAGTGCAATGGGGAGAAGATGAGAGCAACGCAACTTGGGAGACGGAAGCGAAGATGCGTTCATTGTACCCATTTCTTTTTGAGGGTATGTCTTTACTTTCTTCTTTATCGCTTGTCTAGTACTTATCTTATCTTTGGTATGTCCTCTCGTTAATACCTTTGACCTTTAGATAGGGTAAACCTATGGTTGAAACATGTGTTTGAGACATGTTATGGTTGATGGATGCAAGTGGATGCAAGTGTTTGCTAGTGGTTGCTCGTGGATGCATATACACACACTCTAGGCACTAGATCGGCTCAGTCACTTCATATTGCATATTGCATAAAATTGTGTGTAGGAAAATATATTTATGGATGTATAATGGTTGTGTTATCACATGGATGATGCATTTTGGTGAATGATTGTGCACTCATGTAGATATTGTATGTGTCGATAGGGTTTTCTCGCATACATAATGGATGCATGGCACTATCATGGTTTGCATATGTTCATACATTAGATAGGGAACATATACACACACTTTTTGCATATGCTCATACATCATTAGAAATTGTTTTAAGGACAATGGATGCCAGTGGTTGATGGTTTGAGTAGATGGTTGTTTGGATGGTAGGATATGCATTCTCCTTAGCTTAGAGATTTCGGGGACGAAATCCTTTAAGGAGGGGAGAATGTAACACCCCGAATTTTGGGTTAATACTAAAATTCACTAATTACAAGATAAATAATCTCAGATGTGGGAATTAGGGGAAACGGGCTGCGTCATTACGTTCGTCTCGGAAAAATACGCGAAATAGAGTCCGAGTTTTCGAAAATCGGAGTCCGTATGGCCCAGTTATGGCCCGATGAAGTTTGCAGAAAATTCAAAACTAAAACAGATTTAAAAATTTAAAATATTCAGATTTGGAATGGGCCAGGCGGGGTCAGGCGGGAAGCTTCCCGCCCAACCCATGTCGACAGGGCTGTCGACAGGCCTGTCGACAGGGGTGTCGACATGCCTGTCGACTTGCCTGTCGACAGGGTGGCACCGTTCAGTGAACCTGGGTGCACCAGGTTGCACCAGGTTGGGTTCGAGGCTGGCTAGGAGGGCTGGTTCTAGAGATTTCCTAAATCTAAGGGTACTAATCTAATCTAGGGTTAATCTAAGGGCCTAAAACACTCACCTAATCCTATAAATAAGACCATAACCCTACACTAATTCATTCATAATTAAGTCTTGTAACTAAACTATGGCAAAATGAAATTTGAGCATGGCCTCCACTAGTTCATGAAGGAAGTTGCAAGCTAATCCCTCTCAAATCATTCTCTAATCATCATTATCTTCATAGTTAGCAACTAATCCTACTTCATAAGGTTGCTAATCTTGAGTTTGGTGAGTTTCTATCACTTTAGCATTAATTGTTAAAGTAAGTAGATTGGGTGTAATGAGGCTTATGGTCTTAAATGCGGATTAGTGAGTTTGAATCATTCATAATGATATGTTACTCTATGTTGTTCTATGTTTATGCATATTTGATAAGTTGGTTTATGCATGCTTATGCAAGTGTATGGATGCTTATGCAAGTCATATATATGTTTGAATGCAAGTTTAATGTGATATGCAAGTTATGCATGCTTATGAAGTTATGTGTATGCTCAAATGCAAGATTAACATGTTATGCATGCTTATGAAGTTATGTGAATGAATATGCAAGTTATGTGTATGCTCAAATGCAAGATTAACATGTTATGCATGCTTATGAAGTTATGTGAATGAATATGCAAGTTATGTGTATGCTCAAATGCAAGATTAACATGTTATGCATGCTTATGAAGTTATGTGAATGAATATGCAAGTTATGTGTATGCTCAAATGCAAGATTAACATGTTATGCATGCTTATGAAGTTATGTGAATGAATATGCAAGTTATGTGTATGCTTAAATGCAAGATTAACATGTTATGCATGCTTATGAAGTTATGTGAATAATTATGCAAGTTATGTGTATGCTTAAATACAAGTTGGGTTAATATATGCTCATATATGCAAGTTGACATCCTCTTAACCCATGACAAAGTATATGCTAATATTTGGTTTAACCCATGATATTTGTGATGGATCTTCCCTTTATGAGAACGATTTACGTGGGGAACGATGGGGTTAATAAATATGTTAATTAAAAGTATGGTTGGGTATGATTAAGCATACCGTAAAAATAAATTAACATAAGCGGGAATTTACCTATTGAGTTAGGTCTACCCCATGGGAATTTACCTATTGAGTTAGGTCTACCCATGTTATGAAAAACTTGATATTAATTAGGGATAATTAATATGGGGTGATTAATTAGGTGTAATTAATCGACTAAGACACGAGGTTGGACTCATTTGTAGCGTAAAACTGCCCGGACCCAACCGGCTTAACCAGTTGCTACAAATGTTAGCCCAATGTGAGAGGTCTTAGGCACAAACTAAATACGTGATTAATATAAAGACACGAGGTTAGACTCGGTTATGACATAAGGCTGCCCGGACCCAACCGGCTTAACCAGCGGTCATAAAAGATAGTCTAATGTGAGAGGTCTTTATGAGAATCACGGTCTTAACTAATTAAGAAACACTTAACCAGATAAGCATGTAGTAGAGCATGAGGGGTTAAGTGGGTGCCTTGGGTGGCATGTGGAAATCTAGTGGGTTGCCTTGGGTGGCAATAGAAAATACGATTAGAATACTTAACCAAGTGGAAACATGTAATTAAACATGATTAAAGGGTTAAGTGGGATACACTAGATAAGTAACAAGCTTAGGTGGGTAGCTTGTGGGGGCCCATTTCAACCAATATCCCAAACGTATCTTTGTGGGCTCGACTCTAGTCGGGTGACGGGACACGCATATTGGGCTTGACTATAAGAGGCCAAAATGGGTTAGCGGTGGCAACGCAAGTCCAACGGGCTTCATATGCGTGTGTGGGCCCGGGCTGGTAGATAAGCCGTTGTTGCATCGTGTAGGTATAAGCCGTGCACCGTGGATAATATTGGGTTGCCACTTTAGGGGGAGTGATACACCCCACTGTGGGTCCAGCACGGGTATCTACGTTAGGGAGCCGATCGCTTGGGGTAGTGGGGTACACCTAGTGGAGATAGGGGCAGACGGCACCTATGTGGTCAGCTAGGGGTACATGAAACTACTAGTTATATCTTTTAAGTCCTTGGGTGGGATCAACCTTTGAGTAGGAATGACTGGTGTGGTGCAGTTAGTAATTATCCTTGGGTGGGTAGATGCGTCCTGACGGTTATCTTAGTTTATTCTAAGTCTACCAAGCTGCTTAGTGTAGCCATTCATCCCCAGATATTACCGTGGGTCAAGTTTATGTCTTCTCTGGTTACTTTAATGATTGTATTGTTAAAGTTATAGGACTCACTCAGACTTATGTCTGACCCCGTTGTTTTTATCTTTTTCCCAACCCTCAGGTCCTACGGTGGATCCTAGCAGTAGTAGAGCTTGATCGGATTGCTGTTCCAGTCTTTCGGAGCTTGGGTAGATGTAAAGCTCCAGTTATCCAGTTATCTTTTCTTTTGTCATGGCTATTGTATGAGAGAGTGGGATTATGTACTTCTTTATTTTGACGGATATTGTACTTGACTTTTATCATGGTTTTATGATGTAACCAGACATGTTTATTTCCGCTGTTATGAGATGATGTTTTAAAATTTCAAGTACTATTTATATCTGTCTTGGTGTAATTTTTCTGTTCTATATTCACTAAAATACTCCACCGATGCTATGGCATTCCCTTAATGAGTGACCATAGCGGGTGTGGGGTGTTACAGACAACGTTGAAGGAAAAAGTAGAGAAGCATAAGAGAAATGGGTTTATCCAAGATTTTTGTTATACTCGGACCGGGTTCGCATGAAGAAGTCCAAAGGAAAGTGACGTACATGCATTGATTTTTCATACTTGACAAGGCTTGTCCTAAAGACAGCTTTCTACTTCCTAGAATTGACCCGCTTGTAGACTCAACAGCTAAACATGATCTTCTCTCCTTCATGGGTTCCTACCCCAGATACAATCAATTTTAGATGAATTTTCCTGATTAGGATCATACTAGCTTTATAATAGACCTTGGGCGGTAATGTTATGTGGTTATGCCATTTGGATTGAAGAATGACGGAGCAACGTAACAATGGTCCGTTAACCGTATGTTTCATAACCAGATCGAGAGGTCGATGGATGTCTACATATGCGACATGCTAGTGAAGTCACGACAATCGTCCAACCATGTCAATGACTTAGTGGAAATATTCAGTATTCTCCGCCAATATAGGATGAAACTCAACCATTTGATATTTTGTTTTGCCGTTGCATTAGGGAAGTTTTAGATTTCATCGTCAACTCTCATGAGGTTAAAGTCAACACTGAACAAATAAATCCATACAAAACATTCAGGAGCCTTGAAAAATCAAAAATGCACAAAGGCTAAATGGGAAAGTGGCAACTTTGAGCAGATTTATATTCAGTGTCACATACAAATGCATTCCTTTCTTTGACTTGATAAAGAGAGGAAAGTTCAACTTTGATTGGACTCTAGACTATGTAGAAGCATTCTAAAACTTGTTGAATCATCTAGAGAGACCTTTTATATTATTAAAGCTAATTGATCAAGAGGATATGTTTGCATATCTAGTTGTATCTTTGAATGCCATCAGCTCAGCACTAGTTTGTGAGGGCAATCAGATTCAATGGCTAGTGTACTATGTAAGAAAGAGATTGAATGGCAAAGCGTAATTACCACAAGATCTAAAAACTCGCTTATAATCTCCTAATAGCCTCAAGGACGCTACATCACTACTTTTAGGCTCATCCCATTAAGGTATACATTGACTAGCCGCTATGACAGGTCCTTTAGCGACCTACGACGTCTGGAAAGTTGCTTAAGTGGAATATTGAGCTAGGTCAGTTCAATATTGCATATATCCCTCAGAGGGCTATCCATGGATAAGCACTAGCGGAATTTATCGTGGAGTTTACATATCTAGAGGGAAACGCTAAAGAGGTTGATCTGTCAACTGCAATATGCCATTTATTCACTGACGGAGGTTGTAACGATCGATGTTCTAGCACTGGAGTTATTTTATTAACTCTTGAGGAATGATCTATATGTTAAGAACTGAAGTTGGACTTCCTGTGACCAACAATGAAGTGAGTACAAAGCCCTAATTGTCAGGCTTAAACTCACGAAGGAATTGGGAGTGAGAGCAATCGATATCTTTTACAACTCCTAGGTCATTGTATTTCAAGTCAGGAGGGATTTCAAGCTAAGGGGGATGACTTACCACCTATGCTGATCGAGTTGAAAAGTTGTTAGTCGGGTTCGAATATTATTGCATCATGTATATCCCATGGGAACAGAATGAGAAAGTCGAATCTTTCGTAAAGCTAGCCAGCTCGGAGGATCTCGTACAGAAGGAGTTGTTCCTGATAGAAATGTTGGCCACCCCAAGCATATATCAAATGGAGGTCGATTGGGCGTTGGATGTCGATCCCGAGAAAGAATCATGGATGACTTCCATCAAGAACTTCTTCCTATAGGGAACCTTGCCTGAGCAGAAAAATGAGAAATATGCTCTCTTACATCAAGCTTCAAGACATACCATCCTAACAGACACATTGTAGCGTAAGGATTTCTCTGCCCCTTGCTCCGGTGTGTATCTCACAACGATGCCAGGCGAGTACTGCAAGAGGTCGAGTGCTACAATGTAACAACCCGCATTCTACGCATCGGAGGATCGGAGGATCGTAGAATATTTATTTCTTTCTTATACGAAGTCGTATGGTCATGTAACTTTGGGAAACGACTATTGGGGTCATTTCCCATATTCATGATTTTTGCCGATTTTTAAATGACCGTTTTGCCCCTAGCTGATCTTGTTTCGGCCATAACTTTTGACTGGAAAGGAGTTTTGACCTGAAACCACTTACATTGGCTCCGGATGATGGTTTACCTTTCCGTAGAGTGGTCACATGTGGAAAACGGATTTACCGTTAGGGAGATATGGCTGAAATAGTGTTTGGAAGGTGAAAAACTGCTTAACCGAGCCAAATAGGGTGATTAGTGAATGGGCCCATAACCCATTTCGGGATTAGGGTTATGGGGAGGCTGGAAAGAGTTAGGGTTTCATTCCATTTCAGTTTTCTAGCCTCCACTTACCTCTTAGAAACCCTAAAAATGGCCTCCAACCTCTAAATCACCTCCAAACCACTTTCTAATCAAGGATTAAGCTTAGCAACATCAAATCAAGGGAGATCTTCACCAAATCAAGATTAGAGATGATGTTTAGCATTGTTATTCACGCCATATCAGAGATTTATTTCAGATTTAAGGTTTATTTGTGGCTAAGGTGAGCGATTTGCATAGTTCCTCACTAATTATGGTTAACTAAGGGTAATTAGTGTTAATTAGCGAATTTAGACATGATAAAAATCTGGAAAAATACTTATAAATCCTCAAATGATGTTTTAGACCTCTGATATGAACTTGGGTTAATTTGGTTAAGTTTTACTAATCCTATTGTTAATTATGCTTGAACATGTTTAAGGGAAAATATGGGGTTTTGGCCATGTTTGATCCATTTTAACCTATCATATTTATGTTTTGGTGTTTGAGGTCACTTCTACTTGTTGCTATGACGGTATGGTATGCTTTGTGATTGATTAGAATAGTTAGAATGGTCGAAAACGCCGTCGAATGGCGTAAAACACTCGCTGGAAGAGTTGCAGAAAAACAGTGCCGGTTTCGGATCGGATCGAAGGAATGGGCTCGGACCGGGTAGAGGACTGGGCAAAGGATCACCGAACTGAACTGAGACTTGGCACTAGAGCAATAAGGAAGGCCACAATTGTAACGACCCAGATTTTCAGCCGTTGAACTCTGAATATTTAAATTGGTTTAAATATTTTAATTGAATTATATAAAGGATTTTATAACGAATTTATTTATAAAATGAAGTTTGAACGTTAATTTATAATATAATTATAAAACGGGTTCGAAATCGCGCGGCAGTTCGTAATATAGAGTTTTGAACTTCAACTGAGGATACAGGATCCGATATAAGTCGGATTTCTGTGAAACAAGACACGTTGGAACCGTATTGGTTATAATTTTCATATGAAAGAGAAAAATCTAGATTTCGTGTTATAATTTGTTAGCTATGTCCAAATCAAATTTAGAAATAGTCGCTATAGAATCGTATATAAGCCATAACGGTTTAGTTAATATAACTGGAGATTGGTTATGAATTTGGGCAAGGTTCTTTTGAGGCGTAGTTATAATTTAATTTTTAGAATTTTACTGTAATTTTTAATTAATTAAATATGCAACTTTTTACTTGGAGTATTTTGCACCCTATATCAATATTTTGGGGTTCCATAATATGAGTTAAACTACCGGTATTATTATATCTTTGGGATCGTGACACCTCACTGGACACGATTGCATTCCTACTTCTGTCCGTAACGGCTTGGACTTAAACGAAATTTTAGACAACGAAGTTCGAAAATTCTTGTTATAAACCACCTTAAATAAAATGCACCCTATTTCTACCTAACGCTAGTACACGTTGCATACCCTATACGCAAGTATTTTTCCAGCATTCTAATCATATGTCTAAGACCTATTTTCACAACTAAGAGGAAAATTGGGGACAACAACAGTTAAACAAAGTATATTCATTTTCCTTGGTCGCAAATTCATCTCTTACGTGCCGACCAAGTTGTATTGGAATTCACACCCCAGGCAGCTACCCTATTACATGCTGCAAACCTATACCGAGTTTCCGTGATGGCCACGCCTTCTTTCTTATAAATTAAACTGACCCTTCTCGTTTCTTTCCTTCAGCAAATAAAATCCCCCAATTTCATTTCGCTGAAACCTCAAAACAATTGAAGCACGCAACCGCTTTGTTTCGGTGGGTTGTTCTAAAATGGAGCAGTCATAGTCGGGTATTCAAAATACCCCACGCGAGCTGAAGGTGTTCTGGGTGGCGGGAGTAGTGCCTGCGTCGAGTGGAAGGGTCAGTGTCGGTGGTACAGTGATGCGGTGAGGAGGAGGGGGTTGAGAGGGCTAAACGATGGTGATTTCTTTTGGTTCATGGTGGCAGCGTGATGGTGTTTTTCTGCCACGAAAGATGGTTGAAGTTTGGTGATGATGGAAGAGGGAGTTTGCGGTGGGTTTTATTGGGGGGTATTTTCTGGACATGGAGAACGCATTGATAGTGAGGAGCAGCAAGCGAGAGTGCCGTGGGATTGGGAAAGTAGTTATTTCCATGTAGCAGTGAAGTTTGCTTGAAACCGCAATGAATGGAGATGGTGCGAACTTTTTCTGGTTTTAATGGGGTATATTCAAGTCAGCTATTCGTTGTAGGGTGTGTTCTGTAGGTCGGTGTCTGGGAGACTGAAAGTTGTAAGAGGTTATACAAGCATAGTGACCATACGAGAGAAGTAAGAAGAAAGTCAGTGAGGAGGGGGAACCGTGATGTACGAGATGGGAAGAACAGGGCGGGTTGAAGAAGATGTACAGAAAAGGCCTGGGTGAGTTTTGAACGGGACTAAACATGATGGTTTATAAATTATTATATTTATAATGAATATTTAAATACTTCGAAGTTTCACGTTAGCACAGTTAAGTTATTACCTTAATAGCTTATATAAGGAAGAACTTTAAACAACCATAGCCAATTGTGCCACCCAACGTTATGCCCGATGTGGTCTAGTGTATGCAAATTTTTGTTTATACGTATCTAACCCATCATTGGTATACAGCGTGTGGTTTCTATTTAATAACATGGTATAGGAGACGAATAGTAAATCATACGTATGCCTAATTGGAGATTTACAGTGTCTAATCTATTTTTATTTTAACATGACCTAATCGTTAATCCTAAGTTAAATTGGCTAATAATAATGTTTAATATATTGTTTCTACTCACGATTAGTATCAAGGGTATTAACTAACATGTAGAAATTAAATAATAATTTATTATCAAAGATAGTATTAATATTCTTTTTAAAATAGCGAGTAATGTGTGAAATTATGACTATGTAATACAGTAATGAAATGGGATGAAATCAGAAGCGTTAGATCCGTATCGACAAGCACTACTAATGAAATTGGTCTGATCAGAGTTGGCAGCTATTGAGGATTTTTAATTAAATTAAACATCGGTTTAATTTAATTAAACCAAACTGTCTCAGCGACGGACGAACCAAGGTGAGTAAACTTACTAATTCTGCTTCGTTTATATTTTTATATAAACGAGTTTTTAAATCTATTTTATACTGTGTGATGATTGCTTGGTTGCATAGTTGATAAAAATTGGTTGATATGATTACCTCGTTGATTGATCATTAGTTCTGATATTTCATTTTGATGTGAAATAATATTATTGATGTTATTAACATCTGTGGATGCAGGGAAACAGGTTGGAGGGATCCAACTGGATCCCTCAACATTTTATTTACTGTTTTATTTGATGGTGATATATGTTATGCTCCATTATCCATGGTTGAATTACCCTGGCCTTAGGAACCTGGTATTTTAGATACCGTAAAATATCATCGAATGTGAAAAAGGAAATTAGAATTTAAAAGCAGAGTTTATTTCCAAATTAGAAATAATTTCTTTTTCATTGAGTTGCAAATGGAAACCTATTCCATTGGGTAAACCAAGAAAAATGTTATAAATAAAGATATAAATTAAGTGGATCATTAACCATTGGAAAAATTAAAAGGTGAGTTCAAATATGAATGTATATTTAAAAGTGAGTATCGGTTTTGAAACCAATATTTAGAAATGGATCCGAATTTAGCAAATTACAGAGGGAAGTTTAAAGGAAGATTTTTAAATGCTTAAAATAAAAGAATAAATAGTTTAAACAAGGAAATATTTTGCAAATAAAATATAAAAGGGGATTTATAGAAATCGAACTAAGTGGTTAGAAAAATGTATAGTTTATAAATATGTTTAAAGGAGAACTTGAATTGTTTAAAATAAACAGAGTTTATAAATGAACAACGGAAGCGTGTGCGTCGCACACGGTATTTTATTCAAAACAGCAATCATAACACTGTTGTCATAAGAAATGCGTTATAATTTTAAACAGCGATTTTAACGCTGTCTTTGTAAGAAATGCTTTTTATAAAACTAAACAGCGAATTTAGCGCTGTTGTAATAGATGTTGTAAATTTATGCAGCAATTTTAGACGCTGCTGTTATAATAAATGTCTTGGTAAATCTAAATAGCAATTTTAACGCTGCCGTTATAAATAACTGTTTTAATAGCAATCTTAATGCTATGGTTATGATAAGTGTTCTATAATGCTAGACAGCGGTTTAACGCTGTTGTTGAAAGCAATGTTGTATAAACCAAACGTTTGAAGACAACGATTATAACGTTACCGTTATAATCAGTATTTTTATAAAGAAGGTGTGTCCGTAGATCAAATCCGAGAGTCATGTAAGAAATGTTTGGTTTAAAGTTGTGAGCTCTGACTAATTCAAAGTTAAGAATGTCGTTCAGTTAACGTCTGAGAGGTAATTATACCCTAACTTGATTGACTTTAGTTTGAACTAAGAAGTGGATAAGGTTCGAGAGTGGAAGTGATTAAGTGGATTTAGTAAATGAGTGAAATGGTGAGTTGGCATAGCGATGTTTATTCAAACATCTGTTTAAAACAAAAATGAAGGAGATTTGGAAATGTTTTCCAAATGAGAGTCAGAAATATTTTTCTGAATATAGAGGACAGATAATGGAAATGTTTTCCAATGTTAATAGCGTATATTTTCTAAATATATTAAATAAGGAATGTAAATGAAAGTGAAAAGGAAAATGAATAAATGAATGAACTAAAAGGGATAAACATTGAATGATGTGTGGTCGATAGAATTTCCTTCTGGGAATAATATCATTGTTTGCACACCGACATGTTTTTATTTGATAGTTAAATCACCGACTATCAAAGTTTTGACCATTTTAACGTTGTTAATATGGAGAGACCGGTTGGATTATTATCCAGAGAACCACTCCGTATTGGCATAAGCGTTGCGAATCAAGTATGCTGAATATCTTGAAGACGGAGTGAAGTGCAAGGGCTATTGTATAAGTCTTAGATAACAGTGCCTAAGATGGATGTACTGAATAGTGCCTTCGGTTTGTCCAGACCCAGGACAACTTGTATGGACGAGTGTTTGACAAAGTATTTCCAAAGGGGGTTACGTACGTTGATTCCTTCAAACGTACGAAGTTGGTGGCATAGAAGGGAAACTTCTTTAGCCTAACAATCTGAGTATTTTTGTGGGAATCAATTAGTGATTTCCGATGGATCTGACGATGTGGCATTCAAAGTGAATGATGGCCAGATGTTCTGGAAGATAATTCAAACCTCAAGCCTCATCAACCCGAAATTGGACAAAAATCGGGCAGGCAGCATGGCTATGTGGGTCGCACCCATTAGGATGTATGATCACCTATCTAGAGAAATTCCTTTTGTTCTTAAATCTATCGATGTTGTCCCTTATCGGGAGGCGGTTGCTGATCCCAACCGTCGGTGATATACATTTGATACACTCAAGCGAAATGAGTGGTCGGTCATGTGTGGGCCGGGTTGCAAGATGTTCTTGTTGAACCCAGTGTATTTGCCTCTAGAGATACACGTTCGGAAGGTGGTCCCATACCTTGTCAAGTTGGAATCCAATCTCCAATAAGTGCCTGCGAGTTTGATTGTATATTATATATGTAGAGCGTGAGATGCAAGCGTTCTACTAGATTTTAATTACTTGTGATTAGACATTATTATAATATCAGATAATATATGATTTCCAAAGTGTTTTGGGTTATCGTAAGGTAAAAACCATCCGCGTTTATGTGTGGATCGGTCTTACGATTATCATTTCTTTCGAAAAGATTTTGGAAGTTAAACCAATGATTGGAGTTTACTCACACCAGTCCCATGACTGACCCAGAGTTTATTTTGTTTGTTTTCCCTAAACTCTTGGGTGCCCAAATTTGTACGGGCAGTCCAGTAGTCGGGATTTTACAGATTCACTTGGAGAAGCTTGAAGCGGGAGGCTTCACCAGTTGGCTATAGACTACTATATTTTCCGCGGTGTACTATGTTGTATCTGGAAACAGGTGTTTATAACTGTTCCAGGGCTAACCGTTGTGCTCTGATAATAGTATGTATATACAAATACTGATTTGTGCTTCAAAGTTATATTATCTAATATATTTTATTCGTTCCGCTGTGAGTTTGTGATCTTCATTTTCTTCTATTCTAATATTTCTTTCTTTCTATTTCTCATCCTCTAACTTCTTTCTAATAATGGTTCGTATTTCTGTGCAATTTGAGTTGGACGTGTGATGTTATTAGTCGACTCAAAGGGTACGGATTTGCGGGTCGTTTCATTTGGTATCAGAGCTGAAGGTTAAGTGATAACCTTGGCTCTGTGGCGTAACTCAATAGAGATGGGGTTAGTAACACCCTAGGTTGAGTTTGAGTGTATTTGTATGAGCGCGTATTTGTAGATTTGATATAAAACTGTTTTATATTGTGTTGGCTGGTTTGTTGAGTGGTTTATGAATTCTAGTTGATACAGAGTGTACAACTGTATCGATAGGTGTTTCTAAACGCTCGAACAGAACAATTGGACACAACATTGTTTTAAAGATGGGTAAATGATATAATTTTACCCAAAGTATATTTTTGATATAAAAGGGAAAATTTTCTGAAATTATCGAATGTGTTGATTGTTATTACAATTAAATGGAATTATAAATATTGAAGTGGTTATATATATAACCAAATTGAATTTGTATATGAATGAGATATACAAATAAGCTATATTGGAATTGGATTCAAACCCAAATTTGTGGAATTTAAATTCCGGGTGTTTAGAAAAATCTTTTGTGAGGTATTATAAAGTAATATAACATTACTTTAAAGTGTTTTGGATAAAATGTTTTAAATGGATTTTAAAAGCGATTAAGCACTGAAACCACTTCAGTGGCGAGAAAATAATTCTGATAATGGACTGCAGCATTATCGGTATTCATTTTCAAGTTTCTGAGTGACGGATTGCTACCAGAGTAATTTGGAAATGAAAAATCTGTTTGAAAAAGGACAAGTTGTTTTAGAAATTCAAATGTTTTGAATTGAGTCGATTATAAATATGTGTATAAATATATATATGATTTCAAACTAATTTGAAAGAGACCTTAGGGATTCGAATTCTGAATTTAATATAAGTTAAATAGATTAAAAAGGTGGAAGAAAAATCGAATGGATTAAATTTAACTAAAGTTTAGTTAAAGGGAGCAGGACAACCCTAAAGAAAACAAATTTTGTTCGAAATCCATTGAAATGGAATCTTTTTGAAATTAAATGGAAAACTTGGCCCGATAAATGGTTTATAAGGAAATGATATGAACTGGGTTATCATTGGACATATATTGAAGCATACAAAAATTGTGGGAACCCTTGAAAGGAAATAAACTAGCTAAACCCAATATGCAAGAAATTTGGATTATATACAAAATTGTATTGGATTGGAATTTATTTAAGTTAAATCAAAAGTGGATTAGATTAAAAATAATTCCGAATGGAATTAAATAAACGAGAAAGTTGGAATTCGAATTATTAATATGAATCGACTTATGAAGAAGCAAGTGAATATATTGGATGTTGTTGATTGGAATTGAATTGGATTTAAACTGAATAAGTGGGTTGACATAAATAGGAATCATATTTGAATGGATATAATGGAAGTGAACTAATCAGAAGTTGATTAGAGATTCCAAACTGGAAGTTGGATTGATTTGAAACCAACTGGAGATGGATATATGTATGTTGAGCAGATATTGAATGGAAGCAAGTGCAAGAGGTAGAATTATGCCCGACAAAAAGGTACATGTTTACAATATTGTTTGGGTTGATGATTTTATGAGCCTATGGGGCAAGCCACTTGGCTTTTTGATTCTCTTTTGGGATTGGAAAAGGCCTAGAAAGGCGAGTTGTGGTTGTACCGATTGAGCCGTGCAGAGGAGATGCTGCCGAAATTTTTCAGAATTTAAAGTGTTAGAAAATTTTTAGAATTTTTTTCGTTAGTAAGAATAAATTAATATTTTAATTGAAATAAAATGGTCCAGTTAAACTGAAGTTAAGAAGTGAACAAAAAGGATTATTGGACCTAGTTAACAGGGTACGTAGCATCTTTTCCTACCTTAGCAATTTCGAGGACGAAATTATTTTAAGGGGGAAGGAATGTAACGACCCAGATTTTCAGCCGTTGAACTCTGAATATTTAAATTGGTTTAAATATTTTAATTGAATTATATAAAGGATTTTATAACGAATTTATTTATAAAATGAAGTTTGAACGTTAATTTATAATATAATTATAAAACGGGTTCGAAATCGCGCGGCAGTTCGTAATATAGAGTTTTGAACTTCAACTGAGGATACATGATCCGATATAAGTCGGATTTCTGTGAAACAAGACACGTTGGAACCGTATTGGTTATAATTTTCATATGAAAGAGAAAAATCTAGATTTCGTGTTATAATTTGTTAGCTATGTCCAAATCAAATTTAGAAATAGTCGCTATAGAATCGTATATAAGCCATAACGGTTTAGTTAATATAACTGGAGATTGGTTATGAATTTGGGCAAGGTTCTTTTGAGGCGTAGTTATAATTTAATTTTTAGAATTTTACTGTAATTTTTAATTAATTAAATATGCAACTTTTTACTTGGAGTATTTTGCACCCTATATCAATATTTTGGGGTTCCATAATATGAGTTAAACTACCGGTATTATTATATCTTTGGGATCGTGACACCTCACTGGACACGATTGCATTCCTACTTCTGTCCGTAACGGCTTGGACTTAAACGAAATTTTAGACAACGAAGTTTGAAAATTCTTGTTATAAACCACCTTAAATAAAATGCACCCTATTTCTACCTAACGCTAGTACACGTTGCATACCCTATACGCAAGTATTTTTCCAGCATTCTAATCATATGTCTAAGACCTATTTTCACAACTAAGAGGAAAATTGGGGACAACAACAGTTAAACAAAGTATATTCATTTTCCTTGGTCGCAAATTCATCTCTTACGTGCCGACCAAGTTGTATTGGAATTCACACCCCAGGCAGCTACCCTATTACATGCTGCAAACCTATACCGAGTTTCCGTGATGGCCACGCCTTCTTTCTTATAAATTAAACTGACCCTTCTCGTTTCTTTCCTTCAGCAAATAAAATCCCCCAATTTCATTTCGCTGAAACCTCAAAACAATTGAAGCACGCAACCGCTTTGTTTCGGTGGGTTGTTCTAAAATGGAGCAGTCATAGTCGGGTATTCAAAATACCCCACGCGAGCTGAAGGTGTTCTGGGTGGCGGGAGTAGTGCCTGCGTCGAGTGGAAGGGTCAGTGTCGGTGGTACAGTGATGCGGTGAGGAGGAGGGGGTTGAGAGGGCTAAACGATGGTGATTTCTTTTGGTTCATGGTGGCAGCGTGATGGTGTTTTTCTGCCACGAAAGATGGTTGAAGTTTGGTGATGATGGAAGAGGGAGTTTGCGGTGGGTTTTATTGGGGGGGTATTTTCTGGACATGGAGAACGCATTGATAGTGAGGAGCAGCAAGCGAGAGTGCCGTGGGATTGGGAAAGTAGTTATTTCCATGTAGCAGTGAAGTTTGCTTGAAACCGCAATGAATGGAGATGGTGCGAACTTTTTCTGGTTTTAATGGGGTATATTCAAGTCAGTTATTCGTTGTAGGGTGTGTTCTGTAGGTCGGTGTCTGGGAGACTGAAAGTTGTAAGAGGTTATACAGGCATAGTGACCATACGAGAGAAGTAAGAAGAAAGTCAGTGAGGAGGGGGAACCGTGATGTACGAGATGGGAAGAACAGGGCGGGTTGAAGAAGACATACAGAAAAGGCCTGGGTGAGTTTTGAACGGGACTAAACATGATGGTTTATACATTATTATATTTATAATGAATATTTAAATACTTCTAAGTTTCACGTTAACACAGTTAAGTTATTACCTTAATAGCTTATATAAGGAAGAACTTTAAACAACCATAGCCAATTGTGCCACCCAACGTTATGCCCGATGTGGTCTAGTGTATGCAAATTTTTGTTTATACGTATCTAACCCATCATTGGTATACAGCGTGTGGTTTCTATTTAATAACATGGTATAGGAGACGAATAGTAAATCATACGTATGCCTAATTGGAGATTTACAGTGTCTAATCTATTTTTATTTTAACATGACCTAATCGTTAATCCTAAGTTAAATTGGCTAATAATAATGTTTAATATATTGTTTCTACTCACGATTAGTATCAAGGGTATTAACTAACATGTAGAAATTAAATAATAATTTATTATCAAAGATAGTATTAATATTCTTTTTAAAATAGCGAGTAATGTGTGAAATTATGACTATGTAATACAGTAATGAAATGGGATGAAATCAGAAGCGTTAGATCCGTATCGACAAGCACTACTGATGAAATTGGTCTGATCAGAGTTGGCAGCTATTGAGGATTTTTAATTAAATTAAACATCGGTTTAATTTAATTAAACCAAACTGTCTCAGCGACGGACGAACCAAGGTGAGTAAACTTACTAATTCTGCTTCGTTTATATTTTTATATAAACGAGTTTTTAAATCTATTTTATACTGTGTGATGATTGCTTGGTTGCATAGTTGATAAAAATTGGTTGATATGATTACCTCGTTGATTGATCATTAGTTCTGATATTTCATTTTGATGTGAAATAATATTATTGATGTTATTAACATCTGTGGATGCAGGGAAACAGGTTGGAGGGATCCAACTGGATCCCTCAACATTTTATTTACTGTTTTATTTGATGGTGATATATGTTATGCTCCATTATCCATGGTTGAATTACCCTGGCCTTAGGAACCTGGTATTTTAGATACCGTAAAATATCATCGAATGTGAAAAAGGAAATTAGAATTTAAAAGCAGAGTTTATTTCCAAATTAGAAATAATTTCTTTTTCATTGAGTTGCAAATGGAAACCTATTCCATTGGGTAAACCAAGAAAAATGTTATAAATAAAGATATAAATTAAGTGGATCATTAACCATTGGAAAAATTAAAAGGTGAGTTCAAATATGAATGTATATTTGAAAGTGAGTATCGGTTTTGAAACCAATATTTAGAAATGGATCCGTATTTAGCAAATTACAGAGGGAAGTTTAAAGGAAGATTTTTAAATGCTTAAAATAAAAGAATAAATAGTTTAAACAAGGAAATATTTTGCAAATAAAATATAAAAGGGGATTTATAGAAATCGAATTAAGTGGTTAGAAAAATGTATAGTTTATAAATATGTTTAAAGGAGAACTTGAATTGTTTAAAATAAACAGAGTTTATAAATGAACAACGGAAGCGTGTGCGTCGCACACGGTATTTTATTCAAAACAGCAATCATAACACTGTTGTCATAAGAAATGCGTTATAATTTTAAACAGCGATTTTAACGCTGTCTTTGTAAGAAATGCTTTTTATAAAACTAAACAGCGAATTTAGCGCTGTTGTAATAGATGTTGTAAATTTATGCAGCAATTTTAGACGCTGCTGTTATAATAAATGTCTTGGTAAATCTAAATAGCAATTTTAACGCTGCCGTTATAAATAACTGTTTTAATAGCAATCTTAATGCTATGGTTATGATAAGTGTTCTATAATGCTAGACAGCGGTTTAACGCTGTTGTTGAAAGCAATGTTGTATAAACCAAACGTTTGAAGACAGCGATTATAACGTTACCGTTATAATCAGTATTTTTATAAAGAAGGTGTGTCCGTAGATCAAATCCGAGAGTCATGTAAGAAATGTTTGGTTTAAAGTTTTGAGCTCTGACTAATTCAAAGTTAAGAATGTCGTTCAGTTAACGTCTGAGAGGTAATTATACCCTAACTTGATTGACTTTAGTTTGAACTAAGAAGTGGATAAGGTTCGAGAGTGGAAGTGATTAAGTGGATTTAGTAAATGAGTGAAATGGTGAGTTGGCATAGCGATGTTTATTCAAACATCTGTTTAAAACAAAAATGAAGGAGATTTGGAAATGTTTTCCAAATGAGAGTCAGAAATATTTTTCTGAATATAGAGGACAGATAATGGAAATGTTTTCCAATGTTAATAGCGTATATTTTCTAAATATATTAAATAAGGAATGTAAATGAAAGTGAAAAGGAAAATGAATAAATGAATGAACTAAAAGGGATAAACATTGAATGATGTGTGGTCGATAGAATTTCCTTCTGGGAATAATATCATTGTTTGCACACCGACATGTTTTTATTTGATAGTTAAATCACCGACTATCAAAGTTTTGACCATTTTAACGTTGTTAATATGGAGAGACCGGTTGGATTATTATCCAGAGAACCACTCCGTATTGGCATAAGCGTTGCGAATCAAGTATGCTGAATATCTTGAAGACGGAGTGAAGTGCAAGGGCTATTGTATAAGTCTTAGATAACAGTGCCTAAGATGGATGTACTGAATAGTGCCTTCGGTTTGTCCAGACCCAGGACAACTTGTATGGACGAGTGTCTGACAAAGTATTTCCAAAGGGGGTTACGTACGTTGATTCCTTCAAACGTACGAAGTTGGTGGCATAGAAGGGAAACTTCTTTAGCCTAACAATCTGAGTATTTTTGTGGGAATCAATTAGTGATTTCCGATGGATCTGACGATGTGGCATTCAAAGTGAATGATGGCCAGATGTTCTGGAAGATAATTCAAACCTCAAGCCTCATCAACCCGAAATTGGACAAAAATCGGGCAGGCAGCATGGCTATGTGGGTCGCACCCATTAGGATGTATGATCACCTATCTAGAGAAATTCCTTTTGTTCTTAAATCTATCGATGCTGTCCCTTATCGGGAGGCGGTTGCTGATCCCAACCGTCGGTGATATACATTTGATACACTCAAGCGAAATGAGTGGTCGGTCATGTGTGGGCCGGGTTGCAAGATGTTCTTGTTGAACCCAGTGTATTTGCCTCTAGAGATACACGTTCGGAAGGTGGTCCCATACCTTGTCAAGTTGGAATCCAATCTCCAATAAGTGCCTGCGAGTTTGATTGTATATTATATATGTAGAGCGTGAGACGCAAGCGTTCTACTAGATTTTAATTACTTGTGATTAGACATTATTATAATATCAGATAATATATGATTTCCAAAGTGTTTTGGGTTATCGTAAGGTAAAAACCATCCGTGTTTATGTGTGGATCGGTCTTACGATTATCATTTCTTTCGAAAAGATTTTGGAAGTTAAACCAATGATTGGAGTTTACTCACACCAGTCCCATGACTGACCCAGAGTTTATTTTGTTTGTTTTCCCTAAACTCTTGGGTGCCCAAATTTGTACGGGCAGTCCAGTAGTCGGGATTTTACAGATTCGCTTGGAGAAGCTTGAAGCGGGAGGCTTCACCAGTTGGCTATAGACTACTATATTTTCCGCGGTGTACTATGTTGTATCTGGAAACAGGTGTTTATAACTGTTCCAGGGCTAACCGTTGTGCTCTGATAATAGTATGTATATACAAATACTGATTTGTGCTTCAAAGTTATATTATCTAATATATTTTATTCGTTCCGCTGTGAGTTTGTTATCTTCATTTTCTTCTATTCTAATATTTCTTTCTTTCTATTTCTCGTCCTCTAACTTCTTTCTAATAATGGTTCGTATTCTGTGCAATTTGAGTTGGACGTGTGATGTTATTAGTCGACTCAAAGGGTACGGATTTGCGGGTCGTTTCAACAATGGTTGAACTGGGATCAGATCAGCCTAAGAAAGGAGGAAACGGATCAACTCGAAGGGAAGTGAGGGGGAGCGGATCGGAGCGGATGGGAATAGGAATGGGGATCAGATCGGACCAGAAGATCAAGACAGGGACGGAAGGAAGACAGTTGACGAACCGACCCGAGGTGACATGGAGAACCCGAACCGAACCGACGTACTACGAAGGGACTTAAAGGCCACGTGAGACGACCCAAACTTCCCAGTAAAGGAAAGACTGGATTGCCTTGAGAACAATACACATATGAACACAAACTGGAGAACATTTTATTGCTGATTACAACAATTACATCAGAGTACAAGAATATAACTGAGTATGAATATATATTACACAATAGGAATACAATAATATCAGAGATTTAAATTACATTTAAATAGCAGCGGAAAAATAATACAAATACACAACCGAAAGGAATACACGGATACAGAGCTTTCTGAATATCGCTTCAGCTGTAGACCAGGATCCTGTAAATATATCTGCAAAAAGCTACTCGACTGCCCGTGTGGAAAATAAGGGCACCCGAGTTTGCCAGTGAAACAAACTACAGGTCAGTCATGGGACTGGTATGAGAAATCTTAACTAAACTTATCTAATAATAAGGCTAATCACAGGACCACGCCGCTAACACGGAACGAGTTTACTCCATTGGATTGCCAGTGCATAAAATAAAGTAAATAGTTAAACAGCACAATGCTTTTTAGAAAGATGAAACCATTATAAGACCCAAGTCCCATCACACAATGCAACGCAAACCGGAGGATAGAATTTACCTTATAATAGTCAAAAGATGCTTGATATGATAAAACGGATTTAGTATTAGTGTGTATATGTTTTAATAAAAACATTTCAAATATAAATGAATCAATCCTAGATGGCATGGGTACCATATATCATGTCTCCATACTAGTTCTGCAATCAAAACCGCAAGGTCGTATTGGAAATTGGATTTCCATCATGAGTCGAGGCTAGGGGCAAGCTCCTCTCCGATTCGAGACAATCTAGCAAATGCCTCAGGGCCGAACTCTGGCGAACCCTTGGATGCGGTAGGGTCGGTCCACTCCTATGGGAGTGGAATAATTATACCTGAACACATGCTTCCCGGTCCCTTTGTACCTATAGTATGACCACTAACGGCCTATAAAACCTGAGGCGCCTCAAAATCCATCATCCACATAAGTAAAATGTCATCCAGTTTAAGCACCGACACCACTTCTAGCTAGAAAGAAACGTGTGCACTCCCTACGGTCCATATCCCGTTTTTGACTCATATCGGTGTGTGAGGCTCGCGAAGTCACGCTATACACAAAGCTATGCCATAATAGGCTATACTTTGATCATCCCACAAGGCCCAGCTTTTCAACAAAAGCCTTGATCAATTGCATCTTGGCGTGCCACATTGACAATTCATGTCATGCGATCAATCACTATTAATATATACTCGGGTGTTTAGTAGAGAATAAATTATCAACCACCAAACAGATATACATTAATAACAATCAATTTAATTTTCCTGGAACAAAATCCAATGTCAGACACGCATCCATTTACAAGCTTATGCTCTGGGTCTGAGCGAAAACCAAATCCGAACAATCAACAATAGTCCGGACGGCCACCACTGAAGCCCCTTCAAGGTAGCCACTCCCATCATGGGTCTCAGTAGCAACACATCCATTCGATGTGAAGATCGTCGGTCTTCAACCACCGTCTTCATTGTCGTAGTAATTATTCGGAATGGGTTAAACCCAGTCTTCCCGAATAACTCACGTATTTTTATAATTAAAAATCAAGTACTATAAAAACACATCCAACACCACATTCCAATTCAGAGTATTCTTTTAAATAAAATATTCACCTTATTTTATCAAAGATAAATTCTTCAAATTATTCTTAAATCTTTCTTTTAAAGATTTAATAAAACCCCAATTTGGTTTTAAATATCAAAAATCATTATTCAATGATTATTCAAATTTAGGAAATTAATCTTATTCTTAACTGGGTTAAAGAACTAATGTCATTTAAAACATAGTTCACGGTAAACCAAAAATCGTCTTCCATAAATTATGGAATCTTCACAGAAATCAAATCAAAATATAATCGTTATAAATTTCCGTATCCGACCAATAATACAAATGGAATAACGGCAAAGCCTCTTAAATTCCATATGTAGTATCGGTTTTCTTTTACAGAAGCTTATCTCGGTTATTATTAATTCGAATTCCATTCAACTCCAATTTAATATATTAAATTGGAAAACTTGGCTTTTGGAAAATTCCCATTTAAATCTTTAATAAAGATTTACAAATTCCAAATCATATTTTAACTGTCAGTTGGGTTAAAGAACAAATGTCGATTAAAAACACAGTTCACAATAAACCCAACTTACATTTCATCTTATTCCAATTACTAAATATAATTGAAAACGTTTAATAATCTTAAATTAAAGATTATTCTTTTCATATGGGGTTTAAGAACAGTGTTATTTAAGACACTATTCACGACAAACCCAAATCCAATTTATTTAATTTCAATTAAATATCAACAAATTGGAAACTTCATTAAATCTTAATTTAATGATTTATTCTAGTTAATAACTAGTTCATTTAAAAAATAATATTTTCCTAAAATATATTTCTTTTCTAAGATATTTTCTAAAATATTCTTTTTCTAGAATATTCTTTATTGGAATGTGACTCACTCAATAACCATATACTGTATGAAATCAACCATCATGATAAATAATTATCAAACATCCTAATAACAACCAGAGTGAATTCTACACTTAAATATTGGGATTCGTGTCTGTCAAATATCATCCCAATACCCGTGTGGGTTTCATCCAACAAACAAATAATAAATTATTTGTGCACTTGGGCGATGTGTAAAAATTATCGACCCAATCACATAAACAAGTCAGTTGACTCGTAAATGGAAGTGTAATATTCAATTTGAATATTATTTAATACATCAAGCTTTTCAACATTACATGCACACTTTTCAAGCCATCACTAACATCATATTTTTAACATATGATCTTTTTACTATAACTAATTGACAATAAAAATATTAACTTTTATTTCTAATCTTTTGTGCAATCCTTTTTCAATGACCAAAAATGAATATTTTGGTGAAATCCTTTTAAGTGACCAAAAATGAATGTTTTGGTGAAATCCTTTTAAGTGACCAAAAATGAATGTTTTGGTGAAATCCTTTCAAAAGGACAAAACGAAAATTTTAATTATCACTCAGAAATAAAATCTTTTATTTCTTTTATTACATGAAAATGTAACCTTTTCTTTTCATCTTTGATTACATCAAAAATGTAATCTTTTTATTTCATTCTTTGATTACACACAAAGATTGTAATCCTTTATTCTTTTTTTGGCAAAGCCGACGGGGTTGTGTGGATCCCTACCACTTTTATTGATATGCTAAGTCGATTACATTGTAACAAAGAATGGAGAAAAATAAAATAAAAGAAAATAGAGCACACAAGCATATCAACCGCTACCTACGGGAGACAACACATAAAAGCAACAAGGAAAAGAAGCTAACTAACACGGTAGCTCAAAAATCCCCGGATCATAAGTGAACTTGAGGAATTTCAATCCATCTCTAATGTTACGCCATAGATGATGCTTCCAATGTGAGTAATTCATGGTATGGGCATTATCAAAGATACAGGAGTTGCGCATATTCCAGATTCCATGAGTAAGTTTCTTTAACACAAAAGTGTAAAGCCTCGCCCTCGGCCTCTTTCTTCCAGTTCGCTTTTTGAAGTAGTTCCATTGTTCAGCGCTCGACGGTGGAAAGTTTTTGTGACCAATTTGTAGAAGCGCTTCAGTGCACAATTGTTGAACATGACCGCATTCGAAGAACAAGTGGAGTGTATTTTCATTTGCATTACCGCACAGCAAGCAAACAGTCGGCACTTCCATTCCATAGTCCGCTAATCTATCTTTGGTTAATATTGCATTGTTGATAACCTTCCACAACAGCATATTCTCCTTGGCATTGTTGTCTTGCTTCCATAATTTCCTGGACCAGCTGCAGATAGGTAGAGATGTGAAACCTGATAAACTATAGTACATGTTTTTAATGTGGAAGGCCTCACCTGTCCAGTTCCACATTGTTATGCGTTGTGAATGCTGATGATTGTTTAGGCTATTTATTTTATTCCAAAGATGCTATATTGTCTGGACCGAATTGTTAGGCATGTGGAATTTGCCTTGAACTAGCATTTCTCCCACCACTGTATCTTTGCGTACCAGAGCAACAAGTTTTTCAAGAGAAGTTACTTTATCATTGATGATGATTCCGTAGTCAAGCCATGGATCTTCCCAAAAGTTAATCCTGTCATATGCTGCAAAACCAAATTTGAAATGGGGAAGGATCCTATATTTTAATTTATTTATACATTTCTAGGTCCAGCTAAAACCTTGAAGTGTTTTTAGAGACCATATACTTTGATATTTAAGAATATGTTTCTGGGACCAGCGAACCCATAGACTAGACTTATTATTTAAAATGTCGTCAAAATGTCTAGCTATAGCTGCTGAGTTCCAGTGGTTGGTATTAATAATGCCCAGCCCTCCTCTAGCAACAGGTCTAGTTATTTTAGAAAAAGATATCGGCGCAAGGTACCTAGAGTGAATGTTACCTTTCAAAAAAAAAATCATGCACGCAGAACGTATTAGATTGTGGAGCTTGTTAGGGAGTAAATACATTCGCGACCAATAAACTTGCATTGAAGTAATAATAGATTTAATCAAAGTTAGTCTACCAGCTTGACTGAGAAAGTTGGTAGACTAACAGTTCAACCTATTAGTTATACGATCAAACAGAGGTAGACAATGTTGCGTGGTGATTCTAGAAGTAACCATAGGCAAACCAAGATAAGTTAATGTCGAGTCAGTGCAAGTTATACCCGTGAACGCCTGAATAAGAGAGATGCGGTTTTGACTTACTCCAGCGAGCATAATGTTCGATTTATCATAGTTTATTTTTAAACCAGTTAGCATGTAGAAATTATGGAGTTTCGACATGATGTTGGATAAAGTTTTATCATTTGGTTTGCAAAAAACTATCAAATCGTCCGCAAACATAAGAGATGTGATGCGGGGTTCATTGCATTTAGGGTGTAAGTCAAAGAGTTCCGATGCAACCAGACTATCTAACATTCTAGTTAACATTTCCATGACAATTATGAATAAGTAGGCAGATATGGGGTCTCCTTGTCTTATTCCTTGTTTGCTCTCAAAAAAACCTACGGGAGAACCATTAACATTGACAGTGAAGTGAGCTGTGCTGATACAAGAGTAAATCCAAGCTATGAAACAAACGGGGAAGTTCATGTAGCTAAGAATTCTAATAATTGAGGACCACTGAATTGTATCAAAAGCTTTCTTGATATCAAGTTTAATCATAACTCTAGGGGAAATATTATGCGTACTGTATCCTTTAATTAATTCATGAGTTAATAGAACGTTATCAAGAATATTCCTATTCGGGAGAAAGGCAGACTGATTGGTTGATATAATATCAGGAAGAACATGCTTGAGTCTAATAGCTATGATTTTAGCAATGCATTTGTAAATTGTGTTACAGCAAGAGATAGGTCTATAGTCGCTAACTTTGTTGGCATTCTTCTTTTTAGGTATAAGAGCAATGACGGTGCTATTGAAAGAATGAAACATTTTGGCTTTTTTAAAAAATTGCTTGATAGCATCGCATACATCTATACTAACAATATTCCAACATGTAGAATAAAACGCAGCATTAAGTCCATCAGGGCCTCCGCATGATTGTTTATTGAGAGAGAACATAGCACACTTAATATCATCATCAGTAATAGGAGTGCTTAAAAAGTTTTTCATATTATTGCTAATCTTAGGCAAAAGCATAGGATTAATATCTTCTATATGAGGGACAAAGTCATTTGTATTACCAAAGAGGTCCTCAAAATATTCAACAAACGCATTCTGAACTGTAGAAAGGGTAGAATGTACCTGACCATGCTGATCCGTTATGGTGTGGATCGTTTGTCTTACTTGTTTAGCTTTAAGAGTTGCATGGAAGTACGCAGAGTTCCTGTCCCCATCTTCAAACCATTTTATTCTGCTTTTCTGCTTTCTCATCATGGATTCCATGATAAGAGCTTCTTGATGTTGGTTAGACAGGTCATGCTCAATCTCAGGGAGAGAGGTGTTGAGGGGATCACGTAACATATTAGCCTGGACCTGCTGGAGTTGGTACTCGAGTGCTTGCGACTTAAGACTGCCACTACCAAAAATCTTGCTGGACCAAGCCTTTAAGTCGTTTTTAATAGCTTTGTGTTTTTTGCATAGTTTTAACATAGGATTACCATAGCAAATAAAATCTCAAGCTTTTTTGTCAATGTGAGAAAAATCGCTTTGTTTAGACCAAATGTCAAAAAATCTAAAAGCAGGTTTCCTATTAATGTTTTGCTCGTTCATGTGAATGATTTGAGGGGAATGGTCAGACAAAATAGGCAGTGTAATTTCATTAACTAAACTAGGCCAAATATTAAGAGCAGAAACATTACAAAAGGAATGATCAATTTTGGAAAACGTTTGTATGCCATTCCGACTACAGTTGTTCCATGTGAACTCAGGACCGTTTGAATTAATTTCTATAAGTCCTGAGTTTATAATGGCCGTATTAATGTGACTGATTTCAGCTAGAGAAATAGGAATTCCTCCAACTCTATCATGTATTTTAAGTGGTGAATTGAAATCACCACAAATTAACCAAGGCACATTATCATTTTTAAGAGAAGGCATGGCTCGAAACAGGTTTTCCCTAGCAGCTCTGGAGTTATGAGCATACACAAAGGTAAAAAAGTACGTAGTTGAAGAGGGAAAGTGTAACGACTGACAATGAATATGTTGACTAGAAGTGTTAATTCTAGTAAGTTGAAGGATAGTCGGGTCGTATAAAACCAAAATTCTACCGTATGAAGCATCTTCTAAGTTATGTATCATTTGCCAATTAGGATTCACGTACCTGGCGGCTTTAATTGTAAGATCAAGGTTGAGTTTGGTTTCCAATAATGCAATTGCCGAGAGGTTGTATTTCAGAATAAAAGTCTTACATCTATCGAGCTTTATTTGCTTATGAGCTCCTCTAATATTCCATATGCATATATTATGTATCATTAATCAAACTCTAGTTGCTTTCCGGAACTCCTTGCCATAGATCTGGTCGTGACCTTGTTTGCTTCATCTCCATCTATGTTTCCATCTGTTGTGGTAGCAGCTTTATTTTCTTTACCGGTTTGGCTTCGCTTGTTACTGCTTTCTGGTACAAATAAATGGGACTCCACTGCCTCTTTAAAATCAGGAGGTGGCGGTATTTTGCTATACATATTATCTACCTGCCTTGACTTACTGCTGTTGTCTTCAGTATTTTCTATTTCGTTTTGTTTGTCATTCACTATAGAATCATGATCTGTTGCTTCATTAGTGAGAGCGTCACTGCGTATACAAACATTGATAGAGGATTGACATGGCAAACCAGGATTTCCTGGTTCTACTTGAGATTCACCATTAAAGTGAGCTGCTTCTTTGTGCACATTGCTTGGTAGGTTCGGCAAATTCACTACATTGCTCCTTTCATTTGAAAACACATTGTCCCTTCTGGGGTTAACTACAGCAGGAAGGATCTTATTCACTGTAGACGTTGCTGGTTGGCGTGGAGAGGTCATTTTGCTAGCAAGATCATTGTTTCCGTCAGAGGCACTACCTACATTAGCAAAAACGAGATTGTTTTTAGATAGCATGGTAGGTTTCTGTAAAGCAGAGGTTTGGCTAGATGGGGTCTTTTCAGACCGGTTGTCAGTAGCTATGGCAAGGGTCTTGTTTGGTGGTGTCTTTTGTGAGTTATTCTCCGCATTGGGTTCATCGCTATTGTCTTCATTTATTAGTCTCGTACCGTCAATATCGTTCAGAGCAATGAAGTTGTTCATTGTTGACACAGTTTTGCTTGGCTTTTGCAAGTGAGCGTTTTTGTTGTAGATTTCTCCTTCTTCGGGCATAACATCTTCTAGACCGCTTGTTTTCATTTGTAAATTGTTTTTTGCGGTGTATATGCTCTCGCAAGAATATTCTGTCTGTGATTTTTGAACGAGGCCTTGTTTTTATGTCTATCTACTATTTGCCAAGGAGCATTTTTCCGAACTGGCATTCTATTGTCTTGGTTTCTGCGTCCGTTTGTTTCTGGCTGAGTCACTATCGGGTTAACAGGCTCTTTTCCCTTGTTATACCCATTGTTGTTGACTTCAATCGTATTCCTGTTCGGTTGATCCCTGTAATTATTCTTTTGATTATTTTCCTTTTGCTTGTTCACTTCACTGTTGACGTTATTTCCTTGATTGTTTTCCTTTTGTTTGATCACATCACAGTTTTCATGTTTGTGTCCGAACACCTGACAGTGTGTGCAAACTAGGGGTTTCCATAAAAATGTCCTTCCTATTCCTTTCTTTGAATTCATATAAAAATGTGTTTTTTACTCTTTCCTTTGAATTCATATAAAAATGTGCTTTTTACTCTTTCCTTTGAATTCATATAAAAATGTGCTTTTTACTCTTTTCTTTGAATACACAAATTTTTTTTTTACTCTTTTCTTTGAATACACATAAAAATGTGCTTTTTTACTCTTTTCTTTGAATTCATATAAAAATGTTCATTTCTTTTAATCCTTTTTAAACATATAAAAATGTTCATTTTCTTTTAATCCTTTTTAAACAAATAAAAATGTTCAATTTCAATTCATTTCCTTTAATGTATAAAAATATACATTTTCAATTTATTTCCTTTAATGTATAAAAATATACAATTTCAATTTATTCTCTTTAATGTATAAAAATAAAAATTTTTACTTCTTCTTTATAATGTATAAAAATATACATTTTATTTCAAAGTGACAAAAATGTTGATTTCTTTGCTAATTTTCTTTTTGACAAAAAGAGTTATCTTCTTTGCTAATTTTCTTTTTGACAAAAAGAGTTATTTTTATTCACTAATCAAGTTTTGACAAAATATGTTGATTCTTTTCACCAATCCAATTTTGACAAAATATGTATTTTGTTCGCTAATCTTTCTTTTGAATGTAATCTTTTTATTTTATCCATTTGACAATAAAAGTTATTCGTCCTTTATAATCTCATCCAACATTTTATAAACCAAATGTCCCTTTTTATCCTATCAACATTTTATAAACAAAATGTTATTTTAATCCTATTAACATTTTATAAACAAAATGTTATTTTAATCCTATTAACATTTTATAAACAAAATGTTATTTTATTTCTAATGTACATTTTATATAACAATTCTAATTTAACATAAAAGTGATATTTTTATTCAAGTATACATTTTCTAATCAAAAAGGAATGTTTTTACTTCATTATTTTAAAATAACAAAAATGAAGATCTTTGTCTACACCTTGAATCTAATTTGCTGATTTACATAAATGTTAATTACCCCCATCTGATAAACAAATTATAATATTATTTGAATCTAATTTACATAATTGTTAATTGCCACAATTCTAATAAACCAATGATAATTTCGAATCTAATCTTATAATTCACACAAATGTTACTTACCATAATCTACAGAGCACATCCATTAAAATCAAATTACGTATGGTACAGATAGAACTTAGCAGTGTATAATTAAACCACACAAATTCTAGAACAGATTACATATCATGATTAACAGTTTTAATTATATATATAAATAAAGAAACAGAATTTCTCACCTCGATATTTATTCCTTCTGAATTTTCGAAGTGTTCGGTTTCAGATCTGGTCTGTTGTATGTTGTAGATATCGTCCACACGAGTCCAACGCAATTTGAATTGTCAAATTTCGTTTCTGTATGAGAGAGTTATGTCGATTTAAACATTTTAATTACATTAATGAATTAATTATATAATTAAATTAAGTATTCCTCTTGACCTCTTAAGTCAAAATTACGGCCCCCTTTATCTGTCTTCCTCGTTGTTCCTTACTGTGTTGTTTGAAACCCACTACCATCATATAGGGTTACCCCTGCGCCGCCGCCACGGTGATCAGAACCACCATCCATCGCCATCACGTGAACCTCCATCGTCCAACGCCCCTCCAGCCGAAACCCTATCGAACTCGCGCCCCACTGATTGCTCGCAATTTGACCACGACCGCCGTGCATTTGTAGCCAACATCCGGTCACCACGGTGATCTATCTTTGATCATCACCGTATGGAGTGGAAGCTCATTGAAATCTCTTCAGTTTTATATTGAAGTTGTGTTTTAATTCATGAAGATCGGTGAGAATTTAAGGGATTAAAACCGCACATCTCTGGCCATTGAAATCTGAAAGTGGCGGCTTGGTTGGAATGGGATTAGGGTTTACTATTTGACCGTATTTCCTCGTGTATATATAGCGTATTCTTCCATTTTATTTAATTCTTTTATTTCGAAAATTCATGTATATTGATACGAACTCTGAATCGAACCCAACGAGTGTCGCCCCTAGCTAATAACCCCCGTCCCAGACACAATGGAATATGTTTCATAACCCAGTTTGGCTGTTACGATATATTTTTCTTTAAATTAAATTATAAATCATTTAATTATTAAATTCAAACGTATATTTTAAATTACCGGGGCCACATACGACCTCTAAAAATTACAGAAAAACTATTTCTAGTTATGTTTTGACGTTACGATTCTAACAAGACTAATTTCATCGAATTCTGAGACTGTTTGAAAAATGGCCATTTCCAAGTCGATTAAATTTGACTGAAACAGTCAAAACACGTTTTCCTTTGCCACGCTCACATATTAGTTTGAAAAATTATGAAAATTGAAACCTAGCAATAATTCGACATTCCGGTTCCAACAAAAGTGGTTTCATCGAAAACAGAGGTCGTTTGTAAAATGACTATTTTTAAGGGCCATATTATATTAAAATATATATATAAATTCTACAGCGACTTTTCTAAATTTTGAAGTGGCCATAACTTTTGGTTTCTAAAGTGAAATTTCAGTTTTTCAGATTCGTTAGAAAGATATGATTAAACAGATTTAAATATTTCTTGTTTCGTTCAATTCTGATTTAAAATGAATCCTGTACATTCAGTCAAATTTCAAATTCAAATTTTCAAACTGCAGCGCTGTTTCTAACTCCTTTTATAATTAAATTAAATTTATTCGTTTTAAAATAAATTTTTAGCTATTATTATTTAAAATAAATTATTTTAAATATTAAAATCCATTAAAATTTCTAAAATAAAAATTTTAAATTGGCCCCAAAATTCCGGGTTGTTACAGTCTCCCCCACTTAAAATCTTTTCGTCCTCGAAAAGGAATGTAGCTAAAGTTGTTTAATTAACTAACTAAATTAAATTTTTTATTTATTGGTTTCAATAATTTATCATTCTAATATTTTAATTAGTGAAACTAATTATCAAACATTACAACCAGCAATCAATTAGGTGATTAACTTTTCAAATATATATAACTTTTATATATAGTCAAAAATCATATTTCCAGTGCAAATCACAGCAATGTGTCCTAACTAAGTTTGGGTTCTCATACCAGTCAATGGAAATATATAGGAATCCCACTTTCGAGACTCGAACATAACTCTGATGATGCTAGCAATCATCGGAATCGTCTCCGGGCGACTAGAGTGTGATTCTATATCTATCCAGTATATTAAAACTTCGAATATCCGTTAATTACTCGTATATTCGAAAGCTTTATATACTCGATTGTCCACATTAAAGTATAATATACTCAAATACATATATTTAGATAGAATTTTCAAAACTAAATTTGTTTTCATTTTTTGATTTTAAAGAAAATAATACTCTTCACACTCGTTCTAGGATACTACTGATCCCATCACTAACGAGTTATTCTTATTGGATATTGCTAATCCAATCTCTGATGAATTCTTTCGTTCGGTTCTAATGTTTCTTGTTCTCGAGCTCTGTAAACCAAAGCTCTGATACCAACTGAGACGACCCAAACTTCCCAATAAAGGAAAGACTGGATTGCCTTGAGAACAATACACATCAGAACACAATCTGGATAACATTTTATTGCTGATTACAACAATTACATCAGAGTACAAGAATATAACTGAGTATGAATATATATTACACAATAGGAATAAAATAATATCAGAGATTTAAATTACATTTAAATAGCAGCGGAAAAATAATACAAATACACAACCGAAAGGAATACACGGATACAGAGCTTTCCGAATATCGCTTCAGCTGTAGACCAGGATCCTGTAAATATATCTGCAAAAAGCTACTCGACTGCCCGTGTGGAAAATAAGGGCACCCGAGTTTGCCACTGAAACAAACTACAGGTCAGTCATGGGACTGGTATGAGAAATCTTAACTAAACTTATCTAATAATAAGGCTAATAACAGGACCACGCCGCTAACGCGGAACGGGTTTACTCCATTGGATTTCCAGTGCATAAAATAAAGTAAATCATTAAACAACGCAATGCTTTTTAGAAAGATGAAACCATTATAAGACCCAAGTCCCATCACACAATGCAACGCAAACCGGAGGATATGGTTTTACCTTATAATGGTCAAAAGATGCTTGATACGATAAAACGGATTTAGTATTAGTGTGTATATGTTTTAATAAAAACATTTCAAGTATAAATGTATCAATCCTAGACGGCTTGGGTACCATATATCATGTCGCCATACTAGTTCTACAATCAAAACCGCAAGGTCGTATTGGAAATTGGATTTCCATCATAAGTCAAGGCTAGGGGCAAGCTCCTCTCTGATTCGAGACAATCTCGCAAATGCCTCAGGGCCCGGACTCTGGCGAACCCTTGGATGCGGTAGGGCCGGTCCACTCCTATGGGAGTGGATTGATTATACCTAAACACACGCTTCCCGGTCCCTTTGGACCTATAGTATGACCACTAACGGCCTATAAAACCCGAGGCGCCTCCAAATCCATCATCCACATAAGTAAAATGTCATCCAGTTTAAGCACCGACACCACTTCTAGCTAGTAAGAAACGTGTGCACTCCCTACGGTCCATATCCCGTTTTTGACTCATACCGGTGTGTGAGGCTCGCTAAGTCACGCTATACACAAAGCTATGCCGTAATAGGCTATACTTTGATCATCCCACAAGGCCCTGCTTTTCAACAAAAGCCTTGATCAATTGCATCTTGGCGTGCCACATTGACAATTCACGCCATGCGATCAATCACTATTAATATATACCCGAGTGTTTAGTAGAGAATAAATTCTCTACCACCAAACAGATATACATTGATAACAATCAATTTAATTCGCCTGGAACGAAATCCAATGTCAGACACGCATCCATTTACAAGCTTATGCTCTGGGTCTGAGTGAAAGCCAAATCCGAACAATCAACAATAGTCCGGGCGACCACCACTGAAGCCCCTTCAAGGTAGCTACTCCCATCATGGGTCTCAGTAGCAACACATCCATTCGATGTGAAGATCGTCGGTCTTCAACCACCGACTTCATCTTCGACTCTTCATCGTCGTAGTAATTATTCGGAATGGGTTAAACTCGGTCTTCCCGAATAACTCACGTATTTTTATAATTAAAAATCAAGTACTATAAAAACACATCCAACGCCACATTCCAATTCAGAGTATTCTTTTAAATAAAATATTCACCTTATTTTATCAAAGATAAATTCTTCAAATTATTCTTAAATCTTTCTTTTAAAGATTTATTAAAACCCCAGTTTGGTTTTAAATATGAAAAATCATTATTCAATGATTATTCAAATTTAAGAAATTAATCTTATTCTTAACTGGGTTAAAGAACTAATGTCATTTAAAACATAGTTCACGGTAAACCCAAAATCGTCTTCCATAAATTACGGAATCTTCACAGAAATCAAATCAAAATATAATCGTTATAAATTTCTGTATCCAATCAATAATATAAATGGAATAACGGCAAAGCCTCTTAAATTCTATATGTAGTATCGGTTTTCTTTTACAGAAGCTTATCTCGGTTATTATTAATTCGAATTCCATTCAACTCCTATTTAATATATTAAATTGGAAAACTTGGCTTTTGGAAAATTCCCATTTAAATCTTAAATAAAGATTTACAAATTCCAAATCATATTTTCACTGTCAGTTGGGTTAAAGAACAAATGTCGATTAAAAACACAGTTTACAATAAACCCAACTCACATTTCATCTTATTCCAATTACTAAATATAATTGAAAACTTTTAATAATCTTAAACTAAAGATTATTCTTTTCATATGGGGTTTAAGAACAGTGTTATTTAAGACACTATTCACGACAAACCCAAATCCAATTTATTTCATTTTAATTAAATATCAACAAATTGGAAACTTCATTAAATCTTAATTTAATGATTTATTCTAGTTAATAACTAGTTCATTTAAAAAAAATTCCTAAAATATATTTCTTTTCTAAGATATTTTCTAAAATATTCTTTTTCTAGAATATTCTTTATTTGAATGTGACTCACTCAACAACCATATACTGTATGAAATCAACCATCATGATAAATAATTATCAAACATCCTAATAACAACCAGAGTGAATTCTACACTAAAATATTGGGATTCGTGTCTGTCAAATATCATCCCAATACCCATGTGGGGTTTCATCCAACAAACAAATAATAAATTATTTGTGCACTTGGGCGATGTGTAAAAATTATCGACCCAATCACATAAACAAGTCGGTTGACTCGTAAATGGAAGTGTAATATTCAATTTGAATATTATTTAATACATCAAGCTTTTCAACATTACATGCACACTTTTCAAGCCATCACTAACATCATATTTTTAACATATGATCTTTTTACTATAACTAATTGACAATAAAAATATTAACTTTTATTTCTAATCTTTTGTGCAATCCTTTTTCAATGACCAAAAATGAATATTTTGGTGAAATCCGTTTAAGTGACCAAAAATGAATGTTTTGGTGAAATCCTTTTAAGTGACCAAAAATGAATGTTTTGGTGAAATCCTTTCAAAAGGACAAAATGAATATTTTTAATATCACTTAGAAATAAAATCTTTTATTTCTTTTATTACATGAAAATGTAACTGTAACAACCCGTATTTTTCGATAACGTGTTAAGACGAGAATCAAGGCAGAATTTAATTTTAAATTCTGAATCAAGTAAAACGGGCTATGCCATTGCGTTCGTCTCGGAAAAATACGCGAAATAGAGTCCGAGTTTTCGAAAATCGGAGTCCGTATGACCAAGATATGGCCTCGCGAAGTTTCACGAAAAATTCCCAAATTAAAGTATACTTAATTAAGTGAAATGGATTGCGCAGAGAAATATATATGTATTGATATATATATATATATATATATATATATAAATGAAAATTAAATAAATAAATATGCAAAAATGTTCAAAATAGCGAATTAGGAGAGGGTAATAACCGAACCGGCCGATTTTTGAGGTCGACCCAAGCCCGCTGGGTCGACTAGGGGTTAATCCAGGGTGTTTGGCTGTCAACCCGTGGGCCGATTCGCTCAAATGCAGATTTTGCATTTGGATGGTTCTCATGGTTCATCTTTAATCTAAAGGCCCTAGATGGTTCCTACACTTGACTTCTTCCCCAAGACATGCTTTGATGGCTTGGATTGAATCTAGGTTTAATCCTATGGCCTAAAACACTTGCCTAATCTATAAATAAGACCCTAACCTATCCTAAATCCTCATTATTCATTCATGCAACTAAACTATGGCAAAATTCCTACTCTCATGGCCTCCACTCAACTATCCTAGCCTCCACTTCATTTCTATGAGAGGTTTCATGATCATGAGAGTATTAGAGAGTCCCTATGTTAGTATGAGAGCTTCTCAAGTTGATTTCAAAGCTAAAGTTTTGATCTTTGTTCATAAAGATGGGGTTTTTATTGATTTGGAGTATTCATCTTTGGGTTTTTGGGTGATGGCATGCATAGGCTTCATCACAAGCTTTAGTTTAATCGATTTAGGCCTTCATAGCTATGTAAGCCCTTTTCCTACTCTTAGATATTAACTATGAAGTTAAATGTTCATGTTGCAAGTTTGGGTTTGATCATTGAGAATGATACATGCTATCATGTCATGCAAGTTTATGAAGTCATTATCTTGATCTTATGAGCTAAAAGCTACAACCTTTATGTTGAAATGTTGCATTATGCAACATGAGAACCTTCATAATCTTTATGTCAACTTGCATATGAAGTCATAACCCTTATATGATGATATATGCGAGTTTCTAGTCATCATTCCATGTCTTTTGTCACCATGATTCGTTTATGTGCCAAGTTTGGGTTTATGCATGTTTTTGTGAGGCTTAAGAATGTAACATGCAAGCTAATGAACACATTTGTGCCTCATTTGCCACCATGATTAACTTGTGGCTTAATATCCATTTTTGACATACCTTTGCCAAGTCTCTTCTTTTAATCCATTACGTTGTTGTGAACGTATATGCGAGTTTAAAAAGCGTTGGGGTCACATTATGGGAAAACATAATGACATGAATATGACTTGGGTAAATGGGTATAAACATGACAACATGTAACGTTAAATATGACATGTGTTTATACTTGAAAACATGACTTGAAATATAACATGGAAGTTGACATGTAAGTATGCATAAAAACATAAGCTTGGAAATTTACCTATTAAGTTAGGTCTACCCATTGGGAATTTACCTATTAAGTTAGGTCTACCCAATTGCTTGAAAACTTGACTATGAACATGACACTAGACTAAACATGAAAGTGGCCAACTCGAGGTTGGGTTGAGTTTGCAACGTAAAACTACCCGGAACCGACCGGCCTAACTAGTAGTTGCAAACAATAGGACCCAATGTGAGAAGTTGGTCATGTTGTGCTTGAACCTGAGGTTAGACCAAGTTGTGGTGTAAAGCTACCCGGAACCGACCGGCTTAACTAGTAACCACAACAAAGTCTAATGTGAGAGGTTGGGGTGCATTAAGTAATTAATGCCACATGATAGGGTTAAGTTAATTTGATTAATGACTCTTAACCAAATATGACATGGGTAAATGGGTTAAGTAAATTGGTTAGGCTAATGATACTTAACAAAACATGACAAGGTTGGGTAGGATAAGTAATTTGATTTGCCTAATGACGCTTAACCATTTTTATACGACTAGTGGACGGGGATTAAGTTAACCAACACTTAATCAATCCAACATGATAATTTGGCAAGGTTAAGTAAGTTTTCTTAATGACACTTAACCATACAAGATGATTAGGGGATGATGTTAAGTAATCCACACGTAACTAATCTAAACACGGTAATTCGATGGGGTTAAGTTAAACACTTAACCAATTTAAACTCGGTAATTCAATGAGGTTAAGTAACCAATACTTAACCAACTTAACGTGATAATTTAATGGGGTTAAGCAACTTATACTTAACCAATTATACATGATGATTTGATGGGGTTAAGTAACTTACACTTAACCAATCTAATACGCGGACCTGATAAGGTTAAGTCACAAGACCTTTTTAGAATATACTTAACCATTGTAGTACGATTAGAGGATGGGGTTAAGCCAACCTATACTTAACCAATCCGACTCGATAATTTGATGGGATTAAGATAATCTATGCTTAATCGATCTAGCAAGATAATCCGATAGGATTAAGGTAAGCTAGTACTTGACCAATTTGACTTGATAGGGTTAAGTCATGAGCCTCTGGGTACACTTAACCAACTTGTGGGACTAAGTCTTGAACTTTAATACTTAGCCAATCTTTGACGTGATTCGTGGGCGGGTTAAGTCATGGACTTGAATGATAACACTTAACCCAATAGACAAACCCTAGCTAGAAGAACTAGGTAGAAAACCGTGGTTAATCAAGGATAACGGGAAAGGAAGCTAAGTGGTAAACCTTAGTTAAGGGTAACTAAGTAATAATTCTTAGCTAAGGACATAGGACTAATTCTCAAAACGATGAGTAACCTGATACGGTAGGTCATCGCTTGGTATATGAGGGGGAGCAAGTTATCTGACTTGGATAAAAGCTCCAGCGCACTGGGTGCCGAAGTGGAAGCTTCGGGGGACGTGAGGATATTCTTGGGATCCCTCTGTGGGCTGCCAGGTACTTATACTAGGCCCATGAGAGGTTAAGGTCTGCGTTAGAAGGACCAAGAGTATGCCTTGGTTGCTATGCGAGCAACCTAAAGACTGGGATGGATTAGCGTGGAGTCGACGATTCTTGTTTTTGCCCTGGATAGCGCATCGCCGACTACCTACCATCTTTAGTCAATCGTGTACGTGCGGAAAGGCAGGGAACCCCCAACAGACCATGTGCTTGCTATCGAGTCATGGGTGAGGTTGGCCCGTAGGAAAGTGGGCTATAGTGGGGCCGTGGAGTGGTTCTTACACATGATTTTTCTTGGATTGCCTTTCAGTAGTTGAGGGAGGGGTCACGTGGGACCATAGCCACGGGTACAAAAACAGACCTTGATATCTGCATCGGCAGACGATTTAAAGCTCCCGACCGAGTTCCGTATTTCTTGATTTGCCCTGGCACGGAACTCGGATGGCACATTGGGGAACATGTGCATCTAGACATGGAAAACGATTCACGATACATACGTGGGATCAAGGGCGCGGTTGACGGGTGGCGTAATCCCTAGTGGTCCTAGGTGGCCAAAACCCAAACCGAGACACGGAAACGTTCATTAGGTAGCATAATCCCTAGCGGTCCTAGGTGGCATAAATCCTAAGTGGACGCGCGATAGTTCATGGTAAGGAAACACAACTAGATCAAGGGTTGCAGTCCAAAACAACTTCAAGGATAAACCGTTTACATGGGAAAGCCCGTACAGCCTACGGCAAAGGACTGAACTTATACATGGAAAGAAACATATGAGTTGAGTAACCTATATATGCGGCATATTAGGTTGACATGGACCATTACACGACTTTGGAGTGAGGGTCATTCACGGATAACACGTAATACAGTTGGGGTACTAGTACGGTAGGTGCAGAGCGGATATACAGGATAGATGCCATGGGACGTTATACGCGATAGATATCTTGGGATATTATACTTGATAGAAACCTGACAATGTGATACCTTGTTTTATCTTGACATCGTAGTTTATCACGACACCCTAGTTTATCTGAGTTCAGTAGTTCATCCTGTTATTTTGATTTAGCTTATCTATCTTGTTATCATGCTTATGTTCATCTCAGTTTCTCATGTCAGTTAACTTTACTAGTTTTTATACTAATAGTAGATAGGGCTTACTCAGTCTTTTTGACTGACCCGTTTTGTTTCGCCTCTTTTCTTCCGTTCCCCCCCCAGGTTACAGGGAGGAAATACTGTTGTTTAGTTCGGACTTCTTCTGCTTGAAGGTCATCATGGATGGCTTGGATTTTTCTTGGCTATGGCTACTTTACTGCTTTTTCTTGGGGAATAATTTATGAAAAAGTCTTTATGCTTCTTTATTATTGCAAGACAGGTTTTGATGTACTCTGATGTAAAAGGCTTTAGACCTTATTTATTCATGTTATGAAAGTTTGATTTTACTTCCGCTATTTTATATATGTTCTGTCTTGTAATATTTCTGTGCATGTTTACCAATAATACTCCTCCAAACCTAGTGCATTCCCTTTGTGAGTGACCCTAGCGGAGGTGGGGTGTTACATTTGGTATCAGAGCAGAAGGTTACCAGACTGGGCAAAAGCTTTTAAAACCTTCTGAAAACTATTTGGAAAACCGTTTATAAAGAAGCATTTTTCAAGAAAAGTTTGTTTTAAAAAGGCTATTCCCCAAAAGCCATTAGCACCATTCTTTGATTCCTTGATTGAATCTCATTTCCTTTCTTTCCTCCATCCGTGGTCACAGTAGTTCTCACTGTGACTAATCTTTGTCTAGCCACGTAGGTGTTTCCTGTACGATGGAGGTGGTTCTCGAGAGACCCATTGCCGTGTTACAAGAAAGGATAATAAAGAGCAAGGGTAAAGGATACGAGTTTAAGGATGAGCAACTTGTTGGTATGGCTCAACCCAGAATGAGAGGGAAAGATGAACAATGAAACCCATGACGAGGGAGTACCTTTGGCATGGTGAAACGGGGCGGATAGTTAAGTATCATGGGACAAGGACAAGATCATCGGGAGGGCAGTAGTATGCTCCCATTTCTAGGGTACCTCGGAAGGAGGGTAACGATCTTGTTAAAGGTTTAGCTTTTCTTCTCTATCATCCCGTTAGGATTTTGGTTTGATCATCGTATCATTGAAGTCTGCTTCGATAGTTGAGTCTCTGCACCTTAAGTACTAGTGTAATAGAGAATCCCATTCTTGTCTCAAAGTCCTATTGGAGAATCAGTCCATTTATACATGACTTGTTTGGATTTGAGAATGTCTATGCCAAGTGTTGAGTTTGGAAATAATGCTTATGTTTATAAGCTATGGATGGATTCTAGGGATGAAGTGGTTATCCAGTAAGGGGTGCCACTCTCGGTTTTGATAGGAGGGTAGTTAGACCTTTTGACTAGCCTTGGTAATACCCTCGAAGTCTCGTGGAACCTTTTGGGTTCGGTCATGACTAGTTACTTAGAATCCCTTGATGCCTTTATTGGAAATTTGAAGCCCGATCGAGTGGTGTTCGCCAATAAGACGGATGGTTTACTTCATTTATGCATGGGTTATAGAGATCACCCTAGTAAGTGCGCATGATAACCTGATTGACATCTGTTTACTTTCAAGAGAAAGTTCTTCTACATGGAATGCCTTATAGTATATAAACGAGATCCAAGATTCACTAGTGAATTTTGGAAAGCTTGCATGAGATCATGAGTACGCAGTCATGTTTGCGCTAAGTGTGCGAGTGGAACGAGAGGTGACGAAGAAATGAGTTCCAGCTCATGTTATGGAAGCAGGAAATAAGAAGCTACGAAATCGCGAAGTTAAAGGGCGGTCAAGGCATAATGGAAGTAAGCCCGAGGAAATACGACTTTGATGGTCAAAGACTAGATACGCGCATGATATCTCTTTTTGGGAGTATATCCTTGATCCCTGTTTCTGTAGAGCTTACTTGTAGGTTATCTTTTGTGGACATCCTCTCGGTCCTACTTTCTGTTACAAACCCCGTAAGGAGTTTGTCTTGTTTATCTTCTCGGCCCTGTTTCAGGGAATTCTAGGTAGAACCCTATGGATGTAAACATGTATTTGAAACATGTTATGATTGATATGGTTGCAAGTGGTTGCAAGTGGTTGCTTGTGGATGCGCGAATACACATTAGATACTAGCTCGACTCGGTCACATTTCATATTGCATATGCACGAGTATTTATACTTGTTTATGGATGAAATCGAATGTATTATCATGCGGTTGTTGCATATGAATGAATGATTGTGCACGCATATAGTATCTATATGACTAGGACTATTTGCATACATGTTGGATTCATGACACTATACATATTTTGCATTAGAAAGATTATTCAGGCCTGATCATTGGCATTAGCTAAAGAACATGTACACACACGTTTTGCATATATTCATACAGCATTAGAAATCATCTAAGGACAATGGTTGCTTGTGGATGATGTTTTGAGTAGATGGATGATGGATGGTAGGATATGTTCTTCCTAACTTGGAGATTTCGGGGACGAAATCCTAAAAGGTGGGGAGAATGTAACAACCCGTATTTTTCGATAACGTGTTAAGACGAGAATCAAGGCAGAATTTAATTTTAAATTCTGAATCAAGTAAAACGGGCTATGCCATTGCGTTAGTCTCGGAAAAATACGCGAAATAGAGTCCGAGTTTTCGAAAATCGGAGTTCGTATGACCAAGATATGGCCTCGCGAAGTTTCACGAAAAATTCCCAAATTAAAGTATACTTAATTAAGTGAAATGGATTGCGCAGAGAAATATATATATATTGATATATATAATTGAAAATTAAATAAATAAATATACAAAAATGTTCAAAACAGCGAATTAGGAGAGGGGAATAACCGAACCGGCCGATTTTTGAGGTCGACCCAAGCCCGCTGGGTCGACTAGGGGTTAATCCAGGGTGTTTGGCTGTCAACCCGTGGGCCGATTCGCTCAAATGCAGATTTTGCATTTGGATGGTTCTCATGGTTCATCTTTAATCTAAAGGCCCTAGATGGTTCCTACACTTGACTTCTTCCCCAAGACATGCTTTGATGGCTTGGATTGAATCTAAGTTTAATCCTATGGCCTAAAACACTTGCCTAATCTATAAATAAGACCCTAACATATCCTAAATCCTCATTATTCATTCATGCAACTAAACTATGGCAAAATTCCTACTCTCATGGCCTCCACTCAACTATCCTAGCCTCCACTTCATTTCTATGAGAGGTTTCATGATCATGAGAGTATTAGAGAGTCCCTATGTTAGTATGAGAGCTTCTCAAGTTGATTTCAAAGCTAAAGTTTTGATCTTTGTTCATAAAGATGGGGTTTTTATTGATTTGAAGTATTCATCTTTGGGTTTTTGGGTGATGGCATGCATAGACTTCATCACAAGCTTTAGTTTAATCGATTTAGGCCTTCATAGCTATGTAAGCCCTTTTCCTACTCTTATATATTAACTATGAAGTTAAATGTTCATGTTGCAAGTTTGGGTTTGATCATTGAGAATGATACATGCTACCATGTCATGCAAGTTTATGAAGTCATTATCTTGATCTTATGAGCTAAAAGCTACAACCTTTATGTTGAAATGTTGCATTATGCAACATGAGAACCTTCATAATCTTTATGTCAACTTGCATATGAAGTCATAACCCTTATATGATGATATATGCGAGTTTCTAGTCATCATTCCATGTCTTTTGTCACCATGATTCGTTTATGTGCCAAGTTTGGGTTTATGCATGTTTTTGTGAGGCTTAAGAATGTAACATGCAAGCTAATGAACACATTTGTGCCTCATTTGCCACCATGATTAACTTGTGGCTTAATATCCATTTTTGACATACCTTTGCCAAGTCTCTTCTTTTAATCCATTACGTTGTTGTGAACGTATATGCGAGTTTAAAAAGCGTTGGGGTCACATTATGGGAAAACATAATGACATGAATATGACTTGGGTAAATGGGTATAAACATGACAACATGTAACGTTAAATATGACATGTGTTTATACTTGAAAACATGACTTGAAATATAACATGGAAGTTGACATGTAAGTATGCATAAAAACATAAGCTTGGGAATTTACCTATTAAGTTAGGTCTACCCATTGGGAATTTACCTATTAAGTTAGGTCTACCCAATTGCTTGAAAACTTGACTATGAACATGACACTAGACTAAACATGAAAGTGGCCAACTCGAGGTTGGGTTGAGTTTGCAACGTAAAACTACCCGGAACCGACCGGCCTAACTAGTAGTTGCAAACAATAGGACCCAATGTGAGAAGTTGGTCATGTTGTGCTTGAACCCGAGGTTAGACCAAGTTGTGGTGTAAAGCTACCCGGAACCGACCGGCTTAACTAGTAACCACAACAAAGTCTAATGTGAGAGGTTGGGGTGCATTAAGTAATTAATGCCACATGATAGGGTTAAGTTAATTTGATTAATGACTCTTAACCAAATATGACATGGGTAAATGGGTTAAGTAAATTGGTTAGGCTAATGATACTTAACAAAACATGACAAGGTTGGGTAGGTTAAGTAATTTGATTTGCCTAATGACGCTTAACCATTTTTATACGACTAGTGGACGGGGATTAAGTTAACCAACACTTAATCAATCCAACATGATAATTTGGCAAGGTTAAGTAAGTTTTCTTAATGACACTTAACCATACAAGATGATTAGGGGATGAGGTTAAGTAATCCACACTTAACTAATCTAAACACGGTAATTCGATGGGGTTAAGTTAAACACTTAACCAATTTAAACTCGGTAATTCAATGAGGTTAAGTAACCAATACTTAACCAACTTAACGTGATAATTTAATGGGGTTAAGCAACTTATACTTAACCAATTATACATGATGATTTGATGGGGTTAAGTAACTTACACTTAACCAATCTAATACGCGGACCTGATAAGGTTAAGTCACAAGACCTTTTTAGAATATACTTAACCATTGTAGTACGATTAGAGGATGGGGTTAAGCCAACCTATACTTAACCAATCCGACTCGATAATTTGATGGGATTAAGATAATCTATGCTTAATCGATCTAGCAAGATAATCCGATAGGATTAAGGTAAGCTAGTACTTGACCAATTTGACTTGATAGGGTTAAGTCATGAGCCTCTGGGTACACTTAACCAACTTGTGGGACTAAGTCTTGAACTTTAATACTTAGCCAATCTTTGACGTGATTCGTGGGCGGGTTAAGTCATGGACTTGAATGATAACACTTAACCCAATAGACAAACCCTAGCTAGAAGAACTAGGTAGAAAACCGTGGTTAATCAAGGATAACGGGAAAGGAAGCTAAGTGGTAAACCTTAGTTAAGGGTAACTAAGTAATAATTCTTAGCTAAGGACATAGGACTAATTCTCAAAACGATGAGTAACCTGATACGGTAGGTCATCGCTTAGTATACGAGGGGGAGCAAGTTATCTGACTTGGATAAAAGCTCCAGCGCACTGGGTGCCGAAGTGGAAGCTTCGGGGGACGTGAGGATATTCTTGGGATCCCTCTGTGGGCTGCCAGGTACTTATACTAGGCCCATGAGAGGTTAAGGTCTGCGTTAGAAGGACCAAGAGTATGCCTTGGTTGCTATGCGAGCAACCTAAAGACTGGGATGGATTAGCGTGGAGTCGACGATTCTTGTTTTTGCCCTGGATAGCGCATCGCCGACTACCTACCATCTTTAGTCAATCGTGTACGTGCGGAAAGGCAGGGAACCCCCAACAGACCATGTGCTTGCTATCGAGTCATGGGTGAGGTTGGCCCGTAGGAAAGTGGGCTATAGTGGGGCCATGGAGTGGTTCTTACACATGATTTTTCTTGGATTGCCTTTCAGTAGTTGAGGGAGGGGTCACGTGGGACCATAGCCACGGGTACAAAAACAGACCTTGATATCTGCATCGGCAGACGATTTAAAGCTCCCGACCGAGTTCCGTATTTCTTGATTTGCCCTGGCACGGAACTCGGATGGCACATTGGGGAACATGTGCATCTAGACATGGAAAACGATTCACGATACATACGTGGGATCAAGGGCGCGGTTGACGGGTGGCGTAATCCCTAGTGGTCCTAGGTGGCCAAAACCCAAACCGAGACACGGAAACGTTCATTAGGTAGCATAATCCCTAGCGGTCCTAGGTGGCATAAATCCTAAGTGGACGCGCGATAGTTCATGGTAAGGAAACACAACTAGATCAAGGGTTGCAGTCCAAAACAACTTCAAGGATAAACCGTTTACATGGGAAAGCCCGTACAGCCTACGGCAAAGGACTGAACTTATACATGGAAAGAAACATATGAGTTGAGTAACCTATATATGCGGCATATTAGGTTGACATGGACCATTACACGACTTTGGAGTGAGGGTCATTCACGGATAACACGTAATACAGTTGGGGTTCTAGTACGGTAGGTGCAGAGCGGATATACATGATAGATGCCATGGGACGTTATACGCGATAGATATCTTGGGATATTATACTTGATAGAAACCTGACAACGTGATACCTTGTTTTATCTTGACATCGTAGTTTATCACGACACCCTAGTTTATCTGAGTTCAGTAGTTCATCCTGTTATTTTGATTTAGCTTATCTATCTTGTTATCAAGCTTATGTTCATCTCAGTTTCTCATGTCAGTTAACTTTACTAGTTTTTATACTAATAGTAGAAAGGGCTTACTCAGTCTTTTTGACTGACCCGTTTTGTTTCGCCTCTTTTCTTCCGTTCCCCCCCCCCCCAGGTTACAGGGAGGAAATACTGTTGTTTAGTTCGGACTTCTTCTGCTTGAAGGTCATCATGGATGGCTTGGATTTTTCTTGGCTATGGCTGCTTTACTGCTTTTTCTTGGGGAATAATTTATGAAAAAGTCTTTATGCTTCTTTATTATTGCAAGACAGGTTTTGATGTACTCTGATGTAAAAGGCTTTAGACCTTATTTATTCATGTTATGAAAGTTTGATTTTACTTCCGCTATTTTATATATGTTCTGTCTTGTAATATTTCTGTGCATGTTTACCAATAATACTCCTCCAAACCTAGTGCATTCCCTTTGTGAGTGACCCTAGCGGAGGTGGGGTGTTACAGTAACCTTTTCTTTTCATTCTTTGATTACATCAAAAATGTAATCTTTTTATTTCATTCTTTGATTACACACAAAGATTGTAATCCTTTATTCTTTTCTTTGAATACATATAAAAATGTACTTTCCTATTCCTTTCTTTGAATTCATATAAAAATGTGCTTTTTACTCTTTCCTTTGAATTCATATATAAATGTGCTTTTTACTCTTTCCTTTGAATTCATATAAAAATGTGCTTTTTACTCTTTTCTTTGAATACACAAAAAAATGTGCTTTTTTCTCTTTTCTTTGAATACACATAAAAATGTGCTTTTTTACTCTTTTCTTTGAATTCATATAAAAATGTTCATTTCTTTTAATCCTTTTTAAACATATAAAAATGTTCATTTTCTTTTAATCCTTTTTAAACATATAAAAATGTTCATTTTCAATTCATTTCCTTTAAAGTATAAAAATATACATTTTCAATTTATTTCCTTTAATGTATAAAAATATACAATTTCAATTTATTCTCTTTAATGTATAAAAATATACATTTTTACTTCTTCTTTATAATGTATAAAAATATACATTTTATTTCAAAGTGACAAATAAGTTGATTTCTTTGCTAATTTTCTTTTGGACAAAAAGAGTTATCTTCTTTGCTAATTTTCTTTTTGACAAAAAGAGTCATTTTTATTCACTAATCAAGTTTTGACAAAATATGTTGATTCTTTTCACCAATCCAATTTTGACAAATATGTATTTTGTTCGCTAATCTTTCTTTTGAATGTAATCTTTTTATTTTATCCATTTGACAATAAAAGTTATTCGTCCTTTATAATCTCATCCAACATTTTATAAACCAAATGTCCCTTTTTATCCTATCAACATTTTATAAACAAAATGTTGTTTTAATCCTATTAACATTTTATAAACAAAATGTTATTTTAATCCTATTAACATTTTATAAACAAAATGTTATTTTAATCCTATTAACATTTTATAAACAAAATGTTATTTTATTTCTAATGTACATTTTATATAACAATTCTAATTTAACATAAAAGTGATATTTTTATTCAAGTATACATTTTCTAATAAAAAAGGAATGTTTTTACTTCATTCTTTTAAAATAACAAAAATGAAGATCTTTGTCTACACCTTGAATCTAATTTGTTGATTTACATAAATGTTAATTACCCCCATCTAATAAACAAATTATAATATTATTTGAATCTAATTTACATAATTGTTAATTGCCACAATTCTAATAAACCAATGATAATTTCGAATCTAATCTTATAATTCACACAAACGTTACTTACCACAATCTACAGAGCACATCCATCAAAATCAAATTACATATGGTACAGATAGAACTTAGCAGCGTATAATTAAGCCACACAAATTCTAGAACAGATTACATATCATGATTAACAATTTTAATTATATATATAAATAAAGAAACAGAATTTATCACCTCGATATTTATTCCTTCTGAATTTTTGAAGTGTTCGGTTTCAGATCTGGTCTGGTTTATGTTGTAGATATCGTCCACACGAGTCCAACGCAATTTGAATTGTCAAATTTCGTTTCGGTATGAGAGAGTTATGTCGATTTAAACATTTTAATTACATTAATGAATTAATTATATAATTAAATTAAGTATTCCTCTTAACCTCTTAAGTCAAAATTACGGCCCCCTTTATCTGTCTTCCTTGTTATTCCTTACTGTGTTTGAAACCCACTACCGTCATTTAGGGTTACCCCTGCGCCGCCGCCATGGTGATCAACCACCATCCATCGCCATCACGTGAACCTCCATCGTCCAACGCCCCTCCAGCCGAAACCCTATCGAACTCGCACCCCCTGATTGCTCGCAATTTGACCACGACCGCCGTGCATTTGTAGCCAACATCCGGTCACCACGGTGATCTATCTTTGATCATCACCGTATGGAGTGGAAGCTCGTTGAAATCTCTTCAGTTTTATATTGAAGTTGTGTTTTAATTCATGAAGATCGGTGAGAATTTAAGGGATTAAAACCGCACATCTCTGACCATTGAAATCTGAAAGTGGCGGCTTGGTTGGAATGGGATTAGGGTTTACTATTTGACCGTATTTCCTCGTGTATATATAGTGTATTATTCCATTTTATTTAATTCTTTTATTTCGAAAATTCATGTATATTGATACGAACTCTGAATCGAACCCAACGAGTGTCGCCCCTAGCTAATAACCCCCGTCCCGGACACAATGGAATATGTTTTGTAACCCAGTTCGGCTGTTACGATATGTTTTTCTTTAAATTAAATTATAAATCATTTAATTATTAAATTCAAACGTATATTTTAAATTACCGGGGCCACATACGACCTCTAAAAATTACAGAAAAATTATTTCTAGTTATGTTTTGACGATACGGTTCTAACAAGACTAATTTCATCGAATTCTGAGACTATTTGAAAAATAGCCATTTTCAAGTCGATTAAATTTGACTGAAACAGTCAAAACACGTTTTCCTTTGCCACGCTCACATATTAGTTCGAAAAATTATGAAAATTGAAATCTAGCAATAATTCGACATTCCGGTTCCAACAAAAGTGGTTTCATCGAAAACAGAGGTCGTTTGTAAAATGACTATTTTTAAGGGCCATATTATATTAAAAAATATATATAAATTCTACAACGACTTTTCTAAATTTTGAACTGGCCATAACTTTTGATTTCTAAAGTGAAATTTCAGTTTTTCAGATTCGTTAGAAAGATATGATTAAACAGATTTAAATATTTCTTGTTTCGTTCAATTCTGATTTAAAATGAATCATGTACATTCAGTCAAAGTTCAAATTCAAATTTTCAAACTGCAGCGCTGTTTCTAACTCCTTTTATAATTAAATTAAATTTATTCGTTTTAAATTAATTTTTTAGTCGTTATTATTTTAAATATTAAAATCCACTAAAATTTCTAAAATAAAAAATTTTAAATTGGCCCCAAAATTCCGGGTTGTTACACCACGACCCGACCCAGAGCACTTGGAAGAGACCAATCCGAACCGACAGAGAAGAAGAGAGGGATTCGAACCGATCCAGTGATGACCAAAAACCCAAGATGCAAAGGTGGTCCAAATGGAAGTTAGAGCTCAGGATCCAGTTGGGAACCAATGAGTTCACTTTATGATTGGGCTTTGCTGTGGGACGTGTGCTAAGGAGTTGTCGACATTCATAACTTCGATTCACCATTGAAAAGGAATGATGGGCTACGTATCAGTGCAGTAGAGTCACCATGACTCGAGGGGCAAAGTGATCGTAGTAAGACTATGAGCCAGTGCAGTGGAGCCATTGTGACTCCATGGGGCAGAGTAGACATAGTAAAGGATTATTAAGGCTATGAGCCAGTGCAGTGGGGTGTGTACGACTCCATGGGGCAAAGTGGACATAGCGAAGGATTAGTGGCTATGGATCAGTGCAGTGAAGTCGTTGTGACTTCATGGGGTAGAGTGATCATAGCAAAGTATTGGGTGATCGAAGTGATGGATATCGTATACTTTACGCACTGAATGAGGATGTGAGGATGGTTGCTATGCTTGATTGGTTGCCATCACTATGACATGCACACCCCCACCCCCGTATTTTTTGCACCGTATGTAGTGGCACCTTGGAGTATTATACAGTATGTAGTGCCAACTCTTTGGTTGCAGGTCCAGGTTCAGGTATGGTTTAGTATACCTGTTATTGTTCTGTTTAGCTGCTTATCTCTCATACCAGACTGTTTGTCTGACCCATAGTTTTATGTCTCTTCTTATTACTCTGGGTGCTCTCACGAGCAGACTAGAGACAGGTTAGCTGGTGATGCGCGAGTAGCTGATTCGGAGGCAAGCAGGAGGCTTCCACGTATGATATATATAGATATTCTCCCTATGTCGTTGCTAGTCACTACTTTGGGCATTAGTAGTGTACCTTTCTTGTTTAGCTTTTTGAGACAGTTTTTAAAAGTTGTAATAATGTTGGCTTTGGATCATAAGCTGTACTTTGGATTTTCCGCTGCTATGGTAGTTTGTTTCAGCTTATACACTGTCTCACCTGTTTTATGTCAAGTATGTTGTTATTATATTTTGTTCCATGCGCTGTGAGACATTCTACAGGTTCTTTATTTGTTTCATTCTCTTCTCTCTTTTCTTCTGATGACCGTCCCATGCTAACTGGACATGTGTACAGCGCACTTTTGGAGTAAATGTCGGTTGGTGCGGGGCGGGCCGTCACATACAATCATACCTAGGGGCAATTTTTGTAAAAAATACTCTGATACGGCTTTACCATCAACCGAGATGCAACTGATTATTCACGATGTTGCGATAAATGTTAGAGGTTTGCTAAGATTTCAAGAGATCTGTGACGATCCCAAAACCCCGTGACACGGTGTTAAGGATAATCATTGGAATATAACACATTAATCATCAATAGCAGATCACAGATAATAGCATAAACAGAAAATAGAATAATTTACACACATATGACCGCGGAATCATATAGATATCATCACATCAGAGAAGCACAGTACAGGATACAACTTAGTGCATAATGATACATAATCAGTCACCGTCGCCAGAGGCGGAATCATACATAAAGAGTACACAAAAGAAACATCAGTCTACATCGCCAATGGCGGAATCATAATATAGATACAATAATGGAGGAGAAAATCCAAGTCAGCACGGTGTAGTCAAGCCTCGCCATGAGCCAAAAGGTGCGTCCGAAACCTGTAACTAGGTTGCTCGTGTGAAAATGAGGGCACCCGAGTTTGCAAGGTGAAACAAACTACGAGTCAGTCATGGGACTGGTATGAGAAATCTACTCAACTTAGTAACAACAATAATAAGGCAAATCAAAGGACCACGCCACTTTCGCGGAACGGGTTTACTCCAATGAGTGCTGGTGCATGAAATAAAATAAACGATTAAATCAACGCAATGCTTTTTATAAAATGAAGCCATTATAAGACTCAGGTCCCATTACACAATGCAACGCAAGCCGGAGGATAGAGTTTTACCTTATAATGGCCAAAAATGCTTCATACGTATAAAACAAAAGTGTTTGATATTATTACTAGTGCATATATGTTTCAAAAGCAAATTCAATCATAAATATCAATCCTAGGCGGCATAGCTACCATCTACTATGTCGCTATACTAGTAATACAATCACATCCGCATATTTCGTATTGGAAATTGGATTCCTTCATGAGTCGAGGCAAGGGGCAAGCTCCTCTCCGATTCGAGACACTCTAGCAAATGTCCCAGGACCCCACTATGATCCTTGGATCTTCAGGGTCGGGCCTCTCTTACTTTTGAGGATTAGTTATTCCTGAACACACGTTTCCCGGTCCTTACAGACCTATATCGAGACGCCTCGCATTCCAACAACCACACAGGTGAAAAGTATATATAATGTCAGGGCTGGTAGGTCACTGACACCACCTTAGCTAGAAAGAAACGTCGTGCTCTCCCTGTAGTCACTCTCACGTTTTTGACTCATACCGAGGTGTGAGGCTCGCGAATTCACGTTATACACAAAGCTACGTCACACAGACCATGCTTTGATCATCAACCACAAGACTTTGCTTTGCAACAGAAGCCTTGATCATATGCCACTTAGGCGTGCCACACAGGCAATCCACTCCATGCGACTGATTTCTGTCAATACATAACCTCTGAGCTCGTACGTCTCAGAGAAGGGCGTTAAGCAAGAGAATAAATTCCCCGCCGCCAAACAGATATATATTTAACAGAGATCAATCAACACAGAACAAAATCCAATGTCAGACACATAGTCCATTTACAAGTCCGTTCTGGGTCTGAACGAAACCGGAGGCACCAATTCCTCGCATATCCGTACAATCAACAGTATGTTTGGACGGCTACTACTTCAATTCCTTCATGGTAGCTACTCCAATCACTAGTATCAGTAGCGCCCATCCATCCAATGTGGAGATCGTCGGTCTTTAGCAGTCTTCGACTCTTCGACTTCTCAACGTCGATCGATTATTTGAAATGAGATAAACTCGGCTTTTTCAAATAATCCACGTATATTTAGATTTTCAAATCAATTAATCACATGGTTGGACTATTCAACATTCACATTTCAGTTTTTTAGGTATAATTTTCATGTCAAATACATTCAACCATCACATATCAAGCAAACACAACAAAATTGGTTTATTTCCACTCTATATCGTCTATAGTATTTTATAACGATATATCGCCATTTTTATTTAGTTTAAAACGGCCATATTTAATTAAACGACGTTTCGGGTCGTGTCGATGCACTGGCGCTGCTTTTCACTAATTTTGTTTTACACATATCTGAAAATCTAACCGTTGGATCTTCACGACTTTTACATCATTAGGAAGGTCATTTCAAAACGAATCCAACGGTTTCAGTTTTGGGAAAAATCCGACGGTCGGATCTTCCACACTAGCCATTTGAAGTTACGATTTCAATTCACGAACTACAGCGTCGTTATTTGATTTAATTTAATTATATATAAATATATAAATATATAAATATAATCGTTTCTGGCGCTGTTTTTCTTCAGTTTTGAATTAAACATTCCAGACAATCCAACCGTCGGATCTTCACAAAGTTGGTGTCGTTGGAAAGATATTTCCAAGGCGAACCCAACGGTTGCGGTTTCGGGAAAATCCAATGGTCGAATTTCCCGCACTAGTCGTTTGAAATCACGGTTTCAAAACATGAACTGCACAGCCACGTTTCGTTTTAATTCTATTTATATTTATATATTTATATAAATATAGTTCATTCAAAAATTTGTATATCGTTTCCACTTCAATTATTTCACTAACGCCTTTAAATTTCAGAAAATTTCGCCATAACCTCCTTTGTACGGGAGGGTCTAGGAAAATTTCCAAATAGCCACACGGGCGTCTCATATCAAAAAGAAAAAGAAAAAGCCAAGCGGCTAGCCAACAGGCTCATAAAATCATCACCCAAACAAAGCAGTAAATGTGTACCTATTTGTCGGGCACAAAATTTCATTTCTCTTCTCTAGCCCCTTTTCTATAACCTGTTCAATAGATATGCATGTACATATATACAATTTCTAACACTTATCATTTTCCATTCAATTTCATATTTGATTTGCTTTGGTTTAAAAACACCATTCATTCTAATGTTGCATGCATAGGCTAAAATCATATCATTAGCTAATTAATGTATATTTCAACTCATGCACGTTTATTTGAACAAGTGGCTATTTTTAACACTTCACATTTCAAAGATGATAATTTTGGCGAACTAAAATATATTTCAACACATGACCATTTTATTTAGTTCCTATGCATGTTAAAAATAATATTTCTTTCACACATATTTATTTCAACGTCCGCATACCTTTAGCATATCACAAATATGATAAAAATGATATTTTTATCATTTAAAATATTTATTCGACAAATAGATGTTTCAACACTTCATAGTTTCAATAAAAATGTAATTTTTATTGTTCGATCTTTTTATTCAACACATGAACTTTTCCACTACACACACTTCTCAACAAATGAGTATTTCCACACATGGATATTTTATTTATGTTGTTCATATTAGAAAGATGGGATTTGTGTTGTTGAAACTTTTTATATAAGGCGAATATTTTTCATACTTCATATATATATAAAAATGTGATTTTTATTGTTTAAACATTTCATTCATTCACAAATGAATTTAATTTTCACACAACACTTTTCAACACACAAACATTTCCACACATGGATATAGTTTCAACATATGGCTATAATTTCTACGCATGAAAATAATTTCAACATATGAAAATAATTCCAACACACAAAGATTATTCAAAATTTCGGCAGCATAACGGCAGGGTAGTTAAAACCGGCACCGTCCCTAGTACGCTCCTCGCTCTACCTTAAAACCTCGCGGTTTTTGACAATGGGGATTCATGCATCTAATTCGCATGCAGGCGGCATGTTTATTTTTATTTCCACAAATATTTCCAATTCATTTCAATCACCAATGGGTAATTTTCAACCACAACCAAACAATATCAACCACAAACAATTATTCAACCATTCGTATTTTTCATCCAATATTTCACACCAATTCACAACAATAAATATCGTCCATGGTTTGTGGACGAGGGGAGTATATATATATATATATATATAAATATATATTTCACTTGCATTTCGACACATATATCAATTATTCTATGCATGTAAAATTCATACTTCGCTTATATAGCTTACACTACGCATGTACATGAGGTATACGACACGTATGTAATTTATATTTCGCTAATATAAATTATACACGACATTTTCCATTCAATTTCACGTTAATTTAGATTTCTCACCTTGGTTTTCGGAGCGCTAAAAATCGATACGATGTCAGAAAAATCCGTGGCTTCTTCTATTGCGTAGAGAGCTTCCTTGCGGTCCCGATGTTTCCTGTTTCATCGAATTTCATCAACACACCAAAAAGATATGATTTTTCAAAGTGTAAAGATCAAAGAAAAACTCACTTTCACGAAGCTTCAAACCTAGGTTTACATTTTTCGCGAGAATCGAGGCACGAGGGGATGATCGGCGAGTTGGACGTGGAAGAGGGAAGAGAGGGCTTCCTGTCAGTGGTGGTTTGGTGGCGTTCGGTGGTACAGATCGGCGGCGGCGGCGGTGGAAAGGTCGGGACTTTGGGGCTTCGATACGGGCGGCACAGGCGACGAGGGGCGGCGATGGTTAGTCGGATTTGAAGAGGGGACGGAGGCGCGTCGAGGGGTGGCGGTGGTGAAGGCTGTAGGTGGTGATAGCGGCGGCGATCGGGGCTGGAAGGTTGGGAGCTCGGGTCGCCGTTCGTTCGAGGGGGTTTTCTTTTTTTAAAAAAAAAAATTATGAATGGAAAATTCTGATTGGCCGAGGACTATATTAATTTTTTTTTAGTGTTTTCTCAAACGAACTCCTTTTTAAACCCAACGACTATCGCCCCTAGCTAAATACCCCCATTCCGGACACAATGGGATATGTTTCGCTGGCCAATTCGACTGTTACAGTCAGTTATTTTTCAAATAAAGTATAAAACATTTAATTTTTAACTTTCAACGTACATTTCAATTTGCCAGGGCCACAAACTGATTCGAAAAATTCCAGAAAAATAAATCTAGCTATGTTTTGACGCTACGGTCCCAACAAAACTAGTTTCGTCGAATTCTGAGGTCGTTTGAAAAATGGCCATTTTCTGGTCGATCCAATTTAACAGAAATTGACCAATCACATTTTCCTTTTGCCACGCTCACATACTAGCTTCAAAAATTATGAAATTTGAAACCTAGCAATAGTTTGACATCCCGGACCCAACAAAAGTGGTTTCGTCGAATTCCGAGGTCGTATGCAAAATATCAGTTTTCCAGGGTTATATATTCTATATACCGACCCTTCTGAAAATTCATTCGGCCATAACTTTTGATTCCCGTTATGAAACTTCGATTTTTCAGATTCGTTAGAAAGGTATTGACTAATAGATTTAGATATTTTTGGTTTCGCTAAAATCCATTGTATTTTCCACCCTGCACAATCAGTCAAAGTTTGAATTCAAATTTTCAAACCGACTCACTATTCCTAATTCCCTAATTTTATTGAAATATTCTATTTCAATTGCTCAAATCCCTTTGAAATCACCATTTTAAAAATTTTAAATTGGCTCGTATTTTCCGGGTTATTACAAGATCCGCCAATTCAGCTCGTACAAATGGTCAATCCTTGGCCCTTCGAAGTGTGAGGGGGTAGACATCATTAGTAGCCTTCCGATATCCGAGGGTGAATCAAAGTATGCAATCGTGGTAGTCGTCTATTTTACGAAGTAAACTAAAGACGAACTAGTGACCACGATCTCGACAAAGTGGGTGATCAACTTCATCGACATTATGCAACCCCGCGTCTGTTAAAGTCACTCATAAAAGAATGCATTAAGTTTCATGAATCGCAATAGGTAAACAGTAACATAAGTTCACAAGACAAATCGAAATAAGCAGCGGAAAATCAATTTTATTATTGAAAATAAAACATAGTTTCAAATCAAGTTACATCATAAAACCAGTTACATAAAAAACCAAGAACCTTAACTAATCCATCTGTCTCATAATGCAAAATAATAGAGTGCAATTATATAAAACCATATCCCTCGTAGTAAGCCATAACATAGTAGAAAGAAAATCAAAGCGGTGCATCTGAGAAAGTCCAGATTCAAGCTAAAAGAGAAAGTCCTAATCAATGAGGAGTGCTACCACTCTGAGGACCTGGGGGGAAGGAAGAGAAGGAAGCGAAATAAAAGGTCAGACATAAAGCCTGGCGAGTTACAGTGATTTTCAAATATGTATAAAATAGAGATATTAAGATAGATAAACAAGACTGGATGAGCAAGTACGGTATCATATAAGGCAACAGGTAAAAATGATAAACAGATCAGCGGGATAAACAGTGATCGAGTAACGCTTCTCAATTATATCCTAAAAACAGGTTTCCTGCACCAATACTAGTATAACAGGATTAGGTGTTAACTTAATTACTTAGCAGGAACAGTAGGATTAGGTGTACCATGATTACATAATAGGATTTGGTGTTACCCTAATTACATAATAGCAGGATTAGGTGTACACTAATTACTACCCATGTGATCGGCTTCCTGATACGTAAATAACCCGTGTCATCCCCGGCAGTAGGGTGTATCACTCCCTAGCCCAACAACTTATATAACACAGACATATTTACTGGTGTTACAACGACTTAGTTTCCCTAATCGGACCCATGCACACTCATGAGTCCACCGGAACGCGCTCTACAACCTTCCTCATTTGAACCTCTTACTATCCAGTTTAGTAAAGCGTGCCCTGTCCCCTACCTAGTGCAAAACCCTCTAACAAAATACCAACAGAGATACTGACTGATATGGGTTCCACACAGTAAGATTAACACACCCCCTAAGCTTGTGCCCCCAAGTAACTAGGATTTAAGAGTCCCCAAAACCCGAGATCACAGCGGAATGAGGGAACACTTTTCTTATTAATAACCAGGTTTAACCTAGCAGGTTTAGGTTCATTAATAAGCGTGGTTGCAATATTACATGTTATTATGTGTGTACAACCCTTTTCCAATACAAACACCCACCCAGATATATATATATATAATTTCTATAGTGATCCAGTTTGCCTAACCTACATCTGGTAAGTACATTATTTTAACATGTCATTTACTTAATGTCTGTTTTAAGTCAAATATAACATTTTTACACATATGCATATTATTTCTTTCAATTACATTTCCCAAATTACAGCATGTATAGGTTTATGCATATTATCCCTTTTTTACATTCCCAAATTACAGCAAGTACAAGTATATGCATATTTTCCTTTTCCCAAATTAAATTAAAAAGGTCCTCAATTTATAATATTATCATATTCTCCTTTTTCATGTCATTTCGTATTATCTCAATTTTAATTAGATGCAATCTTAAATCGGACATAGCCTAGGCTCAGCGTAAATAAAAGGGAAAAATAGAAGGAGAAGAATAGAACCAAATCAAACTGTTTAAAATAGGCATGTAGGCAAGACTGGAAATAAATTAAAACAATAGAACTAGGGAAAAGGAAGATAATTAAATACGCGTAACTAATTAATCAACTGACAACAAAAGAATATATGTTACTGTAACAATGACATAGATGAATAACAGTAAAATAACAGGTATTACTTATAGGTACTGTATGTTCTAGATCCACTTTTATTTACTATCATGATATGTTCCTAGGTATCATATATATATATATATATATATATATATATATGCCGCTGTAGAAAAGGTTGTATGTTGATTGTTGGGTTGGAGGTTGATTACAGATCTTGAGTCTTCCTTGTTAATCTAGATTTCAACAGCGTCTCCCCATTTTATTATTAAATTTAGAATATGTCATGGGGGCAGAGAGAGGTGAAGAATAATTTTGTGTAGGTAAAATGAGAGAGAGCCCCTTTTTATAGGTTAACAAAGCCAATTCTTAACAGTTAGATATTAGGTTTTCAATCTAAGTCGTACTGTAATGCTGAGTCATCGAATGAACTTGGCAAACAAAATAGTCCAAGTGCAGAATTCGGAACCCACCCTGCATCTGGGTGGGTCGGCCCATAAGTCAACCTCACTTGACTTGGGTCGACCTATAGGTCGACTCAGGAACGTTGTGGATTGTTCCAGGTACATTGATTTTTGTGTTGGTTCCGCGTTGTCTTTGGTTTGAATTAATTTGAATTTATGTATATAACCCCTTATTATGTATACAAACTTCTTATGCTCATAACTAATTCATACGTTATCTGATTCACACAAATTTGGGGTCTATCTGAACTAGAATTCCTAGACGAACGCAACAGTAAAGTCGGTCTTAATTAATTCCGAATATTTAAATATATAATATTCACTTTATTGTCTTTATAGTATGGTTATAGCGTATTAAATTTTGGGGTGTTACATTCTCCCATACTTAAGGAATTTCGTCCCCGAAATCTCCAAGTTAAGAAGAATGTTATAATTCTAACAACCATTTACTCATCCATCATCCACTAGAATCCATTGTCCTTAAGAATTTCTAATGCTTGTATGAACATATGCAAATGTATTGTGTTTATATATCCCTACACTAATGCGAAAATCAGAAGGTCGACTGATCCAGTTGACCTTCTTAATGTAATATATGTTTGTGCGATGAGTCTAAGATGTATGCAAATAACCCTAGTATAGCATATAAACACTATATGTGTGCATAATCATTCACCAAAATGCAACATCCATATGATGATTCACCCATTTACATTCATAGAAAATTAAAATGCACACACATCCATATGCAACATGTAAGTATTTGAGCCGATCTAGTGCCTAGTGTGTGTATATGCATCCACGAGAAATCACTAGCAAACACTTGTATCCACTTGCAACCATCAATCATAACATGTCTCAAACACATGTTTCCAACCATTAGATTCTACCTTAGGATAGAAGGTTCGAACAATAGGATAAACATACTTGAATGATAGAAACAAATGCAAAGTAAAAGCTTGGAAAAAAATCAAGAACGTATTCTCAAAAAGAAAAGGATAAGAAGTTTAATCTTGTCTTTGGGTTCCCATGTCGCATCTTCGCGGTCTTCTCCCCGCTGTACCTTCACCAATCTGATTTCTTTGTTGCATAGTTTCTTAACCTTGGGTCCAAGAATATGAGTAGGAACTCTTCTCACTGATGATTCTTTCTCAACTTCCACATCTTCAAGTGTGCTCGGCTCCACTACCTCTGTTGTATCATGTAGACAATTTCTCAAGTGGGAAACGTGAAACACATCGTGTACGCATGCGAGTCTGTTCGGTACTATGATCCTATAGGTCATATGACCTATCCTCTCCACTGTAGGGAGTGGCCTTACAAATCTTGGTGTCAACTTCCGTACTGAGCCAAAGCGAACAACATTCCTCAACGGTGATACTTTAGTGAAGACCATATCTCCTACTTCGAATTCCAAGTCGGTACTCTTTTTATCGGCATATAACTTATGTCTGTCCTGAGCTACTTTCGTTCTTTGGCGGATAAGATCAATCTTCTCAGAAGCCTCTCGAATCATCTCAAGTCCAACTAGAAGTCTGTCTGTAGACTCCCACCAACAGGTCGACGATCCGCATGGTCGTCCATATAATGCTTCGATGGGTGCCATGACTATGCTTGATTGATAACTGTTGTTGTGGGCAAACTCAACCAATGGGAGATGATCCTCCGAAGTCCCTCTGAAATCTAGGATACACAGTCTTAAAAGGTCCTCAATAACTCTATTCACCCTCTCAGTCTGTCCATTGGTCTGAGGGTGGTATGCCGTGCTCAAATGTAGTTGTGCACCTAACGCCTCTTGTAAGATCTTTAAGAACTCACTAGTGAATATGGGGTCACGATCGCTTACTATACTAGATGGTACCCCATGAAATCGGACTATCTCTCGAAGATATACCGATGCTAGCCAAGTTGTCTTCCTCTTTCTCTTGACAGGAATTAAGTGAGTGCTCTTCGTAAGTCTATCCACTATCACCCAAATGCTCGTATTGCCCTTCCTCGATCGGGGAAATCCATCGATGAAATCCATAGAGATGCTCTCCCACTTCCAATGTGGGACATCCAAGGGCTGAAGCAATTGCCCAGGTTTCCTTTGTTCATCCTTTGCTCGCTGGAAAGTCAAACATCAGGCTACAAATTCTGCCACATCCAAAAGAAAACTCTATTCATGTCTCGATACATCTAGTCGCCACCCGGATGGATAGTCATCCAAGAATGATGAGCTTCTTCAAACACTGCCTTTAGCAATTCCCTAGTTCTAGGGACACTTAACCTTCCATCTCATCTTAGCCACCCTTTCTCATCCATAGTATATCTAGCTAGGTGACTAAAAGTCTCTCCTCTACCAAGCCTGTCCAAGATGTCTGCTATCCATGGGTCCTCTAGCTGCATAGATCCAACACGCCCCTTGAGAGTAGGTCGCACCTCCAATGATGCTAACAATATCGATATGAAATCCATAGATGGCTTAAATCGAAGGTTGATATAAACACCAAGCTCCGACTTTCTACGAATAGAGGACTCAAAGTCATCCTTTTCCTACTCAACGCATCCTTGCCCGGGGTATAAGCTATCTCGAAGTCGTAGGACGTTAGGAACTTCATCCACCATTACTGCCTTAGGTTGAGATCTTTCTGCGAGAACAAGTATTTGAGCAACTTATGATCCGTGTATAGCTCAAATCTCTATCCAAGTAGATAATTTGGCCAAGACTTCAATGTGAACACTATTACAACCAACTCTAGATCATGGGTAGGGTAGTTCTTCCCATGAACTCTCAACTGTTTGCTACTATAACATACTACCCTTCCTTCTTGCATTAAAACGACACCAAGTCCTGTGACACATGCATCTGTGTAAACCGTGAACATCTTGCTTCCATCAGGGACAGTCAGAACTGGGGCTGTTGTCGGACCCCTTTTCAATCTCTGAAAGGCATCCTAGCAATCAATGCTCTAGGAAAAAGCCAAGTTCTTTTTCGTCAATCGGGGTAAGTGGGGATGATACCCTTGCAAAATCCTTGATAAACTTTCTATAATAGTCTGCCAACCCTAGGAAACTTCTTACCTCTGTCACATTCTTTGGAGCCCTCTAATCTTGAACTACGACGACTTTAGCAGGATCCACTGTTATCCCGTCCTTGGAAACCACATGCCTTAGGAACCTTATTTCATTTCCCCAGAAGTGACACTTAGAAATTTTTGCCTTTAGTTGATGCTATCTGAGAGTGCATAGAACCTCTCCTAAGTGTAGGGCATGCTCCTCCTCATTATTTGAGAAGATAAGAATATCATCCACAAAGACCACCACAAACTTGTTCAGAAACTCTCTAAGCACCTTACTCATCAAGTCCACAAAATATGCGGGTGCATTGGTTAGCCCAAAAGGCATAAGCAACCACTCAAAGGAACTGTCTAGATTTCTAAATGCAGTCTATTCAATACTATCTCCTGCCACCCTTAGCTGATGAAATCCCATAGACAAATCCATCTACGAGAAAACTGTGCACCTACTAGCTAATCAAACAAGTCATCAATCCTTGGAAGCATGTGTATATTCTTCTTAGTGAGCTTATTCAGCTCGATATAATCCACGCATAGACGTAGTAAGCCGTTTGCCTTAGTTGAAAAGACAACTAGAGATCCCCACTCTGATATGTTTCACCTAATAAATACTTTCTCGAATAGCTCCCTTACTTGCTTGCTGAGCTCCCTCCTATCTCTAGGAGCCATATGGCGCACTAATAGAGCAACTGGCTTCGCATTCTCTACCAAGTAAATCCATAAGTCTATCCCACGCTTCGGAGGTAACACCTTAACCTCATCAAACGTGTCCGGATAATCTGAGACTATGGGTACAGATCGCAAATTGTCAACAGAAGTATCAAGCAAATTTAGGAAACTGAGTATCACCGACCCCCGTGGGTCATAGGAAATTTCGAGAGTTCCACCATAACAAGTAAGAAGTCTAACTACTCTCCTTTCACGGTCAAGAATGGCACCATACATGGCTAGAAAATCCATTCCTAGAATCAAACCATAGCCCATAAAGCCCAACACGTATGCGTCGCATTCAAACTCGACACCCGAGATAGACATTCAGAAACCCCTACATATCATGGATAAATGAAACGTACCTCCTATGGGGTTTGAGACTACTACAAGATCAAAGACTATACTAGTATTAAGGTGCAGACTATTTTATAAAGAACTGGATATAAATGAATGAGAAGCGCCAGAATAAAAGAGGATTCTAACAGGATAATCAAAAAGGGAAATCAAACTTTCAATAGTAACTTTTCTACCTCGATCAGGTCCATCAACCTCAAGAGCATGACTTGTCCAGAAGATCCTTCCCTTTGTTCTTGCTTGCTAGGGTATTGCATAGTAAAGCGTCTCACTTGAACATAATTAAAGTAGGCTTTCTTTGTCTTTCTACAGTCCTTCACAAAATGACCCAAATTAAAGTTCCGCAACTATAACACTTGACGTCTTTATTGATCTGAGCCTTATTAGGCTTCCATCCTTTCCTTTGTGCTCCCTTCCTTGGCCACCATTTATTTTTCTCTCCCTTATCCTGTGTCTCCTCAGCCTTACTATCATTCTTTTTATCCTTACCATCGTCATGCATTAAAGTCGTGTCATCCAGCCTCTCAAATGTCGTCCCCATCGGTATAAGAGATAATGAAAGTACTTGGAGAGGTTGATTCAACCATCTTGCAAACCTAAGAGCCTTCTTATGGGGTGTATTCGCCTAGTACAAACCAAATCTTAATAGCTGATTAAACTTATTAACATGATCCTTAATAGACATGTCCCCTTGTTTCAAAGCCAAGAATCTCTCCATCTATAATCCTTCTTCCTCCTGAGATAAAAACTTCATCTCAAATCTCTGTCTGAAATTATCCCAAGTAGCTACTAGTTGTTCTGACTGTGTCACTCCCACCAGTATGAAGCTTCATCCTTCAATTGCAATGAGGCCAACTGCATCTTCCTTCGATCGTCGAGCTCAAAAAGACCAACCACGTTCTCCATTTCTCTAAGCCAACTTCGCGCCTCAACAAAGCTCTCGATACCATGGAATGGTTTTCCTTTCATAACGCAAAAGTCCTTACAAAGCTTAGAAAAGTTATCTACTTGTGGAAGTGGAGCTACTGCGGCTGCAGCTGGGGGTGGTGAATCACCTTGATCTCTGGCAGGTGTCGTCGCCTCAAGATACCTACGGAACCATGTCGGTAGTGGAATGCCCTTACGAAGATTGGGTGCCTCAGACATGCTGAAAAGAGAAGAAAATAAAGATTCAACTAGAGATCGAGAAAATATTGAATATGGCTTGAGGGGATATGTTTTTCAAAAACATGTTCTTATTTGAAAATACTTTGCTTTTTGAAACATTTTTTTGAAACATTTCCACTGATCTTGTAACCTTCAACTCTGATACCAAATGTAACACCCCACGTCCGTTAATGTCACTCATAAGATAATGCATTAAGTTTCATGAAGCGCAATAGGTAAATAGTAAAAGCATTTCACAACACAGATATAAATAAGTAGCAGAAAAAACAACTTTATTATTGAAAATAAAACATAGTTTCAAATCAAGTTACATCATCAAACCATTTACATCAAAAACCAAGAACCTCAACTAATCCATCTGTCTCATAATGCAAAATAATAGAGTGTAATAATATGAAACCATATCCCTTATAGTAAGCCATAACAGAGTAGAAAGTAAATCAAAGCGGTACATCTGAGAAAGTCCAGATCCAAGCTGAAAGAGAAAGTCCTAATCACTGAGGAGTGCTACCACTCTGAGGACCATAAGGGGGGAAGGAAGAGAAAGAAGCGAAACAAAAAATTTAAACATAAATCCTGGCGGGTTCCAGTGATTTTCAAATATGTATAAAATAGAGATATTAAGACAGATAAACAACACTGAATGAGAAAGTATAATATCGTATAAGGCAACAAGTAAACAAGATAAACAACATAATAGTGGGATAAATAGTGATCGCGTAATGTTTCTCATTTATATCCTAAAAATAGGTTTTCTGCACCAATACTAGTATAATAGGATTATGTGTTAACCTAATTACTTATCAAGAACAACAGGATTTAAACTGCAGGATTAGGTGTCCCCTAGTTACATAATAGGATTAGGTGTTACCCTAATTACATAATGGTAGGATTAGGTGTATCCTAATTACTACCCATGCGACCCCTAATACGTAAATACCCTGTGTCAGCCTTGGCAATAAGGGGTATCACTCCCTATCTAGCAACTCATGTAACACAGACCTATTTACTAGTGTTACAATGGCTTAATTTCCTTAATCGGGCCCATGCACGCTCATGACTCTGCCGCAACGCGCTCGTACCCACCTTCCTCGTTTGAACCTCTTACTATCCAATTCAATAAAGTGTGCCCGGACCATTGCCTAGTGCGAGACACTCTAACAAAACACTAACAGGGATACTAACTGATATGGGTTCCACACAACAAGATTGAGACAAGACAAACCCCCTACACTTGTGCCCCCAAGTAACTAGGATTTAAGAGTCCCCGAAAACCGATATAACAGCAGAACGAAGGACCTCTAAGCTTATTAATAATCAGGTTTAACCTAGCAGGTTTAGGTTCATTAATAAGCATGGTTGTAATGTTACATGTTATTATGCGTGTACAACCCTTTCCCAAAACAAACACCTGCCCAGATGTATATAATTTCTATAGTGATTCAGTTTGCCTAACCTACATCCGGTACTTACATTATTTTAACATGTCCTTTACTTAATGTCTGTTTTAAGTAAAATATAACATGTTTGCATATATGCATATTATTCCTTCCAATTAAATTTCCTAAACTATAACATGTATAGGTTTATGCATATTATCCCTTTTTATTACATTTCCAAATTACAGCAAGTACAAGTATATGCATATTATCCTTTTCCCAAATTACAGTAAAAAAGTCCTCAATTTATAATATTCCCATATTCTCCTTTTTCATGTCATTTCTTATTATCCCAATTTTATCTATACGCAACCTTAAATCGGACATAGCCTAGGCTTTCAATGGCATAGGCTCAACATAAATAAAAGAGAAAATAGAAGAAGAATAGAACCAAATCAAACTGTATAAAATAGGCATATATGCAAGATTGGAAATAAATTAAAATAGTAGAACTACGTACAAGGAAGATATATACGTATAGCTAATTAATCAACTTGACAACAAAAGAACATATGCTACTGTGACAATGGCACAGACGAATAATAGTAAAAGAACAGGTATAACTTATAGGTATTGTATGTTCAAGATCCACTTTTATTTACTATCATGATATGTTTCTAGGTATCAGATCTGAAAATAACATGAAACTCACAGCGGGTCTTGGTAAAGAAGATATTATATCTCTTTTTATATATATAGGTCACTGTAGAAAAGGTTGTATGCCAAGTTATATGTTGATTGCAGGGTTGGAGGTTGATTATAGATCTTGAATCTTCCTTGTTAATCTGGATTTCAGCAGGATCTTTGTAACAACCCGGAAAACCAGAACCAATTTAAAAATTTTATTTTGGAAATTTTATTGAATTTTGGATATTTAAAATGATTTATTTTAAATAATAACAACTAGAAATTCATATAAATCGAAATTAGAATATAAATATTTATTTTAATTATAAAAGGAATTGGAAATGGCGCGGTAGTTTGAAAATTCGATTTCAAACTTCAAATGAATGTACAGGATTCAAAATAAACCGGATTTTTGTTAAACAAGAAATATTTGAATCTGTTTGAAAATATCTTTCCAACGAATCTGAAAAAAATCCAAAAATTTCATAGCGGGAATAAAAAGTTATGTCCAGTTGAAAATTCAGAATAGTTGTATGGGAATATAGCCCTTAAATATAGCGATTTTGCAAACGACCTCCGTTTTCGATGAAACCACTTTGGTTGGATCCAGAATGTCAAATTATTGCTTGATTCCAATTTTCATAATTTTTGGAATCAATATATAAGCGTGGTGAATTTAAACGTGTTTGGTAATTTCAGTTTGAATTTAATCGACTGGAAAATGACCGTTTTTCAAACGGTCTCCAAATTTGACGAAATTAGTTTTATTAGGACTGTATCGTCAAAACATAGCCAGATTCATTTTTCTGGAATTTTTGGAGTCGTATGTGGCCCCGGTAAATTAAAATGTACGTTTAAATTCAATATGTTGATTTATATTCTAATTTAAATGAAAACTGATCGTAACTGCCAAATGGGCTTACGAAACATTTCCCATTGTGTTCGGAATGGGGATTTTTAGCTAGGGGCGATAGTCGTTGATTTGGAGATCGTATGAATAAGAGGGTATTTGTGGAATTTAATAAAATAAAAATATATTTTCTATAAATATCGGCCAATCAGAATTTAGAAAGAAAAATAAAAACTGCACAGGCCCTAATCGTTGAACGACGCAACTCCTTCAATCGTTCCTCCGCCCTTTTCTCTCAATCCGCGCAAAATTAACCTATGGTTCTTTGGATGAAATCAAAGTGCTCTTCACGAGCTTTAAATCCATGCTGGGTTTGGAGAGTATCATTTAGTATTGGGGAAGAAATCGCCGCATAAACACACGCCGGTCAAGGGAGATTTCTGGACGGAGTTTGACTTTGAATTGAACACCGTCTTAGGCATGGGGGGAGCACTCCACAGCGCTCCTCGTGGTATCGGTGGATCGGCTTCAGGTGTCACGGTTTGGGTGGAAGATTGAAACCCTAGTTTGAACCAATGTTGAAAACCACGGCCTGTACATTCTAAAGGGGAAGAAAGGTTGAATTTTTAATTAATTACTTCAAAAATGTTATTAGAAAACAAACACTAATAAATATTTCATACGAGGTCCAAATCCCATGAAACTGGATCGGTTGCGATCATGGAGCCAAGAGCTTCGCAACAAAACCGACCGCATCTAAAACTGAGCGCATTGGAATTTCCAGCAATTTTGAATCCGAACAGAAATTCATAAATAAAAGAACCAAAGTGAGAACTTCTCACTAAAATTATTTCTGTATGGTTATTTATTTTATAACTACATATATGAACTGCTCCCCGTCTTCCACAGACCATGGACGACTTGTTTGTTTGATTGTATTGTGTTGTTGAAATTGATTGTGATGTGAAATGGACTGTATAAAATATTCATATGTTGAATAAAATATTTGAAGAATAAAAATACCTTTTTTATTGTATAAATGGACTATATGAAATATTCATGACTTGAATAAAATATTTTATTGTTAAAAATATAATTTTTAACGTGTATATGAATAAAATAAATATTCATTTACAAATCAGGCAATTTGTGTATGTACACCCATTTGACTGATATTGATTGGGACGATAAATTTTACACATCGTCCAACTGCACAAAAAATATTCAGTGTTTGTTGATTGAAACCCCATACGGGTATTGGGATGATATTTGACGTACACTAATCCCAATTATTTAGTTGTATGTCAATCAATTGGTTGACAGACTATTGTAAGCGTTGATTATTTATAATTAATGCTTATGAAATTGTGTAATGCACTCTGGATGATGGATGATTGTTTATCGTTGTTAATATATACATGTGTTGTATGGAATCCACATAATTAACCTTATATGGTAATTGGTTGGGTCTCATTCCAATTTGGAAAAATAAAGAACATTTTAAAATAATATTCAGAAAAGATAAAATATATTCATGTGTTGAATAAAATAAATAATGAATATTTTAAAATAATATTCAGTAAAAGATCAAAATCTGATTTTGATGTTTGATTTTGGATGGACATGATAACATAGAAATATATGAAGCCGTGTTGTTTTGATATGTGTCATTTTGACGCGAACGATATTTATATTGATATTATTCATTTTTATAATGAATATCGAAAGGAATTAATTTCAAAATCTGATATTTTGAAAATATTATCATTTATATATTAATGATACAAAATATTCAATTTTGATTTAAAAATGAATATGAAATTGAAATCGTTTTTTAAAACGAATTTAAAACGATTTATAAAATACATTTTAAAAGGAAGTCGACGAACTATATAATATATATATATTATATATATTTTATGGCTTGAATAGAACACGTCGCGGCGCGAACGTTCGCGAATTTCGACCATTGACGTTACGGGAGATCCGACCGTCGGATTCTCCTAAAACCAGAACCTTAGGTTCGTATCGAAAAGAACTTTCCAACGAATATAAGAGATTTGAAATCTAAAGGTTTAATTTGGAATTATGTCCAAATCAAATTTGGAAAAAGTTGCTGCAAGTGCAGTTCGATGACCGTTAATGGAAATCGATTGTACGGGCCTTGATAAAATTATTAAAAATATTAATAATTTGTGTAAAATCATAATAAATGATTTGGAAAGAATTGGGATGAAAAATTCTGTATTTGAAAAGATAAAAATATATTTTTATCGAAATGAACTAGTTATGAACTAGAATTATAATCCAATATTTTTAAATAAATAAATTGGATTTGAAATGGTTTTAAAAATAACCGGAAATTTCCCATACATGAATTGGAATGGATTTGAATCAAAATTATCTTCGGAATATTTTGATATTGGATACCATGATTATACAGAAATTGTGGAGGAATTTGGAAGATATATATCGTTATTCCAATACGATATTTGTTGATTTCAGAATCTGATATTGAATATAAGCCGATATATTTTCTATTCAGAGCCTTGTATTTAATATCAAATGGGATTTTGGGTTTGTCGTGAACGGTGTCTTCACTAACACTATCCTTAAACCCAGTTTGGGAAAGATTAAATCTTTTTATTAAGATTTAATGAAGTTTACCAATTAATTAATATTTAATAGAATTGAATCGAATTGAATTTTGGGTTTGTCGTGAATGGTATCTTTGATAATACTGTTCTTAAACCCAATGGAGTTAAGAAAATTAGAAACTAACTGGAGATTAGGTAAATTGAATGGTTTCCTGGGTATTAATCTGATGTTGGTTTCGTTGATAATTTAAATTATCAAATTTGGGAAATGATCGAGAATGGAGTATCACCATTTTTTTCTCCAAGCGATAGTTAAATCTTTAATTAGATTTGAACGAGAAATGGTAATTAATTTTACCGATAACACTGTGGGTGTTAGATATGGAGTATTACCAGTTTTTCTCCATAGGATGAATAGGTTGGGATTAGGAAATTAAACAAATGATTACTTCGGTACGATGCGCTAATCCCGACTAGTTTGGAAAACCTTAATATGGTTTGAAATGATATCCAAAGGAAGATTAAAGAATAAATTTAAAAGAATTTATCTTTGATAAAATTAATGGGAACCTTTCCCTAAGAATGTGAATATTTGAATAAAGAATATTCTGGATTGGAATGAGGCGTATGTTGTGTTTTTATAGCACTTGTTTATTATATACGTGAGTTATTCGGAAAGGTCGGGTTTATACCCATTCTGAATAACTGATTCGACGATATGTCGACGATGAAGACAACGGTTGAAGGCCGGAAGTCTTCACATCATTTGGATGATTACTGACGTATTGATTGGGCAGTACACCCAAGACAAGGTAATAAGTGGTGATCGTCCAGACATACTTGGAGATCGACGGATATGCGATGGCATCTCTTCTGTATTGGACATATGGGATGAGGAATAAGGTGCCTCCGGTTTCATTCAGACCCAAAACGAACTTGTAAATGGATGTGTGTCTGACATTGGATTTTATTCCGTGTGATTGATTTCTATTAAATACTTATCTGTTTGGAGGCAGAGAATTTATTCTCTTGCTTAACGCCCTTCTCTGAGACTTACGAGCTCAGAGGTTATATATTGATGGATATCAGTCGCATGGCTTGAATTGCCTGTGTGGCATGCTGAGTTGCATGGATCAAGGCTTTTGTTGAAAAACAAAGTCTTGTGGTTGATGATCAAAGCATAGCTTTAATATAGGGCCGCTTTGTGTATAGCGTTACTTCACGAGCTTCACTTCCCGATATGAACTAGAAACGGGAGAGGATCCAGGGAGAACATGCGTTTCTTTCTAGTTATGGGTGGTGTCAGGGTTTTACATGCCCTGACATTTATATATTTTTACCTATGTGGTTGTTGGAATGCAAGGCGCCTTGAATATATCGGCACTGCGGGGCCGATGGATGACATGGCCGACATACTGACCAGATTTACGCCCCATAGAGCGGGGAGACATATTTTTCAGGCATTTTAATCCACTCCATTTGGACCAGCCCAGTGGCTCCTAAGGGCTCACCTGTGTCTGGGTCCTGAGGCTCGGGCTAGAGAGTCTCGAAGCGATAAGGACGATCCCTTGCCTTGGTACATGATGGAAATCCAACTTCCAGTATGTGACATTTCAATTTTAGTTGTAATCCTATTTATGGCGACATAGTAGGATGGGGCGCTTATGCCGTTTATGATTGATACATTTATATTTGAAGTTGATTTCTTCACTTATAGTAATAATAAAAGATTTAATTTCGCGTATCAAGCATTATTTGGCTATTATAAGGTAAAACCCTATCCTCCGGCTCGCTTTGCATTGTGTGATGGGACATGGGTCTTATAATAGCTTCATTGTTCTTTATTTAGAATTGCGTTGTTTGTTTTATACACTGGTATTCTTGGGAGGAAACCCGTTCCGTATTATACGGCGTGGCCCCTTGATTCACCTAACTTTAAAATAAAGGTTAATAACTGTTTTTGTTCTCACACCAGTCATATGACTGACCTGGAGTTTATTGTTTTAACCTAAACTCTGGGTGCCCCTATTTTCCACACGGGCAGCTAGTAGTTGGGATTTGCAGATATTATATTCACAGGATCCTTATTACAGCTGAAGCGATATTCAGAAAGCTATGTATCCATGTATTTCTTTCAGTTGTGTTTTGTATTATTTTCCGCTGCTATGTATTTAAATGTAATTAAAATCTATGATATTTATCAAATTTATTTTATTCATTCATACTCTGTTATATTCTTGTATTCTGATGGAATTGTTGTAATAAGCAATGAAATGTTCTTCTGTTTATGTTCTGATTTGTCGTGTTCTCAACTCAGTCTGGGCTTTCCTTCACGGGGAAGTTAGGGTCGCTACATTTGGTATCAGAGCTTTGGTTTACAGAGCTCGAGAACAAGACATATTAGAACCGAACGAAAGAATTCATCAGAGATTGGTTTAGTAATATCCAATAAGAATGACTCGTTAGAGATAGGATTAGTAGTATCCTAGTATGAGTTGGAAGAGTGTTATTATTAAAATGAAAATGAAAACAAATTTTGTTTTGAAAATTTAAACCATATTATACGTATTTGAATATTTTATTTTAAATTGATTTGGACAATCGAATATATGGAGATTTTGAATATACGCGTAATTAACGTGTATTCGAAGCCTCAAATATACTGGATAGATATAGAATCACATTCTAGTCGCCCGGAGATGACTCTGATGATACTGGTCATTGACATGTCAGCATCAGTAGTTTGTGTTCGAGTTTCGAAAGTGTGATATCTATATATTTCCATTAGACTGGTGTGAGAACCAAAACTAGACATGATATATTGTTGTGCTTTGGCATCAAAAACATGATTTTTGAGTATATAACAATTATGAATTTGAAACGTTAACCAACTAATTGATTGCTGGTTGTGTTGTATGATTATTGGTTTAATTAATTAAAATTTTGAACCATTAGCCAAATCGAATCAAAATATTAAACTGAATTGGAAATTGTTTGAAATTGCATGTATGTACATATATATGTGTGAACAGGTCATAGCAGGGAAACTAAGCAGAGGAATAAAATTGTATGCCCGACAAATAGGTACATGTTTACTAATTTATTAGGTTTGGATGATTTTATGAGCCGCTTGGCTTTTTATTTTTATTTTTGAGATGAGAGGGCCTGTGTGGCGGTTTGGGGATTTTCCCGATGCTCCCCGTACAAAGGAGGTTATGGCGAATTTTTTTGAAAATTTAGGGTGTTAGCCAAATTTTTGAAAAATTAGAAATTCTTAGAAACTGAAAAGTTGAAGAATGAAAGTTGAGTTGGTTAGTTAAACAACTTTCAGCTCCGTTCCTTTTCGAGGACGAAAAGATTTTAAGTGGGGGAGATTGTAACAACCCGGAAAACCAAAACCAATTTAAAAATTTTATTTTGGCAATTTTAATGAATTTTGGATATTTAAAAGGATCTATTTTAAATAATAATGAATAGAAATTTATTTTGAATAAAATTAGAACGTATAAATTTATTTAAATCGAAATTAGAATATAAATATTTATTTTAATTATAAAAGGAATTGGAAATGGCGGTAGTTTGAAAATTCGATTTCAAACTTCAAATGAATGTACAGGATTCAAAATTAACTGAATTTTGGTTAAACAAGAAATATTTGAATCTGTTTGAAAATATCTTTCCAACGAATTTGAAAAATCCAAATTTCATAGCGGGAATAAAAAGTTATGTCTAGTTGAAAACTCAGAATAGTCGTTATGGGAATATAGCCCTTAAAAATAGAGATTTTGCAAACGACCTCCGTTTTCGACGAAACCACTTTGGTTGGATCCAGAATGTCAAATTATTGCTTGATTCCAATTTTCATAATTTTTGGAATCAATATATGAGCGTGGTGAATTTAAATGTGTTTGGTAATTTCAGTTTGAAATTAATCGACTGGAAAATGACTGTTTTTCAGACGGTCTCCAAATTCGACAAAATTAATTTTGTTAGGACCGTATCGTCAAAATATAGCCAGATTTATTTTTCTGGAATTTTTGAACTCCGTATGTGGCCTCAGTAAATTAAAATGTACGTTTAAATTCAATATATTGATTTATATTCTAATTTAAATGAAAACTGATCGTAACGGCCAAATGGGCTTACAAAACATATCCCATTGTGTTCGGAATGGGGGTATTTAGATAGGGGCGACAGTCGTTGCATTTGATTTGGAGATCGTATGAATAAGAGGGTATTTGTGGAAGTTAATAAAATAAAAATATATTTTCTATAAATATCGACCAATCAAAATTTAGAAAGAAAAATAAAAACCGCGCAGTCCCTAATCGTTGAACGACGCAACTCCTTCAATCGTTCCTCCACCCTTTTCTCTCAATCCGCGCTACATTAACCTACGGTTCTTTGGAGGAAATCAAAGTGCTCTTCACGAGCTTTAAATCCATGCTGGGTTTGGAGAGTATCGTTTAGTATTGGGGAAGAAATCGCCGCACAAACACGCGTTGGTCGAGGGAGATTTCTAGCCTGAGTTCGATTTTGAATTGAACGTCGTCGTGGGCATAGGGGGAGCACTCCACGACGCTCCTCGTGGTATCAGTGGATCGGCTTCAAGTGTCATGGTTTGGGTGGAAGATTGAAACCCTAGTTCGAACCAGCGTTGAAAACCACGGCCTATACATTCTAAAAAGGAAGAAAGGTTGAATTTTTAATTAATCATTATATTAATTACTTTAAATATGTTATTAGCAAACAAACACTAATAAATATTTCATACGTGGTCCAAACCCCACGAAACTGGATCCATTGCGATCGGGGAGCCGAGAGCTTCGCAACAAAACTGACCGCGTCCAAAACGGAGTACGTTGGAATTTCAAGCTATTTCGAATCCGAATAGAAATTCAGAAATAAAAAAACCAAATTGGGAACTTCTCACTAAAATTATTTCTGTACGGTCATTGTAACAACCCGGATTCCGATGGACCGATTTTTTTTCAAAAATCCAATCCACCGAAACCCGAGTTGGTTGCTCTGGTATCCTGCAGAAAAAGACAGAGAAAAGAGATATGTCCGAGTTCGGAAAACACCTCACAGCGGAAGGAGTAAAATATAATATATTTAAAACATAGCTTTACCTTAATCACAATACTGCTAAATCAGTATTCCCAAAGCTATAAGTCTCTGTCTAACCTGCGAATGTTATGAGGAGGGGGTCAGAACATCAGTTCTGTGTGAATGAATTTAAACTACACTTCTCGAATAATCCTACATATACCGTTCAATTACACTTTCTAATTTATTAGGTTATACGTGTAATTAGCACTCAAAGCTTACACACACATCCCACCCATATATCCCCTAGTAGATTAACCTAATATAGTGTATATGTAGCTACCCCCAAACTGAGGTACACCCCGTGATACCCCACTCGCACGGTCTCCTCCGTATCGCCACAGTAATGTGTGCTGTCCCTCATCCTATGCCATAGTAACGTACAATGCTACATCTGCATAGAACCACTATCGTTGTGCTACGTAAGCGTATTGACTGCTATCATCGAACTATTCGAACGAGTTTGGTTCCATCACCGAATAATGCCCTCTAGTTTACGATACACTGCCCAGGGCAAACATGGTTGTACCTAGACTTTCCCACGTACGTATCATCAATCATACTCGATGTTTCTACTGCACATAACCTCTACTTGTGCACCCAAATTCTGTGGCAGGGCTGCACCAGAAAACACGAAACTCGGTCGAGAGCTTTTCTATATCTGTACGAGCCCGCCTCTAAGAGTGTCCAATGTACAGATATCCCATGGGTCTGGTTTTTCTATGGTGGCTATGGCCCCACCTCAGCCTCTCCCTCAACTAGTAAAGACCACACGAGCTAAGCGATCACCCCTAACAAGCAAACAAACTAAACATCCATGTGGGATCTCCCCACACTCGTCCCTTGATAGCAAAGGTTAACGATCTCTAGGGGTTAGCTCTTGTCTTTTCGCATTCCTTGGGCTGCTGGTGACAGGCATCCGATGATCTTCCTATCGTTTGGTCTTGACCCTCCACCTCCGCCTGAGGCAATCGCCGAACCACCCTTAATGCCACCGCGCACAGCATTCTGACTGCCCCCTACTTGTGCAGTCAAAGCCCACCCACCTGGTAGTTCCGCGCAGACCCAACCTCTGTAATCCTAGCCCGAAGCTAAACCACTATAGAGGACTACCAAGAGCACCTTTAACATCTCAGGAAGCCGCGTGCTTCCCCTTCCAGTCCGTTGGAGCCTCCAAAATAGCGAACGTGCGCTCTCCTCGTGCCTTATGACACCATCATGAACTACCTTGTTGGGTTATTCATCCTACAACGTACGGACTGCTTCAAGCGCCGTAGTTTTATACGTCATTAGACCCTAAGTCTAACCATTTATTTCACGCTTGTGCCACCTCGTCAGCTTTCTCATTTAGCTTGGTTATTCACATTAGCTTCCTTTTTTCGTATTCACCAAGTTACCCTTGCTTATTAATTCAATTTATACTTAACCTACTTAAGTCCATTAATAAGCCCACAACATGTTATTTTCCAATTTCATAAATTATTCCCTTTTTGGGTTACGACAACATGTTATACTTAATTCATAGTTAAGTATGCCTTATCCAACATACATACTGATTAGGAGAATAACCCTCCAAACACCAGCCCCAAAGACCGAAATCAACATCAGACTGGTACCTAGAGAATTACTCAACCCAACCAACATATATGATTTTAATTTACTTCTTTTCCACACATATAACTTATATCATTTTTAAATTTCACATTTCTCCTTTCCAAAACACTTAATTTAAGTATATCTTTACATATAAGTTATCTCATCTTCCTTATCGTTTCCTATAACTTATCTTGTCCCATAAGTTATAATTTCCACCTATTATCCTTTCTTGCCTTATTCAAGTTTATTCATAATAGGTTATTTATCATTCCCCATTTCTTTTCATTAATTTTAGATTTGACTTATTTTATAGTATAAGTCGTCCCACCCTTCAAGTCTTGTATTACATCTAGAGTCATAACCTTCCCTTGTCCCTATGACAAGTTTACCTATTATTAAATTTTACATCACCGCAACTCAAGTTTATAATAGGTAATTATCATTCCCCCATTACTGTGTCATAAATTTTAGATTTGACTTAACCCTTCCTTTTACTCAACCCGTTACTTAAACTTTTCCCAATTCAATTAATTTATGATATCGTTACGGGTCCCATTTGGTTAAGCATATCTAAATTCTGTTTCACATGTCACACGTGTCCCACTTAACCCCCTTTATTATAGTTTCCATATCTTACATATGTCTTACTACGGTTAAGTCTACCTTAGTCATGTTTTACATCACATGTCTTACAACGGTTATGTCCACATTAGTCATGCTTTACATGTCATTTATATCACCCACTTAACCCTCTAACCATACCCATGTCACCCACATGTCTTATTATGGTTAGTATTTCCTAATTTATTTATAATGTCGTAATGATGTATGACCTCTCACATTAGACGTCCGTTCGTGGTTGCTAGATTTGCCGGGCGGTTCCGGGCAGTCTTACACCACAAACGCGCCTAACCTCGTGTCATAAACTGTTATGCCTCTAGTTCTTGCCGTTGACCTCTCACATTAGACGTCCGCTTGTGGTTGCTGGATTTGCCGGGCGGTTCCCGGCAGTCTTACACCATAAACGCGTCTAACCTCGTGTCATAGGCGTTCATTAACAATCGTCTTTCACCCAAACCCCAAATTCATGTCATATGTTCCAAATTCAACTTAATTACATTTCATTTTTATGCCTATTTCCAATTTGTCATTAACTATACCAATTTACATAATAGTTAGTCAAATTCCATGTTACCCAAATTATCCAATTATAGCCAAATTCACTAATTCCATGTTATTCATACCCAAACATGTCAATTTCCAATATCCAATTATACCCAATTTCATATAATCAATATTTTCCCAATATATATATCCCAACATTCCCACGTTCATACATATAATCTAATTCACCCTCTAGGCTTACTTTTCAAGTTACAAATAAATCTGTCCAATCTATGTTATCCAATTACATGTTGTTAATATTGAATTATACCAATTCCATATCCAATAGTTCCAATTAAATTCTCACAATTTCATGTTAACATCATAAATCAAAATTCATAGCTGCGCACTATTCAGCATAGATTATATTCCTCGACCGCATAAAATAGATTATGACCAATATATGCAATAACAATTGTTATGCCACAAACCCCAAAATTTCAGATTATGTTCCAATATCCCCATATTCAATCGTGCGTATTGTATAATAAGATTTCGTCTAGGTTCGAGATAACCAAGATCCAAAAATAAAAGGGGAAAGGATAAAAAGGAGAGAACTCAAACGTAGTAATGAATAAAATAACAGATCTTATTAAATTAACATCGTATTCATTATGGGGAATGGTAAACGGTAAAAGCAACATTATACAACAAATATAGTTCAAATCCACTCACATTGACTGGTTTAGAGAAATAAGCGATTTCTTGTTGATGTAGAATGCTGATTTAATCTTCTTATATGATTGTTGGTGAAGAGCATGAATTGTTGATGAAGAACTTTGCTTCTTGATTTGATTAAACTCCAAAGTTTGTGAAGAACTTGCAATTTAGTTTAGGGTTTTGAGGCGGCGGCCATGTTTGGTTGAAGTTTGGCGGCATGGAGGTGTCAGAAGGAATTGTTTATGAATTAGGTTAGGTCTAGGCACTATTTTATAGGTGTAGAGAGTGTTTTAGAGCCATTAGATCGCCCTAGAAGCCATCCGGTTCGTCCAGCACATCAAAAATAGTCACTGCCCAGATCTGACAAAAAAATCAGGGGGGAGGTCGACACTAAGGTCGACCCCCAGGTCGACCTCCCTGGTAGGTCGACCCCCAGGTCGACCTGCCTGGGTATTTTTCTGAATTTTTGTTGAATCTTCCGCAGGCCACAACTCTTTCATACGGAGTCCGATTTCCGAAAACTTGGACTCTATTCCAAGCAGAATTTCGAGACGAACGCAATGGTGATGTCCGTTTTACTTAATTCCTAATATTTAAATTAAGTATCCTTACTTTATTCTCTTCTCTGTTATGTACACTGTTATCGATTTAATTTTTCCTTCTCTTCCATGTATTAATTAATTCTCATTGTACATCACCATTATTTACCTATCTATGCATATACACATATTTTTACATATTTTTAATTATATTAAAAATGCGGGGTGTTACATTCTCCCATCCTTAAAGAATTTCGTCTCTGAAATTCGATAAGAGTGAAATAGGTAACCCCTCGCAATATCCATCCATCAAGTGTGCATCCAATTGTTGCAAACATTGTGCACATGTGCAAAGTGAGATACATCATAGTAAAGTATGTATGCCTAATTTGGATCCACTTATATGTATGCAAATTTTAAAAACTCTTACAAAACATGATGCTCACATCCTAAATATACTTGCAGTTCTATATGAATGCAATAATTTTGAAAAATCAAAACGTTTTTCATCCAAATTTTCCTACACTCTTGCAGAGTAAGAGCATAGTTCATCCAATTTTCGCATCCAAAACCCTACCAACCATCATTAAATTCGAAAATTAGAAAAATCTAATTTTCCAAATTCGATTTCTTATGTTACGAAAAGGTGTAAAACGGAAAAATTCACATCCTCCGTTTTTCTTTTCTAATCGTAGAGGATCTCCTATTTTCATATCCAAGCACAACCACATAAGAAAATTTCTTCTCTTTTTCAAATTATTTTGGAAAATGTAACACCCCGTGTATTCTATAACTGTGAAATTCACAAATTAAAAGTATAACTAATTTGAAATCAAAGAATTAATGGAAACGGGATACGCCATTGCGTTCGTCTCGGAATTCTGCTTGAGATAGAGTCCGAGTTTGCATGAAACAGATATCGTATGAAGAAGATATGGACGAACGAAGTTGGGCGAAAAACCAGAAAACGGGTCAGAATGCACTGGCGCACTTGGGAAGTGCGCCAGAACAAAAATGAACTGGCGCACTTGGGAAGTGCGCCAGTACATTTTTAGCCTGGCGCACCTGCCAAGTGCGCCCAGGTCAGAATGACCTGCTGGTCAGGTCTTGGCTGGCCTGACCAGGGCCTGGTCGAATTTCTGAGCCTTGCCTTGTCACTAGGGCTAGGTGTCAGCTCCTGATTGGCCTCTCCTTCAAACGAACGGCTATTATTGAATCAAGCTCCATCGACGGTCTAAATCAACTTGCAAACATTATAAAAAGGACCAAAGACCTAGCCTAAATCATACTATTTCATTTTAGCCTCAGGCCGCCGCCATTAAACCTAGAGCTCTGAATTAAAAATACAAAGAACAAAATTATAGAAGACGAAGGATGATTCTTGAAGGCTACAACTAGGAGCTACAACAATTACGACGCTTTAGACAACGAATTTGGGGCTATTTGATTTGGGATTTTTATTTGGATTATTTGCTTCATATTGTAAGTTCTATGTCACTTTTTAGGCAAAAACGCTAAAACAATATGGACATGCCATGAATTGAAACCGGATTTAGGAACTATTGTTAATCCACGTTTATATTGTTATATTTTGAATTATAATTTGGGAATATTTTTATGGCAGTGTTGCAAGTTAAACTTGTCATGATTTTGATGTTGTTATGAATCACTTGGGCTTAATTGTATGGCAAGTTGGACTAATACATGTCCATGGAATCACTATGTTTATTGAAATCTTTATGTTGATAAAACCATGCCTATGATGCTAATTAAACCATGTCTATGACTGTTGATGGAACTATGCCTGTGATGTTAATATACCTATCATGATTAATGAAAAATTGGGAATTGCTAGGTTATGATGAAAAGTTGGAATCATTGTGTTTATATTGTTAGTTGAGAATCATTATGTTAAAAATGCTATATTGGAATCATTATGTTTTTAATGTTAGATGAGAATCATTATGTTAAAAATGCTAAATTGGAATCATTATGTCTATAATGTTAGATGAGAATCATTATGTTAAAAATGCTAAATTGGAATCATTATGTCTATAATGTTAGATGAGAATCCTTATGTTAAAAATGCTAAATTGGAATCCACTATGCCTATTAGGATTACTATGCCTTTAATGTTTCATGTTTGTAATAAAATAATTATTATGCCCGCAATGATTATTATGCCTATGATATAAAGTTGAAATCATCATGTTAAACTAAGTTGGAACCATTACTATGCCAAGTTATCATCATGCTAGTATTGAAACCATGTGATATGTTATAGCTGTTTATTATGCAAGTGATGTTGGAATTGTCACATATGCCTATCACATGTTTGGTGTTATTCCCCTTTATCTCTTGAATTGTTTATGCTTGAGAACGAAGTACGTTTATATACATTGGGGATACGATTGGGTAGAATAGGCAAAATTTGAATTAATTATAATCATAAACCGTGAAATTTGGCATAAGTAGAACATGAAATATGGCACGAAAACTTGACTTGAACATGCCATAACTTGATTTGAAACATGCCTTAGTTGGGCACGAAGTTGACATATGAACATGATGTGGAAATAACACGAATCTGCTAAGAACATGGGCATGACTTTAGAAAACAAGAAAGCGGCCAATTCGAGGTTAGGTTGAGTTTGTAGTGTAAATCTGCCCGGAACCGCTCGGAAAATCCAGTTGCTACAAACAATAGGATCCAATGTGGGTAGTTGGTCACATCGCACTTGAAACCCGAGGTTGGGTTGAGTTCGTAGCGTAAACCTGCCCGGAACCGCCTGGCAAATCCAGTGGCTACGAACAACAAGATCCAATGTGAGTGGTTCGGTGCATTAACGAATCAATTAATGCCAATTAGGGTTAAGTCATGAACATGAAAAGACAACTTAACCAACTTGAACACGATTTGTAGGGCTAAGTCATAAACTTGAAACGACAACACTTAGCCAACTTGACATGACACTTAGGCGGGTTAAGTTGCGAATTTAAACGACATACTTAACCCTCTTGACGTGACTAGACTGGAAGAGGATTAAGTCACGAATTACATGACTTAATCGGTTAGGCGGGTTAGGTCACGAATTACATGACCTAATCTGTTAGGCGAAACCCTAGACACGACCCTTTTCAGCAGTAACCCTCTAGATGTATCAAGGTACCCAGGGGCTAGGCCGGGTGGGGCACGATTACTGGGCTGATTGTAAGAGGTGAACGACGGCAGTGGGGTACGCCGGTGTAGGTTCAGTGGACTACGGTCGTGCACGTATTCCGGGGCAGACACTGGGTATCAGTAGATTTGTCTGTGCATCTTGAATCATGTCAGGGGTTGACACCCTAGGGCTGATACACCCGAAGGTGGACCCAGCACAGGTGACTACATTCGTGATTAGCCGTATGACACGGACACTTGACGAACTAGAACTTGTAGGGAGCCGATCGACTAGATAAGCGCTCCGTAGGACCCCGTACTTGGGTCAGATCCCGTTTCAGGGTCATTTCATGATATTGGGCCGTGGGTTTTATTTCATGATTAACTTGTGACCTGGGCTTAGTATACTAGTACAGTCGATGCAATGAATCTTGAACACATGATGCTTTATTTGACTTGTCTTGACTTATCATGATCACCTTAGTCTATCTTGTCCACCTTGACCCCATTCTTAAGTTTAGTTCCAGCTCATACATGACATGTTGTTTTAACCGTTTTTACACTGAAAGTCACTAGGACTTACTCAGTCTTTATGACTGACCCTTTTCCTTTCGCCTCTTTTTCTTTCATCCCCCCCCCCCCCCAGGTTCACAGGGAGGGAATACCACAGCTTGACCAGTTTTCACATCCAGCTTGAAGAGAAAGAATGTATTGCTTGGACCTTTTCCGTTTTGGACTATGGCTTTGGACAACAATTAGGGGACTTTTGCAGTTTATTTATGTTTTCTTTATGCTTCTTTAAATAATGTAATCAAGACAGTTATGAAGATGTTATGTTTTTGGAAGTATTGTAAGAAAAATTATGGCATGGTTTGTGTAACACGTATTTTAATGAAATAAAAGTTGTTGTTTTCCGCTGTTCAAAAATATGTGTTCTTATATCTGTCTTGTATATCTGTGACTTATACTTATATACCTCCACCAAAAATTAGGGCATTCCCTTTGAGAGTGACCCTAACGGAGGTGGGGTGTTTCACTTGGTATCAGAGCATAGGTTTACCAAATAAGATAAAAGTTTTGGAAATTTATTTTCAAAGAAAAATTTAAAGAAGCATTTTTAAAAAGATAAAATATTATTTTTAAAAAGGCAAAGTCCCCCAAAGCCATAGGTACTATCTCTTATCCTTCATTTTGAATCTATGCTTTTTGTTTTAGCATGTCCGAAGAACTTAACTTGCCAGAGGATATACCAATACCTGGTTGGTTTAGACGATTCTTAGAAGCAAGGGCCACCCAGCCAGGTCCTACCGTTCCTCCTCCCCCAGCTGCAGGAAATCATCCAGCTGCAGCAGCACCTCTTCCTCCACCTCCTTCGCGGGGAAATACTTTTGCTAAGATATGTAAAGATTTTAAGGCTATGGGAGGAAAGGACTTTCATGGACATGAGTCCTTCGTGGCAGCTAGGAATTGGTTAAAGGAAACCGAGGACTTATTCGTCATCTTTGAGGTAGAAGATAGGCAGAAGGTACAACTGGCAGTATGGCTACTTAAAGGCGAGGCTTCCTACTGGTGGGAAGTCACTAATGCAGAAAGACCAGTAGAAACGTGGGAGGACTTTAGGGCAAGGTTTGAGGCTAAATTTCTCTCAGAAGCTGAAAGGAGTTTGCAGTTGGAGAAATTTTTATTTCTTAAGCAAGGAAATATGACAGTCAAAGAGTATGTTAATCAGTTCGATGAGCTGGCTAGGTTCGGACTAGACCTAGTCAACACCCCGCACAAGAAGGCCCTCCGCTTTGTCAAAGGGTTGAATGAGCCATTACATAGTTTGGCCATGACCCATATACCCATGGGTGCTACGTATGAAAGGTTGGTACAGATGGCATTGCTGAACGAAGAAGATAAGGGCAAGAAGGAGACAAAGGCAGAAAACTCTCAAGGGAAGAAAGAGGTCAAGCCCAACGATTCTCAGAATAAGAAGGTAGACTCTGAGAAAGGAGGCAAGAACAACAACTCATGTGATAAAAGGAAATGCAATTTCTGTGGTACGGAAAGACACATAGCCAAGGATTGTAGAAAGAGGAAGAGAAAGCAAGGTGAATGTTTTCATTGTGGGGAGACTGGACACATCAGCAAAGACTGCCCTAAGAAGCAGACCGGACCATCTGGGGGTACATCGTTAACTTCTTCTAGATGCTTTGTTTTATCTTATTTATCTCCTCGATCCTATCTTGAGAACCATAGGTAGAATCTTTTTGTATGTAAACATGTAATTGAAACATGTTATGATTGCGAAATGGTTGCAAGTGGTCGCAAGTGGTTGCTCGTGGATGCATGAATACACATTAGGCACTAGATCGGCTTAGACACATTTTCATGTTGCATATGCATAAATGTATTTATTCGTATATGGTTGAAGTTTAATGTGTTTTCATATGGATGTTGCATTTATATGAATGGTTGAGCACTCATGTAGAATCATGAATAGGAGAATTTGCATACATAATGGATTCATGACACTTACATAATTTGCATTAAGGAGGTCAACTGAATCAGTAGACCGACTGATTTTGCATTAGATAAGTACATGTACACACACACTTCGCATATGATCATAAAGCATTAGAAGTCTTTTAAGGACAATGGATGCTCGTGTTTGATGGATGAGTAGCTGGATGTTTGGATGTTATGATATACATTCTTCCTAACTTGAAGATTTCGGGGACGAAATCCTTTTAAGTGGGGGAGAATGTAACACCCCGTGTATTCTATAACTGTGAAATTCACAAATTTAAAGTATAACTAATTTGAAATCAAAGAATTAAGGGAAACGGGATACGCCATTGCGTTCGTCTCGGAATTCTGCTTGAGATAGAGTCCGAGTTTGCGTGAAACGGATATCGTATGAAGAAGATATGGACGAACGAAGTTGGGCGAAAAACCAGAAAACGGGTCAGAATGCACTGGCGCACTTGGGAAGTGCGCCAGAACAAAAATGAACTGGCGCACTTGGGAGGTGCGCCAGTACATTTTTAGCCTGGCGCACCTGACAAGTGCGCCCAGGTCAGAATGACCTGCTGGTCAGGTCTTGGCTGGCCTGACCAGGGCCTGGTCGAATTTCTGAGCCTTGCCTTGTCACTAGGGCTGGGTGCCAGCTCCTGATTGGCCTCTCCTTCAAACGAACGGCTATTATTGAATCAAGCTCCATCGACGGTCTAAATGACTTGCAAACATTATAAAAAGGACCTAAGACCTAGCCTAAATCATACTATTTCATTTTAGCCTCAGGCCGCCGCCATTAAAACTAGAGCTCTGATTTAAAAATACAAAGAACAAAATTATAGAAGACGAAGGATGATTCTTGAAGGCTACAACTTGGAGCTACAACAACTACGACGCTTTATACAACAAATTTGGGGCTATTTGATTTGGGATTTCTATTTGGATTATTTGCTTCATATTGTAAGTTCTATGTCACTTTTTAGGCAAAAACGCTAAAACAATATGGACATGCCATGAATTGAAACCGGTTTAGGAACTATTGTTAATCCACTTTTATATTGTTAAATTTTGAATTATAATTTGGAAATATTGCTATGGCAACGTTGCAAGTTAAACTTGTCATGATTTTGATATTGTTATGAATCACTTGGGCATAATTGTATGGCAAGTTAGACTAATACATGTCCATGGAATCACCATGATTATTGAAATCTTTATGTTGATAAAACCATGCATATGATGCTAATTAAACCATGTCTATGACTGTTGATGGAACTATGCCTGTGATGTTAATATACCTATCATGATTACTGAAAAATTGGGAATTGCTAGGTTATGATGAAAAGTTGGAATCATTGTGTTTATAATGTTAGTTGAGAATCATTATGTTAAAAATGCTATATTGGAATCATTATGTTTATAATGTTAGATGAGAATCATTATGTTAAAAATGCTAAATTGGAATCATTATGTCTATAATGTTAGATGAGAATCATTATGTTAAAAATGCTAAATTGGAATCATTATGTCTATAATGTTAGATGAGAATCCTTATGTTAAAAATGCTAAATTGGAATCCACTATGCCTATTAGGATTACTATGCCTTTAATGTTTCATGTTTGTAATAAAATAATTATTATGCCCGCAATTATTATTATGCCTATGATATAAAGTTGATATCATCATGTTAAACTAAGTTGGAACCATTACTATGCCAAGTTATCATCATGCTAGTATTGAAACCATGTGATATGTTATAGCTGTTTATTATGCAAGTGATGTTGGAATTGTCACATATGCCTATCACATGTTTGGTGTTATTCCCCTTTATCTCTTGAATTGTTTATGCTTGAGAACGAAGTACGTTTATATACGTTGGGGATACGATTGGGTAGAATAGGCAAAATTTGAATTAATTATAATCATAAACCGTGAAATTTGGCATAAGTAGAACATGAAATATGGCACGAAAACTTGACTTGAACATGCCATAACTTGATTTGAAACATGCCTTAGTTGGGCACGAAGTTGACATATGAACATGATGGGGAAATAGCACGAATCTGCTAAGAACATGGGCATGACTTTAGAAAACAAGAAAGTGGCCAACTCGAGGTTAGGTTGAGTTTGTAGTGTAAATCTGCCCGGAACCGCTCGGAAAATCCAGTTGCTACAAACAATAGGATCCAATGTGGGTAGTTGGTCACATCGCGCTTGAAACCCGAGGTTGGGTTGAGTTTGTAGCGTAAACCTGCCCGGAACCGCCCGGCAAATCCAGTGGCTTCGAACAACAGGATCCAATGTGAGTGGTTCGGTGCATTAACGAATCAATTAATTCCAATTAGGGTTAAGTCATGAACATGAAAAGACAACTTAACCAACTTGAACACGATTTGTAGGGCTAAGTCATAAACTTGAAACGACAACACTTAGCCAACTTGACATGACACTTAGGCAGGTTAAGTTGCGAATTTAAACGACATACTTAACCCTCTTGACATGACTAGACTGGAAGAGGATTAAGTCACGAATTACATGACTTAATCGGTTAGGCGGGTTAGGTCACGAATTACATGACCTAATCTGTTAGGCGAAACCCTAGACACGACCCTTTTCAGCAGTAACCCTCTAGATGTATCAAGGTACCCAGGGGCTAGGCCGGGTGGGGCACGATTACTGGGCTGATTGTAAGAGGTGAACGATGGCAGTGGGGTACGCCGGTGTAGGTTCGTTGGACTACGGTCGTGCACGTATTCCGGGGCAGACACTGGGTATCAGTAGATTTGTCTGTGCATCTTGAATCGTGTCAGGGGTTGACACCCTAGGGCTGATACACCCGAAGGTGGACCCAGCACAGGTGACTACATTCGTGATTAGCCGTATGACATGGACACGTGACAAACTAGAACTTGTAGGGAGCCGATCGACTAGAAATGCGCTCCGTAGGACCCCGTACTTGGGTCAGACCCCGTTTCAGGGTCATTTCATGATATTGGGACGTGGGATTTATTTCGTGATTAACTTGTGACCTGGGCTTAGTATACTAGTACAGTCGATGCAACGAATCTTGAACACATGATGCTTTATTTGACTTGTCTTGACTTATCATGATCACCTTAGTCTATCTTGTCCACCTTGACCCCATTCTTAAGTTTAGTTCCAGCTCATACATGACATGTTGTTTTAACCGTTTTTACACTGAAAGTCACTAGGACTTACTCAGTCTTTATGACTGACCCTTTTCCTTTCGCTTCTTTTTCTTTCGTCCCCCCCCTCAGGTTCACAGGGAGGGAATACCACAGCTTGACCAGTTTTCACATCCAGCTTGAAGAGAAAGAATGTATTGCTTGGACCTTTTCCGTTTTGGACTATGGCTTTGGACAGCAATTAGGGGACTTTTGCAGTTTATTTATGTTTTCTTTATGCTTCTTTAAATAATGTAATCAAGACAGTTATGAAGATGTTATGTTTTTGGAAGTATTGTAAGACAAATTATGGCATGGTTTGTGTAACACGTATTTTAATGAAATAAAAGTTGTTGTTTTCCGCTGTTCAAAAATATGTGTCCTTATATCTGTCTTGTATATCTGTGACTTATACTTATAAACCTCCACCAAAAATTAGGGCATTCCCTTTGAGAGTGACCCTAACGGAGGTGGGGTGTTTCACTTGGTATCAGAGCATAGGTTTACCAGATAAGATAAAAGTTTTGGAAATTTATTTTCAAAGAAAAATTTAAAGAAGCATTTTTAAAAAGATAAAATATTATTTTTGAAAAGGCAAAGTCCCCCAAAGCCATTGGTACTATCTCTTATCCTTCGTTTTGAATCTATCCTTTTTGTTTTAGCATGTCCGAAGAACTTAACTTGCCAGAGGGTATACCAATACCTGGTTGGTTTAGACGATTCTTAGAAGCAAGGGCCACCCAGCCAGGTCCTACCATTCCTCCTCCCCCAGCTGCAGGAAATCATCCAGCTGCAGCAGCACCTCTTCCTCCACCTCCTTCGCGGGGAAATACTTTTGCTAAGATATGTAAAGATTTTAAGGCTATGGGAGTAAGGGACTTTCATGGACATGAGTCCTTCGTGGCAGCTAGGAATTGGTTAAAGGAAACCGAGGACTTATTCATCATCTTTGAGGTAGAAGATAGGCAGAAGGTACAACTGGCAGTATGGCTACTTAAAGGCGAGGCTTCCTACTGGTGGGAAGTCACTAATGCAGAAAGACCCGTAGAAATGTGGGAGGACTTTAGGGCAAGGTTTGAGGCTAAATTTCTCTCAGAAGCTGAAAGGAGTTTGCAGTTGGAGAAATTTTTATTTCTTAAGCAAGGAAATATGGCAGTCAAAGAGTATGTTAATCAGTTCGATGAGCTGGCTAGGTTCGGACTAGACCTAGTCAACACCCCGCACAAGAAGGCCCTCCGCTTTGTCAAAGGGTTGAATGAGCCATTACACAGTTTGGCCATGACCCATATACCCATGGGTGCTACGTATGAAAGGTTGGTACAGATGGCATTGCTGAACGAAGAAGATAAGGGCAAGAAGGAGACAAAGGCAGAAAACTCTCAAGGGAAGAAAGAGGTCAAGCCCAACGATTCTCATAATAAGAAGGTAGACTCTGAGAAAGGAGGCAAGAACAACAACTCACGTGATAAAAGGAAATGCAATTTCTGTGGTATGGAAAGGCACATAGCCAAGGATTGTAGAAAGAGGAAGAGAAAGCAAGGTGAATGTTTTCATTGTGGGGAGACTGGACACATCAGCAAAGACTGCCCTAAGAAGCAGACCGGACCATCTGGGGGTACATCGTTAACTTCTTCTAGATGCTTTGTTTTATCTTATTTCTCTCCTCGATCCTATCTTGAGAACCATAGGTAGAATCTTTTTGGATGTAAACATGTAATTGAAACATGTTATGATTGCGAAATGGTTGCAAGTGGTTGCAAGTGGTTGCTCGTGGATGCATGAATACACATTAGGCACTAGATCGGCTCAGACACATTTTCATGTTGCATATGCATAAATGTATTTATTCGTATATGGTTGAAGTTTAATGTGTTTTCATATAGATGTTGCATTTATATGAATGGTAGAGCACTTATGTAGAATCATGAATAGGAGAATTTGCATACATAATGGATTCATGACACTTACATAATTTGCATTAAGGAAGTCAACTGAATCAGTAGACCGACTGATTTTGCATTAGATAAGTACATGTACACACACACTTCGCATATGATCATAAACCATTAGAAGTCTTTTAAGGACAATGGATGCTCGTGTTTGATGGATGAGTAGATGGATGTTTGGATGTTAAGATATACATTCTTCCTAACTTGAAGATTTCGGGGACGAAATCCTTTTAAGTGGGGGAGAATGTAACACCCCGTGTATTCTATAACTGTGAAATTCACAAATTTAAAGTATAACTAATTTGAAATCAAAGAATTAAGGGAAACGGGATAAGCCATTGCGTTTGTCTCGGAATTCTGCTTGAGATAGAGTCTGAGTTTGCGTGAAACGGATATCGTATGAAGAAGATATGGACGAATGAAGTTGGGCGAAAAACCAGAAAACGGGTCAGAATGCACTGGCGCACTTGGGAAGTGCGCCAGAACCAAAATGAACTGGCGCACTTGGGAAGTGCGCCAGTACATTTTTAGCCTGGCGCACCTGACAAGCGCGCCCAGGTCAGAATGACCTGCTGGTCAGGTCTTGGCTGGCCTGACCAGGGCCTGGTCGAATTTCTGAGCCTTGCCTTGTCACTAGGGCTAGGTGCCAGCTCCTGATTGGCCTCTCCTTCAAACGAACGGCTATTATTGAATCAAGCTCCATCGACGGTCTAAATCAACTTGCAAACATTATAAAAAGGACCTAAGACCTAGCCTAAATCATACTATTTCATTTTAGCCTCAGGCCGCCGCCATTAAACCTAAAGCTCTGAATTAAAAATACAAAGAACAAAATTATAGAAGACGAAGGATGATTCTTGAAGGCTACAACTAGAAGCTACAACAACTACGACGCTTTAGACAACGAATTTGGGGCTATTTGATTTGGGATTTCTATTTGGATTATTTGCTTCATATTGTAAGTTCTATGTCACTTTTTAGGCAAAAACGCTAAAACAATATGGACATGCCATGAATTGAAACCGGATTTAGGAACTATTGTTAATCCACGTTTATATTGTTAAATTTTGAATTATAATTTGGGAATATTGCTATGGCAATGTTGCAAGTTAAACTTGTCATGATTTTGATGTTGTTATGAATCACTTGGGCTTAATTGTATGGCAAGTTGGACTAATACATGTCCACGGAATCACTATGTTTATTGAAATCTTTATGTTGATAAAACCATGCCTATGATGCTAATTAAACCATGTCTATGACTGTTGATGGAACTATGCCTGTGATGTTAATATACCTATCATGATTAATGAAAAATTTGGAATTGCTAGGTTATGATGAAAAGTTGGAATCATTGTGTTTATAATGTTAGTTGAGAATCATTATGTTAAAAATGCTATATTGGAATCATTATGTTTATAATGTTAGATGAGAATCATTATGTTAAAAATGCTAAATTGGAATCATTATGTCTATAATGTTAGATGAGAATCATTATGTTAAAAATGCTAAATTGGAATCATTATGTCTGTAATGTTAGATGAGAATCCTTATGTTAAAAATGCTAAATTGGAATCCACTATGCCTATTAGGATTACTATGCCTTTAATGTTTCATGTTTGTAATAAAATAATTATTATGCCCGCAATGATTATTATGCCTATGATATAAAGTTGAAATCATCATGTTAAACTAAGTTGGAACCATTACTATGCCAAGTTATCATCATGCTAGTATTGAAACCATGTGATATGTTATAGCTGTTTATTATGCAAGTGATGTTGGAGTTGTCACATATGCATATCACATGTTTGGTGTTATTCCCCTTTATCTCTTGAATTGTTTATGCTTGAGAACGAAGTACGTTTATATACGTTGGGGATACGATTGGGTAGAATAGGCAAAATTTGAATTAATTATAATCATAAACCATGAAATTTGGCATAAGTAGAACATGAAATATGGCACGAAAACTTGACTTGAACATGCCATAACTTGATTTGAAACATGCCTTAGTTAGGCACGAAGTTGACATATGAACATGATGTGGAAATAGCACGAATCTGCTAAGAACATGGGCATGACTTTAGAAAACAAGAAAGTGGCCAACTCGAGGTTAGGTTGAGTTTGTAGTGTAAATCTGCCCGGAACCGCTTGGCAAATCCAGTTGCTACAAACAATAGGATCCAATGTGGGTAGTTGGTCACATTGCGCTTGAAACCCGAGGTTAGGTTGAGTTCGTAGCGTAAACCTGTCCGGAACCGCCCGGCAAATCCAGTGGCTACGAACAACAGGATCCAATGTGAGTGGTTCGGTGCATTAACGAATCAATTAATGCCAATTAGGGTTAAGTCATGAACATGAAAAGACAACTTAACCAACTTGAACACGATTTGTAGGGCTAAGTCATAAACTTGAAACGACAACACTTAGCCAACTTGACATGACACTTACGCGGGTTAAGTCGCGAATTTAAACGACATACTTAACCCTCTTGACATGACTAGACTGGAAGAGGATTAAGTCACGAATTACATGACTTAATCGGTTAGGCGGGTTAGGTCACGAATTACATGACCTAATCTGTTAGGCGAAACCCTAGACACGACCCTTTTCAGCAGTAACCCTCTAGATGTATCAAGGTACCCAGGGGCTAGGCCGGGTGGGGCACGGTTACTGGGCTGATTGTAAGAGGTGAACGACGGCAGTGGGGTACGCCGGTGTAGGTTCAATGGACTACGGTCATGCACGTATTCCGGGGCAGACACTGGGTATCAGTAGATTTGTCTGTGCATCTTGAATCGTGTCAGGGGTTGACACCCTAGGGCTGATACACCCGAAGGTGGACCCAGCACAGGTGACTACATTCGTGATTAGCCGTATGACATGGACACTTGACAAACTAGAACTTGTAGGGAGCCGATCGACTAGATAAGCGCTCCGTAGGACCCCGTACTTGGGTCAGACCCGGTTTCAGGGTCATTTCTTGATATTGGGACGTGGGATTTATTTCGTGATTAACTTGTGACCTGGGCTTAGTATACTAGTACAGTCGATGCAACGAATCTTGAACACATGATGCTTTATTTGACTTGTCTTGACTTATCATGATCACCTTAGTCTATCTTGTCCACCTTGACCCCATTCTTAAGTTTAGTTCCAGCTCATACATGACATGTTGTTTTAACCGTTTTTACACTGAAAGTCACTAGGACTTACTCAGTCTTTATGACTGACCCTTTTCCTTTCGCCTCTTTTTCTTTCGTCCCCCCCCCCCCCAGGTTCACAGGGAGGGAATACCACAGCTTGACCAGTTTTCACATCCAGCTTGAAGAGAAAGAATGTATTGCTTGGACCTTTTCCATTTTGGACTATGGCTTTGGACAGCAATTAGGGGACTTTTGCAGTTTATTTATGTTTTCTTTATGCTTCTTTAAATAATGTAATCTAGACAGTTATGAAGATGTTATGTTTTTGGAAGTATTGTAAGACAAATTATGGCATGGTTTGTGTAACACGTATTTTAATGAAATAAAAGTTGTTGTTTTCCGCTGTTCAAAAATATGTGTTCTTATATCTATCTTGTATATCTGTGACTTATACTTATAAACCTCCACCAAAAATTAGGGCATTCCCTTTGAGAGTGACCCTAACGGAGGTGGGGTGTTTCAGAAAAATTTCATATTTATTCATCTTTTTCTTAAGATTTCCATTTTCTTTTCCCGTTAGTTTGTTGCTTTATTGGATTTGTTATTTTCTTCTTAATTAGGCTATTCTCTTTCTTAGCTTATTTGACTTACTCCAATTACTTAAATTTATTTTCCAAATAATCTTTTCTGTTTTTAACTCAAACAACATCCTACACAGCTACCACTAAGGGCCAAGAATCATAAGATTATTTCTCTAAAGAAAAGTCCAACCACCAACTCTCTACACTTACTTGCTCTTCCACTACCTAGTAGTCACTACTAGTTCTTGTTGTGTATTTCTAGCCTATACTTTATCTCTTTTTCTCAAGCAACAAACCTAGGTTTCTTTATGCAATCTACATGAATTTTCTATTAGTTTAATATTAGCTAATCTTTGACCGGAAATTGGTAAGAGAATAATTCCCTAAGCATCAACCCCGAAGGCCGAAATCAACATCAGATTGATACTCAGAGAATCACTCAACTCTACCAATCTCCAGTTAGGTTCTATTTCTTTAATTCAAAGTCTTAAATTTATCTCGATCTTTCTAGGCCTTAATCCTTACCTACCCCATTCTTTTAAAAGTATGGTTTGGTCTCCTTCTTTGCATTGCATATTTCTTCCAAAAATTAAAATTGTTAAAACTTTATTTTCTCTTCTAAAAAACTTGCTTTTGCCGAACCATAAATACATGTTACAAAGTAAAATTGCAAAAAAAAAAAATTCAAATCACAAAAACTGGAGTAGACAAGGACAACTAATGGGTTACACTGTTCCTATTTACAATGTTAACTTTGGTTGCTATGGTGCAAATTGTTATTCTATTCTTACACACTACCGCTTATTTTGTTCACCCAACAAAATTTCTTTTTAAAACAATAATCAAAATTTATTGGTAACGGAATAGAATATCAAAACTTCTTTTCATATATGAAAACTAGCAAGCTTTTTTTGCTCCATAATATGCACCTTTTTATGAGAGAATTCTTTTAAAACAAGAAATCATTGTTTTACACAATATACCCCACTTTACTTTAAAACCCAACATATATTTATCAAAATACTTTTAAGATTAAATCTTGGAAAATACCACAAATCCTTTTTTACAAATTCAAGTTCTTAAAAGTTTATCATCGGGTTAGACTCAAAGAGGGTCTTCAACTCAACTAGGCTTTCCTAGGCACTTTCACGAATTCAATTCTCTCGACTATATATATTCCTAATCCATTTTTCATTTTTCAACCTTTTCTAGTTTTCAAAGGTTACACTTCTAAACTCACTACTCTGAAATACTAATATTTCAGTTTCCATCCTGTGGGATATTTTTCTTTCTCTAGCTTCAAATCATATTGTACACTTTCCCAACCACCTAATGGTCTCAAAAATTTCTATATTTATTACTTTAGTGTACAAACTAAATATCCCAACTCTTTTCATGTCTAGTGGGCCGCTATATGGATCTAGGTTTATATACATATATTTATATCTTTGAAAATACAAATACACTCACTCGTTATTTATATAGGAATCGTAAACCTCGCTCTGATACCAGATGTAACATCCCGGATTCCAATGGACCGATTTTTTTTCAAAAATCCAATCCACCGAAACCCGAGTTGGTTGCTCTGGTATCCTGCAGAAAAAGACAGAGAAAAGAGATATGTCAGAGTTCGGAAAACACCTCACAGCGGAAGGAGTAAAATATAATATATTTAAAACATAGCTTTACCTTAATCACAATACTGCTAAATAAGTATTCCCAAAGCTATAAGTCTCTGTCTAACCTGCGAACGTTATGAGGAGGGGGTCAGAACATGAGTTCTGTGTGAATGAATTTAAACTACACTTCTCGAATAATCCTACATATACCGTTCAATTACACTTTCTTATTTATTAGGTTATACGTGTTATTAGCACTCAAAGCTTACACACACGTCCCACCCATCTACCCCCTAGTAGATTAACCTAATATAGTGTATATGTAGCTACCCCCAAACTGAGGTACACCCCATGATACCCCACTCGCACGGTCTCCTCCGTATTGCCACAGTAATGTGTGCAGTCCCTTGTCCTATGCCATAGTAACGTACAACGCTACATCCGCATAGAACCACTATCGTTGTGCTATGTAAGCGTACTGACGGCTATCATCGAACTATTCAATTGAGTTTGGTTCCATCACCGAATAATGCCCTCTAGTCTACAATACACAACCCAGAGAAGACATGGTTGTACCTAGACTTTCCCACGTACGTATCATCAATCGTACTCGATGTTTCTACTGCACATAACCTCTACTTGTGCACCCAAGTTCCGTGGCAGGGCTACACCAGAAAACACAGAACTCGGTCGGGAGCTTTTCTATATCTGTACGAGCCCGCCTCTAAGAGTGTCCGATGTACAGATATCCCTCGGGTCTGGTTTTTCTACGGTGGCTATGGCCCCACCTCAGCCCCTCCCTCAACTAGTAAAGACCATACGAGCTAAGCAACCACCCCTAACAAGCAAACAATCTAAACATCAATGTGGGGTCTCCCCGCACCCGTCCCTTGATAGCAAAGGTTAACGATCTCTAGGGGTTAGCTCTTGTCTTTTCGCATTCCTTGGGCTGCTGGTGACAGGCATCCTACGATCTTCCTATCATTTGGTCTTGACCCTCCACCTCCGCCTGAGGCAATCACTGAACCACCCTTAATGCCACCGCGTACAGCATTTTGACTGCCCCCTAATTGTGTAGTCAAGGCCCACCCACCTGGTAGTTCCGCGCAGACCCAACCTCTGTAATCCTAACCCAAAGCTAAACCACTACAGAGGACTACCAAGAGCACCTTTAACGTCTTAGGAAGCCGCGTGCTTCCCCTTCCAAAGGATTGACATGATATCCTTAATAAGACTTCAGTAAGATGCGCTAATCCCGACTAGTTTGGAAAACCTTAATACGGTTTGACATGATATCCAAAGGAAGATTAAAGAATAAATTTAAAAGAATTTATCTTTGATAAAATTAAAGGGAACCTTTCCCTAAGAATGTGAATATTTGAATAAAGAATATTCTGGATTGGAATGAGACGTATGTTGTGTTTTTATAGCACTTGTTTATTATATACGCAAGTTATTCGGAAAGGCCGGGTTTATACCCATTCTGAATAACTGATTCGACGATATGTCGATGATGAAGACGGTGGTTGAAGACCGGAGGTCTTCAAATCATTTGGATGATTACTGATGTCTTGATTGGGCTGTACACCCAAGACGAGGAAACAAGTGGTGATCGTCCAGACGTACTTGGAGATTGACGGATATGCGACGGCCTCTCTCCTGTATTGGACATATGGGACGAGGAATAAGGTGCCTCCGGTTTCGTTCAGACTCAGAACGAACTTGTAAATGGATGTGTGTCCGACATTGGATTTTATTCCGTGTGATTGATTTCTATTAATATCTATCTGTTTGGCGGCGGAGAATTTATTCTCTTGCTTAAAGCCCTTCTCTGAAACGTACGAGCTCAGAGGTTATATATTGATGGATATTAGTCGCATGGCATGAATTGCCAATGTGGCATGCTGAGTTGCATGGATCAAGGCTTTTGTTGAAAAATAAAGTCTTGTGGTTGATGATCAAAACATAGCTTTAATATATTGCTGCTTTGTGCATAACGTTAATTCGCGAGCTTCACTTCCTGGTATGAACCAGAAACGGGAGAGGATCCTGGGAGAACATGCGTTTCTTTCTAGTTATGGGTGGTGTCAGGGTTTTACTTGCCCTGACATTTATATATTTTTACCTATGTGGTTGTTGGAATGCGAGGCGTCTCAGATATATCGGCACTGCGGGGCCGATGGATGACATGGTCAACATACTGACCAGATTTACGCCCCATAGGGCAGGGAGACATATTGTTCAGGCATTTTAATCCTGTAACGACCCGCATTCTACGCATCAAGGGATCGTAGAATATTTATTTCTTTCACTTACGAAGTCGTATAGCCATGTAACTTTGGGAGACGACTATTGGGGTCATTTCCCATGTTCATGATTTTTTCCGATTTTTAAATGACCATTTTTCCCCTAGTTGATCTTGTTTCGGTCATAACTTTTGATTGGTAAGGAGTTTTGACCTGAAACCACTTCAATTAGATCTGGATGATGGTTTACCTTTCCGTAGAGTGGTCACATTAGCCAAACGGTCTTACTGTTTGGGAGATATGGCTGAAACAATGTTTGGAAGGTGAAAAACAGCTTAACCGGACCTAATTAGGGTGATTAGCAAGAGGGCCCATAACCCATTTCGGGATTAGGGTTATGGGAAGGCTGAGATGAGTTAGTAAATCTGTTTTTATTTCATTTCTTAGCCGCCACTTACAACCTTTGAGCCCTAACAATGGCCTCCACTTGCTAAAACACCCCAAATCACCTTCTAATCGCTAATTAAGCCAAATTTACATCAAATCAAAGCGGATTAGCACAAAAATCGTGGTAGAGCTGCTGGAGTGTATTGGAATCCAAACCATTTTGTCCAAAAGTTTCAGATCTGAGTTTATATTTGGCTAAGGTGAATGATTAGCCTTGTTTTTACACTAATTAGGGTTAATTAAGGGTAATTAGTGTTAATTAGTGAATTTATGCATGTTAAAATTCTGGAAAAATATTAATAAATTTCGAAATATTGTTTTAGGCCTCTGTTAGAAATTTGGGTTGATTTGGTTAAGTTTTGCTAATCCTATCATTAGTTATTGTTAAACATGATTAAGGGGAAAACATGGGTTTTGGGTATGTTTGATCCGTTTTAACATATCAAATTGTGGTTTTGGTGTTTGTGGTCAATTCTACATGTTGCTATGACTGTATGGCATGCTTTGTGATTGTTTAGAACAGTTAGAATGGTCGAAAACGCCGTCGTACGGCATAAAAACAGTCGCTGGAAAAGTTGCAGGAAATGACCCAGAACCGTACCGGATCGGATCGCCCCTACCCGACCCGACCCGACCGTGGAGAGCCATCATGACCCGAACCCTCCATTCGTGAGATAGCCTCACGAGCCAAGCATGTCACCATGAGCTGACCTCCACGAGCTATGAGCAGAGCCACGGCCTGGAGTCACGATCTGAAGCGATGAAGGGGCCCGACCCGAACCCAGTGGGTGCCCACGACCCGGTCCGGTGGAAGGAAAACGAACCAAACCGCAGTGGACTGGAGCCTCCCATTAGCTGACCTAAGGAGCACGAGCTAGAGGAGAGTCACGAACCGAACCGACTTGGAGAGGTACCCACGACCAGAACGGGATCGATGACCATGGATAGAGCAAAGAGAAGAGGACCGATCCGAATGGAAGCTTATTTCAGAACCGATCCGGAGAAGACTAAAACCCGAGATGCAAAGGTAGTCCAAATGAGAAGTTTGTACTCAGGATCCAAATAGGAGCCAATAAGTTAACTTCATGAGTTGGGCTTTGTTGTGGGACGTGTGCTAAGGGGTTATCGACATCCATAACTTTGATTCACCACCGAGAGACGGATATTGGCTATGAATCAGTGCAGTGAAGTCATCATGACTTCATGGGGCAGAGTGATCGTAGTAAGGCTATGAGCCAGTGCAGTGGAGTTGTTATGACTCCATGGGGCAGAGTGGACATAGCAAAGGATTAGTGGCTATGGATCAGTGTAGTGGAGTCGCTGCGACTCCTTGGGGCAGAGTGATCATAGCAAGGATTTGGGTGATCAAAGCGGTGGATATCATATGCTTTACGCACTGAGTGAGAGATGTGAGGATGGTTGCTATGCTTGATTGTTTGACATCATTATGACATGCACACCCCACCCCCATATCTGTACACCATATGTTAGTGTCACTTTAGAGTATTGTGTATCTTGTTGTGCTAACTCTTTGGTTGCAGGTCCAGGTTCAGGTATGGTTTAGTATACCTCTTATTGTTCTATTTTGGTTCTTATCCCTCATACCAGAGTTTTTTCTGACCCAGAGTTTTATGTCTCTTCTTATTACTCTGGGTGATCTTAAACGGGCAGACTAGAGACAGGTTAGCTGGTTGTGTACGAGTAGCTGTCCGGAGACGAGCAGGAGGCTTACACGTACTATTCTCTATATATATTGTCCTTGTGCCGCTGCTGGTCACTACTTTGGGCATTAGTTGTAACACCCCGTGAATTCTATAACTGTGAAACTCACAAATTAAAGTATAATTAATTTCAAATCAAAGAACTAAGGGAAACGGGATACGCCATTGCGTTCGTCTCGGAAAAATACGCGAAATAGAGTCCGAGTTTTCGAAAAACGGATATCGTATGAAGAAGTTATGGACGAACGAAGTTGGGCGAAAAACCGAAAAAAAGGGCCAGAATGCACTGGCGCACTTGGGAAGTGCGCCAGAACAAAAATGAACTGGCGCACCTGTGAAGTGCGCCAGTACATTTTTGACCTGGCGCACCTGCCAAGTGCGCCCAGGTCAAAAATGACCTGCTGGCCAGGTCTGGTCTAGCCCTGGCTGGCCAGGTCGGTGTGTGGTCGAATTTCTGTGGTCTGCTTTGTCATTAGGGCTAGGTGGCGGGTTTTTATTGGTCTCTCTTCCTAATGAATGGCTACGATCTAACCTAGCAACATCAATGGTCCTAATCAATTCCTAACCTCTATATAAACAACCCTAGACTAAACCCTAATCTATTCATTCAAAATAAGATTATAGCCGCCATGTTGCTGAGGAACGACAAAGAGTAGCCGCCGACTAGAGAGAGAGTTAGGAAGAAAGTTCTAAAGCCTAAAGCAATTCAAACAACCTAAAGCTAATCAATTCAACAAAGGAATCGTGTCTCTTAATTAGAGAATTCGCCGCAACCATTGTAAGTAGAGTATTACTTTGGTATAATAAACAACTGTGTTGATGTGTATGCTTGAATTGTGGCAATGGAAGTAATTCATGTTTGTGCAAAATTATGTTATTCATTATAAAGAACTACATGCGGTAGTTCTATGCAAATATACGTTTGGAATATTGCGCAAATTAAGTAATCTATGTTGAAGCTACATGTATGTAGTTGAGTGAAATTTATGCAAGTTTGGGGCTTTGTTATTATGTCGTCATGATGTATATTTTGTGCATAAATCGTTTTGCAAGCAATTGAGACAAGTTGGTTGTTATAGTTCATATTAAACTATGTCGGAATTTTGACACCATAATCCATGTATTAAGTCATGAATATGGCTAGGCTATGAATGATATTTGGCATAATTGAAATCTATGATTAAGTCTATCTTGTTTAAAAGAATTATATGATGACATATGTGAGACATGGCTAGGTTAGACTCAAAAATCCCTTTTTGCAAGTTTAAAGCAAACACCATGATTAGGAATTTTTATGCATAAGTATATTTATATCATCTTTATGTGATTAGGCTTAAATCATGATTAAGTTGAATTATGCTATGTTCATGCTAGAAGTATTTATGCCATGCTTATGTTTGACCATATGCCATGCCTATGCTAGAAGTATTTTATGCCATGCTTATGTTTGACATTATGACATGTTTATGCCAGAAGTATTTTATGCCATGCTTATGTTTGACAATATGCCATGTTTATGCTAGAAGTATTTAGGCCATGCTTATGTTTGACATTATGCCTAAATAAGAATATAGGTTCATGTTGTAGTTAAACCTATGCAAGTACACCAATTTCTATTCTGTATTTCCAACGTCGTATTGCAAGTTCATGCGCTCACTTTCCCCTCTTTGTGTATACGCCATAAGCCTCCCCTTTTCGCATGGCTAAATTGGGCTTTAAAAAGGCTAAGCCCAATATATATAAACGGACGTGTAAAACGGGGGAAAATAACGTTGGGTTAAAATTAATTAATGAATGAAAATATAAAATAGAAGGGCCCAAGTTCAAGTATGGGTTGGGCCCGTGATCGGTGTAATCTTTACACCATTTACTTAATAATGGGCCGCAAATATTTACATATAAATAAAGAAGAATGACAAGATATGTAAATGTAGAAAAGACGATGTGTTTAACCCGAGGTTGGATTGAGTTGTGATGTAAACCTGCCCGGAACCGCCCGGCTGTCCAGTAGTCACAACAATACCTATCCAATGTGGGAGGTTAAACATGGAGCCCAGCAAGGACCCGAGGTTAGACTGAGTTGTGGCGTAAGACTGCCCGGAACCAACCGGCAACAGGCAGCCACAACAATACCTGTCTAATGTGAGAGGTCAGGGCCTTAATAAGACAATTAAGGCTGAGTCAGGATTGTTAGGATTAAGTGGACTAAAGACTTAATCAAAATGGAACATGCTAAACTAAACGGACTGGTGGGGGTTAGGTTAGAAACACTTAACCAACTTAGCATGTTGGCTAGAGATAGAAAACCTAGTAACGGGGGACCCTTTTCAGCAGTAACCCTAGAAGGTGTATCAGGATACCCTGAAACTAGGCAGGGTGGGGCACGATTACTGGGCTGATTGTAAGAGGTCAAAGCGACGGCGGTGGTGTAGCAGTGTAGGTTCTAACGGAGTGCGGGCGTGCACACACTCCGGCGCAGAAAAATAAGGCACTGGACACCAGTAGCATACCTGTGCACTCTAAGGTTGTGTCGGGTTGCCACTATGGGACTTGATACACCCCATGGTGGGACCAGCATAGGTAACTACAGACATCGGGGGCCGTAAGACACATGTAACTATGCGAGTAGGAGCCGATCATCATTGAATGGATCACATCACCCTGATTATGGGGTGCAAATTGGAAACTAGTTTATATGGGTTCAGAGGTTAACATGGGGTACGATAGCATATTCGACCCTAGATAACTTAACCAAGTTATAGTGTTTGCCCACTTCTTGTTATTACTTATCATACCCAGTTCTTTATTCATAGACAAAGTAGTACTAGACTTACTCAGGCTTTATGTCTGACTCTATTTTCCTTTCGTCTTCTTTCTTCCGTTTCCCCCCCAGGTCCTCAGGGAGGGAACACAGCAGCTTGATCAGCCTCAACATCCAGCTTGAAGAAGAGAAATGTATTGCTTGGACTTTCCTGTTTTGAACTATGGCTTTGGACAATCCACTATGGGGACTTTTGGAAGTTTATCTATGTTTTATTTATGCTTCTTTAAATCATGTACTCAAGACAGATTATGAAAATGTTATGCTATATTTTTGGAAAGGATGTTGTTGTAACACGTATTTGACTTTTTGAAATAAAGTTTGTTGTTCTTCCGCTGTTTTACAAATATGTGTTCTTATATCTGTCTTGTATATCTGTGACTTGTACTTATAAACCTCCACCAAAATTAGGGCATTCCCTTTGAGAGTGACCCTAACGGAGGTGGGGTGTTTCACTTGGTATCAGAGCATAGGTTTACCAGATAAGATAAAAAGTTTTGAAAAATTATTTTCAAAAAGGAAATTTAAAGAAGCATTTTTAAAAGAAAAATATTATTTTATTTTTAAAAGGCAAAGTCCACTCCCCAAAGCCATAGGAACTATCTCTTATCCTTCGTTTTGTATCTATCCTTTTTGTTTCAGCATGTCCCAAGATCTTAACTTGCCTGAAGGGGTGCCAATACCTGGTTGGTTTAGACGGTTCTTAGAAGCAAGGGCCACTCAGCCAGGTCCTACCGTTCCTCCTCCCCCAGCTGAAGGAAACCATCCAGCTGCGGCAGCACCTTTTCCTCCACCTCCTCCTCGGGGAAACACATTCGCTAAGATATGTAAAGATTTTAAAGCTATGGGAGGAAGGGATTTCCATGGAACTGAGTCCTTCGTAGCAGCTAGGAATTGGCTGAAAGAAATTGAAGACCTATTCATCATCTTTGAGGTAGAGGATAGACAGAAAGTACAGTTGGCAGTGTGGTTATTGAAGGGTGAGGCTTCCTACTGGTGGGAAGTCACTAATGCTGAAAGACCAGTGGAGACATGGGAGGACTTTAGGGCAAGGTTTGAGACCAAATTTCTCTCAGATGCAGAAAGGAGTTTGCAGTTAGAAAAATTCCTATTTCTTAAACAAGGGGACAAGACAGGCAGAGAATATGTGAATCAGTTCGATGAGTTGGCTAGGTTTGGGCTTGACCTAGTCAACACCCCGCACAAGAAGGCTCTCCGTTTCGTCAAAGGGTTAAATGAGCCATTACACAGTTTGGCCATGACCCATATACCCATGGGAGCCACGTATGAAAGATTGGTGCAAATGGCATTGCTGAATGAGGAGGATAAGGGCAAGAAGGAGACAAAGGCAGAAAGCTCTCAAGGGAAGAAAGAGGGTTTGCAGCCTAAGAAGACAGACTTTAAAAAAGGCGGGGAAGGCAACAAAGAGAAGAGGACGTGTAATTTATGTGGCAAAGTGGGGCACTTAGTAAAGGACTGCCGGAAAAAGAAGGCCAAGGAGAATGGTGGGTGCTTTTCTTGCGGTGAGACAGGCCATAGGGCGAAGGACTGCCCAAAGAAACGAGGACAGGGGCAGGGGGTTGGATCCACCCCAGGGGCACAGGTTCATGTGCTAGAAGCGCCACCATTGCAACAGCGAGGTATAAATACTTCTGTAGAAAGTGTAGTTTATCTTTATGATCACCCCGTTCGCACTTTATTTGATTCTGGCGCATCACACTCCTTTATCTCGTCTGCTCTAGTAGAATCTCTGCACCTAGAAACTAGTATGGTAGAGGACCCCTTAATTGTTTCAAACCCAATTGGGGGCCCGGCTCATTTGTCTATGATCTGTGTGGGATTGAAAATTTCTATTCTAAGTGTTGAATTTCTATGTAGTGCCTTTGTTTTGGGCTTTTCGGGGTATGGTTTGATTTTGGGCATGGATTGGCTATCCAGTAATGGGGCCATCCTTGATTGTGAGAAAAGGTTTGTTAGGCTCCTAACCCAGCTCGGTAATACTTTGGAAATTTCTTGTAATCCCTCGTATGCGGTTATGCTTAGTTATCTTGAATCGCTAGATGCCTCTGTTGAAAACCTGCAATCAGTTAGAGTGGTCCGGGAATATCCGGATGTCTTTGAAGAGGTGAAGGGCTTGCCTCCGAAGCGGGAAATAGACTTCCGCATATATCTTGTAGATAATGCAAAGCCCGTTGCGTTGCCCGTTAGACATATGGCTCCACGAGAAAGGAAAGAGCTCAGTAAACAGATTAAAGAGCTTCTAGAAAAGGGGTTCATTAGGAGGAGCATTTCAGAATGGGGCGCTCCGGTGGTGTTCGCTACAAAGGCGGATGGTTCACTCCGTCTATGTGTTGACTATAGGGAGCTCAACAAGCTAACGAAAAAGAATAGGCACCCTCTCCCTAGAATTGACGATTTATTTGACCAGCTTGTAGGAGCGTCTGTTTTCTCCCAACTCGATTTAGCAACCGGTTTTCATCAGCTAAGGGTGGCTGAAGATAGCATCGATAAAACGGCGTTTAGAACCCCAGACGGTTTCTTTGAATGGCTTGTCATGCCTTTCGGCTTGACAAATGCACCTGCTTACTTCGTGGACCTGATGAGTAGGGTATTTAGAGATTTCCTCAACAAATTCGTAGTGGTCTTCGTAGATGATATCCTTATCTTCTCAAAGAGTGAAGAGGAACATGCTCAACACTTAAGGGCAATCATGGAAACTTTGCGAGTCCATCAACTAAAAGCTAAGTTCTCCAAATGCCACTTTTGGAGAGAAGAGGTGAGGTTCCTTGGGCACATAGTATCCAAACAAGGGTTAGCAGTGGACCCTGCTAAAGTAGTAGCGGTACAGGATTGGAAGACACCAAGGAATGCAACTGAGGTCCGAAGCTTCCTAGGACTAGCAGGTTTCTATCGAAAATTTATAACGGATTTTGCGAAAATCTCAGCTCCACTCACAAAGTTGACAATTGTTTATTTTCAAGAGATAATTCATCTATGTGGAATACCTTCTAGTAAGTGAACAAGATCCAAGATTCACTAATGAATTTTGGAGAGCTTGCATGGAACCATAAGTACGCAGTTAAGGCTTGAGCCAAGTATACTAGAAGGAGAATAAGTGAAAGAGGAACGAGAGGCAAGAGTTCCAACTCATATTTTGGAAACAAGAATTAAGAAGCTCCGAAATTGTGAAGTTATAGACGGACAAAGCATAATGGAGTTAAACTCAAGAAATGCGACTTAGAAGATTAAAGTTTTTGGGTTTTGTATGATACAGATTGGTCTTAGGAAGGGACTCCCTTATGACCTAAAAGGAGTCCATCATGCTTAGTTGCCTAGAATCATATATGGTGGTTGGGTTGAGTAACTCTTTGGGGGTCAGTCTGATGTTGATTTCGGTCTTCGGGGCTGATGCTTAGGGAGTTCTTCTCCTAATCAATATATATATATGTGGCATAGGTTTTCAGTTTTGACATTGCCTAATGGGCACAAAGTTTTTACTTGCTTCTATCATTCGACTATACCTTTAGATAGGAACAATTGGGAAAATGGCTTATAGATTAGAGCTACCCGAGAAGTTGGCTGGAGTCCACAACGTTTTTCACGTTTCACATCTCCGAAAATGTCTGCATGAGTCAGCTGAAGTAGTAGAGCCAAACATCCTCGAAGAGGCCGAAGTGGAACGCGAAGCAACCATACGAAAAGTTCCAACCCGCATCTTAGGAACGGAAGTGAAGAAGCTACGCAACCGCGAAGTCAAGCTCGTCAAAGTTCAGTGGAGCGACGCCGAGGGAGACGCGACTTGGGAAACTGAAGCTAGAATCCGTACAGCCTACCCTTTTCTGTTCGAGGGTACATCCTTGATCTTTCCTTTTCCTTAAGTTGCGCTTTTATCTTTTTAGGTATATTTCCTCGACCGTATCTTTTAGGTAGAATCTTTTTGGATGGAAACATGTAATTGAAACATGTTATGTATGATGGTTGCAAGTGGTTGCAAGTGATTGCTAGTGGTTGCTCGTGGTTGCATATACACACACAATCTAGGTTTTAGATCGGCTCAGTCACTTCATATTGCATATGCATATATGTTTGCACTCGTATATGGTTGAACTTTAATGTGTTGTCATGTGGATGCTGCATTTGTGTTGAATGATTGTGCACTCATGTAGAATCATGAATAGAAAAATTTGCATACATAATGGATTCATGGCACTTACATAATTCGCATTAAGGGGGTCAACTGAATCAGTAGACCGCCTGATTTTGCATTAGATAAGTTCATGTACACACACACCTCGCATATGATCATGAAGCATTAGAAGTCTTTTAAGGACAATGGATGCTCGTGTTTGATGGATGAGTAGATGGATGATTGGATGTTAGGATATACATTCCTCCTAACTTGAAGATTTCGGGGACGAAATCTTTTTAAGTGGGGGAGAATGTAACACCCCGTGAATTCTATAACTGTGAAACTCACAAATTAAAGTATAATTAATTTCAAATCAAAGAACTAAGGGAAACGGGATACGCCATTGCGTTCGTCTCGGAAAAATACGCGAAATAGAGTCCGAGTTTTCGAAAAACGGATATCGTATGAAGAAGTTATGGACGAACGAAGTTGGGCGAAAAACCGAAAAAAAGGGCCAGAATGCACTGGCGCACTTGGGAAGTGCGCCAGAACAAAAATGAACTGGCGCACCTGTGAAGTGCGCCAGTACATTTTTGACCTGGCGCACCTGCCAAGTGCGCCCAGGTCAAAAATGACCTGCTGGCCAGGTCTGGTCTAGCCCTGGCTGGCCAGGTCGGTGTGTGGTCGAATTTCTGTGGTCTGCTTTGTCATTAGGGCTAGGTGGCGGGTTTTTATTGGTCTCTCTTCCTAATGAATGGCTACGATCTAACCTAGCAACATCAATGGTCCTAATCAATTCCTAACCTCTATATAAACAACCCTAGACTAAACCCTAATCTATTCATTCAAAATAAGATTATAGCCGCCATGTTGCTGAGGAACGACAAAGAGTAGCCGCCGACTAGAGAGAGAGTTAGGAAGAAAGTTCTAAAGCCTAAAGCAATTCAAACAACCTAAAGCTAATCAATTCAACAAAGGAATCGTGTCTCTTAATTAGAGAATTCGCCGCAACCATTGTAAGTAGAGTATTACTTTGGTATAATAAACAACTGTGTTGATGTGTATGCTTGAATTGTGGCAATGGAAGTAATTCATGTTTGTGCAAAATTATGTTATTCATTATAAAGAACTACATGCGGTAGTTCTATGCAAATATACGTTTGGAATATTGCGCAAATTAAGTAATCTATGTTGAAGCTACATGTATGTAGTTGAGTGAAATTTATGCAAGTTTGGGGCTTTGTTATTATGTCGTCATGATGTATATTTTGTGCATAAATCGTTTTGCAAGCAATTGAGACAAGTTGGTTGTTATAGTTCATATGAAACTATGTCGGAATTTTGACACCATAATCCATGTATTAAGTCATGAATATGGCTAGGCTATGAATGATATTTGGCATAATTGAAATCTATGATTAAGTCTATCTTGTTTAAAAGAATTATATGATGACTTATGTGAGACATGGCTAGGTTAGACTCAAAAATCCCTTTTTGCAAGTTTAAAGCAAACACCATGATTAGGAATTTTTATGCATAAGTATATTTATATCATCGTTATGTGATTAGGCTTAAATCATGATTAAGTTGAATTATGCTATGTTCATGCTAGAAGTATTTATGCCATGCTTATGTTTGACCATATGCCATGCCTATGCTAGAAGTATTTTATGCCATGCTTATGTTTGACATTATGACATGTTTATGCCAGAAGTATTTTATGCCATGCTTATGTTTGACAATATGCCATGTTTATGCTAGAAGTATTTAGGCCATGCTTATGTTTGACATTATGCCTAAATAAGAATATAGGTTCATGTTGTAGTTAAACCTATGCAAGTACACCAATTTCTATTCTGTATTTCCAACGTCGTATTGCAAGTTCATGCGCTCACTTTCCCCTCATTGTGTATACGCCATAAGCCTCCCCTTTTCGCATGGCTAAATTGGGCTTTAAAAAGGCTAACCCCAATATATATAAACGGACGTGTAAAACGGGGGAAAATAACGTTGGGTTAAAATTAATTAATGAATGAAAATATAAAATAGAAGGGCCCAAGTTCAAGTATGGGTTGGGCCCGTGATCGGTGTAATCTTTACACCATTTACTTAATAATGGGCCGCAAATATTTACATATAAATAAAGAAGAATGACAAGATATGTAAATGTAGAAAAGACGATGTGTTTAACCCGAGGTTGGATTGAGTTGTGATGTAAACCTGCCCGGAACCGCCCGGCTGTCCAGTAGTCACAACAATACCTATCCAATGTGGGAGGTTAAACATGGAGCCCAGCAAGGACCCGAGGTTAGACTGAGTTGTGGCGTAAGACTGCCCGGAACCAACCGGCAACAGGCAGCCACAACAATACCTGTCTAATGTGAGAGGTCAGGGCCTTAATAAGACAATTAAGGCTGAGTCAGGATTGTTAGGATTAAGTGGACTAAAGACTTAATCAAAATGGAACATGCTAAACTAAACGGACTGGTGGGAGTTAGGTTAGAAACACTTAACCAACTTAGCATGTTGGCTAGAGATAGAAAACCTAGTAACGGGGGACCCTTTTCAGCAGTAACCCTAGAAGGTGTATCGGGATACCCTGAAACTAGGCAGGGTGGGGCACGATTACTGGGCTGATTGTAAGAGGTCAAAGCGACGGCGGTGGTGTAGCAGTGTAGGTTCTAACGGAGTGCGGGCGTGCACACACTCCGGCGCAGAAAAATAAGGCACTGGACACCAGTAGCATACCTGTGCACTCTAAGGTTGTGTCGGGTTGCCACTATGGGACTTGATACACCCCATGGTGGGACCAGCATAGGTAACTACAGACATCGGGGGCCGTAAGACACATGTAACTATGCGAGTAGGAGCCGATCATCATTGAATGGATCACATCACCCTGATTATGGGGTGCAAATTGGAAACTAGTTTATATGGGTTCAGAGGTTAACATGGGGTACGATAGCATATTCGACCCTAGATAACTTAACCAAGCTATAGTGTTTGCCCACTTCTTGTTATTACTTATCATACCCAGTTCTTTATTCATAGACAAAGTAGTACTAGACTTACTCAGGCTTTATGTCTGACTCTATTTTCCTTTCGTCTTCTTTCTTCCGTTTCCCCCCCCAGGTCCTCAGGGAGGGAACACAGCAGCTTGATCAGCCTCAACATCCAGCTTGAAGAAGAGAAATGTATTGCTTGGACTTTCCTGTTTTGAACTATGGCTTTGGACAATCCACTATGGGGACTTTTGGAAGTTTATCTATGTTTTATTTATGCTTCTTTAAATCATGTACTCAAGACAGATTATGAAAATGTTATGCTATATTTTTGGAAAGGATGTTGTTGTAACACGTATTTGACTTTTTGAAATAAAGTTTGTTGTTCTTCCGCTGTTTTACAAATATGTGTTCTTATATCTGTCTTGTATATCTGTGACTTGTACTTATAAACCTCCACCAAAATTAGGGCATTCCCTTTGAGAGTGACCCTAACGGAGGTGGGGTGTTTCATTAGTAGTGTACCTTTCCTTTCTTTTGTTTTAGAGACAGTTTAAAGTTGTAATAATGATGATGTGGAACATAAGTTGTGTTTGGATTTTTTGTTGCTACGATGTTTAGTTTTCAGGTTATGCCCTGTCTCGCCTATTTTATGTCAAAGTATGTTATTATTATATTTTATTCCATGCGCTGTGAGATATGATACAGGTTCCTTGCTAGTTCAAATTCCCTTCTATTCCTTTCTTTGGCGACCGTCCCGTGCTGGTTGGACATTGGTATAGCGCACTTTCGTTGGAAATGTCGGCTGGTGCGGGGTAGGCCATCACAAATCCACTCCGTGTGAACCGGCCCTGTGGCTCCTAAGGGCTCACCTATGTCTGGGTCCTGAGGCTCAGGCTAGAGAGTCTCGAAGCGGTAAGGACGATCCCATGCCTTGGTTCATGATGGAAATCCAACTTCCAATACGCGACATTTCAATTTTAGTTGTAATCCTATTTATGGCGACATAGTGGGATGGGGCGCTTATGCCGTCTATGATTGATACATTTATATTTGAAGTTGATTTCTTTACTTATAGTAATAATAAAATATTAAATTTCGTGTATCAAGCATTATTTGGTTATTATAAGGTAAAACCTTATCCTCCGGCTTGCGTTGCATTGTGTGATAGGACCTAGGTCTTATAATAGCTTCATTGTTCTTTATTTTGCATTGCGCTGTTTGTTTTATGCACTAGTATTCTTCGGAGTAAACCCGCTCCGTGTTATACGACGTGGTCCCTTGATTTACCTAACTTTAAAATAAAGGTTAATAATTGTTTTAGTTCTCACACCAGTCACATGACTGACCTGGAGTTTATTGTTTTAACCTAAACTCCGGGTGCCTCTATTTTCCAAACGGGCAGCTAGTAGTTGGGTTTTGTAGATATTATATTCACAGGATCCTGGTTTACAGATGAAGCGATATTCGGAAAGCTCTGTATCCGTGTATTTCTTTCAGTTGTGTTTTGTATTATTTTCTGCTGCTATGTATTTAAATGTAGTTTAAATCTCTGATATTTATCAAATGTATTTTATTCATTCATACTCTGTTATATTCTTGTATTCTGATGGAATTGTTGTAATAAGCAATGAAATGTTCTTCTGTTTGTGTTCTGATTTGTCGTGTTCTCAACTCAATCCGGGCTTTCCTTCACGGGGAAGTTCGGGTCGCTACAGTCTCCCCATTTTATTATTTAACTTAGAATATGTTATGGAGGCAGAGAGAGGTGAAGAATAATTGTGTGCAGATAAAATGAGAGAGAGCCCTTTTTTATAGATTAACAGAGCTAATTCTTAACCGTTAGATGTTAGGTTTTCAATCTAAGCCATACATGTAATGCTAAGTCAGCGAATGAACTTAGCAAACAAAACAGTCCAAGTGCAGAATTCGGAATCCACCCTGCATCTGGATGAGTCGACCCATAAGTCAACGCCGCTTAACTTGGGTCGACCCAGGCCTGTTGTTTGTCATCCCAGGCACGTTGATTTCTGCGTTGATTCCGCGTTGTCTTCGGTTTGAATTAATTTGAATATGTGTGTGTGTGTGTGTATAATGTAACACCCCACGTCCGTTAATGTCACTCACAAAGGGAATGCATTAAGTTTCGTGGAGTATTATAAGAGTATAGAATAGAATATCACAAGACAGATACACAAAGTAGTACTTGAAAAATTTATAACTTTATTGCAGCGGAAAAATTGTTTGATTACAACACCAAAACCAACAATAAAACCAAGTACACTTAATATCCATCTTGACAAATTATTTTCTGAGTACATAAAACAAAAGGCATAACCCCAACATGAATAGCCATAAAAAGAGATAAGCTGAACTTTTATTTTCAGCAATCCAAGCACTTCCAAAAGAGAGAGAAAGAGATCCAAATAAGCTCCACTAGGCCCAACCTAAGAACCTGGGTGGGGGGAAACGGAAAGAAAAGAGGCGAAACAAACGAGGTCAGACATAAAGTCTGGCGATTCCGGTAACTTTAACAATATAATTATTAAAGTAATATGATAAGAACATAAACTGGAAAGTAAGAAACGACTGTAACATAAGTATATATGACAAGGTAAGCAAGATGAATAAGGTAAACGTTGATTGCGCTTCTAATCACTATAGGATAATTACTACACTACACCAACCATATATACTCTGAAAGTTGATCCCTCTTACTAATAATAATAGTAATAATGGTAGTTTCGTGTACCCCTAGTTGTTGTCATAGGTGCCGCCTGCCCCTATCTCCACTAGTTGTACCCACTAACCTCCCCATTCGATCGGCTCCCTAACTCGTGTGTATTTATTACTTGTGTCATTCAGCCCCTCTTGTTTGTAGATACTTGTGCTGGTCCCACCATGGGGTGTATCAATCCCTATGATGGCAACCCGACATAATTCAAGATGCATAGTGTATAACTACTGATGCCCAGTGCCTGATTTTTCCACTTCGAAGCACGTGCACGCCCGTACTCCGTCGAAACCTACACTGACGCACCACCTGCCGCTGTTTTGATCGCTAATAATCAGCCCAGTAATCGTGCCCCACCCTGCCTAGTTCAGGGTACCATGATACATCTATGTGGGTTACTACTGAAATGGATCCCCATTACTATGGTTTCCTAATCAACATGTTATAACGGTTAAGTGTTCTCAATTTAACCTAACCCCACCCATTTGTTTAATTAACATGTTGCATTGGTTAAGTGTTGCCTACATTAACTTAACCGTACCATTCTTAGCATGTTTGTTCATTAGCATTAATTCATTCATTAATGTGCCAACCTCTCACATTAGAACTGTTGTTTGCGGTTGTTGGATGTGCCGGGCTGTTCCGAGCATACTTCTACCGCAAACTCATTCTAACATAGGGTTTTGGGCTTAATGCACTAATCTCTCACATTAGATCTGTTGTTGCTGTCGCTGGATGTGCCGGGCGGTTCCAGGTAGCCTTACACCGCAACCCAATCTAACCTCGGGTTAGGCATGTTCATCTTTTAGCCAATTTACTTATTTACAATACATGTCCAAGTCTAGATTTTTTGTATGCCAATTATCCATAGTTGTAGTCAATTCAAGTTATGTTCATAATTATCCTCCACATTATGTCCATAATTTCCATGTATATAAACTATACCAATTTATGTCTCAAGTCAATTACATGGTTACTAACCAATTTATGCCAATTACATAATATCCAATATTTAGTATTTCCCAAACTATTCCCCAACGTTCCCACGTCGTTCGTACGTATAATTCACATAATACATTAGGCTCGCTGTTAGCCTAACTCATAAGTAAAGGAAAAGAAAGAGGCATATGACATCCACACTGGAATAAAACAATATAGATCTAATTAAGCATGTGTAACACAAGCTTGGCATAGAACAACAAAAATCTAATTAAGCATATAAACGTGAACTAGCATATAAGATGGATCCAATTAACATATGCAATGTAAACTGACATAGATCTAAACCTAAGAACTGGCATGGATCTAAACATATAAGTATAAACTTGCATAGATGAACATAACTTGCATATAAACTTGCATAGATGAGCATAACTTGCATATAAACTTGCATAGCTTACATAGATAAACAGAACTTGCACATAAACTTGCATAACTTGTATAGATGAACATAACTTGCTATAAACTTGCATAGATAAACTTGCATAACTTACATAGATAAACATAACTTGCATAACTTGTATAGATAAACATAACTTGCATAGATAAACTTGCATAACTTGCATAGATAAACATAACTTGCATAGATGAACCCAATCAAGCATATGTAATTAGACATAAGAATTAACATCATATAATGAATCTAATTACATATGATAACAACTAGCATATATTAACAAAATAGATGATAACAGAACTGGCTAATAGCATATGAATTCAACAGGCATATTCATACAGTCCAGATCACAACTTATCATAATTATTTTAATTAATTATCTTGTGAAAGCAACTGTACTCACAGTGATAGAAGAAAGAATAGATTCGTTCGTTGTTGTTCTAGAATCCATTTTCGCAATTCCTAGGCTTTAGTTCGTTGGAGAAGAGACTATCTTAGTTTAGGATGCAGCATCATGGCGGCTCACGAATGAATTTTAGTTTAGATTAAGGTTTAGGTTTATGGGTGTTTATATAGATGTGTAGGATTAATTAGAACCCTTAGATCAACATAGGATCCATCCAAACCATCCAATCCAAGAAAATGCATCATCAGGCCAATCAGAAGTCGCCATGTAGCCCTAAATCTCAGAAAATCGTTACTGTCCAGAACAGTCAGCAGGGGTCGACCTCTACAGGGGGGTCGACACCTGTGTCGACACCCCTTAGGAAGGGTCGACACCCTCTGGCGGGAATTTTCCCGCCCACTTTTTGTTGCTGGTTTGAATTTCGAATTTTGATTTATTAATTATTTTAATTCTGGTTTTAAACTGAAATATTCTAAGCTCCATAACTTCTTCATACGAAGCTCGATTTATGAAACTCGGACTCTATCTCAAGCATAATTCCGAGACGAACGCAATGGCGCAACCCGTTTCCCTTAATTCTTCTTCTAAGAATTAAGTATTCTTTAATTTATCAGTTTTAATATTTAAAATTACGGGGTGTTACATTCTCCCCTCCTTAAAGGATTTTGTCCCCGAAATCTTCAAGTCAAGAGGAATGTATATCCTACCATCCAATCATCCATCTACTCAACTATCAATCACAGGCATCCATGGTCCTTAAAATTTTTTAATGCCATATGAACATATGCAAAAGTGTGTGTATATGTTCCTTATCCAACGCAAAATCAGGCGGTCTGCTGATTCAGTTGACCTCCTTAACGCAAATCATGATAGTCTCGTGTGTCCATTACGTATGCAAAAGAATCCTAATGATACATATTATTTCTACATGAGTGAATCATATTAATAACACAATCAATATACATCCATTAATTTAAATATGCACACTTATTCATATGCAATATGAAAGTGATTGAGCCGATCTAGTGCCTAATGTGTGTGTAAATGCATCCACGAGCAACCACTAGCAAACACTTGCATCCACTTGCATCCACCAAACATAACATGTCTCAAACACATGTTTACAACCATAGGATTTTCCTACCGAAAGATCGAAGATGTAAACGAGAGGACATACTAAACAATAGAACAAGTACAAACAAAGCGGAAGAAAAAGGAGAAATTAAGAACATACCCTAAAAAAAGGAAAGGGTACGACGCACCCATCTTGTCTTCTGTCTCCCAAGTCGCGTCTCCTTGATCATCTCCCCATTGCACTTTGACCAATTTGACCTCTCGGTTGCATAATTCCTTGACCTCTGATCCAAGGATGCATGTAGTAGCTCGCCTAATCGTGGCATCTCGCTCCACTTCCACTTCTCTAAGCATGCTCTGCTCCACTACTTCCGCGGTATCATGTAAACACTTCCGCAAATGCGACACGTGAAACACGTCATGAACACCACTAAGCTTCTCCGACAACTTCACTCTGTACGCCATTTGTCCAATCCTCTCTGTAATGGGAAAGGGTCCTACGAACCTTAGTGCTAATTTCCCCACACTTCCCAAAGCGAACCACATTCCTCAATGGTGACACTTTAAAAAACACCATGTCTCCAACGTCGAACTCATGATCGGTTCGTCTCTTGTCCGCATTTGATTTTTGCCGGTCCTGTGCCATCTTCACTCATCTTCGAATCAAGTCCATCTTTTCCGAAGTTTCCCTCTAATCAGCTTAGGTCCAAGCAAAATCTTATCCGTAGACTCCCACCAACAAGTTGGTGATCGACACGGTCATCCATAAAAAAACCCTAATACTAGCTTAATAATTGTTGTTATAAGCGAACTCCACAAATGGAAGGTGCTCTTCTCATGTCCCTCCTAAATCTAGGATACATAACCTCAAAAGATCTTCAAGGATTTTATTCACCCTTTCTGTCCGTCCATCCGTCTATGGACGAAACACGATGCTTAAACATAACTGCGTACCTACCGCCTTTTGCATATCACCTTTTCCTCTTGCATCAAAAACTGCTCCAAGCCCTGTCCCGCAAGCACTGGTACTGTGAACGGTTTGCTCCTATCTAGAAAAATCAAAACTGGGGCTGACATCTTCGCAAAGTCCTTAATGAACTTCCTATAGTATCCCACCAATCCTAGAAAACTTCTTACTTCTGTTGCATTCTTAGGAATCTTCCAATCTTGGATTGCTACCACCTTCGCGGGATCCACTGCTATCCCTTCCTTAGAGACCACGTGTCCTAAGAACCTCACTTCTTTCCTCCAAAAATGACATTTGGATAACTTAGCCTTGAGTTGATGCGCTCGTAGGGTCTCTAAGACTTCCCTAAGATGTAGGGCATGCTCTTCCTCGCTTCTAGAGAAAATCAAAATACCATCCACAAAGACTACCACAAACTTGTTTAGAAACTCCCTAAACACCCTACTCATCAAGTCTATGAAATATGCGGGTGCATTCGTCAAACCAAAAGGCATGACGAGCAACTCGAAGAAACCGTCGGGAGCCCTAAAAGCAGTCTTATCTATGTTGTCCTCAGCCGCCCTTATCTGATGAAATCCTATAGCTAAATCCAACTGCGAGAAAACCGAAGCACCAACCAACTGATCGAAAAAATCGTCTATCCTCTGCAACAGGTGTTTGTTCTTCTTCGTGAGCTTATTCAGCTCTCTATAGTCCACGCACAATCTAAGCAAACCATCAGCCTTCGTAGCAAAAACATCTGGAGTACCCCATTCCGAAATGCTTCTTCTTATGAACTCTTTTTCAAGCAACCCTTTCACTTGCTTACTGAGTTCCCTTCTCTCTCTCGGAGCCATGTGGCGCACTGGTAATGCAAATGGCTTTGCATTATCTACTAAGTATATACGGAGGTCTATCTCGCGCCTCGAGGGTAAACCCCGAACAACATCAAAGACGTCACCATACTCACGTACTACATGAACAGATTCCAAATCATCGATGGATGCGTCAAGAGATTCTAGGAGGCTAAGCATCACCGGACCACTAGGGTCACAAGATATAACAAGGGTTCTTCCACAACGAATCAACAATCTAACTACCCTCCTTTCACAGTCTAGGATGGCACCATACCTAGCTAGACAATCCATCCCTAGAATTAGGGCTGTCAATTTCCTACCCGACCCGTGACCCGACCCGAAACCCGCCCGGAAATTAGCAGGTTAACCCGACCCGTTTAGTTAGCGGGTCATTTTTGGGTCAACCCGAATTTGACCCGTTTATAAACGGGTGGGTTTAGGGTTGACCCGCTAACCCGATTTTGACCCGCCAAACCCGATTACATATTGTATCTCTTCCATACTGTTAGTCTTTTATGTATACTATTAGTGTTAGTCTTTTATGTATGCAGTAATCAGTATGCTCGTATATGTAAGCTATTATATTTTACTAATTTATTCTTATATATTGTTAGTTATATTTTACTTATAACAACTATATCTCTTCCATACTGGTAGTCTTTAATTTATGCAGTATGGGAATATATACTTATGTATAGAAAATGATTTTTGAATATGGGGATATCATGCTTTATATATGTGTTGTCTATTGGTGACTTTACAACTTGTTGCATGTTGGTGATTATATAACAGTGTGCATGTTGATGATTTGGCTCTTTTGTTGCTTATATTAGTAGGCAATATCTATCAATGGGTCAAACAGGTAAACCCGACCCAACACGACCTGACACGACCCATTTAGTTAAACGGGTTACGCGGGTCGGGTCGGGTCAACCCGTTTATAAATGGGTCGGGTTAGGGTTGGGAAAATATGACCCGTTTAATAAACGGGTTGACCCGACCCGTTTATAAATCAACCCGAACCCGACTTGACCCGACCCGAACCCGACCCGATACGACCCATTGACAGCCCTACCTAGAATCAAGCTATAGCCCGTGAAACCAAGAACGAAGGCGTTGCATTCAACCCCAACGCCCAAGATAGACACTCTCAAATCCCGACAAAGCATAGATAAATGAGCCGAACCACCGATAGGATTTGAGACCACAATGGGATCCATAACTAAAAAAGTATTTAGGTGTAGTGTTTTACTAACGAAGCAGATATGAACGAATGTGAAGCACTAGAGTCAAAAAAAGTTCGAACAGGATGATCATAAAGTAAAATCAAACTTTCAACAAAATGTTTCTATTTATCTCCTTTCCTGGTGCCATGAGAGCATGAACCTGTCCTCCAGAAGTAGGTCCCGTCCTCTGGCCTTGCCCTTGTCCTTATCTCCTCGGGCAGTCTTTAATCAGATGTCCTGCCGCAATGAAAACAACCAAGCTTCTTCTTCTTCCTACAGTCCTTAATTACATGGCCTGTTATACCACAATAAAGACACCTTCTATTATCACGGGGTTAATTATTCTTTCCAGTTTCTCCTTTATCTTTTTCATGGATTAAGGCCATATCAACAAATTCCTCATCCTTGGGTTGTGCTCCTTAGCCTAAACCCTCTCATCAACCAAGCAGCTAGCTGAACCTTCTTTCCATCGTCTATCTCAAAGATACCAAACGAGTCCTCCGCTTCCTTGAGCCAGTTCTAGCTTCGAAAAACTCCTCAGTCCTATGAAACGGTTTTCCGCTCATTGCACGAAAGCCCTTACATATATTAGAAAAAGCATCTACACGCGGGGAAAGAGACTCAAGAAGGAAGAGATTCGAAACAAAGAATCGGAAGAAAGATATATGGCTCTTGGGGATTATGTTTTCCATAATAAACATTTCTCTTGAAAATACTCTCTTTAAAACATGTTTTTGAAAGTACTTCTTCATAAAAATGGTTTCGAAAAACGGTTTTTCAAAATCTTTTATTTGTTCTGGTACCCTTCAGCTCTGATACCATGTGTAACACCCCACGTCCATTAATGTCACTCACAAAGGGAATGCATTAAGTTTCGTGGAGTATTATAAGAGTATAGAACAGAATATCACAAGACATATACATAAAGTAGTACTTTAAAATTTTATAACTTTATTGCAACGGAAAAATAGTTTGATTACAACACCAAAACCAACAATAAAACCAAGTACACTTAATATCCATCTTGACAAATTATTTTCTGAGTACATAAAACAAAAAGCATAACCCCAACATGAATAAATATAAAAAGAGATAAGCTGAACTTTTATTTTCAGCAATCCAAGCACTTCCAAAAGAGAGAGAAAGAGATCCAAATAAGCTCCACTAGGCCCACCCTGAGAATCTTGGGGGGGAACGGAAAGAAAAGAGGCGAAACAAACGAGGTCAGAAATAAAGTCTGGCGAGTCCACTAACTTTAACAATATAATTATTAAAGTAATTGGATAAGAACATAAACTGGAAAGTAAGAAACGGGTGTAACATAAGTATATATGACAAGGTAAGCAAGATGAATAAGGTAAACGTTGATTGCGCATCTAATCACTATAGGATAATTACTACACTGCACCAACCCTATATATTCTGAAAGTTGATCCCTCTTACTAATAATAATAGTAATAATGGTAGTTTCGTGTACCCCTAGTTGTTGTCATAGGTGCCGCCTGCCCCTATCTCCACTAGTTGTACCCACTAACCTCCCCATTCGATCGGCTCCCTAACTCGTGTGTATTTATTACTTGTGTCATTCGGCCCCGATTGTTCGTAGATACCTGTGCTGGTCCCACCATGGGTGTGTATCAATCCCTATGATGGAAACATGACACAATTCAAGATGCACAGTGTATAACTACTGATGCCCAGTGCCTGATTTTTCCACTCCGAAGCACGTGAACGCCCATACTCCGTCGGAACCTACACTGACGCACTACCCGCCGCTATTTTTACCACTTATAATTAGCCCAGTAATCATGCCCCACCCTACCTAGTTCAGGGTGTCATGATACATCTATGTGGGTTACTACTGAAATGCGTCCCCGTTACTAGGGTTTCCTAATCAACATGTTATAACGGTTAAGTGTTCTCAATTTAACCTAACCCCACCCATTTGTTTAATTAACATGTTGCATTGGTTAAGTGTTTCCTACGTTAACTTAACCCTACAATTCTTAGCATGTCTATTCATTAGCATTAATTCATTCATTAATGCACCAACCTCTCACATTAGAACTGTTGTTTGTGGTTGCTGGATGTGTCGGGCGGTTCCGGGCAGACTTCTACCGCAAACTCATTCTAACCTCGGGTTTTGGGCTTAATGCGCTAACCTCTCACATTAGATCTGTTGTTGCGGTCGCAGGATGTGCCGGGCGGTTCCGGGCAGCCTTACACCGCAACTCAATCCAACCTCGGGTTAGGCATGTTCATCTTTTAGCCAATTTACATATTTACCATACATGTCCAAGTCTAGATTTTTGTATGCCAATTATCCACAATTGTAGTCAATTCAAGTTATGTTCATAATTATCCTCCAAATTATGTCCATAATTTCCATGTGTATACGCTATACCAGTTTATGTCTCAAGTCAATTACATGGTTACTAACTAATTTATGCCAATTACATAATATCCAATATTTGATATTTCCCAAACTTTTCACCAACGTTCCCACATCGTTCGTACGTATAATTCACATAATACGTTAGGCTCGCTGTTAGCCTAACTCATAAGAAAAGGAAACGAAAGAGGCATATAACATCCACACTGGCATAAAACAATATAGATCTAATTAAGCATGTGTAACACAAACTTGGCATAGAACAACACAAAACTAATTAAGCATATAAATGTGAACTAGCATATAAGATGGACCCAATTAACATATGCAATGTAAACTGACATAGATCTAAACATAAGAACTGGCATGGATCTAAACATATAAGCATAAACTTGCATAGATGAGTATAACTTGCATATTAACTTGCATAGATGAACATAACTTGCATATAAACCTGCATAGATAAACTTGCATAACTTACATAGATAAACATAACTTGCACATAAACTTGCATAACTTGTATAGATGAACATAACTTGCATATAAACTTGCATAGATAAACTTGGATAACTTACATAGATCAACATAACTTGCATATAAACTTGCATAACTTGTATAGATAAACATAACTTGCATAGATAAACTTGCATAACTTGTATAGATAAACATAACTTGCATAGATGAACCTAATAAAGCATATGTAATTAGACATATGAATTAACATCATAAAATGAATCTAATTACACATGATAACAACTGGCATATATTAACAAAATAGATGATAACAGAACTGGCTAATAGCATACGAATTCAACAGGCATATTCATACAGTCCAGATTACAACTTATCATAATTATTTTAATTAATTATCTTGTGAAAGCAACTATACTCAAGTGATAGAAGAAAGAATAGATTCGTTCGTTATTGTTCTAGAATCCCTTTTTGCAATTCCTAAGCTTTAATTCGTCGGAGAAGAGACTAGCTTGGTTTAGGATGCAGCATCATGGCGGCTTACGAATGAATTTTAGTTTAGATTAGGGTTTAGGTTTATGGGTGTTTATATAGATGTGTAGGGTTAATTAGAGCCCTTAGATCAACATAGGATCCATCCAAACCATCCAATCCAAGAAAATGTGTCATCAAGCCAATCAGAAGTTGCCACGTAACCCTAAAACTCAGAAAATCGTCACTGTCCAGAACAGTCAGCAGGGGTCCACCCTTACAGGGGGGTTGACACCTGTGTCGACGCCCCTATAAGGGGTCGACACCTGTGTCGACACCCCTTAAGGGGGGTCGACACCCTCTAGCGGGAATTTTACCGCCCACTTCTTTTCGCTGGTTTGAATTTCGGATTTTGATTTATTAATTATTTTAATTCTGATTTTAAATTGAAATCTTCTAAGCTCCATAACTTCTTCATACAGAGCTCGATTTACGCAAACTCGGACTCTACCTCAAGCATAATTCCGAGACGAACGCAATGGCGCAACCCGTTTCCCTTAATTATTCTTTTAAAAATTAAGTATTCTTTAATTTGTCAGTTTTAATATTTAAAATTATAGGGTGTTAGATATAACCCACATATATATACACACACAAACTTCTTATGCTCACAACTTCTTCATACATTATCCGATTTACACAAATTTGAGGTCTATCTAAACTAGAATTTCGAGATGAACTCAATGGCCAAGTCAGTTTTACTTAGTTATGAATATTTAATTATATAATATTCACTTTATTATCTTTACAGTATGGTTATAGTGTATTAAATTTTGGGGTGTTATATTCTCCCCTACTTAAGGGATTTTGACCTTGAAATCTCCAAGTTGAAAGAATGTTATTATTCTAACAACCACCTACAACCATCTACTCATCCATCGTCCACTGGCATCCATTGTCCTTAAGAATTTCTAATGCTTATATATACATATGAAAAGGTGTTGTGTGTATATGTCCCTACACTAATGCTAAAATCAGGCGGTTGACTGATTTAGTTGACCTCCTTAATGTAATATATGTTTGTGCCATGTATCCAAGATGTATACAAATAAACGTAGCATAACATATAGACTATATATGTGTGCACAGTCATTCAAAATGCAACTTCCATATGATGATTCACCCATTTCCATCCATATAAAATTAAAATTCACACACATCCATATGCAATATGCAAGTATTTGAGCCGATCTAATGCCTAGTGCATGTATATGCATCCACGAGCAACCACTAGCAAACCCTTGCATCCACTTTCAACCAGCAATCATAAGATGTCTCAAACATATGTTTCTAACCATTGGATTCTACCTAAGGGTCGAAGGTTCGAACGAAAGGATAAACATACTTGAATGATATAAGCAAATGCAATAGCTTGGAAAAGAAATCAAGAACATACTCTCAAAAATAGAAGGATAAGAAGCGCGAATCTTATCTTCAGGTTCCCACGTCGCATATTCGCGGTTTTCTTCCCACTGTACCTTCACCAATCTGACTTCTTTGTTGCGTAGTTTCTTAACCTTTGATCTAAGAATATGAGTAGGAACTCTTCTCAGCTATGCTTCCTTCTCAACTTCCACATCTTCAAGTGTGCTCAGCTTCACTACCTCTATTGTATCATGTAGACATTTTCTCAAGTGGGAAACTTGAAACATATTGTAATGACCCGCATTTGCAGAGGTATTATAATTAATTTATTTGATTATATAAATTTTGATTAAAGGAATTTAATGGTCGTGGAATTAAATAATGATGAATATTTAATTAAAAAAATAAATTAAATAATATATTTAATTCTGAAATAATCAGAATTGGCTGAAATGGCGATATGGTGTGAACTGGATCATCTGTGATATTTAATTCAGCTTGGAATTGAATTTGAATAACGAATATATTATTTGAATGACAATTTGAACGCATAATTATATTATAATTAAAATCGAGCTTGAAATGGCGCTGTAGTTCGTAATATGGCGATTCGAACTTCAACTGAATGTACATAATTCGTTTTAAATCGGATTTCTGTGAAACAAGAAATGTGTGGAGCTGGTGGAGTATATCTTTCTAATGGAAGAGAAAAATCTGGATTTCGTCGTGTAGATTTTGAGATATGTTCAAATCAAATTTTAAAATAGTCGTTATAGAATCGGTTATCGACCGTAACAGTTTATTTGATATAACTAGAGATCGGATTTAAATCTAGACAAGGTTCTTTAGAGACATAATGATAATTTAATTTTTAGAATTTTACTGTAATTATTAATTAATTTAATAAGAAATTTTTTATTTGGAGTAATTTGGCACCCTGTATCGACATTTCGGGGTTTCACAATATGAGTTATCCTACCGACGTTATTATATTTTCGAGATCGTGACGCGTTACTGAACATGAAGGTAACTTTATTTCTGTTAATAACAGGCCGGAATTTTACGGGTATCCAAAAATACTATTTAAACCGGCGCGAGATGTGATGGAGGAAAAGAATTGATTGAATGTCAGCAAAAAACAGAAGTTTTGACAGCGTAAGCCAACCAAATAATGAAGACTAGTAACATGATTAACGTTACCTGTACCACTTGCCATTGGAACAATTTCATGTTACAAAATATTATAATATTCGAAATGAAATAAATCCTTGTGCATGCTTGGCTATGAAGTAAAGTATACCGTGCCTGTTGCCTTTGTATTCGTACAAACTCCTACCGCCTTAAACAAAGAATAAACGTGGAAGGATAGCTTCCTCAAGAGAAGGAAAAATGTTGCCTAGTTGTGTACTATAATAACACCTACCAACACAAATATCTACACTATAAAATAGCCCCAGACCTAAGTGTAGAGACCTAATTCATTTTTCCATTTCCTCTCAGAAAATCTGTAGCCGCCACCATAATTTTCCCCAAAGTTCTAAAATCAATAACAAAACCAAAGAAAATCCTAAAATCTAAATATATGTGTTTTTAGATTCCTGGTGATGAGCTCTTCGAGCGTATATGGGTTTTACAGCATTCAAACTTGTTTTCAGTCCACTGAAATTTCCACAGTACTTCTAGGGCTGAGGATTTCCTGCGATTTAGGCTTTTAATTGTGAAATGGTGATTGGATTCATGCTTGTGAGATAGAGTAGCAACATCCGGCAAAAATCCAATGGGATTGGTGATGATAAGTGACGCAAGGGGTCACTGTATCGAGCGGATGATGCTGGTGACGTATGCGAGATGGTGAAATCGAGTTGGGTATTGGGGTCGTGAGTAGAAGGAGAAGATGAAGAGGAGTACGGTCGTGATGTTTGTTTGAGGTAGTGGGGAAAATGATGGAGTGGGTGTTCGGCGGAGTTACTGTAATGGAGGAGGGAATTTTTTTGAAAACTTACGGTTTGGTATTTGGAGAAGAACGGGTGCGTTGGGCTGAAGGGAATAGCGGGCCGGATAAGGAAAGGGTAAAGGCCCAGATGAATTTAATTTATTTAGTTAGATTTAATTTAAAAATGTATCAACTTCTAAATCGAATATCTTGTTCATATGTTGACGGAATTCAACAAAACAAGATCCGACAGGATCGTATGGAAGGGCACTACACGATGGAACTGACTGGAAGCCCAATGGAGTCCGTCAAAATTTATAGCAAAATAAATTGTCTGTCTGAATCAAATCGAGCGATAGTTATCGTTATCAACAATGATCGTCCAATGTGAGTAAATCTCACTAACTCTGAACAGTTTATAATTTAATGTTGTATTTTTAGAACTGTTAGATATTGGTTGATTGACTGTGTGTTGATTGTTTGATTGAACTGCTAGTCAGTTAGTTAAATTTCTATATTGATTCTGTTTAACAGAATATATCATATGGAACTGAAAGTGATGTTATCTATATTGTTTAACATCTGTGATGCAGGGAAACAGGTTGGAGGAATCCGACTGGATTCCTCAACATTTATTTACTGTTTTCATATATTGTGATATAAGATGTGATGTATATTTGTCATGGATTATGTGTGTTAGAATGATGTTGATCATTGTTATTCGATATTTTGAATATCATAAAAAGACCCTAGGATGTAAAAAGAATTAGTTCAATGTATATTGAAATAAAAGGGATTTTATAAAGTCAATAGATTTTATAAAAAAGGAAATATTTCGAAAGTAAATAAAAGGGGAAATGTTTATAAAATGAATAGAGTTTTATAAAAGGGAAAAATGTTGATAAAACGAATAGAATTAAAAAAGGGAAATCATTTGTAAAGTGAAGAACCGTTACTAAAGGTAAATCTTTATAAATGAATAGTTTAATCGAGTCAAAAGGAGTTAATCGATGTTAGTTTAGTCGAAAGGAGTTAATCGATGTTAGTTTAATCAAGTTAAAAGGAGTTAATCGATGTTAGTTTAATCGAGTTAAAAGGAGTTAATCGATGTTAGCTTAATCGAGTTAAAAGGAGTTAAAGGAGTTAATCGATGTTAGTTTAGTTAAAAGGAGTTAATCGATGTTAGTTTAATCGATTAGAGTTAAAGCAAAGGAGTTAATCGAATATAGTTTATTCGAATAGTAAAATGAGTTAATCGAATATAGTTTATTCGAATAGAAAGTAAAAGGAGTTAATCGAATATAGTTTATTCGAATAGAGTTAAAGGAGTTATCGAATATAGTTTATTCGAAAGGAGTTAAGTGAGACGAGTTAATCAATAGCGTTAGTCCAGTAGAGTTAATCAAATAGCGTTAGTCCAATAGGGTAAATTGATAAGGGTTAATTGAATAGAGTAAATTGAATAGAGTTATCGAATATACCTTATTCGAAGGGAGGAGTTATCGAATAGAGATGTATTCGAATGAGAGTCACGTAAGGAAGTGTTAAAGGGTTAAAAGATGAACTTGCCCTATTTTGAGATTTGAAATGTTGTTCAGTTAAGGTCTGAGAGGTAGTTATACCCCAACTTGATTGACTTCGTTTTAATTTAGAAATGGGTAAGGTTCGAGAGTGAAAGTGGTTAGGTGAATTTAGTAAATAAGTATAGTGGTTCGAGTTGTCGTCGCGATGTTGATTTAAACATCTATTTAAATCTAAGTAAAGAAGATTTGGAAATGTTTTCCAAACAGAATCAGAAACATAACCAAATATTGAAATAGGAAATATGAATATATATGTATATCTGATTGATGATTGGGTGATAGAATTTCCATTTGGAAATGATATCGTTGTTTGCACACCTGTTTTCTTCGATAGATAAATCACAGACTATCGAAGTTTTGACCATTTTAACGTTGTTAATATGGAGAGACCGGTTGGATTATTATCCAAAGAACCACTCTGTATTGGCATAAGCGTTGCAAATCATATATGCCAAAGGAAATTGAAGGCGGAGTTATGCAAGGGCAAGGGCTATCCTGTTTACAGAATAGTGCCTTCGGTTCATCCTGTTCCTGGATGACTTGTATGGACAAATGTCTGACAGAGTATTTCCAGGCGATCACGTATATTGATTTCTCCAACCGTACCAAGAGTGGAAGCGGAGAAGGAAACTTCTTTTAGCTAACACATAATGTATTGTTGAGGACGTAAATCGGTGATTTGATGGATTTGACGATGTGGCATTAAAAGTGAATCTGGTGTGATGATAAAGCGTAGCTTCTAGCCTCACATCCGGTAAATGACAGAAATCGGGCAGGCAGCATGGCTAAGTCGGTCGCACCGAAGTAGGGTGTATAATCACCTGATATAGAGTTTCATTTATTTCTAAAAATCTATTGTTGATGTTGTCCCATTCGGGAACGGTTGCTGATCCCAACCGTTGGTGATATACATTCAATACACTCAAGCGAAATGAGTGGTCGGTCATGTGTGCCCGGGTTGCAAGATGTTCTTGTTGAACCCAGTGTATTCCTTCTAGAGATACACTAGCGAAAGGTGGTTCCATACCTTGTCATAGTTGGAAATCCATTACCCAATACGTGCTTGCGGTTTTGATTGTATACAATATATGTAGAACGTGAGATGAAAGCGTTTCTTCTAGATGATTATTATATTGTGGTTGATAGACATTATTATAATATCAAAAGGTTTTTGATATAAAGATAATTTGGATTCTCATAAGGGAAAAACCCGTTCCGTTATACGGCGTGGTCTTATGAGATATCGTTTACTTGTTCGAACTGTTTTAAACTGTTTTACTCATACCAGTCCCATGACTGACCCGAAGTTTATTTGTTTGTTTCCCTAAACTCTTGGGTGCCTAATTTTGTACGGGCAGTCAAGTAGTCGGGATTTACAGATATACTGGAAGAGCTTGGAGCAGGAGGCTTCAGGATTATATAGCTATAGTTATTTCCGCTGTGTTATAAGTGTTGTACTTTGATAAATGATATGTATATTCAAGTACATATTTGTATTTCAAAGTTATTTTATGAAATATATTTATTCGTTCCGCTGTGAGATTCGTGTTACTCTGATATTGTGTTCTTCTTCTTCTTCTTCTATTCTAAGTTTCTATCTTATCTTTCCTCACCCTCTAATTTCTTTCATTAATGACCGGTATTTTTCGATGTTTGTTAGTCATCATTGAGTTTATGGCGATAACCAAAGTTGACAAAATCCCGGGTCATTACACATATCGTGTACGCTTGCTAGTTTGTCCAGTAGTCTGATCCTACAGGCCATATGACTAATCCTCTCCACTATAGGGGGTGGCTCTACAAATCTTGGCACCAACTTCCGTACTGAGCCAAAGCGAACTACATTCCTTAACTGTGATACTTTAATGAAGACCGTATCTCCTTCTTCGAATTACAAGTCGGTCCTCCTTTTATCGAAATATAACTCTGTCTGACCTGAGCTACTTTCATTCTTCGGCAGATAAGATCAATATTCTCGAAAGTCTCTCGAATTATCTCAGGTCCATGTAGAAGTCTGTCCATAGACTCCCACCAACAAGTCAGTGATCTGTAAGGTTGTCCATATAATGCTTCAAAGGGTGCCATGCCTATGCTCAATTGATAACTATTGTTGTAGGTGAACTCAACCAATAGGAGATGCTCCTCCCTAGTCCCTCCGAAATCTAGGATACACAATCTCAGAAGATCCTCAAGAACTCTATTTACCCTCTCAGTCTGTCCATTGGTCTGAGGGTGGTATGCCATGCTCAAGCATAGTTGAGTACCTAACGCCTCTTGTAAGCTCTTCCAAAACTCACTAGTGAAGATGGGGTCATGGTCGCTTACTATACTGGAAGGTGCCCCATGAAGTCATACTATCTCTCGAAGATATACATATGCTAGCCAAGCTGCCATCCTCTTACTCTTGACAGGAATAAAGTGGGCACTTTTCGTTAGTCTGTCCATTATCACCGAAATACTCGTATTGCCCTTCCTCGATCGAGGAAATCTATCGATGAAATCCATAGAGACTCCCTCCCACTTCCATTGTGGGACATCCAAGGGCTGAAGCAATCCGTCAGATTTCCTTTGTTCATCCTTTACGCGCCGGAAAGTCAAACATCAGGCTACAAATTCTGCCACATCCTTCTTCATGTCAGTCTAAAATAAAACTCTCTTTATGTCTCGATACATCTTGTCGCCGCCCGGATGGATAGTCTTCTGAGAATGATGAGCTTCCTCAAGCACTGCCTTTAGCAATTCCCTAATTTTAGGGACACATAGCCTTCCATCTCGTCTTAGCCACCTTTTCTTGTCCATAGTATATCTAGCTAGGTGACTAGAAGTCTCTCCTCTACCAAGCCTATCCAAGATGTCTGCTATCTGCGGGTCCTCTCCCTGCATAGATCCAATACGCCCCATGAGAGTAAGTTGCACCTCCAATGATGCTAACAAACCCGATGTGAAATCCGTAGATGGCTCAAATCGAAGGTCGATATAAACTCCAAGCTCCGACTTTCTACGAATAGAGGACCAAAAGTCATCCTTCGCCTACTCAACGCATCTACCACTACATTACCCTTTTCCAGGGTATAAGCCATCTAAAAGTCATAGGACGTTAGGAACTTCATCCATCGTTGTTGCCTTAGGTTGAAATCCTTCTACGAGAACAAGTATTTGAGCGAATTATAATCTGTGTATAGCTCAAGTCTCTCTCTAAGTAGATAATGCCGCCAAGACTTCAATGCGAACACTATTGCAGCAAACACTAGATCATGGGTAGGGTAATTCTTCTCATGAACTCTCAACTGTCATCTACCATAGCATACTACCCTTCCTTCTTGTATCAGAACGGCACCAAGTCCTGCCCCACAAGCATCTGTGTAAACCATGAACATCTTGCTTCCATTAGAGAGTGTTAGAACTGGGGCTGTTGTCGGGCCCTTTTTCAATCCCTGAAAGGCATCCTCGCAATCAATGCTCTAGGAAAAAGCCAAGTTCTTTTTCGTTAATCGGGGTGAGTGGGGATGATACCCTTGCAAAGTCCTTGATAAATTTTCTATAATAGCCCGCCAACTCAAGAATACTTCTTAGTTTCATCGCATTCTTTGGAGCCCTCCAATCTTGGACAGCGACGACTTTAGCGGGATCCATTGTTATCCCGTCCTTGGAGACCGCATGCCCTAGGAACCTTACTTCCTTTCTCCAAAAGTGACACTTAGAAAATTTTGCCTTGAGCTGATGCGATCTAACAGTGCATAGAATCTCTGCTAAGTGTAGGACATGATCCACCTCATTCTTTGAGAGAATAAGAATATCTTCCAAAAAAGACCACCGCAAACTTATTCAGAAACTCTCTAAACACCCTACTCACCAAGTCCATAAAATATGCAAGTCCATAAAATATGCGGGTGCATTGGTTAGCTCAAAAGGCATAACCAGCCACTCAAAGAAACCATCTGGAGTTCTGAATGCAGTCTTATCAACATTGTCCTCTGCCACCCTCAGCTGATGAAATCCTGTGGCCAAATCCATCTACGAGAAAATTGATGTGCCTACCAGCTGATCAAATATGTCATCAATCCACAGAAGCGGGTGCCTATTCTTCTTGGTGAGCTTATTCAACTCTCTATAATCCATGCATTGACGAAGTGAACCATCTGCCTTAGTTGCAAAGACGACTGGAGCTCCCCACTCTGATATGCTTCGCCTAATAAATCCTTTCTCGAATAGCTCCCCTACTTGCTTGTTGAGCTTTCTCCTCTCTCTCAGAGTCATGTGGTGCATTGGTAGAGCAACTGGCTTCACATCCTCTACTAAGTAAATATGGAAGTCTATCTCATGCTTCGGAGGTAACCCCTTAACATCATCAAACACGTCTGGATAATATCTGACTATGGGTTTGTTGTTAGGGATTGCAGAATGTGGATCTTAAGGAAAAACAAACACTGGAAGGTGCTGAATAGTGTTTATAAGAAATATATAAAAATCTTAAACTTAAATGATCTACTATATGAATCACACACGCCAGAGATGATCAAAGACATAGAATCAAACACAAAAATCGATAAATATTAAATGCAGAAAGAAAGGAACACATCGGATTTTATACTGGTTCGGATTACTCCTACATCCAGTCCCACGAAACGCTGGATTGCGAAGAGTTTTATTATTATCAGTATCCAAGTACAAACCCTTGATTTCATGGCTACAAGGTTAATACAGCTCCAAACACCCTTGATTTCATGGCTACAAGGATAACACAACTTCAAACACCATTGATTTCATGGCTACAAGGTTAACACCACTCTCTTTCCTTGATTTAAGGGCTACAAGGAACACACCCTTTCCTAAACAATTCCCAAATGATTACAACAGCCCTATAACTCTTCAATTGCACTTCAATTCAGAGAGTAGTAGATAAAGATTGAGAAAAGATGAAGTTTTATGTAACTCAAGTAGAAATCGGCAAAGTATTAGTATAGGAATCAAGAAAATGTGAAATATTAATGGTGGTATGAAGAGGGGTGAAAATGAAGAAGAAGAACTATGAAAAAATTCGAAATCAGCCCCTATTTATAGTGTGTAAAAGGTTGCAATGTCTCAGAAATGTCACAAATGGTGAAAAGACACTTCCTTTGAAAATTGAAAAAATGACAGTTGTATGTCGACATATGCATGTTATATTTATTTTTTAAACCATTTTTCAAGTGTTTAAGCATGTATATTATTTTGGAAATTCTTGAATCAAAACTTTATAATATAAATGAATATTCTAAAGTGTAAAATCATATGAAATCATAACAATATATTATATAAACATATTTATAAAGTTATAAGGTTTAAAACTATAAAATTATATAACTATATATAAACTTATATATATTAAAACTTTAAACTTATATGTTTGAAATCATAAGTAAGATAATAGTTTGAAAATAATTTGAAATCAGAATTTGAAATTTGAAACTTGAAAATCAGAATTTGAAATTTGAAAAACAGAATTTGAACCTGAAGTGCTATTCAGAGTCTAACATATAAACTAGACTCTATTACTATATTTTTCTTGAACTCTTGATATCTGGATTACTCATGAGTGTTGAATCTCTTCTGAATTCTGAATCTCTTGAAACTCTAAAACTGTAAAGTCTTAAGTATTTATGTCCTGTATACAAATCCTACACATATATGTATGTGTGTATATATATATATTCTAGATAGAGATGTTAGTATTTTTTTTTTTAATCAATGAATAATGATAATTGAAATAAGGTTGTTGTCATCAAAAATCCATTCTCCAACAATATCCCCTTTTTGATGATGACAACCTTGATTTATAAAATATTCGTAATTGTTCATACATGTTGATTCTTTTAGATCTGGCCCCCTGTCATCATGAATCCTACATACTCCCCTTTAAACTAAGCCTGACTAATTCTTATTTTATAATTTCTCCGCCTTTGTCATCAACAAAAAGAAATTCTAAATATACTCCCCCCTAAATTTATACCATAAATATCTATAATCTATATCTATCTATATATTCTAAGATTATAATACATAATTCAATTATAAAGTACTAATATACATGACTCCCCTTAAATTCATGCCTACATTATTATAAAAGTAAACAATCAATCAATTATAGTTAATATTTACAAATATTTCAATCCATGTATACAAGTTCAAATCCAAGCAATCCAAACCAAATAATATTTACAACCAAATTCAAATCAAATTGATGTTGTATATAACAATGTTGTAAACACAATTATATGATTTTTGTTTGATGATAACAAATAAATATTATTTAAATGTGTTTGTTACTGTACTGTTCTATTTATACATCACAAACAGGAATATAATATTTATATTTAAATAGAATACGACTGTACAGACATTCATATATTCATACAGTATTTTATTTAAATTAAATATTATACTTCAAACATTCAAACAGTACAACTATTTATAACTCCACTATTTACAATTCACTTAAATATGTTTGAATATTTCTGACATGACACATCACACATGAAATTGTAATATTGAAGGAATTCAAAAAAAAATAGACAGATTGAATTGAACACAATAAAATAAAATTTTATTTCAATCAAATCTGTTTATTACATGTAATCAGTACAATTTTCTCACAGCTCCTCACTACAGTTCATTCATCACTTATACAATCACTTTTATACACTGACACTATCACTCAGTTGACATTTACATACACACACTAACACTATTCTTGTCTTCATCTTCAATCTTCACAACATTCTTCTGTCAGTCCAGTCATCTTCATACGTGTCACATATAGAAGAACACACACAGTAGACTGCAACAAAAATAAAATTAAATAAAAGCAAATAAAGATTTATTTTTAAATTTTATTTGCCTTAGAATTACGGTGTGTTTCTCACCATTTTTCTAGACTTGGTATGATATGCAGGGACATAAAATCAGTTTGATGGCTGCATATACACACGTGTATAGATATACACGTGTGCACTACCAAGCCAACCAGTGTGTGACCGAGGAGTAGCCACATGGACCGTCTCGACTCAGTGTACAATGCAAAATAGTGTGCAAATATTTCAGCATGGTATTTCAAAGCCAATAGTCGAGGCATGATCAAGTAAAGATAAAATACTAGCCAAAGTGAAAGCATGGTCAAAACAGTGGTCAAAACATATGAACATGATGGAGCAAATCATTTTCAGCAAAATGAAATAATATTCTTTTTAATCAAAGTGTCAAATACAACATTTCAAGTTACAAGTCAACAAACATGGCAGTTCAAATATCATACAAGGATAAATGACAATGTTTACAACAAGGCCGAGAGTTTCTAACATGGGTCGAGCGCATGGCAATGAGCATGCAGACTTACATACAAGCATTAATGAGATACTACAATGGTTCAGCTAAAGAGCAAACATGGACATGAAAGCAACATACATGAATGAAGCAGCAAGAACATTAAACTAGTGGAGCATGAGCACATTAATGTACATGCAGGTTATGACACAAGTTTCAGGCTCGAGTATATACAATAAGGTGTTTGAAACAGCATGTGCATGTAAGGCCATACAAGTCCATGAAGGAGCAAGCACAACAAATGAAGAAAACAACAAAAACCACAAGATCAAATACAATATCCATCCATATTAGTTTTTTTTAAGATCAGTATTGAAAATGTCAAGACAGTTTATACAACATGGAGTTTCAATTCATATAAATAGCATAGCAGCAATACATGGTGAAAGAATGTATGGGAGCAAGGTTAATGGTTCAACAAAATGGCACAGTAATGATCAAAGCAACATGAAACAATACAACATGCATGTAAGGGTGAAAACAGTCTGGGTAGTGCAAACTGGAATACGTTAACAACAAGTGTACAAATGTCAAGGAGGAGTTCACAACATAGCATCAATCTAATGAAAGAGGGTACATACAAAGTGTTTGGCACTACAGTTAAATAGCAACGTGAAATACCCAAGTGCACAAGCAAGAAAAACAGAGCAGCCTTTTATTTGCAAGCTTAAATATATTATATACATACTCAAGAAGTCATAATGGATTCAAGATCAAGTTTGTAATGATCAATCAAATTCCAGAAGTTATGAAGATTTCAAAGCCGAGAGATTTCATTTTCTTAAAAGGGAAAATCTGTTTTTTCAAGACAACAATCAAGTCCAGATTTATCAAGGCATATAAGTGCAAGAGTATACAAAGCATGTTTGAAAATCAACAAGATCAAGGCAAGTATCAGTTCGTATCAGTTCTTATTTCCAGAAAATTAAACCAGAAATGCAACAGTTTTTGTCTAACATGGGATGGACAGGTCGAGCAGCGTAAATGTGGAGAACACTGCATGATTCAAGTTTAGTTCTTAAGGAATTAAAGATTTCAAACGAAGAATCAGTTTAAAATGATTGGTAAATCAAATATAGTATCTGTTCAGTTTTAAATATCCAGGAAGCAACAAAAGGACCAATTCGAAATTTACTAAAAAGTGTATTTTAGAAATGGTCAACCAGAAAGTGTATACGAAATTTCAGAAATCACGAAAGCTCAAGAACAATTCAAAGCAGTTTTCAAGCCCCAGAATTTCGTATATATCATGAACAAGTCTAAGCATGAAATCAGAGATATTTAAGGATTTTAATCCTATAAATACACCAATCATCATCGGCAGATAATTATCCAAGTTCAAACTAATCAAAGCAATATTCGAATAGCAAATTCATACCAGAAAATGGGGCAGCTTGGATCCAATTCTACGATAAACTGAAGAAGAGATTGGAACTGACAATTCGAGATCATCATACGACATAGCGACGACCTTCAAATTGAAGAGAATCAAAACCCTAATCACCACTTTAATCTCCAGAAGGAAACCCTAGATTGAAAAGCCAATGCCGCCATTTTTTTTAGCAAAAGAGATTGGGTCAAAGAAAGAAAAAGGGGCTAGAGCAAATAGAAGATGACCGGCCAACATTACTTAAGGGGTTATAAGAATTTATTTAACTAGGGTTTATATTATTAGGGTTTTGAATTGTTTTTATTCGTTTTTAAATTTCCAATTTGTAATCGAGTATAGTTTTCTAATTTGTCTCTAAAACTAGGGGGACGAATTGCGGGATTTGTAATTCGGGGAAATCTGGTTTCGGGGATAGAAACCAGTGCAGGGTTTTGAGCGTAGGGTTAAGAACAGTTGGGAGCGAGTGCCGCGAGTTTACAGGGGATTGTAAGCGTAGAGATTGTTTTAACTCCTAGTAGAAACCTTGGGGAATGCAGCAGTAGGCAGGGTTTTGCCAAAGCTAGGTATATCTGTCATTTGTTTTCCGCATTTATTCTGATTATTATCTGTGCTGTTATTATTTAATTATTCTATGAAAATCTGCGATAAACCCTATTCACCCCCCCTCTAGGGTTAATTTAGATCCTACAAGTGGTATCAGAGCAGGTATTTTTTTTATTTTATTTTAACTCTAGAGTCACGAATCTGTCTAATAACGCGTTTTCTGAGGGTCAGTCCATAGCTAGGCACCAATGTTTAATGGAACTGATTATGCATATTGTAAAGCTAGGATGAAAATTTATTTGAGTTCAGTAGATTATGATGTGTGGGATATTATTGAAACGGGTTATAGATCTCCCATTGTTATTGTTAGTGGTGTTGAAATTCCTAAATCAAAAGACAGGTGGGATGCTAATGATAAAAAATTATTTTCAACTAATGCCAAAGCGATGAATGCTTTAATCTGTGCTCTTGATAAAACAGAATTTTATCGAATTTCTCATTGTGAAACTGCACAGGAAATATGGCATACGTTGGAGGTCACACACGAAGGTACATCTCAAGTGAAGGAATCTCGTCTTGCTCTACTCAGCGACGAATATGAAAATTTCTCTATGCAACGAGATGAAGATATAAAAGAGATGTATGGACGCTTCTCATCACTAGTCTGTAATGCAAAAGCTCTTGGCAAAACTTATACCGAAGTGGAATTGATCAGAAAAATATTGAGAGTGCTACCTATAAATTTTGAAGCAAAAGTGACGACAATTCAAGAATCAAAAGATCTAAATAAAATAAGCATGGAGGAGTTGATTGGAAATCTCATCACTTACGAGATGGAGTTAAAAGCAAGAGAAGAACGAAAGAATTCTGAATCAAAGAAAAAGACGAACGCTCTAAATAATACTGTTGAAATTGATGATGAAGATTTCGCTGAAGTGCTAGCCATGGTTTTGAGAAAGTGGGCCAAAGGAAATTACAATCCACAGAAGAAGAATTCAAAAACCGACAAGTCCGAAAGTTCAAATAGTTTAGACGATGAAGTGTTTTGCTACAATTGCAAGAAACACGGACATATCAAATCAAATTGCCTACAGCTCAAAAATGAAAAGAAGAAGAAGTTCAGAAGAAAGAAGAAGGCTTTTGCTGCTACATAGGATGACGAGGAAGGAGAAGAAGTTTCTGAAAGTGATGAAGAGGAAGCTAATTTGTGTCTTACGGCTCAATCTGATTCGGAAGGTTGTGAAGAGGATTCTAGTGAGGTATCGAATTTTACCTATAAAGAATTAATTTTAATGTGTCACAACCTCACAAAAACCGTTGATTCTCTTGAACTAAAAGTTAAGAAATTGAAATCTGATAGGTCAAAACTAGTTCAAGAAAATAACAGTTTAGAAAGAAAACTTGAAAAAGTTAAGAACTCACCGTTTTCAGAATGCGAAAAATGTCAATTTTTGAGTAATGATCCTTTGAAATTCAAAACTGATTTTGAATTACTCAAAAGTGAAAACATGAATTTGAAAAATGAAAATCGTGATTTTGAGAAGGAAATTGAAAAGCTTAGAGAATCGGAAAAACTTGATTTTAAAAAGCGAAAACAATTTGAAATTGAAATTTCTAAGTCCAATGCTAAAATCAAAGCACTTGAAAACGAAAATTTGGTTTTGAAAAAAACTGATGCTGAAAAGAGGAAAATCGCTATTAATCGTTGTTCAAATTTAATGAAAGAAAATAGCGATCTTAAATTTAAAATTCAACGACTTGAGTCAACTTTGACTAAATTTTCTAAAGGAGAAAAATCATTGAATATGTTGTTAAAACACCAATTTTATGTTCAGAATAAAAAGGGACTTGGTTTTGAATTTGATCCAGTTGAAAAAACAAATCCTAATGATTTTAAAAATCCTTTAAATGACTTTGAAATTGATCAAATTGAAATTTTGAACCCTAATAATTTCAAAGGGTTTTTAATCTTGAGCGATATGTAAACTCGTTTAGAAACAATTCAATTAAACAAATTTGGATTCCAAAAAATAATAAAATAAATTTGAATAAATCTAAACGAATTTGGGTTCCAAAGGGTATGCTATTGGATAGTAATGGATTATTATATAAACGGGTTTGGGTACCAAAACGTGTAAACGAAGATAAGAGTGGTAAAACAATTTTTGTTAGACCACTCGATCCTATAAACATTTAGGTACCGGGGATAGGCAAAGGAACAATTGTGTTTAAAAGTTAAAAATTCAAATTGTTCCATTTTATTGAATTATTTGAAGTTCCTAAGCCATAGATTCAGAGTTTGAGATTCATTGGATCACATCAATTATGGTAAGTCAGGTATGATCTCTAAACTCGTATTTTTATTTTTATTCCTTTTTAGTTTTTATTTCTTTTATTTTCTTTATTTTTTACTTGGCTGATTTTGAAATCATTCATTATTGATTGTTGAATTTCCTAGATTATAAAAAAATTGATTTTTTTAAGTAATCTCAAATAATTATCTTAGATTTGATCGTTGAATGTTTCTTGTGTTTTTCCAAAAATTCTCTGAGAATGTCACTTGTGATTCTTGCTTTGAAAATAATCTTGTGCTACTCTGATAAGGAAATTGATTTTATTTGGTGATTGGACGATGAGTTGAAAAATCAGTAATTAAATATCTTTAAATTCCATAGACAATTTGAATTAAATATATAAGTTGTTTTAAAATTGTCTAAGAACAATCAACATTAGAAATATTAGATAATTTCATATTCTACTGATTGATTTTTGAAACTGATTTTCAAACTTGCATTGATATTATCAAAAACTCCTCTTGAAATTGATATTTTCAATTTTTACAATTATTTTTGATTATTTATTCAAAAATTGAAATTATTGATTAATTTGAACCATTTTGTGACTCATCAAAATTATTAATAGATTTATGAAATTGTGATGAGTTGTGACTATGATATAATTCATAACTAGAGGAGATGTTATTTTAAATCTCATGATGATTGGACATATTTTATAATATCTTTGAATTAGAGCTTATTTCATGACCATCTTCTATATCTACCATATTTCTGTCATTCATCATGGTTTTATTTAATTTTGGGAGTTCTAAATATTTTTGGAATTAAAAATAAAATAAAAATAAATAAATAAATAATTTATCCTTGGTATTCACTCCCATTTAAAAGTCCTCGTGGTTATGCGTGAGTGAATTACCTTAATTTCTATGCGCTTCCATTCTCACTTAAAAGACCTTTGGGCTATGCATGGATGGAACTCATTAGAGAGGATAAAGTTAAGTTACTACTAACCCCATTTAAAAGACCTTTGGGCTATGTGTGGTTAGCAAGTGCTTAACACATTTTAAGCTTATTTAAAATCTTCAAAATTCATATTCAAATATTCAATTTTATTGAACTATCCTCATTCTATAAAATCCACGTAAATCCATTCTTTCTGAAAGTGAAATTTGCTTTTGATTTAAAGATTATTATGATTTTTGTTTGATTAAATGAGATTTGCGATATATATTCTCTCTCTTAATTTGAATTTATATTTATAGTCTATATTCATCACTGTTTCGATTTCTATTATCATTTTGATGATAACAAAAGAAGGAGAATAGTCAATATTTTGTTTGATGAGTATTTAATTCAAAAATATTTTAAGATTGGAAATTAAATATCTAGAGGGAGAATGGTCAATTGGATTTCATCATTCATATTTTCCACATATGTAGGGGGAGTTCAGTTGTAGGGGGAGCATACAAATAGGGGGAGTAATATATTTCACGTTCAAACACAATCAAAATCTTTTATTTGTTTGTCATCATCAAAAGGGGGAGATTGTTGTATATAAAAGTGTTGTATACACAATTATATGATTTTTGTTTGATGATAATAACCAAATAAATATTAGTTTTAATGTGTTTGTCACTATACTGTTCTATTTATACATCACAGACATGAATATAATATTTATATTTAAATAGAAAACGACTGTACAAACATTCATATATTCATACAGTATTTTATTTAAATTAAATATTATACTTCAAACATTCAAACAGTACAACTATTTATAACTCCACTATTTACAATTCACTTAAATATGTTTGAATATTTATGACATGACACATCACACATGAAATTGTAATATTGAAGGAATTCAAATAAAAAATAGACAGATTGAATTGAACACAATAAAATAATATTTTATTTCAATCAAATCTGTTTATTACATGTAATCAGTACAATTCTCTCACAGCTCCTCACTACAGTTCATTCATCACTTATACAATCACTTTTATACACTGACACCATCACTCAGCTGACATTTACATACACACACACACACACACACTAACACTGTTCTTGTCTTCATCTTCAATCTTCTATCTTCACAACATTCTTCTGTCAATCCAGTTATCTTCATACCTGTCACATACAGAAGAACACACAAAGTAGACTGCAACAAAAATAAAATTAAATAAAAGCAAATAAAGATTTATTTTTAAATTTTATTTGCCTCAGAATTACAGTGTGTTTCAAATCTTTTTTCTAGACTTGGTCTGATATGTAGGGACAGAAAATCAGTCTGATGGCTGCATATACACACGTGTATAGATATACACGTGTGCACTACCACGCCAACTAGTGTGTGACCGAGGAGTAGCCACATGGACCGTCTCGACTTAGTGCATAATGCAAAACATTGTGCAAATATTTCTGCATGGTATTTCAAAGCCAATAGTTGAGGCATGATCAAGTAAAGACAAAATACTAGCCAAAGTGAAAGCATGGTCAAAACAGTGGTCAAAACATATGAACATGATGGAGCAAATCATTTTCAGCAAAATGAAATAATATTCTTTTTAATCAAAGTGTCAAATACAACATTTCAAGTTACAAGTCAACAAACATGGCAGTTCAAATATCATACAAGGATAAATGACAATGTTTACAACAAGGCCGAGAGTTTCTATCATGGGTCGAGCACATGGCAATGAACATGCAGACTTACACACAAGCATTAATGAGACACTACAATGGTTCAGCTAAAGAGAAAACATGGACATGAAAGCAACATACATGAATGAAGCAGCAAGAACATTAAACCAGTGGAGCATGAGCACATTAATGTACATGCAGGTTATGACACAAGTTTCAGGCTCGAGCATATACAATAAGGTGTTTGAAATAGCATGTGCAAGTAAGGCCATACAAATCCCTGAAGAAGCAAGCACAACAAATGAAGAAAACAACAAAAACCACAAGATCAAATACAGTATCCATTCATATCAGTTTTTTTTAAGATCAGTATTGAAAATGTCAAGCCAGTTTATACAGCATGGAGTTTCAATTCATATAAATAGCATAGCAGCAATACATAGTGAAAGAATGCATGGGAGCAAGGTTAATGGTTCAACAAAATGGCACAACAATGATCAAAGCAGCATGAAACAATACAACATGCATGTAATGGTGAAAACAGTCTGGGCAGAGCAAATTGGAATACATCAACAACAAGTGTACAAATGTCAAGGAGGAGTTCACAACATGGCATCAATCTAATGAAAGAGGGTACATACAAAGTGTTTGGCACTACAGTTAAATAGCAACGTGAAATACCCAAGTGCACAAGCAAGAAAAATAGAGCAGCCTTTTATTTGCAAGCTTAAATATATTATATACATACGCAAGAAATCATAATGGATTCAAAATCAAGTTTGTAATGATCAATCAAATTCCAGAAGTTATGAAAATTTCAAAGCCGAGAGATTTCATTTTCTTAAAAGGGAAAATCTGTTTTTTCATGACAACGATCAAGTCCAGATTTATCAAGGCATATAAGTGCAAGAGCACGCAAAGCATGTTTGAAAATCAACAAGATCAAGGCAAGTATCAGTTCGTATCAGTTCTTATTCCCAGAAAATTAAACCAAAAATGCAACAGTTTTTGTCTAACAAGGGATGGACAAGTCGACCAGCGTAAATATGGAGAACACTGCATGATTCAAGTTTAGTTCTTAAGGAATTAAAGATTTCAAATGAAGCATCAGTTTAAAATGATTGGTAAATCAAATATAGTATTTGTTCAGTTTTAAATATCCAGAAAGCAACAGGACCAATTTGAAATTTACTGAAAAGTGTATTTTAGAAATAGTCAACCAGAAAGTGTATACAAAATTTCAGAAATCACGAAAGCTCAAGAACAATTCAAAGCAGTTTTCAGGCCACAGAATTTTGTATATATCATGAACAAGTCTAAGCATGAAATCAGAGATATTTAAGGATTTTAATCCTATAAATACACCAATCATCATCGCCTGATAATTATCCAAGTTCAAACTAATCAAAGCAATATTCGAATAGCAAATTCATACCAGAAAAAGGGGCAAGCTTGGATCCAATTCTACGATAAACTGAAGAAGAGATTGGTGCTGACAATTCAAGATCATCATACGACATAGCGGCGGCCTTCAAATTGAAGAGAATCAAAACCTTAATCGCCATTTTAATCTCCAGAAGGAAACCCTAGATTGAAAAGCCAACGCCGCATTTTTTTAGCAAAGGAGATTGGGTCAAAGAAAGAAAAAGGGGCTAGAGCAAATAGAAGATGACCGACCAATATTACTTAAGGGGTTATAGGAATTTATTTAACTAGGGTTTATATTATAAGGGTTTTGAATTGTTTTTATTCGTTTTTAAATTTCCAATTTGTAATCGAGTATAGTTTTCTAGTTTGTGTCTAAAACTAGGGATACGAATTACGGGATTTGTAATTCGGTGAAATCTGGTTTTGGGGATAGAAACCAGTGCATGGTTTTGAGTGTAGGGTTAAGTACAGTTGGGAGCGAGTGTCGCGAGTTTACAGGGGATTGTAAGTGTAGAGATTGTTTTAACTCTTAGTAGAAACCTTGGGGAATGCAGCAGTAGGCAGGGTTTTGCCGAAGCTGGGTATATTTGTGTGTCATTTATTTTCCGCCTTTATTCTGATTATTATCTGTGCTTTTATTATTTAATTATTCTATGAAAATCTGTGATAATCCCTATTCACCCCCCTCTAGGGTTAATTTAGATCCTACAATTCAAACATTTTCAAGTTAAACAAACCGATCAAATCATACCAAACAATCAAAATCTAACGTCTCTTAGAACTTCTACCATTCGTCTCCTCCAAAGATTAGATCCTTCTTGATGACTTCCCAATCTTCGTCTTCTTTTGTGGGCGGTGCATTAGCAAGATTGTTGTCTTCGTCTATGAAAAGAGAAGATATTAGCCAACGAATGGCATCAAAGTGCTTCTCTTGTTGTTCTACCGTCTTTATTTGAATCAATTCGAGATGATGCCAATTACGTAGTATTATGAATAAGATATTCTTGAATGAATTCAAAGTTTCTTCAAGATTTTCACTCAAATTATGAATTGGATTTTCCATAATTTGATATGTTAGATAAGAATTGATTAGAGAGGAAAGAGAAATGATAGAATAATTTTTTCTGGAAGAAATAGGTATTTATAGGCTCTGGAATTCATTGGAATTGAATAGACATGAGTTAGTTATTTAAATTTTAATTTTTGAACAAATTTGAAAACCTGGCAGTTATATGTCGACATAAGGAAAAATGTATGTCGACATACATTAGTGATTTTTTGGAAATTTCATTTTTTTAGTTAATTCTTATTATATTATTTTAATTTATTTAATTCTACTGTGTTTTTATAGTAAATTAAAGATTGTTTTGATAGAAATAAACACCATTCATTGCTACTTGAAAGCAAGTACATCCATCTAATATAAGATACTAAATACGAGATCCGAAAGCAAATACGAAAGATAACTTAAACTAGATAAACTTAGTTTTCAACGAATGATGAGGAGAAAGATGGTATTCCAAGTTTTCTTCCTATTTTGCCAATGAACTTAGACATATGAGTGAGAGTCTTTTTGATTTTCTTTTGGTTCTTGGCTAATTTTGCTTGATTTTGGACAAGCATTTCTTCGGAAATGGTTCTGGTATTGAATGGACACTCTACGCTTTCCAAAGAAGTTTCTTCTTCTTTGATATCCATAGAATCTTGTTGTTGTTGTATAGGAGCTTGTTTATCTTCGTAAGTTTTGTAAGGATTAAAGGTGAGTGGAATGTGCATAAGATGTATATTTGTGGATTCAAACACCTTTCTCGACACAAATTCTTCTCCTTTGAGATCAACTCTGAAATATTTGAAAATTCGAGTAAGGTAAACTCCATAATAAAGAGTGTTTTCTCTTATGGACATTTATTTGGGCTTAAATTCTTTTAAATCATATCGGCCCAATTAATGTCATAAACACCAATAATAACAAAGAGTGCTTTTTGGACTTTGAGGGTAGGGTTGTTGAAAGTTCCTGAACGAGGAGTGATGGTATGTTGAAGGAGGAGGTTGACGATTCTTGATTTTGGGCCAAAAAAGCGATTTTTGAATTCCAAATGAGCATCACTTTCAAATATGTGATGAAAGGATTCCAAATCCATTTCATCAATTTCGAATTCCAAAAAATCCGAGCCCATACTCTTACAATTCAAGATATTACCCAAAATTTCACAATCTAAAACGATTTGAGTGCCTTTTATGCTACTCATACTTGATTTTCATCTCCTTCGTAAAAGCCACAATTTAGATTTGCATAGAACATTTTGACCAGATTAGGATAACATACTTCATTGTTATCCCGTGAATCTATTAGACTCAAAACTCCATTTTCTTCGAAAAGAGATTAAAGATTGTAAGATGGAAAATTTCAAAGATGGCGAAGGCTCCCGTATGTACTTTTCCATTTTCTAGGTTGTCAACATAGGCATTTTTTGCTTCTTTATCATTATAGAGATATCCTTTGATGGTTTTGGATAATCTCATTGTTTGGGGTGTGCTTGAGGAAGCCATTAAAGAGTTTTTGAAGAGTATAAATATGAAGAAAGTTGTTTGAAATTTGAATGAGAGGTAGAGAGAATAAGATTGAATAGAAAAATAAACGGAGACTGAATGGGCACAATTTTTCCGAAATCAATGACACATTTTCAGACCTTGGGAGTTAGTGAAAAGTTGGAGGGAAATTTGAAAGTTTAAACTTTTGAAATTCAAAATTTGAATTTCATTTTCTAGCCTATATGTCGACATGCCCATTTATGTAAGTCGACATACATGTTGAATTTCAAAGGACAAGTTGTTTTGACTTTTGGTTTTATTATACTAATGTTTTATATTTCAGGTTTATTATTTCCTGAATTAATGAAACACCCCACCTCCGTTAAGGTCACTCACAGAGCGAATGCCTTAACTTCGGTTGAGCATTATCGGTAAAGGATGCAGATAAATTACAAGACAGACAAATAAAGCAGCGGAAAATAAAGTCATTTTATAAACAACTTAATTCAGTCAAGCTTTTACAACAATTTCCTCAATCATACTTAAATGTAATACATAGAACTTCTGACTTGATTTAAAAACTTCCAAGAATAAAAGAAGCATAAAAACAATGATATTCCCCGATAAAGCATGAACCGGCCAGTAATGGCCGGAAAATTATAATATCAGAGTTGACTATATACATCATACGTCCAACCCAAATATCACGAAAATACGAATCATTTTTTTTAGAAGAAAAAGGTAGAAGAAGAACAGAAATAACAACACAGAATCTCACATCGCAGCGGAACAAAATATAATATATCATAACTTTTGAAATTCAAAATTTCAACTGTAGAACATACACTTATCAGAGTACAACACTTACAACATAGCGGAACACAACTCTATATAACTAGCGCTGAAGCGTCCTGCTCCAAGCTCCTTTAGACAGATCTGTAAAATCCTGAACTACTTGACTGCCCATACAAATTTAGGCACCCAAGAGTTTAGGTAGAACAAAACAAAATAAACTTCGGGTCAGTCATGGGACTGGTATGAGTAAACAATTTTAAAACAGTTTCAGAAACTAAATGATATCTCATAATTCCAAACCACTTGATTTAAATTTCAAATCCTTTTGAAAGAAAAGGATAAACTTTATATTAAAACTCTTTTGATATTATAATAGTGTCTAAATCAAGTAAATAACAATCTAGTGGAACGTTTGCATCTCACGTTCCACATATATAATATACAATCAAAACCGCAAGCGCTTATTGGGTAATGAATTTCCAACTATGACAAGGTATGGAACCACCTTCTGATAGTGTATCTTTAGAGGAGAATACACTGGGTTTAACAAGAACATCTTGCAACCCGGCCACACATGACCGACCACTCATTTCGCTTGAGTGTATCGAATGTATATCACCAACGGTTGGGATCAACAACTGTTTCCCGAATTGGACAGCATCGAATAGAATAAGGAATTAAATGAATCTCTAGATAGATGATAATACACCCTAATGGGAGCAAACCACATATTCATGCTGCCTGCCCGATTTTTGTCATTTCCCGGTTGTTGAGGCCTGAGGCTACGATTACTTCTCTCCTTGATAACACAATTACTTTGAATGCCACATTATCAGATTCGTTAATCATTAATTGATTCGCAAAAATATTCTGGATATTATGCTAAGGGAATAAATCCGTTGCAACCATATATATTTATACAGACCAACCCATTCGATCATTGGAACTACTTTGTCAGACATTCGTCCATTTACGTTCGTTCTGGGATTGAACGAAACCGAACGCACAATTTCCATTAATAAAAAAAGCCCTTGCACTCTACTCCGTCTTCGATTATCTTCATATAATCTGATTCGCAATGCTACTGCCAATACGGAGTGGTTCTTTGGATAATAATCCAACCGGTCTCTCCATATTGACAACGATATTAGCAAACACTTCGATAGTCGGTTATTTAACTATCGAAGAAAAACAAACATCCATTCAAACATCAAACAATCACTGGGCCCATTAATTAATATTTCATTAATTAAACCACTTCTCCATTTCCTTATCGATATTTGTTAACACGATATTTTCGACGATCATCTTGGCCCTTTTCGCTATTTGGAAAATATTTCCGTATACCGCCTCCTTTTATTTTCAATACATAGAAAATATATTCTATTTATAATTGGAAAATATTCCAATTACTTATCTCTTTCCCGACCATTCATTTTTATACTTAGGAAATATTTAATCATATTTCCAAACTTTCACTTCCTTGGGTTGAAACGGATTTTGTGTAAAACATCGTTACGACAACCCAAAACACTGCATTCAGCTAACTCTTATTCAAACATTCCTCTTCGAGATTGGATCTTGCTATTTATCAATTAAAAACGAAATCAATCAAGTTGGGGTATAACAACCTCTCAGACCTTGACTGAAAACATCCTTAACTTCAAAACGGACAAGTCCACTTACCTCGAATAATTAACATCATATAAAACCAATTCTCCATTTTTAAAACAAATATACAATTCCCTTTCTATTTCTAGATTATCGATTTCCTTTTTTTTGTTTATAATATTCTATTTTCAAGTTCGTTTTCTTATCGAATTCTCTATATACCGATACATTGATTTCTAACTATCAAAATTTCTTAAAAATATTCTAACTTCTTCAATTCCCGGAAAAATTCACCATAACCCCATTTGTACCGGGAGCATCGGGAAAATCCCCAAACCGCCACACATGCCACTCCATTCAAAAAGAAAATCAAAAAGCCAAGTGGCTAGCCGATACGGCGCATAAAATCTCATATACGAATTAAATACATACCTTTTTGTCGAGCACTCTATCTATTTCACTTCTATGTTTCCTTCCAAACCTGTTTAACATATATCTACCCCATACAACATGGACTGGTGTTATTCTACTCATTCCAATAGTTTTTAACTTAATCCATTATTTAATTCGTTACTTAGCACTTTTGTCTATTTCACTTTATATTTGAACATAACATGTTTCATATATATTTCAACTTACTCATAAACTAATTGAATTCCATTTTCCAACTCGGGTTTCATATTCGATTCGAATATGAAGTCACAAGTTAAATTTACTTATTCAAAGTCGGCTTGATTCAATCGTTTTAACTTAATTCATTAATCCGTTTGCTAATTAACTCTTTTGCCAATTTCACTTTGAACATGACATGTTCAAATATATTTTAACTTGTTTATACTCTAATTGAATTCTATTTTTCAATTCAAGTTCCATATTCGATTTCGAATATACATTTACAATTCCAATTCACTTTCCAAGGTCTTATTTCGATTCAAAACTTTGCTTAACTAATTTCTCTTCTACTAAGTTAATTCTTTTCAATAATCAAAAACATGATTATTGTTTCAAAGATCATTTCATTTACTTCACTTGAGTTCATATATATTTTATAACTCAAGCCTAGATTTTTCTAATGGTTATTCGGATTTTATTTACTTAAAATCCCTTTTTTTATATAAATAAACCGTTATGGTTTTTAAACGATTATAGCGCTGCTTTTCTAGAAATTTGATTTTGACATTACTCAAAATCTTTAAGATGAAATCTAGATTTTTCTCTTCCATTAGAAAACTATTATTCAACCGGTCCCGATGATTCTTGTTTCAAGGAATTCCGATTTCAATTGAGTTCGGTATACTCAATTGAAGTTCGAAACGCCAATTTACGAACTGTAGCGTTGCGGCGAGTTCGTTTTAATTATATTTAAATATATAAACATTTAAACTTTGTTTATAATAACTTCAACTCCATTCTGATATATTTTTAATATATATCAAATCAGTTTCCCAATTCAACACCAAATTTTCGATTTTCTAAAACTGTTGATTTTCCCTAACTCGGAAATAAATTTATTTGTACTTCGATCTTCTATATTAAATTTCAATTCCTTTTACAAATTATAAATCCTTTGGATTTACTTCTATTCTGTTTAAAAATCCGCATTCTGAAATATATTTCGTCATTCCTATTTCGAAATGATTTCAACTTTCTATTTTCAAATTCTATTTGAAATTTCTATATTCAAACTCCGTTTTAAGTTCTATATTCAATTCTATTTGAATTTTCTATATTCAATTTCCATTTTAATTCTCTTTGAATTTTCTATATTCAAATTCTATTTGAATAAATTCGAATTAATCGAATTCAAAATCATAAATCCTTACGGATTTATTTTAGTTCAATTTATATTCTGAACATCCGAATAAATTCCATCGTTTATTTCTTTAAAACGATTTCCCCATTTCTATTTTTAAATTCACATTTGAATTTAAATATTCAAATTATCAAATGATAATTTTTCCCACTTTATTTATAAATAATGTTTATAATTTCATTTCAATTATCTGATTATCCAATGAAAATCAATCTATTTTATTTATAAACACCATTTATAAATTCACTTCAATTTCTTGTATTATTTAATTTATAAACATCGTTTATAAAATCAATACTTGTTTTTATTTATTTTCAAAACAAATAAATATTTTTAGCCCATTCTAAATTCAAATTCTATTTTTAGAAAATAGAATTTTCCTTTTTAAATCTCACAATCTCTTTCACGATATTTTTATAAATCAACACTTAGGCCCAGTGATATTTAAACACCAAACAACCAATTATTTATTTCAGGTTTTCTAACACATCATATCTGACAGTATATATGCAAACAAATAAACAAACAGATAATATATTTTTGAGGAATCCAGTCGGATTCCTCCAACCTGTTTTCCTGCATCCACAGACGTTAGTCAACATAGTAATACCTATCCTGCTTCGAGGCAGGATATCGCGGTATGAAGGTCATCCACTAATATATATTTGTGGGGCGCATAGGGAAATCATCCGCTATGAAACTGCGGGCATCCGCTAATGAGACTGCGGGAACAATCCAATCATCTATCTAATATATATATACATATATATATATATAATAGTCAACCCTAAATAACTAATATATTTAAATCAACCACAAAGCATTCAAACAAGCAACAACAATTATTTTTAACGACATAAAAATAATTCTAAATAACAGGTGAGTGAGATTTACTCACCGTGGTTTCAAATCGATGATTTAGTGATGAATTTCCAATCAAATTAACCCGACGTTTAATGTGATTGAAAATCCCGGTTGGCTCCAATTTACTTTAATCCACTTCGACTGAGACACTATCGTCAACGACTCCAACACACTTCATTTCGTCGAAATCTTTTATTGTATGACAATGTATAATTATTACAAGTTTTAAAATTTACTCTTATCAAATTTGACATTCTTATACTGATTTACTAAATGGACTTCTTTCTTTTCCGTTTCCAGATACTAAACTAAAGGTAAATGACATTTTTCCCTTAATAGTAAAATTTCATGTTCCACTTATATAATAAATAAATTTAAATAAATTTAAATAAATAAACAAAATACCTTAATCCCATTTAATGTTGTGATTTGACCCATCACTCAATCGATCTTAACTACTACTGCAAACCCTTATCCAACCACTACGGCTTCCATATGATCACCTGCATCGCAAATCTCGAACACTGAAGTCAACACGCGGCTTGTATCTCCTCCAACTACAGTGCCTGAACGCATCTTCAACTCCAACAAATTTCGGTACACAGAACCCCTTGCTAGAAAACACGACCTTCCAGAATTCGCACTCCTCAATACTGCATCACTTCAAGAGTTTGAACCTCCTCCTGAATCCTACATCATCGATGCCTCAGATCTATTTCGATTTCCAGAATTTAACTCCATCGCAACCACCACAGCGTTGCTTTCCTTTCTTCAATCGATTCCAATTGTTGGCATCGAACTTCAGGGATCCCTGATTTTTAATCGCGATCCATACCCTAGTCTCGGCTATAGTAACTCGCACCTCATTTCTTCTTCTGACTCGCGAGTGTTAGAATGGTAGTGAGCTTCAAGAACCTGCGGTCTTTGATGAAAACAAGTTTCAGGAACCGCGACTTCCATTTGCGATTTTGATTGAACGGGGAGGCTACGATAATTTAGCCAAGTTCGGCTTTTAAAGGGAGGAGGGGGTATGAATTTGTGGAAGGAGGATAAGGCACAAGTTTTGTTTTGGTGTGTGGTAAAAAGGAAGGCACGGGTTTGTTTTGGTGTGTGGTAAAAAGGAAGGCACGGGTTTGTTTTTGATAAGAGAAGCAACGTTGTTTTAGTTTGATGATAATCGTTATCCTTTAATTTAAATTATCGCTTTGATTTCAAACTCCTATTTGAGCCCAACAACAGGCCATTCTAGGGTTAAACCACTATTCTGAACACGCTGGGACCAGTTTCAAACCCCTATTCGATCATCTGGAGATGATATAAATTTAAATCAATATATTTTAAATTCAAAACAAATAAATTCCTTGATAATAAATTATTATTATCGCTTTTATATTCAAACAGAACCGACACTGATCATATGAATTATTTTGATTCTGTTTTAACTTTGAATTCAATTATATTCCGCATTACAATAATTTAATATATTCGATATTAAATCGAAATCGATTATTAAATCGATAACTTAATATAAAGATTCATTTATATTATCAAATCAATATTTAAATCAAATATTAAATATTTAAAATTAGTTGACCAAAAACCCGGGTCATTACATTCTTCCCCCCTTAAAAGAATTTCGTCCCCGAAATTAGTAAGTTAGAAAAATGTTACTGACCTATCAACCTTTCAAAAACTTACTTATGTTGATACTCAACATTTAATATTTCTATAACTTGGTTCTAACCAAAACTTTTGGTTTTTATTTACTAAATCTAAATGATTTACAATCAGTATATTCATATTAAATTCATATTCCATTCATATGCATTCAAATTCATTTTAATCAATTTAATTACTTTCGATTCATTTAACTTGGTTAAGTTAAATTTTAAATTCCAGAATTCAAATCCCCGGGTTTTTATTTCAAGTCCTTTCGAAATCCCATATATATAGACATATATTTCATTTGAATTCAAAACATTAGAATTTTAAACAAACTTGTTTTCCTCAAAAACTTTTCTAAGGTAGCAATCCATCACTTAGAAACTTGAAAATGAACACTGATGATGTTGCCATTATCATCAGAATTATTTTCTAGCCACTGAAGTGAGTTCAGTGCTTTATCACTTTCAAAATCCATCTAAAAATGGTTTTTATTCAAATCCTTTCAAAGTAATGATTTATTACTTTAGTATACACCAGAAAATATTTTCCAACTTCCCAGGATTTAAAATTCCAAATTCTGGTTTGAATTCAATTTTAATTCGTCTCATTTGTATATTTAATTCATATACAAATTTTATTTGGTTATAGATAACCAATCCAATTTTATAATCTCATTTGATTATAATAATATCAATCAACTCATCCATATATTATAATAATTTAAGAAAATTATTCCTTTTTTATCAAAGTAGAATTTTGGGTAAAATTATTTCATTTACCCACTTAAACACAATATCGTGTTCAATCTTCTGTTCGAGTGTTTAGAAATTCCTATCGACTTTGTGGCGTCCCACTATTCGATCAGAATTCATAAGCCACTCAACAGACTAGCCAACACAATATAAAATACTTTTTACATCAATTTACAAATACCCACTCTCGTATATACACTCAACTCAATCTAGGGTACTGCTGACCCTATCTCTAATGAGCACATGACACACAAGCCTAGGTATTCGCTCAACCTAAGCTCTGATACAGACTATAATGGCCCGCAAATCCATAATATCAGAGTTGACTATATACATCATACGTCCAACCCAAATATCACGAAAATACGAATCATTTTTTTAGAAGAAAAAGGTAGCAGAAGAACAGAAATAACAACACAGAATCTCACATCACAGCGGAACAAAATATAATATATCATAACTTTTGAAATACAAAATTTCTACTGTACAACATACACTTATCGGAGTACAACACTTACAACACAGCGGAACAAAACTCTATATAACTAGCGCTGAAGCCTCCTGCTCCAAGCTCCTTTAGATAGATCTGTAAAATCCTGAACTACTTGACTACCCGTACAAATTTAGGCACCCAAGAGTTTAGGTAGAACAAAACAAAATAAACCACGGGTCAGTCATGGGACTGGTATGAGTAAACAATTTTAAAATAGTTTCAGAAACTAAATGATATCTCATAAGACCACGCCGTATAACACGGAACAGGTTTTCCCTTATGAGAATCCAAACCACTTGATTTAACTTTCAAATCCTTTTGAAAGAAAAGGATAAACTTTATATCAAAACTCTTTTGATATTATAATAGTGTCTAAATCAAGTAAATAACAATCTAGTGGAATGTTTGCATCTCACATTCCACATATATAATATACAATCAAAACCGCAAGCGCTTATTGGGTAATGAATTTCCAACTATGATAAGGTGTGAAACCACCTTCCGATAGTGTATCTCTAGAGGAGAATACACTGGGTTCAACAAGAACATCTTGCAACCCGGCCACACATGACCGACCACTCATTTCGCTTGAGTGTATTGAATGTATATCACCAGCGGTTGGGATAAGCAACCGTTTCCCGAATGGTACAACATAGAATAGAATAAGGAATTAAATGAATCTCTAGATAGGTGATAATACACCCTAATGGGAGCTAACCAAATAGTAATGCTGCCTGCCCGATTTTTGTCATTTCCCGGTTGTTGAGGCCTGAGGCTACGATTACTTCTCTCCTTGATAACACAATTACTTTGAATGCCACATTATTAGATCTGTTAATCATTAATTGATTTGCACAAATATTCTGGATATTATGCTAAGGGAATAAATCCGTTGCAACCATATATATTAATACAGACCAGCCCATTCGATCATTAGAACTACTTTGTCATACATTCGCCCATTTACGTTCGTTCTGGGATTGAACGAAACCGAAGGCACAATTTCCATTAATAGAAAAAGCCCTTGCACTCTACTCCGTCTTCGATTATCTTCATATAATCTAATTCGCAACGCTACTGCCAATACGGAGTGGTTCTTTGGATAATTATCCGACCGGTCTCTCTATATTGACAACGATATTGGCAAACACTTCGATAGTCGGTTATTTAACTATCGAAGAAAAACAAACATCCATTCAAACATCAAACAATCACTGGGCCCATTAATTAATATTTCATTAATTAAATCACTTCTCCATTTCCTTATCGATATTTGTTAACACGATATTTTCGACAATCATCTTGGCCCGTTTCGCTATTTGGAAAATATTTCCATATACTACCTCCTTTTATTTTCAATACGTAGAAAATATATTCTATTTATAATTGGAAAATATTCCAATTACTTATCTCTTTCCCGACCATTCATTTTTATACTTAGGAAATATTTAATTATATTTCCAAACTTTTACTTCCTTGGGTTAAAACGAATGTTGTGTAAAACATCGTTACGACAACCCAAAACACTGCATTCAACTAACTCTTATTCAAACATTCCTCTTCGAGACTGGATCTTGCTATTACTCGGTTAAAAATGAAATCAATCAAGTTGGGGTATAACAACCTCTCAGACCTTGACTGAAAACATCCTTAACTTCAAAACGGACATGACCACTTACCTCGAATAATTAACATCATATAAAACCAATTCTCCATTTTTAAAATGTATATACAATTCCCTTTCTATTTCTAGATTGTCGATTTCCTTTTTTTTGTTTGTAATATTCTATTTTCAAGTTCGTTTTCTTATCGAATTCTCTATATATCGATACATTAATTTCTAACTATCAAAATTTCTTAAAAAAATTATAACTCCTTAAATTCCCGGAAAAATTTGCCATAACCCCCTTTGTACCGGGAGCATCGGGAAAATCCCCAAACCGCCACACAGGCCTCTCCATTCAAAAATAAAATCAAAAAGCCAAGTGGCTAGCCGATACGGCGCATAAAATCTCATATACAAATTAAATACATACCTTTTTGTCGAACACTCTATCTATTTCACTTCTATACTTCCTTCCAAACCTGTTTAACATATATCTACCCCATACAACATGGACTAGTGTTATTCTACTCATTCCAATAGTTTTTAACTTAATCCGTTATTTAATTCGTTACTTAGCACTTTTGTCTATTTCACTTTATATTTGAACATAACATGTTTCAAATATATTTCAACTTACTCATAAACTAATTGAATTCCATTTTCCAACTCAGGTTTCATATTTGATTTGAATATGAAGTCACAAGTTAAATTTACTTATTCAAAGTCAGCTTGATTCAATCGTTTTAACTTAATTCATTAATCCGTTTGCTAATTAACTCTTTTGCCAATTTCACTTTGAACATGACATGTTCAAATATATTTTAACGTGTTTATACTCTAATTGAATTCTATTTTTCAATTCAAGTTCCATATTCGATTTCAAATATACATTTACAATTCCAATTCACTTTCCAAGGTCTTATTTCGATTCATAACTTTGATTAACTAATTTCTCTTCTACTAAGTTAATTCTATTCAATAATCAAAAACATGATTATTGTTTCAAAAATCATTTCATTTACTTCACTTGAGTTCATATTTACTTTATAACTCAAGCCTAGATTTTTCTAATGGTCATTCAGATTTTATTTACTTAAAATCCCTTTATTTATATAAATAAACCATTATGGTTTTTAAATGATTATGGCGCTGCTTTTCTAGAAATTTGATTTTGACATAACTCAATATCTTTAAGACGAAATCTAGATTTTTCTCTTCCATTAGAAAACTATTATTCGACCGGTCCCGATGATTCTTGTTTCAAGGAATTCCGATTTCAATTGAGTTCGGTATACTCAACTGAAGTTCGAAACGCCAATTTACGAACTGCAGCGTTGCGGCGAGTTCGTTTTAATTATATTTAAATATATAAACGTTTAAAGTTTGTTTATAATAACTTCAACTCCATTCTGATATATTTTTAATATATATCAAATCAGTTTCCCAATTCAACATCATATTTCCGATTTTCTAAAACTGTCGATTTTCCCTAACTCGGAAATAAATTCATTTGTACTTCGATCTTCTATATTAAATTTCAATTCCTTTTACAAATTATAAATCCTTTGGATTTATTTCTATTCCGTTTAAAAATCCGCATTCTGAAATATATTTCGTCGTTCCCATTTCGAAATGATTTCAACTTTCTATTTTCAAATTCTATTTGAATTTTCTATATTCAAACTCCATTTGGATTTCTATATTCAATTCTATTTGAATTTTCTATATTCAAATTCCATTTCAATTCTCTTTGAATTTTTTATATTCAAATTCTATATATCCAAATTATATTCAAATTCTATTTGAATAAATTCGAATTAATCGAATTCAAAATCATAAATCCTTACGGATTTATTTTAGTTCAATTTATATTCTGAACATCAGAATAAATTCCATCGTTTATTTCTTTAAAACGATTTCCCCATTTCTATTTTTAAATTCACATTTGAATTTAAATATTCAAATTATCAAATGATAATTTTTCTCACTTTATTTATAAACACTGTTTATAATTTCATTTCAATTATCTGATTATCCAATGAAAATCAATCTATTTTATTTATAAACACCATTTATAAATTCACTTCAATTTCTTGTATTATTTAATTTATAAACATCGTTTGTAAAATCAATACTTGTTTTTATTTATTTTTAAAACAAGTAAATATTTTTAACCCATTCTAAATTCAAATTCTATTTTTAGAAAATAGAATTTTCCTTTTTAAATATCACAATCTCTTTCACGATATTTTTATAAATCAACACTTAGGCCTAGTGATATTTAAACACCAAACAACCAATTATTTATTTCAGGTTTTCTAATACATCATATATGACAGTATATATGCAAACAAATAAACAAACAGATAATATATTTTTGAGGAATCCAGTTGGATTCCCCCAACCTGTTTTCCTGCATCCACAGACGTTAGTCAACATAGTAATACCCATCCTGCTTTGAGGCAGGATATCGCGGTATGAAGGTCATCCACTAATATATATTTATGGGGCGCATAGGGAAATCATCCGCTATGTGTAACGACCAGCCATTTTGACCGTGCCGAATCGACAAAACATGTCAACTCGAAACGTCCAAAACAACAGATTGTTATTAGCTTCTGAGGTAAACAGAATAAATCACAGAATCACAGATTACAGACACAGATACATAGCAATATAATACCTTTCAAAATAACAATTTCAGATCAATATCTAATAAGCACGAACTCGCTTAAAGACTAATACTCTTCTTCTACTTCTTACCTTGTTATGGACAAGGATAAGTTATAGAATTTGAGTTGAAAGCTGAACGGACGAAAGAACCTAATCAAAGAGGATCTACGAAGGAAGATGGATTCAAATGGAAAGTAAATTTCAGAAGAAGATTTAAATATTTAACAAAATTTTATATCCAAAAATATTTGTTTAAAACATTTAAAACTATTTATACTTTCAAAATACGCTCTCTCTAAAGAAGTAATCTGCGACCAATTCCACTCATTCTAGGGGTATCACTACCCTATCTCTAATGAGTTTTTACCCCATACGCTAAAGCTTTGATAAACCAAAGCTCTGATACCAACTGTAACGACCCACAGCGGAAGCGTGGCGGGTCGTTACACTATGAAACTGCGGGCATCCGCTAATGAGACCGCGGGAACAATCCAATCATCAACCCAGTATATATATATATATATATAATAGTCAACCCTAAATAACTAATATATTTAAATCAACCACAAAGCATTCAAACAAGCAACAACAATTATTTTTAACGACATAAAAATAATTCTAAATAACAGGTGAGTGAGATTTACTCACCGTGGTTTTAAATCGATGATTTAGCGATGAATTTCCAATCAAATTAACCCGACGTTTAATGTGATTGAAAATCCCGGTTGGCTCCAATTTACTTTAATCCACTTCGACTGAGACACTATCGTCAATGACTCCAACACACTTCATTTCGTCGAAATCTTTTATTGTATGACAATGTATAATTATTACAAGTTTTAAAATTTATTCTTATCAAATTTGAAATTCTTATACTGATTTACTAAATGGACTTCTTTCTTTTCCGTTTCCAGATTCTAAACTAAAGGTAAATGACATTTTTCCCTTAATAGTAAAATTTCAGGTTCCACTTATATATTAAAAAAATTTGAATAAATAAACAAAATACCTTAATCCCATTTACTGTGGTGATTTGACCCATCACTCAATCGATCTCAACTAATGCTGCAAACCCTTATCCAACCACTACGGCTTCCATATGACCACCTGCATTGCAAATCTCGAACACTAAAGTCCACACGCGGCTTGTATCTCCTCTAACTACAGTGCTTGAACGCGTCTTCAACTCCAACAAATTTTGATACACAGAACCCCTTGCTAGAAAACTAGACCTTCTAGAATCTGCACTCCTCAATACTGCATCACTTCAAGAGTTTGAACCTCCTTCTGAATCCTACATCATCGATGCCTCAGATCTATTTCGATTTCTAGAATGTAACTCCATCGCAACCACCACAGCGTTGCTTTCCTTTCTTCAATCGATTCCAATCGTTGGCATCGAACTTCAGGGATCCCTGATTTTTAATCGCGATCCGTACCCTAGGCTCGGCTACAGTAACTCGCGCCTCATTTCTTCTTCTGACTCGCGAGTGTTAGAATGGTAGTGAGCTTTAAGAACCTGCGGCCTTCGATGAAAACAAGTTTCAGGAACCGCGAATTCCATTTGCGATTTCGATTAAACGGGGAGGCTACGATAATTTACCAAGTGCGGCTTTTAAAGGGAGGAGGGGGTATGAATTTGTGGAAGGAGGATAAGGCACGCGTTTTGTTTTGGTGTGTGGTAAAAATAAAGGCACGGGTTTGTTTTGGTGTGTGGTAAAAAGGAAGGCACGGGTCTATTTTGGTGTGTGGTAAAAAGGAAGGCACGGGTTTGTTTTTGATAAGAGAAGCACGGTTGTTTTAGTTTGATGATAATCATTATCCTTTAATTTAAATTTTCGCTTTGATTTCAAACTCCTATTTGAGCCCAACAACAGGCCATTGTAGGGTTAAACCACTATTCTGAACATGCTGGGACTAGTTTCAAACCCCTATTCAATCATATGGAGATGATATAAATTTAAATCAATATATTTTAAATTCAAAACAAATAAATTCCTTGATAATAAATTATTATTATCTCTTTTATATTCAAACAGAACCGACACTGATCATCTGAATTATTTTGATTCAGTTTTAACTTTGAATTCAATTATATTCCGCATTACGATAATTTAATATATTCGATATTAAATTGAAATCTATTTATTAAATCGATAACTTAATATAAAGATTCATTTATATTATCAAATCAATATTTAAATCAAATATTAAATATTTAAAATTAGTTGATTGAAAACCCGGGTCATTACACAGCCATAGCAGTGGACGAGAGAGAGTCCAAAGCGATACACCAACTAATCTTCAAGCTTGGAAAGAGAAGAGGTCCAAGTTAGGCTGAGCTATTCCCTCCCTGGCTACCGGGGGGAACGGAAGAAAAGACGCAAAAAAAAAACTAGGTCAGACATAAGTCTGGTAAGTCCAGTGATCTTTCAACATGCAAACAAGATAAAGGATCATGACATGAATAAACCGAAAATAGGACAATACCATAAAAACAAGGTAACTAAAGACAAGATAAGTGCAAGGTGAACTAAATGCGCTTCTACTTTTTCTCTGCTTCGCTACTACTCTGTTAATTTGATTTCTATATTTATCTCTGCACCACCTAACTAGTGTCCCAACTAGTAATCTGTATAAAATGATAATCGTGATCCCAACCCCCGTAATTGTGGTAGCCTTCCGGTGTATATCTATCGTGAGTATTCCACCTCAATCAGCCTAATTGCCATGAACATGTTAGATGTACCCTTACTACCCTATTGATCGGCTCCCTACTTGTATTCATGTTCCATGTGTCTGTGTCAATCGGCCCTCTCTTGCGTGTAGATACCCTTTGTCGGTCCCACCATAAGATGTATCAATCCTTATGATAGCGACCCGACACGATTCAAGATGCACAGTGTATAACTACTGGTACCCAGTGCCTGCTTTTTCCCACTCTGGAGTATGTGCACACCCGTAAACCGTCAGAACCTACACTGACGTACCCCCTGCCGTTGCTTTGATCGCTTATAATCAGCCCAGTAATCGTGCCCCACCCTGCTTAGTTCAGGGTACCGTGATACATCCATGTGGCTTACTGCTGAAATGGGTCCCTGTTACTAGGGTTTCCTATTGGTTAAATTTGTGGGCCTATATTTACTAATATTACCCACCAACCCGATATGTACTTAATCCTCCCATCGATTCAATCATTTTTAATAAACGGTTATGTTTTGTGGGCCTATATGTACTACTATTACCCACCTACACGAGATGTACTTAACCCTCCCATCGATTCAAGCATGTTTATTTAATAGTTAAGTTTTGTGGGCCTATATTTACTAATATTACCCACCAACCCGATATGTACTTAACCCTTCCACTGATTCAAGCATGTTTATTTAATGGTTAAGTTTTGTGGGCCTATATTTACTAATATTACCCACCAACCCGATATGTAATTCACCCTTCCACTGATTCAAGCATGTTTATTTAATGGTTAAGTTTTGTGGGCCTATTTTTACAAATATTACCCACCAACCCAATATGTACTTAACCCTCCTGCACATTACGCCATATTAGTTAAGTGTTGTCCGCTCATGTTAACTTAACCCACTCATTCATCATGTCATGTTGGTTAAGCAATTCTTATTAACTTGACCCTCCTTACTTATCATGTTGGATCGGGTAAGTGTTTCCTATTAACCTAACCCCGTTCGTTCATCAAGTTATATTGGTCAAGTGTTTCTTGTTAAATTAACCCAACGTATTCATCTTGTTCTATTGGTTAAGTGTCATCAATCAATTCAAGTTAACTTAACCCACCTACGTGTCATGTTACTTTGGTTAAGTGTTGCCTTCTTGTGTTAACTTAACCATACTACAAATTAAGTTATATTGGTTAAGTGTTGCCCTCTTATTTTAACTTAACCTTTCCATAAATCAAGTTATATTGGTTAAGTGTTTCTAAATTTACTTAACCTCACCCACTTGTCTAATTAACATGTTATAAAGGTTAAGTGTTCTAAATTTACTTAACCTCACCCACTTGTCGAATTAACATGTTATAACGGTTAAGTGTTCTAAATTTACTTAACCTCACCCACTTGTCTAATTAACATGTTATAACGGTTAAGTGTTCTAAATTTACTTAACCTCACCCACTTGTCTAATTAACATGTTATAACAGTTAAGTGTTCAAAATATACTTAACCTCACCCACTTGTCTAATTAACATGTTATAATGGTTAAGTGTTCCAAATTTACTTAACCTCACCCATCAGTTTAGTTAACATGTTGAATTGGTTAAGTGTTTCGTTAATTGACTCAACCCTACCAATCTTGACTTAACTTTATTAAAGCACCAACCACTCACATTAGACAGGTATTGTTGTGGTCACTGGATGTGTCGGTCGGTTCCGGGCAGTTTTACACCACAACTCAGTCTAACCTCTGGTCCTTTATGGGCTCAATGCACTAACCACCCACATTAGACAGGTATTGTTGTGGTCACTGGATGTGCCGGTCGGTTCCAGGCAGTTTTACACCACAACTCGGTCTAACCTCGGGTTAGGCATATTCGTCTTTTCTAAATTTACATATTTCTTATTTATGACAAATTCCATATGTAAATTATTCCCAATTTAATTATGCCATAATTATCCTTTTAATTATGCTCACAATTAATGGTATACTAAATATACCATTTCATGAACCAATCTATGCCATGTAATTTTTCACGTTTATCCTAAATATTTACATGTAAATTATAAATCAATTATTGTCATGGCCCACTTTCCTTCTAAATCACATTCAAAATTTTAGGTACACAGATTATACCATTTTCATGCCACTTATCATGCTTATGTGTCAAACATGCCAATTACATGTAATTTCATGTTTTCCCCAACGTTACCCCCATTGTACGTTCGCAAAATTACATAGAATGTTAGGCTCGATATTTTAGCCTCACTTATAAAACAAAAAGGGGAAAAGAGGAACTTTTCAACATTCCAACATCATACAAAAGTATGGATTTAACTACACATATGTCACATGGATTTGGCATAGAACAATATACTTTTAAATATGAACTTGCAAATTTGATCTATTCAACATGAACCACAAGCATATGAATTTACATAAAACTATACAAGTTAAACTTGGCATGTAGTGGTGAACTTGCAAATTAGATCTATCATAAAGGCATATGGATCTAACATATAATGTTGTAGATCTAAACATATAAGGTCGTAGATCTAAACATGTATACATAATGGCTCTAAATAATTAGGCATAAAGGACATGACTTGGCTTAAAACTTGTATGTATCATAATATCACCAAACTTACATATGATAATTTCATTCCCAAATTCCTATACAACATCATAGGTTTACTCACAATTTCCACATAACATGATAGGTTTGATAGACCACAATAGTTCATAGGCATATATGATAGAATAGACATGAATAAACATGAATCAGCATCACATACAACTTGATACAATTCTATTTTACAATTCATTACAAATCATGTCTTTAATTTATTCACATCTGAAAGATAACTACACTTACAATCAAAAGGAAAAACTTGATTTCAAGGATCTGTATTCTGAAACTGAATTGCTCGCCTTTGATGTAGATCGTTGAATTCTCTTTGTTGAATTAGATTAGTTTTGATTTGATTGTTGATGTAGCTTCTATCTTGCCATTGAGTTGAAAGAGATGGCGGTAGTTCTAGGTTCACCATTGACGGCATGACAGCTCTAGGAATATTTTTGTGTGGCTTAGGGTTTAGATTTAGGTTGCTTATATAGAAGTTTGATTTAATAGGAACCGTCAGATTAACCTAGAGCAAATCAAAGCCATTCAGAAAAGATAGAATAGCCATATCAACCCTAATGACTCAGTAAGGAGTCCATCAGAACCAATCAGATGCCACATCTGCCTTAGAGCAAATCGGCCCATGGGTTGACAGCCAAACACCCTGAATAAACTCCTAGTCGACCCAGCAGGGCTCGGGTTGACCTCAAAAATGGGCCGGTTCGGTTATTCCCCCTCCCGATTCACTGTTTTGAACTTTTTTGCATATTTATTTATTTAATTTTTATATATATCTATATATTTTTTTTTCTCATATGTATACAAACTTCAAGGCTTAATAACTTCTTCATAAGGTATCCGTTTTATGCAAACCAAATGTCTATCTTGACCAAAATTTTGAGACGAACGTAATACGCAACCCATTTCACTTAATTCTTCTTCTAAAAATTAAGTGTTCTTGAATTTGTTAATTTTAATATTCTCATAAAATTCGGGGTGTTACATTCTCCCCTCCTTAAAGGATTTCGTCCCCGAAATCTTCAAGTTAAGAAGAATGCATCCTTACATCAATCTTCCATCTACTCATCCATCATCCACAAGCATCCATTGTCCTTAAAAGACTTCTAATGCCATATGAACATATGCAAAGTGTGTGTATATGTCTCTTATCTAGTGCAAAATCAGGCGGTCTACTGATCCAGTTGACCTCCTTAATGCGAATCGTGAGAGTGTCATGCGTCCAATATGTATGCAAATATCTCTAATCATGTAAATACTATATGTGTGCATATTCACTCATCCATATGCAACATACATATGATAACACATCAAGTTTCAATCCATATACAAATACATTCATATGCATATGCAATATGAAAGTGACTGAGCCGATCTAGTGCCTAATGTGTGTATATGCATCCACGAGCAACCACTAGCAAACACTTGCAACCACTTGCAACCATCAATCATAACATGTCTCAAACACATTTTTTCATCCATTGGCTTCTACCTAAGGATCGAGGATAGGACCGAGAGGATATACTTAAAAGATAAAAACTAGCATGCAAATAAATATTACAGAAAAAGGAGGAATCAAAGATATACCCTCAAAAAAGGGTATGATGCGCGTATCTAGTCTTCAGTCTTCTAAGTCGCATCTTTTTTGAGCTTCACTCCACTGTACCTTAACTAATTTAACTTCACGATTGTGAAGCTTCTTGACCTCCATTTCCAAAACCCACTAGTAAAGATAGGAGCTCGATCATTTACTATGCTAGAGGGTATCCAATGTAGTCGAACTATCTTTCCAAGATAAACAGAAGTTAACCATGATACCAAGTGTATATACTAAGATGATTAAAGGTCTCTCTTCTACTTAGCTTATCCCTCATGTCAGAAATCTGAGGGTCGATATCTCTCACGCAAACCATCCTAGTCAAACTTGGCATCCCTCAAGTACAAGCCCCAAAGGCCTAAACCAATAGCAGACAAGCACCCAAGGAATACCTCCTCCGAATTTGGATGATTTATGTGAGATGATACTAGTAAAACAACCAAACAATTGAGCACTTAACCGACTCTGGCTATCCTCGCCAATCCTGCTCCAAAACTATCATTGATCACATAACTGGCTTTGCATTGTCAACTAGATATATGCGGAAGTCTATCTTGGGTTTTTAGAGGGAAAACTCCTAACCTTAATCAAAAAACATCTGCGTACTCATGGAATACTCTAACGGATCGAAAATCGTCGATAAAAACATAAAGTGATTCTAGGTAGTTAAGACAAACCGATCCCTTAGGATCGCACGAAATTTCGAGGGTATTCCCGAGGCAAGTTGAAAGTCTAACTACCCTCCTTTCACAATTACTAGCTAACTAATCCATGCCTAGAATCAACCCATAGCCCATGAAACCAAAATTATAAGTATCTCAAATCCTTACAAACCAAAGATGAATGAGCCGAACCACAAATTGGACTTGAGACAATAATGGGATCCTCTACTATACAAGCTCTAGGCTGTAGAGACTCAACTATGGAAGAAGATATAAACGAATGCGAAGTGCAAAAATCAAAAGAGTACTAGCAGGATGATTAAGAAGAAAAACTAAACTTTTCAACAGAAACCTTACTACCTCTCTCTCAGGTATGCTGGTGGTGAGAGCATGCACTTGCCTTCCGGAAAATCCTGTCTTTTGTTCTTGCCCTTGCCCTTAATTATATGACCCGTTATACCAAAATAAAGATACTTCCTCTTGTTTTATGTTTTACTATTCTTTTCTCCCCTCCTTTGTGAACCAAGTCCATATCCATGAGTTCTTCATCCTTGTATTGTGCTCCTTAGCCAAACTCCCTCATTCTCATATTTTCCATCCTTGTGTAACTTATTGACAGGTCTCTCGAAAGCTGCCTCCGTCGCATGGAGAATCCTACAAAGCTCGAAAGAAAATTAGCCGTAGGTGAAACTACTACGGCTATAGATGGAAGTTGGGCACTTGTTTGCCCTTTGACAAGTGTCGTAAACTCGTTGAGCCTACGGAACCATGTCGCGATGAGGTTACCTCCCAGAAAGCCAGGAGCCCCGGAGACTCAGGAAGGAAGGAAACAAGGATTCAAACAGAGGATCAAAAGATAGTGCATATGGCTTTGGGGAATACGCCTTTAAAACAAAATTTTCTTTTGAAAATGCTTCTTTTAAAACCGTTTTGAAAATAATTTTTCAAATCTTTTATCTGATCCGGTAACCTTCAGCTCTGATACCAAGTGAAACACCCCACCTCCGTTAAGGTCACTCACAGAAGGAATGCCTTAACTCCGGTGGAGCATTATAGGTAAAAGATGCAGATAAATTACAAGACAGACAAATTAAGCAGTGGAAAATAAAGTCATTTTATAAACAACTTAATCCAGTCAAGCTTTTACAACAATTTCCTCAATCATACTTAAATGTAATAAATAGAACTTCTGTCTTGATTTAAAAACTTCAAAAAATAAAAGAAGCATAAAAACAATGATATTCCCCGATAAAGCATGAACCATCCACATAAGTGTAAGAGAGAGAGTCCAAAGTGATACACAAACTAATCTTCAAGCTTGGAAAGAGAAGAGGTCCAAGTTAGGCTGAGCTATTCCCTCCCTGACTACCGGGGGGAACGGAAGAAAAGAGGCAAAAAAACAAACTAGGTCAGACATGAGTCTGGCAAGTCCAGTGATCTTTCAGCATGCAAACAAGATAAAGGATCATGACATGAATAAACCGAAAATAGGACAATATTACCATAAAAACAAGGTAACTAAAGACAAGATAAGTGCAAGGTGAACTGAATGCGCTTCTACTTTTTCTCTGCTTCACTACTACTTTGTTAATCTGATTTCTATATTTATCTCTGCACCACCTAACTAGTGTCCCAACTAGTAATCTGTATAAAATGATAATCGTGATCCCAACCCCCGTAATTGTGGTAGCCTTCAGGTGTACATCTATCGTGAGGATTCCACCTCAATCAGCCTAATTGCTATGAACATGTTAGAAGTACCCTTCCTACCCTATCGATCGGCTCCCTACTTGTATTCATGTTCCATGTGTCTGTGTCAATCGGCCCTCTCTTGCGTGTAGATACCCTGTGCTGGTCCCACCATAAGGTGTATCAATCCTTATGATAGTGACCCGACACGATTCAAGATGCACAGTGTATAACTACTAGTACCCAGTGCCTGTTTTTTCCTACTCTGGAGTACGTGCATGCCCGTAAACCGTCGGAACCTACACTGACGTACCCCCTGTCGCTGCTTTGACCACTTATAATCAGCCCAGTAATCGTGCTCCACCCTGCCTAGTTCAGGGTACTGTGATACATTCATGTGGGTTACTGCTGAATTGGGTCCCCGTTACTATGGTTTCCTATTGGTTAAGTTTGTGGGCCTATATTTACTAATATTACCCACCAACCCGATATGTACTTAACCCTCCCATTGATTCAAGCATTTTTAATAAACGGTCAAGTTTTGTGGGCCTATATGTACTAATATTACCCACCTACACGAGATGTACTTAACCCTCCCATCGATTCAAGTATGTTTATTTAATAGTTAAGTTTTGTGGGCCTATATTTACTAATATTACCCACCAACCCGATATGTACTTAACCCTTCCACTGATTCAAGCATGTTTATTTAATGGTTAAGTTTTGTGGGCCTATATTTACTAATATTACCCACCAACCCGATATGTAATTAACCCTTCCACTATTTCAAGCATGTTTATTTAATGGTTAAGTTTTGTGGGCCAATATTTACTAATATTACCCACCTACCCGATATGTACTTAACCCTCCCGCACATTACGCCATATTAGTTAAGTGTTGTCCGCTCATGTTAACTTAACCCACTCATTCATCATGTCATGTTGGTTAAGCATTTTTTTATTAACTTGACCCTCTTTACTTATCATGTTGGATCGGTTAAGTGTTTCCTACTAACTTAACCCCGTTCGTTCATCAAGTTATATTGGTCAAGTGTTTCTTGTTAACTTAACCCAACGTATTCATCTTGTTGTATTGGTTAAGTATCATCAATCAATTCAAGTTAACTTAACCCACCTACGTGTCATGTTACTTTGGTTAAGTGTTGCCTTCTTGTGTTAACTTAACCCTACTACAAATCAAGTTATATTGGTTAAGTGTTGCCCTCTTATTTTAACTTAACCTTTCCATAAATCAAGTTATATTGGTTAAGTGTTTCTAAATTTACTTAACCTCACCCACTTGTCTAATTAACATGTTATAAAGGTTAAGTGCTCTAAATTTACTTAACCTCACCCACTTGTCTAATTAACATGTTATAATGGTTAAGTGTTCTAAATTTACCTAACCTCACTCACTTGTCTAATTAACATGTAATAACGGTTAAGTGTTCTAAATTTACTTAACCTCACCCACTTATCTAATTAACTGTAACACCCCGTATTTTCTGTGAACATAAGAATGACAAACCAGAGAATAATGAAGAGAAACGGGTTATGCCATTGCGTTCGTCTCAAAATTCTACTTGGGATAGAGTCCAAGTTTGCGTAAATCGGACTCCGTATGAAGAAGATATGGCCTTCAGATGTTTCAATAAAAACTAGCCCGAAATTCAAAAATTCAGATTTCGAAATTCAAAACAGACACCCGGACTGGGCAGGAAAATTCCCGCCCAGGACCCAGGTCGACACTAGGGTCGACCTTAGGGTCGACCTCCCCCTTGTTTTCCCAGATCCAGCTCTGACCTGTTCTGCCATGTGTCGCTATCTGATTTGTTGTGTGATGTGGCCTGCTGCTCTGGACGATTCTAATGGCTTTTGGACTGATCTGAAGGCTCTAAATTACCATTTTCTCCTATTTAAACACCCCCAAAACTAGCTTTCTCCCCACACAATTTCATTTTGCCTCTATTCTAATTAAAAATAAAAATGGCATCGCTACTCCACTAGAATCAAAACTAGAACTACTGCATCTTCTTCCAATCTGAATAGAGTTAAAAGAGAACAACTATTTTCTAATCTAATCGATAGTCTACGCCAAAGGAGCGCTATTCAGTGTCAGAATACAGATCCCAGAAATCAAGATTTACCTTTTCAATCGTGAGTACAGTTATTTTCAGATATGAAATTTAATAATTTTCTTGACATTTTTGTGAATCTGGATCTGAGGTTATGCATACTTTTCTGTGGATCTATCTTGTTAATATTATTGTGACTGTTCTGTATCTATTCCCTCTTTTCTTCCTTTTTGTTTATAGCCAGGCTACCACGAGCCTGCGCCAAATCTCATAAGGGATTAACGCACGAACGTTAAATTTTGGGACAAATAATGGATAATACATAATTAGACATAACTGACCTTTGACTGATTTGAGAAAAAGGACATATGTTGTAAATTAGATCTAGATCTGTGCATACTCTGTGATTTGGAAGAAGAGGAATCATCGTATGATAGCATGTGACTTGAAATTTGGGGACATAATGCATATTAAAATTAAGATCTGATTTTGAAATGTTATAATTTAAAGATCTAGATTTTTGGGTAAATTTTATGTAATGATTCATGACTTGAAAAAGGAATATGTGACTTAGGCGTAGAGACCTATATTATAATAGGATAACTATCAATGTAAATACGCCTAAAAGTGGATTTTTGGATAATTGGCATTAAAGGCTATAACTTGGCATAATTCATATAGTATATCATGATTTGGGGATTTTAGAGAATATTCTGTACTGTGCAAAGTTTAACTAAAAATTTGGGCATATGTTGTATTATGAATTATGACCATGATTTAGGCATGTAAGTTTAGGATTAGTTTATGATTAGGCAAGATATGTAAATAGAATTTTAGAAATGTTTAATCTATTGAATTGCCTAATCTGCTAAATCTGTTATCTGCTAAATCTGTTGAATTGCCTAAATCTGTTATCTGCTAAATATGTTGAATTGACTAATCTGCTAAACCTGTTATCTGCTAAATCTGTTGAATCGCCTAATCTGCTAGATCTGTTATCTGTTGAATTGCCTAATCTGTTGAAAGCTGAATAATTGTAGTCTGTAGTCTCGATCTAAAATTGAGCAAAACATGTTAATAGAACTTTGGATAATCTGCCATAACTTGTAAATAAGTTAAATCTATTAAATGGACATAATTAGGCTGATATTTTCTGTAATGGAATAAATTGGCTATGACACGAGGTTAGACTCCGTTTGCGGTAGAAGCCTTCCCGGACCCAACCGGCTTAACCAGCAACCACAAACTGTCAGTCTAATGTGAGAGGTCGTAGGCATAAAGATGCTTAGGCAGGAGGTTAGGTCTAGCTTGTGGCAGAAGTCTGCCCGGAACCACCCGGCACATCCAGCGGCCACAAGCTACCGACCTAATCTGAGAGGTTTGTGCATTAATATTTAATTAATGCAAATTTAAGAGAAATGTGGTGTCTAAAAACGTGTTGGGTGGATAGGGTTAAAGCAACTGGACTGATGAATCTAATAAACCCGTTTCGTGAATCTGTAGGCCCAATACAAAGTTAGACAATCTGTAAGTCTGTTAAAACTGTACATCTGGTCCGTTAGTCTAAAAACTTGTTAACTTGATTGTCTGATCTGTGAACTAGTAAATCTGACCTCTGTATGTCTGAAACTTGTAAACAAGTTAATCTGAAATTTGTTAGTCTGGGGATACAAGGTTAGGAGGGGAAATACTTGTGTCATCTATTGTTTGGGACTCATATTAGTCAGTAACCTTTTCTGGTATCGTAACTTTGACCCCACACTATGTAGGGGTCCGGGCACGCTTAGTGAACTAATTATAAGCGGTTCATTCTGATAATGGCGAGGGGTGTTAATGGCGCGTTCCAACCGGGTCATGTGCGTGCATGGATCCGGTCTGCTCTGAGGATGTAAGACACCGTGACATCTGTAAATAAGTCTGTGCCAATAGGTTGCCACTTTAGGAAGTGATACAACCTACTGTGGAGCCAACACAGGGTATTTATGTATTAGGGAGCCGATCGCTTGGGGTAGGGTTTAGGGTACACTTAGTTTTGTCTGTTTCTGTTGGTACCGTCTGTTTCTGTTGGGTGGTAACACCTGTCTGTTTCTGCATGGTACCGTCTGTTGGGGTGGTAAAGGCCCATTACTAGTGTACACCAAATTCTGACATTCTATTTCCGTAGGGATTATTCTGTTTCTGTCTCTGATCCCATTTCTGATTATGTTTTTGTACCTTCTGTCTGTTGGGTTGGTAAAGGCACATTATTAGTATTCTGTTTCCGTCTGTTGGGGTGGTAAAAGCCCATTACCAGAATTCTTTTCTGTTGAGGTTATTCTGTTTCAGTTTCTGTTTCTGTTTAGACATTAGGGTATCACCTAATCCAGTTATACTAGTATTAGTGCATAGAAGTGAAAACTAAGTAAGAAGCTTAGCTTAGCCTATATCATTCTGTTTCTTCTGTTAACCTGCTATTCATGTTGATGTAATCTCTCACCCTGCTTTATTTACATGTCATGATAATATTATCTGTTTATATGATGGAAGTCACTGGACTCACCAGACTTATGTCTGACCTAGTTTGTTTCGCCTCTTTTCTTTCCGTCCCCCCCCCCCCCCCAAGGTTCTCAGGGTGGAAACATAGGAGCTTGATTCAGATTCACTCTGCTTGAAGTGTTTGAAGTATTGCTTGGCTTTGACTCTCTCTTTCCATGGCGGTTTATGTTGGGCATTATGGCTTTAAAAACTATGCATTCTGAAGGCTTTTGTACAAGACTGATATTTATGTACTTGAATTCCGATATTGTGGTTTTGAAAGATGTAACCAAACTTTTTTCTATTTCTGTTGTAATAAAGTTATAAAATTTTCAAGTAATACTTTATCTATCTTGTAATATTCTGTTCTGTTTACTTATAACATTCCACCGAAGTTGAGGCATTCCCTTAGTGAGTGACCTTAACGGAGGTGGGGTGTTACACTTGGTATCAGAGTTGAAGGTTACTAGATTTGATAAAAAGTTTTTGAAAACTATTTTCAAAAAGGTTTAAAAAGGAAGTATTTTCAAAAGTAGAGTTTGTTTTGAAAAACATAATCCCCAAAGCCAAGTGCCTATCTTTCTATCCTTTGTTTTGAATCTTTCCTTTTCTTTCATTTCAGCATGTCTGGGGATCTTAACCTTCCGGAGGGCATACCGATACTTGGCTGGTTCAGGAGGTACCTAGAAGCTAGGGCTAATGATGCGGGCCTAGCATACGTCCCTCCTCCCCCAGCTGCAGCGGTTCCTCCTCCTCCTCCGCGCGTGAATACTTTCCCGAAGATATGTAGAGACTTCCGAGCCATGGGTGGGAAGAACTTTAATGGAACTGAATCCTTCGTGGAGGCAAGGAACTGGCTCAAAGAAACTGAGGATTTATTCGTTATCTTCGAGGTGGACGATAGGCAGAAGATACAGTTGGCAGTATGGTTGCTTAAGGACGAAGCTTCTTTTTAGTGGGAGGTCACAAATGGAGAGCGTTCGGTAGATACATGGATGGATTTCAGGCATAGGTTCGAGATGAAATTTCTCTCATGAGCGGAAGAGAGTCTGTACGTAGAGAGGTTCTTGGCGTTGAAGTAGGGGAATTTATCAGTGAGAGAGTACGTCAACAAGTTTAATCAGTTGGCGAGATTCGACTTAGATTTGGTAAATACACCGCATAAGAAGGCACTAAGGTTTGCTAAAGGTTTGAATGAGCCGCTACACGGATTGGTGATGTCCCACATTCCTATGGGGGCAACCTTCGAGAAATTGTGGACATGGCGTTAATGCATGAAGAGGAAGCCGAAAGTAAAATGAAAGAGGAAAAGCTCGAAGGACCACAGAACAAGAAGGTGGGGCCTAAAATGGAAACACAAAAGAAGGATGAAAAGTCTGAAGATAAGAAGGAGAAAAAGTGCTTTACTTATGGAAGCTCGACTCATCTGAACAAGGATTGCAGAAAGAGGAAGGACACTTGCTTCAACTGTGGTGAGATGGGACACTACACTAGGGACTGCCCGAAGAAACGAGGATAAGGGCAGAGGACATGTCCTACTTTTGGAGGGCAGGCGAATACCCTCAAGGTTGGTGGATAGGATAGAAATAGGAAAAAAAATTATGTAGATAGTTTAATTTCCTTATCTGATTGTTGAGTTAAAACTCTTTCTGATTCTGGCATTTTGATTCTGTAATTGATACTTTGTACTTTAATACTAGTCTTGTTTCTGATCCCGCTATAGTCTCAAACCCCATAAGGGTTACGACTCATCTGTTTGTAATAGGTTGGGGTTTGAGGGTATCTGTGTTGGGCGTTAAGTTGACTATGATGCATACATTCTGGGTTTTGTGGAATATGGTGGGGTTTTATCATGCTTAGTTTCCTAAGAATCATTTGATAATCTGATCTGTACCAGTAGTTTGTAAGTATCTGAATATTTATGATAAGGGTTTTTACTCGAAACGTGAAGTAGATTTCCAGTTTGGCATTGTTTAATGGGAGTAATTCACTGGGTGTCAATCTGATGTTGATTTCGGTCTTCGGGGTTGATACTTAGGGAATTATTTTCTTAACCGATGTTTAATAGGAACAGAGCACTTGTTTTAATCGTACTTGCTTCTATCACTCAGCTGTTTCCTATCGATCTAGTCTTCGACCTTTAGGTAGAAACTAATGGGTGTAAACATGTGTTTGAGACATGTTATGTTTGATGGTTGCAAGTGGATGCAAGTGGTTGCTAGTGGTTGCTCGTGGATGCATATACACACACTAGGCACTAGATCAACTAAAAAACACTCTCATACTGCATATGGATGTGTGTGCATTTTTAAAAATTTTATGGATGCAAAATGGTTGACTCAGCACATGGATGTTGCATATGAACGGATGTGCACTCATATAGAAATGATATGTATCAAATAGGAAAATTGCATACATGTTGGACTCATGGTACTGACATAATTCGCATTAAGGAGGTCAACTGAATCAGTGGACCGCCTGATCTTTGCATTAGATGAGGAACATATACACACACTTTTGCATATGTTCATACAACAATAGAAGTTTCTAAGGACAATGGATGCTTGTGGATGATGGTTGAGTAGATGGGTGATTGGATGGTAGGACACATTCTTCTTAACTTAAAGATTTCAGGGACGAAATCCTTTAAGGAGGGGAGAATGTAACACCCCGTATTTTCTATGAACAAAAGAATGACAAACCAAAGAATAATTAAGGGAAATGGGTTACGCCATTACGTTCGTCTCGAAATTCTTCTTGGAATAGAGTCCAAGTTTGCGTAAATCGGACTCCGTATGAAGAAGACATGGCCTTCAGAAGTTTCAATAAAAACCTGCCCGAAATTCAAAATTCAGATTTCGAAATTCAAAACAGACACCCAGGCTGGGCGGGAAAATTCCCGCCCAGGACCCAGGTCGACACTAGGGTCGACCTGGGTACACAGGTCGACACTAAGGTCGACCTTAGGGTCGACCTCCCCCCTGTTTTCCCAGATCCAGCTCTGACCTATTCTGCCACGTGTCACTCTCTGATTCGTTGTGTGATGTGGCCTGCTGCTCTGGATGATTCTGATGGCTTTTGGACTGATCTGAAGGCTCTAAATTACCCTATTATCCTATTTGAACACCACCAAACCTAGCTTTCTCCCCACATAATTTTATTTTGCCTCTATTCTAATTAAAAATAAAAATGGCGTCGCTGCTCTGCTAGAATCAAAATTAGCACTAGTGCATCTTCTTCCAATCTGAATAGAGTTAAAAGAGAACAACTATTTTCTAATCTAATCGATAGTCTACGCCAAAGGAGCGCTATTCAGTGTCAGAATACAGATCCCAGAAATCAAGATTTACCTTTTCAATCGTGAGTACAATTATTTTCGGATATGAAATTTAATATTTTTCTTGACATTTTTGTGAATCTGGATCTGAGGTTATGCATACTTTTCTGTGGATCTATCTTGTTAATATTATTGTGACTGTTCTGTATCTATTCCCTCTTTTCTTCCTTTTTGTTTATAGTCAGGCTACCACGAGTCTGCGTGTAATAACCCGGAAATCCGAGCCAATTTAAAATTTTTATTTTGGCAATTTTAGCGAATTTTGATTATTTAAAATGAATTATTTTAAATAATAATGACGAGAAATTTGTTTTGAATAGAATTCGAACGTATATATTATATACGTCATCATTAGAATATAAATATTTATTTTAAATTATAAAAGGAATTGAAAATGGCGCGGTAGTTCGGTAATTCGATTTCAAAATTTAATTGAACATACCGGGTGCAAATCAAACCGGATTTTAATGAAACAAAAAATAAGGGAATCCATTTGAGAATATCTTTCCAATGAATTCGAAAAATCAAAATTTCATAGCAGGGATAAAAAGATATGTCCATTCGAAAATTCTGAATAGTCGCTATGGAACTTCGGCCCTTAAAAATAGCCATTTTGCAAACGACCTCGGATTTCGACGAAACCACTTTTGTTGGATCCGGGATGTCAAATTATTGCTAGATTCCAATTTTCATAATTTTTGGAGTTAACATGTGAGCGTGGCGCAGTTAAACGCATTTGACCAGTTTCAGTTGAATTCAATCGACTGGAAAATGGTCATTTTTCAAACGGTCTCAGAATTCAACGAAATTAGTTTTGTTAGGATTGTATCGCCAATACAAAGCTAGAAATAATTTTTGTGGAATTTTTAAAGTCAATATGTGGCCTTGGTAAATTGAAATGTACGTTAAAATCAATATTGACCGTTCTATTTTATTTATATTTTAATTTTGATGGAAACTGACCGTAACAGTCAAATTGGCTTACGAAACATATCCCATTGTGTTTGTATCTAGCTAGAGGCGACAGTCGTTGGGTTTCGTTTGGAGGTTGAATAGAAAGTCAACTTTAAATGGATAATTAAATTAAATAATTAAATAAATTATAAAAATCCTTTACCCTCCCTCCCTCATCCGGTCAAAACCCGTAACCCCTCCCCCCTTTTGTTTCAAATCGATTCAGATAAAAAAAAACCGCACGATACAGGACCTCGCCGCCCCCCACCCCCCCAAATCGCAGCCACCGCCTCCGATCGATGGCGCGCCCTCCGGCCATCCGAGCTCCGCCGTGAGGTCCCCCCCCCTCTTCCAGTTAACAGACGCAGCCCAATCGAATAAGGGCACGAACCATACCGCCCACCGGAGCTCCGATTTCCGCGCCGCCACACTTCTAGGTCACCACCGGACCCCTGCGCGCGCCTCCCTTGCCAGGCCGCACCCCTCCGACCTCCCATCTCGCTCCTCCTCCTCTAAACATGTCACACCACCTCAAAACAACCCCAAAACCCCACTAATTCTCCGCCATCTCCGTCAGCGCCACCCCGAGCCCCCTTTGCCTCCGTCGACCGCTATAAGTTTTCCCCTTTATTATTATTTATTTTAATTTTATTTTTAAAAAAATTGGTTTAAATATATGAAAACATATTTTAAAAGTCTGATTTTTAAAGGATATGACATTGGGATGAAACCCCAATTTTTAACATGAAGAAGAAAAAGTAAAAATACGATTTTTATATATTGAATAGCGAAGTAAAAATACGATTTTTATATATTGAATAGCGAAGTAAAAATAGAATTTTTATCCATATAGTAGTGGTGTAAAAATGGGATTTTTATAAATATAGTAGCGATGAAAATTCTATTTTTACATTATAGAAGTAGCGATAAAAATTCTATTTTTACATTATAGAAGTAGCGATAAAAATTCGATTTTCACAGATATGAACTAGCAGATTAAAAATATGATTTTTATATGATAGAGAATATGAAAATGTGATTTTTACATATGTAGTGAATGCGGACGACGAAAATAACTAGAGGCGGACGCGATGAAGATTTCCTACATAAGAAGAGTCGTGGAGTTTGGATTAGCTCTTAGTGAGAACTTCTCACCTTTAATTTTATTTTTCTAGTTATAAATATATTCTAGGATGCAGACGGTGTTTAGAAGCACCCGACACCCGTCGTCCACAGACCATGGACGGCTTGTATGCTTGTTAGTTTGATTTTGATGTGTAGTTGATTGTGCGATGTGGTGTGAAATGAAATAAAATATTTATATAGTTAAAATATTTTTTAGTTAAAAATAGAATTTTTAACGTGTATATGAAATAAACAAATCGGATGATTTGTTTATATACACACATTTGACTGATATTGATTGGGACGATAAATTTTACACATCGCCCAACTGCACAAATAAAATCTGTGTTTGATTGTTTGAAACCCCACACGGGTATTGGGATGATATATGACATGCACTAATCCCAATAATTAGTTGTATGTCGATCGATTGATTGACAGGCTGTTATAAGCGTTAAATATTCATATTTGATGCTTATACAGTGTAGAATGCACTTTGGATGATGGTTGATTATTCATCGTTGTTACTGTATACATGTATTGTAGAAAATCCATATAATTAACATTATATGGTAATCGATTGGGCCTCATTCCAGTTTTGAAATAGAAATATTTAAAAAAAGAAATATTTGAAATAGAATATTTGAAAATAGAAATATATGAAGCCGTGTTGATTAGATTGACGCCATTTCGACGTGAACGATATTTATATCGATTTTATTCGTTTTTCAATGAAAATCGAAAGTGATTTCAAAATCTAATATTTTGAAAAGAATTAGAATTCGAATTGAAAGTGAATAGAAATGAATTCGAATTGAAAGTGAATAGAAATGAATTCGAATTGAAAGTGAATAGAAATGAATTCGAATTGAAAGTGAATAGAAATGAATTCGAATTGAAATTGAATAGAAATGAATTCGAATTGAAATTGAATAGAAAAGAATTCGAATTGAAATTGAATGAAATTGAAAACGAATTGAAATTGAATGAAATTGAAAACGAACTAAAATTGAATTAAAATCGATTTGAATTGAAATCGTTTTGAAATGAAATTAAAACGAATTTATATTGGGATATTCAATTTTGATTAGAAATTGAATATGAAGTTGAAATCGTTTCGAAAACGAATTTAAAACGATTTATAAAATACGTTTTAAAAGGGAATCGACGAAGTATATTATATATATATATTATATATAATATAATGGCCTGAATAGAACGCGCCGCGGTAGTTCGCGAATTTCGACCATTGACTTCGAATGGATATTACGGGAGATCCGACCGTCGGATTCTCCTAAAACCGGAACCGTTGGGTTCGTATCGAAAAGAGCTTTCTAACAAATATTAGAAATTTTAAATCTAACGGTTGGATTTGGAATTATGTCAAAATCAAATTTGGAAAAGCTCGCTGTAAGTGCAGTTCGATGGCCGTTGATGGAAATCGACTGTACGGGCCTGGATAAAATCATTAAAAATATTGATAATTTTTGTAAAATCATAAGAAATGATTTGTGAAGAATTGGGATGAAAAACTCCATATTCGAAAAGATAAAAATATATTTTTATCGAAATGAAGTAGTTTTGAACTAGAATTAAAATTCTATTTATTTTTAAATAAATAAATTGGATTTGAAAAGGGTTTTTAAAAGTAAGCAGAATTTCCAATAATTGAATTGGAATGGATTTGAATCGAAATTGTCTTTGGATTATTTCGATGTTGGATTTCATGATTATACAGATATTGTTATGGAAATTTGAAAGATATATATATATATATATATATATATATATATCGTTATTTCCAATACGATATTTGTTGGTCGTAGAATTTGATATTGAATATAAGCCGATATATTTTCTATTCAGAGCCTTGTATTTAATATCAAATGTGATTTGGGTTTGTCGTGAATGGTGTCTTCATTAACACTGTTCTTAAGCCCAGTTGAGAAAAAGATTAAATCTTTTTATTTAGATTTAATGAAGTGTACCAATTAAATAATATTTAATTGGAATTGAATTGATATTGATATTTGGGTTTATCGTGAACCGTGTTTTAAATAACACTTGTTCTTTAACCCGATAATTAATGGAACGTGATTTTGAGTCGTCGTGAACGGTATTTTCAATAATATTGTTCTTAGACCCAAAGGAGTTAAGAAAATCAGAAACTCACTAGAGATTAGTTTTAATGAATCTTTAATTAGATTGAAAAAAAATCGAGAATGGAGTATCACCAGTTTTGCTCCAGGAGATAGTTAAATCTTTAATTAGATTTGAACGTGAAATGGTAATTGAATTTACCGATAACACCGTGGTGTTAGATATGAAGTATAATCAGTTTTACTTCATGGGATGAATAGATGGGGATTGGGAAATTAAAAATAAATGATTACTTCGGTGTGGTTCGCTAATCCCGACTAGTTTGAATTGATATTCAAAAGAAGATTAAAGAGTAAATTTAAAAGAATTTATCTTTGATAAAATTAATGGGAACCTTTCCCAAAGTATAAGAATATTTGAATAAAAGAATATTCTGAATTGGAATGAGGCGTATGTTGTGTTTGTGTAACACATGTTTATTATATACGCGAGTTATTCGGAAAGACCGGGTTTATCCCATTCTGAATAACTGATACGACGATAAGTCGAAGATGAAGACGGTGGTCGAAGACCGGAGGTCTTCACGTCGTTTGGGTGATTACTGATAATCTTGATTGGGATGTACACCCAAGAAGATGGAAACAGTTGGTGATCGTCCAGACGTACTTGGAGATCGATGGATATGCGGGGTACTAGGTGCCTCCGGTTTCGTTCAGACCCAGAACGAACTTGTAAATGGACTGTGTGTCTGACATTGGATTTTAGTCTGTGTGATTGATTTCTATTAAATATATATCTGTTTGGCGACGGAGAATTTATTCTCTTGCTTAACGCCCTTCTCTGAGACGTACGAGCTCAGGGGTTATATACAGATGGATATCAAACGCATAGAGTGAATTGCCTATGTGGCATGCCTAAGTGGAAAATGATCAAGGCTTCTGTTGAAAAGCAAAGTCTTGTGGTTGATGATCGAAGCACGGCCTTTGTGGCGTAGCTTTGTGTAACGTGTACTTCGCGAGTTTCACACCCGGTATGAACCAAAAACGGGAGAGGATGTCAGGGAGGGCATGCATTTCTTTCTAGCTAGAAGTGGCGTCAGTGGTTTTACACGCCCTGACAAGTTTGACTTATGTGGTTGTTGCTGTTGCGAGGCGCCTCGGTTTGTTCGGATGATCCGGGTCCGGTGGAGTCATTCGTTGGCTCATTTATACCCCATAGGGCGGGGAAACGCATGTTCAGGGTTTAAGTTTTATCCACATCAGTGGACTAGCCCTGAGGATCCAAGGGTCGATGCGCTCTGACCCTGAGGCTCGGGCTAGACAGTCTCGAAGTCGGTGAGGACTATCTTTTGCCTCGGTTCATAGATGGAAATCCAACTTCCAAATACGTGACATTTGCTGTTTTGATTGTAGAGCCTAGTATGGCGACATGATATATGGTACTCATGCCGTCTATGATTGATACTTATGATTTGAAGTTGTTTTATACACTATGCACTTATAATAGTATCAAATGACTTGTTTTAAACGTATCAAGCGTGCTTTGGCTATTATAAGGGAAAACCCTATCCCCCGGCTTGCGTTGCATTGTGTGATAGGACCTGGGTCTTATAATAGCTTCATTTTTCTTTATTTAGCATTGCGCTGTTGTTATATGCACTGGTATTCTTGGGAGGAAACCCGTTCTGTGTTATACGGCGTGGTCCCTTGATATATCTGATTTAAAATAAAGATTAATAATTGTTTTAGTTCTCACACCAGTCCCATGACTGACCTGGAGTTTATTGTTTTAACCTAAACTCTGGGTGCCCTTATTTCGACATGGGCAGCTAGTAGTTTTGGTTTTGCAGATTTATATTCACAGGATCCTGGTTTACAGCTGGAATGATATCCGGAAAGCTTTGTATCCGTATATCTCCTTCTAGTTGTGTTTTGTATTATTTTCGCTGCGATGTATTTAAATGTAATTTAAATCTCTATTATTTCGGTGTAATATTTATTCATTTATACTCTGTATATTCTTGTGTTCTGATGGAGTTGTTGTAATTAACAATGAAATGTTCTTCCGTCCGCGTTCTTCTGTGGCTTGTTCTCGAACTATCCGCGCTTTCCTTCACGGGGAAGTCACGGGTTTTTACACTGCGCCAAATCTCATAAGGGATTAACGCATGAACGCTAAATTTTGGGACAAATAATGGATAATGCATAATTGGACATAAATGATCTTTGACTGATTTGAGAAAAAGGACATATATTGTAAATTAGATCTAGATCTGTGCATACTCTGTAATTTGGAAGAAGAGGAATCATCGTATGATAACATGTGACTTGAAACTTGGGGACATAATGCATATTAAAATTAAGATCTGATTTTGAAATGTTATAATTTAAAGATCTAGATTTTTGGGTAAATTTGATGTAACGATTCATGACTTGAAAAAGGAATATGTGACTTAGGCGTAGAGACCTATATTATAATAGGATAACTATCAATGTGAATACGCCTAAAAGTGGATTTTTGGATAATTGGCATTAAAGGCTATAACTTGGCATAATTCATATAGTATTTCATGATTTTGGGCTTTTAGAGAATATTCTGTACTGTGCAAAGTTTAACTAAAAATTTGGGCATATGTTGTATTATGAATTATGACCATGATTTAGGCATGTAAGTTTAGGCTTAGTTTATGATTAGGCAAGATATGTAAATAGAATTTTAGAAATGTTTAATCTGTTAAATTGCCTAATCTGCTAAATCTGTTATCTGCTAAATCTATTGAATTGCCTAAACCTGTTATCTGCTAAATCTGTTGAATTGACTAATCTGCTAAATCTGTTGAATTGCCTAATCTGCTAGATCTATTATCTTTTGAATTGCCTAATCTGTTGAAAGCTGAATAATTGTAATCTGTAGACTCGATCTAAAATTGAGCAAAACATGTTAATAGAACTTTGGATAATCTGCCGTAACTTGTAAAGAAGTTAAATCTGTTAAATGGACATAATTAGGCTGATATTTTCTATAATGGAATAAATTGGCTGTGATACGAGGTTAGACTCCGTTTGCGGTAGAAGCCTGCCCGGACCCAACCGGCTTAACCAACAACCGCAAATTGTCAGTCTAATGTGAGACGTCGTAGGCATAAAGATGCTTAAACACGAGGTTAGGTCTGGCTTGTGGCAGAAGTTTCCCTGGAACCGCCCGGCACATCCAGCGGCCACAAGCTACCGACCTAATGTGAGAGGTTTGTGCATTAATATTTAATTAATGCAAATTTAAGAGAAATGTGGTGTCTAAAAACGTGTTGGGTGGATAGGGTTAAACCAACTGGACTGGTGAATCTAATAAACCCGTTTCGTGAATCTGTAGGCCCAATACAAAGTTAGACATTCTGTAAGTCTATTAAAACTGTACATCTGATCCGTTAGTCTAAAAACTTGTTAACTTGATTGTCTGATCTGTGAACTAGTAAATCTGAACTCCGTATGTCTGAAACTTGTAAACAAGTTAATATGAAATCTGTTAGTCTGGAGACACAAGGTTAGGAGGGGAAATACTTGTGTCATCTATTGTTTGGGACCTATATTAGTCAGTAACCCTTCCTGGTATCATAACTTTGACCCCACACTATGTAGGCAACCGGGCACGCTTACTGAACTAATTATAAGCGGTTCATTCTGATAATGGCGAGGGGTGTTGATGGCGCGTTCCAACCGGGTCATGTGCATGCATGGATCCGGTCTGCTCTAAGGATGTAAGACACTGTGACATCTGTAAATAGGTTTGTGCCAATAGGTTGCCACTTTAGGGAGTGATACACCCTACTGTGGGGCCGACACAGGGTATTTATGTATTAGGGAGCCGATCGCTTGTGGTAGGGTTTAGGATACACTTAGTTTTGTCTGTTTCTGTTGGTACCGTCTGTTTCTGTTGGGTGGTAACACCTGTCTGTTTCTGCGTGGTACCGTCTGTTGGGGTGGTAAAGGCCCATTACTAGTGTACACCTAATTCTGACATTCTGTTTCCGTAGGGATTATTCTGTTTTTGTCTCTGATCCCGTTTCTGATTCTGTTTCTGTACTTTCTGTCTGTTGGGGGTGGTAAAGGCCCATTATTAGTATTTTGTTTCCGTCTATTGGGGTGGTAAAAGCCCATTACTAGAATTCTTTTTTGTAGAGGTTATTCTGTTTCTATTTCTGTTTATACATTAGGGTAACACCTAATCCGGTAATACTAGTATTAGTGCAGAGAAGTGAAAACTAAGTAAGAAGCTTTGCTTAGCCTATATCATTCTGTTTCTTCTGTTAACCTGCTATTCCTGTTGATTTAATCTCTCACCCATCTTTATTTACATGTCATGGTAATATTAACTGTTTATATGCTGGAAGTCACTGGACACATCAGACTTATGTCTGACCTAGTTTGTTTCGCCTCTTTTCTTTCCGTCCCCCCCCCCCCCCGGTTCTCAGGGTGGAAACATAGGAGCTTGATTCAGATTCTCTCTGCTTGAAGTGTTTGAAGTATTTCTTGGCTTTGACTCTCTCTTTCCATGGCGGTTTATGTTGGGGATTATGGCTTTAAAAACTAAGCATTCTGAAGGCTTTTGTACAAGACTGATATTTATGTACTTGAATTCTGATATTGTGGTTTTGAAAGATGTAACCAAACTTATTTCTGTTTCTGTTGTAATAAAGTTATAAATTTTTCAAGTAATACTTTATCTGGCTTGTAATATTCTGTTCTATTTACTTATAACATTCCACCGAAGTTAAGGCATTCCCTTAGTGAGTGACCTTAAAGGAGGTGGGGTGTTACATTAACATGTTATAACGGTTAAGTGTTCTTAATTTACTTAACCTCACCCACTTGTTTAATTAACATGTTATAACGGTTAAGTGTTCTAAATTTACTTAACCTCGCCCATCAGTTTAGTTAACATGTTGAATTGGTTAAATGTTTCCTTAATTGACTTAACCCTACCAATCTTGACTTAGCTTTATTAAAGCACCAACCACTCATATTAGACAGGCATTGTTGTGGTCACTGGATGTGTCGGTCGGTTCCGGACAGTTTTACACCACAACTTAGTCTAACCTCGAGTCCTTTTGGGCTCAATGCACTAACCACCCACATTAGGCAGGTATTGTTGTGGTCACTGGATGTGCCGGTCGGTCCCGGGCAGTTTTACACCACAACTCAGTCTAACCTCGGGTTAGGCATATTCGTCTTTTCTAAATTTACATATTTCTTATTTATGACAAATTCCATATGTAAATTATTCCCAATTTAATTATGCCATAATTATCCTTTTAATTATGCTCACAATTAATGGTATACTAAATATACCATTTCATGAACCAATCTATGTCATGTAATTTTTCACGTTTATCCTACATATTTACATGTAAATTATAAATCAATTATTGTCATGACCCACTTTCCTTCTAAATTACGTTCAAAATTTTAGTTATATAGATTATACCATTTTCATGCCACTTATCATGCTTATGTGTCAAACATGCCAATTACATGTAATTTCATGTTTTCCCCAACGATACCCCCGTTGTACGTTCGCAAAATTACATAGAATGTTAGGCTCGATATTTTAGCCTAACTTATAAAACAAAAAAGGGGAAAAGATGAACTTTGAAACTTTCCAACATCATACAAAAGTATGGATCTAACTATGTCACATGGATTTGGCATAGAACAATATACTTTTAACTATGAACTTGCAAATTTGATCTATGCAACATGAACCACAAGCATATGAATTTACATAAAACTATACAAGTTAAACTTGGCATGTAGTGGTGAACTTGCAAATTAGATCTATCATAAAGGCATATGGATCTAACATACAAAGTTGTAGATCTAAACATATAAGGTCGTAGATCTAAACATGTATACATAATGGCTCTAAACAATTAGGCATAAACGACATGACTTAGCCTAAAACTTGTATGTATCATAATATCACCAAACTTACATAGGATAATTTCATTCCCAAATTCCTATACAACATCATACGTTTACTCACAATTTCCACATAACATGATAGGTTCGATAGACCATAATAGTTCATAGGCATGTATGATAGAATAGACATGAATAAACATGAATCAGCATCACATATAACTTGATACAATTCTATTTTACAATTCATTACAAATAATGTCTTTAATTTATTCACATCTAAAAGATAACTACACTGACAATCAAAAGGAAAAACTTGATTTCAGGGATCTGTATTCTGAAACTGAATTGCTCGCCTTTGATGTAGATCGTTGAATTCTCTTAGTTGAATTAGACTAGTTTTGATTTGATTTTTGATGTAGCTTCTATCTTGCCTTTGAGTTGAAAGAGATGACGGCAATTCTAGGTTCACAATTGACGGCATGACGGCTCTAGGAATATTTTTTTGTGGCTTAAGGTTTAGATTTAGTTTGCTTATATAGAAGCTTGATTTAATAGGAACCGTCAGATTAACCTAGGGCAAATCAAAGCCATTCAGACAAGATAAAATAGCCACATCAGCCCTAATGACTCAGCAAGGAGTTCATCAGAACCAATCAGATGCCACATCTGCCTTAGAGCGAATCGGCCCACGGGTTGACATCCAAACACCCTGAATTAACCTCTAGTCGACCCAGCAGGGCTTGGGTCGACCTCAAAAATGGGCCGGTTCGGTTATTCCCCCTCTCGATTCGTTGTTTTGAACTTTTTTGCATATTTATTTATTTAATATATATATATATATATATATATATATATATATCTCATATGCATACAAATATCAAGGCTTAATAACTTCTTCATAAGGTATCCGTTTTATGCAAATCAAATGTCTATCTTGACCAAAATTTTGAGACGAACGTAATAGCGCAACCCATTTCACTTAATTCTTCTTCTAAAAATTAAGTGTTCTTGAATTTGTTAATTTTAATATTCTCAGAAAATTCGGGGTGTTACAATTAATTTTAATCCTAACAAACATCTAAAATTAATTTTTATTATTGATTATTATTTTTAATTTCAAAATTCAAATTTCATATTTGAAATTTGAATTTTAAAGTTTAAATTTGAATTGTAAAATTTAAATTTCAAATTCAAACAGGGAAAACAAACAAAACATTCATTCAACAAAAAAAAACTTAATTAAGGTGTACCCAGTTTTTAGATCCATTTCTTCGATATTTTCTGAATTCTGAATCGTTGTGAAACACATATTTGAATTTCCGGTTTCTGTCTCTTCATCACTTGATGATGAATCAGAATCGTCTAAAATTGTTGCGTATGCCCTCTTTCTTTTCTTTGACGAATTACTATTGTCTATTTGTTGATTTGATTTATTTGGATATGGATACATTCTTTTTGTATGGCCTGGTTAGTTGCAGTCGTAACATCGATCATCATTTTTCCTGAACTCCCTTGATTATTTGTCTGAAAATTGTTTCTCCTTTTATATCTCAGAAATTTTCTGAAATTCCTTGTCATTAAAAAAATTCTTCATCGTCTTCACTACTTGAATAAGAACCATTTGTTGTTGCTTGGAATTTCCAATACATATCAGAGATATATTCATTCTTGTTCATTTTAAATAACTCAAACTGATTAATTAGCTTTGACATCTTTGTCTCTTTGACTTTATTGGTTCCTTCAAGAGTAACTTGTAATGTTCTCCATATTTCATAAGAAGATTTATAAACTAACACTCTATTAAATTCATTTCTATCTAATGAATAGAACAACATATTCATGGCTTTTGCATTTCTTTGTGCAACAGCCTTTTGTTCATTAGTCCATCATGCAAAATTAGTAGTAGGTTCAACATACTCAGCTTGTGTACTATTCCATATGTCTAATCCTACTAATTGTAAATATATTTTCATTCTACATAAACAATATGAATAATTACTGCTATTAAATAGTCATTGTCTAACAGTGGACTGACCCTCTACAAAAGAACTATTATTACCAGTGTTGTTTGCCATTTAATATTTTCAAAAATCATATTATGAACTTTTTGAAAACCTATGCTCCGATACCAATTGTTAGGATTGCGGAATGTGGATCTTAAGGCAAAACAAATACTAGAGGGGGGGTGAATAGTGTTTATAAGAAATATATAAAAATCTCAAACTTAAAAGATCTACTATATGAATCACACACACCAGAGATGATCATAGACACATAATCAAACACAAACACAGAAACCGATAAATATAAAATGCAGAAAAGGAAAGAACACACCGGGTTTTATACTGGTTCGAATTACTCCTATGTATAGTCCCAGCAATGTTGGATTGCATAGAGTTTTATTGTTATCAATATCCAAGTTCAACTCCTTGATTTCACGGCTACAAGGTTAACACCGCTCCAAACACCCTTTATTTCACGGTTGCAAGGTTAACACCGCTCCCTTTCCTTTATTTCAGAGTTACAAGGAACACACCCTTTCCCAAACGATTCCCAAATTATCACAACAACCATATAACTCTTTAATAGCACTTCAATTCAGAGAGTAGAAGAAAGAGATTGAGAAAAGGTGAAGTTTTTTGTAATTTGAGTAGAAATCGGCGAAGTATAAGTATAGGAATCAAGAAAATACGAAATATCAATGGTGGTATGAAGAGGGGTGAAGATGGAGAAGAAGAACTATGAAAAAATTCCAAATTAGCCCATATTTATTATGTGTGATAGGTTGCAACGTCTCAGAAACGTTACAAATGGTGAAAAGACACTTCCTTTGAAAATTGAAAAATGCTAGTTGTATGTTGAGGCTCTATGTATATCGACATACGTATGTTATATTTATTTTTAAAACCAATTTTCAAGTGTTTAAACATATATGTTATTTTAGAAATTCTTGAATCAAAACTGAATAATATAAATGAATATTCGAAAGATAACTGGAGCTCCCCACTCTGATATTTTTCGCATAATAGATACTTTCACGAATAACTCCCCTACTTGCTTGCTCAGATCCCTCCTCTCTCTAGGAGCCATGTGGCGCACTGGTAGAGCAACTGGCTTCGAATTCTCTACCAAGTAAATCCAAAAGTCTATCCCACGCTTCGGAGGTTACACCTTAACCTCATCAAACACTTCTGGATAATATCTGAGTCTGGGTACATATCGCAAATTGTCAATAGAAGTATCAAGCGAATTTAGAAAACTGAGCATCACCGATCCCCGTATGTTATAGGAAATTTCGAGAGTTCTACTATGACAAGTAAGAAGTCTAACTACTCTCCTTTCACTGTCAAGAATGGCACCATGCATGGCTAGCCAATCCATTCCTAGAATCAAACCGTAGCCATAAATCCCCGCACGTATGCGTCACATTCAAACACGACACCCAAGATATATAGAAATTCTCAAACCCCTACATATCATGGATAAATGAAACGTACCTCCTATGGGGTTTGAGATTACACAGGATCAAAGACTATACTAGTATTAAGGTGCAGACTATCTACTACAGAACTGTATATAAATGAATGAGAAGCGCCAGAATCAAAGAGGGTTCTAACAACATGATAGTCAAAAAGGGAAATCAAACCTTCAATAGTGACTTTCTAACCTCGATCAGGTCCCTAGCCTCAGGAGAATGTACTTGTCCAGAAGATCCTGCCCCTTGTCCTTGCCTGTTAGGGCATTACTTAGTGAAGTGTCCCACTTAACCATAATTAAAGTAGGCCTTCTTTTTCTTTCTACAGGCCTTCACAAATGACCCAAAGCTCCGCAATCATGACACTTAACATCTTTCTTGATCTGAGCCTTACCAGGCTTTCCTCCTTTCTTTTATGATTCCTTCTTGGGCCACCATTTATTTTTCTCGCTCTTAGCCTATGTGTCCTCTGCCTTACTGTCTTTCTTCTCATCTTTGCCATCTTTGTGCATTAAAGCCATGTTCAGCCTCTCAAATGTCACCCCAATCGGTATATGAGATAATGTAAGTCCTTGGAGAGGTTGATTCAACTCTCTCGCAAACCTAAGAGCCTTCTTATGGGGTGTATTCACCAAGTCTAAACCAAATCTCGACAGCTAATTAAACTTATTAACATGATCCTTAACAAACATGTCCTCTTGTTTCAAAGCCAAGAATCTCTCCATCTATAATCCTTCTTCCGCCTGAGATAAAAACTTCATCTCAATTCTCTGTCTGAAATCATCCCAAGCAGCTACTGCTTGTCCCGACTGTGTCACCTCCCACCAGTATAAAGCTTCGTCCTTCTGTTGCCATGAGGCCAACTGTATATTCCTTCTGTCTTCGAGCTAAAAAAACCAAACACGTTCTCCGTTTCTCTAAGCCAACTTTGCGCCTTAACAAAGCTCTCGGTACCACATGACGATTTCCCTCCCATAGAGGAAAAGTCCTTACAAAGCTTAGAAAAGTTATCTACTCGTAGAGGTGGAGCTACTGAGGCTATAGCTGGGGGTGGAGCCTCTCCTTGAACCCCGGCAGGTGTTGTGGCCTCGAGATACCTATGGAACCATGTCGGTAGTGGAATGCCCTCAGGAAGACTGGGTTCCCCATACATGCTGAAATAAGAAGAAACAAAAGATTCAACAAGAGCTCGAGAGAATATTGAATATGGCTTGAGGAGATATGTTTTTCAAAAGCTGGCTTTTATTTGAAAATACTTTGCTTTTGCAAACAATTTTTCAAAAAAACCTCTAATCATGTAACCTTTAGCTCTGATACCAAATGTGACACCCCACGTCCGTTAATGTCACTTATAAGAGAATGCATTAAGTTTCATGAAGCACAATTGGTAAACAGTAACAGAATTTCACAAGATAGATAGAAATAAGCAGCGGAAAAATCAACTTATTATTGAAAATAAAACATAGTTTCAAATCAAGTTACATCATCAAACCAGTTACATCAAAAACCAAGAACCTCAACTAATCCATCTGTCTCATAAAGCAAACTAACAGAGTGCAATAATATAACACCATATCACTCATAGTAAGCCATAACAGAGTAGAAAGTAAATCGAAGCGGTACATCTGAGAAAGTCCAGATCCAAGCTGAAAGAGAAAGCCTAATCACTGAGGAGTGCTACTACTCTGAGGACCTGAGGGGGGGTAGGAAGAGAAATTAGTGAAACAAAAAGGTCAGACATAAAGCCTGGCGAGTTCCAATGATTTTCAAATATGTTTAAAATAGAGATATTAAGACAGATAAATAAGACTGGATGAGAAAGTACAGTATCATATAAGGCAATAGGTAAACAAGATAAACAGAACAGAGGGATAAATAGTGGTTGAGTAATGCTTCTCATTTATGTCCTAAAAACATGTTTTCTGCATCAATACTAGTATAACAGGATTAGGCATTACTTAGCAGGAACAACAAGATTTAAATAGCAAGATTAGGTGTACCCTAATTACATAACAGGATTAGGTGTTACACTAATTACATAATAGCAGGATTAGGTGTACCCTAATTACTACACATGTGACAGTCCCCCTAATACATAAATACCCTGCGTTAGCCCCGATAGTAGGGTGTATCACTCCCTAACCCAGGAACTTATATAACACAGACCTATTTACTGGTGTCACAATGGCTTAATTTCACTAATCGTACACGTGCATGCTCATGACTCTGCCAGAACGCTCATGTACCCACCTTCCTCGTTTGAACCACTTACTATCCAGTTTAGTAAAGCGTGCCCTGGCCCCTACCTAGTGTGAGGCCCTCTAAAAAATATACCAACAAGGATACTGACTGATATAGGTTCCACACAGCAAGATTGGCACAAGCCAAACCTCCTAATCTTGTGCCCCCAAGTAACTAGAATTTAAGAGTCCTCAAAACCCGATATAATAGCAGAACAAGGTACCTCTTAGCTTATTAATAATCAGATTTAACGTAGTGGGTTTAGGTTCATTAATAAGCGTGGTTGTAATATTATATGTTATTATGTGTGTACAACCCTTTCCCTAAACAAACACCCGCCCAGATGTATATAATTTCTACAGTGATTTTGTTTGCCTAACCTACATTTGGTACTTACATTATTTTAACATGTCCTTTACTTAATGTCTATATTAAGTCAAATATAACATGTTTAAACATATGCATATTAATCATCTCAATTACATTTCCCAAATTATAGCATGTACAGGTTTATACATATTATCCCTTTTTATTACATTCCCAAATTACAACAAGTACAAGTATATGCATATTATCCTTTTCCCAAATTACAATCAAAAAGTCCTCAATTTATAATATTCCCATATTCTCCTTTTCCATCTCATTTCTTATTATCTCAGTTTTAACTATACACAATCTTATATTGGACATAGCTTAGGTTTCATTAGCCTAGGCTCAGCGTAAATAAAAGGGAAGAATAAAAGGAGAAGAATAGAATCAAATCAAACTATATAAAAAAGGCATATAGGAAAGACTGGAAATAAATTAAAACAACAGAACTAGGGAAAAGGAAGATAGATACGCATAGATAATTAATCAACTAACAACAAAAGAACATATGTTACTGTAACAATACCATAGATGAATAACAATAAAAGAACAGGTATAACTTATAGGTACTGTATGTTTTAGATCCACTTTTATTTACTGTCATGATATGTTTCTAGGTATCATATCTGAAAATAACATGAAACTCACAACGGGTCCTAGTGAAGAAGAGATTATATCTCTTTTCTTATATATGCCATTGTTGAAAAGGTTGTATGTTGATTGCAGGGTTGGAGGTTGATTACAGATCATGAATCTTCCTTGTTAATCTAGATTTCAGCAGTGCCTCCCCATTTTATTATTTAATTTATAATATGTCATAGAGGCAAAAAAAGGTGAAGAACAATTGTGTAGATAAAATGAGAGAGAGCCCCTTTTTATAGATTAACAGAGCCAATTCTTAACCATTAGATATTAGATTTTCAATCTAAGCCATAAATGAACTTAGCAAACAAAAAAGTCCAAATGCAGAATTCGAAATCCACCCTGCATCTGGGTGGGTCGACCAACCGACCTATTGGGTCGATCCATATGTCGATCCCACTTGACTTGGGTCGACCCAGGTCCGTCGTGCGTTGTCCCAGGCACGTTGATTTCTGTGTTGATTCCGCGTTGTCTTCGATTTGAATTAATTTGAATGTAACAACCCAGAATTTTTGGCGATATAAATTTATTATTAAAATTTTCAAAAATAGGAATTTCTGCAAACGACGGAATTTGCCCTCGAGACTTTGACCGTTGCGTTCGTCTTGGAATTTTGGTCAACTTTAATGTTTGGAGTTTCGCGAATGAAGTCCGTATGAAAAAGTTACATACAAAATACGAAAATGGACGGAAAATAAATAAACCAGAACATTTAATTAATATATTACCTAAATTAACTAGCCAACCTGGGCAGTTTGATTCCCAGGCAGTCGACTGCGCCGATTGACCTACTGGGCATCAAACAGCCTAGCGATGGCTAGGTTTTGAGGTATTGGTTTTGTAACATCCCGTACTTTTACGGTAGAATAATTAACTTATTTAATTATTAAATATCGATTTGGCGATATCGATAACTTGAATTAAATAATATTTATATTTAATTAATATAAATAATAGAATAATATATATAATTCAGAAATAATCAAAAATGGTGGAATTCACAATATCGTGTGAATGGTATTATTTATAGGATATAATTCAGCTTGGAATTGAATTTGAATAACGAATATATTATTTAAACGAAGTTTAAACGTATAATTATAATATAATTATAATCGAGCTCGAAATGACGCGGCAGTTCGTAATTTGGCGATTTGAACTTCAACTGAATATGCAGGATTCGTTATGAGTTGGATTTCTATGAAACAAGAAATGTAGGAATCTATGGAGGTATATTTTTCTAATGGAAGTGAAAAATGGATATTTCGTCTTATATATGGGAAATTATATCAAAATCAATTTTGTAGAAAAGCAGCGGCGTAATCGTTTTAAACCGTAACGATATATTTAATTAAAATTAAATATTGGTATCAAATTTGGACAAATCCTTTTAGACGTAGTTATAACTTTATTTTTAGGAATTTTCTGTAATTTTTATTTTGGAAAATAAGCAACTTTTTATTTGGAGTGTTTTACACCCTTAATCAACATTTTGGGGTTTCACAAAATGAATTAACTTGTCTATGTTATTATATGTTTGGAGTCGTGACGCCTCACTGGATACGATCATACTTTCATTTTTTTCCATGGCAGTTCATATTTTGGACAGAATTGTATGTAGTGGAATACATTTATTTTCTAACCTCAAAACACATGAAATACACACATGGACACGTTCATGGTCTGTTGGGCTTTTTCTATTCTGGCTTTAGACTATTTTTACACTTAATCATACATGACTTCGGATGGATTCACTTCCCTGTCCACCCACCCGATTGTGAATTTATTTACATATGCTTTCAATTCCTTCACTCCTAAGGCTACGTACACCATCACTCAATCACAAGAAAAAGCAAAGGCGCGCAGGCTACCACATAAAAACTAAATAAAAACACATGGCTACTGTACCCAATAGCTTAACATATAAATACTAACCTTATGACCTAAATCAGAAAAACGTTATCTTTAGCAAACTTGCGAAATTCCAGCCGCCACTAGGGAAAAACAAAAATCGCACCTTCCTTCAAAATCAAAACGACATATTTCTTGGATTGTTTCTTTGAGTTAGGTGGAACGCAGACGCTGCAGGAGGCTACCACAACAGTAGCTCACTCTTTCTTCGGTCACGAGGGTACTGCTAGTTTTGGGATGAGGCTCTAACGTTGCCGCGACTTCTCCAGTGGCGATGGGTTCGGGCTAGAAGCCACGAAGGACAGGTGGCGTCGAGCTCGGGTATGTGGAGTCCAGAAGGTCGAGCCGGGGAATGTAAGGAAGGAGATGGCCTCGTTAATAATGAAGAACAGGGCCTGAATGTTATACTGTTGGGTGATGAAGCAAGATTAAAATGATGGTGAAAATACATGATGTAGTTGTTGAAATGGGAGCGGGTATTTCTTCAAGACGATGGAGGAAGAAGGTCTGTTACCCTCTCAATTCATTAGTTTGTGAAAGAGCAGCGGTTCCGTTTGCTACGGGGACGCATGAGATGATTTTAAGATGAGTTTTTGTCCTTCGTTGCTAGGTAAGAAACTGAAGGTGGGGTTTGATGTTTCAAAGAGCATAAGATATTATTATATTTGTTTTTTTGGTGTGAGCAATTTTGAATCAAAATGGACTGGAAATTTATGATGGGGAATAATTTGATTAACTGTTGATTTAAACAATGGACGTTTTGGTCAATTTCATGAAGAATTGGAAAGGGTGGGAGGTTTGAAAGGTTCAACAATGGCTTATAGGTCATTTCGGGGAAATCCTTGTGAGGGAGAAAGAAGTTAGCACAGGACTAATGGGTAATTAAAGGTGAATGATATTAAGATAATTCACGTGTTAATATATCATTAGAGAAATAGTATAATCAAATCTTATAACCCTCGTATATTGTTCATACGTTGACAGAATCGGACGAAACCAGAGTCGTTGGACTCATAAGAATGATATCTGCACGGCCAAGCTAGCTCGGAATAATTTGGAGCTAATTAGAAGTTCATCTAATTTTAAATGTTTGTTTAAAATTAGGTAAAACGACGCAGAAATCGTCGACCAATAAATGTGAGTAGAACTCACTAACTCTGCTCAGTTTATATTTTTATAAACTATACTATATTTTTGATAAATAATGATTGATTGTTGTGTGCTGGTTGTTTGGACTGTTAAATAGATTTGATTGAAAACGTAGATATAGTAATACAAAAAAATCGACAATCAAATATTGGTTCTGTTTATCAGTATATTTCATGTTGAAATGAAATTGATGTTATTTATATTGTGTAACATCTGTGGATGCAGGGAAACAGGTTGGAGAAATCCAACTGGATTCCTCAACATTTATTCTACTGTTTTCATATATTGTAATATATGATGTGATATATAATCTGTTGATGATTATGTCTGTTTAAATGATATCGATCATTGTGATTTGGTATTTTAGATACCGTAAGAAATACTGGGATGTAGAAAGGGGGATTTTCAAAAGTATATTTTTGAAAATAAATTATTTATATAAAATCAATGGATTTTATATATAAAATAAAAGGGATGTTACAAAAGAAAATAGTTATAAAATCAAGAGGGTTTTGAAAAGGAAATATTTGTAAACAAATATAAAAGGAAATATTTATAAAACGAAAAGGGTTTTATAAAAAGGATATTTACTTAGAACGTAAATAGAAGGATCAAAACGATATTTACTTAGAAAGTAAATAGAAGTGAAAGGGAATATGTATTTAGAAAATAAATAGAATGTTAAAAGAAATATTTATTTGTTAAATAAATAGAATGTTTAAAAGGAATACGAGTGATGGATTTAAAGAAGATTATTGAATAGAATCTGTTTTAACAGATAAATTGAGAAGTTTAATTTATAAATAATATTTTATAAATTAAATAAAATATTTATCATTGGATAAATGAGGATATATAAGTCTGGACTTATATAAGGAAGTAAACAGATAAATGGAGCAGATAAATTTATAAATAATATTTTATAAATTAAGTAAAATATTTATCAACGGATAAATAGAATATATAAGTCAGGACTTATATAAAGAAGTAAGAATCAGTTTCAACATCGATATTTGAAACTGAATATGGACGAAGAGTGAATCGAATATTCCTTATCCAAAAAGGAGTATGTAACGACCCAACTTTCGAACACATCGGAAGTCGTGCCATTATTAAGAAAGAAGAATAGATAGAAGATATAAACACAGAACATCAGAATCTCACAGCGGAATTTTCACAAAAGATAATACTTTATAATATTACACAACAGTACAGGATACAACAGAACATCATATGACTAGTGATACAACCCATTTTTAGTACATCAGTAATTATACATATCATTCACTACTGACTGGCAAACTTATAATTATGCAATAGGTAAGTAGATAGGTAAGTCAGCCCCCTGATAATCTCCATTCAGCATCATAAGTTCAACATCCTGATTCACTTGTCTATTCATAACAAGCGTTATGAATACCCAAGAGTTTAAGGGAAAACACAGAAAAATAAACTCCGGGTCAGTCAGGGGACTGGTATGAGTAAACAATTTAAAACAGTTTAAGAAAAACATCTCATAAGACCATGTCGTGAATACTGAACGGTTTTTCTTATGAGATCAAAACACTTTTGTATTCTTTAAACCAGACATTATCAAAAAAAAGTTTTATTTGATTTCCACAAATAAATTAGAATCTAGGAAAATGCTTGCATCTCACATTTTCCAATATAGTATACAAACAAAACACGCTTGGCGCTTATGGAAATTGATTTTTCCAACTATGACAAGGTATGGGACCACCTCCCGACGATGTATCTCCAGAGGCAAATACACCTGGGTTCACAAGAACGTCTTGCAACCCGGCCCTCACATGACCGACCACTCATTTCTCTTGAGTGTATCGAGTGTATATCACCGATGGTTGTGTACGGCAACCATCCCCGCATGGGCAGAATCGATAGATTAAGAACAAAAGGAATTTCTCTAGATAGGTGATACTACACCCTAATGGGAGCGACCCACATAGCCATGCTGCCAGCCCGATTTTTGTCATCTCCTGGGTGTGAGGCTTGAGGCTAGATTCGTCTTTTCATCATCACTGGTTCATATCCTTGGAATGCCACATCGTCCTACCCGTCAGAAATACTCATATGATTTCCCAAATACATCACGGGTACTAAAGCTAAGAGAAACGAATTTCTCCGCCACCAACGAAATATACTTACGTAAATTCAATGTGTATAACCTGACTGATATACGTTGTCAGACATTCGTCCATTCAGGTTTGTTCTGGGACTGAACAGACCGAAGCTATAATCTTCTTGCACACCGTCGTCTTCAGTTTGAACATCTTTGACGCGCGGCGTCTAATCAAATCAAAGTGGAATGTACATCCGGTCTCTTTGAAATGATTACGAGCAGTTTCTTTTAAATTATAGCTCTAACATGATTCATATCAACTACATGTATAGTTAAATCAAATAGTATACAATCATCTTGCTTGTATCTGACATTTTGATCAAATCTTAGAATTTGACAAATTTAGTGTGCGCGCTGCACGGGTTTTCTTTTCATTTTTGGTCCGTCACTTAAAATATACACTTGTATTTCCTTTTCAGAAAATAATCACTTTTAAAATTTAATAGTTTATTTACAGCTTTTACATTCTACATCGTTTCGTCAAATTTCCTTTTGATTACTTTTATTCGATTTGCTCCTTCTGCTTTCTGTACCGATAAAGCTTCTTCACTTTATTTGTTCGTCCAAACCCGATTAAAAATATATTTTTGCAGTTCTTATTTCGTCAAATACTGAGCTGCACTTGACCGTTTCTTGTATTTTGAGATTACAGTTTTAGACGGTCAGATTTAGCGTGTGTCTCTTTATCACTCGTACTTTTAAAACTAGATATTTATCCACAAATAAATCCTAATTCATCCATAAATTAAATTTAAAATTTTACACAAGTTTTGTATTTTAATTTTCATCTCCTGCCGAAAATATCCTGACTCACTTCTCCTAAAATAAAAATACTATTTTTATTTAAATATAAGTTTACACCTTTTTTTTCCTTTTTCTCCTTCCTCTGACTTTAAACTGTAAATATTTTTATTAGAAAATCTTTTCAAATCAATGTTTATAATTACATTTACAGTTTTGCACTTTATTTTCAACTGTCGTCAAATCCTGCCCGATCCTGATTCACTTCTTCCTACTTCCTTGACTTGTTGAGAAAAATGTTATTTTAATTCCTTTATTACCTTTACTATTCAAATTAAAACTTATTTTAAAACTTGGATTTTTAAATTAAACTAAAGTTTTAAAACCTTATTAAAACTAAAGTATCGGGTTTTGCCAAGCTTAAGGTACCCGGTTCAAAAATCAAGTGCCAGACCCCTTGAACACTAAAGTGCCAGGCCAACAAAACAAGTGCCATCCTTGGTAAACCAAAGTGCCAAAGCCAAACTCAAGCGCCGAAATCTGAAACTCCAAGTGCAAAATTGGTAAAACTCGAAGTACGAAGGTTAAAGTACCAAGGTCTAAAATACCGAGTGCCAAGGCCTAAAACCGCGACATTTCTTCATAAAAACCACAGGGCGTCCTCCTCCTTTGTTCACGTGGAGCTGTGCATGTGCACACAAGACTCCGGTGCCTCCATCACCCAACGACCGGACCCGCAAACGTCTCCTCCGCCACTGGTCCTGTTTCCGACAACCACGACCTCCATCTTGTCGTTGATCGAAATTTCATTGAACCACCCAAACTTCACAAAAACTGTCACCATCGAGGAAACCATTTGCTGCGCCACTTCAGGGCCACGAGCCACCATCGCCTCATCATCCCACCATTGCCAGACCTAGGCGCGGCCAACCCCCCTGGCGCGCACTTCGATAACTGCTCCGACGATGAGCAGTCGTCCATTTTCCCAACCGAACCCATTTACCTCAGGCAACCCTATTTCGATTAAATACCCTAAATCAATTCATTAAAAAAAATATAGCATTTTTCCCGAGTTTCCTGACCCCCGATGAACCTCCTCCTTCAACCGCACGGCCTCCGACGAACTAGGTGGTCGGAATTTGCCCCCTTTGCCTTTTCTGATCATCTTTAATTTCCCGACAATATACACCATTAAAAACCACACAATTACTTTCTAAAATCATTATTCAACTCCAGGAATGCATCCATGTATTCCATTTGATTTAATATCAATTTTGAAAATTTTATTATACAGAGAGTTTGCAATGTGAGTACTGTATTTTCTATTTAATCATACAGGGTCTGTTTACATTTCTTTACTATGTCTACTATTTTTAGGCTACTGAAAAAGTTTAAAAGTAACACAACCTCACACTCATGTCCTATCCTAGAATAACAGACCAGTTATTAGTATTTTAGTATTTCATACAGGAAAGAAACAGGGTCTGGATATTCACTGAATGTAAATCAGCTTCTCAAATCATTGATACTTAAGATTTTAGTGTCAACCCACCCTTGTTTGATCAGAACAAAATAGATAGCAAAGCACATCGTCCACACCATTATCACACACTAAGATCTACTTGTAAATCAGAGAAAACAGTAAAGCAGTTTTAAAAATTTACTCACCTTGCTTTAGAATTTCTCTGATTTCTTTTACTGTTTGGCTTGAAAGTGTATGAAGTTGTGAATGGGAATGTGCATGCTAGGGCCTTTATATAGGAGTGGGAAGTGATAAAAATACTGATGCAAAAATGTTGTCTATGAAAGAAGAGACAAAAAAGGCAGTTTTTAGTTTTTTTTTTGATGACAAAGACAAAAAAACATTTCTCTCCACATCATCACACTCTTCCCTAGAATTCACATGGCTTTAGCAGCCATTTCATATGATATATTTCCTGTGCAAGAATTCTTATTGGTAGACTATGAAAAATCATTTAAATGCCTCTTGTACTACATGTTACCTATCATAGGACTTAGCTAAAATAGTAGCTTTCTTATTGTCTTAACTAGCTCAGTTTTCACGTGCCCCTTTGCCACCTCTTTCTTATGCAATATGTACTGTTTTAACAAAAATTATAAAATACAAATGCCTTGGCATTCAAGGTAAACAAATTCTGAAATTTTCTGCACATTTGTGCTCACGGCCAGGACATGTTTTGGCAAAGAAAAACTTTAAGAAAAACATTTCTTTAGGCTTACTAGGCTAGTGATGAACCATGTCTATTTGTACAATTTCTTGGTGATCTTCTAGTACATATATATATATATGACAAAATACAAGTGCTTTTGGGAACATAAAGGAGAAATTTTCAGCAAATAAACATGAAAAGATTTAAAAATTGAAAATGTTGAAACAAGGAAACATTGCCATGTGCAAGTGTACAAATGCTTTCAAATCCATTATTCTAGTGTAGTTCCAGCGTAGGCCTTCTCTTGTGTAGGTGCATCTTTGTGTTCATATTCATGAGGTTGTGTTTGCGAAGATATATATGTTAATGAAATCATGTTTGCAAGGAAATGATGGTATTCATGTTCGATGAAACAAGCATGTTCACTTGATCTAGCTCTTGCCAATAAAACATGGTTTTTAAACAAGCTTTGTTATATAAAAGAAAAAGAAGGAATGAACTTAAAGAAAACTATAAGGCTTTAAAAATCCTTTTTAAAAATAGAATGAACAAAATACATAAAAAGTGGCATTTTAAAATAAGTATTATTTATCATACAAAAAATGATTTTTAAACAACACTCTTAAAATTTTGCTATCATATATATACCTGTGTAAAAATAAAATTAACAAACGTTATTGAATCCCTGCTATCATACTACATGTATCAAAATTTGGTTTTGATAAATGCTGCACATATAAATGCTATTATATATATATATGTTAACAAGTTCTGAAATTTCAAAGTCAAATTTTAAATTGTATTTGAAATTACGTACTCACGATCAATCAAATCTATGTCAGTGATCCGTGAAAATACCGGGTCATTACAGAGTAAATCAAAAGGGTTTAATCAATAGAGTTAATCAAATAGAGTTAGTTGAATAGAGATTAGTTGATTAGAGTTAGTCGATCAGAGTTAACCAATAGAGTTGAAGGAGTTAATCGAATATAATTTATTCGAATAGAGTTAAAGGAGAAAATCGAATCTAGTCATTCAAAATGAGGATAAATCGAATATAGTTATTCGAGATAGAGTTAAAACAAACATAGGTATTCGAATATAAGTTAATCAGTTATTCGATAGGAGTTAATCAAGTCGAGTTAAACAAGTCGAGTTAATTAAGTTAAGTTAGTCAAGAGGAGTTAATCAAACCGAGTTAATCCAAATGAGTTAATCCAAAGGAGTTAGTCGAATATAGTTAATTCGAATAGAGTTAAAGGAAAGGGGTTATCGATTAGTTATTCGAAAGGAGTTAATCGAATTAGTTATTCGAAAGGAGTTAATCGAATTTAGTTATTCGAAAGGAGTTAATCGAATTTAATTATTCAAAAGGAGTTAATCGAATTTAGTTATTCGGAAAGGAGTAATTGAATATAGTTTATTCGAAGAGAGATTAATCGGATATAGTTTATTCGAAAAGAGAGATTATCGAATATCGTTTATTCGAAAGAAAGAGTTATCGAATATAAGTTATTCGAAGTGAGTTAATCGAATATAAGTTATTCGAATAAAGAGTTATCGAATATTAGTTATTCGAAGTGTGTTAATCGAATATTAGTTATTCGAAGAGAGTAAATCGTCGAATTCGATTATATCGAATTCGGGAAAGTATTATTTACTTTTCGATTTTTAAATCAAGATTTATTTATTTATAAATAAATTAGAGTAGGTTAATTATTCAAAGTAAGAAATAAAAAGTTCGATGTTAAGTTAGATATTTCAGAAGTAGGGTTTATAACGTTAGCGTTATAATCAATGTTTTCAATAAAGAAACGGATTCATAAATAGAATCTGAGAGTTACGTAAGGAAGTTTGTTAAAGATTTAAAAGATAAACTTTGACTATTTCGAATTTAAAAAGTTGTTCAGTTAAGGTCTGAGAGGTAATTATACCCCAACTTGATTGACTTCCTTCTTAACTAAGGAATGGTAAGGTTTGATAGTAAAGGTAAGTTAAGTAAATTTAGTTAATGAGTGAAATGGTTTGAGTTGGCATGGCGATGCTGATTTAAACATCGGTTTAAACCAAGTGAAGGAGTTTTGGAAATGTTTTCCAAATAAGAATCAGAAATGTTTTCTGATAATAGAAAATAAGAATTTAGAATATATGGAAACAGGAGATAAATAAATTAATAAACTAAAGAGAATAAATGTTAAATGTTAAATGATGATTGATCGATATAATTTCCATCTGGAAATAATATCGTTGTTTGCACACCTGTTTTTCTTTGATAGTTAAATCACAGACTATCAAAGTTTTGACCATTTTAACGTTGTTAATATGGAGAGACCGGTTGGATTATTATCCGAAGAACCACTCCGTATTGGCATAAGCATTGTGAATCATATATGCCAAAGAAAATTGAAGACGGGGTAAAGTGCAAGGGCTGTTGTATAAATCTTAGGTAAAGATTGCCTAAGATGGATGTACTGAATAGTGCCTTCAGTTTGTCCAGTCCTAGGACAACTTGTATGGAAGAAGGTCTGACAGAGTTTATCTAATAGATCACGTAAGTTGATCTATCCCAACGTATTCACGTTTGGTGGCGGAGGAATTCGTTTCTCTTAGCTGTATACCCGTGTTATTTTTGGATAAATCAATTTGTGATTTTAAAGGGTATGACGATGTGACATTCTAAGTGAATGAAGATGTGGCATGTAAAAGATAAGCGTAGCCTCTAGCCTCACAACCGGGAAATGACAAAAATCGGACAAGCAGCATGGCTATGTAGGTCGCACCTATTAGGGTGTATAATCACCTGATCTAGAGTTTCATTTACTTATAAAATCTATTGTCGATGCTGTCCCATTCGGGAAACGGTTGCTGATCCCAACCGTTGGTGATATGCATTCAATACACTCAAGCGAAATGAGTGGTCGGTCATGTGTGGCCGGATTGCAAGATGTTCTTGTTGAACCCAGTGTATTCCTCTCTATAGGTACACTAGCGAAAGGTGGTTCCATACCTTGTCATAGTTGGAAATCCATTATCCAAATAAGTGCCCGCGGTTTTGATTGTATAATATATATGTAGAACGTGAGATGAAAGCGTTTCTGCTAGATGATTATTATATTGTGGTTGATAGACATTATTATAATATCAATGAGATTTGATATAAAGACTATTTTGCATTCTCATAAGGAAAAACTCGTTCCGTTATACGGCATGGTCTTATGAGGTATCGTTTAATGACTCAAACTGTTTTAAATTGTTTTACTCATACCAGTCCCATGACTGACCCGAAGTTTATTTTGTTTTATTTTCCCTAAACTCTTGGGTGCCCACTTTTATATCGGCAGTCAAGTAGTCGGGATTTACAGATACTTGAAGAGATGGATCAGGAGGCTTCAGGATCATATAGTTATTGTTTATTTCCGTTGTGTTGTAAGTGCTGTACTTTGGAAATGATATGTATGTTCAAGTACAGATTTATATTTCAAAATTATGATATATAGTATATGTTATTCGTTTCGCTGTGAGGTTCGTGTTACTCTGATGTTGTGTTCTTCTTCTTCTTCTATTCTAATTTTCTATCTTATCTATCCTCACCCTCTAATTTCTTTCATTAACTGCCGGTATTTTCGATCCTTGGATGTTCTATATGTGTTGTATATCGGATAACCAAGATCAAAAATTTTCCGGGACATTACAGTTGGTATCAGAGCTTAAGGTTAAGTAATTACCTTGGCTCTGTGGCGTGACTCAGTAGAGATGGGGTTAGTAATACCCTAGATTGAGTTAAGTGTATATATACGAGCGCATATTTGTTATTTGATATAAAAATGGTTTTATATTATGTAGATTTATTGGTTGAGTTGTTTATGGGTTCTGATCGATCGGTTTGATCCACTGTATCAGTAGGAGTTCCTAAACACTCAAATACGATGGGTCGACATGATATGTTTTGAAAAGAGGGTAAATAAAAATAATTTTACCCAAGGTATATTTTGAGATAGAGAAAATATATATTGGAATTATAATATATTGGATACATTGGTTGTCATTATAATCAAGTAAGATTATAATTGAAATGGTTATGTAAATAACCAATTAGAATTCACATAAGTGAAATCAGATGGAGTAAATCTGAATTTAAATCAGAATTGAACTTAAAACCCTAGAAATTTGGAAAGGTGTTTGTAAATGGATTTCGATTTAATATATGAGAATTTTAAAATCCTGGGAGATTTTAAATTGTTTTACCAGCATTGGAAATAGTATTTTGTATGTATTTCAAAGTGAAAATGTTGAAAATGGGTTTGAAAAGTTATATAGTATTGAACTCACTTTGATCGCTGGGAAATAACTCTGATGATGCTGGCCACATCATCAGTGTTCATTTTCGAGTTGTAAGTGACGGATTACTACCAAAAAGATTGTTTTTTGAAATTATTTAGAAAAACAAGTTGTTTTGAATTTCAAAAGGGAATATTTGATTTTTGAAAAGTGAAGCTATTTAAAACTCCCAGGAAAGGATTGCTTGAATTAAAAACAAATTTAAATTGAAATTTGTGAAAACAATTTGGAATTGAAGTGAAACCAGTTAAGCGGAAATTAAATTAAAAGTAAAAATATCGAATTAGATTGGATTAAAGATAATCCGAAATGGAATTGGACTGGTAAGTTAGGAATTGAAATAAATATTGGAATCTGAGTTAAGAACAGAATTCGGTTTGGGTATAAACGTATGGTTGGGTTTGAGGATAAAAAGTGATTTGATACCGATTGGGATGACGTTGGTATATGCTGAATTAACAGCAGATGTAAAGGATATATGGATATGCCCAACAAAAAGGTACAAGTTTATATATTGTATATGGATTTGAGATTTTGATGAGCTGAATTGGCAAGCCGCTTGGCTGTTTGATTTTCTTTTGGGTTGGAGAAGGCCCAGAGAGGCGAGTTGTAGTTGTACCGATTGACCCGTACAAAGGAGGTGCTGGCGAAATTTTTCGAAAATTTCAGGTGTTAGAATATTTTTAGGATTTTTGAAAATTTTCGTTGATAAGAATTAATTAATGTTCTAATTGAAATTAAATTGGTTCAGTTGAATACTGAAGTTGAGAAGTGAACAAATAAGTTCTAACCGGTCGATAGGGTTTGTTTTCTACCTTAGCAATTTCGAGGACAGAATTATTTTAAGGGGGGAGAATGTAACGTCCCGTACTTTTACGGTAGAATAATTAATTTATTTAATTATTAAATATCGATTTGGTGATATCGATAACTTGAATTAAATAATATTTATATTTAATTAATATGAATAATAGAATAATATATATAATTCAGAAATAAGCAAAAATGGTGGAATTCACAATATCGTGTGAATGGGATTATTTATAGGATATAATCCAGCTTGGAATTGAATTTGAATAACGAATATATTATTTAAACGAAGTTTGAACGTATAATTATAATATAATTATAATCGAGCTCGAAATGGCGCGCAGTTCGTAATTTGGCGATTTGAGCTTCAACTGAATATACATGATTCGTTATAAGTCGGATTTTTGTGAAACAAGAAGCGTAGGAATCTATGGAGTTATATTTTTCTAATGGAAGTGAAAAATGGATATTTCGTCTTATATATGGGAAGTTATATCAAAATCAATTTTGCAGAAAAGCAGCGACGTAATCGTTTTAAACCGTAACGATATATTTAATTAAAATTAAATATTGGTATCAAATTTGGACAAATCCTTTTAGACATAGTTATAACTTAATTTTTAGGATTTTTCTGTAATTTTTTTTTTGGAAAATAAGCAACTTTTTATTTGGAGTGTTTTACACCCTTAATCAACATTTTGGGGTTTCACAAAATGAATTAACTTCTCTATGTTATTATATGTTTGGAGTCGTGACGCCTCACTGGATATGATCATACTTTCATTTTTGTCCATGGCAATTCATATTTTGGACAGAATTGTATGTAGTGGAATACATTTATTTTCTAACCTCAAAACAAATGAAATACACACATGGACACGTTCATGGTCTGTTGGGCTTTTACTATTCTAGCTTTAGACTATTTTTACACTTAAGCATACATGACTTCGGATGGATTCACTTCCCTGTCCACCCACCCGATTGTGAATTTATTTACATATGCTTTCAATTCCTTCACTCCTAAGGCTACGTACACCATCACTCAATCACAAGAAAAAGAAAAGGCGCGCAGGCTACCACGTAAAAACTAAATAAAAACACATGGCTACTGTACCTAATAGCTTAACATATAAATACTAAGCTTATGACCTAAATCAGAAAAACGTTATCTTCAGCAAACTTGCGAAATTCCAGCCACCACTAGGGAAAAACAAAAATCGCACCTTCCTTCAAAATATAAACGACATATTTCTTAGATCGATTCTTTGAGCTAGGTGGAACGCAGACGCAGCAGGAGGCTGCCATAACAGTAGCTCACTCTTTCTTCTGTCACGAGGGTACTGCCGGTTTTGGATGAGGCTCTAACATTGCCGCGACTTCTCCAGTGGTGATGGGTTCGGGCTAGAAGCCACGAAGGACAGGTGGCGTCGAGCTCAGGTATGTGGAGTCCAGAAGGTCGAGCCGGGGAATGTAAGGAAGGAGATGACCTCGTTAATAATGAAGAACAGGGCGTGAACGCTATTCTATTGGGTGATGAAGCGAGATTAAAATGATGGTGAAAATACAGGATGTAGTTGCTAAAATGGGAGCGGGTATTTCTTCAGGACGATGTAGGAAGAAGGTCTGTTACCCTCTCAGTTCATTAGTTTGTGAAAGAGCAGCGGTTCCGTTTGCTACAGGGACGCATGAGATGATTTTAAGATGGTTTTTGTCCTTCGTTGCTGGGTAAGAAACTGAAGGTGGGGTCTGCTGTTTCAAAGAGCATCAGATATTATTATATTTGTTTTTTTGGTGTGAGCAATACTGAATCAAAATGGACTGGAAATTTATGATGTCGAATAATTTGATTACTATTGATTTAAACAGTGTACGTTTTGGTCAATTTCATGAAGAATTGGAATGGGTGGGAAGGTTTGAAAGGTTCAACAATGGCTTATAGGCCATTGTGGGGAAATCCTTGTAAGGGAGAAAGAAGTTAGCGCAGGACTAATGGGTAATTAAAGTTGAATGATATTAAGATAATTCACTTGTTAATATATCATTAGAGAAATAGTATAATCAAATCTTATAACCCTCGTATATTCATACATTGAAAGAATCGAACGAAACCAGAGTAGTTGGACTCATAAGAATGATATCTGCACGGCCAAGCTAGCTCGGAATAATTTTGAGCTAATCAGAAGTTCATCTAATTTTAAATGTTTGTTTAAAATTAGGTAAAACGACGCAGAAATCGTCGACCAATAAATGTGAGAAAAACTCACTAACTCTTCTCAGTTTATATTTTTATAAACTGTACTTTATTTTTGATATATAATGATTGAGTGTTGTGTATTGGTTGTCTGGACTGTTAAATAGATTCGATTGTAAACATAGATATAGTTATATATAAAAATTGACAATCAAATATTGGTTCTGTTTATCAGTATATTTCATGTTGAAATGAAATTGATGTTATTTATATTGTGTAACATCTGTGGATGCAGGGAAACAGATTGGAGGAATCCATCTGGATTCCTCAACATTTATTTTACTGTTTTCATATATTGTAATATATGATGTGATATATAATATGTTGATGATTATGTGTGTTTAAATGATATCGATCATTGTGATTTGGTATTTTAGATACCATAAGAAATACTGGGATGTAGAAAGGGGGATTTTCAAAAGTGTATTTTTGAAAATAAATTATTTATATAAAATCAATGGATTTTATATATAAAAGAAAAGGGATGTTACAAAAGAAAATAGTTATAAAATCAAGAGGGTTTTGAAAAGGAAATATTTGTAAACAAATATAAAAGGAAATATTTATAAAACGAAAAGGTTTTTATAAAAAGGATATTTACTTAGAAAGTAAATAGAAGGATAAAAAGGATATTTACTTAGAAAGTAAATAGAAGTGAAAGGGGATATGTATTTAGAAAATAAATATAATGTTAAAAGAAATATTTATTTGTTAAATAAATAGAATGTTTAAAAGGAATACGAGTGATGGATTTAAAGAAGATTATTGAATAGAATATGTTTTAACAGATAAATTGAGAAGTTTAATTTATAAATAATATTTTATAAATTAAATAAAATATTTATCATTGGATAAATAAGGATATATAAGTCTGAACTTGTATAAGGAAGTAAACGGATAAATGGAGCAGGTAAATTTATAAACAATATTTTATAAATTAAGTAAAATATTTATCATTTGGATAAATAGAATATATAAGTCAGGACTTATATAGAGAAGTAAGAATCAGTTTCAACATCGATATTTGAAACTCAATATGGACGAAGAGTGAATCAAATATTCCTTATTCAAAAAGGAGTAAATCAAAAGGGTTTAATCAATAGAGTTAATCAAATAGAGTTAGTTGAATAGAGTTAGTTGAATAGAGATTAGTTGGTTAGAGTTAATTGAATAGAGTTAGTCGATTAGAGTTAACCAATAGAGTTGAAGGAGTTAATCGAATATAATTTATTCGAATAGAGTTAAAGGAGAAAATCGAATCTAGTCATTCGTAATGAGGTTAAATCGAATATAGTTATTCGAGATAGAGTTAAAACAAACATAGGTATTCGAATATTAGTTATTCGATAGGAGTTAATCAAGTCGAGTTAAACTAGTCGAGTTAATTAAGTTAGTCAAGAGGAGTTAATCAAACCGAGTTAATCCAAATGAGTTAATCCAAAGGAGTTAGTCGAATATAGTTTACTCGAATAGAGTTAAAGGAAAGGGGTTATCGATTAGTTATTCGAAAGGAGTTAATCGAGTTTAGTTATTCGAAAGGAGTTAATCGAATTTAGTTATTCGAAAGGAGTTAATCGAATTTAACTATTCAAAAGGAGTTAATCGAATTTAGTTATTCGGAAAGCAGTAATAGAATATAGTTTATTCGAAGAGAGATTAATCGGATATAGTTTATTCGAAAAGAGAGATTATCGAATATTGTTTACTCGAAAGAAAGAGTTATCGAATATAAGTTATTCGAAGTGAGTTAATCGAATATAAGTTATTCGAAGAAAGAGTTATCGAATATTAGTTATTCGAAGTGAGTTAATCGAATATTAGTTATTTGAAGAGAGTAAATCGTCGAATTCGATTATATCGAATTCGGGAAAGTATTATTTACTTTCCAATTTTTAAATCAAGATTTATTTATTTATAAATAAATTAGAGTAGGTTAATTATTTAAAGTAAGAAATAAAAAGTTCGATGTTAAGTTAGATATTTCAGAAGTAGGGTTTATAACGTTAGCGTTATAATCAATGTTTTCAATAAAGAAGTGGATTCGTAAATAGAATCTGAGAGTTACGTTAGGAAGTTTGATAAAGATTTAAAAGATAAACTTTGACTATTTCGAAGTTAAAACATTGTTCAGTTAAGGACTGATAGGTAATTATACCCCAACTTGATTGACTTCCTTCTTAACTAAGGAATGGTAAGGCTTGATAGTAAAGGTAAGTTAAGTGAATTTAGTTAATGAGTGAAATGGTTTGAGTTGGCATGGCGATTTTGATTTAAACATCGGTTTAAAACAAGTGAAGGAGTTTTGGAATTGTTTTCCAAATACGAATCAGAAATGTTTTCTTATAATAGAAAATAAGAATTTAGAATATATGGAAATAGGAGATAAATAAATTAATAAACTAAAGAGAATAAATGTTAAATGATGGTTGATCGATATAATTTCCATCTGGAAATAATATCGTTGTTTGCACACCTGTTTTTCTTTGATAGTTAAATCATAGACTATCAAAGTTTTGACCATTTTAACATTGTTAGTATGGAGAGACCGGTTGGATTATTATCCGAAGAACCACTCTGTATTGGCATAAGCGTTGCGAATCATATATGCCAAAGAAAATTGAAGACGGAGTAAAGTGAAAGGGTTGTTGTATAAATCTTAGATAAAGATTGCCTAGGATGGATGTACTGAATAGTGCCTTCGGTTTGTCCAGTCTCAGGACAACTTGAATGGAAGAAGGTATGACAGAGTATATCTAATAGATCGCGTAAGTTGATATTTTCAAACGTATTCACGTTTGGTGGCGGAGGAATTCATTTCTCTTAGTTGTATACCCGTGTTATTTTTGGATAAATCAATTTGTGATTTTAAAGGGTATGACGATGTGACATTCTAAGTGAATGAAGATGTGGCATGTAAAAGATAAGCGTAGCCTCTAGCCTCACAAGCGGGAAGTGACAAAAATCGGGCAGGCAAAATGGTTATGTAGTTCGCACCTATTAGGGTGTATAATCACCTGATCTAGAGTTTCATTTACTTCTAAAAATCTATTGTTGATGCTGTCCCATTCGGGAAACGGTTGCTGATCCCAACCGTTGGTGATATACATTCGATACACTCAAGCGAAATGAGTGGTCGGTCATGTGTAGCCGGGTTTCAAGATGTTCTTGTTGAACCCAGTGTATTCCTCTCTAGAGGTACACTAGCGAAAGGTGGTTCCATACCTTGTCATAGTTGGAAATCCATTATCCAAATAAGTGCCCGCGGTTTTGATTGTATACTATATATGTAGAACGTGAGATGAAAGCGTTTCTGCTAGATGATTATTATATTGTGGTTGATAGACATTATTATAATATCAATGAGTTTTGATATAAAGATTATTTTGCATTCTCATATGGAAAAACCCGTTTCGTTATACGGCGTGGTCTTATGAGATATCGTTCAATGGCTCAAATTGTTTTAAACTGTTTTACTCATACCAGTCCCATGACTGACCCGGAGTTTATTTTGTTTTCTTTTCCCTAAACTCTTGGGTGCCCAATTTTATACGGGCAGTCAAGTAGTCGGGATTTACAGATACTTGAAGAGCTGGAGTAGGAGACTTCAGGATCATATAGCTATTGTTTATTTCTGCTATGTTGTAAGTGTTGTACTTTGGAAATGATATGTATGTTCAAGTACAGATTTATATTTCAAAGTTATGATATATCTTATATGTTATTCGTTCCGCTGTGAGGTTCGTGTTACTCTGATGTTGTGTTCTTCTTCTTCTTCTATTCTACGTTTCTATCTTTTCTATCCTCACCCTCTAATTTCTTTCATCAACTACCGGTATTTTCGATCCTTGGATGTTCGATATGTGTTGTATATCGGATAACCAAGATCGAAAATTTTCCGGGACGTTACAGGTTTATTATATTATTAAAAGGAATGGATGTATATAAGGGCCAAGAATCTCGGGACTATGTCCTCCTCAGGCAGAAAAGTCCAAACCATGGGATCCACGAAATGTTTATGTGTTACCCTAACTACCCAACAAGAACAAAATAATGGAACGGTCCCAACAGAAATATAGTACCGGGTTTTACCCCTAACATGGAAATTAGCAACAGGATCTAAACACTTACTTTCCCTTTAATATCTAGTAGTCACTACTAACTCTAGCTGTGTACCCATAATTATTTTAAGCAACACCCTAGGCTTTTCAATGCTTACGCATTCTACGGGAACTTACCATTATTCCAAGATAATTCTCGCTATTTACTTCATAGCCTCAAAACTTTTCTCGTCTTCCCTAGGCTCTAATCCTCACCTACTCCATACTTTTAAAACACGGTTTGGACTTTCCATTTCACTTTTCTTCCAAAAATTAAAAGTGTAAAAACTTTATTTTTCTCATGAAAACTTTCTTTTGCCAAACCATAAAAACATGTCATAAAAAATGTAACCATTTTTTTTCCAAATCACAAAAACTGGAGTAGATACGGACAACTATTTTTGAGTCAGGTTTATAACTTGTTCTTACCTATATAAGGTCGGTTTAATCTCTTACTACAAGGTGCAAACATCAACTCTATTCTTAATTTCTACCATTATTTTGTCCACCCAAAATAATTTATCAAAAAGGATTATCATAAGAATGGAGACTTCAAAAGTTTCTTTATTAAAAATTCTTGTGTGAAATATAACAAAAAAAAACTAGCGAGCTATATATGCTCTATAATATGCACCTTTTACTGAGAGAATTTTACTTTGTACAAAGTTTTCGCAAGAAAATACTATTTACAAAATATATCCCATTTTACTTTAAAATCCCAGTATGTACTTTACATATTTAAAACTATAACCTTTAAGATTAAAACTTGAAAACACCATAAACCATTTTCCTATAACTTTTATAATTTCAAGTTCTTAAAAGTTAACAATGGGGTTAGACTCAAAGCGGGTTTCCAATTTTTCTCGGTTTTCCTAGACACTCCCTAAGGTCAATTCTCTCAACTATATATATTCCTAACCCATTTTTTCTCTTTTCAACCTTTTCCAATTCATAAGGTTTTCAAGCCCACTAACCCAAAATATTAATCATATGGGATTTACTTTCCTTCCATACAAAGTACACTGTACACTCTCTACCCAAATTACCTAAGGGTCTAAGATTTCCATATTCATTCCTTTAGTGTACAAAACAAACATCCCATTTCTTACCATATTATACTCTTTATATTTAGTAGGTTTCTCTATGGATCTGAGTATATATATATAACATATAACATATTTTTTAAAAAAAAATACAAATACGTTCACTCATTATTTATATAGATCCTAAACCTAAGCTCTGATACCAGATGTAACAGCCCGAATTCCGACAGACCAATCTTTTTTTCAAAATTCCAATCTATTGAAACTTTAGTTGTTGTGCTCTGGTATCCTTCAGAAAAGACAGAGACATAAAATATGTCAAAGTTCAGAAAATATCTCACAGCGGAATGGATAATTATAACATAATCAAGGTATAGCCTTACCGTATTAATAATACTACCTAACTAGTATCCAAGGCTATCATGTCTATGCCACAAATCTAACCTGCGAGTATTTACGAGGAGGGGTCAGAACACAAGTTCTAGTGACTGAATTTAAACTATACACTTTAGATAATCATACATATAACGTTCAGTCGTATTTTCTTATATATTAGGTTACTTGGGTTAATAGCACTCAAGGCTTACACACACGTCATACCCATTTACTCCCCAGTGGGTTAACCTAATACAGTATATATGTAGCTACTCCTCAATACTGAGGTACACCCCATGGTACCCCACTCGCACGGTCACCACCATAATGCCATAGAAATACACGCAGTCCCTCATCCTATGCTGGAGTGATGTACGGATCTCTACATAACAATGCTATGTTCTGCATATATCTGCCATTACTATGCTACGTAAGCGTACGAGCTGCCATCGTCGATCGAATCAGATTTCATACCGAAGTAATGCCCTCAAGTTTACGATACACCGCCCAGAGCTGACATGCATGTATCTAGACTGTCCTACATACGTATCGTCAATTGCAGCTCGATGCCTTAACCGCACGTCCTCTAATGTGCACTGAGTCTCGTGGCAGGGCAATACAAGAAACACAGAACATGATCGGGAGCTTTTCCATATCTGTACAGGTCCGTCTTTAAGAGCCTCTACACATAGATGTTCCTAGGGTCTGTTTTCACGGTGGCTATGGCCCCACCTTGGCCCTTCCCTCAACTAGTAAAGACTACAAGAGCTAAACGACTAGCCCCTAACAAACAATCTAAACATCCAGTTGGCGTCTTCCCTCAACCATCGTACCCCGATAGTGAAAGGTGAATGGTCTATAGGTTTTAGCTCTATTCTTTTTGCATCCCACTGGCTGCCGATGACGGGTATCCGACGATCTACTATCCTTGTTGGTCGTGATCCTTCGCCTCCCCATTGAGGCGACCGCCAAATCACCCTGGTGTCACTGCATCACAGCATTCTGACTGCATAACTACTTTTGCAATCAAGGCCCACCCTCCTAGTAGTTATGCACAAACCCAACCACTGCGAGCACAACCTAAACATCTTCCACCACACAGAGGACTACTAGGAGCACCTTACGTATCTCAGGAAGCCGTGTGCTTCCCCTTCTAGTCCTTCAGAGCCTACAAAATAATCAGATGAATGTGCACTCCCCTCGTGCCTTATAACACCACAATGATCTACCCCGTTGGGTTATTCACCCTCAAACGTGCGGACTGGTCCAAACGCCTCACTTTAATATGTTATTAGACCCTATGTCTAAACATTCTTTTTTGCGCTTGCTTTATTTTATCAGGTTTCCATTTAACTTGGTTATCTTAACTTTTTATTCAGGTTACCAAGTTCTTCCTATCCCCTTATATCTCTGAGGAATGGGCCTCTCTTTCTTATTAATTTCAGTTATATAACTTAACCCATTTAAGTTTATTAATAAGCCACAACATTTTATTCTCTAAATTGTGGTCCAAGGTCTATGATCCACAACCCTTAATATTCTTGTTTGACTTCAAGGTTACAATAACATGTTCTACTTAATATGTTATTAAGTATATCTCAATTCACATGTTTTATAATTAACATGTCACTAACCATTTATGATTAAATATAACTTATTTCATTTCATTAGTTTTCCTCATTCTTTCTCATTTAATCATAAATTCAATTTACACCGTCACTACAACTTATCGTTGTTTACTTATTAACTTAGTTCTCTTAACTAAGGTCCATTAATAAGTTTCTCTACCCATTTATTATAACCTATGTTATAATCTCCTCTTGTCCCTAGGATAAGTTTAAATATGTTATTCTTATCAGTGGGTTTCAGACTTCCAAGTTTACAGATTACTTAATTTATAATTAAGTACAACTTCTTATATTTCACAAATTTTCCCCCTTTCCTCAATTGGTTTCCGGCTTTCCCCATTTACAGATTACTTAATTTACAATTAAGTGCCCCTTATCTCATTTCACTAGTTATCCCATTTCCTTGCTAATTTATTATAGCCTAAGTTATAATCTTCACTTGTCCCTAGGACAAGTCTACCTATTATACAACATTTTCATTAATGTTGTTTATTTATAATAGGTTATTATCATTCCCCGTTTTTGCCGAATAATTTACTATTGTAATCCATCATTCTTCATTCACTGTAATATATGTTCCTTATTTTATTAAGGAAAACACTTCATGCACCTTATCAGTTTGATTTATAGAAGGAATCAGTGATTTATTTTCATAACGTATCCCCATCTAAACCGTGGTGGCAAGTAATTTCTTTCCTTTTTCTTACTTTATTCACTGTGGCTTACTAGCAACCACGTTCTCAAAAATAGGTCATCTAGGGAAATACATCACTTTTCCTTTGCGTCGCACTAACTCGGTCCATTACATCCCTTCCTTTCTTATTTTCTGAGTTAGACCTTTAAATACCATCATTGCCATTTATTCATATCTTGCTATAAATATATATATATATATATGCACTAGACCTCTCACCTTAAGCCTACACTTATGGACGCTAGATTCGCCGGGCGGGTCCAGGCAGACTTCTACCACAAGTTGACTTAACCTCGTGTCTTAGCACTATTACATGTTTTAATCATGAACTTAGACCCCTCACATTAGATTTACCACTTGTGAATGTTGTATATGTTAGGCGGTTCCGAGTAGACTTCTATCACAAGTGCAGTCTAACCTCGTGTCTAAGAGCGTTACAGTGTCAGATTACTGTAAATCTAGGTATGTTCGTTCTTTAACAATTATTCCTATTTAATGTAAATTTTAGGCATATTATCCTTTTCATATGTTTACTGTAATCCAATTATGCCTATATTTTGTCGCATGTCCTTTCTTACATGTGTTTAATTCTATTTTGACATGTAAATATTTAATCGGGTAATTGTTCAAATCCAACAAGTTAAACATGTCATTTACTCAATATTATGCCACAAGTGAATCATGTGATTATAACAACAGTAGTCATTACCCATTTTCTAATAAGTTTGTTTTCAACATGTAATCATTCCAATGCTTTAACTGATTCAACATATGAATTATTCATATTAACATCTCAACTTGTTATAACAGTAATTCTTAATTATTCTGGCAAATTCAATTATACAAAATAGGAAATAGTAAAGATAACATATTATTATCTAAAATGCTATATCTTAAACCCACTCACCTCATACGCTTTCCCAATTCTGGATCTGATCCAGTTTTAGCATCCATGGTTTTTCCCCTTAATCAGATTCACAACCTAATGACCATGGATTTATTATTTTCATTAAAAAAGAAAGGAAAAGAAAGAGGAAGGAATTTGAATAGATCAGATCCAGAAAGTTACCTTACTTCGCTTAGAGATCTGAACACTTATTTACAAGCATATGTTCCTTTCCTCCAGATTTGGATTCAAGTATTTTTCCTAACTAATAATTTATATTTTCTAAAGAAATCTTTAAGTGAGGAGAAATAGCAGAGCTTCAACGTAGCCTCAGAAATATGAAGTTTAGGGTTAGCTCTAGGGTCTAATCTATAGGTGTATCAGAGAAGCCAAGACCCTCAGATTTGAATTAAAAATGTCCAAACCAACCACGTCAGAAAGAACTTTCCAAATCTGCAATGGGGTCGACCCGCCTTGGGGTGGGTTGACCCATGGGTCGACCCCCGTGTTGGTGGGTCGACCCTCAATGGTCTATTTTCCCTCTAGATTTCACGCTCGTGAAATTTTTATTTTTGAACTGATTTTCGAATATTTTGGATATATTTTTATTTAATATATATACATATAAGCTCTTTATATGTATACAAAATTCTAACGCTCATAACTTCTTCATTCGGTGTCCGTTTTATGCAAACCAGGTGTCTATTTTGACCAGAATTTTGAGACGAACGCAATGGCGTAGTCCCTTTCACTTAGTTCTGAATATTAAATTAAGTTATTCTTATTTTATTATCTCAAAAATGAGGGGTGTTACAACATATGGTGGATTTCGTTGATTCAAGATTTGGAAATTGGAATAATATATATTAATACAAAAAAACTAGTTATAACTGAGATAGTCATAAATTCCTAGTTTGCTTTCGTAAGTAGTTCCAGTTAAGACCATTACTCGATCCAAAACGGGGAAAAAGCCCACGTTAATATGTCGTATCCAATTTGGAAATATAAATAACGAGGTTTATCCGTTTGTTACTTCGTCAAAATTTTGAATCTACCTTTGTTGAGATATTCAATTGAGCTCTTGGCCTTGTATTCGAGGAAATTTATTTTTAAAACTATTTGAAAAATAAAAATGGATTTCAATGGTTTTGACATATGATTTCGGAAAATAGTTTGTGAAGATATGGTTTTAAATACTTAATCTATTTGTGTTTTGAAATTTTGGGGCCATTTAGAAATTTTAATAAATATGGTCTAATTGGTAGGAAAGAAGGAATAAAAAATAGCAAGGAATATACCACTAAAACTCAAGAATAATCTATATCTATTCTTTGTAATTTTCAATATCAATCTTCCTATATAAATTGGATAATTTATTAAAGTTAGCAAAATTAGTCTATATTGTTTTAAAGCTCCAATATTTTTAAACACGAAATGGTTTTTCTAGTTTAAAATATAAAACTGGAATATAAATAGTAATAATAAAATGGATTTATAAATACAAAACCGTTAGTTTATAAATAAATTCCATTTTTGGAAAAGTTTTAAATTTTTCTTCAGAAGGGCCAAGGAAACTCTTTCATTTTGATTATTGGGGAATTTGAATTTGAATCGCTTAGTTTATGTTGGCTAGTAAGGGGAAAATCCATTTTGGAATTTTATTTCGAATTTCTAGCCGATTTCATGTTTTAAATCGTTCGTTTCGGTGGACAAATCTTTTTGGAGGCAGGGAAAGGGCATTGGAAAATTAAAATTCTCGACTAGACGAGTGGTTGAAGTCGATACGAGAATTTGGTTGGGGGCAAAACTTATTTCGACGTAAATAGAAAATTTAAAATTTAATTTATATAATTTAAACGGGCCGTTGGGCCGAGGTTCAAACCGCGTCCGCTATGGGGCAAGCGGTCGACCGCTACCCCCACGCACGAGCGTGGTCGGCCCGACCCGTATTCTACTGAACGATGTATATAACATCGTTCAGCCAACCTTTCTCCCCCAAACCCCCTTCCACCGAAAAACCCGAACCCTCCTCCTTTCCAAGCTCCAATCCGAGCGACCCCAGCTTCGTTTCGCCCCTAACTACAACGAAAATCCTCCTCTATAAATATCTACTCGATTATACCCAGGATTTGCAGTTTCTCTTTCCCGTTTCATCGATTCCTCCATGACACCTCATAACTAATACCCCAGTCTCATGCCCTAGCAAGCCGCTTGGCTAGACCGTGAAGATGCTAAGATCAAGCACTACCTAGCCACAGCCAGTTATGAGTTCCAAGTTGGATGTCCCGTGAAGTTCGCCGACTTCGCCGCATTAGGTTTGGAGGATCTTTTTGTCGTCGCAGGCCTAACACCGATCTTACGCTTCGACACTTTTGAGCATGACCTCCGCGCTGTGTTCGTCTTTTTGATGCCCAGATGGATGCTAACATCGATAATGAATCCTATGTCATCAAATCTGAGGTCATGGGCACCCATACCGAGTTCACTAATGCTAACTTAGACCAGATTTTGGGTATCTCGACAGAGGGAGGCAAGCTTGATGTTGTTGAGATGGAGGACCCTCGATCCTTCAACGTATCTTTATTGGAGAGCCAGGAGCCTGGACCACCGCCAATCTGCAACCACTAGGCGCATCATACAACACAACATCATCCCTAAGACGGGAAGCTTGGAGTAGATTTATCCGTCTGTTCGTCATGCCACCTATGTTATTCTTGGCGGTATAGCCGTCAATTGGGCGCGTGTGCTTATAAGCCCTTCGTCGGCACCCCGCGGAGCCATTTTCCATTTAGCCACCTTCTTACCCATGTTTTCTAACACTGCCAGGTGAGACTTTCTAGGGAGACGCCTATGAGGAAGACACAGACCGCCATTAGTCGCGCCACTCTCTGGAAGATGGGCATCCCGCTGCCCGATGCTCCTACACCCGCACCACCCGCTCCAGCTCACCAGCCTGGTCATGAGAGCTCACGGCTCACTGTCATCCGAGCTATGCAGACTGAGCTCCGAGAGGTCCACGACAAGCAGCGCCGACAGACGCGAGAGATTCGTTGCATCTCCGCTATACTACGTTCCTAACGCGGACATGGTAATGGATCCGGCTCCAGCCACAGAGGTAGACCAGCATATAGTTGGTAGTGTTAGTTGTTGTTGTTATTGTTAGAACATGCTTTGTGCATGTCGTATCTTGAATCGTGTGCTTCCCTTTTCAGCAATTTTCTTTTTCTTTGAGGTAGTGTTATGTTAGAAATTTGCTAGTAATGAAAAATTCGCAAAATTATTTGAAATCTCGTTCATTTACTAGCACTTGTCCTAGAGCTGGTAAGAATAAAATTCTGTATTGGATAAATTTTAGTAAAGGAATGGTTCCACCTCACGGGTATATAAATAAATAAACCACCATTCCTTGTCAAAACTAAAATTTATTTTTGTCTTTTGTACGATTTCAGTTTTCGCATTTTTGGTGTAACTGACTTCCTTTTTAGCCAAAATGGGACTTAAATCGTTTAAATTTCCGCAAAGTACATTTTTGAAAGTTTATGGAAAATGTTGTTTGAAAAAAAAAACATTTTTCTACCATCTTCTTATTTTATAGGAAAGTGAAACTGTTTTGGAAGGAAAATTTCAAAATAGACATGACAAGTTTTTAAGCGGAAATTTATTTTTGTGAAAAAATTCGATTTTTGATTACATGAATAGCATAAGGAAGATGTTTGGATGCTTTGTGTGTGCATTTTATCGGTGCAATAGGATCGATGATACAATAATAATGTTAATGGTAACAAGGAATAGTTGTTTTAGCCTTGGAAACGTTGTTTCCATACCTTGTCAACGATACGTGCGAGTTATTAATTAACTAGTTTTATGTTTTAGAGCTTGTTTTAAGCCTCCTTTACAGTCTACAATTGGAAATTTTTGGGGCATTTCGAGTAACTGGGGTTAAAATTCCACTGTAGCATAGGAAATGGAATATTTGAAAGCGAAGGGAATGTTAAATTTCTTCGTATTAATTTCCTTTTTTCGGATTAGGAGAAGTTAAATAGGAAACGATTAGATTGCATAGCATTTTGGATGGTAGGGTTTGGATGCAAAATTTGTTGCCTCACACTTTTATTCGTAACTGTGTGAAGGTTACGAATGAGAAAGAATTTTCAAAATTTGCATTCATATGGAACTGCCAGTATAATTAGGATGTTCTGTATCATGTTTACAAAAATATACCAAAATTTTATTCCAAACATGTATGAGGATCCGATTAGAATCGTCTTGCATGCATATTTTATGGTTGAAATTGCATTATGTACACCATGCACATATACACATGGTTGCAAAGTGTATGTACATAAATTGGTTGTGAAGCATAGGATATAGGCGTTAGAATTCCGGACGAAATTCCTTTTAAAAAGAGAAGAATGTAACAACCTAAATTTTTGGCGATATAAATTTCTTATTAGAATTTTTAAAAATAGGAATTTCTGCAAACGATAGAATTTGGCCACGAGACTTTAATCATTGCGTTCGTCTTAGAATTCTGTTCAACTTTCATGTTTGGAGTTTTGCGAACGGAGTCCGTATTAAAAAGTTATAGAAGAAATACCAAAATGGACGAAAAATAAATAAACCAGAACATTTAATTAATATATTAACTAAATTAACTAGCCGGCGTGAGCAGTTTGATGCCCAGACGGTTGACCATAGGGGGTCGACCGGCAGTCGCCCCCTTCCCTCCGGCGACCCACTAGGCGTCAAACAGCCCAGTGACGGCTTGGTTTTGAGGTATTGGTTTATTATATTATTAAAAGGAATGGACAAATGTAACTTAAAACTAATCCGATAGTTCTATGCCATTTCCTCCCCCAATAAATAAATGGATATAGCCTCATTCTTTTCCATTCAATTCTATAGAGGCAGCGAAGCTCTGCCATTTTTCTTCCCCTTCTTACCTAATTTCTAAAATAAAAATATATTCATATATATTAAATCAAATCAAATTCATATGCAATTGGGAAGATCAATAGATTTAATGGAGCTTAACAATAGATTCTTCGCTCTCTTCCCTTTTTCATACACTTCTACAGATCTAGATTTTTCCCCTTTCTAGATAGATTGCACATTTAAAAGAATTTGGGGATTGTAGGCCTAAAGGATTAAAAATTTAGAATTTGGAGGTTATATGGTGAGTTGTAAATTTACTAATATATTTATAATGACTTATATATTTCATTTGAATCCAATCTATGTTTTATGACTATCAGATCTGTTTATTTAAATAATTGTGAATTGTTGTCAACCATCAAATCTGATTATGAATATGGTTAAAATTGGTAAATGATAAGTTGTGATTATGCATAACAAGAATGATAGGATTCTAAAATATTTTGCCTGCATATTCTTACAATTATGCCATGAAATATGTTGTACATGTTACATAGCACCGTGGATCTGGAAATCTGTCCTATTAAACATAATTTTTTTGTATATTTATTCTAGATCTTTAGTTTAATGTTGAAACATGAAATATGTAAAAATAATAATATGAAATTTGTGTATTACGTGATTGTAAGAATAAAAGAAATATTCCTGTTTATATTCAATATTGTTGGGTTTTGGCTTAACCATTGTAAAATATGCCTTTTTCCTCTCTAAATATAAAGAGGCATTATTTTTGAATAACAAGAAGTACGACAAAAAGGATTAGAAAGGGAAAAGTGGTGCAAAGGTACATATAAATATAAATACATATATTTGTATGTAATTTGCATCGACTATTCCAATATATACATGTTACATATATTTCTTGTGATTTGGAAATATGTCAATTCCCCAAAATAGGCATTATTTACAATGATTACGGCTAACGGTCCTTTATGATATTTGAAACCTTTTGGCAAGTTTGAATATAAAAAGAAAATGTTTAGTTAATTGATTAGATCAAATCATTAATTTAAAAGAAGAATAAAATAAAATATTAATAACCACGCCGACCGCACGAAAACATTGTAACCAATATTGATTTGGAAAAAATAAATATGATGGGAAAAATGGTTACAATTCCTAAAATCAATTAGGATAAATGTTGTGGACTCAAAATAGGAAATTTAAATTATAACCGCATTTAGACACGAGGTTAAACTCAACTTGTGGTGTAAACCTGTCCGGAACCGACTGGCAAATCCAACAACCACAATAGTCAGTTTAACGTGAGGGGTCTAATGCATAAATATAATAGTATTAAGGCACGAGGTTAAGTTCACTTGCGGTAGAAGTCTGCCCGGAGCCGACCGGCAAATCCAACATCTAGTCAACTTAATGTGAGAGGCCTGGTACGTAAATATATATATAACGGTCAAACAATAAATAAATGAATAAGAATAAAAATTATCCATTGGGTACAACAAATAGATAAATTTGAACTGATAAATAGTTGCTTTAGGAAAATATGACCGTTAGAGTGATAAAGGGCAATAAAGAGGAAATAAAAGAAAATGGGTGTCATAAGGGAATTTATGATTGTCGTTTAAACGCTATATCCAAATTAGGGAAGGTATTAAATAAATAACCTAGGGAAAAAGGAATATAACCTTCCTTATTAATAGTAATAGAAATAAAAAATATAGTTGGACTTAGTACATTAATAATGTAAGATATTATTAACCATATAAACCTGCGATGCGAATGAATGGTGTACGTATAGTATTTCCGTATAAAGGGACTAAATGGGAATGACTTAATAACGTAGCCTACTTTATCCCAAAAAGGGAAAGGTGCTAAAGGCAAATAGTGTACGAACTAATAACCTTCACGTACAGTCCGCTTCCTGGCTCCTAAAAGGATACGTGACAGGAGTTGAAGAGTCCACCAGGGAATAGGTTTTCAGTATAGGGGTCTTAAATGGCCGGTATGTGTGGGCCTACGCAAACCTGGAAATTAAAAAGGTCAGATATGGCCACCTATCCTACGAGAAGTAATAAGCGATTAAGGAGGTTATCTAATAAGGTCATCTAGAAGGTATAACGAACGATAAAATACTTTCTCTCACATTATTCGGGGCAAGGGTATATGCGTGAATGACGGAAGTCTTAACTATTAGGGCCCATAGCTAGTGCCCTCTAGTTTATGTTAACGTTGAATATACTATCGAGGGTTAAAAGTGAACAATCGGTCTGCCTAGGGTCTTAAGCGATCAGGAAGAATCCCCCTATCTATCATTGATAGTCAGGCAATGAATATTAAAGGATAGTGAATGAGGATAAATAGAAACCCCAAAATCAGGGGCTCACTCTTGATATAATTAACTAGTTAAGCTCTGGTATAAAGGCTTCACAAAAATGTATGTAAATATCCTATCTCATTAATGTAATTTGGGAATACTACTTTGGGAAAAGTAGTAGAGTCGTGCGTAAACATTAACAAGGTTGGTTTAGAATCACTAACCTTGTTAGGCATACAGCTTGGGTTGAACCAAACAGAATATATATGTGTTATAGTTTGTGTTGTACATTTTTTATCACTATAACTTGGTGTTTTGACCCCCACCCCCTCCTCATTACAACCTCCCAGGTTTCCTAGAGAAGATCGGGTTCTCACAGATGATTAAGTTTGTCTTTCGGTTCTCGTTCTCTTTCATGCTCGATATTAGCAAAGTGAATTACTTTGTAAAAGGTAGTTACTTGAGTTAATACTAGTTTATCCAATTTTGTTTCCGCTGTGAGTTATATTTATCGTACTCTGATTATATACACACTCATTTATTTTAGGTACCAGATATACACGCTCCATGCTTAAATGTGTTCAAGTTTTGATTTTTGTCAAGATTTAGGTGCAAAAAAGTATGGGGTGTTACATTTGGTATCAGAGTTTAGGTTAAATGATCAGAGGAATTAGTTAAATTAGGATTCATGAGAGAACGTAATCCAATTTTCTTTTCCGTTTTTCTTCGTCTTTCTTACCCGACTTTAATTTATTTCGACAATGAAATTAGTCGTGGGCCTAATTATATAAAATGGGCTTTGAGCGACTAAGAGTTGGAATATATTGAGTTCGGGTTTCTAGCCGATTTTGTCTTACCACACAGTACGTTGGTAATCTCGTCGTGAAGAGCATGAGGATGACATATGCTAGATTCCGTTGATTTAAGATTTGGAAATTGGATTAATATATATTAATATAAAAATATAGCTACAATCGAGATAGTCATAAATTCCTGGTTTGGTTTATTGGTAGTTCCAGTTAATACCATTACTCGATCCAAAACGGGGAAAATCCCATGTTAATATGTCATATCCAATTCGGAAATATAACTACGAGGTTTATCCATTCTTTAATTCGTTTAAATTCCGAATCTACCATTGTTGAGATATTCAATTGAGCTCTTGGCCTTATATTTGAGGAAATTTATTTTTAAAACTATTTGGAAAATAAAAATGCATTTCAGTGGTTTTGACATACGGTTTCGGAAAATAGTTTGTGAAGATATGGTTTTAATTCTTAATATATTCGTATTTTGAAATTTTGGGGCCATTTAGAAATTTTAATAAATATGGTATAATTTATAGGAAAGAAGGAATTAAAAATAACAGGGAATATACCACTAAAACTCAAGAATAATAAATATCTATTCCTTGTGATTTTCAGTATCCATCTTCCTATATATATTGGATAATTTATTAAAGTTAGCAAAATTAATCTAAATTGCTTTAAAGCTCCAATATTTTGAAACACGAAAGGGTTTTTCTAGTTTAAAATATAAAACTGGAATATAAATAGTGGTAATAAAATGGATTTATAAATACAAAACTGTTAGTTTATAAATAAATTCCATTTTTGGAAAAAAATTAATTTTTTCTTCGGAGGGGCCGAGGAAACTATTTCATTTTGATTATTGGGGTATTTGAATTTGAATCGCTTAGTTTATGTCGGCTAGTAAGGGGAAAAAATCCATTTTGGAATTTTAATTTGGATTTCTAGCTGATTTCATGTTTTAAGTTCGTTCGTTTCGGTGGTCACAAATTTTTTTGGAGGCAGGAAAAGGCGTTGGAAAATTAAAATTCTCGACTAGACGAGTGGTGGAAGTCGATACAAGAATTTTGTTAGGGGTAAAAGTTGTTTTGACGTAAATAGAAAATTTAAAATTTTATTTATATAATTTAAACTGGCCCAGACTGCGCCCGCTATGGGGCAAGCGGTCGACCGCTACCTCCACTCACGAGCGTGGTCGACCTGACCCGCTATAAGGCAGGTTCAGACATCGTTCAGCCGACCTTTCTCCCCCAAACCCCCTTTCACTGAAAAACCTAAACCCTCCACCTTCCCAACCTCCAATCCGAGCAACCTCCGTTTCGCCCCTAATTACCACCAAAATCCTCCTCTACAAATATCTACCTGATTACACTCCGGATTTGCAGTTTCTCTTGCCCGTTTCACCGATTCCTCCATGAAACCTCACAACCCATACCCCAGTCTCATGCCCCAGGAAGACGCTTGGCTAGACCGTGATGATGCTAAGATCAAGCACTACCTAGCCATGGCCAGTTATGAGTTCCAAGTTGGACGTCGAGTGAAGTTCGCCGACTTCGCCGCATTTGGTTTGGAGGATCTTTTTGTCATAGCAGGCCTAGCACCGATACTGTGCTTCGACACTTTTGAGCGCGACCTATATCTGCGCTATGTTTGTCTGTTTAATGCCCAAATGGATGCTGACATTGATGACGAGTCCTGCGTCATCAAATTTGAGGTCATGGGAACCCATATCGAGTTCACTGATGCTGACTTGGCCCAGATTTTGGGTATCTCGGCAGAAGGAGCTAAGCCTGATGCTGTTGAGATGGATGATCCTCAGATGCTTCAACGTATTTTTGTTGGAGAGCCTGGAGCCTGGACCACCGCCAATCTACGACCAATAGCCCGTGTAGTTGTGCGCATCATACAGCACAACATCATCCCGAAGACGGGAAGCTTGGAGTAGATTTATCCTTCTGTTTGTCGTGCCATTAATGTTATTCTTGGTGGTATAGTCGTCAATTGGGCACGTGTGCTTATGAGCCTTTCGTCGGCACCCCGCATGGCCATTTTCCATATAGCCACCTTCTCACTCATGTCTTCCGACACTGCCAGGTGAGACTTTTTGGGGGGACACCTATGAGGAAGGTACAAACCGCCATCAGTCGCGCCACTCTCCGGAAGATGGGCATCCCGCTGCCCGATGCTTCTACACCCACACCACCCGCTCCAGCTCAACAGCCTGGTCATAAAAGCCCACAGCTCATTGTCATCCGAGCTATGAAGACCGAGCTCCGAGAAGTCCGCGACGAGCAGCGCCGACAGGCGTGAGAGATTCGTTGCATCTACACTATACTACGTTCCTGGCGCGGACGTTGTAATGGATCCGGGTCCAGTCGTAGAGGTAGACTTGCCTATAGTGGGTAGTGTTAGTCGTTGTTGTTATTGTTAGAACATGCTTTGTGCATGTCGTATCTTGTATCGTGTGTTTTCCTTTTCAGCAATTTTCTTTTTCTTCGATGTAGTGTTGTGTTAGAAATTTGCTAGTAATGAAAAATTCACACGATTAATTGAAATATCGTTCATTTACTAGCATTTGTCCTAGAGCTGGAAATAATAAAATTCTGTGTTGGATAAATTTTAGTAAAGGAATGGTTCTACCTCATGGGTATATAAATAAATAAACCACAATTCCTTATCAAAACTAAAATTTATTTTTGTCTTTTGTGTGATTTCAGTTTTCGCATTTTTGGCGTAACTGACTTCCTTCCTAGCCAACATGCGACTTGAATCATTTAAATTTCTACAAAATACATTTTTGAAAGTTTATGGAAAATATTATTCGAAAAAAACCATTTTTCTATCATTTTCTTATTTTATAGGAAAGTGAAACAGTTTTGGAAGGAAAATTTCAAAATAGACATGACAAGTTTTTAAGCGGAAATTTATTTTTGTGAAAAAAAATCGATTTTTGGTCACATGAGTAGCATAAGGAAGATGTTTGGATGCTTAGTGTGTCCATTATAGCGGCGCAATAGGATCGATGATATGATAATAATGTTAATGGTAACAAGGGAAAGGCTGTTTTAGCCTTATAAACGCTGTTTCCATACCTTGCTAACGATGTGCGTGAGCTATTAATTAACTCGTTTTACATTTTAGAGCTTGTTTTAAGTCTTCTTTACAGTCTACAGTTGGAAATTTTCAGGTAACTGGAGTTAAAATTCTACTGTAGGGTAGGAAATGGAATATTTGAAAGCGAAATGAATGTTAAATTTCTTCATCTTAATTCCCTTTTTCCGGGTTAGGAGAAGTTAAATAGGAAACGTTTAGATTGCGTAGTGTTTTGGATGGTAGGGTTTAGATGCAAAATTTGTTGCTTCACACTTTTATTCGTAATTGTGTGAAGGTTATGGATGAAAAAGAATTTTCAAAATTTGCATTCATATAGAACTGCCAGTTTATTTAGGATGTTTTGTTTCATGTTTTCAAAAATATTTCAAAATTTTATTCCAAACATATAGGAGGATCCGATTAGAATCATCTTGCATGTATATTTTATGGTTGAAATTGCATTATGTACACCATGCACATATACACATGGTTGCAAAGTGTATGTACACAAGTTGGTTGTGTAGCATAGGATATAGGCGTCAGAATTTCGGGACGAAAATCCTTTTAAGGAGGGAAGAATGTAACAACCTGAATTTTTGGCGATATAAATTTATTATTAGAATTTTCAAAAAATAGAACTTTCAGCAAACGATGGAATTTAGCCATGAGACTTTCACTGTTGCGTTCGTCTCGGAATTCTGGTCAACTTTCATGTTTGGAGTTTCGCGAATGGAGTCCGTATGAAAACGTTACAGACGAAATACGAAAACGGACGGAAAATAAATAAACCAGAACGTTTAATTAATATATTACCTAAATTAACCAGCCAACCTGGGCAGTTAGATGCCCAGGCGATCGACCGTAGGGGGTCGACCGGCGGTCGCCCCTTCCCTCCGGTCGACCTACTGGGCGTCAAACAACCCAGTGAAGCCTAGGTTTTGTGGTATTGGTTTATTATATTATTAAAAGGAACGGACGGATGTAACTTAAAACTAATCCGACGGTTCTAGGCCATTTCCACCCCTATAAATAAATGGGTAGAGCCTCATTCTTTTCCATTCAAATCTATAAAGGCAGCGGAGCTCTACCATTTTTCTTCCTCTTCTAACCTAATTTCTAAAACAATAATATATTCCTATATATTGAATCAAATCAAATTCATATGCAATTGGGAAGATCAATAGATTTAATGGAAGAGGATGCTCAACGATAGATTCTTCGCTCTCTTCCATTTTCCATACATTTTTACAGATCAAGAATTTTCCTCTTTTTAGATAGATTGTAGACTTATAAAAATTTGGGGATTGTAGGCCTAAAGGATTCAAAATTCAGAATTTGGAGGCTATAAGGTGAGTTATTAATTAACTAATACAATTATAATGACTTATCTATTTCAATTTGAATCCAATCTGTGTAACACCCCATATTTTCTGTAAACATTAAAGTAACGAAATTAAAGAATACTTAATTTTAAAAGTTGAAATTAGGGGAAATGGGTTTCTCCATTGCGTTCGTCTCTGAATTCTTCTTGACATAGAGTCCGATTTTGCGTGAATCGGACTCCTTATGAAGAAGTTATGGCGTTCAGAAGATTTCAAATTTAAACGGAGATTAAATATAAATAATAATTAAATCAAAAAGCAGTTCAAAATTCAAAATTCTGAGAATCAGCTGGGTGGGAAAATTCCTGTCCATAGGGGTCGACTCCCCCATGGTGGGTCAACATAGGTGTCGACCCCCTAAGAGGGGTGTCGACTGGGGTGTCGACCCCCCTGTAAGGGACGACCCCATCGGCCAGATCTGGGTTGTTTTGTCCAGTGACGTTTTTCTGAGTCATTAAGGCATATATGGTGACTTCCGGTTGGCTCTGTTTGGTCTGGATGGCTTTGATTACTCCTAGGTTGATCTAACGTCTCTCATTAATCTAAAGTTCTATATAAACAACCCCAACCCTCAACCTATAACCTTGCTCTCTGAAGCCGTCATGTTGTGCATGGCCAAACTAGCATAGCCTCCATTTTTCTCTAAACTAGAAATCAATTTAGAAAGCCCCTAATCAAGTCCAAACTAGAGAATCAATAGTCTACATCAAAGGATAGCTTTTCAGTTTCAGAAATCAGATCCCAGAAAACAAGATTTGTTCTTTTGTTTGTAAGTTCAGTTATTCTTTAGATTTGAACAAATAAAAGTCATGACATGTAATGAAACGAAACTAGAACTGTTCCTAGTTGTAAGATAATCATATTCTGATTCATTCTGAAATTACCTATGCCTACGTGACTATTGTGATTGATACAACTTATCATGTTGTATATTAATTTTGTGATGAACCTATCATGTTGTATATTAATTTGGTGATGAACCTATCATGTTGTATATTAATTTGGTGATGAACCTATCATATTGTATATAAATTTGGTGATTCTTTTATGATATATTATATGCAAGACCATAAGCTAAGTCATGTTCATATATGCTTATATGTCTAGATCTACATGCTTAGATGTTTAGATCTATGTTAATTTGGTCCAACTCAAATGCTAGTTCACATTTACATGCTTAATTAAATTTGTGTAGTACTATGCCAAATTTATATCACACATGCTTGGTTGATCTATACTGTTTTATGCCATGGGAATGTTACATGTCCCTTTGCTTTTCCCTTTTTGTTTATGAGTTAGGCCAATTTGCGAGCCTAACGCTCTATGTAATTTATGCAAACGAATAACGGGGGATAAGTTGGGAAAAATATTAAATTACATGCTATTGGCATAGGTTGGCTCATAATCATGTAAATGATTAATGGCATGGAATGGTTAATTTGTATACCTAAGAATTATGGACATAATTTAGAGGGTAAATGGGACATTACTTGAGTTGACAACATTAGTGGATAATTTACATATAAACATAAATGGTAAATATGTAAATTAATTAAAAGATGAATATGCCTAACCCGAGGTTAGATTGAGTTACGGTGTAAGACTGCCCGGAACCGCCCGGCATATCCAGCAACCGTAACAATACAGATCTAATGTGAGAGGTTAGTGCATTAAGCCCAAAAAATCGATGTTAGATTGAGTTGCGGTGTAAGACTGCCCGGAACCCCCCGACACATCCAGCGACTGCAACAATATAGATCTAATGTGAGAGGTTGTGCTTTAATGAATGAATTAAAGCTAAGAAACAGGCAGACTAAGAATGGTAGGGTTAAGTAAATTAAGGCAACACTTAACCAATACAACATGTTAACTAAACTGATGGGTGGGGGTTAGGTTAATTTGAGAACACTTAACCATTTTAACATGTTGATTAGGAAACCCTAATAACGGGGACCCATTTCAGTAGTAACCCACATAGATGTATCATGGTACCCTGAACTAGGCAGGGTGGGACACGATTACTGGGCTGATTATAAGCGGTCAAAATAATGGCGGATGGTGCAGCAGTGTAGGTTCCAACGGAGTATGGGCATGCACCTACTCCGACATGGACAAATCAGGCACTGGGCATCAGTTGTATGCACTGTGCATCTTGAATTTGTGTCGGGTTGCCACCATAGGAATTGATACACCCTATGGTGGGACCAGCACAGGTATCTACAATCAAGCGGGGCTGAATGACACAAGTCATAAATGCATGCGAGTAGAAGTTGATGGATAAAGGGGATCATTTTATCATGAATACATGGTGCTAGTTGAAACACTTATTAGTAGGAGCAGAGAAACAGAAATGAGTGCGGTAGTATATTCAGTTTATCTTGCCTTATTTATTGTTATCTTGTTTCTAGGGTATTGTCCTAGGTTCAGTTTATTCATGTCATGATCCTTTTTCCTGTTTACATGCTAAATAATCACTGGACTTACCAGATTTATGTCTGACCATTTTCTTTCGCCTTCTTTTCTTCCGTTCCCCCCCCCTCCCAAAGGTCCTCGGGGAGGGAATACTTTAGCTTAGTGCAGACCTTTTCAGGCTTAAAGAGAGTAGATGTATTGCTTGGATTCTCTTTTCTTGGGCTATGGATGTGGTTACACTTTTATTGGGGATTTATGCTGCTTTACTTCTGTTTTATGCTTCTTTATGTACTTGGAGATTTAAATCAAGACAGATGTTTTGTTGTAATAATTTAGAAGTTGTGTAACGACCCGTGTTTTTCGACCCTTTGAATATGAATATTTAAATTAGTTGTAAATATTATGTTGGGAATATTAATGAAATTTAATATTGAATTCAAACGAAGTTGAACGTTATAATTTATATATAATATAAATCGAGCTTTAAAATGGCGTGCAGTTCGTAATTTGAGTTTTGAACTTCAACCGAGAATACAGAGTTCGATATAAGTCGGATTTCTATGAAACAAGAAACGTTGGAACCGTATTGATGATAATTTTCATATGAAAGAGAAAATCCAGATTTCGTGTTATAGTTTGATAGTTATGGCCAAATCAAATTTTGAAATAGTCGCTATGGAAAATCGTTATTAAATTATAGGCCTTTAAAATGGCCGTTTTGCAAACGGACTCAGATTTCGACGAAATCAGTTTCATTGGAACCGTGTCGTTAAATTATTGTACGGTGTTAGATGGTGTGGCAAACCAATGTCGTATGTGGTCACGGTAGCCATAAACGCTCGTTCATTTTATATAACGCGTGATTTATATAATAAAGGGATATTGGAGTGTAACTTAAGCAGACGATCGAATTAGGCCACGAAACCAGTTCCGTTGAGTTCGTATCGTCGATTAGAGTCAGGATAGGTATATATTTTGTTATTTTTAGAGATCGAGAAATTTGGCGTTAAAAAGGGTAGGGCAGTTCGAGGTAAAAATAGCCTACCGGGGCAACAGTCTCAGAATGCGACGAAATTAGTGTCGTTGGGTTCGTATCGAAAAGTTATTGTCAGACTTCGCAGTTTCGAGTTGATTTGATTTATCTGGTGACCGTGGAAAAATTAAACGTGTGTTCATTTCTGGTTTCATAAAGGAAATTTTTTCATACGACCTCGGATTTTGACGAAACTTGTCCCATTGGGTTTAGAATACCTTTTTACACCAGGATTAGCCTTTTAATCAGTAAACAGAAATCATGTGAAGTAGGATTTGTGTGTTACTTTACGCTCAAATTCATTATAATACTTATATAATATTTCCTACCCATGCAAGCTAAGTGATACATCAAAATCAAAATCATAGTTGTTCTGACGTACAAACTCCTGTCCCAAATTTGTGAAGCCTTGCCGACCAAGGGTCGTGGATTCCCAGACTTATAGCTAGCTGTATTTGCAGCTACCTATCCTAAAAGTGTACCAAATTTCGTGCTTCCCAAACCATCCCAACCGTGTTCCCCAAGTTCCACCCTCCTTTAAATACTCATAGTTGTTTTCGATTCTCAAACAAAAACAAAACCTGAAGCTTATATAAAAGAAAAGTTGCGGAAAAGAAAAAAAAAAAGGGCGAAAGGGTGCAGAACGGAAGGGAACACACGTGAAGTTGGACGTCAAAGGGCAGGTGGTGGTTTACTGCTGCATGGGGGAGTTTTAATGCGTGGAAGCTATGAAAGTTCGGGATGGACGTGGAGGGTTCAGCAGTTGCATGGTTTGAACTGGGAGGGAGTTACTCAAACTGAAGTGAAAAAAAGGAGGGAAACTACATGCGAGCAAGCCATGGGGCACGGTGAAAAGGTTAAGGTGGTTGATGGCGAATCAATACCACTGAAGAGGGCATTTGCGTGTGGGGATGGTGGTGTTATGGGAGGGAAGGCTGTAAGGCAATGACGAGAACAGACAAAGAAATGGATCGGCCAGTTCTTTTGTAAGGATCAAAGAATTCAAACGTTATTAAATCATTCATATGTAACACCGATTTGGGACATTAGCTAATGAACTGGAAAATTGTTGTTCCAGGTAAGAAGATAAAAGTCAGAACGAAAGAGAACAGGAGGATTTGGCCGACCTTTATGATGTAATTAATAGAATCACTTAGTCAATTAGTGTTAATTATTAAAATAATAATGATTTGATTAAAACATAAGTTTTAAACGTGAATCTCTGTGCTACAGGAGCCAGGATGAAGTCGGCTCGGCCTCAATTGTAGCACCGAAGGAATCATCCCAAACTGATCTTTTAGCTAGTGTAATTACTTTAACTAAATTAAATAATTAAGAATTAAATTATAAATCAGACAACGTATATATTAAAACATTGATACCTTTTGATTGTATTATCAGAATTGAACGAAACAAAGGGCGTCGGGAACACAACGCAGAACTCTACATGTTTGAGACCAATCTGGACAGGAGTAGAGAATATTGGAAATTATAGTTAAATTAAACAACTGTTTAATTTAACTGTAACCAAACCGTTCAACGAACGAAATCAAGGTGAGTTAAACTCACTCAGTTACCTTTTTTATATTTTATATAAATTGGGTATTTTTATTTTGTGTGCTCTGCTTGCAAATGGTTGACTATTTTGCTAGTTATACATTGATCTGTTGATTTAACCGATGAAATTAAACTGTGTTTAATTTCAGTGAAATACCAAACCGTTATTTTTAACGATTGGTTCCAATAAAGGTGACTCACCTTGGTTGGTCACGTTTATTTATAAACATGTTTAAATGGTTGAATCATTTGAATTGCTTGTGGTTGATGTTGAATGGTTGCTATTTAGTGTTATCAGTTAAACAAACTGAATGGTCTGATTTGAGATAACCATTTGAATACAGGGAAGAACAGGTTGGAGGGATCCAACCGGATTCCTCAAATGTATTATTTATTTTCATATGATCATATATGAACTGTCCTGTTTGGGGTGATTGATTTGATTGTTGATTGTTGAATGTTCAACATCTGTTTGGTTCAAACCAATGGGCGATATTGGTTAAGTGTTTGGCAGAGTATGGCCTTTAAAACTAATCGAGTTATAGATATTGATTCACCGACAGGTGAATCGATAGAGCTGAGGTTATAAAATTTATTTTATAACCAGAGTTAGATTTGAATTATATTATTTGAATAAAAGTTATTTAAGAGAAATAAATAAATATTTTATTTGACTTTGATTTGTTACGAAGTTATTTTGCAAAGCAAATGCTGATGTTAATCAGATTTACCAGTTGAAGAATAAGAAATGAATTAAATGGTCAAACCTTGGAAGAATGTTTTGTAGAGAAAACTAATAATTAGAATTTATTTAAATTAATTATATTTTAATTAATTTAAAGCGAGGATTGTTGAAATCGGTTAATGAGGTAATCAAGTTTTGAGTTAATTAAATCGACCGTTTGGAATTAGAATTTGTGTATCAAGTTAATGTGTTTTGACTAAAATAGTTAAATGAATATTGTTTGAATTTAAATAAGGATTTAAAAAGGGTTTAATATTTTAATTTAGTTAATAAAGGGATTAACTACTAAAGTAGTAAATGTTTGAAATAAGTTATTATTTTAATTAATGATGAATTTAGGAATATATTTTTAAATGGGAATTCATTTAAAAAGTTACCGAATGTGAGATGCAAGCCAATTGAATGGTGAAAGGAAATAAACGTACTCAATTATATGAATTAAGTGAAAGGAGATTACGATAAAAAGGGTTTATTATAAACCAGAGGTTTTAAGTGAGATTCAAAGTGTTAAGACGTTAATTTTACATTAACGTTATTTGAAAACGAGATCAAGTAAAAAGGAGAATTTTACATGAGATTTCAAAGTGGGAAATTGAATATATTTATTCGAGATAGAATTAGCCAAACATAATTATTGGGCTAAGTCGCCATTTCGTACGACTGCTAGCGTAATTCGCAGGGCTGCAGATAGCCTACGGCGGTCGGATGTTTCCTGAGGGAATCAGGCGTAACCATTGTGATCGCTGTGATCTAGAGTCAAGCGAATGGAGTTAAGACGAATGTTAATTAATCAATTAGAGTTATTCAAATGTCGTATTGTTGAATATTAAAAGAATTGGAAATTTCAATTTAACAAAAAGTAAATCAGTTTGTTAAAGGCCAAGTAATGTTGAATACTGAACCAGTGAACTCATTGGAGTATCATGATTGAAACACTGTATATTTTGAAAGTTAAAACACCGACTATCAAATCTGTCCAATACGATTGTTGGTATGGAAAGACCGGGATCGAATTTATATTCGAAAACCATTCCAACCAACAAATACGTGAAGAGATCAGAAGATGATCGAGATGGAGCATTGAAGACCGTGGGTTTTCATAAACGGAAGAACCACTAATATTCTCTGCCTGGCAAGCAGAGATAAACTGTGATTCTGTCGTGGTTGAAATCTATGGATTGCAAGGACTTCTCGCTACTGATCCATGGGGTGATTCTTATATTGGATGCAGTAGGAGAGTGCCTTCGGTTCATCCTGTTCCTGGATGACGTATATGGACGAATGTCTGACAGAGTATTTCCGAAGGATCACGTACGTTGATTTCTTCAAACGTACGATAGTTGTTGGCGGAGAATTGCCGCTCTCTTAGCTTCCAGCTAGAGTATTTTTGTGGATGTCAATTAGTGATATCTGACGGATCTGACGATGTGGCATTCAAAGTGAATGGTGACCAGATGATCAGAAGTTAATTCTGGCCTCAAGCCTCATCAACCGGGAAATGACAAAAATCGGGCAGGCAGCATGGCCATGTGGGTCGCTCCCATTAGGGTGTATAATCACCTATCTAGAGGAAGTCCTATTTGTTTTCTTAAATCTATGTTTCGATGCTGTCCCTTGTCGGGAGACGGTTGCTGAACCCAACCGTCGGTGATATACATTCGATACACTCAAGCGAAATGAGTGGTCGGTCATGTGAGGGCCGGGTTGCAAGAAGTTCTTGTTGAACCCAGTGTATTTGTCTCTAGAGATACACGATCGGAAGGTGGTCCCATACCTTGTCAAGTTGGAATCCAATTTCCAATAAGCGCCTGCGGGTTTTGATTGTATACTATATATGTAGAGCGTGAGATGCAAGCGTTCCACTAGATTCTATTTACTTGTATTTAGACATTATTATAATATCAGACAAGATATTGGTTTCAAAAATGTTTTGGGTTATCGTAAGGTAAAAACCATCCGTGTTTATGTGTGGATTTGGTCTTACGATTATCCTTTTCTTTTGAAAGGGTTTTGAACTTTAAAAATCATGATTGGATGATTCACCCTTATTACTGTGCGAGTTTATCTCACTCTGGTTCACCAGACTGACCCGGTGTTTTGTAAATGCTCGGGTTAGACCGGGTTGTACAGGTTCAGGTTATCGACTGCTGTGAAGAGACGAGCTGGAAGAGTCCAGACGTATGATATTACTATTCCGCTGTGTGTTATATGAGGACAGATTAGTATCACTGTCCAGATGTGTACTCTGATATTGTAAGTATTTCAAAAGCTTTCAATAAAGATTTATTTATGTATTATATTTTGTTCCGCTGCGATGTGAGACTCTGTGTTGTGTAGTGTTTCTTCTTCTTCTTCTATTCTAATATTTCTATCTTATCTATTCTCACCCTCTAAATTCTTTCTATTAATGATCTGGAATGTTCGATGTCTGAATGGTCAACATGATAGTTTGATGTTGATTTTCGGAGTCGAAAATCCCAGTTCGTTACAGTGGTATCAGAGCTATTGGTTAAGTGATTACCCTGGCTCTGTGGCGTAACTCAGTAGAGATGGGGTTAGTAATACCCTAGATTGAGTTTGAGTGTATATATATGAGCGCGTATTTGTAAATTGATATAAAAACTGTTTATATTGTGTTGGTTGGTTTGTCGAGTAGTTTATGAATTCTGGTCGATACAGTAATGCAAACTGTGTCGATAAGTGTTTCTAAACTCTTGAACAGAATAATTCGACACAGTATGTTTTTGAAAGAGGGTAAATGAAATAATTTTACCCAAATTATATTTTGATATAAAGAAAGTATATATATTTGAAGTATTATAGTATATTGGATGTGTTGGTTGATTATAATGGAAAAGGTTATATAAATAACCAATTAGAATTCGTATAATATGAAAGCAGATTTATTAAATCTGAAATCTAAATCAGAATTGGAATTAAAATTCCCAAAAGTGGGAAAGATGATTGCAAATGAACTTGAATTGAATGTATGAGAGTTTTAAAATCCTGGGAGATTTTAAATTGTTTTACAAGCCTTGCAAAGGATATTTTTGAACTGATTTCAAATTGGAAGTGTTTAGAAATGGTTTTGAAAGTAATATAGTATTGAACTCACTTCGATAGCTGGAAAATAGATTCCGATGATGTGCGCGCCATTGTCGGTGTTCATTTTCGAGTTTTAAGTGACGGATTACTACCAAAAATCTTGTTTTAAATTGCTTTGAGAAAAACAAGTTGTTTTGGATCCTGAAAGGAATATTTGATTTTTGAAAATAGCTAAATTGTTTAAAAACTCCCAGGAAAATTGTTTGAACAAAGGCAAAAAGAAAATTAAATAGAAACCCGTGAACACAAATATGAATGGAATTAAAACCAATTTAACCGGGATATAATATACCAAGTAGAATCAGATTTTGAGTTGTGAGACAGGAATCTGAAATGGTGTGGGATTGATAAGTAAAGAGTTGGAATTGATAATGGATGGAAATTGAGTTAAGACTGGGATTTGGCTTGGACGCTTGAAGAATTTGGGTTTGAGGATTAAATTGGAATTTTGTTTGGGAATGCATTTGTATATGCTGTCAGGGCAGCAGATGAAAATGATATGCCCGACAAAAAGGTACACGTTTATTTTTATATATGGGTTTGGTGATTTATGAGCCTATTTGGCAAGCCTCTTGGCTGTTTCATTTTCTTTTGGATTGGAGAAGGCCCAGAGAGGCGAGTTGTGGTTGTACCGATTGAGCCGTACAGAGGAGGTGCTGGCGAAATTTTTTCGGAAATTTAAAGTGTTAGAAAAATTTCGATATTTTTGAAAATATTTATTTACAGTATTGAATTGGTTTCTAATTTAAAATAAAATTCGATTTGAAATTAATGAGTTTATAACGTCCTTTCTTACCTTAGCAATTTCGAGGACGAAATTATTTTAAGGGGGTAAGAATGTAACGACCCGTGTTTTTCGACCCTTTGAATATGAATATTTAAATTAGTTGTAAATATTATGTTGGGAATATTAATGAAATTTAATATTGAATTCAAACGAAGTTGAACGTTATAATTTATATATAATATAAATCGAGCTTTAAAATGGCGTGCAGTTCGTAATTTGAGTTTTGAACTTCAACCGAGAATACAGAGTTCGATATAAGTCGGATTTCTATGAAACAAGAAACGTTGGAACCGTATTGATGATAATTTTCATATGAAAGAGAAAAATCCAGATTTCGTGTTATAGTTTGATAGTTATGGCCAAATCAAATTTTGAAATAGTCGCTATGGAAAATCGTTATTAAATTATAGGCCTTTAAAATGGCCGTTTTGCAAACGGACTCAGATTTCGACGAAATCAGTTTCATTGGAACCGTGTCGTTAAATTATTGTACGGTGTTAGATGGTGTGGCAAACCAATGTCGTATGTGGTCACGGTAGCCATAAACGCTCGTTCATTTTATATAACGCGTGATTTATATAATAAAGGGATATTGGAGTGTAACTTGAGCAGACGATCGAATTAGGCCACGAAACCAGTTCCGTTGAGTTCGTATCGTCGATTAGAGTCAGGATAGGTATATAGTTTGTTATTTTTAGAGATCGAGAAATTTGGCGTTAAAAAGGGTAGGGCGGTTCGAGGTAAAAATAGCCTACCGGGGCAACAGTCTCAGAATGCGACGAAATTAGTGTCGTTGGGTTCGTATCGAAAAGTTATTGTCAGACTTCGCAGTTTCGAGTTGATTTGATTTATCTGGTGACCGTGGAAAAATTAAACGTGTGTTCATTTCTGGTTTCATAAAGGAAATTTTTTCATACGACCTCGGATTTCGACGAAACTTGTCCCATTGGGTTTAGAATACCTTTTTACACCAGGATTAGCCTTTTAATCAGTAAACAGAAATCATGTGAAGTAGGATTTGTGTGTTACTTTACGCTCAAATTCATTATAATACTTATATAATATTTCCTACCCATGCAAGCTAAGTGATACATCAAAATCATAGTTGTTCTGACGTACAAACTCCTGTCCCAAATTTGTGAAGCCTTGCCGACCAAGGGTCGTGGATTCCCAGACTTATAGCTAGCTGTATTTGCAGCTACCTATCCTAAAAGTGTACCAAATTTCGTGCTTCCCAAACCATCCCAACCGTGTTCCCCAAGTTCCACCCTCCTTTAAATACTCATAGTTGTTTTCGATTCTCAAACAAAAACAAAACCTGAAGCTTATATAAAAGAAAAGTTGCGGAAAAGAAAAAAAAAAGGGCGAAAGGGTGCAGAACGGAAGGGAACACACGTGAAGTTGGACGTCAAAGGGCAGGTGGTGGTTTACTGCTGCATGGGGGAGTTTTAATGCGTGGAAGCTATGAAAGTTCGGGATGGACGTGGAGGGTTCAGCAGTTGCATGGTTTGAACTGGGAGGGAGTTACTCAAACTGAAGTGAAAAAAAGGAGGGAAACTACATGCGAGCAAGCCATGGGGCACGGTGAAAAGGTTAAGGTGGTTGATGGCGAATCAATACCACTGAAGAGGGCATTTGCGTGTGGGGATGGTGGTGTTATGGGAGGGAAGGCTGTAAGGCAATGACGAGAACAGACAAAGAAATGGATCGGCCAGTTCTTTTGTAAGGATCAAAGAATTCAAACGTTATTAAATCATTCGTATGTAACACCGATTTGGGACATTAGCTAATGAACTGGAAAATTGTTGTTCCAGGTAAGAAGATAAAAGTCAGAACGAAAGAGAACAGGAGGATTTGGCCGACCTTTATGATGTAATTAATAGAATCACTTAGTCAATTAGTGTTAATTATTAAAATAATAATGATTTGATTAAAACATAAGTTTTAAACATGAATCTCTGTGCTACAGGAGCCAGGATGAAGTCGGCTCGGCCTCAATTGTAGCACCGAAGGAATCATCCCAAACTGATCTTTTAGCTAGTGTAATTACTTTAACTAAATTAAATAATTAAGAATTAAATTATAAATCAGACAACGTATATATTAAAACATTGATACCTTTTGATTGTATTATCAGAATTGAACGAAACAAAGGGCGTCGGGAACACAACGCAGAACTCTACATGTTTGAGACCAATCTGGACAGGAGTAGAGAATATTGGAAATTATAGTTAAATTAAACAACTGTTTAATTTAACTGTAACCAAACCGTTCAACGAACGAAATCAAGGTGAGTTAAACTCACTCAGTTACCTTTTTTATATTTTATATAAATTGGGTATTTTTATTTTGTGTGCTCTGCTTGCAAATGGTTGACTATTTTGCTAGTTATACATTGATCTGTTGATTTAACCGATGAAATTAAACTGTGTTTAATTTCAGTGAAATACCAAACCGTTATTTTTAACGATTGGTTCCAATAAAGGTGACTCACCTTGGTTGGTCACGTTTATTTATAAACATGTTTAAATGGTTGAATCATTTGAATTGCTTGTGGTTGATGTTGAATGGTTGCTATTTAGTGTTATCAGTTAAACAAACTGAATGGTCTGATTTGAGATAACCATTTGAATACAGGGAAGAACAGGTTGGAGGGATCCAACCGGATTCCTCAAATGTATTATTTATTTTCATATGATCATATATGAACTGTCCTGTTTGGGGTGATTGATTTGATTGTTGATTGTTGAATGTTCAACATCTGTTTGGTTCAAACCAATGGGCGATATTGGTTAAGTGTTTGGCAGAGTATGGCCTTTAAAACTAATCGAGTTATAGATATTGATTCACCGACAGGTGAATCGATAGAGCTGAGGTTATAAAATTTATTTTATAACCAGAGTTAGATTTGAATTATATTATTTGAATAAAAGTTATTTAAGAGAAATAAATAAATATTTTATTTGACTTTGATTTGTTACGAAGTTATTTTGCAAAGCAAATGCTGATGTTAATCAGATTTACCAGTTGAAGAATAAGAAATGAATTAAATGGTCAAACCTTGGAAGAATGTTTTGTAGAGAAAACTAATAATTAGAATTTATTTAAATTAATTATATTTTAATTAATTTAAAGCGAGGATTGTTGAAATCGGTTAATGAGGTAATCAAGTTTTGAGTTAATTAAATCGACCGTTTGGAATTAGAATTTGTGTATCAAGTTAATGTGTTTTGACTAAAATAGTTAAATGAATATTGTTTGAATTTAAATAAGGATTTAAAAAGGGTTTAATATTTTAATTTAGTTAATAAAGGGATTAACTACTAAAGTAGTAAATGTTTGAAATAAGTTATTATTTTAATTAATGATGAATTTAGGAATATATTTTTAAATGGGAATTCATTTAAAAAGTTACCGAATGTGAGATGCAAGCCAATTGAATGGTGAAAGGAAATAAACGTACTCAATTATATGAATTAAGTGAAAGGAGATTACGATAAAAAGGGTTTATTATAAACCAGAGGTTTTAAGTGAGATTCAAAGTGTTAAGACGTTAATTTTACATTAACGTTATTTGAAAACGAGATCAAGTAAAAAGGAGAATTTTACATGAGATTTCAAAGTGGGAAATTGAATATATTTATTCGAGATAGAATTAGCCAAACATAATTATTGGGCTAAGTCGCCATTTCGTACGACTGCTAGCGTAATTCGCAGGGCTGCAGATAGCCTACGGCGGTCGGATGTTTCCTGAGGGAATCAGGCGTAACCATTGTGATCGCTGTGATCTAGAGTCAAGCGAATGGAGTTAAGACGAATGTTAATTAATCAATTAGAGTTATTCAAATGTCGTATTGTTGAATATTAAAAGAATTGGAAATTTCAATTTAACAAAAAGTAAATCAGTTTGTTAAAGGCCAAGTAATGTTGAATACTGAACCAGTGAACTCATTGGAGTATCATGATTGAAACACTGTATATTTTGAAAGTTAAAACACCGACTATCAAATCTGTCCAATACGATTGTTGGTATGGAAAGACCGGGATCGAATTTATATTCGAAAACCATTCCAACCAACAAATACGTGAAGAGATCAGAAGATGATCGAGATGGAGCATTGAAGACCGTGGGTTTTCATAAACGGAAGAACCACTAATATTCTCTGCCTGGCAAGCAGAGATAAACTGTGATTCTGTCGTGGTTGAAATCTATGGATTGCAAGGACTTCTCGCTACTGATCCATGGGGTGATTCTTATATTGGATGCAGTAGGAGAGTGCCTTCGGTTCATCCTGTTCCTGGATGACGTATATGGACGAATGTCTGACAGAGTATTTCCGAAGGATCACGTACGTTGATTTCTTCAAACGTACGATAGTTGTTGGCGGAGAATTGCCGCTCTCTTAGCTTCCAGCTAGAGTATTTTTGTGGATGTCAATTAGTGATATCTGACGGATCTGACGATGTGGCATTCAAAGTGAATGGTGACCAGATGATCAGAAGTTAATTCTGGCCTCAAGCCTCATCAACCGGGAAATGACAAAAATCGGGCAGGCAGCATGGCCATGTGGGTCGCTCCCATTAGGGTGTATAATCACCTATCTAGAGGAAGTCCTATTTGTTTTCTTAAATCTATGTTTCGATGCTGTCCCTTGTCGGGAGACGGTTGCTGAACCCAACCGTCGGTGATATACATTCGATACACTCAAGCGAAATGAGTGGTCGGTCATGTGAGGGCCGGGTTGCAAGAAGTTCTTGTTGAACCCAGTGTATTTGTCTCTAGAGATACACGATCGGAAGGTGGTCCCATACCTTGTCAAGTTGGAATCCAATTTCCAATAAGCGCCTGCGGGTTTTGATTGTATACTATATATGTAGAGCGTGAGATGCAAGCGTTCCACTAGATTCTATTTACTTGTATTTAGACATTATTATAATATCAGACAAGATATTGGTTTCAAAAATGTTTTGGGTTATCGTAAGGTAAAAACCATCCGTGTTTATGTGTGGATTTGGTCTTACGATTATCCTTTTCTTTTGAAAGGGTTTTGAACTTTAAAAATCATGATTGGATGATTCACCCTTATTACTGTGCGAGTTTATCTCACTCTGGTTCACCAGACTGACCCGGTGTTTTGTAAATGCTCGGGTTAGACCGGGTTGTACAGGTTCAGGTTATCGACTGCTGTGAAGAGACGAGCTGGAAGAGTCCAGACGTATGATATTACTATTCCGCTGTGTGTTATATGAGGACAGATTAGTATCACTGTCCAGATGTGTACTCTGATATTGTAAGTATTTCAAAAGCTTTCAATAAAGATTTATTTATGTATTATATTTTGTTCCGCTGCGATGTGAGACTCTGTGTTGTGTAGTGTTTCTTCTTCTTCTTCTATTCTAATATTTCTATCTTATCTATTCTCACCCTCTAAATTCTTTCTATTAATGATCTGGAATGTTCGATGTCTGAATGGTCAACATGATAGTTTGATGTTGATTTTCGGAGTCGAAAATCCCAGTTCGTTACAAGTTGGGTTTTGAGACAATGCTTGTAATGTTTTGACTGAACCATGCTATTTAATAAATAATTTCAGTTTTCCACTGTTTATATGTCTGTCTTGTAAATTATCTGTGTCTTTTACCTAAAATGCTTCACCAAAGTTAATGCATTCCCTTTGTGAGTGACCTTAACGCAGGTAGGGTGTTTACACTTGGTATCAGAGCAATGGTTTACCAGATCAGATAAAAGTTTTTGAAAACTATTTTTCAAAAAGAAGTTTAAAGAAGCATTTTTAAGAAAAATGTTGTTTATTTTAAAAAGGCATAATCCCCAAAGCCATATGCACTATCTTTCTATCCTTTGTTTTGAACCTTTTCTTTTCATTTTAGCATGTCTGGGGATCTTAATCTTCCTGAGGGCGTACCTGGTTAGTTCAGAAGGTACCTGGAGGCTAGGGCTAATGACGCAGGCCCAGCAGACATTCCTCCTCCCCCAGTTGCAGTTGTTCCTCCTCCTCCTCGTGTGAATGCTTTCTCGAAGATATGTAGAGACTTTCGTGCCATGGTTGGAAAGAACTTTAATGGGACTAAGTCATTTGTGGAAGCAAGAAACTGGCTCAAGGAAACAGAAGATTTGTTCGTTATCTTCGAAGTGGATGATAGGCAGAAGATACAATTGGCTGTGTGGTTACTTAAGGACAAAGCCTCTTATTGGTGGGAAGTTACTAATGCTGAGAGACCAGTTGAAACTTAGGAAGATTTCAGAATGAGGTTTGAAATGAAGTTCCTCTCACAAACTAAACGAAGCCTACAGGTGGAAAAGTTCTTAGCTCTCAAACAGGGAAGCCTATCGGTCAAGGAATACGTCAACCAATTCAACCAGCTGGCTAGATTCAGATTGGAATTAGTGAACACTCCACATAAAAAGGCCCTCTGTTTCGTTAAAGGGTAGAACGAGCCACTGCACAGCCTAGCTATGTCCCATATACCTATGGGTGCGACTTATGAGAGACTAGTGGTCATGGCACTGTTACAGGAGGAAGACAAGAATGGAAAGAAAGAGACAAAGGTAGAAGTACCTCAAGACAAGAAAGTGGAGGGATCACAGAACAAGAAGACGGATTCCAAGAAGGGCGGGAAGAATAACAAACCCCGTGACAACAGGAAGTGTAATTTTTGTGGCATACCCGGACATCTGATTAAGGACTGCAGAAAGAAGAAGAGGAAGATGGGTGGTTGTTTTCAGTGTGGCGAGACATGACACATTGCTAAGGACTGCCCAAGAAAGCAAGGGCAAGGGCAGAGGACTGGATCTACTTCTAGAGGGCAGGTTCACGCTCTCATACCACCTCCGCAAGAATGAGGTAGAAATATTTCTGTTGAGAGTTTAGTTTATCTTTTTGATCATCCTGTTTGTACTCTCTTTGATTCTGGCGCATCGCACTCTTTTATATCTACTTCTTTAGTTGAATCTCTGCACCTAGACACCAGTATAGTAGAGGATCCCTTGGTTATCTCAAATCCAATTGGGGGTTCGGCTTATTTATCAATGATTTGTTTGGATTTGGAAATTTCTATACTAAGCGTTGGGTTTAGATGTAATACCTACATTTTGGGCTTCATGGGCTATGGGTTGATTCTAGGCATGGACTGGCTATCCAGTGATGGTGCCATCCTCGATCGTGAAAAGAGAGTAGTTAGACTTATGACTTGCCTCGGTAACACTCTCGAAATCTCTTGTAATCCCATGAACTCTGTTATGCTTAGCTACCTAGAAACTCTTGATGCGTCTGTTGAAAACCTGAAATCTATTAAAGTGGTCTGTGAATACTCGGATGTCTTTGAAGAGGCGAAGGGTTTACCTCCGAAGCGGGAGACAGACTTCTGCATATACCTTGTTGATAATGCAAAACCCGTTGCTATACCCGTTAGACATATGGCTCCAAGGGAAAGGGAGGAGCTCAGCAAGCAAGTTAAAGAGTTGCTTGAAAAGGGGTTTATACGGCGGAGTATTTCTGAATGGGGTTCTCCAGTGGTGTTTGCAACCAAAGCAGATGGTTCACTTCGCCTATACGTTGACTATAGGGAGCTAAACAAGCTGACCAAGAAGAATAGGCACCCACTTCTAAGAATAGACGACTTGTTCGATCAGCTTGTAGGTGCATCAGTTTTCTACCAACTAGATCTGGCTATCGGGTTTCATCAGTTAAGAGTGGTTGAGGACAGCATTGATAAGACCACATTCAGGACCCCGGATGGTTTCTTTGAATGGAATATCATGCCTTTCGGCTTGACAAACGCACCTGCTTATTTCGTCGACTTGATGAGTCGGGTGTTCAGGGAGTTCCTTAATAAATTTGTAGTGCTCTTCGTGGATGACATTTTGATCTTCTCAAAAAATGAGGAAGAGCATGCTTTGCATTTAAGGGAAGTCATGGATACTTTTCGTGCACACCAGCTGAAAGCAAAATTCTCCAAATGCCATTTTTGGAGAGAAGAAGTAAGGTATCTTGGACATGTGGTGTCCAAAGAGGGGATAGCTGTGGATCCCGCAAAAGTAGTTGCAGTGCAAGATTAGAAGGTCCCCCGGAATGTAATTGAAGTGTGAAGTTTTCTCGGGCTAGCAGGCTTTTACAGAAAGTTCATTAAAGACTTTACGAAGATCTCAACACCACTTACAAGATTGACGAAGAAGAACCTAACTTTTGCTTGGGATTTGGATTGCGATGTTGCTTTCCAACGACTGAAAAGAGCTCTAACAACAGCCCTTGTTCTGACATTGCCGGATGGGAGTAAAATGTTTATTGTATACATAGACGCATGCAGTACCGAATTGGGCGTTGTCTTGATGCAAGAGGGCAGAGTTGTTTGTTATGGAGGAAGACTGTTGAAGGTACATGAGAAAAACTACCCAACTCATGATTTAGAGTCAGCTGCCATTGTTTTCGCTCTTAAGTCATGGCGTCATTACCTACTAGGAGAAAGGTTTGAATTGTTTACTGACCATAAATCGTTAAAGTACCTTTTCTCATAGAAAGATCTTAACTTAAGACAACAAAGGAGAATGGAGTTTCTTGCCTAATACGATTTTGAGATTTCTTATACCCCTGGCAAAGGCAATGTGGTAGCAGATGCCTTGAGTAGGAAAAAGCTGACCCTAAGTCCTCTCTTTGTAGAAAGGCAAAGCTTGGAGTACATAGCAAACTTTGACTTTAGACCTTCCTTTGAATTTGTACCTGGCTTGTTATCAACACTAGGGGTGCGACCTACGCTTTTGGACTTAATAGGAACCGCGCAACGTGAAGACCCTCGGCTAGTTGATGAGATGGATAAGCTAATGAGAGGTGAGACTTCTAGTCACCTCAATAGACACTCCATCGATGACAAGGGTTGGTTGAGACGGGATGGAAGACTATGCGTCCCACAAGCAAGAGATTTGGTGAAAACCATTCTCGAAGAAGCACACCATTCTAAATTGACCATACATCCAGGTGGGGACAAGATGTATAAAGACATAAAAAGGTTTTTTTTTGGAATGGCATAAAGAAGGATGTAGCAGAGTTTTTCTCTAAATGCTTGATATGCCAGTAAGTCAAAGTGGAGCAGAAGAAGCTTGGTGGTCTGCTTCATCCTTTAGAAGTCCCACAGTGGAAATGGGATAGCATTTCGATGAACTTTATTGATGGGTTGCCCAGGTCAAGAAGGGGCAATACCAGTATTTGGGTAATAGTGGACAAGCTCACTAAAAGCGCTTACTTTATACCAGTTAAGAGTAGGAGGACAGCCTCATCGTTAGCATCCACTTATCTTAAAGAGGTGGTTCGACTGCATGGAATACCCGCTAGCATAGTAAGTGATCAAGATCCTATTTTTACGAGCGAGTTTTGGAAGAGTTTGCAAGAGGCCGTAGCCACACAGCTATGCTTAAGCACGGCCTATCACCCTCAAACTGATGGTCAGACGGAAAGGGTGAACAGAGTATTAGAAGATCTTTTGAGGTTGTGCATTCTTGATTTTGGAGGGACATGGGAGGATCATCTTCCTTTGGTGGATTTCGCCTACAACAATAGCTAACCAAGCCACCATAGGCATGGCACCCTTCGAGGCTTTATATGGAAGACGATGTCGATCACCAACTTATTGGTGGGAGTCTACAGACGAGCTCGTACTTGGGCCGGATATGATTAGAGAAACTTCACAGAAGGTGGACTTGACATGAAGACGAATGAAGACTGCACAAGATAGACAGAAGTCCTACGCTGATAAAAGAAGGACCGACCTTGAGTTTGTGGTTGGAGACAGGGTTTTCCTTAAAGTATCTCCTCTGGGGAATGTCGTTCTCTTTGGGTCTACAGGAAAACTGGCACCAAGATTTTTAGGGCCATTTCCTATCATTGAGAGGATTAGGAAGATGGCTTATAGAGTAGAGCTGCCCAAAAGATTGGCTGGAGTTCATAATGTTTTCCATGTCTCTCATCTATGAAAGTGCTTACATGAGTCTGCGAAAGTTGTGGAGACAAACATACTAGAAGAAGTAGAAGTGGAACGAGAAGCGACGGTGAGGAGAGTTCCAACTTGTATCTTAGGGACATAAGTCAAAAAGCTACGCAACCGTGAAGTCAAGCTTGTTGTTCAATGGAGTGACGCTGAGGAAGACACGACTTTGGAGACTGAGGACAAGATACGCGCAGCCTACCCTTTTCTTTTTGAGGGTACATCCTTGATCTCTTTTTCCATAAGTTTATGCATACTTGTATTTATCTCTTAAGTATATCTCCTCAGACCTATCCTTGATCTTTAGGTAGAAATCAATGAATGAAAACATGTATTTGAATCATGTTATGATTGATGGTTGCAAGTGGTTTCCCGTGGATGCATATACACACACATTAGGTGCTAGATCGGCTCAGTCACTTTCATATTGCATATGCATATATGTATTTGTATATAGATTGAAACTTGATGTGTTGTCATATGGATGTTGCACTTGTATGAATGATTGTGCACTCATGTAGAAGTTATAAAGTACGTTTAGGAATAATTGCATACATAATGGATTCATGTCACTATCATGATTTGCATTAAGGAGGTCAACTGAATCAGTAGACTGCCTGATTTTGCATTAGATAAGGACATATACACACACTATGCATATAGTCATGAAAGCATTAGAAATCTGTATAAGGACAATGGATGCCTATGTTTGATGATTGAGTAGATGGATGATTGGATGGTAGGAAATACATTCTTTTTGACTTGAAGATTTCGGGGACGAAATCCTTTGAGGAGGGGAGAGTGTAACACCCCGTATTTTCTGTAAACATTAAAGTAACGAATTTAAAGAATACTTAATTTTAAAAGTGGAAATTAGGGGAAACGGGTTTCTCCATTGCGTTCATCTCAGAATTCTACTTGAGATAGAGTCCGTGTTTGCGTGAATCGGACTCTGTATGAAGAAGTTATGGAGTTCAGAAGATTTCAAGTTTAAACGGAAATTAAATATAAATAATAATTAAATCAAAAAGCAGTTCAAAATTCAAAATTCCGAGAATCAGCTGGGCGGGAAAATTCCGCCCATAGGGGTCAACTCCCCCATGGGGGGTCGCCCCCTCGGCCAGATATGGATTGTTTTGTCCAGTGACGTTTTTCTAAGTCATTAGGGCATATATGGCGACTTCCGGTTGGCTCTGTTTGGTCTGGATGGCTCTGATTACTCCTAGGTTGATCTAACGGCCCTCATTAATCTAAACTTCTATATAAACAATCTCGACCCTCAACCCTAAAACCACATAACCTTGCTCTCTGAAGCTGTCATGCTATCCATGGCCAAACTAGCGTAGCCTCCATTTTTCTCTAAACTAGAAATCAAGTTAGAAAGCCCCTAATCAAGTCCAAACTAGAGAATCAATAGTCTACATCAAAGGATAACTTTTCAGTTTCAGAAAACAAGATTTGTTCTTTTGTTTGTAAGTTCAGTTATTCTTTAGATTTGAAAAAAATAAAAGTCATGACTTGTAATGAAGCGAAACTAGAACTGTGCCTAGTTGTAAGATAATCGTATTCTGATTCATTCTGAAATTACCTATGCCTACGTGACTATTGTGATTGATACAACTTATCATGTTGTATATTAATTTGGTGATGAATCTATCATGTTGGATATTAATTTGGTGATGAACCTATCATGTTGTATATTAATTTGGTGATGAAACTATCATGTTGCATCTTAATTTGGTAATGAACCTATCATGTTGTATATTAATTTGGTGATGAACCTATCATATTGTATATAAATTTGATGATTCTTTTGTGGTATGTTATATGCAAGACCATAAGCTAAGTCATGTCCATATATGCTTATATGTCTAGATCTACATGCTTAGATGTTTAGATCTATGTTAATTTGGTCCAACTCAAATACAAGTTCACATTTACATGCTTAATTAAATTTGTGTAGTACTATGCCAAATTTATATCATACATGCTTAGTTGATCTATACTGTTTTATGCCGTGGGAATATTACATATCCCTTTGCTTTTCCCTTTTTGTTTATGAGTTAGGCTAGTTTGTGAGTCTAACGCTCTATGTAATTTATGCGAACGAATAATGGGGGATACGTTGGAAAAAATATTAAATTACATGCTATTGGCATAGGTTGGCTCATAATCATGTAATTGATTAATGGCATGAAATGGTATAATTTGTATACCTAAGAATTATGGACATAATTTAGATGGTAAATGGGACATGACTTGAGTTGACAACATTAGTGGATAATTTACATATAAACATAAATGGTAAATATTTAAATTAATTAAAAGATGAATATGCCTAACCCGAGGTTAGATTGAGTTACGGTGTAAGACTGCCCGGAACCGCCCGGCATATCCAACAACCGTAACAATACATATCTAATGTGAGAGGTTAGCGCATTAAGCCTAAAAACCCGTGGTTAGATTGAGTTACGGTGTAAGACTGCCCAGAACCGCCCGGAATATCCAGCGACCGCAATAATATAGATCTAACGGGAGAGTTTGGTGCTTTAATGAATGAATTAAAGCTAAGAAACAGGCAGGCTAAGAATAGTAGGGTTAAGTAAATTAAGGCAACACTTAACCAATACAACATGCTAACTAAACTGATGGGGGGGGTTAGATTAATTTGAGAACACTTAACCATTTTAACATGTTGATTAGGAAACCCTAGTAACGGGGACCCATTTTAGTAATAATCCACATAGATGTATCATGGTACCCTGAACTAGGAAGGGTGGGATACAATTACTGGGCTGATTATAAGCGGTCAAAATAACGGCGGGTGGTACATCAGTGTAGGTTTCGATGGAGTATGGGCGTGCATGTACTCCGGCGTGGACAAATCAATCACTGGGCATCAGTAGTATACATTGTGCATCTTGAATTTGTGTCGGGTTGCTACCATAGGAATTGATACACCCCATGGTGGGACCAGCACAGGTATCTACAATCAAGCGGGGCCGAATGACACAAGTCATAAATGCATGCGAGTAGAAGCCGATCGATAAAAGGGATCATTTTATCATGAAAACATGGTGCTAGTTGAAACACTTATTAGTAAGTGCAAAGAAACAGAAATGAGTGCAATAGTATATTTAGTTTATCTTGCCTTATTTATTGTTATCTTATTACTAGGGTATTGTCCTAGGTTCAGTTTATTCAAGTCATGATCCTTTTTCCTGTTTACATGTTAAATAATCACTGGACTTACCAGACTTGTGTCTGACCCGTTTTCTTTCGCCTTCTTTTCTTCCGTCCCCCCCCCCCCCCAGGTGCACAGGGAGGGAATACTTCAGCTTAGTGCGGACCTTTTCAAGCTTGAAGAGTGTATATGTATTGCTTGGATTCTCTTTTCTTGGGCTATGGTTGTGGTTACATTTTTATTGGGGATTTATGTTGCTTTACTTCTGTTTTATGCTTCTTTATGTACTTGGAGATTTAAATCAAGACATATGTTTTGTTGTCATAATTTAGAAGTTGGGTTTTGAGACAATGCTTGTAATATTTTGACTGAACCACGCTATTTAATAAATAATTTCAGTTTTCTGCTGTTTATATGTCTGTCTTGTAAATTATTTGTGTCTTTTACCTAAAATGCTTCACCAAAGTTAATGCATTCCCTTTGTGAATGACCTTAACGGAGGTGGGGTGTTTACAATCTATTTATTTAAATAATTGTGAATTGTTGGCAACCATCAGATCTGATTATGAATATGGTTAAAATTGGTAAATGATACATTGTGATTATGTATAATATGAATTGTAGGATTCTTAAATATTTTGCCCACATATTCCTACAGTTATGCCATGAAATATGCTGTACATGTCACATAGCACCGTGGATCTAGAAATAAGTCCCATTAAACATAAATTTGTTGTATTTATGTTCCAGATCTTTAGCTCAGTGCTGAAATATGAAATATGTAAAAAAAAAAGTATGAAATTTTAGTATTATGTGATTGTAGGAATAAAAGAAATATTCCTTTTTATATTCAATATTGTTGGGTTTTGGCTTAAGCATTGTAAAATATGCCTTTTTCCTACTTAAATTTAAAGAGGCATTATTTTGGAATCTCAAGAAGTATGACAAAATGGATTAAAAAGGGAAAAGTGGTGCAAAGGTACATATAAATAGAAATACATATATTTTTATGTAATTTGCATCGAATATTCCAATATATACATGTTACATATATTTCTTGCGATTTGGAAATATGTCAATTCCCCAAAATAGGCATTATTTACAGTAATTATGGCTAACGGTCTTTTATGAGACTAGAAACCTTTTGGCAAGTTTGAATATAAAAAGGAAATGTTAAGTTAATTGATTAGACCAAATCATTAATTTAAAAGAAGAATAAAATAAAATATCAATCACCACGTCGACCGCACGAAAACAAAAAAATAAATATATACATATTATCCGTCCAAATCAGTGTAAAACGGTGAAATATAAATTGTATGGAATTTTTGAATGTTTGGATAAAGTTAAATTATGGAATTATGTGTAAATATAATCCATTTTGAATTAATATATTTGTGGTGACCATTTGTAGCAATCAATGTAATTAACTGCTATAAATGAGACCGCAAATAAAGAAATAACCATTATAACCGATATTGATTTGGGGAAAATAGATGTGATGGGAAAAATGGTTACAATTCCTAAAATCAATTAGGATAAATGTGGTGGACCCCAATTAGAAAAATTAAATTATAACTGCATTTAGACACGAGGTTAAACTCAACTTGTGGTGTAAGCCTATCTGGAACCAACACTACAAGAAAAACCGCATATAGCAGCGGTAATATCCGCTTCTATTCCGTCTATATACAGGCCTTAGCGACGGATTTTCTGCATAATGGTGTGGTCGGTAAAAACCATGATAGTATCTATGTCATATTTTTGCGATGGAATTTAGCATGACTTTTCCGACAATTTTCCATCATTTTACAAATTATATAATAAAAATATAATTTTATTTATTACTTTTATTTTATTTTATTTACCGACTATTTACCAATGGATAAGTAATTTATAACAGATTATTATTAATAAAAGGTGTTAGTAAACCCTTACTATTTGCCAGGGATTAGCGGCGGATTTTAATTTATGTAAATATTTAATCTAGCATCATCTGTTAGTAATCTGTCACTGTTCCCCTTCTGGTCTGCAAATATATATATATATATATATATATATATATATATAGACACACACACACACAATCATACATATATATACACACACACACACACAAACATACATATACACACATAAATATATACATGTATATTTATCGAACTAATATCAATCAACATGAAATAAATAACATATCTAAAAATACAAAGATAAATTTGCAATTATGATATATTTCTTCACTCGGTACATTCAATTATAATTACATTCATTTTCTGGAAATGCAAAGAAAATTAAAATGATAGTTTGAAGATTGAATTTGAGCTTGAGACAGCAAGCTTCAGCCTTCAAATCAACTTTATGCCTCCATCCATTTTCCAGTGTAAATTAAATTGCAAACTACACATATTCAACATTGGTATATAGTGACATAGGCATGTCTTATTCTAAATTTTCAACAAGTTTCTACTTTATTGCTTGCTTATGGACTCTCACGTCCAACAGTTGATAACTATGGGTATTGCTTCAGTCATCAACACCCCAATAACACCATAGCATCAATTTTAGTTTTAAATTTTATTTTAACAATAGAGATTAGGCTTTAATAAAATGTAAACGATGGATTAAGGACAATATAGGACATTCACCAAGATAAATGCAAGGAATTTGATGTTGATTTTACACACCTTTACATTCATATCTTACCATGGCACGTTGATTAAGAGAAGAATAACAACTAACCAGTAGCCAAAGGGAAAACCGGAGCTGCTGTCAATTCCTGAATGTTTTGAACAAAAAATGGTCTCTAAACACATGCTAGTTGCAAATGCCGAATCCCTAAAGCACGTCTCAGTTCCATATTTGATCAGCGGATATCCTATTACATAAAAACAATATTACAACATGATTTACTAATAAAGAGAGATTCATTGGGATCTGTCAACTGACTTGATCAAAAAAATTTACAAAAACTGATAGTAAAATCATAATTTATCTCATGATTTGTATTCTTGCATTAGTTTAATGTATTTTGGTTGATAATACCATCGTTTGTATTAAATGCTTAAACCTTATTTAATTTTTAGTGATACATTGATTTTTATTTTTAAGAAATAATTTAAGCTGATCAAGACCGCCCTTATAGTACATCAAATATATTTTCTAATCAAATGAAAAGTGATGTTACAAAAATTTATAGTACCTATAGTGAAGTTCTGAGTAGCACTTAGTCAAACATGCTCAGGTTAAAGAGAAGCTCATGAAAGCTTCTTGTGTGGAGCTTACAATTGGCTTGTTGTTGTTGTTAAAAAAGAGATGTAGCCATAATATTGCTACAATGAAATGCCTACTAGTGTTTGTACAAATAAAAATAAAATCCCAATGACAGTTCTTTTCCATTATATATGTAAAAGGGTTATTTTGGTATTCATAATTGGATATCAATTAAAAAAATCTGGATAGATGCAATACAACGCTTACGAAACCCTCACAGTAGAATATAATACATAACTTGTTGAGAGACAATTATTGACTTTTAATTATAAATTCAGGAGCATGACTTACATGATTGTATATTATCTAGAAGAATGAGAGTATCGATTCAGTCATCGTAAAAACTCTTTAAACCTTTGAAAAGGATAACCATACAATTAACCTTCTAGGTATGCAGAAAAATCCATGTACATTCAATCTATATATTCTGCATAGCCTGGCAACGTACCATTGAAATAATCAATTATGATATGTACTGTCTATGATTAAACAGTCACAAGCAAAGTACTAGCATACTTCTAATCAGTGGAAAAGCTAGAGTGTAATGTTGAGTCAGACCAAATTTTAAAGTAAAACAAAAATGAAAATATATCCGGTATAGGAAATATACTCATAGACCTACTAGTAAATTATGTGTACCCTTTTTTAATAAGGTCGAATAATAAGTGCATCCACTACTTTTAAAGTGAATCTTCAATCAAGTTTTCTCACAGTAATTTGGTTTGCAAGTGACATATGATCAGAAGTTTGAAGAAATTTATCCACAAATATTAAATTAGAAAGAAAAAAAATCAACGTGACTTAAATTGCTGTCAGCAATAATTATGATTTATTCTTCCAATTTATATTTACGTGTAATGCAAAATATAAAGCAAATAAAAAACAAACATTGCCATAAAAAGGCACATATAAAATTCCAAGATGTTTAACTTGGTTGATCTAAGTTAACTTTGCAAACATACGAAATACAAACACACTCATGATCAAATCCAAACAAAACTCTATTTCATTCCAACATTAACATCATCTTCAAAAGTAAATGAGTAAGAGTCCAAAAAAATTATACATCCACTGAAAAGTAGTTTGAAACGAGTTAGATTCAAAACTTCTTCAGATGATTGAAAAAGGTTAAAAGATTATACTCAAAGTAGCCCAGTTCGCTAGTTCTCGACAAAAATGGTGCTTGGTGAAATTAATACTAATATTGAGCATATAATCAAAGCGCATAAAATATGCAACAACTCTTTGCTTTTTGACTGTCTCAAAGATCATTTTATATTCACATTTGCCATGTATAAAGCGTGAAAATAAGCAAACATGTTGCTATATGACATTATTGGTTCCAGTGTCAAATAATAAAAAAATCCCAAATAAGTTGTGAAATTTTTATTCGTTCGCACCTAGAAGTCAAACTAAATCATCAAAATTATTTGCTGTATCTATTTACTTCATCCCTAAAATGGAAAAATAATTCTTTTAAGAGGAAACACAAGACAAAAATCAAATTCGATATTTATGAACGTTACTGCTAGCCAAAATATATATCACGAATGGATGATATGATATGATATTATATATGTCAAAAAATGCCAACAAAAACATGTGGAAACAATTGCAATAAAATATGTATGGAATAAGACAACTCAGTTATCAATATATCTTAAGGAAATGGTATAAACCGAAGATAAACTCTCAACAATTATGAAAAAAAGACAGTAATTGGTCCTACCTAGTGAAAATTACCTTAATTTTGATCAAAGGAAGTCTAAAGAGAAACTTTTTCCTGGTCCTTCTTTTCATTTTAGCAATTAAATACTTCAGTAAAAATAATCTTTCGTCATTCATTTGAGAGAATGTAGAAATCAACAACTGCAAATAATACAAACGCATGGAAGAATGAATAAATCTTAGTCTGCTCCAGATCTAAAACCGTAATCTTTGTCGTATTTGATTAGAGACAATTAGGAATCAAGAGAAGATAAGGTTTGGTGAATGAGGAAGATTGAACGATAAAAAATCTAAGGAAAAAAGGGCGGCTTTCTTCGGATGACTTAGATCGTTAGTTGAGTTTGAGATCTGATGGCTAAGGCTCCTCCGACATTAGTAAGTATGCTTTCTTCGGACAGATCGGATCGCTTGTTGGATTACAGATCTAGCGGTTGAGGCTCCTTCAATATTAGCACGTGGATTGGTGAGGGGATGGTAGGAATGATCTGTGCCAGTAATGGGTAAATGATGATTTGTGGATTCAGGGATAAATATTTTGAGAAATACAACTAAAAGCTTGTTGATAATACAAGAAAAATTTGGAAGCAGTTTTGACCAATTTTATTTTCTAGGTTTGAAACTTTTTGATGCCAAATCAATCGGACCTAAATAATAACTTTTTTCAAGTTTTTACCTTTTCAAATTTTCAATATTTCCGAGATTTTCCTTAAGATTCAATGTTCAAAAGAAAATTTTTTTCCTTTTGAAATTTAAACAATTTTATAAATTTAATATTTTTAAATGCATGTATTTTTCTAATTTTCTGCTGCATCTCTTTTGCAATTCGAAACTTTTAGGGGTTCATGATTTTCAGTGAACTTGTTTTGCAGGTTGTTTACATTCTATGACTATTTTTAAAAATATATTTTTGAATATTTTTGAACCATATCTAATTACAACAAGTAAAATAAAATTGATTTTATGAATTTTCATAATAATACATGATTGTTTCATTATTTCATGATGCAATTTCTCATTATTAAACCAAGTTTCATGGCTTAAACAGTTTACCATAATATCAACTGTAATTATCAACTATAATTATAACTGTAATTATTAAATACAATTATTTAAAATTAATAATTGAATACTAGATATCATTTCATAAGAATTAAATTTTATTACTAATTATTAAATAATAATTATAATAAACTGATATTTTCATTATTTAGGGGAATAATTATAAAAGAACAATTTAAAATTTTGGGATTTAGTGTAAAATATACTAACATACTAACTGAAATTTGTTATGAAAGCAGAGGACTTAATTATGAATTTAGTAATTACATTGGTTATGAGCAAAGATTATTTTGCTAATTCTAAATAAGCAATGATTGTAAGTTATTTATTATAGAATGTAAATTATTATTTATTATTACTTATAAATCGTTAATTAGAACAAATTAATTATTAATTATTGAACATGTTAATAATTATTAAAAATATATAAAGTATATCTTAGAAAAATAATATAAGCATCTCTTACAAATCTGTTGGAATTCTGATGCAGAATAGCTTCAATAAATATTCGTCGGTATTCCACGTGGATTTACAGCGAAAAATAGCGGTAGAAATTTCTGTTGGTAATTTGACGCAATTTGCAACGTCTTAGTGAGGAATGATAGAAGACAATAGTAATAAATGAAAGAAAAGTTGAAAATTTTAAAAACTATCCCTTACAGATCACATGGAAATTCATCGCAAATTAACGTACGCTTCTAAATATATGACGCTAAACCAGTGTTTTCTTGTAGTACGGCCGGTAAATCCAACAGCCACAAGTAGTCAATTTAACGTGAGGGGTCTAATGCATAAATATAATTATATTAAGGCACGAGGTTAAGTTCACTTGTGGTAAAAGTCTGCTCGGAACCTGTAACAACCCGTAAAATGCGAGCCAGTTTGAAAATTTTATTTTGGCAATTTTAGCGAATTCTGATTATTTAACATGAATTATTTTAAATAATATCGACGAGAAATTTATTTTGAATATAATTCGAACGTATATATTATACGCGTCGTCGTTAGAATATAAATATTTATATATAATTATAAATAGAATTGAAAATGGCGCGGTAGTTCGATAATTCGATTTCAAACTTCAATTGAATGTACCGGGTGCAAAACAATCCGGATTTTAGTGAAACCAAAAATAATGGAATCTAATAGCGAATATCTTTCCAACGAATCCGAAAAATCAAAAGTTCGTAGCGGGAATCAAAAGATATGTCCAGTTGAAAATTCTGAATAGTCGCTATGGAATTCAGGCCCTTAAAAATGGACATTTTGCAAATGACCTCGGATTTCGACGAAACCACTTTTGTTGGTTCCGCAGTGTAAAGTTATTGCTAGATTTCAAATTTCATAATTTTTCGAATCAATATGTGAGCGTGGTAAAGGAAAACGTGTTTTGACCATTTCAGTTGATTTTAATCGACTGGAAATTGGCCATTTTTCAAACGGTCTCAGAATTCGACGAAACTAGTTTTGTTAGGACCGTATCGCCAATACGAAGCTAGAAAATATTTTTCGGGAATTTTTCTAGTTAGTATGTGACCCCGGTAATTTGAAATGTACGTTTAAAATTCAATATAAGGATTTAAATGTAAATTCAACGGAAACTGATTGTAACGATCAAACCGGCTTACGATACATATCCCATTGTGTTCGGAATGGGGGTAATACGCTATGGGCGACAGGCGGTGAGTTCGATTTCGTGTTCGAAAATATAAGCTACTTTTTGAAAATAAATAAACTAAATAAAATAAAATAAAAAAACCTTTTGCTTTATACCCTCAGGCCCCCCCTCCTTTTCATTTTTCCCGATCGAACTAAAGAAAAAAAAACCCACCCGTTGACCCCGATACCCAGACCCACCCCCAAATCGATTCTCTCCATCGTCGCCTCCTGTCGATCACCCACCTCCGCGCCAACCTCCGAACCCCCACCGCACGACCTCCTCCTTCCCTCGAAGCAGCGCCTTCACCGACGAACGCGATCTCGAAGTCGCCGACGAAGCAGCCCCGTCGAAGCCTGGAACCCTGCCGCGAACCTCCGAACGCCACCAGAGCCGCCAACTCTCCTCCTCCCATTCGAAATCTCGGTGAGTGTTTAAGTTATTTTGTTTTGTTTTTATTTTTGTTTTAACAGTGAATTGAAAACTGTATTTTTCTTTTAGATTTAAAAACAGGATTTTTAAAAGAAAAGGAAAACAGAATTTTTAAAAGATATGAAAACAGAATTTTTAAAAGATTTAAAAACAGATTTTTTAGAAAAAGATTTAAAAACAGGATTTTTAAAAGAAAAGGAAAACAGAATTTTTAAAAGATTTGAAAACAGAATTTTTGAAAGAAATAAAAACAGAATTTTTGAAAAGAAATAAAAACTGATTTGATAAAGTTTAAAAACTGTTTTGAAAAGAATTTTGAAGACTGATTTTTAAAGAAAATAAAAACGGAGTTTATTTTAAGGTTAGAAAAAAAAGGGTTTAAACTTTGAAATTAAAAAGGTTGAATCTTTTAAAAGAAAAAGATTTGAACTTGCAAAAATAAAGATCATATTTTTAAAAAAGAAAAAAAGTCGGAATTTTTGATTAGTAGAAGAAGTAAGATATGATTCTTATATTTTTAAAGCAATAAAAATATAATTTTTACATCATAAGAATATTAAAAATATAATCTTTGTTTTTAAAATATGATCTTTATATATTGAATAACATAGTAAAAAATCGATTTTTACTTATGTAGAGAATACGGGAAACGAAAGCGACAAGAAGACGAAATAGACGAAGATTTACATAAAGGAAGAGTCGTGTGAGTGGATAGCTATTGGTGAGGATTTCTCACTCTTCAATTTCTTTTTATAATTTTATATATATGTGTTGAAAGTGGAAGTGAATTGCTATATACAAATATCTATATATATATATATATATACGCCCCTCGTCCACAAACCATGGACGATATTTATTGTTTGAAATTGTTGTGAAAATTGATAGATAGCGAAGTGAAATAACATATATATGAAAAGTGAAATTTATATATATATAGCGAAGTGAAAATATTATATATATTAGAAGTGTATGAAATATATATATATTGAAAGTGAAATTAATATATATATTGAAAGTGAAAATAATATATATATTGAAAGTGAAAATATTGAATATATCGAAAGTGAAAATATTGAATATATCGAAAGTGAAAATATTGAATATATCGAAAGTGAAAATATCGAATAAATTGAAAGTGAAAATATTCGAATTGAAAACGATATATATATATATATGAAATGAAAACGATGTATATGAAATATTCGAATTGAAAACGATGTATATGAAATATTCGAATAGAAAATGAATTCGAATTGAATTGAATTGAAAACGAATTCGAATTGAATTGAATAGAAAACGAATTCGAATTGAATTGAATAGAAAACGAATTCGAATTGAATTGAATAGAAAACGAATTCGAATTGAATTGAATAGAAAACGAATTCGAATTGAATTGAATAGAAAACGAATTCGAATTGAATTGAATAGAAAACGAATTCGAATTGAATTGAATAGAAAACGAATTCGAATTGAATTGAATAGAAAACGAATTCGAATTGAATTGAATAGAAAACGAATTCGAATTGAATTGAATAGAAAACGAATTCGAATTGAATTGAATTGAAAATGAATTCGAATTGAATTGAATAGAAAACGAATTCGAATTGAATTGAATAGAAAACGAATTCGAATTGAATTGAATAGAAAACGAATTCGAATTGAATTGAATAGAAAACGAATTCGAATTGAATTGAATAGAAAACGAATTCGAATTGAATTGAATAGAAAACGAATTCGAATTGAATTGAATAGAAAACGAATTCGAATTGAATTGAATTGAAAACGAATTCGAATTGAATTGAATAGAAAACGAATTCGAATTGAATTGAATAGAAAACGAATTCGAATTGAATTGAATAGAAAACGAATTCGAATTGAATTGAATAGAAAACGAATTCGAATTGAATTGAATTGAAAACGAATTCGAATTGAATTGAATTGAAAACGAATTCGAATTGAATTGAATAGAAAACGAATTCGAATTGAATTGAATAGAAAACGAATTCGAATTGAATTGAATAGAAAACGAATTCGAATTGAATTGAATAGAAAACGAATTCGAATTGAATTGAATAGAAAACGAATTCGAATTGAATTGAATAGAAAACGAATTCGAATTGAATTGAATAGAAAACGAATTCGAATTGAATTGAATAGAAAACGAATTCGAATTGAATTGAATTGAAAACGAATTCGAATTGAATTGAATTGAAAACGAATTCGAATTGAATTGAATAGAAAACGAATTCGAATTGAATTGAATAGAAAACGAATTCGAATTGAATTGAATAGAAAACGAATTCGAATTGAATTGAATAGAAAACGAATTCGAATTGAATTGAATTGAAAACGAATTCGAATTGAATTGAATTGAAAACGAATTCGAATTGAATTGAATAGAAAACGAATTCGAATTGAATTGAATAGAAAACGAATTCGAATTGAATTGAATTGAAAACGATTTCGAAATGAATTGAATTGAAAACGATTTCGAAATGAATTGAATTGAAAACGAATTCGAAATGGATTGAATTGAAACCGAATTCAAATTGAATTGAAATTTGAATTGAATAGAAATGAATTTTAAAACGAATCTATAAAGAAGAATTCAATTGTGATTTGAATTGAAAAGGAAGTTGAAAATGTTTTTGAAACGAATTCAAAACTATTTATATAATTCGTTTTAAATAGAAATCGACGAAATATATATTATATATATTATATATATAATATAATGGCCTGAATAGAACGCGCCGCGCCGCGGCAGTTCGCGAATTTCGACCATTTATTTCAAACGGACATTACGGGAGATCCGACCGTCGGATTCTCCTGAAATCAGAACCGTTGGGTTCGTATCGAAAAGAGCTTTCTAAGGAATATTAGAAATTTGAAATCTAACGGTTGGATTTGGAGATACGTCCAAATCAAATTCGGAAAAGGTCGCTGTAAGTGCAGTTCGATGGCCATTGATGGAAATCGACCGTACAGGCCTTGATAAAATTATTAAAAATAGTAATAATTTGTGTAAAATCATAAGAAATGATTTGGGAAGAATTGGGATGAAAAACTCCATATTTGAAAAGATAAAAATAGATTTTTATCGAAATGAACTAGTTTTGAACTAGGATTATAATTCTATTTATTTTTAAATAAATAAATTGAATTCGAAAAGGGTTTTAAAAATAACCAAAATTCCAATGATTGCATTGGAGTGGATTTGAATCGAAATTGTCTTCGGAATATTTCGATGTTGGGATTCGTGATTATACAGGTGTTGTTATGGAAATTTGAAAGATATATATATATATATCGTTATTTCCCATACGACATCTGTTAGTCGTAGAACTCGATATTGAATATAAGCCGATATATTTTCTATTCAGAGCCTTGTATTGAATATCGAATGTGATTTGGGTTTGTCGTGAATGGTGTCTTCACTAACACTGTTCTTGAACCCAGTTGAGAAAAGATTAAATCTTTTTATTTAGATTTAATGAAGTGTACCAATTAAATAATATTTAATTGGAATTGAATTGATATTGATTTTTGGGTTTATCGTGAACAGTGTTTTTAAATAACACTCGTTCTTTAACCCGAAAATTAATGGAATGTGACTTTGGGTTTATCGCGAACCGTGTTTTTAGATGACACTGATTCTTTAACCCAGTCACAGATTAAAACTAAATGGAGTTTTAATGAATCTTTAATTAGATTGAAAAGATCGAGAATGGAGTATCACCAGTTTTGCTCCAGGCGATAGTTAAATCTTTAATTAGATTTGAACGTGAAATTTAGAAACTAACTGTCGGTTAGCCAAGCAGAATGGTTTTCTGGATATTGATCTGATGTTGGTTTCGGCCTTCGGGGTTAATATTTGGGGAATTATTCTCTTGATTAATTTACGGTTAGTGACTAATGAATTGGAATGAGGCGTATGTTAAATTTGATTGATTGATGGTTTGGATTGTGCTCGACCAGTTTATGAGCAGAATATGCTTTTACATTTAGCATTGGGTTGGGTTGAAAATATCTGTGTGCTAACGCCTTGTGAAAGACTTCACGATTTGACGATAAGGTGTTTAGCGATGTTGTGTTCATTTCAAATTTAACGAATGATTGTGAAATGATATTTTTCTTAAGTGAAAAGAAATGTATTCCCGATTTTGGACAGGGAATGTTTTATAAAAATGTTTTATAAAACAGAAAGGATTTCGAGGCCCAAAACCCGATGATTTCTAAAGTGATTTAGAAATGTATTATATGTTACATTGTGATTATTATGTTGTGAAATGATTTTCCCTACTTCGGGATATGAAATGATTTAGTATGTGACTAAAGATTCGGGTAACCCTGAGACTAAAAGTATGGGTGAGAGGGCGGTGTATGCTCCCCTGAGTGGGAGGTGCATCGTCGGTGTAGCCTACTCCTATGTGGGGTAGGTGCACATATATATATCGAGTTGCGAGGTGCGTACCCTTTGCCTTGTCGATGGGGAGCACGATATTTGGTTGCATACTTGTTTGTATGCATTGTTATGTTTTGGAATTCACATTTCCAAATGATTTGATTTGAGATCCCGAAGTGAAATCTACTTTGATATAGAAAGTTAGATATGTATTTCAAATGATTTGAAATAAGAAATCGGGAATAAAATCCAAAGGAATAATTTCTGTAAATTGAATTGGATTTGGAAAATCTAAGTGTGGTGATTAATCTAAATGGGTAGATAGGGATATTGCATGTTGATTGATGCATAGTAGATCCATATATCTATATTGATTGTTGTTTATACACTGGCTTTCATGGGGGTAAACCCGTTCCGCGAAAGTGGCGTGGTCCCGTGATTTGCCTTATTTTTGAACAAAGTTAACAACTGTTTTTGAGTTCTCACACCAGTCCCATGACTGACTCGTAGTTTGCTTTTCCCTTGCGAACTCGGGTGCCCCTATTTTCCACACGGGCAGTCGAGTAGTTTTATTTTGCAGATGTTTTGAGCAGGATTCTGGATTGAAGCTTTAAGCTGTGTCCAGACATTTACAGTCTTCCGCTGTGTAGTTTATATTTCCGCTGTGCACTGTTTTACATTTATGTAAATTTATCTTCCGCTGTGTATTATTTTCGATATACTCTGATATTCTGTACTCTGATGTAACATTATTATGATGTTTATTGAAGTCTTCTGTTATTTGTTCTGATGTGTTGTATACCCAAAGTTAGCGTATGCGGGATTCGAACGGTCTTGGTCGGTTTAGCGATCGATTAGGTCCGGGCGAAATCCGTGTCGTTACAACGTGGTATCAGAGCTTTGGTTAAACTCAAATCTTTGGGGTACAACTCGTTAGAACAGAATAAGAGACTCATCAGAGGTAGGATTAGTAATGTCCTATAAAAGAATCCTCATTAGAGATAGAATCAGTAGCATTCTAGAATGAGTGACTCGTTAGAGATGGGGTTAGAAATGCCCTAGAATGAGTCGAGAGTTATTTGTTTATGAATAACGTATTTGTGATTATATATAATCTGATTTTAGAAAATATGATTTTAAATATATAAAATTATATATTTGAAAATATAATCAATTAATTGATTGATGTTTGTGTTGTTGGTTTATTTGTTTGATAATTTTTAACCATTTAGCCAATTGAACCAAATAGTAAACTGTATTGAAAATTGGTCGCATTTGCTTGCATATACATATACTTACTTTGAACAGGTCATAGCAAGGAGGCTAGGGTAGAGAATAAAATTTGTTTGCCCGACAAATAGGTACATGTTTACTACATAATTTCCTGTTTTGTTTGGGTGACGATGATTTTGTGAGCCTATTGGCTAGCCGCTTGGCTTTTTTTTTTTTTTTCTTTTTGAGATCTGAAGGACCGGGGAAGCTATTTGAAATTCCCCGATGCTCCCGGTGCAGGGGAGGTTATGGCGAAATTTTTCAAAAATTTAGGGTGTTAGCCAAATTTTTGAAATTTTGAAAATTCTCAGAAACTAAAGAGTTGGAGAATGGAAGCCAGATCGAACGTAGAGTTGAATAATCAAACCACTTTCGACTTTGTTCCTTTTCGGGGACGAAAAGTTTTAAGTGGGGGAGATTGTAACAACCCGTAAAATGCGAGCCAGTTTGAAATTTTTATTTTGGCAATTTTAGCGAATTCTGATTATTTAACATGAATTATTTTAAATAATATCGACGAGAAATTTATTTTGAATATAATTCGAACGTATATATTATACGCGTCGTCGTTAGAATATAAATATTTATATATAATTATAAATAGAATTGAAAATGGCGCGGTAGTTCGATAATTCGATTTCAAACTTCAATTGAATGTACCGGGTGCAAAACAATCCGGATTTTAGTGAAACCAAAAATAATGGAATCTAATAGCGAATATCTTTCCAACGAATCCGAAAAATCAAAAGTTCGTAGCGGGAATCAAAAGATATGTCCAGTTGAAAATTCTGAATAGTCGCTATGGAATTCAGGCCCTTAAAAATGGACATTTTGCAAATGACCTCGGATTTCGACGAAACCACTTTTGTTGGTTCCGCAGTGTAAAGTTATTGCTAGATTTCAAATTTCATAATTTTTCGAATCAATATGTGAGCGTGGTAAAGGAAAACGTGTTTTGACCATTTCAGTTGATTTTAATCGACTGGAAATTGGCCATTTTTCAAACGGTCTCAGAATTCGACGAAACTAGTTTTGTTAGGACCGTATCGCCAATACGAAGCTAGAAAATATTTTTCGGGAATTTTTCTAGTTAGTATGTGACCCCGGTAATTTGAAATGTACGTTTAAAATTCAATATAAGGATTTAAATGTAAATTCAACGGAAACTGATTGTAACGATCAAACCGGCTTACGATACATATCCCATTGTGTTCGGAATGGGGGTAATACGCTATGGGCGACAGGCGGTGAGTTCGATTTCGTGTTCGAAAATATAAGCTACTTTTTGAAAATAAATAAACTAAATAAAATAAAATAAAATAAAATAAAAAAACCTTTTGCTTTATACCCTCAGGCCCCCCCTCCTTTTCATTTTTCCCGATCGAACTAAAGAAAAAAAAACCCACCCGTTGACCCCGATACCCAGACCCACCCCCAAATCGATTCTCTCCATCGTCGCCTCCTGTCGATCACCCACCTCCGCGCCAACCTCCGAACCCCCACCGCACGACCTCCTCCTTCCCTCGAAGCAGCGCCTTCACCGACGAACGCGATCTCGAAGTCGCCGACGAAGCAGCCCCGTCGAAGCCTGGAACCCTGCCGCGAACCTCCGAACGCCACCAGAGCCGCCAACTCTCCTCCTCCCATTCGAAATCTCGGTGAGTGTTTAAGTTATTTTGTTTTGTTTTTATTTTTGTTTTAACAGTGAATTGAAAACTGTATTTTTCTTTTAGATTTAAAAACAGGATTTTTAAAAGAAAAGGAAAACAGAATTTTTAAAAGATATGAAAACAGAATTTTTAAAAGATTTAAAAACAGATTTTTTAGAAAAAGATTTAAAAACAGGATTTTTAAAAGAAAAGGAAAACAGAATTTTTAAAAGATTTGAAAACAGAATTTTTGAAAGAAATAAAAACAGAATTTTTGAAAAGAAATAAAAACTGATTTGATAAAGTTTAAAAACTGTTTTGAAAAGAATTTTGAAGACTGATTTTTAAAGAAAATAAAAACGGAGTTTATTTTAAGGTTAGAAAAAAAAGGGTTTAAACTTTGAAATTAAAAAGGTTGAATCTTTTAAAAGAAAAAGATTTGAACTTGCAAAAATAAAGATCATATTTTTAAAAAAGAAAAAAAGTCGGAATTTTTGATTAGTAGAAGAAGTAAGATATGATTCTTATATTTTTAAAGCAATAAAAATATAATTTTTACATCATAAGAATATTAAAAATATAATCTTTGTTTTTAAAATATGATCTTTATATATTGAATAACATAGTAAAAATTCGATTTTTACTTATGTAGAGAATACGGGAAACGAAAGCGACAAGAAGACGAAATAGACGAAGATTTACATAAAGGAAGAGTCGTGTGAGTGGATAGCTATTGGTGAGGATTTCTCACTCTTCAATTTCTTTTTATAATTTTATATATATGTGTTGAAAGTGGAAGTGAATTGCTATATACAAATATCTATATATATATATATATATACGCCCCTCGTCCACAAACCATGGACGATATTTATTGTTTGAAATTGTTGTGAAAATTGATAGATAGCGAAGTGAAATAACATATATATGAAAAGTGAAATTTATATATATATAGCGAAGTGAAAATATTATATATATTAGAAGTGTATGAAATATATATATATTGAAAGTGAAATTAATATATATATTGAAAGTGAAAATAATATATATATTGAAAGTGAAAATATTGAATATATCGAAAGTGAAAATATTGAATATATCGAAAGTGAAAATATTGAATATATCGAAAGTGAAAATATCGAATAAATTGAAAGTGAAAATATTCGAATTGAAAACGATATATATATATATATGAAATGAAAACGATGTATATGAAATATTCGAATTGAAAACGATGTATATGAAATATTCGAATAGAAAATGAATTCGAATTGAATTGAATTGAAAACGAATTCGAATTGAATTGAATAGAAAACGAATTCGAATTGAATTGAATAGAAAACGAATTCGAATTGAATTGAATAGAAAACGAATTCGAATTGAATTGAATAGAAAACGAATTCGAATTGAATTGAATAGAAAACGAATTCGAATTGAATTGAATAGAAAACGAATTCGAATTGAATTGAATAGAAAACGAATTCGAATTGAATTGAATAGAAAACGAATTCGAATTGAATTGAATAGAAAACGAATTCGAATTGAATTGAATTGAAAACGAATTCGAATTGAATTGAATTGAAAACGAATTCGAATTGAATTGAATTGAAAACGAATTCGAATTGAATTGAATAGAAAATGAATTCGAATTGAATTGAATAGAAAACGAATTCGAATTGAATTGAATAGAAAACGAATTCGAATTGAATTGAATAGAAAACGAATTCGAATTGAATTGAATAGAAAACGAATTCGAATTGAATTGAATAGAAAACGAATTCGAATTGAATTGAATAGAAAACGAATTCGAATTGAATTGAATTGAAAACGAATTCGAATTGAATTGAATAGAAAACGAATTCGAATTGAATTGAATAGAAAACGAATTCGAATTGAATTGAATAGAAAACGAATTCGAATTGAATTGAATAGAAAACGAATTCGAATTGAATTGAATTGAAAACGAATTCGAATTGAATTGAATTGAAAACGAATTCGAATTGAATTGAATAGAAAACGAATTCGAATTGAATTGAATAGAAAACGAATTCGAATTGAATTGAATAGAAAACGAATTCGAATTGAATTGAATAGAAAACGAATTCGAATTGAATTGAATAGAAAACGAATTCGAATTGAATTGAATAGAAAACGAATTCGAATTGAATTGAATAGAAAACGAATTCGAATTGAATTGAATAGAAAACGAATTCGAATTGAATTGAATTGAAAACGAATTCGAATTGAATTGAATTGAAAACGAATTCGAATTGAATTGAATAGAAAACGAATTCGAATTGAATTGAATAGAAAACGAATTCGAATTGAATTGAATAGAAAACGAATTCGAATTGAATTGAATAGAAAACGAATTCGAATTGAATTGAATTGAAAACGAATTCGAATTGAATTGAATTGAAAACGAATTCGAATTGAATTGAATAGAAAACGAATTCGAATTGAATTGAATAGAAAACGAATTCGAATTGAATTGAATTGAAAACGATTTCGAAATGAATTGAATTGAAAACGATTTCGAAATGAATTGAATTGAAAACGAATTCGAAATGGATTGAATTGAAACCGAATTCAAATTGAATTGAAATTTGAATTGAATAGAAATGAATTTTAAAACGAATCTATAAAGAAGAATTCAATTGTGATTTGAATTGAAAAGGAAGTTGAAAATGTTTTTGAAACGAATTCAAAACTATTTATATAATTCGTTTTAAATAGAAATCGACGAAATATATATTATATATATTATATATATAATATAATGGCCTGAATAGAACGCGCCGCGCCGCGGCAGTTCGCGAATTTCGACCATTTATTTCAAACGGACATTACGGGAGATCCGACCGTCGGATTCTCCTGAAATCAGAACCGTTGGGTTCGTATCGAAAAGAGCTTTCTAAGGAATATTAGAAATTTGAAATCTAACGGTTGGATTTGGAGATACGTCCAAATCAAATTCGGAAAAGGTCGCTGTAAGTGCAGTTCGATGGCCATTGATGGAAATCGACCGTACAGGCCTTGATAAAATTATTAAAAATAGTAATAATTTGTGTAAAATCATAAGAAATGATTTGGGAAGAATTGGGATGAAAAACTCCATATTTGAAAAGATAAAAATAGATTTTTATCGAAATGAACTAGTTTTGAACTAGGATTATAATTCTATTTATTTTTAAATAAATAAATTGAATTCGAAAAGGGTTTTAAAAATAACCAAAATTCCAATGATTGCATTGGAGTGGATTTGAATCGAAATTGTCTTCGGAATATTTCGATGTTGGGATTCGTGATTATACAGGTGTTGTTATGGAAATTTGAAAGATATATATATATATATATCGTTATTTCCCATACGACATCTGTTAGTCGTAGAACTCGATATTGAATATAAGCCGATATATTTTCTATTCAGAGCCTTGTATTGAATATCGAATGTGATTTGGGTTTGTCGTGAATGGTGTCTTCACTAACACTGTTCTTGAACCCAGTTGAGAAAAGATTAAATCTTTTTATTTAGATTTAATGAAGTGTACCAATTAAATAATATTTAATTGGAATTGAATTGATATTGATTTTTGGGTTTATCGTGAACAGTGTTTTTAAATAACACTCGTTCTTTAACCCGAAAATTAATGGAATGTGACTTTGGGTTTATCGCGAACCGTGTTTTTAGATGACACTGATTCTTTAACCCAGTCACAGATTAAAACTAAATGGAGTTTTAATGAATCTTTAATTAGATTGAAAAGATCGAGAATGGAGTATCACCAGTTTTGCTCCAGGCGATAGTTAAATCTTTAATTAGATTTGAACGTGAAATTTAGAAACTAACTGTCGGTTAGCCAAGCAGAATGGTTTTCTGGATATTGATCTGATGTTGGTTTCGGCCTTCGGGGTTAATATTTGGGGAATTATTCTCTTGATTAATTTACGGTTAGTGACTAATGAATTGGAATGAGGCGTATGTTAAATTTGATTGATTGATGGTTTGGATTGTGCTCGACCAGTTTATGAGCAGAATATGCTTTTACATTTAGCATTGGGTTGGGTTGAAAATATCTGTGTGCTAACGCCTTGTGAAAGACTTCACGATTTGACGATAAGGTGTTTAGCGATGTTGTGTTCATTTCAAATTTAACGAATGATTGTGAAATGATATTTTTCTTAAGTGAAAAGAAATGTATTCCCGATTTTGGACAGGGAATGTTTTATAAAAATGTTTTATAAAACAGAAAGGATTTCGAGGCCCAAAACCCGATGATTTCTAAAGTGATTTAGAAATGTATTATATGTTACATTGTGATTATTATGTTGTGAAATGATTTTCCCTACTTCGGGATATGAAATGATTTAGTATGTGACTAAAGATTCGGGTAACCCTGAGACTAAAAGTATGGGTGAGAGGGCGGTGTATGCTCCCCTGAGTGGGAGGTGCATCGTCGGTGTAGCCTACTCCTATGTGGGGTAGGTGCACATATATATATCGAGTTGCGAGGTGCGTACCCTTTGCCTTGTCGATGGGGAGCACGATATTTGGTTGCATACTTGTTTGTATGCATTGTTATGTTTTGGAATTCACATTTCCAAATGATTTGATTTGAGATCCCGAAGTGAAATCTACTTTGATATAGAAAGTTAGATATGTATTTCAAATGATTTGAAATAAGAAATCGGGAATAAAATCCAAAGGAATAATTTCTGTAAATTGAATTGGATTTGGAAAATCTAAGTGTGGTGATTAATCTAAATGGGTAGATAGGGATATTGCATGTTGATTGATGCATAGTAGATCCATATATCTATATTGATTGTTGTTTATACACTGGCTTTCATGGGGGTAAACCCGTTCCGCGAAAGTGGCGTGGTCCCGTGATTTGCCTTATTTTTGAACAAAGTTAACAACTGTTTTTGAGTTCTCACACCAGTCCCATGACTGACTCGTAGTTTGCTTTTCCCTTGCGAACTCGGGTGCCCCTATTTTCCACACGGGCAGTCGAGTAGTTTTATTTTGCAGATGTTTTGAGCAGGATTCTGGATTGAAGCTTTAAGCTGTGTCCAGACATTTACAGTCTTCCGCTGTGTAGTTTATATTTCCGCTGTGCACTGTTTTACATTTATGTAAATTTATCTTCCGCTGTGTATTATTTTCGATATACTCTGATATTCTGTACTCTGATGTAACATTATTATGATGTTTATTGAAGTCTTCTGTTATTTGTTCTGATGTGTTGTATACCCAAAGTTAGCGTATGCGGGATTCGAACGGTCTTGGTCGGTTTAGCGATCGATTAGGTCCGGGCGAAATCCGTGTCGTTACAGAACCGATCAGCAAATCCAACATCTACAGGTAGTCAACTTAATGTGAGAGGCCTAGTATGTATATGTACATATATATATACATATATATATACATATATATATATACATATATATATATAAGTCAAACAATAAATAAATGAATGAGAATAAAAATTGTCCGTTGGGTACAACAAATAGATAACTTGGGACTGATAAATAGTTAACTTAAGAAAATATGACCGTTAGAGTCATAAAGGGCAATAAAAAGGAAATAATAGAAAATGGGTGTCATAAGGGAATTTATGATTGTCGTTTAAACGCTGAGTCCAAATTAGGAAAGATAATAAATAAATATTCTAGGGTAAAAGGAATATAACCTTCCTTGTTAATAGTAATAGAAATAGAAAATATAGTTGGACTTAGTAGGTTAATAATGTAAGATATTATTAACCATATAAACCTGTGACGCAAATGAATGGTGTACGTATAATATTTCCGTATAAAGGGACTAAACGAATGACTTAATAACGTAGCCTACTTTATCCCAAAAAGGAAAAGGTGCTAAAGGAAAACGGGGTACGAACTCATAACCTTCGCGTATAGTCCGCTTCCTGGGTCCTAAAAGGCTAAGTGACTAGGGTTGGAAAGTCCACATGGGAATAGGTTTTTCAGTATAGGGGTCTTACATGGCAGGTATGTATGGGCCTACCCAAACCTGGGAATTAAAAAGGTCAGATATGGCCACATATCCTACGGGAAGTAATAAGCGACTAAGGAGGTTAACTAATAAGGTTAGCTAGAAGGTATAACGAACGATAAAATACCTTCTCTCACCTTATGCAGGGCAAGGGTATATGTGTGAATGACAGAAGCTTTAACTAGTAAGGCCCATAGCTAGTGCCCTCTAGTTTATGTTAACGTTGAATATACTATCGAGGGTTAAAAGTGACCAATCGGTCCGCCTAGGGTCTTAAGCGATCAGGAAGAATCCACCCTATCTATCATTGATGGTCAGGCGATAGATATTAAAGGATAGTGAATGAGGATAAATAGAAACCCCCAAATCAGGGGCTCACTCTCGATATAATTAACCAGTTAAGCTCTGTATAAAGGCTTCACAAAAATCTGTGTAAATGTCCTATCTCGGTAATGTAATTTGGGAATACTACTTTGGAAAGAGCAATAGAGTCATGCGTAAACATTAACAAGGTTGGTTTAGAATCACTAACCTTGTTAGGCATATAGCTTGGGTTTAACCAAACAGAATATATCTGTGTTATAGTCTGTGTTTTGCATTTCTTAGTCACCATAACTTGTTGTTCTTACCCCCCTCCTCATTACAATCTCCCAGGTTTCCTAGGGAAGGTCGGGTTCTCACAGATGATTAAGTTTGGCTTTCGGTTCTCGTTCTCTCTCATGCTCGGTATTGGCAAAGTGACTTACTTTTGAAAAAGGTAGTTACTTGAGTTAATATTAGTTTATCCAATTTTGTTTCCGCTGTGAGTTATATTTATCGTACTTTGATTATGTTCATGCTCGCTTATTTCAGGTACCAGATATACACGCTCCCTGCTTAGATGTGTTCAATTTTTGATTTTATTCAAAATTTAGGTGCAGAAAAGTGTGGGGTGTTACATTGAATATATATATATATATATATAATACCCTTATATGTATAAAAACTTCTTATTCTCGTAACTTCTTCATACGTTATCCGATTTACGCAAACTTAGGGTATATCTGAACTAGAATTCTGAGACGAACGCAACGGTAATGTCAGTTTCACTTAATTCTAAATATTTAATTACATAATATTCACTTTATTGTCTTTACAGCATGGTTGTAGTGTATTAAAATTTGGGGTGTTACAAGAATCGTCGATAAGTACCCAATGTAATAAGAGGAAACATAAAATCTTGGATCAGACATTAATCTGGTGTAAACAATAAACAAATATCAGGGTATTGTAAAAGTCATAGTAGTATATGCCACGGAGGGTATGGAGAATAGTATCAGTCCCAATCCTACATGCATAGAGTTGGCACATATAAAGATATACTTACCACTCTATGATAATTAGCATAGGTGTATCCTATATCAGAATACCAGGGATGTCTGGATATATAAGTTGATGACATATACATCACATGACATCCCTAAGATGATAAATGATTAAGCAAATGTAGCATACACCATCCATCCTCAAATTTACTCACTTAGTGTCTGGGCATACTATATCGCTCTTGTTCCTTGGTACCTGAATCCATACTGCTAAATCAACTAGCATCTAGGTTGTAAAAATTTGTACGCCCCAAGGTAAGTACAAAATTTGGTCCAGATGAAATTCCATAGTCTTCCAACTTGGAAACAATCCCCCGTACTTGGGGATAAGGAATTGGACTTGGTCCAATGGCACCACACCCACTGCTCCTTTTCTATGAGTACCCATTGAACCTTGTGTATCGATAATTCCTTTGCGCACATCCTCCATAGCAGAGTATATCCCCAAAACTACTCATAAAACCCCTAATTTGGATTCTCCTTAGTTGGGACCAAATATAGACAACTAACTTGGCATCAAGCTTAACAGAGCCAGGCATAGACAACCAACTCGCCGTCAATCCCAATCAATTGTTCCTAACCCTCCTCGGTAGCTTACTTTCGATCGATCATCACTATTCTACATCCAAGAACATCTTCTTCCATTGACGAAAACATCGCTTCTAGTCATGGAATCACCATCGTCGAATAAGGGATCACTGCGTCGAATCACTATATCCTTGCTTCGAGCCAAACCATTGGTCAAAGAGTCATCACATTGAACCCATTGTCGAACAAACTATCACATCCTGCTCCTTGGGACTGCATCATCCTCCATGTCAAATTGGCCAAATTGGTCATCAACGATAATGGTCGATATCGATCACTCCATCGTAATCGATAACGATCATTTTAATCATATATTTGATTAAAAGTGGTTAAATACACATCAAGTGAAAACATCCAGTGTCGCTTCGTCATTGAATCCATCGCTAATTTCCAACGAAGCAAAGTGGTTAAATACACATCAAGTGAAAACATCTAGTGTTGCTCCGTCATCGAATCCATCGCTAATCTCCAAGGAAGCATCATTGTCACATTAAATTTACCCCATCCATTCTAGTTATCATCCATGTGCACTCAATCAATATACACAATTTGTGCATTTGATCGATAGGCACCAAAACTCTATCGAACAAGATTTTCTAAATAATAGATCGCCTACAAATGACGTTTTTAACTAAACTAAGAAAGCAACTCAACCATGCAACCAATGATCACACAAGTTCCTAAACTAGCATACAAACATCCATAGTAGATACAATAAAAGTAGTAATTATCTACAACAATCAAAGTGGAATAAGTATCAAAATAACCTAAATTTAGCAGTATGGTAAAATAGCACATAAATATGTAAAATGTGATATTTACGTCAAATCTGTTTAAATCATTTTTTTAATTTTTTTTTTATTAATTACAAAGTTCAGTTTTCCTAGAAATTCCGTTTTATAATTAGTAATAATTTAAAAATGTCAATAACTTATTGTATTGACAATTGTAGCTTAGTGAAAGACAATGTCAATCACCTCAGTCAAATCGGGCTAAACTACTATCAACACACAGAACTTACCAATATAGTCAAACAGAAGAAACGACGTCTAAAACAAATCTCATATGCAAAAAATATCATGCCTATAAGTTTGAAGATTAAATAATCAACTAATTCAGTAAAATTAGATAATTAGACACCTTTATTACCTAATTAACTAAATCCTTTTTCCTCTAAGGCCTATGCACCACGAACACTTATTAGTAAAAAACCCATAAGCTCATTTTTTTTCTCTTTGTTAATTCGTTCTCGCATAGACCACGAATTAGAGAACGGCTTGCTCCATTACGCTCCGCTATGCGAACACTCCACGACCATCACGAAGAAGCCAAGCTCAGTCCATCCCCTCAAATCCTAATCTGATGACCGCCCATTGTGACGGCCCGCCCCGCACCAACCGACATTTACTCCAAAGGTGCGCTGTACACATGTCCAGTTAGCACGGAACGGGTCGCCAGAAGGGAAAAAGGGAAGAAGGAAATGAATATACAAAGAACCTGTAGAATGTCTCACAGCGCATAGAACAAAATATAATAGTAACTTACTTGACATAAAACAGGAGAGACAGTGCATAAGCTGAAAATCAGAACTAAACATCATAGCAGCGGAAATCCAAAATACAGCTTATTACAACTTTCAAACTGTCTCAAAGCAAAGTAAGATAAATGAGGTACACTACTAATGCCCAAGTAGCGACCACCAACGACACAGGGAGAATGTGTATATATATATAATACGTGGAAGCCTCCTGCCCGCCTCCGAATCAGCTACTCGCGCATCACCAGCTAACCTGTCTCTAGTCTGCTCGTGTGAGCACCCAGAGTAATAAGAGGAGACATAAAACTCTGGGTCAGACATAAAGCCTGGTATGAGCGATAAGCATCAAGAGTGAACAATGACAGGTAGACTAAAACATACCTGAACCTGGACCTGCAACCAAAGAGTTAGCACTACATACTGTACAACACTCTAAGGTATCATATCAAACAATGTAAAGATACGGAGGTGGGGGAGGTGTGCATGTCATAGGGATGGCAAACAATCAAGCATAGCATCCATCCTCACATCTCTCACTCAGTGCGTAAAGCATACGATATTCACCACTTCAATCACCCAACATTCCTTGCTACGATCACTTTGCCCCATAAAGTCATAAATGGCTTCATTGCACTGATAACGTAGCCACTAATTCCTCGCTATGTCCACTTGCCCCATGGAGTTATTCACCCCCATCTGCGCTGGCTCATAGCCTTACAAATCCTTACAATGTCCACTTGCCCCATGGAGTTATTCACCCCATCTGTGCTGGCTCATAGTCTTACTACGCATCACCTTGCCCCTCAGGTCATAATGACCCTACTTCACTGATAACGTAGTCTTGCTACTATCACCTTGCCCCTCAGGTGGTAATGACCCTACTACACTGATAAGTAGCCCATCATTCCTTTTAGTGGTGAATCGAAGTTATGAACGTCGACAACTCCTTAGCACACGTCCCGCAGCAAAGTCCAACCATGAAGCAAACTCATTGGTTCCCAACTGGTTCCGGGATCCTGAGCTCTAACTTCCCCTATTGGACTACCTTTGCATCTCGGATTATTGGTCAATACTGGGTCGGGTCGGGTTCTTCCTCAGGTCATCGGTTCGGGTCGGCGTTCTTTATCCGTTCGGGTCGGGTCCCCCTTCTAATGCGGTTCGGGTCGGCATTCCTCTGGGTTCGAGTCAGCTGCTTCTTCTTCTTCGGGTCGGGTCGGCGCTTCCTTTCGGGTCGGGTCCTTCTTGGCTCGTGCTTTCGATCCGTCTTCATGCTCCTCTTCATATGCTCCTATCCGATCCGCTTTCTTGCTCCTGCTCTGATTCGCCTTTGTGTTTCCGATCCGATCCGTCCTCTTCGATCCGATCCGTCTTCCTCTATCCGATCCGATCCCAGTTCAGCTAGCGTGGCCTTCCTTTTTGCCACTTTTCCAAGTGTTGGGTTCTGATCCGATCAGATTCTTTGCTCAGTTCCACATATCCGATCCGAGCCCCCTTATCCGATCCGATCCGAACCCTGCACTATTTTCTGAAACTGTTCCAGTAAGGGTTTACGCCATTCGACGACGTTTTCGACCATTCTAACTATTGAAATCAATCACAAAGCATTTCATACAGTCATAGCAACATGCATAATCAACCACAAACATCATTCACATCAATATCATATGTTAAAATGGATCAAACATACCCAAAATCCCATATTTCCCCTTAAGCATGTTTAGGTGAAACTAATGATAGGATTAGCAAAACTTAACCAAATTAACCCAAATTCATATCAGAGGTCTAAAACATCATTTAGGAATTTATGAACATTTTTCCCCAATTTTATCACACTTAAATTCGCTAATTAGCACTAATCACCCCTAATTAGCCATAATTAGTGTAAAACTATGCAAATCACTCACCTTAGCCACAAAATAACTAAGATCTAAAATAATTCTCTGATTTGATGTGAATCTCAATGCCAACAGCAGCTCCTATGTTGATTTGGTGAAGATCTTCCTTGATTAGGGGTTGCTAAGCTTAATCCTTGACCAAAAGATGATTTGGAGGTGATTTAGAGGTTAGAGGCCATTTTTAGGGATCCTTGGTGATAAGTGGAGGCTAGAAAACTGAAATGGAATGATTCTCCGTCTCATTTCAGCCCTCCCATAACCCTAATCCCGAAATGGGTTATGGGCCTACTCACTAATCACCCGATTTGGCCCGGTTAAGCAGTTTTTCACCCTCCAAATCTTGTTTCAGCCATATCTCCCAAACAGTAAGTCCGTTTGGCTAATGTGACCACTCTACGGAAAGAGAAACCATCAAACAAATCAAATGGAAGTGGTTTCAGGTCAAAATTCCTTTCCTACCAAAAGTTATGGCCAAAACAGTACCGACTAGGGGCAAAATGGTCATTTAAAAATCGACAAAAATCATAAGTATGGGAAATGACTCTAATAAATGTTTCCTAAAGTTACATGACCATACGACTTCACATGGGAAAGAAATAAATATTCTACGATCCTATGATGTGTAGAATACGGGTCATTACACTCTTCCCCCCTTAAGAAATTTCGCCCCCGAAATTCCCTAATCCAAACATACACAAAGGTTCCCGCATGCCTATCAATCATAAAACAACAATCAAACATGCAAACAAGCAAAGCAAGTCTATCCTAGCATGCGGAAAACTAAATCGCAAAGTAAATCTTACCAGGCAAAGAGTTCTGGATAAGCCTTCCTAATGCTCTCCTCTGTCTCCCAAGTACAATCATTCTCGTTCTCGCCCCACTGAACCTTGACTAGCTCCACCGACTTCCTTCGAAGTTGCTTCGTATCGTGCCCCACAATACGAATCGGCTTGCGGTTCCCAACCGCCTCGGGTTCTACTTCGAAGTCCTCTAACTGATCAGGTGAAATAGTCACATCTGAGTCGTGAACGAACTTCCTTAGTTGGGAAACATGAAATACATTGTGAACTCCTGCCATCTTCTCTGGTAAGTTAACTCTATACGCCAAATTCCCGACTAGTTCAAGAACAGGGAATGGCCCAACAAATCTTGGTGCCAATTTTCCTCTCCTGCCAAATCGTATCATGCTCTTCAACGGAGAGATCTTGACAAACACCAAGTCACCAACGGAGAATTTCAAGTCTCTTCTCCTCTTATCAGCATAACTCTTCTGCCTATCTTGGGCAGCTTTCATTCGTTGCTGAATGATCTTAATCTTATCGGAAGTTTCTCTCACCACATCTGGTCCAAGCACAAACTTCTCGCCAGTCTCTATCCAACATGATGGTGAGTTGCATGGTCTTCCGTACAAAGCTTCATATGGAGCCATACCGATACTGGATTGGTAGCTATTATTATATGCAAACTCTACTAGATGCAAATGGTCATCCCATGATCCACCAAAATCCAATATACACGCTCTCAAGAGATCTTCCAATATACGATTCACCCTCTCCGTCTGACCGTCGGTCTGAGGATGATATGCGGTACTGAGATGTAATCCTGACCCTAGAGCCTCTTGTAAGCTCTTCCAAAACCCACTAGTGAACAACGGGTCTCGGTCACTCACAATGCTTTTGGGTACTCCATGAAATCTCACTACCCACTTCATATACAATTCTGCCAACTTGGCTGCCATTCTGGTCGATTTGACTGGTATAAATCTTGCACTCTTAGTCAATCGATCCACAATTACCCAAATGCTATCATATCCCGATCTAGTCCTTAGTAGGCCATCGATGAAATCCATCGAAACTTGCTCCCATTTCCATTCGGGAATTTCTAATGGTTGCAATAACCCACTAGGCTTCTTTTGCTCGGCTTTAACTAGCTGGCAATTCATGCATTTGGATATAAACTTCCCAACGTCTCTTTTCATCCCTTCCCAGTAGTAGGTTCGCTTCATGTCTCGATACATCTTATTACCACCGGGATGCATAGTCAGTTTTGAGTGATGACATTCTCTAAGCACTTCATCTCTCAAACCATTCACGTTGGGCACAACTAGTCTTCCATTCTTTCGAAGCCATCCATCTCGATCAAGCCCATACACATTCATCTCCTCATCAATACCCATCTCTAACTTGGAGATGATTTCTAATAGATTAGGATCGTCCCTTTGGCTAGAACCAATCCGCTCTATCAAAGTGGGTCTGATCGTCAAACTAGCTAGCATAACTGGATCCAATTCGCACCTTGGTCTGAAATCAAAACCCGCGATATACTCCAGTTGCTTCCATTCAAGAAACATTGCCCCTAAGCTGGCATGTCTCCTACTCAAGGCATCGGCTACTGCATTACCTTTCCCAGGTGTATACGCGATATCAAAATCATACGAAGCCAAGAACTCTAACCACCTCTGCTGACGGAGATTCAGATCTTTCTGAGAGAAGAGATACTTTAACGATTTATGATCAGTAAACAACTCAAATCTTTCTCCCAAGAGATAGTGTCTCCACATCTTCAGCGCAAATACAATCGCTGCCAATTCCAAATCATGGGTAGGATACTTCTTCTCATGCGGCTTTAGCTGTCGACTAGCATAAGCTACAACCCTACCTCCTTGCATCAATACTGCACCCAGTTCGGTACCACAAGCATCTGTGTATACCGTCATCTCTTCATTCCCTTTAGGAATGACTAACACTGGCGCACGCGTCAACCTCTCCTTTAGACTCTTGAAGGCATGTTCACACACTCCGTCCCAGACGAAGGACTGATTCTTCTTAGTCAACTGAGTCAACGGTGCTGCGATCTTGGAGAAGTCCTGGATAAACTTACGATAATATCCAGCTAATCCCAAGAAACTTCTTACATCTGTTGCATTCTTGGGTGTAGGCCAATCCTGTACCGTAGCCACCTTCGCAGGGTCCACGGCAATACCACTCTCGGAAACAACATGACCCAAGAATCTTACTTCCTTTCTCCAAAAATGACATTTAGAGAATTTCTCTTTCAATTGGTGTTTCCTCAACACCTCCATCACTATCCTCAAGTGCCCCTTGTGTTCCTCCTCTGTCCTTGAATAAACAAGGATATCATCCACGAACACAAGAACAAACTTATTCAACTGATCTCTGAATACTCGATTCATAAGATCCACAAAATAGGCTGGTGCATTGGTCAACCCAAATGGCATAACCAACCACTCATAAAATCCAGACGGCGTCCTAAATGCCGTTTTCGGAACACTCTCATCTGCTACTCGAAGCTGATGAAATCCTGTCGCGAGGTCTAACTGGGAGAACACTCTAGCTCCTTCCAGCTGATCAAACAAATCATCTATCCGCGGTAGAGGATACTTATTCTTCCTCGTCACCTTATTCAACTCGCGATAGTCCACACACAAATGAAGGGAACCATCTGCCTTAGTGGCAAATACAACTGGTGCTCCCCACTTGGAGACACTCCTTCTAATCAATCCCTTCTTCAAAAGATTGCTGACTTGCACCCCGAGCTCTCGCTGCTCCCTTGGTGCCATACGACGAAGTGTCATCACTATAGGTCTGGCATCTTTCACTAAATCAATACGGAACTCAATCTCTCGGTGTGGTGGAAGCCCGGTCACCTCCTCGAAGACGTCCGGATACTGGCCAACCACGGGCACATCTGACAACTCATCTTGCGGGATGTCGAGGGAATTTACAAAACTAGCCATAACCCCATCACTAGGTAGGCTACCAAACACTACCCTCCGCCCATCATCCGCCCTCACTGTCACCAAAAAGCCCTCACAGTCTACCACCACCCCGTATCTTTGGAGCCAATCGACTCCCAATATAATGCCATACCCAGTAAAGCCCAAAACAAAGCAATCACATACAAACATACATCCATGACTCGATAAGACCAAATTCCTGCAAATCATACTAAGGCTAGTCGAACCACCAATCGGGTTCGTCACTATCAATGGTCTATCGACTATCTCGGGTTCCAGTCCCAACCTATCTACCAGGTCATTAGATATGAAGGAACGGGAAGCCCCAGTATCAAACAAGACTCGAACTGGTATATCATAAATAGAAAGCATACCTTGAATAACAACATTCTTTCCTTTCTCCGCCGTAGTTGGGGCATTCGACGAAGAAGGAATAGCATCAAGAGCATATGCTTTCACAATCTGCTTCTCCTTAAGAGGTTGCGGACACTTGTCCTTGAAATGTCCCACTTGACCACAGTTGAAGCACTTCTTATCCGCTGGCTTGGCCCGACAATCTTTAGCATAATGGCCTTTCTTTCCACAGCTGAAGCACTCAACATCCTTTTTGCTCTTTTTCTGGCCACCTTTAGATTGGTCCTGCTTCCACTTATTCTGAGAGCTATTCTTGCCTCCACCGCCTGCTTGCGGCTTTGGCCCTTCTGCAGATGCAGCCTCAGTCTTCGACTTAGGGTAAAGACTCTCTGACCTCAAAGCTTTCCCCACAATCGATTCAAAAGTCTCATCGATGTGGTTAATAAGCCTCTCCCCCAAGTACCCATCCAGGCCAGTAATGAACTTCTCATTCTTCTTCTCAGGAGTATCGATAAGAGACAGTCCATACTTCGACAAAGTGTTGAACTCAGCAATATAATCAGAAACTGCCCTCCCGTTCTGCTTGAGTTCCAAGAACCTCTTAAACAATACTGACTTCTGGGCAGCTGGGATAAACTTCTCGCTAAAGCGAGCCTTGAACTGATCCCAAGTAACCTGATCCTCTGGAGTAGCTGTTCTGATAGCATTCCACCAATTCATCGCTCGCTCTTGCAGCTGACGAGACGCTAGCCTTCTCTTCATCGCATCCTCAAGATCCAAGTCATCAAAGATACGGTCACAGCTATCCATCCAGTCCTGAACATCTGTGGCCGACTCCGTTCCGTGGAACGGCTTCCCACCAAGATTAGTGTAATCTTTGCACAACTTGGCGAAATCGACCCTAGGCGCCTGCACTACTGGGCCAACACCAACTCCGGGATTGGGAATTGCCCCTTGCACTTCTCTAAGCATGTCTCTCATGAGGTTAGTAAACATAGTCCTCATGTCAGCGGCATTCCCTTGGTTGGCCCCTCTACCAGCACCCCTCGTCTCTCGGCTCATCGTTAATCTGTAAAAAGGAAACGATTAACGACCCCATAGTGGTGCTAGTGCAGTGCGACTTCATCTCTATACTACTAATAGTATATACATACAAAGTTTTTGAAAACCAAAGTAATCACAAATACGCGCTCTCATATACGTACTAACTCTCCCTAGTGTCTTTCCCTAGGTTAACTACGCAACCTAGAGCTCTGATACCAAGTGTGACGGCCCGCCCCGCACCAACCGACATTTACTCCAAAGGTGCGCTGTACACATGTCCAGTTAGCACGGAACGGGTCACCAGAAGGGAAAAAGGGAAGAAGGAAATGAACATACAAAGAACCTGTAGAATGTCTCACAGCGCATAGAACAAAATATAATAGTAACTTACTTGACATAAAACAGGAGAGACAGTGCATAAGCTGAAAATCAGAACTAAACATCATAGCAGCGAAAATCCAAAATACAACTTATTACAACTTTCAAACTGTCTCAAAGCAAAGTAAGATAAATGAGGTACACTACTAATGCCCAAGTAGCGACCACCAACGACACAGGGAGAATGTGTATATATATAATACGTGGAAGCCTCTTGCCCGCCTCCGAATCAGCTACTCGCGCATCACCAGCTAACCTGTCTCTAGTCTGCTCGTGTGAGCACCCAGAGTAATAAGAGGAGACATAAAACTCTGGGTCAGACATAAAGCCTGGTATGAGCGATAAGCATCAAGAGTGAACAATGACAGGTAGACTAAAACATACCTGAACCTGGACCTGCAACCAAAGAGTTAGCACTACATACTGTACAACACTCTAAGGTATCATATCAAACAGTGTAAAGATACGGAGGTGGGGGAGGTGTGCATGTCATAGGGATGGCAAACAATCAAACATAGCATCCATCCTCACATCTCTCACTCAGTGCGTAAAGCATACGATATTCACTACTTCAATCACCCAACATTCCTTGCTACGATCACTTTGCCCCATGAAGTCATAAATGGCTTCACTGCACTGATAACGTAGCCACTAATTCCTCGCTTTGTCCACTTGCCCCATGGAGTTATTCACCCCATCTGCGCTGGCTCATAGCCTTACAAATCCTTACTATGTCCACTTGCCCCATGGAGTTATTCACCCCATCTGTGCTGGCTCATAGTCTTACTACGCATCACCTTGCCCCTCAGGTCGTAATGACCCTACTGCACTGATAACGTAGTCTTGCTACTATCACCTTGCCCCTCAGGTCGTAATGACCCTACTGCACTGATAAGTAGCCCATCATTCCTTTTAGTGGTGAATCGAAGTTATGAACGTCGACAACTCCTTAGCACACGTCCCGCAGCAAAGTCCAACCATGAAGCGAACTCATTGGTTCCCAACTGGTTCCGGGATCCTGAGCTCTAACTTCCCCTATTGGACTACCTTTGCATCTCGGATTATTGGTCAATACTGGGTCGGGTCGGGTTCTTCCTCAGGTCATCGGTTCGGGTCGGCGTTCTTTGTCCGTTCGGGTCGGGTCCCCCTTCTAATGCGGTTCGGGTCGGCATTCCTCTGGGTTCGAGCCAGCTGCTTCTTCTTCTTCGGGTCGGGTCGGTGCTTCCTTTCGGGTCGGGTCGGGTCCTTCTTGGCTCGTGCTTTCGATCCGTCTTCATGCTCCTCTTCATATGCTCCTATCTGATCCGCTTTCTTGCTCCTGCTCTGATTCGCCTTTGTGTTTCCGATCCGATCCGTCCTCTTCGATCCGATCCGTCTTCCTCTATCCGATCCGTCTCAGTTCAGCTAGCGTGGCCTTCCTTTTTGCCACTTTTCCAAGTGTTGGGTTCCGATCCGATCAGATTCTTTGCTCAGTTCCACATATCCGATCCGAGCCCCCTTATCCGATCTGATCCGAACCCTGCACTATTTTCTGAAACTGTTCCAGCAAGGGTTTACGCCATTCGACGACGTTTTCGACCATTCTAACTATTGAAATCAATCACAAAGCATTTCATACAGTCATAGCAACATGCATAATCAACCACAAACATCATTCACATCAATATCATATGTTAAAATGGATCAAACATACCCAAAATCCCATATTTCCCCTTAAGCATGTTTAGGTGAAACTAATGATAGGATTAGCAAAACTTAACCAAATTAACCCAAATTCATATCAGAGGTCTAAAACATCATTTAGGAATTTATGAACATTTTTCCCCAATTTTATCACACTTAAATTCGCTAATTAGCACTAATCACCCCTAATTAGCCATAATTAGTGTAAAACTATGCAAATCACTCACCTTAGCCACAAAATAACTAAAATCTAAAATAATTCTCTGATTTGATGTGAATCTCAATGCCAACAGCAGCTCCTATGTTGATTTGGTGAAGATCTTCCTTGATTAGGGGTTGCTAAGCTTAATCCTTGACCAAAAGATGATTTGGAGGTGATTTAGATGTTAGAGGCCATTTTTAGGGATCCTTGGTGATAAGTGGAGGCTAGAAAACTGAAATGGAATGATTCTCCGTCTCATTTCAGCCCTCCCATAACCCTAATCCCGAAATGGGTTATGGGCCTACTCACTAATCACCCGATTTGGCCCGGTTAAGCAGTTTTTCACCCTCCAAATCTTGTTTCAGCCATATCTCCCAAACGGTAAGTCCGTTTGGCTAATGTGACCACTCTACGGAAAGAGAAACCATCAAACGAATCAAACGGAAGTGGTTTCAGGTCGAAATTCCTTTCCTACCAAAAGTTATGGTCAAAACAGTACCGATTAGGGGCAAAATGGTCATTTAAAAATCGACAAAAATCATAAGCATGGGAAATGACTCTAATAAATGTTTCCTAAAGTTACATGACCATACGACTTCACATGGGAAAGAAATAAATATTCTACGATCCTATGATGTGTAGAATACGGGTCGTTACACCCATCCCCTCTCCACTCTTTCACAATGGTGCATTTTGTTTTAAGGCACCGAGTTTTGCAAAATTTGGTGTAACGATGCAATCTTCGAAGAGAAATCCAATGCCGCAATCGGCTTCAACAATCGAGGATCCTATTTCTCGCAATCCCAAACCCTAGTTGTGGCATGGAGATATCGACCTCGGTCAGGCCGCGTCACACTACGAAAAATTGGCACAAGATCTCATAGATAGGAACGCAATGAAACCAGTTTGGGATTTTTCCATTATGCAAAAATTGATATTTTGATTATTGAAGTTTAAAATAGGGAGGCGAACATTTCCTTCTCTCCAGGAAAAGTAACAGTAACCAAATAATTAAGTAGGTCGGATTTCTCAAACTGGGGAAGAGACCGTGGTCATTTAAATAATATTATCTACATTCAATTTGTTTCAATTCCCTAATTAAAATCGAGCTCATGCGATTAAACAATGCATCTGATCATCACGAAACTTGATAACATTCGCCACCTCAAAACCATGGTTTCGATGGTATATGTTTCGTCGTAATCCTAGACTGTGCACCGAAATGACAATTTATGCATATTTCAAGATCGTTTTGATCACCAAATGATCCGAACTTAAAGTATAGCAATTTTCTTCACATAACGAACCATCCAAACTCAATGGAAGTGGTTTTGAGTCCTAATTCAATTATATGTGAAAAGTTACATTTTTGAACCATCACACAATTAACGATTAATATTTAAATATGGGTCATTACTTGTTTGATTTTCATTTTTATTTGATTGCGAGTGTTTGCATACTTGACCTGCAAATAGGCCAGTAAACGTTCGAATACAGATTCAAATGGTGTCATATCCATATCTGTATATTTGAAATCATTTTTGAATATTCATATCCGCTGATGTAGATGGATATAGGATATATATTGGATATTTTTTGACAAGTTTACTACTGATAAATCTAAGCAAATAACTAATTCATTATAATTTTCCTTAAATACTAAAATTGTATAAAATAATAAATATGCTAAGAAAAATAATTTTAAGCAGTAAATAGTTAACTCTACACACTTATTAAATTAATTTACTTAGATAAAATAGTAAAAAACAATCATTTATGTATCGAAATACAAAAGAAAAAAATAAGTATAATCTTGACAAAAACTGAATGGACAATTACTAGATTTAGATGTAGCAACACTCACATTTGTATTCGTTTTTAGGAATATCGGATAATTTTTCATATTTTGAATATAGATATGGATTTCGTATTTTTGGCTATTAACGGTTAGCTCTAACTACAAACACTGTGCTTGTGTTGCGAGCTTAAGCATACATTAAAAATTAAAAACCCAAAATTATGACACTATTATAAACAATATATCTGTTGTAAACAATATACAATAAGAAAGCCATTAGAGGAGGAGGAAGAAGCTAATTTTATTCATTCCAAAATTAGTACACTATTAACATCACATGAGCTCCTTATAGAAAGGATTGGGAGCTTGAATTAAAACTTATCCTACAATGTGGGACTAAACAGAATATGACAAAAGCATATTCACTCATATATATTACAATATTTATAACGACCCGAACTTCCCCGTAAAGGAAAGCCCGGATTGCTTTGAGGACAAGACGAATCAGAACACAAACAGAAGAACATTCCATTGCTTATTACTACAATTTACATTGGAGTACAAGAATATACAGAGTATGAACAAATAATATACATTTGATGAATATCAGAGATTTACAAATTACAATGCAGTAGAAAATAATACAAAAACATAACTGAAAGAGATAAACGGATACAGAGCTTTCCGAATATCATTCCAGCTGTAAACCAGGATCCTGTGAATATAAATCTGCAAAACCAAAACTACTAGTTGCCCGTGTGGAAAATAGGGGCACCCAGAGTTTAGGTTAAAACAATAAACTCCAGGTCAGTCATGTGACTGGTGTGAGAACTAAAATAGTTATTTAAAACTTTACTTTAAAGATAAGGTAAATCAAGGGACCACGCCGTATAACACGGAACGGGTTTCCTCCCAAGAATACTAGTGCATAAAACAAACAGCGCAATGCTTTTTGAAAAAATGAAGCTATTATAAGACTCAGGTCCCAACACATAATGCAACGCAAGCCGGAGGATAAAGTTTTACCTCATAATAGCCAAACATGATTGGTACGTTTAAAACAAATCATTTTGATACTATTATAGTGTAAAGTGTATGAAAACAATTTCAAATATAAATGTATAAATCATAAATGGCATAGTATCCCATGCTACTATGTCGCCATACTAGGCTCTACAAATAAAACCGAAATGTCACGTATTGGAAATTGGATTTCCGTCATGAGTCGAGGCCAGGGATGGCTCCTCACCGCTTCGAGACACTCTAGCAAATGCCCCAAGATTCGGACGCTGGCGAATCCTTGGATCTTCAGGGCCGGTCCACACATAGCGGATTAGTTATACCTGAACACACGTTTCCTGGCCCTATAGGACCTATCCATCGGCTCCGTAGAGACCGATATATCCGAGGCGCCTCGCATTCCAACAACCACACAGGTAAAAATAATATAAATGTCAGGGCTTGTAAAACGCTGACACCACCCATAGCTAGAAAGAAACGTCGTGCACTCCCTGGAGTCACGATCCCGTTTTTGACTCATACCGAGGTGTGAGGATCGCGAATTAACGCTATACACAAAGCTATGCCACACAGGCCGTGCTTTGACCATCAACCACAAGACTCTACTTTTCAACAAGAGCCTTGATCATTTACATCTGAGCATGCCACATAGGCAATTCACGCCATGCGACTGATGTCTATCGATATATAACATCTGAGCTCGTACGTCTCAGAGAAGGGCGTTAAGCAAGAGAATAATTTCTCCACCGCCAAACAGATATATACTTAATAGGATCAATCAACATAGAATAAAATCCATTGTCAGACTCACTGTCCATTTACAAGTTCACTCTGGGTTTGAACGAAACCAGAAGCACCTTATTCCTCATCCCATATGTCCAATACAGGAGATAGGTCCTCGCATATCCGTCGATCTCCAAGTACGTCTGGACGATCACTACTTATTACCTCGTCTTGGGTGTACAACCCAATCAAGACATCAGTAATCATCCAAACGATGTGAAGAACTCTATTCTTCAACCACCGTCTTCATCGTCGACTTATCGTCGAATCGGTTATTCAAAATAGGTATAAACCCGGCCTTTCCAAATAACCCGCGTATATAATAAACAAGTGCTATAAAACACAATATACGCCTCATTCCAATTCTGAATATTCTTTTATTTAAATATTCACATCCTTAGGGATTTGTTCCCATTAATTTTATCAAAGATAAATTCTTTAAAATTTATTCTTTAATCTTCCTTTGGAAATCATTCAAACCATATTAAGGTTTTCCATACTAGTCGGGATTAACGCACCTTACCAAAGTAATCATTTATTTAATTTCCCAATCCCAACCTATCCATCCCATGGAACAAATCTGGTATTACTCCGCAACTAACACCATAGCGTTATCGGTAAATTTAATTACTATTTCACATTCAAATCTAATTAAAGATTTAACTATCGCTAGGAGCAAAACTGGTGATACTCCATTCTCGATCATTTCCCAAATTTGATAATTTAAATTATCAATTCCCTTTTCAATCTAATTAAAGTTTCATTAAAACTCCACTTAGTTTTAATCTTCCCAAAAATCAATATTAATGATTATTCAACTTCTAGGAAAATAATTTCTGTCTTTAACTGGGTTAAAGAACCAATGTCATTTAAAACACAGTTCACGATAAACCCAAATCACATTCCATTAGTCTATAACCATAAATTAGTAATAGAACAATTCCCTAAGTATTAATCCCGAAGGCCGAAACCAACATCAGATCAATACCCAGGAAACCATTCAACTCAGCCAATCTCCAGTTAGTTTCTAATTTTCTTAACACCACTGGGTTTAAGAACGGTATTATTAAAGATACCATTCACGACAAACCCAAAATCTCATTTCAATTCAATTAAATATTAATTAATTGGTAAACTTCATTAAATCTTAATAAAAAGATTTAATCTTTTCTCAACTGGGTTTAAGAACAGTGTTAATGAAGACACCGTTCACGATAAACCCACAATCCAATTTAATATTAAATACAAGGCTCTGAATAGGAAATATATCGGCTTATATTCAATATCAAATTCTGAAACTAACAAATATCGTATTGGAAAAACGATATATATATATCTTCCAAATTCCTCCACAATACCCGTATAAGCACGGAATCCAATATCAAAATATTCCGAAGATACTTTCGATTCAAATCCATTCCAATTTTTATATTGGAAATTTCTGGTTATTTTTAAAACCATTTCAAATCCAATTTATTTATTTTTAAAAATATTGGATTTATAATTCTAGTTCATTTCGATAAAAATATATTTTTCTCTTTTCAAATATGGAATTTTTCATCCCAATTCTTTACAAATCATTTATTATGATTTTACACAAATTATCGATATTTTTAATAATTTTATCAAGGCCCGTAAAGTCGATTTCCATAAACGGTCATCGAACTGCACTTACAGCGACCTTTTCCCAATTTGAGTTGGACATAGTTCCAAATCCAACCTAGATTTCAAGTCTCTCATATTCGTTGGAAAGCCCTTTTCGATACGAACCCAACGGTTCTGGTTTTAGGAGAATCCGACGGTCGGATTTCCCGTAATGTCCGTTCGAAGTCAATGGTCGAAATTCGCGAACTGCCGTGGCGCGGCGCGTTCTATTCAGGCAATTATATAAAAAATAATATATATATTTTGTTGATTTACATTTAAAACGTATTTTACAAATCATTATAAATTCGTTTTCAAAACGATTTCAACTTCATATTCAATTTCAAATCAAAATTGAATATTCCATATCATTAATATATAAATGATAATATTTTCAAAACATTAGATTTTGAAATCATTTCCTTTTCGATATTTATTATAAAAATGAATAAAATCAATATAAAAATCGTTCATGTTAAAATAACGTTAATATAATCAACACGGCTTTTATTCAACACATGAATATTTTTAACGGTTTATACATTCAATAAAAATGATATTTTTATTGTTTAAATATTTTATTCAACACATGAATATTCTTTTCAACACATGAATATTTATTTTATTCAACACATGAATATTTTTAATCCTTTTCTGAATATTATTTTAAAATATTCTTTATTTTCCAAATTGGAATGAGACTCAATCAATTACCATATCATGTTAATTATATGGATTCCATATAATACATGTATATAATAACAATGATAAACAATCAACCATCATCCAAAGTGCACTACACAGCTGCATAAGCATTAATTTAAATAATTAATGCTTACAACAGTCTCTCAACCCATCGATTGATATACATTTAAACAATTGGGGTTAGTGTACGTCAATTATCATCCCAATACACGTGTGGGGTTTTCAATCAACAAACACATATTTTATTTGTGCAGTTGGGTGACGTGTAAAATTTATCGTCCCAATTCATATCAGTAAAATGAGTGTACATAAAAAAATCATCTGATTTATAAATGAATATTTATTTTATTCATATGCACGTTAAAAAATATATTTTTAACGTAAAATATTTTATTTCAACACATGAATATTATTTCATTCAACACATGAATATATTTCCATTCAACATATGAATATATTTTATCATTCCACATCAGAATCAATTTTCACAACACATCATAATCAAACAAGTCGTCCATGGTCTGTGGACGACGAATGTCGGGTGCTGCTAAGCACCGTCTACATCCTAGTTTATATTTTTAACTAGAAAGTAAATTAAAGTGAGAAGTTCTCACATTGGGTTTCCACTCCATCAGTTTTTTCTGAATTCCTGGTTCGTTTCGGGTTTGAATTTGCCTGAAACTCCAACGTGCTCCGTTTCTCGTCCCCACGATCGCAACGGATCCAGTTTCGCGCGATTTCGACCTCGTATGAAGTAGTTATGTATTTTTAAACGTTGATTATTTAAACGAGTAATTAAATAACTAAATAAATTATTAACAATGTTTTTAATTACATTAATAACATTACCTTTCTTCCATTGAATCGTTCCAAGTGAATGACGACCGAAACCCCCAACCCTTCAAAAATAAGTTTCCCTTTTTTGATCAATACACGCAACTTTGCCACGATCGGACTGCACCACGTCGTAGCGCTAGGAGAGGAGCACCCAATGACCGCCCTCTTGTCGAACTCGCTGGTGCACGGTGGCTGGAAAACAGGGCGAGGCGGGCAGACTACAGGGCGTCGATTCGAGAAAAATACGATGCAAGGGAAGGCGTGGTTGGCATGGATTTGAAGAGTGGAGGAACCTCTACAAAATTCTCCAGAGGACTGATACCTAATTTTTCATGGATTGATAGGGATTGGGGCTTAAAGATTGGAGCGGTTTTCCGTCGAAAACGAGATGGAGGCGCGGTTTTTTTGAATATTTGGGAAAGTGAAAATCTAGGGTTTTATTTTTTAAATTTATACAAATTTTTATTTCCATAAAAGAAAACATTTTTATTCAAACTCCAAATTGAACCCACCGCCTATCATCTGTAGCTATGTTTCGTAACCCAATTCGACTGTTACGTTCAATTTCCACTAAATTTAAAAATATAAATCATTATATTTTAAATTCAAACGCACATTTTGATTTATCGGGGCCACATACTGACTCTAAAAATTTCAAAAAAAATCATTTCTAGCTTCGTATCGATGATACGGTCCTAACAAAACTAACTACATCAAATTTGAAGAACGTTTGAAAAATGGCCATTTTCTGGTCGATCCAAATTGACTGAAACTGTCAAAACACATTTTCTTTTGCCACGCTTTCATATTGATCCCAAAAATTATGAATTTTTGAATCTACCAATTACTTGACATTCCGGATTCAACAAAAGTGGTTTTGTCGAAAATGGAGGTCATTTGCAAAATGGCTATTTTTAAGGGCTTTATATATATATTTAAAATATATATAAATTCCACAGCGACTTTTCTGAATTTTAAACTGGGCATAACTTTTTATTTTCGCTATGAAATTTTGATTTTTCAGATTCGTTGGAAAGATATTTTCAAATAGACTCTAACATTTTTGGTTTCACTAAAATTTGGTTTATTTTGAATCATGTACATTCATTTGAAATTTGAAATCGAATTTTCAAACTACCACGCCATTTTCAATTCCATTTATAATTAAAATAAAATTATTCATATTCTAACTTCGATTCCAATAAATATATACGTTCTAATTCTATTCAAAATAAATTTCTAGTCGTTATTATTTAAAATAAATCATTTTAAACATTCAAAATTCATTAAAATTTACAAAATACAAATTTTAAATTGGTTCTGATTTTCTGGGTTTTTACAATCTCCCCCACTTAAAATCTTTTCGTCCTCGAAAATGAACGGAGCTGAAAGTTGTTTAACTAACCAACTCAACTTTCAGTTTGGCTTTCATTCTTCAACTTTTCAGTTTCTAAGAATTTTCCAATTCTTTAAAAATTTGGTTAACACCCTAAATTTTCAAAAAATTTCGCCATAACCTCCTTTATACGGGGAGGGGTTTGGAAATTTATTGGGTCGTATTAGGCACAATAAATCCTAAAAAGCATACACATATTTATAGTGATATATTCCGGTGTCCACAGGGGAGTGTGTATAGATCATAACTCCAGAGTAAATTCTCGTCGCCCTATATACAGTTTTTGTGCCTTATTGACTAGAGAGATGTGATTATTGTCAACTCCAGACCCGTGTGGGGTTTTTATTAATCTGGCAATTTACCATTACATTTTATTTAGTCCATTTCAGTCTTCGGTTCAACCTGAAATATAGTCATCGACATACAAGCCTCTCGCTTGTGTGGTAAATCTTCAACCTCGTCACATAAGCTCTAAATGCTTATGTGGTATACGATAGAGTATGCTATCTTCATGCAGTATGCCATGTAGTGTAGTTCGAAATTAACTGTTACTATCCTATGGCGACGTTTATAATCTCACACAAAACAACCAGCACTCCGCATCTAATGGCATTCACAGTAGTTGATATATAAATAAAATTGCTCATCCAACTCATTATGGTTTACCTATTTGTCGGGCACGCAAATAAATTCTTTACTCAACAGCAAATCCATTTACCTGTTCAATGTATATACATGTATATGCATGCAATTTCAAACAATTTTCAATTTAGTTCAATATTTTGATCCAATTTGGCTAGTGGTTCAAAATTTTAATTAATCAAACCAATAATCAAACAACATAACCAGCAATCAATTAGTGATTATCGTTTCAAACACATAACTTTATATATATATATATACAAAAATCATGTTTTTGATGCCAAATCACAACAATACATTCTAACTATATTTTGTTTCTCACACCAGTTAATTGGAAATATATAGATATCCCACTTTCGAAACTCGAACACAAGTGTTGATGATGACATGTCATCGTCAGAACCATCTCAGGGCGACTAGAGTATGATTCTATATCTATCCAGTTTATTAAAACTTCGAATACACGTTTGCAAGGCGTATATACAAAATCTTTATATATTGAATTATCCAAATTCAATATAAATAGATATTCAAATACGTATAAAATGGTTTAAACTTTCAAAACAAAATTTGTCTTCATTTTTTTTTTAAAAATAACATTCTTCTGGCTCATTCTAGGATACTACTAATCCCATCTCTAACGAGCCGTTCTTATTGGATATTACTAATCCAATCTCTGATGAATTCTTTCGTTTGGTTCTATTGTGTCTTGTTCTCGAGCTCTGTAAACCAAAGCTCTGATACCGCCTGTGATGACCCGAACTTCCCTGTAAAGGAAAGCCCGGATTGCTTTGAGGAAAAGACGAATCAGAACACAAACAGAAGAACATTTTATTGCTTATTACAACAATTTACATCAGAGTACAAGAATATACAGAGTATGAACAAATAATATACATTTGATGAATATAAGAGATTTACAAATTACAATGCAGTGGAAAATAATACAAAAACACAACTGAAAGAGATAAACGGATACAGAGCTTTACGAATATCATTCCAGCTGTAAACCAGGATCCTATGAATATAAATCTGCAAAACCAAAACTACTAGCTGCCCGTGTGGAAAATAGGGGCACCCAGAGTTTAGGTTAAAACAATAAATTCCAGGTCAGTCATTGTTTGGTTAATCGTTCTAATCGAAACCCTAGTTACAACAATTTAAAAGATTTAAATCATGGATCTATGCGAATAAAGTAAATCGAATTTTACTGGATTAAGAACAATACCTGCAAGATGTCGAACCCTGGAAATCAAATTGATCTCGAAACCAATAGGAAAGGCTGGAGCATCGAATTGAGGAGCATGACAATTGCCATGCCTCTATAGTTGTCCACACGAACGTATTCTTCTCCGATCAAATTGAAGAAGGGATTGAGATTTTGGTGCTAGCCGCCGCCATGAACAGGGTTTCATGTATTAAAATGTATCGACTAAATTTCAATTGGATATAATCCCCTTTTGATGGTCCACCCGTATTTAATAAGGACTAAAATACCCTATAAAACCTAGTGTGTACCATCAAACAAGGAAACCGCCATTATACCATTTCAACATTAAATAAAACATCAACAGATTTGATATTTTATTTACCCAATACATGACTTTCCCTTTATCACGTTCTAAGTGTGTGACCCTACAGGTTACTATAACGTTGGCAATGATTTTAAATTGTATTTAAAACCATAAACAGTGATTGACATCTAGCAATGTGTCGCTGCTACCCAAGTTATAATAAAATTATCGATTCGATACATCCTTTCCGTGACCAGTGTATCAATGTAATATAATCCTTTTAACCATCATATCCAGGATTAAACTCAAGGCATGGATCTTATCACCTTCTTTATAATTTAATCGATTTTTCTTGATCGATGAGTAGACTATTTAAAACAAATCAGTATTTGAGCATGGCCATGCATTTCACAGTCTCACTCAATCAAGAGGCCCATGGATATCACTACAAATATATCGTAGAGTTAAATTCCATCTAGATCATTCATAATTTTCATTCAATTCGAGATGTATCCAATAATCACCGTTATCGTTACTCTGTTACGAGTAACATCAGATGATATCAAAACACAAATATCCTTGAATAAAATTATAATGATTTCAGGTCTGAGGACCATTACATCATTGTCACTATGAGAATAACTTATGATACTGTTACTTATATTACATGTAGTTATCTCATGGTGGGTCAGCCCAATACGTTATTCTCCAATACGTATTTATATCTTGACTTTAATATCACGTATATTAATGATCAATGAGATGTGATCATCAGTCAATCAATATACTAATCTCAACACTTTATTGTTGTCCTATATAAACAATAAAACTCGACTAAGGACATTTAAGAATTATAATACTTATCATATTATATAATCTCAAATTCAAGTATTACTCGAACTATATAATTCTGTATTATAGTTCCAAGGACTTCTATTATATTAATATTTATATTACGCAGTAAATATAATATAGTAGAATATTATTTTATTCCAGATAAAATAATAACAACAACATTGTTATCAATCTCATCAAATGGATTGCCTCTAGGGCATAAACTCTAACAATCTCCCACTTGCACTAGAGTCAATTATTTACGTATCGTATACTCATGAAACTAGTGTGATTATTAAACTTCTACTACGACAGAGTTTAATTCAGTAGGTCTACAACTTTACAACTTTTGCAACTTTGTAGATATGTTCATTTCCTCTGTGAACAACTTCACATAAGAATTATATTTCTTAAATATATGTTTGGATCGATAATGAGTTTAACGTTTTAGGCCTGAGCAATAGCCATATTGTTATTGCAATGTATTTCATTGGATCAACAATGAATTAAGTTCAATTATGAACTTCTTAACCCAAACATTTTCTTTCTCAGAATCAGTATTTATTTCTTGCTTTTAAAACTAACATAGTTTACAATAATTAATGTGTTATCAAATAACGTTAGAATTATTGTCTCACTCCCACTCAATTTCTTGTATATACAAGATTCAATGACACTTTGTGGTTTCGATACATTTCGACTTCTATTTCATTCCTATCAGTATCTTAGAGTCTGGTTCTCCTTTATAGAGGATACCAATTCGAGCAATAAACATTTTATTCTCAGAGAATTTATAGAAATAATATCCATTTATATCTTGTGGATATTTCACAAAATAGTTACCATATTTGGGTTTGATCTGATCTTATCAGAGGAACGACGTTTAATAAACGCCTTGCATCCAAATCTACGCATTAAACACAATAGGACATTTCCTAGTCCATATCTTATATGGCGTCTTTAAAATCATTTTAGTAGGATTAAATGCAATTGTTCTAAATTTAATTAATTGGAAGATCTATATGACTTATCTTGGTCGTACCATATCTTATAAGGTGTGATTACTCTTTTCAGACACACCATTTCAATATGGTGTTCTAGGTGGAGTGAGTCGTGAAACAATTTCAAACTCATTTGGATAGTCATTAAATAGTTGGTTTAAATATTCCTTTTCGATCTATTCAAAAAAAAATATTTTCTATTAAAATTGGTTTCTATCTCCACTTTGAATTCTTTGAACTTTTCAAAGGATTCTGATATGTGTTTCATAAGATACACATATCTGTATCTACTGATATTATCAGTAAATATAATGAAGTAATAAAACCTACCTCTAGTTTATGTATTCATTGCACCATATACATCATTATGTACGAGACTCAATACTTATCACTCATTCATCGTGTCAAGTGAGAGGTGATTCAGTTATTTTTCCTAATAAACCAGATTTGTATTCTTTATATAATTCAAAATCAAAATGATCTCAAAATTCCATCATTATGGAGTTTTGATATACTTTCTTGTTTACTGGGCTAACCGGTAATACTAAAGGTATATTGGATTTAAATCACTAAATTTGATCCACTTATTGTTAATGTCAAGTACATTATAGTTAAGGATTTACAAAGCTCATTAACTATTTGTAAAATTCCATACGATATTTCATTTAAATAAAATGAATAACAATTGTTCTTTTATTACAAATGAAATTCAAACTTGTCTAAACAAGATCTATTATAACATTTATCTTAAGTGGAATTTCATTATAACAATTATTTTATTTATTTAATTAAGCCGATATATTCAACAAGAATCAACTTCCTATGGATAATCCAGCAACATTTGTTTTATTTCCAATCGTAAGTTCACTTGTCCTATTATCAGATTTCTACTTATTTTGCAATTTCTGTAAATTAACATACATTTATGTGATTTATATCTAGTAGGAAAATGCCCTAAAGGACAAAATAAACAAAAAACTGTTCCATAAAAACAAGAGGCTAAAATTTTGTCCTTAAGGACAAATTCTATTGTAAAGGGAGGAATTATAGTGGGCCCCTGAATTCCTCCTTTTATACTAAAATTTGTTCTTATGGATAAAAATTTACCCTCTTGTCCTTATAGAACAATTTTTTGTTCATTTTGTCCTTGAGGCTAAAAACCCCTATATCTAGTATCTAATACTAGAAATGTATAAGTAGATTGTTATAACATTTATATATTATTCGGTTGAAGTCATACCTTAACCTTTCATTTTAGATCCTCTATGTTTATATAACAATTACGTTTGATTTGTTTGAGGAAAATCCTCAAATTTCAATGTTAGTCAAGAAATTTGATTTAATTCAATTTATATCCTTCTTAAGGATTAATTTAAATTATTGAGTTATTTATTATTTAATATCTACATTAGATAATAAAATAATAACTGATTCTGTAATATTTATTTAATACAAAATTTTGACAATCAAAATTTATATTAACATAAATATGTAATTGAAACTAAAATACGCTCCCACTCAAATTAACATCCCTCTGTTTATACATGTAAATCATTATATACATATAATGGTGTTCCAAGATCTATATCTAGTCATGCCTTGACCCAGCTTTGGCTAAACTCAAAACACAACCTTTTAGGTAGACATCTTATGTCAATTATATTTTCTATATAACTCTTGGATCGCATGTTGAACATTTTGTTCAGTATTACTCATTTGCTCAAAATGTAGAATAATTCATGCTTTTGTCTCTAAGGCCATAATCGTATTATGCAGCCTAGTTAAGTCAGACCCAATAATAGGTTGGAGCACCACATTTTACTCCAACGCGTATAACCAAAACAAAAGGTGCACAACGCTTTGGCGTTAGTTACATCCAGTGATTTTGGATAGTGATGAGTATATTATTGGAAGACGTCGCCATGACTTAATGTAACAAAATTTGCTTTAGAGAGATTTCATAATTCGTAGTGGCGAACAATATCAAAGTTATTCACATATATCAAAATATACGTATTTTATATTTGTAATATAAATTGGACTTAAACTAAAATATATGAAATATACATATATTTTAAATTCAAAATTATGTATATATAAAGCATATCTATTTATTTTGAACATTTCAAAATTTTAATTAATACAACTTTTGCATTACATGGTATCAGATGTTATACGCGCAAGCTTGAAGTCTACATAATTTCTGAACACATGTATATGTTCTGGTAGGCCCATTATAAAAGGATTAACCACCATGATATTTATATAATCAAACAACATGCTTCTTGAGACAAGTATATCATTATGTATGTTACATCCAACACCAAACATTTTGAGAGATTCATATACATGACTATATCAATATGGACATGTATATATAAAAGTAAAACTATTGCAGTAAGTACAATAATATTATGAAGGTGATTACTCATTTACATATATTTAAATTTTAAATGCAAAACATTTCTGCAATTTGCACATCCACATACAATACATATCAGTGATAATTATATGTATTCAGGCATAACAATTACACATTATTATTACATTTCACATGAGAATATACATCTATACATATCTAAATATCTATAAACTTCATTTATGCTATGGTTGCATTTGCCAAAACTAGCTTTTGTCCTCCCTTTTACATCTGAAACAATTTCAGAAATTTATGTCGTCCCCCTGTTAAAACATTTTTAACATTCACGGTCAGTGTTTAACAAAATTACATAAATTACATCGAGGGTAAAGCTTATGTATTCATGCAGCAATAACTCATATACATCAAATGTATATTTGTTATATATATTGTAATTTACACACATATGCTGCAATTTGTGTGTGTATACACACACACACACACATATATATATAAATATATATATATCAAATGTATATACATATACATTCAGCCACATGCTATGTATAGAGAACTGGTTCTCTATAAATATAACACTTTCATGGTGCATATAGAAGGGATGAATATTATGAGGTTATAAAATTTACATGTTGAAACAACATGTTGGCTCACAGGTATGTCTAATAACCTATATATAACTACCATTAGCAAATCAAATTTGCAGAAGGTATAAGCAAATATCAAATATATGAATAAATTATATTAACCATGTATAAATCCACTAAATATAAGACAGGCTTATTTGTTAACCATACCATACAAGTTTGAATGGTAACAAAAACACACAGATCATATATGAGTGTGTTTCTAACTCAATGATTCAATTAATCATCGAATCTGGGTTTTTTATACTTAAAATAAAATGGGTCATAATCAGTGAAAGGATGAACATTGTATGCATATAAAATATGGATGGTTAATTTTATAAGTGTTAATAGGTGTTCAACCCTATTGTTCCTATCAGATTCTTACAAATCTTGATAGACAAATTAATCAATATTTATATCAATAGCATCTATCATCAACCAAACATACTGATCTTAAACCTATACTAAGGTTAACTATGCTATTTAGATTGTCGTCAGGTAGCATAACCCTGAACAATTACTAAACCCATTTTGTGTGTTAAGGCAACCATCATGATTGATAATATAATCAATATGAGGTTATCAAGTATATTGATAGTCTGACTAAGGGGTAATATCCATTACAGTCTAACTATGCAAACTAGGATCAAATAATTATATGTTTATAACTTATAAAACTACCAAATGGTGTATAGTAACATCAATCATTAACAATAGGATTTAACTTTTAAAACTTGTTCACTGTATTGATATTATTATGCATACACCATAAAGTTTAAACTATAAGTCATATTTGCTATAGATTTTAAACAAGACTTATAATATAATATAAATATAAATATATATTTATCATTATAAGCAAAGAATCAACATAGTAAATCAAATTGCATCTTTTACTATATAATTTGCTATCAACAATGTATAGTACAAGGTCTGGCAAAATTGTGTACTTAAACATATTTAAATAGGTGCAAAATATGTCAAATATACTTGCAGATCTAAAATTGTTGTTGGAGTGATGATCAAAAACATGTTACATACACAAGTCAAACTCATATTCAATTATATATGTATATATGATATATACATATATATATATATACAAACACTATACAGTTTGAATCAATCTTCCAAAGATTAATAAAACTGCATAACTTATAATACGAATATAGATTCAAAGTATAATGAACTGATTTAACCTGGTTCAATCATTCGATTAATAAAATAAATAATTGTCCCAGTAGCAATAAAACAGGGTTATTACTAAGTTATTACAAGTAAACCAACCTAGATCCAAACATATACGAATATGTATGTACACTGTTTACAATAAGGTAATATATCTATGTATATATCAAAATGATTCATATATTACCATTCAATATATATCAAATATATATATAATAAAATACGGTTATGTACAGATGACAGCACAGTAACTCGTATAACAGTTTTAATTTGGCATAACTGACAACTTTTGATGGTATTAATAAAACTGAATTAATATTGGATCTGAAACAAAATACAAAAGATCTTCAACTTTTATAACATAAACAATTTTGATAATTATATATGTATAGAGTTATGAATCAATTTATTTTATATCATCGTCATCAAAATGAACACAAGTTGATCGGTATCAATATGATATAAAATGATATTTATGGTTATTCAACAGGATTTCAGAAATCTGTTGCAATTCCCATGTAAATCTGAACTATTACAGACTAATATAAAATTCTTACATAATGTAAGTAATTTTAAGAAATATAGTTTATCAATATAAACTACAGAAAAGGAATTGATTCATACGTTGAATTAGTTTACAAAACATGATCCAAAACAACTTAGATATATGTATAAAATTACCAATTTAACTAACTTGGATACTTGATCCCATTTTCAGTCATCAACACTTGATCTATATGAGAGCATATTATACTTAATGATTTCCAAAATTTCAGTAAACATCTGAAATCATTATTTAAACCATACATGATTAACTTTTAATCATTAGTATCAAAACAAATTCTTGATCAAGTAAGCATGGTCATTTAGGATATTATAGTCACCATTATAGCATCAGTATCATATATATAAATTCTAGAAAGTTCATTAGAATTTGATATAGTGATGACCCATTTTACTGCAAATAATTTCAATACATAAAGAACCATATCCTATAATCTGGTTTGTATAAGATATCAACAATAGTTTGGTTTTTCGAAATCAACAGTTGGTTTTGAATAACAGATCCACATCGCTATGTTATCGAATACCATAGATGCAAACGTTAATGAATCAAACTTAGTTAAATAACTTAAATGAACAATATTAAAACATTTAAAAGTTATTGTTCAATTTAAATCCAATCTCATTTATTCAAACAATATAACATCAATATAAAACTGAATCAATGTTCAGTATTAAGCACGAATCCTTTTGTAATTTTATATCATATATCAAAATTAACTGCAGTAAACAATTTTACTTTAATATCGAATACTATTTTGATTGCAGCGGAACAATTTTGATTTTATAAATAAAATTACTATAAATTATAATATCAGTGGGTTCTAACACATGATTATCAGGTAATTCAAGTAAGCAGAAAACAAAATCATGATTCAAAGTACTAAATTTCGCAAGCATATGGCTCTGATACCACTGTTGGGTTAATCGTTCTAATCGAAACCCTAGTTACAACAATTTAAACGATTTAAATCATGGATCTATGCGAATAAAGTAAATCGAATTTTACTGGATTAAGAACAATACCTCCAAGATGTCGAACCCTGGAAATCAGATTGATCTCGAAACCAATAGGAAAGTCTGGAGCATCGAATTGAGGAGCACGACAATTTCCATGCCTCTATAGTTGTCTACACGAACGTGTTCTTCTCCGATCAAATTGAAGAAGGGATTGGGATTTTGGTGCTAGCCGCCGCCATGAATAGGGTTTCATGTATTAAAATGTATCGGCTAAATTTCAATTGGATCTAATCCCCTTTTTGATGGTCCACCCATATTTAATAAGGACTAAAATACCCTATAAAATCTAGTGTGCACCATCAAACAAGGAAACCGCCATTATACCATTTCAACGTTAAATAAAACATCAACAGATTTGATATTTTATTTACCCAATACATGACTTTCCCTTTATCACGTTCTAAGTGTGTGACCCTACAGGTTACTATAACGTTGGCAATGATTTTAAATTGTATTTAAAACCATAAACAGTGATTGGCATCTAGCAATGTGTCGCTGCTACCCAAGTTATAATAAAATTATCGATTCGATACATCCTTTCCATGACCAGAGTATCAATGTAATATAATCCTTTTGACCGTTATATCCAGGATTAAACTCAAGGCATGGATCGTATCACCTTCTTTATAATTTAATCCGTTTTTCTTGATCGATGAGTAGGTTGTTCAAAACAAATCAGTATTTGAGCATAGCCATGCATTTCACAGTCTCACTCAATCAAGAGGCCCATGGGTATCACTACGAATATATCGTAGGGTTAAATTCCATCTAGATCATTCATAATTTTCATTCGATTTCAGATGTATCCAATAATCACCGTTATCGTTACTCTGTTACGAGTAACTTTAGATGATATCAAAACACAAATATCCTCGAATAAAATTATAATGATTTCAGGTCTGAGGACCATTACATCACTGTCACTATGAGAATAACTTATGATACTGTTATTTATATTCCATGTAGTTATCTCACGGTGGGTCATCCCAATACGCTATTCTCCAATACATATTTATATCTTGACTTTAATATCACGTATACTAATGATCAATGAGATGTGATCATCAGTCAATCAATATACTAGTCTCAACGCTTTATTGTTGTCCTATATAAACAATAAAACTCGACTAGGGACATTTAAGAATTATAATACTTATCATATTATATAATCTCAAATTCAAGTCTTACTCAAATTATATAATTCCGTATTATAGTTCCAAGGACTTCTATTATATTAATATTTATATTACACAGCAAATATATAGTAGAATATTATTTTATTCCAAATAAAATAATAAAAACAACATTGTTATCAATCTCATCAAATGGATTGCCTCTAGGGCATAAACTCTAACAGTCATGTGACTGGCGTGAGAACTAAAACAGTTACTTAAAACTTTACTTTAAAGATAAGGTAAATCAAGGGACCACGCCGTATAACACGGAACGGGTTTCCTCCCAAGAATACTAGTGTATAAAACAAACAACGCAATGCTTTTTGGAAAAATGAAGCTATTATAAGACTCAGGTTCCATCACATAATGCAACGCAAGCCGAAGGATAGAATTTTACCTTATAATAGCCAAACATGATTGGTACGTTTAAAACAAATCATTTTGATACTATTATAGTGTAAAGTGTATGAAAACAACTTCAAATATAAATCTATCAATCATAGACGGCATAGTATCCCATGCTACTATGACGCCATACTAGGCTCTACAAATAAAACCGAAATGTCACGTATTGGAAATTGGATTTCCGTCATGAGTCGAGTCCTGGGATGGCTCCTCACCGCTTCTAGACACTCTACCAAATGCCCCAGGATTCGGACGCTGGCGAATCCTTGGATCTTCAGGGCCGGTCCACACATAGCGGGTTAGTAATATTTGAACACACGTTTCCCGGTCCTATAGAACCTATCCATCGGCTCCGTAGAGACCGATATATCCGAGGCGCCTTGCATTCTAACAACCACACAGGTAAAAATAATATAAATGTCAGGGCTTGTAAAATGCTGACACCACCCATAGCTAGAAAGAAACATCGTGCACTACCTGCAGTCACGATCTCGTTCTTGACTCATACCGAGGTGTGAGGCTCGCGAATTAATGCTATACACAAATCTATGCCACACAAGCCGTGCTTTGATCATCAACCACAAGACTCTACTTTTCAACATGAGCCTTGATCATTTGCATCTCAGCATGCCACATAGGCAATTCACGTCATGCGACTGATGTCTATCGATATATAAACTCTGAGCTCATACATCTCATAGAAGGGCGTTAAGCAAGAGAATAAATTCTCCGCCGCCAAACAGATATTTATTTAATTGAGATCAATCAACATAGAATAAAATCCAATGTCAGACACACAGTCCATTTACAAGTTCGTTCTGGGTCTGAACGAAACCGAGGCACCTTATTCCTCATCCCATATGTCCAATATAGGAGAGAGGTCCTGCATATTCGTCGATCTCCAAATATGTCTGGACGATCACCACTTATTACCTCGTCTTGGATGTACAGCCCAATCAAGACATCAGTAATCATCCAAATGATGTGAAGACCTCCGATCTTCAACCGCCGTCTTCATCGTCGACTTATCTTTGAATCGGTAATTCAGAATGGGTATAAACCCGACCTTTCCAAATAACCCGCGTATATAATAAACAAGTGCTATAAAACACAATATACGCCTCATTCCAATTCTGAATATTCTTTTATTTAAATATTCATATCGTTAGGGATTTGTTCCCATTAATTTTATCAAAGATAAATTCTTTAAAATTTATTCTTTAATCTTCCTTTGGATATCATTCAAACCATATTAAGGTTTTCCATACTTGTCGGGATTGACGCACCTTACCAAAGTAACCATTTATTTAATTTCCCAATCCCAACCTATCCATCCCATGGAACAAAACTGGTATTACTCCATAACTAACACCACAGCGTTATCAGTAAATTTAATTACCATTTCACATTCAAATCTAACTAAAGATTTAACTATCGCTAGGAGCAAAACTGGTGATACTCCATTCTCGATCATTTCCCAAATTTGATAATTTAAATTATCAATTCCCTTTTCAATCTAATTAAAGATTCATTAAAACTCCACTTAGTTTTAATCTTCCTAAAAATCTATATTAATGATTATTCAACTTGTAGGAAAATAATTCCTGTCTTTAACTGGGTTAAAGAACCAATGTCATTTAAAACACAGTTCACGATAAACCCAAATCACATTCCATCAGTCTCTAACCGTAAATTAGTAAGAGAACAATTCCCTAAGTATTAATCCCGAATGCTGAAACCAACATCAGATCAATACCCAGGAAACCATTCAACTCAACTACTCTCCAGTTAGTTTCTAATTTTCTTAAATCCATTGGGTTTAAGACCATATTATTAAAGATACCATTCAAGAGAAACCCAAAATCTCATTTCAATTCAATTTCAATTAAATATTAATTAATTGGTAAACTTCATTAAATCTTAATAAAAAGATTTAGTCTTTTCTCAACTGGGTTTAAGAACAGTGTTAATGAAGACACCGTTCACGACAAACCCACAATCCAATTTGATACTAAATACAAGGCTCTGAATAGGAAATATATCGGCTTATATTCAATATCAAATTTTGAAACCAACAAATATCGTATTGGAATAACGATATATATATATATATATCTTCCAAATTCCTCCACAATACCCGTATAATCATGGAATCCAGTATCGAAATATTCCGAAGATACTTTCGATTCCAATCCATTCCAATTCTTATATTGGAAATTTCTGGTTATTTTTAAAACCATTTCAAATCCAATTTATTTATTTTTGAAAATATTGGATTTATAATTCTAGTTCATAAGTAGTTCATTTCGATAAAAATATATTTTTCTCTTTTCAAATATGGAATTTTGCATCCCAATTCTTTTCAAATCATTTATTATGATTTTACATAAATTATCGATATTTTTAATAATTTTATCAAGGCCCGTACAGTCGATTTCCATAAACGGTCATCGAAATGCACTTACAGCAACCTTTTCCCAATTTGATTTGGACATATTTCCAAATCCAACCGTTAGATTTCAAATATCTTCTATTCTTGGAAAGCTCTTTTCGATACGAACCCAACGGTTTCGGTTTTAGGAGAATCCGATGGTCGGATCTCCCGTAATGTCCGTTTGAAGTCAATGGTCGAAATTTGCGAAATACCGCGGTGTGGCGCGTTCTATTCAGGCCATTATATGTACATAATATATACATTATATATATATATATATTTCGTCGATTTCCATTTAAAACGTATTTTATAAATCGTTTTAAATTCATTTTCAAAATGATTTCAACTTCATATTCAATTTCAAATCAAAATTGAATATTCCATATCATTAATATATAAATGATAATATTTTCAAAACATTAGATTTTGAATTCATTTCCTTTTCGATATTCATTATAAAAATGAATAAAATCGATATAAATATCATTAACATCAAAATGGATTTAATCTAATCAACACGACTTTTATTCAACACATGAATATTTTTAATGGTTTATACATTCAATAAAAATGATATTTTTATTATTTAAATATTTTATTCAACACATGATTATTCTTTTCAATACATGAATATTTATTTTATTCAACACATGAATATTTTTAATCCTTTTCTGAATATTATTTTAAAATATTCTTTATTTTCCAAATTGGAATGAGACTCAGTCAATTACCGTATAATGTTAATTATATGGATTCCATACAACACATGTATATAATAAAAATGATAAACTATCAACCATCATCCAAAGTGCACTACACAACTGCATAAGCATTAATATAAATAATAAACGCTTACAATAGTCTGTCAACCCATCGATTGACATACATCTAAACAATTGGGGTTAGTGTACGTCAATTATCATCCCAATACCCGTGTGGGGTTTTCAATCAACAAACACATATTTTATTTGTGCAGTTGGGCGATGCGTAAAATTTATCGTCCCAATTCATATTTGTAAAATTAGTGTACATAAGCAAATCGTCCGATTTGTAAATGAATATTTATTTTATTCATATACACATTAAAATTTATATTTTTAACAACAAAATATATTATGTCAATACATGAATATTATTCCATTCAACACATGAATATATTTCCATTCAACATATGAATATATTTTATCATTCCACATCATAATCAATTTTCACAACACATCATAATCAAACAAGTCGTCCATGGTTTGTGGACGACATGTGTCGGGTGCTGCTAAGCACCGTCTACATCCTAGTATATATTTTTAACTAGAAAGTAAATTAAAGTGAGAAGTTATGACATTGGGTTTCCACTCCATCGGTTCGTTTCGGGTTTGAATTTGCCTGAAACTCCAACATGTTCCATTTCGGGCGCGGTCAGTTTGTTGTGAAGCCCTCGTCCCTACGATCGCAACGGATCTAGTTTCACGCGATTTCGACCTCGTATGAAGGAGTTATGTATTTTTAAACATTGATTATTTAAATGAGTAATTAAATAAATAAATTAACTATTAACAACGCTTTTTAATAACGTTAATAATGTTACCTTTCTTCCATTGAATCGTTCCAAGTGAACGACGACCGAAACCCCCAACCCTTCAAAACTAGGTTTCCCTTTTTCGATCAATACACGCAACTTCGCCACGATCGGACTGCGCCACGTCATAGTGTTAGGAGAGGCGCACCCAAAGACCCCCTCTAGTCAAACTCGGCGGTGCACGGTGGCTGGAAAACGGGGCGAGGCGGGCGGACTTCAGCGCGTCGATTCGAAAAAAATACGACACGAGGGAAGGCATGGTTGGCATGGATTTGAAGAGTGGAGGAATCTCTACAAAATTCTCTAAAGGACTGATACCTAATTTTTCGTGGATTGATAGGGATTGGGGCTCAAAGATTGGATGTAATAACCCGGAAAATCTGGACCAGTTTAAAATTTTTATTTTGGCAATTTTAGCGAATTTTGATTATTTAAAATGAATTATTTTAAATAATATCGACGAGAAATTTATTTTGAATAGAATTCGAACGTATATATTATACGCGTCGTCGTTAGAATATAAATATTTATATATAATTATAAATAGAATTGAAAATGGCGCGGTAGTTCGATAATTCGATTTCAAACTTCAATTGAATGTACCGGGTGCAAAATAATCCGGATTTTAGTGAAACAAAAAATAATGGGATCTAATTGATAATATCTTTCCAGCGAATCCGAATAATCAAAATTTCATAACGGGAATCAAAAGATATGTCCAGTTGAAAATTCTGAATAGTCGCTATGGAATTCAGGCCCTTAAAAATGGACATTTTGCAAACGACCTCGGATTTCGACGAAACCAGTTTTGTTGGGTCCGGGATGTGAAGTTATTGCTAGGTTTCAAATTTCATAATTTTTCGAATCAATATGTGAGCGTGGCAAAGGAAAACGCGTTTGACCAGTTTCAGTTGATTTTAATCGACTGGAAAATGGCCATTTTTCCCACGGTCTCAGAATTCGATGAAACTAGTTTTGTTAGGACCGTATCGTCAATACGAAGCTAGAAAATATTTTTCTGGAATTTTTCTAGTTAGTATGTGACCCCGGTAATTTGAAATGTACGTTTAAAATTCAATATACTGATTTAAATGTAAACTCAACGGAAACTGATTGTAACGATCGAATCAGCTTACGATACATATCCCATTGTGTTCGGAATGGGGGTAATTAGCTATGGACGACAGGCGGTGGGCCTCGTTTCGGGGTCGTATGTAAAAAGTCAACTTTTAGAAATTAAAATAATTAAAAAAAAAACCCTTCCTCCTTTATACTCTGCCCCCCCCCCCCCCCACCTTCTCCTTTCGATTCAGAATCAAAATACAGAAAGAAAAAAAAAGAAAAAAAAAGGCGACGCCTCCACCTTCGTTCGCCCTGGCCAACGCTCCTCTGATCGTCGAACTCCCTCCCCTAGCGACGCTCAACCTCCGCACCCTCCCCTTCACCCGCGTGGCCCCCCCAAACCACCGTAAGCCACAACCACCTCTGCCCAGCATCCAACCGCCGCCTCTACCCCCAAACCCGCAAGCGCCGACCACCTGGAGATCGGCCGCGCCTCCTGCGCCCTACCCCGACTCCGGCGAGCCACCTCCGACTGCCACTAGCGTAGGTTCCCACCCCTCAGCCTCCATCGACAACAGTAAGTTTTAAATCCTATTTTATTTATGAATTTCTATTTTTCTTATGAAAATCTGATTTTATTCATGGTTAGAAATCAGTTTGTATATGTTAAAACATATTATAAAAATCAGTTTACAAATAAAATGAAATTGACTCCTTGGTTTTGAATATAAAAATATAGTTTTTATATATTTAGAGGATTAAAAATATAGTTTTTATATAGGTAGAGATTTTTAAATTGAAAAGATTCGATTTTTAAATTGAAAAGATTCGATTTTTAAATTGAAAAGATTCGATTTTTAAATTGAAAAGATTTGATTTTTATAATTGAAAAGATTTGATTTTTATACTTGTAAAGAAATAATTTTTGATAAGATAAAAATAATATCTTTTATATTCATGTAGCGGTATAGGAATATAATCTTTTATAAGTGAAGGAGCGATAAAAATATAATTTTTATGTAAGTATGACATTAAAAATATGATTTTTATTGGATGTAATGAATAAAAATATCATCTTTGAAAGTGAATAAAAATATGATCTTTATTAGGACGAGAGCAATATAAAAATATAATTTTTATAACGAAGTGAAGATAAAAATTTAATTTTTATATAAAGGGTAGCGATGTAAAAATATGATCTTTATATAAAAGGAAGCATTGTAAGAATATATATAATTTTTATATATAAAGCATCATTATAAAAACATGATTTTTAAATTGAACATCATATTAAAAATATGATTTTTAATGTGAACAGCGTGACAAAGAATATGATGGAAGTACGGGCAAATTCAGATGTTCAGAAATTCAGAGATAAAACTGGAGGAGTGGATCCCAAGGTGAGAATTTCTCACCTTTCAATTTCTTTTTCTAGTTATATATATATATATACTAGGATGCAGACGGTGCTTAGTAGCACCCGACACAATCGTCCACAGACCATGGACTTGTTTGTTTGGTTGCATAGATTAGTTATATGATTTGATTTGAATTTGGTTGTTTGGTGATTTTGATTGATGTGTGAATGGCGTGGGCCTTCACTAGACCGGGGATAAGGCTAGGCCTTGTCCCGTTTCTAGTATCGTGCCGTTATGCCGCCGAAATTTTCTAAAATATGTTAGAAAAATAAAAATATCATTTTATTTAAAGAATGAACTGAATAGAAATTCATATGTTGGAATAAAATGTTTTGTCGTTAAAAATATAATTTTTAACGTGAATGTGAATAAAATAAATATTCATTTACAAACCAGACGGTTTGTTTATGTACACCTATTTGAAGGACATTGATTGGGTCGATAAATTTTACACATCGCCCAACTGCACAAATAAAATATGCGTTTGATTGTTTGAAACCCCACACGGGTGTTGGGATGAAATTTGTAGTTCACTCATCCTGATTGATTAAATATGTCGATCGATTGATTGACAGGCTGTTATAAGCGTTAGATATCTTTATCTGATGCTTATACAGTGTAGTGCACTTTGGTTGATGGTTGATCATTTTTCAATGCTATTATATACATGTGTTGTATGAAAATCCATATAATTAATTTTATATGGTAATTGATTGGGCCTCATTCCAGTTTAGAAATAGAAATATTTGAAATAGAAATATTTGAAATGGAATATTTGAAAATATCAATATATGAAGCCGTGTTGATTTGATTGACGCCATTTTGACGTGATCGATATTTATATCGATTTTATTCATTTTAAAATGAATATGGAGAAGTAATTTTGAAATCGAATATTTCAAAATGAATTGAATTGAAAACGATTTCGAAATGAATTGAATTGAAAACGATTTCGAAATGAAGTGAATTGAAAACGAATTCAAATTGAATTGAAAGCGAATTGAAATGAATTCAAATTGAATTGAAATTTGAATTGAATAAAAATGAATTTTGAAACGAATTTATAAAGAAGAATTCAATTTTGATTTGAATTGAAATGGAAGTTGAAATTGCTTTTGAAACGAATTTAAAAACTATTTATATAATTCGTTTTAAATTGAAATCGACGAAATATATATTATATATATTATATATATTATATATATAATATAATGGCCTGAATAGAACGCGCCGCGCCGCGGCAGTTCGTGAATTTCGACCATTGATTTCAAACGGACATTGCGGGAGATCCGACCGTCGGATTCTCCTAAAACCGGAACCGTTGGGTTCGTATCGAAAAGAGATTTCTAACGAATATTAGAAATTTGAAATCTAACGGTTGGATTTGGAGTTACGTCCAAATCAAATTTGAAAAAGGTCGCTGTAAGTGCAGTTCGATGGCCATTGATGGAAATCGACTATACGGGCCTTGATAAAATTATTAAAAATAGTAATAATTTGTGTAAAATCATAAGAAATGATTTGTGAAGATTTGGGATGAAAAACTCCATATTTGAAAAGATGAAAATAGATTTTTATCGAAATGAACTAGTTTTGAACTAGGAATATAATTCTATTTATTTTTAAATAAATAAATTGAATTTGAAAAGGGTTTTAAAAATAACCAGAATATCCAATGATTGCATTGGAGTGGATTTGAATCGAAATTGTCTTCGGAATATTTCGATGTTGGATTTCGTGATTATGCAGTTGTTGTTATGGAAATTTGAAAGATATAGATATATATATCGTTATTTCCAATACGACATTTGTTAGTCGTAGAATTTGATATTGAATATAAGCCGATATATTTTCTATTCAGAGCCTTGTATTGAATATCGAATGTGATTTGGGTTTGTCGTGAATGGTGTCTTCACTAACACTTTTCTTGAACCCAGTTGAGAAAAGATTAAATCTTTTTATTTAGATTTAACGAAGTGTACCAATTAAACAATATTTAATTGGAATTGAATTGGTATTGATTTTTGGGTTTATCGTGAACAGTGTTTTAAATAACACTTGTTCTTTAACCCGATAATTAATGGAATGTGATTTTGGGTTTATCGTGAACCGTGTTTTAAATGACACTGATTCTTTAATCCAGTTAAAGATTAAAACTAAGTGGAGTTTTAATGAATCTTTAATTAGATTGAAATGATCAAAAATGGAGTATCACCAGTTTTGCTCCAGGCGATGGTTAAATCTTTAATTAGATTTGAACGTGAAATGGTAATTGAATTCACCGATAACACTGTGGTGTTAGATATGAAGTATTACCAGTTTTACTTCATGGGATGAATAGGTTGGGATTGGGAAATAAAATAAATGATTTCTTCGGTGTGGTTCGCTAATCCAGACTGGTTTGAATTGATATTCAAAGGAGATTAAAGAATAAATTTAAAGAATTTATCTTGGATAAAATTAATGGGAACTTTTCCCAAAGTATAGGAATATTTGAATAAAAGAATATTCTGAATTGGAATGAGGCGTATGTTGTGTTTGTGTAACACTTTTATAAAATATACTCGAGTTATTCAGAAAGACCGGGTTTATCCCATTCTGAATAACTGATTCGACGTGGTGTCGAAGATGAAGACGGCGGTCGAAGACCAGAAGTCTTCACGTCGTTTGGGTGCTTACTGATGATCTTGATTGGGCTGTACACCCAAGAAGATGGAAACAGTTGGTGATCGTCCAGACGTACTTGGAGATCGATGGATATGCGGGGTACTAGGTGCCTCCGGTTTCGTTCAGACCCAGAACGGACTTGTAAATGGACTGTGTGTCTGACATTGGATTTTAGTCCGTGTGATTGATCTCTATTAAATATATATCTGTTTGGCGGCGGAGAATTTATTCTCTTGCTTAACGCCCTTCTCTGAGACGTACGAGCTCAGGGGTTATATATTGATGGATATCAAACGCATGGAGTGAATTGCCTGTGTGGCATGCCTAAGTGGCAATTGATCGAGGCTTCTGTTGAAAAGCAAAGTCTTGTGGTGATGATCAAAGCAAGGCCTTTGTGGCGTAGCTTTGTGTAACGTTTGATTCGCGAGTTTCACACCCGGTATGAACCAAAAACGGGAGAGTACGTCAGGGAGGGCATGCGTTTCTTCCTAGCTAGAAGTGGCGTCAGTGGTTTTACACGCCCTGACGAGTTTGACTTATGTGGTTGTTGCTGTTGCGAGGCGCCTCGGATTGATCGGTCGTTCTCGAACCGATGGAGTCATTTAGTTGGCTCGTTTACGCCCCATAGGGCGGGGAAACGCATGTTCAGGGTTTAAGTTTAATCCACATCGGTGGACTGGCCCTGAGGATCCAAGGGTCACTCGAGCTCTGATCCTGAGACTCGGGCTAGGCAGTCTCGAATCGGTTGAGGACTATCTTTTGCCTCGGTTCATAGACGGAAATCCAATTTCCAAATACGTGACATTTGCGGTTTTATTTGTAGAGCCTAGTATGGCGACATAGTGGGATGGGGCGCTCATGCCGCCTATGATTGATACTTATGATTTGAAGTTGTTTTATACACTATGCACTTATTATAGTATCAAATGATTTGTTTTAAACGTATCAAGCATTCTTTGGCTGTTATAAGGTAAAAACCCTATCCCCCGGCTTGCGTTGCATTGTGTGATAGGACCTGGGTCTTATAACAGCTTCATTTTTCTTTATTTAGCATTGCGCTGTTTGTTTTATGCACCGGTATTCTTGGGAGGAAACCTGTTCCATGCTATACGGCGTGGTCCCTTGATTTGCCTAGCTTTAAAAATAAAGATTAACTGTTTTAGTTCTCACACCAGTCACATGACTGACCTGGAGTTTATTGTTTTAACCTAAACTCTGGGTGCCCTTATTTTGACACGGGCAGCTAGTAGTTTTGGTTTTGCAGATTTATATTCACAGGATCCTGGTTTACAGCTGGAATGATATCCGGAAAGCTTTGTATCCGTATATCTCTTCTAGTTGTGTATTGTATTATTTTCCGCTGCGATGTATTTAAATGTAATTTAAAACCTCTGATATTTATTTTTGTGTAATTTTCATTTGTACTCTGTATATTCTTGTAATCTGATGCATTGTTGTAATATACATTGAAATGTTCTTTTTTATGCGTTCTATTTTGTCGTGTTCTCAACGATGGGGCGTTTCGAACGGTTTGGGTCGGTTTAGCGACTGGTTCGGACCGAGCGAAATTCCTTGCCGTGACATTGGAGCGGTTTTCCGCCGTGAACGAGATGGAGGCGCAGGTTTTCTGAATATTTGGGAAAGTGAAAATCTAGGGTTTTATTTTTTTAATTTATATAAATTTTTATTTCCATAAAAGGAAACTTTTTTATTCGAACTCCAAATTGAACCCACCGCCTGTCATCCCTAGCTAATTACCCCCATTCCGAATGCAATGGGCTATGTTTCGTAACCCAATTTGGCTGTTACGATCAGTTTCCACTAAATTTAAAAATATAAATCATTATATTCTAAATTCAAACGCACATTTTAATTTACCAGGGCCACATACTAACTCTAAACATTTCAGAAAAATTATTTCTAGTTTCGTATCGACGATACGGTCCTAACAAAACTAATTACGTCGAATTTGAAGATCGTTTGAAAAATGGTCATTTTCTGGTCGATTCAAATTGACTGAAACTGTCAAAACACGTTTTCTTTTGCCACGCTTATATAATGATCCCAAAAATTATGAATTTTGGAATCTAGCAATAACTTGACATTCCGGATTCAACAAAAGTGGTTTCGTCAAAAATGGAGATCGTTTGCAAAATGACTATTTTTAATATAAATTCCACAACGACTTTTCTGAATTATTACTGGGCATAACTTTTTATTCTCGCTATGAAATTTTGATTTTTCTGATTCCTTGGAAAGTTATTTTCAAATAGATTCTAATATTTTTGGTTTCACTAAAATCTGTTTTAATTTGAATCATGTACATTCATTTGAAATTTGAAATCGAATTTTCAAACTACTGCGCCATTTTCAATTCCTTTTATAATTAAAATAAAATTATTCGTATTCTAACTTCGATTCCAATAAATATATACATTCTAATTCTATTCAAAATAAATTTCTAGTTGTTATTATTAAAAATAAATCATTTTAAACATTCAAAATACAATAAAATTTACAAAATAAATTTTTTAAATTGGTTCTGATTTTCCGAGTTGTTACAATACTCCCCCTTGAATATGCATATGTAAAGATGATAAGATTAAGTGCCTCATTAAAAACCTTTTTTATGAAAAACCCTGTGGGAAAAATCATAAACAAGGAAAAGAGTACAATTTTTATTTCATCTCTAGGTAACATATTGACAATGTTCCAATGAGGATTGATACTTCTGGATTAAAATAATGCCTCATTAAAAACCTTACTAATAAAAACCCAGTGGGAAAAATATCAGTGAAGGAACATTACCGCATAATATATGCTCCCTCAGATTCGTAATGCATTATTCAAATAGTTTGGTGACGCAAGCGGCGCATACCAATTCTATATATCATCTTCTGTAACGTTGATTTTGGAAGTGCCTTCGTGAATGGATCTACTGGATTTTCTTGAGATTGGATTTGCTTCACTTCTATTTTATTGTCCCTTTTTGGAGCTCATGTGTGAAAAAGAATTTGGGAGAAATGTGTTTTGTCCTATCACCCTTGATATATCCTGCTTGAATCTGAGTTACACATGATGCATTGTCTTCATAGATAATTGATCTTTCTGTAGTTGAGAGAAGTTTATATGTGCTTCGAATATGTTCAATTAATTATCTTAACCAAACACATTCTTGTTTTTCTTCATGTAGTGCTAATATTTAAGAATGATTGGATGATGTTACTACCAATGTTTGCTTTATAGATCTCCATGAAATAGCTGCATTGTTGTTTGTAAAAACATATCTAGTTTGTGATTTTGCTTTATGTGGATCAGAGAGGTAACTTTAACACTCATCCTTGAATATGTGTCTTCAAATTCTTGAATGCTCTTATAGTAGCTTGAAACTATCCCCTTTGAAAGATTATTGCTATTCCTCATAGCATATTGCTTGCAAATATCTATTTGGATGACATAGATATTGTTCGTTGCCTCGTTAAAAACCTCTATTAGGAAATCCCAATGGGAAAAACCTTGATCGAGGAAAAGAGTGCAACTCTTGAAGTTGTAAATACCATATTAAAATGATATTTTTTCTAAGAGTTCGATACTTCAGGATCAATGTAATGCCTCATTAAATCCTTACTAAGAAAAACCCTATAGGAAAAATCTTAGTGAAGGAAAAAGAGTACAAAAACATATTTTCAATAATTTACTACATTAAATGTAGAATGATACTTCTGGATCAATATAATTCTTCAGTAAAAACCTTACAAAGGAAAACCCAGTGGGAAAAACCTTAGTTAAGGATAAAAATATAGATTAACTTAAATAACATATTTGAGATGTTATTCCTTGATGTGGTGCTTGATTCTTCTAGATCAAGATAAAGCCTCGCTAAAACTTTCGAATATTACTTTGAGGATGATAATTCTGGATCCATAAATATGTATCTCATTGACAATATTACTCAAACAAATCTTGTATAGAAAATAAAATCAAGAGATAATAATCTTTAGTCTTCATACTTCTAATGTTCATCATTTATTAATATTTGCCTCATTAAAACCTTCACAACGGAAAACCCTATGGGAAAAACCGAAGTGAAGGAAAAAGAGTACAACATCACAAGATAATTCTTAATGAACTTTTCTTTTAAAACCTTTGTCTGCATTTTCATGCTTCAGGCATGCTTTCTTATTTAAAGCACCTTTTGTTTGTGCTTGCTTGCTATACACTTCGAGTGTTTACAATTTTGTGCTTCAACCAGGTTTACACACTGCAATACATTTGTAATGAATAATAATAGTTTCATTACAGCAATACTTAAAAGTAGGAAGTAATCTACTCATCTTGAATTATACCTAGATTTTCATTACAACAATACTTAGAAGCATGTTGTAATCTATATTCTATGTTCTTTGCATTCTTTATAATTACTAAAGTTATTTATATTCTTCAGGAATCTGTACACTTCAATGAATTTTGCATATCGCAACTATACTCAAAAGTATATTAAATGTTTCATTACAACAATACTTAAAAGTAGGAAATATTCTACTCATCATGAATTATTTCATGATTTTCAATATAACAATATTTAAAAGAAAGTTGTAATCAACTCTCTTTGTTATTTATATTCTACATAACCAACAAAGTAGTTTATGTACTTCGGGAACTACTATTCTTTCATCATTTAGTGTGATTTAACAAATATTCATACCTTCGAGGTTTTGGCACTACTTTGCGGACTTCAGGTCCACATTTCTCAATTAGAGAAGGATTCATGATGGCCAATCATGATTTAACATAAGCGCTTTACTTTTTATAAATTTATCATCGATGATTATATATTGTCAGTTCTAGATATAATTTATTGAGATCTCTTTATTTATCTATTTTAGGTACCTAAACCACTTCTAGGGTTATTCGAAAATCATGTCATGGATCTCTTCAAGAGGCTCCTTACGTGTTTCTTCAAAAACACTCACCTCCTTCATCCGGCATCTTTATTGCTTACTTCAAAAGTATTTCGAACTGACTTTTAAACCAATCTTTAAATGTGGTTTATGCATTTTTATCCTTCAAGGATTCAAATATATATTGAAGCAAGTCTACAAGGGATATTATTTATAATTTATTCGTGTGTCAATTATTTAACACTGATACTCAAAATGAAATTGTATCCCTTTATCTTCCCCCTCAATGTTGACAAACATTGTCACACTAAATAATAATCACCATGGGATTCTCATTTATATCCATTATCACATTGCTGCTAGCAAATATATTATATGTATATCAGTTGTAGGAGGATAACCCTTTAATTAGTCGATAAGGTGCATTGATTTTTTTTATTACTTATTCTCTTTCATTGATCTAGCAATATTGGAGGAATTTTCTTATTATATAGGTCATTTGAATACATATATGACTTCAAGTCATTCAACATTCATGTTGATTGAAATTTAAATCACTAAATAATATTTATGCATAATCTATAAAATAAGCTGATAACAAACTTCAGGTTGTTAATTACATATTTACAGATATGAATATATAAATACGTGCGTCCATGTATTATAAATTTGCATAGTCTTTCTCATTTGAGTTAGCGATTTTAGAATAAATTATTACAAAGATCAAACTACTGATTTCAATGTATTGATCAATGTCATTACAAATTCTTCAGGATCGTATGATAATGTTCAAAACTTCTGGTTTGAAAACATATCGAACTTCTGGTCCAAATAAATATATGAATAACTTCAAGTTATTAAGTTGATGGACTTTTAATATCGCTTCTGGGATATTCCATAAACACCATTTGTGGAGTTTTAATACATATTTTCTCATTTAGGAGAAATTTATGAACTTTTCTACAAATATTTATCACTTTTAATTGTAGAAATATCTTCTGGGGATATTTTATTATTTTCAAATAAACAGATCTCTTCTAGAGATTCCTTACCATTTCCAAACATACAAATATCCTCTGAAGATATTTTGTTATCACCGCTTCTGGGATGAACTTATCTCCTCCAGAGATAAATATATATAAACTATTGAAATATCATATCAATATACAAAAATACATATCAAAGTTTAAATGCAGTAACAAAATTAGATGCATTAAATAAAAATAAGATTCAAGAAAAGAAATCACTACTTTTGGAGTGTATGATATTCCTTCAGGGAACATATCTTTTATTTATGTAATTGCAATGCAACAAATAAAAAAAACTCTAACATCTCATCTAGGATGTTGGATTTTCTATATAAAAATAAATCTCTAGAACATCTCTTCAAGAGATTAATATGCATATTATATCTTCAGGATATTCGGTTAATATAAATTGTACATGAAAGATGTCAGTTAGATGAAACCCGTTTAGAGATTTTCTGTTGAATCCAATGTTATTGTCACATATTATTATGTGTGTGTCTCTTTTAATTTCTTCTGGAAGTACAATCTTTTCATGTCACAACTTCAAGAAAGCTTTGGGTTTCTGTTTCTTGAGTATTATGATTTATTTATTTCCTTTAACTTCTTTAGGAAGTAAAATCTTATCATTTTACATAATTTCAACATACCTTCAGGCTACTTATTCATGAACTTCAAGTTCATTTTTTTTATGAACTTCGGGTTCTCAAATTATGTGGAAACTTCTTGTTTAGAAGCTTATAAATTTTGACAAGTTAAGAAAAACATTAATATGAATTCAAGACTTCAGGTCTTGGGTTTTAAGTTATACAACTCCTTGTTAAAATAATTTCTTCACACAACTTCAGGTTGTTGTTGAACCTATTTCTTCCATTATATCATATATTACTTGCCAAATAAATACATAAAAAAATCATACATATCCATATTCGGAGCATGAACATATAATATTTAATTTAAAATAACCAATGCATTTATGATAATAGTAACTGCAATTAACATTTATATGGCCTAGGATATAACTATTGTCACAGTAAAATGATTTCATTACAAATATATGAATCAGTTGAGAAATGGTACTTAAAGTAGCCCAATTTCATCTCAGGATTAAGTTCAATATTACTCTATGATAAGATTAAAATGAATATCTTAATAATGAAATTTATTTCTCAATAATTCGATTTCCTAAAATAAATATCTCTTCTTGATATATATATATATATATATATATGCATATATATATATATATATATATATATATATATATATATATAATCTTCATACAAATATAATAGCATCTTCAGGATGCAACAAATCTTACATCTGTAATTTTAACAAATGAGAAATATTGCAAAAAGATTTCTATCTCAAATAACAAATGCATTCAATAATTCATGGAAACTAAAAAAAAAATTGACTATAAACGAATTACAAGTTCTCAACTTTTATTTCAAATACTAAAAATTATGTTTGTCGTGTATGCTTTCATTAATATTTCCATTCACTTTAGGTGCTAAATCAAAAATAACTTCAATAAATGAAAGCTTTTCTTTTTCTTCTTCATTGCCTTTTCAAATCCTTTTCTATTATATGTCATTTGCTATAAGCAAAAAAAAAATGCAATTACATGCTTCGAGGATTTTATTTCATCTTTCTCATTTGCATATGAACTTCAGGTTCTTCATTTGCGTATGAACTTCAGGTTCCTCATTTGCGTATGAACTTCAGGTTCCTCATTTGCGTATGAACTTCAGGTTCCTCATTTGCATATGAACTTCAGGTTCTTCATTTGCATATGAACTTCAGGTTCCTTATTTGTATATGAACTTCAGATTCATCATTTGCATATGAACTTCAGGTTCCTCATTTGCATATGAACTTCAGGTTCCTTATATGCATATGAACTTCAGGTTCCTCATTTGAAAAAATTTGTTTACATCATTAATTTTCAATTTCACTTCCGGTGATAAATCAATATTGCTGAGTTTAAGTGCTACATCATCATATTTTATACCCATAATATTATTGGGTGTACATAAAAAAATCATACATATTTTATCTTTAGTCTATCTAAAAGAATTACATACAAAAAGTAATAGTAGATCAGAAATGATAAAACTAGATCTACCTCTACATCATCACTAATGTAAATAATACATATACAATCGAATCTCCATCAAATTGGATTTGAAAAATTCAAAATTAGATCCACAAAGAAATGAATGAATACATCTACACATATTTAGGATCAACAAAAATAATTAGATCTAAAAAGTTAGATCCATTAGAATATAACCTAGATCTACAAAAATATATAGGAAAAAGAGATACAAACGTTTGAGTTAGATCTAAAAGAACAGAAGATATGACAAATTCATAGATCCATTGATCAAATATTCTCAAACAGAAAATAATTGTATAACAAATATATAAATCCATGAATTGATATCTTCTAATAAAAATTACTTACATGATAGATCCATCGATATAGATCTAGAATATTTCAAACAATAGCTCTAATAAAATCTCGTGCTGATAACGTGTTATAAGCAATATATATGTTGTAAACAATATACAATAAGAAAGCCATTAGAGGAGGAGAAAGAAATACTTTTATTCATTCCAAAATTAGTACACTATTTACATCACATGAGCTCCTTATATAAAGGCTTGGGTGCTTGGATTAAAACTTAACTTACAATGTGAGACTAAACAGAAATATGACAAAAGCATATTCACTTATATATATTACAAAGACACAATAAAATAAAGCAACATTGGATTTAAAACTTAGTAAATACAAATCATACTATGTAAACACAATTATTCAAATATAATTAGTCAAACTAGAATTAAAAAAATAGTTATTAAAGGTTTCTAAATATGATTTGGCGAAAGTAGGTTGTCCATACTTAAAAAAAAATTAGAGTTTTAAAATGTATCTCATATAACGATACATTCCCAATATATTAAATATGATATAATATTATACTTACATCAACACACATAATACAATAATATGTTTTAATTAAATCAAATAATTTTCTTGAATTTTGCCTCTAATTATTTGTTGTGCAATGTACTCGAACCAATGATATGTCGTTGGAGTTAATCTATACCCGTTAATATATTATAGTGGCAGAGTTCAATAAGGAAATGCTAGTCTCATTAAAACTCTAATAAAAAGTTACCGAAGTTGTCAGATGGGATTTTTCCTAAACCGTAAAAGTTTTAGTGTATTTCTTATTTCTTTCGTTGCTTACTTTACTTTTGTGCATTATGTTTTAGTGCTATCTCCTTCTGTGTTATCCCAAAAATTGAAGTTCCTCGGGAAAGCCTAACCTGTAGATGTTGATTGTAGCTATAACACAAAATTACACTAATATTACTTTCTTTTTCCAATGAACAAACTTTGTAGGTATGATGTATACCCGATAGGAATCATTTAAACAAAAATTTAAATTATCTTGAAACTTCTAACTCTTAATGACTCATAATGAATTTTTTATTTTGAATGAGATGGAGGCTTTAAAATAATCCAAAATTGTTATGTTTATGATCTCATTATCTAGCAGATTATATTTTCAAAAAGAATTTATACAGAAGGATACTATGACATAAGAAGTGGGCTATGGATCCTGTTTTATCTTTAAATTATACTCCTGATTATTCCACTTAATGTCAGAAATTTATATGTTATCCAATTTAAATTGGTTAGTTTACCACTATCCATGCTTTTCTTTTTCCTTTCGCATAGGTGTATTCGTAACATTATTAAACTATTGTAAGCAATCTTTCATTATATTAGCGAAATTAGAAGAAAAAAAGTTAAATGAGTATTTTATTTATTTTATGTTTTTAGTTTTCAACATTAATTATAAAAGAGGGAAAGAATAGAAGGATGAAAGAGTGGATGATGGACGAAATAGAGAGATTTTATATGTTAACTTCATTTTTTTTCTTTTTTCAAATTGTCGTTTTTTCATTTCATAACAATAAACATCTGTTGTTCTTTTGTGTTTACGAAAATCTTTAAAAAATAATAATAAACCAAACGCATTCTAAATATTACCATATGACATCTTTGTTTGCGTGAAAATTAACGATCAGGTTTGTGCAGGCTAAATCATCAGCATACAAATTAGATCACCCGGCTATCAACCTTTAAAACTAGGGTGTTGCTAAATGCAAATCAAATTACTCAATGCAGTTTGTAAAAATTACCGCACTGTCCTTCCTACATCCGTGGATAAAGTCTTCATATAAGCTAGTTTTTTGTGTAAATATTTAATACTTTCACTGCACAATCCATGTGTAACCTAGTTTTCTGCAAATATTTAATACACACAAAGGATTTTAACTTTCCCTTTCTTGTATAGCCTACTTTTTTATGTAAATATTTAATACACACAAAAAATATAATGGTAATATATTAGTATGCATTAAGTAAACTTGATTTGCATTTAACAATCATGTAAAAGTAAAGTCATAGTATTGTACCTACGCAATTTCGGTCATTGTAGAATTGAATTGGATACAAGTCCAAGTCCAACTGCATAAAGCATAAATAAAAATAACCGCCACCCCGCCAATTTTGTAATACCGTTAACGCAACCTCTCGTTTCACCTCCTAATTAAAAACAGCTGTTGCCAGCCTGTCAATCTTCTTCCTCTCATCATGTGACTCTTCCCCCCTCCCACCCCCTTCAAAAATATTAACATAAACCTACCTCTATGCTTACATCTCCATCTCCACATTTCGTTCGCACAGCCACTGTACTTTCTTAATTCATCCCATTCCATTTCGTGTCCATCTACCGCGATCCACAATGGCGCAGCTGCCACCAAAGGTGCCGTCCCACGCCATGTGGCCTTCTTCCTCCCCTTTCCAAAAGCTTCCCTCCATGGCTCCCTTCTCAACCACCGCCGGCCCCAATAACAACAGCAACAGCAATTCGTGGGTGGACGAGTTCCTGGACTTCTCCGCATTACGCCGTGGGGCCCACCGCCGCTCAGTCAGCGACTCCGTCACCTTCCTCGAGGCGCCTCCACCTGCTGACGAAGACGACGACGACCAATTCGATCGTATGAACGATGAAACCTTCATGTCCTTGCTCAACGTGGATGATCTCGTCAATGCTCCCAGTTCCCCCAATTCCGACCCCGATAGTGGATTACTGATTAACAACGATAAGAATAAACTCGAAGAGAATTACGAGGATGGCCGAAAATGCAAAGCAGAAACAAACGTCGCTCACAAGCAAGAGGAAATCGAGGATGTCAAACCTGAACCCTTGGATCCCAAAAGGGTTAAACGGTACTTGACTAATCTTAACAACTGCCCTAATTATGGTCGTATAATTGGTATTAATTTCCTTCTATTGTAGGATCTTAGCTAACAGGCAATCTGCACAGAGATCACGAGTCAGGAAACTGCAGTACATATCAGAGCTTGAACGAAGTGTAACTTCATTACAGGTATAAAATTGATAAATGAACAAAATATGATTGTGAATTGTGCTTAAGTTATTGATAGTTTGGTGTTGATGACAGACAGAGGTATCTGCATTGTCGCCTAGAGTTGCATTCTTGGATCATCAGAGGTCAGTTTTGACAGTGGGCAACAGCCATCTGAAGCAGAGGATAGCTGCTCTTGCTCAAGACAGGATTTTTAAAGACGGTTAGTTCAGTTAGCCGATAATTCAAATAGTTCAGTTAAACAAGTAACGATGAAAAATTAACAACTAAAACAAAAATGCAGCTCATCAAGAAGCACTGAAGAAAGAACTTGAGAGGCTGAGAACAGTGTACAACCAGCAAAATCAGAATTCATCTACAAGTGACTGACTGACTAGTCATCTGTATATTAGCTAGTTATTGTGTGATTAAACTTCAATTATGCTGATTGATTTGTGCAGTAGGCAAATATTCTTGCATTTTTCTTTCTTTTAAGTTTCACGTCCTCTACTCGTTTCCTCAGTAGAGATATTAGAGGGTTCTCTAATGGTGCTAAAGAAATGTGAAGGGATTGAAGAGGAAAAAAGACTCACTGCATGTAGGTCATGCAGTGGCCAACCAATTGCATTGTATGTTGGGTCCTGTGTCGATTGGGTAATGTCTGTGAATTTTGTTGATAGAGATTGATGGGGTTGGGGTTGCTCATTCATTATATTATATGTATGAGCATCCCGTTTGTATAATTTAATTTCTTTTCTACATTCAATTTAATTGTTCAATTGTTAATATATGTTATTTTATTATCACCTCATTGTTCATGACATTTTTATATTATATCATATTTCTTTCAAGTACATGTATTGTTTCAGTAGTTCTGGAGATATCATGTTGTAGCGTAGCTAAACTAAACTACAAAGTTATCCGTAGTAGCAATAGGAAAAAAAAAAAAACTGATCATGCTAATAAACTAATATGAATCACCTACCTATGTTGATTGTTGTTTTAGAATAGTTGTAAAGAAAAATTCATAACAGGTGAATAAATTTGAAAGGAAAAAAAATGATAGAAAGAATAAACAAATCGTAAGTAGAACACAACACATGGATCGCCACTAGCCTAATTTCTCCATCCATTCATTTGTTTTCATGTGCTTTGAATTTGATTGTAAATGGTGGTCCAAGAATACCTATAACTTTTGTCTATCACATGCAACCTAATAAATATATACAAATCAAAATATACCATATTCCATTCGACCATTGCACATGCATGTATGACCCCAGAATTTTCCTTTACGAAAAATTTCATCTAAATTTGCAGAGATCTGTACCAAATTTTATACATCACCGAAACTTGTCTTCACCTATACGTCAAAAAATAAAAAATAAATTGAACTTTACCAATGGCGCATAACTACAGCATAGGTAGGCAGATATAGTTTTCTTTCTCTAGTTACACAAATAGACAGCAACCATTTAATACGGGTAAAGATTCCAAACATACTCGGTAAATCGCAATATTTCAAATGTACAAGGAAAAGTACGATGATAAAAAATTCAACAAGATAAAACGATACATAAATATAATTATACTAAGCACTAAAATAGAACCAAAAGCAATATACGACTTCACTTGTATTATGGATTCTTGCTTTTCTGTCTACAACAAGTAACATGCAAATGTTAACTTTTTACATATATGATTTATTTTTAAGCCATCTTACAAAAGAATATCTTCATAACTCGGCAATGCATAGGTAACCGTACAGAATAGAGAACATATATAACAAAACTAGTAAAATACGAAGTTTGCAGAATCATGATTAATTCAATATATTTTTAACCCATATACAGATAAATTGATGCTGACAAACTCAAAGGAGGGGAAAAAAAAATTAAAACATAGATATAAAGAATCATATATTCCTATTCTTCATCCTCACATGCCACTGAAACTTGCTAAGAAAGCTCCTTCTACAAATGAATAGTTTTCTCCCACTAATAATTATACCACCACTTGCAGCACTCTTATTTGATTGTTACTGGCACGTGCACGTCATGTGCATGTCAATAAACAACAGATGCTTATTAGCTGGCTACACATGATATTAGAGGCCTCAAGGCATGACATTTCCTGTGAGCAAAAAATGCACAAATACACTTACTCACAAATGATTAACATACAAAAAATTACATTGAATTTGAAATTGTACAAGTCGCTTCACATGGCATTTGATATCTAAGCATGTTCTGAGTATATTATTTTAGTGCAAAACAGAACAGGTTGCGCTTTTTTCTCGGCTCTCTGCTTTTAGGTTCTATTAATCAAGAGATGTTATCCAAAGGCATAATAAACATGTATCATTAGTGGTTATGCAAAAGACTGAGCCCTCAAGGCAAAGAGTTGGGTTTCCACATGCATGAATCCTTTCCGTATATTGGAAAGAATACGATGGAACATGATAATTTGTGTCGGGAATACTATGTTATTGCCCTCAGGGAAAAAAGATTTATAATTTTGGCATAGTGATTGTAGGATATTTTTAGGCTTGATTAGTTTGAAGCAGAGTTTTAGAATGTGAAAAGCGAACACAAGGCATTATTTTGCTCGCGATGCAAGGCGCAAGCCCCAAAACGTTGGGACGAAGGTTTTTTGGGGTAAACATTTAGGTTCAAGTTATTACTGCTTTGTTATTATTAATTTTTGATTACTACATAAAAATTAATAATTAGTTAAATATGAAACATATAACAATATAAACACTTAATTTCAAAGAGTTCAGTCCTAACCATTCTTTATTATTCATTCATAAAACTCCGAGAATAAATTTAAGCACCAGACCACTGACATAAATGCATATACGATTCAAAACTTTTTTCAAGAACTTGTATTCACTTCAGCTCCACAATGGTTCGTATTTTTTTTTTCTCCAGTTTGCCTTCGATTTCTACATTTTGGAAACAATGATAGACTCTAGTGGAACCATCTCAATTATAAACAATATAAAATAATGTAAGCTATTATTTCATATATTTTTTCTTTACCAATTCAAATTGATCCGCAAAATTTATTCAAAGATTCAGTGATGTCTATTTAGGCCAAAATAAATAAATAGCAATGAGCATAGTCATCAATCGTTGTTCCAAAAATAATTTTATTTAGTCATACAGATACCGAAATTGGAAAGTAAAAAAACACCGTCTTCCATTTCTTAAAATTTGTTCTTTTTTTGTTTTCCATTAAATAATTTAAGTTTAATCACTTCTGTTAGTGTCAATATTCACAATCAAGGGTAAAAAAATTTGAGCCACATACCTCAATAGTTTGAGGCGTGCGAACTGTACATTTTGTACGTTCTGTTTGTTTCAAGTTGTTGAGAAATAAGCCTTAAAGGTTAAACAAAAGACTTTCGAAGAAAGCTTTTCCTCGAGGCGCTTCTCCAAACGGGTATCAAAGCGGGATGTTTAAAACAATGGTTTGAAGCATTGTTATCACGTCGACGACAAGTCGACCAATCGGTCGATGCAATTCGACGACAGTCGATTTTTCCATTTCGATGATAGTGGGCTAAACTGGTCCAAAAACCCTAGATCAACATCGATAAAACCAAATTACTCCAATTCGCACCTCGATAACAGACGAGTCGATAGAAAAAAAAACTAATCCTCCTCGCACCTCGTCGCTGCCGCTGCTCCTCGTCGCTGTCAGGTATGTATATTTAAAACTTATATATACTGGTAATTATATTATACCCTAATTAATAATTAACTGATTTATTTTTAATTATATATGCAGCAGTTGAAATGGAGAGTAACACAGAAAATATTTGGCATGAGATGGCTAAAGATCCTAAGATCTATTATGGACTAGGATCTATTAACTGATTTGTTTTTAATTATATATGCAGCAGTTAAAACTTATGTTGTGACTAGTAACTATTATGGATATTTGTTGAATTTGAACCTATTATTATGTTATCTTTGTTGAATTTGAACTTACTATAAATTTATAACTATATCTAGTTATATTATATATTTAAGTCTAATAAATATATGTATATAAAAGACTTGTCGACTAGTCGGACGATTTGTCGACTAGTCTTCTAGACGGTAGTGGCTCGACTTGGCGTCGTGATAACCTTGGTTTGAAGCGATGCTTATAAAAATCAAAATTCTTGTATTTTTTTTTATTATTATTTCCAATATATCGGGATCAGCACATGAATACCATCTTACCGCAAGTTTCCAGCACTGGTCATGTATCTAAGTGACTGAAACCAAGACCACAACCACCGCCCAAGCTGCATGTCTTATCGCTAGACCAATGGTCACTGATATTATTACTTTTTCTTTTTTCTTCTAATTAGATACCATCACCATTTCTCATAGGTTGGTCATTCTGTCCATAAAGGACTGTTAATATAAAAAGGTTGATTAAATACCAATCCACAGATACATATATGATAGCAAGTGTACGTCGATTATTGAAGTAAACATTTCAAACTAAATAATAGTTTCACACATGCGCACGCACACACACAAACATATGGATGTATGAATATATGTAATGTGCACAAACAGATACATGCTACATGTCTTTGCAAAGTATAATAGGAGAACATGAAGAAGAAAAAATAGCAATTCAATCACATTAGTATTGAAAGAAATCTAAAACTAACTCTCCAAAATGATATTTGATAAATCATGCATAAATATTTCTGATAACATCACACTATTTGGAAATAATTTCATAAAGTTATATTTGCTATTGGAAAAGGACCTAGAAACATTGTCATAAAGCTGAAAAAGGAAATCTAGTGTTCATACGTACAAACAAATATTTACTTCTGGATAACTCGTCCATCAGCAAACAAATAACATATTTAGGTAAAACAGTGTTAAATAATTAATGTTTGATTTACTCATCATCACTTTTCCAAACAAGAGCACTTGGTAAAAGTAACATAAATTACAAATCTTACCACTATAGAGTTTTCTGTCCAACATTAAATTTTGCAATGAAGAAACCGATGGTGTCAAGAGAGGATGATGGATCAAATCTCTGAACGAGTTCTGCTTCAGCTTCGGTTAGCCATTCCCTGTGAAACCATACAGTAAATAGTAATAGACTGTAAAACTGTGTATCGTTCACAAACCCACAAATATACTTGGGCATATGAAGATTGATTCTGGAAAAAGACACTATTTAATAACAAGTACTATTGAAGTTAGAAACCAGATTCGGACTTACTCCTTATACTTCCCATCAAAAAGTTCACAGTTACCAACAAGACCATGTCCTCCAATTTTTGGGTGCTGGAATGTTGCAATTAGACAAGACAGTTAGAAGGTGGTCAGCTAGCATACTTGAAGCAATAACTAACAGCTTTCAATAACATAACCAATGTTGTTGATTAATCCATCCATTTTAGTTAAGTCTCCAGCTATGATGCAACTTCTTTTAAAGCTTTTACTTGTCGTTTCAACTAAACTAGTTAATCAGATTTAACCATGTATTCCCTAATTACCCTTCATTCAATCAAACATTAACCTTTAATTAACATACTAAAAGAATATATGTGTGCATGCGTACGTGCAAGCACACGTGCAAGTTGTGTATAAATCGCAGAATTTACTAAGCAAAATTGCATGCTATAACCTGTGGTGCTAGCGATAGATATCTATATTTGTCCAAGGCATATCGAACTAACGCCTCATTCTCTCCAGGGTTTATTGTGCACCTGCAAGTATTTAGCAGTCAGATTTTGGATCATGGATCGTTATTTACACGAAGTTATAATATGACGATTCAACACTAGAATTTTTTTCTTCTTCAAAATTGATAATTAGTGTCTGCTGGATTTGAACCCAAAACCTTGAAATCCACACCCAAGAAAAGGCATACCATCTGACTAGTGGTCCTTGAAAGCACTACACATAGCAAACCATTTGTGTACAATTGAGAAATTGATCGTGCAAAGACCATGGCATAACACAAACTAGATAACAATGCTATAATCTGATATCTCCCATAACAAACATAAAGCATTTCATTTATTTTATCTGTGAAACGATACTAGATAGTACTGTGCACAGAATCTTCTGGCTACAAGAAAATCCCAAGATCGAACATCCTTTTGTGTGTTTGACCGGGAACCTATCCAAGTTGGACTTGGATAACCACACAAATTACAGAGAAAAGCACCCAGCACAAGATGATCTAATGAGGGTGCAATCAGTACAAATTTAACAAGAGCATAATCAGAGCTTTCAGTTTGTACCCATACTACTGAATAAGCGATAACTTCAATCAACGGTTTAATGATATTATAGTAGTTATACGGAAAACACAAATTTTTTATGTTGTACATGACTATGATATTGTTGTTTTATTTATTAATCTTTTTGCCTTTTTAAAAGTGCATCGGGTAAAATGTTCGTACAAAAGACTAAAATTTAAGAGCATGGTTACAACTACATTAGCAGTTGTTTTTTCTGCGACTATGCTGTATCGATATTAATATTTGTGCTTAGCATGTTGATTTATAATTTTTTTATATATAGTAAACAGAAACTGAAAAGGGATTCAAAAAATCAAACTACATTTGAGAATACAAGACGAAGAGCATCTTGATGAGATTGTAAATAAAGCAGCAAAAACTTAATTTGCAACCCCAACAGGGAAGGAAATTAAATATTATACTACTTTCTGTCAGCCAACAGGAAACACTTTTTCAATATTTTGACCTTCTCCCACTAACTTTTATGCATGTTCATATGTTTCATTTTTTATCTGTCTGTTATGTCTGAATTTAATTTGATTATTTAAATTTTAACTATTTTTAATTTATTATTATTTTTACGATTAACCACTTATTCTTTTTTAAATAAAGTTTTTTTAATTTCTAGTGTGCACTAATACAACAAGTTAAATTCTAATTTGGAGAAAGCACTCGAAGTCAATAACAAATTACGTAGATAGATAGCATCCAAATTCAAACATCAGATGGATCAAAAAATCAACACCACATAAATAATATTCAGATCCAAATCAAACATTATATGGTTATATTAAACATTGTTGTCAAAAATCTTAAAATCCTACGATTTGAATCCCGTTTTAAATTGAATCTCTGCCTTTACGATTCGATTCAAACAAGCTAATACCACATTTTAGAAATAACATTCAATTCAAATTAATATATTTGACATACTTATTTGGGTCTACAATTTCAATTTTAATAATTTAAGGACAAATTAAAATTGGAACAAGAGAGAAAAAAATGTTTTAGATTTAGATGTAGAAGTTCATAAATCAAAATTAATTTTAAAATGTGTATAAACTTTAAAATGTATGTTTTCTGAATCCACGATTTACGATTTAAATCTCATTTCGATTCATAGTTTGAGTTTTATGATTTACGATTTGAATCTTATTTTGAAAACCGTGATATTAAACATTCACAGTTTTCTTCACCTGTGTCCTCGGTGTAACTCTATTTATTATGATAGTTTTTTACTAGGTGTTCATTAGTGAATGAAGTTGGATAGAAGGTATGATCAAGTTATTAGACTTTGGTTTCTGCATTCTAAATTCTGGTCAATTCCAAAATTCTCAGTTACGATTTTGGTTTTGGATTTTAGTGCTTTTAGGAATACAATAAAACACGTTGAATTTACCATTACCATACCATTACCAGTCGACCGGTAACCATTTTTGATTGAAATCGGTTTACCAGTTGAAACAGTATGGTAACGATTAATTTACCATTTTAACGATAAATTATCGGTAACAATTCTTCAATATCAGTGGTAATAGTAATTTCAACGATAAAACATATGTATATTCATGTAATATGCTTTATTACATGCATTTAAAATCGAATAAATGATTCAATTTAGTTTAATAATAATATGAAATAATTACAAGTACAATTATTTTCTTTCTCATTTGTGTTTTTTATTAACTAACACTACATATAGTATAATAAAGATGCACTGTATACAAAAACTATGCCAAGATACACACTTTGATGGACAAACAGTAATTTACCATTAGTATAACAGTTACCAGATTATCGGTATGTCAGTCTTCGGTATACCAATCAATCGGTAATGGTAACAGTAAACAATTATGACTTACCAGTAAAATCGGTACGGTAACAGTATTTGCCAAATAGTAACGGTAACCATTACCATAACAATCCTAAATTTACATGGATAGGGTTTACATGGAAAAGGATCCACATCACCTTTTCTTTAAATCCCCCTTAAAGTTTATTTATCTTGAAGTTTTAAAATGCATAATTAGTTAGCTAATATAATCTTGTTACTAAAGAGATCATTCATGCAAAAATTCAAGTCACTTTGAAATTTTTATCTAACATAAATATGCAAGTTTAAATGAGTCTGGGAAAATATTTATGTCAACAGTTAATTTCAACCATAAACTTGAATGAATTGGAAGTAAGAAAATGATTAAAAAAATAATAGTGTAAATGGTCTTGATAGCAATTAAATCATGTTAATTTGTTTAATTTTGGAGCTATTTGGCACAAAAAGAGTTTGATGTAGATCCTTGTACATATATATACATGTAAAATGTTATCAATCCTAGTTTGACAATAAATCAAACAAACCAGATAACTCACCCAAATAGGAAAACGAATTTCAATGTATCAAGAATTACATCAAGTGTTGTATATTTGTACTTGCAAGTAGGTGCATACGTACATTCATACATATATTAACTTAACCAATCCACAGTTACACAATAAAGCAGCCAATCGAAATAATTTGTCCCAGACGAAAAAAAAGTAGTAAACCAAATCAGACCCAAATAACCATATAACCCTATTTGTATTCTAATCAAGCAACAAGACACATAAAACATTAAAGCTCTTCCTCCCTTCAAATGTGAATGATTTTACAATCCAAATAGGTTTGAAAATCGATAGTTTTTGACAATGAACACGAAGAAAAATTTTAGGCGTATGTTTGCTAAATATGGGCATTTGGGTTTTTATAGCTTTTAATATGTTTTTTTGCTGTTTTTTGGATTTGACAATCTTGCCGAATATATCAATTTCGACTGGATTTTATTGTGTAACAACCCGGAAAATCTGAACCAATTTAAATTTTTTATTTTGGCAATTTTAATGAATTTTGAATATTTAAAATGAATTATTTTAAATAATAACGATGAGAAATTTATTTTGAATGGAATTAGAACGTATATTTATATAGATCGACGTTAGAATATAAATATTTATTTTTAATTATAGAATGAATTGGATATGGCGCGGTAGTTTGAAAATTCGATTTCCAATTTCAAATGAATGTACAGGATTCAAAATAAACCGAATTTTAGCGAAACCAAAAATATTAGAATCTATTTGAAAATATCTTTCCAACGAATCCGAAAAATTGAAATTTCATAACGGGGATAAAAAGTTATGCTCAGTTGAAAATTCAGAATAGTCGCTATGGAATTTTGGCCTTTAAAAATGGAAATTTGGCAAACGACCTCCGTTTTCGACGAAACCACTTTTTTTGAATTCGGGATGTCAAGTTATTGCTAGATTCCAAAATTCATAATTTTCTGAATCAATATGTGAGCGTGGCAAAAGAAAATGTGTTTTGACAGTTTCAGAGACCAGAAAATGACCATTTTTCAAATGATCTCAGAATTTGATGAAATTAGTTCTGTTAAGACCGTATCGTCAATATGAAGCTAAAAATAATTTTTCTAGAATTTTTAGAGTCTGTATGTGGCCCCGATAAATTGAAATGTGCGTTCAAATTCAATATATAGTTTTATATTTTGATTTTGACAGAAACCGATCGAAATAACCAAACTGGCTTACGATACATATCCCATTGTGTTCAGAATGGGGGTGATTAGTTATCCACGTGTCGGTGGGTCTCGTTTGGGGGTCAAAATAGAAAGTTGCTTTTTAAACAATAAAAATAATAAAAAAAATATATGGCCCCTTTACTCTCTCTCTCTCTCCTCACTTTCCTTCTACCGTTCAAAAAAAAAAACCTCGAACGCGGAAAACCGCGCTGCCTCCCTCCGCCTGCGCAACCGCCGTGGCCTCCCTCCCCCCTCCGGTGATCGGCCTCAGCCTCTCCCCCTCCTCCTGTCGCGCCTCCCTCGTCCCTCCTCCCCTCCGATTAGAAGCTCCAGCCCTTCTCCGATCAACCCAAGCCCAAAACCCCTTTTCCACCCAAAATCGCTCCGCCCCCACCACCTCAGACCAGGCGCCGCCCCTCTGACCCCCCCCCCCCCCCGATCGCGATGAAGACCTCCCTCCTCCATAAACCGAAAGAAAAGTGAGTTTTTACTTTTTTTATTTATTTAATATTATGTAATTAGATTAATTAACTTTGTAAATGAATAAAAATCTGATTTTTAATATGTAAAAGGATTGAGGAATATATATATATGATTTTTACATAAAAAGATTATTTTTATTATGTGAAGAACGAAATAAAGATTTGATTTTTACAATGTAAACATCGCTGTAAAGAAGTGATTTTTAAACATAAAGTTTATATTTTTATTTACATGAATAAGGGATAAAAATAGGATTTTATTTTATATGTATGGCGAAGAAAAATGTGGGTTTTTATTTACATAAAGTAGCATTATGAAAATATGGTTTTAACACGGTAAAGTTATGATGTTTATATAAAGTAATGATTTTTAAGGACATGAAGATTGGATTTTAATAATGAAGTAGCGGTTTAAAAATACAATCTTTGTTTGTTTAAAAATATGATCTTTATATTGTCTACATCGAAATAAAAATTCGATCTTTATATAAGAAGTAGAAATATAGAAATATAATATTTATATAAAAAGAAGCTTTGTGAAATATATGAAATAGAAATAAAAATATGATTTTTATTTATTGGAATGAAGCGATAAAAATATACGATTTTTATATATGAAATATCATTGTAAAACTGTGATTTAATGTGAACAGCGGGAAAGATAGTGATGGTATAAACGGAAATCAAAACAGAATCCATACCGTTCTGAAGGAAAGAATGGAGTAGTGGAACCCTCGGTGAGAACTTCTCACTTTTATTTTATTTTCTATTTGAAATATACACTAAGATGTAGACGGTGCTTAACAGCACCCGACACCCGTCGTCCACAGACCATGGATGACTTGTTTGTTTGATTGATGTATTGTGAAAATTTATTGTTGTGATATGGAATGGAATATAATATTTTATCGTTAAAAATATTTTATAGTTAAAAATATAATTTTTAACATGTATATGAATAAAATAAATATTTATAAACAAATCGGATGATTTGTTTATGTACACAAATTTGACTGATATTGATTGGAACGATAAATTTTACACATCGCCCAACTACACAAATAAAATTCATTATTTGTTGATTGAAACCCCACACGGGTATTGGGATGATATATGACATACACTAGTCCAAATAATTAGTTATATGTCGATCGATTGATTGACAGGCTGTTATAAACGTTGAATATTTATATTTGATGCTTATGCAATGTAGAATGCACTTTGGATGATGGTTGACTGTGTTTGATTGTTGTTGTATGCATGTGTGTATCAAATCCATATAATCAAATTATATGGTAATTGACTGTGTCTGATTCCAGTTCAGAAAGAATAAAGATTTTAAAATAACGAATATTTTAAAATAATGAATATTTTAAAATAATATTCGGTAATGATCAAAATCTGATTTTGATGTCCGATTTGGGATGAACACAAAAATATTTGAATATATATAGCCGTGTTGATTAGATCGACGTCATTTTGACGGGAACGATATTTATATCGATTTTATTCATTTTTATAATGAATATTGAAAAGGAATTGATTTCGAAATATAATGTTTTGAAAATATTATCATTTATATATCGATGATATGGAATATTCAATTTTGATTTGAAATTGAATATGAAGTTGAAATCATTTTAAAAATGAATTTAAAATAATTTTGTAAAATACGTTTTAAATGGAAATCGACCATAATATATATATATATAATGGCCTGAATAGAACGCGTCATGTTGCGGCAGGTCGTGAATTTTGACCATTGACTTCGAATGGATATAACGGGAGATCCGACCGTCGGATTCTCCTAAAACCGGAACCGTTGGGTTCGTATCGAAAAGAGCTTTCTAACGAATATTAGAGATTTGAAATCTAAGGGTTAGATTTGGAATTATGTTCAAATCAAATTTGGAAAAGGTCGCTGTAAGTGCAGTTCAATGGCCGTTTATGAAAATCGACTGTACGAACCTTGATAAAATTATTAAAAATATGAGTAATTAGTGTAAAATCATAAGAAATGATTTGGAAAGAATTGGGATGAAAAATTCCATATTTGAAAAGATAAAAATATATTTTTATCGAAATAAACTAGTTTGAAATAGAATAATAAATCCAATATTTTTAAAATAAATAAATTGAATTTGAAATGGTTTTTAAAAATAACCAGGATTTCCAATATATGAATTGGAATGGATTTAAGTCGAAAATATCTTCGGAATATTTCGATATTGGATTCCGTGATTATACGGAGATTATGGAGGAAATTGAAATATACATATATATCGTTATTTCCAATACGATATTTGTTGATTTCAGAATTTGATATTGAATATAAGCTGATATATTTTCTATTCAGAGCCTTGTATTTAATATCAAATTGGATTTTGGGTTTGTCGTGAATGGTATCTTTAATAATATTGTTCTTAAACCCAATGGAGTTAAGAAAATTAGAAACTGACTGGAGATTAGTCAAGTTGAATGGTTTCCTGGGTATTGATCTGATGTTGGTTTCGGCCTTCGGGGTTAATACTTAGGGAATTGTTCTCTTACTAATTTACGGCTAGAGGCTAATGTTAATTGGGTTTATTGTGAACTGTGTTTTTAACGACATTCGTTCTTTAACCCGATTTACGGTGAAATGTGATTTGGAATTTATAAATCTTTATATTAAGATTTAACAGGAATTTTCCAAAGTAACGGTTTTCCAATTTAATATATTAAATTGGAATTGAATGGAATTCGATTGATAATAATCGAAGTGAACTTCTGTGGAGGAAAACTGTTAATACATATGGAATTTAGAAGGCTTTGTCGTTATTCCATTTATGTTATTAGTCGGATACAGAAATTGATATCGATTATATATTGATTTGTTTTTCCGTGAAAATTCCATAATTAATGGAATGTGATTCGGGTTTATCGTGAACGGTGTTTTAAATAACACTTGTTCTTTAACCCGATTAACGATGGAATGCGATTTTGGGTTGTCGTGAATGGTATCTTTAATAATACTGTTCTTAGACCCAATAGAGTTAAGAAAATCAGAAACTAACTGGAGATTAGTTAAGTTGAATGGTTTCTTGGGCATTGATCTGATGTTGGTTTCGGCCTTCGGGGTTAATACTTAGGGAATTGTTCACTTGCTAATTTACGGTTAAAGGCTGATGGAAAGGAATGTGATTTTGGGTTTATCGTGAACCGTGTTTTAAATGACATTGGTTCTTTAACCCAGTTAAAGACAGGATATGATTTCCTAAGTTAAACAATCGTTAATATTGATTTTTGGGAAGATTAAAACCAAGTGGAGTTTTAATGAATCTTTAATTAGATTGAAATGATATCCAAAAGAAGAGTAAAAAATAAATTTAAAGAATTTATCTTTGATAAAATTAATGGGAACCTTTCCCAAAGTATGAGAATATTTGAATAAAAGAATATTCTGGATTGGAAAGAGGCGTATGTTGTGTTTTTATAGCACTTGTTTATTATATACGCGAGTTATTCGGAAAGACCGGGTTTATCTCATTCTAAATAACTGATTCGACGATGTGTCGAGGATGAAGACGGTGGTTGAAGACCAGAGGTCTTCACATCGTTTGGATGATTACAGATGTCTTGATTGGGCTGTACACCCAAGGCGAGGTAATAAGAGGTGATCGTCCAGACGTACTTGGAGATCGACGGATATGCGAGGACCTTTCCCCTGTATTGGACATACGGAGGAGAAATAAGGTGCCTCCGGTTTCGTTTAGACCGAGAACGAATTTGTAAATGGATGTGTCTGACATTGGATTTCATTCTGTGATTGATATACATTGGTTGCATAGCGTGAATTGCCTGTGTGGCATGCTGAGATGCAAATGATCAAGGCTTCTGTTGAAAAGCAGAGTCTTGTGGTAGATGATCAAAGCACGACTTTGATAAAGCGTAGCTTTGTGTATCGTTAATTCGCGAGCCTCACACCCCGGTGTGAACCAGAAACGGGAGAAGGACCTCAAGGAGGGCAAGCGTTTCCTTCTAGCTAGGAGTGGTGTTTTGGGTTTTACACGCCCGAGCATTTTACTTGTGTGGATGATGGATAGCGAGGCGCCTCAGTTATATCGGTCGATCCGGGACCGATGGAGTCATTTGGCTTATTGACGTGGGCAGGGAAACGCAGTGTTCAGGCATTTTAATCAACATCGAGTGGACCGGCCCTGACAATCCAAGGGACGATGCGTTCAGTTCCTGAGACACGAGCTAGAGCGTCTCGAAGCGGTAAGGACGATCCCTTGCCTTGGTTCACGGATGGAAATCCAACTTCTAGTACGACATTATGCGGTTTTGATTGTAGAGCCTAGTATGGCGACATAGTGGTATGGGGCACTTATGCCGTCTATGATTGATATTTATGATTGAAATTATTTTGACACTATACACTTATAGTAATAGTAAAACATGAAATTTTACGTATCAAGTATTCTTGACTATTATAAGGTAAAAACTATCATCCGGCTTGCGTTTCATTGTGTGATGGGACCTGAGTCTTATAATAGCTTCATTGTTCTTTATTTAGCATTGCGTTGTTGTTTTATGCACTGGTATTCTTGGGAGGAAACCAGTTCCGTGTTATACGGCGTGATCCCTTGATTTACCGAACTTTAAAATAAAGATTAATAACTGTTTTAGTTCTCACCCCAGTCACATGACTGACCTGGAGTTTATTGTTTTAACCTAAACTCCGGGTGCCCCTATTTCCGCACGGGCAGCTAGTAGTTTTGGTTTTGCAGATTTATATTCACAGGATCCTGGTTTACAGCTGGAATGATATTCAAAAAGCTCTGTATCCGTATATCTCCTTCAGTTGTGTTTTGTATTGTTTTTCGCTGCTATGTAATGTAATTTAAATCTCTGATATTTTTCTGATGTATAATATTTATTCATACTCTGTATATTCTTGTATTCTGATGAAATTGTTGTAACAAGCAATGAAATGTTCTTCTGTTTTTGTTCTGATTCGTCGTGTTCTCAACTCAATTCGGGCTTTCCTTTACGGGGAAGTTCGGGTCGTGTCAGTTTGGTATCAGAGCTTTGGTTTACAAAGCTCGAGAACAAGACACATTAGAACCATACGAAAGAATTCATCAGAGATTGGATTAGTCATATCCAATAAGGACTCGTTAGAGATAGAATCGGTAGTATGCTAGAATGAGTGTGAATAGTGTTGTTTTGAGAAATAAAGATAAAAAAAAATTTGTTTTGAAAATTTAAATCAATTATTCGTATTTGAATATCATTTTCATATTGATTTGGACAACCAAGTATATAAAGATTTTGCGTATACGTCTGATCCATGTGTATTCGAAGTTTTAATATACTGGATAGATATAAAATCACACTCTAGTCGCCCGGAGATGATTCTGATGATAGTTCGAACATCATCAGAATTGGTGTTCGAGTTTCAAAAGTAGGATATTTATATAATTCCAATTGGCTGGTGTGAGAACCAAAACTAGATAGGGCTTATTGTTGTGAATTGGCATCAAAAACATGATTTTCTGTATATGTATCGAAATTATAAATTTGAAACGTTAATTCACTAATTGATTGATGGTTGTGTTGTATGATTATTTGTTATCTATTAAAACCATTTTGTGAAAGAACGGTAAATTTAGCCAAATGGTACCAGATATTGAACTGTATTGAAAATGGTTTGAAATTGCATGCATATACATGTGTATCCAATGAACAAGTCATTGCAAAGAGCCTGGAGCAGAAGAGTAAAATTGTTTGCCCGAAAAATAGGTACATGTTTATTGATTTTCTTGGGGTTTTTGATGATTTTATGAGCTGATTGGCTAGCCGCTTGGCTGTTTCTTTTTCATTTTGGATTGGAAAGACCTGTATGGCAATTTCGGGATTTTCCCGGTGCTCCCGTGCAGGGGAGGTTATGGCGAAAGTTTTCGAAAATTTAGGGTGTTAGCCAAATTTCTGAAAAAATTGAAAAGTTCTTAGAAACTGAAAAGTTGAAGAACTTAAGCCATAATGAAAATAATGAAAGTTGAGTTGGTTTGTAAAACAACTTTCAGCTCCGTTCCTTTTCGAGGACGAAAAGATTTTAAGTTGGTGAGATTGTAGCAATCCGGAAAATCTGAACCAATTTAAAATTTTTATTTTGGCAATTTTAATGAATTTGAATATTTGAAATGAATTATTTTAAATAATAACGACGAGAAATTTATTTTGAATAGAATTAGAACGTATATTTATATAGATCGACGTTAGAATATAAATATTTATTTTTAATTATAGAAGGAATTGGAAATGGCGCGGAAATTTGAAAATTCTATTTCCAATTTCAAATAAATGTACAAGATTCAAAATAAACCAGATTTTAGCAAAACCAAAAATATTAGAATCTATTTAAAAATATCTTTCCAACGAATTCGAAAAATTGAAATTTCATAGCGGAGATAAAAAGTTATACCCAGTTGAAAATTCAGAATAGTCGCTATGGAATTTTGGCCCTTAAAAATGGAAATTTTGCAAACAACCTTTGTTTTCAACGAAACTACATTTGTTGGATCCAGGATGTCAAGTTATTGCTAAATTTCAAAATTCATAATTTTTTGAATCAATATGTGAGCGTGGCAAAAGAAAACGTGTTTTGACAGTTTCAGTCAATTCCGATCGACCAGAAAATGACCATTTTTCAAACGATCTCAGAATTTGATGAAATTAGTTCTGTTAAGACCGTATCGTCAATACGAAGCTAGAAATAAATTTTCTGGAATTTTTAAAGTCCGTATGTGGTTCCGATAAATTGAAATGTGCGTTCAAATTCAATATATAGATTTATATTTTGATTTTGACGGAAACCGATCGAAACAACCAAACTGGCTTACGATACATATCCCATTGTGTTCAGAATGGAGGTAATTAGTTATGGACGATAGTCGGTGGGTTTCGTTTGGGGGTCGAAATAAAAAATTGCTTTTTAGAAAATAAAAATAATAGTATATATATGGCCCCTTTACTCTCTCTCTCCTCACTTTCTTTCTACCGTTCAAAAAAAACCTCGAACGCAGAAAACCGCGCTGCCTCTCTCCGCCTGCGCAACCGTCGTGGCCTCCCCTCACCCTCAGGCGATCGGCCTCAACCTCTCCTCATCCTCCTGCCGCGCCTCCCCCTTCCCTCCTCCCCTCCGATTAGAAGCTCCAGCCCCTTCTCCGATCAATCCAAGCCCAAAACCCCTTTTCCACCCAAAATCGCTCTGCCCCCAACCACCTCGGACCAGGCACCGCCCCTCTGACCCCACCCACCCCCCCCCCCCCCCAGCGATGAAGACCTCCCTCCTCCATAAACCGAAAGAAAAGTGAGTTTTTACTTCTTTTATTTATTTACTATTATGTAATTAGTTTAATTAATTTTGTAAATGAATAAAAACTGATTTTTTATATGTAAAAGGTAGGGGTGGGCGCGGTTCGGTTCAGTGCGGTTTAAAGCTCAAACCGCTTCCGCATCACATCTAACGGTTGATCAAAAATACAAACCATTATACTAACCGTTCAAACGGTTCGATTTCGGTTCGGTTTCGATGTAATACGGTCCGGTTTTGGTTCGGTCCGGTATGAACCCGTATTAAATATGAAACAAGAAAATTACTTCCATCAACAATCAATTTACGATTGTATGACATTATGTCACCTGAATTTTAAAACATAATGTGTTATCATTAATTAATATAACTACCACATACGTTGAAAATAGAATATATATCGAAGTTAGATAGGAATTTGTTATCTTTTATTTATTTAATATTATGCAATTAGTTTAATTAACTTTGTAAATGAATAAAAATCTGATTTTTAATAAGTAAAAGGATTGAGGAATATATATATATATATATATATATATGATTTTTACATAAAAAGATTATTTTTATTATGTGAAGAACGAAATAAAGATTTGATTTTTACAATGTAAGCATCACTGTAAAGAAGTAATTTTTAAGCATAAAGTTTATATTTTTATTTACATGAATAGGGGATAAAAATCGGATTTTATTTACATAAAGTAGCATTATAAAAATATGGTTTTAACACGGTAAAGTTATGATGTTTATATAAAGTAATGATTTTTAAGGACATGAAGATTGGATTTTTATAATGAAGTATCGGTTTAAAAATACGATCTTTGTTTGTTTAAAAATATGGTCTTTATATTGTCTACATCGAAATAAAAATTCGATCTTTATATAAGAAGTAGAAATATAGAAATATAATTTTTATATATAAAGAAACATTGTGAAATATATGAAGTAGAAATAAAAATATGATTTTTATTTATTGGAATGAAGCGATAAAAATATACGATTTTTATATATGAAATGTCATTGTAAAAATGTGATTTTTAATGTGAACAGCGGGAAAAGATAGCGATGGTATCGACGGAAATCAAAACGGAATCCATACCGTTCTGAAGGAAAGAATGGAGTAGTGAAACCCTCGGTGAGAACTTCTCACTTTTATTTTATTTTCTAGTTGAAATATACACTATGATGCAGACGGTGCTTAGCAGCACCCGACACCCGTCATCCATAGATCATGGATGACTTGTTTGTTTGACTGATGTGTTGTGAAAATTTATTGTTGTGATATGCAATGTAATATAATATTTTATCGTTAAAAATATTTTATAGTTAAAAATATAATTTTTAACATGTATATGAATAAAATAAATATTTATAAACAAATCGGACGATTTGTTTATGTACACACATTTGACTGATATTGATTGGGACGGTAAATTTTACACATCGCCCAACTGCACAAATAAAATTCATTATTTGTTGATTGAAATCTCACACGGGTATTGGGATGATATATGACATTCACTAGTCCCAATAATTAGCTATATGTCGATCGACTGATTGACAGGCTGTTATAAGCGTTGAATATTTATATTTGATGCTTAAGCAGTGTAGAATGCACTTTGGATGATGGTTGACTGTGTTTGATTGTTGTTGTATACATGTGTGTATGAAATTCATATAACCAAACTATATGGTAATTGACTGTGTTTGATTCCAGTTCAGAAAGAATAAAGATTTTAAAACAATGAATATTTTAAAATAATATTCGGTAAATGATCAAAATCTGATTTTGATGTCCAATTTGGGATGGATACGAAAATATTTAAATATATATAGCCGTGTTGATTAGATCGACGCCATTTTGACAGGAACGATATTTATATCGATTTTATTCATTTTTACAATGAATATTGAAAAGGAATTGATTTCGAAATATAATGTTTCGAAAATATTATCATTTATTTATCGATGATATCGAATATTCAATTTTGATTTGAAATTGAATATGAAGTTGAAATCATTTTAAAAATGAATTTAAAACAATTTATAAAATACGTTTTAAATAGAAATCGACGAAATATATATTACATATATAATATAATGACCTGAATAGAACGCGCCGCGCAGCGGCAGTTCGCGAATTTCGACCATTGACTTCAAATGGATATTACAGGAGATCCGACCGTCGGATTCTCCTAAAACCGGAACCGTTGGGTTCGTATCGAAAAGAGCTTTTTAACGAATATTAGAGATTTGAAATCTAACGGTTGGATTTGGAATTATGTCCAAATCAAATTTGGAAAAGGTCGTTGTAAGTGTTGTTCGATGGCCGTTTATGGAAATCGACTGTACGGGCCTTAATAAAATTATTAGAAATATCAATAATTAGTGTAAAATCATAAGAAATGATTTGAAACGAACTGGGATGAAAATTTCCATATTTGAAAAGATAAAAATATATTTTTATCGAAATGAACTAGTTTGAAATAGAATAATAAATCCAATATTTTTAAAATAAATAAATTGAATTTGAAATGGTTTTTAAAAATAACCAGGATTTCCAATATATGAACTGGAATGGATTTAAGTCGAAATTATCTTCGGAATATTTTGATATTGGATTCCGTGATTATACGGAGATTGTGGAGGAAATTGAATATATATATATATATATATATCGTTATTTCCAATACGATATTTGTTGATTTCAGAATTTGATATTGAATATAAGCCGATATATTTTCTATTCAGAGCCTTGTATTTAATATCAAATCGGATTTTGGGTTTGTCGCGAATGGTATCTTTAATAATACCGTTCTTAAACCCAATGGAGTTAAGAAAATTAGAAACTGACTGAAGATTAGTTAAGTTGAATGGTTTCCTGGGTATTGATCTGATGTTGGTTTCGGCCTTCGGGGTTAATACTTAGGGAATTGTTCTCTTACTAATTTACGGCTAGATGCTAATGTGAATTGGGTTTATTGTGAACTGTGTTTTTAATGACATTCGTTCTTTAATCCGATTTACGGTGAAATGTGATTTGGAATTTATAAATCTTTTTATTAAGATTTAACAGGAATTTTCCAAAGTAACGGTTTTCCAATTTAGTATATTAAATAGGAATTGAATGGAATTCGATTGATAATAATCGAAGTGAACTTCTGTGGAGGAAGACTGTTAATACATATGGAATTTAGAAGGTTTTGTCGTTATTCCATTTATGTTATTAGTCGGATACGGAAATTGATATCGATTATATATTGATTTGTTTTTCCGTGAAAATTCCATAATTAATGGAATGTGATTTGGGTTTATCGTGAACGATGTTTTAAATAACACTTGTTCTTTAACCCGATTAACGATGGAATGCGATTTTGGGTTGTCGTGAATGGTAACTTTAATAATACTGTTCTTAGACCCAATGAAGTTAAGAAAATAAGAAACTAACTGGAGATTAGTTAAGTTAAATGGTTTCCTGTGTATTGATCTGATGTTGGTTTCGGCCTTCGGGGTTAATACTTAGGGAACTGTTCACTTGCTAATCTACAGTTAAAGACTGATGGAATGGAATGTGATTTTGAGTTTACCGCGAACCGCAATGTCTTTAACCCAGTTAAAAACAGGATATGAATTGCCAAATTAAACAATCGTCAATATTGATTTTTGGGAAGATTAAAACCAAGTGGAGTTTTAATGAATATTTAATTAGATTGAAATGATATCCAAAGGAAGAGTAAAGAATAAATTTAAAGAATTTATCTTTGATAAAATTAATGGGAACATTTCCCAAAATATGAGAATATTTGAATAAAAGAATATTCTGGATTGGAATGAGACGCATGTTGTGTTTTTATAGCACTTCATATACACGAGTTATTCAGAAAGACCGGGTTTATCCCATTCTGAATTACTGATTCGACGATGTGTCGAGAAAGAAAATAGTGGTTGAAGACCAGAGGTCTTCACATCATTTGGATGATTACTGATGTCTTGATTGAGCTGTACACCTAAGGCAAGGTAGTAAGTGGTGATCGTCCAGACGTACTTGGAGATCGACGAATATGCGAAGGCCTCCCCCCTGTATTGGACATACGGGGAAGGAATAAGGTGCCTCCGGTTTCGTTCAGACCCAGAACGAACTTTTAAATGAATGTGTGTCTGACATTGGATTTCATTCTGTGTGATTGATATACATTGGTTGCATAGCGTGAATTGCATGTGTGGCATATTGAGATGCAAATGATCAAGGCTTCTGTTGAAAAGTAGAGTCTTGTGGTTAATGATCAAAACACGGCTTTGATAAAGCGTAGCTTTGTGTAGCGTTAATTCACGAGCCTCACACCCCAGTGTGAACCGGAAACGGGAGGACCTCAGGGAGGGCATGTGTTTCCTCCTAGCTAGGAGTGGTGTTTTGAGTTTTACACGCCCGGGCATTTTACTTATGTGGATAATGGATAGTGAGGCGCCTCGGTTATATCGATCGATCCGGGACCGATGGAATCATTTGGCTCATTGACGCCCCATAGCGCGGGGAAACGCAGTGTTCAGGCATTTTAATCCACATCGAGTGGACCGGCCCTGACATCCAAGGGACGATGCGTTCTGTTCCCGAGACACGGGCTAGAGCGTCTCGAAGCGGTAAGGACGATCCCTTGCTTTGGTTCACATATGAAAATCCAACTTCCAGTACGACATTTTGTGGTTTTGATTGTAAAGCCTAGTATGGCGACATAGTGGTATGAGGCAGTTATGCCGTCTATGATTTATACTTATGATTGAAATTGTTTTGACACTACACTTATAGTAATAATAAAACATGAAATTTTACGTACCAAGCATTCTTGGCTATTATAAGTTAAAAACTCTATCTTCCGGCTTGCGTTGCATTGTGTGATGGGAGCTGAATCTTATAATAACTTCATTGTTCTTTATTTAGAATTGCGCTGTTGTTTTATGCACTGATATTCTTGGGAGGAAACCCGTTCCGTGTTATACGGCGTGGTCCCTTGATTTACCGAACTTTAAAATAAAGATTAATAACTGTTTTAGTTCTCACACCAGTCACATGACTGACCTGGAGTTTATTATTTTAACCTAAACTCTGAGTGCCCCTATTTCCGCACGGACAGCTAGTAGTTTTGGTTTTGCAGATTTATATTCACAGGATCCTGGTTTACAGCTGGAATGATATTCAGAAAGCTCTGTATTCGTATATCTCCTTCAGTTGTGTTTTGTATTGTTTTCCGCTGCCATGTAATGTAATTTAAATCTCTGATATTTTCTGATGTATAATATTTATTCATACTCTGTATATTCTTGTATTCTGATGGAATTGTTGTAATAAGCAATAAAATGTTCTTCTGTTTGTATTCTGATTCGTCGTGTTCTCAACTCAATACGGGCTTTCCTTTACGAGGAAGTTCGGGTCGTTTCATGACATCCAAAAATCAAAAATTTATTAAGCTTATTCATACCAACTTCTTAACCAAATTTAGAATTTTGACATTATTGTGATTATGCTTCACGAACGAAGCCGAACTGGTATGACCACAATTTTGGGTATTTGACTAAAACATAGAACCGTAAAATGGTTGCATGGCAAAGAAAAAAATACATTATGAATTACTATTCAAAAAAATGTGTATCTTTCTCGATTATTTTTAGTAGACACAATCGTGTAGTTGAAAATGTCATGGTAAACTTGATTGAAAATTAAATAAAATTGTGTTAAGAAGAGGGAAGATAAAATTGAAAATTTAATAAAATGATGTTGAGATGGGGAAGATACAATTGTTGGATGGTGAAAAGGAGAAAAATGAAAATTGAAAAAATGAACAACAACTAAGCCATTAATTCCAAACAAATTGAGGTTGGCTAGAAACGGAATCCAAAGCCAAATTAGAAAGTCAATTTAAAGGTAAAAATAATAAAAAATTTAAAGCTAAAAACATAAATAAGGATAAAATTAATTAATTAATTAATTAATAATAGTAGGAATAAATAATAAATAAAAAATAAAAAACCAAGATGATGATGATATTGGTGATAATAGTACTAGTGGTAATGTATACCAAAATCAACACTACACCTTAAGCCCTTATTCGCTAATCATAACACTCTTCACAAGCTAACCAAAACTCACGTTTCTAGTACATAGGTCGCTAACTTCCATGCACTAGTGTTCGACACTAACTCTTCAGATATATTTCCATTTCTCAGTCTCTTTTTACTACTTCCTCCTATGTCATCTTTGACCGACCTCTACGTTTCTTTGAACTTGCAGTGCGGCCTATAATTCCAAACGCATGGGTGCATCGTGAGGTCTCCGTTGGAGATGTCCAAACCATCTTAAGCTTTATTGGACTAGCTTCTCTTTGATTGGTGCAACTCTAAGTTTGTCCCGAATATCATCTTTTCTAATTTGATCACGGTTGGTATGACCAGCTCAATCAGAACATATGCACCTCTTCTACATTTATTTTCTGCATGTGTTGCCTTTTAGTAGGCCAACATTATGTTATATAGCATCGCAAGCCTAATTGTTGTTACTGAGAAAAAATTGAAGCATTTGAAAAAATTGAAGCACTTATCAGATATTTGTTGTTCTTCGAGACATTGATCCTAGTTCGGAAGCTTCTTTGTATTCCCCTGAATCTCGAGATGATAATGAGATGTCTCGAATTCCAGATGTTTGAGAATTTCCTGATCAAATATCGCTAAACAAGGCACAATGAAAAAAAAAACTTCTGACTCCTCCCAGAGAAAACAAGTCAGTCCTATATAAAAATTACCTTCAATAACAATTTACGGTCCATCTTCTCCGTCTTCATTGCTTTCTCCTAAGACCTTAAATCCCATTTGCATGCAGTAAAAAACATTACTTACTGTAACCAACGAATTTTGCTAGCTTGCGCAGATTTTGAAAGCACCAAGTATTTTTAGACCCGAGTATTTTGAGCTAGGTTTTTTATTTTCTATGTTGGATTCTTTTGATTACACTCGAAGCTTTTTTTGTACTGGAATCGAAATTAGCAGCAAATTACGTACTGGTCAATGTCGAAACCAGAGCAGAATGGACGGACGGAATTTCAGCACATCGGACACAACTTCCAAATGATGTACATAGTTTATGATCTTGGAAATACTGTACTCCAAATAAAAGGTTTAAAAAACTAATACCAAAAACTGTTTTCCATATAAATTTATATTTTTATTTATACAAATCATAGCTAAATAATTCTAAAATAACCATACATAAAATTTGAACATATTCATTTAATTTGGTACATTCTCTCTTGCCGAATTGGTTTCTCATAAAGCCTTAAATACCATCAACATGCAGAAAAACGTTATTTACTGTAACCAACGAATTTTGCTAGCTTGCGCTGATTTTAAAAGCACCAAGTACTTTTCAGATCTAAGTATTTTGACAGGGGTGTAGATGGGTCGGACCGGACCGAACGGAGGTGTGTCTTAGACCTATCATATAAGAGATTTGGACAGGCATGGACGAGACAAGCATTAAGTTCGAGCACTATTCGTGCAAACCTGACAACAGACGGATAATGTTCGATCCTAGGAAGCAAGGATACGGGTGCGGAGGTGTCGGTGCGTAGTACGGGGATACGTAGATTCGACAAATATAAAAAAATGAGGATTCGGGTGCAAGGGATATGACATGTGTAAAAATATATTTTTTGAAAATTAATGTGTAAAAATATTATATATATATGATAAAATCTATTATGAAAATTAAGAGTTTCATTAAAATTAAACCAAATAGTCAAATACACTACTTGTGGACAGTGAAGTGATTCTTTGAATGCAATTTTATAATAAATCACATTGACTGTTTTGAATTAGTAGAGTTGTTTGTCACATTAATTGTGCTTAGATTGATTCCTCGTCTCCCACAATTTCAACAGCCAACTCAGATTGATGCTTCGTCTCCCACAATTTCAACATCCATCTAAGATTACAATCTGAAATTTACCTTTCATGCCACCGGCGCACCCCAAATCCGCACCCTTCCCGCACCCCTGAACCCAAATACGGGGACATGCCACATGACGCACCCCATACGCACCCCTTACCGCACCCTCGCCGCATCCGATACGCAGTATGTCACCCAGAAGCCGCACCTCTGCTTCCCAGGTTCAAACAATAGAAAAACACTGAACATTTCGAATCAGACTGGGCAGTGGTATGTCCAAGTCTTGTCCTATAACAGAATCGTATGGACACGGACCAGACACCTTATAGCCTCGAACCAAGCCGAACAATGGACCGTCCTATCTGATATACTGTCCTATTTTGAGCCGGCTTTTAATTTTCTGTGTTGGATTCTCTTGTTTTCGCTCGAAGCTTTTTTTGTACTGGAATTGAATTTTGGAGCAAATTCCGGACAGGCCAACGTCAAAGCAGAGTGGGGGTTTCGCAAGGATAAGTAATAATGAGATCATTTTAGGAAATGATGCAGAGACGAGTATGGACGGAATTTTCAGCATATCGGGCAGAACTTCTAAACAACGATATATAGGTTAAGATGATCTAGGAAATATTGCACTTCAAATAAAAGGTTAAAAAAACTAATATTGTTGATACGCTTTTTTGTCAAAGCTGTCACACTTCAAGTATCTGATGAGTAACGCGCTCAAGCGTCAAAAAACACAAAGAAGTAGGGTCGAAGTCGCGTCACAAACACAAAGAGACCCGAAACCTCTATCAGACGGTCTCTCACAGCCCAATGAACTCTTAAGCAAACCGTCATCCGAACCGAAGGCGAGGGCTCAAGCGGTTTCGGGCGCGGCGCCGGTAGGGGTCCGGGGCCCCACAGTCCCAGCGGCGATCGATCTAGCCGGTTAGGTCGAAACTGTGGGCACCGCTCGATTCATCCGATTTTCTCCATGCCGGAAGCCCAGATTCCTTCGGTTCAGACCAGCAAAACCTCAGATTCCTTCACTTCGCATTCGGGAATTTCAACTCCCTCGGCAGCATGATTTTTGCGTCAATTTCGAACATCTCCAGGGTGTTCGAAATTTCGCACCACCAGTAGGGTCGAAATTTCGCACCCCACCACGGTGTTCGAAATTTCGTACCCCCCGGTGGGGTCGAAATTTCGAACTCAATGGTGGGGTCGAGGTTCCGAACCCCACGGATGGGGTCGAGATTTCGAACCCCAATGGTGGAGTTGAAATGGTGGGTCGAAATTTTGAACCCCCGGGAAGGGGTACGAAATTTCGAACCCCGCACCAGGAGGTGCAAATTTTCTGCATATTGCTTGTTTTAGGGTGCGAAATTTGCTCTTGTGGGTCCTGCTGCTCACCTACTCTCACATAACCTTGCACCATATCCCAAGCCTTGGCCTTCATTAGGGGCCTTCTCCCTTGGAATTTTTGGATCTTGAGAGCTCCAAATACTCATTATGGCTTCCAACACCTCCACCATGGCCATGGGAGACGGCATGAACAATTAAAATATGGCATGCATGTTTTCCTTCTACACTTGAACATTAACGAGGATTGTTATGCTACTTTTGACCTTCATGGACATGAACACTAAATTTGGATATTATTGACCAAGTCAACGCTTCACAACAAAGAAGAAGAAGGACAATTTAGTCGAAGTGTAGAACAAACATATATTTTGTTATTCTATTGTAACACTTTGAACTTAGCTATTGTCCAAACGTGTACAACCTTGTAATCGACAGTGATGATTATAAAGTGGACGTAGGTGTTAGTGCCGAACCACTATAAAAGCCGTGTCTCCCCGCATTTACATACTTTACTGCTTATTTGGATAATTGTTCACACACACACATTAGGGTGTTGGCGTGCGACGATTTTGCCCATCAACAAATACCAAAAAATGTTTCCCATGTAAATTTCCATTTTTATTTGACTCGATAATTTTGCCCGACAATTTTGCCCATGCATGAGGCACCAAAAAAGCCCCGAAGGCGCCAAGGCGCTCACCTTATTAAGCGTAAAAAAAAGCGCTTTTTGCAACAATTGAGTAGAAATTGAAAATTTCAGCATTTGACTCAATAGGAGCCCAAAATCTAACATGCTAAGAAAATTATGCTCTTTTCGTTGTTGATTTAGAGCGTATTCTATAAAAAAAAAAGGTTGCTTTTCTTTCGTCAACCAGTTGAAAAGAAAAACCATAAATTTCTTTCGTTGAATCGTCCCAAAAAAACCTAGTTCATGGAAGGTTAAAACTCTATTTAAGACTCTACGTAATCTTGTTTTTAATTTCTATATTTTAAGTATTTTATTGTTTGTAAACTTGAGTTGAATGACTTTGCACATTCTTAGTTTGATTTATGTTAATCGTATGGGTTTTTTTTTTACTTCTAATAATGCTTCTATATGCCCTTTTAAAAAAAATGTGTTTTATTGCATTTTCTAAATGCGGTTTTTTGCTGAAAACTGAAAAAAAAAACATTCAAGGCACCCAAAAAAGCCTTAGGCGCAAAAATGCGCTAGGCGAGGGCCTGGGGTTTTTCGCCTTGACAACTTTCGCCTTGACAACTTTTAAACTAACTAGAATATTAAAATATATGTTTCTAAAGTAAAACCGTGATGCATAAAAAGGATTATTTTAAAAAAACTTAGAATAATAACATCACTGAAAAAAGAAAATCGTATAAAAAAATAGAGTTTTATTAGAGTTGGGAATCAAACCCATGATCTTATAAAAAGTGATATTTTTGTCAAGATCATGATTCAAATGCGTAATCTCATAAAAATATAAAGAGGAACATATTTTTTGTCAAGACTGGTGATTCAGACTCCTCATATGTGTAGAAATATGTGCATTTAGTAAATTTGTGATTGTTTGAAAATGTGATGCCAAAGGTATTTCAACAATTATTTAACAGTTTTAACATTATTAAAAAAAGACTGAAAAGTAAATATAATTGAAAACATGTGTTATCGCTTTGGTAAGTATTGATTATGCTATTACACTATGAAATAAATTGGCCATTTTAGTGTATTTTGCATGTTGGTTTTTTATGTACTTTTTGTAGTATGAAGAGAAATCCTAAAAAGGGATATGCAAGCATAAATGTTGTCACCGTAAGAAAGTATCTACTGTGTAAAGAGTAAAGACTAAAGATTAAGTCAGATGTAGTAATACATATTTTTTGAAAATAAAAAACTGTTATCCGGGATCCAAACCCAAGGCTTCTACCAGTGTTATCACGTCGACAAGTCGCTGGAAAAGATTCGACGAAGGTCGACTTTCCCAGTTTGACGGTATTGGGCCAAAAAACCCTAATTTGAGCCCAGAAATCCTAAATGACCCCAGAAAACCCTAAACCGACATCGATACTGCAGAAATCGATCATCGATAAAAAAACCTAATTGCTTCTCATCTTGGTTCGTCGCTGCTCCTCCGCCTTGCTCCTCGCCGTTGTTGCTCCTCCGCCCTGCTCCTCGCTGCCAGCCCCAGGTATGTTATCTGATTTGTTTTTTTTTTCTTTTTGGCATGGTAAAAATTAGTTCAGAAGAAAGAATAAGACGCCTGAGAGATAACATGATTTGTTTTTAATTATATTATAAGTTTATAACCTAATTAATAATTAGCTGATTTTTTTTTTTTAGAAAACAATAATTAACTGATTTGTTTTTAATTATATATGCAGCAGTTGAAATGGAGAGTAACACAGAAAATACTTGGCATGAGATGGCTAAAGATCCTAAGAGGAAAGCTAAATCAAATGATCCCGGTTGGAAGTATGCATTTTGGCCGAACTCGAGCAATAAAGATGTGGTTAAATGCAGTCTTTGCGGGAATGAAAAACATATTATAATTATATCTAATTATATTATATATTTAAGTCTAATAAATACACCTAATTATATTATATATTTAAGTCTAATAAATATACCTATTATATATTTGTTGAATTTGAACTTGTTATACCTATTATTATGTTATCTTTGTTGAATTTGAACTTATTACAAATTTATAATTATATCTAATTATATTATATATTTAAGTTTAATAAATATATGTATATAAAAGACTTGTCGACTAGTCAGGCGACTTGTCGACTAGTCTTCTAGACAGTAGTGGCTCGACTTGGCTTGACTTGGCTCAACTTGACGTCGTGATAACCTTGGCTCCTACGTCTGCATCATAGAGGTCTTACGCGTATGCTAGTGGGCCTTGTACACTAACACGTTCAAGGTGGAAACTTTGGGGGGAAATTGCATGAGGCATGGCAATTCCAATAAAGTAGACTCAAATTATACGAAGAAAAATAATTTAATCGTATTAGCACAGTAAAATGACAAGAAGATTGTTAATTAAACAATTTATTTTTCATTTTGACTTGAAATAGAGAAAATGGATGGATCATATTCAATTTCTTATTATAACATGAAGATGAAAATTGTTATTCAGTTACAGTTCAAGATTAAAACATTGTTAGGAGATTTGTTTCAAAAAAAAAAAGTAAAACTGACAAAAATCATCAAAAATAACAAGGAGGGAATTTAAAAGAGTGCATTTTTCACCTATAATTAATTCAATTTAGACTAAAGAAAGTTTGGTTCGTGGACTTTATTTATGAACAATAAAAGTAAAACGAAAAATATTTAGAAGCACTATGCAAATTTTGTAGAGAGACAAGAAGAGCATATAAAATCTGAAACATGGTGTCACATTTATGCCTCGTGTTTTCTATGAATTTTACTTTCTAATCTGTAAACCATATGGTAGAGCTTACTCATAAATTATGGTTGCACCGCATAGATTATAGTACAGTATTTATTCACTGAAATAAGCATGATTAAACACTAATAAATTATCAACAACTTATTCTTATTTGTTTCTAATCCATGTGTGATTTTTGCAATACTGATGTACCAACATGAAAATGTGAATGTCTCAAATTTGGAAACAGAGTACTCTATATCATTGGCTAAAACAGATTGGAAAGTATGAACTTACGTCGAATAGACAATAACTCCACCAGGCCGAACTAGTTGAATGGCCTGATCAAACAGCCTTCTTTGATATGTTGCATGATGTCGCAGAGAATCGATTGTTTCCTGTTAGTGTCATGCATATGGATAATTGGATACAAGTTAAAAGATTTCTTATTAAAGTATTACTGATAAAAAATAGCGACAAGATAAAATAAGCATGAATAAACAAGCAGCATAGCCTTAGGTCATGGGTATACACACTCCAATGTAAGTTCTCATCTTACAAACTCAACACATTCTTCTCCAGCAAATTTAAAGCATGATAATCGGTCATATCCAGGTTTTTGTTACAGTAAATAACCTAAGGCTATGCTTTAAATTTGTTATCATAAACAGTAAATTACCTGGTGTATTGTAAAGTGAAGTAGTTAATACAACATTACTAGAGCAGATTTGTTAAGAGTATTTTGCTTAAATACACATCAGTAGACAGTACCATAAACAATCTATACTTGGCCTCTAAATCGATGAGCTTGAAAAGCAGGAATACCCTAAAATAAATTAGGAAATAAAAATCTTCCTACTCTCGGTGTTATGGGACATAACATATATGCTTAAACAAACAGCACTAACACTGAAACGTTCACATATGTAAATAGTTTGTAGCTTATCTGCTAACTATTCACAACATTGCTTTGCTAATGAATTTTGAACGGAAGGGTCCTTCCAACACTCAAGAATGACTGTAAACTTGTAATATAATTATGAGCACTTTTGGTAGAAGTTTCGGTGGTAACAGATCTTTGATAATGCAAAATTTGAAATTGAGGTCTAGCTTATAATTGACAGGTAAAAGAGATATTTACAGTGGGGATAAATCTTTGTCTATCACGTGATAAGTAGAGGATGTTTAACTAGATCTTACTAATTTGTTATCTTCAACTAATCAGACAAATCCGTCAACTAAAACAATACGAGCAAAATGGATTTTATTTTAAATATAAGTTAACTTAGGTAATTTATGTACAAGTAATGAGTGGTTTATGTATCCAAATTGCTGAATAAAAGCATCCCAGTAGTTTACGTATGTAAAACACTAGATGACAGTAGTATCACTAGTTCGTAGACATGTGAATAGTTAGCAGTACATTACCGTATGTAAAACACTAGATGACAGTGGTATCACTAGTTCATAGACATGTGAATTTAACAAACATATAATCGGGTTTGGCGGGTCAAAATCGGGTTAGCGGGTCAACCCTAAACCCACCCGTTTATAAACGGGTCAAATTCGGGTTGACCCGAAAATGACCCGCCAACTAAACGGATCGGGTTAACCTGCTAATTTCCATGCGGGTTTCGGGTCAGATCACGGGTCGTGTAGGAAATTGACAGCCCTAACTAACAGTGCCTGAAACAGAGAACTCCACAGTTCACAAATAACGATGGCAACTAATCGCCACGATTATGATAATACAATTTTATCATGCATCGGACTCAAGATGAGACAATCATATACACTTACGAAGTGGAGTCACAATCATTCTTCTTCATATTCTAAGCCATTACGAAATATTAAAAAAAAAAAATTGTGGCAGGATAATGGAATAATATATGGTGTACAGTAATGTTTATATTGAACTGCCTTTGCTTTATGAACATTAAATATTGCAACTCCTGGTTAGTGTGTTTATCCTATAAAAACATATATGTCACCTCACATGAGGATAACAATTTGGTATTTCTAATTAAGGTTATGTTAACACTTGTCCATCAGTCTCATGTTGATATGTTTTTACATCACAAAGTGATAAAATAACATATGCAAAAACCCAAAAATGTCATTGTCCTGCCAAAATAGTAAACAATCCATAAAGAAACATGTGCTAGTTAACACAGGTTAATTTGTGACCAATGGATACATTCTACTGCCTTCCTTCCAATAATAGTTTTGGCATACATTGTTACATGCCTAGATATGTATTATAAAACACTACTCAATACTGTAGCTGATCGCTATTAGCATAATAAATACTAATTGCACAACATTGTTCTTTTTTCTTGCATTTTTCGTGGCCAATCAGGAATTCTTGTTCGTGAAACAGCATTTCATTTTCTATTATGTTGCCATGCAACAACCGGAAATAATTGCATTGTAATGTGCCTAAAAAGTAATTTCAGTATAACCATTAAAGTTTACCTCACCAGCAAATAGTCGAGGTCGCAAACCAAGAGCAGAGCAAGGAGCATCAAGTAAAACTCTATCAAAACTATCTGGTGCAAATCCTTTTGAAATACCAACTCTCGCACCCATGCGATTGTTTCTTCCTGTACCATTTTTCTTTCCATGTTCATTACTAGATTTTCCAAGGTATCTTCCATTGCTAGCATTCCCGTTAGAAGCTGAATTAACAGCTGATATATGCATATCTGCATATCATTGCACAATCAAAACCGTTGATTTCAAAAAGATATTGGAGAATAAGAATGTTTATAGCACAATCGGTACATTTTAGCAGAAGACAATACTATCTTCACTATGACATTTCCTTAAATTGTAGTACGATAGCATATCTTAAATCTTTTAGAAAGTAACAGTAGCACTTGAATAAAGACGAAAGGAATATTATTGCTTTGCATAAAAATCAATCCAAAATTCGGGACTCTGAAACATAACGAATGACATATGAATTGATTATGGCGGCCACCCGAATTCATAGATCACTTATAACTTGCACACACGAACATTCTTTGACTAGACCCAAGAGGCGATGGAATAGGGCAACCAACTGATATGAGGTGAATAGTGTTTTCTGCAAATTGAAAATAACAAATCATGTTCCTTAAAATGTTTACTGCCAACTGTTTTGAGTCTCAACCCACCACGCCGCCATATCTGCCACCCATTACCAAACAGGCTGCCAGTGTCATGCGACTCCACCTCAGCTCTGCTCCCTGGGTGCTGGCTTGCTGATCTTATTGTGTGTGCACGTGGATGTGTGTGCGTGCACGTGGATGTGTGTTTGAGTTGGAAATCAGGTATTATGAAATAATTTAAAATTAATTGTTTATGTCATGAAGTCAATAGCTTAAGAGTTTGGATGTTCAGTGATTTGGAACTAATCTGTCGTTCACTGACATGGTTGTCAATTACGAAATTTGGGACAGGAGAGAATAGCGCTGGATAGATTCATTGTGGCCCTTTTGAGGGTAGTTTGAATCCAGTTTCATTGATGAAAATTGACTATTTTCCATATCTAGGCAAATACTTGAATAAACACATATTGTTAATTTTTTGCTATTTAAATATAAAATTAATAATTTACATTTTGATTGTATTCTCTATAAGTTAATAAATAACAGTTGAATATGAGTTTGTAAATTTTCAGTTAGTATAAAAACAAATTTTCCATTGTTCATGCTGTAATTCAGTTATCATCATGATTAAGTGAGTCGATTCAAAATATATCTATAATTTTAGAATTTCTTTTACTCCATTTATTGAGAATGCACAGGAAGTATGATAGAAGAATGGACGGGAAAAAAATTCAATTCATATTTCAAAAAGAGCCAGACGTGAGTATATTTATAAATCCATGAGCGGCATAACGAAATTCACTGACTGTACCGACTAAGGTTGTTTCAAGAGAGAAGCTTTTCTAAATTAAAGTTAGTAAATATTTATCTTCACACCACTATCTTGCAAGAAAGAGTAAGTAGGTTGACAATTATTTAAATGAAAACGAATGTTGGAATACATCAAAATAAGTTGACATAACTGAAGATTTTACTTTCAAAGCTTGAGAAGAAGTCGGTTTCATTGAATAAATGGATATGTTAAGGATACTGCATGTGTACATTATGCTTTTATCAATTATATATTTTTAAGAGCCTAGTAAGTCTTACTACGGATGTGAGTGAACTTAATGAAAAACCATGCATAATGTTACAATTTACAAGATTGTTTTTAATTATCTTTTGTAGAAGGCAACTTATTCGGTATATGCTTAGGGCATTCAAAAGCTTGAAATTGGTCACGCACACATATATATACATATAGAGTGGTTGGCTATTTGAACACAAAATAGAAAACAATATATATTGGTGTTGTATCTTGCTAAGTTTTAAACATGAAGCTGAAATCATATAGATAACCAATGGTTCAGAATTGTGTCATCAATTTGTACTAAAATAGGCTCACGTCTCTCTTATAATATATGTGTGTGTGTGTTAGATGATCCAAATTTCTGTCGTATAAATTCTCGAAATTTCCCAACAAATTTTCTCAATTTACATATTTTGGAGTTGATTAACTGTACGTAGATGTGTTATGTTTATCACATAAAACAACGTAACAAAATTTTAGATGATTCTCGGGAATGTAACCCTCTAAAAAATTACAAAATAGACTACCAATTGGGATACATATTTTCAACAGTTCATATTAAATAAGGATTTTGGAGGTATTAAAATTTATAAGTAATGATATAAAAAATTGTGAAGATGATCTGCATGATTTAAACATCACATCTAATTTTTTTAGCTAAATCTAAAGTGGCAGATTAAAACAGCTGATGTTGTTCCAAACAAATTATATGATGTGAAATTTGAAACATTCATCACCCCCTCCCCCAACACACACAAACACACCTACATGCATATATGTGTGTGCATGCTTCCTCAAGGATGGCTCAGTTAGTTAGGACATGCAAGGTCGATGATTTAATCATTGACAGGCGACAGCTACGTATCCTAAGACTAAGAGATTATCCGAAGTATGCATCGTATGACTTGGGGTACATTGCATGCTTCCTCTGGAGTTTACAATCAGTGATTGATTCTCCTGGATTTTCAATACGTGTTCTGTGTACATATACGTGTGTGAATTTGTACGCATGTGTAGACAAGTGTATGCATCCACATGAAATTATCATGCATGCATAATATCCATACAGCTTTGAAGGCTGAATGAAATGAATTTAAATAGAATCGAACTGCCCGCTTTTGAAGACGTGTCAAGTACAAAGACCATTGGTATAGGCGCTTGTCAAGTATCTACTGGTAGGTTGTTAAATGTAATTGTATATGACAATACTTAAAATCTTGTTCTTCTGATGCCATCATACCATATCAGAGACTGGAACTCAAAATTGAATTGACATATTGCATCATTACCGACCAGCATAATTTAAGGTGCACCTTATGCAACGGCACAAAACATGCCTGCAGTCATGACTCGTGACATGGTGAATGGCCCCCGCAATTTCCACATTTCGTGTATTTTTTAGAAGAAGTACTCTCATTATACAAGAGAAACATAGTTTATGTTATGTTGTTTTGGATTGTGATTTTTTTAACAGTTTATTTATAATTAATTTATATATTTATTGAACTACAAAATATAATAATTTTAATCACATGAAAATTTAGACATGTATAAGTGCATTTAATGGAGAAAGCGTTATTTTAACCAAAGCGTATTTACGTTTATATAAACAAATTTGTGAACCAAACTACTAATAAGTTTGCAGAAAAGAAAAGGAAAAACCATATTTACTCCATTTAGTATGAAATGATAACGAATATCTCGAAATACGACAATATATTAAAAGATAAAACAATGGTACATGACTAACGTATATTTGCTATGGGAATGTTGTAAAAAAATAATTTAGTTTTTTGAGAATGTCTTATAAAAAAATAATTTAATTTTCTAAAGTCAATTATTACAACAATAATCATAATGTAGAGAATTCAGTAGTAGTTTCTGGTTTCAACAACGTGCAAAAAGGAATGAAAGTTAATTTGCTGATACAAAACTACTTTTTGTCTTTCTGGATCATGAAAAAAGAACAGATATGTCAAAATACAGTGTGCATTTTTTATACCTCAAGCACCATGTGCACCACTTGATACTTCATACTTGGCACCATGCCAGGTGCCATCAAGTGCACAACACGCCTTTCATGACTATGTTCTGCTAGTTAGTCAAAATGACTACCTCAATCTTGTGATCATTGTTGTTACTATCATTTATTTCTTAAATTATTGCAATGTCAATTAAATGATATTTTACAACTGAGATGAAAAAATAGTTTCTTTCTGTATTCTAGAATTGAAGATAGCTATCTATCTCATCTAACAAAGATATACTTGCATACAAGTTGGCAATACATTTAGCTGGCCATATCTATCTATTCAATAAATAAAATAGAAATATATATAACACACGGCTTGTTAAAGTTAGTACTTACTACCTATACATGAACACTTATTCGCCATACCTGCTTTAGAAGGGACATCCCTTCTGTTATTATCTGTGGTACAACCGGCTATGCTGCCATTTTCCGAGTTTTGAAACAGGGGGTTGATAACTGATCTTTTCAATGCTTGATCACTTGGATCTGTCGAGAACACATCAATTGATCCACTATGACAAACAGATTTGAGAGCATCAAGCTTATATGCATTTATACAGGTTAAGCCCATTTCTGCAGCCAACTTTTTGATATCCATCACCTAAAAGTAGTATTTATATTTAAAAATAAATAAATTACATGAACTGTATGGTGATATATTTGCTGAATGGAATAGTGGAGTATATGAAAATATGTGTTTCTAGATTGATAGTTATTCACAAATAAAATATTTAAAAAAGGTACCTGCATGTGCTGTCAAATGGACATGTGCATGTTAAAAGACGTGAATGCTCATGAAACAAAAGTACTACCCATACATTTTATGCAAATGCAAACAAAGTTTAAGGCAGTAACGTCATGTTGACACCAAAAAGATAATATAGTATGTATAGTACCCTAATAAAACCATTTTTAAGAATATACCAGGCAAATTTCAAATGTACAAGAGAGAATGTTAGGGTCCAAGGTTTGAGGCTCGAACGAAACACCAATATTCCGTTCGTTCCATGTCAGCTTTAATGGGGCCGAAAATCGAAACAAAACTCCAATTCAATAAGAAAACTACTATACTTCAAATTATACAACCAAACCTTGTAGGGTCATAAACATAATTTCTACCGAGATTTTCTTCTTAAAGAAAATTCAAAGGTATACACTGACCTACAATTTGCATAGCCTGTCACAAGCAAACTTATGAAATGACATTTAAGAGTCCACAAAAAGGACGAGGACAGGATAAAATCATGCCTTATTGTGAGATCTATCAGTGGCAACCACCTCTCCTCTATCCTTCATTAGAATTGCAATTGCAGTAGTTTTTCCACCTGGAGCAGCACACATGTCCAATATCCGCTCACCTTCCTGGGGATCTGAAGATAATATAATAGAGTTTGTATTGCTGCAATTACCAATCAGATAGTTAACAGAAAAGAGCATGAGCAACTAAAATTATGAGCTGACACATGCCCCTGTGATCTATGTGTGTCGTTAGCCGGACACGACGACATATGCGGGACATACACACAGACAACACATAAAATGGGATTAATCCAAAGTTCAGGAATTTGGAATACAATTTTGTCTGTATTTTGAAAAATCCAAACTCCAAACTTCAAATCAATTTTTTGAATATAATTTTAAGTTTAAGTTTTTGTATTTCGGATAGCAAAATACATGTATTCTAAAATGTGTTCTCTCTTTCCACATACATTTACGGAGTTTAGAAAGTGAATTCAATTATTAATTTTTACCTTGTTTAATGTTTTGACTACTAAATTTGGTTTGACGATAAAAGCATCAAAGTCCTTTTCTCTGTAACTCGAATATGCTTGTTTGTATTATAACTTTTTTCCCTTTTGGTATCATCATGGATCAATTTTACCCTTTTTGATTCATTCATACGTTCACATTTAGTTACACGTTATGCTGGTGAATGAAAATTTAGTGTTTTTTGAGCACCTGAAAACTAGGGCCGGAGTTCAAACCACGTCCCATTCAGGTCACCACTAAGACTAGAATGGTTAAAAATCCAATACACTTACCAGGGATCAATCAACTTAGGTATTAATTCAATTAAACATCCACCTCACAAAATTAGATCACGTTTCATTTGACGCGGTTAGTCATCAACGGGAGTTTTTGTATGCAATCATAAGAGGATGACAAATCCCAATCAAAAACTACATACCAGCCGTTACAACTTAGAACTTGATGGAAATATGTTACAATGTAGACCATACACAGTTCCAAGAATAGATATAGCGATTAGCATGTATGGACTACAATCAAAGGCTGCCGCAATGTAGCAGGACGCTGAAACGAAGTCAAATAGGATGTAAATGGTAACATATTTCTCCCTTGACTAAACACTGGTATTTCATTTTACGCTCTTATAGAAATGTTTGTTTCACATAAATTTAAGCTCCGCTAGGTGAGCGTCTACAGAATCCGAGTTTTGGCCACTAAGCATCTAAAGGCCTCTGCACCTGGGAAAATGGTCCTTAATAGGATTGTTGAGCTAAATCAACTAAAGCAAGATTTGGACCCCAAACCTCTTTCTTAAATACTAAAAACAAGTCCAACATGCTGTAGACTGCTTTGTTCATTAAAACATCGAACACATGAGTGTTTCGTCATCATGGTCTGCATCAAGCTCCCAAATGCGTATTGATCAAACAAGCATGGAAGGCTGTTAATGGAGTGTGCACCGAGAGAAATAAAAGTCTAATTTTTCCCTGATCTTGTTTAGGTACTCTACATTTTCATAAACTGGAATTTGAGATCCACTACAGTTTCATGAAGAGGTAAGCGTCTAGATTGTTTGGTTCATACAACGATGAAGTCTTTTAAAACCAATCTAAAACCAACAAAAATATAAACCAAACCAACCAAATTAAGTTTGTTGGTTCGGTACGTTATCCGATTTAATTGAACTAAAAATATTTTACACTGTATGTTTGAAATATTCATTGTAATTTGAAATAAAATATAAATACATGACTAAAGTATTCTTATGCTTTATAAAAGTAATTTTGATGCATATATAATAAATAAAGTTTATTTGGATAACTAAACTAATATGAAAATTTTATAATAATAAAGATATTTTTTTTAAAATAATAAAAGTTCGGTTAATTTGGTTAAACCAATAACCAAACTAATTCTTTTTACGGGGCGATCACTAACCAATTTAGTTTCAAAATCAAACCAAACCGACCAAAATAAATTTGTTTTGTTCGCGCAACTATATAAGTTAGTTCACATTTTAGTTTTACCTTTTGCACACAGACCCCACTTTCAAATCCTAAACAGTTCTGCAATTACCGAGACGACTTAAATTCACATCCATAACTTTTGTTGCTTCGTTCAAATTTTTATTTCCTACATTTTTTTGGGGGGGGGGGGGTATGATAAGATAAAAAACTACTTTCCTTTCAGTCAATCAACAAGTGAATTAACTAATATATTTGACAGCTACAGTCTCTGCCGTTCCTTCCATTTCTTTCAACTGCCTGAATACACCACTTATTTCTCTAAAAGGATCAAAATTGCCAAAACATAAAGGTCTCCAGTCCTTTCCTCTCAAACTATCAAATATCAACAAAGTAATTAGTTTGATCCTAATAATTCTAATATTTCATTAGAAGTTATAAGGTAAAATGATGACATGGAAGTATCATGATGATTATATTTGAATTTTATTTATGAAGTCCAATATTAATGGTGATAAAGCATATGTGCCAAAACGTTTCTTAATGGATATTAAAAAAAGCATCAAAATTCTGACACGTATTAAAAGCAATTAAAAAATGAAACAACAAAGATGTGCATCTTAATTTTTTTAGCAAGTAAAACCAGAGTTACTGTGTTCTATGTGGATAAACTTAATTACCTGGCATAAAAAGAAGTCAAAGAAAGAAAAAGTTGAATTAATCAAACCGACCGTTAGGGAGGTTTTGCCCTACTGTGGGTGATAATCAATTTTCGTCTGAAGCCAAAAAATCATGGAAGCATGTTTTACGCGATTTCTGCTTCTCGTTGACATCGCAGATATTACCGAATATTCCTCCTTCTCACGTATCTTCCTCCTTCAGATTTTATCTCGCTCCTACATCTCCTCTTTATAAAATTGAAACCCGCATCTGTACCTTTTATCTCTTTCCGTCCCATCTTCGATTACGTCTTCACCAACCAGCGTCAGCCATAGCTTCCACAACCACCGACTATCCTTAGTTACAAAATATCTGGATTAATTAGCTTATCGTCGTACGAATCGGCCCCTTTCAACCGCGAATCTTAAATTTACAGATGGTTAATCCATTGTAGTCAGCTAATTCTTCCATTTACTTGAGGTATTCTGATTCACAAAATTGTTTTTTAGTCCAACTAATAGAGATATTTTGTATGCTGATCTCAATCAACATGAATCTCAATCAACAAATTTACGTATTTTGACTCAAAAAAATCCGATTTTGAACAAAAGTTGAGAAACTAGGATCCGATTTTAAACCGAAGCTCGCTTGGATTTCGCCTTTTTCTAATTTGGGATATTTGATCCAGGTATGTTTTTTTTCTTTTCTAAATTCTAGCATTTTTCATTCGGTTATGATCATACTACGTATGCTTTTTTTTTTTCATTCTTGGATTTTTTCATTCAGTTATGATCATATTATGTATGTTTTACTTCTTTCCCTGTTCAAAGTTTCCACATGCTAGGGAAATTGCTTCTGTATTTTTTTTCTTTTCTGAATGGCGTGAAGTATAACCAGCTGATAACTAAATGTGCGGAAAACGCGGTTTTTGGTAATTGAGATGAAACTGGTAGTTTGTTGCTGGGATCATTAAAACCCTTGAATCCTTTATATCAATCATTTATAGACATGGCAAGCTCGGTATGGTTGAATCATAAATTAACATATGCATATGATGCAGAAGTTGAGATACTTCAAGTAGGAATGGGTAAAGAATTTTCAATTGTATTTATGGAGAGTGCTGTTTAAACTATTAGACATATGACGGTTGGGTTTATTGTTGTGCCTGGGTTTAGAGTTGGAAAGGCCATAATCCGAGTTCCGAAAAACCAACAGTGCTTTGGGCATGCAATATATTATTTTTGTATGCACAATGCAATTTGGAAACCAACATTTAGAATTGAAGTAGTCTTTGAATCGCAGCAAAAATCAATTTTCATGCATTAATCATGTTCCGACCAACTTCTAAGCACATTAATCACTGCATCACAAAAAACGGCAAAAGAAAAGTTGTATATATCACACAAAATCACCTTTCCAAGACTTGTTGCAGTTTTTTAAATAACCTTTATACTTCACTAACTAGTAACGTAAAAGAATTTCAACAATATCGCAAATCTCATCGCAAATCCACCACTTCAAATAAGGGCAAATCCACCACTTCAAATAAGGGCGTGTGTTTTAATTGCTTCAAATAAGGTGCGTGTGTTGATTTATTGACTTTATTTTTTACGCTGGAAAGAAATTGATTTCACTGCATTTTTAGATGCCGAAAAAGCCTCACAAATTGAAAACATCACACTATCAAAAAAGTGAATATTTGTAAATGGGTGAAGAAGGCATAATAGACTCCTGATGTTTCAATGTTTCATCGCATGACCGACTTGTCATGTTCTTAGTTTTGGAAATTATTAATATGATATATGTGAGAGCAGATAAATTACTCATAAATTACTTAACAAACATGTCATGCTTTCTCATTTATAAATAACATTTTTGGTCTATTTTGTTTGTTCACTCGAAGAGCTTGCTGTCCTTTAAGTTGTTGACGCATGAGTTATTTAGCATGATAGACTACTTGGATTCTGCTAGTTTTATGTAGGCTATAAACTCTGGAGGTAATTTGAGGGAAGAGTAGCTTTCAATATTTATTTGAAACGGTCACGGTTTAGGATAAAGTTGATGAAATGCCAATATAGAAAAAAGAGTAATCCTTTATGTTTTTAAGGAGAAATAGCCTTTGTTTCTGATTTATTACTAACTTCCACCATTGGATATAACCAATTTGTATAAATTCTTACCAGCACATTTGATTCTAATAAGTTCTATAAATCATTTATAAATGTAAATGTATACCGTAAATATCTTCGCATTTCACTTCAGATACAGTATCTCTATCGATCTTTCTTCCAAGTGATATGTAATGGGTTTATAATTATATGCTAATTTATCTGTATACCGATATAGGCATACCACTGTAATTTTACCAAATGATGGCTGGACTTTCTTAAGGCACATGCAAAAATATACAATACAGACTTTCTTCTTTGTTTTATTATTATGTATAAAAAAATCTACAATCAGAGATCACTTAAGAAAATTAATCATAAACAAGTCTAATGAGCTTGTTGTCCTTTTTGTTAAATCTGAAATCACTTAAGCATTAGCAGAACAATATTTTGCATTAACCAAATATGAACTTCTTATTTAATTTAATACTAACTGCTGCCTTTTATCAAACCGACCGTACCAATCTCATATGTTATAACGAACAGTACCTTGCTCAAATTCTCATCTGATCTTAATCCATTTTTACTAAGAGAAAAGGCATATCGGGTATGCATGTCACTATATATATTTATTGTTAATTTTATAACCTTTTGATTTGAAGTTCATCATTTTATTTTACGCTGTGCAGACCATATATTCTTGCAATCATGCGTTTGAATTCAAATTAGTATTATCTATGATTTCCACTGTGCTCATTGTTATTTCTTCTTCATCTTGTCTCATAACTTTACATTTTTGATTCATTATGTTTTTATTTTTTAAAATTAGGAGATATGACTCAAAATGCGCAACAAATTGATTTGAATGCATTGCCCTCATCTACTGATGACGAGTTACCATTTCAAGAAGATATCAGTCAAATTACAGAGGTGCCAACATCACAGTTTGTCCGTCAAACGGTTGAATTTTAATCTTTTTTCAGATTTTCGCAATGCGTTTTTATCATGTTGTTTTTGTTTAAATAAATTTGTTATGTTGTTATAAATGATAATTGAAGTCAAATCTGATTCTTGATTTTTTTAACTTTTCAGGCAGGTATAAAGCATGATACAAATTACATTGATTTGAATGTTATGTCTTCATCCGACAATGACAATGGCCAACCATTAGATAATAATTCATATTGCCAAGTCACTCTGGAAAAAACACAGCCTAGAGATCAAGGTGACTCCTTCAAGATTAGTTATCATTAAATATTTTGTGTTGAACATTCAAATTACTAGAATTAACATTAAATTGTCTATCAATTGTGATATTTATAAATTAATATTTGCACGTGTAGGTGATATGCATAATATTGATTTAAATGCATTTCCCTTGCTAAACAATAACGAACAAGATGATGAATGGATCAACCATATGCAAGACGTCCATGCAAGAATCAGTTTAGCTATGCAGGTTTTCTTTGCTTAAATTTGTAACTTTTAAAATATAATGTCAACTTTTAGCTTATGAACTTGTGTTTTGGTCTTTTAATTCAAATATTATTATATGGTATTAAAAATACTAAATTTAAATTATAAACATATATCGCAGGATGAAATAAACAAACCTACGACTAGAGAGGAGCCTTGGTCACATTTGAATGCTTTATATGTTGATTCCAATTCTTTTAAAGGAACTTTTAATACATCCAAAAGGTTAAAAGCGTCCGCTCCATCTTGTTCCAGTACATGTGATATTTTTGATGATTCTTTTGGTGCTTTTGGTCCATTTGATTTTTCATGTACTTCAGAGAGGTATATTATTCTGCATTTAGCTTAAATATTATAATAGTTGATTAAAAGTACTACTTTGAGAAATTTGCTAATATAAGAAAATTTTTGTATAACAGAGACTTGTCGATGTTGAAAAAATACGATGAAATCATGGATAAATACAGAAGAAATCGTACATCTACCCAACGAGCGAGACGTTCGAGTCAAACAATTGAAGAGCAACAACGTAGAAAAGCACTTGATGCTGCACGACATAAAGAATTTAGAGCTGCTCATAAAAACTCAAACATGATTAATAGTTCATCTCCCATTTCAAATGTTAACAATGCTCAGAAATTTAGAAGATCATGTCAAAATATTCAATGGAAAAATTGTCAAGCTTGCTCTCGATTTTTTCCAGATCTAACCATTTCACCAACTTCTTGTTTTGATTGTGGCACGGATAAACCGCAACATGGTCTTCCTTATTTGTTCAGTTCTGAAAATTTGATGGAACCTGGATCCGTTCCGCCTGTATTATCTTGTCTAACAAGTTTGGAACAAATATTAATTGCGCGTATTCATCCTGTTTTGTCAGTTTATCGTTTTAAAGGACAACAATATAAATATAGTGGAAATATTATTAATTTCCCTCAAGATATCAATGCAATCGCATGTTCTCTTCCTTTCGGGTTGGAAAATTTATCCGCAATATTAATTGTCAACAGAACTGGGACACCGAAAGTAAGGAATTTCGAGTAAGACGTGAGCATGTAAGACAAGCACTACTCTGGCTTAAAACACATAATATTTATTACTCTGATGTGCAAATTAATGAAATATCTCTTAATGAGCTACCGTTCGATGGAGTGCCCTCTACCCTTCCTTATATTCCAGATAATTCCCAGACAATTTCAACACAATATTCTGATGATGAAGCACGAGGACCACCGGAGTTTGAAAATGAAGTTACATGCATTGATGAATTTGAGATATCAGGCACTGTCACATCTTCGGTACAACCAAATCAGCAAGCCCACATTTTATCTCTTTTAGAAAATCAAGAAAAGCATGGAACAGTTGTTCAAATGCCGATCTCATCAAATGCTATTGATGAGTTTAATACTCCTGGGTATATCTCCATGGCATTTCCATCATTGTTTCCATTAGGAAGTGCTGATTTGAGACAAGCTCGACCAAGAAAAATTAGGCCTTTACAATATTTTCAATATCTTATGAAATATCATGATCAGAGATTTGCAAAAGATCCAAGATTTCGATACTTTGCTTATAACTCAATTAGTAGATGGCGTGCCCTTGATATTGGTAATATTTACGTATAGAAAAATCCAGAGGATAGAGACCTGTCAATTCAAGACATCTGTGAAATGTTAAAATCAGGAAATAAACAGTTGTCTCAGCGTATTTCTTACTTCGCAAAAGGCATCCGTGGAAGCCGTTCTTATTGGTCAGCAAGGTTAAAAGAGTTAACCGCAATGGTAAAACAATTAGGAGCTCCAACAATATTTTTGTTTAACGTTACTATTTGTAATTATATATTTATACAATGCAGATATATTATGGGAATGAAGATTTCCGACACAACCGATGAGGCTTGGATTGCTGCTTTTAACGAACAAGCAAAAGAAATTATAGGTTGTAGTGCAGATGATCTTTACAAAATTAAGAAGGATGAAACTGAAGATATATTCCAACAAAAGCTAAAGGAATTGCTATGGATACCCCGCATTTTTCGAGTTGCTGTTACTTAAGCTGAATATATGAATGAAAAAAGACAAAAGATTGTTGTTATGTCGCAATCAGTCGTCGATTATTCAGCTGAATCAAGCTTGTTGCTGGAAGAAATATCTAAAATGAAGGACTCCAACATTTAGTTTTATCTTCAGAATTTTTATTTCAGCAGTTTCAGTTTTTAAAATAATAATGGTACTTTTATTTTAAGTGCTTTATTTAAATAAATCAGTTTACTAGCTTGGGATTTATTTATTACATCTTACTCTTGTGTTTTCTTTTTTTATTTCAATTACGTATTCACTGGTATAATGTTATGTTCTGTGCTTATATTTGTTTCGTTTCTCTTTTTAATTCATGATTTCATTAACGGTTTATAGTTGCAGAATAACTAAACATTAACATTATATTGATCTTACTTGATATATAATAAAAATGCATGTACGTTTTTTTTGACTAATTCGAATCAATACATTGATACTATATTCTTATCTCAAGTTGGTTTACATGTAAAATTCAGTTTAATTGAATTTATACTTTATTAGTTACTTTCATTTCCTCTTAAATTACCCTATAATTTTTAAAATAAAAACTAATTTGAAAAATGTTTTAATAAATAATTTTTATTTCATATTGAACACTAACGGTCGGTTTTTCCCACCGTTGTACGGTAATACTAGTACAGAGATAATTTAACAATAAATAAACTTCCTATTTTAAATTTTTCACATTTTTGTTTGTGTACATTCCCAACTATAGCCTTCTTAACTAGCAACATTTCTCCAATCATGTTTTCATTCCTTCTCTCATCCCTGTGCCGTTACCTGTCTTCCTCAATTTTGTTTCTAGATTTCAAGCTAAAATTGAGGATATATTTACCAAGGCAACTATTTGTTCTGAAACTAATAACAGTCAAAATATAGACATAAGATGTTGAAACCTAATACACAAGGGACCTTTCACGCAAGCTTAGCTTTTTTGCAGTATATCATATTCTAGAAGATTGGAAGCCAAATCTACAGCTCGTAAAGGCATATTGGTTTATCTACACGTTAGATGCAAGTAAATTAAATATTTTGATCTAAACAATTGGAAATATAATAAAGTTCATGATCCAAAGGAGAGTGAATCCTGATCAGCAGGCAGTCAGCTATTTTCTCTCAGTCCATGAGAGCTGCCCCTATTCCAAACAATTTATGCATCATGCTTAATCTTGATATAGCAGTATACAAAAATGCATAGATAAATACTCAGACAACATATTTTAAATTTGGTGTATTTTACAGTTATAAATGGAAATATTTCCAACAAATGCATTTGCTTTATTCTTTGAATACATATGCAAGCATCACAGAATAAGCATCTGTAAGCATATGAATTATTCAAATGGCATTTCCCAGACATGTAAAATTATGGACAACAAAGTACAGATATATTCAGTCAGGAATCTCCCTTTTTGCCATCTAAGACCATTAGCATACACGAATACTATTTTTAGAGGAAAAAAATAACATTTTTTAGAAAGTGCTTATTTTACCAAATCAAACTCAATGGCATCTTTAAAAAATTCATATATGTGGCAGTAACTGTGAGGACTTTCAGTGACGGTTTACAACATGAATGCGATGCCTTAGAGAAAATTCATTGTTTTAATAGATGAAATAGTTATTTGAAGTATACATTGCTGAGTACGTACCTAGAACACGAGCAGCAATTATACTAGGCAGATTCTGAAGAAAAATTTCCCCTTCAAGCACATCTAAGAGAAATGGAAACACACTAATAGGTGAATACAAAATGCATTCCTCCAGCACAAAAAAAAAATGTAGAATGGAGCTTTAAAAAACATAGAAGGAACAGCTACCTACCATTGGACAAAAATAAGTGTAAACTAGAGCTAAAAAAATTAGTGTCCATATGTTGAATGTTGATAGTAACAATCTAATATTATTGAATGATATGTTCAAGAATTTTGCTGAAACTAAATCCTAGTATGCATATCACATACTAAGACTAACCCTAAACACTATTTTGTGAAAGCAGTTAAGGAACCAAATATGAAACGGTGGAAGATGAGTAGGTGGGATCAGGATTAAACTCGACTTGTTTTCAAATAAAGACATAACCAAATGCATGAGGCCATCAATTAGTTGGGAGAATCCTGTTTAGAAATGCATTCTCTTGAAATAGACAAGTATTTCAATAGGTCACACCCAAAATACATATTCAAGATCAGTGAGAAGAAGCTGCTTGCCTTAGTGTAATGAAAAGCTCATCCCTAACATTTGTCTCACAAAAGAAAATTATATTTTAAAATAAGTATCATGCCATTAGTGGACAGAATTATGCATTTATCATGCAAAATGAGATAAAATGCTCCAGAATCGTTAATTAAAATTACCATAGAAGGAAGGAAGTTTGTATACTCGTTTTGTCATTTCAATAGCAATTCCATTTAAGGCACGAAAAATACCAGCCCTTGACATAGATGCAATGCCTTGCCCAATATAGTTGCCGAATCTTTCATTAAATTGTGGATCTGTAGCATGTACTTGTATATATAAAAGATCGTAACCAACAAACAAAAGAAAAATGCATAAATAATCAAATATAATGCAAATACTACATAAGATCCGTGCAAGACGTGGAGTATATAAAAAATAATCAAAATTTGACAATCCAGAAGCACCTTCCGCGACATCTTTTGAAAACAATTTTTTTAAAAATAAATATATATATATATATATATATATTTCAGAAATCAAATTAAGTAGAAGTTCTCAATTCCCATTTTTCGCAGTAACATATTTTATTAGATAGGTTTATTCTTGCCTGACTGGTTTCCTTGCAAAACAATTCCACGTGTTATCCCAAATCCCCATTTGCCATCAGGCAAAGGCTGTTCCAAAGCTACAGAAACTGCAACTACGTCTCCCTTCTCAACATGTTGACTGCATGCCAATACACCAGGAACAAAAATCTGCATGCCGATAAACATCATACAAGCTGTGCAAGTATACGAAACATTGATACAAATTTTCGTTAGAATTCCAAAAAAAATGATAATTTGGAAGCCGGCCCAAACCCAATTTTAAAACACTGTTTCATGCATTAATTTTGTCTCAATGTCCAAGGAATTGTTTCACCATCCACGCCATTCATAATTGATTTATGCAACCCCCACCCCAATTTATAATTGACTTATGCACCCTCTTTTTTTAAAATAAGATGATGTAGGTTAAGATCATCTTGCCATCATTTTTGTGAATCCCATAAACCCATTAAGTCATATATTTCTATCAAATACTATCTTGATTTTTCAAGTACATTCACGCTATCAGCTTCGATTTCTTTCCCGATCCCCGTTTATACCAATTAATGTTTTCAATGATATGGAGTGTGTGATTACTGTGATATGAAGTGCAGAAATAAGAAAGAAAAGCAAAGGAAGAGACATAAAACTCATTCAGCTTCAGTATACCATCAGTCATAATATACAAGTACGCGACTATGATATGAAAAGGGGATTTTACTCATAAAAGCTATACATGGCAACGGTGAGGAAAAAGGAAACAACTCATGCTTTTAGCATAATATAAAACAGACATCTCATGACCAAGGCAAAACGAAACATCCATATGGGGACTGGAAAAAAGAAGAAAAAGGAAACTAATAAATTCTTTCAAGAAAAGCATAAATTTCTTAACCTGAGAGAAAGATGACTAGCATTCAGAGAATAATGATGAAAATATATTGGAGATATGCAAGAATAACTAAATATTACTTATGAGAACTGTAAAGCTTACCAGAGGGTTACGAGACTTTAAAAAAACATGGAAAAATCTGTTAAAAGTACGTTCAACGCAAAAAGAAGCCCTGCAATAGTGGTAGTATATATATACATAGTAATAAGAGTTTCTCCAAGCAAGTAATTTAAAAAAAAAAAAAAAAAAAAAAACTTTTTTTGCATTACTTCAAAAGAAGAAGAAAAAAGGACAAAACAAAACAAATAAAACATTCACAGAATTTTTTAGCTTACTGTACAAATCATTTTCTAAAACACACCTGAGCCCCTCGAAGAACTGCTTCCGCACATTTACGGCTCACAATTACTTCTTTCATTATTTTACCAGGTTGATTACCATAATGTAAGTTATGTGGCCCAGAACCTCTCACAAACACAACATTATCGAGACCGGGATATTGGCATTTAGAAACGAAAGGCTTATCTACTTCTTCCTTCGAAGCAAATTCATCACCAGCACACTTTGAAGTTACATTGTGTTCTCCATGTTCATTGTTGTGATCATTCATGTTCATGCATCCCATTGTAGAGAAGAGTTTTTTATCATCTAACAATTCCATTAATTTGTTTATAACGGTCTCACTTGTTGATCGGAGAGTATTCACCCGAATACAGGAATAACATGATGGGTGCCTATACAAAATATATCATCAGTAAGCATGACTGACAAATTTTCTAAAAAAAACAAGTCAGGAGAGCATGTAAACCAGTCAAAATATGGTAAAATCCAAGTCAAAATTACAGAATGTTCCTCTTATATGTGTAGTCATACCTCAAAAAAAAGTCAGGCCATATCTGAACTTTCCGATTCATCACTAAACTAAAATAGATAATATAATCAATTCTCAGTTTCATTTCAAGCTACTTCTAAAGAACAATTCAATCTTTGGAAATTTGCTATAAATTTATAGCTTGTGTAGAAGCCTTCAAATCTCTACTTGTTCTAATTATCCATACTTGAATTTTCACTTCGTTTTTTTTTTTTTTTTTTTTCCACTTAAAAAAACAGTCAATGTTTGGCTAAGAAATCATAACCTTTTTATGATCAATGTTGGAAAAAAAATTAAATGATTTCTTCATCAAGTGCACAAACATTTCATTTTGTTGAACCTATGGATACCAGTAAACTAATTCTTCTACTTCATGATATATGCAAATATATCCAGCTCACCTCCTGCATGCATTCCTTAAGAGCCTGTGAAAACTTTTATATGAATGATCATGCAAGAAAATGCAAACTGACTTGAGTCAGAAGCAAACTTTCTTACCACATAAACTGTGTTGTTTCCTCTCGCTTAGTATATGACTAACATTCATTTGCCACAAGATTACCCTTAGAGTTCAGTTTTACCATTTAAACTCTACAGCATTCCAAATTCAATGAAGGGTTGATATTCCTATATAGATTTCTGTCCCACATCACGTGGACTATTAACTCTGTCACTAGAGTGAACAGCTCTTATCTAATGAAATGTATGGAATTGTGCAGCGTCTAGCAATCTGTGCGTGCTGACCACTTTTGCATAAGGAGTAACACCTTTGTTGCCATAATTTTTGGTGTAAAGGCAAACCTTTAAAAAAAAAACTTTTGGAACTTTGTACATAAATGTTGTAGCCCCATCAAAACAAAGCACGATACTCTTTCAGAACTTTGTACTAAGAAAAAAAAAATTGTATATCACACAACACAGTGGATAAAAAAATTAAAACTGGTGTAATCCATGAGATAATTTAAGCATCAAAAATAAATTTGGCATTGAATACATCAAATATTATACGAGATATGAATTTCGTATATGATATATACTTATTTTTAAAAGTAACATTTTTCAAGCACATTCATCATTCATACCAAAAACAGGAGAAACTATAACATCTTTTTTCGTAAATATTATGATCATTAATGATGCATGGCACATAAAGGCACGAAACTTTCATGAAGCCTTGACACAAGGCACAGCAAACAGCATATACTTTTTGATATACCGCACATGCATCAAAAATATATTATATATGTATATTATACATCATAATTAAGTAAAAAATAATGTCATAAGCATAGGATGTAGCATAATTATGTTACACCATTCGGTGTTTAATTGTTTTCTAGAGGGTAAATTTCAAGTTAAAAGCATATAGTTGTTGTTTAGCTATTAGACTTCAACTATAAGCCTATAGCTAATTTTGTATGTTAAAGGTGAAAAACCAACAACTAAACCGTTATTCTCAAACAAGTTGGGGTTGGTTATAGATGGATCCCAAAATCTAATGACAAAGTCAATTTCAAGGTAACAATAAAAATAAGAGATTTAAAGGTGAAAACAGAGACGAAGTAAAAATAAAATAAAGTAAAATAATTAAACAAATAATAGTAATATTAATACTAAATAAAAAATCAAGATGATGATGGTACTAGTGATAATAGGTACTAATGGTCATCAGTACGTCTTTTGCCCCTATTCTCTAGCTCTATAATCTAAAACTTATAACACTCTCCCCAAACTAACACTAAGAACATGGTTTTGATACATAGATCGCTAACTTTCAAACGTTCATTTTCGACGCCAACTCGTTGGGTATATTTCAATTTCTCAAGTCTCTTTTTACTACTTCCTTGCATGTCATCCTTGATCGACCTCTACCTTGGGAAACGAGAATAAAAATATACCTCATTATGTTTTGCTTTGTACAGCGTTGTTCTGGTATGTTTAGTTAGTTGTGTTACAATGATGTCCATTTTATTTTGCATTATTCCATTGTGTGATTTTTTTTACAGTTATTTATTATGTTTCGACCACATTGAATAATAAAATTTTACAGCTTAGATCGTACTTAAATTTATGATATCATTATATTGGGGGAAAAACTAACGATACACCCAAATATCGATATTAGTTTGTGTATATACAAGCAGTGTTGTATTCCAATTTGCTTTAAGAGTACGAGTGTTACGGCACGCGCTTTGCACGTGATGTTATACATGTTCTGCGTATGAACTATTTTTTAAAATATTGTATATGTTAAACACATTAAAATAATTTGTATTAATATCTATATGTTTGCACGTTGAAATCATGTGCAATTTAGTTTAAATTTTTATTTTGCAATATCTAACTTTTTTATTAGCTTTAATTTTTATTTCTGTTGTTAATTAATAAAGAACAATGTTGTAAAAAATGTTAATATGTTAGATCCTATTTCCAAGTAATATTAAAATTTATCAATAAAGATAGAAACGTAGTTTGAATCTGTAAAAAGTTTTAATTGTCAGATCATATTTTCAAGTGATTTGTAAAAATAAATATTTACAAGGGTATTTTTGAAAGTTCACGATCGGACCAAAAATTTGTGTTTTGAAGACAACTATTAATAGTAATATATTACTTAAAAATTAGTTATTTTATAAACAACTACATGTGGTTGTTTTCAAGCAAAGAGTGATTATGATAAAGTGACGCTTAGATCTTTTTAAAAAATTGTAGATATAATCATGCGATAAGCACTAATTTCTATGCTTTTTGCACCATGAAAAAAGAGCAAAAGATCTACAAAAATGGCTTTTTTTTTTAAAGAATGGACTTTTGTGCTATGCATCATTTAATACACATTTTCCTTTACGTCGCGCAATGGGACTGAAAAGCACAAGCGCACCATGTTGCATTGCATCACGGTACATTTTCCGTCCTTATGGCTAATAATGTTTTTTGACTGTGAAATATCGCGTTATTTTTCCTCTTTTTATCATATTCATACATTTGTTCATATTTAACATTGTTTTATATCATATTGTAATTTTCTAAATTAATTTGAAGTTCTTCAAACCTAGGTTTGAGATTTCGATCGGAAACTCTAATTCTAGTCATTATCGAGGTGAAATACTGAAGTTTTTAATTAGCTTGAGAAAATCAGTTTACGATAAAATTCATATTTTTATCATAGAAAATCAATGGAAGCAAACTTTAAAATGAAAAAACAAAAGAAAAAAATAATCTAGCTACCAACTCGAATTTATTACCTATTTTGTTGATTTGAACTCTAAGATTGGTTCGATCACAAATTTGTATGCTCTGGAAGAACTAGGGTTTCAGGTGTAATATAATTGGACAACATGCTATAATGGTAAGCATCTGGTTATCTAATTATGATTCAGTATAATCTGGTTATCTAATTATGATTCAATGAGTGTACAAAGATTTATGCGATGTTGCAGATTTGGATATAAGGGTTGGAACTTGGAATGCTATAACAGACTTCTACAACAATAAAACTATGTTGTAAATAGCTTTCGAGTTATTTGATTTATGTATCAAATAACCTTAATATACTTTCCATAGAAAAGGTATCAAAATATGAAACCGAAACCGACATTTTTGGAATTGATCAAAATTTAATTTCCAAAAGCCTTTGAAACTGAATCCAACATCTTTGAAACCGAAACTGACATTTTCAAGAACTGAAATATCAGACATCATATCAAACTATATACTATATTATTTTACGAAACTAAATTTTGATTTATCTTGATTATATATGTTTTTCTCTCAAGAACATTTTTACACATAATTCTTAAGATTATATGCTAGAACTCATGTTGAACTAAACTGTGACACGGGATATCCAATCCAATTGATTCTAAAGTAAATTGTAGTAGCATCTTTGTGACATCCTATAGTATTTTACATATCAAAACCTCTAGTTCCAGTTAAATCAGCAAAGCTACATAAATAAATGCAGAAAACTGGACATCTATAAGTCAAAATTCAAATGTGCATATCATTGTGAAGTTCACTGAATCACTGTTACATTTGCTCTTGGTATATTTCTTAAAGACTTGCACAAAATATAATGGGAAAGTTTATATGAACACCAAAAATAAACGCAAATGGTGACACAATAAATCTCCACCATTAGATTTCCCCATGATTTTCACCCACATAAAGACAAACTGATCCAACGGCTCAAATTTTGTCTTTCAATTTGTGTTGAATTTTGTGTTTCGATAGTCACTCCCAAATATAATTGACATATTATATTCATACACCACAAACTACCTTACATACACCAAAATAATTGTCAAAATCATATATCATCCGGTATATTACTTATTATGCATCATCCATGTTACAATATTACCTCCATTTTAAATTAAAGTAAGACAATACATTCATCCCCCAACCCCTTTTTCTCTCTCTTCAATAACCCATAAATTTTTATTTTATATATTTAGCTTTGAAGATTCCAAATTATAGTTTTCCAATGAATAACTTGTGAAAAACACTTCTCAATTATCTCACTAATTAGTGATGTTTGTTTGATATTGATTACGGTTTCTAAATTTAGGTAGAATTATCTTTATTAATAGTTGTCTTGAAAGCGCAAACTTTTGGTTCGACCGCAAACTTCCAAAAAATACCCCCTCTATATCTTTAGCTTTATATGTTTCTTAAAAATAGGATTTAACAACTAAATATGTTTACGAATTCAAATTACATTTCTACACATATTAACAAATCTTAATATCATTTAAATACACGATCTAACAGATAGACATTGGTTACATCATTATTATTTATTAATAAATAACACAAATAAAAATTAAAACTAATTAAAAATTAGATATTGCAACTTAGAAACAAAAATTCAAACTAATTATACATGATTTCAACGTCAAAATATAACTAAATATTTGTGAAAATCATTTTTTTTTAATGTGTTACACATATACATTTCCTAAAAAACATGATTCACCCGCAAAACATGTATCATGATCACGTGCGAAGCGCATGCCCTAACGCTCGTAATAATAAATTTTGTATGTTATCCAAATATCATTTTAAAGAGATATGAATTTGCTTATGAAATCAAAAGAACATCTATAAGTTTTGCGTTTAAACTAGTAATTTGAACGATAATTTTAAACTTGGAATTAAAAAATATAATGCCACCGAGAGACAAATTGTGATGTTTAACGAAGATAAAATACGATGTTCTATTCTGACTTTTACTTAGGAAGTTTAACTTTTAATTTAAATTGTAAAAAAATAAAATTATAAAACTTGATATTAAGAATGATTTGACTAGGGTAATTTTGAATTAAAAATTGCTAAAAGTAAAGCTTCAAAATAATGACTATTGAAACATAAAGGTATTTTGGTTCTAAATTTTACTAAAAATTGTATGATGCATGATAAGTAATTTATGAAGTACGAATAGAATTAGTCAATATAGCAATTCAATATAATTTAAGATCTCTGAGCATACCACGGTATGTGTCATACGCCATTAAAACCATCCATGGGGCTCTTAGTAAAATCAAAATAAAGCATAATATAAAAATGGGAGCAATTAAAACGCTCCCCTTTCTCTTTACACTTGCTACTTCTGCTCCTTCTGAAGAAGTAAATTATGATGAAACAATAAAAGTGGGAGTAGGATTAGTGAAGGTACAGTATTTATCACTCCCAAATATAAATTGTCCATTGAGATGCACTAAATTTAAGCCCCGGCAGAAATCGGACTATGGAATATCACTTAAAAAAACTTCACAAATCTACAAATTAAATCATCGAAACTAAATAAACAAATAACTACTTACGTCAATGCTTTGGAAATCCGAGCAAAATGTTCAGCACCATAAGCCTTGACGAAATATTCCTCCACTTGAGGATTCCATTTGAGCTCTGGATTGAAGCTATAACGATCGGAAGAAGAAGACAAGTCCATCTGTAAACAACTGGCAAAAGTGATTAAGCGAAGAAGATGTGGAGTTTTGAAGAAACAAATTGGCGTTCGGGAAAAAGGTGCTTTTAGGGTTTAAGAGAGCCGGTAGAAGAAGAAAAGTGACGGGCGGGCGAGTTAGAGAATAACTCCCTCGCTTTTCTTTTCATTCAAAGAGCGGCGAGTTTTCTCCCTTCCAGAGTCATTGCTATATTTTAGAATATGGTCCATTTCACGGGTTTAGTACGCTGGGCAGGTTGTTAACCTGACAGGGCAGTCCGACTTCGTTGCCATCTTCATGATTACATGACTCTAGCTCCCGACACGAATTAGGGGAAAAAAAGAAAAACATGCGTTGGAAAATATTTTATATTTCTCTATCGTTCAAACGTTGCACATCCATTGTCCATCTCGTACGAAAAATATTCGAATGAACTTTTTGTCTGATCTATGTACGTCTGAATGTCTTATAGAACATGACACAAACGTTTTTATATTCGGTTCGATCCGTCCGATTAACACATCATATCTTATGGTTCATACTACTTATGCATACATACAGACTCATTCAATTCTACCAATTAATCATCATCTTTGCTAAGAGCACTCCTCCTACAGCGTGTCGGTTACTAGGAGGAGTTTGAAATTTTAAAACACGGATTACTTCCACTGTTCCAGCAGTTGGTGGGAGGCCAATTGCTTAATTATTGTGAGTGTTACGACACGCGCTTCGCGTGCGATTTATTTATTTATAAATCGTATATACTTAACCTATTAGAAATAAATCATTTACATATATATTTTGATGTGAAAATCATTTGGTTTCCTATTTTTTTATTTTAATGTTGCAATATCTTATACACCCTCCGGTTCATAATATCGTTTTGGAAAGTTTTTTGTTTTTCAAAATATAAGACGTTTTCGCTTATAATAAATTGTACCTACTTTATTGACTTGTCATGAAGTACTTCTATTGGCTCATGTGAGTAGGCGGCTCCTTAGGAAATCCCGACAACCACTTTTTTGTACTTGGAAATAGAGAAAGTAACTTAATTATGCATGAAAAAAGGAATCAAGCCACCAAAAAGAAGCATTTGATTATTTTTCTTAATTCTCGTGCAAATCTCTAAAACGACTTATATTATGAACCGAAGGGAGTAATTTTTAAGTTTTAATCTTTATTTCTGTTATTAATTAATGAAAACATAATTTTAATATAAAAAGTATCGGTTTATGTGACGTTGATTGGTTAGATCCTAATTTCAAACATAATGGTGGTAGTTTGAATTTGTAAAGAAGTTTGAATAATAGATTTAGATTCTACTGCTAAGGGGCATTGAGATTTATTTATTCATGTAGAGGGGCATTTTCATTTCTATTATTAATCAATAAAAAATGAACTTTTAAATAAGTATATGTGCTAATCCTAAATATAAGTGATATTATGATCTATTAAAAACTATTGTGGGCATTTTGGGTTAGAAAATGGAATTTATCCATTAGATCCTACTTTTTAGGATTATTAAATTTAGTAATATCTAGGGGCATTATTGGTAGTCCACATTTACACCAAAAAAGTATGACACCAAAGGTATTTCAATTATTATTAAAGATTTTTGAATTTAATAATATCTTGGGGAATTATTGGTAGTCCACGTTTACATCAAAAAAGTGTGACGCCAAAGGTATTCCAATTATTATTAAAGATTTTTTATTTAAAAAACCTTAATCAGTTTTTTTGAAAATTGTTTAAGGCTTAAACGATTTTGAGGAAACCATTTAAGGTTAATTGTAAAAAAAAATGTCGATAATATTTTTTTACAGAGACATTCATCTCTATAAATAAACACTCGACCATGGCAGCCTCCGACAAAAACCCTCAACCTAAAATCCATTCAGTTTTCCAAAATTCATATCAAAATCGTAACCAACCAATTTTGTAGTCATCTCTTCACTTTAATACAATCAATTTCTCCATTACCATCTCAAAAAATCCAATTTTCCAAATTTTAAGGTTTGCTTCTTCATTTGACTACTGTTGATGGAAGGTGAAAATATTGAAGGTTCTAGCGATGCGCTTGGTATCCGTAGAAGAAAAGCGTCATGGAGCAATCGAAAGGCGCTTGAAGGCGAAGAGGGCAGATATAGAGTCGGGATGGACACCACAATTTCCCCAGATTTTCCATTTAGGTCGATCAGTAGTCTATAAGAGGGGGTTCAACATATTTTCAACCAAGGGAAGAGCTTGTAACATTCCCTCTTTCGGACCATCCCGAACCGACGATTAGACCGACCCTGGCGCTCCCAAGGCGGATTGTTAGGGGTACTTACAGCTTATCACAAAAACAAAAAACTTTTTCATTAATATCATTACAATATTACATCAGAGTACAACGGATAATACAACGAAAAATACATAAAGAGGAAAGATATCAATGTTCAGCGGAAGAATACGAACGCTCCAATAAAATAGCTCCACCTAAAATCCAATTTCGGGTCACGAACTACACTAGCGCTGTTTTTATTCAAATTTGATTTGGACTTATTTCAAAATCTAACCATTGAATTATAAAACTTTCTTTTGCATTGGAGAATTCTTTTCATTTCGAACCAAACGCTTTTCGTTTCAGGAAAATCCGATGGCCGGATCTCCCAGTACGTCAATTTGAAGTCAGCAATCGAAATTCGTGACTTATTCAGACCAAACTTCGATTTATATTTAAAATCGAGTAGAACTGCTTTCAAAATAATTTATTGATTATATAAAACATATATAATAACTTTTGGAAACTATATTCCCAATATTTATCTTTATATTCAAATATTTCGTTATTTAAATATTATAATATTATTTAAATTATTGAAATAATATTGTTTTTCAAACTTCATCTTTTTAAACCCAAACTTTCCTGAAACCCATTTTAAAAATAAATATGATGATTTAAATTTTAAAATCGAGTTAAAAAAATTTCTAGATACTCAAACCGAACTTCACTTTTCAAAGTTACTATTCGCTTTTAAATTCAAATTTAAAACATGCCTTAATTACTTGAAAAATTCCTCAAATAAATTTCCGTCTTTACGAAACTATTCGTAATTATTTTAAATATTTTTCCAAATCATTTCGGATTTAAAATTCAAACTTTTATTTTTAACTCTTTATTTAGTTGAACATAATATTTAATTAAATCACCGAAATGAAACCAATTATGATATCTTCCACATATGTGTGTAGTGAACCCATAATCATTATTAACTTTTTAAATCACATTTCACAATTAAATCATACATTCAAACATACACACACACACACACATAGTGCATGTAGTCACATGTATCATGGCATCATTCATACTATACAAGCATTAAACAATTAACGCTTATATTTTTGTCAATCGACTTATTAACCGCAATTATACAATCATAAACCAACCATCCATAACAACCACGTTATTATCCAATCCAAATAATCATTCATTTATGGTTTTAACTTCATAACCATTTAGGTAACTGTTGACACGCTTTTTGGTCAAAGCTGTCACATGTCAAGTATTTGGTTAGCAACGTGCTCAAGCATGGAAAACAACATCAGGAAACATAAAACGAGTTGATCAAAGTCGCGTCGCAAGCAAAAGAAGGCCCAAAACTTCTATCAGATTAGCTCTTCTGGGCCTGATGAACTCTTAGGCAAACCAATAGCCGAGCTGAAGACGAGCCGTGCTCCGAGCCGAAGGCGAGCCATCAAGCGGGTTCGGCACAGCGCCGGTGTGGATCCGGGGCCCCACAGTCCCAGCGGCTCAGATCCCTTTGCTTCGGACCACCAAAACCTCGGATTCCCTCGCTTCGCGTTTAAGAACTTCGACTCCCTCGGCAGCACGATTTTGTTCCCCCTCCTCCATCAATTTCGTACCCCTCACCAGAGGGTACGAAATTCCTATCCCCTAGAGGGGTATGAAATTTCATACACCTTGGTGAGGTATGAATTTCATACCCCACCAGGGGGTACGAATTTGCTGTATATAGGCTATTTTTGGGTTCGAAATTAAGGGGTTGTGATCTCATTTCCTACCTACTCCCACCTAACCTCCTTCCTATAAATACTCCAACCCTTGGCCTTTATTAGGATCATTTTCCCTTGGATTTTTTGGACCTTGAGAGCTTCAAACACTCATTAATGGCTTCCAACACGTTCTCTATGGCTATTGGACATGGCATGGATAATTAAAAAGTGGTGCACACATGTTTCATAGTTTGTTGGACACTAACAAGCATAGTTGCATCACTTTTAGACCTCTTGGACTTCAAAGCTAGTTTTGGACATAGTTGACCAAGTCAACCTATCTCAAGGAAGGAGAAGAAGGATAATTTAGTCAAAGTTTATCAAACTCACAACTTTGTACACAAATATTGTCATGTCAATTGTAATCGACAAAGATATGATGAATGAGAATTATAAAGTGGATTTAGGCGTTAGTGTCGAACCACTATAAAAGTTGTGTCTCCCCGCATTTACATTATTTACTACTTATTTGGATTATTGTTCACACATAAACATTGGGTGTTGGCATGTGACAATTTTACCAATCAACGTTTTGGCGCGTCAGGTAGGGGGACGCACAACTTCGACCTCTACATCGGATTAACTACTTGGATTTGTCTTCGACTTCAGCTTTACTCGCTTCACACCATGGTTAAGCGCAAGAAGCTTCCTGTTATCACCGAAGCTCATAAGGCAACAGGAGGTGAAGGAAGTCATGAACTTTCTTCGATTGGAGTTACATTGAACTATGTCACTCGAGAGGACGTCGATGAAATGATTAAAAACTTAGCTATGGATCTGAATGCTCGACTCGAGCGACAAGAAGATGCCTTCAATACCTTTCTCGCTCATATTGAAAATAGGATAAGGAACACTCCAAGGCCGACCGGGCAGACAAATATTATTGGAACTAGTACCAATGTTCCTCCACCCGTGACTTGGGACTTGGGGGCAACCCACATACCAACCAGCAGGCCGACGCCGCTCCTCGGAATGGTTCTGGTCCCACTACACTCGGGGGCACCCCTAATCCCGACATTGCTCTAGCCTGTGACACTACTTTGGTTGGACAAGTTGCGGGCTCTGGGAAATGTTGCTCAAGCACCAACGCGCGCAGCTTTTGACGGTAGCGCTCCCACAGTTCCGGGAGTCAGGATTGCGCCCAATGTGGCCCCTTAAGTTGGAATCCAACCAAACTTACTTTTCAATCAACCGACTTCCAACTTGGACTTGAACACTGGGGGTACCAGTGTCGCTTTGGACAATTTAAATCAGTTGCTCGTTTTTGGAAATGGGTCGGAGATCGCGGATGTCCTTCGTCAGTTCACTCAAGGCGGTGCTTCTTCTATGGACATGGATTGTGTGACTCGCAGTCCGCTTTCTTTGGATATTAGGAACTCTTGGAATTCACCTGATTTCAAGCTACCAGTCTTGGATCCCTACGATGGTCGCAAGGACCCGACCGCTCACCTCATGAGATACATTCGACATATGGAAGTTCTGTCAGCTTCAGAAAATGTCACAGCCAAGTGCTTCTCACTCTTCTTAACAGTGATTGCTGCAATGTGGTACAGGCAACTAGAGTCGGACTCCATTACTTCTTGGAACGCTTTGATTACCCGATTTGTGGAACAGTTTAGAGTCAACAAAGCTCGCCCAAAAGTATCATGACTCTCAACAACATTAAGCAGAAGCCCGACGAGACTCTGCGGAAGTTCTTGAAACAGTTCAATGCTGTGGTCGCTTCGGTCGAGAGACCTGACCCCTCCATGGTTTTAATGGTCGTAGTATCTGGTATTCTAGATAAGTCTGAATTCAGAACTTCACTGCATTGGGACACGCCAAGGGACCTTGGTGAGTTCTATTTCGAAGCTGAAATATTCCTTCGGGAAGAGGATGCGAAGGCTGGCAACAGAAAAGTCATCGACGTTAACGCGGCTGCTGATGGGAAACCGTCCGACCCTGGGAAGGCTAAGATTCCTGTTATCGCTAAGGAACACCCCTCGGAAGGCAATCCCAATAGAACTCGGGGGCAACCTAAGTTCTTGTCTTACTCAGAGCTTACTCATACCCTCCAGGAGATCTTTCGGGAGGTTCATCCCAGTCATCCTTTCAGACTGCCTCCCTTTAGGGACCTAACTCCAAAAGAAAGGGATTCCGATCAGACTGCGAGTTTCACAGCTTCCCTGGCCATCATATGAACGATTGTCAGCATCTTAGGGACATGGTAAAGGAGCGTATTAGGCATGGACTTCTAGCGCGGTTTGTTCGGAATAAAGCTGGAAATCAGGATATGCCCGGGACCAGTAATGGTCGCAAGGGCATTATTATCAATTAACCCTTTTCTGACTTTGATGTCTGGGATGCAAGTCTCCATGGCACCAGTATCTTGTGACTTGCAGCTTTGGTTTTTCTAGCAATGTGGATTTTGTTTTCTCGGCTTCCTGGATTCAGATCTTGATTCTTCGGCCTTCGGTGCTTTGGCTGTGGTTATGCTTTTCTTTGGTTTTCTTGGCTTTAGGATGGTTTTCAAGTAAGGCGCCCCTCACTTATGGCTTTCTCAATCTTTTTTAGTAGGCTCGGTTAGGTGGGCTTCGACCCATGGTTTTGGCTTTAAGAACTTTAGCTCTTCGGATGTATCCTTCCTTTTGGTTATTTTAGTTACTATGGTAGTAAGATGGTTGAATTGGTATACCCATGTACGGGAGCCGTTATAATCCCTAGGCATGCTCTTTGTTGACGATACACCATCACCCCTGGTTATTAATGAAAATTTTACTTTTTTGGCTTTGAATTGTGAATAGTTATGTTTGTTTACCCATGTAATAGAAACCAGAGAGATCCTAGGCATGTTCTTCACGAACAATAAACTATTCGCTTCCCTTGACGAATGAACTTGGAATCAAAAAATGGCTGAGTCTACCTACCCATGCAAAGGGGCAGGCCAGCTCCCTTGGCATGCTCTTTACGGATGATGAACCGTTGGGTTTTCCTTTGGCTTTATTAAAAAATCCCTAATTTTTATAACTTTAATAAAATTACTTCACAAAGTGAGGACGCTTACTTATGAAGTATGAAATCAACACCGGGTTTGCAAACTCTAATAAGCGTATGGTTATCTTGGCTTCTCGTCCTACTTCGACGAGATTTCCTTGGCTCGTGGCGAGTTTCGGATCGTGCATGATCCTACTCATTTAGATTAGTGGGTCGTCTTGTCAACGATCTTGGATTATATCGGGTGGACTTGTCAGTGACACGACAAGAATATCCGCTCGTGGATTTGTGGCGAGTTCCAGATCTCATACTACCCCGCTCGTTTGGATTAGTGGGTCATCTTCTCAACGATCTTGGATTACATCGAGTGGACTTGTCAGTGATACGACAAGAATATCCACTCGTGGATTTGTGGCGAGTTTCGGATCTCGTATGAGCCTACTCGTTTGGATTAGTGGATCGCTTTGTCAATGATCTTGGATTACATCAAGTGGACTTGTCAGTGATACGATAAGAATATCCACTCGTGACTATCTTGGTCTATGGTCATGCCTCGATAAGGTTTTCTTGACTTGACTTGCCGTGGTTATCTCTCCAAAATGAGATTTCCTTGAACGCAGACTTTCAAATACACACGATGACCTGTGCCAACCTTGCAAGTAACACGATAGGATCACTCACATATGGTTATGAACATTCGTTTTCTATGCAGGTTACTGGACTCCTCCATTCCCTCGGATATTCTGGATATTTGTGAATGATCCAAGTTGATCGTAGGCTTTTAGTGGATTTCTTAAATAATACGATCTGAAGCAATCGTGGCTTTCTATTAATACGATCTGGCGCAGTCATGGCACTTCAGTTTTATGGATATAGAAGCTTACTACGGACTTCTCCCGGCTTTGGTTTCCGGATTTCTCTTCTCCTCGCAAAACACACCTTCCTTGGATCAAGCAAGATATGTTTTGGGGGGTAAATGTTAACACGTTTTTTGTCAAAGCTGTCACACGTCAAGTATTTGGTTAGCAACGTGCTCTAGCATGGAAAACGGCGTCAGGAAACACAAAGCGAGTTGATCAAAGTCACGTCGCAAGCACAAGAAGGCCCAAAATTTCTATCAGATTGCCTCTTCTGGGCCCGATGAACTCTTAGGCAAACCAATAGCCGAGCTGACGGCGAGCCGTGCTCCGAGCCGAAGGTGAGTCGTCAAGTGGGCCCAGGCGCAGCGCCGGTGGGGGTCCGGGGCCCCACAGTCCCGCGGCTCAGATCCCTTCACTTCGGACCAGCAAAACCTCGGATTCCCTCACTTCGCGTCCAGGAACTTCGACTCCCACGGCAGCACGATGTCGGCCCCCTCCTCCATTAATTTCGTACTCCCTATTGGGTACGAATTTTGTACCCCTCACTAGGGGGTACGCAATTTTGTACCCCCTGGTAGGGTATGAATTTTGTACCCCTCACCAAGGGGGTATGAAATTTCGTACCCCTTGGTAGGGTATGGAATTTCGTACCCACCAGGGATACGAAATTTCGTACCCCCTGGAGGGGTACGAATTTGCTGTGTGGAGGCTATTTTTGGGTTCGAAATTAAGGGGTTGTGGTCCTATTTCCTACATACTCCCACCTAACCTCCTTCCTATAAATACCCAAACCCTTGGCCTTCATTAGGATCTTTTTCCCTTGGAAATTTTGGACCTTAAGAGCTCCAAACACTCATTAATGGCTTCCAACACCTTCTCCATGTCCATTGGACATGGCATGGATAATTAAAAGGTAGTGCACACATGTTCCATAGCTTGTTGGACACTAACAAGCATAGTTGCATCACTTTTGGACCCCTTGGACTTCAAAGCTAGTTTTGGACATAGTTGACCAAGTCAACCTATCTCAAGGAAGGAGAAGAAGGATAATTTAGTCAAAGTTTATCATACTCACAACTTTGTACACAAATATTGTCACATCAATAGTAATTGGCAAAGTTATGATGAATGTGAATTATAAAGTGGACGTAGGCATTAGTACCGAACCACTATAAAAGTTGTGTCTCCCTGCATTTACATTATTTACTGCTTATTTGGATAATTGTTCACACATAAACAATGGGTGTTGGCATGCGACAATTTTTCCCATCAACAGTAACCATTTTAATTGCTAAACCATTTAATAATTAACTTTTCTACCTCAACCATTAACAATTTAACACAACTTGCATGTCATTTTTATATGCTTACTAGCTTCACCAAATTATTAGCAAATTAACTTTAAAAATCAACCAAACTTTTCAAGTTAACTACTCTAACAAAGGTAAAGAAACGTGAGTGAGAATCACTCAACCTAGGTTTTCCACTCTGCCATTCTTTAAAGATAAGACCTTTTACTTCGCTACAACCTCAAATCCCACTTAGTGACCAAATCAACGACTCTTTCAACTCAACATTGCTACTCACTTGATATATATATATATATATATATATATATATATATATAAGTACATACATGCATATATATATATATATATCTGTGTGTGTGTGTATTTGTTTGCATTAAAAAATGAGAAGGTGGAAGTTTTAAGTGTTTAAGGGATAAAAGTGGGTTTTTTAATAGTTTTAGTCACTGTTAAGGGCCGTGGGGACCACAGTAAGGGGAGAGAGGCCTGTGCGGGGATGGCGCACATGGGTAGGGTCCATGGGGATGTGGTGGTGATAGTAGTTGCTTAGATCTAAGGATCTAAAGTAGTTTTAAGGCATAAAAATGTGGTTTTCAGGGGTTTAAAGGGTGTTTTTGGGTTGTGGGGTCCACAGGATAGAACGGGAGGGTGGTTTTGCTGACGTGGCAGTAGGGGGAGAGAGGAGTTGCTGGGGTGCGGTGGTGGGGTCCACAGGTGTGAGGGGGAGGAGAGAGAAAGGAGGGAAAAGAGAGAAAATGGAAGAGAAAGGAAGAAGAAAAGAAAGGAAGGAGAAAACAATGGATTTGGTCACCTATTTTATACACAATTGCATGGGGCTTGAGTGCAAAATGACATGGTGAGGTGTCAACATGAGAGGAGATAACTTAGAACTGACGTATGGACCTTAAGACAATTTTCCATCTAAGATTTATTAAATTATAATTTTCTTATCTTTTGTACCATTTTCTTATTATTATTTTGTTCCATTAAACACCATCATTGCAAGCCATGATAACATGGGATGAAATCACCTAGACCTAAATTCCCCTGGTCCCTTGGACCCAACCAATCAAGGCACCCTGATTTCCTGCATTTTGCAGTTAAACCCCTAAAAGAATGTATGTTTAATTGCAAAATGTTCGAATCAAACTACCTTGATTGGTTAGGTCTAGGGGACCAAGGGGATTTGGGTCTAGACGATCACCCCTCTGATAACATGAAGTGGAGCATAGGAAAACATTAATGAGGTGTCAAAGAGAGAGTAAATTTAGGAAGTGACAAATAGTAACAAATTGATTTGTTTCAAGCTCATGTTTAATTAAACTACCTTTATACATTTTCAACTCATACGATCAAACTATAAGTCCGATCGATACGAAATTTGAAACCCTACTATGTTTCATAGATACGGATCATTAATTTCATACCGGAAATACGCTCTCTCGTATAAATAATACTCTTAACTCATTCTGAGGCATTAGTAACCCCATCTCTAATGAGTTTCTCTTTTAGGATATTTCTAATCCTAGCTCTAATGAGTTCTTTCCTTCTGTTCTAATGAGTCGTACCCCAACGCTTTGAGTAAACCAAAGCTTTGATACCACGTTGTAACATTCCCCCTTTCAGACCATCCCAAACTTACGACTAGACCGACCCGAGGCGCTTCCAAGGCGGATTGTTAGGGCTACTTACCCCTTATCACAAAAACAAAAGAACTTTTTCATTAATAACATAACAATATTACATCAGAATACAATGGATAATACGATGGAAAATATACATAGCGGAAAACATCTATGCTCGACGAAGAATACAAATGCTCTAATAAAATAGCTCGAGCTAAAATCTAATTTCGGGTTACGAACTGCACTGGCGTTGTTTTTATTTAAATTTGATTTGGACTTATTCCAAAATCTAACCGTTGGATTAGATAACTTTCTTTTGCAACATTTTTCGTTTCGTGAAATCCGATGGTCGGATCTCCCAATACGTCAATTTGAAGTCAACGGTCTGCGAAGTACCGCTGCGCGACTAGTCCTATTCAGACCAAACTTCATTTATATTTAAAATCGAATCAAATTGCTTTCAAAATAATTTAACGATTATTTAATATATATATATATATAATAACTTTTGGAAACTATATTTCCAATATTTAACTTTATATTCAAATATTCCATTATCTAAATATTATAATATTATTAAAATAGTATTATTTTTTAAACTTTATCTTTTGAAGTCCAAACTTTCCTGAAATCTATTATAAAAATAAATAAGATGGTTTGTATAATGAAACTAAGTTAAAGCATTTTCTGGATATCCAAACTGAATTTCACTTTTCAAAGTTACTATTCACTTTTAAATTCAAATTTAAAACATGCCTTTATTGCTTGAAAACTTCTTCAAATAAATTTCCATCATTACAAAAATTATTCGTAATTATTTTAACTATCTTTCCAAATCATTTTGGATTTAAAATTCAAACTTTTATTTTTCACTCTTTATTTTATTAAATATAATATTCAATTAAATCATTGAAATGAAATGAGACTTAACCAGTTCTGTTATCTTCCACAAATGTGTGTGCGGTGAACCCATAATCACTATTAACTTTTTAAGTCACGTTTCGCTATTAAATCATTTATTCATGCATACATGTATGCATACACACACACATATGGTGTATGTATATACACATATTATGGCATAATTCATATCGTATAAGCATTAAACAATTAACGCTTATATTTTTGTCACTCAACTAATTTACCGCAATTATACAATCATAAATCAACCATCATAACAACCACGTTTCATCCAAACCAAATAATCATTCATTTATGGTTTTAACTTCATAACCATTTAGGTAACCACTTTAATTGCTAAACCATTTAATAATCAACGTTTCTAACTTAATCATTAACATCAAACTTGCATGCCATCTTTATATGCTTGCTAACTTCACCAAATTATTAACAAACTAACTTTAAAATCAACCAAACTTTTCAAGTTAACTACTTTAACAAAGTTAACTAAACGTGCGTGAGAATCGCTCACCCTAGGTTTTTCACTCCGCCATTCTTTAAAGGTGGGAACTTTTACTTCGCTACAACCTCAAATTCCACTTAGCGACCAAATCAACAACTTTTCAACTCAATATTGGTGCTAACTTAAGATATATATATATATATATATATATGTATATTTTTTTGCATTAAGAAGTGGAAAGGTGGAAGCTTTAAGTGTTTAATGGGATAAAGGTGGGATTTTTAATGGTTTTAGGCATAATTAAGGGGTGTGGGGCCCACCGAAAGGGGAGAGAGGGGTATGTGGGGTTGGTGCGCACGGTTGGGGTCCACGGGGAGGTGGTGGTATTTGCTTAGATCTAAGGTTCTAAAATGGTTTTAAGGCATAAAAATGTGATTTTTGAATAAATGTGAGATTTTTAAGAGGTTTTGCTAACGTGGCAGCAGAGGGAGGGAGGAGTTGCTGGGGTGCGGTGGTGGAGTCTACGAGTGTGGGGAGGAGGATAGAAAAAGGAGGGAAAAGAGAGTAAATGGAAGAGTAAAGAAGAAGAAAAGAATGGAAGGGGAAAATAATGGATTTGGTCACCTATTTATACACAAATGCAAGGGGCTTTAGTGGAAAGTGACATGGTAAGGTGTCATGAGAGGAGATAGCTTAGAAGTGAAGTATGGACCTTAAGACAATTATCCACCTAAGGTTTATTAAATTATACTTTACTTATCTTTTGTGCCATTTCGTTATTTTTTTATTCCATTAAACATCATCATTACAAGCCATGATAATATGAAGTGGAGTGTAGGTAAACATCAGTGAGATGTCAAAGAAAGAGAAATTTAGGAAGTAGCAAATAGTAATGACTTGATTTGTTTTAAGCTCATGTTTAATTAAACTACCTTTATACGTTTTCAACTCGTACTATTATACCGTAAGTCTGATCAATACGAAATTTGAAATCCTACTATATTTCATAGATACAGATCCAATGAAACTAGTCTCGTTGATTTTGGAGACCATTTGTAAAATGGTCTTTTGCTGTGTTATTATTTAATTTCAATTGATTTTTCGACACACATTTATATTACGCACGCTCACATACTAACTCCGACTGATATGAAAGTTGAACCCTTGACATATTTTAATGTCCTAAATACACATACTTTTAAAATTGAATTGAAAACGAATTCTAATTTTAAAAGTTCACTAATCTTATTTTTAACTTTATCAAAATATAAAACAAAATTAGAATTCATTTTCCATAGTTTTTCAAGTCTAGATTCAATATTTAACAAAATTTGAAATTCATCTAGAATTATCCATTTAAAAGTTCTTTTAAATATATTTAAATCCATATTTTAAATTGATTAAAAATCCGGGTCGTTATAGAACATACGGTATATAATTTTTTTTCATATTGGTAAAACATTAATTATTCTATATGAACAAATGATTTACATATAAATAGAATCGTGATAAATTAAGATGTCATGGAGCATTCACTATAATATTTTTTTTTAAGTTAAGCGCAAAATTTTATATCTCCATATGAAATAATTACAATATAGTCTATCACAATAAACAAAATACAAAAAATAATCCCAAGAAAATCTCAAAAGATCAGTACACAAAATAACAAGCCACTTCTAAATTCTTCAAGGATCACTTAAGTTGCTGGATGGTTGCAAAGCTCCAGTTGTAGCAATTGATCGGCAGTAAAATTCCAAAAAGCCCACTATCTACATAACTATATCAACAAATCTTCAAGAACTACGAGAGTATACCTATCCACACCTAAACACTACAAATCCTTTATGGAAAATCACCAACTGTAGCACCCTAATACATTCATACCACTGTATAAAATCCTACCACATACAAATCAAACTGCCTCCAAGGATTGAACAAACAGATAAAAATCAGAACCCCATAAGTAAGAAACGACCAAAGATTCAATTAATCACAGGATCATACATAGGGTTCCTCCTTGTATGCCGCTTTGAAGACTTCATGTTGCTATTCTTTGGCATCACATCCTCCTGACTGAAATCAATACCATCATCTAAGTCATCTAAATCATCCTAGAATTTGCCTTTCAATTTGATGCTACTGGATTTAGACTTGGAAGCCATAGTAGTGTTAACATTTGGAAAGGTTAATCCTGATCCAGTAACAGGGGATGAGACAGAAAAGGAAGAAGAAGGTTTACAAGCAGGAGGAAGAGTAATAGAAGATGGAGGGGACAGATGAGCATAAGGAGAAGACGATGTATAACCAGAGGTATGAACAGATGAAGAGGAAGAAGGAATTTGAAAACTAAAACTGGAAGAACAGAACATAGTAGAGTTTGCCATACCTGATTTAAATGATGATTTCGAGATTGAAGCACTACCTACAGAAGCCTCAACTTCATTAAACAATGAATGTATACCAAAATCTCCCGTTGGCTCTTTATTACTATCGGCATTAAAAATGCCAGCATCAGTCTCTTTCGAACCACCAGAAACATTGCAAGAATTACCCTTATCAACATTATTATTGCCATTATCAGTATTTGCGTTATCGAGAGATGAACCACCAGATTTTCCACTATCACCTTTAACAGTATTAACATCTGCATGTGACGCCATATCCTCATTGGTTATTGCTTTACCCTTATCATTCACTACTGAATCGTTATTGGAATTCTTTCTACTCTACATTATCTTCTTCTTAGATACAACCCTCGTCCAACCCTTGCTATTATTAATAGCTTTACCATCTCTTTTAAACTGCTTTTGATAAATTGGTTTTATTTACATGAGACTCTTCACCATATACACCATTATTCATACCATCAATCTCATCCACGCTAACACCCTGAAAACAGTCATAAGTGCTATGACCAAAACATTTACAGCTAACACAGATGCTAGGCTTCCATTCATACGATAGTTTAACAGTGGGCTTATCACTCAAACATGGTAGCTCAATTAAATCATGCAGCTCAACATCAGGGGTTATTTCCATAAGTACCTTCGCATACCTAATTCGCTCTAAGTTCTCAATTGAGTAATCAAAACATATTAGTTTGCCAACACAACATGCTAGCCAATTAATTCCCACCACAGTCCATAATAAAACTGGTATATTAGAAAATTGGATCCAAATAGGAACCATCCTAATCTTCCTTTGAGTGTTTCCAATAGAAGGATCCCAATTAGAAATGATGAACATCCTACCTCGTATGAAAATTGGATCTGAACGTGGAATCTTTTCTCTATCGAGATTATTGGTGAATTGTAAATAAAAATTGATACCATCAGATTTAACACTAAGATCCCCAATCAATTTCCATCTAGATTTCAGAAAATTAACTATAGTATTATTAACTTGATTTTTATGTTGGGTAAATCAAGGGACCACGCCGTAGAACACGGAACGAATTTTCTCCCAAGAATACCATAAAACAAACAACGTAATGCTAAAAAGGAAAAATGAAGCCATTATAAGACTCAGGTCCCATCACACAATGCAAACACAAACCAAAGGATAGAGTTTTACCTTATGATGGCAAAAAATGCTTGGTACGTGAAATTTTATTTATTATTATTATTATTAGTGAAGAATCAACTTCAAATATAAATGTATCAATCATAGACAGCATAGTACCCCATCCTACTATGTCGCCATATAGGTTTACAACTAAAACCGAAAAATTGCATATTGGAAATTGGATTTCAATCATGAATCAAGGCAAGGGATGTCTCCTTACTGGTTTTGGGCCATCTGTAGCAGGATGCCCAGGATCAACACACGTGACCCTTGGATCTTGCAGGGCCGATCCTCTCTTACTTTTGAGGATTGATTATTCCTAAACAATACGTTTCCCGGTACTATCAGACCTATCACTTAGCCATTGGCGACCAATCATATCTGAGGCACCTCGTTATCCATCATCCGCATGAGTAAATATGCTTTGGGCTCCATACCATGGCACTACCTCTATCTAGAAATAAACACATGCACTCCCTGCTGTCCCTAATCCTATTTTGGACTAATACCGGGGTGTGAGGCTCGCGAATTAACGCTATACACAAAGCTATGATACTTAAAGTCGTGCTTTGATCATTATCCACAAGACCTTTCTTTTTAAGAAAAGCATTGATCATTGCATGTCAGCATGCCACATTGACAATTCATGTCATACAATCGATGTCTATCAATATATAACCTCTAAGCTTATACGTCTTAGAGAAGGGTGCTAAGCAAGAGAATAAGTTCTCTGCCACCAAACAGATACATATTTAATAGAAATCAATCAATACAGAATGAAATACAATGTCAGACATTGGTCGTCGCTAATCTATGAATCAGAAAAGCGCGACATTTAAATTAAATTCTGCAAGCATACAGGTGTGTAGCATACAGGTCGAACACAGGGAGGTGTAATTAAAAATTATTATTTATTTATTCTTGGGCGAGTTAGGCAAAATTTGGAGTTGTTTTTAATGTTGTTGAAATTACTCTGAATCTAATCAGTATCAAATTCAAAAATTGAAAAGAAAAGAAACAATTACTAGAAAAAAAGAAAATAACAACTAGAACAACAACAGAGAATTAAAAAGCAGAATTGCCATTGAATCTAATCGAACGGACAATAGCTAACAAGCAGTAGTAAAGGAAAATAACAATGTGTTCTACCAAAACTAATTGGATAGATACACAAATTGTTATGAAAGAAAAAGAAAGAAAACTAAAATGAAGAAAACCTTTTTTTATTAATAAATGAGAATACAGAATAATCAAGATCTTTACAATGGGATGTACATGTGCTTTTATAGGTGAACTGGAAACCCTAATTAAGTCTATGAATAACTGGGCCTCATCATCCATTATATCTCTTGCCTTCCTTACCCAAGCTTAATTGGAAAGCAAAACATGGTGAATATCTTCCAAATCTTCCTATCTTCCATGTAGCAAATTGATTGATTGATTGATAAGCAGATTCCATGTGATTAATTCTTCCAAACAAGGATACTCATTAGACTCCAAAGGCAACAAAGGATAAAATCTTCAAAATTGATCTTGTCTTGGCAATAAATCAATCAGAAATTCTTATAATTGGGAATTGAAAAATGAATGTTCTGAATTGATTTCCATGACTACTCCTGAAATGTCTATTAGTGAATATCATACATACACATGAATATGTATATATATATAATATAACACTAATTAATATATTCTTCATAGCAAAGGGGCAGTGTGAAAGTTCCGTTCTTTGGCAAAAAGTGAGCTTGACGGGGATCGAACTCAGGTCTCTCAGTACAAATCTCTATGCATTTACCAGTGAGCTACAACGTCTTTTATAATTGAGATGGCTTTAATAAGGGGAAGTAGCTTTTTATTTATAGTTGGCCTTTAATTTGAAACGAAGGAGGCATTTCTTGACAACCTGTAAAAACACATAAAAGTACCCAAAGTATCATTTATTTATTTACAAAAGATAAAATATAAGAGCATAAAATAAACACATGTCTATGTTAATCAAATACCCCCACACTTATCTTTTAATCGTCCTCGAGTAAAAAGAAAATGAAAAACTAACTAGATAGGTCACACTTTCATAGGAAACACGATTGCATTGAGCGTATGCAACAAGCCATTAAACCTCTAGGTGTCCCTAGTAGAACGAGTGGTGTCTCGTGAGGGTTTTCAGCGGATACTACCCACAAAATCCAAATGCAGTATGTGTGGATCTAATGTAACTATATGAATGCAATGGTTATATACAAAAAACAAAGAAAAAAAGAATGACAACACGACTTGTTTCAGGAAAGTGGTACAACAAATTAAGTTTACAATTTCTAGTCAGTTGATTTTATTTTAGATACCTCAACTTGTCACAAATTTTCAATATAAATCAAGTTTTCAAATGTTAAATTCCAGTTTGGCCAGTTAGTTCGGTCGATAACATAGTGCAGCCATGAAATAAATTCTTAGTTTGCTTGGCACAGTTTGTAAAGTGGTATTCTAATTTTCTCATGTATGGCTAGACAAATCAATAAGATCAAGCAGTGTTTAGGCATCATCGCTTATTCTTTATTCTATAAAATTTTTAAAATTTATGATTAAGTACATACACCTAACTTAGAAGACCAAGGTTTACCACCCATGCACTGCCTCGCCGACTAACGGAGAGTGGGTAAAGAGCTTGGCGGATTGTGCAGGCCGACTTTGACTTTGTCAACAACGTGTCGGTAATCCTTAGGTGTCCAATCTCATAAAATGAGACCAAGATATTCCAACGCTGACTTTGTCAACAACATGTCGGATAGAGCTTGGCGGGTTTGCACACCAACGCTTGATATACAAGCAATGTTGGACACCCTTGGATTATTATTATTATTATTGAAGATATAAGCACAAAAGAGAGTTACGCGAATTCAACTTAACACAACTTAGTTTTAAAGATTTGAAGAGCCAATATAAGTATTTTAAGTCCTCCACTTATTTAAATAAAGTCTACAATATAGAATAGATTTCATGGCCATCACCTAAGAATCTCCCTATGTACCGGTTACACTATTATCCCTCAAAATTAAACTTTTCATTATATCTCTTATTCGATCTAAGTTGAGAGAAAAAAATACTATCAACTGACTAAAAGTTGTAAACTTATTTCGTGGTATCACTCTAAAATTAGTCGTGTCGGTGTGATTGTGTGTGTGTGTGTGTTTTTTAAATGAAGATGGAGGAGATGTGATGCAGACTTGACTTAAGAGTTTCAAAAGATGTTTTGCAGTCATTGGAGAATTCGAACTTAACGTCTTTGGCAAGTAAATTTGAGAGAGGTTTTGAAATTTTCGAGAAATCCTTAATGAATCTACTATAGAATCCCGCGTGGCCAAGAAATGAACAAACATCTTTAACAGACTTAGGAGGAGGCAGATTAGCAATCAAATCGATTTTGGATTTATCGACTTCAAGGCCATCTTTGGAGACGACATGACCTAGAACTATCCCCCTTTTAACCATGAAATGACATTTTTCCCAATTAAGCATGAGTGATTTTTCCTTACAACCTTTTAGGACGAGTTCTAAATGAGTGAGGCATTGGGAAAAAGATGATCCATAGATTGAAAAATCATCCATGAATATTTCCAAGAATTCTTCCACCATATCAGGGAAAATACTCATCATACACCTTTGGAAAGTCGCGGGGGCATTACAAAGACCAAAAGGCATGCGACGATAAGCAAAGGTTCCAAAGGGACAAGTATAGGTGGTCTTATGTTGATCCTCTAAAGCAACAGGGATTTGGTTATAGCCAGAGTATCCATCGAGAAAACAATAGTACTCATGACCCGCTATGTGTTCGAGCATTTGGTCAATAAAAGGTAAGGGAAAATGGTCTTTTCGTGTGGCTGAGTTGAGCTTTCGATAGTCGATACACACACGCCATTTTGTTTTGATTTTTGTTGGGACGAGCTCATTATTTTCATTTTTGATCACTGTGACTCCCGGTTTCTTTGGTACGACTTGTACCGGACTCACCCAGGTACTATCAGAGATGGGATAGATGATGTTATTGTCTAGACATTTGATTATCTCCTCCTTGACCACTTCTCTCATGTTTGGGTTTAATCGCCTTTGAGCCTCATAGGTGGGTTTAGCCTCGTCAACTAAATGTATTCGATGTTCCACAATTGACGGGCTAATTCCTTTTATATCGCTCAGTTCCCACCCCAAGGCGTCTTTATTTTCCCGCAAAATTTCTAAGAGTTTTTCTTCTTGGTCCTCGGTAAGATCAGAGGCCAAGATTACGGGAAGAGATTCTGAGGAGTCTAAGTATGCGTACTTAAGGTCTTGTGGCAAGGGTTTGAGATCTAACTTAGGATGTTCTTGAGTGTTAACATTGGTTAACATTCCTTGGTTAGATTCAGAAGACGAAGGATTTAAGTCAGGAAATTCATTCAGTTCAGAAATGTATTCAAGTTCGTCGAAATCGGAGTCGAAATGTTCCAGACACATTTTCAAGGCTTCAGAAGTGTCATTAGAGGTTTCGTCAACTATGGTTTGAATCATGTCGATTTCATCGGTCTCAAAATCCCTAGGTTGTTTGTTGAAATTGAAGATGTTTAGCTCAATCGTCAAGTGCCCGAAGGAAAGTCGAAGCTGACCATTCCTACAATTAATGACAACATTAGAGGTTGCTAAGAAAGGCCGTCCTAAAATCAATGGTATTTGAACTTTGGGATTTGAGACAGGCTCTGTTTCTAAAACTATGAAATCGACAGGGAAGTAAAACTGTTCGATCTGTATTAAGACGTCTTCGATAATTCCCAATGGCTTTTTGACAGATCGATCGACTAACTGAAGAGTGATGTTTGTTGGTTTAATTTCCCCTAATCCAAGTTGACAATAAACAGTATAAGGAAGAAGATTGACACTGGCACCAAGGTCGAGTAGGGCACGAGAGATATGGGTGTTTCCTATTTTGCAATCAATCGTAGGGCAGCCAGGGTCTTTGTACTTGACTGGGGCAAGATTTGAAAGAACAGAGCTTGTATTAGCAGTTAGAAAGGCGGTTTTTAGGACATTAGTCGCACGTTTTTGTGTGCACAATTCCTTAAGACATTTAGCATATTGAGGAATTTGTTCAATGGTGTCTAAAAGAGGAATGTTCACACGGACTTGTTTGAAAATTTCCAAAATTTTATCGAAATTTGCCGCTTTCTTCTTATTATTGAGTCTATGGGGAAATGGAGCTACTAGTTTTTCGACTTTGTGATCAGTTTTATCATTCGAGGGAGAAGGTTTATCCAAGGAAATAGAAGGTGGTAAAGTCGTAGAAGATGGAATGTTGGTATTGCCAACATTAATTTTCGAAGGTGGGTCGGGTTTGCCGACACTGGAAGAAGAATTGTTGGGATTGCCAACATTTAAGGAAACTTGAGGTTTAGAAGAATTGGCATTCGAAGCCACTGGGTGTTCATCAAGATTTGGCATTGGGGTCGAGTTAGAAGGTTCGCCAGGGTCGCCCATGTTATTATCAATCCTCTTGCCAGATCGAAGGGTTGTAATAGCATTGACTGGATTATGGTTTTCGTCCTCATAAGAATTTACAGCACGAGAGTTATATTTTGTATTCACCTCAGGTTGGCTAGGCAACTTCCCTTTCTCGTTATGTTTCATTAGTTCTTTCATCATATTCATCATTTGGTCGAGTTTAGCGTCGTGTGAGTTCATTTTAGCTTCGTGAGAGTTCAACTGTTTCTCTAAACGTACAATATCTTGTGGCGGTTGAGAAGGTTGAGAGGATTGGCTTGATAATTGAAAGTTGGGGTGCCTATAAGGTTGTTTGGATTGAGGTGCAGTTTGAGAAGTTTGAGAATTGGAGGGTGGAGCTTGATAATTCGGATTTGGAATAAAGGGTTGCATATGAGATGGGTTAGCTGAATTTTTGGGGTTTGACCAAGAGAAATTTGGGTGGTTTCTCCAACCAGGATTGTATGTGGATGAGTAAGGATTATTTTGAGCTATGGCATTAGCTTGGTCCTGAGAGTAATAGTGGGGTAGCCCTTCTCCGGCTTGAGGAGTTTGATTTTCTAAAGGAATTTGACTTGGGTCCACAACATGCACTCCTCTAGTAGAAGTACGAATGGGAACACGAATTGATTCCTACTGCATGTCCTTTTCAGAATAATCTTCTAAGAATTTTCAAGCCTCATCGGCCGTCTTAGACATGAAGTCTCCTCCACACATTGATTCTAGTTGAGTTCTAATCTGATAGTTTAGCCCTTCATATGCGATTTGACATAAGTGGTCTTTTAGAATTCCATGATGAGGACAACTATATAATAGTTGGTTGAATCTTTCAAAGTATTTTGAAAAAGTTTCCCCCTCATTTTGACAAAATTGATTTATCTCGGTTCGAATTTTGAGAGTTTTATGGAAAGGGAAAAACTTTTTCAAGAATGCAGTGACAAATTCATCCCAACTTCTTATGGAATGTTTTGGAAGAGAATTTAGCCATCTTTTAGCGCTTTCAAGTAGTGCAAATGGAATTAGCCTCGGCTTGATCGATTCGTTAGACAATTGTTGCATTTTTGTTGTGGACGCATACAATTCAAATTCACTTAGAAATTCATAAGCATTTTCAGACCCAGTAAACTTTTGTACCCCTTGAATAAAAGAATGTTTAAGCTCAAAATTGTTTCCTTCAGCTGGTGGGAACACGAAGACAGAGGGTTGAACGGTCCTAGTTGGATAACATCGATCACGAAGAGATAAGGGTCTATCCATTTCGATATTGAAATTTTGAAAATTTTGATTTACTCAATTTTGATCCCCAAAGTTTGGAAAGTTTTGATTCACTCGATTTTGATCCAATTCGGTTGGAAAATTTTGGTTGATTCGAGAACCCCTAGGAGAATTTTGTTGGCTAACACTTTTTTCACTCATTGTTGTTTAATGCAAGCACAGAAATCTATTATAATGAATTTTTCTGTCCTTAATGGCTCCTAACCCAAAATTATAAGTGACGCGTTTGATTACTTAGATCAATAGATTTCTCAGCCAGTTAACGGACAGGAGTTATCGGTGTACCAGGAATCACCCTAGCAATGCAGCCGAAGGTTTAAGTACCTTCAGAGTAACAACCGATATAATATTTACGAATCACCGTAATATTTATAAACGGCTATTTCTCTGCTGTAGTCTAGACACCAAGAAATAATTCGTTCCAAATGAATCAACTATCACAATACAATTAAGCCCTAGATGAGCCCGTGACTCCCTTAAGTCCAACGTCTAAACGTTATTATTAGTCAGATTCTACGATGAAATGCAATTTGTGGGCTAAGGAAAGGGTGATGAAATCCCTCACCTTATGTGAATTGGGGTATTGCCCTTAACAGAATGAATAAAAAGTGCAGAAATAACAATAATCACACAATTTAATTGCAGAAATTAAAAAAATTACATTCAAGCCGTTGCCCCTGCAGAATTTTTTTACAACAATTGTCTATATTTTTCTTTGCAGCAGAGCACCTGTAGAGTTCAGAAATTATTACAGTGGGGCATGGCTGTCCATCCAGAAAAAATGAGTAGCGTCAATGATTGAAATCTCACTATTTGCAATTTCTTTTGATTTCTGAAATCTTGATTTGTTGCTTGAACTCCAGTCACCTTGTCCTTAGTTCGAAATCTCTTTTTTTTTTTTTTTTTGGTTTTTTTTTGAATGAATTGAATAACAAAAAAAGCACAATAAAAAGAAACAAAGGAATTAACAAAAAAAACTAACTTTTTGGAGAAGATGGTGCTGAAGTGTGGATTGAAAAAAACTGTGGTGAAATGAGATTATGTGAGAGGAAGGGGTATTTGATCAGAGGGAAGAAACGAAGCAGGGAAAAATAATTGAATAAAAAAGAACGAATCTTTTTATGACCTTCCCTTTTTTTTATTATTGTTGAGAAAGTGGACAAATAGGAAAGAAACAAATGACAAAAAAAAATGGGGAGAGAGATTTCAGGAAAGAAAGAGAATTGTAAAGGAAGGAAGGAAAGTAATTGTAAAAGATTTGGAAAAGAAACTGAGAAGGGAAAGCAATAAAAGAGAAGACAAAAACAGAAAGAATTTTTTTTCTTTTGTTTATTGTTGTAAAATTAGAAGAGGATTTTTATTTTATTTTTTGAAAAGAAAGGGAATTTGTTAGAGAAGAAAAGAAATTAAATGTATGGAGAACAAGAAAGACAAAAGAAGAAAGGAAAAAAAAATGCAAAAGTGGAATCTTTTTTTTTTGAAATTTGTAAAAAGAAAAAGAATGTAGATGATTGGAAAGAATAAAGGAAAATTGAAAGTTGTTTTTTTTAATGAAGGAGAGAGACGGAAAGAAATAAATGAAAAAAAATGGAAAGAAAGAGAGATTGTAGGAGGTGAATGAGAAATGCAATTGGAAGGAAATAAAAAAAAGAATGCAAGTTTTTTTTAATGAAAATTTGAACAAGAAGAACGGGAAAGAAATGAATGGTAAAAATCCAAACAAAAAGGAAAAAAAATTAAAAGAGGCAGGAAATAAGAGAAAAAAAGCAAGGTTTTTTGAGTAGAGAGGAAGGGTAGAAGAAATTGAGGAAAGAAATAAAAGCAGACAAAAACAAGAAAGAAATCAAAGTAGACAGAGAAGAAATTGCGAAAGTTTTTTTTTTTTTAGAAAGTTGTAGACAAAAGATGGAAACAAATAAAAAGAAAAAGAAAGGGAAAAGAAAAATGTGAAAATCAGCGAGGTGGTAGAAAGATGGAAAGAAATTAAAGAAAAATTAGCAAGTTTCTTTTTTTGTATATATTTTTTCTTTTTGAAGAAGGAATTAGATTGGAAGAAATGCAAACAAAAAAAAGAAATAAATAAATGAAAATAAAAGGAAGGAAAATTAAAAGAAAAAAGGGCAAGATTTATTTTCCTTGTCTTAGAGATTATAATATTAATATGTGATACGCAATCAGCTAATCAAGATTTTTATCTATATATATGTACAAGAAAACAATAGGGAAATAAAAAGAAATAAAAGAAATTTTGGCAATTTTTTTTTAACAAAATCAAATAAAAAGAAAAGAAAACTAACACGAATTAGAAATTAAATAAATAATAAAATTCAATTGTTACCTCCCCGGCAACGGCGCCAAAAACTTGGTCGTCGCTAATCTATGAATCAGAAAAGCGCGACATTTAAATTAAATTATGCAAGCATACAGGTATGTAGCATACAGGTCGAACACATGGAGGTGTAATTAAAAATTATTATTTATTTATTCTTGGGCGAGTTAGGCAGAATTTGGAGTTGTTTTTAATGTTGTTGAAATTACTCTGAATCTGAATCTGAATCTAATCAGTATCAAATTCAACAATTGAAAAGAAAAGAAACAATTACTAGAAAAAAAGAAAATAACAACTAGAACAACAACAAAGAATTAAAAAGCAGAATTGCCGTTGAATCTAATCGAACGGACAATAGCTAACAAACAGTAATAAAAGAAAATAACAATGTGTTCTACCAAAACTAATTGGATAGATACACAAATTGTTATGAAAGAAAAAGAAAGAAAACTAAAATGAAGAAAACCTTTTTTTATTAATAAATGAGAATACAGAATAATCGAGATCTTTACAATGGGATGTACATGTGCTTTTATAGTTGAACTGGAAACCTTAATTAAATCTATGAATAACTGGGCCTCATCATCCATTATATATTTTGCCTTCCTTGCCCAAGCTTGATTGGAAAGCAAAACATGGTGAATATCTTCCAAATCTTCCTATCTTCCATGTAGCAAATTGATTGATTGATTGATGAGCAGATTCCATGTGATTAATTCTTCCAAACAAGGATACTCATTAGACTCCAAAGGCAACAAAGGATAAAATCTTCAAAATTGATTTTGTCTTGGCAATAAATCAATCAGAAATTCTTCTAATTGGAAATTGAAAAATGAATGTTCTGAATTGATCTCCATGACTACTCCTGAAATGTCTATTAGTGAATATCATACATACACATGAATATGTACATATATAATATAACACTAATTAATATATTCTTCATAGCAAAGGGGCAGTGTGAAAGTTCCATTCTTTGGCAAAAAGTGAGCTTGACGGGGATCGAACTCAGGTCTCTCAGTACAAATCTCCATGCATTTACAAGTGAGCTACAACGTCTTTTGTAATTGGGATGACTTTAATACGGGGAAGTAGCTTTTTATTTGTAGTTGGCCTTTAATTTGAAACGAAGGAGGCATTTCTTGACAACCTGTAAAAACACGTAAAAGTACCCAAAGTATCATTTATTTATTTACAAAAGATAGAATATAAGAGCATAAAATAAACACATTTCTATGTTAATCAGACATATAATCCATTTACAAGTTCATTCTGGGCCTGAACGAAACTGCAAGCACCTTATTTCTCGTCCCATATGTCCAATACAAGCGAGAGGTCCTCGTAAATCCGGTCAATCTCCAAGTACGTCTGGACGATCACCACTTATTACCTCGTCTTGGGTTTACAGCCCAATCAAGACATCAGTAAACATCCATTCCATGTGAAGATCTCCGGTCTTCAACCACCGTCTTCATCGTTGGCTTTTAATCGTCGTATTAGTTATTCAGAATGGGTTAAACCCGGTCTTTTTGAATAACTCGTGTATCTTAAAATCAAGTGATATAAAAACACATCATATGCCTCATTCCAATTAGAATATTGTTTTATTCAAATATTCATTACATTGGGAATCATTCCCATAAATCTTATCAAAGATTTAATTCATTTAAACCTCTTGTTTAAATCTTTCTTTGAAAACCATTGCAAAAGATTTTGTATTATCTTTTAGCAATCTTAAACCAAATTAAGGTTTATCAAACTAGTCGGAATTATCGAGCCTTACCAAAGTAATCATTTATTTTATTTTTCCAATCCCAACCTATTCATCCCATGGAGAAAAACTGATAGTATTCCATATCTAACACCCATTGCGTTATCGATAAAATTAATTACCATTTCACGTTTCAAATCTAATAAAAGATTTAACTATCGCATGGAGCAAAACTGGTGGTACTCCATTCTCGGTCATTTCTTAAATTCAGTAAATTTAATTACCTCATTTACCTTTCAGTCAAATCAAAGAATCATTAAAACTCCAATTAGTTTTAATCTTTAAAAATCATTACTTAATGATTATTCAACTTTAGGGAATTTTTTAACTGGGTTAAAGAACCATTGTCACATAAAACATCGCTCACGATAAACCCAAAATCAACTTCCATTTAATTCCAGTTGTATGTATTAATTGGAAAACTTCATTAATCTTAATTAAAAGATTTATCACTTTCACAAGTGGGTTCAAGAACAGTATTTATTAAGATACCATTCACAACGAACCCAAAATCCAATTTGATATTAAATATAAGATCTTAAATGTAAATCATGTCGAGTTACATTCAATACCAAATTCTGAAACTAACTGATATCGTTTTGGAATAACGATATCAATATCTTCCAAATTCCCACAACAATATTCGTATAATCATGTAATCCAATATTGAAATATTCTAAGATAATTTCCATTCAAATTCATTCAAATATATATATATATATATATATATATGTTGGAAAACTCTGGTTATATCAAAATCATTCTCAATCCAATTTATTAATTTAAACTTTGGATTATTATTCTAGTTGTTATCCAGTTCATTCAGATAAAATATCTTTTATCTTTTTAACTATGGAATATTTCATCCAAAATCTTTCCCAATCATCTCTTATGATTTTACATAATTTATTCACATTTTCAATTATTTTATTAAGGCCCTTACAGTCGGTTTCCAATATCGACCACCGAACTGCATCCGTATCGACCTTTTCCTAAACTGATTTGGACATATTTAAAAGTCCAACCGTTTAGATTTAAATCTCATATATTCATTCGAAAGCTCTCTTTGATACGAACCCAAGGTTTTTGTTTTAGGAGAATCCGACGGTCGGATCTCCCATTATGCCAATTTGAAGTCCGTGGTTGAAATTCGCGAACAGTCGCTGCGTGACGCGTTCTATTCAAACCATTATAATGTATATAATATATTTCATCGATTTCCATTCAAAACGTATTTTATAAAACATTTATAAATTCGTTTAAAAAACGATTCCAACTTCCTTTTTAATTATAAATCAAAATTGAATATTCCATATCATTATAATATTAAAATGATAATATTTTTCAAAATACCAGATTTTGAAATCAAATCCTTTTGATATTCATTATAAAATGAATAAAATCGATAGAAAAATTCTTTCGAGTTGAAATAGCGTATATTTACTTAACTCGGCTTCATATTAATTTCAGTTATGAATATTTCAATATTTTCTTGTCCATCCAGAATCGGACATCAAAGTCATATTTTGATTATTCACTTAATATTAATTTAAAATATTCATTATTTCTGAATTGGAAATCAGACTCAATCAATTACCATATAAATTTTATTTATATGGATTCCATACAGCGCATGTATTCAGCATAGTGATATAATCAACTATTACACATTCAATTCACATCCAGAGTGTAATTTATAATTGTATAAGCATTAAATAATTAAATAACGCTTATAACAGTCTGTCAATCAATAGATTGACATATAATTAAATCCAAGGGAGATATGAGTTAATTATCATCCCCAAACCGTGTGGGGTTTTCAAACAACAAAAGCTATTTAATGAATCATTACTCGCATATAATGCACACACACCATAGTCATAAATATATAAATACTCAACTATCCAATGCCATTTACGACGCTATAAGTGTCCATCCATGGAGTATGAAATGCGAGTGTCACATATTCATACAACTCTTCTAATGCAAATGATTTGTGAATAGTTCATGTGTTGAACTCCAAAAAGGGGAAATATAACAACATGATGCAATTTCTAACTTGCAACTTAATATGCATAACTAACTAACTACTCTAATATACTAATTTAAGATAGAAGTTCTCACTAAGATTTTTGATCGTTATAATAATAATCGCTTTTGAGTTAAATCAAACGCAAGTTTGATCTAATCCAAATTTCCATCTAGCTCCAAATCTGACCAAATTAGTTCTATTGCGAAGCTCTCGACGATACGGTTCCAATGCATCTTGAAGCACCTACTTTCGAGTTCATATGAAAAAGTTATGGATTTTAAACATATCTATGATCTAACTACGCAAACAAATTATTTTAGATGGTAAATTCTCAACCCAAACACTCTAACATCACGACACTTCACCGTCGGCGCTCAACGCACTTGCTACGAGTTAAAAACCTCTCCTTTCTTTAACAAATCATCTCCAAACATTCCACACACATACACGCTCATACTTAGGTTTAAAGCAAGAAAGCTTAGATTTTTATTAGGTTTTGGGCTCGAGGATGGCATGGGGACCCACGCCCAGATCTGGACTGCAAGGAGGCATGCTTTGGCATGGGTTTTGAGGGTGCCTCGTGGCGAGTAGGAGCCATGTAGAGGTTGCTAGAGGTGGTTGGAGTGGCTTAGAAGCTTAAAAATGCAATCTTTACTTGTTTTGAAAAGTTTTAAGGAGATTTCGAGGTGGAGGGGCCAACTCACCATGGCCTGGTGGTGCAGCATCGGAGAAGCATGCTCTAGTGGAGGAGGAGCGGCATCCGGCCCTAAGTGGGGCGGTGGTGGAGCTAAAGGGAAGAGGGGAGCCATTAATAATGGTTTTAAGCTTTAAGGGTGGTTTTTAGAAAATGAAAGAACACTTTAACTAATAAAACACTAACTAAAGCCTAATCATATCATGTAAGCACAAATCAAGGGGAGAGTGCTAAGTGGAGGGGAGAGGGAGTGAGGTTACAAATTTTAATTGGTTGGTTACTATTCACGAATTGACTAGTTTTGACAATGCATTAATTCTACATTGCAAACTTCGTTCTTGTCTCACGACCACACGTTAACTCCAAAAATTATGAATTTTGGAATCTTGCTATATTTTGGAATTACGGTGCCAACAAACCTAGTCACGTCGAATTTGGAGACCGTTTGAAAAATGGTCTTATTTTCAGCTTAAACTGAAAACTAATTGAATTTCCAGCTTATGATTATCTACCATTCTCTCACATACGAACTCCGTTTGACTTGAAAATTGGAATCCTGACATATTTCGATATTCCGGATCCAACAAAAGTGGTTTCGTCGAATTCCGAGACTGCTAGAAAAATGGTCATTTTATCAGCGATTGATATAATCCTAAAATATCGATATTCAAATCTAAGGCTTATAAATCAATTTAAATATTTTTACTAAGCTTGTTTTAAGTCAAGTAAAAAATAAAAATTAATTTTAAAATTATTCTCAAATTTTATCGAGCAAAAATAACCAATTTATATCTGAAATTCATTAAAATAGATTAAATTAAAATTTTAAATTGGTTCTGAAATTCCGGGTTGTTACAGGATATATGACGGTGTGTGGCTATATTGTGAAAGAATCAGTGAAGCAATCTTCCTATCCCAGATTGAAAGCATGGGAGAAAAAGAATAGACTCGCTACTCGTGATACTTCAGCACATTTGTTTTTTTATCGCGTGTTATCATATCGATCATCGACATGCAAGCCATATAAATTGGAATCCTTGGCTTAATTCAGTCGCGTTAGCATTTGATGGGTTGTTCATGCACACAACTTATCGATGAAACATTTGTCTTTGATTGTTCTACCGGGGAATTTTATTAGATGTTTTTAGGAGAGAGGTGTATGCGTCAGCTAACAGGATAGGCATATATTCCTATATATACTCCCCTATATATACTCCCTTGCACACGACACGCAGGATGACATATTCAACGTATGCGGAGATGCAACAAACCCTCCACCAAGATGATGGCCAATGGTACATATATCAATCCAATACGTATTGTCACGTCTTTAGAGGTATTAAACCCCCATTATCACATCTTTAGAGGTCAACTATGCATCTCAGTTTTATCAACAACTGCAACAAGTTGGTTGGGTAGAGGATTCTAGATGGAACATGCAATGGACAGGGCGAGATCCATTACCTATTCCTCATTTGAATGACAAACCAGTGTTTCTGTCCCACTGCACCGTCAATAGTTTATGAGTGTTGAATATGGGTAGGCGGTAATTAGATCTTCAACAGTCATGGTACTATAAAGAATGTTTAAATGGGATTAATACAATTGCAAATTCATTCTTAAGTTATTAACTTACTATTTAATACGTGTTTTATATTTTTGTGAGTGATATTTGATGAATATCTATTGTGTTTGTTTATGAAATTTACACAGAACATGGATATTATTAGGGAACCTGTTTTGGGTATGGGGACCAGATTGAATGCTCGATCAAAAGCTAGAAAAAACTAAAGATATTTTTTCAGATGGAATCCAAAGAAGAAGAAGAGCATGATAATGATGTCTAGGAGGATGTAAACGAAGAAGACAATGTTGAGTCACGGTTTTGATTCACGGCAAGGGGATTACTCTACGATACGAAGATTCGACGATTAAAGAAACAAAAAGAGAGTATAAACTACGTTGGAAAAGCGACTTCAGTCTGGTGCACAAAATCTTATTTATCAAGTCTTGAGTTCGAGAATAAAATTGTTAAAATATCTCCTCGAATAGTTTGTATATGTAAAGCTAATTTAATTTGATTTAAAACTAGCATATATATGTATATATATTGTATCTAATAATATATATATATATATAAGTATAGTGTGTGTGTGTGTGTGTATATATATATATAAAGCATAAGGACTCATGTTATATATAGTGTGCAAGATTGCACAAAATCATTCATGTCAGTCGACTGACCTATGATATTGTGTGCAATCTACACTTTGCACAACTATATATATATATATATGTTTGTGTGTGTGTATGTGTGTGCAAGTTTTGAATTTTCAGTTGAATAACCTGAACTTCAGTCGACTGAATTTTTCTAATGGTCAAAGTTTCTGAAGAGTCGCTATTTTTCGCGAAGAGAAACGAATTTACATGAACAGATTTAGACACTACTTTTCAACCAAACCTCTTCGCCAATAGTTGCTGCTATTCATACATTATATATAGATATTCTAATATCAATCAAATCAACTTTCTCTCTTCTAATTTATTCTATCTACATATATTTCTAATACTCTCTATGTTCAACATTCTAAATATACATATATTACTTGAATTCGCCTTCATATTTTATATTCAAAGCAATATCTTTCTTTCTTATCTTCATACACTTAATCTACATATAAATATATACTTGAGGACAAGAATATAGGAAGAGAGTAGTATAAAGAGACATCAGTGTTATCAAGAAAACAAATAGTCTACAAATTTTTGTTTTAGTGTAAAGTCTTATCCCAATGCACAGGCACGTCAAGACCTCTTTGGCTGTTGAGGAGAAATCTTGTTATGTTGCTCAAGTGTTGTAAAGGCCTATTCCTTCGGGTTAAATAAGGGCTATTGTACAGTTGAAATTTGAGAAGTAGTTTGAGACTGAACGTAGGATGGTGTTCCGAACCAATATAAAAATCTCTGGTGGCTTTACTTTCATCTGCTCTTTTATATTGTTTACTTTTACTTCCACAATTATATTATAATCACACGGCTATCTATATTACACGATCCACATTGCACTTTTCATTTGGTATCAGTGCAAGAAATCATATAACTGTAACACGGTTATCTGATACTATTAATAATATGGATAACATCACCAGTACCGGCACTAACACTAATTTTATAGAAGGACAATTTACTGGACGTCCACCTCTATTAGGGGTGGCAATTAAACCCGACCCGAAGGACCCAGACCCGACCCGACCCGACGGGTCTCGGTTCTAGGCGGGTCGGGTTTTGTTGGGTCTAAACTATACATTTCAGAAATCTGGACCCGACCCGACCTTGGCTTTGGTTCGGGTCGGGTCGGGTTGAAGCTCGGGTCGAGTCGGGACGGTTCGGGTCCGATTGAATAAAAACACTAAAATTACATATATTTCAATGTTTTTTGGTCAGGTCTTTTGGGTCGGGTCTATGCGGGTCGGGTTTGATCGGGTCTTGATGGTATTTTTCATCACCTAGACCTGACTCGAGACCCATCGGGTTCGGTTCGGGTTCGGGTCTTTTCAGGTCGGTTCGGTTTTTCAGTTCCCGATTCTAATTGCCAACCTTAACCTCTATTTAATGGCATGAATTATAACTATTGGGTACATGCATGAGAATATAAATGCAAGCAAATACATGACGGCCCGAAAATTCCAACCCTTGAATCGACCATAAACCACATAAGTCTGATCCAAAAGGTAAAAATTCTCGAACCGTTATGGGTTACAACACATCAGAAAAAAACACAAAAAGAATATTTCATTGTTATTACAACAATTTTACATCAGAGTACAGAATATATCAGAGTACATCGCAAATATCAGAGAATAATACATTACTATACACAACAGAAACATAATTACATTCAAATGATCATTCATATCACATTAATATAAGCCAATGCAAGCCAATATAAAAAATGTCACTGTAACAAACCGACAAATTCCCGATCCTGGTCTTCAGCACAAAACACTATGTCGACTAACCAACACTAGAAATTACTAGATCATTAATAGGAAGAAGTTAGCGGGTGAGAATTAGAAAGAAAGAAAGTTAGAATAGTAGAAGAAGAATATGAACACAACAACATCAGAGTGAACACGAATCTCATAGTGGAACGAATAAAATATATTTTATAACATAAGTTTTGAAATACAAACTTTTAACTGTATATACATACCATTATCAGAGTACAATACTTAAAACACAGTGGAAATAATCAGTAGTTATAAAATGCTGAAGCCTCCTGCTCCAAGCTCTTCCAAGTATCTGTATAATCCCAATTACTTGACTGTCCATACAAATTTGGGCACCCAAGAGTTTTGGGTAAAACAAAATAAACTCTAGGTCAGTCATGGGACTATTGTGAGTAAACTCCAACCATTTGATTTACTTTTTAAAATCCTTTTAAAAGAAAGGATAATTGTAAGACCGATCCATACGTAAATACAGATAGTTTTTACCTTAGATAACCCAAAATGTTTTTTGAATCAATATTATTCTGATATTATAAGTGTCTAAATCAAGTAAATAACAATCTAGCAGAACGCTTGCATCTCATGCTCCGCATACATAATATATAATCAAAACCGCGGGCACTTATTGGGTAATGGATTTCCAACTATGACAAGGTATGGAACCTTCTTCCGATAGTGTATCTCTAGTGAGGAATACACTAGGTTCAACAAGAACATCTTGAAACCCGGCCACACATGATCGACCACTCATTTCGCTTGACTGTATTGAATGTATATCACCAACGGTTGGGATCAACAACCATTTCCCGAAAGGGACAACATCGATAGATTAAAGAAGGAAATGATTTTCTCTAGGTAGGTGATAATATACCCTAATTGGGAGTGACCCACTTAGCCATGTTGCCTGCCCGATTTTCGTCATTTCCCGATTGTATAAGCGGCTTATGAATTATGAATTTATAAATTATTGGTTTCAAACCAAATATTAACTATCTTGTCAAATTCTAAATTATATAATATATAAATTCTAAAAATAAATTATTTTTATAACATTCGACATAGTTGAATTTTAATTATATATCCTTATGGATTTATTTCAATTTTATTTACATTTCGATCATCGAAATAATTTCATCGTTTCCTTTTTAACGATTTCTGAATTATTCAATGATAATTATTCCACTTCACTTATAAACACCATTTATAAATTAAACCACTTGTTTTATTAAAAGCTAGTTATTATGTTCTAACCCATTCGAAATTTAATCTCTATTTTTGAAAAACACATATTTTTCCTTTTCAAAACCAAAATTCTTTTTCATACCATTTATATATATTTTACGGTAATTTAAGTACCATTCATTTTAGGGCCAGTGCTATTCAAACATCCAAACACAACAAATCTATCACAGAACATCTAACACATCGTATATCACGATATATCAAAACAAGTAGTAATAAATTTTGAGGAATCCAGTTAGATCCCTCCAACCTATTTTCCTGTATCCAGAGATGTTAATCAACGTAAATAACGTAATTTCATTTCAATATGAGATATCATAATAATTAGAATCTATATTTAACAAACGATATATATAACTATATCTATAATTTCAACCAATTTATTAAAATTCATCCAAACAACCATTGCATAACATTCAATCATTACTTATTAATAATATATAACATTTATAATATTATAAAACTAGGCAGAGTTAGTGAGTTTACTCACCTTGGTCGTTAATGATTGAATAACATTAACGGTCGATAGTTTTTTTCCAGGCATTTTATTCTGCCATAAATTCAAATGAGCTCCAAAGGATTCCAAATTAGCTTCATAGTGTAGCCTACGTCCATATGATTCCAACGTAGCCAACCATTCGTAAAACTGACCACGTATGTGCAAGATAAAAATTTAATACATTAAATTAGTTAATTAAAACTTATTTTAAATTATATCTTGGGCTTACGAATATAATTTCAGCCTACGTTCCATTTAAAACCCACTACCCACCTTTGCTTCTTTTTCTCCAAAAAGCACATGCTTTAGTAAAATATAACCCATACCGCCTACTTATCATCAACCATTTATCCTCCCTTCTCCACTAAAATAAATGTCGGCTTCATCCTGCTCCTGCATTCTACCTTGTTGCATGGACCTCCATCAGCCCGCATGGTCCGATTCCCTAGCGTCTAGTAACTTCATGCTTCATGGTCTGTTAGTTCCATACTAGTACACTACCCCACTACATGGCCACGCTTCATGTTTTCGAGGTCTTATTTCTTATCTCCCTCTTTATTTGTTTTTGTTTGTGTTTGTTTTTGTTTTTTCCTTTCCTTTTCCTCATGTGCAGCAGGCATGTCATCCTCCTCTTTTTCATGCATGCGCAGGTCTTCCTCCCTATGCGTTTCATTTTCTTTTAATCCAATATTCCATGTGTACTAGAAGAATAATGATGCTCTTCTTTTTTGGTTCATGCGTGAAGAAATTAAATGGTAGAAAAGAGGAAGAAATGAAGTATGCCGAGTTTTGTGAATATGCGTAGTGCTGGTGTGTAGATATTTTCGTGTTAGAGAAGAGAAAGGAGAGAGCTTGCTGATGAAATAATGAGGCAAGTGGTCTAGAAAAAGAAGGAATGAAAAATGTTTTTGTTGTTGGTTGCATGACGATATATATATATATATATATATATATATATGTATGTATATATGTATATATGTATAAAGGCAGAGAAGCTTATAGGCGAAGGAAAGAAAAATCATGTCTGGCCAGAAAATTCTGTTTATTTACGAATCGTTATCCGCAAAAATAAAAATACCACTAAGATGACCAATGTGCAACGATCCCAAAAATACAATAAAATAGACAAGTTATATTATATTGTGAAATTCCAAAAACGCGGATTAAGGGCGCAAAATACATTAAACGAAAAGTAGCTTATTTCCCAAATAAAAAATTATGGAAAATTTGTATAAATTAAATTAACAATATGTCTTAAAAACCTTATCCAAATTAGAAATCAATATTTTATTATATTTAATAAATCATTATGTTTTATATATAAACGATTCCATAGCGACTCACAATCTATAACAAGAAAACTCCATTTTTCACTTCCATTCGAAAAATATAGTTCAATAGATCAAACGTTTCTTATTTCAAAGAAATCTGACTTATAACGAATCATATACACTCAATTGAAGTTCAAAACATCAAATTACGAACTACCGTGACATTACGAGCTCGTTTTAAATTATATTATAATTAATACATTCAAATGTCATTTAAATAATAAACTTGTTATTATGATTCACTTCCAAAATGAACTAAATCTTTCAAATTATCTAGTACACACAATATTATCAATCGAACTAATTCTGACTATTTCAGAATAATTTATTATCCCACTATTTATATCAATTAAATATTCAAAATATTTGAATTTAAGTCATTTAAATCTCCAAGTAGATATTTAAATATTTAAATAAATTATTTATTCAACCGCTAAAAATACGTGATGTTACAGTCACATGTTCATCCATGTCACATTTTAATCAATGGTTTCTTTACTTACCAAGTGTACCTTTTTGAATCAATTTTCATCACTAAGTAATTAACTTAACCACTACTTAAATTATCATTTTCAACCTGTAACACCCCGTATTTTCTATGAACATAAAAGTAACAAAACAAAGTATACTTAATTTTTAAAAGAAGAATTAAGGGAAATGGGTTATCCATTGCGTTCATCTTCGAATTCTTCTTGAGATAGAGTCCGAGTTTGCGTAAATCGGACTCCGTATGAAGAAGTTATGGGCTTCAGAAGTTTCAGAAAATTTAAATTAATTAAAACAGCTTAGTTCTAAATTCAAAATTAAAATACAAACACAAAAACAAGGTGGGCGGGATTTTTCTCGCCCAGGGGCCAGGTCGACCTGGGGGTCGACCTACCCTATACAGGTCGACCATGGGGGACCTCCCCCTTACAGGTCGACCTGTTTCAGATCCGAGGCAGATACGAATTTTTGTATCTGGACTTGTTTTCTGGACAGATTCTTTGGCTCCTGATCTATTTAAACACCCCCAAACCCCACTTTCTCTCCACACCAAACCATTGTAATGCTATGCTGCCTCAATTCTAATCAAAATAAATCAATGGCGTCTCTACTCTGTTGAAACCTAAGCTAGAGCTAGTGCTTCTTCTTCTTCCAATATGAATAGGATTAAAAGAGAACAACTACAACCTTTTTTCTTTTAGAATCCAACCAAGGAGAGTACAGTTATTTTCAGATATGAAATTTAATTATGATCTTGACATGGTTATAAATATGAATTTGGGATTATGCATATTCTTGTTTATCAGATCTGTTTTTCTATGTAGATCTATCTTATTAATATTATAGTAACTATTTTGTATCTCTTCCATCCTTCTGTTCTATAGCCAGGCTACCACGAGCCTGAGCCAAATCTCATAAGAGATTGACGCATGAACGCTAAATTTGGAGAAAATAGTGAATGATGCATAATTAGACATGACTAATTTGTGACTACTTTGAGAAAAGAACATATGTTGTAATTTAAGATCTAGATCTGGGCATACTATATTGATAGTCTGTGATTTGGAAGAAGGAGAATTATTGTGTAGATGACTTAGGCGTAAAGATCTATATTATAATAGGATAACTATTAAATGTGAATATGCCTAAATGGGGATTTTGGATATTAGGCATACGCTGAAATCAAAGGCTATAATTTGGCATAATTCGTATTGTATATCATGATTTGGGGTTTTTGGAGAATATTTTGTACTGTGTAAATTTAACTAAAATTTGGGGCATATGTTATATTGTGAATTATGACAAAAATTTAGGCATGTAAAATTAGGCTTAATTTTATGATTAAATCTGTTAAATTGTCTAATCTGCTAAATCTGTTGAAACTGAATACGGTAAATTTGGGGTATGAAAATTTGTAGGCTCGATCTAAAATTGAGCAAAACAAGTTAATAGAACTTTGAATAATCTGCTGTAACTTGTAAAGAAGTTTAATTTGTTGAATTGGCATAATTAGTCTGATATTGGCATAATTTGTGAATGAATACTTTAGCTAAAAATAAGAATGCTGAGACACGAGGTTAGACTCTATTTGCGGTAGAAGCCTGCCCGGACCCAACCGGCTTAACCAGCAACCGCAAATTGTCAGTCTAATGTGAGAGGTCGTATGCATAACTAAAAGATGCTTAGACACGAGGTTAGGTCTGGCTTGCGGCAGAAGTCTGTCCGGAACCGCCCGGCACATCCAACGGCCACAAGCTCCGACCTAATGTGAGAGGTCAGTGCATTAGAAATTAATTAATGCAAATCTAGGATAAATATGATGCCTAAAACGTGTTGGGTGGATAAGGTTAAATGAACTGGGCAAATGAATCTAATAAACCCGTTTCGTAAATTTGTAGGCCCAATACAAGGTTAGGTGAAACAATCTGTAAGTCTGTTAATATGTATATCTGATCTGTTAGTCTGAAAACTTGTTAACCTGTATGTCTGATCTGAGAACTAGTTAATCTGAACTTTGCAAATTTGAAATCTGCAAGCAAGTTAATCTGAAATCTGTTAGTCTGGGGACACAAGGTTAAAAGGGGCAATTACATGTGTCATCTGTTGTGTGGGACCCATATTAGTCAGTAACCCTTTTATGGCATCAAAAATATGACCCAACACTAGGAGGGGTCCGGGCACGCTTACTGAACTTATTGTAAGAGGTTCACTCTGATAATGGCGAGGGGTGTTGATGGCGCATTCCAACCGGGTCATGTGCATTCATGGATCCGGTCTGCTCTGAGGATGTAAGACTTCGTGACATCAGTAAATAGGTTTGTGTCTATAGGATGCCGCTTTAGGGAATGATACACCCTTCTGTGGGGCCGACATAGGGTATTTTGTATTAGGGAGCCGATCGCTTGGGGTAGAATTTAGGGTACACCTAGTTCTGTCTGTTACTGTTGGTGTACCTTCTGTCTCAGTTAGGGTGGTAAAGGGCCATTAGTTGGGGTGGTAAAGGCCCATTATTAGCATTCTGTTTCTATACCTTCTTTCTTAGTTGGGGTGGTAAATGCCCATTATTAGCATTCTGTTTCTGTACCCTCTGTCTCAGTTTGGGTAGTAAAGGCCCATTACTAGCATTCTGTTTCTGGAGTGATTATTCTGTTTCCGTTTCTGTTTCAGTTTAGACGTTAGGGTAACACCTAATCCTGTTATACTAAGTATTAGTGCAGAGAATTAAGATATAGGTAAGACGCATATCTTGGTCTATATCATTATGTTTCTTCTGTTTAACTTAAGTATACCTGCTACTCCTGTTGCCGTAATCTCTCATCCAGCTTTATTTACATGTTATGATACTACTATCTGTTTATATGCTGAAAGTTACTGGACTCACCAGACTTTATGTCTGACCTCGTTTGTTTTCGCCTCTTTTTCTTTTCGTTTCTCCTCCCCAGGTGCTCAGGGTGGAAACATAGGAGCTTGATTCATATTCTCTCTACTTGAAGTGCTCGAAGTATTGCTTGGCTTTGACTCTACCTTCTTATGGCAGTTTATGTTGGGGATTATGGTTTTAAAATTATGCATTCTGAAGAATTTTGGTATAAGACTGATACTTGTGTACTTGGGTTTTGGTATTGTGATTTTGAAGGATGTAACCAAACTTATTTCTGTTTCTGTTGTAATAAAGATATAAATTTTTCAAGTACTACTTTACGTATCTATCTTGTAATATTCTATTCTGTTTACTTATAATGCTTCACGGAAGTTAATGCATTCCCTTTGTGAATGACATTAACGGACATGGGGTGTTACACTTGGTATCAGAGCTGAAGGTTACCAGATTTGATAAAAAGTTTTTGAAAACTATTTTCAAAAAGGTTTTAAAAAGGAAGTATTTTCAAAAGTAAAGTTTATTTTTAAAAAAACATAATCCCCAAAAGCGATATATCTGTCTTTCGATTCTCCATTTTTGAATCTCTTTTCTTTCGTTTTAGCATGTCTGGAGAACAAAACATCCCTTATATCCCAGAGGGAGTCACCATACCCGGATGGTTCCATAGATATTTGGAGGCCATGGCACCCGCCGAAGGCCAAGGAATCATTCCTCCGGCTATACCCATCGCTCCTCCTCCTCCGCGCGTGAATACTTTCCTGAAGACATGTAGAGACTTTCGAGCTATGAGCGGAAATAACTTTAATAGGACTGAATCATTCGTGGAAGCAAGAAACTGGCTCAAAGAAACAGAAGATTTGTTCGTTATCTTCGAAGTGGATGATAGGCAGAAGATACAGTTGGTTGTATGGTTACTTAAGGATGAAGCCTCATTCTGGTGGGAGGTCACGAATGGAGAACGAGCAGTGGATACTTGGATGGATTTCAGGCATAGGTTCGAGATGAAATTTCTCTCACGACCGGAAGAGAATTTATACATGGAGAGGTTCTTGGCATTGAAGCAGGGGAATTTATCAGTGAAAGAGTACGTCGATAAGTTCAATCAGTTGGCAAGATTCGGTTTAGACTTGGTAAACACACCCGATAAAAAGGCCCTGAGATTCGTTAAAGATTTGAATGAGCCGCAACACGGGTTGGCTATGACCCACATTCCTATGAGGGCACCTTTGAGAAATTGGTTGACATGGCATTGATGCATGAAGAGGAAGCCAAAAGTGATAAAAAAGAGGAAAAGATCGAAGGACCATAGAACAAGAAAGCGTGGCCCACAAAGGAAACACAAAAAAGGATGAAAAGTCTGAAGATAAGAAGGAGAAAAAGTGCTTTACTTGTGGAAGCTTGACTCATCTGAACAAGGATTGCAGAAAGAGGAAGGGCACTTTGTAATAACCCGGAAATTCTGGGCCAGTTTAAAATTTTTATTTTGGCAATTTTAGCGAATTTTGAATATTTAAAATGAAATATTTTAAAATAATATCGACGAGAAATTTATTTTGAATTGAAATTCGACGTATATATTATACGCGTCGTCGTTAGAATATAAATATTTATATATAATTATAAATAGAATTGAAAATGGCGCGGTAGTTCGATAATTCAATTTCAAACTTCAATTGAATGTACCGGGTGCAAAACAATCCGGATTTTGGCGAAACCAAAAATAATAGGATCTATATGAAAATATCTTTCCAACGAATCCGAAAAATCGAAATTTCATAGCGGGAATCAAAAGATATGCCCAGTTGAAAATCCAGAATAGTCGCTATATAAATTATACATGGCCCAAAAAGTCAAATTTTGCATACGGATGAATTTGGACTCGAAACCACTTCCATTGAGTTCAAAATGTCATTTAGAACTCCGAAAAGTATAAGCTTCGATATATTCCGATATCCGTAATAGTGGCTATGGGCTGGAGTTGTTCGGTTAACAAAACATAGCCCTTAAAAAGTGAAATTTTGCATACGAGCTCAGAATTCGACGAGATAAATTTTTATGGATTCATAATGACAAATCATTGTTGAGTTCCAAATGGCGCGTCGAACGGAGTTAATATGTGGCCGTGCGAGCTGAAACAGTTCCGGGTAAAGCGAGCAGTCATTTTACAAAGGAACATTATGGATACGACCTCAGAATTCGATTTCGTTTTTTTTTATGGATTCGTATCGTCTAATAATGATTAAATCCAAGAGGGCTTGATTTTTTGAGTTAGCATGTGAGTGTGCGAGGAGAAAAGGTGCGCCAAAATCGCATTTTTAGAGCTTATCTGAGCATTTTTGTGATTATTTTTGAATGGTCAAACGAACTCGGAATTCGACGAAACTTGTTTCGTTGGACTCGTCTTCACGTCTACTATCTCGTGTCCGAAATCCGCGGCCATCGGAGATCGCTAGCGTTCAGGCGATACGCGAGAAACTAGCATATAATCACTTTTCCTCCTTTTCTATTTCATAAATTCACTTTTCCTACTTCCTCCACAAAAACTCAAAAATGGCCTCCTCCTCCTAGGTGCCGCTGCCCCTCCTCCCACCGCCACCGCCGCACCACCTCAGGCCGCCGCACCCCCTCCCCCTCCTCCCATCCTCCTCCTCTTCCTCCTCCTCTCTCTCTCCTCCTCTTTCCCTCTTTGTTTTGCAAAACCCTAAGCCACCACCACCACCACGAGTCCCACCACCACCACGAGTCCCACCACCACCGCCGCCGCCCCTTAGCCGACTCCCCACGCCACATCAGGTCCGGCGCCCCCTTCCCCCTCCCCCAATTCCGACCGTGGGCCCCACATGGCCAATATCCCCCTTTTCACCAAAAATCCCGTTTTTGCATAAAAGTCCCTGACCGTTTTTCGTCAATAACTCCCAAACCGTGTACTTTTGGCCAAAGTCCCTCAAGACCAAAGTCGTAGAGCACGAAATTCTCTTCGATTTGGTATATGATAAGTCCTATTTTTCATTGCGGAGTTGTCGGGAAAACGCGTCCGAAGTCTGTTGTTCAAATACTGTCAAAATGCTGTCTTTTCGCGATTTCCGGCGAAATGGCACATTTTCGGCAAGAAGACCACTAGGCCAAAGTTGTCCGGAATGGCGTGTTTAAGCTAGAAAAAAGATGGTGTGAAGATTGAAACTCGTTTGCAAATTCCAGGACCCAAACAGCGAATCCGGGCGTTAGAAAAAAAGTGAGTTTTCTCCGTTTTAAAGCTTCTACAGTTTTTGACATATGAAGTAAATAAAAATATGATCTTTATGTTATAAAGAGGATAAAAATCCGATTTTTAACTTATAGAAGATATAAAGATGAGATTTTTATATAATGTAGATAATAAAAATGTGATTTTTATACATGTAGTGGCTACGGGCAACGAAAGTGACAAAAGGCGAGAACGACAAGATTTTCAACATAAGAAGAGTCGTGGTATTGGATTAGCTAGTTGGTGAGAACTTCTCACTCAAAATCTCATTTTCTAGTTATATATATATATACTAGGATGCAGACGGTGTTTAGTAGCACCCGACACAATCGTCCACAGACCATGGCCTTGTTTGTTTGGTTGTTTAGTGGGTTAGATTATTTGGTTTGAATATGATTGTTTGGTGAAATGAAATTGATTTGATTGATGTGTGAATGGCGTGGGCCTTCACTAGACCGGGGATAAGGCTAGGCCTCGTCCCGTTTCTAGTATCGTGCCGTTATGCCGCCGAAATTTTCTAAAATATGTTAGAAAAATAAGAATATCATTTTATTTAAGGAATGAACTGAATAGAAATTCATATGTTAAAATAAAATGTTTTATCGTTAAAAATATAATTTTTAACGTGAAGTGAATAAAATAAAATATTCATTTACAAACCGGACGGTTTGTTTATGTACACCTATTTGAAGGACATTGATTGGGACGATAAATTTTACACATCGCCCAACTGCACGAATAAAAATCTGTGTTTGTTGATTTGAAACCCCACACGGGTGTTGGGATGAAATTTGAAGTTCACTCATCCTGATTGATTAAATATGTCGATCGATTGATTGACAGGCTGTTATAAGCGTTAGATATGTATATTTGATGCTTATACGGTGTAGTGCACTTTGGTTGATGGTTGATCATTTTTCAATGCTATTATATACGTGTGATGTATGAAAATCCATATAATTAATATTATATGGTGATTGATTGAGCCTCATTCCAATTTAGAAAATTTACTTCTTTATCAATATAAAATAAAGGTTCATGTGTTGACTGTACTCATCCGTTGAGATTAGTCATGTGTTGAACGAACATTTTTATAATAAAATTTACTTCTTTATCAATATAAAATAAAGGTTCATGTGTTGACTGTACTCATCCGTTGAGATTAGTCATGTGTTGAACGAATATTTTTATAATAAAATTTACTTCTTTATCAATATAAAATAAAGGTTCATGTGTTGACTGTACTCATCCGTTGAGATTAGTCATGTGTTGAACGAATATTTTTATAATAAAACTTACTTCTTTATCAATATAAAATAAAGGTTCATGTGTTGACTGTACTCATCCGTTGAGATTAGTCATGCGTTAAACGAATATTTTTATAATAAAATTTACTCCTTTATCAATATAAAATAAAGGTTCATGTGTTGACTGTACTCATCCGTTGAGATTAGTCATGTGTTGAACGAATATTTTTATAATAAAATTTACTTCTTTATCAATATAAAATAAAGGTTCATGTGTTGACTGTACTCATCCGTTGAGATTAGTCATGTGTTGAACGAATATTTTTATAATAAAACTTACTTCTTTATCAATATAAAATAAAGGTTCATGTGTTGACTGTACTCATCCGTTGAGATTAGTCATGTGTTGAACGAATATTTTTATAATAAAACTTACTTCTTTATCAATATAAAATAAAGGTTCATGTGTTGACTGTACTCATCCGTTGAGATTAGTCATGTGTTGAACGAATATTTTTATAATAAAATTTACTTCTTTATCAATATAAAATAAAGGTTCATGTGTTGACTGTACTCATCCGTTGAGATTAGTCATGTGTTGAACGAAATATTTGAAAAAGAAATATTTGAAATAGAATATTTGAAAATAGAATTATAAGAAGCCGTGTTGATTAGATTGACGCCATTTTGACGTGAACGATATTTATATCGATTTTATTCATTTTAAAATGAAAATTGAAAAGTGATTTCGAAATCGAATATTTTGAAACGATTTCGAAATGAATTGAATATAAAACGATTTCGAAATGAATTGAATATAAAACGATTTCGAATTGAATTGAATAGAAAACAAATTTGATTTCAATTGAATATATAACGGATTTGAATTCGAATTGATTAGAAAACAAAACCAATTTGAATTGAATCGAATAGAAAACCAATTTGAATTGAATCGAATAGAAAACCAATTTGAATTGAATCGAATACAAAACCAATTTGAATTGAATCGAATAGAAAACCAATTTCAATTGAATCGAATAGAAAACGACTTTGAAACCGAATTGAATTGAAAACGAATTCAAATTGAATTGAAAGCGAATTGAAATGAATTCAAATTGAATTGAAATTTGAATTGAATAGAAAAGAATTTTAAAACGAATATATAAGGAAAGATTCAATTTTGATTTGAATTGAAATGGAAGTTGAAACTATTTTTGAAACGAATTTAAAACTATATTATATATATATATATATATAATATAATGGCCTGAATAGAACGCGCCGCGGCAGTTCATAAATTTTGACCATTTATTTCAAACGAACATTACGGGAGATCCGACCGTCGGATTCTCCTAAAACCGGAACTGTTGGGTTCGTATCGAAAAGAGCTTTCTAATGAATATTAGAAATTTGAAATCTAACGGTTGGATTTGGAGATACGTCCAAATCAAATTTGAAAAAGGTCGCTATAAGTGCAGTTCGATGGCCGTTGATGGAAATCGACTGTACGGGTCTTGATAAAATTATTAAAAATAGTAATAATTTGTGTAAAATCATAAGAAATGATTTGGGAAAATTGGGATGAAAAACTCCATATTTGAAAAGATAGAAATAGATTTTTATCAAAATGAACTAGTTTGAACTCAATTTAAAACCCGGGTTTTTGTTTTTTAAATAAATAAATTAGATTTAAAAATAGGTTTTAAATAATCGGAATTTATAATATATTTGATTGGATTTGAAATGGGTTTATCGTGAACGGTGTTTTAAATAACACTAGTTCTTTAACCCGATAATAAATAGAATGTGATTTGGGTTTGTCGTGAACTGTGTTTTAAATAACACCTAGTTCTTTAACCCAGTAAAAGGAGTTTTAACGAACCTGCAATTAGATTGAAATGTGAATCTATAATCTAAATTATCAAATTTAGAAATGAGCGAGAATGGAGTATCACCAGTTTTGCTCCAAAGCGATAGTTAAATCTTTAATTAGATTTGAACGTGAAATGGTAATTAATTTTACCGATAACACTGTGGTGCTAAATATGGAGTATTGCCAGTTTTGCTTCATGGGATGAATAGTTTGGGACTGGGAAATAAAATAAATAATTACTTCGGTGTGGTTCGCTAATCTCGACTAGTTTAGAAAAACCATAATTTGGTTTGAAACGACATCCAAAGGAAGATTACAGGATTAATTTTAAAGAATTTATCTTGGATAAAATTAATGGGAACCTTTCCCTAAGAATGTGAATTTAGAAACTAGTTGTAGGTTGGCTAAGAAGAATGGTTTCCTGGGTATTGATCTGATGTTGGTTTCGGCCTTCGGGGTTAATGTTTGGGAAATTGTTCTCTTGCTAATTTGCGGTTAGTGACTAATGAATTGGAATGAGGCGTATGTTGAGTTTGTGTAACATTTGTTTTTAATATACGCGGGTTGTTCGGAAAGGCCGGGTTTATACCCATTCTGAATAACCGATTCGACGACAAGTCGAAGATGAAGACGGTGGTCGAAGACCGGAAGTCTTCACATCGTTTGGGCAATTACTGACGATCCTGATTGGGCTGTACACCCAAGAGGATGGAAATAGTTGGTGGTCGTCCAGACGTACTTGGAGATGGATGGATATGCGAGGAAAGTGCCTCCGGTTTCGTTCAGACCCAGAACGAACTTGTAAATGGATTGTGTGTCTGACATTGGATTTTATTCTGTGTTGATTGATTTCTGTTAAATATATATCTGTTTGGCGACGGAGAATTTATTCTCTTGCTTAACGCCCTTCTCTGAGACGTACGAGCTTAGAGGTTATATATCGATAGATATCAATCGCACGGCATGAATTGCCTGTGTGGCATGCTGAGTTGCATGGATCAAGGCTTCTGTTGAAAAGCAAAGTCATGTGGTTGATGATCAAAGCACGCCTACGTGGCAGCTTTGTGTATAACGTGTATTCGCGAGCCTCACACCTCGGTATGAGTCAAAAACGGGATAAGGACCCAATGAGTGCATGACGTTTCTTTCTAGCTATGGTGGTGTCAGTGACTTACCAGCCCTGACATTTATATACTTTTCACCTATGTGGTTGTTGGAATGCGAGGCGCCTCAATTATAGGTCTGTAAGGACCGGGAAACGTGTGTTCAGGAATAACTAATCCTCTAACGTAAGTGAGGACCGGCCTTGGAGGATCCAGGGTTGCCCAGAGTGCGTAACCCTGAGGCATTTGCTAGAGTGTCTCGAACGCGGAGAGGAGCTTGCCCCTTGCCTCGACTCATGACGGGAATCCAATTTCCAATACGTGTATTGCAGCTTTATTTGTAGAGCCTAGTATGGCGACATAGTAGCATGGGATGCTATGCCGTCTATGATTTATATTTGTGATTGAAACTTTTTGACACTATACACTTATTATAGTATCAAATGATTTGTTTTAAACGTACCAAGCATGTTTAGCTATTATAAGGGAAAACCCTATCCTCCGGCTTGCGTTGCATTGTGTGATGGGACCTGGGTCTTATAATAGCTTCATTTTTCGAAAAAGCATTGCGCTGTTTATTATATGCACTGGTATTCTTGGGAGGAAACCCGTTCCGTGTTATACGGCGTGGTCCCTTGAATTACTCTCTTTTAAAGTAAAGCTTTAAATAACTGTTTTAGTTCTCACACCAGTCACATGACTGACCTGGAGTTTATTGTTTTAACCTAAATTCTGGGTGCCCCTATTTTACGCACGGGCAGCTAGTAGTTTTGGTTTTGCAGATTTATATTCACAGGATCCTGGTTTTCAGCTGGAATGATATCCGGAAATCTCTGTATCCGTATATCACCTTCAGTTGTGCTTTGTATTATTTTTCCGCTGCTATGTAATTATTGTAATCTCTGATATTTATCGAATGTAATTTATTCAATTATACTCTGTATATTCTTGTATCTGATGGAATTGTTGTAATAGCAATGAAATGTTCTTCCGTCTGCGTTCTGATTTGTCCTGTTCTCAAACGATCAGGGGTTTCGAACGGTCTAGATCGGTTTAACGACTGATTCAGATCGAGCGAAATTTCTTGTCGTCACATTTGGTATCAGAGCTTTGGTTTACAGAGCTCGAGAACAAGACACATTAGAACCGTACGAAAGAATTCATCAGATATTGGATTAGTAATATCCAATTAAAATGACTCGTTAGAGATAGGATCAGTAGTATCCTAGAACGAGTGTGAAGAGTATATTTTTCAAATGAAAACATTTTTTTTTTGAAAATTTAAATCGCTTTATACGTATTTGAATATTTATTTATTTTGAATTTGGACAATCGAGTATATAAAGGTTTTGCATATACGCGTCATGAACGTATATTCGAAGTTTTAATATACTGGATAGATATAGAATCACACTCTAGTCGCCCGGAGATAATTCTGGTAATGCGGCCGTATTATCAATATTTATGTTCGTGTTTCGAAGGTGAGATATCTATATATTTCCATTAGACTGGTGTGAGAACCAAAACTAATATAGATAGGTTTATTGTTGTGAATTGGCATCAAAAACATGATTTTCAGTATATATATCAAAATTATGAATTTGAAACGTTAATTCAACTAATTGATGTTTGTGTTGTTTGTCTATTTGTTTGACAATTTTGAACCATTATGCCTAATTGAACCAAATATTGAATTATATTGAAAAATTGGTCGCATTTGCTTGCATATACATATACTTACATTGAACAGGTCATAGCAAGGAGGCTAGAGCAGAGAAAAAAATTTGTTTGCCCGACAAATAGGTACATGTTTATCATAATTTACTGTTTTGTTTGGGTGATGATGATTTTATGAGCCTATTGGCTAGCCGCTTGGCTTTTTCTTTTTCTTTTTGAGATCAGAAGGTCTATATGGCAATTTCGGGAGTTTCCCGTGGCTCCCGGTGCAGGGGAGGTTATGGCGAAATTTTTCGAAAATTTAGGGTGTTAGCCAAATTTTTGAAAATTTGGAAATTCTCAGAAACTGAAAAGTTGGAGAATGGAAGCCAGATCGAACGTAGAGTTGATTTATCAAACCACTTTCGACTTTGTTCCTTTTCGGGGACGAAAAAGTTTTAAGTGGGGGAGATTGTAATAACCCGGAAATTCTGGGCCAGTTTAAAATTTTTATTTTGGCAATTTTAGCGAATTTTGAATATTTAAAATGAAATATTTTAAAATAATATCGACGAGAAATTTATTTTGAATTGAAATTCGACGTATATATTATACGCGTCGTCGTTAGAATATAAATATTTATATATAATTATAAATAGAATTGAAAATGGCGCGTTAGTTCGATAATTCGATTTCAAACTTCAATTGAATGTACCGGGTGCAAAACAATCCGGATTTTGGCGAAACCAAAAATAATAGGATCTATATGAAAATATCTTTCCAACGAATCCGAAAAATCGAAATTTCATAGCGGGAATCAAAAGATATGCCCAGTTGAAAATCCAGAATAGTCGCTATGTAAATTATACATGGCCCAAAAAGTCAAATTTTGCATACGGATGAATTTGGATTCGAAACCACTTCCATTGAGTTCAAAATGTCGTTTAGAACTCCGAAAAGTATAAGTTTCGATATATTCCGATATCCGGAATAGTGGCTATGGGCTGGAGTTGTTCGGTTAACAAAACATAGCCCTTAAAAAGTGAAATTTTGCATACGAGCTCAGAATTCGACGAGATAAATTTCTATGGGTTCATAATGACAAATCATTGTTGAGTTCCAAATGGCGCGTCGAACGGAGTTAATATATGGTCGTGCAAGCTGAAACAGTTCCGGGTAAAGCGAGCAGTCATTTTACAAAGGAACAATATGGATACGACCTCAGAATTCGATTTCATTTTTTTTTATGGATTCGTATCGTCTAATAATGATTAAATCCAAGAGGGCTTGATTTTTTGAGTTAGCATGTGAGCGTGCGAGGAGAAAAGGTGCGCCAAAATCGCATTTTTAGAGCTTATCTGAGCATTTTTGTGAAATTTATTTGAATGGTCAAACGAACTCGGAATTCGACGAAACTTGTTTCGTTGGACTCGTCTTCACGTCTACTATCTCGTGTCCGAAATCCGCGGCCATCGGAGATCGCTAGCGTTCAGGCGATACGCGAGAAACTAGCATATAATCACTTTTCCTCCTTTTCTATTTCATAAATTCACTTTTCCTCCTTCCTCCACAAAAACTCAAAAATGGCCTCCTCCTCCTAGGTGCCGCTGCCCCTCCTCCCACCGCCACCGCCGCACCACCTCAGGCCGCCGCACCCCCTCCCCCTCCTCCCCTCCTCCTCCTCTTCCTCCTCCTCTCTCTCTCCTCCTCTTTCCCTCTTTGTTTTGCAAAACCCTAAGCCACCACCACCACCACGGGCCCCACCACCGCCGCCGCCGCCCCTTAGCCGACTCCCCACGCCACATCAGGTCCGGCGCCCCCTTCCCCCTCCCCCAATTCCGACCGTGGGCCCCACATGGCCAATATCCCCCTTTTCACCAAAAATCCCGTTTTTGCATAAAAGTCCCTGACCGTTTTTCGTCAATAACTCCCAAACCGTGTACTTTTGGCCAAAGTCCCTCAAAACCAAAGTCGTAGAGCACGAAATTCTCTTCGATTTGGTATATGATAAGTCCTATTTTTCATTGCGGAGTTGTCGGGAAAACGCGTCCGAAGTCTGCTGTTCAAATACTGTCAAAATGCTGTCTTTTCGCGATTTCCGGCGAAATGGCACATTTTCGGCAAGAAGACCACAAGGCCAAAGTTGTCCGGAATGGCGTGTTTAAGCTAGAAAAAAGATGGTGCGAAGATTGAAACTCGTTTGCAAATTCCAGGACCTAAACAGCGAATCCGGGCGTTAGAAAAAAAGTGGGTTTTCTCCGTTTTAAAGCTTCTACAGTTTTTGACATATGAAGTAAATAAAAATATGATCTTTATATTATAGAGAGGATAAAAATCCGATTTTTAACTTATAGAAGATATAAAGATGAGATTTTTATATAATGTAGATAATAAAAATGTGATTTTTATACATGTAGTGACTACAGGCAACGAAAGTGACAAAAGGCGAGAACGACAAGATTTTCTACATAAGAAGAGTCGTGGTATTGGATTAGCTAGTTGGTGAGAACTTCTCACTCAAAATCTCTTTTTCTAGTTATATATATATATATATATATATATATATATATATATATATATATACTAGGATGCAGACGGTGTTTAGTAGCACCCGACACAATCGTCCACAGACCATGGACTTGTTTGTTTGGTTGTTTAGTGGGTTAGATTATATGGTTTGAATATGATTGTTTGGTGAAATGAAATTGATTTGATTGATGTGTGAATGGCGTGGGCCTTCACTAGACCGGGGATAAGGCTATGCCTCGTCCCGTTTCTAGTATCGTGCCGTTATGCCGCCGAAATTTTCTAAAATACGTTAGAAAAATAAGAATATCATTTTATTTAAGGAATGAACTGAATAGAAATTCATATGTTAAAATAAAATGTTTTATCGTTAAAAATATAATTTTTAACGTGAAGTGAATAAAATAAAATATTCATTTACAAACCGGACGGTTTGTTTATGTACACCTATTTGAAGGACATTGATTGGGACGATAAATTTTACACATCGCCCAACTGCACGAATAAAAATCTGTGTTTGTTGATTTGAAACCCCACACGGGTGTTGGGATGAAATTTGAAGTTCACTCATCCTGATTGATTAAATATGTCGATCGATTGATTGACAGGCTGTTATAAGCGTTAGATATGTATATTTGATGCTTATACGGTGTAGTGCACTTTGGTTGATGGTTGATCATTTTTCAATGCTATTATATACGTGTGATGTATGAAAATCCATATAATTAATATTATATGGTGATTGATTGGGCCTCATTCCAATTTAGAAAATTTACTTCTTTATCAATATAAAATAAAGGTTCATGTGTTGACTGTACTCATCCGTTGAGATTAGTCATGTGTTGAACGAATATTTTTATAATAAAATTTACTTCTTTATCAATATAAAATAAAGGTTCATGTGTTGACTGTACTCATCCGTTGAGATTAGTCATGTGTTGAACGAATATTTTTATAATAAAATTTACTTCTTTATCAATATAAAATAAAGGTTCATGTGTTGACTGTACTCATCCGTTGAGATTAGTCATGTGTTGAACGAATATTTTTATAATAAAACTTACTTCTTTATCAATATAAAATAAAGGTTCATGTGTTGACTGTACTCATCCGTTGAGATTAGTCATGTGTTGAACGAATATTTTTATAATAAAATTTACTTCTTTATCAATATAAAATAAAGGTTCATGTGTTGACTGTACTCATCCGTTGAGATTAGTCATGTGTTGAACGAATATTTTTATAATAAAACTTACTTCTTTATCAATATAAAATAAAGGTTCATGTGTTGACTGTACTCATCCGTTGAGATTAGTCATGTGTTGAACGAATATTTTTATAATAAAATTTACTTCTTTATCAATATAAAATAAAGGTTCATGTGTTGACTGTACTCATCCGTTGAGATTAGTCATGTGTTGAACGAATATTTTTATAATAAAATTTACTTCTTTATCAATATAAAATAAAGGTTCATGTGTTGACTGTACTCATCCGTTGAGATTAGTCATGTGTTGAACGAAATATTTGAAAAAGAAATATTTGAAATAGAATATTTGAAAATAGAATTATAAGAAGCCGTGTTGATTAGATTGACGCCATTTTGACGTGAACGATATTTATATCGATTTTATTCATTTTAAAATGAAAATTGAAAAGTGATTTCGAAATCGAATATTTTGAAACGATTTCGAAATGAATTGAATATAAAACGATTTCGAAATGAATTGAATATAAAACGATTTCGAATTGAATTGAATAGAAAACAAATTTGATTCAATTGAATATATAACGGATTTGAATTCGAATTGATTAGAAAACAAAACCAATTTGAATTGAATCGAATAGAAAACCAATTTGAATTGAATCGAATAGAAAACCAATTTGAATCGAATACAAAACCAATTTGAATTGAATCGAATAGAAAACCAATTTTAATTGAATCGAATAGAAAACGACTTTGAAACCGAATTGAATTGAAAACGAATTCAAATTGAATTGAAAGCGAATTGAAATGAATTCAAATTGAATTGAAATTTGAATTGAATAGAAAAGAATTTTAAAACGAATTTATAAGGAAAGATTCAATTTTGATTTGAATTGAAATGGAAGTTGAAACTGTTTTTGAAACGAATTTAAAACTATATTATATATATATATATATATATATATATATATATATATATATAATATAATGGCCTGAATAGAACGCGCCGCACCGCGGCAGTTCATAAATTTCGACCATTTATTTCAAATGAACATTACGGGAGATCCGACCGTCGGATTCTCCTAAAACCGGAACCGTTGGGTTCGTATCGAAAAGAGCTTTCTAACGAATATTAGAAATTTGAAATCTAACGGTTGGATTTGGATATACGTCCAAATCAAATTTGAAAAAGGTCGCTATAAGTGCAGTTCGATGGCCGTTGATGGAAATCGACTGTACGGGCCTTGATAAAATTATTAAAAATAGTAATAATTTGTGTAAATCATAAGAAATGATTTGGGAAAATTGGGATGAAAAACTCCATATTTGAAAAGATAGAAATAGATTTTTATCAAAATGAACTAGTTTGAACTCAATTTAAAACCCGGGTTTTTATTTTTAAATAAATAAATTAGATTTAAAAAGGGGTTTTAAATAATCTGAATTTCTAATATATTTGATTGGATTTGAAATGGGTTTATCGTGAACGGTGTTTTAAATAACACTAGTTCTTTAACCCGATAATAAATAGAATGTGATTTGGGTTTGTCGTGAACTGTGTTTTAAATAACACCTAGTTCTTTAACCCAATAAAAAGAGTTTTAAGGAACCTGCAATTAGATTGAAATGTGAATCTATAATCTAAATTATCAAATTTAGAAATGAGCGAGAATGGAGTATCACCAGTTTTGCTCCAAAGCGATAGTTAAATCTTTAATTAGATTTGAACGTGAAATGGTAATTAATTTTACCGATAACACTGTGGTGCTAAATATGGAGTATTGCCAGTTTTGCTTCATGGGATGAATAGTTTGGGATTGGGAAATAAAATAAATAATTACTTCGGTGTGGTTCGCTAATCTCGACTAGTTTAGAAAAACCATAATTTGGTTTGAAACGACATCCAAAGGAAGATTACAGGATAAATTTTAAAGAATTTATCTTGGATAAAATTAATGGGAACCTTTCCCTAAGAATGTGAATTTAGAAACTAGCTGTAGGTTGGCTAAGAAGAATGGTTTACTGGGTATTGATCTGATGTTGGTTTCGGCCTTCGGGGTTAATGTTTGGGAAATTGTTCTCTTGCTAATTTGCGGTTAGTGACTAATGAATTGGAATGAGGCGTATGTTGAGTTTGTGTAACATTTGTTTTTAATATACGCGGGTTGTTCGGAAAGGCCGGGTTTATACCCATTCTGAATAACCGATTCGACGACAAGTCGAAGATGAAGACGGTGGTCGAAGACCGGAAGTCTTCACATCGTTTGGGCAATTACTGACGATCCTGATTGGACTGTACACCCAAGAGGATGGAAATAGTTGGTGGTCGTCCAGACGTACTTGGAGATGGATGGATATGCGAGGAAAGTGCCTCCGGTTTCGTTCAGACCCAGAACGAACTTGTAAATGGATTGTGTGTCTGACATTGGATTTTATTCTGTGTTGATTGATTTCTGTTAAATATATATCTGTTTGGCGGCGGAGAATTTATTCTCTTTCTTAACGCCCTTCTCTGAGATGTACGAGCTTAGAGGTTATATATCGATAGATATCAATCGCACGACATGAATTGCCTGTGTGGCATGCTGAGTTGCATGGATCAAGGCTTCTGTTGAAAAGCAAAGTCTTGTGGTTGATGATCAAAGCACGCCTACATGGCAGCTTTGTGTATAACGTGTATTCGCGAGCCTCACACCTCGGTATGAGTCAAAAACGGGATAAGGACCCAAGGAGTGCATGACGTTTCTTTCTAGCTATGGTGGTGTCAGTGACTTACCAGCCCTGACATTTATATACTTTTCACCTATGTGGTTGTTGGAATGCGAGGCGCCTCGATTATAGGTCTGTAAGGACCGGGAAACGTGTGTTCAGGAATAACTAATCCTCTAACGTAAGTGAGGACCGGCCTTGGAGGATCCGGGGTTGCCCAGAGTGCGTAACCCTGAGGCATTTGCTAGAGTGTCTCGAACGCGGAGAGGAGCTTGCCCCTTGCCTCGACTCATGACGGGAATCCAATTTCCAATACGTGTATTGCGGCTTTATTTGTAGAGCCTAGTATGGCGACATAGTAGCATGGGATGCTATGCCGTCTATGATTTATATTTATGATTGAAACTGTTTTGACACTATACACTTATTATAGTATCAAATGATTTGTTTTAAACGTACCAAGCATGTTTGGCTATTATAAGGGAAAACCCTATCCTCCGGCTTGCGTTGCATTGTGTGATGGGACCTGGGTCTTATAATAGCTTCATTTTTCGAAAAAGCATTGCGCTGTTTATTATATGCACTGGTATTCTTGGGAGGAAACCCGTTCCGTGTTATACGGCGTGGTCCTTTGAATTACTCTCTTTTAAAGTAAAGCTTTAAATAACTGTTTTAGTTCTCACACCAGTCACATGACTGACCTGGAGTTTATTGTTTTAACCTAAACTCTGGGTGCCCCTATTTTCCGCACGGGCAGCTAGTAGTTTTGGTTTTGCAGATTTATATTCACAGGATCCTGGTTTACAGCTGGAATGATATCCGGAAGGCTCTGTATCCGTATATCACCTTCAGTTGTGCTTTGTATTATTTTTCCGCTGCTACGTAATTATTGTAATCTCTGATATTTATCGAATGTAATTTATTCAATTATACTCTGTATATTCTTGTATCTGATGGAATTGTTGTAATAGTAATGAAATGTTCTTCCGTCTGCGTTCTGATTTGTCCTGTTCTCAAACGATCAGGGGTTTCGAACGGTCTAGATCGGTTTAACGACTGATTCAGATCGAGCGAAATTTCTTGTCGTCACACACTTGCTTCAACTGTGGTGAGATGGGACACTTCACTAGGGACCGCCCGAAGAAACGAGGGCAAGGGCAGAGGACAGGACCTACTTCTGAAGGGCATGTGAATGCTCTCGTGGATGGTGGATAGGACAGAGATAGGATTTTTTTGTAGAAGGTATAATTTCCTTATCTGATTATTGAGTTAAAACTCTTTTTGATTCTGGCATTTTGATTCTGTAATTGAGACTCTGCACTTTAATACTAGTCTTGTTTCTGATCCCGCTATAGTCTCAAACCCCATACGGGTTACGGCTCATCTGTTTGTGATAGGTTGGGGTTTGAGGGTATCTGTGTTGGGCATTAAGTTGACTATGACGCATACATTCTGGGTTTTGTGGGATAATGTGGGGTTTTATCATGCTTAGTTTCCTAAGAATCATTTGATAATCTGATCTGTACCAGTAGTCTGTAAGTATCTGAATATTTTAGAAAAGGATAGGGGTTTTAACTCAAAGCATGAAGTAGATTTTCAATTTTGACATTGTTTAATGGGAGTAATTCTCTGAGTGTCAATCTGATGTTGATTTCGGTCTTCGGGGTTGATACTTAGAGATTTATTCTCTTAACCGATGTATAATGGGAACAAAACTTTTGTTTTAATTGTACTTGCTTCTATCACTCAGCTGTATCCTATCGATCGAGTCTTCAACCTTTAGGTAGAAACTAATGGGTGTAAACATGTGTTTGAAACATGTTATGTTTGATGGTTGCAAGTGGATGCAATTGGTTGCTAGTGGATGCATATACACACACACTAGGCACTAGATCGGCTCAAAAACACTCTCATACTGCATATGGACGTGTTGTGAATTTTTCAATTTTTGTTGATGCAAAATGATTGGCTCATTGCATGGATGTTGCAGTTGGATGAATGATTATGCACTTATGTAGAAATGATGTGTATCAGATAGGATTTCTTGCATACATAATTGGGCTCATGGCACTAACATAATTCGCATTGAGGAGGTCAACTGAATCAGTAGACCGCCTGATCTTTGCATTAGATAAGAGACATATACACACACTTTTGCATATGTTCATACAACATTAGAAGTTTTCTAAGGACAATGGATGCTTGTAGATGATGGTTGAGTAGATGGGTGATTGGATTGTAGGATACATTTTGAAGATTTCGGGGACGAAATCCTCTAAGGAGGGGAGAATGTAACACCCCGTACTTTCTATGAACATAAAAGTAACAAAACAAAGTATACTTAATTTTTAAAAGAATAATTAAGGGAAATGGGTTACGCCATTGTGTTCGTCTCGGAATTCTGCTTAAGATAGAGTCCAAGTTTGTGTAAATCGGATTCCGTATGAAGAAGTTATGGCCTTCAGAAGGTTCAGAAAATTTAAATTAATTAAAACAACTCAGTTCTAAATTCAAAATTCGAATTCAAACGCAGAACAGGGTGGGCGGGATTTTTCCCGCCCAGGGCCTAGGTCGACCTGGGGGTCGACCTACCCTATATAGGTCGACCATGGGTTCGACCTCCCCCCTACAGATCGACCAGTTTCAGATCCGAGGCATATTTGGATTTTTGTATCTGGACTTGTTTTCTGGATAGATTCTTTGGCTCCTAAGCTATTTAAACACCCCCCAAACCCCACTTTCTCTCCACACCAAACCATTGTAACGCTATGTTGCCTCAATTCTAATTAAAATAAATCAATGGCGTCTCTACTTTGCTAAAACCTAAGCTAGAACTAGTGCTTCTTCTTCTTCTTCTTCCAATCTGAATAGGATTAAAAGAGAACAACTACAACCCTTTTTCTTTTAGAATCCAACCAAGGTGAGTGCAGTTATTTTCAGATATGAAATTTAATTATGATCTTGACATGGTTATAAATCTGAATTTGAGAATATGCATATTCTTGTTTATCATATCTGTTTTTCTGTGTAGATCTATCTTATTAATATTATAGTAACTATTCTGTATCTCTTCCTTCCTTCTGTTCTATAGCCAGGCTACCACGAGCCTGAGCCAAATCTCATAAGAGATTGACGCATGAATGCTAAATTTGGGAAAATAGTGAATGATGCATAATTAGACATGACTGATTTGTGACTAATTTGAGAAAAGAACATATGTTGTAATTTAAGAACTAGATCTGGGTGTATTATATATATATGATAGTCTGTGATTTGGAAGAAGGAGAATTATTATGTATATGACTTAGGCGCAAAGATCTATATTATAATAGGATAATTAATAAATGTGAATACGCCTAAATGGGGATTTTGGATATTGGGCATACGCTGAAATCAAAGGCTATAATTTGGCTTAATTCGTATTGTATATCATGATTTGGGGTTTTTGGAGAATATTCTGTACTGTGTAAATTTAACTAAAATTTGGGGCATATGTTATATCGTGAATTATGACCAAAATTTGGGCATGTAAAATTAGGCTTAATTTTATGATTAAATCTGTTAAATTGCCTAATCTACTAAATCTGTTCAAACTTAATACAGTAAATTTGGGGTATGAAAATTTGTAGGCTCGATCTAAAATTGAGCAAAACAAGTTAGTAGAACTTTGAATAATCTGCTATAACTTATAAAGAAGTTTAATTTGTTGAACTGGCATAGTTAGTCTGATATTGGCATAATCTATGAATGAATACTTTAGTTAAAAATAAGAATGCTGAGACACGAGGTTAGACTTTGTTTGCGGTAGAAGCCTGCCCGGACCCAACCGGCTTAACTAGCTACCGCAAACTGTCAGTCTAATGTGAGAGGTCGTAGGCATAACTAAAAGATGCTTAGACACGAGGTTAGGTCTGGCTTACGACAGAAGTCTGCCCGGAACCTCCCAGCACATCCACCGGCAACAAGCTACCGACCTAATGTGAGAGGTCTGTGCATTAGTAATTAATTAATGCAAATCTAGGATAAATATGATGCCTAAAATGTGTTGGGTGGATAATGTTAAATCAACTGGGCTGATGAATCTAATAAACCCGTTTCGTAAATTTGTAGGCCCAATACAAGGTTAGGTGAAACAATCTGTAAGTCTGTTAATATGTATATCTGATCTGTTAGTATGAAAACTTGTTAACCTATATGTCTGATCTGAGAACTAGTTAATCTGAACTTTGCACATCTGAAATCTGCAAGCAAGTTAATCTGAAATCTGTTAGTCTGGGGACACAAGGTTAAGAGGGGCAATTACTTGTGTCATCTGTTGTGTGGGACCCATATTAGTTAGTAACCCATTTATGGTATCAAAAATATGACCCAACACTAGGAGGGGTCTGGGCACGCTTACTGAACTAATTGTAAGAGGTTCACTCTGATAATGGCGAGGGGTGTTAATGGTGCATTCCAACCGGGTCATGTGCGTGCATGGATCCGGTCTGCTCTGAGGATGTAAGACACCGTGACATCTGTAAGTAGGTCTGTGTCTATAGGTTGCCACTTTAGGGAATGATACACTCTTCTATGGGGCCGGCACAGGGTATTTATGTATTTGGGAGCTGATCGCTTGGGGTAGAATTTAGGGTACACCTAGTTTTGTCTGTTTCTGTTGGTGTACCTTCTGTCTCAGTTGGGGTGGTAAAGGCCCATTAGTTGGGGTGGTAAAGGCTCATTATTAGCATTCTGTTTCTGTACCTTCTGTCTCAATTGGGGTGGTAAAGGCCCATTATTAGCATTCTGTTTCCGTACCTTCTGTCTCGATTGGGGTGGTAAAGGTCCATTACTAGCGTTCTGTTTCTGTAGAGATTATTCTATTTCCGTTTAGACATTAGGGTAACACCTAATCCTATTATACTAAGTATTAGTGCAGAGAAGTAAGATATAGGTAAGAAGCATATCTTGGTCTATATCATTTTGTTTCTTCTGTTTAACTTAAGCATACCTGCTACTCCTGTTGCTGTAATCTTTCATCCAGCTTTATTTACATGTCATGTTACTACTATCTGTTTATATGCTGAAAGTTACTGGACTCGCCAGACTTTATGTCTGACCTCGTTTGTTTTCGCCTCTTTTTCTTTCCGTTTCTCCCCCCCAGGTGCTCAGGGTGGAAACATAGGAGCTTGATTCATATTCTCTCTACTGGAAGTGCTCGAAGTATTGCTTGGCTTTGACTCTACCTTCTCATGGCAGTTTATGTTGGGGATTATGGTTTTAAAATTATGCATTCTAAAGGGTTCTGGTATAAGACTGATACTTGTGTACTTGGGTTTTGGTATTGTGATTTTGAAGGATGTAACCAAACTTATTTCTGTTTCTGCTGTAATAAAGTTATAAAATTTTCAAGTACTACTTTACGTATCTGTCTTGTAATATTCTGTTCTTTTTACTTATAATACTTCATGGAAGTTAACGCATTCCCTTTGTGAATGACATTAACGGACATGGGGTGTTACACAACCTCTTGATAACTTAACAAGTAACCGTTTTAAAAATGAAAGTCGCATCATTTTGCATAAATTAGTTAATCACATAATAGTGTATCACCAACATATCATTAACTAGTTTAACCAATACTAGTTAATTGAAGGTGAGTAAGAAGTTCTCACCATAGCTATCCACTCCAATAATCTTGAAACACCCCACCTCCGTTAGGGTCACTCTCAAAGGGAATGCCCTAATTTTGGTGGAGGTTTATAAGTATAAGTCACAGATATACAAGATAGATATAAGAACACATATTTGTAAACAGCGGAAAATCAACAACAACTTTTATTTCATGAAAGCAAATACGTGCTACAACAACATCACCATAATTGTCTTACATCTTTTCCAAAAACATAACACTTTCATAAATCTGTCTTGATTACATTATTAAAGAAGCATAAATAAAACATAGGTAAACTGCAAAAGCCCCATAGAGTTTGTCCAAAGCCATAGTTCAAGACGAAAAGGACCAAGCAATACATTTCTCTTCTTCAAGCTGGATGTTAAGGCTGGTCAAGCTGCTGTGTTCCCTCCCTGTGGACCTGGGGGGGGGGGAAACGGAAGAAAAGAAGACGAAAGAAAAGTAGAGTCAGACGTAAAGCCTGAGTAAGTCTAGTACTATTTTGTCTATGAATAAAGAACTGGGTATGATAAGTATAAACAAGAAGTGGGAAAGCACTATAAACTTGGTTAAGTGATCTAGGGTCGAATATACTATCGTACCCCATGTAAATCTCTGAACCCATATAAACTAGTTTCCAACTGGCACCCCATAATCAGGGTGAAGTGATCCATTTTATAATGATCGGCTCCTACTCGCATAGTTACATGTGTCTTACGGCCCCCGATGTTGTAGTTACCTATGCTGGTCCCACCATGGGGTGTATCAAGTCCCATGGTGGCGGCCCGACACAATCCTAGAGTGCACAGGTATGCTACTGGTGTCCAGTGCCTTATTTTTCTGCGCCGGAGTGTGTGCACGCCCGCACCCCGTTAGAACCTACACTGCTACACCACCGCCGTCGATTTGACCTCTTACAATCAGCCCAGTAATCGTGCCCCACCCTGCCTAGTTTCAGGGTATCCTGATACACCTTCTAGGGTTACTGCTGAAAAGGGTCCCCCGTTACTAGGTTTTCTATCTCTAGCCAACATGCTAAGTTGGTTAAGTGTTTTTCTAACCTAACCCCCCACCAGTCCGTTTAGTTTAGCATGTTCCATTTTGATTAAGTCTTTAGTTCACTTAATCCTAACAATCCTGACTCAGCCTTAATTGTCTTATTAAGGCCCTGACCTCTCACATTAGACAGGTATTGTTGTGGCTGCCTGTTGCCGGTTGGTTCCGGGCAGTCTTACGCCACAACTCAGTCTAACCTCGGGTCCTTATTGGGCTCCATGTTTAACCTCCCACATTGGATAGGTATTGTTGTGACTACTGGACAGCCGGGCGGTTCCGGGCAGGTTTACATCACAACTCAATCCAACCTCGGGTTAAACACATCGTATGTTCTACATTTACATATTTTGTCTTTCTTACTTATTTTCTTATATGTAAATATTTGCGGCCCATTATTAAGTTAATGGTGTAAAGGTTACACCAATCATGGGCCCAACCCATACCTGAATTTGGGCCCTTCTATTTTATATTTTCGTTCATTAGTAATTTTAACCCAACGTTATTTTCCCCCGTTTTACACGTCCGTTTATTATCTATATGTTGGGCTTAGCCTTTTAAAGCCCAACTTAGCCATGCGAAAGGGGAGGCTTAAAGCGTGATTACATACACAAAAAGGGGAAGGTGAGCGCATGAACTTGCAATATGACGTTGGAAATACAAAATAGAAACTAGTGTACTTGCATAGTGGAACATATACTTTGGTCATAAAGCATAGGTGACATAAATCAAAGCATGTAAACTTGTAGTTGAGCTAAGAATCTAAATTGGATATCATTATTGACACATAGTCATAACTACAACATGAACCTATATTTTTATTTAGGCATAATGTCAAACATAAGCATGGCATAAATATTTCTAACATAAGTATGGCATAATGTCAAACATAAGCATGGCATAATGACAAACATAAGCATGGCATAAGTATAGTTAAATTTGTTCACATAACCATGGCATAAATATTTCTAACATGAAATCGTGATTTTTACTTTAGTCATGCAAACTTGCAAAAAGGAATTTTTGAATCTAACCTAGCTATGTACCACATATGTCATCATAAAATTCTTGTTAACAATATGGATTTCAATTATGCAAAATATCAATCATAGCCTAGTCATATCCATAAGTTTGCAAATAGGTTTTCTAGTACAAAAGCATGGCTTAACACATGATTCCAAATTTTCAACATAATTTCATATGGATTATGATAACCCAAACTTATTCCAATTACTTCACAAAAATGATGTTTGTATAAAAATACACATTATGATGGCATAATAGCAAAGCCCCAAACTTGCATGAATTTTTAATTAATCAACTACATACATGTAGCTTCAACAAGGATTGCATAATTTGCGAATATTCCAAACGTATACTTGCATAGAACTACCGCATGTAGTTCTTTATAACATAATAAGAGGATATCCAAACGTATACAATATTCCAAATCGATAAGAATCATAGTAACGCACAAATTATGAATTATTTCTCACCACAATCAAGTATACAAACCAGCACAGTTATTTGTTCATACCAAAGTAATACTCTACTTACAATGGTGTGGCGAATTCTCAAATTTAGGGATTTGAAGATGCGGTTTGATTTGATTGAGTTGCTTTATGCCTTAGAATTTGCCTCCTAATCCTCTCTCCAATTGGTGGCTATCCCTAGTCGTTCCTCAGCAACATGGCGGCTTTGTTCTTATTTTTGAATGAATAGATTAGGGTTAGTCTAGGGTTGTTTTTATAGAGGTTATAAACTGATTAGGACCATTGATGTTGCTTGGATTGATCGTAGCCATTCATCCTAAGGAGAGACCAATTAGAGCCCGCCACCTAGCCCTAATGACAAAGCAGACCACAGAAAATCGACCAACATAGAATAGGCCAGCCAGGTTAGACTGGGTTCGACCTGGCTCTGGACCAGGTCGACATGCCTGTCGACAGCCCTGTCGACCTGGTTAGGCCAGGTTGACAACCCAGTCGACCTGGGTGCGTGAGGCGGGTGTTCTTCCGCCCTGGCCCATTGGGCCCCATTTTTAATTTTAAACTGTTTTATTCTGTTTGAATTTTAAATTTAATTCAGAAACTTCCGAAGGCCATATCTTCTTCATACGGACTTCGTTTTTCGAAAACTCGGACTCTATTTCGCGTATTTTTCCGAGACGAACGCAATGGCGTATCCCGTTTCCCTTAGTTCTCTGATTTCAATTTAATTATACTTTAATTTGTGGATTTCACAGTTATAGAATTCGCGGGGTGTTACATTCTCCCCCACTTAAAAGGATTTCGTCCCCGAAATCTTCAAGTTAGGAGGAATGTATATCCTAACATCCAATCATCCATCTACTCATCCATCAAACACGAGCATCCATTGTCCTTAAAAGACTTCTAATGCTTCATGATCATATGCAAAGTGTGTGTGTACATGTACTTATCAAGTGCAAAATCAGGCGGTCTACTGATTCAGTTGACCTCCTTAATGCGAATTATGTAAGTGCCATGAATCCATTATGTATGCAAATTTTCCTATTCTTGATTCTACATGAGTGCACAATCATTCAATACCAATGCAGCATCCACATGACAACACATTAAAGTTCAACCACACATGAATGCAAACATATATGCATATGCAATATGAAGTGACTGAGCCGATCTAAAACCCTAGATTGTGTGTGTATATGCAACCACGAGCAACCACTAGCAATCACTTGCAACCACTTGCAACCATCATCCATAACATGTTTCAATTACATGTTTCCATCCAAAGGGTTTCTACCTAAAAGATAAGGTCGAGGAAATATACCTAAAAAGATAGATAAAAGCGCAACTTAAGGAAAATGAAAGATCAAGGATGTACCCTCGAACAGAAAAGGGTAGGCTGTACGGATTCTAGCTTCAGTTTCCCAAGTCGCGTCTCCCTCGGCGTCGCTCCACTGAACTTTGACGAGCTTGACTTTGCGGTTGCGTAGCTTCTTCACTTCCGTTCCTAATATGCGGGTTGGAACTTTTCTTATGGTTGCTTCGCGCTCCACTTCGGCCTCTTCGAGGATATTTGGCTCTACCACTTCAGCAGACTCATGTAGACATTTTCGGAGGTGTGAAACGTGAAAAACGTTGTGGACTCCAGCCAACTTCTCGGGTAGCTCTAATCTATAGGCCATTTTCCCAATTTTCTCGATGATAGGGAATGGCCCTACGAACCTTGGTGCCAGTTTTCCTGTGGTTCCAAAACGAACAACGTTTCTTAGCGGTGATACCTTGAGAAAAACTCTGTCTCCAACCTCAAATTCAAGGTCGGTCCTTCTCTTGTCGGCATAGGACTTTTGTCTGTCTTGGGCCGTCTTCATCCTTCTTCGTATTAAGCCTACTTTCTCTGAAGTCTCTCGGATCATATCTGGTCCAAGTACGAGCTTATCAGTAGACTCCCACCAACAAGTAGGCGATCGGCACGGTCTTCCATATAAAGCTTCGAAGGGCGCCATTCCGATGGTTGCTTGATAACTGTTGTTGTAGGCAAATTCCACCAAAGGAAGGTGGTCTTCCCATGTCCCTCCGAAGTCAATGACGCATAGCCTTAAAAGGTCTTCCAAAACTCTGTTCACTCTCTCTGTTTGGCCGTCGGTTTGGGGATGATAGGCTGTGCTTAAGCATAATTGCGTTCCTACTGCTTCTTGCAGACTCCGCCAAAACTCACTGGTGAAGATGGGGTCTCGGTCACTAACAATGCTAGATGGTATTCCATGGAGTCGAACGATTTCCTTGAGGTAAAGTGATGCTAGGGATGAGGCAGTTCTTTTACTTTTGACAGGTAAAAAGTGGGCGCTTTTAGTAAGCCTATCCACTATTACCCAAATGCTAGTGTTGCCTCTCCTAGACCTAGGCAGCCCATCGATGAAGTCCATTGAGATGCTATCCCACTTCCACTGCGGGACCTCCAGAGGATGTAGCAGTCCGCCAGGCTTTTTCTGTTCCGCCTTAACCTGTTGGCACACCATACACTTAGAAACGAACTCTGCCACGTCCTTTTTCATGCCGTTCCAGAAGAAAGTCTTTTTTATGTCTTTGTACATTTTATCTCCGCCTGGGTGTATCGTCATCTTGGAGTGATGTGCTTCCTCGAGAACCTTCTTTATTAAATCTTTTGTCTGTGGGACGCATAGTCTTCCGTCTCGCCTTAGCAAACCCTTATCGTCGATGGAGTATCTGTTGAGGTGACTTGAAGTCTCACCCCTAATTAGCCTATCAATTGTTTCCACAAGCTGAGGGTCTTCGCGTTGTGCTGTCCCTACTGAATCCACTAAAGTTGGGCGCACTTCGAGAGATGCTAGCAAGCCTGGTACGAAATCGGAGGAAGGCCTAAAGTCGAAGATGGCTATAAACTCTAGGCTTTGTCTTTCAACAAACAACGGGCTTAGGGTCAATTTCTTTCGGCTCAACGCGTCTGCCACTACGTTGCCTTTGCCCGGAGTGTAGGAGATTTCGAAATCGTACGAGGCAAGAAACTCCATCCATCTTTGTTGCCTCAAGTTAAGATCCTTCTGCGAGAAAAGATATTTCAACGATTTATGGTCAGTGTAAAGTTCGAACTTCTCACCTAGGAGATAGTGTCGCCAAGACTTGAGTGCAAAGACGATGGCGGCTAACTCAAGATCGTGGGTTGGGTAGTTCTTTTCGTGCACCTTCAACTGCCTCCCGCCATAAGCTACTACCCTTCCTTCTTTCATTAAGACGGCGCCTAGCCCTGTCCCACATGCATCCGTATAAACAGTGAACATCTTGCTCCCATCTGGCAGCGTCAAAACTGGGGCTGTTGTGAGGGCCCTTTTCAGTCGTTGGAAAGCAAATTCGCAATCCAAGTCCCAATTAAACACTAGATTCTTCTTAGTCAATTTCGTGAGCGGAGCTGAGATTTTCGCAAAATCCCTTATGAATTTTCGATAGAAACCCGCTAGTCCTAGAAAGCTTCGGACTTCAGTTGCATTCCTTGGTGTCTTCCAATCCTGTACCGCCACTACCTTAGCAGGGTCCACTGCTAACCCTTGTTTGGATACTATGTGGCCAAGGAACCTCACCTCTTCTCTCCAAAAGTGGCATTTAGAGAATTTGGCTTTTAGTTGATGGACTCGCAAAGTTTCCATGATTGCCCTTAAGTGCTGAGCATGTTCCTCTTCACTCTTTGAGAAGATAAGGATATCATCTACGAAGACCACTACGAATTTGTTGAGGAAATCTCTAAATACCCTACTCATCAGGTCCACGAAGTAAGCAGGTGCATTTGTCAAGCCGAAAGGCATGACAAGCCATTCAAAGAAGCCGTCTGGGGTTCTGAACGCCGTTTTATCGATGCTATCTTCAGCCACCCTTAGCTGATGAAAACCGGTTGCTAAATCGAGTTGGGAGAAAACAGACGCCCCTACAAGCTGGTCAAATAAATCGTCAATTCTAGGGAGAGGGTGCCTATTCTTTTTCGTTAGCTTGTTGAGCTCCCTATAGTCAACACATAGACGGAGTGAACCATCTGCCTTTGTAGCGAACACCACCGGAGCGCCCCATTCTGAAATGCTCCTCCTAATGAACCCCTTCTCTAGAAGCTCTTTAATCTGTTTACTGAGCTCTTTCCTTTCTCGTGGAGCCATGTGTCTGACGGGCAACGCAACGGGCTTTGCATTATCTACAAGATATATGCGGAAGTCTATTTCCCGCTTCGGAGGCAAGCCCTTCACCTCTTCGAAGACATCCGGATATTCCCGGACCACTCTAACTGATTGCAAATTTTCAACAGAGGCATCTAGAGATTCAAGATAACTAAGCATAACCGCATACGAGGGATTACAAGAAATTTCCAAAGTATTACCGAGCTGGGTTAGGAGCCTAACAACCCTTTTCTCACAATCAAGGATGGCCCCATTACTGGATAGCCAATCCATACCCAAAATCAAACCATAACCCGAAAAGCCCAAAACAAAGGCACTACATTGAAATTCTACACTTAGGATAGAAATTTTCAATCCCACACAGATCATAGACAAATGAGCTGGGCCCCCAATTGGGTTTGAAACAATTAAAGGGTCCTCTACCATACTAGTTTTTAGGTGCAGAGATTCTACTAGAGCAGACGAGATAAAGGAGTGTGATGCGCCAGAATCAAATAAAGTGCGAACGGGGTGATCATAAAGATAAACTACACTTTCTACAGAAGTATTTATACCTCGCTGTTGCAGAGGTGGCGCTTCCAGCACATGAACCTGTGCCGCTGGGGTGGATCCAGCCCTCTGCCCCTGTCCTCGTTTCTTTGGGCAGTCCTTAGCCCTGTGGCCTGTCTCACCGCAATAAAAACACCCACCATTCTCCTTGGCCTTCTTTTTCCGGCAGTCCTTTACTAAGTGCCCCACTTTGCCACAAAAATTGCACTTCCTCTTCTCTTTGTTGCCTTTCCCGCCTTTCTTAAAGTCTGTCTTTTTAGGTTGCAAACCCTCTTTCTTCACTTGAGAGCTTTCTGCCTTTGACTCCTTCTTGCCTTTATCCTCTTCATTCAGCAATGCCATTTGCACCAATCTTTCATACGTGGCTCCCATGGGTATATGGGTCATGGCCAAACTGTGTAATGGCTCATTCAACCCTTTGACGAAACGGAGAGCCTTCTTGTGCGGGGTATTGACTAGGTCAAGCCCAAACCTAGCCAGCTCATCAAACTGATTCACATACTCTCTGACTGTCTTGTCCCCTTGCTTAAGAAATAAGAATTTTTCCAACTGCAAACTTCTTTCCGCATCTGAGAGAAACTTAGTCTCAAACCTTGCCCTAAAGTCCTCCCATGTCTCCACTGGTCTTTCAGCATTAGTGACTTCCCACCAGTAGGAAGCCTCGCCCTTCAATAGCCACACCGCCAATTGTACTTTTTGTCTATCTTCTACCTCAAAGATGATGAATAGGTCCTCAGTTTCTTTCAGCCAATTTCTAGCTGCCACGAAGGACTCAGTTCCATGGAAATCCCTTCCTCCCATAGCTTTAAAATCTTTACATATCTTAGCAAAAGTGTTACCCCGAGGAGGAGGTGGAGGAAAAGGTGCCGCTGCAGCTGGATGATTTCCGGCAGCTGGGGGAGGAGGAATGGTAGGACCTGGCTGAGTGGCTCTTGCTTCTAAGAACCGTCTAAACCAACCAGGTATTGGCACCCCTTCCGGCAAGTTAAGATCTTCGGACATGCTGAAACAAAAAGGATAGATTCAAAACGAAGGATAAGAGATAGTACCTATGGCTTTAGGGGGGTTGGACTTTGCCTTTTTAAAATAAAATAATATTTTTCCTTTAAAAATGCTTCTTTAAATTTCCTTTTTGAAAATAATTTTTCAAAACTTTTTATCTTATCTGGTAAACCTATGCTCTGATACCAAGTGAAACACCCCACCTCCGTTAGGGTCACTCTCAAAGGGAATGCCCTAATTTTGGTGGAGGTTTATAAGTATAAGTCACAGATATACAAGACAGATATAAGAACACATATTTGTAAACAGCGGAAAATCAACAACAACTTTTATTTCATGAAAGCAAATACGTGCTACAACAACATCACCATAATTGTCTTACATCTTTTCCAAAAACATAACACTTTCATAAATCTGTCTTGATTACATTATTAAAGAAGCATAAATAAAACATAGGTAAACTGCAAAAGCCCCATAGAGTTTGTCCAAAGCCATAGTTCAAGACGAAAAGGACCAAGCAATACATTTCTCTTCTTCAAGCTGGATGTTAAGGCTGGTCAAGCTGCTGTGTTCCCTCCCTGTGGACCTGGGGGGGGGGGGGAAACGGAAGTAAAGAAGACGAAAGAAAAGTAGAGTCAGACGTAAAGCCTGAGTAAGTCTAGTACTATTTTGTCTATGAATAAAGAACTGGGTATGATAAGTATAAACAAGAAGTGGGAAAGCACTATAAACTTGGTTAAGTTGTCTAGGGTCGAATATACTATCGTACCCCATGTAAATCTCTGAACCCATATAAACTAGTTTCCAACTGGCACCCCATAATCAAGGTGAAGTGATCCATTTTATAATGATCGGCTCCTACTCGCATAGTTACATGTGTCTTACGGCCCCCGATGTTGTAGTTACCTATGCTGGTCCCACCATGGGGTGTATCAAGTCCCATGGTGGCGGCCCGACACAATCCTAGAGTGCACAGGTATGCTACTGGTGTCCAGTGCCTTATTTTTCTGCGCCGGAGTGTGTGCACGCCCGCACCCCGTTAGAACCTACACTGCTACACCACCGCCGTCGATTTGACCTCTTACAATCAGCCCAGTAATCGTTCCCCACCCTGCCTAGTTTCAGGGTATCCTGATACACCTTCTAGGGTTACTGCTGAAAAGGGTCCCCCGTTACTAGGTTTTCTATCTCTAGCCAACATGCTAAGTTGGTTAAGTGTTTTTCTAACCTAACCCCCCCACCAGTCCGTTTAGTTTAGCATGTTCCATTTTGATTAAGTCTTTAGTTCACTTAATCCTAACAATCCTGACTCAGCCTTAATTGTCTTATTAAGGCCCTGACCTCTCACATTAGACAGGTATTGTTGTGGCTGCCTGTTGCCGGTTGGTTCCGGGCAGTCTTACGCCACAACTCAGTCTAACCTCGGGTCCTTATTGGGCTCCATGTTTAACCTCCCATATTGGATAGGTATTGTTGTGACTACTGGACAGCCGGGCGGTTCCGGGCAGGTTTACATCACAACTCAATCCAACCTCGGGTTAAACACATCGTATGTTCTACATTTACATATTTTGTCTTTCTTACTTATTTTCTTATATGTAAATATTTGCGGCCCATTATTAAGTTAATGGTGTAAAGGTTACACCAATCATGGGCCCAACCCATACCTGAATTTGGGCCCTTCTATTTTATATTTTCGTTCATTAGTAATTTTAACCCAACGTTATTTTCCCCCGTTTTACACGTCCGTTTATTATCTATATGTTGGGCTTAGCCTTTTAAAGCCCAACTTAGCCATGCGAAAGGGGAGGCTTAAAGCGTGATTACATACACAAAAAGGGGAAGGTGAGCGCATGAACTTGCAATATGACGTTGGAAATACAAAATAGAAACTAGTGTACTTGCATAGTGGAACATATACTTTGGTCATAAAGCATAGGTGACATAAATCAAAGCATGTAAACTTGTAGTTGAGCTAAGAATCTAAATTGGATATCATTATTGACACATAGTCATAACTACAACATGAACCTATATTTTTATTTAGGCATAATGTCAAACATAAGCATGGCATAAATATTTCTAACATAAGTATGGCATAATGTCAAACATAAGCATGGCATAATGACAAACATAAGCATGGCATAAGTATAGTTAAATTTGTTCACATAACCATGGCATAAATATTTCTAACATGAAATCGTGATTTTTACTTTAGTCATGCAAACTTGCAAAAAGGGATTTTTGAATCTAACCTAGCTATGTACCACATATGTCATCATAAAATTCTTGTTAACAATATGGATTTCAATTATGCAAAATATCAATCATAGCCTAGTCATATCCATAAGTTTGCAAATAGGTTTTCTAGTACAAAAGCATGGCTTAACACATGATGCCAAATTTTCAACATAATTTCATATGGATTATGATAACCCAAACTTATTCCAATTACTTCACAAAAATGATGTTTGTATAAAAATACACATTATGATGGCATAATAGCAAAGCCCCAAACTTGCATGAATTTTTAATTAATCAACTACATACATGTAGCTTCAACAAGGATTGCATAATTTGCGAATATTCCAAACGTATACTTGCATGGAACTACCGCATGTAGTTCTTTATAACATAATAAGAGGATATCCAAACGTATACAATATTCCAAATCGATAAGAATCATAGTAACGCACAAATTATGAATTATTTCTCACCACAATCAAGTATACAAACCAACACAGTTATTTGTTCATACCAAAGTAATACTCTACTTACAATGGTGTGGCGAATTCTCAAATTTAGGGATTTGAAGATGCGGTTTGATTTGATTGAGTTGCTTTATGCCTTAGAATTTGCCTCCTAACCCTCTCTCCAATTGGTGGCTACCCTAGTCGTTCCTCAGCAACATGGCGGCTTTGTTCTTATTTTTGAATGAATAGATTAGGGTTAGTCTAGGGTTGTTTTTATAGAGGTTATAAACTGATTAGGACCATTGATGTTGCTTGGATTGATCGTAGCCATTCATCCTAAGGAGAGACCAATTAGAGCCCGCCACCTAGCCCTAATGACAAAGCAGACCACAGAAAATCGACCAACATAGAATAGGCCAGCCAGGTTAGACTGGGTTCGACCTGGCTCTGGACCAGGTCGACATGCCTGTCGACAGCCCTGTCGACCTGGTTAGGCCAGGTCGACAGCCCAGTCGACCTGGGTGCGTGAGGCGGGTGTTCTTCCGCCCTGGCCCATTGGGCCCCATTTTTAATTTTAAACTGTTTTATTCTGTTTGAATTTTAAATTTAATTCAGAAACTTCCGAAGGCCATATCTTCTTCATACGGACTCCGTTTTTCGAAAACTCGGACTCTATTTCGCGTATTTTTCCGAGACGAACGCAATGGCGTATCCTGTTTCCCTTAGTTCTCTGATTTCAATTTAATTATACTTTAATTTGTGGATTTCACAGTTATAGAATTCGCGGGGTGTTACAAATCTTTAGTGTTTGATTTACTAGCTTGCTACCACTTTACTTCCACTTAACAATTCCAAAATAGCAACTTTCTAATCCACTTAGCTTCAAACTATAAAATACATATATTATATAGTACTTATAAGTGGAAAGGTGGACCTTTTTGCAATTGGATCTTGGTCTAAGGGGAGGAGAAGGTCACGCCTGGACTGTTAGGGGGTTGGGGAGGTGGTGCGTGGGTTTCCAGGGGTAGTGGGGTAGTGGGGTAGTGTAGAGGGGTGCTAGGAGGTGTAGAGTAGTGAAGAAGGGGAAAATAGAGTAAAAATTGAATTTGTGAAGAAAAGGAGGGGGTTTTGGATAGGTGGGGACCATAGACTGAGTTAGGAGGGGTGTTGAGGCTGGTCGGAGGAAGGGGAGGAGGTCTGGTGGTGAGCAGTGGCTAGGTGGGAGGTGGCAGATTGAAGTGGAGAAGGAAGGAGGAAGGAAAAACGGAGTTTTTGGAAATTGAAATTTGCAAAATGAAAGTGATCTCTTTAAAAATCCTTTTTAAATCTATTTATATCCTATATTCGATTGACTGATAATTCAAGTCATTACATTTCCCGCACTTAAAAAGATCTCATCCTCGAAATCGAAGGGGGAATTACTTAACTAACTCAGCCTTTGTTCTAACTTAACTTCTTCAACTTTTCAGTTTCTAAGAACTTCCCCTTTTTCAAATTTTGTCTAATGACTTAAATTTTCGATTTTTTTTCCATAACCTCCTTTGTACATGTCAGTTAGTGCAACTACAACTGGCCTCTCTAGGCCCTCACCAATCCGAAAGAAAATCCAAAAGCCAAACGACTTATGAAAATCATCAAACCCCATCCATATATTAAATATGTACCTTTCTGTCAGGCATTCCATTCTATTCCTCTTCTTAGCTTCTATTTAATAACTTGTCCAACACATACATGCCCAATTCCAACTAATTTCCAGTCTCTAAACCATGAAATTTAATTATATTCAATCCCACTCGATATAATTTCAGATCCAATTCCATTTAAATTCTCTTAAGTTAAATTTTAATTCATTTGATTCACTTTTGTCTTTTCAACCAATTTAACTTGTACCAGTCAAATTTAAAGCTCAAATCATTTTCAATCATTTATGAATTTAAGGTATAACTCGAAGTTTCAATTGGAACTATATAGTCATCCCACTTTCGAAACTCGAAAATAAACACTCGTAATACCTAAGTCATCAACAGAATCATCCTCAAGCGACTAGAATGTGATTCTACATCTATCTGGTATATTCAAGACTTCGTATATACGTTTGCAAGGCGTATATGAAAAATCTTCTTATACTCGATAGTCCAACCTCAATGTTAAATAAAAATATCAAGCTCTTATTTATTAGTTGAACTGATTATCACACATCACATCCAATAATAAATTGGTTGATTAACTTTTAAATCTTATATGTTCCAAACATATATCTTTTATATACTCAAAATATATTTCCAAAGTCAAAATCATTTATTTATGATAATCACAAATACATCTCTCGTATATAATACTCTAGGGCACTACAAACCCTATCTCTAATGTGTCACTCATCCTAGGATACTACTGATCCTATCTCTTTTATACGATGTTACTAATCCTACCTCTGATGAGTCATTTCGTCTCGTTCCAATGAGTTATGTTTGCGAACAAATTGAATAATTGTGAACAAATATTGAATTCTTTCGGCTTTCCTAAACAACAAGGGTTGTTGTAAAGGGCGTCGAACTCTAGGACCAAAATTATTTTAATTGATAAATCCAATCAGATTATTCTGAAAGTTTAATTTTTGAAAACAACATAAAAAAATTAAAAAAAAGAGAGTTTTTAAAGTAGATGAAAGTAATTAGGGAGTAATGACATAAAGTGGATTAATAATCATCAATAGCCAAACAGATTAATATAGATCTAATTCATGTTTCTATCACAAATATGAATCAACAATAATTAGGTTTTTAGATACAAACATGTGAACAAATACAAGTATAGCCGATGCAGGAGATAAGCTCTTAAACAACCAAGGGCTATCAGGACAGATTCACTACTTTATTACTAAAACCCTAAAAATTAAATATAAATCTAAAAAGTGTTAAATCAAACTCGGAGATACTCTGGAGCATAGCTCTTAAATGACACAGAATATGAAGGTTCTGATCTAACTCTTGGTTCAGATCCAGATCTATATGCATAAAGTCCTAATCTTTTTGGCTATGTGATTCATATTGAATCTAGTCTATAAGCGTCATCATCCCCTAATTAAAGGGGATTAACTAGACATAGCTAAATGAGAAGAAGGGAAAAAGAAAAGAACAAACATAAATAAAATAAATAAAAACTAAAGAGAAAAGGAGAAGAATTGTTTTATTCCAAGGGAAGAGTTTACAGAATAAAACCAAGGGTTCTGGTATGAAAAAAATAAAAGAGATACAGGTGTGTATATAGTTGCCATGACCAAGACTAAGTGGGCAATTACAAGATGTAGGACTAAGGCCTTTGCCCAAATAACAAATAAACCAATGTACATATGGAGTGGTCATGTTGTAGAGTGAGAGGCCTTGCAAATGAGTTATGTGAATAAACATGAGTCTTCAGTGAGCCAAATCTATCTAACTGAACTCTGTTTGCAACCGTTCTTCAAGCTTTAGCAATTCCTCACATCAAGCTAACTTTTCAAACTTCACTCTTTTTCAGTAAATTCTTCTTGTTGTATTCATCAAATGCTTTAAACCATGCTTTTTATCAACAATCTGAAGACACAGCTATAAATACGCAGTATCAATTATTTTAAAGAGAAAACATGATAAATAAGTAGATAAATATACACATTTACATGTATATCAAGTTATACCCCAAAGTTTTGAATAAACCAAGGCTTTGGTACCAAATGTCACGACCCGAAAATTCCAACCCTTGAATCGACTTTAAGCCACACAAGTCCGATCCAAAAGGGAAGAATCATCGAATTATTACGGGTTACAACACATCAGAACAAAACACAAAAAGAATATTTCATTGTTATTACAACAATTTTACATTACTGTACATAATATATCAGAGTACATCACAAATAACAGAGAATAATACATTATTATACACAATAGAAACATAATTACATTCAAATGATCATTCATATCACATTAATATCAACCAGTGTCAAACCAATATAAACAATGTCACATATTCATCCAATGTCACATTTTTATCAATAGTTTCTTTACCTACCAAGTGTACCTTTTTGAATCAATTTTCATCACTAAGTAATTAACTCAACTACCACTTAAATTATCATTTTCAACCTCTTGATACCTTAACAATTAACCATTTTAAACGTGTAAGTCACATCATTTTGCATAAATTAGTTAACCACATAATAGTGTATCACCAACATATCATTAACTATTTTAACCAAAACTAGTTAATCAATGGTAAGTAAGGAGTTCTCACCATAACTATCCACTCTACCAATCTTTTGCAATAACCCGGAAAATCTGAACTAATTTAATTTTTTTATTTTGGCGATATTAATGAATTTTGGATATTTAATATGAATTATTTTAAATAATAACGACAAGAAATTTATTTTGAATAGAATTAGAATGTATATATTTATTTGAACTGACATTAGAATATAAATATTTATTTTTAATTATAAAAAGAAATGGAAATGGCGCGGTAGTTTGAAATTTCAAATTTCAAATGAATGTACATGATTCAAAATAAACTGGATTTTAGCGAAACCAAAAAAATTAGAATCTAATTGAAAATATCTTTCCAAGGAATCCGAAAAATTAAAATTTCATAGCGGGAATAAAAAGTTATGCCTAGTTGAAAATTCAGAATAGTCGCTATGGAAATATAGCCCTTAAAAATAGCTATTTTGCATACGACCTCCGTTTTCAATGAAAGCACTATTGTTGGATCCGGGATGTCAAGTTGGAGTTAGATTCCAAAATTCATAATTTTTGGGATTAATATGTGAGCGTGGCGAAGGAAAACGTGTTTTGTCATTTTCAGTCAATTTGGATCGACCCGAAAATGGCCATTTTTTGAACGGTCTCCAAATTTGACGAAATTAGTTTTGGTAGAACTGTTTCGTCAATACGAAGCTATAAAATATTTTTTGGGAATTTTTAAAGTCCGTATGTGGCCCCGGTAAATTGAAATGTGCATTCAAATTCAATATATAGATTTATATTTTGATTTAGACGGAAACCGATTGAAACAGTCGAATTGACTTACGATACATATTCCATTGTGTTTGGAATGTGGGTATTTGGCTAGGGGCGACAGTCGTTGGAGTTTGTTTGGAATCTGGGAAGTTAAACCAAAATTTCACGAATTAAAATAATTATATATATAAAACTATATAATCTTCCTCCCTCCTACTTTCTGGTCAACGCAGCCAAACCCGATTTGGGGGAAATAAAAAGGAAAAAAAATTGAAAATGCCCGCTCCTCCATGTCGTTGCCATCGTCGTCGAGCTTCCCTCCGGCCGGCGCCCAGGCTGGCGCTTCCTCTAGCTGCCATCTCCTCTCCCCCGCTCCTCTTTCTTCTTCGATATAAAGCCCCAACCCCAATGAAAACCCGCTGCCTCCCGCTGGCCCACCACTAGCGCCGCACCACCCCCTACCCCGGCGCGACCACTCCCCCTCTGCTGCGCCACGCCCCTCCCCTTCCCCCTCTGTCGGAGATTAACGTCCAGGCCTATAAAGGTGATTTTTTATTATTTCATTTTTAAATCTGATTTTTTTTATAGTTACAAACACAGTTTTGAAAATCAGTTCTTATATGTATATAACACTATTTTAAAATCAATCTCTACATGAAATAGTTTGATGGAAAAGACGATATTTTTAGATAAGAAAAGAGGATATTTTTAAATAAGGAAAGACGATATTTTTAAATAAGAAAAGACGATATTTTGAAATAAGGAAAGACGATATTTTTAAATAAGGAAAGAGGAGATTTTTAAATATAAAAAGATAAGAGTTTTATAGAAAGAAAGTTTGAATTTTTATAGAAAAAAGTTTGAATTTTTATATAAAGGAAGTTTGGATTTTTATATGAACAGATTTGAAATAAAAATATGATTTTTATATTATAGAGATAATAAAAATATGATTTTTATATTATAGAGATAGTAAAAATATGATTTTTATTATCTAGGAAGCAAAGTAAAAATAAGATTTTCATATGTATGAAAGGTAAATAAAAATGTGATCTTTTATATGAATATAGCGATGTAAAAATATATAATTTTTATATATGAAGTGCCATTATAAAAATGTGATTTTTAAAATAAACATCATATTAAAAATACAATTTTTACTATGGACAGCGGGAAAAGAACAGATTGGAATTTTGGGCAAATCCGATCTGTTCCAAAATAGAGAGTGGAGGAGTGGAACCCCAGGGTGAGAAATTCTCACTTTTATTTTATTTTCTAATTAAAATATATACTAGAATGCCGACGGTGCTTAGCAGCACCCGACACCCGTTGTCCACAAACCATGGACGACTTGTTTGTTTGTTTGATTGTGTTATGAAATTTGATTGTGTGATGTGGAATGAAATAAATAAAATATTCTTGTGTTGAAATAAAATATTTTATAGTTAAAAATATAAATTTTAATGTGTAGACGAATAAAATAAATATTCATAAATAAATCGGACGATTTGTTTATGTACACTGATTTGACTGATATTGATTGGGACGATAAATTTTACACATCGCCCAACTGCACAAATAAAATTCATTGTTTGTTGCTTGAAACCCCACACAAGTATTGGGATGATATTGGACATACACTAATCCCAATATTTAGTTGTATGTCAATCGATTGGTTGACAAGCTGTGTAAGCGTTGAATATTTATATTTGATGCTTATGTAGTGTAGAATGCACTTTGGATGATGGTTGACTGTGTTTGATTGTTGTTGTGTACATATGTGTATGAAATCCATATAAATCAAATTATATGGTAATTGGCTGTGTCTGATTCCAGTTCAAAAAGAACGAGTGTTTTTAAAATAATGAATATTTTAAACTAATTAATATTTTAAAATAATATTTAGTAATGGATCAAAAATGTGATTTTGATGTCCGATTTGGGATGGACACGAATATATTTAAATATATATAGCCGTGTTGATTAGATAACGCCATTTTGATGTGAATGCGATTTTATTCGTTTTTATAATGAATATCAAAAAGGAATTGATTTCAAAATCTAATGTTTTGAAAATATTATCATTTATATATCAATGATATGGAATATTCAATTTTGAAATTAAATATGAAGTTGAAATCGTTTTGAAATGAATTTAAAATGATTTATAAAATACGTTTTAAATGGAAATCGACAAAATATATGTTATATATATAATATAATGGCCTGAGTAGAACGCGCCGCGCCGCCGCAGTTCATGAATTTCGACCATTGACTTCGCATGGACATTACGGGAGATCCGACCGTCAGATTCTCCTAAAACTAGAACCGTTGGGTTCGTATCGAAAAGAGCTTTCTAACGAATATTAAAGAATTGAAATCTAACAATTGGATTTGTAATTATGTACAAATCAAATTTGGAAAAGGTCGCTATAAGTGCAGTTCGATGGCCGTTTATGGAAATCGACTGTACAGGCCTTGATAAAATTATTAAAAATATCAATAATTTGTGTAAAATCATAATAAATGATTTGGAAAAAATTGGGATGAAAAATCCTATATTTGAAAAGATAAAAATATATTTTCGTCGAAATGAACTAGTTTTTAACTGGAATTAAAAATCCATTATTTTTAAATAAATAAATTGGATTTGAAATGATTTTAAAAATAACTAGGATTTCCAATATATAAATTGAAATGGATTTAAATCGAAATTATCTTCGGAATATTTCAGTATTGGATTCCGTGATTATACGTAGATATACCGTTATTCCAATACGATATTTGTTGATTTCAAAATTTGATATTGAATATAAGCCGATATATTTTCTACTCAGAGCCTTGTATTTAATATCAAATTGGATTTTAGGTTTTTCATGAATGGTATCTTTAATAATACTAATCTTAAACACAATGGAGTTAGGAAAATTAGAAACTGACTGGAGATTAGTTAAGTTGAATGGTTTCCTGGGTATTGATCTGATGTTGGTTTCGGCCTTCGGGGTTAGCACTTAGGGAATTGTTCTCTTATTAATTTATGGTTAGACTGATGGGATGTGAATTGGGTTTGTTGTGAGTTGTGTTTTAGCGACATTCGCTCTTTAACCCGATTTACAGTGAAATGGGATTTGGAATTTATAAATCTTTTGTTAAGATTTAAAGGAGATTTTCCAAAGTAAAGTTTTCCAGTTTAACATATTAAATTGGAATTGAATGGAATTCGATTTGGCAATAATCGATGTAAGCTTCTGTAGAGGAAGACAGTTAACATATATGGAATTTAAAGGCCTTGTCGTTATTCCATTTATATTATCGGTTGGATATGGAAGTTTATATCGATTATATATATCGACTTGTTTTCCTTGAAGATTCTATTGTTAATGGAATGTGATTTTGGATTGTCGTTAATGGTATCTTTAATAATACTGTTCTTAGACCCAACGGAGTTACGAAAATCAGAAACTAACTGGAGATTAGTTAAGTTGAATGGTTTCCTGGGTATTGATCTGATGTTGGTTTTGACCTTTGGGGTTAATACTTAGGGAATTGTTCACTAATTTACGGTTAAAGGCTGATGGAATGTGATTTTGGGTTTATCGTGAACCGTATTTTAAAGGACATTGGTTCTTTAACCCAGTTAAAGACAGGAATAAGATTTTGGGTTGTCGTGAATGGTATCTTTAATAATACTGTTCTTAAACCCAATGGAGTTAAGAAAATCAGAAACTAACTTGAGATTAGTTAAGTTGAATGTTTTTCGGGGTATTGATCTAATGTTGGTTTCGACCTTCGGGGTTAATACTTAGGGAATTGTTCACTTGCTAATTTACGGTTAAAGGCTGATGGAATGGAATGTGATTTTGGGTTTATCGTGAACCGTGTTTTCAATGACATTGGTTCTTTAACCCAGTTGAAGACAGGATATGATTTCCCAAGTTAATCAATCATTAATATTGATTTTTGGGAAGATTAAAACCAAGTGGAGTTTTAATGCATCTTTAATTAGACTGAAATGATACACAAAGGAAGATTAAAGAATAAATTTAAAGAATTTATCTTTGATAAAATTAATGGGAACCTTTCCCAAAGTATAAGAATATTTGAATAAAGGAATGTTCTAGATTGGAATGGGGCATATGTTATGCTTTTATAGCACTTGTTTATTCTGCACGCGAGTTATTCAGAAAGACCGGGTTTATCCCATTCCGAATAACTAATTCGACGATATGTCAAGGATGAAGACGGTGGATGAAGACCGGAGGTCTTCACATTGTTTGGATTATTACTGATGTCTTGATTGGGTTGTACACCCAAGACAAGGTAATAAGTGGGGATCGTCCAGACATACTTGGAGATTGACCGGATATGCGAGGATCTCTCTCTTGTATTGGAGATATGAGAGAGGAATAAGGTGCCTCCGGTTTCGTTCAGACCCAAGACGAACTTGTAGATGGACTGTGTGTCCGACATTGGATTTCATTCTGTGTGATTGAATGACATCGATTGCATGGCATGGATTGCCTGTGTGGCATGTTGAGATGCAAATGATCAAGATTTCTGTTGAAAAGCAGAGTCTTATGGTTGATGATCAAAGCACGGCTTTAATATAGCTTAGCTTTGTTTAGAGTTAATTCACGAGCCTCACACCCCGGTGTGAATCAGAAACGGGAGAGGACTTCAGGGAGGACATGCGTTTCCTTCTAGTTTGGAGTGGTGTCAGCGTTTTGCAAGCCCTGACGTTTACTTATGTGGATGATGGATAGCGAGGCACCTCGGTTATATCGATCGTTCCGGGCTCAATAGTTTGGTCGGGATATGACCAGTTTACCCCCCATAGGGTGGGGAAACGTAGTGTTCAGGCATTTTAATCCACATCGAGTGGACTGGCCCTGACGATCCAAGGGCCCACCTGAGTCTGGGTCCTGAGGCTCGAGCTAAAGAGTCTCGATGCGGTAAGGATGATCCCTTGCCTTGGTTCACAGATGGAAATCCAACTTGCAATACGTGACTTTGCGGTTGTGATTGTAGAGCCTAGTATTGGCGACATGTATATGGTACCCATGCCGCCTAGGATTGATACATTTATATTTGAAGTTGTTTTATACACTAAGATTTGTTTTAACATACCAAGCATGTTTGGCTATTATAAGGGAAAACCCTACCCTCTCGGCTTGCGTTGCATTGTGTGATGAAACCTGGGTCTTATAATAGCTTCATTTTTCCAAAAAGCATTGCGCTATTGTGTTATATGCACTGGTATTCTTGGGAGGAAACCCGTTCCGTGTTATATGGCGTGGTCCCTTGATATATCTGATTTAAAGTAAAGTTTTAAATAACTGTTTTAGTTCTCACACCAGTCACATGACTGACCTGGAGTTTATTGTTTTAACCTAAACTCTGGGTGCCCCCATTTTCCGCACGAGCAGCTAGTAGTTTTGGTTTTGCAGATTTATATTCACAGGATCTTGGTTTACAGCTGGAATGATATTCGGAAAGCTTTGTATCCATATGTCCCTTTCAGTTGTGTTTTGTATTATTTTCCGCTGCATTGTAACTTGTAAATCTCTGATATTTAGTGAATGTGTAATATTTATTCATACTCTGTATATTCTTGTATTCTGATGAGATTGTTGTAATAGGTAATGAAATGTTCTTCTGTTTTTGTTCTGATTCGTCTTGTCCTCAATTCAATCCGGGCTTCCCTTCACGGGGAAGTTCGGGTCGCTACAGTGGTATCAGAGCTTTGGTTTACAGAGCTCGGAGAACAAGACACGTTAGAACAAAACGAAAGAATTCATCAGAGATTGGATTAGTAATATCCAATGAGAATGACTCGTTAGAGATAGGATCAGTAGTATCCTAGAACGAGTGTGAAGAGCGATATTTTTAAAATAAAATTGAAAACAAGTTTCATTTTGAAAATTTAAACTTCGTTATTTGTATTTGAATATCTATTTTAAATTGAATTTGGACTATAGAGTATATGGAGATTTTGAATATACATCTGATCCACGTGTATATGAAGCCTCAAATATATTGGATAGATATAGAATCACACTCCAGTCTCCCGGAGACGATTCTGATGATAGTCTGGACATCATCAGAATTTATGTTCGAGGTTCGAAAGTGGGATATCTATATATTTCCAATTGATTGGTGTGAGAACCAAAATATTGTTAGAATATACTACTGTGACTTGGCATCAAAAATTTGATTTTTGACTATATACTAAAGTTATATGTTTGAAAACGATAATCCACTAGTTGATTGATGGTTGTGTTGTTTGATTATTAGTTTAACCAATGAGATTGTTGAAACTTATATGTACATGAACGGTACATATAACCAAATTGTATCAAATGTTGAACTGAATTGAAAATTGATAGAAATTGCATGCATGTACATATATATGTGTGAACAGGTCATAGCAAGGAGGCTAGAGAAGAGGAATAAAATTGTTTGCCCAACAAATAGGTACATGTTTATTGTATTTCTTAGGGTTTTTGATGATTTTATGAGCCGATTTGCTAGCTGCTTGGCCGTTTCTTTTTCTTTTTGGATTGGAGAGGCCTGTGTGGTGGTTTGGGGATTTTCTCGGTGCTCCCGTACAAGGGAGGTTATGACGATTTTTTTCGAAAATTTAGGGTGTTAGCCAAATTTTTGAAGAATTGGAAAATTTTTAGAAACTGAAAAGTTGGAGAACTTAAGCCATAATTAAAATAACGAAAGTTGAGTTGATTAGTAAAACAACTTTCAGCTCCGTTCCTTTTCGGGGATGAAAAGATTTTAAGTGGGAGAGATTGTAATAATCCGGAAAATCTGAACCAATTTAAAATTTTTATTTTGGCAATATTAATGAATTTTAGATATTTAAAATGAACTATTTTAAATAATAACGACGAGAAATTTAATTTGAATAGAATTAGAATGTATATATTTATTTGAATCGACCTTAGAATATAACTATTTATTTTTAATTATAAAAAGAATTGGAAATGGCGCGGTAGTTTGAAAATTCGATTTCAAATTTCAAATGAATGTACAGGATTCAAAATAAACCAGATTTTAGCAAAACCAAAAATATTAGAATCCAATTGAAAATATCTTTCCAATGAATCCGAAAAATTGAAATTTCATAGTGGGAATAAAATGTTATGTCCAGTTGAAAATTCAGAATAGTCGCTATGGAAATATAGCCCTTCAAAATAGCCATTTTGCAAATGACCTCCATTTTCGATGAAACCACTTTTGTTGGATCCAGGATGTCAAGTTAGTGCTAGATTCCAAATTCATAACTTTTCGGATTAATATGTGAGCGTGGCGAATGAAAACGTGTTTTGTTAGTTTCAGTCAATTTGGATCGACCCGAAAATGGCCATTTTTTGAACGGTCTCCAAATTTGACGAAATTAGTTTTGTTAGAACCATATCATCAATACGAAGCTAGAAAATATTTTTCAGGAATTTTTAAATTCCGTATGTGGCCCCGGTAAATTGAAATGTGCGTTCAAATTCAATATATAGATTTATATTTTGATTTTGTAGGAAACCGATCGAAATAGTCGAATTGGCTTACGATACATATCCTATTGTGTTCAGAATGGGGGTATTTGGCTAGAGGCGACAGTCGTTCGAGTTTTTTGGAATCCGGGAAGTTAAACCAAAATTTCACGAATTAAAATAATTATATATATAAAACTATATAGTCTTCGTCCCTCCCACTTTCTGGTCAGCGCAGCCAAACCCGATTTGGAGGAAATAAAAAGGAAAAAAAATTGAAAACGCCCGCTCCTCCACCCCGTTGCCATTGCCATCGGCCTCCCTCCGGCCGCCGCCCAGGCTGGCGCCTCCTCTAGCCGCCATCACCTCTCCCCCGCCCCTCTTTCTTCTTTGATATAAAACCCCAAACCCCAATGAAAACCCGCCGCCTCCTGTCTCCCGCTGGCCCACCACTAGCGCTGCACTACCCCCTACTCCGGCGAGACCACTCCCCCTCTGTTGCGCCACGCCCCTCCCCTTTTCCCTCTGTCGGAGATTAACGTCCAAACCTATAAAGGTGATTTTTTTAATTATTTAATTTTTAAATCTGATTTAATTATAATTACAAACACAGTTTTGAAATCAGTTCTTATATGTATATAGCACTATTTTATAGTCAATCTCTACATGAAATAGTTTGATGGAAAAGACGATATTTTTAAATAAGAAAAGACGATATTTTTAAATAAGGAATGCGATATTTTTAAATAAGAAAAGATGATATTTTTAAATAAGGAAAGACGATATTTTTAAATAAGAAAAGAGGAGATTTTTAAATATGAAAAGATAAGATTTTTATAGAAAGAAAGTTTGAATTTTTATAGAAAGAAAGTTTGAATTTTTATATAAAGGAAGTTTGGATTTTTATATGAACAGATTTGAAATAAAAATATGATTTCTATATTATAGAGATAATAAAAATATGATTTTTATTATCTAGGAAGCGAAGTAAAAATAGGATTTTCATATGTATGAAAGGTAAATAAAAATGTGATCTTTTATATGAATATAGCGATGTAAGAATATATGATTTTTATATATGAAGTGCCATTATAAAAATGTGATTTTTAAAATAAACATCATATTAAAAATGCGATTTTACTATGGACAGCGGGAAAAGAACGCATTGGAATTTTGGGCAAATCCGAACCGTTCCAAAATAGAGAGTGGAGGAGTGGAATCCCAAGGTGAGAACTTCTAACTTGTAATTTTATTTTCTAGTTAAAATATATACTAGAACGCAGACGGTGCTTAGCAGCACCCGACACCCGTTTTCCGCAGACCATGGACAACTTGTTTATTTGTTTGATTGTGTTGTGAAATTTGATTGTGTGATGTGGAATGGAATAAATAAAATATTCTTGTGTTGAAATAAAATATTTTAAAAATATAATTTTTAACGTGTAGATGAATAAAATAAATATTCATAAACAAATCGGACGATTTTTTTATGTACACTGATTTGACTGATATTGATTGGGACGATAAATTTTACACATCGCCCAACTGCACAAATAAAATTCACTATTTGTTGTTTGAAACCCCACACGGGTATTGGGATGATATTGGACATACACTAATCCCAATATTTAGTTGTATGTCAATCGATTGGTTGACAAGCTGTGTAAGCATTGAATATTTATATTTGATGTTTATGCAGTGTAGAATGCACTTTGGATGATGGTTGACTGTGTTTGATTGTTGTTATGTGTATGAAATTCATATAAATCAAATTATATGGTAATTGGCTGTGTCTGATTCAAGTTCAAAAAGAATGAATATTTTTAAAATAACGAATATTTTAAAATAATGAATATTTTAACATAATATTCAGTAATGGATCAAAAATGTGATTTTGATGTCTGATTTGGGATGGACACGAATATATTTAAATATATATAGTCATGTTGATTAAATAACGCCATTTTGACGTGAACGATATTTATATCGATTTTATTCGTTTTCATAATGAATATAAAAAAGGAATTGATTTCAAAATCTAATGTTTTGAAAATATTATCATTTATATATCGATGATATGGAATATTCAATTTTGATTTGAAATTGAATATGAAGTTGAAATCATTTTGAAAACGAATTTAAAACGATTTATAAAATACATTTTAGATGGAAGTTGACAAAATATATATTATATATATAATATAATGGCCTGAATAGAACGCGCTAGGGATGAGCATGGTGCGGTTTGGTGTGGTTTTGACTTAAAACCGCATCCGAAACCGCTAGCCTGCGGTTTTCAAAAGTAGGAACCAGAACCGGACCAAAAACCGTTGGTGCGGTTCGGTTTTAAAAGTGCGGTTTTGGTTTTTAAAAGCGCGGTTTCGGTTTCAAAACCAATTAACAATATAAAAATAAAAATCGTTCCCTTATATGGTGATGCACACGAAATGTTTAAAGCGGAGGCAGAGGCTTTTTTATTTGTCCAGTGTGTCATATTGATCTTCACATGCAAATGAAAACTCTTTTACTGTAATGAACAATCGGTCCAATCCTAATACCATCTTACTATAAATGACATCAAGGCAAATGATGTAATCCAAATCATAATTCTGATGGACCGAAAGCAGTATGTAGAACTTGTTCTAGATACTTCTCAGCAGTAGCATACCGCCTCTTTTTAACCTCTATAGCTAATACAGTAAGAGCTTTGTCTGGTGGCAGGTCTTGATAGCTTCTTAAGGTGTTCAATATTAGTTTTGTTTTCTTTTGCAGATCCTTTCTATGATTAGGCATTTCCATTAACATGTCATGATTAATCTTGGCAACTTGAGTCAATATAGCTGTGCAGTTAGAGTGCTGCAATATGTATTGCTGCTCTTTTGCTTCCATGGTTTCCAAGTAGTGAACGTGCATATTTGCCTGAAGCTAAATTTGAGAAGGTAGCGTTAAAATTTACGTATAAGTAACATTCGGTGCGGTTTCGGTTTTGCGGTTTGAAAAATGATGAAAACCGAACCCGAACCATACTAATGGTGCGGTTTCATCGGTTTTGCGGTTTTACTTCAGTGTGGTCTTTTAAGATGCGGTTTTCATCGGTTTTATGTGGTTTCGGTTCGTAGTCGGTTTTCTGCTCATCCCTAGAACGCGCCGTGCTGCGGCAGTTCGCGAGTTTCGGCCATTAACTTCGAATGAACATTACGGGAGATCCGACCGTCAGATTCTCCTAAAACCAGAACCGTTGGGTTCGTATCGAAAAGAACTTTCTAAAGAATATTAGAGATTTGTAATCTGACGGTTGGATTTGGAATTAAGTCCAAATCAAATTTGGAAAAGGTCGATGTAAGTGCAGTTCAATGGCCATTTATGGAAATCGACTGTACAGGCCTTGATAAAATTATAAAAAATATCAATAATTAGTGTAAAATCATAATAAATGATTTGGAAAGAATTAGGATGAAAAATCCCATATTTGAAAAGATAAAAATATATTTTTGTCGAAATGAACTAATTTTGAACTAGAATTAAAAATCCAATATTTTTAAATAAATATATTGGATTTGAAATGGTTTTAAAAATAACTAGGATTTCCAATATATGAATTGGAATGGATTTAAATCGAAATTATCTTTGGAATATTTCGATATTGGATTCCGTGATTATACGGATATTGTGGAGGAATTTGGAAGATATAGATATATCGTTATTCCAATACGATATTTGTTGATTTTAGAATTTGATATTGAATATAAGCTGATATATTTTCTATTTAGAGCCTTGTATTTAATATCAAATTGGATTTTTGGTTTCTCGTGAATGGTATCTTTAATAATACCGTCCTTAAACCCAATGGAGTTAAGAAAATTAGAAACTGACTAGAGATTAGTTAAGTTGAATGGTTTCGTAGGTATTGATTTGATGTTGGTTTCAGCCTTCGGGGTTAACACTTAGGGAATTGTTCTCTTACTAATTTACGGTTAGACAATGATGGATTGTGAATTGGGTTTGTTGTGAACTTTGTTTTAGCGACATTCGCTCTTTAACCCGATTTACAGTGAAATGGGATTTGGAATTTTTAATCTTTCGTTAAGATTTAAAGGAGATTTTCTAAAGTAAAGTTTCCCAATTTAGCATATTAAATTGGAATTGAATGGAATTCGATTTGGCAATAATCGAAGTAAGCTTCTGTAGAGGAAGACGGTTAATATATATGGAATTTAAAAGGCCTTGTCGTTATTCCATTTATATTATCGGTTGGATATGGAAGTTTATATCGATTATATATATCGACTTGTATTCAATAAAGATTCCATTGTTAATGGAATGTGATTTTGGGTTGTCGTGAATGGTATCTTTAATAATACTGTTCTTAGACCCAATAGAGTTAAGAAAATCAGAAACTAACTGGAGATTAGTTAAGTTGAATGGTTTCCTGGGTATTGATCTAATGTTGGTTTCGGCCTTCGAGGTTAATACTTGGGGAATTGTTCACTTGCTAATTTATGGTTAGAGGCTGATGGAATGGAATGTGATTTTGGGTTTATCGTGAACCGTGTTTTAAAGGACATTGGTTCTTTAACCTAGTTAAAGACAGGAATAAGATTTTGGGTTATCGTGAATGGTATCTTTAATAATACCGTTCTTAGACCCAATGGCGTTAAGAAAATTAGAAACTAACTGGAGATTAGTTAAGTTGAATGGTTTCCGGGGTATTGATCTGATGTTAGTTTCGGCTTTCGGGGTTAATACTTAGGGAATTGTTCACTTGCTAATTTACGGTTAAAGGCTGATGAAATGGAATGTGATTTTGGGTTTATCGTGAACCGTGTTTTCAATGGCATTGATTCTTTAACCTAGTTAAAGACAGAATATGATTTCCCAAGTTTAACAATCGTTAATATTGATTTATGGGAATATTAAACCCAAGTGGAGTTTTATGCGTCTTTAATTAGATTGAAATGATGTCCAATGGAAGATTAAAGAATAAATTTAAAGAATATATCTTTGATAAAATTAATGGGAACCTTTCCCAAAGTATAAGAATATTTGAATAAAGGAATATTCTAGATTGGAATGAGACGTATGGTGTGTTTTCATAGCACTTGTTTATTATATGCGCGAGTTATTCAGAATGACCGGGTTTATCCCATTCTGAATAACTGATTCGACGATATGTCGAGGATGAAGATTGTGGTTGAACACCGGAGGTCTTCACATCGTTTGGACGATTAATGATGTCTTGATTGGGTTGTACACCCAAGACAAGGTAATAAGTGGTGATCGTCCAGACATACTTGGAGATCGACCGAATATGCGAGGACCTCTCTCCTGTATTGGACATATGGGAAAGGAATAAGGTGCCTCCGGTTTCGTTCAGACCTAGGACGAACTTTTAAATGGACTGTGTGTCTGACATTGGATTTCATTCTGTGTGATTGATAGACATCGATTGCATAGCGTGGATTGCCTGTGTGGCATGCTGAGATGCAAATGACCAAGGCTTCTATTGAAAAGCATAGTCTTGTGGTTGATGACCAAAGCATGGCTTTAATATAGCGTAGCTTTGTGTAGCGTTAATTCGCGATCCTCACACCCCGGTGTGAACCAGAAACGGGAGAGGACTTCGGGGAGGACATGCATTTCCTTCTAGCTAGGAGTGGTGTCAGCGTTTTGCAAGACCTGACGTTTACTTATATGGATGATGGATAACGAGGCGCCTCGGCTATATCGGTCATTCCGGGGCCGATAGCTTGTTAGGGATATGACCAGTTTATGCACCATAGGGCAGGGAAACGTAGTGTTCAGGCATTTTAATCCACATCGAGTGGACTGGCCCTGACGATCCAAGGGCCCACCTGAGTCTGGGTCCTAAGGCTCAGGCTTGAGAGTCTCGAAGCGGTAAGGATGATCCCTTTCCTTAGTTCATAGATGGAAATCCAACTTCCATTACGTGACTTTGCGGTTTTGATTGTAGAGCCTAGTATTGGCGACATGATATATGGTACCCATGCCGCCTAGGATTGATACATTTATATTTGAAGTTGTTTTATACACTATGCACTTATAATAGTATCAAATGATTTGTTTTAACGTACCAAGCATGTTTGGCTATTATAAGGGAAAACCCTATCCCCCGGCTTGCGTTGCATTGTGTGATAGGACCTGGTCTTATAATAGCTTCATTTTTCCAAAAAGCATTGCGCTATTGTGTTATATGCACTGGTATTCTTGGGAGGAAACCTGTTCCATGTTATATGGCGTGGTCCCTTGATATATCTGATTTAAAGTAAAGTTTTAAATAACTGTTTTAGTTCTCACACCAGTCACATGACTGACTTGGAGTTTATTATTTTAACCTAAACTCTGGGTGCCCCCATTTTCCGCACGGGCAGCTAGTAGTTTTAGTTTTGCAGATTTATATTCACAGGATCCTGGTTTACAACTGGAATGATATTCAGAAAGCTCTGTATTCGTATATTGCTTTCAGTTGTGTTTTGTATTATTTTTCGCTGCATTGTAACTTGTAAATCTCTGATATTTAGTGAATGTGTAATATTTATTCATACTCTGTATATTCTTGTATTCTGATGTTATTGTTGTAGTAAGCAATGAAATGTTCTTTTGCTTGTGTTTTGATTCGTCTTGTCCTCAATTCAATCCGGGCTTTCCTTCACGGGGAAGTTCGGGTCGCTACATCTTTAGTGTAGGATTTTTCCTATCTTGCAACCACTTTACTTCTACTTAAAAATTACAAAATAGCAACTTTCTAACCCAAATAACTTCAAAGTATAAAATACATATATTTTATTGTAGTTATAAGTGGAAAGGTGGAATATTTTGCAGTTGGATCTTCGTCTGGGGGACGGGAAGATCACGCCTGGCTTGATAAGGGATAGGTAAGGTGGTGGTGGGTTTCAAGGGGTAGTAGGCTAGTGTGGGGGGTGCTAGGTGGTGTATGGTAGTATAGAAGTGGAGAAATGGAGTAAAAATGATTTTTTTAAGGAAAGAAGGAGATTTTGGGTAGGTGGGGCCCACGACCTGAGCTAGGAAGGGTGTTAGAGCTGGAGTTGGTCGGGGGAAGGGGAGGATGGCTGGTATGGTGAGCGGTGGCAAGGTAGGAGGTGACGGCTTGAAGTGGAGAAGGAAGGAGGAAGGAATAATGGAATTTTTGGAATTGAATTTTGCAAAATGAAAGTGATAATGATCGCTTTAAAAATCCTTTTTAAATATATTTAAATCCTATTTTAAATTGACAAAAAACAGGTCCCTACAAAATAGTTTTGATTCATGGAATATTACACAAACTAAATATCATATTCCTACAACTGAATGTTCTTCTTGGTCAAATACACAAAAATTAGATGTCACTGCAAATGCTAAAGCATTGAATCTGTTGTTTTGTACCTTGGATAGAAATGAGTTTAACTGTGTCAACATGTGCACAACTGCATATGAAATATGGCGAACACTCGAAGTCACTCGGAAAGGAACTAACTAGGTTAAAAAAAGTAAGATGTCTATGCTTAAAAGCTAAGTCCGAAACTTTAGAATGAAACAAGATGAGTCGGTATTTATCGAGTCACTATTTTTCGCGAAGAGAAACGACTTTATACGAATAGATTTAGACACTACTTTCCAGCCAAACCTCTTCGCCAATAGTTGCTGCTATTTATACATTATATATGATGTTCTAACATCAATCAAATCAACTTTCTCTTTCTAATCTAGTATATCTATATATTTCTAATATTCTCTATTTTCAACATTCTAAATATACGTATATTTGCTTGAATTCACCTTCATATTTTATATTCAAAGCAATATCCTCCTTTCTTATCTTTATACACCTAAACTATATACAAATATATATTCGAGGAGAATACTATAGAAAGGGTGTACTATAATGAGACATATCAGTGTTATCAAGAACACAAATTGTCTACAAACTTTTGTTTTAGTGTAAAGTCTTGTTTTGCTACTCAGGTGCAACAAGATCTCTTCGGTTGCTGAGAGGAAATCATGTTCTGCTGCTCAGGTTCCTGTTCTACTGCTCAGGTATTGTAAAGACATACTTCTCCAGATTAAGTGAGGGTTATTGTTTAGTTGAAATCCCAAAAGGAGTATGAAATTGAACATAGGATAGTGTGCCAAACCAGTATAAAAATCTCTGGTGTATTTACTTTTATTTAATGTTTTTATATTGTTTACTTCCGCAGTTAGAATATAATCACATGACTATCTGTTTTACGTTATCCACACTACACTTTTCAGATGAGTAGTAGGAAGACGAGGATGACGAGGAAGTGGAAGAAGAGGAGGACGACGATGATCAAAGAGGCGAAGCAAGCGGCGTTCGTGTAAATATATATGATGTTAAAATCAAAGGTCCAACCACATCATCATCTACACGGGGTACAATTTTCAATTTCTATTAGACTATAAACAACAACAAGAAACCGCACTCTATTTACTTTAACACATTTGTGCACGACAAATTAATTTCTTCAATTATATAAATCTATTCATTGCATTTTAATTTATGGAGGTTCAAATAAGAACTTAGATAAAGGTAATAAGAAGAGCAATGGATTAGTTAACAAGGTGAAATCCAATTTTAAAGTAAAAGGGAAATTGACCAAAAATGGTAGGATAATCATTCGAGGTTTGGAGGACTTATAATAGCATCAACTCACACTGATGCTTCAGACTTTCATTTTTAAGACTTGTAGTTTTGCTTGTAGTGTAGTGTATGATTAGTGTACGAAGTTTGAAGTGTTCAAGTGTAAGCATCAATGTATAGTGATTTGTAGTGTATGAAATTTGTATGCTTATATGTGTTTTAGTGATGCTTCAAGTTTAAGACTGTAAGTGTATGTGCATCAAGTTTCATCTATACCTGACACTTATGTATAATGATATAGTGATGCTTCAAGTTTGTAAGTATATATTAATGCTTCAATATATAGTATGCTTATATGTGTTTGCTTCAATATATAGTAAGTATATAGTGATGCTTCAAAATATAGTAGTGCTTTAATATATAGTAAATATACAATTGCAGTGATGCTTCAAGCTTGTATACAGTGATATAGTGTAACTTATATGTGTATGAAAACTGGATAGTATGCTTCAATATATTGCATGTTTCAATACATATTATACAATGTGCAAAGTTACTGTAATGTGCACAATTATTGAAAGTGTAAATTTCAATATATAGTATGTTGGATATATGAATATTGGATGTTCAAAGTTACTAGAAGTGTATGTGTTTCAGTATGCGACCCTAAACAGTGAAATGAAAACCATTTAGGACTTAAACAGTTTTTTGAAGACCATTTTAAACTATTTTCATTTCACCATTTAGGGAAAAAAGGGATTTCAGAAAGCCATTTAAGAATTAAATTATTTCGAAATCTAAATTTTATTTGTTAATTGACATATACTGTAATCAAAATTTTAAAAATAATTGTATAGAAAGATTACAAACATATTTAAAATTTATAGAAGTTGTTGAAGATTAAAATAAAATTAAAATTTATAGTCGTTTGTGAAGATAAAAGTGTAATTAAAATTTATAGGCGTTAGTGTAGTTAACAATATAATTAAATTTTATAGCCGTTGTTGAAGACCAAACTAAAATTTAAATTTATAGTCGTTGTTAACCTTGTTAATTTTACAAGTTTATTATCACAATCTAAATCCCCGCCAATGACTCCATCTCTATTTCTAACTCTATAACAAAGTCAATATTTTCACCAACTAAACCTCGCACCATAGTATGGTGCCATGTATAATCAAATTCCTCAAAACGACAATATCTTTGGTTCACAACCCATGATTTCTACTCCATTAACAACCCAAGAGATGGCTTCACCAATAGCTACAAGTGACAAACTGTAAAGTAAGTTGAAACAGGCTTACAACAAACGAAAACCCAAGGAGTGAAGATAGTGTGGGCGCAAGCACAGGTAGTGGTATGACGTAGATAGTACTTGACTATAAAGTGCTTGGCAATGCATGGGTAGAAGCATCCATCGTTCCAATAGGTTGATCCAGCAGAAATTTTTCTACTTGAGGCTTAACGAGATGTACAATGAGGATCCTAAATGCCACACAAAGAGAACATATGAAAGCACAAAGATTGCATGGGATCACCTGAATGGTATGTGTACCAAAAGGAGGGATAGAGTAAGAAGTGGTCAATATTTCAGAGACTTGAAAGAAGATTATGATAAGATCTATCGTGAGACTTATAATTGTGAGTTCATTGCACATGAAACATTTGGTATCCTTTCACTAAAACCACATTGGGTCACTCTAATCGAACCGGATGATGTGGAGCTGGGAGACATTAAAAGTTATAATGTGAGAAATGTAGCTTCAAAACATTCGATGGATTCATCTTCGGGAACTTCAAATGATTCGCCCATGCCTGCAAACGAAGATGGGAACAACAACAATCTGTTAACTCCTAATTCGGGAATGTAATATGGTGGAGTTGATACAAGGCCCGAAGGAATAAAATAAAGCATGAGATTCCTGTTGAGAAACAAGGAGGCAACCGACTTGGCAACGGCTAGTGATAGGCTAACTTTGTTGTTGAGTGATATCTCGATTACAATAGTCTAAAAAAAACAACGTTTAAAGATGAAAGACAAGAAACTAAGGATTATAGAGATGCAGGTTTAACAAGATGATGGTAAAATTGGAGCTCTCCGCGAAAGAATTGAACAGAAAATAACGCATGAAATATTTTTGAAGGAAAAAGAAGAGGAATATCTAGCAAAAAATGTATATCAACTAACTGGAGAGTTTCTGGAGTACGTCTTGGCAAAAAAACATAGTATTTTGAGGGCTCAACATTTAAGATACCAAGATGAAGAAGGTAATTCAGGGATGTAGATGGATTCCACTTTGTTATTTCAAGAGTGTTGTTTTCTAATTTTAATTTCATATGTTGGCATTAATATTTGTAGATTATTAAAAAATATCCCCTTAATATGATATTTAAATTATTATTTTTGATGCGTAAACAAATTAAAATTTTGAAAATCGAATGGAAACATAGATAAATGAGTTTCAAAAAACCGTTTAGGCTATAGGGTTTATGAAAATCGTTTATGTGCTAATACTTCCCCCCTTTGGGAGTGGTCTAACAAGCATAGTCAATAGGGAAAAAATACAGTACATGCAAGCCAAAAAGACATCATTCATACACACGTTAAAAACGAAGTACCATAGGAATCCTCGAATTATACACACAGAATAAGGCAAAGGTAAGTAAAAAAATAGGTAGCCAATAATGATGATACTTCATCCCCATCCCAATTAGCTGAATTGTTGCAACATTAAAACTTCACCAAATGCTCTTCTTTTTGTATAAAAAGATACATCCATCAAACATTTTAAAAAACAAACATGTATCAATAGGAATCCAAAATAATAATTTTATTGCACTGATGTTTCTTCTAATATTAAGAATTAAAACAATGTAAGTTACATCAATTCTTTAAATAAATGTTAACAACAATTTAAAAGCGCTAAATGCCTATTTTCTATTATCGCTAGAATTAATTCTCTCAAGGTAAACCATCGTTCCAGCGACATGGTACCATACTTAGACCTAAATGCCTGTTATATATTCAATCCTTGATAAAATTGAATTTTTTTTACTATGTATAAATGTCAACATATACGAACACATAGTTGGACAACTTAATTTTAGATCATAATCAAGGGACCCGAGTTCTAAAAGATGTGACTTACTATGAGGCTAAAGTCGAGGAGGAACAAATGGCGTGGCAGTGGCTTACTACAAGGAGGAACGAATGGCGTGGCGACGGCTTACTACGAGGAGGAACGAATGGTGTGGCGGTGACGACTTACTACGAGATGGCGATTGATGTTATGGATGGCGATTGGTATTAGGATTGCAGAATGGATTGATAGGGCAAAACCAACACTAGAGGGGAGGGGGTAAATAGTGTTTTTGAGAATTTAAACAAAATCTAAAACTTATATGGTCTAATATACGAATAAAACACCATAGAAACAATCACAGACATAGAATCAAACACAAGTATAAACAAAAATAAAATGTAGAAAAGTAAAGAACACACCGGATTTTATACTGTTTCAGAATTGCTCCTATGTCCAGTCTCACGCAACGCTGAATTACGTAGAATTTTATTACTATATCAATATCCAATTACAATCCTCTCCTTGATTTCACAGATACAAGGGATACCACCGATTCCACACACACTTGATCAAGTATACTCTCCTTGATTAACGTCTACAAGGGATACCACCAATTCTAACCTCCTTGATTTAACACCTACAAGGGATACCACCAATTATATAAACTACCCAAACAATTAAAATAGCCCTATAACTCTTCAATAGCACTTTGATTCAGAGACTAATGAGTAGAGAGTGAGAAGATAAGTTTTATGAAAATAAAATTGAATTCGGCAAAGTATAACTACAAAAGTCATAAAAATGAGAAGATATAATGATGTAAAGAAAGGAGAGAAGATGGAGAAGAAGAATTGTGAAAAAATTCGAAATCAGCCTCTATTTATAACATTTGAAAGGTTGCAACATTTCTGAAGCATCACAAATAGTGAAAAGACACTTCCTTTCAATTTTGAGAAAATAATAGTTATATGTCGACATGGGCATAAATGTATGTCAACATATGCACGAGTAAAACCAAATTTTGAGCATTTTTGAAGTGTTTTGATATATATATATAATTTTGGAAATTCTTGAATTAAAACATAGTGTTATAAATGAATATTATAAAGTAGAAAATCATATAAAAACATAAATATAAACATATTTATAAAATTATAGAGTTTAAAACTATAAAAATATAAAGTATAAATATATAAAACTTATGAAGTATAAGCATATAAAACTTAAGTTTAAAATTAAAGTAAAAATAGAAAAGATAGAAATTAAAGATAGAATTTGAAAACAGAATTTGTAAGCAGAAACAAAATTTGAATTTGAATTTGAATTTTAATTTTAATTTAAATTTGAATTTGAACCTGGAGCGCTATTCAGAGTCTTACATAATCTAGATCTATTACTATATTTATCTTGAACTCTTGAAATCTTGAATACTCATGAGTCTTGAATCATCTTTGAAATATGAATCCCTAATATATTTATACTGTAAAGTCTTCAATGTCAATTCTTGTATATAAATCCTGCATATGTATATATATTCTAGATAAAAGTGTTAGTATATATTTTATAATTAATTAATATTGAAATAAGGTTGTTGTCATCAAAACTACATTCTCCAACAATCTCCACCTTTTTTATGATGGCAACCTTAGTTTATAAAATATCATACCTATTCATACTAGTCGACGATGATCCTTCTAATACTCCCCCTGATTATATGAATCCTATAAACTAATTCTATATTTTACAATTTCTCCCCATTTGGCATTATCAAAAAAATAAAAAATTCTATAACTATTCCCCTTGAATCCTATAATGATCCAAATAATTCTTATACCAAAGTAAAATATTTCCCTTAAGTTATAAATTTATCTAAAATGAAGTATTCCCCTTAATAATCCTTATATACTCCCCCTTAATTCCTGCGTATATAAAAGAAAAACTTATGTTATATAAAACAAGCAATATATATAACAATTGTTTTACACACGATATTATATGTACAATTTATACATCTAATTAATCGAAAAGGAATGAAAATATACTACAAGAATCGAATCAAAACCTATATTCTACTTGTCCTTCACTATAGGAGACTTGTGAGTAGGCCAATTTGGATAATGGAGACAAAATTCTCCATTTCTTTCAATCATTTTTCCATTATGATCGTATAAGATTTCGCCTACGCAAACGACTTGATCCTCTTCGTTGGAAACTTCTTGTTGTTCTTCCTCGGGTTTCTCTTCCTCTATTATCTCTTCTTCCTCTTCCTCCTCCTCTTCCATAGGTTCATTATCATCTTCGATGATAATCGGATTAGCCTGATTATCCGTTATGAAATTAAGAAGACTCCTTACCACTTTTCCTTGCCTATTTTGTTCTTGGATCATCCTAATTTAAGGTACTTGTATTTCATCCAACATTTGCAAAGCATACTCCATTTTTTCAATTTTGATGACATGTGATAGTGTAGAATGTTGAAAGGGACCTTTGGCTGGTCCAGCGGACGAATCATGATTAATTTGGGTGTTTAAATTGGTGGTGGCCATTGTTTATTTTAGTTTAGAATTTTTACAGAAGTGAAAAATGAGAATAAAGAAGAAAATTCGAAGTGGAGAGTTTAAATAATTAATATAACTAACTTTTGGTGGGAATTAATTTTAAAACTCTGGCAGTTATATGTCGACATATACATAAATGTATGTCGACATAATTGTCTTTTAAATTTTATTTTTCTGATTTTTAATGTTATATATATATATTAATATATTTAATTATTCTTACTCACTTAGTGAATAGATTCCTAATTCTCTTCTAAATTTAGTAAATGTTGCTTCATTTAATGGTTTTGTTAAAATATCTGCTAGTTGTTTATCTGTTTCCATAAATTCGAGTGAAATTTTCTCTTTACTTACGTTATCTCTTAGAAAATGATGTCATATATCGATATGTTTAGTTCTTGAATGATGAGTTGGAGTTTTAGAAATATTTATAACATTCGTATTATCACAGTATATCGGTGATTTATTTATATTTAACCCAAAATCATTTAGAGTTTGTTGCATATATATTACTTGTGAACATGCCAAGGCAGCAGAGATATATTCTGCTTTAGTTGTTGACAGGGATACAGTGTTTTGCTTTTTTACTAAACCATGATACTAGTGAATGTCCTAAGAAGTGACATGTTCCACTAGTACTTTTATGATCGGATTTACATCCCGCATGTCAGTGTCACAGTAAGAAACTAAGTCGAATGAATCATCCTTAGGATAAAATAATCCAAAGTCCGATGTATGCTTTACATACCTTAGAATACATTTTGCCGCTTTAAATGTGTTTCCTTAGGTTGCAATTGATATCTTGCACAGAGACATACACTATGCATTATATCTGGTCTACTAGCGATTATATATAGTAATGGTCCTATCATTCTTCTATATAGTTTTTGATCAACGTCTTTAGATGTATCATCTTTACCTAATGCTATATTGGTCACCATTGGTGCTAGTCTCCCATTTGTTGTTGTTAGATTATATATATTAATTAGATCTCTTGCATATTTTTCTTGATTAATAAATATTCCATTCTTTAATTGACGAATTTGTAATCATAAGAAGAATGTCAGTTCTCCCATATGACTCATCTCGAATTCTTGGGTAATAATATCTGAAAATTCTTTATTCATCTTATTGTTAGTTGACCCAAAAATTATATCATCAACGTATATTTGTACTAATTATATATCTTTACTATTTTTCTTAATAAACAAGGTATTATCTAATTTTCCTATTTCAAAATCGGATTGTAATAGATAATTTCTTAATCTATCGTACCAAGCCCTAAGAGCCTATTTCAATCCATATAATGCTTTCCTTAACTTATATACATGATTTGCTAATTTTTCGTCTTCAAATAGAGGTGGTCGCTCTAATATACGTCTTCTTTTACAAATCCATTTATAAAAGCACTTTTGACATCCGTTTCATATAATTTGAAATCATTATGATTCGCAAATGCTAGTAAAATCCTAATGGCTTCTAATCTTGCTAAGGAGAAAGGTTTCATTGTAATCTATTCCTTCTTCTTGAGTATATCCTTGTGCTACTAGACGTGCCTTATTTCTTATGACCTCACCGTGTTCATTCATTTTAGTTTTATAAACCCATTTGGTTCCTACTATAGTCTTATCCTCAGGTCCAGGAGCAAGTTCACATACATCATTCCTAGTAAACTAATTCAGTTCTTCTTGCATAGCAAGTACCCATGTGTAACGAACCGGCGGATTTTCGACCCCGAAAATCAACACAAAACACTATGTTGACTATTCGAGCATCAAAAATGCCAGATCATTAATATAAAGAAGTTAGATGGTGAGAAATAGAAAGAAAGAAAGTTAGAATAGAAGAAGAAGAAGATCACAATAGAACATAATCAAAGTAAGCATGAGTCTCTTAGTGGAACTAATAAAATATAATATATAACATAACTTTAGAATACAAACTGTATTTGTACTTACATATATCATCAGAGTACATCACATGTATATCACAACGGAAATAAACTCTATATATAACTAGTGTTGAAGCCTTCTGCTCCAAGCTCCTCCAAGTATCTGTAAGATCCTAACTATTTGACTGCCCGTACAAAGTTGGGCACCCCAGAGTTTAGGGAAACAAAACAAAATAAAATCTGGGTCAGTCATGGGACTGGTGTGAGTAAACTCCAATCATTCGGTTTAAATTTTCAAAATCCTTTTTGAAAGAAAAGATAATCAAAAGACCAATCCACACATAAACACAGACGGTTTTTATCTTACGATAACCCAAAATAGTTATTGACAATCAATACTTTTCTGATATTATATTACTGTCTAAATACAAATAAATAACAATCTAGCGAAATGCTTGCATTTCACGCTCCACATACATTGTATACAATCAAAACCCGCGGGCGCTTACTGGAGATTGGATTCCAATTATGACAAGGTACGGAACCACCTACCGATAGTGTATCTCTAAAGGGGAATACACCAGGTTCAACAAGAACATCTTGCAACCCGGCCCACACATGACCAACCACTCATTTCTCTTGAGTGTATCGAATATATTGTCACCTACAGTTGCTAGCAACATAACCGATCTCGGGAGATACAAAAGCGAAAAGAAGTAACAAATATGAATATTCTTTAAATGGTGACAATATACCCTAATGGAGGCGACCCACATAGCCATGCTGCCTGCCTTATTTTTGTCATTTCCTGGTTGATGAGGCTTGAGGTCATAACGTATCTTTTGACAGATTACACCTTCATTTACTTTGAATGCCACATCGTCATACCCGCCAAATCAAAAATTTATTTCCCTAAAAATATCATGGGTATAAAGCTAAGAGAAACGAATTCTTCCGCCACCAACGTAAATACATTTGAAGCGATCAACTTACGCGATCTATTAGATATACTTTGTTGGACATTCGTCCATACACGTTGTCCTGGGACTGGAAAAACCGAAGGCACTATTCTATAAATCCATCTTAGGCAATTTCTACCTCGGATCGCCAAGATAGCCCTTGCCTAAACTCCGTCTTCAATTATCTTTATCATATTTGATTCGCAACGTTAATTCCCATACGGAGTGGTTTTCACATAATAATCTGATCCCGGTCTCTCCGTATTGACAATGGAAAAATGGTCAAAAACTTTGATAGCTAGTTATTTAACTATCAAAGGAAAACAAACATACAAACAACGGTCGTATTTCTAAATGGAAATCTTATCAATCAACGCTTAACCCCTTTAAGTATAATTATCAATAATCATTTCATTTTCAAATTTTCTTTTTATATCTCTACCCAAATTTCCTTGAAACCCGTTTCCATTGATTTTCACATTTCTTTATTTTCTATATTTAGAAAATATACTTTATTTAGCATTGGAAAATAATTCAATTTCTTATTCATACATCACAATTCTTCCCCATTTGTTAGTCCCTGATTATAACTAGTAAGAGATTAATTCCATAAGTATCAACCCCGAAGGCCGAAACCAACATCGGATCCATACTCAAGAAACCATTCGCCTTAACTAATCTCCGGTCAGTTTCCAATTCCTTAACTCCATTTCTTAATTCCTTATTTACAAAACTATTTACACAACTCTCATATTCAGTTTACTAATCCACTTCTTTACGAAAATCTTTGATTATAACGATAACGTTATAATCTCTGCTTTTGAAATATCTAATTTAAAAATAGATCATTTAAATAAATAAATAATTTGATATATAAGTAAATCTTGATTATAACCGAAAAGTAAATGGTACTTCCTTGTATTCGATAGAATCGAATTCCATTGTAGAACTCTCTTTTCGAATATTCTATATTCGGTTAACGTTCCAAGCTTTGGGATAAACTCTCCATTTTAGGTCAACTAAAATTTTAAATTCACTTTTGAGTTTATCACTTTCAACATTTACCAATTTTCTTTTATCGCCATTCCAATTTGCGAAACGTTTGCTTTTAACTTATTATTCACTTTAAAATGTGAATATTATTCTTTTACTGAAAACCGGACTCCTTTTATTAAATCAAAACTTTATTTAAACGGAAAATACCATTTCAGTTTAAAATTCCATCTTATCTAATTATTTTATAGATTTATACTTATGTTTCATTTCATAAACTCGTTTATAAGTCAATTTCTTGTTAATTATATATCGAGTTTACAACTTCATCTTGATTACATATTTCATTATAAATTTATGTGGTCTAAACCAAATATTACTACGTGGTCCAATACTAAATATAATATATACTTTCTTAAAAATCAATTATCTCGATAATTTTCGACATTGTCGAATTATAGTTACAAATCCTTATCGTTTTATTCAATTCATATTCACATTTCAAACTTTGAAATAAATTAAATGATTTCTCTTTCCATTACTCATTTTTGAATTAACATTTCATGGATTATTTAATAATAATTATTTTATCCTATTTATAAATAGCGTTAATAAATCAAGCTACTTGTTTTATTTTGATTAAAACAAGTTATCACTATCCAAATCCAAATCGAAATTCCATTACTCATCTGAAATAGATTTTTCCATTTTTAAAACCACAAATTCCTTTCCAATATATTCGAATATATTTCACGATATTTTAATACTAATTATTTTAGGTCAATGTTGTTCAAACACCCCAAACACACAATAATCAACCATAGATTATTCATCACGTCGTATAATGCAATATATGAAAAACAATAATATAATTTGTTAAGGATTCCAATTGGATCCCTCCAACTTGTTTCCCTGCATCAATAGATGTTAATTACATGAATAATACCAATTTCAGATCAATCAGTATTAAGTTATCAACTTATATATATTGTTTCAACCAATTAACTAGCAAATCAGCCAAAACAACTATCACACAAACATTCAATCATTTTTATCAATATTAATTAACGTTTATAAAATTATAAACTGGACAGAGTTAGTGAGTTTACTCACCTTTTTCGTTAATCGTTGAAAAACGATTATCGTTCGATTGATTGAATCAAGCGTTTTATTTCGTCATAATCTGTAGCGACCTTCAAATCACTCTAGACTGATTCCATTGTATAGTATGTGACGATACGATTCTAATGTGATAAACCGTTCGTAAAATTGATCATGTATGTGAGAGATATTAGGTTAACAAGTTAACACATTAATTAATTTAAATAGAACATATATTAAATTTGATTTTTGTGCTCACCATTTTTAATGGCCTATCATCCCCACATTTAATCTTCTACCGCCACTCCTCTTCCCAGGATATAACCGTGACTCCTTAAGTTGTCGCTGCATGTCCCTTTTCAGCAACACCATACCATACGTTCTATTTTTCGTTTCCTTTACTAACAAAAACTGGGCTTTACCTTGAACCAGGCCCACCATTGCTTTATCAGCTCCTACCCAAACAACCTTCTTCCTCATGATTCATGAAATTAGTGCATGCTCCAGTATGTATACCCATTCCTTATTGCCATTTCTGATAGCTCGTTGGACCCGTCCCCCTTATCTCTCCACCACTTATAAAACGCAAGCATTCCATTTTCTTTACACTGTAAGTTTTCCTTCTTCCCCAACCTTTCAAAGAACTGCTCCTCTTTATTCCCTTCGCACCCTACTGCTTCTCAATGAAACACTATAGCAGATTGTTTTTAAAATGGATTTATCATATCACAACAGGCCAAGACCTAAGCAAACACACCGCTCCATTAACTCCGTCGGCTCTATACAGGGTCGCATCTCCTCCCCAATAACATGCTGCAAACTCTTGTGCATGCGTCACCATTCCCAAAGCTTTGAGCTTCACATTCTTCCTTTATGCACCATCATTTCACAAACCACTTCCCTCGTTTAGCTTCTTTTTGCTAGCGCTCCACTTCCCTCACCATCTAAAACAACTCGATTTAAGGATCTACCCCTAACTCACGCGTCGCGCTCTGCTGTACTGGAGAGTATCGACGGTGTCTCCTTTTATTTTTATTTCGAAATGATTTTTTTTGAAAACATGAGAAATACTTCTTGCTTCCCTAAAGAGCTGAAGTTTGATAATCGCTGCGTATTTATAGCCTTGGAAGTCGTGGTGGCCAAGGCATGCGGGTCTTCCTCTAGAGATATAGATTGGTAGTATGCAATATTATTTTTCGTAAGCCTTAAAGAATTCACAGTGTGCGACAAAGTATTGACATTCAATATCTAGTGTAGCTAGGTAGGTTTGCACACTGCATACTCCATGAGTTTTCACCTTAGCTGTTCGATGGTGGAAGCATAGTTAGCTGTATTGAGTTCTTTTCGGCTAGCTGGTTTGATATTGAAAGTTGATGGTTGATTTGTTTCGAGCTGTCTCAAGCTAGTTTTAGGGTAGGATGGAGTAGATTAGATTTTATTATAGACTTGCTTTTTGATTTGATTTTTGCTTTGCTGTAAGTGGTTATGGAGATTTTATTATATTGAAATTTATGCTACCATAGAATGCTTCGTATGTTAGGATAATTTTCTATATAAATGGTGAACTGATCAATGCCAAATAAATGCAAAAGTATGCTGGTTGGTCATATAATCTTATACAAACGCATAAAGGGTTGTAGCTTATGTGGTACTGCAAGTTGCTAAGATGCAGCAGCCGATGACCATGAAGCACAACAAGTAAAAGTACATACATGTTGGGGTGAGAAGTAAAAGTAAACAGTAGAGAAAATATGAAAAGATAACGTGAACATGATACGTTGATTTGCAATGCTGTCATCGTATTTTTTTCCCATGTATTGTCAGACCGTAGCCAACCATTTTTGATTTGTTGTTGCTTTTGTAATTTGGATAGACATAGTAGGCTTGGTAAAATAAGTCATTTTGTTTTAAAAAGTCATGCGCCCCGACGTACCCAATTCCGTTCGCTTATGAGCTGCTACAGACAAAAATAAAAATACTGTCGCAATAAACAATGTGTCACGATCCTAGGAATATAATAAAATAGACAAGTTAGCTTATTCTGCGAAATCCCAAAAGTGCTGATATAGGGTGTGAAATAATCCGAGTAAAAAGTTGCTTATTTTCCAAAATAAAAATTTTAGTAAAATTTTAAAAATTAAATTATAATTACGTCTCAAAAATCTTATCCAAATTCGAAATAAATGTTTTACTATAATTAAATAATCGTTATGGTTTATAAACGATTTCATAACGACTATTTAAACATTTGATTTGGATGTAACTCACAATCTATAAAGCGAAATCTCCATTTTTCTCTTCCATTAGAAAAATATAGCTCAACAGGTTCGAACGTTTCTTGTTTCGAAGAAATCCGACTTTTAATGAATCCTGTATATTCAGTTGAAGTTCAAATTATCGGATTACGAACTGCCTCAACGTTACGAGCTCGTTTATTAGTTATATTATAATTAATATGTTCAACTGTCATTTAAATAATATATTTGTTATTATATCACAAATATAACTCAATTAAATATCTTATATTATCCAATTTACACAGCGTTACCAATTCAACTTATTTTCGACCACTTTAGAAATTAAATTTATTACTCCACTATTTATATTAAATAAATATTCAATATTCAAATTCAAACCATTTATATTATCAAACAACTATAATAAAATAATTAAATAAATTAATTATTAATTCGCTAAAATACCGGGTCGTTACACCATGAATCATCAAAAGATATTTCCTTTGGATTTTTAGGTTCAATAGTTGAAATAAATGTAGTACTACTCATATTATTTAATTGATTACGGTGTCTAACAACGAATTCAATATCTTCTAAGATATTTCCTACATGATGGTTCCTAACTAGTCTAATTCGTTTATTTGGTTGATTATTTTCAAGATTTATTTCATTAATTTCATTTTCACATTCATCTTCATTGTTTTGAGTTATATTTTTATAATTTTCATTGAAAGATACGTTTAAGGTTTCTTCTATGGTATTAGTTCTAGTATTGAAAACTCTATATGCTTTACTTCTATCTAAATATACAATAAATATTCCTTTATTGGATTAACTTGTCTAAATTGTCTTTAGTATTAATTATAAAACATTTACTTCCAAATATTGTAAAATATGACACTTTTGGTTTCTTATTATACAAAAGTTCTTAAGGAGTTTTATGAGTTAAAGGTTTAATTGATATTCTATTTAAAATATAACAAGTTGTTATAACTGCCTCAGCCCAAAAATTTCTTAGTAAATCACTATCAGATAACATAGTTCTAGCACACTCTTGTATCGTCCTATTTTTTCGTTCAACTACTCATTTTTTTGAGGGGTTCTAGGAACAAAAAAATTATGGGTTATTCACTTTTTATTACAATATTCTTTAAAGTTTTCGTTTTTGAATTCTCCGCCATGGTCACTACGTATTGTTTTTATTTTTAGTGATAACAAATTTTGAATTATTTTAGAAAAAGTTTTAAATTGATCAAAATCATCACTTTTATTTTTAAGAAACAAAGTCCAAGTAAATCTAGCAAAATCGTCAACTATTACGTTAACATATCTATTATGATTTATCGATTGAATTTGAGATGGACCGATTAAATCCATGTGAATTAACACTAATGATTTCGAGATAGTAATTTCCTCTTTTGATTTAAATGAAATTCTGTTTAATTTCCCGAATTGAGAAGCGTTGCATAAGTTATTAATTTTATATTTCATTTTGGGTAATCTTTCAATTGAATCAAATTTAGAAATCCTAGAGATGTGTTTGAAATTTATATGATCAAATCTCTTATGCCAGATCCAAGGGTCACTTGTATTGGCTATAGGACATAGATTATCGCTAGAGATTTTCATACTCAATATATATATTCCTTTTCTTTCTATCTCCTTCGAATATTACTTTTGAATTCCGATCTTCTATAAACATTTATCCTTTTCAAAGTTTATTTTATAACCCTTACCGCAAAGTTGACTTATACTTAGCAAGTTGTGCTTTAGATTCCTAACTAATAAAACATCAGAAATTGTAAGAGTTAAAAAATTACCGACATTACTGATTCCAATAATGTATCCTTTAGAGTTATCTCTGAAGTTTACCATTCCACCATCTTCATATGCCGGATTATTGAGTAATTCAGGATTTTCGGTCATATGTCTCGAACAGCCACTATCCAGCATCCATTTGTCCTTTTTAATTTTCGCCATCTACTTTCTAGAATTTGAATTCTCAACAGCCATGTAACACACCAGTTCGGAATTTGAATTTCCAACAACCACCTTTTCAGAATTTGAATTTTCAATAGCCACCATTTCATAATTTGAATCACCAAAAGCCACGTCACCAATCTTTTCAACTTTTGTATTTCCAAAAGCCATAAAACACATCTTTTCCTGTATTGAACAATATTTCAGTAGATCACATGACTTTTCAACACGATTATATGCAGACTCTTTCAACATTGGAAGATGCATGAAATGACACTAGTGTTAACAAATATTTCAAAATTTGCCATTTAAATTTTTTCAAAAATCAGATTATGAACTTTTTGAAAAACCTTGCTCTGATACCAATTGTTAGGGGTCATCAACAACCAGCGGTCTAGCCTGCCACCGTGGCCTCACAACGATACCTCAGAACTGATTTCACGATTAGCCTCATGACTCAACCAATCCGCACATAGGGACATGTAGGAGTAAGAGTCTCCTGCCTGCCACCAAAAAGCCGAGTGAGAACCCCCCATCATGTTCTCTAACTAGCTCCGATACCAATTGTTAAGGATTGCTGAATGGATCGTTAAGGAAAAACTAGCACTAGAGGGGGGGGGGAGGTGAATAGTGTTTTTGGGAATTTAAATAAAATCTAAAACATATATGATCTAATATATGAATCAAACACCACAGAAACAACCATAGACATAGAATCAAACACGAGTATATACAAAAGTAAAATGTAGAAAAGGAAAGAACACACCGGATTTTATATTGGTTTGGAATTGCTCCTACGTCTAGTCTCACGCAACGCTGGATTGCACAGAATTTTAGTACTATATCAATATCCAATTACAATCCTCTCCTTGATTTCACGGCTACAAGGGATACCACCGATTCCACACACATTTGATCAAGTATACTCTCCTTGATTTAACAGCTACAAGGAATACCAATTATTCTAACCTGCTTGATTTAACGGCTACAAGGGATACCATCTATTATATAAACCACCCAAACAATTACAATTTCCCTATATATCTTCAATGGCACTTTGATTCAGAGAGTAATGAGTAGAGAATGATAAAAGAAGAAGTTTTATGAAAATAAAATTGAATTCGGCAAAGTATAAGTATAGAAATCATAAAAATGAGAAGATATAAAGATGTAAAGAAAGGAGATGAAGATGGAGAAGAAGAATTGTGAAAAATACTTATAACATTTGAAAGGTTGCAACGATTCTGTAGCATCACAAATAGTGAAAAGACACTTCCTTTCAATATTGAGAAAATAATAGTTTTATGTCGACATGGGCATAAATGTATGTCGACATATGCACGTGTAAAACCAAATTTTGAGCATTTTTGAAGTGTTTTGATATATATATATATATATATATATATATATATAATTTTGGATATTCTTGAATTAAAACATAGTGTTATAAATGAATATTATAAAGTAGAAAATCATATAAAACATAAATATAAACTATATAAACATATTTATAAAATTATAGAGTTTAAAACTATAAAAATATAAAGTATAAATATATAAAACTTATAAAGTATAAACTTATAAAACTTAAGTTTAAAATCAAAGTAAAATGGAAAGTAAAATAGAAAATAAAATAGAAAAGATATAAATTAAAGATAAAATTTGAAAACATAATTTTAACATTAGAAATAAAATTTGAATTTGGATTAAATTTGAATTTCAACCTGGAGAGCTATTCAGAGTCTTACATAATATAGACTTTATTGGTATACTTATCTTGAACTCTTGAATCTTTAATACTCATGAGTCTTGAATCATCTCTGAAATCTGAATCTCTAATATCTTTAAACTCTATAGTCTTTAGTATTAATTCCTATATATAAATCTTGCATGTGTGTGTATATATATTCTAGATAAAAGTGTTAGTATATATTTTATAATTAATTAGCATTGAAATAAGGTTGTTGTCATCAAAACTCCATTCTCCAACAATTGACAGGGTGAGAGGAGGCAACGATATGACTGAATGGAAGGCAGCGACTTCAAAATTTCATGGATTTATTTTTTTTTTCAAATGAATTACTGCAATTTTTTTAATAAAAAGCGATAAAAAATTTGTAGCGAGTTGATTGTTTTGTGGGATCTAGGGTTTTTACTGGTGCAGGTATTTTCATTTCGGGTTCGTGAGTAAACATTAAACAGTGCGGGTTTTTAAATTAAAATAATAATTATAATTATCCTTAATTAATTACAAAGTTAATATGTATTGTTATCTTAATGAACTTGATTTTGAATCAGATGGATATTTTTCGGATATGGATACGTACATATTCACACCAGATATTTGCATCCAGTTTTCAGATATCGGATTATATCCGTATTTTCATATATAATTTCAGACAAATTTCGGATTTTTTGGGTATCCATTGACATACCTAAATACCAAAATTTAAATGACTTTCTTCCAAAATAAATTATTTTTCATTTTCAAAGGTGCTCAATTGTTTGAAATATTCTTTTTACTTGTTTAACAAACAATTTTCAGTCAAAATTTCCAAGTTGAAGCATTTTCTTAGTTTCAGTAATATTAATGCATTTTCCTTTTATCAAGGTATAAAAGTTATTTATAGGAAGAAAGTCATGTTAATCAAAAATATGAAATACATAATATACACATTGAAAATAATATTTGTATGAAATAAATGATAGTTTAACCATCATTTTCCTTGACAAAGAATGAACAATAGCTTAACCGCTATTGTTTGAATGTTTTCTTCATTGTCATTATATGTAACGATCTGGAATTTATGACTAGTTAAATAATTAATTTAGATGAATTTATAGATTTAATAAATTATAATTTGAAATTGTTTGGATTAATAAATATAAGGCTTTGAATTTAATCTGGGGTTTAAAATAGTTATTAACAAGATCGGGTTTTGTTAATACTATTTGTCGTTTGATCGAAATTGTCAAAAGTTAGCTAGAAGTTGAAATATGACAACGTATATAAGTGTAGCTAAATTGAAACACTTTAAAAGTGTCACAAATAATGTTGCAAACCCTTAGGACAAAACCATGTGCACATGTCCATGGTTTTCTAATACAAAGGCACATGGTTTCTGTCATTAGTACATGATTTCTCCTTGGAAAATTTCACTTTGCCCCTTCTTCCATTTCCATAATAAGTTCCTAAACCATGCCTTTTCCATTCACTTCTTCCTCCATTATCCACTTTCTTCTTAGAACTTATAACCATGTATTCCGTGGCATAAAATTCCCCTCCTTTCCCCTCATTTTCCTCTCCTCCTCCCTAATACTTGATCCCCTATACTTCGCTTCCACCTACTCCATTTTCATGACGCTCCTCTCCCCTCTCGTCCCCTTGCCATGTCAGCACCCCGCTGACCACAACCTGTTCCACGACCCCCACCTCGGACTAAGCCACACCCACGTAGCCTGACCCAAACTCCCCTCCTTGCGTCACCTAGGCGTGACCAAACACCACCCCTAAACTCGGCCTAAGCCCCAATTCCATTACCACTCAAGTCCTCCTCCTCTAATTATATATATATAGTTGTTGGAAAAATCGGTGACGTCAAACAGTTGGTCCAACGTAGCCATAGTCAATCTAATAGTACTGCAATAAAGACTGGTGGAGTGGAACCCACGGTGAGAAACTCTACACTTATTATGATTCTTATGGATGATAAATGTTGATAGATAGTTAATTAACTGTTAATCGTAGTGTAAGCGTTGATTACCGAACGCTTATATGTATATACTATATTATACATGCTATGTGATAATTGAATGTGTGATATGGATGTGTGATGGTTGTTAGTAGTGATACTAGTTCATATCACGCATGTTGCATATATCTATGTGGAGATATTTGGGTATTGGTTAAAGTCTCAAGCTTATCAGGTTATGAAAACGAATAGTTTATTCATATTAATATAGTGGAATGGTGGAAGTTGGTATCCGAAATTGGATAGAAATGATGTTGAAATGGTTTTAAGAAACTTTTGTAAAGGTTGGAATTTTGGAAAACACAATTTTGATGTTAGAAGTGTGTTTAAGTTTAATCGGTTGGAATTAAAACTGATTTGAAAGTGAAGTCCAGTTTGGGTGTATAGAAGGTGTTTTAACTCAAACCAATTGTTCCTTTAAGCCTATATATTATCTAAATTGATTTCTGGAAAGTTTAGTTTTCAAAAGATCATTTTTGAAAAATAATAATATTTTAATATTTTAATATTATAATATTAATTAAAAATGAATATTTTAATTTTAAGTGGAAAATATGAAATATTGTTTTGAAATGGTCTTATATATGGGTTAAACGGTTTTCTAAACTATTTAGAAGTAAATTGGATTATTTATATTATAAATATGAAATATAGTTAAAATAGAGCTTGTCGCGCAATGGTAGTTTGCGAATTTCGATCGTTGACTTTAGACCATTACAAATTCATTTTAAATTGGATTTTCCTCAAACAAATTTTTTTTGCAAGCTTATAAAGATAGTTTTAAATGGAAAAAGGATTTTCCAATTTCGATGAATAATTTTCAAGTTATGATCAAAACCCTTTTTAATAATAATAGCGATAGTGTAGTTTAGTGACCAATGTTGGAAATCAACTGAAATGGCTTTATGAAACTTATTAAAAATGTGAAAAATTTGATAAATTATAAGAAATGTTTTCAAAGTAATTTGAGTTGATTTTATAGAGTTTTAAAGCTTTTTCCATCAAGCAAGTAAAATAAACCTTTTTGTAACACTTTCGAAACACTTTTTGTTTAATAGTTGATTTTGAAGGTTTAAACTTAATAATCGATACCCTACCTTCGTTAAACCATTTCAAAATAATAAAGAAATGTTTTTATATTAAACAAAAGTTTGAAAATTGAGATGGGTTGAAACTGAACTGAAATTCGGTATATTAATACTGTTTTTAAATTACCCTTATTATTCGGGAAGTCCGGTATCAGACTTGTGTATGAAAACCATTCTGAATAATAATACGCTGTGATGAAGAAGAAATGCTTAAAGACAGTGATTGAACATCGAGATTCTTTACATCGTAGGATCACGTGTTGATGTCTCAGATAGGAGACCACCTATTATGAGGTCATATTGTGATAGTGGTATGAACGTACTTGGTGCTTTTCCATATTTACAAGGGCCTCTCATCCTTATTGGACGAGGAATAAGGTGTCTTTGGTTTTGTTCAAACCCATAGTGGACTTGTATGAATGTGTGTCTAATATTTTATTTTGTAATGTGCGATTGATCTTTACTAAACATATTTCTGTTTGTGACGGAGAATTTATTCTCTTAGCTTAACACCCTTATTTGAGACGTAGGAGCTCAAAGGTTATATGGTTACCAATTATCAATTATACTTTATAGAAGGATTGTGTGCATACTAAGTGATGAGCAATTGATGATCAAAGCATGGCTTGATAAAGTGTAGCTTCGTGTAACCAGACTTCGACAAGCCTCACACCATATAAATGGCCAAAATAGGAAAATGTAACAAGGACATGGGGTGTCATCTCCTTCTAGATAAAAAGTGTAACATGGTTTGGAACCCAGGTATTACTTATGTGACAACTTCTACTTATGTATATGTTGATGTTGCGGGGCCCTGGTTAAAGGTTGGTAATAATCGTGAGATGGCATACTCAGGCGCGATCTAATTCATCCAGTTACGGGATGGCTCGGCCTTGCAAAAACCCGGATCAGTTCTCGGAGCATCTGTAACAACCCGGAATTTTAACAATAAATAAATTAGTTATTTAATTATATTTAGGAATTTCTGCAGATAATGGAATTTGACTATGAAACTTGCAAAATGCGTGAATTCTGGCCAACTTTCATATTTGGAGTTTCGCAAACGGAGTCTGTATGAAAATGTTACGGACGAAATACGAAAAAATAGACGGAATAATAAAATGGAATATATATATATATATATAATATTTAATATCATTTGTAACTTGCCTTCACTATGCATTTCGGCCCAAGGGCGGCCGACACCATTGGATGGAGCGGTTGACTGCTTCAGGCGTTTTTAGCCCAGTGACAGCTAGGGTTATATAGGTTTTTATTATTATAAATTATATATAAACGGACGGATGTTTATTAAATTGAATCTAACAGTTCGGGGTCATTTCAACTTCTATAAATAAAGGGTTAGACCCCCCCCATTCTTTTCCACATATTTTTAAGAGCAGCAGCTGAGCTCTGTCATTTTCTTTTCTCCTCAAACAAATTCTAAAACAAAATATGTTCATATAAAAACATAATCAAATATAAATAACATAGATTTGAGGAGATTAATTAGATTCATGTGGAAAAATGTATAGACTGGCATTTAGGTTCTTCTTCATCAGATTTCTCCTCTCTTTTCTTATTTTTCTTGCAGATATAGATATATGTAAGTGCCCCTTTTGGAATAAATGTAGATCTGTAAGAATTTAGGAATTGTAGACCTAAAAGAGTATTCAGGTTTAGATTTGCTTGGCTTTCAGGTGAGTGGAAAGTCTATATACATAGTTTACAATAATCTGATTACTTCTTTCTGTATTAGATCTGAAATGTATGCCTAAATATTTATCAGATTTGTTTGTAGTTTTGTCAAATCTAAAATAATGGCTATCAGATTTGTTTATGAGTATTATCAAATCTGAAAGAATAAAATTGTGGTTTGAATATTATTATATTGTGGACGCATTGGAATTGCTCATATTATTGCCTATAATTATGTTAAATATTGTGGTTGTTGTAAACACCATAGATCCGGAAACTAGTCTCATAAATCATTGTCAATTTGTAGTTTTATTCTGGATCTGTAGTATTGGTGTTGATTTGTGGTTCATGTAAATTTTGTTAAAACAATATAAGCCTGTTTGTGTTCAATTTTTTTTTTGGGGTTTTAACTTGGTTATTGTAAATATGTCTTTTTGTTCTTTTTCAATCAAAAGACATTATTTGAAATCAGTAAGAAATATGTACAAAAAAAAGAAAGGAAAGGGTTGTGTAACTTCATGAACAAACGTTGATTTATGTATGTTTATACATAGTTTTCACCAACCATTCCAAAAACATATATTAAATATTTCTTATGATTTGAAATACGTTGTTCCTATTTAAAATATATTATGGCATATTTTTCAGTAATTTCAGTTTTGGCCTTTTTATGAGATTTGGAATCTTAATACAAGATTGGACACAAAAGGATTGTTTTGGTTACTAGTTTAGACTGAAGAACTTGAATTTAATAATAATAATAAGATAAAAATGTATTAACTACATCATGTCATCAACCGCCCGAATATATATATATATATATATATATATATATATATATATATATGAAGCATAATATAATATAACAAAAGGGAGAACCTAGCCATTCTCCAACGGCTCACAAAAACAGTTTCTATAGAAATGGCCATAGAACCTGTGCACACACACAACCAACAGATACAAAAAAGCATCTCAAATACATAATATGGCAACAACCAAGAAATATAATGATCATAAGCGAGGCCAACGAATCCTCAAAAGACAGATGCCAAAGACAAGGCCGATGATGTAATCTCCACCTCTCCACAACAAATTGCCAAAGAGTTAGTACAACGGATTGGCCCTACTAGAAAGACCACAACATCCTATCGCACCGAAAGCTCCAACTCCACAAGCTCCAACATATCCAGCTAAAAGGAAGTACCTCCCGCCATTATAAAGCCAAAGCTCAGTCGAAACCCAACAACTTAAAATCCAGGCCTTATAGTACTAGCAAACAACATAAGATAATAAAAGGGGGAGTGTGGAGAATGTCAAGACAACAGGGGACAACCCGCAAACAAAGGACTCAACCGATTCCCGCCCTTGGACTAGGAGGTACCGCAGTAACACCCATGGTACCAGCTAACTATCTCGAGCGGGAACCAACAACTCCCTTGAATAATCTACCCCGAAATGCAAGGAAAACGTCATTCCTTACCCTCTGGATGATGGTAATATGATCCATCGACACTTCGTTGAATATTGCTTTATTCTACGAGCACCAGATATGCCAGCAGATGAAACAAGGGATCAGCTGAAAGAGAACCGTTCTAATAAATTTACCTGAGCTATCGTTCCATGGTAAATCCAATAGCGAAGTGGCATTACCTCAACAATCAACCAAATTGCCAAAGTAATTCCAGAAGGATTTGACATAAGAGCCAAGGAAAATTAAATGAGCAGTGGATTCCAATGAACTAGAACTACAACATCTGCAACGGGAAACGATTGAGATGCCGATCCTCTGGAGGTTCTCGTCTATTTGCAACCCCTCATGAAGGGTTTTACACATAAACAAAGAAACTTTAGGGGGAAGTCGGACATCTCATATGAAAGAGAAAAGAAAATGGAATAGAGTAGGTGTCCCTATCGAGTTCCATGCCACCTTAATCGAAGAGGGAATTCTGTCCTAATTGGTTCCACTACCATATGAATTTGATAAAGCCTTTACGGATTGCATCCGTTTCCACATCTCACTAGCATAAGACGGGACACCTGTGAAATTTGCGTCTGAAAGCATGTGGTACATAACATGGAGGAACATCGCCCCAAAGGTAGTCGTTAGCTCCAAACCTCGCCCACAACTTGCAAGCATAGGCAGTACAAATGTCCTTAGGGTTACGGAGGCCCAGACCTCCCTCACACTTGGGACAAATGTCCTTAGGGTTACGGAGGCCCAGATTCGTTGACCCTATGCTATGAATAGGACCCTGTACCCATTGTTTTATTCATCTAAATCAATGGCGACAGTGAGATGCTACTCCAACTTAGATTAAATTAGTCTTTTCTTCAGCAATAACGATTCATATGTGTTCAAAAATCGCCGATTCAACATTAACAAACTTTTCTAAGTTTTCTTAGTTCCATTCTCTATGAGTCTATGTTATTTTTAGATATGAATACTTAAAAGTTAATCTTGACATGTTACGAATTGGATCTAAGCCTGTGACTAATTGAATTATATCAGATCTGCCATTATTTGTATATCTAATTCACTGTTTAGATCTCATCATGGCTGTTTATGACATCCCTATTGTGTTAGTTGGCCTAATCATGTCACTATGCCTAATCGGTTCTATTATCACATGTTCATCAGATCTGATCTTATATGCCTATCTTGTTATTATGTCCAATTCTGCCACCGTATGCTTATTCAGTTACTATGCCTATTTCTGCCATCATATGTCTATCTTGTTATTATGATTATTTCTGTTCTTTTCTCTTCTTCTTTTCCCTTTTATTTTATAGCTAGACTACCTTCGAGCCTTGGCATACGCTGAAATATTCGAACGTGTGAAATTGGGAATGAGTAGAAAACATTAAAATTGGGGCATAACTTATATCGGGAAATTTGGGCATAATTTGAATTAAATACATGAATATGGATTTGGGGCATAAATCAAATTGTGACTTAGATCTAAATTTGAGGCATATGGTACGTGATGAATATGACTTGGAAAAGTTGCATGAAAACCTATAATGAAAATAGGAATAATTGTTAAGGAATGAAATGCCTAGAACTACAGTAATTAGAAACTGTAACTGCGCTTAAACATGAGGTTAGATTACACTTGTGGTAGAATTATGCCCGGACCCGCCCGACATATCCAACGACCACAAGTAGTGAATCTAATGTGAGGGGTCTAAGTGCATAAATACGTAACGTGCTAAGACACGAGGTTAAGTCCGACTTATGGAAGAAGTCTGCCCGGACCTGCCCGGTATATCCAGCATCCACAAGTTGTGGGTATAATGTGGGAGGTCTAGCGCATGCTTATCACATGTTCATCAGATCTGATCTTATATGCCTATCTTGTTATTGTGTCCAATTCTGCCACCGCATGCTTATTCAGTTACTATGCCTATTTCTGCCATCATATGTCTATCTTGTTATTATGGTTATTTCTGTTCTTTTCCCTTCTTCTTTTCCCTTTTTATTTTATAGCCAGGCTACCTTCAAGTCTAGGCATATCTTGTTATTATGCTTATTTCTGTCTTTTCCCTTCTTCTTTTCCCTTTTTATTTTATAGCTAGGCTACCATCGAGCCTAGCTAGATATGGTTGTGCATGCCCTGGAAATGAAGGGTTGCCACTTTAGGAGATGATACATCCTACTGTGGGGCCAGTATAGGGTATCTACGGAATAGGGAGCCGATCGGTTGGGGTAGTAATTAGGGTACATCTAGTCTCGCCTATATAGGAGCCCGTTATTATCCTTAGGGCTAACACCGATATGTTCAGTTGGGCTGCCTCTTATTGTATGAGATAAAACCTCTCACTAGAAGTACGCCTAAGTCTACCATCTTGTTGGGGATCATCTTGTTCATATGATACTAGTATTGGTGCTGAGAGATAGACAGAGAAAAGTATTAGAGAAGCGCTATACATATATGTTCTATTTGGTTTATCCTGTTTACCTTGTCATACCTGCCTTATATGCTGTTATCCCTCTTACCCAGCTTATATGCCTGTCATGATGCTTTTACTTATTGATATGCTAAAAGCAACTGGACTCGCCAGACTTATGTCTGACCTATTTTGTTTCCTCTTCTTTCTCTTCCGCCCCCTCCAAGGTTCTCAGGGTGGGAATACTCAAGCTTTCTTCTTGGAGCTGCTTAGATGTACTTCTTGATTTCATACTTTTCTACAATGGCTATGCTTTTGGGGATTATGCTCTTTTCATGTTTATTGTACTCTGATGATTTTAGTACAAGACAGAAGTTTAAATTGATGTATTGAGTTTTATGCATTTCAGACTCATGATGTAACTATGTTTTGAACCACGATGTTTTCTGCTCAATAAAGTTTTAAATTCCGATGTTATTTTATATTTGTCTTGTAATATTTCTGTTTCTGTTTACCCATAACGCTTCACAGAACTTAATTCGTTCTCCTAATGATTGACATTAATGGACGTGGAGTGTCACACTTGGTATCAGAGCTGAAGCGAATAAAAGATTTTGAAAATTGTTTTCAAAAAGGTTTTAAAAGAAAACATTTTCAAAAGAAAAGTCTATTTTGAAAAACATATTCCCCAAAGCCATATGTAATATCTTTCGGTTCTCTGTTTGAATCCCTTTTTTCTTTTCTTTTCAGCATGTTTGGGGAACCTGATATTCCTGAGGGCGTCACGATACCAGGCTAGTTCCGTAGGTATCTTGAGGCCACACTGCCTACCTGTGGTCAAGCAGACGTTCCTCCCTTAGATGAACCTGTTGTTCCTCCTCCTCCACCGCATGCTGATAATTTCTCTAAGATATGCAAAGATTTCTGTGCTATGGGTGGAAATCCATTCCGAGGAACGGAAACTTTCATAGAGGCAAGGAATTGGCTTAAAGAGACGGAGGATTTGTTTGGAATTTTTGAAGTTGGCGATTGTAGCAAGATTCAGTTGGTCGCTTGGCTGCTGAAAGATGAGGCTTCATTCTGGTGGGAAGTGATGCATGCAGGGCGTCCGGTGGAGACTTGGGATGATTTCCGACAGAGATTTGAGATGAAGTTTCTTTCCCAAGTTGAGAAAAGTATGCAAATGGAAAGGTTTTTTTGGCACTCAAACAAGGAGGCATGACTGTTAAAGAATATGTCAACAAGTTCAATCAACTGGCGAGGTTTGGAGCTAGTAGATACCCCACATAAGAAAGCTTTGCGGTTTGCTAGGGGATTGAATGAACCCCTTCATGGGCTGGCTATGTCTCATATTCCGATGGGGAAAATTTTGAGAAACTCGTTGATATAGCGTTGATGCATGAGGAAGATAAAGGTGAAAAGAAAGAAGTTGAGGTTGAGGAAACACAAAACAAAAAAGTGTGGCCCAAGAAAGGACAACAACAACAACAACAACAAAAGAAAAGCAGAAAGGATGACAAGGCTAGAGATAAGAGGAAGTGTCATAGTTGTGAGCGCGAGGGTCATTTGATCAAGGGCTGCAAAAGAAAGAAGAATGCTTGTTTCAATTGTGCAGAGGTCGGACACTTTTCTAAGGAGTGCCCAAAGAAGCAACGACAAGATCAAAGGGTAGGATCTTCGGGAGGGCAGGTGCATGCTCTCGTGGACAGTGCACCAGACAAAGGTAGGAAAGTTTTCGTTGAAGGTTTGATTTCTCTTTCCAATCATCCTATTAGAACTCTTTTTGATTCGGGAACTTCGCATTCTTTTGTATCTGATTCTGATGTTAAGTCTCTGCAGCTTAGTACTAGTATGGTAGTGTATCTCGTTGTTGTCCCAAACCCCATTGGTGGTATGACTTATGTGTGTATGATTTGTCATGGATTGAGAATTTCTGTATTAGGCGTCAAATTTGAATGCGACGCATATGTGCTTGGTTTCATGGGCTATGGTTTGATTATAGGGATGGATTGGCTAGCCATATATCGTGCCATTTTGGACTGTGAGAGGAGGGTGGTTAGACATTTCTTGTGACCCTAAAGGGTCTGTCATGCTTAGTTTCATAGAATTGTTTGATGCATCTATCGATGATTTACAATTTGTACCAATAGTCTATGAGTATGTTGATGTTTTTTAGGATGTTCGAGGCTTACCTTCGAGGCGCGAGATTGATTTTCGTATATACTTGGTGGACAATGCAAAGCCAGTTGCATTGCTTATGCGCTACATGGCTCTAAGAGAAAGGAGGGAGCTTAGCAAGTAAGAAGGGGAGCTACTTGAGAAAAGGTTTATTAGGCGAAACATATCTGAATGGGATGCTCCAGTGGTATTTGCAACTAAGGCAGATGGTTCCCTTCGCTCATGTATGGATTATAGAGAGTTGAATAAACTCACTAAAAAGAACAGGCACCCACTCCCGAGGATAGATGATCTAGTTGACCAGCTTGGTGGTGCATCTGTTTTCTCTCAGTTAGACTTGGCCACGGGGTTTAATCAGTTGAAGGTGGCCGTGGACAGTATAGACAAGACCGCTTTAAAAACTGCAGATGGTTTCTTCGAATGGATCTTCATGCCTTTTGGTTTGACGAATGCACCCACCTATTTTGTTGATTTGATGAGTAGGGTGTTTCGGGAGTTTCTAAATAAGTTCGTTGTGGTATTCATTGATGATATCCTGATTTTTTCGAAGAGCGAGTAAGTGCATGCCTAACATTTAAGGGAGGTTTTGAAAACTCTCCGTGCGCACCAGCTTAAAGTGAAGTTATCTAAATGTCATTTTTGGAGAATAGAAGTAAGATTTTTAGGGCATGTGGTCTCTAAAGATGGGATAGCAGTGGATCCCGCGAAGGTAGTTGAAGTACAAGATTGGCAGATCCCAAAGAATGCAACGGAGGTGAGAAGTTTTCTTGGATTAGCGGGTTATTATAGGAAGTTCATTAAGGACTTCGCAAAGATATCATCCCCACTCACCAGGCGGACGAAGAAGAATCTGACATTTTCATGGGATGTAGATTGTGACGATGCTTTCTAGCGATTAAAGAGGGCTATGACAATAGCCCCAGTCTTGACCTTTCCCGGTGGGAACAATGTGTTCACATTATACACTAATGCATGTGGTACAAGGCTTGGGGCGGTTCTAATGCAAGAGGGAAGGGTAGTATGTTATGGGGGAAGGCAGCTAAGGATTCATGAAAAGAACTACCCTACCCATGAATTAGGGCTATGTGCCATAGTATTCGCGCTTTAGACTTGGCATCATTTTCTATTTGGAAAGAAGTTCGAATTGTACACTGATCATAAATCTCTCAATTATTTGTTCTCGTAGAAGGATCTTAATTTAAGGCAAGCGCAGACGCATTGAGTAGGCAAAGGATGGCCTTAAGTCCTCTTTTAGTGGAGAGGAAAAACTTGGAGTTTATATCGACTTTTGACTTTAGACCCTCCGCGAGTTTATACCTGGCTTATTGGCATCACTAGAGGTGCGATATACTCTTTTGGATCAGATAGGAACTTCTAGCAAGAGGATCCACAAATTTCAGACATCTTGGATAGGCTCAGCAGAGAGGAGACTTCTAGTCACCTCGGTAGATGTTACATAGACGATAGAGGGTGGTTGCGACGAGATGGGAGGCTTTGTGTTCCCCGAGTTGGGAGTTTGTTGAAACAGTCCTAGAGGAAGCCCATCATTCTAAGATGACTATTCATCCAGGCAATGATAAGATGTACAAAGATATGAAGAGGGTTTTCTTTTGGGCTGGGATGAAGAAAGATGTGGCGGAGTTTGTTTCTCGATGTCTGGTTTGCCAACAAGTCAAAGTGTAGCAAAAGAAGCTTGGTGGTTTACTTCATCCTTTGGAGGTCCCACAGTGGAAGTGGGAGAGCGACTCAATGGATTTCATTGACGGTTTGCCTAGATCGAGGAAGGGCAACACCAGTATTGGGTTATAATAGACAGACTTACTAAGAGCGCTCATTTCATTCCGTTTAACAGTAAGAGGACGACAACATGGTTGGCAGTAGTTTATGTTCGTGAGATAGTCCATCTTCATGGAGTATCTTTCGGTATCGTAAGTGATCGTGACCCCATTTTCACCATTGAATTTGGACGAGCTTGCAAGAAGCATTAGGTACACAATTGTGTTTGAGAACCGCTTATCACCCTTAGACCGATGGACAGACGAAAAGGGTGAATAGAGTTTTGAGGATCTTTTAAGACTATGTATCCTAGTATTCGGAGGGACTTAGGAAGAGCATCTTCCTTTAGTAGAATTCGCCTACAACAACAGTTCTCAAGCTAGTATTGGCATGGCACCCCTCGAAACATTATACGGGCAACCCTGTAGATCACCGACATGTTAGTGGGAATCTACAGAAAGACTTCTACTTGAATCAGATATGGTTAGGGGAACTTCAGAAAAGATTGATCTGATTAAAAGGTGAATGAAGACAGCTCAGGATAGACAGAAGTCCTATGCAAATAAGAGAAGGACTGACATTGAGTTTGAGGTGGGAGACATGGTTTTCATCAAGGTATCGCCTTTGAAGAATGTAGTTTGCTTCGGATCTATTGGGAAATTGGCACCAATATTTGTAGGACCATTTCCCATAACGGAAAGGATTGACCAAATGGCTTATAAAGTAAAGCTATCAGAGAGACTGTCCGGCATACAAGATGTTTTCCACGTTTCCCATTTACAGAAGTGCTTGCATGATACTGTAGAAGTAGTTGAACCGAGTATGCTTGAGGAAGTAGAGGTGGAACGGGAGGCGATGGTTAGACGAGTTCCTCCCCATATTCTTGGATCATAAGTTAAAAAGCTACGCAACAGAGAAGTCAAGTTGATGAAAGTTCAGTGGGAAGATAAACAAGAGGATGCAACTTGGGAGACTAAAGATAAGATTCGCGCTTCGTACCCTTTTCTTTTCAAGGGTATGTTCTTAACTTCTTTTCCAAAGCTTTTATTCATGTTTGTTTCTATCATTTGAGTATATCATATCGATCGAATCTTCGACCTTTAGGTAGAAATCCCATGGATGTAAACATGTGTTTGAAACATGTTATGTTTTATGGATGCAAGTGGTTGCTAGTGGTTGCTCGTGGATGCATATGCACACACATTAGGCACTATATCAGCTCAATCACTCTCATACTGCATATGGATATGTGTGCATTTTTTTCTTATTTTAATGGATGGAAGTGATTGTATCATCATATGGATATTGCATTTGGATGAATGACTGCGCACGTATATAGAAATTACATGTTATAATTGGACCATCTGCATACATGTTGGATTCAAGGCACTAACATATATTGCATTAAGGAGGTCGACTGAATCAGTAGACCGCCTGATCTTTCACATTAGTACAGGGAATATGCACACTCCTTTGCATATGTTCATATAAGCATTAGAAATCTTTAAGGACAATGGATGCCTATGATTGGTGGATGAGTAGATGGATAATGGATGTTAGGTTATACATTCTTCTTAACTTAGGAGATTTCGGGGATGAAATCCTTTATGTGAGGGAGGATGTAACACCCCGTAATTTTATAACACATTAAAATGATAAACTAAGGAATACTTGATTAAATATTAGGAATTAAGTGAAACAGACTGCGCCATTTCGTTCGTCTTGGAATTCTGCTTGAGATAGACTCCGAGTTTGCGTAAAACGGACACTGCATGAAGAAGATATTAAGGTTTGAAGTTTATAAATATATATAAGCCACTTTTATATAAATAAAATAAGTCCAGAATTTAAATAAATTCAAAATTAAACAGCAGTAAGGGGAGCGGGAAAATTCCCGCCCATGGGTTGACCCTATCAAGGGGGTGTCGACCCCTATGTCGACTGCTGGGTCAACACATTAAGGGGGGTCGACCCCCATACGGATCTGGGCTGATTCCTGGTTCTAAACATGGACTGAATACTTGGCTAGATTCGTTGACCCTATGCTATGAATAGGACCCTGTACCCATTGTTTTATTCATCTAAATCAATGGCGACAGTGAGATGCTACTCCAACTTAGATTAAATTAGTCTTTTCTTCAGCAATAACGATTCATATGTGTTCAAAAATTGCTGATTCAACATTAACACACTTTTCTCAGTTTTCTTAGTTCCATTCTCTATGAGTCTATGTTATTTTTAGATATGAATACTTAAAAGTTAATCTTGACATGTTACGAATTGGATCTAAGCCTGTGACTAATTGAATTATATCAGATCTGCCATTATTTGTATATCTAATTCACTGTTTAGATCTCATCATGGCTGTTTATGACATCCCTATTGTGTTAGTTGGCCTAATCATGTCACTATGCCTAATCGGTTCTATTATCACATGTTCATCAGATCTGATCTTATATGCCTATCTTGTTATTATGTCCAATTCTGCCACCGTATGCTTATTCAGTTACTATGCCTATTTCTACCATCATATGTCTATCTTGTTATTATGCTTATTTCTATTCTTTTCTCTTCTTCTTTTCCCTTTTTATTTTATAGCTAGGCTACCTTCGAGCCTTGGCATACGCCGAAATAAGCGAACGTGTGAAATTGGGAACAAGGGGAAAACGTTTAAATTGGGGCATAACTTATATCGGGAAATTTGGGCATAATTTGAATTAAATACATGAATATGGATTTGGAGCACAAATCAAATTGTGACTTGGATCTAAATTTGAGGCATATGGTACATGATGAATATGACTTGGAAAAGTGGCACGAAAACCTATAATGTAAATAGGAATAATTGTTAAATAATGAAATGCCTAGAACTACATTAATTAGAAACTGTACCCGCTTAGACACGAGGTTAGATTACACTTGTGGTAGAAGTATGCACGGACCCGCTCGGCATATCCAGCGACCACAAGTAGTGAATCTAATGTGAGGGGTCTAAGTGCATAAACACGTAACGTGCTAAGACATGTGGTTAAGTCCGACTTATGGAAGAAGTCTGCCCGGACCCGCTCGACATATCTAGCATCCACAAGTTGTAGGCATAATGTGGGAGGTCTAGCGCATTATAACCATAAATTAATATATGGTCGTGAACTTATAATGCTTAACCTATTTGAATCCATAGGGATTACATGAAAATGTTGACTTGAGTAGGGGTTAAGTAAACCAGCTTGAAATAGTGGGAGGGGTAAGTATATCTTGGGGTGGTGCGTAATATTTATATATAGGCCCACAAACTTAACCTGTTAGGGTTATGCAATCTTATTACACTGGTATGGCATAACCTGTGGAAATCCTAGCAGTAGGGATGCAAGCCTAGGGGGAAGCTTGTATCATTTTGTGTGTGGGTCCTGTTTCGGTCAGTAACCTATATATAGGTATCAAACGAGTACTCCGAACTAGGTCGGAGTCGGGGCACGCTTACTGGGCTGATTGTAAGAGATCCAAAAGAGGGGACGGTGTGGGCGACACATTTCGACGGGGTCATGTGCGTGCATGGGTTCAGACAAGGGAGGCTAAGATGTCGTGACATTGGTAGATATAGTTGTGCACATCTTGGAAAATGAAGGGTTGCCACTTTAGGAGGTGATACATCCTACTGTAATGCCAGCACAAGGTATCTATGGAGTAGGGAGCCGATCGGTTGGGGTAATAATTAGGGTACATCTAGTCTCGCCTATTTAGGAGCACGTTATTATCCTTAGGGGTAACACCGGTATGTTCAGTTGGCCTGCCTGTTATTGTATGGGCTATGGGGTAAAATCTCTCACTAGAAGTACGCCTAAGTCTACCATCTTATTGGGGATCATCTTGTTCGTATGAAACTAGTATTGGTGCAGAGAGACAGAGAAAAGTATTAGAGAAGCACCATACATATATGTTCTATTCGGTTTATCATGTTTACCATGTCATACCTGTCTTATATGTTGTTATCTCTCTTATCCAGCCTATATGTCTGTCATGATGCTTTTACTTATTGATATGCTAAAAGGAACTAGACTTGCCAGACTTATGTCTGACCTATTTTGTTTCCTCTTCTTTCTCTTCCGTTTCCCACCTGCCAGGTTCTAAGGGTGGGAATAGTCAAGCGTGATCGGAATTCTTCTTTCCTTCTTCTTGGAGCTGCCTAGATGTACTGCTTGATTTCGTACCTTCTCTACTATGGCTATGTTTTTGGGGATTATGCTCTTTTCATGTTTATTGTACTCTGATGATTTTAGTACAAGACATAAATTTAAATTGATGTATTGAGTTTTATGTATTTCAGATTCATGATGTAACTATGTTTTGAACCACGATGTTTTCTGCTCAATAAAGTTTTGAACTCCATTGTTATTTTATATCTATCTTTTAATATTTCTGTTTCTGTTTACCTATAACGCTTCATGAAACTTAATGCATTCTCTTAATGAGTGACATTAACGGACGTGGGGTGTCACATTGACCAATGGTTTTCCACGAAATCCAATGGTGGCGATTTACATTGTCCATGTTTCCCCAGAAAAAGGACGACGCCAAAGATCGGTAAGATCAGAAGAAAGAAGTGAGAGTCATAGCAGCAAAGACATGCGATCCTGTAGATTCATGAAATGACTTCATGAGAACAAGTCTGCCTGCATAAGAGAGAAGAGTCGCATTCCAATGAATGAACTTTCACTTGGCTTTGTCAATAAGGGGGTCGAAAATGGTGTTGAGCTCCCTTCCTTGGTATAGTACAATACCAAGATAAGGTAAGGAAGGCTGCCTTGAAACCAGTTAAGGTCTCAATATATGGAGATCTAAACGAAGAAAAATCTTTCGTGGGGATGAACCAACTTTTAGCAGAATTAACGAGTTTTCTCGAGCATCTCTCGTACTGCTAAATAAGGATAATAAGGCAGTGGATAAAGCGACGACTACCACTAGTAAAAATGATGATGTCGTTAGCGAAAGATAAGGAGGTTATAAGAGGGCAACTCCTAAGGATGCCAAATCTGTGAATTTGCCTAGCTCTCGTGAGTGAATGCTGTCCACGAACGAAAGCCTCAGCAGTGATCATGAACAAAGAAGGGAAGAGGGGGTCTCCCTTGACACATACCCCTTCCTTCCTTAAAAATTGTTGGTCGATCCGTTAATGAGAACGAAAAACCAGCAGTTAGATATCAACCTCCAAATAAGGTCGATGAGGGGTTTCGGGAAACCTAAAGCCCTCAGAAGCTTGATGACGAAATACCAGGACATGCGATTGTAAGCCTTAGCCATATCAAGCTTAACGACCAAATTAGAACCTCAAACCTTCCTATTGATCTGGGAGACCAGCTCCTGGGACAAAAGGACGTTATTAGTGGTCAAACGTCCTTTTATGAACCCAACCTGAGAAGAAGAGATGATACGCTCGAGTAATGGTGCTAGTCTAGAGGCTAGGACCTTAGAAATTACCTTATTAGAAAAGTCGCACAAACTGATCGAGTGAAAATCCGCGCAAGTGCGAGGATTTTCACACTTCGGAATAAGAATCAAATTAGTGGAAGTCCGCCCTAATGGGAGATCTCCACCAGAGAATAAATTTTGGATAGCAAGACAAAAGTCTGCTTGAATAATCGGCCAAACACTCCGAAAAAAGACCCCGTTGAAATCGTCAGTCCCACTCGCACTGTCCTTACAAAGAGTAAACATACAAGCACATATTTCCTTCGAGGAAGGAGGTGCGACAAGATTAGAGCTATCCAAGGAAAGGACCAATCTAGGAATGAAAGCGAGCAAGGTGGGGTCAGAGACCGAAACTGAGCGGGACCCAAGAAAGGCTTGGAAATGGGAAATAATAGTCTCTTTGACTTCACCTGGTGTGGAAGCCATAGAGAAATCATGAAGCTGTATTTGATGAATCGTAAGAAGATTATTCTTCTTATGGAGAGAGGAATGGAAAATTTTGGAGTTCATGTGACCTTCAACAATCCACTTGATCCTCGTAGTCATGCTCAGTACGAAGCTCCGACGAGAAGGCCAGTTGGGCAATCGCCTAAGCCTCCTCGTTAGCAGCAGAGGGATTCTCATCAAAAGACGACTCTGTTGGAACAACAACTTCTTCGGCCACCCGAACATGGTCGAAGATATTCTTGAAAACAAGAACGTACCATGCCTTTAGGCAAACCTTCAGGCATTTCAACTTACGAGAAAACACAACACACGGGGATCCTAACACAGGGGAGTTCTAGGAGTCTTCCACTACGCTGTGGAAAGTATGGTGAGATCTCCACATACTTTGGAGCAAAAGGAAGAAGGACCAGTTAGGAAAAGAGGGGAGTAGCGAAGAATTATAGGAGCATGATCCAAGAAAGTATGATGCAAATGAGAAAATGAAAAAGTGAATGGAAGGTTCAACCGACCTTCCGATCCAAAAGCTCTGTCAAGCCCGGAAAGAATCTGGTTTGGCCTGTCTTGGTTATTAAACAGGTAAAAGCCAAGCCAATGAAAGAGACTTCAGACAATCCTGAATTGAGAATGAAGGCATTGAAGTCCGCTACCGCTACCCGGCTAACGACATTCCCTCCCCGTTTCTCAGCTTGGTAGGCGATAACATTGAATTTGCCTCCCAAAACCGTGACCAAAAAGCCCAAGTTAGAAAGAGCGAGAATGTCCGACCAAAGGGACAATTGCTTTATCCTATCTCATTTAGTGTAGATAACAGAAAACATAAAAGAGGAGGAAGAGGAAGGAATCGAACAGGCTACCGAAAGTAGCTGATCCGAATTGAAGATAGGGTTGACGACAGTGTAATTGAACCAAAGATTCCAAATCTTGTTAGACACATTGGCTAAGGCATCACCAAAGCCAAGAGATAAAACCGACTTGGTGATCTCCTTTGAACCCACAAAAGGTTCCAAAAGCGCCAGCAGACAAATATAATGCTTCTTAACAATGCGCCGGAGTCTATCCACAGACGCACCATTGACTATACCTCGAACATTCCAAAAACGGAAATTCGCCATCTAGGAAACACAAAGAAAGCAAAAAAAGCAACTACATAGCTTAGACAAGATAAAGCGTATGCCGAGTAGATCAAACGATCCGCTCAGACACCGCTATAGAGCGTGTACGGATGGTGTTGGGAGTGCACGAATCCACTCTCTCCTTATGATGCAAGGAGTAAGTAGACATATGAATGGATGCCTCATACCCAGAAAACCATAAAGATGCTCCATGGCCTAATTTGGAGGATAAGAAGCTGATACACCAAACCAGGATGGGCACGAATTCTTAGTAAGTCGAAATAAATGATCGTCAATGATCGCATCCTTACAAAGTAACGGAGGCGAGTCAGAACCAGAAGACATGGGGAGACTAAAAGAGACAGGAGGACACACAGGAACAACTAGAAATGAAGTGACAATAAATGTGTGGTTGCTCAAAAGAGACAACACCAGTTGATGTGTGGGATTTATCAATGTTGAGCTGTCATCAGACTGACAACCCTACCTAATAGGTAGAGGTCTCAAGATGGGACACCAATATCCATCAAAAGGAAAGGTCAAACTTTGGAGGCCACCTCCCTGGTAAACCGTATAGTGGACCGAAGTTGGGTCCGTTATACGCAAATGACAGGGAGACCACCAATCCCAAGAAGATAAAGCCCTACAAATCAGCCAACAAAGCTTATAACGGAACGAGAGCCAGAATCAAACCACTTGAGTCACTAACGACACAAAACTGTCTCGCAATGACTAAAGAAACAGGCAACTCGAAATACGAACAGAGAAACCGCAAGAAGTATGGGTAGAACATACGTGACCTACCACTAGTTCCTTAGAAGAAGTAAACTCAGTGGTAGCGAGCACAAGCATACGCGTGTCATGGCTCACTGCAACATGAACAACACAATCCACAAACCAACTCAGAACACCATAATCCCAGTGCAAGGCATTAATGGAAGAAAAGGGGGAAGCAAAGCAAACCTAATCTGAGAACCTTAACGGTCCACCTAACATGCCTTGAGATGACATAGTGCTACCAAGACATCCAATTGATCTCCAAAACATGTGGCCCAACGCTAGCTTGCCTTGCAAAATAGGCAGAAAATATAGTGCAGCAAACCTTGAGATCAACAGAAGGCATTAGCCAAGTGCTACCAACCATAGAAGGCACCTTACAATGGGAAGCCAACAAAGAAAACCCAAACTGCTTGCAATCAACAGCATCCACCAAAATGCATCTATTGCCCACAATAACTTGGCAAAAGCAATTAACAGACCAGAAAACGAGCAAACTTCCACATCCATGCAACTAGGAAAACCGTAAGTTTGATATTCATGCTGTGTTGCCATGACAAGTGTAGAAGCCACTGGCTGTAGACAATAGTAACATCGGACCTATGTCACCTTCGAAACTCAACGCCATGCGTCCAATAAGACTGATCATTAACCCCTAAAGCACAGCCATCCTCAAACAAAGGAGTATTGTCCACAACCAGAGCTCCACAAGATACAAAACTGCCATCAACTTCCATAAGTTCACCACTCAAGCCTTGAATGGAATTCGAGAGAGTAACAGGCAAAGCTGGTGCTGCATAGACTACCGAGTCATGAATAACTGAGACAATAGAGGAAGAAGTGGCAGTCTCCCCTTGCTTCGAGCACCGACGGTGTTTAGCACGCGATGGACTGAGCCTAACAACACCCTCCGATCCCTTCTTACTGTCACAAGCCACTGAAACCGACAAAGCAGCATCACCTAATGAACTCATTAGAACATCAATCACCTCCGTGCGCATGGAAATTTGGTCCTAAGTGGGCGGAATGGTTAAATCCCCATCACTACTGATCAACGCTTCCAATACCTCGCAATGGTCATTTCCAAAAACACCACTGCAAAAAAGAGAACCAACCATAAAATTTTCAACAACCATCTCGGAAACCACTCGCGAGCCTCTGAAACGATGCCGGGGAGCAAACAAGGTGATGAACTCCCCATTTCCCTTATTAATTTTAGAGACAGGTCTAGAACCCAGAACCACCGAGTCGATAAGACCACGCAATTTCCCAGAGGAGGCAAAATTAGTACCAAAATCATCCAAGTAAAAAGGTGTAAGCTCCAAAAATCAGTTGGCCATGAACAAGAAACGGTGAAGCATAAGAATCCCAAATGATGCCGAAAAGAACAGCCCCACAATCAGAGACGAATCCCCGGTAATTTGAATAGTGAACGATTCAGGAATTACCTCCGCTATCGAGGAAAATATTGCTTCAATAGGGGAACAAGTTTTCAAAAAGGAAACAATTAGCACAAAAACACTAGAATCCGAAGCCAAATCCATTATCCTAAACGATTTAGGGAAAAATACCTCCAAAGAGTAAACAAGTACAAGCATAAAGTACTCGCGGAGAGCGTAAAAGAGAAGCAAGGACCAGAAACACGAAGCAGAAGAAAAGATTTAACGCAAGGAAGAAGAGAGAAAATTCTCAAGAGATCAACGACCATGAAAATAGCCATTAAGAGAAAAAGTTATCTAATATATATATATATATATATATATGTGTGTGTGTGTGTGTGTGTGTGTGTGTGTGTGTGTGTGTGTGTTATCCGTCCAAATCAACGTAAACAACGAAATATATATTATAATTAATGTTTGTTTTACATGCGTGTTTGAATAGTTTCCATTTTATGGAATTACATATGGAAGTATAATTAGATAGAAATATATATATATTATGGCCATTGTAGCCATAAATGTGTTTGATTACTACTAATAAGGTCGTAAATGAATAATAACTATTGTAACCATCGTTGATTTGGGAGAAATAAATTGAATTAGGTAGTTATGCCTAAATGGTTACAATTTAAAGGTGGTGACTAGGAATTGTAACTCTAATTAAGTAAATAAATAATTATTATTAACATATAAATATATATGTACAACAAGAATAAATCAAGTTAAAATAAAATAGAAAGATTTAAGGAGTTATAATAACTAAATTAGAATAATAAGGGACTAATATAATAAGGATATTTAATTATTAGTTAATGTCTTAGGAAATTATGACGTTGGGTTTATAAATGACTTTAATTATAGTTAATGGTAATAAATAGCATTTAAGGGGTTAATTAGTGTCTTCGAAAAAATATGACTGTTATGGTCATAAATGGCAATAACCCCAATAAATAGCAATAAATGGAATTAAAATGGGATTAATGGGTATTGGTTGTCGTTTTAAATACTAAGTCCAATAAGGAAACAATTGATTAAACGTCATAGAATAGGAAATGTGTAGGTTTTCCTCGTTCTATTATAGTTAATATAGAATCAAAATAATTAGAAGTTAAATTGGGACTTAGTAGGTTAATGATGTGAGGTCAGTTTCCTCATTCCACGGAATTCTACACTTTCCAACTGATGTGAGGCATCATTGACCATGGAACTCATGACGATAGTTAGTTTGCATACATGAATTATTTCCAAATTTATGGTTTACTTCATGAGTGAGGTCTTAAGTGTTGTAGGGTCCTCCTCCCTCCCAAAAGAAGAAGCTAAAAAGGACATAATTTAATAACGTTGCCTACTTTGGGATTGACGTCTTAAGTGGTTAGATCCAACTTTGAAAAGTTATTAAGTGATCACGTAGCCCACTTCCCATAAGTGAAGCATTAAAGTCAAGTTGGGTACGAGTTTGATAATCTCCGCGATTAGTCTGCTTCCTTGGGTGTTGAGTGACTTGGGTTGAGGGTCCACCTAGGAATGGGTTTTTAAATGACTTATATGGTACTGCCATTGGTCTACTTATCTTACGGGAAGTATTAAGTGGCTAGGAGATTATCCAATAAGGTCAGCTGGATAGTAACGAGGGGGTCCACTATATGGAGGTCTTAAATAGAGTGCAACATCTACCCATCCGATTGGTTTTAAGTGGCTGCTTACTATCTCTCGCCTTATGCGGGGCATGTGTTTATTGCACGAATGACGGAAGCCTAGCATTAATGGGACTTGTAGCTAGTGTCCTCTAATCCCTAATAGAGTAAGTTAAACCATCTAGAAGGCCTTAAGTGATCGATGGATTCGCCTTTGGTATTAAGTGATCGGTAGGATCCACCCTTATATCGTATTGATAGTGAGGTTATTAAGTGTCCATATAAAACAATAGTATCCCTCCTTCTAGTGTTGATAGTTAGGAAGCCCGCCTGTTAGTTTCAGTTGTTAATTGGATGGTGGTTTAGAAAGATTCACACTTATGCATAAAAGTTCCATCTCAGTTTTGTGGTATCGTATACCTTTGGAACGCGTTTGGGAGATTGTCATGCGTAAGTGTATGCAAGGTTAGGTTAGAATTATTAACCTTGTTAGACATATGTCTTTTCTTGAACCAAACGAGATACATATGTGTATTTTAGACAATATTATACTTTTCTGCTCACTAGAACTTATTATTCTAACCACCTCCTCATTACAACTCCCAATTTATCCGGAGAAGGTCCGGTTTCCATAGGTGTTCAAGTTTGGTTTTCGGTCATCGTTCTCTCTCATGCTCGGTATTGATGTGGTGACTGGTGACTTACTCTTATAAGGTAGTTACCCGAGTTGATATTAGTTTATCCTATTTCGTTTCCGCTGTGAGTTATTTTGTTGTACTCTGATTATTCTCATGATCGTTTATTTACAGATACCAGATTTACACGCTCCAAGCTTAGATGAGTTTGAGTTTTGACTTTTGTCGAAATTTATGCTTAGAAGAGTGTGGGGTGTTACAGCATCCCTTTAGAGGTGCACCCATCGGATAAGGAAGTTCCTTAGCCTGGTCATTAGTTGGAAATCCATTCTCCACTATGAACCCGTATGATTTCAGTTGTTATATGTCATCATATTATATGATACCTACATTGGCTAAGATTGATACATTTAGTTGCGAAATGAATTTCACACTAATAATAGTATCAAGTGGTTTTCGTTTATCAAGCATTTTTTATTATCCTAAGTAGAAACCTCATCCATGTATGCGTTTGCATTGTGTGTATGCCACGAGATGTACGGTAGCTTCATTTCCCAAAAAAAATTGTGAGTTGTATTTGTATATAACAAATATATCGACTTTCTCACACCAGTCCCATGACTGACCTGGAGTTTATTTGTTTCCGTTAAACTCTTGGTGCCCATAATTTTCCTTAGAAATAACCTAGTTATCAGGTTTAGTAGCAACATCTTGGAACATCTGTCAGGTCTTTGGTAGGAGCATTTTGGAGTCTTTTTGTGAGTCTATGCGGGTCTTTTCTTTTAGTTTAGAGCTTTATTAGTTGGAGCCTTTTGAGGTGAAGATGGATGTTTTTGGATTCACTTTGTATATTCAATTTGTGTTCCCACTGTTTTATCTTATATCCAATCATTAGTATTAACTGGGTATGTATATACTCTGATGTCGTAGCTGTGATGTACCCCTATGTAACCTAGATGTTGTATTAGTGGATATGTTATTTCTGTTTCACTGTGTTGTTCTAATGTGTTATAATCCCAAGCGATGCGAATTTCAGCATTTGGAATTTCGACATTTAAGTACTTGAATGTATTAAATGCCGATTTTAGAAGGTTGAAATTTCGGTTAATTACATTGTATATTACAAGTGTGAATCGTGCTTAATTGTGTTATAGTAGGGAAGGACAACTATTTATAATTTAAGCATATTTGTAAAGCACGTACGATAACACAACCGGTTTTGCGCGTTTAGAAGGTGTCATTTGCTTAATTGAAAAAATAGATGATCACAAAACTATTTATAACTTCGAGTAGTTATCCCCATGAGAATCCGTGATACACACACGGTGTCTGCTAAACTTAAGTTGTTGACGAATAATTAGAGGCTCAGGATCTATATTTTAGTTGATGCTTCAGTCACAACGCTACGTGCTTATTTGCCTTGAAAATTCTGTCTTCATTCTTTATTTATAAATGGATTTACTGCCATAAAAAATGATGGCTTGTTATGTAGCAAGTGAAGGAAAATCATAACAATGTGTATTGTTAACTAACTTCTGGCAGATAATTATTGGAAATAACTTATGTGTAAACTTCATTTCATCTAATACGTAAAAGTTAGTTAAATTTGAGATAGTCGTTACTTTTTTAATTTGTTTTTGCTACTGGAAAATTCAATCTTAGTCTTGTTAAAAATGAGTAGGTGAAAACCTCGTAATCATTTGATAGTAAAAAAAAAATGATAATTGGTGTATGACTTGTTTAAAAAACTGGTAAAATTAACTTAACGGTAAATTATTGGATAAGTGAAGGGTTTTTAGTTGTTATGTAGTCCTAGAAGAAATTAGCACAAATAAACACTGGTCACTACTCCAATGAGCATGTTGTAGTTGTAATTGAAAATGTTAAACCTACAAATCAACATGAAGAGTCAACCATGATTTGAAGTAGATTTAACCATTTTCGTCCCTAAAATGAAGCATCAACTATTTAATATTTGCTTTTAAATAAACAACGTCAGTACACTATGCGACCCTACATAACCGATGTTACAATATTTTATAAAGATTGTTGTCTAGCATAAAGCAACATCAAATTAATAATTTTCATTCTAGCTTGATTGGCAAATCATTATTCAGTAACAATGCCGCTGAAAACATAAAATTTCCAGCAAATGAAGCTTTCATATATATTTTTTCACTAAACCACTAGCATTTGGGAGAGTTCATGTACTTGAACCATTAGTTTTCATCCAAATGCAATATAGATGTCTCTTCTGATGTAGTGTAAACTAAGCCCAAGTATGACAGATCACATTCAGCCAGTTTCACACATACAAATATCAACGACAACAACAACTATAGTGGTAACAAATTTTGAAAAGGAAAAGTGATGGCAATGGTAAGATAATGATCATCCATATATTAAATCCATTTATGTCATCTTTCAGCTAATTGGAGTAATTTTCAAATATAAACCATTTGGAAAAGCTTTGTTTAAGATCATATTTTCATATATAGCATATAAAAGTAGTTACCTCAAATCTAAAATTAGATGTCAAACAGTTACTTGAAATATTAAATATATTTCCAACGAATGAAAGTGTAATAGTAACTTTAAATATATATGTATAAAATGTGTATGAATGAAAGTGTAACAGTAACTTTAAATATATTTTTATATATATGAAATACATAAGAATATGTATATATTTTTATACTAAATGCAATTTATTCAAGAACCTTTTCTAGAAAGCATGCATACTTCATGGATCTAATACAACATATTTATACGAAGGAGTAACAAAAAGGGAAATAACAACATGTTCTTTAGAATGTGAAAACAAAACTAATTTTGCTAGAAGTAAGACAATATACATCAAACAATACGTAAATAGAGCTATTAGGAACACAAAAAACAATAAATTAAAAGACAGAACTACCTTTGATTTCGCCTTTCGCTATTCTCTATTAGTCCTAGAGGTGGAACATGATTTTTGGAAAGATGTAGAAAATCATTTTATTAGATGTATACAAATGTGCAATATACCTACTAAAGGGCAAGAAAACGATTTATAAACCACCAACTGATAAATATTTTTATTTTCAGGTCCACTATGAAATAGTCACATGAAATAATTTATAAGATAAACAACAATTTCTTATAGAATAGAGATAGTAAATCAAGTCCAAAACCAAAATTAGCAGATTTATACAAAAGCACACACACAAGAACTGTAGATTTATACAAAGAAACACACACAAAAACTATAGCTAATGAAGAACTACTCTGATCAACAAATACAAATTTAGACTTAATTTGTATATAGATAATGAAGTACCTTAGCAAGGAATTTTTGTGAGTCTACTGATATGCTCAATGCTTAATGATTTGAATCTAATATAGCAGCTTCATCATAAGCTACAAACTGCAATTCATAATGTAGTCTACTTGTAAAAAAAATTAAGCTTGCTTGCGCTAAATGTTAAATGGTACGATTTTATAATAAGGAACAACAACTTGCAAACCGTCATTTGAAATTTTATCAAGGTCATACTTTAGTAAAATTTATGGAAGCTCCAAGGATTTTAAAGAAAACTAACAATTTTATTCATTGCCATCCTACTTAACATGCCACTAAAAAATCATGTATATTTTATAGGTGGTGAATTTAACATTAGGTTGACAACAATTCAGGAAAATTAGTACATTTCTAAATCATCATAACACAAAATGGATTTTTTTGTTTCCTTCAATTATTTTGAGATATGATCAAAATATGAATAATCTTAGTTAAATTCCAATGTAAAGCAAACTGTATATGCGATGTCATATGCTTTTATGTACAACAATATTAAAATAAAATTAAAATAATAATTTATAATGAAAATCTGGAATTGAGAAAAGTATTATATCTCTAAAGTGATGGATGATTACTCAAATGTTATTTTGTATATAACAACCAATAAATGTGCATCATATTTTTTTTCATCATTACATTTTATTAACCCATATAATAAGATTAAAAGGAAAGATTTCAAGAAAGGGACCAAATCATTATATATATATATTTATCATTATGCAAATTAGAGGAAGCAAATCAAACCATTAAACACACATTTGGTATTAACAGTAAAAACACACCATAGTGAATATAAAATCCTCGGACCTCTATTGCATTTAATTTAGTTATCACGAGACGTATAGGCACGCGCTTCGCGCGTGGTCATGGCACGCGCTTCGTGCGTGACTATGGCACGATATGTTCTTTCTAGTATGCTAAAAAAACATTTTTTTAGAGTAAAGATATGCTAAAAAAACAACATTGCAGAGAGTGAAGAGTAAACTTACAATTTATAGATGTGGTAGAGGTGGTTCATATATAAAATTGTATAAACAGGTAAATATGCCTGGAAAGGTCGAAGTGGATAAGAACTTCAAATCATAATGCTTCCTATTCCTATTTACAAACCCTAGGCGTCATCGAAACTCGCAAATTACAAACCACCGAGAAAATTAAAACTGAGGAGCCTGAAGCTTTGAAATATTCTCAAAGTTTAACAACTAAACAATAAGAAAGAACTAAAAATAAATGACTAACCTGGGGCTTTTAGCGATCTGCCACAAATACTAAAATACGATGTTGAAAAGCATCGCGCCAATGCTAATGTCTCAAGTGATGACGGCTCTACCAGACTGTTCAGCTCCTTCGAGACCGACATTGAAGCTGCTATGGAGGTAATTTTCACATCAAATTTAAAAAAATATACAAAAAAAATACGAATTGATTGTATAGCGATCGTTCCCTTTTTAAGTGTTTCCTAAAAATAGGAAGGGAAGGGTGAATGAAGAGAAAACATTAGTGATGAACAAAGAGCGGTGAGAATGAGGAGAGAAATGTGAATATGAATGGAGATTTTGAACGATATTTAATGGGGTGTATGGTTTATTCTAGAAATTTCGCATTTGTAGGTAGAGGCTAAGAGTATTCCAGAACCAGTCAAATACGGAAGATGCTATTTTTTTGCTTTGAATAAAACATGGTTAGATGAATGCTATTTTTTTAGGTTCAGCGAAATTTTAGGGAATTGACAATATTCCTATTAGTTTGTAAATACAATATTTCCTTCTTTTCTATCTTTGTAAATACAATATTTATTAATTAACGTGCATTAATTTCTTTGTTAACAAACATTAATTAAAATTGCAACGTACATTAATGGTTATTAAATATTTCATTATTTTTCTCCTTTTCTATGTATGCGCTCGTATACAAATATATATTATATGTATAGACACACACTTTGTTTCCAATAAAATTTATTTTCAATTTTAATTATAGTTAATTTAAGTTACTAATTTCATATTAATTAATTAATCAATCAAATAATCAATTGTTTTATGACTACAATTTATGGTTGAAAATATCAAACGAACAAACTTTTAGGATTTTAATTTTTTAAATATTCTAACTAATGTTAAGTTTTGATAATATATATAGAGAAGCGGTTAAAATTTGTAATGAAAGCCTATTTACAGATCCTCTTTTTGAGCGATATTAGTGGAGTAATTTGAATTTGTTGAAATTTTTTATTATATCCCAATTTAATTGACATCGAATGTCTAATTTATTAGGGAGATTATGTTAAATAACAATTTAGTATATTTTAAAATTCATACATAAGGGATTTTGGGAAGTTCATAGTCGGACCAAAACTTTGCGCTTCAAAGAGAATTATTAATAAAGATAATGATATAAATACATATTATATGTATAGACATACACTTTATTTCCAATAAACTTTATTTTCAATTTTAATTTTAATTAATTTATGTTACTAAATTCATATTAATTAATTAATCAATCAAATAATCAATTGTTTTGCGACTACAATTTATGGTTGAAATTTTCAAATGAACAAACTTTTAGGATTTTAATTTTTTTTAAATATTCTATCTATTATTAAGTTTTGATAATACATATAGGGAAGTGGTTACAATTTGTAATGAAATCCTATATACAGATCCTCTTTTTGAGCGATATTACTAATTTCATATTAATTAATTAATCAATCAAATAATCAATTGTTATGCGACTACAATTTATGGTTGAAAATTTTCAAATGAACAAACTTTTAGGATTTTAATTTTTTTAAATATTCTATCTACTATTAAGTTTTGATAATACATATAGGGAAGTGGTTAAAATTTGTAATGAAATCCTATTTACAGATCCTATTTTTGAGCGATATTAGCGGGGTAATTTGAATTTGTTGAAAAAGTTTATTACATCCTAATTTAAATGACATTTGTCTAATTTATTGGGGATATTAGGTTAAATAACAATTTAGTGTATTTTAAAATTCATACATAAGGGAATTTTGGGAAGTTCATGGTCGGACCAAAACTTTGTGCTTCCAAGAGAATTATTAATAAAGATGTACAAAGAGTATACAAACTTCAGAACAAAATATATCGATCAATATTTTGCAATGGACTACAGCCTGTTCGACCAAAAAACTTGTTGAATAAGCATGTATAATAGAACTTACATATAGTGATAGATATTCACATCAGTTAGCAACATTTGTTCAAAAAAATACATATAGATTTAGAATCATCAGTTATAGACCAACAAACGATAAATATTTTTATCTGCCGGTCTACTTATAAAATAGTCACATAAAACAATGTAGAAGATCAACATCATTTCTTATAGAATGAAGATAACAAATCTGGTCCAAAACCAAAATTACCAAGTAAAAACTACAATAGTTACGATAACGAAGCACCAAACTAATCAGAAAATACAAACATGAACTAATTTATACATAGATATGAAGTTCCCAAGCAAGGAATTTTCTTACGTCTGTCGATATGCTTGATGCTTAATTATTTGGATATAATATAATAGCTTTATCTTATGCTACACACACCAATTGGTAATGTTATCGTCTTGTTAGGTAATTTTTTTAAAAACATATATGCATGCGTCAAATGTTGAATGCTAAGATTGCATAATAAAGGACTACAACTTGCAAACCATCATTTGTAAATTTACCAAGGTCATCCATTTGCAAAAAAATTGAAAGCTATCAGGAATTCGAGGAATATTAACACTTCTAATCATTATCATCCAATTAAATATGTTGTATAACGCATGCATACTTTATAGGTGGTGAATTTAATTTTAGATTCACAATAATTCAAAAAATATATTTAATTTATAAATCAACATAACACAAAATTGATTTTTTTTCCTTAGATGTCTATGGTCCGACATACCATGACTATTTTTGGCTAAATTCCAAAGAAAAGACTCAAACTTAGCTTTTTAAATTCCAAATAAAGCAAACTATATGTGTAATGCTATATGGTTTTATTATAAAAATATTAGAATAAAAGCACAAAAAATAATTTATAATGAAAATATGGAACTAAACAAAGTATATTCCTCTGAACCAATGAATGATTACCTAAATATTAAGTTTATATAATAACAAATAATTGCACGTAAATGCTAATTGTTTATTAATCATCATAGTTTATTAACACATAAGAAATGAATAAGCAGAAAGATCCAAACGAAGCGACCATATTATATACAAATTTTTAAATCACTATGCAAATTAGAGAAATGAAATTAAATCAGGAAACTGGCGTTTAGTACTAACCATAATGCCATACCATAGTGAATGTAAAATTCTGGGACCTTCTACTGCACTTAATTTAATTATCATGTATAAAGAGTGAGCATACTTGAGAATAAAATATACTAATCATTATTTTGTGCTAGATTACTGTATGTTAAAGCCAATAACTTGCTGAACATGCATAAAAAAATGGCTCTTTTAATGGGTGCAAGCTTCTGAGCTCACGAACGCTTTATTCTCTATATTCTTCTTTCTTCATGTTATTGTTCCTCTGCTCGCTCGTGGGTTTAGTTGGCTCTCTATTGTGAGCTTCTCCTTCTTCTGCTGTTCCCTAATTCCATTCTAGGGTTCGCTCATGAGTCAAATCGATGGTTTATTCATGTTATTGGGATCGTTTCTTCGGAAATGTCCCCATTTAGGCTTTATTATAGAGGCGCTCTCGTCAACGTCATCGGATCCGCCGAGGGTGGCAATTGTCGGTGATAAAGAAATCTCGATTCGGGTTCATGACTTAACTCTTTCGAGTTCTATTCAAGGCGGAGATTCTTTATTGTTGACGGTTGTCTTCTTGAGGTCTCTCCTTCATACGTGTCTGGGCTCTCACCTCTTCTTGTGTTTGTTGGCCATGTTGGTCGCATTGTTGGTTTGCCGAGTGGGTCGATTTTTGTAGGGCTTCATGCTTATCTCACGGCTATGGGGATTTCACCACCTCATTTAAGCTGTCTTTAAAGTTTGTGAGGCTCCTTCCTCTATTAACCGAAAGCCTCTGATGGCATTTTTTCTTGGTTCGTTGGTCTGTGGTATTTCAGGTTGTGATGGTTTTGGCTCAGGTCAGCCGACAAGTAGTTCGGAGAAGGGGAAGTGACGCCTCCTATCCACTACCTCCTATGTCAGTTGCCTGCCATTTTCCCTTGTAGGTCGTTGGTTCTTCCTGTAAGGGTTAATGGTCCTTTTTCGAACCATCTTCAATTCTGTTAGCGTAAGAAAAAGGTTCCGAAGGAGTCAGGTCCTTCATCTGCTTTATTGGTAGCGGCTGTAGAGCCAGGTTTTGGATGTGCGCTTTGTATCGATCCTTTTTACTTGGACAATAGATTTGATGCTTATGTAGAGGGGTCTTTGTTGGTGGAGGATGTGTATTCTTGTGGTTCATCTGCTCCTGTTTTTGGCAATGACCGGTTTGGAGAGGTGTCTAAGCTTCTTGGAGTGGCGTGGCATATGCTAGAGAGGAAAGGACCTGCCTATATTCGTCTTCTGTTTTTTATAGGCATTCTTTGCCTATTTCTTCGAGTTTGACATGCTTGCACTCTGTGGACTTAGCAGTGAAAGATGTAGTGGTCGTTGGATCTCCGATTGTGCTTGGTTTCAAAAGTTTCTACTTTGATCTTGCTCTTTCGAGCCAGGTTCATCCTTCGTCCCTTATTTCTTTAGCAGGCATTGGTTGTTCATTTGAGGCTATCCCCATAAGCGTTGTTGTTCTGGTTTTTTACCTACTTTTCCTATGTACGGTGTTGCAGTTGTACCTTCACCTACCTCTTGCCTTTTCGGCTTTGTGGGTCCCTATTTTGAGTGGAGCTCACTGTTGTTGGCTAGTTTGGTTTTGGCTTGTATGTACGATATTGTGCTTATTGCCTGTTCGATTATTGGTTTTATTTTGATTTGGTTTTATGGGCCTAAGGTTAGTGGTTTGTCTTTCGTTTTGTTTGGGCTTTATTCTGTTGGGCCTGGGTTGCAAGCCAAGGCTTGCGTGGTCTGTTTGGTTGTTGTGTTCTTTTTCCGTGGGCATAGGGATTTGGTCATATCAGTGATTGTTTTATCGGTCTTTGGGTTGGAAAGTTGGTCGTTTCGTTGGTGACTCGGGGTTTTTGGGGTAGGTTTGTGGGATTTTATGAGTTTTATCGATGGATACTTAAGGTTTGGGCATTAACGGTTGTGTGGTCTCCCTGTTGTAGCCGTATAGCGGATCCTGAGTTGGTCCACTACACGGAATACCAGGGAAATTGCCACATAATTCTGACTAGACCTTATGTAGCCATTCAGAGCTTCTCTATGGGACCTTTACCTCTTATACAGGGCTGTCAATCTCATGATAGCTCGGCTTTGGTAAAGCTCATACAATTATATGTATTGCATCCGACAAGCAACCCCACATTATTCCCATTGATTTGTCCTGCTGACTCGTCATACCCTACTCGACCCACTGATTATACGAGTTCTTCTACCTCTACTTTTTACGCCCTCCTTAGTAAGAATGAAATAGCGATCATTAACGACCGACTATCTCGACTTACTAAGAACTCATGTCTGTGGCGGACTGGTGGTCCGCGATTTGTCTCGTCTTCATCTTCATCATCTCATTCTTTGCATTGTAGACTGAGAGCGTTTCCTACACTCCCCACACTATCCGCACATGCTTTATAGCACCGTCTGAGCAGATTGTTAGATCTACTCGGCATACGCTTTATCTTATCTGAGAGGTGACTGGGTGTTCCCTCCTTTAGGAGCTCTTCCTTTTATGTTGTCTTTCCAGTGGCTCTCTCTTCTTGTTTTTCGCTTTTCCGTTATGGTGAGTTCCTTGTTTTGGAATGTTCGAGGTATTGGCAACGATGCATCGTTGGCAAGGCTGAAACGTATCATTAGGAAGCACTCTGTTTTTCTGGTGGTGCTTCTGGAGCCTTTTATGGGTTCTAGAAGAGGCGACCAGATCGGTTTTGTCTCTTAGCATTGGGAGTGCCTTAGCCAATGTGTTTGGGAAGATTTGGATTCTTTAGTCCAAAGATGTGGTGGTTCACTGTGTGTTCATTTCCGATCATCTACTCTCGGTGGCCTATTCGGTTCCAACTTTCTCCTCCTCCTTCCTTTTTTTTGGTGGTTTATGCCAAATGCGATAGATCAGAGAGGTTGGCCCTTTGGTCAGACATCCTCTTTCTTTTAGGCTTAGGTTTCGCGGTTTCGGTGTTGGGAGGTGACTTCAATGTTTTCGCCTTTGAAGCCAAGAAATGGGGAGGTGTAGCCATTAACCGTTCAGCAGTTGCGGATTTTAACACCTTCATCATCAGCTCGGGTCTCTCCGAGGTGTCTTTTGTCGGTTCGGCATTCACCTAGTGCAATAACCAGGAAGGGCCTAACCGGATTCTTTCTCGACTTGACGGGGTCTTCGGATTGGAAAGTTGGTTCAACCTTCCCTTCTCTTTGTACCTTCTCGAATCATGCTCCTATGATTCTTTGCTACTCCCCCTTATCTATCTCTGACCCTTCGTCTTTTAGGTTCCATGGTATGTGGAGATCTCACCACTCGTTGCATCGGGTAGTGGGAGATTCTTGGAATTCTCCTATTTTGGGCTCTCCCTTTGCATTGTTTTTTTAGCAAGCTGAAGCGTCTCAAGTCTTGTCTCAAGGCTTGGAACGTGCTTGTGTTCAATAATATCTTCGACTGTGTCAGGGTGACCAAGGAGTCTCTTATATTGGCGGAAGCATCTCTTGATGAAGATCCTTCGACTTCTAACAAGGAGGCTTGGGCGCTTGCCCAATGGCCTTTTCGTCGGAGCTTTGTATCGAGGACGATTACCTTTGCCAGATGGCGAGAATCAAGTGGGTGGTCGAAGATGATACGAACTCCAAGTTCTTCCATTCTTCTTTTCGTAAGAAGAATAGTCTTCTCATGATTTATCAGATTCTGCACCATGATCTCTCTTTGGCTTCTACCCAATAGAAGTCAAAGAGACCATTCTGGCTCATTTCCAATCCTTTCTTGGCTCCCCCTCTATGTAGGCCTCTGATCAGGCCTTACTTGCTTTTATTCCTAGTTTGGTTCTCCCTGCGGAGAGTGAAGATCTTGTCGTACCTCCTTCCTCGGAAGAAATGTGGGCATGCGTCTTTGCTCTAAATAAGGATAGTGCCAGTGGGCCTTATGACTTCACTAAGGTTTTTTACAGGAGCGTCTGGACGACTATCTAGTCAGATTTCTATCTCGATATTAGGTTTTTCTTCTCTGGTGGAGATCCTCTCGGGGTTAGACGTCCACTAATTTTATCCTTATCCCTAAGTGTAAAAATGCTCATTCTTGCGTGGATTTTCATCCGATCAGCTTGTGTAATTTCTCTAATAAGGTTATATCCAAGGTTCTAGCCTCTCGGCTAGCTCCATTGCTTGAGTGCGTTATTTTCTCTTCTCAAGATGGGTTTGTAAAAGGACGATTGAGTAGGGATGACGTCCTTTTAGCCTAGGAACTGAATTTTCGGATCGATAGGAATGTCAAAGGTTCTAATGTGGTTGTTAAGCTGGACATGGCTAAGGCTTACGATCGCATATCCTGAATTTTTATCATCAAGGTTCCAAGGGCTTTCATTTTTCAGAATCCCTTATCGATCTGATTTGGAGGCTCATTTCCAACTGTTGGTTCTCCGTTCTTATCAACGGATTGACCAACAGGTATTTCAAGGTGGGATGGGGTCTTTGTCAGGGAGACTCACTTTCCCCTTACGATGTTCGTCATTGCTGTGGAGGCTTTCGTGCGTGGGTTACACTCACTCACGATAGCAAATCAGATTCAACATTTTGGTATCCCTTCTAGTTATCCTATTGTTTCTTCTTTAATTTTATTTATGACATTATCATTTTCACGAATGATAACCCTCGATCAGTCCGTCGTCTTCTTAGGCTCATTCAGCAGCACGAGAGGTGTTCGGGACAACTCGTCAATTTTGATAAAATTTGCTTCGTACTGGCGACAAGCTTGCCTCTGATTAGATCTTCATGAATTGAAACCTTTATCGGTTTCAAGGCTTCCTCTCTTCCCTTACCTCAGTATTGTTCATTACAAAGGTAGGAAGCTCAATGTTATTTTTGATCCCCTGACCAATAAAGCTAGGGGAAAGATCATTTGTTGGAATGTGTCTCTTCTATCTCAGGAAAGTTAATTGGTCTCATAAGGTCTGTGCTGGACTCTATACGATCGCATGTCTTTGCTGCTATGACTCCTAATTCTTCTTTCTTCCTTTCGTATCACTCGTTGGCATCGTCCTTTCTCTATGGTAAAAAGGACAATGCTAGTTGTCCCATTAGATTTCTTAGAACATCACTTGTCGTCCCAAAAACGAAGGGCGTTTAGGCCTTCGAAATCCAAAGGATATCTGTACTGCCTATGCTTGTTGGTTGTAGGTTCGGTTGGAAGCGAATGATTCCCTTTGGGCGACGTTCCTCCATGCTAAGTACCACAGGCTTCAGGGAGCTAATTTCTCCGGTGTCCCATCCTACGCTAGTGAGAGGTGGAAACAGATGCAATCCATGAAGGCCTTTTCAGACTTGCGTGGTGGTGGGTTAGGATGGGATGACAGTCCTTTCTCAGTTAAGGCGGTGTGGAGCTTGGGTAGGACCACATCTCCTCATCTCCATATTTATTCTTTCATCTGGGATTCCAGATTACCTCCGAAGGTCTCTCTATTTATGTGGCGAACCCTGCACGAGGGGTTATCAATAGACGAGAACATCCTGAGGATTGGCATTCCTTTAGCTTCTCGTTGAAAATGCTGCGGCCATGGCGACGTTGAATCCATTGCTCATTTGTTCTTCCATGGTTTTTCTACTAGAGCAGTTTGGAATTACTTTGGGAACCTGGTAGCTTTCCAAAATAATGCGTCTTCCTTTGCTGATTTACTGAGATTATGGTGGGCCGAAATTTCATGCAAATCTATTTGCTCGATCCTTTTTCATTTGATTCCTTGTCTTATCTATTGGCATATCTAGTGCTCACGAAATAAGGCAGTTTTTGATGAACTGCCTATGGACACTCCTACCATCATCCGAAGGGTAAGGAATGATGTATCCTTGCGTTTCTAGGTAGGCCGTTTAAGCGTACAATCGGATCCCGTTTGAGGAGGTTAGCCAGTAATTTTGGTATTACATCAATATGGACTACACCTAGAGCAGGGATTGGTTGAAACCCTTTATTTGTTGAGAGCGGAATCAGTCTCGCTTTCTTCTTCCCATACCCTCACCCCTTTTTTTTGGAACGATGTTGCTTTCTAGTACTGTAGGTTCGAAATTTACAGTTTTTTATTGGCTAGGGCAGTTGCAGGTCTGATGGAGTATGGTGGAGAAGACTAGGTGCTGGAGTTTAGAGTTAGAGAGGGTGGCTCTAGTTTGTTGGCATTGTGGACTGGTTTTCTTCTATCACGTTTACCAGCCAAGATCCCTGGAGCTTCGACTGTTTAGCTTCTTCTTTGGCATTTTGGTGTTGGGTAGTGGTTCACCTTTAGTGGTGTAAATCAGTCAGACTGGACCGGATGGAGGTGTGTTCAGTTTATGTCCTAAATTAAATCAAATCGGACACATAACAGACAAAAAAATTTCTTGTACAAATTTTATTGTCCTAACTCCTATCCAAAAAGAAAATCGGTCGAACACGGACATATATTTTTCGGATACAAACAAGAGCGGACCCGGTCAGACATGGCTATATATATCAAATATTATACTTTTTATTAGGTTTTCTATCAACTATGTCCCAAATTACAAGGAATTCAGACAAATTCGAATGAACACGGACCGAATGTGATTTTTTTCGTATAAATTTTGTTGTCCTAACTTGTGCCCTAAATGAAAATCAGACAGACATATTTTGGTCATGGACACGAGCAAATGTCAGACATTCGTACAAAGTTTACAGCCATATTCGCATTTATGGATTCGTCAGGACGCTGCTTTGGGATTTCAGGGTCCATGTTTGTTCTGACGTTATAGTTTTGTTTTGTTTATTTTTTTCTCTTGTGTGTGCACATATTCTATAGCCATTTCTACAGATCTGTTTTTGTAAGCCGTTGGAGAATGGCACGATTCTCCGTTTTGTAGTATATATATATTTATATATATATGCTCTTTTAGTTAAAAAAACTTGTTGAATATGCATGCCTAATGCAATTTACATATATTAAAATATATCACATCAATTAGGAATATCTGTTCAAGAAACACATAACCATATTTATTAAATACTTATATGCATTTATATTGTAAAATATTTATTAATTACTTGTTGAAAGAAATACTTAAACATACATGTAAGGAAATAAATGATAAATCAAACTAATTGATAACTATTTATATAAGGAAATAAATGATATGCCAAACTTATATGCTGCTAAATTTAATCATCCTTACAATACTAGTACTATGGATATCAAACTGTAAATGTCGAGAACGAAATCAACAGATAAATATTTTATAAGAGCATTAGATTTTTATATGTTGGGGTTTCGTGCATAGTGGAAAAGGCAAAACACCAAAAAAGGATCTCTTTCACCTAGTCACTTAAAGATGAATTTGAATGAAAAATAACAACACAATAGATCGGAAATAATAGCACTACACAAATATTCCACCGAACCACCCTCTTTATTGATTCACCAAAATTTTGTTTACACTTAATGAAATAAAGCCAAAATAAACAAAATACGATTGAATTAATAACCAGATTGGGAAAGGAAGAGAATAACGAGATGATTACAAATATTGTTGGAGAAGAAGAGTAACGAAGAACAATGACAAACCCTAGAATCAACTTGGAGGCATCAACTACGTCTATCAACAGTAAATAAGAATAGTTTCTTTCCGCCCTAATTCCTACATCTTCTCTCCAGAGCGCAAGCCCTAGAACGCATAACCTCTTCAGACATCTCACATGGTTTCAGTTGTTTTGATCTAACCATGAAGGCTGCATATATAGGAGAATAGAAGATCTAGGCATATATCCAAATTGCCCCTTCAAAATATATCCAAAATATAATTTTTTATTTCTTTCATTCTATGATAAAATTAATTAATCAATCAACTAATCAATCTATCAAATCAATTAATTGATCAATCAATCAAATCAATTAATTGATCAATCAATCAAATCAATTAATTGATTACATTCCTCTTTAAAAAATATTTGAACTAATGAATTCAACACTCCACCTTGATTCAAATATCACATATCTCTAATAATCACCAAACAATTCATCACTAGCTCTTTCTCATCTCCAATTTTACAACCCTCAATTTCAAGGCCATGAGGCACACCTCTCCTATTTCTAGAGTATAGTGAGTCTCAATTGATTTCAGGGCTACAATCATACCCGGTCGATTTAAATGGGCTACGACCACACCTTTTCTTCGTCTTCTTCTATATTCCCTTGTTCATATCAGAGGGCTTCTTCTTATCTCCATCAATAGGACCATTGAGGTGTGTAATATCCACCATCACAGGCTTCCAACTTCCCCAAGTTTCTACCATAAAAAATAGTCATCTACGAAAGCAACATTATCTCTGAAACTACGATCTTCAATCCAAAATTACTCCAAGCTATGCGATTATCTGAGCTTCGATAACTATTTGTTGTACAAAAAGTTTGCACAAATTTCTATGATACCAATCTGTTGGGGGTTTTGTGCGCAGCGGAAAAGGCAAAACACCAAAAAAGTGTTTTCTTTCACCTAATCACTTGAAGTTGAATTTGATTGAAAAATAACAACACAAAATAGAACTACTTAAATATTCCATCCAACCACCGTCGTTATTGATTCACCAATTTTTTTTTTACACTTAACGAAATAAGTCCAAAATAAATAAAATACAATTGAATCAATAACCATATTGAGAAAGGAAGAAAATATCTAGATGACTAAAAATATTGTTGGAGAAGAAGAGCAATGAAGAACGACGACAAACCCTTGAATCAACCTAGAGCATCAACTTCATTTATCAACAGTAAATAGGAATAGCTTCTTTCAACCCTGATCCTACAACTTCCTTTCTAGAGTGCAAGACCTGGAGGTACACAACCTCTCCAGATATCTTACATGGTTTCAGTTGTTTTGATCTAACCAAGAAGGCCGCATATGTAGGAGAATAGAAAAAGTAGGAAAATATTTAAAGTTCCCTTCAAAATGTCTTCAGAAGATAATCTTTTATTTCTTTTTTTCAATGATAAAATCAATCAATCACATCAGTCAATAAATCAACCAATCAATTAATTGATCAATCAATAAAATTAATTAATTGATTACGTTCATCTTCAAAAATATATGAATCAGCAAATTCAACATTATAGCCATTCTTTTGTAGGAAAAAACTTATTTCTAAAAGTAGTTAATACCTGATTGGGTAGTAGAATTCAAAAGGACCATTACTATCGATAAATGCATTAAACATTAATAAAAATATCAAAATTGTACTACTGTTTTAGATCCATTAATGCATATAATAGTATTTCTTTAAAAGGACAGTAGTGCTAACTGAAGAGAAAATACATCTCTATTTTTGAAAATGACAGTAGCAATAATTGGAGATTAAATATATTATTATTTTCTTTAAAATGATAGCAGCAATAACTGAAGATAAATATATTTATTTTCTTAGAAATTACAACATCACTAAATGAAAGGAAAAATATACAGATTAATTGTCCATTCTAGTTATGTAATTGTTCAACCATTTTTTAGATATTGAACATGATTATATGATTTATTCTTTTAATGCATGATACTTGGCAATGTGGACTGCCTGCAATAAAATATTTATACTAATTTTGAATCATTTGTGTGTGGTAGGTGCAAAACATATTAAAAAGAATAGAATATGAAAAGTAAATGAAAATAACTAAGGGAAGGATTTGAAATCCATGTTTACTGATAAGATAATTTAGTTTATTTTTGTTTTGTTGATGTTGTTTACTAACTCCATTTAAATCCACTTCATATGTTTATATACAATAGAAAGGGAAAAAATAAGCTTGCTAAGTTAGTGTTATTAGCAGCTATCTAGCATTTAGCATGTTTTTCCATATAGAAATAAATAATAATTTTGTGTTCTCTATGACTCTTTATCCATTTTTGTATATATATATATATACATATATATATATATATATAGCATAAAGGGAATAAATGAAACATCTATCAGGTTACAGGCTTGTGTTTAGCTCCAAAGCACTCAAATGTGATATTAAAACTAAAAAAATTAATTTATTAACATGGATTCTAAATATGTGTTTTCCTTTTGAAAAACTTTGTCGGTTTCTATTTTTTACGATAAGACATGCCCTACTCCACAAACTAATCTACTACATCTTATGAATTCAACAGTGATATATTGTATTGGTTAATTATGTCAACTACTATGAGTTTCCATTCATGGATTCCACTATGAAGGAAATATAGTTGTTATCCACCAAAAATCATGCATATACTATTAGATCTAATTCAAAGTTGGAATTGACAGATCGAACAATACACTCAATGCATATGGACCGGTCGGGCCCATCAGTGGATCGGTTGGTCTCAATTATATCGATCGGTCTTTGCATGAAAACCGACCGACCACACAGTGTATGTACAACAGTCAGTTGATGACGTGCAACGGATCGGTCGAGCACCTTTCATCTGGTCGGTCAGTGTGCTTCCATGTCGGTTAGTCTACACTCTTGGGCCTCATACAACTGCTAGCTGATCGGTCGGCCCCATCTCGAAACCGATCGGTACATTTCATTATATTATCATGGAGACGGCATGTTATAATATAGTAGAGACATTAACACCTTGTAATCATATGGACACATGGACTGGGCACAAAATAAACATCATGGGTTGGCTACGCATGCATGGGCCATGAACACGTAGCACAATATGGTTGCCAAAACACTTCATTTCATGTGGAAAGCAAAAATAAATGACAATTTGTGTGGATTCCATTCATATTACATGAACTGTAACAATAAACATTGGGTCATAACGTTCAAATGCAATGGACCATGAGCTCTTTAAGGTCGAGCGCTAGCTTTGCTATCATCAGCACTTCAATTCGTAGGTCGGTGTTGCCGAAGACCAGAGTCAGACCATGTTCCCTGACAATGTGTTCACATTAATATGAAGTAGGGATCACATTAAATACAACTTAACATGAATGGAAACGTGAAGGCTCTAACCAAAGAGAGAACATACCAAACCATGCAATGTTACAAGAAGAATGTATATTGAATCTTTTGTATATTGTGAAAGTATTGAACCATTTGAAAATGCGATATCTTCTCAAAGAGAGGCCAGCTTCAATAAGTTGATCGGTCACCGGAAAGTTGGTCGTTCGTCAGTCCAAGTAACATGCAGTTTCCACCTGATCGGCTACAAATAATATAAAGACAGTGGCATTAACATAATTACTGTACCCATATTTTCATAAGCCATGTAAAAGTATGGTAATGGGATAATACGCGGGGTTTGTGAAAAGGGGGGAGCACTAAATAACGAAAATGGCAAAAGCATAAATAAGGTGAACAGTGCATAATATATAAGCTGATTGGTATATGGAAAACAAGGTCGATCGGTGCCTTTTCCTTTAAACCGATCGGTATATAAACAGGACCGATCGATACCCTGCCGATCAGAACCTTGCCGATTGGAATCCATCGCCAGCCGTACACAGCTGTATCAAGTGGCAGTTTCATAAATATTGAAAATACCGATTGGTACCCTGTACAACATATTTACAGCAATGCCACTGCCTTCAAACTTCGCCTATAAATATCCCACTTCTCCACCATTCAAAGGACCAATTTTTCCACCCTGAAGGGCTTCCTAAATCATTTCTCTACGACTCTCAAGAACTCCAAGCTCTATTAATGGCTTCCCAAACTCAAGCTATCTGACTGCAACACCATGTTGATCAAATCTCCTCCAATCACCATTAGGGATCCATTCAAGTTCTCTCCTACCGCCGTTGACCATTTCTCATGCCTAGATCTATTGCTAAATTTCCACGGTATCCATGAAGATCGCCCAATTGTTGAAGTGATTGAAGATCCGTAATTCACCATCATGAAACAAGAGATCTCAACAATTTCTATGCAAAATAAAGTGTAAACTAGAATATAAAGAGAGAATGAGCGAAAATGGGATAGAAATGTATTTTGTAAATTCTTTAATGATAACGAAATTGCTTCCAAAGTGGACGTAGATATATTCTAAATCGAACCACTATAAAATTCTTATGGTTTTTACTTGCATTATTTTACATGGCTCCATTTTCCTTAATTCTAATCGTTTGAAGTGCACTAAGTGCACCTTTAGTGTTTGGTCAATTTTTGACTTAAACATTAGGTGCCCACCATGGGGCCACATTCACACTTCCTTCTCTCACACTTTTCTCAAGTTTAAAAGCTTTGCTTGAAGTTCTATGCCTACCTCTACTATAGATTCTCCAAATCTATGATCTAGGCCAATTGACGAGTTCTCTTCAAAGTTCAAATCCTTGTCTGAGATAATGGCTAAGTCTAAGAAGACCGCAAGTAAAATCATTAAAGAAACAACCAATGTCGCTAACAATGAAGCTACTCCACTTATCTAACACTTTGAAGTTAGAGAAATCTCAATAACTGGAGTCGGAGTGACTAGATCCGAATTAGATGCCGTTATCGCCAATTTAAATCAACACATGGGAACTTCAAATAAAGCTTTGATGGATGCTAATGATGCTTTAATGGAGAAGATTAATACTCTTCTAGATGCTCAAGAAAATCCTGCTCCTCCTTCGAAAATCCTTGTCAACCTTGAAGAGAATGCAAATTCATCAGCCTCCGATCATCATCATAATGACAACATGGAATGATTTGATGACAAAGGTGATGCTAATGGCGAAGACTCGAAGTCGAGAGCCAAAAGCCATTCCGACCGAAATAGCCGAAAAGTTGCAAGTCCCGCCAAGGGGGCACCTCTCCACAGTAAAGGTAAAAGACCTAGATCCTCAAATAGCGATTGCTCGCCAAGACGAGCATTAAGAAAAGAGATCAAAGTCTGCTCTCCGTGATGACACAACTCGAAGGAATATATTGCGGATATGGTAAAACAAATCATGAAAGATAACATGGCCCGTAATGACAGTGAAAGAGAATGGGACTTCTCCCCCAGCAAAAATCCATTCACAAGGAGGATTAGCAAAGCTGAATTCCTAAAAAGTTCACTCATCCTACTCTACCTCTGTACAACGGGACTTCTGATCTGAATCACTTCCTGTATAGATATGAATGGCATATGAATGCAGCCAAACCAATAGACGAGATCAAATGCCAGTGCTTCCCTATCTATTTATAAGGCGTCGCATCATTATGGCTCACAAGGCTGCCACCCAAATTCGTCGACCGATTTGACGATTTGATTCTGAAATTCAAAGAGCAATTCAGGTTGCAAGGCAAAAAGGCTAAGGATGTTATCTCTTTTACATCAATAAAGCAGAATCCGGGATATTCTATCAAAGCTTTCCTCAAAAGATTCAATGTTGCTGCGTCTGAAGTAGGGAATCCTGAATCCCGCATGATCTTAATGTCTCTAGAAAAAAGCGAATTTGGTAGATGGATTAAAATGAAAGAACCAAGCACGCTTGAGAAATTCTATAAAAAGGCTAAGGAGTAACTGAGAGTGGACAATGATCCTATGCCTCTTCAGATTATTGAGGGTAACCAACTTCTTGAAGCCCCCAAAAATGCTTCTACTTGGTATAATAAGAAGAATACTCAGGGACAAAAGTGAGCCAATAATGGAACAGAAACAAGGCTAAAAGAAGTCTCTCCTTTTCAACCCATCAGAGCCGACGCCTTTGAATGACACTCCTAAAATATCTATCTTGCAATAAAGAATTCTGAAGAATATGCGAAACCAAATCCGATAAGGATAAGCGATAAAGCAGCAAACTCGGGAAAGTTCTGTAGATTTCACAACTAGCCTGGTCATAACACCAATGTGTGCCGACATTTAAAGAACCTCATCGAGGAATTAATCAAGAAAAATAGGTTGCAACAGTATGTAATGAATCCGCAAGCCATGAATCCTTCTGCAACTCCCCAGGGGTAGGGACATCAAATGATCAGTCTAACGGGGCTCCTGCTCAAACCAATCCAAGGCTGATCATCAACTGATAACCGTTGATGGTGCTCCAATTTCAATAGCTCGGAATAAGCGATCAACACCGCTATTTCTTTATTTCATGATCTATTTCATGCTTTACTTCATGTTTTACTTTCTATTATATTCAAAACTTCTTGTAAACAGTCTGTGATAATCTGCAAGCGACACACTGAACATTAGCTCTATGACTAAGAGCATATATGTCTAGATGAATTTCTTACTTGCAAAATTTTATGTCAAATCACCACTTGCTTATAAGATGATTTCATATTGCAGGCCATCTGTCGAGCGCTTGTTCCTGTTGAATCATACGAAATATAGCGACCCCAGTAACGCTAGTTCGAGTGCCAAATGCTGTAAAAATCAATATGCACAAATTCAAAAATAAAAAAGCACCGCCTTGAAAAGTGAACGGGAAGAGTCACAAAGATTCAGACAACGAACAAGCGCCACAATAAACAAACAAGAGAGCTGTAACTTTTGTCGAAGGGGCACTTCCCCAAGTAAGAGGTTCAAAGAGCCCTAGTTCCTAAACTGAAATGGCCTATCAAGTCAAGTGTCTAACAAAGGAATTAACAGCTTCCCCGTGGAACGATATAACAGATGCTCAATTCATTTGCGCAGCATATGAAATTCTCAGATGTGAAGAATGACCAATTCATTTGCGTAGCGTCTGGAATCCCAGATGTGAAGAATGTAATCCATTTACGTAGCATTTAGAATCCCAGATGTGAAGAATGTAATTCATTTGCGTAGCATCTGAAAATCTCAGATGCGAAGAATGATCAAGTCATTTGCGTAGCGTTTGGAATCCCAGATATAAGAATGTAATCCATTTGCGTAGCATCTTGAATCCCATATGTGAAGAATGTAATTCATTTGCACAACATCTGAAAATCTCGGATGCGAAGAATGACCAAGTCATTTGCGTAGCATCTGGAATCCCAGATGTGAAGATTGTAATTCATTTGCGTAGCATCTGAAAATCTCAGATGCGAAGAATGACCAAGTCATTTGTGTAGCATTTGGAATCCCAGATGTGAAGAATGCAATCCATTTGCATAGCATCTGAAAATCTCAGATGTGAAGGATGAGCAATTCATTTGTGTAGTGTCTAGAATCCCAGATGTGAAGAATGTAATCCATTTGCGTAGCATATGAGAATCTCAAATGTAAAGAATGTCGGGCCTCCAATTAACTTGCGTAGTGTTTGAATATCTCAGATGCAACAAGTGTGGGGTCTTAACCAATCAACTTTCATAGTGTCTGAATACCCCAGACGCGACAAGTGTTGAATTTTATCCCAAGCAAGGACATTAAATCCAAATACCTCCCCAAACGGCAGCACAATATATAAAGACCTTCCCAAGCAAAGGCACAGAGATATAAAAATTTCTCCAATTAGAAGTACTAAACTGGTCAGTAAAGTCGAAATTTCTATTGAGTTGACAAGTTTAGAGGTTTTACTCATGATTGGCAAGTTTAAATAACTTTAGCCAACAAAGTAGAAGCTCATAGCACATCAACCACAACGAAGGAAATTAGACAAGCTGATCACGTCGATCTCTTGAGACTCAGGGCGACCCACAGTACTGAGGCAACACAACCACATAAGAGTTGAATAATGCCCGAAAAAATACCACGTGTCCACCACGACGTTGCAACATGCTAAAAACGAATTCTTGCCTTCAAAATGGGGCATTTGGAAAATTCGGAGAAATCAATATGCTCGATATGCCGATAAGACTCATTACACTTAAAAACATCATCCTGGAAAATCCTATTGGAATCTCGTAACACAAATGCTTCCCCGTCTACAAAGCTCTATAGATTGAGCAATAATTATGCACTAAGGCAAGATGTCGTAAGCCGGAGATTCAAAATTTTATATCCCAGGATGGTCCATGGTGTCAAAACAAACTCAAGTCGAAGCTTTGATTTAAACACACATGTTTCATAAAACGTAAACTGTCGTACAATCTCATATAAGTCGTTCTTTAATGATTAACCAACCTGTTATCGATATGGGCAGTCGATAGCAAAATATTCATCCGAAAACATGCAATGTCTTTCTGTTATTGCAGAACAAGGCGTTGCACTGGGAAAAACATGCTTGGGTTAAATGTTATAGAGGCAAATCATTAATTGCCTAACAGTGCAAAAATTCTTTGCAACAACATTGAGTTGCGAATAATTCAGGAATAACTTCAAGTCCCATGCTAAAAAATTCTAAAACAGACAAAGTCGAGATCTGGTATCAATTGCAAAACATTGAAATCGACCATCCAACTCAAACCCTAGAGGTCCGACCCCCGATTCAGCAAGCAGAGATGCTAATGTCTGGGAAACTGATCCTCGAAAGTAGCTTGTATTCGATCCATCGCCAAAGAAACTCCATTTCATTGCACAAGAATACCCATTCCATACGTAAAATGTATGTCTCGATCCATGCCTGTAAAGCAGTAAAACAATAATGATCCAACAGTCTGTATACCAGAACAAAACGCTAATTTTGGAGTTTACAATTTTTTACAAAACAAAAATTATAAACTCCGAGGGGAAAATGTTATCCACCAAAAATTATGCATATACCGTTGGATCTAATTCAATTTGGAATTGACAGATCGAACAATACATTCAACGCATATGGATCGATCAGGCCCAATCAATGGATCGGTTGGTCTTTGCATGACAACCGACCGGCCACACAACAAATGTAAGAAACGGTCAGTTCATGACGTACAATGGATTGGTCAAGCAACTTTCATCTGGTTGGTCAGTGTGCTGCCATGTCGGTTGGTCTACATCTTGGGCCTCATACAACTGCTAGTCAATCGGTCAGTCCCATCTGGAAACGGATCGGTACATTTCAGTATATTATCATGGAGATGGCATGTTACAATATAGTAGAGAGATTAGCACCTTATAAGTATATGGACACATGGATTGGGCACAAAATAAACATCATAGGTTGGCTACGCATGCATGGACCATGAACACGTAGCACAATATGGTTGCCAAAACACTTCACTTCATGTGGAAAGCAAAAATACATGATAATGCATGGAGTCCATTTGTATTGCATGAACTGTAACGTTAACATTGGGTCATAACGTTTAAATGCAATGGACCATGAGCTCTCTAAGATCGCCAGCTAGCTTCACTATCATCAGCACTTCAATTCATAGGTTGGTGCTGCCGAAACCCGAGTCAGACTATGTTCCCTGACAATGTGTTCACATTAATATGAAGCAAGGATCGCATCAAATACAACTCAGCATGAATGGAAATGTGAAGGCTCTAACCAAAGAGAGAACGTACCAAACCATGCAACATTACAAGAAGAATATATATTGAATCGTTTGTATATTGTGAAAGTATTGGACCATTTGAACATGCAGCAGCTTCTCAAAGAGGGGTCGGCTTCAACAAGCTGACCGGTCACCAGAAAGTTGGTCATTCGATCAGTCCAAGTTACATACAGTTTCCACCTGATCGACTACAAATAATATAAAGACAATGGCATTAATATAATTATCGTACCCATATTTTGCATAAGCCATGTAAAAGTATGGTAAAGGGAGAATACACATGGTTTGTGAAAAAGGGGGAGCACTAAATGACGAAAATGGTAATGGCATAAATAAGGTGAACAAAGCATAATATATAAGCTCATCGGATATGGAAAACATGACCGATCGGTGTCTTTTCCTTTAGACCGACCGGTATATGAACATGACCGGTCGGTACCCTGCCGATCGAAACCCATCGCCAGCTGTACACAGCTGTACCTAGTGGTAGTTTCGTAACTATTGAAAAATACCGATCGGTACCCTGTATAGCATATTTACAGTAATGCCACTGCCTTCAAACTTCGCCTATAAATAACCCACTTCTCCACCATTCATAGGACCAATTTTTCCATCCCGAAGGGCTGCCTAAATCATTTCTCCACCACTCTCAATCACTCCAAGCTCCATTAATGACTTCCCAAGCTCAAGCTATCTAACTCCAACACCAAGTTGATCAAATCTCCATTAGGGATCCATTCAAGCTCCATTCAAGTTCTCTCCTACTGCCATTGACCATTTCTCAAGCCTAGATCTAATGATAAATTGCCATGGAATCCATGAAGATCGCCCAATTGTTGAAATGATTGAAGATCCGCACATTCACCATCACAAGATAAGAGATCTCAACAATTCCTACGCAAGTTCAAGTGTAATATTGAATATAAAGAGAGAATGAGCGAAAATGGGAGAGAATTGTATTTGTAAGTTCTTTTATGATAATGAAATCGCTTCCAAAGTGGACGTAGATCTATTCTAGATCGAACCACTATAAAATTCTTGTGTTTTTTTACTTGCGTTTATTTTACGTGGCTCCATTTTCCTTAATTCTAACCGTTTCGTGAAGTGCACTAAGTGAACCTTTGGTGTTTGGTCAATTTTTGACTTAAACAATTGTGCTGCCATAGCTTGTAATAAATTTGAATGATGGTTGTACATAGTTTGAAAATATAGTAACACTATAAATGCTTTATATAGAAGGTAAGATTACCTTGTAATACAATAGCAGCATAAGCTAAAGCATAATCCTAAGGGACTAATACCATGTTTTGGAGATAGAATCTTCCTAATGCCATTCATGAGTCCATGACTTTTAGCTCCAGTACTAAAGTACAGAAAAATTTATACCCATTTTTGGATATAAACAAAAAAATAATAAGCATCCCTTGTATTGGTATGTTATTGTTGGAAAACAAAAGCATCAAGAGATGCAAAGAGTAATTGTAATCAATCAAAGGTCGAGCGTATATTCATGGACTGTTTAGAAATACCGGTGTGAAATGGTTTTGTTAGATTAATTGACTAAATTTTTTAATAATTTTCAGTATTCCAAAATTTAGATGATGTAACAATGAAAGAAAAAATGTCTATTAACACACAACCCTTACCTATATTATATTATATTAATTTTATTATATCGTATGGTGTGCAAGAATTACAAATTTGTTTTGAGTAAAGAGGGAAATCAGAACTTAATCCTAAACATGTTTAATAAACCTGCATAATTGAACTATTGTCTTCTCCATGTCACATCGCCAACGGGATAATCCATCTGTATAATGGTTATTAAAATATTATAATTATCATTATTAATTCAGAATAATCCCACATAAAAAGAAACAAAGCAAAATATTTGTGAACTATTTTATTTAGCATATTTTAAGATAGCATATTAAATTTCAAGTTGGAAATACAGAGGTGATCGACATAACTTTAAATGTTAACCAATATCAAATATTTGATTTTCTTGGTTTATGTATGTTAAGAATAAAAAGTCTCATAAAACAATACTTTAGATGTGATCTATCTTATTAATTTTGATTCTTTGGAATCTTCTTTAAATAAAATGGGTTGAATAAAAGTAACAATAAAACACCCCGACCGTAGATCCACTGACGATGCTCTTTACTCATGTGGGGCCAGGAAATCTGCAGAGTTATCATAGGTGAAATAAAACGCCTTGTAGTAATAGAATGACTGGAAATTGACCAAGGCGTTAGGGGAATAGAGAAAAGATGCTGATGTATAAAGGAAAAAAAATCAAGGATTCTGAAAGTGCAGAATTTGTGCGTTTAATTGATTGTATGCCTTGTTGAAACTTCAGAAGCGAAGGTTATTTGTTATAGACTTATTTTCTTGACATGAGATATTCATTTAAATGGAAAAGTAACTTAATTTGTGGAAATGAAATAAAACTTTTTTTTAAATTTGTTTAAGGGTGAAACCAACCGGAGCCGTAAAACCACCCTAGTGCACCTAGCCCGGTCCGCGGATGCCACATAAGTGGCTTATCGTAACTTATTCACATGGTAAACCATTTTAGCATGCCATTCCATATTTCGAACTCGCATCTTTGTTTCCTCAGCACAAGTCCTTATCCGTTAGGATAATGCTGTAGACAAAATGAAATAAACCTAAAACTCGTAAGCTATATAAATACATTGGGTGTTTAAGAGAGAATAGGAACCTCATAAATCAAGTTGACCGTTGGCGACATTATAATGAGAAAAAGGTAGTGATAAAAGTATAGAAGAACAATAAGGAATTATACAATGTAATGTTATATTTATAAGCTCCAAATGTGATCAGAATCTATATAATCGATGTCATAAGTAAATTTTTCTTCTAAGTGAGGATCTCCCTTATTCCAAGAAAATATCAATGTATATAGATGCCAAAAAAAATATCTTTACTACGTATTACTAACTACACATGGCCAAGGAGTCAATTGATGGAATTTTGGATCTATTAGGATATAGTTTAATTGCTCAAAGAAATAATTTGGGTTTGGTTCTTTGTTACCACTATTGTTTCATCAAGCTAAATTACTGACCATATCCCTGTATGCCAAGCAAATAAAAAACAATTACAAAGTGAAAGTTTTACGTGTGAAGCTTGTTATTTAAACAACTAAACATTTTTTATGGACAAATAACCATTCATATCACATTAAATCTCATTCATCAATGATGCATCTTTTGTAAAAAGAATATTAAGTAACCAAAAAGAAGCAAAGCAAAAAGTTAAATACCCACTAATTTGATAGATTGAGCTACTTAAGAATCCTAATTAACAAAATTTGCTAAAAAAGCTGAATATGGAAATATAATATGACCATATTAATTGGTGGTAACCATTAGAAATTACTAGAGGGCGATAAACATTTTGGTATATGGAATCATCGAAATCATTTTCCTTGTGAACAATCCATTAAGGGTCAACTCAGTCAAATGTAAAATATTACGTTCAAATTTCTACGTTTCACATACAATCTAAAATGAAATTATCTCTTTTGCTTCAACTTTTTTAATTATCCAACTTTAGTTTTGTCTACCATGAACACAACTATCTTTGATCAATAAACTAAAAAGAAATAAAATATAAAATAATGATCACAAATAAATGAATTTCAAGTTAAATAAACTTAAGAGTAACAATGTCGACGTAAATTCATGAAATCTAGTGCCATTCTAACAAAAAAACACCTATTCATTTAAAATCAGATAATTTTAATTATTAAACCCCATAAAAAATAAATGTCGAGGATAATGTTAAATTTTCATATAATACCAAAACTCATAAAGTTCTACCTTATCTATCTTCACCATTCAATCACCTCAGTCTGCATCGGTTGATGATAACAAAAAGGCTGTAGAGGTTCATTGATATTATTAAGTGGATCACCATTACTTCGACGTCAGTTGTGTAGCAAAGCCAACCTAGTGTAGGTAGTAATTTAGTTTCTTGTTTTCTTTTGGGAATGGAAGATCGTAAAAATCAGAGGTGGTGAAATTAGGATCAGGCATAATTGGGGGAGGAGGAAAGGACAACCATCAAATTTATTTTGAAAAAAGGGTTAGGCATTATCGGGTAGGAAGAAAGGATGGTTCAAATTAGGGTTAGGCATTATAAAATGGGAAGATAACATAAACTAAGTTCTTGTTGAGAATAAAGAAGTTGAAATGGTGAATTTGCTAAAGAGAAAAAAAAATGCTTAGTGACTGTTGAGTTTCTCACAACTACAGGAGGCCTATGAGCTTGAGAAAGTAAACCCATTAATTATATTATTATGTAGATTATATGTTAGTTTTTGATTAAACCGCCACTTCAACAGCCATCTACAGGCTTAGCCCTTAAGGTATCTTCTTCTTTTTTACTTCAACACCAGAAAGATGACCGTACGAATCCTACAATTAACTATGTTGATTGGCTTCCCTTATTATATATATTATAATATGTTTTCAATTTTACAACTACGATATTAGTGCAATATTGTAATGGCTCGACAAATTTTCAACCCCGAAAATTGACACAAAACACCATGCCGACTATTCAAGCATCGAAAAAACTGGAACGGTAATAGAAAGAAAATAGAGGGTGAGATAAAAAATAAATAAATAAATATTAGAATAGAAGAAGAAGAAGGAACACACAACACAGAGTTTCACATCGCAGCGGAACAAAATATAATTTGGAATTAAATCTTTACTGAGAGCTTTAAAAATACTTACAATCATCAGAGTACATCACACATCTGAATAGTTATAATAATCTGTCCTCATATACAATCACATAGCGGAATAATATCTATATCATACGTCTGGACTCTTCCAGCTCGTCTCTTCACAAAATTCGATAACCTGAACCTGTACAACCCGGTCTAACCCGAGCATTGCAAACACCGGATTAGTTTGGTGAGCCAGAGTGAGAAAAACATATTAAGTTTAAAGGTATCACACAATTTGATTTTTAAATTCAAAATCTTTTCGAAAGAAAAGGATAATCGTAAGACCAAATCCACATATAAATATAGACGGTTTTTAACCTTATGATAACCCAAAACATTTTTTGAAACCAATTTTTTATATATTATAATAGTGTTTAAACACAAATAAATATCAATCAAGCAGAACGCTTGCATCACACGCTCTACATATATAGTATACAGTCAAAACCGCGGCGCTTATTGGAGAATGGATTTCCATCGCAAGGTATAGGCAACCATCTTTCTGACAATGTACCTCTGGAAATGAATAAATTGGGGTTCAACATGAACATCTTGCAACCCAGGCTAAACATGACTGGTCCCTTAGTTTGCTTGAGAGTACTGAATATATCATTACCACGGTTGGGGGACAGCCAACCGAACCGATGACATACAAATAAAATAAAAGGATAATTAAAGGCATTTAATTTCACCAGATCAGATAATGATATACCATTTTGATGGGTACGACCCACATAGCCATGCGACCTACCCGATTTTTACCATTTCCCGGTTGATGAGGCTTGAGGTCAACATTACCTTTAGAACATCATATCTTCATTCACTCCGAATGCCACATCGTCAAATCCAATAGAAAATCACAAATTGACGTCCACAGAAATATCTAGTTGTTAAGCTAGGAGAAGTATACTCTTCATCGCCATCAAGAAAAAATATGCTTGAAGAAATCAAGATATGTGACTCCTTTGGAAACACTCTGTCAGACACTCGTCCATACACGTCATCTAGGAACAGGATGAACCAAAGGCACCTTCCTACTACGTCCTTGAATTACCTTATGAAACAGTAGCGAGAAGTCCTTGTAATCCGTAAATTATCACTTACGACTGAATCACGTCAGAATACCTCTGGCTGTACATCCAGAGAATAATCGAAAGCAATCCTTCCTCTTATGAAGATCCACGGTCTTCAATTGCTTCATCTTGAATCAACATCTTCACGTATTTGTTGGTTCATAATGGTTTTCGAATATAAACTCGATCCTGGTCTTTCCGTACTAACAATCGTATGGGCCAGATTTGATAGTCGGTTATTTAACTATCAAATAACAATCATGAGAATAAAATGAGTTTATTGATTCAGTACTCAGAATTACTTGGCCTTCTTAAAATAATTAATGAATGTTAATTTAGACCTTAAAAATCTTTTCAATATATCGACATAGCATTTCACTTCTTATTTAACATAAGATTATTCAAAACTATTTTATTATATCATTTCTTATTATCTATAATTAGGAAAATCAATTCAGCTTATTATTCGTACAATAACGTTAAGAAATCTCTTTTGTTTTATTATTTGAAAACAATAACTAACCTTTATTCTTTTAGAGTAAACTCATTCCAAAAACTCGACTTCTTATTTCCTTCTACTTTTTGAAATATCATTATAAGTATTTATATATTCTCAAATCTTGTCATTTCCGTTACTTTGGAAATCTCATTTCGTATACTCTAAGATTTTTGTTATTATTTCCATTACGGAAATAATAAATTATTCTTAACCTCTTTTCCATTACAAACTAATATCATCTTCAGATAATCCTGAAGTTGTTCAAGTTGGGGTATTTATTTACCTCTCAGGCCTTGATCAACAACTTTCTTATCTTAAGATAGATACGAGTTGTAATTCAAAAACAGATATTTATTCTAATATCAAACAAATCTCATTAAACTATTTTATTTACAATATGGTTTATAAAACCTTCTTACTTTCAAAAATATCTTTTTTAAATATAACTTATTTTCACTTAATATGTTGATTAAGCAATTCTTAATAAAATCACTTCTTAACCATAACTCCTTTCGAATCATTATTACCAAATCCCATTACTAAATCTTTTATCAAATTCAATTATAATCCCTTTTAATCATTCCTTTTTGAAAATCTCATTTTGATACCATTCACTTCCCTCAATTCCATTATTTAATAACGTTAATTTAAAATTAACGCTTTAACTTCACATCTCTTTTTATAAAATCTTGTTTATAAAACTCTCATGTTTAATACAGAACCCCATTTATCTTTATTCCCTTCACTTAGTTTAAATATTAAGTAAACATTTATTTTAAACTATCATATTCTCTTAAAAGTTCCTTTTTATAACTTCGTTATAACAACTCAGGTTTTTAATATAAAATTTGTTCGTAGTGCCTTTCACAATTCAATTAGATTTCATTACCACTACACTTAAATTATTATTAATTAAAATAATAATTTACTTCAACATTAACTACTGTATAAGTAGTTATCTTCTTTTATTAACTAAAACAATCAGACATTTTCTTTTTAAAATCTTATTCAAATTAAAACAATTATTTGATGATAATATAAGAATAATTAACATTTAATATATTTTAGGAATCCAGTTGAATCCCTCCAACCTGTTCTTCCCTATATTCGCATATGTTACTTCAAATAAACTTATTCAATTGAATTTAAATGTTAATTTCAATAACAGTAAATAACGACCATTTAACATCACTCAATTAACAAACAATTCAAACAATTAAACATGTTTATTTTATAAACGTGACCAACAAGGTAAGTTACCTCATTGGATCCAATCGTTAAAATAAAGATTTGGTTTCCACTGAAATGAAACAATGTTTAGTTTCATAGGTTAAATCAATATATGAATATATATTTGGCAAACAATCAACCAGTAGCAATCACAGCACACAAAATAAAAACCCGACTTATATAAAGTATAAGTGGGAAGAACTGAGCAAGTTTAACTCACCTTGATTTGTTTCCGTTGTCAACGGTTCGTTTTTAATTAAATTAAACGGTTTTTTAATTTAATTAAAATTCCGTTTGATTCCAGTTCCATCCAATTCCATTTTATGGCGTCGATCTCGCCAATGTGATTATGGTGTCTCTTGCTTTGCTCCATTCTGTTATTATTTGCATAAGTTATAAATATTTGACGCTAACATTTTTTAATTAATAATTTAACCCTTAATCATCCATTTATAACTTAATTACTTTAGTTAGGATTAATCATGCCGGCAACTTCAACTTTTGATTTGAGGAAAACACGGCTCGATCCTTTTTCCCACTATTTTCATTTATTCAGCAGTTCCCAATAATTCTTGCATTATTTAATTAAAATACTAAAATCCTTAACCAACTAAATTATAAACTAATTTATATTTAATTTCCTAATTATTGGTTAATTAAACTAATTACTTCCGGTTATACTTTATTAGGCCGACACCATGTTCTTCCTTCATTCCAGTTCACAAACCAGCTGCTTCAATTCTTAGAAATAGATTATTAATGGTTATAATGTAATATAATTTTAATAAATAACTAACTTCATTAACTATATCAGCAACACATTAATCTCTTAGGTTTTAGGAATAAATTACAATTTATGAATGTACGGGTTCGAACCCTTCTTATTTCTGCACTTCGTTACCAACCGTTTCCAGGTCCTGTTAATATACAAAAGAGTTGTTAACAATTGAAGCTATTATAACTAAATAAACCTTTATACCCTTAATCACTTGATTAATATAAGTTAATTATTTTTTGAAAAGGTTTGGCCAACAGATTCTGTTTTTCCCCTTTTGATCTCGCGTGAAGTTCTTCAGACAGGGAAACCCTGCACCCAATTAACATTTTCAGTTAATGGTTTAAATAATATAAGTATTACTTAATTAATCATTAACTAAATTAAACCCTGTGTTTTACTCTTCTGCATCGTATATCAGAAACCATGCACAACCTTTGCCATCAACGTTGCGCCATGTTCATCCATTCACCACAGGTTTTGACTCCACCGCGCCTCACAGATCGACCAGACTCTGATCAGAAGCTATAGCTGGTATCGCCTTACCTCCCTCTACTAATGCCCCCATTCCCACTCTGCTCGGTGTTGTAACGAACCCGACGGAACCATAAAAATGCCGCTGTCTTCAAAGCCAATTCTGGCCACGCCAGTCATCATGAGTTGATCGCCACCATTAGCAATGGAGTACCCATCACGCTGGTGATTTTTACTGTTGAATTTTTTGATTTTAGTACGTGGACGTGGAGAAAAAGTTGGAGAAAGGATCGCCAGTTTCAGCCGTTAATTCATTAGAAAGAGGCGGTTTGACCTCGTTGACCAGCTGATTAGGGTTTGTCTCCAAATGTCATGTGGATGAATCATATATATATATAGAGTTGGGTATAATACATTATTAAATAGGAAACTTAACAATGAATTAACGTTTTAGACCACCACAAACGACTTCTGTTTTTAGATAAAAATGCTAATCCTAGCATAGAAAAATATTCCGGACTCAATGGGATAGGTTTCGTCGAATTCCAAGGTCGTTTGTGAAAAGTCCTTTATAAATCAAAGGCTCAAAATCACGCGTTTAAATTTCCTACTATCACAAAATAAATCAAATCAACTTGAAACCTTGACATTCTACTAGACCTATTCCTAACGGATCCAATGAAATTTGTTTTGTTAAATTCGAAGTTTGTTTGGCCAGCTATTTATTCCTTTAAAGTTACCCCTGTTTGAATTGACCAAAATAATATAAACTATTAAGGCGTTTATCGTTGCCACGATCAAACGGTAAGTCTAGTTGGCACGAAAATTGAAATCTTATAATAATTAATTAATACGAATCCAACGACATAAGTTTCAACACATTCCGAGACTATTACGGTGTACGCTATTTTTATGCGCACCACAATGCTATTTTGGACATCAAATAACCCAGTCTCCAAAAATAACAAACTACCTGCCAATCCTCATTCTAAACGTCGATACGAACTCAACGGAGTTCATTTCGTGGCTTAATTCAATCGTATGCTCAAGTTATATAAAATATCTCTATATTAAATTAAAATAATTTAATTACGCGCTATAGAAAATGAATGGGTGTTTACGGCTGCCATTGTCACATACGACATCGGTTTGCCACAAAATTTAACACTGTACAATAACTTAACGTTACGGTTTCAATGCAACAAATTTCATGAAAACGGAGACCGTTTGCAAAAATCGCTATTTTAAGGCTTATGTAATATTAATAAAATATTACATAAATTCCAAAATAATCGAATTAAATAATTATAAATTTCCGTTATCATAAATATCCAAATAAATTCATCATATGGTTTCAAATATAAACAAGTATAGATTATACAACTCAATATCATTAATTTCAAGTTAAAACCATATTGAAATTATATTAAAACCCCTTATTAAACGTTATATTTTAATAAGGATTTCCATAGCGACTAATTTAAAATTTGATTTGGACATAACTAACAATTTAAAACATGAAATCCAGATTTTTCTTTTCCACTAGAAAATTATAATCAACAAGATTCAAATGTTTCTTGTTTCACAGAAATATGACTTAAAATGGGTTATGTATATTCAATTGAAGTTGAAAACTCAATATTACGAACTACCGCGCCATTACGAGCTTGTTTTAAATTATATATAAATTTAACGTTAAAACTTCATTTTTAATAACGAATTAAATTTAATAAATCCATTAATGGCCCAAATATAATATTTAAAATAGTAAATTAAATTAAATATTCGGCTACCAAAAATACGGGACATTACATTGTTTTCCCCTTAATAGAATTTCGTCCCTGAAATTACTAAGGTAAGAAAAATGTTACAAACCTCATTTACTATAAAATTCAATTTATATTAAATCGAAAACTAATTCATATAATCAATATAGATTTTAAAAATATTGAAAATTTTCTAACACTTTAAATTTCTGGAAAAATTAGGCAGAGCCTCCCCAGCACGGAGTGACATCTGCGATATCGCAGGAATAAATAATATATATACATTGACTCACACGGTTGGAAAACAAAAACCAAAAACAAAATTTTTATTTTCGCGTAGGCGTACCTTTTATGAGCGCTATTGAGCATACATGCTCAACGTATATGAGATTTATTCAGCCAAAATCTGTTCCTAAAAGTCATCTGTCACCTGTACTTAACTCAGTTTAACACATGAGTAACAGATATATGAAATTCTTAAATAATATTTCTCTAATCATCAGGTATAACACACCAATTCCAAAATCAAGCATAAAGCATCAATTTATTTTCAAATACAGGTTTAAATCATTAATTTCAAGTCATATGCAGTTTCATTCTAGATTATTATGCTAGAATTTATTTTCAATTCATTCAACTCTATTTTAAATCGTTAATTGATTATATTCGGCTAATATAACAAACAATCAATAATCAATCAACAACTAATGCACAATCAAATCAATTGAATTCACATTCAATTGAATATTTACTTTGGTTTAACATATTTGAATATCAATCGGTTCTATTAAATTATTATTTATTCAAGTTCGAAATATATTTATTTTAGTTTTAATTTCATTTCTTAATTTAATTTCACTTAACCAAGTTAAGTTCCAATTCAAATTTTTATTCCAAATCTGAATTCCATTCAAATCAACCAAACATACTAGTATCTCAATATTTTAATAAAATTATTTCTTTTCCATACAAAAATATAATTTGGGTAAAATTATTTCATTTACCCTCTTTATAAAACAATATCAAATCAATTGCCAGTTCAAGGCTTTCAACACTTGAACCGATCAAATAACATAATACAAAACATTTGTATATTTTTTTTTTCAAATATGCACTCTCATATATATATATATATATATATACATTCAAACTCGACCTAGGTATTACTAACCTCATCTTTATTGAGTTACGCTACAGAGCCAAGGTTATTCCTAAACCATTGCTCTGATACCACTGTAACGGCCCGACAGATATTCAACCCTGAAAATCGACACGAAACACCATGCCGACTATTCAAGCATCGAAAACTCCGGAACGTTAATATAAAGAAATTAGAAGGTGAGATAAAAAATAAATAAATAATAGAATATAAAAAGAAGAAGAAGGAACACACAACACAAAGTCTCACATCTTAGCGGAACAAAATATAATATGGAATTAAATCTTTACTGAGAGCTTTAAAAATACTTACAATCATTAGAGTACATCACACATATGAACAGACTGTCCTCATATACAATAGCACAGTGGAATAATATCTATATCATACGTCTGAACTATTCCAACTCAACTCTTCACAACATTCGATAACCTGAACCTGTACAACCTGGTCTGACCCAAGCATTACAAACACCGGATCAGTTTGGTGAATCAGAGTGAGAAAAACACACTAAGTTTAAAGGTATCACACAACTTGATTTTTAAAGTCAAAATCTTTTCGAAGGAGAAGGATAATCGTATGACCAAATCCACATTTAAATACAGATGGTTTTTACCTTACGATTACCCAAAACATTTTTTGAAACCAATATATTTTCTGATATTATAATAGTGTCTATATACAAATGAATATCAATATAGCAGAACGCTTGCAACTCACGCTCTTTATATATAGTATACAGTCAAAACCACGACGTTTATTGGAGAATGGATTTCCATGGCAAGGTATGGCAACCATATTTCCGATAATGTACCTTTAGAGATGAATACATTGGGGTTCAACAAGAACATCTTGCAACCCAGGCTAAACATTACCGACCCCTCACTTCGCTTGAGAGTACCGAATATATCATTACCACACTTGGGGGCCACCCAACCGAACCGATAACATACAAATATATTAAAGGGACAATCGGCGACATTTAATTTCACCAGATTAGGTAATGATATACCCTTTTGATGGGTGTAACCCATATATCCATGCGACCTACCTGATTTTTACCATTTCCTGGTTCATGAGGCTTGAGGTCAACATTACCTTTAGAACATCATATCTTCATTCAATCCGAATGCCACATCGTCAGATCCGCCAGAAAATCACGAATTGACGTCCATAAAAATATCTAGTTGTTAAGCTAAGAGAAGTATACTCTTCTCCGCCATCAACAAAAATACGTTTGAAGAAATCAAGGTATGTGACTCCTTTGGAAATACTCCATCAGACACTCGTCCATACAAGTCATCCAGGAACAGGATGAACCGACGGCACCTTCCTACTACATCCTTGAATTACCCTATGTATTAGTAGCAAGATGTACTTATAATCCGTAAATTCTCAGTTACGACTGAATTACGTCAGAATACCTCTGGCTGTACATTTAGAGAATATTCGACAAGTAATCATTCCGCTTATGAAGATCCACGGTCTTCAATTGCTCCATCTTGAATCAGAATCTTCACGTATTTGCTGATTCGGAATGGTTTTCGAATATAAATTCGATCCCGATCTTTCCATACTAACAATCGTATGGCCAGATTGGATAGTCAGTATTTAACTATCAAATAACAATCACGAGAATAAAATGAGTTTACTGATTCAGTAATCAGCATTACTTGATCTCTCTAAAATAATTAACAAATGTTAATTTAAAACTTAAAAATCCTTTCAATATATCGACATAGCATTTCACTTTTTATTTAACATAAGATTTTCAAAGCTATTTTATTATATCATTTCTCATTATTTATAATTGGGAAAATCAATTCAGCTTATTATTCGTACAATAACGTTACGAAATCTCTTTTGTTTTATTATTTGAAAACAATAACTAACCATTATTCTTTTAAAATAAACTCATTCCAAAAACTCGACTTCTTATTTCCTTTTACTTTGGGAAATATCATTATAAGTATCTATATATTCGCAAATCTTGCCATTTTCGTTACTTTGGAAATCTCATTTCGTATATTCTCAGATTTGCTTTATTATTTCCCTTATGGAAATAATAAAATATTCTTAACCTCTTTTCCGTTACAAACTAATATCATCTTCAAATAATCCTGAAGTCGTTTAAGTTGGGGTATTTATTTACCTCTCAGACCTTGATCAACAACTCTCTTATCTTAAGATAGGTACGAGTTGTAATTCAAAAACCGATATTTATTTTAATATCAAACATATCTCATCAAACTGTTTTATTTAAAATATGGTTTATAAAACCTACTTACTTTCGAAAATATCTCTTTTTAAATATAACTTATTTTTACTAAATATGTTGATTAAGTAATTCTTAATAAAATCACTTCTTAACCTTAACACCTTTCAAAGAATCCATTTTATAACTCGAATTATTATTACCAAATCCCATTACAAAATCCTTTATCAAATTCAATTACAATCCTGTTTAATCATTCGTTTTTGAAAATCTCATTTCGATACCATTCATTTTGCTTGGTTCCATTATTTAATAACGTTAATTTAGAATTAACGCTTTGACTTCACATCTCTTTTTATAAATTCTTGTTTATAAAACTCTCATATTTAATACAGAACCCCTTTTATCTTTATTCCCTTTAATTAATGTAAATATTAAGAAAACATTTATTTTAAACTATCATATTTTCTTAAAAAATCCATTTTATAACTTCGTTATAAAGATTCGGGTTTTTAATATAAAAACCGTTCATAGAGCCTTTCACAATTCAATTAGATTTCATTACCACTATACTTCAATTATTATTAATTAAAATAATAATTTACTTCATCATTAACTACTGTATAAGTAGTTATCTTCTTTTATTAAATAAAACAATTAGACATTTTCTTTTTAAAATCTTATTCAAAATAAAACAATTATTCATTAAACAATTTTATTAAATTAATTTAAAATAAAATAATTTAATAATCAAATCCAGTTAAAACGGTCGACTTAGTTGACTCAAAACACGATTGATTCGTTAATCATTTCCAATTAGCTCTCACTTTAAATTAATTATTAATATAATTAATTTATAAATTCCATTTTAATTGTTTTTATAAACAATTATCCAACTGTTAACCATTAGGTTAATTTCTGCTCATTTGCTTATACATCTGATTAACATCAGAAATTTTCTTTATAAATCATTTAGTAATTTATTATAAACTTAAATAATAAATAATTATTTCCTTTTAATAAACTCTTGTTCAAAATAATATATTTCAAAAACATATTTCTAGTAATAAAATAAATTTTATAACTTCAGTTCTATCTATTCACCTGATGGTAAATCAATATTTAGAAATGATTGATTTACATGCCGTATACTACCAATTACTCAACAATATCACCCATTTGTTTAAACAAATCAAATGTTGAATTTTAGGTCAATGGTTAATAACCAAATCAATCGTCCAATCAGAACAGTTCATATGATGATAATACGAGAATAATTAACATCTAATATATTTGAGGAATCCAGTTGAATCCATCCAACCTATTCTTCCCTGTGTTCGCATATGTTACTTCAAATAAACTTATTCAATTAAATTTAACTGTTAATTTCAATAACAGTAGATGACGACCATTTAACATCACTCACTTAACAAACAATTAAACACATTTATTTTATAAACGTGACCAACAAGGTAAGTTACCTCATTGGATTTAATCGTTAAAATAATGATTTGGTTTTCCATTGAAATTAAATAATGTTTAATTTCATCAGTTAAATCAATATATATATATATTTGACAAACAATCAACCACTAGCAATCATAGCACACAAAATAGAAACCCAACTTATATAAAATATAAGTGGGAAGAACTGAGTGAGTTTAACTCACCTTGATTTGTTTCCATTGTCAACGGTTCGTTTTTAATTAAATTAAACGGTTGTTTAATTTAATAAAAATTCCGATTGGTTCCAGTTCCGTCCAATTCCATTTTACGGCGTCGATCTCGTCAATGTGATTATGGTGTCTCTTGCTTTGCTCCATTCTATAATTATTTTGCATAAGTTATAAATATTTTACGCTAATGATTTGTAATTAATAACTTAACCCTTAATTATCCGTTTATAACCTAATTACTTTAGTTAGGATTAATCATGCCGGCAACTTCAACTTTTGATTTGAGGAAAACGCTGCTCGATCCTTTTCCCACTATTTTCATTTGTTCAGCAGTTCCCAATAATTCCTGCAATATTTAATTAAAATATTAAAATCCTTAACCACCTAAATTTTAAACTAATTATATTTAATTTCCTAATTATCGGTTCATTAAGCTTATTACATATGCTTATACCTTATTAGGCCGATACTGTGTTCTTCCTTCATTCCAGTTCACAAATCAGCTGCTTCAATTCCTAGCAATAGGTCATTAATGGTTATATGGTAATACAATTTTAATAAATAACTAACTTCATTAACTATATCATTAACACATTAATCTCTTATTTTTTAGGAATAAATTATGGTTTATAAATGAACGGGTTCGAACCCTTCTTATTTCTGCACTTCGTTACCAACCGTTTCTAGATCATGTTAATATACAAGAGAGTTCTTAACAATTGAAGCTAATATAATTAAATAAACCTTTATACCCTTAATCGCTTGATTAACAAAAGTTAGTTACATTTTAAAAGGTTTTGGTGGACAGATTTTGTTTTTCTCCCTTTTGTTCTCGCGTGAGGTTCTTCAGAAGGTTCTTTAGACAGCAAAACCCTGCACCCAATTAACATTTTCAGTTAATGGTATAAATAATATAACTATTACTAAATTAATTGTTAACTAAATTTAATTAATTACATATGGATTTGAATAACCAGGCTGACCCCGTACTCTTCTGCATCATATATCAGAAACCACGCACAACCTTTGCCATTAATGTTGCGTCATGCTCATCCATTCACTACCAGTTACCATAGATCAACCAGACTCCAATCAGAAGCACAGCCGACATCGCCTTACCTCCCTCGACTAACGCCACCATTCCCACTTGACTCAGTGCTATAACGAACCCCATGAAACCCTAAAACTTCTGCTATCTTCGAAGCCAATTCTGGCCACACCAGTCATCGTGAGTTGATCGCCACCGTTAGGAATGGAGTACCCATCACACTCGTGATTTTTACTGTTGAAAGTTTTTGATTTTAATTCGTGGATGTGGAGAAAAGGTTAGAGGAAGGATCGCCAGTTTTAGCCGTTAATTCATTAGAAAGAGGCGGCTTGACCTCGTTGATCAGCTAATTAGGGTTTGACCCCAAATGTCTTACAGATGAATCATATACATAGAGTTGGGTATAATATAATATTAAATAGAAAACTTAACGATGAATTAACATTTTAAACCTGCACAGACAACTTCTGTTTTTCGATAAAAATGCTAATCCTAGCATAGAAAAATATACCATACCCAATGGGACAGGTTTCATCGAATTCCTAGGTCATTTGTGAAAAGTCCTTTATAAATCATAGGCTAAAAATCACGCGTTTAACTTTCCTACGATCACAACATAAATCTAATCAACTTGAAATCCTGACATTCTGCTAGAGCTCTTCCTTAATTTTTTTGTTAAAATCGGAGTTTGCTTGCCAGCTGTTTATTCCTTTAAAGTTACCCCCGTTTGAATTGACCAAAATAATATAAACTATTAAGGCTTTTATCGTTGCCACGATCAAACAGTAAGTCCGATTGGCACGAAAATTGAAATATTATAATAATTAGTTAATACGAATCCAATGGCACAAGTTTCATCGCATTCTGAAACTATTTCGCGGTACACTATTTTTAAATGCACCACAATGCTATTTTGGACACCAAATAACTCAGTCTCCAAAAATAACAAACTACCCGCCTATCCTCACTCTAAACGTCGATACGAACTCAACGGAATTAGTTTCGTGGATAAATTCGATCGTCTACTCAATTTATACACAAATATCCCTTTATTAAATTAATTTAATTACGCGCTATAGAAAATGACTGGGAGTTTACGGCTGCCGTTGTTAAATACGACATCGGTTTACCACGAAACTTAACACCGTACAATAACTTAATTACAGTTCCAATGAAACTAATTTCATCGAAAACGAAGAATGTTTGCAAAAATCGCTATTTTAAGACTTATATAATATTAATAAAATATTATATAAATCCAAAATAATCGAATTAAATAATTATAAATTTCTATTATCATAAATATTTGAATAATTTCGTCATATGGTTTCAAATATAAACAAGTATAGATTATACAACTCAATATCATAAATTTTGAGTTAAAACCATATCGAAATTATATTAAAACCCTTTTTAAATGTTATATTTTAATAACAATTTCCATAGCGACTATTTTAAAATTTGATTTGGACATAACTAACAATTTATAACATGAAATCCAGATTTTTTTGTCCATTAGAAAATTATAATCAACAAGATTCAAACGTTTCTTGTTTCACAAAAATCCAACTTAAAACGGGTTATGTATATTCAACCGAAGTTCAAAACTCAATATTACGAACTACCACACCATTACGAGCTCGTTTTAAATAATATATAAACTTGACATTCAAACTTCATTTTTAATAACAAATTAAATATAATAAATCCAATAATAGCCCAAATATTATATTTAAAATAATATATTAAATTAAATATTCGGCTACCAAAAATATGGGACATTACAAATATATATAGTTTTAATATTTTTCTTAAAATTGGTTTACAACTGAATATGTTTTTTGAATACCTAGCATCGACTCTTTTTGCTTATACCAAATTTTATGCATTGTGCCTCATTTCAACTGTTTGTTATTAATTTTGTAATTTCATATTTTCTATTCATCCCAATGTTGTTTTTAGCTAACTGGAGAAGCACCCCATAGTGAATATGTTCTATATCTTGGTTAGTTATATGTAAGTGTTACCTTCGACCATTGCCTGTTTTATTTTTCTAGTTAGATTTCATTCAATTTCAGCCAAAGTGTACAATGATTAAGAGCATAATGATTGTTATAGTGGTGGAAAAAAATTTCAGGCCGATGGTGAGCAACGTAGATTTAATAGTTCTTGAAGAGCAGTGTACGAAATCACATTGGAATACTCGTCCATGTTAGCGATTCATATTTTTCTATTTAGTAATAATATTAAGTGAGATTTTGACTTTATTGGAAAATGGTTTCTGCATTGTTTCTTGATTTCGGTGGGTAATGTCACACCATACGATAAAATCTTTAATTTTACTATACATTATTAGAACATTTAATTGGACAGGTTAGATAAAATAATGTATGAGTGGATTTGATTTACTAAATGAGTCGCACCATGTTTAATGAACTAATTAGATTAATCAATGATGGATAAATAGAAGTAGGAACATGAGAAATGCAACATAAGAAAAGAACCTTTCATATACAGATAACCTTTAATCTTTCTCACTTTCCATTTCACATTTCATTTTACAAACTAAAGCCACAAGGAGGCCATCCATTGTTAGGGAAAGAAGTGGAAGAAATGGTAAGTTAAAAAGGGAACCAAGCTTAGGAAGTTAAAGATATTCAATTCTAAAGTTTCTTATTTGCCATTCAATGTGAGTAATAGCATACCCATGTTTATGTGCTTTTGATTTAGGTTTATGTTAGATCCGAGTTGTTGCTTGTTCTAATGTGTTATTGCGAAATGTTTACGTGATAGAAGATCATTCATTATGCTTGTTGATGATAAGTTGCATTTTCATAAAGTTTTCACGTGGAATTTGCATGGAAACTATATCATATATCATCCAAATGCCTTGAGATTTTTGGATAAGGGAAGGAATAATATTTTAGAGATAAGTTTCTATTTTCGAATTTTCTAAACAATTGAATATTTCATGAATTTCCTAAGTTAAGAAAATCATACATTTTGGTTTAATTATTTAAAGTTATTAAATAATCATAATTTATTTTTGAAAATTTTATATGTCAAAGTATATGTAACGACCCGTATTACATATCGAATGATCGTAAAATAATTATATTTAATTCATAAATGATCGTATCATTCTAATATCTTAAGATATGTTTTTGTTGAACCTTTATCTGACAATTTTACCTTTGGAAAGTCTTATTTCGACCATAACCTTTGATATGAGTTGAAATAGATGCTCTAACCTATTTTATTTCCTCGATATGGTTTTTTCTTGTTTAGTAAGTGGTCATGTAAATAAATCAAGTCACTATATTTCAGTTTTAAGTTTTCAAAACCGTTGGACCTAATTAAAACAGTGCTAATGACTGAGATTAGTAAGCCCATTAGTCTAATCGCCCTTAATTATAAATAGAGGCTAAAGGAGGGACTAAAAGCTTTCCCTCTCATTCTCAAATAGGTTTTGGATTATGATATACACTAGTTCATCCTAGTTTCTCAAATCAACACTCAGATTCATATCAAATCATCATTCATCTCTAATTAGAGGCTAAATCTACATTAGGCGATTAAATCTCATTGTTCGACTATCTATTTCTGTAGTTACCTTTATATCAAAGGTAGATCTGCATTTAATTTCATTAAATATTGAGGTTTGATTAATGGTTATGATATCTCATGTGATTATATTGGATTATATGTTGTAATTTGGACTTTCGACCATTAATTGTTGATTTAGCACTAAAATCTGACTAGATCAATTAATCTCATATGAAGAAACCCTTAAGATAATTTAACTATGAAATATGTTGGCTAACGTGTTAGATCCATTATAACTAGTGAGTAATTAATGTGTTTAGTGCTAGATCTATGATTAGATTTGATTGACTTATACTAATATGTAACTGGATGTTTATGTATGATTGAAATTGGTTAAATTTGTTATTTAATGGTTGAATTGCTTGCTACTCTGATTTGTGTGTTATTATATGTTCGAATTAGGACATAGGTTGAAGATCAAAACACATAGGGATTAAAATTCATCGGATTCGCATGAAACTTGGCTTTATAAGACAACGAGATGGCACAGAGGGAATTTAACCAAAAATCTAGCTTAGTGCATGGATCGACACTGATCATAGGGCATGGATAAAACACCCCACACCCATTGGTATTCCCTATATGAGTCATACCAAGTGATATGGAGCATCCAAGTATGAACAAATTCATTACAGATACTAAGATTCACAAGACAAGTAAATAAACACTGCAGATTAACATTTAAATTAAAAACATAACTTATTTTTTCAAAAGTCAAACTTTTATTTAAGAACAAAACATAAAGTTACAACAACTACATGTCTCATAAGAATATTAGTCTCACAATATAAAGTAGAGTACCAAAGCAATCCCCTTCAAAACACTAGTATAAACCAAGACATATGAAAAAGATGCGAAGAAAAATACATCAGAACTAAAATGAGAACTCCGGATTGAGTATGATACCAAGCTGCTTGAACAAATCAATCCGTGACCTATGATCCTAAAGAGGAAAAAAAGGAGAAAAGAGGAACAGATCAGACATAAACTCTGGTGAGTGGTAGTAATTACTATTTCTAAGAAGAGTAAAGATAATAGACTTAGTATGGCCTCGAAGCCAAATTCTATGAAATTTCCTCCAAGACATACAAGGAGAATCCTATTTAGATGGTATTGGAGATGTCTAAGTATGAATCAGTTTTTAGAATGTTTTTTCCGAAGGTTGATAGTATGTTGTTGCATTTGGATAACATGATGTTGTTGGCTTAAGTGATTTTGCATGGTCAGTTTATTTTGTTGCTTTTGATATTTATGGTGCACTTGTTTTTGTCCAAATGCATAGAAGCCAAATTTTGGATGGATTTAAGTTCTGATGATGGAAAATTCAAGTGGTTTTCTTGGTTTTCATACTAACTTTTGTTGTGATGTGGAGCTTTGAGGAAATTGGGGTACAAAATTGTTTCTAGCTACTGTTTTTGTTAAGTGCATATTTTGTTAATAACGTTTAGTCTTTGTCGAGTAAGTGTTGTTTTAGTAGTAGTTGTAGAGTTTAGATATGGGGTTGTTTTGTTTATACTTGAGATGTTGTATGTTTTTTAACCATCATGTTAAGTAATAAAAAAATATGCGCTTGCCTCACAGAAGATAATTGGCTTAGCAGCATTTCTAGTGTAATAGGGAAAAATGTTGATGCACAGCTAAAGAAGACAAATTTACTTAAAGTGATTGTTTGCATTGATTCAATTGATATTAAGAAATATGATTTGGATGATTTCCTAATCCAACCCATCAATTGGTCTTTCCAGCCGCATGGTAGAATATCACTATGGACCTCCCCGTCGTGAAGACGAATACTACCTATCTATCCGCTAGTAAAGGCATAATTTAGCTTTTGAACACAGTAGCAATTTATTTTTCCCATTCGATGTTGTCGCATGCTCAGTCATCGCTGGAACATACTAATTGTCGCCCCGCCTTTTCGACCACTTATTCACCTCATTTAACATAGGCGCGCCTAGCCTCAACTCCTTGTTTAAGACCATCCGTCCTTGATCTGAAAGGGAATTCTACCGGTACAAGTCCCAACGAAACAAATATTCTAATTTGTTCCCCCGACCAATCCCCTTGATCTGGATCTGGGCCTTATTTAATGGCCTCTTATTTTTCCAATCATCATTATCGCCGGAATGGACCCTTTGTTTGTTTGGCACTTATTTCCCCCTTCTGTCTTTGCTGTTGTAACGGACCTCTACTATCTATTTGCTACTTATTTAACTAAATCCCATATCCAAGTTTAAATATAAATGGCCATTCCATTTTCTTTTTATTTAATTATAACCCTCTGTTGTAATTTTACATTCAAATATTCCATATTTGCCTATTTCAGTCTACTTTCTTTTATTTACAATTTCACTTATCTTACATTTGATTTTTATAAATTTAGTAATCTATTATTTTAATCCATATTTATGAATCTTACTCCTTTTACATAATATTTTGCATAAAGAAAAGGATTGAATCTCTGATTAAAAACTAACATTTACAACTTAAATTACAGTTTAAAAACAAATGTAGATAATTGCAGAAAATGGTAAATAACTGAAGAAAACAAGAAGGCTATAAGAAGATGGCTGAAAAGAAACTTATAGAAATTAACTTAAAAATTGCATGAAAATACAAAAAATACACTTATAGAAAAATACTACAAAAACAGTAAGGAAAGCTACAATTATTGAAAACTCTATTATTTTAAATTACTTAAAAATATAAAAAATTACTAAACACTCACTAGACAATCTTAAATCTAGACTGTCTAATTTTTACATTTAAATCTTCCCTTAAGAAAATATTCAAGTTTTAGGTCCATCACAGGTAAGAGAGAATTAAGAGGGAGAAGATTTGAGTGTGAGAGAATAACTAGGTTTAGGGTTATATTTATGGTGAAGTTAGAGTATCTCAGACCGCAAGATTAGCTTATTGAATTTGGTCTGACCACATCATATACCAGGTATCAACCATCAGTCCTTGCACTGAACACTCCATATTTTATTAAAATAAATAAATAAAATTTCCAATCTTCGACTCCTAGCTGGACGAATTATTGTCCAGTCCATTTTGCAGGTCGACTCGACCCTAGTATAGGTAGACCCCTATGGGTCTTGTATTTTTTCTTCTTTGTCAAATTTCTAGACTTGTTGTATATTTTTTATTTTAAATTCTTATTTCTTTAATAACCTTCGTTGTACTAACTCCAATTTCAATAAGTTATATATGTAAATTGCTCAGAAAATTGCCATGGCCCTAATGGTGCAACTCCCATAGCTAAATTCAATAAATTTCATGTATATTTTATTGTTTAATTAATTATTTAGATTCTAATAAATTATATTTATTCCTGATTTAATTCATGTTTTATGATGCACATTAGTTTTCCAAATCCAAAAGCGCTTATTTTAAAATTCATTAATTAATTCTTGTACTAACTTTTAACATTGTACTTATATAACGCTTACCTTAAATAACTTTCATTTAATATTTTATAACCTTATCGTTTTAGTTAATTCTATTTATTATTTTGTAGCATTATTATACATAAAGTTAGCTTCTAATATATGGATTTATTAATTAAATATACTTAGATTTTGGGTTGTTACATTCTTCTCTCTATAAAGTTTTCATTCTCGAAATCTCCAAGGATAGAAGAATAAGATCAGAAATCACATTCAAGATCTACACCCATCTAATCAACCATCAACCACTGCATCCATTACCCTTAAGGATTCTAATGCAATTTATGTTATTATATAATATAATAATATAGTGTAAATGTCCCTAACTAATGCAAAAGATTAGGCATATTCTAATTCAGTCAATCTTGTGCAAATATAAAAGGTGCCATATATCCATATATGTAAAGTTTTCAATGATAACTGATAGTTCCACATGTGTGATGCAATCATCATCTAAATGTGACAATCATATGGCAATCATCCATTTAGAAAAACCATAAAAATAAAATAAAAATACAACACACTTCCATATGCATATTATTTAGTGACCTAATTGGTTGATCTTTAAGAGATATAGTGCTTAGTGTGTGTATATGCATCTATATCTAATAGCAAACATTTGGAACCACTTGCGTTTGTCAACATAACATGTTCTGGTAACATGTTTGCAATCAATCCTTCCATCCATGGGGTAAATCTTAAGATTACCCTTCTCAGGGATTCTTAAAAGAAAGATACTTACTAAAGGGAAAACAAATGATGGAATATCCAAAGAGTGTTTGTCAAAAGAATGCAAGTAAGAAATTTGAATTCTCCGAGGACATTGAAGTTGGTATATGAGAAAGTTTTGCTTGTGAGATAAAAAAATAATATTTTTGCAGAATTGATTGAATCCCTATAATGCCAAATTAATGTTTCAGACTTCTTCTCCATTCCTTTTAACCAAATAGTTCCTATTGTAAGTCATTTTAACCAAATCCATTGGAAAGCTTAATCGTCTTACTCATTTTATTCATTCTAGAAAGAAGTTTTTTGATTCTCGAAGCAAGTATAGTAATTTACCACCTAAAATTTTTCTGTTCATTTCCAACTCACCTTTCCATTCTTGAACCTATCCTTAACTAGCGCGCGGGGCTTAGTTGTTGTTAAAACTTGAAGGTCTACTCTATCTTCCAAGTAAATTCTTCACGACCTCATTAATCCTACCGTATTCATATTCCAAATTCACATTTTTACATTTTTTTACCTTGCATTCCTCTATTTGTCCCACAATGCCCAACCCATTAAACCACATTTCTTTTTAAATTTTCACGACTTGATGTCCCCTTTAAAACATCATTTGAAAAGTCTCTGTGAGAAAACTTATTATTTATAGACTTACAAAAACTTCTTTTTTCTTCTAAATTTTATTTCTAAAATTATACATACATACATACATACATATATATATATGTGTGTGTGTGTGTGCGTGTGTGTGTGTGTTTGAGGTTAGAATCAAATTGGATTTACAAATTTATGTTTTCCTTGATAAAGGTCCTTTTCTTCAAATTTCTTTTCTTGAACCCAACTATTTACCTTGTCATTAGTCTGGTATAAATATTGTTTCCTTTCTGCTTATAGCATATAAACATTTAACCATTTCCTAAACTTATTGCATATATCAAATCGGTGGTCATGTAGGAATCCAACACTCTCGGTTCCATTAGTCTGTCTTGATAATTATGCACCATTCTTATTCCCATAATGTATTACTCTACTAACGTGATCTATAGGATTCACAACTTCTGCTCAAATGTTTAAACCTTTTTGAATCCAAAACTCTTAATATCAAACATTTAAAGTGGTATAATTCATCCCTATGCCCAAGTGTAATTCAAGGTATGCTTCCAATAAAAATCCTTTAAGGCTCTATTTGGTTTAGTATTAATGTCTATAGGTTCTTGGAGATTCTCCCAAAACAGACTAAGGAAAAATGAGTTCCAACTGTTAATTATGAAAATGGGAATATTATATAGTCAAATATTCTTCTTCACATAGTGGTTTTCTATCACTGCTACTAGGTGTATTTGGTTAGCCCAAAAAACCCAATCACTATTACACCCTTTTTCAATTGTCTTATACTGAAGAACCATAAAGATGATTCCTTTATACTACAACCATTCCCAAAGAACATATGTGCCTAGTGCATTCCCTTAAAAAAAATTATATCTTAATTTAAAGAGTCTGACTTTGACTACATCCTTACCTATTCTAAGAGTATATGAAAACACAAAATCATCGACTATTTGGAACCCCATCAATCTTTTTTGTTTTACGTTCCAGTTGTTCTGTAAGGACAAATAAACCGATGATTTATGGTCACTGTTGACGTCAAAAGTTGGCCTAATGATAGTTAACTCCTAAAGTATGTAATCCACACACAAGTTACAAAATCCATAATCGTAGAATACAAGAAAATACGTAAACACAGGGAACACGCAACAATTTTTATAGTGGTTTGTCTTAATCCAAGCCTACATCCACTTTATAATCTCTGTTTATACTATCGATTACAGGTTATAGTTTTTTATTGAAAGATAGTAGAGAAAGAAATGATTTGTACACAAAATCCTTGTGTTTCAGTACAGTTCGATCGACCTGTATGATGATCGAACTGACTATTTTAGTAAAGATCTCTAATGCTTGAAATTCCAGAAAAAGACCCCCTTTCTGTTTCTGGAATATGTTATTTATAGGTAGAAACTTGGGTCGATCGGTATGCCACGTGGCTGTCATCCGATATTGGTTCAGCTACGTGTCATTTGATCCAGAAAAGTAGTTGTAGGCGGCAGGACCTGGTCTCTTGCAGGGGAATAGTTCTTCTCGAAAATTGACGCACACATGTATCTCGAAACTTAGAGCAAAGGAGAGAGAATAGGTCAGAGTTGACCGATAAAGTTGCCTTGAGAACCGGGTTTTGTTGTGTAGTGCATGGGCAGGGTCGGTGTAACTGGGGTCGATCAGTTCAATCGATCAACCCGACCCTCCGAGCTTTGACTCATGTTTAGAGTATGGTGCTTCTTCTGGAAGCATGACTGGTTTAGATCGAAACAGGTTTGATCGACCTGACTAAAACTCAAACTGTGAGTTGTAATGATAATTCTGCAATTCTAGGAGACTATCTTAAAAATCCAGGTTGTGACGGCTTTTACCAAAAAGCTGGTCAACACTTTGCCCCTAGAATATATCTTTTCTGATAAGGAAGTTGTATCCTGAATAATTCAAGAAATCCATAATCCATAGAAGTTTGGTATGCATTGAAGTCCAGGATGCTATGATTGCGCCAGATCGTATTAAGTAATAAGAAGCCAGAAAACCATGGTTGTGCCAGACCATATTATGAGGAGGCCAGAAAACCGATGATCTCTTGGGATCGTATTAAGGCCGAATTGAATTAGAGAAGACCAGGGCCTTGCGGACTAACTCGATCGTAAGTGTAACTCAAACTTGCAAAGAAGATATGCAAGGCAATGTGTCAAATCCTGACAACATCCTTTAGCCGTGAGAGTGAGTATAAGTCATACTCAGTGTATGATCCATACCATGAGAGTGAGTATAAACCATACTCGGGGTATAATCCATACCACAAGAGTGAGTATAAACCATACTATAGATTTTGGTGAAATTTTCTTGTCAAATCCTGACAAGGTAGTATGATTTGCCTAAGCGTGATCCATACTTAGAAATTTGATTTGAGTATAAGTTGTACCCATTTTGAGAGAGAATTATGTTTTTCATATCCTGACGAGTGGAGTGTATGCTTAGGTACCAGCCATACCTAAGGTATAGAAATGAATATGAGCAATACTCTAGTTTAGATTGAGAACCTCGCCACATCCTGACAAGATACTTTCATTCGTCAAACAGAATCCATGCTTGAGAAATAGGTTTTATTAACTTTGAAAATTATCATAGAACCAAAATAAATCCTAATTGGTTTATGATTGAATCCAGAGCATGCCTTGGGATTACATCCTAATCCCGTACGTGTGTACTTCATTCTAACCATTTTATCCATAGAGTAGTTGTACTATTGGGAACATAGCATGCCTGAGAGTTAAAGCCTAACTCCCGTACAAACGTGGATCAACAAAGCTATTGAAAATTCTAAAAAGAAATGCACATCTTATATCCTAGGACATGCGGATGACCTAATCCAAATCAGTTGATGATGATGCCTCGACTGCTAGGCTCGGGATGTTTCCTATTTCGAGGAGAAGGGGAACCAATCTAAGGAGCATGGCGAAGTAGTGGTGGCGGTGCAGATGTTGCCGATTTCTTTACATATTTGGGTAGCTCTCCACGTTTAACCCTTTCTTCGATGAGATCATGTAAGTGTCTGCAGTCATTACCGTTGTGACTTGCCATATTGTGACACCCTACGTCCGTTAATGTCACTCACAAAGGGAATGCATTAAGTTTCATTAAGCGTTATAGGTAAACAGACACAGAATTTTACAAGACAAACATAAATAAGATAGCAGCGGAAATTTAAATTTTTATTACAAACACAAATCATACAGCGTGATTCAAAATACCATGAGTCTCAAAAACCATTACAACATAACTTCTGTCTTTTAACATCAGAGAACATAAATACTTAGAAGAAAGCATAATTCCCCAAAATAAAAGAGACAAAGCCATAGTAGAGATAAAAACTTGAGCCATACTTCGAAAGTAGCTCTAACAAGATGATATCTGAGTCCTGACTAAGCCTCAGTGTTTCCTCCTTGAAAACCTGGGGGAGGGGGGAACAGAAGAAAGAAGAGGAAACAAGAGGGTTAGAAATAAAGTCTAGCGAGTCTAGTGACTTTTAGCAAGTAAATAAATAAAAGTAACATGACATGCATATAAAGTAGACAAGACAAATCACTACATAAATGACAGGTGTGACAAGGTAGACGGGATAAGGTGTATATGCTTCTTAATGATTACTCTACACGATTACTAGTACAACCAGAATTAGATGATCCCTTCTACTATAAGGTGGTAGACTTAAGGCATACGTCCAAATGTACCCTAACCACTACCCTAATCGATCAGCTCCCTAATCCGTAGATGCTCTGTGTCGGCCCCACTGTAGGATGTATCACGTCCTACAGTGGCAACCCCTCACTGATATGCACAGCCCCATATCTACTGGTGTCATGGTCGTCTTATCCCCTTCATCCCGGCTCATGCGCGCACATGGCCAGTCGGTTTATGTTGCCCACACCGTCCTCCACATTTGAATCTCTTACAACCAGTCAGTAAGCGTGTCACCTCTCCGCCTTGTATGGAGTTTTTTGTTTGATACATACTCCGAGTTACTGACTGAAATGGGTCCCACACAATATGATACAAGCTCTCCCCTTTGTCTTGTATCCCTCCATTAGGTCTTTCACTGACTGTGTATACCACTAGGTGTCTTTAATTACATAGCCCTATTCGGTTATGCTTACCCTAAAAGGTGTTTTTAATTACATAACTTTTATATTTTCCTCCGGTTATGTATACCACTAGGTGTCTTTAATTACATAACATGGGTTCAGTTTGTGGGCCTATATATAAATATTACCCACCCCCTCCAGATTTACTTAACCCATCCACTATCCAATCAATTTACTTAACCTTAACTTTAGTTCACAATCATACAATCTCTATGGATTAGTTTGGTTAAGTAGTCCAATTCATTAACATGTCCATTTATGGTTATAATGGGCTAGACCTCGCACATTAGGCCTACAACTTGTAGATGTTGGATATGTCGGTCGGGTCCGGGCATACTTATTCCACAGTTGGGCCTAACCTCATATCATAGCCTGATTTGTATTCACGTACTTAGACCTCCCGCATTAGGTTCAACATTAGTGGCTGCTGGATATGCCGGTTGGGTCCGGGCAGACTTCCACCACTAATGCAACCTAACCTCATGTCATAAGTACAATTACAATTCCCAATTGTAATTACTAGACATTCCATTATTAATTAATTAATTAATTAAACCTTTCCCTTTATAGGTGTTAATGCCCACTCTACCCAATAATTCGAATTATATGTCCAAAAATGTCCATATTCAAATTATGCCAATATTAATCCTTTTCCCTCATTCCCTAACTAGTGAAATCATAAATTGGCGGCATGCCTAGGCTAGACAATTGCCTAGTCATAAACGATAATAAGGAAAATAATGGGAATATAACCAAAGTGATCATTTTAACATAACTTGGCATAAACATAAACTATCATGGTGATAAGGTAGACATATAAGCATAAAACTGATAAACTTGTGGCAATTACTAGTTCTACATAACTACGATGTCATAGTGAGCATAATGAGATATTAATTGACCATTTAGGTGTCTAACTATTTAGATCCATCATAATTATAATGTGGTCACAAAAACTGATCTAACATAATTAGGATGACATAGTAACACGTTTAGATCAAATATGGATTCACATGTCCAATTTACAACATATCTAAATTGACCACAATATGATAGGTGAAAGGTGACCTACATAAAGAATTGGATCTAACCAACATTGCAACTGTCCAAATTAACAGTTTTACATTGACCACAATATAGTTACAATTCAAGATCCATAAAGGCGACATAATAGAATAACCACAATTGCATTAGCTCTAGAGAAATAGATCTATCGTGACATAATATAAGATTTAACAATAGCATAGATTCATAGTTTAAAACATATCCAAATCATAGTCTTTCATGATTTACTTTTAAATATTCAAATCTAAAAGTAATTAGAAACTCACTACGTTAGGATTAGAAAATATAAGAAGAACGGATCTTGAATCTCTAAATTTGCAAAACTGATAGTTGTTTAAAGAAAATGGATTCATCTCAGTTCGCACACCGACAACATTTGGATCCCATGATTTCCAATGAAGAAAGTAGGAGAATTAGACACATATATATAGCTGTCAGGCCCCCTGAAACCGACTGGGACATCAGCCCTAGGGGTATCGACACCCCTGTCGGTGGGTCGACCCATAGGTCGGCCACCCCTCTAGGGAGGTCCACCCCCTAGAGTGGGAAATTTGCCACCTTGACGAATTGTTGATTTTCGAACTGTTCTGGATAGAGTCTGACTCATACATGACTCATATGTGTGTATATATATATATATATTCTTTCTACGCGTATACAAACTTGAAACCCTCATAACTTCTTCATACACTGTCCGTTCTATACAAACCAAATGTCTACCTTGACCAGAATTTCGAGATGAACGCAATGGCGCAGTCCATTTCCCTTAATTCCGAATATTAAATAAATTATTAATTAATTTATCTTCTTTAATGTTAACAAAATTATAGGGTGTTACACATATCATGAAACATGCAGTGCTTTCCTGATTCACGTTCTCTTTGAGTTGGCTCCCTCTTAGGAAGCTTTGGAAAAGGAAGAGTTCCTCGTACGTTGAGGTATATTTCTTATAGTTAGGAATTGAGCTCGATGTATCTATCATATTCGGGTTCTCTCCAGAACTGCACATTCTTGTCGCTCTTTTCTGAGACTTTCCCTTTTCCTTTATCATGGCTAGCAGCGAATGTCCTCCATCCTTTATAGAAAGTACATCGAGGTTATCCATCTCGATATTAGCATCCTCTTGCTGGAGGAATCTTTTCGCCTCAGTGTAGAAATCGCCAATGTTTTCGAGAGGATCCCTTTGAAGGGAAAATTTGAAGCCTGTTCAATCTAAGACACCGACCATAAAGGCTATGAGCACCATTGACGATTCAGGTCGATCGTCCAGTGCTACGACTGCGTTGAGTCTTTCCAGGAAAGAGCATAACATTTCACTGGACCGTTGTTTAATAGATGCGAGAAACATGATGCTCTTGGGTCGAGATATATGAACCCTGAATTGCTCAATGAAATGGGTGACCAAAATGTTCCAGCTGTTGATTGATTCAATTGTTAGCTGTGGAAACAACATGGTGGCTATATCGGTCAGATAGATAGGAAAGTACTTAGCCATGACATTTACTTGGGCCGCTAGTACTTCCATATGACACATATATCGCATAAGATGCGCGGTGGGATCTGTCCTACCGTTATATGGTTCCAGAGAGCGAAGTTTGAAGTTATGCGGGTTAAGAGAGTTCCTAAATTCCCGCGTGAAAGGACTGCGATGGACGTTATCCATGTCTTGCTGAGAGGTAGTGCCTAGGGTGAAGCGCTTAATGATGCTGGCAATTTGATTCCCGCCTCCGAGAATTCGTTGCTACGAATCTAATTATGCACCGATGGCTTCAGCGCGAAGCTCAGTTGATGGTGGAAGCATGCCTTGTGTTCTTGGGGTCAGTTCGGTGCGGCCCATGAGTTATGGTTGAAGGTGGTCCTTAGCCTTGGTCGTTAGTTCAAGATTGTCTGGGGCTCTTGGATTGGCATGCGTATTGGGCTGAACCATACCTATGTCGGTAAGATCGAGCCGACCTAGAATAGCATTTCTAGTTCTTGGTTCAGTGTTGCCCCCATATAGGGAGATATGAGAGTGGTTTGCAAGTGGTTCCCTCAGTTACATTGGGAACTGATGTGGTATTGCGGTCTTGTAGAGATGGAGAGTTGCTTCCTCTAACTTTGCTTGGATCGTCATGCTAGAATGAGAGGCGGCATAAGTCAAGTTTGCAGTAAGATGTCGGATCGAAAAGGAGGTCATACCGAACCCTAGTCTGGTTGATGCAGAGGTTGAGTCGATTGATCTTGTCCGGGACTCAATTGTTCTATGACTTGAGTCGAACCAGGGTCCTGTCGACCCGAGAGTTGAGTCGACCCAAAATGGTGGCAAAGTAGTAGAACGATCCGGGTCTTGGATTTCATTGATTCGAAACATAACCGTTGCCCCAGCTTCACCTATTGCAAGGAGTGATAGTTGGTTGCTCTGTCTTCATTCCATCTGAGAAAAGAAGTTTATCATCATCTCCTGTTGCTTTCAGAGGAGTTCATCTTGGTGTGCCATTCATGCTCTGCATTCGTCTAGAACTCCATCCATCTCATCCCTAGTTAAGTATTGGATGGTTCTTTGTAGGAGAAAGCCTCCTGGCTTGCCTCCATTTCTGGGTCTGCTGCACCTGTAGTGCCGACAGCTTGAGTGTGGAAAGATGTCCCATCCTTCTTCTGTTTTACTTTCGTCTCTTCAGCAATTAGCTCTCCAAATCCTTTCAAGCTTAGAAATTGCTGAAGGTGGTTGCGTAGCGCCCCCTACCTGGCGTGCCAGAGTGTTGGCATCAACAGTGGGCCTAATGACAGTCAACCCCCAAAGTTTGTAATCCACGCACAAGTTACAAAACTGACAATCACTGAATACAAGAAAAGAAATAAACAAAGGGAAGACGCAACAATATTTATTGTGGTTCGGCTTAGTCTAAGCCTACGTCCACTTTACATTCTCTTTATATACTATCGATTAAATGTTACACTTGTTTGATTTAAATAAAGTAGAGAAAGAAATGATTTATACACAAAATCCTTGTGTTTCGGTATGGTTCGATCGGCATATATGATGTTTGAACTGACTATTTTTAGTAAAGATCGCTAATGCTTGAGATTTCAAAAAAAGATCCCCTTTCTATTTCTGGAATGGGCTAATTTACAGGCAGAAACTTGGGTCGATCGGTATGCCATGTGGTTGCCATATGATATTGGTTCAGCTACATGTCATCCGATCCAAAAAAGTAGTTGTACACGGTGGGACCTGATCTCCTGCTGGGGAATAGATCTTCTTGAAAATTGAGGCACACATGTATCTAAAAACTTGGATCAAGGGAGAGAGAATAGGTCAGAGTTGATCGATAAATTTTCCTTGAGAACCGGTCTTTGTTGTGTAGTGCATGGACCAGGTCGATGTAAATGCGGTCAATCGGTTCAATCGATCGACCCTATGAGCTTTAACTCATGTTTAGAGTATGGTTCTTCTTTTAGAGGCATGGCTGGTTCTGGTCGAATCAAATTTGGTCGACCCGACTAAAAGTCAAGCCGGGAGTTGGAATGATTATTTTGCAATTCCAAGAGACTATCTTAAAAATTCGGGTTGTGATGGCTTTTTTCCAAACAGATGGTCAATAGTCACTAGCATTTCAAACCTTTCTCATAATAGGTAATGTCCCTTACGGCCTAACTGAAAAACCAATACAAGACATTCCAAGGTAACCCCTCTCATGGGTCGTTATACTTAATGTAACTTTGTAGAATTTATACTAATGTAATAATCAAAACTCTTTTTAACACTCTAAAAAATAGCTTCACATTTTGTATAAATAAAAGCTAAACTTTTACCAGTGAGATAGTTTTAAGAGAACCGATGTCTCAGAAAAATTTCCAATAACTTTCCATAATAACCCACTAATCCAAGAAAATTCACTACCTTTCAAAAGTGATTCTTAGAGAATTTTGTCAAGGGTCTATGTACTTATAAGGTATTCCTCTGCTAAATACCAAATTTATTCCTTGCTAACTTTGGGCGACCATCATGTCATCCACACAGACTTCTATTAACTTATTACAAAATTTCATAAAATGCCTTGCCCATTGAGTCGACAACTAGACTTAAGCATAAGATAGCCTAAAAGTTATGACAAGTTATCCATATAATCCTTTGCGTGTTCTAGCGATGGTTTCATCTATAATTCTTTATTCATAATTGGTGGAAAACACTGACAAAGGGATCTTGCTAATGAGAAAAATATTGAATCCTACAAATCAATCCGAAAAGACAAACTATATGAGGCAAATGGTAATGGTTCTTCTTAAACAACTTAACGATGATTATTTCAAAGCCAATGGAACTATCCATATTGTAGCAAAGACGAGTTGTGCATCTCGTCCCAAAATGCCTCTTTTCCCTAAAAATTTCTCGATCCTCTTTCCTAAAATTCTCTCTGATCTATTTACTCAGCTTACGCCCTTCTTTTGGTGCTCTATATATTATTAGCAATGCATAAACTCTCTCTCTGTCTATGAGGTTGAAGTCCAATGACTTCCTCAAGCTTATCTACCAAGCTTCAAGACTCAACTCTTTCTTTTTCTTTAGAGTCGTGTGTCTCATAGGCAATGCCACATGTTTGGAATTGACACAAAAATAAATATGAAAAGTTTGGACGCATCCATCTAGGCTCATCTACCACATCCGAAAAATCACGTACTGCAGGAATGAAACCAATGTCATAAAAGGGATATATCAAATGACTATAAGAAACTTAACATGACTGACCCCTCAGGGTCGCAAGGAAATCTCAAAGGTCCGTTCACTACATTTCTTACCTCAACAGCCCTCTCCTCGTAGTCCAAAATTACCCTACAAGTGGTTAACTAATTTATTCCCAAAATTTTCCCTTATCTTGAAAATCCTAAGACATAACATCTTGGTCAAATTCTGCACCTAGTATCAAAATATGAGATAATCAACTACATGGTCAGCCTTTCTAAAACCCAAAACCAACTTACACCCATAGATACCCCCTGCATCATTTTATAGATTGAATTTCTAGTCTCAAATCATGGATTACCATAAATAACAGTGTCAATCCTCCTATTCCATTAAGAAACTACTGTTGGTTTTAGAAAATGTATAAGTGCAAACAATTAACTAGAGTACTAAAGGTAAAGGAGTGGGATACTCCAAAATTAAATAAAGTTTGAATAGGAAAACTAGAAAGAACTAGAGATATATAACACTCTTTTTGTCAACATCTTTCTTTGTTACTTCCATCCTCATTTCTTGATCCTTTTGGTCAGCACTTTTCTCAACTAGTCTGTAACACCCCACGCCCGCTATGGTCACTCACTAAGGGAATGCCATAGCATCGGTGGAGTATTTTAGTGAATATAGAACAGAAAAATTACAACAAGACAGATATAAATAGTACTTGAAATTTAAAACATCATCTCATAACAGCGGAAATAAACATGTCTGGTTACATCATAAAACCATGATAAAAGTCAAGTACAATATCCGTCAAAATAAAGAAGTACATAATCCCACTCTCTCATACAATAGCCAGAACAAAAGAAAAGATAACTGGATGACTGGAGCTTTACATCTATCCAAGCTCCTAAAGACTGGAACAGCAATCCGATCAAGCTCCACTACTGCTAGGATCCACCGTAGGACCTGAGGGTTGGGAAAAAGATAAAAACAACGGGGTCAGACATAAGTCTGAGCGAGTCCTATAACTTTAACAATACAATCATTAAAGTAACCAGAGAAGATATAAACTTGACCCACGGTAATGTCTGGGGATGAATGGCTACACTAAGCAGCTTGATAGACTTAGGATAAACTAAGATAACCGTAAAGACGCATCTACCCACCCAAGGATAATTACTAACTGCACCACACCAGTCATTCCTACTTAAAGGTTGATCCCTCCCAAGGACTTAGAAAATTTCCCCAGTAGTTTCTTGTACTCCTAGCCACTACATAGGTGCCGTCTTCCCCTATCTCCACTAGGTGTACTCAGTAATTCTTACCCAGTAGTTTCGTGTACCCCTACATAGGTGCCGTCTGCCCCTATCTTCATTAGGTGTACCCACTACTCCCCAGCGATCGGCTCCCTACCGTAGATACCCGTGCTGGTCCCACAGTGGGGTGTATCACTCCCCTAAAGTGGCAACCCAATACTATCAACGGTGCACGGCTTTATATCTACACGATGCAACAACGGCTTATCTACCAGCCCGGGCCCACACACGCATATGAAACCCGTTGGACTTGCGTTGCCACCGCTAACCCGTTTTGGCCTCTTATAATCAAGCCCAATATGCGTGTCCCGTCACTCGACACGGGTCGAGCCCACAAAGATACGTTTGGGATATTGGTTGAAATGGGCCCCCACAAGCTACCCACCTAAGCTTGTCACTTATCTAGTGTATCCCACTTAACCCTTTAATCATGTTTAATTACATGTTTCACTTGGTTAAGTATTCTAATCGTATTTTCTATTGCCACCCAAGGCAACCCACTAGATTCCACATGCCACCCAAGGCAACCACTAAATTTCCACATGCCACCCAAGGCACCCACTTAACCCCTCATGTCCCACTACATGCTAATATGGTTAAGTGTTTCTTAATTAATTAAGACCGTGATCTCCCATAAAGACCTCCCACATTAGACTGGCTGTTATGACCGCCTGGTTAAGCCGGTAGGGTCCGGGCAGTCTTACGTCATAACATAGTCTAACCTCGTGTCTTTACTTTAATCACGTATTTAATTTATGGCTAAGACCTCTCACATTGGGCTGACATTTGTAGCAACTGGTTAAGCCGGTCGGGTCCGGGCAGTTTTACACTACAAATGAGTCCAACCTCGTGTCTTAGTCGATTAATTACACCTAATTAATCACCCCCATATTAATTATCCCTAGTTAATATCAAGTTTTCCGTAACATGGGTAGACCTAACTCAATAGGTAAATTCCCATGGGGTAGACCTAACTCAATAGGTAAATTCCCACTTATGGTAATTTATTTTTTTATGGTATGCTCAATCGTACCCAATCATACTTTATTAACATATTTATTAACCCCATCGTTCCCCACGTAAATCGTTCTCATTTCATAACATAATAAAGGGGAAGATCCATCACAAATATCATGGGTTTAGCATATAACTTTGTCATGGGTTAAGAGGATGTCAACTTGCATATATGAGCATATTTTAACCCAACTACATTTAACCCAAACTTGCATATTATCATACACATATCTTGCATAACATGTTGAACTTGCATATAAGCATTCTCATAACTTGCATAACATGTTAATCATGCATTTAAGCATACACATAACTTGCATAAGCATTCACATACTTGCATAAGCATGCATAACTTGCATATCACATTAAACTTGCATTTAAGCATATACATAACTTGCATAAGCATTCATATACTTGCATAAGCATGCATATCACATTAAACTTGCATTTAAGCATATACACAACTTGCATAAGCATTCATATACTTGCATAAGCACGCATATCACATTAAACTTGCACTTAAGCATATACACAACTTGCATAAGCATTCATATACTTGCATAAGCATGCATAACTTGCATATCACATTCAACTTGCATTTAATCATATACATAACTTGCATATCCCACTTTGTTAAACATGCATAAACCAATTTGTTAAATATGCATAAACCCACATATTAAACATGCACAAACCCACTTGTTAAACATGCATAAACCAACTTGTTAAGCATGCATAAACCAACTTATCAAACATGCATAAACTCACTTATTAATTATGCATAACCATAGAAAAACATTGAATAGCATATCATTATAAATGATTCAAACTCACTAATCCGCATCTAAGACCATAAGTCTCATTACACCCAATCTACTTACTTTAACAATTGATGTTAAAGTGATAGAAACTCACCAAAACCAAGATTAGCAAACTTATGAAGTGGAATTAGTTGCTAAATATGAAGATGGTGATGATTAGAGATTGATTAGAGAGTGATTAGCTTGCAACTTCCTTCATAAACAAGTGGAGGCTCCTTCTAAGATTTAATTTGGCGGCATGAGGCCATCATTTCTATTTTTAGTATGGATTAGGGTAGGTTTAGGGTGTATTTATAGATTAGGAAAGTGTTTTAGGCCCTTAGATTAACCCTAAATTAGATTAGGTCCGTTAGATTTAGGAAATCTCTAGAACCCAGCCCAGCCCTAGCCAGAAAACCAGATCTGGTGCACCCAAGCACCCTGGTTCGACACGCCGTGTCGACAGGCATGTCGACAGGCAAGTCGACTCCCCCTGTCGACAGGCCTGTCGACAGCCCTGTCGACATGGTCAAGGCGGGAATTCTCCCGCCTGGCCCCGCTGGTTCTAATTTGAAATCTGAATTTAAATTTCTAAGTCTGTTTTTAACTTTGAATTTTCTGCAAACTTCTTTGGGCCATAACCGGGCCATACGGACTCCGATTCTCGAAAACTCGGACTCTATTTCGCGTATTTTTCCGAGACGAACGCAATAACGCAGCCCGTTACCCCCAATTCCCACGTCTGAGATTATTTATCCTGTAATTAGTGAATTTTAGTATTAACTAAAATTCGGGGTGTTACATTCTCCCCTCCTTAAAGGATTTCGTCCCCGAAATCTCTAAGCTAAGGAGAATGCATATCCTACCATCCAAACAACCATCTACTCAATCCATCAAAACACGGGCATCCATTGTCCTTAAAACAATTTCTAATGATGTATGAGCATATGCAAAAAGTGTGTGTATATGTTCCCTATCTTATGTATGAACATATGCAAACCATGATAGTGCCATGCATCCATTATGTATGCGAGAGAACCCTATCGACACATACAATATCTACATGAGTGCACAATCATTCACCAAAATGCATCATCCATATGATAACACAATCATTATACATCCATAAATAAAGCTTCCTACACACAATTTTATGCAATATGCAATATGAAGTGATTGAGCCGATCTAGTGCCTAGAGTGTGTGTACATGCATCCACGAGCAACCACTAGCAACCACTTGCATCCACTTGCATCCATCAACCATAACATGTCTCAAACACATGTTTCAACCATAGGTTTACCATATCTAAAGGTCAATTAGTACTAACGAGAGGATATACTAAAGATAAGATAAGTACTAGACAACGATAGTGGAGAAAATAAAAACATACCCTCAAAAAGAAATGGGTACAATGAACGCATCTTTGCTTCCGTCTCCCAAGTTGTGTTGCTCTCATCTTCTCCCCATTGTACTTTGACTAGCTGAACCTCTCGATTTCTCAATTTCCTAGTCTCTGACCCAAGGATGCGAGTAGGAGCTCGTCGAATCGTCGCATCACGCTCTACCTCTACATCTCTAAGCAAGCTCGGCTCTACCACCTCTGCCGTCTCATGTAAGCACTTCCTCAGATGTGATACATGGAATACATCATGAACACCGCTAAGTCTGTCGGGCAACTCCACCCTATATGCCATCCGTCCAATCCTTTCCTTAATAGGAAACGGCCCAACAAACCTCGGTGCTAACTTCCCAACGGATCCAAAGCGAACAACATTTCTCAACGGAGATACTTTGACAAAAACCCTGTCCCCAACCTCAAACTCAAGATCCGTCCTTCTCTTGTCCGCATAAGATTTTTGCCTATCCTGCGCTGCTTTCATCCTTCTTCGATTCTCAGAAGTCTCCCTAACCATATCAGGCCCAAGCAAGATCTTATCCGTAGATTCCCACCAACATGTAGGTGATCGACAAGGCCTTCCATAGAGAGCTTCGAAAGGAGCCATACCAATACTGGACTGAAAGCTGTTATTATATGCGAACTCCACCAATGGAAGATGCTCTTCCCATGTACCTCCAAAATCTAAGATACAAAGCCTCAAAAGGTCTTCTAGAACACGATTCACCCTCTCAGTCTGGCCGTCTGTCTGAGGATGATATGCGGTGCTCAGACACAATTGAGTCCCCACTGCTTCTTGCAAACTTCTCCAGAACTCGCTAGTGAAGATAGGATCTCGATCACTCACTATGATAGAGGGTACCCCATGCAATCGAACTATCTCTCGAAGATATACAGAAGCTAGCCATGGAGCGGTCCTCTTGCTCTTCACAGGTATGAAGTGGGCGCTCTTAGTAAGTCTGTCTACCACCACCCAAATTCCTGTATTACCCTTCCTCGATCTGGGTAACCCGTCAATAAAATCCATCGAGACGCTATCCCACTTCCATTGCGGAACTTCCAATGGGTGAAGCAACCCACCAGGTTTCTTTTGCTCCGCCTTCACTTGTTGGCACACCAAGCATCGAGCGACATACTCGGCCACTTCTTTCTTCATACCGGCCCAGAAGAAAACCCTCTTCATGTCTCGGTACATCTTGTCCCCACCGGGATGAATGGTCATCCTAGAACGGTGTGCATCATCAAGAATAGCCTTCCTCAAACCCTCGTCTTGCGGTACACAAAGTCTACCGTCTCTACGCAAGCACCCCCTATCGTCTAGGGTATACCTACTCAAATGGCTGGACGACTCCCCCCTTATGAGCTTCTCTACCAACTCAACCAACTGTGGGTCGTCCCTCTGTGCTTCTCCAATCCGCCCCAAAAGAGTAGGCCTAACTTCCAAGGAAGCTAGCAAACCGGGTACATAATCAATGGAAGGTCTGAAATCAAACATCGAGATAAATTCCAAGCTTCGTTGTTCCACGAACAATGGACTCAAGGACAACCTCTTCCTACTCAAGGCGTCCGCCACCACGTTACCCTTGCCAGGGGTATACGCTATCTCGAAATCATAGGATGCTAAGAACTCCATCCACCTTTGCTGTCTCAGATTCAAATCCTTCTGAGAAAACAAGTACTTCAATGATTTATGGTCAGTGAACAACTCGAATCTCTCACCAAGAAGATAATGGCGCCAAATCTTAAGCGCAAAAACAATAGCGGCCAACTCTAGATCATGGGTAGGGTAATTTTTCTCATGTGCCCTCAACTGCCTTCCACCATAGGCTATTACCCTTCCCTCTTGCATTAAGACTGCGCCAAGTCCTGTCCCACAGGCATCGGTATAGACAACAAATGGCTTGCTCCCATCTGGCAACACTAAAACTGGAGCGGTGGTTAAAGCTCTCTTTAACCGTCGGAACGCATCATCACAATCTACGTCCCATGTGAAAACAAGATTCTTCTTCGTTAAGCGGGTTAATGGGGCTGATATCTTTGCGAAGTCTTTAATAAACTTCCTATAATAACCCGCCAACCCCAAGAAACTTCTTACTTCGGTAGCATTCTTTGGAACCTTCCAATCCTGAATTGATACTACCTTCGCGGGATCCACAGCTATCCCTTCCTTGGAGACCACGTGCCCCAAGAACCGCATCTCTTTCCTCCAGAAGTGACATTTAGAGAATTTAGCCTTAAGGCTATGTGCTCGAAGAGTCTTCAATACCTCCCCAAGATGTAGGGCATGCTCTTCTTCACTCTTAGAAAATACTAAGATATCATCCACAAAGACCACCACAAATTTATTAAGGAACTCCCTGAACACCCTACTCATCAAATCAACAAAGTATACAGGGGCGTTCGTCAACCCAAATGGCATCATTAGCCACTCATAGAAACCATCTGGAGTCCTAAAGGCAGTCTTGTCTATGCTATCCTCAGCCACCCTCAACTGATGAAACCCCGTGGCTAAGTCCAACTGAGAAAATACCGAAGCGCCAACCAACTGATCGAAAAGATCATCAATCCTCGGCAATGGGTGTCTATTCTTCTTTGTGAGCTTGTTGAGTTCTCTATAGTCTACACAAAGTCTGAGGGACCCATCCGCCTTCGTAGCAAATACTACTGGAGCACCCCACTCCGATATACTTCGTCTTATGAACCCCTTCTCAAGCAACTCCCCTACTTGCTTATGGAGTTCCCTCCTCTCACGAGGAGCCATGTGGCGCACTGGTAAAGATACAGGTTTAGCATTATCCACCAGATATATTCGGAAGTCAATCTCCCGCTTCGGAGGTAAGCCCTTCACCTCCTCAAACACATCCGGATATTCCCGGACCACTCTAACAGATTGCAAACTCTCGACCGAAGCGTCAAGCGATTCAAGATAACTTAGCATAACAGAGTCCCTGGGATTACAAGAAATCTCGAGAGTGTTACCCAAGCGGGTCATGAGCCTAACAACTCTCCTTTCGCAATCAAGAACGGCACCATTACTGGATAACCAGTCCATGCCCAAAATCAACCCATAGCCCGTGAAGCCCAACACAAAAGCATCACATCTAAACTCAATGCTAAGTATAGAAATCTTCAAACCCAAACATATCATGGACAAATAAGTGGAGCCCCCAATTGGGTTTGAAACAACCAAGGGATCATCTACCAGACTGGTGTCTAAGTGCAGTGACTCAACTAATGATGATGAGATAAACGAATGCGATGCGCCTGAATCAAACAATGTACGGACAGGATGATCAAATAGAAAAACCAGACTTTCAACGGAGATAGTTCTACCTCTTTCCTGAATTGGTGGGACTGCGAGAGCCTGTACTTGCCCCCTAGCCTGACTCGGTGCCATAAGAGCTTGCACCTGTGCTCCTGAGGTGGATCCCGTCCTTTGCCCCTTCTTAGGGCAATCCTTCACTAAATGCCCTGCTTCGCCACAGTGGAAGCAGCCAGTCTTCTTCTTCTTGCGACAATCCTTGCTTAGGTGGCCAGGTGTCCCACAATTGAAACACTTCTTTTTCTTGCCCTTGCCACCGTTGCCTTTCCCACCTTTATTTTGCTGTTGTTGCTGAGGTCTCTTTTGATCTCCCTTCTTCTCGGGTGCCCTATTAGCATTGGGACCCTTCTCTTCTTCATACATGAGTGCCATGTCAACTAGCTTCTCAAAGGTGGCCCCCATAGGGATATGAGTCATAGCCAACCCATGCATCGGTTCATTCAAGCCTTTCACGAACCTCAAAGCCTTCTTCTCCGGTGTATTCACCATATCTAGGCCAAACCTTGCCAATTGATTAAACTTGTTGACATATTCCTTCACCGAGAGATTCCCTTGCTTTAGAGTCAAGAATCTTTCCATATACAAGTTTTCCTCCGCCCTTGAGAGAAACTTTGCCATAAATCTTTGCCTAAAATCCGCCCAAGAGTCAACGGGGCGTTCTCCATTAGTGACCTCCCACCAGAATGAGGCCTCTCCCTTCATTAACCAAGCAGCCAACTTGACTTTCTTTCCTTCTTCCATCTCAAAGATATCTATCAACTCTTCCACCTCCTTAAGCCAATCTCTAGCTTCCACAAAAGTTTCAGATCCTTGAAAAGGTTTCCCTCCCATAGCTTTAAATTCCTTGCAAGTCTTAGCAAAAGTGTCCGTGCGAGGAGGAGGGGGAGGAGGAAGATCAGGTGCTACGGTTGGTGGAGGAACATTTGCTGGACCCGCAGTGGTGGCCCTAGCCTCCATCAATCTCCTATACAATGCTGGTACTGTCACACCCTCCGGAAAGTTAAGATTCTCGGCCATACTGAAACGAAAAAGGAAAGATTCAAAACGGAGAATTCGAAGGATATAGATATGGCTATTGGGGATTATGCTTTTCTTTCAAAAAATTTTCTCTTTAAAGACATGTTTTTGAAAATATCTTTTCCAAAAATGTTTTAGAAAAATAGTTTTCTAAAAATTTTATCTGTTCCGGTAACCTTTGCTCTGATACCACGTGTAACACCCCACGCCCGCTATGGTCACTCACTAAGGGAATGCCATAGCATCGGTGGAGTATTTTTGTGAATATAGAACAGAAAAATTACAACAAGACAGATATAAATAATACTTGAAATTTAAAACATCATCTCATAACAGCGGAAATAAACATGTCTGGTTACATCATAAAACCATGATAAAAGTCAAGTACAATATCCGTCAAAATAAAGAAGTACATAATCCCACTCTCTCATACAATAGCCAGAACAAAAGAAAAGATAACTGGATGACTGGAGCTTTACATCTATCCAAGCTCCTAAAGACTGGAACAGCAATCCGATCAAGCTCCACTACTGCTAGGATCCACCGTAGGACCTGAGGGTTGGGAAAAAGATAAAAACAACGGGGTCAGACATAAGTCTGAGCGAGTCCTATAACTTTAACAATACAATCATTAAAGTAACCAGAGAAGATATAAACTTGACCCACGGTAATGTCTGGGGATGAATGGCTACACTAAGCAGCTTGATAGACTTAGGATAAACTAAGATAACCGTAAAGACGCATCTACCCACCCAAGGATAATTACTAACTGCACCACACCAGTCATTCCTACTTAAAGGTTGATCCCTCCCAAGGACTTAGAAAATTTCCCCAGTAGTTTCTTGTACTCCTAGCCACTACATAGGTGCCGTCTGCCCCTATCTCCACTAGGTGTACTCAGTAATTCTTACCCAGTAGTTTCGTGTACCCCTACATAGGTGCCGTCTGCCCCTATCTTCATTAGGTGTACCCACTACTCCCCAACGATCGGCTCCCTACCGTAGATACCCGTGCTGGTCCCACAGTGGGGTGTATCACTCCCCTAAAGTGGCAACCCAATACTATCAACGGTGCACGGCTTTATATCTACACGATGCAACAACGGCTTATCTACCAGCCCGGGCCCACACACGCATATGAAACCCGTTGGACTTGCGTTGCCACCGCTAACCCGTTTTGGCCTCTTATAATCAAGCCCAATATGCGTGTCCCGTCACTCGACACGGGTCGAGCCCACAAAGATACGTTTGGGATATTGGTTGAAATGGGCCCCCACAAGCTACCCACCTAAGCTTGTCACTTATCTAGTGTATCCCACTTAACCCTTTAATCATGTTTAATTACATGTTTCACTTGGTTAAGTATTCTAATCGTATTTTCTATTGCCACCCAAGGCAACCCACTAGATTCCACATGCCACCCAAGGCAACCACTAAATTTCCACATGCCACCCAAGGCACCCACTTAACCCCTCATGTCCCACTACATGCTAATATGGTTAAGTGTTTCTTAATTAATTAAGACCGTGATCTCCCATAAAGACCTCCCACATTAGACTGGCTGTTATGACCGCCTAGTTAAGCCGGTAGGGTCCGGGCAGTCTTACGTCATAACATAGTCTAACCTCGTGTCTTTACTTTAATCACGTATTTAATTTATGGCTAAGACCTCTCACATTGGGCTGACATTTGTAGCAACTGGTTAAGCCGGTCGGGTCCGGGGAGTTTTACACTACAAATGAGTCCAACCTCGTGTCTTAGTCGATTAATTACACCTATTTAATCACCCCCATATTAATTATCCCTAGTTAATATCAAGTTTTCCATAACATGGGTAGACCTAACTCAATAGGTAAATTCCCATGGGGTAGACCTAACTCAATAGGTAAATTCCCACTTATGGTAATTTATTTTTTTATGGTATGCTCAATCATACCCAATCATACTTTATTAACATATTTATTAACCCCATCGTTCCCCACGTAAATCGTTCTCATTTCATAACATAATAAAGGGGAAGATCCATCACAAATATCATGGGTTTAGCATATAACTTTGTCATGGGTTAAGAGGATGTCAACTTGCATATATGAGCATATTTTAACCCAACTACATTTAACCCAAACTTGCATATTATCATACACATATCTTGCATAACATGTTGAACTTGCATATAAGCATTCTCATAACTTGCATAACATGTTAATCATGCATTTAAGCATACACATAACTTGCATAAGCATTCACATACTTGCATAAGCATGCATAACTTGCATATCACATTAAACTTGCATTTAAGCATATACATAACTTGCATAAGCATTCATATACTTGCATAAGCATGCATATCACATTAAACTTGCATTTAAGCATATACACAACTTGCATAAGCATTCATATACTTGCATAAGCATGCATATCACATTAAACTTGCATTTAAGCATATACACAACTTGCATAAGCATTCATATACTTGCATAAGCATGCATAACTTGCATATCACATTCAACTTGCATTTAATCATATACATAACTTGCATATCCCACTTTGTTAAACATGCATAAACCAATTTGTTAAATATGCATAAACCCACATATTAAACATGCACAAACCCACTTGTTAAACATGCATAAACCAACTTGTTAAGCATGCATAAACCAACTTATCAAACATGCATAAACTCACTTATTAATTATGCATAACCATAGAAAAACATTGAATAGCATATCATTATAAATGATTCAAACTCACTAATCCGCATCTAAGACCATAAGTCTCATTACACCCAATCTACTTACTTTAACAATTGATGTTAAAGTGATAGAAACTCACCAAAACCAAGATTAGCAAACTTATGAAGTGGAATTAGTTGCTAAATATGAAGATGGTGATGATTAGAGATTGATTAGAGAGTGATTAGCTTGCAACTTCCTTCATAAACAAGTGGAGGCTCCTTCTAAGATTTAATTTGGCGGCATGAGGCCATCATTTCTATTTTTAGTATGGATTAGGGTAGGTTTAGGGTGTATTTATAGATTAGGAAAGTGTTTTAGGCCCTTAGATTAACCCTAAATTAGATTAGGTCCGTTAGATTTAGGAAATCTCCAGAACCCAGCCCAGCCCTAGCCAGAAAACCAGATCTGGTGCACCCAAGCACCCTGGTTCGACACGCCGTGTCGACAGGCATGTCGACAGGCAAGTCGACTCCCCCTGTCGACAGGCCTGTCGACAGCCCTGTCGACATGGTCAAGGCGGGAATTCTCCCGCCTGGCCCCGCTGGTTCTAATTTGAAATCTGAATTTAAATTTCTAAGTCTGTTTTTAACTTTGAATTTTCTGCAAACTTCTTTGGGCCATAACCGGGCCATACGGACTCCGATTCTCGAAAACTCGGACTCTATTTCGCGTATTTTTCCGAGACGAACGCAATAACGCAGCCCGTTACCCCCAATTCCCACGTCTGAGATTATTTATCCTGTAATTAGTGAATTTTAGTATTAACTAAAATTCGGGGTGTTACATAGTCGATCTTATCTCTCTTGGCATCATGCCCCATCTTTTTATACCAACTATTTCCTTTCTAAATCTTGCGATATCTTTTCCGCCCTCTTTAGATTTTTTCTTAAGTCATCTTACCATCCTTGGCCTCTAAGATTTTCTTATCCATACTTGATTTAACCTAATATTCCCGAGTAACAATTTTATCGCCTAACTCTATACATGTAGAGAATTAGCAAATAATGAAACTAAACAGGTTTACAAACATCAAAAATCCAAGGTTTAACCTATAAAGATCTAGAATTCCTATTCCAGTGTAAACCTAGATAGATTAACCTATAGGTAGTTTAACGAAGGGGGAAGAGCACAGGAGAAGATAGGTCTAACTGGACTTAAGGGGATCTTGTTAAACTTTATATTCAAAAAACTTTTGGTTTGAAAATCTATTTTCTTTTGAAAACACTTTACTTTTAAAAATATTTTTTTAGGAATCCTATAATCTTAGGCTCTGATACTACATGAAACATCCTACCAAGGGATAGAGCGTTTAGGTATAAAAAATTCATTATAGAGACTAAGATTCACAAGACAAGTAAACGTACACAGAGGGAAACAATTAAATATGAAACATAACATATTATTTCAAAATTTGAATTTTTATTTCAGAATAAAACATAAAGTTGCAACAACTTTATATCTCATAAAAACCTCAATTTTACAATATAAATAAGAGTACAAAATCATTCCCCCCACAAAACTAGTATAAACCAAGATATTTGCAAAAGATGCAAAATAAGAAGAATACAATAGAATCAAATGAGAAATAAGAATGAGTCTGATACCAAGCTGCCTGAACTAATCAATTCATGACCTATGAGCCTAAAGAGGAATAAAAGAAGAAAAAAGAATGTGTAAGACATAAAGTCTGATGAGCGGTAGTATTTACTAGAATTTCTAAGTAAGTTAAAGATGATAGACTTAATAATAGTTCTAGTGTAATAGAGTAAAGTGTTCATGCATAGCTAAAGAAGATAATTTTACAAAATCTAATTGTTCGATTCTTGCACTATTTCAATTACTATAAAGAAATATGATTAGGATGATTTCCAAACCTTACCCATCGATTGACATTTCCTACCGTCTACCACATCTATGCTAAAACTTCGTTGTGGATCTGTCAGTCGTGAGTTGATCACCGCTCATCTATCCACTAGTAAAGACATAATTCAGCACTTGGATGTTGTAGCAATTTATTTTCTCCATTCGGTATTGCTACAAGCTCGGTCATCGCCGAAACATAATAAATGTCGCCCCTTATTTTTGACCACTTATTTACCCCATTCAGCATAATCATGCCTAGCCAGAACCTTCTACTTTAGACCATCAGCACTTGACCTTAAAGGAAATACTACTGGTATAGGTCCTGTTAACAAGCCTTTTGGTCCGGTTCCCAAAAGTACATTAGGCACGCTCGAATCAACACATCGCCTGTCACCAAAGTTCGAAGTGTCGCCAAAACATTAAAGACTTAAGCCCAAAGGAAGTCGTGCAAGCAGAAGCCTCACAACTCCTCAAAACATCGCACTTAGCACATTTTCGTATCCCCTACTCAAGAAATTTCGGGTCCCTCACTTCCCAAAAATCTCGTATCCCCTAGTATACTTTGAACCGCTCTATGTTCGAGTCCCACAGCCGCACACCCAAAGACTTCGAATTTCACGTCACTAAATCCTTGACTCCCTCACTTTCAGCATACTTCAAGTCCTTCAACACAACAAAAACTCAACTCCCTCACCTCCACAAAACTTCAAACCCCCATACACCAGATATTTCGCATCCTTATGCTACAAATCCCAAAACATCAGGTCCTTTGACATCGGGAAATATCATGCACCACTGTGTGCAATATCAACGTACCCCTAGGGATACGAACTCGTATCCCCTGGGGACATGGAACAACTGTATCACTCCAAGGATACGTTACTCCATATCCATCAGAAGGGATACGAGTTATTTTTATGCACTTTGGGAGGGATCAAAATTCTGGACATGGGCTTCCAGGGATACGAAATTCTGCTATGCGATCCTCAGATCCTACCTACTCCCACCAAACCATTCAAATCTAAATACCCACAAGATTGACTTTCAAAAGGGTTGTATTTTTTGCTGATTTGACACCTCTCTAAGCTAATACAACTCATTAATGGCAGCCTAATGCTTGAGGAGGAAGAACATAAAAATCACTTTTTTTCAAGACTCGGTATATGACAGTTATGACTCAAAAATACATGGAAACACTTGTATGTGAATGCAATGATGAATGTAAATGCTTGTAACTCATTTTTGTGAATTGAATAACAAAAAACTCCTTCAAAGTGAACATAGGTCCCTCACGGACTGAACCACTATAAATCTATGTGCTATTTATTGCTTTCTGCACTTAAATTTCCTACGCGTAACATAATTCTTTAGTAATGGAGAATCTTTGTGTGTTACGACATTTTTTACAATCAACATTCTGGTGCTTTCACTCAGAAACTTAGAATTACTTCATTGTCGCACACTCCTATCTCGACTTCGACGTGCTACTTAGGTTTCTTCCTAACATACTGCTCGAGTACACTTACAATGGTTAAGCAAGCAAAGAACTCAATGGTCGAGACTTCAACAGCAGCCGGCGCTGTTACTTCTCAACAACTTCAACGAGTGGCAAACCCGGCCGAAGCAGACATCCTTCTTCGTACAATCCCAGATGCTCCTGCAACTCAAGAGAAGATTTACGTGCTTAATAAAGGGTTGGAGAACAGATCTCTCAAGCTCAACGATGCATCAAAAACCAACATCGACCTTATGCGTCAACTTCAGGAAATTCAACGCCTCGTCGCTTGACTCCAACTGGTTCAGAACAATGTTTGCCCTTGGCACGACTCCTTGGAAAGTGCCTCTTCCAAAACTCGAGGCCATAGCCAAAGAAAGAGGTTCACTTTCAACACTAATGTCACTGCCCACACTAATGCCCATACCAACAGCAGTGGGACTACCATAACCATCAGAGAGGGAACATGTGAACGTGACCGTTCCCGATTGGTTATCAAAGATGAACCAGGTCCAAGTAGCTGTCCCTCTCCTCGACAGAACCCAACTGTCGTTGCTCTAAACTGGGGGCCTACGCATCAACCAATTCAACAAGCCCAAGTTCCACCTAATCAGAATCTGCATCAACCTGCTCAACCTCATCAACCATACCAAAATCAAGCCAATAATGATGGTGACATAGGTGAGGATGAGCCCTTTGTCCATCCTAGACAATGTCCACGGCCCAGAACCATCTAGGCGGACAACAATCACTAGATCCCTCAAGAGAATGTCCATCCTGCATATCTACCCAACATGGTCTGAACGATCATGAGAAATATGCGAGGGAACGTCAACGACGCATGGGACGTAATCTCTTTAGCAGGGTTGCGCACGAAGCCGAGTGGCCACGACGCTTCAATATGCCAACTGCTCGCATCCTATGGGGGAACGACTCACCCCTGTGCTTTTCTAGACCGCCACGAATGGTACATGTACTCTTGTAAGGTTACTGATGATGTTAAACGCAAATGCTTCCCGTTCTTCTTGGAAGGCACGACCTTGCTCTGGTTCACCCATATTCCACTCCAATTTATCCACGTGGCAACCAAAATGGCTAGGCAGTTCAAAATGCACATTCTTACACCGAACAATACCCTCACTCTCTCCAACCTCTATCAAGGCTCAACAAAAATCCTCAAAATCTACCTCACGTGTTTCAACACCGCCCTTGCCGAGGTCGATGATCCAGAACCTCGCACAGTCCTTGTCCAACTTGCCAAGGGTATCCTCGCTAACTTTGAATTTGGAGCATGGATAGACAGAAGGTTACCAAAGACTCTGGAAACCTTTTACGAGAAAGCCGAGCAATTCCTGTGTCAAGAGAAGGCCCGGCACAACATGGCTACCAAAGGCATCCACCCTAACAACCCACACACTAACACTATCAAAGGTAGTATCAAAGGAAAACAAAATGGAGAATCTTCCAACAAGGGTAAGGTGTTGTATATAACAATATGATTTTTGTTTGATGATAACAAACATATTTATATTATTATAAATATGTTTGCAATTGTACTATTCTACTACATCACACACAGAAATAAATATTTATATTTGAATAAAATACTACTGCATAAGAATTTAAATATTCAAACAGTATTTTATTTGAATATAAATATTTTTATTTCAACATTTGAATAACACATTTTTTCCAACTCCGCTATTGTACATTCCGCTGATAATTACAATTCAGTTTCATACACAATTTCATTCTTATACATTAATCCACTACAAACACTCTGCTACTCTGTTTTACATACACACGCAGTTTCATACTCTCTCACTCATATACAAGTTTCACTCAGTAACACACTAGTCTTCAGTCTGCTCCAGAGTCAGTCCAGTCACCTGCATACCTGTCACAGAAACATGCATAGTAAACTAGAACCAAAATATTTTTCAAATTCTAGCAGATATAAATTGATTTTAAATTTTAATTGCCTCAGAATTTTGGTGTGTTTCTCATCATATTTCTTGACTTGATCTGATATGTATATACATCTATCTGTGTCTGACTTCTTGTAAAATTCACAGAGTTTCAATGTAAATACCACAAGGCAGTGCTCACAGATCATCTATCGTTCAAATAGATTACATATAAACTGCACGTTCACGATACGTGTATATACATACATGCGTATCTATATACACATATATTTTGGGTAGGGGAAAAACGGTCAAACATTGAAACAAGGGACAAATATATCAAGTATGATATGTTTAGGTGAAGCTTGACAACACATGCACGCTGCAAGTATCCATGAGCACATAAGTGCAACAAAACAGGTTTCAGCATACACGAATAAAGTCACACATGACATTGGCAATGGCAGATAGACACACACACACACACACACATATATATAAACACATGTTTGTATATATGTATATTCATGGATGAAGCCCAAATGAGTAGTCAAATCTACACAAGTGAACATGGGTGCAACACTGACATGTGCACAAGTGCACAGGCAAGGCAGCGACAACATGAATGTGTCCAGATCAGTGCAAGCACAAAGAAAGAAAAATCAATTCAGAAAACTCACGATTTTCAATCATAAGCCAAAGCCCAGATCATTAACAAGCAAGTATTGTTTTTCGAAGTAACAAAGAATCAATCTGCATCTGTTTCAAAATCGCGATTTAGGGATTCTCCAAAACCCTATTTTTGATCGGCCATCAATACAATATGGAAGCCTAATTTGTTTAAGTGGAAAAGGGGAGGCCGACCTTTTATTTTATATAAAGGGGTTTTTGAGTAGTTTATATTTTTAGTGTTTTTATTTCTTTTAAAACATTGTATGGTTTACTAGTTTTTCTGTAAACCTAGGGGATACTAGCTATATGATTTATAGTTAGTGTTTACGAGTTCCGGGTTTGTAATTCGAGGAAAATATGATCTTGGAGATAAATATCAATCTATTGTTTTGAGCATAGGATTAGAGCATTAGCAGGGTTTGCGATTTTACAGGGTTTTGTAAGCGGGAATCTATTTTAATACCTAGTAAAAATATTGGGAATGCAGTAGTAGGCAGGGTTTGCCAAAGTTGGGTAAAATCCGTGTCATTTACTTTCTGCGTTTATTTTCCATGTTGAAATCCGTGCTGTGATATTTTTAATATCTCATAAAACTCCAATAAACCCTATTCACCCCCTTTCTAGGGTTAATCTATTTCCAACAAGTGGTATTATAGTAAGTTTTTTCATTAACTCTAGAGTCATGGATTGTTCTAGTTGTCAGGTTAACAAGAGTTAGTCCAGTAATATTCTAATTATTTTCAATGGAACAGATTTTTTAAATTGGAATCTAAAATGGAATCCTATTTATAGTCTGTTAATATTAAATAATGGAATATTATTATCAATATGGAAGATATGCTAAATGAAAGGAACAAAGTTTTCAATGCTCATGCAATGCATATTATTTATTCATGTCTTAGTAATGGTCAAATAAACTTTGTCTCTCATTGTTTAACTGCGCAGGATATCTATAAAACTCTCAATGCGCTATATGGATGAAATGACAACTGCTCAAGACCCCATAAAGTCAACTCAGATTCAGAATTGTGCTTAATAGGTCCTACAAAAGAAAGTTCAGATGGATTAGACGATGGAGACTCAACAGACGATGAAACAAAAATTTCTGATAAGAAGATTTAGTTTGTATGTGTACTGGTTTAACTAAATCTATTGATAATCTCCATCAAAAAACCAATCTTTGAAATATAAAAATCTTGAGTTTACCAACAAAAATAATGATTTGAAATTAAAACTTAAAAACTCTGATTGCAAGAATTGTTTAAATTTGAAAAGTGATTTAGCTCATCTTAATAAAAGTCTTCAGATACTTGAAAAAGAAATTATGAGTTTAAAAAAATGAGGATGAGCTAATTTGTAAAAATGATGCTAAGCAAAAGGAGTTGGACAATCTTAATTCCAAACATGAAATTGCTAAAAAGGAAAGTTTGTTAAAAACTAAATCAATTTTGAATAAGCTTGAAAAAGAAATTGAGAATTTTAAAGACTTTGAAAAACTTGAGTCTGAAAAGCAAACTAAATCTGAATCAGAGATTGTGGAGTCCACAACTAAAATCAAAATGCTTTAAAATGAAAATTTGATCTTGAAACAAAAATATTTTGTGAAAAGAAAAATTGAGATCGACTGTTGCTCTCAGTTGATAAATGAGAATAATCTTTTGAAATCCAAAATCAACGATCTTGAGTTGAGTTTGTAACATTTTTCAGCCGAAGAAAAATCTTTGAATACACTACTGAAAAATCAATTTTCTTCTGGAAATAAAAATGGTCTTAGTTTTGGAAAAATTGATAATTTTGAAAAACTGGATTTGAATGATTTTAAATATCCTTCAAATTGCTTTATAAAAGATCATTTTGAGAATTTGAACTTTAAAAGTTTCAAAGGATTTTTTAATCACAAACGAGATGAGAATTTGTTGTGTAACAATCCATTTAAACAAACTTGGATCCTAAAAGGAAATAAAATAATTTTGACTAAATTCAAACAGATTTAGGTTCCTAAGGGTACAAAGATAAAATCCAATGGATTGTTGTACAAACAAGTTTGGGTACCAAAACGTGTGAATGAAACTATGACTGGTTTTACAAATTTTTTAGACCACTCAATCCTTTATATGCTTAGGTATCGAAGGAGGTTAAGGAACCACTTTGCAAAAGAGAAACTGCATTCAGGTTATTCCATATCTTTGAAACATTTAGTATTCGTTGGCCAAGGTTGTTGAGTTAGAGATTCATTGGTTCACATTGATTTTAGGTATAATCTCTAAACTCATTTTTGATTATATTTTTCTTTTTATCCCTCCTCTTTATTTTATTCTTCTTTTATTCCTTCTTTCTAATTATTCTGATTTATTTTGACATTGTCATATCGTTTGTAACATTTCTTATGTTTTCTTAACTTCAACTTGCAAAATTCTTGGTCTTCGGGAAATGTGTTTTATTTGTATAAAACTCTCATGTTTTGATGGTTCCCAGAGTTTTAACTTAAAACTACAAATATTTTGCAATTTTTACGAAGTTTAATTTCCTGATAGCTTCTTGAATTTCTATCAGTATTGTAGTATCTTGTATATACCTTGTACACTGTTCCTAGAAATTCTAAAAAATTTGAAGATTAGAAAAACTATTGAAATTTCACACAACTTTGCTATTTTGAGTTTCTTCTAATTCATTTTGGAAAGACTTGAATATTTACACTCATTACAGCACACTACTATTTTTTCAGTTATGATAATTTCATCAGTTTTTGGATGTCTTGACATTTCTGAATTAAAAATCATTTTGAATGGATTGTTGTGTTGCATCTTATAACTTACTTTTTATTCATGATCAATTGGGTTGGATATTTGATTTGTTTGAAATCATTTTAAACTGTTAATATCGTGAATCTCTTACACATCATGGATTTAAAGTTAATAATCTTGTGTGATCGATTCATTTAATCCTGAAATTTACACATCTCTTCAAGTGATTTTAAACAGTATTTTTCAATCTTGGATCATGAATCATCTCTCAGGCTTGATGCAAATATTCTGAAAATCTTTCTTTATTTCTTGTGTTGAAACTGACTATTCTGCTGGTCTGATAAAATGAACTGAATTGTTAGATTTAACTACTTGGGCTTGGTGATTGGAATTTTTGTTTGAGATAGATTGGTATGCCATTATGGATAATTAGGAGCTCTAAGTGGTATCAGTTCTAGAAGTGTTGGAAAAATCTTCTCATCCAATTGATTTATTTGATTTAGACCAATTCTCAAATTGTATAGATCTTTCTGTATCCCTCTTGTAATTGATATTTTCAATTTTTAATTCATTTATTGATTATTTATTCAAAAATTGAAATCATTAACCAAATTGAACTATATTCGAAACACATCAAAATTACTATCAGATTTTTGAAATTATGATGGGTTGTGACTATAGTATACTTTACAACAAGAGGAAATTTTATTTAAATTATCATGATGTTTTGAACAGATTTTATAATACCTTTGAATTGGCACTTATTTCATGAACATCTTCTTTTACTATCATCCTTCTACCACCCATTATGATTTTATATTAATGTGGAGAGTTTATTTTTTTTAAATCATCTTAAATATACGATTTTAAAGTTTGTAATGGAAGTATGACTATATCATTTTTTAGAATGAGAGATAACTGAAAATTTTCAAAGGTCCCAATACATTTGAGCATATTTCATAATATGATTAATTTAGAAATTTATTTCACAACCATCTCTTTACCTGTCACACTTATATCATCCATTTTGGTTTTATATACGAGGAGATTTTGTATAATAAGCGTTTCTCCAATCTCATTTAAAAATACAAGATCTGGTCATGCATGGTTAAGAGATTACTTATAATTTAAGTTGCAACTGATCCTATTTAAAAATCAAAGATTTGGGTATGCAAGGTTAGTCTGCTCTTAAAATGAAAAGAAAAAATATAAAAAATTATATTTATATGAAATCTCCCTTGGTATGTAAAATCCAACCTAACAATCCATTTTATAATTTGTGAAATATGTCATTTTATGATATATTGTGATTTTTTTTGACTGATAGTCATTGGGATTTGAAACATTTGATTTTGTCACTTAATTTTGAATTTATAACTGTATTCAAAATCCATCACTATTTTGTGCTCATTTATAAAATTTATTTGAAAATAATTTGAATTCATATATTTAATCATTCTCTCCATTTAGTTAAATTCATCGTAAATATGTCCATCATTCTACAATGTGAAATTTTCTTCTAGTTCTTAGAAATAATGATTTTTGTTTGATTGAATGAGATTTATGATATACATTTTCTCTCTTGATCTGATTTTAAATTTCAAGCCCATATTTCATCACTATTTCGATTTCTATATCCTTTTGATGATAACAGAAGGGGTAGAATGGTTAAGATTTTGACCGATGAGTGAAAAGGGGTAGAACGATTAATATTGAAAATTCAATTCATTTGTTCTTTTTACTAATATACACATACTTAGGGGGAGTTCTAAACTTCACTGTCAAACACATTTATTATTCAAAATCTTATTATATGTTTGTCATCATCAAAAGGGGGAGATTGTTGTACATAACAATATGATTTTTGTTTGATGATAACAAACATATTTATATTATTATAAATATGTTTGCAATTATACTATTCTACGATATCATACACAGAAATAAATATTTATATTTGAATAAAATACTACTGCAAAAGAATTTAAATACTCAAACAGTATTTTATTTGAATATAAATACTTTTAGTTCAACTTTGAATAGTACATATTTTCCAACTCCACTATTGTACATTCCACTGATATATTACTATTCAATTTCATACACAATTTCATTCTTATACATTGTTCCTCACTATGAACATTCTATCACTAAATTTTACATGCACACTCAGTTTCATATTGTAACAACCTCAAATTTTAAGTATTTTTTATTTAATTATTTAATTTAAATTTTGGTTCATTTATTTTATTTCTTGAATTTTATTGAAAAAAAATAATGATTTATGATTTAAAACTTATATTGTTTTGGGATTTTATGAGGTAACTATTTTGATTTTTTTTAATACAAAAACTAGATTTCTTTTGGATCTTATAACATATGAATTTGTTTTGATATGAATATATTTAATAATGAAAATCTGTAATTGCAATTTCAAATCCTAGTTAGTGTTTGATTTAATCGAGTTTCTTTGTTTGAATTAGAATTTAGTCTTGTAATTTTAATTAAATTATTTTAAAACTTGTATCATTTTATAATTTGTTTTTGGTATTTTTAAAATCTTATCGTTGATGTTATTTCAAATACTCTCCTTGTAGATTTATTATTTGTACTGATCTTCGTTGTTACAAACATCAGTCAATTATCATTTTTCGAATTCATTTTTTTTTATGTTTCAAACATGTTGTTTTCTGATTCGTTAGTCTTGTTTTTTTTATCGATTAATCTCGTTTGATATTGTTCATCTTTTTGAGTTGCACAATCGTTGGTCATATATAAGATAAAGATGTTAGTCCACTTTTATCTTGAATTTTATTTAGATTTGGATCTATTTCTAATTTTTATTTTATTCTGTTATCTAAATCACCGTTAACTTTTTACTTGTTACAATTCAACTTTAGTCCGTTCATTTTTGAACTTTTCATTTTCTTTTAAATTTAAAACCATTGTTTATTCCTGATACTTCGTGACTTAAACTGATTCTCCTATCCTATAATTCATGCCTTAATAATCGCTCCCACCCCCAAAATTTGAATGCATCCTATGAGTAAGAGCATTCCCAGCAGTGAGCGTCCATTTGAGCATTGATAAAACATTTTGAGCGTGAATTCCCTCCACCCATCCAAAAGCCGGTAGGGGGACGCTCGGTTGTTTTTTTTATTTTTAATTTTAACCGTAAACGGTTTTCTGAAAACCGTTTATGGGTTAAACGGTTTTCAAAAATCCGTTTAACCCAAAAGGGTTTTCAGAAAACCATTTTCAAATTTTTTTTAATTTTTTTTGAAAAATGGTCGAAAGGCCAAAATATAGTTAACGGGTATAAAAATTAAATATGAATTCAATAAAAATTAAAATATAATATATATATAGAGTCGTTTTGAAATATTAGAATAAAATATGTCTAAATAACGTCTGTGCCGAATATTAAAATATAGTTTAAACAAATAATCGTTGCTGAATAGTAAAATACAGTTCAAATTTATTGCCATTGTAGAATATCATAATTCTATTTGAATTTATAGCCATTAACGAATATATTTTAATACATTATTCTTTATATAGCCGTTGCAATTGCGGATTAAAGAAGCTATAAAACCACTTCAAGTGTGCACATTTAGCTTCACAACAAAAAAATGCCTCATAATGTCTACAACGACGATGATGTTTACGAATCAGATGTGCAAACCGAAGATTCAATATACCATAGCCAGAATGGTCTGGATGATACTGATTCCGACTCCGACGAAGTCGATGATTTGTTGGGGCATACAAAATTTCTTCAGTTTTCTTCGGATAGCTCGACCGATAGCGATACTTTACAGATTATGATGCTAGCTGTTGCCGTGCAACAATTAAGGATTAACCAACATTTCCTAACGGAAGGATCATCTAGGGGTACTCGAGGAGGCGGCGTGTACGGTCGTATAGACAAACGGAAGATGCGGGATCATAATGGAGGTACTGCACGATTACTTAAAGATTATTTCAACACCCCCTGTACGTATGGTCCTGATGACTTTAGACGCCGTTTTCGTATGAGCAAGAATATGTTTATGCGCATTTTCAATGGAGTTGTTGAACACGATAATTATTTTGTTCAAAAACGTAATAGTGCTGGTACCTTAGGATGTTCGCCGTACTAAAAAATTATAGGCGCATTACGTGTAATAGCTTATGGAATAGCTCCAGATGCGTTTGATGAGCTTGTCCGAATGGGTGAGAGTACTATTACCTTAAGCCTTGAAAGGTTTTGTGTAGCCATAATTGAAATGTATGGTGAGGAGTACCTACGTGCTCCGATGTAAAGCGAATTCAACAAATTGAAAAGGTTAGGAGCCAAAAGTGGATTTCCCGGCATGTTAGGCAGTCTAGACTATATGCATTGGGAATGGAAAAACTGTCCTACAGCATGGCATGGTCAATTTATTGGACATTACCCTAAAGCGACAATGATACTTGAAGCGGTTGCTTCACACGATCTATGGTTTTGGCATGCATTTTTCAGATGTCCTGGCTCAATGAACGATATTAATGTACTTCACCAATCACATTTGTTTAAGAGCCTTGTACATGGAAAAGCACTTGCATGTGATTTTAATATTGCAGGAAATACGTACGACATGGGGTATTATTTAGCAGATGGCATCTATCCTTCTTGGGTACGCTTGTCAAAACAATTTCAGCTCCTGAAACAGAGAAAGAAAAATACTTTGCTAAAAGGCAAGAGACAGCAAGAAAAGACGTAGAACGTGCATTTGGGGTTCTCCAAGCAAGGTTTGCCATTGTAAAAAACCCTGTTAAATTATTTAAGCCACAGGTTTTGAGCAACATTATGCGTGCCTGTATTATAATGCATAACATGATCACTGAAGAAGAAAGAGGAAATTTTCCGTCTTATTTTGGATATGATCCAGATAACACCCAAACTGTTATTGTTGATAGAAATCCAGCGACTCTTGAGGTATTTCTTAGGCGACTGCGTAAAATTAGGTCTAGGGAGGTCCATAGTAAACTGCAGGACGACCTGGTTGAGCATTTACAGCATACGAAAGTTACTGCTTAGATATAGTCTATGCGGTTGTTGAGCTATTGTAACGTTGTAGTATCCAATTATTGTATTATTTTATGTACTTTAAATATATCGCATTTCTATTTCATAGTGTAAATATTGGAACGTTTGATGAGGACGACCCGAACTGTTTGTAACTCCTTAAATGCCTTAACTCTTTATTTTCACAATTCAAAAGAGGACGACCCAAACTGTACGTAACTCCTTAACTCCTTAAACGCCTTAACTCTTTATTTTCACAATTCAAAAGAGGACGACCCAAACTGTACGTAACTCCTTAACTCTTTATTTTCACAATTCAAAAGAGGACGACCCAAACTGTACGTAACTCCTTAACTCCTTAAACGCCTTAACTCTTTATTTTCACAATTCGAAAGAGGACGACCCAAACTGTACGTAACTCCTTAACTCCTTAAACGCCTTAACTCTTTATTTTCACAATTCAAAAGAGGACGACACAAATCTTTAACTTCTTGACTCTTTCTTTCCAGCACGACTTTTGATGTGAATGGAGCACGACTTTTAATGTTAGTGGTGCACGACTTTTAATGTGAGTGGAGCATGACTTTTAATGTTCGTGTAGCATGCCTTGTAGTGTCCATAGACTAGTCATTTCAGTTGAATAACACACATAATATAGTTATGAATTGAAATTGAAGTCTACGGATACATCCACACTTTTCAACTACATAAACCAAACGATACATATTGAATACGACACATAATATAATGATATACTACTCAAACTGTATAATATGATTGTACCATAACCCGTACGCTTCATGGCCGACGAAGTTTGAACGGTACTTGAAAAGATAGAGTGAGTCGTACGTCGACCGTTTCTCCTGGAAGACGCCATCCTTTTTTATCTCATTAATTACTTTGCAGTAATTCATAATGTCGGTACTAAATAAGCAGAAAGCGCTTCTGGTTTCTAAGTTGGGCCTCTGTATTCTACAACTAGTATGACTGTTGTAAAAATCATTGAGGGTTGCCCATAAATCTTGATCTACCTCTTCTTCTATATGTAGTACGTCTGCTTCAATGTACGCCTTTATCAAAACAACCTAGTCTGAAGCAGTCCAATTTTCATTTGCCATTTCGAAGTGTGTAGTTAAACTACAATTCAAATGTTTAATATAGGCAAAGCAAAGCAAAGTAAAGCAAAATAAAGTAAAGTAAAGTAAAGTAAAGCATCACACGATTCAAGGGAATCATTAAAGTTGATTTGATTAAACAACTTGACATGGTCAGAGCAATTAAACTTACCTTGTTTTCTACAGTTGATTGGAAAACACATTGCAGAACATTGAATGGCTTAATGTAATTATCAAGCCTACTTGCATTCTTTGTCTTCATAAATACGGGGGTACGGTAGTTTTCCTCACTCACAAACAATTCCAATTCTAAGCAAACAACAATGTCTGATCCAAACAACAACAATTTCTCTGCTTATACTAATGACAACATTGGTAATTTTACTAGTTTATTATCTCAAGCCGAAGGCCCGTCAATGATTCCATCCCCTTTCCTAAGTCCAGAACAAAGTCAATTTCTCCACCAAATAAACCTCACTCAGCAGTACGGTAACATGTATGGCCAACTTCATAATCAAAACGTACACCAAGAAATGGTTGCTCCGACCCTGGTACCTGATAAAAGACAAACCAAGGCTAAACGGTCATATACCAAGCGAAAAACAAAAGAAACTCCAGTTCAAAGTAGCATGGAAAAAAACTGTAGCTACTGGTAAAATATGGAGAGCAGCTGACTATAAAGTGCTAGCTAATGCATGGGTAAGCACACCTGTCGTTGTTGATGGCCGTTCTGGTGGTAAGTTTTTCTATCGGAGGGTTAATGAATTGTACAATGGAGATCCTAAATGTGTCACACGAAGATCAATTGAGAGCACAAAGACTGCATGGTATAATTTGAATGCCATGTGTACCAAGTACAAAGGGATAAAATCACTAAGTGGAGACTCGCTTAGAAGCGGTCAAATTTTCAGAGATTTGAAGGACGATTACGATAGCATCTATCGTGACACCTGTAAAACTGAATTCATTGCTCATGAAGCATTGGAAATTCTTTCTTTTTGTCTACGTTGTGCCAATATATGCGAACCAGAAGATGTATATCTTGTAGACACTGAAGAATCTAACTTAAGAAATGTAGCTTCTAAACTTTCGGTGGATTCATCCCTGGGAAATACAGCTGAACGTCCTATAGCTACAGACGATGATGGAAATAACAGTACACCTGTGACTGCTAATTCGGGAATGATGTATGGTGGGGTTGAAACAAGGCCAGAAGGAATAAAATCAAGAAAGAGAGAACTACTGAAAAATAAGGAAACAAAAGATTTGGCAGCGCATAGTGATAAACTAACTTCGTTGTTAATTGATATATCACTTGCATCCGTCTCTAACACCGAAGACCGTGAAAAGCGTAAAGAGAAGAAGCTGCAGATCATGGAGATGCAACTACAGCAAGATGCCGCTAGAACTACAGCTCTCGTACAAAGAACTGCTTATAAAGAAAAATGTGAAAGACGTTTGAAGGAGAAGGAAGAGGAGGAGTATCTATTAAGAGATATATCTCATTTGACTGCTCAGGCTCTTCAGTATGCTATAGCAAAAAAAGACCATATATTGAGGGCTCAACATAAATGATATCAGGAAGAAGAAGGAAGTTTCGAGATGTAGACACTGTCTATGTTGCTATTTCGAGCGTGTTGTATCCAAGGTTTAGTTTTCTAAGTTGGCTGTAATGCTGTTATTTCTAGGTTGCTATTTCTGGCTTGTTGTATCCTAGTTTTAGTTTTCTATGTTGGGTGTATTGTTGTGCGGGTTATTAAAAAAAATTAACTAGTTTTAAGTAATTTATATTAAAATCCATGTTTTAAATTAATTTGAAAACTTAAAGTTAGATAAATTTACAAATTAATTCAGACATATTAAATTAAAACATCGAAAATTGGATTTTTTTTTTAAAAAACAAGTTTTATACGGTTCTCATAAAACAGTATAAAACCAAAAGGGTTTTATGAAATCCGAAAAGATACTAAACGGTTTTCAAAAAACCGTTTATATCTAAAACGGTTTTATGAAAACCATTTAGGGCTTATTCGGTTTTCATGAAACCGTTTAGGTCTCGCCGCTCTAATTTGTGAAATGTCGAGCGTCGCCATTTGGAATTGCTCCCCACCCTCCTCGCGCCACTGCTGGATAGAGTCCATTCCCATTTCCCCCCATTTCACCTCCCCCTTACACTGCTGGGAATGCTCTAACAGCCTTCCGAATGCTTTACATTTTATATTAATCAAAAGCTGCAGCCTTTTTCGAAACTACCCCCTTCGTTATTTTCATCTTCCTATTTTTCTTTTTCCCATTGCTGCTGCTCCATTTCGCTTCACCTCACATCGTACTCCCTTGCCTTCCATCCCTCGCTATCCCTTCTCCGCCTGCTTCCATTCTTCCCTCATCCCCTACTTCTCACTACTCCACTTTCCCTTTAGAAACTGAATCTGGCCTCCACCGACTTCCCTTTAACCTCGTCCTCACCGAGCCCGTGATCACTTCACCCATCAGTTGGCCCAGAACTGACCCCAGCTTTCAACTACGGCTCACCCTCCCAACTCCCATGTATTCCGCCTCCACCCAACACCATTGAAGCCCGCTTGACCTCCTCAGCTCGTGCTCACCCACTTCGCCACCAACAACTGCTCCTCATATTCTAACACCAACAAGACCTGTTTACCCCAGTCCGAAACCGAGCCATTCCCCTCACCTCCGGCCAGCCACCATTCTATGCGAGCCTCCTCCTGAACCCATGAACTGCTCGACCTTGTCGCCAAGCCCTCCTCCTTGAGCAGACGAGCCACTCTTGACCTGAAGCCGCATCCCAACTAAACCCGCGACCGTTCCACCAAAGTCGGGTCTGAACTTCATACCTGAACCTATTCTTGTCTTCCTCCCACTGTAAGCATGCGTGAGTCATTGCGTGAGTTTGGTTGTGTTCCTGTGCGTGTGTATTGGGCAATGTGTTTATAAAATATTGCGTGAGTGTATGTTATTTTACATGTGTATGTATTGTTTTGTGTATATGATATGTATATTTATATTATAGGGGTTTAGTATGTTATAAAATTATAATTTATAAAATATTTTTGGTGTGCGTCAGATTTTTAAATATATATATTTTAAGTTTTAACGTCAATTTATATATACGTATATATATATATTATTTTATAAATATTTGTTGGGTTATTTTAAATTAAATTTGGTGTTGAGTTCGAAACCCATTTCCGAAACCAAATAGCCGTACAGTCCCAAACCAATAGTTGTACCGATCCATTTAAAAATTTCCTAGATTCTTCTTGTGAAAATAAAATATATATTGAGTGATAGTGAGTTGAATCCGTCCTGAATCGTGCTCGAAAGTTGTCTTCTCACTCAGTGTCAATCCATCGGTTGTCTCCGTTCTGCGCCATGAAAGATGAGTTTATCCCACACCTGACTCGCATTATTTCATGGATGTTAGAACAATAATGAACTGTTATACGAAATGTATAGGATTGCTGGTAGAATTTGTTTGATTTGATATGTATGCACATTTCATATTGGGACACGGTATATTCATATGACACATAGTTGTATTGATGATATATATATATATATATATGTTGTGATTGATGCTATGTGATTGTTGATTCCCTAGTTTAGTAAAAATCAGTAAGGGTTGAAATGATACATACCCGAAAGGACATTAGAATAGGAAAAAATCGTTATGGGTGGAAATGATAGACCTGAATGATTTTTTTTACTGAATTTGGGATCGCGGGTTGAAATGATAGACTTGTATAAATTTTATAAATTGCAGGTTGAAATGGTAAATATCCATATCACTTGACCATAGGGTAGAAAACTATATACGGACACCGTTGGTCGTGTTTTTGTAGTAAAATGATTTGGAAGTTGATTTTTAAATTATATTTTAATAATTATATTTAAAGATTTTAAAACTTAAATTTTATAAATTTTAAATTATATGCTTTAAAATGATTTTTATAAGTAAATATAGATTTAAATACTTATTTAAAATTTTACTTATAATTATTTATTTTAATTTATATAATTTAATTATATAAATATTTTAAAACTTTTATATATAATATTATAGTAAATATTTCTTTCAAACCTATTTTTATATTATTTTAAAACTTATATATGTTTATAATCTATATTCTAATCAATTTTAGGATTTTATAAACTTATGTATATATATCTATTTTCAAAATTATTTTTCTTATATATATATATATATATTACAAACTTTAATAATAAACTCAAGATGGATAAGTTAGATTTCACGATTTAAATTCGAAGTTTAAAGATGTAAATTTATATAATGATATTTGAATAACGAATGAACTCATATTAAGTTATGAATTCGAATTGATACGAACTTTTAGTAGAGATGAATTTGAATTAGTTTGAACTTATAAGAGGTAATTTGAATTGTGAAATTAATTCTAATTTTGAATCTTTCAAATTTAAGTGAAAATGTATTTGAATTTATAATTGATATGGAATGAATTCAATTTTATGTAACCGACTGTGAATTTGAATATATAGATTTTATACATAGAATCGAATTTAAAATCTTATGGTTTGGATTGGAATATTTGTGAAATCGAACTTATAAGAATGGTTTAAAATTTGTATGAAACATTATATTGAAATATATGGTTTTGATTCGAATTTATAGTAATGAATTTGAATTTTACGACTTGAATTATAAGATATATGTTGAAATTTAAATATATGTTTTGTTTGAATTATATAAATCTAAATAAAAGATTTGATTCAAATTATATAAAATGGAATTTGAACTATGTTGAATTTTTAATCGACTTAAATGAAATCTTATAAAGGTAAATAGGATTATACCAATTATTTGAATTTATAAATAACGATTTCAAATTTTATAACTTCAATTGCAAACCACAATATGTTTTGTTTAAAAAATTGAAATGTAAGTTTTTGACTTGAATTATACATTTTGAATTCGAACCAAAATGTTGAATTCATGTGAATCGATTTGAAATGTTTTCTTATTAAGATAGAAATTTAATTATTTGAATTGTTTTGAACTTGAATTTTTTGCGAATATAAACCAAACCAAATTATTATCGAAGTTGAATGGTTTAGTATTGATTTAAACGGAAATTGAGATATTTAAAGTATAATTTAAATATAAGTCATTTTTTATATTTGGGATTCGTTATGCGAATACTTTCGGAAATTATAATCGAAATTATATGTTATAGTATTATTTTATACTATATTCGAAATCTTTGCGATATTGTTTTCTAAATCGATTTGATTTGAGTGATTTTCGTGAGATGTTTTCAAGGTTGAATATAATGACCACGGTGTGAAAAATGTAAACGTTTGGTTGTTAAAGAGAGCGGGATCGGCTATTTTCATACCTCTGCCAATACCGAAAACCACTTTAACAACTGTGTATGCGGTGGAGTTCCAAAGTGAAGGGGAAGATTTGGCGAAAGACTCTATTTTTGTATTTCGTATTAATTACGAGACCCTGACTACCTTGAGTCAGCTTGATGTGACTGAAATAGGAGATACACCGAGACCAAATGAGGTCATACCTCCTATCAAGCGCACTTCCTCGAATTATTCTATTACTGTTGAGATTCGATTTTGGGCCCTTTTGATTATGGGAGTGTGTATCGAGGTGGCGGTAGTAGCTGCTATGCGTTACCACCAGTCCGACTCTGTAAACGGTGAATCCACCCTGACATTCCTTGCGTGCCTTGTCACATGCCATATACGAGCCAAATATGACTTTGTTTTGTACTGTTTTATATGGAGTGCCCTCTGATAGCCCTCCAGTTTACGGAGGAATTACGGTACTATATATACTATGTGAATATATAAACGGTGTAAGGGTAATCATGGTAATCTCTCTTACGCTATTTTGATATTTTTACTACTGATAAACACAATTGTATATAGCGTATTATACCGTATAGTATTAGTTTGATGGATCCTTAGAGGATGGTGATCCCAAACATCCTTTAAGTTACTGTCTGCATTTCATCTAATATTTCATTTTAGTTGATTTACTTCCATAAGAATGTTAGTCCTGATCCGAGTTGTTTTGTTTTGCATTATTGCTCGGGTCAGAACGAGTGTATCAGTTTTCAAGATTCATCTTTGGAGTTTGGAGCTTATATTGGATTTTTGCTCACCTATATCTACCTGTTGATCAGTTGTTCTAGTCATCCAGTTATTTTTGTCATTCTGTTTCTGACTGTTATCATTTACTTATTGTATTAGACTTCAGTTTATCATTTATATAAACTACGATGTAAAATTTATTTAGTAGCTTCGTGAACTACGATTGTATTTTGTATTTTCCGCTGCAAGGTAATATATTGCTCTGTATCTGTGTCTGTGATCTGTAATTCTATCATTTATTCTTTTACCCCAGAAGCTAATAACAAACTGTTGTTTTGGACGTTTCGAGTTGACATGTTTTGTCGATTCGGCACATTCAAAATGGCGAGTCGTTACATGTGGTATCAGAGCTTTGGTTTATCAAAGCTTTAGCCTATGGGGTAAAAACTCATTAGAGGTAGATTAGTGATACCCTAGAATATGTGGAATTGGTCGCAGAATCCTCCTTTAGAGAGAGCGTATTTTGAAAGTATAAATAGTTTTTAAAATGGTTTTAAAATGTTTTAAACAAATATTTTCGAATATAAAATTTTGTTTAGTATTAAATCTTTTATGAAATTTCCTTTCCATTTGAATCCATCTTCCTTCGTAGGTCCTCTTTGATTAGGTTATTTCATTTTTTTCAGCTTTCAGCTCGAATTCTATAATTTATTCTTGTCCATAGCAAGGTAAGAAATAGAAGAGGAGTATAAGTCTTCTAGCGAGTTCATTCCTATCTAACTATTGGTTCGAAATAGGTATTATAATTTCCTTGATATAATATTGAAATTCTGATATATATTTTTGGAAGGTATATATTTAAAATAACATTCCGCTTTGTTAATATCAATATTTTGAAAAGATTTAATATTTATACTTTAAGATTTTATGTTTATACCTTAAGATTTTATATTTTAGAAACTATTTATTTTGAATGATATTTAATGATGTGGAGTTTATAAGAAATGATTTTACCTTGGTTGAAATCCATATTGGTATAGTTTATAAGTGTATATATATATGATTTTATTAAATTTAAATTGATTTGTAAAGATTTTTAATTTTCGATGTATATATATGTTAAACTTATATAGGATTAAATAAGTTTTATAAGTTTACATATAGATAACTTGGGATTTGAAAATATTCAGGAATAGTATAAAATAATATTGTTATCTATTTGATTTAGTAATAATAATATTGTTATGCGTTTGATTTAATAATAATATTGTTGTATATTTATTAAGAATTGAGGTTGAATTTTAATAAATAAATGAGTGGGGGGAGAGATATAATTTTCCCTACTTAAAATTTTAATGATTTGAATTATATTATTTATAATATATGATTTGAAAAAAAAATGACATACATTCTGTTTAAATATAGAAAAGATGTTTTGAGTATTTACCTGACGTTAAAGTTGGCCTATCGAATACTTAGTGATTTGGATATACGTCTGATCAACGTATATGTTAAATCCTATGTGTGTTTGATAGATATAGAGTCACACTCTAGTCGCTTGAAAATGATTCTGGTGATGACCGCGGCATCATCAATATCTATTTTCAAGTTTCTAAAGTGGGATAACTATATATTTCCAATCTAGACGTCGAGTGAATCCTTAAAACTATTTTCGAAATGTTCGAAAATATTTTAATTTTTGATATATATATGTATGTATATATATATATGTAACAACCCGTATTTCTAATAATCTGTTATAACATAAATTGAGGCAGAACTAAATTATAAAATGGAAATCAAGGGAAACGGGCTATGCCATTGCGTTCGTCTCGGAAAAATACGCGAAATAGAGTCCGAGTTTTCGGAAATCGGAGTCTGTATGACCCAGTTAAGGCCCATTGAAGTTTGCAGAAAATTTCTATGTGAAAACAGATTTAAATTTGAAATTAAAAAACATGGGCTAGGGCAAACTGGGCAGGCGGGAAAAATTCCCGCCCAGGACCCCATGTCGACAGGCCTGTCGACAGGGGTCTAGGCATGTCGACTGCCCTGTCGACAGCCCTGTCGACAGGGGGTAGCCAGGCACATTAGCCTGGCGCACCACTTTGGTTTGGGCTTGGTTGTGTGGTCTGGTTCTAGAGGATTCTGAAATCTGACGGGCCAAAACTATCCTAGGGTCAATCCTAGGGCTAAAAACACTCTAATCTTCTATAAATAAGCCTCTAATCCTACCCTAAAACCCCATTAATCATTCTTGCAACCAAACTATGCCAAAATCCATCCTCTCATGGCCTCCACCCTCTTCATACAATTCCTAAACAAATCCCTAAGAGATTTCCATGCATACAAGGGTATTTAGGCTTGTATGATCCTCCTTAGTTTGCATTAAAGGCTTGTTTTTCAATTGGCATCATAAAGGAGGAGTCTTGATCAAGTTTGCTTGCATTTGGGGGTTTTAATTTGTTGCATAAGGGGTTTCTTGCATTTGTTATACTCATTTGAGTCCGCATAAGCATTGTAAGCCCTCTTACCTTCACTTTACAAACTCTAAAGTTAATATGTGGTGAAAGTTGAGATTTATGTGAGTTTAGTTGATTATGCATGCTTATGCGAACTCACTATACCATGTTTTACATATTTCATAAGTTATGCATGCATATGCGAGTTTGCTAAGCCATGATTTGTATGTTTATTGAGTTATGCATGTATACTAAGCCATGATTTGTATGTTTATTGAGTTATGCATGTTTTGACAAGTTGTGCATGTTTATGCAAGTTTAAAATGACAAGTTGTGCATGTTTTGACAAGTTGTGCATGTTTTGACAAGTTGTGCATGTTTATGCAAGTTTAAAATGACAAGTTGTGCATGTTTTGACAAGTTGTGCATGTTTATGCAAGTTTAAAATGACAAGTTGTGCATGTTTTGACAAGTTGTGCATGTTTTGACAAGTTGTGCATGTTTATGCAAGTTTAAAATGACAAGTTGTGCATGTTTTGACAAGTTGTGCATGTTTTGACAAGTTGTGCATGTTTATGCAAGTTTAAAATGACAAGTTGTGCATGTTTTGACAAGTTGTGCATGTTTTGACAAGTTGTGCATGTTTATGCAAGTTTAAAATGACAAGTTGTGCATGTTTGACAAGTTATGCATGATTAAGGTAATATGCAAGTTCACTATGCTAAGTTATGCAAGTTTAACATGTTATGCATGTTTATGGTAATATGCGAGTTCACTATGCTAAGTTGTGCAAGTCTAACATGTTATGCATGATTGTTGTGCAAGTTTATCATGTATGTTGTGCCAAGTTCCCTCTTCCTATCCTTTATGCGTTACTACGAATATGTAAGCGATAGAATGACGTTGGGGGTTTTGGGGGTAAACTTAAAATACATGAAAATATAAGATTGGGAATTTACCTATTAAGTTAGGTCTACCCCTTGGGAATTTACCTATTAAGTTAGGTCTACCCAAGCATTTGTTAACTTGTAATTATGTGTTTGAAATAAAGTGGACATGACACTTAGAAAACAAAAGTGTGGCCAACTCGAGGTTGGGTTGAGTTTGTAGCGTAATTCTACCCGGAACCGACCGGCTTAACTAGTGGCTACAAACAATAGGACCCAATGTGAGAAGTTGGTCATGTGGTGCCAAAAACCCGAGGTTAGACTAAGTTGTGGTGTAAACCTACCCGGACCCGCCCGGCCTAACTAGTAACCACAACAAGGTCTAATGTGAGAGGTTAAGGTGCATTAAGTTAATTAATGCCTCATGATTAGGGTTAAGTCAGGGTCCACTAATACTTAACCAATTTGGGAATTCAAGGGATGAAAATGGGGTTAAGTTACACTTAACCAATTTAATCAATTTGGGGATACAAGGGATTGGATGGAGTTCAGTGGTGAACCATTGGTTGTACTTAACCAGTTCAATCCATGATTAGTGAGGGGTTAAATCACACTTAACCCTCTTGGGGAAGCCCTAGCAACGTGGTCTGTTCTAACAGTAATCCCAGTTTGGTATCATTCACAACCCTAGAAGCTAGGCTAGGGCGGGGCACGATTACTGGAGGATGTAAGCGACCAAAGGGCGATGGCCGAGTGGTACAGCGGTGCGGGTCCGGCGGGCTACGGACGTGCACATAGTCCGATGTTGGACAAACTCGAGGCACGGGTACCAGTAGATTAGAGCTGTGCATTATTGCTTAAGTGTCTGGGGTTAACACCCGAGGGCTTGATACACCCAAAGGGGGACCCAGCACAGTCTAACTACAACCATACGTGGGCCATATGGACACCAACACTTGACGTGTTAGGTTTATAGGGAGCCGATCGACTAGACCGTTGGGCTGGACCTTGTATTAAGGTCACCTCATGTTATTGGGTCAAAGCTTGGGCCAAGGGATCAATATCTGTTATGTTGGGTTGCTAGTACACCGTGGTGCAAAAACTTAGCCATGTTTTATGCGATGACACCTCTATCTATCTTGTAATTAATTTACCATGCCAGTATGCTGTTATCTATGATCATCTCAGTTCCCATCATGATGTTAACTTTATTAGTTTATAGATTGATCGTAGCAGGGCTTACTCAGTCTTTTTGACTGACCCGTTTTGTTTCGCCTCTTTTCTTCCGTTCCCCCCCCCCCCAAGGTTCTCAGGGAGGGAATACAGGAGCCTAGCTTGGATCTTAGCTGCTTTCTTGGATAGCTCATGTATGCTTTGGACTTGGGCTTGCTATGGTTTCTTCCACTTTGGGGATAGCTACTTTTATGTTTTCTTTTTCAGTTTCAGATGATGTTATTTCATGTACTAGACTTGTTTATTTGGGAAATTGACATTATGATGTAGCAGACTTGTTTTTGAAATAGATTAAAAGTCTTCCGCTGTTTATTTACTTACTCTGTTTATTTACATATATGTATATGTCATGTCCTGCCTTGCTATATCATTATGCATGTTTACCAATAATGCCCCTCCAAAGCTAGTGCATTCCCTTGCGAGTGACCCTGGCGGAGGTGGGGTGTTACATTTGGTATCAGAGCATATGGTTTACGAGAAGGGATAAAAAGGTTTTAAAAACTTTTGAAAAACTATTTTCAAAACCAAGTATAAAGTATTTTCCAGAGAAAAGTCTAGTTGTTTTTAAAAGGCTATTCCCCAAAAGCCATCAGCACTATCCTTTGACTCCTCGTTTAAACTCTTTTCTTTTCGTTTCCAGCATGTCTGATAATCTCATCTTGCCCGAAGGAGTAACGATACCCGATTGGTTTCGTCGGTACTTGGAAGTCACGGCACCGGTCCCGGGTGTCCCTAATGTTGTCTCCCCAGTCGAGGCCGCTGTTCCTCCTCCTCCTCCCGTAGCTGAGGTTCCTCTTCCCCCTCAGCCTCCACAAGCGGATTTCGCGGAAACTTGCAAGAACTTTAAGAGGGTGGGTGGCAAGAATTTTAATGGAACCGAGACTTTTGTAGAGGCAAGGAATTGGTTGAAAGAGACCGAAGATCTTTTAGCCACCTTTGATATAGGTGACCGTAGGAAGGTTTTATTAGCAGTATGGTTGCTAAAGGAAGAAGCTGCACGTTGGTGGGTAGTCACCACCGCAACCAGGCCAATTGAGACTTGGGATGACTTTAGAGGAAGGTTTGGACTGAGATTCTTATCACTGAAGCAAGGGGACATGACTATTAGGGAATACATAGATAAGTTTAATCAACTGGCTCGTGTCAATTTAGACTTGGTTAATACAGCTCAGAAGAAGGCCCTACACTTTACTCTAGGATTAAACGAGCCATTACATGGTTTGGCCATGTCTCATATACCCTTGGGGGCGACTTTCGAGAATTTGGTGAATTTTGGAGAGCTTGCACGAATCATGAGGTTATAATTATGTTTAAGCCGAGTATACAGAAAGAAGAATAAGTGGGAAAGAAAGACGAGAGGCAATAATGAAATGAGTCCCAATTCGAATTTGGGAAATAGGAGTTAGGAAGCCAAGGAATCATGAAGTGGAAGATAGTGAAAGCACAGTTGAGTTAAGCTCAAGGAAACGTGACTAAGAAGAGTGAAGACTAGATACACGCATCATATCTTTTTAAGAGTGCATCCTTGATCCTTGTTTTCCTGTGGAGTTTGCTTGCAAGTTATCTTTTGTATATATCCTCTCGGTCCCATTCTCGACGTTATTTCTGTTGTAAACTCCATAAGGGGGTTAAGACTCATCGGTTAGTACTATATGTCAAAGTTTGAATGGATTTCTTGTAATCCAAAAAGGAGTTTGTCTAGTTTATCTAGTTTATCTAGTTTATCGTGTCTATCTTGTCATGAGAACCTTAGGTAGAAACCCTTTTGGTTGAAACATGTGTTTGAAACATGTTATGCTTGATGGTTGCAAGTGGCTGCAAGTGTTTGCAAGTGGTTGCTCGTGGATGCATTATACACGATTAGGCACTAGATCGGCTCACACACTCTTCATGTTGCATATGCATGAGTGTTTATGCTTATCCATGATTGAAACTTGTTGTGCTACCACATGGATGTTGCATATGGATGAATGTTATGTGCACTCATATAGATACCATAAATTATGGTAGGAATTTGCATACATATGGATTCATTTCACTAACATACATATGCATTAAGGAGGTTTACTGTATCAGTAACCGCCTGATTTTCACTAATATACATATGCATTAAGGAGGTTTACTGTATCAGTAACCGCCTGATCTTTGCATTAGATAAGTACATATACACACACTTTTGCATATGTTCATACCACATTTAGAATCTTGTAAGGACAATGATTGCTCGTGGATGATGCTTTGAGTAGATGGATGATTGGATGGTAGGATACGTTCTTCCTAACTTGAAGATTTCGGGGACGAAATCCTTTAAGGAGGGGAGAATGTAACAACCCGTATTTCTAATAATCTGTTATAACATAAATTGAGGCAGAACTAAATTATAAAATGGAAATCAAGGGAAACGGGCTATGCCATTGCGTTCGTCTCGGAAAAATACGCGAAATAGAGTCCGAGTTTTCGGAAATCGGAGTCCGTATGACCCAGTTAAGGCCCATTGAAGTTTGCAGAAAATTTCTATGTGAAAACAGATTTAAATTTGAAATTAAAAAACATGGGCTAGGGCAAACTGGGCAGGCGGGAAAATTTCCCGCCCAGGACCCCATGTCGACAGGCCTGTCGACAGGGGTCTAGGCATGTCGACTGCCCTGTCGACAGCCCTGTCGACAGGGGGTAGCCAGGCACATTAGCCTGGCGCACCACTTTGGTTTGGGCTTGGTTGTGTGGTCTGGTTCTAGAGGATTCTGAAATCTGACGGGCCAAAACTATCCTAGGGTTAATCCTAGGGCTAAAAACACTCTAATCTTCTATAAATAAGCCTCTAATCCTACCCTAAAACCCCATTAATCATTCTTGCAACCAAACTATGCCAAAATCCATCCTCTCATGGCCTCCACCCTCTTCATACAATTCCTAAACAAATCCCTAAGAGATTTCCATGCATACAAGGGTATTTAGGCTTGTATGATCCTCCTTAGTTTGCATTAAAGGCTTGTTTTTCAATTGGCATCATAAAGGAGGAGTCTTGATCAAGTTTGCTTGCATTTGGGGGTTTTAATTTGTTGCATAAGGGGTTTCTTGCATTTGTTATACTCATTTGAGTCCGCATAAGCATTGTAAGCCCTCTTACCTTCACTTTACAAACTCTAAAGTTAATATGTGGTGAAAGTTGAGATTTATGTGAGTTTAGTTGATTATGCATGCTTATGCGAACTCACTATACCATGTTTTACATGTTTCATAAGTTATGCATGCATATGCGAGTTTGCTAAGCCATGATTTGTATGTTTATTGAGTTATGCATGTATACTAAGCCATGATTTGTATGTTTATTGAGTTATGCATGTTTTGACAAGTTGTGCATGTTTATGCAAGTTTAAAATGACAAGTTGTGCATGTTTTGACAAGTTGTGCATGTTTTGACAAGTTGTGCATGTTTATGCAAGTTTAAAATGACAAGTTGTGCATGCTTTGACAAGTTGTGCATGTTTTGACAAGTTGTGCATGTTTATGCAAGTTTAAAATGACAAGTTGTGCATGTTTTGACAAGTTGTGCATGTTTTGACAAGTTGTGCATGTTTATGCAAGTTTAAAATGACAAGTTGTGCATGTTTTGACAAGTTGTGCATGTTTTGACAAGTTGTGCATGTTTATGCAAGTTTAAAATGACAAGTTGTGCATGTTTTGACAAGTTGTGCATGTTTTGACAAGTTGTGCATGTTTATGCAAGTTTAAAATGACAAGTTGTGCATGTTTGACAAGTTATGCATGATTAAGGTAATATGCAAGTTCACTATGCTAAGTTATGCAAGTTTAACATGTTATGCATGTTTATGGTAATATGCGAGTTCACTATGCTAAGTTGTGCAAGTCTAACATGTTATGCATGATTGTTGTGCAAGTTTATCATGTATGTTGTGCCAAGTTCCCTCTTCCTATCCTTTATGCGTTACTACGAATATGTAAGCGATAGAATGACGTTGGGGGTTTTGGGGGTAAACTTAAAATACATGAAAATATAAGATTGGGAATTTACCTATTAAGTTAGGTCTACCCCTTGGGAATTTACCTATTAAGTTAGGTCTACCCAAGCATTTGTTAACTTGTAATTATGTGTTTGAAATAAAGTGGACATGACACTTAGAAAACAAAAGTGTGGCCAACTCGAGGTTGGGTTGAGTTTGTAGCGTAATTCTACCCGGAACCGACCGGCTTAACTAGTGGCTACAAACAATAGGACCCAATGTGAGAAGTTGGTCATGTGGTGCCAAAAACCCGAGGTTAGACTAAGTTGTGGTGTAAACCTACCCGGACCCGCCCGGCCTAACTAGTAACCACAACAAGGTCTAATGTGAGAGGTTAAGGTGCATTAAGTTAATTAATGCCTCATGATTAGGGTTAAGTCAGGGTCCATTAATACTTAACCAATTTGGGAATTCAAGGGATGAAAATGGGGTTAAGTTACACTTAACCAATTTAATCAATTTGGGGATACAAGGGATTGGATGGAGTTCAGTGGTGAACCATTGGTTGTACTTAACCAGTTCAATCCATGATTAGTGAGGGGTTAAATCACACTTAACCCTCTTGGGGAAGCCCTAGCAACGTGGTCTGTTCTAACAGTAATCCCAGTTTGGTATCATTCACAACCCTAGAAGCTAGGCTAGGGCGGGGCACGATTACTGGAGGATGTAAGCGACCAAAGGGCGATGGCCGAGTGGTACAGCGGTGCGGGTCCGGCGGGCTACGGACGTGCACGTAGTCCGATGTTGGACAAACTCGAGGCACGGGTACCAGTAGATTAGAGCTGTGCATTATTGCTTAAGTGTCTGGGGTTAACACCCGAGGGCTTGATACACCCAAAGGGGGACCCAGCACAGTCTAACTACAACCATACGTGGGCCATATGGACACCAACACTTGACGTGTTAGGTTTATAGGGAGCCGATCGACTAGACCGTTGGGCTGGACCTTGTATTAAGGTCACCTCATGTTATTGGGTCAAAGCTTGGGCCAAGGGATCAATATCTGTTATGTTGGGTTGCTAGTACACCGTGGTGCAAAAACTTAGCCATGTTTTATGCGATGACACCTCTATCTATCTTGTAATTAATTTACCATGCCAGTATGCTGTTATCTATGATCATCTCAGTTCCCATCATGATGTTAACTTTATTAGTTTATAGATTGATCGTAGCAGGGCTTACTCAGTCTTTTTGACTGACCCGTTTTGTTTCGCCTCTTTTCTTCCGTTTCCCCCCCCCCAGGTTCTCAGGGAGGGAATACAGGAGCCTAGCTTGGATCTTAGCTGCTTTCTTGGATAGCTCATGTATGCTTTGGACTTGGGCTTGCTATGGTTTCTTCCACTTTGGGGATAGCTACTTTTATGTTTTCTTTTTCAGTTTCAGATGATGTTATTTCATGTACTAGACTTGTTTATTTGGGAAATTGACATTATGATGTAGCAGACTTGTTTTTGAAATAGATTAAAAGTCTTCCGCTGTTTATTTACTTACTCTGTTTATTTACATATATGTATATGTCATGTCCTGCCTTGCTATATCATTATGCATGTTTACCAATAATGCCCCTCCAAAGCTAGTGCATTCCCTTGCGAGTGACCCTGGCGGAGGTGGGGTGTTACAATATATATATTTATATTAAATTATATATATATATATATATGTGAATAAATTTGAACCATTTGGTTTAAATATATATTTATTAGTTAATTACTATTTCCTTGCCTCGTTCCTTTTTGGGGACGAAAAGGTTTAAGTAGGGGAGATTGTAACAACCTCAAATTTGAAGTATATTTTATTTAATTATTTAATCTAATTTTGGTTTATTTACTTTATTTCTTTGAATTTTATTGAAACAAAAATAATGATTTATGATTTAAAAACTTATATTGTTTTGGGATTTTATCAGATATCTATTTTGATTTTTTTAATATAAAAACTAAATTTATTTTGGATCTTATAAAATATGAATTTGTTTTGATATGAAAATATTTAATAATAAAAATTTGTAATTGCAATTTCAAATCCTGGTTAGTGTATAATTTAATTGAGTTTATTTGTTTTAATTAGAATTTATCCTTGTAATTTTAATTTAAATATTTTAAAACATGTATCATTGTATAATTTGTTTTTGGTATTTTTAAATTTTTATCGTTGATGTTATTTCAAATATTCCTCTTGTAGATTTACTATTTGTACTGATCTTCCTTGTTACAAACATTGGTTAATTATCATTTTTCGAATTCTTTTTCTTTTGATGTTTCAAACATGTTGTTTTTGATTCGTTAATCTTGTTTTATTTGTTTATCAGTTAAATTTCGTTTGATATTGTTCATCTTTTTAAGTTGCACAATAGTTCGTCATATATAAGATAAATTCGTTGGTCCGCTTTTATCTTGAATTTTATTTAGATTATTGTTCTAATTTTTATTTTATTCCATTATCTAAATGACCGTTAACTTTTTACTTGCTACAATTCAACTTTCGTTTGTTCATTTTTGAACTTTTCGTTTTCTTTTAAATTTAAAACCATTGTTCATTCGCGATACTTCATGATTTAAACTGATTCTCATATCCTTTAATTCGTGCCTTAATAATCGCTCCCACTCCCAAAATTTGAACGCATCATATGAGTAACAGCCTTCTGAATGCTTTATATTTTATATTGATTGAAAGCTGCAGCCTTTTTCAAGCCTACCAACTTCTTTGTTTTCTTCTTCCCATTTTTCTTTTTCCCATCGATGCTGCTCCATTTTGCTTCACCTCCCATCATACTCCCTTGCCTTCCATCGCTCTCCATCCCTTCTCCGCCTGCTTCCACTCTTCCTTTGTCCCCTACTTCTCACCGGTCCACTTTCCCTTCCGAAACCGAATCCTGCCTCCATCGACTTCCCTACAGCCTTGTCCTCCCGAGCCCGTGATCACTCCGCCCATCAGTTGGCCCAGAACTGACCCCGACTTCCAACTGCGGCTCACCGTCCCCACTCCAATGTATTCCACGTCCACCCAACACCCTTGAAGCCCGCTTGACCTCCTCAGCTCGCGCTCACCCGCTCCGCCACCAACAAGTGCTCCTCGTCCGCTAACGCTGGCAAGACCCATTTACCCCAATACGAAACCGAGCCATTCCCCTCACCTCCGGTTGGCCACCATTCTCTGCGAGCCTCCACCTGAACCCATGAACTGCTCGTACCGTCGTCAAGCCCTCCTCCGTCAGAAGACGAGCCACTCCTGACTTGAAGCCGCATCCCATTTGAACCCGCGACCATCCCACCAAAGCCGGGTCTGACCTTCATCCCTGAACCTATTCTTGTCTTCCTCCCACTGCAAGCATGCGTGAGTCATTGCGTGAGTTTGGTTGTGTTCCTGTGCTTGTGTATTGGGTAAGTATGTTTATAAAATATTATGTGAGTATTTGTTATTTTATATGCGTGTGTACTATTTTGTGTATATGGTATGTATATTTATATTATAGGGGTTTAGTGTGTTATAAAATTTATAATTTATAAAATATATTTGGTGTGCGTTGGATTTTTAAATATGTATATATTATAAGTTTTAACGTCAGTTTATATATATAAATATTATATATATATATATTATTTTATAAATATTTGTTAGGCTATTTTAAATTAAATTTGGTGTTGAGTTCGAAACCCATTTCCGAAACCAAATAGTCGTTCAGTCCCAAATCAATAGTTTACCGATCCATTTAAATATTCCCTAGATTCCTCTTGTGAAAGTAAAATATATGTTGAGTGGGAACGAGTTGAACCTGTCCTAGATTGTCCTTGAAAGTTATCTTCTCACTCAGTGTCAATCAGTTGTCTCCGTTTTGCGCCACGAAAGGTGAGTTTATCTCACACCTGACTCACATTATTTCATGGATTTCTGATCAATAATGAACTGTTACATGAAATGTATAGGATTACTGGTAGAATTTGTTTGATTTGATATGTATGCACATTTCATATTATGACACGGTATATTCATATGACACATAGTTGCACTGATGATATATATATATATATATACATGTTGTGACTGATGCTATGTGATTGTTGTTGTGATTGTTGATACCCTAGTTTAGTAAAAATCACTAAGGGTTGAAATGATACATCCCCAAATGGACACGGTAATAGAAAAAAAATCGTTATGGGTTGAAATGATAGGCCTGGATGATTTTTGTTTTACTGAATTTGGGATCGCAGGTTGAAATGATAGACCCGTAGAAATTTTATAAATAACGGGTTAAAATGATAAATATCCATATCACTTGACCATAGGGTAGAAAACTATATACGGACACCATTGGTCGTGTTTTCGAAGTAAAATGATTTGGAAATTGATTTTTAAATTATAATTTAATATTTATATTTAAAGATTTTAAAACTTAGATTATATGCTTTAAAATGATTTTTATAAGTAAATATAGATTTAAATACTTATTTAAGATTTTACTTATAATTTTATCTACTTTAAGCTATATAATTTAATTATATAAATATTTTAAAGCTTTTATATATTATATTATAGTAAATATTTCTTTTAAACCTATTTTTATATTGTTATAAAAATTATATATGTTTATAATCTATATTCTAATTAATTTTAGGATTTTATAAACTTATGTAAATATATCTATTTTCAAAATTAATTTTCTTATATATATTATAAACATTAATAATAAACTCAAGATGGATAAGTTAGATTTCGCGATTTAAATTTGAAGTTTAAAGATGTAAATTTATATAATGATATTTGAATAACGAATCAACTCATATTAAGTTATGAATTCGAATTGATACGAACTTTTAGTAGAGATGAATTTCAATTTGAATTGGTTTGAACTATAAGAGATAATTTGAATTGTGAAATTAATTCTAATTTTGAATCTTTCAAATTTAAGAGAAAATGTATTTGAATTTATAACTGATATGGAATGAATTCGATTTTAAGTGTGAATTTGAATAGATATAGATTTTATATATGGAACTGATTTTAATATCATACAGTTTGAATTGGAATATTTGTGAAATCAAACTTATAAGAATGGTTTAAAATTTGTATGAAACGTTGAATTGAAATATAAGGTTTTGATTCGAATTTATAGTAATGAATTTGAATTTTACGACTTAAGTTACAAGATATATGTTAAAATTTAAAAATATATTTTGTTTGAATTATATAAATCTAAATAAATGATTTATTTGAATTATATAAAATGGAATTTGAACTTAAGTGGTTGAATTTTTAATCGGCTTAAATGAATTCTTATAAAGGTAAATGGGATTATACCAATTGTTTGAATTTATAAATAACGATTTCAAATTTTATAACTTGAATTGCAAACCACGATATGTTTTGTTTAAAAAATTGAGATGTAAATTTTTGACTTGAATTATACATTTTGTATTCAAAGCAAAATGTTGAATTCATGTGAATCGATTTGAATCGTTTTCTTATAAAGGTAGAAATTTAATTATTTGAATTGTTTTGAACTTGAATTTTTTGCGAATATAAACCAAACCAAATTATTATCAAAGCTAAATGGTTTAGTATCGATTTAAATGGAAATTGAGATATTTAAGGTATAACTTAAATATAAGTTGATTTTTAGATTTGGGATTTGTTATGCGAACACTTTCGGAAATTATAATCGAAGTTATATGTTATAGTATTATTTTATATTATATTTGAGATCTTAGCGATATTATTTTCTAAATTGATTTGATTTGAGCGATTTTCGTGAGATGTTTTCAAGGTTGAATATAATGACCATGGTGTGAAAAACGTAAATGTTTGGTTGTTAAAGAGAGCGGGATCGGCTATTGCCATACTCTCTGCCAATACCGAAAACCGCTTTAACAACTGTGTACGCGGTGGAGTTCCAGAGTGAAGGGGATGATTTGACGAATGACTCTATTTTTGTATTTTATATTAATTACGAGACCCTAACTACCTTGAGTCAGCTTGATGTGACTAAAACAGGAGGTACGCCAAGACCAAGTGAGGTCATACCTCCGATCGAGCACACTTCTTCGATATTATTCTATTACTATTGAGATTCGATTTGGGCCCTTTTGATTATGGGAGTGTGCATAGAGGTGGGCGGTAGTAGCTGCTATGCGTTACCACCAGTCCGGCTCTGTAAACAGTGAATCCACCCTGGCATTCCTTGTGTGCCTTGTCACATGCCATATACGAGCCCACTACGACTTTGTTTTGTACTATTTTATATGGAGTGCCCTCTAATAGCCCTCCAATTTACGGAGTAATTGCGGTACCGTATATACTTGGGGAATATATAAACGGTGTAAGGGTAATCATGTTAATCCCTCTTACGCTATTTTGATATTTTTACTTTACTGATAAACACAATTGTATATAGCGTATTATATTGTATAGTATTAGTTGGCGGATCCTTGGAGGATGATGATCCCAAACATCCTTTAAGTTACTGATTGCATTTCATCCAACATTTCATTTGAGTTGATTTACTTCCATTAGAATATTAGTCCTGATCCGAGTTGTTTTGTTTTGCATTATTGCTCGGGTCAGATCGAGTATATCACTTTTCGAGGTTCACCTTTGGAGTTTGGAGCTTATGTTGGATTTTTCTCACCTATATCTACCTGTTGATCAGTTGTTCTAGTCATCTAGTTATTTGTGTCATTCTGTTTCTGACTATTATCATTTACTTATTGTATTAGACTTTCGTTGTATTATTTATGCAAACTCTGATGTAAAATTTATTTGGTAGCTTCATGAACTACTATTGTATTTTGTATTTTCCGCTGCTAGGTATTATGTTGCTCTGTATCTGTGTCTGTGATCTATGATTCTGTGATTTATTCTATTTATCCCAGAAGCTAATAAAAATCTGTTGTTTTGGACGTTTCGAGTTGACATGTTTTGTCGATTCGACACATTCCAAATAGCGAGTCGTTACACATATTCTCTCACTCAAATTAAAGTTTCACTTGGTAACACACTATTCTTCAGTCTACTCTAGAGTCAGTCCAGTCACCTACATACCTGTCATGAAAACACACACAACAAACTAAAACATTTTTTTTTAATATTCTAGCAGATATAAACTTATTTTAAATTTTATTTGCCTTAGAATTTTGGTGTGTTTCTCATCGTATTTATTGACTTGATCTGATATGTATATACATTTATCTACGTCTGAATGCTTGCGATATTCACACAGTTTCACTACAAATACCACAAGGCAGTTCTCGCAAACTATTTGTCATTCAAATAGCTCACATACAAACTACATGTGCACGATACATGTATACACATACAGTGTATGTTTATACACATATACACTATACCATATCAACGAATTTGGCACACAAGGATGCAAATATACAATTCGGCTATAAGCCATATCAAATTTCATAATACTCAGATCCGTATCAAACTACATTTTGCGATCCACACCAACCCCAAACATCCTTAATCTGACCGTCCATCGACGAAGCCCCGGATCAGTTCATTTGATACGGCTTTGGACCGTATGAAATGCTTATCAATTTTTTCCCTCCCTACTTCCATTCTGGCATAATCGAATTTTGACACATCAAAACTTTTGGTCGAGTTATCCCTCTTTTTATTTTGCAATGGCGACCATCGAATACCCAAATTAGTATTTTAGTACTCGACCGACTTCCTTTGTCAATAAGCCATCCGCCGCAGTCCATGGGTTATCGTCAGCTCATGTTGTCTTCAACTAACCGGTGAAACCTTATTCCACCGCTGTCCATCCTTCTCGTCGCCATTGGAGGTAAGTACTAGATTACGATTAAATTTAAATATGTACTGGGTTTAAATTGGTTTAATTTGAATTTGAATTGGGTTTAAATTGTGTTTAAATTGGGTTAAATATGAATTTCCATGCCTTAGTTCAAAAATATGAATGACAGATATTTGCATGTGCTTGTCTACCTAGAATTCATGCTTCTATTGTGTTTAAATTGGGTATTATCACCAGTTTTATAGCGCGGTAGTGCATTTGCTATCATTTACTTGTGATGTATTTGTCTACCTTGAATTCAGACACTTTTACTTGTGTTGCCCTGCTCAATTATGTGTATTATTGCACATGGACAATGATCCTTACTGATCTGAACTGCATATTTCACTTCTGGCTTGTGCCAAAAAAATCATGTGGTATGATTTGAGAACTAAAGCATACTAGTTTTTTTGACTGAGCTGCATGTATTTGGTAATTGATATTGGGAAATTTGTATGATTGTATAGAAATGTCGGTGATGGATGCATGAATGAAAATAGAATGGCATTTATAGGTTGAGATTTAGTCAATTTGTTTGGTGTGTCACATTGCGTGTGAGTAAAGGCGCAATACTAAATGCCTTGCAAAATAAGATATCTAGAGTTATAGAATTGCCTAAGGAAATAATAATTAGGAGGAAGAAATACATAATTTAATACTATATACATATATGGATACATAATTTGACATTATTTTACACTGTCTCTGTCAAAATTTATAAATGAGACTATAATTTGCTCATTTACCTTGGTTACATACGTAGAGAACTGAGAAATCTGGTGCTCATTTACCCTTTCTCCATCTGAACTGCTTTTCCATTTATGACTTGTTGCCTTGAACCAAGTTGCTTTGTGCTCATGTATCTGACATTATGTGCATCAAGTAAGTGCATGTGCTTGTGTACTGATTTGTTGTATTCATCCATGACCTGACTGTGTTCTTTTTTGCTTGTATGTTCATGATGTTGTTATGCAGATTAGGTGTGTGTTGTAATTGTATATTTTTCTGTTATCTTGTGCATTCAAGTCAATACTTAATCTTGTGAAAATTTGTTCTTTTATGTGTAAATTTGTGTGTTTTGACTCATTATTGTTCTAATGAAAATTAGGTTGCAAGTATAGACGAAAATGATGCATTCTGGTTAAGAATTTACTGCGTAGTCCACTATTGAAGCCTCACCAAGCTGAAGGCTTTAACTCTCTTGTTAAGAGTTACTGGGTGATTCAACAGGTGGCTGCACTTTAGCTCACGATGCCGGTTCGGGTATTTACCCCAGCTTATTCATTTAACTAACTGCTAGGACTGGAAAAGGGGATAATATCAAGTGTCAAATGCTTTTTCCTAAGGTTTAATGAAGCAACATATGACACTTGATATATTATCCCCTTTGCTAGTCTTGACGCTTAGTTAAATGCATAAGTTAGGATAAATACTCGACCCTGGTGTGTGAGCTAAAGTGCATCCACCTGGTGAATCACCCAGTAAATTCTTAACTAGAAAGTTATACCTTCAGCTTGGTGAATGCATTAGGTGCGGATCGAAGTGGTCGATCGCTGAGGTTGAAAAGCGGAGAGTAGTTGATCGCTGAAGTTTACCTTCTTTATTGTAATGTAATTATGAAATGGTACGTATCTTCTTTATTGTAATGTAACATTATGTATCTTCTTTATTGTAATGAAACAACGTGTATCTTATTTATTATTATGTAATCAAATAGCATGTATCGTTATATATTGTAATGTAATGAAATATTTCATACAATTGTTCTGTTTACTGTTACAATTGTGAATTAGTGTATCTTGTGTATAAATTGTGTTATATATGCTTTGTGTTACAAATAATACGTGGTGCAGATTCTGCTTACACACACACACACACACACACATATATATATATATATATATATAAGATATGGTTTATAACCGTGTCTACTAAGCGTTTAGATATGGCCACTAGCCGAATGTAATTACATTGGGATACGGTTTAGAGTCGTATCTAATAGTTTAACACGCTATTTTTTTGATACGGCTTGTTACCGTGCCTAACTCCTTTAGATACCTAATTAGCATACATGGTGTACTGATATTTTGTGCAGGGGCAATATGGTCAAACATTGAAATAACAAGGGACAAATATATAAAGAATGATATGTTCGGGTGAAGCTTGACAACACAGGCATGCTGCAAGTACCCATGAACACACAAGTGCAACAAAATAGGTTTCAACATATACAAATAAAGTCACACATGACATTGGCAATGGAAGATAGGCGCGCACACACACACACACACATACATACATATATATATATACATACATATATATATATATATAATATAAACACATGTTTGTATATATATGTATACATGGATGAAACCTAAATGAATAGTCAGATCTGCACAAGTACACATGGGTGCAGCACAAACATGTGCACAAGTATATAGGCAAGACAACAACAACATGAATGTGTCCTGATTAGTGCAAGCACAAAAGTGTACCCCTATACATACAGCAAAGCCACACTCACACACACACACACACACACACACACATATGCAAGTTTATGTGGGAAATGCAAATATGAGAGTAATTCAAATCAGCTACGAAATGCTGCATGCAATGGTGCAAGAAAACGGAAATGAATAAGCTTAGTGGCCAAAATGTCAACACAATGATGACAAAGCAGCATGGGTAAAACAAGGATCAAGCTCGAGCACATACAAGACAGTTTTAACATGGTGCTGCAAGAAATGCATACAAGCTACCACAATCACTCACATACAAGAAACACATGTCTGGTTCATGAAAAAGCCAGAAAAATGGCAAATCAATGTACAAGAAGCCACATAATAATGATTCAATGCAGCAGTTTTAACACATTCATCAACAACCATATGCGTGAGCATAAAATTATACATAAATATATGCATGTATATTCAAGAAAGTGCATGTGCAAAAGAAACTAACATGTGTATAAGAAAGAAACATCTCAAGGCTCAGGAACATAGTACAAATGGTCAATTATGGCTAAAATTTGCATACACACAAAACTTGTTCATGGCCATGTGTATACAAAATGACCAAGTAACACAAGTTCAAAAATGGGTAGCAAGAATTCAAGTGCAGTCACATGACATGGCAGAATAGAAGCTAGAACTAGAGTAGTGCATAAAATAAACAATATACCAATGGTTACAGGAATGTCAAAGCAAGCCAGAAGCAAGTTTCTACATGCAGGTCACACACAATAGCACCAAGGCAATATGCCAAATTTTGCGCAAATGAAAAACTTAGGATGTTGAAATGAGTATGAAAGAAATGGAATCATATAGAGCATGGAAATTTATTTGTACAACAAAGTACAAGATCAACAGGGGAAATAATCAGCAAGGGGCATTTTTGAGAAAGTAAAAAAACTTTTCAATACCTTCCTGAAAATGGTATGAAAATTTTTGGTAACCCTTCATGTTATACTTGGCACGCAATTCTAAATGTTTCTAGATTTGAATGGTGTTAATATCTACAAACAATTTTTGTATATGTTTTGTTTTCAGACAGATAAGATTTTCACAACAAAATCATAGTTCAGTTTTAGGCAAGAAAACAATAGAATTGTTTCCAAAAACAACCAGAGAAATCACAGCCTCAAATATTAATAGAATTTTTTTTTGTGAATAATATCAAATCAATTCATTTGTTTCTAGAATTCAGTCATAGAATAATGGCAACAAATCAAGAAATAAAAACACGCGTGAATTTTGTTTTTGGCAAAGAGTCAATTCTGGATTTAAGGAAATTTTTATCATACATGAATCAAAGCAACAATCATGCAAAAGATAGACCAAGCATAACAAAGAAATCAGAGAGCAATCAAAGGGTTTGTAACCTAATATGTTCTAACCAATTCATCATCGACATTCCAACAAAATCAACCAACATAAATTCGAGAGCAAAAAGAAAAATCAGTTCAGAATACTCACGATTTTCGATCACAAGCCAAAGCCTAGATCATTGACAAGCAAGCAACACTTTTTGAAGCAACAAAGAATCAATCTGCGTCTGTTTCAAAATCGTGATTTGGGGATTCTCCAAAACCCTATTTTTGATCGACCAGTAGATGAATAAAGGAAGCCCAATTTGTTTAAGTGGAAAAGGGGAGTTCGACATTCTATTTTATATAAAGAGGTTTTTGAGTAGTTTTTACTTTTAGTGTTTTTATTCCTTTTAAAACATTGTATAGTTTACTAGTTTTTCTGTAAAACCAGGGGATACTAGCTATAGAATTTATAGTTAGGGTTTACGAGTTACGGGTTTGTAATTCGGGGAAAATCCGATCTTGGGGATAAAGAATAGTCCAGGGTTTTGGACGTAGTAATAGAGCAGTAGCAGAGTTTGCGAGTTTCAGATTTTTGTAAGCGGGAATCTATTATAATACCTAGTAGAAATCTTGGTAATGAAGCAGTAAGCTGGGTTTGCTGAAGCTGGGTAAAATTTGGATCGCAACTCCACACAGCAATAAAGGGAGAGCTCGTGGATTTCCTTAGTTCCAACCTCGACGTGTTTTCTTGGACCCACTCTGATATATGTGGCATCGATCCAGGAATTACTTGCCACATGCTCAGCATCGACCCAAAGTATCTTCCAGACAAACAAAAGCGTCGAATCTTAGGAACTGAAAGATTGATCGCACTGAGAGAGGAATTGGATAAGCTGTTCGCAACGGCTTCATCTGCGACGCCTTCTACCCTGAATGGGTCTTGATGTGCTAAATAATCATACATTCATCTTCATATTAGGAAAAAATCGTCATTTGTGCATGTATTTATTTTTGAAAACATTTACTTGTTCATTTTTCATGTTGTTTTATAGGAAATTGGCTACATGATGATATGAATGCACAAAATTAATACAAAGGAATTGGAGATGGGATTAATCATACACTACTTGGTGGAGGACCCCACCCACTCTCCCTCTTTCTTTAATGGAGCTATTAGTGGCTAATGTGTTGCTTATGGAAACAAGTAAAGGCCTCATGCAATTTACATGACTCATTAGTGGATGGAAACAAAATAGAAGCTTCATGAAGGGGGTACTTTGGGAGTTCCCAACAAAAGTGATTAGTGTTTTAGGGTTTCAAACATGTATATATACCCCTTTATGTAATGTAAATCTCCTCTTCTCTTTTATCCCCTTCTTTAATTTAGTTGAGAGGAGCACAAGCTCTCTTGTATTTCCATGGCTACTTAGCCATTTTCTTTATGTAACTTCTTTGTTTTAATGTAATTCTATGCTCTTTACTTTCATGTTCACAGCTTAGATTTGCATTCATGTTCATAGCTTAGATTTACTTTCATGTTCATTTACTTTATGTTCATAGCTTAGATTTACTTTACGTTCTTAGTTTAGTTCTCTTCTTGTTCTACTTAGTTTTTCTTTCATTTTGCATTATTTTCTAATGTTGAAACTTACATGTGTTGATATGATAACACATATGAGTGGCTAATCCCTTGATTTAGGGGTAATGATGCTCTCTAACTTTATGTAAGTTCAACATTTGTATGATTTGTGGTCTCTAATATATGCTTCATGTTAGTGAATGTTGATGTAAGTTTATACAAATGGTTTTGATAGTCTATATTTGTTGACAACAAAATAGGCTATGCTTAGTCAATATAAACACAAATTACATCAATATTTGCTAAGTGGTTATTGATTTTGAAATGAAATAAGAGCAAAATTTAATGGTCTATAGTTTTAGTTAATAATTCATAAGCCATACTTAGAATAGTTTTGCTTTAGTTCCATTTTCATGAGAATCGTAAGTGGTTTAAATATTGCATTTATATCACTTAATAGAGATCATAAATTGTATGTTTTTTAAATTACACAAATGTGAGAGTTTATTTGCCTTTAAATTGTTTTCATTTGATATTTAGCCCTCGACTTAGTTTATAGTTTTCATTTAGCTTTTATTAGTTAAAACTTCATTTCAATTGGGTTTAATTTGATTGAGTAAAATTTAGAATTGAGTCTTTCTTTGTGGATCGACTCGTATTCGCCATGTACTAATAATTGTACGCCGTGTGCTTGCGGTATTATCACGATATTTCGTGTTAACGGTTTTCTAATTCAATAGAAATTCCGTTTGCGAATAAGTTTTTGGCGCCGTTGCTGGGGAAAGAATTCAATTTTGATTTTATTCTTCGGATTAATTTGTGTTTATCTTTAATGTTAGTCTTCATCTTAAAAAAATAATATTATTATGTGCATTTTACTATTTTGTTGTCATTTTAGTATTGTTTTCGTCTTGTTTGTTTTTGATTTCTTTTGTTAGTTTCTTTCTTCTTTCTTCTTTCTTAAAGAAAAAAAAAAACTGCTCCTGTGCTCTTACAATTCTTCTTCTGTTTTGCTTTATAGTCATGTTTTAATCTGTGCAATTTGCATTTGTGAATATCTGTTTGTGCTTGCTGTTTCTTTCATCCCTCTTCATTTGAAAAGAAAAAATCCAGTTACTGTTCTTCTTTCAGTCTTTGAAAAAAACAAAAATCTGCATTCTGATCCCATAAAATTGTTTTTGTTTCTCAGGTTTTACTGTTTATTTTAGTTTCAGTTTTGCTTACATCTTTCTGTTCATTTGAAGAAAAAAAGAGAGAAACCTGCACCATTCTTCATTAATTGTTGTTCCTGTTGATTCTGTGTGTTTGCATTGTGCCTCATTGTTTCAGACTTTCATTCTGTAATTTGTTTCCGTTCCATTGCATTTTTCTTTTCCTTTTTTTTTTAAAAAAAAGAGAGTGAAACAGTTCTCCATGTGATTCATTTTCAAATTGCATTTTTGTTTGATTTACAAGTCTCTATTACATCTCATACCCAAAAAAAACACCATTCCATTTTCTACTTTCAACCTGCATTGCATACTGTTTGTTTTTATACAGTTTTTACATTTACATCAAATTTCTACCACCAGTTTAAACCTTCAAACCTTCACCTTCATCACACACTTCAGTCCTCTGCCTCATTTCAAAACAACAATCACCATCCACCCTACACTCAAATTCAACTTCACAATACAGACCACCCATACCCAAACTGCCAAGCTTCAGTCCTCAGCATCAACTCCTACTCAAAGTCACCCAGTATGTACCACCATTTCATACACTTCAGAGCAATACACCAACCAAGAAAAACCCACGTCCAAAACCTCTTCCAATCTTCATCTTACCACAATACTTCAAAACAGCTTCTACCAAACTTCATACCCAACCTACTACCCAAAGATCACCAACTGCCACTCCATACACACAACCATCACCCATTCACAATTCTGTCAAACAACCACACCTTTCTGTCTCTCCAAACCTCACTTCTGCCTAGCAACCATCCTCCATTACAAACCTCATATCACATAAAGCAATCACTCCTAAGCCAGCTTCATCTAAAACCCACAACCATTCACAACGAACCACAAGTTGCAAACCTGCCATACATTTCCCTCACTCTACCAGCCACATCTATACTTCACCACTAAACTGTCAAAACTACAAACCCATTCGTCCACTGCAACTTCACCATCCTAAACTACTAGCCCTCAACTCCCCCAAAACCATCAGCGTCACTGCCCGCATATTCACGCTCAAAATCCTTCCATCCCTCCTCCCAGAACTGCCTCGAACTTCACACTTCAATAACCACAGATTTTAACACCACGCAAATCACCACAAAAATCCAAACAAAATCAACCTCCAATCCCCAAAATCGCAAATCAGCAAAATCAATTACCATATTTTGACTTTGAATTTGCGAATTATCATATTTCGATTTCTAATTTCGAATTCGAACTTCATCGACAACCAAAACCCCTAATCGCAGCCGTCTCCAATCATCTACTATCAACGCCTCAGATCCATTCAGAGACCCCCTTCGAATTCAAACCAAACTGCAACCTGATTTCAAGTCGATTTTGAAATGGATTTTCAATTCTTGATTTCGAAATAGAAAAAAAAAGAGAAAAAAAATAACCGAGTATTTCTTCCGTAAATCATGATTGTTTTGATTGTCGGTTTAAAAGAAGGTTTTAGTTGGGCTTGTGGTCCATACTGGGCCGACCTTGTTTGAGCGACTTGAAGTTTTTATTTACATTTGTTTCTCTTTAGCTAGTTTTTCAAACATAAGAAAAATAAAACTTTTCTTTGGATGATATAAATTTGACTTGGGTGAGTGTTTATGATTTTATTCTTTTGTGATTTTAAGTTTTTTGTGTGAAACTACGGTTTTCTAAAAAAAAGGTGTGTTTAATTTGTCTCCGAAAAAAAGTTTTCTTCGTTTAGTTCTAGTCTTCCTTATTTCAGGTTGTAGAAAATTGCGGAAGTATTGCTTGGATTTTCTTTTGTTTTGCTCAAAAATCGCATTGCTTTGCTTGGCTTTGCTTGCTTAAAAAAATCGCTGTTTTAAATAAAAATATCTAATAAATTCAGAAGCTCTGGTATTGTGCTCTCAACTCCATTTTTATTTTCCTTGCATTATTGTTTGCTTGCATTTGCATATAAAAATCCAAAAACAATATAAAAGTTCATTCGTAGTTGCGTTATTAATACACATTTAATTTCTGTTTTGCATTCATCTCGTTTTATTTCCATTTTTTTAGAACATTATTATATATTGATAAATTGGTTTCTTTCCAACGAATTTTTTCTCGGTGTCTAGACTACGACAAAATAATAATCATTTATAAATATTATGGTGATTCATAAATATTATATCGGTTGTCCCTCTGAAGGTGTTTAAACCTTAGGCTGTATTGCTAGGGTGATTCCTGGTGCACCGATAACTCCTGTCCGTTAACTAGCTGAGAAATCTTTAATTGAAATTAATCTAACTGTCACCATATGATTTTGGAAAAGTTGTAAATACGTAATTTGCATTCATATAGTTGCATTAGGTTCGTGCATATATAAAAAAAATGGAAAATCAAATATCCAAAAAAAACTTTCTTTTTTGTGAATATTTTCTTTTCTCTTTTAAAAAACAAAAAAAACCATTTTCTTGAAAATGTCCCAATTTCCTAAATCGTAAGAATTTTACGATAGTTGTGAAAACCAATATAATCAATATAATTTTACACCAAATTCATATGGATATTTTAATAACAACTATTGTACAAATAATTTTGATTTTGCACCATAGAATTTTCAAACTAACGATCAACCCTCAACTTTGGAAATTAATATTGAATCTTTACTTGAAATGAGCACACAACAAAATCAAAGAATGAATGAATGGTGTAATTCATACTTTTGCAACAATTCAAATCAAAGTTTCCAAAATAATCAAAATTCGAATTCACTTCGAAATTCAAATGATTTTGATTATAACCCTTGCCAAATCAATTTCGAACTCCAAAATAAATTTCAAATTCAAAATGAAAATGTGAATAATTTTTAAAATGATTTTGCCAATGGGAATAATTTCAATTGTGGTGAACCCGAAATTTTTGCTCTCAACAATTTCAAATTGAAAATTTTCAAGTAAATAATTATAAATTTGATTTTATTAAGCAAATGAATGAAATTCACGATAATCACACAAATTCGTTGTTTGAAAACTACTTGAATTTTCGTGAAAAACAAAATAATCAAAACCGAACGTGTCACGATTCGAAGGATAATCCATCTTTTACCAAACTCGACGATCTTCAAATAATGACTTTCGAAAACGAAATTGTTGAACATACAGTAATTGATTTGGATTTTAATTCACTTGAGAGGGTGGAACAAAATTTAAAATTCGATCTTCCTTTTTCTGAAAATAACGAATTTCAAACAACAACTTTGGATTTTGAAAATGATACATGCACTGAAGTTGTTGACAATTCACCAAAGGAGGACGAATTTGATGAACATGAATATTTCAGAATTTTTGAAGAAGAGTTGTATTGTGAAAGAGTAGATTTGAATCACCATTTGGATTTTGAAATTGATATTTTTGAACAAATTTTCATTGATAAATTTAAATTCAAATTGGTGAATTTTTAACATGAATTTCAGCCATTTATTCAATCTACCACAAAAATCATCGAAAATAAAACAACTCGTTCGATTTTTATGAAAACAACATTTGTTTTTCCAAATCTACATTCAACTTCGAAACTTTTCCCGATTTGGTTTTTCGAGCTTAAGCTTTGTCTCTCATACTTGAAGAGACAAACGAATCGGTCTTTAGAAGACCGTTTCATTTACTTCTTGTCAATATATTTTCTGATATACTGTAAATAATTTTTTTCTTTTCTCTTGTAAATATAATACATATTTTCAAAATTTTCTTTTCTTTTCCCCTTCCACTTTGGTTGACTATAGGGACACAGTCAAAATCAAGTGTGGGGGCAGTTTCATATTTATTTTGGCTTTTGCATAGATTTCGCTTTTCTTTTCTTTTTTTCATCCAATAAATAATTAAATAAATGCATTTTAATTTACTTTTAAATGGGCACGATGAAATAAATATACGATTTTGGTCGTACGATTAAAATATTTGAAATTTTACCTCTCTTAACGGATTACAAAAGAAAAGTTTGAATTATGAGCAAATTTAGTGCAACTGGTATATAGGGAGATTCGTACGTGATAAGTATGAAATGTTTTCTAAATTGTAATCCGATTAAATGAACGGTTGATTTAGATTACTTATGATAACATTTTAGATCGTTTAAGTGAAGTTGTGCTAAGATATTCTCACTAAACTCTCTCTCTTTAAAAATAGAGAGAAGGAAAAAGAAAGAATATATATATATATATATATAATAATCCAAGGGTATCCAACATTGATGGTACATCTGGCGTTGGTGTGCAAACCCACCAAGCTCTTTTCGACACCTTGTTGACAAAGTTAACGTCGGTATACCTTGGTCTCATTTTATGAGTTGGACACCTTAGGATTATTGACCCCCACGTAAGTCGTAATGCAGTGTAAGGGTGGTATACCTAGGTATTTGTAAATAATAATAATGTATATATTTTGTAGTAAACAGAGAGTTAGTATATGAAATCCAAGCACACTCTTCGCTTATTTGACCTAACATGCTAACCAAAAGTAAATAAAGATGCCAATGTAAGATTGTTGGTATCGATTACAGAATTCATTTCATATTCGCACTATGTTTCTATCAAACCAACTGGCCAAGCCTGAGGAGTTTGTAACGATAACTGACTTTTGTTTGAAGTTTTGATAAGTAACGTACTTAAATTTCATGGTGATGACCCAAACTTGTGTTAACTCCTTGGTGTAAAATTTAAAAATAAATTACTCATTTGTAAATAATCTTGCATTCATATTGTACATATTTTCTAGTCTTGCATTTTGTAAATACTTTTTCGTTTAACATTTGGATTTTGTGGGTAGTACCCGCTGAAAACCCTCACGAGACAACACTCGTCCTACTGGGGACACCCAGAGGTTTAACGACTTATTTCATACGCTCAATGCAATCGTACCCCCTACGAAAATGGATTGACCTTAGTTTTTTTTATTTGAGGACAAATAAAAAGATAACTGTGGGATTATTTGATGTGCACGTAAATGTGCACATTTATATTCAAACATTTATTCTTGGTTTAATTAAATAGATAACATAATTGGCTATTTTTACATGTTTTAAACCAAAAACCCAAACTTATTAAAAAATCATACATTCATCTTCATATTAGGAAAAAATGGCCATTTGTGCATGTATTTATTTTTGAAAACATTTACTTGTTCATTTTTCATGTTGTTTTGTAGGAAATTGGCTACAAATACAATTGGGCTACATGATGATATGCATGCACAAAATGAATACAAAGGAATTGGAGATGAGATTAATTCATACACTACTTAGTGGAGGACACCACCCACTCTCCCTCTTTCTTTAATGGAGATATTAATGGCGAATGTGTTGCTTATGGAAACAATTAAAGGCCTCATGCAATTTACATGACTCATTAGTGGATGGAAACAAAATAGAAGCTTCATGAAGGGGGTACTTTGGAAGTTCCCAACAAAAGTGATTAGGGTTTCAAACATGTATATATACCCCTTTATGTAATGTAAATCTCCTCTTCTTTTTTATCCCCTTCTTTAGTTTAGTTGAGAGGAGCACAAGCTCTCTTGTATTTCCATGGCTACTTAGCCATTTTCTTTATGTAACTTCTTTTTTTAATGCAATTTAATTTCTATGCTCTTTACTTTCGAGTTCATAGCTTAGATTTACATTCGTGTTCATAGCTTAGATTTACTTTCATGTTCATTTACTTTATGTTCATAGCTTAGATTTACTTTACGTTCTTAGTTTAGTTCTCTTCTTGTTCTACTTAGTTTTTCTTTCATTTTGCTTTATTTTCTTATGTTGAAACTTACATGTGTTGATATGATAACACATATGAGTGGCTAATCCCTTGATTTAGGGGTAATGATGCTCTCTAACTTTATGTAAGTTCAACATTTGTATGATTTGTGATCTCTAATATGTGCTTCATGTTAGTGAATGTTGATGTAAGTTTATACAAATGGTTTTGATAGTCTATATTTTTTGTCAACAGAATAGGCTATGCTTAGTCAATGTAAACACAAATTACATCAATATTTGCTAAGTGGTTATTGATTTTGAAATGAAAGTAAGGACAAAACTTGATGGTCTATAGTTTTAGTTAATAATTCATAAGCCATACTTAGAATAGTTTTGCTTTAGTTCCAATTTCATGAGAATCATAAGTGGTTTAAATATTGCATTTATATCACTTAATGGAGATCATAAATTGTATGTTTGTTAATTTACATAAATGTGAGAGTTGATATGCCTTTAGATTGTTTTCATTTCATATTTAGATCTCAACTTAGTTTATTGTTTTCATTTAGCTTTTACTAGTTAAAACTTCACATGAATTTGGTTTAATTTGATTAAGTAAAATTTAGAATTGATTCTTTCCTCGTTGATCGACTCGTATTCGCCACATACTAATAATTGTACATCGTGCGCTTGCGGTATTATCACGATATTTCGTGTTAACGGTTTTCTAATTTAATAGAAATTCCGTTTGCGAATAGGTCTCTAACCCGGTCTTGGTCAAGAAAGCAAAAGGGAAGTGGTGAACGTGTGTGGATTACTCCGATCTGAACAAAGCATGCCCAAAGGACAACTTCCTACTTCCAAAGATTGATCAGCTCGTCGATTCAACCGTCAGCTACCAGCTGCTCTCCTTCATGGATACATACTCAGGCTACAACCATATTCCAATGTACCTTCCAGATCAGGATCACACTTCTTTCATAACCGATCTTGGGCTCTACAACTATGTCGTCATGCCCTTTGGTTTCAAGAATGTTGGAACCACCTATCAGTGACTGGTCAACCGCAGTTTAAGGACCAAATCGAGAGATCCATGGAGGTTTACGTTGATGATATGCTCGTGAAAACAAAAATATCGAAAGACCTTGTCAATGACCTCGCTGAAATGTTCGTGTCTTTCGTAAATACGACATGAAACTCAATCCCTTGAAATGCTCTTTTGGCGTTGTGTCAGGAAATTCCTGAGTTTCATTGTAAATTACGAGGCATCAAAGCCAATCAAGATAAGATTAAAGCTATCCAAGATATCCAATCTCCTCGGAGCATCAAAGATGTCCAAAGTTTAAATGGGAAGGTCGCCGCCTTAAGCTGATTCATCCCTAAAGCTAATGACAAATACATTCCCCTTTTCGACTTTCTCAGAAAAGAGAAGCACAACTTCATATGGACACCGGAGTGTGTCGCCGCATTCCAGGACCTCCTGAGTCACTTAGCTCGACTACCTATCTTGCCCAAACCCATCAATCATGAGGATAATATGTCTATTTGGTTGTTTCCATGCAAGCAATTAGCTCAGCGCTCGTGTGCATGTAAGATCACATCCAATGACCCATTTACTACATCATCAAGCTCGCCTTCTGCCTATTAGTCACTTCCCAAAAGCTACGACCGTACTTTCAGTCCCATCCAAACAAAGTCTACACAGATCAGCCGCAACGACAGGTCCTGCAACGACCTGAGGCATCTGGACAACTTTTGAAGTGGAACACAGAGCTGAGCCAATTTAAGATCACTTTCATTCCTCGTCAAGCCATCTCGGATAAGCCCTCGCAAATTTCATAGCGGAGTTCACCATCCCGGAAGACCCTCCTACGGAAGACATCGAGACTCCATACATCCAATGGAAAATTTTTGTGGATGGATCATCCAATAATTAGTGTTCTAGCGCCAGAGTTGCACTTGTTACTCCCTAGGAATGCTCAATTTGTTATGCTTTGAAGCTCGACTTCCCAGCCACCGATAATGATGCAGAATATGAGGCCTTGATCGCTGGACTCAGAATCATAACCGAATTCAACATCAAGGACCTCCAAATCTGCTGCAACTCACAGCTCATCATATGCCAGGTGCAGGAAGAATATCAAGCCAAGGGGGTACGGCTCGCCCCTATCTTGCTCAAGTCCGTGAACTGCTTACTTACTTCGACCACTACATCATCATGTACAACTCTCAAGGACAAAATGAGAAAGTTGATTCATTAGCCAAACCGGCAAGCTCTTGGGATGTGCAACTCATAGGAATAGCCCCCGTCGACGTGTTCGACTCTACGAGCACCGATCAGATGCAAACTAATTTGGTAACAACAACAAAGACTGAGCCTGAACCCAACTCCTTGGTGACCCCAATTAAGAACCATTTAAAACACGGGATCATCCACGAATGCTACAAGGAAAGACGAGCACTGACTCGCAAATCATCTCGCTACATCATTCAAGATGGAGTGCTATACCAAAGAGGATTCTCTGTTTCTTTACTCTGGTGTGTAGCCTACAACAACGTCGATCATATGCTATTAGGCATGCACGAAGGCGGGTACGGTGACCACACTGGGGGGGGACTCTGGTAAGGAAGATTCTCAGATATGGTTACTTCTGTCCTACACTCGATCAAGATGTCGCGAATTATGCACACAAGTGCGACAAATGCCGGAGGTTTTCCAAGATTCGAAGAACCCCGCCTACCGAGCTAACACAAATGGTCAGTCCTTGGCCTTTTTCCATATTGGGAATAGATATCATCGGAACTTTTCCAATGGCCAGAGGCATCGCACGTTATGCTATCATCATAGTTGATTATTGTACCAATTGGGTCGAAGCTGAGCCCTTACCACAATCGCTACCAAAAAAAGGTGATCAACTTCGTCATCCGCAATATCATTACTCGATATGGAGTCCCTTAGGCTATCATTTCTGACAACGAGACCCAATTCGATAGCGTTGAGTTCAATACTTTCTGTTGACTGCACAAGATAAAAATGAGATTCTCAGCGGTGGCTCATCTGCAAGTAAATGAACAGGTCGAGGCTGTGAACAAAGTGATAAAGCCATTATCAAGTAGCATCTGGAAAAAGCTGGAGGATTATGGGTAGATGAGCTCCCTCTGGCCTTATAGGGATACCGGACCACCCATAAGTCAGCGATTAGCCATACTCCTTTCGCTCTCACTTATGGATCCGAAGTCGTTATTCCCATCGAGCTAAAACTCCAATCTCATCGAGTCACTTACTACGATCCAAAGACCAACCAAGATCTTGTCTTGCAATCACTTGACTTATTCAAGGAGAAAACGGATGAAGCTAAGCTTTGGGCCGCTGTTTAGTGCCAATGAGTTGCTAGATACTTCAATTCCAAAGTCCGTCCAAAGGACCTCAAAGTCGGCGACCTCGTCCTAAAACGGATCTTTCCCACACCGACTAGTTTCAGTCCTCGCTAGGAAGGTCCGTACATCATACCATGGAGGTTTGGAGATGGAACCTTCAGGTTAACGATCGTTGATGGTGGCGAACTCCCAAGAGCATAGAATAGTAAACACCTCCGTTACTACTTTACATAACTCGATGTATAATTTACTGCTTTCCAGCACTATTTTGTTTTCTTCAAATTCAAGGCATTGTAAAGTAAAGGCCATAGTCACCAAACTTATTAGTAAAGATAGTTTTCAATTCTCTGTGTTTTTGGTATGTTCACTTTCTGTGTAATATGATCAAGAAACCATCACCACTGACTGGCATGCACGAGCGTACAACACTGGATCGACACCCTGGAGGGTGGAACCGATCCTACTTATCTTGAATCTCGAACCAACGACTAGATCGTGTGTAAACAACTTGGGACGTTCATCTACTCGAATATCCAACCTCAATCCCAAGTCTCTGGGCTTAGGGGAAGCCAATTAACTAACGAGCGTAACATCGACCGCATGTTTGGTTCCATCCAATCCAATGGCTCCGGACTCGAGCAACAATCGACGAATCAACGACGCCCTCAAGCTCTAACCCAAAAAAACAATGGGAGAGTCTAAAGGACAAATAAATGACGTCCATGAGTTCTCATGACATGGGACCAATGACCTTAGGGAGGTCCGAGAAAGAAGGCACCAGGGCCGAACTTTTTACGATTGGGAATTCTTGACCGAAGGAAATTTCGAGAGCGAAGTCCGCACTTACAATCTTCACATGGCTCGAAATTCCTGACAAAAGGGAATTTCGAGGGCGAAGTCCGCACTTACGACCTTCAATGACTTGGAATTTCCAACCAAATGAAATTCTAAGAGCGAAGTTCGCACTTACATTCTTTGCATGACTCGGAATATCAGATCAAAGGAAACTCCGAGAGCGAAGTCTGCACTTACAACCTTCGCACGACTCTGAATTCTTAACCAAAGGAAATTCCGAGAGCGAAGTCTACACTTACAATCTTTGAACGACTCGGAATTCTTGACCAAAGTAAATTCCGAGAGCGAAGTCCACGCGTTAAACCTTTGCACAACTCGAGAAACTCAAGGGTGAAGCCTTGGATAAGATTTGCTCAAGTGTGACGACAAGTATGTTAGAGCAAGTACGAGAAACGGAAAGTGTAGACGAACGTTTAAACACTTCATATAAATTGTGATATATGAAAAGTTAACTAGTACTTCCATTCACAACCCAAAAGCAAACTACATATGTCTACCTTTCTTTCTAGCGACGCGATGTACATGAAAACAACACTGCCTCCAAATGTAAGGATCGTACTAGCGTATACTATCGGCCTACATAACCAAAATGTCTAGAATGCCTATGAAGGTCACTGGGCGACTCGTCCTTCTTCTTTGTTCTCTTCTTGGTAGACTCTGCGCTGGGTGGCTCATCTCCAACCTTTGTCCTCTTCCTCCCACTACTGCCTTCGCCTCTCCCTTCTTTTCCCTTAGTCAGGGAAATGGACTTATGAGACAATGACTTGCACTTTCCGTTATCATCCTCTCCTCTTACGATATATGTGATTTCTCTGGTCGGGATAATTTGCAGTAGTTTAGGGGGAATGTCGGTGGCAAAGGCCACACAACCTAAATGCCTCCCTGAGCTTTCTTAGCCACCAAATCTTCCTTCTTCGTGGCATCCCATGCGGCCTTTCATTCAACCAGATTTCTGGCCTTATTCTTTTCATCCGCATCCGCTTTAGATTTCTGGCCTCTTCATCGTCTCTCTTCTGCTCGGCCTCATCAACGGATTTCTTCCTCGCTATCTCGGTATCGGCTTTCTCCTCAACTCCTACTTAGCCTTCACCTGGGCCTCCTATAGAGCCGCCTCATCAGCTTGTCTCTTCACTTCTAACTCTTCTGCCTTTGCAACTAGTTGGCTTTCTGTAATTCCACCATATCATGCATTGTCTGCACACTCGCATCCACTGGGCCCGTCACATGAATACTCTGGCTATTTATCATCTCCCCTTCCTCGAGAATATCCTCATAAACACTAGCATTAAGGTCCACATCCGAGAACTTATCCATTGGACCAACTCCTTCTCCAAAATGTATCCTTTGCATCCCCAGTCCAGTCTCAGGCATTTGGGGAAGTATTGGGGAAAAGTTCATTGTCATCTTCGCTTCGAAGGGGGGTGCACAACAAAGAAGAAGGCTACGTAGTCTATTTTAACTCGGTGCTTATATCCTTTTCGAGCATCCATTATAATGAGAATTTATAAAAGAAACAGGCGGTGCGGGGACAATAGGGAAAGTGCTTGTGGTTATGGCTAGAGACGAGACCTCTGGTCCGAACCTCAGATAATCGGGATGATACTTGGTTGTAGTTAGGATTGGGGCCGTGGGGCCGCTGACAGTGGCAGATAGCATGACTTGCGGCTGAAAAGAACTCCCCTCTGTAAACTCATGAATGACAATCACATCTCAGTAGGTACAAATTTCCCTTTCTCAGCAGCAAGTTCTGCCAACCTCGCTTTCTCTGCATCTTCATGCAGCAATCTCCTCCCTTCCGCAAACACATCACACTCTTTCTCGTCTAGGAGGGTTTCCATAAGCAAGAATTCATCTACCGCCTCCACCTGTTACAATCGAGCCTCAAATTGTAACAACCTTTCCCACGTATGAGCCATCACTCGGGGATAATCCTTAACCCATGAGATTCCGCAGAGTCTCAATGCTTTAACATGCATACCCTAGATAGGCTCCTTCAGAGACGCTTCCGCCCTAGCCTCGGTGTCCTCAATATCCTCCTTGGGTCTCTCCACATTTCTCTGATGCTTGCCCCTTAACCCATACAGTGAGCCGATAGCATTCCTATTGCTAGCCTTGACACCCTCTTTGTCCTTCCTAGCCGCTTCCAACTATCTGCTCAACTCAGCATTCTCTCTATGCAACCTTTGGACCTCCTCATTCTCAGCTTTCAACCTCTGGTTCTCTTTTACCAAGGTCTCGTTGTCCATCTAGAGCTGGAGCACCCTCTCGTTTGCTGTGGTCAAACGATTATTCTCCTCTATTAGCTCCGATTTCTCCCTTTTAAGCCTTGCATTATCAGTTGTCACCGAGGCCACAGTGTCTTTGAAAGTTGAAGCAGCATGCTTTGCCTCCCTCCTCATCCTCTCATACTTCTACTTCATCTCACCTATTTTGACAACATAGAGTTAGCATATAAACATGTTACTTGAATATGCAGAAATAGGTGCAACTAAGAAAATCATCTTACGTGACAACTCTTCCCAATCCTGGACAGTCAACCACTCGTCCTTCTCCTCTTGCTTCAAGTTGGCAATCTCCACATTCTTATTATAGATGAGCTCCAAGAGTTGCTCTGTATATTTGTAAAATTCATTGCATTAATAGTAAGCAGCATACACCTTCTGCCACACCATGTCGATATCCTCTCGAGGAATCTGATTGATGTTCGAAGCCACTTTATTTTTTAAAGTAATGCTTAGTAAACCTCTCCTTTAGAAGAGTTTTTCTCCGGTCTATGGAAAGCTTTGGAGCTTCGAGTGCCTCTGGCAATTGTCCCTTTTTCTTAGACGTTACTTTCTTTCTTTTGTCAGTGGGCGCCAACTTCTTTCCTTTAGAAGAGGCAACTTGCGTTGAAGGCGAAATATAAGGAGGAATCGTCGAAAAGGGATGCCAATGCCTGCAGTGACATGTCTTGCATCTTTCCCTGATGACCGAGTGTATAAGGGAGGAATTTCAGAACATTGAGATCGTTCTCCGTAATGATACTCGCTGCCATGGTCGCGAGAGTGCGGGGGCTCATCAAACAAACTAGCATCCCTCCTGAAATCTCCGAGGAACCCACTCTTCGAGGTCGATGATTTCCGGACCCCTGACCTCGGTCTCTGCTTCTCTAGCCAATTTATATACAAAAGGAATAGATTCAAGATTAGACTCGAACACTCTGTACATGCAAACAAATGTTGTGTCATGTAGTGTTTATGGGTGTGTGTTCTATCAATAGACCAAATATCACCCCCCCTCAAATGAGTGATCATCCAAACGGTTAGAGTTAATTCCTTCATATTTATGGCGCTAGGCCAATGAGACGTAATAAGTGGAAGCTTGTTCAGATCATCAAACTGACCCTCCTTCTCTAACAATATGGTGGTCTCAGAGGTTTTTACGGGAGACTCTGGCCTCGTTGATACTTATATCTTCGCTTCGTCTGCAACAAGTGGAGCAAGAGTAGTTGACAAGCCCTTGTCTCTAGCAACCTCCTCCTCATCACCAGGTCCACCTCTACTCATTTCCTTCTGAGTCTTGGCGGTCTTGCGTCGCCTGTACACGACAGGGGATGCCTTTCTCTTACGGTCCGGAGAGCTCACACCTCCCTCAGTTTCCGCTTTTCCCAAACCCCAGCAATGGCCAGTCAGATTATTATAGGAGCCGCGGGAAGCAGGCCCGCGTAACGAAGCCGCTCCAGATCCAGAACACTCTCGGTAGAACGAGCATCAACTGAGATAACCAACAAAGGCTCGAGGCGCTGTTGGTATATGGGACCTGTAGGCGCAAGAGGATTACCTATTACACAAAAGTAGAATTAACTTTAAGCCATCGACTAGACGAATTTCAAACTAAAAGCAACCAAAGATACTTACTTCCTTCTAGCCACCTCCTCGCAATTCCGGGAGGACAGCGCATAAAGAACCAGTTATGCTTAAACACATTGAACTTGCTCCACTTTCCATCAAACAACTAGGTGTTGGGAAAAGCTTCTAGAAAATACTGAGATAGCGAGATAGTGGCCCTCTTCCTCAATTGGAAAAGTTACCGCTGTCCTCCCCCGTGGGATTTAGCTGTAGGTACACCCTGAAGAGAACGCATTTGGGTGAAGTTGCAAAGGCGCTATGTGAAAATAGTGCAGTATATCCCAGATGAAATTGTTAGCCGGGGGAATGCATCCGGAAGTGCACGCCTACCTGTTCCAGGCAGTGAAACCTTCAGGTGGTGTGATCCCTGTCACCATTTTCGTGCGTGCGAACATATCCCAAACCATGTCGCCATACGCCTTACCGCCATCTCATCCTTGTGCATGGGTACCGAATCCAGTGGATTCTCAACTATACCAGCGCCAGCCATCATGTCTGCCACCACCAGAGTGCTTCCCTCCATAGTATCTGGGTGCTCTTCCTCACTAGGGTTTTCCCTAGGAACTCCAAGTAATCCCTGCACCGTTGGCCCAAATGAGTACTTGACCGAGCGGCCTTTCTGAGTGTGCACCCCGGTCAGGCGCTTTAGGTGAACCCAATATCCGAGAAGGAGTAAACTCTCCTAAGGTCTCAAGCTTGTTGTCCTTCGTGACAGAACGGTTTGACGACCCAGAATGAAGCGACGAATGCTGAGAAGCTTCGATTTCCATAGGCTGCTATTTCTTGGACCTTGTTTCCATTGTTAGCTATACTTTCAATGTAGTTGCATTAAATATTGCATTGTATAATTTGTACCCCTCGTGTTGGTGTAAACTAGCATGTAAGTGGAGGGTGATGATGATACAATTATAACTTAAAATTTTGGTACACGTGACGATCACAAGCCCGCAGACTGTAACCATCGTCGCCGTCAACCTAACTCATCCCATTTGCGTCGAGTCATGGCTACATTATGATTGCAATCGAGAAAATATGTTTAATAACCCGACAGTTCAGTCAAATGTGCCACGATGAATTGTCAACTCAGTCTAATGTAAGATTTGATTCCCTGAGCAAGCAAGGTAAATCCAGAGACAAATCGTCGAAAGGTCGAGACTCCAATGAGAAATATGATGTGCCACAAAAGCATAGCCTGAAGCGCTCGGACCGGCTAGAAATCTCGTATCCCTTCTGGGACATGAAATTTTGAATCTATTTGGGGATACAAAAATTTCATATCCCATCCTCAGGGATACGAGAACTCCATATCCTTCCAGGACACAAAATTTCATGTCCCACCTAGAGGGATACACATCTTATTGGAGAATGGAGTTTTGATGACAACAACCTTATTTCAATTATCATTGATTATAAAATATATATACTAACATTTATGTCTAGAATATATATACACAAATATATAGGATTTATATATAGGAATTAATACTGAAGACTATACAGTTTTAGAGCTTCAAGAGATTCAGATTTCAAAGAAGATTCAAGACTCATGAGTAGCCAAGATATCAAGAGTTCAAGAAAAATATAGTAATATAGTCTAGTTTTTATTTAAGACTCTGAATAGCATTCCAGGTTCAAATTTAAACTCAAATTTTGTTTTTCAAATTCTATTTTAAATTCTGGTTTTCAAATTTTAAGTTCTAATTTCAAATTGTTTTATATTTTACTTATGATTTCAAATAAGTTTAAATTTGAATTTATATTAGTTTATATAGTTTTATATTTATATACTTTTATAATTGTATAGTTTTAAGCTTTATAAATTTAAAAATATGTTTATATAATATATAATTATGTTTTCATATTATTTTATACTTTATAATACTCTTTTGAATCACTAAGTTTTAATTCAAGGATTTCCAGAATAGCATATATGTTTAAACACTTGGAAATGATCAAAATTCAGACTTTACACTAGGCTATGTCAACATACATAATTGTCTATGTCGACATACAACTGTCATTTTTTAAATATTCAAAGGAAGGGTCCTTTCATTATTTGTAACGTTCCAGAAGCATTACAACCTTTCAAATCTTATAAATAGGAGTTGAATTCGATTTTTTTAACAATTCTTCTTCTCCATCTTCACCCATCTTCATCCCTCTATTAATATTTCTTATTTTATTAATTTCTACACTTCTACTTTGCTAATTTCTATTCTAATTACATAAAACTTCTTCTTTTCTCACTCTTTACCCACTACTCTCTGAATTGAAGTGCTATTGAAGAGTTATAGGGTTGTTGTAATAATTTGGGAAGTGTTTGGGAAACAGTGTGTTCCTTGTAGCCCTAAAGTCAAGGAAACGGAGCGGCGTTAACCTTGTAGCCGTGAAATCAAAGGGATTGTACTTGATCAAGGGTGTTTGGAATGGTGTTAACCTAGTAGCCGTGAAACCAAGGATGGTGGAATCAGTGTTAATTTAGCCGTGAAATCAAGGGTTTTGTATTTAGATATTGATATAGTAATAAAACTTTGCACAATCCAGTTGCGTGGGACTGGACATAGTAGTAATCCGAACCAGTATAAAATCCGGTTTGTTTTTTTCCTTTTCTGCATTTTAATTTTGGTTTATTTATGTGTTTGTGTTTGATTGTGTATCTGTGATCATTTCTGTCATGTATGAGCCATATAGTAGATCATATAAGTTTTGGAGTTTCATAAATTCCTTATAAACCCTATTTACCTCCTCTAGTGTTAGTTTTGCTGTAAGATCTGCATTCCGCGTTCCCTAATAATTGGTATCGGAGCAAGGTTTTTCAAAAAGTTCATAATCTGATTTTTGAAAATATTAAATGGCAAATTTTGAAATGATTGTTAACACTAGTGTCAATTCATGCATTGCATCAATGTTGAAAGAGTACGCATACAATTATGTTGAAAATTTAAGTTACCTACTGAAATGTTGTCCAATACAGGAAAAGATGTGTTATATGGCTATTGAAAATTCAAAATTTGAAAAGATGGGTGAAGTGGCTGTTGAAAATTCGAATTCCGAAATGGCGTGTTACATGGATGTTGAAAATTCAATTTTTGGTGAATAAATGGTGGAAATCAAAAAGGACAAATGGATATTGAATAGTGGTTGTTCAAGACATGTGATGAGAAATCCAGATTTGCTGAGTAATCTAGTATATGAATATGGTGGAATGGTCAATTTAAGAGATAACTCTAAAGGATATATAGTTGGCATCAACAATGTCGGTAATTCTTAAACTCCTACTATTTCTGATGTTTTATTAGTTAGGAATCTAAAACATAACCTACCAAGTATAAGTCAAGTTTGCGATAAAGATTACAAAATAAACTTTGAGAAAGGTAAATGTTTTACAGAAGATAGGAATTCAAGAATAATATTCAAAGGAGATAGAAAGAAAAATATTTATATATTGAGTATGATAACCTCCAATGATAATCTATGTCTTATGGCCAATACAAGTGACCCTTGGATATGGCACAAGAGATTCGATCATATAAATTTCAAACACATTTCTAGGGTTTCTAAGTTAGATTCAATTAGGATTTACCCAAAATGAAATTTAAAGTTAATAATTTATGCGATGCTTGTTAGTTCGGAAAATTAAAAAGAAGTTCATTTAAATCAAAAGAGGAAATTACAACCTCAAAACTATTAGAGTTAATTCACATGGATTTATTTGGTCAATCCCAAACCCAATCAATAAATCACTATAGTTATGTTAATGTAATAGTCGACGATTTTTCTAGATTTACGTGTTCTTTAAAATAAAAGTGATGCTTTTGATCAATTTAAAACTTTTGCTGAAAGAATTCAAAACTTATTATTCTTAAAAATCAAAACAATCGTAGTGACCATGGTGGAGAATTCGCAAATGAAAATTTTGAAAGTTTTTGTAATAAAAAGGGGATAAACCATAATTTTTCTTTCCCTAGAACTCCTCAACAAAATGAAGTAGTTGAAGTAAAGATAGATCGATACAAGAGTGTAACAACCCGAAAATATACCGCTTGAATTTACGGATATTCAATAAAATATAAATATTGAAGTGATGAGTCGTAACTAAAATAAAGTTCTTTTAAATAATAAATAGTGATAGTGAAATAGTTTTTAAAACTAATGTACAAAAATATCTAATTTGATGTGAAACTGAAAATGTGACCAGAAGTCGTTTATCAAATTGACGACCTTTCATCAGCTAAAACCTTAGCAGAAAGGTCATGACGCTCTCGTGCCTGCTAACACACATTATATATTAAGTTAGCATGGTTGTATGTATTCATGTGAGGGAAAATAAATATGAAGAGGCTTATTATGTAAGCTAAAAGATATAAATTTAAAAAGAGAAGCTTATCATGTAATCAAAATGATATAAATTTAATATGAGAAGCTTTAGGGAAAATAAACATGAAGAGGCTTATTATGTAAGCTAAAAGATATAAATTTAAAAAGAGAATCTTATCATGTAAGCTAAACGATATAATTTTAAAATGAGAAGCTTATCATGTAAGCTAAAAGATATAAATTTAAAATGAGAAGCTTATCATATAAGCTAAATGATATAAATTTAAAATGAGAGGCTTATCATGTAAGTTAAATGATACAAATTTAAAATGAGAAGCTTATCATGTAAGCTAAAAGATATAAATTTAAAATAAGAAGCTTATCATTTAAGCTAAAAGAAAAAGGAAAAAAGTGATAAGGACACAACCCTCTTAGGTGTCCATGTGTAGAAATATCTTAGGACGCCTAAGTAGGCATTTGTCATCATCTTATGGTTTGCATGAATGATGAAGGACAAGTGTCCAAAACTAAATTACTAAACTAGCCTTGAAATTTTCTATATAAAGGGTGGAAGGGTTCATTTCATTTTATGTATTCACAAATGAAAAACAAAATTAAGATAAAGAATAGAAGTTTGGGAGAAGCCTAGAGAATAAATACAAGATCAAGGCACAAGTATAAGGCGAGAAAAATTACTTAAGTTCATGTATTCATTTCATGTTTTCTAGAAAAATTGTGAAAGTTACGAAGAAACGATAGAACCTGAATCACTGAAAATGACGTTTGGTATCTTGGGAATAATTTTTGCAATTCTTAATGAAATTACGACTTCTCTATCAATTTGGAAAGCTAATTCAAAGGGCTACAACTTTCACCTAATTCATTTTTTTTCTAGTTCGGCCGTTTGCATACCCGAAAACCGAATGCAAAGTGAGGTAAAAACCAGACTGAAATGGACATGTTAAAAATGCCTCATGATGTTTGATTTCATATATTAAATTGTAAATGATTTTGAGGTTTACTTTTGATGATAATTAAGTATACAAAGAGAACTTCTTACTGTAAAAAAATTTGGAGTCAAAATCTATTTTTATCATAAAGAAACAGTGTCAAACATTTTGCCCAAAAACAGGCTAAAATCTGATTTTGGGAACTTTTTATAGCACTCCGAAACATTATCTTTTCTATTAATGAATCACGGAACCAAGCAGAGCTTTTTATAGCGCCCAGAAGTGTTGTAGTAGCTAATTTGAGTCTAAAATCATTATAAACCACCCAGAACTTGCCATAGCACTTCTGGAAGAGCTGTATTTTCTCTGAATTGACTATGAAGTTTTATTAAAACGAGCAGAACTTTTCATAGCATGACTGAAACGCTGTTATAGATGTTTTGAGTATAAAATCATGGTAAACTATTCCAAATCCTCTCAAATTTGGACTTGAGTTTCCTTATAGTATCATAAACAAACCGATAAAGACGAGGATGTTAGATCAAAGTAAAAGTGAGTCAAAACGTGTCAAAATTGAGAACGAGGAACGTTGACAAATTTCGATGATTCGAGGAAAATAATTAATTACTTGGGAGTGATGATAAGTACTATATGATGTTCCACGAGAATTTTGCATGAAGATAGCAAGGAATACTGTAAGTATACTTATCATCTAATTCATTATTATTTCATAAGCTTGTGTTTTAATTTAAAATGCCTATGACTTTAACATACTATATTGGTTGCGATCTTTGCTTTGATAAGCAATCAACATATATGACTGATGATTGAGGACATTTATGATTAAAGTTTAAATGAGTTATGAATACAGTTGAATCGAGACATGAATAATATGTGTTTTAACGAGGTATGATTAGTGTTTTAAACAAGGTATCAATTGGGGATGTTTTAACGAGATAATGAATGGTGTTGAACTTAACTATTTTAGTACAATTTTTGAAGATCTTTCCAAACATATATTAGAGAAATATCAAGATGGTCTGAGATTTGTTAATGAAGAAGTTTTTGCATAAAGAAGATGATTAGTATTTATAATAAATGATGTTTGTCTTTTAAAAGAAAGTTCTACAAGAGATATACATATGTCTTTCAAAATGAATATTTATAAAAGGTATTTTACCCCCACATGATATCAAGAGTATTTTGGAAGTAAACATTGATTTTAAATGTTTTGTGTAAAGAAGAACTACGTTGGCTTGATCCTGTATCTAATTGCTTACCCCAATTAGATAAAGTTACGTAGGCAGTCATAAGTGGTAGTGATGCAACTACTTTATTAATAAAAATATTTTTTTTAGTTATTACATCTTGTGTTGGTGCATCTTTCATGTTTATCATTTAAGCTATATTGACGTTTTATCAAGTGTGCATGAATGAATATCGATGTCCATCTGATCAGAGTTGCACAATGGTAGATGTAAAGTAAATGTGTTTAATTCATATTCTGACAAGTGCTATTTATATTATTGATTTTACAAAAACAAATATGCATTTACTGATGTTGTATATTTATCAAATAAAATGGTAACTATCATTGTTAGTTTTGGAAGGAAGGATTTTTGGCAAATTTTTGCTGTTTTGAAATTGCGGGGCGTTACAAAGAGTGTGCGAGAACTATATTATCTGATAGTAATTTACTAAAGAATTTTTAGGCTGATGCAGTTGCAACAGCTTGTTATATTTTAAATAAAATTTCAATCAGACCATTAACTCATAAAACACCATATGAACTTTTGTATAATAAGATACCAAAAGTATCATATTTTAAAATATTTGGAAGTTAATGTTTTATTCTTAACACTAAAGATAATTTGGATAAATTCGATTCGAAATCCGATAAAGGAATATTTATTGGATATTCAAAGAGAAGTAAAGCGTATAGAGTTTTAATTCTAGAACCAATACTATAGAAGAATCCTAAAATGTTTCCTTTGATGAAAATTTAAAAACATAACACAACAAAACAAAGATGAATGTGAAAATGAGATTAAAGAAACAAATAATGAAGATAGTCGACAAAATAAAAGAATTAGATTACTAATAGACAACCCTGTAGAAAATATCTTAGGAGATATTGAATCCATTGTTAGGACTCGTAATCAATTAAATAATACGAGTAATTCAACATTTATTTAAACTGTTGAACCTAAGAATCCAAAGAAAGCATCATCGGAAGATTCATGGATTCTTTCTATGCAAGAGAAATTGAATCAATTTGCTCGGAATGATGTATGTGAACTTGTTCCTACACAAGAGGATAAAACTGTAATAAGAACAATATGGGTTTATAAAAATAAAATGAATGAACATGGTGAGGTCATAAGAAATAAATCACGATTAGTAGCACAAGGTTATACTCAAGATGAAGAAATAGATTATAATGAAATGTTTGTCCCCGTAGCTAGATTAGAAGCAATTAGGATATTACTAGCCTTTACAAACCATAATAATTTCAAATTATATCAAATGGATGTTAAAAGTTATTTTCTAAATGAATTTGTTAAGGAAGACTTATATGTAGAGCAACCACCTCTTTTTGAAGACGAAAAACTACCAAATCATGTAAATAAAATAAAGAAAGCAGTATATAGATTAAAACAGACTCGTAGGGATTGGTATGATGGATTAAGAAATTATTTATTACAATCTAACTTCGAAATAGGAAAACTAGATAATACTCTATTTATTAGAAGAAATAATAAAGTTATACGACTTGTACAAATATATGTTGACGATATAATTTTCGGATCAACGAACAATAAAATGAATAAAAGAATTTTCAAATATTATGACTCAAGAATTTAAGATGAGTCATATGGGAGAACTAACATTCTTCTTAGGCTTACAAATTCATCAATTAAAGAATGGAGTATTTATCAACCAATAAAAATGCACAAAAGATTTAATTAATTAAAGATTTAATTAACAGCAACTAATGTGAGACCAACACTAATGGCAACTAATATAGCCTTAAGTAAAGATGATACATCAAAAGACGTTGATCAAAAATTATATAGAGGTATGATAGGATCATCATTATATATAACCTCTAATAGTCCAAATATATTGCATAGTGTATGTCTCTGTGCAAGATATTAATCGCAACCTAAGAAAACACATTTAAAATTCATAAAACGTATTCTAAGATATGTAATCGTAAAACGTATTCTAAGATATGTAAAACATACATCACACCTTGGGTTATTTTATCCTAAGGATGATTCATTCGATTTAATTTCTTATTGTGACGCTGATTATGCGGAATGTAAATCCGATCGTAAGAGTATTAGTGGAACATGTCACTTCATAGGACATTCACTAGTTTCTTTGTTTAGCAAAAAGAAAAATACTGTATCTTTGACAACAACTGAAGCAGAATAAATATCTGCTACTTTGGCTTGTTCATAAGTAATATGTGACGGCCCGCCCCGCACCAACCGACATTTACTCCGAATGTGCGCTGTACACTTGTCCAGTTAGCGCGGAACGGGTCGCCAGAGGGAAAAGGAAGAAGGAAATGAACATACAAAGAACCTGTAGAATGTCTCACAGCGCATAGAACAAAATATAATAGTAACATACTTAACATAAAACAGGAGAGACAGTGCATAAGCTGAAAATCAGAACTAAACATCATAGCAGCGGAAATCCAAAATACAGCTTATTACAACTTTCAAACTGTCTCAAAGTAAAAGTAGGATAAATGAGGTACACTACTAATGCCCAAGTAGCGACCACCAACGACACAGGGAGAATGTGTGTATATATATATCATACGTGGAAGCCTCCTGCCCGCCTCCGAATCAGCTACTCGCGCATCACCAGCTAACCTGTCTCTAGTCTGCTTGTGTGGGCACCGAGAGTAATAAGAGGAGACATAAAACTCTGGGTCAGACATAAAGCCTGGTATGAGCGATAAGCATCTAAAGTGAACAATAACAGGTAGACTAAAACATACCTGAACCTGGACCTGCAACCAAAGAGTTAGCACTACATACTGTACAACACTCTAAGGTATCATATCAAACAGTGTAAAGATACGGAGGTGGGGGAGGTGTGCATGTCATAATGATGGCAAACAATCAAGCATAGCATCCATCCTCACATCTCTCACACAGTGCATAAAGCATACAATATTCACCACTTCGATCACCCAACATACCTTGCTACGATCACTTTGCCCCATGAAGTCATAGATGGCTTCACTGCACTGATAACGTAGCCACAAATCCTTCGCTATGTCCACTTTGCCCCATGGAGTCACAAGAACCCCACTGCACTGGCTCATAGCCTTACTAATCCTTACTATGTCCACTCTGCCCCATGGAGTCACAAGAACCCCACTGCACTGGCTCATAGTCTTACTACGCATCACCTTGCCCCTCAGGTCATAATGACCCTACTGCACTGATAACGTAGTCTTGCTACCATCACTTTGCCCCTCAGGTCGTAATGACCCTACTGCACTGATAAGTAGCCCATTATTCCTTTTTAGTGGTGAATCGAAGTTATGAACGTCGTCAACTCCTTAGCACACGTCCCGCAGCAAAGTCCAACCATGAAGTGAACTCATTGGTTCCCAATTGGATCCTGAGCTCTAACTTCCCCTATTGGACTACCTTTGCATCTCGGGTTATTGGTCAATACCGGGTCGGGTCGGGTTCCTCCTCAAGCCATCGGTTCGGGTCGGTGTCCTTCATCCGTTCGGGTCGAGTCTCCTTCTGGTGCGGTTCGGGTCGGGCATTCCTTTGGGTTCGAGTCAGATGCTTCTCTTCGGGTCGGGTGCTTCCCTTTAGGTCGGGTCGGGTGTCCCTTCTTGGTTCGTGCTATCGATCCGTCTTCATGCTCCCTCTCTGATTCGCCTTCGTTCTTCCTCTCCGATCCATCCTCCTCGATCCGATCCATCTTCCCCGATCCGATCCGTCTTCCTCGATCCGATCCGTCTTCCTTTATCCGATCCGATCCCAGCTCAGCTAGCGTGGCCTTCCTTTTTGCCACTTTTCCCAAGTGTTGGGTTCCGATCCGATTCGGATTCTTTGCTCAGTTCTACATATCCGATCCGAGCCCTATGTCTGATCCGATCCGAACCCTGCACTGTTTTCTGAAACTGTTCCAGCAAGTGTTTACGCCATTCGACGACGTTTTCGACCATTCTAACTATTGAAATCAATCACAAAGCATTTCATACAGTCATAGCAACATGCATAATCAACCACAAACATCAAAACATCAACATGATAGGTTAAAATGGATCAAACATACCCAAAATCCCATATTTCCCCTTAAGCATGATTAGGTGAAACTAATGATAGGATTAGAAAAACTTAACCAAATTAACCCAAATTCATATCAGAGGTCTAAAACATCATTTAGGAATCTATGAACATTTTTCCCGAATTTTATCATGCTTAAATTCGCTAATTAGCACTAATCACTCCTAATTAGCCATAATTAGTGTAAAACTATGCAAATCACTCACCTTAGCCACAAAATAAACTAAGGTCTGAAATAATTCTCTGATTTGATGTGAATCTCAATGCCAAACAACAGCTCTTATGTTGCTTTGGTGAAGATCTTCCTTGATTAGGGGTTGCTAAGCCAAATCCTTGACCAAAAGATGATTTGGAGGTGATTTAGAGGTTAGAGGCCATTTTTGGGGATCCTTGGTGATAAGTGGAGGCTAGAAAACTGAAATGGAATGATTCTCCATCTCATTTCAGCCCTCCCATAACCCTAATCCCGAAATGGGTTATGGGCCTACTCACTAATCACCCGATTTGACCCGGATAAGCAGTTTTTCACCCTCCAAACCTTGTTTCAGCCATATCTCCCAAACGGTAAGTCCGTTTGGCTATTATGACCACTCTACGGAAAGGTATACCATCAAACAAATCAAATGGAAGTGGTTTCAGTTCAAAATTCCTTTCCATTCAAAAGTTATGGCCAAAACAGTACCAACTAGGGGCAAAATGGTCATTTAAAAATCGACAAAAATCATGAACATGGGAAATGACTCTAATAGATGTTTCCCAAAGTTACATGACCATACGACTTCACATGGGAAAGAAATAAATATCCTACGATCCTATGATGTGTAGAATACGGGTCATTACACTCTCCCCCCCTTAAGAAATTTCGCCCCCGAAATTCCCTAATCAAAACACACACAAAGGTTCCCGCATGCCTATCAACCATAAAACAACCATCAAACATGCAAAACGAATAAAATAAGTCTACCCTAGCATGCGGAAAACTAAATTACAAAGTAAGTCTTACCAGGCAAAGAGTTCTGGGTATGCCTTCCTAATGCTCTCCTCTGTCTCCCAAGTACAATCATTCTCGTCCTCGCCCCACTGAACCTTGACTAGCTTCACCGCCTTCCTTCGAAGCTGCTTCGTATCGTGCCCCACAACACGAATCGGCTTGCGGTTCCCAACCGCCTCGGGTTCTACTTCGAAGTCCTCTAACTGATCAGGTGAAATAGTCACATTTGAGTCGTGAACGAACTTCCTTAGTTGGGAAACATGAAATACATTGTGAACTCCCGACATCTTCTCTGGTAAGCCAACTCTATATGCCAAATTCCCGACTAGTTCAAGGACAGGGAATGGGCCAACAAATCTTGGTGCCAACTTGCCTCTCCTGCCAAATCGAATAACGCTCTTTAACGGAGAGATTTTGACGAACACCAAGTCACCAACGGAGAATTTCAAGTCTCTTCTCCTCTTATCAGCATAACTCTTCTGCCTATCTTGAGCAGCTTTCATTCGTTGCTGAATGACCTTAATCTTATCTGAAGTTTCCCTCACCACATCTGGTCCAAGCACAAATTTCTCGCCAGTCTCTATCCAACATGATGGTGAGTTGCACGGTCTTCCGTACAAAGCTTCATATGGAGCTATACCGATACTGGATTGGTAGCTATTATTATATGCAAACTCTACTAGATGCAAATGGTCATCCCATGATCCACCAAAATCCAATATACAAGCTCTCAAGAGATCTTCCAATATACGATTCACCCTCTCTGTCTGACCGTCGGTCTGAGGATGATATGCGGTACTGAGATGTAATCTTGACCCTAGAGCCTCTTGTAAGCTCTTCCAAAACCCACTAGTAAACAACGGGTCTCGGTCACTCACGATGCTTTTAGGTACTCCGTGAAATCTCACTACCCACTTCATATACAATTCTGCCAAATTGGCTCCCGTTCTGGTCGACTTGACTGGTATAAATCTTGCACTCTTAGTCAATCGATCCACAATTACCCAAATGCTATCATATCCCGATCTAGTCCTTGGTAAGCCATCGATGAAATCCATCGAAACTTGCTCCCATTTCCATTCGGGAATTTCTAATGGTTGCAACAACCCACTAGGCTTCTTTTGCTCGGCTTTAACTAGCTGGCAATTCATGCATTTGGATATAAACTTCCCAACGTCTCTTTTCATCCCTTCCCAGTAGTAAGTCTGTCTCATGTCTCGATACATCTTATTACCACCGGGTTGTATAGTCAGTTTTGAGTGATGACATTCTTTAAGCACTTCATCTCTCAAACCATTCACGTTGGGCACAAATAGTCTTCCACTCTTTCGAAGCCATCCATCTCGATCAAGCCCATACACCTTCATCTCCTCATCGATACCCATCTCTAACTTGGAGATGATTTCTAATAGATTAGGATCGTCCCTCTGGCTAGAACCAATCCGCTCTATCAAAGTGGGTCTGTTCGCCAAACTAGCTAGCATAACTGGATCCAATTCGCACTTTGGTTTGAAATCAAACCCCGCGATATACTCCAGTTGCTTCCATTCAAGAAACATTTCCCCTAAGCTGGCATGTCTCCTGCTCAAGGCGTCGGCTACCGCATTGCCCTTCCCAGGTGTATATGCGATATCAAAATCATACGAAGCTAAGAACTCTAACCATCTCTGCTGACGGAGATTCAGATCTTTCTGGGAGAAGAGATATTTTAACGATTTATGATCGGTAAACAACTCAAATCTTTCTCCCAAGAGATAGTGTCTCCACATCTTCAGCGCAAACACAATCGCTGCTAGTTCCAAATCATGGGTAGGATACATTTTCTCATGCGGCTTTAGCTGTCGACTAGCATAAGCTACAACCCTACCTCCTTGCATCAATACTGCACCCAGTCCGGTACCACAAGCATCCGTGTATACCGTCATCTCTTCATTCCCTTTAGGAATGACTAACACTGGTGCACGCGTCAACCTCTCTTTTAGACTCTTGAAGGCATCCTCACACACTCCGTCCCAGATGAAGGACTGATTCTTCTTAGTCAACTGAGTCAACGGTGCTGCAATCTTGGAGAAGTCCTGGATAAACTTACGATAATATCCAGCTAATCCCAAAAAACTTCTTACATCTATTGCATTCTTGGGTGTAGGCCAATCCTGTACCGTAGCCACCTTCGCAGGGTCCACGGCAATACCATTCTCTGAAACAACATGACCCAAGAATCTTACTTCCCTTCTCCAAAAATGACACTTAGAGAATTTCGCTTTCAATTGGTGTTTCCTCAACACCTCCATCACTATCCTCAAGTGTCCCTTGTGTTCCTCCTCTGTCCTTGAGTAAACAAGGATATCATCCACGAACACAAGAACAAACTTATTCAACTGATCTCTGAATACTCGATTCATAAGATCCACAAAATAGGCTGGTGCATTGGTCAACCCAAACGGCATGACCAACTACTCATAGAATCCTGACGGCGTCCTAAATGCCGTTTTCGGAACACTCTCATCCGCTACTCGTAGCTGATGAAATCCCGTCGTGAGGTCCAATTGGGAGAACACTCTAGATCCTTCCAGTAGATCAAACAAATCATCTATCCGTGGTAGAGGATACTTATTCTTCCTCGTCACCTAATTCAACTCGCGATAGTCCACACACAAACGAAGGGAACCATCTGCCTTAGTGGCAAACACAACTGGTGCTCCCCACTCGGAGACACTTCTTCTAATAAATCCCTTCTTCAAAAGATTGCTGACTTGCACCCCGAGCTCTTGCTGCTCCCTTGGTGCCATACGACGAAGTGGCATCACTATAGGTCTGGCATCTTTCACTAAATCAATACGGAACTCAATCTCTCGGTGTGGTGGAAGCCCGGTCACCTCCTCGAAGACGTCCGGATACTGGCCAACCACGGGCACATCTGACAACTCATCCTGCGGGATGTCGAGGGAATTTACAAAACTAGCCATAACCCCATCACTAGGTAGGCTACCAAACACTACCCTCCGCCCATCATCCGCCCTCACTGTCACCAAAAAGCCCTCACAGTCTACCACCACCCCGTATCTTTGGAGCCAATCGACTCCAAATATAATGCCATAACCAGTAAAGCCCAAAACAAAGCAATCACATACAAACATACATCCATGACTCGATAAGACCAAATTCCTGCAAATCATACTAAGGCTAGTCGAACCACCAATCGGGTTCGTCACAATCAATGGTCTATCGACTATCTCGGGTTCCAGTCCCAACCTATCTACCAGGTCACTAGATATGAAGGAACGGGAAGCCCCAGTATCAAACAAAACTCGAACTGGTATATCATAAATAGAAAGCATACCTTGAATAACAACATTCTTTCCTTTCTCCGCCGCAGTTGGGGCATTCGACGAAGAAGGAACAGCATCAATAGCATATGCTTTCACAATCTGCTTCTCCTTAAGAGGTTGCGGACACTTATCCTTCTGATGTCCCACTTGACCACAGTTGTAGCACTTCCTTTCCGCTGGCTTGGCCCGACATTCCTTAGCATAATGGCCCTTCTTACCACAGCTGAATCACTCAACATCCTTCTTGCTCTTTTTCTGGCCACCTTTAGATTGGTCCTGCTTCCTCTTATTCTGAGAGTTATTCTTTCCTCCACCGCCTGGTTGCGGCTTTGGCCCTTCTGCAGATGCAGCCTCAGTCTTTGACTTAGGGTAAAGACTCTCTGATCTCAAAGCTTTCCCCACAATCGATTCAAAAGTCTCATCGATGTGGTTAATAAGCCTTTCCCCCAAGTACCCATCCAAACCAGTAATGAACTTCTCATTCTTCTTCTCAGGAGTGTCGATAAGAGACAGTCCATACTTCGACAAAGTGTTGAACTCAGCAATATAATCAGAAACTGCCCTTCCGTTCTGCTTGAGTTCCAAGAACCTCTTAAACAACACTGACTTCTAGGCAGTTGGGATAAACTTCTCGCTAAAGCGAGCCTTGAACTGATCCCAAGTAACCTGATCCTCTGGAGTAGCTGTTCTAATGGCATTCCACCAATTCATCGCTCGCCCTTGCAGCTGACGAGACGCTAGCCTTCTCTTCATCGCATCCTCGAGACCCAAGTCATCGAAGATACGGTCACAGCTATCCATCCAATCTTGAACATCCGTGGCCGACTCCGTTCCGTGGAACGGCTTCCCACCAAGATTAGTGTAATCCTTGCACAACTTGGCGAAATCGACCCTAGGCGCCTGCACTACTGGGCCAACACCAACTCCGGGATTGGGAATTGCCCCTTGCACTTCTCTAAGCATGTCTCTCATGAGGTTAGTAAACATAGCCCTCATGTCAGCAACATTCCCTTGGTTGTTCCCTCTACCAGCACCCCTCGTGTCTCGGCTCATCGTAAATCTGAAAAAGGGAAACGATTAACGACCCCATAGTGGTGCTAGTGCAGTGCGACTTCATCTTTATACTACTAATAGTATATATATATATATAGCTTTTGAAAACCAAAGTAATCACAAATACGCGCTCTCATATACGTACTATCTCTCCCTAGTGTCTTTCCCTAGGTTAACTACGCAACCTAGAGCTCTGATACCAAGTGTGACGGCCCGCCCCGCACCAACCCACATTTACTCCAAATGTGCGCTGTACACTTGTCCAGTTAGCGCGGAACGGGTCGCCAGAGGGAAAAGGAAGAAGGAAATGAACATACAAAGAACCTGTAGAATGTCTCATAGCGCATAGAACAAAATATAATAGTAACATACTTGACATAAAACAGGAGAGACAGTGCATAAGCTGAAAATCAGAACTAAACATCATAGCAGCGGAAATCCAAAATACAGCTTATTACAACTTTCAAACTGTCTCAAAGTAAAAGTAGGATAAATGAGGTACACTACTAATGCCCAAGTAGCGACCACCAACGACACAGGGAGAATGTGTATATATATATCATACGTGGAAGCCTCCTGCCCGCCTCCGAATCAGCTACTCGTGCATCACCAGCTAACCTGTCTCTAGTCTGCTCGTGTGAGCACCCATAGTAATAAGAGGAGACATAAAACTCTGGGTCAGACATAAAGCCTGGTATGAGCGATAAGCATTTAAAGTGAACAATAACATGTAGACTAAAACATACCTGAACCTGGACCTGCAACCAAAGAGTTAGCACTACATACTGTACAACACTCTAAGGTATCATATCAAACAGTGTAAAGATACGGAGGTGGGGGAGGTGTGCATGTCATAATGATGGCAAACAATCAAGCATAGCATCCATCCTCACATCTCTCGCTCAGTGCATAAAGCATACGATATTCACCACTTCGATCACCCAACATACCTTGCTACGATCACTTTGCCCCATGAAGTCATAGATGGCTTCACTGCACTGGTAACGTAGCCACAAATCCTTCGCTATGTCCACTTTGCCCCATGGAGTCACAAGAACCCCACTGCACTGGCTCATAGCCTTACTAATCCTTACTATGTCCACTCTGCCCCATGGAGTCACAAGAACCCCACTGCACTGGCTCATAGTCTTACTACGCATCACCTTGCCCCTCAGGTCATAATGACCCTACTGCACTGATAACGTAGTCCTGCTACCATCACTTTGCCCCTCAGGTCGTAATGACCCTACTGCACTGATAAGTAGCCCATCATTCCTTTTTAGTGGTGAATCGAAGTTATGAACGTCGTCAACTCCTTAGCACACGTCCCGCAGCAAAGTCCAACCATGAAGTGAACTCATTGGTTCCCAATTGGATCCTGAGCTCTAACTTCCCCTATTGGACTACCTTTGCATCTCGGGTTATTGGTCAATACTGGGTCGGGTCAGGTTCCTCCTCAAGCCAACGGTTCGGGTCGGTGTCCTTCATCCGTTCGGGTCGGGTCTCCTTCTGGTGCGGTTCGGGTCGGGCCTTCCTTTGGATTCGAGTCAGATGCTTCTCTTCGGGTCGGGTCGGGTGCTTCCCTTTAGGTCAAGTCGGGTGTCCCTTCTTGGTTCGTGCTATCGATCCGTCTTCATGCTCCCTCTCTGATTCGCCTTCGTGCTTCCGCTCCGATCCATCCTCCTCGATCCGATCCATCTTCCCCGATCCGATCCGTCTTCCTCGATCCGATCCGTCTTCCTTTATCCGATCCGATCCCAGCTCAGCTAGCGTGGCCTTCCTTTTTGCCACTTTTCCCAAGTGTTGGGTTCCGATCCGATTCGGATTCTTTGCTCAGTTCTACATATCCGATCCGAGCCCTATGTCCGATCCGATCCGAACCCTGCACTGTTTTCTGAAACTGTTCCAGCAAGTGTTTACGCCATTCGACGACGTTTTCGACCATTCTAACTATTGAAATCAATCACAAAGCATTTCATACAGTCATAGCAACATGCATAATCAACCACAAACATCAAAACATCAACATGATAGGTTAAAATGGATCAAACATACCCAAAATCTCATATTTCCCCTTAAGCATGATTAGGTGAAACTAATGATAAGATTAGCAAAACTTAACCAAATTAACCCAAATTCATATCAGAGGTCTAAAACATCATTTAGGAATTTATGAACATTTTTCCCGAATTTTATCATGCTTAAATTCGCTAATTAGCACTAATCACTCCTAATTAGCCATAATTAGTGTAAAACTATGCAAATCACTCACCTTAGCCACAAAATAAACTAAGATCTGAAATAATTCTCTGATTTGATGTGAATCACAATGCCAAATAGCAACTCCTATGTTGCTTTGGTGAAGATCTTCCTTGATTAGGGGTTGCTAAGCCAAATCCTTGACCAAAAGATGATTTGGAGGTGATTTAGAGGTTAGAGGCCATTTTTGGGGATCCTTGGTGATAAGTGGAGGCTAGAAAACTGAATTGGAATGATTCTCCATCTCATTTCAGCCCTCCCATAACCCTAATCCCGAAATGGGTTATGGGCCTACTCACTAATCAACCGATTTGGCCCGGATAAGCAGTTTTTCACCCTCCAAACCTTGTTTCAGCCATATCTCCCAAACGGTAAGTCCGTTTGGCTATTATGACCACTCTACGGAAAGGTATACCATCAAACGAATCAAATGGAAGTGGTTTCAGGTCAAAATTCCTTTCCATTCAAAAGTTATGGCCAAAACAGTACCAACTAGGGGCAAAATGGTCATTTAAAAATCGACAAAAATCATGAACATGGGAAATGACTCTAATAGATGTTTCCCAAAGTTACATGACCATACGACTTCACATGGGAAAGAAATAAATATCCTACGATCCTATGATGTGTAGAATACGGGTCATTACATAATATATATGCAACAACTTTAAATGATTTTGGATTAAATATAGATAAATAACCAATATACTACGATAATAGGTGCGCTATAAATATATCCAAAAATCCAACTCATTACTCAAGAACTTAACATACTGATATACGACATCATTTTTTAAGAGATAGCGTAAGTAAAGAGAAAATTTCACTCCAATTTATAGAAACAGTTAAACAAATAGCAGATATATTAACAAAACCATTAAACGAAGTAACGTTTACTAAATTTAGAAGAGAATTACGTATATGTTTGTTAAGCGAACCATAGTAATCAAATATATATATATATATATATATATAAGAATAACAATAAAAATCAGAAAAATAAATTTCAAAACACAAGTATGTCGACATACATATGTCTCTATGTCGACATATAATTGCCAGATTTTAAAAATTAATTCCCACCAAAAGTTAGTTATAATAACCATTTAAACTCTCCACTTCGAATTTTCTTCTTCATTTTCCTATTTCACTTCTGTAAAAAATCAAAACCAAAATAAATCATGGCCTCCACTAATTATAATAACCAAATTAACCCCAAATCATCCGCTGGACCATCCGAAGGTATGTTTCAATGTTCTACCCTCTCTCGTGTAATCAAATTGGAAGAGAAAATGGAATATGCTTGCTGAGATTCAAATGCTTCAAATACAGATAAATCAAGAGCAAAAGATGATGTAGAATCTCCATAAATTTGTAATGGATTATCGAGCAAATCCAATCATCATTGAAGATGATAGTCCAGCGATGGAAGAAGAAGAAGAGGAAGAAGAGGAGGAAGAGATGATGGAAGAAGAGGAACCAGAAGAGGCACAATAAGAAGGCACGGAGGTGGATGATCAAGTCGTATGCGTTGGGGAAGTTTCTTTCGATCGAGAAGGAAACATAATTGAACAAAGTGGGGAATTTTGCCTCCATTACCCCAATTGTCCAATCCATAAGTCTCCTATCGTAAAGAACAAATAGAATTTAGGTTTCTTTCCATTTATTCGTTAAATTGGTGTAATACGTATGTAGTCGATGATATAATTTGCTTTAGTGTGTAACATTTGTATTAAAAACAACGTATAATTTAATGCTCGCTTTATCTTTCATAAGCATTTCATTAGTTTGTTATATGGGCATGAATTTAGGGGGAGTCATATACATTAAGTATTTTGGTATATAATCGCATAAATGTAGGATTTATGGCGAGTAATTTACAAAATATGTATATAGATATAGGATTTAGGGGGAGTATTTTTACAATTTCTTATTGATAATGACAAAGGGGGAGAAATTATAAAGTAAGGAGAAGTTATACATAGTATATAGGATTCATATTGACAGGGGGAGCATTAGAAGGATAAAAAACAATAGGTATGAATATTTTGTAAAATAAGGTTATCATCATCAAAAGGGGGAGATTGTTGGAGAATGGAGTTTTGATGACAACAACATTATTTCAATTATCATAGATTATAAAATATATACTAACATTTCTGTCTAGAATATATATACATGCATAAACAGGATTTATATACAGGAATTAATACTGAAGACTGCACAATTTTTGAGCTCTGAGAGATTCCAAATTCAAAGAAGGTTCAAGATTCATGATTAGTCAAGATATCAAGAGTTCAAGAAAAACGTATTAATAAAGTCTAGTTTATATATACCGAATAACACTCCAGGTTCAAATTCAAACTCAAATTTTGTTTTTCAAATTCTATTTTCAAATTCTGGTTTTCAAAATTTAAGTTCTAATTTCAAGTTGTTTTCTAATTTACTTATGATTTCAAATATAAGTTTAAATTTGAATTTATATAAGTTTATGCAGTTTTATATTTATATACTTTAATAATTATATAGTTTTAAACTTTAAAAATTTATACATATGTTTTATAATATATAATTATGTTTTCATTTGATTTTATACTTTAGAATACTCTTTTGTATCACTAAGTTTTAACTCAAGAATTTCCAGAATAGTATATATATTTAAACACTTGAAAATGATCAAATTTCAGATTTTACACTAGGCTATGTCGACTTACAAAATAGTCTATGTCGACATACAACTATCACTTTTTCAATTTTCAAAGGAAATGTATCTTCTTTATTTGTAACGCTCTAGAAGCGTTGCAACCTTTCAAATCTTATAAATAAGGATTGAATTCGAATTTTTTAACAGTTCTTCTTCTCCATCTTCACTCCTCTTCATCCCGTTATTAATATTTCTTATTTTATTAATTTCTACACTTCTACTTTGCTGATTTATGTTCTAATTACATAAAACATCTTCTTTTCTCATTCTCTATCCATTACTCTATGAATTGATGTGCTATTGAAGAGTTATAGGGTTATTGTAATCACTTGGGAAGTGTTTGGGAAAGGATGTGCTCCTTATAGCCCTGAAATCAAGGAAACAGAGCGGCGTTAACCTTGTAGCCGAGAAATCAAGGGGATTGTACTTGATCAAGGGTGTTTGGAGCGATGTTAACCTTGTAGCCGTGAAATCAAGGGTGGTGGAATCGGTGTTAGCCTTGTAGTCGTGAAATCAAGGGTTTTGTATTTGGATATTGATATAGTAATAAAACCCTATGCAGTCCAGCGTTGCGCGGGACTGGACGTAGGAGTAATCCGAGCCAGTATAAAATCCGGTGTGTTCTTTACTTTTCTGCACTTTATTTTTGTTTATTTATGTGTTTGTATTTGATTATGTGTCTGTGATCATCTCTGTCGTGTGTGAGTCATATAGTAGATCATATAAGTTTTAAATTTTCATAAATTCCTTATAAACTCTATTCACCCCCCCTATAGTGTTAGTTTTGCCGTAAGATCCACATTCTGCGTTCCCTAACAATTGTTATTGGAGCAAGCTTGTTCAAAAAGTTCATAATCTGATTTTTGAAAATGTTAAATGGAAAATGTTGAAACGATTGTTAACACTAGTGTCAATTCATGCATTGCATCAATGTTGCAAGATTATGCATACAGTTATGTTCAAAATTTAATTAACCTACTGAAATGTTGTCTAATACAGAAAAAGATGTGTTATATGGCTATTGAAAATTCAAAATTTGAAAAGATGGAAGAAGTGGTTGTTGAAAATTCGAATTCCAAAATGGTGTGTTACACAACTGTTGAAAATACAAATTTTGGTGAACAAATGGTGGAAATCAAAAAGGACAAATGGATATTGGATAGTGGCTGTTCAAGACATGTAATAACCCGGAAATCTGAGCCAATTTAAAAATTTTATTTTGGCAATTTTGGTGAATTTTGAATATTTAAAATGAATTGTTTTAAATAATAACGACAAGAAATTTATCTTGAATAGAATTAGAACGAATATATTTATATAGATCGTTGTTAGAATATAATTATTTATTCTAAATATAAAAGGAATTGAAAATGGCGCGGTAGTTTGAAATTTCGATTTCAAAGTTCCAATGAATGTAAAGGATTAGAATCTAATTGAAAATATCTTCCCAACGAATCCGAAAAATTGAAATTTCATTGTGGGAATCAAAAGATATGCCTAGTTGAAAATTCAGAATAGTCGTTATGGAATTCTGGCCCTTAAAAGTGGAAATTTTGCAAACGAACTCTGTTTTCGACGAAACCACTTTTGTTGAATCCGGGATGTCAATTTATTGCTAGATTCCAAAATTCGTAATTTTCTGAATCAATATGTGAGCGTGGCAAAAGAAAACGTGTTCTAACGGTTTCAGTCAATTTGGATCGACCTGAAAATGGTCATTTTTCAAACAATCTTAGAATTTGATGAAATTGGTTTTGTTAGAACCGTATCATCAATACGAAGCAAGAAAATATATTTCGAGAATTTTTAGAGTCCGTATGTGGCCTCGGTAAATTGAAATGTGCGTTCAAATTCAATATATTTATTTATATTTTGATTTTGACGGAAACTGATCGAAACGATCGAATCATCTCCCGATACATATCCCATTATGTTCGGAATGGGGGTAATTAGTTAGTAACGATAGTCGGTGGGTTTCGTTTGGAGTTAAAATATGAAGTCAACTTTTGAGGAGAAAAAAAAATTAATATATATATATATATATAATAACTTTACATTTAGACCCCCCCCCCTCTTCTTTACCCAAGACAGTTGTTTTAAAATAAAAAAAAGGGAAAGGGAAAAAAAATGCGTCGCCCCCACCCTATCCACCGCCGGCGACGAGGGCCTTCCCCCACCTCCCTCTGGCATGCGCCTCCCCTTCCTCCTCCCCCTCTTCCTTCGCTCCTCCTTCTCCTTCTCTAAAAACCGTAACCCCCCTAAGCCCGAACCTTAAGTCGCACCAACCCCCCTGCTCCAGCGCCGACCACCACAGCCACCGCACCCCTCCCTGACGCCGGCGACCCCCTCCAGCAACCCCCATGGCTCCTCCGACAGACAACAACCCTCACTCCGGTCGATGTAAGTTTTTATTTAATAAAAATTAGATTTTTATAGCTAATAAAAGTTAGATTTCTATGTTGATAAAGATTATATTTTTATACATAGAAAGATTATATTTTTATACATAGAAAGATTAGATTTTTATACATAGAAAGATTAGATTTTTATACCATAGAAAGGATAAAAATATAATTTTTATATCATAAAAAGGATAAGAATACGATTTTTAAATCATAGAAAGGATAAAAATATAATTTTTATATCATGGAAAGGATAAAAATATAATTTTTATATCCTAGAAAGGATAAAATATAATTTTTACATCATACAAAGTATAAAAATATAATTTTTATATCATAGAAAGTACAAAAATATGATTTTTATATATTTGATGACGTGAAATGAAAATATGATTGTTATCCATTGAAAGATTAAATTTTTATGTTGATATAAATTATATTTTTATTCTAATAAAGTTACGATTTTTATTATAGAAAGACGGGATTTTTATTGTAGGAAAGATATGATTTTTGATTAGGTTAAAGATTAGATTTTTGTCAATATAAAGTTTTGATCTTTATTCATATGAAGATTAGATTTTTAACACCTTAAAGATTATATTTTTAATGAAGAAAAGATAAGATTTCTAGTTAGATAAAAATTCAATTTTTAGTCGTATAAGAATGTATATTATATATGTGGCTTTAATATAAAAATATGATTTGATTTATATGAGTAGCTGATAAAGTTATGATCTTTAGTTATGTAAAGATTAGATTTTTTCCTTATGTAAAAATTAGATTTTTAATAACGTGAAGAAATGATTTTTATATTTGAAAGGATATGGTTTTTATATATATAACATTAGGATAAAAAAAAGATTTTTTATACGAACAGTATAAGATTAAAAATATGATTTTTAACATATATCGTGTGAAACAGGTCTCGTGGGAAAAACCGTGAAGACTTCCTACATATGAAGAGTCGAGACGTTTGGTTTAGCTAATTGGTGAGAACCCTCACTTTTATTTTAACTTCTAGTTTGAAATATATACTAGGATGCAGATGGTGCTTAGCAGCACCCGACACCCGTCGTCCACAGACCATGGACGACTTGTTTGTTTGATTGATGCGTTGTGAAATTTTATTGAGTGATGTGGAATGAATAAATATTTTATAGTTAAAAATATAATTTTTAACGTGTATATAAAATAAATATTTATAAACAAATTGGACGATTTGTTTATGTACACACATTTGAAGGATATTGATTGGGATGATAAATTTTACACATCGCCCAACTGCACAAATAAAAATCTGTGTTTGTTGATTTGAAACCCCACACGGGTATTGGGATGATATTTGACATACACTAATCCCGTTTGTTTAGTTGTATGTCAATCGATGGGTTGACAGACTGTGTAAGTATTAATTATTTATATTTAATGCTTATGCAGTTGTGTGTTGCACTCTGGATGATGGTTGATTATTTATCGTTGCTATTATATACATGTGTTGTATGGAATCCATATAATTAACATTATATGGTAATTGATTGGGCCTCATTCCAGTTTGGAAAAATAGAAGAAAATCCATGTGTTGAATAAAAATATAAATTCATGTGTGGAATAAAAGAAAATTCATGTGTTGAATAAAATATATATTCATGTGTTGAATAAAAGAAAATTCATGTGTTGAAGAATAGATATTCATTTGTTGAATAGAATAACGAAGTTATTGAAATATATAAAGCCGTGTTGGTTAGATTGACACCATTTTGACGTGAACGATATTTATATCGTTTTATTCATTTTTATAATGAATATAAAAAAGGAATTGATTTCAAAATATAATATTTTGAAAATATTATCATTTATCTATCTATGATATGGAATATTCAATTTTGATTAGAAATTGAATAGGAAGTTGAAATCGTTCTGAAAACGAATTTAAAATGATTTATAAAATACGTTTTAAAAGGAAATCGACGAAATATATAATATATATAATATTATATATATTATATAATTGCCTGAATTGAACGCGCCGCGCTGCAGCAGTTCGTGAATTTCAACCATTGACTTCAAATGGATATTACGGGAGATCCAACCGTCGGATTCTCCTTAAAACGGAACCGTCGGGTTCGTATCGAAAAGAGCTTTCTAAAGAATATTAGAGATTTGAAATCTAACAGTCGGATTTGGAATTATGTCCAAATCAAATTTGGAAAAGGTCGCTTTAGTGTAATTCGATGGCCGTTGATGGAAATCGAATGTACGGGCCTTGATAAAATTATTTAAAATAGTAATAATTTGTATAAAATCATAAGAAATGATTTCGGAAGAATTGGGATGAAAAATTCCATATTTGAAAAGATAAAAATAGATTTTTATCGAAATGAACTAGTTTTGAACGAGAATTAAAATCCATTCATTTTTGAAATAAATAAATTGGATTTGAAAGAGTTTTAAAAGTAACCAGAATTTCCTATAATTGAATTGGAATGGATTTGAATCGAAATTGTCTTTGGGATATTTCGATGTTGGATTTCGTGATTATACAGATACTGTTATGGAAATTTGAAAGATATATTTATATCGTTATTTCCAATACGATATTTGTTGGTCGTAGAATTTTATATTGAATATAAGCCGATATATTTTCTATTCAGAGCCTTGTATTTAATATCAAATGGGATTTTGGTTTGTCGTGAATGGTGTCTTCATTAACACTGTTCTTAAACCCAGTTGAGAAAAAGATTAAATTTTTTTATTTAGATTTAATGAAGTATACCAATTAAATGGTATTTAATTGGAATTGAATTTGAATTGAATTTGAATTGAATTTGAATTGATTTTTGGGTTTATCGTGAACCGTGTTTTAAATGACATTGGTGGTGGAGGAACATTGGTTGGGCCTGCAGCGGCCCTAGCTTCTAATAACCTCCTATACCATCCTGGTATCGTTACACCATCCGAAAGGTTAAAATCTTCAGCCATGCTGAAACGAAAAAGGAAAGATTCAAAATGGAGAGTTCGAAAGATAAAGATATACGGCTATTGGGGATTATGTTTTTCATAAAAACTTTCCTCTTTAAATTACTCGTCAAGACATGTTTTGAAAACACTTCTTCCAAAAATACTTTAGAAAAATAGTTTTTCTAAAAAATTTATCTGTTCTGGTAACCTTAAGCTCTGATACCGCGTGTAACACCCCACTTCCATTAATGTCACTCACAAAGGGAATGCATTAACTTCCATGGAGGTTTTAAGTGAATATAGAACAAAAAAATTACAACAAGACAGATAATAAGTAGTACTTGGAAATCTAAAACTTTATTTCATTGCAGCGGAAATTAAACATGTTTGTTACATCATAAAACCATAAATCAGAGTCAAGTACAATATCCATCTTGGTAAAACAAAATACATAACCCCATTACATAAATAGCCATTAAAGAAGATAACAAGATGGACTTTACTTCGGCAGTCCAAGCTTTCCAAAAGAGAGATAAAGCAATCCAATCAAACTCCGCTAGAGCTGGGCCCACCCTGAGGACCTGGTGGGGGAAAAAGATAGAAATGGAGGGGGTCAGACATAAAGTCTGGCGAGTATGATAATTCTAACAATACTATTATCAAAATAACTAAACTAAGGCATAAGCTGGAAAACAAGGAAATGTCTATGAACTATTGGGTATGGAAGAGCAGATAAAGATAACGTTAAAGGCATACCTAATTACTAACGAATAATTACTACATTGCACCACACCAGTCACTCTAAAGGTTGATCCCACTTGCTTCACTTAGAAATTAAATAAATAGCTTCGTGTACCCCTATCTGACTACATAGGTTCCGCCTGCCCCTATCTCTGCTAGGTGTACCCCACTACCCACTTTCGATCGGCTCCCTACTCGTAGATACCCGTGCTGGCCCCACAGTGGGGTGTATCACTACCCTAAAGTGGCAACCCGATACAACTTGAGAATGCACGGCTTATACCTACACGATGCAACAACGTCTTACCTACCAGCCCGGGTCCACACACGCATATGAAACCCGTTGGACTTGCGTTGCCACCGCTAACCCGTTTGGCCTCTTATAATCAAACCCAGTATGCGTGTCCTATCCTCGATTAGGGTCGAGCCCACAAAGATACGTTTGGGTTACTGGTTGAAATGGGCCCCCACAAGCTATCCACCTAAGCTTGTCCCCACTAGTATATTCCACTTAACCCTCTTCTTAGTCATGTTCATTTACATGTGTGTTTGGTTAAGTCTTACCAATCGTATTTCAAATGCCACTAAAGGCACTCACTAGATTCCTCATGCCACCCAAGGCACCTACTTAACCCCCATGTCCCACCTTACATGTTTATCTGGTTAAGTATTTCTTAATTCATTCAGGCCATAACCTCATAAAGACCTCTCACATTAGACTGGCATTTATGATAGCTGGATTTGCCGGGCGGGTCCGGGCAGTCTTACACCATAAAAGAGTCTAACCTCGTGTCTTTACAACTGTTATGCTTTAGTTTGGGCCTAGGACCTCTCACATTGGGCTGACATTTGTGACTACTGGATTTGCCGGGCGGGTCCGTGCAGTTTTACGTCACAAACGAGTCCAACCTCGTGTCCTAAGCATTGACTAACACTTATAATCTTTTACCCCAGTTTTAAATATATCCCTATTCAAATCATTAATTAATTCCAATTTTAACGATGTCCATAATTGACTCAATTATGGCCATCCATTTATTGCATGCAAAATCATATCAATTGCACCCCAATTTCTTAATATTAAATCCTTAATATTACCCCTACCCCACGTCATACGTTCGCTTCTTCAACGCAAAATATACGTTAGAATTGAATAGTCTAACTCATAGCACAAAGATAAATTATCACAACATATAGACAAATAAAATAGATCTAATCATAATAGGGGTGAAACTTGCATAAAACTACACATGTCATGGATCTAAAGGTGTCAACTTGTTTGGTTAAATGTCACAACTTACATAATATGATCATAATCCAAATTCATATATAAACTTGCATATGTGGTTTATGCAACATAATGATGGTGTGAACTAGCATCTAACACATAGAACTCACACATGTCATAGCATAATTCTAGATCTAAATAGATGTCATAATTCTAGATCTAAATAGATGTCATAGGATATGTGAGATTATACATACTAATCAATCTAAACTTGCATGGGTACATGTGATTTATCATGTGAATCATCATAGCCCCAAACATATATAATCAACATCATGATTTGATCAAGCATAAGCTAACTACAACATAAATAATAACATCATGACTTTGTAACATCGCAACTTAGCGTAGAAACTGGCGACAACATATATAATATCATCATAGCATGATTTACAACATATAGGATATCATCATCACATAACATAGGATTTACAACATACATGATAGCATAAGGTTTACAACAACATATATGACAATTCACATCATTTTCTTATGATCCATATCACATCTTAATCTAATTAGTTTGCTAATAATCTTGTTAAGATCATCATACTCACCACTCAAAAGCAGTCGAATTAGCGCTCCTTTGATGAAGAATCGCTGTTAGGGTTGGGTAGTTCTGATTTAGTTGCTGTTCTTTATCTTTAATTTGGTGGCGGCTGCTCTAGGGCTCAAAATAACAGCATGACGGCCATGGTCTTTGTTTTTTTTCTGATTTAGGGTTTGTGTATAGGGGTCTTTTTATAGAGTTATAAATTAATTTAAGCCGTCGGATGTTCTTAGGGTTAATCAAAACCATTCAATTATGATAGGGTTATGAGTCAGCCCTAATGACTCAGCAAGGAGTCAGAATGGACTCAACAACACGGGTCAGCCAGAACCAGAAAGCTGTGAAGGCTCCAGCCTCGGCCTGGGCGCACTTGGCAGGTGCGCCAGTGTAAATATGTACTGGCGCACTTCCCAAGTGCGCCAGTGCATTTATATTTTTTTCTTTACTTTGCCACCAAACTTCGTTCGTCCATAACTCTTTCATCCGGTACTTGTTTCCTGCAAACTCGGACTCTATCTCCACTAGAATTCCGAGACGAACACAATGACGCAACCCAATCCACATAATTCTCACGTCTGAGATTTATTATTCTTTAATTTAGTTAAATCGATTATTCAAAAAAAATCCGGGGTGTTACAATTTCCCAAGTTAAATAATCATTAATAGTGCTTTTTGGGAAGATTAAAACCAAGTGGAGTTTTAATGAATCTTTAATTAGATTGAAATGATCGAGAATGGTGTATCACCAGTTTTGCTCCAGGCGATAGTTAAATCTTTAATTAGATTTGAACATGAAATGGTAATTGTATTTACCGATAACACCGTGGTGTTAGATATGAAGTATTACCAGTTTTGCTTCACGGGATGAATAGGTTGGGGTTGGGAAATTTGGCAAATGATTACTTAGGTAAGGTTCGTTAATCCCGACTAGTTTGGATAAACCATAATTTGGTTTGAATTGATACTCAAAAGAAGATCAAAGAATAAATTTAAAGAATTTATCTTTGATAAATTTAGTGGGAACCTTTCCCAAAGTATAAGAATATTTGAATAAAAGAATATTATGAATTGGAATGAGGCGTATGTTGTGTTTGTGTAATACTTGTTTATTATATCTGCGAGTTATTCAGAAAGACCAGGTTTATCCCATTTTGATTAACTGATTCGACGATGTGGCGAGGATGAAGACGATGGTCGAAGACCGGAAGTCTTCACATCGTTTGGATAATTACTGATGATCCTGATTGGGCTATACACCCAAGAGGAGGAATCAGGTTGGTGATCGTCCAGACGTACTTGGAGATCGATGGATATGCGAGGTACAAGATGCCTCCGGTTTCGTTCAGACCCAGAACGAACTTGTAAATGGACTGTGTGTCTGACATTAGATTTTATTCTGTGTGATTGATTTCTAATAAATATATATCTATTTGGCGGCGGAGAATTTATTCTCTTGCTTAACACCCTTCTCTGAGATGTACGAGCTCAGAGGTTATATATTGATGGATATTAATCGCATGGAGTGAATTGCCTGTGTGGCATGCCTAAGTGGCAAATGATCAAGGCTTTTGTTGAAAAGTAGAGTCTTGTGGTTGATGATCAAAGCACGGCTTGTGTGACATAGCTTTGTGTAGCGTTAATTCGTGAGCCTCACACCCCGGTTGTGAACCATAAACGGGAGAGGACCTCAGGGAGGGCATGCGTTTCCTTCTATCTAGGGTGGTGTCAGTGTCAGTGACCTACCAGCCCTGACATTTATATTTTTTTCCTGTGTGGTTGTTGCTGTTGCGAGGCGCCTCGGATATATTGGTGACTATGTGGATCCAATGGAGTCATTTGGCTCATTGACGCCCCAAAGGGCGGGGAAACGCAGTGTTCAGGCATTATAATCCACATCGGTGGACCAGACTTGACGATCCAAGGGGTAGTTGCGGCTGTTCCTGAGACACGGGCTAGAGCGTCTCGAATTCGGTGGAGGACGATGTAACACCCCGTATGTTGAATAACTTGTTATAATATAAATCAGGGCAGAATTAAATTTTAAGATCTGAATCAGGGGAAACGGGCTATGCCATTGCGTTCATCTCGGAAAAATACGCGAAATAGAGTCCGAGTTTTTGTAAATCGGAGTCCGTATGACCCAGTTATGGCCCATGTAAGTTTTCAGAAAATTCAAGTTTAAAAACAGTTTAAAACTAAAGCCAAATTCGAAATTCAACACACAGGGGGAAGGCGGGAAAATTCCCGCGCAGGCCAAGTCGACAGGGGTGTCGACTGCCTAGTCGACACCGCCCCAACCCATGTCGACTGCCCAGTCGACACGGGTGTCGACCTGGGTACTCGACCAGGTTGGCCTGGGTGCAGTCTGAAGGGGTTTAGGCTGTGTTTTGGGGCTTGTGACGAGATCTGATGGCTCTAAACTAATCTAGGGTTAATCTAAGGGCCTAATCTACATCCTAAATCTATAAATACACCCTAAGACTACCCTAATCCATACTAAAAATATATACAACGTCATCATGCCATCAAAATGCAACTTAGAAGGAGCCTCCACAAATTAGAGAGGAAGATAGCTTCTCAAATCAACTTCTAATCAACTCTAGCAACTAAATCTTCTTCATAGGAGTGCTAATCAACAAGTTGTGAGTTTCTATGCCTTAAGCAAGCAATTGCTAAACTAATTATGATAAGACGTAATGAGGTTATGGTTATGAATGTGGATCAATGCAAGTTATGTTATCATATGCTATGTGCTCATGATGTTAGTTATGCAAGTTTTATGCTATATGTCCATGATGCTAGTTATGCAAGTTCTATGCTATATGTTCATGATGCTAGTTATGCAAATCACTATGATAAACATTGATCCAATATGACACCATGTTATGCAAGTTTGGTGTTTGATTATATGCAAGTTCATATATGACATGTTATGCAAATTTGGTGTTTGATTATATGCAAGTTCATATATGACATGTTATGCAAGTTTGGTGTTTGATTATATGCAAGTTCATATATGACATGTTATGCAAGTTTGGTGTTTGATTATATGCAAGTTCAAATATGACATGTTATGCAAGTTTGGTGTTTGATTATATGCAAGTTCATATATGACATGTTATGCAAGTTCATATATGACATGTTATGCAAGTTTGGTGTTTGATTATATGCAAGTTCATATATGACATGTTATGCAAGTTTGGTGTTTGATTATATGCAAGTAACATATGCAAGTTTACACCATTGTATGATATGCATACATATGCAAGTTTACCCCTTTGTATGTCATGCATATATATGCATGTTTACCCCTTTTTATGATATGAGTAACATATGCAAGTTCATCCCTTTTTAGACCTATGACATGTATGCAAGTTTATCCTTTTATGATAGGTCTATGACATGAACATCTATGCAAGTTACCCTCTTTATGACATATGTGATTCATGCAAGTTTGGGTTGATTATTTATGCTAGTTGGGTTTGATGATATGGTCATATATGCAAGTTGACACCTTTAAAACCCATGTTGATGCTAATGTTATGCTAAGTTGAACCCATTGTATTTGTGATGAATCTTCCCTTTTAAGTATGTCATGTTAGCGTATTACGTGGGGAACGATGGGGTTAATATTCATGTTAACAAAATTGTGGTGAAATTGGTATGATGTTGCATACCATAAGTGGATGGACATAATTGAGTCAATTATGTACATCATTAAATTGGAATTAATTAGGGAAAATTAATTCAAAATATGGGGGTGATTAATTAGGTGTAATTAATCGACTAAGACACGAGGTTGGACCCTTTTGTAGCATAAGACTGCCCGGACCCGACCGGCAAATCTAGCGGCTACAAATGATTGGCTCAATGTGAGAGGTCTTAGGCATAAACTAAATACGTGACAAGTGTAAAGACACGAGGTTAGACTCTGTTATGGCGTAAGGCTGCCCGGACCCGACCGGCAAATCCAGCTGCCATAAAAGACAGTATAATATGAGAGGTCTTTACAAAGGTTACGGTCTTAATCAATTAAGAAACACTTAACCAGATAAGCATGTAGTGGGGCATGAGAGGTTAAGTGGGTGCCTTGGGTGGCATGTGGAAATCTAGTGGTTGCCTTGGGTGGCAATAGAAAATACGATTTGAATACTTAACCAAAGCGGAAACATGTAATTAAACATGATTAAAGGGTTAAGTGGGATACACTAGAGGGAGCAAGCTTAGGTGGGTAGCTTGTGGGGGCCCATTTCAATCAGTAACCCATATGTATCTTTGTGGGCTCGACCCATGTCGAGGACGGGACACGCGTACTGGGCTTGACTATAAGAGGCCAAAACGGGTTAGCGGTGGCAACGCAAGTCCAACGGGTTTCATATGCGTGTGTGGACCTGGGCTGGTAGGTAAGACGTTGTTGCATCGTGTAGGTATAAGCCGTGCATCAGTGTTGGTATCGGGTTGCCACTTTGGGGAATGATACACCCCACTGTGGGACTAGCACGGATATCTACATTAGGGAGCCGATCGCTTGGGGAGTAGTGGGTACACCTAGTGGAGATAGGGGCAGACGACACCTATGTGGTCAGCTAGGGGTACACGAAACTACTAGTTAAATTTTCTAAGTCCTTGGGTGGGATCAACCTTTAAGTTAGGAATGACTGGTGTGGTGCAGTTTAGTAATTATCCTTGGGTGGGTAGATGCGTCTTTACCGTTATCTTGGTTCTTCCTATGTCTAGTTGGCTGCTTAGTGTAGTCATTTATCCCCAGTCGTTACCGTACCAAGTTTATATCATACCCTAATTACTTTAATGATTGTATTTTTAAAGTTATAGGACTTGCTCAGACTTATGTCTGACCCCGTTGTTTTTATCTTTTCTCCCCCCCTCAGGTCCTCAGGTTAGGCCTAGCACTAGTGGGCTTTGATCAGATTGCTTTATCTATCTTTTGGAGCTTGGACCGATGATGTAAAGCTCAGCTTATCTTTTCTATTATGGCTATTAGTATGTAGTGGGATTATGTACTTATGTTTTTATCGAGATGGATATTTTGTACTTGACACTTGTTGGTTTTTGATATGTAACCAAACATGTTTTACTTCTGCTGCAATGAAATGATGTTTTAAATTTCAAGTATTACTTATATATGTCTTGTTGTAATTTTTCTGTTCTATATTCACTTAAAATACTCCACCGAAGTTAAGGCATTCCCTTAGTGAGTGACCTTAGCGAGTGCGGGGTGTTACAGACGATCTCTTGCCTCAGTTCACAGATGGAAACCCAACTTCTAGTACGTGACCTTGCGGTTTTGATTGTTGAGCCTCGTATGGCGACATGATATATGGTACCCATGTCGTCTATGATTGATATTTATGATTGAAACTGTTTTGACACTATACACTTATAGTAGTAATAAAACAAGAAATTTAGTGTATCAAGCATTCTTTGGCTATTATAAGGTAAAACCCTATCCTCCGGCTTGTGTTGCATTGTGTGATGGGACCTGGGTCTTAAAATAGCTTCATTTTTCTTTATTTAGCATTGTGCTGTTGTTTTATGCACTGGTATTCTTGGGAGGAAACCCGTTCAATGTTATACGGCGTGGTCCCTTGATTTACCTAACTTTAAAATAAAGATTAATAACTGTTTTAGTTCTCACACCAGTCACATGACTGACCTGGAGTTTATTGTTTTAACCTAAACTCTTGGTGCTCCTATTTTTCTGCTCGGGTAGCTAGTAGTTTTGGTTTTGCAGATTTATATTCACAGGAACCTGGTTAACAGCTGGAATGATATCCAGAAAGATCTGTATCCATATATCTCTTTCAGTTGTGTACTGTATTATTTTTTCCACTGCTGTAATGTAATTTAAATCTCTGATATTTCTCTGATGTATAATATTGATTCATACTCTGTATATTCTTGTATTCTGATGGAATTGTTGTAATTAACAATGAAATATTCTTCTGTTTGCGTTCCGATGTGGCTTGTTCTCAATTCAATCCATGATTTCTCGTAAGGGAATTTCGGGTCGTGTCAACTTGGTATCAGAGCTTTGGTTTACAGAGCTCGGAGAACAAGACACATTAGAACCATATAAAAGAATCCATCAGATATTGGATTAGTAATATCCAATGAGAATGACTCATTAAAGATGGGATCAGTAGTATCCTAGAACGAGTGTGAAGAGTATATAAATAAAATTGATAACCAATTTTGTTTTGAAAACTTAAATTAATTATTCATATTTGAATATTTATTTGTATTGAATTTGGACAATCCAATATATAAAGGTTTTGCATACACGTCTGATCCACGGGTATTCGAAGTTTTAATATACTGGATAGATATAGAATCACATTCTAGTCGCCCGGAGATGGTTCTAATGATGGCATGTCATCATCAATATTTATATTCAAGTTTCGAAAGTTGGATTTCTATATATTTCCAATTGATGGTGTGAGAACCAAAACTAGATAGGGCTTATTGTTGTGATTTGGCATCAAAAATTTGATTTTTGGAATATGTATCAAAGTTATGAATTTTAAATGATAATCAACTAATTGATTGATATGTTGTTTGATTATTGGTTACATTTATTAAAATTTTGAACCATTTAGCCAAATTGAATCAAATATTGAACTGTATTGAAAATTGTTTGAAAATGCATGCATGTACATATATATGTGTGAACATGTCATAGCAAGGAGGCTGGAGAAGAGGAATAAAATTGTTTGCCCGACAAATAGGTACATGTTTATTGTATTTCTTGGGTTTTTGATGATTTTATGAGCCGATTGTCTAGCCGCTTGGCTGTTTCTTTTTCTTTCGGATTGGCGAAGGCCATGGGAGGCTGTGAGAAATATCCCGAAGCTCCCGGTGCAGGGGAGGTTATAGTGAAATTTTTCGAAAATTTAAGGTGTTAGCTAAATTTTTGAAAATTTTGAAAAGTTCTTAGAAACTGAAAAGTTGAAGAACTTAAGCCATAATTAAAATAATGAAAGTTGAGTTGATTTGTAAAACAACTTTCAGCATTGTTCCTTTTCGGGACGAAAAGTTTTAAGTGGGGGAGATTGTAATAACCCAGAAATCTGAGCCAATTTAAAAATTTTATTTTGGCAATTTTAGTGAATTTTGAATATTTAAAATGAATTATTTTAAATAATAACGACAAGAAATTTATCTTGAATAGAACTAGAACGGATATATTTATATAGATCGTCGTTAGAATATAATTATTTATTTTAAATATGAAAGGAATTGAAAATGGCGTGGTAGTTTGAAATTTCGATTTCAAAGTTCCAATGAATGTACAGGAATCAAAATAAACCGTATTTTAGTGAAACCAAAAATATTAGAATCTAATTGAAAATATCTTTCCAATGAATCCGAAAATTTGAAATCTCATACCGGGAATCAAAAGATATGCCCAGTTGAAAATTCAGAATATTCGCTATGGAATTCTGGCCCTTAAAAGTGAAAATTTTGCAAACGACCTCTATTTTTGACGAAACCACTTTTGTTGAATCTGGGATGTCAATTTATTGCTAGATTCCAAAATCCGTAATTTTCTGAATCAATATGTGAGCGTGGCTAAAGAAAACGTGTTTTAACAATTTTAGTCAATTTGGATTGACCTGAAAATGGTCATTTTTCAATTGGTCTCAGAATTTGATGAAATTAAGTTTGTTAGAACCGTATCGTCAATATAAAGCTAGAAAATATTTTTCGAGAATTTTTAGAGTCCGTATGTGGCCTCGGTAAATTAAAATGGGCGTTCAAATTCAATATATGTATTTATATTTTGATTTTGATGGAAACTGATCAAAACGATCAAATCAGCTCCCGATACATATCCCATTGTGTTCGGAATGGGGGTAATTAGTTGGGAACAACAGTCAGTGGTTTGGAGTTAAAACATGAAGTCAACTTTCGGGGAGAAAATAATAATAATTAATATATATAATAACTTTACATTTAAACCCCCCTCTCTCTTCTTTACCCCCGACAGTTGTTTTAAAATAAAAAATAAAAAGGGAAAGGGGGAAAAACTGCGTCGCCCCCACCCTATCAGCCGCCGCCGGCGACGAGGGCCTTCCCCCACCTCCCACTGGCGTGCGCCTCCCCTTCCTCCTCCCACTCTTCCTTCGCTCCTCCTTCTCCTTCTCTAAAAACTGTAACCCCCAAAGCCCGAACCCTAAGTCGCACCAATCCTCCCCTTTTCTCCAGCGCCGACCACCACAGCCATCGCACCCCTCCCTGACACCGGCGACCCCCTCCAGCAACCTTCATGGCTCCTCCGACAGACAACACCCCTCCCTCCGTCGATGTAAGTTTTTATTTAATAAAAATTAGATTTTTATAGCTAATAAAAGTTAGATTTCTACATCGATAAAGATTAGATTTTTATACATAGAAAGGTTAGATTTTTATACATAGAAAGGTTAGATTTTTATACATAGAAAGATTAGATTTTTTATATCACAGAAAGGATAAAAATATAATTTTTATATCACAGAAAGGATAAAAATATAATTTTTATATCATAGAAAGGGTAAGAATAAGATTTTTATATCATGGATAGGATAAAAATATAATTTTTATATCATGGAAAGGATAAAAATATAATTTTTATATCATGGAAAGGATAAAAATATAATTTTTATATCATAAAAAGTATAAAAATATAATTTTTATATCATAGAAAGTATAAAAATATGATTTTTATATATGTGATGACGTGAAATGAAAATATGATTGTTATCCATTGAAAGATTAAATATTTATGTTGATATAAGTTATATTTTTATTATAATAAAGTTACGATTTTTATTATAGAAAGATGGGATTTTTATTATAGGAAAGATATGATTTTTGATTAGGTTAAAGACTAGATTTTTTGTCAATATAAAGTTTTGATCTTTATTCATATGAAGATTAGATTTTTAACATCGTAAAGATTATATTTTTAATGAAGAAAAGATAAGATTTTTAGTTAGATAAAAATTCGATTTTTAGTCATATAAGAATGTAAATTATATATGTGGCTTTAATATAAAAATATGATTCGATTTATATGAGTAGCCGATAAAGTTATGATCTTTAGTTATGTAAAGATTAGATTTTTCCTTATGTAAAAATTAGATTTTTAATAACGTGAAGAAATGATTTTTATATTTGAAAGGTAATGGTTTTTATATATATAACGTTATGATAAAAAAAAGATTTTTATACGAACAATATAAGATTAAAAATATGATTTTTAACATATATCGTGTGAAACAGGTCTCGTTGTAAAAACAGTGAAGATTTCCTACATATGAAGAGTCGCGACGTTTGGTTTAGGTAATTGGTGAGAACTCCTCACTTTTATTTTAACTTCTAGTTTGAAATATATACTAGGATGCAGATGGTGCTTAGCAGCACCCGACACCCGTCGTCCACAGACCATGGATGACTTGTTTGTTTGATTGATGCGTTGTGAAATTTATTGAGTGATGTGGAATGAATAAATATTTTATAGTTAAAAATATAATTTTTAACGTGTATATAAAATAAATATTTATAAACAAATCGGACGATTTGTTTATGTACACCCATTTGAAGGATATTGATTGGGATGATAAATTTTACACATCGCCCAACTGCACAAATAAAAATCTGTGTTTGTTGATTTGAAACCCCACACGGGTATTGGGATGATATTTGATGTACACTAATCCCGATTGTTTAGTTGTATGTCAATCGATGGGTTGACAGACTGTGTAAGCGTTAATTGTTTATATTTAACGCTTATGCAGTTGTGTGGTGCACTCTGGATGATGGTTGATTATTTATCGTTGCTATTATATACATGTATTGTATGGAATCCATATAATTAACATTATATGGTAATTGATTGGGCCTCAATCCAATTTGGAAAAATAGAAGAAAATTCATGTGTTGAATAAAAATATTCATGTGTTGAATAAAAATATAAATTCATGTGTCGAATAGAAGAAAATTCATGTGTTGAATAAAATATATATTCATGTGTTGAATAAAAGAAAATTCATGTGTTGAAGAATAGATATTCATTTGTTAAATTGAATAACGAAGTTATTGAAATATATAAAGCCGTGTTGGTTAGATTGACGCCATTTTGACGTGAACGATATTTATATCGGTTTTATTCATTTTTATAATGAATATAAAAAAGGAATTGATTTCAAAATATAATATTTTGAAAATATTATCATTTATATATCGATGATATGGAATATTAGAAATTGAATAGGAAGTTGAAATCGTTTTGAAAATGAATTTAAAATGATTTATAAAATATGTTTTAAAAGGAAATCGATGAAATATATATAATATATATTGTATAATGGCCTGAATAGAACGCACCGCGCTGCGGCAGTTCACGAATTTCGACCATTGACTTCGAATGGATATTACGGGAGATCCGATCGTCGGATTCTCCTAAAATCGGAACCGTTGGGTTCGTATCGAAATGTGTTTTCTAACGAATATTAGAGATTTGAAATCTAACGGTTGTATTTGGAATTATGTCCAAATCAAATTTGGAAAAGGTCGCTGTAAGTGCAGTTCGATGGCCGTTGATGGAAATCGACTGTACGGGCCTTGATAAAATTATTTAAAATAGTAATAATTTGTGTAAAATCATAAGAAATGATTTAGGAAGAATTGGGATGAAAAAATCCATATTTGAAAAGATAAAAATAGATTTTTATCGAAATGAACTAGTTTTGAACTAGAATTATAATCCATTCATTTTTGAAATAAATAAATTGGATTTGAAAGGGGTTTTAAAAGTAACCAGAATTTCCAATAATTGAATTGGAATGGATTTGAATCGAAATTGTCTTTGGGATATTTCGATGTTGGATTTCGTGATTATACAGATATTGTTATGGAAATTTGAAAGATATATTTATATCGTTATTTCCAATACGATATTTGTTGGTCATAGAATTTGATATTGAATATAAGCCGATATATTTCCTATTCAGAGCCTTGTATTTAATATCAAATGGGATTTGGGTTTGTCGTGAATGGTGTCTTCATTAACACTATTCTTAAACCCAGTTGAGAAAAAGATTAAATCTTTTTATTTAGATTTAATGAAGTATACCAATTAAATGGTATTTAATTGGAATTGAATTTGAATTGAATTTGAATTGATTTTTGGGTTTATCGTGAACCGTGTTTTAAATGACATTGGTTCTTTAACCCAGTGAAAGATAGGATATGATTTCCCTAGTTAAATAATCATTAATAGTGATTTTTGGGAAGATTAAAACCAAGTGGAGTTTTAATGAATCTTTAATTAGATTGAAATGATCGAGAATGGAGTATCACCAGTTTTGCTCTAGTCGATAGTTAAATCTTTAATTAGATTTGAACGTGAAATGGTAATTGAATTTACTAATAACACCGTGGTGTTAGATATGAAATATTACCAGTTTTTCTTCATGGGATGAATAGGTTGGGGTTGGGAAATTTGACAAATGATTACTTCGGTAAGGTTCGTTAATTCCGACTAGTTTGGATAGACCATAATTTGGTTTGACTTGATACTCAAAAGAAGATTATAGAATAAATTTAAAGAATTTATCTTTGATAAAATTAATGGGAACCTTTCCCAAAGTATAAGAATATTTGAATAAAAGAATATTATGAATTGGAATGAGGCGTATGTTGTGTTTGTGTAACACTTGTTTATTATATACGCGAGTTATTCAGAAAGACCAGGTTTATCCCATTCTGAATAACTGATTCGACAATGTGGCGAGGATGAAGATGGTGGTAGAAGACCGGAGGTCTTCACATCGTTTGGATAATTACTGATGATCCTGATTGGGTTGTACACCCGAGAGGAGGGAATCAGTTGGTGATCATCCAGACGTACTTGGAGATCGATGGATTTGCAAGCCTCTGGTTTCGTTCAGACCCAGAACGAACTTGTAAATGGACTGTGTTCTGACATTGGATTTTATTCTGTGTGATTGATTTCTATTAAATATATATCTGTTTGGCGGCGGAGAATTTATTCTCTTGCTTAACGCCCTTCTCTGAGACGTACGAGCCCAGAGGTTATATATTGATGGATACTAATCGCATGGAGTGAATTGCTTGTGTGGCATGCCTAAGTGGCAAATGACCAAGGCTTTTGTTGAAAAGCAGAGTCTTGTGGTTGATGATCAAAGCACGACCTGGGTGGCATAGCTTTGTGTAGCGTTAATTCGCGAGCCTCACACCAGGTTGTGAACCAGAAACGGGAGAGGACCTCGGGGAGGGCATGTGTTTCCTTCTAGCTAGGGTGGTGTCATTGACCTACCGGCCCTGACATTTATATTATTTTCACCTGTGTGGTTGTTGCTGTTGTGAGGCGCCTCGGATATATTGGTGACTATGTGGATCTGATGGAGTTATTTGGCTCATTGACGCCCCAAAGGGCGGGGAAACGCAGTGTTTAGGCATTATAATCCACATCGGTGTATCGGCCCTGATGATCCAAGGGGAAGTTGCGATTGTTCCTGAGACACAGGCTGTAGCGTCTTGAATTCGGTGGAGGACGATCCCTTGCCTCGGTTCACAGATGGAAACCCAACTTCCAATACGTGACTTTGCGGTTTTGATTGTAGAGCCTAGTATGGCGACATGATATATGGTACCCATTCCGTCTATGATTGATATTTATGATTGAAATTATTTTGACACTATACACTTATAGTAGTAATAAAACAGAAAATTTAGCGTATCAAGCATTCTTTGGCTATTATAAGGTAAAACCCTATCCTCTGTCTTGTGTTGCATTGTGTGATGGGACCTAGGTCTTATAATAGCTTCATTGTTCTTTATTAAGCATTTCTCTATTGTTTTATGCACTGGTGTTCTTGGGAGGAAACCCGTTCCGTGTTATACGGCGTGATCCCTTGATTTACCTAAATTTAAAATAAAGATTAATAACTGTTTTAGTTCTCACACTAGTCACATGACTGGCCTGGAGTTTATTGTTTTAACCTAAACTCTAGGTGCCCCTATTTTTCCGCAGGGCAGCTAGTAGTTTTGGTTTTGCAGATTTATATTCACAGTAACCTAGTTAACAGCTGGAATGATATCCAGAAAGCTCTTTATCCATATATCTCTTTCAGTTGTGTATTGTATTATTTTTTTCGCTGATATAATGTAATTTAAATCTCTGATATTTCTCTGATGTATAATATTGATTCATACTCTGTATATTCTTGTATTCTGATGGAATTGTTGTAATTAACAATGAAATTTTCTTCTGTTTACGTTCCGGTGTGGCTTGTTCTCAACTCAATCCGTGATTTCCCATAAGGGGGATTTCGGGTCGTGTCAAGACATGTGATGGGAAATCCAGATTTGCTGAATAATCTAGTATATGAAGACGGTGGAATGGTCAATTTAAGAGATAACTCTAAAGGATATATAATTGGCATCGGCAATGTCGGTAATTCTTAAACTCCTACTATTATTGGTGTTTTATTAGTTAGGAATCTAAAACACAACCTACTAAGTATAAGTCAACTTTGCAATAAAGACTACAAAATAAACTATGAAAAAGGTAAATGTTTTACAGAAGATTGGAATTCAAAAATAATATTCGAAGGAGGTAGAAATAAAAATATCTATATATTGAATATGATAATCTCCAACGATAATCCATGTTTTATGGCCAATACAAATGACCCTTGGATCTGGCACAAGAGATTCGGTCATATAAATTTCAAACACATTTGTAGGATTTCTCAGTTAGATTCAATTAGGGGTTTATCCAAAATGAAATTTAAAGTTAATAATTTATGCGATGCTTGTCCATTTGGAAAATTAAAAAGAAGTTCATTTAAATCAAAAGAGGAAATTACAACCTCAAAACCATTAGAGTTAATTCACATGGATTTATTTGGTCCATCCCAAACCAAATCAATAAATCACAATAATTATGTTAATGTAATAGTCGACGATTCTTCTAGATTTATGTGGAGATTGTTTCTTAAAAATAAAAGTGATGCTTTTGATCAACTTATAACTTTTGCTAAAAGAATTCAAAACTTATTATCCTTAAAAATCAAAAAAATCGTAGTGACCATGGTGGAGAATTCGAAAATGAAAATTTTGAAAATTTCAGATTTTACACTAAGCTATGTCGACTTACAAAATAGTCTATGTCAACATACAACTGTCACTTTTTCAATTTTCAAAGTAAGTGTCTTTTCATTATTTCTAACGTTTCAGAAGCATTGCAACCTTTCAAATCTTATAAATAAGGGTTGAATTCGAATTTTTTAACAATTCTTCTTCTCCGTCTTCGCCTCTCTTCATCCCTCCATTAATATTTCTTATTTTATTGATTTCTACACTTCTACTTTGCCGATTACTATTCTAATTACATAAAACTTCTTCTTTTCTCCTCTCTATCCACTCTCTCTGAATTGAAGTGCTATTGAAGAGTTATAGGCTGTTATAATCATTTGGGAAGTGTTTGGGAAAGGATGTGTTCCTTGTAGCTCTGAAATCAAGGAAATGGAGTGGTGTTAAGCTTGTTGCTATGAAATCAAGGGGATTGTACTTGATCAAGGGTATTTGGAGTGGTGTTAACCCTGTAGCCATGAAATCAAGGGTGGTGGAATCAGTGTTAAGCATGTAGCGTGAAATCAAGCGTGTTGTACTTGCATATTGATATAGTAATAAAACTCTGCGTAATCCAGGGTTTCATGGGACTGGACGTTGAAGTAATCCGAACCAATATAAAATTCGGTGTGTTCTTTCCTTTTCTGCATTTTATTTTTGTTTATTCCTGTTTTTGTGTTTGATTTTGTATCTGTGATCATCTCTTTCATGTGTGAGTCATATTGTAACAACCTGGAAATCTGGGCCAGTTTAAAATTTTTATTTTGGCAATTTTAGCGAATTTTGATTATTTAAAATGAATGATTTTAAATAATATCGACGAGAAATTTATTTTGAATAGAATTCGAACGTATATATTATATAGTTCGTCGTTATAATATAAATATTTATTTATAATTATAAAAGGAATTGAAAATGGCGTGGTAGTTCGATAATTCGATTTCAAAATTCAAATGAATGTACCGGGTGCAAAACATTCCGGATTTTAGTGAAACCAAAAACATTAGGATCTATTTGTGAATATCTTTCCAACGAATCCAAAAATTAGAAATTTCATAGCGGGAATCAAAAGATATGTCCAGATGAAAATTCTGAATAGTCGCTATGGAATTCAGGCCCTTAAAAATAGACATTTTGCAAACGACCTTGGATTTCGACGAAACCACTTTTGTTGGATCCGTGATGTCAAATTATTGCTAGATTCCAAATTTCATAATTTTTCGAATCAATATGTGAGCGTGGCAAAGGAAAACGCGTTTGACCAGTTTCAGTTGATTTTAATCGACTGGAAAATGGCCATTTTTCAAACGGTCTCAGAATTTGACGAAATTAGTTTTGTTAGGACCGTATCGTCAATGCGAAGCTAGAAAATATTTTTCTGGGATTTTTCTAGTTAGTGTGTGGCCCCAGTAAATTAAAATGTGCGTTCAAATTCAATACACATTGATTTATATTTTAATTTGAACGGAAACTGATCGAAACGATGGAATTGGCTTATGAAACATATCCTATTGTGTTCGGAATGGAGGTATTTAGTTAGGGGCGACAGTCGTTGGGATCCGTTTGGAGTTAGAGGCGTTAAAATTCATAACGAAGCAAAAATAGATTAAAATATTAATATAAAATATTATAAATAGCCAAAATTATCCACAAAAACCTAGCAAATCATCGAGCCGCCATCTGCAGGTTTTGATGGCCAAAAACGCACCGATTTTGTTTTGAATTTTAATCCCAATCCACACAACAATTTCTGTAACTCCAGGAACGAAAATCAAGAGCTAAGTGAGCTCTTCAAATCAATACCAACTTCGTGATTTCTAGCGGGGTAGTTCGTTCGATTTTATCCCTCAATCACCGACGGTTCGAGCGCGTTTCTGGTGGAAGGGAGGGCGTCGCGCCTCCTGGCGTCCCTGGCAATGGAAGAGGGCGCACTGGTCTTCGATGGGGTAGGGTCGGATCAAGGTCCGGTCTACTACGGTGGTGGCGGCTACCTGTTTCTCCGAGCAACGATGGGTTCGATCGAACCAGGAAGAGAACGAAGGGTTTAAAATCCCTAATGAAGTAATTATCTGCTAATCAAGGTAATTAGTTAACAATTTATTTCCATTGATTATATTGCATGTTTAAAAATCTGGTTTTGGATTAAAAAATATATATATATAAAATACTTTATTTTGAAAAATATAAAATACTTTATTTTGAAAAATATAAAATACTTTATTTTGAAAAATATAAAATACTTTATTTTGAAAAATATAAATATACCTTTGTTTTGAAAAAGTTGTTTTTAAAATATAAACAACTTTGTTTTTAAAAATAGAAGAACAACTTTGTTTTAAAAATAGAAGAACAACTTTGTTTTAAAAATAGTATAACAACTTTGTTTTTAAAAATAGAAGAACAACTTTGTTTTAAAAATAGAAGAAGACTTTGTTTTAAAAATATAAACAACTTTGTTTTTAAAAATAGAAGAAGACTTTGTTTTAAAAATAGAAGAAGGCTTTGTTTTAAAAAAAAATAGAAATAGGATATGATTTCAAAATTAAAAAAAAAGCAAGGACCTTATAAATATATAAAAGCAAGGAGCTTTAAAAATATAAAAGGATTTTTAAAATAAAAATGGCATAGTAAAAATTCGATTTTTATATATTGAATAGCGAAGTAAAAATTCGATTTTTATGTATTGAATAGTAAAGTAAAAATTCGATTTTTACATATGTAGAGAATACGGGGTTAAAAGTGACAAAAGGCAAGAACGATGAAGATTTCTATAAATGAAGTGCCGTGAAGTTGGATAGCTATCGGTGAGAATTTCTGACCTTTCAATTTCTTTTTCTAGTTATATATATATACTAGGATGCAGACGGTGTTTAGTAGCACCCGACACAATCGTCCACAGACCATGGACTTGTTTGTTTGATTGCAAAAATTAGTTAGATTATTTGGTTGAAATTTGAATTGTTTGGTGAAATGAGTGGATTGATTGATGTGTGAATGGCGTGGGCCTTCACTAGACCGGGGATAAGGCTAGGCCTTGTCCCATTTCTAGTATCGTGCCGTTATGCCGCCGAAATTTTCTAAAATATGTTAGAAAAATAAAAATATCATTTTATTGAATAAATGAACCGAATAGAATATTCATAGTTTGAATAAAATATTTTGATCGTTAAAAATATAATTTTTAACGTGAAGTGAATAAAATAAAATATTCATTTACAAACCGGACGGTTTGTTTATGTACACCTATTTGAAGGACGTTGATTGGGTCGATAAATTTTACACATCACCCAACTGCACAAATAAAATATGTGTTTGATTGTTTGAAACCCCACACGGGTGTTGGGATGAAATATGAAGTTCACTCATCCTGATTGATTAAATATGCCGATCGATTGATTGACAGGCTGTTATAAGCGTTAGATATCTATATTTGATGCTTATACAGTGTAGTGCACTTTGGGTGATGGTTGATTATTTTTCAATGCTATTATAGACATGTGTTGTATGAAAATCCATATAATTAATTTTATATGGTGATTGATTGGGCCTCATTCCAATTTAGAGAATAAAGAAAATTATTAAGTAAAGGTTCATGTGTTGACTGTACTCATTCGTGAGATTAGTCATGTGTTGAACTTAATATTTTAACAATAAATTTTATATCTTTATCTCTATTAAATAAAGGTTCATGTGTTGACTGTACTCATCCGTTGAGATTAGTCATGTGTTGAACGAAATAATTTAACAAAAATAGTCACACGTGGACAGTACTCATTCGTTGAGATTAGTCGTGTGTTGACAAAAATAAATATTCATTTGTTGAATAGAGTAAAGGAGTATATGAAGCCGTGTTGATTAGATTGACGCCATTTTGACGTGAACGATATTTATATCGATTTTATTCATTTTAAAATGAATATTGAAAAGTGATTTAGAAATCGAATATTGAAAAGTGATTTAGAAATCGAATATTGAAAAACGATTTCGAAATGAATTGAATATAAAACGATTTCGAAATGAATTGAATATAAAACGATTTCGAAATGAATTGAATATAAAACGATTTCGAAATGAATTGAATATAAAACGATTTCGAAATGAATTGAATATAAAACGATTTCGAAATGAATTGAATATAAAACAATTTCGAAATGAATTGAATATAAAACAATTTCGAAATGAATTGAATATAAAACGATTTCGAAATGAATTGAATATAAAACGATTTCGAATTGAATCGAATAGAAAACCAATTTGAATTGAATCGAATTGAATTGAAAATGAATTGAATTCCAATTAAATAGAAAACGAAATGAATTTGATTCAAATAGAAAACCAATTTGAATTGAATCGAATAGAAAACTAATTTGATTTGAATCGAATAGAAAATCAATTTGACTTGAATCGAATAGAAAACCAAAATGAATTGAATTTGATTTGAAAATGAATTGAATTTGAATTGAATAGAGAATGAAATGAATTTGATTTGATTTGAAAATGAATTGAATTTGAATTGAATAGAGAATGAATTGAATTTGAATTGAATAGGAAACCGAATTCGAATTGAATTGAAAAGAAAACGAATTCGAATTGAATTGAATTGAAAAGAAAATGAATTCGAATTGAATTAAAATCGATTTGAATTAGAATCAAATAGAAATGAAAGTAAAAAGGATTTATAATAGAAAATTCGATTTCGATTTGAATTTGAAATAAAGGTTGAAATTGTTTTTGAAACGAATTCAAAACTATTTATAAAATTCGTTTTAAATAGGGATCGACGAAATATATATTATATATATATATTATATATATAATATAATGGCCTGAATAGAACGCGCCGCGCCGCGGCAGTTCGTGAATTTCGACCATTTATTTCAAACGGACATTACGGGAGATCCGACCGTCGGATTCTCCTAAAACCGGAACCGTTGGGTTCGTATCGAAAAGAGCTTTCTAACGAATATTAGAAATTTGAAATCTAACGGTTGGATTTGGAGATACGTCCAAATCAAATTTGGAAAAGGTCGCTGTAAGTGCAGTTCGATTGCCGTTGATGGAAATCGACTGTACGGGCCTTGATAAAATTACTAAAAATAGTAATAATTAGTGAAAAATCATAAGAAATGATTTGGGAAAAATTAGGATGAAAACTCCATATTTGAAAAGATAAAAATAGATTTTTATCGAAATGAACTAGTTTTGAACTGAAATTAAAACCCATTTATTATCTGAAATGGGTTTAAATAGAATTGATTCATGGGTTTATCGTGAACTGTGTTTTAAATAACACTAGTTCTTTAACCCGATGATAAATAGAATGTGATTTGGGTTTATCGTGAACTGTGTTTTAAATGACACTAGTTCTTTAACCCAGTAAAAAGAGTTTTAATGGATCTTCAATTAAATTGAAATGTGGATTGATAATTTAAATTATCAACTTTAGAAAATGAGCGAGAATGGAGTATCACCAGTTTTGCTCCAAAGCGATAGTTAAATCTTTAATTAGATTTGAACGTGAAATGGTAATTAATTTTACCGATAACACCATGGTATTAGATATGGAGTATTACCAGTTTTGCTTCATGGGATGAATAGGTTGGGACTGGGAAATAAATCAAATAATTATCTCGGTATTGTTCGCTAATCTCGACTAGTTTGGGAAAACCATAATTTGGTTTGAAATGACATCCAAAGGAAGATTAAAGGATAAATTTTAAAGAATTTATCTTGGATAAAATTAATGGGAAACTTTCCCTAAGAATTGAAACTTAGAAACTAGCTGAAGGTTAGTTAAGAAGAATGGTTTCCTGGATATTGATCTGATGTTGGTTTCGGCCTTCGGGGTTAATATTTAGGGAATTGCTCTCTTACTGATTTACGGTTAGTAACTAATGAATTGGAATGAGGCGTATGTTGTGTTTGTGTAACATTTATTTTTAATATACGCGGGTTGTTCGGAAAGGCCAGGTTTATACCCATTCTGAATAACCGATTCGACGATATGTCGAAGATGAAGACGGTGGTTGAAGACCGGAAGTCTTCACATCGTTGGGATAATTACTGACAATCCTGATTGGGCTGTACACCCAAGAGGATGGAAATAGTTGGTGGTCGTCCCGACGTACTTGGAGATGGATGGATATGCGAGGAAAGTGCCTCCGGTTTCGTTCAGACCTAGAACGGACTTGTAAATGGATGGTGTGTCTGACATTGTATTCCTTTATATTGTATTCGTTGATCTCTGCTAAATATATATCTGTTTGGCGGCGGAGAATTTATTCTCTTGCTTAACGCCCTTCTCTGAGACATACGAGCTCAGAGGTTATATATTGGCAGAAATCAGTGGTACGATATGGATTGATAATGTGGCATGCTGAGATGCAGTGATCTAGATTTTTGTTGAAAAGCAAAGTTTGGTGGATGATGATCAAAGCGCAGCTGATATGGCATGGCTTTGTGTATAGCGTTGATTCACGAGCCTCACACCTCGGTGTGAACCAAAAACGGGGAGGACCTCCGGGAAATGGACATATGCTGGTTTCTAGTTAGAAGTGGTGTCAGTGCTTAAACTGGCTGGCATTACTTATGTGGATGTTGCTTATCATTACTTATTGCCCAGCGGGGCGTCTCGGTTAACGGTGGTTGCAGAGGCTTACGGGTCCCATATCACTATGAGGTTCCATAGAACCGACTAGCATATCGTTTACGGCAGTACTAACCATCGACGGGTGGCCGGCCCCGACGTTCCGGGTGCAGTCACGGCTGCAACCTGAGGCTCGGGCTAGAGAGTCTCGAATTAAGCACAAGATATTCCCTTTGCCTTGGTTCACATGATGGAAATCCAATTTCCAATACGTGTATTGCGGTTTTAATTGTAGAACTAGTATGGCGACATGATATATGGTACCCATGCCGTCTATGATTGATATTTATGATTGAAATTGTTTTGACACTATACACTTATAGTAGTATCAAATGATTTGTTTTAAACGTACTAAGCATGTTTGGCTATTATAAGGGAAAACCCTATCCTCGGCTGCGTTGCATTGTGTGATGGGACCTGGGTCTTATAATAGCTTCATTTTTAGAAAAGCATTGCATTGTTTACTTATATGCACTGGTATTCTTGGGAGGAAACCCGTTCCGTGTTATACGGCGTGGTCCCTTGATTTACCTATCTTTAAAATAAAGATTTACAACTGTTTTAGTTCTCACACCAGTCACATGACTGACCTGGAGTTTATTGTTTTAACCTAAACTCTGGGTGCCCCTATTTTCGACACGGGCAGCTAGTAGTTTTGGTTTTTGCAGATTTATATTCACAGGATCTTGGTTTACAGCTGGAATGATATCCGGAAAGCTTTGTATCCGTATATCTCTTCTAGTTGTGTATTGTATTATTTTCCGCTGCTATGTATTTAAATGTAATTTAAATCTCTGATATTTCTGTGTAATATTTATTCATATATACTCTGTATATTCTTGTAATCTGATGCATTGTTTTAATTAACAATGAAATGTTCTTCTGTATGTGTTCTGTTGTGGCTTGTTCTTGAACTATCCGCGCTTTCCCAACCGGGGAAGTTACGGGTCTTCACAGTTGGTATCAGAGCTTTGGTTTACAAAGCTCAGAGAACAAGACACATTAGAACCATACGGAAGAATTCATCAAAATTGGATTAGTAATATCCAACGGGAATGACTCGTTAGAGATGGGATCAGTAGTATCCTAGAACGAGTGTGAAGAGTATATTTTTTAAAAATGAAAACAAATCTTGTTTTGAAATATAAATCAATTATTCGTATTTGGTTATTTATTTATATTGATGTGGACAATCTAGTATATATAGATTTTGCGTATACGTCTGATCCGCGTGTATTCAAAGTTTTAATATACTGGATAGATATAGAATCACACTCTAGTCGCCCGGGGATGATACTGATAATTGTGATCACATTACCAGTATTTATATTCGAGTGACGAAAGTGAGATTTCTATATATTTCCTATTTACTGGTGTGAGAACCAAAATTAGATAGGGCTTATTGTTATGATTTGGCATCAAAAATCTGATTTTTGACTATATATCCAAGTTATGTGTTTGAAATGCTAATCAACTAATTGATTGATGGTTGTGTTTGATTATTGTTGGATTAATTAAAATTTGAACCATTTAGCCTAATTGAACCAAATATTGAATTGTATTGAAAATTGGTCATATTTGCTTGCATATACATGTACTTATATTGAACAGGTCATAGCAAGGAGGCTAGAGCAGAGAATAAAATTTGTTTGCCCAACAAATAGGTACATGTTTACTATAATTTACTGTTTTGTTTGGGTGATGATGATTTTATGAGCCTATTGGCTAGCCGCTTGGCTTTTTCTTTTTCTTTTTGAGATCAGAAGGCCTATATGGCAATTTCGGGATTTTCCCGTGGCTCCCGGTGCAGGGGAGGTTATGGAGAAATTTTTCGAAAATTTAGGGTGTTAGCCAAATTTTTGAAAATTTGAAAATTCTCAAAAACTGAAAAGTTGGAGAATGAAAGCCAGATCGAACGTAGAGTTGATTAATCAAACCAATATCGACTTTGTTCCTTTTCGGGGATGAAAAGTTTTAAGTGGGGGAGATTGTAACAACCCGGAAATCTAGGCCAGTTTAAAATTTTTATTTTGGCAATTTTAGCGAATTTTGATTATTTAAAATGAATGATTTTAAATAATATCGATGAGAAATTTATTTTGAATAGAATTCGAACGTATATATTATATAGTTCGTCGTTAGAATATAAATATTTATTTATAATTATAAAAGGAATTGAAAATGGCGCGGTAGTTCGATAATTCGATTTCAAAATTCAAATGAATGTACCGGGTGCAAAACAATCCGGATTTTAGTGAAACCAAAAACATTAGGATCTATTTGTGAATATCTTTCCAACGAATCCAAAAATTCGAAATTTCATAGCGGGAATCAAAAGATATGTCCAGATGAAAATTCTGAATAGTCGCTATGGAATTCAGGCCCTTAAAAATAGACATTTTGCAAACGACCTCGGATTTCGACGAAACCCCTTTTGTTGGATCTGTGATGTCAAATTATTGCTAGATTCCAAATTTCATAATTTTTCGAATCAATATGTGAGCGTGGCAAAGGAAAACGCGTTTGACCAGTTTCAGTTGATTTTAATCGACTGGAAAATGGCCATTTTTCAAACGGTCTCAGAATTTGACGAAATTAGTTTTGTTAGGACCGTATCGTCAATGCGAAGCTAGAAAATATTTTTCTGGGATTTTGCTAGTTAGTGTGTGGCCCCAGTAAATTAAAATGTGCGTTCAAATTCAATACACATTGATTTATATTTTAATTTGAACGGAAACTGATCGAAACGATGGAATTGGCTTATGAAACATATCCCATTGTGTTCGGAATGGAGGTATTTAGTTAGGAGCGACAGTCGTTGGGATCCGTTTGGAGTTAGAGGCGTTAAAATTCATAACGAAGCAAAAATAGATTAAAATATTAATATAAAATATTATAAATAGCCAAAATTATCCACAAAACCCTAGAAAATCATCGGGCCGCCATCTGCAGGTTTTGATGGCCAAAAACGCACCGATTTTGTTTTGAATTTTAATCCCAATCCACACAACAATTTCTGAAACTCCAGGAACGAAAATCAAGAGCTAAGTGAGCTCTTCAAATCAATACCAACTTCGTGATTTCTAGCGGGGTAGTTCGTTCGATTTTATCCCTCAATCACCGACGGTTCGAGCGCGTTTCTGGCGGAAGGGAGGGCGTCGCGCCTCCTGGCGTCCCTGGCAATGGAAGAGGGCGCACTGGTCTTCGATGGGGTAGGGTCGGATCAAGGTCCGGTCTACTACGGTGGTGGCGGCTACCTGTTTCTCCGAGCAACGATGGGTTCGATCGAACCAGGAAGAGAACGAAGGGTTTAAAATCCCTAATGAAGTAATTATCTGCTAATCAAGGTAATTAGTTAACAATTTATTTCAATTGATTATATTGCATGTTTAAAAATCTGGTTTTGGATTAAAAAAATATATATATAATACTTTATTTTGAAAAATATAAAATACTTTATTTTGAAAAATATAAAATACTTTATTTTGAAAAATATAAATATACCTTTGTTTTGAAAAAGTTGTTTTTAAAATATAAACAACTTTGATTTTAAAAATAGAAGAACAACTTTGTTTTAAAAATAGAAGAACAACTTTGTTTTAAAAATAGTAGAACAACTTTGTTTTTAAAAATAGAAGAACAACTTTGTTTTAAAAATAGAAAAAGACTTTGTTTTAAAAATAGAAGAAGACTTTGTTTTAAAAATAGAAGAAGACTTTGTTTTAAAAATATAAACAACTTTGTTTTTAAAAATAGAAGAAGACTTTGTTTTAAAAATAGAAGAAGGCTTTGTTTTTAAAAAAATAGAAATAGGATATGATTTAAAAAAAAAAAGCAAGGACCTTTAAAATATATAAAAGCAAGGAGCTTTAAAAATATAAAAGGATTTTTAAAATAAAAATAGCATAGTAAAAATTCGATTTTTATATATTGAATAGCGAAGTAAAAATTCGATTTTTATGTATTGAATAGTAAAGTAAAAATTCGATTTTTACATATGTAGAGAATACGGGGTGAAAAGTGACAAAAGGCAAGAACGATGAAGATTTCTATAAATGAAGTGCCGTGAAGTTGGATAGCTATCGGTGAGAATTTCTCACCTTTCAGTTTCTTTTTCTAGTTATATATATATACTAGGATGCAGACGGTGTTTAGTAGCACCCGACACAATCGTCCACAGACCATGGACTTGTTTGTTTGATTGCAAAAATTAGTTAGATTATTTGGTTGAAATTTGAATTGTTTGGTGAAATGAATGGATTGATCGATGTGTGAATGGCGTGGGCCTTCACTAGACCGGGGATAAGGCTAGGCCTTGTCCCGTTTCTAGTATCGTGCCGTTATGCCGCCGAAATTTTCTAAAATATGTTAGAAAAATAAAAATATCATTTTATTGAATAAATGAACCGAATAGAATATTCATAGTTTGAATAAAATATTTTGATCGTTAAAAATATAATTTTTAACATGAAGTGAATAAAATAAAATATTCATTTACAAACCGGACGGTTTGTTTATGTACACCTATTTGAAGGACGTTGATTGGGTCGATAAATTTTACACATCGCCCAACTGCACAAATAAAATATGTGTTTGATTGTTTGAAACCCCACACGGGTGTTGGGATGAAATATGAAGTTCACTCATCCTGATTGATTAAATATATCGATCGATTGATTGACAGGCTGTTATAAGCGTTAGATATCTATATTTGATGCTTATACAGTGTAGTGCACTTCGGGTGATGGTTGATTATTTTTCAATGCTATTATAGACATGTGTTGTATGAAAATCCATATAATTAATTTTATATGGTGATTGATTGGGCCTCATTCCAATTTAGAGAATAAAGAATATTATTAAGTAAAGGTTCATGTGTTGACTGTACTCATTCGTGAGATTAGTCATGTGTTGAACGTAATATTTTAACAACAAATTTTATATCTTTATCTCTATTAAATAAAGGTTCATGTGTTGACTGTACTCATCCGTTGAGATTAGTCATGTGTTGAACGAAATAATTTAACAAAAATAGTCACACGTGGACAGTACTCATTCGTTGAGATTAGTCGTGTGTTGACAAAAATAAATATTCATTCGTTGAATAGAGTAAAGGAATATATGAAGCCGTGTTGATTAGATTGACGCCATTTTGACGTGAACGATATTTATATCGATTTTATTCATTTTAAAATGAATATTGAAAAGTGATTTAGAAATCGAATATTGAAAAGTGATTTAGAAATCGAATATTGAAAAACGATTTCGAAATGAATTGAATATAAAACGATTTCGAAATGAATTGAATATAAAACGATTTCGAAATGAATTGAATATAAAACGATTTCGAAATGAATTGAATATAAAACGATTTCGAAATGAATTGAATATAAAACGATTTCGAAATGAATTGAATATAAAACGATTTCGAAATGAATTGAATATAAAACGATTTCGAAATGAATTGAATATAAAACGATTTCGAATTGAATCGAATAGAAAACCAATTTGAATTGAATCGAATTGAATTGAAAACGAATTGAATTCCAATTAAATAGAAAACGAAATGAATTTGATTCAAATAGAAAACCAATTTGAATTGAATCGAATACAAAACCAATTTGATTTGAATCGAATAGAAAATCAATTTGACTTGAATCGAATAGAAAACCAAAATGAATTGAATTTGATTTGATTTGAAAATGAATTGAATTTGAATTGAATAGAGAATGAATTGAATTTGATTTGATTTGAAAATGAATTGAATTTGAATTGAATAGAGAATGAATTGAATTTGAATTGAATAGGAAAACGAATTCGAATTGAATTGAATTGAAAAGAAAACGAATTCGAATTGAATTGAATTGAAAAGAAAATGAATTCGAATCGAATTAAAATCGATTTGAATTAGAATCAAATAGAAATGAAAGTAAAAAGGATTTATAATAGAAAATTCGATTTCGATTTGAATTTGAAATAAAGGTTGAAATTGTTTTTGAAACGAATTCAAAACTATTTATAAAATTCGTTTTAAATAGTAATCGACGAAATATATATTATATATATATTATATATATAATATAATGGCCTGAATAGAACGCGCCGCGCCGCGGCAGTTCGTGAATTTCGACCATTTATTTCAAACGGACATTACGGGAGATCCGACCGTCGGATTCTCCTAAAACCGGAACCGTTGGGTTCGTATCGAAAAGAGCTTTCTAACGAATATTAGAAATTTGAAATCTAACGGTTGGATTTGGAGATACGTCCAAATCAAATTTGGAAAAGGTCGCTGTAAGTGCAGTTCGATGGCCGTTGATGGAAATCGACTGTACGGGCCTTGATAAAATTATTGAAAATAGTAATAATTAGTGAAAAATCATAAGAAATGATTTGGGAAAAATTAGGATGAAAACTCCATATTTGAAAAGATAAAAATAGATTTTTATCGAAATGAACTAGTTTTGAACTGAAATTAAAACCCATTTATTATCTGAAATGGGTTTAAATAGAATTGATTCATGGGTTTATCGTGAACTATGTTTTAAATAACACTAGTTCTTTAACCCGATGATAAATAGAATGTGATTTGGGTTTATCGTGAACTGTGTTTTAAATGACACTAGTTCTTTAACCCAGTAAAAAGAGTTTTAATGGATCTTCAATTAAATTGAAATGTGGATTGATAATTTAAATTATCAACTTTAGAAAATGAGCGAGAATGGAGTATCACCAGTTTTGCTCCAAAGCGATAGTTAAATCTTTAATTAGATTTGAACGTGAAATGGTAATTAATTTTACCGATAACACCATGGTATTAGATATGGAGTATTACCAGTTTTGCTTCATGGGATGAATAGGTTGGGACTGGGAAATAAATCAAATAATTATCTCGGTATTGTTCGCTAATCTCGACTAGTTTGGGAAAACCATAATTTGGTTTGAAATGACATCCAAAGGAAGATTAAAGGATAAATTTTAAAGAATTTATCTTGGATAAAATTAATGGGAACCTTTCCCTAAGAATTGAAACTTAGAAACTAGCTGAAGGTTAGTTAAGAAGAATGGTTTCTTGGATATTGATCTGATGTTGGTTTCGGCCTTCGGGGTTAATATTTAGGGAATTGCTCTCTTACTGATTTACGGTTAGTAACTAATGAATTGGAATGAGGCGTATGTTGTGTTTGTGTAATATTTATTTTTAATATACGCGGGTTGTTCGGAAAGGCCGGGTTTATACCCATTCTGAATAACCGATTCGACGATATGTCGAAGATGAAGACGGTGGTTGAAGACCGGAAGTCTTCACATCGTTGGGATAATTACTGACGATCCTGATTGGGCTGTACACCCAAGAGGATGGAAATAGTTGGTGGTCGTCCCGACGTACTTGGAGATGGATGGATATGCGAGGAAAGTGCCTCCGGTTTCGTTCAGACCTAGAACGGACTTGTAAATGGATGGTGTGTCTGACATTGTATTCCTTTATATTGTATTCGTTGATCTCTGCTAAATATATATCTGTTTGGCGGCGGAGAATTTATTCTCTTGCTTAACGCCCTTCTCTGAGACATATGAGCTCAGAGGTTATATATTGGCAGAAATCAGTGGTACGATATGGATTGATAATGTGGCATGCTGAGATGCAGTGATCCAGATTTTTGTTGAAAAGCAAAGTTTGGTGGATGATGATCAAAGCGCAGCTGATATGGCATGGCTTTGTGTATAGCATTGATTCGCGAGCCTCACACCTCGGTGTGAACCAAAAACGGGGAGGACCTCCGGGAAATGGACATATGCCGGTTTCTAGTTAGAAGTGGTGTCAGTGCTTAAACTGGCTGGCATTACTTATGTGGATGTTGCCTATCATTACTTATTGCCCAGCGGGGCGTCTCGGTTAACGGTGGTTGCAGAGGCTTACGGGTCCCAGATCACTATGAGGTTCCATAGAACCGGCTAGCATATCGTTTACGGCATTACTAACCATCGACGGGTGGCCGGCCCCGACGTTCCGGGTGCAGTCACGGCTGCAACCTGAGGCTCGGGCTAGAGAGTCTCGAATTAAGCACAGGATATTCCCTTTGCCTTGGTTCACATGATGGAAATCCAATTTCCAATACGTGTATTGCGATTTTAATTGTAGAACTAGTATGGCGACATGATATATGGTACCCATGCCGTCTATGATTGATATTTATGATTGAAATTGTTTTGACACTATACACTTATAGTAGTATCAAATGATTTGTTTTAAACGTACTAAGCATGTTTGGTTATTATAAGGGAAAACCCTATCCTCGGCTGCGTTGCATTGTGTGATGGGACATGGGTCTTATAATAGCTTCATTTTTAGAAAAGCATTGCGTTGTTTACTTATATGCACTGGTATTCTTGGGAGGAAACCCGTTCCGTGTTATACGGCGTGGTCCCTTGATTTACCTATCTTTAAAATAAAGATTTACAACTATTTTAGTTCTCACACCAGTCACATGACTGACCTGGAGTTTATTGTTTTAAACTAAACTCTGGGTGCCCCTATTTTCGACACGGGCAGCTAGTAGTTTTGGTTTTGCAGATTTATATTCACAGGATCCTGGTTTACAGCTGGAATGATATCCGGAAAGCTTTGTATCCGTATATCTCTTCTAGTTGTGTATTGTATTATTTTCCGCTGCTATGTATTTAAATGTAATTTAAATCTCTGATATTTCTATGTAATATTTATTCATATATACTCTGTATATTCTTGTAATCTGATGCATTGTTTTAATTAACAATGAAATGTTCTTCTGTATGTGTTCTGTTGTGGCTTGTTCTCGAACTATCCGCGCTTTCCCAACTGGGGAAGTTACGGGTCTTCACACATATAGTAGATCATATAATTTTTAGATTTTCATAAATTCGTTATAAACACTATTCACCCCTCTAGTGTTAGTTTTGTCATATGATCTGCGTTCCCTAACACATCCCGCTCAGTCGGTCCCAGAACTTCAACCTCCTCCTTCATGCACGACTTCTTTCCCATTATCCTAATAACCGAGGTTTCAACTCCCCATTACTTCTCCCCCAAAACTCCTTCCAATGTTCCCTTCTTATCCAAGCCTCAGACCCACACACCCTGATGTGACAAAATGAATTCCGACATACCGATTTTTTTTCAAAACTCCAATCTATTGAAACTTAGATTGGTTTTCTCTGGTATCCTGTAGAAAAGACAGAGACATAAAATATGTCAGAGCTCAAAAAATATCTCACAGTGGAAAGGATAAAATATAATATGATCAAAACATAGCCTTACCGTATTAATAATACTGCCTAAGTAGTATCCAAAGCTATAGTGTCTCTGCCACAAATCTAACCTACGAGTTGTTATGAGAAAGGGGTCAGTGTACAAGTTCTGGTGACTGAATTTAAACTATACACTTTGGATAATCCAACACATATCGTTCAATCGTATTATCTTATTTATTAGGTTACTTGGGTTAACAACTCTCACGGCTTACACACATGTCGCACCCATTTACTTCCCAGTGGATTAACCTAATAAAATATATGTAGCTACCCCCAATATTAAGGTACACCCCATGGTACCCCACTCGCATGGTCTCCACTGTAACACCATCAAAATATACGCAGTCCCTCATCCTACGTCGTAGTGACGTACGGTCCCACATATATAACAATATTACGTTCTGCATATATCTGTCATTACTATGCTATGCAAACGTACGGACTGCCACCTTTGTTCAATACAAAGTCCATACCGGAGTAATGCCCTCAAGTCTACGATACACCACCCATAGCAGATATGCATGTACCTAGACTTTCCATCATACGTATCTTCAACTGTAGCTCGATGCCTCAATCGCACGTCCTCTAACGTGCACCGAGTTCCATGGTAGGGCAATACAAGAAACACGAAACTCGGTTGGGAGCTTTTCCATATTTGTACGGGCCCGTCTTAAGGAGCCTCTAGAAATATCCCTTGGTCTGTTTTCATGGTGGCTATGGCCCCACCTAGGCCCTTACCTCAACAAGTAAAGACTACAAGAGCTAAGCGACATGCCCCTAATAAAAAACAATCTAAACATCCATTTGGCATCTTCGCTCAACCCCTTACCTCGATAGTGAAAGGTGAATGGTATCTTGGGTTTTGCTCTAGTCTTTTAGCATCCCACTGGTTGCCGATGATGGGTATCCGATGATCTACTATCCTTGTTGGTCATGACCCTTTGCCTCCCCGTTGAGGAAACCGCCGAATCACCCTAGTGTCGCCGCGTCATAGCATTCTGAGTGCATAGCTACTTTTGCAGTCAAGGCCCACCCACCTAGTAGTTACGCATAGACCCAACCTCTGTAAGCACAGTCTAAACATATGCCACAACACAGAGGACTACTAGGAGCACCTTACGTATCTCAGAAAGCCGCGCTTCCCCTTCCAGTCCTTTAGAGCCAACAGAGTAATCAGATAAACGTGCGCTCCCCTTGTGCCTTATAACACCACAGTGATCTACCCCATTGGGTTATTCACCCTCAAACGTGCGGGCTGGTCCAAGCGCCTCACTTTAATATGTTTTTAGACCCTATGTCTAAACATTCTTTTATGTGCTTGCCTTACTTATCAGGTTTCCATTAAACTTGGTTGTCTTAAATTTTTTTTCAAGTTACCAAGTTCTTCTTAGCCCCTTACATCTTTGAGGAATGGGCCTTTCTTTCTTATTAATTTCAGTTATACAACTTAACCCATTTAAGTTTATTAATAAACCACAACATGTTATTCCCTAGATTTTGGTCCAAGGTCTGAAATCCACAATCCCTTTTTATGTTCTCGCTTGATTTCATCATTACAATAAAATGTTCTACTTAATATATTATTAAGTATATCTCAATTCACATGATTTCTAATTAACATGTCACTTACCATTTATGATTAAATATAACTTATTTCAACTTATAAGTTTTTCTCCTTCTTTCTCATTTAATCATAAATTCAATTTACACCGGCACGACAACTTATGGTTGTTTACTTACTAACTTAGTTTTCTTAACTAAGGTCCAATAACAATAAGTTTCTCTTCCCATAACTTATGTTGTCCTCACCCGTAGATTTCATACTCTTGTTCTCACAAGTAACTTAATTTTCAATTAAGTACAATTTGTCTCTTAACATAATTTATTCCAATTTTCTTATTTTTTTCTTATAATCTAAGTTATAATTCTCACTTGTCCCTAGGACAAGCCTTAACATGTTATTCTTATCAGCAGATTTCATACTTCCAAGTGTTTTGATTACTTAATTTATAATTAAGTACAACCTTTTACATTCATAAACTTCCCCCTTTTCTCTACTTATTACAAACAACTAGTTTCAGTTTTCCCCATTTGCTGATTACTTAATTTGAAATTAAGTGTCACTTATTTCATTTCACAGGTTGTCTTATTTCCTTACTAGTTTATTATAACCTAAGTTATAATCTTCACTTGTCCCTAGGACAGGTCTACCTGTTATACAACATTTTCATTAATGTTATTTATTTATAATAGGTTATTATCATTCCCTATTTATTTCAAATCATTTACTGTTGTATCTTTCTTTCATTCAATTCCATTTATAACCATTAATTACGATTAATACTACTTATCATTCCTGCAATATATATATATATACATACATGTACCAGACCTCTCACATTAAGCCTACAACCGTGGATTGAATATTTTCATTAAAAGAGAAAGGAAAGAAAGAGTAAGAATTTGAATGGATTTGATCTAGAATTTTACCTTGCTTTTCATGAATCTGAACAATCTTTTATTAACGTCAATTATCTCTTCCATATCTTGAATTTTAAAATCTTCTTATTAACAATCTAAATTTTCTGAATAGATTTGAGGAGAGGAAGAGAGTAATGGCAGAGCTTCAGCATAGCTTTAGAATTATGAGTTTTAGGGTTAGCTACAGGGCCTTATTTATAGGTGCTCAAGACCTTATCATACACACAGCGCTGAGTCAGTAGTGAACCCAGTTAAGAAAATAGTCCAGGTTCGCAGATGAATCTAGCTGGATCTTATCGTACACGCAGTGCTGAGCCAGCACTTGGTCCCGCAAGCTGTTTTGGCAGAAATTTGATTTTTGACTTTTTGAATTTATTTAACTTTTATATTCACATGTAATATTCTTATGCGTATACAATTCTTATAACGACCATTTTATGCGTATACATATGCACAATTTTTGTTTGATTTTCAAAATTCAAACAGTGTTGCAGCGTTATTTGATTCTTGCTATATTTCATTGACTGCAGTCTTATCTTGAATCTCTTGTATACATATATTTCTCTCTCTCTCTATATATATATATTCTCACATATATACATATACATATATTTTCTTTATTTCCTTATATGTACATTCTTATCCTTTCAAATTTTGAATTTGTATACGTACATATATTTGTATGCTCAGTTGGACCTCTCTTAAACTAAGATAAAAATTATTTAACTTTTGAATTTATTTAACTTTTATATTCACATGTAATTTCTTATGCGTATACAATTCTTATAACGGCCATTTTACACGTATATATACGCACAATTTTTGTTTGATTTTCAAAATTCTAACGGTGTTGTAGCGTTATCTGATTCTTGCTATATTTCATTGTCTGCAGTTTTATCTTGAATCTCTTGTATGCATATATTTCTATATATATATATATTCTCACATATATATATACATATATTTTATTTATTTCCTTATATGTACATTCTTATCCTTTCAAATTTTGAATTTGTATACGTACATATATTTGTATGCTCAGTTGGACCTCTCTAAAACAAAGATAAAAATTATGTCACCAACGAGGTTCGAACCCCCGACCTCTATGTTGCAAATCCTTTGCCTTAACCAACTGAGCTATGATGTCTTTTGTTAATAAGTTTAGAAACAATGGTAGTCATTGTTCTCCTTCTTTTACCTTATTCTCATGTTTTGCTACAATACTTCATTTAAATGTATCTCTTTCACCTTAACCCAGTTTTCTACAATTCATAGGTCTAAATTGACCAGAAAATCGCCACGAACGCAATGATGTTAATCCTGTGGCCAAATTCTTGAAGCTCTTCAATTTTTTTTAAAATATGCATTTTAATTGCATTGCATTTCTTCCAATTGCATGTAATTTATTAATCTTTTCTTCATTTCAATGTATGACCTTATTACATGCAGTTATATTATCATATTTTATTTTATTGTCATAAAATGCGGGGTGTTACAACTTTGGACCCACGCATCGAGAGCTGATCCTTAGTTCGACATGAAACGCGATCTCGAGCCCCTCGAACTCCACTCTTGAGTTCGAGTGCCCAATCGGCTTCGGATTCACATCGAAATCCACTCTCGAGATCGGTCAAGCATTAGCACCAGACCAGCTTCGAAACCCTTTTCCGTTTCATGGAGCATATGAATCAATGACCGAGTTCGAACACCACTTGTATGTTCAATATTCAAATTGTTCAAGTTCTTGGGTTCAAATGTCTTAAGTCACAAGTTCAGGAGAAATAGAAAGAAGAAGGGATAGTGGGGTTCGGTTCGAATTTATAGGGGGAGAGGAGAATTGGGTCTAGCCCAACAACGTTCCATATACCACGTAGGGATACAAAATATCATATCCCAGTGGGATACAAGACTTCGTATCGCCACATAGGGATACGAAATTTCATATCCCAAGTAGGAATATGAAATGTCGTATTTCCCCAAGGGATGTGAGGTCTTTCAACGATATACACTTTTTCGCATATTTACATATGTATATTGTTGATGGCAAAAAATGTCGTAAACACCAAAGATTCCAATTATTAGGAATAATTATGTAACACCCCGAATTTTAGTTAATACTAAAATTCACTAATTATAGGATAAATAATCTCAGATGTGGGAATTGGGGGTAACGGGCTGCGTCATTGCGTTCGTCTCGGAAAAATACGCGAAATAGAGTCCGAGTTTTCGAGAATCGGAGTCCGTATGGCCCGGTTATGGCCTAAAGAAGTTTTCAGAAAATTCAAAGATAAAAACAGATTTAAAAATTCAAATTCAGAATTTGAAATAGAAGCAGCGGGTCAGGCGGGAGAAATTCCCGCCCTAGCCATGTCGACAGCGCTGTCGACAGGGCTGTCGACAGGGGTGTCGACTGCCCTGTCGACTTGCCTGTCGACAGGGGTGCGACGCCCAGTGAAACTGGGTGCACCAGTTTGGGTTCTTGGGCTGGCCTAGAGGGCTGGGTTCTAGAGATTTCCTAAATCTAACGGTCCTAATCTAACCTAGGGTTAATCTAAGGGCCTAAAACACTACCTAATCCTATAAATAAGACCCCAACCCTACCCTAATTCATTCATAATTAGGTTTTGTAGCTAAACTATGGCAAAATGAAATTTGAGCATGGCCTCCACAAATCAATGAAGAGAGTTGCAAGCTAATCAACATCTTCTTCAATTAAAGCCACTAATTCCACTTCATAAGTTTGCTAATCTTGGTTTTGGTGAGTTTCTATGGCTTTAATAATCAATTGTTAAATTGATTATGGTAGGATGTGATAAGACATGGCTATGTTTGTGGATAAATGTGTTTATGCAAGTTTGTATGATATGTGATTTGCAAGTTTTATGTTATATGCAAGGTTAATGCCATGTTTTATGATGCAAAACACTATGTTGAACATTTATGCATATGTAACATGTTATGCAAACTATATGTGAGAGTATATGCAAGTTATATGTAACATGATATGCAAGTTATGCATGTGATTTTATATATGCTAAGTATTTGGTGCTATGCATGCTAAGTATTTGAGTTTATGCATGCTAAGTATTTGATTGTATGCATGCTAAGTGTTTGGGTTTATGCAAGCTAAGTGGTGTGTTTATGCATAACAAGTAATTGATTCTATGCATGCTAAGTAAGTAGTTTTATGCATGCTAAGTGTTTGGTATTATGCACAAATCATGATATATAAGTATACCCTTTTTAATGTGATGCATACATATGCAAGATGACACCTTTATATGCTATGCATGTTTACCCTCCTTTAAGATGCAAGTCATATATGCAAGCTCAACATGTTATGCAAGTTATGTGCATGATGTTATGTAAGTTATGTATATGCTTAAATGCAAGTTTAATGTGATATGCAAGTATGCAAGTATGTGAATGCTTATGCAAGTATGTGAATGCTTATGCAAGTATGTGAATACTTATGCAAGTATGTGAATGCTTATGCAAGTTAGGTGTATGCTTAAATGCATGTTTAACATGTTATGCAAGTTATGAGAATGCTTATATGCAAGTTCAACATGTTATGCAAGATATGTGTATGATAATATGCAAGCTCATATGTCATATGTTATGCAAATCATGTGTATGATAATATGCAAGTTTGGGTTATATGTAGTTGGGTTAATATATGTTCATATATGCAAGTTGACATCCTCTTAACCCATGACAAAGTTGTATGCTAAACCCATGATAGTTGTGACGATCTTCCCCTTATTTATGTCATGAAATGAGAACGATTTACGTGGGGAACGATGGGGTTGGTAAATATGTTAATGAATGTATGATTGGGTATGATTAAGCATACCATAAAAATAAATTACCATAAGTGGGAATTTACCTATTGAGTTAGGTCTACCCCATGGGAATTTACCTATTGAGTTAGGTCTACCCATGTTATGGAAAACTTGATATTAATTAGGGATAATTAATATGGGGGTGATTAATTAGGTGTAATTAATCAACTAAGACACGAGGTTGGACCCTTTTGTAGCGGAAGTCTGCCCGGAACCGACCGGCCATCCAGCGGCTACAAATGATTGGCCCAATGTGAGAGGTCTTAGTCATAAATTAAATACATGATTAAAGTAAAGACACGAGGTTAGACCCTTTTGATGACAGAAGTCTGCCCGGAACCAACCGGCATATCCAGCAGTCATAAAAGACGGTCTAATGTGAGAGGTCTTTATGAGTTCATGATCTTAATTAATGAATTAAGAAACACTTAACCATATTAGCATGTAGTGGGACATGAGGGGTTAAGTGGGTGCCTTGGGGTGGCATGATGAGACTAGTGGGTTGCCTTGGGTGGCAATAGAAAAATACGATTAGAATACTTAACCAAAGTAGAACATGTAATTAAACATGATAAAAAGGGTTAAGTAAGTGCCATGGGTGGCATGAGAAAATACGATTAGAATACTTAACCAAAGTGGAACATGTAATTAAAACATGGGTGAAGGGTTAAGTAAGTGCTTTGGGTGGCATGTGGAAATCTAGTGGGTGCCCTATGTGGCAATTGAAATATGATTGATGACTTAACCAAATCTTAACATGTAAGTGGGCATGACTACATAAGGGGTTAAGTGGGATGCACTAGATAAAAGTGACAAGCTTAGGTGGGTAGCTTGTGGGACCCATTATAGGGGTACATTTGATAAATGACAAGCTTAGGTGGGTAGCTTGTGGGGACCCATTATTGGGTTATACTAAATGAATGACAAGCTTAGGTGGGTAGCTTGTGGGGGCCCATTTCAACCAATATCCCAAACGTATCTTAGTGGGCTCGACTCCAGTCGGGTGACGGGACACGCATATTGGGCTTGATTATAAGAGGCCAAAATGGGTTAGCGGTGGCAACGCGGGACCAACGGGTTTCATATGTGTGTGTGGGCCCGGGCTGGTTGGTAAGTCGTTGTTGCATCGTGTAGATATAAAGCCGTGCACTGTTGATATTATCTGGTAGCCACTTTAGGGGAATGATACACCCCAATCGTGGGACCAGCACGGGTATCTACGGTAGGGAGCCGATCGTTGGGGAGTAGTGGGTACGCCTAATAAAGATAGGGGCAGACGGCACCTATGTAGGGGTACACGAAACTACTGGGTAAGATTACTAAGTACACCTAGTGGAGATAGGGGCAGACGGCGCCTATGTAGTGGGCTAGGAGTACACGAAACTACTTGGGAAATTTTCTAAATCCTTGGGAGGGATCAACCTTTAAGTAGGAATTACTCCTGGTGGGTAGAACTGGTGTGGTGCAGTGTGGGAATTACCCTTGGGTGAGTAGATCTGGGGTGGTGTAAGCTAGTAATTATCCTTGGGTGGATAAATACGTCGTTTCGGTTATCGTAGTACATCCTGTGTTTTGTGGGCTACTTATTGTAGTCATTATCCCCAGAGGTACCGTACCTTGTTTATGTCATACCCTAATTACTTTAATGGTTGTATTGTTAGGGTTATAGGACTCACTCAGACTTATGTCTGACCCCGTTGTTTTTATCTTTTTCCCAACCCTCAGGTTATCAGAGTGGGCCCGGTACGAGTGGGCTTAGATCAGGCTGCTTTATTCGCTTTTGGAGCTTGGACCATAGATGTAGAGAGCTCAGCTTACCCTTTCTTTTATGGCTATCAGTTCATGTATTGGGATTATGTACTTTCATTTATCAGGATGGATATTTTGTACTTGACTCTTATTATGGTTTTGTGATGTAACCAAACATGTTTTATTTTCCGCTGCAATGAAATGATGTTTTAAGATTTTCAAGTATTACTTATATCTGTCTTGTTGTAATTTTTCTGTTCTATATTCACTTAAAATACTCCACCGACGTTATGGCATTCCCTTAGCGAGTGACCATAGCGGGTGTGGGGTGTTACACGTGGTATCAGAGCTTAAGGTTACCGGAACAGATAATTTTTTTAGAAAAACTATTTTCTAAGAATATTTTTGAAAGGAGTATTTTCAAAAACATGTCTTTTAAGGGAAAAGTTTTTTTTGAAAGAAAAGCATAATCCCCAATAGCCATATCTATATCTTTCGAATTCTCCATTTTGAATCTCTTCCTCTCTCTCATTTTGAGTTTCCCCTCCGCGTATAGATGATCTTTCTAAGATAGATAAGGATGGAAAACCACTTCAAGGAACTTGGACATTAGTCGGACCAGAAGTTGGTTCAAGAAGGAGGAGGACTGGTAGGTACCTATAGGATAGACGATGAGAGGAAGGCTCAAATAGTTGTTTGGTTAATGAAGGATGAAACCTCATTGGTGGGAGGTTATGAGTGGAGAATAGGGAAGAAGAAGGCTGGTAGTTATCCTTTTTGGGAGGAATAGGACACGTTATTAGGATTGTCCAAAGAAGCAAGGGCAAGGTATGGAATCTTCTGGAGGGTAGTTGTATTCCCTCACGACTAGGGTACCAGATGGGGATAAGACCGTCTAGATTGGAGGTTGGATTTCTTTATTATCCAATTCGAACTTTATTTGATTCTGACGCATCGAGTTCGTTTATCTCATCCTTGATAGTTGGGTCACTGCACTTAGACACCAGTTTGGTAGATGATCCCTTAGTTGTTTCAAACCCAGTTGGGGCTCCATGATGTGTTTGGGTTTGAAAGTTGCTATACTTAGCGTTGAGTTTAAGATGTGATGCTTTTGGGCTTCACGGGCTATGGGTTAGTTTTGGGCATGGACTGGTTATCCAGTAGGGGTGCCGTTCTTCATTTTGAAGGGAGAGTTGTTAGGCTTATGGGCCGCCTGGGTAACACTCTCGAGATCTCTTGTAATCCCATAGAATCTGTTATGCTAAGGTATCTAGAATCGCTTGACACGTTGGTCTAGAGTCTGCGATCTGTTAGAGCGGTCCGGGAATACCCGGATGTGTTTGAGGAGGTGAAGGGCTTACCTCCGAAGCGGGAGATTGACTTCCGAATATATCTGGTGGATAATGCTAAACCAGTATCTTGGCCAGTGTGCCACATGGCTCCTAGTGAGAGGAGGGAACTCCATAAGTAAGTAGGCGATTTGCTTGAGAAGGGGTTCATAAGACGAAGTATATCGGAGTGGGGCGCTCCAGTAGTTTTTGTTATGAAGGCGGATGGGTCCCTCAGACTTTGGGTAGGCTAAAGAGAACTAAAGAAACTCACAAAGAAGAATAGACACCCATTGCCAAGGATTGATGATCTCTTTGATCAGTTGGTTGGCGCTTCAGTGTTGTCGAGGTGGACTCAGCCACGGAGTTTCATCAGTTGAGAGTGGCTGAGGATAACATAGAAAAGACTACCTTTAGGACTCCGGATGTTTTTTTTATGAGTGGCTGGTGATGCCATTTGGTTTGACATATGCCCCGCATATTTTGTTAATTTGATGAGAAGGGTGTTCAAGGAGTACCTAAATAAGTTGTGATGGTCTTTATGGATGACATTTTGGTCTTTTCTAGGAGCGAAATAAGTTTTCGTATGTGCTCAATAGGCTGAGCAGGGCCAGTATGGGATAAACGACGGTTTTGGAGCGAGACTGGCGAGAACATCCAGAATTGGACAAGGGCTTAATTATTTAGCCATTTTTACTAGTATCATCTCACATAGGTCGTCTGAATTCGAAGGAGGTATCCCTTGGGTGTTTGTCTGATATTGGTTTAGGCCTTTGGGGCTTGCATTTGGGGGATGCCGAATTCGACTAGGGTGGTCTGCGTGGGAGACAGTTGTGATGATTTTGGATGATATCCTGGTGGAGAAGAGCATGCCCTACATCTTAAGGAAGTGTTGGAGAATCTTCGAGCGCATAGTCTTAGGACAGCAAAAGTGGATGGGATCCTTAGCATCCTATGAGTAAGGGTAACATGGTAGCGGACGCCTTAAGTAGAAAAGGTCGTCCTCGAGTTTGTGGTTCGTTGAACGACGGGGCTTAGAGTTTATTTCTATGTTTGACTTTAGACCTTCCGTTGACTTTGTACCCGGTTTGCTAGCCTCCTTGGAGGTTAGGCCTACTCTTTTGGGGCGGATTGGAGAAGCACAGAGGGACGACCCACAGTTGGTTGAGTTGGTAGAAAAGCTCATAAGGGGGGGAGTCGTCCAGCCATTTGAGTAGGTACACCCTAGACGATAGGGGGTGCTTGCGTAGAGACGGTAGACTTTGTGTACCGCAAGACGAGGGTTTGAGGAAGGTTATTCTGGATGATGCACACCGTTCTAGGATGACCATTCATCCCGGTGGGGATAAGATGTATCAAGACAAGAAGAGGGTTTTCTTCTGGGCCGGTATGAAGAAAGATGTGGCCGAGTATGTCGCTCGATGTGCCAAAAAGTGAAGGCGGAGCAAAAGAAACCAGGTGGGTTGCTTCACCCATTGGAAGTTCCGCAATGGAAGTGGGATAGCGTCTCGATGGATTTTATTGACAGGTTACCAAGATCAAGGAAGGGTAATACGGGAATTTGGGTGGTAGTAGACAGGCTTACTAAGAACGCCCATTGTATACCTGTGAAGAGTAAGAGAACTGCTCCATGACTAGCTTCAGTTTACATTCGAGAGATTATTAGATGGCATGGGGTACCCTCTAAGCATAGTGAGTGATCGAGATCCTATCTTCACTAGAGAGTTTTGGAAGAGTTTGTAAAAGGCGGTAGGGACTCAGTTGCGTTTGAGTACCGCATATCATCCTCAGACGGACGGCCAGACCGAGAGGGTGAATCATATTTTAGAAGACCTTTTGAGGCTATGCATCTTGGATTTTGGAGGTACATGGGAGGAGCATCTTCCATTGGTGGAGTTGCCCGACAGACTTAGTGGTGTACATGATCTATTCCATGGGAGGAAGTGTCTACATGGGACCGCAGAGGTGGTGGAGCCGAGTTTTGGAAGCAGAGCGTGATGCGACGATTCGACGAGCTCCTACTTGCATCCTTGGGTCAGAGATTTGGAAGTTGAGAAACAGAGAGGTTCAACTAGTCAAAGTACAAAGGGGAGATGAAGAGAGTGATGCTACCTGGGAGACGGAAGCGAAGATGCGTTCGAGGTACCCTTTTCTTTCGGAGGGTATGTCCTTTTGCTTCTCCTTCATCGCATATCTTGTGCTTATCTTATCCTTAGTATGACCTCTCGTTAGTATCTTTGACCTTCAGGTAGGATAGTCCTATGGTTGAAACATGTGTTTGAGACATGTTATGTATGATGGATGCAAGTGGATGCAAGTGTTTGCTAGTGGTTGCTCGTGGATGCATATACACACACTCTAGGCACTAGATCGGCTCAGTCACTTCATATTGCATATTGCATAAAATTGTGTGTAGGAAGCTATATCTATGGATGTATAATGGTTGTGTTATCATATGGATGATGCATTTTGGTGAATGATTGTGCACTCATGTAGATATTGTATGTGTCGATAGGGTTCTCTTGCATACATAGTGGATGCATGGCACTATCATGGTTTGCATATGTTCATACATTAGATAGGGAACATATACACACACTTTTTGCATATGCTCATACATCATTAGAAATTGTTTTAAGGACAATGGATGCCCGTGTTTTGATGGATTGAGTAGATGGTTGTTTGGATGGTAGGATATGCATTCTCCTTAGCTTGGAGATTTCGGGGACGAAATCCTTTAAGGAGGGGAGAATGTAACACCCTGAATTTTAGTTAATACTAAAATTCACTAATTATAGGATAAATAATCTCAGATGTGGGAATTGGGGGTAACGGGCTGCGTCATTGCGTTCGTCTCGGAAAAATACGCGAAATAGAGTCCGTGTTTTCGAGAATCGGAGTCCGTATGGCCCGGTTATGGCCCAAAGAAGTTTTCAGAAAATTCAAAGATAAAAACAGATTTAAAAATTCAAATTCAGAATTTGAAATAGAAGCAGCGGGTCAGGCGGGAGAAATTCCCGCCCTAGCCATGTCGACAGCGCTGTCGACAGGGCTGTCGACAGGGGTGTCGACTGCCCTGTCGACTTGCCTGTCGACAGGGGTGCGACGCCCAGTGAAACTGGGTGCACCAGTTTGGGTTCTTGGGCTGGCCTAGAGGGCTGGGTTCTAGAGATTTCCTAAATCTAACGGTCCTAATCTAACCTAGGGTTAATCTAAGGGCCTAAAACACTACCTAATCCTATAAATAAGACCCCAACCCTACCCTAATTCATTCATAATTAGGTTTTGTAGCTAAACTATGGCAAAATGAAATTTGAGCATGGCCTCCACAAATCAATGAAGAGAGTTGCAAGCTAATCAACATCTTCTTCAATTAAAGCCACTAATTCCACTTCATAAGTTTGCTAATCTTGGTTTTGGTGAGTTTCTATGGCTTTAATAATCAATTGTTAAATTGATTATGGTAGGATGTGATAAGACATGGCTATGTTTGTGGATAAATGTGTTTATGCAAGTTTGTATGATATGTGATTTGCAAGTTTTATGTTATATGCAAGGTTAATGCCATGTTTTATGATGCAAAACACTATGTTGAACATTTATGCATATGTAACATGTTATGCAAACTATATGTGAGAGTATATGCAAGTTATATGTAACATGATATGCAAGTTATGCATGTGATTTTATATATGCTAAGTATTTGGTGCTATGCATGCTAAGTATTTGAGTTTATGCATGCTAAGTATTTGATTGTATGCATGCTAAGTGTTTGGGTTTATGCAAGCTAAGTGGTGTGTTTATGCATAACAAGTAATTGATTCTATGCATGCTAAGTAAGTAGTTTTATGCATGCTAAGTGTTTGGTATTATGCACAAATCATGATATATAAGTATACCCTTTTTAATGTGATGCATACATATGCAAGATGACACCTTTATATGCTATGCATGTTTACCCTCCTTTAAGATGCAAGTCATATATGCAAGCTCAACATGTTATGCAAGTTATGTGCATGATGTTATGTAAGTTATGTATATGCTTAAATGCAAGTTTAATGTGATATGCAAGTATGCAAGTATGTGAATGCTTATGCAAGTATGTGAATGCTTATGCAAGTATGTGAATACTTATGCAAGTATGTGAATGCTTATGCAAGTTAGGTGTATGCTTAAATGCATGTTTAACATGTTATGCAAGTTATGAGAATGCTTATATGCAAGTTCAACATGTTATGCAAGATATGTGTATGATAATATGCAAGCTCATATGTCATATGTTATGCAAATCATGTGTATGATAATATGCAAGTTTGGGTTATATGTAGTTGGGTTAATATATGTTCATATATGCAAGTTGACATCCTCTTAACCCATGACAAAGTTGTATGCTAAACCCATGATAGTTGTGATGATCTTCCCCTTATTTATGTCATGAAATGAGAACGATTTACGTGGGGAACGATGGGGTTGGTAAATATGTTAATGAATGTATGATTGGGTATGATTAAGCATACCATAAAAATAAATTACCATAAGTGGGAATTTACCTATTGAGTTAGGTCTACCCCATGGGAATTTACCTATTGAGTTAGGTCTACCCATGTTATGGAAAACTTGATATTAATTAGGGATAATTAATATGGGGGTGATTAATTAGGTGTAATTAATCAACTAAGACACGAGGTTGGACCCTTTTGTAGCGGAAGTCTGCCCGGAACCGACCGGCCATCCAGCGGCTACAAATGATTGGCCCAATGTGAGAGGTCTTAGTCATAAATTAAATACATGATTAAAGTAAAGACACGAGGTTAGACCCTTTTGATGACAGAAGTCTGCCCGGAACCAACCGGCATATCCAGCAGTCATAAAAGACGGTCTAATGTGAGAGGTCTTTATGAGTTCATGATCTTAATTAATGAATTAAGAAACACTTAACCATATTAGCATGTAGTGGGACATGAGGGGTTAAGTGGGTGCCTTGGGGTGGCATGATGAGACTAGTGGGTTGCCTTGGGTGGCAATAGAAAAATACGATTAGAATACTTAACCAAAGTAGAACATGTAATTAAACATGATAAAAAGGGTTAAGTAAGTGCCATGGGTGGCATGAGAAAATACGATTAGAATACTTAACCAAAGTGGAACATGTAATTAAAACATGGGTGAAGGGTTAAGTAAGTGCTTTGGGTGGCATGTGGAAATCTAGTGGGTGCCCTATGTGGCAATTGAAATATGATTGATGACTTAACCAAATCTTAACATGTAAGTGGGCATGACTACATAAGGGGTTAAGTGGGATGCACTAGATAAAAGTGACAAGCTTAGGTGGGTAGCTTGTGGGACCCATTATAGGGGTACATTTGATAAATGACAAGCTTAGGTGGGTAGCTTGTGGGGACCCATTATTGGGTTATACTAAATGAATGACAAGCTTAGGTGGGTAGCTTGTGGGGGCCCATTTCAACCAATATCCCAAACGTATCTTAGTGGGCTCGACTCCAGTCGGGTGACGGGACACGCATATTGGGCTTGATTATAAGAGGCCAAAATGGGTTAGCGGTGGCAACGCGGGACCAACGGGTTTCATATGTGTGTGTGGGCCCGGGCTGGTTGGTAAGTCGTTGTTGCATCGTGTAGATATAAAGCCGTGCACTGTTGATATTATCTGGTAGCCACTTTAGGGGAATGATACACCCCAATCGTGGGACCAGCACGGGTATCTACGGTAGGGAGCCGATCGTTGGGGAGTAGTGGGTACGCCTAATAAAGATAGGGGCAGACGGCACCTATGTAGGGGTACACGAAACTACTGGGTAAGATTACTAAGTACACCTAGTGGAGATAGGGGCAGACGGCGCCTATGTAGTGGGCTAGGAGTACACGAAACTACTTGGGAAATTTTCTAAATCCTTGGGAGGGATCAACCTTTAAGTAGGAATTACTCCTGGTGGGTAGAACTGGTGTGGTGCAGTGTGGGAATTACCCTTGGGTGAGTAGATCTGGGGTGGTGTAAGCTAGTAATTATCCTTGGGTGGATAAATACGTCGTTTCGGTTATCGTAGTACATCCTGTGTTTTGTGGGCTACTTATTGTAGTCATTATCCCCAGAGGTACCGTACCTTGTTTATGTCATACCCTAATTACTTTAATGGTTGTATTGTTAGGGTTATAGGACTCACTCAGACTTATGTCTGACCCCGTTGTTTTTATCTTTTTCCCAACCCTCAGGTTATCAGAGTGGGCCCGGTACGAGTGGGCTTAGATCAGGCTGCTTTATTCGCTTTTGGAGCTTAGACCATAGATGTAGAGAGCTCAGCTTACCCTTTCTTTTATGGCTATCAGTTCATGTATTGGGATTATGTACTTTCATTTATCAGGATGGATATTTTGTACTTGACTCTTATTATGGTTTTGTGATGTAACCAAACATGTTTTATTTTCCGCTGCAATGAAATGATGTTTTAAGATTTTCAAGTATTACTTATATCTGTCTTGTTGTAATTTTTCTGTTCTATATTCACTTAAAATACTCCACCGACGTTATGGCATTCCCTTAGCGAGTGACCATAGCGGGTGTGGGGTGTTACAAATTAATTTGGTTATATAAACGAGAGCGGAAAGTAGTAAATAATACAAGAGATTTATAGTAGTTCGGTCTCGTGAGGGGCCTACGTCCACTTTGAAGCGTTGTTGGAATATTATTGACCACAAAAGGTTATAAGGCTGAAGCCATCACATGGCATCTCAGTACGTTCATCTCAAAGCCATATGATGTCATCTCTAAATTATATGGTGTCATCTCTAAGGCTATATAATGTCCCTCTAAGACATGATGTCATCATTATCATATATGTTGTCATTGTTATCATATATTTAATATACTAGGAAAAAGACACTTTTGCCCTTCTTCTTCCTCAAATAGGAGATTCCATTAAAGTAGCTCTCTAGAGGTCTTGAGCTCACAAATTCCAATCCCTTTTAAGTGTGAAGTCATGGGTATTTATAGGAAAGGGAGTAGATAGGAGTAGGTGGTAGTAGGTAGAAATGGGGGACCACACCCAGAATTTTGTACCTCAGGCCTGCACATCTGCTTTTTTCGCACCCTGCCCCAGGGGGTGCGAATTTCACACCTCGGGGGTGCGAAATTCGTACCTTCTAGGTGCGAAATTTGTACCACGCAGGGTACGAATTTCGCACCCTGCAGGGCACGAGTATCGTACCCTTCGTAGGTACGAAGTTCGTACTCCGAAGGGTTTGAATTTCGTAGCCCGAAAGGTACGGATTTCGTACCTCCTGGGGTGCGTAATTCGCGCCTTGAGATACGAATTTCACACCTTGTTGGGTGCGAATTTCGCACCTTGTGGGGTGCGAATTTCGCACCCTGCTGGGTGCGAATTTCGCAACTCTTAGAGGTGCGAAATTATAAGAGGTGCGAAATTCGCAACTCCAAGGTACAAAACTCCCGTTTCAAGAGGCGCGAGGTCCATATGAATGGGTGTTTGGGTGCTTGAGATCCTGGCTTGTGAGTCCTAGGGCTTCGAGGACTTGGTTTGGAAATGTGCCGGTGGAGGCGCGAGGTCCTTGGCAGCGCGGTCCCTCTTCAACCCTGTCTCCTTCGCTCCTGAGCATCCCTTTCGGCCTTAGTTCCACGCGATTCGTTGAGTCGAGCATGGATCGTGTACTTTTGGGAATCGGACCAAAAAACCGGTTAACATTTACCCCCAAAGTAGGTCTTATCTTGACATGATGTGCTTTGCATTGGATAAGATCATAGTCGAGTTGTCGACTGATCCTGTGAGTTAAAAGAAAACATATGTTAGGTATCGGGCTCGTACGCTGTGGAATTGCGAGTGAGTTGTTGCTGGTGTGGCACCGTACCCATGTTGTTAAGCCTTCGTAGTGCGTCACTTCCACGTGTTCGTAGGGGCTGGTATATGTATGGAATATGTATACATGAGCACACGGGGTGATGTCTCGAACCCGCAGTTTGATTTTTTTTAGGGTGCATCCTCTCGCATCTGGGGCGAACTTTCGAACCGTGGGGGTTCGAAATTTCGAACTGTAGAGTTTGAAATTTTGAGACCTTAAAGTTCAAATATTTCGAACCCTGGAGGTTCGAAATTTCAAGACTTTGAGGTTCGAAGTTTCAAACCCTGGAGGTTCGAAATCTCGGGACCTTGAGGTTCGAAATTTCGAACCTTGAGGTTTGAAATTTCGAAGCCAGCGGTTCGAAATTTCGAACCCATGGGTTCGTGAATTTTGGGAATACCAAGGGACTTTTTCTTTTTATTATAAATAGCCCGGCCTTCTCATTTCACTTTTTTCTTCAAGTTTCCAAGGTTGGCCGCCATTAAAAAGCTTCAACACCCTATACTTCGAATTTTCAAACGCGAGAATTAGGTGGGTTTCGAGGGTCTGGGAGGCGCGCGCGGAGGAGAGGAAGGCACTAGGAGGCAAGCGCGGAGGGGAGCCTCGAACTCTGAGGGGGTTCGGGTGGTCGAACCTGCGGTGGCTCGAACATTCGAACCCTGTTGGGGTTCGAGCCTTCGTCCCCAGCGGGGTTCGAACCTACGAACCCCTTGAGGGTTCAAGTTGTCGAATCCTGATGCGAATCGGGTGGTAGAACCTCTGGGGGTTGCTATCTTTCGAACCCCGGCGGGGTACGAGCATTTGAACCCCTAGAGGGTTCGAGCATTCGAACCCCGACGAGGTTTAAGCATTCGAACCTCTGGGGGTTCGAGCATTCGAACCCCTAGGAGGTTCGAGTTTCCGAACCCCTGTAGTGTTCGAACTTTCGAATACCCTAGGGGTTTGAGCTTTCGAACCCTGTCGTGTTTCGAGCATTCGGTCCCCGAGGGGTTCGTGCATTAGGACCTCCAAGAGGGGCTTCGGGACTTCGGTCTTTTGATCCTTCGCGTTGCCTAAGTACCTGTGTTATTGCGTACATTATGTCTTTCCACATATGATAGAACATATATTCGAGCTGTGACTGAGCTGTCGGAACGCTTAGATTTCCTCTGTACATCTTAATTTTGCATGACACCGCACGTACATGTTAGTTTTCACCACCATGAGGGGTACAGGTTATTCCAATGCGATGTCTAATACTAGTGTGTTAAAGTATAGCTAGCGATGCAGACAAGATCAAAGATTGGGAAAACCCAAGAATTTGAGGCTTCCCCGGCGATCGTCAAGTACATACGATTCTACCAACAGTGGTAGCTCGAGTGGCAGCAAGCTTGAGACTACCGAAGGATCTGTTCCTTCTAGAACGGCCAGTTCACCTGAAGTATCTGATCATGGGGAAGAAACTGAGAAGTTGCATTCTCCGGTCATAAATGAAGAGGTTGAGAACGTGGATATTATCAGTGAGTACGCACTGGTGGCTCCGGTAGCCCCGAATATGCTGCCTGACGTGGTTATCTTGAAAAATCCGACAGACTCGGTACTGTCGTGCATGGATGCTACAACAGTTAGGAAAATGGCGATGCGATTCAACATACCGGAGGATGACGTCCACACATCGGGAAAGGGTGGCAAGGCTCATGCACCGCCCGAGGGCTTGACTGCCTGGAACATGCAAGCTTGTTTTGCGGGTTGCGTGCCCCCAGAAAATGATTTTATTTAGGATATGATGTTCTATTTCCGCCTTGCACCTTCGCAACTTCATCCAAATGCATACTCATCGCTCTTATGCACTTATATACCGAGAATATTTGCACTTGGAACCTACCAGAGGGGACATTCGGTATTTCTTCAGTTTGAGGAGAATGTCTAGTGGACGCCCTCCTAATGGTTCCTGGAAGCGACAGCTGCCACCAAATTCTTCGTTGGGACGTGGCCCAGGCCGTCAGTGTTCAAACAAGATTGGTTCTTTGTGTGTTTCCCTCTTGGATTTTCAAGTAGGTGGTTAGAAAGGAGTAAGTACTTTTGAACTCTGCTCCCTACTATAAATTTCTTGGAGTTTGCATCTCATTATTTTTTGATCATGGCAGCTTATCTGGCGGCGCCTACTAGAGTGGAGTACCGGAAATGCCTTAATGCTTTGCGGGTGATCCCCGAAGAGTCATGCAAAACTTATACCGTGACAAGTTAGGAGCGTCTTCGACGCACGGGGTTGCTTTCAGATGATCGGGATATAATTAGGCATGTCGTTGCGATTAATGTACTGAAAGGGAAGGTGATGGAAGGTCCTGCGGCTCCAGGTTTGAAAAGAAAGCTGCCTTCTACCGGGCCCAAACCCAAAAGGGCTGCCAAGTTCCAAGGAGATGTACGCGGAGACGAGGCTCGTGGTCAGGAGAGGTCTTCCGAGGACGAGGGTGTGTCAAGCATTCTAGTCCCGCCTCCAAGAGGAGAGGCGGGGGGAGGAACGTTAGACATACCACAGTCCCCGGTGATTCCGACTGAGACCGCCGCCCCGCTCGGGATGGAGGGCCAGTTTGATGCCATTAATCTACTTTACTTAGAATTATCTCTATGGCCAGTTATGGATAGCCTGGAAGAACTAGCTACTGCTGCAGAGGGGTTAATTCCTTCGAGCGGATCACAATCTGGTCTGCTGAGAGAACATTTAGGGCATATACTTGTTAACACTGCATAACATAGCGGCTTATCTGAGCGTGCGACTTAACCAACTTTATTTTGTTTCTTTGACAGGTGATATGGCTAAAGGGCGTGTGGGATGAGGTTATGGGCATGGAGGCCGCCAATGCCCTAGGAATCCTTTCTTTGAGGGCTTTAGGAGAGGGACCAGCTTATATGATACTCGAACCCTGCCAAATCGCAGTAGTGAACACTAAGGCACGGATCAATCTCGACGATCTCCGACCCCTCCTCCTCCTCCAATTAGAGTGTCTGAGGGAGACTCTCGACTTAACTTAAGGGGCTCCTGGCGTCCGTCTTTGACAGCTCCTTCATCTGCAACACCCCCGGCTCCCACTCCTGTTACCACAGGGAGAGAGCCGCCATTCGACCACCCAAGACCGGAGGGGACGACCACAGTGGGTAGGCAAGACCTTGCAGAGCCTAAGAGGCAAGAGATTACCATGGAAGAAAAGAAAGAATTACTGAGGCAAAACTTTCCTCAACATTATTTTGATGAGATAAAGTTCATCCCTGATCTCCACCCGTCCTCTATCAGGGAGTCTAGAGATGTCTAAATGTGCATAAGGGCTGAATATCATCAGGCCGAACAACTTCTGAGGTACTCCCGCTAACTCTCAGAACTGATTAGGAAGAAAATCTGGAGCTCATCAACCAGGGGTTGGTCATTGACGTCGAACGGATCACTGTTGCCAATTTGAACACTAAAATAGGTGAGTTTGCTACTGTTATTGCATACACACTTTTGCCCATTCCTGTGCCCTTGAATAATAATTTGCGGGTTTCGTTATTGCAGCAGAGATGAAGTAGGCATACAAGGCACTCAAGAGGGAGGTTGATCATTCCCGCTCTACTTTTGCAGAAATTGTATCTGATCTAACCACCTAGAACACGACCCTAAAGAGGGAGAAGGCTGAGGTAGATCAAGCATGCGCTGATCTGGAAAGGGATAACGCGAGAGTAACCCAACTCCAAGATGATAATAAAGCTTTGAGAGAAGAAAATGACAGCCTAAAGAGATAGCTTGAGGAGAAGAAAAGGGCCAAGGAGGACGCAGAGGCCAGTAATCGGGATGTGCTGGGCACAATGGATGGGTTGAGAGTAGCACATCTGAGAGAGGTGGAACAGATGAGAAAGCAGCTAGAGGATACAGAATTCCGGATACAATCATCCATGGAGGAAGACATCCCAAACATGTATGTTAAAGTTCTAAGACTTCATAGCCTTTCGTGGGTCGAGGATTACCCCCATGAACTAGCTCGAACCTAGGAGAGGTTGGTTCCATATAAAGCTTATTTGCGCCAAGTGGATGTGAGTACTTTGGATGAACGACAGCTCATGATTGACTTCTTGACCGCTAAAGAGCGCGAGAAGCTGGAGGAGGGTAAGAGGTTGTTGCTTGAGGATGCCGATAGAGAGAGGTTGGCGAAGCTTACAGCCGAAAAGGGGAAGTCTGCCATGACTGAGAGCGTTGTCGTAGCAGAGACATTTGTAGAGGAAAGCCCCTGTCGGCCACTGGCCCCTGAATCAGTTATGGTGAGTGATCCCGCAGCTTCAACTCAGATTTCAACTGAGTATGACCCTGAGCACCCGGGGCTAGGAGAGACCATATTCACTTTACCTGCCACCGCAAGTACCCCTCATGTCCTTTCTACACAATCCCTGACCGGAGGTAAATTTCTTTTGCCATGAATCCCCGAGGATGACGTGATTACCGAATTTGCAGACTAAAAGGTTATGTTTTTACTGTGCAGCCATTCCTGGACTGACCTTGACTTCGGGCCCTGTCCCCGCGGTCCCACAAACAACTAAATCTGGGCCGGGACCTACGGCAGTGCAATTTGGAAAGGTGGCGATCCATTGGATACCTACTCCGATATAAGGATAACTCCCAGCATGTATGAGAGCCTTATTGAGGAAGGAGAGGTGGTTGATAGACAAAGTTCTCGTGCCAGAGATCCGGTGGAAGCCGATGTGCCTTCGATGCATGACCTGGTAGAGGGTTTAAAGGGCTGGATTGTAGTAAAGTGCGAGGGGGTGGAGGAGAAGCAGAGCCAAGACGAGACTGCCAAGCAGGAGGTCCTAATGAAGACCGAATGGGATGCTGAGGTAAGGGCTGCTGAGACTGTTGCGCGGAGGATGGCCGATGAGGAGGCGGAGAAGAAGAGGGTCGTCGTTGAGGACCGAAAGAAAAGGGAGGATGATGGAACCCAGCTAAAGGCCACCGAAGCTTCCAAGAAATCTAAGGCTGGTGATCCCACAGAGCATAATTCCCAGAAGCTTGCTGCACGACAGGCTACTAAGGAGGCTAAGGAGAAGGCTGAGCGGGAAGGCAAGGCGATCCCGAAGAAGAGTGACGCTGTTGTAGGTCTTGCTGCCGGAAGTCCCCCGTGCCTGCGCCGCATACTGCTCTCGTTGATATCACTGAAATCTCTAGCGGTGATGGGGCAGATGAGAGATGCCTTTTAGTTTCTCGTGAGCCGGTCATTCCTCCAGACGGACAAGGTGGAAGGAGCAGATCAGGCGGGAAGAGGACTGGCGTGGGGGAAGAACCGTCGAGTGCCGAATCTGCAAAAGACCACAAGCACAAGAAGAAAAGACGCGATTAATGTTAGCAACTTAAGTTGAAGTTACCGTTTATTTTGGTGGTGTAGGCCAATAGTTTACGTGAGTACGGCCCTCGCTCTTGGTTTTTCAAGACATGGTGTGGTTTTCATATGCACCCTGTCACTAGAAATAAAATGTTAGACATGTAGTATGCTAAATGTGTGTGTGCGTGGAAAGTGAATATGAACTAGTAAAGATCGCGGCTTGTGTCGAGTGTTCGGATGTTCTTCTTAAGTTTTCCAGCGTCACGTACTTGCATAAGCATACTTATCATTGCACTTAACAAAAAAGCGATCGGAGGCCGCGCTCTGGGTTGATTATTCCAGAGGGGCGAGATAGAGCGCTGGTTTCAGTAAGTCTTCCTCAGCTCAGGAAACCCGTAGTTTGCGAAACCAGGCTAGGTGCCTACTGTTTAGGGCTTCTCGGGGTTGATACCAAGTATAGCAAAGGCGTAGAGCATCGCGATTTGCGGCCCGCCCGGTGGGTGGCTCTCCCGTCGTTCATCGGGTTGTTGCGAGCCATAGACGTCATTTATTCGTCTGAAAAGAGAAGCCTGGATCATCAGCCCGTAGGGTCCGATCGTGGCCATGGGCTACTCCTTAGCCTTGAGAGCTTCGGGGAAGAAACGATTTTAAGTCGGTCTTGGTGCTGCTACAAGATTCGACTGGCACCCGTAGCCAGGGGAGAGATTTACATCACTCCTAACTAGCCGTTGGGTGGCCCCAAGTCACTTGGGACTTGGGCGCGGAACAATTTATACTCGGTCTGGGCAAGGGGCCGAAGTTTGAGTTCATGCTTGATTATACTCGGTCGCGCCATGGGCCGATGACTCGAGTAGCGTTGCCGGCTCCCATGTTCGGGGTGTCGGTCATAACCAGTGCTTTTTGGTCTCGATGGGCGGCACCAGCTCCCGTTCTCGGGGGTCGATACGGCGATCGAAGAATTATATGCCAGCTAGTTGTTATGACTAATCAAACATGTCATGCGCGAAATAAACACAAAGGAGATTGGAAGATGAACATCATTTCTACTAATAACTTTGGCAGTAATAGCCTTTATAATGCCTTGAATTGCCAGAAAACAAAACATCATTGGAAAGCATATACAACTATGAACTAAGTTATGTAAAGTAGCGGTGGAGATGTTCACTGTTCCATGCCCTTGGGAATTCAGCTCTGTCCACGATTGCGAGTTTGAAAGATCCATTGCTGAGCTTCTGTTGTATGGATTACGGGCCTTCCCAACGAGGGGCGAGGCCGGTTGGTGGAGGAAAGACTTGTGTCAAGATGAGGTCGCCGACGTTGAGGTCCTTATGTCGGACCTTAGAATTGGAGTATCGGGCCGCCCATTGCCGATTGGCAGCGGCTCTGAGGTTGGCTTCATTCCTCTTTTCTTCTAGTAAGTTGAGTGATTCTAAAAGTAAATGCTAGTTCGTCTTTAGATTGAAATAAGTAACTCGATGAGATTGAAGTTCGAGCTCGATGGGGATAACAGCTTCGAATCCGTAGGCGAGGGCGGAAGTAGTGTGTCCGGTTGCCGTTTTGTGGTTGGTTCGGCCCATAGGGCTAGAGGAAGTTTGGCTGCTCACATGCCTCCAGCCTTTTCTAGATGTTTCTTGATAACGAATTTGATGACCTTATTAACAGCCTTGACTTGCCCATTGGCCTGGGGATGAGCCACCGCCGAGAATTTTTTTTCCGATGATGTGCCGCTGACAGAAGTCTTTGAATTCGGCGCTCTTGAATTGAGTGTCGTTGTCAGAAATGATAGCTTAGGGGACCCCATATCGAGTAATGATGTTGCACACAACGAGGTTGATCATCTTCTTGGTGATGATTGTAGCAAGAGTTTCGGCCTTTGCCCATTTGGTAAAATAATCAACTGCGATGGCAGCATACAATGCCCCGCCTCTGGCCACTAGAAGAGTTCCAATGATGTCAATTCCCCACATGGCGAATGGCCATGGGATGATCATGTGTGTCAACTCTGTAGGAGGGGTCCTTAGGATCTTTGAGACGCGCTGGAACTTGTCACACTTGCGAGCATAGTCGATGGCGTCTTGATCGAGCATAGGCCAATAATAGCCATGCCTAAGTATTTTCCTGACCAAGGTTTGTCCTCCAGTATAGTCGCTGCATTCACCCTCATGTAAATTAGTGAGCACTCTGGTGGCATCGTCATGGGCATGCATCTGAGCAACGGGATAGAGAAGCCTCGGCAGTAGAGCACCCCATCTAGGAGAAGGTACCGAGTTGATTTACGAGTAAGCGCTCGTTTTTCCATGTAGCGTTGTGGGATGATCCCGTGTTGTAGGTAATTTTTGTTTGGCGTCATCCAGAATTCAGGTTCGGATGTGGTGCTCATGGCCGCCTTAGTCTGTATTTGCTTGATACTTGGGGAGTTGAGCACTTCGACGGGGGCAAAACCCAAGAGTTGCGAGTCCTTGGATTTTGCTACCTTGCCTAGTGAATCTTCTTTTTCATTATGTTCTCGAGAAATGTGTGAGATGACGAAGTGGTCGAAGTAAGTGAGTAGTTCCGGAACCTGGGTTAAATATAGAGCGAGTCGTCCCTTCTTCGCTTGGTATTCTCCTTGCACCTAACAAACGATGAGTTGTGAATCGGAGAAGATTTGGACGGTCTTTAGTTTGAGCTCAATCGCGATTCTGAGTCTGACGATCAAGGCCTCATACTCCACATTGTTGTTGGTAGCAGGGAAATTTAGTTTTAGTGCATAGTACATCGGGCATTCTTTGGGAGTGATGAGCACGACTCCGGCCCTTGTGAATTTGCTGTTAGAGGAGCCGTCCACGAACAATTTCCATTGAGCGTTGGGAGCTTCAGTGTTCTCTGCAGGAGTCCCCTCGGGGCAGTGAATTCTATGATGAAGTCAGCGAGGGCTTATCCGAGGATGGCCCGGCGGGGGATAAAGGTTATCTCAAATTGGCTTAGTTCCATACTCCACTTTAGTAGCCGTCCAGATGCTTCGGGTCGCTTTAGGACCATTCATAATAGCTGATCGGTGAACACCTTTATAGGATGAAACTGGAAGTATGGCCGAAGCTTCCAAGAATAAATCAATAGGCAGAACACCAGCTTTTCTTGCCTCGAGTAGTTATTTTCTGCTCTCGTCAATCGATTGCTTATGTACGAGTGCCGAGCTGATTGCCTGCATAGAAACAACCAAATAAACATATAAGTCCTCGTGATCCGTGGGCTTAGATAAGATAGGCAGTCACTCTGGGTGATTTAGAAGGTCCTCGAACGCGGAAACGCATTCCTGGGTCCACTCAAAGTTGTGTTTTCCTTTTCGAAGTAAATCGAAGAAAGGAATGCACTTGTCGTTGGCTTTAGAGATGAACCGACTTAAAGCTGTGACCTTTCCGTTTAGAATTTGGACATCCTTGATGTTCTTGGGGACTTGGATGTCCCGAATAGCTTGGATTTTTTCTTGGTTGGCTTCGATTCCCCGGGAGTTGACTATGAAACCCAAGAATTTTCTTAAGGCGACTCCAAAGGAGCACTTCAGAGGGTTGAGTTTCATGTCGTATCGACGAAGGATATCGAACATTTCAAAGAGGCCGCGAACGTGGTCGCTGGACTCTTTTGATTTGACCAACATGTCATCCACATACACCTCCATGGATTTCCCAATTTGGTTTTTAAAGAGCTGATTAGCCATTCGCTGATAAGTGGCGTCGGCATTCTTGAGGCCGAAGGTTATGACGCGATAGAAGTAAAGTCCAAGGTCTGTTATGAAAGAGGCATGATCCTGGTTGCGAAGGTCCATTAGAATTTGATTGTAGCCTGAGTAGGCATCCATGAAAGATAGTAGCTGATATCTGGCAGTTGAGTCAACAAGTCGGTCGATCTTTGGGAGTGGTAAGCTGTCCTTGGGACATGCCTTGTTTTAATCAGAGAAGTCGATGCACGTTCGCCATTTACCATTGGGTTTTAAACAGGACTGGACTGGAGACCCATCCGGGGAAGTCGGCTTCGTGAATAAAGTTGCTGAGTAGACAGTCTACATCTTCCTCGAATGCTTTGGACCTTTAGTTCCCAAGAAGCGGTGCTTCTGCTTGATTGGAGGCGTTGTGGGATAGATGCTTAGACAATGGTAGGCGATTGCAGGATTTATGCTTTTCATTTCGGAGTGGGTACATGCGAACACATCTAAATTTTCCTTTAGGTAATCTACAAGATCCTCTTTGATTGCGGGATGGAGTTGCGACCTTATCTTCAGCACCCATGATGGATCGTCTGGACTAACTGGAATATTTACTATGGGTTCGACTAGAGTAACCCTCTCGTACTCACGCTCTTCTTCCTTCCGTGGGTCGAGATCATCGAAAGGACAATAGTGGCGCCTGAGCCAAGGGCCAGATGATGCTGATTGCTATGCTGAGATAGTCCTGGCGCAAGAAGGTGTGGACACGGCTTTGCCCTTGTCCTTATTACACGCATTCTTCCATTCTATTGCATAACATTCTCTGGTGCTTACTTGGTCTCCTCTAACTGTTCCAATCCCGTTCTCTATCGGAAATTTCATTAGGAGAGACCATGGAGACATGCAGACCCAAAACTCTGTAAGAGAAGGGCGTCCAAGGAAAGCGTTGTAGGGGGAATCATGTCTATAACCACGAAAGTGGACATTCAGATCTGATGCCGATCCCCCCTCGCCCTGTTCCACAGGTAAATTGATCATTCCCACCGAGGAACTAGAAGCTTCATTGAAGCCGTGGATCGTGTCACGACATGGCTTTAAGTCATTTGTTTCCAACTTCATCTGGTTGTAAGCTGTTTTGAAAATGATGGTGACCGAGCTTCCCGAGTCGATTAATACCTTTCGGATAGAAGCGGCATCGATCTGTACCGTGATAACTAATGGATCGGTGGTAGGGATTTCCACCCCAGTAGAATCTCTTTCGTGGAAAACAATGTCATCCCGCATGGTTTTTCGGAGCTTGGCTGGGACGGATTCACTAGGGGCAGAGCAAGCTTCATACGTAGCATGCTTTATGGAACTCACACACTCTTCAATTTTCCAAAAATTGTCGTGCGTAGGGTAAGGTCCACAACATAGAGTGTTGATCACGATCCCTCGCCTTGGGTTAGATGGACCCCCAGCCATCTTGGCAGGTGCCTGAGGTGCTGGCGCCAGAGGCTTTGAATTTTTTTTGGGAGGAAAGGGCTCTTGGATATATTTCTCATGGATAAGCTTATCAATTGCGTCCCTAAGTTGGCAGCACTCATTGGTATCGTGCCCTATACGTCGTGGTATCGACAGTACCTCCTGGTATTTTTCTCCCGGTCAGTTGATTCTCTGATGTGCGGCTTCTTGCATGGCAACGTGTTGCATGTTTCCAAGTAAATTGTTTCTAAGTCTTCGATTAATGGGGTGTAAGTCTCGAAGGCGCGATGAGGGCCAGGTTTTCTCGGCTTCGCTGAGGCCTGACCGTTGTTTTGGCCACCCGGCCTACCGTTATTTGGTTTTTGCCTGTAGGGACCTGCCCCTTTATTCTGATCGTAGGTCTCTCCGACTTGCCTTCCTCTAAGGTTGTTATTTGCAGAGTCCGCTTGGGGGTCAATGGGATGATTTGTGGTGGAGAGCCGGTTCCGTCTTGCCTCCTTTTGGCATTAGTACTGATCTGCATTCTCATAGAAGGCATCGAGGCTTTTTGCTACTTCCGATCGTTCCATTCCCCGAATTCAGAAGTAGGAAGGACACCTTTGGCTAACTGAAAGAGTATGGTGCGAGGGTCCGGATCCTTGACCTCGGCGAGGGCGGTGTTGAACTAGGAGAGGTAGCTTTTGAGCGACTCGGAGGGTCCTCGGTATAGCTTGGACAAAGTAAGGGCAATTTTCAGAGTCGGGATATGCATCCTGAATTGCTTGTCTAGTTCTGTCGCTAGCTAGCCGAAGTTGCTGATGGAATCAAGTGGGAGGCGAGAAAACCAAAGTAAAGCGGTCCCTGATAGGAAGACTGGGGAGCACTTGCATTTGACCGGATCGTTGCCCCGGCTCGAGTCCATTTGCCATTCATATTGATTCAGAAAGGCACGTGGATCGGTGGTGCTGTCTTAGAGCGACATTTGTAGCATGCTGAAGCATCGCGGCCACTCGACCTCATTTACCCTTCTTGTGAACGGACTATGCCTAATATGGGCCTCCCATGAGTTGTGTAGATTCCCTCACATTTCCCTCCTGATCCTTTGGACCATGTCGGGAAGGTAAGTTGGATAGGGTTCCGCCATTGGGACACATGGGTTTTGGTGAGGTTCTGGAGTTCTGTTGCGAGGACGTCTTCCATGGTGGATGTCCAGGTCATCTTCTTCCATGTCCTTGACATCTATAATCAGATCCTAGTGTGAAGCGAGCTGATATGGATCCTATTCTGGAAAAGCATAGGTCGCTGGAATGGTCGGTCCATCGTCGTGATAGGCGACCGTTGGGTTTTATCGAGGAAGGGGTTGGTTGGTCAGACCCGGTCCATCATTGACGATCAAAAGGGAGTGATCTCGGTATTGTGTCCCCTCGCTATATGTGACTGTAGTTCGGTCGCCGTTGTCGTTCCCATTGCTGTTGGCATAGCCATTGCCATTACCATTGTCGAGGGCATTGGTGCGGGCGGGGACATTGTTGATGAGGCTAAACCTCCTCCTTTGATGTGGGCCGCTCGACTCGGAAGAAGAAGTTTTCGAGATATTTGGTCAGGGTCGAGCATTGTTTCAAGTTAGTTGAAGTCGGGCGATGATGCGCTGACTTTCTTGAAGTTGTCGCATAAGGTCGATGTTATTCCTAATGCTTGATTGAGCTCGACCGCTGTGTTCTCATATTTTTCATTAAGCGCGTGGATCTATGCTTGTGTTGCAGGCTCTTCGGGGTCCACAATAGGAGCGATGTTTTTATTAGTAGCCGAGATGTCCGCCGATTGGGGTTGTTGGGATGTCCCGGCCTCGGCTGAAGAGTCAACCATTGCGTTCTTTGGTCGCTTTACCATCGTAAGTGGACTCGGCGATAGGTTTAGCAAAGGAGCCTCAAGCTCGTCGAAGTCGAGATGATAACATGCGAGAAAGACGCAAATCCGAGTTGTTATCAGTGAAAGCACCAAATGTTGATAGCAAAAAAAGTCGTAAACACCAAAGATTCCAATTACTAGGAATAATTAATTTGGTCGTATATACGAGAGTGGAAAGCAGTAAATAACACAAGAGACTTATAGTGGTTCGGCCTCATAAAGGGCCTACGTCCACTTTGAAGCATTGTTGGAATATTATTGATCACAAGGGGTTACAAGGTTGAGACCGTCTCATGGCACATTCATCTCAAAGCCATATGATGTCATCTCTAAGTTATATGATGTCATATCTAAGGCTATATGATGTCACCTCTAAGACATGATGTCATCATTATCATATATGATGTCATAATTATCATATATTTAGTATACTAGAAAAAAGGCACTTTTGCCCTTCTTCTTCCTCAAATAGGGGATGTCATTAAGCTAGTTCTCTAGAGGTCTTGAGCTCACAAATTCCAATCCCTTTCAAGTGTGAAGTCATGGGGTATTTATAGGAAAGGGAGTAGGTAGGAGTAGGTAGGAGTAGGTGGGAGTAGGTAGAAATAGGGGACCATACCCAGAATTTCGTACCTCAGGCCAGCACATCCGCTTTTTTTGCACCCTAACCCAGGGGGTGTGAAATTTGTACCTCCTGGGGGTGCGAAATTCACACCACGCAGGGTATGAATTTCGCACCCTGTAGGGAACGAGTATCGTACCCTTTAGAGGTACGAAATTCGTACCCCGAAGGGTACAGATTTCGTACATCCTGGGGTGCGAAATTCGCACCTTAAGGTACGAATTTCGCACCTTGTTGGGTGCGAATTTCACACCTTGTGGGGTGCGAATTTCGCACCCTGCTGGGTGCAAATTTTGCACCTCTTAGAGCTGCAAAATTCACACCTCTAAGTGTACGAAACTCCCGTTCCGAGAGGCGCGAGGTCCGTCTGAAAGGGTGATTGGTGGGCTCGAGATCCTGGGTTGTGAGTCCTGGGGTTTCGATGCCTTGATTTGGAAATGTGCTGGTCGAGGCGCGAGGTCCTTGGTGACGCGGTTCCTCTTCAAACCTATCTCCTTCGCTCCTTTGCATCCCTTATGGCCTTAGTTCCACGCGATGCGTTGAGTCGAGCGTGGGTCATTTACTTTTGGAACCGGACCAAAAAGCCGGTTAACATATACGTTTTATATGAATGCTTCCGTACCTCGAACAACTATACGTGCATATATATTCACGTATACATGTTTATATACATTCATGAAAATAACAGACAAATGAGAACAAGGTTTCCAAGCTTTAAGAAATTTCTGACTCGTGACTCCAACCACGACCACTCACACATATTTTCAATGTTGTGACAATCGACATTGATTCGAATTGCTAATCTATAAATCCCTTATGAGTCTAAATGACCCGGGAGTATACTACTAGCAATTGAATCCACGACACGATGTCGCCTCTCGACAACTCACGTAGTCATAAGCCAACTGTGTGTTTACTACTTTTTTTTATTTTCACATTCAAGTCGTATTGCGAAAAACCATATGAGAACATGTAAGCGTACTATGTCAACAACAACCCGTTTACGTGTCAACACGAATGAAAGTCAACGACTAACATTTATATTCATGAGTCAATAGAAATTAGACTTTCAATAAGAACGATTCTTTCAGCTTAAAGCACATTATGTCGAGACAAGATGTACTTTGGAGGGCAAATGTTAACCGACCTTTTGGTCCAGTTACCAAAATTATAGCAGACATGCTCGACTCAACACATCGCGTGACACCCAATCCCGAAGTGTCACCATAACATTAAGGACTCGATCTTAAAGGAAGTCGCATAAACAGAGGCCTCACAACTCCTGAAAACGGTGCACTTGGCACATATCACCTACTCAATAAATTTCGGGTTCCTCACTTCCCAAAAGTCTCGTATCCCCTAATGTACTTCAAACAACTCTATGTTCGAGTCGGTAATGACCTACATTCTACGTATCGGAGGATCGTAGAATATTTATTTTATTCACGTACGAAGTCGTACGGCCGTGTAACTTTGGGGACAACTATTGGGGTCATTTCCCATGTTCAAGATTTTTGCCGAATTTTAAATGACCGTTTTACCCCTAGAAAATCTTGTTTTTCCTATAAATTTTGATTGATAAGGAGTTTTGACCAAAAACCACTTTCATTTGATTCAGATGATGGTTTACCTTTCTGTAAAGTGGTCACATTAATCAAACGGACTTACCGTTTGGGAGATATAGCTAAAATAAGGTTTAGAAGGTGAAAAACTGCTTAAGTGGGCTTAATTAGGTGATTACTGGTTTGGCCCATAACCCATTTAGGGATTAGGTTATGGGAGGGCTGAGAGGGTTTGGGAAAACATTTCATTTCAGTTTTCTAGCCGCCACTTACACTCCTTGAACCCTAGTAATGGCATCCGTCCTATAAATCTATCCCAAATCTCTTTCTAATCACCTATTAGCCAAATCTACACCAAATTAAGATAGATTAACATAGAAATCAAGATAGAGCTACTGGAATACAATGAGATCATTAAGACTCCCAAGGGCTAGTGATGTAGCATGGCTATGGATCAATGCAATGGGGCCATTAGGACTCTCAAGGGCAAGGTGATAGTAGCAAGGGATTAATGGATATGGACCAGCATAATGAGGGGTCATTAAGACCCCAATGGTAAAGTGGTCGTAGCAAAGGATTGGGTGATCAAAGTGGTGGATATCGTATACTTTATGCACTGAGTGAGAGATGTGAGGTTAAGTGTTATGTTTGATGTTTGCTATCACCATGACATGCACACTCCCTTTTTACACTTTATGTTAGTGTTACCTTAGAGTACTGTACATCTTGTTGTGCTAATTCTTTGGTTGCAGGTCTAGGTTCAGGTATGATCATTTATACCTGTTATTGTTCTATTTTGTTGCTATTGCTCATACCAGACTTTTTTCTGACCCAGAGTTTTATGTCTCTTTTTATTACTTTGGGTGCTCCTAAACGAGCAGACTAGAGACAGGTTAGGTGGTATGCACAAGTAGCTGTCCGAAGACGAGCAGGAGGCTTCCACGTACTACTTATATATATTCTCCCTGTGTTGTTGTTGGACACTACTTTGGGAATTAGTAGTGTACCTTTTCTATTTTGCTTTAGAGACAGTGTTTTTAAGTTGTAATAGTGGTTTGGATCATATGTTGTATTTTGAATTCCGTTGCTATGATGGTTTAGTTTATAGCTTATGCACTGTCTCGCCTAGTTTATGTCAAGTTATGTTATTATTATATTTTATTCCATACGTTGTGAGATATACTACAGGTTCTTTGATGATTTCATTGTCCCTTTTCTTTTCTTTTCTTTTCTTTTGACGATCATCCCGTGCTAGTCGGGCATTAGCACAACGCATTTCGGGGAAATGTCGGCTGGTCCAGGGTGGGCCATCACACTTGGTATCAGAGCCTAGGTTGCGTAGTTAACCTAAGGGAAAACATAAGGGAGAGATAGTATACGTAGATAAGAGCGTGTATTTGTGATATTTTGGTTTTCAAAAACTATATATATATATATTATTAGTATATCTAAGGATGAAGTCGCACTGCACTGGCACCACTATGGAGATGGTTAATCGTTTTCTCTTTACAGATTGAACGATGAGCCGATATTCGAGGAGTACGGGTTCAAGGACCAATAATAGGAATGCCCCTGATATGAGGACGATGTTTACTACCTTCATGCGAGAGATGCTTAGGGATGTTCAAGGAGCAGTTCCTAATGCTGCTAACGGTAGCAGTGCAGAAGTGCAGGCGCCTAGGGCCGATTTCTCCAAGCTCTGCAAGGATTATACTAGTCTTGGTGGAAAGCCGTTCCATGGAACAGAGTAGGCTACAGAGGTTCAAGATTGGCTTGATTGTTGTGAGCGCATCTTCAAGGATTTGGGAATTGATGATGCAATGAAGAGAAAGTTAGCATCGTGTCAACTTCAAGGACGGGCTATGAATTGGTGAAATGCTATTAAAGCAGCTACTCTTGAGGATCAAGTTACTTGGAATCATTTTAAGAATTAATTTATTCCACCTGCACAAAAATCAGAATTATTTAGGAAGTTTTTGGAACTTAAGCAGAATAGTAGGGCAATCTCGGAATATATTGCTGAGTTCGATATTATATCGAAGTATGGATTATCTCTTATCGATACTGTCAAGAAGAAGAATGAGAAGTTCATAACTGGCCTAGATGAGTACTTGGGGGGAAGAACTTATAAATCATATAGATGAGATATTCGAGTCGATTGTGGGAAAGACATTGAGGTCGGAGAGCCTTTACCCTAAGTCAAGGCCAAGGTTGTAGGCAAGCGGTGGATGCAAGAATAATTCGCAGAATAAGAGGAAACCGAACCAAGCTATGGATGGTCAAAAGAATAATAAGAAAGATTTTGAGTGCTATAGTTGTGGCAAGAAGGGTCACTTTGCCAAAGATTGTCGAGCAAAGCCAGCGGACAGGAAGTGTCTCAATTGTGGCCAAGTGGGACATCACAAGGATAAATGTCCACAACCCTCTAAAGAGGAGCATATTTTGAAAGAATATGCTATCAATGTTGTACCTTTTTCGTCGAATGCCCCCAACTACGACACAGAAGGGAAAGGGCGTCGTTATTCAAGGTATGCTTTCCATTTATGATGTTCCTGTTTAAGTGATGTTTGATACCGTGGCTTCCCATACCTTCATATCTAGTGACCTGGTAGATAGGTTGGGATTAGAACCCAAGATTATCGATAAACCTTTATTTGTAACGAACCCGATCGGTGGTTCGACTAGTCTTAGTATGATTTGTCGTAATTTGGTCTTATCGAGTCATGGATGCATGTTTGCTTATGATTGTTTTGTTTTGGGCTTTACTGGGTTTGGCATTATTTTGGGAGTTGATTGGCTCCAAAGATATGGGGTGGTGGTAGACTGTATGTGGTCTTTGGTGACCATTAGAGCAGATGATGGGCGGAGGGTACTGTTTGGTTGCCTACCTAGTGATGGGGCGATGGCTAGTTTTCTAAATTCCCTTGACACCCACATGATGAGTTGTTAGATGTGCTTATTGCTGGCGATTATCCGGATATCTTCGGGGAAGTGACGGACTTCCACCACACCGAGAGATTGAGTTTCGGATTGATCTAGTGAAAGATGTCATGCCTATGGTGATGCCACTTCGTTGTATGGCGCCAAGGGAGCAGCAAGAGCTCGAGGTGCAAGTGGGCGATCTTTTGAATAAGGGATTTATCCGAAGGAGTGTTTCCGAGTGGGGAGTACCATTTGTATTTGCTACTAGGGCAGATGGCTCCCTTCGATTGTGTGTAGACTACCGCGAATTGAGCAAGGCGACCAGGAAGAATAAGTATCCTTTTATGCGGATAGAAGATTTGTTTGATCAGCTGAATGGAGTGAGAGTGTTCTCCCAGTTAGATCTCGCGACAGGTTTTCATCAGCACCGAGTGGCAGTTGAGAATATACCTAAAACTGCATTTCAGACGTCGTCCGGATTCTATGAACGGTTGATCATGCCATTCGGGTTGAACAATACACCAACATATTTTGTGGATCTTATGAATAAGGTAATCAGGGATCAATTGAATAAGTTTGTTCTTGTGTTTGTGGATGATATCTTGGTTTATTCGAGGACAACGGAAGAATACAACATTTGAGGACAGTGATGGAGGTGTTGAGGAAACACCAATTGAAAGCAAATTTTTCTGTCACTTCTGGAGGAGGGAAGTGAGGTTCTTGGGCCATGTTGTTTCAGAAAATGGTATTGCCGTGGATCCTGCGAAAGTGGCTACGGTACAAGATTGGTCTACGCCTAAGAATGCAACACACGTAAGAAGTTTCTTGGGGTTAGATGGATATTACCGAAAGTTTATTCGAGACTTCTTCAAGATAGTGGCACCGTTAACTCAATTGACAAAGAAGAATCAATCTTTTTCTTGGGACGGAAGGTGCTGGGATGCATTTAAGAGTTTAAAGGAAAAGTTGACATGTGCACTAGTGTTAGTCATTCCTTCGTGAAATGAAGATATGACGGTATACACGGATGCCTATGGTACCATACTAGGTGTTGTATTGATGCAAGGAGGTAGGGTTGTAGCTTACGCTAGTCGGCAACTGAAACCGCATGAGAAAAATATCCTACCCATGATTTGGAATTGCCAGTGATTGTGTTCGTGTTAAAGATGCGGAGATATTATCTCTTAGGAGAAAGATTCGAGTTGTTTATCGATCATAAGTCATTAAAGTACCTTTTCTCTAAAAAAGGATTTAAATCTTCGTCATCAAAGATGGTTAGAGTTCTTCGATTCATATGATTTCAATATCGCATACACACCCGGGAAGGGAAATGCGGTAGCTGATGCATTGAGTAGGAGACATGCTAGTTTGGGGGCTATGTTTCTGGAATGGAAGCAATTGGAGTACATCACAGGATATGATTTTAGACCTAAGTGCAAATTGGATCCAGAGATGTTAGCAAATTTGACGATTAGACGGACTTTGATTAGGCGGATTGGTTCTAGTCAGAGGGACGATCCAAACCCATTGGAAATCATCTCCACGTTAGAGATGGATATCGACAGTGAAGAGATGAACAAGTATGGACTTGACTGAGAAGGATGGCTTCGAAAGAATGGTAGACTAGTTGTACCCAACGTTAATGGATTGAGAGACGAAGTGCTTAGAGAATGTCATCATTCGAAACTGACTATACATCCCGGTGGTAACAAAGTGTATCGAGACATGAAGCAAACCTAATACTGGAAAGGGATGAAGAGAGACGTTGGGAAGTTTATATCCAAGTCCATGAACTGCCAGTTAGTTAATGTCGAGCAAAAGAGGACTAGTGGTTTGTTACAACTGTTGGAGATTCCTGAATGGAAATGGGAACAAGTCTCAATGGATTTCATCGATGGTTTACCAAGGACTGGATTGGGTCACGATAGTACTTGGGTGATTGTGGATCGATTGACCAAAAGTTCAAGGTTTATACCAGTCAAGTCGAATAGAACGACAGCTAGGTTAGCAAAACTGTATAAGAAGTGGGTAGTGAGATTTCATGGAGTACCTAAAGGTATTGTGAGTGACCGAGATCCATTATTTGCTAGTGGATTTTGGAAGAGCTTACAAGAGGCTTTGGGGTCAGAATTACATCTCTGTACCGCATACCATCCTCAAACTGATGGTTAAACAGAGAGGGTGAACCGTGTATTAGAGGATTTCTTAAGAGCTTGTATATTGGATTTCGGAGGATCATGGACTGAGCATTTACATCTAGTTGAGTTCGCATATAATAATAGTTATCAATCCGGTATTGGTAAGGATCCATTTGAAGCTTTGTATGGAAGACCGTGCAACTCACCATCATGATGGTTGGAAACTGGTGAGAAGTTTGTGCTTGGGCCAGATGTAATAAGAGAAACTTATGATAAAATCAAGGTTATTCAACAACGAATGAAGGCCGCCCAAGATAGGCAGAAGAGTTATGCTGATAAAAGGCAAAGAGATTTGAAATTCTCCGTTGGCGACTTGGTATTCCTCAAGATTTCTCCATTGAAGAGTGTGATTTGATCTGGTGGGAGAGGTAAATTGGCACCAAAATTTATTGGTCCATTTCCAGTTCTCGAACAAGTTGAGAATTTAGCGTATAAAGTTGGATTTCCTGACAAGATGGCGGGAGTTCACGACGTATTTCATGTTTCCCAGTTAAGAAAGTTCGTGCATGATTCTGATATGACTATTTCACCTGATCAGTTGGATGATATCAAGGTAGAATATAAGGCAGTTGGGAGTCGTAGGACGATTCGTACTGTCGGACATGATACGAAACAACTTCAAAGGAAGACGGTGGAACTAGTCAAGGTCCAGTGTGGCGATAATGAGAATGACCGTACTTGGGAAACAGAGGAGAACATAAGGATGTCGTATCCAGAGCTCTTTGCTTGGTAAGATTTTAATCATGATATATTTACTCCCTTGTTAGTAAACCGCATGCTAGGATAGGCTTGTTGTGTTGTTATGTATGTTTGATTATTTGTAAATGGTTGATAAGCATATGGGGCACCATTGTGTGTTTTAGTTAAGGAATTTCGGGGGCGAAATTTCTTAAGTGGAGAGTGTAACGACCTGCATTCTACGTATCAAAGGATCGTATAATATTTATTTTATTCACATATGAAGTCATATGGTCATGTAACTTTGGGGAACGACTATGGGGTAATTTCCCATGTTCACGATTTTTTGCTGAATTTTAAATGATCGTTTTACCGCTAGCGAATCTTATTTCAGCTGTAAGTTTTGATTGGTAAGGAGTTTTGACCTAAAACCACTTTCATTGGATTCAGATGATGGTTTACCTTTCCGTAGAGTGGTCACATTAATCAAACAGACTTATCGTTTGGGAGATATGGCTGAAATAAGGTTTGGAATGTGAAAAACTGCTTAAGCTGGCTTAATTAGTGATTAGTGGTTAGGCCCATAACCCATTTTGGGATTAGGGTTATGGGAGGGTTGGGAGGGTTTGGGAAAACATTTCAGTTTTCTAGCTGCCACTTATACTCCTTGAACCCTAGAAATGGCCTTCATCCTCTAAATCTATCCCAAATCACTTTCTAATCACACATTAGCCAAATCTACACCAAATTAAGACGGATTAGCATAGAAATCAAGATAGAGATGCTGGAATACAATGGGATCATTAAGACGTCCAAGGGTAAGTGATCGTAGCATGACTATGGATCAGTGCAGTGGGGCCATTAGGACTCCCAAGGGCAAGGTGATTGTAGCAAGGGATTAGTGGCTATGGACCAGCGTAATAGGGCCATTAAAACCCCAAGCGCAAAGTGTTGTAACAAACGATTTGTTGATCAAAGTGGTGGATATCGCAAACTTTACACACTGAGTGAGAGATGTGAGGTTAATTGCTTTGTTTGATGTTTGCTATCACCATGACATGCACACTTCCAATTTACACTTTATGTTAGTGTTACCTTAGAGTACTGTACATGTTGTTGTGCTAACTCTTTTGTTGCAGGTTCAGGTATGATCATTTATACATGTTATTGTTCTGTTTTGCTACTATCGCTCATACCCTAGAGTTTTATGTCTCTTCTTATTACTCCGGGTGCTCCTAAACAAGCAGACTAGAGACAGGTTTGGTGGTATGCACGAGTAGCTGTCCGGAGACGAGTAGGAGGCTTCCACATACTATATACATATATTCTCCCTGTGTTGTTGTTGGTCATTAATTTGGGAATTGGTAGTGTACCTTTTCTATTTTGCTTTAGAGACAGTATTTTAAAGTTGTAACAATGGTTTGGATCATAAGCTGTATTTTGAATTCCGCTACTATGATGGTTTAGTTTTCAGCTTATGCACTATCTCGCCTGTTTTATGTCAAGTTATGTTATTATTATATTTTATTCCATGCGCTGTGAGATATACTACAGGTTCTTTGGTGATTTCATCATCCCGTTTCTTTTCTTTTGACGACCGTCCCGTGCTAGTCAGGCATTAGCACAGCGCATTTCAAGGGAAATGTCGGGTGGTCCGGGGAGGCCCGTCACAGAGTCCTACTACATTGCACCCAAAAACCTCGAATCCCACATCACCGAATCCTTTGACACCCTAATTTTCAGCATACTTGGGCCCCTTTACACTATAGAAACTCGACTCCCTCGCCTCCACAAAACTACGGACCCCCATACACCAGATATTTCGGATCCCTATGCTTTGAATCCCAGAACTTCGGGTCCCTTAACATCCAGAAAGTTCGTGCACCATTGTGTGCAATATCAACGTATCCCTAGGGATACGACCTCATATCCCTTAGGGATACGAAAAACTCGTATCTCGTGGTTGGATTTTTTCTGATTTGACACCTCACCAAGCTCCTATAATTCAATAATGGCAGCCTAATGCTTGAGAAAGAAGAAACATAAAAATCACTTTTTTCAAGACTGGACATATGATAACTATGACTCAAAAATACGTGGAAACACTTATATACGAATGTTGTGATAAAGTTAAATGCTTGTAACTCATATCTATGAATAAAGTATCAGTAAACTCCTTCAAAGTGGACGTAGGGCCCTCACATATCGAACCACTATAAATCTCTGTGTTATTTATTGCTTTCTGCACTTAAATTTTCTATGCGAAACGTAATTCTCTAGTAATGGAGAATTTTTGGGTGTTACGACATTTTTTTGTCAAGAGGTCCTATGCAAACAAATATTCTAATTTGTGCCCTCCTACCCACTCCCCCTGATTTGGGCCTTATTTATTAGCCTTTTATTTTTCCCATTCAGCATTACCACTGAAACAAACCCCCCATTTATTTAGCCACTTATTTTCCCTGATCGGTGATTATTGCCGGAACGAACCTTTATTATCTATTTGCTAATTATTTAACTTAATTTAAAATCTAAAATTTAACATAAATTACCTTTTTATTTTCTCTTTCTTTCTCTTTAATTTTAACCCCTATGTTATAATTTTACTTACAAATATTCTAGATTTTCCTATTTCAATCTACCCTATTTTATATATAGATTTTATTATCGTTACATTCTGATTTATAAATTCAGAACTTTATTAATTTAATCCATCTTTGCGAATCTCACACTTTTTACATCATTTTCTGTATAAAAAGGATTAGATTTTCTTTTAAAAACTAATATTTACATCTTAAATTAACATTTAAAAATAAATGTAGAAATTTGTAAATAACCGAGGATAATAAGATAATTATAAGTAGAAGAGTGGGAAGAAACTTGCAGAAATTAACTTAAAACAACAAGAAAAGATAGGAAATAAACTTATCAAAAAATACTACAAAAATGTTAGAAAAACTACAACTATTGAAACCCTATTATTTTAAATTTGAAATCTAAAATAATCTCTAAATACTCGCCCTTCGTCATTAGCTTCAATCCACAGTTTTCCCCGGCCCTACACTTAGGTTGTCTAATTTTTATATTTAAATATTCCATTAAAAATATTTTTAAGTTTTCGGTTAAGGGAGAACCTAATGGGAGAAGATTCGAGAGTGAGAGAATAGTAGGTCTAGATCTTATTTATAGTGAAGTTAGAGGATCTCATACCGTAGAATTAGCTGATTAAATCTGATCTAGCCACGTCATAGACCAGATATCAACCATCATATATTACATCGAACGCTCCAGGTTTTAATAAAAATAAATTTTTCAATCTTCAGATCGTACCTGGAAAAATTATCGTCCAAACCATTTTAGGTCAACCAATGCACCTTAAGGGTCGACCTAAAGATAACATGGGTTAACCCTAACAAATCTTGTATTTTTGTCCTTCTTTGTTAAATTATAACCTTATTTATATTTAATTTTTATTTTTTAATAAATTTTCATACTAACTCTGATTTTGATAAATTATATATATAAATTGTTCAAAAAATAACTATCGACCTAATGGTGTAACTCCCGTAGATAAATTCAACAAATTTCACAAACTTAATTTATTTTTTTAATTAATTAGTTAACTTTCAAACTCCGCCTGTGTAGTTTTCTATGCAGCCTGTCCCAAGCCAGGGTAAAGGAGGAGGGTTGTGATAGGCTTGGCGAGCCAACGTAAAAACTTAGCCACTCTTATGGATATGGAACCTTATGATATATCGTTGGGGCGTAACCCTCTTAGTGACGCGCTATATCGAGGCTCGGATATGGTGTTAAATATGCAAGGGATGGGCCGCCATTCTCTTAGTGGCGCGCTACACCGACGTCCTGGTGTGGTGATAAGTGAGCAAGGGTCCTCGCATTTTTCTCGGCAGATGCGAGGGGCAAGGAAGCTAGTCGATGATAGTAGGGTTCGGTTAGGTAGTTGGAATGTAGGGTCCTTAACAGGAAAATTAAGAGAGATAGTGGATACTATGATTAGGAGACGAGTTAACATCTTGTGCGTTCAAGAGACTAAATGGGTGGGTCAGAAGGTGAAGGAGGTGGAGAACACTGGCTTCAAATTGTGGTACACGGGAGAAGTACGTAACAAGAATGGGGTAGGCATATTGATTGACAAGAACCTTCAAAACAGTGTGGTTGATGTCACAAGACGAGGGGATAGGATCATCCTAGTTAAGCTAGTAGTTGGCGAGGCAGTTTTGAATGTCATTAACGCATATGCCCCACAGGTAGGTCTAAGTGAAGAAGCCAAAAGGAAGTTCTGGGAAGATTTGGATGTCATGGTTAGGAATGTGCATAGTAGCGAGAAACTTTTTATAGGAGGAGACTTCAATGGCCATGTTGGCTCATCTAGCGGGGGTTTTGAGCGAGTGCATGGTGGTTTTGGATTTGGCAGTAGGAACCAAGAGGGTGAAGATATTTTGAATTTCGCTCTCTCTTTTGATCTCATGATTGCTAATACCTTCTTTAGAAAGAGGCAATCACATCTGATCACCTTCAGTAGTGGCCAACAGGCCAGCCAGATTGACTTTGTCCTAACTAGAAGAGATAGTAAACGAGATTGTGTTGATTGCAAGGTCATACCTGGAGAATGTGTCGTCTCACAACACCAGCTGTTGGTATGCGTGTTTCGTCTTCGGGTGGTGAAGGATAAGAGAGCGAAGATTAGCAGGACGAAATGGTGGAAACTCAAAGGAGATGCTTCACGGGTGTTTAAAGATAGAGTGATGGGAGAAGGAGCTTGGAATGTGGAAGGAGAAGCAAATGTCATGTGGAATGCGATGGCAACTTGCATTCGGAGAGTCGCCACTGAGGTATTTGGGATAACAAGAGGAAGTAAGCGAGAACCCAAGGATTCATGGTGGTGGAATGACGAGGTGCAAAAGGCTGTCAAAGAGAAGAAGGAATGCTACAAACGCATGTACCGTCATAGAAGCGAAGAGAACATGCACAGGTACAAAGTGGCAAAGAAGACTGCAAAGAGAGCAGTGAGTGAAGCAAGGGGACGAGCGTACGAAGATTTGTATCAAAGGCTAAGTACAAAGGAGGGCGAAAAAGACGTTTACAGAATAGCTAGGCTACGCGAGAAGAGGACAAGGGACTTCAATCAGGTTAAATGCATTAAGGATGAGAATGATAGACTTTTTGTGAAGGAAGATGAGATAAAGAATAGGTGGAGAGAATACTTTGATAAGCTTTTCAATGAAGAAAGTGATAGCTCTTCGATCGAGTTGGAAGACTTAGCCGATAGCAACAATAGACATTTTGTGCGGAGATTTCAAGAAGCTGAGGTAAAGGGGGCGTTGAAACGTATGAAATCAGGCAAGTCGGTAGGGCCTGATGATATTCCTATTGAGGTGTGGAGATACTTTGGAGATGCAGGGATAAGATGGCTAACTAAGTTGTTCAACAATATTTTCAAATCAAACAAAATGCCAGATGAGTGGAGGAGAAGCATTTTAGTTCCAATCTTCAAGAATAAAGGAGATATTCAAAGTTGCACAAACTATAGAGGAATTAAGCTTATGAGTCATACAATGAAGCTTTGGGAGAGAGTTTGCGAGCAGCGTTTGAGGAGGTTAACAGGTGTCTCTAGGAATCAATTTGGTTTTATGCTGGGAAGGTCAACCACTGAGGCGATTTTCTTTGTTAGACAACTTATGGAGAGATACAGGGAGCAGAAGAAAGATCTCCACATGGTTTTTATTGACCTGGAGAAAGCTTATGACAGAGTACCGAGGAGGGTTATGCGGTAGGCGCTAGAAAGGAAGAGAGTGCCATTAAAGTATATTACCCTTATTAAGGATATGTACGAGGGGGTTGTGACTAGTGTTAGGGCATGCGATGGTGAGACTAGAGACTTTCCAATTAACATAGGGTTACATCAAGGTTCGGCTTTGAGCCCCTATATTTTTGCATTAGTGATGGATGAAATCACAAAAGATATACAAAGGGAGATTCCTTGGTGTATGCTCTTTGCCGATGATGTTGTGCTGATTGATGAAAGTAGAATAGGGGTTAATCGACAACTGGAGTTGTGGAGGGAGACCTTGGAATCAAAGGGTTTCAGGCTTAGCAGAACTAAAACAGAGTATATGAAGTGTGAGTTTAGCAGTGTCAGGTCAGATGACGGAGATGTTACCCTGGCCGGTAGAGTAGTACCCAAGAAGGAATCGTTTCGATACTTAGGATCTATGTTGCAGTTTGATGGAGAGATTGATAAGGATGTTAGTTTTAGAATTCAAGCAAGATGGGTGAAGTGGCGACTAGCATCTGGCATTCTCTGTGATCGGAAGATTCCTCAGAAGCTTAAAGGAAAGTTCTATAGGACAGCAATCGGATCTACAATGTTATATGGCGCAGAATGTTGGCCTACTAAGAGGCAACACGTCCAGAAGATAAGTGTAGCAGAGATGCGAATACTGCGTTGGAGCTGTGGGCATACCAGACGAGATCGGATTAGAAATGAGGATATTCGGGAAAAACTTGGAGTTGCACCTATTGAAGAGAAGTTAGTCCAATACTGCTTGAGATGGTTTGGACATATCCAACGTAGACCATGCGATGCACCTGTACGCGCTGGAATTCTAGGTCGCGCCGAAGGCCCAAAGAGGGGTAGAGGTCGACCTAAAATGACATGGGAGGAGATAATAAAGAGAGATTTATGTAACTGGAGTTTATCGGAAGAGCTGGTAGTTGATAGGAGTGCATGGAAATTGGCAATCCATGTACCAGAACCATAGTGTTCCTCTTTTTTTTTGACTTTATTTCACGTTTACTGAATCTTTTTACTTTTTATTTACTATTTTAGATTTTATTTCACTTTTATTGAACATTTTTACTTCTTCTTCTTATTATTATTTAAAAAAACCTTTATCGGACGACTTTTTATTTGATTGGTTATTTTAAATCCTTTATATATATATATATATATATATATATTATTATCATCATTATTAATTTTATTTTATTTTAATTTTGGGTTCCATATCTAGCCAACCCCAACTTGTTTGGGATATATGGCTTTGTTGTTGTTGTTGTTGTTGTTTAATTAGTTAACTTTCAATAAATTCCATTTATGCATGATTTAATTCCTATTTTACGATGCACATTAATTTTTCAAATTTAAATGCGCGTGTATAACATTCTTGAATTTTTTTTATTTTAAATGTAACAACCCAGAAATGCGAGCCAGTTTAAAATTTTTATTTTGGCAATTTTAACGAATTTTGAACATTTAAAATGAATTATTTTAAATAATATCGACAAGAAATTTATTTTGAATAGAATTCGAACGTATATATTATATAGATCGTCGTTAGAATATAAATAATTATATATAATTATAAAAGGAATTGAAAATGGCGCGGTAGTTCGATAATTCGATTTCAAACTTCAATTGAATGTACCGAGTGCAAAACAAATCGGATTTTAGTGAAACCAAAAATAATAGGATCTAATTGATGATATCTTTCCAACGAATCCGAAAAATTGAGATTTCATACCGGGAATCAAAAGATATGTCCAGTTGAAAATTCTGAATAGTCGCTATGAAATTCAGGCCCTGAAAAATGGAAATTTTACAAATGACTTCGGATTTCGACGAAACCACTTTTGTTGGATCCGGGATGTCAAATTATTGCTAGATTCCAAATTTCATAATTTTTCGAATCAATATGTGAGCGTGGCAAAGGAAAACGCGTTTGACCAGTTTCAGTTGATTTTAATCGACTGGAAAATGGCCATTTTTTTATGGTCTCAGAATTCGATGAAACTAGTTTTGTTAGGACCGCATCGTCAATATGAAGCTAGAAAATATTTTTCGGGAATTTTTAGAGTTAGTATGTGGCCCTGATAAATTGGAATGCGCGTTCAAATTCAATATATAGAGTTATATGTTGATTTTAACGGAAACTGATTGAAACGGTCGAATCAGCTTATGGTACTTATCCCATTGTGTTCGGAATGGGGGTAATTAGCTATGGACGACAGGTGGTGGGCCTCGTTTAGAGGTCAAATGAAAAGGTCAACTTTTTGAAAATTAATTAATTAAATAAATAAAAAATCTCTCTACTTCCTTTTACCTCAGCCCCCCTCCCCCCCCGTTCGAATTCATTTCAAAATCAAAGAAAAATAAACTCTAAAACTATCGTCGCCCCCCCCCCCCCCGATCTACTCGACGCCGCCACACTTCCTTCTCCCCCTCCGCCTCACGCCAGGCCGCGCCGCCTCCCATCGCACCCCCTCCTCCTCTTCTCATTCTCTTCCTGTCCTCCTCTACTAGAAACCGCAGCCCCCCATCGTAGCGCGCGCCTCCCCCTATCTCCTCCACTCCGATCGAGCCGCCACCAGTTCATGAAGAAGCCCTCCTCCTAAATAAAATAAAATAAAAACACTTGGCTACGGGCAACGAAAGTGACAAAAGGCGAGAACAGTGATGATTTCCTGTAATAGAAGTGTCGTGGAGTTGGGATAGCTTTTGTGAGAACTTCTCACTCTAAATTCTCTTTTTCTAGTTATATATGTATATACTAGGATGCAGACGGTGCTTAGCAGCACCCGACACCCGTCGTCCACAGACCATGGACTGTTTGTTTGTTTGATTGATGTGTTGTGAAAATTGTTTGTGATGTTGATGTGAAATCGGTAATAAATTGTAGATGGTTGAAATAAATTAATTATCGTTAAAAATATAATTTTTAACGTGAATATGAATATAGTGAATGTGAGTAAATAAATATTTATAAACAAATCGGCCGATTTGTTTATATGCACTGATTTGACTGATATGGATTGGGACGATAAATTTTACACATCGCCCAACTGCACAAATAAAAATCTGTGTTTGTTGATTTGAAACCCCACACGGGTGTTGGGATGATATTTGGGTACACTAATCCCAATTACTTAATTGTATGTCGATCGATTGGTCGACAGACTGTGTAAGCGTCGATTATTTATATTTGATGCTTATGCAGTTGTGTGGTGCACTTTGGATGATGGTTGATTGTTTATCGTTGCTATTATATACATGTGTTGTATAGAACCCATATAATTAACGTTATATGGTAATTGATTGGGCCTTATTCCAATCGGGAAAATAATGAATATTATAAAAGAAATATAGATTCATGTGTTGAATAGAATAAATATTCATTTGTTGAATAGAATAACGAATTTATTGAAATATATAAAGCCGTTTTGATTAGAGTTGCGCTATTATAACGTGAACGATATTTAGATCGATTATATTCATTTTTATAATGAATATAGAAAAGGTAGTGATTTCAAAATATAACGTTTTGAAAATATTATCATTTATATAGTAATGATATGAAATATTCAATTTTGATTTGAAATTGAATATAAAGTTGAAGTGGTTTTGAAAACGAATTTAAAACGATTTATAAAATACGTTTTAAAAGGAAATCGATGAAATATATATAATATATATTATATTATATATATAATGGTCTGAATAGAACGCGCCGCATCGCGGCAGTTCGTGAATTTCGACCATTGACTTCGAATTGACATTAAGGGAGATCCGACCGTCGGATTCGCCTAAAACCAGAACCGTTGGGTTCGTATCGAAAAGAGCTTTCCAATGAATATTAGAAATTTGAAATCTAACGGTTGGATTTGGAATTATGTCCAAATCAATTTCAGAAAAGGTCGCTGTAAGTGCAGTTCGATAGCCGTTGTTGGAAATCGACTGTACGGGCCTTGATAAAATTATTAAAAATATTGATAATTTGTGTAAAATCATAATATGTGAATTGGAAAGAACTAGGATGAAAAACTCCACATTTGAAATGATAAAAATAGATTTTTTATTGAAATGAACTAGTTTTGAACTAGAATTAAAATCAATTTATTTTTGAAATAAATAAATTGAATTTGAAAGTGATTTTAAAAATAATCAATATTCCCAATACGTGAATTGGACTGGAGTTGAATCGAAATTATCTTCGGAATATTTCGATGTTGGATGTCGTGACTATACAGATATTGTTATGGGAATTTGAAAGACATATTTTATATCGTTATTTCCAATACGATATTTGTTGGTTTCAGGATTTGATATTGAATATAAGCCGGTATATTTTCTATTCAGAGCCTTGTATTTAACATCAAATGCGATTTGGGTTTGTCGTGAATGGTGTCTTCATTAACACTGTTCTTAAGCCCAATAGAGAAAAAGATTAAATCTTTCTATTTAAATTTAATGAAATGTATCAATTAAATAATATTTAATTGGAATTAAATTTGAACCGCTTTTTGGGTTTATCGTGAGCGGTGTTTTGAACAACACCTGTTCTTTAACCCGATTAACAATAGAGTGTGATTTTGGGTTTATCGTGAATCGTGTTTAGATGACATTGGTTCTTTAACCCAGTTAAAGACAGGATATTGATTTTTAAGAAGATTAAAACTAAGGGGTGTTTTAATGAATCTTTAATTAGATTGAAATGTGAATTGATAATTTAAATTATCAAACCTGAAAGGTGATCGAGGATGGAGTACCACTAGTTTTGCTCCAAAGCGATAGTTAAATCTTTAATTAGATTTGAACGTGAAATGGTAATTAATTTTACCGATAGCACCATGGTGTTAGATATGGAGTATTACCAGTTTTGCTCCATGGGATGAATAGGTTGGGATTGGGAAATAAAATAAATAATTACTTCGGTGTGGTTCGCTAATCCCGACTAGTTTGTAAAACCATAATATGGATTGAAATGATATCCAAAGGAAGATTAAAGAATAAATTTTGAAGATTTATCTTGGATAAAATTAATGGGAACCTTTCCCTAAGAATGTGATTTTGGTGGATAAAAGATTATTCTGAATTGGAATGAGGCGTTTGTTGTGTTTGTGTAACATTTGACATTTGTTTATCATATACGTGGGTTATTCAGAAAGGCCGGGTTTATACCCATTCTGAATAACTGATTCGACGAGATATCGAAGATGAGGACGGTGGTTGAAGACCGGAAGTCTTCACATCGTTTGGGTGATTACTGATGATCTTGATTGGGCTGTACACCCAAGATGAGGGAAACAGTTGGTGATCGTCCAGACGTACTTGGAGATGGATGGATATGCGAGGAAAGTGCCTCCGGTTTCGTTTAGACCCAGGATGAACTTGTAAATGGATTGTGTGTCTGACATTGGATTTTATTCTGTGTTGATTGATCTCTATTAAATATACATCTGTTTGGCGGCGGAGAATTTATTCTCTTGCTTAACCCCCTTCTCTGAGACGTACGAGCTCAGAGGTTGTATATCGATGGACATCAGTCGCATGGAGTGAATTGCCAGTGTGGCACGCGTAAGTGGCAATTGATCAAGGCTTCTGTTGAAAAGCAAAGTCTTGTGGTTGATGATCAAAGCATGGTCTGTGTGACGTAACTTTGTGTATAACGTGGATTCGCGAGCCTCACACCTCGGTATGAGTCAAAAATGGGATACGGACCCAAGGAGTGCACGACGTTTCTTTCTAGCTATGGTGGTGTCAGTGACCTACCAGCCCTGACATTTATATACTTTTCACCTGTGTGGTTGTTGGATACGAGGTGCCTCAGATATAGGTCTGTAAGGACCGGGAAACGTGTGTTCAGGAATTACCAATCCTCAAAAGTAAGAGAGGACCAGCCTTGGAGGATCCAGGGATTGCTATGTGCGGTCCCAAGGCATTTGTTAGAGTGTCTCGAACGGATAGGAGCTTTCCCCTTGCCTCGACTCATGACAGAAATCCAATTTCCAATACTTGTATTTCGGTTTTATTTGTAGAGCCTAGTATGGCGACATAGTGGGATGGGGCACTCATGCCGTCTATAATTTATTTTTATGATTGAACTGTTTTGACACTATACACTTATAATAGTATCAAATAATGTGTTTTAACGTATCAAGCATGCTTTGGCTGTTATAAGGTAAAAACCCTATCCTCTGGCTTGCGTTGCATTGTGTGATGGGACTTGGGTCTTATAACAGCTTCATTTTTCTTTATTTAGCATTGCGCTGTTTGTTTTATGTGCTGGTATTCTTGGGAGGAAACCCGTTCCGTATTATACGGCGTGGTCCCTTGATTTACCTAACTTTAAAAATAAAGATTAATAACTGTTTTAGTTCTCACACCAGTCACATGACTGACCTGGAGTTTATTGTTTTAACCTAAACTCTGGGTGCCCTTATTTTCGACACGGGCAGCTAGTAGTTTTGGTTTGGCAGATTTATATCCACAGGATCCTGATTTACAGTTGGAACGATGCTCGGAAAGCTCTGTATCCGTGCATTACTTCTAGTTGTGCTTTTGTATTATTTTTCGTTGTGATGTATTTAAATGTAATTTAAATCTCTGATATTTGTTGAATGTAATTTATTCATTTATACTCTGTATATTCTTGTATCTGATGGAATTGTTGTAATAACAATGAAATGTTCTTCCGTTTGCGTTCTATTTTGTCTTGTCCTCAATTCTATCCGTGCTTTCCTTCACGGGGAAGTTCGGGTCGTCTCAGTTTGGTATCAGAGCTTTGGTTTACAGAGCTCGAGAACAAGACACATTAGAACCATACGAAAGAATTCATCAGATATTGGATTAGTAATATCCAATTAGAATGACTCGTTAGAGATGGGATCAGTAGTATCCTAGAACGAGTGTGAAGAGTATATTTTTTCAAATAAAACAAACATTGTTTTGAAAATTTAAATCGCTTTATACATATTTGAATATTTATTTATTTTGAATACGGACAATCGAGTATATAAAGATTTCGTGTATACGCGTCATGAACGTATATTCGAAGTTTTAATATACTAGATAGATATAGGATCACACTCTAGTTGCCCGGGGATGGTTCTGATAATGCTGCAGCATTACTAGTATTTATTTTCGAGTGACGAAGGTGTGATTTCTATATATTTCCATTAGACTGGTGTGAGAACCAAAATATAGCTAGAATACATTGTTGTGAATTAGCATCAAAAACATGATTTTCTTTATATATATCAAAATTATGAACTTGAAACGTTAATTCACTAATTGATTGATGGTTGTGTTGTTTGTTTATTTGTTTAATAATTTTGAACCATTTAGCCTAATTGAATCAAATATTGAATTGTATTGAGAATTAGTCGCATTTGCTTGCATATACAAGTACTTACATTGAACAGGTCATAGCAAGGAGGCTAGAGCAGAAGAATAAAATTTGTTTGCTCGACAAATAGGTACATGTTTACCATAATTTACTGTTTTGTTTGGGTGATGATGATTTTATGAGCCGATTGGCTAGCCGCTTGGATTCTTCTTTTTCTTTTTGAGATCAGAGGGCCTGTATGGCAATTTCAGGATTTTCCCGTTGCTCCCTGTGCAGGAGAGGTTATGGCGAAATTTTTCGAAAATTTAGGGTGTTAACCAAATTTTTGAAAAATTTGAAAAGTTCTTAGAAACTGAAAAGTTGAAGAACTTGAGCCGTAGTCAAAATAATGGAAGTTGAGTTGATTTGTTAAACAACTTTCGGCTTCGTTCCTTTTTGGCTTCCATTGTTATGTTCCTTTTCGGCCTTTGATTTAGAGAAGCTTAGAATATCATCAATAAAATCCAGAACAAATCTATTCAATTAAATCACACATTGAACTGATAAGAAAATAGTTAGAAATATATACTTGTGCATTATATATGTTTGAACAGGAAAGTGGATAGTTGTTGAGTAAAGATTTTATTTGCGTGCCCGACAAATAGGTAAACCTTAATGAGTTGGATGCGAAATATTATTATATCAACTCCTGTGAAAGCCATTGGATGCAGAGTGCTGGTTATTCTGTGTGAAATAATAAACATCGCCATAGGATAGCAACAATTAATTTTGAACTGCACTACATGGCATACTTCTGGAAGATAGGCATACTTCATCATATACCACATAAGCATTTGGTGCTTGTGTGACGAGGTGGAAGATTTACCATACGAGCGAGAGGCTTGTATGGCGATGACTATATTTTACAGGCTGAACTGATGACTGATATGGACTATTTAAATTGTAACGATAAAATTGCCAGATTAATAAAAAACCCCACACGGGTCTAGAGTTGACAATAATCACGTCTCTCTAGTTATTAGATACGGCACATGGACTATTTATTTCCCACACGGGACGAGGTGACGAGGATTTATCCTCAGGAGCATTTAAAATACACACTCCCTCAGGCTTTGACAGGGTGACGAGAATATATTCTCTTGAGTTATTATCAATACACGCTCCCCTGTAAACACCAGAATATATCACTATAAATATGTGTTTGCTTATTAAGATTTATTGGGTACCTAATACGGCCCAATAAATTTCCAAACCTCTCCCCGTACAAAGGAGGTTATGGCGAAATTTTTCGAAAATTCCGGGTGTTAGCCAAATTTTTGAAGAATTTGAAAATTCTCAAAAACTGAAAAGTTGGAGAATGGAAGCCAGATCGAACGTAGAGTTGATTAATCAAACCACTTTCGACTTTGTTCCTTTTCGGGGATGAAAAGTTTTAAGTGGGGGAGATTGTAACAACCTGGAAATGCGAGCCAGTTTAAAATTTTTATTTTGGCAATTTTAACGAAATTTGAACATTTAAAATGAATTATTTTAAATAATATCGACGAGAAATTTATTTTGAATAGAATTCGAACATATATATTATATAGATCGTCGTTAGAATATAAATAATTATATATAATTATAAAAGGAATTGAAAATGGCGCGGTAGTTCGATAATTCGATTTCAAACTTCAATTGAATGTACCGGGTGCAAAGCAAATCGGATTTTAGTGAAACCAAAAATAATAGGATCTAATTGACGATATCTTTCCAATGAATCCGAAAAATTTAGATTTCATAGCGGGAATCAAAAGATATGTCCAGTTGAAAATTCTGTATAATCGCTATGAAATTCAGGCCCTGAAAAATGGAAATTTTACAAATGACTTCGGATTTCGACGAAACCACTTTTGTTGGATCCGGGATGTCAAATTATTGCTAGATTCCAAATTTCATAATTTTTCGAATCAATATGTGAGCGTGGCAAAGGAAAACGCGTTTGACCATTTTCAGTTGATTTTAATCGACTGGAAAATGGCCATTTTTTTATGGTCTCAGGATTCGACGAAACTAGTTTTGTTAGGACCGTATCGTCAATACCAAGCTAGAAAATATTTTTCGGGAATTTTTAGAGTTAGTATGTGGCCCCGGTAGATTGAAATGCGCGTTCAAATTCAATATATAGAGTTATATGTTGATTTTAACGGAAACTGATCGAAACGGTCGAATCAGCTTATGGTACATATCTCATTGGGTTCGGAATGGGGGTAATTAGCTATGGACGACAGGCGGTGGGCCTCGTTTAGAGGTCAAATGAAAAGGTCAACTTTTTGAAAATAAATTAATTAAATAAAAAAAATATATCTCTCTCCTTCCTTTTACCTCAGCCCCCCCATTCGAATTCATTTCAAAATCAAAGAAAAAAAAACCCCAAAACTATCGTCGCCCCCCCCCCCCCCATCTACTCGCCGCCGCCGCACTTCCTTCTCCCCCTCCGCCTCGCGCCAGGCCGTGCCGCCTCCCATCGCACCCCTCCTCCTCTTCTCCTTCTCTTCCTGTCCTCCTCTACCAGAAACCGCAGCCCCCCCCCATCGTAGCGCGCGCCTCCCCCTATCTCCTCCACTCCGATCGAGCCGCCACCAGTTCATGAAGAAGCCCTCCTCCTAAATAAAATAAAAGAAAAACACTTGGCTACGGGCAACGAAAGTGACAAAAGGCGAGAACAGTGATGATTTCCTACAATAGAAGTGTCGTGGAGTTGGGATAGCTTTTGTGAGAACTTCTCACTCTAAATTCTCCTTTTCTAGTTATATATATATATATATATATATATATATATATATATATATATATATATATATATACTAGGATGCAGACGGTGCTTAGCAGCACCCGACACCCGTCGTCCACAGACCATGGACGGCTTGTTTGTTTGATTGATGTGTTGTGAAAATTGTTTGTGATGTTGATGTGAAATCGATAATAAATTGTAGATGGTTGAAATAAATTAATTATCGTTAAAAATATAATTTTTAACGTGAATATGAATATAGTGAATGTGAGTAAATAAATATTTATAAACAAATCAGCCGATTTGTTTATATGCACTGATTTGACTGATATGGATTGGGACGATAAATTTTACACATCGCCCAACTGCACAAATAAAAATCTGTGTTTGTTGATTTGAAACCCCACACGGGTGTTGGGATGTATTTGGGTACACTAATCCCAATTATTTAATTGTATGTCGATCGATTGGTCGACAGACTGTGTAAGCGTCGATTATTTATATTTGATGCTTATGCAGTTGTGTGGTGCATTTTGGATGATGGTTGATTGTTTATCGTTGCTATTATATACATGTGTTGTATAGAACCCATATAATTAACGTTATATGGTAATTGATTGGGCCTCATTCCAATCGGGAAAATAATGAATATTATAAAAGAAATATAGATTCATGTGTTGAATAGAATAAATATTCATTTGTTGAATAGAATAACGAATTTATTGAAATATATAAAGCAGTTTTGATTAGAGTTGCGCTATTTTGACGTGAATGATATTTAGATCGATTATATTCGTTCTTATAATGAATATAGAAAAGGTAATGATTTCAAAATATAACGTTTTGAAAATATTATCATTTATATAGTAATGATATGAAATATTCAATTTTGATTTGAAATTGAATATAAAGTTGAAGTGGTTTTGAAAACGAATTTAAAACGATTTATAAAATACGTTTTAAAAGGAAATCGACGAAATATATATTATATATATTATATTATATATATATAATGGCCTGAATAGAACGCGCCGCGCCGCGGCAGTTCGTGAATTTCGACCATTGACTTCGAATTGACATTACGGGAGATCCGACCGTCGGATTCTCCTAAAACTGGAACCGTTGGGTTCGTATCGAAAAGAGATTTCCAATGAATATTAGAAATTTTAAATCTAACGGTTGGATTTGTAATTATGTCCAAATCAATTTCAGAAAAGGTCGCTGTAAGTGCAGTTCGATGGCCGTTGTTGGAAATCTACTGTACGGGCCTTGATAAAATTATTAAAAATATTGATAATTTGTATAAAATCATAATATGTGAATTGGAAAGAACTAGGATGAAAAACTCCAAATTTGAAATGATAAAAATAGATTTTTATCGAAATGAACTAGTTTTGAACTAGAATTAAAATCAATTTATTTTTGAAATAAATAAATTGAATTTGAAAGTGATTTTAAAAATAATCAATATTCCCAATACGTGAATTGGACTGGAGTTGAATCGAAATTATCTTCGGAATATTTCGATGTTGGATGTCGTGACTATACAGATATTGTTATGGGAATTTGAAAGATATATTTTATATCGTTATTTCCAATACGATATTTGTTGGTTTCAGGATTTGATATTGATTATAAGCCAGTATGTTTTCTATTCAGAGCCTTGTATTTAACATCAAATGCGATTTGGGTTTGTCGTGAATGGTGTCTTCATTAACACTGTTCTTAAGCCCAATAGAGAAAACGATTAAATCTTTCTATTTAGATTTAATGAAATGTATCAATTAAATAATATTTAATTGGAATTAAATTTGAATCGCTTTTTGGGTTTATCGTGAGCGGTGTTTTGAACAACACCTGTTCTTTAACCCGATTAACAATAGATTGTGATTTTGGGTTTATCGTGAATCGTGTTTAGATGACATTGGTTCTTTAACCCAGTTAAAGACAGGATATTGATTTTTAAGAAGATTAAAACTAAGGAAAGTTTTAATGAATCTTTAATTAGATTGAAATGTGAATTGATAATTTAAATTATCAAATCTGAAAGGTGATCGAGAATGGAGTACCACCAGTTTTGCTCCAAAGCGATAGTTAAATCTTTAATTAGATTTGAACGTGAAATGGTAATTAGTTTTACCGATAGCACCGTGGTGTTAGATATGGAGTATTACCAGTTTTGCTCCATGGGATGAATAGGTTGGGATTGGGAAATAAAATAAATAATTACTTCGGTGTGGTTCGCTAATCCCGACTAGTTGGTAAAACCATAATATGGTTTGAAATGATATCCAAAGGAAAATTAAAGAATAAATTTTGAAGAATTTATCTTGGATAAAATTAATGGGAACCTTTCCCTAAGAATGTGATTTTGGTGGATAAAAGATTATTCTGAATTGGAATGAGGCGTTTGTTGTGTTTGTGTAACATTTGTTTATCATATACGTGGGTTATTCAGAAAGGCCGGATTTATACCCATTCTGAATAACCGATTCGACGAGATGTCGAAGATGAAGTCGGTGGTTGAAGACCGGAAGTCTTCACATCGTTTGGGTGATTACTGTTGATCTTGATTGGGTTGTGCACCAAAGATGAGGGAAACAGTTGGTGATCGTCCAGACGTACTTAGAGATGGATGGATATGCGAGGAAAGTGCCTCCGGTTTCGTTCAGACCCAGGACGAACTTGTAAATGGATTGTGTGTCTGACATTGGATTTTATTCTGTGTTGATTGATCTCTATTAAATATACATTTGTTTGGCGGCGGAGAATTTATTCTCTTGCTTAACACCTTCTCTGAGACGTACGAGCTCAGAGGTTGTATATCGATGGACATCAGTCGCATGGAGTGAATTGCCAGTGTGGCACGCGTAAGTGGCAATTGATCAAGGCTTCTGTTGAAAAGCAAAGTCTTGTGGTTGATGATCAAAGCATGGTCTGTGTGACGTAACTTGGTGTATAACGTGGATTCGCGAGCCTCACACCTCGGTATGAGTCAAAAACGTGATACAGACCCAAGGAGTGCACGACGTTTCTTTCTAGCTATGGTGGTGTCAGTGACCTACAATCCCTGACATTTATATACTTTTCACCTGTGTGGTTGTTGGATACGAGGCTCCTCGGTTATAGGTCTGTAAGGACCGGGAAACGTGTGTTCAGGAATTGTCAATCCTCAAAAGTAAGAGAGGACCGACCTTGGAGGATCCAGGGATTGTTGTGTGCGGTCCCGAGGCATTTGCTAGAGTGTCTCGAACGGAGAGGAGCTTGCCCCTTGCCTCGACTCATGACGAAAATCCAATTTCCAATACGTGTATTTCGGTTTTATTTGTAGAGCCTAGTATGGCGACATAGTGGGATGTGGCACTCATGTCGTCTATGATTTATATTTATGATTGAACTGTTTGACACTATACACTTATAGTAGTATCAAATAATGTGTTTTTAACATATCAAGCATGCTTTGGCTGTTATAAGGTAAAAACCCTATCCTCCGGCTTGCATTGCATTGTGTGATGGGACCTTGGTCTTATAACAGCTTCATTTTTCTTTATTTAGCATTGCGCTGTCTGTTTTATGCACTGGTATTCTTGGGAGGAAACCCGTTCCGTGTTATACGGCGTGGTCCCTTGATTTACCTAACTTTAAAAATAAAGATTAATAACTGTTTTAGTTCTCACACCAGTCACATGACTGACCTGGAGTTTATTGTTTTAACCTAAACTCTGGGTGCCCTTATTTTCGACACGGGCAGCTAGTAGTTTTGGTTTTGCAGATTTATATTCACAGGATCCTGATTTACCGCTGGAACGATGCTCGGAAAGCTCTGTATCTGTGCATTACTTCTAGTTGTGCTTTTGTATTATTTTCCGCTGTGATGTATTTAAATGTAATTTAAATCTCTGATATTTGTTGAATGTAATTTATTCATTTATACTCTGTATATTCTTGTATCTGATGGAATTGTTGTAATAACAATGAAATGTTCTTCCGTTTGCGTTCTATTTTGTCTTGTCCTCAATTCTATTCGTGCTTTCCTTCATGGGGAAGTTCGGGTCGTCTCATTAAAGTTATGTCATTAACCTCTAATCACTTTCCATTTAATATTTTATAGTGTTACCATTAACATTCTAATTCAATCTATTTATTATCGTATAACGTTATGTTTACATAATGTTAACTTTTGATATTCAAACTTTTTAATTAATTATACTTAAACCTTGGGTTATTACACAATCCGTGAAGACAACTCATATGTAGGTGGGATTCAAAAGGGATGATGGTAGTGCCATGTTGATGTTATTGTGTAAAGATGATGGTGATTGGATAGGCCGAGCGACAACATGGTGATGTATCAACATATATGAAGATGAAGCACAAGGATGAGTGAAGCACGATATAGAACATTAGGGTGGTGGTTGTAAGGACCTTAAAGTGCACCAATCTATAGGGTATGGATCGATAACAATCCATCAGGATATGGAAAATAGTAGTGAAGCCTATAAGGGAGGTAGGGTACTTCATCATGGGTTAACGGGAAATCATGCTTCATTGATTGCTTCTGAAGTTATGACCTGTTGAAGTTGTGACACTTTGATTGTAAACCCGGATGAGAGTGGTCGAAGGAGTGTGATAGGAAACTCAGGATGGAATGAGGCATGGGATAATGGACAGGTTTGAGTAGGACATAGACTTAATGATGGATTAGTGGTGGCTTTTGTGTTTAAGGTGCCAAAGAACCATTAGTAGCTCAGTATGTTCTAGTATTTGACTTAAAGAAAGGGTATCGTGAGGATGCCGCTTTGGACTAGTAGCGACTGTAACACCCCGCATTTTTAACTAAAGATGAAAAATTAAAGAATAGTTAATTTAATATCCAGAATTAAGGGAAACGGACTGCACCATTGCGTTCGTCTCTGAATTCTGGTCAAAATAGACACCTGGTTTGCGTAAAACGAACACCGTATAACGAAGTTAATGAGGTTTGAAGTTTGTATACACACAAGAGGATTATATATATATATATATATATATATATATATATATATATATATATATATTAGGTCCATAAATTCAAAAATCGGTTCAAAATTCAAAATTTGGGGAGGCGGCAGATTTACCGCTTAGGGGTGTCGACCCCTGGGTTGACCCCTCAAGGAGGGTGCCAACCCATGGGTTGACCCTCTAGGGGGGTCGACCCCTTGCGGCAGATTTTGGTAGATTAGGGTTTTGGGGGGTTTGGTTATATATATGGCCTCATTTCACTTGTTTCTCCAACTCAAAAACAGTGGAGAACTAGATGATGCCTCTTCCCAGATTAAATCAAGTCTTTTCTTCTTTTGCAGTCAAGTTATTCAAGTTTAGAAATCTGCAAGCCTTCTTCTATGACAGCGAATCTACATTAATTTTAGATCTCTTATCGAAGTGAGGTAATTCCTATATCTGGTCTATTTTTCAATTCCCTTCTCTTTTCTTCCCTTTTTCTTTTAGTAAAAATTATAAATCCATGGTTTCTAGGTTCTGAATCAATTTGGGGAAAACCATGGAATGATAGGTCTGGACCAGATCCAGGATTTGGAAAGCTTACGAGGAGAGTGGATTTAAGTTATATCATTTTAGATAATGATATATTATTGCTTAAACATTCCCCATTATTATATGTGAATTTACCGGAATGATTAAGAATTACTGTTATAACAAGTTGAGATGTTAATATGAATAGTTCATACGTTGAATCAGTTAAAATGTTGGAATGATTACATGGTGAAAAACAATTTTGTTAGAATATGGGTAATAACTACTTTTGTTGTAATTACATGATTCACTTGTGGCATATTATTGACTAAATGACATGTTAACCTGTTAGATTTGAACAACTACCCGATTAAAAGTTTACATGTCAAAATGAATTAAACACATGTTAAAAGGGACATGCGCTATAATATAGGCATAATTTGATGACATGCAAATTAGATTACAGTAAAAAGGATAACATGCCTAAAATTTATAGTAAATAAGAAACTGTAAGGCACTTAGACACGAGGTTAGATTACACTTATGGTAGAAGTCCGCCTGGAACAGTCCGGCATATCCAGCATCCACAAGTGGTAAATCTAATGTAAGGGGTCTAAGTGCATGAATAAACATGTAATCGTACTAAGACACGAGGTTAAATCAACTTATGGTAGAAGTCAGCTTGGACCCACCCGACAAATCTAGCGTCCACAAGTGTAGGCTTAATGTGAGAGGTCTAGTGCATATATATAAATATATGTATATAATAAGATATGAATAAATGGCAATGATGGTAATTAAATGTCTAATTCAGAAAATAAGAAAGGAAGGGATGTAATGGACTGAGTTAGTGCAATGCAAAGGAAGTGATGTATTTCCCTAAATGACCTATTTCTGAGAACATGGTTGCAAATAAGCCACAATGAATAAAGTGAGAAAAGTAAAGAAATTACTTGCCACCACGGATTTAGATGGGAATACATTATGAAAATAAATCATTGATTCCTTCTATCAAACTGAAAAGGTGCATGAAGTGTTTTCCTTAATTTAATAAGGAATGTATATTACAGTGAATGAGGAATAATGGGTTACAACAGTAAATGGTTTAAACGGGGAATGGTAATAACCTATTATAAATAAATAACATTAATGAGAATGTTGTATAATGGGTAGACTTGTCCTAGGGACAAGTGAATAACTAGTAAGGAAATGAGACAACCGGTGAAATGAAATAAGTAGCGCTTAATTTTAAATTAAGTAATCAGTAAATGGTGAAAACCGAAACTAGTTGTTTGTAATGAGTAGAGAAAAAGGGGGAAAGCTTATGAAAAGAAAGAAGTTGTACTTAATTATAAATTAAGTAATCTGTAAACTTGGAAGTCTGAAGTCTGTTGATAAGAATAACATGTTTAGGCTTGTCCTAGGGACAAGATGAAATTATAACATAGGTTATAATAAATGGAAATGGAACTTATCAGTAAACCTTAGTTAAGATAACTAAGTTAATAAGTAAACAATGATAAGTTGTGGTGATGGTGTAAAATGGAATTATGATTAAATGAGAAAGAATGAGGAAACTTATAAATTGAAATAAGTTATATTTAATCATAAATGGTAAATGACATGTTTGTTAAAAAACATGTGAATTGAGATATACTTAATAACATATTAAGTAGAACATGTTATTGTAACCTTGAAATCAAACAATAATATAATAGGATTGTGGATAACAGACCTTGGATCACAATCTAGAGAATAACATGTTGTGGGCTTATTAATAAACTTAAATGGGTTAAGTTATATGACTGAAATTAATAAGCAAGTGAAACTTGGTAACTTGAATAAGAAGTTAACATGAACAGGGATAACCAAGTTAGACGGAAACCTTATAAGTTAAAGCAAGCGCAAAAAAGAATGTTTAGGCATAGGGTCTAATAACATATTAAAGTAAGGCGCTTGGACCAGTCCGCACGTTTGAGGGTGAATAACCCAACAGGTACATCATTGTGGTGTTATAAGGCACGAGGGAAGCGCATGTTCATTTGATTATTCTGTCGACTCCGAAGGACTGAAAGGGGAAGCACGCGACTTCTTGAGGTGCGTAAGGTGCTCCTGGTAGTCCTCTGCATAGTGGTAGATGTTTAGGCTGTGCTCTCAGAGGTTGGGTCCGTGCGTACTTCCAGGTTGGTGGGCCTTGACTGCAAAAGTTGCTTTGCAGTCAGAATGCTGTGACGCAGTGACACCAGAGAGATTCGGCGGTTGCCTCAATGGGGAGGCGGAGGGTCACGACCAACAAGGATAGTAGATCGTCGGATACCCGTCAATGGAAGCCAGTGGGATGCGGAAAGACTAGAGCTAAAACCAATAGACCATTCACCTTTCACTATCGAGGTACGGCCGTTGAGGGAATACGCCAACTGGATGTTTAGATTGTTTGTTAGGGGCAAGTTATTTAGCTCTTGTAGTCTTTACTAGTTGAGGGGGAGGCCGAGGTGGGGCCATAGCCACCATGGAAAACAGACCCTAGGAATATCTGTATTTTGAGGCTCTTAAAGACGGGCCTGTACAGATATGGAAAAGCTCCTGATCGAGTTTCGTGTTTCTTGTATCACCCTGCCACGGAACTCGGTGCACATTAGAGGATGTGCAGTTGAGGCATCGAGCTACAATTTATGGTACGTACGTGGGACAGTCTAGATACATGCATGTTTGCTCTGGGTGGTGTGTCGTAGACTTAAGGGCATTACTCCGGTATGGAATCCAATTCGATCGACGGTGGCCGTCCGTACACCTACATAGCATAGTAATGATAGATATATGCAGAACACAACATTGTTATGTAGAGATCCGTACGTCACCCCGGCGTAGGATGAAGGAATGTGTTCATTTCAGTGGCATTAAAGTGGAGACCGTGGGAGTGGGGTACCGTGGGGTGTACCTCAATATGGAGGGGTAGCTTCATATATACAGTATTAGGTTAATCCACTGGGAAGTAAATGGGTATGACATGTGTGTAAACCTTGAGTGTTGTTAACCTAAGTAACCTAATAAATATGAAAATATGATTTAACGTTATATGTAGGATTATCCAAAGTGTATAATTTAAATCCAATAACCAGAACTTGTGCTCTGACCCCCTCCTCATAACATACTCGTAGGTCAGATTTGTGGCAAAGACATGATTGCTTTGGATACTGGTTAGGCAGTATTATTATTATGGCAAGGCTATACTTTCATTATATTATATTTTGTCCATTCCACTGTGAGACATTTTTCTGAGCTCTGATTATTATTATACTTTGATTATTATTACGATAAGGTTATACTGGTTAGAAAGTTTTGAAGTCTCTATTCTTTTGACAATCATTTTTGATAAATTGTTTAAAAGAGAAAATTTTGTTGGATCGACAAAATAAGTTGTAGAAATTAAGAATTGAGTGGATGTTTGGCCCCTTGTAGTAAGAAACCGAAACGACCTTATATAGGTAAGAACAAGTGATGAACCTGATTCAGAAATAGTTGCCCTTATCTATCCTGTTTTTGTGATTTAAAAAAAAATGATTTACATTTTTAAGATGACATATTTTATTGGTTTGGAAAAAGTAAGTTTTCATGAGAAAAATAAAATTTTGACACCATTAAATTTTTGGAAGAAAATTTAAATGAAAATGCCAAACCTTGTTTTGGAAAGTATGGAGTAGGAAATGATTAGTGCCTAGGGTAGACGGAAAAAGTTTTGAGGCTATGAAGTAGATAGCAAGAATTATCTTGGAATAATGGTAAGTTCCCGTGGAATGCATAAGCATTAAAAATCCTAGGATGTTGCTTGAAATGACTGTTGGTACACAGCTAGAATTAGTATTGACTACTAGATAGAAAAATGGAAAGTAAGTGTCTAGATCCTATTGCTAGTTTTCATGTTAGGGTTCAAATCCGTTATTACATTTCTGATTGGATCATTCCGTTATTTTGTTCTAGTTGAGTAGTTAGGGTAACACATAAACCTATCGTGGATCACATGGTTTGGACTTTTCCTGTCTGAGGAGGACATAGTCCCGGGATTCTTGGCCCTAAGTAGTAGCTGTGTAGGGTATTTGTTCTCCTGTTTTAGTTGAAAGACTAAAAGGCTTATTTGAAATTAAACTTAGATCAGATGATTAAATAAGCTAAGAAAAGAGCAATGACACAACTAAAAAGGAAACAGAAAATTCAGTAAAGCAACAAACTTGACAAATTATGAGAAATGATGAATAAGAGTAAAAATTTCCAAGATAAGATGAAAAAGAAAATTAGTAACAAAGAAAATTTTCTTATATGGGTGGTGCTTAGATAGGAAAATAGGGAATCTTTATTGAATAGTTTCATAAAATCCAAGTTTGGAAAAAGGTCGAAAAAGGAAAACGGGGCATGTGAATTTTCGTTTTCCGCCTTTTTGTAACATAAGAAATTGAATTTAGAAAATTAGATTTTTCTGAAATTCGAAAAATAAAGTTGGTTGGTAGGATTTTAGATGCCAAAAATTGGGTGAACTACACTCTTACTCAGTAAGAGTATGGGAAAATTGGATGAAAATATATTTTTATTTTCAAAATATTGCATTCATGTAGAACTGCCAGTATATTTAGGATGTGAGCATCATGTTTTTTTAAAAGAATTTTTGAAAAATTTGCATACACGTAAGGGGTACCACTTAGGCATACATGTATTATTATTATGTTGTATTTCACCTTGTACAAGTGCACGATGTTGCAAAAAATGGATGCATACATGATGGATGTATATTATGCGAGGGGTTAATTGATTTTACCGTTATCAAATTTCGGGGATGAAATTTCCTAAGGGTGGGAAGAATGTAACACCCCACATTTTTAACAAAAGATGGTAGGTTAAAGAATAATTAATTTAATATTCAGGATTACACCATTGCGTTCATCTTAGGATTCTGGTCAAAATAGACACCTAGTTTGCGTAAAATGGGCACCGTATGAAGAACTTATTAAGGTTTGAAGTTTGTATATGCACAAGAGAATTATATATATAATAAGTCCAAAAATTCAAAAATCGGTTCAAAATTCAAAATTTGGGGAGGCGGCAGATTTTCCGCTCAGGGGTGTCGACCCCTGGATCAACCCCTGAAGAGGGGTGTCAACCCATGGGTCGACCCCTAGGGAGGGTCGACCCCCCTGCAGCAGATTTGGGAAGATTAGGGCTTTAGGGTTTGGTTATATGTATGGCCTCATTTCACTTTTTTCTCAACAACAAAAACAATGGAGAACTAGATGCTACCTCTGCCCAGATTAAATCAAGTTTTTTCTTCATCTGCAATTAAGTTATTCAAGTTTAGAGATCTACAAGCCTTCTTCAATCACAGCGAATCTACGATAATTTTAGATTCTTATCGAAGTGAGGTAATTCCTAGATCTAGTCTATTTTTCAATTCCCTTCTCTCTTCCCTTTTTCTTTTAGTAAAAATTATAAATCCATGGTTGTTAGGTTCTGAGTCCAATTAGGGGAAAACCATGGAATGATAGATCTGGACCAGATCCAGGATTTTGAAAGCTTACGAGGTGAGTGGATTTAAGCTACATCATTTTAGATAATGATATATTATTGTTTAAACATTCCTCGTTATTATTTGTGAATTTACCAGAATGATTAATATTACTATTATAACAAGTGGAGATGTTAATATGAATAATTCATACGTTGAATCAGTTAAAGTGTTGGAATGATTACATGTTGAAAAAAAAAATACTTGTTAGAATATGGGTTATGCCTATTCCTGTTATAATTACATGATTAACTTGTGGCATATTATTGACTAAATGACATGTTAACCTGTTAGATTTGAACAATTACCCGATTAAAAGTTTACACGTCAAAATAGAATTAAATATATGTTAAAAGGGACATGCGCTATAATATAGGCATAATTTAATGACATGCAAATTAGATTACAATAAAAGGATGACATGCCTAAAATTTACAGTAAATAAGAAACTGTAACACGCTTAGACACGAGGTTAAATTACACTTGTGGTAGAAATCTGCTCGGAACCGCCCGACATATCCAGCATCCACAAGTGGTGAATCTAATGTGAGGGTCTAAGTGCATGAGTAAACATGTAATGGTACTAAGACACGAGCTTAAGTCAACTTGTAGTAGAAATCTACCCAGACCCGCCCAACAAATCCAACGTCCACAAGTGTTGGCTTAATGTGAGAGGTCTAGTGCATATATATAAATATATGTATATAATAAGATATGAATAAATGGCAATGATGGTAATTAAATGTCTAACTCACAAAATAAGAAAGGTAGGGATATAATGGACTGAGTTAGTGCGATGCGAAGGAAAATTGATGTATTTCCTTAAATGACCTATTTTTGAAAACGTGGTTGCAAGTAAGCCATAGTGAATGAAGTAAGAAAAGTAAAGAAATTACATGCCACCACGGATTTAGATGGGAATACGTTATGAAAATAATTCACTGATTCCTTCTATCAAACTGATAAGGTGCGTGAAGTGTTTTCCTTAATATAATTAGGAATATATAATACAATGAATGAAGAATAATGGGTTACAATAGTAAATGGTTTTATGGCAGAACGAGCCGATCTGGACTTTCACAATAAAGTGATAGATGGAACTGCTATGAAACGACTTATTAGCAGATTAATAGATCATTTCGGAATTCAGATGGAAAGAGATTTCAATGATGAAAGAGCAGATGCGGGAAAAAAACCCGGGAGATACAAATTTTCATTTTTAAGACAGAAAGAAAAGAATGGTAGGGCAGTCTCGGAGTATATTGCTGAATTCGATACCTTGTCGAAATATGGATTATCTCTTATCGATACTGTCGAGAATCAGAACGAACGGGGAATGATAATAACCTATTACAAATAAATAACATTAATGAGAATGTTGTATAATAGGTAGACTTGTCCTAGGGACAAGTGAAGATTATAACTTAGTTATAATAAACTAGTAAGGAAATGAGACAACTGGTGAAATGAAATAAGTGGCACTTAATTTTAAATTAAGTAATCAGAAAATAATGAAAACTGAAACCAATTGTTTGTAATAAGTAGAGAAAAAGGAGGAAATCTTATGAAAAGTAAGAAGATGTACTTAATTATAAATTAAGTAATCTGTAAAATTGGAAGTCTGAAATCTGTTGATAAGAATAACATGTTTAGGCTTGTCCTAGGGACAAGAGGAAATTATAACATAGGTTAAAATAAATGGAAATGGAACTTATAAGTAAACCTTAGTTAAGAGAACTAAGCTAATAAGTAAACAACGATAAGTTGTAGTGATGGTGTAAAATGGAATTATGATTAAATGAGAAAGAATGAGGAAAACTTATGAAATGAAATAAGTTGTATTTAATCATAAATGATAAATGACATGTTAATTAGAAAACATGTGAATTGAGATATACTTAATAACATATTAAATAGAACATGTTATGATAACTATGAAATCAAACAAGAATATAAAGGGATTGTGGACTACAGACCTTGGACCACAATCTAGAGAATAACATGTTGTGGGCTTATTAATAAATTTAAATGGGTTAAGTTATATGACTGAAAATAATAAGCAAGTGAAACTTGGTAACTTGAATAAGAAGTCAATGTGAACGGGGATAACCAAGTTAGATGGAAACCTGATAAGGTAAAGCAAGTGCATAAAAGAATGTTTAGACATAGGGTCTAATAACATATTAAAGTGAGGTGCTTAGACCAGTCCGCACGTTTGAGGGTGAATAACCCAACGGGTAGATCATCGTGGTGTTATAAGGCACGAGGGGAGCGCATGTTCATCTGATTATTCTGTCGGCTCCGAAGGACTGGAAGCGGAAGCACGCTACTTCCTGAGGTGCGTAAGGTGCTCCTGGTAGTCCTTTGAGTGGTGGCAGATGTTTAGCCTGTGGTCTCAGAGGTTGGGTCTGCGCGTAACTACCAGGTGGGTGGGTCTTGACTACAAAAGTAGATTTGCAGTCAGAATGTTATGACGCGGTGAAACCAAGGAGATTCGGCGGTCGCCTCAATGGGGAGGCAGAGGGTCATGACCAACAAGGATAGTAAATCGTCAGATACCCATCATTGGCAGCCAGTGGGATGCGGAAAGACTAGAGCTAAAACCAATAGACCAATCACCTTTCACCATCGAGGTACGGTGATTGAGGGAAGACGCCAACTGGATGTTTAGATTGTTTGTTAGGGGCAAGTCGTTTAGCTCTTGTAGTTTTTACTAACTGATGGAGGGGCCGAGGTGTGGCCATAAACACCATGGAAAACAGACCCTACGAATATCTGTATTTTGAGGCTCTTAAAGGCGGGCCTGTACAGATATGGAAAAGCTCCTGACCAAGTTTCGTGTTTCTTATATCACCCTGCCACGGAACTCGGTGCACATTAGAGGACGTGCGGTTGAGGCATCGAGCTACAATTAACGGTACATACGTGGGATAGTCTAGATACATACATGTCTGCTTTGGGTGGTTTATCGTAGACTTGAGGGCACTACTCCGGTATGGAATCCAATTCGATGGACGGTGGAAGCCTGTACGCTTACGTAGCACAGTAATGAAAGATATATGCAGAATGTAACAATGTTATGTAGAGATCCATACGTCACCCCGGTGTATGATGAGGGACTGCATTCATTTCTGTGGCATTACAGTGGAGACCGTGCGAGTGGGGTACCATTGGGTGAACCTCATTATGGAGGGGTAGCTACATATATACTGTATTAGGTTAATCCACTGAGAAGTAAATGGATATGACGTGTGTATAAGCCTTAAGTGCTGTTAACCCAAGTTACCTAATAAATATGAAAATATGATTGGACGGTATATGTAGGATTATCCAAAGTGTATAATTTAAATCCAGCCACCAGAACTATTGTTCTGACCCCCTCCTCATAACATACTCGCAGGTTAGATTTGTGGCAGAGACATGATAGCTTTGGATACTTGTTAGGAAGTATTATTATTATGGAAAGGCTATACTTTGATTATATTATTTGGTCCATTCCACTGTGAGATATTTTTATGAGCTCTGACATATTTTTTGTCTCTACCTTTTCTGTAGGATACCAGAGCAAACCAACACGAGTTTCAATAGATTAGAATTTTGAAAAAAAAATCGGTCTGTCGGAATTCGGGTTGTTACAGCGACGGTCGTATACCCTGGATCACCCGGTGGGGAGGGAAGTCTAGTTGCTGGACATATGGGTCCTGAAGGAAAATATATTATACTATAGGTTCAGGAAACATGGTAGTCCAAATAGTGCTGGGGTTTTCGATTAGCCCTTGACATGAGTGAGGATGGTCACATGGGTTTTTAATGTATTCAAGGCTTTAGAAGTTGATTGTTAGGTTTTGTTTGATGCATGTTATGGTTTTTATGAATGCCACCTAGGACATCGTAGTAGGGATTGGGGAAATAAAGTGATGAAAGATGCTTCTTAGATTCTTCTATCGTATTCTGTTGAAGTATTTATTCTTGTTGTTATATTAGTAGCATACTTTATTTAGTTATTATGTGCTAACTCTTTAGTTGTAGGGACATGTTAGGAAACTTAAATCTACTTAGTTTCATATTTTGTAGTATATTTGTTGAAAGTCATTTGTAGCTTACACAAGGCAATTGTCTGACCAAAGGTTTTATGTTTCCTCTTAGTATTTTGGCTTCTCATTGACGATGTTGATGATCAAACTAGATATCAGGTTTGGGGATGATGTTGCAGTTTCGCTACCCGCTTAAAGGGCAGACATAGTACTCTCTTGTAGATATTCCAGTTCCACTTTATTGATATACTCTAAGAGTTTTGAAGTGATGATGGGATGTATATTTGTGACATCTTGTGCATCAAAATTAGGATTGATTCGATATTTCCACTTTGTAAGATTCACTGTTATTATATTGCATATGTCTTTACTATATTTTATCTGTGCATTGAAAGATATACGAAAAGTTTTGTTTTGGTTTTTTCTCCGATGATCACCGCATATAAACCTGGCATGACTTCAGCTGAACTTCCTTATCATTTGGTGTAAGTGATATGGGCGGTCATCACATTTGGTTTCAAAATTTTGGTTATTCAAATGATCAAAGTTAAAAAAGTTAACAGAGTGTATACACATAAGAGAGACCTATTTGTATATCATTTGGATTTAAGCTATATTGTAAAAGGTACATCAATGATTATCCCAAATACATAATGATAACAACAACAATAATAGTACTATTGCCATAAAAAACTAAGCCTCCATCGTAGGTCCCCACCTCCAAGCAATCACTAATAATCACTGACCCAAGGTCTTACCTACTAACCTGTTTATGTTAAGATGAGGGAGGTCGGAACAAAAGTTCTGGTGAATGGAAAACATATAAGTTTAGGAATGACTATTTCCTATATTTGGCAGTGTAAACTCTTCATGTTATGTCTACGCAAACAAATATACACAACTTAGCATATGAGGTAGACATCCTTATAGTGACTTAATGTATATATGTCACTTTAAGGGCGGACGTTTTTACAGTCATTTAATATCCCATAAGTTAATATAAGGGCGGACATCCTTACAGTCACTTAATACCCCACGAGGCGAGCTATACCTAGTCACTTAAGGCCATTTCCAAATTCATTAAGGGTGGACATCCCTACAGTCACTTGATGCCCTATCGAGGACCCTTAGTGTAACAACCCGTATTTTCAATAACCTGTTATAACGTAAATCGAGGCAGAATTTAATGTATAAATCTGAATCAAGGGAAACGGGCTATGCCATTGCGTTCATCTCGGAAAAATACGCGAAATAGAGTCCGAGTTTTCGAAAATAGGAGTCCGTATGACCCGATTAAGGCCCAACGAAGTTTTCAGAAAAATTCAAAGTAAAAACAGATTTCAAATTCAAGTTTGAATTTGGAAATTAGGGTCAGATTGGGCCAGGCGGGAAAATTCCCGCCAGAGCACCCAAGTCGACAGCCCTGTCGACTTGGGAGTCGACTTGGTTGGACCCAAGTCGACAGCCCTATCGACTTGGCTGTCGACTTGGTTCAGCCGGGCAGTTTTGCCTGGTGCACCATTTTGGAGTTGTGTTGAGTTTGGGGGCCAGATTCGGTTTTGAGGGCTGAGATTGGAACTAGGGTTTAATCCTAAGGCTAGAACTAATCCTAATCTCTATAAATAAGACCCTAACCTAAGCCTAAATCAACATTATTCACTCATACAACTAAACTATGGCAAAATCATTCCTCTCATGGCCTCCACTCTCTTCATAAAATTCCTAAGTTATTTCTATGAGAGATTTTCCATGCATACAAGTGTTTTCAAGCTTGTATGAGTGTCATTAGCTTGCATTCAAGTCAAGTTTCCATATTTACATCATAAAGCAAGGGTTTTGATCATTTTTGCTCAACGGTTTTTCTATTGGAGCTTGCATTTTGGGTTTATTTGATTGCATAAGGGCTTTGTCTCAATCTATATATATTTTTGTGTCTTCATAAGCATTGTAAGCCCTTTTCTACTTTCATATTTAAACTCTAAAGTTAAATGAATGATGCAAGTTTGGTTGATCATTATGATATGCAAGTTTGCCATGATATGCAAGTTTGCCATGATATGCAAGTTTATTATGTCATGTTATGCAAGTTTGATATGTTATGATATGCAAGTTTATCATGTTATGTTATGCAAGTTTGACATGTTATGTTATGCAAGTTTGCCATGTTATGATATGCAAGTTTATCACGTTATGTTATGCAAGTTTGATATGCAAGTTTGTCATATGATATGCAAGTTATGTTATGCAAGTTTGGGTTGATCATTTTATTCATGTTATCATGTTACGCAAGCTTATCTTGGGTTTATGAGCTTAAAGCTTCAAGCTTTATGCTAAAGGTTGCATTTTGGCAACATGTAAGTTATCATATCTCTTATGATAAATTGCATGTGAGGCTAAATGCGAACTTATGGCCATTTCTACATGTCATTTATCACCATGTATCACCAATATGCTAAGTTTGGTTTTATGCATGCTTTTGAGGCCTAAAAATGTAATATGCAAGTATATGAACATATGTACATTTCATATGCCACCATGTTAAACTTGTGGCTTCAACACCTTTATGTCATGATTATGCCAAGTTCCCTCTTTCTATCCTTTATGCGCTATTGCGATATGTAAGCGATGGGATTGCGTTTGGGGTTGGGTAAACTTAAAAGACATAAAAACATAAGATTGGGAATTTACCTATTAAGTTAGGTCTACCCATTGGGAATTTACCTATTAAGTTAGGTCTACCCAAATTCTTGAAAACTTGTAACATGTTTTGGAAACATGATGGACATGACACTTAAAAAATATAAGTGTGACCAACTCGAGGTTGGGTTGAGTTTGTAGCGTAAACCTACCCGGAACCGACCGGCTTAACTAGTTGCTACAAACAATAGGACCCAATGTGAGAAGTTGGTCATGTTGTACCTTGAACTCGAGGTTAGACCAAGTTGTGGTATAAAGCTACCCGGAACCGACCGGCTTAACTAGTAACCGCAACGAAGTCTAATGTGAGAGGTTAAGGCACGTTAATTAATTAATGCCTCATGATTAGGGTTAAGTCATGGTCCACTTAATACTTAACCAATTTGGGCTCGGTAGATTAATCAGGGTTAAGTCGTGAACTCATCGTTACACTTAACCAAGTTAATCCATGATTAGCAAGAGGGTTAAACCGTACTTAACCCACTAGAAAATCCTAGCAATGGGGGTCCACTCCAGCAGTAATCCCAAGTTTGTACCATTATGACCCTAGGGACTAGGCTAGGGTGGGGGCACGATTACTGGACTTGAGGTAAGTGACCAAAAACGACGGCAGAGTGGTACGCCGGTGTAGTTCCGGGCGGACTATGGTCATGCACATAGTCCGAAGCCGGGGAAAACATGCACGGGTACCAGTAGATCGAGACTGTGCACTTATGTTTATGGTGTCCAGGGGTTGACACCCTAGGGCTTGATACACCCGACGGGAGACCCTGCACAGTCTGACTACAATTATGTTTGGGCCATATTGACACCAACACGTGACGAGTTAGGCTTATAGGGAGCTGATCGACTAGACCGTTTGGTTGGACCTCGTATTAGGGTCACTTCATGTTATTGACCTCGTATTAGGGTCACTTCATGTTATTGGACCTCGTATTAGGGTCATTTCATGTTATTGGGCCAAAGCTTGGGCCAAGGGATCAATACGTGTTTATTCAAGTCATGTTAGTTTGCTAGTACACCTGTGGTGCAAAACCTTAAACCTGATTATGCGATGACACCTTTATCTATCATGCCAGTATGTAGTTATCCTTATGTTCATCCCTGCTTCTCATGCCAGTTAACTTTATCAGTTTACATTGATTGTAGTAGGGCTTACTCAGTCTTTTTGACTGACCTGTTTTTCTTTCGCCTCTTTTCTTCCGTCCCCCCCCCCCCCCCAGGTTCTCAGGGTGGGAATATTGGAGCTTAGCTTGGATTTCTGATCGCTTGCTTGTGGGATTTCAGCTCATGTACGGTTTCGACATGAAGCTAGCAATGGTTATCACTTATTTTGGGGATAGTACTTATGTATTTCAGTTTTTCAGTTGATGTTGTTTTTATCTAGACTTGTTTATTTGGAAAGTTATGTTGTACCAGACTTGTTTTGAAATAGTTGAAATCTTCCGCTGTTTTACTTATCTTATTTACTCTGTTTACATATATACATATGTTCTTGTTCTGCCTTGATATATCATTATGCATGTTTACCTGATTCAAACGCCCCTCCAAAGTCAGAATGCTTGCAAGAGACACCCTGGCGGAGGTGGGGTGTTACATTTGGTATCAGAGCATATGGTTTACGAGAAGGAACAAAAAGGTTTTTGAAACTTTTGGAAAACTATTTTCAAAACCAAGTATAAAGTATTTTCCAAAGAAAAGTCTAGTTTATTTTAAAGGCTATTCCCCAAAAAGCCATTAGCAAAATTCCTTCGTTTTTCTCCATTCTGAATCTGCCTTTTTCTTCGTTTTCAGTATGGCCGATAACTTTATTATTCCGGAGGGAGTGCACGTACCTATTTGGTATAGGAGAATTTTGGAGGCTAGGGCGACCGAAGCCGGCCCCACAGATGTTCCTCCTCCGGTAGTTAATGTTCCTCCTCCTCCTGTCGCTGAGGTTCCTCTTCCTCCTCCCCCTCAGCATCCTCAAGCTGACTTCGCAAAGACTTGCAAAGATTTCAAAGCAATGGGTGGCAAGAACTTTCAAGGCACTGAGACTTTTGTAGAGGCCAGAAATTGGTTGAAAGAGACCGAGGATTTATTTGCTATCTTTGGGTTAGACGATCAGAGGAAGATCTTGTTGGCGGTTTGGCTTATGAAGGATGAAGCCGCTTATTGGTGGGAAGTCACCAATGGTACTAGGCCTGTTGAGACTTGGGCCGATTTCAGGGCAAGGTTCGTGCTTAAGTTTCTATCTTCTGCTGAGGAGAATCTGCAAATGGAGAGGTTCATAACTTTGAAACAAGGAGATATGTCTGTCAAAGAATATGTGAACAAGTTCAATCAGTTAGCTCGTTTTGGCTTGGATATGGTGAATACTCCTCAGAAGAAGGCTCTTCGTTTTGCTAGAGGATTGAATGAGCCGTTGCAGGGATTGGCTATGTCACATATTCCCCATGGGGCCACGTTTGAGAGCTTGGTTGATATGGCGTTACTTCAGGGAGATGTCAAGAAAGAGATCAAGATGAATGATACTCAAGCCAAGAAGACTGATTCCCAGTGGAAAGGAAATCAGGGTAATCCAAGTGGTCAGAGCAGTCAAGGCAATCAGAACAAGAACAAGAACAAGAGTCAAGGCAACAAGGGGAACGACAACAAGGGCAAGAACAACAAGGGGAAGTGCCATTATTGCGGTTTAGTTGGGCATCTTATTAAGGATTGTAAGAAGAGGAAAAGGAAGAATGGTGAATTCTTTTTCTGCGGTGAGACTGGACATTTCAGTAAGGATTGCCCGAAGAAGCAAGGGCAAGGCCAGGGTCAGACTCAGCGTGCTGGACCTTCAGGAGGGCAAGTTCATGCTCTCAATGCCGCTCCAGTTCCCGATCGAGGTAGTATTTCTGTTGAGAGCCTTGTGTATATTTCTGATTTTCCAGTTCGTACCTTGTTTGATTCTGGTGCATCGCATAGCTTTATCTCATCTGATCTTGTTGATAGTTTGCACCTTAGTACTAGCTTGGTAGATGATCCCGTCTGTGTCTCAAATCCTATTGGGGGTTCCGCCCATCTGTCTATGATATGTGGAGATTTGAGGATCTCTATACTGAGTGTAGAGTTCTTGTGTAGTGCTTATGTTCTTGGTTTTAAGGGATATGGATTGATATTGGGCATGGATTGGTTGTCTAGATATGGAGCCATCCTTGATTGTGAGCATAGGGTTGTGAGGCTTGTGACTCGCCTCGGAAACACCCTAGAAATTTCTTGTAATCCGAGAGGTCCCGTCATGTTGTGCTATCTTGAATCACTCGACTCATCAATGGAAACTCTTCAGTCTGTGAGAGTGGTTCGAGAGTATCCGGATGTTTTCGATGAAGTTAGGGGGTTGCCCCCTAAGCGAGAGATTGATTTCCGCATTTATCTGGTGGATAATGCAAAGCCGGTTTCTTTGCCCATTCGGCACATGGCTCCGCGTGAAAGGCGGGAGCTAAGTAAGCAAGTGAAGGAGTTGCTTGAGAAGAACTTCATTAGACGAAGTATATCTGAATGGGGAGCGCCTGTGGTATTTGCTACCAAGGCAGATGGTTCTCTCCGACTTTGTGTTGACAATCGAGAGTTGAATAAGCTGACTAAGAAGAACAGACACCCGTTACCGAGGATTGATGATCTCTTTGACCAGCTTATCGGTGCTTTTGTTTTCTCTCAGTTTGATCTTGCTACTGGATTCCATCAGCTCAGGGTAGCTGAAGATAGTATAGACAAGACTGCGTTCAGAACTCCAGATGGACTCTTCGAATGGCTTGTCATGCCGTTCGGCTTGACTAATGCACCCACATATTTCGTGGACTTGATGAGTAGGGTGTTCAGGGAGTTCTTGAACAAGTTTGTCGTGGTCTTCGTAGATGATATTCTGATCTTCTCTAAGGATGAAGAAGAGCACGCAAGGCATCTCGTGGAGGTGATGGATACGCTTAGAGCGCATCAGTTGAAGGCCAAGTTCTCCAAGTGTCACTTTTGGAGAAGGGAAGTCAGATTCCTTGGGCATATAGTATCTAAACAAGGCTTAGCGGTGGATCCCGCTAAGGTAGTTGCAGTTCAGGATTGGAAGACTCCAAGGAATGCAACCGAAGTGAGAAGTTTTCTAGGTCTTGCAGGCTTTTACCGGAAGTTCATCAAGGACTTCGCGAAGATTTCCGCTCCTCTCACTAAATTGACGAAGAAAAATTTAGTTTTTGCTTGGAACATAGAATGCGAGCTTGCTTTTCAGAAGCTCAAAAGAGCCCTTACATCAGCACCTGTTCTAGCTTTGCCCGATGGAGGGAAGTTATTTACAGTATACACCGATGCATGTGGCACGGGGTTAGGAGCTGTTCTGATGCAAGAAGGAAGAGTGATATGCTTTGGCAGTAGACAACTCGAAGTGCATGAGAAGAATTATCCCACTCATGACTTAGAGTTGGCAGCAATAGTATATGCACTCAAGGCCTGGCGCCATTATCTTCTGGGAGAAAGATTTGAGCTTTATACCGATCACAAGTCATTGAAGTATCTCTTTTCTCAGAAGGATCTGAATCTGAGGCAACAAAGATGGATGGAATTCTTGGCGTCCTACGATTTTGAGATAGCTTATACCCCTGGCAAGGGGAATGTGGTAGCAGATGCATTGAGTAGAAAAAGGTTGACTCTGAGTCCTCTATCCGTTGAGATGAAGAATTTAGAGTATGTGGCAACCTTTGATTTCTCTTTGGCGATTGAGTCGATGACCGGTTCTTTAGCATCTCTGGAACTCAGACCTACCCTTCTTGATCAAGTTGGGGCTTCGCAGAGAGAAGACCCTCAGATAGTTGAGATTATGGATAAGCTGATTTGAGGAGAGGCGTCTAGTCATCTCGCTCGATATTCTATTGATGACAAGGGTTGGCTGAGGAGAGACGGAAGGTTATGTGTTCCAATGGTAGAAGATTTAGTAAGAAAAGTTCTTGAGGAAGCGCATCGCTCTAAGTTAACTATACATCCGGGCGGAGATAAGATGTATAAAGATATGAAGCGCATTTTCTTTTGGCCTGGGATGAAGAAGGATGTGGCAGAGTTTGTCTCTAGATGTATCATTTGCCAGCAAGTTAAGGCCGAGTCGAAGAAGCCCGGTGGGCTATTGCATCCTCTAGACGTTCCACTATGGAAGTGGGAGAGTATTTCCATGGATTTTATCGATGGGCTACCAAGGTCAAGGAAAGGGAATACGAGCATTTGGGTTATTGTGGATAGACTTACGAAGAGTGCTCATTTCATTCTGGTGAAGAGCAAGAGGACCGCATCTGGGCTAGCGTCTGTATATCTTAGTGAGATTGTGAGAATACATGGAGTCCCTTCTAGTATAGTCAGTGACCGTGACCCAATCTTTACAAGTCAATTCTGGAATAGCTTGCAAGAAGCTATGAGCACAAGATTGAATCTAAGTATGGCTTATCACCCACAGACGGACGGTCAAACCGAAAGGGTGAATAGGGTACTCGAGGATCTGTTGAGGCTTTGTATTCTGGATTTTGGTGGCACTTGGGAAGACCATCTTCCTCTTGTTGAGTTTGCATATAATAACAGTTATCAGGCAAGCATAGGGATGGCACCATTTGAAGCTTTATATGGGAGGCCGTGCAAGTCGCCTACATGTTGGTGGGAGACTACAGATGAGCTTATACTTGGGCCTGATATGATCAGAGATACATCCGAGAAGGTCGAGTTGATTCGGAGACGGATGAAAGCGGCCCAAGACCGACAGAAATCCTATGCTGATAAGCGAAGAACTGATTTGGAGTTTGATGTTGGGGATATGGTTTTCGTGAAGGTTTCTCCTTTGCGGAATGTGATCCGATTTGGAGCCGTTGGAAAGTTAGCACCGAGGTTTGTTGGACCATTCCCTATTATAGAGAGGATCGGGCAGATGGCTTACAGAGTGGAGTTGCCCGAGAAGCTTGCCGGAGTACACGATGTTTTTCATGTCTCGCATCTCCGGATGTGTTTACATGAATCAGCAGAGGTTGTTGAGCCAAGTGTTCTGAAAGATGTGGAAGTGGAGAAAGAGGCTACCTTGAGGAGAGCTCCGATTCGTATCTTAAGGACGGAGACCAAGAAGCTAAGGAATCGAGGGGTCAAGTTGGTGAAGGTTCAATGGGGTGAAGCCGAAAAAGACGCAACTTGGGAAACCGAGGAGAAGATGCGTGGGCTTTATCCATTCCTTTTTGAGGGTACACTCTCAATCTCTTTTCTTTGTTAGCATATCTTTCTCTTTGCTATCCATGTTTATCTAGTTTATTGTGTTAATCTTGTCATGAGAACCTTAGGTAGAAACCCTTTGGATGAAACATGTGTTTGAAACATGTTATGCTTGATGTTTGCAAGTGGTTGCAAGTGTTTGCAAGTGGTTACTCGTGGATGCATTATACACGTTAGGCACTAGATCGGCTCACACACTCCTCATATTGCATATGCATGAGTGTTTATGCTTATTCATGGATGAAAATTTTTGTGTTATCACATGGATGCTGCATATGGATGTATGTTATGTGCACACATGTAGATGTTATATATTATGTTAGGAATTGCATACATATGGATTCATTTCACTAACATAATTTGCATTGATGATATTTGCATTAGATAAGTACATATACACACACCTTTGCATATGTTCATGCAACATTTAGAATCTTGTAAGGACAATGATTGCTCGTGGATGATGTTTTGAGTAGATGGATGTTGGATGGTAGGATGTGTTCTTCTTAACTTATAGATTTCGGGGACGAAATCCTTTAAGGAGGGGAGAATGTAACAACCCGTATTTTCAATAACCTGTTATAACGTAAATCGAGGCAGAATTTAATGTATAAATCTGAATCAAGGGAAACGGGCTATGCCATTGCGTTCGTCTCGGACAAATACGCGAAATAGAGTCCGAGTTTTCGAAAATCGGAGTCCGTATGACCCGATTAAGGCCCAACGAAGTTTTCAGAAAAATTCAAAGTAAAAACAGATTTCAAATTCAAGTTTGAATTTGGAAATTAGGGTCAGATTGGGCCAGGCGGGAAAATTCCTGCCAGAGCACCCAAGTCGACAGCCCTGTCGACTTGGGAGTCGACTTGGTTGGACCCAAGTCGACAGCCCTGTCGACTTGGCTGTCGACTTGGTTCAGCCGGGCAGTTTTGCCTGGTGCACCATTTTGGAGTTGTGTTGAGTTTGGGGGCCAAATTCGGTTTTGAGGGCTGAGATTGGAACTAGGGTTTAATCCTAAGGCTAGAACTAATCCTAATCTCTATAAATAAGACCCTAACCTAAGCCTAAATCAACATTATTCACTCATACAACTAAACTATGGCAAAATCATTCCTCTCATGGCCTCCACTCTCTTCATAAAATTCCTAAGTTATTTCTACGAGAGATTTTCCATGCATACAAGTGTTTTCAAGCTTGTATGAGTGTCATTAGCTTGCATTCAAGTCAAGTTTCCATATTTACATCATAAAGCAAGGGTTTTGATCATTTTTGCTCAAGGGTTTTTCTATTGGAGCTTGCATTTTGGGTTTATTTGATTGCATAAGGGCTTTGTCTCAATCTATATATATTTTTGTGTCTTCATAAGCATTGTAAGCCCTTTTCTACTTTCATATTTAAACTCTAAAGTTAAATGAATGATGCAAGTTTGGTTGATCATTATGATATGCAAGTTTGCCATGATATGCAAGTTTGCTATGATATGCAAGTTTATTATGTCATGTTATGCAAGTTTGATATGTTATGATATGCAAGTTTATCATGTTATGTTATGCAAGTTTGACATGTTATGTTATGCAAGTTTGCCATGTTATGATATGCAAGTTTATCATGTTATGTTATGCAAGTTTGATATGCAAGTTTGTCATATGATATGCAAGTTATGTTATGCAAGTTTGGGTTGATCATTTTGTTCATGTTATCATGTTATGCAAGCTTATCTTGGGTTTATGAGCTTAAAGCTTCAAGCTTTATGCTAAAGGTTGCATTTTGGCAACATGTAAGTTATCATATCTCTTATGATAACTTGCATGTGAGGCTAAATGCGAACTTATGGCCATTTCTACATGTCATTTATCACCATGTATCACCAATATGCTAAGTTTGGTTTTATGCATGCTTTTGAGGCCTAAAAATGTAATATGCAAGTATATGAACATATGTACATTTCATATGCCACCATGTTAAACTTGTGGCTTCAACACCTTTATGTCATGATTATGCCAAGTTCCCTCTTTCTATCCTTTATGCGCTATTGCGATATGTAAGCGATGGGATTGCGTTTGGGGTTGGGTAAACTTAAAAGACATAAAAACATAAGATTGGGAATTTACCTATTAAGTTAGGTCTACCCATTGGGAATTTACCTATTAAGTTAGGTCTACCCAAATTCTTGAAAACTTGTAACATGTTTTGGAAACATGATGGACATGACACTTAGAAAATATAAGTGTGACCAACTCGAGGTTGGGTTGAGTTTGTAGCGTAAACCTACCCGAAACTGACCGGCTTAACTAGTTGCTACAAACAATAGGACCCAATGTGAGAAGTTGGTCATGTTGTACCTTGAACCCGAGGTTAGACCAAGTTGTGGTATAAAGCTACCCGGAACCGACCGGCTTAACTAGTAACCGCAACGAAGTCTAATGTGAGAGGTTAAGGCACGTTAATTAATTAATGCCTCATGATTAGGGTTAAGTCATGGTCCACTTAATACTTAACCAATTTGGGCTTGGTAGATTAATCAGGGTTAAGTCGTGAACTCATCGTTACACTTAACCAAGTTAATCCATGATTAGCAAGAGGGTTAAACCGTACTTAACCCACTAGAAAATCCTAGCAATGGGGGTCCACTCCAGCAGTAATCCCAAGTTTGTATCATTATGACCCTAGGGACTAGGCTAGGGTGGGGGCACGATTACTGGACTTGAGGTAAGTGACCAAAAACGACGGCAGAGTGGTACGACGGTGTAGTTCCGGGCGGACTATGGTCGTGCACATAGTCCGAAGCCGGGGAAAACATGCACGGGTACCAGTAGATCGAGACTGTGCACTTATGTTTATGGTGTCCAGGGGTTGACACCCTAGGGCTTGATACACCTGACGGGAGACCCTGCACAGTCTGACTACAATTATGTTTGGGCCGTATTGACACCAACACGTGACGAGTTAGGCTTATAGGGAGCCGATCGACTAGACCGTTTGGTTGGACCTCATATTAGGGTCACTTCATGTTATTGGACCTCGTATTAGGGTCACTTCATGTTATTGGACCTCGTATTAGGGTCATTTCATGTTATTGGGCCAAAGCTTGGGCCAAGGGATCAATACGTGTTTATTCAAGTCATGTTAGTTTGCTAGTACACCTGTGGTGCAAAACCTTAAACCTGATTATGCGATGACACCTTTATCTATCATGCCAGTATGTAGTTATCCTTATGTTCATCCCTGCTTCTCATGCCAGTTAACTTTATCAGTTTACATTGATTGTAGTAGGGCTTACTCAGTCTTTTTGACTGACCTGTTTTTCTTTCGCCTCTTTTCTTCCCCCCCCCCCCCAGGTTCTCAGGGTGGGAATATTGGAGCTTAGCTTGGATTTCTAATCGCTTGCTTATGGGATTTCAGCTCATGTACGGTTTCGACATGAAGCTAGAAATGGTTATCACTTATTTTGGGGATAGTACTTATGTATTTCAGTTTTTCAGTTGATGTTGTTTTTATCTAGACTTGTTTATTTGGAAAGTTATGTTGTACCAGACTTGTTTTGAAATAGTTGAAATCTTCCGTTGTTTTACTTATCTTATTTACTCTATTTACATATATACATATGTTCTTGTTCTGCCTTGATATATCATTATGCATGTTTACCTGATTCAAACGCCCCTCCAAAGTCAGAGTGCTTGCAAGAGACACCCTGGCGGAGGTGGGGTGTTACACTTAGCCACTTAAGACCTCGCCTACAACGTCAACATCGAACTCTCCTTGTATATCGAGAAATAGTAACAGCCACTTACTACTAGGTTTAGGTAGGAAAACAACTTCATTTAAGACTCTCCTGGCCGAACATCTTGTCACTATCTAGATGTCCCTATGGATGAACTCCTAGCCAATTAAAACTTTCCTTAGACGGTGGTTCCTTTAGGCTTTCATATAAACCTTCCCTAGGTCATCCCTCACTATGCCCCAAGATAAGAAGCGGACATTACTTGGAGAACTACCCTACTTATACGTTATCATCTATAAAGACCATTTAGTACCCTATAAGAGAAAGGAAGAACCAAAGACCACTTGAAACCTAGTAGGATGAGCCCAATGACTTTGTTCTAAAACCAAGGAGTGAACCTTAGGAACGGACCTAGTCCTAACCACTTAACACCCAATCAAAGGTAATCAACTACTTTATACCTTTGTAAATGCATGCCTACTCATGCACACACACACACACACACACACACAGATATATATATATATATACACACACACACACACACACACACACAAACACTAGACACCTCACATTAAGTCAACCACTTGTAGATGCTGGATTTGCCAGGCGGTTCGGGGAAAACGTCTACTACAAGTTAGGCTTAGCATTTCATTGTATTAGTTATAATATCCCGTGGCACTTCGATCTCTCACATTAACCAGTCTTACTTGTAGGTGCTGGATATGCCAGTCGTCTCGGGTAGGCTTCTACTACAAGTAATGGTAATTCTTGTGTTATGTATCATTAATTATATTAAAGTTGTTAACTCTCACACATGCATACGAATTCCAATGGGTACATTCAAGTTCTATTTCCTAATTTAAACATATTTAGTATGCAATTAATGCACATTAATATTACGTTTAATTACGCTACAAATATACAAAAAATTAGATGCGAATTATGCGAACGAGAATAATGACCTAATCACGTTTGAAATGTCAATCCTAACAATCACAATTAAGGTATACAAGTTAATTTCCCTATCAATTAACATGATCCAACCTATGTATTCACGATTAGTTACAAAATGCAAATAAAAAACATATGAATAAAACTTGCAACCTAGGCTTGAATAGTTATTATAATAATAGAAATATAGACAAAATGCAATAAATCTAATTGCATATGAAAAAACTTTGCTTTTGGTGTCGTTTAATTTTTATATTTATATTGTATACAAAAGCTTAAGATAACAAATTGTAAATAATACGTTCAAACAAATCTATTTGAAATTGAAGTTTAAACCTATTAATTTACAACATAAAATCTCACGTTTTTAGTACACAAACACATATGAACATAAAAATAAGGATTAAGTGAACCATAACCAAAAAATAAGAATTTCAAAAAATCCTAAGCCTAAATTTCCATTATCCAAACAACACAAGCCCAAATACATCACTTTTGATTGACCATTTCAGCGAGAAATAAAATATAGGATTTCGAGGGTTTAAAAAATTTAACTGTCTTTTAGCCCAATTCTCATACATGCATAATGTTCCACTACAAAAGATAAGAAATTGAAAATTGTAGGGCTTTCACTCGCAGTGATTTGAGAATGAAGAACAAAAATATATGTGTAGAATTAGATTTGGATCTAGCCTTCAAAACCATACTCCAGTCCTTTTATTATTATATGTATATACATAAGAATCAAGTGAATCAAAATCTTATTTATATAAACTAAATTACAAAATTTGAATCTATAATAATCTAGAATATAGAAGATGTAATTGAGGTTGTAGGAATAAAAGAAAAATCCTAACATTACCTCCAGAATTAGCAATGATTGAAGGTAAACATGGAGGCGTAAAGAGAAATGAAAGTATAGTTTATAGCGAGGCTAGAGAGTCATGTTTATAGTTGTAAGTGTAAATGTAAACCGTTGGATTATTTAGATTTAATCTGGACCGTCTAACTAATGAAAAATATATATAAACCCTGGAAAATTAAGCCTTCCCCACCCATAATCATCAAGGGCGGCCGAACAGTCCCTTAAAAGGGCGGTCGACCCCCTTGGGTCGAATTTCCTAGCAGATTTAATTCTCCAATAACGATGCTTTTTGTAAATTTCTTAATTAATTGCTTTGAGTTATTTCTTTATGTTAATTATCGTTATCCCCTTTGCATATGAATTGCACACAAATTCAAATTCTCTTTGAATATTCTTTCATGATAATCTATAATTAAATATATTCATTATTTATATTTGTTCTATTCGAATTTCAAACTGTGCGTGTTAATATTTACGCATAACTTGTTTTATAATATATTTTTTATACGGATTCCATTTTCAGTAAATAAAATATGAAAACAGGTTAGAACCTCGCCACGAATGCAATAGCCATACTTTCATGGCCCAATTTCCAATTGTTATAAATTTTGTTTTCAGTCCATTATTTTATTACAGATTATTATTATTTATTTTAAATTAAATTACCTCATTTCTATTTTAGGTTTATTTTATAGGGTGTTACATTCTCCCCCTTAAAAGAGATTTCGTCCCTAAAACTTTCGAAAGGGGTGAAAAACATAACTCGCTCTAACAACCATGTTGTACACCCATGTTATTTTATAAACATCTATAAAGAAACCTTAACTCATAGTGATTATGTACCACAAATTTTCTAAAGTGAGCTCAGTTCTAGCGTGTACGTGTAATAAGTGATGCTGAATGTATGTAGAACACCCTAATATGCATATAATTTATATATGTGTGCGCAGTGCATTTGTGTTGTAAAAAATTTGTATCATCCAATAAGGCAACCACAATGCAACCATAGAATCCTAAAATTTTAGAGAAAGGATAAAAAATTAAAATTTATGTGCCTTTCATTGGATTTTCTTCGTATGTACTTGAACCAATCTAACAAAATATTGTGAGTCTTGAAGCCTCATGCTCCACCGTATCTGTGGTGAAATGAGACCCGCAAGATTCCATCTTTGTACCCAACTCTGATTAGGCCCTTTCAAACTTAGCCATAGTGTGAAGGTATCTTATCAAATATAAAAGTATAAAAACGTCATGGGCTCCGATCAAGAAAATATCTTATATTTATCTAATATTGGGAAAGCGAAAATATAATACTGACTTCCTAACCTTCACAAGCTACCTAATAGAATTAGACTTTTCTCCAAAAATCTAATCACAAATTTGGTTCGAGTAAAATTTATCGATGGTTATCCCATCAACACTTTGGTATTTTTAGATGGCCTCGAACATAAATATTATTTCTTTCGTCTTAGGGATCAAACTATTATCCCTAAAGCTCTAGCTATTTTCAGTTTGCCCTTAAGTCTTTAGATGAGGGGTGACCCGAAATTCACTAAATTTCCTAAATCAAAATTTCTGATTCTAACTGATCAATGTTCTAATATATACTAACAATTAGAATATTTTCTTATACTCTAATTTGCTGGAATTTAAATTCCAATTAAAGTCTTTTGCTATAATTTTCATAGCTTTGCCCAAACAATAATATTGACATATTTAAAATTACAAGGAAAGGGTATTGTTTTAAATTACAAATCCAACCCTTTACATTTAATGTATGTTCCTTATAATTTCAAATATAGTCTTTCTACGAAACGTGATAAAAGGCTAATTTATAAAATTTAAACAAATATCCTTAAGAAAATTAAAACACGGTCATATTCAACATAAAGAGGCCAATTTATGCAAATCTAACATTTAAGCTTATTCCCTATGCTTTAAAATCTTATTCTCAAGGATGACATCCTTAAAAGCTAAACTTCTTCCATACTCAATATTCCAAAATGTCGAGACCAATACGCTTCCTCTTTGTATGCTGTAAATCTAATTCCATCGTTAACTTCCAAATTCCATATATGGTAAATCACTTAATTAGGTGTCCCATGAAATTTTCTCTTACTCAATTAACTAGAAATTTAATAAGGGTTTTAAATCCAAAACACACAAGCAAAAATAGGGATTCCTTACTTATATCACTTTACACCATTATCCAATTAATACAAGGACCACTAGTGATCGCTGTTTAAAAAGAAAAAAAATCTTTTGGAAATTTTCTCCTACAGTTAAGTGGTTCGAATAATGCTGAGGTCTTTAATATTTTTATTTCAATCCCTTAAGATGTCAATCATTTATTTCCAAATAAATCTCTTTTAAATTAGTCCCTCAAAACTAATGGCCTTTTTGTTTTATTAATTACAAATTTATTGCCTACCAAATTTTCAGTTAATAATCATGCATCCTAATTTCGAAAATCATGCATTACGTAAGTTATGCTATTATATATATATACAGATATATATTGCTAATCGTTAGATACGGTTATAAACGTGCTAATCCCTAGACTATCTTGGGTAACCTAATTTACAACCCTCGATTCTAGAAATACTTATACTTCACCATTTTTTCTAAACTTCTAGGACTAAGACTAAAATTTTGAGATTAGGTTATGCAACATACCCGCTCTTAGTCCTGGAACCTAATCTAACTTACCTAATTAGCTATCCCTATTTACTCCAGAGTTATTTCTTTTTATAAAGTGAAATTCTAGTGGTTACAAAAATATTTTTTCCAGAACATTATTGTATCCTTATTATTCCTCAGACTTGCACAAATTCAAAAATAGGTGTTTTAATACCTTATTAAAACCTGAAATGTTAAATTCTTATGAAGACTCAATGCTTACTGAGCTAAATGCCAATAAATGCCTTGTTTAATAAAACATCCTTTATTAAGAATTTATTTCAGAATATTTCCATAAGGATTTAGATGTCTCTTTTCAAATGTTTACTAAATGTTTAAAATAAGAGCGGGATAACTTTCCTTTTTAAACACTTATCTTTATTAACAATTTGAATGTCGTCCATTTTCACTTTTCAAAATGATCTACAAAAACTTTTAACGGCTAGTAAATGCTCATTCTATTTTAAGAAATAAAATCTTAATTAAATATCCAAGAATGAGTTAGGAGACAATTAAGTCTCCTAAAATGACATTTATTTCTTTCAAAATTTTCCATTGTAATAAATATCCCATTAAAATTTATATCATTTGTAACCAATTATTAAATGCTCATAAATACTTAAGTTAAGAGCAGAGCAACCTCTTTTTGCCTAATGCTTATCTTTTACTAGTATTTGAATGTCACACTTTAATACTCTTTGGAACGAAAAATATTCTTGAGATAAATACTCATTTTTATTTGAAAACAAGAACCTAATAATTTAGAATCAAATTATGTAATGAACTGGATGTTTAACCGTTAAGTTGATCATTTAAAGTTTATTCTAAATATTGGTTTGGAGTTTAAATAACTTGAATTCAATGGTTTTGAATATTTTATTAATATAAATAATAAAGTAATAAATTTAATTTTGAAATAGTTGGAATTGGTTGAATTTGCATTACAGTGCAAATTGGCAATATAAAAGGATTTAATTAAGTTTGGTTTTGAGTCATATTAACGAATTCGTTTATTAAACGACGTTTGAATGTATATTTTATATTTAATTTAAACAAGCCTACAGCGTCGCGGTAGTTCGTAGTTTTACATTTTGAACTTTAAATGACTGCACTGGATCCAGTATAAGTCGGAATTCGTTGAAACAAGAATCGTTCGGATCTATTGGATAATTTTTTAATGAAAGAGAAAAATTAAGATGTCGTATTGTAAATTTTTCATTATGTCCAAATCAAATTTTTAGAAAATCGTTGTGGAAACGTTTATGAACTATAATAATTTTTTAATAAAATAAAAGGAAATTTACTATAAATTTAATATCATTTTAACTTGAAATTTAAATATTTTGAATGAAATTTGGAGTTATATGAAATCCAATTTGGATATGTACGATAATAATAACTTTTTATTATTATAATGAATTATTTTGAAATCAATTTATATCGATTTGATTTAGACCTTCGAAAACAGACATAGTTCAAATGACCTCGGATTTCAACAAAACAAATTTTACTAAATTTGTAATGACTAATTATTGCTAGATTTGAAGTTTCACGCCAATCAGAGTTATTTTGTGAGGGTATGCAAATTAACATATAAATAAATCAATAATTTGAACTCAAAGTTGCGCTATTTGTTCAAATGAACTCAGATTTAGACAAAACAAATTTCGTTGGGTGTGTAATGTCGAACTATAGCTTGGTGTCCATTTTCATCGCAATCGGAGACCACATATGTGATCATACAAATCAGTAAACATCGATCGGAAATGGTGATAGGTGCAAGTGAATTAAAATATAATAAATCTAAATATCGTTAGTCGTTTTCAATAAAATATCATTAGTCACTTCATAAAATATATATATATCTCCTCTATATGATCACCCTGACCATAACTCACAATTCTAAAATCAATCAGCCACATTTTGCATTTAAACCCATTTCCACATTTTAATTTATGCACTAAAACCATTGCGAATATGAGGAAGTCGTAAACTAAGAAGTTGGGAACGATATTGAAGGCGACTGCTAGTGAAATTTGGTGGCCAAAAGTCACATGTGGTGGCCAGAAATTGCCATAGACAGCGATAAAATCAATTTCGTATTTTGCGAATTTCGAGGTAGTGGGGTCCGATTCAGGCTAGGGGGGCCTGAAGAAGAGTTACAGAGGGGAGGAAAGTTGACAACTTTGGTGTTGGTCCGTTCGCATGAAATAGCCTGTGACGCCAGTGATGTTGGGATGATCATAGATGGTTGTTTTAAAAAGGAGCGATCAGATTTTTGTGATTTCCAGCGGCATGGGTTGTCGAGGGGTCGTGTAAAGACCCGCATTTTACATATTGGAGGAGCACAAAATATTTTTATTTAATTCTCTAAGGGTCGGACCATTCTCATATTTTGATATGTTGGTTATGGGGATGTGAGACATGTCCATAATTTTTACCAATTTTATTTGTGACTAATTTTCCCCTATCATTTTTGTATAGGGAATAACTTTTGACTGTGTTGAAATCAGAAACTAAGATCGATTTCATTGGAAAGGAAATGATATTTCCAATTCCATAGAGTGGTCACATTAAAGATATGATTCAGTGATTTGGGAGGAATCTCTATTTTAGTGTTTTACAATTTCTGTACAGGTTTGGCAAGTCATTAATGTGCTGAATTGGTGTGGCCCATTAGTGGGCTGGTTAGAGGCTATAAATAGGGGGTAGAGGCATGGATAATAGTTTACTTTCTTCATTCTCTCATTTGGTTGAGCTCGTGATCCTCCTTGCTCAATCGAATACATCTTCCCTCCATTAAAATTCTAGATCTACGCAAGAAGAATGAAGATCTACATCCAATGAAGGGAGATCGCATCAAATTGAGAGGTTTGAAGGTCGTTCTTCCTTGTCCGGATTGGGGATTTAATGATTTCATGCTATTTTGAAGAGTTGGTGAGTGATAAGCATCTCTTACACAGCTTCAACCAAGTATATAGGTTGTTTGATCTTAATTTCATCATTTCAAGTTGTTTTCACCTAAATCTAATCGATGTAAGTATATTTTGAATTCAGATCACCATAGGATCTAATCTAGTAACTTATAACGGTAAGTTCATGCGTTAATCCTATGTTTATGCAAGTTAGATCACCGAAATAAGACATCAAAGCAATTTTCTTCCTTTTTCCCAATAAGTCGACGGCCTTACACCCTTGGGATACTTCGAATAAACTAGAGTACATATAGGATGCACCAGTGCTAAAACAATTTCGCAAGATATCTTCCAAACGGTTGGGATCCTTGCTTTGGATGATTTTCCCCGGTGTGAAAGTAGTTGGTTTTGTTTTGTTCACCGTTTTGTCATGATTTGGTGAATTCTATATGATTGTATGATGATTTTTGATTGCTTGAGTGAAATTGGTCGATTTGGATGAGTTGATTGCATAAATATTCTTCATGAAGTATTAGATCGTGTATATCAGAATTTTTGATGATGGATCGGAGGTTCCAGTGATGGATCAGAACTTTTGATGAACTGCAACGTTCGATGGACTGGAATATTCGATGGACCAGAACGTTCGATGGACTGGAAGGTTTGATGGACCGGAACGTCTGATAGGATGGAACGTTCAATTGACTGGAAGGTTTGATGGACCGGAACGTTTCATGTTAATGGACTAGAGCGTGTTGATGGACTAGAGCATGTTGATGGATCGGAACATGTCGATGGATCAGAATATGTTGACGGACTGGAACACGTTGATGGATCGGAACATGTTGATGGACGAGAACATGTTGATAGACTGGAGCAAGTTGATGGATTAGAGCATGTTGATGGGCTGGAACATGATGATGGACTGGAGCATGTTAATGGACTGGAGCATGTTGATGGATAGGAACATGTTGATGGATCGGAACATGTTGATAGACTAGACCGTGATGGATCATAAAATGTTGATGGACTGGAACATGTTGATGTACTGTAGCATGTTGCTGGACTCGAGCATGTTGATGGACTGGAGCATGTTGATGGACTCGAGCATGTTGATGGATTAGAGCATGTGATGGACTGGAGCATGCTGATGGATCAAAGTATATTGATGGATCAGAACATTTTGATGGACTGGAGCATTTTGATGGACTTGAGCATGTTGATGGACTTGAGCATGTTGATGGACTGGAGCGTGTTGATGGACAGTAACATGCTGATGGAATGGAACATGTAGATGGATCAGAACATGTTGATGGACTGAAGCTTGCTGACGGATCAGAACATGTTGATGGACCGGAGCATGTTGATAGATCGGAAGATGTTGATGGACTGGAACATGTTGATAGACTGGAGCATGTTGATGGACTGGAACGTGTTGATGGACTGGAGCATGTTGATGGATCAGAATATGTTGATGGAGCAGACCGTGTTGATGGATCAGACCAAGATGATGGACCGAACAAGGATGACATCATTTCTGAAACGCTGTAAAAGGCAATTTAAGCACTATGCTTAGTTTTCATAGCGAAGAAGTTGGAAATGCTATGAATTGTAATATCGACCAAATGACGCATATTTTGGGTCGATAATATAATGGCTTCGACGTGAATTCAAGAAGGAATGTTTGAAGTGTTCGTTGATCGGGGAGAAGCAATGAATGTGAAGACGACTTAAGTGTGATTTGAGCTCGTGGATAATGGTTTCTCGAGACAGGGTATGAGCGTGTGGATAGTCTCCGGTGATGACGACTAGAGTTATGAAGGCTGAGAGATTATCATTGTCGTAACTTCTAACGGGATCAAAGAGGGGAATAATAGGGATGCCTAAAAGACTAGTGGGACTAGTTGAGTACCCTGGGCACATGGGATGAGCCTAGTTGTCTCGTCAAGGCAAATGTACGTGGACGTGCAGTAGTCTAACTAGAACTGGGGTTTACCATTATCCCTTGACGGATGACATGATGTTGAGTCGGTCATACGATTAACGATGGTTTCAAAGCAGGATTGGCAGTGATAGCCAGAGTCATGGATGCTGATTGCTTTGCTTGTACGTCTTGTGAAAATCATTCCACGTCGAAGGAAATATCTCTCGAGTGCTTGTCTGACGTTGGTTTAGGCCTTCCGGGCTTATGCTCGAGTGATATCAACATTGATTAGGATGATCTACGCCTGATAACTGATTACTATGAATGTGTTGTTTATTTCTACTTGATTATTGTTAAGGCTATCACTTTCAGATGTGGAGGAGACGATTTGGGTTCTACTATGATAATGTGATTGGTAGTTTAGACGATCAATCTGCCTATTCTCATATACTTTATTGATGATATTAGATAGTTGTTTTATCGCTCATTAAGGCTGTTGTCTGACTCAAGGTTTTATGTTTCCTCTTGTTACCCTTTCCTGTTCATCATGATGTTGTGAATGGGCAGACTAGGTGGTAGGTGATTGATCTTGATGAGACGATGCTGCAGAGCGATGACGAGCGGGTGGCTTATGTACTATTGCTACTATACAAATCAGTTGTATCTAACTATTCTATGATTTTTGTTTGTGTTGGATCTAGATTAAACGTAGAGGGGGGTGGGTGAATAAGGTTTATTGATTTTTAGAGAGTTATTAAAAAATTCACAGATCACAGAATATAGCAGAAATAGAAATGCAGAAAGTAAATGACACAAGATATACCCAGCTTCGGCCAAATCCTGCCTACTACTGCATGCCTAAGGTTTCTACTAGGAGTTAATAATAGATCCCGCTTACAGACACTGTAAACTCGCAATCCCTGCTCCTGTACTAACCCTACGCTCAAAACCCTAGACTGACCGATATCCCCTCGACCAAATTTTCCCGAATTACAAACCCATATTCCGTGACCCTAGATTTTACAGATTCTAGTAAACTGCCATTTAACACCCTAACTGGTTTTCCCCTAGATTTTACAGATTCTAGAACTGGTTGAATCATTTTACAAATGAAATTGAAATACAACAAAATTTAAATCAAAACCCTAGAATTTAAAAGATTTTTAAACACTCCCTTTAACACTTGACTTGGTCGGCCAAAACAAATAGCTTGCACCCTTCTTTTATTATTATTCCTGATCTCTTTGCTGTGAAAAAGAATGGCGGCAGCTATGATAATTTTCTAGGGTTTATCCAATCTTCCTCAAATCTCGATCGATGCTGATGAATTGATGTTGTGGTTTCTCTGAATGCTCCAGTGCTTTAATTTACTTTCTCAATTGATTTGTATTCTGATCGAATTTGTATTCTGATCGAATCCTTGAAGAAAGTGAGTTTTCTGATTTTTATTCTATGCTTGAAATCGATTGTGTTATATTCCACACCCACTACCGATAATGTAATAGGTGTTGAATAGGATTAGAAAATCATAAAACATACTCTGATTTCACGTGAATGACTTCATCTGATTTATGGCGTGCTTTCCCTTTTACTTCCTCGACATAAATTGATATTTGTATGATTTTCCTCTTTTTATTTTCACTATAAGTTGTCGTGATTTATGTTGCCATGATTACCTCTTTTGAACTCTCGGCTGAATGATTAAATTTGAAATTTGCGTGGCCTTTTGAATGAATGAGACAGATTTGTCTTGCCTTGTTTGAATTTCCTGATTGAATCAAAATTGGAAAGGCTTGAATTTATTTGAGTCAAGTTGCTCAAAATAAATTTGCAAATTTCCTGCAAAAAAAAAAAAAAAAAAAAAATCTTCCTAGTTCGAAATCTCTAATTGATTTATTTGCCAAAAAACAGGAAAGAAATAATTCGAATTTCTGGTCTTTGACAATTGCATTTCTGGAAATTAAGTGATGCCTGATTTTGCATTTGAATTTCTTGCCATAACATGCTTGCTGATTTTTGGAAACAAATTTGAAAACAAATAAATGTTTTCATGCCATTTCTGGTTTTTTCATTTTGAAAACTTGCTGAATATGAATTGCTCCCTAATTTGCAGTTTTAAAGTAGAAAATAAAACACTTTCCTAGATTTAAAACTGTCTTGATTGTCATGGTAATTTCTGGAAAGAAATGCTGAACACTTGCCATAACATTGACCATTTTAAAACTGTTTCAGTTCATTTGCTTTTGCCATATGCCAGTCTTGATATACTTGCATTTTGCAAAGAGAAGTTTTAGCACTTGACCTTTTGCTCGACTATGTTAAACACCATGTTGTTGTATTGCTTAGTGCTTGCTGTTATGTATCACCTATGCTTCACTGTGCTTGAACTTTTAGAACTTGTATTTGTGCCATTAAAATTGCAATTGCAAATGTCCATCCATTGAGTTGCTTTGTTCAACCATGCCTTGATGCAAAAATGAAGTTGCTCCATGTTTCATATATGCTCAGCCATACTTCATTATTCCAGTTTGCACGTACACTTGATCTGACCATCATTGCTGCTTACGTTTTTGACTTGTTTGATATGTGCTTACTCATGCACTCTGTCTTGAACTGTTCAGCTAAGAGTTGCACCCTGCTTTGTTCATTTTGCATTGTATTGTGCACACACCATGCACATGCTGTTTTGTGTGTGTGTGTGTGTGTGTATATATATATATATGACCCTTGTTCCATGTATTCACACATGCACCATTCTTGTTTGCTTAAAAAAATGAATCCGAACTTGACTTTATGTTGCACTCAATTGAGTTCGACCATGATTCACCTCATGTACATGATGGCTGCACTTTACACTTGCATGCTTACTTGTAGCTGCTTGACCACTTTTAATATGTATATTCTATGAAACATTTGTTGCTGTCTTGTATACATGAACATATTCTCGACCACTAGAATTGACATGAGTACATATCTTATGCCATCACCATGTTTGAGTTGCGCCACCTATTGTTGTTGCCTTACTGTTGATCCATTGCTTCATTGATGTGCACCATTCTTGTTGCATGCTCATGAAAATGTATTGTGTAGCTGCACATTTATGTCATTGTTGAACCTCATTCATGCAACTTGACCATTTCTTTGTATTGCGGCGTCCATGTCATCACTTGTTCACTTGCATTCTTGAGCTTGACATTATTTGCATTCACGTATACATATATGTATATATGCATGTATGTGTGCGTATACATGTGTGTATATACACATGTGTTTGTCCAAATGAAACTTTATCAACAAACCGTTACACTACGTTGAGGCTGTTCAGAATCAGTTACTAGTTCTAATCAGCAAACCGGTGTAGTGTGTTGAGGCTGATTAGTGGGTACTAGAAATATATACATATCAGATCAAGTCATGAAAGATGATGAGAAACACACCAGAAAACTGAGGCAAATAAAATTTTTAAGATTAAAAAAATTATATCTGCTAGAATATGAAATTATTTTTGTTCCAGATACTTTGTGAGTGTGTTTCTGTATATGACAGGTATGAAGACTGGACTGACTAAAGAATGCTGTGAAGACAGAAGACAAAGAAACAGAGTATAAGTGTGTCTGTATATATGAAATGTAAACGTTTCAAAGAATGTACTGAGTGATTGAGTGTTTGTAGAGAGGAACTAATCTGTAATTGAAATGTATATGCAATGTAATGTATTACTGAGATAGAAAAATAGTGGAGTTATCAATTTGTACTATTTAAATATTGAAATAAAATATTATATTTAAACAAAATACTGTGTAAATATTTGAATTTCTGTACAGTCGTATTTTATTTAAATATAAATATTATATTCCTGTCTATGATGTATATATAGTACGGTACAGTTACAAACATATTTATAATATATATTTGGTTATTATCATCAAACAAAAATCATATAATTGTGTACACAACACTGTAATATACAACAGTCTCCCCCTTTTGATGATGACGAACAAATATTAAGATTTTGAATATAATAAATGTGTTTGACCAGTGAAGAACATATCTCCCGCTGTTTGAAAGCTCTCCCCTACAATAGAAATTCCCTCTATAACTATGCATGAGTGAAAAGAATGAATGAATGAATTTTCAAAATTAAAATATTTATAAAATATTCACTCTTAAATCAAAATCTCAACCCATTCTCCCCCTTTTGCTATCATCAAAAGGATACAAAATTTAAAATATAGATGAAAATTGACTAAAAAATATAATTTCAGCTTAAGAGGAAGAACGGTCATCACAAATCTCAATCAACCAAACAAAAATCATAACAAACTGAGAGCAGGTGTCTTATTTCACATTATAGAGAATGATGAATTTACGATGAAATTTATAAAAATAAGAAGAGTTATAAATATATGAATTTCAATTATTTTCAAAAGAATTTTATAAAATTGAAGCACAAAAACCGTGATGGATTTGGACTATAGTTAATAATTCAATTTAAGTGACAAAATCGAATAATCTCAAATCCCAATACCCATCAATCAACAAATCATAATACGCCATAAGATTTCAACACATTTCACATATTAGAACATGGATTCATAGGCCGGTTTTCGCATATCAAGGAAAAATTCATATTAATTTCTATTTATAGCACATTATTTCCTTTTATTTTATTTTTGATTTAAGAGCACACTGACCATGCATAACCAGATCTTGGATTTTTAAATGAGATCAGTTGCAGCTTAAATTATAAGTTGTCCCATAACCATGCATAACCAGAGCTTGGATTTTTAAATGAGGTTAGAGACACACTTATGCATTAATTATATATTTATCGTTTTCACTTTCAAAACAAAAACTCCTCGGTATATAAAACCAATATGAATGATAGAAATGTGGTAGGTATAGAAGTGGACTATGAAATAAATTTCTAAATTAATTATATTTTGAAATATGCTCGATTGTACAGGGATCATTGAAAATTTTCAATTATCACTAATTCTGAATAATAACATAATCCAATTTCTATCACAAATATTTTCACTATTTGTAAAAAAAGATTTTTAAAAAATATTAAACTCTCCACATTAATATAAAAAAAAATGTTGTATGGCAGAATGATGATAGATAAAGGAGATGGTCATGAAATAGTTGCCAATCCAAAGATATTATAATAATTATTCAACCATCATGAAAATCTAAATAAAATCTCCTCTTGTTGTGGAATATACTGCAGTCACAATTCATCACAATTTCAAAATCTGACAATTATTTTGATGAATTATAAATACAGTTCAATTTGGATATTGATTTCAATTTCTGAATGAATAATCAAAAAATAATTTTAAAATTGAAAATCAATTACAAGAGGGATATGCAGATCTATACAAGACAAGAGGGATTAAAATATATATATATACAGAAAAATATTCAACACTTCTAAACTGATACCACTTGATGTCTCTATTAATGAGGATTATAACATGACACTGGAGGCACACAAATATAATTCAGACAACAGAATTTTAACCACAAAGCCCAAGTAGTCAAGACAACAAATTAGACACATTTATCAGAGTAGCAAATAGTTTTACTTAACACAAACAATTATTCGAAAACATTTTTCAAAACAGTATCAGACCAACACCCAAAAACAATATCACAGTAGACTTGTCATGAAGATGGTCACAAAAAATGATTCATGATCCAAGACTAAAATACATTTTACTTGAAGTTGTTTGAGAAATATGAGAATCTCAAGATTCGGTGAATCAATCACACCAGGATATAAATTTCAGATCCAAGATATGTGTGTGATTTAATAAATCAATAATTTCAAATGATTTTAAACAAACAGATATTAAAATCAATTAGTCATGAAATAACGGTGAGTTTTTAAGACCAATTTTTCAAGGAATTTTTCACAAGCAATTTTCTGACAAGTATACAAGAAATTTCCTATCATTTACATCAGGCTTAAGAGATATTCTTGATCCAAACAATTTAGAAAGTTTATTTGAAATCACTTGAGTCAATGTCAAGTTTTGAGATACAATGAATCAGTCACACAAGATTGATAATTTCAGTTTTGAGAGGTGTGTGAGATTCAAAATATCAAGAATTTCGGATTATTTAAAATAAACAAATTTCAACAATAATGACCATGAATAAAGATGAATTTCAGGATGTGTCGCTGAGATTCAAGACAGATTAAAATTTCCAAGCCAATCTGAAAATCAATGAAAGTATCACAATTGATAAATAGTAGTGTGTTGTAATGAATATATTATTTCAAGCTTTTCTAAAATGAATTAGAAGAAACTCAGAACATCAGAGGTGTGTGAAATTTCATCAAATTTTCAGATCTTCAAAAATTTAGAATTCAAATCAACAGTGTTCAAGATATGACAAGAATACACCAACACTGTTATGAATTCAGTAAACAGAAAATAAACTTCAAGATAATTACAGAAATATTACACAAATGAATTCAAGATCTAAAAGTGATTTAAAAACATCAGATTTTTATTCTTGATGAAGCGAATTTCCAGAAGATCATGAATTCTGTAATTGGAAGTTAAGAAATCCTAAGAAGAAACAAAAAATATGGCAGTGTCAAATCAAAAACAGAAAAAACAGAAGGAGATAGAAGAAGAAATAAAGAAAATAAAAATAGAGAATATTTACCAGAACAAGTTCAGAGATCATACCTGAAATCATTGTAAACCAGAATCTCTGACTTATTAGATCTTGGCTAAAGGAACTGTAAATGATACAAAAGTACAAACCAGATTGATTTCAAATTTCTTTTCAGCACAGTAGTTCCTCAGCCATCCTTCAGTACTAATGAATTTATAGGAATGAGTGGTCTAACAAAATTTGCAAAACCACTCACAATTTTATTCACACATTTTGGTACCCAGACTTGTTTATACAACAAACCATTCGAATCTATTTTTCTGCCTTTAGGAACCCAGATTTATTTGAATTTAACTAAATTCGTTTTATTTCCTTTTGGGATCCAAATATGTTTAAATGGTTTATTGTAAAACAAGTTTTTATTTTGCTTTTGTTTCAAGAATCCTTTGGAATTTTCAAAGTTCAGATTTTCAAGTCTAATCCTTTCAAAGCAATCTGGGGGATTTTTAAAACCACACGGATTCAAATTTTCAAAAACATTTGTTTTCCCTAAAACCAAGACCATTTTTATTACTAGAAGAAGATTGATTTTTCAACAACATATTCAAAGATTTTTCACCAGTTGAAAAACGTTTCAAACTCAATTCAAGATTATTGATTTTAGATTTAAGATCAGAATTTTCTTTCATTAGATTCGAACAATGATTAATGATGATCTTTCTTTTTTCAGTATCATTCTGTTTCAAAATAAAAATTTTGTTTTCAAGCAATTTGATTTTGGTCTTGACTCAAAGATTTCAGATTCAAATTTAATTTGTTTTTCAAATTCAAGTTTCTTGAAATTTTCAATCTCATTTAAAATCAAATCACTTTTCAACAAGCTTTCTTTTTTAGCAATTTCATGTTTGTAATTTTTGATGGCCATAAAATAATTAAATTCTTTTTGCAAAGAATTATTTGCATCTTTTAACTCAATCTTGTTATCTTTTAAAATAAGAACTTCTTCTTCAAGCTTTTGAATGTTTTAATTGAGATGAACGAGATCAGTTTTTAATTTCAAACAATTTTCACAATTAGAATTATCTAATTTTATGACGTTTGTAAATTCTGATTCCAAACAGTTAATTTTGCTATTCCACTTGTGATTTTTAGATTTTAAAGATTTGTTTTTACGATAGAGTTTGTCAATGATTTTTGTTAAATCAGTACACATATAAACCAATTCTTCGTATGAGAAGCTTTCAGTCTCATTGTCTGTTGAGTCTTCATCGTCTGATCTACTTGAATTTTCATTTGTTTCTTCTCCCGAGCATAGATCTGAATCCGAATTGGCCATTTTCGGTTTTGAGCTACTGTTGTTAATTTCTCCATACTTCGTGTTGGGAGTATTCCAGATTTCCTACGCAATCGAGCAATTAGAGATAAGGTTATATTGGAAATCATCAATATAAGAATACAAAATGTGAATGGCACGAGAATTAAATCCAATATCATTTCTACTAACCATATCAAATCCATTAATAACAGTATCCCAACATTTAATATCAACAGATTTTAAATATAACTCCATTTCTAATTTCCAATTTAAAAAATATGTACCATTAAAAATAGATGGAATACGACTGGACTGACTCTCAAAGGACTAACAACTAGGATGACCCATTAATCTAGAGTTAACGAAATAACCTGCCCTAATACCACTTGTTGGATCTAGATTAACTTTAAATGGGGTGAATAGGGTTTACTGTTTTTTAGAGAGTTATTAAAAAAATTCGCAGATCACAGAATATAGTAGAAATAGAAATGCAGAAAGTAAATGACACAAGATATACCCAGCTTCGGAAAAATCCTGCCTACTGCTGCATTCCTAAGGTTTCTACTAGGAGTTAATAACAGATGCCACTTACGGACACTGTAAACTCGCACTCCCTACTCCTGTACTAACCCTATGCTCAAAACCCTAGACTGACCGATATCCCCTTGACCAGATTTTTCCCGAATTACAAACCCGTAATCCGTAACCCTAGATTTTATAGACTCTAGTAAACTGCCAGTTAAAACCCTAACTAGTTTCCCCCTAGATTTTACAGACTCTAGAATTGGTTGAATCATTTTACAAATGAAACTGAAATACAACAAAATTTAAGTCAAAACCCTAGAATTTAAAAGAGTTTTAAACTCTCCCTTTAACACTTGACTTGGTCGGCCAAAACAAATAGGTTGCACCCTTCTTTTATTATTATTCTCGATCTCTTTGCTGTGAAAAAGAATGGTGACGGCTATGATAATTTTCTACGGTTTATCCAATCTTCCTCAAATCTTGATCGATGCTGATGGATTGATGTTGTGGTTTCTCTGATTGCTCCAGTTCTTTGAGTTGCTTTCTCGATCGATTTGTATTCTGATCGAATCCTTGAAGAAAGTTAGTTTTTCTGATTTTTATTCTATGCTTGAAATTGATTGTGTTAGATTCCACACCCACTGCCGATGATGTAATAGGTGTTAAATAGGATTAGAAAATCCTAAAAAATACTCTGATTTCACGTGAATGACTTCATCTGATTTATGGCGTGCTTTCCCTTATACTTCCTCGACATAAATTGATATTTATGTGATTTTCCTCTTTTTATTTTCACTGTAAGTTGTACTGATTTATGTTGCCATGATTTCCTCTTTTGAACTCTCGACTGAATGATTAAATTTGAAATTAGCGTAGCGTTTTGAATGAATGAGACAGATTTGTCTTGCCTTGTTTGAATTTCCTGATTGAATCAAAACTGGAAAGGCTGGAATTTATTTGAGTCGAGTTGCCCAAAATGAGTTTGCAAATTTCCTGCAAAAAAAAATCTTCCTTGATTGAAAACTCTGATTGATTTATTTTCCAAAAAAAAGGAAAGAAATAATTTGAATTTTTGGTCTTTGACAGTTGCATTTCTGGAAATTAAGTGATGCTTGATTCTGCATTTGAATTTCTTGCCATAACATGCTTGTTGATTTCTGGAAACAAATGTGAAAACAAATTAATGTTTTCATGCCATTTCTGGTTTTTTCATTTTGAAAACTTGTCGAATATGAATTCCTCCCTGATTTGCAGTTTTAAAGTAGAAAATAAAACAATTTCCTAGATTTAAAACTGTCTTGATTGTCATGATAATTTCTGGAAAGGAATGCTGAACACTTGCCTTAACATTGACCATTTTAAAATTGTTTCAGTTCATTTCCTTTTGCCATATGCAGTCTTGATATACTTACACTTTGCAAAGAGAATTTTCAGCACTTGACCTTTTGCTTGACTATGTTAAACACCATGTTGTTGTATTGCTTAGTGCTTGCTATTATGTATCACCCATGCTTCACTGTGCTTGAACTTTTAGAACTTATATTTGTGCCATTAACATTGCAATTGCAAATGTCCATCCATTGAGCTGCTTTGTTCAACCATGCCTTGATGCAAAAATGAAGTTGGTCCATCTTTCATATATGCTCAGCCATACTTCGCTATTCCAGTTTGCACGTACCCTTGATCTGACCATCATTGCTGCTTGCATTTTTGACTTGTTTGATATGTGCTTACTCATGCACTCTGCCTTGAACTGTTCAGCTAAGAGCTGCACCTTGCTTTATCCAATTTGCAATGTATTGTGCACACACCATGCACATGCTATTTTGGGGGGAGGGATGTTTGTGTATGTATATATATATATATATATATATATATATATGACTCTTGTTCCATGTATTCATACATGAACCATTCTTATTTGCTCAAAAGAAAAATGAATCTGAACTTGACTTTATGTTGCATTCAATTGAGTTCCACCTTGATTCACCTCATGTACATGATGGCTGCACTTTACACTTGCATGCTTACTTGTAGCTGCTCGACCACTTTTAATATGTATATGCTATGAACCATTTGCTGCTGTCTTATATACATGAACATACGCTCGACCAGTAGAATTGACATGAGTACATATGCTGTGCCATCGCCATGTTTGAGCTGCGCTACATATTGTTGCTACCTTACTGTTGACCCATTGCTTCATTGATGTGCACCATTCTTGTTGCATGCTCGTGAAAATGCATTGTGTAGCTGCACATTTATGTCATTGCTGAACCTCATTTATGCTACTTGACCATTTCTTTGTATTGCGCCGTCCATGTCATCACTTGTTCACTTGCGTTCTTGAGCTCGACATTATTTGCATTCACGTATACATATATGTATATATGCACGTATGTGTGTATATACGTGTGATTATCTGAATGAAACTTTATCAGCAAACCGCTACACTACGTTGAGGATGTTCAGAATCAGTTACTGGTTCTGATCTGCAAACCTGTGTAGTGTGTTGAGGCTGATCGGTGGGTACTAGAAATATATACATATCAGATCAAGTCATGAAAGATGATGAGAAACACACCAGAAAACTGAGGCAAATAAAATTTTTAAAATTAAAAAATTATATCTGCTAGAATATGAAATTATTTTTATTTTAGATACTCTGTGTGTGTTTCTGTATATGACAGATATGAAGACTGGACTGACTGAAGAATGCTGTGAAGACAAAAGACAAAGAAACAGAGTGTCAGTGTGTATTTGTATGTATGAAATGTAACTGAGTCAAAGAATGTACTGAGTGATTGAGTGTTTGTAGAGAGGAACTAATTTGTAAATGAAATGTATATGCAATGTGATCTATTAATGAGATAAACAAATAGTGGAGTCATCAAATTGTACTGTTTAAATATTGAAATAAAATATTATATTTAAACAAAATACTATGTAAATATTTGAATTTCTGTACAGTCGTATTTTATTTAAATATAAATATTATACTCATGTCTGTGATGTATATATAGAACAGTACAGTTACAAACACATTTATAATATATATTTGGTTGTTATTATCAAGCAAAAATCATATAATTGTGTATACAACACCGTTATATACAACAGTTTAATGATAACAAACATATATTTATTATTATAAATGTGTTTGTAATTCTACTGTTATACTACAACATAGGCATAATATAATATTTATATTGAATACTACTGCACAAGGATTTTAATATTAAAACTGTAATGACCCTAAATATTTGAGCTAACCAGAGCTCTGATACCAACAAAAGTGGTTTCGTCGAAAACAGAGGTCATTTGAAAAATGGCTATTCGTATATATTAAATATTAAAAATACATTTTAAAACAAATAATTTTTGAAACTCGAAATATATAAGTGTTTATACTTTTTAAATGCAGAAACATCATTCTGAACTCAATGGAAGTGGTTTCGAGTCCAAATTCCTTCGTATGCAAAAAGTAGCATTTTTGACCCTTATATATTATGCATATAAATTTCATAGCGACCTTTCTAAATTTTAAACTGGGCATAAATTTTGATTCCCGTTATGAAATTTCAATTTTTCAAATTCTTTAGAAAGATATTTTTAAATAGATTCTAATATTTTTGGTTTCACTAAAATCCGTTAAATTTTGCATCCTATACGGTCAATCAAAGTTCAATTTTGACTTTTCAAACTACCGCGCTATTTCCAATTCCTTTTATAATTAAAATTAAATTATTCATTCTAACTTCGATTTAAATAAATTTTTAATCATTATTATTTAAAATAAATTATTTTAAATATCAAAACCCATTGAAATTAGTTAAAATAAATTTTAAATTTACCCCAAAATTCAGGGTTGTTACAAAAGCAGTATTTTATTTAAATATAATATTTTATTTCAATATCTCAACACTACAAATTTATAACTCCACTATCTATACAACACACAGTAATTCATTAATACATTCACATTCAATTTCATTTGTATACATTTATCCTCACTAAAGTTCTATCAGTCTCGCGGTTACAGTTACTCACACAAACATTGACACAGTTTTGTCTTCTATCCTCTGGTTGCTTCAGTCAGTCCAGTCTTCTGCTTACCTGTCACAAATTTAAACACACACCGTAAACTGGAACAAAAATATTTTAATTTCTAGCAAATATAATTTTTATTTCAAAAATTTATTTGCTTCAGAATTTTGGTGTGTTTCTCATCATTTTCATGACTTGATCTGATTTTTATGGACATCCGTCTGTGTCTTGACAGCTTGTGATATTCACAGTGATACACCATAAATACCACAATATAGACATCGTCTGTAGTGCTCACATATATAAATTCCAAACGTGCACTATACATGTATACCAGTGCAGTTAAAGCGCTTAGCTGTTCTATAGCGGTGGAGGTGCTAAAAGGTGTAGCGGGGATAAAGCGGGGAAATAGCAGGGCTATAGCGGAGGTGCAAAAAAGTTCATTATATGTAAAATCAAATATTTGAAAATTAATTAATTATCATTTTACATTATATGTGTACAAGACACTAATATAAATTAATCTCATATAACAAATCAAGGAATATCATAGTTATGCATACTGAATTTGATGAGGGTAATTGATTGTTAGCATATGTTTGGCACATATGCCTTAAGTTAATCCCTTTACGCTAAATTTACTAAATTTTTAAAAAAGATAACTAGTCAAATCACGCTCTATATATTAATACTGCTAAAGCGGACGCTAAAAAGCACTGATTTAGCGGATGCATTGGAAAATAGCGGGGCTAGAAGCGGATCTACTGTTCATCAGCGCTAAATTGAAATAACGTAGCGGTTGAAGAGCGCTATAGGCTATAGCGGGGATATTGCAGCGCTTTAACTGCATAGATGTATACACATACATGTGTATGTATATACACATATTTCCTGTGCAGGAGCAATATGGTCAGAAAGGAAAATATATCGAATATTATGTGTCATGTGAAGCTTGGCAACATTTTCATGCTACAAGTATCCATGTACACATGACAATGTGTATCTGAAGCCACACATAATACACACACACACACACACACACACACACACACACATATATATATATATATATATACATATGTGCATATGTACATATATGTATATACGTGGACACACATGGAAATAATCCAAGTTCACATGGAACCACAAAGGTCGAGGACAGTCGTGCAACTCAAATATACACAACATGTCAAAACAGCAAAGCCATGCTTCAATATTATGAGAAACAACTAAAACATGATCAAGCAAGTTCAATGTAGCTCAAATTCAAGAGAAAAAATGGTGCAACATGAAACAATAGACAAGTACATGAAGTGGTGCAACTAGTTTGAACATAATCGAGTACAATGGAGCCAAAAAAGTCAAGGTTAAAAGAATGCTACCTATTCAAGTACTCAATTACTAGCAATAACCTGGATCAACTCATGCATGAAAAATCAACAAGGATTCAAGTCAAAAAAGCATGCCAGGTGATCACACGGTCCAATGCACTTGAACATGGACCAAAAACTAAGTGTACACAAGTGTATAGTCAAATTCATGTGGATTTATAACTCAGCCAAGACATGGAAGTGCAAATACAAGTAGCAGCTATGACAAGTTAACAAAATATACCAATACAACAAATTTCTATAGATCGACACAACTGAGAATACAAGTGCAGAACAAGATCACAAGCATATAATAGAGAAAAGTTAAAGTACAACAAAGATTTCAAGTGTAATATCAGTTCAAATAAATGGTCAGTCAGAAAGGAGGATCAAAGTTCCAAAAGCTATTGAGATTTCAAAGTCAAAGGGTTTCCAGAAATTCACACAGGCAATATTAGCCAAGAGAATCATACGATTTAATTACAGTTCAAAAGCCAAAGTGTCAAATTCGAAGAATGAATGCAGTACCTGTTCATATCAGATTTTTATGAAGCAGTTTATTCAAGTTAAATATCTGCCCAAAATCATATTAATTGAAATTCCAGAAATTCAAGACCAATTTAAAATCCAGAATTTATCTCGTAAGTTATCCAAGAAAATCTCATGTCAAATTCATGGGCAAGATTGTATGAACAGTTTCCAGAAGTAAATATATAACTGGAATTTAGCATGCACAGTTGAGGGCAAATGCACCTTAAAATATTTACTGAAATGGTTTATGTGTTTTTCATTTTTGGAAAATTCCAGGAATTCATATTTGGCAAGCAACAATTTTTTTTAAAGCTTTAATCACTCAAACATTTCTGGCAAGATTGAAAATTATGTATACTATATGTTTTATAGAAATCAGTATGACATCCATGACAAAAATCACGCAATGAACAAAATAGTTTTTGGCAAGAACTATTTTTAAATTGTTCCCAGTTTTTTCAATCTCAATATCATGCAAATTCAAGGGCCCACATATTTGATTCCAAGTTATTGCCAGAAAATCTGAATATGGAAGAAAATCGAATTGAATTACCAATGGCAACATTCACAACAATTCATCAATCATTCAAGAAATTAAAAAGTCGTGGGAAGCAAGTGAATCACACAATATCATCAAAGCCGTGGAAACCAAAAGAGGAAGCACACACAAATCAATTCAAGCCATACTCGAAATCAGAGGACATATTCATAAACCTATAAGTACTACACAAATTCATCACATGCAAAAATTGAAAAACAAAGACAACAATTCAAAGAGAAAATACTTTAAAAATCAGAAATACTCACAGTGTTTTTCAAATTGCAAGGGCCAAATCAAATCGAACAAGAATAATCAACTTCGAAGAATACCAAAGATTGAATTGAATCAAGCTACAGGTGTTACGATTTTGATTTGGGTAGAAAAACCCTTTTTCTTTTTCGCGGTCGCCATCATCAAAAGAAAGAAAGGAACCTAATTTTTGGGAAAGCAAAAGGGGGGCGACTATAATTACGTAAAATGGGTTTTTGTTTTTAGTTTAAGTTGTATTGTTTTTGCTTTTACTTCTTTGTAAAATCATCGTATTTTTTTTCTAGTTTTTTCTATAAAAACTAGGTCGTCTAGTTATAGGGTTTTAACTTGCAATTTTCTAGTATCTGTAATAATGAGGGATTACTAGCTACGGGTTTGTAGCTAGGGGAAAATCTGATTTTGGGGACATGAATCAGTCTAGGGATTTGAGCATAGGATTAGAACAGGAGCAGAGTTTGCGAGTTTATAGGGTTTTATAAGCGGGATCTGTTTTAATACCTAGTAAAAATCTTAGAAATGTAGCAATAGGCAGGGTTTGCCGAAGCTGGGTAAAATTTGTGTTATTTACTTCTGCATTTATTTTTCTCTTCTATAATATATGTTGTAATATTTCTTAATATCTCGAATTTTTTAATAAACCCTATTCACCACCCCCCAAGGATTAATCTAGATACAACAAGTGGTATCAGAGCTTGGTATTTGATTAACTCTAGAGTAATGGTGTTCCCTAGTTGTTAGTATAGCGAGAGTCAGTCCAGTGATATTCCAATTACTTTTAATAGGACTGATTTTTTAATTTGGAAATTAAAAATACTTAAAATCTATTAATTTTGAATATTGGAATATTATTGAAAATTTGGGAGATATGCTAGGTAAGAGGAAAAAGGTTTTCAATGCTCATGCTATGCATATTATTTATTCATATCTTGGTAATGATCAATTAAATTTTATCTTTCATTGTTTAACTGCGTGGGATATCTGGAAAACTCTCGACAAGTTGTTTGGAAAAGACGACAATTGCTCAAAATACCAGAATGTCAACTTAGATTCAGATCTATGCTTGAAATGAGAAACCGATGAAAAATCAAATAGATCAAACGAAGAAGACTCAACAGAGCATGAGACTGAAAGCTTCTCATATGAAGATTTTGTTTATATGTGTGCTGATTTAACAAAAACTGTTGATACTATCCATTGGAAAAACAAATCTTTAAAACCTAAAAACGATGAGTTGACCAACAGAATTAATTGTTTGGAATCAAAATTTTCAAATGTCATGAAATTAGAAAATTCTGGTTGTGAAAATTGTTTGAAATTGAATGTCAGTCTTGTTCATCTCAATAAAAATATTCAAAAACAAGCGAATGAAATTCTGATCTTAAAAGAGAATGATATTGAGTTATTAAGTTCGAACAATATTCTACAAAAGGAATTTGAAAATTTTAAGACTACCAAAATTTTCAAACATGAAAAAGCTGAAAAAGAAAGCTTATTGAAAACTGATTTGATTTCGAAAGAGTTAGAAAGTGAAATTGTGGAATTCAAGAATTTTGAAAAACTTGAGTTTGAAAACAAAAACATTTTGAATTTGAACTCTTTGAGTCTCTATCCAGAATCAAGTTACTTGAATCTGAAAATTTGGCTTTAAAACAACATGATTTTGAAAGAAAGATCACTGATAATCGTTGTTCAGATTTAACCAAAGAAAATAAAGATCCTAAATTCAAAATTCAACGGTTAGAATCAACTTTGGCAAAATCTCTAATGGAGAAAAATTGTTGAATATGTTGTTGCAAAATCAAGTTTCTATAGGGAATAAATATGGTATTGGCTTTGAGAAAATAAATGTTTTTGAAAATGTGAATTCAAAGGATTTTAAAAATTCTTCAAACTGCTTTGAAAAGAATCGATTTAAAATTTTGAATTCTATTAATTTCAAAGGATTTTCTAATCACACACGAGATGTGAATTTGTTGTATAACAATCCATTTAAACAATCATGGATCCCAAAAGGAAATAAAGCAACTTTGACTAAATTCAAACAGATTTGGGTTCCTAAGTGTACAAAGGTAAATTTGAATGGATCGTTATACAGACATATTTGGGTACCGAAAGACATGAACAAAACTGTGAGTGGTTTCACTAATTTTGTTAGACCACTTAATCCCCTAAATTGTTAGGTATCTGAGAAGGCTGAGGAACTACTTTGCAAAAAGAGATATGTATTCAAACTGCTTTACATCATTGAATTACTCAGAGTTCCTTAGCCAAGTATGCTAAGTTAGAGATTCATTTGCTCACATCAAATTCAAGTATGATCTCTAAACTCATATTTGTTAACATTCTTTGTTTTTTTTTGTGCATTCCTCCCTCTACCTCTTCTGTTTATTTTCTTTGATATTTCTATTTTGATTTGACTCTACCATGTATTTTTGTTTCTTCATGAGTTTTTTTTTACTTCAAATTGCAGAATTCATGATTCTCTGGATATTCGCTTTGTTTGAATAAAACTCTCATGTTTTAATCATTTCCAGATCTTGAATTCAAAATTGTAAATTTCGACAATTATTTTTGATGTTTTTTTTTTTAATTTCTGAATTCCTAACAGTGCTGAAGCATTTTTGTTATATCTTGAACACTATTATTTGAATTCTAAATTTTTGAAGATCTAAAAAATTATTGAAATTTCACATACCTCTGCTTTTTTGAGTTTCTTCTAATTCATTTTGGAAAGACTTGAAAATTTAAAGTCATTACAATACACTATTATTTTTCTGTGGTGATAATTTCTTTTTTTTTTTTGATTAGCTTGGATATTTCTGATTTGAAAAACCTTTGGCTTGATGGTATCAGAGCCAAGAAATTCTTTTTATTCACGATCATGTTCGGTTGGATATTTGATGGTTTGAAATCGTTTGAATTTTTTTATATTTTGAATCTCATACAACTCTTAGATTTGAAATTAATAATCTTGTGTGATTGGTTCTTTATATCTCAAAATTCACATTTATTCAAGTGATTTCAAATAAACCATTTTAATTTTGGATCATGAATTACTTCTCAAGCTTGATGTAAATATTCTAAAAAAAAAAAATCTCTTGTGCTTATCAAAAATAATTGTGAAAATTTCTTTGAAAATCTGGTCTTAAAACTCACTGTTATTTCATGATCATTTGATTTGAATATTTGATTGTTTGAAATTATTAATTTTTTGAATCCCACACACATATTGGGTTTGAAATTTATAATCCGGTGTGATCGACTCATTGAATCTCAAAATTTTCATTTTCCTTCAAATGTTTTAAAATAATGTGTATTTTTAATCTTAGGTCATGAATCATTTTTTGTGACTGTTAGAAATATTTATGAAAAAATCTCTTGAAAAGTCTGCTTTGAAATTGATCGTTGTGCTGCTTTGAGAATTTTTTTAGATAACTGCTTGTTTTGATATCATTTGCTACTCTGATAAAAGGTTCAAAGATTTTTCTGATTGACTTAACTACTTTGAATTGAAAATCTTTCTTGTGCTGCATCCTAAAATTCATTCTGAAATCATGAACACTTACTTGGATATTGTTTTGTTTGAAATCATTTGAATATAGTTTAATATCTTGAATCTCACATACTTCTTGAATTTGAGAATAATAATCTTGTGTGATAGATTCATTGTATCTTGAAGTTTTTACATCCCTTCAAGTGATTTCAATTAAACTGTTTCTTTAAAATCTTGGATCATGATTTGTCTTCTTAAAATTGTTGTAAATTTTCTAAAAATCTTCTTGTGAAATTTATTCTGAATTTGTCTTACTGCTTTGATAATTGGAACTGATTTGTTAAATTTTTGCTTGGGCTTTGTGATTGGATACCATTGTCTGAGATACCTGTGTTTGCCACCAGGTTGGTATTAAAATTCCTGTTAGCAGAGACAACAAGTGGTATCTGAAGTGTATTATAATTCTCTCACTCATCTGTTTTGATTTTTTATTTTGATCTTCATCTTGTATAGATTTATTTAAATCCCTCTTGTATAAATCTTTTTAAATCCCTCTTGTAATTGATTTTTCAATTTTAATCATTTCTTTATTATTTATTCAGAAATTGAAATCAATAACCCAAATAAACTGTTGTTAGAATTCATCAAAATTATTATCTGATTTTGAAATAGTGATGAGTTGTGACTATAGTATATTTCACAATAAGAGGAAATTTCATTGATATTTTCATGATGATTGAACAGTTTCTATAATATCTTTGAATTGGTGCTTATTTCACGAACATCTCCTTTATCTACCATTATTCTGCCATCCATCATGATTTTATATTAATGTGAAGAGTTTAATATTATTAAAAATCATCCTAAATAAATAGTGGAAATATTTGTGATGGAATTGTGATTATATTATTTTTCAGAATTAGTGATAATTGAAAATTTTCAAAAATCCCGGTACAATTGAGCATATTTCATAATATGATTAATGTAGAAATTTATTTCATAACCATTTCTGTACATACCACATTTCTATCATCCATATTGGTTTTATATACTAATGAGTTTTTTCTTTTCGAAATAGAAAATAATACAAATATAATATTCATAAGTGTTCCCTAACCTCATTTAAAAATCCAAGCTCTGGTCACGCATGGTTATGAGATTACTTATTTTTAAGCTGCAACTGACTTCATTTTAAAATCCAAGATCTGGTTATGTGTGGTCAGTGTGCTCTTAAATAAAAAGAAAAAGAAAATAACTTGCTTTAAATAATTTTTTTATATGAAATTCTCCTGGATATGTAAACACCAAACTATCAATCCATTTTCTAATTTATGAAATATGTTAATATTTTATGATATATTATGATTTGTTGATTGATAGTTATTGGGATTTGAGATTATTTAATTGTGTCACTTAAATAGAATTTATAATTATAGTCCGAATCCATCACTGTTTTGAGCTTCATTTTTTTTAAAAAATCTTATTTGAAAATAATTGGAGTCATATTTTTTAACTCCCTCCATATTTTAAAAATTCAACCTAAATCCATCATTCTACAATGTGAAATTTGCCACTAGTTCTTAGAATATTATGATTTTTGTTTGACTAATTGAGATTTATGATGTACATTCTTCTTCTTAAGCTGATATTATATTTTTAGTCAAATTTTCATCACTGTTTTAATTTTTGTTTCCTTTTGATGATAACAAAAGGGGGAGAATGAGTTAAGATTTTGATCGATGGGTGGATATTCTTTGAATATTTTAATATTGAAATTTCAATTATTGTTTTTCACAAATACACATATCTAGGAAGAGTTCTTTTGTATGGGGAGCATACAAATAGGGGGAGTTCAATAATTCACTGTCAAACACATTCATTATAATATTATATTCAAAACTTATTTTTATGTTTGTCATCATCAAAAGGGGGAGATTGTTATATATAACAATTTTATGATTTTTGTTTGATGATAACAAACATATATTTATTATTACAAATGTGTTTGTAATTTTATTGTAATACTACATCACAGACAGTTTATTATATTTAAATTGAATACTACTGCACAAGGATTTGAATATTCAAAAAGTATTTTATTTAAATATAATATTTTATTTCAATATCTCAACAGTAAAAATTTATAACTCCACTATTCGTACAACAGACAGTAATTCATTAATACATTCACATTCAATTTCATTTGTATACATTGCTCCTCACTACAGTTCTATCAGTCTCTCAGTTACAGTCACTCACACAAACACTGACACAGTTTTGTCTTCTATCATCTGCTTGCTTCAGTCAGTCCAGTCTTCTGCTTACCTGTAACAACCCTGAAATTCAAAACCAATTCAAAAAATTATTTTAAGGAAATTTTGTCATAAATTATGTTAGAATTTAAATTTTCAATTTTTAAATTAGAATATAACCCTTAAAAATAGCCATTTTGCAGACGACCTCCGTTCTCGATGAAACCACTTTTGTTGTATCTAGAATGTCAAATTATTGCTAGGTTTAAAATTCCATAATTTTTGGAATTAATATGTGAGCACGGTAAATTAAAACGCATTCGGTAATTTCCATTAAATTGGATCGACTATTAAAAAGGCCATTTTTCAAACGGTCTCCGAATTCGACGAAATTAGTTTTGTTAGGACTGTATCGTCAAAACATAGCTAGATTTATTTTTTGGGAATTTTTGGAATCAGTATGTGTCCTCGGTAAATTAAAATGTATAAATATTGAACATTATATATTTTTATTTTGTCAAAAACGGACTGAAACGGTTGAATTGGCTTACGAAACATATTTCATTGTGTCCGGAATGGGGATATTTAGCTAGAGGCAATAGTTGTTGTATTTGATTTGGAGTTCCTATAGATTAATGGGTATTTTCAGAATTAAAAGAATTAAATAATTTAAATATAAATACAAGGGCCAATCAAAATTCATGGAAGCCCTAATTCATTATCTGAAAATCCGCGCCGCCTCTTTTATCGAACATGATAAACTGCTCGTGACAAAATCCCTTAAAATTATTCGATCCTTTTAGTGAAGTCGTTCGATTCTTAAGGCAATTTTGTAGTGCTCTCCACCCTCTTCAAATCTATACGAAAGTGATCATCAGTTGAGGACTATCCATCTCGAATCACCCTCCCAAACCACCACTGTTTGCTCGCAAACCACCACCAGGATACACCACCAAGTTCGACGTGAGAGGGACCCCTAGGCGCGCCTCTCGCAGCTCTTCCGTGTGGTATATTCTGATCGTTGAGAAGTGCCGTGGTTTGATCGTAATTTCGAACCCTAGTTTGGAACCATAGTTTTGAAACGTGGCTGGTGTTTAAATTCAAGAAGAAAGGTTAAATTTTTTAACTAATTACCTAGTTAATTAATTTAAAATGTCATTAGCTTTTAAAAATTCACAACTTTCTCATACGGTGTCAAAATCTAGTGAAACAGGAGACATTGGACTCGTGACGGCGTAATCTACATTCTAGAAGGGACCGGGAGAATTTTTGAGCTAGCCGAAATTTAAGGAGGAGTGGAACCCACTATGAGATTTCTAAATTCAAAATAAAATGGAGTAAAATATATATGAGTTGTAAAATCATTATAAATTGTATACGGTGCCTATTAGCTCACCTCCCTTGTTCACAGACCATGGACAATTTAAATTGACTGTATTGTGTTGTGATTGTGATGCGATATGAATAAAATATATATGCGATGTGAATAATATATATATGTGATATGAAAAAAATATGAGATGTATAATACATATATGCATTGTAGAAAACATATATGCGATGTATAAAAATTGGTTATGCATTGTATAAATTGGAAATGCAACAAAATTGATTGTATTATGAAAATTTTGGTTGACTATGGGTTTGTTAACCCTATCATTGATTTGATTGAATGAAATGATTATGTATGGCGTGAGCCAAGGGCAGGATAGGGATGCTGCTAGACATCTTTTTGCTAGTTCTAATATAGCGCCGTTATAATGCCGAAATTTTCTGAAATGAAGTATATAAAATTTACATGTGTTGAAATAAATATTTGTTCATTAAAAATATCATTTTTAATGTGTATATGAACTATATAAAATAGTCGTGTGTTGAAATAAATATTTGCTCATTAAAAATATCATTTTTAATGTGTATATGAACTATACAAAATAGTTGTGTGTTGAAATAAATATTTGTTCATAAAAAATATCATTTTTAATGTGTACATGAACTATATAAAATAGTCATATATTGAAATAAATATTTGTTCATTAAAAATACCATTTTTATCATATGTATGAAGTAATAAAAATAGGCATGTGTTAAAATATATTTTTGTTCGCCAAAAATATCATTTTTATCATATGTATGAAGTAATAAAAATAGCCATGTGTTGAAATATATTTTTGTTCACTAAAAATATCATTTTTATTATATGTATGAAGTAATAAAAATAGCCATGTGTTGAAATATATTTTTGTTCGCCAAAAATATCATTTTTATCATGTGTATATGAATTATATAAAATAGTCGTGTGTTGAAATAAATGTTTGTTCATCAAAATCTCATTTTTTAACATGAATATGAAGTGTTAAAATTTACATATCTTGAAATAAATGTTTGTATGTTAAAAATCTCATTTTTAACATGAATATGTAGTGTTAAAATTTACATGTGTTGAAATAAATGGTTGTATGTTAAAAATCTCATTTTTAACATGAATATGAAGTGTTAAAATTTACATGTCATGAAATAAATGGTTGTATGTTAAAAATCTCATTTTTAACATGAATATGAAGTGTTAAAATTTACATGTGTTGAAATAAATGTTTGCATGTTAAAAATATAATTTTTACATGAATATGAAGTGTATAAAATTTCCATGTAATGAAATAAATGTTTGTATGTTAAAAATATAATTTTTAACATGAATACGAAGTGTATAAAATTTACATGTAATGAAACAAATGTTTGTTCATTAAAAATAAAAAATTTAACGTATATATGGAATGGATAAAATTTACATGATATGGAGTAGTTATTGGTTAGTTAAAAATATAATTTTTAACTAATGAATGTGATGAAAATAAGAAATGTGATATTCAAAACAAACCGTATTGGTATCATGAAATTGTGACCATAAAAATATTTATTTAAAATCAGTAATATAGAACTGGATTTATTTATTAGAAAGCTATGCATGTGCATATAATGAGCAGGTCATAGCATGGAAGCTAAGAAGAGTAATAAAATTATATGCCCGACAAATAGGTACATGTTTAATGTATATATTGGGGTTTTGATAATTTTATGAGCCGATTGGCAAGTCGCTTGGCTTTTTCTTTTTCTTTTTGATTGATGAGGGCCCTGCGAGGCAAGTTGTGGTTTTTCCGATCAGCCCGTACAAAGGAGCTTACGGCGAAATTTTCCAAAATTTAAAGGCATTAGCCAATTATTTGAAGAGTAAATGGTTTTGAAATCGTCGAACTAATTACATTTATATATATAGAGAGAGAGAAATTAAAATTAAAATAAAATGAATCGTGTGCGGTACTTCGTGTTTTGGAATCGTAATTTTAAACGATTATACCGAGAGACCCGACCATCGGATTTTCCCGAAACTGGAACCATTGAGTTCGCTTTGGAAAGGTCTTTCCAACGATATTAAATTTGTTAAGATCTAACGATTAGACTTTGAGAAATGTGTAATTCAAATCCAAGTGAAAACAGCACCAGTGTCGCGTAGTGACCTGAAACGTTGTTCGAATTAAATGGGCTAATTTTATATAAATAAAAATAAAGATAAATCGTTATAAAATATTATAAATGATTTGGAATGGAAATAAACCAATTACACTTGGTTTATAAAGTATTATGGACGGTTAGATTCATTTGACATTAATCCATAGAATTAAATTGAATTTGACCTAGAAAAGGAATGTTTTGAATTATATATATATTCGAAAATTATTTGAAAAGGCCGAGTTAAATTTCATTTCAAATAATTATACGATGACTAAAAGTTGAAGATATTGAAGGCGGTGGTTGAAGACCGGCGATCTTCACCTCGAATGGATTATTACTAATGCCCTGGATTGGATAGCTCCTAAGAAGGGGTTATAATGGTAGTGGTCCGAACGTATTTGTTGATTGTCCGGATATGTAAGGACCTCTCTTCCGTATTGGACATATGGAACGAGGAATAAGGTCCCTTCGGTTTCGTTCAAACCCAAAACGAACTTGTAAATGGATCTGTGCCTGACATTGGGTTTCGTTCTGTGTTGATTGATCTCTATTAAATATATATCTGTTTGGTGGTGGAGAATTTATTCTCTTGCTTAATACCATTCTCTGAGACGTACGAGCTCAGAGGTTATATATTGATAGACATCAGTCGCATAGCATGGTCAATGTGGCATGCTAAGATGCAAATGAACAAGGCTTTTGTTAAAAAGCAGAGTCTTGTGGTTGATGATCAAAGCAAGGCTTTAATTAGTGTAGCTTTGTGTATAGCATTAATTCGCGAGCCTCACACCCCGGTATGAGTAAGAAATGGGATCAGGGACGCAAGGAGTGCACGACGTTTCTTTCTAGCTAGAGGTGGTGTCATAGTATAGAGCCCCGACATTTTTACTTATGTGGAAGATGGATTGCAAGGCGCCTCGAACATTGGTCGTTACTGGCCAAGTGATAGGTCCGATAGGACTGGGAAACGTGTGTTCAAGAATAACTAATCCATTAAAGTAAGTGTGGACCGGCCCTACAGGAACCAAGGGTTGCCCGTAGGTGTGATCGTAAGGCATTTTCTAGAGTGTCTCAAATTGGTAGGAGCCATCCCATTCCACGAATCGTGATGGAAATCCAATTTCCAATACGACATTATGGATTTGATTGTAACCATATATGGCGATATAGTAGGATGGGGTTGTACTATGTCATCTAGGATTGATACATTTATACTGAAAGTGTTTTAAACTGACCAGACACTAGTAATAATATCAAATGATTTTTGTTTTATGCGTACCAAGCATATTTAGCCATTATAAGGTAAAAATCTATCTTCCGTCTTGCGTTGCATTGTGTGATGGGACCTAAGTCTTATAATGGCTCCATTTTTCTAAAAAGCTTTGCGTTGTTTAAAGGATTTATTTTATTTCGTGCATTGGCAATCCAATGGAGAAAACCCGTTCCGCGTTAGCGGCGTGGTCCTGTGATTAGCCTTATTATTAAATAAGTTAAGTAAGATTTCTCATACCAGTCCGATGACTGACTCGTAGTTTGTTTTCACTTGCAAAATTGGGTGCCTTTATTTTTACATGGGCAGCCAAGTAAACAGGTAATATGCTTTATTTTGGATATGCACCATGGGATGGGGTGCTCTTTTGGCTAAAGATAAAGACTGTCTTTTATCACTTATTTTGGACATATAGACATCACCTTATGTATGTTGTATTTGATGATGTTGTAGACTTATTATCTACCTGTTGGAACCTTTTATGTACTAAGTAGTATCCTGTATCTATATAACTCTGATGATGATGACATTTATGATTCCACTGTTATGATGATGTATATTATTCTATGATTTCATCTGTCATGCTACTAACTGTAATCTGCTAATGTGATTAATGTGTTATATTACAATGATTATCCTTGCTTCCGTGGTTCGGGGGTTTGAGTTCTCACAAACGTGGTATCAGAGCATTGGTTAACCTTAGCTCCGGAGTATAACATATTTAAATGTATCGTCAAAAAAATAAAATCAGTAGTATTCTAAGATGAGTGACTCATTAGAGATAGGATTACTAATATCCTAGAATGAGCGCAGCAAAATGGCATATAACTTGATCATTACATCATTATTTATGCTTTTACCATTCCTTAAGATATCTTTCCTGTAGGCCTGACTCTTTTCTTAAAATTTGCGGTGCTAATAGAAAATGAGTGGAAGAGGAAGAGGTAAGAGAGGCAGAGGCCGAGGAAGGGGTGAGATCACCGCTGCTCCAAATCAGCTCAATCTTGAAGAAATCGAATCAGACAATAACATTAAAGTTGCAGTGCCACAACAACCCCCACAACCCTTGTTTGATCTTGATAGAGTCGCTAAGAAGTACAAGAATTTGGGTGGCGTGCCATTCTCTGGTAGTGGAACAGTAACCGAGGCTCAAGCTTGGTTAAGGTCGTGCGAATGGATCTTCGTGGGCCTAGAGTTGGAAGACCATAGGAATAGGTTCATGGCGTCTTGGCTACTTAAGGATGAGGCTTTGATATGGTGGGATGCAGTGACTATTGGTGATCTTGATGTTGACATGACATGGGCTAGGTTCAAAGAAATTTTTTATGAATGGTTTGTCCCTCGACAAGGAGTCGAGCGCTTGCACGACGAGTTTTCTAATGTCCAGCAAGGGGATCGAACCATTCATTAATATATGAACAAATTTGAAGAGCTCTATAACTATGCACCCGAATTGATTCAGGAACCACTTCAGAAGAATGAGCAAATCATATAGGGTCTTCTTAGAAAGTACCACAACTGAGTGACTGCACACATCGAGCTTCCATTTACCAAGGTGGTTGAAATGGCTTGTAGGTATAAAGATATTGATAAGAAGAATTCTCAAGAAGACCACGAGAGAAATCAAGCTAGTAACGAAAGGAATTATTCTAGTAAGAAGCCCGAAGCAAGCAACACTGCAGCCGCTAAGACTCAGGACGATAGGAGAGTAAAGACTAGGTGCTATAATTGCCAACAGTTCGGACATTATATTGGTGAATGCAATGCTCCAAAGAAGCCAAAGAGAAATGAATCAGGGCCTAGTCAGAATCCTCGTGATACTAGAGAGTGTTTCAATTGCCACAAGACGGGACATTTCATCAGGAATTGTCTATTGCTGAAAAAGTCCGAAGTGGCTCATGTTTATGATGGGGCGAATGCTCCAGCTTCTTCTGAAGGAGAAGGTAAACCAGATTTTTGGGAGGTACCCTTACTATTAAAAATATTACTGTTATAGTATTATTTGACACTGGTGCATCACGAAGTTTCATTTCAAGTAACATAGTTAAAATTTAAAGTTAACGCTAAAGAATCAATTAGTGTTCATAATCTGATAGGAGGTTCTCTTGTTCTCGATTTGTATTATAAAGTGCCCATCTCCTATTCTTATTTCCGGTTTCCTTTTAAGTTGATTGTCATGAATCTTTCTGAATTCGATATTATTCTTGAGCTAGATTGGTTAACAAAATATGAGGCCAAAGTTAAATGTGCCAAAAAAGTTGTTAAGGTTAAAACGAAGCTCGGAGATATATTTATAACGTGCCACGGCTTAGATTATATAGAAAAGAATTTTGTTCTGCTCTAGAAGTTACTCCTACTTCTATTGAGAATATTCTTGTAGTTAGAGAATATGCGGATGTGTTCGAAGAAGTTGATAGCTTACCTCCGCGAAGAGAAATTGACTTTAGGATCGACTTAATTCTGAATGCAAGGCCAGTTGTGCATGCTATTCGAAGAATAACATTGAAAGAGAAAGAAGAATTAGGCGATCAAACTCGACAATTGTTATGAAAAGGTCCGATCAGGCCTAGCTTTTCGTGTTGGGTAGCAGCCGTAGTGTTCGTTCCTAAGTCAGACGGTACTCTCAGATTATGCATGGATTACCATGACTTGAATAAGCAGACATTGAAGAATAAATATCCATTACCGCGTATTGATGATTTATTAGATCGCTTGAATGGAACACAAGTATTTTCTAAAATGGACCTAGCTACAGGTTTCCATCAACTGCGGGTTGCCAAAGAATGTGTTCCTTTGACAACTTTCAAAGCTCCAGACTTATTTTATGAGTGGTTAGTAATGTCGTTTGGCTTATGTAACGCTCCTGCTTATTTTGTCAATTTGATGAACATAGTATTTCACAATGTGTTGAATAAATTTGTGATGGTTTTCATTGACGATATTTTGATCTTCTCTAATTCAGCTAGCGAGCATGTGAAGCATTTAAAAGAAGTTTTGGAAATTCTGAGAAAGAATGTATTAAAAGCCAAGTTTTCGAAATGCATATTCTGGCAAGAAGAAGTAAAGTTCCTCGGTCATGTAGTATCGAAGGAAGGAATTTCAGTGGATCCAGGGAAGGTCACAGCTATTCGAGATTGGAAACATCCTAGCACGCCCAAAGAAGTCAGAAGTTTATAAGGATTGACTGGTTATTATCAAAAATTCATTAAGGATTTTTCGAAGCTATCTAGTCCATTGACGAGGACGAAGCTTACCAAGAAGCATGCAAGGCTTAATTGGACGACTGATTGTGAGACCGCTTTCCAAGAGCTAAAACTAAGGTTGACTATGGCTTCAGTGTTGACTATTATAGATGGAAATCAAGATTTGACAGTTTGTACAGATGCTTCTCTTAAAGGAGTAGGTGCGGTATTAATGCAAAGAGGCCAAGTAGTTGCTTATACTAGCCGTCAGTTGAAGCGGCATGAGAAGAGACATGTTACTCGTGATCTTGAGTTGTTAGCTGTCGTGTTTGCTTTGAAGTTATGGAGGCACTATCTTTTGGGTGAGAAGTTCGATTATATACAGATCATAAGTCACTGAAGTATTTATTTAGCTAGAAAGACTTGAATTTGATACAGCAGCGTTGGTTAGAATTTCTTGCAGCGTAAGGTCTAGATATTTTATATACTCCAGGGAAAGCCAATGTTGTAGCTGATGCACTTAGCAGAAAGAATGTAATCATCGCCATTCTTATTGTTACGCCTTCTTTGATCGATAAGATTTCTTTTCTTCAAAAAGACAATAAATTTATTCATATGATCAGCGAATGAGTTCAAAAGAGCGAAGTTTCAAGCTTCCAAATTGATAGCAAGGGAACTCTTAGATTGCAAGGACGAATCTGTTTTTCGGATATTCCCGAGCTCAAAAGAGAGGTAATGGATGAATGTCACAAATCCAAGCTTAGTATCCATCGAAGAGTAAGTAAGATGTATCACGATATTAAGCGCACATTCTGGTGGAAGGCGATGAAAAGAGACATTTCCATATATGTTAGCAGGTGTTCTACTTGCCAACAGGTCAAGGCTGATCAGCAAAAACTCGCAGGATTGTTGCAACCATTAGAGGTTCCAGATTGGAAGTGGGATCAAATTTCCATGGATTTCATTGATGGTTTGCCTAAAACCAAGAAAGGCAATGACAGTATATGGGTGATCGTAGATCGTTTCACGAAGACCGCCCATTTTATTCCAATGAAATCGAATAGAACAGCTCAAAGTCTGGCGCAGATATACTTCAAAGAAATTGTTAGACTACATGGAGTGCCCAGCAGTATTGTCAGTGATAGAGATCCGATTTTCGCTAGTAAGTTCTGGTAAGCATTCCTGGAAGAGTTGGGAACAAAGCTGAATATTAGCATTGCATATCATCCTCATACAGACGGCCAAACTGAGAGGGTGAATCGTATATTAGAAGATTTGTTGCGGGCTTGTATTCTTGATTTTGGCGGATCTGGGGAAGAGCACCTAAATTTGGTTGAATTCTCGTATAATAATAGTTATCAAGAAAGCTTGAAATTATCTCCATTTGAAGCATTATATGCTAGACAGGGAAGTTGGCACCAAGATTTGTTGGTTCGTTTCCTACACTCAAAAGGATAGTAACTCTTGCTTACAGGGTTCAATTTCCAGATTGGTTGCCCAGAGTGCATGATGTGTTTCACGTTTCTCAACTTCGTAAACATATGCATGATCCAGACTTGGTCGTGGAAGAAGCATCGCAACAAGATTCGGATATTACCCTGAGCTTAGCAATGAGGAGAGAGCCACTAAAAATTATTGGCAAAGAAACTAAAGTTCTCAGAAACAAGAGGGTGCATTTAGTTAAAGTGCAATGGAACGGAGATCCTAGAGACTATACATGGGAAATAGAAGATAACATTAAACAGGCTTATCCCAAGTGCAGGGTGGACATCTCTGATTGACTCTAGTGAAAGGTACATTTATAATATATTCTATTTTGGTTTTGTTTCCTACTTTACTATTGTTTTCTTTTCGGGGACCAAAATTTTTAAGTGGGGGAGAATGTAACAATTATGAAATTCAGAACCAATTTAAAATTTTATTTTAAGGAAATTTTGTCAGAATTTAAAAATTCAATTTCAAAATTAGAATATAACCCTTAAAAATAGTCATTTTGCAAACGACCCCCATTCTTTTTTTTTTAAGAATTACTTATTAATTAACAATGTAAACCTTCTTCCATCGTATTCCTCTTTCTGGAACCCGTAAACACACATAGTAAACTGGAACAAAAATAGTTTAATTTCTAGCAAATATAATTTTTATTTAAAAAATTATTTGCCCCAGAATTTTGGTGTGTTTCTCATTATTTTTTGTAACAACCCGAATTTTAATAACATGTTAAAACCATAGATCAAGGCAGAATTAATTTTTAAAATAATAATCAAGGGAAACGGGTTACGCCATTGCGTTCGTCTCAGAATTTTGCTTGAAATAGAGTCCGAGTTTGCGTTAAAAAGATACCGTACGAAGAAGATATGGACGAACGAAGTTAGGCAGAAAAACCAGAAACAGGCCAGAATGCACTGGCACACTTGGGAAGTGCACCAGAACAAAATTGCACTGGTGCACTTGGGAAGTGCGCCCATGCAATTTTGCATTGGCGCACTTGGCAGGTGCGCCCAGGCCGAGCAGCAGGCCTGCACAGCTTTCTGGTTTGACCCTGGTTGTCCTGGTCGGGTTCTGGTCGAATTTTTGAGCTCTGCTGTGTCACTAGGGCTAATTGTCACTTTCTGATTGGCTTCTCTTGATATGGATGGCCTTGATTAACTCTAGCTTCATCGATAGCTCTAATTAGTTTGAAACCCTATATAAACAGCCTCCTAGCCTCATTCTCTTTACACCATTCTTCGCTAACCTTATGCTGCTCAAACTCTTGATGATCATGGCTTCTTCTTCCTCCTCTAAATTATATAAATTAAATTAAAACGTGAAGATTATTTCTTGAAGACTACGGCTAAGAATTGGGGATTTTCTTCAATAACCAAAGCAAGATTCAGCGATTCAACAATTCCACGACCAATTTCTAGACTTGACTTCTGCATCTAAATTTCTTAGACCACGATCTGTAAGTTCCAGTTACTTTTAGATAAAAACTATAAATCTAATATGAGCATGGTATAAATTGGAAGTGATTTATGTATGATTCATATCTATTCTTGTTTTCTTCTTGGATCTTGACTATTGGGAATATTGCCTATGACGTTGAAACTATTGTTAATGGCCTAAGATTGTGACGGTGAATATAAGACTATGACTATGACTATGACGGTGAATATAAGACTATGCCTATGACTATGATGGTGAATATAAGACTATGCCTATGACTATGACGGTAAACATAAGACTATGCCTATGACTATGACGGTGAACATAAGACTGCCTATGACTATGAACAATAAGACTATTTTCTATGACTATGACAATTGTGGCTAATCACATATGATTCATGACCATGAGGTTATTGCCTAGAATTGTGACTATGAAATTGGATCTAAGCTTGATTTTCTAATCAGACCTATTTTCTTTATTTTGTCCTTGGATCTTGATTTTGGGAATTTTTCTATTTAAGTTAGATCTACCCATGTTCTTGAAACTAGATTATTATTCAAACCTTTTCATGATCAATAATGTTATCTGATCTATATGCCTGTGATGTTTTAATCAGTTTATTCAGTTATGTCATGCCTTAAAAATAAATTGATAATATAATAATGTTGATTATGTTATATGTGGAATTGAATGATATTGATCTATGCATGTGGCTCTATTTTATTATCTGTTGAATTGGGAGTTAATGAATAAGTCTATTCATGTGTATATGAACTTGAAGTATAACCCGTTATGACAAGTTGTGTAGTTTATCATGTTATGCAAGTTTTAGGTTGTAAAATCATATCATATATGTAACCAAATGTTAGATCTACATGTTTATGTGTATATGTTAAACCTATGTCATATTTCAAGTTCACACTTAATCATATGCTTGTGATTGATTTGCAAGTTCACATATATTTAAGTTGATTTAGTCTATGCTGCAAGTTCACATATATGTATGTTGATTTAGTCTACGTTGCAAGATTCACACCTATGATATTCATGTTGACTATTTTGCAAGTTCACACCTATGATGTTCATACTGACTATGCCGAAAATGCTAAGTTTACATATATGTCATGTTTATGTTAATGAATTGCTTTATGCCAATTTTGCGTACGTTAAACTAGGCTAAGTTTTTAGCCTAATATTATATGTCAAAAATCATGCGAATGAGAAATTAGGCTAAGATTGTTAGCCTAATATTTAGACGGGGTAACGTTGGGAAAAACTGGTAATTATAGGAAGGTTGACATGAAACTTGCCTTGAAAACTTGACATGAAAACTTGAACATGGGAATGACACTAGAATGAACTTGAAAATGGCCAACTCGAGGTTGGGTTGAGTTTGCAGTGTAAATCTGCCCGGAACCGCCCGGAAAATCCAGTGACTGCAAACAATAGGATCCAATGTGAGTAGTTGGTCATATCACGCTTGAAACCCGAGGTTAGACGGAGTTGTGGTGTAAATCTGCCTAGAACTGCCCGGCATATCCAGTGACCACAACAGCAGGTCTAATGTGAGGGGTTGTGGTGCATTAATGAATTAATGCCACATGATAGGGTTAAGTCATGAACATGAAAGACAACACTTAACCAACTTGTGACATGATTGGTAGGGTTAGGTCATGAACTTGAACGACAACACCTAACCAACTTGACACGTGAATTGTAGGGCTAAGTCGCGAACTTAAATGACAACACTTAGCCAATTTGACATGCTAGACTAATAAGGGTTAAGTCTCGAATTTAAATGACAACACTTAACCAAGTGGATGGAAACCCTAGTTACGCGATCCATTTCAGCAATAACCCACTAGATGTATCATGGTACCCTGGGACTAGGCAGGGTGGGGCATGATTACTGGGCTGATTGTAAGCGACTATAACGACGGCTGTGTTGGTGCGCCGGTGTAGGTTCAGGCGGGCTATGGTCGTGCACGTGGTCCAGAGTTGAAAAAGCAGGCATTGAGGATTAGTAGGTTTATCTGTGCATTCTTGATTCGTGTCGGTGGTTGGCACCATAGGGCTTGATACACCTTATGGTGGACCTAGCACAGGTGACTACATTCGTGATAGAGTCGTATGACACAGACACATGACGAGCTAGAACTTGTAGGGAGCCGATCGACTAGTGGATCATTTCGTTGGACCTAGAAATGGGTCATTTCATGATATTGGGCCAAGGGATCATTTTATGATTTATATAAAACATGGGTTTGGGATACTAGTACATTTGATGCAGAGAACCTTGAATACGTGATGCTATACTTGATTTTTCATGTTATCTTAGTCTATCTTGCCCATCTTGACAGCATCCTTATGTTTACTTTCAGTTTATACATGTCATGTTACCTTTATCTGTTTTTATGCTGAAAGTCACTTGGACTTACCAGTCTTTATGACTGACCCGTTTTCTTTCGCCTCTCTTTCTTCCGTCCCCCCCCCCAAGGTTCTTATGGAGGAAACTCTAGCACTTAGCTTGGATTCCACTTGCCTTCGGTTCAGCTCATGTATGGTTTGATCTTGAGCTGTGCTATGGCTGCATTTCTGCTACCTTTAGGGAATTAAGCTCCTTTTGTTGTTTCAAGTTTATGCTTCTTTATTTATGCAAGACATAATGTATTGTAATGGAAAATAATGACCTTGGCTATTTGATGTAAAAGGTTTTGACTCTTTTTGAAAGTAATGAAATTTATCTTTTGATTCTTCCACTGTTTTATCTATGTTCTGTCTTGTAATATTTCTGTGTTTATTTACCTCGATAACGCTCCTCCAAAACTAGTGCATTCCCTTTGTGAGTGACCCTAGTGGAGGTGGGGTGTTACATTTGGTATCAGAGCAGAAGGTTACCAGACTGGGCAAAAGTTTTTAAAAGACATTCTGAAACTATTTTCAAAAATTGTTTACAAAGAAGCATTTTTCAAGAAAAGTCTTGTTTTATTTATAGGCTATTACCCAAAAGTCATTAGCACTATCCTTTGTTTCCTTGTTTGAATCTCTTTTTCTCGCTTTTCTCCATTTGTAGTCGCAGTAGTTTTTACCTGCGACTAATCTTCTTTCTAGCTTCGTAGAGGTTTTTCCGTACGATGGAGATAGTTTCCATGAGGCTTGTTAACATGTTACATAGGAAAGGTATGAGTGATATGTTAAGGCAGATGAGTCTCAGAACGAGAAGAAAGACTTCTAGAAGGGAGGCGAGAACAATGACAACAATAATAACAAGTCACGTGATAAGAGAAAGTGCAACTTCTGTGGTATAGTTGGGCATATAGTCCAGGATTGTAGAAAGAAGAAGATGAAGATGGGGGCATGTTTCCAGTGTGGTGAAACTGGACATATCAGCAAGAACTTCCCTAAGAACCAAGGGCAAGCCCCGCAAGCAGGACCTTCTGGGGGTACATCTTTAACTTCTTCTTCTAGATGCATTGTTTTATCTTGCTTATCTCCTCAATCCTCTCTTGAGAACCTTAGGTAGAACCCTTTTGGATGTAAACATGTGCTTGAAAACATGTTATGGTTGATGTTTGCAAATGGTTGCAAGTGGTTGCTCGTGGTTGCATAACACGCATTAGGCACTAGATCGGCTCAGACACATTTTCATATTGCATATGCATGAGTGTTTATACTTGTTTATGGATGAAATTGAATGTGCTATCATGTGGATGTTGCATATGGATGGATGTTTGTGCACACATATAGCGTTTATGTGACTAGGACTATTTGCATACATGTTGGATTCATGGCACTAAACATATTTTGCATTAAGAAGATCAATCAGGCCTAATCATTTGCATTAGATAAGGAACATACACACACTCTTTCTGCATATGTTCATATAGCATTAGAAATCTTTTAAGGACAATGGTTGCTTGTGGATGATGGTTGAGTAGATGGTTGATAGGATGCATTCTTCCTAACTTGAAGATTTCGGGGACGAAATCCTTTAAGGAAGGGAGAATGTAACAACCTGAATTTTAATAACATGTTAAAACCATAAATCAAGGCAGAATTAATTTTTAAAATAAGAATCAAGGGAAAAGGGTTATGCCATTGCGTTCGTCTCGGAATTCTGCTTGAAATAAAGTCCGATTTTGCGTAAAACGGATACCGTACGAAGAAGATATGGACGAACGAAGTTTGGCAGAAAAACCAGAAACGGACCAGAATGCACTGGCGCACTTAGGAAGTGCGCCAGAACAAAATTGCACTGGCGCACTTGGGAAGTGCGCCCATGAAATTTTGCATTGGCGCACTTGGCAGGTGCGCCCAGGCCGAGCAGCAGGCCTGCACAGCTTTCTGGTTTGACCCTGGCTGGCCTGCTCGGGTTCTGGTCGAATTTCTGAGCTCTGCTGTGTCACTAGGGCTAACTTGTCACTTTCTGATTGGCTTCTCTTGAGATGAATGGCCTTGATTAACTCTAGCTTCATCGACGGCTCTAATTAGTTTGAAACCCTATATAAACAGCCTCCTAGCCTCATTCTCTTTACACCATTCTTCTCTAACCTTATGCTGCTCATACTCTTGATGATCATGGCTTCTTCTTCTTCCTCTAAATTAAATAAATTAAATTAAAACGCGAAGATTATTTCTTGAAGACTACGGCTAGGAATTGGGGATTTGCTTCTACAATCAAAGCAAGATTCAGCGATTCAATAATTCCACGACCAATTTCTAGACTTGACTTCTGCATCTAAATTTCTTAGACCACGATCTGTAAGTTCCAGTTACTTTTAGATAAAAACTATAAATCTAATATGAGCATGGTATAAATTGGAAGTGATTTATGTATGATTCATATCTATTCTTGTTTTCTTCTTGGATCTTGACTATTGGGAATATTGCCTATGACGTTGAAACTATTGTTAATGGCCTAAGATTATGACGGTGAATATAAGACTGTGCCCATGACTATGATGGTGAATAAAAGACAATGCCCATGACTATGACGGTGAATATAAGACTATGCCTATGATTATGACGGTGAACATAAGACTATGCCTATGACTATGACGGTGAACATAAGACTGCCTATGACTATGAACAATAAGACTATTTTCTAAGACTATGACAAGGACAATTGTGGCTAATCACATATGATTCATGACCATGAGGTTATTGCCTAGAATTGTGACTATGAAATTGGATCTAAGCTTGATTTTCTAATCAGACCTATTTTCTTTATTTTGTCTTTGGATCTTGATTTTGGGAATTTTTCTATTTAAATTATATCTACCCATGTTCTTGAAACTAGATTATTATTCAAACCTTTTCATGATCAATAATGTTATCGGATCTATATGCCTGCGATGTTTTAATCAATTTATTCAGTTATGTCATGCCTTAAAAATAGATTAATAATAGAATAATGTTGATTATGTTATATGTGAAATTGAATGATATTGATCTACGCATGTAGTTCTATTTTATTATCATGTTGAATTGGGAGTTAATGAATAAGTCTATTCATGTGTATATGAACTTGAAGTATAACCCGTTATGATAAGTTGTGTAGTTTATCATGTTATGCAAGTTTTAGGTTGTAAAATCATATCACATATGTGAGCAAATGTTAGATCTACATGTTTATTTGTATACTTTAAACCTATGTCATATTTCAATTTCACACTTATTCATATGCTCGTGATTGATTTGCAAGTTCACATATATGTAAGTTGATTTAGTCTATGTTGCAAGTTCACATGTATGTATGTTGATTTAGTCTACGTTGCAAGATTCACACCTATGATATTTATGTTGACTATTTTGCAAGTTCACACCTATGATGTTCATATTGACTATGCCGAAAATGCTAAGTTTACACCTATGTCATGTTTATGTTAATGAATTGCTTTATGCCAATTTTGCGTATGTTAAATTAGGCTACGTTTTTAGCCTAATATTATATGTCAAAAATCATGTGGACGAGAAATTAGGCTAAGATTGCTAGCCTAATATTTAGACGGGGTTATGTTGGAAAAAATTGGTAATTATAGGAAGCTTGACATGAAACTTGCCTTGAAAACTTGACACGAACTTGACATGAAAACTTGAACATGGGCATGACACTAGAATGAACTTAAAAATGGCCAACTCGAGGTTGGGTTGAGTTTGCAATGTAAATCTGCCCGGAACCGCCCGGCAAATCCAGTGACTGCAAACAATAGGATCCAATGTCAGTAGTTGGTCATATCGGGCTTGAAACCCGAGTTAGACTGAGTTGTGGTGTAAATCTGCCTGGAACCGCCTGACATACCTAGTGACCACAACAACAGGTCTAATGTGAGAGGTTGGGGTACATTAATGAATTAATGCCACATGATAAGGTTAAGTCATGAACATGAAAGACAACACTTAACCAACTTGAGACAAGATTGGTAGGGTTAGGTCATGAACTTGAACGACAACACCTAACCAACTTGACACGTGAATTGTAGGGCTAAGTCACAAACTTAAATGACAACACTTAGCCAATTTGACATGCTAGACTGGTAAGGGTTAAGTCTCGAATTTAAATGATAACACTTAACCTAGTGGACGGAAACCCTAATTATGCGGTCCGTTTCAGCAGTGACCCACTAGATGTATCATGGTACCCTGGGACTAGGCAGGGTGGGACACGATTACTGGGTTGATTGTAAGCGACCAGAACGATGGATGTGTTGGTGCGCCAGTGTAGGTTCAGGCGGGATATGGTCGTGCACGTGGTCCGGAGTTGAAAAAGCAGGCATTGGGCATCAGTATGTTTATCTGTGCATTCTTGATTCGTGTCGGTGGTTGGCACCGTAGGGCTTGATACACCCTATGGTGGACCTAGCACAGGTGACTACATTCGTGATAGGGTCGTATGACATAGACACATGACGAGTTAGAACTTGTAGGGAGCCGATCGACTAGTGGATCATTTCGTTGGACCTAGAAATGGGTTATTTCATGATATTGGGCCAAGGGATCATTTTATGATTTATATAATACATGGGTTTGGGATACTAGTATATTTGATGCAGAGTACCTTGAATACGTGATGCTAAACTTGATTTATCACGTTATCTTAGTCTATCTTGCCCATCTTGACAGCATCCTTATGTTTACTTTCAGTTTATACATGTCATGTTACCTTTATCTGTTTTTATGCTGAAAGTCACTTGGACTTACCAGTCTTTATGACTAACCTGTTTTCTTTTGCCTCTCTTTCTTCCGTCCCCCCCCCCCCAGGTTCTCAGGGAGGAAACTCTAGCACTTAGCTTGGATTCCACTTGCCTTCGGTTCAGCTCATGTACGGTTTGATCTTGAGCTATGCTTTGGCTGCATTTCTGCTACCTTTAGGGAATTAAGCTCCTTTTGTTGTTTCAAGTTTATGCTTCTTTATTTATGCAAGACAAAATTTATTATAATGGAAAATAATGACCTTGGCTATTTGATGTAAAAGGTTTTGACTCTTTTTGAAAGTAATGAAATTTATCTTTTGATTCTTCCGTTGTTTTATCTATGTTCTGTCTTGTAATATTTCTGTGTTTGTTTACCTCGATAACGCTCCTCCAAAACTAGTGCATTCCCTTTGTGAGTGACCCTAATGGAGGTAGGGTGTTACATTTTTCATGACTTGATCTGATTTTTTATGGACATCCATATGTGTCTAGACAGCTTCTGATATTCACAGTGATACACTGTAAATACCACAAGGTAGACATCGTCTGTAGTGCTCACATATATATTCCATACGTGCACTATACATGTGTATGTATATACACATATTTTCTGTGCAGGGACAATATGGTCGGGAAAAAACAAGTATATCGAATTTGATGTGTCAGGTGAAGCTTGACAACATTTTCATGCCGCAAGTGTCCATGAACACACAACAATACATATATAAAGCCACACATATACACACACACATATATATACACACATACGTGTATATATACACATATGTATATATATGGATACACATGCAAATAATCCAAGTTCACATGGAATCACAATTGTCCAGGACAGTCGTGCAACTCAAATATACACAACAGGTCAAAACAGCAAAGCCGTGCTTCAATATTGTGCAAAAAAACTCAAACATGTTCAAGAAAGTTCAAGGTAGCTCAAATTCAAGTGCTGAAATGGTGTAGTACGAAACAGTGGAAAAATACATGAAGTGGTGCAACTAGTCTGAACATAGTCGAGTATAATGGAGCCAACAAAATCAAGGCTGCAAGAATGCAACCTATTTAAGTACTCGATTACAAGCAATAATCGGGATCAACTCGTGTAATGAACAAGGATTCAAGTCAAAAAATCATTCCAGGTGATCACACAGTCCAATGCACATGAACTTGGACTAGCAACTAAGTGTACGCAAGTGTACATTCAAATTCACATCGATTTATAACTCAGCCAAGACATGGAAGGGCAAATACGAGTAGCAGCTATGACAAGTAAACAAAATATACCAATGCAACAAATTTCTAGAGATTGACACAAGTGAGAATGAAAGTGCAGACCAGGATCACATGCATGTAATGGAGACAAGTTGAAGCACAACAAATATTTCAAGTGTGATATTAGTTCAAATAAATGGTCAACCAGAAAGGAGGATCAAAGTTCCAGAGGCTGTTGAAATTACAAAGTCAAAGGGTTTCCATAAATTCACGTAGGCAATATTAGCCAAGAAAATCATATGATTTAATTACAGTTCAAAGGCCAAAGTGTCAAATTCGAAGAATGAGTGTGGTACTTATTCATATCAGATTTTTATAAAGCGGTTTATTCAAGTTAAATATCTACCCAAAATCACGTTAATTGAAATTTTAGAAATTCAAGACCAGTTCAAAATCCAAAATTTATCTCGCATGTTATTCTAGAAATTCTCAAGCCAAATTCATGGGCAAGATTGTATTCATAGTTTCCAGAAGTGAATATATAATTGGAATTTAGCATGCACAGTTTTGGGCAAAGGCACCTTCAAATATTTATTGAAATGGTTTGTGTGTTTTTCATTTTTGTAAAATTCCAGGAATTCATATTTAACAAGCAACAATTTTTTCTGAAAAGCTTTAATAACTCAAACATTTCTGGCAAGATTAAAAATTATGTATACTATGTATTTTCCAGAAATCAGAATGACATCTATGACAGAAATCACGCTTGGAAAAAACAGTGTTTGGCAAGAACTGTTTTTAATTTATTTCCAGTTTTTTCGATCTCAATAATCACACAAATTCAGCGGGCCACATATTTAATTCTAATTTACTGCTAGAAAATCTGAATATGGCAGAACATCGAATTGAATTACCAATGGCAACATTCACAACAATTCATCAATCATGCAAGAAATTTAAAAGGCGTGGGAAGCAAGTTAATTGCACAACATCATCAAAGCCATGGAAACCAAAAGGGGAAACACTCACAAATCAATTCAAGCCATACTCGAAATCAGAGGATGTATTAGGTTTTCATAAACCTATAAGTACTGCACTAATTCATCACATGCAATCATTGGAAAACGAAGACAACACTTCGAAGAGAAAATACTTTAAAAATCAGAAATACTCACAGTGTTTTTCAAATCGCACGGGCCAAATCTAACAAGAATAATCAACTTCGAAGAATATCAGAGATTGAATTGAATCAAGCTACAAGTGTTACGATTTTGATTTGGGTAGAAAAACCCTTTTTCTTTTTCTCGGTCGCCGTCATCAAATGAAAGAAAGGAACCTATTTATTGGGAAAGCAAAAAGGGGGCCGGCTATAATTGTGTGAAAGGGGTTTTTGTTTTTATTTTAAGTTGTATTGTTTTTAGTTTAAGTTGTATTGTTTTTACTTTTGTTTTTTTGTAAAATAGTCATATTTGTTTTCTAGTTTTTTCTGTAAAAACTAGGTCATCTAGTTATAGGGTTTTAACTAGTAGTTTTCTAGTGTCTGTAATAACTACGGATTACTAGATATGGGAAAATCTGATTTTAGGGATAGAAATCAGTCTAGGGTTTTGAGCATAGGATTAGAACAGGAGCAGAGTTTGCGAGTTTACAGGGTTTTGTAAGTGGGATATGTTTTAATACCTAGTAAAAATCTTAGAAATGCAGCAGTAGGTAGGGTTTACCAAGCTGGGTAAAATCTATGTTATTTACTTCTGCATTTATTTTTCTCTGTTATAATCTATGTTGTGATATTTCTTAATATCTCAATTTTTTTAATAAACTCCATTCACCCCCCTCTAATGTTAATCTAGATCTAACAATATCTTGTTGTTTCCACAATTATGATTTCTCTGAGTGGTTGTAGTGAGGCACTATGTATAGACTCTTATGTTGTAATCCTTGGATGTATGGATATTGTTTCATGATGATATGAAAGAGTTAAGACTCTGCTTAATTCTGCTTCACCATTATTGCTTGTTCTATTATATTTTATCCTTGCGATGTGAGTTATACGACAGTTTCCACTTATGTTATTCTAACATGATGATCGTCCATAGCTTCCTGGCACGTCTTTCATTGCATTATTTCCCTTGTTAAGTGTAGGAGTTGTGGGCAGTCTTCACATTTGGTATCAGAGCTCTGATTATCGATTTTAGACAAAGTTCAAAGACGTAATAACATATGAGTGACGTATTTGTATATTTCTAATGGATGTATATTATATATTAGCATGTAGTATAATAGTGCGTGAACTCCATTTGCAGTTTTCTCAAGTGTAGACTAATTATTCTATTTTTAGATTTAGAATGAGTCATCGAACTTCGAGATATACTACTAGGGAGGAGTTTGTTCATTAAGAGGAAATGGCGGTGTACCAGATTACCCAACTATGTTCGAGGCCATGCCGGCTGCGATCATGAGAAGGGTGCCTACTCGAAAGACAGTTGCGGTAGATGTGGGGGTTCAGGTATTGGTGCCTAGGGTTGTGGACTTCGCGATGTTGTGCAAAGACCTACTCTAGGAGGGAAGCCGTTTAAAGGGACAAAGCCGACTATAAAGATTCAAGGGTAGCTTGATACTTGCATTCAGATATTCAGAGACTTGGGTATTGACGATGCAACGAAGACGAATCTTGCATCGAGACAACTACAGGGCAGAGCTTTGAATTGGTGGAACTCTGTCACTTGTTACTCTAGAAGATGAGATTTCATGGGAGAAGTTCCAAGTCAAGTATGAGTCGAAGTTTATCTCTACCGTTCAGAAGTCTATTATGTTTAAGAGGTTTGTTGAGCTTAAGCAGAGTGGTTGACTAGTGTTGGGGTATGTTTCGGATTTGGAAGCTTTATCCAGGTATGCTCGTTCTTATGTCGAGACTACTTATCAAAAGGACAAGAAGTTCGTCATAAGCTTGTGTGCCGCTTGGGTTTGGAACCCAAGATTTGTGATAAACCTTTTGTTGTGACTAATCCAGTTGGGGGTTCGTCTAGTTTGTGTATGATTTGTCATGATCTAGTGTTGCCGAGTCATGGTTGCTCCTTTTGTGTGATTGCTTTTTTTGAACTTCACTGGGTTTGGGATTATTTTGAGTATAGACTGGCTGAAGATGTATGCGACAAAAGTGGATTGCGAGAAGTTGCAGGTGACAGTTAGGAATGTGGAAGGGTGAATGGTTGTGATTCGATGTAAGCCTAAGGATGGTGTTTTCATGAGATATTTATATTCGCTTGTGATTCCATAGGAAAACTTGTCAACGGTGATGATCACTAGTGAGTTTAATGATGTCTTTGACGAGATCAAAGGGTTATCGTTACATCGTGTGATTGAGTTTAGAATTGATCTGGTTAAAGGTTCTAGACCTATCATCATGCCTCTTAGGTGGATGGCGCTTAAGGAACAACTAGAGTTTGGGGTGCAAGTATGTGACCTTTTGGGAAAAGGGTTTACTTGGAGAAGTGTATCTGAATGGGGTGCACCAGTTGTGTTTACAACCAAGGATGATGGTTCATTAAGATTGTGTATGGATTATCGTGAGTTGAACAAGGTGACCAAGAACAACAAGTATCCGTTGTCAAGGATAAACGACTTGTTCGATCAGTTTCACGAGGCCAAGGTGTTTTCTCAGATGGATTTAGCAATGGTATTCCACCAGTTGAGGGTGAAAAATGATAGTGTGCCAAAGATTGATTTTAGGACACCATTCGGTTTCTTCGAATGGTTGGTGATTCCACTCGGGTTGACTAATTCGCCAATGTATTTTGTGAATCTTATGAATAGGATTTTCAGAGATCAGTTGAACAAGTTCGTGCTGATGCAGAAGGATAAGGTTGTGGCCTGCGCAAGTTGACAACTGAAGCCGCACGAAAAGAATTATCCAACTCATGATTTGGAGTTGGCAGTGATCGTGTTTACTATGAAGATGTGGAGATATTATCTGGTGGGAGTTTGATTCGAGTTGTTTACGGATCACAAGTCGTTGAAATATCTTTTTTCCCAAAAGGATTTGAATCTTTTGCAGCAACGTGATTAGAATTTCTGGCATCTTATGGTTTTGGTGTAGCCTATACTCCTGGTAAAGGTAATGCAGTGGCAGATGTGTTAAGTCGAAGACACACAATTTTGGGAGCGTTGTTTTCGGAATGGAAACACCTTGAGTACTTGGCAGAATTTGATTTCAAAACACTATGTGAGTTGGAATCTGAAATGTTGGCAAGCTTGTCGATAAGACCTACTATAATTGAAAGGATTGGCGAGAGCCAAAAGCGTGATGCAAAGCTTGTTGAGATTATCCGGAAGCTGGGATCAGAGAATAAAGATTTCACCGTTAAAGAATGTTGTTCGATTCGGAATCAAAGGAAATTAGCTTTAAGGTTTGTTTGACCGTTTCCAATAGTTGAGCATACTGGAAAGCTGGCATATAGACTGGATTTACTCGAGAAGATGTTGGGTGTGCACAGTGTTTTCCATGTGTCGTTTCTATGGAAGTGTATGAGTGAGTCGAATGTGGTGGTATCTTCAGGGCAATACGAAGACCTAGAAGTCAAGTCCGTAGATATGAGACCTCGTAAGCTGCTTCGCGTTATGGGGAATGACACGAAACAACTTAGGAGGAAGACAGTTAAGCTAGTCAAGGTACAATGGAGTGAGGATGATAACGATTGTACGTGGGAAACAGAAGAGAGTATGAAGACGATCCATCCAAAACTCTTCGTTGGTATAACCCATTTATGCCGTGCCACCTTACATCATTGTAACTTGTACTATTCGTTAGAATTCCTCATGCTAAGTTAAGGCTATGAATGCATAGCTTGATGGATGCTAGTTTGGATGGTAAAATCGGCTACTCATGGATGATTGGCATGCGGGGTGGTTTTTGGTTGCTTATGCTTACATGGGATTTAGGGGGGAAAATTCCTAAAGAGGGGGGGGGGGACAATGTAACGACCCGCATTTTACATATCGGAGGATCATAATTGTTTTATTTTAATTCCCTGAGGGTCGAATCATTCTCATATTTTTGTATGTTGGTTATGGGGATGTGAGACATGTCCATAATTTTTACCAATTTTATTTGTGAATAATTTGCCCCTGTTAGTTTTGTACAGGGAATAACTTTTGACTGGTTTCAAATCAGGTGCTGAGATTGATTTCATTTGAAAGGAAATGATATTTCCAATTCCATAGAGTGGTCACATTAAAGATTTAGTTCAGCGGTTTGGGAGGAATCGCTGTTTTAGTATTTCACAATTTCTGTATAGGTTTACCTAGTCATTAATGGGCTGAATTTGTGTAGCCCATTACTTGGCTAGTTAGAGACTATAAATATTAGGGTAGAGGCATGGCGAATAGTTTACTTTCTTCATTCTCTCATTTGGTTGAGCTCGTGATCCTCCTTGCTCAATCAAATATATCTTTCCTCCATTAAAATTCTAGATCTATGCAAGAAGATTGAAGATCTACATCAAGCAAAGCTAGATCGTCATCAAGTTAAGGGAGATCACATCAAATTAGGGGGTTTGAAGATCATTCTTCACTGTCCGGATTGGGGATTTAGCGATTTCAAGCTATTTTGAAAAGTTGACGAGTGATAAGCATCTCTCACAGAGATTCAATCAAGTATATGGGTTGTTTGATCTTAATTTCGTCATTTCAATTTGTTTTCACCTATATCTAATCGATGTAAGTATATCTTGAATTCGGATCACCATAGGATCTAATCTAGTAAATTATAACGATAAATTCATGTGTTAATTCTACGTTTATGCAAGTTAGATCCATTTATTGATTTGTTCATCGTTTTATCAAGATTTGGTGAATTCTGTATGATTGTATGATGATTTTTGATTGCTTGAGTGAAATTGGTCGACTTGGATGAGTTGATTGCATAGATATTCTTCGTGAAGTGTAAGATCGTGTGGATCAGAATTTTTGATGATGGATTGGAAGTTCTGGTGATGGACTAGAACGTTTGATGGACCAGAACGTTTGATGGACCGAAACGTTCGATGGACCAGAATGTTCGATGGACTAGAAGGTTCAACGGACTATAAGTTTTAATGGACCAAATCGTTTTGATGGATCGGAAGGTTTGATGGACTGGAAGGTTTGATGGAATGGAACGTTTATGGACTGAAACGTTTGATGGAACGAAAGGTTTAATGGATCAGAACATATTGATGGACAAGAACATGTCAATGGATCGGAACATGTTGATGGATTAGAAAATGTTGATGGATCGAAACATGGTGATGATGGATCAGAACATGTTGATGGATCGGAACATGCTGATGGACTTGTTGATGGACTGGAGCATGTTGATAGATCAGAACATGTTAATGGACTGGAACATGTTGATAGGCTGGAGCATGTTGATGGAGGGGAACATGTTGATGGACTGGAGCATGTTAATGGATTGGAACATGTTGATGAACTGGAGCATGCTGACGAATTAGAGCATGTTGATGGACTGGAGCATGTTGATGGATCGGAACATGTCGATGGACTGGAGAATGTTGATGGACCGGAACATGTTGATGGACTGTAAAATGTTAATGGACTGGAGCATGTTGATGGAATGGAAAATGTTGATGGACTGGAGCGTGTTGATGGACTGGAGCATGTTGGTGGATCGGAACATGTTGATGGACTAGAGCATGTTGATGGATCAAAACATGTTGATGGACTGGAGCATGTTGATCGATCATAACATGTTGATTGATCAGAACATGTTAATGGACTGGAGCATGTTGATGGATCAGAACAAGTTAATGGACTAGAGCATGTTGATGGATTAGACAAAGATGGTGGACAAGACAAGGATGACATTATTTCTGAAATGCTATAGGCAGTTTAAATGCCATGCTTAGTTTTTCATAGCGAAGAAGCTGGAAATGTTATGAAATGTAATATCGACCAAATGATGCATATTTTGGGTCAAAAAATGGTAATGGCTTCATCGTAAATTCAAGGAGGAATGTTCGAAGTGTTTTGAAGCGTTCATTGATCAGGGAGACACAACGAATGTGAAGACGACTCAAATGCGATTTGATCTCGTGAATAATGGTTGCTCGAGACAGGGTCTTAGCTTGTGGATAGTCACTGATAATGACAACTAAAGTTATGAAGGCTAAGAGATTATCGTTGTCATAAGTTCTAATGGGCTCAAAGCAGGGGTATAATAGGGACGCCTAAAACATTAGTGGGACTAGTCGAGTACCATGGGAACATGGGATGGGCCTAGTTGTCTCGGGGAGGCAAATGTACGTGGGACGTGCAGTAGGCTAACTAGAACGACGGTTTATCATTAGCCCTTGATGGATGACATGATGTTGAGCCAGTCATACGATTAACGATGGTTTCAAAGAAAGACTGGCGGTGATAGCTAGAGTCATAGATGTTGACTGCTTTGCTTGTATCGTCTTGTGTAGATCATTCAACATCAAAGGAAATATCTTTCGAGTGCTTGTCTGATGTTGGTTTAGGACTTCGGGGATTGTGCTCGATTTGATATCAATATCGGTTAGGATGATCTATGCTTGATAATTGATTGCCATGAATGTACTGTTTGTTTCTACTTGATTGTTGTAAAGGCTATTAATGTCGCATGTGGAGGAGACGGTTTGGGTTCTTCTCAGATGATGTGATTGGTTGATTAGATGATTAATCTGCCTATTCTCATATACTTTATTGATGATGTTAGAAAACTGTTTTATCGCTCATTAAGAGTGTCGTTTGACTCAAGGTTTTATGTTTCCTCTTATTATCTTGGGCTATTCATCCATAATGTTGTGGATGGGCAGACTAGGTGGCAGGGGACATGTGATTGATCTTGATGAGACGATGGTGCAGAGCGATGACAAGCAGGAGGCTTACGTACTATTGCTACTATACATATCTTGTTGGTTCCGTTGCTATGATTTCTCTGAGTGATTGTAGTGATGCACTATGTATAGACTTTTATGTTGTAATCCTTGGATGTATGGATATTATTTCATGATGATATCAAAGAGTTTAAGATTATGCTCAATTCTGCTTCACTATTATTGCCTGTTGTATATGTTCTATTATATTTTATCCTTGCATTGTGAGTTATACGAAAGGTTCTACTTATGTTATTCTACCCTGATGATTGTCCATAGCTGCCTAACAAGTCTTTCAGTGCACTAGTTCCCTTTTTAAGTGCAGCCGTTGTGGGCGGGTGTCACGGGTCATGAAGCAAGAAGGAAAAAGTTGGAGGTGGGGGAGGTGCTTCAAAACATGGTGGTAGGGTCGGTCGTAGTTGTCTGGTGGAGGTATATGAGGCACATGATCGGAAAATGAAGTTTGTTTTTCTGGCTGACATGGGGCTCATCGAAGTTGGGGCCTCAGGGCAACGATGCTGCTCGGTGGGGGAAAAGCCAAGGGTAGTGACAATAGGGACTCCGGTGGTTGGAATTAGGCGGCGTGGTGGGTTGGTTGAGTCGTGTTTATTTTGAATGATGGTATCGGGTTTTCTCAGGGAACGAAGGATTAGCCTATGCCTTAATCATGTTTTAAAAGGTAATTAAGTTATTTATTTTTTATTAAATAGTTAATTATCATTTAATCTGACTAAATATTGTAATAAGCTACGATTTCAAAACTCAACGAAACAAGAGATGTTGGAATCGCATAGGCAAAGGCTACGCAGTCAAGCTAGTTTATCAGAACTGGAAGTGATCAAAATTTCATTTAATTTTAAAAACCTATTTAAAATTAAACGTAACAATGAAAATCGTCGATTAAAAACGAAATGGTGAGTTAACCCTAACGCTTTCTGGAATTCAATGATGTGACTTAATTCATATAATTACATTTATCGTTGATAGTATAAATTGGATGAGTGGATGTTATAGATGATTATTGTTTGTTATTGATCGATGTTTGTCGATATTTTAATCCCATCATTTTAATGTTTGGATTAGAAATTTATTTCATATGCTATTATAATATGATATTGTTAACTGTGATGCAAGGAAGAATAGGTTGGAGGGATCCAACTGGATTACTCAAATAAATTGTATGTTGTTTGTTTTTCATATGTGCTAACTCTGTGGAAGTAGAAGCAGAGCAAGTTATGACTCTCCATACTTCTTTGCCATGTTTACTATTACAACTTTTATAGTATTTTGAGATTTGTTTGTCACTCACACTAGACTTATTTCTGTCCCAAAGTTTTATTTTCCCTTTTTTTACTTTTGGTGCTCATCGATGATGTTGATGAGCAGACCATGTGACATGTATAGACTATCTGAAGCTCTCCAGGTGGACTCATAGGAGGTGGTGATTTATATATATATATATATACACACACACATTAGTATTATATCTGCTTATTCCGCTGTGTAGCACTGTAGAGCCTTGGCAGTGTTGGTGTTCTATTAGAAACAGTTGATCATTTGAGTTTATCTTTTGTATAAGCTCTATTATTATTCTTTATAACTATATGAACATGTGTATCCTGATATATGGTCTGTAAATTTTTCATTATCTCGCTTGTTTTATATATGTGATTTGATAATTATATGTTATCTGATTCGCTGTGAGATATACGACATGTTCTGTGATCATAATTTGTTCTCTTCTATTCCCGTCACTTCTTTCTTCTTTTCCTTCCTTTCTACTATTTTTTTCTCCAGACAACTGCTTCACATAGGTCGGGTGCTTGTGCAGCGCAAATTTTTGGTTCTGAGCACACATGACATACGAGGGGTCGTCATAAAAATTTAATGAAAGAATTCTTAAATTAAAATTAAATTAAATTGAAGAAACTAGGAATTTAAGTATTTAAGGAAAATATACGGTTTTTAATTTAAAAAATCAACCAAAATTAGTTTATAATAAGAAATAATGTGGAAACAAGACAAGCATCATTTTCTTAGCTGTTTAAAGCATAGGACCTAGATGTAAGAGGTCATAGGTTCGATTCTGTATGACCCTTTATCAGGATAGTATGGTTCATACTATCCAAATTTGTATATAATTACCATTTCAAAAAAAATGGAAACAAAGATCAAGGATTTATTGGATAGAAGAGGTAGATATGAATACTAAACTCTTTCACAAAGTAGCCAATGGAAGGAAACATTGTATATAATTAATTCAATTTTAATTAATAATATTGAGATTTTTTATTAATGGAATTTAATAAGAAGTTTACCAATTATTATTGATAATTTATTGGAACCTAAGAGACACAATATTAGAGCGAATAGAAATATGCTTTACGCTGACACATGGATCGATTTAGTATGGTTAGATGATCCTTTTATGGAAGAGGATATTTGAAAATCCATAAAAGACATGCCTAATGATAAAGCTCTTGTTCAAGATAGCTTTCCTATTTTATTATATGAAACTTTTTGAAATGTTCAAAAATATGATATAATTTGAATGTTTAATGAATTTTATAATGGTTCGTTAAGTTAGGGAGGTTTAACTTTGTAAATGTAATTTTATTGCAGTAGGAAATATGCACTAACAAATTTTTTTTTAAAGGCCTATCTCGCTTTTAAACTACTCTTTTGAAATTATTTCTAATGTTTAGCTTATATATTAAATAGAATGAATAAGTTAGTAGATAATACCCAAGCAACCTTTATAACGGATAGAAATATCACCGATGGTGTTGCAATAGTTCAGGAATATACTAACTATTGTTGTAAAAATAATATCACTTGCGCACTTTTAAAACTTGATTTTATTAAAGACTTTGATTCGATCAATTAGGATTTTCTTAAGAAGATATTAGTGGCTAGTGTTTGTGGTGCTAGATGGTTTGGATGGACTGTCCTTAATTAAGAAAGGTAATACAACTATCATGGTTAATAGTATTTTAGGAAACAAAATTTAATCAAAAGGTAGACTTAAACAAGGTAAAACATTGTCACATTTTCTGTTTGATTTGGCAACTGATGTTTTTCTAGGATTACTAAACTGGCCACTAGTATCAGGATATTAGACAGTATAGGAAATGAGATATTAAGCAATTATGTCCTAAAATATGGTACAATTTGAATGTTTAATGAATTTTATAATGGTTCGTTAAGTTAGGGAGGTTTAACTTTGTAAATGTAATTTTATTGCAGTAGGAAATATGCACTAACAATTTTTTTTTTAAAGGTCTATCTCGCTTTTAAACTACTCTTTTGAAATTTTTTCTAATGTTTAGCTTATATATTAAATAGAATGAATAAGTTAGTAGATAATACCTAAGCAACCTTTATAACGGATAGAAATATCACCGATGGTGTTGCAATAGTTCAGGAATATATTAACTATTGCTATAAAAATAATATCACTTGCACACTTTTAAAACTTGATTTTATTAAAGACTTTGATTCGATCAATTAGGATTTTCTTAAGAAGATATTAGTGGCTAGTGTTTGTAGTGCTAGATGGTTTGGATGGACTGTCCTTAATTAAGAAAGGTAATACAACTACCGTGGTTAATAGTATTTTAGGAAACAAAATTTAATCAAAAGGTAGACTTAGACAAGGTGAAACATTGTCACATTTTCTGTTTGATTTGGCAACTGATGTTTTTCTAAGATTGCTAAACTGGCCACTAGTATTAGGATATTAGACAGTATAGGAAATGAGACATTAAGCAATTTTCTTTCCTTCTCCAAATCGCAGAACGCGCTATGATTTCTATATCACAGTGTCTAAGTATATAATTACAGTTACATTTGTTTTGTATTGTTTTAAACTTCTATATGGTTTAAAGATTAATTTTATAAGAGCTTAGTTCTAGTTTTAAATATGACATTGATAATATATAAAATCAAATTGCATATACTTTTAATTGTAATTCCCTATAAAATACGTAGGTTTTTTAAATTATACATCGAAATCTACAACATGATGACAATTGTAACGGTAAATACTTATCTATTGTAGGTAGATTAGTTCTCATTAATTCTATTCTAGTTGAACTTTCTATTTAATGTCATTTTACCTTTTGTCAAAATGAGTAATTGAGACGCTTTGTAAATTTAAGAGGGACTTTTTATGGAACGTACAATACTAGTTGTAGTTCTAAGTGTCTTTTCAAATGGGGTATGGTTTGTAAGCCTAAGAATAAGGGAGGATTAGGAATTTAAAACTTACATCACTTAAATATATCTTTATTAGAAAAATAGTCATGAAAATTTAATGATAAAAAATACATTAAAATATGATGTTGGAATAAGAGTAAGAAACATACACAATAAAGAACCAAAATTCCTACCTTTTGAATCGACTATAAACCACACAATCCCGACACAAATGGTAAAAATCCCAAACCTTTAACTAACGACTAGAACTTTCAACCTTCGAAAATCGACACTTAGTACAATTACGGTATTCAAATGCCGGATATCCGAACGTCAGAGTCAGCATCACCAGATTTGTTAGGGGTACCAACACATTAGAACATCAACGAAATGAAAATTTTATTATATAATGATATTTTACATCATAGTTTACAAGATATTTCAGAGTACATTGATTACACAGCGGAAAATATAATGACACCAGCGGAAGAATACAAGTGCTCCAGCTTTAGTTCTAATCCAGAATCTGCTCTGCAACAACTTTGAGACTATCTGCAAAACCTTAATTACTGGCTGCTTGTATGGAAAATTATGGGCACCCAGATTTTAGGTAAAGGAACTAAAGCTGGTGTGAGTACTTAAGAATTTTGTATAATGAGGTAACTTATAGGACCACGCCGTATAAACACGGAACGGGTTTTCCCCTTATGAACACCAGTGAAGAAAAATCATATATACTTTTTAGAAAATGAAGCTATCATAAGGCTCGCCACAGAGAACATAATACAAGCCCACACATTTGGACGGGTTTTGTCCTTATGATAACTAAAAATGCTTGATACGGGAAAACAATTTGATATTTTTATTAGTGCGTAGTGTGTAAATTCACTTTGGAAGTAAATATATCAATCTTAGCCAGCATACATACCATATACTATGCTAAAGTTATAGTATACAACTAAAACCGTAAGGGCTCGTAGTGGAGAATGGGTTTCCAACATGATGGTTCCTGGTATGAAAGATCAATCGTGGACTTAAGACCTTTGCGCAAATTACATATCACAGTACCCATGGTTGCATGTTCCGACTCAGATGCTGGTATATTATCCCATATAACATGAATCAGAGTACCCAACAAATAGTGTCCTATAATGGGGACTTCGTAATACCCTTTCATCACCTCTCCTTGGTGATCACCGAAATAAGCATACAAATCTGACCACCACTTTACCATTCATACCATGTTGTGAGGCTTGAAAAGGTCACGTTACATAAAGCTATGCTTATACAAAGCCATGCTTTGATCATCGATAGCTCAATCACTTGGTATGCCACACTGTCACTTCATAACATATAATTGATGATGATCACTAACCATATCACCTTTGAGCTCGTGCGTCTCAAAGAAGGGTGCTAAGCTAAGAGAATAAATTCTCCGCCACTAACAGAAATATATTTAGTAAAAATCAATTAATATATTACAAAATACAATGTCAGACACACACATCCATACAAGTTCGTAGGTCTGAACAAAGCTGAAGGCATTCTCCTACTACCATTTAATTGCGAAAATCCTTATATTCCGACTATTTCCGAATATGTCCAGGCCACTATTAAAAAGGGTGATATTCATCTCTATACCAGTGATCAGCTAGTGAAGAGAAAGTCAATGAGTGGTCCTTTTGATTTGAAAATTTTTGGTTTTCATAATCTTCATTTGCTTCATTTCATCATATCATTATTCAAAATGGTTTTCGGATAGAAATCCAATATCGAACTTTCCAAATAATGAGCGCTATTTTAAGACAAAAATATAGGATTCATGAAGTCTCTTTCCACTTTGATTGGTTAATTAAAACCTTTTGTTATCTAATGAAATCCTTAATCATTTTTTCATAACTTGGAATAGAATTCATGATAATTGCCTTATTTCCAAAACCAAGATTTATAATTCAAAGAAAACTTCCTTTATAAAGTTTTTATTATTGATCATAAGAAATCAATTCCATATTTATTCCCTTATCCATTTAAACCAATATTTATCTTTACTTAACCTCAAAAGAACTTTTATTGAAACCCGTTAAATCTTAATCAAAGAGAATTACTTTAATAATATTTTATTAATTTCTTAACCTTTCATTCCTTAATTATGAATTATTTAAAAATCATTTATTGATATTTTAACCAAGATTTATTTTACTCAAAAACTTATTTCTGAATCAAAGATTAGGTAATAATATTTCCATAAATCTTAAGTTAATGATCATCATCCTTACTATTTTCCAAAGAATAACTTAATCTTACTGGGTTAAAGAATGATGTTATTTAAGACACCATTCAAAACAAACCCAAAATCAATTGGTATTAAATAAAAGATTTAAACATAAATTATATTAGCTTATATCAGATGTCAATTCTCATAATCAACAAATACTATAAGTGGAATAATGGAACAAATACCCTTTTAATTCCTCAAATAGTAACATCAAATATGCGAAAATTATTTCCATCTGAAACTATTTTATTGGAAAAACCCTTTAAATCTTAAGTAAACTTGAATTTACTTACAACCAACTTGTTTAAATAATTTAAACTTCCCAATCATTTGAAAATGATTTCCGAGGTCGTAGACGAGTTTAAAGCTTTACAACAAATTACAGCTAAAAATGCCTTAAAAGCATTATAAAAAGCATTTCAAAATCTATTTCATGTTTGGTTATGATCTTGGTGTTGTCTCGCTACTCCACTGGGACTCAACACTAGTATTTTTCTTCCTTTCTCCTATCTAGTGTGTACGCTGTGGGGACAACATGTCATAGAATATACTGCAGTGATCTACTGTGAAATAACGAAGTATTAGTGTTGTTGCTTTGGTGCGTGTTGGTGCAACATCTTGATTGTAATCGAAGGACTAAGGGTTGTCGTCTTGTTCTTTTAGATATGGAGTTGGTGTGTTTTGGAATATTGGGTCTTGTGTTGTGTAGAGTATTTTTCTTTAGGGAAATGAAGCTTGTTATGTGCTTCCTGTTGGAATGGTACTTTTGTGTTGTCCCTATCGAAGTATGCTTGCCATAGAGTATCATGCTGTAGTTATATTGGTGATGTCAGATTTGCTATGCAATTTGTTCTCGGACTTGGTTTGGATGTGAATTGGTAAGCTGGATCAATTGTACCACTTTTCTCCATAGCTTCATGGTGGAGCTCACTTGCTGTCGACTTGTTGTTTATGATGAGGGTTTTCATTTCCCTCCTTGTGCATTCGAGCTATGTCTAAGAACTTCACGTAACTGCCTTGTCTTCCTTGACCAGGAAGTTTTATGTTTGGATGGTTGGTATTTGCCTGAATTTTCTTGTGCCTTGTCCATGTAGTAGACAAGGTTTCTTTGTGTGGCTCGTGAAGCATTCTTGCAGTATGGTTCTTTCATGTGTAACTGTGCCGTTACAGTGCCTGCGATGGAAGTTCGTTTGGTTTCCCTACTTTATGAGTGGAGTTGCCAGGCACTATTGTACCATGTAATTGTCGTTGAATGTCTATCCATTCCATGTAATCTGTATTTTTATTTATTCTCTTAGTTGAGTGTAGGAAATTGTAGTCTAGTTGTCTGACTAGCTCCAGTACTGTAACCTATTAAGGATAATGATGGACGGTCTACCTTAAAAACCGAACTATAGTTGACTAATAATTTTTTAGTCTCCTGTAATATCGTAATTATTATTTGTTATAATAGTAAGTGTTTGCGGTCACTATAAAAACTGGTCAGCTTTGCCAAAAAAAATGTGGTGAACGGTCCATCTTAAAAACCGTTAGTAGCTAGATAAACTGTCTAACTTTTGTATTCTTTTATATTTACTTGTTATAATAAAAAGTGTTACGGACCACTTTAAAAACCGGTCGCCTTTGCTAAAAAAGCGTTTCAAAATGGAATGAATAAGCTAGTTTGATCAAAACCACCTTTATAATATTCAAAATTTCAAGTTCCCAACTTAAATCACTTTTAAATAATTAATTAAGATTTCACATTTTTTCGATATTTTTAATAATTTAAAAATAGTCGTTTACCGTTATGGCCAATGAACTGCGCTTATAATGACCTTTACTCAAAATAGTTTTAATCATAACTTGAAATCTGTATATTCAAATTTTGAAAGTTCCTATTTCAGTTGAAAACTAATTTCATATAGAAACAATTGTTTTTCATTTTGAGCAAATCTGATTTAAATTGTTCATGTTATAAGCATTTGAAATTTATGGTTGAAGTTTGTGAACTACCACAGCGCGACTCGTCCTATTTAGGCCATAATTCAACTTTGTATCAAAATCTCGTCTGATTACTTCAAAAAGAGTTTAAACTTTATTTTAAAATATATACAAATATGGTTGGAACCAATATTTCAAAATGTTCACTTTAAAATCAATTATTTATATTAAATGAGCAATAAAATAATATTTTATTAATAAATGTATAATATTTTTCAAAAATTAATCCTTTGGAACCCAAACTTCCCTGAAATCAAATTAAATATAGTATAAGATAAATGGAACAATAGATTTGAGTTTTTGACATCGTTTAAAGATCAGACCCAAGTTCAATTATCAAATTTTACTATTCAAAACCGACTTCAAATTTAAACAGGCCATTTATACTCAAAACCTTTTTCAAATGAATTTCAACCTTTTCTAAAGTTGTTCATAAATACTTCAATCTCATTTCCACATAAGTTCGGGTATCGAAATCCAACTTTTAATTTTCTCCTCTTATTAAATTGAATATAATATCCAATTATATTACCAAAATGGATCGAGACTTAACTAATACCCATTTAATCCATACATGTGTGTGTAGCATGTTATACTATCACTAATGACGATCATAATAACACCAATAACAGTCATTCATCCATCACATGGTGATTATAACGTAAACGTTTATAATAGTGAACGTTTATATGCACATTAATGATAAGAACTATAAATGCATCCATAATAACCACGAAGCAACCATAACAACTGCAAAGTAACCAATATAATCACACTGTAATTAAAATAAACATCGAAATATTTCTCATCGAGGGTTACACTCCATCAATATTTAATTAGGAGAGCCTATTCAACTGCTATCTTCCTGAACCCACTTTCGCTTTGACGGATAGTATTTCCGCATCGACTTCTTCAACAAATATTATCGTTATATTATATATATATATATATATATATTAGATAAAGAGAGAAGGAGCTAGGGTCGGTTAGGGGTGGTGGAAGAGAAGGCGCACGACAAGGAGAATATGGTGGTGTTCGACCATAGTGGAGGGGAGGGGTGGCGCATAGTGGAGGATGTTAGGCCGAGATGGGGGAGGTAGGGCCGAGAAGGGGAGGCTAAGGAGGAGGAGAAGGTTCGTTGAAAGTAGTGGAGGTGGGTGGTGATGAGTTGGCCGAACTAAGGAAGAGGGGAGTGGAGAAGAAGGAGGGAGAAGGGAAAAAGGAGGGAAGGGAGGAGAGGAAGAATGATTAGGAAGCCATTAGAGAAGAAAGAAGAAGCTCAGAAAAGGAAGGAGAAAGTGGAAATGCTTGGATGGAATGAAATGGCAAGGAGGGTTGCATTATATAGGAAGAAAACAAAGGCATTCAGGTAAAAATACTATCATAAAACCAGGGGCTCCTTTACAAAACCATATGATTAGGGAACATGGTATTTACCTACCACTTTGTCACATATTTGAAACACTTTTTACGTGTTTCAATTTAGCAACATTCAACAGTGTTTCAATTTTCTACTATGTGTATCAATTCTGGTCCTTCAGATTAACCAATTTAATAACCGACTATTATTGTAACAAAACTGGTAATGTTATTAATAAATTTCCTCAATTAAATTTAATAAATTATTCAGATTAACCAATTTAATAACTGACTATTATTGTAACAAAACTGGTAATGTTATTAATAAATTTCCTTAATTAAATTTAATAATTCAAAATAATTATGTTACTTTAATAATACATACTTGACAACCTAAATTTCACAAGAAGATCATATTATAAATAGTTTTATAAATATGTTTTTGATTAACTAATTTTGACAAAACCTGATATATTTTTGTCCAGGTATTTTTATATTTATATTCTACAGTTTCAAATGAATATTATTGTTTTAAACCAAACTCAAAATTCAACTTAACATTATCAAATTAGAATTTCAAACGATTGAATTGACTTAAATTTACAAGTTACAAAATCCCCTTTTTGCTTTTTTGTTAATTGCTATAAATTGGTTGAACACTATATTTTGACAAAACTGTTTTCTACTTGTCAAATTTAACTTTTAATCTTATATTATGACCCCAAATTACTTAAAATTTAGATTTTTAAATTGACAAAAATTCTGGATCGTTATAATCATCCCCTTAAAACTTTTCATCCTCGAGAAGGAGAGAAAATCATAGTTATACAAATAGTCTTTTTTACAGGTTTCTAGAACTTCTAATGGTGTGCTCTTCTAAAATTTACCAATGTCTTGATTTGGAAAAAATTCTGACCTTTACTTATCAGTTATAGTTCAAGTTTAGCCATCCTTAATCATTACTCCTAATTCAAAGTCTACAAAATTTATTTTCTCCAAATTATAAAGGAAAATCATTCAGGCACAACCCTTACTTAATGGATTTACATAATATAGCTCTTGAATTTTATCAAAATTTCAAGATCTCATCTATCCTTATATCGTCAAATACCTTATAGTCAAATTGTGAAATTGAATTCGCAAGGTATTCACACTGCTTTTAACTATACAACTTATTACAGAATTTATCAACTGTTCAAAATCGTTGATAATTATGATTCCTTATTCCAACTTAAATGGCTTAATTTAAGTTCTTACCAAATATCCTACAAACAAACTAAGTTTTAACTATTCTTTTGAGTTATTCAAACTACTCTACCTTATTATTCCTGGATTAATTGTTCTGATCCGTAAATAAACACACGAACATCTTAATTATTTAACTAATTATCCAAGTTCTAATCTGTTAGTCTGTTTGTGACCAGGCTACCCAAAGAAAAAGACTTGAGTATGAACATGCATTGATCAGCAATCGCCCGAATGAAGTGGCAGAATATGGAAAAACATGGATTTTGGCATTATTGAAGACCAGTTTGTCACCCCTGCCCTGACGGCGGTTCGTGGCCCCTTCCTGAGGGTGGTTCGTGACCCCATCCCGAGGACGGTTCGTGACCCCTCCTGAGGGTGGTTCGTGACCCCTTCCCGAGGGAGGTTCGTGACCCCCTCCTGAGGGCGGTTCGTGACCCCTTCCTGAGGGCGGTTCATGAACATGACCCAGCCTGACCATCACAATCACGACCCTCACCAGCTCACCACCCCGGCTCACGAACCGTGACCACGAACCACTTCCAGGACCTGCTACAACACATGTAGATCTTGACCTATTCTCGAGGCTATGGCCACTCCTACTTTCCCGGATCGGGTGCCACTTGTCCTACCATGATCTGATCGCCATATGGGCTCTCCTACAACTATAAATACACCTCTAAAGAGCATTTTCAAGGGACATTTGGCACTTCCTTGTCCATGAATGCCATAGCCAACACTTCTCCATGAATAACCATTATCTTCCTTAATAAAATAAATGAATTTAGAGAGAATTATTGATTAGATTCAAGCGATTGAGAGACAGTATTTATTGTAATTGTAATTTAAGATTGAAATGAGGAAATATGAAGTGGACGTAGGCTTGTTAACGCTGAACCACTATAAAAATCCTGTTGTCTCACTTTTTTCTGTATTTTTCAATTATTTCTTCATATCATATGTCTAAATACGAAAATTTGGGTGTTAGAGCCATTTTTGGTCTAACATTTTGGTGCTTTCACTGCGAACGGACTGATTTTCAATCATAGATCTACTCATCTACTAACGGATGTCATATTTCGTTGAGGGGAGATGGAGTTTGACTTGAATGGCTTACTTTACTCAGATGCTTAAATCATCACGGTTTAGATCTACGAGGCCTTTGAGGGGTTGAAGTGACTAAGACTGAAGAGGCCAATGACAAATGTTGGTTTGAAGCGGCAACATTTTGATTGGAATTCATGGTTTGATTTAAGGCGTTGATTTGAACAAAACGACACTCATCTCACGGCTCGGATCCAAAATGAATTAACATACATTTGCAATCAACGTATGTTACCTGCACGTGTCCTTATGAACTCGAATTGTTACCTGCACGAGTCATGATGCAGGTACAACCATAAGAACCTACATGTGAAGGCCAATCACGACTGGAACATGTGAACAATGCGGATTGAAAATGGAACTTCATAGGCCCTTTGACGAGTGGGTCAACCTCTGACCTGCTCAGTCCCATGAAGGTTGTCATATGTGTTCCTCTATTTGAAGTCTTTTTACCACGTGTATAACCTTTCACGAGTGGGAATGGTTGTCAGATACTTTCACGAGTGGGTCCATAATATGATAACATGCATTCATGAGTGTGTATGTACGGAATGCCTTCACGAACGAGTCGAAAGTCATGCATATGTGATTGTGAGCCGATGTCTGTGCATGTTGATGTCACGAGTCGTATGACGCTGATGAACGGGAACCAATCCATCTTGAATGGGAACAGCGAACAGGTTACCACGAACGAGTGCTAAGTGAGCGAGTGCCATGTATGTATTATCTTCACGTACATTCACGAATGGGTGATCTAGTTTCACAAGGCATGAATAAACCCCTGAATGTTACTGCTTTCAAAATACTTCACGAGTGAAACAGTACATACACATACATGTGTTCATGAGTTGGACACGAAGCAGAATCATCAGCAAGCACTGGTCGAAGATTTTATCACGATGCAGATCGGTTATACATGCAGCTATCATATGCAATCCAGATTGGAGATGTACACGTGTCGTGAGGAAGTCCTGTCCGAAGAAATGTGAATCGGCAAGGATATGATCATGATCCATAATATGCGAACTATGAATGGACTGAAAATAAAAAAAACAGTAAATATTCTCTAGCATCACGAACCGAAGTTATAATGCATGACCTGATACAACAACAAGGTGACAGTTTTTGTAAATAATGCATTTTTCTGATCATTTCAGAAAAGGCTCCAGACTGTGGGGCCCTAGACCCCCACCGGCGCTGTGCCCGGACCCGTTGACGGCTCGCCTTTGGCTCGGAGCACGGCTCGCCTTCGGCTTGGAGCATGGCTCGCTTTTGGCTCGGCATGTGTTGTGGTTGACAGCAGTTATCAAAGCTTGTCAATGAATATTAGACGGATAGTCCAAATATATCACAGCAAAATGGAAATGACTGGAATTCTTCCAAGAGCCATGCTCCCTATTTATGGATATTATTCAATGTTAGGAGCTATTGAAAAGATTTGGCATGCCAGCTATGACAGTATATGATACAATGATTATCTCTTGGCAACCTTCTCTTCCAGGACTCGGATGATGTATAGATTTCACCAATTCAGCCGATGATTGCTCCTGAACGAGTAGTGATCACCTGATTTATGCAACTTAGACCTGTCCAATCGGTGGAGTCCTGAATAACGGTTATATGAAGTTGTCCGGACATTATTCCGAAGATGACTTAGATGATCTTAACGACGATGGTTCCCAATGAAGAAATGCCGGCACTAGAAAATGACCGAGGAAACCAGTACTGTAAATGATCTACACTTCACTTGTATGATGTGGTGAAAGACATGTCCTGTGGTTTGCCCCCTGAATAGCTTAGCTAACTTTGCAATGTCTGTATCGAGGGAAATTGATTTCCATCGAATAAGGGTTAGATCAACATATTTTTTGGTGCCCATAGTTAGGTATCAGTTTAACCACTATAGGCCATGATTGGACCTAGAGATCCTTGCCCGGATGATAGCAATATTGTCTGCTCATCAGCCACCATACGACCTTGTTCAAGAAACCACTAGCTCGAGATCAACGCAAATATGAATCAACCATTAGCTCTCCACTTTATACAACGAGTTATGACAGAATGTGTGAACATTACTTGTTCATTGCTTATATTTTGTTGGTTGCTTCGAGAAAACTCCGCCACTATTTCTAAGTTCATCTGATTGTGATACATAGTTATTAGCCACTACGACAGGTCTTGCGGCGACATGAGGCACCTGGTAGATTGCTCAAAGGGAACATTGAGCTTAACCAGTTTGATCTCAATCCCCCTCCTAAAGAAGTCCAAATGGGGAAAACATTAGCTGAATCCATCGCTAAATATATCGTTCCCGATGTGTTATATGAAGAAGATGCACCCGGAAGTTGTAATCAGACGGTGCAAAGAATGATCGACTGTCTGGCGCCGATGTTTTATTAATAACTCCTAAAGGACGATCAATTTACTATGCCTTACGATTGGAATTCTCCGCTACTAACAACGATTTTGAAGATGACATCCTGATTACCAAATTGAACTTGCTAAGGAGTTGGGACTAGCGGTGTTGAGCATCTTTTGTGAATCTCGGATTATTGTTTGCCAGATTCGAAGTGAATTCCAGGTGAAGGAACCACAACTCGCAGCTTATCTAGAACCGGTAGAAGAGCTGTTGGATGGATTAGAACTTTACAACATATCTCATGTCCTATGAACGGAAAATCAAAAGGTGAATAATCTGGCCAAGTAAGTAAGTTTTGACAATCTAGAAAAGATAGAGATGATCCCCATCAAGGCACTATATAGTCCAACCATTGATCAGATGGAAGTTGATCCGGTGTTGGTGACTTAACCCGAAAATGAATCATGGACAACCCCATGAAGAACTTCCTGTAGCACGGAATGCATCCAACAAGGAGACGTAAAAGCGTTCCATTGTTCGTTATGCATTAAGAATTCATCTCCCTGAATGATTCGTTGAAACCACTCATCGGCTTCCCGCTAAATGGGAGATGTACATGAATGAAACTTCTGGTGAAAGGTGTTTTGAAGGTAGAAAGTGAAGGATCACACTTCCACTGCTTTAATTAATTATCTGCCAAGTAAATCATTCCCCAAACGATGGGGACAATTAGAAATTTGGGCATGAGTCGCTCGAGATTATGTCATCTAATTCAAAGTTGATACATCAAGAGTTTGCATGGCCGATTACCTTAGCCTTGCCTGAACGCTAGCGAGTTAAAGGTTTAGAATGCTTACGCCTGAATGCTGATTGATAGTTTGCACAACAACCCTTGTCCTCGATATGGGATCGCAGGCATATCGGCAAATTTATGAGATATGACTATCCCACTACCAGCAATATCCTATTTCCTAGCATAGAAACTGCAAAAGTTTCTATAAGCATGAATCCATTGTTCTCATGCCAATCGCCATCCTAACATCAATGCGATGATGTGCTACCACTGATGATACGGTCATGACTTACCCTCAGCATGAGGCCAAAAAGGCGATTCAAAGGAGATGTGACCTCATCACTTGCTTATAATACCTAACTAACCTCCTTTGCTATCTCAAGACCCCGATCAAGGTCTATTCATTCTTGGGACCACCGCCCCACGATAGTTTGAAAAGATGTCCTTCATCATCTAAAAGACTCTGGCATCCCTTCACTGGCAAAGATAAGGTGAAGCAAAATGACCTGAAATGAACACGCAATGACATTTTCGCTTAGAATGATACTCATTCCTTTAATAGGATTATTCTTTAACTATGACTCTTATATTTGCATGCTTTATGAGTTATTGATGTAATTAACTCAGATGAATTAATATGTGGATGCTGCATATTTAATATGCGGATGCTGCATGTACCTGAAATTTGGTGCCAATCACTCCTCCCATAGATTGTTCGAAGGTATGCAAAGCCTTGGCAAACGCTTTCCAGTCGTTTGTCTGACTGATTCTAATCCTCAAAGCTTGGATAGAGGTATAAACCTAGGATGAATGTGATGGGCGCGCCATGATTAAAGACCACTCGATCCGTGACTCTAACTCTCATGACTTGAGAGGTGGTATTAAAGACGATATCACGACGTCCGACCAAACTCCATCCCACGAGTCGACGGGATGAGAGAGACTTGATTATTACAAATAGCTACCTCTACCCATGAATTGGAGATTGTGAGGTAACGCCTCGACAAGTGTGACCTGACCACTTGCTCGAAAAGTTCCATTTGCCAGAGTGAAGCATGGAGTATGGACTAGAACTAAGTTCAAGAACGACCTTCGAAACAGGAGAATCCCACTCTTTGAACTAGAGTGTAGAAGGAACGTCGGGGCGAATGATATGACCGTTCGCCTGAACCACTTTAACTCTCATGACCCGAGAGAGAGTATGAAGGACGAAAAAATTAGAAGTCCATAAGGCATAAAGGTGCACCATGAGTAAAAGACCGCCTTACTTCCACTCTACCCTTGGCATCCGACGGGAGAGTATAAAGGCGCTAGGGACTGGCGCTGCAAATGAACTCCTATCCCACTGAAGGATCGGGGAGCAGACAGAAAGCTAAGTTAGAACTTTATCCTGGGCATACGATAGGAGAATATAAAGGCATTGCGATTAAATGCCACGAAAGGGTTCCTACCCCGCTGTAGGATCGGGGGCAAGAATGAAAGTTGAGCCCGAACCCCTCATTTCAGGATATGGGAGGCAATGCACTGTCGATCCTAATCAATCCCAAACAAGCCATGGCCAGGCACTTTATCCATTATTTATTAGGGGCATAACACATCACACCCTTACGATGACTGCAATATTATATGTTATTTATTTGCAGGAATACTGAATTGAAACCCTTATCTGATTTGTGATGTGATTTTTTGCTTGTTACTCAGTGTAGTAATGCTCTAACTACAAATATATTCGATTGAAATATATAACAAACTTGCAAATGTATGATATTGTAGGAATACCACTTTGTTTGATGATTGCAGATTTACAAAGGATAACTGATCAAGTACGTGAGGCCTGCACTCGCAACAACATCAAGCCAATAGAAAATAAATAAAGGGCCACGTCCAGAAGGCTGACATTGATGTCCAATGATAAGCATCCTGCGTGACTCAAGGCAGCCACCCAAAAGTGGACTTGAGAGTGAATTATACAATGACATGTCATGTGACTTAATATTCGCGGCTGGGAAGCCCTGGAATTCTTGGATTTCTACCCAGCCTTAATACAATCTTGAGAGATTGTTGGTTTTCTGGCTTAATACGATCCGGCGCAATCGTGACATTCAGGATTTCTATTGAATATTTCTTGGACTGTCCAGAACACGTCTTCCTTTGTTAAAGTTTGAAAGGTCGTTCGAGGACCATGAAAAAGATGCAAAGATAACATCCATTCATTGATCCCAACCTACTTCCAGAGTGGAAAGATCTAATAAGGTTGGACGTATCCCATACAACAATTAGTTGTGACGCAACCACCTTGTCTCCGACCTTTCCCTTGATGCAGTGGGCAAGCCGGAACACTCGAGACGATCACGATCTGACCTTTCGCCGTCGAATGTCGACCCTCAAAACCTGGATAGGAGACAAGAGACTAGTATGGGCTGAGCACCAACAAGTTGATTCATATCCAAATTCAACTCATGGTGCAACCAGGGAATATAAATCTAGAGAAGATATGGATTCGAAGTCTTCTACTCAGCAAAACCCCTACGGATGGGGGGCACGGGATACAAGCCTCAAGCAATATAGTTTAACTACCCTACACCTCCGTTCAAAGTTGAATGATAGAAGCCTGATTGATGGCTACTGCACGTGCGGAACCAAGAAACCCGAAGCCAACCTTCACCTATTTCAAGACTTCACACTGGGGGCACCAGTGCTGAATCACAAAACCGAGCAACAATCGCCAACCTGTTGGAAATAATAAAATTGAATGACAAACAATATCGAACCTGGCTCGATCAGATATCAACAACAGCTCGAGTTGAGCACGAACCAATCAACAGGCATGAAGTATGCGGCTTTGATTCAGAATATTGTGGATGGAAGAGAGAGCAACGGATCAACTACCTGCAACTTCCTAGATGAGAATGCAAGAATCACAACAAACTAAGGTAATTCGCGACCAACGCCTGCTCCAATCCGCATAGATTTGAGTGCCAGAGCGCACTCAATTCCTAACTAGAACGCAACAATTCAAAGAACGTGAACCTATTCAAGTCGAACGACTCGAACTGTAACCCGGAGGCAAGTTCGACTCGCCAACGAGAAATCAGCAAAGACCCCCTCGTAACCTTCGATTTGATGCTGGGGGCACCAGCCCTGATCTTGGCAATATGCAGCATCTTCTTGGCAGCAATCTGTAACAATCTACTCGCCAACTTAATTCGGCGCCTCTCGAGAGGCGGCACTTCTAAAGACGATGTGGATAACGATAATCACATCCCCTTTCGCGTGGGATATTAGGATCACCTGATTTTCCCTGGACTTCAAGATTTCTTTGCAACAACATTTGCTTAGAAGCTTTGATGAATTCAACCCTGAGGTGGACATACTTATATGATAAGAAGGTGTTAATGTCTATATGGTCGATCTTGATGCTTTTCCGACTAAAGAATGGAACACCTTCCAATTCTTGAAACGATAAGGACGAAGGAAAGGCCCTGAAAAAGAATGTTAAGAAAGTGCAGTTCCAAAGAGAATCTATACCACTTATCAAGCCCATGATCTTGTTTGTCAAGCTCAATTGAACCGAGGATGAGAAAAGAGACTCAACAAGACTATGATGACCATTTCAAACTATACTGAAGCATAAACGAAGTGACCCAACTAACTTCGTAACAACGTTTATTCACTCGCATTTAATGAGCTTACTTAATTCCGCAACTGGTCTGATGAGAGTAACCAAATTCGCTAACGCCCGATGAGGTAATCTTCACTATTCGACTAAAGAGAAGAGACGATATCAAAGCAAATGTGATTCGACCATTTGCATACAAAATTCCAACTTTTGTTAAATTGATAAATAGTACAGAATGTGTGACAGCCCGCCCCTCACCAGCCGAAATTTTCAATGAAAGTGCGTTGTGCCAATGCCCGACTAGCACGGGACGGTCGCCAAAGAAGGGAAAAGAAAGGAATTTGAACTAGCAAGGAACTTGTAGTATATCTCACAGTGCATGGAACAAAATATAATAATAACATAACTTTGACATAAAGCAGGTGAGATAGTGCATAAGCTGAAAACTAAACCATCTTAGCAGCAAAAAATCCAAAATACAGCTTATGTTCCACATCATAATTATTACATCTTTTAAAAACTGTCTCCAAAGCAAAATAAGAAGGATACACTACTAATGCCCAGAGTAGTGACCAGCAGCGACATAGGGAGATTATATATATATATCATACGTAGAAGCCTCCTGCTCGTCTCCGATGCAGCTACTCGTGCATAATCACCTGACCTGTCTCTAGTCTGCCCGTTTAAGAGCACACAGAGTAATAAGAAGAGACATAAAATTCTGGGTTAGACAAAAGTTTGGTATGAGCGATAAGCAACAAAACAGAACAATAACAGGTATAGTAAACCATACCTGGACCTGCAACCAAAGAGTTAGCACAACCAGATGTACAATATTCTAAGGCGATACTAACGTATGGTGTAAAGATATGGGGGTGGGGGTGTGCATGTCATTATGAGGGAAAACAATCAAGCATAGCAACCATCCTCGCATCTCTCACTCAGTGCATAAAGCATACGATATCCACTGCTTTGACCACCCAAATCCTTTGCTATGATCACTCTGCCCCATGGAGTCATGATGGCTCTACTGCACTGATCTATAGCCACTAGTCCTTGTTATGTCCACTCTGCCCGCATGAAGTCATGATGACTTCACTGCACTGGCTCATAGCCATGCTACGATCACTCTGCCCCATAGAGTGATAACTACCCCCACTGCACTGATCCGTAGCCTAACATTCGTCTCTCGGTGGTGAATCAAAGCTATGGACGTCGACAACTCCTTAGCACACGTCTCGCAGTAAAGTCCAACTCATGAAGTTAACTCATTGGTTCCCATCTGAATCTTGAGTCACGACTTCTCATTTGGATTACCTTTTCATCTCGGGTTTTGGTCTCCTGCGGATCGGTTCAGTATTTTCTCCTCACCTTGCCTCAGATCGATTCGTGAGTCATGTTGTTCCCCATTTCGGTTCGGTCTCCTTCCGCTCGTGGTCAAACTCCAAGTCGTGGTCCACAACCCCTGGCGATTCGGTTCGTGATGAGCTCCTCCGGTTCGGTCCTCGTCCCCAAGCACTCCGGGTCGAGTCGAGTTCCCCAAATCCATTCGTGGTAAATCGGTTCGGGTCGTGGCTCCATCACCAGTTCGTGGAAGGGGTTCGGGTCGGGAGTTCATCTCGTGAGTCTCTGGTTGGTTCGTGGCGTATGATCCAAGCCAAGTCACGGTACCAAAATCTCGAGTGGGTAGGTTCGGTGCCGCCAGTCACGAGCGGGTCGGTTCGGTGGGAAGGGGCGATCTAATCCTGTCCCTATACTATTTTCCTGCAAATCTTCCAGCGACTATTTTTACGCCATACGACGGCGTTTTCAACTAATCTAACTGTTCTAATCAATCAAAAAGCATACCATATAGTCATAGCAACATATAGAATTGACCACAAATACCAAAACAACAATTTGATATGTCAAAACAGATCAAACATACCCAAAACCCATATTTTCCCCTTAAGCATGTTTAAGTAAATCTATTGATAGGAATAGCAAAATTTAACCAAGATAACCCAATTTTCTAAAAGAGCCCTAAAATAATATTTTAGAATTTTACAAATTTTTCCATATTTTTCTGAGTTATAATTTCGCTAATTAACACTTATCACCCTTAATTAGACGTAATTAGTGAAAAATAAGGCAAATCACTCACCTTAGCCACAAATAAAACTTAGATCTGAAACTATCTCTGATTTGGGTTGAATCTCTATGCAACATAGCAGCTCCAACTCTGATTTGGTGCTATTTCCCATTGGTTTGACGTAGATTAGCTTAATCCTTGATTATAGAGCGATTTAGGATGAAATTACAAGGCCATGGCTAGGGTTAGAGAAATGTTTTAGGCGGCTGAGAAAATGAAAATAGATTGTTTCCTAACTAATTTCAACCTCCCCATAACCCTAATCTCGAAATGGGTTATGGGCCTAGCTGCTAATCACTCTAATTAGGCATGGTTAAGCTGTTTTTCACCTTCTAATCCTTGTTTCAGCCATATCTCCCAAACGATGAGTCCATTTGGCTAATGTGACCACTCTACGGAAAGGTGAACCATCATCCGAATCTAATCGAAGTCGTTTTAGGTCAAAACTCCTTACCAACCAAAAGTTATGGGCAAAACAAGATTCACTAGGGGCAAAATAGTCATTTAAAAATTGGCAAAAATCGTGAACATTGGAAATGACCCAATAGTCGTTCCCCAAAGTTACACGACCATACGACTTCGTATGAAAAATGAAATAAATATTCTACGATCCTCCGATGCATACTCTTCCCCCTTAAGAAATTTCGCCCTCGAAATTCCTTAACCAAAAACATACAAAGGTGTTTCGCATGTCTATCGGTCATTCACAAACAATCAAACACACACAACAAGTACATCAAGTCTATCCTAGCATACGGAATAACTAAATCGCAATTTAAAATCTTACCAGGCAAAGAGTTCTGGATATGTCTGCTTAATGCTCTCCTCTGTCCCCCAAGTACAGTCATTCTCATCCTTGCCCCACTGAACCCTGACTAGATTCACCGCTTTCCTTCGAAGTTGCTTCGTATCGTGCTCGACAGTACGAATCGGCTTGCGGTTCCCAACAGCCTCGGGTTCTACTTTGATATCATCCAACTGATCAAGTGAAATAGCCACATTAGGGTTGTGCACGAATTTCCTTAACTGGAAAACATGAAATACGTTATGAACTCCCGCCATCTTGTCAAGTAATTCAACTTTATATGTTAAATTCCCAACTTACTCGAGAACTAGGAATGGACCAACAAATCTAGGTGCTAACTTGACTCTCCTACCAAATCGTATCATGCTCTTTAACGGAGAAATCTTGACAAACACCAAGTCGCCAATGGAGAATTTTAAATCTCTTCTCCTCTTATCGGCATAACTCTTCTACCTATCTTGGGCAGCCTTCATCCGTTGTCGGATAACTTTGATCTTATCTGAGGTCTCACTTATCACATCTGGCCCAAGCACAAATTTCTCACCGGTTTCTAACCAACATGACGGGGAGTTGCACGGTCTTCTATATAAAGCTTCAAATTGAGCCATACCAATACTGGATTGACAATTATTATTATATGCAAACTCAACCAGATGAAAATGGTCATCCCATGATCCACCAAAATCCAATATACAAGCTCTCAAGAGATCTTCTAATGTACGATTCACCCTCTCTGTCTGACCATCGGTTTGAGGATGATACGCGGTACTGAGATGTAATTCTGATCCTAAGGCCTCTTGTAAGCTCTTCCAAAATCCACTAGTAAACAATGGATCTCGGTCACTCACAATGCCTTTGGGTACTCTATGAAATCTCACTACCCACTTCATATACAGTGTAATGACCCGCATTTTTAGCAGTCGAATATTTATTTAATTATTAATTATCTATTTAACGATATCGATAACTAAAATTGAATAATTTTTATATTTAATTAATATAAATAATAGAAAACAAAATATTTCAGGAATAATCGAAAATAACAGAATTCATGATATGGTATGAACTGGACGATATAAAATATATAATTCAGTTGATATTGAATTATATCGACGAATATATTATTTAAACGAAGTCTAAACATATAATATATATTATAATTAAAATCGGGCTCGAAATGGCGCTGCAGTTCATTATTTGGCGATTCGAACTTCAATTGAATATACAGAAGCCACCTTAAATCAGATTTCTGTGAAACAAGAAATGTTAGGAGCTGGTGAAGTATATTTTTCTAGTGGAAGAGAAAAATCGGGATTTCATCGTGTAGATTTTTAGTTATGTCCAAATTAAATATTCAGAAAATATAGCGGTATATTCATTCATGGTCATAACGGTTATTTAAAAATATTTGAATATCAAATTTGAATTTAGACAAGGTTCTTTTGAGACATAATGATAATTTAATTTTTAGAATTTTACTGTAATTTTTAATTAATTAAATAAGCAACTTTTTATTTGGAGTATTTTGCACCCTGTAATCAACATTTTGGGGTTTCACAGTATGAGTCAACCTACCGATATTATTATGTTTATGTAATCGTGGAGCGTTGTCCATTACAACGGTATTTTTATATATGTCCATAAGAAATCTTATGGGAACGAAATATTGCATAATGGGATACACTAAGTTTTATAGCTTAAAACTAAAGTACCTTCATTTCTCCTTGGACAGAAATTAAGCCACGCACCCCTCTTTTGTCATCCACCACTCATAAGAAACCCACCCTATATATATAAACACATTGCAGCTCACTTCTTTCCTTCTTCTTAGGAAAGGCAACAACCGCCAGTTTCTTTTCTCTAGAACAAATTCGTTCTCCTTAAATAAAAGAAAACAACGCGAAGGGTGGTAAGGAAAAACAAGGCGCAAGGTTCCCTGTAGCTACTTTGGAAGGACTGGAGATGCACCACAAACAATGGCCGCGAGCAGAATAGGAATGGTGACAACAAGGGTAGATGTAGACACTGTGTTGCATGCATATGCTGTCTGAAGATGTGCGGGAATGTTGGGTGAAGTAGGAGATGGTTTGCATGGAGCATCGGAAATTGTTTACTGAGGACTGGAAGGGGTTTGGGGGAGCTCGATGCTTGTTGAGTGGTGCGCGTTTCCATGGCAGCGAGGTGAAATGAGCAGGTTGCGTTTTGTGTTATAGAAGATGAAGTATTGTATCGATGCGTTAAGGAGGTCACGGCATACTTTATTGTTGAAGAGAAAGATCTGTGGAGTCAAATGGGGAGAACGATGGGAACATGAAGTGGTGATGGGGATTGAGGCTTGAGAAAAGTCGGAATGGTAAATGTTGAGGAGCAGTCGCGACAAGTTGAACAGGGAAGAAGGTACTGTGTTTGTAATAACCCGAATTTCTGAGCCAGTTTAAAAATTTTATTTTGGCGATTTTAGCGAATTTTGAATATTTAAAATAGATTATTTTAAATAATATTGAAGAGAAGTTTATTTTGAATTGAAATTCGACATATATATTATATACGTCGTCGTTAGAATATAAATATTTATATATAATTATAAATAGAATTGAAAATGGCGCGGTAGTTCGATAATTCGATTTCAAACTTCAATTGAATGTACCGGGTGCAAAACAATCTGGATTTTAGTGAAACCAAAAACATTAGGATCTAATTGGTAATATCTTTCTAACGAATCCGAAAAATCGAAATTTCATAGCGGGAATCAAAAGATATGTCCAGTTGAAAATTCTGAATAGTCGCTATGGAATTCAGGCCCTTAAAAATGGGAATTTTGCAAACGACCTCGGATTTCGACGAAACCACATTTGTTGAGTCCGTGATGTCAAATTATTGCTAGGTTTAAAATTTCATAATTTTTCGAACCAATATGTGAGCGTGGCAAAGGAAAACGCGTTTGACCAGTTTCAGTTGATTTTAATCGACTGGAAATTGGCCATTTTTCCAACGGTCTCAGAATTCGACGAAACTAGTTTTGTTAGGACTGTATCGTCAATACGAAGCTAGAAAATATTTTTCTGGAATTTTTAGAGTTAGTATGTGACCCCGGTAAATTGAAATGCGCGTTCAAATTCAATATATAGAGTTATATGTAGATTTTGACGGAAACTGATTCAAACGATCGAATCAACCTACGATACATATCCCATTGTGTTCGGAATGGGGGTAAAACGCTAGGGACGACAGGCGGTGGGTTCGATTTCGAGGTCGTATGAAAAGTCAACTTAGGAGAGAGAAATTAAATTAATTAATAAAAAAATCCCCTTTCTCTCCTTTCCTTATACTCTGGCCCCCCCGATATTTTCAATTCAGTTTTTCAAAAAAAAAAAAAAAAAAGAGAAAAACCCTCCGATCGATCCACATCGTCGCCCCCCCCCCCAGAGGCGCCCTCAGCCGTCGCGCCACGTCAGATGCCCACCGCCCCTCCTCTCCGACCTCTCTCGCTCTCCCCGTTCCCACCACCATCGGAGCCTCCCCAGCGGCGCGACAACCGTGAAGCCCCCCCTCGTCGAAGCCTGCTGCGCGACTCCCGAGACCCCCCCTGAAGCAAACCCCACCATCGACCGCTACCCCCTCCCCCTTCCACCGCGACGTTGCTGAGACCACCCCCTCTCTTCGAAAAGTAAGTTCTTTCCCTTATATTTAGTTTAAATCAGTTTTTATATTTAATTTAAATTAGTTTTTATATTTAATTTAAATCAGTTTTTATATTTAATTTAAATCAGTTTTTATATTTAATTTAAATCAGTTTTTTTTGTTTTATTTAAATCAGTTTTTGTGTGTATTTACATAATAGGAAAGATCAGATTTTTAAAATAGAAAAGATTTGATTTTTAAAATAGAAAATATTTGATTTTTAAAATAGAAAAGATTTGATTTTTAAAATAGAAAAGATTAGATTTTTAAAGGAAGAAAGACGATATTTTTAAATGGAGAAAGGCGTGATTTTTACTTATGTAGTGGATTAAAAATATGGTTTTTAGAAGGAAGAAAAATATAATTTTTATAATATTGGAAGGTTAAAAATATAATTTTTATATGTGTAGCAAAATAAAAATATCATCTTTATATAGTAGGAGGGATAAAAATATTATTTTGATCATGGTAGCAAGTTAAAGATATTATTTTTATTAGAATAGCAAGTTAAAAATATTATTTTTATTCGTGTAGCTAAGTAAAGATATAATCTTTTATGTGTAAAAGACGTTGTAAAAATATAATCTTTGATATATATATATATATAGCGATGTAAAAATATAATTTTCATAACGAAGTAAAAATATCATCTTTATATATGTAGCAAAATAAAAATGTGATTTTTATAGTGATGAAATCAATATTTTTGAAAAGGCGAAATCTATATTTTTGAAAAGGCGAAATCTTTATATGAAGAATAGCGGGATAGAAATGGAATTTTTATCTATATGACATCATAGTAAAAATTCAATTTTTATATATTGAATAGCATAGTAAAAATTCGATTTTTATATATTGAATAGCAAAGTAAAAATTCGATTTTTATATATTGAATAGCATAGTAAAAATTCGATTTTTATATATTGAATAGCATAGTAAAAATTCGATTTTTATATATTGAATAGCATAGTAAAAATTCGATTTTTATATATTGAATAGCATAGTAAAAATTCGATTTTTATATATTGAATAGCGAAGTAAAAATTCGATTTTTACATATGTAGAGAATACGGGCAACGAGGGTGATAAAAATGCGAGGACGATGAAGATTTCTATCAATGAAGAGTCAAGATGATTGGATAGCTATCGGTGAGAACTTCTCACCTTTCAATTTCTTTTCTAGTTATATATATATACTAGGATGCAGACGGTGTTTAGTAGCACCCGACACAATCGTCCACAGACCATGGACTTGTTTGTTTGATTGCAAAAATTAGTTAGATTATTTGATTGAAATTTGACTGTTGGGTGAATTGAAATTGATTTGATTGATGTGTGAATGGCGTGGGCCTTCACTAGACCGGGGATAAGGCTAGGCCTTGTCCCGTTTCTAGTATCGTGCCGTTATGCCGCCGAAATTTTCTAAAATACGTTAGAAAGATAAAAATAACATTTTATTGAATAAACGAACTGAATAGAAATTCATGTGTTAAAATAAAACGTTTTATCGTTAAAAATATAATTTTTAACGTGAAAGTGAATAAATAAATATTTATAAACAAATCGGCCGATTTGTTTATATACACTAATTTGACTGATATTGATTGGGTCGATAAATTTTACACATCGTCCAACTGCACAACTAAATCTGTGTTTGATTGTTTGAAACCCCACACGGGTGTTGGTATGAAATTTGAAGTTCACTCATCCTGATTGATTAAATGTGTCGATCGATTGATTGACAGGCTGTTATAAGCGTTAGATATCTATATTTGATGCTTATACAGTGTAGTGCACTTTGGTTGATGGTTGATTATTTTTCAATGCTATTATATACGTGTGATGTGTGAAAATCCATATGATTAACTTTATATGGTAATTGATTGGGCCTCACTCCAATTTAGAAGATAAAGAATATTATAAAGTAAAGGTTCATGTGTTGACTGTACTCATCCGTGAGATTAGTCATGTGTTGAACGTAATATTTTAATAATAAATTTTATATCTTTATCACTATAAAATAAAGGTTCATGTGTTGACTGTACTCATCCGTTGAGATTAGTCATGTGTTGAACGAAATAATTTAACAAAAATAGTCACACGTGGACAATACTCATTCGTTGAGATTAGTCGTGTGTTGACAAAAATAAATATTCATTTGTTGAATAGAATGAAGGAATATATGAAGCCGTGTTGATTAGATTAACGCCATTTTGACGTGAACGATAATTATATCGATTTTATTCATTTTTGAAATTTATTGAATATAAAACGATTTCGAAATGAATTGAATATAAAGCGATTTCGAAATGAATTGAATATAAAGCGATTTTGGAAATGAATTGAATATAAAACGATTTCGAAATGAATTGAATATAAAGCGATTTCGAAATGAATTGAATATAAAGCGATTTCGAAATGAATTGAATATAAAGCGATTTCGAAATGAATTGAATATAAAGCGATTTCAAATTAATTGAATATAAAGCGATTTCGAAATGAATTGAATATAAAACGATTTCGAAATGAATTGAATATAAAACGATTTCGAAATGAATTGAATATAAAGTGATTTCGAAATGAATTGGATATAAAACGATTTCGAAATGAATTGAATATAAAACGATTTCGAAATGAATTGAATATAAAACGATTTCAAAATGAATTGAATATAAAACGATTTCGAAATGAATTGAATATATAACCAATTTGATTTCAATTGAATAGAAAACCGATTTGAATTCGAATCAAATAGGAAACGAAATGAATTTGATTCAAATAGGAAACGAAATGAATTTGATTCAAATAGAAAACGAAATGAATTTGATTTGAAACCAATTTGAATTGAATCGAATAGAAAACCAATTTGAATTGAATCGAATAGAAAACCAATTTGAATTGAATCGAATAGAAAACCAATTTGAATTGAATCGAATAGAAAACCAATTTGAATTGAATCGAATAGAAAACCACTTTGAATTGAATCGAATTGAAAACGAATTCGAATTGAATTTAAAACGAACTGAAATGAATTCAAATTGAATTGAAATTTGAATTGAATAGAAATGAATTTTAAAACGAATTTATAAGGAAAGATTCAATTTTGATTTGAATTGAGATGGAAGTTGAAATTGTTTTTGAAACGAATTTAAAACTATTTATATAATTCATTTTAAATAGAAATCGACGAAATATATATTATATATATATTATATAATGGCCTGAATAGAACGCGCCGCGCCGCGGCAGTTCGTGAATTTCGACCATTTATTTCAAACGGACATTACGAGAGATCCGACCGTCGGATTCTCCTAAAATCGGAACCGTTGGGTTCGTATCGAAAAGAGTTTTCTAACGAATATTAGAAATTTGAAATCTAACGGTTGGATTTGGAGATACGTCCAAATCAAACTTGGAAAAGGTCGCTGTAAGTGCAGTTCGATGGCCGTTGATGGAAATCAACTGTACGGGCCTCGATAAAATTATTAAAAATATCAATAATTTGTGTAAAATCATAAGAAATGATTTGGGGGAAAAATTGGGATTAAAACTCCATATTTGAAAAGATAAAAATAGATTTTTATCGAAATGAACTAGTTTTGAACTAAAATTATACCCGTTTATTTTCAAATAAATAAAATTGGATTTGAAATGGGTTTAAATAGAATTGATTCATGGGTTTATCGCGAACTGTGTTTTAAACGACACTAGTTCTTCAACCCAGTAAAAGGAGTTTTAATTAATCTGCAATTAAATTGAAATATGAATTCATAATTTAAATTGTCAAATTTAGAAATTGAGCGAGAATGGAGTATCACCAGTTTTGCTCCAAAGCGATAGTTAAATCTTTAATTAGATTTGAATGTGAAATGATAATTAATTTTACCGATAACACCATGGTGTTAGATATGGAGTATTACCAGTTTTGCTTCATGGGATGAATAGGTTGGGATTGGGAAATAAAATAAATAATTACTTCGATATGGTTCGCTAATCTCGACTAGTTTGAAAAACCATAATTTGGTTTGAAATGGCATCCAAAGGAAGATTAAAGGATAAATTTTAAAGAATTTATCTTGGATAAAATTAATGGGAACCTTTCCCTAAAAATGTGATTTCATGAATAAAAGAATATTCTGAATTGGAATGAGGCGTATGTTGTGTTTGTGTAACATTTGTTTTTAATATACGCGGGTTGTTCGGAAAGTCCGGGTTTATACCCATTCTGAATAACCGATTCGACGATATGTCGAAGATGAAGACGGTGGTTGAAGACCGGAAGTCTTCACATCGTTTGGATAATTACTGACGATCCTGATTGGGCTGTACACCCAAGAGGATGGAAATAGTTGGTGGTCGTCCAGACGTACTTGGAGATGGATGGATATGCGAGGAAAGTGCCTCCGGTTTCGTTCAGACCCAGAACGAACTTGTAAATGGATTGTGTGTTTGACATTGGATTTTATTCTGTTTTGATTGATTTCTATTAAATATATATCTGTATGGAGGCGGAGAATTTATTCTCTTGCTTAACGCCCTTCTCTGGGACGTACGAGCTTAGAGGTTATATATCGATAGATATCAATCGCATGGCATGAATTGCCTGTGTGGCATGCTGAGTTGCATGGATCAAGGCTTCTGTTGAAAAGCAAAGTCTTGTGGTTGATGATCAAAGCACGACCTACGTGGCAGCTTTGTGTATAGCGTGGATTCGCGAGCCTCACCCCTCGGTATGAGTTAAAAACGGGATACGGACCGCTGGGAGAGCATGACGTTTCTTTCTAGCTATGGTGGTGTCAGTGACATACCAGCCCTGACATTTATATACTTTTCACCTTTGTGGTTGTTGGAATGAGGCGCCTCGATTATAGGTCTGTAAGGACCGGGAAACGTGTGTTCAGGCATAACCAATCCTCTAACGTAAGTGAGGACCGGCCCAGCCGATTCCAGGATTGCCCAGAGTGTGTAGTCCTGAGACATTTGCTAGAGTGTCTCGAACACGGAGAGGAGCTTGCCCCTTGCCTCGACTCGTGACGGAAATCCAATTTCCAATACGTGTATTGCGGTCTTAATTGTAGAACTAGTACGACGACATGATATATGGTACCCATGCCGTCTATGATTTATATTTATGATTGAAATGTTTTGACACTATACACTTATTATAGTATCAAATGATTTGTTTTAAACGTACCAAGCATGTTTGGCTATTATAAGGGAAAACCCTATCCTCCGGCTTGCGTTGCATTGTGTGATGGGACCTGGGTCTTATAATAGCTTCATTTTTCGAAAAAGCATTGCGTTGTCTTTCCTATGCACTGGTATTCTTGGGAGGAAACCCATTCCGTGTTATACGGCGTGGTCCCTTGAATTACTCTCTTTTAAAGTAAAGTTTTAAATAACTTTTTTAGTTCTCACACCAGTCACATGACTGACCTGGAGTTTATTGTTTTAACCTAAACTCTGGGTGCCCCTATTTTCCGCACGGGCAGCTAGTAGTTTTGGTTTTGCAGATTTATATTCACAGGATCCTGGTTTACAGCTGGAATGATATCCGGAAAGCTCTGTATCCGTATATCACCTTCAGTTGTGCTTTGTATTATTTTCTGCTGCTATGTAATTTATTGTAATCTCTGATATTTATCGAATGTAATTTATTCATTTATACTCTGTATATTCTTGTATCTGATGGAATTGTTGTAATAGCAATGAAATGTTCTTCCGTCTGCGTTCATTTGTGTGTTGTTCTCAAAGTATCCGCTCTTTCCTTAACGGGGAAGTAATGGGTTCTTACAGTGGTATCAGAGCTTTGGTTTACAGAGCTCGAGAACAAGACACATTAGAACCATACGAAAGAATTCATCAGATATTGAATTAGTAATATCCAATTAGAATGACTCGTTAGAGATTGGATCAGTAGTATCCTAGAACGAGTGTGAAGTGTATATTTTTCAAATGAAAACAATTTTGTTTTGAAAGTTAAATTCAAGTATACGTATTTGGATAATTTATTTATATTGATATGGACAATCTAGTATGTAAAGATTTTGCATATACGCGTCATGAACGTATATTCGAAGTTTTAATATATTAGATAGATATAGAATCACACTCTAGTCGCCCGGACCTGATTCTGATGATTGACGCGTCATCATTAGTAATTATTTTCGTGTTTTGAAGGTGTGGTATCTATATATTTCCATTAGACTGGTGTGAGAACCAAAACCAATATAGCTAGAACACATTGTTGTGAATTGGCATCAAAAACATGATTTTCTGTATATATATCAAATTTATGAATTCTAAACGTTAATTCACTAATTGATTGATGTTTGTGTTGTTTGTTTATTTGTTTGATAATTTTGAACCATTATGCCTAATTGAATCAAATATTGAATTATATTGAAATTGGTCGCATTTGCTTGCATATACATAGACTCACTTTGAGCAGGTCATAGCAAGGAGGCTAGAGTCGAAGAATAAAATTTGTTTGCCCGACAAATAGGTACATGTTTATTATAATTTACTGTTCTGTTTGGGTGATGATGATTTTATGAGCCTATTGGCTAGCCGCTTGGCTTTTTCTTTTTCTTTTTGAGATCAGAAGGCCAATATGGCAATTTTGGGATTTTCCCGTGGCTCCCGGTGCAGGGGAGGTTATGGAGAAATTTTTCAAAAATTTAGGGTGTTAGTCAAATTTTTGAAATTTTTGAAAATTCTCAGAAACTGAAAAGTTGGAGAATGGAAGCCAGATCGAACGTAGAACTGATTAATCAAACCACTTTCGACTTTGTTCCTTTTCGGGGATGAAAAGTTTTAAGTGGAGGAGATTGTAATAACCCAAATTTCTGAGCCAGTTTAAAATTTTTATTTTGGAGATTTTAGCGAATTTTGAATATTTAAAATAGATTATTTTAAATAATATCGAAGAGAAATTTATTTTGAATTGAAATTCGACGTATATATTATATACGTCGTCGTTAAAATATAAATATTTATATATAATTATAAATAGAATTGAAAATGGCGCGGTAGTTCGATAATTCGATTTCAAACTTCAATTGAATGTACCGGGTGCAAAACAATCCGGATTTTAGTGAAACCAAAAACATTAGGATCTAATTGGTAATATCTTTCTAACGAATCCGAAAAATCGAAATTTCATAGCGGGAATCAAAAGATATGTCCAGTTGAAAATTCTGAATAGTCGCTATGGAATTCAGGCCCTTAAAAATGGGAATTTTGCAAACGACCTCGGATTTCGACGAAACCACTTTTGTTGGGTCCGTGATGTCAAATTATTGCTAGGCTTCAAATTTCATAATTTTTCGAACCAATATGTGAGCGTGGCAAAGGAAAACGCGTTTGACCAGTTTTAGTTGATTTTAATCGACTGGAAATTGGCTATTTTTTCAACGGTCTCAGAATTCGACAAAACTAGTTTTGTTAGGACCGTATCGTCAATACGAAGCTAGAAAATATTTTTCTGGAATTTTTAGAGTTAGTATGTGACCCCGGTAAATTGAAATGCGCGTTCAAATTCAATATATAGAGTTATATGTAGATTTTGACGGAAACTGATTCAAACGATCGAATCAACCTACGATACATATCCCATTGTGTTCGGAATGGGGGTAAAACGCTAGGGACGACAGGCGGTGGGTTCGATTTCGAGGTCGTATGAAAAGTCAACTTAGGAGAGAGAAATTAAATTAATTAATAAAAAAATCCCCTTTCTCTCCTTTCCTTATACTCTGCCCCCCCCCCCCCCCGATATTTTCAATTCAATTTTTCAAAATAAAAAAGATTTGATTTTTAAAATAGAAAATATTAGATTTTTAAAGGAAGAAAGACGATATTTTTAAATGGAGAAAGGCGTGATTTTTACTTATGTAGTGGATTAAAAATATGGTTTTTAGAAGGAAGAAAAATATAATTTTTATAATATTGGAAGGTTAAAAATATAATTTTTATATGTGTAGCAAAATAAAAATATCATCTTTATATAGTAGGAGGGATAAAAATATTATTTCTATCATGGTAGCAAGTTAAAGATTTTTTTTTTTTTAGAATAGCAAGTTAAAAATATTATTTTTATTCGTGTAGCTAAGTAAAGATATAATCTTTTATGTGTAAAAGACGTTGTAAAAATATAATCTTTGATATATATATAGCAATGTAAAAATATAATTTTCATAACGAAGTAAAAATATCATCTTTATATATGTAGCAAAATAAAAATGTGATTTTTATAGTGATGAAATCTATATTTTTGAAAAGGCGAAATCTATATTTTTGAAAAGGTGAAATCTATATTTTTGAAAAGGCGAAATCTTTATATGAAGAATAGCGGGATAGAAATGGAATTTTTATCTATATGACATCATAGTAAAAATTCGATTTTTATATATTGAATAGCATAGTAAAAATTCGATTTTTATATATTGAATAGCATAGTAAAAATTCGATTTTTATATATTGAATAGCATAGTAAAAATTCAATTTTTATATATTGAATAGCATAGTAAAAATTCGATTTTTATATATTGAATAGCATAGTAAAAATTCGATTTTTATATATTGAATAGCGAAGTAAAAATTCGATTTTTACATATGTAGAGAATACGGGCAACGAGGGTGATAAAAATGCGAGGAAGATGAAGATTTCTATCAATGAAGAGTCAAGATGATTGGATAGCTATCGGTGAGAACTTCTCACCTTTCAATTTCTTTTCTAGTTATATATATATATACTAGGATGCAGACGGTGTTTAGTAGCACCCGACACAATCGTCCATAGACCATGGACTTGTTTGTTTGATTGCAAAAATTAGTTAGATTATTTGATTGAAATTTGATTGTTGGGTTAATTGAAATTGATTTGATTGATGTGTGAATGGCGTGGGCCTTCACTAGACCGGGGATAAGGCTAGGCCTTGTCCCGTTTCTAGTATCATGCCGTTATGCCGCCGAAATTTTCTAAAATACGTTAGAAAGATAAAAATAACATTTTATTGAATAAATGAACTGAATAGAAATTCATGTGTTAAAATAAAACGTTTTATCGTTAAAAATATATTTTTTAACGTGAAAGTGAATAAATAAATATTTATAAACAAATCGGCCGATTTGTTTATATACACTGATTTGACTGATATTGATTGGGTCGATAAATTTTACACATCGCCCAACTGCACAACTAAATCTGTGTTTGACTGTTTGAAACCCCACACGGGTGTTGGGATGAAATTTGAAGTTCACTCATCCTGATTGATTAAATGTGTCGATCGATTGATTGACAGGCTGTTATAAGCGTTAGATATCTATATTTGATGCTTATACAGTGTAGTGCACTTTGGTTGATGGTTGATTATTTTTCAATGCTATTATATACGTGTGATGTGTGAAAATCCATATGATTAACTTTATATGGTAATTGATTGGGCCTCATTCCAATTTAGAAGATAAAGAATATTATAAAGTAAAGGTTCATGTGTTGACTGTACTCATCCGTGAGATTAGTCATGTGTTGAACGTAATATTTTAACAATAAATTTTATATCTTTATCACTATAAAATAAAGGTTCATGTGTTGACTGTACTCATCCGTTGAGATTAGTCATGTGTTGAACGAAATAATTTAACAAAAATAGTCACACGTGGACAGTACTCATTCGTTGAGATTAGTCGTGTGTTGACAAAAATAAAAATTCATTTGTTGAATAGAATGAAGGAATATATGAAGCCGTGTTGATTAGATTAACGCCATTTTGACGTGATCGATATTTATATCGATTTTATTCATTTTGGAAATTTATTGAATATAAAACAATTTCGAAATGAATTGAATATACAGCGTTTTTGGAAATGAATTGAATATAAAGCGATTTCGAAATGAATTGAATATAAAACGATTTCGAAATGAATTGAATATAAAGCGATTTCGAAATGAATTGAATATAAAGCGATTTCGAAATGAATTGAATATAAAGCGATTTCGAAATGAATTGAATATAAAGCGATTTCGAAATGAATTGAATATAAAGCGATTTCGAAATGAATTGAATATAAAACGATTTCGAAATGAATTGAATATAAAACGATTTCGAAATGAATTGAATATAAAACGATTTCGAAATGAATTGCATATAAAGCGATTTCGAAATGAATTGAATATAAAACGGTTTCGAAATGAATTGAATATAAAACGATTTCGAAATGAATTGAATATAAAACGATTTCGAAATGAATTGAATATAAAACGATTTCGAAATGAATTGAATATATAACCAATTTGATTTCAATTGAATAGAAAACCGATTTGAATTCGAATCAGATAGGAAACGAAATGAATTTGATTCAAATAGGAAACGAAATGAATTTGATTCAAATAGAAAACGAAATGAATTTGATTCAAATAGAAAACGAAATGAATTTGATTTGAAACCAATTTGAATTGAATCGAATAGAAAACCAATTTGAATTGAATCGAATAGAAAACCAATTTGAATTGAATCGAATAGAAAACCACTTTGAATTGAATCGAATTGAAAACGAATTCGAATTGAATTTAAAACGAATTGAAATGAATTCAAATTGAATTGAAATTTGAATTGAATAGAAATGAATTTTAAAACGAATTTATAAGGAAAGATTCAATTTTGATTTGAATTGAGATGGAAGTTGAAATTGTTTTTGAAACGAATTTAAAACTATTTATATAATTCGTTTTAAATAGAAATCGACGAAATATATATTATATATATATATATATATATATATATATATATATTATATAATGGCCTGAATAGAAAGCGCCACGCCGCGGCAGTTCGTGAATTTCAACCATTTATTTCAAACGGACATTACGAGAGATCCGACCGTCGGATTCTCCTAAAACCGGAACCGTTGGGTTCGTATCGAAAATTGTTTTCTAACGAATATTAGAAATTTGAAATCTAACGGTTGGATTTGGAGATACGTCCAAATCAAACTTGGAAAAGGTCGCAGTAAGTGTAGTTCGATGGCCGTTGATGGAAATCGACTGTACGGGCCTCGATAAAATTATTAAAAATATCAATAATTTGTGTAAAATCATAAGAAATGATTTGGGGAAAAATTGGGATTAAAACTCCATATTTGAAAAGATAAAAATAGATTTTTATCGAAATGAACTAGTTTTGAACTAAAATTAAACCCGTTTATTTTCAAATAAATAAAATTGGATTTGAAATGGGTTTAAATAGAATTGATTCATGGGTTTATCGTGAACTGTGTTTTAAACGACACTAGTTCTTCAACCCAGTAAAAGGAGTTTTAATTAATCTGCAATTAAATTGAAATATGAATTGATAATTTAAATTGTCAAATTTAGAAATTGAGCGAGAATGGAGTATCACCAGTTTTGCACCAAATCGATAGTTAAATCTTTAATTAGATTTGAACGTGAAATGATAATTAATTTTACCGATAACACCATGGTGTTAGATATGGAGTATTACCAGTTTTGCTTCATGGGATGAATAGGTTGGGATTGGGAAATAAAATAAATAATTACTTCGGTATGGTTCGCTAATCTCGACTAGTTTGAAAAACCATAATTTGGTTTGAAATGACATCCAAAGGAAGATTAAAGTAAAATTTTAAAGAATTTATCTTGGATAAAATTAATGGGAACCTTTCCCTAAAAATGTGATTTCGTGAATAAAAGAATATTCTGAATTGGAATGAGGCGTATGTTGTGTTTGTGTAACATTTGTTTTTAATATACGCGGGTTGTTCGGAAAGTCCTGGTTTATACCCATTCTGAATAACCGATTCGACGATATGTCGAAGATGAAGACGGTGGTTGAAGACCGGAAGTCTTCACATCGTTTGGATAATTACTGACGGTCCTGATTGGGCTGTACACCCAAGAGGATGGAAATAGTTGGTGGTCGTCCAGACGTACTTGGAGATGGATGGATATGCGAGGAAAGTGCCTCCGGTTTCGTTCAGACCCAGAACGAACTTGTAAATGGATTATGTGTCTGACATTGGATTTTATTCTGTGTTGATTGATTTCTGTTTAATATATATCTGTTTGGCGGCGGAGAATTTATTCTCTTGCTTAATGCCCTTCTCTGAGACGTACGAGCTTAGAGGTTATATATCGATAGATATCAATTGCATGGCATGAATTGCCTGTGTGGCATGCTGACTTGCATGGATCAAGGATTCTGTTGAAAAGCAAAGTCTTGTGGTTGATGATCAAAGCACGGCCTACGTGGCAGCTTTGTGTATAGCGTGGATTCGCGAGCCTCACCCCTCGTTATGAGTTAAAAACGGGATACGGACCGCTGGGAGAGCACGACGTTTCTTTCTAGCTATGGTGGTGTCAGTGACTTACCAACCCTGACATTTATATAATTTTCACCTTTGTGGTTGTTGGAATGAGGCGCCTCGATTATAGGTCTGTAAGGACCGGGAAACGTGTGTTCAGGCATAACCAATCCTCTAACGTAAGTGAGGACCGGCCCAGCCGATTCCAGGATTGCCCAGAGTGTGTAGTCCTGAGACATTTGCTAGAGTGTCTCGAACGCGGAGAGGAGCTTGCCCCTTGCCTCGACTCGTGACGGAAATCCAATTTCCGATACGTGTATTGCGGTCTTAATTGTAGAACTAGTATGGCGACATGATATATGGTACCCATGCCGTCTATGATTTATATTTATGATTGAAATGTTTTGACACTATACACTTATTATAGTATCAAATGATTTGTTTTAAACGTACCAAGCATGTTTGGCTATTATAAGGGAAAACCCTATCCTCCGGCTTGCGTTGCATTGTGTGATGGGACCTGGGTCTTATAATAGCTTCATTTTTCGAAAAAGCATTGCGTTGTCTTTCCTATGCACTGGTATTCTTGGGAGGAAACCCGTTCCGTGTTATACGGCGTGGTCCCTTGAATTACTCTCTTTTAAAGTAAAGTTTTAAATAACTGTTTTAGTTCTCACACCAGTCACATGACTGACCTGGAGTTTATTGTTTTAACCTAAACTCTGGGTGCCCCTATTTTCCGCACGGGCAGCTAGTAGTTTTGGTTTTGCTGATTTATATTCACAGGATCCTGGTTTACAGCTGGAATGATATCCGGAAAGCTCTGTATCCGTATATCACCTTCAGTTGTGCTTTGTATTATTTTCCGCTGCTATGTAATTTATTGTAATCTCTGATATTTATCGAATGTAATTTATTCATTTATACTCTGTATATTCTTGTATCTGATGGAATTGTTGTAATAGCAATGAAATGTTCTTCCGTCTGCGTTCATTTGTGTGTTGTTCTCAAAGTATCCGCTCTTTCCTTAACGGGGAAGTAACGGGTTCTTACAGTGTTGCAGGTAGGTTTGAGTGGGTGTGGGCCGACATCAAGGGCTAAGGCCCGTATAAAACCTATATATAAGAGGATGGAAATCGAATGGGAAGGAAATGTGGTGATGAGAGCTGATTGTTTTAAACAGATGGAAAGAAGTGGAAAACAAGACGGTTGTAAAGTTGAAGGGTCTCAATTTTTTTTGGCTAGGGTAAGACCCTAACGAATAATAATATATATGTTTAGTTTAAATTTAGTTTAATTTAAATCTAAATAATGTATTAACGTGAATTTATGATATCTTGATCATACGATGTCAGATTAACGAACGGTCAGATCCATTAGGATCGTATGGACGGACGCCACCCAATGGAGCTAACTGGGAATGGATTGAAGTCCGTTACAATTTATAGAAAAATAAATTTTCCATCAGAATCAAAGATGGTTATCGTTATTAACGATGATCGTCCAATGTGAGTAAAACTCACCAACTCTGTACAGTTATATTTTTATAACGTATTCTTAGAACTGAAAATTATCTGTTGATTGATGTGTATTAATTGTTTTGGTTGAATTGCTTATGTATTGATTGAAATTATAGATAATGATATATATATATATATATATATATATAAATCATTAATCAAATATTGATTCTGTTTAACAGAATATTTCATATTGAAATGAAATCGATGTTAATTATACTATTTAACATATGTGATGCAGGGAAACAGGTTGGAGGAATCCAACTGGATTCCTCAACATTTATTTGTTTTTCATATATTGTAATATATGATGTGATATATAATCTGTTGATGATTATGTGTGTTTGGGTGATATCGATCACCGTTGTTTGGTATTTTAAATACCATAAGAAATACTGGGATGTAAAAAGGAAATTTCAAAGTGAATATTGAAAATAAACTATTTATAAAAATCAAAGGATTTTATAAAAGAGAGATTATTTATAAAATAAATAGAATAAAGAAATATTTATTTAGAAAATAAATAGAATAAAGGAATATTTATTTAGAAAATAAATAGAGTAAACTGAATGTAGTTATTCGAAACGAATTAGTCGAACAAGGTTAGTCGAGTCGAATTACTCGATTATAATTAATCGAAAGGAGTTAATCGAACATAGTTAATCAAAAAGGAGTTAAACAAAAATTAGAAACTGACTAGAGATTAATAAGTTTAATGGTTTCCTGAGTATCGATCTGATGTTGGTTTCGGCCTTCAGGGTTTATACTTAGGAATTTGTTCTCTTGTTAGTTTATAGTTAGAGTCTGATAGATGTGGAAGAATAGTGATACGTAATTAAGCCATGGAAATGTTTTCCAGTGTTAATAACGTATATTTTCTAAACATAGAAATGAGGATATATATATATGTTTGATGATTGGATTGATAATTCCATTTGGAAATAAGATCGCTGTGTGTACACAGACATGTTTTCATTTGATAGTTAAATCGTCGACTGTCAAAGTTTTGACCATTTTAACGTTGTTAAAATGGAGAGACTGGTTGGATTATTATCCGAAGAACCACTCCATATTGGCATAAGCGTTGCGAATTAAGTATGCTGAATATATTGAAGACGGAGTAAAGTGCAAGGGCTGTTGTATAAATCTTAGATAACAATTGCCTAAGATGGATGTACTGAATAGTGCCTTCGGTTTTTCCAGTTCCAGGACAACTTGTATGGAAGAAGGTCTGACAGAGTATATCTAATAGATCGCGTAAGTTGATCTCTTCATACGTATTCACGTTTGGTACTGGAGGAATTCGTTTCTCTTAGCTGTATACCCGTGTTATTTTTGGATAAATCAATTTGTGATTTGGCGGGTATGACGATGTGACATTCTAAGTGAATTAAGATGTGGCATGTAAAAGATAAGCGTAGCTTCTAGCCACACAATCAGGAAATGACAAAAGTCGGACAGGCAGCATGGCTATGTAGGTCGCACCTATTAGGGTGTATAATCACCTGATCTAGAGTTTCATTTACTTCTAAAAATCTATTGTCGATGCTGTCCCATTCTGGAAATGGTTGCTGATCCCAACCGTTGGTGATATGCATTCGATACACTCAAGCGAAATGAGTGGTCGGTCATGTGTGGTTGGTTTGCAAGATGTTCTTGTTGAACCCAGTGTATTACTCTCTAGAGGTACACTAGCGAAAGGTGGTTCCATACCTTGTCATAGTTGGAAATCCATTACCCAATACGTGCTTGAGGTTTTGATTGTATACTATATATGTAGAACGTGAGAAGAAAGCGTTTCTGCTAGATGATTATTATATTGTGGTTGATAGACACTATTCTAATATCAATGAGTTTTGATATAAAGATTATTTAGGATTTTCATAAGGGAAAAACCCGTTCCGTTATACGATGTGGTCTTATGAGATATCGTTTACTTGTTTAAACTGTTTTAAACTGTTTTACTCATACCAGTCCCATGACTGACCCGGAGTTTATCTTGTTTTGTTTTCCCTAAACTCTTGGGTGCCCAATTTTGTATGGGCAGTCAAGTAGTCGGGATTTACAGATATACTGGAAGAGCTTGGAGCAGGAGGCTTCAGGATTATATAGCTATAGTTATTTCCGATGTGTTGTAAGTGTTGTACTCTGATAATGTTATTGTATACATATACTGATTTTATTTCAAGGATATGTTATCTATTATATGTTGTTCGTTCCGCTTTGAGATTCGTGTTACTCTGATATTGTATGTTCTTCTTCTTCTTCTGTTCTAATTTTCTATCTTATCTATTCTCACCCTCTAATTTCTTTCTATTAACTTTCCGGTATTTTTCGATGTTTGGTTATTCGTCATTGAGTTTATGTCGATAAGCAAAGTCATCAAAAACCAGCTCGTTACGTACAGTTCCGCTAACTTAGCTGCAGTTCTATTCGATTTGACGGTTATAAATCTCGCACTCTTGGTCAATCGGTCCACAATCAACCAAATGCTATCGTGGCCCGATCTAGTCCTTGGTAACCCATCAATGAAATCCATTGAGAGTTCTTCCCATTTCCATTATGGAATTTCTAATGGTTGCAACAAACCACTAGGTTTCTTTAGCTCAGCTTTATCTAGCTGGCAGTTCATACGTTTGGATATAAACTTCCCAACGTCTCTTTTCATCCCTTCCCAGTAGTAGGTCTGCTTCATGTCTCGATACATTTTGTTACCACCGGGATGTATAGTCTATTTTGAGTGATGACATTCTCTAAGCACTTCATCTCTCAATCCATTGACATTGGGTATAACTATTCTCTCATTCTTTCTAAGCCATCCATCTCGATCAAGCCCATACTTGTTCATCTCCTCGTCGATACCCATTTCTAACTTGGAGATGATTTCCAATAGGTTAGGATCATCCTTCTGACTGGAACCAATCCGCTCAATCAAAGTGGATATGATCGTCAAACTTGCTAACATTTCTGGATCCAATTCGCACTTTGGTCTGAAATCGTACCCTGCTATATACTCCAGTTGCTTCCACTCAAGAAACATAGCCCCTAAACTGGCATGTCTCCTACTCAGTGCATCAGCTACCTTTTCCTGGTGTATATGCGATATCGAAATCATAGGAAGCTAAGAATTCGAACCATCTCTGCGGTCAGATATTTAGATCCTTCTGGGAGAAAAGATACTTTAACGATTTATGATTAGTAAACAACTCGAATCTTTCTCCCAAAAGATAATGTCTCCACATCTTCAAAGCGAATACGATCACTGCTAATTCCAAATCATGGGTAGGATATATTTTCTCATGCGGTTTCAGTTGCCGACTAGCATAAGCTACAACCCTACCTCCTTGCATCAATACAGCACCTAGCCCGGACCACATGCATCTGTATGTACTGTCTTCTCTTCATTCCCCTTAGGAATGACTAACAATGGTGCACATGTCAACTTTTCCTTTAGAATCTTGAATTCATTCTCGCACTTTTCATCCTAGACGAAAGCTTGATTCTTCTTGGTCAACTGAGTCAACGGTGTTGCTATCTTGGAGAAGTCTTGGATAAACTTACAATAATATCCAGTTAATCCCAAGAAACTTCTTACGTCTGTTGCATTCTTGGGCATAGACCAATCTTGTACTGTAGCCACCTTCGCAGGGTCCACGACAATACCATTCTCTGAAACAACATGGCCCAAGAATCTCGCTTCTTCCCTCCAGAAGTGACACTTAGAAAACTTCGCTTTCAATTGGTGTTTGCTTAACACCTCCATCACTACTCTCAAATGTTCCTTGTGTTCTTCCTCTATCCTCGAATAAACAAGTATATCATCCACGAACACAAGAACAAACTTATTCAATTGATCCCGGAATACCCTATTCATAAGATCCACAAAATATGCTGGTGCATTGGTCAATCCGAATGGCATGACCAACCACTCATAGAATCCAGATGGCGTCCGAAAGGTCGTTTTAGCTATACTCTCAGCTTCCACCCTAAGCTGATGAAAACCTGTCGCGAGATCCAATTGGGAGAACACTCTCGCGCCACTCAACTGATCAAACAAATCATCTATCCGCGGTAGAGGATACTTATTCTTCCTCGTCGCCTTATTCAACTCGCGGTAGTCCACACACAATCGAAGGGAACCATCTGCCTTGGTAGCAAACACAACTGGTGCTCCCACTCGGAAACACTTCTTCTGATAAATCCCTTCTTCAAAAGATCGCTTACTTGCACCCCGAGCTCTCTCTGCTCCCTTGGCGCCATACGATGAAGTGTCATCACTATAGGTCTGGCATCTTACACTAAATCAATACGAAACTCAATCTCTCGGTGTGGTGGAAGTCCGGTCACTTCCTCGAAGACGTCCGGATACTGGCCAGCCACGGGCACATCTGACAACTTATCATGCAGGATGTTGAGGGAATTTAGAAAACTAGCCATTACCCCATCACAAGGTAGACCACCAAACACTACCCTCCGCCCATCATCCGTTCTAACTATAACCAAAAAGCCCTCACAGTCTACCACTACCCCGTACCTTTGGAGCCAATCGACTCCCAAAATAATGCCAAACCCAGTAAAGCCCAAAACAAAGCAATCACAAGCAAACATACATCCATGACTCGATAAGACCACATTACGACAAATCATACTAAGGCTAGTCGAACCGCCAATCGGTTCGCCACCGGTAAAGGTCTATCGACTATCTTGGGTTCCAATCCTAACCTAACTACCAAGTCACTAGATATGAAGGAATGGGAAGCTCCGGTATCAAACAATACTCGAATAGGAACATCATAAACAGAAAGCATACCTTGAATGACGATATTATTTCCTTTCTCCGCCGCAGTTGGGGCATTCAACGAATAAGGAACAACATTAATATCATAAGCTTTCACAATCTGCTTCTCTTTAGGGGGTTGGGACATTTATACTTGTGATGTCCCACTTGGCCGCAGTTGAAGCACTTCCTGTCCGCGGGCTTTGCTCAACATTCTTTAGCATAATGGCCCTTCTTGCTACAGCTAAAGCACTCAACATCTTTCTTACTCTTTTTCTGACCATCCTTAGTTTGGTTCTTCTTCCTCTTATTTTGAGAATTATTCTTGCCTTCACCGCTTGCTTGCGGCTTTGGCCCCTCTGTAGATACAACAACGACTTCAGTCTTGGGCTTAGGATAAAGGCTCTCTGATCTCAGTGCTTTCCCAACAATCGATTCAAAAGTCTCATCAATATGGTTTATAAGCCTTTCCCCCAAGTACTGATCTAAACCTATTATGAACTTCTCATTCTTCTTCTCGGGAGTATCGATAAGGGATAATCCATACTTGGATATAGTATCGAACTTAGCAATATATTCCGAGACTGCCCTATCATTTTGCTTAAGCTCCAATAACTTCCTAAACAATTCTGACTTCTGGGCAGCTGGGATGAACTTATCACTGAACCGGGCCATAAATTTATTCCAAGTAACTTGATCCTTAGGGGTAGCTTCCTTAATAGCATTCCACCAATTCATTGCCCGTCCTTGCAGTTGATGGGATGCTAGCTTCCTCTTCATCGCGTCTTCAATTCCCAGATCCTCGAAGATACGCTCACAACTATCAAGCCAATCCTGAACTTCTGTAGCCAATTCTGTTCCGTGGAACGACTTCCTACCAGGACTAGCGTAGTCCTTACAAAGCTTGGCGAAATCGGCCCTAGGTGCCTGCACTGCTGCACCACCACCATTAGCAGCATTAGGAACTGCTCCTTGCACATCTCTAAGCATCTCTCTCATGAAATTAGTGAACATCGTCCACATATCAGGAGCATTCCCATTATTAGATCCTCTACCTGTACCCCTCGTATGTCGGCTCATCATTCAATCTGTAAGGAGAAACGATTAACCTTCTCTTCAATGGTGCCAGTGCAGTGCAACTCCATCCTTAAATATACTAATTGTATGTATATACATATATAGTTTTTGAACAACAAAATATCACAATAACGTGCTCTCATATACGTATACTATCTCTCCCTAGTGTCTTCCCTTAGGTTAACTACGCAACCTAGAGCTCTGATACCAAGTGTGACAGCCCGCCCCACACCAGCAGACATTTCCAATGAAAGTGCGCTGTGCCAATGCCCGACTTGCATGGGATAGTCGCCAAAGAAAGGAAAAGAAAGGAATTTGAACTTGCAAGGAACCTGTAGTATATCTCACAGTGCATGGAACAAAATATAAAAATAACATAACTTTGACATAAAGCAGGTGAGACAATGCATAAGCTGAAAACTAAACCATCATAGCAGCGAAAAATCCAAAATACAGCTTGTATTCCACATCATCATTTCTACAACTTTTAAAAACTATCTCCAAAGCAAAATAAGAAAGGTACACTACTAATGCCCAAAGTAGTGTCCAGCAGTGACACAGGGAGATTATATATATATCATACGTAGAAGCCTCATGCTCATCTCTGGTACGGCTACTCGTGCATAATCACCTGACCTATCTCTAGTCTGCCCGTTTAAGAGCACCCAGAGTAATAAGAAGAGACATAAAATTATGGGTCAGACAAAAGTCTGATATGAGCGATAAGCAGCAAAATAGAACAATAACAGGTATACTAAACCATACCTGTAACACCCCATGTCCATTAATGTTACTCACAAAAGGAAATGCATTAAATTCTATGGAGCGTTTTAAGTGAATATAGAACAGAAAATCACAACAAGATAGATATGAAATAGTACTTGAAAATTTAAAACTTTATTTATTGCAACGGAAGGTAAATATGTTTGGTTACATCACCATAACCCAAAGACTAAAGTCAAGTACATAATATCCATCTTGACAAAATCATAGTACATAATATAAAAAGCATAATCCCATAAATAGCCATAAAAGAGATAGGTTGAGCTTTACTTCAGCAATCCAAATCCAAGTGCTCCCAAAGAGATCCAAATCAAGCTTCCCACCCTAAGAACCTGGGGGGGGGGGGAGGAAGAAAAGAGGTGGAAACAAAGGGGGTCAGACATAAAGTCTGGCAAGTCCGATAACTCCAACAATATAATTATCAAAGTAACTAGGATAAGACATAAGCTTGGTAAATAAGGAAATGACTGTGAATTGATGGCAAGACCAAGCAACCAAAAATAATAGGATGAGCAAAGATAACGTTAAAGGCGCTTCCTAATCAATATAGGGTAATTACTATACTCTACTGTACTGTACCGTATTGTACTGTACTAACAATAACTGCACCCATACTAGTCACTCTAGAAACTTGATCCCTCTTGACTAAATAGAATGATGATAGCTTCGTGTACTACTAGATGTACCCACTATCCCCACTAGATGTACCCCTTCAATGGTAATTCCATGTACTCCTAGCTGACGTCATAGGTGTCGCCTGCTCCTATCTCCACTAGGTGTACCCCTTTAATGATTAATTAATAATGGTAGATTCGTGTACCCCTAGTTGACTACATAGGTGTCGTCTGCTCCAATCTCCACTAGATGTACCCACTACCCTGCCCCATTCGATCGGCTCCCTAACTCGTAGATATCCGTTGTAAGAACCCGTTACTTCCCCGTGAAGGAAAGAGCGGATACTTTGAGAACAACACACAAATGAACGCAGACGGAAGAACATTTCATTGTTATTAGAACAATTCCATCAGATACAAGAATATAAAGAGTATAAATGAATAAATTACATTTGATAAATATCAGAGATTACAATAAATTACATAGCAGCGGAAAAAAATAATACAAAGCACAACTAAAGGTGATATACGGATACAGAGCTTTCCGGATTTCATGCCAGCTGTAAACCAGGATCCTGTGAATATAAATCTGCAAAACCAAAACTACTAGCTGCCCGTGCGGAAAATAGGGGCACCCAGAGTTTAGGTTAAAACAATAAACTCCAGGTCAGTCATGTGACTGGTGTGAGAACTAAAACAGTTATTAAAACTTTATTTTTAAAGATAGTAATTCAAGGGACCACGCCGTATAACACGGAACGGGTTTCCTCCCAAGAATACCAGTGCATAGGATAAACAGCGCAATGCTTTTTTTTGAAAAATGAAGCTATTATAAGACCCAGGTCCCATCACACAATGCAACGCAAGCCGGAGGATAGGGTTTTCCCTTATAATAGCCAAACATGCTTAGTACGTTTAAAACAAATCATTTGATACTATAATAAGTGTATAGTGTCAAAACAATTTCAATCATAAATATAAATCATAGACGGCATGGGTACCATATATCATGTTGCCATACTAGTTCTATAATTAAAACCGCAATAGACGTATTGGAAATTGGATTTCCGTCATGAGTCGAGGCAAGGTGCAAGCTCCTCTCCGCGTTCGAGACACTCTAGTAAATGCTCAGGACTACACACTTTGGGCAGCCACTTGGATCGGTTGGGCCGGTCCTCACCTACGTTAGAGGATTATTTATTCCTGAACACACGTTTCCTGGTCCTTACAGACCTATAATCGAGGCGCCTCATTCCAACAACCACAAAGGTGAAAAGTATATAAATGTCAGGGCTGGTAAGTCATTGACACCACCAAAGCTAGAAAGAAACGTCGTGTTCTCCCAACGGCCCGTATCCCGTTTTTAACTCATACCGAGGTGTGAGGCTCGCGAATTCACGTTACACACAAAGCTGCCATGTAGGCGTGCTTTGATCATCAACCACAAGACTTTGCTTTTCAACAGAAGCCTTGATCTATGCAACTCAGTGTGCCACACAGGCAATTCATGCCATGCGATTGATATCTATCGATATATAACCTCTAAGCTCGTACGTCTCAGAGAAGGGCGTTAAGCAAGAGAATAAATTCTCCGCCGCCAAACAGATATATATTTAACAGAAATCAATCAACACAGAATAAAATCCAATGTCAGACACACAATCCATTTACAAGTTCGTTCTGGGTCTGAACGAAACCGAAGGCACTTTCCTCGCATATCCATCCATCTCCAAGTACTTCTGGACGACCACCAACTATTTCCATCCTCTTGGGTGTACAGCCCAATCAAGATCGTCAGTAATTATCCAAACGATGTGAAGACTTCCGGTCTTCGACCACCGTCTTCATCTTCGACTTATCGTCGAATCGGTTATTCAGAATGGGTGTAAACCCGGCCTTTCCGAACAACCCGCGTATATTAAAACAAATGTTACACAAAAACAACATACGCCTCATTCCGATTCTGAATATTCTGTTATTTAAATATTCACATCTTTTGGGAAAGGTTCCCATTAATTTTATCCAAGATAAATTCTTTGAAATTTATCCTTTAATCTTCCTTTGGATGTCATTTTAAACCAAATTATTGTTTTCTAAACTAGTCGAGATTAGCGAACCACACCGAAGTAATTATTTATTTTATTTCCCAATCCCAACCTATTCATCCCATGAAGAAAAACTGGTAATACTCCATATCTAATACCCCTGTGTTATCAGTAAAATTAATTACCATTTCACGTTCAAATCTAATTAAAGATTTAACTATCGCTTTGGAGCAAAACTGGCGATACTCCATTCTCGCTCATTTCTAAATTTGATAATTTAGATTATAGATTCACATTTCAACCTAATTGCAGATTCGTTAAAACTCCTTTTACTGGGTTAAAGAACTAGGTGTTATTTAAAACACAGTTCACGACAAACCCAAATCACATTCTATTTATTATCGGGTTAAAGAACTAGTGTTGTTAAAAACACAGTTCACGATAAACCCATGAATCAATTCGATTTAAACCATTTCAAATCCAGTTTATTTATTTAAAAATAAATGGGTTTTAATTTCAGTTCAAAACTAGTTCATTTCGATAAACACCTATTTTTATCTTTTCAAATATGGAGTTTTTCATCCCAATTTTTCCCAAATCCTTTCTTATGATTTTACATAAATTATTACTATTTTTAATAATTTTAACAAGGCCCGTACAGTCGATTTCCATCAATGGCCATCGAACTGCACTTACAGCGACCTTTTTCGAATTTTATTTGGACGTAACTCCAAATCCAACCGTTAGATTTCAAATTTCTAATATTCGCTAGAAAGCTCTTTTCGATACAAACCCAACGGTTCCGGTTTTAGGAGAATCCGAGGGTCGGATCTCCCGTAATGTCCGTTTGAAGTTAATGGTCGAAATTCACGAACTGCCGCGGCGCGACGCGTTCTATTCAGGCCATTATATTATATATATAATATATATTTCGTCGATTTCTTTTTAAAACGAATTTTATAAATAGTTTTTTTTCCGTTTCAAAAACAAATTCAACCTTCCATTCCAATCCAAAGCAAAATTTAATTCTTCTTTATAAATTCGTTTTAAAATTCATTTCTATTCAATTCAAATTTCAATTCAATTTGAATTCATTTTAATTCGCTTTCAATTCAATTTGAATTCGTTTTCAATTCAATTCAATTTCAAAGTTGTTTTCTAATCAATTTAAATCAAATTCGTTTTCTATTCCATTTGAATTCAATTTGTTTTCTATTCAATTTAATTCGAAATCGTTTTATATTCAATTCATTTCCGTTTTCTATTTGAATCAAATTCGTTATATATTCAATTGAAATCAAATTCGTTTTCTATTCAAATCAAATTCGTTATATATTCAATTGAAATCAAATTCGTTTTCTATTCAAATCAAATTCGTTATATATTCAATTGAAATCAAATTCGTTATATATGCAATTTAATTCAAATTCCATTTCAAAATATTCGATTTCGAAATCACTTTTCAATATTCATTTTAAAATGAATAAAATCGATAAAAATATCGTTCACGTCAAAATAGCGAATCTCTAATCAACACGACTTCATATTTTCTATTTTCAAATATTCTATTCAACAAATGAATATTTATTTTTGTCAACACACGACTAATCTCAACGAATGAGTACTGTCCACGTGTGACTATTTTTGTTAAATTATTTCGTTCAACACATGACTGATCTCAACGGATGAGTACAGTCAACACATGAACCTTTATTTTATAATATTATTTATCTTCTAAATTGGAATGAGGCCCAATCAATTACCATATAAAGTTAATTATATGGATTTTCACACATCACACGTATATAATAGCATTGAAGAATAATCAACCATCAACCAAAGTGCACTACACTGTATAAGCAACAAATATAGATATCTAACGCTTATAACAGCCTGTCAATCAATCGATCGACACATTTAATCAATCAGGAATAGTGAACTTCAAATTTCATCCCAACACCCGTGTGGGGTTTCAAACAATCAAACACAGATTTAGTTGTGCAGTTGGGCGATGTGTAAAATTTATCGTCTCAATCAATGTCCTTTAAATATGTGTACATAAACAAACCGTCCGGTTTGTAAATGAATATTTTATTTTATTCCCTTCCACGTTAAAAATTATATTTTTAATGATAAAATATTTTATTTCAACACATGAATTTCTATTCAGTTCATTTACACAATAAAAATGGTATTTTTATTTTTTTAACATATTTTAGAAAATTTCGGCGGCATAACGGCACGATACTAGAAACGGGACGAGGCCTAGCCTTATCCCCGGTCTAGTGAAGGCCCACGCCATTCACACATCAATCAAATCCATCAAACAACCAAAATCAAATCATCTAACTAATCTATGCAACCAAACAAACAAGTCCATGGTCTGTGGACGATTGTGTCGGGTGCTACTAAACACCGTCTGCATCCTAGTATATATATATAACTAGAAAATGAAATTGAAAGGTGAGAAATTCTCACCGATAGCTATCCCAATTCCACAACACTTCTAATGCAGGAAATCTTCACTGTTCTCGTCTCTATATGTAAAAAAATCGAATTTTTTACTTCGCTATTCAATATATAAAAATCGAATTTTTATTATACTATTCAATATATAAAAATCGAATTTTTACTTCGATGTCATATAGATAAAAATTATATTCTATTTTTACAACGCTATTCTATATATAAAGATTTCGCCTTTTTAAATATAAAGATTTCGCCTTTTTAAATACATCATTATAAAAATCACATTTTTATTTTTCTACACATATAAAGATGATATTTCTAATATTCCTATCATGCAAAAATTATATTTCTAATTCTCTACATAAACAAAAATCATATTTTTATAGTCGCTATATAGTAAAGACTATATTTTTAATACTTTAAAAATATAAAAATCATATTTTTAATTCTTTAAAATATAAAAATCATATTTTTATTATCACTATAGTATAAAAATCATATTTTTTTATAAGTGAAAATCTTAACCTTTCATAAATAAGATCGTCTCCTCCATAAAAATAAAGATCAAAATTTTCATATGAAAAGAATTCAAGTCTTTTTAACGTTAAAAATCATTTCTTTTTATATTAAAACCCATTTCTTTTATATCAAAAACCATTTCTTTTATATTAAAAACCATTTATAAAACTGAAAATATATAAAATAAATGTAAATAAATAAAAGAAGCTTACATAGAAATAGGAAGGAGGGGGGAAAACGTTCACCATCGAAGGGGGCTGCTGCGAGGTGTTGTAGAAGCGAAGGAAGGAGAAGCAGAAGGGGGAGGGCGGTCGAAGTCGATGCTGGAGGGGGGTCTAGGGCTCGCGGCTCGGTGCTGTGGCTGTGGGGTTGTCTTCGGGTTTAGGGGGATCTGCAAATCGGAGCTGGAGGGTGGAGAGAGACTGGCGCGAGGCTAGGGGAAGGAGGAGAGAGGCGGTGGGAAGGGGGAGGGCGGTCGGGGATGGGGTGCGCTCGTCGGAGGCTGGCGGATTAGGGCTCCGTCGCCCTTCGCTCTCTCTTTTTTATTCTGAATTTGATTTTGAACGGGGGGGGGGGGGGGGTAGGAGGATTTAATGGGAGGGAGAGAAGATATTTTTTTTAATTATTTAATTTGCAAAAAGTTGACTTTTACATACGACCTCTAAACGAGGCCCATCGCCTGTCGTCCATAGTGTATTACCCCCATTCCGAACACAATGGGATATATATCGTAATCTGATTCAACTGTTACAATCAGTTTCCGTTAAAATCAACATATAACTCGATATATTGAATTTGAACGTGCATTTCAATTTACCGAGGCCACATACTAACTCGAAAAATTCCCGAAAAATATTTTCTAGCTTCGTATTGACGATACGGTCCTAACAAAACTAGTTTCGTCGAATTCTGAGACCGTTGGAAAAATGGCCATTTTCCAGTCGATTAAAATCAACTGAAACTGGTCAAACGCGTTTTCCTTTGCCACGCTCACATATTGATTCAAAAAATTATGAAATTTGAAACCTAGCAATAACTTGACATCACGGATCCAACAAAAGTGGTTTCGTCGAAATCCGAGGTCGCTTGCAAAATGTCCATTTTTAAGGGCTTGAATTCCATAGCGACTATTCAGAATTTTCAACTGGACATATCTTTTGATCCCCGCTATGAAATTTCGATTCTTCGGATTCGTTGGAAAGATATCATCAATTAGACCCTAATGTTTTTGGTTTCACTAAAATCCGGATTGTTTTGCACCCGGTACGTTCAATTGAAGTTTGAAGTCGAATTATCGAACTACCGCGCCATTTTCAATTCCTATTTATAATTATATATAATTATTTATATTCTAACGACGACGTATATAATATATACGTTTATATTACATTCAAAATAAATTTCTCGTCGATATTATTTAAAATAATTCATTTTAAATATTCTAAATTCGTTAAAATTGCCAAAATAAAAATTTTAAACTGGTTCAGAATTTCCGGGTTATTACAATCTCCCCCACTTAAAACTTTTCGTCCCCGAAAAGGAACAAAGTCGAAAGTGGTTTGATTAATCAGCTTTACGTTCGATCTGGCTTGCATTCTCCAACTTTTCAGTTTCTGAGAATTTTCAAATTCTTCAAAAATTTGGCTAACACCCTAAATTTTCGAAAAATTTCGCCATAACCTCCCCTGCACCGGGAGCCACGGGAAAATCCCGAAATTGCCATATAGGCCTTCTGATCTCAAAAAGAAAAAGAAAAAGCCAAGCGGCTAGCCAATAGGCTCATAAAATCATCATCACCCAAACAAAACAGTAAATTATATAGCAAACATGTACCTATTTGTCGGGCAAACAAATTTTATTCTTCGGCTCTAGCCTCCTTGCTATGACCTGTTCAATGTAAGTATATGTATATGCAAGCAAATGCGACTAATTTTCAATACAATTCAATATTTGATGCAATTAGGCATAATTGGTTCAAAATTATCAAACAAATAAACAAACAACACAAACATCAATCAATTAGTGAATTAACGTTTCAAATTCATAAATTTTGATACATATACAAAAATCATGTTTTTGATGCCAATTCACAACAATGTGTTCTAACTATATAAGTTTTGGTTCTCACACCAGTCTAATGGAAATATATAGATATCACACCTTCGAAACACGAACATAAATACTGATGATGTCATGACAATCATCAGTACCATCTCCGGGCGACTAGAATGTGATTCTATATCTATCCAGTATATTAAAACTTCGAATATATGTTCATGACGCGTATACGTGAAATCTGTATATACTCGATTGTCCAAATTCAAAATAAATAAATAATCAAATACGTATAAAGCGATTTAAATTTCAAAACAAAATTGTTTTCATTTGAAAAATATACTCTTCACACTCGTTCTAGGATACTACTGATCCTATCTCTAACGAGTCATTCTAATTGGATATTGATAATCCAATATCTGATGAATTCTTTCGTATGGTTCTAATGTGTCTTGTTCTCGAGCTCTGTAAACCAAAGCTCTGATACCACTGTAAGAACCCGTTACTTCCCCGTGAAGGAAAGAGCGGATACTTTGAGAACAACACACAAATGAACGCAGACGGAAGAACATTTCATTGTTATTACAACAATTCCATCAGATACAAGAATATACAGAGTATAAATGAATAAATTACATTTGATAAATATCAGAGATTACAATAAAGTACATAGCAGCGGAAAAAATAATACAAAGCACAACTGAAGGTGATTTACGGATACAGAGCTTTCCGGATATCATGCCAGCTGTAAACCAGGATCCTGTGAATATAAATCTGCAAAACCAAAACTACTAGCTGCCCGTGCGGAAAATAGGGGCACCCAGAGTTTAGGTTAAAATAATAAACTCCAGGTCAGTCATGTGACTGGTGTGAGAACTAAAACAGTTATTAAAACTTTATTTTTAAAGATAGTAATTCAAGGGACCACGCCGTACAACACGGAACGGGTTTCCTCCCAAGAATACCAGTGCATAGGATAAACAGCGCAATGCTTTTTTTTGAAAAATGAAGCTATTATAAGACCCAGGTCCCATCACACAATGCAATGCAAGCCGGAGGATAGGGTTTTCCCTTATAATAGCCAAACATGCTTAGTACGTTTAAAACAAATCATTTGATACTATAATAAGTGTATAGTGTCAAAACAATTTCAATCATAAATATAAATCATAGACGGCATGGGTACCATATATCATGTCGCCATACTAGTTCTACAATTAAAACCGCAATACACGTATTGGAAATTGGATTTCCGTCATGAGTCGAGGCAAGGGGCAAGCTCCTCTCCGCGTTCGAGACACTCTAGCAAATGCTCAGGACTACACACTCTGGGCAGCCACTTGGATCGGTTGGGTCGGTCCTCACCTATGTTAGAGGATTATTTATTCCTGAACACACGTTTCCCGGTCCTTACAGACCTATAATCGAGGCGCCTCATTCCAACAACCACAAAGGTGAAAAGTATATAAAGGTCAGGGCTGGTAAGTCACTGACACCACCAAAGCTAGAAAGAAACGTCGTGTTCTCCCAACGGCCCGTATCCCGTTTTTAACTCATACCGAGGTGTGAGGCTCGCGAATTCACGTTACACACAAAGCTACCACGTAGGCGTGCTTTGATCATCAACCACAAGACTTTGCTTTTCAACAGAAGCCTTGATCTGTGCAACTCAGTGTGCCACACATGCAATTCATGCCATGCGATTGATATCTATCGATATATAACCTCTAAGCTCGTACGTCTCAGAGAAGGGCGTTAAGCAAGAGAATAAATTCTCCGCCGCCAAACAGATATATATTTAACAGAAATCAATCAACACAGAATAAAATCCAATGTCAGACACACAATCCATTTACAAGTTCGTTCTGGGTCTGAACGAAACCGGAGGCACTTTCCTCGCATATCCATCCATCTCCAAGTACGTCTGGACGACCACCAACTATTTCCATCCTCTTGGGTGTACAGCCCAATCAGGATCGTCAGTAATTATCCAAACGATGTGAAGACTTCCGGTCTTCGACCACCGTCTTCATCTTCGACTTATCGTCGAATCGGTTATTCAGAATGGGTGTAAACCCTGCCTTTCCGAACAACCCGCGTATATTAAAATAAATGTTACACAAACACAACATACGCCTCATTCCGATTCTGAATATTCTGTTATTTAAATATTCACATCTTTTGGGAAAGGTTCCCATTAATTTTATCCAAGATAAATTCTTTGAAATTTATCCTTTAATCTTCCTTTGGATGTCATTTCAAACCAAATTATGGTTTTCTAAACTAGTCGAGATTAGCGAACCACACGGAAGTAATTATTTATTTTATTTCCCAATCCCAACCTATTCATCCCATAAAGAAAAACTGGTAATACTCCATATCTAATACCCCTGTGTTATCGGTAAAATTAATTACCATTTCACGTTCAAATCTAATTAAAGATTTAACTATCGCTTTGGAGCAAAACTGGCGATAATCCATTCTCGCTCATTTCTAAATTTGATAATTTAGATTATAGATTCACATTTCAACCTAATTGCAGATTCGTTAAAACTCCTTTTACTGGGTTAAAGAACTAGGTGTTATTTAAAACACAGTTCACGACAAACCCAAATCACATTCTATTTATTATCGGGTTAAAGAACTAGTGTTATTTAAAACACAGTTCACGATAAACCCATGAATCAATTCGATTTAAACCATTTCAAATCCAGTTTATTTATTTAAAAATAAATGGGTTTTAATTTCAGTTCAAAACTAGTTCATTTCGATAAAAACCTATTTTTATCTTTTCAAATATGGAGTTTTTCATCCCAATTTTTCCCAAATCCTTTCTTATGATTTTACATAAATTATTACTATTTTTAATAATTTTAACAAGGCCCGTACAGTCAATTTCCATCAATGGCCATCGAACTGCACTTACAGCGACCTTTTTCGAATTTGATTTGGACGTAACTCCAAATCCAACCGTTAGATTTCAAATTTCTAATATTCGTTAGAAAGCTCTTTTCGATACGAACCCAACGGTTTCGGTTTTAGGAGAATCCGAGGGTCGGATCTCCCGTAATGTCCGTTTGAAGTTAATGGTCGAAATTCACGAACTGCCGCGGCGCGGCGCGTTCTATTCAGGCCATTATATTATATATATAATATATATAATATATATTTCGTCGATTTCTATTTAAAACGAATTTTATAAATAGTTTTTTTTCCGTTTCAAAAACAAATTCAACCTTCCATTCCAATCCAAAGCAAAAATTAATTCTTCTTTATAAATTCATTTCTATTCAATTCAAATTTCAATTCAATTTGAATTCATTTTAATTCGCTTTCAATTCAATTTGAATTCGTTTTCAATTCAATTCAATTTCAAAGTCGTTTTCTAATCAATTTAAATCAAATTCGTTTTCTATTCCATTTGAATTCAATTTGTTTTCTATTCAATTTAATTCGAAATCGTTTTATATTCAATTCATTTCCGTTTTCTATTTGAATCAAATTCGTTATATATTCAATTGAAATCAAATTCGTTTTCTATTCAAATCAAATTCGTTATATATTCAATTGAAATCAAATTCGTTTTCTATTCAAATCAAATTCGTTATATATTCAATTGAAATCAAATTCGTTATATATGCAATTTAATTCAAATTCCATTTCAAAATATTCGATTTCGAAATCACTTTTCAATATTCATTTTAAAATGAATAAAATCGATATAAATATCGTTCACGTCAAAATAGCGCATCTCTAATCAACACGGCTTCATATTTTCTATTTTCAAATATTCTATTCAACAAATGAATATTTATTTTTGTCAACACGCGACTAATCTCAACGAATGAGTACTGTCCACGTGTGACTATTTTTGTTAAATTATTTCGTTCAACACATGACTAATCTCAACGGATGAGTACAGTCAACACATGAACCTTTATTTTATAATATTCTTTATCTTCTAAATTGGAATGAGGCTCAATCAATTACCATATAAAGTTAATTATATGGATTTTCACACATCACACGTATATAATAGCATTGAAGAATAATCAACCATCAACCAAAGTGCACTACACTGTATAAGCATCAAATATAGATATCTAACGCTTATAACAGCCTGTCAATCAATCGATCGACACATTTAATCAATCAGGATGAGTGAACTTCAAATTTCATCCCAACACCCGTGTGGGGTTTCAAACAATCAAACACAGATTTAGTTGTGCAGTTGGGCGATGTGTAAAATTTATCGTCTCAATCAATGTCCTTCAAATAGGTGTACATAAACAAACCGTCTGGTTTGTAAATGAATATTTTATTTTATTCCCTTCCATGTTAAAAATTATATTTTTAATGATAAAATATTTTATTTCAACACATGAATTTCTATTCATTTCATTTACACAATAAAAATGATATTTTTATTTTTTTAACATATTTTAGAAAATTTCGGCGGCATAACGGCACGATACTAGAAACGGGACGAGGCCTAGCCTTATCCCCGGTCTAGTGAAGGCCCACGCCATTCACACATCAATCAAATCCATCAAACAACCAAATTCAAATCAAATCATCTAACTAATCTATGCAACCAAACAAACAAGTCCATGGTCTGTGGATGATTGTGTCGGGTGCTACTAAACACCGTCTGCATCCTAGTATATATATATATATATAACTAGAAAATGAAATTGAAAGGTGAGAAATTCTCACCGATAGCTATCCCAATTCTACGACACTTCTAATGCAGGAAATCTTCACTGTTCTCGTCTCTTATCGCTTTTGTTGCCCGTAGCCACTGCATATGTAAAAAAATCGAATTTTTACTTCGCTATTCAATATATAAAAATCGAATTTTTATTATACTATTCAATATATAAAAATCGAATTTTTACTTCGATGTCATATAGATAAAAATTATATTCTATTTTTACAACGCTATTCTCTATATAAAGATTTCGCCTTTTTAAATATAAAGATTTCGCCTTTTTAAATACATCATTATAAAAATCACATTTTTATTTTTCTACACATATAAAGATGATATTTCTAATGTTCCTATCATGCAAAAATTATATTTCTAATTCTCTACATAAACAAAAATCATATTTTTATAGTCGCTATATAGTAAAGACTATATTTTTAATACTTTAAAAATATAAAAATCATATTTTTAATTCTTTAAAAATATAAAAATCATATTTTTATTATCACTATAGTATAAAAATCATATTTTTTTTCGCTGCTATGTAATTTATTGTAGTCTCTGATATTTATCAAATGTAATTTATTCATTTATACTCTGTATATTCTTGTATCTGATGGAATTGTTGTAATAACAATGAAATGTTCTTCCATCTGCGTTCATTTGTGTGTTGTTCTCCAAGTATACGCTCTTTCCTTCACGGGGAAGTAACGGGTTCTTACATCCGTGCTGGTCCCACAGTGGGGTGTATCACTCCCCTAAAGTGGCAACCCAATACAACTTAAGGATGAACGGCTTATACCTACACGATGCAACAACGTCTTACCTACCAGCCCGGGCCCACACACGCACATGACCCCGTTGGACTTGCGTTACCACCGCTAACCCATTTTGGCCTCTAACAATCAGCCCCAGTAGGCGTGTCCCGTCCTCGACTTGGGTCGAGCTCACAAAGATACTTAATGGGCTACTGGACTGAAAAGGGCTCCCACCAAGCTTCCCACCTAGGCTTGGTCCCCTCTAATACATCCCACTTAACCCCATGTCCACTTACATGTATAAATTTGGTTAAGTGTTTTCTAATTTAACCTAGTCTCACCCTTTTGTTTAATTAACAGGTTTAAGTCTGTAGGCCTATATACACAAATATTACCCACCTACCCAAAATTTACTCAACCCTCTCACTGGTTCAGACATATTAATTTACGGTTAAGTTTGTGGGCCTATATGTATTAATATTACCCACCCACCCAAGATTTACTTAACCCACTCATCCCGTATAACCCAGTTTACTTAACCCCCAACTTAAACTTAAGTTCTTACAATCCCTAGGGATCAGATTTGGTTAAGTAGTCCATTTCATTTACCATGTCCATTTTTAATTAATTAATCAATTAATTAAAACCTTTCCCTTCATAGGTTTCAATACCTATTTTATCCAATAATTTGAATTACATGTCATAATTGTTTATATTCAAATTACTCCATTTTTCTAATCGTATTTCTCATGACATCCTCATGTCACCCACATGTCACCCACTAGATTCCTCATGCCACCCAAGGCACCCACTTAACCCCCTCATGTCCCACTACATATTTACTTTGGTTAAGTGTTTATTAATTTATTACTATCGTAACTCCTGTAGGACCTCTCACATTAGACTGATATTTTTGGCTGCTAGATTTGCCTGGCGGGTCCGGGCAGTTTTACACCACAAACGAGCCTAACCTCGTGTCCATACAATTGTTACGCATTTAGTTTGGGCCTTTGACCTCTCACATTGGGCTACCATTTGTGGCTGCTGGATTTGCCGGGCGGGTCCGGGCAGTCTTACACCACAAATGAGTCCAACCTCGTGTCTTAGGCAATTAATTATACATAATTAATTTCCCCCAATATTCGAATTACTTTCCCTATTCAAATTACAAATCATTTCCATATTTATTTATGTATAAATATGTCACCTTAATTATGTCCACTATTTATGGTACATAAATTGTACCAATTTACATCTCAAATTAATTTCATGCCTTTTTAGGCATTTGTGCCAATTCCCAATATTTAATATCCGTATTCAAATTCAAATTAATCTATGTCCATAATTAACTATGTCCATTACTACACATTAATTTTCCAATTAATGCCTTCATTAAATTTTTCGCCTTTTAAGGCAATTCACCTTAATTAATATATCAAATTCGTTATATGCCTCATTTACATGCCAATTCACATTTATTAACATAATCAATATTTTCATCCCATATTTGGATTAATTATTCCTAATCAAATATGTAAATAAAATTCCAATTATCTTTATGACCATAATTCACATTAATTATGTCCATATATCACTTTGCCAATTAATATCTCAATTTACATATATGCCTCTTTTAAGGCTATTACATGCCAATTCACATTTATTAACATAATCAATATTTTTCCCATAACCCCCGCGGCGTCCGTTCGCATAGAATATATGATAGACTAAGAAATAGTCTAACACATGAAAAAGGAAAAAACACCACATATTCACATAACATACAAAATAGGCCTAACTTGCATATGAGAATTTACCACATAACTTGCATAAAATCATAGATCTAAACATAGGCCTAAAAGGTATGAACCTGCATGTTATGAATAAGATTTTCATCACAAAATTTACATAGGCAATAACCACAAACTTGCAAAACAAGATTCATATTCCAAACTCATATTTTTATATAAACTTGTATATGTGATTTATGCAACATAACAATGGTGTAAATTTACCTCTAAACATATAAACTAGCATGTAAAGATTTAGCATATAACTCATACATGTCATAGCCTAACTTTTGATCTAAAATAGATGTCATAATCTTTACTAACTTGCATGTGATTTATGTCTAAATCAACATCTAAACTTGCATACATACATATGATCTATCATATGAATCAACATAACCAAACTAGCATTTAAACAACATGATGATTTGATTATACATAAGCCAATCATTGAATTACAACATAGATCATAACTTTAAAACATGTATGATAACATCACAATTCAATAACATAATCATATCATACGGTCAATAATTCACATCATATCCATATAATCCACAATTATATCTAATCTTACTTAATTTAATAATTATCTTGATTAGAGAAATCGAACTTGCCTTTCGTGGTTAAAGAATTATGAACAATTGATCAAACTTGATGCAGAAGTGTTGTAGCGACGTTAGTTGATTCATTGTTGAAGCTCTAAGCTTGAATTAGGTTGAATTGATTAGCTATCTTCCTCTTTAGTTGGCGGCGACTACACTGAGTTCCATGGCGACGGCATAATTGCTTTAGTTTCAATTTTAATTAGGTTTAGTGTTAGCATTAGGATGTATTTATAGGTGTAGGAAGTTATTTAGGACCATTAGATTAACCCTGAACCATGAGAACCAACCAAATGCAAAATCTGCATTTGAGCGAATCGGCCCACGGGTTGACAGCCAAACACCCTGGATTAACCCCTAGTCGACCCAGCGAGGCTCGGGTCGACCTCAAAAATGGGCCGGTTCGGTCATTCCCCCCTCCCAATTCGCTGTTTTGAAGTTTTTCGCATATTTATTTATTTAATTTTTAATTTTTATATATATCAATATATATATATATTTCTCTGCGCAACCCATTTCACTTAATTCTTTTCTAAAAATTAAGTATACTTTAATTTGTGAATTTTAATGTTATAAAATTACGGGGTGTTACATTCTCCCCTCCTTAAAGGATTTCGTCCCCGAAATCTCCAAGTCAAGAAGAATGTATATCCAACCATCTAATCGTCCATCTACTCAACCATCAAACACCAGCATCCATTATCCTTAAAAGACTTCTAATGCTTTAATGTTTATATGCACAGTGTGTGTATATGTCCATATCTAATGCAAAATTAGGCGGTCTACTGATTCAGTCGACCTCCTTAGTGCAATTCATGATAGTGCCATGCATCCAATATGTATGCAAAAGATTCCTAATGATACATATTAATTCTATATGCGTGCACAACCATCCACCCGAATGCGGCAACCATATGATAATACAACCATTATACATCCATTTTACTAAATACATCCATATATATGCAATATGAAGTGACTGAGCCGATCTGGTGCCTAATAGTGTGTGTATATGCATCCACGAGCAACCACTAGCGAACACTTGCATCCACTTTGTATCCATCATACATAACATGTCTCAAACACATGTTTCAACCATAGGATTTCCCTAACTGAAGGTCAAAGATACTAGCGAGAGGACATACCAAAGATAAGATAAGCACAAGCTAAGCGATAAAGGAGAAATTAAAAGACATACCCTCGAAAAGAAAAGGGTACAATGAACGCATCTTCTCTTCCGTCTCCCAAGTAGCGTTACTCTCATCGTCTCCCCACTGTACTTTGACTAGTCTGACCTCTCGATTTCTCAACTTCTTGATCTCCGACCCAAGAATGCATGTAGGAGCTCGTCGAATCCTTGCATCGCGCTCTATTTCCACCTCTCTAAGCAAGCTCGGCTCCACTACCTCCGCGGTCTCGTGTAAGCACTTCCTCAAATGTGATACATGGAATACGTCGTGTACACCACTAAGTCTCTCAGGCAACTCCTCTTATCTGCATAAGATTTCTGCCTATCTTGCGCTGCCTTCATCCTTCTTCGAATAAAATCAATCTTCTCCGAAATCTCTCTAATCATATCGGGCCCAAGTAAGATCTTATCCGTAGATTCCCACCAACGTGTAGGTGAACGACAAGGTCGTCCATAAAGAGCTTCGAAAGGTGCCATGCCAATGCTAGACAGAAAGCTATTATTATATGTGAACTCCACCAATGGAAGATGCTCTTCCCATGTACCCCCAAAGTATAGGATACATAGCCTCAAAAGGTCCTCTAGAATACGATTCACCCTCTCGGTTTGGTCGTCTGTCTGAGGATGATAAGTGGTGCTCAAACATAACTGAGTCCCTACCGCTTCTTGTAAGCTCCTCCAAAATTCGCTAGTGAAGATAGGATCGCGGTCGCTTACTATGCTAGAAGGAACTACATGCAAACGAATTATCTCTCGGACGTATACAGAAGCTAACCATGGAGCAGTCCTCTTACTCTTCATGGGAATAAAATGGGCGCTCTTAGTAAGTCTATCTACTATAACCCAAATCCCCGTATTACCCTTCCTCGATCTTGGTAATCCATCAACAAAATCTATCGAGATACTATACATGTGAACTCATCGCAACTATCCATCTCCCACGCAAGCCGTCCTATTCGAACTCGATATCCCCCAAGCACAAGCCCCAAAGGCCTAAACTAATATTAGACAAGCACCCAAGGAATACCTCCTCCGATTTCAGACAGTCTACGTGAGATGATACTAGCAAAACAAATAATTGGGCACTTAACCGACTCTGGTTGTCCTCGCCAGTCTTGCTTCAAACCCATCACTAATCACCTAACTGACTTTGCATTATCCCCTAGGCACACACTAATACCTCGTGCCTCTAGGTAAACCCCGCACTTCATCGTAGACGTCACTATACTCACGGACCACATGAAAAGATTCCAAATCACCGTTGGATACGTCAAGAGATTCGAGACAGCTAAACGTCACTGAACCCCTAGGGTCACAAGAAATATGAGGGTCTTTCCATAATGAATCAATAGTCTAACTACCCTCCTTTCACTATCTAGGATGGCACCCCGCCTGGGTAGCCAATCCACCCCTAGAATCAAATTATAGCCCGTGAAACCAAGGACGAAGGCGTTGCATTCAAATCCAACGTCCAAGATAGACACTCTCAAATCCCGACAAACCATTGAAGGATGAGCCGAACCACCAAAAAGATTTGAGACTAGGATGGGATCCTTAACTAGACTAGTATTTAGGTGCAGTGTTTTCAACTAACGAAGCAGATACTAATGAGTATGAAGCGCCAGAATCAAACAAAGTTTGAACAGGATGATAAAGGAAACCAAATTTCTACCTGGACGGTCCTACCCCTATCAGGTATACCAGCCGTGAGGGAATATAACTACCCTCCAGAAGATCCTGTACTTTGCCCTTGCCTCTTTGGACAATCCTAATAAGGTGCCCTATTTCTCTAAAAGGATAACTACTAGCCTTCTTGTTCACATTCCGAATTCGTGACCTTCCACCAAGATGAGGTTTCGTCCTTCATTAACCAACAGCTATTTGAACCTTCCTCACATCGTCTACCTTAAAGGTATCAACAAGCCCTCTACTTCCTTGAACTAACTTCTAGCCCGTCAAACGTCTAAGTCCCTTGAAGTGGTTTTTCGTCCTTCGTATGGAAGTCCCTATTTATCTTTGAAAAAGCATCTGTACGCGGAGGGGAAATCCAAAAAAAGAGAAAGAGGAAGAGATTCAAAACGGAGAGTCGAAGGAAGGATATATGGCTCTTGGGGATTATGTTTTTTAAAACAAACCTTTCTTTCAAAAATACTCTTCTACAAACATATTTTTGAAAGTATTCTTTATAAAAATGCTTTTGAAAAATAATTTCTCAAAATATCTTATCCATTCTGGTAACCTTCAGCTCTGATACCACGTGTAACACCCCATGTCCATTAATGTCACTCACAAAAGGGAATGCATTAACTTTTATGGAGCGTTTTAAGTGAATATAGAACAGAAAATCACAACAAGACAGATATGAAATAGTACTTGAAAATTTAAAACTTTATTTATTGCAACGAAAGGTAAATATGTTTGGTTACATCACCAAAACCCAAAGACTAAAGTCAAGTACATAATATCCATCTTGACAAAATCAAAGTACATAATATAAAAAGCATAATCCCATAAATAGCCATAAAAGAGATAGGTTGAGCTTTACTTCAGCAATCCAAATCCAAGTGCTCCCAAAGAGATCCAAATCAAGCTTCCCACCCTAAGAACCTAGGGGGGGGCAGGAAGAAAAGAGGTGGAAACAAAGGGGGTTAGACATAAAGTCTGGCAAGTCCGATAACTCCAACAATATAATTATCAAAGTAACTAGGATAAGACATAAGCTTGGTAAATAAGGAAATGACTGTGAATTAATGGCAAGACCAAGCAACCAAAAATAATAGGATGAGCAAAGATAACGTTAAAGGCACTTCCTAATAAATATAGGGTAATTACTATACTCTACCGTACTGTACTGTACTAACACTAACTGCACCCATACTAGTCACTCTAGAAACTTGATCCCTCTTGACTAAATAGAATGATGATAGCTTCGTGTACTACTAGATGTACCCACTATCCCCACTAGATGTACCCCTTCAATGGTAATTCCATGTACTCCTAGCTGACGTCATAGGTGCCGCCTGCTCCTTTCTCCACTAGGTGTACCCCTTTAATGATTAATTAATAATGGTAGCTTCGTGTACCCCTAGCTGACTACATAGGTGCCGTCTGCTCCTATCTCCACTAGATGTACCCACCACCCTGCCCCATTCGATCGACTCCCTAACTCGTAGATACCCGTGCTGGTCCCACAGTGTGGTGTATCACTCCCCTAAAGTGGCAACCCAATACAACTTAAGGATGCACGGCTTATACCTACACGATGCAACAACGTCTTACCTACCAGCCCGGGCCCACGCACGCACATGACCCCGTTGGACTTGCGTTGCCACCGCTAACCCATTTTGGCCTCTAACAATCAGGCCCAGTAGGCGTGTCCCGTCCTCGACTTAGGTCGAGCTCACAAAGATACTTAATGGGCTACTGGACTGAAAAGGGCCCCCACCAAGCTTCCCACCTAGGCTTGGTCCCCTCTAATACATCCCACTTAACCCCATGTCCACTTACATGTATAAATTTGGTTAAGTGTTTTCTAATTTAACCTAGTCTCACCCTTTTGTTTAATTAACAGGTTGTATTGGTTAAGTCTGTGGGTAAATATACACAAATATTACCCACCTACCCAAGATTTACTTAACCCTCTCACTGGTTCAGACATATTAATTTACGGTTAAGTTTGTGGGCCTATATGTACTAATATTACCCACCTACCCAAGATTTACTTAACCCACTCATTCCGTATAACCCAGTTTACTTAACCCCCAACTTAAACTTAAGTTCTTACAATCCCTAGGGATCAGATTTGGTTAAGTAGTCCATTTCATTTACCATGTCCATTTTTAATTAATTAATCAATTAATTAAAACCTTTCCCTTCATAGGTGTCAATACCTATTTTATCCAATAATTTGAATTACATGTCATAATTGTTTATATTCAAATTACTCCATTTTTCTAATCGTATTTCTCATGACATCCTCATGTCACCCACATGTCACCCACTAGATTCCTCATGCCACCCAAGGCACCCACTTAACCCCCTCATGTCCCACTACATATTTACTTTGGTTAAGTGTTTCTTAATTTATTACTATCGTAACCCCTGTAGGACCTCTCACATTAGACTGACATTTGTGGCTGCTGGATTTGCCGGGCGGGTCCGGGCAGTCTTACACCACAAACGAGCCTAACCTCGTGTCCATACAATTGTTACGCATTTAGTTTGGGCCTTTGACCTCTCACATTGGGCTACCATTTGTGGCTGCTGGATTTGCCGGGCGGGTCCGGGCAGTCTTACACCACAAATGAGTCCAACCTCGTGTCTTAGGCAATTAATTATACATAATTAATTTCCCCCAATATTTGAATTACTTTCCCTATTCAAATTACAAATCATTTCCATATCTATTTATGTATAAATATGTCACCTTAATTATGTCCACTATTTATGGTACATAAATTGTACCAATTTACATCTCAAATTAATTTCATGCCTTTTTAGGCATTTGTGCCAATTCCCAATATTTAATATCCCTATTCAAATTCAAATTAATCTATGTCCATAATTAAACTATGTCCATTACTACACATTAATTTTCCAATTAATGCCTTCATTAAATTTTTCGCCTTTTAAGGCAATTCACCTTAATTAATATCTCAAATTCGTTATATGCCTCATTTACATGCCAATTCACATTTATTAACATAATCAATATTTTCATCCCATATTTGGATTAATTATTCCTAATCAAATATGTTAATAAAATTCCAATTATCTTTATGACCATAATTCACATTAATTATGTCCATATATCACTTTGCCAATTAATATCTCAATTTACATATATGCCTCTTTTAAGGCTATTACATGCCAATTCACATTTATTAACATAATCAATATTTTTCCCATAACCCCTGCGGCGTCCGTTCGCATAGAATATATGATAGACTAAGAAATAGTCTAACACATGAAAAAGGGAAAAACACCACATATTCACATAACATACAAAATAGGCCTAATTTGCATATGAGAATTTACCACATAACTTGCATAAAATCATAGATCTAAACATAGGCCTAAAAGGTATGAACCTGCATGTTATGAATAAGATTTTCATCAAAAAATTTACATAGGCAATAACCACAAACTTGCATAACATGATTCATACTCCAAACTCATATTTTTATATAAACTTGCATATGTGATTTATGCAACATAACAATGGTGTAAATTTACCTCTAAACATATAAACTAGCATGTAAAGATTTAGCATATAACTCGTACATGTCATAGCCTAACTTTTGATCTAAAATAGATGTCATAATCTTTACTAACTTGCATGTGATTTATGTCTAAATCAACATCTAAACTTGCATACATACATATGATCTATCATATGAATCAACATAACCAAACTAGCATTTAAACAACATGATGATTTGATTATACATAAGCCAATCATAGAATTACAACATAGATCATAACTTTACAACATGTATGATAACATCACAATTTAACAACATAATCATATCATACGGTCAATAATTCACATCATATCCATATAATCCACAATTATATCTAATCTTACTTAATTTAATAATTATCTTGATTAGAGAAATCAAACTTGCCTTTTGTGGTTAAAGAATTATGAACAATTGATCAAACTTGATGCAGAATTGTTGTAGCGACGTTAGTTGATTCATTGTTGAAGCTCTAAGCTTGAATTAGGTTGAATTGATTAGCTATCTTCCTCTTTAGTTGGCGGCGGCTACACTGAGTTCCATGGCGACGGCATAACGACTTTAGTTTCAATTTTAATTAGGTTTAGTGTTAGCATTAGGATGTATTTATAGGTGTATGAAGTTATTTAGGACCATTAGATTAACCCTGAACCATGAGAACCAACCAAATGCAAAATATGCATTTGAGAGAATTGGCCCACGGGTTGACAGCCAAACACCCTGGATTAACCCCTAGTCGACCCAGCAAAGCTTGGGTCGACCTCAAAAATGGGCCGGTTCGGTCATTCCCCCCTCCCAATTCGTTGTTTTGAACTTTTTCGCATATTTATTTATTTAATTTTTAATTTATATATATATATATATATATATGTATATCAATATATATATATATTTCTCTGCGCAACCCATTTCACTTAATTCTTTTCTAAAAATTAAGTATACTTTAATTTGTGAATTTTAATATTATAAAATTACGGGGTGTTACAATACCTTAACCTGGACCTGCAACCAAAGAGTTAGCACAACCAGATGTACAATATTCTAAGGTGACACTAACATATGGTGTAAAGATATGGGGGTGGGGTTATGCATGTCATTATGATAGCAAACAATCAAGCATAGCAACCATCCTCACATCTCTCACTCAGTGTGTAAAGCATATTATATCCACTGCTTTGACCACCCAAATCCTTTGCTATGATCACTCTGCCCCATGGAGTCATGATGGCTCCACTGCACTGATCCATAACCACTAGTCCTTGCTATGTCCACTCTGCCCCATGAAGTCATGATGACTTCACTGCACTGGCTCATAGCAATGCTACGATCACTCTGCCCCATGGAGTAATAACAACCACACTGCATTGATCCGTAGCCTAATATTCGTCTCTCGGTGGTGAATCAAAGCTACGGACGTCGACAACTCCTTAGCACACGTCCCGCAGCAAAGTCCAACTCATGAATTTATCTTGTTGGTTCCCATCTGAATCCTGAGTCACAACTTCTCATTTGGACTACCTTTGCATCTCGGGTTTTGGTCTCCTCCGGATCGGTTCAGTATTTTCTCCTCACCTTGCCTCAGATCGATTCATGAGTCATGTTTTTCCCCGGTTCGGTTCGGTCTCCTTCCGCTCGTGGTCAAGCTCCAGGTCGTGGTCCACATCCCTTGGAAGTTTGGTTCGTGACAAGCTCCTCCAGTTCGATCCTCCTCCCCAAGCACTCCGGGTCGGGTCGAGTTCCCCAAATCCATTCGTGGTTCATCAGTTCGGGTCGTGGCTCCATCACCAGTTCGTGGAAGGGGTTCGGGTCGGGAGCCGCTCGTGAGTCTCCGGTTGGTTCGTGGCGTATAATCCATGCCAAGTCACGGTACCAAAATCTCGATCGGGTCGGTTCGGTGCCTTCAGTCACAAGCGGGTCGGTTCAGTGGGAAGGGGCGATCCGATCTAGTCCCTGTATAGTTTTCCTGCAACTCTTCCAGCGACTGGTTTTACACCATATGACGGCGTTTTCAGCTATTCTAACTGTTCTAATCAATTATAATGCATAACATACAGTCATAGCAACATATAGAATTGACCATAAACACGAAAACAACAATTTGATATGTCGAAACGAATTAAACATACCCAAAACTCATATTTTCCCCTTAAGCATGTTTAAGAAAATCTAATGATAGTATTAGCAAAGATTAACCAAATTAACCCAAATTTCTAACAGGGCCCTAAAATAATATTTTAGAATTTTACAAATTTTGCCATATTTTTCTGAGTTATAATTTCGCTAATTAACACTAATCACCCCTAATTGGCCGTAATTAGTGAAAAAACAAGGAAAATCACTCACCTTAGCCGCAAATAAAACTTAGATCTGAAACTATCTCTGATTTGGGTCGAATCTCTATGCAACACAGCAGCTCCAACTCTGATTTGGTGCTATTCCTCCTTGATTTGACGTAGATTAGTTTAATCCTTGATTAGAGAGCGATTTGGGATGAAATTAGAAGATGGAGGCCATGGCTGGTTTAGAGGAACGTTTTAGACGGTTGGGAAAATGAAAATAGATCGTTTCCTAACTGATTTCAGCCTCCCTATAACCCTAATCCCGAAATGGGTTATGGGCCTAGTTGCTAATCACCCTAATTAGGCCCGGTTAAGTTGCTTTTCACCTTCTAAACCTTGTTTCGGCCATATCTCCCAAACATGAGTCCGTTTAGCTAATATGACCACTCTAAGGAAAGCTAAACCATCATCCGGATCTAATGGAATTGGTCTCAAATCAAAACTCCTTACCAATCAAAAATTATGGGCTAAACAATATTCGCTAGGGGCAAAACGGTCACTTGAAAATCGGCAAAAATCGTGAACATTGGAAATGACCCCAATAGTCGTTCCCCAAAGTTACCATACGACTTCATATGAAAAATGAAATATATATTCTATGATCCTCCGATCCTCCGATGCGTAGAATACGCGTCGTTACAGAATGATCTGGGTCGACTAAGATTACTGAACTTGCAACTCTTACTAGATGCAGCGACAGGAAGTATAAAATCTTCAAGATTATATGCCTAATTGATTCAACTCAATCCCTACCGATGCTGGGGGCATAAGCCATGACTTCGGTTGCCTTCTGATGGAACTGAGGGCATGAGCATCAATTCATAAACTAACTTTGAAGACAATCCTTGCTTGGAGTGAGATTCAAAACATGTATGCTCTGCCTTTGGAATATGACCTGGTTCATTTTTTCAGACCAAGCGAGCCAGCTAGTGGGTCAAATGTGAAATTCAAGACTCAAATCACTACTACACCGGATGGAAGGTGTGACAACCTTCTCTACTGCTTTATGAGTGCGACGATCATACGGACATTGGTTCACATAATTTCCATTATGTCCATTACTGACTTGTAAGCAATCATTGGAATACACAAAATGATCCATAGCAATTGTGGATTCCTATGACCATGATCCAGAGGGATCATGCTTTCGGATTCCTTACTGTTGCGATTCAATACGATTTTAATATCCTGGATCAATATCAAGATATCAAGAAAGTCCAAACTTGAGTACAAATGACAAAATCATATGTTGATTCTGATGTGCTTTGTCGCAACCATCCAGATACTAACTCAAAGCTCAAAGATTCTTGAACTACCCAATGATTTGGATGGATATTTTATACACTGACTCATGCATAAAGGAAAGTCTGACTCGACAATGTTCTTGATTTGCATAGGAAAATGACGTTGTTTGACAACGACCTGTGCGTGTAGAACCACGCACGGGAGCCAACGATCTAGAATGATTTTTGACGAATGAATTAGACGTCTTGACTCGACAAGGTTTAAACCATTACTCGGCCATCTCGAATACTCCTTCCATAGAACTTGCTCTGACTAGCTCCCACGGAAGCAATGCAACAATTGGATAAAGCCTTCTTAAGGATAAATAATGTTCCAAAGAGATTTAGCTCAATGTATTCAAAGCACATCTCATCTGCGATAAGATGTACTTTGGGGGGCAAAATGTTAGCCTGCTTTGTGACTAAGCTACCCAAAGCAAAAGACTTGAGTATGAACAGGCATTGATCAGCAGTCGCCTGAATGAAGTGGCAGAATATGGAAAAACATGGATTTTGGCATTATCGAAGACCGGTTCGTGATCCCTCCCTAAGGGCGGTTCGTGACCCCTTCTTGAGGGCAGTTTGTGACACCCTCCTGAGGGCGGTTTGTGACCCCTCCTGAGGGCGGTTCGTGACCCCCTCCTGAGGGCGGTTCGTGACCCCTTCCTGAGGGATGTTCGTGACCCCCTTCTGAGGGCGGTTCGTGACCATGACCCGGCCTGACCATCACCATCACGACCCTCACCAGCTCACCACCCTGGCTCACGGGCCGCGACCAGGACCTGCTACAACACATGTAGATCTTGACCTATTCTCGAGGCAATGACCACTCCTACTTTCTCGGATCGAGTGCCATGTGTCCTACCATGACCAGATCACCATGTGGGCTCTCCTACAGCTATAAATACACCTCCAAAGAGCATTTTCAAGGGACTTTTGGCACCTCCTTGTCCATGGCTGCCATGGCCATCACTTCTCCATGAATAACCACTATCTTCCTTAACAAAATCAATGAATTCAGAGAGAATTATTCATTAGATTCAAGCGATTGAGAAACAATATTTATTGTAATTGTAATTTACGATTGAAATGAGAAAATATGAAGTGGATGTAGGCTTGTTAACGCCGAACCACTATAAAAATCCTGTTGTCTCGCTTTATTCTGTATTTTTCAATTATTTCATCATATCCTATGCTCTAAATACGACAATTTGGGTGTTAGAATCATTTTTTGGTCTAACATAATCTATTTCAAAATCTTTTCCTTTTATATTCAAAATATAATCTTCAAAACCAATTTTATATCGTAAAAATTTGCTCTTATATATAACCCTAAAATTCATTCTAGGGTTTTGTTAACCCCATATCTAATCAGTTACTTACCCTAGGATATTACTAATCCTATCTTTGATGAGTCCTTACTATCAGCTCTAATGAGTTATATCTCATAAGCTTTGTATAAACCAAAGCTCTGATATCAAATGTAAAGACCTCGTTACACCAGAAAAGGCCTTTAGTAGCATTTAAAAAACGCTACCAAAGCTTTTAGTAGCGTTTTAAAGAATGCTACTACAGGTCATGCAACTAAAAGTCTAATTTTTTTGGCTACGTTTTAATAAACGCTACCAAATGGTTCATATAACTGCGTTTTCTAACTTCTACCAAAAATTTTCGTTACATTTATTTTATGTAACTATAGATTTAGGTGGCGTTTTAACATTTATTTCCATAGGGTTTTGAAAACGCTACTAAAAGGTATTAGTAATTTTGTAGCATATTTTAAATGCTACTATATACTGTTAATGACATATTGTTTCCAGCATCTAGTTATGTAATAGTCATATCAAAACCAGCAACAATCATATAGCTACCATATACGAATTAACAATCATAAAATCATTATATTCAAATAATTGAGAACACAATAGTCACATAAATATTATCCATAATCATTTAGATAATAGTTGTTTGACAAAATGAGCAAATTCACATGCCACAAATATTCACAAAAGGTTTTACACAATAAATACTAGCTAATATCATAATGCGTATAACAACTAAAGTCATATCCATTATTGTTGATGGTCTTCACTCCGAAAAAGCTAATTACCTATAAATAAGTCTGATAATCAACAATAAAAATTTATCATGAATTATCATATAACAGTCGAACAATATTAATTGATTGTTATTAAAACAAGCACAAAAACAATCAAGTCATCCAAGCATACTAAGCAACTTATAGGATTACCATAAATGTTTGACCTTGCTCTCTTCAAGAATCCAACGCCTGCACAAGTATAAGCACAACATACAGTTAAATAATCTTACACTTGTATATAAACTTTTTTAAGTTGGTTATATTATAATCATTAACAAAATATAGTTAGTTTAAACTAAGTTAATTGGGAAAGCCTATTTGGATTCAAAGTTATGACACAAATTTAAACATAAATAATTTCAACTACTAGATTCCCCCTTCGAATCCACCTTTCACATAGAAACAAACAAATCCAATTGTTCAAAGTATGTGTTAAAATTTATTTCAATAGCCGCTACCAAGTTAATTTTATAAACTTGTATAATTTTCAAAAAAAATAGATAACTTATTATTATTATTATTAAAACTCAGTTAATTATATTATTATCATTATAAACTCGGTTATTTTTAACAAATTAAGCTAATTCATCATCAATAATATTATTTATACAACTTTATCAATTATTACTTTTAACGAAACATTAGAGGATATTAATTCTTCAAAATGGAATACAAACTTAGTTGATATTGTTAACGCATCGGTATAGTCCAGAAATGCAAAAGCAACTGTGCAGTCCAAAGTAACGCACAAAGTGATAGATTCTATAAATAAATAGCTGAATAGAAGTTTTTATGCATCTCAAAGTCAACCTGAAATCATAAGGAAGGAACTAATGCTTTATCTGTGCCAAATTACATGGACACTGATCAGAATAAGAAAATCAAACTGTAAATAAAATGCTCAAAATTTATTAACTTACCAACAACCCCAAAAAGAACACAGTACATAGCAGCAAATGTTGGGATAGTATTAATGCAAAGCACGCACCAAACTTTCCTACAAAACATGAAGTTTGTAAAGTTTCATATTATGTCAATACTATGTAACTTCACCTGTAAAACAAGAAAATCAAAATATGAAGATTGTAAAGATTAGGAATGGGAATTCAGGCCATCAATTTACATATTTGAGCACATGCATCTCCGCCTGCACTAACGATGCTATTGTCATCAACAAAGGCCAATCCCTACACTCCTCCAAGGTGAGCACCTTTCACTGTTATCCTTTGGTCTGTAGGCTTGTCCACTTCATATATTATCACACTAGTGCCCAAGGATCCAGTGGCTACTTTTGATTGTCCGGAGACCATGCAAGACAGTTTATGTATGTAGTGTGATACAACATGTTTTCCAGCTTTGTCTCTCGAGATGCACGGTCCTATATGGCAGCTTCTTTGCTAGCATCTACAGAAGCAAATATTGTAAGATCTAGAGAATAAGATATGACTGTAATAGGACCTCTGTCTTTCTCAATGGCTGCTCTTTTAATTTTGATGCAATCTTAAACCCACATTTGATACTATAGCAAGCTTAAGAGACTCAAGCGCAATGTGTAGATCTTTGGGCTGAGAGCCAACATCTACTGGTTCTGTCTTGCCATACCAATCACCATTTACTAGGCTGTATTTGCTTCCAGTAAGTAAATTTGAACGAACTGCAAATAAAAAACAAGTCAGACAACCTCAAACATGTCTGTAGACTGTGGACTGAAATATAAATCTCAATGCTACGGAATACAACCCTGAATCCAGTATAAATATTTCTAATCATCCCTGAATCAACACAAAACTTAACATTATGAAGTTTATATCTAATTTCTCAAACCCCAAAGCATTTACCCTATTCTTCAGCTGATTCATTTGACTTGAAGATTTTTAACTAGCGTGCTCTATTTTCACATCTCTTAATCTAGTAGAATAAATTCTATGTCTCTACGCCTTCACTCCAATCGTTCTGTTAAGTTATATGAGACACTGTGCATCAAAGATGCAATTTGAATATCAAGATACATTGTGATAGAAAATAACATTTGTTACACTACCTTTCAATGTTATCAAATTTTTGTCACATTATCTTTAAGCAGTGTAAAAATTATGTTTGGTTGTTCAAGCAAAATCTTCAAACATGTTATTTTGGATGAATTGAGGGTGGTCATAATGAATTTTCTAAGAGGTTCTTAGAGATTAGATGTTGGAGACCTGTTCTAAATAAGGATAAAATTGACTTGTGTAATTATGCTACATTTACATTGTCTACTATTGTCAGCATCTTAAAGCCCGTACGCAACTAATTAACAAAAAAGACGCCTAGGACGGAGATGTAAAGTGGTGAAATCTACTGTCAAACACTACGGAAAATTCATGTTGCAATCTCCATGAAAACTACGAGAGTTAAACACAATGTAACATGCTTGTATAGGGAGTCGAGGATGCTATAATGAAAATGCGTTCTCTCCATATCCATCTTCCAATTTAAAAACTCAGTTGTATGCCTACATTCTCAATGGGTTGGAGATGGAATCGAGATTACTAGCTCATGCATCATGGCACAAAAATGCCTACGAGTTAAATCTAACAACCCGTGCAATGAACTCTTATCTTGAACTCTCTCTGTAATTTAAATATAAGAACCAAACACTCTTATAACAAGTGATGTGGATATAGACTTAGAATTTTTCTGATCCTTTTTTATTTTTCCTATTGCTATTACTTTTAGGTTACCCAAGCATTTGGACATACTGTGCTATAGGTATAACAAGCCCGTCCATGATATCAAAGAGGATTTCTATTAAAAGAATTTTATTTTTAGCTTCGCTTCCTCAGTCTAGTCGGTAGGGAGGAACAACTCGTTAGGCCAGTATACTATGCTCAACCTTCAACCGTATAGGGCCGCTAACGAAGAGGCACTCTGTCTTATATGGGATGAGACCCAACCTGCACGTGAATATAGCTAAAATTTATCACTACATGGTTGGTACCCATGCCAATCTATAATCAGTGCATATTTAAATCAACTAACTCCTTCGATTAATGGTTACATTAACGTCATCTGATTCACTTGGAGATTTGTAAAGATAGGCATCAGGTAACTTGCTGATCCCAAGGAAGCACAAATGGACTGAAGTTATAAATGACAAATGCATCATTGGATGGGAGAAAATCAAATATAAACCTTCCAATTTTGCAATCAAGTTTAAAAGACTTACTCGCGTATCTATTTTCTAAATAAATATCTATATATTCATGCCGGTTTGTGAGTTGCTGTCATTCACACATACGTTCATACCAGTTCGCAATCAAATATTTATATATACTCATCCCCTGTCATACACACATACGACAAAGAGAAAAGTAGACCTCAATTTGTGAGTTGTTGTCACACCTATTTGATCATGATCGTTAAATAACGGATGGATATGTTTGCTGCAGTCTCACATTTAACATTCATGGCAATAACTAATGGCTAATGTTAATTAGATCATAAGATCAATTTCTTCAATATTTTTTCATTATTTCAATAACTATGGTGGATGAGTCACGGAACACATGGTTTAGCTCACTTAACTAACCATAAAACAAAAGGAAAACCATCATTGTTGAAATTCCATTTTACTTGTTATTTATTTGAGTGAAATTTTGCAGTCAATAATAGAGATCGTGGTTGGTTTACATCTTTCATTTTGAGACATTTTTGTTTAATTTTTTGCAAACGAGCAGATGCACATTTTACCCGAGCTTAACATTTCATGATGAAGTTTATATAGACAATTCCCAAATAAAATCAACCAAATTACCCTTCAGGGTTATCGAAGCAACCCAATTAAAATCAATTGACCTTTTGTTGGGACATTGGAAATGACCATACGATCAGATTAGATTGTAGTACGATTGAATTTGACAAAAATATTAAACTGATAGTAGGTATTATTGAGTTCAACGTGCACTACTAGTTAATTTTGATTCTGCCAAATCCACATTCACTAGACTGCAAATTTAGCAAAGAGACTTTTTTTCAATACTCTTATAATTAATTGTAATGTAAAATACCAAAAACATTAGCCCTTTCATGACAAAACAAAAAATAATTTAGCTATTACCCTATTGGCATAGAATATATGCAAGAAATGATGTTTATGTGCCATTTTTGTGCAACTTCATTATTTTTTATTTTCTTTTTACCATTTTAGATAATCACCGTTTTGTGTTTCTTTTCAATCAAACCTGTGTGAATTAAGCAATTTGGATAATTTTTCTGAAATTCTGTCATTTTGAATTTTTTTTCATTAGAACTCCTTATATTAATACATTGGCAATTGTCTTTATAAACCAGTGTCGTTTTGTGATTCATAGTGACTACTCATCATCCTTTTATTTTATTTTATGGTAGTATGTTGCCAAACATGCTTTAACCAAGGGTACACAGTAAATTATTTAATTTGATTTCATCTACATAACAATTTCATTTTATGATAGGGTCACCTAAAGTTATACACCTTTTATCCAAAAACCGAAGTTTATTTAATTACTTTTCAAATCCATTGACAACAATCCCAGAATTTAGTTTAAAGAAATTCCGAATGTATGTTTGGTAAAAAAAAGCAAACTTTCACTTACCTACAAAAGCCTTCACATTTTATATAGGGTAATAGGCAGAAAATTCACTATGTCAAAGTATATAGTAGTTTAGTTAAAATGTCTGCTTCCTAATAAAGTCAAAAAATAACATCAGAAGTCTTCTAAATTTTTGGCATTATAATTAACTGATTTTTGTTTTTCGATAAGGAAAAGATATTATTCGAAAAGCTATCTAAACGAGCCCTTATAAGCTTGGTAAAAAGGATAGGAGGAGAAAAAACAAATATCATAAACTAGTAATTGACAAACCTGTTCCACCGTAGTAACCCAAAGAATCCAGTTCATACCCTCGGCATCACAACTAATATAATATCAAAGACTGTGGCATAAATGGACCTCACGCCATCAATTGAAGAGTATGTTAAATTATTGGATTTTGCGCACCATGCATATAGGAAAAACTGCTATGAAGAAGACAACACAAGTGATAGGCAATGATATAATCAAGTGGAGCATTCCTTATGCTTCTATCACATACAGTGACGTTGTATTTTATAATACAAGAAAACAAAATATCATATGAAATCAAACAACTACCCATCCTCCATATAAATGCATACCTTTCACAGCACCAGTGATAAGCTCGGAAGAGTTAATTTGCAGCAACGAGCTTTTCTAAGCAACTATTGACATTCCAAAGATATAAGTTCTTGAAAGAGGAATTGTGTACTTGAAAACATACAATAAAAACAAACTGTTATAGTAGATATAAAAGAGAATGTGAAAAGGCTAGTTTCTAAGACGCTAACATCCACTTTAATACAATTCTAATTCACCTCTGCAAATTACATTAATCAACTCCTCATCGTTGCTTCAACCTGCACATCTGTCCTTTTTCTCCTTTTTCATTGTTGTAACTGCTTTTTATGTAGATATAGAGGGAGCGAGTTAATTTCAGCTGAGGAAATGCGAATATAGCGAGATCGGAGACGCATGCAACCTATTAAGTCCAATGGTAAGAAGATTGCAAGTTTCAAGTTGGAGTAGTTAGGAGAAAAATAGGTTGAGATGAACATGCATTTGCATAGCCATGTGTTATATTGGTCAATCAAACAAATGAAATGTCAGTGTCTTATAAATTATAGGATAACGAACAATATAGAAACATATTAGTTAAATACATGTGGTTATATAGATAATCGATTAAAAGTAGAATACAAAATATATGTGATTGTTGTTGGATTAAGAAACAAAAATGCATAGTTTCACTATCCACAGTTGAAAGGCGCTTAACATAAAAAGTATTACTTAGCACTAGTAATTGTACTCTTATTTTATTAATATCTTGACTCTACAAATTTCATGGTAACTATCCATGGTTCAATCGCATTTCTGTTTTTACACTATTGTTTTGTTTTCAAATCTCTCTAATTCCATACACAACTCTATTCACTTGTCTATCAACACAACTCTCCATTAACAAATCACTGCATCATCTCTGACATACAAACTTCTTCACCATTTTCACAAACCAAACATGGATCCTCAAATACACATCCATACTTGAGACTTGAATAACAAGTTCTTATCACCAACAACCGTAAAATCCACACAAACCAGTCAGGCCATTATCCTCTTCCTGTCATAATACTGCAACTCTTCAAGCAGCACTGACCTCCTCCAATTTCACCAGTCAAATCCCCATCATCCTTTATTTTCATTTTCACTAAACAACCATCACACGCAAAAATACTCATCTATGAAATACCTAAATACATTCAGTCCCATTTCATTGCCATACAAACAGCAACTTCCCCATTGCCCCACCACCCTGACAAACTACACATTTCTTTTTTACATTGCTCTACAACCACAAAATCATGGCACAAGTTCTCCAACATACAAACAAACCTACCTACTTCATCACCTCCTTCTCCTTTGTAACACTCAGTCACAATCACTCAACTACATCACCCAAACATGCCACTGCCAATTGCAATTCACCACGCAAATCCTCCGCACCACTCACTTAACCCAGAAAACAACACCAAGCAGCACTAAAGATCAATCAAATACTTAATCGCTCCACAAACCAACGGCCCTCCCACCAAAGTCCAAACCACCTGCCACCAGAACGCCCCAATCGCCTCACTTTGATATCTGAGAATCCTAAACTCCATAACCTAAAAGCGACCGCATTCTCCACCGCAAATTCCAAACTCCAATTACAACCTCTCTCTATTTTTGATTTCGAAAGCCACATTTTCTTTAAGTTAATGCCGATTTCTATTACAAAACTTAAATTAAGTATGCAACGATCAAAATTCTAAAAATAAAAGCTATTGTGGGAAAGTAATTTATTAAAAGACATTAAAATCAAGTAGCCAATAGCATGAGTAATAAACATGCCACCTCAAAATTATTAATGAAGCGTGCACATGATATGAGAAGACATAATACAACCAGAATCCAAATGTAGCACCTGCTATACTATATAATTTCTTCAAACAAAATGAAAGAAACCAAAACTATGCAGCGATATGCAGAAACTACAGGTTATATCGGCTGACCAACAATAAAATAATTGATGTGCACGATTCAATAAATGGTAACCAGCTTGATCAAACTTATGTAAACTAAATGAAACACGCCACTTATGCATTAAACTAATTCAATGAGCTTAACAGCACAATCTATAGCCACAATAACAAAAACAGTCATAAATTGGAATGAAGCACGGAAATCGTATCTATTTCGATTTTACCGTTTATAACCTTCAACATTTTAATTGAACCTGTATATCGAACAACTAAAGTAGTGGAAACGAAAGGAAAATCTTGATCATTGTTCTACAAACTATTAGCAAAAACAGGACCGTTAGCATAGCGTGTCATAGTAATACAAAAACGAAATAAAAACAAAAGGATTTAAATATACAAAAAAGAAGATTAGGATATTACCGCCGAGATCTAGCAAGAGAAGAAGCAAAGTCAGTGCCATAGGAATAAGATGAATCACTGCAGTCAAGAGAAAAATAATTAGTTTATGGTACTGCTTTCACACCTTGATTGACAACAACCTATTTTTCAGTAAATATAATGACAATTGAATCATCAGATCAGCCTTCAGAAACCTAATCTAATTACTAAATCAAATCGAAATAGGCAAGCATCACAATATTTCAACTGAATGAAGGAATACAAAACGTTGTTAATGGAAATTCAATAGTTGATTTAAAAACCTAATCAAATGAAATTATTTCCAACAAAAACACTAACCCTGCTACATATTGCGTTCTCTAATCAGCCATCTAGAAACCAATTCGGGAAGCATCAGAATTGATATATCTAGGGAAAGAGAGGAACATATATAGTAAGTGGGTAGGATTATGGTGAAAGTAAGGTACCTGAACTGGGATGTCTTCGCCGTCTCGGTGGGAGCAGTGGAAGTCGGTTGAACGCAGCAACACAATTTGAACATCAACAAATTGAGGCTGCTACATCATACAGTCGGCAAGAGACGAAAATTAAATGTGGGTAACCGGCTTGACGGGTGAAGAAGTTACGAATATCAAGGTGATGAAGGGGGAAGGGAAAGTAATTTAGGGGAAGACGAGGAGGGAAATAATTTAGGTTTAGGCGGAACAAATGAAATATACGAGGGAACAGGAACGTAAGCGGAGGGAAATATTAAACGTAACCACTAAATTGGTCAAAATGTTAAATAAATGTAACCAAAATCCATAAATACAAAATTAAAAACCACAATTGTCGCATTTACATAACAAACGCAACCATTGAATGTAACCATATGTATATTTTCTTGTAGTGCCTGAAAATTCCTACCTTTTGAGTCGACTATAAACCACACAAGTCCGACTCAAATGATTAAAATTCCCGAACCTTTAACTAACTACCTGAACTTTCAACCTTTGAAAATTGATAGTTAAGGCGTTCACAATATTCAAATGCCAGAGATTCAAATGTTGGATTCTACGTCACCAGATTTGTTAGGGGTACCAACTCATTAGAACAAAAATGAAATAAAACTTTTATTATATAATGATATTTTACATTAGAGTTTACGACATATATCGGAGTACATTGGTTACCCAGCGGAAAATATAACGACACTAGTGGAAGAATATGAGTGCTTAAAATCTAGTTTACTTCTAATCCAGAATCTTCTCTATAACAACTCCGAGACTATTTGCAAAACCTTAGCTACTAGGCTTCTGGTGTGGAAATTACGGGCATCCAGAGTTTAGGTGAAGGAACAATAAACTCCATGTTAGTCATGGGATTAGTGTGAGAACTTGAAAACAGTTTATTTTATATAATGAGGTAACTTATAGGACCACGCCGTATACACATGAAACAGGTTTTCCCATTATGAATACAAGTGCAGAAAAATCATATATGTTTTTTTAGAAAATGAGTCTATCGTAAGGATGGCCACAGAACACACAATGCAAAAACATACATTTGGATGAGTTTTGTCCTTCTAATAACTAAAATACTTGATACGTGAAAACCACTTAATATTATTATTATTGTGTACTATGGAAAATCACATTGCAAGTAAATATATAAATCTTAATCAGCATAGGTACCATATACTATAGTATACAAATAAAACCGTAAGGGCTCGTAGTGGAGAATGGGTTTCCAATACGATGGTTCCTGGTATGAAAGATCAATCGTGGACTTAAGACCTTTGCACAAATCACATATTACAGTACTTGCAGTTGCACGTCTAGACTCAGATTCCGTTATACTAGTCCACATAACATGAATAAAAATACCCAACAAATAGCGTCCCAGACTTGAGACTTTGTAATACCCTTTCATCACCTCTCCTTCGTGATCATTGAAATAAGCATACAAATCTGACCATCAGTTTACCATCATACTTGGGTGTGAGGCTCGACGAGGTCACGTTACAAAAAGTTACGCTTATACAAAGCCATGCTTTGATCATCCATAGCTTAATCACTTGGCATGCCACATTGTCATTTCATGACATATAATTGGTTATCACAAACCACACCACCTTTGAGCTTGTATGTATCAAAGAAGGACGTTAAGATAAGAGAATAAATTCTCCGCCACCAACAAAAATATGTTTAGTAAAAATCAATTAATATATTACAAAGCACAATGTCATTCAAACATCCATACAAGTTCGTTCTGGGTCTGAACGAAACCAAAGGCATCTCCTACTACCTTTTAGTAACGAAAGTCCTTGCAATCCGACTATTTTCGTATATGTCAGGACCACTGTTAAAAAGGGTGATATTCATCTCTATACCAGTGATCAACTAGTGAAGAAGAAGTCAACGAGTGACCCTTTCGATTCAAAAATATTTGGTCTTCATAATCTTTATTTCGTCGTATCATTATTCAGAATTGTTTTCAGATAGAAATCCGATTACAGACTTTCTGAATGATGTGCGCTATTTTAATACCATATGGAAATACAGGATTCACTAAGTCTCTTTCCACTTCAATTGGTTAATTAAAACCTTTTTTATCTTATGGAAACCCTTAATCATTTTTTTCAAAACTGGGAATAGAATTCATAACAATTGCCTTATTTTCTAAACCAAGACTTATAATTCAAAGAAAATTTCCTTTATAAAGTTTTTATTATTGATGATAAGAAATCAATTCCACATTCATTCCCTTATCCATTTAAACCAATATTTATCTTTACTTAACCTCAAAGGATCTTTTATCGAAACCCATTAGATCTTAATAAAAGAGAATTGATTTAACAATATTTTATTATATTCTTAACCTTTCATTCCTTAATTAGGAATTATTTAAAAATCATTTATTAAAATTTTAACTAAGATTTACTTTACTCAAAAGCTATTTCTAAATCAAAGATTAGGTATTAGTGTTTCCATAAATCTTAAATTAAAAGATCATCACCCTTATTATTTTCCAAAGAATAACTTAATCTTACAGGGTTAAAGAATGTTGTTATTTGAGATACGATTCACAATTTATATTAAATATAATATTTAAATAGAAATTATGTGATGACCGCCCACAGCCCCGCACTAAACAAGAGGAATAATGCGCTTAAAGGTGTGCCAGGCAGTTATGGACGATCGTCAGGGTATGATACATAAGAGGAATATGTCGTAAACTCACAGCGCAAGGATAAAATATAATAGAACATATACAACAGGTAGAGATAGTGAAGCAGAAAACACTGAACTTTCGTGACAACTAGAAAGTAAATCCCATACACGTGGGTAACAACAATAGTGTTTGTAAAAAATTTGCCTCACTACAACTCTCATAGTAGAATAACAAACAGCGGAAAACAAAGGTACTAGATAGTAGTAAAATAGTACGCCAGCCTCCTACTCGCCTCCGAATAGCAACCTCACCCTCACTAAGCAATCACCTTTTACCTACCACCTAGTCTGCCCATCCAAACAACCGGATGAATAGCCTATTGTAATAAGAGGGAACATAAAACCTTGAGTCATACAACAGTCTTAGTGAGCGATAAAACAGCTAACAAACTTCATCAATAAAGTATATGAGAACGGGTAAATAAACGAACTAAACTACCCAGCTCCAGGAAGAACTCACAGCTTCCTTCCCCACATCTGACAGTGGTATCCTTTACGATCCATACATCCAAAGGAAACAACAATCTAGTCATGGAAATCAAAACAACCATTCATACATTGCAATAACAACTCAACCATTATCATGACAAGCATTCAAACATCCATGTCCGACTCTGGCTATTACTGCCAACCTTGCTTTGAAACAATCGTTATCATATGACTGGCTAATAACTCACCATCAACTGTCAACGACCATACTGATTCCCCGGTTCTAACAGAACCCCCACACGCTATATCAACACGTGTCTAGGCCATAAACTACGCATAGGGAACTCGACCTATAATTGGTCTTCAATTGTACCCCTGCTTTGAGTCCACTAGAACCTACGATAACGATAATTCCTCGGCCTTCACACCTCTAGTCGTTATCAATTATGACTATTCATAAGCTCAGAGCACTTTAGAGCTATAACTTCACATGAACTCAATACATACTTGAGTCGCCTCCTCATTCGTCACATCCGACGAACAAATCGCTTCACTTCGTCATTCCCCATGGAATTCACTTCGAAGTTATAACCACTTTCGAACCAAAGAAACATCAATCATGAGGTTCAAAACAATCCACAGCATCACATCAATTTGCTAAGGGAAACAAACAAAATCACTTAAACCATCAACCACAGTGTTTTAGAAGCACCGCTTAAAAACCATCACCGATCGGGTATGAATGACCGACCATTCCACGAACGACCTACCAGCTCCTCACCCTTATACTTATGCTCGAGCCATCTTCGCCTGACCGATCCTTCCACTGCCAGGCTCGCTCGATCGAACCATCCATCCTAGAACATACGACCATCCCATTAATCCACCTGCATGCTCGGTCTTTCGAACCTTTCCCTTCCCTTAGGATCGCTCGACCGTCCCAACACCAGGAGCGACCGATCACCTGCTTTCCAAAGTCAAGACCCTAGGCCTTTTTCCTACTTACGCGGCCAACCCTGCTTGTTTCCACTATGTGTGATCGATCCCTGTTCATGTCTTGTTCTCCAAGAAAACATAACATGTGCATGCGACCCAAAACCTGCACTTCTCCAAAACAACTCCGATTTCCACCAAAACTTCGCTAAACGACAAAAACAACTTATCCAACCCATCACATATAATCAAAAACACGGTATGAATCCACTAACAACATAAAAACAAAAAATTTCACCAAATCATGCAAATCACTTAAAAACCAAAATGAATGATCATATGAACAAAACTACAGATCTAACTTGCATAATCATATGAAGTAACATGGAATCAACTATTTAAATTTACTAGGTGAGATCATAAGGTGATTCATGTAAAAAGGGATTTAATATGGCATAGATCTATGGAAAAACAATTAAATATGATAAAGAACATGATCAAACACTCATACACTTCATTGAATCCATGTGAGATATGCAAACCACTCACTGATTCTCCAAAACAAGCTTAAATGATAGAAATATGAATTCCAGACAGCAAGCACCCCGCACCAAATACCTTGATCCTACGAATTCTTACTTCAGTTGACGTAGATCTAGCCTCCAACGATGTAGATCTATGATTTCCCTCCTTGGATTATGATTTTTAATGGTGGAAAGGTGTTAGAGAAAGGAGAAGCACAAGGCACCCAATGAGAGAATGGAAAACTAAAACCAGTTCCCATATCCCTTATCCTCTATTTATAGCTTCCACCAGCCTACTAATGGGCTTCCCCCAAATCAGCCCGTTAGGCTCCCAAAACCTGAACAGCCAATTGAAAAAAAAATCTTAAAATAGCAATTTCTCCTAAATCGTTGGGCCAAGTCTTCAATGTAACCACTCTACGGAAAGGCAACCATCAATTCCTTTCCAATGGAACAAGTCTCACCCTCTGATTCGACCTGAATCAAAAGTTATTCCCTATACAAGACTAACAGGGGCAAAATGGTTACAAATAAAATTGTTAAAAATTATGGACATGTCTCACATCCTCATAAACAACATGTTAAAAGTTGAGAACGATCCAACCCACAGGGAATAAAATAAAAATATTTTACGATCTTCCGATACGTAAAATGTGGGTTGTTATATTCTACCCCCTTAAGAATTTTGCCCCTGAAATTCCAAGCAAAACAGTCAATCATAACAATTCTGCATGCCTATCATCCATAAGAACTAATTCTATCATCCAAACTAGCAACCATCAAACCATTCATCCTTAGCCTTATCCTAGCATGTGGAATCTATCAAACAACAATAAGATACAAGGATATAATGATGATACGATATCAAAGGGTCCTACCGATGAAGAGTTCTGGATGAGTCGCCCTCATGCTCTCTTTCGTTTCCCATGTACAATCATCGCCATCTTCACTCCATTATGCCTTGACTAGCTTAATTGTCTTCCTCCTAGTTTCGTGTCATTTCCCACAACACGAAGCGGCTTACGAGGTTTTGCAACTACGGTTTCTACTTCAAGGTCTTCATACTGCTCTGGAGATACCATCACATTCGAATTATGCATGAACTTCCGTAGAAACAACACATGAAAAACATTATGCATGCTCGACATCTTCTTGGGTAATTCCAATCTATATGCGAGCTTTCCAATTCGTTTGAAAAACAGAAATGGTCCAACGAACCTAGGAGCCAACTTTCCTTTGTTTATGAATCTAATCGTATGCTTCAATGGTGAAATCTTCATGAAAACCATATCGCCAACGTCTAATTCCAAATCTTTTCGATGCTTATCAGCATAACTCTTCTGACGATCTTGGGTCGCCTTCATTCGTTGTTGAATGATCTCGATACAATCCGAGGTTTCTCTAATCATCTCAGGCCTAAATATCAACTTACCTCCAGTTTCTAACCAACATGCTGGAGAATTAAATAACCTTCTATACAGCACTTCGTATGGTGTCATTTCAATGCTATACTGGTATCTATTATTATACGCAAACTCAACTAGATATAGATGGTCCTCCCATGATCCTTCGAAGTCTAACACACAAGCTCTCAGGAGATCTTCCAAAACTCGGTTAACCCTCTCGGTTAGGCCATCAGTTTAAGGATGATAAGTCGTACTTAAACACAACTCGGTTCCCAAAGCTTCTTGTAGACTCTTCCAAAATCCACTCGTAAACAATGGGTCTCGGTCACTTACTATGCTCTTCGGGATACCATGGAACCAAACTATCCATTACACATAAAGCTCAGCCAATTTCGATGTCGTCCTAGTCATCTTGACAGGAATGAACCTTGCACTTTTGGTCAAGCGATCCACAATGACCCAAATGCCTTTGTTTCCTACCCTGGTTTTAGGTAGTCCGACGATAAAGTCCATCGATATCTGCTCCCACTTCCATGTAGGAACTTCCAATGGCTGAATCAAACCACTCGGCTTCTTCTATTCAGTTTTCACAAACTGACAGCTCATACACGTGGAAATTAACTTTCCAAGATCTCACTTCATCCCTTCCCAGTAGTAAACTCGCTTCATGTCCTGATACATCTAATTACAACCGGGATGATTTGTCAACTTCGAGTGATGACGTTCTCTCAGAACCTCATCTCTCAATCCGTCGATATTTGGAACAACTAATCGCCCTTGCTTTCGAAGCCAACCTTTTCGATCGACTACAAACTCTTTACCTTCTGGTTACAGCTTTTAGATAAACTCGACAAGCTTTACATCTCACTTTTGGTTCACTCCAATCCTTTCGACATGAGTAGGTCTTATCGACAAGCTTTCCAACATTTCAGGTTCCAACTCACGCCTTGGCCTGAAATCGAACCTTGTCAAATACTCAAGGCTCTTCCATTCTGAAAAAAACGCTCCTAAACTTGAGTGTCGCCGAATCAACGCATCTGCCACTGCGTTGGCTTTGCCCAGAGTATAGGCTATACCCAAATCATACGATGCCAGAAATTCTAACCATCGTTGCTGTTGAAGATTCAAATTCTTCTAGGAGAAACGATACTTCAACGACTTGTGATCCGTAAACAACTCTAATCGCACTCCCAACATGTAATGTCTCTACATCTTCATAGAAAACACAATCACTGCCAACTCCAAATTATGAGTTAGTTAATTTGTTTTCATGCGGCTTTAGCTATCGACTCGCGTGGGCTACATCCTTATCCTTTTGCATTAGCACTACTCCAAGTCCAATACCACATGCGTCGGTGTATACCACCATCTCTTCATACCCACTTGGAATGGTCAACTCAGGAGCACTCATCAATATCTCCTTCAGGATTCCAAATGCTTGTTCACACTTCGCATAGAACACTTGGTTCTTCTTTCTCAATCCTGTCAACGATGAAGCTATCTTGGAGAAGTCCTTGATAAACCGTCGGTAATAACCAGCCAACCCAAGGAAACTCCGAACATCCATTGTATTCTTAGGCCTATCCCAGTCCTGGATTGCTGCCACTTTAGCAGGGTCAACTGCTATCCCATTTCCAGAAACAACATGACCTAAGAATCTCACTCCGTTCTTCCAGAAGTGACACTTCAAAAACTTAGCCCTCAGTTGATGCTTTCGCAAGATTTCCAAAACAACTCTTAAGTGTGTCTTGTGATCTTCCTCATTCCATGGATAAACCAGAATATCATCCACGAACACAAGCACGAACTTACTCAACTGATCTTTGAATACTCTATTCATAAGATCTATGAAATACACTGGCGCGTTAGTCAACCCGAATGGCATCAAATCGTTCGAAGAAACCGGATGATGTCCTAAAAGCAGTCTTTGGCACACTATCCTTTGCCATCCTCAATGGGTGAAATCTTGTTGCCGAATCTATCTGAGAAAACACCTAGCCTCGTGAAGTTGATCGAACAAGTCATCAATCCTTGGCAACAGATGCTTGTTCTTCTTGGTCACCTTATTCAGCTCATGATAGTCCACACATAATCTTAATGAGCCATCTGCCTTGGTTGCAAACATGACCAGTGCACCCCATTCGGATACACTCCTCCGAATGAATCCCTTCCCTAGAAGGTCTCTAACTTGCACTTCCAACTCTCGTTGTTCCTTAGGCGCCATCCACCTAAGAGACATAACGATTGGTCTAGCTCCGTCGACCAAATCAATCCTAAACTCGATTTCACGATGCGATGGCAAACCTTTGACTTCGTCAAAGACATCCTTATACTCATTAGCGATTAGCATAGATAACAAGTCTTCTTGTGGACCACAAGCTAATATAGATAGCTAACAAAGATACCCTCTTCGCGCTTACACCGTATCAACATCTTTTGCCCTTCCACATCCCCGACTCTCACCTCTAGCTTCTCGCAATTCACCCTTGCCGCATACCTCTTGACCCAATCCATGCCCAAGATGATCCCAAACCCAGCGAAGTTAAGAACAAAGCAATCACACATGAAAGAGTAACCATGACTCGACAACACTAGACCACGACAAATCATGCAAAGATTGGATGAACCCCCAACTGGATTAGTCGCTACGAAATGTCTATCACAAATCTCGGGTTCCAAACCCAAGCGACACACAAGCTCATTGCAAATGAATGAATGTGATGCTCTAGTATCAAAAAGCACGTGAACTAAAACACCATGAATAGAAAGAGTACCATGCACCACGACACCCTTTTCCTCGGTAGTAGGAACTCTTGAAGAAGTTGGCACGACTTGCAAAGTATATGCCTTTACAACCTGCTTGCCCTTAGCTGATTCTGGACAGTCCTTCTTTTCATGCCCCGACTTCCTACATTTGAAGCACTACTTCTCAGCTTTGGGATTCTTGTACTCATTAGCAAAATGGTATTTTTGCTGGCAGTTAAAACAAACCACCTCACTCTTAGGCTTCTTTTGGCTGTCTTTTCCCTTTTGTTGTTGTTGTTTCCTCTTCTTATTATTACCACACTGCTGTGATTTCTGAACCTCTTTGGTTGCAATGACAACATTTGCTTCCTATGGAAACAAGCTCTCATGGCAAATAGCTTTTTCCACAATCTTCTCAAATGAATCGTCAAGATGATCCACCAACGGCCTTCCAATATAGGTATCCACACCCATAAGAAACTTATCATTCTTCCAATAAGGTGTATTAACGTATGAACGAGCATATTTGGACAAGGCCTCAAAATCAAAAACATAATCAAGCACAGAATGACAATTCTGTTTCAGCTCCATGAACTTCTTGAACAAAGTTGACTTCTGAGCAGTGGAGATAAACTTTGCTTCGAACTTAGCCTAGAATTTCTCCCATGAAATTTCTTCCTCTGGAGTCTCAAGCGTGACTGAATTCCACCATTCTATGGCCCAGCCTTGCAATTGCCTTGATGCAAGCTTTCTCTTAGTTGCACCATCCAAACGCAAGTCTCCAAATATACGAACACAAGAATCCATCCACCTCTGAACCTCTTCAGCTAGCTCAGTTCCTTTGAATAGTTTTCCTCCTAGGCATAGCTTCGCAAAATCCACAACCCTAGGCAACTGAACTCCTACGTCTACCGCAACTGCCACTGGAGTGTGGACCCTTCGCATGAATGCCACCATCATGGCTTCAAACATAGTAGGGTAGTCTGGTTCACATCCATTTCCCCCTCCAGTATTAGCTCCCCTAGCAGCGTGTCTTGATGGTCGGCTACTCATTCTAAATCTGCAATTTAGAATAATTAGCCACTTTCAAGAAAAAATGCTAAAGAAACTCAACCTCTACTACTATATATGCTAATATATATAGTAAGCATCCAACTGAAATCTAAAAATATGTCTCTCATATGTAATTACGTCTTCTAACTTTGGCTAAAACCATTAACCAGAGCTCTGATACCAAATGTGATGACCGCCCACAACCCCCGCACTAAACAAGAGGAATAATGCGTTGAAAGGTGCGCCAGGCAGCTATGGACGATCATCAGGGTATAATACATAAGCGAAATCTCTCGTAAACTCACAGTGCAAGGATAAAATATAACAAAAGATATACGACAGGCAGAGATAGTGAAGCAGAAAACACTGAACTTCCATGACAATTAGAAAGTAAATCCCATACACGTGGGTAACAACAATAGTGTTTGTACAATTTTTGCCTCATTGCAACTCTTAGAGTAGAATAACAAACAGAGGAAAACAAAGGTACTATATAGTAGTAAAATAGTATGCTAGCCTCCTGCTCGCCTCCAAACAACAACCTCTCCCTCACTAAGAAATCACCTATTACCTGCCACCTAGTCTGCCCATCCAAACAACCGGATGAACAACCCAAGGTAATAAGAGGAAATATAAAACCTTGAGTCAGACAATAGTCTTAGTGAGCGACAAAACAGCTAACAAACTTCATCAATAAAATATATGAAAATGGGTAAATAAACGAACTAATTAACCCAGCTCCAGAGAAGAACTCACAACTGCCTTCCCCACATCCGGCATTGATAGCCTTTACGATCCATACATCCAAAGAAAACAACAATATAGTCATGGAAATTAGAATAACCATTCATACATTGCAATAACAACTCAACCATTATCATGACAAGCATTCAAACATCCATGTCTGACTCTGGCTATTACCGCCAACCTTGCTTTGAAACAATCGTTATCATATGACTGGCTAACAACTCACCATCAACTATCAAGGACCATACCGATTCCCAGTTCTAACAAAAGCCCCACACGCTATACTCAACACATGTCTAGGCCATAAACTACCCACAGGGGACTCGACCTATAATTGGTCTTCAATTGTACCCCTGCTTTGAGTCCGCTAGAACCTACGATAACGGTAATTCCTCGGTCTTCACACCTCTAGTCATTATCAATTATGACTATTCATAAGCTTAGAGCACTTTAGAGCTATAACTTCACATGAACTCAATACATCCTTGAGTCGCCTCCTCATTCGTCACATCCGACGAACAAATCACTTCACTTCATCATTCCCCATGGAATTCACTTCGAAGTTATCCCCACTTTCAAACCAAAGAAAACATCAATCATGAGGTTCAAAAAAATCCATACCATCACATCAACTTGCTAAGGGAAACAAACCACAACACTTAAGCCATCAACCACAGTGTTTTAGAAGCGCTGCTTAAAAACCATCACCGAACAGTGTATGAACGACCGACCAGCTCTTCAACCTTATACTTCTGCTCGAGCCATCCTCACCCGACCGATCCTTCCACTGCCAGGCTCGCTCGATCGAACCAACCATCCTGGAACATATGACTGTCCCATTAATCCACCTGCAAGCTTGCTCGTTCGAACCTTTCCCTTCCCTAAGGATCGCTCGACCGTCCCAACACCAGGAGCGACTGAACACCGACTTTCCAAAATCAAGACCCTAGGCCTTTTTCCTACTTGCGCGACCGACCCTGCTTGCTTCCACTACGTGCGATCGATCCCTGTTCATGTCTTGTTCTCCAAGAAAACACACCATGAGCGAGCGACCCCCCCATGTACGACCCAAAACCTGCACTTCTCCAAAACAACTCTGATTTCCACCAAAACTTTGTGAAACGATAGATTCGACGAAACCAACTTGTCCAACCCATCACATATGATCAAAAACACGGTATCAATCCTGTAACGTCCCGATTTTTGACCTTTTTTTAATACAAATCATTACGGATTATTTCAGTAATTTATTTAAATAATAAATTGTGAATCATAAATATTAAGGAAAAATTTCAAATGCATATATTTTAATAGTTTAAAATTTATAAATAAATAAGAATATTTGGTTTTATACCTTAATTTTCTAGTTTTACATAGCTAAATAGTTGCATTTACCTTAGGAACTAAGTTTAGTTTTTTGTTTTCATTAAAACCATTTGTATGTATATGCTGTACAAAATGTGTACATTAAGAAATGCCTTAGAAGGTAAGTTTAAAACCTATCTAGCATTTAGACTCTAACCATATACATCAATTCATGGCCTATATAAGCCTATACCTATGGAGACAAACCTGACTTTAGCATACGCTTGTCAATCATATTATAGGCAGCCTAATCATGCAGATATATAGGAATAAAGGGAAAAACATATGTGTTCACATCATTCTTTCAATTCAAATGGGCAGCCTACATACCTAGAAATACATAGTTTGAGTTTACTTAGAGGTTAAGTAGGAAGTTGTGATGACATTTGCACATGGCCATGCCTTTTATTTACCTGAAACCAAATCAAAATGCCACCCTATATCCTCTTTTGCACATGGAAAGATTTGCATGCCTATACTTAAATAGGACTGCATTGTATTGTTGTAGAATTAGCCAGTACCTTGACAAAAACACTTATCCGTTGCTGGCCATGCACCATCAGCATATAAGAAGTGATGAAATACACTAAGCCTACCTCTTTTCGAATCAAACAGCTAGAACATCCCTTCCATTAAGTTGTAGACAGCCCAACCTTAGTGGAAAAGCCTAGTTTTTACAGCATGTTAGCCTATGGTTGTACATAAATTTATACATCAAAAACATGACAATCCATATTCTAAAGTCTGAGAAGAAAGAGAATGTGACAAGCCTTAAGTACATATTCCTTTCAATCAAAGAATTGGAAACAATAGCCAAGAACATGGCTATGTAATTGATAGACAGCCAATGATTGAAATACCTATAGAAACCTATAACCTAAGTTACTTCACTATTAAACCTTAAAACCCTTGCACATGACATAGTCGAGCTTGTAACCTGAGAAGATTGGATGAAAACACACATTCCAACCAAGTTAAGATAGTATATTCAAGGCTTATACATGTGCAGGCAAACTAGAAAAAACTATCATCTTTAACACATTCCTTCATTATAGAATGTAGCAGCTAGATCTACAGCCTAGGTGTAGCATGTTTCTTAAGGACTAAGCATCTTACATTTTTATATAATTGCACATGGCCAGTACAACCTTTTTCTACTCAGAGCATAGCTGAATTCGTAGCCTGCAGAGATTTAAATAGAAATGAATTAACACACACCTCTCAATCAACTTATGACAGATTACACCTCCCCTGCAAAAGGCCTACTACCAACCTTTTTCTACTCAGAGCATAGTTGAATTCGTAGCCTGGAGAGATTTAAATAGAAATGACTTAACACACCTCTCAATCAACTTATGACAGTTTACACCTCCCCTGCAAAAGGCCTATCACTTAGCATATATTCTATACTTTTATTCACCTATAAATACACTAGTATATACACACCATACCCTCACATACACAAACAAGTTGCGAATAAAAACTGAATCAATAAAATGGAAGTAGCATGAATATCAGAATGAGAAAACATGGTTAAATGTTGGAAGATACAGTAATAGAAAATGGAGACAAAAAGCCTGGAAGTAATTAGCAAAAACATGGCAAGAGCGTGGATACTAGTGCATGAAATGAAGAAAAAAATAGAACAAGGGACTAAAAGATAAAAACGTGAGTAAACCCATTTCTAAACTTTTGTTAAATATTTACCTTGACTATTATGGATGCTTAAGTTTTTGGTATGAACACATGTTAAGTATGTCATCTTTAACACTCACATATCGGTCTGTGATAATCACTTAAACATGCCATGTATATGTTTAAACACAGAAGTAAAAACTGATCATCGTCTAAGAATGGTGGAGAACAGAACATGTGAGTAAACTTTGTTTTGCACTCTCTGTTTTAAAGTTCTGTCTTCCTTTATAAATGCTAGTGGTTGTGTAGATAGATATGTATATCACATTAGTATGTATGATCTGTTGATAAGTTTTAAAACCATCTAGATGGAAACATGCTGCTATAAATGAAATGCTAAAAACAATGCTTAACTGTAGTGAGAGTAAACTTACCTATTTTATTTACTGATTTTGATAATGCATATATATGTTTGGGAATAGTTGTGTTTAATCAATCAGATTTGCATGCTAAACCTTGCAAATAAATATGAAAGAATAGAAAGTTAATATATGAAGTAGCTAAGTAAACCCCACTATTATCTTACCTTAAAACAAGAGATAGCAAACAAAATTATTGTGAGTGAACTATCCTATTTTTACTGATATGTTAAGATATAAAAATATACATGTGTATAGACTGTCCTGTATACGTGTATTTGAGAAGCCAAAGCTTTTACGGTAAAAACAGTAGAACTGTTAGTAAAACTATCCTTTCCTCTTAAAATCTAAACCATGATTTAGTTAAAACTTTTATACGCTTGCATGTATGCTTCTAGTATATAATATGTATACATTACACATCATGATGTTTGACACTTGAAACAAAACAAAAAAAACCACAGTGAGCAAAATCTGTTTTTTTTTTCGATTTAAAACTGTTCTTGTTATGTTGTGGACTTATGTATGTATGTTTTGATTATATTAGTTAGATCTATATGTCAAAACTAAGAAACAGAACTATGTAAATTAAAGTTCTAAACCAGTGAAGATCAAATATCATAGCAAACACTACCCCAGTTCTAAATAAAAACCCACGGTGCAACTCTGTTAACTTGCACAGACAATAGTGAAGACTGAAAAACAGTTCGGAATATTGATGAGGTAGGTTAGACGAATTTGTGAGCTACGTCATTTGTAATCTGTTTTTAATTATGACAAATAAGGGGATGTAAATGTGAAAAGATTTAAAGGTCATGTTGATATTATTATGGGAGGAGTTAGAATGCATAGTTTAGCAAAGGGTTCACCATGGCCGAAGTGAATGGTGTCAATAGGTGATGGATGAAGAGGTGTATGGATTGTCTATTTGTGAAGTAGAGGATGAACAATATTTTGGCCAAGATGGCCAGAGGATGAACTGGATGTAAAGTTCGGTTCCGGAGGTGATGGCAGGTGTGTGTAATTGTGTATGACCGATGCAAGTGGAGTATGGAGCATGTGCACGTGCACAAGGATATCACTGTGCACCGTGAATTTCCTGTGAACTACTAAGGAGGGAAGAAGCATCATTTGTGATAACTGCGAATGGGAGCAGCGTGATCTTTAGGTTCATAAATTTGGACTAGTAAGCCACGTTATGTCAATAAAATCAACTAAATACAAGGAACTAAATAATCAAAACATCAGCAAGGAAACGTAAGAGGAAACATGGATTAAAGCAAGTGGTAGCAGGGGAAACAGAAGTTCAGGAGAGGCGCAGAAGAGTGGTAACAACAAGAAATTTGACCACCAAAAATATGTAGTAGGGATGGAAACAAAATATAAGGAACTGAAATAACTTACTAGATAATAAGCTGCAATATAAGTAAAAAACTGATTGTGCAAAAAGAGCATTGTTTCATTACACAATAATTTGAGCTAAGCTGATAGATAGAAGTCATACCATGAAAGTAATAGCTGATTTAATTTATAAAGAAACATTCGAAATTCTCCAAGCGTGAGTAAGACATAGGCTATTTCACTAAGCTCTTTGAAATAGTATGTTGGTTAGCAAACAAAAGAAGAGTAGGTGACAGTAGTCAAGGGACGAAAACATGTAACCAAAGGAGAGAAGCAAGGGTGGGAAGTTGGTAATAGGAGTTGAGAAGAGGGACGGTATGTAAAGAAAAGGAGGGAAGAGGGTCTGCTGTAAGAAACAAAAGAAGAAAGGGAGCGACACTACATTGTAAAGGAAATGAGTAAAGTAATAACATAATATAAAAGGAGGATGGTCGATGTGTTTTGGGCCTGCAAAGATTTCAGCGAGTTTTAAAATAATACCAAAAGGAGGAACTGGGCCTAGGAGATTGGGCCAAGAAATTATAAAAGAAGAAGAAATTACAAGAAGAGGAAAGAAAGGTGTTTGGGCCAAAGGGTTTTAGGTCGGGGTTTTTGTAAATAAAACAAATAAAAGGAAATGGAGATTTATATAGAAATGGAAATATAAAATAAAGAAGAAAAATATATAAAAAAAGAAGAAATTTTAAATCTAGTAGAATTAAAGAAGAAAAAGAAGCCAAAAAACTTGGGCCTTTGAAGGAAGATAGGAGGAGGAAGATGGACCGTAGTAGTCGGCCTTAACAGGGTGTAACAAGTATAAAAATCTAAAGAAAAGGAAATAATAAAATAGGAAGTAGTATAAATTAAGTTAATTATGATTATTTAGGAATAAAAAAATAATTTACAAAGTATGACAAAGGTATAAAATGTCGTATAAACAAGCTGACATTTTAAGATAAAGTACCATGTGCGACGCACACGCTTTAGTCGTTCATTTATAATGGATAGTCAAAATTGAATAAATTACCATGTGCGAAGCACACACTTAAGTTGTTCATTTATAAAAGTTAATCGAAATGTCTGGATTTAAACAATGCAGTCATATAGTAATCTGTTTGGTTGAAGATCATAAAATAGAAAATGAATTATACTTAATCCAATTCATTTTGAGCTGATGCTATTTCTTTAAAGAAATGTTTGAAGTAGTTCTTAAGTATCAACTGATAATAAAAGACAGTACGTAAATCGTTTCGAAGAAGCCGGAATTATATTCCACTTCGATTCGAATTATACGTCGCATGACAAAAATATTGAAGATAATTGAAGACGGAGATATGCAAGGGCTGTGTTAAATAGTGCCTTCGGTTTGTCCAATCACCGGACAACTTGTATGGTTGGGTGTCTGACAACGTATATCTATCAGATCTTACACATTGACCTTTTGTGTGTATATTATGTTGGTGGCAAAGGAATTCATTTCTCTTAGCTTTATGCCCGGAATATACTTGGGAAAATAAATGAGTGTTCTGACAGATATGACGATGTAGCATCCAAAGTTATTGAAGAAGTGATCTGTCAAAAAGATGAAATAGACCTCAAGCCTCACAACCAGAAAATGACAAAATCGGGCAAGCAGCATGGCTATGTGGGTCGCTCCCATTAGGGTATATTGTCACCATCTAGAGAACATTCATTTTGTTACTTCTTTTCATTTCTGTATCTCTTGGGAAATGTTAGCTGCGCAGCCGTACGGTGGCAATATATTCGATACACTCAAGAGAAATGAGTGGTCGGTCATGTGTGGGTCGGGTTGCAAGACGTTCTTGTTGAACCTAGTGTACTCCTCTCTAGAGATACACTATCAGCACGTGGTTCCATACCTTTTCATAGTTGGAAATCCATTATCCAATAAGCACCTACGGTTTTGATTGTATACTATATATATGGAGCGTGAGATGCAAGCGTTCTGCTAGATTGATATTTATTTGTATTTAGACACTATTATAATATCAGAATAAGATATTGATTTCAAATTGTTTTGGGTTATCGCACGGTAAAAACCATCCGTATTTATGTGTGGATCGGTCTTACGATTATTTTTTCTTTCAAAAGGTTTTTTAAAGTTAAAATCAAAATGTCTTTAATCGTTTACTCACACCAGTCCCATGACTGACCCAGAGTTTATCTTCTATGTTTTTCCTAAACTCTTGGGTGCCCAAATTTGTACAGGCAGTCCAATAGTTCAGGATTTTACAGATTTTTCTGAAGGAGCTTGGAGCAGGAGACTTCTGCGTTAGACATATAGAGTTTATTCCGCTGTGTTGCATATTTAATGTACTCTGATGATGTATGTAAGTCCAAATACTATTGTATTTCAAAAGTGTTTATTTATGTATTATATTTTATTCCGTTGCGATTTTAAGACTCTGTGTTATTGTTCAGTACAATCTTCTATCTGTTCTAATTTTCTGTCTTTCTATTTCTCATCCTCTAACTTCTTCCTATTAATGATTCGTATTTTTCGTGCGATTTGGGTTGGACGTGAGTTGTATTCAGTCGGCTCTAATGGTATGAATTTACGGGCTATTACATTTGGTATCAGAGCAGAAGGTTGAGTAATAACCTTGGCTCTGTGGCGTAACTCGATAAAGATGCGGTTAGTAATGCCCTAGATTGAGTTTGAGTGTATATATATGAGTGCGTATTTGTTAATTGATATAAAAAATGTTTTTATATTGTGCTGAATGGTTTGTCGAGTGGTTTAAAAATTCTGGTCGATACATGGTGCACATTGTATCGAAAGGAGTTTATAAACTCTTGAACAGAGTATTTCGACATAGCATTATATTTTAAAAAAAAAGTTGGGTAGATGAAATAATTTTGCCTAAAAATATATTTTGTTATGAAAGAATAATTTTCTGAAATTATTATATTATGTGTCGATAGTTGTTATTATAATCAAATAAGATTATAAATATTGAAATGATTATATATTGACCCAAATTAAATTTGTATAAGAAAAGGATACACAAATAAACCAACTGGAAATTTGTTAAGTAAAACAAAATGTTTGGGAAAATTCAAATTTTTTGAATTTAAATGAAATCAAGTTAATGATTTCACATTGATTTGGAATTAAAAATCGAGAATCTAGATTTTGGAATTAAGAAATTGGAACCTAACTGGAGGCTAGTTGAGTTAAATAGTTTTCTAAGTGTCGATCTGATGTTGATTTCGGTCTTTAGGGTCGATACTTAGAAGATTATTTTCTTACCAATTTACTTTCAGAAACTAATGAATATTGAAGAGTAGGAGGGTACAAATAAGTAATGGAAATGTTTTCCAACTGTACGTACAGATATTTTTAGTTATGAAAATAACTGGGATAAATAGCTAATTGCTGATATGTATTGAATGTTTTGATTGCCGTGAAATGTTTAGTAGGTAACCTATGTGTTTTTGAATGCCTCGTTTGATATGATTATAGTGTAGAACATATGTATAAGTATTTTGAGATAAGTTTTAACCTTAGCAATAACTAGAATCTTCTCATTACACTTTAATTTCGAGGACGAAATTCTTTTAAGAGGGATAGATTGTAACGTCCCGGTTTTTGATCGTTTTTGTAATACAAATCATTATGGATTATTTCAGTAATTTATTTAAAAAATAAATTGTGAATCGTAAATATTGAGGAAAATTTTCAAATGCATATATTTTAATAATTTAAAATTTATAAATAAATAAGAATATTTGGTTTGTACCTTAATTTTCTAGTTTTACATAGCTAAATAGTTGCATTTACCTTAGGAAATAAGTTTAGTTTTTTGGTTTCTTTAAAACCATTTGTATGTATATGATGTACAAAATGTGTATATTAAGAAATGCCCTAGAAGCTAAGTTTAAAACCTATCTAGCATTTAGACTGTAACCATATACATCAATTCATGGCCTATATAAGCCTATACGTATGGAGACAAACCAGACTTTAGCATACTCTTGTCAATCATATCATAGGCAGCCTATTCATGCAGATATATAGCAGTAAAGGGAAAAACATATGTGTTCACATCATTCTTTCAATTCAAATGGGTAGCCTACATACCTAGAAGTACATAGTTTGAGTTTACTTAGAGGTTAAGTAGGAAGTTGTGACGACATTTGCACATGACCATGCCTTTTATTTACCTGAAACCAAATCAAAATGCCACCCTGTATATTATTTTCCACATGGCAAGATTTGCATGCCTATACTTAAATAGGACTGCATTGTATTGTTATAGAATTAGCTAGTACCTTGACAAAAACACTTACCCATTGCTGGCCATGCACCATCAGCATATAAGAAGTGATGAAATACACTAAGCCTACCTCTTTTCGAATCAAACAGCTAGAACATCCCTTCCATTAAGTTGTAGACAGCCCAACCTTAGTGGTAAAGCCTAGTTTTTACAGCATGTTAGCATATGGTTGTACATATATTTATACATCAAAAACATGACAGACCATATTCTAAAGTTTGAGAAGAAAGAGAATGTGACAAGCCTTAAGTACATATTCCTTTCAATCAAAGAATTGGCAACAACAGCTAAGAACATGGCTATGTAATTGATAGACAGCCTATGATTGAACTACATATAGAAACCTATAACCTAAGTTAATTCACTACTAAACCTTAAAACCCTTGCACATGACATAGCCAAGCTTGTAGCCTGAGAAGATTGGATGAAAACACACATTCCAACCAAGTTAAGATAGTCTATTCAAGGCTTATACATGTGCAGGCAAACTAGAAAAAACTATCATCTTTAGCACATTCCTTCATCATAGAATGTAGCAGCTAGATCTACAACCTCGGTGTAGCATGTTTCTTAAGGACTAAGCATCTTACATTTTTACATAATTGCACATGGCTAGTACAACCTTTTTCTACTCAGAGAAACGCTGAATTCATAGCTGGAGAGATTTAAATAGAAATGACTTAACAAACACCTCTCAATCAACTTATGACAGTTTACACCTCCCCTGCAAAAGGCCTACCACTTAGCACATATTTTATACTTTTATTCACCTATAAATACACTTGTATACACACACCTATACCCTCACCCACACAAACAAGTTGCGAATAAAAACTGAATCAATAAAATGTAAGTAGCATGAATATCAGATTGAGAAAACATGATTTAATGTTGGAAGATACAGTAATAGAAAATGGGGACAAAAAGCCTGGAAGTAATTAGCAAAAATATGGCAAGAGCGTGGACACTAGTGCATGAAATGAAGAAAACAATAGAACAAAGGGACTAAAAGATAAAAATGTGAGTAAACTCATTTCTAAACTTTTGTTAAATATTTACCTTGATTGTTATGGATGCTTAAGTTTTTGGTATGAACACATGTTAGGTATTGTTGGAAACTATATTGTTGGATTTAGATGGCAACAACTATACAATTATATCAAAGAACTTCTGAGCTAACTTGCAGGTACATTAGTATCAAAAAGAGAAAAGAAAATAAGTTCAACATGAAGATACACAGTACAAAAGAGGATAAAAGCGTATACGTGAAGGATGCTAATCAATTATGTAGTGTTCAAGCATTTGAATATCTATTATGGTGATTGAAAATCTATTTGGACTCTAATGATGGAAGAAGACAAGAAGAAACAGACTCAAGAGCTTCGGAAGAATGCATATCATAAGTTGAGTGTACATAAAGTCATTATAGTCTAGAATTGTTAAAGCCCCACAAATTAACTTCAAATCACCTAAAATTTCTACATAACACCTAATATATCATAAAGCATTTTTCATAATTTTTTGGAATTTTTTATTGCAAGAACGACGATAAAAAAGTCAAAAAATGATGAATATAGAAGGCTGTTTTTGCAGAATGTTTCAAAGCAGAAAACGGTAGCGTTTTGTCCAGAAACGCTATTAAAGGTTATAACGGTTATATTCCGAAACGCTATGAAAGATATAACGGCTATATTTTGAATAGACATATGATAGCGTTTTTGGGCCAAACGCTACTGTTCAGTGCTGTCTTAAGTGCTGTAAATAACGGCTGTATTTTATGAAAAGACACTTCGTTTTTCACCAAATCTTTTCAGTTTTTTGATCTTTCAGAAGGGTTGTGACTATTCTAATGACATCCCTTCATCATTGTATAAGCCCCAAACGTCTCCATTGATTTTACAAGAATTACTTTGATCAAATTTATTGATTTTGCTCTAAAATTGTTCTACAACTATTATTTTCTCAAATTCTATCAAAGCGATCGATTATTTTCATTCCTATCCTTTATAATCGATTTACTATTAATCCTACCCTTTGCACATCCACTAAAATACCATTTGTGAGGGCTATAGGAGTGTTGTACTATATTGTGACTACTCAGTGTTGTTTGGAACACATTCAAAAGTTAGAAACTTTTGTAATAGTGAAGACCTCTTCAGTGGTTGAGGCAAGAAATCCCGTTCAGTGGTTCGGGTAACTGTGAACCTATTCCTTCGGGTGAATTGAGGGTTTTAGTGTTAGTGAAATACCAGAAGTGAGTCTGGGACTAGACGTATGACAGTGGTCCGAACCAGTATAAATCGACTGTGTGATTTACTGCTTTCTACTCTGCTATATAGATATTATATCCTATTCTCCATACTACACGATCCTACTGCTGCATAGCCTCTTTTAATTAGTATCAGAGCTTGGTATTCTAGAGATCGTAACAACTTCCTAGAATAAATGACAATAAAGAAATCTTGTAAAGGCATTAGAAAGTGGAAGAACAACAAAGCAGAAGCGACGGAGCAAGAGAGCAAATGTTTAATAGCTAAAGTGAGATCATAATCGGTATATGAGGATTCATTATATAAAGATCTTTTATTAGACCATGAAAATTATTAAAAGATTTTAAAAGTTTGGGTAAACTTAATGCAATTATTTTAGCCAAATCTAAAGATTGTGAGCAAGAAAATTCCAAATTAAAAGAAGAAAACAATTTTTTAGTCAAACAAACCAAATGTTTTGAAAATACCTTAAAAGAGCTTGTTTTTCAAAAAGATTTCCTTCAAAAAGAAAATGAGCGACTAGAAGATAAAATCAATGTTCTTTTAAAGGAAATCGATCTCTTGAAAAATAGAAATGAATCATTAGAAGATTCTTTAAATAATTCTAATTCTTTAGTTTCGTCTCTTGAAAAAGAGAATGGAGCTTTAACTGAAAAGAGTTTAGAATTATCTAAAGAATATGAGTTTTTAAAGGTTAATAATAATACTTTGCAAAATGAAATGTCTGATTCGAATGAAAATTTTGAAAAAATTACACTCTTCTTTAGTTAATTCAGGATCTCAAAGTTGTTGTCTCGAAAATGAGAATAGTACTTTAAAAAGGGAGAATTCTGAATTAAATAAGAAAATTGGTTTAAAAGATTGCAAGACTTCTTTTGAAAATTTCAATCGCGACATTGTAATAAAATTTGAAAAATGTACAAATAAGTTCGCAAAATTTAATAAAGGTCAAAATGATTTAAATGATTTTTATCTTGCTCTAGACTTTACACGACAAAAGTGGCTTAGGGTATAATAAAACTAATCATAGAACTAGTACTAGATATGCTTTCATGTATTACAAAAATTTAACTGCTAGTACTAAAGCATGTGTAACTCGAAGATCCAATTTCTATAGAACTTCAAATGCTTCTATGACTAAAAACATTTATAATAGAAGTACAAAAGGAAATATTAATAGAAATTATCTAAGTATTTGGGTTCTTGTAAATTGGAAAAACACAGAAAAATATATAGATGAGTATTTTGATTCAGTAGTTAAAAATAAAAAAATTATTTTCAAAGGTACCATTAAACCCTCATGGGTATGGTTACCTTCTATCTAACCCCTGGACCCTAACGGAAGAAGTGGGTACCAAAGTATTTATATAATATTTGTTGCAGGTACACCACAACAAAAAGGATTGTATTTCAGTATCTCTAATATCTTTAAAAGCTGAGCTTAAAGTTAAATCAGGAAATCTGGAAATATAATAATCACATACTCAGGGGGAGAAATTTTCATATATAACACGTTCAGGGGGAGAAGATAAAGACAAGACAATGATAATGCAAGATTCTATCATCAATCAAAATGGAGGTGAATGTTTATTCAAGAATTTTTTTATGTGATATTAGATTGTGTTTTTATATTCAAATCTATCCTCAAATATCACACACTCAAAAACAATATATATATATATATATGTATATATGTATGTATGTATGTATATATATATGAATATGAAAAAAGGAAAAAATATTTATTTCCTCATTCTATTTGATAATGACAAAGGGGGAGAAATTCATGTATATATTGATAGAGGGAGATATTATACTTAAACGGAAGTTTGGTAATAATGATATTTTATAGAATGAATATATATTTGTAAATTGTATAGTTGTCATCATCAAAAGGGGGGAGAATGTTGGAAACTATATTGTTGGATTTTGATGGCAACAACTATACAATTATATCAAAGAACTTCTGAGCTAACTTGCAGGTACATTGGTATCAAAAAGAGAAAAGAAAATAAGTTCAACATGAAGATACACAGTACAAAAGAGGATAAAAGCGTATACATGAAGGATGCTAATCAATTACGTAGTGTTCAAGCATTTGAATATCTATTATGGTGATTGAAAATCTATTTGGACTCTAATGATGGAAGAAGACAAGAAGAAACAGACTCAAGAGCTTCAGAAGAATGCATATCATAAGTTGAGTGTACATAAAGTCATTATAGTCTAGAATTGTTAAAGCCCCAAAAATTAACTTCAAATCACCTAAAATTTCTACATAACACCTAATATATCATAAAGCATTTTTCATAATTTTTTGGAATTTTTTATTGCAAGAAAGACGATAAAAGAAGTCAAAAAATGATGAATATAGAAGGTTGTTTTTGCAGAATTTTTCGCAGCAGAAAACGGTAGCATTTTGTCCAGAAACGCTATTAAGTTTATAACGGCTATATTCCGAAACGCTATGAAAGGTATAACGGCTATATTTTGAGTAGACATATGATAGCGTTTTTGGGCCAAACGCTACTGTTCAGTGCTGTCTTAAGTGCTATAAATAACGGCTATATTTTATGAAAAGACACTTCGTTTTTCACCAAATCTTTTCAGTTTTTTGATCTTTCGGAAGGGTTGTGACTATTCTAATGACATCCCTTCATCATTATATAAGCCCCAAACATCTCCATTGATTTTACAAGAATTACTTTGATCAAATTTATTGATTTTGCTCTAAAATTGTTCTACAACTATTATTTTCTCAAATTCTATCAAAGCGATCGATTATTTTCATTCCTATCCTTTATAATCGATTTACTATTAATCCTACCCTTTGCACATCCACTAAAATACCATTTGTGAGGGCTATAGGAGTGTTGTACTATATTGTGACTACTCAGTGTTGTCTGGAACACATTCAAAAGTCAGAAACTTTTGTAATAGTGAAGACCTCTTTAGTGGTTGAGGCAAGAAATCCCGTTCAGTGGTTCAGGTAATTGTGAACCTATTCCTCCGGGTGAAATGAAGGTTTTAGTGTTAGTGAAATACCAGAAGTGAGTCTGGTACTGGACGTAGGACAGTGGTCCGAACCAGTTGATTGACATAGAAATGTGTTTATTTTATGCTCTTATATCTTATCTTTTGTATATAAATAAATATTACTTGGGTATTGTTTTGTTACTTTTACAGATATTCCAACCCAGCCCGCATGCAACCAGAAAAGTAGAGAAATAGAGATGAAATCGATATATATTTACATTTTGAAGAATTGTAGATGAAGATCTCACATCTAGTTGTTGTTGGTCAAGAAAAGGATTGATAAAAAGGCTTTGCACATCACAAATCAATGAAGAAGTGTCAAGGAAGCAAGAGGAAAAGAGAAAAGGCCCAAATTTGCTTTATTTATCTAAGGCCCATTTATGTTTCTTATTGTAAACTCTCTTGTGAATTCCCTAAGGCCCATCTATCATTGTATTAGGGTTAGGGTTAGGGTTTGGCTATCTATCCTATAAATACCCTTGTAATATCATTGTAGCCACCATCCTATTTTCTATTCCATCACTCCATTAATAAAAGTTCTTTTTCTTCTTTTATTTTCTAGCATTTTTCTATTTTCTTAGCGATTAGTGTTGTCTACACGATTAGATTCGGTAGAACACCAATTGTATTTTACATTTTTTATTTATTAGTGATTAGTCGTTTGATTAGTTTCAACGACAATCCCAAGTTTACTTTTTGTTGTTCTTCTTTTCCTGCAATTTTAATTTCTGCATTTTATTTCTGTTTTGCATTTTAATTTCCAATTGATAATTGTGATTTTATCGTCGGTTCAATTAGATTTGTTCTGAATCGGATCGCAGTTTCAATTTTTTATTGTTTTCAAAAACCAACCTCGAAATTCGTCTAACTCGCCCAAGAGATTAGATAAATAATTTGATTTTAATTTACCTCCTTGTGTTCGACCTGTATGCTAATCTCTTGGGAGGTAAATTAAAATCAAATTATTTATCTAATCTCTTGGGCGAGTTAGACGAATTTCGAGGTTGGTTTTTGAAAACAATAAAAAATTGAAACTGCGATCCGATTCAGAACAAATCTAATTGAACCGACGATCAAATCACAATTATCAATTGGAAATTAAAATGCAAAACAGAAATAAAATGCAGAAATTAAAATTGCAGGAAAAGAAGAACAACAAAAAGTAAACTTAGGATTGTCGTTGAAACTAATCAAACGACTAATCACTAATAAATAAAAAATGTAAAATACAATTGGTGTTCTACCGAATCTAATCGTGTAGACAACACTAATCGCTAAGAAAATAGAAAAATGCTAGAAAATAAAAGAAGAAAAAGAACTTTTATTAATGGAGTGATGGAATAGAAATTAGGATGGTGGCTACAATGATATTACAAGGGTATTTATAGGATAGAGCCAAACCCAAACCCTAACCCTAATACAATGATAGATGGGCCTTAGGGAATTCACAAGAGAGTTTACAATAAGAGACATAAATGGGCCTTAGATAAATAAAGCAAATTTGGGCCTTTTCTCTTTTCCTCTTGCTTCCTTGACACTTCTTCATTGATTTGTGATGTGCAAAGCCTTTTTATCAATCCTTTTCTTGTCCAACAGCAACTAGATGTGAGATCTTCATCTACAATTCTTCAAAATGTAAATATATATCAATTTCATCTCTATTTCTCTACTTTTCTGGTTGCATGCCGGCTGGGTTGGAATATCTGTAAAAGTAACAAAACAATACCCAAGTAATATTTATTTATATACAAAAGATAAGATATAAGAGCATAAAATAAACACATTTCTATGTCAATCACCAGTATAAATCGACTGTGTGATTTACTGCTTTCTACTCTGCTATATAAATATTATATCCTATTCTCCATACTACATGAGATCCTACTGCTGCATAGCCTCTTTCAGGTATGTCATCTTTAACACTCACATATTGATCTGTGATAAACACTTAAACATGCCATGTATGTATATATATATATATATATATAAACACAAAAGAAAAAATTGATCATCGTCTAAGGACGGTGGAGAATAGAACATGTGAGTAAACTTTGTTTTGTACTCTCTGTTTTAAAGTTCCGTCTTCCTTTATAAATGTTAGTGGTTGCGTAGATGGATATGTATATCACATTAGTATGTATGATCTGTTGATATGTTTTAAAACCATCTAGATGGAAACATGTTGCTATGAATGAAATGCTAAAAACAATGCTTAACTATAGTGTGTGTAAACTTACCAATTTTGTTTACTGATTTTGATAATGCATATATATGTTTGGGAATAATTGTGTTTAATCAATCTGATTTGCATGCTAAACCATGCAAATAAATATGAAAGAAAAGAAAGTTAAAATATGAAGTAGCTAAGTAAACCCCACTATTATCTTACTTTAAAACAAGAGACAGTAAACAAAATTATTGTGAGTAAACTATCCTATTTTTACTGATATGTTAAGATATAAAAATATACATGTGTATAGATTGTCATGTATATGTGTATTTGAGAAGCCAAAGCTTTTATGGTAAAAACAGTAGAACTATTAGTAAAACTATCCTTTCCTATTAAAATCTAAATCATGATTTAGTTAAAACTTTTATACGCTTGCATGTATGCTTCTACTATATAATATATATACATTACACATCATGATGTTTGACACTTGAAACAGAAAAAAAAACCACAGTGAGCAAAATCTGTTTTTATACGATTTAAAACTGTTCTTGTTATGTTGTGGACTTATGTATGTATGTTTTGATTATATTAGTTAGATCTATATGTCAAAACTAAGAAACAAAACTCTGTAAATTAAAGTTCAAAACTAGTGAAGATCAAATATCATAGCAAACACTACCCCAGTTCTAAATAAAAACCCACAGTGCAACTCTATTAACTTGCACAGACAATAGTGAAGACTGAAAAAAGTTCTTAATATTGATGAGGTAGGTTAGACGAATTTTGTGAGATACATCATTCGTAATCTGTTTTTAATTATGACAAATAAGGGGACGTAAATGGGAAAAGACTTAAAGGTCATGTTGATATTATTACAAGAGGAGTTAGAATGCATAGTTTAGCAAAGCTTTCACCATAGCCGAAGTGAATGGTGTCAGTAGGTGATGGATGAAGGGGCGTATGGAGTGTCTATTTGTGAAGTAGAAGATGAACTGTATTTTGGCCCAGATGGTCAGAGGATGAACTGGATGTAAAGTTTGGTTCCGGAGGTGACGGCGGGTGTGTGTGATTGTGTATGACAGATGCAAGTGGAGTATGGAGCATGTGCACATGCACAAGGATATCATTGTGCACCATGAATTTCCTGTGAACTGTTGAGGGGGGAAGAAGCATCATTTGCGATAACTGTGAATGACAGCAGCGTGATCTTTAGGTTTAGAAATTTGCACTGGTAAGCTACGTTATGTGAGTTAAATTAACTAAATACAAGGAACTAAATAATCAAAACATCAGCAAGGAAACGTAAGAGGAAACATGGATTAAAGCAAGTGGTAGCAGGGGAAAGAGAAGATTAGGAGAGGCGCAGAAGAGTGGTAACAACAAGAAATTTGACCACCAAAAATATGTAGTAGGGATGGAAATAAAATATAAGGAACTGAAATAACTTACTAGATAATAAGCTGTAATATAAGTACAAAACTGAATGTGCAAAAACAGCATTGTTTCATTACACAATAATTTGAGCTAAGCTGATAGCCAGTAGTCATACCATGAAAGTAATAGCCAATTTAATTTATAAAGAAACATTCGAAATTCTCCAAGCGTGAGTAAGACATAGGCTATTTCACTAAGCTCCTTGAAGTAGTATGTTGGTCAGCAAACAAAAGAAGAGAAGGAGACAGTAGTCAAGGGATGGAAACATGTAACCAGAGGAGAGAAGCAAGGGTGGGAAGTTGGTAACAGGAGTTGAGAAGAGGGATGGTATGTAAAGAAAAGGAGGGAAGAGGGTCTGCTGTAAGAAACAAAAGAAGAAAGGGAGCGGCAGTACATAGTAAAGGAAATGAGTAAAGTAATAACATAATATAAAAGAAGGAGGATGGCCGATGTGTTTTGGGCCTGCAAAGATTTCAGCGAGTTTTAAAATAATACCAAAAGGAGGAACTGGGCCTAGGAGATTGGGCCAAGAAATTAGAAAAGAAGAAGAAATTAAAAGAAGAGGAAAGAAAGGTGTTTGGGCCAAAGGGTTTTAGGCCGGGGTTTTTGTAAATAAAACAGATAAAAGGAAATGGAGATTTAAATAGAAATGGAAATATAAAATAAAGAAGAAAAATATAAAATAAAAAGAAGAGATTTTAAATCTAGTAGAATTAAAGAAGAAAAAGAGGCCAAACATCTTGGGCCTTTGAAGGAAGATAGGAGGAGGAAGATTGACTATAGTAGTCGGCCTTAACAAGGTCTAACAAGTTAAAAACCAAAAGAAAAGGAAATAATAAAATAGGAAGTAGTATAAATTAAGTTAATTATGATTATTTAGGAATAAAAAGATAATTTACAAAGTATGACAAAGGTATAAAATGTCGTATAAACAAGCTGACATTTTAAGATAAAGTACCATGTGTGACGCACAGGCTTTAGTCATTCATTTATAAAGGATAGTCAAAATTGAGTAAATTACCGTGTGCGAAGCACACACTTAAGTTGTTCATTTATAAAAGTTAATTGAAATGTCTGGATTTAAACAATGCAGTCAAATACAATTCTGTTTGATTGAAGATCATAAAATAGAAAATGAATTATACTTAATCCAATTCGTTTTGAGCCGATACTATTTCTTTAAAGAAATGTTTGAAGTAGTTCTTTAATTTCAACTGATAATAAAAGACAGTACGTAAATCGTTTTGAAGAAGCCGGAATTATATTCCACTTCGATTCGAATTATACGTCGCATGACAAAAATATTGAAGATAATTGAAGACGGAGATATGCAAGGGCTATCTTAAATAGTGCCTTCGGTTTGTCCAGTCCCCGGACAACTTGTATGGTCGGGTATTTGACAACGTATATCTATCAGATCTTACACATTGACCTTTCGTAAGTATATTACGTTAGTGGCAAAGGAATTCGTTTCTCTTAGCTTTATGCCTGGAATATATTTGGGAAAATAAATGAGTGTTCTGACAGATATGACGGTGTGGCATCCAAAGTTATTGAAGAAGTGATATGTCAAAAAGATGAAATAGACCTCAAGCCTCACAACCTGGAAATGACAAAAATCGGGCAGGCAGCATGGCTATGTGGGTCGCTCCCATTAGGGTATATTGTCACCATCTAGAGAATATTCATTTTATTACTTCTTTTCATTTCTGTTTCTCCCGGGAAACGGTAGCTGCGCATCCGTACGATGACAATATATTCGATACACTCAAGAGAAATAAGTGGTCGGTCATGTGTGGGTCGGGTTGCAAGACGTTCTTGTTGAACCCAGTGTATTCCTCTCTAAAGATACACTATCGATAGGTGGTTCCATACCTTGTCATAGTTGGAAATCCATTATCCAATAAGCACTTGCGGTTTTGATTGTATACTATATATGTGGAGCGTGAGATGCAAACGTTCTGCTAGATTGATATTTATTTGTATTTAGACACTACTATAATATCAGAATAAGATATTGATTTCAAATTATTTTGGGTTATCGTAAGGTAAAAACCATCATTATTTATGTGTGGATCGGTCTTACGATTATTTTTTATTTCAAAAGGTTTTTGAAAGTTAAAATCAAACTATCTTTAATCGTTTACTCCCATTAATCCCATAATTGACCCAGATTTTATCTTCTATGTTTTTCCTAAACTCTTGGGTGCCCAAATTTGTACGGGTAGTCCAATAGTTCAGGATTTTACAGATTTTTCTGAAGGATCTTGGAGTAGGAGGCTTCTGCGTTAGACATATAGAGTCTATTCCGCTGTGTTGTATATTTAATGTACTCTGATGATGTATGTAAGTCCAAATCCTATTGTATTTCAAAAGTGATTATTTACATATTATATTTTATTCCGCTGCAATTGTAAGATTCTATGTTGTTGTTCAGTACGATCTTCTATCTATTCTAAATTCCTATCTTTCTATTTCTCATCCTCTAACTTCTTCCTGTTAATGATTCATATTTTCGTGCGATTTGGGTTGGACGTAAGTTGTGTTCAGTCGGCTCTAATGGTACGGATTTACGGGCCGTTACAAATCCGCTAATAACATGAAAACAAAAGTTTTCACCAAATCATGCAAACCAATCAAAAACCATAATGAATGATCATATGAACAAAACTATAGATCTAACTTGCATAATCATATGAAGTTACATGGAATCAATGATTAGAACTTACTAAGTGAGATCAAAGGTGATTCATGTAAAAAGAGACTTAATAAGGCATAGATCTATGGAAAACACTTAAATATGATGAAGAACATGATCAAACACTCATACACTTCATTGAATCCATGTGAGAGATGCAAACCACTCACCGATTCTCCAAAACAAGCTAGAACGATAGAAATATGAATCCAGACAGCAAGCACCTCGCACCAAATCCCTTGATCCGATGAATCCTTGCTTCAATTGATGTACATCTAGCCTCCAATGGTGTAGATCTATGATTTCCCTCCTTGGATTATGATTTTTAATAGTGGAAAGGTGTTAGAGAAAGGAGGAGCACAAGGCACCCAATGAGAGAATGGAAAACTAAAACCATTTCCCATATCCCTTACCTCCTATTTATAGCTTCCATCAGCCTACTAATGGGTCTCCTAAAAATCATCCCATAAGGCTCCCAAAACCTGAACAGCCAACTGAAAAAACCTTAAAACAGCGATTTCTCCCAAACCGCTAAGCCAAATCTTTAATGTAACCACTCTACGGAAAGGCAGCCACCAATTTCTTTCCAATAGCACACGTCTCACCCTTTGATTCGACTTGAGTCAAAAGTTATGCTTGTACAAGACTGACAAGGGGAAAATGGTCACAAACAAAATTGGTAAAAATTATGGACATGTATCACATCTCCATAAGCAACATGTTAAAAGACCAGAATGATCCAACCCCCCGGGAATAAAATAAAAATATTTTACGATCTTCCGATACGTAAAATGCGAGCTGTTACGAATTATATCAGCTTATATCCGATATCAATTCTCACAATTAACAAATATTATAAGTGGAATAATGGTATAGATACCTTTTTAATTTCTCAAATAGTATAAGCTTCTATTACGGAATTTATCATCGAATACACGAAGATTATTTCCATCCATATCCAATTTATTGGAAAAACCTTTTAAATCTTAAGTAAAGTTGAATTTACTTACAACCAACTTGTTTAAATATTTTAAACTTCCCAAAGTATTTTATTTATCATTTGAAAATGATTTCCAAAGTCGTAGGTGAGTTTAAAGCTTTAAAACAAATTATTGTTGAAAAAGCCTCTCGAAAGCATTTCAGAATAGCTTATATAAGCTAGTTTAATCAAAGCAACCTTTATATTATTCAAAATTTTATATTCCCAACTCAAATCACTTTTTAAATAATTAATTATGATTTTACAAATAAATCCATGTTTTCAATAATTTAAAAATAGCCGTTTACCGCTATGGTCAATGAACGACGCTTATAGCGACTTTTATTCAAAATAGTTTTAATCATAACTTGATATCTATATATTGAAATTTGAAAATTCTTTTTCGTTAGAAAAATAATTTCATATAGAAAAAAAAATGATTTTCATTTTAAGGAAATCCGATTTAAATTGTTCATGTTATAAGCATTTGAAGTTTACGGTCGAAGTTTGCGAACTGGCGCAGTGCGACTAGCCCTATTCAGGCCATAATTCAACTTTATATCAAAATCTCGTCCGAATACTTCAATACGAGTTCAAACTTTATTATAAAATATATACAAATATGGTTGAAACCAATATTTCAAAAATGTTCGCTTTAAAATCAATTCGTACTAAACGAATAGTAAAATAATATTTTATTAACAAAATAATAATATTTTAAAAAAATTAATCCTTTGGAACCCAAACTTCTATGAAATCAATTTAAATATAATATAAGATAAATGGAACAATCGATTTGAGTTTTTGACATCATTTAAATATCAAACCCAACTTCAATTTTCAAATTTTACTATTCAAAATCGATTTCAAATTTAAACAAGCCATTTATACTCAAACCTTTTTCAAATGAATTTCCACAATTTCGAAATTTGTTCACAAATACTTAAATTTCATTTCCACATAAGTTCAGGTATCGAAATCCAACTTTTATTTTCACCTCTTATTAAATTGAATATAATATTCAATTATATTACCAAAGTGGATCGAGACTTAGCCCATATCCATATAATCCATACATGTGAGCATAGTGCGTTATATTATAACTAATGTCGACCATAGTATCATCCATAACAATCATTCATGAATCACACGGTGTTTATAACGTAAGTGTTTACAATAATGAACGCTTATATGCACATGAATGATAATAACTACAAATACAACCATAACAACCACAAAGCAACCATAACAACCGACAAGCAACCAATATAATAACGCTATAATTAAAATTAATATCGAAATAGTTCTCACCAAGGGTTCAACTCCGCCAATTTTTACGGTAGGAGAGCTTAGTTAACTGATATCGTCCTAAACCCACTTTCGCTCTGACGGATAGTACTTCTGCATGATTACTTCGACAATTATTATTATTATTATTTTAAATAAAGAGAGGAGCGGGTAGGGTCGACTAGGAGTAATGGAAGAGGAGGCGCATGACAAGGAGAAGGTGGTGGTGTTCGGCTATGGTGGAGGGGAGGTGTTGGGCCGAGAAGGGGGAGGCTAGGGAGGAGGAATAGGCGGCGGCGGAAGTGGTGGAGGTTGGTGGTGATGTGTTGGCTGAACTAAGGAGGGAGGAAGGAAAAAGAAGGGAAGGGAGGAAAATAAGAATGGCTAGGAAGTTATTAAAGAATATAGAAGAAGCTTAGAAAAGGAAGGAGAAAGTGGAAATGCATGGATGAAATGAAACGGAAAGGAGGGAGTGCATTATATGTAAAGAAAACAAGGGCATTCAGGTAAAAATACTATCATTAAACCATGGGCTCCTTTACAAAACCGTGTGCTTAGGGAATATGGAATTTACCTGCCGCTTTGTCACACATTTGCAACAATTTTTAAGTATTTCAATTTAGCAACATTCAACTACTGTTTCAATTTGCTACTAATTTAATAACCTACGAATTGTAACAAAACCGATAACGTTAGTAACAAATTTCCTCAATTAAATTTAACAATTCAATATAATTATTTATTTTAATAATCCATACGTAATAATTTAGATTTGACAAAAAGATCATATTCAAAATAGTTTTATAAATACGTTTTTGAGCAATTAATTTTGAATAAAGCTGATATATTTTTGTCGATGTATTTTATATTTATATGTTATAGTTTTAAACAAATATTATTATTTTAAACCAAAATTAAAATTCAACTTAACATTATCAAATTAGAATTTCAAACGATTAAATTGACTTAAATTTAACAAGTTACAAAATCCTGTTTTTGACTAGTTTTGTTAATTTCTATAAATTGGTTGAACAATATATTTTGACAAAACTATTTCTGTAACACCCCGTGTATTCTATAACAGTGAGATTCACAAATTAAAGTATAACTAATTTCAAATCAAAGAATTAAGGGAAACGGGATACGCCATTGCGTTCGTCTCGGAATTCTGCTTGAGATAGAGTCCGAGTTTGCGTAAAACGGGTATCGTATGAAGAAGATATGGACGAACGAAATTGGGTGAAAAACCAGAAAACGGGTCAGAATGCACTGGCGCACTTGGGAAGTGCGCCAGAACAAAAATGAACTGGCGCACTTGGGAAGTGCGCCAGTACATTTTTAGCCTGGTGCACCTGCCAAGTGCGCCCAGGTCAGAATGACCTGCTGGTCAGGTCTGGTCAGGTCCTGGCTGGCCTGGTCTGTGTTTGGTCGATTTTCTGAGTCTTGCCTTGTCACTAGGGCTAGGTGTCAGCTCCTGGTTGGTCTCCCCTTCAAACGAACGGCTATTATTGAACCAAGCTTCATCGACGGTCTAAATCAACTCACAAACTCTATAAAAAGGACCTAAGACTAACCCTAATTCACACAAACTAAAATGGAGATGAGACCGTCATGCTGCTGAGGAGAGACTGAGGATAACCGTCAAAAATAGAGAGACAATTAGGAGATAAATCAAAAGCTTAAAGCAACGTTAATCAAATCAAAACAACGCCTACAACAAAGGATAGCATCTCCAAATTCAGAATTCAGATTCCTGAATTGAAGATTCGTCATACGTTGTAAGTAGAGTGCTATTCCGATGTGAATAATTAATTGCGTTTGATTTGTGTAAGATGCGAAATGGAATTGTGGCGATAATAATATATATTTGTATGTTATTTTGATTCTAAACGATTTGGGAATATTATGGTATACGATTGGATATTTGCAAGTACGTGATTTGCGTTGGAAGTTAACAACGAAATGGAATTGTGGCGATAATAATCTATATTTGTATGTTATTTTGATTCTAAACGATTTGGCAATGCTATGGTGTACGATTGGATTCATACAAGTATATGATTTATGTTGAAAAACACATGTTGTGGAATTTTAATTGGGATTCATGCAAGTATATGATTCATTATTATGCTAATGTGATGTACATACTTTTATGATAACTTTTACTGTGTAATTGAATTGATTAAGTACTATGATTTATATGAATCTATGTTGAAATTGGCAAATCATACTTTTGTGTTAGAAACAAAAGTAAGCACCTTTATGAACATGGCCAAACTATGTTTGGTATTATGCCTAGTTGAATTATGTTTTAGGCCTAAGTTGTTATCAAAACCATATGGTGATATATGTGACACAATTAAGTTAGATTTACATTCCAATTGCAAGTTTACAATGATTCATGTTTAAGTATTGTTTATGCCATAATCATATGAATAGAACGATTCATGTTTAAGTATTGTTTATGCCATAATCATATGAATAGAATGATTCATGTTTAAGTATTGTTTATGCCATAATCATATGAATAGAACGATTCATGTTTAAGTATTGTTTATGCCATAATCATATGAATAGAATGATTCATGTTTAAGTATTGTTTATGCCATAATCACATGAATAGAATGATTCATCTTTAAGTATTGTTTATGCCATAATCATATGAATAGAATGATTCATGTTTAAGTATTGTTTATGCCATAATCATATGAATAGAACGATTCATGTTTAAGTATTGTTTATGCCATAATCATATGAATAGAACGATTCATGTTTAAGTATTGTTTATGCCATAATCATATGAATAGAATGATTCATGTTTAAGTATTATCTATGCATTAACCATATGAATAGAATGATTCATGTTTAAGTATTGTTTATGCCATAATAATATGAATAGAATGATTCATGTTTAAGTATTTTCTATGCCATAATTATATAAATAGAATGATTCATGTTTAAGTATTGTTTATGCTATGATTATATGGATAAAATGATTCATGTTATGCCATGATTATATGATGTTACAATTGCAAGTTCACATGTGCCTACTTTATGTTAATTGAATCGTTCGTTGCAAGTTCATGCGTTCACACTCCCCTCTTTCATGTTACCTTATAAACACCATGTTATAAGCCTCCCCTTTTCATTTGGCTAAATTGGGTTTAAGTATTAAGCCCAACACACCTTACATTGGAGCGAACGTGTAAAACGGGGGTAATGACGTTTGGGCTAAAATATAGAACATATGTGTTGGCATGTTCGACGCATTCCAACAATCTGGAAAAGCAATTAAGTGGCATAAATAAATTTTAATCAATAAAGATGAATTTGAATAATGGGCCGCAAATATTTACATATAAAAAGAAAAGAGACAAAATATGTAAATGTTGAAAACACGATGTGTTTAACCCGAGGTTGGATTGAGTTGTGATGTAAACCTGCCCGGAACCGCCCGGCTGTCCAGTAGTCACAACGATACCTATCCAATGTGGGTGGTTAAACACGGAGCCCAATAAGGACCCGAGGTTAGACTGAGTTGTGGCGTAAGACTGCCCGGACCCAACTGGCAACAGGCAGCCACAACAATACCTGTCTAATGTGAGAGGTCGAGGCTTTAATAAGACAATTAAGGCTGAGTCAGGATTGATAGGATTAAGTAAATTATATTAATACTTAATCAAAATGGAACATGCTAAACTAAACAGACTGATTGGGGGTTAGGTTTATAAAACACTTAAACAACTTAGCATGTTGGCTAGAAATAGAAAACCTAGTAGCGGGGGACCCTTTTCAGCAGTAACCCTACAAGGCGTATCATGATACCCTGAAACTAGGCTGGGTGGGGCACAATTACTGGGCTGACTGTAAGAGGTCAAATCGACGGCGGTGGTGTAGCAGTGTAGGTTCTAACGGGGTGCAGGCATGCACACACTCCGGCACAGAAAAATAAGGCACTGGGCACCAGTAGCATACCTGTGCATTCTAGAATTGTGTCGGGCCGCCACCATGGGACTTTATACACCCCATGGTGGGACCAGCATAGGTAACTACAACATCGGGGGCCGTAAGACACATGTAACTATGCGAGTAGGAGCCGATCATCAGAAATGGATCACTTCACGCTGATTATGGGGTGCCTGTTGGGAACTAGTTTATATGGGTACAGAGATTAATATGGGGTACGAAGTATATTCAACCCTAGACAACTTAACTTAGTTTATGGTGCTTTCCCCATTTACAGTTTATACTTATCATACCCAGTTCTTTATTCATAGACTAAATAGTCCTAGACTTACTCAGGCTTTATGTCTGACTCTACATTTCTTTCGCCTTCTTTTCTTTCGTCCCCCCCCCCCCTGTTCCACAGGGAGGGAACACCGCAGCTTGACCAGATTTCACATCCAGCTTGAAGAGAAAGAATGTATTGCTTGGATCTTTTCCGTTTTGGACTATGGCTTTGGACAGCAATCATGGGACTTTTGCAGTTTATTTATGTTTTCTTTATGCTTCTTTAAATAATGTAATCAAGACAGTTATGATTTTGGAAGTATTGTAAACAATTATGGCATGGTTTGTGTAACACGTATTAAAATGAAATAAAAGTGTTGTTGTTTTCCGCTATTCAAAAATATGTGTTATTATATCTGTCTTGTATATCTGTGACTTATATTTATAAACCTCCACCAAAATTAGGGCATTCCCTTTTAGAGTGACCCTAACGGAGGTGCGGTGTTTCACTTGGTATCAGAGCATAGGTTTACCAGATAAGATAAAAGTTTTGAAAATTTATTTTCAAGGAAAATTTAAAGAAGCATTTTTAAAAGATAAAATATTTTATTTTAAAAGGCAAAGTCCCCCCCCCAAAGCCATAGGTACTATCTCTTATCCTTCGTTTTGAATCTATCCTTTCTGTTTCAGCATGTCTGGAGACCTTACTCCCCAGCTGCTGACGCTTTCACTCCTCCTCCTCCTCCACGTGAACCAGCAAGCGGAAGAGTCCCAGAGTAGGAAGACGAATAATAGTCAAACAAGAAAGGATCGTAACAGTAATAACAAGAAACGAGGAAAAAGGAAATGCAATTTTTGTGGTACGGAAGGGCACATAGCCTGATAGCCAAGGATTGTAGAAAGAAAGAAAGCTTGGAGAATGTTTTCATTGTGGGGAGACTGGACACATCAGCAAAGACTGCCCTGAGAAGTCAGACTTTAAGAAGGGCGGGAAAGACAACAAGTCCCAAGAGAAGAGGAAGTGTAAATTCTGTGGCAAAGTGGGGCACTTAGTAAAAGATTGCCAGAAAAAGAAGGCCAAGATGAATGGTGGGTGATTTTCTTATGGTGAGATAGGCTACATGGCTAAGGACTGCCCAAAGAAACGAGGACAGGGGCAGAGGGCTGGATCCACCTCGGGGGCGCAGGTTCATGTGCTAGAGGCGCCACCTCTGCAACAGCGAGGTATAAATACTTCTGTAGAAAGTGTAGTTTATCTTTATGATCACCCCGTTCGCACTTTATTTGATTCTGGCGCATCACACTCCTTTATCTCGTCTGCTTTAGTAGAATCTCTGCACCTAAAAACTAGTATGGTAGAGGACCCCTTAATTGTTTCAAACCCAATTGGGGGCCCAGCTCATTTGTCTATGATCTGTTTGGGATTGAAAATTTCTATTCTAAGCGTAGAGTTTAAATGTAGTACCTTTGTTTTGGGCCATTGGTTGATTCTAGCGATGGAGTGGTTATCCAGTAAGGGTGACCATCTCGGTTTCGAAAAGAGGGTAGTTAGACTCTTGACTTGCCTCGGTAATACCCTCGAAGTCGCAGGTAACCTTTAGGGTTCTATCATGATTTGTTTTCTAGAATCTCTTGACACATTTATTGGTAATTTGTAATCCGATCGAGTAGTGTTCGCCACTAAGGCAGAAGGTTCATTTCGCTTATGCATGAGTTGTAGAAAATCACCTTAGTAAGTATATTTGGCAACATGGTTGGCATTTATTTCCAAGAGACAGTTCTTCTACGTGGAATACCTGATAGTAAGTGAATGATATCTAAGATTCACTAGTGAATTTTGGAGAGCTTGCATGAAACCATGAGTACGCCGTTATTTTTGAGCCGAGTATACTAGAAGTACAGTAAGTGAAAGAGGAACGAGAGGCAACAGTGAAATAGGTTCCAACTCATATTTTGGAAACAAGAATTAAGAAGCTACGAAATTATGAAGTTAAAGACGGACAAAGCATAGTGGAGTTAAGCTCAAGGAAATGCAACTTAGAAGATTGAAGACTATATTCGTGCATCATATCTCTTCTTAAGAGTATATCCTTGATCCCTCTCTTCCTGTAGAGCTTACTTGCATGCTATCTTTCGTGTATATCCTCTCGGTCCCATTCTCAATCCAATTTCTATTGAAAATCCCATAGGGAGTATGACTCATCTGTTAGTAACACATGTTGGGGCATAAGGGTGTTCATTGGTTTGACTAAACTTTTTTGGGTTTTATAGGATACGGGTTGGTCTTAGGAAGGGACTCCCTTGTGACCTAAAAGGAGTCCATCATGCTTAGTTTCCTAGAATCATATATAGTGGTTGGGTCGGGTAATTCTTTGGTTGTCAGTCTGATGTTGATTTCGGTCTTCGGGGCTGATGCTTAGAGAGTTCTTCTCCTAATCAATATATATATGGCACAGATTCCCAGTTTTGACATTGCCTAATGGGCACAAAGTTTTTACTTGCTTCTATCATTCGACTATACCTTTAGATAGGAACAATTGGGTGTAAACATGTGTTTGAGACATGTTATGATTGATGGTTTCAAGTGGTTGCAACTGATTGCTAGTGGTTGCTCGTGGTTGCATATACACACACAATCTAGGTTTTAGATCGGCTCAATCACTTCATATTGCATATGCATATATGTTTGCATTCGTATATGGTTGAACTTTAATGTGTTGTCATATGGATGTTGCATTTGTATGGATGATTGTGCACTCATGTAGAATCATGAATAGGAGAATTTGCATACATAATGGATTCATGGCACTTACATAATTTGCATTAAGGAGGTCAACTGAATCAGTAGACCACCTGATTTTGCATTAGATAAGTACATGTACACACACACTTCGCATATGATCATAAAGCATTAGAAGTCTTTTAAGAACAATGGATGCTCGTGTTTGATGGATGAGTAGATGGATGTTTGGATGCTAAGATATACATTCTTCCTAACTTGAAGATTTCGGGGACGAAATCCTTTTAAGTGGGGGAGAATGTAACACCCCGTGTATTCTATAACAGTGAGATTCACAAATTAAAGTATAACTAATTTCAAATTAAAGAATTAAGGGAAACGGGATATGCCATTGCGTTCATCTCGGAATTCTGCTTGAGATAGAGTCCGAGTTTGCGTAAAACGGGTATCGTATGAAGAAGATATGGACGAACGAAATTGGGCGAAAAACCAGAAAACGGGTCAGAATGCACTGGCGCACTTGGGAAGTGCGCCAGAACAAAAATGACCTGGCGCACTTGGGAAGTGCGCCAGTACATTTTTAGCCTGGTGCACCTGCCAAGTGCGCCCAGGTCAGAATGACCTGCTGGTCAGGTCCTGGCTGGCCTGGTCTGTGTTTGGTCGATTTTCTGAGCCTTGCCTTGTCACTAGGGCTAAGTGTCAGCTCCTGGTTGGTCTCACCTTCAAACGAACGGCTATTATTGAACCAAGCTTCATCGACGGTCTAAATCAACTCACAAACTCTATAAAAAGGACCTAAGACTAACCCTAATTCACACAAACTAAAATGGAGATGAGACCGTCATGCTGCTGAGGAGAGACTGAGGATAGCCGTCAGAAATAGAGAGACAATTAGGAGATAAATCAAAAGCTTAAAGCAATGTTAATCAAATCAAAACAACGCCTACAACAAAGGATAGCATCTCCAAATTCAGAATTCAGATTCCTGAATTGAAGATTCGTCATACGTTGTAAGTAGAGTGCTATTCCGATGTGAATAATTAATTGCGTTTGTTTTGTGTAAGATGCGAAATGGAATAGTGGCGATAATAATATATTTGTATGTTATTTTGATTCTAAACGATTTAGGAATATTATGGTATACGATTGGATATTTGCAAGTACGTGATTTGCGTTGGAAGTTAACAACGAAATGGAATTGTGGCGATAATAATATATATTTGTATGTTATTTTGATTCTAAACGATTTGGCAATGCTATGGTGTACGATTGGATTCATACAAGTATATGATTTATGTTGACAACCACATGTTGTGGAATTTTAATTGGGATTCATGCAAGTATATGATCCATTATTATGCTAATGTGATGTACATACTTTTATGATAACTTTTACTGTGTAATTGAATCGATTAAGTACTATGATTTATATGAATCTATGTTGAAATTGGCAAATCATACTTTTGTGTTAGAAACAAAAGTAAGCACCTTTATGAACATGGCCAAACTATGTTTGGTATTATGCCTAGTTGAATTATGTTTTAGGCCTAAGTTGTTATCAAAACCATATGGTGATATATGTGACACAATTAAGTTAGATTTACATTCCAATTGCAAGTTTACAATGATTCATGTTTAAGTATTGTTTATGCCATAATCATATGAATAGAACGATTCATGTTTAAGTATTGTTTATGTCATAATCATATGAATAGAATGATTCATGTTTAAGTATTGTTTATGCCATAATCATATGAATAGAATGATTCATGTTTAAGTATTGTTTATGCCATAATCATATGAATAGAATGATTCATGTTTAAGTATTGTTTATGCCATAATTATATGAATAGAACGATTCATGTTTAAGTATTGTTTATGCCATAATCATATGAATTGAATGATTCATGTTTAAGTATTGTTTATGCCATAATCATATGAATAGAATGATTCATGTTTAAATATTGTTTATGCCATAATCATATGAATAGAATGATTCATGTTTAAGTATTGTTTATGCCATAATCATATGAATAGAATGATTCATGTTTAAGTATTGTCTATGCATTAACCATATGAATAGAATGATTCATGTTTAAGTATTGTTTATGCCATAATAATATGAATAGAATGATTCATGTTTAAGTATTTTCTATGCCATAATTATATAAATAGAATGATTCATGTTTAAGTATTGTTTATGCTATGATTATATGGATAAAATGATTCATGTTATGCCATGATTATATGATGTTACAATTGCAAGTTCACATGTGCCTACTTTATGTTAATTGAATCGTTCATTGCAAGTTCATGCGTTCACACTCCCCTCTTTCATGTTACCTTATAAACACCATGTTATAAGCCTCCCCTTTTCATTTGGCTAAATTGGGTTTAAGTATTAAACCCAACACACCTTACATTGGAGCAAACGTGTAAAACGGGGGAAATGACGTTTGGGCTAAAATATAGAACATATGTGTTGGCATGTTCGACGCATGCCAACAATCTGGAAAAGCAATTAAGTGGCATAAATAAATTTTAATCAATAAAGATGAATTTGAATAATGGGCCGCAAATATTTATATACAAAAAGAAAAGAGACAAAATATGTAAATGTAGAAAACACGATGTGTTTAACCCGAGGTTGGATTGAGTTGTGATGTAAACCTGCCCGGAACCGCCCGGCTGTCCAGTAGTCACAACGATACCTATCCAATGTGGGTGGTTAAACACGGAGCCCAATAAGGACCCGAGGTTAGACTGAGTTGTGGCGTAAGACTGCCCGGACCCAACCGGCAACAGGCAGCCACAACAATACCTGTCTAATGTGAGAGGTCGAGGCTTTAATAAGACAATTAAGGCTGAGTCAGGATTGATAGGATTAAGTAAATTATATTAATACTTAATCAAAATGGAACATGCTAAACTAAACAGACTGATTGGGGGTTAGGTTTATAAAACACTTAACCAACTTAGCATGTTGGCTAGAAATAGAAAACCTAGTAGTGGGGGACCCTTTTCAGCAGTAACCCTACAAGGCATATCATGATACCCTGAAACTAGGCAGGGTGGGGCACGATTACTGGGCTGACTGTAAGAGGTCAATTCGACGGCGGTGATGTAGCAGTGTAGGTTCTAACGGGGTGCGGGCGTGCACACACTCCGGCGCAGAAAAATAAGGCACTGGGCACCAGTAGCATACCTGTGCATTCTAGAATTGTGTCGGGCTGCCACCATGGGACTTGATACACCCCATGGTGGGACCAGCATAGGTAACTACAACATCGGGGGCCGTAAGACACATGTAACTATGCGAGTAGGAGCCGATCATCAGAAATGGATCACTTCACCCTGATTATGGGGTGCCTGTTGGGAACTAGTTTATATGGGTACAGAGATTAATATGGGGTACGATAGTATGTTCAACCCTAGACAACTTAACTTAGTTTATTGTGCTATCCCCATTTCCAGTTTATACTTATCATACCCAGTTCTTTATTCATAGACTAAATAGTCCTAGACTTGCTCAGGCTTTATGTCTGACTCTACTTTTCTTTCGTCCCCCCCCCCCCCCAGGTCCACAGGGAGGGAACACCGCAGCTTGACCAGATTTCACATCCAGCTTGAAGAGAAAGAATGTATTGCTTGGATCTTTTCCGTTTTGGACTATGGCTTTGGACAGCAATCATGGGACTTTTGCAGTTTATTTATGTTTTCTTTATGCTTCTTTAAATAATGTAATCAAGACAGTTATGATTTTGGAAGTATTGTAAACAATTATGGCATGGTTTGTGTAACACGTATTAAAATGAAATAAAAGTGTTGTTGTTTTCCGCTATTCAAAAATATGTGTTATTATATCTGTCTTGTATATCTGTGACTTATACTTATAAACCTCCACCAAAATTAGGGCATTCCCTTTTAGAGTGACCCTAACGGAGGTGGGGTGTTTCAATTTCCAACTTGTAAAATTCAAAATTTAATCTTACATTATGACCCCAATTGTTTTAAATTTTAAATTAGCAAGAATCCTGGATCGTTACGTAAGTTAAATTACAAATTATTTAAATACATTTGGGAAGCAAATGTTCCGCCTAACGCTAATGTGCATATGTGGTTGTGTAGTTAATGCCCCACTATTACCCCGCCGTAACCCCACTATACCCTATAGCAGATTACCACCACTACACTTTTCCAGATAGCCTCTAATATAGCATTTCCGCTTTAAGCACCGCTACATTCCGTTATTTCCAATATATTATGTTATTTTCGATATATCACGTTATTTTCTCTATATATTTAATGAAAGAGATAAACTAAAAAATGATATTTATAAATTATAAAAATTATTAAATTAGGTTTATTTGTTAAATTTTTTAACACGTATTTCTAGAAACAAAAATACTCCACTATTTTATTAAAGTTAATTAAGATAAATAGTAGTTCACGTTTATCTACAAATAATTGCACATGTTTTTGTTTAAAATTAAGAATGCACTAATTATAGTTAAATTGAATGTTATTTTTTTGTTTAATTATCATGTATATTTGGAAAAATATTAAGAATGAGTTATATGTGCTATTTAGATTCATCTGGTATATCCTACTATTTCTTTGCTTTATTCTCGTTATAACTTTTTCGACTTTCCCCACACTGAATCCGCTAAACGCTTTAGCTGTATCGATATGTGGTTAATTTTAAAAAAGAATTTAAATGCTTCGAAACTTTTTAATATATGTAGTGACAAAAAATGTTAATTTCGTAACGATAAAATGGAAGATACTATGTATTTATATTTCAAATGCAGAATAACTAGATTTGTTTATGTAAATATTCTTAGTATTTTCAATTTTAATATAAACTGCAGAGTAATTAATATGGGAATAATCTTATATTCTATTATAAAGGTCACAATATGCTTTTAATATACACTATTTTCGCAATTACATGTATACTTGGTCTGAAAGAAACCAACGGGTGTTCAATTCCATTAGTATTACAGTAGGAAATTTAATATACATAATATCATAATTTGGTTTTCATTAAAGTTCAAATCCTAACTGTAAATCACATAAAAAAATATTTTTCAAAAAGCATCTTAAAGAAAATTTGCTCATATCGAGTTTTTATAGAAAAATCAACCAAAACATAGATAAATAATAAAAATCTTTAGAATTCTATTGTAGTTTCTTTGGACAATCTTTCTACCGTAGCCCTCGATTCTTCGTTTCCATTGGAATATTAGCCTACATATGAAATTTATATTTTTTTCGTTTCTTTCTAGTTTCTTTTTATGTAACTAATTTGGTTATTATTTTCTTGTTTCTGAATAGATTGTTTCTTGTTTATGCTTCTTATTATTATTGTTTTAGTTTATTTTATTCTACATATGCATGTGCATAGGTGTGTGTGTGTGTGTGTGTGTGTATATATATATATATATATATATGAGGCACACTCCAGGGCACCCCTTTTTTTGCCTTCCATTAGCACCTCAATTTAAGTCACATATTTATAGTAAAATAAGTTAGTGGTGGGTGCGAGAACTAGTGAAAGGAGAGAGAAACATGAATGTGTGGGGAATCAGGGAGCTAAAGGAGTGTTGCACTGTTTAAGGTGCTCCCGATCCTATCTTTCTCTACACACACAAACTCACACACACACACACACAAACACACACATATATATATATCACAACATTAGCCTAGTTGGTAAGGACTTGTGTCGAGGTAACAACGACACGAGTTCGAAACCCGAAATGACATGCTAAGGGTTTACCATGTGCATACGCTTAGATCAGCCACTTATGTGGTACCCACGGGCCGGGTTAGGTGCTTTAGGGGGGTTTTACGACTTCGGTCGATTTCCCCCTAGACAAATTCAATATATATATGTATATGTGTGTGTGTATGGGTATATTAATTTATATATGAGGCAGGTTCAGTGACACCCGAAACAGTAAAGCACCCATTTGGCCTCCCTATTTTCCACCAAGTATTTCCCCTCTCTCTCCTTCCACTCATTCTCTCACCTTCCACTCACTTATTTTCATATAAATTGGGAGTTTATATCAGGAGGCTTTTGGGGTGCTAAGTTTTTGGGATGCCATTGAATGCTCAACTATATACATATCAAGCTTTTTTGTACATTTTTCTTACAAGCTACTGGTTTTTACCATTTTCAATGGGCTCGATAACTTCATCATTTATCTTATTTTGTTTTGTTTCTTGTTTCTGTTAATGATAAAAAATGTCGTAACACCCAAAGATTCTCTGTTACTTAGAGAATTGTGTTTCACGTGGGAAAGTAAGTGCATAAAGCAGTAAATAACACATTAGATTTATAGTGGTTCGGTCCCGTGAGGGGCTTACATCCACTTTGATGGAGTTCGCTGATATTTTATTGACAATAATAAGTTACAAGCTTAGAGCTACTCTATGACATCCATTTACAAACATTTCCAAGTATTTTAGTGTCATAATTGTCATATGTGGATCTTGGGAGAAATCACTCTTATGTTTCTTCTTCCTCAAAGCAAGGCTACCATTAATGAGCTCTTAGAGCTTTATGAGATGTCAAATTAGCAAAAATCCAATCCTTGTAATGAATGAGCTTGGCGTATGTATAGTAGAAGGGTTAGGTGGGAGTAGGTAAGATTTGAGGATCACACAGCAGAAAATCGCATCACGGGGTCGCACACACTGGAAAATCGCATCATATGTGGTTGGTAAGAAGCTAATTCGCATCCCTTGTGTGGGATGCGATTTTCGCATCCTTCATTGTGTAAACAGAGTCGTCGCATCCTTTGGATACGACAACATTACATTAGGTGGATGTGATCACATCGCATCAGGTGGATGCAGCTACATCGCATTCGGTTTATGTGATGGCCTTGCATCCACAGGTAGCGACAACACCGCATTTCGTTGGATGCAAAGGCATCTCATCTTGAGTGATGCGATGGAATCACATCCTAAGGATCCAGCGCCATCACACCTTGTTGGATGCGATGGAATCGCATCCTAAGAGATGCAATTACCATCGCACCTTGTTGAATGCGATGGAATCACATCCTGAAAGATGCAGATCAATCGCATCTGAGAGATGCAATTACTATCTTATCTTGGTGGATCCGATGCGAGGGAGACTGTGGGTGGAGATGACATGGTTTATATGGTGCAAGGTAAGAATTGTGATGCGCTGCAAGTTTGTTGTGAGGCGATGCGAGTTATTGTGAGGCCATCCCTCGCTCGTCCACTTCTCAACCTGAATCTCCAGTGTCTTGGCAACACTTTGGGCTTTGGTGCCACGCGACATGTAGAGTCGGGGGCTCTTGTGTACTTTTGGGAACCATACGAAAACGTTGGATAACATTTACTCCCTAAAGTACATCATGTCCTAGCAGGATGTTCTTTGTGTTGAGGAGATGTAGTTGGGAAGTGGGAAGACTTCCATTTTGTTGAGTATTTGGTTGTGGTTATTCTGTTGAATGTGTTGAAAATTCTAATTCCATCGGCAATTTTTCTGAACATATATTCCCTGTATATTTATGAATTTTAAACATTAGTCGTCGACTCTCACTTACGTTGTAGCGTAAGCGAGTTATTATCGACATTGGGTCATGTGTACGCTCATGTGTTCTCCATGGTTTTGCGCGATGCGACCACAGTTTGAAAATAGAATGTGTGTAGAGAATGTGATGTAGAGGCATGCATGTACGAACATGGATACACACATATGTGTCGCGCGTATGTATTTATATTAATTCATACTATATATATATTGGACATCGCATCCGGTGGGATGCGAGGAATCTCATCCCAATGGGATGCGACTATCGCATCCGCAAAGGGGTGCAATGGGCTTCACATGGGCCCAGGGTCGCCTTCTCCCTCTCTTCTTTATAAGTCCAAGCTCCACCCTTTCTTTTACCTTTTCTCGCCTTAAATTTTTTCTCATCAGATCCAATACCTGATCCAAACTCATAGATAGGCGTTAGATTCTTGAGATGATGGCTTGGTTTTGGGATCCGAGTTCGAAATTGTAAAACCCCGCGAATTCTATAACTGTGAAATTCATAAATTAAAGTATAATTAATTTTAATCAAAGAACTAAGGGAAAAGGGATACGCCATTGCGTTCATCTCGGAAAAATACGCGAAATAGAGTCCGAGTTTTCGAAAAACGGAGTCCGTATGAAGAAGATATGGCCTTCGGAAGTTTCTGAATTAAATTTAAAATTCAAACAGAATAAAACAGTTTAAAATTAAAAGTGGGGCCCAATGGGCCAGGGCGGAAGAACACCCGCCTCACGCACCCAGGTCGGCTGGGCTGTCGACCTGGTCTAACCAGGTCGACAGGGCTGTCGACAGGCATGTCGACCTGGTCCAGAGCCAGGTCGAACCCAATCCAACCTGGCTGGCCTATTTTATGTTGGTTGATTTTCTGTAGACTGCTTTGTCATTAGGGCTAGGTGGCAGGCTCTAATTGGTCTCTCCTTAGGATGAATGGCTACGATCAATCCAGGCAACATCAATGGTCCTAATCAGTTCATTACCCCTATAAAAATGACCCTAGACTAAACCCTAATCTATTCATTCAAAAATAAGAACAAAGCCGCCATGTTGCTGAGGAACGACTAGGGGTAGCCACCAATTGGAGAGAGGATTAGGAGGCAAATTCTAAGGCATAAAGCAACTCAATCAAATCAAACCGCATCTTCAAATCCCTAAATTTGAGAATTCGCCTCACCATTGTAAGTAGAGTATTACTTTGGTATGAACAAATAACTGTGTTGATTTGTATACTTGGTTGTGGTGATAAATAATTCATAATTTGTGCGTTACTATGATTCTTATCGATTTGGAATATTGTATACATTTGGATATTCTCGAATTATGTTATTCAATTATGAAAAACTACATGCGGTAGTTTTATGCAAGTATACGTTTGGAATATTCGCAAATTATGTAATCCATATTGAAGCTACATGTATGTAGTTGATTAATTGAAATTCATGCAAGTTTGGGGTTTTTCTACTATGCCATCATAATGTGTATTTTTATACAAACATCATTTTTATGAAGTAATTGGAATAAGTTTGGGTTATCATAGTCCATATGAAATTATGTTGAAAATTTGGCATCATGATCTATGCTTTTGTACTAGAAAACCTATTTGCAAACTTATGAATATGACATAGGCTATGATGGATATTTTGCATAATTGAAATCCATATTTTTAACAAGAATTATATGATGACATATGTGGTACATGGCTAGGTTAGGTTCAAAAATCCCTTTTGCAAGTTTGCATGACTAAAGTAAAAGTCATGATTTCATGTTAGAAATATTTATGCCATGTGAATAGATTTAAAATCATGATTAAGTTGAACTATACTTTTGTGTTAGTAACAAAAGTAAACACCTTTGTAAACATGTAGTAACCTTATGAATATGATTTGCTTATGTTTGGCATTATGCCTGAATAAAAATATAGGTTTATGTTGTAGTTAAAGCCTATGTGTCGATAGTAATATTCTTAACTTAACTACAAGTTTACATGCTTTGATTCATGTCACTTATGCTTTATGACCAAAGTATATGTCACTACTATGCAAGTACACCAGTTTCTATTTTGTATTTCCAACGTCATATTGCAAGTTCATGCGCTCACATTCCCCTTTTCGTGTATGTAATCACGCTTTAAGCCTCCCCTTTTCGCATGGCTAAGTTGGGCTTTAAAAGTCTAAGCCCAATATATATATAATAAACGGACGAGTTAAACGGGGGAAAACAACGTTGGGTTAAAATTACTAATGAATGGAAATATAAAGTAGAAGGGTCCAAATTCAAGTATGGGTTGGGCCCATGATTGGTGTAATCTTTACACCATTAACTTAATAATGGGCCGCAAATATTTACATATAAGAAAATAAAGAAGAAAGACAAAATATGTAAATGTAGAACATACGATGTGTTTAACCCGAGGTTGGATTGAGTTGTGATGTAAACCTGCCCGGAACCGCCCGGCTGTCCAGTAGTCACAACAATACCTATCCAATGTGGGAGGTTAAACATGGAGCCCAATAAGGACCCGAGGTTAGACTGAGTTGTGGCGTAAGACTGCCCGGAACCAACCGGCAACAGGCAGCCACAACAATACCTGTCTAATGTGAGAGGTCAGGGCCTTAATAAGACAATTAAGGCTGAGTCAGGATTGTTAGGATTAAGTGAACTAAAGACTTAATCAAAATGGAACATGCTAAACTAAACGGACTGGTGGGGGTTAGGTTAGAAAACACTTAACCAACTTAGCATGTTGGCTAGAGATAGAAAACCTAGTAACGGGGGACCCTTTTCAGCAGTAACCCTAGAAGGTGTATCAGGATACCCTGAAACTAGGCAGGGTGGGGGCACGATTACTGGGCTGATTGTAAGAGGTCAAATCGACGGCGGTGGTGTAGCAGTGTAGGTTCTAACGGAGTGCGTGCATGCACACACTCCGGCGTAGAAAAATAAGGCACTGGACACCAGTAGCATACCTGTGCACTCCAGGATTGTGTCGGGCCGCCACCATGGGACTTGATACACCCCATGGTGGGACCAGCATAGGTAACTACAACATCGGGGGCCGTAAGACACATGTAACTATGCGAGTAGGAGCCGATCATCATAGAATGGATCACTTCACCCTGATTATGGGGTGCCAGTTGGAAACTAGTTTATATGGGTTCAGAGATTTACATGGGGTACGATAGTATATTCGACCCTAGACAACTTAACCAAGTTTAAAGTGCTTTTCCACTTCTGTTTATACTTATCATACCCAGTTCTTTATTCATAGACAAAATAGTACTAGACTTACTCAGGCTTTATGTCTGACTCTACTTTTCTTTCGTCTTCTTTTCTTCTGTTTCCCCCCCCCCCTCAGGTCCACAGGGAGGGAACACAGCAGCTTGACCAGCCTTAACATCCAGCTTGAAGAAGAGAAATGTATTGCTTGGTCCTTTTCGTCTTGAACTATGGCTTTGGACAAACTCTATGGGGCTTTTGCAGTTTACCTATGTTTTATTTATGCTTCTTTAATAATGTGATCAAGACAGATTATGAAAGTGTTATGTTTTTGGAAAAGATGTAAGACAATTATGGTGATGTTGTTGTAGCACGTATTTGCTTTCATGAAATAAAAGTTTTGTTGATTTTCCGCTGTTTACAAATATGTGTTCTTATATCTGTCTTGTATATCTGTGACTTATACTTATAAACCTCCACCAAAATTAGGGCATTCCCTTTGAGAGTGACCCTAACGGAGGTGGGGTGTTTCACTTGGTATCAGAGCATAGGTTTACCAGATAAGATAAAAAGTTCTAAAAATTTATTTTCAAAAAGGAAATTTAAAGAAGCAATTTTAAAAGAAAAATATTATTTTATTTTAAAAGGCAAAGTCCACTCCCCAAAGCCATAGGTACTATCTCTTATCCTTCGTTTTGAATCTATCCTTTTTGTTTCAGCATGTCCGAAGATCTTAACTTGCCGGAAGGGGTGCCAATACCTGGTTGGTTTAGACGGTTCTTAGAAGCAAGAGCCACTCAGCCAGGTCCTACCATTCCTCCTCCCCCAGCTGCCGGAAATCATCCAGCTGCAGCGGCACCTTTTCCTCCACCTCCTCCATGGGGAAACACATTTGCTAAGATATGTAAAGATTTTAAAGCTATGGGAGGAAGGGATTTCCATGGAACTGAGTCCTTCGTGGCAGCCAGAAACTGGCTGAAAGAAAACTCGGACTCTATTTCGCGTATTTTTCCGAGACGAACGCAATGGCGTATCCCGTTTCCCTTAGTTCTTTGATTAAAATTAATTATACTTTAATTTATGAATTTCACAGTTATAGAATTCACGGGGTGTTACATTCTCCCCCACTTAAAAGGATTTCGTCCCGAAATCTTCAAGTTAGGAGGAATGTATATCCTAACATCTAATCATCCATCAAACACTTTGCATATGATCATGAAGCATTAGAAGTCTTTTAAGGACAATGGATGCTCGTGTTTGATGGATGATTAGATGTTAGGATATACATTCCTCCTAACTTGAAGATTTCGGGACGAAATCCTTTTAAGTGGGGGAGAATGTAACACCCCGCGAATTCTATAACTGTGAAATTCATAAATTAAAGTATAATTAATTTTAATCAAAGAACTAAGGGAAACGGGATACGCCATTGCGTTCGTCTCGGAAAAATACGCGAAATAGAGTCCGAGTTTTCGAAAAACGGAGTCCGTATGAAGAAGATATGGCCTTCGGAAGTTTCTGAATTAAATTTAAAATTCAAACAGAATAAAACAGTTTAAAATTAAAAGTGGGGCCCAATGGGCCAGGGCGGAAGAACACCCGCCTCACGCACCCAGGTCGACAGGGCTGTCGACAGGGCTGTCGACAGGCATGTCGACCTGGTCCAGAGCCAGGTCGAACCCAGTCCAACCTGGCTGGCCTATTTTATGTTGGTCGATTTTCTGTAGACTGCTTTGTCATTAGGGCTAGGTGGCAGGCTCTAATTGGTCTCTCCTTAGGATGAATGGCTACGATCAATCCAGGCAACATCAATGGTCCTAATCAGTTCATTACCCCTATAAAAATGACCCTAGACTAAACCCTAATCTATTCATTCAAAAATAAGAACAAAGCCGCCATGTTGCTGAGGAACGACTAGGGGTAGCCACCAATTGGAGAGAGGATTAGGAGGCAAATTCTAAGGCATAAAGCAACTCAATCAAATCAAACCGCATCTTCAAATCCCTAAATTTGAGAATTCGCCTCACCATTGTAAGTAGAGTATTACTTTGGTATGAACAAATAACTGTGTTGATTTGTATACTTGGTTGTGGTGATAAATAATTCATAATTTGTGCGTTACTATGATTCTTATCGATTTGGAATATTGTATACATTTGGATATTCTCGAATTATGTTATTCAATTATGAAAAACTACATGCGGTAGTTTTATGCAAGTATACGTTTGGAATATTCGCAAATTATGTAATCCATATTGAAGCTACATGTATGTAGTTGATTAATTGAAATTCATGCAAGTTTGGGGTTTTGCTACTATGCCATCATAATGTGTATTTTTATACAAACATCATTTTTATGAAGTAATTGGAATAAGTTTGGGTTATCATAGTCCATATGAAATTATGTTGAAAATTTGGCATCATGATCTATGCTTTTGTACTAGAAAACCTATTTGCAAACTTATGAATATGACATAGGCTATGGTGGATATTTTGCATAATTGAAATCCATATTTTTAACAAGAATTATATGATGACATATGTGGTACATGGCTAGGTTAGGTTCAAAAATCCCTTTTGCAAGTTTGCATGACTAAAGTAAAAGTCATGATTTCATGTTAGAAATATTTATGCCATGTGAATAGATTTAAAATCATGATTAAGTTGAACTATACTTTTGTGTTAGTAACAAAAGTAAACACCTTTGTAAACATGTAGTAACCTTATGAATATGATTTGCTTATGTTTGGCATTATGCCTGAATAAAAATATAGGTTTATGTTGTAGTTAAAGCCTATGTGTCGATAGTAATATTCTTAACTTAACTACAAGTTTACATGCTTTGATTCATGTCACTTATGCTTTATGACCAAAGTATATGTCACTACTATGCAAGTACACCAGTTTCTATTTTGTATTTCCAACGTCATATTGCAAGTTCATGCGCTCACATTCCCCTTTTCGTGTATGTAATCACGCTTTAAGCCTCCCCTTTTCGCATGGCTAAGTTGGGCTTTAAAAGTCTAAGCCCAATATATATATAATAAACGGACGAGTTAAACGGGGGAAAACAACGTTGGGTTAAAATTACTAATGAATGGAAATATAAAGTAGAAGGGTCCAAATTCAAGTATGGGTTGGGCCCATGATTGGTGTAATCTTTACACCATTAACTTAATAATGGGCCGCAAATATTTACATATAAGAAAATAAAGAAGAAAGACAAAATATGTAAATGTAGAACATACGATGTGTTTAACCCGAGGTTGGATTGAGTTGTGATGTAAACCTGCCCGGAACCGCCCGGCTGTCCAGTAGTCACAACAATACCTATCCAATGTGGGAGGTTAAACATGGAGCCCAATAAGGACCCGAGGTTAGACTGAGTTGTGGCGTAAGACTGCCCGGAACCAACCGGCAACAGGCAGCCACAACAATACCTGTCTAATGTGAGAGGTCAGGGCCTTAATAAGACAATTAAGGCTGAGTCAGGATTGTTAGGATTAAGTGAACTAAAGACTTAATCAAAATGGAACATGCTAAACTAAACGGACTGGTGGGGGTTAGGTTAGAAAACACTTAACCAACTTAGCATGTTGGCTAGAGATAGAAAACCTAGTAACGGGGGACCCTTTTCAGCAGTAACCCTAGAAGGTGTATCAGGATACCCTGAAACTAGGCAGGGTGGGGCACGATTACTTGGCTGATTGTAAGAGGTCAAATCGACGGCGGTGGTGTAGCAGTGCAGGTTCTAACGGAGTGCGGGCGTGCACACACTCCGGCGCAGAAAAATAAGGCACTGGACACCAGTAGCATACCTGTGCACTCCAGGATTGTGTCGGGCCGCCACCATGGGACTTGATACACCCCATGGTGGGACCAACATAGGTAACTACAACATCGGGGGCCGTAAGACACATGTAACTATGCGAGTAGGAGCCGATCATCATAGAATGGATCACTTCACCCTAATTATGGGGTGCCAGTTGGAAACTAGTTTATATGGGTTCAGAGATTTACATGGGGGTACGATAGTATATTCGACCCTAGACAACTTAACCAAGTTTAAAGTGCTTTTCCACTTCTGTTTATACTTATCATACCCAGTTCTTTATTCATAGACAAAATAGTACTAGACTTACTCAGGCTTTATGTCTGACTCTACTTTTCTTTCGTCTTCTTTTCTTCCGTTTCCCCCCCCCCCCCAGGTCCACAGGGAGGGAACACAGCAGCTTGACCAGCCTTAACATCCAGCTTGAAGAAGAGAAATGTATTGCTTGGTCCTTTTCGTCTTGAACTATGGCTTTGGACAAACTCTATGGGGCTTTTGCAGTTTACCTATGTTTTATTTATGCTTCTTTAATAATGTGATCAAGACAGATTATGAAAGTGTTATGTTTTTGGAAAAGATGTAAGACAATTATGGTGATGTTGTTGTAGCACGTATTTGCTTTCATGAAATAAAAGTTTTGTTGATTTTCCGCTGTTTACAAATATGTGTTCTTATATCTGTCTTGTATATCTGTGACTTATACTTATAAACCTCCACCAAAATTAGGGCATTCCCTTTGAGAGTGACCCTAACGGAGGTGGGGTGTTTCAGAAATCGAGTTCGTGCCTAAAAACCGTTGGGTTTGAGTTCAAGAGCTCGAGATTTAGTGCTTGATTGGAGCTCGGTTCTGGCGTTAATGGCGGAGGAGGAGAAAAGGACGGAGTGGTAGAAGAAGGAGAAAGGGGGCGCACCGCCTCCCTATTGCATGGCGGGTCGCATTATGGTGATGCGAGGTCATTGCATCATGGTGGATGTGATATTCTAATCTAGGTGATGCAAGCTCTCGCACCGTGGTGGATGCGGTATTTCACATCTGGGCGATGCAAGCTCTCGCACCCCTGTGATGCAAGCTTTTGCATCCCTGTGATGCGAGCTCTCGCATCACTCGTGGTTGCGAGATCTCGCATCACTCGTGGATGCGAGATTTTGCATCACTCGTGGATGCGAGCTCTCGCATCCCTATGATGCGAGCTCTCTCATCACTTGGAGATGCGGGATCTCGCACGCTGGCGGATGCGATCTCACATTACTCTAGTGATGCGAGTTTTTGCATCGTAGTGGATGTGATCTCGTATCACAAAAAGGTTGTGGTTTCCTTAACTGGTTCGATGCTGGGCGCCTTGCTTTGCGTTGTTTTCACAGTCTTCTCGTGATTGGACGGGATTTGGATATTGCACATAGGGTTTAGATCATATAACTCGAACCATGGACAAAGACTTAGATTGTTAACCTGTTCCCTGATCCCAATTATGACATGACCTCAACTCAACGTGAGCTCAATGACATCGATCGATGACAACGATGGTTACTGTTCTAACGGAACAACGATTGTTGTCGTGTCCCGAGTTTATTTATAATCGAATTGTTAGCACACTTCATTGCACATTTGCATGTTAGTTTACACCAACATGAGGGGTAGAGGTTTTAAATTTGATGTCTAATGCAACTATATTGAAGTATAGCTAGTAATGGAGACACGATCCAAAACAAAACAACACTTGGAAGATGAAGCTTCTCAACACTCACCATCCTAGTCCAACTTAACTAACAACACTAGTCCTAGGGACAACAAGCTTGAGACTTCTTCGGAGTCTACCCCTTCCTAGACCATAGATCTTCCGAAAGCACATGACTGTGGCTTACAACAGACGACCGAGCGCTCGATCGAACCGTCGACGCTGGGATGTTTTACTGTAGTTGAGGAGAGGTTCGAGGTGGAGGATATAGATATTGAGACGAGTGACATACCCAAGGCTCCTGATGTGATGGCAGGTGCCTTCATTGTTGACAACCCACCAGATTTGAGACCTTCCAGTGTGGATGAAATTGGGTTAGGGCGCATTTATGCAAGATTCAACATACCGTGGTCTAAAGTTCAAGTTCCCCGGAAGGGAGATTGGGTGCATGCTCCGCCATAGGGGTACAATGCATGGAATAGGCATATATGCATCTCGGGGTGCGTTCCTCCGTCTTGCAACTTTATATGTGACATGCTGCTTTACTTCCGATCAGCGCCAATAAAACTTCGTCCAAACTGATACGCCTTTCTTCTTGGTAACTGTCATCTATTTAGAGAATAACTGCATGAGGAACCCACCGGATAGGACATCCGGTCCTTGTTTCAGATCGCGTCTGCCTTCTATTTCCTAGAGGCAATACATAGTTCCTGATTAATCAAAGGGTCATAGAGAAGACTTGGTATGTTTAAGCAGGAACGGTTCTTCGTCCGCTATCCCCCGAGTTTTGCCAGACGCTGGCTGGAGGGAAGTAAGTACATTGGCTGCTTTTAGTTTGATGTTAGTCGCGTCCCAGGATTTCGGCTAACCTTGACCTTTCGTAATAGGGATCTTGCCGGTGCCAAAGGGCGATGCATACCAAGAGCGTATTGCATGGTTGAAAGCTAATTCGAAAGAAGTTCGTTCCATAGAAAAAATCTTGGATGAAGAGTGAAACACCCCATCTCCGTTAAGGTCACTCACAAAGGGAATGCCTTAACTTTGGTGGAGCATTACAGGTAAAAGACACAGATAATATACAAGATAGACATATATAAGCAGCGGAAAAACTAACTTTATTTCAAATGTGGTTCATAACAAAACATTTCAGCAAAATGTTTCAAATCAACTTCCAAGTCATTACATCAAAATCTCTGTATTAATAATTACATAAAGAAGCATAAAACACAATAAAACTGCATAAATCCCCAAGTAGTAGTGTGTCCAAATCCATAGTCATAGTTAACAGGTTCCAAGCTATACATCACACAGTCTTCAAGCTTGGAAAGATGAACGGTCCAAATTAAGCTGAGCTATTCCCTCCCTAGGTACCTGGGAGGGGGAACGAAAGAAAAGAGAGCGAAAGAAAAATGGGTCAGACATAAGTCTGGTAAGTCCAGTGACTATTCAGCATGTAAAATGATAAGAGAACGATGACTTGAATAAGCTGGACACAGGACAATAACAAGGAAATAAGGTAACATAGGATAAGGCAAGGTAAACAAGGTAAGATAAAGTAATCATACTATCGCACTCATAACCATATTCTCTGCACATACAACATATTTCAACCATTATCATGAGTTCAAACCCAGTGATCCCTTTTCATTGATCAGCTCCTACTCGCATTCATTTACTACTTGCGTCCTACAGCTCCGCTCGATTGTAGATATCTGTGTTGGTCCTACCATGGGGTGTATAAAATCCAGTGGTGGCAACCCGACACGATTCAAGATGCACAATGTATAACTACTGATGCCCAGTGTCTGCTTTTTCCACTCCGGAGTACGTGCACGCCCGTACTCCGTCGGAACCTACACCGACGCACCAACCGTCGTCGTTTTGACTGCTTATAATCAGCCCAGTAATCGTGCCCCACCCTGCCTAGTTTAGGGTACCATGATACATCTATGTGAGTTACTGCTGAAATGGGTCCCCGTTACTAGGGTTTCCTAGTCAACATGTTAAATTGGTTAAGTGTCCAAGTTAACCTAACCCCACCCATCAGTTTAGTTAACATGTTGCATTGGTTAAGTGTTTCCATAGTTAACTTAACCCTACCATTCCTGACTTAGCTTTAGTTCATTTTTTAAAGCACCAATCACTCACATTAGACAGGTATTGTTGCGGTTACTGGATGTGTCGGTCGGGTCCGGGCAGTTTTACACCGTAACTCAGTCTAACCTTGGGTTCCTTTGGGCTTGATGCACTAACCTCCCACATTAGATATATATTGTTATGGTTGTTGGATGTGCTGGGCGGTTCCAGGCAGTCTTACATCGTAACTCAATCTAACCTCGGGTTAGGCATATTCGTCTTTTCTAAATTTGCATATTTACCTCTTTATATTTATATGTAAATTATTGTCATTCATCAGAGTAGGTAAACACATCGAAACCTGTCGTAGAACTCACAGCGCAAGGATAAAATATAATAGAGCATATACAACAGGTAATAGTAATGAGGTATCATATAGCAAACTTTTGAAACTTTCTCAACATCCAAAAAAAAATTATCCAACTGATATCAAAGTTTGTACATAAGGCCTCACTACAACCCTCAAAGCAACTCAAACAGCGGAAACAGAAATACTAGATAGTAATAAAACTGATACGCCAGCCTCCTGCTCGTCATCGCTCAGCTTCCTCGTCTCACTAAGCTCCATTACCTGTAACCTGCTACTTAGTCTGCCCATCCACAACCGTATGAACAGCCCAAGGTAATAAGAGGAGACATAAAACCTTGAGTCAGACAATAGTCTTAGTGAGCGATAAAACAGCTAACAAACTTCAACAAGAAAGTATATGAGAATGGGTAAATGAAAAACTTATCTACCCACAACACCAGAGAAGAACTCATCCTTATCTTCCCCACATCGGATAGTGATAGCCTTTACGACAAGCATTTCAACCATTCATCCATAGAAATCAGAACACCCATTCAATCATAGAAAACACACATGACATCCAGATAAGTCTCACGCAGACAACCCTAATCGAGTTTAACATTCCTCAAGTACTCTCGCCAGAGGCCTAGACCAATATCACTTAAGCACTCAAAGAACGTCTCCCTCGACTTTGGATAATCTATGTGAGATAGTACAAACAGAACAACTAATCATCCATGACTGACTCTGGCTATCACTGCCAATCCTGCTTCGAAACCATCATTATCGTATGACGGCCAACCTTGCCATGTGTCAAGGGCTAATGATAACCCCAGTTCTAGCATGAACTCTATATGCCCAACCTTGGCAATGTCCAACCTTGACACTAGGCCTTTCCCCAACCAGAAAGACCCAGGGTACTCGACCAATAACCGGTCTTTTGGGCCTTTCAACGATACCCATCGTACCCCTGCTTTGAGCCTGCTAGAACTTACGACAACGATGACTTCTCGGCCTTCGCATCTCTAATCGTCCAACCTTGACGATGTTTCATAGCTCAAGCAACCTTCTCGAGCAGCCATTATCCACCAACTCACGACCTTTGAGTTGTCTCCGCATTCGTTGTTCCACCTTGATCAACGAACACATTCATCACTTCGAGTCTTCCTACTTGAATCACCTCGAAGTCACGCCATCACCGAACTAAAACACATTACTGCGCTGCGGCTAGGGTTCGGGGGGGGGGGTTGCCCCCGAAAAATATTTTTTTCAGACCTTTTTGGTTCATACCCGAGTCGTACCCGAAAACGTACTTTTTCAGAAAACGACCCTGCCAAAACCGACCAGAACCTTGCTCCAGAATGACCAGCCAAAAACCGACCAGCCTTGCTCCAGAACGACCCGCCAAAAACCAACCAGCCTTGCTCCAGAACGACCCGCCTCCATGCAGCTTTGGATCGACTCGACCTCCTTGCAGCTTTGGATCGACTCGACCTCCTTGGGACCGACCAGCTTTGGATCGACCCCATCAAGACCGACCAGATTTTGCTCCACCTGACCGACAGCTCCTTCAGAGCGACCAGGATTTGCTTCCAGTAAAAACCAACCAGAATGCCACCATCTGAAACCGACCAGAATGCCACCATCTGAAACCTACCAGAAACACTTCTGCTCCTTCTGGACCGACCAGAAACACTTCTGCTCCTTCTGGACCGACCAGCTTAAACCGACCAACACCCTGACTTGCTTCCCAAGCCATACTATGACCGACCACCTCATTCCAGACCGACCCGACCAACTCCAGGACGACCAGAAACCTGCACATCTCCAATTCGACTCCGATTTCGACCAAAACTTCGCCAAACGACGAATCCGACGAAACCAGCTTATCCGATTCATCCAAACGCAATCACAAACATGTTATGCAACCAACAATATCATCAATCTAACAATTTCCATCAAAACACATAAATTTCCCAAAAAATGATAAGTGAATCATATGAACATAAAAACGGATCTAACTTGCATAATCTTGAGAAAAATCATAAAATTAACCATTTAAATTATCTAGATCAGATCCTAAGGTGATTCATATATAAAATGGACTTAGCATGGTGTGGATCTAAGGAAAATAACATGGAAATGATGAAATTAACATCCTAAAACCCATATACTTGCATGAATCCGAATGAGAGATGTAAATCACTCACCAATTCTTCCAATCGATGCAAAAACAATGAAATATGATTCCGATCAGCAAGCAACTTGCACAAAACCCTTAGATCCGATGAAATTCCCTTTCAATCGATGTAGATCTAGCCTCTTATGGTATAGATCTTTGATTCCTCCTTGGATTTGGAATTTTAATGGTGGAATGGTATTAGAGGAAGAAGGAGATCAAAGTCTCCCCATAAGAGAATGGAAAATTCTAACCTTTCCCCATATCCCTTACCCCCCTTATTTATAGCCTCCACCAACACCTTAATGGGCTTTCTCCAAACCAGCCCATTAGCCTTCCAAAACCTGGACAGCCAACTACTAAACCTTAAAACAGTGATTTCTCCCAAACCGCTGAACCAAATCCTTAATGTAACCACTCTACGGAAAGACAATCATCAATTCCTTTCCAATGGCACAGGTCTCATCCCCTGATTCGACCTGAGTCAAAAGTTATGCCCTGTACAAGACTGACAGGGGCAAAATGGTCACAAACAAAATTGGTAAAATTTATGGACATGTCTCACATCCCCATAAGCAACATACCAAAAGATGAGAATGATCCAACCCTCAGGGAATAAAATAAAAATATTTTACGATCTTCCGATACGTAAAATGCGGGCTGTTACAGCACTCTTTTATATCTACTGCTTTAGTTGAATCTCTGCACCTAAACACCCGTTTATTAGAGGATCCCTTGGTTGTTTCAAATCCAATTGGGGGCTCAACTTACTTGTCAATGATTTGTTTGGATTTTGAAATTTCTATATTAAGTATGGGGTTTAGATGCAATGCCTATGTTTTAGGCTTCACGAGCTACGGGATTATTCTAGGCATGGATTGGCTATCCAGTATTGGTGCCATCCTCGATTGTGAAAGGAGAGTGGTTAGACTCACGACTCGCCTCGGTAACACTCTCGAAATTTCTTGTAATCCCATGAACTTTGTTATGCTTAGCTATCTAGAATCTCTTGATGCGTCTATTGAGAATTTGCAGTCTGTTAGAATAGTCCGTGAATACTTGGATGTCTTTGAAGAGGTTAAAGGGTTACCTCCAAAGCGGGAGATAGACTTCCGCATATACCTCGTTGATAATGCAAAACCCGTCGCTCTCCCGTTAGACACATGGCTCCAAGGGAGAGGGAAGAGATCAGCAAGCAAGTTAAAGAGCTGCTGGAGAAGGGGTTATAAGGCGGAGCATTTCTGAATGGGGTGCTCCAGTAGTGTTCGCAACTAAAGCGGATGGTTCGCTTCGCCTATGCGTTGATTATAGGGAGCTAAACAAGTTGACCAAGAAGAATAGGCACCCACTTCCAAGAATAGACGACTTGTTCGATCAACTTGTAGGTGCATCAGTTTTCTCCCAACTAGATTTAGCTACCGGGTTTCATCAGCTGAGAGTGGCTGAAGACAGCATTAACAAGACCGCGTTCAGAACTCCGGATGGTTTCTTCGAGTGGCTTGTCATGCCTTTCGGCTTGACAAACGCACCCGCTTATTTCATTCATTTGATGAGCAAGGTGTTTAGGGAGTTCCTCAATAAGTTTTTAGTGGTCTTCGAGGACGATATTTTGATTTTCTCGAAGAGTGAGGAAGAGCATGCCCAACATCTAAAGGAAGTCATGGATACTCTTCGTTTACATCAATTGAAAGCCAAATTCTCCAAATGCCACTTCTGGAGAGAGGAAGTAAGATTTCTTGGACATGTGGTATCCAAGGAAGGGTTAGTCATGGACCCCGCAAAAGTAGTTGGGGTGCAAGATTGGAAGGTCCCACGGAATGCAACCGAAGTCCGAAGCTTTCTCGGGCTAGCGGGCTTTTACCGGAAGTTCATCAAAGATTTTGCGAAAATCTCAGCTCCACTTACAAAGTTGACAAAGACGAACTTAACTTTCACTTGGGATTTAGATTGCGATATTGCTTTCCAACGCTTAAAAAGAGCTTTAACAAAAGCCCCAGTTCTGACATTGCTAGATGGGAGCAAGATGTTTACCGTATACACGGATGCATGTGGTACGAGACTAGGTGTTGTCTTAATGCAAGAAGGGAAGGTAGTAGCTTATGGAGGCAGCCAGTTGAAAATACATGAGAAAAACTACCCAACCCACAATCTAGAGTTGGCTGCCATCGTCTTGCGCTTAAGTCTTAGCGCCATTATCTCCTCGGTGAGAAATTTGAATTGTATACTGACCATAAATCTTTGAAGTACCTTTTCCCGTAGAAAGATCTTAACTTGAGGCAACAAAGGTGGATGGAATTCTTGGCATCCTACGATTTCGAGATTTCCTATATCCTTGGCAAGGGCAATATAGTAGCAGACGCCTTGAGTAGAAAGAAGCTGACCTTAAGCCCTCTCTTTGTAGAAAGGCAAAGGTTGGAGTACATAGCCAACTTTAATTTTAGACCCTCTGTCGATCATGTGACTGGTTTGTTAGCATCGCTAGAGGTGTGGCCTACTCTTTTGGACTCAATAGGGACCGCACAACATGAAGACCCTCAACTAGTTGACGTGATAGATAAGTTGAGTAGGGGTGAGACTTATAGTCACCTCAATAGATACTCCATCGATGATAAGGGTTGGTTGAGGCGGGATGGAAAGCTATGCGTCCCACAAGCAAGGGATTTGGTGAAGAAAGTTCTTGAAGAAGCACACCATTCCAAGTTGACCATACACCCCGGTGGAGACAAAATGTACAAAGGCATCAAAAGGGTTTTCTTTTGGAATGGCATGAAGAGGGATGTTGCTGAATTCGTCTTGAAGTGCTTAGTATGCCAACAAGTTAAGGCGGAACAAAAGAAGCCTGGTGGTTTGCTTCATCCTCTAGAAGTCCCGTAGTGGAAATGGGATAGCATTTTAATGGACTTTATTGATAGGCTTCCTAGGTCAAGAAGGGGCAATACCAGTATTTGGGTTATAGTGGACATGCTGACAAAGAGCGCTCACTTTATACCCGTTAAAAGTAGGAGGACCGCCTCATCTTAGCATCCATTTACCTTAAAGAGATAGTTCGACTCCATGGGATACCCTCCAGCATTGTTAGCGACCGAGATCCTATCTTTACGAGCGAGTTTTGGAAGAGTTTGCAAGAGGCTGTAGGCACACAGGTATGTTTAAGCACGACCTATCACCCCCAAACCGACGGTCAGACGGAAAGAGTGAACAGAGTGTTAGAAGACCTCTTGAGATTATGCATTCTTGACTTCAGAGGAACATGGGAGGATCATCTTCCTTTGGTGGAGTTTGCCTACAACAATAGCTACCAAGCCACCATAGGTATGGCACTCTTCGAAGCTTTATATGGAAGACCGTGTCAATCACCAACTTGTTGGTGGGAGTCTACAGATAAGCTCATACTTGGACCAGATATGATTAGAGAAACTTCAGAGAAAGTGGACTTGATACAAAAAAGAATGAAGACTGCCCAAGATAGACAGAAGTCCTACGAAGATAAGAGAAGGACCGACCATGAGTTTGAGGTTGGGGATAGGATTTTCCTTAAAGTATCTCCTTTGAGGAACGTCGTTCGCTTCGGATCCGCAGGAAAGTTGGCACCAAGATTTGTAGGGTCATTTCCTATTATTGAAAGGATTGGGAAGATGGCTTACAGAGTAGAGTTGCTCGAAAGATTGGCTGGAGTTCATAATGTCTTTCACGTTTCTCACTTACGAAAGTGCCTACATGAGTCTGCGGAAGCGGTCGAACCAAGCATATTAGAGGACGTACAAGTAGAATGAGAGGCGAGTGTGAGAAGAGTTCCAACTCTTATCTTGGGTACAGAAGTCAAAAAGCTACGCAACCGCGAAGTCAAACTTGTAGAAGTTCAATGGAGTGACGCTGAGGAAGATGCGACTTGGGAGACTGAGGCCAAAATACGCGCAGCCTATCCTTTTGTTTTTGAGGGTACATCTTTGATATCTTTTTCCTTAAATTTGTTTATGATCGTATCCATCTTTTTAGTATTTTCCTCAGTGTTGTTCTCGATCCTTAGGTAGAAATCAATGGATGTAAACATGTATTTGAAGCATGTTATGATTGATGGTTGCAAGTGGTTGTTAGTGGTTGCTCGTGGATGCATATACACACACTTTAGGTATTAGATTGGCTCAGTCACTTTCATATTGCATATGCATATATGTACTTGTATATGATTGAAACTTGATGTGTTGTCATGTGGATGTTGCATTTGTATGAATGATTGTGCACTCATGTAGAAAGTATGATTAGGGAAGATTGCATATATTATGGACGCATGACACCGACACGACTTGCATTAAGGAGGTCAACTGAATCAGTAAACCGCCTGATTTTGCATTAGATAGGGACATATACACACACTATGCATATGATCATGAAGCGTTAGAAGTCTTTTAAGGACAATGGAAGCCTGTGTTTGATGGTTGAGTAGATGGTCGATTGGATGGTAGGATATACGTTCTTCTTGACTTGAAGATTTCGAGGACGAAATCCTTTAAGGAGGGGAGAATGTAACACCACATATTTTCTGTAAACCTTAAAGTAATGAATTAAAGAATAATTAATTTTAAATGTGAGAATTAAGGGAAATAGGTTACGCTATTGCGTTCGTCTCGGAATTCTGGTTGAGATAGAGTCCGAGTTTGCGTGAATTGGACTTTGTATGAAGAAGTTATGGCCTTCAGAAGTTTCAAAAATTCAAAATTCAAATTTAAACACAGAAGATGGCAGGGCAGGAAAATTCCCACCCCAGGCTAGGTCGACCAGGGGGTCGACCCTAGTGTCGACCTACCCTACAAATCGACCTACCCCCCTCCCCGGGAAGATATGAAAAGATGACGAATTCTGACTCCCTACTGAGTCATTAGGGCTGAGGTGTTATCCTATCTTGACTGGATGGTCTTGATTGCTTCTAGGGTCAATCTGACGGCTCTAAATTAATTAAACCTCTAAAAAAGCAACCTAACTCTCAACCCTAAATCACAAATATTCATACCAAGAGCCGCCATGCCGTCAATGGTGAACCTAGAATAGCCGTCATCTCTTTCAACTCAAAGGAAAGATAGAAGCTACATAAAAATCAAATCTAATCTAATTCAACTAAGAAAATTCAAACGATCTACATCAAAGGCGAGCAATTCAGTTTTAGAATACAGATCCCAAAACTCAAGAATTCCTTTTTGGTTGTAAGTGTAGTTATCTTTCAGATGTGAATAAATTAAAGACATGGTTTGTAATGAATTGTAAAATAGAATTGTATCAAGTTGTATGTGATGCTGATTCATGTTTATTCATGTCTATTCTATTACATATGCCTTTATGTTAGATCTATATTATCTTGATTTAACCTGTATGTTCACCATTACATGTCTAATTAGATTTTGGTAGTTCTATGTAATACTATTATTTTATGATTCATATTGCATAGATCTAGTTTGCAAGTTCATAATTGAAAGTGTATTATGCCAAGTTCATGTGAAACATCTGTAGTTAGATCCATATTTTTGTATGATGTTGGAATGTTGCAAGTTCCTCTTTTTCCCCTTTTAGTTTATTAGTTAGGCTAAAATGTCGAGCCTAACATCCTATGTAATTTTGCGAACGTATAACGGGGGTAACGTTGGGGAAAACATGAAACTATACGTAATTGACATATTTGGCTCATAACCATATAAATTGTATGGCGTTGAAATGGTATAATTTACATACCAAAAATTATGAATTTGATTTAGAAGGAAAGTGGGCCATGACAATAAATTGTTGGCAAATTTACATATAAGCATAAAAGGGATGAATATGTAAATTTAAAAAAGACGAATATGCCTAACCCGAGGTTAGACTGAGTTGTGGTGTAAAATTGCCTGAAACCGACCGGCACATCCAGTGACCACAACAATACCTGTCTAATGTGGGTGGTTAGTGCATTGAGCCCAAAAAGGACCCGAGGTTGGACTGAGTTGTGGTGTAAAACTGCCCGGAACCGACCGGCACATCCAGTGACCACAACAATAACTGTCTAATGTGAGTGGTTATTGCTTTAATAAAGCTTAGTCAAGATTGGTAAGGTTAAGTCAATTAAGGAAACACTTAACCAATTCAACATGTTAACTAAACTGATGGGTGGGGTTAAGACACTTAACCAATTTAACATGTTGGCTGGAAAACCCTAGTAACGGGGACCCATTTCAGCAGTAACCCATATAGATGTATCATGGGACCCTGAACTAAGCAGGGTGGGGCACGATTACTGGGCTGAATTGTAAGCGGTCAAAACATCGATGGGTGGTGCGTCAGTGTAGGTTCCGATGGAGTACGGGCGTGCACGCACTCCGAAGTGGAAAAACCAGGCACTGGGCATCAGCAATCATACACTGTGCATCTTGAATCGTGTCGGGTGTCCACCATAGGATTTGATACACCCCGTGGTGGGACCGGCACAGGTATCTACAGTCAAGCGGGGGACGAATGACACACGTGATAAATACATGCGAGTAGGATTCGATCGATACAAGGGGATCATTTCACCATGAACACGTGGTACTAGTTGGACAAGTACAAGTAGGTGCAGAGAATTAAACATGGGTGCGATGTATATTCGGTTTATCCTGTCTTATATAGTTTTATGTTTGTTGTTCTGGTACTGTCCTATTTTTAGTTTATTCTTATCATGACCTTTTCCTTATTCACACACTGAAAAGTCACTGGACTTACTCAGACTTATGTATGACCCATTTTCTTTCGTCTTCTTTTCTTCCATCCCCCCCCCCCCCAGGTAGTCAGGGAGGGAATAGCTCAGCTTGATTTGGACCATTCATCTTTCCAAGCTTGAAGACTCTGTGATGTACGGCTTGGAATCTCTTATCTTTGGCTATGGCTTTGGACACACTAGACTTGGGGATTTATGCAGTTTTATTTATATGCTTCTTTATGTTTTAAATCAAGACAGAGGTTATGATGAAATGTTTTGGAATTTTTTTTAAGACAATTTACTAATGGTTTTTGGATAGAACCACGTATGAAATAAATGTTTGTTTTCTACTGCTTATATTTCTGTCTTGTAAATTTTCTGTGTCTTTTACCTATAATACTCCACCGAAGTTAAGGCATTCCCTTAGTGACTGACCTTAACGGAGGTGCGGTGTTTCACCTTCTCACAGTCGCCTCTCATTCTACTTCTACATCCTCTAATATGCTTGGTTCCACCACTTCCGCAGACTCATGTAAGCACTTCCGTAAGTGAGAAACGTGAAAGACATTATGAACTCCAGCCAATCTTTTGGGCAACTTTACTTTGTAAGCCATCTTCCCAATCTTCTCAATGATAGGAAACGGCCCTACAAATCTTGGTGCCAACTTTCCTGCGGATCTGAAGAGAACGACGTTCCTCAAAGGAGATACTTCAAGGAAAACCCTGTCCCCAACCTCAAACTCAAGGTCGATCCTTCTTTTATCTGCGTAGGACTTTTGTCTATCTTGGGCAGTCTTCATTCTTCTTCGTATCAAGTCCACTTTCTCTGAAGTTTCTCTAATCATATCTGGTCCAAGTATGAGCTTGTTTGTAGACTCCCACCAACAAGTTGGTGATCGGCATGGTCTTCCATATAAAGCTTCGAAGGGTGCCATGCCTATGGTGGCTTGGTAGCTATTGTTGTGGGAAAACTCCACCAAAGGAAGATGATCTTCCCATGTTCCTCCAAATTCAAGAATGCATAGTCTCAAAAGGTCTTCTAATACCCTGTTCACACTCTCCGTCTGACCATCGGTTTGGAGGTGATAGGCCATGCTTAAGCATAGCTATGTGCCCACAGCCTCTTGCAAGCTCTTCAAAAACTCGCTCGTAAAGACAGGATCTCGGTCGCTCATAATGCTGGAGGGTATCCCATGGAGTCGAACTATTTCTTTAAGATAAATGGATGTTAAAGATGAGGCAGTCCTTCTACTCTTAACGAGTATAAAGTGAGTGCTTTTTGTGAGCCTGCCCACTATTACCCAAATACTGGTATTGCCCCTTCTTGACCTAGGCAGCCCATCAATAAAGTCCATTGAAATGCTATCCAATTTCAACTGTGGGACTTCTAGAGGATGAAGCAAACCACCAGGCTTCTTTTACTCCGCCTTGACTTGCTGGCATATCAAACACTTAGCGATGAATTTAGCTAATCCCTCTTCATGCCATTCCAAAAGAAAACTCTTTTTACATCTTTATACATTTTGTCTCCACCTAGGTGTATGGTTAACTTGGAATGGTGTGCCTCTTCGAGAACCTTCTTCACCAAATCCCTTGCTTGAGGGACCAAAGCCTTCCATCCCGCCTTAACCAACCCTTATCATCGATGGAGTATCTATTGATGTGACTAGAAGTCTCTCCCCTAATTAGCTTGTCTATCACATCAACCAGCTGAGGGTCTTCGTGTTGCATTGTTCCTATTGAGTCCAAAAGAATAGGCCGCACTTCTAGTGATGCTAACAAACCAGTCACATGATCGATGGAGGGTCTAAAGTCAAAATTGGCTATGTACTCCAAGCTCTGCCTTTCAACAAAGAGAAGGCTTAAGGTCAGTTTCTTTCTACTCAAGGCGTCTGCTACTACATTGCCCTTGCCAGGGCTATAGGAAATCTCGAAATCATAGGATGCCAAGAATTCCATCTACCTTTGTTGCCTCAAGTTAAGATCTTTCTACGAGAAAAGCTACTTCAATGATTTATGGTCAGTATACAATTCAAACTTCTCACCTAAGAGATAATGGCGCCAAGACTTAAGCGCAAAGATGATGGCAGCCAACTCTAGCTCGTGGGTTGGGTAGTTTTTCTCATGTACTTTCAACTGTCTACCTCCATAAGCTACTACCTTCCCTTCTTGCATCAAGACAACACCTAGTCCCGTACCATATGCATCCGTGTATACGGTAAACATCTTGCTTCCCTCCGGCAATGTCAGAACTGGGGCTGTTGTTAGTGCTTTCTTTAATTGTTGGAAAGCAATATCGCAATCCAAATCCCAATTGAAAGTTAGGTTCTTCTTCGTCAACTTTTTAAGCGGAGCTGAGATTTTCGCAAAGTCTTTGATGAACTTTCGGTAAAAGCCCGCTAGCCCGAGGAAGCTCCGGACCTCGGTCGCATTCCGTGGAACCTTCCAATCTTGCACCACAACTACTTTTGCAGGGTCCACAGCTAACCCATCCTTGGATATCATATGTCCAAGAAATCTTACTTTCTCTCTCCAAAAGTGGCATTTGGAGAATTTGGCTTTCAACTGATGTGCTCGAAGAGTATCCATAACTTCTTTCAAATGCTGAGCATGCTCTTCCTCACTCTTTGAGAAAATCAAAATGTCATCTACGAAGACCACCACAAACTTATTGAGGAACTCCCTGAACACCCTGCTCATCAAGTCAAGAAAATAAGCGGGTGTGTTTGTCAAGCCGAAAGGCATGACAAGCCACTCGAAGAAACCATTCGGGGTTCTGAAAGCGGTCTTGTCAATACTGTCTTCAACCACCCTAAGCTGATGAAACCCGATAGCCAAATCTAGTAAGGAGAAAACCAATGCACCTACAAGCTGATCGAACAAGTCGTCTATTCTTGGGAGTGGGTTCCTATTCTTCTTGGTCATCTCATTTAGCTCCCTATAATCCACGCATAGGCAAAGCAAACCGTCTGCTTTAGTTGCGAACACTACTGGAGCACCCCATTCAGAAATACTCCACCTTATAAACCCCTTCTCAAGCAACTCTTTAACTTGCTTGTTGAGTTCTTTCCTCTCCCTTTGAGCCATGTGTCTAACGGGTAAAGCAACGGGTTTGCATTATCAACGAGGTATATGCGGAAGTCTATCTCCCGCTTCGGAGGTAACCCCTTCAACTCTTCAAAGACATCTGAGTATTCACGGACTACTCCAACAAACTGCAAATTCTCAATAAACGCATCAAGAGATTCTGGATAGATAAGCATAACAGAATTCATAGGATTACAAGAAATTTCGAGAGTGTTACCGAGGCGAGTCATGAGTCTAACCACTCTCTTTTCACAATCGAGGATGGCACCATTACTGGATAGCCAATCCATGCCTAGAATTAACCCATAGCCCATGAAGCCCAAAACATAGGCATTGCATCTAAACCCCACACTCAGTACAGAAATTTCCAAATCCAAACAAATCATTGACAAATAAGTTGAGCCCCCAATTGGATTTGAAACAACCAAGGGATCCTCTACTAAACCGGTGTCTAGGTGCAGAGATTCAACTAAAGCAGCAGATATAAAAGATTGCGATGCGCCAGAGTTAAAGAGTGTACGAACAGGATGATCAAAAAGATAAACTAAACTCTCAACAGAAGCATTTCTACCTCATTCTTGCAGAGGTGCCATGAGAGCGTGAACCTGCCCTCCAGAAGTAGATTCAGCTCTCCGCCCTTTCCCTTGCTTTCTTGGTAACTCCTAGCCATGTGTCCTGTCTCCCCGCAATGGAAACAGCCACCCATCTTCCTTTTCTTCTTCCTGCAGTCCTTAACCAGATGTCCAGGAATGCCCCAAAAATTACACTTCCTCTTATCACGGGGTTTGTTGTTCTTCACGCCCTTCTTGGAATCTGTCTTCTTACTCTGTGATCCTTCCCCTTTCTTATCCTGAGATGCTTCCTCCTTTGTCTCCTTCTTGCCAACCTTATCTTCTTCTTGTAACAGTGCCATGTCCACCAATCTCTCATAAGTCGCACCCATAGGTATATGGGACATAGCTACGCTATGTAGTGGCTCATTCAATCCTTTAACAAAGCGGAGAGCCTTCTTATGTGGAGTGTTCACTAACTCCAATCCGAACCTAGCCAGTTGATTGAGTTGGTTAACGTATTCCTTGACCGACATACTCCCCTCTTTGAGAGCTAAAAACTTCTCCATCTGTAGGCTTCGTTCAGCTTGTAAGAGGAATTTCATTTCAAACCTCATTTAAAATCCATCCAAGTTTCAACTGGTCTTTCAGCGTTAGTGACTTCCCACCAATAGGAAGCTTCATCTTTGAGCAGCCATACCGCCAACAATATCTTCTGCCTATCATCCACTTTGAACATATTGAACAAATCCTCAGTTTCTTTGAGCCAGTTTCTGGCTTCCACGAAGGATTCATTTCCATTGAAGTTCTTTCCAACCATGGCTCGAAAGTCCCTACATATTTTTGAGAAAGCATTTGCACGCGGAGGAGGAGGAGGAACCGCTGCAGCTGGGGGAGGAGGAACGTCTGCTGGGCCTGCGGCATTAGCCCTAACCTTTAGGTACCTTCTGAACCAGCCAAGTACCGGCACGCCCTCTGGAAGGTTAAGGTCCCAGACATGCTGAAATGAAAAAGGAAAGATTCAAAACAAAGGACAAAAGGATAGCGCATATGGCTTTGAGGGATTATGCCTTTTTAAAATAAAACACTTTTTCTTGAAAATTGCTTCTTTAAACTTCTTTTTGAAAAACAGTTTTCAAAAATTTCATCTGATCTGGTAAACCTTTGCTCTGATACCAAGTGAAACACCCCACCTCCGTTAAGGTCACTCACAAAGGGAATGCCTTAACTTTGGTGGAGCATTATTGGTAAAAGACATAGATAATTTACAAGACAAACATATATAAGCAGCGAAAAAACTAACTTTATTTCAAACATGGTTCATCACAAAACATTTCAGCAAACTGTTTCAAACCAACTTCCAAGTCATTACATCAAAATCTCTATCTTGATTATTACATAAAGAAGCATAAAACACAATAAAACTGCATAAATCCCCAAGTAGTAGTGTGTCCAAAGCTATAGCGATAATTAAGAGGTTCCAAGCTATACATCACAGAGTCTTCAAGCTTGGAAAGATGAACGGTTCAAATTAAGCTGAGCTATTCCCTCCCTCGGTACCTGGGGGGAAACGGAAGAAAAGAGAGCGAAGGAAAAATAGGTCAGACATAAGTCTGGTAAGTCCAGTGATTATTCAGCATGTAAACTGATGAGAGAACCATGACTTGAATAAGCTGGACACAAGACAATAACAAGGAAATAAGGTAACATATGATAAGGCAAGGTAAACAAGGTAAGATAAACTAATCATACTATCACACTCATATCCATATTCTCTGCACCTACTAGATATTTCAACCAATATCATGAGTTCAAACCCAGTGATCCCTTTTCATTGATCGGCTCCTACTCGCACACATTTACTACTTGTGTCCTACGGCCCTGCTCGATTGTAGATACCTGTGCTGGTCCCACCATGGGGTGTATCAAATCCTATGGTGGCAACCCGACACGATTCATGTACAGTGTATAACTAATGATGCCCAGTGCCTGCTTTTTCCACTCCGAAGTACGTGCATGCACGTACTCCGTCGAAACCTACACTGATGCACCAACCGCTGTCGTTTTCACGGCTTATAATCAGCCCAGTAATCGTGCCCCACCCTGCCTAGTTCAGGGTACCATGATACATCTATGTGGGTTACTGTTGAAATGGGTCCCCATTACTAGGGTTTCCTAGTCAACATGTTAAATTGGTTAAGTGTCCAAGTTAACCTAACCCTACCCATCAGTTTAGTTAACATGTTGCATTGGTTAAGTGTTGCCTAAATTAACTTAACCCTACCATTCCTGACTTAGCTTTAATTCATTTTTTAAAGCACCAACCACTCACATTAGACAGGTATTGTTGCGGTTACTGGACGTGCCGGTCGGGTCCGGGCAGTTTTACACCGCAACTCAGTCTAACCTCGGGTTCCTTTGGGCTTGATGCACTAACCTCCAACATTAGATATATATTGTTATGGTTGCTGGATGTGCCGGGCGGTTCCGGGCAGTCTTACACCGTAACTCAATCTAATCACAGGTTAGACATATTCGTCTTTTCTAAATTTACATATTTACATCTTTATATTTATATGTAAATTATTGTCATTCAAGTCAAGCCCCACTTTCCCTTTTAAATCAAGTTCATAATTTTAGGTATAAAAATTTATACCACTTTATGCCATAAAACATTTACATGTTCATGAGCCAAATATGCCAATTATATGTAATTTCATATTTTCCCCCAACGTTGCCCTCGTTAAACGTTCGTATAAATCACGTAAAATGCTAGGCTCGATACATAGCCTAACTTATACACAAAAAGGGAAAAAGAGGAACATGCAATAATTCCAACATCGTAAAAATATGGATCTAATTACACATGTGTCATATGAATATGGCATAGAACAATATACATTTAATTATGAACTTGCAAATTTAGATCTACTTAACATGAATCATGAAATAGGGGTTTTACATAAAACTACATAAACTTAAAATTAGGCACGTAATTGTGAACTTTGCAAATTAGTTGGATCAAATCTAACATGAACCTAATCATATTAGCATGTAGTTTTAGTCATATATGTGATCCTGGTTGAACTTGCATAAAATTCCCAAATTGACATACAACATATAGGTGTCATTACCAAATCATGCGACATGAAATGTCATCGCAAATTATACAACATAGTATGTCATCGCCAATTTTACACAATATGATATCCATCGCCAAATTATATAATATGGAATGTCATCGCCAAATTACACAATATGATATCCATCGCCAAATTACACAATATGATATCCATCGCCAAATTATACAATATGGTATGTCATCACCAAATTACACAATATGATATGCCATCGCCAAATTATAATATGTCATCGCCAATTTATGTCATCGCCAAAGTATACAACATAATATGTCATTGACGAATTATACAACATATGGATTTATTGCAAAGCATTTAACATTTATCATTATATTACATACAACATGATCACAAACATGATAAGATTCATGGTCTTAATCAATTCAGTTTTAACAAAAAGGATATGGATATATTTACATTAGGCGATGTTCTACATCCAGTTATTTAGTCACAATTCTAATATCGTTTATGTCTAAATGATAACTGGACTTACAAAAAGGAGGCTAGTCTTGTGTTTTGGGATCTGTATTATGAAATTGAATAGTTCTCCTTTGTTGTAGACGTTGAATTCTCTTAGTTGAATTAGATTTGATTTTCAATTCCTACTTGCTTCCTAGTTGAATGAGAATGGCGGCTATTCTAGGCTAAGTACTGACAGCATGACGGTCATAGGAATATTTTTGTGTGGCTTTAGGGTTTAGATTTAGGTTGCTTATATAGAAATTTGATTTAATAGGAGCCATCAGATTAACCTAGAGCAAATCAAAGCCATTCAAACCTAAGAGAACCAACCAGAACGTGCCACACAAGCCCTAATGACACAGCAATTCGTCATAGGAGAAAACACGTCAGATTTCAGATCTGACCCGAGGGGAAGGTCGACCCCCAGGTCGACCTGTATGGGGGAAGGTCGACCTGGCCTTGGGTGGGAAATTTCTCGCCCAGCCCGCTTCTGCTTCTGATTTTGAATTTTGAATTTTCTGAACTTTATTCTAAGCTGTTTATTTAAATTCTGAATCTTCTGAAGGTCATAACTCCTTAATACAGATTCCGTTTTACGCAAACTCGGACTCTATCTCAAGCAGAATTCCGAGACGAACGCAATGGCGTAACCCATTTCCCTTAGTTCTCACATTTGTAATTATTTATTCTTTAATTCGTTACTTTAATGTTTACGGAAAATATGGGGTGTTACAAAGAGGCCCTTCGTCAAACATGCTTGCTCCTAATAAAGCGGACATTGTTCAGGGCGACGACTTCCGAAAAAGGGAAGGAGGAGCCTGAGGAAGAAAGGAGTTCTCCGGGTCGCAAGCGGAAAACATCCCCTATCGTGACTAAACGACCAAAAGCCGCAAAGATTTAGGAAGGACCAGCGCGAGCGGTGCAGGTATTAAGGAGACAATCATCGGAGGAGAAAGTCCACCGTCTACCCCCTCCCTCCTACAAACATTTAGGCTAGGGCGGGAGTGTCGGCGAGGCTGGTTTCTGCGATAACCACCTCTGGGACAACTACGTCGTTGGAGAAAGCGGATCAGTTCAAAGGGTTGGACGATGTCCCAATCGACATTCCCTCGTCTTGGCCTTGTGGCACAAGCTCCGGAAGCTTAACTTTACCTGTAGGGGAGATAACTCCTCCAAGTGGGCATCAATCTCGTCTGTGGAGAGCGCACATAAACACTGCATAACACAGCATTTGCTTATGTGTGCGAAGTGCTTTGGTCTAATCCTTAAATCTGCTTTGTGTAGGTGAAATGGTTCATGGAAGCATTGATGGTAGGTATCAAGGCTATGGATCAGAGGGTCGGTGATTGCAAAAGAGCTCAGTTTTGATTTTTCTTCAAGAAAGGAGACAAACTGCCCCAGTACTCCTGCCCTCACAGTCGCGGTGGCGATCACCGACATCAAAGACATTCAGAATTCCCACCACTTCTTCGATCGTTGGGGGTAGAACCACACCGCAAGTTTTGATGTTCCCTTTCCTACCCGTCCGGTGGAGCCTGATCATAGATCCGTCAGTCATGTTGTACAGTCGGTGGATCACCAGCCACCGAAGATGGGTATGTCGAGGGGAAGGCCGGACGTTGTGCAGCTTACCAACGAGGAGAAGAGGACCCTCCTGAAAGGGAAGTTCCCAAAGCATTACTTTGAGGAGTTGATGTGGGTACTAGACCTTAGTACGATTCCTCATGACGACACTACTCTCATGAGGAAAAAAGTTTACCACGCCTACCACCAAGCTTCATAATTCAACAAGTATAATGGGCACCTCTCTGACCTGATCTAGACCAAGAATGTGCATCTGCAAAACTATGAGTTATCCCTTAAGGCTAAATAGGACATCATCCGGAATCGAGACGTATTATTGGGTGAGTCACCTATCTGGGTTTTCGCAATTCTTACTTGTACTAATTGCACAATTGAGTGCTAACCCTTTCATTGTAGACACAGGTCAGATGACAGATAAATACAAGAGGCTTGAGAGAAAGGCAAAGCATGCCATTGACAAATTGAAGAATACTGCAGCTTCGTTGACAACGGAGAATACGCAGCTCAAGTAGGACTATTCTGAGCTGGTAGAGGAAAATGCTCGCTTGACAAAGGTCAATGACAGGGTGTTCCAACTTGAGAAGGATAACGAAGCCTAGCTGAAGGAGAATGAGAGGTTGAGGGCTGAGAATGCGGAAACCCAAAGGCTAATGCAGGAGAATGCCGAACTAAAGAGACAACTTTAGGAGGCCAAAAAAGATAAGGAAAAGGCTGAGGACATAGCTCAAGATGCGCTAGGCCCGCTGGATAGGGTAAGAGGTGATCACGAGAGAGAGGCGGAGGAGCTCAAACTTGCAGCCGAGGATGCTGCAACCCAGGTAGAACTGGATCTGGAGCCTTATGTTTGGGATATGCACGTCAAAGTGCTCAAGTACCATGATCTCTCGTGGGTCGATGATTACCCCACAGTATTAGCCAAGGTGTAGGATAGGCTGTTGGAGTTTGAGGACAACCTGCGGGAGGTGGATGCTATAGATGAAATTGAGGTCATGTTCTCCCACTTGAATGAGAAATAACGCTTGACGCTGCAGGATGGAAGGCAGTTGATAAGGGGTGATGCTGAGGCGGCAAGGGAGGTAGAACAGGCTGCTGCGAAGGGAAAGACCGTGGACACTGACAGTCTAATGGTGGCCCATGAATTCAGTGGAAGTAGCTCTTCTCAATAACCTATTGCTCCATTCACCTCGACAACTGGATGACAAGTTTCAACCCTTACCACAACCGGATACACCATGATCAACCAGGGATGGGACTTGAGAGTTTAACCCAACCAGCAGGTGGGCGCATTGTGCTTGTCGGAACTACGCCTCAGGTGTCGGTAGATAAAGTCACATCCTTTTAACTGCTTAGAGGTGTGGGTACATGGGAATTAAGCAAACTAATGAGCCTTCTTTTGGTTGTGAAGGTCCCTTCGTTGGAAGAAGTGACAATGAGCCTAGACTCGGCTCAGTTTGTGCAAGTCGAGATTGGAATGGAACACTTCATGGGTCATCTTGGCAAAGTAGTAGGGGCGGAGATTACATTTTCTGAGGAGGAGTTGGCACTCTTTAGGTCCTTTTTAGGAAGAGACGGGAAGGAGGGACAGGTGACGAAGACCATCGAAGTGAGTGAACACACTATGCATGTGATGCTCGAAGAACAACTGGTTGGTTTACGTGTCAAGGTCGAGGAATAAAAGCAGAAGGAGGTAGCTGATGATTTAGCCCGACGGACGACATTGGTGGAGGCTAGGAGGAAGGCTGAGCAAGATATCGGGCCTAAGGTCCAAAGAGACAAGGAAGTTGCAGCCAAGGAGCAGGCGGATCTGAAGAAAAAGGCTGACGTTGGGGCCTCTAAGAAAAAGGCCAAAGAGACGTACAGACAGCTGCAGGAGGAACAAGCCTGAAAACTCAAGGCTGGAAATACGGGCTGGCAAAAGGTGGACGCGAAGACTGGACTGAATGGGAAAGAGAGCGTATTGACCATTCTTATGCTTTCAAGCGAGGTTGTTCCCCTAACTTTGAGAGAAATCCCGCCTAATGATGAGATCGCGGAGATTACAAGTGGTGAAAGGAGATCCTGTTGGCGTCTCTCAGGTCCTCTTCCCCACTCAAATGGGAAGGAGGGAAAGGGAGGAAGTAGCTTCAGGAGGCGGAAGAGGAAAGGTGAGGATCCGTTAAGTGGAGACCCGGGCAAGAAAAAGAAAAAGAGAGAGAGAGACAGAAAAGGAGAAAGAGAAGGGGTATGAGGAAGTGGAAGAGGGTGAGTTGCCTAAGTGACTGTTTGTCTTCTAGCGATGTAGGCCGATAATATACGCGAGTATGACCCTCACTTTTGGCTTTTGGAGGCATGGTGTGATTTTATTGTGCACCATGTCATTTAGAAAGATATTTATATATGTAGTTTGCTTTTGTTATGTGAATGGAAGTATGAGTTGACGTTTCTTACATTGCACTTCTTGTTAAGTGTTCAAATGTTCGTCTTACACTTTCCAACTTCCTGCAATTACACAAGCGTACTTGTTGTTACACTTAAGCAAACTTGATTGGAGACTCCACCCTGGGGGTGCCCCCGGTCGTACGGAGGTTGTGCACTGGTTCCACCCTCGGGTTTCCCTTTGGTCAGGAGTCCCAGTACGCGCAGATCCATGCCAGGTCCCCTCTCTCTTTCACCTCCCGGAGGTCGTTGGTCCTAAGTCGTGAGACGGCATGGCGGTCGTGAATTCGTCTTTTTTAGCTCTCCTATTGTTCGTTCGGGTCTATAGCTTGAGGGCATTGTTGATTTGCCAAATGGTACCCGGATCCGGACCCGGTGGGTCAGATGGAGCCGCATGAGTGATCGGTATCACACTTGCTTGGTTGATGGGATGCCCCCAGGTCCGGAGAATTGGGGACGAAATGAATTATACTCAGCCTCGTCGTTGATTCGAGAGGTACCAGGATCCGGACCCAATGGGGGCGGATGGAGCCGCGGGAGTGGTCACACTAGCTTGGCTGAGGGGCTGCCCCCAAGTCCGGAGTCTTGGGAACGGAACGATTCAGTCTCGACATTGATTCGATATTCGAGTGGTGTTATTTATACTCGGTCTCATCATTGATTCGAGACTCGAGTAACGATATCGGCTCTCGTACTCGGGGTGTCAGTCTAGTGTTATTTATACTCGGTCTCGTCATTGACTCGAGATTCGAGTGGCGGCATTGGCTCCCGCGCTCGAGGTGTCGGTCCGGTGTTAGCATGTTTGTGTGTGCAAGCTAGTTGTGGTTGTCAGTCAAACATATCATGTAGAAAGTAAACACATAAGGACAAAGAGAATTGAACATCATCTTTACTAATAACTTTGGCAGTTACAACATTTACAAAGCCTTAACTTGAAGAAAACAAAACACTGTTGGAAAGCGGAAAAACTGTACACTAAGTTATGTGAAGTAGTGATGAATATGTTCACTATTCCATTCCCTTGGGATTTTGGCTCCATCAACGGTCGCTAGCTTGAAGGTCCATCTCCGAACCTTCTTTGTATAACGTATGGACCTTCCCAGCGAGGACTGAAACCAATCAGTGTGGGAAAGATCAATTTCAGTACGAGGTTGCTAACATTGAGATCCTTGAGGCGGACTTTGGAATTGAAGCATCGGGCAACTCGTTAGCGCTGAGTGGCAGCCCTAAATTCAGCTTCGTTCCTTTCTTCTTCGAGCAAGTCGAGTGACTCTAAGAGCAAGTCCTGATTGGTCTTTGGATCGTAATAAGTAACTCGATGATATTAAAGCTTCAACTCAATGGGGATGACAGCTTCGGATCCATAGGCATGGGAGAATGGAGTATAGCCAGTCGCTGACTTATGGGTGGCTCGGTAGGCTTATAGGGCCATAGGAAGCTCACCTGCCCATAAGTAGGGATGGCAATAGGGCGGGTCTAGGGTCCAAACCCGGTTGAACTGCCCCTGTTTTGACCCATTTAGACCTACCCCATAGGGTCTTCGGGGTGAGTAGACCCACGACCCGTTTTTGGAGGTTCGGGTCTAGGGTTGGGTCAGGGGCATGGCTAACCCTCCCAACCCAACCCGCATTATTTAAACATCATTAAACGCTTATAACTATAATGATAACTTGTTAATCTTCTTAGGTATGTATGGTTATGACTTGAATATTATATTCTTTCAATCAACAAACTATAGATTTTTCATAGTATTAAGTTGTATCAATAATAATCATATAATAACAAATGCATACATTCTGAACTATTATCTCACAAATCATTTTATTATATTCCCTTATCATTGTGAACACATTATAATATGTACATAATTTATCATTTAGTGATACAAAAATATAATTATATAATCTTGTGTACATTAGAACACAATATCACCAGATCGTGGGGAGGGTCAGGTCTACCCTGACCCGTATGGGTTTCGGGTACGGGGAAAAATTCCTGACCCGCACTTGGTCTATGGGGCGGGTTTTAAAAAGTCCGGGTTGGATCTGTGGCAAGAGAAACCCGCCCCAACCCACCCCATTGTCATTCCTACCCATAAGCCTTTGGCCTTTTCCAAACGCTTCTTGATAATGGATTTGATCACCTTGTTGACAACCTCGACTTGTCCTTTGGCCTGATGATGAACCATCGTGGAGAATCTCTTTTCGATATTGTGTAGTTGGCAGAAATTCTTGAACTCTACACTTTCAAACTGGGTTCCATTGTCAGAGATGATGGCTTGAGGGACTCCATAGAGGGTAATGATATTACAAACGATGAAGTTTACTACTTTCTTAGTGGTGATTGTAGCGAGAGATTCGGCTTACAACCATTTGGTGAAGTAATCAACCGCGACAATGGCATAGCGTGCCCCGCCCCTGGCCATTGGAAGAGTCCCGATGATATATATCCCCCACATGGCGAACAACCAAGGATTGAACATTTACGTTAGCTTGATAGGTAGTGCTCTTGGGATCTTCGAGAACCGTTGGCATTTATCACACTTGCGGGCATAGTTTGCGGCGTCAGATCGAGTATGGGCCAGAAATAGCTGTATTTGATAATATTTCTTGCTAAATTTTGCCCCCAGCTGTGTTCGCTGCACTCGCCTTCGTGTACATTCAATAACACATGGTCGGCGTCGTTCTTGGCTACATGCCGAAGTAAAAGAATATAGAAACCTCTTCGATAGAGCACTCCATCTAAGATTATATAGCGAGACGATTAGCGAGTGAGTGCCTGTATTTTTTTGTAGCGTCCAGGGAGGGATCCATGTTGTAAGTAGTTCTTGATTGGTGTCATCCAAGACTTAGGCTCGGTTTCAGTCTCCGTTGCCACTACCGAATCAGTTTGCATCTTATCGATTCTCGGAGAGTCAAGTACTCCGACCGCAACAAGTCCTAGAAGTTGCGCATCCTTGGAGCTTGCCAGTTTGGCTAGTGAGCCAGCTTTCTCATTTTTCTCGCAGGGGATATGTGTGCTGATGTGGTGGTTGAAGTTGGTGAGCAGCTCGCAAACCTAAACGAGGTAGGAAGCGAGTCGTGCCCCCTTGGCATGGTACTCTCCCTGTACCTGACGCATGATGAGTTGTGGGTCGGAGTAAATCTGAATGGCCTTGATGTTGAGTTTGATCACAATTCTAAGTCCAGTGGTCAAGGCCTCGTATTCTTCGTCGTTGTTAGTAGAGGAAAAGTTGAGCTTTAAAGCGTAGCATATCGGGCACTCCTTTGGAGAGATGATCACGACTCCGGCGTCGGAACCCTGAATGTTGGAGGATCCTTCCACGAATAGTTTCCACTAGATGTTTGGAGCTTTGATGCCATCCAGAGTAGGCTCCTCCAGAATAGTGAATTCCACTATGAAATAGGCAAGGGGTTGTCCGAGGATGGCTCGGCGAGGAATAAATGTGATCTCGAACTAGCTCAGCTCTATATTCCATTTCAGTAATCGTCCAAATGCCTCAGGACGTTGCCGGACTTGTCGTAGCGGCTAGTCGATGTAGACTTTGATGTGGTGAGATTGGAAGTATGGTCGTAGTTTCCGGGAGGAGATCAACAAGCAGTAGGCTAGATTCTCAAGCTTTGGGTAGTTCTTTTCTTCCCCCATTGATCTCTTGCTGATGTAGTAAACAGGTCGTTGGACATGATCTCCAATGCGTACGAGCGCTGAGCTGATTGCCTGCATGGAAACAACCAAATAAACATATAAGTCCTCGTGATCCACAGGTTTGGACAAGATAGGTGGTCGCCCCAAGTGATTCAGAAGGTCCTCGAATGCGGCGACGCATTCCGGGGTCCATATGAAGTTGCGCTTCCTCTTTTTGAGCAAGTCGAAAAGGGGATGCACTTGTTGGTGGCTTTAGAGATGAATCGACTTAAAGCGACAACTTTACCATTTAAATTTTGAACCTCCTTGGTGCTCTGAGGGGCCTGAATGTCTCAGATAGCTTTTATCTTATCTAGATTAGCTTCGATTCCCCACAAATTTACAATGAAACCCAAGAATTTTCCCGATGCAACGCCAAAAGAGCATTTCAATGGACTAAGCTTCATGCCATATTAGCGGAGGACACCGAACATTTCGAAGAGGTCATGGATGTGGTCGTTTGATACTCTCGATTTTATGAGCATATCGTCCACGTATACCTCCATGGATCTTCCAATCTAGTCCTTGGAAATGAAGTTGACTAGTTGTTGGTAGGTTGCTTGTAACAACCCTGATTTTGGGGGTAAATTTAAAAATTTATTTTAAGTGATTTTAATGAGTTTTGATATTTAAAATAATTTATTTTAAATAATAATGATCACAAATTTGATTTAAATCGAAGTTAGAATGAATAATTTAATTTTAATTATAAAAAGAGTTAGAAATAGCGCGGTAGTTTGAAAATCAAACTTGAACTTTGACTGACCGTACAGGATGCAAAATTTAACGGATTTTAGTGAAACCAAAAATATTAGAATCTATTTACAAATATCTTTCCAACGAATCCGAAAAATCGAAATTCCATAGCGGGAATCAAAAGTTATGCCCAAATTAAAATTTAGGAAGGTCGCTATGAAATTTATAAGGGACAAAAATGCTACTTTTTGCATACGAAGGAATTTGAACTCGAAACCACTTCCATTGAGTTCAGAATGATGTTTCTACATTGAAAAACAGTAAACACTTATATATTTTGAGTTTCGAAAATTATTTGTTTAAAAATGTATTTTTAATATTAAATATACTGGCCTTAAAAATAGCTATTTTTCAAACAGTCTCAGAATTCGATGAAAATAATTTTGTTGGGTTCGTATCGTCAAAACAAAGCTAAAAATGATTTTTCGGTAATTTTTAGAATTAATATATAATTATAATTGATTTTTCAGTGTAAACGGACAATTTTTTATTTTAAAAATTTATTAAAAATTCATACGAGCTCAGAATTGAACAAAATTAATTTTTCTAGGTCCGCAGCATCAAAACATAGCTAAATATATTTTTCGGGAATTTTTGAAGTTAATTTGTGGCCTCGGTGAATTTTCATGTACGGTCAATATTTAATTAAATAATTTTTAATAGGATTTTAAATAAAAAATGCTACAGACATCAGAATTGGGGCCCGAGACATAGCCCATTGCGCTCAGAAGACGTCAAAACCCTAAGAACGACAGTAAGCATGCCTAATTCAGAGTTCGGGCCAAATCGGACCTTTATTGGGTAATTAAGGATTAAATAATCATTAGTTAAACCTAATATTATATTATAAATTCGCATTGCTACAGTACTCCGTCTTCTTCCTTCTCATTTCAGCCGCACAAAACCCACCATTCCTCAAAATTTCAAACTCCAATTTCTCCTTCGTTTCTCAACGAAAACCTTCGCCATTTGTCGCGTTTCGAAGAGATTTTCGAGCTCTTCCTTCTACGACAAGAAGCACCACCTCCCGTCGCCTGTAGCCTCCGTACCATCCGCCTAAAGTCACCGCCGTCGCACCCCTGCTGGGCCCACCACGTGCGTGCGCACCTCCCCGGGTTCCTGGCGCCGATAGCTCTCTCCAAGGCGGTCAATCTCCCGCAAACCGTTCGTAAAACCGTCGATCGTAGCTCGAGTTATCTCGATTCAAAGTTTTGAACTTTAGGTAATGTTTATTTCAGATTTTGCGACGCTTATTTCCGTCGCTGTGTAAGTTGTTAAAAGCCTGATTTTGATTTTTCTTATGAATTTGAATTGGAATCATTCCAGATCCGCAAACGATTTAAATTCGAACACCAAATCTGATCGAACTTGAATCACCTCCTCTGACCAAACACTGTGAGAATTTTTTTTTATTTAATTTAATTTATTTAATTATTATTTGCATGATTGTTAATAGTAGATCAAATAAGACATGCTGTTTAGAACATGGATCTGAACTTTTCACCCCGTATGATGTTAAATCTGAATTGCATGAGATTAAATCTGAAATTTCAGGTTTAAATCTGAATTAATAATTAATTAAAATTAATTATGTGTTATTTATTTAATCACGCCATGTTGATTTTACATATGTCAAGTTAAAACATCACCTTGTAATTACCTTGATGCTAGTTATTGGATTTGGACTTGTTGTTATGTTTGGATGTTGTTGTTATGCGATGTGATGAAAATTTACATTCTTATTTGCTGCAAATAAAATAAGAATGCGACTTGTGGTGGAATTTGCATTTTATTATGTAAGTTAAAAATAAGGATTTACATAGTATGACAAATTAACATTTTTGTTTAATGTTAAAAATAAGGATTTACATAGTATGACAAATTAACATTTTTGTTTAATGTTAAAAATAAGGATTTACATCGTATGACAAATCAACATTTTATTTAATGTTAAAATAAGATATGTACATTGTATGTAAAGTTAACATTTTTATATAATGTTAAAAATAAAAAAATTACATTGTTTGTAATATTAACATTTTTAATGTTAATATTATAAAAATTCAACCGTAGGACGACATTAACATTTTTAATGTTAATATAAAAAAAACACTTTAGGATAACATTAACATTTTTAATGTTAATATTAAAAGGTAATTTAACCATAGGATTGGGTTACATTTTTTTTTATTTTTTTTTGTAAATTAAAAAGCAATTTAACATAGGATGAGATTACATTATTTTTAATGTAGATTAAAAGGTAATTTAGCCGTAGGATGGGTTACATCATTTTTGGTGTAAATTAAATAATAATATTAACTGTAGGAAAATTCACATTTTTATTAATGTGAATAAATAGACATTTTCACCGAATGTACATTTTACATATTTTTCATGTAATTAAATAGTATTTACAACGTAGGATGATTTTACATTATTTTGATGTAACATAAAAGGAATTTCACCGTAAGATTAGTTAGCATCATTTTTAATGTTAATATAAAAGTAATTTCACCGCATGAACAATTAACATTATTTTTAATGTTAATAATAGTAATTTCACCGTATGATCATTAACATTATTTTTTAAGGTTAATAATATTAAATAGAATTGACCGTAGGACTGTTACATTGTTTTATAATGTAAATTAAAAGAAGAATTTCACCGTAGGATGAGAATAACATTATTTTTAATGTTAATATTAAAAAGAGTGTAACCATAGGATTAATATACATTATTTTTAATGTAGACAAGAAGAAGATTAATCGTAGGATAAGTTACATTATTTTTAATGTAAATTAAAATGTAATTTAACCGTAGGAGTTAACATTTATTTTAAATGTTAATATTAAAAAGAACTTACATCGGATGAAGTTAACATTATTTTTGATGTAAATATATAAGAATGCGACATGTAAATGCAAGCTTACATTCTATTCAATGTAAATAAATAAGAACGTGATATGTAATGAAAGAATACGTTTTATTTAATATAAATAAAAATAGGATTCTGAGAATGCGTCGTTAAATAAGGAGTTTAATTATTTTAAATAATTAGAACAAGAATTAGCCGTTATAAAATAATATAACGACATGAAATAGTTTTCCAAAACTATAAGTATGCGAGGTTGTTTGGGAAGTCCGAGATACTCTCATCCCAAATTAAACCAAACGACGTTAAAGAATTGAAGTATGAGACGACATATGAAGACCGTAAATCTTCCCTCGAGTGGACAGCGATCGAGATCCTAAATTGACTTGCTCCCAATTCAAGGGTCAAGGTCATTGGCCAGACGTACGTGTTGATTTCATGGCTTTGACTTTCGCTCAGACCCAGAGCATAAGTTTAAATGGATTGTGTGTCTGACATCGTACCCCGTTAAATATCATGTTGTTGATTTTCTGTTAATATATAAATGTTGGTGGTGGAGGATTTATTCTCTACTTAACACCCGTTTATATATTGACGGACGATCGACGACACGGTATGGAGTGACAGTGTGGCATACTAAGATGCAATGATCAAGGTTTCTTGTTGAAAAGCAGAACCTTGTGGTGACGATCAAAGCACCGCTTGAATAAGCAGAGCTTTGTGTATTACGTAACTTCACGAGCCTCACAAACCGGTAGAGTCTAAAACGGGAGAAGGGAACGCAGGGAGAGCAGCACATTTCTTTCTAGCTAGAAGTGGTGTTTGGGTTTTAACACGGTCTGACATTTTACTCATGTGGATGATGGAATGAGGCGCCTCGGATAGGTCCTATAGGATCGGGAAACGTGTGTTCAGGTATAACTAATCCGCTAAGCTGTATTTGCGGACCGGCCCTGCAGCTATCTAAGGGTTCTCCGCGGGGAATCCTGAGACACTAGCTAGAGTGCTCGAATCGGTAAGGAGCTCCTCTCTAGCCTTGACTCATGATGGAAACCAAAAATCCAAATACGAACCGACGAATTTGATTGTATTACTAGTACGGAGGCATAATATATGGGTACTTATGCTTCCTAGGATTGATACATTTACTTTGAAATGTTTTGATATTTACTAATAATAATATTAAACTCGTATTTGTCGTATTTAGCATGTTTAATCACCATAAGGTAAAACCCTATCCTCTGGTGTGCGTTGCATTGTGTGATGGGACCTGGGTCTTATGGTGATTCCATTTTTCTAAAAAGCATAGCGTTGTTGTACGATTTATCATTTATTCTGACACGTTTATGCACGGCAATCCGTTAGAGTAAACCCGTTCCGCATTAGCGGCGTGGTCTTTGGATTTGCCCTATTAATAGTAATTTATTAGTTAAGAATTCTCACACCAGTCCCACGACTGACCCGTTGTTTGTTTCCACCTTTTTTTTCAAACTCGGGTGCCCTCTTTCCACACGGGCAGTCGAGCAATTGTCTATAGGTCCTTATCTCGAGCAGGATGTTGGATTGAAGCTTAAAGCTATGTCCAGAGTATAGTTATCTTCCGCTGTATCTATTTTATTGTTTCCGCTGCAATGTATTAAAATCATGTAAAATTATCTTCCGCTGTATTGTTAGTCAATATACTCTGATATTTTGTACTCTGATGTAACATTTATTATTGATGTTATAAAAGTCTGCTGTTGTTATTCTGATGTTGTTGTATTCCCAAAGTTAACGTATGCGGATTTTGAACGGTCTTGGTCGATTTTGCGATCGATTAAGGTCGGGAAAAATCCGACTCGTTACATTGCTCCCGCGTTCGTAAGGCCAAAAGGCATGACGAGGTAGCAGTAGAGCCCGAGATCGGTTATGAAAGAAGTATGATCCTTGTCCGGGAGGTACATTGGAATCTGATTGTTGCCCGAGTATGCGTCTATGAAGGACAAAAGCTGATATCCGGTGGTCGAGTCAACAAGCTGATCGATTTTCGAAAGTAGGAAGTTGTCTTTAGGACATGCCTTGTTCAAGTCGGAGAAGTCGACACACATTCTCCACTTATCGTTTTCTTTCTTGACCAGACTGGATTGGAGATCCACTTAGGGTAGCATGCTTCTCGGATGAAACCATTATTGAGTAGCCCATCCACTTGTTCCTTGAGTGTGGTCGATCTTTCGATTCCCAAGATTTGACGCTTCTATTTGATCGGAGGTTGTAAGAGGTTGATGATCGGCCTATGATAAGCGACTGCAGGGTTGATGCCGCACATATTGGAGTGGATCCAAGCGAACACATCAAGGTTGGCCCTTAGGAATTCTACAAGGTCTTACTTTATTGCAAGATGGAGTTGGGATCCAACTTTCAAAACCTTTGTCGGGTCGTCGGGGCTGACCAGAAAATCCGCCGTAGGTTCTACCGTCGTAGCCCTTTCGGAATCGGGCTCTTTGTCTTCCTTTGGATCGATACCGTCAAAAAGACGACAGTGGCGTCTAAGCCATGGCTCAAACGCCTTTGATTGCTATGCGGATATGGTTTTGGCGCAGGAAGACGGAGGCACCGTCTTGCCTTTGTCCTTATTGCACACATTCCTTCATTCTATGAGGTAGTAATCTCTAATTGTTGCTTGGTAGGCTCTTACGGTATCGATCTCATTTTCTATTGGGAACTTCATTAGAAGGGACCATGATGACATGCAGACTTGGAACAATGCAAGGAAAGGACGCCCAATGAAGACGTTGTATGGAGAGATGACGTCGATGGCCATGAAGGTGAGGATTCATACCCGGATCTGATCCCCTTCTCCGAGTTCTACAGGCAGGTCGACCATGCCTACTGGGTGATTGGAAGATCCGTTGAAACCGTGGATCGTGGCTTGGCAGGGATTCAAGTCTTTGGCCTTAAGTTTCATCAGTCATAGGCCGCCATGAAGATAATGTTGACCGAGCTTCCTGAGTCAATGAGGAATCTTTGGATGAAAGATGATCCAATCTGGGTAGAGATGACGAGAGGGTCAATGGTTGGGATATCGATTCCCGTGGAGTCTCTCTTGCAGAAGATGATGTCATCCCGCATTGTCTTTTGAAGTTTGGCGGGGACCCGACTCGTCTAGGGTGGAACAAGCCTCGTAGATGGTATGTTTTATAGAGTTGGCATACTTCTCCATTTTGCAGAAGCTGTCGTACGTGGGGTGAGGTCCACCAAAAATAGTATTGATCACGATGCCACGTGACCTTTGATTGAACGTCCCCGCGGCCGCATTTGTGGGTGTTGGAAGTGCGGGCATTGGAGGGCCTGTTGCTGCTTCGGGATGAGCGGGATCCTGAACGTACTATTCCAAATGTTTCTCGCGGATGAGTTTCTTAATCGCATCCTTGAGGTAGCAACAAATGTTAGTGTTGTGCCTATACATGTCGTAGAATCTGCAGTGTTTGCCGAAGTTTTTCTCGCGGTTGGTGGACTCCTTCGTGTTGGGCTTCTTGTACTGAAGGGTATTACATGTTTCTAAGTAGATTGTCTGCATTTCTCGATTCAACGGAGTGTAAGACCTATAATTCTGGTAGCGGTCGTGCTTCTTAGGATCCGCAGGAGCTTGGTTGTTGCGACCGCTTTGTTTGCCGCTATTCGGCTTTGGCTTGTAGGGAGTTGCACCTTTGCCTTTATCAGAGGATTCTCTGACCTGTTTTCCTTTTACACCGTCATCGACGGTGCCAGTATGTGGGTTATTGGAATGCATGCCTCGAGAAGTGAAACACCCCACCTCCGTTAGGGTCACTCTCAAAGGGAATGCCCTAATTTTGGTGGAGGTTTATAAGTATAAGTCACAGATATACAAGACAGATATAAGAACACATATTTTTGAACAGTGGAAAACAACAACAACTTTTATTCCATTAAAATACGTGTTACACAAACCATGCCATAATTGTCTTACAATTCTTCCAAAAACATAACATCTTCATAACTGTCTTGATTACATTATTTAAAGAAGCATAAAGAAAACATAAATAAACTGCATAAGTCCCATAATTGTTGTCCAAAGCCATAGTCCAAAACGAAAAAGATCCAAGCAATACATTCTTTCTCTTCGAGCTGGATGTGAAAGTTGGTCAGGCTGCGGTATTCCCTCTCTGTGGACCTGGGGGGGACGAAAGAAAAGAAGACGAAAGAAAAGTAGAGTCAGACATAAAGCCTGAGTAAGTCTAGGACTATTCAGTCTATGAATAAAGAACTGGGTATGATAAGTATAAACTGGAAATGGGAAAGCACCATAAACTAAGTTAATCGTACCCCATGTTAATCTCCGAACCCATATAAACTAGTTCCCAACAGGCACCCCATAATCCGGGTGAAGTGATCCATTTCTGATGATCGGCTCCTACTCGCATAGTTACATGTGTCTTACGGCCCCCGTTGTTGTAGTTACCTATGCTGGTCCCACCATGGGGTGTATCAAGTCCCATGTTGGCGGCCCGACACAATTCTATAACGCACAGGTATGCTACTGGTGCCCAGTGCCTTATTTTTCTGCGCCGGAGTGTGTGCACGCCCGCACCCCGTTAGAACCTACACTGCTGCACCACCGCCGTCGATTTGACCTCTTACAGTCAGCCCAGTAATCGTGCCCCACCCTGCCTAGTTCAGGGTATCCTGATACACCTTGTAGGGTTACTGCTGAAAAGGGTCCCCCGGTACTAGGTTTTCTACTTCTAGCCAACATGCTAAGTTGGTTAAGTGTTTTGTAAACCTAACCCCCAATCAGTCTGTATAGTTTAGCATGTTCCATTTTGATTAAGTATTAATTCAATTTACTTAATCCTATCAATTCTGACTCAGCCTTAATTGTCTTATTAAAGCCTTGACCTCTCACATTAGACAGGTATTGTTGTGGCTGCCTGTTGCCGGTTGGGTCCGGGCAGTCTTACGCCACAACTCAGTCTAACCTCGGGTCTTTATTGGGCTCCGTGTTTAACCACCCACATTGGATAGGTATTGTTGTGACTACTGGACAGCCGGGCGGTTCCGGGCAGGTTTACATCACAACTCAATCCAACCTCGGGTTAAACACATCGTATTTTTCTAAAATTACATATTTTGTCTCTTTTCTTTTTATATGTAAATATTTGCGGCCCATTATTCAAATTCATCTTTATTGGTTTAAAATTTATTTATTCCACTTAATTATTTTTCAAGGTTGTTGGCATGTGTCAAACATGCCACACATATATTCTATGTTTTAACCCCGTCGTCATTACCCCCGTTTTTATACGTTCACTAAAATATAACATATGTTGGGTTTAACATTTAAACCCAACTTAGCCACATGAAAAGGGGAGGCTTATAACATGGTGTTTATACATTCTAAGTGACATAAAAGGGGAGTGTGAACGCATGAACTTGCAACATAACGATCTAATTAACATGAATTAGGCATATGTGAACTTGCATGGTAGCGGCATATAATTATGGCCTAAGCATACTTAAACATGAATCATTCTATTTATATGATCATAGCATAAACATACCTAGACATGAATCATGGTTTTTAATTTATTCATGTAAACTTGCAATTGGAATGTAAATCTAACTTAATTTATGCGCTACCTATATCACCATATGATTTTTATAACAACATAGGCCTAAACATGGTTTCAACTAGGCATAACACCAAACATAGTTTGATATGGTTTCAACTAGGCATAACACCAAACATAGTTTGATCATGTTCATAAAAATGCTTACTTTTGTTTCTAATACAAAAGTATGATTTGCCAATTCCAACATAGATTCATATAAACCATAGTACTTAGTCGAGTCCAATTACACACTAAAAGTGATCATAAAAGTATGTACATCATATTGGCATAATAGTGAATCATATACTTGCATGAATCCCAAATAAAATACCATAACATATGGTTGTTAACCTGAATCATATACTTGCATGAATCCCAAATAAAATACCACAACATATGGTTGTTAACATGAATCATATACTTGTAAACATCCAATCGTATACCATAACATTTCCAAATCGTTTAGAATCAAAGCAACATACAAATATAGATTATTATCGCCACAATTCCATTTCTCACTTTACACAAATCAACACAATTATTTAATTCACATCGGAATAGCACTCTACTTACAACGTATGACGAATCTTCAATTCAGGAATCTGAATTCTGAATTTGGAGATGCTATCCTTTGTTGTAGGCGTTGCTTTGATTTAATTAACGTTGCTTTAAGCTTTCGAATTATCTCCTAATTGTCTCTCAATTTCTGACGGCTATCTCTAGTCTCTCCTCAGCAGCATGACGGTCTCATCTCCATTTTTGTTTGTGTGAATTAGGGTGAGTCTTAGGTCCTTTTTATAGAGTTTGTGAGTTGATTAAGACCGTCGATGGAGCTTGGTTTAATAATAGCCGTTCGTTTGAAGGAGAGACCAACCAGGAGCTGACACCTAGCCCTAGTGACAAGGCAAGGCTCAGAAAATCGACCAAACACAGACCAGGCCAGCCAGGGGGGCTGGGTTCGACCTGGCTCAGTGGCCAGGTCGACATGCCAGTCGACACCGTGTTGACTTGGCAGTCGACACGGGTGACCCAGGTCGACTGCCCAGTCGACCTGGTTAGCCCCAGGTCGACTGCCAAGTCGACCTGGGTGCCTTGGGCGGGAAAATTCCCGCCCTGGCCAATTGGGCCCGATTTTGAATTTTGAATTGGTTTTATTGGGCTGTTTTGGTCTGTTTGAATTTTAAACTGAATTCTGAAACTTCCGGAGGCCATATCTTCTTCATACGGAGTCCGTTTTACGCAAACTCGGACTCTATCTCAAGCAGAATTCCGAGAAGAACGCAATGGCGTATCCCGTTTCCCTTAATTCTTTGATTTATACATTAATTTGTGAATTTCACTGTTATAGAATACACGGGGTGTTACATTCTCCCCCACTTAAAAGGATTTCGTCCCGGAAATCTTCAAGTTCAGGAAGAATGTACATCCTAACATCCAAACATCCATCTACTCATCCATCAAACACGAGTATCCATTGTCCTTAGAAGACTTCTAATGCTTCATGATCATATGCGAAGTGTGTGTGTACATGTACTTATCTAATGCAAAATCAGGCGGTCTACTGATTCACTTGACCTCCTTAATGCGAATTATGTAAGTGCCATGAATCCATTATGTATGCAAATTCTCCTATTCATGATTCTACATGAGTGCACAATCATTCATACAAATTCAACATCCATATGACAACACATTAAAGTTCAACCATATACGAATGCAAACATATATGCATATGTAATATGAAGTGACTGAGCCGATCTAAAACCTAGATTGTGTGTGTATATGCAACCACGGGCAATCACTAGCAATCACTTGCAACCACTTGCAACCATCACCCATAACATGTTTCAATTACATGTTTTCATCCAAAGGGTTTCTACCTAAAAGATAAGGTCGAGGAGATATACCCAAAAAGATAGATAAAAGCGCAACTTATGGAAAAAGAAAGATCAAAGATGTACCCTCGAAAAGAAAAGGGTAGGCTGCGCGTATTCTAGCTTCAGTTTCCCAAGTTGCGTCTCCTTCGGCGTCGCTCCACTGAACCTTGACGAGCTTGACTTCGCGGTTGCGTAGCTTCTTCACTTCCGTTCCTAATATGCGGGTTGGGACTTTCCTCACGGTTGCTTCGCGTTCCACTTCAGCTTCTTCTAGGATATTTGGCTCTACCACTTCAGCAGAATCATGTAGACATTTTCGAAGATGTGAAACGTGAAAGACGTTGTGAACTCCGACCAATTTTTCGGGTAGCTCTGATCTATAGGCCATTTTTCCAATTTTCTCGATGATAGGAAATGGCCCTACGAACCTTGGTGCTAGCTTTCCTGTGGTTCCAAAACGAACAACGTTCCTCAGCGGAGATACCTTAAGAAAAACTCTGTCCCCAACCTCAAATTCAAGGTCGGTCCTCCTCTTGTCGGCGTAGGATTTTTGTCTGTCTTGGGCTGTCTTCATTCTTCTTCGTATTAAGTCTACTTTTTCTGAAGTCTCTCGGATCATATCTGGTCCAAGTATGAGCTTATCAGTAGACTCCCACCAACAAGTGGGCGATCGGCACGGTCTTCCATATAAGGCTTCGAAGGGCGCCATTCCGATGGTTGCTTGGTAGCTGTTGTTGTAGGTAAATTCCACTAAAGGAAGATGATCTTCCCACGTCCCTCCGAAGTCAAGGACGCACAGTCTTAAAAGGTCCTCCAAAACTCTGTTTACTCTTTCTGTTTGGCCGTCGGTTTGGGGATGATAGGCTGTGCTCAAGCATAACTGTGTGCCTACCGCTTCTTGCAGACTCCGCCAAAACTCACTTGTGAAGATAGGGTCTCGGTCACTAACAATGCTGGATGGTATTCCATGGAGTCGAACAATTTCCTTGAGGTAAAGAGATGCTAGGAATGAGGCAGTTCTTTTACTTTTGACAGGTAAAAAGTGGGCGTTTTTAGTAAGCCTATCCACTATTACCCAAATGCTAGTGTTGCCTCTCCTAGACCTAGGCAGCCCATCAATGAAGTCCATTGAGATGCTATCCCACTTCCACTGCGGGACCTTTAGAGGATGGAGCAGACCGCCAGGCTTTTTCTGTTCCGCCTTAACCTGTTGGCACACCATACACTTAGAAACGAAATCTTCCACGTCCTTCTTCATGCCGTTCCAAAAGAAAGTTCTTTTTATGTCCTTGTACATTTTATCTCCGTCTGGATGTATCGTCATCTTGGAGTGATGTGCTTCCTCGAGAACCGTCTTTACTAAATCCCTTGCCTGTGGGACGCATAGTCTTCCGTATCGCCTTAGCCAACCCTTATCGTCGATGGAATATCTATTGAGGTGACTTGAAGTCTCACCCCTAATTAGCCTATCAATCGTTTTCACAAGCTGAGTGTCTTCGCGTTGTGCTGTCCCTATTGAATCCACTAAAGTCGGGCGTACTTCGAGAGATGCTAGCAAGCCTGGTACAAAATCGGAGGAGGCCTAAAGTCAAAACTGGCTATAAACTCTAGGCTTTGTCTTTCAACAAACAACGGGCTTAGGGTCAGTTTCTTTCGGCTCAACGCGTCTGCCACTACGTTGCCTTTTCCCGGAGTGTAGGAGATCTCGAAATCGTACGAGGCAAGAAACTCCATCCATCTCTGTTGCCTCAAGTTAAGATCTTTCTGCAGAAAAGATATTTCAACGATTTATGGTCAGTGTAAAGTTCGAACTTCTCACCTAGGAGATAGTGTCGCCAAGACTTGAGTGCAAAGACGATGGCGGCTAACTCAAGATCGTGGGTCGGGTAGTTCTTTTCATGCACTTTCAATTGTCTCCCGCCATAAGCTACTACCCTTCCTTCTTGCATTAAGACGGCGCCTAGCCCTGTCCCACATACATCTGTATAAACTGTGAACATCTTGCTTCCATCTGGCAACGTTAAAACTAGGGCTGTTGTGAGAGCCCTTTTTAGTCGTTGGAAAGCAAACTCGCAATCCAAGTCCCAATTGAACACTAGATTCTTCTTTGTCAGCCTTGTGAGGGGAGCTGAGATTTTCGCAAAATCCCTTATGAATTTTCGGTAGAAACCTGCTAATCCTAGAAAACTTCGGACCTCAGTTGCATTCCTTGGTGTCTTCCAATCCTGTACCGCTACTACCTTAGCAGGGTCCACAGCTAACCCTTCTTTGGATACTATGTGTCCAAGGAACCTCACTTCCTCTCTCCAAAAGTGGCATTTGGAGAATTTGGCTTTTAGCTGATGGACTCACAGAGTTTCCGTGATTGCCCTTAAGTGCTGAGCATGTTCCTATTCACTCTTTGAGAAGATAAGGATATCGTCTACGAAGACCACTACGAACTTGTTGAGGAAATCTCTGAACACCCTACTCATCAAGTCCACGAAGTAAGCAGGTGCATTTGTCAAGCCGAAAGGCATGACAAGCCATTCAAAGAAGCCGTCTGGGGTTCTGAATGCTGTCTTATCGATACTATCTTCAGCCACCCTTAGCTGATGAAAACCGGTCGCTAAATCGAGTTGGGAGAAAACAGACGCTCCTACAAGCTGATCAAACAGATTGTCAATTCTAGGGAGAGGGTGCCTATTCTTTTTCGTTAGCTTATTGAGCTCCCTATAGTCAACACATAGACGGAGTGAACCATCCACCTTTGTAGCGAACACCACTAGAGAGCCCCATTCTGAAATGCTCCTTCTAATGAACCCCTTCTCTAGAAGCTCTTTAATCTGTTTACTGAGCTCCTTTCTTTCCCGTGGAGCCATGTGTCTAACGGGCAACGCAACGGGCTTTGCATTATCTACAAGATATATGCGGAAGTCTATCTCCCGCTTCGGAGGCAAGCCCTTCGCCTCTTCGAAGACATCCAGATATTCCCGGACCACTCTAACAGATTGCAAACTTTCAACAGAGGCATCTAGCGATTCAAGATAACTAAGCATAACCGCATACGAGGGATTACAAGTAATTTCCAAAGTATTACCGAGTTGGGTCAGGAGCCTAACCACCCTTTTCTCACAATCAAGGATGGCCCCATTACTGGATAGCCAATCCATGCCCAAAATCAAACCATATCCCGAGAAGCCCAAAACAAAGGCACTACATCTAAATTCTACGCTTAGAATAGAAATTTTCAATCCCACACAGATCATAGACAAATGAGCTAGGCCCCCAATTGGGTTTGAAACAATTAAGGGGTCCTCTACCATATTAGTTTCTAGGTGCAGAGATTCTACTAAAGAAGATGAGATAAAGGAGTGTGATGCGCCAAAATCAAATAAAGTGCGAACGGGGTGATCATAAAGATAAACTACACTTTCTACAGAAGTATTTATACCTCGCTGTTGCAGAGGTGGCGCTTCTAGCACATGAACCTGTGCCCCTGAGGTGGATCCAGCCCTCTGCCCCTGTCCTCGTTTCTTCGGGCAATCCTTAGCCATGTGGCCTGTTTCACCGCAAGAAAAGCACCCACCATTCATCTTGGCCTTCTTTTTCCGGCAATCTTTCACCAAGTGCCCCACTTTCCACAGAAATTACACTTCCTCTTCTCTTTATTGTCTTTCCCGCCCTTCTTAAAGTCTGTCTTCTTAGGCTGCAAACCCTCTTTCTTCCCTTGAGAGCTTTCTGCCTTTGTCTCCTTCTTGCCCTTATCCTCTTTGTTCAGCAATGCCATCTGCACCAACCTTTCATACGTAGCTCCCATGAGTATATGGGTCATGGCCAAACTGTGTAATGGCTCATTCAACCCCTTGACAAAGTGGAGAGCCTTCTTGTGCGGGGTGTTGACTAGGTCCAGTCCGAACCTAGCCAGCTGATCAAACTGGTTCACATACGCTTTGACTGTCATATTCCCTTGCTTAAGAAATAAGAATTTTTCCAACTGAAGACTCCTTTCAGCTTCTGAGAGAAATTTAGCCTCGAACCTTGCCCTAAAGTCCTCCCATGTTTCCACTGGTCTTTCTGCATTAGTGACTTCCCACCAGTAGGAAGCCTCACCTTTTAGTAGCCACACTACCAGTTGTACCTTCTACCTATCTTATGCCTCAAAGATGATGAATAAGTCCTCGGTTTCCTTTAGCCAATTCCTAGCTGCCACGAAGGACTCAGTTCCATGAAAGTCCCTTCCCCCCATAGCTTTAAAATCTTTACATATCTTAGCAAAAGTATTTCCTCGCGGAGGAGGTGGAGGGAGAGGTGTTGCTGCAGCTGGATGATTTCCTGCAGCTGGGGGAGGAGGAACAGTAGGACCTGGCTGAGTGGCCCTTGCTTCTAAGAACCGTCTAAACCAACCAGGTATTGGTACACCCTCTGGCAAGTTAAGTTCTTTGGACATGCTGAAACAAAAAGGATAGATTCAAAATGAAGGATAAGAGATAATACCTATGGCTTTGGGGGGACTTTGCCTTTTTAAAATAAAATAATACTTTATCTTTAAAAATGCTTCTTTAAATTTTCTTTTGAAATACAATTTTCAAAACTTTTTATCTTATCTGGTAAACCTATGCTCTGATACAAAGTGAAACACCCCACCTCCGTTAGGGTCACTCTCAAAGGGAATGTCGTAATTTTGGTGGAGGTTTATAAGTATATGTCACAGATATATAAGACAGATATAAGAACACATATTTTTGAACAGCGGAAAACAACAACAACTTTTATTCCATTAAAATACGTGTTACACAAACCATGCCATAATTGTCTTACAATTCTTCCAAAAACATAACATCTTCATAACTGTCTTGATTACATTATTTAAAGAAGCATAAAGAAAACATAAATAAACTGCATAAGTCCCATAATTGCTGTCCAAAGCCATAGTCCAAAACGAAAAAGATCCAAGCAATACATTCTTTCTCTTCAAGCTGGATGTGAAAGTTGGTCAGGCTGCGGTATTCCCTCCCTGTGGACCTGGGGAGGGGGGAAACGAAAGAAAAGAAGACGAAAGAAAAGTAGAGTCAGACATAAAGCCTGAGTAAGTCTAGGACTATTCAGCCTATGAATAAAGAACTGGGTATGATAAGTATAAACTGGAAATGGGAAAACACCATAAACTAAGTTAATAGTACCCCATGTTAATCTCTGAACCCATATAAACTAGTTCCCAACAGGCACCCCATAATCCGGGTGAAGTGATCCATTTCTGATGATCGGCTCCTACTCGCATAGTTACATGTGTCTTACGGCCCCCGTTGTTGTAGTTACCTATGCTGGTCCCACCATGGGGTGTATCAAGTCCCATGTTGGCGGCCCGACACAATTCTATAATGCACAGGTATGCTACTGGTGCCCAGTGCCTTATTTTTCTACGCCGGAGTGTGTGCACGCCCGCACCCCGTTAGAACCTACACTGCTGCACCATCGCCGTCGATTTGATCTCTTACAGTCAGCCCAGTAATCATGCCCCACCCTGCCTAGTTCAGGGTATCCTGATACACCTTGTAGGGTTACTGCTGAAAAGGGTCCCCCGCTACTAGGTTTTCTACTTCTAGCCAACATGCTAAGTTGGTTAAGTGTTTTGTAAACCTAACCCCCAATCAGTCTGTATAGTTTAGCATGTTCCATTTTGATTAAGTATTAATTCGATTTACTTAATCCTATCAATCCTAACTCAGCCTTAATTGTCTTATTAAAGCCTTGACCTCTCACATTAGACAGGTATTGTTGTGGCTGCCTGTTGTCGGTTGGGTCCTGGCAGTCTTACGCCACAACTCAGTCTAATCTCGGGTCTTTATTGGGCTCCGTGTTTAACCACCCACATTGGATAGGTATTGTTGTGACTACTGGACAGTCGGGCGGTTCCGAGCAGGTTTACATCACAACTTAATCCAACCTCGGGTTAAACACATCGTATTTTTCTAAATTTACATATTTTGTCTCTTTTCTTTTTATATGTAAATATTTGCGGCCCATCATTCAAATTCATCTTTATTGGTTTAAAATTTTTTTATGCCACTTAATTATTTTTCAAGGTTGTTGGCATGTGTCAAACATGCCACACATATGTTCTATGTTTTAACCCCGTCGTCATTACCCCCGTTTTTATACGTTCACTAAAATATAACATATGTTGGGTTTAACATTTAAACCCAACTTAGCCACATGAAAAGGGGAGGCTTATAACATGGTGTTTATACATTCTAAGTGACATAAAAGGGGAGTGTGAACGCATGAACTTGCAACATAACAATCTAATTAATATGAATTAGGCATATGTGAACTTGCATGGTAGCAGCATATAATTATGGCCTAAGCATACTTAAACATGAATCATTCTATTTATACGATCATAGCATAAACATACCTAGACATGAATCATGGTTTTTAATTTATTCATGTAAACTTGCAATTGGAATGTAAATCTAACTTAATTTATGCGCTACCTATATCACCATATGATTTTTATAACAACATAGGCCTAAACATGGTTTCAACTAGGCATAACACCAAACATAGTTTGATATGGTTTCAACTAGGCATAACACCAAACATAGTTTGATCATGTTCATAAAAATGCTTACTTTTGTTTCTAATACAATAGTATGATTTGCCAATTCCAACATAGATTCATATAAACCATAGTACTTAGTCGAGTCCAATTACACACTAAAAGTGATCATAAAAGTATGTACATCATATTGGCATAATAGTGAATCATATACTTGCATGAATCCCAAATAAAATACCATAGCATATGGTTGTTAACCTGAATCATATACTTGCATGAATCCCAAATAAAATACCACAACATATGGTTGTTAACATGAATCATATACTTGTAAATATCCAATCGTATACTATAACATTTCCGAATCGTTTAGAATCAAAGCAACATACAAATATAGATTATTATCGCCACAATTCCATTTCTCACTTTACACAAATCAACACAATTATTTAATTCACATCGGAATAGCACTCTACTTACAACGTATGACGAATCTTCAATTTAGGAATCTGAATTCTAAATTTGGAGATGCTATCCTTTGTTGTAGGTGTTGCTTTGATTTAATTAACGTTGCTTTAAGCTTTCGAATTATCTCCTAATTGTCTCTCAATTTCTAACGGCTATCTCTAGTCTCTCCTCAGCAGCATGACGGTCTCATCTCCATTTTTGTTTGTGTGAATTAGGGTGAGTCTTAGGTCCTTTTTATAGAGTTTGTGAGTTGATTAAGACCGTCAATGGAGCTTGGTTTAATGATACTCGTTCGTTTGAAGGAGAGACCAACCAGAAGCTGACACCTAGCCCTAGTGACAAGGCAAGGCTCAGAAAATCGATCAAACACAGACCAGGCCAGCCAGGAGGGGCTGGGTTCGACCTGGCTCAGTGGCCAGGTCGACATGCCAGTCGACACCGTGTCGACTTGGCAGTCGACACGGGTGACCTAGGTTGACTGCCCAGTCGACCTGGTTAGCCCCAGGTCGACTGCCAAGTCGACCTGGGTGCCTTGGGCGGGAAAATTCCCGCCCTGGCCAATTGGGCCCGATTTTGAATTTTGAATTGGTTTTTCTGGGCTGTTTTGGTCTGTTTGAATTTTAAACTGAATTCTGAAACTTCCAGAGGCCATATCTTCTTCATACGGAGTCCGTTTTACGCAAACTCGGACTCTATCTCAAGCAGAATTCCGAGACGAACGCAATGGCTTATCCCGTTTCCCTTAATTCTTTGATTTATACTTTAATTTGTGAATTTCACTGTTATAGAATACACGGGGTGTTACAAGAAGCCCGATTACGTCTTGCGTCTTCTTGGCATAGGAACTCCCCAGCCTTCTCGTAGAATGCTTCTAAGGTCTTAGGCTGCTTTCTGTCAATCCAGGCTCTAAACTCGGAGGTAGGAAGGACACCTTTTGCAAGCTGGAAGGGTACAGTGCGAGGTTCCAGGTCATCGACCTCAACGAGGGCGGTACTAAATCGTGCAAGATAGATTTTGAGGGATTCTAGAGGTTGGATAGGGTGATGGCATCCTTCAAAGTCAGAACATGCATCCTGAACTGCCTAACCAACTCAGTGGCCAATTGGCCGAAGTTTTTGATAGATTGGAGTGGAAGGCGAGAAAATCAAAGTAGAGTTGTTCCTGACAAGAAGACTGGGAACCACTTGCATTTTACTGCGTCAGTGGCCCGGTTGGAGTCCATCTGCTACTCATAGCGGTTCAGAAAGGCACAAGGATCAGTTGTTCCATCATAGAATGTCATCTGTGACATGTTGAAGCGTCGGGGCCACTCGGTCTCATGTACGATCCTAGTGAAGGGGTTGCGCCTTAAGTGGGTTTCACACGAGTCGTTGACGTTCCCTCGCATGTCTCTCATGATCCTTCGGACCATGTCGGGGAGATATGCCAAGTGGGGATCTTCCGGAGGAATCCATTGGTTTTGGCGGACTTCGGGAGTTCTGTTCCATGGACGCCTTCTGTGATGCACATCAGTCTCGTCCTTTTCCATGTCGTCGACATCGATGGCCTGGTTTTGGTATGGCTGGTAAGGTTAAGCTGGCTGGTGTGCACAATGATCTGGAGGTATTTGGTCATGTTGGGTAGTCGGAAGCATAGGCCCCAAGTTCTAAGCGACAACAGTTAGGTTCAGTCGAGGAGGGGGTCGGTTACTCGGACCCGGTTCGTCGTTGATAATCAACTGGAAGCGGTCATGGTACTGCATTCCCCCGCTGTAAGTGATGGTGGTCCTATCACTGTTTCCATTTCCGTTGTCGTTATCGTGACCGTTAGTATGGGCATTGAAGCGAACAACGACGTCGTTGTTAAGATTGTACCTCCTTCTTTGGTAAGGGCCCCGAGATTCAGAAGAAGAAGTCTTCGAGGCATTACGCCGCGATCGTGCGTTGTTCTAATTAAAATGAAGTCGTGTGACGGTGCATTGACTATCTTGAAGTTGACGCATGTAGTCGATGTTATTTTTCAACGCTTGGTTGAGTTCAAGGGTCATATTCTCATACTTCTTATTAAGCGCGTAAATCTGCGCTTGAGTTGCGGGGGCTTCGGGGTCCCTAGGAGGAAGTTATTCCGTTTCTGTTGGGTCTTCCGCCACTTTAGGTAGCTGAGATGTGTCGGCTTCGGTTGCAGCGGAAGAGCTGAGCATCTAATTCTTTGTTTGCTTAACCATCGTATGAGGACCCGACGACAGGTTATAGAAGAAACCTAAAACGCATCAAAGTCGAGATGAAAATATGCGACAAAGATGCGAGTCTGAGTAAGATGAAGTCGTGCGACGACGCGCTAACTGTCTTGAAGTTGACACTTGCAGTCGATGTTATTTTTTAACGCTTGGTTGAGTTCAAGGGTCGTATTCTCATACTTCTTATTAAGCGCGTAAATCTGCGCTTGAGTTGCGGGGACTTCGGGGTTTCTAGGAGGAAGTAATTCCGTTTCTGTTGGGTCTTCCTCCACTTTAGGCAGCTGAGAAGTTTCGGCTTCGGTTGCAGCGGAAGAGCTGAGCATCTAATTCTTTGTTCACTTAACCATCGTATGAGGACCCGACAACAGGTTATGGAAGAAACCTAAAGCGCGTCAAAGTCGAGATGGAAATGTGCGATAAAGATGTGAGTCTAAGCTTCTCAATGAAAGCACTAGATTCTTGATGACAAAAAATGTTGTAACACCCAAAGATTCTCTATTACTTAGAGAATTATGTTTCGTGTGGGAAAATAAGTGCAGAAAGCGGTAAATAACGCAAGAAGTCACGTGAGGGTCCTACGTCTACTTTGAAGGAGTTCGATGATATTTTATTGACAATAATAAGTAACAAGCTTAGAGATACTCTATGACATTCATATATAAACATTTCCAAGTATTTTGGTTGTCGTTTTTGTCATATGTGAATCTTGGGAGAAATCACTCTTATATTTCTTCTTCCTCAAAGCAAGGCTGCCATTAATGAGTTCTTAGAGCTCTATGAGATGTCAAATCAGCCAAAATCCAATCCTTGTAATGAAAGAGCTTGGGGGTATTTATAGTAGAAGGGTTAAGTGGGAGTAGGTAGAACTTGGGGACCACACAGCAGAAAATCGCATCACGGGATCGCCACACTGAAAAATCGCATCACGTGTAGTTGGTAAGAAGGTAATTCACATCCCTTGTGTGGGATGCGATTTTCGCATCTCAAAGGATGCGAAAATAACATCCCAGAGGGATGCGTTGTGTACACAAGGTCCCTGCATCCTTTGGATGCGACGACATTGCATCAGGTGGATGCGGTGACATCACATTGGGTTGATGCTATGACCTCGCATCCACTGGAATTGACGACACTGCATTTCGTTGAATGCGAAGGCATCGCATTTGAGTGATGCGATGAAATCACATCATGAGAGATGCGGCGCCATCGCGCCTTGTTGGATGCAATGGAATCACATCCTAAGGGATGTAATTACCATCACATCTTGTTGGATGCGATGGAATCACATCCTAAGGGATACGATGGCATCGCTCCCGAAGGATGCGGATCCATCGCATCTGAGAGATGCGATTACCATCGTATCTTGGCGGATTCTATGCGAGGGAGACTCGAGGTGATGACGTGGTTTATGTGGTGCGAGGCGAGCAGTTGTGACGTGATGCGAGTTATTGGGAGGAGTTGTGAGGCCATCGCTCGCTCGTCCTCTTCTTAACTTAAATCTCCTGTGTGTAGTCAACACTTCGGGCATTGGTGTCACGCGACATGTAGAGTCGAGGCGGTCTTGTGTATTTTTGGAAACCGGACGAAAACGCCAGTTAACAGTTTCTATTATGGACATTTATTTATATGTTTTTTGAAAGAGCTTTTTTGAGCCTTCTATTAGTGTTGGAAGTTTTTGTTATTTATCAAGCTTGCTGGTAAGCGTGGAATAAAATTGTATGCGCTTTCTCCAAATAAGGACTACTCATATCCTTCAAAAAAAGTGGTATTTATTTCTTCGTCATTCCATAGTTTAGTGTCATTTAAATGTCTGGTAAAAAATAACACATTGTATTTTTTATTTTATGTTGTTGTACGCTGAACTTTGAAAATGCAAATACTGGCACCGGGACAATGTAAATCTTCTGAATTTGAGCTGTAATTTCAAATAGTTTGTCTAAAATGCACAAAACAGCAAAAAAAATTGCAACTTCTTTATTTGCCACAGTAATTGGGAGACTCTTCTATCGTTCATAGTTATTAGGTACGCTGGTTTGTGACATTATTATTTGAGGTGGTCTTAATGATCTTTTTATTTTAGGTGGTCTTAATGATCTTTTTATTTTAGGTGGTCCTGATGATAATTTTCTTTCTTTTATTGTAAAAAAAAAGAGAGAGAAGAAGAAACCTACCGCAATAGCCCCGTAAAAAGCAGTGAAAGATAAGTCACAGTTTTCCCATGATTCCTCCTCAACCAGAAGCAGCACAGTGGTTAAGTGGACACTTCGATACGTAAAACGCGCAATCCCATCGGTGGTACATACCTCTGTTTTTATTGGTACAGACAGCCAGACAGCATTTAAATATTGAATCTTTCCTACCTTTTTTCACAAAAAACTTAAAAGTAATTCAAAAGAATTATTTAGGGAAATAAACTCAGCATAAAGCCAAAAACTTTCAGTATAAAACAGGCTCATTGCGAAAGCGAGTAGAGTGCAGTGGTGACTGAAGAGAGAAAATGGCTACTGTTCAAGTTTGCTTTCTTCTGCTTCTGGGAATGTCACAGTGGGTTTCTGCTGCAGTGGAAGATGGTATGTTCATTTATTTCAGTTTTGGTTTCATTTTAATTTTGCTAAAAGCTTTAATTCAGTTTGTTGATTCATCCATATTGTAATCTTGCATATTTTAGGACAAGAGACTATTATTGTTGTTATTTCAGTGAATTTGCGCCTTTGTGTGAAAGTGAGCTGTTTTCGGATAGAGATCCCAATTTCTTGTGATAGGGAAATTAGAAAAGAACAAATTTGAGAGGTTCATTGGAAATGAATGCGGGCCATTGTTTTCACATGTTGTCCATCAATATTTGATAAGATATGTTTTTAGGTTTAGAATCCAAAGCTGCATTTTTTACTTTCCTCAACTTGAAAAAAGAAAGTAATAATTTAATGTGAATGCAGTTATAATGCTGCTACTAATTTCATATTTGATTTGTTATGAAGCGGGAACATCCGGTCTACTTCTCTGGTAGAGTCCTAGAATAATCAAGATTCTGCCTGGTTAATGTTTTGTGTTAGCCTTGCTTTTCTAAATATCTGTTTTGTCGGTTGATGTTTTGTTTCCCTTCTTTTTTTTCCTTTCCCTGATTTGTTTTTAAATTTGAATAGAGCGCAACCAGTTAAGATTTTGGAATTGTAGATTTGTAATCATGTTTTAGTAAATCATTCATGTCTTTGCCAATCAAATGTTTGACTACTAACACACAATTGCACATTTATCCTTGTATGGACTATGTACCCCATGTACTTGATGTTATTCCCCTGATAAGGTTATCTTGATCTTATTTTAACTGTTTGGGAATATGAATAAGAATTTTTAAAGGTCTTATAGACCAAGTTTCAAAAATACTTAAAGCATACTGCTCAAATTTGGTAGTGCTAGAATTTAAAATGTTTTTGAACCAGTGACCTAGTGTTAAAATAAGGATTTCGTTTAGCGACAAGGGTGCAAGTTTTGACCACTTGTCTTCAAATTTTATTAGCACAAGTACAACAATTTTTTTTGCAGATTATGTTTGAACCTGTTTATTTATATTGGTAATATATGTAATGTGCATTGAATAATTAAGAAAACAATAAATACATAGTGAAGAACTTTATTCTTTATCTTATTACTTAATCAAGCACAACAGCATTACTTATTCTTTACATAATGAACTAATAGTAGTTCTTTTAATAAAAATATATCCTAAGCATAATTCATTTCAGTTATTCAATATATTGTTTATCATGCCATACTTTAGAAAGTCCCCCCACTCAATTAAACAACATAAGTGTTATTCTTGTGACGATGACTGCGCTCTTTATCCTTTCTTTCAGCTCCAGATGACAAACCTTGTTTTTGAAGGCAAATTCATTACATTTATGATAGTTCTTTCCCCTGTCTTCCATTGACAATGTCCCACATCAGATTATTACTTTCATGAATTCTATATCAATATAAATTTAAAAGTATAACACTCCCATGTAGTTTTGTGGTCATAAATGGTTAACCCTTTTCAGTGACGGTGTGCGTCATTAATAATGTCACAGACTACTGTCATTCCATTATAATTTCGAGGTCCATAGTGTTCTCTCAAATGGGAATATAATAATTGTGAAACTTGACTCATTGTGTGAACATTTTGACAAAGAACGACTTGTACTAGTAGGGACCAAATCACCACCCAATTCCCAAACAAATGTTACTGCAGTTAATTTAGTGGTAGTAAATCCAGTTTCTTCTAGGTTTAATTTTCTTCTTCATGTATTCATGATTTATTCTTACTTAAATAATTATACCGTGACTAAAATGGTAATGCAGGTTTACTTGAGAATGGGGATTTTGAAGCACCTCCAACTGGAGGGTTTCCGAATGCTGGAACTGGTGAAGACACAACTTCTCTTCCTTCTTGGACCATCAATGGCACTGTTGAGCTTGTTCGATCTGGTCAGAAACAAGGTGGAATGATTCTCATTGTCCCACAAGGTAGTATACTAAACCTACTTTTTAACATATTATCAACATGTCCCCAAAATAATTTAGCTTCGTTTTGCTATACTGTTTCAATCAGTGTAATATGGTATAAATTCAGTAACCGGTCAATATGAAACCTTCTCCTACATTGAGAAATGCAAAGCCACTCTGTAATCAGCTGGATGTCATGTTCAATATAGCATCCTATAGAAAAAATAAAAATAAAATGTAAATTCAGGCATCAATACTAGTTAAATGTAAAACCTTTGGAGTGTTAAATCTTGAGGTCCTAGATTGAATCTCTTACGATAAATATCAAATTTCGCAAGTAAATGTAACAACTTTAGGTGAACATACGCTGTATGTTGGATACACTTGTAGAATGCAAGTCACTGACTCTTTATGAGCAGAGTGGTCACACTCTGTTTCGCCGGTGAAAAGTGTAGACATTCATTATTAAAGTGTAAACAACTATTGGTAAGTCTATACTTTTTAGTTCCACCGGTGAAAAGGAAAACATAAACTCTTCTTAAGAGATAGCGTGGCTGGAATTGCTCAATATCCTACAAGAATCTTCTAGAAATAAAACTCTATATGTCCACTAACAGCGCCGCTAGTGTTCATGTTATCAATTATCTCCTTGGCTTCAGATTTCATGTTATTGCAGGGGACCATGCTGTGAGGCTTGGTAATGATGCAGAAATAAGGCATGCATTAGAACTGGAGAAAGGTTCAACATATTCAATCACCTTCAGCGCAGCTAGGACATGTGCACAGCTGGAGTCCCTAAATGTATCGGTGGGTCCCACATCCAACACAGTTGACCTGCAAACTTTGTACAGCGTGGAGGGATGGGATGCATATGCATGGGCATTTCAAGCTGATGCAGAAGCTGCAAGTTTGGTATTCAAGAACCCAGGCATGGAGGAGGATCCTACGTGTGGCCCCATTATTGACAATGTCGCAATTAAGAAGCTATTTACCCCTGATGCTGTTGAAGGTACTTTAAATTATGTGGAATTTTTTCTTTTTCTTTTCTTTTAGCAGATGGAATCTAGATGTTGTTGTTGTGCCTAGCTAGGGTTTATAGACATTAGACAAGGACTTTATGTCTTTTGATGTAATCGGATGCTTTGGAAATAAGTGGTTTTGTAGGATGGGGTAAAGAAACCGTATTTTGTGTGTTTGTTTTCTTTAGATTCTTGGAATGACTCTTTGCTGTCTTGTGCATCACTTAGCTGGAGAAATTCAATCAGTAACATGAGTCTTAATTTGACAATGACATATACACCAGTGTATTTGTACATGTATGTGTAGACTAAACAAAATTAACAAATTAAATTCTAACTCTCACCTTCCATGTTTGAACTTAGGTGCAATGATATCAAATTTTATGAATCATAAAAATTCATATATTGTGATAGCGTAGAACAATAATAACATTATGGGTCCGGCTATTGCCACCCCGATATTTGTTTTTCACCCCCCAAGTTAAAATTTTAAACATTTATTCCCAGTTATACCCTTCATGATAAAATAAATAACTTGTCTAATGTAATGATTAAAAATAATAAAAAATCAGCAATGTTTCAGGCTAAATTACTTAAAATTAAAAATCAGCATTGTACTTGATTTCAAAAAAAATCAAAGACAGGAATTACAAACGATGATTAAAATTTTAAAGTCAACGGTGTATATAGTTATGTATTTTTAGACCGAATAGATCAACAATGTACAGGAATTGTAAATGCCTAAATAACAAATAACTAAATTATCGCTGTAGAAAGTGTTAATTTAAATAAATCAGCCCGGGTGGAGTGTTAATAAAACCACAACCAACAATAGACAATCAACGATGTTAAACGTCAATTAATTCGATCTAGACATTAAAAAAGAGATGCACAAACAAACTGCAAGTTTGAAACAAGAAGTAAAATAAAGAAAAAACAATAAGAATAAAAATATAGTAAGGGCTTTTTTGGAATAAGCGGGGTGCGAAGAGAAATAGTTGGGGTGTGCATTTTATTTTATATTTAATGGGGGGTGAAGAGCAAATAGCGAGGTGTCAATAGACGGACCCTAACATTATATTTTGATGCTCTTTTAGTCTTTTATTATGGACCACACACGACACAACAGGACAAACGTGCTCCAGCAAATTGATTTGTCTTCCACTTTCTGACATTTTGTCAGTAGAACTCAAACTCTTAAACCAGATAAACTATCTTGTATTATCGCAGTTTATTGGTATTCCATATATAATCATGCCTAATCTCTGTGGTCAAATTTACAATAAACCCTCTGAACTTAGGCGCAACTCGCGAGAGAGAAGAAAATGTGGACATGAACTCAGTTTTGTTATATTTAACATCTCATTTCTAATCCATGGAAATATAGAGAGGACTAACAGTACCGGATTTAAGTATTGTTGGATGACAAATTAATATGCATATACTAGCAACTATATCTAAGTTGATTAATAACAGAAATATGATAACATAAGGATTAGTGAAAGTAACCAATTTGTAATCCATTAGACAATGTGGTTTGAGGATATCATTTTAATAATCAAAGGTCATGACAATACTGATGTGAACCCTCTTATGCCTTTTTTGCATACCCAATAATCAGATCATGATTAATCATATTATATATATTTGATTTCAGTTTTTCTATCTAGTTGCATGTTTGCTAAAATCTATAACTTTGTGCACTAATATGTTTAATGCAAAGATGTTCGTGCAAAATCTATCAACTATCAACATTTGGTATCACAACTCCATCAACAACCCATGTGCATGGTGCAAAGCACGACATTATAATTTATTGTAAAATTGAACCAAATGTGGATCATTTTTTTTTTTAAATATAATTCTAATGCCATCTACGTCCGTGACAAACAGGCAAGTCTGAATCAATATATAAGCCATAAGGTAAAAATGTTTATCTTCAGTTTTTCTTCACTTTAAGGCCATCGAAACATAATACGCAGAGTTACAGATTTCACTAGTAAACTCTTGACCAAATATATAATTGAAATCAAATATATGTAATATGATTAATCATGTTCTAACTATTGGTGTTGTACGAGAACTACCTTACATATGGGACTTTGTCATCTACCAGAAAGCATGGTGGAACTTAGGTTGGGTTTGTTTTTAAGTAGTTCTTAGTGAAACTAATGAAAAGTAATAAAAGTTTATGCTAATCTGTTAACATTTCAGTTTCAGACCACTTATTCAGTTATAATCGACCAATGTTTTTTATGCTTCTTATGGTTTTGAAAGCTAAATAATTTTTTCTTCTAGCTATGTACCCTCTTCAACATTTATAAATCATTACAATTTTAAAATTTTAAAATTAACTTTCGAGATTTGATAATTTTAGAATGTTCCAATCTTTGAAGTCCGAAATCATGAAATTTCAAACTTTTAAAAGTTTCAAATTTAGCAGTTCACTTTAAGTTTTAGTAGTTAATAATTTGGAAATTAGTTCCTCTTAAAATCCAAAGTTGCAAAATTTGGAAATTATTATTTAAATCAAAATTTCCCAAAAAAATAAAATTAATATTTTATTAATCATTACTTTTGAAAATTATAATTTGAGCACTAGAAATTCCATTATAATAATTTCAAAACTTTTAACTTTTCAAACAAGCATTCACATTTCCATTAATTCAAACTGTTTTTAATTTATAATATTCTAAATTTACTATTCTTCGTTTTAATAATTATCGTTCAACACATCAGTCAATTAAGAAGGGTATTATTGGCCAAAAAAGATTATTATAATAAAAAAATTTAACATGTAAGCAAATAAGAAATTACTTATCATTCAGAAATCAACATTTTAAACAACAGTCTTAGATTGAAAATCCAAAGTCCTCTTTCGAAGTCCAACATGGTTCAAGCAATTTGTATTAATTTCTCAAGGTTTATCCTACCTAGGATAACAATTGGACCCATGGAGTCAAATCCAAACTCATTTCCATAGATATTGAAACATATTCTATCAAGTTCAAACATGAATTATAAAACCTGAATTCAAAGTTTGGTTTTCGAGCAACTTCAATATGGTAAGGTTATACTTGTACTACCATGTACATTGTTATGCTTTCTGGTAATTGCATCTTCCATATAAGATTGGATCGTGGATCTCTATTCTAATTATACTCTTAACACTATCTCTTTCATAAACTGTGTAGAGAACGCCATGATGAATGGGGACTTTGAAGAAGGACCATGGATGTTCACAGATGCCGCGCTCGGGGTGCTTCTCCCAACCAACCTGGATTCATCTACATCCTCCCTGCCCGGGTGGACCGTTGAATCCAACCGCGCAGTCCGCTACGCCGACTCCAATCACTTTGCCGTCCCACAAGGCAAGCGTGCGGTCGAGCTCCTCTCTGGCAAGGAAGGCATCATCTCCCAGATGGTCCCCACCACCCCGGACAAGCGCTACGACCTCATCTTCAAACTCGGCTCTGCAGCCGACAAGTGCCAGGACCCTCTTGCCGTCATGGCCTTCGCAGGCGACCAGGCCGAGAACTTCCACTATGCCCCTGTCGGAAACGCGACTTTCATGGAGGCTAACGTTACGTTCACTGCACGTGCCGAAAGGACGCGCGTGGCCTTCTACAGCGTGTACTATAACACCAGGAGTGACGATCATAGTTCATTGTGTGGGCCCGTGGTCGATGACATTAAGGTTTGGGCTGCATCTTGGGCCTTGAGGTTGGACTCCTCGGTTGGTTTTGTAGTTGCGGCTGCTCTTCTCGTTGTTAATGTCGTTCTGGGTTGAACATTTTTGTTGTTTGTAGCGCTACGTGCTGAGTAATTTGTATTATGTTGCCCTATTTGTTAGCCTGTTTAAGTATGTAGTAACCTCCGTTAAGATTGGCGTCTACGACTAGTATGTCATATGTTCTGTATATTGCATCTCTATGGAAACTTGATGTTGCATTTAGATCGACTCATTGCTGATTTTGGACAGATGTATATTTGAAGGTGAGTTGTAACGTGAACATCAAATTTGCCTTACTGTACAGAATACTGTGATGCTAAATCAGAAACGTTGGAAAAGTGTGTGGTTCAGATGCTGCTGTAACGATAATCGGCTCTAGATTCTATATGGGCTGGCCCATATGCCATGGGTTTACCAGTTGCAGCATAATTCGATTGTTTCCTTCCACATGCCTTTCTCCATTTTAAAACGCAAGAAAGCCATTATTTATAATGGACCGCTTGAACTCTCGCAAAACCAATGGGTTGGCACATGAGTATGAACGATGAGAAGCCTTGTAAACTCCTTTTAATAAGCAAATACACCAAATTTACATTTTTTCAAATTAGTTTTTAGTAAGCAAATATACCAAATTTACATTAAGTTAATCCTTTGTGCATTAACTGATAAATTCCTTTTTTTCATGCTTCTTATATATGTCCTATTTTGCTTTGAGGATCATATAATATCCGGTCAAATTTGTCTACTTTCAAATTGGTCTTGACAATCCCGATCACTTACTCACCAAGCACAACTGGTACTGTGATGCTCACCCCGAGATCCACACTGACAAAAAGCATTACATAGTAATATTGTTTGCTAGTGCAAATAACAAAGCTGATTAGGAGCGGTCACCAATGAGCTTTGTCTTAAATGAGTATCGAATACATCGTCGATTATAAATTATAAATTTTTTCTTTTCTTATAAGGATCGACATCCCGATTCAGGGTTAACACAAATCTGTGGTCGCTAAGGATCTATTAAGAAATAATATATGATAAAATCAAGTATCACAGATCACAGTACAATATACACATATAAACAGACAACTGAAGTGCAACATCAGGATTAACACAAATATATGGCCGCTAAGGATCTATTAAAATAATATATAATAAAATAAAGTATTGCTGATCACAAAACAATATACACATATAAATAGACAACTGAAGTACAACATTAAATATGCCACATAGATAAGTGATTCTCAAGAATCACATATACAACCAAGTACCACAAACGAATATACAAAGAAGTGCTATATAAGTCTATACAAAACATGCACTGGCATCAAAAGAAGATAACATAGTCCAAAGTGGAAGAAAAGCATAGCGGGTATCAACTACAGGTGACTAACCTAAAATATTTCAATCTAAATTGAGTACACAAAATACATAGGCCACTCAAGTTTAAACAAGATAGTCACTGCATGGTAAATGTAGGTAATGATACACGAGTGATAATTCTTCTAGAGAAAGAACATCATAATCTAAAACCAATTTGATAGGCACGAGATAAGTTCTCTAAATCTAACATAAAGAGGGTCTCATGTTTAAGGCAACTACAACAATTCTCATATGTTTCCATCAACAACAAATAACCAAAACTCTAAGGTTGAGGCATGTAAAATCTCAAATCAAATATGAATAACAAGATGGAAACCACAAAATTTTTAACATACAGAACCCATTTAAGAGTTCAAAGCAACAAAACTATAATCATCATGTTTCAACAAACTAGAGAAGGAAAGGAATTGCAACACACATTGATAAAGTGCAGATAAATATGTATATGCTTCAAAAATTCCCAAACTTATATGTCAATGCCTTATCAAGTGTTCTAAGTGATCGCACCCCAATCATCATTAAATTGCATACAACAAAGGAACAGGATAAAAGAAGGTCATTCAAATATATAAACATATGGCATAGTATTGAAGGTTATGAAGAACAGGTAAATGCAGCTTTAAATTATCATGCTTGGGGAAATCGAATTCAAAAATTGAGATATAAACTGAAATTGGTCAAAAAGAATTTGAAAGCGTGGAACAAAGTCGGACCAAAGAATAATGCAAATATAGTTGAGCTGGATAAAAAGTACATGGACAAATTACTGCAAGCAGACATGCATCCAGAAGATGCTTCTTTCTTTGAGGAAATGGTAGAAGTAAATAAAAGGTCGAAAACACAGCTATATACAACTTATAAGGAGGCAATACAAAAGTCTAAAATCAGCTAGCTGAATGAAGGGGATTATAATACAAAAAATTTCTATGCCAAAATGTCAATGAGAAGACATAAAAATAATATCAAAGCTTTGATTGATGAAAATGGGGATGTCCTATATGATGCAAGTATGATACAGGAACAAGCAATTCAATACTACAAAGACATGTATAATACAGATGAAGTGCAATGTGATCAATTTGAAGATATTAATTGTAGAAAGCTGATCAGTGATAAAGGAAGGAAATTCTTGACAAAGCAAATAACTGAAAATGAAGTAAAAGAAGCAGTTTTTCAGTGACGGATGAAAAAGCACCTGGACCAGACGGAATGTCAGCTAAGTTTTAAAAATTGCATTGGATTCAAATTAAAGATGAACTCATATCTGCAATTAATTACATGTTCAAAAATCCTGAAATCCCTGAAGGTTTAAATCATACATTCATAACTCTTATACCAAAAAATGATAAACCTTCAAGCATCTCAGATTATAGACCTATTGCCTGTTGTAACATGCTTTATAAAATCATAACAAAAATCATATGTAATAGAATAAAGCATGTGTTGACACATATCATTTCTAAAGCTCAATCTGCTATCATTCCACGGAGAAATATAACAGAAAATATCCTCCTATCTCATGAGCTAATCAGAAATTTCAAGAAAAGGGACATCAAAAAGTTTTGTATTAAGGTGGACCTTCATAAAGCTTATGACAGGGTGAACAGAAATTTCATATGTCACATGATGCAAAGGATGGGTTTTCCTCAACAACTAATAAAGCTTATTAGAGAATGTATTTACACACCTACTTTTTCTATCAACATAAATGGGATTCCAAGAGGATACATAACATCTAATAGGGGGATAAGACAAGGAGACCCTCTGTCTTCTTATATGTTCACAATTGCCATGGAATACATGTCCCTAAAACTAGAGGAAGCAACTAGAAGGGAGCATATTAATCCTATAAATAACATGCAACCATGCATCTCACATTTATTATATGCAGATGATGTGATGATATATGCAAATGTTGATCTGAAAGTGCTCAATTTATAAAGGAATTAGCTATAAGAATGGGAGAAGATGTTGGACTGAAGTTCAACTAAACTAAAAGCAAAATGTATTTCAGCACAAGTTGCAATAACAAAATGAAATATTACAAGTGCTAGGACTTCAGGAAGGACAACTACCAGTAAAATACTTAACAGTGCCAATGTCAAGTTAATACCTACACAATGCAGAATGTACAAACCTTTTTCAAAGAATAATGGATAAATTTTACAGCTGGATAGTAATATGCTTTCGATGGTTGGTAGAGCTGAATTAATACACACAGTAATAACACTTATGGTGTTATACTGGCTGCTAGTGTATTACATACCAACACCAACCATTAACAAAATAGACAGTCTTTGTGCAGACTTCTTTTTTTGGGGGGGGGGGGGGCACATAACATTGCATGGAGTAAATTATGCAGACCAAAGGAAGAAGGAGACATTGGACTTAAAAGCTTTGAAGAATTGAGGAAAGTAGCTACTCTTAAACTCATACAGAAAATGTTCTTCACAAAAAATTTATGGTCAAAATGGATGAAAGGAAAATATTGCAGAAATGAAAAATTTTGGGTCATGAATATCGACAATAATATGTCATGCACTTTTAAAAATATGCTCAGGCACATGATAGAGGCACTACAATGCATTAATAGACAGATTGCTAATGGAAACAATACAAATATTTGGACAAACCCAAGGATAAATAGCAAATGTTTGGTTAATATTTTGGGATGGGACAGATTTCATATAAGTTATTGTAGAGATAAAAAAGTGGCTGAGATTATAAATGGTGAGCAATGTGATACTTCAAAGTACACTGAGACTAAAGAAGTAGAAGATGAAATCAAACAAATACATTAAATGAAAATAAAATTGAAGACTACTGGACATGGATGGGAACAAAAAAATTCTCATTTGCACAAACATGGGACAATATCAGAAATAAACATGATGAAGTAAATTGGAGCTCAATCATACGGATTTCCATCAACAGTAGGTGGCAGGCTGTGCATATAGAATTATTTTACACAGGGTTAATACAAAGGACAAGCTAATCAATTGGGGCATGAATATAGATGACAAATGTGTTCTATGTGAAGAATTACCAGAAACAATAGACCATATTTTTTTCAACTGTTCATATAGCAGATACATTTGGAGATTAATTAAATTGAAGATAGGTATGAAGGATAATAAAGAAACCCCCCTTTATCTTCAGAACGAAATCCAGGGGATCCAAGACTGCTACAAGCCGAAAGATAAAATCATTAATCAACTAGCATCGGCAGCCAAAGTTACTGCTACCTATCACGTTTAGCAGGAGAGAAATGAACAAATTTTTAATCAAAAGAAGATGAGTAAAATAGAAAGTGCAAAAATCACCTAAGTGGAAATTGGATACCTGATGAGCAAATCGTACAAGAAGAAGATGAGCATCAACGTGTTCAATTGCATACTACAGAACTGGGGAATTGAGCTTCAAGACAACGGATAGAGGAACCCTAATTTTTCGCCATTTGTTGAGGATGTCAGTCAGTTTTTCATCTGTCTATTTTCTATATGAAGGCCGACCATTAAAGAAACAGGGAAATGGCTGAATGGTTAATGGGCCGGAGGTTTTGTTCTTTTATTTCAAGTGCACATTATGTATGAATATATTGTAAGAGAGGGATATGCTAGTTTGATGTCGCACTCTTTTTCCCTACTACTCTGGTAGAGTTTTTTTAGGGAGACGAATCAACTAGGAGTCCTTTAACGTCATTAATAAAGAACCCAATTTTCAATATATATCCAATATCCAACATAATGGTGAAAACAATGAAATCATCAAACTCTAGAATCAAGATTAACGAAATCTAGTAAACAACAACAAATATCGAACACAACCTACACTGCATGTGCATCAACAACATATGACCGATGCCTGTTAAGTACTAACAATAAGTATGACGTCCAACATATGACCAGAAGATCCAACGAATAGCCCGAGAGCCCAACTAATGACCCAAAGATTGAAAAAATAGCCCGAAACTAAACATATGTCCCAAAAGCCAAGCACTGGCAATAACAACATGCCCAAAGGCTAACATAAGGTGTCACAAAATTCTGAATAGTTTAACCAAATCAGTAATCACAGTGTGTCCCATACCACATGTTCTCACATAACCGTTTACTATACGTCAGTTAATAGTCCACTCTCATGTAGCTTCAATTGAACAAACCTAGAATTAACCAAATAAGTAAGCGCTTGCGTCCCATATCGCATGTTTTACCAAATTGTTTAAATCTCTTCCTCGCTCGCTCGAAAAGTGCAAAAACATGTGATTTTATAAGAAGTGTTTACTTCAAGAAAATAAGTTTTAAATGATTCTCCAAATACATTTTGAAAACTATTTCTTTTAAAAATCTCTTTAAAATGGATTAATAATTATTTGAGAAAGATCTTCAGAAATAATTTCATTCTGATAAATCGAGTTATAAAATATTTATTTCGAAATATGGTTTTGAATACAAATTCTTTTGAAATCGATTTATAAAACACGTGCACAAGACCACTAAATCTAACAGATATTCAAAAGAAACTGCATATATCAAAAAACATATAAAACATTCGTGATGTGAATTGACATCAAATGCTTTCTCGAATTTATGGAATAGCCTTTTAGGAACATTTCAAAACATTAAACTGAAATCACAAACAAAGTATCGAAAAATCAAAAAACAAAGCACAGAAGGCTCGAGCAGATGCACATAGTACATACGCGCCTGGGTCGACCCATGACCAAGCCAAGGTTAACCGTAGGGTCGACCTTTATTTGCCTATGGTCGACCCATAGGTCGACATAATTGGGTCAATGTTCAACTCAATATATGTGAAATTTTCCTATGGTTCACCATCTCCGATTCAACTTTTGAGCATGTTTTCGAGCATGGTTGCAACATAGTTATAGGCTGAATTAAAGCACGATTTTAAATATGTATAAAGAAATGTGCAAGGAAAATAATATGAATTTTTTTGGATATGGATTCTGTGTAAAACAATGGATCAACAAGAACATTAAGAAAGACATACAAAATATGGTTATTGTAAGCATAAAAGCTCAAATTTTGTTACAATAAATAGGAAACAACGTATATTAACAGTCAAACCTGAGTAAGCCAGCAATATGAGTTGCAAAGTCACCTTAAAATGATGTACAATGATTTAGTTAGCAAAGTTTGAGGCTTTTGGCTTTGAAATGGCTTCAAGAACCTGTAGAATTGAGAAAAATAGAAATGCAGTGACAAAAAAATAAGTTACAATAAATAACTTTCTCGGATCTAAGAAATTAATGAAATTGTTATTGGTCTAATTTGTTACCTGCTAAGATATAAAAAGTTTACAATCTTTTATCCTAAGACTTTAGTTTTAAAGGAATTGGATTTTGCAATTGGAAGAGGGTTTTGTTTCTTTCAAATGAAGGGAAGAAGGGAATGAGGTGGGGGAAGAAACAATATGTGATTTCTTCCACCTAAACAACTTTTAGCAATTGGGCTTGGGTTTGGACCCAAAAACAATCCAATAAGCTTAAGTATGATTATATCATCATATTTAAGTCATTATCTCTCAAATTAACATATGTTATACACTATTTTACACTCATAACACACAAAGTAATAAAAAAAATTAATGTCTCAACTTTATAAGAAGTTAAACGAATGTTTTAAAATGATTTTAGACAAATATATATGATTTCCAAAATATGGACATAAATTAAAATTTTCATTTTTAATTAGATGTTTTATTTTACATTTGTATTTTCTTAAATTAACATTTTTAACACCAAAATTTCAAAACATTCATTCTCTAATCTGAATTAACATGACAAACCATGTTAAAAAAATTACACTTAAATATTGATTTTAATCAATATTTCATGTTATTTTTTAAGATTCCAACCCAATTTAATTTTAAATACCTCCTTAATAACCCAAAAATCATTGTTTAGCAATAATTACAAAACTATTGCATTTTATCAAATAAAAACCTTTAATACTTATTTTTACTATAACTTAACATAACCAAGTTTTTGAAACTTTATTTTCTTCATTTTACATTTGTTCAACATTATTGAATTGAATTCTTTTATTACTTTATTTAAATTTAATTCACCATCAAATTAACATAAGTCTTTCTTATTAACTCAAAACCCAATATTTATTCAATACAAACAATTAAGCATTTTCCTCTCCAAATCATATTTACTTTATGCGTTTTCAAATTATGACCATTGTTATAATTTACTTACATAGGTAATCACAAAACTAGAATTGTTTTAGATTCTCTTCTAGTAAAAATTGCGTCATCGCTATTCCTAGAGAAGAGCTATACTTAACATAATTTATTTCATCTTTATAGAGAAAATAGATGAGCTTGAGTCAAGGATACTCAGCCTCGACAATGAAAGAAAACCAGGATATGTTCGCTCGATAAATTCTCTGGTTTCCCAAGTACAATCTTTGGGGTTAGCGCCCCATAGAATCTTCACAAGTAGAACATCTTTATTTCGTATGCAATTAACCTTTAAAGCAAGCACTCGAACAGGATTTTGCATGATAGACAAATTGGGTAAGATCTCAAGCTCTTGCAAAACATGAGGATCAATAATTGAATCAAAATTGCCTAGCCATTTCCAAAGTTGAGCTACGTAAAATACATTATGAATGTCAGATAAATGAGCTAGGAGAGATATACGATAAACAACTTGGCCATTGTGTTCAATAATGGGAATGATCCTATATATTTAGGAGCTAACTTCGCAGTCCGACTAAAATGCATTACCCCTTTTAAAGGAGATACACGGATAAACATAATAACTCCAACAGAGAACTCTAGTGGTTTCCCATGGCTGTCCACATAGGATTTTTGCCTACTCCGAGCCACTTTGATTCCCTGCCTAAAGAGATCAATCTTCTAAGAGGATTCACGAATAGAATCGGGGCCTAAAATCAACTTATCCCCGAACTCCAACCAACAAGGTGGTGACCGACATGGTTTCCTATTTAAGGCTTCGAAAGTAATCATACCAATATTAGATTGAAAACTGTTTTAGAAAAGTGAACCTAACAAGAGGTAGGTGGTCCACCCGATTACCAAAAAATCAAGAATACAAGCACGAAGGTTATCTTCCAGAATATGTTTCACCCGCTCAGTCTGTCATTAAACAGGTGATGATAAGTTGTGCTAAAATTAAACTTTGTACTTAAATCTTTCTAGAGACTCTGTCAAAGTAAACTAGTAAAAAGTAGACTGTCAAAAATGACAGAACTACGAACATTATGATGTCTCACGACTTCCTTAATATAGAGCTTAGACAGACGAAAAGTAGTGCTATTGGATTTAATAGGTATAGGATGAGTTGGTTTAGTCAAATTGTCTACGATCACCCATACACAACTATGGCCACATCTTGAATTAGGTAGACCATCTATAAAATCCATTGGGACTTAATCCCATTTCCACAACGGGACTTTAAGAGGTTGCAAAAAACCACTAGTACGTTGATGCTCTGCTTTAATGAGTTGACAAGTCATGCAATTGCTTACATAACTTGATATTACGTTTCATTCTTCCCAATAGTATAAGTGTCTCATACCAGCATAAATCTTACTACTACCGGGATGAATAATGTACTTAGAATGGTGACATTCATCAGGAATGTCTCTTCTAAGACTAACAACATTAGGCAGGATTAACCGACCCTTACTATGAAGACGACCATTAGCGTCAACATCAGAATCCTTTAACTGATTACCATGGGATTTCATTTTACAAATTGAACAAGATCGGTAAGATGTGGGTCTTGCCGCTGAGCATCAACAATACGATCCAGTAGACTAGGATGAGTTTCCATGCTGAATAATAGAATAGGAGAATCAGATACTAGAGAATGACCATGAATGTCAAAAAAAGATCATGCTTCCAACATATTCCATTCAGCTAACATCATGGAAACCATAACTTGATGTTTGCGACTCAATGCATCCGCAACTTAGTTCCCTTTTCTAGGAGTATAATGGATATTAAAATCATAATAAGCAAGAAACTCAAGCCACTGATGTTGCCACCACTGTTTCAAATCTCGCAAATATCGTCCGAGATCTCCTCTCAGATCTCGTTTTGGGCTCCTTCCAAAACGAAACAACAAATATCACTCTAAATCTCCTTTAGAATATGTCGCCCGAGATATTGCAATATCGAACGATATATCGACCACGATGAACTACTGGAATATCGTCTAAGATCTTAGTTTTTTTGGTTAAAATTTAAAATTGTGCCTGAACTAGAACTATAATTAAGAAACTCAAATCTAGCCATATCAATCTTTTGTTACTTTACATTTTGCATGTTAAGTGACTATATTGTATGTTCGTATATGTTTTACAATGCTTATGATTTTCATATTCATCTTTTTACATACATGTTACTTATGAAATTATGTATTTTATGGTCTATTTATGCTGAATTTTTTAATGTTTTGGATCCTTTTAATGTTTCCTATCTAACAATATTTCTGCTTTAAGCATATTACGATTTAGAGTATGAATGATCTTTCACAAAATAAAGAATAATAAAGTTATTTTGCATTTTAAGTTTAAGTTACTATGTTTTTAATAGGATTTATAAAAATAATTTTGGTAAAATATCATTTTTAACATACCATGTACCCCGAGATTGTTCCGATATGAACTTTCAGACCCGAGAGAAAATCCGAGACGAACTCCCGAGTTAGACTCATCTCGTCCGAGATCTCCTCCGATACAAGACTGAGTCTATAAAATTCCCGAGATGAATCGCGACCGATATCCGAGATTTAAAATCTTGGTTGCCACATACTAAGCTATTTCCGAGTTAATAGATATTTCAAAGATTTATGATCAGTGATAAGGACAAATCGCTCGCCTAATAGATAATGTTGTCATATCTTTAAGGCAAAGACTATACCAGACAAGTTCAAATCATGGGTGATGTAACGAATCCCTTTTAGCCTCAATTTCCTAGAAGAGTAGGAAATCACTCGATCCTTTTACATAAAGATAACACCGAGACAACATCTACTGACATCGGTATAAACAATAAGATCTTGATTTCCTTCAAGAACCACTAAGATAGGGGAATGAATAAGAAGTTTTTTCAATTTTTAAAAAGAGGATTCACATTTATCAGACCATACAAAGAGAATTCCCTTCCTCATAAGGCTAGATATATGTAATATCATATGAGAGAAATCTTTAACGATCTAACGGTAATAACCCGTCAATCCAAGAAAAGTACGAACCTTAAAAACATTCTTGGGCGTTTTCCAATTCTAAATATCTTCTATTTTTAAGGGATCGATAGAAATTGCATCAGAAGAAATAATATGGTCGATAAATTTCACCTTATTCTCTTAGAAATGACATTTTGAGAATTGTGCTTTAATATGATTTTGACGAAGAGTGCTTAAAACCATTCTCAAATGCTGGGCATGATTGACTTCAGATTTGGAATAAATAAAGATGTCATCAATAAATACTAAAATGAACTTATCGAAATATTCCCGGAATACTCGATTCATAAGATCAACACAATAAGTAGGAGCGCTCGTCAAACAAAACGTCATTTCGAGCGACTCATAAGATCCATAACGAGTGCATAATATAGTATGAAAATTGATGTCCTCCGTAAATTATAGTAGATGGAAAATGATGGTGAGATCAAGCTGAGAGAAAACTTTAGTACCACATAATTAGTCGAGCATATCGCTAAACCTAGGAAAAAGGTACTTATTATTCATAGTCAACTCATTAAGCTTGTGACAGTCAACGCAAAGCCTGAGAGTACCATCAGATTTCTTAACAGACATAACTTTGGCTCCCCAAAGAGATGAACTAGACTGGATGAACTGATTAGCTTCTAATTCCAACAACTGCTTCTTGAGTTCCTCATTTTTCTTAGTAGACATCCTCGTGAGCAGACGACTAACAAGCTGAGCAATAGGAATGAGATCAATGTGGAAATCAATTGCTCACTTCGTTGGAAAACCCGAAATGGCTCAAAGACATCAGGAAATTTGCAAACAATTGGAATTCGAGATATGCTATCATTATCCCATGTTCAAAAGAAAATAATGAAGCTTTAGAATCATGATCAATGTCTTGAACAAAAACAGAGAAGTGATTAACATGATCAGGATCCTGAAGATATAAAATCATTTTGGCCATAAGATTCGGGCTTTATGACCAACAATCCAATCCATCTCCAAAAGATGTCATGTCCAAGATATTGAGTAATATGTAGATTCACACGAAAAGAATAATCTCAACATCTTTGCAAAACATACTAGGTGTTGTGGACCCTCCAATATGATTTGCAATCTTCAAAGAACTCCCAAGGAAAGGCACATCTATAAGGGCTGGCCTATATGCCATAAGTTTAATAGTTGCAGCATAATTCGATAGTTTCCGTTCACATGCCTTTCTCCTTTTAAAAATGCAAGAAAACCATTATTTATAATGGACTGCTTAAACTCTCACAACACCAATGGGTTGGCACACAGGTTATGAACGATGAGAAGCCTTGTCTTGGACATGGGTTCCCTAAATAAAAGTCGTACGTATTACTTGCAATAATTGCAAACTTGTATATATTTGATTTCACTAATTTGAAAAATATTACTAGACAATTGATTTATCCTTTTTAATGATCTTTGTATTATATATCCCATTATGGCTTAAAAACATGTGGAAAAGTTCTTCCTAACACTGTTACTAAAAATCACCTACATTATTTTATTTTTATGCTTCCGGCTACCGTACAACTAAAAAAAAAAGACATCCACCCCTAATTTATTCCCGCATCTCCATTCAACATTTCAACTTTATAGCTCGCTGTCGCCGCTCTCAAACGTCGCTGCCCTAATCAGTTTCACCGGCAATAATGATGAAATCAAGTAGACTCGCTAGCAAAAGCTCTCAACGTCACAATGAAGAACCGAGTATGTAAATCACAATTCATACTGTAATTTCATTTTTATTTTCTATTACTTTTGCCTATGATTGTAGGGATTAGGGTTTAGGGTATTGATTTTTGATGGTAAATATATTACGTGGATTTATTTTTAACATGGTTGTTTTTGTCGTGCGTGTATAGTATCGTTCGGTCAATGTATATTGTCTTGCCCTTTTTACTATATTTGTGTTTGAAAATATATTTGATATGATATTCCTATGTTGTTAATGTTGTTGGCTATAAAATATTAATATTTTATAATCATTTTCCTTAATTTGAATCAAATACAAAATGTCAACATAATTAAGGTAAATAATAATCAATAGTATTATTGTTATGATTTCTATAGGAAGAAGTAAAATAATGGACAAAGCTCATCACTTCTAATAGGGAACACACCTAAATAATTCTGAAAATTTGTTTATCTTTTCATGTTAAGGTAATCGTGTATGTATATCCCATGATTAACAAGTTGTTGTTAGCAATATCAAGTGGTAGTGATGCAACTACCCTAAAGTGTAAAATGATAAGCAACGACTACACATAGTATAAGTTAAATAAGAATAAAAAAGAAGTAGAAAAAACAACAATTAATGCAAAAAAGTAGATTGCAGTTGACTAAAAACACTTAGACGTATGAATCAGGACTGTTAGGTAATTGCACCTTTTGCGGAATCGGCCAGGATCTTATTCATCCAATTACTTAACACAGATATGAAATTACACGCTCAAACACAAGATATTTCACCCAACCACCCTCTTTATTGATTCACAAAAACAAATTTTGTTTACATTAAATGGATCAAAAACCAAAAGTAATCAAACTACAATTGAATCAGTAACCTTATTGAGATAGGCAAAGAATATTTAGATGACTACAACGATTATTGGAGAATTAGAACAATGAAGAACAACGGCAAACCCTTAGACAATCTGGAGGCACCAATAGGAATAGCTTCTTTCAGCCCTAATTCCTAATTACTCTTCAGGGCACAAGCCCTGAAGGCTCAAGACCTTTCAATCTCTCAAATCAGTTCGACCATATCTTAATCCAATCCTGAGAGCTCTTTATATAAGAGAATAGAAGACTTAAGAAAAATATCCAATTTGTCTCTCAGAATATATTTTAGGAATATATTCCCTAAAATAACCGATCAAAACAGGAAACCTGCCTCTGCCTCAATATTCCTAAAATAACCGGTCAAAAACAGAAAATCTGCCTCTTCCTCCGAACTCTGGTTCACACACCATCTTCTATGTTATAAAGAACTGATCAAAACACATCGCCTTCAAAATACATGTGATTAAATATCACAAATCACAATACTCCACCTTGATATGAAATCTCATCAACAAATAAGTCATCCGACTACCATGAACATGTGATATCATAAATTACTCCAGCTTAATCTGAAATCATATCAACACTCTAACAATCTCCAAACAAGTGAACCTAGCTCTTTCAATAACACCTACTCTCAATTAATACAACTTCGATTTCAAGGTCACGAGATACACCTCGCCTGTTTCGGAGTATAGGGACTCAATTGATTTCATGGCAACAATCATGCCCAGTCGATTTGAACGGGCTACGACCACACCTACTCAATTTCAAACACAACCCACCGCCTACAAAATATGCATCTTCCACCATGAGTTGTACCACGCAAAAGTAACGGTCTAAATGTGCTTGCAATACCATAAAGATATCCGACTTATGGATTTTCCAATTTGACGCATGCCTTCCACTTGATCAAAGCTCATTCCCTGATCTCTACCGATCCTTCGAGCATCATCGATGTGAAGACCCAAGTCGAAAACATAGACCGAATCACCAAGGTATAGACAAATCAAATCAATTTCCTTCTTCTTCGTCTTCTTCCATCTTACCTCATCCACATCCGTGGGTTTCTTCTCATACATATCAGACTATTGAGGTATGAAATATCTACCATCACAAGCTTCCAAATTCCCTGATTTTTTCCATTAAAAATAGCCATCTTCGGAAACGTCATCGTATCCGACATAACAAAAATCAAAATTTCCAATCCAAAATCACTATAAGCTTTGATGTTCTAGCTCTAAGGCCAACTGTTAGGAAATTAGGCTTTTTGCGGAAGCGGCCTGGATCTTATTCACCCAATTGTTTAAAGATGATTTCTATGGGAAAAATAACAAAGTTATGAAATTACACGCTCAAACATAAGATATTCCACCCAACCACCCTATTTATTGATTCACAAAAATAAATTTTATTTACACTGAATGGATCTAAAACCAAAAGTAAACAAACTACAGTTGAATCAATAACCTTATTGAGATAGGCAAAGAATATCTGGATGCCTACAACTACTGTTGGAGAAAGAGAACAACGTAAAATGACAGCAAGCTCTTGGATAATTTGGAGGCACCAATAGGAATAGCTTCTTTCAGCCCTAATTCCTAATTCCTCTCTAGAGCACAAGCCCTGGAGGCACAAGTCGTTTCAATCCCTCAACTCAATTCAGCCATACCGTAATCCAATCCCGAGAGATCTTTATATAGAAGAATAGAAGACCTGGGCCAAATATCCAGTTCACCCCTCAGAATATATTTAGGAATATATTCCTAAAATACCGAACAAAACATGAAACCAGCCTCTTCCTCAATATTCCTAAAATAACAAGTCAAAAACATGAAACCTTCCTCTTCCTTTGAACTCCAGTTCACACACCATCTTCTCTATTATAAAGTACTCATCAAAACACATCGTCGTCAAAATACATGTGATTGAATATCACAAATCACAACAAACTATGTTTACAAAATGTTATGCCAGATGAGGAATGAAACCTAAAACCGTGGACAATTAAAGAAAGTCAATGATATGTGGAGGAAAATTATTAATGGTTCTAAATATTTGGGTAGGAATGTACATTAAGAAGAGGAAAAAGTACTCATTTTCAGCATTTATTGGTCATGGTGAATTATATTAGTCAGCATGATTACTTAGTTCAATTAAGATGTTTTATTTGAAATATTCGTGGACAAAGCTCATCACTTTTGTACAAGTTACTTGAATTTCGGTTGTATTTAGTTCATAAACCCATTCTAAATCCGATAATTAGTATGTAGACAAGCTTAGTTCTACATTTTTACTTAGCATATAACCATAATATCTACATTTGATCTGAGAATGGCCAGATTGTTGTATTTCATGCTTTCCATTATGTGATTTATTCTTATTAAAACTATATTATCCCTCTCTTAAAACTTCATATGCAAATGTGTTTTCGTGTGGGTGTACGTGTGTGTGAAGAAATATAATATCGTGTATATGGTTATAGGAAAAGGGGACAACTAATCCTATCGAAGGAAACGTGCATTGGAATTGGAAAAAGCTAAAAGAAATGTCACTGTAGATAAATCGGTGGAACAAGAAGAAAATGAAACATTTGAAATTGAAGAAGAAAAAGAATATGTTACGAATTCATAAGATGATGGATCGAATGATGATATATTGAAGGAACATGAATATAATAATGAAGGTTCCAAAGATGGTGATTCGGGTAATGGATTGGACGGTGGATCGAGCACTAATGACTCAAATGCTAATAAGGAACCATCATATAATTTAGCAAATTTGGATCCATCTACTTCCGCTGCAGTCATTACTTCTCCACCGGTTAAAGCTTCTTATATACTTAAAAGTTTCAAATCTCATATCACAAAGTATTTGGGACAAAGAAAAGTTACTTAAACATTTTTTTTAATGTTACAGCTTGCAAGTATTAGCTAGAATTGTAAGATAATTTATGAAATTAACTATTATATAAGAGAGGACCACTCAAATGTATTGCACAATGAAGAAAGCTAAATGGATGGTAATTAGAGGATTTGGCAGCTCAAGTTATTGAAATTGTAAAGAATTCGGGTTTGTAAAATTCTGCTCAATATACATATAACCACATAGATTATGTTACCATTTCCGCTTTTGTCGAGAGATGACATCCGGAGACTAATTCATTTCATATGTTGTTTGGAGAGTTGACAATTACATTAGAAGATGGTGCTCAAATCATGAAAATTTTGGTTGTTGGTCGATCTATTTATAGGAAAGAAGATGAATTGTATGCGATTGAACTTTTGGTGGAGTATCTTAAAGTTACAGAATAGGATGCAGGGGAAGAATTATATCATTCATACACCAATGAAATAGCAAAGAAAGAAGAAATGATCGAGAATGGCTATGAAATCATTTCCCATGCATACTTATTATACTTACTAGGGTGTACTTTTGTTTTGCGATAAGTCTATTACAAGGTTTCAGTATACTATTTAACATGTTTGTCGGATGTTCATAGCTTGAGTGAGGAAGCTTGCGGAATGGTAGTGTTAGCATTCTTGTGTCGTCAACTTGGTTTGGCATCACAACGCAATGTTAGACAGATGGCTAGGTATTTGATATTATTGATGGTACGTGCATTTTTTTTGTATATATACAGCGTTTAACTCATTGAAGTTGTATTTGTAGGCGTGAATTTAAGACCACTTCTCTATGATTCCTAAACGTTGTTCCAAGCTAGAAGTACGACAATACTATGCCTAGAATGTGCCGGTGGGAACCAAAGAATCAATCTGGTGATACAATATTGGCTATAGTCTGACTTAAAGAACAACTAAATGATTGACCTGCTCAAGATGTAAATTTCTATTTTTTGTTAGAATTTAACAAAAATTACATTATGTTTACTATCGTACATTGTTTTCCAAGCGTAGACATGTTGGGATCCTTATCGTAGTGTTAGATCTCATTACTCTTTACCTAAAATTGCATTGTACAACGGTGTTATATTGTCTTTTGACATTGCTAAACCTTATTATCCCAATAGAGTTCTATGACAATTCTAAATTTTTCAATTAATTCCAAAAAAAATCCTATGGAGCCACAAAAATGTCATAGAGGAATGACTGCTAATCAATATCGGCTTAAGTATGATAATGGATTTTGGTAGTCGGAGAATTAGCAAGATTATTTGATATCTATGAAATCGCGTTCGCCTTCTATAGTGGACCCATGGGTTTGCATAGCGAAATGCTTAGGATGGTATCTCGAAGTTTCACATCCAATTGTTCAAAATCCTGAAATGAGGAAATGAGCTAGTAAAAAAGTTGATTTTGGTGACAAGTTGGTAGATTTCTGCTACTTTACATAATATATTGTACCCATTCTACCTAAATATCTAGTTATTACTGTTGTCTTTATATATTGACAGAAACTAGCAGCGAGCAAAGCAGTTGACTTATTGAAGAATAGTTTAACTAATTATCGTCCCAACGAAGATAGGGTTTGCTAATTGCACAACGAGAAACCATGGACGTTTTGGAAGAAGCATTAAACAAAACGGATAAACGTGAGGAACAAAAAAAAAGAAGCACTATCCCAGTGGATGAAGATTATTACTAATTCTATGATATTTTGTTATTGATATCTAGTTTTTTATGGTGTATGAAATGATATTTTAGATGTTGTCAAAAAAAGTAGTATGTATACGGTATTAAGTGATAAGGCATTTCAGATGATATTAAATGATGTATGCATGTATATTAAATGCCTTGCCTGTATGGATTATCGTTGCAAATGAAATTTGCGGATGTATAGTTCACTTTGTACTGTATGATAAATGATGTATTATCTGCCTGTATGGTATTGAATGACATTGTTGCAAATGAAATTTGTGGATTATTGTTGCAAATGATGTATTATCTGTCATGTGTTCTGTTTGATTCTAAACAGCCATGTGTTATCACTGTATGGTCGACCGTTATAACTGTGGTCCATGATTTCCATTCTGGTCGGTCATTTGTTACCGTAGAATTGCAAAATTTATTCGGCAATGTACAACCATGTATATTCTTCTTGGCAAGTGTAGACATGTACAGACACACTAATCGGCTATAAGTGACCGTGTGTTGTAATGTTTCCAGGCTGATGTTTAACCGAACAAGCTATAATTGGAACATAACAAATGGACATACACTCTGGTCGGTTGTTACTGGCCGTAGGTTCTTGTATTGCGACGGTGATGTTTAACCGGACATACTATAATTGGATAATGACAATGGGAATACACTATGGTCGGCTATAAGTGGTCGTGTATTCTAACGTTGCAACGGTGATATTTAACCGGACAAAGTAGAATTGGAACATGGCAAAATGGATATACACTCTGGTCGGTTACTACTCACTGTTGGTTATAATGTTGCTACGGTGATGTTGAACCGAACAAGATAGAATTGGTACATGACAATTAGTGGTTGGTTATACATAGACATTTCTTAAAGTGTTTATGCAGTCATTACTAACTACAGTGCATAACTTATAACTTTCATTTGTAAGAATCAATTACTATAACAAATACCACAACATTAGACAGTTTTAAAAAGTCTTAAACATACCATAAAAGGACATCACATCACAACATTACACAGTTTTAAAAAGTCATAACCAAAATATGTGAATTACTATATGCCATTGAAAGAATTTCAGTACATCAATTTTATAAAAAAATCAACTACTACAGCCCAAAAAAATAGTACAACAATTACTTTATACCAACGTATGTAAATCGTTGGTTGCTAACTCTGGTGGTTCTATTATGACAAATTCAACTTGTCGATCAAAATAAAATTCACTTCATAGCTTTGCTTTCCTATAAGCAAATTGACACCAAAAGCTTGCCACAGGAGGAATTGGTGAACTATTTTTTAGAGTCAGTTTAATAAAAAGATAATCAAGTATATTGACAAAACACATAAATTGATGTGATTCCAAAGTACTTGGAGAAGTTTGATGTGGATAGTATGTCAAACACTAACGGTCAGATATATAAACCACTACTCGGTTGAATGCATTAGCAATTAAATATCAACATAATCATCCAATTTTATTTACATCTTGGAGCAGTATAACCATCAATAGAATGTTTTAGTTGTTCACAAAGAGAGATATCAAACTGTCTAACATATAATTCCAATGCTTATTTAATTCTTCAACCAAAACTTTCCTTGCTTCGATACAACACGAATTTAGTTCTTCGACTTGTTCAACAACACATATGAATCCACAATTAGCATCGCCTACTACATCTTCAACATTAACAATATACTTGTGTAGAGATTATGGTATAAAAGATAAAAATTTAAATCCAAAATTTACCGATTCCTTCTCACCTGAAGTGAAGTCCACGTTTGATTTTTTTTTTTTTTTGGCTATAATTTTTTATTCACATTGGTTTGTGAAAGTCTCCCTTCACTAGTTTTTGAATGCTCAAAGCTCGAGCAATCACTTTTTGTTTAATTAATCTATTTTTTAAGTTTTGCAGTTAACTTGTTATTGTTATAGGTTGGTTTTCCTTTATGCTTAACCATTTTAGGCTCCAGTAGTGACGTTGTCGATGGTAATGCATGCAATTTCCTTTATCTTGAGTAGCATGACCTCTTTTTCTTCCTTAGTGGCATTATCGAATAACCTTTTAAAGTATTGAAATTCAGATGTATGAGGTAATTCCATTTAATTTTCAACATGAAGAATGTAATTCAGTTTTCTTGAATGTTCGTCAAGTACTTCAAAAGTAATAGCACGACCATCAAAATAATATCGATATAGCTTATGAGCACAAGGAAGACTATACACTACTCTGTTTAAATGGTCACATGCCGAATCATCAATTGCAATTCCTTTCATGTTTGCCATTTCCTTGACAATCATATCCAGTGCAAAAAAGGAAGTCCTAACTTAGAAGTTATTTAAATAGTGGAATTTGGTATTCCTTCCGAACTGCTCCTATACTTCTTTAAAATGTAGCTTTTATTTCAGTACGTTGTAAACACAACATTACCCATTTAACTCCAAACTACAACAAATGCAGCTTTTGATGTACCAAGATGTTTTTTCAACTGTGCATGTGAAGATTCAGCTTTAGCTTTTGTTCTTTTGTCACGATGTTTGATTTTATTTATCCACACATATGAAACATAATCTTTATACGGAAAACATTGCTCTTCCAAAAATTTAAGATTTTGTAGGAAATCTATCTAATCTTTCTTCATATCCATCACAAAGTCCCAAAATTCTTCTTTGGTTGGTGCATGAATAACCTTCTTCCAACTTCGCAAAAGAATTTCAAATACTTCAGCAGTTTGTAACTCTGGCTTGCAGTTAGCAATTATATTATTCCCCATATTTCAAAGGCACATCATTAATCTCGCTTTCAGAAAAACCTTTCTAATTCCATCTATCAGTGCCCATTCCCTGTCAACGACTATTACCTCGGTGGTTTATTAGATAGCTAAAATGTATTAACTTCAAAAGAGCTCATCCGTAATTATCTTCTTTCTCATTTGCTAAAAAAGCATGTGCAATGCTAAAAGTTTTACATGTAGATGTCATCTCAACCATTTCAAGCAGTGGCATATTATATCGGTTTGTTTTGTATGTGCATTCTAGAGGCAATATAGATCGGAAACATTTACAAAAGATGAATGATTCAAGATGAGACTACATTAAATCTATCAAATGATCGGTGACTAATTCAGATATGTGAAAATATACAAAATTCTTTTCGATTAGCAGTTTCAAAAGTTGTTGCATAGCTGACCTACATTCCGTAGCTGAAAATTGCATTTAATATTTGGCATTGTAAATAGTTTTCAACGTCGATGTATTATCCAAAAATGTTTTCTTATAGTAGTCAAAAAATTTCTTGGTTTCACACTAGCAATTGTCATATCTACTAATATTTTTCTCTCATCCTTAATCAATTATGCCACATAAGGGTGTCCCTCCAATGAGTTGGGAAGCTCATGACCATGTGTACCATTATATACACGTACCTTCCGGTTTTCCCCATCTGGATAAACAACTTTAAGCAAAAATGGATAGTTTCATTTTTTGTCGCAATTGATCTATGTTGCTTAACCTTGAAGTCAATTTTTTTTCTTTGGACATGTGATTGTGAAACATTCCTCCTCGTTCGCAATCCAATTTCAATATTGGTTTCTTCCCTAGACTCGATTTTACAGGTTTGATAATAACAATGACCCTGTTTATTTTTTCCTTTGAATTTTGCACCAACGCATTTTGAGAATCAAACATCTACAGTTATAAAATGTAACATAAATTCGTACTAAACTTGGTTTCATACAAATTATAAATGATCTATAATGTAATAAAAATCACCTGATCGGTTTTAAAAAGCTCTGTCACATCAATATTAACTACTTCAGATTGGTTTGCCTAACTGTCATCTACATTTGATTCATTTAAACATTCATTTGGCTGTCAACGTTCTTTTCTTCCCCACTGTTGTTGCAAAAATCCTAACAACCAATTCAAGTTAAAGTAATTGTAATTCATCAATATTATATTTACATAACGATTAACCAAGTGATAAGATTTACTTACATTTGACGGTTCGATGTCTACATCACCTATCTTCACATTATCAATTTTTATAAAGCCCACAAAATCATTAAGAAATGACTATAAATTCAATAGTATAGTTACTCATCAAACTAAAGGTTAAAATTCAAATACCTAAGTAACCAATAGATAACTCATTTAAATCATTAGAATTTTCTTTTACTTTTTTGTTGTTTAAATTCAACATACACAATGTCTCCTATAAATCTCAACACAAAATCAGTAACAAAACAATAATTGTAGTTTGTACAAATTACAAGGAAAGTTAGACAATAACATTGGAACCGTATAAAATTAATTTAAATCAATCACCTCTTCTCCTTTGTTAGAGTGTTGGCTATTCACTAGATCATCTTTCGTATGTATATATATTCTCACCCTCCATTGGTTAGCAATCCAAAAGTTTCAATTACTCTTATAAAGTTTTATTAGAATACATAGAATTTAGGTATTAAGGTTTTAAAGGAATGAAGAACCAGCGATTTGTAATAAATTTGCGACAAAGAAACAAATTTAGATCGATCATGAAAAGAAACGAACAAATTAGGGTTTCTGTTAGAATAGACGGCGAAAGCAAAGAATACATTCAGTCATTAGTGAATGAGTGGAGAAATAAATAAGGTATTAGCAAGTAGATTAATTAAATTAAGAGTGATTTAATTAGCAATGGTGTTAGGAAGTACTTTTCCAGGTGCTTTTATTAACACATTATATATGCATCCATATGTTCTCTGTTTGTGTTATACCACATCTACCATAATTTTATTGCCATTAGCATGGATAAATCTTGATCAAAAATTCAGATGTTCTTAAAGGTGATGTATTTTATGGTCTCCATGTGGATGGATAATGAGCTTTATACATCCACTTTCTTCTCCTTATATATCCCTATTCGTATATATTATATATAGAGTTAAAATCAAATTTTAGAAAATGTGATTTAAAATTGGGTTGACTCCGACAGAACAAGCAAAGATTATATTGTGTTGAACAAAATCTAGCAGAGAGGGAATAGAAAATGAACAAACACCAGATTTTTATTGTAGCTCGACAATTTCTCGTCTACATTCGTTGTTATCTTTATTGATTGTTCAATCTAGAGAGAGTAAATATAGGTGTTTTGCTCTTCTAAAGTCTAGAACAACAAACAATAGCCTTCTAAGTGACTGCAATGGAGGAGAGATGAAGAATGAAAAAGATGATAGTTAAAAAACTCATCTCTTAGTTGTAACAGGGCTGGGGTTTATGGAGCAGTTGGCTTAATAATCAAAGGCGTAGGAAATACTTAATCCGGTTCCAAGTCCGAACATGCATAAGGATGAAAGGAGGCATATAAAACATGAAAAACCACTTAGTATCGACAGGTTTTTAAAGGGGACAAATCTTACTTATTTCTTCTATTTGATCTTTTGCATTCAACCTCCCATATGTTGAGCATTTTTCCTTCGTGATTGAGTTATTTCTGAGAGGTTCTGATGCATCTTGTTCTTTCCTCATTTCAATCAAAAAGTTCACAAAGTTGTTCTTATATTCCTTAAGAAAAGCACTACATGATGATCATTTGATTTTGTGCTTTATGTGCAAGTGGTTTCGAAGGTTCAAAGTATATTAAAGAAATACTCGGTACCTAGTTGTCCACTTTGATCCTTTAGCTTTGAATATATTTTGAGTAATGAGGATGCTCTTATTGCCCTTCTAAGCAAGTTTCCAAGTTTGTAAATGGTTTCATCTTCCTCTTTAAGTTCTAATTTTTAGTGAAAATCGACTTGGTCAAAAACTAGGATAACACTTGCCTTTGAAGAATGCTTTCATTGAGAAAACATTTTCTGAAAAAAGACAAAAATTAGTATTATCTCCCGGTTCTGGTTGGTCGCTCGTGGATTTCTTCGAAGCATTAGCCTTATTTCATAAATGTTCTTTTTAACTACATTACATTGGAGAAATTCTATTATGGTGGACAAGATCCTCCCTTTAGATATTGTTCCATGCCTTCAAGCTTGATTTTTCTCCTTTTTGGCTTTTCATCAAATTGCTTAAAGATACTATGCGGTACCGAATGCTTTTGCTCTTCCCTCGAGTATTGATCGCAACTTGGAACTTTTTTGTCCGCTTTTTCAACTTGAAATTTTTTCTATACTGATCACTTCCACACCGAATCCTTCAAGCTTCATTCTTCCAAGCCCACGCCGTTATTCATCAATTATAAGAGGTCATTCGTACCTTCTTGATGCCTTCGACTTTCCGCTATGCCTACCAACACCATAACTAGATCATTGTTTCAATTACTCCTGCTCATTCCAAAGCAATCATGATCGACCTCCTTTTTTCTTCAACCTGAATCTGGATTTCAATTTAAGATAATGTTGACGTTGCTTCTTAGTTGAGATAATGATCATCGAGGATGGCAATTTAAAGGATGTTGATCAGAGTTAGTCAGAGTTTGGGCTAGGAGTTTCAAAGGTCGCATCAAATTCATTATAGGTCAGCCTTAAGTTTACTTAAGGGTATGCTCAAATCATCTCAAAGAGATGCTAGGCTCTTTCAGTGGCGGAGTTAGAAGGTTGCGGGAGGTAGGGCAATATAGGAAATTTAGGTAGGGCAATATAAAAAAATTGGTATTATGAATAGAAAAGCATAATTTGAGGTAGGGCCTTGGCCCTAGCTCATGCACGAAAAGATCCGCCCCTGGGCTCTTTAGCTTTCAGTCCTAAATTCCATCACTTTGGTGAACCTCTTTTAACACTTACCTTGTTCGAATACTGATAAAACGCTTCCCACTCAAGAACATTTTATTAGACAATCTAATCGCACTGCCTTATTAATAATTGCACTTCGCGTGTTCCTATGAAAGAGAATCTTTTGTGCCGCCTTTGACAGTAGTTCCATTATCCGAATAGAATTTTGTTCACACTTTTTTTCTAAGTGTGAACAAAACACTTTCCTCCTATTGGAGGAATCAGGTGGGTCACACATGGACCCCCTTGAATTCCTCCAATAGGAGCCGAGTGTTTTGTTCACACTTGCTAAAAAGTGTGAACAAAATCGGACTCCCATTATCCACTATCTGACACTAACATGTAAGTCTAATGCACAGTTCCATCATGCAGTTTGAATCGAATTGTATAGATTAATACTTTCACTTGCCTCGGTTGATGCTTACAATTCAATTGGTCAACATATTTTGGGTTGTGAACATCAGTCACATAGGTTTAATATTTAAAATAGGTAAATTTTGCTTATATCCACATGATTAATTAGTTGCCACAAAATTAAGTTTTAATAAGCAAATCCACCAAGTTTACACTAAGTTAATCCATTGTCCATTAACTGATAAATTCCCTTTTTTCATGCTTCTTGTTATGTCCTATTCTTCTTTGACGATAATATAATATTAGGTCAAATTTGTCTACTTTCAAATTGGTCTTGCAATCCCGATCACTTACTCACTAAGCACAACTAGGACTATGACGCCCCATCCCGAGATTTTCACTAAAGAAGAGCATTTTAGAGTAACATCGTCAGCTAGTGCAAATAACATAGCTGGTTAGGAGCGACCATCCATGAGCTTTATCTTAAACGAGTATCGAATTCTTCGATTATATGCTCCAAAAATTTCATTCCTTATGAGGATCGACATCCTGATTCAGGCTTAACACAAACCTATGGCCGCTAAGGATTTATTTAGAATAATATGTAATAAAATCAACTATCACAGATCACAAAACCATATATGAATATATACAGACAGCTGAAGTGCAACATTAAATGTGCCATATAGGAAAGTGATTCTAAGGAATCACATATACAATCAAGTACCACAAATAAATATATAACGAAGTGCTATATAGGGGTGTTAATCTGACGGACCGGACAGGACAAAGGAGTGTTTGTGTCTTGTCCTATAAGTCTTTCAGACGTACATAGACCGGACGAGAAGTTTGCTCAGACATTGTTCGTACGAGCTGAACAACGGACGGACAAGGTTCAACAATAGAAACCATCGAAAATTTTCAGACGGACATATTTTCTTATACTTTTTCTTATCCTAAATCGTGTCCTTAATGAGAATCATATGGACATGGACCGAACACCTTACCTCTTTAGACCAAGTCGTACAACAGATTGTTCTATCCGATTAACACCCCTAGTGCTATATAGGTCTATAAAAAACATGCACTAGCATCAAAAAAAGATAGCATAGCCCCAAGTGGAAGAAAAACATAACGGGTATAACCAACAGGTGATTAACCTGAAATAACTCGGTTGACCCAAGTACACAAAATACACAGGTCAGTCTAGCTTATACAAGATAGTTATTGCATGGTATATGTAGGTAATGACACATGAATAATAATTCTTCTCAATAGAGAAAGAACATCATAATCTCAAATCAACATGATAGACATGAGATAAGTTCTCTAAATTTAATATAAAGAGGGTCTCATGTTTAAGGCAACTACAACCAAGATTATATGTTTCCATCAACAAAAAATAGCCAAACTCTAAGTTAAGGCATGTAAAATATCAAATCACATATGAATAACAAGATGGAAACCTCCAAAAATATCAATGTACAGAACCTGTTTAAGAGTTCAGAGCAACTAAAATGTAATCACCATGTTTCAACCAACAAATTGCTATAAGCCTATGTGTATAAATCCAACATCCAACATAATGGAAAAAACAATGAAATCAGTAAACTCTAGAAATCAAGAATAATGAAATCTAAAAAATAAAAAAGTGAATCCAGACAAATGATTAGCATTATCTACGTTGCACGTGCATCAACAACACATGGCTGAAGCCTGTTAAGTACTAACAACAAACATGACATCCAACATATGACCTAAAGATCCAACCAACGACCCTAAAGCCCTACAAAAGACCTCGAAGATCCAAAAAATTAGCTTGAAAGCCCGACTATGGCCCAAAAGCCAAGTACTAGCAGTAAGAACATGCCTTAAACCCCAACATAAGTGTCACAAACTTTCGAATAACAACCATATCAGTGAGAACAATGCTTCCCATACCACATGTTCTCACTTAACTGTTTACTATAAGTCAGTTAATTCCACTCTCGTGTAGTTTCAATCGAACAAGCCTGGGATTAGTCGAATAAATAAACGCTAATGTCCCATATCACATGTTTTACCAAATCCTTTAGATCTCTTCCTTGTTTGCTCGAGAAGTGCAAAAACATGTGATTTTACATTAAATGTTTACTTCAATAAAACGAGTTTTAAATGATTTTCTGAATACATTTTGAAAACTATTTCTTTTTAAAATATCTTTTAAAGGGAGAATATTAATTATTTAAGAAAAATATTTGGAAATAATTTCAATCTAATAAATCGAGTTATAAAATATTTATTTCAAAACCTGGTTTTGAAAAAAAAAACTTATTGAAATCAATTTATAAAACACATGCATGAAATCATCAAATCCAACAGATATTCAAAAGAAATTGGATATATCGAAACACATATAAAACATTTATGATGTGAATTGACATCAAATGTTAGCTCTCCAATTTATGGAATAACCTTTTAAAAATAGTTCAAAACATTGGACTGAAATCAAAAATAGAGCACCAGAAAATCATAAAACAAAACACTGAAGGCTAGAGCAAATGCACATACGCACATGGGTCAACCCATGACCAAGCCAAGGTAGACCATAGGGCCGACCTTTATATACCCAGGGTCGACCTATAGGTTGACCTAAGTAGGTTAATGGTTAACTCGATATATGTGAAAGATTCTTATCGTTCACTAGTTACAGACTGAATTCAAGCACAATTTTAAACATATATGAAGAGAAATATTCGGACAATAATCTAAATTTTTTTGACATAGATTTGACATAAAACAATGGATAAACAAGACCACAAAGATGGACACAAAAACATGGTTACTGTAAATATGAAAGCACAAATTTTGTTATAGTAAACATGGAACAACGTACTTCAACATCAAACCTAAGTAAGCCAACAGTATGAGTAGCAAGCTCACCATAAAATGATGTACACCAATTTAAGTAGAAAAGTTGAGTCTGTTGGGTTTAAAATGGCTTCAAGAATGTAGAATAGAGAAAAATAGACATGCAATGGCGAAAAATAAGTTACAATGAATAACTTTCTCGGATCTAAGAAATCGTGAAATTGTTACGGGTTTAGATTAGTTTCCTACTAAGATACAAAATGTTTGCAATCTTTTATTGTAAGATTTTAGTTTCAAAGGAACTGGATTTTGCAATTGGAAGTGGGTTTTGGTTCTTTCAGTTGAAGGTTTATAGGGAAGAAGGTAATAAGGTGGGAGAATAAACAATACATATTTTCTTCTACCTAACCAATTTTTAGCAAATGGCTTGGGTTTGGACCCAAAAAACAACCCAACAAGCTTAAGTACGACTATGTTATGATATGTAAGTCATTATCTCTCAAATCAACATATGTTATACACTAGCTGATTATAACCTAGGCGTGGTTGTATCGCAAGCACCTCTCTCTCTTACACTTGACCGCCCTGGGCAGAGAAACATCGGGAAAGGGAACACCTTAGTTATTACTAGGAGGTATGCGGTAGGGGGATGCCAGAACGAATAACGAGCCTGAACAAACGAATAAGCATAAGCCGTAGTGAAAAGTGTTCTCATTTCCCGAAGATGAGCAGGCTACGCGCGCATTGTGGCAAAAGAAAAAGGTAACCCTGAGCACTTATATCCATTGACGTCTAGGCTGCATGCTTAGCAACATCCACTCCCGCTGATCGTGCTCATAGACCATCGTGCCTTGACAGAAGATGTGACATATTAAGCTGAGTACGGGTAATTCTTGCTAGACAGCATCAGTTGTCTCCGTCAAAGTGTTTATCAGTCTATTCAAAATGTTGAAGTCTAGTTATACGGGAATCTCATATCCCATTTAGATATAATTTACAATTTTCACGTCTTAACTTTATAAGAAGTTAAACAATGTGTTTTGAAATTATTTTAGACAACTATATATGATTTCCAAAATATGAGCACAAATTAAAATTTTCACTTTTAATTAGATGTTTTATTTTACATTTGTGTTGGTTTAAATTAACATTTTTAGCGTCAAAATTACAAAACCCTCATTCTCTTATCTAAATTAATAGAACAAGCCATGTTAAAAAAATTATACACTTAAATATTGATTTTAGTCAATATTTCACATTATTTTATTCAACTCCAACCCAATTTAATTTCAAATACCTCATTAATAACCCAAAAATCATTGTCTAGCAATGATTAAAAAGCTATTGCAATTTACCAAATAAAAATCTTTAATACTTATTTTTACCATAAACTTAACATAATAAAAAATTTGAAACTTTATTTTCTTTATTTTATATTTATTCAACAAATAAATGTTGAATTATACTCTTTTATTCCTTTACTCAAATTTAATTCACTATAAAATTAACATAGTGCTTTCTTATTAACTTAAAACCTAATACTTATTCAACCTAAATAATTATATACTTTTTCCTCTCCAAATCACATTTACTTTCTCCGTTTTCAAATTATAACCGTTATTATAATTTACTTACATAGCTAATCACAAAACCAGGATTGTTACAGACTCCCCCTTGTAAAAATTGCATCCTTGCTATTTTAAGAAAAGAGTTGTACTCATCATAATTTATTTCATCTTCAAATAGAAAATAGATATGCTTGAGTCAGGAATACTCAGCCACAACGATGGAAGAAAGGAAACAGGGATATGTTCGCTCGATAAATTCTCTGGTTTCCCAAGTACAAACCTTGGGGTTAGTGCATCATTAAATCTTTAAGAGCTAAACATCTTTATTTTGAAGGCGATTGACCTATGACCTATGAAGAAAGCACTCGAACGTAAAGTTGCATTATAGACAAACCGGGTGAGATCTCAACTTTTAACTGAATCAAAATCGCAAAGCTATTTTCGAAGTTGAGATATGTCAAATACATTATGCATGCTAGAAAAATGAGGTGCGAGCGATACTCGATAAGCAACTGAACATGTTCAATAATAGGGAATGATCCTATATATTTAAGAGCTAACTTCCCGGTTTGACTAAAATGCGTTACCCTCTTCAAATGACATAGACAAGAAAACAAAAGAAATCTCCAATAGAGAACTCTAATGGTTTCCTATGGATGTCTGCATAGGATTTCTGCCTACTCCGAGTCTCTTTCATTCTCTTCCTAAGGAGATCAATCTTTTAGAAGATTCATGAATAGAGTCAAAACCTAAAATCAGCTTCTCCCCAGACTTCAACCAACTAGATGGCGATCGACATTGTTTCCTGTATGAAGCTTCAAAAGGAAAAATACTAATACTATACTAAAAATTATTATTGTAAGTGAAATCAACAAGAGGTAGGTGGTCTACCCAATTACCATCAAAATCAAGAATGTAAGCACGAAGGACATCTTCCAGGATTTGTTTCACCTGCTCAATTTGTCCATTAAATCGTGGACGATAAGTTGTGATGAAATTAAGCTTTGTACCCATATCTTTTTGGAGACGAGTACACTGGTAGATAATAGATCTATGTCAAAAAACAATAAAACTAGGAACACTATGATTCTCATGACTTCCTTAATACTGAACTAAGATAAACTAAAAGCAGTCCTATTGGATTTAATAGGTATAAAATCAGCTAATATAGTAAAATTGTCAATGATCATCCATAGACAACTATGGCCACATCTTGGACGAGGCTGACCATCGATAAAATCCATCGTGATTTGATCTCATTTCCACAACGGAACTTCAAGAGGTTGCAAAAGACCACTAGGCCACTGATATTAGGATTTAATGAGTTGACAAGTCATTCAATTGCTTACATAACTTGCTATATCACATTTTATTCATTCCAAACAGTATAAGCGTCTCATATAACCAGACATCTTACTACTACCGGGATGAATAGTGTACTTAGAAAGGTGATACTCATCAAGAATGTCTCTTCTAAGATTATCAACATTAGGCACAATTAACCTACCTTTCCTACGTAAATGACCATAAGCATCAACATCGAATTTGACTCATCACCATGGGATTCCGGTTTTTAAATCCAACATTCGATAAGATGTGGATCTTTCGTTTGAGCATCGACAATTCGATCTAGTAGACTGGGACGAGCTTCCATGCTGAATAATAGAAAAGGAGAATCATATACTGGAGAGAGATTATGAATATCACATAAAGATAAGACTTCTAACATATTCCATTCGGGTAACATCATGGAAACCACAACTTGATGTTTGTTACTCGGTGTGTCCGCAACTCAGTTCTCTTTTCCAGGAGTATACTGGATATTGTAATCACAACAGGCAAGAAACTTGAGCCAATGTTGTTGCCACATATTAAGATCTTTCCGAGTGAATAGATATTTCAAAGATTTATGATCAGCGAAAAGGACAAATCGCTTTCCTAATAGATATTGTTGCCATATCTTTAAGGAAAAGACTATAGCAGACAATTTCAAATCATGGGTTGCATAAAGAATCTCGTTCAGCCTCAATTGCCTTAAAGAGTAGGCAATCACTCAATTCTTTTGCATAAGAACAACATTAAGACCACATCTACTGACATCGTTATAAACAACAAGATCTGGATTCTCAAGAACCATTACGACAAGAGCATGAGTAAGAAGTTTTTTTCAATTTCTGAAAAGAGGATTCACATTTATCATACCATACAAAGCGAACTCCCTTCCTCATGAGGCTAGTTATAGGTTAGATGATGTGAGAGAAATCTTTAATGAACTGACGGTAATAACCTATCATTCCAAGAAAATTACGAACCTTAAAAGCATTTTTAGGCTTTTTCCCACTCTGAATAGCTCCTATTTTTAAGGGACTGACAAAAATGTTATCAGAAGAAATAATATGATTGATAAATTTCATCGTCTTCTCCAAAAATAACATTTTGAAATTTTGCTTTAAGATGATTGTGACAAAGAGTGCTTAAAACCATTCTCAAATGGTAGGAATGACTGGCTTCAGATTTGGAATAAATAAGGATGCCATCAATGAAAACTAAAACGAACTTGTTGAAATGTTCCTGGAATACTTGATTCATAAGATCAACAAAATAAGTTGGAGCATTCATCAAACAAAATGGCATCACGGACCACTCGTAAGATCCATAATGAATGTGGAATATAGTAAGAAGAATGTTGTCCTCTGAAACTCGTAGCAGATGGAAACCGATGGTAAGATTAAGCTGAGGGAGAACTTTAGTACCACACAATTGGTCGAACATATAGTCAATCTAAGGGAAAAAAGTACATGTCCTTGATAGTCAACACAGTAAGCTTGCGATAGTCAACAAAGCCTAAGAGTGCCATCAGATTTCAACTGCGGCTCCCCAAGGAGGTGAACTAGAACTACTAAACTGCTTAGCTTCTAATTCCAAAAACTGCTTCTTGAATTCCTCTTTTTCCTTAGTGGACAACCTCATGAGCAGATGACTAACAAGATGAGCACCAACAATGAGATCAATGCGGAACTCAATTGCTCACTTTGGTGGAAAACCCGAAACAGGCTTAAAAACTTCAAGAAATTCTCAAACAACTGAAATTCGATACATGTCATCATCATCTCGAGATTCAAAAGAAAATAATGAAGCTTCAAAATCACGATCAACATCTCGAAGAACAATGGATAAATAATTAACATAATAAGGATGCTTAAGATATAAAATCCTTTCGGGGCATCAAATTTAGGCTTTATAACGAACAAGCCAATCGATCCCCAAAATCATGTCAAGTCCAAGATAATGAACAATATGCAGATACCAACGAAAAAATAACCACAAAGAATAAGCTCAACATCTTTACAAAACATACTAAGCATTGTGGATGCTCTAATATGATTTGCAATTTTCAAAGAAGTCATAAGGCAAGATACGTCTAAAGGAATAACATCAACAACATCACTTGGTACAAATTAGTGTGACACACCCATATCAAAGGGAAATTAAATATATTGATCATGAAACAACAATAGATCCTTCAAAACGGAAAAGAATGTACCTCTGGGCTGAGATGATTGACCAGAATATCCATAAGATTAAGCTTTTCAAAACTAGGACCTTAGGAGATTTGGGGCATGATGAAGACCAATGTCCCTTTTGCTTGCAGTAGCGACAAATGTGAGGCTTGGAAAATTAATGAAATGAATGATCATGAGATCCGCAATTATAGCATTTCCTTCGACTAGAAGGTGCTACATTAGAATGAGAATTAGATCCAACTTGCTTCTTCTACATATTATTACACTGGAAGGATTTGAATTTCCGAAGTGGAAATATTTTCTTATCGGAAAGAACCCTAATCTCATCACTATCGTCCTTCTCCACTGAGGGACCTTATTAAGTATTGTGAAAGCTACCATTGACTCTATATATTCATCCTTTATCAAAGAATGACTCGGGTTATCAAATGATTTAACAACCGGCTTCAATCTCGATAGCTTCAAGGTGTAGTGCCACATCAACAAATCACTCAAAAGTGATCTTAAGCTGAAGCATCATGGCCTTCTTCAAATACTTCTTCAAGCCATCAATAAACTTCAAATTCTTCTTATACGGTGTGCTAATATGCTCAGTACCATACTTGGACAAATCTTCAGAGGAGGAAACATACTCAAAACTGAAAATTTTTACTTGCTTTAGCTCAAGGAAACAATGAGCAAAGAGAGCTTTCTCTAATTCGGGAGCGAACTTTGTTCCTTAAATCAATTTCAAGAAAGGGCGAACTCATCAAATCCTACAATCAAAAGGTCATACCAATCCAATGCACGCTCTTACAACATGTTAGATGCTATAAGAATGAGATGGTAGTCAGGGAGATTCATACAAGAGAATATACGCTCATAAGTACATAGCCAAGCCTAAACCTCTAATACGCTTTTCGAACCCTTGAAAGGCTTACCCTTATGGTGCGCAAAGTCACAGCACATATGTGCAAAGGCTGACCTGTGAGCAGAAGATGAGATAGTAGACTAGAAGCCGAGTTCTATGGTGTAGATCTATGAATTGATCGACATACATATAAACTCCATCCAGATGTCGGCCGCCGGCCTGCCCTACACCAAAATGGCTCCCTTTGCCTCTTTTAGCCATAATGCAAAATGGATATAATAAAATAAATACTATTCATAGGGGTATGAAATCAGTAATAGAATTCAATAATGGAATACTACGTAATTAAAGTACATTCCTGGACATATTCCCAAACTTATTATCTATCCGTGAATACTCAAAAGATAGAAGGGCACAATTAAGGATAATAACAAAGGATGAGAGAAGTAAGATATATGTTGTAATGTCCCAGATTTTTAGTCAATTAATTTTAAATATTTAATATTGTTTTAAATGTTTATTTGATAATAAATGGATTTTTATATTGCATTTATCGATTTAATAATCGATATATGATTTGTTTTAAATATAATTGAATTATCGTAATACGAAACGATAATAATTGAATTCGCAGTTAAAACTGGATCGAAACAATTCAATAGATTTATATAAATTCAATTTGGATTAGAACGATAATAATAAATTATTATCGATAAATTTAATTATTGGAAATCGGTTTATATTTTAATCAACTGAATTTAATTTTAAATCATACATTTAAATTGATATCTTTTCCATACGATCGGACTAGACTTTGAAACCTGTCTCGTTGTGTCCAGACTAGTGGTATGACCCTAGAGATGTCGGTCTCTACGTTTAGAATGGAATTCGGTAACATAAAATATTTCAAATTAAATAATTCCATTTCAAATCAAATCAAAACAAAACTAAATTAAAATATAATATAATATAGGAGGCCATACTATATTTTATAGGTAGACCAATATAACGCAGCTACGCTGCTTCCTTCATTTATTTCCAATACAATCTACCTCCCTCCTTAGAAATTTAGGAAACAAGATATTAATGGGGCCACCCTGTATTCTTCCCTCGAGCCGAATTAGCTGTTCCCTTCTCCTTTTATATATACCACGACCCTCTCATTTGCTATTGCAAATCGAAAGTTTAAGGAATTAAAAAAACAAAGGGCAGTTTCCTTTAAAATCGTGAAATCCAATACCTGGAATATCAATCAAAAATCAATTTATACAAATCGATTCCACCCTTCTTTCTTCAAAAATAAATCAAGCAAGCTTTTTACTTCTTCATTCAATTAAATCGAATTCAATTCCTCAAAAGAAATCAAAAATGGAAATCGCGTTTTTCAAATTCAAATCGCGAACGATCTGCGAAGTACCCTAAAGCGCGAGGACACGCTGGGGAACTCGCGTTTTAAGGGGGAGTCTTGGGAGAATTCGAAGTCAATGAGGGTTTGTTGTTCGATGGTGACCTTAGGGTTTGGCTGATGGTTGAATGAGGTGAATGGTGGTCACGATTTTCCCTGTAAGCAGCGAATCAGAGTTCAAGTAGCAATTATGATGGAGGGGATTGCGATGGGATGTGACTGTCGGTTAGAGTTCTATTTATTTTCTGGTGGTGCGACAGTAATCTGATGAAGCTGATGGTGTTCGTGGTTCGAGAAACTGTGATGCAGGGATGGAGAATGCATTGATAAAGGAGGCAGTGAGTTCGCTTATGATTTTTAGGTGATGTCAAGTGTAGTTTTGGATTGAACAGGGGTTGAAACATAGCAGGTGATGTTTGATATAGAGTAGTGTTTGAGGCTGTTGAATTTATGGCATGCAGGAGTATTTTTAATGGGATTGATCAAGAATTCTTGATGTAGCTTCGCGGTCGGTCAAGGTAAGCGAGGTATTCATCATTTCAAAATTTAAATACATTTTTGAAATGATGAATACCTCAAACACTACTCTATATCAAACATCACCTAAAAATAGGGAGAGTGAGTTTGTACTTGCCACATGATTGGTGGAAATGAGTTGGCACCAATCATTAGCAATGTATGATACAATAAATGCCAACCCATTTCCACCAATCAGGTGGCAAGTACAAGCTCACTCTCCCTAAGGGAGAGTGTGCTTAGCATTTCTCTAGAAGGAGATCAAAATTTCCAATTTAGTTAATAACATGAATGGTGGTACTTGATTGTATGGTGTTCAATGCAATGCCAAATTAGGAATGAGCAGTTTTGGGCTATTTTTAATGGGATTGATCAAGAATTCTTGATGTAGCTTCGCGGTCGGTCAAGGTAAGCGAGGTATTCATCATTTCAAAATTTAAAATACATTTTTGAAATGATGAATACCTCAAACACTACTCTATATCAAACATCACCTAAAATAGGGAGAGTGAGTTTGTACTTGCCACATGATTGGTGGAGATGAGTTGGCACCAATCATTAGCAATGTATGATACAATAAATGCCAACCCATTTCCACCAATCAGGTGGCAAGTACAAGCTCACTCTCCCTAAGGGAGAGTGTGCTTAGCATTTCTCTAGAAGGAGATCAAAATTTCCAATTTAGTTAATAACATGAATGGTGGTACTTGATTGTATGGTGTTCAATGAAATGCCAAATTAGGAATGAGCAGTTTTGGGCTATTTTTAATGGGGTTGATCAAGAATTCTTGATGTAGCTTCGCGGTCGGTCAAGGTAAGCGAGGTATTCATCATTTCAAAATTTAAAATACATAGATTTATTTATTTATTATAAAGTTAAATATAAATTAGTAATCGTTAAATAAAATAAATAAATCATAGGAGCACTCGTGAAATTTGGGATTAAATGGATATTCAAAAAATAAAAATCAAGATAAGTAAATCCAACTTAAAAATTTATTTTTATCATTAAAAATAAATTGTTGGCTGCTTGGTTGAATTTATAAATTATTTATCAGTCTTGGTTATTATATATTAGTTATATATAGGCTTGGTGTTTGTGGTTATTATATATATTGGTAGTTAGATTTTTTCCGCAGTACCATTAGCGAATGCCCGCAGTATCATTAGCGGATGACCCTATCGCCCCACGATATATGAGTGGATGACTTTTTATACTGCGATATCCTGCCTTGAAGCAAGATTGGTACTATTTAAGTTGTGTGACATTGTGTATTCAGGAAAACAAGTTAGAGGAATCCAACTGGATTCCTCAAATTTATTTAAATGTTGTTTATATATTTATATATGTGTGTGATGTGTGAATTGAATGGATGATTTGTGTGAATATCACTGGCTCTAGATAATTATATTTAAAAATATCATAAAAGGGATTTTAATTTTGAAAAGGAAATTTTATTTTTCGAAATAAAATTTGAATTTCAAATAGGCTAAGAAAATTATAAATTGTTTTAATAATAAAGCAAGTAATTGAAATTATAAACGATATTTAAAAATGAAAGAGAAAATTATCATTTGATAATATTGAATTTTAAATTCAAATCTGAATTTAAAAGGGAAAATTTATTTTTCGAAATCGGAATTGGATTTCAAATGAAAGTTAAAATCGAAAACTTGTTTTGGTATTTAAAACAAGAATTGAAATTATAAATGATATTTATAAATAAAAAAAATAACTATTATTGGATAAAATGAAATTTTAATCCAAGTATGAATTTAAAAAGAGGAATTAAAATCGTTTCAAAAAGAGAACGTTAAATTTTATTCTGAAACTCGGAATATATATATTGAATTAGTATAAATCCAAGGGATTAAAAGTAGAATTCGATTTTGTCGAATTTTATAGAATAATTTAGTTCCAAAGAAATTAGAAATTTATATAGAGAATCGAGTTGAAAATGAATTTATAACTAAGTTATCAATTTTGAACGAAGTAATAAACGATGTTGGATAATCTAAATTTTTAAAGCTAGATTTATAAAATTATTTAAATTTATATTAGTATAGAAATGGAATAAAAGGGGAGATTAAATTGAGTTTTTATATTACAAGCTTTTATCTATCTCAAGATAAGAACGTTGTCGGTCAAGGTCTGTGAGGTAAATAAAATACCCCAACTTGACGACTTCACTATTATTTAAGGGATGATTTAGTTTGTAATGGTAAAGGAGGTTGAATTAATTAATTATTCCCATAAAAGGAATTTATAATTGGAATTCGATTATATCGAATTTTATAAATAGTTTAACTCCAGGGGTATTGTAATTGAATATAGAAATCGATTTTTGAATAAAATTCATAACTAAGTTATGAATATGGCATAAATAAATCAATGAGTTGAATAATCTGAATTGTGAAGTTAGATTTGGATAATGGAATTAAATTATTTTTGGAGAAGTTTTAAACATTTATATTTAAATTTAGTTAAAACGAACTCGCCGCAGCATGGTAGTTCGTAAATTGGCATTTCGAACTTCAATCGAGTATATAGACCTCGATATAAGTCGGAATTGATGAGACCAGAAATGTTTGGACCCACTGAATAATAATTTTCTAGTGGAGGAGAAAAATCCGGATTTCGTCTTAAAGATTTTAAGTTACGTTAAAATCAAATTTTAGAAAAGTTGTTGTAAAATTGTATAAAAACCATAACAATTTAATTAATTAATTAATTAAAGGGATTTTTAGTGAATAAAAATCTGAATTTCCAAAAGAAATCCTAGATTTGAGTTATAAATTAAATAAGAAGTCAAATGGAATAGACGAAGTGATGTTTGGGACAAAATCATATTTTGGTTATTTAATGAAGTTGACTGATTAAAACAAATTAGTTAAGAATTAGTGGGTGGGACGGAATGTGGTGAAATCAAAATAGTTGCATGGATTTGAAATGAAATGGGAATGCAGTTGTATATATATTAGACAGGTATGGGATAAAGTGAATGAAGAGAGTGAAGATTATAATTTAAGTGCCCGACAAAAAGGTACATGTTTAAATTATGAGATTTTATGAGCCTATTATGCAAGCCGCTTGGCTTTTTGATCTTCTTTTTGAATGGATAGGGCCTAGAGAGGCGAGTTGGGGTTTGAACTATTGATCTGTACAAAGGAGGTGCTAGCGAAATTTTATGAAAATTTAACGAGTTAGAATATTTTTAAGAAGTTTCGATAACCAAAATCAATATATCGATATATATAGAATTCGACAAGAAATTTGGAAAGTAGAATATTAATTAAAAGGGCTAGTGATTGTTTGATGGATGTTTTATTTTTCTTTTATAGTTAAATCACCGACTATCAAAGATTTTTGGACCATCGTTGTCAATACGGAGAGACCGGTTGGATTTAATATCCGAAAACCACTCCGTATTGGCATAGACGTTGCGAATTAGATTATGTGAAGAAATTGAAGATGAAGTGAAATGCAAGGGCTGATCTGTTTGTCCAGACCCAGCACAACTTGTATGGACGAATGTCTGACAGAGTATTCCTAACAGATCACATAAAACAATCTTTTCATGGTATTACGTCTGGTGGTGGAGAAATTCGTTTCTCTTAGCTTTTGTACCTGTAATATTTTTAGGAAGATCAACTAGTGATTTGATGGGTTTGACGATGTGGCATTCAAAGTGTATGGTGGCCAGATGTTCTAAAAGATAGACGTAGCCTCAAGCCTCACAACCGGGAAATGACAAAAATCGGGTAGGTAGCATGGCTAGTTGGGTCATACCCAAGCATGGTATATTTGTCACCGATCTAGAGAAATTCAATTAATTATTCTTCTTTCGATTCTATATCTTACGGATTACGGTTGGATGGCCAACAACCGTGGGTGACAATATATTCGATACACTCAAGCTAAATGAGTGGGCGGTCATGTGTGGCCAGGTTGCAAGACGTTCTTGCTGAATCCTTGTGTATCCCCTCTAGAGTACACTGATCGGGGGGTGCTCCCATACCTTATCATAGTAGGAATCCAATCTCTAATAAGCACTCTGCGGTTTTTGATTTTATACTATGTATGTAGAGCGTGAGATGCCAACATTCTACTATTTGACTATTTACTTGATTAGACATTATTATAATATCGCCGAATGTCATATCAAAAATGTTTTGGGTTATAGTAAGGTAAAAACCACTCATGCTTATGTGTGGGCTGGTCTTACTATTATCCTTTTCTTTCAAAGAATTTTCAAAGTTAAACAATATGGTTGGAGTTTACTCACACCAGTCCCATGACCGACCCAGAGTTTATTTTGTTTGTTTTTCCTAAACTTTTGGGTGCCCAAATTTGTACGGCAGTCAAGTGTTTCAGGATTTTACAGATACACTTGGAGGAGCTTGAAGCAGGAGGCTTCATTGTTAGTTTTTTTAGAGTTATTTCCGCTGTGTTGTATATATGCTGATCTCTGATAATGGTATGTGTACATGATACGAAATTTGTATTTCAAAAAGTTATGTAATATAATATATTTTATTCGTTCCGCTGTGAGATTCTATTTAGTTATTTCTGTTCTATCTTCTATCTGTTTCTTTTTCTTTAACCCTAATGACTCATATTTCTGTATTATTTGAGTTGGACATGTATTATATTAGTCAGCTCAGATAGTACGGATTTGCGGGCCATCACAGCTTGTATTAGAGCTTAGGTTGAGCAAACACCTAGGCTTTGTAGGGGTTTACTCATTAGAGATAGGATCAGTAGTACCCTAGAATGAGTTGAGTGTATATATGAGAGAGCATATTTGTAAATTGAAATAAAAACTGTTTTATATTGTGTTGATTGGTTTGTCGAGTGGTTTATGAATTCTGGTCAGTACAGAATGTACAACTGTATCGATAGGTGTTTCTAAACAATTGAACGTAATAATTCGACACAATATTGTTTTCAAAGCTGGGTAAATGAAATAATTTTGCCTAAAAATATATTTTGATATATAGTGAATAATTTTCTACAGTTATTATAATATATGGATGTATTGGCTGAGATTATAACCGAACGAGATTATAAAATTGGAATGGTTATATATATAATCAAATAGAGTATGAATAACATGTACAAATGAGATGAATTAAAATTGTATTGAAACTAAAATTTGGAATTTAAATCCTGGATGTTCGAGAAATATCTTCTGAAATAATATGGCTATATTTTGGAAGGATTTTGAATAAAAATCATTTTGAATGGATTTTTAAAAGTAATAAAGCATTGAATTCACTTCGGTCACTGGAAAATAATTCCGATGATGAAGCGCGCCATCGTCGGGGTTCATTTTCGAGTTTCGAAGTGACGGATTGTTACCACAATAAGATTTTCGATGAAAAAATAATTTAGAAAATATTTTTTTTTGAAAACAAAAGAATTCAAATGTTTTGAATTTGAGATAGGAATAAATATATGATTACAGAATGGTTTGAAATAAAAACCCAGGAAATTCGAATTTTAGAATCTAAATTTAACTTGTGCAATTATAATGGATCAAAATAAATAAATTGATTTGGAATTAAATTGAAGTGGGCTTTTGAAAAGTTAATGGGTCTATAGCATTTCCTCTACATTAAGAAATTTCGAGGACAAAATTCTTTTAAGGGGGAAGGAATGTAACATCCAAGATTTTTAGTCGATTAATTTTAAATATTTAATATTGTTTTAAATGTTTATTTGATAATAAATGGATTTTTATACTGAATTTATCGATTTAATAATCAATATACGATTTGTTATAAATATAATTGAATTATCATAGTACGAAATGATGATAATTGAATTCGCAATTAATACTGAATCGAAACAATTCAGTCGATTTATATAAATTCAATTTGGATTAGAGTGATAATAATAAATTATTATCGATAAATTTAATTGTTGGAAATCGATTTATATTTTAATCAACTGAATTTAATTTCAAATCGTCTATCTAAATTGATATCTTTTCCATACAATCGAACTAGACTTTGAAACCTGTCTCGGTGTGTCTAAACTAATGATATGACCCTAGAGATGCCGGTCTCTACATTTAAAACGGAATTTGGTAACGTAAAATATTTCAAATTAAATAATTCCATTTCAAATCAAAACAAAACTATAATATAATATAAGAGGTCAACCTATATTTTATAGGCAGACCAATATAACGCAGCTACACTGCTTCCTTCATTTATTTCTTGTACAATCTGCCTCCCTCCTTAGAAATTTAGGAAGCAAGATATTAATGGCGCCACCCTGTATTCTTTCCTCGAGCCGAATTGGTTGTTCCCCTCTCCTTTTATATATACCACGACCCTCTCATTTGCTATTGCAAATCAAAAGTTTAAGGAATAAAAAAACAAGGGCAGTTTCCTTTAAAATCATGAAATCCAATAGGTGGAATATCAATCAAAAATCAAAATCGATTCCGCCCTTCTTTCTTTAGAAATAAATCAAGTAAGCTTTTTTACTTCTTCATCCGATTAAATCGAATTCAATTCCTCAAAAGAAATCAAAAACGGAAATCATGTTTTTCAAATTCAAATCGCGAATGATCTGCGAAGTACCCTAAAGCGCGAGGACACGCTGGAGCACTCGCGTTTTAAGTGAGAGTCTTGGGAGGATTTGAAGTCGATGAGGGTTTGTATTTCGATGGTGACCTTAAGTTTCGGATGATGGTTGAACAAGGTGAATGGTGGTCATGGTTTTCCCTGTAAGCAGCGAATCAGAGTTCAGGTAGCAATGATGATGGAAGGGGTTGCGATGGGATGTGACTGTCGGTTAGAGTTCTGTTTATTTTCTGGTGGTGCAACAATAATCTGATGAAGCTAATGGTGTTCGTGGTTCGAGAAACTGTGATGCAGGGATGGAGAATGCATTGATAATGGAGGCAGTGAGTTCTCTTACGAATTTAGGTGATGTCGAGTGAAGTTTTGGATTGAACAGGGGTTGAAATATAGCAGGTGGTGTTTGGTATAGAGTAATGTTTGAGGCTGTTGAATTTATGGCGTGTAGGAGTATTGAGTTGGAGATGTTGGTCGGTGGTAATGGTTAGAAGGAGATCAAAATTTCCAATTTAGTTAATAAAATGAATGGCGGTACTTGATTGTATGATGTTCAATGGAATGCCAAATTGGGAATGAGCAGTTTTGGGCTATTTTAAGTGGGATTATCAAGGATTCGTGATGTAGCTTTGCAGTTGGTCAAGGCAAGCTAGGTATTCATCATTTCAGAATTTTAAAATACATAGATTTATTTATTTATTATTAAGTTAAATATAAATTAGTAATCCTTAAATAAAAATAAATAAATCGTAGGAGCAGAGGAGATGTTTCAAGACGATTCATTATCGTGAAATCTAGGATTAAATGGATATTCAGAAAATAAAAATCCGGGTGAGTAAATCCAACTTAAAATTTTATTTTTATCATTAAAAATAAATTGTTGGCTGCTTAGTTGCATTTATAAATTATTTATAAGTCTTGGTTATTATATATTAGTTATACATAGGCTTGGTGGTTGTGGTTATTATATATATTGGTAGTTGGATATTTCACGCAGTACCATCAGCGGATGCCCGTAGTATCATTAGCGGATTACCCTATCGCCCCACGGTATATGAGTGGATGACCATTTATACTGCGATATCCTGTCTTGAAGCAGGATTGGTATTATTTATGTTGTGTGACATCTGTGAATGCAGGAAAACAGGTTAGAGAAATCCAACTGGATTCCTCAAATTTATTTAAATGTTGTTTACATATTTATGTATGTGTGTAATGTCTGAATTGAATGGATGATTTGTTTGAATATCACTGGCTTTAGATAATTATATTTAAAAATATCATAAAAGGGATTTTTAGATTTGAAAAGGAAGTTTTATTTTTCGAAATAAAATTTGAATTTCGAATAGGCTAAGAAAATTATAACATGTTTTAATAATAAAACAAGTAATTGAAATTATAAACGATATTTAAAAATGAAAGGGAAAATTATCATTTGATAATATTGAATTTTAAATTCAAGTCTAAATTTAAAAGGGAAATTTTATTTTTCGAAATGGGAATTGGATTTCAAATGAAATTTAAAATCGGAAACTTGTCTTGGTATTTAAAACAAGAAATGAAATTATAAACAATATTTATAAATAAAGAAAAATAACTATTATTGGATAAAATGAAATTTTAATCCAAGTATGAATTTAAAAAGAGGAATTAAAATCGTTTCAAAAAGAGAACGTTAAATTTTATTCTGAAACTCAGAATATATATATTGAATTAGTATAAATCCAAGGGATTAAAAGTAGAATTCAATTTTGTCGAATTTTATAGAATAATTTAGTTCCAAAGATTCTGGAAATTTATATAGAGAATCGGGTTGAAAATGAGTTTATAACTAAGTTATCAATTTTGAATGAAGTAATAAATGTTGTTGGATAATCTAAATTTTTAAGGCCAGATGTATAAAATTAGTTAAATTTATATTAGTATAGAAATGGAATAAAAGGCGAGATTAAATTGAGTTTTTATATTACAAGCTTTTATCTATCTCAAGATAAGAATGTGGTCGGTCAAGATCTGAGAGGTAAATAAAATACCCCGACTTGAACGCCTTCACTATTATCAAGGGATGATATTACTTTGTAATGGTAAAGGAGGTTGAATTAATTAATTAATCCCATAAAAGGAATTTATAATTGGAATTCGATTATATCGAATTTTATAAATAGTTTAACTCCAGGGGTATTGTAATTGAATATAGATATCGAGTTTTGAATAAAATTCATAACTTCGTTATGAATATGGCATAAAAAATCGACGAGTTGAATAATCTGAATTGTGATGCTAGATTTGGATAACGGAATTAATTTATTTTTGGAGAAGTTTAAACATTTATATTTAATTAAAACGAACTCGCCGGCGTGATAGTTCGTAAATTGGCATTTTGAACTTCAATCTAGTATATAGAACTCGATATAAGTCGGAATTTAATGAAATCGAAAACGTTTGGACCCATTGAATAATAATTTTCTAGTGGAGGAGAAAAATCCGGATTCTACTTTAAAGACTTTGAATTACGTCAAAATCATATTTTAGAAAAGTCGCTGTAAAATCGTTTAAAAACCATAACGATTTAATTAATTAATTAAATGGATTTTTAGTGAATAAAAATCTGAATTTCCACTAGAAAACCCACATTTGAGTTATAAATTAAATATGAAGTCAAATGGAATAGACAAAGTGATGTTTAGGACAAAATCAGATTTCGGTTATTTAATGAAGTTGACTGATTAAAACAAATTAGTTAAAGAATTAGTGGGTGCGACTAAATGTGATGAAATCAAAATAGTTGCATGGATTTAAAATGAAATGGGAATGCAGGTGTATATATATTAGACAGGTATAGGATAAAGTGAATGAAGAGTATGAAGATTATAATTTAAGTGACCGACAAAACGATACATGTTTAAATTTCCATGTGAGATTTTATGAGCCTATTGGGCAAGCCGCTAGGCTTTTTTATTTTCTTTTTGAATGGAAAACGCCTAGAGAGGCGAGTTGGGGTTTGAACTATTGACCAGTACAAAGGAGGTGCTGGCGAATTTTTCCGAAAATTTAAGGAGTTAGAATATTTTTAAGAAGTTTCGATAACCAAAAATCGATATGTCGATATATATAGAATTCGATAAGAAATTTGAAAAGTAGAATATTAATTAAAAGGGCCAGTGACTGTTTGATGTGTTTTATTTTTCTTTGATAGTTAAATCACCGGCTATGAAAGATTTTTGGACCATCGTTGTAACACCCCACGTCCATTAATGTCACTCACAAAGGGAATGCATTAACTTCTATGGAGGTTTTAGGTGAATATAGAACAGTAAAATTTCAACAAGACCGATATAAAATAGTACTTGGAAATTTAAAAACTTTATTTTAATTGCAGCAGAAGTCAAAACATGTTTGATTACATCATAACACCATAATCAAAGTCAAGTACAATATCTATCTTGATAAAACAAGTACATAATCCCATTACATAAATAGCCATTAAAAAGAAAGATAACAAGCTGGACTTTACTTCAGCAGTCCAAGCTTTCCAAGAGATAAGAAATCCAATCAGACTCCACTGGAACTTGGCCCAACCTGAGGACCTGAAGGGAGAAAAAGATGAAAAAGAAGGGGGGGGGGTCAGACATAAAGTCTGGCGAGTATGATAATTCTACAATACTATTATCAAAATAACTGGACTAAGGCATAAGCTGGAAAACAAGGAAATGTCTATGAAAGAGCAGATTAAGGACATAGACAATCGCTAAAGGAAACGTTATAGGCGCTCCTAAATACTAAAGGATAAACACTATACTGCACCACACCAGTCACCATAAAGATTGATTCCACTTAGCTTCACTTAGAAACTTTCTTAATGGCTTTACGTACTCCTAGCTGACTACATAGGTGCCGCCTGCCCCTATCTCCACTAGGTGTACCCCACTTTCCATTTTTCGATCGGCTCCCTACTCGTAGATACCCGTGCTGGCCCCACAGTGGGGTGTATCATTCCCCTAAAGTGGCAACCCGATATAACGGAGATGCACGGCTTATACCTACACGATGCAACAACGTCTTACCTACCAGCCCGGGTCCACACACGCATATGAAACCCGTTGGACTTGCGTTGCCACCGCTCCCTGTTTTGGCCTCTTATAGTCAAACCCAGTATGCGTGTCCCGTCCTCGACTTGGGTCGAGCCCACAAAGATACGTTTTGGGATACTGGTTGAAATGGGCCCCCATTATTTCCCACAAGCATTCCACCTAAGCTTGTCCCATTAGTCCATCCACTTAACCCACTTAGTCATGTTCATTTACATGTGTATTTGGTTAAGTCTAATCGTATTTCAAATGCCTCTAAAGACAACCACTAGATTCCTCATGCCACCCAAGGCACCTACTTAACCCCCATGTCCCACCTTACATGATTATCTGGCTAAGTATTTCTTAATTCATTAAGGCCATAACCTCATAAAGACCTCTCACATTAGACTGGCATTTATGGCAGCTGGATTTGTCGGGCGGGTCCGGGCAGTCTTACACCATAAAAGAGTCTAACCTCGTGTCTTTACAACTGTTATGCTTTAGTTTGGGCCTAGGACCTCTCACATTGGGCCGACATTTGTGACTACTGGATTTGCCGGGCGGGTCCGGGCAGGTTTACGTCACAAACGGGTCCAACCTCGTGTCCTAAGCATTGATTATTATTAATAATCCACTTTCCCCAATTTTAATAATTCCCTACTTGAATTATTAATTAATTCCAAATTTAACAATGTCCATAATTGACTCAATTATGGACATCCATTTAAGGCATGCAAAATCATATCAATTGCACCCCAATTTATTAATTTCCTAATATTACCCCTACCCCACGTTTGAACGTTTATTCGCAAAATGTATGCTAGACCCTATTAGTCTAACTCATAGCATAAAAGAAAATATTCACAACAACAACATATATATGTGACTAAATAAATCATAACAAGGGGTAAAACTTGCATACATTACAACTTGCATAAGGTTATACATGTCATGGATCTAAGGGTGTCAACTTATTCATAATTCACATAATATGATTTTGATCAAATTTCATAAACTTGTATAGGACATGTGTGAATCAACATCATTAACAATATGGTTTTATATGGGTACACCTAACTCAATAGGCAAATTCCCAAAAATCAAAATTCATTTAATCATAGATTCATGTATATGGGTACACCTAACTTAATAGGCAAATTCCCATATTCAAGATCCAATTAATTTGTAGATTCATGTATATGGGTACACCTAACCCAATAGGCAAATTCCCATAATCAAGATCTATTATAAAAAAAACATAAACTTTAAACATGATCCAATTCGCATAAATACTAACATCATGATTTTACAACTTGTATGATTCAACACAACTTAACATGACATCATTATCATATAACATAAGTATTTCAACATATGTGATAATATGATATCTACAACATATATAAGATTTACAACATAGCATATCATAATTTGCAACATAGCATGATATGATTTACAACATAGCATAGCATGATTAATCACATATGACATAGCATAGGATTATTTACAACATAATCACTACAACATAACAACATATATATGATAACATAATAGCATAACAAGAGATCCACAACATAATTTACAAATACATAACAATTCATATCACTTTCTTGTGATCCATTCATAACTTAATCAAATTATTTTATAATAATATTGTGAGATTCGTCATACTCACAATTTTAAAGAAGAGAAATAGAAAGAGAGAGAGCTTTTGATTTGATTTGAGTTGATTTAGTTTGTAGATTAGGCCTTCTTCTTCTTTAGTTTGTGACGGCTATGCTGAACTCCATGGCAATGGCATGTCGGTAGCTCTCCAATTTTTCAAGTGATTTAGGGTTAGAGTCTACCCACTTATTTATAGATGTTAGGATTCATTTAGGCCATTAGATTTAACCTAGAAATAACCGCAGCCATTCAGACCAGATGGGGTTTATCTTATTGACTCAGTAATGAGTCAGAAGTGACTCAGCAAACACTCAGCAAATTAATAAACTTCTATTCATGTTTACATTAACTACCCATATATATATAAATATATATATATACACACTCACCTATTCATGAATTCAAATTAATCCATAATTAACTTATGACCATTTCTACACATTAATTTTCCAATTAATGTCTTAATTCTATTTTTCGCCTTTTAAGGCAATTCACATATTTCAAATTTGTTATATGCCTTTTTAAGGCTATTTCGTGCAAATTCTCAATATTAATTCTTTTAATTTGTGAATATTAGTATTAACAGAAATACGGGGTGTTACATTCTCCCCTCCTTAAGGGATTTCGACCTCGAAATCTTCAAGTTTATATCCTATCATCAACCATCTACTCAATCAACAAACACTGGCATCCATTGTCCTTATAAACTTCTAATGCTTTCATGTTTAAATGCACAGTGTGTGTCTATGTCCGTATCTAAAGCAAAATCAGGCGGTCCACTGATTCAGTTGACCTCCTTGATGCAATTCATGATAGTGCCATGCATCCATTATGTATGCAAAAGATCCTAATTGCTTACAAACTACTTCTATATGCGTGCACATCCATTCAACCGAATGCAGCATCTATATGATGGTACAACCATTATACATCCATTATACTAAATACATTCATTTATGCAATATGCAATATGTAGTGACTGAGCCGATCTAGTGCCTAAATTGTGTGTATATATGCATCCACGAGCAACCACTAGCAACCACTTGCATCCATTTTGCATCCATCATACATAACATGTCTCAAACACTTGTTTCAACCATAGAATTATCCTAACTAAAGGTCAAAGATACTAATGAGAGGACATACTAAAGATAAGATAAGATAAGCTAAGCGATAAAGGAGAAATTAAAAGACATACCCTCAAAAAGAAAAGGGTATAGCGAACGCATCTTCCCTTCTGTCTCCCAAGTAGTGTTGCTCTCATCATCTCCCCATTGCACTTTAACTAGTCTGGCCTCTCGATTTCTCAACTTTTTGATCTCCGACCCAAGAATGCATGTAGGAGCTCGTCTAATTGTTGCATCACGCTCTATTTCCACCTCTTTAAGCAAGCTCGGCTCTACCACCTCCGCGGTCTTGTGCAAACACTTCCTCAAATGTGATACATGGAATACGTCGTGTACTCCACTAAGTTTCTCAGGCAACTCCACCCTATACGCCATCTTCCCAATCCTGTCTTTTATAGGAAACGACCCTACAAACCTTGGTGCTAATTTCCCAACGGACCCAAAGCGAACAACATTCCGTAACGGAGACACTTTGATAAAAACCATGTCCCCAATGTCAAACTCAAGATCTGTCCTCCTCTTATCAGCATATGATTTCTGCATATCTTGTGCTGCTTTCATCCTCCTTCGAATCAAATCAATCTTCTCCGAGGTTTCCCTAACCATATCGGGCCCAAGTAGGATTTTATCGGTAGATTCCCACCAACATGTAGGCGAACGGCAAGGCCTTCCATAAAGAGCTTCGAAAGGTGCCATGCCAATACTAGACTGAAAGCTATTATTATATGCGAATTCTACCAACGGAAGGTGCTCTTCCCATGTACCCCCAAAGTCTAGGATACAAAGCCTTAAAAGATCCTCTAGAATACGATTCACCCTCTCGGTCTGGCCGTCCGTCTGAGGATGATATGCGGTGCTCAAACATAGCTGAGTCCCTACCGCCTCTTGTAAACTCTTCCAAAATTCGCTAGTGAAGATGGGATCACGGTCGCTTACTATACTAGAAGGAATACCGTGCAAACGAACTATCTCTTTAATGTATACAGAAGCCAACCACGGAGCAGTCCTCTTACTTTTCACGGGAATAAAATGGGCGCTCTTAGTAAGTCTATCTACTATAACCCAAATCCCCGTATTACCCTTCCTTGATCTTGGCAATCCATCCACAAAATCCATTGAGACGCTTTCCAATTTCCATAGTGGAACTTCCAATGGGTGAAGCAACCCACCGGGTTTCTTTTGTTCCGCTTTTACTCGTTGGCACACCAAGCATCTAGCAACGTACTCGGCCACATCCTTTTTCATACCGGCCCAAAAGAAAACCCGCTTCATATCTTTGTACATCTTGTCTCCGCCGGGATGAATGGTCATCTTTGAGCGATGAGCATCATCAAGAATGACCTTCCTTAAGTCTTCGTCTTGTGGTACACAAAGTCTATTATCCCTTCGTAACCAACCCTTATCGTATAGGGTATACCTACGAAGATGGCTAGACGACTCCCCTCCTTTGAGCTTTTCTACTATCTCAACCAACTGGGGGTCGTCTTGCTGTGCCTCACCAACACGTCCTAGAAGTGTAGGCCTAACCTCCAAGGATGCTAACAAACCAGGTACTAGGTCAACGGAGGGTCTAAAGTCAAACATGGAGATGAATTCTAAGCTTCGTCGTTCAACAAACAACGGACTCAAGGACAACCTTTTCCTACTTAAGGCGTCTGCTACCACGTTACCCTTGCCCGGGGTATATGCTATTTCAAAATCGTAGGAGGCTAGGAATTCCATCCACCGTTGCTGCCTTAAATTCAAATCCTTTTGAGAGAATAAGTATTTTAATGATTTGTGGTCAGTGAACAGTTCGAATTTCTCACCAAGAAGATAGTGACGCCAAGACTTAAGCGCGAAAACAATTGCGGCTAACTCAAGGTCATGCGTAGGGTAATTCTTTTCATGAACCCTCAACTGCCTTCCACCATAGGCTATTTGTGAAAACCCGTAACTTCCCCGGTGAGGAAAGCGCGGATAGTTCGAGAACAAGCCACAACAGAACACATACAGAAGAACATTTCATTGTATATTACAACAATGCACCAGAATACAAGAATATACAGAGTATAAATGAATATTACACAGAAATATCAGAGATTTAAATTACATTTAAATACATCGCAGCGGAAAATAATACAATACACAACTAGAAGAGATATACGGATACAAAGCTTTCCGGATATCATTCCAGCTGTAAACCAGGATCTTGTGAATATAAATCTGCAAAACCAAAACTACTAGCTTCAAACCAAACCAAACGACTGTCGCCCCTAGCTAATTACCCCCATTCCGAACACAATGGGATATGTATCGTAGGCTGATTCGACTGTTTCGACCAGTTTTCGTCAAAATCTAAATATAACTCTATATATTGAATTTGAACGCGCATTTCAATTTACCGGGGTCACATACTAACTCTAAAAATTCCCGAAAATATTTTTTAGCTTCGTATTGACGATACGGTCCTAACAAAACTAGTTCATCGAATTCTGAGACCGTTTGAAAAATGGCCATTTTCCAGTCGACTAAAATCTACTAAAACTGGTCAAACGCGTTTTCCTTTGCCACGCTCACATATTGATTCGAAAAATTATGAAATTTGAAACCTAACAATAAATTGACATCACGGTTCCAACAAAAGTGGTTTCGTCGAAATCCGAGGTCGTTTGCAAAATTTCCATTTTCAAGGGCCTGAATTCCATAGTGACTATTCAGAATTTTCAACTGGACATATCTTTTGATTCCCGCTATGAAAATTTGATTTTTCGGATTCGTTGGAAAGATATTCTCAATTAGATCCTAATGTTTTTGGTTTCACTAAAATCCGGATTGTTTTGCACCCGGTACATTCAATTGAAGTTTGAAATCGAATTATCGAACTACCGCGCCATTTTCAATTCCTTTTATATATATAAATAATTATTTATATTCTAACAACGATCTATATAAATATATTCGTTCGAATTCTATTCAAAATAAATTTCTCGTCGATATTATTTAAAATAATTCATTTTAAATAATCAAAATTCGCTAAAATTGCCAAAATAAAAATTTTAAACTGGCCCAGATTTTCGGGTTGTTACAATCTCCCCCACTTAAAACTTTTCGTCCCCGAAAAGGAACAAAGTCGAAAGTGGTTTGATTAATCAACTCTACGTTCGATCTGGCTTCCATTCTCCAACTTTTCAGTTTCTGAGAATTTTCAAAAATTTGGCTAACACCCGGAATTTTCGAATTTTTTTGCCATAACCTCCCCTGCACCGGGAGCCACGGGAAAATCCCGAAATTGCCATATAGGCCTTCTGATCTCAAAAAGAAAAAGAAAAAGCCAAGCGGCTAGCCAATAGGCTCATAAAATCATCATCACCCAAACAAACAGTAATTTATTGTAAACATGTACCTATTTGTCGGGCAAACAAATTTTATTCTCCGGCTCTAGCCTCCTTGCTATGACCTGTTCAATGTAAGTACCTGTATATGCAAGCAAATGCGACCAAATTTCCAATACAACTCACTATTTGATCAAATTGGTTATATGGTTAAAATTTCAACTAATCAAAACAGTAATCAAACAACACAACCATCAATCAATTAGTTGACTAGCATTTCAAACACATAATTTTGCTATATAGTCAAAAATCACATTTTTGATGCCAAATCACAACAATAAGCCCTATCTAATTTTGGTTCTCACACCAGTCAATAGGAAATATATAGAAAGCTCACTTTCGTCACTTGAACATAAATTCTAATGATGGAGCTCCATCATCAAAATCATCTCCGGGCGATTAGAGTGTAATTCTATATCTATCCAGTATATTAAAATTTCAAATACACGTGGATCAGACGTATACGCAAAATCTTTATATACTGGACTGTCCAACTCAATATAAATAGATAATCAAATACGAATAATCGATTTAAATTTTCAAAACAAAAATTTGTTTTCACTTTTATTTATCAAAAACACTACTCTTCACACTCGTTCTAAGATACTACTGATCCTATCTCTAATGAGTCATTCTCGTTGGATATTACTAATCCAATTTCTGATGAATTCTTCCGTATGGTTCTAATGTGTCTTGTTCTCTGAGCTTTGAAAACCAAAGCTCTGATACCAACTGTGAAAACCCGTAACTTCCCCGGTGAGGAAAGCGCGGATAGTTCGAGAACAAGCCACAACAGAACACATACAGAAGAACATTTCATTGTATATTACAACAATGCACCAGAATACAAGAATATACAGAGTATAAATGAATATTACACAGAAATATCAGAGATTTAAATTACATTTAAATACATCGCAGCGGAAAATAATACAATACACAACTAGAAGAGATATACGGATACAAAGCTTTCCGGATATCATTCCAGCTGTAAACCAGGATCCTGTGAATATAAATCTGCAAAACCAAAACTACTAGCTTCAAACCAAACCAAATGACTGTCGCCCCTAGCTAATTACCCCCATTCCGAACACAATGGGATATGTATCGTAGGCTGATTCGACTGTTTTGACCAGTTTTCGTCAAAATCTAAATATAACTCTATATATTGAATTTGAACGCGCATTTCAATTTACCGGGGTCACATACTAACTCTAAAAATTCCTGGAAATATTTTCTAGCTTCGTATTGATGATACGGTCCTAACAAAACTAGTTTCATCGAATTCTGAGACCGTTTGAAAAATGGCCATTTTCCAGTCGATTAAAATCAACTAAAACTGGTCAAACGCGTTTTCCTTTGCCACGCTCACATATTGATTCAAAAAGTTATGAAATTTGAAACCTAACAATAATTTGACATCACGGTTCCAACAAAAGTGGTTTCGTCGAAATCCGAGATCGTTTGCAAAATTTCCATTTTCAAGGGCCTGAATTCCATAGTGACTATCCAGAATTTTCAACTGGACATATCTTTTGATTCCCGCTATGAAAATTTGATTTTTCGGATTCGTTGGAAAGATATTCTCAATTAGATCCTAATGTTTTTGGTTTCACTAAAATCCGGATTGTTTTGCACCCGGTACATTCAATTGAAGTTTGAAATCGAATTATCGAACTACCACGCCATTTTCAATTCCTTTTATATATATAAATAATTATTTATATTCTAACGACGATCTATATAAATATATTCGTTCGAATTCTATTCAAAATAAATTTCTCATCGATATTATTTAAAATAATTCATTTTAAATAATCAAAATTCGCTAAAATTGCCAAAATAAAAAATTTAAACTGGCCCAGATTTTCGGGTTGTTACACTATTACTCTTCCCTCTTGCATGAGGACCGTGCCAAGTCCCGTCCCACAAGCATCAGTATAGACGGTAAACGGTTTATTCCCGTCTGGCAGCACTAAGACTGGGGCTGAAGTTAAGGCTCTCTTTAAACGTTGGAATGCATCATCACAATCTTCGTCCCACGTAAAAACCAGGTTCTTCTTCGTTAACCGTGTTAATGGAGCTGATATTTTTGCGAAGTCTTTGATAAACTTCCTATAATAGCCAGCCAACCCCAAGAAACTTCTTACTTCGGTTACATTTTTAAGGACCTTCCAATCTTGGATGGCCACCACCTTTGCGGGATCCACTGCTATCCCTTCCTTTGAAACCACGTGCCCTAAGAACCGTACTTCTTTCCTCCAGAAGTGACACTTAGAAAATTTTGCCTTAAGGTTATGCGCTCGAAGGGTTTCCAACACTTCCCTAAGATGTAGGGCATGCTCTTCTTCATTCTTAGAAAAGACTAAGATGTCATCCACAAAGACTACCACGAATTTGTTAAGGTACTCCCTAAACACCCTACTCATCAAATCAACAAAATATGCGGGGCGTTTGTCAAACCAAAGGGCATCACTAGCCATTCATAGAATCCGTCAGGAGTCCTAAAAGCAGTCTTATCTATACTATCCTCAGCCACTCTCAGTTGATGAAAGCCAGTGGCTAAGTCCAACTGCGAAAACACTGAGGCGCCAACTAACTGATCAAAGAGATCGTCAATCCTCGGCAGTGGGTGTCGGTTCTTTTTAGTAAGCTTGTTTAGTTCTCTATAGTCCACACAAAGTCTAAGGGACCCATCCGCCTTTGTAGCAAATACTACTGGAGCACCCCACTCTGATATACTACGTCTTATGAACCCCTTCTCAAGCAACTCCTTCACTTGCTTATTGAGTTCCCTCCTTTCACGAGGAGCCATGTGGCGTACTGGCAAAGATACGGGTTTAGCATTATCCACAAGATAAATTCGAAAGTCTATCTCCCGCTTTGGAGGTAAGCCCTTCACCTCCTCAAACACATCCGGATATTCCCGGACCACCTCTACCGTTCGCAGATTCTCTACAGACGCGTCAAGCGATTCAAGATAACTTAGCATAACGGAATTTATGGGACTACAAAAGATGTCGAGAGCATTACCAAGGCGAGTCACAAGCCTAACTACTCTCCTTTCACAATCAAGAATGGCCCCATTTCTAGATAACCAATCCATTCCTAAAATTAGCCCATAGCCCGTGAAGCCCAATACATAAGCATCACATCTAAATTCAACGCTAAGTATAGATATTTTCAAATCCAAACATATCATGGTCAAATGAGCCGAACCCCCAATTGGATTTGAAACAACTAAGGGATCCTCTACTAAACTGGTGTTCAAGTGCAGTAATTCAACTAATGATGCAGAGATAAACGAATGAGATGCGCCAGAATCGAATAAGGTACGGACAGGATGATCAAACAGAAAAACTAAGCTTTCAACAGAAATTGTTCTACCTCTTTCTTGCAGCGGTGGGGCCGCAATAGCCTGAACTTGCCCCCTTGCCTGCCCTGGTGCCATAAGAGCCTGCACCTGTCCTCCCGAGGTAGACCCTGCCCTCTGCCCCTTCTTTGGGCAGTCCTTCACCAAATGTCCCGCATCTCCACAATGAAAACAACCAGTCTTCTTTTTCTTTCTACAATCTTTGCTGAGATGGCCAGGCGTCCCACAATTGAAGCATCTCTTCTTCCCTTTGCCATTATTGTTTTTACCACCCTTCTTATTTTGCTGTTGGGGTTTCTTCTGATCCCCTTTCTTTTCAACTGCCTTATCCTCATGCATAAGTGCCATTTCTACTAGCCTTTCAAAGGTGGCTCCCATAGGGATGTGGGTCATAGCCAACCCTTGCAACGGTTCATTCAAGCCTCTAACGAACCTCAAAGCTTTCTTCTCTGGCGTGTTCACCAACTCCAAGCCAAACCTTGCTAACTGATTAAATTTATTGACATACTCCTTCACTGATAAGCTCCCTTGCTTTAATGTCAGGAATTTTTCCATATTTAAATTATCCTCTGCCCTTGAAAGAAACTTTGCCTCAAACCTTCGTCTGAAATCCGCCCATGAATCAACTGGACGTTCCCCGTTAGTGACCTCCCACCAAAACGAGGCCTCTCCCTTCATTAACCAAGCAGCTAAACGGACTTTCCTCCCATCTTCCACTTCAAAGATATCCAACAATTCCTCAGTCTCCTTAAGCCAGTCTCTGGCCTCCACAAACGTCTCAGTCCCTTGAAAAGTTCTTCCTCCCATAGCCTTAAATTCCTTGCACGTCTTTGCAAAAGTGTCAACACGAGGAGGAGGAGGAGGAGGAATGGGTGCAACTGGGGGTGGAGGAACATCTGCTGGGCCTGCAGTGGTGGCCCTAGCCTCCAAATATCTCCTAAACCACCCTGGAACCGTCACACCTTCTGGGAGATTAAGATCTTCAGCCATGCTGAAACGAAAAAGGAAAGATTCAAAATGGAGAATTCGAAAGATAAAGATAAGGATATGGCTATTTGGGATTATGTTTTTTCATAAAAACTTTCTCTAAATAACATGTTTTTGAAAGCACTTCTTCCAAAAATACTTTAGAAAAATATTTTTCTAAAAATTTTATCTGTTCTGGTAACCTTATGCTCTGATACCACGTGTAACACCCCACGTCCATTAATGTCACTCACAAAGGGAATGCATTAACTTCTATGGAGGTTTTAGGTGAATATAGAACAGTAAAATTTAAACAAGACAGATATAAAATAGTACTTGGAAATTTAAAAACTTTATTTTAATTGCAGCAGAAGTCAAAACATGTTTGATTACATCATAACACCATAATCAAAGTCAAGTACAATATCTATCTTGATAAAACAAGTACATAATCCCATTACATAAATAGCCATTAAAAAGAAAGATAACAAGCTGGACTTTACTTCAGCAGTCCAAGCTTTCCAAGAGATAAGAAATCCAATCAGACTCCACTGGAACTTGGCCCAACCTGAGGACCTGAAGGGAGAAAAAGATGAAAAAGAAGGGGGGGGTCAGACATAAAGTCTGGCGAGTATGATAATTCTACAATACTATTATCAAAATAACTGGACTAAGGCATAAGCTGGAAAACAAGGAAATGTCTATGAAAGAGCAGATTAAGGACATAGACAATCGCTAAAGGAAACGTTATAGGCGCTCCTAAATACTAAAGGATAAACACTATACTGCACCACACCAGTCACCATAAAGATTGATTCCACTTAGCTTCACTTAGAAACTTTCTTAATGGCTTTACGTACTCCTAGCTGACTACATAGGTGCCGCCTGCCCCTATCTCCACTAGGTGTACCCCACTTTCCATTTTTCGATCGGCTCCCTACTCGTAGATACCCGTGCTGGCCCCACAGTGGGGTGTATCATTCCCCTAAAGTGGCAACCCGATATAACGGAGATGCACGGCTTATACCTACACGATGCAACAACGTCTTACCTACCAGCCCGGGTCCACACACGCATATGAAACCCGTTGGACTTGCGTTGCCACCGCTCCCTGTTTTGGCCTCTTATAGTCAAACCCAGTATGCGTGTCCCGTCCTCGACTTGGGTCGAGCCCACAAAGATACGTTTTGGGATACTGGTTGAAATGGGCCCCCATTATTTCCCACAAGCATTCCACCTAAGCTTGTCCCATTAGTCCATCCACTTAACCCACTTAGTCATGTTCATTTACATGTGTATTTGGTTAAGTCTAATCGTATTTCAAATGCCTCTAAAGACAACCACTAGATTCCTCATGCCACCCAAGGCACCTACTTAACCCCCATGTCCCACCTTACATGATTATCTGGCTAAGTATTTCTTAATTCATTAAGGCCATAACCTCATAAAGACCTCTCACATTAGACTGGCATTTATGGCAGCTGGATTTGTCGGGCGGGTCCGGGCAGTCTTACACCATAAAAGAGTCTAACCTCGTGTCTTTACAACTGTTATGCTTTAGTTTGGGCCTAGGACCTCTCACATTGGGCCGACATTTGTGACTACTGGATTTGCCGGGCGGGTCCGGGCAGGTTTACGTCACAAACGGGTCCAACCTCGTGTCCTAAGCATTGATTATTATTAATAATCCACTTTCCCCAATTTTAATAATTCCCTACTTGAATTATTAATTAATTCCAAATTTAACAATGTCCATAATTGACTCAATTATGGACATCCATTTAAGGCATGCAAAATCATATCAATTGCACCCCAATTTATTAATTTCCTAATATTACCCCTACCCCACGTTTGAACGTTTATTCGCAAAATGTATGCTAGACCCTATTAGTCTAACTCATAGCATAAAAGAAAATATTCACAACAACAACATATATATGTGACTAAATAAATCATAACAAGGGGTAAAACTTGCATACATTACAACTTGCATAAGGTTATACATGTCATGGATCTAAGGGTGTCAACTTATTCATAATTCACATAATATGATTTTGATCAAATTTCATAAACTTGTATAGGACATGTGTGAATCAACATCATTAACAATATGGTTTTATATGGGTACACCTAACTCAATAGGCAAATTCCCAAAAATCAAAATTCATTTAATCATAGATTCATGTATATGGGTACACCTAACTTAATAGGCAAATTCCCATATTCAAGATCCAATTAATTTGTAGATTCATGTATATGGGTACACCTAACCCAATAGGCAAATTCCCATAATCAAGATCTATTATAAAAAAAACATAAACTTTAAACATGATCCAATTCGCATAAATACTAACATCATGATTTTACAACTTGTATGATTCAACACAACTTAACATGACATCATTATCATATAACATAAGTATTTCAACATATGTGATAATATGATATCTACAACATATATAAGATTTACAACATAGCATATCATAATTTGCAACATAGCATGATATGATTTACAACATAGCATAGCATGATTAATCACATATGACATAGCATAGGATTATTTACAACATAATCACTACAACATAACAACATATATATGATAACATAATAGCATAACAAGAGATCCACAACATAATTTACAAATACATAACAATTCATATCACTTTCTTGTGATCCATTCATAACTTAATCAAATTATTTTATAATAATATTGTGAGATTCATCATACTCACAATTTTAAAGAAGAGAAATAGAAAGAGAGAGAGCTTTTGATTTGATTTGAGTAGATTTAGTTTGTAGATTAGGCCTTCTTCTTCTTTAGTTTGTGACGGCTATGCTGAACTCCATGGCAACGGCATGTCGGTAGCTCTCCAATTTTTCAAGTGATTTAGGGTTAGAGTCTACCCACTTATTTATAGATGTTAGGATTCATTTAGGCCATTAGATTTAACCTAGAAATAACCGCAGCCATTCAGACCAGATGGGGTTTATCTTATTGACTCAGCAATGAGTCAGAAGTGACTCAGCAAACACTCAGCAAATTAATAAACTTCTATTCATGTTTACATTAACTACCCATATATATATATAAATATATATATATATACACACGCACCTATTCATGAATTCAAATTAATCCATAATTAACTTATGACCATTTCTACACATTAATTTTCCAATTAATGTCTTAATTCCATTTTCGCCTTTTAAGGCAATTCACATATTTCAAATTTGTTATATGCCTTTTTAAGGCTATTTCGTGCAAATTCTCAATATTAATTCTTTTAATTTGTGAATATTAGTATTAATAGAAATACGGGGTGTTACAATCGTTGTCAATACGGAGAGACCAGTTGGATTTAATATCCGAAAACCCCTCCGTATTGGCATAGACGTTGCGAATTAGATTATGTGAATAAATTGAAGATGAAGTGAATTGCAAGGGCTAATCTGTTTGTCCAGACCCAGCACAACTTGTATGGACGAATGTCTGACAGAGTATTCCTAACAGATCACATAAGACAATCTTTTCATGGTATTACGTCTGGTGGTGGAGAAATTCGTTTCTCTTATCTTTTATACCCGTAATATTTTTAGGAAGATCAACTAGTGATTTGACGGGTTTGACGATGTGGCATTCAAAGTGTATGGTGGCCAGATGTTCTAAAAGATAGACGTAGCCTCAAGCCTCACAATTGGGAAATGACAAAAATCAAGCAGACATCATGGCTAGTTGGGTCATACCCAAGCAGGGTATTTTTGTCACTGATCTAGAGAAAATTCAATTATTTGTTCTTCTTTCGATTTTGTATCTTACGAATTACGGTTGGAGGGCCAACAACCGTGGGTGACAATATATTCGCTACACTCAAGCTAAATGAGTGGGCGGTCATATGTGGCCGGGTTGCAAGATGTTCTTGCTGAACCCCAATATATCCCCTCTAGAGTACTTTGATCGAGAGGTGGTCCCATACCTTGTCATAGTTGGAATCCAATCTCCAATAAGCGCCCTGCGGATTTTTATTTTATATTATGTATGTAGAGCATGAGATGCAAGCGTTCTACTATTTACTTGATTAGACATTATTATAATATCACCGGATTTCATTTAAAAATGTATAGTAAGGTAAAAACCGCTCATGTTTATGTGTGGGCTGGTCTTACTATTATCCTTTTCTTTCAAAGGATTCTCAAAGTTAAACAATATGGTTGGAGATTACGCACACAAGTCCCATGACTGACCCAGAGTTTATTTTGTTTATTTTTCCTAAACTCTTGGGTGCCCAAATTTGTATGGGCAGTTAAGTGTTTCAGGATTTTACAGTTACACTTGGAGGAGCTTGAAGCAGGAGGCTTCGTCGTTAGTTATTTAGAGTTATTTCCGCTATGTTGTATATATGTTGATCTCTGATAATGGTATGTGTACATGATACAAAATTTGTATTTCAAAAAGTTATGTTATATAATATATTTTATTCGTTCCGCTGTGAGATACTATTTTGTTGTTTCTATTCTATATTCTATTTGTTTCTTTTTCTTTAACCCTAATGACTCGTATTTCTGTACTATTTGAGTTGGACATGTGTTGTATTAATTAGCTCAGATAGTACGGATTTGCGGGCCATCACATTTATGCTTCAATTGTTGTAAACATATTTTGTTCTGGTTCTGCAATGTGTTTATCATATTTTGTTCTAAAATCATCTATGATACCAAGCTATGATGCCCCCCCGGGACCTACGCTAACAAAGAGCATTACAGAGTAGTACTTTGCTAGTGCAAACAATAGGGCTGGTTACAACCGACCATCCATGAGTTTTGTCTTAAACGAGTATCAATATATCAATTATGTGATCCATTTTTTTCTTATGAGGATTAACATACCTGATTCATGTTTAACATAAAACTACGGGGGCTAAGCATTTATTCAAAACAATATATATTAACACCAAACATCACAGATCATAGTACAATATACATATGTAAACAGGTAGCGAAAGTGCAACATTACATGTGCTACATATGTGATCCTCAGGAATCACATATACAACCAAATACCAAAAAATATTATATATCGAATTGCTATATAAGTCTATGAAAAATATGCACTAGCATCAAAAGAAGATAAGATAGTCCAAAGCGAAAGCAAAGCATTGTAGGTATCAGCATCGGATGGCTAACCTGAAATAACCTAGTCTAACCCAAGTACATAAAAAACACAAGCCAGACAAGCTTAAAGAAGATATTTAGTGCATGGAAGATGTAGGTAATAACACATAAGTGATCATTCTACTAAACAGAGAAATAACATCAAAATCACAAATCAACATGATAGAGATGAGATAAGTTCACCAAATCAAACATAAAGCGGGTCTCATGTTTAAGGAAGCTACAACGAAACTCATATGTTTCCATCAACAACAAATAGCCCAAACTATAAGGTTGAGGCATGTAAAATCTCAAATCACGTATAAACAACAAGAGGGAAACCCACAAAATTTAAACATATAAAACTCTTTTAAGAGCTCAAGGCATCAAGGATGAAATCATTGTATTTCGACCAACAAATAGCTCTAAGAATATAGATAAAAATTCAACATCTAACATAATTGGTGAAAACATATGAAAATCATCAAATTCTAGAAATCAAGAATTATAAAATCTGAAAAATAACAACAATATTGCATTCCAACTAATGACAAGAATAAGCTACGTCGCACGTGCATCAACAACAAATGGTCGAAGCATGCTAAATACCAACAACAAATATGACATCCATCATACAACCCGAAGGTGAACAAATGGCTTGAGTGCCCAACAATTGATACGTAAGTCCAACAAATGACCAAAAGCCCAACACATGGGCCAAAGGCCTAGTACTGGAAATAACAACATGCTCGAGGGACCAACATAAAGTGTCACAAACTTTCAAATAGTAAACAAATCAGTAATAACAGTGCGTTATATATGACACTTTCTCGCTTAACCGTTTACTATAAGTCAGTTAATTCCACTCTCGTGTAGCTTCAGTCGAACAAGTCCGGAATTATCTAAATTAGCAAAACTCGTGCGTTCCATACCATATGTTTTACCAAATCATTTAAATCTCTCCCTTATTCGCTTAAAGACTGCAAAAACGTCTGATTTTATATAAAATATTTACTTCAAAAAAATGAGTTTTAAATTGTTTTCCGAAGACGTTTTGAAATCCATTTCTTTTGTAGATCTCTTTAACCTGGATATTATTAAATATTTATAAAAAGTATTTAGGAATAATTTTATTCTTATAGATCAATTTATAAAATATTTATTTTAAGATCTGGTATTGAATAAAAATTCTTTTTGAGTACAATATAAAACACGTGCATGAAATCAGAAAATCCAATAGAAATTCAATAGAGACTGCATAAATACATATTGAACTGCCAATCCATAATGTGAATTGACATCAAATGTTGGCTCTCCAATTTGTGGAAGTAGCCTTTTAGAAATAGTTCAAAACAATGCACTGAAATCACTATCTGAGCACTAGAAAACAATGCACAGAAGGTACGACCAGATGCATATAAAACATGTGAACCTAGGTCGACCCAGGACCCAGCCAAGGTCAACCATAGGGTCGACCTTCGTACGTCCAGGGTTGACCTATCGGTCGATCAAAGTGGGTCAATGGTCGACTCAATATACATTATTTTTTCTTGTAGTTCACCAGCTACGATTCAATTTTCGAGCATTGTTTTAGAACTGTTACCTATTGCATTCAAGCTCCATTTTAAATATATTAAAAGAAACACTAAACAATAATACAGAATTTTTTTGACATGAATTGAGTATAAAACAATGGATCAACAAGCACATAAAGACAGACACACAAAATATGGTTACTGTAAACATGAAAGCTTAATTTTTTATAATAAATAAGAAATGACAGAAAATAATGTATTTCAACAATCAACCTGAATAGTCTAGGTGTATTAGTTGCAAACTCACTTTAAAATGATTTACAGCGATTTAGCTAGCAAATTTAAGGCTTTTGGCTTCGAAATGACTTCAACCACCTATAAAATTGAGAAAAGCAGACATGCAAAGACGAGATACATTTTATAAATATTATTGGAAATTGTTACAATAAATAAATTTCTCGGATCTATGAAAGTGATGAAATTGTTATTGGCCTCGATTAATTATTTGATAATATGTAAAATCTTTGCAATCTTTTCTCTTAAGATTTTAATTTTAATGGATTTAGTAAAAGTATTAGGCTTATGTAAATGGGTCGGTTACTTTACTTCCCGTCTAGTTGCTTCTTTATTTCTGTTGGGCTTGGCCCATTTATTTGTTCGGCTGTTATATAAAGCCAGTACATATGTACATTATATTACTCTGCTCTTGTATGAAAAACGAGATACATTTTCACAGTTACAATTACAAAGCATTTTCTTCACAAAATCTAACTTGGTATCAGAACAAAATTCATATGCTTAACAGCATCAGTTCGATTTCTGAATACCTTTGAAATCTCAGATCGTGTTATTACTGAGATTGTTTGTCCATCAGAAAGGTTTCATCATTTGGAACCCTCTCATCAAAGAATTGTTCTTATCCTTTGAGAGTTGTTGGCCACTGTAAAGAAATGTGCCTTGCCAAGAATCGCTTCTGGCTGCATCAATTCTTCATAGTGAAGCTTGTGGGGGTGAATTCATCTGAATTTATCAAGTTTTTCGATCAAGATCTTAAAGAATCAATTGCAGTTGATCAGAGAGCCATCCAGGCAAACTCGTCAGGGTTAATTCTATTGAAAATCATTCAAGAAAACACATCATTCCAGTTTTACAAGGTTGCTGCAGTGATCAATCGCAAATTTTCTTTGAAAATCTCATTTCAAAGAAAAACTTAATTCAGATATTATTACCTGTTGCTGGTCTTGAAAATTGTTGTCTATCATGACTAACGAAGGTGGTGGTGGCAATGCTACACCAAGTTTATCCACTTCAAGAGGATCTGTGACTCAAGAACAACATGATCCAATCCAAGATTTAATGAAAGCAATCATTAAACCTCAGAGTCAACTGATTTCCATCCAACTTGATGAATCCAATTATCTGCTATGGAAATTACAAATAGAAACAGCAGTTAGAGGGTATGGTCTTGAGGATTATATTTTTGGAACAAAAATTGTACCATCAAAATTTATTCGAGATAGCGAGGAAAAACTTGTGCCAAATCCTGAATTCTTGGCATATCAGAGGCATGACAGCCTTGTTTGTTCATGGATGATGTCATCCATTGGAGCAACCATCTTGCCACAGCTGATTGGAGTCAAAACTGCACAAGATGTTTGGTCCACTATTGAAAGAAATTTTTCTGCATAGTCTTCTGCAAGAATCATGCATCACAGAAGACTGCTTCACAGTATTAGAAAAGGGGATTCAACAATGAATGAGTATTTGCTAAATGTAAAAAACATATGTGATCAATTGAGTTCAGCAGGCCAAAAAATTCCTGAGTCTGAACATGTGTTGTCAATTGTGAGTGGATTGGATGACGACTATGAAGCAGGTTCTGCAATTATCTTGTCTATGGATCCTACACCAAGTCTACAATATGTGTATTCAATCCTATTGGCTCATGAAGGCAGAATTGACCATAAAAGAAATGTGAATTCAGACATGTCAGTTAATTTTACTACCTATGGAAGGGGTAAAAATCAAGGCAATGTGTCAAGAAAACAGAATCAGTCTAACTTTCAAAGAGATGGTCAATCAAATCGTGGCAGAGGCAGAGGAAGAAATAATAACACTAGACCTAGATGTCAAATTTGTGAAAAATTTGGTCACACTTAAGTGTTATTTTAGATATAATTCTAGTGTTAATCCTGGACAGTCAAGTACTAATTCTAGTGTCAACTTGGTGAATGTGCAAAAAGACAACAATAAGAGTGAATCTGAAAATACAAATGCAGATTCAATTTCTACTGATGTTGCTGCTGATGACTGCTGGTATCCAGATTCAGGAGCTACTAATCATGTCACCAACAATTTGAATAATCTCAATTTGGGCAACAAAGAATATAAAGGTATGCAAAATCTTTTAGTTGGTAATGGCAAGATTGCCCATACTGGAAATGCAAGTTTAAAAGGACCCAAAGAACTTATTCTAAAAAATTTACTAAGGGTTCCATCTATTAAAAAGAATCTTTTGAGTGTTTCCCAATTTGCTAAGGACAACAATGTATATTTTGAATTTTATCCTAATTCTTGCATTGTCAAAGATATTCTGACACAAGAAATTATTTTGCAGGGTAAAGAGACTAAGGGCTTGTACAAATTTGATATTACTAATTCTAGAAACCCTAGCTGCTTAAATAAAATGTGCCTAACTACTTTTGTAAATGATTCTGAGTTTAGTAAGCAATTTGATTTGTGGCATTGCAAGTTTGGACATCCAAGTGTCAAAATTGTTAAACAAATTATGAAATGTAGTAACTTGAATGTCAGTAACATTTCTGATTCATATGTTTGTTCTTCTTGTCAATTGGGAAAGTCTCATAAACTTGCATTTCCAAATTCACTCACAGTTTATACTAATCCACTTGAGTTAGTGGCAACTGATTTATGGGGACCAACATCCACTAGTTCAGTATGTGGTTACAAGTACTATATTTCATTTATTGATGCTTATTCCAGATTTACTTGGATATATATGTTGAGATCTAAAACTGAAGTAAGCAATGTGGTGATGCAGTATATTAATAAAGTTGAAAATATGACTGGTCATCATATTAAAACCTTTCAAACTGATGGTGGAAGAGAATTTTTACCATTAAAATTATTTTTTGAAAAGAAAGCTTTTAACCATAGGATCACTTGTCCATATACTTCAGAACAAAATGGACTAATAGAGAGAAAACATAGACATATTGTTGAAACAGGTTTAATTTTACTTGCTCAAGCTTCAATGCCTTTTAAATATTGGCCTGAAGCTTTTGAAACTGCTGTACATTTAATAAATTTGTTACCTACAAAGGTACTGAAGTTTAATTGTCCTCAGGAAGTTTTATTTAAATTTAAACCCGATTATCATCATTTAAAAAAATTTAGATGTCAGTGTTTTCCTTATTTAAGACCATATAATGCTCATAAGTTAGATTTTAGATCAACACCATGTACTTTTCTAGGATATTGCAACAGGCAAAAGGGATATAAATGTCTAGATAATGCTGGTAGAATATACATTTCTAGACATGTAAGATTTAATGAACAGAAATTTCCATTCGATAATATTAATTGTAAGACAACTAAAAAAGTTGTTGAGCCAAGAATGGTTATACCTGATTTACCTGAGGAAGTACAAGTAATGGTGCCATCTGCTTTAGCTACAAAAGACATCATTACCAGCTCTCAACTCACAGTGCCTTTGGAAGGGCCAGGTCAAGAGCATGTAAATGATGACAACATTGACATTCAAAGTCAATCATATCGAGAAGCTACTGAAAGCAGCAACCAATCATCTGCTAGAGAACAGACTGAAAAGATCAGTCATGACAGAGAAAATAGAGATAATCTCAATCAGCATCCTATGTTAACTAGAGCAAAGTGTGGTATTTTTAAACCCAAAATTATTAATACTGTTGTATTACAAGATGAACCAGTTTCCTTTCATGATGTTGTCCAATATGATAATTGGAAACAAGCTATGACTGAAGAATATAATGCTTTAATTAGAAAAGGAACCTGGTCTCTTGTTAAAAAACCAGAGAATAAGAATATAATAGGATGAAGATGGGTTTATAAACTAAAGAAAAATTCTGATGGTTCAATTTCTAAATACAAGGCAAGATTAGTTGCTAAAGGTTATTCACAACAGTGTGGTTTTGATTTTACTGAAACTTTTTCACCTGTTGTGAAACCCACATCTATTAGAATAATATTGACAATTGCCTTGTTTAGGAATTGGAACATCAGACAACTAGATGTCAATAATGATTTCCTTAATGGTGATTTACAGGAAGAAGTTTTTATGCAACAACCAGAAGGATGCAGTCAAGGCAACAATTCAAAACTAGTGTGCAAACTCAACAAAGCAATCTATGGACTAAAGCAGGCCCCTAGAGTTTGGTTTGACAAGTTGAAGTCAACACTAGTCAACTATGGATATACCTCTACTAAATCTGACAATTCTATTTTTACCAAATATTCTGGGTCTGATACAACATATATTCTAATTTATGTTGATGATTTCATTATTACAGGAAGCAGCAAATCAGAAATTGACAATGTCACAAACAGATTGAATGCAAAATTTTCTATTAAGGACTTGGGTGATTTAAGCTATTTTTTGGGTGTTGAAGTTAAAAGGTCTAATTTTGAAATTCATCTCTGTCAGAAAAAATACATTTCAGAAATTCTTCAAAGAGCAAAAATGGATAAAGCAAATCCCTTACCAACTCCTATGATTACTAACAGTCAACTTTCTAAAAATAAAGGAGAGGCATTTCAAGATGCAAACTTTTATAGGAGTATATTTGGAGCTCTACAATATGCTACCATTACAAGGCCAGATATTTCTTATAGTGTTAATAAAGCAAGTCAATTTATGCAAAATCCTCTGGATACCCATTGGGTTGCTGTCAAGAGAATTCTTAGATATCTAAAAGGAACACTTGATCATGGCCTAATATTTAAAGCTAGCAATACCTTAAACATAAATGCATATGCAGACGCAGATTGGGGAGCAGATATTGATGACAGAAAATCAACATCTGGGTATTGTATCTTTTTAGGTAAAAACCCAGTTTCATGGAGTGCCAGAAAACAAAGTACTGTTTCAAGGTCTAGTACTGAAGCAGAGTTCAGATGTGTTGCAAGTGCAGCAGCAGAAGTTTTATGGTTTGAATCTCTTTTAAGTGAGCTTAAAATTAAAATAGAGAAAAAGGCTATAATCTGGTGTGATAATGTGAGCGCTATTTCTTTAACCTCTAATCCAGTTCTTCATTCAAAGACAAAGCATATAGAGATTGATTTATATTTTATCAGAGAGCAAGTATTACAAGGTAAATTGAGGGTTGGATATATACCGTCACGGCATCAAAAGGCAGATGTACTTACTAAACCTCTTTCCAGACCCAATTTTACTAGATTGAAGGAAGAACTGAGCGTAGACGCAGCAGATTTGAGCAAGAGATCTACAAGGATGATTTATATTCCAGATTGATGTTGATTCAGTAAAGTTGAAGTCTCTTCCAGCTAGGGTTTTGACAGAATTCAATATAAAATCTGTTTCAAAGCCACAAATCTTTCTTATTCATACTTTAGAGTGTTCAATATTTCTAGTGTTTAAGTTATACCTGAGGTTTAGAAGAAGATGAAGAGAAAGGTTGTCTGAAAGTCACCTTCGTTGATCAGATTTGAAGCCGATAAAGAAAAGTTGTCTGAAAGTCTTCTTCGTTAGTCATATTTGAAGTCGCCTGATGTTTAGAGGAAGATGAAGAGGAAGATTATCTGAAAGTCTTCTTCGTTGATCAAATTTGAAGCCATCATCATGCTTATGCTCTGAGCCGCCGCCATTTGTTTTTCGTCTTGAAACCTAATTGGAATGATACCCGATTAGGGTTTCAGGGGGGGAGTAAAAGTAATAGGCTTATGTAAATGGGTCGGTTACTTTACTTCCCGTCCAGTTGCTTCTTTATTTCTGTTGGGCTTGGCCCATTTATTTGTTCGGCTGTTATATAAAGCCAGTACATATGTACATTATATTACTCTGCTCTTGTATGAAAAACGAGATACATTTTCACAGTTACAATTACAAAGCATTTTCTTCACAAAATCTAACTGATTTGTATTTTGCAATTGGAAGTGGTTTCCATTTCTTTCAGCTGAAGGTTTACATGGAACAAGGGAATGAGATTAGTAAAGAAAGATTACTACTTTCTACTGACTATCTAATTTTTAGCAAATCGGTTTAGGTTTGGACCCAAAACCTACCTAGTAAGCTTAAGTATGATTATGCTATGATAATTAAGCCATTGTGTCTCAAATTAACGTATGTTATACATTATTTAACACTCATAACAGACAATACTATTTATAATTTTCATGTCTCAACTTGATAAGAAGTTAAACAACATGCTTCAAAATTATTTTAGACAACTAAATATGATTTACAAAATATGAACACAAATTAAAATTTTCATTTTTGATTGAATGTTTTATTTTAGGTTTGTTTTCGTTTAAATTAACATTTTTAGCATCAAATTTCCAAAACATTCATTCTTTTATTTAAATTAACATGACAAACCATGTTAAATATATTTAAATACTTAAAAAATTATTTTGATCAATATTTCACAATATTATTATTCAGTTCCAACCTAGTTTAATTTTAAATACTTATTTAATAACCAAAAATCATCGTTTAGGAATAATTACAAATTTATTGCATTTCGTCATATAAAAATCTTTAATGCTTATTTTCAGCACAAATTTAACAAAATAAAGTTTTTGAAACTTTTTTCCTCATTTTATATTTACTCAACAAATCAATATTAAATTAAGTTCTTTTCCCTTAATTTAAATCCAGTTCACCTTCAAATCAATATAGTTCTTTTCTTTAGTAAGGCCAACCGATTTTTATAGTGATCTATAATACTTATTACTATAACATATAATAATTACAACAAATAATGATATTGGCGATTCGCCAGAATCTATTAAATCGGTTTTTAAAGTGGACCGTCCACCACTATCGGTTTTTAGAGTGGTCTGACCACTATAACTAAACTATCTTGCATCATTGGAGCTAATCTACATGACTAGACTACACATATCATACTCCATACAGTGAGTAAAAAATATTTCTTTCTTCGCACATGGAGATAAATTACAACACCAAACCATATAGATATCATAATACACCAAACTAAGGGAAAGGAAAAACAAACTTTCTAGCTATACCAAGTATAGTAGCATAACTCAACATCATAAGCCAACTTACAAAAAAACAGACAAAGTAGCATAGGGGGAAGGCAGGAACTGTATACATAATGCACACCACTTAGATCAAGAAACTATGCATCAGCCTATCACTAAACTAAACCATCAGCAAAGGTAACATCAGTTACAAGATAGTATGACAAGCACAGTGTGCCAATACGGTACATCACAACGCAGTAGGCACTTAAAAAAGTCACCGGCCTCCTAAGACACCTAAGAACAACAAGCAAGCACCTCAGACTCACAGGAGACCACAGTAAAGAAACCAAGTGATTAACCCAAATAACAAAGCAAAAAGACTCGAAAGAAATATCAACATGATTGCAGTAGGCATCCGAAAATACACAACAAAGCATAACTGAGTAGTAGTGACGTAACAAAAGGAAAAAGCCTACAGATGTCATGAACACATCCACAACTAGCCATGACCGTCAGAAAGCTAAGCATAGCACAACTTAAATGACATGTAGGGATTGAGGTTTTTTATGGTTTAAAGACCCTTGGAGTAAGGTACTGTCTATGTTTATCTTATTTACTTTTTCATCTATTGTAGTAATTTACCTATTCTAGTTTGTTAACTCGTAACTGTTCTAATTCTAATAGATAAAAATCTAGTAATCTTGACTTATTGTTCGCCTATAAAACTCGAGATTCTGTCTTTAAGTCGCATAGCTGTGTTTATCCCATTTGTTGTCGTGGTTAGGGGTAGTTAGGGAGTTTTTGGTGTAAATCATTAGCAGTGATAAGGTAGATAGCACGGAAAGAATATCTAAAATTTTGTCTTTTGGATATAGCAATAATAATGGTTTATATAACCTAGACGGAGAAATTCTTAACCAATATTAGTAAAAGTAACGTAGTAATACCTAAATCAAATACTTAGAATGAACTTAATCCTGAAAGGTGGTTGCCTGAAGAAGCAAACGAACCTACTAAGGTAGAAAATAAGAAACTAAAAGAAATTGTTGAATATTGCGATGGTGACCCAATGAGTAGAAAATGGTTGGATTTCAGGCCAAAAAAAAAAAAAAAAAAATCTTGAATATCCCGACAGTGACCTAATGAGCAGAGCTCCTGAAAGGTCCTATAAGAAAAAGGAACAAAATAAATATAGTCAAAAGAAAGTTCCAATATGTTGGAAATGTAAAACGCTAGGACATTATGCTAATCGGTGTGAAATGAAAAATAAGATAAATAATCTTGATATAAATGAAGATTTAAAAGATTAACTTAAAAAAATGCTTATAACAAGTTCTGGTTAAGGAAATTAAAATCTAAAACTATCTATTATTACAGAATCTAATTCATAATTTGGAAATGAATCTGAAGAGCATTCAAATGATGAATCAAATTCTGGCAGTTGTGATGGAAAATGTAATTATTAGAAGGCTTTGCTTAAAGAAAACGGATTGTTTCTTCTAAGAAAAGTAGAAATTTTATTTTGGATATTATAGATAAAATCTCATATCCAAAAGAAAAGAAATACGTGTTAAAGAAATATTTAGAGTCCCAAAGGTGTAAAGAAAATGAAATAAAATTAAAACTAAGAGAGTCATTTGCTTAAAATCTAAAAGATATTTCAGAGAGAGTTAAAAACTCAAATAATGTTAATATTACTCCGGTAAACTCTAAAACTACAATAACAGAGCAAATAATGTTAATATTACTCCGGTAAACTCTAAAACTACAATAGCAGAGTAACAACATAAAGTTAAAATACTTAAAAGAGAAATAAAAGAGTTAAAAGAAAGAACGTTATTAATCGAAATTCATAATAAATAAGAAAGTAATGAGTATAGTGGCGATAATAATATCCTAAAAGATGAAGAATTAAATTTTGTTAACATTCATTAATACAGTTGATTAGGTGATAACCCACAAATGGCACACTAAAGTCACTATTGTAGTACACAAAAAATATATTATTCTAATATGAAAGCAATGATAGGCTCTGGTGTGGATTTAAGCTGTATCAATGAAGGGTTAGTACCTTCAAAAGATTTCTCCAAAACCACAAAGATATTTAATGCAGCTGATGGTAGAAAATTCCTGGTTAATTATAAATTCCAGAACACAGTTGTTTGTAATAAAGGAATTTGTTTGGAAATGCCATTTATAATGGTTAAAAATCTATCTCATGACGTTATATAAGGTAATCCTTTCCTACATTTGTTATATCCTATAACAAAAATATCAAAGGAAGGAATAACTAGTACGATTAATAATCAAGAATTAATATTTAAATTTGTAACTTAACCTCATCATCTTAAAATAGATAGTGTTCAAAAAAGTATTAAAAGAAAAGAAAACTTTCTAAACTCTTTATCTCAAGAAATAAATTATAAAAGAATAAAAGAAAGATTACTACTACCCCAATTGCAAGAAAAATATAAAAATTCTACAAGACTATATTGAAAAAAAAAACTATTTGTGTAGACACTTCTAATGCCTTTTGGCAGAGGAAAAAACATGAGGTAAGTCTACCTTATGAACCCGGCTTTAAAGAGAGCCAAATTCGGACAAAAGCCAGACTAATAGCTATGTCTCAAAGACATTTAGAAATTTGCAAAAATGAAATAAAAAAATTATTGCAAAAGGGACTAATAAGGTCATCAAAGAGTCCATGGAGTTGTTCAGTATTTTATGTAGAAAATGCAGCGGAATTAGAAAGAGGTGTTCCAAGGTTAATAATAAATTATAAACCTTTAAACAAGGCTTTAAGATGGATTAGGTATCCAATTCCAAATAAAAGAGACTTATTATCAAGGCTTTATTTAGCCAAAGTAATGTCAAAATTTGATATGAAAACTAGATTTAGGCAAATTCAGATTAAAGAAGAAGATAGATATAAAATCGCATTTATAACTCCATTTGGTCATTATGAATGGAATGTGTTGCCATTTGGGCTTGAAAATACCCCTTCTGAATTTCAAAAATAATGAATGATATTTATAATGCTTATTCAGCATTTACTATAGTATATATTGATGACTTACTATTCTTTTCAGAATCTATTGATCAACATTTCAAACATTTAAATATATTTATCAACGTAACTATAAGAGCTGGACTGGCGGTATCTATAAAAAAAGATTAAACTCATTCAGACAGAAATTAGGTTTCTTGGACATATTATAAAAGATGGAACTATTTTTCCAATAGAAAGAGCAATTTCATTTGCGTATAAATTTCCAAATTAAATCAAAGATAAAAATAAATTAGATTTTTGGGAAGCTTAAATTATGTTTTTGAATTTTATAAAGATTTGGCGTATGATGCTAAACCCATGTTTGAAAGATTAAGAAAAAACCCACCTACTTGGATAGATGAGCATATGCAAGCAGTAATAAGAATTAAAATAAAAATTAAGGAAATTCCTTGTTTGGCCATTACTAATTAAAATAAAAATTAAGGAAATTCCTTGTTTGGCCATTCCTAATCCTGATGCATTCAAAATAGTTGAAACGGATGCCTCGGATAAAGGTTATAGAGGAATACTTAAACAAAGAATTAACAATAAAGAATCCTTAGTCAGATTTACTTCGGGAATTTGGCAAGGACTAGAGTAAATTGCTCTACTATCAAAAAGGAAGTATCAGCCATTGTATTATGTATACATAAATTTGAGAGTGGTTTATTGAATATATTTTTTACTAAGGGTAGATTGTAAATCTGCCAAAGAGATTTATAAAAAGATGTTAAAAACATCGCATCAAAACAATTATTTGCCAGACGACAAGCAATATTGTCAGTTTTTGACTTTGACGTTGAGTTCATTAAAGGGTCTGATAATTCATTACCAGAATTCTTAACTCGTGAATTCTTGCAGGGTAAAAATGGATAAAGGAAAAGAAAAAGCAAAAAGCAGTAAAACTACATTATCTAGGCCGATAACGACTTATAAGTCGATATTTCAAAAAGATGAAAAAACATTAGGAGAAGTGGTCTTAAAGACCACTCTTGTTGATGATCAGTTGGGAGCCAATGCTTATGAAATTATAGGAAAATTTGCTTTAGCAAGTGAATATCTATATTCATATATTCCTACATCAATAGTACGGATATCTCCAATGGAGAATAAATATATGCATTTAGCAACTGAGGAGGTTATGGCCTTCCACCTCAAGAATTTTACTGATCCTTATCTCTATCCAAAGGATTATATTTTTTATCAAGAAATTTTAACTTTGACTTGTTCCATCCAATTTGAGTCTGCATTAAGAAATGGCGGAGAATGGGCTTTTTCAAAAGCTTCTATTATCAGGGTAATATCCCCAGAACAGTGAGAAGGTGAGTTATATAAGCTAAAAGAATTATTTACAAATTCTAAAAATCCTTATAGGAATAAAATCACTTCTAATTATTTTGATTATATCAAAGCTTGGGATTAAGCTTTCTCTTACAAAAATAAACAAAAAAAGCATAGTTGGTTTATCCAATTTAAAGAGCGAAAAACCTTTAACTTTGCAAGTTGGTTTGTTATTTGGTTTTCAAATTATGGATTATATCCAATTATTTTACCACAAAAAATAAGAAGTATTTATGAGGAATTTGTTGAAGTAAATGCTTCAATGAAAAATCATGGTTTACTGCTTGTTGTATTTTATCAAGTACCATGGATTTTAAAATGGGATGTAGTAGTACTCCAAAGTACGCTTCAAAAGATTGGAATTACTTTTGAAAATATTCCTTATTTAGGAAGAAGAATATTACATAAATAGTGGGATAAATTTGAGTTTTTCAAAGGTTCTATTTTTTCTGAGAAAGGTTTAATCAACCGAGAACCAATTAATATACCATCACTGAAAAGGGATTTATCAGAGTTACTGAAAGAAATTGTTGTTGGTTGTTCAAAGAAGGAATTAAAGCAACAACTTAAAGCAATTCTGGATTCTGATAGTGAAGAAGAGCTCATGAGCGTTTCTACGGAGCAGAATAATGAAGAGGATGCGTAGAAAAGGTAGATTATACATCAAAAGCGGATGCTACAATATCCGATGCCAAAGAATAGTCCGTAATGGAGTGCCATTTTTGCATAAAGTTATGGTGCTACCTGGAAGCAAAGGATATGTTCTGGATCAAATTCCACTTGTACCTCCCTTAGGATTATCTCAAAATCCTCCAGGAAGATAAGAATGAATTATGGATAAGATTTCCAAATGGCTTATAACATTTAGACACCTAAAAAAGAAGGCATTAGAAAAAGAAGAATATGCCAAAGGTGATAGCGACATAAGACTAAAAGCACAAAATGACATAAAGCTAAAGGAGAAAGTGACATAAAGATGAAAGATCTGAAAGAGACATAAAGGAATGCCAAGGAATATAACAAGGAATACACCTCTCTAGAATGTTGTATTTACCTACACTTGCAGGTTAATGTAATCATGCTTACCTGCTTGTACGTACTATAAATATAGGTGCATGTGTGTATTGTAAGGCATAAGTTAGAAGTTATAAGTTTATAATATAAGTTTGTAATGGTTGTTAGCCTTCTCCTCCGCTTGTAAAATATTTCTTCAAGTAATAAAATTTCAAGTTTGTTTCTTCTTCAGTCTTCTTCTTCTAGGTCTCTTTTTAATATTTGCTATTGTTAATAACAACAATCAAAGACCTACCTTCTCAAAGCAAACGAAGATCCTGCCATAGCCATTAACGCTAGGGTTTTTGGTATCATAGCCATCTACATATCCATAGAGGGATTGAGGTTTGTTCTGGTTTAAAGATCCCAAGAGCAAGGTATCTTCTTTATCTTATTTACTATTTCATTTACTGTAGTAATTTACATGTTCTAGTTTGTTCTGGTTTAAAGATAGAGTCACACACCTAAAATTAGGTTCTACCTCTAAATTAGAGGCATTAAGGTTCAACAGCGTTGACATTGTTCCTTTAAAAATTGAAAAGGAAAATGTAATAGTAAGAAACACCGGGACCAGCGTAAGTCAACCTGAACATAAGGTTGACATACCTTTATCTAATCCAAGATCTCCGACTCCTTCGGATATGGGTTATGACGAATATAGAGTGGTGTATGGTTATCTTAACTCTTAACGAAGAATATGAAATTCCCCTTCCTAAATCACAAAGGATAAATTTTATTTGGAAGAAAATAAATACAAAACAAAATGGCTCTTTATGAAAAGTGCTAAAGAACAAAACAAGTGGTTTAAGATATATAGATACTTTATAGAAAAAATGGGTGATGATCTCGACGAAGATTATGATATCTTCACAATGATAGAAAAAGCGTACAAATTAACATAAAGATCCTTTTCCAGATTTTGATGGTTTCTTAACATGCGCAAATATAAATTCTGCATATAGGGATTATACAACAAGAACTTGTAAAACCATTAGGAGTATTCACCCTCCAGATGTTAACTTATCCATGAACATAAACAAAGAAGACATAATTGCTACTATAGGTCAATAATAGGACAAAATAATTTCACAAATTTAACCCTAAAATCAAAAGGTGATCAACAAATAAGAATTGAATAAAATCTTAATAAAGATCATAAAAAATAGTAAGTAATGGTATGAAACCACTGAATGACGATAATATAGAAGAAGTTTCATTTAAACCCTGGTCAACAAGAGATTTAGATCTAAATATTGACAAACCAGGAGAAAACTCAGAAATGCTAAAAGAAATAATGAAAAGATTAGATGCTTTGCACATTAAATAAAAAGAATGTGCACCTATAACAAAAAATCGGATGGATGAAAGTTCATCTGAGCAAGAATCTGATAATCAATCATATAAAGAAGTAAATAATTTACAAGAAATGTTCCTAGACATGGAACAAAATAAACCAGAGAATGATTTCGAAATTAATAGAATTAACTATGGAAGTAACAATATTAAATATGGAAATATGAAATACCGTAAGCCTTATTATCATAGGCCAACACCAGTAGACCTCTTTTTTGCATAACCGACCGGTTTTTATAGTGTTCCGTAACACTTTTTATTATGACTAATAATATAGTACAGGTGACTATAGTTAGCAGTCTACTAATTCGATTTTTAATGTGGGCCGTTCATTATTTACGGTATTTTAAGTGTGTCGTCCACTAATCTATACTAGATTATGGTACAAGAGCTAGCTTGTACCACTAGACTACTCTATATGTCTCCACCCAGGGAAACTAATACATATTATATTTCATACTTGAATAACAAGTCATACAACATAAACTGATACAAATAACTACAAAAGGAGATATAAAAATAAAGGAGCAGTATGTAGTCACAAGTGTACACGCATAACATGGGAACAATCTGAAAAGTCAGCTTCACATGACAAAGACCATACAAGCCTCTCTCGAGCCCACCACTAATCCAAGGACCAACAGTGAATAATTGCATAGTAAGCATGGCCATACAACCCCATCACGTCCTAGCAGAAGCTAGGGAAACTAGCACGAAGAAAAAGGAAACAGGTGTGGTCCAAAGAACCAAAAAGAGGGTATAGCTCCAACTAAAATGGCAAATTTTGAGCATAAGCTTCCATGGATTGCCAGAAAGTGAAACATACAAAATAAAACCTGAGAATACCCCATAGTCTATACCTTCAGATTACATGCTACAAACATCCAAATGTGCATAACAGTTGAACAATAACAGATGATATTCAATCATCATACAACGCATCTCCAACCAGCATAAAAGAAAACACCTTAACATCTTCCAAACTACACCAAGCAAAGTACACCAACTCAAAATACACCAAGATGAACTATCAAGCATCCCAAAAAATCCAGCTTATCATACCAGTAGACCTCTTAATTGAAGAGGATAGATGTTTTGGTGATTGCGCCGTGTTTGATGGTCATTCGATCGTTGAATGGAATATAGATGGTTTTACTGAATATCAAATTCAAGTAAGATTGAAGTACATGATTATGTTTGCTACTGCATGTCAATTTAAAGGGAACCCTGATAAGAATTTTTTTTAGAGCAATAGTTCATGGGTTTCCAGGCCAACTAAAAGGCTGTGGGATTTCCACTTATCGAATGAAGCTAAAATGTGCATATTTTCTGCAACAAAAGTAGAAAATGGTGTCCCAATGAGTGATTGTGTTAATAAACTACTATATACTATAGCAAGGCACTTTATTAGGTCAACATCCCTTCAAAATGATAAAACTCAAGAATAGTTAATGAATTTAAAATGTCAAAATTTATCTCAATTTAGATGGTATAGAGATGTATATTTATCTAAAGTATTTACTAGAAGTGATAGTAATCATGATTTTTTGGAAAGAAAAGTTCTTATCAGGGCTACCACATTACTTTGCCGAAAGAATTAAAAACCGCATAAAATAAAAGAATAATGGAATAATTCCATATAGTTCATACACTTATGAGGAATTAGCAGCTAAAATAGTTGCTGAAGGAGTTCATTTGTGTAATGAAATTAAGCTACAAAAACAAATCCAAAAGGAGAAGATAAAGAGTCTTAGGAGACTTTTGTGACCAATTTGGTTTATTACCTCTTAGACCAACAAATGAGAATAGGGAAGTAAGAAAAATCTCAAAACATAAACCTTATAAAAAGAAAAAAATCAAAGTGAAAATTATGAAGAAATAGTAAAGCACCTAAAAGGAAGTTAATAAATCCTATAAGAAAAAGGAACAAAATAAATCTAGTTAAAAGAAAGTTCCAATATGATGAAAATGTAAAAAGCCAGGACATTATGCTAACAGGTGTAAAATGAAAAATAAGATAAATAATCTTGATATAGATGAAAATTTAAAAGATTCACTTGAAAAATTGCTTATAGCAAGTTTTGATTCTGAAAATGAAAATCTAAAACTATCTGTTTCTACAGAACCAAATTCAGAATCTGAAAATGAATCTGAAGATTATTCAAATGATGAATCAGATTTTGGCTGTTGTGTTAGAAACTGTTATTACTATAAGGCTTTGCTTAAAGCAAATGGATTATTTATGCCAATAAAAGAAGAATGTTTTATTCTGGATATTATAAATAAAATCTAAGATCTAGAAGAAAAGAAAAATGTTTTAAAGTAATATTTATAGTCTCAAAGATGTAAAGACAATAAAAAGAAATTAAAACTAAAAGAGCCATTTGCTTACAATCTAAAAGATATTTTAGAATGAGTTAAAAACTCAAATAATGTTAATATTAATCCAGTAAACTCTGAAACTACAATAGCAGAGTTACAACATGAGGTTAAAATATTTAAGCAAAAAATAAAAGAATTAAAAGAAAGAATGTTATAAATTGAAAATCAAAACAAACAAGAAAATATTGAGGATAATAGTGATATCTTAAAAGATGAAGAATTAAATTCATTAACATTCATAAATACAGTTGATAAGGTAATTGCCCTCAAATAGCACACAAAAGTCAATATTGTAGTACACAAAGTATACTATTTTACTACGATTGCAATGATTGACTGGAGCGCATATTTAAACTGTGTCAATGATGGGATAGTAACCTCAAAATATTTCTCTAAAACCACAGAGATATTGAATGCTGCTGATGGAAAAAAATTGCTGTTAATTATAAATTGTAGAACACACCTGTTTGCAACAAAGGAATTTGTTTAGAAATGCCATTTATAATGGTCAAACATTTATCTCATGATGTTATACTAGGTAATCCTTTCCTATATCTATTATATCCTATAACAAAGATTTCAAAGGAAGGAATAACTAGTACAATAAATAATTAAGAATCGATATTTAAATTTGTAACTCAACCTCAGCATCTTAAAATAGATAGTATTCCGAAAAGTATTAAAAGAAAAGAAAACTTTCTAAACTCTTTATCTCAAGAAATAAATTATAAGAAAATAAAATAAAAGTTATTACAACCACAATTGCAAGAAAAAATTAAAAACATACAAGATTATATTGAAAAAACTATCTATGAAGACACTCCTAATGATTTTTGGCAAAGGAAAAACCATGAGGTAAGTTTATCTTATGATCCCGTCTTTAAAGAAAGTCAAATTCCTACAAATGTTAGGCCAACAGTTATGTCCCAAAGAATTTATAAATTTGCAAAAATGAATCAAAACAATTATTACAAAAGGGTCTTATTAGACCATCAAAGATTCCTTGGAGTTATTCGGCATTTTATGTTGAAAATGCAGCAGAATTAGAACGAGGCGTACCAAGGTTAGTTATAAATTATAAACCATTAAATAAATCCTTAAGATGGATTAGATACCCAATTCCAAATAAGAAAGTGACTTTTTATCAAGGCTTTATTCAGTCAAAATAATGTCAAAATTTGATATGAAATCTGGATTTTGAAAAATTCAGATAAAAGAAGAAAATAGATATAAAACTGAGTTTACAGTTCCATTTGGTCATTACGAATGGAACATAATGCCGTTTGGGCTCAAAAATGCCCCTTCTGAATTTCAAAAAATAATGAATGATATTTATAATGCTTATTCAACATTTACTATAGTATGTATTGATGATGTACTAATCTTTTCAGAATCTATTGATCAACATTTCAAACATTTGAATATCTTTATCAATGTAACTGAACGAACTGGATTGGCATTATCTACCAAAAAGATTAAACTCTTTTAAATAGAAATTAGGTTTCTTGGACATATTATAAAAGATGGAGCTATTTTTCCAATAGAAAGAGAAATTGCATTTACAGATAAATTTCCAAATGAAATCAAAGATAAAAATCAATTACAAAGATTTTTGGAAGATTAAATTATGTTTCCGAAACTTATAAAGACTTAGCTTATGATGCTAAACCTTTGTTCGAAAGATTAAGAAAAAACCCGCCTGCTTGGGCAGATGAACATACGCAAGCAGTAATGAAAATTAAAGAAAAAATTAAGGAAATTCCTTATTTGGCCATTCCTAATCCTGATGCGTTCAATATAGCTGAAACGGATGAATCAGATAAAGGTTATGGAGGAATTCTTAAACAAAGAATTAATAATAAAGAATCCTTATTCAGATTTACTTTAGGAATTTGGCAAGGACCTAGAGTAAATTACTCTACTATCAAAAAGGGAATATTAGCCATTGTATTATGTATACAAAAATTTGAGAGTGATTTATTAAATCAAAAGTTTTTATTAAGGGTAGATTGTAAATCTGCCAAATAAATTGTACAAAAGGATGTTAGAAACATCGCATCAAAACAAATATTTGCCAGGTGGCAATATTGTTAGTTTTTGACTTTGATATTGAGTTTATTAAAGGGTTTGATAAGTCATTAACTGACTTCTTAACTTGTGAATTCTTGCAGGGTAAAATGAATAAAGGAAAGGAAAAAGTAGAAAGCAGTAAAACTGCATTATCCAGGTCAGTAACGACTTACAAGTTGATATTAAAAAGGATGAAAAAACATTAAGAGAAGAAGTCTTAAAGACCACTTCTGTTGATGATCAGTTGGGAGCTATTGCGTATGAGATTGCAATAAAATCTGCTTCAGCAAGAGAATATCTATATCCATATATTCCTACATCTACAGTATGGATATCACCAGTGGAGAAGAAATATATGCACTTATCAGTTGAGAAGGTTATAACCTTATACCTCAAAAAATTTACTTATCCTTATCTATATCCAAAGGATTATAATTTCTATCAAATTTTTTTAACTCGGACTGGTTCTATCCAATTTGGGTCTGCATTAAGAAATGGTGGAGAATGAGCTTTTTCATAAGCTTCTATTATCAGGGTAATATCCCTAGAACAGTGGGTAGGTGACTTATATAAGTCAAAAGAATTATCTACAAATTCTAAAAATACTTATAGGAATAAAATCACTTTTAATTATTTTGATTATATCAAAGCTTGGGATTTAGCTTTCTCTTATTAAAATAAGCAAATAAAGCATAGTTGGTTTATCCAATTTAAAGAGCAGAAAACCTTTAACTTTCCAAATTGGTTTGTTATTGGTTTTCCAATTATGGACTGTATCCAATTATTTCACCACAAAAAATAAGTAGTATTTATAAGGAATTTTTCCAAGAAAACGCTTCAACGAAAAATCATGGTTTAATGTTTGCTATCAAGTACCTTGTATTTTAAAATGGGATGTAGTAGTACTCCCAAGAACGCTTCAAAAGCTTGGATTAACTTTTGAAAATATTCCTTATTTAGGAAGAAGAATATTAATTAAATGGTGGGATGAATTTTAATTTTTCAAGGATTCCATTATTTTTGAAAAAAGTTTAATCAACCGAGAACCAATTAATATACCAACACCTAAAAGGGATTTATTAGAGTGATTGAAAGAAATTGTAGCTGGTTCTTCAAACAGTGAACTAAAGTAGCAAATTAAAGCAATTCTTGGTTATGATAGTGAATAAGAGCTTAAGGGCGTTTCTACAGAGCAAAGTAATGAAGAGGATGCTAGAAAAGATAGATTGCACGCTAAAAAGTGGACGCTACAATATGTAATACCGAAGAATAGTCCGTAATGGATTGCCATTTTTGTAGAAAGTTCTGGTGCTACCTGGAAGCAAAGGATACATGATCAAATTCCACTTGAATCACCCTCAAGATTATCTCTAAGTCCTCCAAGAAGATAAGGATGAATTATGGATAAGATTTCCAGAAGGCCAATAACATTTAGACACCATAAAAAAAGGTGCTAAAAAAAGCATAAGAAACCAAAGGTGATAGTGACATAAAGTAAAAAGCTGAAAACGACATAAAGCTAAAGGAGAAAGTGACATAAAGCTCAAAGAGACATAGAGATAAAAGTTCAAAGCGACACAAAGGAGATGCCAAGGAATATGCCAAGGAATATGACAAGGATTATGCCTCTCCACAATGCTGTATTTACCAACACTTGCAGGTTAATGTAAACCTGCTTACCTGCTTTTATGTACTATAAATATGGATGTATGTGTGTATTGTAAGGTATAAGTTAGAAGTTACAAGTTTGTAATATAAGTTTGTAGTGTTTGTTAGCCTCCTCCTCCTCTTGTAAAATATTTATTCAAGTAATAAAATTTCAAGTTTGTTGCTTCTTCAATCTTATTCTTCTAAATCTATTTCAATTATTTACTGTTGTCAAAAACAACAATCAAAGACCTACCTTCTCAAAGTAAACGAAGATCCTGCCCTAGCTATCAACGCTAGAGTTGGCCTGTTCTCAATTGTCCGCCTATATCATGCTCGGTTTCTTGTGAAGGCTGGCGCTTTTTACTGGTTTGATTGTGGTGAATCCCCAATGAAACTCAATTAGTACCAAACAAGAACAACAGAAACCAGAAACAAACACCAATACCCGAAAAATGAAAAATTAGACACCATGACATACGTAATCACAGCCACCACAGATAAACACCTCAAACCATCACTGGCAAATAACCAAACCCTTAGCCGCTGTAAAATAGTCTCGAGTGAGGGTCAGAAGTTAATTCGATAGGCCTAGAAGGAATCAAGTAAACCGAGTCACGACGCAGTACCTAAACTTGTGAATCATCAAACGAAATTGGGGAAATTACGAAGAGGACGAATCGATAGTGAATAATATGGAACAGGGATTGAGTGAAGAGCTTCAACATAGGTCCAGGCATGACGAAAACAAATATTGTAGATGGTAGATAAAAGGGCAGAAACAAAAACGAAGTGAGAGGAGAGAGGAAGGAAAAAAGAATCGGAAGGGAGGAAATACTTGTCATCATTTCCAAACCGAGCTAAAGCTTTTGTCAATGAACTATCGTTAACATAGTTCTTTTTTATTTATTCAAAACCCAATATTTATTCAACATAAATAATTGTAAGCATTTTCCTCTCCAAATCATATTTATTTTCTCCATTATCAAATTATAACCATTTTTTATAATTTATTTACATTGGTAATAAAAAAAAATAGGGTTGTTACAGGTACCTTGAACTTTCTATCTCCACCTTCACTCCTAATAATGAACAATCACCTACTCCTTCGAGTAACATGATGTTGTTTATCAAATCCTAATCTTGATGTTAAACTTTATGTCAGGAAACAATCTTGTGGTTAAATTTATCCCCATATGCTTATATAAGTATCTAGCTATAATTTATAAAGATTTATATTATTAAGCAGAGAACTAACAAATGTTTTAGAGATATCATCAATGTGAGATTCTCATCAACATATATTATCACTTTAGAATTGATTTGGTTGTAATTATGTTGTTGATAAACAAAATATACTAGCTAAAATATAGACTATCAAGATTTGCTTTTGGTTAATTCTATTTGAGACTAAATTTAAATATGTGATTGGTGTAGAATTACGACTTTAGAAAATAGGTATGAATGGGATATTGATCAATTCTCAAATAATGATTCTGCTTGATAAGAAATATGCGAATCAGTGACAATGGTGTAATATAAAGTGGCCGTTGGAGCTCTAGATATGTATGACATGAGCATATGCAATAATTTGATGGTATTGGGCTCATTGGGCAATGACTTAATGAATTGCATTATCATTTCAATATGTATATGGTAAATTTAATCGTATGCAGTTGAAAATATTTAAGAGATATGCATGAATGGCTGAATGTAACAACTTAGCCTAAGCATATGATCTTTTTTTCACTTAACCATTTTATCATTTCATGGTCAGACAGAGAATTACTCTATTCGGCACGAACGTGCTAAACCTGTTTATTTTTCCGAAGTAGTTTTCTTTTTGAAATGCTCTGACTTATACGTGGAAATTATATGACTAGATGATTACATCAATAAGGAATAAGTAAATTTTAAAAGAACTTCTCATTAAGTTTTAATTAAATTGACTCTTACAATGGGAGGAAAAAAAAGTAATACGTGGCAAATGCCTAGACCTAAGAGAACTAAGTAGGAAAAAAGGAAGATGCAACATAGAATAGTTCATATTTGAAATATGGATGAAGTGAATATTTTTTCTTTATAAAAAAAATCCCAAAAGACTATACAATAAGGTGGACGAACTAACTAAAACGGTAAATGTAATAAAGTTTTCCTTTAATATAAAACATGCATGGCCATGCTGAATGGCAAGCTTTCCTATTTGAAGAATGACTTTTCAATCTACGTGCTTTAAGGTCAGGACATTTACTTCTCCTAAAGCTGGGTCTACGACACACCAACTTCTACCCCCTTAATTTCTACTTCGATCACTGCAGAACTTCAAAGGAAGGTTGTTCATGTAGATCTAATTCAAACTTAGCCTCCGTGGTCTGCTAATATCCACTAATATACTGATCTTTGAGATTTGGATGATCCTCCTGAATAAGTGCCAACTATTCTAACTGCTACAATGCTTTACAACATATGCTGACAATCTGAAATTTTCGAGGATGAATTGCTTTTTCTGACTCAAACTCAATGAGCGCACAATCCCCAAGTTGGCTACACTATAAGCAATCAATATACATGACTAGGTGATACTGCCCCATCAGTCATTCCATTTTATACATGATTTTTCAAAATCTTGGATTGGCTCCATCCTGAGTTCATCCCAACGGTCTGGTGTTGGTGCAAACATATATATGTAAGTCATGATAAGATCTTATACATTTAAAATAAGTACTTCTTTATCAAAGCTCTTACGGTATATCCATAGAGACACTACAAAAGTGTACTATGCTACAAAGGCGCGCTAAGTCTCCATCGCCACATTATGCAAGCGTACTAGGTCATGCTACGAAAGCGTACTTGGACATGCTACGAAAGAGTACAAAGCGTCCATTGTCACACTACAAAAGTGTATTATCTACTGTCTAAGCTCCACTGGAGAACCCAGTTAGGGGATTTTTTACATCTGTAAATAACATCTTCGTCAGTCATACAATACAGATATCCGTAGATTTGGTCTGTGACTTTTCTTGATGGCTATGGCCCCACCCGTCCCCCCAACTTATGAAAGACCATTTCTTAATTGGATTTTTCATACTCATTTTGACTGACGACGACAGGTATCTGTCAAGTTACTATCTTTATTAGGTCCAGACCACGAATCCTGCTCTCAGAGCCGAGGCAGCCGCCGAATCCTAAAAATCATCAAATCATTCTTATGACTTCCCTCAACACAAATATTGTCAAGGCATTATCTATAGATGGAACAGTGTAGACCTCCCTCTTGGGGTATAGCCTCGTTAAGCCTACCCCAGAGGGTCATCTCAGAGTATCCTTACGTCCCGTAGAAGTCTCGAACTTATTTTCAGTCCCGTCTAATATTAAGTCGGACTGCTCCCACCGCTTCTCCGAACACCTACCATGATGTGCCATGTAGCGCTCTTCATTCTTTCGAACTGGTGCGAACATATATCTTTCGTTATTTTATTAGACCTTATGCCTAATTTTCCATTATGTGTTTTAAATACTTTTCTTTCCGTCGACTTACAATATTATTCGGTGCATATAAATTTTAGTCACTTGTTTATCAATTTTATTAGTTACCATAGAACCATCGAATAACCATAGAATGCCTATTTACGGGGCCACCATAGAAGCATATAATACTTTAGAATTGCCTAATCACAAGGCTACCATAGAACCTTAGAATTTCTTAATCACAAGGCTACCAAAAGATCGTAGATCATTGCCTAATTATAAGGCCACCATAAAATAAAATGCTTAATCACAAGACCTCCGCCGAGCTTTGCTTATTAAACCTACTTCATGCTTTTACGTTTATTCATAATGAGCCTTTCTTATTTCATTGTACTGTTTGTTACAATTTTCCCTAACTTCCTCGATTATTTCTCTGAAAGTTAATTCTCCTTTTATATTTAAGAAATTTTCTGAATTTTTTTGCTATTAAGGCAATTTCTTCATCATCCTCACTCCTTTAATCACAACCGTCGATTGTAACTTTGAATGCTATAGATTTCTTTTCTGTCAGCTTATTTTCCTTTCTTTTCTGTAACTGCACTTCGAACGACATCAAATTCCCTGTTAACTCCTCAATCTTCATTTCACTGATATTATTGTCCTCTTCAATTGCTAGTGTTTTCTGATCCTATTCCGGAGTTAAAGAATTAATGATTTTTCTGACTTGATCTTCTTCAGAATAAGTTATTCCTAAAGCCATTAATGAATGCAAGATTTCCTTGTACCTACAGTACATATCGGAGACAGATTCATTCTGATTCATTTTAAATAACTCAAATTGATTAGTTAGCATTAATATCTTTGTCTATTTAACTTTATTTGTTCCTTCACGAGTAACTTGCAAGGTTTTCCATATATCAAGATAAGATTTTACAAACTGACACTCTATTAAATTCATTTCTATCTAATGAACATAATAGCAAATTCATAACATTGTGTAGCATCCTTCTGTTCATTAGTCCATTGTGCAAAATTAGTAGTGGGTTCAACATATTCAATCTGAGTGATATTTCAAATGTCTAATCCAATAAATTGCAAATATATTTTCATCCTACTTGGCCAATATGAATAATTACTGCCATTAAATAATGTTGGTCTAACGGTGGACTGATCCTCTACAAATGAACTATTACTACTAGCAATTCTAGTGTTGGTTGCCATTTAATATTCTAAAATTCAGATGATGAAATTTTGAAACCTTATGCTCTGATACCAATTGTTAGGGAAGAGAATCATGGATCTTATGGAAAAACTAACACTAGAGGGGGTGAATAGTGTTTTAAAGAGATTTTGGAAAACTTAAACAATTAACGATTATTCAAACAACTATATGAAACACAGAATGAATATCACAACAGAAACAATCACAAATGCAGATATTAATAGAATTAAAATGCAGAAAATGAAAGAACACACTGGATTTTATAATGGTTCGGATTGCTACTATGTCCAGTCCTACGCAACGTTGGATTGCACAGAGTTTTATTAATATCAGAATACAATTACAATCCCCTTGATTTCATGGCTACAAGGTTTACAACGATTCAGTACCCTTGATTTCACGGCTACAAGGTTAACACTGATTCAACACCCTTGATTTCACAGCTACAAGGTTAACACCACTCCTTTTCTTTAGTTTACGAGATATAAGGAACACACCCTTTCCTTAAAAATTACAAATAGCCTTAGAACTCTTGAATAGAACTTCCAAACAGAGAGTAATTGATAGAGATTGAGAATAGAAAGAGAATGATATAATTAATATTGAAATCGGCAGAATATAAATATAGAAATCAAGATTTTAAAGTAGAATAATGGTGGTAAGAGAAAGGATGAAGAAGGAGAAGATTAGTTATTTAAAACTTCGAAAATGAAGCCTTTATATAGTGTTCGAAAGGTCACAACAGTTCTGAAACGTTTTAAAATATGAAAAGTCACTTCCTTTTGAATTTAAAATTTGTGACACTTATATGTCGACATGTACAAAAGTGTGTGTCGACATATACTTGAATTTTGAATTTTTTAAAATCATTTTCCAAGTGTTTAAACCAATATATATATATATATATTGGAAATTCTTGAATCAAAACTAGTTATTTAAAATATGTTTTCTATAGTATAAAAACATAGTAATATATAACTAAACACATAATATAAATTTTCTATAAATAAATGATATAAAACCAAATAATACATATATATATAATATATAAACTGTATAAGAAACTTAAACTTATATATTTGAAATCATAAGTAAAATCTTTGGATGATTTAAAATATTTTTGAAAGGAGTTTGAAATAATTTAAATCAATTTAAAAAGAAAAATTTGAAAAATAATTTTGAGAGTGCTAATAAGAGATTTACATACTAACTAGACTCTATTACTTTGATAATCTTGAACTCTTGATATCTTGATACTCATGAGTCTAAAAATCTCTTTGGAAACATTGAATCTCTAAAAACTCTTAATTGTACAGTCTTCAGTGTTCACTACCTGCATATAAATCATATATATATATATATTCTAGATAAAGATGTTAGTATATATTTTATAATCAATAATGTTAACAAGGTCGTTGTCATCAAAATTCCATTCTCCCACAATAGATAGAAAGAAGTGTAACCTATTATGATAATTATACGGACACATGAATGGATCATAACAAGACAGGTTGAACATATAAGAAAAAATAATATTGAGATAATTATGTAGACAAAAAAAAGGTAGTTTTGATATGTGTGCAAGTAAGGTTATAACATGAAGGTTATAATTAAAAATGAAATGAAATAAGAAAGGCTTATTACGAATAAACTTAAAATTTATAAATTAGATGATTCTACGGCTATGATTCTATGGTGAAAATAAGATAATAACCTGAAAAATGACGATAGATGCTACAATTGTAGCAAAACGGGTCATATAAAAAAGAATGTGTCCATATCCAGATAAACCAAGTCAACAAGCAAACAAAAATTCGTCAAAGAAGAGAAAGAGCATACGCAACAACGTTAGATGACTCAGATTCATCATCAAGTAATGAAGATCCAGAAACCGGAAATTCGAATATGTGTTTCACAGCGATTCAGGATTCAAAAAATATCGAGGAAATGGATCTAAAAACCAGGTACGACTTAATTTATAATTTTGATTGAATTGGTTGAATGGATGTTTTGTTTGCTTGCCTTGTTTGAAATTTGAATTCTAAATTTTGAATTTTGAATTTAAATTTTAAAATTTAAATTTGAAATTCAAAATAATAATATAATAATAAAAATCAATCTTAAAATATTTTTTAAAATTAATAACATCTCAGGAAATAATAAAGTAGATAATATAGGATATTAATATAATAAAACAAAGTCAAAAAGCAACCTGTCATTTGAAAACACACATGTATGTCGACATGCATGAATGCACATGTCGACGTATACACCACAAATTCAAAATCAAATTTTGAATTTTAAACTTTCAAACTACCCTCCATTTTTTCACCAACTCCCAAAGTCTGAAAAGGTATCCTTTTATTCAGAAAGATGTGTCCATTTGTTACCTATTTAATGATTTATTCAATTCTATTTTCTCTACATCTCATTCAAAATTCAAAATTCAAAAATTACTTTCTTCATACTATTCTCTTCAAAACTTATCTCTAATGGCTTCCTCAATTATACCAAAAACCACGAGACTCACTAAAACTCTCAAAGGTTATCTCTACAACAACCCAGAGGCTATCCAAGTGTACATTGATTATGTTACGAATGGAAAAGTCAATACGGGAACGTTCGCTATCTTTGAAGATTTTTCTTTCTATGAACTTCCTTTTTTTCATCAAAATGAAGTTTTAAGTTTAATTGATCTCGGGATAACGATCGAATATGTTATCCAAATCTTTTCAAAATGTTCTATGCGAATTTGAATTGTGGATTTTTCGAAGGAAGTGAAAATCAAGTTTGGAGTAGTGTGAAAGGCACACAAATTATTTTGGATAGTGATGTTTCGGGAACATTTTAAATTTTAAGAAAACAAGCTCGGATTTTGAAATTGATGAACACGATTTGGAAATGTTTCTTCGCATTTTTGAAAGTGATAAACATATGAAATTCAAGAATCTCTTTTTCTCCCCAAAAGTAAGAATTGTTAACCTCCTCCTTCAACATACTCTCACTCGGAATTATTAACCTCCTCCTTCAGCATACTCTCACTCCCCATTCTGGAAATTTTAATAACCCCACTCTCAAGGTCCAAAAAGCAATTTTTGCATCTTTAGCACTTATGATATTAATTGGGCTGAAGTAATTTTGAGTGAATTTAAACCAAAGGAAATGTCTACAAAAGAAAAAACTCTTTATCATGGAATTTACCTTACCTGAATCTTTAAATATTTTGGAGTGGATTTCAAAGGAGAAGAATTTGTCTCTAGAAAGGTCTTTAACTCAGGAAGCATATCCCTTATGCAAATTCCAATCATTTTCAAGCCTTATGAAACATACGCCGAAAAACAAGCTAGAAAGGAACTAGAAGAAAATCCAATGGAAATCAGCGAAGAAGAATCCTACATGGAAATTGTAGAATGTCCAACATCTACTAGAGTCATGTCCAAAATCAAGTCAAACTAGCCAAGAACCAAAAGAAAATCAAGAGGTCTCTCAACCAAATGTCTTCTAAAATGAACAAGTTTTTCGGAAAAGTAGGAAGAAAACTCAGATTGTGGTCTTCCTCATCATCTTCATCCGAAATCTAAGTTTATGAACTTATGTTATCATTTCAAATTAGCTTGTATTTCCTTTCTATATTTCATATCTCGTATCTTGTATTGTTTGAATGTATTTCCTTTCTAGTAGTAATGAATGATCTTGTTTGCTGTTAAAATTTATCTTTGATATCTGTAAAAACATTAAAACTAAGTAAAATAACATAATATATTAAGAAATAAATCAAAATTGTGTAAAAATCAAAAGATACCAAAAAGACACATGGGTATGTCGACATGCATATATATATATATATACACACATACATACATGTTGACCTATAAATGTCAGAAAATCAAATTGGTTCAAATTTGAAAATTTAAATAATCTAACTTATGTCTATTTGTTTCTAAATAAAATCCAGGCTATATTAGTATCTTTTTCTTCTAGAAAAACTTATTTTTATTTCTCTCTTTCTTTTCTAATCACTCCTTCTATACATAATCAAATAATGGCCAATCTTATTCACAATCTAAGTGAAAATCTTGAAGAAACTCTCAATTCCTTCAAGAATATTCCATCTATAATCCTTAATAATCAACGTCATCTAGAATTAAGTTAGATAAAAATGATTGGACAACATGAAAAACACTTTGATGCCATTCGTTGGATGATCTCTTCTCTTTCCAGAGATGAAGATAATAACATCACCGGAGCACCTCTCACCAAAGACAACGAAGACTGGGAAGTCGTCAAAAAGGATCCAATCTTTGGTGGAGATGGATGGGTGGAAGTTCCAAGGGATGTATGAATTTAATTAATTTGATATGCTTTGTTTGGTATGTCTTTAAAAATTTGTAGATATTATTTGATTTGGTTGGATTTGACTTATATATTGGTTGGGTTGATTGGTTTGACAATTATTTATTGAATTGTTTGAAAATATTGTTTGAATAACTTATTTTATTTGTTTAGAATTATAAACAAATATTGTCATAGAATTAGGAGGGATTATTAAATTCACGGAGTATTATATAGTTTAGTCCCTAGGATCGTTTATGGCATAGATTTAGAGGGAGTATAGTCTAGTATAGTTTTTGTTGATGAAAAAGGGGGATAAATTATAAATTAGGGTATAGTTAAGGTAGGCATAGTTCAAGAGGGAGTTAGAAGGAATTCACGGTGAAAGGGGGAGTAATCAAGGAATCAGATCAATAGGTAAGATAAGGTGTGAATATTTGTAAACCAAGGTTGTTATCATCAAAATGGGGGAGATTGTAGGGGAATGGAATTTTGATGACAACAACCTTGTTAACATTATTGATTATAAAATATATAATAACATCTTTATCCAGAATATATATGTATGCATGTATATACAGGATTTATATGCAGGAAGTGAATACTGAAGACTGTACAATTAAGAGTTTTTAGAGATTCAAAATTTCAAAGGAGATTCAAGACTCATGAGTATCAAGATATCAAGATTTCAAGAGTTCAATAATATCAAAGTAATAGAGTCTAATCAGTATGTAAAACTCTGGTTAAACTCTTAAAATTCTGTTTTCAAATTATTCTTTTTAAATTGATTTTAAATTATTTCAAACTCCTTTCAAAAATATTTTTAACCATCCAAAGATTTTACTTATGATTTCAAATATATGTAAGTTTAAGTTCCTTATATAATTTATATTATATAGTTTTATATCATTTATATATATAGTTTTTATATTATATGTTTAATTATATATTACTATGTTTTTATACTTCTGAAAATATATTTTAAATAACTAGTTTTGATTCAAGAATTTTCAGAACATATATATAGGTTTAAAACACTTGGAAAATGATTTATAAAAGATTCAAAATTCAAGTGTATGTCGACATACACTTTTGTACATGCCAACGTATAACTGTCACAAATTTTAAATTCAAAATGAAGTGTCTTTTCATATTTTAAAACGTTTCAGAACTGTTGTGACCTTTGGAAGACTATATAAAGGCTTCGTTTTCAAAATTTTAAACAACTAATCTTCCTCATCCTTTCTCTTACCACCATTATTCTACTTCAAATTCTTGATTTCTACACTTATACTATGTCGATTTCAGTACAAATTATATCATTATCTTTTTATTCCCAATCCCTATCAAATACTCTTTGTTTGGAAGTGCTATTCAAGAGTTTTAGGGCTATTTGTGATTGTTAAGGAAAGGGTGTGTTCCTTGTAGCCCGTAAATCAAGGAAAGGGAGCAGTGTTAAGCTTGTAGCCGTGAAATCAAGGGTGTTGAATCGGTGTTAACTTTGTAGCCGTGAAATCAAGGGTATTGAATCAGTGTTAAACTTTTAGCCGTGAAATCAAGGGTGTTGAATCGGTGTAAACCTTGTAGCCGTGAAATAAAGGGGATTGTACTTGTATTTTGATATTAATAAAACTTTGTGCAAATCTTCTGAATTATCACAAAAGTAGTTTAAAACATGGCGACTGACGATTAGGTCTTCTGACCGATTTTTTTTGCGTCGCCGCTTTCCCCAATCTCTCACCTCACTCGCGACCTACCACCCCGATCCCTCTTCTCCTCTCTTCCTCCACACTCTCTTCTATACCACTCCCTCCTCCCTCTATGGCGAAAAATCATTGGACCTCAACTAGATCTGAATCGAGTGAACATCAATCTGGGAATCCGTCGAGTTCGTTAGCAGTTGAAGCAGCTAACTCCTAATCTACAAGAAATTTCTACGGCTGCTGCTTCTATGCCCGTTCTCCCTCTTTTAGGTCTGGCGTTGCTTATCCAGACAACGATTACTGAGCTTCTCTCTAAAGCTCCTCCGACGCAATGGACTGAAGTTGACACCTCCCTTGTAACTGAAAAAGGTAACACTGAAATCTTAAATTATGTTATTGGGGCGATTGGTAACTATGAGGTAGATGATTCGAGAAATAATGTTAATCTGCCACCCTCATCAGTCACCGTAACCAAACCCACCAAGCTACCAAATTGCTCTCTAAGTGTTTGTACCATTGCAGCAGTAGCTTCTCGTGCTGAGAATAATACTCATATACCGCTACCTAAGCCTAAACCAACTTTCTCGTCTCTATTTTCCACTCTACCTCGTTGTGCTGGTAACTACTACTCGTGTGATTTCACTACAAACCTAGATGATCCCTCACCACTGCTGAGATTATTCAGGAAGGAATTGATATTTGGAAGGATCACCTTATGGTTTTTTTTCTAGACCCGTGTGTGTCATATGATGATGTCCGTGAACAGTGCCGTAAAATGTGGAATATGAGGGGTGGGCTTCGTGTAAATAATGTGAATTGGATGTATTACTTCAAATTTTCAGATGCGGAGGAAAGAAGGAAAGTGATCGAGTCTGATCCGCCAATTATTGGAGGGAAGCCTTTAATCATTATCGAAATCTCCCGAAGATGCCAAATCCATTCCAATTTATTCGTTGGAAAATCCTGGTTATTTTAAAACCATTTTCAAATCCAATTTATTTATTTCTAGAAATAATTGGATTATTATTCAAGTAATTAACTAGTTCATCTCGATAAAAATATATTTTTGTCTTTCCAAATATGGAATTTTTCATCCAAAATCTTTCCAATTCATTTATTATGATTTTACATAATTTTTCCATATTTTTTAATAATTTTATTAAGGCCCTTACAGTTGGTCTCCAATAAAGGCCACCAAAATGCATCCATAGCGAGCTTTTCCAAATATTATTTGGACATAATTCCAAATCCTACCATCAGATTTCAAATCTCTTATATTCATTGGAAAACTCTTTCCGACACGAACCTAAAGGTTCCGGTTTTTGAGAATCCGGTGGTCGAATCTCCCGTAATGTCAATTCGAAGTCAATGGTTGAAATTCGCAAATGGTCGCGGTGCGGCACATTTTATTCAAGCTTAATATATATATTATATTTCCGTTCAAAACATATTTTATAAATTCGTTTTAAAAACGATTCCCACTTTCATTACAATTTTAAATCAAAATTGAATACTCCTTATCATTATAATATATAAATGATAATATTTTCAAAATATCAGATTTTGAAACCATTTCCTTCTCAATATTCATTATAAAAATGACTAAAATCGATATAAAAATCGTTCCTGTTAAAATGGCACAAATCTAATCAATACGATCCCCACTTTCATTTCAGTTTTAAATCAAAATTGAATACTCCTTATCATTATAATATTTAAATGATAATATTTTCAAAATATCAGATTTTGAAATCATTTCCTTCTCAATATTCATTATAAAAATGACTAAAATCGATATAAAAATCGTTCCAGTTAAAATGGAACAAATCTAATCAATATGGCTTCACATATTTCAATATTTTCGTGTCAATCCAAAATCAGACATCAAATTCACATTTTTATCCTTTACTAAAGATTATTTTAAAATATTCATTATTTTAAAATATTAGTTATTTTAAAATATTCATTATTTTTGAACTGGAATCAGACCCAATCAATTATCATATAATGTTTGTTATATGGATTTCATACATCACATGTACACAATAACAATGATAAACAATCATTCGTCATCCAGAGTGCATTACACAACTGCATAAGCATTAAATTTAAATACTTAACGCTTACAACAGTCTGTCAACCAATCGATTGACATACAACTAAACAATTGGGATTATTGTACGTCAAATATCATCCCAATACCCGTGTGGGATTTCAACCAACAAATACTGAATATTATATGTGCAGTTGGGCGATGTGTAAAATTTATCCTCCCAATCCATGTGAGTTAAATGGGTATACATATCCAAATCGTCGGATTTGTAAATGAATATTTATTTTCATTTCAGGAGAATTTTATGCCATTCATATGTACGTTAAAAATTATATTTTTAACGTTAAAACATTTATTTCAACACTTGATTATTTTATATAGTTCGTTTATACAATAAAAATGATATTTTTATTGTTCAAACATTTCATTCAGCACATGAATACTTTATATAGTTTATTTCAGAAAATTTTGACATTGTAATGGCGCGATATTAGAACTGGAGTAATGTCTAGCATTACCCCTCTCCTGATACTGGCTCGCGCCATACACATCAATCATAATCAATCCAAACAATCCCACAATCAATTTTACAACCACAATCCAAATTTCCATAATACAATCTAAACAAACAACCATGTTTTGTACAATAAATAGTGTCAGGAGCTACTAAACCCCATCTGCAACCTAGGATATATTTAAATGTAAAATAATTTGAGTGAGAAGGTGTTCTCACATTGGGATCCTCTCCATCTGTCTTTAACTAGTGATTTCAGCACCGTTCGGGTTCGAATTTGCTTCAAATTCTAACGAGCTCCAAATTGCACCCAGTCAATTTGGTTGTGAAGCTCTCGACTCCACGATCGCAATGAATCCAGTTTCGCATGACTTGGATCTCGTATGAGAAAGTTATTCACGTGTAAAGGTTAATGGCATTTTTAAGTAATTAATATAGTAATTAATTTAAATTAATCACCCTGTTATCTTCCAGAACTCGTCGTCCCCCTCCCCATCCCCATCCCCCCCCGTCGTTCAAAATTAGGTTTGAAATTTTCCGCCGCCATGATCGTCGAGCCCCAGATCCGAGTGCACCACCTTGTAGAGCGTCGGGAGCCGCCCCACCCACACCAACCACGTCAGACTCGAACTGTAACACCCCGTAATTTTAAAACAGGACATAAGAGATAATTAAAGAATAACTAATTATTAAAAGAATAATTAAATGAAACGGGTTACGCCATTGCGTTCATATCAGGATTCTGCTTGAGATAGAGTCCGAGTTTTGCGTAAAATGGATACCGTATGAAGAAGATATGGACGAACGAAGTTAGGCAGAAAAACCAGAAGTCGACCAGAATGCACTGGCGCACCTGCCAAGTGCGCCCATACTGATCCAGCATAGAATTCTGGAGTGTTCTGTGATGATGTGTCTTCATCTGAGTGGCCAGATGATGTGTATTTGAGCTGGGTGGTTCTGATGGACTCCTAGTTCATCTAAGGGCTCTAACTAATCCTAGACATCTATATATACGTAGCTAAACCTAAACCCTAACATCGTAACCCTAAAACTATGGTGCCGTCATGATGTTCGTCTGCAAGCTAGCCTAAGCCTCCATTCATTCTCTCCAAACTAGAAAATAATCCAAACTAGTAATCGATTAAGAAGAACATCAAATCAAATCTAAATTAGAACAACGATTAGTCTACATCAAAGGCGAGCAATTCAGTTTCAGAAAACAGATTTCAGAACTCAAGATTTCTCTTTTGTTTGTAAGTTGGTTTTTACTTAGATTTAAACGAATTTCTTAAATAAAATCATGACATGTTATAACTTGAATCTAGAACGATGTTCATATTTAAGACAAATGAAATCTGATTCTTGTCCATTTTGAACTATCAATAATTCTGAAACTATTGTGATTGATCATGCCTACGGTGAGTTATAAGATTGTGGTGATTGACATAAAATAACCCATTATGCCTATGAAACTGATTTGTTTGACATAATGGAATCCATCGTGTTTATGAGACTGGTTGTTGTTAAAACTATCATGTTATATGCAAGCTTGGCGCTTCTATCTTATTATGTACATGCAAGCTTTAGGCAGAATAATGTTCACATAAGCCTACATGTTAGATCTACAACCTTATATGTTTTAGATCTAGGTCAATTAGATCCAATTCATTGCAAGTTCACCTTTACATGCCAAGTTCAATTTGTGTAGTTCTATGCAAATTCATATGCTTATGTTTCATATTAAATTGGATCTAAAAATGCAAGTTCATTATTCTATGCCAAATATTATGTGACATATGTTAGACCCATATTATGTTTGTTGAATGCTACATATTTCTTCTTTTTCCCCTTTTGACTTTGAGGTAGGCTAAATTGTGAAGCCTAAACATTCTATGTAATCTATGCGAACGTTTAACGTGGATAACGTTGGGGGGAAAACTTGAAATTTCATGTAATTGACATATTTGGCTCATAACCATGTAAATGGTTTATGGCATGTAACGGTATAATTTATATACCAAAGATTATGAACATGATTTAGAAGGAAAGTGGGCCATGACAATAACTGATTTATAATTTACATATAAATATGAAGGATAAACATGAAAATTACATGTCATAGATTGGTTCATGAAATGATATATTTACTATACCATTAATTGTGAGCATAATTAAAAGGATAATTATGGAATAATTAAATTGGGAATAATTTACATATGGAATTTGTCATAAATAAGAAATATGTAAATTGTAGGAAACATGAATATGCCTAACCCGAGGTTAGATTGAGTTGTGGTGTAAAACTGCCCGGAACCGCCCGGCTGTCCAGTAACCATAACAATACATATCTAATGTGGGAGGTTAGGGCACTGAGCCCAATAAGAACCCGAGGTCAGACTGAGTTGCAGTGTAAAACTGCCTAGAACCGACCGGCACATCCAGTGACCGCAACAATACCTGTCTAATGTGAGTGGTTGGTGCTTTAATGAATGAATTAATGCTATTGACACATGCTAAGTATGGGAGAGTTAGGTTAATTGATGCTTAAACAATATGACATATGGGTGGGTTAAGTTAAACATGAATGGACAAAGGACACCTAACCAACAAGACATGATATAGGGTAGGGTTAAGTTAACTAAGGGAACACTTAACCGTTATAACATGTTAACTATACATATGGTAGCGTTAAGTTAACTAAGGCAACAACTTAACCGTTATAACATGTTAATTAAGCAGATGATAGGGTTAAGTTAACTAAACTAAAAATTAACCAAAATATATAATGACTTGTGGTAGGGTTAAGTAACACAAGAGGATACACTTAACCAATATATAATGACATGTGGTGGGGTTAAGTAATACAAGAGGAAAACACGTAACTAATTATATAACACGATGTATGGGAAGGGTTAAGTTAACACGAGAGGGCAACACTTAACCAATATAACATGATTTGAGGTAGGGTCAAGTCAACACCAGAAATAAACACTTAACCAACATGACAAGACGAGTGAGTGGGTTAAGTTAACTTGAATTGATTAATGACACTTGACCAATATAACTTGATGAACGAATAGGGTTAAGTTAAATGGGAAATACTTAACCAATGTAACCTGATGAATGAACAGGATAAAGTTAATATATCACACTTAACCAATCCAACATGATAAGTGAGAAAGGTTAAGTTAATAAGAACCACTTAACCAACATGACATGATGAGTAGGATGGTTAAGTACACGTCGGGTTGGTGGGTAATATTAGTAAATATATAGGCCCACAAAACTTAACCATTATATAAACATGCTTGAATCCGTGGGAAGGTTAAGTATATGTCGAGTTAGTGGGTAATATTAGTAAATATATAGGCCCACAAAACTTAACCATTATATAAACATGCTTGAATCCGTGGGAAGGTTAAGTATACGTCGGGTTGGCGGGTAATATTAGTAAATATAGGCCCACAAAACTTAACCATTATATAAACATGCTTGAATCGGTGGGAGGGTTAAGTACATATCGGGTTGGTGGGTAATATTAGTAAATATAGGCCCACAAAGTTAACCTGTAGGAAACCCTAGTAACGGGGACCCATTTCAGCAGTAACCCACATAGATGTATCACGGTACCCTGAGCTAGGCAGGGTGGGGACGATTACTGTGCTGATTATAAGCGGTCTAAACAACGGTAGGGGGTACGTCAGTGTAGGTTCCGACGGTTTATGGGCATGCACGTACTCCGGAGTGGGAAAAAGCAGGCACTAGGTACCAATAGTTATACACTGTGTATCTTGATTCGTTTCGGGTCGCTATCATAAGGATTGATACACCTTATGGTGGGACCAGCGCAGGGTATCTACACGCAATAGGGGGCCGATTGACACAGACACGTGGGACATTTGTACAAGTAGGGAGCCGATCGATAGGGTAGTAAGGGTACATCTAACAACTTTATGGCAATTAGACTGATTGAGGTGGAATCCTCATAATAGATGTACACCTAAAGGCTACCACAATTGCAGGGATTGGGATCACATTGTAATATTATCCTTTTATATAGATTACTAGTTGGGACACTAGTTAGGTGGTGCAGAGATATAGAAATCAGAATAACAGGGTAGTAGCGAAGCAGAGAAAGAGTAGAAGCGCATTCATTTTATCTTGCCTTATCATATCTTGTGCTAAACTTATGTTATCTTGTTACACTTGTTGTCTTACTGTAGAGTATTGTGTTATGTTCAGCTTATCTCATGTCATGATTCTTTTCATGTTTAAATGCTGAAAGATCACTGGACTTACCAGACTTATGTCTGACCTAGTTTGTTTTTCGCCTCTTTTCTTCCGTCCCCCCCTCCAGGTAGTCAGGGAGGAAATAGCTCAAATTAGTTTGGACCGTTTCTCTTTGCAAGAATTGAAGATTAGTCGATGTATTGCTCTGGACTTTCTTTTCCACTGCTATGGCTGGCTCCTGCTCTATTGGGGAATATTATCGTCATTTATGCTTCTTTATTTTGTTAAACAAGATAGATAATTTGGTATTGTAGACAATCTTTGTACAAGCTATTTTATAAATAAAGTAAAGTTTCATTTTCCGCTGCTTTATTTGTCTGTCTTGTAATTTATCTGCATCTTTTACCTATAATGCTCCATCGAAGTTAAGGCATTCCCTTTTGAGTGACCTTAACGGAGGTGGGGTGTTTCATTTGGTATCAGAGCTGAAGGTTACCGGATCAGATAAAAGATTTGAAAAATTATTTTCAAAACGGTTTTAAAAGAACCATTTTCAAAAGAAAAGTTTTGTTTTAAAGGCATATTCCCCAAAGCCATATGTATTATCTTTTGATCCTCTGTTTGAATCCTTGTTTTCTTCTTTCCTGAGTCTCCGGGGATCCTGGCTTTCTGGGAGGTAACCTCATCGCGGCATGCTTCCGTAGGCTTGACGAGACTACGACACTTGTCAAAGGGCAAATAAGTGCCCAACTTCCATTTATAGCCGTTGTAGTTTCATATACGGCTAATTTTCTTTCGAGCTTTGTAGAATTTTCCGTGCAATAATGGAGGAAGCTTTCGAGAGACTTGTCATCGTGTTACACAAGGATAGTAAAGATGAGACTGAGGGATTTTTGCAAAGGAGCACAACCCAAGGATGAGGAACCCATGGATATAGACTTGGTTCACAAAGGAGGTAAAAAGGTAAGGTTAGTAAAATCTAAAACAAGTGGAAGTGTCTTTATTATGGTATAACGGGTCATATAATTAAGGACAAGGGCGAGAACAAATGATAGGATTTTCAAGAGGGCAAATGCATGCTTTCACCGCTAGTGTACCTGAGAGAGAGGTAGTAAGGTTTCTGTTGAAAGAGTTTAGTTTTTCCTTTTTGATCATCCTGTTAGTACTCTTTTAATTTTAGTGCTTCACATTCGTTTATATCTGCTTCCATAGTTGAGTCTCTGCACCCTAGAGCTTGTATAGTGGAAGATCCCATTATTTCTCAAATCCAATTTGTGGTTCAGCTCATTTATCTTTGGTTTGTAAGAATTTGAGATACTTATGTTTTTGATTTCATGGGCTATGGGTTGACTCTAGGCATAGATTGGTCAGCTAGTAATTGGGAAAGGAGGGTAGTTAGACTTTCGACTTGCCTCGGGAATACCCTCGAAATTTCGTGCAATCCCATGGGATCAATTTGTCTTAACTACCTAGAATCGCTTTATGTATTTATCGACGATTTTCGATCCGTTGGAGTAGACCATGAGTACGCAGATGTTTTCGATTAAGGTTAGGGGTATGTCCCCTAAAACGTGAGGTAGACTACGACATATATCTAGATGACAATGCAAAGTGTAACGATTTGTATTTTCTGCGATATATAATTAACTTATTTAATTATATAATTAGTGAATTAAAATTCAAATGGTCGTTTAATTAAACAATGATTGAATATTTAATTAAAATAATAATTAAATAATACATTTAATTCTGAAATAATCAGAATTGGTGGAATTCACGATATAAAGTGAACTGAACAATTCGAAATCTATAATTCAATTTAGAATTTGAATTACGATAATGAATATATTTAATTGATGATGGTTGAACTTATAAATTATAATATAATTATAATCGATCTCGAAATGGTGTGGTTGTTCGTAATTTGGCGATTCGAACTTTAAACGAATATACAGAAGCCGTATTAAATCGGATTTATGTGAAACAAGAAATGTACGGAGCTGGTGGAGCATATCTTTCAAGTAGAAGAGAAAAATCGAGATTTCATCATGTAGATTTTGTTTTATGTCCAAATCAAATTTTAGAAAAGTCGCTGTGGAATTCCTTTGAAATTTATAAATATTTATTTATATTTATAAAAGGAATTTCATTATAAATCGAAAATCGATTTAAAGCAGGATTTGAAATATCGAGTTAGAAATTCATATAGGAATATTCTGAAGTTGTACGGTATTCCACTGTGAATATATACGATAATATTTATTTATAAATGTTTAATCTATTTTTTTTTAATATTTAATATTTAAAAGGGTTATTTAGAGCTTTAAAAATAGCCAGTTTATCAAACGACCTCAGAATTCGACGAAACTACTTTTGTTGGATCCGCAATATTAAATTATTGTTAGATTTCAATTTCCGTGATTTTTGAAGTCAGTATGTGGCCGTACGGGATTTTATTGTGAAAAACAGTCGATAATTCGACCCTTTAAAATATGCTATGTGAGCAAACGAAGTCGGAATTCGACGAAAGCAGTTTCATTGGGACCATAATGTCAAACTCTAGCTACTATCCGGTTTTGTGATTTTTGGGTATCATGTGTGACCACACGAATTTTTAGAAGTCAGAAACAAATAATTGAAAATAAAAATAAAATATCTCAAAGCCTTCTAAGGCCTAGAACAAGCCACGCACCCTTCGTTCTCAGCCACACAAGATTTCTTGTTCCCGTATTTAACCAATTTCAAACCCAGCCATCAGTATTGCTTCCTCAAACAAAAATCAAACATTTCTAAAATCAAAATAAAATCATGTAAAAGCTTTTAAATCTCCAAACAACTATAGTTGGATTAGTCAAGCTTTCCTCTTCAAATTGGGATGCGTTTTGTGCAGTTCGAACCTCCATCTGGTTCGCTGGAAATAGTTCGTCGTGACTAGGGTTCAGATATTCATGGAAATTCAAGCTGTAATACATGTTTTTGCTATTTGTATTGGGTTTGTGGTAGGAAATGGAGCTTGTATGAATTTTTTTGTGGAGATCGGCGCATTTAGATATCGATGTTGTACTGTTCAGGGCTTCGGGGCCTAATCGACGCGATTGGGTAGAGGGAGACGCGGTGGTTGTTGATGGTAGGAGATGGAAGAGGGAGTGATGAGAAGAATTATGGTAATTTTTGTGGGATTTTTAGTGGAGGAGGAAGCATGAACGTGGAGACCAAAGGTCGGCTGTTGGTGTTTAAGGAGATGAAGCCGTCGTGGGTTATTTTGGGAAGAAGGAGTAACAACGAAACGGGTTTGGGCTCGGCAGGTTTGGGCCGTGGGAAGTTTAAAGGGGTAAGGCCCGTTAGATTTTAAATTCCAAGTTTTATTTTATTAATGTTTACGAACTTCGAAATATTATAACTTCTCCATACGATATCAGAATTGGACGAAACAAGATCCAATGGGATCGTATGGACGGTACTTACACAATGGAACTGATTGAGAGTAAATTGGAGCCCATTACAATTTATGGCAAAATAAATTGTTTGATTCAAATCAAACAAACAGTTTATCATTCTTTAACGATGAACTATCAACGTGAGTAAAACTCACCAACTCTGAACAGTTATATTTTTATAACGTATTCTTAGAACTGATAATTATCTGTTGATTGCTGTGTATTTACTGTTTGGTTGAATTGTTTGTGTACTGATTAAAGGAATATTTATTTAGGAAATAAATAGAATAAAGGGATATTCATTTAGAAAGTAAATAGAATTATAAAAGGAATATTTATTGGGAAAATAAACAGGATTCATAAAAAGGAAGTTGACGAGATATAAAAGAGTTAATCGAATTTAGTTATTCAAAGTCAAGTTAATCAAATATGGTTAGCCGAATAGAGTTAGTCAAACATAGTTATTCAGGATAAGTTGCCATTTTGCACGACTGCTAGCGTAATTCGCAGGGCTGCAGATAGCCTACGGCGGTCGGATGTTTCCTGAGGGAATCAGGCGTAACCATTGTGATCGCTGCGATCTAGAGTTAAGCGAATGAAGTTAAATCGAATATTAGTTATTCGAATAAGAGTTAAGCAACTGCAGTTATTCAATAAGAGTTAATCGAAATAGAGTTAAACAAGATTAGAAACTGACTAGAGATTAGTTAAGTTGAATAGTTTTCCGAGTATCGATCTGATGTTGGTTTCGGCCTTCGGGGTTTATACTTAGAGAATTGTTCTCCTACTAGTTTACGGTTAGGGACTAATAGATGTTGAATGGTAGTGATGCGTGAATAAGCTATGGAAATGTTTCCAATGTTAATAACGTATATTTTATAAATGTAGAAAACAAGGAAATATGAATATATATATATATATATATGGTTGATGATTGGATCGATATTTCCATTCGGAAATAATATCGTTGTTTGCACACGTGTTTTTTTCTTTGATAGTTAACTCACCGACTATCGAAGTTTATGACCATTTTAACGTTGTTAATATGGAGAGACCGGTTGGATTATTATTCGAAGAACCACTCCGTATTGGCATAAGCATTGCGAATCATATATGCCAAGGATAATTGAAGACGAAGTAAAGTACATGGGCTGTTGTATAAATCTTAGATAGCAATTGCCTAAGATGGATGTACTGAATAGTGCCTTCAGTTTGTCCAGTCCCAGGACGACCTGTATGGAAGAATGTCTGATAGAGTATATTTAATAGATCGCATAAGTTGATCTCTTCAAACGTATTTACGCTTGGTGGCGGAGGAATTCGTTTCTCTTAGCTATATACCCGTGGTATTTTTGTGGAAATCAATTTGTGATTTGGCGGGTATGACGATGTGACATTTAAAGTGAATAAACGTGTGATCTGTCAGAGATAAGCGTGGCCTCTAGCCTCACACCCGGGAGATGACAAAAATCGGGCAGGCAGCATGGCTATGTTGGTCGCACATATTAGGGTGTATAATCAGCTGATCTAGAGTTTCACTTACTTCTAAAAATCTATTGTTGATGCTGTCCCATTCGGGAAACAGTTGCTGATCCCAACCGTTGGTGATATACATTCGATACACTCAAGCGAAATGAGTGGTCGGTCATGTGTGGCCGGGTTGCAAGATGTTATTGTTGAACCCAGTGTATTCCTCTCTAGAGGTACACTTGCGAAAGGTGGTTCCATACCTTGTCATAGTTGGAAATCCATTACCCAATACGTACTTGCGGTTTTAATTGTATACTATATATGTAGAACATGAGATGGAAGCGTTTCTGATAGATGATTATTATATTGTGGTTGATAGACATTATTATAATATCAATGAGTTTGAAATAAAGATTGATTTGGATACTCATAAGGGAAAAACCTGTTCTGTTATACGGCATGGTCTTATGAGATATCGTTTAATGGCTCAAACTTTTTTAAATTGTTTTACTCATACCAATCCCATGACTGACCCAGAGTTTATTTTGTTATGTTTTCCCTAAACTCTTGGGTGCCCAATTTTGTACGGCCAGTTAAGTAGTTGGGATTTACAGATACTTGAAGAGCTGGAGCAGGAGGCTTTAGGAGTTTATATAGCTATTGTTATTCCGCTGTGTTGTAAGTGCTGTACTTGATAGTGATATTTATGTTCAAGTACAATCTTTTATTTCAAAGTTATGTTATATTTTATTCGTTCCGCTGTGAGATTCGTTTTTACTCTGATGTTGTATGTTCTTCTTCTTCTTCTATTCTATGTTTCTATCTTATCTTTCCTCACCCTCTAATTTCTTTCATTAATACCGGTATTTTTCGATGTTTGGTTAGTCGTCATTGAGTTTATGTCGATAACCAAAGTTGCTCAAAAACCAGGTCATTACAGTTGGTATCAGAGCTTAAGGTTAAGTTATTACCTTGGCTCTATGGCGTGACTCAGTAGAGATAGGGTTAGCAATACCCTAGATTGAGTTGAGTGTATATATACGAGTGCGTATTTGTTATTTGATATAAAAAAATTGTCTTATATTGTGGAGATTTATTGGCTGAGTTGTTTATGAGTTCTGGTCGATCAGTTTGATCCACTGTATCGGTAGGAGTAAATAAACACTTAAATATGATGAACAGACAAGGTATGGTTTGAAACACGGTAAATGATATAATTTTACCGAAAAATACATATTGATATTATTATATAGGATGTGTTGGTTGTTATTATAATCAAATGAGATTATAAATTAAAATGGTTATATAAATAACCCATTAAAATTCATATAAGAGTAATATATGAAATAAGATGAATTAAATCTGAATAAGTCATAATTGGAATTAATATAAGGAAATTTTAAGTTCCTGGGAGATTTGAAAATGTTTTTTCAAAAGGATTGTGAAAGAGATTTTTTGAAGTGATTTCAAAATGGAATAGTTTAAGAATGGGTTTTAGAAAGTAATATGGTATTGAACTCACTTCGATCGCTGGAAAATAACCCTGATGAGTACGGCCGCATCATCAGTGTCATTTTCGAGTTCTAAGTGACTGATTACCACCAAAAGATGTTGTTTTCGAATTGTTTTAAGGAAACAAGTTGGTAAGGAATTCAAAGGTTTTGAATTGGTATTAGGATTTCAAATTGATTTGAAATGGGCCTAGGAATTTAAAATTCTGGAATTTAAATTTAACTTATAAAGTTAAATATATCGAGATGGTAAAAGTCAATAAAATTTAACTTGAATTAAGTTAAATAAGATCTGGATTTGATTATAGGATAATCTGGAACGGAATTGAGTTGATGAGTTAAGATTTAGAATCGAGGATGGAACTCGAGTTAAAATGATTTGATTTAAGGATACCTTGATTGGAGTTGATTGGAATGCATGGATATATGCAGAATTGATAACAGGTGAAAGTGATAAGGTTGATATGCCCGACAAAAAGGTACAAGTTTATATTTGATATAAGCATGAGATTTATGAGCCGAATTGGCAAGTCGCTTGGCTGTTTGATTTTCTTTTGGGTTGGAGAAGGCCCAGAGAGGCGAGTTGGAGTTTGACCTATTGACTAGTATAAAGGAGGTGCTGGCGAAATTTTTCAGAAATTTAGGGTGTTAGAAAATTTTCAGGACTTTTAAAAATATTCGTTAATAGAATTGAATTAATAATTTAATTAAAATTAAATTAGTCCAGTGGAAACTGAAGTTGAGAAGTGAACAAATAAGTCTGGCCAGTCGATAGGGTTTGTTTTATACCTTAGCAATTTCGAGGACGAAAATATTTTAAGTGGGGAAGAATGTAACGACCCGTATTTTCTGCGATATATAATTAACTTATTTAATTATATTGTTAGTGATTTAGAATTCAAATGGTCGTTTAATTAAACAATGATTGAATATTTAATTAAAATAATAATTAAATAATATATTAATTCTGAAATAATCAGAATTGGTGGAATTCACGATATAATGTGAACCGGACAATTCGAAATATATAATTCAGTTTAGAATTTGAATTACGATAACAAATATATTTAATTGACATTGGTTGAACGTATAAATTATAATATAATTATAATCGAGCTCGAAATGTCGCGGCAGTTCGTAGTTTGGCGATTCGAACTTTAAACGAATATACAGAAGCCGTATAAAATCGGATTTCTATGAAACAAGAAACGTACGGAGCTCGTGGAGTATATCTTTCTAGTGGAAGAGAAAAATCGAGATTTCGTCAAGTAGATTTTGATTTATGTCCAAATCAAATTTTAGAAAAGTCGCTGTGGAATTCCTTTGAAATTTATAAATATTTGTTTATATTTATAAAAGGAATTTCATTATAAATCGAATATCGATTTAAAGCGGGATTTGAAATATCGAGTTAGAAATTCATATAGGAATATTCTGAAGTTGTACGGTACTCCACTGTGAATATATACGATAATATTTATTTATAAATATTTAATCTAATTGTTTTTAAATATATTTAATATTTAAAAGGGTTATTTAGAGCTTTAAAAATAGCCAGTTTTGCAAACGACCTCAGAATTCGACGAAACTAATTTTGTTGGATCCGCAATATTAAATTATTGTTAGATTTCAATTTTCATGATTTTTGAAGTCAATATGTGGCCGTACGGGATTTTAATGTGAAAAACAGTCGATAATTCGACCCTTTAAAATAAGCTGTGTGAGCAAACGAAGTCAGAATGCGACGAAACCAGTTTCGTTGGGACCGTAATGTCGAACTCTAGCTACATGTCCAGTTTCGTGATTTTTGGGTATCATGTGTGACCACACGAATTTTTAGAAATCAGAAACAAATAATTGAAAATAAAAATAAAATATCTCTAAGCCTTCTAGGGCCTAGAACAAGCCACGCACCCTTCGTTCTCAACCACACAAGATTTCTTGTTCCCGTATATAACCAATTTCAAACCCAGCCGTCAGAATTGCTTCCTTAAACAAAAATCAAATATTTCTAAAATTAAAATAAAATAACGTAAAAGCTTTTAAATCTCCAAACAACTATAGTTGGATTAGTCAAGCTTTCCTCTTCAAATTGGGATGCATTTTGTGTAGTTCGAACCTCCATCTGGTTCGCTGGAAATAGTTTGTCGCGACTAAGGTTCAGATATTCATGGAAATTCAAGCAGTAATACATGTTTTTGCTATTTGTATTGGGTTTGTGGTAGGAAATGGAGCTTGTAGGAATTGTTTTGTGGAGATCGACGCATTTAGATATCGATGCTATACTGTTCAGGGCTTTGGGGCCTGGTCGACGCGATTGGGTAGAGGGAGACGCGGTGGTTGTTGAGGGTAGGAGATGGAAGAGGGAGTGACGAGAAGAATTATGGTAATTTTTGTGGGATTTTTAGTGGAGGAGGAAGCATGAACGTGGAGGCCAAAGGTCGGCTGTTGGTGTTTGAGGAGCTGAAGCCGTCGTGGGTTCTTTTGGGAAGAAGGAGTAACAGTGAAATGGGTTTGGGCTTGGAGGGTTTGGGTAGTAGGAAGTTTAAAGGGGTAAGGCCCGTTAGATTTTAAATTCCAAGTTTTATTTTAATAATGTTTACGAACTTCGAAATATTATAACTTCGCCATACGATATTAGAATTGGACGAAACAAGATCGATTGGGATCGTATGGACGACGCCTACACAATGGAATTGACTGAGAGTAAATTGGAGCGCGTTACAATTTATGGCAAAATAAATTGTTTGATTCAAATCAAACAAACAGTTTATCGTTCTTTAACGATGAACTGCCAATGTGAGTAAAACTCACCAACTCTGAACAGTTATATTTTTATAACGTATTCTTTGAACTGATAATTATCTGTTGATTGCTGTGTGTTAACTGTTTGGTTGAATTGTTTGTGTATTGATTGAAATCATAGATAACGATACATATATATATATAAATCGTTAATCAAATATTGATTCTGTTTAACAGAATATTTCATATTGAAATAAAATCGATGTTAATGATATTGTTTAACATCTGTGATGCAGGGAAACAGGTTGGAGGGATCCGAATGGATTTCTCAACATTTATTTCACTATTTCTCATATACTGTGATATATGAAGAGATATATAATCTGTTGTTGATTATGTGTGTTAGAATGATATTGATCATTATTATTTGGTATTTTAAATACCATAAGAAATACGTGAATGTAAAAAGGGAATTTTCAAAGTAAACCGAAAATAAAATATTTATAAAATCGAAGGATTTTATAAAGGGATATTTATTTAGAAAATAAATAGAATTAATAAAGGAATATTTATTTAGGAAATAAATAGAATAAAGGGATATTTATTTAGAAAGTAAATAGAATTATAAAAGGAATATTTATTGGGAAAATAAACAGGATTTATAAAAAGGAAGTTGACGAGATATAAAAGAGTTAATCGAATTTAGTTATTCGAAGTCGAGTTAATCGAATATGGTTAGTCGAATAGAGTTAGTCAAACATAGTTATTTAGGATAAGTTGCCATTTTGCACGACTGCTAGCGTAATTCGCAGGGCTGCAGATAGCCTACGGCGGTCGGATATTTCCTGAGGGAATCAGGCGTAACCATTGTGATCGCTGCGATCTAGAGTTAAGCGAATGGAGTTAAATCGAATATTAGTTATCGAATAAGAGTTAAGCAACTGGAGTTATTCAATTAGAGTGAATCGAAATAGAGTTAAACAAGATTAGAAACTGACTAGAGATTAGTTAAGTTGAATTGTTTTCCGAGTATCGATCTGATGTTGGTTTTGGCCTGCGGGGTTTATACTTAGAGAATTGTTCTCCTACTAGTTTACGGTAAGGGACTAATAGTTGTGGAATGGTAGTGATGCGTGAATAAGCTATGGAAATTTTCCCAATGTTAATAACGTATATCTTCTAAATGTAGAAAATAAGGAAATACGAATACATATATAAATATATATATATATATGGTTGATGATTGGATCGATATTTCCATTTGGAAATAATATCGTTGTTTGCACATGTGTTTTTCTTTGATAGTTAACTCACCGACTATCGAAATTTTTGACCATTTTAACGTTGTTAATATGGAGAGACCGGTTGGATTATTATCCGAAGAACCACTCCGTATTGGCATAAGCGTTGCGAATCATATATGCCAAAGATAATTGAAGACGAAGTAAAGTACAAGGGCTGTTGTATAAATCTTAGATAACAATTGCCTAAGATGGATGTACTGAATAGTGCCTTCGGTTTGTCCAGTCCCAGGACGACCTGTATGGAAGAATGTCTGACAGAGTATATTTAATAGATCGCGTAAGTTGATCTCTTCAAATGTATTTACGTTTAGTGGCTGAGGAATTCGTTTCTCTTTGCTGTATACCCGTGGTATTTTTGGGGAAATCAATTTGTGATTTGGCGTGTACGACGATGTGACATTCAAAGTGAATAAACATGTGATCTGTCAGAGATAAGCGTGACCTCTAGCCTTACACTCGGGAGATGACAAAAATCGGGTAGGCAGCATGGCTATGTAGGTCGCACCTATTAGGGTGTATAATCACTCAATCGAGTTTCATTTACTTCTAAAAATCTATTGTTGATGCTGTCCCATTCGGGAAACAGTTGCTGATCCCAACCGTTGGTGATATACATTCGATACACTCAAGCGAAATGAGTGGTCGGTCATGTGTGGCCGGGTTGCAAGATGTTCTTGTTGAACCCAGTGTATTCCTCTCTTTAGGTACACTATCGAAAGGTGGTTCCATACCTTGTCATAGTTGGAAATCCATTACCCAATACATGTTTGCGGTTTTGATTATATACTATATATGTAGAATGTGAGATGAAAGATGCTACATGGTTATTATATTGTGGTTGATAGACATTATTATAATATCAATGAGTTTGATATAAAGATTGATTTGGATACTCATAAGGGAAAAACCCGTTCCGTTATATGGCGTGGTCTTATGAGATATCGTTTAATGGCTCAAACTTTTTTAAATTGTTTTACTCATACTAGTCTCATGACTGACCCGAAGTTTATTTTGTTTTGTTTTCCCTAAACTCTTGGGTGCCCAATTTTGTATGGGCAGTCAAGTAATCGGGATTTACAGATACTTGAAGAGCTGGAGCAAGAGGCTTCAGGAGTTTATATAGCTATTGTTATTCCGCTGTGTTGTAAGTGTTGTACTTGATATTGATATGTATATTCAAGTACAATCTTTTATTTCAAAGTTATGTTATATTTTATTCATTCTATTGTGAGATTCGTGTTTACTCTGATGTTGTATGTTCTTCTTCTTCTTCTATTCTAAGTTTCTATCTTATCTTTCCTCACTAAATTATTTCTTTCATTAACTACCGGTATTTTTCGATGTTTGGTTAGTCGTCATTGAGTTTATGTCGATAAACAAAGTCGTTCAAAAACCAGGTCGTTACACAAAGCCAGTTATGCGACCAACGATAGTTTTGGAGCAAGATTGGCGAGGATAGCCAGAGTCGGTTAAGTGCCCAATTGTTTGGTTGTTTTGCTAGTATCATCTCACATAAATCGTCCAAATTCGGAGGAGGTATTCCTTGAGTGCTTGTCTGATATTGGTTTAGGCCTTTGAGGTTTGTACTTGAGGGATGTCAAGTTCGACTAGGATGGTTTGCATGAGATATATCGACCCTCTGATTTGTGACATGATGGATAAGCCAAGTAGAAGAGAGACCTCTAATCATCTTAGTATATACACTTGGTATCATGGTCAACATATGTTTATCTTGGAAAGATAGTACGACTACATTGGATACCCGATAGCATAGTAAGTGATCGAGTTCCTATCTTTACTAGTGGGTTTTGGAAATGGAGGTCAAGAAGCTTCGCAATTGTGATGTTAAATTAGTTAAGGTACAGTAGAGTGAAGCTCAAGAAGATGCGACTTAAAAGACTGAAGGCTAGATACGCGCATCATACCCGTTTTGAGGGTATATCCTTGATTCGTCTTTTTCTATAAAGTTTATTTGCATGCTAATCTTTATCTTTTTAGTATATCCTCTCGGTCCTATCCTCGATCCTTAGGTAGAAGCCAATAGACGTAAACATGTGTTTGAGACATGTTATGTTTGGTGGATGCAAGTGGTTGCAACTGTTTGCTAGTGGTTGCTCGTTGATGCATATACACACATTAGGCACTAGATCGGCTCAGTCACTTTCATATTACATATGCATGAGTGAATTTTTATACATATGAATTGAAACTTGATGTGTTATCATATGGATGATGCATTTGTATGAATGATTGTGCACTCATGTAGAAGTTATAAAGTACGATTAGGAATAATTGCATACATGATGGACTCATGGCACTGACATGATTCGCATTAAGGAGGTCAACTGAATCAGTAGACCGCCTGATTTTGCATTTAGGTAAGGACATATACATACACTATGCATATGTTCATGAAAAACATTAAAAACCTTTTTAAGGACAATGGATGCCTGTGATTGAATGGTTGAATAGATGGATGTTGGATGGTAGGATATACATTCTTCCTAACTTGAAGATTTCGGGGACGAAATCCTTTAAGTAGGGGGGAATGTAACACCCCGTAATTTTAAAACAGAACATAAGAGATAATTAAAGAATAGATAATTATTAAAAGAAGAATTAAATGAAACGGGTTACGCCATTGCGTTCATCTCGGAATTCTGCTTGAGATAGAGTCCGAGTTTGCGTAAAACGGATATCGTATGAAGAAGATATGGACGAACGAAGTTAGGCAGAAAAACCGGAAGTCGACCAGAATGCACTGGCGCATTTCACAAGTGTGCCAGTACAAAAATGCACTGGAGCACCTGCTAAGTGCACCCATACTAATCCAGCACAGAATTCTGGAGTGTTCTATGATGATGTGTCTTCTTCTGAGTGGCCGGATGATGTATATTTGAGCTGGGTGGTTCTGATGGACTCCTAGTTCATCTAAGGGCTCTAAATAATCCTAGACATCTATATATACGTAGCTAAACCTAAACCCTAACATCATAACCCTAAAACTATGGTTCCATCATGATGTTCGTCTGCAAGCTAGCCTAAACCTCCATTCATTCTCTCCAAACTAGAAAATCAAATCCAAACTAGTAACCGATTAAGAAGAACATCAAATAAAATCTAAATTAGAACAACGATTAGTCTACATCAAAGGCGAGCAATTCAGTTTCAGAAAACAGATTTTAGAACTCAGGATTTCTCTTTTGTTTGTAAGTTGGTTATTACTTATATTTAAACGAATTTCTCAAATGAAATCATGACATGTTGTAACTTGAATCTAGAACGATGTTCATATTTAAGACAAATGAAATCTGATTCTTGTCCATTTTGAATTATCAATAATTTTGAAACTATTGTGATTGATCATGCCTATTGTGAGTTATAAGATTGTGGTGATTGACATAAAACAACCCATTATGCCTATGAAACTGATTTGTTTGACATAATCGAATCCATCGTGTTTATGAGACTGGTTGTTGTTAAAACTATCATGTTATATGCAAGCTTGGTGCTTCTATCTTATTATGTACATGCAAGCTTTAGGCAGAATAATGTTCACATATGACTACATGTTTAGATCTACAACCTTATATGTTTTAGATCTAGGTTAATTAGATCCAATTCATTACAAGTTCACCTTTACATGCCAAGTTTAATTTGTGTAGTTTTATGCAAATTCATATGCTTATGTTTCATATTAAATTGGATCTAAAAATGCAAGTTCATTATTCTATGCCAAATATTATATGACATAAGTTGGACCCATATTATGTTTGTTGAATGCTATATGTTTCTTCTTTTTCCCCTTTTGACTTTGAGGTAGGCTAAATTGTGAAGCCTAAACATTCTATGTAATCTATGCGAACGTTTAACGGGGATAACGTTGGGGGGAAACTTGAAATTTCATGTAATTGACATATTTGGCTCATAACCATGTAAATGGTTTATAGCATGTAAAGGTATAATTTATATACCAAAGATTATGAACATGATTTTGAAGGAAAGTGGGCCATGACAATAACTAATTTATAATTTACATATAAATATGAAGGATAAACATGAAAGTTACATGGCATAGATTGGTTCATGAAATGGTATATTTAGTATACCATTAATTGTGAGCATAATTAAAAGGATATTTATGGCATAATTAAATTTGGAATAATTTACATATGGGATTTGTCATAAGAAATATGTAAATTGTAGGAATGATGAATATGCCTAACCCGAGGTTAGATTGAGTTGTGGTGTAAAACTGCCCGGAACCGCCCGGCTATCCAGTAACCACAACAATACATATCTAATGTGGTAGGTTAGGGCATTGAGCCCAATAAGAACCTGAGGTTAGACTGAGTTGCGGTGTAAAACTTCCCGGAACCGACCGGAACAACCAGTGACCGCAACAATACCTGTCTAATGTGAGTGGTTGGTGCTTAAATGAATGAATTAATGCTATTGACACATGCTAAGTATGGGAGGGTTAGGTTAATTGATACTTAACCAATATGACATATGGGTGGGTTAAGTTAAACATGAATGGATGAAGGACACCTAACCAACAAGACATGATATTGGGTAGGGTTAAGTTAACTAAGGGAACACTTAATCGTTATAACATGTTAACTAAACAGATGGTAGGGTTAAGTTAACTAAGGCAGCACTTAACCGTTATAACATATTAATTATGCAGATGATAGGGTTAAGTTAACTAAAGTAACACTTAACCAAAATATATAATGACTTGTGGTAGGGTTAAGTAACACAAGAGGATACACTTAACCAATATATAATGACATGTGGTGGGGTTAAGTAATACAAGATGAAAACACTTAACCAATTATATAACACGATGTATGGGAAGGGTTAAGTTAACACGAGAGGGCAACACTTAACCAATATAACATGATCTGAGGTAGGGTCAAGTTAACACCAGAAAGAAACACTTAACCAACATGACAAGACGAGTGGGTGGGTTAAGTTAACTTGAATTGATTAATGACATTTGACCAATATAACTTGACGAACGAATGGGGTTAAGTTAAATGGGAAATACTTAACCAATATAACCCGATGAATGAACATGGTTAAGTTAATAAATCACACTTAACCAATCCAACATGATAAGTGAGAAATGTTAAGTTAATAAGAACCACTCAACCTACATGGCATGACGAGTAGGAGGGTTAAGTACGCGTCGGGTTGGTGGGTAATATTAGTAAATATATAGGCCCACAAAACTAAACCATTATATAAACATGCTTGAATCTGTGGGAAGGTTAAGTATACGTCGGTTGGTGGGTAATATTAGTAAATATATAGGCCCACAAAACTTAACCATTATATAAACATGCTTGAATCCGTGGGAAGGTTAAGTATACGTCGGGTTGGTAGGTAATATTAGTAAATATAGGCCCACAAAACTTAACCATTATATAAACATGCTTGAATCGGTGGGAGGGTTAAGTACATATCGGGTTGGTGGGTAATATTAGTAAATATAGACCTACAAACTTAACCAGTAGGAAACCCTAGTAACGGGGACCCATTTCAGCAGTAACCCACATAGATGTATCACGGTACCCTGAGCTAGGCAGGGTGGGGCACGATTACTGGGCTGATTATAAGCGGTCAAAACAACGGCAGGGGGTACGTCAGTGTAGGTTCCGACGGTTTACGGGCATGCACATACTCCGGAGTGGGAAAAAGCAGGCACTGGGTACCAGTAGTTATACACTGTGCATCTTGATTCGTGTCGGGTCGCTATCATAAGGATTGATACACCTTATGGTGGGACCAGCGCAGGGTATCTACACGCAAGAGGGGGCCGATTGACACAGACACCTGAGACATTTTTACAAGTAGGGATCCGATCGATAGGGTAGTAAGGGTACATTTAACATCTTTGTGGAAATTAGGCTAACTGAGGTGGAATTCTCATAATAGATGTACACCTGAAGGCTACCACAATTGCGGGGATCGGGATCACGTTGTAATATTATCCTTTTACATAGATTACTAGTTGGGACACAAGTTAGGTGGTGCAGAGATATAGAAATCAGAATAACAGGGTAGTAGCGAAGCAGAGAAAGAGTAGAAGTGCATTCATTTTATCTTGCCTTATCATATCTTGTGCTAATCTTATGTTATCATGTCACCCTTGTTGTTTTACTTTAGAGTATTGTCCTATGTTCAGCTTGTTTCATGTCATGATTCTTTTCCTGTTTAAATGATGAAAGATCACTGGACTTAGCAGACTTATGTCTGATCTAGTTTATTTTTCGCCTCTTTTCTTTCGTTTTCCCCTCCCCCCCAACTAGTCAGGGAGGAAATAGCTCAACTTAGTTTGGACCGTTTCTTTTTGCAAGAATTGAAGATTAGTCGACGTATTGCTCTGGACTTTCTTTTCCACTGCAATGGCTGGCTCCTGCTATATTGGGGAATATTATCATCATTTATTCTTCTTTATTTTGTTAAACAAGATAGATACTTTGGTATTGTAGACAATCTTTGTACAAGCTATTTTATAAATGAAGTAAAGTTTCATTTTCCGCTGCTTTATTTGTCTGTCTTGTAATTTATCTGCATCTTTTACCTATAATGCTCCGCCGAAGTTAAGGCATTCCCTTTTGAGTGACCTTAACGGAGGTGGGGTGTTTCACGAACCACCCCCCCAGTGCTGTAAAATCATGTGCGACGGCGGTGGGTTCGGACCTCGATTTCTCGTGGCACACTCAACTATAATTCCTCCAACCACCATGGATTTGAAGAGCGAAGAGAGGACTATGATTTTTCTTTAGAAATCATTCGATTTCATTGAGTGGATTGAAAGAAAAACAAGAGGGAAGATCTGAACGGGTTTCCGCCGTTAGTCGCGAGTCAACGGAGCGGAATTTTCCATTTTTTTACGAAATCTGATTGGCTGGAGGGTTTTATATAAATAATTTATTTTATTTTTAATTCCAAAAATACTAATTTATAGCGATGAACTCCAAATCAAACCCAACGACTATCGCACCTAGCCAAATACCCCTATTCTGAACACAATAGGATATGTTTCGTAAGACAATTCGACTGTTTCGATCAGTTTTTCTTTGAATTAAAATATAAATCAATATATATTGAATTTAAACGTACATTTTAATTTGCCGGGGCCACATACTAACTCCAAAAATTACAGAAAAATAAATCTAGCTATGTTTTGATGATACGGTCCTAACAAAACTAATTTCGTCGAATTTGGAGACCGTTTGTAAAATGGCCTTTTTCCAGTCGATTAAATTCAAGGGTGCGTTTTCTACAGGTCCCTATTAACTCTTTATATTAGGCTCACATCCGGTCATAAACTTATTGTAAATTTAGTCCCTATTTTTCAAAAAATCAACAAAAAAATAAAAATAAAATATAAAAAAATCTTGTAAATTCGTAATTAATCAAAACAATTAAGCGTGAAAAATTCAAATAAAAAAACATCAAAAACAACATCAAAATCAAAAATTACACAAAAAACAACGAAATGTAGTAAAATGCATCAAAAGATGCATATAATTCAATTGGTTACATACATGTATGCATCTATTTCAATTCTGCGTCAAAACTGCAATATAAATGCATACATGTACGCACATATTATAAATACATACAACTTCTCATGCATTAATTTAACAACTGCATACATACGTGCAATTTGTTCACTTTTGCATATTTTTTGACATATATGCACACATGTATGCAGTTATACAGAAAAACTGCATATATGTATGCCGTTATTCAAGAGGCGTGCGTAAATATGTGCATGTACATTCAAATAGTTGCATATATGTATGAAACTACTTGCAATAGTTGCATACATATATGCAACTATTTTTTTCTTTGCGTGGACTTCTGGTATTATTTCCAGATTTTAGAATATTTTTTTTTGTTGGAAGCGCTTTTTTTTTTGGCTGAAATATGTAGAAGGCGGAATGTTTGAAGTGGCAGGCAGAAGTTTCAGGCGGCAGCTAAAAATAGGGGGTGGGATTGAAAAGTAAACATAACAGGGATGCGGCATGTATTTCAATAAGTTTTAGGGATCTGAGCCTTATTTTCACTAAATTCAAAACGAAATTACCAAACGCATTTAAATTTACTTCGCTTAGATATTAATTCCAAAAATTTTGAAATTTGAAACCTAACAATAATTTGTTATTCCGGATCCAACAAAAGTGATTTTGTCGAAAACGGAGGTTATTTGCAAAATGGCTATTTTTAAGGGCTTTATATATATTAAAAATATATATAAATTCCATACGACTATTTTAGATTTTAAACTGGCCATAGCTTTCAATTTATATTATGAAATCTGAATTTTTCACATTTATTAGAAAGATATAATTGAACAGATTCTTATATTTCTTGTTTTATTGAAATCCGATTTATTTTGAATCCTATACATTCATTGAAATTTGAAATCGAGTTTTCAAACTACCACACCGTTTCAAACTCTATTTATAATTGAAATAAACTTGTACGTTCTAACTTCGATTTAAATAATTTTTTAGTCGTTATTATTTAAAATAAATCATTTTAAATTCTTAAAATCCAATAAAATAGCTAAAATAAAAAAATTTAATTGGTACTAAAATTCCGGGTTGTTACAATCTCCCCCACGAAAAATCTTTTTATCCTCGAAAAGGAACGAAGCTGTAAATTGTTTAACTGACCAGCTCAACTTTCATTCTGGCTTCTATTCTTCAACTTTCTAAGAATTTTCTAAATTTTCAAAAATTCAGCCAACACCCTAAATTTTTGAAAAATTTCGCCATAACCCCTTTGTACGGGCTGATTGGTAAAACCGCAACTTGCCTCACAGGTCCCTTATCAATCCAAAAAGAAAAAGCCAAGCGGCTTGCCAAGCGGCTCATAAAATCATCAAAACCTAAGAAAATAGTAAACATGTACCTATTTGTCGGGCATACAATTTTATTCCTCTTCTTAGCTTCCATGCTATGACGTATTCAATATATATTCATGTATACGTACGCAATTCCAATCAATTTTCAATTCAATTCAATATTTGATTCAATTTGGCTAAAATTTACCTTTCATCTTATTATCGGTTAAATTAATTATCATTCAAATAATTTTATTAGTTAAACTAATAATCAAACATCACAACCAGCAACCAATTAGTTGTTTAGCTTTTCAAACATATATCTTATATATATATACTCAAAATCATATTTTTAATGCCAAATCACAATAATAACCCTATATAGTTTTGGTTCTCATACCAGTCAGTTGGAAATATATAGATATCACACTTTTGAAACTCGAACATAAATACTGATGATGATATATCAGTCATCAGAATTATCTTCGAGCGACTAGAGTGCGATTCTATATCTATCCAGTATATTTGAGGCTTTGTATATAAGTGGATCGGATGTATATTAAAATCTCTATATACCCGATAGTCCAAAATCAATTTAAAATAAAATACTCTAGTACGTATAATAAGGTTTAAAATTTTCAAAACAAAATTTGTTTTCATTTTTATTTTAAAAATAACATTCTTTCAAACTCATTCTAGGATACTATTGATCCCATCTCTAACGAGTTATTCTTATAGGATGTTACTGTTGTATATAACGGTGTTGTATACACAATTATATGATTTTTGTTTGATGATAACAACCAAATATATTTCTATTATAAATGTGTTTGGTACTGTACTGTTATATATATACATCACAGCAATGAATATAATATTTATATTTAAATAAAATACGACTGTACAGAAATTCAAATATTAACCAGTATTTTATTTAAATAAAATATTTTATTTCAATATTCAAACAGTACAACTATTTGTAACTCCACTATGTATACATTCACAGAATATTTGTACTTGTATATAAACAGAATAAAATAGACAAGTTCGTTTGACAACAATAAAATGATATTTTATTTCAATCAAACTTGTTTATTACAGACATCAGTACAATCACTCTTTATATACATTAGCTCCTCACTATAACACTCATACATTCACTCAGTTTGCATTTCATATATACAATTTTATTTACACAGACACACTGACACTCTTCTTATTTTCACTGTCTTCTGTCTTTTATCTTTTGTCTTCACAGCTTTCTGCATTCAGTCCAGTCTTCATACCTGTCATATACAGAAACACACACACAGTACACTGCAATAGAAATAAAAATTGAATACATGCAGATTTGAATTTTATTTTTAAAATTCCATTTGCCTCAGATTTCTGGTGTGTTTCTCATCATTTTTCATGACTTGATCTGAATTATAAAACCATCAATCTGTGTCTAGACAGCTTGTGATATTCACAGTGACACACTGTAAATACCACAAGGCAGACAACATATATATTTCAATGCAGGGACAGGGACAACTCTTTTGATGGCTGCATATACACACGTGTATAAATACACGTGTGCATTGCCTCGCCAATCAGTGTGCAGCTGAGGAGTAGTCACGTGGACCTGCTCGACTCAGTGCACAAGCAAGGACATGGAGCCAAAAATACAAAAAGTCAAATCAGCAAGTCCATGAATCAAACAAAATGCCAAGCAAGATGATACAAGTGCTAGTGGTCGAGCTTAGAAAGCTAAACAGCAAAGCAAAATGGATAAGCAAAAGTTCAGCAATAACAAGGCAGTACAAAATGGTGGAGCCAGGATATGAACACATCAAGGGTCGAGCTAGTATGCATTTCAACATAAACTGGTGGCAACATATTAAAATGGTCGAGCTATCAGTAACATGGTGCACAAATCAAACAAATCAGTACAAAGAGAATGGTCGAAGCAACAACAATGCCAAACTACATTTCAATGCATATCAAAGCAGCAAGAAGTAAACAGGTGTATTATGTGCATATACAAATACATGGTGAAACAAAACAGTGCACAAAAATGTCTGCATGGTTCAATACAGCATGATAAACATGCACAAATACAAAGCTGCATGTTTACTTCATGTACATGGAGTTTTTTTTTAAAGTTGACATTAACCAGATCAAGTGTGTTTGCATGGGTAGTGCAAAATGGAGCAGTTTTTAAAATGGATATAGCAAGCTAAGTGATCAAGCCCTAGGTGATACATCATGTGTTCAGAGTACAAGTAAATAAACATATGCAGGGGATTTAATGAATTCATCAAGTGAAGATTTTAGACTTGAAATCTTTCATGATTAATCATACATGTCATTTACTGGAAGGTAACATCAATTTGGTTAACAATTTCAAGTACACGAGCACTGCATGGGTAATGTGATTTCAAGAATAGCCAAAAGACAATTAAAATTGAATCCAGAAATTTACAGTTCAGTTTTTTTTGGCAAGTGCTTAATCACTATCATATTTTTTTGAAAATCTGTTTCCAGTTTTAGACAAAATCTTTTGGCAAGTTTTTTAATGCATACCTGAAATCATAGTGAAAGTTTGTATTTGGTTCAAGGCAAGAAATCTTCTAAGGGAAATTACAAAAATTACAGAAAAGGGAGGTTTGCAACTTGTGATGACAAATTGGTTCTTTCCAGAAAATCAGAGAGTCCTTTTTTGAATAATATTTTTTTTTGGCAAGAAATTTTCAAAAGTTTTTTTTTTTGGAAAGCATTATTATATGTTTCCAGAATTTATCAATCAAGGAGTATTCATGATGCAAGTTTTTCAAAACCATGCAAGAATTTTTTTTTAATGCTCATACAGTGTCAAAGAAATCCGAATTTCATTTCCAGAAATGCACAAACTTGGCAAGAAATCAATCTGTGTTAAGTGCAAGAGTTTTTTCCAGGTTTCACTATATAATTCAGTGGTCAAATTAAGGAAATTTCTCAAGGGGACAAAATCAATATTTTCCAAATCAGTGCAAGGAAATCACACATTTCTTTTTCAGTCGAAGAATATCAAAAGGGAGATTCACGGCACAAAATCAGATCGAGCCAATTTATTGTGAAATCAGAGGTTTTTCTAGGATTTTTATTTTATCCTACTTATACACACACATCAATCACACAATTTAACACAAGAGGAAATCAAGAGCCATCAAAGCCGAGAATATATATTTCAAAATCAAAAGGGGAAACCTCAAGGCAAATCAGTCAAGGCATACAATGAAATCAGAGCAATAATAGGATTTTCTAATCCTATTTTAACAACCAGTTCATCACAGGCATTGATTAATCGAAAATATAAAACAATAATCCATCGAAAAACCACAAATCATCTCGAGAGCAAATAGGTTCAAATCAGATTTTACTTACAAGGTTTTCAATCAATAGAATCCCAAATCAGCGAAGCAGGAAGCATCGCAAAGCAATCAGAGAACCACGAACTCATTCTCTTTAAACATCGATTCGGATTTGGAGAAGAACAAGAGAAACCCTAGTTTTTTTTGTTCAGAGCCGCCGCCATTTTTGAGTTTCAGAACAAAAAGGAGATCGGGCAAAAGCAAAGGAAAGGGGCCGACCTAATGGGCTTAAAACCTAGCCAAATGATTTAATAAAGGGATGACCCTTTTTATTTTAAATCCTTAAGGGTTTAATTTCTTTTTATTTTGTTTTCTTGTTTTTTTTAATTCGTGTTGTAAAAAATCAAACGAACAAGTGTCTAGTCCTGTGAAATCTAGGTAAAACAGTCAGGGTGTTGACTGTCAGTTTCAGAGTCTGTAAAATTCTGAGATACGGATTACGGGGTTGTAATTCGGCAAATCTGATCGAGGGGATATCGATTAGTCTACGGTTTTGAGCGTAGGGTTAGAAGAGGAGCAGGGTTTGCGAGTGTACATGGTCTTGTATGCGGGAACTGTTCTATCACCTAGTAGAAACCTTAGAAATGCAGCAGTAGGCAGGATTTTGCCGAAGCTGGGTATATCTGTGTGTGATTTATTTTCTGCATTTCAGTTTCTGCTATTTTCTGTGATCAGTTTATTATTATATATCTCGTTAAATTTTTTAATTCTTGTTAAAAACTGTGAAAAACCCTATTCACCCCCCCCCTCTAGGGTTATTCTAGATCCAACAGTTACTAATCCTATCTCTGATGAATTCTTCTGTTTGGTTCTAATGTGTCTTCTTCTCGAGCTCTGTAAACCAAACTCTGATACCACAATGAAATGATCCAAACTTCTCCAATTGGAAAAGTTTGGATTGAGTTGAGAACATGACAAATCAGAAAACAATAGAATATTTCATTGCTATTACAACAATTAACATCAGAGTACAAGATATCAGAGTAAAAATAAATAATATACAACAGAAAAATATCAGAGATTTAAATTACAAAGCAGTGGAAAAATAATACATAACACAACTGAAAGAAATACACGGATGTGAAGCTTTCCGAAAATGCTGGGAAAAGAAATATCTGCAAAAATCAAAACTACTAGCTGCCCGTATGGAAGGGCACCCAAAGTCTAGATAGAAACAAGTAGACTCTGAGTTAGTCATGGGACTAGTGTGAGAACTAAAAAAGTTATTAAATCTTTACTTTAAAAGTCGAAAAAATCATGGAACCATGCCGTATGTCACGGAATGGGTTTACCCCACATGAATATCAGCTTAAAATAAAACAACGCAATGCTTTTTGAAAAATGAAGCTATTATAAGACTCAGGTCCCATCGCGTAATGCAACACAAGCCGGAGGATAGAGTTTTCCCTTATAATAGCCAAACATGATTGATACATTTAAAACAAATCATTTTGATATTACTATAAGTGCATATTGTCAAAAACAACTTTAGTACAAATGTATCAATCATAGACGACATGGGTACCATATATCATGTCGGCATACTAGTTCTACAACTAAAACTGAAGAATGTCGTATTGGAAATTGGATTTCCATCATGAGTCAAGGCAAGGGATGTACTCCTTACCGACTCGAGCCGTCTCTAGTGGAATAACCCAGGACTCGGACGCTGGCGAGCCCTTGGATCCTACAGTGTCGGTCCACACATACTTCAGTGGATTGGTTATTCCTGAGCACACGTTTCCCGGTCCTATCGTACCTCTAAAATGGTCAGTACGTCGACCATATCAAGAGCCACTAGGGACTCAAATTCGAGGCGCCTCGCAATCCATTATCCACATAAGTAAAAATGTCTGGGCTTCATACCATGACACCACTTCTAGCTAGAAAGAAACATGTGCACTCACTGCGTCCCTTATCCCGTTTTAGGCTCATACCGAGGTGTGAGGCTCGCGAATTAACGCTATACACAAAGCTATGCTATTTAAAGCCGTGTTTTGATCATCAACCTCAAGACTCTGCTTTTCAACAAAAGCCTTGATCATTTGCATTTCAGCATGCTACACTGACAATTCACGCCATACAGCTGATGTCTATCAATATATAACCTCTAAGCTCGTACGTCTCAGAGAATGGTGTTAAGCAAGAGAATAAATTCTCCGCCACTAAACAAATATATATTTAACAGAAATCAATCAATACAGAACGAAATCCAATGTCAGACACGCATCCATTTACAAGTCCGTTCTGGGTTTGAACGAAACCGAAGGCACCTTATTCCTCGTCCTATATGTCCAATACAGGAGAGAGGCCCTCACATATCCGGTCAATCTCCAAGTACGTCTGGACGATCACCACTTACTACCTTGTCTTGGGTGTATAGCCCACTCAAGACATCATTAATCATCCAAACGATGTGATGATCTCCGGTCTTCAACCATCGTCTTCATCATCGACTTTTAGTCATCATATCGATTATTCAGAATGGGATAAACCCGGTCTTTCTGAATAACTCGTGTATTTTATAGTCAATAATCAAGTGCTATGAAAACACATCATACGCCTCATTCCAATTCAGAATATTCTTTTATTCAAATATTCACATTTTTAGGGAAAGGTTCCCACTAATTTTATCAAATATAATTTCTTTAAATTTATAAATTATTCTTCCTTTGGATATCAATTTCAAAAGATTTTATTACTATTCGGGATTATTGAACCATACCGAAATAATCATTTCATTTATTTCCCAATCCCAACCTATTCATCCCATGGAGCAAAACTGTTAATACTCCATATCTAACACCACGGTGTTATCGGTAAATTTAATTACCATTTCCCGTTCAAATCTAATTAAAGATTCAACTATCTCCTGATGTAAAACTGGTGGTACTCCATTCTCGATCATTTCCCAAATTTGGTAATTTAAATTATCACATTCACATTTAAATCTAATTAAAGATTCATTAAAACTTCACTTAGTTTTTAATCTTCCAACGATCATCATTTAATGATTATTTAAATTTGGAAACATCAAACAGCCACATTGACAATCTACACTGTACCACTGATTTCTGCCAATATATAACCTCTAAAGTCATACGTCTCAGAGAAGGGTGTTCAGCAAGAGAATAAATTCTCCGCCACCAAACAGATATATATATTTAATAGAGATCAACAATTCAGTTTGAAATACAGTGTTAGACATGTAATCTTGTCTTTAACTTGGTTAAAGAACCAATGTCATTTTAAAACACATTTCACGATAAAGCCACAATCATATTCCATTAACTATGGAATCTTCACGGAAAATAGATCAACATATAATCGATATCAATTTCTGTATCCAACTAATAATATAAATGGAACGACGACAAAGCCTTTTAAATTCCATATATAGTAACAGTCTCCTTCCACAGAAGCTCACTTCGATTATTACCAAATCGAATTCCATTCAATTCCAATTTAATATTAAATACAAGGCTCTAAATAGAAATTATATCGGCTTACATTCAATATCAAATTCTGAAACCAACACATATCGTATGGGGAATGACGATATATATATATCTATCTTCCAAATTCCTCCACAATATCCATATAGTCACGGAATCCAATATTGAAATCTCCCGAAGATGATTTCCATTCCAAATCCATTCCAATTTATTCGTTGGAAAATTCTAGTTATTTTAAAACCATTTTCAAATCCAATTTATTTATTTCTAGAAATAATTGGATTATTATTCTAGTTATTAACTAGTTCATTTCGATAAAAATATACTTTTATGTTTCCAAATATGGAATTTTTCATCCAAAATCTTTCCAAATCATTTATCATGATTTTATGTAATTTTTCCATATTTTTAATATTTTTATTAAGGACCTTATAGTCGGCCTCCAATAACAGCCACCGAACTGCATCCATAGTGACCTTTTCCAAATTTGATTTGGACATAATTCCAAATGCTACCGTCAGATTTCAAATCTCTTATATCATTGGAAAACTCTTTCCGACACGAACCCAACAGTTCCGGTTTTTGGAGAATCCGACGGTTGGATCTTCTGTAATGTCAATTCAAAGTCAATGGTTGAAATTCGTGAACGGTCGCCGCGCGGCACGTTCTATTAAAACTTAATATATATATATATATATGTGTGTGTGTGTGTATCCGTTCAAAACGTATTTTATAAATTCGTTTTAAAAACGATTCCCACTTTCATTTCAATTTTAAATCAAAATTGAATACTCCTTATCATTATAGTATTTAAATGATAATATTTTCAAAATATCAGATTTTGAAATCATTTCCTTCTCGATATTCATTATAAAAATGAATAAAATCGATATAAAAATCGTTCCTATTAAAATGGCGCAAATATAATCAATACAGCTTCACATATTTCAATATTTTCGTGTCCATCCAAAATCGGACATCAAATTCACATTTTTTTCCTATACTGATGATTATTTTGAAATGTTCGTTATTTTAAAATATTAGTTATTTTTGAACTGGAATCGGACCCAATCAATTACCATATAATGTTAGTTATATGGATTTCATACATCGCATGTACACAACAACAATGATAAACAATCATCTAGAGTGCATTACACAACCGCATAAGAATTAAATATAAATACTTAACGCTTATAACAGTCTGTCAACCAATCGATTGACATACAACTAAACAGTTGGGATTAGTGTACGTCAAATATCATCCAAATACCCGTGTGGGGTTTCAACCAACAAACGCTGAATATTATTTGTGAAGTTGGGCGACGTGTAAAATTTATTGTCCCAATCCATGTTAGTTAAATGGGTGTACATAAACAAATCATCGGATTTGTAAATGAATATTAATTTTCATTTTAGGAGAATTTTAAGCATTTCATATATGCGTTAAAAATTATATTTTTATGCTAAAATATTTATTTAAACACTTGACTATTTTATATAGTTCATTTATACAATAAAAATGATATTTTTATTGTTTAAACATTTTATTATTTTATTCAACACATGAATATTTTATATAGTTTATTTCAGAAAATTTTGGCATTATAACAGCGCGGTATTAGAGCCGGAGTAATGTCTAGCATTACCCCTCTCCTGATACCGGCTCGTGCCATACACATCAATCACAATCAATCCAAACAATTCCACAATCAATTCACAATCAATTTTACAACCACAATGCAAATTTCCACAGTACAATCCAAACAAACAACCATAGTTTGTACAATAAATAGTGTCAAGAGCTACTAAGCCCCGTCTGCAACCTAAGATATATTTAACTATAAAATAATTTCAGTGAGAAGGTGTTCTCACATTAGGAGTCACTCCGTCAGTCTTTAACTGACAATTTCAGCACCGTTCGGGTTCAAATTTGCTTCAAATTCTAACGAGCTCCAAATTGGACCCAATTAGTTTTGTTGTGAAGCTCTCGACTCTACGATCGTAATGAATCCAGTTTCGCGTGATTTGGATCTCGTATGAGAAAGTTATTCATGTGTAAAGGTTAATGCCATTTTTAAGTAATTAATATAGTAATTAATTTAAATTAATCACCCCGTTATCTTCCAGAACTCGTCGTCCCCTTCCCCTCCTCCTCCCCCCTTCCCCCGCCATTTGAAACTAGGTTTGAAATTTTCCGCCGCCACGATCGTGGAACCCTAGATCTGAGTGCGCCACCTTGTAGAGCATCGTGAGCCGCGCCACCATCCACGTCAGACTCGAATCCCCCTCCCCCCCCCCCCCCCCCCGTGCCGTAAAATCCGGTGCGACGGGTGGGTTTTGACCCTGATTTCTCGCGGCACACTAAACGATAATTCCTCCAACCACCATGGATTTGAAGAGCGAAGAGAGGACTATGATTTTGCTTTAGAAATCGTTTGATATCATTGAATGGATTAAAAGAAAAATGAGGGGGAAGATCTGAATGGGTTTCTATTGGTCGTCATGAGTCAACGAAGCGGAATTTTCCATTTTTTTAATGAATTCTGATTGGCGGGAGGGCTATATATAAATAATTTATTTTATTTTTAATTCCAAAAATACTAGACTCTAAATCAAACCCAAAGACTGTCGCCCCTAATCAAATACCCCTATTCCGGACACAATGGGATATGCTTCATAAGCCAATTCGACTATTTTGATTAGTTTTTCTTTAAATTAAAATATAAATCAATATATATATTGAATTTAAACATACATTTTAATTTACCGGGGCCACATACTGACTCCAAAAATTACAGAAAAATAAATCTAGCTAGGTTTTGACTATACGGTCCTAAAAAAACTAATTTCGTCGAATTTGGAGACCGTTTGAAAAATGGCCTTTTTCCAGTCAATTAAATTCAAACTGAAATTACCAAACGCATTTAAATTTATTGCACTCACATATTAATTCCAAAAATTATGAAATTTGAAACCTAACAATAATTTGACATTTTGGATCCAACAAAAGTGGTTTCATCGAAAATGGAGTATGTTTGCAAAATGGTTATTTTTAAGGGCTTTATATATATTAAAAAAAATATAAATTCCATAGCGACTATTTTAGATTTTAAACTGGCCATAACTTTCAAATTTATACTACAAAATCTGAATTTTTCACATTCATTAAAAAGATATAATTGAACAAATTCTTATATTTCTTATTTTACTGAAATCTGATTTATTTTGAATCATGTACATTCATCTGAAATTTGAAATCGAATTTTCAAACTACCACGCCATTTCAAGCTCTGTTTATAATAAAAATAAATTTATAAGTTCTGACTTCGATTTAAATAAATTTTTAGTCGCTATTATTTAGAATAAATCATTTTAAATTCTTAAAATCCATTAAAATAGCTAAAATAAAAATTTTAAATTGGTTTTGAAATTCCGGTTTGTTACAGCTACCTTCTAGGCTTAAGGTCACAATTGATGGAGTAGACACATATGTTGATGTTCAATGCACTTGGCAACCAGATATATGCACTACTTGCCAATCATTTAGGCATATCAGTGATGCTTGCAAACATACAAAAAATGGCCCCTCCATGCCTTTAAATCGACTAATGGAACCTTCCCTTAGTAGATTGGCCCCTAAAACCAAAACCGTAAATATACCTCATATTCCTATTGTAGTGGAAGTTGATATCCCAGTTGTCGATGCTGATGATGTAGCTGCACAAAGATCTATTGATGCAGCTGTTGTTTGGAACTTACAGAATCCTGGGTTTATCTGGGATCTGGAATGCGGTATGATCCCCTTTGTAAAGTCTATTATATGTTTGTATCGAATGGTGATGAAGAGGAAAAAGTTTAAGTTAGGCTTTTGCACTACTTGGATGACGGGAATGATTTGAAGCTTTATACAGATGGTGTATATAGGGACCATAATGCAGGTATCTTGTCTGATGTCTCTTGGGATAGAACATTTGTATATGCCACGATCCATCCTGGTTACGAGCCTAACCTTTCTAATCACTTTGCCACATTGCTGAATGACATGGTACCTACGTCTTCTTCCTCATCTTCTGCCTCCACTTCATCTTCTCCTTGCTCAGCCCTTGGTGACTAGATGTTAGGTTTCATAGTAGTTGAAGTATCTCTGCTTCGCTCCTACTTTTCCTTGTACAGTGAGCTGGACACTTCAATCCAGCAAATGTGATGGACGGTCCACTTTAAAAACCATAGCTGATTGTCTACTAACAATCACCTGTACTACATTGTACTTTATTATTAGTAATAATAAAGGTGTTCGCAGTCACCTAAAAAACTGGTTGGCTTTGCCAAAAAAAAACTTTGTGCGATCCAGCGTTGCGCGGGACTGGACGTAGGAGTAATCCGAACCACTATAAAATCCGGTGTGTTCTCTCCTTTTCTGCATTTTATTTTTGTTTATATTTGCATCTGTGATTGTTTTTGTTTTGATATTCATTTTGAATTTCATATAGTTGTTTGAATAATCGTTAATTATTTAAGCTTTCCATAATCTCTTTAAAATACTATTTACCCTCCATCTAGTGTTAGTTTTTCCTTAAGATCTGTGATTCTTATCCCTAACATCTATCGTGCGTCATCTTAACTTATTACTCTTTTCCTTTACATAATGCCTTCAAGTTATGTTACTCTTTTACTTACCGTGTTTATAGTTTTATCTTTTAGGAAGTTATGCTAATTCCCAATTGATTGGTGTTAATGATATTTTTCGTTTACACCGGAGATAGGTCTACGGAAATGGACCTAAGGGAAAAATAGGTTTATTTAGCTTTCATGATTCCGAGTTTGTTCACCGTTCCTTAGATATCAAGGTTTTGAGCTCAAAAGATTAGTTACTCTGCCCTCAGTGGGGTGAGCATCACGCTTAAGTGACTCAAGACCCAACAGTTATATTGGGACAAGGGTTCCCTAAGCACAACCCTCGATAAGGGTGAAATGGCTTATAGGAAGGCGTTTTGCACTGACTTTGCGAAAGGGTTCGGGCTTGAGAAAGAGCTCGTAAGCATGTATAAAGAAAACAACTTGTTGTACTGGAAATAACTAAGGAATTACATGAGAAACCCATAAGTAAATACACTAAGTATTGATTCACTCTTTATTGATCTTTGATTTAGAATATACAAGTGATTACAACCGAAATCCCCAATTTGATTTAGGAATTAGGGTTTACTATAGAGAAAAGAGTACAAGAGTGGAAATGAGAAAATCGTGTTGAAAATGAGACACCTGGGGTCTTATTTATAGACAAATCGGGGGCCCTTTTTCTCTTGGGCTAGCAATACCCCCTATCGGCCACTTTTTCCTTTGGTTCTGGAAGTCTTGTTTAATGAGTATATGAATAAAATAAATATTCATTTATAAATCGGACGATTTGTTTATGTACATATATTTGACTGATATTGATTGGGATGTTATATTTTACACATTGCCCAACTGCACAAATAATAATTAGTGTTTAGTGTTTGAAAACCCCACATGGGTATTGGGATGATATTGGACATACACTAATCCCAGTATTTAGTTGTATGTCAATCGATGGGTTGACAGACTGTGATCTGCTACCGAACCTGTTCCAATTCCAACAGCTCGGACTCGGATCGTGGGGATCACCGGAATACTTCATATCAACAGATAAGATACTCGGTATATCAATATTGATTAGATCCGAAATCTGTTATTGAATTGCTCATTCAATGAGCATTCTCAATATTATGCCTTGAAGAGGACTCGAACCTCCACGCTATTTAGCACGAGATTTTGAGTCTCGCGTGTCTACCATTTCACCATCAAGGCATCTTGAAAGTGGATCAAGGTATGCAACGAGCAAAAGTTATGATAAAAGGTCCTGGTCTCGGAAGAGACGCAGCATTACGGGCAATTCGTAGAAGTGGTATTAATTATTTATATTTAACGCTTGTGCAGTTGTGTAATGCACTCTGAATGATGGTTGACTATGTTTGATTATTGTTGTGTACATGTGTGTATGAAATCCATATAAATAAAATTATATGTTAATTGACTGTGTCTGATTCCAATTCGGAAAGAACAAATATTTTAAAATGACGAAAAATGAGAAAATAACTAATATTTTAAAATAATATTCATTAATGGATCAAATATGATTTTGATGTCCGATTTGGGATGGATATGAAAATATTGAAATATATGAAGCCGTGTTGATTAGATTAACGCCATTTTGACGTGGACGATATTTATATTGATTTTGTTCATTTCTATCATGAATATCGAAAAGGAAGTGATTACAAAATCTAATATTTTGAAAATATTATCATTTATATATTAATGAATTGGAATATTCAATTTTGATTTAAAATTGAATAGGAAGTTGAAATCGTTTCGAAAACAAATGTAAAACGACTTATAAAATACGTTTTAAATGGAAATCGATGAAATATATATATTATATTATATATATATATATATATATATATATATATATATATATATTTAATGGCCTGAATAGAACTCGGGCAGTTCGCGAATTTCGACCATTGACTTCGAATTGACATTACGGGAGATTCTACCGTCGGATTCTCCTAAAACCGGAACCGTTGGGTTCGTATCGAAAAGTGCTTTCCAACGAATACAAGGAATTTGAAATATAATGGTTGGATTTGAAATTATGTCCAAATCAAATTTGGAAAAGGTCGTTGTAAGTGCAATTCGATGGCCGTTTATGAAAATCGACTGAATGGGCCTTGATAAAATTATTAAAAATATTAATAATTTGTGTAAAATCATAATAAATAATTTGGAAGAATTAGGGTGAAAAATTCCGTATTTGAAAAGATAAAAATATATTTTTATCGAAATGAACTAGTTATGAACTAGAATTAAAATCCAATTTTTTTAAATAAATAAATTAGTTTGAGAATGGTTTTAAAAATAACCAGAATTTCCAATATATGAATTGGAATGGATTTGAATCGAAATCATCTTCGCGATATTTCGATATTGGATTTCGTGATTATACGGATATTGTTACGGAAATTTGGAAGATATATTATATATCGTTATTTCCAATAAGATATTTGTTGGTTTCAGAATTTGATATTGAGTATAAGCCGATATAATTTCTATTCAGAGCCTTGTATTTAATATCAAATTGGATTTTGGGTTTGTCGTGAATGGTGTCTTCATTAACTCTGTTCTTAAACCTAGTTGAGGAAAGAATAAATCTTTTTATTTAGATTTAGTGAAAATTTCCAATTATTAATTTTTAGTTGGAATTGAGCAAAAGAATTGGATTTTGGGTTTGTCGTGAACGGTGTCTTCAGTAACACTGTTCTTAAACCTCATGTGAAAAGAATAAATCTTTTAACTAAGATTATTGGAGTGTCCAGTTATATTTAGTAACTGGAATAAAAATGGAATGTGAATTGCATTTATTGTGAACTGTATTTTAAATGACATTCGTCCTTTAACCCGATTAACATTGAAATGTGACTTCGAATTTATAAACTTTTTAATTAAGATTTAATGGAATTTTCCAAAGTAAAATTTTACAATTTAACAAAATAAATTGGAATGGAATGGAATTCGATTTGGTAATAATCGAAGTGAACTTCTATGGAGGAAGACTGTTACTATATATGGAATTTAAGAGGCTTTGTCATTATTCCATTTATATTATCGGTTGGATATGGAAGTTTTTATAGATTATTTATATTGATCTGATTTCCGTGAAGATTCCATTGTTAATGGAATGTGATCTTGGGTTTACCGTGGGCTGTGTTTTAAATGACATTAGTTCTTTAACCCAGTTAAAGATAAGATTAATTTCTTAACTTTGAAGAATCATTAAGTAATGATTTTTGGAGATTAAAACCGAATTAGAGTTTTAATCGATCTTTAATTAGATTGAAATGAGAATGTGATAACTTAAATTATCAAATTCAGGAAATGATAGAGAATGGGGTACCACCAATTTTACTCCAGGCGATAGATAAATCTTTAATTAGAATTGAACGTGAAATGGTAATTAATTTTACTGATAACACTGTGGTGTTAGATATGGAGTATTACCAGTTTTGCTTCATGGGATGAATAGGTTGGGATTGGGAAATTAAACAAATGATTACTTCGATAAGGAGCATTAATCCCGACTAGTATGGATAAACCTTAATTTGGTTTGAATTGATATCCAATGATAGATTAAAGGATAAATTTAGAGAATTTATCTTTGATAAAATTTATCGGAAACTTTCCCAACGGATATGAATATTTAAATAAAAGAATATTCAGAATTGGAATGAGGTGTATGTTGTGTTTTTATAGCACTTGATTATTATATACGCGAGTTATTCGGAAAGACCGGGTTTGTCCTATTCTGAATAACTGATTCGACGATATGTCGATGATGAAGACGTTGATTGAAGACCGGAGGTCTTCAAATCGTTTGGATGATTACTGATGTCTTGATTGGGTTGTAAACCCAAGACGAGGTAATAAGTGGTGATCGTCCAGATGTACTTGGAGATCGGCCGGATATGCGAGGACCTCTCTCCTATATCGGACATATTGGACGAGGAATAAGGTGCCTCCGGTTTCGTTTAAACCCGGAATGAACTTGTAAATGGATGTGTGTCTGACATTGGATTTTATTCTATGTTGACTGATTTCTATTAAATATATATCTGTTTGGAGGTGGAGAATTTATTCTCTTGCTTAACGACCTTCTCTGAGACGTACGAGCTCAGAGGTTATATATCGATAGACATCAGTCGCATGGCGTGAATTGCCTGTGTGGTATGCTGAGATGCAAATCACCAAGGCTTCTGTTGAAAAGCAGAGTCATGTGGTTGATGATCAAAGCACGATTTTAATATAGCATAGCTTTGTGTATAGCGTTAATTCGCGAGCCTCACACCCCGGTGTGAACCAAAAACGGGAGAAGACCTCAGGGAGGACATGCGTTTCCTTCTAGCTAGGAGTGGTTTCAAGGTTTTGCAAGGCCAGACGTTTTACTTATGTGGATGATGGATAGCGAGGCGCCTTCGATATATCGGTTACTACGGAGCCGATGGATATTGAGTCATCTGGCTCATTTATGCCCCATAGGGCGGGGGAACGTATTGTTCATGCATTTTAATCCACTTCGTGTGGACCGGTCCTGATGATCCAGGGGTCACTCGAACTCTGATCCTAAGACACGGGCTAGAGCGTCTTGAAGCGATAAGAACGATCCCTTGCCTTGGTTCATAGATGGAAATCCAACTTCCAATACGTGACATTTTAGTTTTGATTGTAGAGCCTAGTATTCGCGACATGATATATGGTACCCATGCCGTCTATGATTGATGCATTTATATTTGAAGTTGTTTTATACACTATCCACTTATAATAATATCAAAGGACTTGTTTTAAACATACCAAGCATGTTTGGCTATTATAAGGGAAAACCCTATCCTCCAGCTTGCGTTGCATTATGTGATGGGACCTGGGTCTTATAATAGCTTCATTTTTTCAAAAAGCATTGCACTGTTCGTTTTATACACTGGTATTCTCGGGAGGAAACCCGTTTCGTGTTATACAGCGTGGTCCCTTGATTTACTTTATTTTAAAAGTTAATATTTAATAATTGTTTTAGTTCTCACACCAGTCACATGACTGACCTGGAGTTTATTGTTTTAACCTAAACTCTAGGTGCCCTTATTTTCCACATGGGCAGCTAGTAGTTTTGTTTTTGCATATTTATATTCACAGGATCCTGGTTTACAGCTGGAATGATATTTGGAAAGCTCTGTATCTATGTATCTCTTTCAGTTGTATTTTGTATTATTTTCTGCTACATTGTAAATTGTAAATCTCTGATATTTATCAAATGTATATTATTTGTTCATACTTTGTATATTCTTGTACTCTGATGTAAATTGTCGTAATAAGCAATGAAATGTTCTTTTGTTTGCGTTCTGATTCGTCTTGTCCTCAATGCAATCCAGCTTTCCTTTACGGGGAAGTTTGGGCTGTTACATCTTGGCTCTCAGCCGCCTTTTCTTTAGGCTCTGAAGGCTTTGCTTCTGGCCTTATGAATTGCCGGTTCCATCTCTCGGGAGGATGGTCCCGGTTTGCAGAACTCTCTTTTGATTGTGTGTTCATCCACTTTGTATGGACTTCGAGTTTGTCGGTACGAATGACTTTCGGAAGGTTTTTGGCTTTCGGATGTGGACTTTCGATCTTGGTATCAGTACTTTACGGAGCTTGCCTTTGCGATTCAAGTGAAAGGTTGTCAAGTCTGTAACCCATGTCGGTATTGACACTAAGCAGATTAGTGTAGATAGCTTGCCTCTTTTTAGGGTTTCGGCTTGCCTATCTGTAGACTCATGAAGTGTAACTTTACTTCTCTGGAGGTTGCATCTGGTGTACTGTTAGTTACTTGTTAAGGTAACCGCTTGAGAAACAATTGACAGAAGCCTCGATAATTGGTTCTCGGATAATGTCCCCATGCTTTAGACTTTGTGTCTTTGAAGCTCTCGTCTTCTTATGTATCGGTATTAAGCAGTTACTTCCAATAGCCCTTTCGTCTTTCTGGGTCTCGGTTTGTTGGGTTACTGGTTTTTCTCCTTATTGGCTTCCGGTTCCTCGATTCCTTCTATTATTTTCCTTTTATTTCGGGCTTACCCTGCCGGTATCCTATCTTGTAATAGATTTTGAGTTCTTTTCTCAAATGATGGTGTCGGTTGCATGGCTTTCGGATTGCTCCTTTATGATTTCGGCTTTGCCTTGTGCTTGTTCTTTGCTTAAGGAAGATTCTTTTGTGCTTGCGGCAGTCCGCTACCTCTTCACCGATAGCCTGTTCCGGAGGTAATTTTGGTAGTAACAGTTGGTTACTGAATATGTACAAAAATCTATTTGCATAGTATAAGACAATTGTGTCAATAGAAATCCATAATTGCAAGACATTTTTTAATTATTTCTATGCTATTTAATAGCGTGCAATATGGATAAATCCATATTTCATAATAATATGTGTCTTTTTCATTTATTCTTGCAATTATTTTCTATTTTAATTACATAACAAACTATGGAAAACCAATCTGGATTATTCCTAGCCTTCTATTTTAATAAGTATACACTAATTCCTTGTCTCAATTTATTTCCCAAAATTTGACATATTTGCTGTAAATTGTTATACAATTAGGCTTATACTTGTAATAGTCCTCTTAAAAAGTTAACACAAAGGCACCATAGCCTAGTTGGTTAGTGCATTACATTACCTCCTTTGAGGTCGAGGGTTCAATTCCCGCTGTCGTCATATTTTCCTTTATTTAACTAAATAGTTTAAATCCACTCACCTGTCGTCTTAAACTTTAGTCCTTGGACATTGAAAATCCTGCCTCGAAAATATGATTGTATAAGTATGTATTATTATAAATCTCTTCCCTTAAATTTTAATATTTTTGGTTGGCCTATCACTAAAATAAAAGACTAGTCGGTCCTTCTCTAAAATAAGAGAATGAACCAAGGCGGGGAAAAGATTTTGTTGTAAAGAATTAGCTAGGCACTTGAATTTCTACTCTCTTCCTTTACACAATGCCTTTACTTATGTTACTTTTTACTCATCGTCTTTACAAGTTTATCTTTTAGGAAGTTATGTTTATTCCTAGTTAATTAGTTACTGAAAATGTAAAAAAATCTATTTATATAATATAAAAGAATTGTGTCAATAGAAATGCATAATTGCAAGACATTTCTTTGCATGCTATTTAATAGTGCACACTACAACTAAATCCATATTTCACAATAATTTGTGTCCTTTTTCGTTTATTCTTGGAATTATATTCTTTATTTTAATTACATACCAAACTATGGAAACATATCCCCTTTTCTAACCAACCAATCTAGGTTATTCCTAACTTTTTATTTTAATAAGTATACACTAATTCCAGCTTTCAATTTATTTCCCTAAATTTGACATATTTACTATAAACTGTTATATAATTGGGCTTATACTTGTAATACTCCTCTCAAAAAGTTAACACAAAGGCTCTATAGCCCAGTTGGTTAATGCATTACACTACCTCCTAACAGGTCGGGGTTAAATTCCCGTTGTTATCATATTTTCCTTTATTTAATTGAATAACTTAAATCCACTCACCCGTCGTGTTAAGCTTTAATCCTTGGCTACTAAGAATCCCACCTTGAAAATAGGATTGTATAAATATGTATTATTTTAAATCTCTTCCCCTAAAATTTAAAAATTTAGGTTGGTCTGTCACTAAAATAAAAGACTAGCCGGTCCTTCTTTAAAATAAGAGAACTAGCTAAGGTGGGGAAAGATTGTTGTTGTGAAGAAGTAACTAGGCCTAAGGTTTATATATAGGTTAGGCTAGGGATCTCAAACTGTTGGATTCCTAGATTAAATCTAGGCCAGCCATGCCAGTCAGCCAATAAGAATTCACCACATCAGCCTAAATTTGAAAATAGGCCAATAGAATCAAGCCACGAAAGAAAAATCGCGTCACTGCCTCAGTACCTAGACAAATTAATGTCCAGATTCATGGGTGTGTTTACATATACATGATATAAATTGACACTAATTACAGTTATTTCAAAAGTGTAAGTAGTGTAATGGTAAAGCATGTGCTTCTTAAATCTGAGTACCTAGGTTCGAGTGCCAGTAGCCACATGCTTTTTTCTTCTATTGATTCTTTTTCCTTTTTTGGTGTTTGTTCAGAAACTTTATTTAATGATATCTTATTCGTTTTAAGTTCGTCTTCTTCAAACCATATGTCTAAATTGATCAGAAAATTACCATGGACGCAATGGTGCTGGTGCCGTGACCAAATTCTAAAAATTTTATGAATTTTATTTTATTATTTAATTTAAAATTCTGGGTGTTATAGCCTTGAATCCAATAAAACTGAGAATGATCAAGCCATAGAAAAACTTATAGGATTTATGGGTAACGGGTACTTTCTCGCAAACTATATCAAGACAAATTTTATTGGTAATAGGGTTGGCAACTTGAACTAGGAATTCTAACATAATCGCGATAAGTTTTTTTGGCAAAGCCAACTGGTTTTTTAAAGTGGACCATGCCACTTTCATTATAACTAGTAATGATTACATGAAAGTATAGGTGATAGGTAGTTGGCCTATCAGCTACAAGCAGTTATGAACTGGGCCGACCACTATATCCAGTAGGATTACAACACAGGAGTCATACAAAATTGCACAAACTACAAATATAATATCATCGTTTACAAGCTAGAAATAATAACTTAGTACAAAAGCTTAGTACAGGACGCACTGAGACTAAGTAACATCAATTCACTGTAGCCGTAAATCCATAAAGAAGGGTACAGCAAGTTGCACCAATCCCATTAACAGACATGACGAAGGAAAAGAATAGGGCTTCAGAAAAAGAATAGCTGAATTGGGATCCCCAACAACACATAACGGAGCTGGCAAAGCCAACGTCGAACATCCAAGTCATGTGACAGATTCTAACGTGATAACTCCAACCAAACTGCCGCGACAGATTGAGAGCAAGATCTTCCATATTGCCAAAACAGGGTTACCAAGACATCAAAGAACTACTGTCAACTAAACATGTTGGTTGGATTCAACGAGAGGTAGTCCACGTAGAGTCCAGATCACCGATAGAGGATTTTCCATTATTTCTGGCTCATTAGGTAGAAACTAGAAGTGAACTCGCAGTGCGAATAACGTAGGGTTAAGCCCAATAGCAATTTCTGGTTATTGCACATATGTGGAAGCCAGTAAGATTCGCTATGTAGGTCAGGATTCGTGAATATGTCGACATTTCGATTTCGATTTGCTATATGATTACCGTATGAACAGAGTCAACATGTGTCGGCACTGAACGAATGACTCCCTAGTGCGTTATTCTATGTTGTTATGGGGCGATCTGTTGACTATAAATCAAACCGTGAATCTGCTATCACCCAGCAAGATATTTATTTTCTGCATGCTGATTTCTTTCTGGTCAATTTGCTAATGTGCTTTGTTCTTTTCGTATAGCCTTCCACCAATTTCTTGTTGTTATTTGTTTGTTCGATTAAGGAAATAGCCACCTAACCCATACACTTATACTAAATGTTACAATTAGGGAGGAATAACAATAGTGGGTTTCCATCATCAGCGTATTCGCTTGACTTTGTTTAATGCTGAACCAAGGTACCCCGCCTCAATCATTAATCCATTCAAAATGAGTTCGCGAATTCACCATTATTTCATTCTTGAGCTAGGATAAGACCTTTGACTTTCTTTTTCATCTTGCTCCTCTCCCAATTAATCGGGGTCGCCAATGAATATACTGGAGCACAAAGCAAACTGTTCTAGGTTTTCGAACATAGAATAGAGAGAGGATGCTCGAAGCTCAAACATAAAGAGAGGTAAATTGGTATGGATTGAACCTGAAATTATTTTTACTGGAAGGATAAGTAGAGTGGCCTAATCCCGGAAGAGAGCTTACTAACTACGTGCCTGCCAGGGAGAAAAGGTATGTAACTAGTTCGGGTTGAACTGCTAGCTATGCACCTTTCTTCTTGCAGTCTTATAGGCGAAAAAGGATGGAAGGAAAAGATACTATCTCTACCATATCAGCAAAGATTTTAGCTTTAGCTTCACATGTAATACCAAAGTTGGAGAGAAGAACATTCGACTAGAACATCACCATTAGAACACACAACAACACAATACCAGATAGATGCATAAAGACAAATCCAAGCATCTCAAACCGAAAGAAAACCAAGCACCTCAACAAGATGCCAAAAAACCACCCAAATCACAATTGACTAAAAAGTACTACCAACAAGACGACTACGCAATGATCATTGAATACCTAAAAGCTAAAATGTACCATACAGACGAATCTGGGTCTACATCGAGATGCGAAAACAGTAAACTCAAAGGATTTATTGCTCACCATTTAACTCCGCATTGGTGACAAACTTCAGACTTCCTAAACAACCACCAGTTGAATATCTTGAACACATCTACCAGAGTCGAAGAGAAGTTGCCTAAAGTAGATACAATAGGAAATAGGGAGTATAATCAGAAGCGATTTTAAGGGATTTTCTCTTTGGAGATGAGGTTGGGTAAAAGTGGAACGAAGAGCTAGATCTGTTCCACGAGAAGCTGTACGCAGGCAAAATCTTAGATTGTAGATGATAAAAGTTAGCGAGGGGAACCACGCATGACAAAAGCAAAGAGGGAAGGCAGACAAGAGGCTGAGGAGATGTGAGAGATTTTGGAGGAAATGTAGGAAAGATTAAAGATGCGTGTTGGAAGATGGAAGAAGGGGATTCTCTTTGTTGCCATTAACAATCACCGCTGCTAAGAAGCTTTTCTGGAATCGTGATAATTTTTAATTTATCAAATAAACTTTTTCAAAAAAAAAAACTATGGAAAGCCTTGGTATCAAACAGTACTCTTACTGGAATTTCATTTATGTAAACTTTACCTTTCAGTATTCCCTTACCGTACACATCCCCAAATGTTGAGGGTACATCTTTGAACGAGAAACTCGGACTTGTTCTTCCTTCTTGGTTATTGGACAATCTTTAAACATATGCCTTGGTTTTTGCCAGTTGTAACAGTCATTTATAGAGACCTTGGGGGTCCTTGCACAAAGTAGAGAAATGTCCTTTCTACCGGCTATTGTAGCATGTAACATCTTGTGTAGATTTTCTCCTTCGACCTGATCCAACCCTGGCTTCATTCCTAGTTGATTGAATTTCTTTGTCTTCCAACTGTTATTGTTTTGAGCTATGGGTGGGTTCTTGTAACATCCCATAATTTCTTTATATATTAAATTTCGATTTAAAATAAATAAAACGGAATAAAACTTAGGTAAAAATTTAAATTTTGTTGATTTTAATGTTGATGATTGGTTGAATTAAGTACAACAAGATTTTTAATTTAGTTTGTACTTAGGATGGTTGTAATTTGGAAATTTTATTTTATAAATTAAATAAATTTGAGATGTTTAGTTATATTGAGAATTCAAATTTAATTTGAAATGGAGAAGTCTAAGTTGTTAATTATAGTTGAAACTCAAATCAAAAATTTAAATAACCAAACTTGAGAACTTAGAATTTGTGAAATCGATTTACAAACTTTATTTAAGTTATAATTTGATTTAAATTTGAATTTAATGAATATTTAAATTGAATTAAATCAGTTACATGAATAATTGAATATTTTATTTATTAACTAACTATGAAATTTAACAGTTATGGTAACTGTCTCGGAATCCGACGATACTCGTTTCATCGGATCCGGATTGTCGAATTTTTGTAGAGTGCCAATTTGCGTTACAATCAGATTTGTCATTTGAGCGTACGGGAGAAAATGTGAAAGAAGTCAGTATAAGTGGATAATTGGTTTTTTCTTATGGTAGACCTTATATATACATATAAATGAACCTCTTTTCCAACCGATCAGCCCATTCTCTAATTCTATGTTCATTTTCCTTAATCTATTTTTCTCTAATGGCAGAAAAACAATCCAGAACCCTAGATCTGAAATATTATACAAACTCAAAATAAAATTTCTCCAAACCCTAGCTTATGATATACCGAATCGAAGCTCTTGGAGATACAAACCTACGGGTGTTCTCAGATTTGACATGCGATACACAGTTTAGCCAGAATTCACGGTCAAAGCTGACAGATTTCGAATTTCTAGGGTTTAAATTGGGGATTTTTGATTTAAGGGTTAATCGGAGAAACGGAGATATGGGTATTGTTGCCCTCATCGATACGAACTTGTGGACGGTGGTCGGAGATTCTATTGCGCTTGGGATCGGCGGAATTTTGTCATTTGAAGGGTGAAAACCTGGTTCGGGTTTCATGTCGCCGGAGGGGATAAGGGTCACCGGAGGTCATGTCACCAGTAGGGTAGGCGTGCCTCGAGGGTACCTTTCGAATGGTGGTGGTCCCGAAGTCTAGCGTGGCAGAAAGTGGGCGAATTTGGTGATCAAAATCACGGGTTTGATTGGGTTTCTACGTGTGCACTGTAGCGGCCTGGAAAAAGGGAATGAGCGGGAAGAAGGGGTCTGGATGACTTATCAGAATTCTATTGGTGGGTTTTGTTTTATTAAATTTTATATATTTTAAAATTCAAATGAGAAAAACACTGATAACTCTCTCGTTTTAACTCGAATTTGGATGCGGTTGGATTCGTTGGGATCATAGCGAAATTGCGGACAATTTGAGACTAGTTTGGCTGTGTTTGGAGACAGAAGAATTCTGAGCTTTAGTTGGACGTCCGATCCACTAAAGACCCAAATGTGAGTGATTTTCTCACTTACGAAATACTGGATTATTCCCATGTTTATTAAATTAAATTTGTGAAATAAGTTGGTTGCATGATTGTGTATGATGGATGATTTGTTGATTTAAAACCGACATGCAACTATGGTAATATGGAAATTTTAGGCCAATAATCAGTTATTAAATTTAATTTAATTACTAGTGGAAATTCTTATCCTTGGAAACCTGTGAACAATTTAATACTGATTAATTGGATGAAATGGTTGTGATGGATGTTTGGTTGAATTTTATTACTGAATTGATTGACACTAGTAATGCTTCATATTCAGTACATTGTATTGCATGTTGAATTTGACGATGAATCCCAATTTTACCCTTGATGTTACGGGAATCTAATAAACCCGGGATTTATCGATAAAAATAAATTAGCAACACAAATTGAAATGATAAATATCTGTGACCCTGATTTGGATTGAAATGATAGATCCATCCCTGAATATCGAGAAACTAAATTAAAATCACTTGGCCATAGAATAGTAAATTATATATGGACATTGGTTGGTTAAATGATTTTAAATATTCAAATTTTATTGATGGAAAATTTCATTTAAAGGAAATGTGTCGATTTTTCAATAAATTTTATTCTTCCTTTAAGATCTGAATCCTGAATGTTATTTGAAATGGTTAAGGGAATTTCCCAAACGAATTTGGAAGTTTTAAATTTGATTTTTATATCATTTGGGATTTATTCCAATAAATGGGTGGACTCGAGTTTAATAAATTCTTATTGAATTTAATTTGGAATAAAGATAATCGAGGATACTTGGAGTGTTTTAAACTTAATACGAGTATGGTTTTGAATCCTTGAATTTGAAAGATTGGTTTGAATGGCGTTTGAAACAGGATATTGAACTATGTAACTCCATGGAGACTGGAGTATGGGTTCAAGTATTTGAAGTTCGGAAGAAAGGAGAAATTTCGATTTAATAAATGCTATTATATATATATTACAATGTTTGATTTCAAATAAGTTATTCTTTCCTTAAAATTTACTATTTAACTTTTACCTATAGACTATTTATTTTAGCTTAAATTTATATTTTGTTATTTAAACTAATTAATAAAATTTTATTATATATATATATATATATTAATAATGAACTAAATTATCTTATTTTGTTTTAACCATTATTTTTTATACATATATGTTATATAAAGATTTTATTTAAAAGCATATATTTTCAAGTTATATTAAATGATCGTAAATTTCTTCCGAATGGAAAGTGCTGGATTTAAACCCTAGTTCGAGATGGAGTCGAGATAAAGTATTCAAATATGAATCGACTTTAACCAATTTTATATGGAAATGTAATTGATATTTTATCTGAATATAATGGATTCCATAAATGATATGAATGAGTTGTTATAGAAATTTATACTTTATTTAATATGAATGGATTTCGAATTCAAATCAATTTGAGATAATTATAATCTTTGATATGAAGTATATTCTACTTGAATATATATCGATTTGGTGAAATATTATATGATTATAATATAATGAAATGAAATATATTCTAGTTTAGAATATAACCGGTTTTGGGTATGATTATGATATGTTGATATGAAAATTTTATTCTTTTGAATATAAATTGGGTTCGAAACAAAATATGATATTTTGATATGAAAGCGAACCTTTATGAAATATAAAAGAACCAACCGATGTGAAAGATGTAAGCGTTGGTTGTTAAGGAGACCGGAGTTGACATAAGGCATACTCTCTGTCAGTGTCGATACCACTTTGACAACTATGAACGTTACGACAAATCCAGAATGAGTATGATGACTTAAAGGTGATTATTGAATCGAATAAGACGAACGATGACGAAATAGCCCTGACCTTTGGGTCAGAATTGAAATGACTAAAACAGGAGCTATACCATGACTAACTGAGGTAGCACCTTTGATTGGACACACTTCTTCGATACCATTTCTATGACTATGATGATGATGATTTGGGCTCATTTATGATTTTGGGAGTGTGATCTGAGGTAGGCGGTAGTGGCTGCTATGCGTTACCACCGGTCTGGGAGTGCAATTGGTAGAATTCTACCCTGGGCATTGCCTTGAGTGCCTTGTCATATTTATCCATATCGATCCCCGTACGATTTTGATTTAGCATTGCCTTCTATGGAGTGCCCTTTGATAACACCAGTACGATGAATTTACGGAAGCGTATAGACTGTTGATGCCTGTAAACGGCGTAAGGGTAATATGGTAATCCCGCTTACGCTATTTTTATGATATTTACTTTACTGGATAGACACTATCATAGTAGCGTATTACACTATGTATGTATTAGTTTAACGGATCCTCGAGAGATGGAAAGATCCTGTAACATCTCTTGAGTTACTGCACCCATGACACTCAAATTATTTCGTATTTTGATTTGACTAATATGAGAATGATTTAGTGCTAATCAAGTGCTTGTTGTGTTTTCTTTTTGTGTAATGCGCTCGGGTCAACAGAAGTTTTCAGTTAGCGAAGATTACTCTGCCTTGCAGATCGAAGACGAAGACCTGGTATAAATCTATTATATATATATATGTATGTATGTATTTCCACGGCACTGTGTTTCCGCTGCTAGTTATGTATATCTACATATGTGTAACTCTGATAATCATTTGTACGTTATAACCAAATGTATATAACCAAATGTATATGTTTTTAAATGCTTTGGAACCATTATTTGTTTATTTTATGTTGTCCTTCTGCTGTGAGATTCTGAGATTTATTTTTCTCTTCTTTCTTCTTTTTCTTCTTTTCCCAATAACTGCCTGTGTTGGTGATTTGTTTGGGTCGACATGTGTGGTTTATTGTCAATTTGAACGGTCAAAAATATGGTCGGTACATTTGGTATCAGAGCCAAGGTTTAGCGATAACCTTGGCACTATTCGGGAATTAACTCATTAGAGATAGGATTAGAAATATCCTAGAATGAGTTTGAGTGTATATATGAGAAAGCGTACTTGTATTTTGATTTAAATTGGTTTTACATTGTGTTGTTTGTTCTGTTGAATATTTATGGATTCTGGTCGATATATGGGACGCCATAGAATCGATAGGAATTTCTAAATAATCCAACAGAATGATCGACATAATATGGTTCGATTATATTTTAAAATATATTAAAAATATATTATTGGTTCAAGTATACATGTGTTCATTTAGTAGGGGTAATATTAAGTTATTACCTATTATGGTTGATTAGATAATAAATCTAATAAGGAAATTTTAATGAATTTAGAATATATTTGAAATGAAACAGTACCTCTAAGTATAAATTGGTTGTGATCGAAAATAGAAATGGACTTGGAAAACTTGATTCTGGGAGGCTTTTGAAGTAGTTTTTTTCTAAGTTGGAAAAAATTTGTATTATAAGAAATAGTTTTGGAAATAGTTTTCAAAAGGATATTTAAATGAAATAAGAGTGTAATCCCTTCTCCGACGTCGGTAATGGCTTTAGTAATGAGTGCACGCATTATCGACGTTTATTCTGAAGCGTTTAAGTGGGGAAGACCACCCGTATTTTCATAACTAGTTCGAAAGGATTTTTGGATTTAAATTCCTCTAGTATAAGTTTGTATAAGAGTATAAGTATATGATATTTAAAACTGAGTTTAAGATTAAACAAGAATTGAAAATTTTATATTCTTTCTTAAATTAGAGTTTTGGATTTAAAATTCATATGGTATGGTTTATAAAATTGCATAAGTACATATGTTATTTAAAACCTGGTTTATAAACCTGGAATCGAGCATTTGAGTCCACCTTAACTAATAATAATAACTTGCGTACTAAGGTTAATCAAGATGTTAGAATTTTGATTATGAAACCAGGAATTTACTTAAGCATTAAGAAAAGGGAAGTGGTCGTCGAAATGCTTAAGTATGAGCGATAATAAGTTTAAACAATTTTCAGAGTTGGTCGATATAAGTGTTAGAGAAGCGAAATTAACCGCAGGATAAAATTCAACTAAAATAGATTGGAAGATTAGATAGTGTGATAAAAGTGACAATTCATAACTAGAAATAATCAATAAGTTTATTAGTTAGTTCGAGAAGGAGTTGAAAGGAAGTTACGTCGTGGATAAAATATAACAACAACAACAACAAAGCCATATATCCCAAACAAGTTGGGGTTGGCTAGATATGGAACCCAAAATTAAAATAAAATAAAATAAATAATGATGATAATAATATATATATATAAAAGGGTTTAAAATAACCAATCAAATAAAAAGTCGTCCGATAAAGGTTTTTTTTAAATAATAATAATAATAAGTAAAAATGTTCAATAAAAGTGAAATAAAATCTAAAATAGTAATAAAAAGTAAAAAGGTTCAGTAAACGTGAAATAAAGTCTTAAAAAAAACCTATGGTTCTGGTACATGGATTGCCAATTTCCATGCACTCCTATCAACTACCAGCTCTTCCGATAAACTCCAGTTACTTAAATCTCTCTTTATTATCTCCTCCCATGTCATTTTAGGTCGACCTCTACCTCTCTTTGGGCCTTCGGCGCGGCCTAGAATTCCAGCACGTACAGGTGCATCGTATGGTCTACGTTGGATATGTCCAAACCATCTCAAGCGGTATTGGACTAACTTCTCTTCAATAGGTGCAACTCCAAGTTTTTCCCGAATATCCTCATTTCTAATCCGATCTCGTCTGGTATGCCCACAGCTCCAACGCAGCATTCGCATCTCTGCTATACTTATCTTCTGGACGTGTTGCCTCTAAGTAGGCCAACATTCTGCACCATATAACATTGCAGGTCTGATTGCTGTCCTATAGAACTTTCCTTTAAGCTTCTGAGGAATCTTCCGATCATAGAGAATGCCAGATGCTAGTCGCCATTTCACCCATCCTGCTTGAATTCTAAAATTAACATCCTTATTAATCTCTCCATCAAACTGCAACATAGATCCTAAGTATCGAAACGATTCCTTCTTGGGTACTATTTTACCGGCCAGGGTAACATCTCCATCATCTGACCTGACACTGCTAAACTCACACTTTATATACTCTGTTTTAGTTCTGCTAAGCCTGAAACCCTTTGATTCCAAGGTCTCCCTCCACAACTCCAGTTTTCGATTAACCCCTATTCTACTTTCATCAATCAGCACAACATCATCGGCAAAGAGCATACACCAGGGAATCTCCCTTTGTATATCTTTTGTGATTTCATCCATCACTAATGCAAAAATATAGGGGCTCAAAGCCGAACCTTGATGTAACCCTATGTTAATTGGAAAGTCTCTGGTCTCACCATCGCATGCCATAACACTAGTCATAATCCCCTCGTACATATCCTTAATAAGGGTAATATACTTTGATGGCACTCTCTTCCTTTCTAGCGCCCACCACATAACCCTCCTCGGTACTCTGTCATAAGCTTTCTCCAGGTCAATAAAAACCATGTGGAGATCTTTCTTTTGCTCCCTGTATCTCTCCATAAGTTGCATAATCAAGAAAATCGCCTCAGTGGTTGACCTTTCCGGCATAAAACCAAATTGATTTCTAGAGACACTTGTCAACCTCCTCAAACGCTGCTCGCAAACTCTCTCCCAAAGCTTCATTGTATGACTCATAAGCTTAATTCCTCTATAGTTTGTGCAACTTTGAATATCTCCTTTATTCTTGAAGATTGGAACTAAAATGCTTCTCCTCCACTCATCTGGCATTTTGTTTGATTTAAAAATATTGTTGAACAACTTAGTTAGCCATTTTATCCCTGCATCTCCAAAGCATCTCCACACCTCAATAGGAATATCATCAGACCCTACCGACTTGCCTGATTTCATACGTTTCAACACCCCCTTTACCTCAGCTTCTTGAAATCTCCGCACAAAATGTCTATATGTGCTATCAGCTAAGTCTTCCAACTCGATCGAAGAGCTATCACTTTCTTTGTTGAAAAGCTTATCAAAGTATTCTCTCCACCTATTCCTTATCTCATCTTCCTTCACCAAAAGTCTATCATTCTCATCCTTAATGCATTTAACCTGATTGAAGTCCCTTGTCCTCCTCTCGCGTAGCCTAGCTATTCTATAAACGTCTTTTTCGCCCTCCTTTGTACTTAGCCTTTGATACAAATCTTCGTACGCTCGTCCCCTTGCTTCACTCACTGCTCTCTATGCAGTCTTCTTTGCCACTTCGTACCTGTGCATGTTCTCTTCGCTTCTATGACGGTACATGCATTTGTAGCATTCCTTCTTCTCTTTGATAGCCTTTTGCACCTTGTCATTCCACCACCACGAATCCTTGGGTTCTCGCTTGCTTCCTCTTGTTATCCCAAATACCTCAGTGGTGACTCTCCGAATGCAAGTTGCCATCGCATTCCACATGACATTTGCTTCTCCTTCCACATTCCAAGCTCCTTCTCCCATCACTCTATCTTTAAACACCCGTGAAGCATCTCCTTTGAGTTTCCACCATTTCGTCCTGCTAATCTTTGCTCTCTTATCCTTCACTACCCGAAGACGAAACACGCATACCAACAGCTGGTGTTGTGAGACGACACATTCTCCAGGTATGACCTTGCAATCAACACAATCTCGTTTACTATCTCTTCTAGTTAGGACAAAGTCAATCTGGCTAGCCTGTTGGCCACTATTGAAGGTGATCAGATGTGATTGCCTCTTTCTAAAGAAGGTATTAGCAATCATGAGATCAAAAGAGAGAGCAAAATTCAAAATATCTTCACCCTCTTGGTTCCTACTGCCTAATCCAAAACCACCATGCACTCGCTCAAAACCCCCACTAGATGAGCCAACATGGCCATTGAATTCTCCTCCTATAAAAAGATATCGCTACTATGCACATTCCTAACCATGACATCCAAGTCTTCCCAAAACTTCCTTTTGGCTTCTTCACTTAGACCTACCTGTGGGGCATATGCCCTAATGACATCCAAAACTGCCTCGCCAACAACTAGCTTAACTAGGATGATCCTATCTCCTCGTCTTCTGACGTCAACCACATTGTTATGAAGGTTCTTGTCAATCAATATGCCTACCCCGTTCTTGTTACGTACTTCTCCCGTGTACCACAATTTGAAGCCAGTGTTCTCCACCTCCTTCGCCTTCTGACCCACCCATTTAGTCTCTTGAACGCACAAGATGTTAACCCGTCTCCTAATCATAGTATCCACTATCTCTCTTAATTTTCCTGTTAAGGACCCTACATTCCAACTACCTAACCGAACCCTACTATCGTTGACTATCTTCCTTGCCCCTCGCATCCACCGAGAAAAATGTGAGGACCCTTGCTCACTTATCACTACACCGGGGCGTCGGTGTAGCGCTCCACTAAGAGAATGGCGGCCCAGCCCTTGCATATTTAACACCATATCCGAGCCTCGATATAGCGCGTCGCTAAGAGGGTTACGCCCCAACGATATGTCATAAGGTTCCATATCCATAAGAGTGGCTAAGTTTTTACGTTGGCTCGCCAAGCCTATCACAACCCTCCTCCTTTACCCTGGCTCGGGACAGGCTGCATAGAAAACTACACAGGCGGAGTTGTGAATAAAATATAAATGGTCGGAAAAAAAACTAATTGAGTAAACCTCATTTGGATAATACCTCGAATGCAAATCTGAGTATGGACGGTGTAGTGAACGAATACAAAACTTTTTTTGAATGAAATATAACTTAATTCGTGTAGAGGGTTCGAATTAAATGAAGCTAACTTAGAAATCGAATAGGAATGGTTGAGAACTAAGCATAAAATGGAGTATGAATAGTCCTTAAATTGATTCATGTTTTGTGAGTCAATTAAATAAGTCGAGTTAATGAAATAAAATTAATTTGAAATGAAAATGAAAATAAGTGAATAAGGAAATGGTTAAAGAAATGAATAGAAGTGCCAATACCAGGGGAATGAGTAATGAAATTTTGCAAATTGGTCTATGTTAATGAATTAGAGGGTTTATATAAAACCATAACGGACCTTAGTCCATTGATATAGATTCAAAATTAACTTATTAGAACGAGGAAATGAAATAAAAATGGAGATTGGAATTATGGAAGAAGGTATAGGAAATATAAAACCAAAGTCTAATTTATTAAATTAGAATATCGAAGATTTGGATTTAAATGAATTCTATTAAGTCGAGTGAATTAGAATAAGTGAAGTAAACTCGGGAAATGGGAACTGGTCGACTCAGACCAAGTATAAGGAAATGAAACAAAGTAAGAATAAATTTGAATAAGTAGAATGAATCAAAAATCAGGATTGATTCGAATGTATGGCTAATTGAATATGGATAAATGGAACTATACTTGGTGTAACATGGATGAAGCAAATCGTAACAAGGAATGAACGTTGATGAATCGACCAAGGTTATGAATTAAGGATTTAATACAAATCAAGACGTTGAAGGGTTAGAATGACTTCAAGTTTTAACTAAAATTAATGCTTGGAATGAAATGAGAAATGGAATAGATAGTATATTGGAATGGAGTAAGAATATTGAAGGTGAATGCATTTCTCGAGAAATGAGGTGCTAACAAATTGAGGTGTTAAAGATTTACAAAATTATTGGAATCAAAAGGGTTTAAAACTTCTAATAAAATAAACCGTTGTTTATGCAAGAATCTGAAATAGTCAATAAGCTGAAACTAAAATGACCATAACTTTTGATAGGATGATCAGAATTCGACGGTTCCAGACTTTTCGGAAATCTTAGGAACTAAAGTAAACTTTCGCTAATAGCGCCATGTCTGAATTTTCATGTTACTAAGCTGAAATTCAAGTTTTAGTCGTAGTCGTGTGCGCAGAAAAATAAAAATCTGAAGCATATAGCTATATTGTTTTGATCATAACTTCCTAACGGAGCGTCGGATTTCGATGTGCGAGTACAATTCGGAAAGCCCAGGATCTGAACTAAAACTTTCCCTTGATATGCTTCATAGAATTTTGAGATTTAAAGGGGTATAAACTGGGTTGAACAATTCAGACATGTGTTTCTTAGTGTATGTGCTGAGGTGTTCGCCTTCACTAAAATAGTCACAACTTTTGAACGAATTATCCGAATTCGACGAATCCGGACAATTCGGAAAGCCTGAAAGTAATGCAACAACTTTGGCCTAGTGTGTTTCAGTCCAATTCCAACATTTATTGGGTGATAATCAATGATTTGTTTGCTGGCCTGTCAATAATATTATAGTTTTGTAGTTGAAATGTCGATGTTATGTTGTGTAAGTTATATGCATTTGCTATTTAGTGTATATATGTTTGATTCTGATGTATATGTGAGTACGTAGCAGGTGTAAGGAAGTCGCGCTACGCTTCGAAGCTCGCTTGCGCTATGTGCTAAATGCTAAGATAAATAAATTTGCTAATAATGCTAAAGGAGGTACGTATTTGCGTTATATGGTTTTGTGGTCATATATATTTTGTTTCCCCATTATTTGGGATGCCTCATCGTGTGACGAGATGAATATTTAGTTTATAACTATGTTGGAATTTTTCCCGGGGCTCTCCGTACAAAGGAGAAGCTGCCGAAATTTTCCGTGATTTCGGGAGTTAGAAAAATTTATGGGGTTTTAAAACTATAACTTATTTTATAAGTATGGATTTGGAAGTATGAATATGGTCAATATTGTATTTCGTTCTCTTTTCGAGAACGAAAAGAGTTTTAAGTGGGGAAGAATGTATCATCCCATATTTTCGGTATATTTTAAATTTCGATTTAAAATAAATAAAACGGAATAAAAGTTAGATAAAAATTCAAATTTTGTTGATTTTAATGTTGATGATTGGTTGAATTAAGTACAAATAGATTTTTAATTTAGTTTGTACTTAGGATGGTTGTAATTTGAAAATTTTATTTTATAAATTGAATAAATTTGAGATGTTTAGTTATATTGAGAATTCAAAATTAATTTGAAATGGAGAAGTCTAAGTTGTTAATTATAGTTGAAACTCAAATCAAAAATTTAAATGCCAAACTTGAGAACTTAGAATTTGTGAAATCGATTTATAAACTTTATTTAAGTTATAATTTGATTTAAATTATGATTTTAATGAATATTTAAATTGAATTAAATTAGTTACATGAATAATTGAATATTTTATTTATTAATTAACTGTGAAATTTAACGGTTATGGTAACTGTCTCGGAATCCGACGATACCAGTTTCATCGGATTCGGATTGTCGAATTTTTGTAGAGTGCCAATTTGCGTTACAATCAGATTTGTCATTTGAGCATACGGGAGAAAATGTGAAAGAAGTCGGTATAAGTGGATAATTGGTTGTTTCTTATGGTAGACCTTATATATACATATAAATGAACCTCTTTTCCAACCCATCAGCCCATTCTCTAATTCTACGTTCATTTTCCTTAATCTATTTTTCTCTAATGGAAGAAAAACAATCCAAAACCCTAGATCTGAAATATTACACAAGCTCAAAATAAAATTTCTCCAAACCCTAGCTTATGATATACCGAATCGAAGCTCTTGGCGATACAAACCTACGGGTGTTCTCAGATTCGACATGCGGTACACAGTTTAGCCGGAATTCACGGTCAAAGCTGACAGATTTTGAATTTCTAGGGTTTAAATTGGGGATTTTTGATTTAAGGGTTAATCGGAGAAACGGAGATATGGGTATTGTTGCCCTTGTCGATACAAACTTGTGGAGGGTGGTCGGAGATTCTATTGCGCTTGGGATCGGCGGAATTTTGTCATTTGAAGGGTGAAAACTAGGTTCGGGTTTCACGTCGCCGGAGGGGATAGGAGTCACCGGAAGTCATGTCACCAGCAGGGTAGGCGCGCCTCGAGGGTACCTTTAAAATGGTGGTGGTCCCGAAGTCTAGCGTGGCCGAAAATAGGCGAATTTAGTGGTCAAAACCATAGGTTCGGTTGGGTTTCAGCATGTGCATTGTAGCGGGCTGGAAAAGGGAATGGGCGGCAAGAATGGGTCTGGGTGACGTGTCAGAATTCTACTGGTGGGTTTTGTTTTATTAAATTTTATATATTTTAAAATTCAAATGACAAAAACACTGCTAACTCTCTCGTTTTAACTCAGATTTGGACGCGGTTGGGTGCATTGGGATCGTAGCGAAATTGCGGACGATTTGAGACTGTTTTGGCTGCGTTTGGAGATAAGAGAATTTTGGGCTTTAGTTGGACGTCCGATCCACTAAAGACCCAAAGGTGAGTGAATTTTCACTTACGAAATACTGGATTATTCCCATTTTTATTAAATTAAAATTTTGAAATAAGCTGGTTGCATGGTTGTGTTTGATGGATGATTTGTTGATTTAAAACAGACATACAAGTATGGTAATCTGGAAAATTTAGGCCAATAATCAGTTATTAAATTTAATTTAATTACTAGTGGAAATTCCGATCCTTGGAAACCCGTGAACAGTTTAATACTGATTAATTGGATGAAATGATTGTGATGGATGTTTGGTTGAATTTTATTACTGAATTGATTGACACTGGTAATGCTTCGTATTCAGTACATTGTATTGCATGTTGAGTTTGACGATGAATCCCAATTTTACCCTTGATGTTACGGGAATCTAACAAACCCGGGATTTATCGATAAAAATAAATTAGGAACACAGATTGAAATGATAAATATCTGTGACGCCGATTTGAATTGAAATGATAGATCCATCCATGAATATCGAGAAATTAAATTAAAATCACTTGGCCATAGGATAGTAAATTATATATGGACATCGGTTGGTTAAATGATTTTAAATATTCAAATTTTGTTGATGGAAAATTTAATTTAAAGGAAATGTGTCGATTTTTCGATAAATTTTATTCTTCCTTTAAGATCTGAATCCTGAATGTTATTTGAAATGGTTAAGGGAATTTCCCAAATGAATTTGGAAGTTTTAAATTTGAATTTTTATATGATTTGGGATTTATTCCAATAATTAGGTGGACTCGAGTTTAATAAATTCTTATTGAATTTAATTTGGAATAAAGATAATCGAGGATACTTGGAGTGTTTTAAACTTAATACGAGTATGGTTTTGAATCCTTGAATTTGAAAGATTGGTTTAGATGGCATTTGAAACAGGATATTGAACTATGTAACTCCATGGAGATTGGAGTATGGGTTCAAGTATTTGAAGTTCGGAAGAAAGGATAAATTTTGATTTAAGAAATTTTATTATATATATATATATATATTACAATGTTTGATTTCAAATAAGTTATTCTTTCGATTTTTAGTTTTAAACCTCTAAATACCTCAAATCGAAGCTGCAAGCAATCGTTAATGGCGTCCTCCCTTCCTTCTTCTTCTCCGCTTCTTTCTAAATATCCTTCTAGATATAGGTCCTTTCTCTTCCCTCGTTCTGTTCTTGTTTCGTCTTCTTCTCGTCGTCCTTCTTTCACTCCTTCTTCCATTTTCCCTTCGCTCAAACATGCTTGGTCAACTAATCCTCGCTCTGTTCGCTTTGATGCTCCTCGTTCGTCCTCTCGTGTCTCATCTTTTCGTCCTCCTTCTTTTCGTCTTCTTCTTCCCATAACCATATTTCTTCTCATGGTGATTTTCCTCAATCGGATAAAGGTCATGTGTCAGCTCATCCTCATCCTCCTCTTCCTCGCTCCTCCTTGCGTTCCTCATCTAATCGTTTTTCAGTTCTTTCTGATCATCAAACTGTGATTCCATCGATGTCCTTCGCTCAAGTGGCGGCATCGCAACCATCATCGCCACCCAACCCTCCGCCCAGAAAGAAATTTAAACCACCTTTGTCGGAGTTTGTCTCAGTTTTTCAAACTGTGGCTCAGTTGAAAAAAGAGAAGAGATGTTTGAAATGTGCATGCAAGGGTCACGTGGCAAACACATGCAGAGACCCAAAAATTTGTTTCAAATGCGGTTCGTTTGGTCATTCAATGCAACGTTGCCAAAAGAAAAAATTATTATGTTGGAAGCTCCTTGTCTTCTGTTAATGCAACCAACAGTAATAAAAGTAATTATCACGCGTGCTGGGTCCCAAAACAAATCAATTACTCTGCAAATGCTGATTGTCACCCATCGCTTCGCAATGCCAGCCGTCAGGAGAATTACCATGGAAAATCTAATATTAATAAATCATCTAAGCTTAATTCTCTTCAATCTCCAACTCAATCTCCTCAGTGTTCAATTTCAAAAAAAAAAAAATCTTCAGCTTTATGGATTCTACGAAATGTATTGTGGCCAAAACTATATCTGGCAAATGGAGTATAGAAACTTTGCACCATGCCCTAGAAGTCAACCTTGAATATGACATGTGGCCGATGACGATCATCTCAAACATCTCCTTCTTGATACACTGTCCTACTTATGGCAAAAGGGATCATGCATTACTCCTTAAAATCCTAACCAAACCTGGAGCTGCAATTAGTTTAGAAGCATGGGAAGAAGAAGTGTTTGAGCCAGAACCTATGTTGGAGCATGAATCATGGGCTAAGGTGGAAGGATTTCCTGAATTCTTAAAGTATAACAATGAGGCTGTAAAGGAAATCCTGAAACCTATGGGTAGAGTCTTAGCAGTTGATGATTGCGACTGGTGCCACTTCGATCATAGAGAATTCTTGGTAAAGCTACAATTTTTTAAAGGTATAGGCTCAAGGAATGAATTTGCAGCCCACAACAAAGTGCATATAATTAAAGTTCAGCGCTGTAAGCATGAACACCCAGGCATTAGACCAGAACTTATCTTTATTGGTAATGATGAGGAGCAAGTGGTTCCATGTATCCATAATTATCAAGATTCAAGTACGGAGAATTGAATAGATGCCATGATTAAAGAAGCAGTGATGCTACCTCCATTTCCCTCTGTTTTTAGGGAGATAAATGAAAACCCTAACTTTCCAGAATTTGATGATCAAGAGATGGATTTTAATGAACACGACGAAGTGAATCAAGATCTTCATGATGATCATCTGAATTTGTAGGATGACCAGAATCCACCTTTTAATCAGATCATCCCCTATGGTAATGATTTTCTTATGCTACCCATTCAATCTATCCCTTTTGACATCAACTCTATTCCGCCGCCGCAATCTCCTCCTCATCAACCATGGACTGATGACAATGATTGGCCTCAATTTCTCTCTCCCATTTTTGTGCGTCGTAGTGGGAGACGCAATAATCCTGAAGTAACAGGTAGTTTCCTTACTCCTGTTGTTTTTTTCTCTTCTAATAAACGTTTAAACAAAAAGATATCTAGCTGCATGGAGTGAAATTACGTGACACACATTATAAAGCCATGCAGGCTTCAGAACAAGAGCGTATTAATAGACATCAATGAAAGTTGTCACTTGGAATGTACGAGGATTGGGGGACCATTCAAAATGTCATGCTATTAATCTAGTTTTGTCCCCACTTAAATTAGATATTCTTTTCCTTCAAGAAACCAAACTCTTTGAACTATCTAATCCCTTTAGTTTAATTGGTGGCTCCTGTTTGAGGGGATGGACTTATGTTAATGCAACAGAAACCAGAGGTGGCCTTATTACTGCATGGAATGATTTTGTATGGTCATTATACCAAACTTTTCCATCTCAATCTGCTTTACATGTTGCTCTCAGACAGATTGCCTCTAATACTATCTACTTCTTTTCCAATATTTATGGTCCTCAGAACTCAAATGAAAGAATTGCTCTTTGGGAGCATTGTAATCAGATGGCTAACAGTTTTCTGGGTCGTTGGGTGATTTGGGGGATTTCAACACTGTTAGATACTTTAATGAGAAAAAATCTTGTTCCTTATCATCAGAATCAGATGATTTCAATTCTTTTATCTTCAATTGTTGCCTTTCTGACTCCCCTATATGTAATAGATCTTTCACTTGGTCAATTCACAGAATGAATCCTTCTCTTGCAAAACTTGACAGATTTCTGTTTAATGCAGCCTGGGAAGAAATTCATCCCCTATCCTTTGTTTCTGGTCTTGCTTCTATCATCTCTGACCATTGCCCTATTGTTCTTGATTCGGGTTCCCTCCCTTATTCCAAGCATTCATTTAGATTTGAGAGATTATGGTTACTAGAACCAACTTTTAAGGAGTTCATTCAAAAGGCTTGGGATTATCCTATTCAATCTCAATCATCTATCCATAATGTTGTCCTTAAATTGAGATCTTTGAGAAAATTGATAAAACCATGGGCCAAAACAGTTTGGGGGTCTACACGTACCCGCATTTCTAATATTCAAGATGTTATTCTAGATCTCAATATCCTAGAAGAATCTCGTCCTCTCAATGAGGAGGAAACTGTCTCTTTGAAAAATCTGGAGTCTGAATTGGATAGATTGTTTAAACAAGAAGAAATTGGTTGGAAACAGAGATCTAAGGCTAAATGGTTAAAAGAAGGAGATAGACATTCAGCTTACTTTCATAGAATTGCAAATGGAAGAAGACGTGCTTCCTGCATTCTTGAAATATCTCATGAAAATCAAATCTATTCAAATCCAGACGATATTCTTCTCCTTTTTTCAAACTATTATCGATCAATTCTTGGAAAATCATCCTATGAGTCCCCTCTTATTGATTGGTATCCTCTTTATCCTTCTCCAGCTTCTATTTCTATTGACCAACTTTTCTCTGAAAATGAAATTTGGGCTGCTTTAAGTGACATGAATGACGACAAAGCCCCTGGGCCTGATGGATTTGGGCCTTCATTTTTTAAATCTTTTTGGGCCATTGTGAAAACAGATATCATGGCCATGTGTAATGATTTTTATGAAAACCCTAGCCACATATCTCGGCTAAATTATGCTAATATTGTGCTTCTCCCTAAATTCTATGGTGCTAGCTCTCTTTCTGATTTCCGTCCCATCAGTTCGCTCAACACCACTTTTAAGATTATCACCAAAACTCTTGCGAATCGCCTTCAATCCGTTATCTCTGATCTTGTCGGAGCTGAGCAATCTGCTTTCATTCTTGGACGCAATATTTTCGATTGTATTGCAGCTACTCAAGAGGTAATCTCTTATTGTTACAATTCTAAAACACCTGGTGTTCTCCTCAAGTTAGATTTTTCAAAAGCATTTGACTCTGTTAACTGGGAATTTATTTTGCAAATGTTCAAACATAGAGGATTTTCTCAGCGTTGGTGTAATTGGATTGATTGTATTCTTAGGACAAGTCATTCATCGATTTCGATCAACGACAATATTGGGAGTTTATTTAAATCCAACAGGGGTTTGAGGCAGGGAGATCCCGTATCTCCCCTCATATTTGTGTCGGTTGCGGATGTATTCAATCAAATGATCAAAAGAGTAATAGCCAACAATTTCTTTGATGGGATTCATCTTCCAAATTCCTCTTTAATTTCTTCCAACCTCCAATTTGCAGATGACACAATTATCTTTTCCTCTCCTGATTTGAATCATATTCATTGTCTTAAAGTTGTGCTTTATATTTTTGAACTCATTTCTGGTTTGTCTATTAACTTTTCCAAAAGTTCAATCATAATGTTAGGCAATGCTGATCATCTTGGCCCTTCAATTTCATCCATTTTAAACTGCTCGATTCACAGGTTCCCTATCCAGTATTTAGGAATTCCCCTAAGACCCACTAAACTTCATAAATCTGATTGGTTGCCTCTCATTCATAAAATTGAGCAGAGATTATCTTCCTGGAAAGCTAATACCTTATCCTCTGCTGGTTGTTTAGTTTTGGTTAAACTGTATTATCTGCTTTACCAACATATTGGATGACTATTCATAAACTACCTAAATGGGTACTTTCAAAAATTGACTCAATTAGGAGTTCTTTTCTTTGGAATGGCAATAACGTCAAGAAACTGGTCAACTGGCAAACTGTTTGCTCAAATATTAATCAGGGGGGTTTGAGCATTATTAACCTTTCTAACTTCAATATGGCTCTTCTATCAAAATGGTTATGGCGTGCAGTTACTCCTGGTTCTTTCTTATGGAAAGATTGGGTCCTTACTCTCTACTATTCCAATAATTCTCATTTAGTCTTACATTCTCTTCCTTCTATTAAGCCTTCTCCCTTCTGGTCTGGGGTTTTATCTTGTATTCCTCGCATTAAAAATCTGTTTCATGTCAATCTGAGAAATGGTGAATCTTGTTTATTCTGGTATGATATTTGGCATGGACATATTCCCCTTTTTCAAGCTTTTTCCTCCCTTTTTTCTTTCATTTCCAATGAATTTTCCTCTGTAGCTAATCTGTTGCGTATCGGTCCCTCATCTCTGTGCCCTTCAACCTTTTTTAATGCAAGAGTACTCGATATTTTCTTCTTGCTGCAAACCTGATCTCTCACACACAACCTTCCCTCTCTCCTGATTGCTATTTTTGGGTTTTATCATCAAAGAGAGGTTTTCTGTTGCTTCAGTGTATAATTATTTGAATTTCTCTGGAAGGTTATTCTCTTTTTCTAGAATTTGGAAAATTTCTCTTCCTACATGGGTACTTTTCTTCAACTGGTGTTTGATTCATGGCAAAATCAATACAAGAGCTAAATTGTATAGACTTAACTTGATTGAGGATTCTCGTTGTGCTCTTTGCTCTAACCATATGGAGACTATTGATCATCTTTTCTTTGATTGTGATTACTCTTTCCCGGTTCTTGCAGCCACTGGTTCCTATCTGTTTGGTTTTGTTCCTGAAATTCATTCAGTGTTTGATCATTGGGAGTTTAATGATGCAAATGCTGCACTGGACTCCTTTTTAGCAATATTTTGTTGGAGTATTTGGAAATAAAGGAATGCTGTGATATTTAATAAACCTCTGAAGAGATTTAAGGAATTATGCAATCTTATAATATTCTGTTTTAACTCTTGGTCAGGTCTGGCTTCTTCCTCTGCCAGCTTCATGCTTGCTCTGCCAACAAACAATAGTCCAGTGGAGTCTGTGGGTTATAACCATGGCGATTCAAGTCCAGATTTGCAGTAATTTGTACATGGTCGTCTGTGTTAGCATGTTATTCTGCTATGTCTTCTTTTGGCTTATGTATAATCTGCATATTTCTCTATCTGTGTTTTGGGGGTGTTCTAGCTTCTGATGTAATGTTTGTTTTGGTTTGAACTATTGTATAATTAGCACTCTTATGTAATTGGTAAATGGGCCACCAGTTGGGCTTGTCAACTGGGCTATATATATTTTAATATTATGCTTAATCGACTGTGTAGTTTCGCACTACGCATCCGTCCTACTCAAAAAAAAAGTTATTCTTTCCTTAAAATTTACTATTTAACTTTTACCTATGGACTATTTATTTTAGCTTAAAATTTTCTTATATTTTATTATTTAAACTAATTAGTAAAATTTTATTTTATATATATATATATTCATAATGATCTAAATTATCTTATTTTGTTTTAACCATTATTTTCTATACGTATATGTTATATAAAGATTTTATTTAAAAGCATCTATTTTCAAGTTATATTAAATGATTGTAAATTTCTTCCGAATGGAAAGTGCTGGATTTAAACCCTAGTTCGAGATGAAGTCGAGATAAAGTATTCAAATATGAATTGACTTTAACCAATTTTATATGGAAATGTAATTGATATTTTATCCGAATATAATGGATTCCATAAATAATATGAATGAGTTGTTATGGAAATTTATACTTTATTTAATATGAATGGATTTCGAATTCAAATCGATTTGAGATAATTATAATCTTTGATATAAAGTATATTCTACTTGAATATATATCGATTTGGTGAAATATTATATGATTATATATAATGAAATGAAATATATTCTAGTTTAGAATATAATCGGTTTTGGGTATGATTATGATATGTTGATATGAAAATTTGATTCTTTTGAATATAAATTGGGTTCGAAACAGAATATGATATTTTGATATGAAAGCGAACCTTTATCAAATATAAAAGAACCAACCAATGTGAAAGATGTAAGCGTTGGTTGTTAAGGAGACGGGGTCGACATAAGGCATACTCTCTGTCAGTGTTGATACCACTTTGACAACTGTGAACGTTATGACGTATCCAGAATGAGTATGACGACTTGGAGGCGACTATTGAATCGAAGAAGATGAACGATGACGAAATAGCCCTGACCTTCGGGTCAGAATTGAAATGAATAAAACAGGAGCTATACCGTGACTAACTGAGGTAGCACCTTTGATCAGACACACTTCTTCGATACCATTTCTATGGCTATGATGATGATTTGGGCCCATTTATGATTTTGGGAGTGTGATCCGAGGTAGGCGGTAGTGGCTGCTATGCGTTACCACCGGTCTGGGAGTGCAATTGGTAGAATCCTACCCTGGGCATTGCCTTGAGTGCCTTGTCATATTTATCCATATCGAGCCCCGTACGATTTTGATTTAGCATTGCCTTCTATGGAGTGCCCTCTGATAACACCAGTACGGTGAATTTACGGTACTGTATAGACTATTGAAGCCTGTAAACGGTGTAAGGGTAATATGGTAATCCCGCTTACGCTATTTTTATGATATTTACTTTACTAGATAGACACTATCATAATAGCGTATTACACTATGTATGTATTAGTTTAACGGATCCTCGAGAGATGGAAAGATCCCGTAACATCTCTTGAGTTACTGCACCCATGACACTCAGGTTATTTCGTATTTTGATTTGACTAATATGAGAATGATTTAGTGCCGATCCGAGTGTTTGTTGTGTTTTCTTTTTATGCAATACGCTCGGGTAAGAAGAAGTTTGCAGTTAGCGAAGATTACTCTACCTTGGAGATCGAAGACGAAGACCTGGTATAAATCTATTATATATATATATATATATATATATATGTATGTATGTATGTATGTATGTATGTATTTCCGCGGCACTGTGTTTCCGCTGCTAGTTATGTATATCTACATCTATGTAACTCGGATAATCATTTGTACGATATAACCAAATGTATATGTTTTTGAATGATTTGGAACCATTATTTGTTTATTTTATGTTGTCCTTCCATTGTGTGATTCTAAGATTTATTTTTCTCTTCTTTCTTCTTTTCCCAATAACTGCCTGTATTGGTGATTTGTTTGGGTCGACATGTGTGGTTTATTTTCGATTTGAACGGTCAAAAATATGGGTCGTTACAGTTCTTCTTATCAAGGGTTTCGTAATTGAAACCCATATCAACCAAATTAATAAAAGTTACTTTAAAATGAGCAATCATCTCTTGATATTGATTTTCAGTCCATTTATGAATCTTTCTTTTTCTCAAGCATGGTGTCCAAGTTGGGCCTAACTGAGGTAACTCAATAAATTTGTTCCAATACTCCCTCATGGACATTCCCTCCTGCTTAAGACCCATAAAGCTTTGGTATAATCGAGACTTTTTTGCTTCCGACCTACATTGTTCTCTAAAGACTTCTTTAAATCGACCATAAGTAACATCATCCTCCGCGTTACTTTAGATTACAGATTCCTACCAAGCTAAGGCTCATTCTTGTAGCTTTCAGTAGGCTAGAAACATATTCTGCGTATCCTCAATGTTAGGTGCCTTAAAGATTCTCTCATAGGATCAAAACAAGGCCTAAATCTCGATGGTAGAATGTTACTTTGAAAGGCTTTCCCCTAAGCTGGTGTAATTTTTGCATCATGTGGAAAAAAATCTTGATCGTACCAAAATCATTGCCTCTTCAATGGTGGAGTGATGTTTTGGCCATTGGTGTTTGTTGTATTGTTGCCCCCTCCTTTTCTGCCTCTTCAGATGTTCATTCCAACTTTCCTTTCATATAGTAAGAAAATATCGTTAAAATAACGAGGATTTTATCTTAGGAACTAGGGTGTGTTTATGCAATGTATATGCATAAAAAGAATATTATTTGCTCTCTGAGACTAAAATCATTCTAGGATATTGCTAACCCTTCCTCCAATGGGTTGACGCATTGAGCCTTGGATATTCGCTTAATCTAAGCCTTGACACCAAATGAGACGACCCACCTCCTTGACCCTAGAACTTGCATTATTACATCCTCGATATTCATGTTCCATGAATCTAGCTCTGAAGAGTTAGATTGTTTGGGGTAAAAAGAAATTAAAGGTTGAAAATAGAACAAAGAAAATCTCACATTGCATTAATTTCAATAAGTTAAATCAGGAGATACATGAAAAAAGTCTTATAAGTACTAGTCCAACGAGAATGATTATGTACCCAATTCTTACAAGTGCTGGTATAAACAAATGCAGTAGAATGATATGTAAATACCGCAAAGAGGTCAAAATTCTCTATATTCAAAGTGCCCTACTTCTTCATGATCCAAATCAATACATTCCATTTGACCACTAGGCTTTCCGAAAAAGTAGGGCATCCAAAGTTTAAGGGAAAAAGAAAATAAACTCTGAGGCAGTGATGAGACTGGTGTGAGAAACTTAAATCCGATGTTTTGTAAAAGTATCTCATAAGGACACGAACATATATAAATATGGAATGAGATTTTCCCTTATGGTAACCAAAACTTAAGTTCGTAAAATTACTTAATATTATGTTCAGTGACTTATAAGTAAAGCCCATATAATAAATAAAATCAAATTGCAAAATTATTACCATTATTAAATTCCGAACATGATAGGAAGTGCAAACAAACCGTAAGCTCTTAGAGAAAATGAGTTTCCATACAATGGAAAGGTGAGGAACTATCTTTCATATAATGCACTTATAGAGAAATGTACCATGGATCAACGACCCAATAGTCCATGTAAGACCTGCCCAGCTACACAGAGCCGATGGTGGTGCACCAACCGAATATGACATCGCCCCTATCGTAACCGACCTATAAGGATATCATAGTATACACCAAATACTCAACACATAAAGAGTAATCTAGAAGGATGATGATCATATCCTAATGAGCATGACCAACATAACCTCTCGCCCTTTTTCTTCCATTGCTAGGTGATGAAGCTTAAGGTCATCGATTACCTTATACCAAGCACATCGTTCACTTTGAATGTCATGCTGCCATGCCCATCACATGCAACTAATTTCCACTAATGTACGACCTTCAAGCTTGTACTTCTCAGAAAAGGGGGTATATAGTCCAGGAGAGTTACTTCCTATACCACCAAACAGATGTGCGTTCATGGAGATAAACATATGCACATTAGGAGGGCAATGTATGATAATTGGCCACACAAGTCATCCTGGGTTTGGACAAACTATAGGCACTTCTCCTACCATATCATGTGATTAGTAGTGAGAAGACCTTGCATTAAAGATTTAATATCGTTTACTGTAAGATGGGAAAATCCCCCGTAGGGTTAATGACAATAACTCTTCATCCAATCTTCATATTTTTGCCATTCAATCTCCTTTTCTTTCGAAACGTAAATGAGTTCTAAGTGTATTCAGATAGGAATCATCCAAATCTGATTTTGTTTTCTGTGAACTAATCATTGGCAAAATACTATTTAAGTAGTTTGGGTGTTTCTCATTGCTTAATTCATTTCTTGACAAAGCATTTGTTAAGGATGTGTATTTTTTAGATACTCTTTGGGCATATATTTATATATATGTAATTATTAAACTCGATTCATTTACCATGTCATTTTTGGATGTTAAATCCATTTTAGAAATATAGATCTAAAGAAATCATACTCATTTTACCCGATATTAATTTTAGTGTTCAATCTCCACAATTAGTTGAATAGCAGCGAAAACACCTTTTAAATTCGTATGGATAGTGATGATTCCCTCATAGGAATATGACACTAAATAAAACAAGATCATCTCTAAGTGATCTGATTCATTTTAACTTTTAGAAATCTTGATCTTTTATACTTAGCTCATGGATTCTTATAAATTCAATAAAGCTTCAGATCGGGTCAGATTTAGTTAACGGATGAGGCGAAATGTTGGTTTTGACAAAACTAGGTCCGATCACCCAAAATCAGGTGATCACATCGGCGTGATCACTAAAAATCTTCGGATCGCATCGGCCATGGAAAGAACTTTGGATTTGGTAAATCTGGAGTTTGATCACTCCAAAATGGTTACACAACTCAGGATGATCACCCGCATTTATCGGATTACTTCAGGCTTGGCACTTCTGGATTTCCGGCAAAGGCATAATTCATATCCTCAGGATTTGAGTCTATCACCCCAAAAAAGCTGCACAACACGGGGTGATCACATGTAAAATAGCAGGCGTGCATCGTCTTTGGCAAGGCTGATCCCTAGATTGAGGATTATTTTTCGTTTCCCAAAGAGCGGGATTGGCACGTGTTGCACGTAAAAAAAGTGGCGCCCAACCCAGAATTTAGGATTGGCATTCAAAAGTTGGTCCGGGATCGGTATTGGACTTCTCGGATCTGGCACAGCGCAGGAGACATACGGATAACCTATTTTTTTAGGGATCGACATTGGTTTGACACCTTTATTCATGGGTACGAAAAACCAGGATCAACAATTCATCCTTGGATCTAGCACATTCCAAAAGACTTGATCACCATAGCTGGATCACTCATTTTCACGAGTCTGGCATAGGGTTTTTAGGAACGGTATTTGGCACGTGAACTTCGGAAACGAAGTTAACATCTAGACTTAGCAACTTGGCTAAGTGATAAACATGGAGTGATCAGCTATTTCCAGGTGATCAACACGGGTTCGACACTACTTTTTGGTCTAGTATTCTGGCTTTAAAAATACAATTCAGCATTTTGGCTAAGTCACAGGATACATACCGATCTCGGGATATGAATTTTCGGAGACAGCTGGCACTTTTCATCTATAAATATCCCTAGTACTTGGCTATTTTGGTGGACATTTTTCTGCTCATTTCCAGCATGCGGGAGTTCTTTTCTTGAAGCTTTTTAATGACTTCCTCCATAGTTTTCATGGCTTAGAAAGGTCTTTTGGGACTATAAACTTCACATAGAAGTTCTCCTTCAACATTTTTGCATTTTCTTAGATGATTTGCTTTTTGACTTTGGAGTTGTTCTTACACTTTTTGGGCGTTGGAGCTTTCCTTACACCTTTTGGTTTGAGAAAGAAGACAAAGGACATTTTTGGCAAAGTTGAGAATTAACAAGGACTTTGTTATTCTTTTGAATATCTTTGTAAATTCAAAGTGTTTGGACTTGGATTAACATTGTAATTGTAACAATGATAATGCATGATTATTATGAAGTGGATGTAGGCGTTAGTGCCGAACAACTATAAAAAGTTACGTGTCATTTTACATTTTCTGCATTTGGTTTGTTGGGTGTTGGGGTGCACGAGTGAAAACCTCTCGGCATCAATGAACATATAGCAAGTCACATCGTCAATCCAAAAATCCCCTGGACCAGTGAAATTACGTAGAATCCACTATAAATGGATGACAAAATGCTACAGCAAAGGGACTGAAGAATTTCTAATATTCCTCTGTTACTCAATACATATTTCTTTTTTTGTAAAATTTTAAGCACATAAAAGGTCATTAATGGTAGAATTCATCATGATTATACCTGTAACAAAAGTTGAGCAATGAATCAAAACCGTAACTTTTAAAGTGAACTTAGGGATCCCGGTATTGAACCACATGTAATTTGTATCATTTTACCTTTCGGTTCTTTGGTCATACTTGCATTTGCCATTCTTTTAATTTTCTTATTTCCTTCCAAGACCTACTTTCGGAAGCTTTTAAGTGTTGGCTAACTGATAAATCAAGCTAATGGTATTGTTGTATGCTAAGTTAGGATTTCAGAATAAGAACACTGAATGGTCACGTATCCCCTTTTATAGCTAATGGGATACACAACAGATGTTATGTCTATATAATAAAATCCAGATAGTTCAAGCCTATGCTAACCCTGTCCAACACACATTGATCGATCGACCGATCAATAGAAGACGATCAACCGCTAGGGGTCCACCAGTCTAGTATAGGACATCCACCGGTTAACAGTACTTTATTAACGTTGACCTCTTTATTTATTTCTCTTCTTCATTGATTTATTTCCTTTATTGAGTTTTGAATTATTTTCGATTTCAAGTTTTTAAAAGACAATGGCTTTTTCATTTGAACTTTAATCACAAAATTTAATGTATGAAAGTTGTTCAGATAATCACTACTAGCATAATGGTGTAAACTCAATAGCTATATTCTGATGTTGGCCCAACTTACATTTTTTATATTTTTTGTTTATTATTAATTAATTTCTCTTGATAAATACCGTATTGATTGATATGCTTGATTACTATTATAGATTGCAACATTTTAGGCTTTTTCTTTCAGGGTTGGCCATTTGGAGCATTTACTTTAAGTGGGCACATCTCTAGGCCTCAGTGTATATTCTAAATGCAACATATGGCTTTGATATAATAGCATTAACATGCCTTGCTGCTTTCATCTTTTAGCAAGAAGTTAAGCATTCTTATTCTTTCGGTTGAAGTCCCCATCTTAAGGCTTAATTATATTCTTGGTCTACATCAACTTGGTAACCATTGATGTATTGAGATCGAATACTTCATATGCTTTAGGAACTTTTCCATGCTTCAGCATGGAAACTTAACCTTCAGACTAAGATATGCAAGGTTATATATAAAGTCTTAACTGATATATCGCTAATGGAACAGTATACATCATAAATGAAGAGCTTAGGCCAAAGGGCCCAAGCGTTTAACATTCATGTGTAATGAATACTTGTAATCTTCCTTTCGGGTTATAGTTTATATACATATGTGGCTCGGTGTGCAGCCCAGTAAGCCCATGGGCATGGGTAACCCAATGGGTAAAAGCAACAAAAACTTGGAAAAGATAAAGCCTAGTAAAAAAATATGTAGCAGCCCACTTTAGTCAATGGAAAAAAAGCAAACAGGCATTCCTCTTTCTTTCCACCGTTCAAATAAAAGAAATACAGTTTCTGTTCAATTTTGTTCTTGCCTCGTTGCATCTGCAGTAGTGTTGTCGTCCTCTTTCCTCCAATCGCCTCTGACGAAGCCAGCATCACACTCCATCAATAATCTTGCGCGTGCCTCTCTCCCTTCCTTCTTATCATTCTCAAAACTAAAATTCAAGGTTAAGTTTTGTGCTTTTTTTTATTCTTTCGCATGATTTAAATTGGTAAAATTAGGATCTCCATGTTTGGATTAATGAAATTTGTTTTGAGTTATACTTGTTTGAAAGTTGAACGTTTAATATTAATGTTTTAATTAATTAGTGAAATGGTATTTGGGAAAGATAGCAAATTTTGGAGTGGTTCATTTTTATATTATGTAAATCATAATTTTTTTGAATAATTTATGTTTTAATTTGTAAAATGGTATATGCTTATGTTCTAATAAGTGAAACTGTATTTTAGGATTACTAAATAAAATTTTAGTTGCAATTCTAATTTATTTGTAAAACAATGTTGAATATTTTCTAAATAATGATTATATTAGTAAAAATAATTTGTTGTATGTTAACTTGTTTAATATATATTATTAGATTCCACGCTGGAAAATGAAGAACGTAAAAATCGAGTATAGTTTTAAAATATAAAATTCTAGAGTTTATAATAGAGGATTGAAGTAGCATTAATATGTGACATCTACATCAATGGTGGGAACAATTTCTAAGTTAACATTGGTACAAGTCAAGCAGACAGAACTAATTTTCTTAAAATGTTGTAGTATTTTGTATTGGAACAGGTATTTGATATTTTTTGAATCGACTATTGTCGTCCAATTGATTTTGTATTTGAAATTTTTTATTTTGGTCTAACATAACGTTACTTTGCAGAAAGGTAATAGTATTTTTATTTGTGTTGGAAGGCAACCAAAATGCAATGTGGCTCGGCCAGTGGATTGTTTGGGCCGCCAGTGCTTATATAGGTAAACGTCGAAGCTTTTAGAGGTGTTTTCTCATGCATTAGGCAAATGTTTGAACTCCTTTGTGTTACCGTTTATACTTGTCTATGATAGGTAGACGGGATTTTAGGGAACAATAGACATGTTAAGTGGTGATGGAGATTTAGTGGACTTGTGTTATTAATTGATTGCATTCGGTTATCTACTATTCAGTATATGTACTTATGCTGAACTATGTTTTATAAAGATGTTATTTAGGTTGTTGTAGTAATAATACTTATAAATATTGTTATGCAATATAATACTTGTAATTCTTATCTAGTTGGATTCAGATATATCGATCATATTTGAAATTATACCTCATTTCTTTCAAATACCAATTCTAAAAGAGTGTAGTTAAAGTAATTTCTTTTTAATTTTCCACTAATGACCTGATGTTTATGTTAAGGAAACCAGTAAATAAGCAACATTAACCATTGCTAATATGTTGTAGAAAAATAATTGCAAAGATTTTGCAAAAACGAACTATGCCAATTATACAACACAAAGCGTTTTGCAAAAACTGTGTCAATATATATTTCAAAAGCAATCTGCAAATTGTTTGCAAAAAACGATGTTTGATTATGTAACGGTAAACCAGCGCAAATATTTTGCAGAAACTTGTTTGCAAAGACTTTGAAAAAGCTTGTTATAGAGAATCATTAAGATGTGCATTTCTGTTTGTCTGAGTCCAGAATGCTATGTTTTCTTGAAACAGTATTGCTCCCTCTGTGGCGTAGAAGGTTGATGATCAACTGTTTTCGAACATAAAACGGACCTGTTCTGCAAAATTGCGCTGAAATTTGCAGAGCCTGACAAATTCAAGAGAGTAACTAAGAACATAGTTTAATGAAGAAGAAGAAGAGAAGATTTCATAAGAATTATTTTTATGTTCTGTCTGCCTCGTCTTATATATAGGTGTAGGAATGTCTGTTAACAATTGTAATGCTTGGAAAGGTTGCGAACCTTTAACCTGTTATGATTTTTGTGCGCAGCGGAAGCTTGACAAAATGCCAAGAAAAATAGGATCTTTATCACCCAATCACTTGAAGATGAATTTGATTGAAAAAAAAACAATAAAAAAATATATCAGAAATATGAGCACACGATATTCCACCCAACCACCCTCTTTATTGATTCACTAATAAAAATTGTTTACAAACGACCTCAACTATCGTTACAAACAATTACAACTTGAACCAATAACCTTATTGAGAAATATGTAGAGAATATCTAATGGCTAAAAATTTGAGGAGAAAGACAATGAAGAATAATGACAAATTTTCCATACCTAATGAAGAGATTAGCTAGCCCTTTTATAGTGAGAATTGCTTCATGCCCAAGAAAAACTTGGCTTCATGCCCAAGAAAACTTGGTCCCAAATATCTTCATATATGTTATAAAACTATTTGGTTAAGCACCAAATATCCTTGCAATAAATGTCCACAAATATAGCAACCAATATCTCTCCATAAAATCTAGCACCAAATCTCTTCATCAAGTCTAACAACAAATCTCTCCACAAAATATGTAAGATTATTTGTTGCCCAAAATTGTGATTTGCGTATCACCAATTTCAACACTCCATCTTGATACCAAATCACAACTCCTCCACTCAAACAATAGCCCCTTAGCTCTCACTTTCAACCTTTCTTTCTCAGTTAACACCATTACAAACCTCCACCATCGCCCACTAATGATGCACCTCCCTTATCCGTGCACCATGCCACTAGCGATCTTCAAAAGCATTTGTAATACCACAAAGACCTCCATCTCGTCTTTGTGGATTTCAAAACTCGACATCCGTCTTCCGCTTGACATGATCTCTTCATCTCCGGGATCCCTCGAGCATCATCAACATCTAGACCCTTGTCGATACCATGATCCTCTACCTTATGACCATCAACAGTGAACATATTAACCCCTCCACCTTATTGTGGACTAGGTTCTTCAACCGTCACCCGCCTTTCATTATTGACCACCGAACCGATCAAACTATATAGGTTTCCCTCCTCCAAAATTCCTCGCATCATCACACGACCACCCTTCTTCACTCTCAAAACTCCACCTCGAGTCTCATAAGTACAACCGCGGCGATCTAACTGACCGATAGATATGAGGTTATGCGAACAAGTGGGTATGTGCCTCACACTGGGCACTTCTCTCACCACTCCATCATGCATCCGATACCTAACAGCTCCAACTCCACAAATTGGTAGCTCTACTCCATTGGTCGTGTTTATCATGCCAACACTCTTCTCATATGAAGAAAAACTTTTCACATCACGACATATGTGAAAACTGGCTCTTGAATCCATCTTCTAAGGCTCCACAACACTAAATAGGACATCACATGAAGACTCACTTTCGGTACCTTCAGCAAAACCTGCTTGTGCCAAATCATTATTATTATCACCGTGTGCCTTCTTCTTATCCCTCTGATAAGCATAACAATCATTGCGCTTGTGGCCTTTCTTACCACAATAATAACAAGCACCTTTACTACTAGCCTCTTTCTTCTTCCTTCTTGTATCTCTCCCCGAGTCCCTTGCTACCATCGCCTCAGTTTGAACCGATTTCAACTCCGACCCTTTTCTCCTTAGCTCCTCATTCAAAAGACTGCTTCGAACCGTTTCTAAAGAGATAGTTCCATTAGCATTGGAATTACTCAATGAAACAACCAAAGTCTCCCAACTTTCCGAAAGAGAACTCATCAACAAAAGATTCTGCAACTCATCATCAAAATTGACCTTCATATTTGCCAATTGATTGATGACATCCTGAAACTCGTTCAAATGCTCTGCAACAGACTTCTCCTCATCCAATCGAAGTTGCACCAACTTTCGAACCAGAAAAGCCTTACTTGTAGCACTTCTCGACTCATACAAAGATACTAATTTGTCCCACAACGCCTTCGCGGATTCACAACTAGCCACATGGTGGAATACAGAATCATCCAAATATTGACGAAACAACGCAATCGCCTTTTTGTCCATTTTCTTCCACTTTCCCTCATCCATATTCGAGGGCTTCACCCCATCTCCATCAATGGGATCATCCAAATCATTGAGATATAGAATGTCCTCCATCTTCGGCTTCCATATACCCCAATTCTTCCCATTTAAAATAGCCATCTTTGAAAACGTCATCATCTCCGACATCTCCAATTTTCAATCCAACAAACACTCCAAGCTATGCGATGATCTGGCTCCGATACCAAACTGTTATGATTTTTGCGCGCAGCGGAAGCTTGACAAAACGCCAAGAAAAATAGGATCTTTGTCACCCAATCACTTGAAGATGAATTTGATTGAAAAACAAAAAAAACAATATAAAAAATATCGGAAATATGAGCACACGATATTCCACCCAACCACCCTCTTTATTGATTCACTAATAAAAATTGTTTACAAACGACCTCAATTATCGTTACAAACAATTACAACTTGAACCAATAACCTTATTGAGAAATAGGTAGAGAATATCTAATGGCTAAAAATTTGAGGAGAAAGACAATGAAGAATAATGACAAATTTTCCATACCTAATGAAGAGATTAACTAGCCCTTTTTATAGTGAGAATTGCTTCATGCCCAAGAAAAACTTGGCTTCATGCCCAAGAAAACTTGGTCCCAAATATCTTCATATATGTTATAAAACTATTTGGTTAAGCACCAAATATCCTTGCAATAAATATCCACAAATATAGCAACCAATATCTCTCCATAAAATCTAGCACCAAATCTCTTCATCAAGTCTAACAACAAATCTCTCCACAAAATATGTAAGATTATTTGTTGCCCAAAATTGTGATTTGCGTATCACCAATTTCAACATAACCAAGTGATGCGTCCGTTTTTATTACCATTTTCGTTTAAATTCGAACAAAAAAAGTGTTTAGTCTGAGTAGTTAACAAAGCCAACTATCATCTGCCAATTGCAAAGTGCAAAGTGCCTCAAAAACAACTCAAATGCTCATTCATCCATGCAGCGGATGTAGATGCCGGTGCGGGTTCGGGAGCACGCGCATGCGGTTTGGTATGCTGCACCATCCGCTAAAATGGTTTTTTCTTTTATGTATCTCGTGTCTCATGAGAACAATAATAATGCCATCATCTTAGTATATAACTATATGATATTTTTTTCATACTAGGATGTGGGACTATACATATTCAATGATATTTAATGCATAAAATAGTCATTCATTTCCAACAATTCCCCACGTAAATAAATATTTGCTTATTTTGTTCTTAATTCAATGAAATTTTATCACATCGGTTAAAGTAACATAAAGGCTTTGAACTTTCCTAGTGATTATCTTTTTGACTTTCTAACGAATCGGCAGACTTGCTTGTCCTTGAATTGTAAGCTTTTTGTGTATGTCTGATTCATAGATAACACACAATAATATTTCTTATCTTCCTTGGTTCGCTGCTTATGTTCGCTTTTGCTATAAATACCAACTCATATTTCACATTTATAACTTTAATTTATTGAAAACTCGGGTATAAAATCTAAATTAATCATTTTTCGTAATGTATCAAAATTAATGTGAACTAATTTGGCATGCTGTATACTAGAGGATTTAGCGATATAAACAGAAGAATCAATTTCATTATCACAATCCTTTGGTACAACAGTCAATACATTCATTTTAAACAAGTCATTGCTCAAATATCATTTTCCTACATAAACTCCATTCTTTGATAAAGCAAAGTTATTGGAAACAAAAACCAACCTGATACCATTTTTGCTAAAAAGTGAGCCAGAAACCAAATTCTTTTGAATCTCTGGGACAGGTAAATCATCATTCAGTGTAAGCTCTTTCCCAAAGATCATTTTCAGAATGATTTTACCTTTTCCTTCAACTTTTGACGAGGAGCAGTTTTCCATAAACAACTGCTCATCTTGTGTCACAATTTTGTAGTTGGAAAACATCCACCTGTTAGTGTAGATATGTTTTGTGGCACCAGTGTCCATAAACCATTCTTTGGTATTTCCCATCAAGTTACATTCAGAAATTACTATAGATAAATTCATTTCTGAAATGTCATTAGAGAGTTTCTCTCATTCAGTGATATTCGCTGGCTCTCTCTTCTTCTTAGGACCTCGACATTTGCTTGCTTATGCCCTTACTTCCTGCAGATGTGGATGACCCTTTGAAAATTTTTTTGGTTTCTTTTGTATTTTGATTGTATTCCCGTTTACGCTTGTTGTTTTTCGCAACCTCGACCACATTTGCCTTTGCCAATATTGCATTGGTTGATTTCTTTTCAGATTTCCAGTTGCCTTCTTCGATCCTGAGTCGAATAACAAAATCTTCCATTGTCATCTCCTTGCGTTTATGTTTTAGAAAATTCTTGAAATCTTTACATGGTGGAGTTTGCTTTTCGATGGCACCAACTACTTAAAATGACTCGCTTAATGACATTTCTTCATCGTAGATTTCATGAGTTATCATCTGCAACTCCTGGGTTTGACTGATAACAATTTTGGCATCTATAATTTTGAAATCGAGGAACTTTCTGATAATGAATTTCCCCATTCCAGCATCCTCCGTTTTATACTTTACATATCGAGAAGCCCGGATTTGCTTTGATATCTTTACTGTGTAGTACACATTATACAGATTTTTATCCAATCCATTTAATATGCAGTTTTTGTATATGAAGTCTGAATTTTTTCAAATGTTGAGTGCTTCAACTTTCATTGCATCAGGCTCCAATTCATTTACTTTTGGAGCATCATTAGTGAGATACTTTGCAAGGTTTAGAGTTGTCAAGTAGAACAACATTTTCTATTGTCAGCATTTGAAATCTATTGTAGTGATTTTTTCTCAACTCTCATCATGCGATAAAGTGACTGTGGTTATTGGAACCATTTCTCTATTCTCAGTAATGGCCATAGGTGGCTTTGTTGCCGATGTATTAGTATCTTGAGCCATTGTATGTAATACAATGACTCGAATCAGTGACAGATTAATATTTATAAACTACTGTTTCAAGATTGTTAAAGAAAACTAATAAATAGGCAACACTAACCATTGCAGATATGTTGTCGAAAAATAATTGTAAAGATTTTGCAAAAACAAACTATGCCAATTATACAATATAAAATGTTTTGCAAACGGTTTGCAAAAATTATGTCAATTTATATTTTGTAAACTATTTGCGAATATTTTACAAAAAGCGATGTTTGATCATGTAACGGTAAATCAATGGAAATACTTTGTAGAAATTTTTTTGCAATGACTCTACAGAAACCTGTTATAGAGAATCAATAAGATGTGTAGTAACTTTATGTTTGTCCGAGTCTAGAATACTCTGTTTCCGAAATAATATCGCTCCCTCTATGACACAGAAGATTGATGAGCAACTGTTTTCCAAGATAAAATGGATTTGCTTTGCAAAACTACGCTGAAATTTGCAGAGTCTGATGAACTCAAAAGAGTAATTAAGAACATAGTTTAACGAGAAAGAAGAAAAACATATTTTAAAAGAAATATTTTTTTGTTTTGTCTGTCTTGTCCTATATGTAGGTTTGAGAATGCTGGTAAACAATTGTAACATCTGGAAAGGTTGCGACCCTTTGACCAAGTGATTCGACCGTTTTTATTACCGTTTCCATTTAAATTTGAACAAAAAAAATTGTTTGGTCCGAGTAGTTAATAAATCCAACAACCAATTGCAAAGTGCTAATATGCCTCAAACGCTCATTCGTCCACGCAGTAGATGTGAGTAGGGTTCGGGCACGGGCTTGGGTGCGCGCGCGTGCAGTGCGGTGCGTTGCACTATCCGCTAAGATGACTTTTTCTTTTATGTATCTTTCGTCTCATGAGAAATATAATAATGTTCCCATCTTAATATATAACTATATAATATATTTTACATACTAGGGTGTAGGATTATACATATTCCATGACATTTAATACATAAAATAGTCATTCATTTCCAATAGTTTATGTCTTGGGAACATGAGCATCAATTGGAATGTAAAATAGAGGATCGTGATTGATTGATTGTTGATTAATTACTATGAATCATTTGATATTCAATATTATAAATTTTATTCCTATTAGTCTAGTATTAAATTTTCAAAATCAAAATTCAAATCGATCGCCTATTTTAAAACATCCATAACAAAAATAGGGTGATGCCGGATTTTTCATTTTTAGTTTTAACACATAAAATCGAAGGACGCATATATGAAGTTGATCGTTTTAAAAAAATGAAGTTAACCAAAAAAAAAAAAAAAAAAAGTAAATTTTATTTTTGATTTTAAGTACTTGAATAAACAAAAAATAAAACATGCCGTTGGATCTGCCGTACAGTCTGAATTCTTCAAGGGCGAAAAGTCCAAGAGTGATTAGAAATTAAATTGGTGATGGATTCATTACCAACTGGCAACTGGAGTGGACAAAAACGATCGAGTATCATCGTCCCCGGCGGCAATCAAGCAAAACTGACCGACAAAATTCAACAGTCAACCCTCCATGTCTTCTCTCCTGCCCACTCCTTTGCTGCCACGTACGCTTCTCCTAGCGGCTACTCCACGCGTATACGCCGACTTTTCCCAGCCACCTGCCCCTTTCTTTACGTTTCTTCTAATTCTACTACTTCTCCATCCACCTCGCAGTCTATATAACATACAGCCAGCCTCCTTCATAGTCTCATCCATTTTATTTACTGCGTAATTCTCCATACTTGGATCCAGAATTCGCTAACTGGGCATCAATGGAGTCTTGCAAGGTAATTGTGTTGATGCTGGCTTTAGTGTTTGCTGCTGTGGTCAGTGCACAGGAGCCGAGCATGGCTCCTGCTGCTCCTCCTTCCATGCTGAGCGCCGCCTTTGAAGTCGTTCCCACCACGGCTTTTGCTCTTCTTCTCACTTCCATGCTCTCTTTCTTTGCTCTCCATATGTAGACATTGGTCTCTACTCGATGTTATATATGTGCTATCTAAGTTGGATTGATTCCCCGCAGAGACTATCTATACCTTCTGTTATATCTTATATTTTGTACTATGCGAATCGAGTATTCTTTGTGTATGTTGAGGAAACTAGTTATAAATATATACATACATATTTACATATAGTATGTTCTAGCATGAGCTATCTATTTTTCTGTTTGGTTTTTATCTGAAATTTGATTCTTACATCTAATCTCTGTTCTTGGTGTTTGCTTCGATAAACTGGACAAAGCACGCAGAAAAAAAATAGCATGTAGGAGCAAAGCCGTGCATCGCACAAACTAGCTCACGTGTCTCACTCACATTGGCAACATCGTTAAATTTTTAATGCTAATTGTCCTTGTAAATTAATTTCAGCTTTACCCAACCCCTCCTACATGACATTTTACATATATCGGTTCCTACCATACTATCGATGTCCAGATTCTCAAAAAAAAAAGAAAGATGGCATCAATCTAATTGACTAAAAACAAGTTGAACAATTGAATCGATTAGAAACATATTGATCATTTAAGAACACTGATGTTGAGCTAAAAGATAAGAAAGATGAAAAAACATTACTAAAGTTCAACTGTGATTATGCTATCAAATCGATGTATTTTATATGCATTAATTGAATTAATTATTTGGTTTTAACTGTTGATTCACCTTTGTGATTATTAAAGTTTCTAATTTGATTTGATTTTTTTAATTTTTATTGCTTCTGGTCCTCGGCTTCACAGTTGCTTCACGTGTCCTACTCTATTTTTAAGACAAAATTAGTTGATTATGAAAAGTTTTATTATTTTTTTATTTTTTTATTTTTTTTTACTTTTTTTTTTAATTCGTAGATCCAAAATCGGTTTTCATTGTGGATTTTTCGAATAGTCTCCAATTGGCATAGGTCTGGTAACTCCAAAAAATTTGGGTAATGGCCGAAACATTGAACTTTGGCTTCAATAGGTAAGTTTGAACTTATAAAACTGTTAAAAGCCACCGACAAGAAATTAAAGCAAAAACGAAGGCGAAATAAAAGAAAAACAACTTTTCAATTGATTGCTCAATTAAAAGGAACAGGATCGACATAGTAGACAAAACAAAATCAACAAGGAAAAGTCGTACAAATAAGAAAAGTATTGAAATTAAATAGCACATGAAATCAACAAGGAAAAGTCGTACAAATAAGAAAAGTATGGGAATTAAATAACACATGAAACCAGAGAGCTAGTTTGTTGACACTATTTAACGTATGTCATCACGTCATCACTAACGGTGTTAGTGGTGCACTAACAATGTTAATAGTGGGTGGCTGAGATTTAAAAGAAGAAATTCAGAAGACAATCTTAGCCATACACCGTTAGTATCGTTAGTGGTGTCATGATAGAGACACGCTAAAATGGTATCAACAAAAGTGTATTGGAGGGGCAAAGCCGTGCATGGCACAAACCAGCTCGCGTGTAGCGTCAGTCTCACTCGCATTGAGGGCGAAGTCCTAAAAAATAAAATTCAACAGGTAGCTCCATCTGCCATTCCTGCTGTCCACTCTTCTCTCGCCACGTCTCCCTTTCCCTCTACGGCTACTCTACGCGTGACTGCCGGATTTTTCTTCTTCTTTCCCTTTCCCACCAGCAGCTGTCATTTCTTCACGCCTCTTTTACGTCTCCGTCTCCCTCTCTATATATACCCACCCTTGCTCCTTTCTCTCCTGCATAAACTGATCAGTAATCAAAATACATTCTACTCTTTCATCTGCTTTGCCTACTGCATATATCTTCATACCTCAAAATACAAGTAATTAATGGAGTCTTACAAGGTAGTTGTGTTGATGTTGGCTTTGGTTTTTGCCGTGGTTAGTGCGCAGGAACCGAGCATGGCTCCTGCTGCTCCTCCTTCCATGCAAAGCGCCGCCTTTGAAGTTGTTCCTACCACGGCTTTTGCTCTTCTTCTCACTTTCATGCTCTCTTTCCTAGCTCTCCTTGCATAGACACTGATCATCTCTTGTATTTATTGAATGTTTGTATCTCACCGAGATATATATATATACATATATATTGTTGCTTGCTTATATGTATTCTTTTTGTATATGTTTGCGTAAAGGAGTAATAATGTAATATATTGTTTTTGCGGATGCGATGAATTTATTTTGCTTATATGTATTGTTTTTGTATATGCTTGCTTATATATTTTGCTATTCTATCCTGTTCCGTTTCAGATTTAATATACTTGATTACCACGGCACTTTTCCTTCTATTCCGGTTGCACTTCAGATCAACTGGAAGAAAGCCATCAAGAAAAAACTGTAATCTTTTGTTGGAATGTTGCTTGAACCTACTTATGTTTGTATATAAAATATTTTTAAATTTCAAGGATCGAATAAAATATTGTGTTTTTATTCCATTACATGTAGAAATTTTTTTCGCAAGATCAACCTGAAAATTTGTAACATATTCAAGGTCACGTAAGCCAATGACATAAAGCAACACCCAGGTTGAACACCATAGCTTGGAAGCCTTTCCAACCCTCGTCACTAAGAAAGGGAAAACTTTGACATCAAAACGGTTGAATAAGAAACATGGTCGAGCCTGCTGAAACAACGCCCAAGGATAAAAAGAAAGTAATTGTATATAAAGGTGAGCTGTATTCGGTTAGAACCGAGTTAACCGATCGAACTGATTGGTTCGGTTCGGTTTTGAAGGTAAATCGATTTGAATTGGGTTTGTAAAATAAAAAATTTTGGTTACCGATTTAACTGAATTAATCAAACTTTTACCGTATAATCTAATTTTATGTTATTGTCGTACTTCAAATAATTGGTTTAGTGGTAAAATACGATAACATTTATTAAAGATAAATCAAATTTTATTGTAAACATAAATTTAATAAATAAAATTTCTTCAAACGTAAATTTATGTTTTTATTTAGTTGAACTAATCATTTGAACAATAAGATATCCTTCAAGTTCATTTAAATTGTTTACCGACCGAATTAACCGAAATTATTTTGGTTCGGTTCGATATTAAAAAAATTCGGTTCTACCTCGGTTTTAACTTTTTTACCCCATAACCAACCAAACCGACCGAACGCTCCCCTAGCTGCACAAACACATAGCTCACGACTCCTACATTGCAAGCAAATGCCGAATAAACAGAAAAAAAACTATGCACAAACAACCACTGCCTTAACGAACCACCAAGAAGCATATCAGCAAAGGTATTCACATGACATGCTAAAAAAAGCTAAAACTCACCAGACACTACTTGACATACCCAAAAACCCATCAACTATTAACCCAAAAAGATAAACAACAAACAACCAGAGCCCGCACTTCCCGGACCAGAAACCACCACACCAACGGCAATGAAACACACCGACCACCGCTTCACCTCAAGACGATAACATGGACAACCACAAACAAACACACAATCACCACCACATAAGTTAACCAACCAACCAACACCGACTCACACAAAAACCACATTGCATAATACATACTCACCGGATACGAGCCACACAGACCCAAGCCAGCACGTCAAAAGATCGATCCACAGCCTAGAAAAGGCATGCCTTTTGGTTAGGTCCACGGCGAATCAAATGAGAAACATAAAAGGATAAATCAAAGGGCAATGTGGCGATAAGTTAAACAGAAACGACATGGAAAGGACATCAGAATAAGTCATGGGGAACTCAGGCGAGAATTGAGCAGCCACGAAAAGGAAGTTGAGAGTAAAAAGGTGTATCGATCGAGGAAAGGTAGGGCAGAGGTAATAAAAGATGAAAATTGGCAGAGGAAATAGATTTGAGTTGGAGAAAAAGTATTTGGATACATGGGTGAAAGCTGGATTAGGGGAAAGAAGAAGAAAATCAAGACGAAGTGGATACAACGTGAAAGAGTTGGACAGAAGGAGAGAAAGTGGCAGAGAAAGAGCGACAAAGAAAAGGAAAGAAAATGGTGGAAACCAGTCGCTATTGAAGCCCAAAAAACTACATTTGAATTGGGGCTCCCTGTTAGCTCCCCACAATTTGCTTTTCAAAGAACGATTTTTTTTTTTTTTTTTTTTTTTTCCTAGATTGCCCAAGTTCTTTCATTACTTGTGTTTCTTTTCTTTCTTTTTAATTCATTTTGCTATTTTTCCTTTTTTCATCAAAACTATAACACCTTTACAATTTACTATCTACAAAAAAAAAAAAAAAAAAAAAAAAAAAAAACAAATCAAATGACAGGGAAACAAATATACAGAAAAAAGATCGAAACAGCGACATCATAATGATTTTTAATTTGTTTTTCGTCTTGGTCGAAGTTAGAAAACGATTTTACTGATTTGCGTTCGAGAACTGGGTCGATAAAATCAACCTCTTTTGAAATGTTGGTTGATTTTGATCATTGTCATAGTGAACAACAATTAAAATTATTAATCATATTTAATGAAATAAATAATTAATTGTTTGAGGGCAAAATTGGAGTTATTAATTTAATAATTTTGACAGAGGGTGAAGAGCAATTAGTGGGGTGCTAATAGACACAGCTTTGAATTGGATTTGTAGAGATAGGCAAGTTCTATTTGAACCGCCGATTTTGATGAGTCTCCCCCTTCATTCTGAAAAATTTAAAAAACAACTGTTTTACTGAGTTTCCCCCATTCTTTTTTAAAAGTCGAAAATACTCTCTTTCGCATTTCCACTACGTGGTTCCTTCACGTACCTCGCAGTCCCACTATGTGGTACTCTAAGTAACATCGTATTTCCACTACGAGGTTACTTAGGGTACCACGTAGTCCCATTGCGTGGTACGTGAAGAAACCACGCAGTGGGACTGCGTGATAACCCGAGTATAGCAAAATAATAATAATAATAATAATAATAATAATAATAACGCAAAAAAGGTAATTTCAACAGTGAAATTTTTGATTAAAAGAGGGAGGGGGGGGCAACTCATCATTTACGTGAGTTTGAATAGAATTTGCCTAGAGATATTATGCACATCTTAACTAAGATTACAAGGTTTATTGCCCACTTAAGCTAATGGAGTCATGCAATGGCGGGGCTAACCAAACTATTTGGATGGGGCAAAGATTTTAGATGAAAAAATAATTCATTAAGGAACAGTGATTGAAGAAACAGTGCTAACCAAATAAAGTTATTGTTTAAATCTAGCTATGACCTATTACGGTTTGTTTTTTTTTTTTTTTTTTTTTTTTTTTTTTGAATAGGTAAAAAACAGCTGGCCCAAGGCCCAAATAGTTCGGGTAACATATAACCTGAAGTCCACAACACAAACATTAGGTATTGAAACCCTAGCCGACACAATCACTCTGATATCTATCTCTCCCTAAACAAATAAAGATAAAAAATGGCGGATCGAGGGAGAGAATTCTCGGCCATCTCTCGAATATACTGAGTACATCATGGTGGCTTCCATACACTACAACAAAAAGACCCTATTACAACGGTGGAAAAACCCACCGTTGTAAAATACATTTTACAACGGTGGGGCAACCGTCGTGTATTAAAAAGTTGTAATAAACTAAAATCTTTTACAACTTTTTTGCACTGTTGCAACACCGTTGTAATATGTATATTTTACAACATTTTTCCACCGTTGTAATAAACTTTATTACAACTGTTATGCACCGTTGCTATAATTTTACAATTGTTTATAACCGTTATGATATATTTTATTATAATTATTATATTGCAGTTGTAATATATCCACAAATTATATGCATACAAATCTATATATATTATATATGCAACAATAAATAGATAAATAACATAAGAAATAGAAGAAAATTTAAAGGCACCATGCTCCATTCATTGATAAAAATCACAACTTTATATCCGGAATACAAATTATAAATCATATACTACATAAAAATGTACAAAATTATGGCTATCCTCATTATCTAGCTTCAAAGCTGAAAATCAAAGCTTCAGAAGCAACCTCCTCATCATCAATAACAATTGTGATCTTCAGGTATAAACCTGTAGGTTGTAAACACATAAAGAGAAAAGGTTACTAGCTCTCCTACCACAACACGTGTTTGTGCAAAATAGGAAAAAAATTAAGTAGCTAACTCATCTAAAAGGAACTCAATGCTAAAATATGTAAATTATTATTATTACTATCCTTTGTTTTTACCTTAAAGCTTTCCAAGTCAGAAAGAAAAGATTCATTCATAAGAGCTTTTTTTCCCACAAAATTTATGGTCGCAAGCATATCAATAAATTCAGGACTCTTACTGGTAATGCAAACATAAAAACTCAACGCATATCTTACATGGATACCATTGTTTGATTGCAGAACAAAGACAATATATAAATAGAAAAACCTAATGAACTAAAATGTTGATGCATACAAACTAAAGAAAAATTTCAAAACCGTATTTACAATCCAACTAAGTTGAACAGTGAATTACCTCCATAGCTCTATCTAGTTTTTTAATCACCGTAGAAAGTAGACTTGTGATTTTAGGCCTGTAATGATAAAAAAAAAATCAATTACAAAGAAAATTAAAATTTACAAGCTAACAAAACTAAAACTAAAGTGCACTCAACAAAGTAAAGTGAAGGGACCAAAGCCAAAACAATATTCAGTCTAGATATCCCGAAAGAATTCCTCTTGCAAGTATTTTTGTTCACCCTTCATTGTTGTAAATGTGATGTTGTTATTGAAGATGCTATAGAGCTTGGTCAAGGTACCAATAATCTGTTTCTGGCCAATATGCAAAATAAGAACATACGGACATACATTTTATACTTTATGAATGCTTTAATAAACCACCTGAGATGCATATCAAGGTGAGCCAGTCGTGAAATACGTCGAGGAGTGACAGGCCAGGTGTACTTCGACTGCTTCCAGGTCTACTGAAATTGAAACAAAATTCGAAGATCAAAGAGTAAATACTGACATAAGTAGAGAGACTTAGTTTGGTACACAACTAAAATAGGAGCTCAGACGAAGAAAAATGCCTCAAAATTACAACTCTGTATTCGTATGGAGTAGTTCAGTTCACCTAAAAATAAATACAGGAGGATGGTTTCACTTTGGAGGCAACATTGATTTTATTTAGAGAATAGACCGGGAACCAAAGCAGTAATGACTTTTTTATATATAGTGGCCTACCACTTTTATAATGATAACAGGTGTGAGGCGAGTTACTTAGCAACTAACTAAGGTTTTTATTGTGGTCTGATCACATAACATCTACATGACCAACACTCACCTTACAAATCACTCAACAAGTTGTGTGAGCAATCATACACTTCGCACATAACATAATATCATAGCACCACACATAGTGCAGGCTGCCATAGGCAGTCCCATTCCAATAACTACATTACATTTTGCTACAACAAGTTGGATAGAAAACCTGATAATCTGACTACCTAGTGATAGCAAATAGCAGGTTAAAAAACACTTAAAGAGGCAGCATACTGACATGTAACTAGCAACCAAAAAAGACACCAAAATCAAAACAAATTGACATCACCGAAAGAGCATGGCTCGCCACGGATCCGAACCTGTCAGATCATGCTCAAGAGGGGCAAGCTTGTAGTTGTAGGGAAGCCATCTCATGGAAAGACTGGTAACTCAAGATCAACATCAAAAAGCACACCACAACTGATTTCGAGCTGTCCATCCCATTGCCATAAAAATCCATCCAGAAACACAAGAAAATACCGAATTAAAACACACCACATAAACTTCCAAAAAGCTCAGAATGAATCACGAGCCAAAGCATAGCACGTCGAAAAAACCCGATTTGGAACAATACACGAAACTCGTGTGGTTTCAGCAACTATAAAATAAGGATGTGAGAGGGATTCGCTTGCTTAAAATAGGCCGGGGACGACAATCAAGAAGAATGGAAGGAGCTAACGAGTCGAGTAAAGAGATGGGAACTAAACGTGGACGGATGACAATTTAATAATGGAAGAATAAGCTAGAAAAAAGACGCGAGATGGGATTGAGACACGACTCAAGCAGTGGAAACACAGTAAACGAGAATAAGGGGATAAACGACGAAAATGAAAGATAGCGTAGTGATTAAGGAAGAATTTGTTGCGAAAGAGTAAGAGATAGGAGGACGAATGGTTAGATCTGAGAAGTTGAGAGAGACGGTGGAAACCCTTACCCCATTAAAAATTTATATTTCTGAATATTACCAAAGCAGTAATGAATTGGGTATTTACCTGTAAATGAAGACACCATTTTTATAGATCAAGAAGAAAAATTTAGGCAAAAGCCGTTTTATTTATAGAATAAATCGTTCACCTGTAAACGAAGACGCCATTTTTTTAGATCTGGAAGAAGAACAAGGGTCAATAATGAATTGGGAATTTACATGGGAGAAAAATATTGTGAGTAGAGCAAAATCGATAATAAGGGACAATTTTTCAATTAACGCAAGTTCGCTGACAATATCAAAGTAAGAATCGAGAATAAAATTAACGACGAGAGCAATGAAAACAAAATTTTAGGCTAAAGGAAGGCGGGAGCCACGCGAAAATTTCGATGAACACTCAAAAATTTGGTTCTGGAGCCAATAGGAATTCAAAATTTTGAAACCAAGTGAATATTTAGATCTGGATAAAAATATGGTTTTGCGGTCAAAGAAATATTTGATTAGAAAGCTTAGTGGATTTTTAATTATTAATAAGTAATTATTAAATAGAGTTATCTCATATCTTAAACTAGTTATCAATTCTTATTATTTAATGATAGTTACTAATTACCAAGACAAGTAGTTGTAAAAATTAAGCACATACTTCAACAAATAATATAGAAATATTGTAATAGACATCTATTTCAATTGGCAAAATAAAATAGTTGTTGAAAATTTGTATTAATTAATAATAGTAAATAATTAACTTTTACTTATTTTCTACTTAGTTAATTATAATCGAGAGTGATATTTATTAAAAGCTTATGTTACTATTAATTAATAAGTAGTTAACATACATTAACCATTAAAAATAAATTACTACTTATTAACTATTAATTATTTAATAATAATTGACAAATATTATTGATTCCCAAGTTTATTATTAATTATTAATTATTAAATATTATTATAAAATATCAATATAATTAGTTATTAAATATAGATATTGTAAACATGAAGTTTGTACTAGGCATCTCTATTACAACGAATAAAATGAAAAGTTGTGACATATCTGTTTATTACAACAGTGATTTTTCACAGTTGTAAAAAACATGTATTACAACAGTGCGTTTTGCACAGTTGTAAAAAAGCATTTATTACAACTGTGCTTTTTGCACTGTTGAAAAATTAAAGTTGTAATATGGTGTTTTTGTTGTAGTGATATGAAGTTCTCATCTTCCTTGCCCCTGCCATCGAGCTGATTAGGATTAGTTGAATCATCGCTAAGCCTAGCACCGTCTTCAATCATTGTTAGATTTTTAGATCTGAGCTTCTCTGTGCTTAATGAGTTGTCTCCAGTGTTTTTCTGTCTCTCTGAGCTCTAAGCTTCCTCTATCCTCCCTTGGTCACTGCTCTCTCCACTATTCCAGCAAGATAAGTGATAAATCCGATCATTTAACTTGCTTTTGTAGTGATTATTTCCAACCTTGAGCAGGAATTGACGTGGATCTGTCCCTTTTTTGATTTTTAGGGAAGACTGGTACTCTGGATCACTGCTGGTTGAATGATTTCCCTTCATCTCTGCAACATGTAAGCTTGTTGTGTTATAAACTTTTCTGTTACAAAAGTATGCACTATTATTATTAATGACCTGTTTACTTCCCTTTAGGTTTGACATGTTGTCGAGATTGGGGTTTCATTCTCCAGGAAGGAAGCCAGGGTGTTCAGCCATTCCTCCAAAATCATTGAGCCTTCCTGATAACACATGAGTTTTAACTTTGCATCTTCTGTGAATGTTAGTAGGGTTTTTTGGGTCACTACTGGAAGCTTGACATTTACTGTCCTCTGCAATAGGTAAAAAAAAACAAGTTACTATTCCAATTACTATTATCAACAGCATTATTAGTGATAGTGCCCTGTTTACTTCCCTTGTAGTGATGGCTATTGTAGAGGAAGGAGTTGTCATACCCAAGAAGGAAGCCATAATTACCTGTTTGATTCCTGCTATCCCTGTTGAGAGAAGCATGGCTATTGCAGCTATGTTTTCCATTGAGTATGAAATCTTCAACTTGTTTATCATAGCTTGCATATTTGCTATGTATGGCCTGATTATGAGTGCAATCTTTTTTAAATTTGTTGGCTTTTACTCATAATAATGTTGCATTCATCCCTTATGCATCTCCATAACTGGTTACAATTTATTTCCTTGTTAGAATGAAGTCTCTGGTTTCTCTCTTTCCAGCTATGTCAGTTAACATTACACATGCTTTTTTAAAACTGATGGACCTGGGGTTAAATGATTTTTAAAATGTAATCAATACTGCTTCTAATATCAAGGCTAGGGACAGATTGATTGAACCCCAAAGTACTTTTGGCATTAAACCAAATGTACTGGGAAAATGAACAATCAAAAAATAAATGTATTCAGTTTTGCAAAAGAGGCAAAAAAATTCTAAACCTATATTCCATTTGCAACACCTCTCTCTTGTGTGAAGTTTATTTATCAAAGCAAAATAGGCATAGTGATCCATCTTTGGACAATTAGTTTTACACCATATAACTTTATGCCAATCTACCTCTATTTCATCACCTCTCAGAAACTCCCATGTTTTTTTAAAAGAGATTTTTCCTTTAGAATTTAACTTCCACTCCCAATTTTCTTTGAAACTATTTTGATCAATGTGAATACTGAGAATTGCATCCTTGAAAATAGATGCAACAATATTATTGTGTAAGCTCCAACAATTGTTAGAAATAATTTTTTGAACATTGTCTCCCACACCCCCTATGAGGTAAAGGTTATTCCACCCAAGTAACCCTATTTGAGAATTGCCATATATATCCAAGGATCAAACCAAAGACTAGTTTGATTCCCATCTTTCAATTTTCTATTAATAAGCTTTTTCCCAATATTTCTACAATCTAGGATATTCTTCCAAACATATGATTATAGATTCCCTTTTTTGACAACCTAGAAATTCTTGTTTTTTAAGTACTTGGCTTTTATCCACCTGGCCCAAAGAGATTTACCATCCAAGAATTTCCAAAAAAATTGAAATTTACGAACCTCTGATATATCTCTTATGCTTCTAAGCCTAAGACCACCAAAAAAATTTGGTTTGCAGACTTTATCCCATGCTACCTTATGTTGTTTTTCCCTCCATATGAAGTTTGAGCACATCTTTTCAACCTTATGTATAATACTTATAGGAATGTTATACGTTTGAATCCAATACATTATGACTGTTGTGATTACAGTATGAGTGAGCTCAATTCTACCGGCCAAAGATAGTAATTTGCTAGACCAGCCTTCAAGCTTATTATGAATTATATCGATTAATCTAGCATAGTCCCTATCCTTAACTTGATTTATACTTAAAGGAAGGCCTAGATATTTGACTGGCAAATTCCACTCTTATATACCAGAATCCTTAGAATCTCTTCCTTATGCACAACCTCTTTACTAAAGTATATCTTGCTTTTGCTAGAATTCACTGAGAGACCAGCATACTTTTTCATATTTTCTGGTATTCTCTTAATAGTTATAGCATTTGACCTATTAGCTTTCAGAAAAAGAAGCATATCATCAGCATATAATAGGTGAGTAATATATGGCTTGTTTCTGTTAATTGGATTTATATTTCCCATATACATTTATAGTTCCATTTGTATGGAAAAGTATTCCATGACAATCGAGAATAGGTAAGGAGACAATGGGTCTCCTTGCCTAGTACCTCTATTGCTATGTATAAAACCTTTAGGGGAGCTATTAATCATAACAAAATAAGTCACAATAGAAATGCCTTCCTTAACTAACTCACAAAACTTGTCACAGAAACCCATCTTTTGCATAGAGTAAATAATAAAGTTTCTGTTAATGTTACCAAAAGCCTTGTGTAAATCTATTTTAATACACATGAGATTTTTATTCTTCTTATTGAAATTCCTTATAAGCTCATGAGCTAAAAGGGTATTTTCAGAAATTAATCTCCTAGGTATGAATGCACTCTGATTTTCAGAGATAATGAACTTAAGAAAACATTTCAACCTATTATAGAGACTAGAGGAGATAATCTTATAAATAAAGTTACAGCAAGATATAGGCCTGTAATCATCTAAGTTTAAAGGAGTTTCCACTTTAGGAATAAGGGTAATAAATGTGTGATTTGTGTTCTTCAATAATTTACCAGAATTAAAAAATTCTAGAGTCACATAATATTTCATGCATCTCAAACGAGTGGGTTTTGTAAAACTTAGCTCCAAATCCATAAGGGCCTGGGCTTTTATCATTATTTGCATTGAATATGATATTTTTAGTCTCATCAATTCTAACAGGAGCTAATAAGATGTCTGAGCTATTAGAATTCATAGTGTACTTAAAAACAATATTAGGGAAATCATTAAGGTAATCAGTAGTGTTGTATAATGAACAGAAAGTATTTGATTGCTTCCTTTTCTATCAAAGAGGCTTCATTAATAACTTTACCCTTACATTCGATGATTTTCCCAATATCATTTCTATTTCTCCTATTTGACATTCTAGTGTAAAAGAATCTACTGGCTTCATCCCCATTAGTTAACCAATCAACCTTGGCCTTTTGTTTAAGGTTGATTGAGTTAACATGCAGGGCACAGACTAATTTATCCTGAGGATTAAAGAAGGATTCAACTTTACCCTTGTCTAAACTATTATCATCAAGTTCATTTTGGAGTCTCTCACAATCATTCCTAATAGTTTTAATATCACTTTTATTTCTGCTGTTATTCCAATTTTTAAGATTGGACTTTACAATTTGTAAAGTTTTATTGAATTTGTACTGAGAAGTACCAAACAAATTATTAGAAAAGCTTCTATTTGACAACATCCTTGTAATTATCATCATACACCCACCCATAGACAAATCTAAAAGGGGTATTGGAAATACCTTTTTTTTCCATGTCAATAGAAATTAAGATAGGTGTATGATCACTAGTATTTTGGGGGAGAGTATTGCACTGCTAACAAAACTAAAACTAAAGTGGACTCAACAAAGTAAAGTGAAGGGACCAAAGCCAAAACAATATTCAGTCTAGATATCCCGAAAGAATTCCTCTTGCAAGTATTTTTGTTCACCCTTCATTGTTGTAAATGTGATGTTGTTATTGAAGATGCTATAGAGCTTGGTCAAGGTACCAATAATCTGTTTCTGGCTAATATGCAAAATAAGAACATACGGACATACATTTTATACTTTATGAATGCTTTAATAAACCACCTGAGATGCATATCAAGGTGAGCCAGTCGTGAAATACGTCGAGGAGTGACAGGCCAGGTGTACTTCGACTGCTTCCAGGTCTACTGAAATTGAAACAAAATTCGAAGATCAAAGAGTAAATACTGACATAAGTAGAGAGACTTAGTTTGGTACACAACTAAAATAGGAGCTCAGACAAAGAAAAATGCCTCAAAATTACAACTCTGTATTCGTATGGAGTAGTTCAGTTCACCTAAAAATAAATACAGGAGGATGGTTTCACTTTGGAGGCAACATTGATTTTATTTAGAGAATAGACCGGGAACCAAAGCAGTAATGACTTTTTTATATATAGTGGCCTACCACTTTTATAATGATAACAGGTGTGAGGCGAGTTACTTAGCAACTAACTAAGGTTTTTATTGTGGTCTGATCACATAACATCTACATGACCAACACTCACCTTACAAATCACTCAACAAGCTGTGTGAGCAATCATACACTTCGCACATAACATAATATCATAGCACCACACATAGTGCAGGCTGCCATAGGCAGTCCCATTCCAATAACTACATTACATTTTGCTACAACAAGTTGGATAGAAAACCTGATAATCTGACTACCTAGTGATAGCAAATAGCAGGTTAAAAAACACTTTAAGAGGCAGCATACTGACATGTAACTAGCAACCAAAAAAGACACCAAAATCAAAACAAATTGACATCACCGAAAGAGCATGGCTCGCCACGGATCTGAACCTGTCGGATCATGCTCAAGAGGGGCAAGCTTGTAGTTGTAGGGAAGCCATCTCATGGAAAGACTGGTAACTCAAGATCAACATCAAAAAGCACACCACAACTGATTTCGAGTTGTCCATCCCATTGCCATAAAAATCCATCCAGAAACACAAGAAAATACCGAATAAACACACCACATAAACTTCCAAAAAGCTCAGAATGAATCACGAGCCAAAGCATAGCACGTCGAAAAAACCCGATTTGGAACAATACACGAAACTCGTGTGGTTTCAGCAACTATAAAATAAGGATGTGAGAGGGATTCGCTTGCTTAAAATAGGCCGGGGACGACAATCAAGAAGAATGGAAGGAGCTAACGAGTCGAGTAAAGAGATGGGAACTAAACGTGGACGGATGACAATTTAATAATGGAAGCATAAGCTAGAAAAAAGACGCGAGATGGGATTGAGACACGACTCAAGCAGTGGAAACACAGTAAACGAGAATAAGGGGATAAACGACGAAAATGAAAGATAGCGTAGTGATTAAGGAAGAATTTGTTGCGAAAGAGTAAGAGATAGGAGGACGAATGGTTAGATCTGAGAAGTTGAGAGAGACGGTGGAAACCCTTACCCCATTAAAAATTTATATTTCTGAATATTACCAAAGCAGTAATGAATTGGGTATTTACCTGTAAATGAAGACACCATTTTTATAGATCAAGAAGAAAAATTTAGGCAAAAGCCGTTTTATTTATAGAATAAATCGTTCACCTGTAAACGAAGACGCCATTTTTTTAGATCTGGAAGAAGAACAAGGGTCAATAATGAATTAGGAATTTACATGGGAGAAAAATATTGTGAGTAGAGCAAAATCGATAATAAGGGACAATTTTTCAATTAACGCAAGTTCGCTGACAATATCAAAGTAAGAATCGAGAATAAAATTAACGACGAGAGCAATGAAAACAAAATTTTAGGCTAAAGGAAGGCGGGAGCCACGCGAAAATTTCGATGAACACTCAAAAATTTGGTTCTGGAGCCAATAGGAATTCAAAATTTTGAAACCAAGTGAATATTTAGATCTGGATAAAAATATGGTTTTGCGGTCAAAGAAATATTTGATTAGAAAGCTTAGTGGATTTTTAATTATTAATAAGTAATTATTAAATAGAGTTATCTCATATCTTAAACTAGTTATCAATTCTTATTATTTAATGATAGTTACTAATTACCAAGACAAGTAGTTGTAAAAATTAAGCACATACTTCAACAGATAATATAGAAATATTGTAATAGACATCTATTTCAATTGGCAAAATAAAATAGTTGTTGAAAATTTGTATTAATTAATAATAGTAAATAATTAAATTTTACTTATTTTCTACTTAGTTAATTATAATCGAGAGTGATATTTATTAAAAGCTTATGTTACTATTAATTAATAAGTAGTTAACATACATTAACCATTAAAAATAAATTACTACTTATTAACTATTAATTATTTAATAATAATTGACAAATATTATTGATTCCCAAGTTTATTATTAATTATTAATTATTAAATATTATTATAAAATATCAATATAATTAGTTATTAAATATAGATATTGTAAACATGAAGTTTGTACTAGGCATCTCTATTACAACGAATAAAATGAAAAGTTGTGACATATCTGTTTATTACAACAGTGATTTTTCACAGTTGTAAAAAACATGTATTACAACAGTGCGTTTTGCACAGTTGTAAAAAAGCATTTATTACAACTGTGCTTTTTGCACTGTTGAAAAATTAAAGTTGTAATATGGTGTTTTTGTTGTAGTGATATGAAGTTCTCATCTTCCTTGCTCCTGCCATCGAGCTGATTAGGATTAGTTGAATCATCGCTAAGCCTAGCACCGTCTTCAATCATTGTTAGATTTTTAGATCTGAGCTTCTCTGTGCTTAATGAGTTGTCTCCAGTGTTTTTCTGTCTCTCTGAGCTTTAAGCTTCCTCTATCCTCCCTTGGTCACTGCTCTCTCCACTATTCCAGCAAGATAAGTGATAAATCCGATCATTTAACTTGCTTTTGTAGTGATTATTTCCAACCTTGAGCAGGAATTGACGTGGATCTGTCCCTTTTTTGATTTTTAGGGAAGACTGGTACTCTGGATCACTGCTGGTTGAATGATTTCCCTTCATCTCTGCAACATGTAAGCTTGTTGTGTTATAAACTTTTCTGTTACAAAAGTATGCACTATTATTATTAATGACCTGTTTACTTCCCTTTAGGTTTGACATGTTGTCGAGATTGGGGTTTCATTCTCCAGGAAGGAAGCCAGGGTGTTCAGCCATTCCTCCAAAATCATTGAGCCTTCCTGATAACACATGAGTTTTAACTTTGCATCTTCTGTGAATGTTAGTAGGGTTTTTTGGGTCACTACTGGAAGCTTGACATTTACTGTCCTCTGCAATAGGTAAAAAAAAACAAGTTACTATTCCAATTACTATTATCAACAGCATTATTAGTGATAGTGCCCTGTTTGCTTCCCTTGTAGTGATGGCTATTGTAGAGGAAGGAGTTGTCATACCCAAGAAGGAAGCCATAATTACCTGTTTGATTCCTGCTATCCCTGTTGAGAGAAGCATGGCTATTGCAGCTATGTTTTCCATTGAGTATGAAATCTTCAACTTGTTTATCATAGCTTGCATATTTGCTATGTATGGCCTGATTATGAGTGCAATCTTTTTTAAATTTGTTGGCTTTTACTCATAATAATGTTGCATTCATCCCTTATGCATCTCCATAACTGGTTACAATTTATTTCCTTGTTAGAATGAAGTCTCTGGTTTCTCTCTTTCCAGCTATGTCAGTTAACATTACACATGCTTTTTTAAAACTGATGGACCTGGGGTTAAATGATTTTTAAAATGTAATCAATACTGCTTCTAATATCAAGGCTAGGGACAGATTGATTGAACCCCAAAGTACTTTTGGCATTAAACCAAATGTACTGGGAAAATGAACAATCAAAAAATAAATGTATTCAGTTTTGCAAAAGAGGCAAAAAAATTCTAAACCTATATTCCATTTGCAACACCTCTCTCTTGTGTGAAGTTTATTTATCAAAGCAAAATAGGCATAGTGATCCATCTTTGGACAATTAGTTTTACACCATATAACTTTATGCCAATCTACCTCTATTTCATCACCTCTCAGAAACTCCCATGTTTTTTTAAAAGAGATTTTTCCTTTAGAATTTAACTTCCACTCCCAATTTTCTTTGAAACTATTTTGATCAATGTGAATACTGAGAATTGCATCCTTGAAAATAGATGCAACAATATTATTGTGTAAGCTCCAACAATTGTTAGAAATAATTTTTTGAACATTGTCTCCCACACCCCCTATGAGGTAAAGGTTATTCCACCCAAGTAACCCTATTTGAGAATTGCCATATATATCCAAGGATCAAACCAAAGACTAGTTTGATTCCCATCTTTCAATTTTCTATTAATAAGCTTTTTCCCAATATTTCTACAATCTAGGATATTCTTCCAAACATATGATTATAGATTCCCTTTTTTGACAACCTAGAAATTCTTGTTTTTTAAGTACTTGGCTTTTATCCACCTGGCCCAAAGAGATTTACCATCCAAGAATTTCCAAAAAAATTGAAATTTACGAACCTCTGATATATCTCTTATGCTTCTAAGCCTAAGACCACCAAAAAAATTTGGTTTGCAGACTTTATCCCATGCTACCTTATGTTGTTTTTCCCTCCATATGAAGTTTGAGCACATCTTTTCAACCTTATGTATAATACTTATAGGAATGTTATACGTTTGAATCCAATACATTATGACTGTTGTGATTACAGTATGAGTGAGCTCAATTCTACCGGCCAAAGATAGTAATTTGCTAGACCAGCCTTCAAGCTTATTATGAATTATATCGATTAATCTAGCATAGTCCCTATCCTTAACTTGATTTATACTTAAAGGAAGGCCTAGATATTTGACTGGCAAATTCCACTCTTATATACCAGAATCCTTAGAATCTCTTCCTTATGCACAACCTCTTTACTAAAGTATATCTTGCTTTTGCTAGAATTCACTGAGAGACCAGCATACTTTTTCATATTTTCTGGTATTCTCTTAATAGTTATAGCATTTGACCTATTAGCTTTCAGAAAAAGAAGCATATCATCAGCATATAATAGGTGAGTAATATATGGCTTGTTTCTGTTAATTGGATTTATATTTCCCATATACATTTATAGTTCCATTTGTATGGAAAAGTATTCCATGACAATCGAGAATAGGTAAGGAGACAATGGGTCTCCTTGCCTAGTACCTCTATTGCTATGTATAAAACCTTTAGGGGAGCTATTAATCATAACAAAATAAGTCACAATAGAAATGCCTTCCTTAACTAACTCACAAAACTTGTCACAGAAACCCATCTTTTGCATAGAGTAAATAATAAAGTTTCTGTTAATGTTACCAAAAGCCTTGTGTAAATCTATTTTAATACACATGAGATTTTTATTCTTCTTATTGAAATTCCTTATAAGCTCATGAGCTAAAAGGGTATTTTCAGAAATTAATCTCCTAGGTATGAATGCACTCTGATTTTCAGAGATAATGAACTTAAGAAAACATTTCAACCTATTATAGAGACTAGAGGAGATAATCTTATAAATAAAGTTACAGCAAGATATAGGCCTGTAATCATCTAAGTTTAAAGGAGTTTCCACTTTAGGAATAAGGGTAATAAATGTGTGATTTGTGTTCTTCAATAATTTACCAGAATTAAAAAATTCTAGAGTCACATAATATTTCATGCATCTCAAACGAGTGGGTTTTGTAAAACTTAGCTCCAAATCCATAAGGGCCTGGGCTTTTATCATTATTTGCATTGAATATGATATTTTTAGTCTCATCAATTCTAACAGGAGCTAATAAGATGTCTGAGCTATTAGAATTCATAGTGTACTTAAAAACAATATTAGGGAAATCATTAAGGTAATCAGTAGTGTTGTATAATGAACAGAAAGTATTTGATTGCTTCCTTTTCTATCAAAGAGGCTTCATTAATAACTTTACCCTTACATTCGATGATTTTCCCAATATCATTTCTATTTCTCCTATTTGACATTCTAGTGTAAAAGAATCTACTGGCTTCATCCCCATTAGTTAACCAATCAACCTTGGCCTTTTGTTTAAGGTTGATTGAGTTAACATGCAGGGCACAGACTAATTTATCCTGAGGATTAAAGAAGGATTCAACTTTACCCTTGTCTAAACTATTATCATCAAGTTCATTTTGGAGTCTCTCACAATCATTCCTAATAGTTTTAATATCACTTTTATTTCTGCTGTTATTCCAATTTTTAAGATTGGACTTTACAATTTGTAAAGTTTTATTGAATTTGTACTGAGAAGTACCAAACAAATTATTAGAAAAGCTTCTATTTGACAACATCCTTGTAATTATCATCATACACCCACCCATAGACAAATCTAAAAGGGGTATTGGAAATACCTTTTTTTTCCATGTCAATAGAAATTAAGATAGGTGTATGATCACTAGTATTTTGGGGGAGAGTATTGCACTTCACATTTGAGAAAAAATTGATAAAATCTTGATTGAATAGAACCCTATCCAATTTCAGTGAATATTTCTATACTCACCAGATTTCCAAGTAAATTTGTTTCCATGAATAGTTGGCTCTATCAATCCAGATTTTAAAATAAAATTGGCAACCCTCTCCAATTTCTTATAGGGAATAGGTTTGCCTCCTTTTTTCTCAAAGTTGTGAAAAACAGTATTGAAGTCCCCCATTAAAATCCAAGGACCATTAATAGTTGAACTAAGTTTCTCAATGCAGTTTAAATACACTACAAAAAATATGTCTATTCACAGCATTGAAAAAAATGTTGTTATAGCCTTTAACAACGTTTTGATGAACGCTGTCTAACAACGTGCTGTTATAGGTCCCTGGATATATCACAGCATTTTCAAAAATATTGTAAAAAAATGACATATTACAACTTTTCAAATGGTGTTGTCCTTATGTTTATACAGCGTTTTATATTGTTTCAGAAATGTTGTTATCTTCTCTTTTCTACATCGTTTAGCCACATATAACAACATTTCTCGAAGTTTACCAGTTCTTTCCTATCACAACGTTTTGCCACATATCACAGCAATTCTGGAAGTTTACACGTTGTTCACTATCACAGCGTTTTGCCACATATCACAACATTTTTTGCATCTATCACAACATTTACATATTGTAGTATCAAAATATTCATGCACAAACATATCAACAACATGTAAACATATATCAACCAACTAATTATATAACATAATATTCATACATAATTTCCATAAAAAAATAACACCATAAACTAAATTTACACAATATCCGTCGAACAAAGTCACGATATCTACAAATAAAACAAAATTTCCATAAAACAAGTTTGCGCCGAATACCAACAAAATGAACATCTAAAAGTTACCGCTTTCTCTGTAATCAGATACCACAAGCGATCTTTTTGTTGAAGGATCTTCAGAAGCGCCTAACGGTATTCTAATTATAGCCAAATGCACAACGATGTCCATCTCCAATACCTATACACATGTGTTCATGTTAGCATTTGGTCATATTTGGTAATATTTTATAATTTTATATACTTTGTTAACTTTTATAAACTAAACTTCTAATTTTTTATAAATTTAGTAAACTTAGTTAATTTTTTAATACTTAGTTAATTTTTATAATAGTTAGTTAATTTTTATAATAATTAGTTAATTTTTATAAAATTAGTAAACTTAATTTAATTTTTATAATAGTTAGTTAATTTTTATAAAATTAGTAAACTTAATTAATTTTTTATAATAGTTAGTTAATTTTAATAATACTTAGTTAATTTTATAATACTTAGTTAATTTTATAATACATAATACTTAGTTAATTTTATAATACTTAGTTAATACTTAACTAATTATTTATAAAATTAGTAAACTTAGTTAATTTTTATAATACTTAGTTAATTTTTATAACAGTGAGTTAATTTTTATAATAGTTAGTTAATTTTTATAATACATAGTTAATTTTTATAATCCTTAGTTAATTTTTATAATACATAGTTGATTTTTTTATAATAATTATTTAATTTTATGATACATACATAATTTTTAATTCTTGCTATTATTATTATTATTATTATTATTATAATACTTGGTAATATTTTATATTTTTATATGTTTAGTTAACTTTTATAAACCACTTCTTCGTTTTTATAAAACTAGTAAACTTAGTTAAATTTTTATACTATTTAGTTAATTTTAATAATACTTAGTTAATTTTTATACATTTTTTTTATAAATCTTTGTTAATTTACTACTATTATAAATCTTATTGTTATTATTATTATTATAGAAGTTTAGTTATGTTTTGTATTTTTATGTACTTTGTTAATCCTGCATGAATGTCATGAACATGTAGTGTGATGAATATAATTACTTACAGAAAAATATGCAGAAGCATCGTCGTCATTGGAAAAGCTCAAGGCATGTCTCATTAACAAAAGGGTCATAATCTGCACAAGAAAATCAGGTAATAAGTTGACATCACATACAACCAACCGGTCAATAGAAGGAAAAACAGAAACAACAGCAAATTTCAGACGTCTGAACCTATTTTCAGACGTCTAACCTGGTTCAGACGTCTGAAAATAAGTTTCAGATGTCTAAAAGGGATATCGGCCAACATCCTGAAATAATTTCAGACGCCTGACCTATGCAGAAATCATTTGTGTCAACTATTTTCTAAAACGATCATATTAAAAACATTTATGATGGTATAACGATGTGATTCAGCTTTTTCCTTCTTTTTCTGCTTTTTTCCCTCTTGCTCTTTTTTCAATCTCATCTGAATGAAATTTGAGCACAAAAGAATTAAATAAACAAGAGTATCTAGGACGTGGAATCGCAATTTAAGTTGGATCTAAGAGTGGCTTACTCTGAGGTGCTCTTAAATTACAAATGGTTGTACCGGCACGTAGTGCTATCCTTGCAGCTGGTAGAAAATAAGCATGGTAAAGCGGACAACAAATAATCGAAACTCAAACCATTTTGACAACCACAATTAAAAATTATGAAATGTTACCTGCCAGTTTTAAGATAGAATGGACAATCTGGTGCACCCTGCAAATTCATTTTTACAACAGAATCTGGATTCTGCTCTGTTGGTTGAATATCCTTAGGATGATGGAATTTGCAAGTTGCACTAATCTACAGTTTCCAGTCTTTGAGTAAAACTGTAAAAAATCCGCAAGAAATTGGTTCAAGAGATAAAATGAGTGAAGAAGAAATTGTCCACATATATTAAAAAAACAATCATACAGCAAATATCGGTTCACCGGGTCGTTCAGGAAGCAATGAACTGGGTTCTGTTTCCTGTAAATAAGTATAGCAATGAAGGTTAAACAATTGATATTTCAATTAGAGCTGAATTCAATATTTGCCAAAAAATATATATAATATATACTGAAGTTTTAATAATATATATTGAAGTGTAGCAAATCATTGCATAAAATAAACAAATTTACATTATATGACTTGAAAATGGAGATATGGAGTTCTGATGCTTTACCATTGATCTCAAGTTTCATTGGTGAGCCGCTACTTTTAGATGAAAAAAACTGCAGATAAAAGAATCACAAAGAATCACCAAATACGCCTGAGTTCACTTGTTGCATGCATTAGACATCAATGGCAATTTTGTACCTATGTTGTTCAAACTATCAATCAAGTTAAACACATATTTCATTCATAAAATTTAGAACAATGCTTGGATGACCAATTAACTAGTAATAGAGCATACATCTGCATTGGAGTTGTACCATTAGAGTATCCATTTGCATGAACAATCTCTTTTGCTATGTCAACCATTTGAGACCATTCAACCTGCAACAAGTAGACTTTTCAAGTGAATACATATAAGATTAAGTATGCTGGAAAAAATATGTAACAAATATACAAAAGTTAGCACAAACCAAAACATCATACCACAATGCAAATGGTGAATTTACATATTCATTTGCCTCGGAATCTCTAACCATCTTTGTACGATTTCAACAAATAGAGAGCTACAAATCCATCCCTCCTCAAGATGAAGTTTTAAAAAAGTATCTCTGTTTTGAAGTCATTCGTTAACAAGTATCTATTGGAGTGTTAATGTATTATACATAAGAATATGTTTACCAAGAAATCCCATGTGATTTTGAATACAATTATCTAACCAACAGTTTCGGGTATATGCAAAATTATAATCAAACCACCAATCTAAGAATCACTGCACAAAAAACACTTATAATTTCCCTTTTTTTCCTTTCTCTTAGTGATTAAACTGTAAAATGCATAACTATTTAAATTAATGGAACTTATAACAGAGCCATAGCTGCAAAACACAACAAAATGGTCTATTAACACAGAAGGGGATGTCACCCGAGAATAAAGCAAGAATGATGTTTCCGGAAACGCTATGGACATTCAAAAATGAGGGATACTGTGGCGTGATTTCACCAAGTAAGCAAGTGCAGGATCAATGTGTGATGATAATAACTAGGCATAACTAATTATCAAAGTTGCAGGTCACGCATGGAAAATTTATACAAAGAAGAAACCCATGGCATGCAGCATAAGGCCTACAATACCGTTTCAGTCCAATTTCCAGCAAGCTTTAAGGTGCCAAGTCATTTAAACTTAACAGGTAATATGTTAAAGGGGTAACAAACTCACTATTCAAGGGACACAACATTCCAAGTGGAGCATGAAAACAAGAGGGAGCTCGGGTTAAACAAAAGAAACTCGACGAGATATCTGGTAAATGACAGACCCAAACTTAAGGAATAACCCCAAGTAGATGGCAATTTGGCTCACGGCACATAATTGTTGAAATAGAGGACCGTGTTGGAAAGATTTCGCATAACATTAAAAAAATAAAGCAGTAAAGGAGCATGCGGATATGACTACACAAATATCAAGAAACATATGCAAGAACAATTACGAGTGGCACAATGGAAGCATTGCGTGATTACTTTCTGGGAAAATGACAACTTATGAAAGCAAGCTGGGGTCTCCATACATGTGCTGGCATAAGAAACTAATGCACACATGTAATGAAACCAAAGAATCAAAATATAAAATGTCAAATTGGGTTCAGTTTTAGGTTAAATTCTCTGATAAGTTTAGTACCCCTATTCATATGAAACTGTATACAATTATAAGTGCAGTAGGTAGGCGCAGTTTATACAAGCATGTGTCCATACTTGATCGTATGGCAGCAAGAGGTGGTACCTTTTATATGTCGACTTGACAGCAAATTTTTGGGAACCGATAACGGTCAAGGGAATACTTGCAAATGTCACTGGTCAGACTAAAATCTCAGGTTAAAAGTGGACAACAAAGGGATGCGCACAAGCTATATGGAATGACAAGATAATGATGTAAGGAGCACCACTGCACAGACTAACTTTAACCAATAACTGAACTAAATCCAAGGCAACCCCAAGACCACAGGAAAATAATAACCGACAAACTAACGATATTTGTGCAACCAAAGTCGTATGCTTGAAATATGTTTAATCGTAAGAATTTTCGGGTTTAATACCGATATTTTAGCAACAATTATTTAAAATCTTGATTGTGTAAGCCTGCTGCTTTCAGTAAGAATGCATGCACCTCAGTTGGGATATTAGCTTGCCATAACTCAAAATTTACTTCCATGAACACAATTTCCACCGACTACCTTCTAGTAATTGAAATATAGAACTTGGAGAAAAAGTAAATCAATTATTAGCTCAAAAGAAAAAACCCTTTGAAGATTTACATGAGGGGTGTGTGATTTTTAGTGGGGTTAAATGGTATGTGATAAACAAAATTAGTCTTGTTATTAAGCAGATGGATTGTTGTGTGAAATTCAAGATACCTATTTTTAAAACCAAAAACAACGAAAGAAAAACATTTACCTGACCACGTTGGCTATTTATTACTGTGAGTGTTTGAGTTACTGAACCAGAGCTGTTCTCAGGAAGAGTACTGCTGCTTGCTAGATCCAAGTGAAGCTGAATAAACTGCCAAAAACAACCGGTTATATGCTATTATTTCTAAACAAACATTAATACAATAATGTATTGGTTCACTTCATGTTACTTTACACCATACTTTGATAACTTGACTTAGCATAACAAAACAAAAGAAGAATATATAGAACCAGTATACTTGTATTGATGATGCTTTTATGTTCCTATAAGAGCAAACTACATCAAAAGCAAAATATCGCACTTCACATCATTAGTATTTACCTTTGGAACAGCTGCTTGAAATATAAAATTTGTATAAGCATCCGAGGTTAAATTCCAAAAGGTGGCCTTAATCACTGTAACTTGTGGTTTTCCTGCGGGCTTTGTGAAATTAAACACAATTCGCAGAGCTCCATTCTCAAAAGAAGTGACGGAGGGAAAAGATGGAACTTCAGTTGCTGTCAATATATTCATGGCATCAACATTGTGGATATCATTACCAAACATATATATTACTAATACTAGACAGAAAAACGTCAGTTGCAAATACACTAAAGTTTAGTTTAAATCATTATTTACAATTCACCTCAATAACCAACTGAAATGAAAATAAAACCCTCTATATGAATAAAGGGTAATAGAAACTGTCATCTTCTCAGAAAACAGAAATAAGTACAGAAATTAAAATAGAACCCTCTGTTATCATCCTCGTTGAGAACTTCCATCAAATTATCAACGCCATTATTATAATTTCCAGTGACAATCCCTTCAGGCTTTGATAGGGTAAACTGTAATATCCCATTATCAATCATAATCTGAAAATATAACATCAAATTAAACCAAATCAATACTAATTTTGACAAGAGTCTCAGACATCCGTGAATTCATACAGGCTAAAAGCATGAAAAAGTTGAATGAGTAAAACCAATACCTGAATAACTGGAAACTAAATTGTATAGAGATGTCTCTGTACTGGGTTATGAAGTCGAAAACTAAAAACTAGGGTTAAGAATAAAAAACTCACCATTTTCAACATGTTTAGGGGGTCTGACGCTCGTAAAACAGCTAACAAGGGAGATGCGCATGAAGAAGCTTAAATTTGACAGGAGAGAAAATGAAAATCACGAAGAGGAAATTGGATGGGTTAAAATCACGAAGAGGGAAATGAAAATCATGAAGAGGGAAATGAAAATCACGAAGAGGGAAAAGTAAAAGATAGGATTTTTATTTGGATTTCGCGGCCGAAATTGGAAGGAGCGGAGGGAAGTAAAAAAAATTCCCGCTTTAATTTATCTCAGCATTTTAGGGTTAAAATCACATATTAAAGTTTGATTTTTACAACAAGGAGAAGAAAACGTTGTCTTCTACTATTGTAGATAAGCACTTTTCTTGTAGTGGTAGATTGTTTATGTCCATTTCAAATTTGGAAGCATAAATGAAATTAATTTTAATAAGCAAACCCCTTTTGTTTTTACACACACAATGAATATACCGGAGATTTATAAAATAATTAATGAGAGACTATATAGTAGGATTGTGTAAGACCATAATCCTACCATAACCTCCCATTAAATTATTGTTAACCAGATTCCAGATAGATAGTCTCCTAATATGAAGATCAGATAATTTTTAGTCATTTAGCTTATGCTCTAAAAGACCAATAATACTAAGGTTATATTTGCACAAGAAATCAGAAAGGTCAAGTTGCCTTTCAGGGGAGTTAAGCCCCCTAATATTCCAAGCTATGATATCCATATAATAATTATGATAAAAAAGATTATTTAAGGATACAACACAAAGGATACTATGCAGCTACAGTTAGCCACTGTGTTTTCTGCTCTCCACTCTAACTTCTGGTTGCTTGCCACTTTTTTTGAAGTTAGTACTATCTGTAGCCTTTAATTTTTTACCCCAATTACTGTTTTTGTCTATGAAATTCTTCCTGAATTCATTGTCTTCAGCATTTTTGGTTTCTTCAATAGAAGCAATGTCAGATAAACTTCTGGCTCTAGTTTTCTTCTTTCTTTTAACTGGCATTGCAAGCTTTAGAAGAAGATAACGACAGGCTGACAACTTTTTGAATATCAGAATCAGAAATAGAAGATGGTTTAGAAGGATCAAGTCCTTCAAGGAGAAGAGATTGATCAGTAAAGATGGGATCAGCTGCAAGAAGATTGGCACACTCTGCTAAACCTTCCTTTAATGCATTTACTTTGTCTGAATTTGTAAAATAACTTGAATCCTTCATGTGGGTGATGGGTTCAATGACCTTTTTTAGTAATGCCTACCTCTGAATTGTTTTCTGTAATGCTTAAAGGACCGAGAAGATCTTTCCTGACTGATGATTCAGTATGAATCTTATCAGTTTTGTTTTGAGCATCTTTGGTTTGCAGGTTCAGTGGTTGAACAACAATCCCTTGATTTTATGGTGATTGAAGACCCGGAAGTAAGTTGCCCATTTCAGATGTAGTTAATTCTGAAATATCCATAATCATATTGTCATCATCATTAAATGAAGAAATATGATCTTGCATTGGGGATTTATATATAATTATTTCTGAGTTAATCCCTAAGGAGATTGGATTCGGATCAAGAACAATATCTGAATCTTTCTTTGAGTTGTCACGCCTTTCTTTATTATTACCACAATCATCTAATGAGTGACCAGAGCATTTACATAGCTTGCAACGATCTGGGATCAACTCATAAGTAATCTGTTAGGAAATAATCTCCCCATCATGCATGTAGATTGATGCTTCATTGGGCAGTTCATCTTTGGCTTTAATCTCAACTAATATTCGAGCATAACTCAATCTTGTTTCTTTCGCTGTTTGCTCATCAATCTTCATAGGTACACCAACTAAGCTTGCTATGGCACTGAATTCCTCTTTATCCCAAATTCGTAAGTTAAGTTCAGGAAGCCTAATCCAAATAGGCAATGTATTCAACAAATCCCTATTAAGAACTAATTTCTTGGACCATTTTTTGAGGATTATTAATTTTACGTTGATGAAATAAGGACCACCATTGAGTGATTTTTCACTATCCTCTGAATTAGTGAACCTGATAATGAAAATTCCATTTTCACGTGTAAAGAATTCGAATGAACCCATACGGTTCCAAGTACGAGATACGAAAGCCCTGAAGTGATGATATGGGGGACGCTTGCCAAACACATAAGCAATGATTGAAAGCCCCCATTTACCTTCTGTTATGTTGCTAATCTCTTCGCTCATTACAACAATTCGTTCATCGCCAATAGTCTCTGTCGCAGGGATAAATTTGAGGTCAAAATCAGAAGATTGACCCCCTTTCTTTATCATACCAGCCCAAGATGAAGGTTTTGAGGCAATTGGCATTGAAAGCTTTGTCGATTGCCTTGAATCTTGATTATCTTTCCTTGGCAATCTAGACTGATACCTCTTACCATTTTACATAGGAAACAATTTCAAATTTGGTTTAGAGGGATATTCATTAAGTTTCCTTTTTCCTTTTTGGAGATTTGTCGCAGCATTAAATTTCATTGATTCTGAACAATCGTAAATCTCTCTTCGTCGACAGGGAATAAGGACAAATTTTGTGAAATACCAGCATTGAGGCTGGCATTAGAAGAGGAGGGAGGTAAAGGAAGAGGAGAAAACCCCTTTTATGATCAGGGTTTTCGATAACAGGAGGACTAATGATTTTCTTGGCAGCAATGGCTGCAAAGAAAGAAAGCTTTTTTTTTCAAGCATAATTTTTTATAAAAAAGTTAATATTTTTTTAACTACTGAATAAGGCATAGACCCTATATGATATATGCCTAAATTCTCCCGTGGAGTCATGTAGTGTCTTCCAAATGAAAAAGCTATATGTTATACATACCAATTATCATTTTGTATTATCCTTCATCAATAACATTTTTTGACAAGAACTAAAAGTATATACCAAAAATGGAGTAAAATCGTCATTCCTTTAATGGTTCACAAAAACAGTACAACGGTATGAAGAACGCAACTGCGACTATGAAAAAAACAGAGCACAAACCAGATAATAGTACGATGACCACAAAAATAAAATGGAAAACAAGATGAGACATGGGCCGACAAATCTCAAACCAGAAGCCTCGCATAATAAACAAGGATAAAAACCAAAAGCCAACCACCACCCGTCAGAGAGAAACCATCTTGAAACTCAAGGCATCAAACACAAAGTTACCAAGCTCCGAAAGTGTCCAGAGTGCTCCATCCAAGCCAACCGGAATAACCATCCAAAGCACACTCCACTATGCAGAACCTTCAGCTCCAACTCCAACGGAGAAGACCTCCTCCTCTCTTTCCCTCTTTCACTCTCAGAGCTAGTACCTAAAAGGTAAAAAATCACCACCTTGGCCCACCCCTGCTGGAGAATGTGATCCTCGAGTCACAGAGAAAAGACTTGCTAAAAATAGCGAATTAGGACCGAGGTTGACCTTGAAAGGCCAACCTATGAAAATGAAAAAGTCATCGTTCGAGACCTTATGAATGACGGAAGACGATGGTGTTGGGGCCTCACAAAAAACAACCATGTTGCGAGAACCCCAGAGGTTCCAGTTGATGACACTAGAAACGAGCCTACAATGGAACGACCTTAAGGTCCTTTCCAAGCCTCCTAGCCAACCAGGGACGAAGCAGGTCGATTTAAGGTGAGTGGAGTCCCCAGCAGCCAACCAACCTACTGAAAAACGACCAGACCATGGAAGTACACTCTTTGTTCAAGAATAACTGTGAAATCGATTCTAGTGAGCCACAAAGACAACGAGATGCAATTGGGATCCCAATCCTCATAAATTCACATCCAATGAGAGTCCCTCATGGAGGATTTTCCACTTAAGGATGGAGACCTTGGAAGGAATGCGACTGCACCAAATAAAAGAAAAATTCAAATCTATGGCTATTGGAATTCTAGCAGAATTCCAAGCTACAAGTAGGGTGAAAGGCCTCCCATTCTAGTCAAAATCACACCCATGGGAATCAGAAAAACTATTGATCGATTGCATCATTCCACGTCTCACTCACGTAAGATGGAGACCTGGAAAAGTTCGAAAGCAAGAGATGATGATACTTTGTATGAAGAAATGAAGCCCAAAGGAAGTCGTTTGAGAAGAATCAAACCCAAAGCTTACAGTTGTGAGCTTTGCAGGCATTTCTTAGGTTCTGCAAACCAAGTTCCCCCTTGCGCTTAGGACGACAGGTTACGTCTTAAGAAACACAATGATGTCTTTTAGCGTCGTCTTTCTTACCCCAGAAAAAAGGACGATATCAAAGAGCGATAGGAATGAAAGAAAGACATAGTCGGAGTTATATCTACGAAGATATATGTGTGACGACTCACTATACACCACCAGTGCTAATAATTAAAAATTTGCATTGTGCAAGCACCTGATCGATGTAAAGCGATCATCAAGAGAAATAAATAGTAAAAGAAAAGGGAAAAGAGACAGAAATAATGGAAATAAAGGAGAAGAGTAAGATACAACAGAACATATGCACAATCATAGAACATGTCATATATCTCATAGCGCACCAAATAACATATAATAACCAGTCTCGGATATAAAATAGATGAGACAATAATAACTATGTAAACCATATATCATAGTACACATGCCCATACAGTTATACAGAAGAGTAATAGAGTTTATACAAGAGATACATAAACCTAAATTGATAAACTGTCTAAGACAAAGATACATAACATTGTCAAGGCTTCATAGTGCTACACAGCGGAATACACAATAAGATACAAGTATAAACATGTAAAATGTAGCCTCCTGCTGATTCGCCTACGCAACTCTGAATAATACATGTACCTGTCACCTGGCTTGCTTATCAACCTTGTCCATGAGCACCCAAGGTAATAAGAGAGAAATAAAAGCTTGGATCAGACAAAAGTCTAGTGCGAGCAATAACAAATCTCAAAGTCTTGTAAAAGTCGTAGTAGTATGTATGACACAGAGAGTATGGAGAATTATATTTGCTCTGTCCCCTGCATTCACAGAGTTAACACATAACAATCGATACATGCTATGTTGTGATAAACATCATATAAATAGGGTGTAATGGATGTCTAAGCACTAAATGGCGATAAACAAGTAAACAACCATAGCATCCATCAACTATCCTCACATTCATTCACTCAGTGCATACAACATATGGTATCCAGCAGTCCAGTCACCCAATCAATCAAGGAACTGGTAGTCCCTACTACATGAGCTCTACCAAACTATCGCTATGTCCCATTGCATGGTCTATAGCTAATAACATTACACAGTCCACATTACGTTAGCTTTGGGGTCCGCACCGGTCAGTCCACATTACATTGGCTTTGATCTGTCCTTGTGCCACGCTCTCTAAAGGGTACCGAAGTCACAAATACCAACAATCCCTTTGCACACTTCCTCAATAGAAGAATCCGTATTTAAACTGTCAATAAAATTCCAGTCTGAAGACATCTAACAAATGGGATTCCCTGACAAACAACAATGCCGTGAGACTTCATCGATTGCCCACCAGGTCGTAATAACTTTGTAGCATCCCTTCCTCGAATGAAAGTCACCTCAATACGACTTAATGTCATCTTTTCTGCATTTAGGAGAAAACTATCCATTGCGGTACCTTTGCTAACCATCTTGGAATTACCGTCACCGAATGAAGAATCACTACAAAGAAGCACCGCATCCTTGTCTCAAGCTGAAGCCATTAATCAAAGATCCACCCTATCGAAATCTCTGTCGAACAAACCATCATACCCTACTCCTCATAATTGTACGATCATCCAAGTCAAATTTGCCAAAATGGCAAATAACAACAGTAATCGATATGGACAACTTTATAGTAATACATAATGGCTATTCAGATCAACTATTTAACCAAAATTGGTTAAGTATGCATCTAGGGAAAAATCTTCGGCATTCGCTATGAAATCTAGCTCGTCGCCAAGTCCTTCCTCTGTCTTCAGATCGGACACCAAGATCCAGTGTTGCTCCGTCTTCAATTTAGTCGACAAACTCCAATGCTGCTCCATCGTCAAATCCGTCGCCAAGCTCCAATGTTTCTCCATCGTCGACTCCGTCCATGCACTCTGAGTCTTCATAGAGAATTTATTGCATCCGTTCGAGACTACCAACCTTGTGCGCTCTATCAACACACTACAACATGTGCGTTCGGTTGATAAACACTCCAAACTCTAATAAACAAAATATTTCTTAATACTAGATCGCCTATGAATAATGTTTTAATCTAAACTAAGTAGATAATTCAACCATGCAAACAAATGTCATACAAATTCATAAACTAACACACAAACATTCCTAACAGCAGTAATAAATAAAATGGAACATATCTATAATAATCATGGTGAAATAAGTATCCAAATAACCTATGTCTAACAAAGTAGTCAAAATGACGCACAATCAGGTAAAAATGTGATAATCAGGTGAAATCTACTTAAATCACTACCTAATCTTTTTATTTATTATCTATTAGGTTCAACTATCTTAAATATTACGTTTTATAAGCAGAAAGCAATCTAAAACGTCCAAACAATACTATACGAGCAAATTAGTCCAAACAAGTTGTAGACTGTAGAGCTCATCGATATGAGTTCAATGCATGATTTGTTGCATCCTTGGAGATACGACCGACTCTTATGGACCAGATAGGAGCTTCGCAACAAGGTGACCTACAGATTCTAGACATCATGGATAAGCTCAGAAGAGGGGAGACTTCTAGTCACCTCAGCAGATATGCCATAGATGAAAAGGGGTGGTTGGGATGAGATGGAAAGCTTTGTGTTCCTCAAACTGGAAGCTTAATAAAGGCAGTCCTAGAAGAAGCCCACCATTCTAAGATGATCATTCATCCAGGCGGTGATAAGATGTACTGGGACATGAAGAGGGTTTTCTTTTGGGCTGGGATGAAGAAAGATGTGGTCGAATTTGTTTCTCGATGTTTAGTTTGCCAGCAAGTCAAAGCTGAGAAAAAGAAGCCTGGTGGTTTAATTCATCCTTTGGAGGTTCCTGAATGGAAATGGGAGAGCGTCTCTATGGATTTCATAGATGGTTTGCCTAGATCGAAGAAAGGCAACACCAGTATTTGAGTTGTGGTAGATAGACTCACTAAGAGCACTCACTTTATTCAGTTAAGAGTAAGAGGACGATATCATGGTTAGGAGCAATTTATGTGCATGAGATAGCTCGTCTTCGTGGAGTTCCTTCCACCATCGTGAGCGATCATGACCCCATCTTCAGGAGTGAATTTTGGAGGAGCTTGCAAGAAGCATTAGGTACACAGTTGTGTTTGAGAACCGCTTATCATCCTCAGACCGATGGGGAAACGGAGAGGATGAACAGAATTTTAGAAGATCGCTTAAGGCTGTGTATCCTAGACTTCGGAGGGACTTGGGAAGAGCATCTTCCTTTAGTAGAGTTTGCCTATAACAACAGCTATCAGGCCAGCATCGTCATGGCACACTTCGAAGCAATGTACGGACGACCCTGTAGATCACCAACTTGTTGGTGGGAATCTACAGAAAGATAATTACTTGGACCAGATATGGTTAGAGAAACGCTCGAAAAGGTTGACCTTATTCGACGGTGGATGAAGACAGCTCAAGATAGGCAGAAATTCTATGTAGACAAGAGAAGGACTGACCTCAATCTGAAGTAGGAGACTTAGTTTTTATCAAAGTGTCACATCAGAGGAATGTGGTTCGCTTCGGATCGATAGGGAAATTGGCACCTAGGTTTGTGGGACCATTTCCCATAACCGAGAGGATTGGCCAAATGGCCTATAGAGTAAAGCTTCCTGAAATTCTATCTAGTGTTCATGATGTTTTCCATGTTTCTCATCTGCGGAAGTGCTTGCATGACACCACGGAAGTTGTTGAGCTGAGTATATTGGAAGAGGTAGAAGTGGAACGGGGGGCGACAGTCAGGCAAGTTCCTTCCCGTATTCTTGGATCAGAAGTTAAGAAGCTACGCAATAAAGAGCTCAAGTTGCTAAAGGTTCAATGGGGAGATAACCCAGAGGATGCGACTTGGGAGACCGAAGACAAGATTCATGCTTCGTACCATTTTCTTTTCGAGGGTATGTTCTTAACTCCTTTTCCCAAAGCTTTGTCAGTACTTGTTTCTATCGTTTGAGTATATCTTATCTACAGTATTTTTCGACCTTTAGATAGGAATCCTATGGATGTAAACATGTGTTTGAAACATGTTATGTTTGATGGATGCAAGTGGATGCAAGTGTTTGCCTGTTGATGCATATACACACACATTAGGCACAAGATCAGCTCAATCAATCTCATACCGCATATGGATGTGTGTGCATTTTATTTTCTTTTATGGATTGAAATGGATGAACTAGCATATGGATGTTGCATTTGACGAATGAGTGTGCACACATATAGAACTTACATGTTATAATAGGATTAATTGCATACATATTGGATTCATGGCACTAACATGCATTGCATTAAGGAGGTCAACTGAATCAGTAGACCGTCTGATCCTTGCATTAGTGTTGGGACATATACACACACCTTTGCATATATTCATGAAAGCATTAGAAATCCTTAAGGACAATGGATGCCAGTGATTGATGGATGAGTATATGGATGATGGATGGTAGGATATGCATTCTTCTCAACTTGGAGATTTCGGGGACGAAATCATTTAAGTAGGGGGGGAGTGTAACACCCTGAAATTTTGTTAACATTAAAGAGGATAAATTAAAGAATAAATAATTTAATATTAAGAATTAAGGGAAACTGATTACGTCATTACGTCCGTCTCGAAATTCTGGTCAGGATAGACACCTAGTTTGCGTAAAACGGATAACATATGAAGAAGTTACTAACGATAAAAAGTTGAAAATCAGAACTGGGCATAACTGGCACATTTGCCAAGTGCACCAAGGCAATTTTGCACTAGTGCACCTGTAAAGTGCGCCCAGAATTGTTTTTGGGTATTAGCGCCTTTTGCCAAGTGGGAGGCGACCCGCGACCTGATTTTACCCTAAAGCTTATGTGGCAGTCGGTTCCAGATGGTTCTGCAGCTATAAATATATGGCCATTTCACATATTTCTTCATTAGAAATCATGGCGGCCAAACTATGCCAAATTCTGAACTAAACTAGGGTCTCTCATCTTCTTCTAAAGCATATCAAATTCTGAGATTCAAGCATAGACTCAACACCTTTTCTATCATCTAACACCTTTTCACATATTTCTTCATTCTCTCACCTCCCACTCACTTATTCTAATATAAATGCTTGGTTTATGTAGGAAGTAAATGGAGTGCTCACTATTTGGGGTGTCATGGAACGCTCCTCTATATATATATATATATATATATATATATATATATATATATATATAACACATGCGCGCCCCCGTTTCTCTCCGACATAATTCAGTAATGGAAACCTGTTATAGTCTAGCTAACATCAGCTTTGCTTACTATACATTTCTTCATATCTCAAAATACAAGTAAAAGTAATGGAGTCTTACAAGCTAATTGTGTTGATGTTGGCTTTGGTTTTTGCCGTCGTCGTCGGTGCATAGGAAGAACCGAGCGTGGCTCCTGCTGCTCCTCCTTCCATGCAGAGCGCTGCCGTTGAAGTCCTGCCCAGTATGGTTTTTGCTCTTCTTTTCACTTTCACGCTCTCTTTCTTTGCTTTCTATGCATAGACACTGGTCAATTATATGCATTGCATGTTTGTATCTGAGATGTCTTGCTGCTTGCTTATGTATTCTTTGTATATGTTAGCGTAATGGAGTTATAATGTAGTTGTTTGTGTGGATGGGATGAATTTACAGCTACGTTATGAACCATCATTTTGCTATCATCTGTTGATTCCTCTGAGATATGTTCATCCATGAGATATTTATTATAGACACTATTGTTATGTTATACCCTGGGTGGACCACGCAATTGTCTTGCCCTGACCATTTCTCTAGCTTCGAAGCCAGTTATCTCCATCAAATAAATCACTGGTTTACCAATGACACCAATAAAACACAAGTTGGAATTCAAACATAATCATGTAAATACGTATGTGTATAAATGCATTTTTATCTTTAGAAAATAAATTTCTTTTTCGATTTAACCGAATTTTTAAATTTTATTGCTCATATATTTATGTTTTAAAATTATTTATAAACTAACTTTGTTTTGACCAACTCAGCACTGAGTTGACCAAAACATACCAATGTCATTTTAAATGACATCAATATTTTTTTCCCTCTAGTATTTTGAGCAATATTTGAAATTATGTCAGTTTACAGTTTTTCAAATATCGCTCGTACTAACGCTATTTGAGCAGCTCAACGTTGAGTCAATTTAAACAGAACTAAAGTTGTGACTAGTATAACTGCACAACAATGGAAAACCGACCATTTGATTATATAATTTTAAAAGAAAATTGTTGTATTTTTAAATTAATTGACTAAAACATGCTTTATTTAAGAATTTGTTGTATTTTAAAAATTTATTGCATTTTCTGCATGATCTGTTTAAATCGATCAAATGATATTGTAGTAGAAATAAGATATTAACGGCAGATTTGAAATGTATATATATTAAAGAAATTTTACACATTTGAATTTGAGTCGTTAAAAAGACCGAAGAAAACAATTCCAAGAAAGGGAAAGTATTTTTATGGTATCACAAAAGTTTATTTTTACCAAGTGATAGTAAGCAAACCAAACTACTTTAATTTCAAAGCAATATCGTCCGTCAAAACGCTTTTTCTTGTCCCTTTTTTGTTACAATTGTAAAAAGATGTATCTTAACGTTTGTTTAAGAAAAAAATCAGGATTTTCAACAAATAATTTATAGATAAATTGTTGATATATTTATCTTTATTAATAAATATAATAAAGAAATATAATACCTAATTTTTCGTTTTTACATCTTAAATGGTTATAAATTTCAATGACCAAACTCTATTTTTGTCCTATCTTAAAGAATTTCAAACTACTATAAAGGAAAATAATTTCTGACAGTCTTAGTTATATTTGATTAATGCGTAAGTGCTTCAAACTTAATGAAGTCTCATGTCAATAAAGATTGGAGGAGAGGAGAGTATTTGTGTGAATGTTTCAAACTTAATGAAGTCTCATGTCCTATCATAATCAGTATGGCTTTTTCTCTTCTTCATACTTCAACATACAAGTGATTAATGGAGTCCTACAAGCTAATTGTGTTGATGTTGGCCTTGGTATTTGCTGTGGTCAGTGCACAGGAACCGAGCATGGCTCCTGCTGCTCCTCCTTCCATGCAGAGTGCAACCTTTGAAGTCCTGCCCAGTACGACTTTTGCTCTTCTTCTCAAAGTACGGCTTTCAATCAAAGGATATTATAGTAGAAATAAGATATTAATGACAGATTTGAAATATAATAGATATATTAAAGAAATTTTACACATATGAATTTGAGCCGTTAAAAAGATCGAAGAAAACAATTCCAAGAATGGGAAAGTATTTTTTTGGTATCAGAAATGTTTATTTTACCAAGTGACAGTAAGCAAACCAAACTACTTTGATTTCCAAGCAATATGGTCCGTCAAAAGGCTTTTTGTTGTCCATTTTTTGTTAAAATTATAAAAAAGATGTATCTTAACGTTTGTTGAAGAAAAAATCGGGATTTTCAACAAAATTTATAGATAGATTATCGATATATTTTATCTTTATTAATAAATATAATAAAGATATATCATACCTAATTTTTCCTTTTTATATCTTAAATGGTTATAAATTCAATGACCAAACTCTATTTTTGTCCAATCTTAAAGAAATTTCAAACTGCTATAAAGGAAAATAATTTCTGACATTATTAGTTATATTTGATTAATGCGTGAGTGCGTCAAACTTAATGAAGTCTCATGTCAATAAAGATTGGAGCAGAGGAGAGTATTTGTGCATGCGTGCGTGCGCGTGTAAAAGTGAGAGAGACTAGTTTGCAAATCTGAGATATTTCCAAGGCTGGATATATGCCCACTTAAAACATTATATGTCGAGATGTGTAGACATAGTACATTAAATGCTTCATTTATTGCTAACATGTACTAAATGAGGCATCTTGGATTTTGATGAGTGACCAAATCATCATGCAAAACTAGAAGATAAAATGACACACAACAATATTCATGAATCTATATTATCAAAACTACAAAAAGAAGATTTAAGCTCCAAGTACGATTTGATTACATGTTATTAGAGTCTTATTATAGTATTAGAATTGTTAAAATCTATCCCCAAGTTTATGCACAAATGACACTCGACGATGTAAATTATGTAAAGTCTTGAAACTCGGAATCTGAAACAAACAGGGTCTATCAACTGAAAGACTTTCCTCAATCGATTGAACTTGTGCGCATGCAAAAGTAATAATATACAATATAGACCAGTTGAAAAAATATCGTGAACAATTGACTGAGCATTGATTCAGTCAATTGAATCATGATATCTAGTCGAATGATATATGGGTTTTTCAACTAAATCCTTTCTAGTTTGAATTTTACCGATTCAGTCAAATAATTATGTTTATTCAATCGATTGAATATGGTATGACTGTCATCACTTCAAATTCCTGGAGAGACACCTCTCTTAAGAAAAGCGATTTCTCTTTCAAGAAGAATTATTACCATTTCTTTTGATTAAAACTTTTTACAGTGCGTTTTAACTCTAAAACATCTATAAATACATACAAGATTCAAGATCAAACCAACCAGTTCTAACTGTATTTTTTAATCTTGAATTTGCTGAATTATTAGCTTTCATTACTTATACGTTACAAACAATTACGCATTTATTTCAATATTCGAAAAACAATATATATATCTTTCATATCTTCACGAACATATAAGTACATATATTCTACTTGAGGAGAAGATTATGGGAAGAGTGTTATGCAGTCGACTAATTTGTGTTGTCTTAAGAACACACAAAGTCAGATAAACAAATTTTCCAGTATTCGAAGTCCAATAACGTAACCTAGGCAAGGTTGATGTCTTATTTGAATTGCTTAGGTGATGTAAGAGAAATCTGGTTCGACTGCCCATGTGCATATCCCTTCGGGCTAAGCGAAGTTGTTAGTTAATGAAAATCGAGAGAAATTTGGGGTTGGAAGTGGAAAGGGAAGTCTGAATCAATACAAAAATTGTTGTTGTCATCTTTTTTACTTTTACTGTGCTTTACTGTTATTATCTGCACTTATATATTTGAATTATCTATATTACTCGATGTTAAGTTATTACTAATAAGAAACTAGCTAGTGTGCACGTGGAAGTGCTTGAAACTGAATATTGAGAAGAGAATTACCTAGGCTAAGCTTTGTCGGCTAAGTTACCCGAATGGCAATGGTTAGAAAATTTTCCATTGCTATTAGTTGGTGATAACAAGGCCGGTTATGCGTAATGGTTAATTTATTTTGACGTTGCCACCATTTCCCCTCTCTCTATAAACTATCAACACTCTTCTTCAGCTTCAACCAAATTCATCAACATTTTTTATCCTCTCCAATAAAATATTACACACAATATTAACCATGTCAAACATCAATAAGAAAAACCTATATCACAAGCTAGATCTGATAATCAAAAATTGAATCTATTCAATCCAACCCTGTTTCATTCATTTCAAAGTCAAAATCAATATCACTATCAAAACACTTACCAAAACAACCAAAATCATTCCCAGCAAGCTCTTAATTCTTATTAATCTCCACATAATCAAAATTCCTACAATTCGTAATAAAATTCAAACTTTACCAAAACTCTCTGTAATGATCCGTATTTTACAATCTACCGATCGTAAAATAAATACAACTTATTCTCTAGTGGTCGGATCATTCTCAGATTTTTGATATGTTGTTCATCAAATGTGGGACATGTCCGTAATTTTTACCGAACCCAATTATGACCATTTTGTCCTTTCGTTTACTGTATGGGCTATAACTTTTAATGAAGATCGAATCAGATACCGAAATCAGTCTCATTGGAATGGCGGTTTACGATCGTAGAGTGATCACATTAAGGATTTAATTCAATGATTTAGAAGGAATCGTTATTTTAAGTTTTAGCTGCTGTTAGGCAGACTGGTAATTAGTAGTTAATGGGCTGATTAGCCAAGCCCATTAGACCTAAGACTTGCTAATATTTGTTATTTTATTTATAAGTTCAATAATAATTTAGAGATACAAATAAGTCAACGATATATAATATGTTAACTAACTGATTTATGTTCAATTTTTTAAAATAACGTAGTATTTTTTATATATATTAATTTTTTGTTTAAGAAAATAGATAATACAATTTATTTATTTTGATAGTACAAATTTAACGGTCGGTTTTTTTATTGTTGTGCGGTCATATGATATAAACCGAGCTGTTGGTAGAGAGGTACTAACAAAAAAATGCGCACACTTCCAAGACTCCACATATTAATCAAGTTAAAGGAATGCATAATCTTGGATATGTTTTACTGTAAAAGTTCACTTCCAACTTGCACAGCAAATAAAAGGATTAGAAATGAAAAAACATCAAATATGAATCCAAGATGGAGAAGGAACTTTCAATTTGAAATATGGATTGCTCGCTCAATTCAAAACAACTGAAGATGAACCCATATAGTAAGCAAAGCGAAATCAAGGAGGTAAAGTCATAAAAATAAGAAAAATAGGAAATTAAACAGCACAAGGGATGCCTGTTGGAGGAAAGCCATGCATCAGGCAGGCCAGTTCGCGTCAACTTCACCCACATTGGCAACATCGTTAAGAGCAAAGTCGTAAAAAATAAAATAAAAATTCAACGGATAGCTCTCTATCTGTCATTTTTCTCTCGCCACGTCTCCCTTTCACCCCACGGCTGCTCTACGCGTGATTGCCGGATTTTTTTTCCTTTCCCACCAGCAACTGTCATTTCTTCACGCCTCTTTTACGTCTCCGTCTCCCACTCTATATATACGCACCCTTGCTCCTTTCTCTGAAAATACATTGATTGTACTCTCTCTTCTGCATATATATATATATATATATATATATCTTCATTCATACTTCAAATTAAATACAAGTAATAACTAATGGAGTACTCTTACAAGCTAATTGTGTTGATGTTGGCTTTGTTGTTTGCTGTCGTCAGTGCACAGGAAGAACCAAGCATGGCTCCTGCTGCTCCTCCTTCCATGCAGAGCGCTGCCTTTGAAGTCGTTCCCAGCACGGCTTTTGCTCTTCTTTTCACTTTGGACTTTTTACAATCTTAAGCCTGTTTTAATAGTTTATTACATGATTAGCCATGTTTCAGAAATAATTACAAATATAGACCTGTTTTGTCAGGGGCGGGATATAGGTGCCTTTTGAAAACTCGCCTTCGTGCGCATTTTCAAAAATCGCCTGTGTATTTGGGGTAATCTCAAAACTTTATATATACTCACCATTATTCTCATAATTCTGATTCATACTCAACCACAGCTTCACAGCTCCGAATATTTTCAAAATGTCTTCTCAAACAATGGTTGAGCAAGAGGTTAACTCGTACCCAGTTTGCTGCCACTGTGGATATATGGCTGAAGTTGTCGTCTGTGATGATGGCGAAAACATTAGTCGTCGAAGTCTTCTTTGTTCCAATTATCCTCACGGATGCAATTTTTCAGAATGGATTGACGAACCGCTTTGTCCCAGGGGCATAACATATGTGAATGAGTTGGAGCAAGAAATTAGACGTCTCAAAAAACTCCTAGAGGGCTTGCAATTTAAATCTAACCACTAGTTTTTCTATTATTCGTCGTCGTTTTAGGTTTCTGAAGATTAGTTTGAATTATTGTATTATCCGTTGTCATTGTATGTTTCTGAAGTTTAGTTTGAATTATTGTATTATTCGTTGTCGTTGTATGTTTCTTAAGTTTAGTTTGAATTGTTGTATTATCCATTGTCGTTGTATGTTTCTGAAGTTTAGTTTGAATTATTGTATTATCCGTTGTCGTTGTATGTTTCTGAAGTTTAGTTTGAATTATTATTTTTGTGTTTGTAGGAGTTGGAAGATCAGTACGAAGTATTGGATGTTTCTGTTTTTCTAATGAATTATTTTATGCTTATGAAGTTTGAATTAAAGCTTTGTATGTTTGTTGGTTTGTACAGTGTACATTATGACATAAATAAGAATTGACAACTCGCTACCAGAAATTAAAGCTGGGTCAGTCTGTTTCTGTACAGTACGATCTGCCGCAAATCAGGTGATTTGACTAGACACGGGTAAAGTTGGCCCAATAGTTCAGAATAGTTGTGTTGACAAACATCTGCCAAATCTGAGCTTTTGTCCATTGTGATAAAGCCGTTGTAAGGACAAAGGACAACAATTTATTTCGAATTCAATGACATGATAAAAGCTCTTTCAATTCTGACGCATAGCTTGATTTTTGTGATCAAGACGAGCATAGGACAATTGATTCTGATTCTGCTTTATTTTGAAATGGGTGACATGATTAAAGCTCTGTCAATTCTGACTTGACAACGACCGCACACTGAGTTGAATAAAGTTGATTTGATGGCGACGTTGCTTAATTGGTTTCCCTATTCCATAGCTCATCAGCACATTATTTCTCATACACTTCAATCTTGTCTTCAAATAACTTCAAGAAAAATAAACACAACCAACAATGGCGCCTCCTTTTATTACTGCACTTATCTACTACGACGGTGAGTTGGTCGTGGATGGGCACCAAAATGGAAGATATGTGGGAGGATTATGCAAACCAGGGAGAGTTCGAAGGGGTTGCACACTTGGTGCTTTGAAAGACACAGTTTTCCAAGCAACCAGAATTAACCCTCTCGAATATGATATCGAGTTGTCGGTCAACTGGCCTACTGAATCGGGGTCGAGAGCCGTAGCACTTTCAGACGATGAAGATGTACAAGTAATGTTTTCCACTGTGAAGAAATCATTTGAGTTGTTTGTTGAAAAATAGCAAAAGAAATCGTGGAAGAAATAATCACACCTCCTATAGTGAGTAGCGGTTTCGGTTATTTCACAGAAATGTTGCAAACTCATGATCCATCAGTCAACTTTAGTTCTCCTTTATACACCAATCCGTATTGTCCACCAAATGTGGCTGAGCAGCAGCAACAGCAACAACAACAACAAGAACAATTGACTGATCAGTCAGAATTGTTAGATATGAGCCAAAGGTAGTTAATCCACATCAAGTTAGTTTTATAACTACCCATTGAAATGTAAGATCTAACTGAAATGCATTTATTAACAGATTGACTGTAGAAGCCGAAGCAGAATGGGGTGTAGGTCCTTCACAACAGGCCGAACATATTGACAGCATGGCGGTTGCCACGACAACAGTTGATGATACATGCTGGACCGTAGTCAACAATGAACCACTGAACTATGACTATGATACAAACACAGTAGATAGCGAAGAAGATGGTGATGAGGTTCAAATGGAAGTACCCATGGACGATGATCTCTGTACGGCGCAAATGATGGCCAGATCCGTAGTGGCTAATCTAGAGTTTTCTGGCGAAAAATTCTCGGCTGCCTACGTACAAAATGGTTTTGATGTTGGGATGGTATTCCAAAGCAAGGAACAGTTTCTCCATCAACTTACGGAATGGTCTATTCTGCACGGGATTCCAAGCGCTTTGCAGGATAAATGGCGACAACCACACAAACATAGGTTCTGTGCAAGGCATCTTAAAGCAAATTTTCAAGCTGCAGGTCATCGAGACAAGCGACTTGTAGGCTTGTTTTACGCTGCTGCATGTGCTTCAGAAGTGGTTGAATACAATAAACTTAGTGAAGAGATCAAGACAACTAAGCCGGAGGCGCATGACTGGATTGAGCGAAGCCTAAGGAATTGCGAAGAAAACTGGGCTCTTTGCAAAGATGACGGCGACCGCTTCCATATTATAACGACCAACGCATCTGAAAGTCCTGCCCAGTATGGTTTTTGCTCTTCTTCTCACTTCCATGCTCTCTTTCTTTGCTCTCTATGCATAGTAGACACTGATCATCTCTTGTATTCATTGAATGTTTGTATTTCTTTGCTCTATATATACGCACCTTTACTCCTTTCTCTCCTGCATAAATTGATCAGTAATCAAAATACATTGATTGTATTCTCTCTTCTGCATATCTTCATTCATACTTCAAAATACAAGTAATAATCAATGGAGTACCCTTACAAGCTAATTGTGTTGATGTTGGCTTTGTTGTTTGCCGTCGTCGTCGATGCACATGAACCGAGGATGGCTCCTGCTGCTCCTCCTTCCATGCAGAGCGCTGCCTTTGAAGTCCTGCCCAGTATGGTTTTTGGTCTTCTTCTCACTTTCATGCTCTCTTTCTTTGCTCTCTATGCATAGACACTGGTCTATTGTATGCATTGCATGTTTGTATCTGAGATATCTTGCTGCTTGCTTATGTATTCTCTGCATATGTTAGTGTAATGGAGTAATAATGTAATGGTTTGTGTGGATGGGATGAATTTACAGCTACGTTATTAACCATCATTTTGCTATCATCTGTTGATTCCTCTGAGATATGTTCATCTGTGAGATATTTATAATGGATACTACTGTTATGTTATATTCTGGGTGGTCCACGCAATTTTCTTGCGCTGACCCATTTCTCTAACAATCAACAAAAAAAAAACATAAACAATGCCAAGGTTCGACGCTAGTTCTCTTCAAATCAAATCCATTTACCCAAAATCCTCTGTCCCTCAGTATGCAATCAATCAAGACCGTCTGATTTTCACTTTTTTAATTAAACTCTTTTTTCTTTCTAACTTAATTGAAAAAAAGTTAAAAATCAGAGTTTTTGATTGTTTGGATAGATAGAGAATTATTATTTACTTTCAGTTATCTCCATAAAGTAAATTACTATTTTACCAATGATACCAACAAAACACAAGCTGAGCTATAAAGATAATCATGTAAATACATATGTGTATAAATAAATTTCCATCTTAAGAAAATATATTTCCTTTTTCGATTGAACCCAATTTTCATAACTTACTATGCTTGTATCAGTTTTAAAATTATTTGTACACGTAACCTTGTTTTGAATTGACCGATACATACCAATGCATCTCGAACTCGAATGACGTTAAAGTTTTTTATTTATTTTGTTAGAGCACTCCCAGCAGCCAACGTGAATTCAAGCCTTAATCCTGCTTTTAAAGCGTTATTTCTCCCCCACCCTTACAGCAGTGGGCGAGGAGAAGATGAAGATTTCTTTTTTCTAATATTAAATGCCTTAAACGGTTTTCTGAAAACTGTTTATAGACTAAACGGTTTTAAGAAAACCATTTAGGGGTTAATTTTTTTTAATTGAAAATTCCTTAAATGGTTTTCTGAAAACTGTTTAAAATCTAAACGGTTTTCAGAAAACCGTTTAAAATCCAAACGGTTTTCAGAAAACCATTTAAAATCTAAACAGTTTTCAGAAAACCGTTTAAGAATCGCCATTCTTAATTTCAAACGGCGAATCCCCATTTCACTTCTCTCCCCACATCGATCCTCACTCTGCTGGAATGCCTAATCACGATTTGAAGTGTCGATCTCCCCCATTTTCCTTCCTCTGGCCACTACTGGGAGCGCTCTTATTTATATTTTGAGCTAACATTTGAAATTGTGTCAGCTTGCGGTTCACAAATATCGCTCAGACCGAAGATAATTGAAATAGGGTCAGAGTAATTTGAACAGTTCAATGCTGATTAGGTACCATTTGATTTACAAACTGACCAATTAAAGTTCGCGTCCGCGTCTGACGCGTCATCCACAGTGGGGCCCACACGTTTGCCACTTCAAGAAGAATGGTTGAAACAGTGGCTTTTGCGTCCGACACATCAGACGCACGTTTGACGAGTCGGATGCACGTCTGACGCGATAAAATTTTCAGAACAGCCGTTTCCTTCCCCTCCATCTATATATTTGGTGTGTTACATTCCCCTTCCATCACCAAAACAACCACAAACCCGAAAATAAAAGCTCCAATCACCGTCTACTCGTCGACCGTTTCACGTTTTTGCTTTTGTATTTGTATTTTTTAGCTTTTTTACTCCCATATATGTTTTATTCGAAATTTTTAGGTTTTTTCAGAATGGCAAGAAGTCAATCTTCATCAGTAGTGGGAGGTCGCGGTTATTTTGTCAGAACATGACAGGTTGAGCCACAACCCTTTTTATTCTCTGCTTGACAAGCCCGCACAACTTAGGGGTTGTGTTATTCATTTTGTTAGGAAGCTAAGGGCTGGACAGATGTGATGTTTTCTTTTGTGATTTTTTTGTACTTGTTTTTTATTTTGTTGCTTTTGTGGTTGTGTTGTTGTGATGTGTTGTAGTGATTGTGTTGTAATGCGTATTTCAATTCAGTATTTTTTATTCTGCATTCAACTATCCCGTTCAATAGTATACACACAAAAACAAAAACATAGACATAAACATTAAAATAATAAAAACAAAATCTATTAAAATTATAAATTTGTCTCTTTCGTAAAAGAAAAACACATTCTCCGTTTGTAATAATTCACCTTCAGATACCTTTTTCAAATTCCTCTTCCAAAAAACTTTTCTCGTTCAAAATCAAACAGACCCTTAGTTAAAACAAAATTAAGGTTGTGATTAATTTTGGTCATGGGGCTGAGCTGATTATACTGGTAAGACTTAAGAAAGATTTAAGTTAAAGTTCATGATTCACGAAAGCCACATGAACATGGAAGACATGCAATGGACCATTCCGTAGCTTTTGTATGTTTCCTTCTAAATTGCAGAGCTAAGTTATGTATCCAGTGCGTAAGTTATTTCTTCCAAACAGACAAGTTATGCGTCATACATACATACCAACTACTCCCCAAGCATTATCGTCTGTCAAAAAGCTTTTAATTGTCCCTTTTTATTAAACATATTAAAAATATGTATCTTGACGGTTTGTTTTAAAAAAGACAGAAAATAAGAATTTTCAACAAATAATTCATAGATAAATTGTTGATATTATTTTATCTTTATCAGTAAATATAATAGAGAAATACTGCACTTAATTTTTCATTTTTCCCATTACAACTTAAATGGTTACAAATTCGATGAACAAACTTGTTTTTTTATCCAGTCTTAAAGAAATTTCAAACTGCTGTGAGGGAAAACAATTTCATGTATAAATATTACTACTTTTGTATATTTACCATGGTCGAAATGAACTACTATTTTTTATTATATTTGAAAATATTTAATTAATGTGTGAGTACATCAACCTTGATGAAGTCTTCCTATATATATATATATATATATATATATATATACACACACACACACGTACATACACGCACACACATGCACGAGGCAGGTTCAGTAGCATCTCAAACAGTGGAGCACCGCTTTGGCCTCCCTCTTTTGCACCATACAATCACTTTCTCTCTCCCTCCACTAACTCTCTCCTCTCCACTCACTACAAGAGAAACAATAGTTTCCAACGGCCAGGGGCCGTTGAAAACGCTGTTGGAGGCCGTTGGTCAACCCGTTGGTATATGGATCAACGGTTTCCAACGACTTCCAATGCAAACAACGCCCATTTTCCAACGGCTTCCAACTGGTAGATATGGCCATGTGTCCCATATTTCTGATCAACGGGACGTTGGAAAAGGATGGAAACCGTTGCAAAATAGTCGTTTATCGCCCTTGAAAACCGTTGATATACAATGACCAGTAAGCCGTTGCTAATCGTTGGAAATCTGGGTGTTTTTTTTTATAGATTTCAGATTTGCCTCTTCAAGCCACACACTACACATACAACCATCGAAACTGCTCCAATCCGAGCATATAACTCAAAATCTGAACCATATATACACCCAATCACAATAAAAAATAAAAATCAAACACAAAACACATTAACTAACCAATATTTACATAACATACGTCGCCAAAACATCATAACCCATGTCCAAACGTAGCCAAAACAACTCAAGCATGTCCAAACATCATAACCAACACACCATACCATCACCAAAGAATCATAACGTGTCCAAACCATCAATATATACAACAAACATGTAGCAAGCCTCACCAACTCTCAAAACACAAACACAACCATGTCTAAACGCTAACCTGATCAAGTCTCTCCACCGGAAGATGAAGATGGCATACCGTACTGGGCAATGAACTCTGCTAGCTTCTGGTTAAGCAACTCCATCTACTGGTTACGCCGATCCTCACGCTCACGAAGCTCCGCAATTTATGCTTTTAGCTGTTCGATTACTTCCTTGTCCTGAGCCCTCTGATACACCTTCAGAGATGATCTAACCTGTATCATTTACAAGTACATGTATAATTAGTCATATCATAATTTTTTTATTAACAACATTGTTGTATTTGTTTTACTTATACTAAATGATCTTATTTTATCATTAATAAGATGTCATTCCAATGTATTTTTAAATGTATTCGAAAGTACTTTGTATAAAAGTAACTGATTATTTTAATTAGAATTTTACTAATAACCATATTATTTTTGTATGAATATATTAAGTAATGGGAAATGTTTTTTAGTTATTCCAAAAATTAAAGCGCACAATGTTCATAGTTTTGCACTTTAGTCCCATCATATAATGATATTTGCATATAAATTTGTTTGAAGTAGTTGATATTTTACAAAGTCAATTAGTATTGTATAACATAGAAATTGAAAGAAGCAAAACTATGAACATTTTGAAAATAAATAAATTATATAATTAAATTACATGATTATCCTCAAGGTATACTCTTAACATCACCAATATTTTTTGTATGAGTGATGTAAAATGAGTTGATAGATAATTGTTCTGCATGTGTGATGTAAAATAATTTGAGTATTACCTCTAGATTTCCATAACCGTATCGTCTGTTCCGTGTGGGCTTATCCATGACAGCATCAAATATCATGTCCTCCTCATTCTTGGTCAACTCAGTCCTCCCAGTAGATTCTAGTAACTGCGCCTTATGTGCTTGAAATTTCTCCTGTTAAACATAAAACAAATGAAATTAGATAACACTATGTTAAAATTTACAATTTTTATTACTTTTATAACAATTTTTGTGTCCGTCACTAAATTCTCAAAATTCTCTTATAATTGATATATGCATGTTATGTTGAAATATATTCACAATTTTATTGCCGAATGCATGTTATGTTAATTGATCATTTACTGGTGTGTCATCCTACCTCCTATTACAAATACAATAACGTAATTAAATCACGTAAATCTTTTCAATTTAAACGATTCAACAAAATTTCGGTAGCACTTCCCTTTAGTTCCCTGAACAGTACACAATTGCGTGTACATAGCAAACATAAAGGAAGTACTTTCGAAATTTTGAGAACCGTTTAAAATGAAATATTTTACGAGATTTAATTTCGTTATTGTGTTCGTAACTTGTCTAATACAAAGGACAAATCCAAAAAATATTGTATATGATGAATATAAATGTCCGTTTTGTTAATAAAACAAACATTCACATAACGATTATATACAATACTTATCAGATGGAGCCAAAAAAACTCTCTAAGGCTTTATGAATATAACATATTACGATTTGGTTTTTTTTTCTGATTGAAGTGTTTTTTTTTCAACTTTGATTTCCAAATTTCAACTTAAATTTTTTTAAAATCATAGTTGCAGGTTTTCATCAGTTGCAGAACTCAAAAAAAGGCCAAAGCTCAAGCCGTGCACGTTTGTGCGCCTTAACGCCTTAATTAACTACTCTGAATTGTACGTATATAAATTTTATCACATATACGTATATTTTCAACATTAAATCGAACTATATAGTCATACGTTATATACAAAATTAAATGTTGTTTTCGCTAAATTTTTATAAAACATAAACTTAAATATTTCTATTTCCACCACATGTTTTCAACAAATTAGATATCTTTTTCAATGCATACATCACTATACATATGCATATATACATATTCAACTTGAACTAATTAAATCCTAGATTAGCTACATAATCAAATAAATCTTCAAATATAAACTTACTAACAACAACTAATTAAACTAACTAAAACCCTGGATTAATTAACAACTAAGTAATTTATAAATAAAAACCCTAGATTAGCAACTTAAATGATTAAACCCTACATTAGCGACTAATTGAAAGCATCATACAAACAAACATACACAAACATACACTAATTAACAAAATTAGTGCTAATACACGCAAACATACACAAACATACCTTCAAATTGAAGTGAATCCAAGATTAGAGAGGAGAAGAGAGTGCCTTGACCGACTTGGAGAGATCCTAGGTGGATAGGGGCGCGGAATAGGGTGATTTTAGAAATAAAGGGGGAGAATTTGGGGGTTTTTTGGGTTTGATTTCGTGGGGGAAGCAAAGAGGAAGAAGGAGAAAGGTCGGGTTATTTTTCTGCTCGTCCGTGTAACGGGTACCAACGGCCTCCATCGGTTTTATAACTGAAGGCCGCCAATGGGTTCCAACGGCGTGGCTTCCGTTGGAAGCCGTTGGTCAATAGCCGTTAGCGGTCGTTGGAACACTCCGACGCTATACTGTACAATCTTTGTAGTGACTACATTCTTTAATATAAACGAGAAGTGGAAATTAGGGGGCAAATGGGGTGCACCATTTTTGAAGTGCAACCGAATGTTTGCATATATATATATATATATATATGTATATATATATATATATATATATAGAGAGAGAGAGAGAGGGCGGATGGTTCAGTGACACCCGTAATAGTGCAACACCCCATTTGCCCCTATTTCCACTAGGTATGTCCCTTTCTCTCTCCTTTCACTCACTCTCTCACTTCCCGTTCATTTTCTTTAATATAAATGTGGGGCTGATATCAGGGGGTATTTGAGGTGCTCCATTCTTTGATGCAATCGAACGACACACACACACACACACACACACACATATATATATATATATGTGAGTATATATATTTTGAAATATATATATATATAGAGAGAGAGAAGTCTAATGACACCTCAAACAGTTAGGGCTGCACGGAGTATGAGTTGGGTCGGATTAGACCAAATACTTTATCCGGCCCGCATAGGTATGGGTTTAAGGTAGTTCAACCCGTATCCGACCCTACATAAGGTTGGATATGCGTTGGGTCAGGTTTAGTAGGAATTGGTTGGATTGCTTGAATATAATAAAAAACGATAATATAAGAATTTTATTATGAAAATAATATTAAGATATTCAACATAATATTTCAGACTTTAACTAGCATAATGCATTTAAAATAACTGATCATTATAACAAATATTTTAATAAAATTTCATTGTAAAACACATCATATATGAAATTTATTTACTACATATTAGAAGTGTTTCGTTTTAAAATACATTAAAATGCTCTTTAAAGTATATTTTTCAAATTCTATCTTGTTTGGATTGACATGAAATGTGCCTTTTTTATATATTTACTATAGAATACATAAATATTATTCTATGATTATACTATTCTAATTTAAGTGGGTTGATATGAAATTAGTTTTTTATTATAGGGTTGGGTTGGGTTAAAATAAGGGTGGTTTTTTTAAAAAAAAATAAATCAAACTCGACCTGTATATAGTATGAGTTAGAAATTGTAAACCATATCCGACCCAAACTAGGATGGGTTGGGTTTGTGTGGGTTGGATCGGATTGGATATGAGTTGTGAGCAACCCTACAAACAGTGAAACACCCCATTTGGTCTTCCTCTTTTCCACCACACAATCACTTTCTCTCTCCCTCCACTAACTCTCTCTCCCCCTCCACTACATTTTTAAATATAAACGAGAGGCGGATTTCGGGGGCTAATGATGTGCTAGAATTTCAGGAGGGTAAAGAGAGGGGGAAGCTTGTTAATGGCGACATGCGTTTTTTTTTTGGCCTGATTTCGCAGTGCATGAGTTCTCCCTTATCACTTACTGCATCTTTTATTTCTATCTGATTTCCTCTACCTAACCTTCAACGAATTCTTCTTTCGGTTTTCTTTCATAAGCCATTTGAAATCTTATTTAATTTTCATTATTGAAAGTCGAATCTTAGATCTACCCTTAACCGCCGAGAAACGAAATCGCAGATTCAAATCTAACGCATCACCAGATTAAACATCTACTCTTCTTAGTTTTCCCCGACTGATCGGATTTGTTCGATTATGGAAGATCAATCCATTGTGGATTTGAGTTCAGACATGCTCCAACGCAACTGTTTCAGTTCCAAACTCCTCCAACCGATCTCTCCACTTTGTTGAATTAGATTGCCATCAGTGTGGGTGATTGGGTAAGATATCATCGTTTGGTCTTTGTTTATGTTGATTTATTTTGGTTTCTATGAAGTTTGGACTTGAACGTGCCACTTAAGGTTTTGGCAATGGAATGTTTGAGGATATTTATGTAGGTCGATGTTAGATCTGTTCTTACTTTTTAAATTAATTGTTAGGACTTTTTACAATCTTAAGCCTGTTTTAAAAGTTTATTACATGATTAGCCATGTTTCAGAAATAATTACAAATATAGACCTGTTTTGTCAGGGGCGCGATATAGGCGCCTTTTGAAAACTCGCCTTCGTGCGCATTTTCAAAACTCGCCGTGTATTTGGGTAATCTCAAAACTTTATTTATACTCACCATTCTTCTCATAATTATGATTCATACTCAACCACAACTTCACAGCTCCGAATATTTTCAAAATGTCTTCTCAAACAATGGTTGAGCAAGAGGTTAACTCGAATCCAGTTTGCTGCCACTGTGGATATATGGCTGAAGTTGTCGTCTGTGATGATGGCGAAAACATTGGTCATCGAAGTCTTCTTTATTCCAATTATCCTCACGGATGCAATTTTTCAGAATGGATTGACGAACCGCTTTGTCCTAGGGGCATAACATATGCGAATGAGCTAGAGCAAGAAATTAGACATCTCAAAAAACTCCTAGAGGACTTGCAATTTAAATCTAACCACTAGTTTTTCTATTATTCGTCGTCATTGTAGGTTTCTGAAGATTAGTTTGAATTATTGTATTATCCGTTGTCATTGTATGTTTCTGAAGTTTAGTTTGAATTATTGTATTATCCGTTGTCGTTGTATGTTTCTGAAGTTTAGTTTGAATTATTGTATTATCCGTTGTCGTTGTATGTTTCTGAAGTTTAGTTTGAATTATTATTTGTGTGTTTGTAGGAGTTGGAAGATCAGTACGAAGTATTGGATGTTTCTGTTTTTCTAATGAATTATTTTATGCTTATGAAATTTGAATTAAAACTTTGTATGTTTGTTGGTTTGTACAGTGTACATTATGACATAAATAAGAATTGACAACTCGCTGCCAGAAATTAAAGCCGGGTCAGTCTGTTTCTATACAGTACGATCTGCCGCAAATCAGGTGATTTGACTAGACACGGGTAAAGTTGGCCCAATAGTTCAGAATAGTTGTGTTGACAAATATCTGCCAAATATGAGCCAACATTTGTCCATTGTGATAAAGCCGTTATAAGGACAAAGGACAACACTTTATTTCGAATTCAATGACATGATAAAAGCTCTTTCAATTCTGACGCATAGCTTGTTTTTTGTGATCAGGACGAGCATAGGACAATTGATTCTGATTCTGCTTTATTTTGAAATGGGTGACATGATTAAAGCTCTGTCAATTCTGACTTGACAATGACCGCACACTGAGTTGAATAAAGTTGATTTGATGGTGACGTTGCTTAATTGGTTTCCCTATTTCACAGCTCTTCAGCACATTATTTCTCATACACTTCAATCTTGTCTTCAAAAAACTTCAAGAAAAATAAACACAGTCAACAATGACGCCTCCTTTTATCACTGCACTTATCTACTACGACGATGAGTTGGTCGTGGATGGGCACCAAAATGGAAGATATGCGGGAGGATTATGCAAACCAAGGAGAGTTCAAAGGGGTTGCACACTTGGTGCTTTGAAAGACACAGTTTTCCAAGCAACCAGAATTAACCCTCTCGAATATGATATCGAGTTGTCGGTCAACTGGCCTACTGAATCGGGGTCGAGAGCCGTAGCACTTTCAGACAATGAAGATGTACAAGTAATGTTTTCCACTGTGAAGAAATCGTTTGAGTTGTTTGTTGGAAAATCAGCAAAAGAAATCGTGGAAGATGTCGTGGAAGAAATAATCACACCTCCTATAGTGAGTAGCGGTTTCGGTTATTTCACAGAAATGTTGCAAACTCATGATCCATCAGTCAACTTTAGTTCTCCTTTATACACCAATCCGTATTGTCCACCAAATGTGGCTGAGCACCAGCAACAGCAACAACAACAACAAGAACAATTGACTGATCAGTCAGAATTGTTAGATATGAGCCAAAGGTAGTTAATCCACATCAAGTTAGTTTTATAACTACCCATTGAAATGTAAGATCTAACTGAAATGCATTTATTAACAGATTGACTGTAGAAGCCGAAGCAGAATGGGGTGCAGGTCCTTCACAACAGGCCGAACATATTGACAGCATGGCGGTTGCCACGACAACAGTTGATGATACATGCTGGACCGGAGTCAACAATGAACCACTGAACTATGACTATGATACAAACACAATAGATCCCGAAGAAGATGGTGATGAGGTTCAAATGGAAGTACCCATGGACGATGATCTCTGTACGGCGCAAATGATGGCCAGATCCGTTGCGGCTAATCTAGAGTTTTCTAGCGAAAAATTCTCGGCTGTCTGCGTACAAAATGGTTTTGATGTTGTGATGGTATTCCAAAGTAAGGAACAGTTTCTCCATCAACTTACGGAATGGTCTATTCTGCACGGTGTTTCATACAAGGCAGTCAAGTCGAATAAAGCAATATATACCGTTGTATGTTGTGTTAACGATACTTGTCCATGGCGAATACATGCTATAGTGTCGAAGAAATCAAAAAACGGATTGTGGGAAATCAGAAAGTTGCCTCACGAACATAACCGTGTCAACCCTACGATTAATTCAAACCACAAGCAAGCCACTTCTGCGTTTCTTGTATCCAAAATCATGGCTTTTGTGAAGGCCAATTTGGATATCTCAGCTGGGACGGTGCAAGTGCTTGTCGACGAGCAACTCTTCATCAAAATCAGTTACATGAAAGCTTGGCGAACATTGAACAAAGCTTTGGATAAAATATACGGTGACTGGGCCGAATCGTATTTGTATTTGCCTCAGTATTCTGAGGAAATAAAAAGACGCAATCCAGGTTTAGTAGGACATGTAGTACACGATGAGTATGGGTTATTTCAGCGTGCTTTTTGGGCATTTGGTTCTTCCATTGCAGGTTATGTACACTGCCGTCCAGTGCTCTCTATTGATGGGACACATTTGTACGGTAAGTACAAAGGAATACTGCTTGTTGCTACCGCTGTAGATGCGGACGACTGCCTTTACCCATTAGCTTATGGGGTGGTCGAGTCCGAATCGTATGATAGTTGGGCATGGTTCTTTTCATGCATGCGTGAGTTCATTTATAGCGTACAAAATCGACACATTACATTTATATCTGACAGAATGAAAGGGATTCCAAGTGCTTTGCAGGATAAATGGCGACAACCGCACAAACATAGGTTCTGTGCAAGGCATCTTAAAGCAAATTTACAAGCTGTAGGTCATCGAGACAAGCGACTTGTAGGCTTGTTTTACGCTGCTGCATGTGCTTCAGAAGTGGTTGAATATAATAAAATTAAAGAAGAGATCAAGACAACTAAGCCGGAGGCGCATGACTGGATTGAGCGAAGCCTAGGGAATTGCAAAGAAAACTGGGCTCTTTGCAAAGACGACGACGACCGCTTCCATATTATGACGACCAACGCATCTGAAAGTTTTAATGGCATACTAAAAGGCGCCAGATCCTTTCCTGTAAAGGCATTGGTTGCAAGAACGTTCTTTCGATCAGTTGATTATTTCTATAAGAGACGAGAAAAAGGGGCGGGTCTGAATTCGAAACTTACTCCAAAATGGGAAGCTAAAATTGAAGGTCGTGCTATTGACGCACGGCGTTCTAGGTTGGTTCGATTTGGTCGATATAAATGGCAAGTGATTAACAGTTACGGTGATGAATATGATGTTGTGATCGACGGTTCTGATGTCACATGTACATGCAGAATCCCACTTCTGCAGAAGATACCATGTGCTCATGTGATGGCGGCTTGTTCAGCACAGGATTTTGGTGGTAATCTGGCACATCACGATTTCGCTTCTGAATGGTACTCCGTCCAAAGTTGTAGAGCTACATACGACCCAGAATTTAATCCTATATGCGATAAGAAATACTGGGACCCGTACAACGGTCCACTAATACACGCTCCGCGTGTCCGCAGACTAGCTGGACGACCCAAATCAACGAGGTTCAAAAATGTTATGGACGAGCATCAAACACCCAAAACAAACAGGTGTAGCAAATGTGGATCGTTGGGCCATAAAAGAAAGCGGTGTACTTCAGTAGCTTAAAATGGAGATGTATGTTTGTTGATGCGATGTCAGTGTGTTGCATTTCGTGCATCTGTATTTCTTATGTTTCGAACTTATCTGTCCTTAACCGTACTATGTATCTCTCTTGTATTTGAATATTAGAATTTGGTATTTGTTTTATGTTGTTTGGTTAGGCTATATATACTATTTGAATGTCGTGGTAGCTTGAAGTTTAACGTTTACACCTTCATTCGAATATACAGGAATCGTTATACGTCAGTTTTCATTGAGACACAAAACGTTCGAATCTATAGAACAATATTTCAGTAATGAAACAGAAAAATGGGAATTTTATATTACAAATATCGAGTTATGTACAAATCATATTTCAAGGAAGTCGCCATGTCCAAATGTGATAGTGCCTAAGTATATATAATTCTATAGTATATAATTATTAGAATACACGGGCGAGTTTTCAGAACGCGCCTTTGTGCGTGTTTTCAAAACTCACCTTCGTTAGTCCAAAACAGGTCTATATTTGTAATTACTTTTAAAACATGGCTAATCAAGTTATAAAGTTTCAAAACAGGTCTAACATGGTAAATACTCCTAATTGTTATTCAACTTGATTTATACGCTTGATATTTGGGTGTAAATCAAAGCCAAATATTAAGAATTGTTTCAGATCTACTGATTTTGTGCGCCATAAGGTTTCAATTATGGGCTTAGTTTGTAAATTGTCTACTATTTTACGTGATGATTTTTCGAGTTTGGAGTCCAAATTACCATTATAAGCGAATCGTTATGTTCTCGATGATTAAGTGGTGAAATGGTGAAAATGTATTTAGATGGTCGAAGCCATCTATTAAGTAATGGATAGTTTTCTTTGACATCTTCGTTTCATCCTACCAGATTTATGTAGTATTGCAAGATTACATCCAAACTTAGATATTAAAACATGCTACTGGATTTGTACTAGATGTAATGCAGTTGAACGAAGATGTGCTTACTGCATTCAGATGCTAATTGGGGCCTTGCATTTGATTAATTTTTGTATATAAAACATGATCTGATATGTTTCATAATGTTTTTTCTGGATTTATTGACCGAATGGTTACTGGATTTATTGTCTGGATGATAAGTAAGGATTGTTCAAAGCATTTCACTATTACAACCACTCGAATTTTATACGGTTGCTTCATTATATTCGAGAAGCAAATCTCAAAATTGTCTTTGAAGATGTTAGATTCCTTTGTTGGGACTGCTCTTGGTCTTTTATGGAAACTGCATGAATTAGCTTTCAAGGTCTCAACTGTTTCGAAGCTTTATGTGTAACAATTTATGAAGCTATGAAGCAATTTTGGATTTAATTTCCTAGTCAGTTCATGGATTTAAATGTGTGCAAATTAAGGATATGATATTACAAGTCTTTGGAAGATAATGAACAACAACTGGTGGAATGTGTTTTAGTAGTTATTTCAGCAGCAGGGTATTCAAGTTTATTTGATGCAGTATGATGTAAAGTCCATTCAGTGAAAGAATATCTGGATTTTCTGTCTGTTATAGGTGTTGATTTCGGTTAGTGGATCACGCACAAGTGGAGCAATGGCTCAGATGTGGTGTAGTGGGTTGCACTTTGTGGGATAAAGGCCTCGTCATGGGCCTGATTTATGTTATTTTGCTTTAATTTTACTTGTAGTTTCTATTTTTTTACCGTTTGCTTTAGTTTGTAATGGTTACTATGATAACCTGATCATTGTACTTTTTTTTATTAGATAAGAAATGTGAACCAGTTTTCAATATATATATATATATATGTATGTATGTATGTCTGTATGTATAGGAGCGTTCATATAACTCTTAAACCACGTAAATCTTCTTCGTAATGGCGGAAACCCACTACTAAAAGAAGGGTAATTTTCTAACCGAGAATTCCTTGCGCCATCCCTACGCGGCGTAGGGAAAACGTGGAAACATATAGATGGCGTCCGTACAGTGTAGGGATTGTGTAGGGAATTCCCTACCCATTTCCTACACCAATTATGTTGTAAAGAGGTTGTAATTTCCCTATATTATACCTACCCTGGATAGTTATTAACTTTTGTAGCTTAAATTGAAAATATAATTTAAAATTTCAATAAACGATGTTAGCATTCGAAACAAAGATAAAATTATATATATACATATATATATATGTGTGTAATTTAAATTATATTAATTATCTTTTAAATGTATATTTAAAATTGAATAATAATTAAATTTAATAAGTTGAAGTACTAAAGTTAATAGTTCGAAACAGGAAAAAATAAATTTAAGGTATCACAACAGTAGTGAAAAAAATTAATTTTTATTTTTGTTGGAAATATGACATTTTTTCAATGAATTATTGTTTAGCTATAATATTGAAAAAATCAATTTTTTTATAATTGATTATGGTTGATTTAAATCTTAACCTACTTAACATAAACTTGCAAAATATGGACATTCGGATATATTTGTCCAACCTTTACATATAAATCAATTTTTTTAAGGCTCGATCTAATTTTTATATACATTTGTTAAAATGGGGTTTGTAAATATAGTCCAGAGTAAGAAATATGCAACATTATTTTGTGCTTCCCCTTCATACTTTCCCTGCCGTGTCCCCCCTTCATACTCTTACGCCGTTTCATATTGTAAAAAAAAAACTAAATCGATTGGACGTTCTGCTGCTACCGCCACCATTTAAATCCGTGCTGCTGCCACTTACATCCGTGCCCCTATTCCTCCATCTGTGCTACCACCTCACGCGCCGCCAGTATTCCTCCATTGCTGCAGTTTTACAAGAGCTATTTTGAGGAGCTTAGGCACAGGTTTTTCTCTCATTCTATTTTTAATCTTTGTTTTTTTTGTTACAATGGAATTGTTTGTGCTATTGATATTGGGCCTCATGTCTCCCCTTGTTTGTATTACTTCACCGCTTCTTGGTTCACATGGGTTTTTAGAACGTAAATAATATGATTTTGAGATGGAGGTCATTAAATTAAATTAAGACGGAGAGAAGCAAAACTATATTATTTAGGGTTTTATGCTTAAGGTCTTATGCATTAAGTTGCACCTAGTACTAGTATTACTATTCCTATATGACTACTTACATATGATTTTTTATTAGATTCCTAACAATAAATTTATTACATAGCAATAGACCAAAATTTCGATCCTACTATAATCAAGGATTATACGTTTGAAGTTCAAATATGTAACTAAACCCCATAATCACTTAAAGCCTTATGGACTTTTTTTCCTCCGTCATGAATTGTGATCAGGCAATAAATTATAGGGACAATAGAAATATACTATTTTTATTTTTGGCGGTGCAACATATATGAAATTCCATGCAGCAACGTAAGAAATATATGTCAGTTCCTATTATCTTTTCACTGTGTGGCCAACACATATATCGAACACATAGTCCTATTCATGTTGCATCCTTATCTTATTTGATTTGCTAAAAAGCAAAAAATATTGGACAAACCATAAAACGCATACAAAAGTTTTATTTCTATATTTTCTGAGTGGTAGATTGCATTTTGTACAATGCAATCATGTTTTCTTTTAAAGATAATACTCGGTTTTTCTTTCTCGAATACAAGATTTTACAAGTGTCAAATGGTCTCGACGTGTCATGAAGTTTCGAATATTTAACTGTTAATAGAGATAGCTCTATGTATGTTTACTGATTTAAGAATAAAGTTACAAAAGAAAAATCAGTCATCTAAATGATTTTTGACTTATGCAGTTTATATATAGTGGGTTTGTATGGATGGTTAGATTGCCAATATTGGCATGATCTAAGGCATCATTGCAGTTAAGTGATATAGAGTTGTCAATTTTATACATACGAACATTGCTTTAAAATAGAAGAACGATAACATTACATATGCGTAACTTTCAATAGTGTGAGTCTGAGTTTTGATATATCAAACTCTAAATATAAGCAATTTCAGATCGTAAAACCTCAGAAGTAAATGCATCTTTATACTAAAAAATATATTTTACTGATTTATTCACAAAGTGAATTTGAATTCCAAGAAGTGTATAAAGTCCATCCTCAAAGATCAAGTATATGTTGCTGCTAATTTTAAATATATAAATGGTTTTGAGGGTAAAATACATGCTTAGCTTTAGAAATGAATTAAATAGCTGAATACCAGCTTTATGGTTGAATGTTTGGGCCTTATTCTAAATTAGATATTTTGCAAATCTTTTCTCACATGTCAATTTTGAAAAGTATCGATCTAGCATAGAAAGCATCATAGTGATAAGATAGTTCTAGTACCATGAGTTTCAAATAAAATTTAAAACATTTATTTTCATACATGTGCATTCTTGTCCGGCTTATCGGGTTTTATGAGTCTTTGGTTTAGCAGTTGTTTGGTTATATCTGAGTTTTAAATAAAATTTAAAGCATTATATTTGTTAAGGATACGTGAATTAATACAATTAAGCAAAAGTACCCACATTTACATAAGATGATAAATTCCATATCTTTGAATAGCTGCGTTGATAGCTTGAATTGAGTGTGCGGGGCAAAAACATATTAGATTGTAAAACGGCTAAGAAAATTATTTCATATCAGATTGTAAAATTGCTCTTTCTACATCCTCAATCACATTACATATGAATTTTGTAGGAACTTTAATAGTGAATGTTTTTTTTTAAACATGGTTACAACTGGTTATACTAAATGTTCATATTAAAATAGGTAGCCGATGAAATAGAAACTGCTAGTGTTGGAACTCGAACACAACACTAAGCTAAAAAAGAAAGCATGAAAATGAAAAATGTGAACTACATTTATAATTTCCAAAATTCAACTTCCCATTTCACTTATGCAACAAAGTTTATCATCACTCTCTTTTATGGTGCAAATCATGGAAGCAAAATAAACATTGTACAAGAAAATGCATAAAAAACTAATACTTTGTGGTTCTAATATATTAGCACAGAGAAAAATAGGTGCATATACACACACAGAGTGAGGGAAGTACATGCTAGATAAACTTGTATTATCAACTTACAATTAAACTGTAAGCATACATTAGTCAGAAAAACCCAATACAGTACAAACCATATTAGTTTTTTTACTACGTGCGCACGTGTGTGTGTGTGTATACACGAGTGGAAACCCGTGTGATGCACGGAAGCATAAACTTTCGAGTGTTGTAGTTTGCATTTATGAATAAGCGGTGAGAACATTCATATAATAGCAAAATATATAATGTAAGTGATATATGTATGTGTTAGGATTCTACTATAGAAACTAAATATTATAGCAAGAAGTAAATGATGCATGTATAGCAAGTAGGTACAGCTTGCACGTAGTATAAACAATATCAAATTTTATGTATCTCTATTGGGTTGATGAAAAGATATATGTACGAAATGATGAATTAAACAACCATATATGTGTTAGTCTGCATTGGTTGAACACAATAATGATAGAAATATGACTACGGTCAACTGTCTCAAAATGAAATCTATGTTGCATAGCACTCATCCTAAATAATTAGACTTGTTTTTCGTAGAAGTTCTGCTGCCATAGAATGTTTTATGAATACATCTATTTCATTATTGTTATTTTTCAAACTTGTTAAATTATGGGTTTCAATTAATTCTTTTTTTGTTAACATCTTTAATTTTCAATATGAACACGTGTAAACATTTAATATTCATTGATATTACAATGATTAGTGATAATTTTATAGGATGCTATTTGCACAAAATTTACTTCTTTACATTTGGTCCACCAAGATTTAAGTAGTATGTAATGTAAATTTAGTGTGTTGCTCTTTTATAATATGTAACTGGATCTTCTTGCTTTAAATTACAATTGTCTATTGAATCAAAAATTGTAATACCATTTACTGTTCTACGAAAAAAAACGCATTAACCAAAAATGAATTTGAAGTTGATTTGCAGGTAGTCAGTTACCCATGAGATTGAAATTGTTTCGTATCGACGTAATGCTAAATTAACAAAGCTTTTTATAGAAAACAATCCATAATTATGCCTAATTTTCACATTAGTTTCTTAAATGTGAATGCAATTACTTTACTATTGATCATTTAAAACTACAAGAAATAACAAATATCATATGGAAATAAAATAAAGTTAAGGAGATTTAACGTCATCAGGGAATGATGTGGTTAAGGAAATATAATACAGTATTAGTAACATATAATTTAGCTGCATTTGGCTATAACAAAAGAGGGTACTCTTTTATATAAATAATTGAAAAAACAGTAAAAGTTACCTTCGATGGTACTCCTGTCAAAATTTTTATATATTCATGAATAACGTAATTTCATAATCATTTTCAAAATGCTAACTAATGTACATTTTTATGAACTGAAACTCTAAAAATATATTGATTATTGCAAGGATAAAAGGCAATGGTATGTTACTATAGAACAATGATATGTTAAGGAAACATGGTGAAATTATGGGAAACCAATCTTAGGGAATAATTTATTTAAGGAAATCTAACGCAAAGATATGTGATATAGTATTCAAGATATAGTATACTATAATTTGCATTATGATAGTAGGAAGATGCAAGATTTTAAGTACAAGGAAGAATAATCAACTATTAATGCTATAAACCTTTTGTATAGAAAATTACTGTAGTTTGGCGTTACCTGATTGAAGATAGAAAAATTGAGTAATATAACTAAAATGATGCCGACAAATCACTATGGTAGCTGAATCAATGGATACAGAGAAAATATGCTAAATTTTCCGTTGTCAGCTAAATTTGTTGAAACTTCAATAGTTATTTATCCTACACAACAAAAAAGAGCATAAAAGCAATGTTTATGTGTATATTAGTTGTCTATTGCGTTTCTTACTTAAGCATATGGAAAATATGCAGTGTTTCTTTATATCCTTCACTAAACATCAACTAAGCAAATTAATTTGGAAAACATTAACTTGAGGCAAGGAAAATGTGATAAAAGGATATCAAACTTTACTTTTTTTAACTCAAAGATGATTTGTATAATGAAGGATCAGCAATGACAACTGTTAAATGTCTATGTGACCAAATTCAATTGTATATAATTGTTTCTATCACTAAATTCTAATATGGCCTATAAGATTCAAATCAAAATCAACTAAGAAAACTCACTGGTTATGCAGAAAAGATGCTAAATTTGTCATGATAAACTAATTTTCTTAAAACTTTGTCTATACTTCAACATAGAAAGGTCATAAAATAAAAATTGAAACCCAACCCATATGATACACACAACAAACTTTCAGAATTAATCAAAACATTAGAATGATAAAGAGAGTTTTACTCATATTAGAATGATGAAGATAAATAATCACTAAATTAATCTGTATACGTATAGAAGGCATATAGGTTAGTACTCATATCAATACAACTTATTTGTCGCCGGATATTGAGACATAAACAATGATAAAGATAATTTTACTCGTTCAATATCTGTTACATTTGGGCAATCTCACTATTTCAATATCTAATTTGTTTATTCATTTTTTGCGTTTCAAGAAAGTCTAGTCCAGTTGAAGTGTAGAATAATAAGATGCTTATCATGTATTAAAAAATTGAGCTATGACAAAATATTTAAAATTACATGATATGAAGTATGCATTATTATGAATATAATAGTTGTTTGGATATAGCTGTCATGGATAACACTATTGTGTCAACTAATATAGGAATTTGTTTACTGGTACCCACATTTCTTCATTAATGGAATTTTGAACATTACGCATTTTTATAGAATAGTTTGAAAAGATTTTGAATGGAAATGTGGCATGAAAAGGCATATTTATGTTATAAATAAGCTGTAATATAAATATTGAATTAATTATTTAATTGCAGTTAATATGTATTTTACCATGAATGTTTACATGATACATTTCTTTTAGTGTATATGCTGCAAGCAGAAGTGTACATATTGAAATCATGCATATCTGATGTTTAATATTTAATTTTTCATGTTTTTTTTGAACGTAAGGGTAGTTCAATATTAATAAGCGATGGGTTCACATAGTTTCTTTTTTTTATACCTGATGCACTGTATAAATATATAATTAACATTATGCCTTATTTGTTAACATTTTAGTCAAAAAGAAAAAAAAGGTTAGATGTAATGACCCGCATTGTCAGAGGTATTATAATTAATTTATTTAATTATTTAAATAGTGATTTAGGGAATTAAATCGTCGTTAATTAAATTATAGTGAATATTTAATTAAATTAAATAATTAAATAATATATTTAATTCAGAAATAATCAAAATATCGGAAATCACAATATTCTTTGAACGGGGTCGTCCCATAGATTTAATTCAGCTTAGAGTTGAATTATATTGACGAATATATTCAATCGACCACAGTTTGAACGTATAATTATATTATAATTAAAATCAAGCTCGAAATGGCGCTGCAGTTCGATATTTGGCGATTTGAACTTCAACAGAATTTACAAGGACCGTTTTAAGTCGGATTTCTGTGAAACAAGAAACGTCAGGAGCTAGTGAAGTATATTTTTCTAGTGGAAGAGAAAAATTGGGATTTCGTCGTGTAGATTTTGATGTACATCCAAATCAAATTTTAGAAAAGTCGTTATGGAATTTTTAATAATTTAATTCGATTTAAAAGGGGGTTTTTGACCACAACTTGAACAGACGATCGAATTAAGCCACGAAACCAGTTCCGTTGAGTTCGTATCATCGTTTAGAGTCAGAAAACATATATAGTTTGTTATTTTTGAACATTGGAAAATTTGGTGTCTAAAGGAGCACTTGGTGTGCGTAGAAAATAGCGTACCAGGAAACAGTCTCGGAATGCGACGAACTGTTTGCCATTGGGTTCGTATTAATTTATCATTATAAGAAAGTCAAGTTTCGCGGCAAACCGATGAAGTATGTGACCTCGGTGGCCAAAAACGCCTTATTTTGAGTTAACCATGTATACGTTTTAAACAGGGGTTACTTTATTTGAATGTTTAACTGGTCAAACGAACTCAGAATTCAACGAAACAAGTTTCATACGAAACCTTAGGAAAAGGTCTAGTGAAACATCAAGGCCTCATAATTTTAGGATTTTTTCTGTAATTTTAAGGAATTAATGCTCGGTGTTTTTCATCGATATTTTCTAAGGGATTTTTACAAACGGTGTCGGAATTCGACGAAACCTGTCCCATTGGATCCGGAATATTTTTCTATGCTAGGATTCACTTTGTTTGTCAGAAACAGATGTCATTTGAGGTGTTTATTTCAGGAAAAACTCATTGATAAGTTTATATATAATATAATAATCAAACCCCGAGTCTATAAATACCCTACCCCTTTTGCAGTTCTTAAGACCTAAACCATTCTCCTGAAACCGGCCTCGGTTTACCTTTCTTCAGCGTGGAAGGAGAAAATTCATTCAAAGGAAAAATCAATTACAATAAATAGCGATACATATGTTTTTTGAAATACTGGTTGTAACAACCCGAAAATCTGGGCCAGTTTAAAATTTTTATTTCGGCAATTTTAGCGAATTTTGATTATTTTAAATGACTCATTTTAAATAATATCGACGAGAAATTCATTTTGAATGGAATTCGAACGTATATATTATATACGTCGTCGTTAGAATATAAATATTTATTATATAATTATAAAAGGAATTGAAAATGGCGTGGTAGTTCGATAATTCGATTTCAAACTTCAATTGAATGTACCGGGTGCAAAACAATCCGGATTTTAGTGAAACCAAAAATAATAGGATCTAATTGATGATGTCTTTCCAACGAATCCGACAAATCGAAATTTCATAGCGGGAATCAAAAGATATGTCCAGTTGAAAATTCTGAATAGTCGCTATGGAATTCAAGCCCTTAAAAATAGCCATTTTGCAAACGACCTCGGATTTCGACGAAACCAGTTTTGTTGTATCCGGGATGTCAAATTATTAAAAGGTTTCAAATTTCGTAATTTTTTGAATCAATATGTGAGCGTGGCAAAGGAAAACGCGTTTGACCAGTTTCAGTTGATTTTAATCGACTGGAAATTGGCCATTTTTCGAACGGTCTCAGGATTCAACGAAATTAGTTTTGTTAGGACCGTATCGTCAATACGAAGCTAGGAATAATTTTTCTGGAATTTTCGGGATCCGTATGTGACCCCGGTAATTTGAAATGTACGTTTAAAATTGAATATACACTGATTTATAATTTGATTTTGAGAAAAACCTATCGAAACAGCCGAATTGGCTTACGATACATGTCCCATTGTGTTCGGAATGGGGGTGTTACGCTAGGGATGACGGTCGTTGGGTTCGAATCAGGGTGCGGATAAGAAGTCAACCTTTTTGAGATTAAATTATAATAAATAAAATATATATATTATATACTATAACCCTAGGTTTCACTTAACAGAAAACGTGCCCCTCTTTTCTCAAAATCAAACCCGTCGTACTCGTTCATCCCTCCCTCTTCCCTCATCGCACGCCGCCACGGCAGGCGAGCCTCCCACCACACCGCCGCCCCAATGGAGAACCCCCCCGGCGCCTCTCTCCTCCGCAACAGCCTTCCCCTCCCCTCCTTCTCCATTGAAACCCAGCCCTAAACTCCTCACCCGATCGCCGGAATCCGCTGCCACCAGCCAAAGGAGCCGCCGCCCCTGAAGCCAACCCTCCCCTGAAGCCGCCTCCGCCCACTGCACCACCTCGAGCAAACCCCCTCACCTCCAAACGATGTAAGCTCACTGATTTGGATTTTTTTTAAGGTCATAAAAATATGATTTTCAAGTTTATATTGGTAATTTTGGTATAGGAAGGTTGTGATTTCTGATTAGAAGAAAAATATGATTTTAGGAAGTAAAAATACAATTTTTAATTTAGTAAAGATTGTATTTTTAATTTAGAAAAGATACGGTTTTTAGAGTATGAAAAGGTATGATTTTTCTATATGAAAAATACGATTTTTATAGATGCAATAGCTTCATAAAAATTGGATTTTTATGTATGAAGTTTAGAAGTAATAAAAATATGATCTTTATATTTTTAAGGTATTAAAAATATAGTCTTTACTATATAGATGATATAAAATATATGATTTTTATATTTTTAAAAGAATTAAAAATTTGATTTTTATATTTTTAAAGTATTAAAAATATAATTTTTACATGATAGGAATATTAGAAATATCATCTTTATATGTATAGAAAAATAAAGATGTGATTTTTATAATGTTACTTTTATAAAGGCGAAATCTTTATTTTTATAACGGCGAAATCTATATTTTTGAAAGGGCGAAATCTATATTTTTTGAAAAGGCGAAATCTATATTTTTGAAATGGAATTTTTACCTATATGACATCGTAGTAAAAATTCGATTTTTTTGAATAGCAAGGTAAAAATTCGATTTTTATATATTGAATAGCGAAGTAAAAATATGATTTTTATATATGTAGTGGCTACGCGCAACGAAGTTGACAAAGATGCGATAACGATGAAGATTTCTATAAATGAAGAGTCGTGGCGTTGGATAGCTATCGGTGAGAACTTCTCACTCTTCAATTTCTTTTTCTAGTTATATATATGCTAGGATGTAGACGGTGTTTAGTAGCACCTGACACCCGTCATCCACAGACCATGGATGGCTTGTTTGTTTAATTGTTTGGTTGTGTAGTTGGTTAGATTATTTGGTTTGAATTGAATAGTTTGGTGAAATGAAATTGATTTGATTGATGTGTGAATGGCGTGGGCCTTCACTAGACCGGGGATAAGGCTAGGCCTTGTCCCGTTTCTAGTATCGTGCCGTTATGCCGCCGAAATTTTCTAAAAATAAGTTAGAAAAAAATAAAGATAACATTTTATTTAATAGATGAACCGAATAGAATATTCATAGGTTGAGTAAAATAGTTTGATCGTTAAAAATATAATTTTTAACGTGAATGTGAACAAATAAATATTCATTTACAAACCGGACGGTTTGTTTATGTACACCTATTTGAAGGACATTGATTGGGACGATAAATTTTACACATCGCCCAACTGCACAAATAAAATCTGTGTTTGATTGTTTGAAACCCCACACGGGTATTGGGATGATATTTGACGTACACTAATCCTGATTGTTTAGTTGTATGTCGATCGATTGATTGACAGGCTGTTATAAGCGTTGAATATTTATATTTGATGCTTATACAGTGTAGAATGCACTTTGGATGATGGTTGATTATTCATCGTTGTTGATATATACATGTGTTGTAGAAAATCCATATAATTAACATTATATGGTAATTGATTGGGCCTCATTCCAGTTTTGAAATAGAATATTTGGAATAGAAATATTTGAAATAGAAATATTTGAAATAGAATATTTGAAATAGAAATATTTGAAATAGAATATTTGCAAAAGAAATATTTGAAAAAGAAATATTTGAAATAGAATATTTGAAAATAGAATCATATGAAGCCGTGTTGATTAGATTGACGCCATTTTGACGTGAACGATATTTATATCGATTTTATTCATTTTATAATGAATATCGAAAGTGATTTCAAAATCTAATATTTTGAAAAGAATAGAAATTCGAATTGAAACTGAAAAGAATTGAATTCGAATTGAAATTAAATATAAATGAATTCGAATTGAAATTGAATTTAAATGAATTTAAAATCGATTTGAAAAGAATTTAAAATGAATTTATATTGGAATATTCAATTTTGATTTGGAATTGAATATGAAGTTGAAACCGTTTTGAAAATGAATTTAAAACGATTTATAAAATTCGTTTCGAAAGGAAATCGACGAAGTATATATTATATATATTATATATATATAATATAATGGCCTGAATAGAACGCGCCGCGCCACGGCAGTTCGCGAATTTCGACCATTAACTTCGAACGAATATTACGGGAGATCCACCGTCGGATTCTCCTGAAACCGGAACCGTTGGGTTCGTATCGAAAAGAGCTTTCTAACGAATATTAGAAATTAGAAATCTAACGGTTGGATTTGGAATTATGTCCAAATCAAATTTGAAAAAGGTCGTTGTAAGTGCAGTTCGATGGCCATTAATGGAAATCAACTGTACGGGCCTTGATAAAATCATTAAAAATATCAATAATTTGTGTAAAATCATAATAAATGATTTAGAAAGAATTGGGATGAAAAACTCCATATTTGAAAAGATAAAAATAGATTTTTATCGAAATGAACTAGTTTTGAACTAGAATTATAATTCTATTTATTTTTAAATAAATAAATTGAATTTGGAAAGGGTTTTAAAAATAACCAGAATTTCCAATGATTGCATTGGAGCGGATTTGGATCGAAATTGTCTTCGGAATATTTCGATGTGGGAATTCGTGATTATATAGATGTTGTTATGGGAATTCGAAAGATATATATTTATATCGTTATTTCCAATACGGCATTCGTTAATCGTAGAATTTGATATTGAATATAAGCCGATATATTTTCTATTCAGAGCCTTGTATTGAATATCAAATGTGATTTGGGTTTGTCGTGAATGGTGTCTTCACTAACACTGTTCTTGAACCCAGTTGAGAAAAGATTAAAACTTTTTATTTAGATTTAATGAAGTGTACCAATTAAATAATATTTAATTGGAATTGAATTGATATTGATTTTTGGGTTTATCGTGGACAGTGTTTTAAATAACACTCGTTCTTTAACCCGATAATTAATGGAATGTGACTTTGGGTTTATCGCGAACCGTGTTTTTAAATGACACTGATTCTTTAACCCAGTTAACGATTAAAACTAAGGGGAGTTTTAATGAATCTTTGATTTGATTGAAAAGATCGAGAATGGAGTATCACCAGTTTTGCTCCAGGCGATAGTTAAATCTTTAATTAGATTTGAACGTGAAATGGTAATTGAAATTACCGATAACACCGTGGTGTTAGATATGAAGTAAGACCCGTTTTACTTCATGGGATAAATAGGTTGGGATTGGGAAATTAAAACAAATGATTACTTCGGTAAAGTTCGTTAATCCCGACTAGTTTGAATTGATATTCAAAAATAGATTAAAGAATAAATTCAAGGAATTTATCTTGGATAAAATTAATGGGAACCTTTCCCTATGAATGTGAAATTTAGAAACTAACTGTCGGTTAGCCAAGCAGAATGGTTTTCTGGATATTGATCTTGTAACGAACTGGGATTTTCGACTCCGAAAATCAACATCAAACTACCATGTTGACCGTTCAGACATCGAACATTCCAGATCATTAATAGAAAGAAGTTAGAGGGTGAGAATAGATAAGATAGAAATATTAGAATAGAAGAAGAAGAAGAACACCACAACACAGAGTCTCACATCGCAGCGGAACAAAATATAATACAGAAATAACCTTTATTGAAAACTTCGAAAATACTTACAATATCAGAGTACATCAACATCTGGACAGTGATAATCTGTCCTCATACAACACACAGCGGAATACTAGTAATATCATACGTCTGGACTCTTCCAGCTTGTCTCTTCGATAACCTGAACCTGTACAACCCGGCCTAACCCGAGCATTTACAAAACACCGGGTCAGTCTGGTGAACCAGAGTGAGATAAACTCGCACAGTAATAAGGGTGAATCATCCAATCATGATTTTAAAGTTCAAAAATCTTTTCAAAAGAAAAGGATAATCGTAAGACCAAATCCACACATAAACACGGACGGTTTTTACCTTACGATAACCCAAAGCAGTTTTGAAGCCAATATCTTGTCTGATATTATAATAATGTCTAAATACAAGTAAATAGAATCTAGTAGAACGCTTGCATCTCACGCTCTACCTATATAGTATACAATCAAAACCGCAGGCGCTTATTGGAGATTGGATTCCAACTTGACAAGGTATGGGTCCACCTTCCGATAGTGTATCTCTAGAGACGAATACACTGGGTTCAACAAGAACCTCTTGCAACCCGGCCCTCACATGACCGACCACTCATTTCGCTTGGGTGTATCGAATGTATATCACCGACGGTTGGGATCAGCAACCGTCTCCCGAAAAGGGACAGCATCGAAACATAGATTAAAGAAGCAAATAGGATTTCCTCTAGATAGGTGATCATACACCCTAATGGGAGCGACCCACATAGCCATGCTGCCTGCCCGATTTTTGTCATTTCCCGGTTGATGAGGCTTGAGGCCAGAATTAACTTCTGATCATCTGGTCACCATTCACTTTGAATGCCACATCGTCAAATCCATCAGATATCACTAATTGACATCCACAAAAATACTCTAGCAGTTAAGCTAAGAGAACGGCGATTCCCCGCCAACAACTATAGCACGTTTGAAGAAATCAACGTACGTGACCCTTTGGAAATACTCTGTCAGACACTCGTCCATACACGTCATCCAGGAACAGGATGAACCGAAGGCACTCTCCTACCGCATCCATATAGGAATCACCCCATGGATCAGTAGCGAGAAGTCCTTGCAATCCGTTGATTCCAACCACGACAGAATCACAGCTTATCTCTGCTTGCCAGGCAGAGAATATTAGGGGTTCTTCCGTGTATGAAAATCCATGGTCTTCAATGCTCCATCTCGATCATCTTCTGATATCTTCACGTATTTGTTGGACGGAATGGTTTCCGAATGTAAATTCGATCCCGGTCTTTCCATACCAACAATCGCATTGGTCAGATTTGATAGTCGGTGTTTTAACTATCAAAATATACAGTGTTTCAAACATGACACTCCAATGAGTTCACTGGTTCAGTATTCAGCATCACTTGGCCTTTAAATCACTGATTTACTTTTGTTAAATAAAACTTCTAACTCTTTTAGTATTCAAAGATACGATATTTGAATAATTCTAATTCGATTTATCTCTAATCGATTTACTCCAATTGATTAACTAATACTCGACTTAAAACCATTCGCTTGACTCTAGATCACAGCGATCACAATGGTTACGCCTGATTCCCTCAGGAAACATCCGACCGCCGTAGGCTATCTGCAGCCCTGCGAATTACGCTAGCAGTCGTACGAAATGGCAACTTAGCCGAATAATTATGTTTGGCTAATTCTATCTCGAATAACTATATTCAATTTCCCATTTTGAAATCTCATTTAAAATCCTCCTTTTTACTTGATCTCGTTTTCAAATAACGTTAATGTAAAATTAACGTCTTAACACTTTGAATCTCACTTAAAACCTCTGATTTATAATAAACCCTTTTTATCGTAATCTCCTTTCACTTAATTCATATAATTGAGTACGTTTATTTCCTTTCACCATTCAATTGGCTTGCATCTCACATTTGGTCACTTTTTAAATGAATTCCCATTTAAAAATATATTCCTAACTTTATCATTAATCAAAATAATAACTTATTTCAAACATTAACTACTTTAGTAGTTAATCCCTTTATTATCTAAATTAACTACTAAATCCCTTTTTAAATCCTTATTTAAATTCAAACAATATTCGTTTAACTATTTTAGTCAAAACACATTAACTTGATAAACAATTCTAATTTCAAACGGTCGATTTAATTAACTCAAAAACTTGATTACCTCATTAACCGATTTCAACAATCCTCGCTTTAAATTAATTAAAAATATAATTAATTTAAATAAATTCCATTAATTGTTCTCTTTACACAAAAATGATCAAAGTTTAAACCTTTCGATTCATTGCTTATCTTCATACTTGAAAATCTGATTTACATCAACATATACTTTATAAAATAAACCAACCATAAATCAAGGTCTTAAATAAATAAAATATTTATTTAATTCCCTTTTATACTTTATTCAAATATTATAATTCAAATCTAACTCTGGTTATAAAATAAATTTTATAACCTCAACTCTATCGATTCACCTGACGGTGAATCAATATCTATAACTCGATTGGTTTTAAAGGCCATACTCTGCCAAACACTTAACCAATATCGCCCATTGGTTTAAACCAAACAGATGTTGAATATCCAGTCAATAATCAACCATCAAATCAATCACACAAACAGATCAGTTCATATATGATCATATGAAAATAAATAATACATTTGAGGAATCCGGTTGGATCCCTCCAACCTGTTCTTCCCTGTATTCAAATGGTTATCTCAAATCAGACGGTTCAGTTTTTGTTTAACTGATAAACTAAATAACGACCATTTAACATCAACCATAAGCAATTCAAACAATTCAACCATTTAAACACGTTTATAAATAAACGTGACCAACCAAGGTGAGTTACCTTTATTGGAACCAATCGTTAAAAAATAACGATTTGGTATTTCACTGAAATTAAACACAGTTTAATTTCATCAGTTAAATCAACAGACAAATGTATAACTAGCAAACAGTCAATCATTGGCAAGCAGAGCACACAAAATAAAAACACCCAATTTATATAAAATATAAAAAGGGTAACTGAGTGAGTTTAACTCACCTTGATTTCCGTTTGTTGAAATGGCTTGTTTCAGTTAAATTAAACAACGTTAATTTAACTGAAAATATCAGTTGAGTCCAGTACCGTCCATTTCTGTTCCACGATGTTCTGTTCGCCATGACGACTCCAACTTCATTTGGTTCGTCGAGTTCTGATAACACGTGAATATGTTATTAACATTTTAATATATACTATTTTAAATTAAACGCTTAATTCCCTAATTAAATATTTTATTTCTTAATTACATAAGCAAAAGCTAATTACTTTTGTTTTTATTCCAGTTCGCAACGGTTTTTCCTTTAAACTTCATTCCCGCTCCTGTTTTTTTTCTCGAACTGAAATCCTGACATGAGTGTACAAATAATTAACTCCTCATTATACGTTAGTTGAACTTTAATTATTTACTTAAACACTAATTAACTAATTACCGCGTTAGCCTACTTCAGGCCGATCACTTCTACTCATTGAAAACTGCTCGGCCAACACTTTGTACTGCTACTCTTCGTCAGTCCCTAAGTGATAGTTAATTTCAGTAAGTCATACGTGTTTAAAAATAATAATATAATTAACCAAATATAATTGATTAAATTTACTTCTGTTCTTCGTATTCCTTTGTAACGAATCAACCGTGTTCTGTATAACATCAGGCCATTTTCTTCAGTCCCCTTTATTAGTTTCGAACAATTGCTCTTCAGGAACTCACGGTGCCAATTCCTCAAATCCAACGCACCGATTCTTGGTTCTCCGTTTTTTTTTTTTTTTTTTTGTTCTGGTCTCCTGTCCCTCTTCGTTCTGCACGTTCATCATGCTACCACCAAGAATCCTTCCAACGTTTTGCAACAACTCCTCCTGCCACCTTGTATTACCTCTTCCTTCCCACTATCCACACGTCCCTCCCCCTTTGTATAAACCTTCCCAGGTACTTCCGCCCCTCAACATCATGAAGCCACCACTGCTTATCTACTCCCCTGGGTATACCGCTACTACCATTCGCATGCAAGCCCCATCACTCTCACCGTGTACCATTGCTTAACAAGCTTCCACCTCTTCCGTTCCTATTTCCTCCTTGCGCCGGTTCTATTTTTCTTTGGGTTTTATTTTGTTCGGGTGGGAGGATGAGGGAAAATGGCAACTGCTGAAAGGTAGAAGAAAAGCGTGGTTTTCTGTTTTTTTTTTTTTTTCAGGAGAAGAGAAAGTATGCGGTATTTATAGTTGAAAAAAAACGTGGTGGCCACGAAAAGAAAGATTTTATTATTTATATCTATAAAATATTTTTAGGCACATGCTATCGTTTAGGGTAGCTGTTCGTTCCATGTTTTGGTCGGCACGGCTTTGTCTTCTGATACGAAAGCTAGAGAGCGATAGTAATTGGGGTAGGAAAGAACCGGGGTAGAAAAGAAAGAAACCTCCCCTCTTTCCCTTAGAAGCGAACCATTTATCTATAGTTGGGATGAAATTCTATATTATTATAATCTTAAATGAAACTTCACCGCGAAGTAACGCGATAAAACCCACATACGATCTCTGTTTACTGATAAAAAGGCTATTCTTGATGTAAAAAGGTATTCCGGACCCAATGGGACAAGTTTCGTCGAAATCCGAGGTCATACGAAAAAATTTCCTTTATGAAACCAGAAATGAACACACGTTTAATTTTTCCATGGTCACCAGATAAATCGAATCAACTTGAGACTGCGAACATCGACAATAACTTTTCGATACGAACCCAATGGCACTAATTTCGTCGCATTCTGAGACTGTTGCCCCGGTAGGCTGTTTTTACCCTGAACCGCCCTACCCTTTTTAACACTAAATTTCACAGGCTTCAAAAATAACAAACTATATATCTATCCTGACTCTAATCGACGATACGAACTCAATGGAACTGGTTTCGTGGCCTAATTCAATCATCTGCTCAAGTTACATTCAAATGTCCCTTTATTTATTTAAATACGCGCTATAGAAAATGAACGGGCGTTTACGGCTACCGTGGTCACATACGACATTGGTTTTCCACGCAATTCACCACCGTACAATAATTTAGCGATACGGTTCTAATGAAACTGATTTCGTCGAAATCTGAGTCCGTTGGCAAAACGGCTAATTTAAAGGCTTATAATTTAATAACGAATTTCCATAGCGACTATTTCAAAATTTGATTTGGCCATAAATATCAAACTATAACACGAAATCTAGGTTTTTCTCTTTCATATGAAAACTATCGTCAATACGGTCCCAACGTGTCTTGTTTCATAGAAATCCGACTTATATCGAATCCCGTATTCTCAGTTGAAGTTCAAAACTCCAATTTTCGAACTGCACGCCATTTTCAAGCTCGAATTTATACTATATATAAATATATAATGTTTAACTTCGTTTTTAATAACGAATTCAATATTAAACTCCATCGATATTCCAAATAAAATATTTAAAACTAATTTAAATATTCATATTCAATTGGTCGAAAAACACGGGTCGTTACATTCTTCCCCCCTTAAAATAATTTCGTCCTCGAAATTGCTAAGGTAAGAAAAAACGTTATAAATTCATTAACTTTCAAATCTAATTTTATATTAAATTAGAAATCAATTCAATACTGTAAATAAATATTTTCAAAAATATCGATAATTTTCTAACACTTTAATTTTCGAAAAATTCGCCAGCACCTCCTCTGTACGGCTTAATCGGTACAACCACAACTCGCCTTTCTAGGCCTTCTCCAATCCAAAAGAAAATAAAACAGCCAAGCGGCTTGCCAAATTGGCTCAGAAATCACCAAACCCATATAAATTAAACGCGTACCTTTTTGTTGGGCATATCACTATATCTTTCCCGTCTGCCACTCTGTCAGCATATACAAATGCATTCCCAAACAAAATTCCAATTTTATCTTCAAAACCAAATCCTTCACGAGTCCAAGCCAAATCTCATTCTTAACTCAATTTCCATTCATCACCAATTTCAACTCTTGACTTACCAACCCAATATCATTTCAGATTCCTGTCTCCAATTCAAAATCTGATTCTACTTGATACATTATATCCTGATTCAATTTCCAGTTAATTGGTTTCAATTCAATCCATATTTGCTTTCACAAACCTTTATTTAATTTTACCTCGTTCAAACAATTTTCCCTGGGAGTTTTAAATAGTTCAGTTCTTACAAAAATCAAATATCTTTTTTCGGGAATCAAAACAACTTGTTTTTCTCAAAACAATCCAAAACAAAATCTTTGGTAGTAATCCGTCACTTAGAACTCGGAAATGAACACTGATGATGTGGCCAGCATCCTCAGAGTTATTCCCCAGCTATCAAAGTGAGTTCAATACTATGTCACTTTCAAAACCATTTCTAAACACTTTCATTTTGAAATCTTTTTCAAAATATCCTTTTCAGTGCTTGTAACAAAATTAAAATCTCCCAGGATTTTAAAATTATCATATATTCAATTCAAGTTCATTTGCAGTCACCTTTCCCACTTTTGGGAATTTTAATTCAAATTCTGATTTTAATTCCAGATTTAATTCATCTGATTCCATAGTATACGAATTCTAATTGATTATTATTTATATAACCATTTCAATTATAACACATCCCATATACTATAATACTCCAAATATTAATCATTCTTTTATATCAAAATATAATTTGGGTAAAATTATTTCATTTACCCTCTTTCAAAAACATACTGTGACGACCCATCGTATTCGAGTGTTTATAAACCCCTATCGATACAGTGGATCAAACTGATCGATCAGAACTCATAAACAACTCAATCGATAAATCTCCACAATATAAAACAATTTTTTATAAAATCTACAAATACGTTCACTCGTATATATTCACTCAAACTCAATCTAGGGTATTGCTAACCCCATCTCTACTGAGTCACGCCACAGAGCCAAGGTAATTACTTAACCAATAGCTCTGATACCACTGTAACGAACTGGGATTTTCGACTCCGAAAATCAACATCAAACTACCATGTTGACCGTTCAGACATCGAACATTCCAGATCATTAATAGAAAGAAGTTAGAGGGTGAGAATAGATAAGATAGAAATATTAGAATAGAAGAAGAAGAAGAACACCACAACACAGAGTCTCACATCGCAGCGGAACAAAATATAATACAGAAATAACCTTTATTGAAAACTTCGAAAATACTTACAATATCAGAGTACATCAACATCTGGACAGTGATAATCTGTCCTCATACAACACACAGCGGAATACTAGTAATATCATACGTCTGGACTCTTCCAGCTTGTCTCTTCGATAACCTGAACCTGTACAACCCGGCCTAACCCGAGCATTTACAAAACACCGGGTCAGTCTGGTGAACCAGAGTGAGATAAACTCGCACAGTAATAAGGGTGAATCATCCAATCATGATTTTAAAGTTCAAAAATCTTTTCAAAAGAAAAGGATAATCGTAAGACCAAATCCACACATAAACACGGACGGTTTTTACCTTACGATAACCCAAAGCAGTTTTGAAGCCAATATCTTGTCTGATATTATAATAATGTCTAAATACAAGTAAATAGAATCTAGTAGAACGCTTGCATCTCACGCTCTACCTATATAGTATACAATCAAAACCGCAGGCGCTTATTGGAGATTGGATTCCAACTTGACAAGGTATGGGTCCACCTTCCGATAGTGTATCTCTAGAGACGAATACACTGGGTTCAACAAGAACCTCTTGCAACCCGGCCCTCACATGACCGACCACTCATTTCGCTTGGGTGTATCGAATGTATATCACCGACGGTTGGGATCAGCAACCGTCTCCCGAAAAGGGACAGCATCGAAACATAGATTAAAGAAGCAAATAGGATTTCCTCTAGATAGGTGATCATACACCCTAATGGGAGCGACCCACATAGCCATGCTGCCTGCCCGATTTTTGTCATTTCCCGGTTGATGAGGCTTGAGGCCAGAATTAACTTCTGATCATCTGGTCACCATTCACTTTGAATGCCACATCGTCAAATCCATCAGATATCACTAATTGACATCCACAAAAATACTCTAGCAGTTAAGCTAAGAGAACGGCGATTCCCCGCCAACAACTATAGCACGTTTGAAGAAATCAACGTACGTGACCCTTTGGAAATACTCTGTCAGACACTCGTCCATACACGTCATCCAGGAACAGGATGAACCGAAGGCACTCTCCTACCGCATCCATATAGGAATCACCCCATGGATCAGTAGCGAGAAGTCCTTGCAATCCGTTGATTCCAACCACGACAGAATCACAGCTTATCTCTGCTTGCCAGGCAGAGAATATTAGGGGTTCTTCCGTGTATGAAAATCCACGGTCTTCAATGCTCCATCTCGATCATCTTCTGATATCTTCACGTATTTGTTGGACGGAATGGTTTCCGAATGTAAATTCGATCCCGGTCTTTCCATACCAACAATCGCATTGGTCAGATTTGATAGTCGGTGTTTTAACTATCAAAATATACAGTGTTTCAAACATGACACTCCAATGAGTTCACTGGTTCAGTATTCAGCATCACTTGGCCTTTAAATCACTGATTTACTTTTGTTAAATAAAACTTCTAACTCTTTTAGTATTCAAAGATACGATATTTGAATAATTCTAATTCGATTTATCTCTAATCGATTTACTCCAATTGATTAACTAATACTCGACTTAAAACCATTCGCTTGACTCTAGATCACAGCGATCACAATGGTTACGCCTGATTCCCTCAGGAAACATCCGACCGCCGTAGGCTATCTGCAGCCCTGCGAATTACGCTAGCAGTCGTACGAAATGGCAACTTAGCCGAATAATTATGTTTGGCTAATTCTATCTCGAATAACTATATTCAATTTCCCATTTTGAAATCTCATTTAAAATCCTCCTTTTTACTTGATCTCGTTTTCAAATAACGTTAATGTAAAATTAACGTCTTAACACTTTGAATCTCACTTAAAACCTCTGATTTATAATAAACCCTTTTTATCGTAATCTCCTTTCACTTAATTCATATAATTGAGTATGTTTATTTCCTTTCACCATTCAATTGGCTTGCATCTCACATTTGGTCACTTTTTAAATGAATTCCCATTTAAAAATATATTCCTAACTTTATCATTAATCAAAATAATAACTTATTTCAAACATTAACTACTTTAGTAGTTAATCCCTTTATTATCTAAATTAACTACTAAATCCCTTTTTAAATCCTTATTTAAATTCAAACAATATTCGTTTAACTATTTTAGTCAAAACACATTAACTTGATAAACAATTCTAATTTCAAACGGTCGATTTAATTAACTCAAAAACTTGATTACCTCATTAACCGATTTCAACAATCCTCGCTTTAAATTAATTAAAAATATAATTAATTTAAATAAATTCCATTAATTGTTCTCTTTACACAAAAATGATCAAAGTTTAAACCTTTCGATTCATTGCTTATCTTCATACTTGAAAATCTGATTTACATCAACATATACTTTATAAAATAAACCAACCATAAATCAAGGTCTTAAATAAATAAAATATTTATTTAATTCCCTTTTATACTTTATTCAAATAATATAATTCAAATCTAACTCTGGTTATAAAATAAATTTTATAACCTCAACTCTATCGATTCACCTGACGGTGAATCAATATCTATAACTCGATTGGTTTTAAAGGCCATACTCTGCCAAACACTTAACCAATATCGCCCATTGGTTTAAACCAAACAGATGTTGAATATCCAGTCAATAATCAACCATCAAATCAATCACACAAACAGATCAGTTCATATATGATCATATGAAAATAAATAATACATTTGAGGAATCCGGTTGGATCCCTCCAACCTGTTCTTCCCTGTATTCAAATGGTTATCTCAAATCAGACGGTTCAGTTTTTGTTTAACTGATAAACTAAATAACGACCATTTAACATCAACCATAAGCAATTCAAACAATTCAACCATTTAAACACGTTTATAAATAAACGTGACCAACCAAGGTGAGTTACCTTTATTGGAACCAATCGTTAAAAAATAACGATTTGGTATTTCACTGAAATTAAACACAGTTTAATTTCATCAGTTAAATCAACAGACAAATGTATAACTAGCAAACAGTCAATCATTGGCAAGCAGAGCACACAAAATAAAAACACCCAATTTATATAAAATATAAAAAGGGTAACTGAGTGAGTTTAACTCACCTTGATTTCCGTTTGTTGAAATGGCTTGTTTCAGTTAAATTAAACAACGTTAATTAACTGAAAATATCAGTTGAGTCCAGTACCGTCCATTTCTGTTCCACGATGTTCTGTTCGCCATGACGACTCCAACTTCATTTGGTTCGTCGAGTTCTGATAACACGTGAATATGTTATTAACATTTTAATATATACTATTTTAAATTAAACGCTTAATTCCCTAATTAAATATTTTATTTCTTAATTACATAAGCAAAAGCTAATTACTTTTGTTTTTATTCCAGTTCGCAACGGTTTTTCCTTTAAACTTCATTCCCGCTCCTGTTTTTTTTCTCGAACTGAAATCCTGACATGAGTGTACAAATAATTAACTCCTCATTATACGTTAGTTGAACTTTAATTATTTACTTAAACACTAATTAACTAATTACCGCGTTAGCCTACTTCAGGCCGATCACTTCTACTCATTGAAAACTGCTCGGCCAACACTTTGTACTGCTACTCTTCGTCAGTCCCTAAGTGATAGTTAATTTCAGTAAGTCATACGTGTTTAAAAATAATAATATAATTAACCAAATATAATTGATTAAATTTACTTCTGTTCTTCGTATTCCTTTGTAACGAATCAACCGTGTTCTGTATAACATCAGGCCATTTTCTTCAGTCCCCTTTATTAGTTTCGAACAATTGCTCTTCAGGAACTCACGGTGCCAATTCCTCAAATCCAACGCACCGATTCTTGGTTCTCCGTTTTTTTTTTTTTTTTTGTTCTGGTCTCCTGTCCCTCTTCGTTCTGCACGTTCATCATGCTACCACCAAGAATCCTTCCAACGTTTTGCAACAACTCCTCCTGCCACCTTGTATTACCTCTTCCTTCCCACTATCCACACGTCCCTCCCCCTTTGTATAAACCTTCCCAGGTACTTCCGCCCCTCAACATCATGAAGCCACCACTGCTTATCTACTCCCCTGGGTATACCGCTACTACCATTCGCATGCAAGCCCCATCACTCTCACCGTGTACCATTGCTTAACAAGCTTCCACCTCTTCCGTTCCTATTTCCTCCTTGCGCCGGTTCTATTTTTCTTTGGGTTTTATTTTGTTCGGGTGGGAGGATGAGGGAAAATGGCAACTGCTGAAAGGTAGAAGAAAAGCGTGGTTTTCTGTTTTTTTTTTTCAGGAGAAGAGAAAGTATGCGGTATTTATAGTTGAAAAAAAACGTGGTGGCCACGAAAAGAAAGATTTTATTATTTATATCTATAAAATATTTTTAGGCACATGCTATCGTTTAGGGTAGTTGTTCGTTCCATGTTTTGGTCGGCACGGCTTTGTCTTCTGATACGAAAGCTAGAGAGCGGTAGTAATTGGGGTAGGAAAGAACCGGGGTAGAAAAGAAAGAAACCTCCCCTCTTTCCCTTAGAAGCGAACCATTTATCTATAGTTGGGATGAAATTCTATATTATTATAATCTTAAATGAAACTTCACCGCGAAGTAACGCGATAAAACCCACATACGATCTCTGTTTACTGATAAAAAGGCTATTCTTGATGTAAAAAGGTATTCCGGACCCAATGGGACAAGTTTCGTCGAAATCCGAGGTCATACGAAAAAATTTCCTTTATGAAACCAGAAATGAACACACGTTTAATTTTTCCACGGTCACCAGATAAATCGAATCAACTTGAGACTGCGAACATCGACAATAACTTTTCGATACGAACCCAATGGCACTAATTTCGTCGCATTCTGAGACTGTTGCCCCGGTAGGCTGTTTTTACCCTGAACCGCCCTACCCTTTTTAACACTAAATTTCACAGGCTTCAAAAATAACAAACTATATATCTATCCTGACTCTAATCGACGATACGAACTCAATGGAACTGGTTTCGTGGCCTAATTCAATCATCTGCTCAAGTTACATTCAAATGTCCCTTTATTTATTTAAATACGCGCTATAGAAAATGAACGGGCGTTTACGGCTACCGTGGTCACATACGACATTGGTTTTCCACGCAATTCACCACCGTACAATAATTTAGCGATACGGTTCTAATGAAACTGATTTCGTCGAAATCTGAGTCCGTTGGCAAAACGGCTAATTTAAAGGCTTATAATTTAATAACGAATTTCCATAGCGACTATTTCAAAATTTGATTTGGCCATAAATATCAAACTATAACACGAAATCTAGGTTTTTCTCTTTCATATGAAAACTATCGTCAATACGGTCCCAACGTGTCTTGTTTCATAGAAATCCGACTTATATCGAATCCCGTATTCTCAGTTGAAGTTCAAAACTCCAATTTTCGAACTGCACGCCATTTTCAAGCTCGAATTTATACTATATATAAATATATAATGTTTAACTTCGTTTTTAATAACGAATTCAATATTAAACTCCATCGATATTCCAAATAAAATATTTAAAACTAATTTAAATATTCATATTCAATTGGTCGAAAAACACGGGTCGTTACAGATCTGATGTTGGTTTCGGCCTTTGGGGTTAATATTTGGGGAATTATTCTCTTGTTAATTTACGGTTAGTGACTGATGAATTGGAATGAGGCGTATGTTGTGTTTGTGTAACACTTTTATAATATATACGCGAGTTATTCGGAAAGACCGTGTTTATCCCATTCTGAATAACTGATACGACGATAAGTCGAAGATGAAGACGGTGGTCGAAGACCGGAGGTCTTCACGTCGTTTGGGTGATTACTGATGATCTTGATTGGGATGTACACCCAAGAAGATGGAAACAGTTGGTGATCGTCCAGACGTGTTTGGAGATCGATGGATATGCGGGGTACTAGGTGCCTCCGGTTTCGTTCAGACCCAGAACGGACTTGTAAATGGACTGTGTGTCTGACATTGGATTTTAGTCCGTGTGATTGATCTCTATTAAATATATATCTATTTGGCGGTGGAGAATTTATTCTCTTGCTTAACGCCCTTCTCTGAGACGTACGAGCTCAGGGGTTATATATTGATGGATATCAAACGTATGGAGTGAATTGCCTGTGTGGCATGCCTAAGTGGCAATTGATTGAGGCTTCTATTGAAAAGCAAAGTCTTGTGGTGATGATCAAAGCATGACCTTTGTGGCGTAGCTTTGTGTAACGTTTACTTCGCGAGTTTCGCACCCCGGCTGTGAACCAAAAACGGGAGAGGACCTCAGGGAGGGCATGCGTTTCTTTCTAGCTAGGGTGGTGTCAATGACCTACCAGCCCTGACATTTATATACTTTTCACCTGTGTGGTTGTTGCTGTTGCGAGGCGCCTCGGTTTGATCGGATGATCCGGGTCCGATGGAGTCATTCGTTGGCTCATTGACACCCCAAAGGGTGGGGAAACGCAGTGTTCAGGAATTTTAATCCACATCGGTGGACCGGCCCTGACGATCCAAGGGTCACTCGAGCTCTGATCCTGAGACACGGGCTAGAGCGTCTCGAATCGGTTGAGGACTATCTTTTGCCTCCGTTCATAGATGGTAATCCAATTTCCAAATACGTGACTTTGCGGTTTTATTTGTAAACCTATATATGGCGACATAGTGGCATGGGATGCTCATGCCGCCTATGATTGATATTTATGATTTGAAGTTGTTTTATACACTATGCACTTATAATAGTATCAAATGATTTGTTTTAAACGTATCAAGCATTCTTGGCTATTACAAGGTAAAAACCCTATCCCCTGGCTTGCGTTGCATTGTGTGATAGGACCTGGGTCTTATAATAGCTTCATTTTTCTTTATTTAGCATTGCGTTGTTTGTTTATGCACTGGTATTCTTGGGAGGAAACCCGTTCTGTGTTATACGGCGTGGTCCCTTGATTTACCGAACTTTAAAATAAAGATTAATAACTGTTTTAGTTCTCACACCAGTCACATGACTGACCTGGAGTTTATTGTTTTAACCTAAACTCTGGGTGCCCTTATTTTGACACGGGCAGCTAGTAGTTTTGGTTTTGCAGATTTATATTCACAGGATCCTGGTTTACAGCTGAAACGATATCCGGAAAGCTTTGTATCCGTATATCTACTTCTAGTTGTGTATTGTATTATTTTCCGCTGCGATGTATTTAAATGTAATTTAAATCTCTGATATTTCTGTGTAATATTTATTTGTTTATACTCTGTATATTCTTGTAATCTGATGCATTGTTGTGATATACAGTGAAATGTTCTTTTGTATGCGTTCTATTTTGTCATGTTCTCAAACGATAGGGCGTTTCGAACGGTCTGGGTCAGTTTAGCGACTGGTTTGGACCGAGCGAAATTCCTTGCCGTCACACTGGTGATCTCGTCTTCGATTCGGTACCACTTCTGAGAGGTGCGGTTTTCGTTTTGGGATTCGTTGTTTTAAATCACGACAGTGCTTTGAGCTAGGGCTCAACTCTGACATCGTTAGGGGCCGAGGTGGCGCGAGATGATGGCGCTGGTGTGTTGGCGAGATCGAGGCGTAGCTGGAGAGGTCGGTTAAGGGAACTTCGGTGGTCTCTGGCCCAATCCGACGTCGAGGCAGTAGCAGGTCATGATCGCCAGAGGGCCATCGAGTTGGAAGAAAGGTTATCAGGTGGGCGCGGGTTTTGGTGGCAAAGTCAATGGTTGGGGCGGCGGCCCTGATAGGTGGTCGACGTGGAGGAGAGGTGAGGTCAAAGGCAGTCAACGGCGGGTTTGTTTTATTACTGGAAATCGAAGTAAATTTGGGGAAGAAGGTCCAAAGGGGTTCGGGTTCAAATAGTGGGGGTATGGGCCTGTTTAAGGTAAAAGCCCAAACAATTTATTTAATGAAGTTTAAATTCAAATTTGTTTATAAACTTTATAAATTCGTATCTCTCTCATACGAAATCAGAATGACGAACCGTAAGTTGCGTTGGGATCGTATGGACGGGAGTAACACAATGAGAATGACTGGGAGTGAATCCGAGCTCGTTACAATTTATGGCGAAATAAATTGTCCGACTGAATCAAATAACGCAAACCGTTATTTAACGGTTAACGCGCCAATGTGAGTAAATCTCACTAACTCTGTTCAGTTTATATTTTTATAAACTGTACTTTATTTTTTTGATTGATTGTTGTGTATTGATTGTTAAATTGGACTGTTAAATAGATTTGATTGAAAACGTAGATCTAGTTATAGATAAAAATCGACAATGAATATTTGATCCTGTATCAGTATATTTCATGTTGGAATGAAATTATATATTATACTGTTTAACATCTGTGGATGCAGGGAATTAGGTTGGAGGAATCCGACTGGATTCCTCAACATTTGTTTTACTGTTTGTTTCATATATTGAGGATATGATGTGATATATAATCTGCTGTCGATTATATGTGTTTGGACGATATTGATCACCGTGATTTGATATGTTGAATACCATAACATACCGGAAAGTAAAAAGAGAATTTTCAAAACGTATATTGAAAATGAAATATTTATAAAATCAAAGAATTTTATAAAAGATATATTTATTAGAAAATAAATAGAATCGAGTTAAAAGTGTTAAAGAGGATAGGGTATGGTTTTTGAGTAATTGGAACTTGTTATACGTTGATTGAGTTGAGTGAATTTCAAACTGATGTTGGTTTCGGCCTTCGGGATTAACACTGAGAAGTTTATTCACTTATCAATTTATGATGAGGATCTAATGAATAGAAGTGAAGTAATAAAGGAATATTTATTTGGAAAATAAATAGGATTAAACGCTGTTATAAGGAAATCATTATAAGTGATTAAATGTGGTTAAAAAGTGAATCTTTTTAAGTGGAGAAACGTTATTAAAAGGACATTTGTAAAGTGAAGAACCATTACTAAAAAGTAAATCTTTATAAAGGGATAAACGTTATTAAAAGGAGTTAATCGAATATATATTATTCGAAATTGAAGTTAATCAGTTAGAGTTAAACAGTTATAATTAATCGATTAGAGTTAAATCGAACTAGCATTATTCGAAATAGAGTTAAGCGAATGGAGTTAAACAAAATTAGAAACTGACTGGAGATTATTTATGTTGAACAGCTTTCTGAGTATCGATCTGATGTTGGTTTCGGCCTTCGGGGTTTATACTTAGAGAATTGTTCTCTTACTAGTTTACAGTTAGGAACTGATGGTTGTAGAAGAATAGTGATACGTAAATAATTTGTGGAAATGTTTTCCAGTGTTAACGTATATTTTCTAAACATAGAAAATAAGGAAATATGTTTGATGATTGGATCGATAATTCCATTTGGAAATAAGATCGTTGTTTGTACACGGACATGTTTTCATTTGATAGTTAAATCACCAACTATCAAAGTTTTGACCATTTTACGTTGTTAATATGGAGAGACCGGTTGGATTTTTATCCGAAGAACCACTCCGTATTGGCAGTAGCGTTGTGAATCATCACATACTGAAGATAATTGAAGACGGAGTAAAGTGCAAGGGCTGTTGTATAAGTCTTAGATAACAGTGACTAAGATGGATATACTGAATAGTGTCTTCGGTTTGTCCAGATCCAGGACAACTTGTATGGACGATGGTCTGACAGAGTATATCTGATAAATTGTGTAAGTTGATCTCTTCAAACGTATTCACGTTGGTGGCAGAGGAATTCGTTTCTCTTAGCTGTATACCCGTGTTATTTTTGGATAAATCAATTTGTGATTTAAAAGGTATGACGATGTGACATTCTAAGTGAATGAAGATGTGGCATGTGAAAAGATAAGCGTAGCTTCTAGCCTCACATCCGGTAAATGACAGAAATCGGGCAGGCAACATGGCTAAGTCGGTCGCACCGAAGTAGGGTGTATAATCACCTATCTAGAGAATATTCATTTTCTTCTTTAATCTATCAATGTTGTCTCATATATATATATACGGGAACAGTTGCTGATCCCAACCGGTGATGATATACATTCGATACACTCAAGCGAAATGAGTGGTCGGTCATGTGTGGCCGGGTTGCAAGATGTTCTTGTTGAACTCCAGTGTATCGTTCCTAGAGTACACTGATCGGAAGGTGGTTCCATACCTTGTCATAGTTGGAAATCCATTACCCAATACGTGCTTGCGATTTTGATTGTATATTATTTATGTAGAACGTGAGATGAAAGCGTTTCTGCTAGATTGATATCTATGTGTATTTAGACATTATTATAATATCAGAATGATATTACCTTTCAAAGATGTTTGGATTCTCATAAGGTAAAAACCCGTTTCGTATTCACGGCGTGGTCTTATGAGATATCATATACCTGTTTAAATGATTTTAGTTTACTCACACCAGTCACATGACTGACCCGGAGTTTATTTTGTTGTTTTCCCTAAACTCTTGGGTGCCTAAATTTGTACGGGCAGTCAAGTAGTCGGGATTTACAGATATACTTGAAGAGCTGGAGAAGGAGACTTCTGGATCATATAGCTATAGTTTATTTCCGCTGTGTTGTAAGTGCTGTACTCTGATAAGTGCTATTGTATACATAACTGTTATATTTTAAAGTTATGTTATCTATTATATGTTATTTGTTCCGCTGTGAGGTTCGTGTTACTCTGATGTTGTGTTCTTCTTCTTCTTCTATTCTAAGTTCTATCTTATCTATTCTCACCCTCTAATTTCTTTCATTAATTACCAGGATTTTTCGATGTTTTGGTTCTCGACATCGAGCTTATGTCGATAACCAAAGTCGCCGAAAATCCGGGTCGTTACAGTTGGTATCAGAGCTTAGGTTAAGAATTACCTTGGCTCTGTGGCGTGACTCGGTAGAGATAGGGTTAGTAACACCCTAGATTGAGTTTGAGTGTATATATACGAGTGCGTATTTGTATTTGATATAAAATGGTTTTATATTGTGGAGATCATTGGCTGAGTTGTTTATGAGTTCTATTCGATCAGTTTGATCCACTGTATTGGTAGGGGTTTCTAAACACTCGAATACGATGAACCGTCATGGTATGTTTTGAAAAGAGGGTAAATGAAATAATTTTACCCAAATTATATTTGATATATATTGAATTTATAATATATGAGATATATTGGTTGTTAATATAATCGAGTAAGATTATAAATATAATGGTTATGTAAATAATCGATCAGAATTCATATAAGTATAATATATGAAATAAGATGAAATAAATCTGAAATTAAAATCAGAATTGAAAAATTAAAACTGGAAATTCAGATAAGTGTCTGTAATTGAATCTGGATTGGATATATGTGAATTTCAAAATCCTGGGAGGTTTTTAAATTTTTTTTTAATAAGGATATTTTGAACTAATTCAAGATGGAAGTGTTTAAGTTTGAGTTTTGAAATGATATAGTATTGAACTCACCTTGATCGCTGGAAAATAATTCTGATGATGGTGTACACATCATCAGTGTGATTTTCGAGTTGTAAGTGACGGATTACTACCCAAGATTTTATTTTCAAATTTGTTTTGCGAAAACAAGTTGTTTAAGAATTCAAATGTTTTGAATTGGTATTATGATTTCAAATTTACTTGAAATAAAAGCCTAGGAATTTAAATTCCAAAATTTAAATTTAACTTGTTAAGTTAAGTAAAACTGGGGTGATAAGAGAATAATCTGAAATGGTCTTGTACTGATGAGTTAAGAGTTTGAAATCGAGAATCAAACTCGAGTTGAAATGATAATTGGCTTGGATAAACGAGTGGTTGTGTTGAGGATAAACAGATCAGAGTTTGATTGGATTGATATTGGTATATGCTGAATTGACAGCAGGTGAAAGTGATAGAGTTGATATGACCGACAAAAAGGTACAAGTTTATATTCGATATAAGCATGAGATTTATGAGCCGAAATGGCAAGCCGCTTGGCTGTTTGATTTTCTTTTGGTTTGGAGAAGGTCTAGAGAGGCGAGTTGTGGTTTTGCCGATAGGGCTGTACAAAGGAGGTTATGGCGAAATTTCCGAAAATTTAAAGTGTTAGAAAATTTTCAGAATTTTTGGAAATTTTTGTTAGTCGGAAGGAATTAATATTTTAGTCAATATTAATTGGTTCAGAGAAACAAGAGATAAGGGGTAAACCGATAAGCTTTTACCAAATAGATAAGGTCATCCTCTAACTTAGCAATTTCGAGGACGAAATTATTTTAAGTGGGGAAGAATGTAATGACCCGCATTGTCAGAGGTATTATAATTAATTTATTTAATAATATAAATAGTGATTTAGGGAATTAAATCGTCGTTAATTAAATTATAGTGAATATTTAATTAAATTAAATAATTAAATAATATATTTAATTCAGAAATAATCAAAATATTGGAAATCACAATATTCTTTGAACGGGGTCGTCCTTTGGATTTAATTCAGCTTAGAGTTGAATTATATTGACGAATATATTCAATCGACGACAGTTTGAACGTATAATTATATTATAATTAAAATCAAGCTCGAAATGGCACTGCAGTTCGATATTTGGCGATTTGAACTTCAACTGAATGTACAGGGACCGTTTTAAGTCGGATTTCTGTGAAACAAGAAACGTCAGGAGCTAGTGAAGTATATTTTTCTAGCGGAAGAGAAAAATCGGGATTTCGTCGTGTAGATTTTGATGTACGTCCAAATCAAATTTTAGAAAAGTCGCTATGGAATTTTTAATAATTTAATTCGATTTAAAAGGGGGTTTTTGACCACAACTTGAACAGACGATCGAATTAAGCCACGAAACCAGTTCCGTTGAGTTCGTATCATCGTTTAGAGTCAGAAAACATATATAGTTTGTTATTTTTGAACATTGGAAAATTTGGTGTCTAAAGGAGCACTTGGTGTGCGTAGAAAATAGCGTACCAGGAAACAGTCTCGGAATGCGACGAACTGTGTGCCATTGGGTTCGTATTAATTTATCGTTATAAGAAAGTCAAGTTTCGCGGCAAACCAATGAAGTATGTGACCTCGGTGGCCAAAAACGCCTTATTTTGAGTTAACCATGTATACGTTTTAAACAGGGGTAACTTTATTTGAATGGTTAACTGGTCAAACGAACTCAGAATTCAACGAAACAAGTTTCATAAGAAACCTTAGGAAAAGGTATACTGAAACGTCAAGGCCTCATAATTTTAGGATTTTTTCTGTAATTTTAAGGAATTAATGCTCGGTGTTTTTCATCTATATTTTCTAAGGGATTTTAACAAACGGTGTCGGAATTCGACGAAACCTATCCCATTGGATCTGGAATATTTTTCTATGCTAGGATTCACTTTGTTTGTCAGAAACAGATGTCATTTGAGGTGTTTATTTCATGAAAAACTCATTGATAAGTTTATATATAATATAATAATCATACCCCGAGTCTATAAATACCCTTCCCCTTTTGCAGTTCTTAAGACCTAAACTATTCTCCAGAAACCGGCCTCGGTTTACCTTTCTTCAGCGTGGAAGGAGAAAATTCATTCAAAGGAAAAATCAATTACAATAAATCGCGATACATATGTTTTTGAAATACTGGTGATCTCGTCTTCGATTCGGTACCACTTCTGAGAGGTGCGGTTTTCGTTTTGGGATTCATTGTTTTAAATCACGACAGTGCTTTGAGCTAGGGCTCAACTCTGACATCGTTGGGGGCCGAGGTGGCGCGAGATGATGGCGCTGGTGTGTTGGCGAGGTCGAGGCCTAGCTGGAGAGGTCGGTTAAGGGAACTTCGGTGGTCTCTGGCCCAATCCGACGTCGAGGCAGCAACAGGTCACGATCGCCAGAGGGCCATCGAGTTGGAAGAAAGGGTATCAGGTGGGCGCGTGTTTTGGTGGCAAAGTCAATGGTGGGGGCGGCGGCCCTGATAGGTGGTCGATGTGGAGGAGAGGTGAGGTCAAAGGCAGTCAACGGCGGGTTTGTTTTATTACTGGAAATCGAAGTAAATTTGGGGAAGAAGGTCCAAAGGGGTTCGGGTTCAAATAGTGGGGGTATGGGCCTGTTTAAGGTAAAAGCCCAAACAATTTATTTAATGAAGTTTAAAATCAAATTTGTATATAAACTTTATAAATTCGTATCTCTCTCATACGAAATCAGAATGACGAACCGTAAGTTGCGTTGGGATCGTATGGATGGGAGCAACACAATGAGACTGACCAGGAGTGAATCCGAGCTCGTTACAATTTATGGCGAAATAAATTGTCCGACTGAATCAAATAACGCAAACCATTATTTAACGGTTAACGCGCCAATGTGAGTAAATCTCACTAACTCTGTTCAGTTTATATTTTTATAAACTGTACTTTATTTTTATGATTGATTGCTGTGTATTGATTGTTAAATTGGACTGTTAAATAGATTTGATTGAAAACGTAGATCTAGTTATAGATAAAAATCGACAATCAATATTTGATTCTGTATCAGTATATTTCATGTTGGAATGAAATTATATATTATACTGTTTAACATCTGTGGATGCAGGGAAATAGGTTAGAGGAATCCGAATGGATTCCTCAACATTTATTTTACTGTTTGTTTCATATATTGAGGATATGATGTGATATATAATATGCTGTCGATTATATGTGTTTGGACGATATTGATCATCGTGATTTGATATGTTGAATACCATAACATACCGGAAAGTAAAAAGAGAATTTTCAAAACGTATATTGAAAATGAAATATTTATAAAATCAAAGGATTTTATAAAAGAGATATTTATTAGAAAATAAATAGAATCGAGTTAAAAGTGTTAAAGAGGATAGGGTATGGTTTTTGAGTAATTGGAACTTGTTATACGTTGATTGAGTTGAGTGAATTTCAAAGTGTTGATCTGATGTTGGTTTCGGCCTTCGGGATTAACACTGAGAAGTTTATTCACTTATCAATTTATGATGAGGATCTAATGAATAGAAGTGAAGTAATAAAGGAATATTTATTTGGAAAATAAATAGGATTAAACGCTGTTATAAGGAAATCATTATAAGTGATTAAGTGTTGTTAAAAAGGGAATCTTTTTAAGTGGAGAAACGTTATTTAAAGGACATTTGTAAAGTGAAGAACCATTACTAAAAAGTAATTCTTTATAAAGGGATAAACGTTATTAAAAGGAGTTAATCGAATATATATTATTCGAAATTGAAGTTAATCAGTTAGAGCTAAACAATTAGAATTAATCGATTAGAGTTAAATCGAACTAGCGTTATTCGAAATAGAGTTAAGCGAATGGAGTAAAACAAAATTAGAAACTGACTGGAGATTAGTTATGTTGAACAGCTTTATGAGTATCGATCTGATGTTGGTTTCGGCCTTCGGGGTTTATACTTAGAGAATTGTTCTCTTACTAGTTTACAGTTAGGGACTGATGGTTGTAGAAGAATAGTGATACGTAAATAATTTGTGGAAATGTTTTCCAGTGTTAACATATATTTTCTAAACATAGAAAATAAGGAAATATGTTTGATGATTGGATCGATAATTCCATTTGGAAATAAGATCGTTGTTTGTACATGGACATGTTTTCATTTGATAGTTAAATCACCGACTGTCAAAGTTTTGACCATTTTACGTTGTTAATATGGAGAGACCGGTTGGATTTTTATCCGAAGAACAACTCCGTATTGGCAGTAGCGTTGTGAATCATCACATACTGAAGATAATTGAAGACGGAGTAAAGTGCAAGGGCTGTTGTATAAGTCTTAGATAACAGTGACTAAGATGGATATACTGAATAGTGCCTTCGGTTTGTCCAGACCCAGGACAACTTGTATGGACGAAGGTCTGACAGAGTATATCTGATAAATTGCGTAAGTTGATCTCTTCAAACGTATTCACGTTGGTGGCAGAGGAATTCGTTTCTCTTAGCTGTATACCCGTGTTATTTTTGGATAAATCAATTTGTGATTTAAAAGGTATGACGATGTGACATTCTAAGTGAATGAAGATGTGGCATGTGAAAAGATAAGCGTAGCTTCTAGCCTCACATCCGGTAAATGACAGAAATCGGGCAGGCAGCATGGCTAAGTCGGTCGCACCGAAGTAGGGTGTATAATCACCTATCTAGAGAATATTCATTTGCTTCTTTAATCTATCAATGTTGTCCCATATATATATACGGGAACGGTTGCTGATCCCAACCGTTGGTGATATACATTCGATACACTCAAGCGAAATGTGTGGTCGGTCATGTGTGGCCGGGTTGCAAGATGTTCTTGTTGAACTCCAGTGTATCGTTCCTAGAGTACACTGATCGGAAGGTGGTTCCATACCTTGTCATAGATGGAAATCCATTACCCAATACGTGCTTGCGATTTTGATTGTATATTATTTATGTAGAACGTGAGATGAAAGCGTTTCTGCTAGATTGATATCTATGTGTATTTAGACATTATTATAATATCAGAATGATATTACCTTTCAAAGATGTTTGGATTCTCATAAGGTAAAAACCCGTTTCGTATTCACGGCGTGGTCTTATGAGATATCATATACCTGTTTAAATGATTTGAGTTTACTCACACAAGTCACATGACTGACCCGGAGTTTATTTTGTTGTTTTCCCTAAACTCTTGGGTGCCTAAATTTGTACGGGCAGTCAAGTAGTCGGGATTTACAGATATACTTGAAGAGCTGGAGCAGGAGATTTCTGGATCATATAGCTATAGTTTATTTCCGCTGTGTTGTAAGTGTTGTACTCTGATAAGTGCTATTGTATACATAACTGTTATATTTTAAAGTAATGTTATCTATTATATGTTATTCGTTCCGCTGTGAGGTTCGTGTTACTCTGATGTTGTGTTCTTCTTCTTCTTCTATTCTAAGTTCTATCTTATCTATTCTCACCCTTTAATTTCTTTCATTAATTACCAGGATTTTTCGATGTTTTGGTTATCGACATCGAGCTTATGTCGATAACCAAAGTCGCCGAAAATTCGGGTCGTTACATTAGATGAGAGCTGATTTTAGTGGGTCAAAAAGCCATGTCATATTATAATTTATGGTATTATAATTTTACCGAATCATGCAATTATTTTACGTTAAAGTCAAGTACAAATTACCGGCCATAATTTGTCACCATAAATATGAGTGTCCATGAGATTGCTTAATATAAAAATAGTGGGTAAGCAAATATGTCAACCAATATTTAATTTATTTCCTGGTATCCAAATCTCTTCCCATAGTCAAACAATTAAAGAACGTGAAACTGGGAGAGCAAAATTACTGATACGCATGATAACTAAATATAAGGAAAATGCGGATGAGGTGACAATCAAAATATCAGGGGATGTGTTTAAATTAGGACGGTGGATTTGTTTTTGCGGGATTAAATCTGAACCACTCTTTGTCTTGTTGTTTGTCCAAGGGGGGGAATTTTATTATATTCTTCATAAATGGAATTTTGAACATTACGCATTTTTATAGAATAGTTTGGAAATTTTTTGAATGGAAATGTGACATGAAAAGACATATTTATGTTGTAAATAACCTATTTTATAACTATTGAATTAATTATTTAATTGCAGTTAATATGATTTTACCATGAATGTTTACATGGTACATTTCTTTTAGTGTATATGCTGCAAGCAGAAGTGTACATATTGAAATCATGCATATCTGATGTTTAATATTTAATTTTTCATGTTTTTTCTGAACGTAAGGGTAGTTCAATATTAATAAACGATGGGTTCACATAGTTTCTTTTTTTATACCTGATGCACTGTATAAATATTGAATTAACATTATGCCTTATTTGTTAACATTTTAGTCAAAAAGAAAAAAAAGGTTAGATGAGAGCTGATTTTAGTGGGTCAAAAAGCCATGTCATATTATAATTTATGGTATTATAGTTTTACCGAATCATGCAATTATTTTACGTTAAAGTCAAATACAAATTACTGGCCACAATTTTTCACTATAAATATGAGTGTCCATTACATTTCTTAATATATAAATAGTGGGTAAGCAAATATGTCAACCAATATTTAATTTATTTCCTGGTATCCAAATCTCTTCCCATAGTCAAACAATTAAAGAACGTGAAAGTGGGAGAGAAAAGTTACTGATATGCGTGATAACTAAATATAAGGCAAATGCGGATGAGGTGGTAATCAAAATATCAGGGGATGTGTTTAAATTAGGACGGTGGATTTGTTTTTGCGGGATTAAATTTGTACCACTCTTTGTCATGTTGTTTGTCCAATGGGGGAATTTTATTATATATATATATATATATATATATTAAGTTTGTATGTCCTACCATTTGGAAAGTGATTGATCTAAATACACTGGTTAAGTCCTTACTGTTGACCAAAAAACAGTTTTTGTATATTTTTTATTCTTAATTGATTGAAGGTTGTGCCTACAACTATGAGATTTGTTTAAAAAATGTTATGGAAATGTACACTCCAAAGCTAACAAATTTTCTAGAATGATATCTTTGGATTTTCTTTTGAGATAATCATTCTTGATAGTTTCATTCTTAGAAGAAATCAAATTGATCTAGGAGAGTTGCATGCAACAACACTATCCTAATAACTAACTCAAGAATAATTTTAGAATTTGAAATTGCCCTATTGTTGAGAACATATTTTTATAAAGATTGGATTATTATAAAAAATTCATGTTTTATGAGTGTATTCACGTCAATTATTGTCAATTATTATCATTGTGATAAGTAGAAGTTAATTAAAAAAATTATTTTTCATAGATCAATATTTGGCCCCGTTTGACAGGTATCATACATGATCATTATATAGATGTTTGTTTTGTTGTGAAACATACATCAATATTCATCTAATACAGTATTTGTCAAATTTGTCCTTGTACTGGACAAGTTACAAAAAAAACTAATTTTTTACATAAATCATTTCAATTCAAATGGTGATAAATTTTTGGGAGTGCTTCTTCTTTGTTCCTCGTGTATGCCAATAGGCGTATGATACGGGGAATAAGGGGAAGTGCTACAGAAATTTTTTTGTACCACTTGAGGCAAAATGATTTATGCAATATAAAAAATAACGTTTTGTTTGTAATGGCAAGTAGGTTAACTGAGCCCATAAATAAACAGTTCTAATGGAAAGATCGATTAAATAAATAATAGACAAATTTCTATTAGGATTACGATTAGATATATTTAATTTTCATATATGTAAGAATCTAAACATTTACGAAGTACAAGGATTTTTAAGTCAAAATAGCATACATCTAATATTGTATTTGCCTGTATACGAATTTGAAATTTTATCCATACAAATAAAATAATACAACAATTGGATAATAATTAAAATAATGAAATTACTATAGTTCTATGTAATAATAATAATAATAATAATATAAGCGCTCGTCTTATAATATAAAATACGTTAATTGCGCAGTAGAAGATGTAACATTAGAAAGTTCGTCGCGCTTGGATGTACAAAGATGTTGGGCATAGAGGAACAACTCCATTTCAATTTTTAAGAGGTTTAACCGAGTTCATGCCAGTGGCATCTTCCAATGGGACAAACATGACGGAAATCCGTTGTCCTTGTAAGAAATGTAAAGCCACAAAACATCATCCTCATGAAATTGTTCAAAGATATTTGACTAAAAACAGTTTTATGGACGATTACTATATGTGGATACATCATGGTGAAGATGCGGTGAAAGTTATTAATACATGGTAGTTGTTGAGAATGATAACGTAAATATTGACGTTGATTTTGATGATTCTACTATTACTACAAGAAATAGAATGACTGAAATGGTTATTGATGCCGCTGGTCCGAGCATGTTGCATAATTCACTGGATGAAGTGGATGAACCAGATCCGAAGGCTAAATCTATTTTTGACTTGTTAGAAACATCATAAAACTGGTTTTTGATGGATGTCCTATGACAGAGTTGGTAGCGACTGCTAGCAGAGTTGCAATAAAATCCACAATCAACGGTACCCAGAAATTAATGAATGACGTTCTTAGTTTAATTCAAGATGTGGTCCCATCCAATTTGCAAACTAGATTGGCTGAAATTTGGTATCAATTAAAGAAAAACAAGTGTCTGCATTTAGATTGCAGTACGAAAAGATAGATATATGTCGAAGTGGTTGTATGCTATATTGGAAAGAAGACATAAACCGTTCACAATGTAAATTTTGTGGCTTAGGAAGATACGAAAAGAAAAAAAGTAACGACAAAGGAGTGCCTTTTACTCGTTTACATTATCTTTCGATTATTCCAAGATTGCAAAGCTCATATTCGTCTTATGCCACAGCGAAGCACATGAGATGGCATAGTGAACGGGTTCCAGAGGAAGGAGTTTTATGTCATCCTGTAGATGGAGAAGCATGGAAACATTTCGTTGAAAGATATCATGATTTTGCCAACGAGTCACGAAATATTAGGCTCGGTTTATGCACTGATGGCTTTCAACCTTTTAGCCAGTATGGCAAAATATACTCCACTGGGCAAGTTATTTTGACACCTTACAATTTACCTAATTGGATGTGTATGCAAAATCCATACATATTTTTAACCCTAATTGTCCGTGGACCCAAAAATCTGAAAAATGGAATAGATGTTTGTTTGCAACCTTTAATCGAGGACCAAAAGAAAATGTCGGTAGAGGGTATTGACACGTACGACGTGTCAAAGAGGAAAATATTCAAACTATTTGCTTGTTTATTATGGACGATAAGTGATTTTCCCTCGTACGGGATACTTTTGGGCTGGAGTACGGGAGGTAAATTATCTTGGCGTGTGTGCATGGATTCAACAGAAGCATTTACACTAAATCATGGTGGTAAGCAGTGTCGGTGGGATTGCCACCGTGATTTTTACATACAAATGACACATTTAGACGTGATAAGAAAACTCTGAAAGAAATAAAACTGTAATTTGCAATCAACAACATTTTTGATTGGAGAAGAGATATTTGATATTGTACAAGATTATGCAAAATTGCATGAGACAGGAAAAAAGTGCCCAAAATTCGTGGCAAAGGTGACTATCAAAATTGGTGCAAAAAGAGTATTTTTTTGGAATTATCATATTGGAAGGATCTAAAAATTCGACATAATTTGGACATGAAAGGAAACACCAAAGATGATTTGAGTTCAAGAAAAGATATCGAATACTATTGCAATCGTCCTGAGTTTAAGATTAGTCCTATTCGTCCAAACTTCAAAGTTCTTGCTTGTTATGAGCGAGATAGGACTCATTGTACAAAATTACTAGAGTGAGTCGATTCTTTGAGATTTCCTGATGGGATTGCTTCTAATATGAAACGAAGCATTGATATGAAGGATCTTATACTGTCAGGTATGAATAGTCATGAGTACCATGTATTTTTAGGGACTCTATTTCTGATAGTATTTAAAGAGCTTTTACCACAAAAGGTTTGGATGCCTATAACAGAGCTCAGTTTACTCTTTAAAGAGATATGTTGGACAACTTTATCTAAAAGCTGTTGGAGAATGGAATTTTGATGACAACAACCTTATTTCAATATTAATTCATTATCAAATATATACTAATATCTCTATCTAGAATATATATACACATGTATATGCAGAATTTATACAAGAATTAATACTGAAGACTGTACAGTTTTAGTGATTCAAGAGATTCAAAATTCAGAGAAGTTTCAAGACTCATGAGTAATCAAGAAATCAAGAGTTCAACATAAATATATAAATAGAGTCTAGTTTATATGTAAGACTCTGAATAACACTCCAAGTTCAAATTCTATTTTTCAAATTTTCATTTTCAAATTCTGTTTTACAAAATTCTAATTCTAATTTTAATTAGTGTTTCTATCTTGTTTTTTATTTCAAATTTAAGTTTTAAAGTTTATATATATTTGTATAGTTATATACTTGTATAATTTTATATTTATACAGTTCTAAATCTTATATTTTTATAAATATGTTTATATAATTTATATTTATGTTTTCGTATGAATTTATACTTATAGTATTCATTTGTATCACTATGTCTTAATTCAAGAATTTCCAGATATATATATATATAGTTATACATTTGAAAATATTCAAAATTCAAATTTTAAAAAGACATATGTCGACATACATATGTACATATGTCGACATACAACTGTCACTTTTTCAATTTTGAAAGGAAGTGTCTTTTCACTATTTGTTACGTTCCACAAGCATTGCAACCTTTCAAATCTTATAAATAGGGGTTGAATTCGAATTTTTTAACCATTCTTCTTCTCCGTCTTCACCCCTTTTCATTCCTCTATTATTATTCCATTTTTTTTATTGATTTCTACACTTCTACTCCACCGATTTATATTCTAAATACATAAAACTTCTTCTTTTCTCACTCTCTACTCATTACCCTCTGAATTGAAGTGCTATTGAAGAGTTATAGGGTTGTTGTATTCATTTAGGATTGTTTAGGAAAGGGTGTGTTCCTTGTAGCCCTGAAATCAAGGAAAGAAATCGGTGTTAACCTTGTAGCCATGAAATCAAGGGTGTGGAATAAGTGTTAACCTTGTAGCCATGAAATCAAGGGTGTTTGGTGAGGTGTTAACTTTGTTGCTATGAAATCAAGGAGATTGTACTTCGATATTGATATAGTAATAAAACTCTTTGCAATCCAGCAATGCGTGGGACTGGATGCAGGAATAATCCAAACCAATATAAAATCCGGTGTGTTTTTACCTTTTCTGCGTTTTATTTTTGTTCATTTCTATGTTTATGTTTGATTCTGTGACTGTGTTCATCTCTATGGTGTGTGATTCATATAGTAGATCATTTAAATTTTCTTAAATTCCTTGAGAACACTATCACCCCCTCTAGTGTTAGTTTTGCCTTAAGATCCGCATTTCCTAACAATTGGTACCAAAGCAAGGTTTTTCAAAAATTTCATAATCTGATTTCTGAAAATATTAAATGGAAAATTTAAACACTAGTTTAAATTCATGCATTGCATTAGTATTAGATGAGTCTGCATTCACTTTTATTGGAGAAAAAAATCAAGTTATCATGATATGATTTCTTGAAAAGTTTAAATGGATATATCATAGAATCATCATGATGTTATTATCTCAAATTACAATAAGTTATTTTGAAAAGTCACTTGATTCTTTGAAAAGGTGTGTTGTTTTGCAGGAAAAGTACTTATATCTGATGACTGTTGGCCAAATGACACAAAGATGATCGTACATCTAAAGAAGAGTTTATGAAGGGATATGACTTTTGAGCTTATAGTAGTTGAAATAATAATAATAACAATTCATCAAGAAAGAGGAAAAGAGCATATGTAGCAACATTAGATGATTTTGATTCATCATCAACCGATGAAGAGCCAGAAACTGGAAATCCAAATTTGCGTTTCACAGCAATTCAGAATTCAGAGAATAACAAAGAAATGGATCTAAGAATCGGGTATGCTTTAATTAATTTTTAAAGTTTTTTGTTGAATGGATGTTTTGTTTGCTTTGTTTTGAATTTGAAATTTAAACTTTAAAATTAAAACTTGAAATTTAAAATTTGAATTTTGAAATTCAAAACAATAATATATAATGAATAATAAATATAATAATTAGTAAAATAATAAAATAAATTTTGGATGTTTGTTAGGGCTAATATTCTTTCAGGAATTAGTTAAACCTGAAATATAAATCGATAATTTAAAACCAAAAGTCACAAAATCATATGTTCTTTGAAATTTATGCATGTATGTTGACATACATATGTCCTTATGTCGACATAAAGGCCTGTAAAATGAAATTCAAAATTTTATTTTCAAAGGTTTAAAATTTCAAAATTCCCTCTATCTTTTCAATAAGAAATGGTCAGTTCAAGCTCTAGTTATTAACTTTGTTTGTCTACTGATTTTCTTGTATCTTGTTTCAAAATATATATTAAAAAGTATATAATTTAATAAAATTATGTAGAATATGGTATAGAAAATTAATTTTTTTTATATTGTTATAAACTATAATTTTATTTATCTTTTATTTATAGTTTAAATATGCATAGTTTAGCTTGTATATTATTCATATGATTTCATAACAATTTTGGGTTACATTATCTCAAATATTGTTTGTAGCTTAAATACTTATTTTAATTCTTATTAAGATTTATAAAAGACTGAATATTTAAGCTAATATTGTGGCATAATATACATACATACATATATATATATATATATGTGATTTTATGTCTTAAGTAAGTAGTTTAAATATAAGAAGTTATAGTTTTATAGTTCAATTTATATCCATATATCATAATTTTGTTATGGTTATAGATTTCTTTTTAAAGTATTAATGTACAAATGGTTCTTTAGCAAATTAATATATTTCTAGAGTTTAAATATAAAATAGTTAATGAATATCTCAAATTTTAAGTCTTTATTAAAAAATAGTTTTATACATACAATTATGAATACATTTTTACTTCATATAATAAAATTATATATTATCTTTAGAAAGATCTTCAATATTTACTACATTATTAAAGAAGCACCCTGTTAAGATTATTTAACTCCACATTTCTCATAGAATTATTCTAAATATTTTATTATCTATTATGAATACTATAAAACTTTTATCTTCACTATCCATTCAATCTCTTTCATAAGTATCATTAAGCTAAGTCTAGAAATTAATATATATTACCCTTGTTTAATTCAAAAAATTTATAATATATATACATATATATATATATATATGCATAATAGTTAGATAGTACTTTGAATATATTTTACCTAAATAGGTATAATCATCAAATCATTCTACATATTATCATTACACATCTTATTTCATATCTTATATCATTATTATAAATTACAATACATCTCAAATTAAAATAATTCACATCACAAGTTGCATTTCATTTAATATGTCATCTCGTATTGCCTTGCGTATTACATATAGTTCATACTACTTTATAAACAACATACTGCACATATTGTATTACATGTTAATTTTTTTTCTCTACACACAACAAGTATACTATATGAGGGGTTTTTATCTAATTAGAAATAAATAGGATTTCAAATTAAATTCATATCTTTGTTTGACTTGATTGACTTGTTTGGCTTGATTGATTTGTTTAACTTGATTAAATCGTTTGCACTATTTAACTGAATTGACTTATCTGATTTGTTTGACATGAATAACTTGATTGACTTGGCTGAATTTCATTAGTGATTGATATTATGTTAGAAATATACTTATGCATTTGTAGTTGATAGAAGCTTTATAGGTTTTTAGAAAAATAGAAGTAACAAGAAATGTTTGCCTTTATGTTTTGTGATAACAAAACTTAAATTGGTTGATTGTTTGGAATAAATTTCTTGAATATTGACTTATCATTACTTGACTTATATTAATTTAAGTTGTATCATAGTTTTAAGGATATCTTACCAGAATTATTTCTTAGTCTAGATTGAAGTCTTAAGGGAATTAAAGTTTAGATAGGTCTAATCTTCTTTAGATTAAGGAGGTGTTTTATAGTTTTCAGGATTAGTTGAAGTTTAAAGAAGTGTTTTTGAATTGACATATATTATTTGGTTGATTTGGTTTAGATTGTTTAGATTGATTGTTTGAATTTCTTGTTTGGACTGATTTGCTTGTTTGAATTGAATGGTTTGCTTAGTTTGTTATTCCTCTACTTAGTTTATTAGACTAGTGTAGTTATAGATTTAGGGGGAGTAATATATAGAATTAGTTACTAAGATTGTTCTAAGATATACTTTTTGTTAATTTAATCTATACATAATAAGTAACATAATTAAAGAATGATGAGGTTTGACTAACTTAAAATTTGAATTTGAATATATCTAAGATTTAAATTTGTTTGGATTGATTAGATGCTTGCTTATATAGAAAGTTTGGGTTGAATTGTGTTGACTTGATTATTAGTTTGAATAATGTCTGGATTGCTTGATTAGTTTAAATGATACAATGATTGTATTATAATAGTATCGTCATAAATTTAGGGGGAGTAATTTACTTTAGTATAGAATCATATGATATGTATAGATAGATATAGGATTTAGAGGGAGTATACTTTGAATTTCTATTTAATAATGCCAAAGGAGGAGAAAGTATATAGACTTAGTTTAAGTAGAGTATATAGGATTCATATTTACAGGGGGAGTATTAGAAGGATCAGGATCAATAGGTATGAACATTTTTTAAACTAAGGTTGACATCATCAAAAGGGGGAGATTGTTGGAGAATTTAGTTTTGATGACAACAACCTTATTTCAATATTAATTGATTATAAAATATATATTGATATCTATATCTAGAATATATATACATGTATATGCAAAATTTATACAAGAATTAATACTAAAGACTGTACAATTTTAGAGATTCTAGAGATTCAGAATTCAGAGAAGATTCAAGACTCATGAGTAATCAAGAAATCAAGATGAATATGTTTATAGAGTCTAGTTTATATGTAAGACTCTGAATAGCACTCCAAGTTCAAATTCAAATTCTGTTTTTCAAATTCTGATTTTCAAAATTCAAATTCTGTTTTTCAAATTTTAAATTCTAATTTTAATTAGCTTTTCTATCTTGCTTTTGATTTCAAATTTAAGTTTGAAAGTTTATAAGTTTATATATATTTGCATAGTTATATACTTGTATAATTTTATATTTATACAGTTTTAAATCTTATATTTTAATAAGTACGTTTATATAATTTATATTTATGTTTTCATATGATTTTATACTTTATAATATTCATTTCTATCACTATGCTTTATTTAAAGAATTTCTAGATATATATACATATACATATATAGTAAACACTTGAAAATATTCAAAATTCAAATTTTTAAAAGACATATGTCGACATACATATATACATATGTCGACAGACAACTTGAACGAAAGTGTCTTTTCATTATTTGTAACATCCCAGAAGCATTGCCACCTTTTAAATCTTACAAATAGGGGTTGAATTCGAATATTTTAACCATTCTTCTTCTCCATCTTCACCCCTTTTCATCCCTCCATTATTATTTCATTTTTTTTATTGATTTCTATACTTCTACTCTGCCGATTTATATTCTAAATACATAAAACTTCTTCTCTTCTCACTCTCCACTCATTACTCTTTGAATCGAAATGTTATTGAAGAGTTATATGGTTGTTGTATTCATTTGAGATTGTTTGGGAAAGGATGTTGTTCCTTGAAGCCCTAAAATCAAGGAAAAGAATCGGTGTTAACCTTGTAGCCATGAAATCAAGTGTGTGGAATCGGTGGTAACTTTGCAGCCGTGAAATCAAGGGTGTTTGGAGCGGTGTTAACCTTGCAGGCGTGAAATCAAGGGGATTGTACTTGGATATTGATATAGTAATAAAACTCTGCGCAAACCAGTACTGCGTGGGACTGGATGTAGTTGTAATCTGAACCAGTATAAAATTCGATGTCTTCTTTACTTTTTTGCATTTTATTTTTATTTATTTCTGTGTTTGTGTTTGATTCTATGTCTGTGATCATCTCTGTGGTGTGTGATTCATATTGTAGTACATATAAGTTTTAGATTTTCTTAAATTCCTTGAAAACACTATTTCTGTCAATTATTTTTGATCTATACCGTTAGTCTATGAGTATCCAGATGTTTTTGATGAGGTTCGGGGTTTACCTCCAAGGCGTGAGGTTGATTTACGAATATACTTGGTGGATAATGCGAAGTAGTCACATTGCATGTGTGCCACATGGCTCCTAGGGAGAGGAAGGAGCTTAGCAAGTAAGTAGGGGAGCTACTTGAGAAGAGGTTTATTCGGCGAAGTATATCAGAATGGGGGTGCTCTAGTCATCTTCGCTACCAAGGCAGATGGTTCACTTCGTCTATGTGTGGATTAAAGAGAGTTGAATAAGCTCACCAAGAAGAATAGGCGCCCACTCCCGAGGATTAACGATCTGTTTGACCAGCTTGTTGGCGCATCTAATTTCTCGTAGTTGGATCTGGCCATGGGATTTCATCAGTTGAGAGTGGTCGAGGAAAGTATAGACAAGACCGCTTTAATAACTCCAGATGGCTTCTTTGAGTGGCTAGTCATGCCTTTTGGGTTGACAGATGCACCCGCATATTTTATGGATCTAATGAGTGGGGTGTTTAGGGAGTTTCTGAATAAGTTCGTGGCGGTCTTTGTGATAACATCCTTATTTTCTCAAAGAGCGAGGAACAACATACCCGACATTTAGGTGAGGTTTTAAGGACTCTCAAAGCACACCAGCTTAAGGAGAAATTCTTGAAGTGTCAGTATTGGAGAAAGGAGGTAAGATTTCTAGGGCATTAGGTCCCTAAGGATGGGATGGCGGTGGATCCCGCGAAAGTTGCAGTTCAAGATTAGAAGGTTCCAAAGAATGCAACATAGGTGAGAATTTTTCTCAGTTTAGCGGGCTATTATTGGAAGTTTATCAAGGATTTCGCTAAGATATCATCCCCACTCACCAGACCGACGAAGAAGAATCTGACCTTTTCTTGGAGTATTGACTATAAGGATGCTTTCCAGCGATTGAAGAGGGCTCTAACAACAGCCCCAGTTTTGACTTTGCTTGATGGGAACAAGGTGTGCATAGTGTACACTGATGCTTGTGGTACAGGGCTTGGTGCCATCTTGATGTACGAGGGAAGGGTAGTATGCCTTGGTAGAAGACAATTGAGAGTTTACGAAAGGAACTACCGTACCTATGATTTGGAATTAACTGCTGTAGTGTTCGCACTTAAGACTTAGCAACATTATCTACTTAGAGAGAGGTTCGAGTTATACACAGATCATAAGTCGCTCAAGTATCTTCCCTCGCAGAAGGATCTTAATTTGAGACAGCAAAGACTGATGGAGTTCCTAGCGTCCTATGACTTTTAGATTGTCTACACCTCTGGCAAGGATAATGTAGTTGTGGACACATTGAGTAGGCAGAGGATGACCTTAAGTCCTCTATTCGTAGAAGCGCAGAGTTTGGAGTACATACTTACCTTCAATTTTAGGCTATCTACGGATCTTACACCTGGTCTGCTGGCATCTTTAGAGGTGCGACCTACTCTTATGAATCGGATAAGGGTCTTTGCAGCGAGAGGACCCACAAATAGTAGACATCTCGGGCAGGCTCAGTAGAAGGTGAGATTACCAGAGAGATTAGCAAGTGTTCATGATGTTTTCACGTTTTCCATTTGCGGAAAGGTCTTCACAATATAACATAGGTGGTTGAGTCGAGCATGATTTAGGAAGTAGGGGTAGAAAGGGAGGCAACCGTTAGACAAGTTCCTACCTGTATACTTGGATCAGAGGTTAAGAAACTACGCATTAGAGAGGTTAAGTTGATGAAACTGCAATACGGAGAAGACTGCGAGGATGCAACTTGGGAATCTGAAGACAAGATTCGTGCTTCGTACCCCCTTTCTTTTCAAGGGCATGTTCTTAACTTCTCCTTTTTTCAAGCTTTTATTCGTACTTGCTTCTATCATTTGAGTATATCTTATCGATCGAATCTTTGACCTTTAGGTAGAAAACCAATGGACGTAGACATGTGTTCGAGACATGTTATGTTTGATGGATGCAAGTGGATGCAAGTGTTTGCTAGTGGTTTCTTGTGGATGCATACACACACACTAGGCACTAGATCGGCTCAAAGCACTCTCATACTGCATATGGATGTGTGTGCATTTTTCTTTTTAATGGATGGAGGTGGATGTATCATCATATGGATGTTGCATTTGGATGGATGATTGTGCGTACATATAGCATTTACATGATATTCTAGGACTATTTGCATACATTTTGGATTCATGGCACAAACATATACTGGATTAAGAAGGTCAACTGAATCAGTAGGTCGCCTGATTTTCGCGTTACCATAGAGACATATACATATACCTTTGCTTATGTACATACAAGGATTATAATTTTCTTAAGGACAATTGATGCCTGTGGATAATGGATGACTAGATGATTGTAGGTGGATGTAATAAACATTCTTCTTAACTTGGAGATTTCAGGGACGAAATCCTTTAAGTAAGGGAGAATGTAACACCCCGTATTTTTAAAGGGAATTATTAACAAAAACTAAAGGGTACTTAATTAAATACTTAGAATTAAGTAAAAAGGTTGTACCATTTCATTGGTCTTGGAATTCTGGTTAAGATAGACTCTGAGTTTGCATAAAATGGATATCGTATGAGGAAGATATAAAGGTTAGAAGTTTGTATACGTATAAGAAGGATATATGTAAATATAAACCAAAACAGTTCAAAATAAATCAAATAAATGAAGCGGGAAGATGAAGGGGACAAGGCGGGAAGCAAACCCATTAAGGGTCGACCCACGCCTGGTCTAGGTCGATCCAACCTCGATTTGGCGAAATGCATTTCTCTGGTTCTAGACTATTTTGTTGACCAGGTTAATTATTTTACTGTGCGATTGGATTTAAAAATAAATATCTGACAGTTAAAGATTGTCTCGTAAACTCTATATAAAGGCATGCACTCCTATCAAATCAATTACACATCTTCATACTTCTTCCTCAAACTCTTGTTCTAAAAATATAAAATGAAGATGGGGAGATGCTGCCAAAACATGGATTGAATCAAGACAATTCTTATCTGACTAATATAAGATTCCCATCTACAACATCAGCTATTATTCTCTATTCTTTAAATCCAATCTATTTGAGTTCATGTTACTTTTAGATATAAAAATTTAACAGTAATCCTAACCCGTTAACAAACCTGGATTTAAGCTTATGCTTGTTAAGAAACTGGTTCATATCTAAACAATTCTGCTATATTTACATCTATTTTTCTATACACCTATTCTGCTGTTATTATATGCCTATTTCTGTTATTATATAACCATTTCTGTTATTGTATGCCTATTTATGTTCTTCTCCCTCTCTTATTCATTTTCTATTTTATAAGCCTAGGCTACCTTCGAGCCTAAGCCAATCTCGCTGAAGCATGCGTACGAGCGAAATTGGGATAATTTAGGAATGATAATTTGGGGGAATATCTTATAATGTGAAATATGACTGAAATTTGGGGGAATATCTTATATTGTGAAATATGACTGAAACTTAGGGGAATATCTTGTACTGATAATTATGAATGGAAATCTGAGGGCCTATAAATCTATAGGCTTAATTCAAGGATTAAGCAGAACATGTGAGTAAAACTGTAAGTAACCCGTGGAACCTGATAACTCTACTGGGGTTATATAAACCTGTTAGCACGTAATACTTAACTTGTTTAGTCTGTTGGGGTTATATGCACCTGCTAACTTGTTTAATCTGTTGGGATTATACAAACCTGTTAACTTATTTAATATGTTGGGGTTATATGAACATGTTAATTTGTTTAATCTGTTGGGATTATGTGAACCTGTTAACTTGTTTAATTTGTTGGGGTTATATGAAACTTCTTTAATCTACTGGGGTTATATGAAACTGTTAAATTGTTTAATCTGTTAGGGTTATATGAAACTTGTTTAATCTGTTGGGTTTATATGAGCTGTTAACTTGTTTAGTCTATTGGGTTATATGAACCTATTAACCTCTTTAATCAGTTGGGGTTATATGAACCTTTTAACCTATAATACTTAACATGTTTAATCTGTTGGGGTTACATAAACCTGTTAAATCTGTGGAGTTAAGTAAATCTATTAAAACTGTGGGGTTAAGTAAACCTGTTGAATCTATGGGGTTAAGTAAATCTGTTAAATCCATGTGGGTTATAAGAACCAGTTAACCTGTAGGACTTATCTGTTTAATCTATTGGGGTTATGCGAACTTGTAAATTTGTAAGGCATAACTTGTCAAAAATCCTAGTTAGTTGGGATACAAGCCTAGGAGTTTGGCTTATGTCATCTGTTGTGTAGGGACCATATCAATCAGTAACCCATTTTGGTATTAAATGGGGACCCTGCACTAAGTAGAGGTCAGGGGATGCTTATTGAACTAATTGTAAGAGGTTCATCTGGGAGGAGGTGTTTGATGGCACGCTCCAACGGAGTCATGCGTGTGCATGGATCTGACTTGCCTGGGAAAATAAGCCATTGTAGCATCAGTAAATAGGTTTGTATCCTTCTGTAGTTTGCCACTTTAGGGATTAATACACCCTATTGTGGGGTCGACGCAGGATATTTACACTGTTAGGGAGCCGATCGCTGGGTAGTAATTAGGGTACATCTAGTCATGTCTGTTTTCTGTTTAGGTAGTCGTTATTTCTATTTGGGGGTAACACCCGTTATTTCTGTTAAGGTACCTATTATTTCTGTTTGGGGTAAAACCCATTATGTAACTAGAGTACATCTAGAACTAGATTTATGTTTCTGTTGGGATCATCATGTTTCTGTTATATTAGGAGATACCTAATCCTGTCACATATCAGTTATACTGGTATTGGTGTAGAGAAAAGTAACTGAGAAGCATAGCATGGTCCATATTACCCTGTTTATTCTGCTTATCTTGTCCATCTTGTTCGTACCTGCCTGTTTATATCTGTTATACGATACTTTATCTCTCATCCAGTTTTATCTGCCTGTCATGATACTTCTACTTCTTTATATGCTAAAAATCACTGGACACGCCGCACTTTATGTCTGACCCTTTTTGTTTCCCTTTCTTTCTTTCATTTCCTTTCCAGGTTCTCAGGGTGGTAATGCTCAGTCATGATTAGGACTCTCTCTCTCTCGCTGTTTCTGCTTGGATCTAGATCTGGTTTGATATATCGCTGCAATTGCTTGACAACTTTGATATAGCTATTATTGGGGATTATGATTTTACATTTCACTACTCTGATGGTTTTTTTAGCGCAAGACAGATGTTTCGGTTTGATGTTTTTGTTTTTAGTATTTTAGCCAGGTGTTGTAACTAGTTTTGAGACTACGATGTTTTTCTGCTAAATAATGAAGTTTTATATTCCCGATGCTATTTTTATATCTGTCTTGTGAGATTCCGTTTCTGTTTACCAATAACACTTGACAAAACTTAATGCATTCTGATAAAAGAGTGACATTAACGGACGTGGGATGTCACATTGACATATAACTGTCATTTTTTTAGTTTTGAGAGGAAGTGTCTTTTCACCATTTGTAAGGTTTCAGAAGCGTTGCAACCTTTCAAATCTTATAAATATGGGTTGATTTCGAATTCTTTATTAATTCTTCTCCTCCATCTTCATCCCTTTTCATTCCTCCGTTATTATTTCATATTTTTATGATTTCTACACTTATACTCTACCGATTTTAATTCTAAATATATAAAACTTCTTCTCTTCTCACTTTCTACTCATTACTCTCTGAATCGAAGTACTATTGAAGAGTTATAGGGCTGTTGTAATCATTTGGGATTGTTTTGGGATAGTCTTGGAAACGGTGTGTTCCTTGTAGCCGTGAAATCAAGGAAGGGGAACGATGTTAACCTTGTAGCCGGGAAATCAAGGGTGGTGGAAACTGTAGTAACTTTGTAGCCGTGAAATCAAGGGGGTTGTACATGGATATTGATATAGTAATAAAACTCTACGCAATCCAGCGTTGCGTGGGACCGGACATAGGAGTAATCCGAACCAGTATAAAATCTGGTGTTCTCTTTCCTTTTCTGCATTTTATTTCCGTTTATTTTTGTGTTTGTATTTGATTTTGTGTCTGTGATTATCTCTGTCATGTGTGATTCATATAGTAGATCATATAAGTTTTAGATTTTCTTAAATTCCTTAAAAACACTATACACCCCCCTCTAATGTTAGTTTTGCCTTAAGGTCCATTCCGTATTCTCTAACACAACCCGCAACCAAATATGTATTCATCGCTGAAAACATCTTCAACAAATCCGAACTTTCATGGTCTAATACTGTTTCTTTACTCCCAATTCAATTTTGATTATCTGTTATTAGACCGAAGGAATATACAAATCGTGTTTGGAAACCTTTGGGAACCTATCACATTCATATTTCCTCCAACTACAATTTTGCTGTGCAATTTGAAAATTTTGAAAATTATTCAAAGGTGTTAAACTCTTCCACTTACTCTTATTTCAAACGCCTACTTATGGTGGAAATATGGACTCTAGGATATGACTTTAGCAAGCCTCATCACAATCAAGTTCAAATCTAGGTAAGGTGACACGACTTACCCATGGAACTGTGGTCAGAAGTAGCTTTCCAGATGACAGCGAGTTTCATTTCAGGGCCTTTATTGATTGATGAAAATATAATGGCGAAGAAGTTCACCAAATCTACAAGGATCCAAGTTTTAATTAATACCACAACAGATCTAAAAAACAAGATCCTATACTTTTGCATAACGGCCAGAAAATAGATATTAATGTTGATTATGAATACATGCCTATAAAATGTACACAGTGTAAAGTATTTGGTCATACAAATGATGTACATGAAGCTCAAAAAGATCCTCATTAGGTATGAAAGCAAACTTATGATATTTTTGGATCATCTTCTTCACAAATTGATCCAAAAATTGACCCGTTGAATGCTACTGCACCCGCTGGAAAAGTGATGACCTTAGTTTTCTGAGTTCAACACTGCCCTCTGACTTCATTCCCAAGGATCTACACCATGTAGCTGATTCCATCACCGAAGAACCTACAAAAGAAGATACTACTAATTCTTTTGGCCTTGTTGATATTAACGTGAATTATTAGCGAGGTAACAAATTCGTCGTCATACCTACTCCCCTTAAAAGAATTTTAAGGAGCTTTCCATTTCGGTATAAAAACGATTGGCATGGACTAGAAGGTTACTTGGACTGCATTCAAAGGGGACTACAAGCTACAACATGGGGTTATCCAAGTTATCAGTTTCTATGGAAACTTTAACCACGTAAAATGGAGATGAAAAAATGGAACAAAATTAGAGTGATAAATGATTCTCACCTAGATGATGCTGAACAATAGATGATCTCTCTACAATTGGCTGCAAACCAGGATCCAGAAAATGTTGATATATATGACGACTACCTGCAAGCCAAACAAAAATTCAATTACCTGCACAATATCAAGTTCCAAGCACTGAGACAACAAGAAAAAATATCATGGTTGCAGCATGCTGACATCAACCCTAAATTTTTATACACATGCATGACAACCAGGAGATATTTCAATCATATTAAAGAATTAATCCAATCATATGGGGAACTCTTGTTTAAGCAAAACGAAATTAAGCAAGAAGCTATCAGTTACTTCACATCATTATTCAATGGTCCACTAAACCTTTATTTTCCCACCTTCCAACCCATATCCACTATAGATTCAGAGGTTCAATAATTTCTTCTCCAACCTATATCACTATCAGAAGTCAAGGATGTTGTGTTCTCTATCCATGACGACTCTAGCCTAGGCCTGATGGAATTGTCGCAAAATTCCTAAAGTTACATTAGGAAGACTTAAAGCAAGACCTTCTACAAGCTTTTATAGACATATTTAACTTAGGTAAGCTTCCCAAATCAGTAAACCATACCTTTATTTCTTTAATCCCAAAAATAGATCGACCCTCAAGTATCTCGCACAACAGACCTATATCATGCTGTAACTTGTAGTACAAAGTTTTATCCAAAGTTCTATACAATAGATTGAAACTTTTTTGCCACGTTTGATATCTAAAAATTAGTGTTCCTTCATCAAAAAAAGATATATCGGTGATAATATATTGTTGGAACATGAGTTACTTTGCGATTTTAAGAAAAAAGGAGCTCCAAAGTTTTGTTTGAAAGTAGATCTCCAAAAGACATATGACAGGTTTAAGAGGGAATTCATTTGTTATATTATGTCCCTTATGAAATTTCCTACACACTTCATTAACATTATTTACGAGTTCATTACTACAACGACCTTTTCCATTCTTATTCAAGGAGTTCCAAAAGGTTTCATTGCGTCTACACGAGGGCTCCGACAAGGCGACCCATTCTCCCACTATTTATTCACCATAGCCATGCAATACTTCACCTACTTACTTGATGAAGCATCCTACCTTAATATTTTCCAACCCAACTGCCTTTCCAGCCCATAATTACTCATCTTGTGTACGCAGATGATTTGATGATTTGTTGCCTCCGCACTTAAGAACATTTTCCATAAAATGAGTTCTCATGTAGGATTGAGTGTAAACTCAACTAAAAAAAAAAAGATTTTCTTCAGTATTTCTACAACTAATTCCCATATCATTCAACAGATCCTTGGATTAGAACTGGGTGACTTACCATTCAGATATCTAGGAGTTCCTCTTTCCATTAACTATCTATAATTCCTTGATTCAGAGAGTATAAGATAAGCTTCAAGGTTGAGAAACCAAATTGCTAAGTTTTGCAGGGAGAGCCGAACTTATCCACTCAGCTATCACTCCAATTGTTTTATACTGGTTTTTATCTATCAAATACCATAGTTTACTATTAATAAACTACAATCCTTATGTGCATATTTTTGGCACATCTCATAAAGTTGCATGGTCTAAATTATCCAAGCCGAAGTCAGAAGGTGGCATTAGTTTAAAGCTTTTTTCAGATTTAAAGACAGCAGCAGGCTTGAAATTAATTTCAAACTATTTGACTAAACATACCTTGTAGAGTAGGTGGATGAAAGCCAGGTATTCCAAGGATAATCATTTCTGGGTGACTCCTATTAATAACAACTCTTCTTCAACTTGGAAATCGATGCTTTAGTTATGTACATCTTCAAAATTTTCAACAAAGCAATAGCTGATAGAGCTGATACTTCTTTTTTGTTTGAGCCTTGGATCAATTGCAGGTGTCTCGCTGATTTGCTAGGTATAAACAGATTCTCCATTATTGGAAAAAATCCTGATATGGCTTGTTTGATTATTCTGATGGCTAGTTTAACCCTTTTATCCATCCTGCTACAAGAGAAATTTCATGGGAAATGAAACTTCTACTACCCCCCCCCCCCCCCCCCACACTACCTACATTTGAAGACAAAGCAATGCAACCACATTGCATGTTCAACAACCATGATTAAGTCCGAGATTTAGCATGTGGAGAATTTACAACAGCAGTTTACTTCCTATGGCAGGAATGAAACTCTCTTATATTTCATGGAAGGCATATGCATGTTGCAACGAAGCTGACCCAAATAGTAACGGAGATAACCTGTTTGATTCGTAACAATGGGCGTAAATCCATTAATAATGATCTGAATTGCCAGGTTCTTGCACATTGGGGATTCGAATTAAATGATAATGGATAACCGTGATTTGGTGTCAATAGCTGTGGTGGAAGCTGATGGATTGGGCCTTATTGGGCCAGTGAAGCATTTTGTTCTATATTTCTCATTAGGCAAGTGAAGAGTTTTGTTATGACTTTCTTGTATACTACATTTATATGTAATCTCATTTACATTAAAGGGATAACCCTGTGTTTTGACGAGGCATATAAAGGAGGTTTTTATTGGTATTTATAATAAAGCATACCAATTTTCAAAAAAAAATATAGGAGCGTTCAATGGCACCCCAAACAGTGTAGCATCCCAAATGCCCCCCAATTTCCACCACCACCTCCCTCTTAGTCGAAGGAGAGAGAGGGAACTTGTGGTGGAAATCAAGGGGAATTTGGGGTGTTGCACTGTTTGGGGTTTCACTAAACGCTCCTCATATATATATATATATATATATATATATATATATATATATATATATATATGGAAAGTCTGTTTAAACACAAAATAATGACATAAATTTAGACACAAGCAATCTCAGCCACTAGATCAGTTGGATATATTCCAACTTGGAAAAGTTATATTTTGAAATATAAGATGTCGGGTCTAGACATAATACATTAAATGCTTCATTTACTTCTAACATTTACATGTACTAAACGAAGCGTGTGTATAAGTGTTGAACCTTAGATTTTGATGAGTGACAAAATGAATGTGCATAACAAGATAATGAAATAATACATAGTAAAATTCATGAATCTATGCTATCAAAACTATGAAAACAAGATTCAAGCTCCAAGTATGATAAAATTACACGTTATTAGAGTCCTATTGAAGTATTAGAACTGTTAATATCTATCCTCTAGTAGTTTATCCATATAGGACACTCGACGACGTAAATTTTATAAAGTCTTGAACTGGAATTTGAAATAAACAAGCTCAGTCGACTGAAACACCTTCCTCAGTCGATTTAACCTGCACACATGCACAACTAAACATATACAATTAAAATGACCCGAACTTCCCCGTGACGGAAAGCACGGATTGAGTTGAGAACACGAAAAATCAGAACACAAACAAAAGAACATTTCATTGCTTATTACAAATATTCCATCAGAATACAAGAATATACAGAGTATGAATAAATATTATACATTTGACAAATATCAGAGATTTAAATACATTACTACAGCGGAAAATAATACAAACGCAACTGAAAGAGATACATGGATACAGAGCTTTCAGAATATCATTCCAGCTGTAAATCAGGATCCTGAGGATATAAATATGCAAAACCAAAACTACTAGCTGCCTATGTGGAAAATAGGGGCACCCAGAGTTTAGGTTAAAACATTAAACTCCAGGCCAGTCATGTGACTGGTGTGAGAACTAAAACATTTATTAATATTTATTTTAAAGTTAGGTAAATCAAGGGACCACGCCGTATAACATGGAACGGGTTTAACCCCAAGAATGCCAGTGAATATAACAAACAGCGCAATGCAAAATAAAGAAAATGAAGCTATTATAAGGCCCAGGTCCCATCACACAATGCAACGCAAGACGGAGGATAGGGTTTTACCTTATAATAGCCTAATAATGCTTGATACGCGAAATTTAATCTTTTATCATTACTATAAGTGAAGAAAACAACTTCAAATATAAATGTATCAATCATTGGCGGCATGAGCGCTCCATCCCACTATGTCGCCATACATAGGATTACAACTAAAACCAAAATGTCATATTGGAAATTGGATTTCTGTCATGAGTCGAGGCAAGCGACCATCTCCTCTCCGCTTCGAGACACTCTAGCAAATGTCTCAGGACTACACACTCTACGTAACCCTGTGATGCTTCAGGGTCGGTCCTCCGTTACGTTTGAGGATTGGTTATTCTTGAACACACGTTTCCCGGTCCTAACAGACCTATCCATCGGCTCCGTAGAGACCGATCTCGTAATCCAACAACCACATAGGGAAAATAATAACGATGTCAGGGCTAGTAAAGCGCAGACACCACCCATAGCTAGAAAGAAACGTCGTGCACTCCTTGCGGTCACGATCCCGTTTTTGACTCATACCGAGGTGTGAGGCCCACGAATTAACGCTATACCCAAAGCAGCGCTATATTAAAGTTGTGCTTTGATCATCAACCAGAAGACTCTGCTTTTCAACAGAAGCCTTGATCATTGCATCTCAGCATGCCACACAGGCAATTCATGCCATGCGACTGATATCTATCAATATATAACCTCTGAGCTCGTACGTCTCAGAGAAGGACGTTAAGCAAGAGAACAAATTCTCCGCCGCCAAACAGATATATATTTAATAGAAATCAATCAACAAAGAATAAAATTCAATGTCAGACACACAATCCATTTACAAGTTCGTTCTGGGTCTGAACGAAACCGGAGCCACCTTATTTCTCTCCCGTATTCTAATACAGGAGAGAGGCCCTCGCATATCCGTCGATCTCCAAGTACGTCTGGACGATCACTACTTATTACCTCGTCTTGGGTATACAACCCAATCAAGACATCAGTAATCATCCAAACGATGTGAAGACCTCCGGTCTTTAACCACCGTCTTCATCGTTAACTTATCGTCGAATCGGTTATTCAGAATAGGTATGAACCCGGCCTTTCCAAATAACCCGTGTATATAATAAACAAGTGTTGCACAAACACAACGTACGCCTCATTCCAATTCAAAATTTTCTTTTATTCAATTTATATCTTTAGGGAATGGCTCCCATTAATTTTATCAAAGATAAATTCTTTTAAATTTATTCTTTAATCTTCCTTTGGATATCATTTCAAACCATATTACAGTTTTCCAAACTAGTCGGTATTAGCGAACACACCGAAGTAATCATGTGTTTTATTTCCCAATCCCAACCTATTCATCCCATGGAGTAAAACTGGTAATACTCCATATCTAACACCACAGTGTTATCGGTAAAATTAATTACCATTTCACATTCAAATCTAATTAAAGATTTAACTATCGCTTGGAGCAAAACTGTTGATACACCATTCTAGATCATTTCAATCTAATTAAAGATTCATTAAAACTCCACTTAGTTTTAATCTCCCCAAAAATCAATATTGATGATTATATAACTTGGGAAATCATATCCTATCTTTAACTGAATTAATGAACAAAGGTCATTTAAAACACGGTTCACGATAAACCCAAAATCACATTCCATTCCATCAGTCTCCAACCGTAAATTAGCAAGTGAACAGCTCCCTAAGTATCTACCCCGAATGCCGAAATCAACATTAGATCAATAACCAGGAAACCATTCAACTTAACCAATCTCCAGTTAGTTTCTAATTTTCTTAACTCCATTAGGTCCAAGAACAGTATTATTAAAGATACCATTCACGACAAGACAAAATCTCATTCCATTGTTAATCGGGTTAAAGAACAGGTGTTATTTAAAACACAGTTCACGATGAACCCAAAAATCAATTTCGATTCAATTCCAATTAAATATTAATTAATTGGTATACTTCATTAAATCTAAATAAAATTTTTTAATCTTTTCTCAACTGGGTTCAAGAATAGTGTTAATGAAGAAACCATTCACGACAAACCCAAAATCCCATTTGATATTAAATACAAGGCTCTAAATAGAAAATATATCGGCCTACATTCAATATCAAATTCTGGAATCAACAAATACCGTATTGGAATAAAGATATATGTACATATATATATATATATATCTTCCAAATTCCTCCACAATATCTACGGAATCCAATATCGAAATATTTCGAAGATAATTTCGTTTCCAATCCATTCCAATTCATATATTGGAAATTCCGGTTATTTTTAAAACCATTCCAAATCCAATTTATTTAAAAATATTGGATTATAATTCTAGTTCATAACTAGTTCGTTTTGATAAAAAATATATTTTTATCTTTTCAAATATGGAATTTTTCACCCTAATTATTTCTAAATCATTTATTATGATTTTACACAAATTATTGATATTTTTAATGATTTTATCAAGGCCCGTACTGTCGATTTCCATAAACGGTAGTCGAACTGCACTTACAACGACCTTTTCCAAATTTGATTTGGACATAATTTCAAATTCAACCATTAGATTTCAAATTTCTTATTTTCATTCAAAAGCTATTTTCGATATGAACCTAATGGTTTTGATTTCAGGAGAATCCGACGATCGGATCTCCCGTAACGTCAATTCGAAGTCAATGGTCAAAATTCGCGAACTACCGCGACGCGGCGCGTTCTATTCAGGCCATTAATATATGTATAATATATATATATATATTATATTTCGTCAATTTCCATACAAAACGTATTTTATAAATCGTTTTAAAAACGATTTCAACTTCATATTCAATTTCAAATCAAAATTGAATATTCAATATCATCAATATATATAAATGATAATATTTTCAAAATATTATATTTTGAAATCAATTCCTTTTCAATATTCATTATAAAAATGAATAAAATCTATATAAATATCGTTCAAGTCAAAATGGCGTTAATCTAATCAACACGGCTTTATATATTTAAATATATTCATGTCCATCCCAAATTGGACATCAAAATTATATTTTGATTCTTTTTTGAATATTATTTTAAAATATTCATTATTTTAAAATATTCCTTCTTTCTGAACAGGAATCAAACAAGTCAATTACCATATAATGTGATTTATATGGATTTCATACAACACATGTGTATAACAACAATAATAAACAATCAACCATCATCCAGAGTGTATTCTACACCGTGTAAGCATTAAATATAAATATGTAACGCTTACAACAGCCTTTCAACTAATTGATCGACATACAACTAAACAATTGGGATAAGTGTACGTCAAATATCATCCCAACACCCGTGAGGGGTTTCAATCAACAAATACTGAATAATATTTGTGCAGCAGGGCGACGTGTAAAATTTATCGTCCCAATCAATATCAGTCAAATCGGTATACATAAACAAATCGTCTGATTTGTAAATGAATATTTTTTTATTCATATACACGCTATAAATTATATGTTTAACGATAAAATATTTATTCGGTTCATTTATACAATAAAAATGATATTTTTATTGTTCTAACATATTTTAGAAATTTCCGGCGACATAACGACACGATACTAAAAACGGGACAAGGCCTAGCCTTATCCCCAATCTAATAATGGATTGCACCATACGCATACCAATCTAATCAATTGCATTTCATTTCCCAAACCAAATTCAACCAAACAATCCAATCAACCAAACTAAACGATCACACAAGTCATCCATGGTCTGTGGACGACGAGAAACGGTTCATATATGCAGTTATAAAATAAATAACTGTATAAAAAAATTATAATGAGGAATTCTCACCTTGGGTTTCCACTCCGCCAGTTTTATTTCTGAATAGTTTGGATTTATTTCCAGTGCGTAGCGTTCTTCACTGTGCTTCCAACGTAATCTGTTTTACGCAGTTTATATTAAAAAAAAACCACATTTTTATTTTAACGCTACATGTATAAAAATCATATTTTTATTTCAAATCCCTTTGTATAAAAGTCATATTTTTATTATACCATTATATATATATATATATATATAAATCCAATTTTTTACTTGTCATTCATGTATGAAAAATCCAATTTTTTTCTTATGCTAATACATTTTTAAAACATTTGCTTTTTTTCTTTTATCAAGGCTATTTTATTTAAAAATCACACAAAAAAAACAATATTGTTCATATTTTTCTGTACCTATACTACTTACTTTTTCAAAAACAAATGTTATTTATATTTTTAAAAACCTATGTTGTTTATATTTTAAAAAACTAATGTTATTTATATATATATATATATTTTAAAACTAATGTTAAATTTATTTTAAAACCATTTTAAACTATGTTTTTCATTTAAATTAGTTAAACTAAGATAAATAAATAGTAAAAACTCACGGTATAATTATCTGGACGTCTTCAAATGAAGTTGTCGCCTAGGGTTTTGCCATTATTCGCGATCCACGGCGCCGGAGGAAGATCAGCAAGTGCCACCTGAATGCCCTTCGAAAACCGCGTCTCCCCCCACCAACCGTTCCCAGATCGACGCCCCCTAGTGCCTTGGAAATTCGCTCGAAGTCGGAAGGTTCATGCTTGAAATTTTCTCTCCTCGCGCAATGATGGTTCATGAAACAGGGATGGATGGATTTGAAGTCGATGAGGAGCACTACAAAAACTTTAACTGGACCATGGGATTTTGCTGAGTGGTTTGGGCATCAAAGAGGGGAGAAGCATCGAGCTTCAGCCGCCGAAGTATGTAGGGGTTATCGGGTTCTTCAGGGTAGAGAGAATACTGAGGGAATTTTCCTATTGGTTGGCCATTTATTTAATTTATTTTTAATTTATTTATTTCCAAGAAATACCCCTCCCTCCATATGAACACCAAATTAAACCCAACGACTGTCGCCCCTAGCTAAATACCCCTATTCCAAACACAATGGAATATGTTTCATAAGCTCATTCGACTGTTTTGATAAGTTTCTGTCAAAATCAAAATATAAATCTATATATTCAATTTTAAAAGTAAATTTCAATTTACTGAGGCCACATACCGACTCTGAAAATTCCAGAAAAAATATTTCTAGCTTCGTATTGACGATACCGTCCTAACAAAACTAATTTCTTCAAATTTGAAGACCGTTTGAATAATGATCATTTTCTGGTCGATCCAAATTGATTGAAACTATCAAAACACGTTTTCCTTTGCCACACTCACATGTCGATTCAGAAAATTATGAATTTTAGAATCTAGCAATAACTTGACATCCCAGATCCAACAAAAGTGGTTTCGTTGAAAACGGAGGTCGTTTGTAAAATGGCTATTTTTAAGGGCTTTATATATATATGTATGTATATATATATTAAAATATATATAAATTCCACAGTGACTTTTCTGAATTTTAAACTGGACGTATCTCTCAGGTTATAAAACGAAATCTCAGTTTCTTGACTTCGTTAGAAAGATATCATCAAACAGATTCACATATTTCTTGTTTCGTTCAATTCTGACTTATATTGAATTCTGTATATTCATTTGAAATTAGAAATCGAATTTTCGAACTGCGGCGCCATTTCAGGCTCATTATATAATTAAAATAAAATTATTCATTTTAACTTCGTTGGAAATAAATTTTCCGTCATTATTATTTAAAATAAATCATTTTAAATATTCTAAATTCATTAAAGTAACCAAAATAAAAAATTTAAATTGGTTCTGATTTTCCGGGTTGTTACAACAATATTGACCAGTCGCCTAAGTATCATGAACAATTGACTGAGCAATGATTCAATCGACTAAATCATGATATCTACTCAAATGAATATATGGTTTTTTGAACCAAATCCTTTCTAGTTTGAATTTTATCGATTTGGTCAACTAATTATATTTTTTTCAGTCGACCGAATATGGTATAATTGTGCAACATTTCAAATTCCTGAAGAGAACTCTCTTTAACAAAGGGATATCTCTTCCAGGAAGAATTCTAACCGTTTCTTTTGATCAGAATTTTTTTACGGAGGTTACAACTCTATGCCATCTATAAATACATACAAGTTTCAAGATCCAACCACTCAATTCTCATTGTATTTTTTTAATCTTGAATTCTCTGAATTATTGCCTTTATTGCTTATACTTTACGAACAATTACACATTCATTTCAATATTCAAAAAACACTCTATATCATTCATATCTTCATGAACAAATAACTACATATATTCTGCTTGATGAGAAAATTATGAGAAGAATGTGATTCAACCGACTAATTCGTGTTGTCCTAAGAACACACAAAGTCATATAAACAAATTTTTCTAGTATTCGAAGTCCTATAACAAAACTCATGCAAGGTTAAAGTCTTGTTCGGATTGCTTAGATGATGTAAATGACATTTTGTTCGACTGCTCATGTGCATATTCCTTCAGGCTAGGTGAGATTGTCAGTTAGTGAAAATCAAGAGAAATCTAGGACTATAGGTGGGAAGGAAAGTACAAACCAATATAAAGATTGTTACTATCATCCTTTTTCTTTCACAGTGTTTTACCGTTGTTATCTGCACTTATATGTTTGAGTTATCGATATTACTCGATGTTAAGTTATTTTTACGAGCGTCACGGCATGCGCTTCGCACGTGGTAATGGCACGCGCTGCGTGCGTGGTCGTGGCATGTGCTTCGCACATGGATTTTTATTCCTCATATGTTATGTATTTTACACGGCAAGCACTCCGCGCGTCGATTGTTATTGACTCATTATTCAAGGAACAAAGCATACAGAAATAAAGTTTTAAAAAGATAAAAAATCAATCGCACAGATCTTATTTTTATGGGATAGTTTTTTAATTTAAATAATGTGCAATTTTGGCATTTCACGGGCGGACAAAAAATATGTGTTTCCAACATAATTTTTAATAAAGATGTGAGGGTAATATTGACGGTATAAAGTATTTTTTAAAGTAAAAACAACAAAGGTATAAATCTAAGATCAATGCAAGATCAATCTATGCACAGAGTCTGTGAGTAATCTTAACTTTCATCATCACGAAACTGCAAGAACAAAGTGTCAAATGTTCACAATCTCAATTGCTTTTCCCGGGTAAATGTGGCTTTTGATCCTCAATGACAAACAATCTAGAGGAGTGCTTATTAATCTGCAAAGATATTAATGTATTGGAACCAATTCCAATTAAAGGAAAAAGATGGGAAGAAATCTTAGATTTCTTCAAGCCAGTAGAAGAAGATACGACAGCTCCAACAATCCTTTTCGACTCCTTGAGTGATAAATGAAAGTATTTACTGCTTTCGGCCCAGTCCATCGTTGATTTTGAACTGCAGAAAATTAAACGTCTGATGTAGAAGGAAGGAGAAGCCTATAGAATTTTGGCCGAAAAAACACAAAGAATAGCATGCAAAACTCCAAACAAAAAAGAAGCTCCAGCTTCAAAAAACAAGGCATAAGGCAAACATTTTGACGACGGAAAAATGGTCAAAAACTTCGATAGTCGGTGAGTTAACTATCAAAGAAAAACATGTGTGCAAACAAAGATATTATTTCCAGATGGAAACTCTATCGATCAATCATCATTTAACGTTTATCTCCTTAGTTCATTAATTTATTTATTTCCTGTTTCCATATATTCAGCATTTCTTATTTTCTAAATTTAGAAAATATACTTTATTAACATTGGAAAACATTTCCATTTCTTGTTTTCTATATTAGAAAACATTTCTGATTCTTAATTGGAAAACATTTCCAAAACTCCTACATTTGGATTTAAACAGATGTTTGAATAAAATATCGTTATGCCAACTCAAAACATTACACTTATTAACTAAATTCACTTAACCAAACTTTACGGTCAAACCTTAATCATCCATTAGTTAAAAACGAAGCCAATCAAGTTGGGGTATTACTACTTCTCAGACCTTAACTGAACAACATCTCTAACTTCAAAACAGACAAGGTTCACCTTTTAAACCTTTAACAAACTTCCTTGCGTAACTCTCTTTCGAATAAATCTCTATTCGATAACTCTTTCCTTCAAATAAACTATATTCGATAATCTCTCTTTGAATAGCCATATTTGATTAACTTATTTCAATTAACACTAGTCGATTAACTCTAATCGATTTACTCTTATCAGTTAGCAATATTTGATTAACTCTGTTCTATTAACTCTATTTGATTAACTCTATTGGATTAACTCTATTTGATTAACTCTAATCGATTAACTCTATTCGAATAAACTATATTCGATTTACTCCTTTAACTCTATTCGACTAAACTATATTCGATTTACTCCTTTAACTCTATTCGAATAAACTATATTCGACTTACTCCTTTAACTCTATTCGAATAAACTATATTCGATTTACTTCTTTAACTCTATTCGAATAAACTATATTCGATTAACTCCTTTAACTCTATTTGATTAACTCCTTCAACTCTATTCGAATAAACTATATTCGATTAACACCTTTAACTCTATTCGAATAAACTATATTCGATTAACTCCTTTAACTCTATTCGAATAAACTACATTCGATTAACTCCTTTAACTCTATTCGAATAAACTATGTTCAATAACTCCTTTAACTCTATTCGAATAAACTATATTCGATTAGCTTCTTTAACTCAATTCGAATAAACTATGTTCGATAACTCCTTTCGAATAACTAATATTCGATAACTCCTTTCGAATAACTAGTATTCGATAACTCCTTTCAAATAACTAATATTCAATACTCCTTTTGAATAACAAATATTCGATAATCCTTTCGAATAACTAATATTCGATAATCCTTTCGAATAACTAATATCCAATTAATTCTCTACTTCGAATAACTTTATTCGATAACTCTTTCTTCAAATAAACTATATTCGAATAACTCTAATCTGGCTAATTGTAATTCAGTTAACTCTATTCGAATAACTAATATTCGACTAACTCTTGTTCGGTTATCTCTATTCAATTAACTCTATTCGATTAACTCTATTCGATTAACTCTAATTCGATTAACTCTATTCAATTAACTCTAATTCGATTAACTCTAATCGATTAACTCTAATCGATTAACTCTAATTCGATTAACTCTAATCGATTAACTCCACTTGATTAACTCCTTTCAATTAACTCTAACTCGATTAACTATAATTGATTAACTCTAATCGATTAACTCTAATTCGATTAACTCTAATCGATTAACTCTAACTCGATTAACTAAAATCGATTAACTCCATTAAGTTTGACTTCGTATTTCAAAATAGTATCCCATTTCCAATTCCTATTTATACTTCTATTTATAGAATTATTCATACGAAATCTCCTTTTTATTTCTAACACTTAAATCTCATTTAAAATTCCCTTTTATAACTCTATTTATTTCATAAATAAATATTTCCTTTTATAACTCTATTTATCTTCTAACTATCTCCTTTTCTATTCTATTTGTTTCACAAATATTTCCTTTCCTATTTGTTTCACAAATATTTTCCTTTTATATTTGTTTACACAAATATTTTCCTTTTATATTTGTTTTCACAAATATCTTCCTTTTATATTTGTTTTCACAAATAATTTCCTTTTATATTTGTTTTCACAAATAATTCCCTTTTATATTTGTTTTCACAAATATTTCCTTTTATATTTGTTTTCACAAATATTTTCCTTTTATATTTGTTTTCACAAATATTTTCCTTTTATATTTGTTTTGCACAAATAATTTCCTTTTATATTTGTTTTCAAAAATATTTTCCTTTTATATTTGTTTTCGCAAATAATTTCCTTTTATAAAACCCTTTTCCTTTTATATAAAAAGTCCATTGATTTTATGTAAGTACTTTATTTTCAAAATACACTTTGAAAATACCTTTTTTTACATTCCAGTATTTCTTACGGTATTTAAAACACCCAAATAAAAATGATCGATATCATTCAACACACGCAATCAACACAGATTATATATCACATCATATATTACAGTACATGAAAAACAGTAAAATAAATGTTGATGAATACAGTTGGATTCCTCCGTCCTGTTTCCCTGCATCCACAGATGTTAAAAAATACAATTAACAACAATTTCATTTCACTATGAAATATTCTGCTAAACAGAATCAATATTTGATTAACGATTTATATATATATATATATATATCATTATAATTTCAACCGATATATCAGCAGTTCATTCAAACAGTCAACACAAAGAAATCAGTCATCATTTATCAGTTCTAAATATACATTATAAAAATATGAACTAGTAGAGTTGGTGAGTTTTACCAACATTGGAGGTTCGTTAAATATCGATAACCGTTATCGGTTCAGATAGGACAATTTATTTTGCTATAAATTGTAACGAGCTCCAATCCACTCCCAGTCGGTTCCATTGTGTTGCTTTCGTCCGTACGATCCTAACGGATCCAGTCGTGTCCAATTTTGATCATGTATGCGAGAGATATACATTTTACAAGTCCATACACTATTTAGTTTGCATTTAAACTATAATCATTTGATTCGGGCCTCACCTTCCTTCCATCCGGCCCATCCACTTGCTAAAGCCCACTTCAAAATTAATAAACCCGCCTCCAATACGTCCTTTCTCTCCTAAGAAAATGTCGTGACCTCCAGATTTTTCTCCTCTCACCATTACGCTGACTTCCATCCTCCAATCCTACCCCAAAAACAACACGATACCTCCTGAATCCAACACCATTCTAATCCTCATACAAATCTCCATCTTTTTATATCATAATCGATGCATACGCATCATCCCTCCAATTCGCGTTCAATAGTGCTTAGGCGCACAGAAGCACAGTACGCGCGACATTGCTATACCCCAATTTTCACCAAAACTTGCCTAAATTCGCGTCTCCATACCATAAACTCGAATATAACCATGAAATCTCATTTCAGTGCTCCATCTCCTTGAATCGTTATGCCCTAGGTCTACTATTGAAAAACCCGGCCCTAAGAATGAACGTCGAACATACTAAAACCCATATAGAAATGGAGAGAAAGGAACGAGGATTACAAGGATACGAGCTCTTGGATTTATTGATTTCTCTACAATTTTTTTTGATTTTTTCAAGATGAAGAACTCACGTTTTTAATTTCTGAGATGTAAAAAAGAAGAGCGGCACATTTTTTTTGACCGTTGGAAAAATAGGTTTAGGGTTAGAAGATTTTAAGGATTATTTATAGGAGATTTTTAATATTTTTATATTCGAATATTACATTAATTTATACTCCTATGCTATTTATATTTATTATTAAAAATTCCTGTGATCACATAAAATACCCAAAAATCATGAAAATGGGCATGCACCTACAGTTCGACATTACTTACCCAACGAAATTGGTTTCGTCGAATTCCGACTCCGTTTGCTCACACAGCGTATTTTTAAAGGTCAAATTATCAACTGTTTTTCACATTAAAAATCCCGTATGACCACATACTAACTCCAAAAATCATAAAACTTGGAATCTAATAATAATTTAATATTACGGATCCAACAAAATTACTTTCGTCGATAAGGGAGGTTGTTTGCAAAACTGGCTATTTTTAAAGCTCTAAATAAACCTTTTAATTATATAAATATATTTAAAAATAATTAAATTAAATATCAATAAATATATGTATTATCTTATATATTCGCAATATATATCATACAGCTCCATAATAAATATATATGGAGTTATAACTCGATATTTCAAATCCGGGTCAAATCGATATTCAATTAAAATAAAAATCCTTTTATAAATCGTTACAAGTTATAAAGGAATTCCATAGCGACTTTTTGAAAATTTGATTTGGACATAAATCAAAATCTATATGACGAAATCCTGATTTTTCTCTTCCATTAGAAAAATATACTTCACCAGCTCCGAACATTTCTTGTTTCATAGAAATCCGATTTAAAACGGATTCTGTATATTCAATTGAAGTTCGAATCGCCAAACTACGAACTACAGCGCCATTTTGAGCTCGATTTTAATTATAATATAATTATACGTTCAATTGTCGTTTATATAATATATTCTTATTATAATTCAACTCTAAACCGAATTATATATTTTGAATTGCCCAATTCACACAATATTGCCATTTCAACTAATTCTGATGATTTCTAAATTAAATATATTATTTAATTATTATATTTATTAAATATTCAATATTATTTAATTAAACAACCATTAAATCCTCTAAATCACTATTTAAATAATTAAATAAATCAATTATTATACCATAAAAATACGGGACATTACATTCTTCCCCCCTTAAAATAATTTCGTCCTCGAAATTTTGCTAAGGTAGAAAACAACTCTATTAACTGGTTTAAAAATTATTTGTTCGCTTTTTTAACTTCACTCTCACTATACCAATTAATTCCAATTAAAATATTAATTCATTCCTACTAACGAAAATTTTCAAAAATCCTAAAAATTTTCTAACACCTTAACTTTTTGAAAAAATTCGCCAGCACCTCCTTTGTACGGCTCAACCGGTACAACTACAATTCGTCTCTCTAGGCCTTCTCCAACCCAAAAGAAAATCAAACAGTCAAGTGGCTTGCCAATTCGGCTCATCAAAATCTCAAACCCATATATAAATAAACTTGTACCTTTTTGTCGGGCATATCAACTCTGTCACTTCCATATGCTATCAACTCAGCATATATCCATGTTATCCTAATCAAACTCCAAATCAATTTTTATCCTCTAACCGAATAATTTGCTTGTGCCCAAGTTGAATTCCATTTCAAATTTGAGTTCCATTCTCGATTTCAAACTCTAACTCACCAATCAAATACCATTTCAGATTCTTATCTCACAATTCAAAATTTGATTCTACTTGATATATTATATTCCAATTCAATTTTCAACCAATTCATATTTGCTTCCACAAATTTCTATTAAATTTGATTTTAATTCAAACAATTTTTTTCTTTTTTGGGAGTTTCAAAAAGCTTATCCTTTCCAAAAACCAAATATCCTTTTCTGGAATTCAAAACAACTTGCTTTTCTCAAAACAATACAAAAATCATCTCTTTGGTAGTAATCTGTCACTTACACACTCGAAAATAAACACCGATGATGTCCGGATCATCATCGGAATTATTTTCCAGCGACCGAGGTGAGTTCAATACTATATCACTTTCAAAACCATTTTCAAATACTTCCATTTTGAAATTAGTTCAAAATATCATTTGCAATGCTTTAAACAATTTAAAATCTCCCAGGATTTTAAAATTCTCACATATTTAATCCAAATCCGGTTACAACACTTATTCGACCTCCCAGAGTTTTTATTTCAATTCTAATTTAAATTCAGATTTAATTCACCTGATTTCACGTATTTCACTTATATGAATTCTGATTGGCTATTTACATAACCATTTCACATTTTATAATCTTATTCGATTATAATCACAACCAATATATCCAATATATTATAATCATTCCAATATAAATACTTTATATCAAAATATAATTTGGGTAAAATTATTTCGTTTACCCTCTTTTCAAAACATATTGTGTCAGTTCATTGTATTCAAGTGTTTAGAAACTCGTACCGATTCAGTGGCTCAAACTGATCGACCCGAATTCATAAACAACTCAACCGATAAATCTCCACAATATAAAACAATTTTATATTGAATAACAAATACGTGCTCATATATATACACTCAACTCAATCTAGGATATTAGTAACCCTATCTCTACTGATTCATGCCACAGAGCCAAGGTAATAACTTAACCTAAAGCTCTGATACCAACTGCAGTGTCCCAAAATTCCAGTACAACTTGAGCTGACCAAATAACACAAGTCCAACCCAAATTACACTAGAAACCAGAAAACTAATAGAAAGAAAACAGAGGGTGAGAATTGATAGGATAGAAACTTAGAGTAGAAGAAGAAGAACAAACATCATCATCAGAGTAACACGACACTCACAGCGGAACGAACAGTATATAATAAATACATAACTTTGAAATAAAACTTGTATATGTATACAGTAACATTATCAGAGTACAACACTTACAACACAACGGAAATAACTATAGCTATATAATCATGAAGCCTCCTGCTCCAAGCTCTCCAAGTATATCTGAAAAATCCTGACTACTTGACTACCCATACAAATTTGGGCACCCAAGAGTTTAGGGAAAACAAAACAAAACAAACTCTAGGTCAGTTATGGGACTGGTATGAGTAAAATCTTTTAAAACAGTTTGAGCAGTTAAACGATATCTCATAAGACCATGCCGTATAACGGAACGGGTTTTTTATTATGAGAATCCAAAACATTTGATTTAACAATCAAAATCCTTTTGAAAGAAACGATAAACTTTATATCAAAACTCATTGATATTATAATAGTGTCTATCAACCACAATATAATAATCATCTAGCAAAACGCTTTCATCTCACGTTCTACATACATAGTATACAATCAAAACCGCGAGTACTTATTGGATAATGGATTTAGAACTATGTCAAGGTATGGAACCACCTTCTGATAGTGTACCTCTATAGAGGAATACACTAGGTTCAACAAGAATGTGACGGCCTGGAATTTCGCTCGATCCGAATCAGTCGTTAAACCGATCTAGACCGTTCGAAACCCCTGATCGTTTTGAGAACAGGACAAATCAGAATGCAGACGGAAGAACCTTTCATTGTTATTACAACAATTCCATTAGATACAAGAATATACAGAGTATAAATGAATAAATTACATTCGATAAATATCAGAGATTACAATAAATTACATAGCAGCGGAAAATAACACAAAGCACAACTGAAGGTGATATACGGATACAGAGCTTTCCGGATATCATTCCAGCTGTAAACCAAGATCCTGTGAATATAAATCTGCAAAACCAAAACTACTAGCTGCCCGTGTCGAAAATAAGGGCACCTAGAGTTTAGGTTAAAACAATAAACTCCAGGTCAGTCATGTGACTGGTGTGAGAACTAAAACAGTTATTTAAAACTTTACTTTAAAAGAGAGTAATTCAAGGGACCACGCCGTATAACACGGAACGGGTTTCCTCCCAAGAATACCAGTGCATAGAATAAACAACGCAATGCTTTTTCAAAAAATGAAGCTATTATAAGACCCAGGTCCCATCACACAATGCAACGCAAGCCGGAGGATAGGGTTTTACCTTATAACAGCCAAACATGCTTGGTACGTTTAAAACAAATCATTTGATACTATAATAAGTGTATAGTGTCAAAACAATTTCAATCATAAATATAAATCATAGACGGCATAAGTGCCCCATACCACTTTGTCGCCATACTAGGCTCTACAAATAAAGCCGAAATACACGTATTGGAAATTGGATTTCCGTCATGAGTCGAGGCAAGGGGCAAGCTCCTCTCCGCTTCGAGACACTCTAGCAAATGCCTCGGGACTACACACTCTGGGTAACCCCTGGATGCTTCAGGGTCGGTCCTCTCTTACGTTTGAGGATTGGCAATTCCTGAACACGCGTTTCCCGGTCCTTACAGACCTATAATCGAGGCGCCTCATCCAACAACCACATAGGTGAAAAGTATATAAATGTCAGGGCTGGTAAGTCACTGACACCACCAAAGCAAGAAAGAAACGTCGTGCTCTCCCTGCAGTCCTTATCCCGTTTTTGACTCATACCGAGGTGTGAGGCTCGCGAATTCACGTTATACACAAAGCTGCCACGTAGGTCGTGATTTGATCATCAACCACAAGACTTTGCTTTTCAACAGAAGCCTTGATCCATGCAACTCAGCATGCCACAGATGCAATTCATGCCATGCGATTGATATCTATCGATATATAACCTCTAAGCTCATACGTCTCAGAGAAGGGCGTTAAGCAAGAGAATAAATTCTCCGCCGCCAAACAGATATATATTTAACAGAAATCAATCAACACAGAATAAAATCCAATGTCAGACACACAATCCATTTACAAGTTCGTTCTGGGTCTGAACGAAACCGGAGGCACTTTCCTCGCATATCCATCGATCTCCAAGTACGTCTGGACGACCACCAACTGATTCCCTCATCTTGGGTGTACAGCCCAATCAAGATCATCAGTAATCACCCAAACGATGTGAAGACTTCCGGTCTTCAACCACCGTCTTCATCTACGACATATCGTCGAATCGGTTATTCAGAATGGGTATAAACCCGGCCTTTCCGAACAACCCGCGTATATTAAAAACAAATGTTACACAAATACAACATACGCCTCATTCCAATTCATCAGTTACTAACCGTAAATCAGTAAGAGAGCAATTCCCCAAATATTAACCCCGAAGGCCGAAACCAACATCAGATCAATACCCAGGAAACCATTCTTCTTAACTAACCTACAGCTAGTTTCTAAATTTCAATTCTTAGGGAGAGGTTCCCATTAATTTGATCCAAGATAAATTCTTTAAAATTTATCCTTTAATCTTCCTTTGGATGTCGTTTCAAACCAAATTATGGTTTTTCCAAACTAGTCGAGATTAGCGAACCGTACCGAAGTAATTATTTATTTTATTTCCTAATCCCAACCTATTCATCCCATGAAGCAAAACTGGTAATACTCCATATCTAACACCATGGTGTTATCGGTAAAATTAATTACCATTTCATGTTCAAATCTAATTAAAGATTTAACTATCGCTTTGGAGCAAAACTGGTGATACTCCATTCTCGCTCATTTTCCAAATTTGATAATTTAAATTATCAATTCGCATTTCAATTTAATTGCAGATTCATCAAAACTCCTTTTACTGGGTTAAAGAACTAATGTCATTTAAAACACAGTTCACGACAAACCCAAATCACATCCTATTTATTATTGGGTTAAAGAACAAGTGTTATTTAAAACACCGTTCACGATAAACCCACAAATCAATTCTATTTAAAACCCATTTCAAATCCAATTTATTTATTTAAAAATAAATGGGTTTTAATTTTAGTTCAAAACTAGTTCATTTCGATAAAAATCTATTTTTATCATTTCAAATATGGAGTTTTTCATCCCAATTTTTCCCAAATCATTTCTTGTGATTTTACACAAATTATTAATATTTTTAATAATTTTATCAAGGCCCGTACAGTCGATTTCCATCAACGGCCATCGAACCGCACTTACAACGACCTTTTCAAATTTGATTTGGACGTATCTCCAAATCCAACCGTTAGATTTCAAATTTCTAATATTCGTTAGAAAGCTCTTTTCGATACGAACCCAACGGTTTCGGTTTTTGGAGAATCCGACGGTCGGATCTCCCGTAATGTACGTTCGAAGTCAACGGTCGAAATTTACAAACTGCCGCGGTGCGGCGCGTTCCATTCCGACCATTATATTATATATATATATATATAATATATATATATATATATTATATATTTCGTCGATTTCTTTTTAAAACGAATTTTATAAATAGTTTTGAATTCGTTTCAAAAACAATTTCAACCTTTATTTCAAATTCAAATCAAAATTGAATTTTCTATCATAAATCCCTTTTACTTTCATTTCTATTTGATTTCAATTCAAATCGATTTTAATTCGAGTCGAATTCATTTTCTTTTCAATTCAATTCAATTCGAATTGGTTTTCTTTTCAATTCAATTCGAATTCGTTTTCTATTCAATTCAATTTCGTTTTCGTTTTCTATTCAATTCAATTCGAATTCGTTTTCTATTCAATTCAATTCAAATTCGTTTTCTATTCAATTCAATTTCGTTTTCTATTTAATTCAATTCGAATTTGTTTTCTATTCAATTCAATTCGAATTCGTTTTCTGTTCAATTCGAATTCGTTTTCTATTCAATTCAATTTAAATTCGTTTTCTATTCAATTCAATTTCGAATTCGTTTTCTATTCAATTCAATTCAAATTGGTTTTCTATTCGATTCAATTCAAATTCGTTTTCTTGTTATAAATATTCGATTTTTATCTCTTTTCAATATTCATTATAAAAACGAATATAATCGATATAAATATCGTTCGCGTCAAAATAGCGCATCTCTAATCAACACGGCTTTATATATTTCAATAATTCCGTTATTCTATTCAACAAATGAATATTTATTCTATTCAATACGTGAATCTATATTTTTGTCAACACATGACTAATCTCAACGAATGAGTACTGTCCACGTGTGACTATTTTTATTATTTAATATATTTTATAAAAATTATGGTATCTATCGTTAAATTTCAAATCAGACTCCAACCATAAACTAGTAAGAGAACGATTCCCTAAATATTAACCCCGAAGGCCAAAACCAACATCAGATCAATATCCAAGAGACCACTCATCTTATCTATTTTCCAGTTAGTTTCTAATTTTATATATGATGAAGATGTAAATTTTATTGTTAAAATATTTCGTTCAACACATGACTAATCTCAACGGATGAGTATAGTCAACACATGAACCTTTACTTTTAATAAATAGATGTAAATTTTATTGTTAAAATATATCGTTCAACACGACTAATCTCAACGGATGAGTATTGTCAACACATGAACCTTTATTTTATAATATTCTTTATCTTCTAAATTGGAATGAGGCCCAATCAATTACCATATAAAGTTAATTATATGGATTCCATACAACACATGTATATAATAGCAACGATAAATAATCAACCATCATCCAAAGTGCACTACACTGTATAAGCATCAAATATAGATATCTAACGCTTATAACAGCCTGTCAATCAATCGATCGACATACAACTAATTATTGGGATTAGTGTATGTCACATATTATCCCAATACCCGTGTGGGGTTTCAAATCAACAAACACATATTTTATTTGTGCAGTTGGGCGATGTGTAAAATTTATCGTCCCAATCAATGTCCTTCAAATAGGTGTACATAAACAAACCGTCCGGTTTGTAAATGAATATTCATTTATTCACATTCACGTTAAAAATTATATTTTTAACGACCAAATTATTTTATTCAACCTATGAATATTCTATTAAGTTCATTTATCAAATAAAATGATATTTTATTTTTCTAACTTGTTTTAGAAAATTTCGGCGGCATAACGGCACGATACTAGAAACGGGACGAGGCCTAGCCTTATCCCCGGTCTAGTGATGACCCACGCCATACACATATCAATCAATTCAATTCCATTTCACCAAACAATCGAATTCAAATCAAATGATCTAACTAATCTATGCAACCAAACAAACAAGTCCATGGTCTGTGGACAGTGGTGTCGGGTGCTACTAAACACCGTCTGCATCCTAGTATATATTTATAACTAGAAAAAGAAATTTAGAGTGAGAAGTTCTCACCGACTAGCTAAACCAAACGCCATGACTCTTCATTAATAGAAATCTTCGTGGTTCTCTCCCTTTGTCACTTTCGTTGCCCGCATTCACTACATATATAAAAATCGAATTTTTACTTCGCTATTCAATATATAAAAATCGAATTTTTACTTCGCTGTTCAATATATAAAAATCGAATTTTTACTTCGCTATTCAATATATAAAAATCATCTTTCATAGATTAAAAATCACTTCTTTCTTTGATTAAAAATACGTTCTTTCTTTGATTAAAAATACATTCTTTCTTTGATTAAAAATCAATGCTTTTCAAAATCTAAACTTTACGTTGTTAAAAATCTAACTTCCTATAGTTAAAGATCCTAACTTTATAAAGTATAACGATCTAGTTTTTACTAACTATAAAAATCTAATTTTTACAAACAAAGAAAACTCACATTGATTTGTAAAGGAGGAGGGGGTAGCTGCATTCGAACGGCAAGGGGAGAAGAGGGGGCTACTGAGTTCGTCGCGCGGAGGTCAGAGGGGATTAGAAGAAGCGGCGGCGGCAAGGGCTTTGGTGGCGGGTTTTGTGCTCCAGGGGGGCGCCGTTCGATTGAGGAAGGGAAGAGGAAGGATCGAAGGGGGTTCGGCGGTTGGGGGTTTCGTGGGGAGTCGCGCTCGAACTGAGGAGATGGGGGAGGCGCGGTCGCGCCTGGAGGAGGGCGTTCGTCGGTGTAGGTCGGCGAGGCTGAGGCAGAGCTGGGGAGGGCGATGGTGGCAGGCGCGACGTGGAGGGATGGGCGGTGAGGTCGTCGATCGGATTAGGGATCGGGGTTTTTTTCTTTTTTTTTATTTCAATTTAAATGAACGAAGGGGGGGGGTAGAAGTTAAAAGGAAGAGAGATTTTAATTTTTTATTATTTAATTTCAAGAAAAGTTGACTTTTTATTTCGACCTCGAAACGAGGCCCACTGCCTGTCGTCCATAGCGTTTCACCTCCATTCCGAACACAATGGGATATGTATCGTAAGATGATTCGACCGTTTCGATCAGTTTCCGTTAAAATCAACATATACTCTATATATTGAATTTGAACGCGCATTTCAATTTACCGGAGCCACATACTAACTCGAAAAATTCCAGAAAAATATTTTCAAGCTTTGTATTGATGATATGGTCTTAACAAAACTAGTTTCGTCGAATTCTGAGACCGTTTGAAAATGGCCATTTTCCAGTCGATTAAAATCAACTGAAATTGGTCAAACGCGTTTTCCTTTACCACGCTCAAATATTGATTCGAAAAATTATGAAATTTTGAATCTAACAATAATTTGACATCACGGACCCAACAAAAGTGGTTTCGTCGAAATCCGAGGTCGTTTGCAAAATTTCCATTTTTAAGGGCCAGAATTCCATAACGACTATTCTGAAAATTCATTTGGACATAACTTTTGATTCCCGCTATGAAATTTTGATTTTTCGGATTCGTTGGAAAGATATTATCAAATAGATTCTATTATTTTTGGTTTCGTTAAAATCCGGTTTGTTTTGCACCCGGTACATTCAATTGAAGTTTGAAATCGAATTATCGAACTACCGCGCCATTTTCAATTCCTTTTATATATATAAAATTATTTATATTCTAACGACGATCTATATAACTATATACGTTCTAATTATATTCAAAAATAAATTTCTCGTCGATATTATTTAAAATAATTCATTTTATATATTCAAAATTCGCTAAAATTGCCAAAATAAAATTTTTAAACTGGCTCGCATTTCCGGGTTATTACAATCTCCCCCACTTAAAAATTTTTGTCCCCGAAAAGGAACGAAGCCGAAAGTGTTTTGATTAACCAACTCTACGTTCGATCTGGCTTCCATTCTCCAACTTTTCAGTTTCTGAGAATTTTCAAATTCTTCAAAAATTTGACTAACACCCTAAATTTTCGAAAAATTTCGCCATAACCTCCCCTGCAATCCAGAAATTTCCATACAGGCCTTCTGATCTCAAAAAGAAAAGGAAAAAGCCAATCGGCTCATAAAATCATCATCACCCAAACAAAATAGGAAATTATGGTAAATATGTACCTATTTGTCGGGCAAACAAATTTTATTCTCTGCTCTAGCCTCCTTGCTATGACCTGTTCAATGTAAGTACATGTATATGCAAGCAAATACGACTAATTTTCAATACAATTTAATATTTGATTCTATTAGGCATAATGGTTCAAAAATTATCAAACAACTAAACAAACAACACAAACATCAATCAATTAGTGGATTAACGTTTCAAATTCATAACTTTGATATATATACAAAAAATCATGTTATTGATGCCAAATCACAACAATAAATCTAGTTATATAAGTTTTGGTTCTCACACCAGTCTAAAGGAAATATATAGATATCATACCTTCGAAACACGAAAATAAACCACTGATGTCGTACGTTATCAGTGGAATCATCCCCGGGCTACTAGAGTGCGATTCTATATCTATCTAGTATATTAAAACTTCGAATATACATTCATGACGCGTATATGCAAAACCTTTATATACTAGATTGTCCAAATCAATACAAATAAAATATTCAAATACGTATAAAATGATTTAAATTTTCAAAACAAAATTGTTTTCATTTGAAAAATGTACTCTTCACACTCGTTCTAGGATACTACTGATCCTATCTCTAACGAGTCATTCTAATTGGATATTACTAATCCAATATCTGATGAATTCCTTCGTATGGTTCTAATGTGTCTTGTTCTCGAGCTCTGTAAACCAAAGCTCTGATACCAAATGAAGCGACCCGAACTTCCCCGGTCTCCGAAGAGATGAGAAAGAACGAATTATTGTGAGGACAAGACGAATCAGAACGCAGACGGAAGAACATTTCATTGTTATTACAACAATTCCATCAGATACAAGAATATACAGAGTATAAATGAATAAATTACATTCGATAAATATCAGAGATTACAATAAATTACATAGCAGCGGAAAATAATACAAAGCACAACTGAAGGTGATATACGGATACAGAGCTTTCCGGATATCATTCCAGTTGTAAACCAAGATCATGTGAATATAAATCTACAAAACCAAAACTACTAGTTGCCCGTGTCAAAAATAAGGGCACCCAGAGTTTAGGTTAAAACAATAAACTCCAGGTCAGTCATGTGACTGGTGTGAGAACTAAAACAGTTATTTAAAACTTTACTTTAAAAGAGAGTAATTCAAGGGACCACGCCGCACGGAACGGGTTTCCTCCCAAGAATACCAGTGCATAGAATAAACAACGCAATGCTTTTTCAAAAAATGAAGCTATTATAAGACCCAAGTCCCATCACACAATGCAACGCAAGCCGGAGGATAGGGTTTTACCTTATAACAGCCAAACATGCTTGGTACGTTTAAAACAAATCATTTGATACTATAATAAGTGTATAGTGTCAAAACAATTTCAATCATAAATATAAATCATAGACGGCATAAGTGCCCCATACCACTATGTCGCCATACTAGGCTCTACAAATAAAGCCAAAATACACATACTGGAAATTGGATTTCCGTCATGAGTCGAGGCAAGGGGCAAGCTCCTCTCCGCTTCGAGACACTCTAGCAAATGCCTCGGGACTACACACTCTGGGTAACCCCTGGATGCTTCAGGGCCGGTCCTCTCTTACGTTTGAGGATTGGCAATTCCTGAACACACGTTTCCCGGTCCTAACAGACCTATAATCGAGGCGCCTCATCCAACAACCACATAGGTGAAAAGTATATAAATGTCAGGGCTAGTAAGTCACTGACACCACCAAAGCTAGAAAGAAACGTCGTGCTCTCCCTGCAGTCCTTATCCCGTTTTTGACTCATACCGAGGTGTGAGGCTCGCGAATTCACGTTATACACAAAGCTGCCACGTAGGCCGTGCTTTGATCATCAACCACAAGACTTTGCTTTTCAACAGAAGCCTTGATCCATGCAACTCAGCATGCCACACAGGCAATTCATGCCATGCGATTGATATCTATCGATATATAACCTCTAAGCTCATACGTCTCAGAGAAGGGCGTTAAGTAAGAGAATAAATTCTCCGCCGCCAAACAGATATATATTTAACAGAAATCAATCAACACAGAATAAAATCCAATGTCAGACACACAATCCATTTACAAGTTCGTTCTGGGTCTGAACGAAACTGGAGGCACTTTCCTCGCATATCCATCGATCTCCAAGTACGTCTGGACGACCACCAACTGATTCCCTCATCTTGGGTGTACAGCCCAATCAAGATCATCAGTAATCACCCAAACGATGTGAAGACTTCCGGTCTTCAACCACCTTCTTCATCTTCGACATATCGTCGAATCGGTTATTCAGAATGGGTATAAACCCGGCCTTTCCGAACAACCCGCGTATACTAAAAACAAATGTTACACAAACACAACATACGCCTCATTCCAATTCATCAGTTACTAACCGTAAATCAGTAAGAGAGCAATTCCCCAAATATTAATCCCGAAGGCCGAAACCAACATCAAATCAATACCCAGGAAACCATTCTTCTTAACTAACCTACAGCTAGTTTCTAAATTTTAATTCTTAGGGAGAGGTTCCCATTAATTTTATCCAAGATAAATTCTTTAAAATTTATCCTTTAATCTTCCTTTGGATGTCGTTTCAAACCAAATTATGGTTTTTCCAAACTAGTCGAGATTAGCGAACCGTACCGAAGTAATTATTTATTTTATTTCCCAATCCCAACCTATTCATCCCATGAAGCAAAACTGGTAATACTCCATATCTAACACCACGGTGTTATCGTTAAAATTAATTACCATTTCACGTTCAAATCTAATTAAAGATTTAACTATCGCTTTGGAGAAAAACTGGTGATACTCCATTCTCGCTCATTTTCCAAATTTGATAATTTAAATTATCAATTCGCATTTCAATTTAATTGCAGATTCATCAAAACTCCTTTTACTGGGTTAAAGAACTAATGTCATTTAAAACACAGTTCACGACAAACCCAAATCACATCCCATTTATTATCGGGTTAAAGAACAAGTGTTATTTAAAACATCGTTCACGATAAACCCACAAATCAATTCTATTTAAAACCCATTTCAAATCCAATTTATTTATTTAAAAATAAATGGGTTTTAATTTTAGTTCAAAACTAGTTCATTTCGATAAAAATCTATTTTTATCTTTTCAAATTTGGAGTTTTTCATCCCAATTTTTCCCAAATCATTTCTTGTGATTTTACACAAATTATTAATATTTTTAATAATTTTATCAAGGCCCATACAGTCGATTTCCATCAACGGCCATCGAACTGCACTTACAACGACCTTTTCAAATTTGATTTGGACGTATTTCCAAATCCAACCGTTAGATTTCAAATTTCTAATATTCGTTAGAAAGCTCTTTTCGATACGAACCCAACGGTTCCGGTTTTAGGAGAATCCGACGGTCGGATCTCCCGTAATGTCCGTTCGAAGTCAATGGTCGAAATTTACAAACTGCCGCGGTGCGGCGCGTTCTATTCCGGCCATTATAATATATAATATAAATATATATTATATATTTCGTCGATTTCTTTTTAAAACGAATTTTATAAATAGTTTTGAATTCGTTTCAAAAACAATTTCAACCTTTATTTCAAATTCAAATCAAAATTGAATTTTCTATCATAAATCCCTTTTACTTTCATTTCTATTTGATTTCAATTTAAATCGATTTTAATTCGAGTCGAATTCATTTTCTTTTCAGTTCAATTCAATTCGAATTCGTTTTCTTTTCAATTCAATTCGAATTCGTTTTCTATTCAATTCAATTTCGTTTTTGTTTTCTATTCAATTCAATTCGAATTCGTTTTCTATTCAATTCAATTCAAATTCGTTTTCTATTCAATTCAATTTCGTTTTCGTTTTCTATTCAATTCAATTCGAATTCATTTTCTATTCAATTCAATTCGAATTCGTTTTCTATTCAATTCAATTCAAATTCGTTTTCTATTCAATTCAATTCAAATTCGTTTTCTATTCAATTCAATTTCGAATTCGTTTTCTATTCAATTCAATTCAAATTGGTTTTCTATTCGATTCAATTCGAATTGGTTTTCTATTCAATTCAATTCAAATTGGTTTTCTATTCGATTCAATTCGAATTGGTTTTCTATTCGATTCAATTCAAATTTGTTTTCTTGTTATAAATATTCGATTTTTATCTCTTTTCAATATTCATTATAAAAACGAATATAATCGATATAAATATCGTTCGCGTCAAAATAGCGCATCTCTAATCAACACGGCTTTATATATTTCAATAATTCCGTTATTCTATTCAACAAATGAATATTTATTCTATTCAATACGTGAATCTATATTTTTGTCAACACATGACTAATCTCAACGAATGAGTACTGTCCATGTGTGACTATTTTTATTATTTAATATATTTTATAAAAATTATGGTATCTATCGTTAAATTTCAAATCAGACTCCAACCGTAAACTAGTAAGAGAACGATTCCCTAAATATTAACCCCGAAGGCCGAAACCAACATCAGATCAATATCCAAGAGACCACTCATCTTATCTATTTTCCAGTTAGTTTCTAATTTTATATGTGATGAAAATGTAAATTTTATTGTTAAAATATTTCGTTCAACACATGACTAATCTCAACGGATGAGTATAGTCAACCCATGAACCTTTACTTTATAATATAAAGATGTAAATTTTATTGTTAAAATCTTTCGTTCAACACATGACTAATCTCAACGGATGAGTACTGTCAACACATGAACCTTTATTTTATAATATTATTTATCTTCTAAATTGGAATGAGGTCCAATCAATTACCATATAAAGTTAATTATATGGATTCCATACAACACATGTATATAATAGCAACGATAAATAATCAACCATCATCCAAAGTGCACTACACTGTATAAGCATCAAATATAGATATCTAACGCTTATAACAGCCTGTCAATCAATCGATCGACATACAACTAATTATTGGGATTAGTGTATGTCATATATTACCCCAATACCCGTGTGGGGTTTCAAATCAACAAACACATATTTTATTTGTGCAGTTGGGCGATGTGTAGAATTTATCGTCCCAATCAATGTCCTTTAAATAGGTGTACATAAACAAACCGTCCGGTTTGTAAATGAATATTTATTTATTCACATTCACGTTAAAAATTATATTTTTAACGACCAAATTATTTTATTCAACCTATGAATATTCTATTAAGTTCATTTATCAAATAAAATGATATCTTTATTTTTCTAACTTGTTTTAGAAAATTTCGGCGGCATAACGGCATGATACTAGAAACGGGACGAGGCCTAGCCTTATCCCCGGTCTAGTGATGGCCCACGCCATACACATATCAATCAATTCAATTCCATTTCACCAAACAATCAAATTCAAATCAGATGATCTAACTAATCTATGCAACCAAACAAACAAGTCCATGGTCTGTGGACAGTGGTGTCGGGTGCTACTAAACACCGTCTGCATCCTAGTATATATTTATAACTAGAAGAAGAAATTCAGAGTGAGAAGTTCTCACCGACTAGCTAAACCAAACGCCACGACTCTTCATTAATAGAAATCTTTGTCGTTCTCTCCCTTTGTCACTTTCGTTGCCCGCATTCACTACATATATAAAAATCGAATTTTTACTTCGCTATTCAATATATAAAAATCGAATTTTTACTTCGCTATTCAATATATAAAAATCGAATTTTTACTTCGCTATTCAATATATAAAAATCATCTTTCATAGATTAAAAATCACTTCTTTCTTTGATTAAAAATACGTTCTTTCTTTGATTAAAAATACGTTCTTTCTTTGATTAAAAATCAATGCTTTTCAAAATCTAAACTTTACGTTGTTAAAAATCGAACTTCCTATAGTTAAAGATCCTAACTTTATAAAGTATAAATATATAGTTTTTACTAACTATAAAAATCTAATTTTTACAAACAAAGAAAACTCACATTGATTTGTAAAGGAGGAGGGGGTAGCTGCATTCGAACGGCAAGGGGAGAAGAGGGGGCTACTGAGTTCGTCGCGCGGAGGTCAGAGGGGATTGGAAGAAGCGGCGGCGGCAAGGGCTTTGGTGGCGGGTTTTGTGTTCCAGGGGGGCGCCGTTCGATTGAGGAAGGGAAGAGGAGGGATCGAAGGGGGTTCGGCGGTTGGGGGTTTCGTGGGGAGTCGCGCTCGAACTGGAGGAGATGGGGGAGGCGCGGTCGCGCCTGGCGGAGGGCGTTCGTCGGTGTAGGTCGGCGAGGCTGAGGCGGAGCTGGGGAGGGCGATGGTGGCAGGCGCGACGTAAAGGGATGGGCGGTGAGGTCGTCGATCGGATTGGGGATCGGGTTTTTTTTTATTTTTTTTTATTTCAATTTAAATGAACGAAGAGGGGGGGGGGGGCAGAAGTTAAAAGGAAGAGAGATTTTAATTTTTTTATTATTTAATTTCAAGAAAAGTTGACTTTTTATTTCGACCTCGAAACGAGGCCCACCGCCTGTCGTCCATAGCGTTTCACCCCCATTCCGAACACAATGGGATATGTATCGTAAGCTGATTCGATCGTTTCGATCAGTTTCCGTTAAAATCAACATATACTCTATATATTGAATTTGAACGCGCATTTCAATTTACCGGAGCCACATACTAACTCGAAAAATTCCAGAAAAATATTTTCTAGCTTTGTATTGATGATACGGTCCTAACAAAACTAGTTTCGTCGAATTCTAAGACCGTTTGAAAAATGGTCATTTTCCAGTCGATTATAATCAACTGAAACTGGTCAAACGCGTTTTCCTTTACCACGCTCACATATTGATTCGAAAAATTATGAAATTTGGAATCTAACAATAATTTGACATCACGGACCCAACAAAAGTGGTTTCGTCGAAATCCGAGGTCATTTGCAAAATTTCCATTTTTAAGGGCCAGAATTTCATAGCGACTATTCTGAAAATTCATTTGGACATAACTTTTGATTCCCGCTATGAAATTTTGATTCTTCGGATTCGTTGGAAAGATATTATCAAATGGATCCTATTATTTTTGGTTTCGTTAAAATCCGGTTTGTTTTGCACCCGGTACATTCAATTGAAGTTTGAAATCGAATTATCGAACTACCGCGCCATTTTCAATTCCTTATATATATATAAAATTATTTATATTCTAACGACGATCTGTATAACTATATACGTTCTAATTATATTCAAAAATGAATTTCTCGTCGATATTATTTAAAATAATTCATTTTAAATATTCAAAATTCGCTAAAATTGCCAAAATAAAAATTTTAAACTGACTCGCATTTCCGGGTTATTACAAAGAACATCTTGCAACCCGACCACTCATTTCGCTTGAGTGTATCGAATGTATATCACCAACGGTTGGGATCAGCAACTGTTTCCCGAGTGGAACAACATCGAATAGATTAAAGAATGAAATGAATATCTCTAGATAGGTGATAATACACCCTAATTGGCAGCCAACCACTTAGCCATGTTGCTTGCCCGATTTTTGTCATTTCCTGTTTGTGAGGCAAGAGGCCACGCTTATCTCTAACAGATCACACAATTATTCGCTTTGAATGTCACATCGTCCTACCCGCCAAATCACAAATTGATTTCCCCAAAAATACCACGGGTATAGAGCTAAGAGAAACGAATTCCTCCGCCACCAAACGTATATACGTTTGAAGAGATCAACTTACGTGATCCATTAAATATACTCTGTCAGACATTCTTCTATACAGGTTGTCCTGGGACTGGACAAACCAATGGTACTATTCTGTAAACAGGACAGCCCTTGCATAACTCCCGGTCTCCCCGTATTGATGACGAAAAAATGGTCAAAAACTTCAATAGTCGGTGAGTTAACAATCAAAGAAAAACATGTGTGCAAACAACGATATTATTTCTAGATGGAAATTCTATCGATCAATCATCATTTAACGTTTATCTCTTTAGTTCATTAATTTATTTATTTCCTGTTTCCATATACTCAAAATTTCTTATTTTCTAAATTTAGAAAATATACTTTATTAAAATTGGGAAACATTTCCATTTCTTGTTTTCTATATTAGAAAACATTTCTGATTCTTATTCGGAAAACATTTCCAAAACTCCTACATTCAGATTTAAACAGATGTTTAAATAAAACATCATTATGACAACTCAAAACATTACATTCATTAACTAAATTCACATAACCAAACTTTACTATCAAACCTTAACCATTCCTTAGTTAAAAACGAAGCCAGTCAAGTTGGGGTATAACTACCTCTCAGACCTTAACTGAACAACATCTATAACTTCGAAACAGACAAGGTTCGCATTTTAAACCTTTAACAAACTTCCTTAAGTAACTCTCTTTCGAATGAATCTCTATTCGATAACTCTTTCCTTCGAATAAACTATATTCGATAATCTCTCTTTGAATAGCCATATTTGATTAACTCTATTCAATTAACACTATTCAATTAACTCTAATCGATTTACTCTTATCTTATAGCTCTATTTAATTAACTCTATTCTATTAACTCTATTTGATTAGCTCTATTGGATTAACTATATTTGATTAACTCTAGTCGATTAACTCTATTAGAATATACTATATTCGATTTACTCCTTTAACTCTATTCAAATAAACTATATTCGATTTACTCCTTTAACTCTATTCGAATAAACTATATTCGATTTACTCCTTTGACTCTATTCGAATAAACTATATTCGATTTACTCCTTTAACTCTATTCGAATAAACTATATTCGATTTACTCCTTTAACTTTATTCGAATAAACTATATTCGATTATCTCCTTTAACTCTATTCGAATAAACTATATTCGATTAACTCCTTTAACTCTATTCGAATAAACTATATTCGATTAGCTCCTTTAATCTATTCGAATAACTATGTTCGATAACTCCTTTAACTCTATTCGAATAAACTATATTCGATTAACTCCTTTAACTCTATTCGAATAAACTATGTTCGATAACTCCTTTCGAATAACTAATATTCGATAACTCCTTTAGAATAACTAATATTCGATAACTCCTTTCGAATAACTAATATTTGATAATCCTTTAGAATAACTAATATTCGATAATCCTTTCGAATAACTAATATTCAATTAATTCTCTTCTTCAAATAACCTTATTCGATAACTCTTTCTTCAAATAAACTATATTCGAATAACTCTAATTTGACTAACTCTAATTCAATTAACTCTATTCGAATAACTAATATTCGACTAACTCTTGTTCGATTAACTCTATTCAATTAACTCTATTCGATTAACTCTATTCGATTAACTCTAATTTGATTAACTCTATTCGATTAACTCTAGTTCGATTAACTCTAATCGATTAACTCTAATCGATTAACTCTAATTCGATTAACTCCACTCGATTAACTCCTTTCAATTAACTCTAACTCGATTAACTCTAATCGATTAACTCTAATCGATTAACTCTAATTCGATTAACTATAATCGATTAACTCTAACTCGATTAACTCAAATCGATTAACTCCATTAAGTTTGACTTCGTATTTCAAAATAGTATCCCATTTCCAAATTCTATTTATACTTCTATTTATAGAATTATTCATACGAAATTTCCTTTTTATTTCTAACACTTAAATCTCATTTAAAATTCCCTTTTATAACTCTATTTATTTCATAAATAAATATTTCCTTTTATAGCTCTATTTATTTTCTAACTATCTCCTTTTCTATTCTATTTGTTTCACAAATATTTCCTTTCCTATTTGTTTCAAAAATATTTTCTTTTATATTTGTTTCACAAATATTTTCCTTTTATATTTGTTTTCACAAATATTCTCCTTTTATATTTGTTTTCACAAACATCTTCCTTTTATATTTGTTTTCACAAATAATTTCCTTTTATATTTGTTTTCACAAATATTTTCTTTTTATATTTATTTTCACAAATATTTTCCCTTTATATTTGTTTTCACAAATAATTTCCTTTTATATTTGTTTTCACAAATATTTTCCTTTTATATTTGTTTTCACAAATAATTTCCGTTTATATTTGTTTTCACAAATATTTTCCTTTTATAAAACCCTTTTCCTTTTATATATAAAATCCATTGATTTTATATAAATACTTTATTTTCAAAATACACTTTGAAAATCCCCTTTTTTACATTCTAGTATTTCTTACGGTATGTAAAATACCCAAATAACACTAATCGATATCATTCAACACACGTAATCAACACAGATTATATATAACATCATATATTACAATATATGAAAAACAGTAAAATAAATGTTGAGGTATCCAGTTGGATTCCTCCGACTTGTTTCCCTGCATCCACAGATGTTAAACAATACAATTAACATCAATTTCATTTCACTATGAAATATTCTGCTAAACAGAATCAATATTTGATTAACGATTTATATATATATATATATCGTTATAATTTCAACCAATATATCAGCAGTTCATTCATACAGTCAACACACAGCAATCAGTCATCATTTATCAGTTCTAAATATATGTTATAAAAATATGAACTGGTAGAGTTGATGAGTTTTACTCACATTAGCGGTTTATCGTTAAATATCGATAACCGTTGTCGATTCAGATCGGACAATTTATTTTGCTATAAATTGTAACGAGCTCCAATCCACTCCCAAGTCAGTTCCATTGTGTTGCTCCCGTCCATACGATCCTAACGGATCCAGTCGCGTCCAATTCTGATCACGTATGCGAGAGATATACAATTTACAAGTCCATACACTATTTAATTTTAATTTAAACTATAATCACTTGTTTTGGGCCTCACCTTCCTTCCATCCGGCCCATCCACTTGTTGAAGCCCACTTCAAAATGAATAAACCCGCCTCCGATACTTCCTTTCTCTCCCAAGAAAATGCCATGACCTCCAGATTTTGCTCCTCTCACCATTACGCCGACTTCCATCCTCCAATCCTACCTCAAAAACAACACGATACCTCCTGAATCCGACACCATTCTAATCCTCGTACAAATCTCCATCTATTTATATCATAATCGATGCATACGCATAATCCCTCCAATTCACATTCAACAGTGCTCAAGCGCACTGAAGCACAGTCCGCGCGACATTTCTATACCCCAATTTTCACCAAAACTTGCCTAAAGCTGCGTCTCCATACCATAAACTCGAATATAACCATGAAATCTCATTTCAATGCTCCATCTCCATGAATTGATAAGCCCTTGGTCTACTATTGAAAAACCCGACCCCAAGAATGAATGTCGAACATACTAAAACACATATAGAAATGGAGAGAAAGGAACGAGGATTACAAGGATATGAGTTCTTGGATTTATTGATTTCTCTACAATTTGTTTTGATTTTGAAAAGATGAAGAACCCACGTTTTTAATTTTTGAGATGTAGAAAAGAAGAGCGGCGCATTTTTTTGACCGTTGGAAAAATAGGTTTGGGGTTAGAAGATTTTAAGGATTATTTATAGGAGATTTTTAATATTTTTATATTCGTATATTATATTAATTTATACTTCTACGTTATTTATATTTATTATTAAAAATTCCTGTGATCACATAAAATACCCAAAAATCATGAAAATGGGCATGCACCTATAGTTTGACATTACGGACCCAACAAAATTGGTTTCGTTGAATTCCGACTCCGTTTGCTCACACAGCGTATTTTTAAAGGTCAAATTATCAACTATTTTTCACATTAAAAATCCTGTATGGCCACATACTGGCTCCAAAAATCACGAAACTTGGAATCTAACAATAATTTAATATTATGGATCCAACAAAATTAGTTTCGTCAAAAATAGAGGTCGTTTGCAAAACTTGCTATTTTTAAAGCTCTAAATAACCCTTTTAAATATATAAATATATTTGAAAATAATTAAATTAAATATCAATAAATATATATTATCTTATATATTCATAATATATATCATACAACTCCATAATAAATATCTATGGAGTTATAACTCGATATTTCAAATTCGGGTCAAATCGATATTCAATTAAAATAGAAATCCTTTTATAAATCGTTATAAATTATAAAGGAATTCCGTAGTGACTTTTCAAAAATTTGATTTGGACATAAATCAAAATCTATACGACGAAATCCCGATTTTTCTCTTCCATTAGAAAAATATACTTCACCAGCTTCGAACGTTTCTTGTTTCACAGAAATCCGATTTAAAACGGATTCTGTATATTCAATTGAAGTTCGAATCGCCAAATTATGAACTGCAGCGTCATTTCGAGCTCGATTTTAATTATAATATAATTATACGTCCAACTGTCATTTATATAATATATCCTTTATTATAATTAAACTCTAAACTGAATTATATATTTTGAATTGCCCAATTCACACAATATTTCCATTTCAGCTAATTCTGATGATTTCAGAATTAAATGTATTATTCAATTATTATATTAATTAAATATTCAATATTATTTAATTAAACAACCATTAAATCCTCTAAATCACTATTTCAATAATTAAATAGATTAATTATTACACCATAAAAATACGGGACATTACACAATGATACCCTGCACATAATTAACTCATAATCGTACATGAAAAGAACAATGCATAACTCTTAATAATGCATAAAATATATAGTCATCATTATTATTACATAAATCAGAATAGTAAAGAACATAAGTAAATTCATACCTAAGAACAGTCATCATCACTATTATAACATAGCTTAGAATAGTACATAACATAAGTAAATTCATAGCAAAGAGTAGTCATCATCTTTTAATTATTACATCGATTAGAATAGTACATAGCATAAATAAATTCATAGCTAAGAGTAGTCATCATCTATGATCAGTCTTCATCATCTTCTGATTCAGACTCAGTCTCATACTCTGTATTATTTTCTTTAGTACCTAAAAATGCATCCATAAAACATTCGCTTCATCATTCAACGACACTACATCAATGTCATCGGCTATTATTATTCCAGTATTTGGCTCAAGATCCTCTTGATACGCTGCTTTGTCAGGAATATAATTTTCATCAAATGTAAATCTTGCCTTTATTTTAAAAACAACCCACCAGTCTGCTTTATCTTTTTTTAATGATGGATACAGAGAAGAATAGACTTTTAATGCTTGCTTAGCTAATACAAAAGGATCATACTTATAGTAATGCGATGTATGCCTGGTTTCACTTAGCTTATAATCTATGTGCACGTTAATTCTAGAAGCAGGAACATTGCTAAACTTGTTGTATTTGAATAGAAAAACTTTCTCTACAGGCTGTACATAATATGAAAACTCTAATACTTGCGTTAAGACGCTGTAGAAATTTTCTATATACTCCTCTGGATCATCACAACCTTTGACAAATATACCACTGTTATATGTTAATTTTTAGCTTCGTAATCGTTGTTGTTGAATTTAAATCCATTGCCAAAGTATATTGGATAAGTTTTTACATTTCATTTTGGTCCGATAGCAAGATGTAATAATTCTTTGTCAACAACACAATTTTTGCGACCATGAACTTAGTTTGAAAACCATTCTTTACATAGATCGCCAGATGGATGTTATGATTCGTATATGCTGCAAATATGTGTTATGTTCTTTCTATTTTTTGAAAATTGGTAACTTTATTGCAGTACCATTCATAAACTTCAATTATATGCCTCATCAAAACCTTATATTCCTTTTTATTAATAAACATATATATAATTTTATTGTACATGAATTCAATATTAGCTGACAAATGGTGCAACTTCCACACAATTTAAAAGAACAAATGTGCGTGCCACATGGTAGTCTCTATCGCTTAACCATATTTGTAACAACCCGTATTTTCAATAACCTGTTATAACGTAAATCGAGGCAGAATTTAATTATAAATCTGAATCAAGGGAAACGGGCTAAGCCGTTGCGTTCGTCTCGGAAAAATACGCGAAATAGAGTCCGAGTTTTCGAAAATCGGAGTCCGTATGACCCGATTAAGGCCCAACGAAGTTTTCAGAAAATTTCAAAGTAAAAACAGATTTCAAATTCAAGTTTGAATTTGGAAATTAGGGTCAGATTGGGCCAGGCGGGAAAATTCCCGCCAGAGTACCCAAGTCGACAGCTCTGTCGACTTGGGAGTCGACTTGGTTGGACCCAAGTCGACAGCCCTGTCGACTTGGCTGTCGACTTGGTCCAGCCGGGCAGTTTTGCCTGGTGCACCATTTTGGGTTTGTGTTGAGTTTGGGGGCCAGATTCGGTTTTGAGGGCTGAGATTGGAACTAGGGTTTAATCCTAAGGCTAAAACTAGTCCTAATCTCTATAAATAAGGCCCTAACCTAACCCTAAATCATCATTATTCATTCAAGTAACTAAACTATGGCAAAATCATTCCTCTCATGGCCTCCACTCTCTTCATAAAATTCCTAAATAAATTTTTAAGAGGTTTTCCATGCATACAAGTGTTTTCAAGCTTGTATGAGCATCATTAGCTTGCATTCAAGTCAAGTTTCTATATTTGCATCATAAAGCAAGGGTTTTGATCATTTTGGCTCAAGGGTTTTTCTATTAGAGCTTGCATTTTGGGTCTATTTGATTGCATAAGGGCTTTGTCATATTTTTGTGTCTTCATAAGCATTGTAAGCCCTATTCTACTTTCATACTTAAACTCTAAAGTTAAATGTATGATATGCAAGTTTGCCATGATATGCAAGTTTACTAAGTCATGTTATGCAAGTTTGATATGTTATGATATGCAAGTTTATCATGTTATGTTATGCAAGTATGTCATGTTATGATATGCAAGTTTACCATGTTATGCTATGCAAGTTTGCCATGTTATGATATGTAAGTTTATCATGTTATTTTATGCAAGTATGTCATGTTATGATATGCAAGTTTACCATGTTATGTTATGCAAGTTTGATATGCAAGTTCGTCATATGATATGCAAGTATGTTATGCAAGTTTGGGATGATCATTTTGTTCATGTTATCATGTTATGAAAGCTTATCTTGAGCATATGAACATAAAGCTTCAAGCTTTATGCTAAAGGTTGCATTTTGGCAACATGTAAGTTATCATGTCCCCTATGATAACTTGCATGTGAGGCTAAATGCGAACTTATGGCCATTTCTACATGTCATTTATCACCATGTATCACCAATATGCTAAGTTTGGTTTTATGCATGCTTTTGAGGCCTAAAAATGTAATATGCAAGTATATGAACATATGTACATTTCATATGCCACCATGTTAAACTTGTGGCTTCAACACCTTATGTCATGATTATGCCAAGTTCCCTCTTTCTATCTTTTATGCGCTATTGCGATATGTAAGCGATGGGATTGCGTTTGGGGTTGGGTAAACTTAAAAGACATAAAAACATAAGATTGGGAATTTACCTATTAAGTTAGGTCTACCCATTGGGAATTTACATATTAAGTTAGGTCTACCCAATTGCTTGAAAATTTGTAATATGTTTTGGAAACATGATGGACATGACACTTAGAAAATATAAGTGTGACCAACTCGAGGTTGGGTTGAGTTTGTAGCGTAAACCTACCCGGAACCGACCGGCCTAACTACTTGCTACAAACAATAGGACCCAATGTGAGAAGTTGGCCATGTGGTACCTTGAACCCGAGGTTAGACCAAGTTGTGGTGTAAAGCTACCCGGACCCACCCGGCTTAACTAGTGACCACAACAAGGTCTAATGTGAGAGGTTAAGGCGCATTAAATTAATTAATGCCTCATGATTAGGGTTAAGTCATGGTCCACTTAATACTTAACCAATTTGGGCTTGGTAGATTAATCAGGGTTAAGTCGTGAACTCATCGTTACACTTAACCAAGTTAATCCATGATTAGCGAGAGGGTTAAACCGTACTTAACCCACTAGAAAAATCCTAGCAATGGGGGTCCACTCCAGCAGTAATCCCAAGTTTGTATCATCATGACCCTAGGGACTAGGCTAGGGTGGGGGCACGATTACTGGACTTGAGGTAAGTGACCAAAAGCGACGGCAGAAGGGTACGTCGGTGTAGTTCCGGGCGGACTATGGTCGTGCACACAGTCCGAAGCCGGGGAAAACATGCACGGGTACCAGTAGATCGAGACTGTGCACGCATGTTTATGGTGTCCAGGGTTTGACACCCTAGGGCTTGATACACCCGACGGGAGACCCTGCACAGTCTGACTACAATTATGTTTGGGCCGTATGAACACCAACACGTGACGATTTAGGCTTATAGGGAGCCGATCGACTAGACCGTTTGGTTGGACCGCGTATTAGGGTCACTTCATGTGATTGGGCCAAAGCTTGGGCCAAGGGATCAATACTTGTTTATTCCAGTCATGTTAGTTTTCTAGTACACCTGTGGTGCAAAACCTTAAACCTGATTATGCGATGACACCTTTATCTACCTTGTTAGTTAATCATCATGCTAGTATGTTGTTATCCTTATGATCATACCTGCTTCTCATGCCAGTTAACTTTATCAGTTTACATTGATTGTAGTAGGGCTTACTCAGTCTTTTTGACTGACCTGTTTTTCTTTCGCCTCTTTTCTTCTGTTCCCCCCCCCCCCCAGGTTCTCAGGGTGGGAACGTTGGAGCTTAGCTTGGATTTTTGATCGCTTGCTTGTGGGATTTTAGCTCATGTACGGTCTTGACATGAAGCTAGCTATGGTTATCACTTATTTTGGGGATAGTACTTATGTATTTCAGTTTTTCAGTGATGTTGTTTTTATCTAGACTTGTGTATTTGGAAAGTTAACATTATGTTGTACCAGACTTGTTTTGAAATGGTTTGAAATCTTCCGCTGTTTTACTTATCTTATTTACTCTGTTTACATATATACATATGTTCTTGTTCTGCCTTGATATATCATTATGCATGTTTACCTGATTCAAACGCCCCTCCAAAGTCAGAGTGCTTGCAAGAGCCACCCTGGCGGAGGTGGGGTGTTACATTTGGTATCAGAGCCAGGTTTACGAGAAGGGACAAAAAGGTTTTTAAAACTTTTGGAAAACTATTTTCAAAACCAAGTATAAAGTATTTTCCAAAGAAAAGTCTAGTTTATTTTAAAGGCTATTCCCCAAAAAGCCATTAGCAAATTTCCTTCGTTTTTCTCCATTCTGAATCTGTCTTTTTCTTCGTTTTCGGTATGGCTGATAAATTTGTTATTCCGGAGGGGGTACACGTACCTGTTTGGTATAGGAGACTTTTGGAGGCTAGGGCGACCGAAGCCGGCCCCGCAGATGTTCCTCCTCCTCCTCCGGTAGTTAATGTTTCTCCTCCTCCTCCCATAGCTGATGTTTCTCCTCCCCCTTAGCCTCCACAAGCGGATTTTGCGGAAACTTGTAAGAACTTTAAGGCGATGGGTTGCAAGAATTTCATTGGAACTAAGACTTTTGTAGAGGCAAGGAATTGGTTGAAAGAAACCGAAGATCTTTTTGCCTTCTTTGATATAGATGACCGTAGGAAGGTTTTATTGGCAGTATGGTTGCTAAAGGAAGAAGCTGCACGTTGGTGGGTGGTCACCACCGTTACTAGGCCAATTGAGACTTGGGATGACTTTCGGGGAAAGTTTGGACTAAGGTTCCTATCACTGAAGCAAGGGGACATGGCTATTAGGGAATACATAGATAAGTTTAATCAACTGGCTCGGGTCGGTTTAGACTTGGTTAACACAGCTCAGAAGAAGGCCCTATACTTTGCTCTAGGATTAAACGAGCCATTACATGGTTTAGCCATGACTCATATACCCTTGGGGGCAACTTTCGAGAGTTTGGTGAATATGGCCCTACTCAATGAAGAGAATAGGAGTGACAAGAAGGAGATCAAGATGAATGATACTCAAGCCAAGAAGACTGATTCCCAGTGGAAAGGAAATCAGGGTAATCCAAGTGGTCAGAGCAGTCAAGGCAATCAGAACAAGAACAAGAACAAGAGTCAAGGCAACAAGAGAAAATGCCATTATTGCGGTTCAGTTGGGCATCTTATTAAGAATTGTAAGAAGAGGAAAAGGAAGAATGGTGAATGCTTTTTCTGCGGTGATACTGGACATTTCAGTAAGGATTGCCCGAAGAAGCAAGGGCAAGGCCAGGGTCAGACTCAGCGTGCTGGACCTTCAGGAGGGCAAGTTCATGCTCTCAATGCCGCTCTAGTTCCCAATCGAGGTAGTATTTCTGTTGAGAGCCTTGTATATATTTCTGATTTTCCAGTTCGTACCTTGTTTGATTTTGGTGCATCGCATAGTTTATCTTATCTGATCTTGTTGATAGTTTGCACCTAAGTACTAGTCTAGTTTATGATCCCGTGTGTGTTTCAAATCCAATTGGGGGTTCTGCCCATTTGTCTATGATCTACGTGGATTTGAAAATATCTATCTTGGGTGTAGAGTTCTCGTGTGATGCTTATATTCTCGGTTTCATGGGGTACGGGTTGATTTTGGGCATGGATTGGTTGTCCAGTTTTGGAGCCATCCTTGATTTTTGGGCATAGGGTTGAGAGGCTCATGATTCGCCTCGGTAATACCCTAAAAATTTCTAGTAACCCTATGGGTCCCGTCATGTTGTGTTATCTTGAACCCCTTAACTCGTCTATCGATAGTTTGCAATCGGTGAGGGTGGTCCGAGAATATCCTGATATCTTGGGTGAAGTGAAGGGGGGTTACCCCTAAGCGAGAGTTTGATTTCCGCATTTATCTGGTTGATAATACCAAGCCAGTTATGTGGCCGGTTAGGCACATGGTCCCACGAGATGAGAGTTAAGAAAGCAAGTCAAGGAGTTTCTTGAGAAGAACTTCATACGATGAAGCATTTCCGAGGAGGGTGCTCTAGTAGTATGCGCTACTAATGTGGACAGTTCGCTTCGCCCGTGTGTTGATTATCGTGAGTTGAACAAGAAGAATATACAACCATTACCAAGGATCGATGATTTGTTCAGCTTGTAGGAACATCTGTTCCCTCTTGATCTTGCTACTGGATTCCATCAGCTCAGAGTAGCTGAAGATAATATAGACAAGACTGCGTTCAGAACTCCGGATTGATTCTTAGAATGGTTGGTCATGACATTCGGTTTGACTAATGCACCCGCCTACTTCGTGGACTTGATGAGTAGGGTGTCTAGGGAGTTCCTGAACGAGTTTGTGGTAGTCTTTGTAGACGATATCCTGACTTTCTTAAAGAACGAGGAAGAACATCCTAGACATCTCAAGGAGGTGATGGATACGCTTAGAGTGCGTCAGTTGAAAGCCAAGTCCTCCAAATGTCATTTTGGAGAAAAAGGAGTTAGATTTCTTGGGCACATAGTTTCTAAGCAAGGCTTAGTGGTGGATCCCGCTAAAGTGGTCGCGGTTCAAAACCGAAAAGCTCCGACGAGGACAATTGAAATAAGAAGTTCTCTCAGTTTAATTAGTTAGTTAGCGTCCCTTGAGTTTAGACCTACCCTTCTGGATCAAGTAGGGACTTCGCAGAAAGAAGACCCGCAGTTAGTCGGGATCATGGACAAGTTGATTCGAGGCGAGATGGTAAGTCACCTCGCTATAGATGACAAGGGATGGCTAAGACGCAATGAGAGAAAGAAGGCTCTTGAAGATGCACATCACTCGAGGAGGTGGCCGAGTTTGTCCCAAGGCGCATGTTGTGCCAACAGGTTAAAGGCCGAGTCATAAAAAGCCCGGTGGGCTATTGCATCCTCTAGACGTTCCACTATGGAAGTGGAAGGGTATTCCCATGGATTTTATCGATGGATTACCAAGGTCAAGGAAAGAGAATACGAGCATGTGGGTCATAGTAGGTAGACTCACGAAGAATACTCATTTCACTCCGGTAAAGAGCAAAAGGACTGCATCATAGCTAGCGACAGTTTACTTTCAAGAAATAAAGCGGTTGCACGAGGTTCCCTAAAGTATAGTTAGTAACCATGACTCAATCTTCACTAGCCAGTTTTGAGATAGTCTACGGGAAGTCATGGGCAAGCGACTGAATTTAAGTACAGCCTATCATTCACAGGCGGATGGTTCATTTCGTTTAAGCATGAGTTATAGAAAATCACGTTAGTAAGAGCAATTGGCAACGTGGATTGGTATTTCCAAGAAAAGTTCTGCTGCGTGGAATACTTTATAGTAAGTAAACGAGATTCAGGATTCACTAGTGAATTTTGGAGAGCTTGCATGAAACCATGAGGTCATAGTTATGTTTAAGCCAAGAATGATAGAAGAGTAAGTGGAAGAGGAAGACAAGAGGCGACAATGAAACGGGTTCCAACTCATATTTGGAAATAAGAGTTAAGAAGCTAAGAAATCATGAGGTAAAAGACGGTCAAAGCACAGTGGAGTTAAACTCAAGGAAACGTGACTTAGAAGACTGAAGGTTAGATACGCGCATCATATCTCTTTTTAAGAGTATATCCTTGATCCTTGTTTTCCTGTGGAGCTTACTCGCATGTTATCTTTTTTTTCGTATATCCTCTCGGTCCCATTCTCGGTCCTATTTCTGTCGGGAGGTACGACTTATTGGCTAGTAATACATGTCAGGGTTAGGAAGGGATTTCTTGTAATCCAAAAGGAGTATATCCTGCTTATCTTCCCGATCTCTTTGTAGCATATCTTTTGCTATCCATGTTTGTCTTGATTATCTAGTTTATCATGTTAATCTTGTCATGAGAACCTTAGGTAAAAACCCTTTGGATGAAACATGTGTTTGAAACATGTTATGCTTGATGGTTGCAAGTGGTTGCAAGTGTTTGCAAGTGGTTACTCGTGGATGCATTATACACGTTAGGCACTAGATCGGCTCACACACTCCTCATATTGCATATGCATGAGTGTTTATGCTTATTCATGGATGAAAATTTTTGTGTTATCACATGGATGTTGCATATGGATGTATGTTATGTGCACACATATAGATGTTATACATTATGTTAGGAATTGCATACATATGGATTCATTTCACTAACATAATTTGCATTGATGATATTTGCATTAGATAAGTACATATACACACACCTTTGCATATGTTCATACAACATTTAGAATCCTGTAAGGACAATGATTGCTCGTGGATGATGTTTTGAGTAGATGGATGTTGGATGGTAGGATACGTTCTTCCTAACTTGAAGATTTCGGGGACGAAATCCTTTAAGGAGAGGAGAATGTAACAACCCATATTTTCAATAACCTGTTATAACGTAAATCGAGGCAGAATTTAATTTATAAATCTGAATCAAGGGAAACGGGCTATTCCATTGCATTCGTCTCGGAAAAATACGCGAAATAGAGTCCGAGTTTTCGAAAATCGGAGTCCGTATGACCCGATTAAGGCCCAACGAAGTTTTCAGAAAATTTCAAAGTAAAAACAGATTTCAAATTCAAGTTTGAATTTGGAAATTAGGGTCAGATTGGGCCAGGCGGGAAAATTCCCGCCAGAGTACCCAAGTCGACAGCCCTGTCGACTTGGGAGTCGACTTGGTTGGACCCAAGTCGACAGCCCTGTCGACTTGGCTGTCGACTTGGTCCAGCCGGGCAGTTTTGCCTGGTGCACCATTTTGGGTTTGTGTTGATTTTGGGGGCCAGATTCTGTTTAGAGGGCTGAGATTGGAACTAGGGTTTAATCCTAAGGCTAAAACTAGTCCTAATCTCTATAAATAAGGCCCTAACCTAACCCTAAATCATCATTATTCATTCAAGTAACTAAACTATGGCAAAATCATTCCTCTCATGGCCTCCACTCTCTTCATAAAATTCCTAAATAAATTTTTAAGAGGTTTTCCATGCATACAAGTGTTTTCAAGCTTGTATGAGCATCGTTAGCTTGCATTCAAGTCAAGTTTCTATATTTGCATCATAAAGCAAGGGTTTTGATCATTTTGGCTCAAAGGTTTTTCTATTAGAGCTTGCATTTTGGGTCTATTTGATTGCATAAGGGCTTTGTCATATTTTTGTGTCTTCATAAGCATTGTAAGCCCTATTCCACTTTCATACTTAAACTCTAAAGTTAAATGTATGATATGCAAGTTTGCCATGATATGCAAGTTTACTAAGTCATGTTATGCAAGTTTGATATGTTATGATATGCAAGTTTATCATGTTATGTTATGCAAGTATGTCATGTTATGATATGCAAGTTTACCATGTTATGCTATGCAAGTTTGCCATGTTATGATATGTAAGTTTATCATGTTATGTTATGCAAGTATGCCATATTATGATATGCAAGTTTACCATGTTATGTTATGCAAGTTTGATATGCAAGTTCGTCATATGATATGCAAGTATGTTATGCAAGTTTGGGATGATCATTTTGTTCATGTTATCATGTTATGAAAGCTTATCTTGAGCATATGAACATAAAGCTTCAAGCTTTATGCTAAAGGTTGCATTTTGGCAACATGTAAGTTATCATGTCCCTTATGATAACTTGCATGTGAGGCTAAATGCGAACTTATGGCCATTTCTACATGTCATTTATCACCATGTATCACCAATATGCTAAGTTTGGTTTTATGCATGCTTTTGTGGCCTAAAAATGTAATATGCAAGTATATGAACATATGTACATTTCATATGCCACCATGTTAAACTTGTGGCTTCAACACCTTATGTCATGATTATGCCAAGTTCCCTCTTTCTATCCTTTATGCGCTATTGCGATATGTAAGCGATGGGATTGCGTTTGGGGTTGGGTAAACTTAAAAGACATAAAAACATAAGATTGGGAATTTACCTATTAAGTTAGGTCTACCCATTGGGAATTTACCTATTAAGTTAGGTCTACCCAATTGCTTGAAAATTTGTAATATGCTTTGGAAACATGATGGACATGACACTTAGAAAATATAAGTGTGACCAACTCGAGGTTGGGTTGAGTTTGTAGCGTAAACCTACCCGGAACCGACCGGCCTAACTAGTTGCTACAAACAATAGGACCCAATGTGAGAAGTTGGCCATGTGGTACCTTGAACCCGAGGTTAGACCAAGTTGTGGTGTAAAGCTACCCGGACCCGCCCGGCTTAACTAGTAACCACAACAAGGTCTAATGTGAGAGGTTAAGGCGCATTAAATTAATTAATGCCTCGTGATTAGGGTTAAGTCATGGTCCACTTAATACTTAACCAATTTGGGCTTGGTAGATTAATCAGGGTTAAGTCGTGAACTCATCGTTACACTTAACCAAGTTAATCCATGATTAGCGAGAGGGTTAAACCGTACTTAACCCACTAGAAAAATCCTAGCAATGGGGGTCCACTCCAGCAGTAATCCCAAGTTTGTATCATCAAGACCCTAAGGACTAGGCTAGGGTGGGGGCACGATTACTGGACTTGAGGTAAGTGACCAAAAGCGACGGCAGAAGGGTACGCCGGTGTAGTTCCGGGCGGACTATGGTCGTGCACACAGTCCGAAGCCAGGGAAAACATGCACAGGTACTAGTAGATCGAGACTGTGCACGCATGTTTATGGTGTCCATGGGTTGACACCCTAGGGCTTGATACACCCGACGGGAGACCCTGCACAGTCTGACTACAATTATGTTTGGGCCGTATGGACACCAACACGTGACGAGTTAGGCTTATAGGGAGTCGATCGACTAGACCGTTTGGTTGGACCGCGTATTAGGGTCACTTCATGTGATTGGGCCAAAGCTTGGGCCAAGGGATCAATACTTGTTTATTCCAGTCATGTTAGTTTGCTAGTACACCTGTGGTGCAAAACCTTAAACCTGATTATGCGATGACACCTTTATCTACCTTGTTAGTTAATCATCATGCTAGTATGTTGTTATCCTTATGATCATACCTGCTTCTCATGCCAGTTAATTTTATCAGTTTACATTGATTGTAGTAGGGCTTACTCAGTCTTTTTGACTGACCTGTTTTTCTTTCGCCTCTTTTCTTCCGTTCCCCCCCAGGTTCTCAGGGTGGGAACGTTGGAGCTTAGCTTGGATTTCTGATCGCTTGCTTGTGGGATTTTAGCTCATGTACGGTCTTGACATGAAGCTAGCTATGGTTATCACTTATTTTGGGGATAGTACTTATGTATTTCAGTTTTTCAGTGATGTTGTTTTTATCTAGACTTGTGTATTTGGAAAGTTAACATTATGTTGTACCAGACTTGTTTTGAAATGGTTTGAAATCTTCCGCTGTTTTACTTATCTTATTTACTCTGTTTACATATATACATATGTTCTTGTTCTGCCTTGATATATCATTATGCATGTTTACCTGATTCAAATGCCCCTCCAAAGTCAGAGTGCTTGCAAGAGCCACCCTGGCGGAGGTGGGGTGTTACAATATTTCCACACATTTTCTAGCAGGTCTTCCATGTTGTCTAAAAATATATTATATTGTTTGAGAAGACTCAAGTTCAACAACTTCTTCATTATGGGGAACAGTTACAAAAGATAAGTTTACATCTTCACTAAAGTGATAGGAGAAAAAAAACGAAGCTTCATCTTCAAGGTACGATTTGCAAATAGAGCCTTCTACTCATGCTTTTTTTCTAATATTTTTTCTTTAAATGATTCAAGTACTTATAATAAAATTAATGAAACTTATATGTTGGTACAAAGATCGAAATTGTAAACTACCAAGAATATTGAGGATGTTTAAAATTACCTCTCAAATGGATACATCCATCCATATTGCAGAGGACCACGAAGGAGTGCTTCAGATGGAAGATGAATAGGTAAATGCAACATTACATTAAAAAACCAAGTGGAAATACTTTTTTCAAGTTTGCAGAGAAGTACAGGAATTTCTACTTCAAGTTTATGTAGACGATCTACCTTTAACGTCATTGAACAAAGTTATTTACAAAACATACTTAATTATGTTATAACACTCCATATTTTTGTGGGTAATAGTTCTTTGAATATCATAGGTTAAAAATATTCCATCATGATATGGAAATCATGGCTTTTCATCCCACTCAATTTACTGTTTTTGCAGTCCACACATCTACGGAGGTTAGAAGAAATCCCTTCGGGACATCTTAATTGTAACGACCCACTTTTTCCATACAGTTTAAGCTGACATCTAACAATCCATGTCAACTCAAATTGCATAGAAAAGTAGATAGTTAGGAGAAAGAAATTAGAAGGTGAGAGAAGAAAGAAAGAAATATTAGAATAGAAGAATAAGAAGATCATAGTCTCACAGCAAAATGGACAAAATATAATATTACAACAATACTTTATTTCAAGAAACTGTATATATATATGATTATAACATCAGAGTATATATTCATTTCAATCAACACATACAGCGGAAAAAACTTATACCAGTAAATATATGGAATACGTCTTGACTTCAACTCCTTCTCTGGAACTCCAAGCGGAACCTAACCTGGAAATATACCCGGCCTGACCCGAGCACATTTGAAGCAAAGCAAAATTCACTTGGATCCGTCTGGAATACTTGCAGTGATAAATTCACATGAAAAACAACTTGCCTAACCTTAGAAATCCTTTTTGAAAGAAAAGGATAATTATAAGACCGGTCCACACATAAACATGGACAGTTTTTACATTACGATAACCCAAAACATTTTGTTATAGCAAAATCCAGTGATATTGTAATAGTGTCTATCAATGAAAAATAAATAACCATCTAGAAGAACGCTTACATCATACGCTCTACCTATTCATTATATAATCAAAAACCACAAGATGCTTATTAGAGAATGGATTCCAACTACGACAAGGTATGGGACAACCTTCCGATCAGTATACTCTAGAGGGGATACGCTAGGGTTCAACAAGAACATATTGCAATCCAGCCACACATGATCGACCACCCATTCAACTTGATTGTACCAAATGTATTGTCACCATATGGTTTTATGAGCCCACCATACTTCCTAGGAGATACAGAAACGAAAGAAGAATAAATATGAATTTTCTCTAAATTGTGACAATACACCCTGCTTGAGTGCGACCCAACTAGCCATATTGCCTGCCCATTTTATGTCATTTTCGAGTTGTGATGCTTAAGGTCATGTTTTATATTTTAGAGAACATCTCATATATTTGAATTCCACATCGTCAGATTCATCAAATCACTAATTGACGTCCACAAATATACTCAAGGTGTTAAGCAAGAGAATTTCTCCATCGCCAAACTTGGTATATTTGTAAAAATCAACGTAAGTGAGTTTTAGGAAATACACTGTCAGTCATTCGTCCATACAATCCATCCATGAACAGGATGAACTGAAGGCACCCTCCTACCGCATCCTAGGAATCACCCTATAGATCAGTAGCAAGTAGTCCTTGCAATCCATAGATTTTAACCACTACAAAACCACGGTATGTCTCTAGGGATTAGCTAGATATTTTAAGTAATTCTTTCGTTTTATGAAGATCTATGTCTTCAATGCTCCATCTTGATATGTATCCCTGCATATTAGTTTCAAACGCTACTTTGGTTCGAAGTGGTTTTGCGTCTAGTTCCCATCCCGCTCTCTCCAAAAACAACACGTCAAAAGTTCAATAAGCTATTGCATTAATAGTTTGGTGTTTAAACTATCAGTCTCAAAAAAGTACGGTCAAGTATATTGGCAACTCAGGTCTTTATTATTTTATAATCATTCATTAAAACCCTTTATCGACCCCTAAAATCAATTTATCGAGTTAAAATTGATTTCAATTACTTATCTCGATAGAACCATATTCTCAATTCTTAAGAATATATATACTTACTAGTCTCCTATTTATTTTCCTTTACTTCGAAAATATCACCACATTTTCTTAAAACTCTTTCCATTTCCTTAATCTTGGAAATATTACTCAATATTGAAATATCTCTTATTGTTCCATTTTATCCCGATTCTGGTTTTTACACAAAATATTCAACTTATCGCATTAGCTTTAAACGCCTTTAATAATTTCATTTGTGAATTTCGAATTATATTATCTAATTCCTTCACAAATCCTTCCTAATTAAACTAAATCTTATTATATACTCAATTATCTTCTTAAAAAAAATTCATTTAAGAAGAAATCACTTTAAATACATTTAACTTCGATATTTACTAAAATAAGAGCAGTTTACTTCTTTATTAACTAAACATGTCACTTTAGAAATTAAATTTATTAAATAATAACCAACTCCATTAATAACTTTTAACATCGTTTATTGAAGATAAATTATATTTAATAAAATCTTATTAAATATTCATTAATAATCATTTTGATCAACAATTGACTTTGTCAATTTAAAATCACTGGTTAATTCGTTAACTGATTTCAATCACCTCTTCCTATTAGATTAATGAAATTAATATAATAATATTGTTTAACCATATACTTAAATATAATTATTTCAAAATATTAACTCATAGGTTAACTGCATCTTTATTTGCTTATAAAACTGATTTAAACGTCAAATCCTTATTATATAATCATTTCATAATATTTTATAAAACCAAATTCATAAACATCAATATATTTTTAAAATTTCATTAAAACGTAAAAAATATAATTAAAAATATCGTTTCAGTTATAGAATAAATTTTATAACTGAGCCTCGTTAATTCGCCTGACGGTAAATCAATGTTTTAACAATAAGGTGAATTTGTTGTCAATTGCTACCAATCCCTCAATCAATATTGTCTGTTGATTTTATTAACAACGATGTTGATTTTCAATTTAACGTTTAACAATCAAATAGGTTTCAAAAATAATGGGGTTCAATCGGTTCATATATAAACAATACAAAAACAAACAACACACATATATGTGAGGAATCCGGTCGGATCCCTCCAACCTGTTCTTCCTGCATCACATGTCATTATAATATTCATAATAGCATAAAATTTTAATTCAATATATTAAATGACGATAATATAATTAACGTCAACCATTCAATCAACAATAGACATCAAAGGCATCCGGTCAATCAATTTATATTGATCAATGATTAGATTTAATTATATGAATTTAATCACATAAAAGATTCCAAAAAAGTGTGAGAGTTAACTCACCATTTTATTTCAATTCGATTCGCACAATTTAATTTTAAATAGACATTTAAAATTTAATGAAAACCCGATTATCTCTTATTCCTTCCGAACTTTCTGATATGATCCCATCGCTTCCAGTTTCGCATGATTCTAATAATGTATGGACGGATACCATTACCACAAGTTTATATAAATTAATCATTATAAACAATATAAAATAATTAGTAAAAATCCTTAATTACCGTTTCACCCACGCTTTTCTAACTGCACAAGTCGTTCTCCTCGATTCCTTGTTTTTCTTCCTCATATAACCATGTTTCAACATCCTTTTTTTTTTCTTTTTTTCCTCCTTGCTTTGCCGCATGCAAACGTTTCCCCTCCTACTTCTTGAATCCCACTTTTTTTCTTTTGTCCACCGTGTAAATTTATGTACATGTATCATGTACCGGGAAGTGCCACCCACCCCCTTTTGTTTCCCTTTTATCTTTAGGCAATTCAAAACATTTTTTTAAGTAAAGGCCTAAAGCCCATTGCTCATTTTCCCGCCCGCCTAATATATATTCTTCTTCCCCATATATTACCACCTTCAGCCTGCTGTTCCCACGCATCTCGAACATTGACCATGTTGCAACTTATAACCACCCCTCCAAGATGCGTTTCCGATGCCTACCCTGGCTTCGCACCTCCTCCTTCTCCTTGTTTGAAAACACTTCCTCAATTTTACAAACAAAACCTAATCCATTACCACCTTAAACAGTTCACACCTGTTCAACTCAATGCCTCATCACCGCCACTTCACCAGGACCAAACTCGGTGGAACCACCTTCTGACAACCGCCATCCATTGCATCGACCATGGTCGGTCCCACCTCTCCCTTCTCGCACTGCCAAGTCCTTCTCGTTCGAAGAGAAGGCATCAGGTTTTTCTCTTTTTTTCTTACTTTCCAATGTGGCCATCACCTTCCATATATCTTTCTTTCCGCGAGCACCTCCTAAAGCCCTTAGCTCCAACATCCTCCTTGCACCACCACGTAAAAACCGAACTACTCCTTCAAGAGACTAGAACCGACTCCTCCACCCGCGTAAACCCTCCGTTCATCACAAGTACCATCTTTCCCAGCCTCGGCAGACCTGAAGCCAGTCTCGCTGTGCAATTTTTTTGTGTGAAAAGTTGGAGCCGAACTTCAAACTGATGCTATAGACGTAGAGAAGAGATCGAGTGCATTGGCTCGAGAACCACGGGATTTAGTGAAGCAACCGATTTTATAAAAGAATGTCATTTTACAGTATGTTTTCCCGTTTCGAAAATGGCAGGGTGATGTTTTCTTGTCGAATGGGTAGCAGAGCAATGAAGATAACACGCGTTTTACAAGAGAAGGATGAAAACAAAGCACATGCGGGTTTCAACATGTAGGGATAGGTAGGCAGCTGTATTAATGTAGACAAGACTAAAGATTTTTATTTGAAATGACCAAAGATTTTTATTCGAATGACTAAAAAATTTTATTTGTGTCTATCGCCATTTCTTAGCAAGGTTTATTTGTTCCTATGCTTATATATGATCTCCACTCGCGACGAAAATGGACGTCATGGTATAATTTGATGTTACGGTCTTAATGAAACTTGTTTCATCAAATTTCGAGTACGTTTGCTCAAACGACGCTCGTTCGTGTTCATATAGTCGATTTATTTGCATTTAAATTTGTTGCGCTCAACAAATAACTCCAATTGGCGCAAAACTTGAAATCTAACAATAATTAGCTGTTATGGATTTTATAAAATTCGTTTCGTTGAAAACGGAAGTCATTCGAATAAAGTCCCTTTTTAAGGGTCCAATTTAAATTAAAATAAATCAATTTTAAAATAGCTCAATATAATAATAATAAAATACTATAACTAGACATACTTGAGCAGAATTTCATGTAGTTTCAAAATAAAATACTACGGGTTGAATTCCAAGCCAAATCAATATTCAATACATTAAAATCCTTATATTTATATAAATAAATGTTATAATTTGTAAACGAATTCCGTAGCGACTATTTGAAAATTTGATTTGGACATAAAACAAAATCTACAACATGGAAACTCGAATTTTCTCTTCCATTAGAAAAATATTATCCCATGGATTTGGATGTTTCTTGTTTCAAAAAAGTTCAACTTATATTAGATCATGTACAACCAATTAAAGTTCAAAACGTAATATTACGAACTACCACGCCGCTGCAGCTCGTTTTATAATAAAATTACAAATTATACGTCCTAACAAGGTTTAATAAACGAATATGTTAATATAATTCAAAATAGTCTAAAATAAATATTTTTATATTACCCAATTTACGTTATATAGCAAATTTAACTAATCCCAACTATTTAAAAATTAAATTATTATCATGCTATTTATATTAATGAAATATTCAAAATCATTAAATTTAAAATTATTAAATCTCCAAAACAATGTTTTAAAACCATTTTAAATATTAAATTAGATGGAAATCTAAGCCATTACATTAATCCTTCCACCCACTTTAGCACGAGTTTTACTTGCTTTTTGTCTAGCTCTTAACATGCTTTGGATTTTTCATTATCGTCGTACAAGTAAAGTTTAGACCGCTTATAGATGTGTAATATAACATGTCTTGAATTCGCATCGTCCTGGGTTTTCCCCTTTACATTCAAAACTGTATTGAAAACGTTTTTTTTTCGTTGTGCATGATGTCAATGTTATATCAAAGTCGGAGATTTTCCAATCAGGTAACTCTCAAAATATACTTTGCTTGCACCAATTATGAATGTCTGATTTACTTGGAATTTCAACATGTTCCTCAATTTCATGTATCTTTAGATAGTCTTTTACAATTTCATGTATCTCTTCATTTTGTCCAAAATTTAGGCTGTAGACTAGTCTTTACTCTGATAGCTTTAAAGTTCTTTTAGTCATTCTAAATTTATTATTAATATGTAGAAAGCACCGATGATAGTCAAACCGAGGATATATTTTTCATATTGTAATGGAAATGCTTGTGTCTTATCCATACAATGGGAACAAGCTAGACGTCTAGATATGCTTCAACCTGAAAGCATGCCATATGCGGGAAAATCACTAATAGTTCATAATAAAGAAGAAAACATACAAAAAAATTCTTTTTTGCTCGAATTGTCATATGCTTCAACTCCTTCATGCCACATTGTTTTCAACCCTTCAATCAATAGTTGTATATAAACATTAATTCCGTATGTCGGATCATTGGGACCTGGGACAACAATCTTTATAAACATATATGGAGTTTTCATACACATCCATGGAGGTAAGTTATAAGGAGTAACAATGATAGGCCATGATGAATATTTACTATCAAACCGAGAAAATGGAGTAAATCCATCCGTACATAAACCGAGCCTAACATTACAACTCTCTGCAGTAAATTTAGGATAAGTCCTATCGAAGTTTTCCATGCTTCACCATCAGATGGATGTATCAAAGTTCCTTATTCTGGTGTTCTCACGTTGTGCCATCGCATATGACATGTTGTAGCAGAAGATGCATATAGCCATTGTAGTCTGAGAGTTATGGATAGATAATGCATTCACTTATATGGAATTTTTTTTCCTTTCTTTTTTCTTGGTTTATATCTTTCTTCACTACATATTTTGCATTTTCTAAGGTTAGAGTCTTCTTTCTAATACAACATGCAACATGCATCTATCTTCTGATACGACGGTCCAAAAGCAGACATAAGTTTTTTCACTTTATAATGACTATCACACATCAAATTATTCGGCGGCATGCGTCGTTTTGCAGTTTGTACAACTATTTTAAATGCAACTTCTGTAAAATTGAATTTTGATTTCATAGTTATGTATTCAGGGGTTACAGATAGTTCGGTTCCATTTGTTCTCCTATCCTACAGCGGCCTCTTAGCACAATCTAGTAACTCATAAAAATTTTAGATTCCGCTATTGGTTCTTCAACATTTTCGTTCTCGTCGTTGCCTTGATCAATCTTAAGAAATATTGATCGTGTTGTATATTGCACCATAATTTCTATGGGATTCTTCATTGTATTATCGTCCTCTACCACTATAGAATTTGATGTTGGTTGAATAAGTTCTCCATGAAGATCCCATAAATAATAATTCGCACAAAACCAAATTTGTACAAATGTACTTCTACTACATCTGGTTTCTGATGCTTCAGATGATTGCATTTACTGCACAGACAATCAATGTCTATGTTAGCCCGATTACTAGATTTAGCAAATCTGATTAATTCTTGGACATTGTTACAAAAATATTCCTTTATCGATCCTTTCATATTAGTTCGGGATTCATACATATAATTACGATCGAGAAAATAATTGAACATTTTCCTAATTTGCAAAAAATATGTTAATAAATTCGATGAAACACTTTATATTAATTAAAGTCTTGTAAAATTTCATTTATAACTACTTCTTTTTTTCCAGTTTATTGTTTTTTTTTCTTTTATGGTTGGTCATCCTACTTCCCCATTACAATAACGTAAGCATGTTTTATAAATCATTTCAGGTTAAACAATTCAACAAAATTTCGGTAACACTTCCCTTTAGTCTCTGTATCATACACAAATGCATGTACACAAGGAACAAAAAGGAAGTGCCATCGAAATTTTGTTAATCGTTTAAACTGAAATGATTTATAAAATATGCTTACGTTATTGTATTTGTAACTTGTCCAATACTAGGACAAATCCAACAAATATTGTGTCAGATGAATATAGATTTTCATTCTGTGTAAAAACGAATATCCATATGACAATCATATACAACACTTGTTAGATGGGGACAAAAATCTCTAAGGGGTCACATAAGTAAAACACGTTTTATAATTTGTATTTTAATGTCTACATAATATTTTTTAATACGTTTAATAAATATTTGTTAACTATAATTTCAATTTTAAAACGTACTTTAACTTCCATTCAACTATAATATATTCCTCTAAAATATTTCATTGTTGTTATGCTCATTTCAAAATTTTATAATTCATTCAACTATTTATACATTTTACTTAATTTTAAAACATTAACATGTAATTTAAAATTTAGCCAAATACGTCAAGTTTTAAATTACGTATTTTTTATAAAAAATTCAAAAGCTATCACTTTCAATAATTTGAATTATAATTATTTTAACTTATGCTAATACATACAACTAACACACGCTAGCAATTTTAATATAGTACACATATTTTTGCCTAAACGACCACAAATATTGTTTTAAAGTTTAACAAATATTCGCACAACCTTATCAATAAACATGTTAATAAATAATACACACAAATTTTAAAATCATAACTAATCAATAATCCTACATCAACTAACGCAATACTATCATGACAACAACCATGGATAATTATCGTTTTCGACCTCCTAATAAACTATATTTACTCCTAAATCAACCTACAACACAATCATCATAATACGTATCCACTTGATAGCCGATTTCAAACCCATACTCAACCAATTTTCAAACCTTTAAACATGAAACTAAATCCTAGAACGAATCCTAATTAAACATAGAATAGAGTTAGAAGACATAATGACACGAGATTAGATATTAGGAGGCATGTTTGGAGGCTTGGAGTGCTTCAGTGACGGAGGGGCTACAGGTTTGGGTTTTGGAAATTGATTTTGGAACAATTGGAATGAGGAAGAAGAAGTTTCGGCTGCTGTTTGTATCAACAGACCGTGCAACAGCTTGTAATTGCCATTTTTTAGTCATCGCTAGCCATTGCAATGCCTCGTCACTATTCGAAGTGCATCTTGTAGTGTATGAATGGTAATAAATTAAAACATTTTAACATTCATCACTTTTTTGAAATATATACAATTTACATGTTATAAATTGCATTTTTTGACCGTTTCTTTTATTTATTATGGTATTAATTGTGATCCAACTTTCCTCCCACTAACACAGCGAATGTTGCATTTTTGCATTCTGTCTATATAAGAAATAGAATAGAAAAAGCAATATATAAAACAATTTTTAAATCTTTCTCTCTCTTCAAAAACCTCCTTATCTTTATTGAAAACAATTATTACGAAAAGAAATGAGCATTATATATATTTTTAATTTAAGTGCAAATCAGGCTCTAGTCGCTTATGCAAGCGAATTGACATTAAAGAAGAGGTTGTTTTATCCTTGAGGAAGTGACGAAATGTATGAAATGCTTTGCACCAGTGAGCAGATCGACGAAACGTCTTCAAGAGAGCGACTTTGTATGTGACTCAGCCATTGTTTTTCCAACAACTTGAAGACGTTCTCAAAAAAAAAACAATGGCTTCGACTGCAAATTTCGACGACGCTGCACATTCCTCCGCGATTTACATCTCTCTTGTCACCACAACCTCAATCAGATTCGAAAGGCTGAAGATGAAGTTTTTTCTGACCATGAGAAAAGTGGTTGCTGCACTCACAACTGACATACCGTAGCTGCCAGAGAAACCCGATGAAGCTGATGTAACCAGATGGCTTTCTGGACAGAACAATCGAAGATGCTCCATGCTTGGATTGAACATGACTACCTCTGCAAAAATTTCATTCTCAACGATGATATGTATGACTACTATAATTCCAACAAATCAGCAAATGAGATCTGGGAGGCGATGAAGAAGAAGTATGACACATAGGAGGTTGGGGAAAAGAAGTTTGTTGTCAGTTGCTACCTCAAATAGCAAATGACAGATGATAGGTCATTAGAGATGTAGTCCAATGAGCTTTAGAAAATAGCTCATGAGATCATCTTTGAACATATGACTTTAGATGAACAGTTTCAAATTGCTGTTATTATTGATAAACGACCCCTAGTTTGGAAGGAATTCAAAAAAATTTGAGGCATAAGACTAAGAAATTTTCCTTAGAAAGCTTGATCACCCACCTCCGTATTGAGGAGGAGGCTCGAAAGAGGGACCAAAAAGAGGAAATGCTGGTTGTCACCTATAACAACACTAAAAAGACCAAACCCGTTGTTCTGAAACCAAACCAGAAGTCTTTTATGAATTAGTACTGTCGCGGCAAAAAGAATGTGCACCGTAAGGGAACCAAAAAGGACATCAGCGACCAATCCAAAAGAATGATTCTGGGCAGTTGTTTTTATGTTACAACTGTGGAAAACCGGTCATATGGCACGCAAGTGTCGGAACAGGCCAGGCCCTGCATCGTAGGCAAACCTGACCATAGGCAAACCTGACCGAGGAGCCTCTTACAGCTATGATTACGTTGATTCACGTTATTGGTGTATCTGAGGGTTGGTGGATAGATACTGGTGTTTCTCTCCATGCTTGTTATGATCGTGATATGTTCACTACATACACGACGGCCGATGATCAAAAGGTATTGTTAGGAGATTCTCACACCACTAAAGTTGTCAGGATTGATAATGTGCAAATCAAGTTTACCTCTGGAAAGACAGCTATTCTAAAAGATGTGATGCATACTCCATAGATGAGAAAGAATCTGGTTTCTAGTTTTCTCCTTAATAAGGCTGGCTTCACTCAAGTTATAGGGGTAGATTTGTATGCCTTAACTTATAAAGGTACATTTATGGGAAAGGGTTATGCTTGCGAGTGAATGTTTAAACTTAATGTTTAATCTAATAATGTGACCGTTCTGCTTATATGTTGTGTGATTTTAATATTTGGCACTCTAGACTAAGTCATGTTAATAAACGTATAATTCTAACATCAGCACCTTTGATATAATTCCTAAAATGTCAGAAACTGATTTTGGTAAATGTGAATTCTGCACTAAAGCTAAAATTACAAAGAAACTACATAAATCCGTCGATAGAATATCTGAACCCTTAGATTTATATTATTCTGAAATATGTAAGCTTGATGACACATTGAATAGACATGGACACCACTATTTTATCACTTTTATTGATGACGTTCTGATTTCATTTATGTATATCTTATGAAAAATATAAGTGATGCATTTGACATGTTTAAAACATTCAAAACTAGAATTGAAAATCGACCCAATAAGAAAATAAAGAGACTTCGTAGTGATAGAGGAACATAGTATGAATCTAGTTCAATTCTAGATTTCTATAAACTACGTGGTATAATACATGAGAGAACTACATCTTATTCACCTGAAATGAACTACAAAGCTGAAAGAAAAAATAGGACCTTTACCTAATTGGTTATAGCCATTTTATTAAATTCGGGTGCAACAAAACATTGGTGGGGGGGGTATATTATTAGTTGTGAGTTATGTTTTGAAATTTTGAAGAATTACAAACCTGGTGTGTCCTGTTTTAAAACTTACGATGTTTGACATATGTTCGTATTTCTGGCCCTAAGAGAATAAAATTGGCAAGCAAAGCAAATGAATGTGTATTTATTGGCTATGCTTTTAATAACAAAGCATACAAACTTTATGACCTAAATACACATAATATAATTGAATCAAATGATGTTAATTTTTATGAATCGAAAATTCCTTTTAAATTAAGGAATAGTGGGGGCACATCAAGTAATCATATGCTTATTAGAATAGAGCTTGATGTATATTATGAAAATGAATCTAAAAGAAGTAAAAGAGATAGAACCGCAAATGATTTTGGTTCAGATTTTAGTGCTTTTACTATAAAGGAAGATCCCATAAAACTCCAAGAGGTCTTATCTTCTTTAAATGCTGATTTTTGGCAAGAGGCTATAAACGATGAGATGAATTCTTAGGAATCCAATAAGACTTGGAACTTAGTAGATTTACCACCTAATTGTAAATCTATAGGCTATAAATGGGTACTTAAAAGAAAATTAAAACATGATGGCATAGTTGATAACTATAAAGCACATTTAGTTGCTAAGATTTTAAACAAAGAGAAAATACAGACTTTTTTAACACTTTTTCACTTGTAACTAGAATTAGATTCATTCGAGTATTAATTTCACTTGCATCTATTCATAATCTAATAATACATCAAATGGATGTTAAAACTGCTTTTTTTATATGGTAAACCAGAAGAGGAAATTTATATGAATCAACCTGGAGGATTTGTAGTTCCTACCCAAGAACATTAAGTTTGCAGATTAGATCAATCATTATATGGTTTAAAACAAGTCCCTAAACAATGGCATGAAAAATTTGATAACTTTATAATCTCATAGTGTCTTAAAGTTCATGAAAGTGACAAATGCATTTATTATAAATCTGAGAATGACACTTGTACTAGCTTATGTTTATATGTGGATGACTTGCTTATTTTTAGGTCAAATATTCATGCCATAATCACTTTTAAATCTTTGTTAAGTGCTAATTTTGACATGAAAGATCTAGGTGAAGCAAATGTAATCCTTGGATTAAGGCTACTAGGTCCGTAAAGGGACTTTCTTTAGATAGATCTCATTATATCGAGAAGATTCTAAAGAAATATAGTTACTTTGACTGCAAACCTGCAAGTACACCATATGATCCCAGTGTAAAGCTATTTAAAAACACTGGTGAAGGTGTAAGACAATCTGAATATGCGATCACCATTGGCAGCATTTGGTATACCACTGATTGTACTAGACTCGACATTGCCTATGTCGTAGGATTATTATGCAGGTTTACCAGTAGACTTAGTATAGAGCATTTGCATGTTATTGAGAGTGTCATAAGATACCTTAAACGAACAACGAACCTTGGATTACATTATGAAAATTTTCCAATTGTTCTTGAAGGTTATTCCAATGCAGGATGGAATACTTTAACTGATGATTCAAAAACAACCAATGGTTGTATATTTAGCATTGCTGAAGGAGCTATTTCTTGGAAATCCAAGAAACATACTATTTTGGCTCAATCTACTATTGAGTCTGAGATGATAGCGCTATCCATATCTAGTGAAGAAGTAGAGTACTTGCGAAATCTTCTAGTTGAGATTCCCTTGTAGGAAAAACCGATACCAGCTATGTTGATCCATTGCGATAGTACCACGGCTATTGGAATACATAACCATTATTATAAAGGTAAGAGACGACAAATACATCATAAGAACATTACTGTTAGAGAGCTACTCTCTTCTGGTACTGGTAGAGTGGATCACATACGCAGTGATGAAAATTTGGCAGATCCTTTGACGAAAAGACTGTCTAGAGAGAAAGTCCTTAATGCTTCTAAAAAAATGGGACTATTGCCCTTAAATCATTGAGTCATGCACAATGGTTACCCAAACTAATGACCGAAGATCCTAAGAATTAGGTTCAATGGGTAAAAACAAGTTGTCTAGTGATAATGGTTGTACATGATATTTTTATATACTAAGATGCATGTATTCCTGAAGTTATTAGAGGATGAGTTAACAAAAACTCTTAATGAGATCTATACTATTTGGAGTGGAGTACCTGCCTTCAAGGGTGCTCTTGATAGACTCACTTATGCGAATGTGGAAACGTAGTTGTTTCTTATGGAGTTTTGGGAAAAACTTCTAGAGCATTCACTAAACCGGGATAGACATGCATAACCATAAATGCATAGGCTTAACTGATTGCACTCTAGAAAGGTTAAGTATGGTCTGATTTCAGGAATAGAGTTCAAGACTATGTGCATATTCAAAAGGTTGAATATGAATTTGTACCACCTGTGTGTGATACGTGCAAGTGTTTTGGTCATAGTACCGAGCAAGGCTCTACTATAGTCAAACCAGTGATTCAAGTTCGGCAAGCTAAAGCTAATAATTTACAATTAAACACCACTACAGAGTCCCTACTTATAATTACGTCACCAGACCAAAACCACCTTATAATTGGAGAACCAGAGATAGGGCATAGTAGTGCTATTGCATCTGCACTAAACAAAACACATATATCTACAGAGGATGTGGCTTCACTACCTTTATCTACTACATGTACAAATTGCAACCCTTCTGATGCATCTATGTCTGCACCCCGAACGGAAAGTCCATTTGGTTCGAATGAACAAATAGCTCATCATCCTACTGAGAAGTCCCCACGTGTCCCTCCAATTGATTCCAGCCTAAGTGCAGAGGATCCTGGTATTACTGAGCAACTAAATTTGAATGATATCAAATTATCACAGGAAAAGGATGTTGAAACTGAAGCAAGAAACTCTGCCAACCTTACTAAAGCTAATAAGAAATATGATATGCAATTCACTAGTAAGCAATCAGATACTAAGAAGAATGATGTGGTATGCTCCTCACACATGACTTTTAGGAGCAAACTACCACAAAATAAATGACCATCATCTCATGGAATGTTAGAGGCCTTAATAATGACACACGTCAGTTAGATCTCTAAAATATTAGGAGGACTTATATGCCTTCTATTTTATGTATATTGGAGAACAAATTCAATGATGAAAGTATGTATTAATTTTCTTAAGTCATTTGGTGATGAATGGGACTCTTGCCATAATAATGACACATGTTATAAAGGTAGAATCCTAATTGTATGGTGTAAATCTATTTGGCCGATGCATGTGATAGACAAAGACTATCAACAAATTACTTTAGGTGTTAAGAATTATGGAGGACTCTCTCTTACACTTACTGTTGTGTATGCTGGTAACTTTGCTTATGACATAAATAAGATGTGGAATGAGCTTAAAAGCATTTCTAAAAAACATTAAAACTCCCTAGACTGTGACAGGAGATTTTAACGTAGTGCTTAACTAATCTGATAAGATGGGTGGTGTGCCTCTTCACGTTGCTCGACTTACAGAATTCAGTAACTGCATCTATGCCACTGGGTTACTTGAACAAGTGCACAATGGCCTGAAATTCATACGGCGAAGTGGTGAAAATAAAAGGATATCATGCAAACTGGACAGAGTTCTTATAAACTCAAAATGCATTATCAAAATTCCTGAAATAAAGGTTGAAATTCTCTCGAACTATACAAGTGACCACAATCCTATTCTCATACTACTTTTGGATAAACAAAGTAACCATAAAGGCAAGCCTTTTAGATATGTAAATGCATGGAAATCTGTAGAAGGTTATGATGATGTTGTCAACTTCAGTTTATGGGTTTCTCCAGACGGCTGCGTGGGTTACAAAATCATACAAATGCTCAAGTATGCGAAATAATGTCTAAAGAACTGGAATAACTAAATAAATAAAGAAGATGATGCTATTAATCAAATGCAGAAAGAAAGTGTTATGTATCTTCAGATGATAGATAATGGGGATGCTTCTGATGAAGTTTGGAGAAAATATCATGATCACAAAGGGAGTTGAAGAAGGCTCTTGAAATCAAAGCTACTGAACTAAAGTAGAAAGCTAAAGTGAACTGGACCACAGAAGGAGACAAATGCACCAATTTTTTACACTAAAATATCTATCGCAAGCACATTAACAGTAGTTTCCTATTGATCAATGATCAGGGAAATTATTGTAACGATTATCAAAAACATGAAAATGATACAATTGCTTATTTTACAGCTCTTTATAATGATGAACGTGAAACTAATTTACCTGTTCTTTAGTGCAGATGCATTGTCAACGCTTGTGGTAAAAGGTTATCAGTAAATTCATGGAAGAAGAAGTCTGGAATGCACTGAAATCCATTAGAATCGACTCCAGTCCAGGCCCAGATGGGTTGGGGGCTGGCTTCTTCATAAAACATTAGAAGGATATGAAAACAACATTATTCAAGAAATTCAGGGAGCTTTAGATTTTGGTAAAATTATTAAGGAGATGAGTCACAAGTTCATTTGTCTAATTCAAAAATTTGAAAATCCTACCAGACTGGAAGAATTCAAACTCATAGGTTGCTGCAATGTTCTATATAAAATTCTCAGCAAGGTTATATGCAATAAAATGAAACAGATATTACCGAACATCATATCTGAGTGTTAGAGTGCATTCATTAAAGGAAGATTTATCTCAAAGAACTCTTTGTTAGCTCATGAACTTGTTAGAAATTTCAACAGACCTGGTGCTGACAAATTCTGTTTGAAAGCTAATCTTCACAAAGCATATGATAAGATTAATCATCATTTAATGATTCATATGTTAAGTTGTATGGGATTCCCAGTTAAGTTTGACAAGTTGATTAAAGAATGTATTTCTACCCTTACATTTTCTATTTTGATTAATGATGTCCCTATGGGGTTCATTAGTTCAAATAAGGGTATTAGACAAGGAGATCCTTCATTTCCTTACTTGTTTACGGTTGCGAAGGAGTACTTTTCTCTTCAGATGGAATTGTTGGTGCATAACAGAATGTTCAGACTGTGTACAATTTCCTACCTAAGATAAGCCACCTCTTATGCGCTAATGACATGATAATATGCATCACATCGAATGAAATGGGTGCCAGAACTATCAAAAATAATTTTCAACTTTTAAAGAAGTTTGTTTGATTGAAGGTGAGTGAGAATAAAACTAAATGTTATATTAGCAAATTTAGTGGTAGTAGAGATCTTATTCTTGGAAGGATTGAAAGCATGCTTCCTATTAAATACTTGGGTGTCCCTCTTTCAAAGAATAAAATTACTGATCGAGAATGTGTGAGCTTATTAGTAAAATCAATGATAAATTCCAAGGATGGAGTTTAAAAATACTATCTTTTGATGGTAGAACTGAATTGGTGCACATAGTTATTCAAGCGAAGATGAACTTATGGTTACAAACTTTTTAAATACCTATTGCATTTGTCGAGAAGATTGAAAGAGTATGTACTAGTTTTATTTAGAGGGGAGGTTACCACAAACTTAAGTATTCTGATCTTTGTAGACCGAAAGAGTAAGGAGGTGTTGGTCTTAGAAATATTAGAGAAATGAGAGAAGTTTTTACCCTAAAACATGGCTATAAAATTATTACCAATAATGGTCTGTGGTCTAGATGGACGCGATGCAGATATATTAAGGGAAACTTTTGGCAGATGGCTGAGGATATAAATGCATCACGAAATTAGAAAGCGATCTTAGACATTAGATCCAAGCTTGCTATCAATGTACACAGAATTTCCCAATGGCAAAGAGACTAATTTGTAAAAAGACTCTTGGATCTTGGGTAAATCTACGATAGACATTGTGGGGGTGGAACACATATTCAGCTTTTGGTTCTCCTGAAGCTAATGTTGAATCAATTATTGACAATAATTCTTGGATTCGTACTCCCTTACCGTGCAATCGTGCTACAAAGCAACTAATTGAAGCCATGCCAATTTACACTGGTCGAGACAATGCAATATGGGCATGAAACAGTAACAAAGGCGAGTTTTCAATTAAAACTACATGGAATGCTATTCGAGAAAAACATGATATCAAAACTTGGAGCATTGTTATTTGGGACAAAGCAGTCTGTCCTAAAAATTCGTTAACTGGCTATAAAGCTTTAATGCTTCGTCTTCCACTTCGAGACGGATTGTTTAAGTGGAGTATAACTGAAGAACGTTTATGTATTCTGTGTGAATGTCTGAAGGGAATCATGAACACTTATTTTTTGCATGTGATTTCTCTTCTGTGGCTGCTAAGAGTTGGAAAGTGGTAATGGGCACAAACAATTAAAACTAAAATCTAAGAGAAATCGCAGAATACCTGGCCAAGAATCCAAAAAATGAAGATTTGATAGCCAAATTGCACAAAATATCCCTAACAACTGTAATTACAGCAAATTAGAGGGACACAATGCGTGATTTTTCAAAGGAAAGAGAAATACGATAATTGTGGTTAGTCGATTTGCCTTAATCGTAACTAATATTAGCAAACGAAGAATTAGAGGAAGAAGACATACCGATAGCTGGGTATCATCAAGCGCCGATGAACCAAATTCAGATCTGTTGGACTCATTAGGAGGAATTCTTGGAACCAACAACATATTTGAGCCGCTATGATCAATTGGAGAAGACGAAGTAGATGAGGGGACTGCGAATAAAAGAGGAAAGTTCTTGTTTGAACTAAACACGAACTGGGTTGTAATTTTAATTTACTTTAATGTGTTGCTTATTACTTGAGCTGTCTTAATTTAATTTGCAGCTTTTTGTTCGTTTCTTTTATTTATTATGGTATTAATTGTAATCCATCTTTTCTCCCACTAACACAACGAACGTACATTTTTTCATTCTGTCTATGCAAGAAATAGAATATATATAGACAATTTTTTCATCTTCCTCCCTCTTCAAAAACCTCCTTATATTCATTGGAAAAAAATTATTACGAAAATAAATGAGCAATACAGTTGTTTTTTTAATTTGAGTGAAAACCAGGCTCAATTCATTTGTGCAAGCAAATTGATATTGAAGAAGAGGTTGTTTTCCCCTAGAGGAGGTGGCAAAAGGTACGAAATGCTTTGCACCATTGAGCAAATTGCCGAAACATCTTCAAGAGAGCGACTTTGTACGTGACTCAGCCATTGTTTTACCAGCATATATGAATTCAATATTGTTGCGATTTGGGATATGATACCATGGAGTTGGAATTCGAATGTGGTAGTAAACTGGTTTGTCACTTCAAAAATGATGTTTATTGAAATATAAAACGAACTCGGTGCAAAAATGATGATTGGGTGCTAAAGAGACTCGGGTTGGATATTGGCATATTCTTTGCCAATACAAAAACCACTTTAACAACTATGTACATAGAGGACGTTCCAACATAAAGTAGTTGAATTGGCTAGCTTGTGTTAAAATTAGAATAGTAGTCCGTGCCTGGCCACTGAGGCAAGCTACCTCTAGTGGACACACCTCTTTATATTACTCACTTGACTTGTGATTCAATCGTGTACCTTGATTTGATTTTCAGGGCATTGTACGCGGTCGGTCGGCAGGGGAACGACCAACCAAAAAGGGTAAACCGTTTGAATCCTATCATGTGCATTGCCTTACATCATAGTCATATTTTATCCTATACAAGCTCACTATAGTATTATTTTTGCATTTTACCTATAGAGGACTCACCGGCTATAGACGTTTCTGGTTGTGTTACATGATTTCATACAATACACGCTTCAGAATGTGTAAGGTGAATTAATGTATAACCTTAGTGCTATTTTGATATTTATATTACTGATAGACATTACATACATAGCGTACCATACTATATATATATAGTTTAATGGATCCTCAAAAGATGGATACATTGGTTTGAAGACGATGGTGAAGATTAACTGTCTTATTTAGTAATATTATTTTGTTTCATTACTTAATATATTTATTGATCATTTAACTGTTATAATGTAAAATGTATTGTAAACAACTGTATGATTTATTTATGTGATTCTTATATTTTATTCTTCCGCTGTAAAATGTTGCGTACTGTTTCTTTCTCATCTCTCTTTTATTCTTATATTTAAAGCCATATTAATAATATGCCTTTTTGAATGATATGAGTCAAAAATGTGTGGTTTATTGTTGATTTGAGCCTTTTAAAATGGTGGATCGTTACATCAAATAAGGAAAAAATACAATCAAACATTCTTAAGCAATGATAATCTGATTAATTGATATGTAGTTTTTCCAACGGGCTTATACCTACTAATATTTTTATTTGAAATTTATTGACTGAATAAACTGATGTAGTAAATGCCTTTAGTTGAAATTTAAAGGTAAATATGCATGAGAAAGTAATGATAAACAAATTAGATATGTGCTTGTGTTTCCTCTCTACTATGTCATTTTGTTCTGATGTATATCGACATGTAGTCCTATGTAACATTCCTTTTTTATGTAAATAGGTATTGAGTGTTTTGTACTTGCTACCTCCATCAGATTGAATTATTCAAATCTAAGAATTTATCTACTTCTCTACCATGATTATGAAATTTATAAGTGCATTATGTTGTGATGACCCTAACTTTTAACCCTATTTTATTTGTTATCTTGGAATAATATTTCCCTGAAAATATATAAATAATTGATAATGCTAAATGAATTTGGACACGTATGTGGCATGCATGTTTTGGTATATGGCTGATAGAAATACATATAGTTGTTTGTCCAATATTCATGGTGAAGTAAACTAACTTATGTGCATGCATTTTTCCAAATATAAAATGATAATAATCACATTATGCTAGATTGTGAATTTTTAAAGCCTTTTTAAAATAAGAACCAAGTTAAGATAACACCAGGAAATGGGTTTTAAAATAAATACATGGGCTGTATTTTATTTCTTGGCCATATATCAATGAATTTCAAATTAAAGGAAGCAACCAATGTCATGCAAAGAATGCGATCTTTTTCTTTAGAAAGGGAAAAGGGTATTCTATATCAAATTAGCTAGGCAAGACCATCTTACAGATAATTTTTTTTAAAGAAGGTAGTAGGTGAGGTTATGATGGGTATTTTATAAGAGCATCCCCAATGCGGGGTCGGTTGAAAAACAACCGACCCCCAACGCAAGGATGAAAGGGGGGACCAGGGTTGCTTTGGCAACCCTGGAGGTTGCTGGAGCAACCAAAAGGTTGCTCCAGCAACTGGCCGTAGCCGGCTTGGGGGAAGCCGGCTATGGCATGGCCGGCTTCTAAGAAGCCGGCCATGGTGGGGGGAATTAATTTATTTCCCTCCATGGCCGGCTTCTATGAAGCCGGTTTACTTTTTTTTTTTAAATTTGGCCGTTGCATTCTGACTGTTGTTTTATGTTACCGTTTGATTTTAATCTATATGTACAGCAGTCCTTTGTACATTATAACACACAACATTTTTACATCAAACCACACCTCTATTCCTTCTTCAATTTCTGTTCAACTTATTTGCAATGTCAAACATTGGTAAAGGAAAGAAGGGTGTCTCCAATTCTGCACAGAAGCAACACACTAATCAATCCAACAACAATCAGTTTCCTATCCATCCGTCGTTCCAGCAGAATCAACAATCCAGTTATGGTAACTTCGCGAATGTTCTGAACTATAATTATCCTCAACAGAGCCCGAATTTCTATCAATCCCAGCAAAACTTCAGTGATTATCATAGTACTCAAAATTCTGATTCTGGTCAAAATGCGTATTTTCAGCAAAACTGCAGTGAGCATCACTACGCTTCTCCAAGCAGCCAACAACGGTTAGTCCAGCCTAAAACTTCTCCAAATCTATCAAGAAATTTGAATTGTATGTTTGGAGATAACAGTGGCTTGAATGAAGAAACAGAAGTCGATGATACTGAAAATCCAGATGTTTTTCCCACCACACAACTGAGAAGATCAAACAAAATAGTGAAATGGTCTCCAGAAGAACAAGCAGAACTAGCATTTTGTTGGGTGGAGTGCTCCAGAGACAATCTTAAAGGGACTAGTCAGTCCGATAATTCATTTTGGAGTTCTGTTTCAAGACTATTTAACGGCCTAGTCTTGAAAACCCACCAAGAATAGTCGACTCTTTAAAACAGTCGTGGAAGAGAATCAACGCTAACTGTCAAAGTTGGAATCAAATTATGGCTGGACTACAAAGTAGACAGCAAAGCGGTGCCAACGAGACGGACTTGATAAATTTTGATTACTTAAATAATGGTTAATATGTTTACTGTATAATAATACCACCTTACATTTCTTCAACACAAACAACTAAAGAGTGTGAATGAAGCTTATATGGCAGAGCACAAAAATCAACCATTCAATTTGCATAATTGCTACGCCATCTTATCTAGAGAGGAAAAATGGAGCACTATACGCCAAGAACATTCTGCAGCGCGATTTATGCCAAGAAGGGCAATGGAGGAATCAAGCCCGGGAAGTCCAGATCCTCAAGAAAACACCCCCTTTTCTACAAGTTCCGGTGGTAGGCCTCCTGGTAAATACAAAGGTAAGAAAAAAAACCATTGCAGATTACAGTCCGTACTACGAACAACTACACAGTCGAATGGTAGCTTCAGAGGAATCAAACCGACTTTTGGCCGAAGCGAGGGAAGCTAAGAGAGATGAGAGATCCAAGGAGAAGCAGCGTAGACTCGAAGAACTACAAATATCAAGAGAGCGTGAGTTGGATGTTAGGGAGCGTGAATTAGCTCGCCTTGAATGAAATGATGACAGGCACTAATGACTGTCAACTTGGATAAATTAAATCCAATGCAACAATTGTTAATGGAGCAAGAACTAGAAGCGTGCCGCAGAAGATGCATGGGATAGGATGTATTTATGTTTTGATCGTTTCCTTGTTGTTGTTTATTGTTGTGTCGTTATTTAATTTTAATTACTAAGTGCCAATGTTGTAGGAGTAAAAGATTATTAAATGAGCGTGAATTTCCTTTTTTTAATTGTCACTAGCAATCTTGCAAGCATGAACTTGTAATACGAGAACATTAACGTAATATTTCATCACTGTAGAAAACAAAGGTACGTATAAGCATTAAGGAAAACATATAACTAAACAACGAACGTAATTTAACTTAAACATACAGATAGAGTTCACCACTTCCTATTGATTGTCGGCATGCTTCCAATAGTGTTCGACTAATTCGTCCCTTAATTGTAGATGTTCTTGGGGATCTCTAACGTCCTGAATACGCTGCAAGTACTCGGCAAAAGTATTCGGGTCCTTGTACAGCTTACTTCTAAACGCCACTGCTATATCCAAGTAGTTTTTAAGTTGCAGTTCGAATCCCCCCTTCTTCTTCAACTATCATATTATGTAGTATAATACAACAGTACATGATATCTGATATAACTGCTAGTTCGTGATAGTGCACTTCATTTCTTAAAATATGAAACCATCCCTGTAGAACTCCAAATGTTGTTCTACGTCCTTTCTCAGACTCTCTTGTTGTTGCGTAAATTTCGCCTCTTTGGCATTGTTCGGCTTTTCAAATGCCTGCACAAGTGTCTTCCATTTCGGGTATATACCATCAACCAAAAAATAACCAATAGAATGGTCTGTATCACCAATTTTATAGTTGCACGATGGTGACAGATCGTTATACGAATCATTAAAGTATGATTGATGAAGAACATTAATATCGTTTAATGATCCAGGAACACCAAAAAATGCGTGCCATATGTACAAATCGAAAGAAGCGGCCACTTCTAACACCAACGTTGCTTTTTTGTGTGGCCTCAGTATTGGCCTTGTAGTGCAACTAGACAGTTTTTCCACGTCCAATGCATACAATCTAAGCTGCCCAACATACCCGAAAACCCACGTTGATCTCCCATTTTTAACAATCGTTCGACGTCGCGTGCACTGGGGGATCGTAGATACTCTTCACCGAAGACACGAACAACTGTTTTGCAGAACTCTTTCAAGCATAGAATTATCGTTGATTCACCTATTCGTAATTTATCATCTAACGAATCAGCTGAACTTCCGTATGAAATCATATGAAGTGCCGCTGTTACTTTTTGTAGTTGTGAAATTCCTAGTTCTTTGATAGCATTTCTTCGGTGAGTAAAAAAACATTGGACTCAAAAACTTTGTTGAGAACTCGATCAAACACTGTCCGCGACATACGAAATCTACGACGAAAGTAAACGTCGCCATATACTGGGTTTGGCACAAAGTAGTCCTTCATCAATTGATTGTGCCCCCCCCCGGATAGTCACGTCCGTAGCGTATATCTCTTCTACCCACTTGACTGCCTCCTTGGGTTGATTTGGAGCTCTCTGCTATATCACGTTGCATCACGTTTAAAGTTTCTCGTTGGTACATTAGCCGTTGTTTGTTGTAGTTTTCTTCGACTTCATCTGAACTAGAAGACGAAGATGTTGAGGAATTTGTGAAGCACCATAATCGCTTTAAACCATTCATGGTGTGAACGATGATTTCTACGCAACGATAATTGGATGAGTTGGAAGAACAACACTACGGTTATAAAGCAAACCCAGGGTCCCAGCACATGACATAATTGGACTAAGTTAAAAGTGTAGGAATTTTGGCTACTTTGTTATGTTTGAAGAAGTCACGGGTGAAGAAGAAGTGTTAAAGGTAGGGGGGCCTACGGAGGATGGTTGATAAAGTAAAAATGTTAACTAGGAGACAAAACATTGATTCGTTTTATATGCCAGTGTATAGTGTGGATTCCTACAACATGAATGATGGCGTTACTTTATCTTTAAGTCACTTTATTGCAAAGTTACGTTATATCACTGTCATGAAGGTAATGTGGGTGTATAGAGAGAAGATAATTACTCACTAGAAATTGATACAAATCATTGTACATGAAGTATGCCCTTTCAATGTCCATTGTTATACAATGAACACTGATGCCTACTGTTAGTGAACAATTTGGATTCCATCAATAAGAAATATGGATTCACTTCACCTTTCTGTCACTTTATCACGTTTCTCCAGAGCTTGGACCAGTCTTTATTGGAATTTGATACGACAAAGTTTACAAATTTAACCTTACGCAGTTGAATTAAAAGTTTACAAATATTACCCCTGTCTAGTATATATGCACCAGTTATATTTCTCTAACATACCAAGAATAGAATATAGTTTGTAATCCTTTCCTTATTTCTAAGTATTTCTTTTCAGTTCCGGGAATGGACAACTTTGAAATTGACGATGAAACAATGAATAATTGTTACGAAGCGTTACGATCAAGGGATAGTGTACAACACAACAAGACTACGATGGAAATTGGTGAAGGAGCACCAGGTAAGTGTAAATCAGTGAAGCCGAGAACAAAATCTTTGAATGCTCGATTGCGCGAAGTTGTAGCAAATCAAAGACCTGGGAAGGAGATCGTTTACGGAGGACAAGTAATCGAGCCCCTACATCCTATCGGTCCAACACTACCTGCTGGATCTTACCCTATTTGTTGTTGTGGAACTGAATCGGTTGTTGTTGTTGCCAAAACTGAAAAAATGCTAGACGTCGATTTTTCGGATGTCCTGCCTTTGAAGACCATAGGTATTACCCTAATGATGTTCAGTGTTGTAATTTTATGCAGTGGAAAGACCCCCCGATGTGCGAACGTGGACATAAATATGCACTGGAAGCGCAAGCCGAAATAAGGCGGTTGAACAAGATTGTTGCTGAGGCAACTAGAGCTGGCTTTGTCAGAAATGCGTAGTATTTGTATTTTCTCGGAATGAAGTTTTATTATTTAGTGTTGTTTTCGGTATTTTCTGTTGTTCTAATTCCTATTACGTATTGTTGGTAGTTTCTGTTGTTCTAGATCCTATTAAGTGTTGTTTTGAATGTGTTAACGTTTGAATCTATTGTTGAACAAGATTGCCCTCTTGTCATATTGAAATGCAAAATAGTTAAATATCACGTTGACATAACAAGGATTACAGATAGCTCCATACTCTACGTACGCACATCAAATTAAACATACATTCAAACAACATTAAAATCATAATACCGTAAGACTACTCCGTTCCATAGCGGGTCAACCAACTGTAGCGGAGTTTATACGCTTTGTAGCCAACAAATTCCTCACCGTACTCGAAAAAGTAACGAGAATCATACGTTGCTTGGTTTGTTTTAAAAATGTTTTTGTCTTCAACAGTTTCGATAATCTTTGTGTACCGATCACAAGCGTCTGCAAAACGACGATTAGCTTTTTGGAGTTCAACTGATGTTCGTCTAGTCGGCCGAGAACGATGGTTGTTGTACAGCCTCGTGATCATTGCCCATCTTTTTTCATATGTTCAACCCCCTCCACCTTGCATTAGTAGCTCATTTCTTTTTTCAACGTCAGTATAGACTTTTACGAGGGCCAGAAAATCCTTGGAAGAAAATTCTTGAGTTGCAGAATTCGTTGTTTGAACACTATCAGTAGGTCGTTGATTTACTGGAGATGGACGCGGAGCTATAACCGCTCGATGCTGATTCGGTCCAGGCACCTCTTCGATTTGTGTATCTTGAACTACTCCAACTCCGTTAGCGTTGAGTAGGTTCCATTCGTACTCCATATGTTCATCACTTATTTCGGAATCGTCCATGTAACCTATGCATCAATAATATAACTAGATTTACTAGAAGTACAAAGTATATTGATAACAAAGATTACCTTTCAACAAAGAAGGAAATAGATTTCTCACTTCAGTCAGGAATGGTGATGCTTGAAGATATAAAAGGAATAGGAAGGATTATCAAATATGTAGTACTTATAAGGATAGTGTACTGCATATAGCTACAGTTCAACAAGATGGACTACTCCTTACTGCGTTCTCATGATATTTTATGGTAGATTCCCTGCAGTGACCATTCACATCACAAGAAATGTAGGCAGTGACTAGTAATTTCGTATACTGTTGTCATTTATGTGGGAAAGGACTTGTCAATGCAGCTAACAATAACATCACAAAAACTTTTGGCATTTATTTTTACCATCAACGGTCGCCTTTTACTACAAGTAAACACAGGGACAACAAATTCAACGCACAACAACAATGAATCTTACAAGCATACAACAACAACAGTTTTACAAACTACAACAACATTCAAACAAACTTCAACAACAACAACTTAGAAGCGTACGACCAAACCACAGTTATAGAAACTAAGGAAACTAAACACACGAACAGAAATTCCGAAATAAAATTAATATTAAACATGTACTAAACACACACATCTACCACGGCCTAGGGAAAGGTCCTGCTTGAGGTTTATCAACAACAATCTTGTTCAAGCGTCTTATTTCGTCTTGCGCTTCCAGTGCATATTGACGTCCACGTTCGCACATGGGAGGGTCAATCCACATCTTAAAGTTACAACATTCAATTTGATCAGGACAAACCTTGTGATTCTTGTAGGATTCACAAGCAAGAAAACGACGACTAGCATTTTTCTCAGTATTGGCAACAATAACGACCGATTCCTGTCCGCATCGGCAGAGAGGGTTGGATCCAATTGTACCTCGTTCTTGCGGAGGTGTTGTGAGAGCGTGAACTTGTCCTCTAAAAGAAGTTCCAGCTCTCTGCCCTTGCTTTCTTGGGCAGTCCTTAGCCATGTGTCCTGTCTCACCACAGTGGAAACAGCCACCCATCTTCCTTTTCTTCTTCCTGCAGTCTTTGACCAGATATCTAGGAATGCCTCAAAAATTACACTTCCTTTTATCATAGGGTTTGTTGTTGTTCCCGCCTTTCTTTGAATCAGCCTTCTTGTTCTGTGACCCCTCCACGTTCTTATCTTGAGACACTTCCACTTTTGCCTCTTTCTTGCCCTTGTCTTCCTCATATAAGAGTGTCGTGTCCACTAACCTCTTGTAAGTAGCCCACATAGGTACATGGGTCATAGCCAGGCTGTGAAGTGGCTCATTCAATCCCTTGACAAAATGGAGAGCCTTCTTATGAGGAGTATCCACTAAGTCCAGTCCAAATCGGGCCAGCTGATTGAATTGATTGACGTACTCCTTGACCGTCATACTTCCTTGCTTAAGAGATAAGAACTTCTCCACTTGTAAGCTTCGTTCAGCTTGTGAGAGGAATTTCATCTCAAACCTCATTCTGAAATCCATCCATGTTTCAACTGGTCTTTCAGCGTTAGTGACATCCCACCAATAGGAAGCTTCGTCTTTGAGCAACCATACAGCCAACTGTATCTTCTGCCTATCGTCCACCTCGAAGATAACGAACAGGTCCTCGGTTTCTTTGAGCCAGTTCCTTACTTCTATGAACGATTCAGTTCCCTTGAAATCCCTTCCACTTATGGCTCTAAAGTTTCTACAAATCTTTGAGAAAGCATTTGCACGAGGAGGAGGAGGAGGAGGAGGAACCACTGCAGCTAGAGGAGGAGGAATATCTGCTTGGCCCGCATCGTTGGCCCTAGCCTCTAAGTACCTCCTGAACCAACTAGGTATTGGCACACCCTCTGGAAGGTTAAGATTCCCAGACATGCTGAAACGAAAAAGAAAAGATTCAAAACAAAGGATAGAAAGATAGGGCATATGGCTTTGGAGGATTATGCATTTAAAAATAAAATAACACTTTTTCTTGTAAAATGCTTCTTTATATTTCTTTTGAAAATAGTTTTCAAAAACTCTTATCTGATCTGGTAAACCTTTGCTCTAATACCAAGTGAAACACCCCACCTCCGTTAAGGTAACTCACAAAGGGAATGCTTTAACTTTGGTGGAGGGTTATAGGTAAGAGACACAGAAAAATTTACAAGACAGATAAATATAAGCAGTGGAAATCAAACATTTATTGTATACGAGGTTCAATACAAAAGCATTACAGCAAATTATCTCAAAATAACTTCCAAAACATTACTTCATAACTTCTGTCTTGATTATTTAACAAAGAAGCATAAACCATAAATAAAACTGCACAAATCCCCAAATGTAGTGTCCAAATGCCATAGCCAAGGTAAGAGAGTCCCAATCATATATCTAATTTCTTGAAGCTTGCAAAGAGTCTGACTAAGCTGGAGTATTCCCTCCCTGTGGACCTGGGGGGTGGGGAACGGAAGAAAAGAGGACGAAAGAAAACGGGTCAGACAATAAGTCTAGTAAGTTCAGTGATTACTAGTATTTAAAGAAGGAAAGGGATCAAGACAGTAATAACAACACATAGGATAATACCCTAATATAAGATAAGATGAACATGTGATCACACCCATTACTATAGCCTCTGCACCTACTAACCATTGGTTCAACCAGCCCCACGTGTTCATAACGAACGATCCCCTTAATGATCGGCTCCTACTCGCATGCATTCATATCCTGTGTCATTCAGCCCCGGTTGACTGTAGATACCTGCGCTGGTCCCACCATGGGGTGTATAAATCCCTCTGGTGGCAACCCTACACGATTCAAGATGCACAGTGTATACTACTGATGCCCAGTGCCTGATTTTGTTCACTCCGGAGTACGTGCACGCCCGTACTCTGTCGAAACCTACACTGACGCACCAACCGCCGACGTTTTTGACGGCTTATAATCATCCCAGTAATCGTGCCCCACCCTGCCTAGTTCAGGGTACCATGATACATCTTTATGGGTTACTGCTGAAATGGGTCCCCGTTACTAGGGTTTTCTAATCAACATGTTTATTTGGTTAAGTGTCCAAGTTTACCTAACCACACCCATCAGTTTAGTTAACATGTTGAATCGGTTAAGTGTTTCCCTAATTGACTTAACCCTACCAATCTTGACTTAGCTTTAATTTATTCATTAAAGCACCAACCACTCATATTAGACAGGTCTTGTTGTGGTCACTGGATGTGCCGGTTGGTTCCAGGCAGTTTTGCACCACAACTCAGTCTAACCTCGGGTCCTTTTTGGGCTTGATGCACTAACCACCCACATTAGACAGGTCTTGTTGTGGTCACTGGATGTGCCGGTCGGTTCCGGGCAGTTTTACACCACAACTCAGTCTAACCTCGGGTTAGGCATATTCGTCTTTTCTAAATTCACATATTTTCTATACATGTCTAATTTTATATGTAAATTAATCTTAATTTAATCATGCCATAATTATCCTTTTGATTATTCGTACAATAAATGGTATACCAAATATACCATTTCATGAACCAGTCTATGCCATGAAATTTTCATGTTTTCCCAACGCTATCCCCGTGGTATGTTCGCATAAATTACATAAAATGTTGGGCTAGTAAATTGGCCCAAATCCATAAACAAAAAGGGTAACAAACAAGGGACATGAAATAAGTGTAAAATAACATACTTTTAACTTATCATGTGTAACTTGGCATAGAAGCATCACTAACTTAATTAAATAGATAAGGGTGAACTTGCGACTAAGTTGGATCTAATTATCATGTAAACTTGATATAGGACTAACATGGAGGTTTAACATATAAACACAATTTTAAACCACAACTTAGCATATTAACTTATGTATGTGAAAACATAAGAAAGCTACTATAAACATATTTAAATCACAACATAGCATGATAACTTATGTGTGTTAAAACATAAGAGGTCCACAAATCCAACTTGCAACATAAATAGGTTCAACTTAATAGAGTTCTAAATATACATAAATGTTGATCTAAACATGTAGGCATGTGATTTAGATCATAAACTTGTAAGTAACCACCAAATTATAACATGACATGTTCATCACTAAGTTGGCATAATAAGTTCATCATCCAATTATAATGGATTCCAATAATACCATGCAATTTGGTATGTTCATCACCACAAACATATAGGCATGATAAATCGCAACGGTAATTTAAGATAAATGAGAATCAAACTTTATTTACCTTATACATAAGCATCATTCTATATTAGAGTTACAACATGTCACGATTTCATTTAAGAGAACGTTTAAATCTACGTAATAACCAACTTACAAACTAAAAGGAATTCTTGATTTCTGGTATCTGAATTCTGAAATTGAAATGCTCGCCTTTGATGTAGATCGTTGAATTAGATTAGTTTTAATTTGATTTTGATGTAGGCTTTTATCACGTCTTTGAATTGAAAGCGGTGACGGCTACTCCAAAGTTCTCTATTGACGGCATGACAGTTCCAGGATTATTTTTGTGTGATTTTAGGTTGAGTATTAGGTTGTTTATATAGAATTTCAATTTAATTAGAGCCATCGGATGAACCTAGAGTTAACCACAACCATTCAGACCAGATCAGAACTATCCAGAAACCCTAGTGACTCTGCAACAAGTCATAAGTCGTCAGAATTCAGATCTGGCTGGGGGGGCAGGTCGACCCCCAGGTCGACCTATAGGGGGGAGGTCGACACTAGGGTCGACCCCCTGGTCGACTTGGGTCCTGGGCGGGAATTTTCCTGCCCAGCCCGCTTATGACTTCTGTTTTGAATTTTGAATCCGGTTTTGAGCTATTTGAATTAATTTGAATTTCTGAAACTTCTGAAGGCCATAACTTCTTCATACGAAGTCCAATTCACGCAAACACAGACTCTATCTCAAGCAGAATTCCGAGATGAACGCAATGGCATAACCCGTTTCACTTAATTCTCACATTTTAAATTAAGTATTGTTTAATTTGTTACTATAACGTTAACCGAAAATACGGGGTGTTACATCTAATGAGGTTAAGTCCGACTTGTGGAAGAAGTCTGCCCGTAACCACCCGGCATATCCAGCATCCACAAGTTGTAGGCTTAATGTGGGAGTTCTAGTACATTATAACCATTAACGAATATGGTAATAAACTTGAATGCTTAACCTAGTTGAATCCAAAGGGATCGTATATGTTAACTTGAGTAGGGATAAAGTAAAATTGTATGAAACAGTGGGAGGGTTAAGTATATCTTGGGTTGGTGGGTAATATTTATATATAGGACCACAAACTTAACCTATGGGTATGCAATCTTTTTACTCTGGTATGGCATAACCTGTGGAAGACCTAGTAGTGGTGATGCAAGCGTACGGGGGAAGCTTGTATCATCTTGAGTGTGGGACCCATTTCAGTCAGTAACCCATATATAGGTATCAAACGAGTACTCCGAACTAGGTCGAAATCAGGGCACACTTACTAGTTGATTGTAAGAGATCCAAAAGTGGGGGACGGTGCAGGCGGCGCATTTCGACGGGGTCATGTGCATGCATGGGTCGGGCAGAGGAGGTTTAGACATCGTGACACCTGTAGATATGGTTGTGCACATTCTGAAAACGAAGGGTTGCCACTTTAGGAAGTGATACATCCTACTATGGGGACGACACATAGTATCTACGACGTAGGGAGCCAATCGATTGGGGTAGTAATTAAGGTACATCTAGACTCCGGTATGTTTAGGAGCCCGTTACTATCCTTAGGGGTAACTCCGATATGTTGGGATGCCTGTAATTGTATGGGGGTAAAACCTCTCACTAGAAGTACACCTAAGTCTACCACCTTATGCTTGTTGGGGATCATCTCATTCTGGTTATACTAGTATTGATGCAAAGAGAAAGTACTAGAGAAGCGCAATATATTTTATCATGTTTATCCTGTTTACCTTGTCACATCTACCTTCTTTGATGTTATCTCTCTTATCCACTTTATATGTCTGTCATGATACTTTTACTTATTTATATGCTAAAAGTAACTGAACTCGCTAGACTTTATGTCTGACCCATTTTATTTCCTCTTCTTTCTCTTCCGTTCCCTCCAAGGTTCTCAAGGTGGGAATACTCAAGCTTGATCAGGATTCTACTTTCATCCTGCTTGGAGTTGCTTAGATATACTGCTTGATTTCATATCTCTCTACTATGGCTATGTTTTGGGGATTATGCCTCTTTTATTATTGTACTATTATGATTTATGTATAAGACATAAATTTTAAGTTGGTGTACTTGGTTTTTGTACATTTCAGACTTGTGATGTAACAATATTTTGAACCATGATATTTTCTTCTTAATAAAAGTTTTAAATTCCGCTGCTATTTGACATCTGTCTTATAATATTTTTGTTTCTGTTTATCTATAACGCTTCATGAAACTTAACGCATTCTCTTAACGAGTGACATTAACGGGCGTGGTGTGTCACACTTAGTATCAGAGCTAAAGGTTACCAGATCGGATAAAAGATTTTGAAAATTGTTTTCAAAAAGATTTTAAAAGAAAGCATTTTCAAAAGAAAAGTGTGTTTTGAAAAACATATTCCCAAAGCCATATGTAATATCTTTCGATTCTCTATTTGAATCCCTTTTCCTTTTCTTTTCAGCATGTTTGGGGAACCTAATATTCCTGAGGGCGTTACGATACTAGGCAGGTTCCATAGGTATTTAGAGGCTATGGAACCTACCGGTGTCCAAGCAAACGTTCCACCCCCAGCTGCACCCACAGTTCCTCATCCTCCTCCAAGCAGATAATTTCTCTAAGATCTACAAAGATTTCTGTGCTATGGGTGGAAAACCATTCTGAGGAGCCGAAACGTTTGTAGAGGCAAGGAATTGGCTCAAAGAGATGGAGGATTTGTTTGGAATTTTCGAAGTTGAAGATCGTAGGAAGATTCAGTTAGCCGCTTGGCTTCTAAAAGATGAGGCTTCATTCTGGTGGCAGATGATGCAAGCAGGGCATCCGGTGGAGACTTGGGATGATTTTCGGTAGAGGTTTGACATGAAGTTTCTTTCTCAAATTGAGAAATGCATGCAAACGGAAAGGTTTCTAGCACTCAAGCTAGGAGGCATGATTGTCAAAGAGTATGTTAACAAATTCAATCAACTAGCAAGGGTTGGGTTGGAGCTAGTGGACACCCCACATAAGAAAGCTTTGCGGTTTACTAAAGGAGTGAATGAATCCCTCCATGGGTTAGCTGTGTCCATATTCCGATGGGAGCAACTTTTGAAAGGCTCGTCGATATGGAATTGATGCATGAGGAAGATAAAGATGAAAAGAAAGAAGTTAAGGTGGAGGAAACACAAAGCAATAAAGTATGGCCCAAGAAGGGACAACAATAACAACAACAAAAGAAGGACGGAAAGAACGACAAGGCTAAGGATAAGAGGAAGTGCCATAATTGCAAACGTGAGGGTCATTTGATAAGGGACTGCAAAAGAAGGAAGAATGCTTGTTTCAGTTGTGGAGAGGTCGGACACTTTTCAAAGGAGTGCTCGAAGAAGCAAGGACAAGGTCAAAGGACAGGAGCTTCTGGAGGGCAGGTGCATGCTCTTGTGACCAATGCTCTAGATAGAGGTAGGAAAGTTTCCGTTAAAGGTTTGATTTCTCTTTCTAATCACCCAGTTAAAACTCTTTTTTATTTTGGCGCTTCACATTCTTTTATATTTGATTCTGTGGTTGAGTCTCTACACCTTAGTACTAATATGGTAGTGGATCTCGTTGTTGTCTCAAGCCCTATTGGTGGTACGACTCATTTGTCCATGATTTGTCGGGGTTTGATAATATCTGTGTTAGGCGTCGAGTTTGAGTGTGGCGCATATATGCTGGGTTTCATGGGATGTGGACTGATTCAAGGGATGTAATGGCTAGCCATGTATGGTGCCATTCTGGATTGTGAGATGAGGGTCGTTAGACTTTTGACTTTCTGTGGGGGGCCCTCGAGATTTCTTATGACCCAAAGGGGCTGTCATGCTTAGTTTCCTAGAGTCAATTGATGCATCTATCGATGATCTGCGATCTGTACCAGTAGTCCGTGAGTATCCTAAAGTTTTTGATGAGGTTCGAGGATTACCTCCGAGGCACGAGATTGATTTCCGTATATACTTGGTGGACAATGCAAAGCCAGTTGCATTACCTGTGCGCCATATGGCTCCAAGAGAAAGGAGGGAGCTCAACAAACAAGCAGGGGAGCTACTTGAGAAAGGGTTTATTTGGCGTAGCATATCTGAATAGGGTGCTCCGACGATATTCACAACTAAGGAGGATGGTTCGCTTCGCTTATGTGTAGACTATAGAGAGTTGAATAAACTCACCAATAAGAACAGGCACCCACTCCCAGGGATAAATGATATGTTTGGTTCATCTGTTTTCTCTCAGTTAGACTTGGCCATGGGGTTTCATCAGTTGAAAGTGGCCGAGGACAGTATAGACAAGACCGCTTTTAGGACTCCAGATGGTTTCTTCGAATGGCACGTTATGCCTTTTGGGTTGACTAATGCACCCGCCTACTTTGTTGATCTGATGAGTAGGGTGTTCGGGAGTTTCTAAATAAGTTCGTTGTGGTCTTTGTTGATGACATCTTAATTTTCTCGAAGAGCGGGGAAGAGCATGCCCAACATTTGAGAGAGCATTTGAAAACTCTCTGTGCGCACTAGCTTAAGGTAAAGTTCTCCAAGAGTCATTTTTGGAGGATAGATGTGAGATTCCTAGGGCATGTGGTTTCTAAAGATGGGATAGCAGCAGATCCCATGAAGGTAGTTGCAGTTCAAGATTGGCAAATCCCAAAGAATGCAACGGAGGTAAGAAGTTTTCTGGGGTTAGCAGGCTATTATAGGAAGTTCATTAAGCACTTCACGAAGATATCAACCCCACTCACCAGGCTAACGAAGAAGAATCTGACGTTTACGTGGGATACAGATTGTGATGTTGATTTCCAACAATTGAATAGGACTCTGACAATAGCCCCCATTTTGACCTTGCCCGATGGGAACAAAGTGTTTACAGTATACACTGATGCATGTGGTACAGGGCTTGGTGCGGTTCTGATGCAAGAGGGAAGGGTAGTATGTTATGGAGGTAGACAACTACGAGTTCATGAGAAGAAATTCCCTACCCATGACTTAGAGCTAGCTGCCATAGTATTCGTGCTTAAGACTTGGTGCTATTATTTGCTTGGAGAGACGTTCGAGTTGTACATCAATCATAAATCTCTCAAGTACTAGTTCTTGCAGAAGGATCTTAATTTAAGGCAACAAAGGAGGATGAAGTTCCTAGCATCTTATGACTTCGAGATTGATTATACCCCTGGCAAGGGTAATGTAGTGGCAGACGCATTGAGTAGGCAGAGGATGGTCTTAAGTCCTCTGTTTGTGGAGAGGAAAAGCTTGGAGTTTATATCGATTTTTGACTTTAGACCCTCCACCGAGTTTTTTCCTGACTTAATAGCATCACTGGAGGTGTGACCTACTCTTATGGATCAGATAGGAGCTTCGCAGCGAGAGGATCCACAGATTTCAGGCATATTGGATAGGCTCAGTAAAGTGGAGACTTCTTATCACCTTAGTAGATATTCCACAGACGATAGAGGGTGGTTGCGATGAGATGGAAGGCTTTGCGTTCCCCGAGTTGGGAGTTTGTTAAAGACATTCCTAGAGGAAGCCTATCATTCTAAGATGACTATTCATCCTGGCGGTTATAAGATGTATAGAGATATGAAGAGGGTTTTCTTTTGGGCTGGGATGAAGAAAGATATGGCAGAGTTTGTTTCTCAATGTTTGATTTGCCAGCAAGTCAAAGCTGAGCAAAAGAAGCCCGGTGGTTTACTTCATCCTTTGGAGGTTCCATAGTGGAAGTGGGAGGGCATCTCTGTGGATTTCCTCGATGGTTGGCCTAGATCAAGGAAAGGCAACAACAGTATTTGAGTTGTAGTAACAAACTTACTAAGAGCGCTCATTTCAGCCTAGTTAAGAGTAAGAGGATGGCAACATGGTTGGCAGTAGTTTACATTTGTGAGATAGTCTGTCTTCATGGAGTACCTTCCAGTATCGTAAGTGATCGTGACCCCATTTTCACCGGTGAATTTTGGAAGAGTTTGCAAGAAACATTAGGTACACAATTGTGTTTGAGCACCGCTTATCACCCATCGATGGACATACGGAAAGGGTGAACAGAGTTCTTGAGGATCTTTTAAGACTTTGTATCCTAGACTTCGGAGGAACTTAGGAAGAGCAACTTCCTTTAGTAGAGTTCGCCTACAACAACAGTTATCAAGCTATCAAACGCATGGCACTCTTCGAAGCATTGTGCAGACGACCCTGTAGATCACCGACATGTTGGTGGGAATCTATAGAAAGACTTCTACTTGGACCGGATATGGTTAATAGAAACTTCCAAAAAGATTGATCTTATTAAATGGCGAATGAAGACCGCTCAGGATAGGCAAAAATCCTATGCAAATAGGAGAAGGATTGACATTGAGTTTGAGGTGGGAGACAAGGTTTTCATTAAGGTACCACCATTAAGGAACGTGGTTCGCTTTGGATCTGTAGGGAAATTGACACCAAGATTTGTTGGGTCATTTCCCATAACAGAATGGGTTGGTCAAATGGCCTATAAAGTAAAGCTACCAGAGAGATTGTCCGATGTTCATGATGTTTTCCATGTTTCTCATTTACGGAAGTGCTTGCATGATACCGCAGAAGTAGTTGATCCGTGTATGCTTGAGGAAGTAGAGGTGGAACGGAAGGCGGCAGTAAGGATAGTTCCTACCCGTATTCTTGGATCAGAAGTTAAGAAGCTACGCAACCGAGAAGTCAAGTTGATGAAAGTTCAGTAGGGAGATAACCAAGAGGATGCAACTTGGGAGACCGAAGACATGACTCGCGCTTCGTATCCTTTTTTTTCAAGGGTATGTTCTTAACTTCCTTTTAAAAGCTTTTATTCATGCTTGTTTCTATCATTTAAGTATATCTTATTGATCGAATCTTCGACCTTTAGGTAGGAATCCCATGAATGTAAACATGTGTTTGAGAAATATTTTTTTGATGGATGCAATTGTTTGGTAGTGGTTGCTCGTGGATACATATACACACATATTAGGCACTAGATCAGCTCAACACTCTCATACTGCATATGGATGTGTGTGCATTTTTTCCTTTTTCTCTTTTAATGGATGAAAGTGGGTGTATCATCATATGGATTTTGCATTTGGACGAGTTATTGTGCACACATATAGAATGTACATGTTATAATAGGATTATCTACATACATATTGGATTCATGACACTAGCATACATTGCATTAAGGAGGTCAACTGAATCAGTAGACCGCTTGATCTTTCGCATTAGTATTGGGACATATACACACACCTTTGCATATGTTCATATAAACATTAGAAACCTTTAAGGAAAATGGATGCCTGTGATTGGTGGATGAGTAGATGGGGGATGGATGATAGGATATACATTCTTCTTAACTTAGAGATTTCGAGGACGAAATCCTTTGAGTAAGGGAGAATGTAAAACCCATAATTTTAACAACACTAAATGTGATAAACTAAAGAATAGTTGAATAAATATTCAGAATTAAGGGAAACGGACTACGCCATTGCGTTCGTCTCGTAATTCCGGTCAAAATAGACACTGGTTTGCATAAAACAGACACCATATGAAGAAGATATTAAGGTTTGAAGTTTGTATACACATAAGATATACATATACATAACAAGTCAAAACCGTTCAAATGAGTTCAAAATCAGAAGCGGGAAGTCTGGGAGGGAATTGAACCCATTGGGGGTCGACATACCCTAGGGGTGTTGATCCATGGGTCGACACTATAAGGGGTTTCAAACCTACGTCGACACCCCCTTAGATCCGAACCAGAAACATTTATGCATATGTGGACTTATTTTCTGACCAGATTCGTGAACCCTAGGCTATAAATAAGACCCCATTCTCATTGTTTTATTCACACAAAAACAATAGAAAACTAGATGTTGTATCTACCTAGATTGAAATAGCTTTTCTTCTTCAACAATCAAGTCATTCAAGTTTAGAGATCTGTGATTCAATGTCTTCAGTTACTCTTCTATTTCTTAGATCTAACCACTGTGAGTCTACATTATTTTTAGATCTAAATACTTAAAATTAATCTTGACATGAATATAACTTGGATCTAAGCCTATGGCTATTTGAATCATATCAGATCTGCTATAACCTGTGTATCTAAGTTATTCTGACATGACTATGAACTAGATCTAAGCCTATACCTATTTATCATGTCAGATCGGCCATTGTTTGTTGATCTAATTCATTATTTAGATCTCATCATGCCTATTTATGATGTCCCTATTATGATGGAATCAGTTTTACTATCACATGTTCACCAGATCTGTTTCTGTATGTCTGTCTTGTCATTATGCCCAACTTTGTCACTGTATGTTTATTAGTTGTTATGCCTATTTCTGCCATTATATGTTAATCTTTTTATTATTTTCATTTCTGTCCTCTTCCCTTCTTCTTTTCCCTTTTATTTTTATAGAAAGGCTATCTTCGAGCCTAGGCATGCCGCTGAAATATGCTAACACGTGGAATTGGGAACGAGGGGAAAACGTTAAAATTAGGTTATAACTTGTATTTGGAAATTTGGGCATAAATTGAATGTAATACATGAATATGGATTTGGGGAATAAATCAAACTATGATTTAGATCTTAAATTTGGGGGATATGTTACATGATAAATATATAACTTGAAAAAGGGGCACGAAAACCTATAATGACATAGGAATAATTGGTTTATAATGGAAATGCCTTGGATTACAGTAATTAGAAACTGTAACCGCACTTAGACACGAGGTTAGATTACACTAGCGGCGAAGTCTGCCCTCGGAACCTACCGGCATATCCAGCAATCACAAGTGGTGAATCTAATGTGAGGGGTCTAAGTGCATAAACACGTGACGTGCTAAGACACGTGGTTAAGTCCGACTTGTGGAAGAAGTCTTCCCAAAACCGCCTAGCATATCCAGCATCCACAAGTTGTAGGCTTAATGTGGGAGGTCTTGTACATTATAACCATAAATTAATATGGTAATAAACTTGAATGCTTAACCTAGTTGAATCCATAAGGATTTTATATGTCAACTTGAGTAGGGGTTAAGTAAAATTGTATAAAACAACGGGATGGCTAAGTATATCTTGGGTTGGTTGGTAATATTTATATATAGGCCCACAAACTTAACCTGTGAGGTTATGCAATCTTTTTACTCTGGTAGGCATAACCTATGGAAAACCTAGCAGTGGGGATGCAAGCGTAGGGGGAATCTTGCATCATCTTGAGTATGGGACTCGTTTCAATCAGTAACACATATATAGGTATCAAACGAGTACTCTGAACTAGGTCGGAGTTGGGGCACGCTTACTAGGCTGATTGTAAGAGATCCAAAAGTGGGGGACGGTGTGGGTGGTGCATTCCGACTGGTCATGTGTACGCATGGGTCCGGTAGAGGAGGTTTAGACCCCATGACACCAGTAGATATGGTTGTGCACATCCTGAAAATGAAGGGTTGCTACTTTAGGAAGTGATACATCCTAATGTAGGGCCAACACAGGGTATCTACGGAGTAGGGAGCCGATCGATTGGGGCCGTAATTAGGGTACATCTTGTGACAACCCCAAACTTCCACGAGTGAAAGCAGGAGAAATCATTTTTGGAATACAACATAAATACAATAAAACAGAACACAGATACAATATAGCAAAGGAGATTCATAGAGTAATAACATTATAGCAGCGGAAAAATATAATGTCATCAATCACAGAAATTCCACAGTCACAGAACTAAGATTATTACAACAAGTTTGCAGGAAAGAAATAAGTTTGATGTCTAAAAAGAAAGGAAAAGATGCCATAGAAACAAAAGGTAAAAGTCTTCAAGCTCCCCGTCATCGCCTCTCCATGAAAGCTAATCCAAGGAAAATGATAAGTGGCTCCAAAGAAAAACTCCAAGCAAAGAAAGAACCTGTCTACTTGGCTGCCCGTGTAGAAGAGAGGGCACCCAAGTTTGCAAAAAGGTGAAACAAACTATGGGTCAGTCGTGGGACTGGTGTGGGAATTCTTAAATAGATTTACTCGTACTAATAAGGCAAATCCAAAGACCACGCCGCTAACGCGGAACGGGTTGTACCAATGGATTGCCGTGCATAACTACAGTGTCATAATAAATGATTAAATAAGTCGTCAACAACGCAATGTCTTTTGAAAAATGGAACCACCATAAGACTCAGGTCCCATCACACAATGCAACGCACACCAAGAGGATAGAGTTTTACCTTATGGTGGTTAAACATGCTAAATACGCCAAATACGAAACTAATACTATTATTAGTGTATATGTTTTAAAACAATTCAAAGCAATGTATTAATCCTAGGAAGCATAGGTACCATATATTATGCCTCCGTACTAGTAATACAAATCAAATCCGTCGGGGTCGTATTGGAAATTTGGGTTTCCATCATGAGTCCAGGCTAGGGAGGACTCCTTACCGATTCGAGACACTCTAGTTAATGCCTCAGGATTACCCGCAGTTAACCCTTGGAAATGGCAGGGCCGGTCCTCACATACAGCTTAGAGGATTAGTTATTCCTAAGCACACGTTCCCCGGTCCTATAGGACCTATCCGAGGCGCCTCATTTCATCATCCTCCAAAAGTAAAATGACTACTATCTAGAAAGAAACGTGCTACTTTCCCTGCGTTCCCTTCCCCCTTTTTAGACTCTACCGGTTTGTGAGGCTCGTGAAGTCATGTTCTTCATACCACAAGGTTCTGCTTTTCAACAAGAAACCCTGATCATTGCATCTTAGTATGCCACACCGTCACTCCATACCGTACTATTGATCTTCCGTCACTATATAAACGGGTGTTAAGTAGAGAATAAATTCTCTACCACCAATCGTTTATATATTAACTGAATATCAACAACATAATATTTTGTGGGGTACGATGTCAGACACACCATCCATTTATACCCATGCTCTAGGTCTGAACTAGGGTCAAACCCGTGAAATCAACACGTACGTTTGGGCAATTACCCCGACCCTTGAATTGGGAGCAAACCAATTCAGAGTCGTGATCGTTGTCCATTCGAGGGGAGATTTACGGTCTTCATGCGCCGTCTTCATACTTGAATTCTTGGAATCGTACGATCATTTGGAATGGGATTAACCCGGACTTTCCAAATAATCTCGCATTCATATATTTTGAGAAAAACATATTTTATATCGTTATTTTATTTTATAACGATTAATTCTTGCCTTAATTATTTAATATAATTAATTCCTTTATATATTCTTTTATTCAACATTATAAATAATGTTAATCTTACATACCGTATCATTTCTTTTATTTAACATTATAAATAATGTTAATTCTTCCTACGGGGTGAATTCTCTTTTTATATACATTATAAATAATGTATATTCTTCCTACGGTCAAGTTCTTTAAAACTTGACATTATAAAATAGTGTAACTGTCATACGGTGAAATTTTCTTTTTATTAAACATTGTAAATGATGTTAAATTTATATACATTTCATTTTCTTTTTAATAACATTGAAAATAATGCTAATATTACCTACGGTGCTTTTTCTATTTATTAACATTGAAAATAATGTTAATATTACATGCGGTGCCTTTTCTATTTATTAACATTGAAAATAATGTTAATATTACATGCGGTGCCTTTTCTATTTATATTTTACATACAATGCATTATTTCCATATTTTACATACAATGCATTATTTCCTAACTTTGACAAAATAATATGCATACATACAATGCATTATTTTACATACAATGCATTATTTCCATATTTTACATATAATGCATTTTATGCTTTTAACTTGACAAAAACGATGATATACATACAATGCATTTTCTATTCTTTCTAACATGACAAAATACTATTTTATGCAAAGCAAATTTCTATTTTTCTATCATGACAAAATACTATTTTATGCAATGCAAATTTCTATTTTTCTAACATGACAAAATACTATTTTATGCAATGCAAATTTCTATTTTTCTATCATGACAAAATACTATTTTATGCAATGCAAATTTCTATTTTTCTAACATGACAAAATACTATTTTATGCAATGCAAATTTCTTCTTTTCTAACATGACAAAATACCATTTTATGCAATGCAAATTTCTATTTTTCTAACATGACAAAATACTATTTTATGCAATGCAAATTTCTATTTTTCTAACATGACAAAATACTATTTTATGCAATGCAAATTTCTATTTTTCTAACATGACAAAATACTATTTTATGCAATGCAAATTTTATAATAACACAAATTTGTTCATTCAACATACGGTGCTCTTTATTTAAGATAACACAAATTTGTTCATTCAACATACGGTGAAAACTTTTCTATAATTAACACAAATGAATGTTAATCTCATACGGTTCATTTTCTTAGTACATAACATTAAAATAATGTTAATGAATCATACGGTGTATATTTTCATATATTAACATTAAAAATAAATTTAATGTCAATTTCTCCTACATGTAAATTTTTCTAATGAGCAAAACATATCTTATTAATTTTCATTTATCATTAAACAAAAGTATCAGTTTACATACGGTGACAATTTTCTATTAACATTAGACAAAATGTCAATTTGCATACGGTGCACATTTCTATCTTAACATTAAACCAAAGTGCCATTTATTCATATGATGAATATTTCTATTTTAACATTCAACAAAAGTGTCATTCATTCATACGATGGATATCTCTATTTTAACAATAAACAAAATAGTGTCCATCCTCATACGATATATAATTCTATTTTAATAATGAACAAAAATTAGTTCATCTCATACGGTGACATTATATTAACTAAAATTGCTCATTAACATATAGTGACAATTCTATTTTGTAAATGAACAAAAATATAGTGTGTAATACAGTGACAATTTTTATTTAAGTATTGAACAAAATTTGTCATTCTTACATACAGTGTGTAATACTAATTTAATAATGAACAAAATAGCGTTCATATTGAACAAAATTTGTCATTCTTACATACAGTGTGTAATACTGATTTAATAATGAACAAAATAGCGTTCATATTGAACAAAATTTGTCATTCTTACATACAGTGTGTAATACTAATTTAATAATGAACAAAATAGCGTTCATCAACATACGGTGACGTATTCTATATGTTATAATGAACAAAAATTAGTTCATTTCATATAGTGTCATATTCTTATTTTTAATAATGAACAAAATGTTATTCATTATCATACGGTGCTTTTTATTTGAACAAAATATATTCACTTACATACGATGTTTTCTTATTTTGATAATGAACAAGATATTAGTTCATTACATATAGCGACCAATTCTAATTTGTAAATGAACAAAAATATACTTATCTCAAATGGCGACAAATTCTATTTTAAAATATTGACAAAAATGTCAATCAACATACGGTGTTTATTTTCTTATATAAACATTGACAAAAAATGTCAATCATCATACGGTGTTTATTTTCTTATATAAACATTGACAAAAAATGTCAATCATCATACGGTGTTTATTTTCTTATATAAACATTGACAAAAAATGTCAATCATCATACGGTGTTTATTTTCTTATTTTAACTTTACAAATAAAATGAAAGTTTTATTTGCTAAACATTTCTACTTAACAAAAATAGTATCCTTGTTACCTCTATTCTATGTCAACGAAAGTGATTCCCATTACAATAATAATGAAATCCTTATTTTCTACCCCTTTTTCCTAATGGTTCATATTTCAATAAATATATCCTTTTTACTTACACTCTTTCCTGTTGGTTCATATTAACATAAAAATATGATTTTTATGTTGCTTCCTTTCTAACGTTTCACATTAACATATAAGGATATTTTATGTTAAAACATTTCTAATACCTAATCACAACAAATAAAAAGAATAACTTTGTTTATGTCGACAGTTTTATTTCAACAAGGACATATAAAGTGGTATATGTGTTTTCAACAATCCTACCTTAACAATCATGATGTGATTATTCTTAACAAATATGATATCATTATTATCAACACGACGATTATCAAACAAATAGATCTACGTATCAATGACAATTCAGGATCAATCACATACGATAATCAATTAGCGTTCAGCAACGGATCAAAGGAAAATCACAATCACAGTTAATTATTTTTATTTAAATAAATAAATAAATAGAACTCTCACATTGAATTTTTGGCCAAAATTTTACTGTCTCCTTTTCAGCTGCGGTCTGCGCCATCGCGAAGCTCTTAATTTTGTGATTCCAACGCAATTTACGGTTCGTCAAACGGACCTCGTATGAAAGAGTTATGAATTTTTAAAGATCGGGTAATTAAATAATTAATTAATATTCGTGAAAATACCTAAAAATTTCACCGTCTCAGAATTGGACAAAATTAGTGTCCACGCGTCCATCTCGTCGCCACGATCCCAACGCACCTGAAATCGTCGATTTTCGACTTCGTATGAGTGAGTTATGCAATTTTAAAGTTCTGGAAATTAATTAAATAATTTAAAAATAAAATAGAAAATACCCTCAGCCCGTTGACCGAAAAACACTGTTCATCGCCGAACTTTGACCGCACTTTGCCGCTGCCTCGGGCCACCTGACGCCACGGGACCACCGCCAATGTCTTCGTCTTGGCGAGACGCACCACCACCAGAAAGAGCCGCCCCTAAAGCTTCTCCGATCATCGAGCAATCGCCTAAAAAGAATTTCGCCTCGCGGGTCCCACAGGCCGCCTCACACCTCCAAACGACCTGAAATTTTCTGAGCATCTTCGTCTTGCGTAGACGAAGAACTTCCGTGTTCGTGACTTCGTCCAATTCTTCCTCGATTCACGGGAATTTCTTGATTTACGTTTTGAGCTGCTGAATTTCGAAAACAGCGAGCTTTAAGACGAGATTCCGGCGAATCCGAGCGCTGTTTGACAAAACCGACTACACCATTAGCTTCGTATCGTCGAGACCTTCGAGAAAACATATAATTTGCTATGGTTTGAAGAGATTTTATTTTTGACAAATTTTAGAGAAAGAGAGAGCCGCCATGGAAATTGAGAAAAACGATGGAAGAGAGAATGGCTGCTGTGTATTTCGAATTTCAGCCCTAAATCTCAGAAAAAATATAATATATACCATGGGTTTAATTTTGGTTTGGCCCAAATATCATTACGTGCCCAATTACTCAATTTTCAACTGTTTTCTTTAATTCAGAAATTCTTATAAATACATGCTGATTTCAAAATTAATAAAATTTTAAACATAATTATTTCAGGTCATTACGAACCCAACGAACCTGATTTCGTAATTTTCCGATTCCGTATGAATTTATTGTAAATTTCCGAAGTCTGAAAATAGGCTGTATTTCCACTGTAAAAATTATACAGGCCACAAAATAATTCCAAAAATTATAAATTTTATAATTTAACCTTAATTTAATATTCCGAATCCATAGAAACTGGTTTCGTCGAATTCGGAGTTCGTTTGCAAAAATTCTATTTTTCAGGTGTATATTTTAATATTTAAAAATACCAAAAATAGTGGAATTTTTCCGAAACTCAAAAATATAAGTTCTTATAGTCATCTTTATATGTAAACAACATTCTAAAACCAATGGAGATGGTTTCGGGTCCTAATTCCTTATTCTGCAAAATGTAGCATTTTGGCCCTTATAAATTTCATAGCGACCTTTCTAAATATTGAATTGGCCATAACTTTTGATTTCCGTTATGAAATTTCGATTTTTCAGATTCGTTGGAAAGATATTTTTAAATAGATTCTAATATTTTTGGTTTTACTAAAATCCGTTAAATTTTGCATCCTGTATGGTTAGTCAAAGTTCAAGTTTGACTTTTCAAACTACCGCGCCATTTCTAGCTCTTTTTATATTTAAAATTAATTTATTCATTCTAACTTCAATTTGAACCAAATTTGTGATCCTTATTATTTAAAATAGATTATTTTAAATATCAAAACTCATTTAAAATCACTTAAAATAAATTTTAACTTGGCCCCAAAATTCAGGGTCGTTACAGTCTCCCCCACTTAAAAACTTTTCGTCCCCGAAAAGGAAAAAGAAAGATAGAAGAGGATAGGAGGAAGAATAAACACAGAGAATGTTGAAACGTTTTAAACAGAAATAGTACCGCCTATAACATCAGCCTTCCACCGAAGAAGTTGGTCCTTTCGCTCCTTCGTACACATGTGCCAATTGAGCATCGCCACTTCTCTTAGTCTTCTTCGAATGCACGATCAAGGGAAGAGTCAAAACAACAGAAAAGGTGATTCTAAGAGATAGAAAAGATCGAAGGATGAATGAAAAGATGTCGATAAAGTGACTGGCTATTATGTATCTCATGAACTGCTCGCCATAGAATATAGTGATTCTACGTAAACGAATTATTATAGATATGTTGTACTCCGCTTTGTAAACCAAAGCTCTGATACCAACTGTGACAACCCCAAACTTCCACGAGTGAAAGCAGGAGAAATCATTTTTGGAATACAACATAAATACAATAAAACAGAACACAGATACAATATAGCAAAGGAGATTCATAGAGTAATAACATTATAGCAGCGGAAAAATATAATGTCATCAATCACAGAAATTCCACAGTCACAGAACTAAGATTATTACAACAAGTTTGCAGGAAAGAAATAAGTTTGATGTCTAAAAAGAAAGGAAAAGATGCCATAGAAACAAAAGGTAAAAGTCTTCAAGCTCCCCGTCATCGCCTCTCCATGAAAGCTAATCCAAGGAAAATGATAAGTGGCTCCAAAGAAAAACTCCAAGCAAAGAAAGAACCTGTCTACTTGGCTGCCCGTGTAGAAGAGAGGGCACCCAAGTTTGCAAAAAGGTGAAACAAACTATGGGTCAGTCGTGGGACTGGTGTGGGAATTCTTAAATAGATTTACTCGTACTAATAAGGCAAATCCAAAGACCACGCCGCTAACGCGGAACGGGTTGTACCAATGGATTGCCGTGCATAACTACAGTGTCATAATAAATGATTAAATAAGTCGTCAACAACGCAATGTCTTTTGAAAAATGGAACCACCATAAGACTCAGGTCCCATCACACAATGCAACGCACACCAAGAGGATAGAGTTTTACCTTATGGTGGTTAAACATGCTAAATACGCCAAATACGAAACTAATACTATTATTAGTGTATATGTTTTAAAACAATTCAAAGCAATGTATTAATCCTAGGAAGCATAGGTACCATATATTATGCCTCCGTACTAGTAATACAAATCAAATCCGTCGGGGTCGTATTGGAAATTTGGGTTTCCATCATGAGTCCAGGCTAGGGAGGACTCCTTACCGATTCGAGACACTCTAGTTAATGCCTCAGGATTACCCGCAGTTAACCCTTGGAAATGGCAGAGCCGGTCCTCACATACAGCTTAGAGGATTAGTTATTCCTAAGCACACGTTCCCCGGTCCTATAGGACCTATCCGAGGCGCCTCATTTCATCATCCTCCAAAAGTAAAATGACTACTATCTAGAAAGAAACGTGCTACTTTCCCTGCGTTCCCTTCCCCCTTTTTAGACTCTACCGGTTTGTGAGGCTCGTGAAGTCATGTTCTTCATACCACAAGGTTCTGCTTTTCAACAAGAAACCCTGATCATTGCATCTTAGTATGCCACACCGTCACTCCATACCGTACTATTGATCTTCCGTCACTATATAAACGGGTGTTAAGTAGAGAATAAATTCTCTACCACCAATCGTTTATATATTAACTGAATATCAACAACATAATATTTTGTGGGGTACGATGTCAGACACACCATCCATTTATACCCATGCTCTAGGTCTGAACCAGGGTCAAACCCGTGAAATCAACACGTACGTTTGGGCAATTACCCCGACCCTTGAATTGGGAGCAAACCAATTCAGAGTCGTGATCGTTGTCCATTCGAGGGGAGATTTACGGTCTTCATGCGCCGTCTTCATACTTGAATTCTTGGAATCGTACGATCATTTGGAATGGGATTAACCCGGACTTTCCAAATAATCTCGCATTCATATATTTTGAGAAAAACATATTTTATATCGTTATTTTATTTTATAACGATTAATTCTTGCCTTAATTATTTAATATAATTAATTCCTTTATATATTCTTTTATTCAACATTATAAATAATGTTAATCTTACATACCGTATCATTTCTTTTATTTAACATTATAAATAATGTTAATTCTTCCTACGGGGTGAATTCTCTTTTTATATACATTATAAATAATGTATATTCTTCCTACGGTCAAGTTCTTTAAAACTTGACATTATAAAATAGTGTAACTGTCATACGGTGAAATTTTCTTTTTATTAAACATTGTAAATGATGTTAAATTTATATACATTTCATTTTCTTTTTAATAACATTGAAAATAATGCTAATATTACCTACGGTGCTTTTTCTATTTATTAACATTGAAAATAATGTTAATATTACATGCGGTGCCTTTTCTATTTATTAACATTGAAAATAATGTTAATATTACATGCGGTGCCTTTTCTATTTATATTTTACATACAATGCATTATTTCCATATTTTACATACAATGCATTATTTCCTAACTTTGACAAAATAATATGCATACATACAATGCATTATTTTACATACAATGCATTATTTCCATATTTTACATATAATGCATTTTATGCTTTTAACTTGACAAAAACGATGATATACATACAATGCATTTTCTATTCTTTCTAACATGACAAAATACTATTTTATGCAAAGCAAATTTCTATTTTTCTATCATGACAAAATACTATTTTATGCAATGCAAATTTCTATTTTTCTAACATGACAAAATACTATTTTATGCAATGCAAATTTCTATTTTTCTATCATGACAAAATACTATTTTATGCAATGCAAATTTCTATTTTTCTAACATGACAAAATACTATTTTATGCAATGCAAATTTCTTCTTTTCTAACATGACAAAATACCATTTTATGCAATGCAAATTTCTATTTTTCTAACATGACAAAATACTATTTTATGCAATGCAAATTTCTATTTTTCTAACATGACAAAATACTATTTTATGCAATGCAAATTTCTATTTTTCTAACATGACAAAATACTATTTTATGCAATGCAAATTTTATAATAACACAAATTTGTTCATTCAACATACGGTGCTCTTTATTTAAGATAACACAAATTTGTTCATTCAACATACGGTGAAAACTTTTCTATAATTAACACAAATGAATGTTAATCTCATACGGTTCATTTTCTTAGTACATAACATTAAAATAATGTTAATGAATCATACGGTGTATATTTTCATATATTAACATTAAAAATAAATTTAATGTCAATTTCTCCTACATGTAAATTTTTCTAATGAGCAAAACATATCTTATTAATTTTCATTTATCATTAAACAAAAGTATCAGTTTACATACGGTGACAATTTTCTATTAACATTAGACAAAATGTCAATTTGCATACGGTGCACATTTCTATCTTAACATTAAACCAAAGTGCCATTTATTCATATGATGAATATTTCTATTTTAACATTCAACAAAAGTGTCATTCATTCATACGATGGATATCTCTATTTTAACAATAAACAAAATAGTGTCCATCCTCATACGATATATAATTCTATTTTAATAATGAACAAAAATTAGTTCATCTCATACGGTGACATTATATTAACTAAAATTGCTCATTAACATATAGTGACAATTCTATTTTGTAAATGAACAAAAATATAGTGTGTAATACAGTGACAATTTTTATTTAAGTATTGAATAAAATTTGTCATTCTTACATACAGTGTGTAATACTAATTTAATAATGAACAAAATAGCGTTCATATTGAACAAAATTTGTCATTCTTACATACAGTGTGTAATACTAATTTAATAATGAACAAAATAGCGTTCATATTGAACAAATTTTGTCATTCTTACATACAGTGTGTAATACTAATTTAATAATGAACAAAATAGCGTTCATCAACATACGGTGACGTATTCTATATGTTATAATGAACAAAAATTAGTTCATTTCATATAGTGTCATATTCTTATTTTTAATAATGAACAAAATGTTATTCATTATCATACGGTGCTTTTTATTTGAACAAAATATATTCACTTACATACGATGTTTTCTTATTTTGATAATGAACAAGATATTAGTTCATTACATATAGCGACCAATTCTAATTTGTAAATGAACAAAAATATACTTATCTCAAATGGCGACAAATTCTATTTTAAAATATTGACAAAAATGTCAATCAACATACGGTGTTTATTTTCTTATATAAACATTGACAAAAAATGTCAATCATCATACGGTGTTTATTTTCTTATATAAACATTGACAAAAAATGTCAATCATCATACGGTGTTTATTTTCTTATATAAACATTGACAAAAAATGTCAATCATCATACGGTGTTTATTTTCTTATTTTAACTTTACAAATAAAATGAAAGTTTTATTTGCTAAACATTTCTACTTAACAAAAATAGTATCCTTGTTACCTCTATTCTATGTCAACGAAAGTGATTCCCATTACAATAATAATGAAATCCTTATTTTCTACCCCTTTTTCCTAATGGTTCATATTTCAATAAATATATCCTTTTTACTTACACTCTTTCCTGTTGGTTCATATTAACATAAAAATATGATTTTTATGTTGCTTCCTTTCTAACGTTTCACATTAACATATAAGGATATTTTATGTTAAAACATTTCTAATACCTAATCACAACAAATAAAAAGAATAACTTTGTTTATGTCGACAGTTTTATTTCAACAAGGACATATAAAGTGGTATATGTGTTTTCAACAATCCTACCTTAACAATCATGATGTGATTATTCTTAACAAATATGATATCATTATTATCAACACGACGATTATCAAACAAATAGATCTACGTATCAATGACAATTCAGGATCAATCACATACGATAATCAATTAGCGTTCAGCAACGGATCAAAGGAAAATCACAATCACAGTTAATTATTTTTATTTAAATAAATAAATAAATAGAACTCTCACATTGAATTTTTGGCCAAAATTTTACTGTCTCCTTTTCAGCTGCGGTCTGCGCCATCGGGAAGCTCTTAATTTTGTGATTCCAACGCAATTTACGGTTCGTCAAACGGACCTCGTATGAAAGAGTTATGAATTTTTAAAGATCGGGTAATTAAATAATTAATTAATATTCGTGAAAATACCTAAAAATTTCACCGTCTCAGAATTGGACAAAATTAGTGTCCACGCGTCCATCTCGTCGCCACGATCCCAACGCACCTGAAATCGTCGATTTTCGACTTCGTATGAGTGAGTTATGCAATTTTAAAGTTCTGGAAATTAATTAAATAATTTAAAAATAAAATAGAAAATACCCTCAGCCCGTTGACCGAAAAACACTGTTCATCGCCGAACTTTGACCGCACTTTGCCGCTGCCTCGGGCCACCTGACGCCACGGGACCACCGCCAATGTCTTCGTCTTGGCGAGACGCACCACCACCAGAAAGAGCCGCCCCTAAAGCTTCTCCGATCATCGGGAAATCGCCTAAAAAGAATTTCGCCTCGCGGGTCCCACAGGCCGCCTCACACCTCCAAACGACCTGAAATTTTCTGAGCATCTTCGTCTTGCGTAGACGAAGAACTTCCGTGTTCGTGACTTCGTCCAATTCTTCCTCGATTCACGGGAATTTCTTGATTTACGTTTTGAGCTGCTGAATTTCGAAAACAGCGAGCTTTAAGACGAGATTCCGGCGAATCCGAGCGCTGTTTGACAAAACCGACTACACCATTAGCTTCGTATCGTCGAGACCTTCGAGAAAACATATAATTTGCTATGGTTTGAAGAGATTTTATTTTTGACAAATTTTAGAGAAAGAGAGAGCCGCCATGGAAATTGAGAAAAAACGATGGAAGAGAGAATGGCTGCTGTGTATTTCGAATTTCAGCCCTAAATCTAAGAAAAAATATAATATATACCATGGGTTTAATTTTGGTTTGGCCCAAATATCATTACGTGCCCAATTACTCAATTTTCAACTGTTTTCTTTAATTCAGAAATTCTTATAAATACATGCTGATTTCAAAATTAATAAAATTTTAAACATAATTATTTCAGGTCATTACGAACCCAACGAACCTGATTTCGTAATTTTCCGATTCCGTATGAATTTATTATAAATTTCCGAAGTCTGAAAATAGGCTGTATTTCCACTGTAAAAATTATACAGGCCACAAAATAATTCCAAAAATTATAAATTTTATAATTTAACCTTAATTTAATATTCCGAATCCATAGAAACTGGTTTCGTCGAATTCGGAGTTCGTTTGCAAAAATTCTATTTTTCAGGTGTATATTTTAATATTTAAAATACCAAAAATAGTGGAATTTTTCCGAAACTCAAAAATATAAGTTCTTATAGTCATTTTTATATGTAAACAACATTCTTAAACCAATGGAGATGGTTTCGGGTCCTAATTCCTTATTCTGCAAAATGTAGCATTTTGGCCCTTATAAATTTCATAGCGACCTTTCTAAATATTGAATTGGCCATAACTTTTGATTTCCGTTATGAAATTTCGATTTTTCAGATTCGTTGGAAAGATATTTTTAAATAGATTCTAATATTTCTGGTTTACTAAAATCCGTTAAATTTTGCATCCTGTATGGTTAGTCAAAGTTCAAGTTTGACTTTTCAAACTACCGCGCCATTTCTAGCTCTTTTTATATATAAAATTAATTTATTCATTCTAACTTCAATTTGAACCAAATTTGTGATCCTTATTATTTAAAATAGATTATTTTAAATATCAAAACTCATTTAAAATCACTTAAAATAAATTTTAACTTGGCCCCAAAATTCAGGGTCGTTACACATCTAGACTCCGATATGTTTAGGATCCCGTTATTATCCTTAGGGGTAACTCCGGTATGTTGGACTGCCTGTTATTATATGAGGTAAAACCTCTCACTAGAAGTACGTACCATCCTATTGTTGAGGATCGTCTCATTCTGGTTATACTAGTATTTGTGCAAAGAGAAAGTACTAGAGAAGTGCAATATATTCTATCATGTTTATCCTGTTTACCTTGTCACACCTGCCTTCTATGATGTTATCTCTCTTATCCATTTTATATGTCTGCCATGATACTTTTACTTATTTATATGATAAAAGTAACTGGACTCGCCAGACTTTATGTTTGACCCATTTTGTTTCCTCTTCTTTCTCTTCCGCTCCCCCCAAGGTTCTCAAGTTGGGAATACTCAAGCTTGGTCAGGATTCTGGTTTCGCCCTGCTTGGAGCTAGTTAGATGTACTGCTTGATTTCATATCTCGCTGCTATGGCTATTTTTTGGAGATTATGCTTCTTTTATTATTGTACTCTGATGATTTAAGTCCAAGACATATATTTTAAGTTGATGTACTGGTTTTATACATTTCAAACTGTGACGTAACTATGTTTTGAACCACAATATTTTCTGCTTAATAAAAGTTTTAAATTCCGCCGCTATTTTATATCTGTCTTTTAGTATTCCTGTTCTATTTACCTATAACGCTTCACAAAACTTAATGCATTCTCTTAACGAGTGACATTTACGGAAGTGGGGTGTCACAACAACCACTTTGCAATCGTGTGTATATGTGCATGGTGTACATAATGCAATTCAACCATAAAACGTGAATGCAAGATGATTCTAATCGGATCCAATGTATGTTTGCATTAAATTTTTGAAATACTTTTGAAAGCGTGATGCATAACATCATAAAGATACTGGTTGTTCTATATGAATGCAAGTTTTTAAAACTTCTTTTTCTTCCATAACCCTCACACAACTATGAATAGAAGTGTGAAGCAACCAATTTTGCATCCAAACCCTACCATCCAAAACATCACGCAATCCAATTGTTTTCTATTTAATTTCTTCTAAACCGGAAAAAGGAAATCAAAGAGAAGAATTTTAACATTTTTCCCACTCACAACTTTTCCATTACCGCCTTACAATGGAATTTTTACCTCACTTACCCAAAATACTCCGAAAATTTCCATCAGTGGACTGTAAAGGAGGCTTAAAACAAGCTCTAAAACGCAAAACGAGTTAATTAATAGCTCGCTCGCATCGTTGACAAGGCATGGAAACTACGTCTCCACGACAAAAACAGCTTTTCCTTGTTACCGTTAATGTTTTTATCATATCTTCAGTCCTACTGCACTGCCAAAACACGCACACAAAGCATTCATAAATCTTCCTTACACCATTCATGTAACCAAAAATAAAAAAATTCATAAAAATACATTTTCGCTTGAAATCTTGTCATGTCTATTTTGAAATTTTCCTTTCAAAACCGTCTCACTTTCCTATAAAATAGGAAAATGATATAAAAAAAATCAAACAACATTTTCCAAAACTTTGAAAATGTATTTTGTGGAAATTTAAACAATTCAAGTCACATGTTGATGAAGAAGGAAGTCAGTTACGCCAAAAATGCAAAAACTGAAATCACACACAAAAAAGACCAAAATAAATTTTAGCTTTAACAAGGAATGGTGATTTATTTATTTATATACCCGTGACGAAAACAATGCAAAACCGGTCCTTTGCTAAAATTTGTTCAGCACGGAATTCTATTATTTCCTACTCTAGGACAACTGTTAGTTTAGATAAGAAAAATGAGATTTCATTCAAATAGGAATGCGTGAATGACATAAATATCTCCAAACATAGAAATTTCGTTAACGTAAGTCGTGCGATTTAAGAAATACTGACAGTTATAAGCATAAATCACCACCTAGCCATGAATTTGATGTTGGAAAGGGAAAACAACAAAGATGACGATAAAACAACAACACCGAAACTCCCAAAACAATGACTATAAACAACAAGATGTCTTGCTCCATGGTTGGAGCTCAAACCAATTTTTATGATCTTTAATTAACTATATCGTGGTAATATAAATGCTCAATCTCGTGTTACAAACACTGTTAATGTTGTTGGAGGTTTACGCATCACCATCTCTTCTAAGAGAGAATTTGTGATAAGAAAAGAAACCTACCACAAACTACTTCTCATGGGAATCCACCAAAAATTGTCAAAAGACAAAATGAATAGGTTATTTTACAAAGATTAACTCCACGAGATAACGCACAAGAACACAAGCTGAATCGAATATGATGTTGTACTAAATGATGGTTACGACGCCGATCAAGCAAAGGATTGAATTCCCGCATCATAAAACAAACCAAGTCATAACTTCCCATTTATAGAACGATGTGCTAAATGGGTCACACGTCTACATGGGCACCTCGAACATAGATTACTGAACACATAAACCGACATCAAGAAAATGAGATTTGCTACAAAATCTCCAAAGCCGGTCAAACAAAAGACCATTCAAGTCAGTGTAAAACATGGATCCTCTAAAATCTCTTCGAGATTCTCCTCCCAAAGACTATCCAAAGATAGATTCTTCATCTCCGAAACGGCGATCGACTCCGAAAGAACCTATTCAAACAACATATAGCAAAGACGGATGCAACACAAACAACAAACCCTATTCTAAGATTTCGAAGCAACTGGTCGGTGCAAATCCAAATGCCTTGAAAAATTTTCTTAGACCTAAAGTGGTGAGACCTTTTTCCTCATTCTGATCCAACCAAATGATCTCTACCTAAGGAGGAGACTTAAATGGTGTGAGTAGGATCGAATAGTGCAACTATGTGACACCCCACGTCCATTAAGGTCACTCACAAAGGGAATGCCTTAATGTTGGTGGAGCGTTTATTGTGTATAGAACAGAAAAGTAAACAAGACAGATAAATATATTGGTACTTGGAAAATAAAAACCACTTTTATTGCAGTGGAGAAATAGTTTAGTTACATCACATCAAAAACCAACTACAAAACCAAATACACTTATTATCCATCTTGACAAATAAGTTCTGAGTACATAAAATAAAAGACACAACACCAACATAAAATAGAAATAAATAAGATAGGTTGAACTTTACTTCAACAATCCAAGCAACTTCCAAAAGGGAGAGATAAAGCTGTCCAAATCAAGCTCCACTAGTACTAGTCCCACCCTGAGCAACTGGGGGGGGGGGGGGAGGGAAGGAAGAAAAGAGGTAGAAACAAAGGGGTTCAGACATAAAGTCTGGCGAGTGCAATAACTTTAACAATATAATCATTAAAGTAACTAGGATAAGGCATAAGCTGGAAAATAAGGAAACGACTGTGAATAAATGGGCATGACAGAGCAAAACAAAGGAAATAAGATGAACAAAGATAGCGTTAAAGGCGCACCTAATCACTATAAGATAATTACTACATTACACCACACCAAACACCATAAAAGTTGATCCCGCTTACAAAACTTAATAATGATAATGGTAGTTTCCTGTACCCCTAGCTACCTTCATAGGTGTCGTCTGCCCCTATCTCCACTAGGTGTACCCACTACCCCCATTCGATCGGCTCCCTAACTCGTAGATACCCGTGCTGACCCCACAGTGGGGTGTATCACTTCCCAAAGTGGCAACCCGATACCACCAAAAATGCACGGCTTATATCTACACGGTGCAACAACGTCTTACCTACCAGCCCGGGGCCACACACGCACATGACCCCGTTCGACTTGCGTTGCCACCGCTAACCCGTTTTGACCTCTTACAATCAAACCCAGTACGCGTGTCCCGTCCTCGACTTGGGTCGATCCCACAAAGATACTTAATGGGTTACTGGTTTGAAAAGGGCCCCCATGTATGACACAAGCTTTCCACCTATGCTTGGTCCCCTCTAAGGTTTTCCCCACTTAACCCCATTCTTATTCATGTCTTCTTACATGTTTCAATCTTGGTTAAGTGCATCTAATCGTATTTCACATGCCACCCAAGGCACCCTCTTAATTTCACATGCCACCCAAGGCACCCACTTAACCCCCTATGTCCCACCACATGTTTATCTGGTTAAGTGTTTCTTAATTCATTAAAACCGTAACCTTGTAAAGACCTAGCACATTAGACTTGCATTTGTGGCTGTTGGATTTGTCGGGCGGGTCCGGGCAGTCTTACACCACAAACGAGCCTAACCTCATGTCTTTACAACTGTTATGCATTTAATTCATGCCTTTGACCTCTCACATTAGACTGGAATTTGTGCATGCTGGATTTGCCGAGCGGGTCCGGGCAATCTTACCTCACAAAAGAGTCTAACCTTGTATCTTTGGCGGTTTATTATTACACATCTTTATTTAACCCCAAAGTGGATTAATATCCCTATTCAAACTTGTAAATAAATTCCAAATATACTTATGTCTAATTGCCACCTAAATTATGTCCATTTACTTCAGGTATATAAATTATACCAATTACTGCCTCAAATTAATTGTATGCCTTTTAAGGCCATTACATGCCAATTCTCAATATGTGTATATTCAGTATTACCCCCATCGTCCCTACGTTGTTCGTTCGCTTATTATGATATATATATATATATATATATATATATATATATATATATATATTAGACTAGCAATTAGTCTAACACATAAAAGGGAAGAAACATCGCAAATTTGCATAACACACAAATTGGATCTAACTTACAAATAAGGATTACAACATATCTAGCATAAACTTGGTATTGTCATGAATCTAAACATTGGCCTAAAAGTGTGAACTTGCATATATGAATATAGTTTTCACCCAAACCTTGCATATATGAATATAGTTTTCACCCAAAACTTGCATAGGCCATAGTCACAAACTTGCATAAAACTATGTAAGTTATAGATCTAAACCTAAAGGTTTAAACTTGCATATATGTGATTCCAGTTTCTACCTAAACTTGCATATAGTCATTTTACTTGGTTCACATGTAAAATTGTGTACAATTCACATAGAAACTAGCATATAATATACACCCAAACTTGAATATAAAATGATGTCAAACATAAATCAAGTTGAACGTTGGTGATTGGGCATATACAAAGGAATCCACAACAAAAACTGTCATTATGAACAACTAGCATTTATTCACAAAATATCACATTTTTCAATGTTTCACAAACATAGCCATATAACCCAAATTATAACTCAACCCAATTACTTGTTAATTATTTTATTAAAGAAATTGAACTCACAACTCAAAGAAGGTCTTGAGTTATAGGATCTGTGTTCTGAAATTGATTTAGCTCGCCTTTGAAGTAGACAAATTTGTTGTTGTTGTTGTTATAGACTTGAGTTGATTAGATTTTCTTTGCTCCTAGTTGGTGGCGACTACTTTAGGTTGCAGGGTGATAGCATGACAGCCATGGTTCTAATTTTGATTAGGTTTTAGGGTTTGAGTCTACATGTGTTTATATAGAATTTCAATTCAATTAGAGTCTTCAAATGAACCTAGAGTTAACCAAAACCATTCAGACCAGATCAGAACTATCCAGAAACCCTAGTGACTCAGCAACAAGTCATAAGTCGTTAAAATTCAGATCTGGCCGGGGGTGGGGGAGGGAGGTCGACCCCCTGGTCGACCTGGGTCCTCGGCGGGAATTTTCCCGCCCAGCCCGCTTCTGACTTCTGTTTTGAATTTTGAATCCGGTTTCGAGCTATTTGAATTTTATTAGAATTTCTGGAAACTTCCGACAACCATAACTTCTTCATACGAAGTCCAATTTACGCAAACTCGGACTCTATCTCAACCAGTATTCCGAGACAAACACAATGGGGCAACACGTTTCCCTTGATTCTCACATTAAAATTAACTATTGTTTAATTCGCTATTATAGCATTAACAGAAAATACAGGGTGTTACATTCTCCCCTCCTTAAAGGATTTCGACCCCGAAATCTTGAAGTTACGAAGAATACATATCCTATCATCCAATCATCCATCTACTCAACCATCAAACACAGGCATCCATTGTCCTTAAAAGACTTCTAATGCTTTCATGTTTATATGCACAGTGTGTGTACTTGTCCGTATCTAATGCAAAATCAGGCAGTCTACTGATTCAGTTGACCTCCTTAATGCAAATTATTGTAGTGCCATGCATCCATTATGTATGCAAAAGATCCCTAATGATACATATTATTTCTACTTGCGTGCGCAACCATTCATCCGAATGTAGCATCCATATGGTAACATAACCATTATACATCCATTAATCTAAATAAGCACACATTTATATGCAGTATGAAAGTGATTGAGCCGATATAGTGTCTAATGTGTGTGTATAAGTATCCACGAGCAACCACTAGCAAACACTTGCATCCACTAACATCCATCAATCATAACATGTTTCAAATACATGTTTACATCCATTGGTCTCTACCTAAGGATAAAGAATTTGACCAAGGAGATACACTAAAAGGTAGATACAAGCTTGAATAAACTTAAGGAAAAAGAGATCAAAGATGTAACCTTAAAAAGGAAAGAGTAGGCTGCACGTATTTTGGCACATATTTTGGCCTTAGTCTCCCAAGTCGCGTCTTCCTCGAGGTCGCTCCATTGAACTTTGACAAGCTTAACTTCACGGTTGCGTAGCTTTTTGACTTCCATCCCCAAGATACGAGTTGGAACTCTCCTCACAGTCTCTTCTCGTTCCACTTCGACTTCCTCTAGTATGCTTGGCTCCACAACTTCTGCCGACTCATGTAAGCACTTTCGTAGCTGAGAGACATGAAAATCATTATGAACTCTAGCCAATCTTTCAGGTAGCTCTGATAGGAAATGGTCCTACAAATCGTGGTGCCAACTTTCCTATGGATCCAAAGCGGATGACATTCCTCAAAGGAGATACTTTAAGGAACACCTTATCCCCAACCTCAAACTCAAGGTCGGTCCTTCTCTTATCTGCGTAGGATTTCTGTCTATCTTGGGTAGTCTTCATTCTCCTTCGTATCAAGTCCACTTTCTCTGAAGTCTCTCTAATCATGTCCGGCCCAAGTATAAGTTTATCTGTGGACTCCCACCAACAAGTTGGTGATCGACGTGACCTTCCATATAAAGCTTTGAAGGGTGCCATGTCTATAGTGGCTTGGTAGCTATTGTTATAAATGAATTCCACCAAAGGGAGATGATCCTCCCAAGATCCTCCAAAGTCAAGAATGCAGAGTCTTAAAAGATCTTCCAGTACTCTGTTCACCCTTTCCGTCTGACCATCGGTTTGAGGGTGATAGGTTGTGCTTAAACATAGCTGTTTGCCTATGGCCTCTTTCAAAATCCTCCATAACTCGCTTGTAAAGATAGGGTCTCGATCACTCACTATGCTGGAGGGTATCCCATGGAGTCGAACTATCTCCTTAAGATAAATGGAGGCTAATGACGAGGCGGTCCTCCTACTCTTGACAGGTATAAAATGACCTCTTTTCGTGAGCCTGTCCACTATTACCCAAATACCGGTATTGCCCCTTCTTGACCTAGGCAACCCATCAACAAAGTCCATCGAGATGCTTTCCCTTTTCCATTGCAGAACTTCTAGAGGATGAAGCAAACCGCCAGGCTTCTTCTGCTCTGCCTTGACTTGCTAGCATATCATGCATTTCGAACCAAATTCAGCTACATCCCTCTACATGCCATTTTAAAAGAAAAATCTTTTGATATCTTTATACATCTTGTCTCCACCGGGATGTATGGTCATCTTGGAATGGTGTGCTTCTTCCAGAACCATCTTCACCAAATCTCTTGCTTGTGGGACGCATAGCCTTCCATCCCGTCTCAACCAACCCTTATCATCGATGGAGTACCCATTGAGGTGACTAGAAGTCTCTCCCCTAATCAGCTTATCTATCACATCAACTAGCTGAGGGTCTTCACGTTGCGCGGTTCCTATTTAGTCCAACAAAGTAGGCCGCACCTCTAGCATTGCCATCAAGCCAGCCACAAAATCAACAGAGGGTCTAAAATCAAAATTTGCTATGTACTCCAAACTTTGCCTTTCTACGAAGAGAGAACTTAAGGTCATCTTCTTTCTACTTAGGGCGCCTGCTACTACATTGCCCTTGCCAGGAGTATAAGAGATCTCAAAGTCGTTTGAGGCGAGAAACTCCATCCATCTTTGCTGCCTTAGATTGAGGTCTTTCTGTGAGAAAAGGTACTTCAACGATTTATGATCAGTATATAATTCAAATTTCTCACCTAAGATATAGTGGCGCCAAGACTTTAGCGTAAAAACGATGGCTGCTAACACTAGATCATGGGTTGGGTAGTTTTTCTCATGCACTTTCAAATGCCTTCCACCATAAGCTACTGTAACACCCCACATCCGTTAAGGTCAGTCATAAAGGGAATGCCTTAACTTCAATGGAGCATTATGGGTACTGGAACAGAAATATTAGAAGACAGACATATATAAAACAGCAGAAGGTCTTCAAATCATTTATTAAATATAATTGTTTACAATAAAATCCCATCACTTTCAAATACCCAATTACATAGCTAAAATATCTGTCTTGCTCAAAAACAAAGAAACATGAACATAAATTGTAGTATTCCCCAATAAAGCAAAGCAAGCCATCGCCAAGAGAAATCTAAGCAGTACATGAAAGAGCCTTGGAACTTGGTAAGATCCGAACTAAGCTGTATTCCCACCCTGCGAACCTGGGGGGGAAACGAAAGAAAAGGAGGCGAAACAAACTGGGTCAGTCATAAAGACTGAGTAAGTCCTAGTGGCTTTCAACATAAAAACAGGTAAAGATAACATGGCATGAATAAACTGAAAGTAAACGTAAGCATGATGAAAAGATAAGCTACAGGCACGATAACTAAGAATAACATCCCATAATTCCTATCAAGAGTAGCATCACAAGGTTCCTACTAAGTATCACATTGCAAGGTTTCTATTAAGTATAACATCGCAAGATTTCTAAGCTTCACCATTCCACTATTTTCTTTGATTTTCTATATTCTTTGCACCAACTGTACTAGTACCCCAACCCGTATCATCCTTTCCATGTATATGTACAGTCCCTTGCCGTATATCGTACGAGTTTCATCACGTACTTCTATACTACTTCAACGTAGTGCCACCATTCTTGAAATCATTTGGACTGCCACCCTTGTTCTGGCTAGGATTCCTTATCATGAACTATCGCATGTTCAACTAGGGTTTATGCCACCTAGAACCACTAGGGATTATGCTACCAAACGAACAACACCCTTTTTCCACGTAACGATCTACTAATCGATCGGCTCCCTACAAGTCCTAGCTCGTTCATGTGTCTGTGTCATATGGACCAATCACGAAATGTAGTCACCTGTGCTAGGTCCACCATAGGGTGTATCAAGCCCTAGGGTGCCAACCACCAACACGAATCAAGCACGCACAGTGTAAACCTACTGGTGCCCAATGCCTGCTTTTTCAACTCCGGACTACGTGCACGACCATAGTCCGCCTGAACCTACAATGGCGCACCAACTCAACCGTCGTTCTGGTCGCTTACAATCAGCCCAATAATCGTGCCCCACCCTGCTTAGTTCCGGGTACCGTGATACATCTAGTGGGTTACTGCTGAAAAGGACCGCGCAACTAGGGTTTCCGTCCAGTAGGTTAAGTGTTGTCATTTAAATTCGAGACTTAACCCCATCAGTCTAGCATGTCAAGTTGGTTAAGTGTTGTCATTCAAGTTCGTGACTTAACCCGCCTACGTATCATGTCAAATTGGCTAAGTGTTGTCGTTCAAGTTCATGACTTAGCCCTACGAATCATCTGTCAAGTTGGTTAAGTATATTCAAGCGGTTCATGACTTAACCCTATCAAATCATCGTGTTAAATTGGTTAAGTATATTCAAGCGATTCATGACTTAACCCTATCAAATCATCGTGTCCAATTGGTTAAGTATATCCAAGCGGTTCATGACTTAACCCTATCAAATCATCGTGTCCAATTGGTTAAGTATATTCGAGTAATTCATGGCTTAACCCGCCCACGTATCATGCTAAGTTGGTTAAGTATTATCTATATGTCGAAGTTGACTTAACCCTGCCACGTGTCATGTTATATTGGTTAATGTCATTAATCTAGTCATATTACTTAACCCACCCATTGGTCTGATTAACTATTATGTTGGTTAAGCCTACATTTGTAAGTTTTACATGTTCTTAACTCATACCGGTTAGGCCCACATTTACACGTCAAATTTCCATGTCATCCCACCTAACCCTCTAACCATACCCACGTCTTATTATGCTTAGTATTCCTTAATTCATTCATTATGATGAACGAATCATAACCTCTCACATTAGACCGTGCATTTTGTGGCCACTGGATTTGCCGGGCGGTTCCGGGCAGATTTACACCACAAACTGGGTCTAACCTCGTGTCATAAACCATTACGCCTACAATTTGGCCTTCAACCTCTCACTTTAGACTGACACATTGTGGCTACTGGATTTTCCGGGCGGTTTCGGGCAGATTTACACCACAAACTGAGTCTAACCTCGTGTCAAAGGTTCATTAATGGTCGTATTCCACCCAAAACCCCAATATCAGTTCATGTGTTTAACATATAGAAATGTTCATGATTCACGTTTTTGCCCCAAAACATATTCCCAAATTTTATCATAATTCGCTATAAGGTTATGCCAAGTTATAGCCTTTTATTTACAATACATGCCAATTACCCAAAACCCAACTTAGGCGCGTTCATATTAAACCTTTACCAAGTCATAAATTTTCATATATGTTTCTATTCCAAATTTCACATAATTAACATATGCCCAAGTTCTAGATTACATGTAAATTTTACATATGCCCAATTCGTACCAAATTTACATATGTTCAATTCATGCCGTTTTACATGTATGCCAATTTTATACCATTTTACCTTATCAAGTTCTAGCCAAAATTACATGTATCAAGTTTCATACCCAATAAACCCAAATCATGATTCATGATGTAGTTATCCCAACTATAATCTTTTTATTATAATACATGTCAGTTGCCCAAGTTCATAATACATGTTTATGCCAATTATCAAGTTTACAATCGCTTTCATGTTCAAATTCCCAATTCTACATACGCCTAATTAACATAAACCCAATCTTTTGATTTAATTTACATAGTCCCAAACTCGTGATTTAATTTACATGCCAATTCATGTATGCCCAAACTTGCAATTTCAATTATATTGACAATACCCAAATTTCCAATTTCATGTTAAGGGTAGTAATACCCAAATATCCAATTTTTATGTTATGCCATCGTTTCCACCAAACACATATATTCCACTAGGCAATATTCCAATATTTCCCCCGTATACCATCGCACGTATATCGTAGTTTAGGCCTAGGTCCGAAATTGACCTAGGTTCATCAAAAGAAAATAAATAGGGGAAGGTAGAATTTTGCATAAAAATAAGATCAGAGAGAAAAACATCATCACAGGCATGAAGATTACAACTTGGTAATAATATCAATATGAATCAAGAAAACTGATTTACAACAGGCTGAATAGATCATAAATTAGACATGGGAATAAAGATAGACAAGTCTCAAAACTTAAGATCCAAGAAGCAACAGAAATAGATCGATAAACATACTTAAATCCAATTCCACTTTATTCCATGACCATATTATAATTAAATGTTTAAATCTAAAAACAACTAGAACTTACAGAGCATGGTTACTGAATTAAGAACTGAATTTGTTGTAAAAATGTCGCGGCGTTGTTGATTTATTGTCTTGAATCATTGTAGAAGCCTTGTTCTTTGAATTGATTTGAGTTTGAATGTTTGTACTTTGATTTGGAGACGACGACCATGGTTCAAGAGGTATTTTAGCAGCATAATGGTGTAAGAATGATTTGATATGAATTAGGTTAGGTCTAAGGGTGTTTTTATAGGTGTAGCAACTAGTTTAGGCCCTTAGATTAACCCTAGAATCAATCCGGAGCATCAAAACACGTCTCAGGCTTCAAAAATGAGTTCTGGGTCAAAACAGGCCAACCAGGTCGACCTGTAAAGGGGGAGAGGTCGACACTAGGTCGACCTGTGGGGTAGATCGACTCTATGGTCGACCTGGGGGGGGGGGGGGGGGGGGTAGGTCGACCCCTTGGTCCAGTGCTGCCTGAAAACTGCTGAAACTTGTACAGGCCATAACTTCTTCATCCGAACTCTGATTTTCGAAAACTCGGACTGTATTTCATGTAAAATTTCGAGATGAATGCAATGGCGTAACCCGTTTTGCTTGATTTTTATTTTAAAAATTAATTATACCCTGATTCATAGTTTTAACATGTTATTAAAATTCGGGTTGTTACAGCTACTACCTTCTCCTCTTACATTAAAACAGCGCTTAGTCCTGTACCGCATGCATCTGTGTATACCGTAAACATCTTTCTCCCATATGGTAATGTCAAAACTGGGGCTGGTGTCAGAGCCCTCTTCAACCATTGGAAAGCGACTTCGCAATCGAAATCCCAAGTGAAAGTCAGATTCTTTTTCGTTAACTTGTAAGTGGAGCTGAGATTTTCGCAAAGTCTTTAATGAACTTGCGATAAAAGCCTGCTAGTCCAAGAAAACTTCGGACTTCAGTTGCATTCTTTGGAACCTTCCAATCCTGGACCGCAACTACTTTTACGGGGTCCACAGCTAACCCTTCTTTGGACACCACATGCCCAAGAAATCTTACTTCTTTTCTCCAGAAGTGGCACTTGGAGAATTTTGCTTTTAACTGATGTGCACGGAGAGTATCCATGATTTCCCTTAAATGCAAAGCATGCTCTTCCTCATTCTTCGAGAAAACCAGAATATCATTTACGAAGACCACCACAAATTTATTGAGAAATTCCCAGAACACTCTATTCATCAAATCGACGAAATAAGCAGGTGCGTTTGTCAAGCCAAAAGGCATGACGAGCCATTCGAGAAACCGTCTGGGGTTCTGAATGCGGTCTTATCAATGCTATCTTTTATCAGTGCTATCTTCGGCTACTCTTAGCTGATGAAATCCTGTAGCCAGATCTAATTGGGAGAAAACTGTTGCACCTACAAGCTGGTCGAACAAATCGTCTATTCTTGGCAGTGGGTGCCTATTCTTCTTGGTCAGCTTGTTTAGCTCCCTATAATCAATGCATAGGCGAAGCGAACCGTTCCCTTTGATTGCGAACACCACTGGAGCACCCAATTCAGAAATACTCCGCCTTATAAACCCTTTTTCTAGCAGCTCCTTAACTTGCTTGCTAAGCTCCTTTCTCTCCCTTAGAGCCATGTGTCTAACGGGTAAAGCAACGGGTTTTGCATTATCAACTAGGTATATGCGGAAGTCTATCTCCCGCTTTGGAGGCAAGCCCTATACTTCCTCAAAGACATCCGAGTATTCATGGACCACTCTAACAGACTGCAAATTTTCAACAGACGCGTCAAGCTATTCTAGATAACTTAGCATAACAGAATTCATGGGATTACAAGAGATTTCGAGAGTGTTGCCCAAGCGAGTCATAAGCCTAACCTCTCTCTTTTCACAATCCAGGACGGCTCCATTACTGGATAACAAATCCATGCCCAGAGTTAAGCCATAGCCCGTGAAGCCCAAAACATAAGCATCACATCTAAACCCAATGCTAAGTATAGAAATTTCCAAATCCAAACAAATCATCGACAAATAGGCTGAGCCCCTAATTGGATTTGAAACAACTAAGGGATCCTCTACTATACTGGTGTTTAGGTGTAGTGACTCAACTAAAGCAGTAGATATAAAAGAGTGCGATGCACTAGAATCAAAGAGTGTGCGAACAGGATAATCAAAAAGATAAACTAAACTTTCAACCGTTCTACCTCGTTCTTGAAGCGGTGGGGCCACGAGAGCCTGGACCTGCCCCTTGCCTACCCTGGTGCCATGAGAGCCTGAATCTGCCCTCCAGAGGTAGGCCCTGCTCTCTGCACTTTCTTTGGGCAGTCCTTAATCAGATGTCCTGCCTCGCCACTGTGGAAACAACCAGTCTTCTTCTTCTTCCTACAGTCCTTGCTCAGATGGCCTGGTGTCCCACATTTAAAGCATCTTTTCTTTCCCTTGCCATTGTTGTCTTTACCACTCTTCTTGTTCTGCTGTTGCTGTTGTGGCTTCTTTTGATCCCCTTTCTTCTCAGGTGCCTTATTAGCATTGGCTCCTTTCTCCTCTTCATGCATAAGCACCATGTCAACCAGTCTCTCAAAGGTGGCCCCCATAGGGATGTGGATCATAGATAACCCATGTAGCGGCTCATTCAAACCCTTAACAAATCTCAGGGCCTTCTTTTTGGGTGTATTTACCAAGTCCAAGACAAATCTCGCCAACTGATTGAACTGTTGACGTACTCTTTCACTGATAGATCTCCCTGCCACAACGCCAAAAACCTTTCCATGTATAGATTTTCTTCGGCCCGTGAGAGAAACTTTGCCTCAAACCTACGCCTGAAATACAGCCATGTATCAACTGGACGCTCTCCATTAGTGACCTCCCACCAAAACGACGCCTCATCCTTCATTAACCAGGCAGCTAACTGGACCTTTCTCCCGTCTTCTACCTCAAAGATTCCAAACAATTCTTCCACTTCCTTTAGCCAATTTCAAGCTTCAACAAACGTCTCCGACCCATGAAAAGGTTTTCCGCCCATTATCCGAAAGTCCTTGCATATCTTTGCGAAAGTATTAGCACAGGGAGGAGGAGGAGGAGAAGGAAGAGGAGGAGCATCTGCTGGGCCTGCGACATTGGCCCTAGCTTCCTGATACCTTCTAAACCATCCTGGTATCGGTATCCCCTCGGGTATCTCGGGATTTCCAGACATGCTAAAAAGAAAATGAAGAGATTCAAACGGAGAATTCGAAAGAAAGATATATGGCTCTTGGGGGTTATGTTTTTAAAACAAACTTTTCTCTTGAAAATACTTTCCTTAAAACATACTTCTGAAAGTATTCTTTATAAAATGCTTTTTGAAAAATAGTTTTTCAAAAATCATATCTGGTCTGGTAACCTTCAGGTCTGATACCACATGTGACACCCCACGTCCATTAAGGTCACCCACAAAGGGAATGCCTTAATGTTGGTGGTGTTTATTGTGTATAGAACAGAAAAGTAAACAAGACAGATAAATATATTGGTACTTGGAAAATAGAAACCACTTTTATTGCAGCGGAGAAATAGTTTGGTTACGTCACATCATAAACCAACTACAAAACCAAATACACTTATTATCCATCTTGATAAATAACTTGAGTACATAAAATAAAAGACATAACCCCAACATAAAATAGCCATAAATAAGATAGGCTGAACCTTACTTCAGCAATCCAAGCAACTTCCAATAGAGAGAGATAAAGCTGTCCAAATTAAGCTCCACTAGTACTAGTCCCACCTTCAGCACCTGGGGGGGAAGGAAGAAAAGAGGTGGAAACAAGGGGGGTCAGACATAAAGTCTGGAGAGTGCAATAACTTTAACAATATAATCATTAAAGTACTAGGATAAGGCATAAGCTGGAAAATAAGGAAATGACTGTGAACAAATGGGCATGACAGAGCAAACAAAGGAAATAAGTTGAACAAAGATAACGTTAAAGCCGCACCTAATCACTATAAGATAATTACTACATTACACCACACCAAACACCCTAAAAGTTGATCCCGCCTACAAAACTTAATAATGATAATGGTAGTTTCGTGTACCCCTAGCTGTCTTCATAGGTGTCGTCTGCCCCTATCTCCACTAGATGTACCCACTACCCCCCATTCGATCGGCTCCCTAACTCGTATATACCCGTGCTGGCCCCACAGTGAGGTGTATAACTCCCCAAAGTGGCAACACAAAACCACCAAAAATGCACGGCTTATATCTACACGATGCAACAACGTCTTACCTACCAGCCCAGAGCCACACACGCACATGACCCCGTTGGACTTGCTTTGCCACCGCTAACCCATTTTGACCTCTTACAATCAAACCTAGTACGCGTGTCCCGTCCTCGACTTGGCTCGAGCCCACAAAGATACTTAATGGGTTACTGGTTTGAAAAGAGCCCCTATGTATGACACAAGCTTTCCACCTACGCTTGGTCCCTTCTAAGGTTTTCACCACTTAACCCCATTCTTATTCATGTCTTCTTACATGTTTCAATCTTGGTTAAGTGCATCTAATCGTATTTCACATGCCACCCAAGGCACCCTCTTAATTTCACATGCCACCCAAGGCACCCACTTAACCCCCCCATGTCCCACCATATGTTTATCTGGTTAAGTGTTTCTTAATTCATTAAAACTGTAACCTTGTAAAGACCTCCCACATTAGATTGGCATTTGTGGCTGCTGGATTTGCCGGGCGGGTCCGGGCAGTCTTACACCACAAACGAGCCTAACCTCGTGTCTTTACAACTGTTATGCATTTAATTCATGCCTTTGACCTCTCACATTAGACTAACATTTGTGCCTGCTGGATTTGCCGGGAGTGTCCGGGCAGTCTTACACCACAAAAGAGTCTAACCTCGTGTCTTAGGCGGTTTATTATTACACATCTTTATTTAACCCCAAAGTGGATTAATATCCTTATTCAAACTTGTAAATAAATTCAAAATATACTTATGTCCATAATTGTCACCTAAATTATGTCCATTTATTTCAGGTATATAAATTATACCAGTTATTGCCTCAAATTAATTGTATGCCTTTTAAGGCCATTACATGCCAATTCTCAATATGTGTATATTCAATATTACCCCCATCGTCCCCACTTTGTTCGTTCGCTTATTATGACATATATATATATATTAGACTAGCAATTAGTCTAACACATAAAAGGGAAGAAACACCGCAAATTTGCATAACACACAAATTGGATCTAACTTACAAATAAGAATTACAACATATCTAGCATAAACTTGGTATTGTCATGAATCTAAACATAGGCCTAAAGGTGTGAACTTGCATATATGAATATAGTTTTCACCCAAAACTTGCATATACGAATATAGTTTTCACCCAAAACTTGCATAGGCCATAGTCACAAACTTGCATAAAACTATGTATGTCATAGATCTAAACCTAAAGGTGTAAACTTGCATATATGTGAATCCAATTTCTACCTAAACTTGCATATAGTCAATTTACTTGGTTCACATGTAAACTTGTGTACAATTCACATAGAAACTAGCATATAATCCACACCCAAACTTGCATATAAAATGATGTCAAACATAAATCAAGTTGAACATAGGTGATTGGGCATATACAAAGGAATCCACAACAAAAACTGTCATTATAAACAACTAGCATATATTCACAAAATATCACATTTTTTCAATGTTTCACAAACATTGCCATATAACCCAAATTATAACTCAACCCAATTACTTGTTAATTATCTTATTAAAGAAATTGAACCACAACTCAAAGAAGGTCTTGAGTTCTTGGATCTGTGTTCTGAAATTGATTTAGCTCGGCTTTGAAGTAGACAAATTTGTTGTTGTTGTTGTTGTTATAGACTTGAGTTGAATTGAGTTGATTAGATTTTCTTTGCTCCTAGTTGGTGGCGGCTACTCTAGGTTGCAAGGTGATAGCATGATGGCCATGGTTCTAATTTTGATTAGGTTTTAGGGTTTGAGTCAACATGTGTTTATATAGAATTTCAATTCAATTAGAGCCGTCGGATGAACCTAGAGTTAACCACAACCATTCAGACCAGATCAAAACTATCCAGAAACCCTAGTGACCCAACAACAAGTCATAAGTCGTCAAAATTCAGATTGGCAGGGGGGCCCATTGACCCCCAGGTCGACCCCTAGGTCAACCCCCAGGTCGACCCCTAGGTCGACCCCCAGGCCGACCTGTAGGTGGGAGGTCGACACTAGGGTCGACCTAGGTCCTAGGTGGGAATTTTCTCGCCCAGCCCGCTTTTGACTTCTGTTTTGAATTTTGAATCCGGTTTCGAGCTGTTTGAATTTTATTTGAATTTCTGGAAACTTCCAACAACCATAACTTCTTCGTTCGAAGTTCAATTTACGCAAACTCGGACTCTATCTCAACCAGAATTCCGAGATGAACACAATTGCGTAACCCGTTTCCCTTGATTCTCACATTAAAATTAATTATTGTTTAATTCGTTATTATAACGTTAACAGAAAATATGGGGTGTTACAAACTAGGTATTTTAGGCCAAGAATTGGTCGGAGAGAAGAAATTAGATCTTGGAGTATTAGTGAGCAAGGATCTAATGCGCAAACAAGCGTGTAAAAAGTGGAGACGAAGCGACAACGAAGAAAGAGAAGAAGAACATAGATATGGTTCGGTTAGATGAGGAAGGAAGGACGAAAGAAGGAAGTTAAAGGGATAATTTGGACGCAACTTTTATGGTTGAGTCCTAGGTCCAAGTTCTACCAAACTCATCGACTAGTTGACTATTCTTGCATAACGCTAAATGGTCAACTATTAGTTGGCTTTGGACAAAGATTGAACCTTGACCTTACTAGGCTGGATTAAAATATTAATCGTCCCGCGTTATCTTTTAAGTTCTGACATGATCCAAAAAATAATTATCCTCATCACCGCGGTATTTAAAGACCGTAGTTAAACTCCAAACCAACTCCAAGGATTTATAGTTTCAATAATGATGCTACGACTACACAACGAAAGAACGAACTTCCAAAAAGTAATTCAGCTAGAAATTTGTAATATAAATTAAAATGGATTTTCCCCTTACTTAGCTGATAACAAACAGACGATTCACAAAATCAAATTCCCCAGAAATCAAGATGAAGGATTTCCTTATCCTTTTCGAAGAAAAATTTGAAACTTCTCCAAAAATGGAATTTATTATAAACTAACAATTTCGTACTTATAAATCCACCTTAGTATTATTAATATTTATATTCTAGTTTTATATTTCAGACTGGAAAAACATTTTCATGTTCAATGATATTGGAGCTTTAAAACAATTAAGCTTTAATAAATTATCCCATATATATATATATATATAGGAAAAGGGATATTAAAAATCACAAGGAAGAAATATTTATTATTCTTGAGTTTTACTGGTATATTCCTTGTTATTTCTAACTCCTTTCTTCTTACCAATCAGATTACAATTATTAAAACTACCAAATGACCCTATAAATTCTGAAACACGAATAGATTAAAATTTAAAAACCATACCTCTATAAATTAGGCCTTTACAAAACCATTTTCCAAAACCGTATTTCAAAACCATTGAAATCCTTTTTTATTTTTCAAATAGTTTTAAACAATAAAATTTCCTCGAATACTAGGCCAAGAACTCAATTGAATATTTCAGTAAAGGTAGATTCGAAAATTCAACGAAGTAACGAATGGATATACCTTGTAATTATATTTTCGAAATGGACACAATGTAGTAACGTGGATCTTTCCCGTTTTAGACCGAGTAATGGTCTTAACTGGAAGTACCAACGAAACCAAACACCAGAAATCGCGACTATCTTGGTTGTAGCTAGATTTTTTTCTAGTCTCCAAACTCGAACCAACGGACTCCACCATATGTCGTCTGCATGCCCTTTATGACGAGATCACCAACGTACTGTGAGGTAAGATAGAATTGGTAAGAAACCCGAATTCAACATATTTCAACCGTTAATCGCTTAAAACACATTTTATATAATTAGGTACACAACTAATTTCATGGTCGAAATAAATTAAAGTCGAGAAAGAAAGACGAAGAAAAACAGAAAAGAAAATCGAATTACAATCTCTCACAATTCCTAATTTAACCAATTCTTCTGACCATTTAACCTAAGCTCCAATACCAATTGTAACACCGAACACTTTTCTGCATCCAAATTTTGACAAAAATCTTGAACACATCCTAGCATAGGGCGTGTATATTTGGTACCCACAATAAATGAGCATGAGCATAATTAAAGTACGATAGAAGAAAACTCACAGCGGAAACAGAATAGGACAACTAGTATTACCTAAAGTAACTACCTTTTTCTAAATAAGTCACTTTGTCAATACCGAGCATGAGAGAGAACGAGAACCGAAAGCCTAACTTAAACATCCGCGAGAACCCAACCTTCTCTAGGAAACCCGGGAGGATATAATGAGGGGAGGGGTCAGAACAACAAGTTCTAGCGACTGAGAAATGTATAACACAGATTATAATACACAGATGTATCTCATTTGGTTCAACCCAAGTTGTAATCCTAACAAGGTTAGTGATTCTAGCCTAACCTTGTAAATGTTTACGCATGACTTTACTACTCTTCCTAAGTAGTATTCCCAAATCATAATACCGAGATAGGACATTTATATGTATTTTTGTGAAGTCTTCACACCAGAACTTAATTGTTTATTATATCGAGTTTTGACTCCTAATTACGTAGTTTCTATATCTATATACTTTCATTCGCTTATCCTTTATCATTTATTGCCTCGCTATCGATGATAGATAGGGTGGATTCTTCCTGATCGCTTAAGACCCAAGGCGGACCGACTGGTCACTTATTATCTCTCGATAATTTACTTAATGTTAACATGAACTACAGGGAATAAGCTACGGGCTCTACTAGTTAAGGCTTCCGTCATTCACACATATACCTTTCCCTGCATAAGGTGAGAGATGATATTTTATCGTTCTCTATACCTTCTAGCTGACCTTATTAAATAGCCCTCTTAGTCGCTTATTACTTCCCATAGGATAAGTAGCCATATATGATGTTTTAGTTTCTAGGTTTGGGTAGGCTCCCATACACCTACCATTTAAGACCCCTAAACTGAAAGACCTATTCCCAGGTGGACTCTTCAACCCTAGTCGCTTAAGACCTAGGAAGCGGACTATACGCAAAGGTTACTGGTTTGTACTCCATTAGCCTACTATACCTTTCTCTATTTGGGCTACGGTGGGATGCGTTATTAAGTCATTATCGTTTAGTCCCACTACACGGAAATACTATACTTACACGATTCATTTTCAACACGAGTTTATATGGTTAACAATATTTTACACTATTATCCTACTAAGTCCATCTGTATTTTCTATTTCCATTTATATAAATAAGGAAGGTTATATTCCCTTTTTCCCGAGGATATTTATTTGATACCTTCCACAAATTGGACTTAGTGTTTAAACGATGATCATAAATTCCTTTATGACATCCATTTACTTTTATTTCCTTTTTATTAACCTTTATGACCATAACGATCATATTTTCCTAAGGCAACTATTTATCAGTCCCAAGTTATATTTTTGTTGTACCCCAACTGACAATTTATGTTCTTGTTCATTTATTTATTTATTTATTGGTTGACTATTATATATATATATATTTACGTACTAGGCCCTTCACATTAAGTTGACAACTTGTGGACGTTAGACTTGCCGGTCGGTTCCGGGCAGACTTCTACCACAAGTTAAGCTTAACCTCGTGCCTTGATACGATTATACTTACGCTTTAGACCCCTAACATTAAGTTGACTACCCGTGGTTGTTGGTTTTGTCGGTCGGTTCCGGATAGGCTTATACCATAAGTTGATCTTAACCACATGTTTAAATGCGGCTATAGTTTAAATTTCCTAGTCGGGGTTTACAACATTTATCCTAATTGATTATAGTAATTTGCAAACATCTTCCTATCACATTTACTTTCCCAATCAATATTGGTTACAATGGTTATTTATTGATTTGCGATCTTATTTATGGAAATTAATTATATTGATTGCTACAAATGGCACTACAAATATATTAATTCAATAGGATTACATTTACATATAATTCCATAATTGAATCTTATCCAAACATTCAAACATTTCATACAATGTATATTTTACCGTTCTATGCTGATTTGGATGGATAACATGTATATATTTATTTTATATTTTTGTGTGCTCAACGTAGTTATTATTATTATTATTATTATTCTTAAATTAATGATTTGGTCAAATCAATTAACCAAACATTTACTTTTTATATTCAATCTTGCCAAATGGCTTCAAATCCCATAAAGACTGTTAGCCGAAATCATTGTAAGTAATGCATAATTAGTAGAATTGACATATTTCCAAATCACAAGAAATATATGTAAATACATATTTTGGAATAGTCTGTAACAACCCGGAAAACCAGAACCAATTTAAAATTTTTGTTTTGGCAATTTTAATGAATTTTGAATATTTAAAATGAATTATTTTAAATAATAATGACCAGAAATTCATTTTTAATAGAATTAGAATGTATATGTTTATTTGAATCGACGTTATAATATAAATATTTATTTTAATTATAAAAGGAATTAGAAATGGCGTGATAGTTTGAAAATTCGATTTCAAATTTCAAATGAATATATAGGATTCAAAATACATCGGATTTTGGCAAAACAATGTTTTTTTGAATCTATTTGAAAATATCTTTCCAACGAATCCGAAAAATTGAAATTTCATAGCAGGAATAAAAGGTTATGCCCAGTTGAAAATTTAGAATAATCGCTATGGAAATATAGCCCTTAAAAATAGCCATTTTGCAAATGACCTCCGTTTTCAACGAAACCACTTTTATTGGATCCGGGATGTCGAATTATTGCTAGATTCCAATTTTCCCAAAAATTTTGGGATCAATATGTGAGCGTGGCGAATTAAAACGTGTTTTGACGGTTTTAGTCAATTTGGATCGACCAGAAAATGACCATTTTTCAAACGGTCTCCAAATTCAATGAAATTAGTTTTGTTAGGACCATATTGTCAAAACATAGCTAGATTTATTTTTTGGGAATTTTTAGAGTCAGTATGTGGCCCCGACAAATTAAAATGTACGTTTAAATTCAATATATATTTATTTATATTTTAATTTAAAGAAAGACTAATTCAAACAATCGAACTGGCTTACGAAACATATCACAGTGTGTCCGGAATGGGGGTATTTGGTTGGGGGCGAGAGTCGTTGGGTTTGAATTGGAGTTCGGAGAGTAAACAAATTATTTTCAAGTTAAAATATTATAATATATGTATATATATATATATATATGTGTGTGTGTGTGTGTGTATATATTAAACAAGCCCTAACCCTAGCCCACTATCATCGTTGCCGCCGCTTTTCAAAATCGAAGGCAGAAAGGGGCTCAAATTTTCCTCCTTAATTCTCGTGAAATCCGTGAGGAATTAGACCCTAGTTCTAAAGCAAAATCGGAAGAGAACTTCGCCATCTCCAAATCCATACTAGTCTCACCCCTCATCGTCGCGAGTATCGCGAGAATCGCGCCTCCAAAGCACCGTAGTTCGCGCTGGAAATACTCCCTCCAAACCCACTCGAGTTCAATGCCGTTAGCACCCCAGGTGCGCCGCACGTAGCTCCTTGACGAGGTGAGGTCGGATCGTCCTCAAGTGGCGCGGTTGGAGAGATAAATCTAAACCTAGTTTTGAGCAGCTAGGGGTTTCGACGGCCAGTGTATACAGAGGAAGGTGATGGTTAATTTTAATTAATTCCTTCATTAATTAATTTTTAAAAATGTCATAACACAATAAAAATCATATCTTTTTCCATACGAGGTCGAAATCACGCGAATCTGGATCTGTTGCGATTGTGGGGATGAGAGCTTCACAACAAAACTAACCGCGTCCAAAACGGAGCACGTTGGAATTTCAGGCAAATTCAAACTCGAACTACGGTGAAATTCAGAAATAAAGAACCAATGTGAGAACTCCTCACTATAATTTTCTTTGTACAGTGATTTATTTTATAAATACATATATGAACTGCTCCCCGTCATCCACAGACCATGGACGACTTGTTTGTTTGATTATATTGTGTTGTGGAAGTTGATTGTGATGTGAAATGGACTGTCTAAACTATTCATATATTGAATAAAATATTTGAAGAATAAAAATATCATTTTTATTGTAGGAGTGGACTGTATAAAATATTCATATGTTGAATAAAATGTTTGAAGAATAAAAATATCATTTTTATTGTATAAATGAACTATATAAAATATTCATGGGATAAAATAAATATTTTGTCGTTAAAAATATAATTTTTAACGCGTATATGAATAAAATAAATATTCATTTACAAATCAAACGATTTGTTTTTGTACATCCATTTGACTGATATTGATTGGGACGATAAATTTTACACATCGCCCAACTGCATAAATAATATTCAGTATTTATTGGTTGAAACCCCACATGGGTGTTGGGATGATATTTGGCGTATACTATTCCCAATTGTTTAGTTGTATGTCGATCGATGGGTTGACATGCTGTTGTAAGCGTTAAATATTTATATTTAATAATTATACAGTGTAGAACGCACTCTGGTTGATGGATGATTATTTATCAATGTTGTTGTATACATGTATTGTGTGAAATCCATATAAATAAAATTATATGGTAATTGACTGTGTCTGATTCCAATTCAAAAAGAATGAATAATTTAAAATAACAAATATTTTAAAATAAGTAATATTTTAAAATAATATTCAGTTAAAGATCAAAATCTGATTTTGATGTCCGATTTGGGATGGACACGAAAATATTTAAATATACAAAGCCGTGTTGTTTAGATTTGCTCCATTTTGACGCGAACGATATTTATATCGATTTTATTCATTTTGTTAATGAATATTGAAAGGAATTGAAAGGAATTGATTTCAAAATCTAATGTTTTGAAAATATTATCATTTATATATTAATGATATGGAATATTCAATTTTGATTTGAAATTGAATATGAAGTTGAAACCGTTTTGAAAACGAATATAAAACGGTTTTTAAAATACGTTTTAAATGGAAATCGACGAAATATATATTATATATATAATATAATGGCCTGAATAGAAAGTGTCGCGCGGCGGAAGTTCGCGAATTTCGACCATTGACTTCGGATGGACATTACGGGATATCCAACCATCGGATTCTCCTAAAATCGGAACTGTTGGGTTCGTATCGACAAGAGCTTTCTAACGAATATTAGAGATTTGAAATCTAACAGTTGTATTTGGAATTATGTCCAAATCAAATTTGGAAAAGGCCGCTGTAAGTGCAGTTCGATGGCCGTTTATGGAAATTGACTGTAGGGGCCTTGATAAGATTATTAAAAATATCAATAATTTGTGTAAAATCATATTAAATTGGAATAGATTTGAATCGAAATTGTCTTCGGCATATTTCGATGTTGGATTTTGTGATTATACAGATATTGTTATGGAAATTTGAAAGATATATTTATATCATTATTTCCAATACGATATTTGTGGGTTGTAGTATTTGATATTGAATATAAGCCGATACATTTTCTATTCAGAGCCTTGTATTTAATATCAAATGGGATTTTGGGTTTGTCGTGAATGGTGTCTTCAGTAACACTGTTCTTGAACCCCATGTAAAGAGAATAAATCTTTCAATTAAGATTGTTAGGGTTTCCAATTATATTTAACAATTGGAATAAAATGGAATGTGAATTGGGTTTATCGTGAACTGTGTTTTTAACGACATTCATTCTTTAACCCGATTTACAGTGAAATGTGATTTGGAATTTATAAATCTTTTGTTAAGATTTAAAGGAAATTTTCCAAAGTGAAGTTTTCCAATTTAATAAAATAAATTGGAATAGAATGGAATTCAATTTGGTAATAATAGAAGTAGAATTCTGTGGAGGAAGACTGGTACTATATATGGAATTTAAAAGGTGTTGTCGTTATTCCATTTATATTATCGGTTGGATATGGAAGTTCATATCAATTATACATATTGATCTGTTTTCCATGAAGAATCCATTGTTAATGGAATGAGATTTTGGGTTTATCGTGAGCTGTGTTTTAAATGACATTAGTTCTTTAACCCAGTTAAAGATAAGATTCATTTCTTAACTTTGAATAGTCATTAAGTATTGATTTTTGGAGATTAAAACTGAATTAGAGTTTTAATGAATCTTTAAATAGATTGAAAGGTGAATTTGATAACTAAAATTATCAAATTCAAGAAATAATTGAGAATGGAGTATCACCAGTTTTGCTCCAGTCGATAGTTAAATCTTTAACTAGATTTGAACGTGAAATGGTAATTGAATTTACCGATAACACCGAGGTGTTAGATATGAAGTATTACCAATTTTGCTTCATGGGATGAATAGGTTGGGATTGGGAAATTAAACAAATGATTACTTCGGTAAGGTGCGCTAATCCTGACTAGTTTGGATAAACCATAATATGGTTTGAATTGATATTCATAGGAAGATTAAAGAGTAAATTTAAAGAATTTATCTTTGATAAAATTAATGGGAACCTTTCCCAAAGTATAAGAATATTTGAATAAAAGAATATTCTGAACTGGAATGAGATGTATGTTGCGTTTTTATAGCACTTGTTTATTATATACCCGAGTTATTCAGAAAGACCGGGTTTATCTCATTCTGAATAACTAAATCAGCAATGAGTCGACGATGAAGACGGTGGTTGAAGACCGCAGGCTTCACATCGTTTGGATGATTGCTGATGTCTTGATTGGGCTGTACACCCAAGACAAGGTAATAAGTGGTGATCGTCCAGACGTACTTGGAGATTGACCGGATATGCAAGGACCTCTCTCATGTATTGGGCATACAGGACGAGGAATAAGGTGCCTCCGGTTTCGTTCAGACCCAGAACGAACTTGTAAATGGATGTGTGTCTAACATCGGATTTCATTCTGTGTGATTGATAGACATCGGTTGCATAGCGTGAATTTCCTATGTGGCATGCTGAGATGCAAATGATCAAGGCTTCTGTTGAAAAGTAGAGTATTGTGGTTGATGATCAAAGAACGGCTTTAATATAGCATAGCTTTGTGTAGCATTAACTTGCGAGCCTCACAACCCGGTGTGAACCAGAAACGGGAGAGGACTTCAGGGAGGACATGCGTTTTCTTCTAGCTAGGAGTGGTGTCAGGTTTTGCAAGCCCTGACATTTTACTTATGTAGATGATGGATAGCGAGGCACCTCAGTTATATCGGTTGTTTCGGGGCCGACAGTTTGGTCAGGATATGAGCAGTTTACGCCCCATAGGGCGGGGAAACGCAGTGTTCAGGCATTTTAATCCACTCCGTGTGGACCTACCCTGATGATCCAAGGGCCTACCTGTGTCTGGATCCTGAGACATGGGCTAGTTTGTCTCGAAGCGGTAAGGACGATCCCTTGCCTTGATTCACAGATGGAAATCCAACTTCCAATACGACATTTTGCGGTTTTGATTGTAGAGCCTAGTATGGTGACATAGTAGGATGGGGCACTCATGCCGTCTATGATTGATACATTTATATTTGAAGTTGATTTCTTCGCTTATAGTAATAATAAAATATGAAATTTCACGTACCAAGCATTTTTGGCTATTATAAGGTGAAAACTCTATCCTCCAGCTTGCGTTGCATTATGTGATGGGACCTGAGTCTTATAATGGCTTCAGTGTTCTTTATTTAGCATTGCGCTGTTAGTTTTATGCACTAGTATTGTTGGGGGTAAACCCGTTCCGTGTTATACGGTGTGGTCCCCTAATTTACTGAACTTTAAAATAAAGATAATAACTGTTTTAGTTCTCACACCAGTCACATGACTGACCTGGAGTTTATTGTTTTAACCTAAACTCTGGGTGCCCTTATTTTCCACACGGGCAGCTAGTAGTTTTGGTTTTGCAGATTTATATTCACATGATCCCGGTTTACAGTTGGAATGATATTCGGAAAGCTCTGTATCCGTATATGTCCTTCAAATGTGTTTTGTATTATTTTCCGCTACATTGTATCTTGTAAATCTCTGGTGTTTGTTAAATGTGTAATATTTATTCATACTCTGTATATTCTTGTATTCTGATGAAATTATTTTAATAAGCAGTGAAATGTTCTTTTGTATGTTCTCTGATTCGTCGTGTTCAATTCAATCCGGGCTTTCCTTTACGGGGAAGTTCAGGTCGTTATAGTGGTATCAGAGCTTTGGTTTACAGAGCTTGAGAACAAGGCACATTAGAACCGAACGAAAGAATTCATCAGAGATTGGATTAGTAATATCCAATGAGAATGACTCGTTAGAGATGAGATCAGTAGTATCATAGAACGAGTGTGAAGAGTGTTGTTTTTAAAAATAAAAATGAAAACAAATTTTGTTTTGAAAAATTAAATTCAATTATTTGTATTTGAATGTTTATTTTATATTGAATTTGGACAATCATGTATATAGAGATTTTAATATACGTCTGATCCACGTGTATTTGAAGCCTCAAATATATTCGATAAATATAGAATCACACTCTAGTCGCCCAGAGACGATCTCGATGATTACTATAGTATCATCAGTATTTGTGTTCGAGTTTCGAAAGTGGGATGTTTATATATTTCCATTAGACTGGTGTGAGAACCAAAACTAGATAGGGTTTATTGTTGTGTATTGGCATCGAAAACATGATTTTTTGTGTATATATCTAAAGTTATGTGTTTGAAAAGATAATCAACTAATTGATTGTTGATTGGGTTGTTTGATTAATTAAAATTTTGAACCATTTGGCCAACTTGAACAAATATTGATCTAAATGGAAAATTGTTTGAAATAACATATATGTACATGTATATACATTAAACAGGTAAATGGATTTGCTGTTGAGTAAGGAATTTAATTGCGTGCCAGACAAATAGGTAAGCCTTAATGAGTTGGCTGCGAAATTTTATTATTATATAAACTCCTGTGAATGCCATTGGATGTGGAGTGCTGGTTGTTCTGTGTGAAACCATAAATGTCGCCATAGGATAGTAACAATTAATTTTGAACTACACTACATGGCATACTGCGTGAAGATAGCATACTCTATCTTATACCGCATAAGCACTCGGAGCTTGTGTGATGAGGTTGAAGATTTACCATGCAAGCGAGAGGCTTGTATGGCGATGACTATATTTCAGGTTGAACCGAAGACTTATATGGACTATATAAACTATAACGGTAAATTGCTAGATCAATAAAAACCCCACACGGGTCTGGAGTTGACAATAAACACGTCTCTCTAGTCATTAAGGCACAAAAACTATTTATAGGGTGACGAGAATTTATTCTCTGGAGTTATGATCTATACACACTCCCCTGTTGACACCGGAATATATCACTATAAATATGTGCATGCTTTTTAGGATTTACTGGGTGCCTAATACGACCCAATAAATTTCCAAACCCCTCCCCGTACAAAGTAGGTTATGGCGAAATTTTTTGAAAATTTAGGGTGTGAGCCAAATTTTTGAAGAATTTGATAATTCTTAGAAACTGAAAAGTTGAACAATGAATGCCAAACTGAAAGTTGAGTTGATTAGTAAAACAACTTTCAACTTCGTTCCTTTTCGAGGATGAAAAGATTCTAAGTGGGGGAGATTGTAACAACCCGGAAAATCAGAACCAATTTAAAATTTTTGTTTTGGCAATTTTAATGAATTTTGAATATTTAAAATGAATTATTTTAAATAATAACGACTAGAAATTTATTTTGAATAGAATTAGAATGTATATGTTTATTTGAATCGACGTTAGAATATAAATATTTATTTTAATTATAAAAGGAATTAGAAATGATGCGACAGTTTGAAAATTCGATTTCAAATTTCAAATGAATGTGTAGGATTCAAAATACATCGGATTTTGGCAAAACCAAAACATTTGCATCTATTTGAAAATATCTTTCCAACAAATACGAAAAATTGAAATTTCATAGCGGGAATAAAAAGTTAGGCCCAGTTGAAAATTCAGAGTAATCGCTATGGAAATATAGCCCTTAAAAATAACCATTTTGCAAACGACCACCGTTTTTGATGAAACCACTTTTGTTAGATCCGGGATGTCAAATTATTACTAAATTCCAATTTTTGTAATTTTTTGGGATCAATATGTGAACGTGGCGAATTAAAGCGTGTTTTGACAGTTTAAGTCAATTTGGATCGACCAAAAAATGGCCATTTTTCAAACGGATCCCAAATTCGATGAAATTAGTTTTGTTAGGACCGTATCGTCAAAACATAGCTAGATTTATTTTTCGGAAATTTTTAGAGTCAGTATGTGGCCCCGGTAAATTAAAATGTATGTTTAAATTCAATATATATTTATATTTTAATTTTAAGAAAAACTGATTCAAACAATCGAATTGGCTTATAAACATATCTCAGTGTGTCCGGAATGGGGGTATTTGGTTAGGGGCGACAGTCGTTGGGTTTGAATTGGAGTTCGGAGTGTAAACGAATTATTTTCGAGTTAAAATAATATATATATATATTAAACAAGCCCTGACCCTAGCCCACTATCATCGTTGTCGCCGCTGTTCAAAATCGAAGGCAGAAAGGGGCTCAAATTTTCCTCCTCAATTCTCGCGAAATCCATGAGGAATTAGACCCTAGTTCTGAAGCAAAATCGGTAGAGAACTTCGCCACCTCCAAATCCATACCGGTCTCACCCCTCATCGTAGCTAGTTTCGCGAGAATCGTGCCTCCAAAGCACCTCAGTTCGCGTCAGAAATACTCCCTCCAGCCCCACTCGAGTTCAACGCCGTTAGCACCCCAGGTGCACCGCACATAGCTCCTCGACGAGGTGAGGTCGGATCGTCCTCAAGTGGCACGGTTGGAGAGATAAATCTAAACCTAGTTTTGAGCAGCTAGGGGTTTCAACGGCAAGTGTATACAGAGGAAGGTGATGGTTAATTTTAATTAATCCCTTCTTTAATTAATTTTTAAAAATGTCATAACACAATAAAAATCATATCTTTTCCGTACGAGGTCGAAATCGCGCGAATCTGGGTCCGTTGCGATCGTGAGGATGAGAGCTTCACAACAAAACTGACCACGTCCAAAATGGAGCACTTTGGAATTTCAGGAAAATACAAACTAGAACTACAGTGAAATTCAGAAATAAAAGAACCAATGTGAGAACTCCTCAATATAATTTTCTTTGTACAGTGAGTAATTTTATAACTGCATATATGAACTGCTCCCCGTCGTCCATAGACCATGGATGACTTCTTTTTTTGATTGTATTGTATTGTGGAAGTTGATTGTGATGTGAAATTGACTGTACAAAATATTCATATGTTGAATAAAATATTTAAAGAATAAAAATATCATTTTTATTGTCAGAATGGACTGTATAAAATATTCATTTGTTGAATAAAATATTTGAAGAATAAAAATATCATTTTTATTGTATAAATGAACTGTATAAAATATTCATGAGATGAAATAAATATTTTATCGTTAAAAATATAATTTTTAACGCGTATATGAATAAAATAAATATTCATTTACAAATCAGACGATTTGTTTATGTACACCCATTTGACTGATATTGATTGGGATGATAAATTTTACACATCGCCCAACTGCACAAATAATATGCAGTAATTGTTGGTTGAAACCCCACATGGGTGTTAGGATGATATTTGGTGTACACTAATCCCAATTGTTTAGTTGTATGTCGATCAATGGGTTGACATGCTGATGTAAGCGTTAAATATTTATATTTAATGCTTATACAGTGTAGAACGCACTCTAGTTGATGGATGATTATTTATCACTCTTGTTGTGTACATGTGTTGTATGAAATCCATATAAATAAAATTATATGGTAATTGACTGTGTCTGATTTCAATTCAAAAAGAATGAATATTTTAAAATAACGAATATTTTAAAATAAGGAATATTTTAAAGTAATATTCAGTAAAAGATCAAAATCTGATTTTGATGTCCAATTTGGGATGGACACGAAAATATTTAAATATACAAAGTCGTGTTGTTTAGATTTGTGTCATTTTGACGCGAACGATATTTATATCGATTTTATTCATTTTTATAATGAATATCGAAAAGGAATTGATTTCAAAATCTAATGTTTTGAAAATATTATCATTTATATATTAATGATATGGAATATTCAATTTTGATTTGAAATTGAATATGAAGTTGAAATCGTTTTGAAAATGAATTTAAAACGGTTTATAAAATACGTTTTAAATGGAAATTGACAAAATATATATTATACATTATATATATATATATATAATATAATGACCTGAATTGTAACGACCCGCATTCTACACATCGAAGAATCGTAAAATATTTATTTCTTTCACATACGAAGTCGTATGGTCATGTAACTTTGGGAGGCGACTATTGAGGTCATTTCCCATGTTCATGATTTTTGCCGATTTTTAAATGACCGTTTTGCCCCTAGCTGATCTTGTTTTGGCCATAGCTTTTGATTGGAAAGGAGTTTTGACCAGAAACAACTTCCATTGGATTCAGATGATAGTTTACCTTTCCGTAGAGTGGTCACAAGTGAAAAACGGACTTACCGTTTGGAAGATATGGCTGAAATAAGGTTTGGAAGGAGAAAAACTGCTTAACCAGGCCAAATAGGGTGATTAGTGATTGGGCCCATAACCTATTTCGGGATTGGGGTTAAGGGGAGGTTGAAATGATTTAGTTTTTCATTCTATTTCAGTTTTCTAGCCGCCACTTACCTCTTAGAAACCCTAACAATGGCCTCCAACCTCTAAAACATCCCCAAATCACTTTCTAATCAAGGATTAAGCTTAGCAACGTCAAATTAAGAAGGAATAGCACCAAAGCAAGGTTAGAGCTGCTGTGTTGCATTGGGTACAACACCAAATAGAGATTTATTTCAGATTTGGTATTTTATTCGTGGCCAAGGTGAATGATTTGCATAGTTTTGCACTAATTACGGTTGATTAAGGGTAATTAGTGAAGATTAACGAAATTAGACATGATTAAATTCTGGAAAGATATTTATAAATTCTTAAATAATGTTTTAGACCTCTGTTAGAAACTTGGGTTAATTTGATTAAATTTTGTTAATTCTATGATTAGTCTTGCCTAAACATGCTTAAGGGAAAACATGGGTTTATGGGTATGTTTGATCCATATAAACATGTCATATTGTTGTTTTAGTGTTTGTGGATGATTATACATGTTGCTATGACTGTATGGTATGCTTTGTGATTGCATAGAAAAGTTAGAATGGTTGAAAACGCCATCGTTTGGTGAAAATAGATTGCTGGAAAAACTTGCAGCAAACCGGATAGGAGCATTCAGATAAGAGCATTCGGATAGGAGCATTTGGATAGGAGAATTCGTATAGGAGCATTCGGATAGGAGCAACCAGATAGGGGCATCCGATCCGAACCGGATAGGGGCATCCGATCCGAACCAAATAGGGGCATCCGACCCGAACCGGATAGGAGCATCCGAGCACCCGAACTGAACTAGAAAGGAGCATTCGAACCGAACCAAGCAGGAGGGGCGAACCGAACCGAACCGGAGGATTGAACACCAAGTAGACCTAAACCTGAGATGCAAAGGAAGTCCAAATGAGGAGTTGTACCTCAGGATCCAGATGGGGACCAAGGAGGGAATTTCATGAGTTGGGCTTTGCTGCGAGACGTGTGCTAAGGGGTTGTCGATGTCTGTAACTTTAGATCACTATGTGTAGGGGTACGTGAACGGATTCAGGGCCACAATGGCCTAGGTACGACTAAAGAGCTATAGACCAATGAAATGGGGTCATTTGTAAAGGATTGGTCATGACTCCGTGTGGTAAGGTTGGTAGTAGCAGTAGTTATACAAGTCGAACTCCGTCACTACTTCGATGGGTCTAATGATTGACAGTGGTGGACATCGTATGCTTTACGTACTGAGTGAGAGATGTGAGGATGATTGCTATGGTTGATTTGTTTGCCATCATTATGACATGCACACCCCCACCCCTGTTATCTTTACACCATCTGTTCAGTGGCACCTTAGAGTATTGTACGGTATGTAGTGCTAACTCTTTGGTTGCAGATCCAGGTTCAGGTATGGCTTAGTATACCTATTATTGTTCTATTTAGCTGCTTATTGCTCATACCAGACTTTATGTCTGACCCAGAATTTTGTGTCTCTTCCTTTTACTTTGGGTGCTCTCACGAGCAGACTAGAGACAGGTTAGCTCGGTATGCACGGGTAGCTGATCCGGAGACGAGCAGGAGGCTTCCACGTATGATACATACAGTGTTCTCCCTGTGTTGTTGAAGATCACTGCTTGGGCATTAGTGGTGCATCTTCTACTTTAACTTTATTTCGTTTTAGAGACAGTAATTTGGAAAGTCGTAATAAGCTGTATTTGGATTTCCGCTGCTATGTTGGTTTAGTTTTCAGCTTATGCACTGTCTCGCCTATTTTATGTCAAGATTATGTTATTATTATATTTTGTTCCATGCGCTGTGAGACATTCTACAGGTTCTTTATTAATTCATTATCTTCTTTCCTTTCTTTGGCGACCATTCCGTGCTAGTCGGGCATGTGTACAACGCACTTTCGGAGGAAATGTCAGCTGGTGCGGGGCGGGCCATCACACTTGGTATCAGAGCTCTAGGTTGCGTTGTTAACCTAGGGAAAGACACCAGGGAGAGATAATACGTATATGAGAGCGCATATTTGTGATTATTTTGGTTTTTAAAAGCTATATATATACTAGTAGTATATCTAAGGATGAAGTCGCATTGCATTGACACCACAGAGAGGATGGTTAATCGATTTCTCTTTACAGATTGAACGATGAGCTGATACGCAAGAGGTGCCGGTAGAGGAGCCAATAATGGGAATGCTGCTGACATGAGGACGATGTTTACTGACTTCGTGAGGGATATACTTAGGGATGTGCAGAGGGCAACTCCCAATAATGGTAATGGTGGTGGTCCAATAGTGCAGGCGCCTAGAGCCGATTTCGCCAAGCTGAATAAGGATTATACGAGTCTTGGTGGGAAGCCGTTCCGCGGAACGGAGTCGGCTACGGTTGCTCAGGATTGGTTGGAAAGCTGCGAGCGTATTTTCGAAGATTTGGGTATCGAGGATGCGATGAAGACAAGGCTAGCATCCCGTTAGCTGCAAGGACGGGCAATGAATTGGTGGAATGCTATGAAGGCAGCTACTCCCGAGGATCAGATTACTTGGGAGAAGTTTAAGGTTTGCTTTAGCGATAAGTTCATTCCAGTTGCTCTGAAGTCAGTGTTGTTTAAGAAATTCTTGGAACTCAAGCAGAATGGCAGAGCTGTCTCGGAGTATATTGCCGAGTTCGACACTTTGTCGAAGTATGGGTTATCTCTTATTGATACTGCCGAGAAGAAGAACGAGAAGTTCATAACTGGCTTGGATCAGTACTTGGGGGAAAGGCTTATTTACCACATCGATGAGACGTTTGAATCAATTTTAGGGAAAGCATTGAGGTCAGAGAGTCTTTACCCTAAGTCGAAGACTGAGGTTGCATCTGCAGAGGAGCCAAAGCCGCAAGCAAGCGGCGGAGGCAAGAATGGTTCTCAGAATAAGAGAAAGCAGAATCAGACCAAGGATGGCCAGAAGAAAAGGAGTAAGCAAGATGTTGAGTGCTTCAGCTGTGATAAGAAGGGCCACTATGCCAAAGAGTGTCGGGCCCAGCCAGCGGATGGGAAGTGCTTCAACTGTGGCCAAGTGGGACATCACAAGGACAAGTGTCTGCAACCCCCTAAAGAAAAGCAGATGGTGAAATCATATGCCCTTAATGCTATTCATTCTTCGTCGAATGCCCCAACTGCGGCGGAGAAGGGAAAGCATGTCGTTATTCAAGGTATGCTTTCTGTTTATGATGTTCATGTTAGAGTTTTGTTTGATACCGGGGCTTCCAGTTCTTTCATATCTAGTGACCTGGTAGATAGGTTGAGATTGGAGCCCGAGATTGTCGATAGGCCTTTAGTAGTGACGAACCCGATTGGTGGTTCAACTAACCTTAGCATGATTTGACGTAATGTGGTCCTATCGAGTCATGGATGCATGTTTGTTTGTGATTGCTTTGTTTTGGGCTTTACTGGGTTTGGCATTATTTTGGGAGTCGATTGGCTCCAAGGATACGGGGTGGTGGTAGACTTTGAGGGCTTTTTGGTGGCAGCTAGAGAGGATGATGGGCGGAGGGTAGTGTTTGGTGGTCTACCCGGTGACGGGGTAATGGCTAGTTTTCTAAATTCCCTCGACATCCCGCATAGTGAGTTGTCAGGGTTGCCCGTGGTTGGCCAGTATCCGGACGTCTTCGAGGAAGTGACTGGGCTTCCACCACACCGAGAGATTGAGTTCCGTATTGATTTAGTGAAAGATGCCAGACCTACAGTGATGCACTTCGTCGTATGGCACCAAGGGAGCAGGGAGAGCTCTAGGTGCAAGTCGGTGATCTTTTGAAGAAGGGATTTATCAGAAGGAGTGTTTCTCAATGGGGAGCACCAGTTGTGTTTGCTACCAAGGCGGATGGTTCCCTTCATTTGTGTGTAGACTACCGCGAGTTGAATAAAGTGACGTGGAAGAATAAGTATCCTCTACCGTGGATAGATGATTTGTTTGATCAGTTGGGTGGCGCGAGAGTACTCTCTCAGTTGGATCTCGCGACAGGTTTTCATCAGCTTAGAGTGGAATCTGGGAGTATAGCTAAAACGGCATTTCGGACGCCGTTTGGATTTTATGAGTAGTTGGTAATGCCATTCGGGCTGACCAATGCCCCAGCATACTTTGTGGATCTTATGAATACGGTATTCAGAGATCAGTTGAATAAGTTTGTCCTTGTGTTCGTGGATGATATTTTGGTCTATTCGAGGACAGAGGAAGAACAAAAGGAACATTTAATAATAGTGAAGGAGGTGTTGAGAAAACACCAATTGAAAGCAAAGTTTTCTAAGTGTCACTTCTGGAGGAGGGAAGTGAGATTCTTGGGCCATGTTGTTTCAGAGAATGGTATTGCCGTGGATCCTACGAAGGTGGCTACGGTACAAGATTGGTCTACGCCCAAGAATGCAACGGACATAAGAAATTTCTTGGGATTAACTGGATATTATCGTAAATTTATCCAAGACTTCTCCAAGATAGAAAAACCGTTGACTCGGTTGACCATGAAGAATCAAGCCTTCGTCTGGGACGAAAAGTGCGAGAATGCATTCAAGAGCCTAAAGGAAAAGTTGACATGTGCACCAGTGTTAGTCATTCCTAGGGGGAATGAAGAGATGACACTATATACGGATGTATGTGGCACAGGACTAGGTGCTATATTGATTCAAGGAGGTAGGGTTGTAGCTTATGCAAGCCGGCAATTGAAACCGCATGAGAAAAGATACCCTACCCATGATTTGGAATTGGCAGCGATCGTGTTTGCACTAAAGATGTGGAGACATTATCTCTCAAGAGAAATGTTCGAGTTGTTTATCTATCATAAATCGTTAAAATATCTTTTCTCTCAGAAGGATCTAAATCTCCGACAGCAAAGATGGTTAGAATTCTTGGCTTCCTATGATTTCGACATCGCATATACACCAGGAAAGGGCAATGCGGTGGCTGATGCATTGAGTAGAAGACATGCTAGTTTAGGGGCTATGTTTCTAGAATGGATGCAACTGGAGTACATCGCTGGGTATAATTTCAGACCAAAGTGCGAATTGGATTCAGAAATGTTAGCAAGTTTGACGATCAGACCCATTTGATTGAGTGGATTGGTTCCAGTCAGAGGAGTGATCCTGACCTATTGGAAATCATCTCAAAGTTAGAGATGGGAATCAACGGAGAGATGAACAAGTATGGGCTTGATCGAGATGGATGGCTTAAAAAGAATGGAAGACTAGTTGTACCCAATGTCAATGGATTGAGAAATGAAGTGCTTAGAGAATGTCATCACTCAAAACTGACTATACATCCCGGTGGTAACAAGATGTACCGAGACATGAAGCAGACCTACTACTGGGAAGGGATGAAAAGAGACATTGGGAAGTTTATATCAAAATGCATGAACTGCCAGCTAGTTAAAGATGAGCAAAAGAAGCCTAGTGGTTTGCTACAACCATTAGAAATTCTAGAATGGAAATGGGAACAAGTGTCAATGGATTTCATTGATGGGTTACCAAGGACTAGATCGGGCCATGATAGCATTTGGGTGATTGTGGACCGATTGACCAAAAGTGCAAGGTTTATACCGGTCAAGTCAAACAGGACGGCAGCTAAGTTAGCGGAACTGTATATAAAGTGGATAGTGAGACTTCATGTAATACCCGAAGGCATTGTGAGTGACCGAGATCCGTTGTTCACTAGTGGATTTTGGAGGAGCTTACAAGAGGCGTTAGGATCAGAACTACATCTTAGTACCGCGTATCATCCTCAAATCGACGGACAGACAGAGAGGGTGAATCGAGTGTTAGAAGATCTCTTGAGAGCTTGCATATTGGATTTTGGTGGATCATGGGATGGCCATTTGCATCTAGTAGAGTTTGCATATAATAATAGTTATCAATCCAGTATTGGTATGGCTCTGTTTGAAGCTTTGTATGGAAGACCGTGCAACTCACCGTCATGTTTGATAGAAACTGGTAAGAAGTTTGTGCTTGGACCCGATGTGATAAGAGAAACTTCATACAAGATTAAGGTTATCCAACAGCGAATGAAGGCTGCCCAAGATAGGCAGAAGAGTTATGCTGATAAAAGGAGAAGAGAGTTTAAGTTCTCCATTGGCGAGTTGGTGTTTATCAAGATTTCTTCGTTGAAGAGCGTGATACGATTTGGCAGGAGAGGCAAGTTAGCACTAAGAATTATTGGTCCATTCCCAGTTCTTGAGAAAATTGGGAATTTGGCATACAAAGTTGAATTACCAGAGAAGATGGCAGGAGTTCACAACGTATTTCATGTTTCCCAGTTAAGGAAGTTCGTACACAACCTAGATGTGACTATTTCACCTGATCAGTTGGATGATATCGAAGTACCCGAGGCGGTTGAGAACCGCAAGCCTATGCGTATTGTTGGGAACGATACGAAGCAATTTCGAAGGAAAGCGGTGAATCTAGTCAAAGTCCAGTGGGGCAAGAATGAGAATGACTGTACTTGGGAGACAGAGGAGAGCATTAGGAAGACGTATCCAGAACTCTTCGCCTGGTAAGATTTCAACTTCGATTTAATCTTTCCGCATGCTAGGATAGGCTTGTTTGTTTGTTTTGCATGTTTGATTGTTGTATGTGGCTGGTAGAAATGCGGGATCCTTTGTATGTTTTGGGTTAAGGAATTTCGGGGACGAAATTTCTTAAGGGGGGAGAGTGTAACGACCCGCATTCTACGCGTCGAAGGATCGTAAAATATTTATTTCTTTTACATACGAAGTCGTATGGTCATGTAACTTTGGGAGACGACTATTGGGGTCATTTCCCATGTTCATGATTTTTGCCGATTTTTAAATGACCATTTTGCCCCTAGCTTGTCTTGTTTTGGCCATTACTTTTGATTGGAAAGGAGTTTTGACTTGAAACCACTTCCATTAGATCCGGATGATAGTTTACCTTTCCGTAGAGTGGTCACATATGAAAAACGGACTTACCGTTTGGGAGATATGGCTGAAATAAGGTTTGGAAGGAGAAAAACTGCTTAATCGGGCCAAATAGGGTGATTAGTGAATGGGCCCATAACCCATTTCGGGATTAGGGTTAAGGGGAGACCGAAATGAGTTAGGTTTTCATACTATTTCAGTTTTCTAGCCGCCACTTACCTCTTAGAAACCCTAACAATGGCCTCCAACCTCTAAAACATCCCAAATCACTTTCTAATCAAGGATTAAGCTTAGCAACGTCAAATTAAGAAGGAATAGAACCAAAGCAAGGTTAGAGCTGCCGTGTTGCATTGGGAACATCGCCAAATAGAGATTTATTTTAGATTTGGTATTTTATTCATGGCCAAGGTGAGTGATTTGCATAGTTTTACACTAATTACGGTTGATTAAGGGTAATTAGTGAAGATTAACGAAATTAGACATGATTAAATTCTGGAAAAATAATTATAAATTCTTAAATAATGTTTTAGACCTCTGTTTGAAACTTGGATTAATTTGATTAAGTTTTGTTAATTCTATGATTAGTCTTGCCTAAACATGCTTAAGGGAAAACATGGGTTTTTGGGTATGTTTGATCCATATAAACATGTCATATTGTCGTTTTAGTGTTTGTGGATGATTATACATGTCGCTATGACTGTATGGTATGTTTTGTGATTGCATAGAAAAGTTAGAATGGTTGAAAACGCCGTCGTTTGGCGAAAATAGTTTGCTGGAAAAACTTGCAGTAAACCAGATAGGAGCATTCAGATAGGAGCATTCAGACAGGAGCATTCAGATATGAGCATTCGGATTGGAGCATCTGGATAGGAGCATTCGTATAGGAGCATTCAAATAGGAGCATTCGGATAGGAGCATCCGGATAGGAGCATTCGGATAGGAGCATCCGGATAGGAGCATCCGATCCGAACCGGATAGGGGCATCCGACCCGAACCGGATAGGAGCATCCGAGCACCCAGACTGAACTAGAAAGGAGCATTCGAACCGAACCAAGAAGGGGGGGCGAACCGAACCGAACCGGAGGATCGAACACCAAGTAGGCCTAAACGCGAGAGGCAAAGGAAGTCCAAATGAGGAGTTGTACCTCAGGATCCAGATGGGAACCAAGGAGGGAACTTCATGAGTTGGGCTTTGCTGCGGGACATGTGCTAAGGGGTTGTCGATGTCTGTAACTTTAGATCACTATGTGTAGGGGGTACGTGAACGGATTCAGGGCCACAAGGGCCTAGGTACGACTAAAGATCTATAGATCAATGAAGTGGGGTCATTTGTAAACGATTGGTCATGACTCCATGTGGTAAGCTTGGTAGTAGCAGTAGTTATACAAGTCGAACTCTGTCACTACTTCGATGGGTCTAGTGATTGACAGTGGTGGACATCGTATGCTTTACGCACTGAGTGAGAGATGTGAGGATGATTGCTATGGTTGATTTGTTTGCCATCATTATGACACGCACATCCCCACCCCCGTTATCTTTACACCATCCGTTCAGTGGCACCTTAGAGTATTGTACGGTATGTAGTGCTAACTCTTTGGTTGCAGGTCCAGGTTCAGGTATGGCTTAGTATACCTGTTATTGTTCTGTTTAGCTGCTTATCGCTCATACCAGACTTTTTGTCTGACCCAGAGTTTTATGTCTCTTCTTATTACTCTGGGTGCTCTCACGAGCAGACTAGAGACAGGATAGCTGGGTATGCACGGATAGCTAATCCGGAGACGAGCAGGAGGCTTCCACATATGATACATATAGTATTCTCCCTGTGTTGTTGAAGATCACTACTTGGGCATTAGTGGTGCATCTTCTATTTTAGCTTTCTTTTGTTTTAGAGGCAGTAATTTGGAAAGTCGTTATAAGCTGTATTTGGATTTCCGCTGCTATGTTGGTTTAGTTTTCAGCTTATGCACTGTCTCGCCTGTTTTACGTCAAGATTATGTTATTATTATATTTTGTTCCATGCGCTGTGAGACATTCTACAGGTTCTTTATTAGTTCATTCTCTTCTTTCCTTTCTTTGGCGACCGTTCCGTGCTACTCGGGCATGTGTACAGCACAATTTCGGAGGAAATGCCGGCTGGTGCGGTGCGGGCCGTCACATGAATAGAACGCGCCGCGCTGCGGTAGTTCGCGAGTTTCGACCATTGACTTCGGATGGACATCACGGGAGATCCGATCATTGGATTCACCGGAACAGTTGGGTTTGTATCAAAAAGAGCTTTCTAACAAATATTAGAGATTTGAAATCTAGCGGTTGGATTTGGAATTATGTCCAAATCAAATTTGGAAAAGGTCGCTGTAAGTGCAGTTCGATGGCCGTTTATAGAAATCGACTGTATGGGCCTTGATAAAATTATTAAAAATATCAATAATTTGTGTAAAATCATAATAAATGATTTGGAAGGAACTGGGATGAAAAATTCCATATTTGAAAAGATAAAAATAGATTTTTATCGAAATGAACTAGTTATGAACTTAAATTATAATCCAATTATTTTTAAATAAATAAATGGGGTTTGAAATGGTTTTAAAAATAAGCAGAATTTGCAATATATTAAATTGGAATGGATTTGAATCGAAATTGTCTTCAGAATATTTCATGTTAGATTTCATGATTATACAGATATTGTTATGGAAATTTGAAAGATATATTTATATCGTTATTTCCAATACGATATTTGTGGGTTGTAGTATTTGATATTGAATATAAGCTGATATATTTTCTATTCGGAGCCTTGTATTTAATATCAAATAAGATTTTGGGTTTGTCGTGAACGGTGTCTTCAGTAACACTGTTCTTGAACCCCATGTGAAGAGAATAAATCTTTTAATTAAGATTGTTAGGGTTTCCAATTATATTTAATAATTGGAATAAAATGGAATGTGAATTGGGTTTATCGTGAACTGTGGTTTTAACGACATTCGTTCTTTAACCCGATTTGCAGTGAAATGTGATTTGTAATTTATAAATCTTTTGTTAAGATTTAAAGGAAAATTTCCAAAGTGAAGTTTTCCAATTTAATAAAATAAATTGGAATGGAATGGAATTCGATTTGGTAATAATCAAAGTAGACTTCTGTGGAGGAAGACTGTTACTATATATGGAATTTAAAAGGCGTTGCCGTTATTCCATTTTTATTATCGGTTGGATATGGAAGTTCATATCAATTATATATATATATATATTGATCTGTTTTCCATGAAGATTCCATTGTTAATGGAATGTGATTTTGGGTTTATCGTGAGCTGTGTTTTAAATGACATTAGTTCTTTAACCCAGTTAAAGATAAGATTTATTTCTTAACTTTGAATAGTCATTAAGTAATGATTTTTGGAAATTAAAACTGAAATAGAATTTTAGTGAATCTTTACATAGATTTGAAGGTGAATTTGATAACTAAAATTATCAAATTCAAGAAATGATCGATAGACATCGGTTGCATAGCGTGAATTGCCTGGTGGCAGGTTGAGATGCAAATGATCAAGGCTTTTGTTGAAAAGTAAAGTCTTGTGGTTGATGATCCAAGCACGGCTTTAATATAGCATAGCTTTGTGTAGCATTAATTTGCGAACCTCACTCCTTGGTGTGCACCAGAAATAGAAGAGGACTTCAGGGAGGACATGTGTTTCCTTCTAACTAGGAGTGGTGTCAGCGTTTTGCAAGCCCTGACGTTTTACTTATGTGGATGATGGATAGCGAGGCGCCTCGGTTATATCGGTCATTCCGGGGCCGATAGCTTGGTCGGGATATGACCAGTTTACGCCCCATAGGGCGGGAAAATGCAGTGTTCGGGCATTTTAATCCACTCCGTGTGGACCGGCCCTGACGATCCAAGGACCCACCTATGTCTGGGTCCTGAGACATGGGCTAGATTGTCTCGAAGCGGTAAGGACGATCCCTTTCCTCCGTTCACAAATGGAAATCCAACTTCCAATACGACATTTTGCGGTTTTGATTGTAGAGCCTAGTATGGCAACATAGTGGAATGGGGCACTCATGCCGTCCTATGATTGATACATTTATATTTGAAGTTGATTTCTTCACTTATAGTAATAATAAAAGATGAAATTTCACGTACCAAGCATTTTTGGCTATTATAAGGTAAAAACTCTATCCTCCGGCTTGCGTTGCATTGTGTGATGGGACCTGAGTCTTATAATAGCTTTATTGTTCTTTATTTAGCATTGCGTTGTTAGTTTTATGCACTGATATTCTTGGGGGTAAACCCGTTCTGTGTTATACGACGTGGTCCCTTGATCTACCGAACTTTAAAATAAAGATAATAACTGTTTTAGTTCTCAAACCAGTCGCATGACTGACCTGGAGTTTATTGTTTTAAGCTAAACTCTGGGTGCTCCTATTTTCCACACGGGCAACTAGTAGTTTTGTTTTTTCAGATTTATATTCACAGGATCCTGGTTTACAACTGGAATGATATTCAGAAAGCTCTGTATCCATATATCTCCTTCAGTTGTGTTTTGTATTATTTTCCACTGCATTGTATCTTGTAAGTCTCTGATGTTTGGTAAATGTGTAATATTTATTCATACTCTATATATTCTGATGAAATTGTTGTAATAAGCAATGAAAAGTTCTTCTATTTGTGTTCTGATTCGTCATGTTCTCAATTCACTCTGGGCTTTCCATTACGGGGAAGTTCCGGTCATTACATAGTCGATGTAAATTACATACAAACATATGTAATTATATTTATACATATATTTGCACCACTTTTCCCTTTTTAATCCTTTTTATCATACCTCTTGTGATTTCAAAATAATGCTTTTTATTCAAAAGGAGAACAACGACATGTTTACAATGGTTAAGCCAAAAAACCAACAATATTGAATACAAGTAGGAATATTTTTTTTGTTCTTACAATCACATAATTCACCAATTTCTTCTTTTTTTTTTACCCAAATTCACATATTTCATTATTCAACACTGCACTAAAGATCTTGAATGTTACGACATCTAATTTGTGTCTAATGGAACTGATTTCCAGGTCCATAGTGCTATGCAATATGTACAACATATTTCATGACATAACTGCAGGAACGTGTGTGAAAAAGATTAAGAATCCTACAATATATGTTATACATAGCCACAACTTATAATTCATAAGTTTTAACCATATTTATAATCTAATCTGATGGTTGCCAATAAATCCAAAATATTTAAATGAACAGATCTGATAGGCATAAAAACATACCTTTTTTTTTTAAATTGGTTCACTTTATTATTAGCAAAAGAAAGCATACACGAAATAGGTTAGCATACTAACCTTTACAACAAAGAAAATTAAAAGGAAATAAAAAACAAGTAGCCTTTAAACAGAACTAAACTTAAATTGACCCATGATGGCGTCGCCAACTCGCTTATGTGCAAAACCACACATCTCACAACTAGCAGGTCTTCATCTATATAAGGTTCCTTCTAACATAAACTTACTTCACAGTAGGTAGAAGATAGCAGCTTTTCCCATATCATAACTAAACATTACGAGCCATTATCATCCAAGTTATCCAACAAGAACCATCTTCCAACTAATCAGCCACAACTTCATAGAACAAACATAAAGGGTTCACATGCTATCCTATAGAGCATATAGCCGAACAGTTATTGAGTACAACACCTAGTTATCCAAAGAATTCAAATTCAAATCCTAAATCTGGTTGATGATTCATGACCCCGTGAATCCATCTTAGTGTCTGAATCTGTAATTTATCATACATAACCAAGTGCCTATTTCGTGTAGTAGATTGATAACTTGAATACTTGATCCCCATCTACACTGTAAACCAACTCCCATACAAACCCATTAAAAAGAATATGCTAATCACACCATCACCATGAAAACCATACAGGAACGAGATTCACCAACATCTTAACATTTAATCCAAGAAGCTGACCAGATTACCATAAACGCAGTTATCATTCATCAGACCCAAAAATATAAATCAATACCTCGTGAATACTGAATCTGACGAGATGATTGGAATAATCCAGTCGATTAAGTGATTCGGGGAATCTGGTCACCCCAGTATGAAGTTAATCAGCAATCTCTTGTAAAATCGAGATACATCCACCACCAACTACGAAACCGGAAGAAACAGCATTATTCTTGGCCGCTATTGTTGATTTAGATCTGTTACGAATCAGTTGAGGGCTTGGGTATGGAATTTCTAATAGCTCAATAACAAAGTGTATAAAGTTCGGAAAAGATTGGATAACGGAAATCTAGAGTAAAAATTGAAGACAAACGTTTGAGGTACTCAGATCTGGAAACCCAGATCTGACTAGGGTTTAAAAGTGAAAAAAAAATATGCGGATCTGATTGTAAGTATGGAATACGAATGAAAACCCTGAAAAATCTTCGAAGCAAGGTGATTAACGAAAATCTATATAATAGATTGCAAACAAATACTTTGTGGTACTCAGATCTAGAAAAAACTAACCAGATCTGACGAGGGTTTGAAAAGTGTAATAAACTTGCGGATCTGATTGTGAGTGTGATAAACAAGTGGAAAACCAGTGGAAAGTGAAAGAAAACAATTAGAAATCAAATGGAAAACATTTAGAAATCTGATGGAAGGCAGAGAAAGAAGAAACCCACACATGAGCAAAAGCAGGTGATAGACCTGTCGCCATGGACAGGTTTTCTCCTTCATAAAAACATACATTTAATTCAAACGAAATAGATAAGTCATTATAACTGTATTCATAAATTTTCCACTTACCTGATAGCCTCCAAAATCAAAGTTTGAACCTTTAGTCCTACAATCCCTAAATTCTTATAAATCTACAATTTATCTGGAAAGGGGAAAATTCTAGATCTGTAGAAATAAGAAAGCAGGAAAAGAGGGGAGAATCTGATTTGGAACATCATTATGCATTATTTTTCATTAGATTTGTTTATCCTCTCAATTTCATATGAATTAGATTTGATTTGTTATGTATGAATATATTTTTATTTTAGAAATTAGGTTTGGAGAAGGAGGAAAATGGTAGAGCTCTGCTGCCTCTGCAGATTTATGTGGAAAAAGAATGAGGGCCTACTCCTTTATTTACAGGTGTGGAAATGGCCTAGAACTGTTGGATTGGTTTTAAGTTATATCCGTCCATCCTTATCTTATTTTATTCAGCCAAACCCTAGACGTAACTGCCTGGCTCGATCAAGTGGTCGGAGCCAGCGATCGACTACCGATCGACCGCCCTTATCGACCGCTTGGTCTACCAGGCAGTGAGGTGGCTGGGTAATTATATATTACTATATATATTATTCTGTTTTATTTATTTTCCGTCCATTTTCATATTTTATCTCTAACGTTTTCATATGGAATCCTTTCGCGAAACCCCAAACATGAAAGTTGAACAGAATTCTGAGATGAATGCATCGGTTAAAGTTTCATTGTTTGCAGAAATTCCTATTTTTGAAATTGTAATAATTGATTTGTATTGCCAAAATTTTGGGTTGTTACAGATTCGACGATGAGCAGGATTCCGATATAAATGCCGAAAATTTTCATTGGATGAGTATTTTTACCAATTTTGGTTTAATACATAGTCCGAGTGATCGACAACGATTAATATTAAGTGATTGATATTGACTACTATTAGTATTGGTTGTTTTGACCAACTTTGACCTGGACGACGATGAGATTTCGAGGAGCTGGCCAGAATGGCCCGTTTGATAGTAGATTCAACATGGTGGATCTTCGATTGGATATTTTGGTACGAAACTGGATAGGAAGTTTGCCAATGAAATAGATGTGTAATCCATGGATTGAGCCAATAAGATCTTAAGTGTGAGCTGAGGATTACGACTCTTTGATTTTGAGGCTTGGGTGAGTACGAGATGGATCGATTGGATGGAATGATGGATAGATCAGTACAATAGGAAGCTTGTGGGACGACGATACTGCAGGATAAATCAATGTTAGCAACTCGTCGTACATAAGGCTGTGGGGTATATTAGGGTTATGCAGTTCGTAGTCTAGCGAGGATGCGGGATGGATAAGAGTTATGCATTCGGTGGTGTAGCGAGGCTGCAGGATCAGAGACCGACGTGATATGCACTTTGTGGTGTAACGAAGTTACTGGATAGTGGATTCAAAGTAGGGGTATATACGAAGGTGTACATATACGACCACTTGCGATGCTTAAGCTGGGAGGGTACGTATTGATGGGACATGGGACTCGACTAGTACTGAATTGGTTTGAGGGCATACTCAAATTAGATATGAAGCAAGGAGCTAAGATGATTTGGGTGTGCTAGTGAGTCGTCGATAGTTCAGAATGTATTAGTGGACTCAAAGTAAGTGGTATAGATAAGATGTATCCATATGACCATTGTCAGTGGTTTGGTGCCCCGAGTGGTGTATCCTACACCGGTGAGTCATGTGGTGGCGAGACACTAAGTTCATCTAGTATCAAGGCTTCATCAGCCCTCGACCGATGGTTTAGCCAGTCAAAATGAGATAATTACATATTCATGGCTTTAATAGGTGTTAGATAGGACTTGTTTGATGGATGCTATGGTTGATATGGTTGCTCCTATCTTATTTCTCTTAGTAGACTATCACCTATAGAATTCTGTAAAGATGATGGAAAGAGGGGCCGAAGTAAGCGTTTAATATTCTTCTAACATAGTGTAGTTCCTCTTTTGTTATTATGAGTAGCATATCAGCGTAATTACATGTGTTGACTCTAGGTATGTAGCGGCAGGAGCGGTATGACTTACTATAGCTATGTTCCTTATACTATTACGATTTGTATAGTATTTTAAGAGTTGTTTATCGCTTACACATATTATTGTCTAAACTCAAAGTTTTATGTTTCCTCCTATTATTTTGGGTTCTCATCGATGATACTGGTGTGTAAGCGAGATGATAATAACATTGCTTGGAGTTATAGAGGTGGATTTGCAGGAGGCGACACATTTTTATATTATACCTGTATTATTGTTGTGTACTTCACTGTGTTACACTATGGAGCCTTGATAATGTTATTAATTATTTGAAACAGTTTATCAGTGATTTGTTTATCTCTTATACAAACGTTATTGTTGTTATGTATAATTATATGAGTTTGTACTCTGATTATAAGGTTTATATGGCTATCACTATCTTGCCTATTATATCTATTATTATTATATATTATCTGATGCCATGCGAGATATTTGACAGGTTCTGTGATTGTATTCTGTGCTTTGTTTTCCTCTCTTCTTTTCCTATTCCTTCTATTCTATTTCCTTCCTTTTCTCTCATTTCTTTCTCTTATCAACTATTTTGCACTGATGTTGTAGGGCAGTCGTTACATTTGATATCGTAGGTTAGATTACATAGTTTAACCTAAGCAGTACTGATATCGAGAGTTATTATATATGAGAGAGTGCATATTTGTGATATGTTTTGGTTTTCAATGCTATATTAGTAGTATATAGTGTGAGTAGTTCTATGCAAGAGAACCATGATGTGACTTCCTTTATTAGCAATTGAGTGTTCTTTAAATTTGAGACGACCTAGCAAATGAGGAATATTACTATTTACTCCGTCTTTGAAGTCGGGAGTTGGGCAGGATCGAATTTGTTAGCTTCAAACTATGAAATATGTACTCAGTGGTAGTGAGAGCACTATTGAGGTGTCCTAGTTTCCGCGATTGGTTTTGGTACTCAAGTGCAGAGATCTACTATATTACGTTGTATAAATATTTATGTAACAACCCGTATTTCGATAACATGATTAAGACGAGAATCAAGGCAGAATTTAATTTTAAATTCTGAATCAAGTAAAACGGGCTATGCCATTGCGTTCGTCTCGGAAAAGTACGCGAAATAGAGTCCGATTTTTCGAGAATCGGAGTCCGTATGACCAAGTTATGGTCTGACGAAGTTTTCAGAAAATTCAAGTTCAAAAACGAGTTCTAATTTCGAAAATTAGGGCATGAAGGCTAGGCGGGAAGAATTCCCGCCAGGTGCCCCAAGTCGACATCCCTGTCGACTTGGGAGTCGACATGGCCTACCCAAGTCGACAGCCCTGTCGACATGGGGGTCGACCTATGGTGGCCGGGCAGTTTTGCCTGGTGCACCTATTTTCTATCTTGGCTAGGTTTTTGGGCCTGGTTCGAAATCTGACGGTTCAGGTTGATCCTAGGGTTAATCCTAAGGTCCTAATCACTCCTAATCTCTATAAATAAGCCCCTAACCTACCCCTAAACCCTCATTATTAATTCATGCAACTAAACTATGGCAAAATTGCTCCTCTCATGGCCTCCACTCAAAATCCTAGCCTCCACTTCATTTCTATGAGAGGTTTCATGATCATGAGAGTGTTAGAGAGTCCTTATGTTAGTATGAGAGCTTCTAAAGTTGATTTCAAGGCAAAATCTTTGATCTTTGTTCATAAAGATGGGTTTTTTTTATTGATTTGGAGGGTTCATCTTTGGGTTTTTGGGTGATGGCATGCATAGGCTTCATCACAAGCTTTAGTTTAATCGATTTAGGCCTTCATATCAATGTAAGCCCTTCCCTACTCTTAGATATTAACTATGAAGTTAAATGTTCATGTTGCAAGTTTGGGTTTGATCATTGAGAATGATATATGCTATCATGTCATGCAAGTTTATGAAGTCATTATCTTGATCTTATGAGCTAAAAGCTACAACCTTTATGTTGAAATGTTGCATTATGCAACATGAGAACCTTCATAATCTTTATGTCAACTTGCATATGAAGTCATAACCCTTATATGATGATATATGTGAGTTACTAGTCATCATTCCATGTCTTTTGTCACCATGATTCGTTTATGTGCCAAGTTTGGGTTTATGCATGTTTTGAGGCTTAAGAATGTAACATGCAAGTTAATGAACACATGTGTGCCTCATTTGCCACCATGATTAACTTGTGGCTTAATATCCATTTTTGCCATGCTTTTGCCAATTCCATTCTTTTAATCCATTACGTTGTTGCGAATGTATATGCGAGTTTAAAAGCGTTGGGGTCACATTATGGGAAAACATAATGACATGAACATGATTTGGGTAAATGGGTATAAACATGACAACATATAACGTTAAATATGACATGTGTTTATACTTGAAAACATGACTTGAAATATAACATGGAAGTTGACATGTAAGTATGCTTGAAAACATAAGCTTGGGAATTTACCTATTAAGTTAGGTCTACCCATTGGGAATTTACCTATTAAGTTAGGTCTACCCAATTGCTTGAAAACTTGAATGTGAACATGACACTAGACTAAACATGAAAGTAGCCAACTCGAGGTTGGGTTGAGTTTGCAACGTAAAACTACCCGGAACCGACCGGCCTAACTAGTAGTTGCAAACAATAGGACCCAATGTGAGAAGTTGGTCATGTTGTGCTTGAACCCGAGGTTAGACCAAGTTGTGGTGTAAAGCTACCCGGAACCGACCGGCTTAACTAGTGACCACAACAAAGTCTAATGTGAGAGGTTGAGGTGCATTAAGTAATTAATGCCACATAATAGGGTTAAGTCAATTTGATTAATGACTCTTAACCAAATATGACATGGACAAGTGGGTTAAGTAATTTGATTAGGCTAATGATACTTAACAAAACATGACAAGGTTGGGTAGGTTAAGTAACTTGATTTGCCTAATGACACTTAACCATTTTTATATGACTAGTGGACGGGGTTAAGTTAATCAACACTTAATCAATCCAACACGATAATTTGGTAAGGTTAAGTAAGTTTCCTTAATGACACTTAACCGAAAGATACAGTTAATGGATGGGGTTAAGATTAGACTCAATTAGTCTAAACATGATAATCGGATGGGGTTAAGTTAACCTAAACTTAATTAATCCCACTTGGTAGTTTAATGGGGTTAAGTTAAATACTTAACCAATCTAACTCGTTAATTTGATGTGGTTAAGTGACCTATACTTAACCAATCTAACCCGTTAATTTGATGTGGTTAAGTGACCTAAACTTAACCAATCTAACTCGTTAATTTGATGTGGTTAAGTGATCTATACTTAACCAATCTAACTCGTGAATTTATTGAGGTTAAGTTAACCCATACTTAACCAATATAACGTGAAAACATGATAAGGCTAAGTCATGAATCGCTTGAATACACTTGACCAATTTGACTAAGTAAATTGATGGGGTCAAGTTAATATATACTTAACCAACTTGAGCATGGTTTGTAGGGTTAAGTCTTGGACTTGGATATTTAGCCAATTTTGACATGATTTGTAGACGGGTTAAGTCTTGAACTTGGATTCTTAGCAAATTTTGACATGATTTGTAGACGGGTTAAGTCATGAACTTAAGTGACACTTAATCCATTATGTAAACCCTAATTCTGAGGATTAGGTGGATAACCGTGGTTAACAAGGATAACGGGAATAAGGCTAAGTGGTAAACCTTAGTTGAAGAATAACTAAGTAATGATTCTTAGTCAAGGAACTTTAGACCAGTTCATAGATAGATGAGTAACCTAATACGGTAGGTCATCGTTTAAGTATACGAGTAGGAGCAAGTATCTGATTTAGATAAAGGCTCCAGCGAACTGGGTAACGTAGCAGCGGCTTCGGGGGAACGTAAGGATATTCTTGGTATCCCTCTGTGAGCTTCCAGGTAATTATACTAGGCTCATGAGAGGTTAAGGTCTGCGTTAGAAAAACCAAGAGTATGCCTTGGTTGCTATACGATCGACCTAAAGACGGGGATGGATAGGGGATAGTCAACGATACACGGTCGTACCCTAGATAGCATTTTCGTCAGGCTACCTACCATCTTTGGTCAAGCGTGTACGTACGGAAAGGCAGAGAACACCCAATAGACCATAATTGCTATCTAATTATGGTTGCGGTAAGGCTAGGATTGTGGGTTGGCCAGTAGTGTGTTCTCGTATAGGATTTATCCTGTCTTGTCTTTCGCTAGTTGAGGGAGGGGTCGCGTGGGACCATAGCCACGTATAGAAAAACAGACCTTAGCATCTGCATCGGCAGGTAAACCGAAAGCTCCCGACCGAGTCCTGTATTTCTTGACCTGCCCTGTGACAGGACTCGGATGGCACGATGTGATACATGTGCATACAGTCATGGAAAAACGATTCACGATGAATGCATGGGAAAAAGGGCGCGGTTGGCGGTTAGCGTAATCCCTAGTGGCCCTAGGTGGTTGAACCCAAACCAAGATACGAAAACGTGCAATAGGTAAGCGTAATCCCTAGTAGCCCTAGGTAGCATAAGTCCTAGTTGTACAAACGATCATTCATGTTGGAAGACCCTAGCTAGGTTTAGGGTAACAGTCCAAACCAATCTTAAGGATCATGGAACTATCTTAAAGTAATATAGAATCTCATGGGAAAGCCCGTATGGTCTACGGCAAGGGACTGAACATTTACATGGAATAAAACATACGAGTTGAGTAACCTATATATGCGATATATTAGGTTGACAAGGACCATTACACGACTTTTGAGTGAGGGTCATTCATGGATAACCCATGATACAGTGGGGATACTAGTACGATAGGTGCAGAGCAGATATACAGGATAGATACCATGGGACGTTATACGTGATAGATATCTTGGGGATATTATACTTGATAGAAACCTGACGATGTGATACCTTGTTTTATCTTGACATCGTAATTTATCATGACACCTTAGTTTATCTGAGTTCAGTAGTTCATCCTGTTATTTTGATTTAGCTTATCTATCTTGTTATCATGCTTATGTTCATCTCAGTCTCTCATGTCAGTTAACTTTACTAGTTTTTATGCTGATAGTAGATAGGGCTTACTCAGTCTTTTTGACTGACCCGTTTTGTTTCGCCTCTTTTCTTCCGTTTCCCTCCCCCCCACCAGGTTACAGGGAGGAAATACTGCTGTTTAGTTCGGACTTCTCTGGCTTGAAGGTCATCATGGATGGCTTGGATTTTTCTCGACTATGGCTACTTTACTATTTTTTTACTTGGGGAATAATTTATGAAAAAGTCTTTATGCTTCTTTATTATTGCAAGACAGGTTTTGATGTACTCTGATGTAAAAGGCTTTAGACCTTAATTATTAATGTTTATGAAAGTTTTGATTTTACTTCCGCTGTTTTATATGTTCAGTCTTGTGATATTTCTGTGCATGTTTACCAATAATGCCCCTCTAAAGCTAGTGCATTCCCTTGCGAGTGACCCTAGCGGAGGCAGGGTGTTACATTTTGTATCAGAGCAGAAGGTTACCAGACTGGGCAAAAGTTTTTAAAGACCTTCTGAAAACTATTTGAAAATCGTTTATAAAGAAGCATTTCTTTTAAGAAAATTTTCTTTTAAAAGAAAACGGCTATTCCCCAAAGGCCATTAGCACTATCCTTGTTTCCTTAATTGAATCCCTTTCCTTTCTTTTCTCTATCTGTAGTCACAGTGGTTTTAACTGCGACCAGTCTTTTCTATCTACGGAAGTGCTTTCCATACGATGGAGGTGGTTCTCGAGAGACCAGTGGCCGCGTTTTAAGGAAGGATCGTGAGAAAGAGGATAAAGGATACGAGCTTAAGGATGAACAACTTGTTGGTATGGCTCAACCCATAACGAGAGAGTACCTTCGGCATAGTAAAACGGGGCAGATAGTTAAGTATCGTGGGACAAGGACAAGATCATCGGGAGGGCAATAGTATGCTCTCATTTCTAGGGTACCTCGGAAGGAGGGTAACGATCTTGTTAAAGGTTTAGCTTTTCTTTCCTATCATCCCGTTAGGACTTTGTTTTGATCATCATATCATTTAAGTCTGCTTCGATAGTTGAGTCTCTGCACCTTAAGTACTAGCGTAATAGAGAATCCCAATTTTTGTCTCAAAGTCCTATTGGAGAGTCAGTCCATTTATACATGACTTGTTTGGATTTGAGAATGTCTATGCCAAGTGTTGAGTTTGGAAATAAAATAATGCTTATGTTTATAAGCTATGGATGGATTCTAGGGATGAAGTGGTTATCCAGTAGGGGGTGCCACTCTCGGTTTTGATAGGAGGGTAGTTAGACCTTTTGACTAGCCCAGGTAATACCCTCGAAGTATCGTATGACCTTTTTGAGGTTCTGTCATGACTAGTTACTTAGAATCCCTGGATGCCTTTATTGGAAATTGGAAGCCCGATCGAGTGGTGTTCGCCGATGAGACGGATGGTTCATTTCACTTATGCATGGGTCATAGAAATCACCCTAGTAAGTGTGCATGATAACCTGGTTGACATGCATCTGTTTACTTTTAAGAGAAAGTTCTTCTACATGGAATACCTTATAGTATATGAACGAGATCCAAGATTCACTAGTGAATTTTGGAAAGCTTGCATGAGATCACGAGTACGCAGTCATGTTTGCGCCAAGTATTCTAGAAAAAGGATAGGTGCAAAGTGGAACGAGAGGCGATGAAGAAATGAGTTCCAGCTCATGTTATGAAAACAGGAAATAAGAAGCTATGAAATCGCGAAGTTAAAAGACGGTCAAGGCACAATGGAATTGAGCTCAAGGAAATATGACTTTGATGGTCAAAGACTAGATACGCGCATGATATTTCTTTTTGGGAGTGTATCCTTGATCCCTGTTTTCTGTAGAGCTTACTTGTAGGCTATCTTTTGGGGACATCCTCTCGGTCCTATTTTCTGTTACAAACCCCGTAAGGAGTTTGTCTTGTTTATCTTCTCGACCCTGTTTCAGGGAATCCTAGGTAGAACCCTATGGATGTAAAAATGTATTTGAAACATGTTATGATTGATATTGTTGCAAGTGGTTGCTCGTGGATGCGCGAATACACATTAGATACTAGCTCGACTCGGTCACATTTCATATTGCATATGCACAAGTATTTATACTTGTTTATGGATGAAATCGAATGTGTTATCATGCGGTTGTTGCATATGAATGAATGATTGTGCACGCATATAGTATCTATATGACTAGGACTATTTGCATACATGTTGGATTCATGGCACTATACATATTTTTGCATTAGAAAGATTATTCAGGCCTGATCATTAGCATTAGCTAAGGAACATGTACACACACATTTTGCATATATTCATACAGCATTAGAAATCATCTAAGGACAATGGTTGCTTGAGGATGATGTTTTGAGTAGATGAATGATGGATGGTAGGATATGTTCTTCCTAACTTAGAGATTTCGGGGACGAAATCCTAAAAGGTGGGGAGAATGTAACAACCCGTATTTCGATAACATGATTAAGACGAGAATCAAGGCAGAATTTAATTTTAAATTCTGAATCAAGTAAAACGGGCTATGCCATTGCGTTCGTCTCGGAAAAATACGCGAAATAGAGTCCGAGTTTTCGAGAATCGGAGTCCGTATGACCAAGTTATGGTCTGACGAAGTTTTCAGAAAATTCAAGTTCAAAAACGAGTTCTAATTTCGAAAATTAGGGCATGAAGGCTAGGCGGGAAGAATCCCCGCCAGGTGCCCCAAGTCGACAGCCCTGTCGACTTGGGAGTCGACATGGCCTACCCAAGTCGACAGCCCTGTCGACTTGGGGGTCGACCTATGGTGGCCGGGCAGTTTTGCCTGGTGCACCTATTTTCTATCTTGGCTAGGTTTTTGGGCCTGGTTCGAAATCTGACGGTTCAGGTTGATCCTAGGGTTAATCCTAAGGTCCTAATCACTCCTAATCTCTATAAATAAGCCCCTAACCTACCCCTAAACCCTCATTATTCATTCATGCAACTAAACTATGGCAAAATTGCTCCTCTCATGGCCTCCACTCAAAATCCTAGCCTCCACTTCATTTCTATGAGAGGTTTCATGATCATGAGAGTGTTAGAGAGTCCTTATGTTAGTATGAGAGCTTCTCAAGTTGATTTCAAGGCAAAAGCTTTGATCTTTGTTCATAAAGATGGGGTTTTTATTGATTTGGAGGGTTCATCTTTGGGTTTTTGGGTGATGGCATGCATAGGCTTCATCACAAGCTTTAGTTTAATCGATTTAGGCCTTCATATCAATGTAAGCCCTTCCCTACTCTTAGATATTAACTATGAAGTTAAATGTTCATGTTGCAAGTTTGGGTTTGATCATTGAGAATGATATATGCTATCATGTCATGCAAGTTTATGAAGTCATTATCTTGATCTTATGAGCTAAAAGCTACAACCTTTATGTTGAAATGTTGCATTATGCAAAATGAGAACCTTCATAATCTTTATGTCAACTTGCATATGAAGTCATAACCCTTATATGATGATATATGCGAGTTACTAGTCATCATTCCATGTCTTTTGTCACCATGATTCGTTTATGTGCCAAGTTTGGGTTTATGCATGTTTTGAGGCTTAAGAATGTAACATGTAAGTTAATGAATACATGTGTGCCTCATTTGCCACCATGATTAACTTGTGACTTAATATCCATTTTTGCCATGCTTTTGCCAAGTCCATTCTTTTAATCCATTACGTTGTTGCGAACGTATATGCGAGTTTAAAAGCGTTGGGGTCACATTATGGGAAAACATAATGACATGAACATGATTTGGGTAAATGGGTATAAACATGACAACATGTAACGTTAAATATGACATGTGTTTATACTTGAAAACATGACTTGAAATATAACATGGAAGTTGACATGTAAGTATGCTTGAAAACATAAGCTTGGGAATTTACCTATTAAGTTAGGTCTACCCATTGGGAATTTACCTATTAAGTTAGGTCTACCCAATTGCTTGAAAACTTGAATGTGAACATGACACTAGACTAAACATGAAAGTGGCCAACTCGAGGTTGGGTTGAGTTTGCAACGTAAAACTACCCGGAACCGACCGGCCTAACTAGTAGTTGCAAACAATAAGACCCAATGTGAGAAGTTGGTCATGTTGTGCTTGAACCCCAGGTTAGACCAAGTTGTGGTGTAAAGCTACCCGGAACCGACCGGCTTAACTAGTGACCACAACAAAGTCTAATGTGAGAGGTTGAGGTGCATTAAGTAATTAATGCCACATAATAGGGTTAAGTCAATTTGATTAATGACTCTTAACCAAATATGACATGGACAAGTGGGTTAAGTAATTTGATTAGGCTAATGATACTTAACAAAACATGACAAGGTTGGGTAGGTTAAGTAACTTGATTTGCCTAATGACACTTAACCATTTTTATACGACTAGTGGACGGGGTTAAGTTAATCAACACTTAATCAATCCAACACGATAATTTGGTAAAGTTAAGTACGTTTCCTTAATGACACTTAACCGAAAGATACAGTTAATGGATGGGGTTAAGATTAGACTCAATTAGTCTAAACATGATAATCGGATGGGGTTAAGTTAACCTAAACTTAATTAATCCCACTTGGTAGTTTAATGGGGTTAAGTTAAATACTTAACCAATCTAACTCGTTAATTTGATGTGGTTAAGTGACCTATACTTAACCAATCTAACCCGTTAATTTGATGTGGTTAAGTGACCTAAACTTAACCAATCTAACTCGTTAATTTGATGTGGTTAAGTGATCTATACTTAACCAATCTAACTCGTGAATTTATTGAGGTTAAGTTAACCCATACTTAACCAATATAACGTGAAAACATGATAAGGCTAAGTCATGAATCGCTTGAATACACTTGACCGATTTGACTAAGTAAATTGATGGGGTCAAGTTAATATATACTTAACCAACTTGAGCATGGTTTGTAGGGTTAAGTCTTGGACTTGGATACTTAGCCAATTTTGACATGATTTGTAGACGGGTTAAGTCTTGAACTTGGATACTTTGCAAATTTTGACATGATTTGTAGACGGGTTAAGTCATGAACTTAAGTGACACTTAATCCATTATGTAAACCCTAATTCTGAGGATTAGGTGGATAACCGTGGTTAACAAGGATAACGGGAATAAGGCTAAGTGGTAAAGCTTAGTTGAAGAATAACTAAGTAATGATTCTTAGTCAAGGAACTTTAGACCAGTTCATAGATAGATGAGTAACCTAATACGGTAGGTCATCGTTTAAGTATACGAGTAGGAGCAAGTATCTGATTTAGATAAAGGCTCCAGCGAACTGGGTAACGAAGCAGCGGCTTCGGGGGAACGTGAGGATATTCTTGGTATCCCTCTGTGAGCTGCCAGGTAATTATACTAGGCTCATGAGAGGTTAAGGTCTGCGTTAGAAGAACCAAGAGTATGCCTTGGTTGCTATACGAGCGACCTAAAGACGAGGATGGATAGGGGATAGTCGACGATACACGGTCGTACCCTAGATAGCATTTTCGTCAGGCTACCTACCATCTTTGGTCAAGCGTGTACGTACGGAAAGGCAGAGAACACCCAATAGACCATAATTGCTATCTAATTATGGTTGCGGTAAGGCTAGGATTGTGGGTTGGCCAGTAGTGTGTTCTCATACAGGATTTATACTGTCTTGTCTTTCGCTAGTTGAGGGAGGGGTCGCGTGGGACCATAGCCACGTATAGAAAACCAGACCTTAGCATCTGCATCGACAGGTAAACTGAAAGCTCCCGACCGAGTCCTGTATTTCTTGACCTGCCCTGTGACAGGACTCGGATGGCACGATGTGATACATGTGCATACAGTCATAGAAAAACGATTCACGATGAATGCATGGGAAAAAGGGCGCGGTTGGCGGTTAGCGTAATCCCTAGTGGCCCTAGGTGGTTGAACCCAAACCAAGATACGAAAACATGCAATAGGTAAGCGTAATCCCTAGTAGCCCTAGGTAGCATAAGTCCTAGTTGTACAAACGATCATTCATGTTGGAAGACCCTAGCTTGGTTTAGGGTAACAGTCCAAACCAATCTTAAGGATCATGGAACTATGTTAAAGTAATACAGAATCTCATGGGAAAGCCCGTATGGTCTACGGCAAGGGACTGAACATTTACATGGAATAAAACATACGAGTTGAGTAACCTATATATGCGATATATTAGGTTGACAAGGACCATTACACGACTTTTGAGTGAGGGTCATTCATGGATAACCCATGATACAGTGGGGATACTAGTAGGATAGGTGCAGAGCAGATATACAGGATAAATACCATGGGACGTTATACGTGATAGATATCTTGAGGATATTATACTTGATAGAAACCTGACGATGTGATACCTTGTTTTATCTTGACATCGTAATTTATCATGACACCTTAGTTTATCTGAGTTCAGTAGTTCATCCTGTTATTTTGATTTAGCTTATCTATCTTGTTATCATGCTTATGTTCATCTCAGTCTCTCATGTCAGTTAACTTTACTAGTTTTTATGCTGATAGTAGATAGGGCTTACTCAGTCTTTTTGACTGACCCGTTTTGTTTCGCCTCTTTTCTTCCGTTTCCCCCCAGGTTACAGGGAGGAAATACTGCTGTTTAGTTCGGACTTCTCCGGCTTGAAGGTCATCATGGATGGCTTGGATTTTTCTTGGATATGGCTACTTTACTGTTTTTTTACTTGGGGAATAATTTATGAAAAATTCTTTATGCTTCTTTATTATTGCACGACAGGTTTTGATGTACTCTGATGTAAAAGGCTTTAGACCTTAATTATTAATGTTTATGAAAGTTTCGATTTTACTTCCGTTGTTTTATATGTTCTGTCTTGTGATATTTCTGTGCATGTTTACCAATAATGCCCCTCTAAAGCTAGTGCATTTCCCTTGCGAGTGACCCTAGCGGAGGCAGGGTGTTACAATTTACGTGTCCATAGGGAGAACCATTCTTTTGAACGAAGTCGACTGTTGTGGTGCAAGAGATATATTGTTTAGTTTCTTGCTTTGTGTTCTTCGAAAGCTTGGAGTTAGGTGGTGCTGCAAGGTTGAGGGTCACCTTTAGAAAACTTTAAGTACGAATTTGAATTGGTAAAGTATTCTTGTTTCGATTTTCTATAATTGATCGGCTCATGACCAGTTCATGATTTGTCTTGAATTTTTTTTGACTTCTTGGAAGTCTGTGTCTTGTGGAGGTTCGCTGATCTAGGCGGCATGTCTGTGTTGAAATTCAAGACCAAATCCAGTGTATTAATCGAAGTATGGTTCATTCTTTCGCGAATACTTCACATAGAAGAATAGAGGTTCCACTAGGTTAAGTGATCAACTGGGAAGTAAGGTTTCATTCAGGGAAAATAATGGCTTGGAGAGGTTGATCAGTGGGATCTAGATGTTTAAGCCCATACCCAGTGTTGTTGTTTCCCTGTGCATGGGAATGAATTATGGAGGCGCATGCATTGATCATCGTTTCCATTTCATCAAGTACATCTCAAGAGGAGAAACGAGAAACGTTGTCGCCACTTGATATATGCTTAACACAACGGTGTTTCCATACATGTTTTTTTTTCGACGTCAAGATTTCATTATTCCATCTTACGTGGTAGGTGTTGGCTGTGATGAGTTTGCGACTCGAGAATATTGATCTGCCTTCTTTGATTGTGACTTACCGTGTTGAGGGCTTAGTTGGATCGTACATTTATAACTTCCTGTTTTTGGTCACCAAGAGGCAATACTATAGATGACTGCAACATTCAAAGGATTAGTTTCGGGCCTCGAGCTGGGGGATTGTTACTGCATACTGTTTATACACGGTAGTACACATTGCTCATCAAAACTTATCTCATCGAGTCATATTTGTTTGGCTGTCATCTTGATTGTTATTGATTGCTTAGACTCAATTAAGTCTAGTATTTTCATGCTGATAGTGGTATTGAGAGGTTGGTGATGACGACAGTGGGCTAGGACATTTTGTGATTAAGTAGTGAGTGGTCCTTGATCCAGTAATAACTAAAAGGAGTCGCTTATAATTTGACGATGGCGACTAAGATATCGAGTTCTCCAGTAGTGAGTCGTCATCTGAGCATGTTGCTTGAGAGCATTTTTTCCAATGGATAATTGGTTGGTACATGCCGATTTCAACATCTTATGCTGCTCTAAGTTGGATTAGTTGGTTATGATGTTCGGGATGACCAGTGAATCAACATATCTTTTGAGTTTTCAAATAGTGTTCCGAAATTTCCTGATTGTGTTGTGCTTGTGCTATTTGATTATATTTTCGTCTTCGCATGGTTGAAATGAAAGCACAAGGCATGGTTGTGTTGTCAGTGTGGAGAGTAAGGCTTGTTGCAGTTTCACTTCAGGTTAGGTAAAGTTAGGTACTTAAGTCAGGTTGCCTGGAGTAGCCGTTATCGATCCTACGAAGACTACGGTGGTAGTAACAGAAGAGTAGGTTATCGCATGTTAGTCGACAACTGAAGTTGCTCGCGACGGAGTATCCGACTCTCGGTTCAGAGTCGATGGTGATAGAGTTCGACTTGGATTTTGGAGGCATTATTTATTTGGATGGAGTTGGAGTTGTCGATGGCGTTATCTCACTGGGGTTTCCCATCTCTGGGTGGCATCTTGACCTTTATCCATATTGATGGTTCAGATCCTAACCTTCTAGTGCTTTTGTTGTTGGGTAGGAGACATACCAGTTTTTGAGCAGCATTCCTCTAGTGGATGTTGCTCGCTTTTATTATCGTTATAGCTTCAGGGTTTGAAGTGTTATTGTATGGATGATACTAAGGTGGATAGTTCTGTATTGAAAAGGTGTTGTTCCCGAGATCGTTTGATGGTGTTCAATACTCATTTCTTGATGAATGGATAGTCACTAGCTAATGCTGGATGGGAAGAACCATGTAGCTCTCCATAGCTACTTGAGATTCCTATATAGATGCGGAAGCAATTTTCGATGGTTTCCATTGGTCGATTGTGGAGGATTTGAAGGAAATATCATTGCGCTTGAATTCTGCTCGCTTCAATGATGATATATGCTAAATATACTCCACTTATTTTATCAGAGTGGAAACCGTTGTTGTAGAGTCATTTATGGATTAGATGTCTTTTCTTGATTAGACTAGTACCATGCATGTTAGGGTAGAAATGAATGTTATTTTTCATGATTTCATTACTTTTTTGTGCATGTTTGATTGTTGATACTTGACATGACCATTTATGCTTACTTGATTGTTAGGCATGCAAGATCGTTCTTTTGTTGTGACTCATTTATTTCCTTACATGACTTGACAAGTTTGTTTTTATTTGTTGTTTTATATTGCCTTGTTTAACCCTCTTTGTTAAGTGCATGTTTAGGTACATGGAGCATGAGTTGATTATTTGGATGCTTACTCATTTTTGTTTGCATCTAAATGTTAAGCTTGCTTTAAAAAGAGGTATATAGTAGATTTTGTTTTTTCCATGGTGCATTTTTAGTGGTTTATACCCCAGAGACAGATGACCACTTTTGGATTTTCTTTTGTTGGTTTAGGCCTTGTATGACGAGTCTTTGTTTTTTTGGATAGAGCCATGCAATGGAGGTTCTGTCGAATTATTTTGTAAGTTTAGCCAAAGTTGGAAGAAAAATCAAAATTTGATTTTTGAGTTTAGGTTATCTTCCAACTAGTAGGTATATAGTAGATGTACGACTTAGGTGTTTGGCCTGATCATCATGATTCTAGATATTTGACTACGGTTATACTTAGTGATGTGAATTTTCGCTTCATGCCAATTTTAATCTATTCCTTGTGTTGTAATCACTTTCTTGTATGGTTGTTAAGGGAAAGAAGGGACAATTTGGCTTTTTTCGTCGCTTGCTCGAGAGTATTGGGTTGTGTTGCTCAATATTTGAGGATTTCGGGGATGAAATCGTGTAAGGAGGAAAGAATGTAATAAGTCATATTTTAATGATTGGATACTAAAATATTGATGTTAATTAATTGAGTGACCGATCCAGAAGTTGATTTTTAACAAACAATCAAATCAAAGCTCGAGACTACCCCTATTGAGTTTGGATTGTTCATTACATGGAGAAATTGTGTATGGATCACTATATTTCAAGCTCAGACGATTTAAGGGTCAAAACCATCTCGAAATACGCATAAGTTGTCATTGTGGAGGCACATTCTCAGATTTGAACGAAACATCTACCTCCAAAATCGTATTGTTGTATTGATGCATGCTATCAAGTTTCATGGCAAATGAACTTGTCATTTGATCATGTTATAATAAAACACATGATCATTTTAAAATAAACTAAATAACACTTGAGAAAAATATGTTAATTAAATTTTCTAATACCATATGCTATAGAAACCTACACAATCCCTTTTCTTCTTCATTTTCTGGAGTTATTGTTCCATTAATGCAATGGTTGCCTCCTACTTCTTTTTTTAAAACTAAAGATAAAATCACTTCCTCATCAATAAATTGTGAAACAAGGTTTATGGACTCCATGGCTCAAATTTCCACCTCCCCATGCCAAGCTTGTAGCATGCGAATGATAGTCAAACCTGGACATTTAGATCTAGGGTTAGAGTTTTAATGAGCTATGGTCGACGACGTGGAAAGACAATATCGGTGTTGGGTTTATCTTCGAGAGTCATAGCTTCTCGACGATTTGACCAAGCTCAGTGATCTATGGTGGATTCTGACCTATAGCATACCAATGGAGGGAGACGATGGCGTGTTTTGCTAGGGTGGTCCAAGGTTGACATGAATGGTGCGAGTGAGTATGGATGGTGGAGAGAAGTTTATTGGTGCAATCAATTGTGGATTTCGTTGAATAGATCTCGAATCACTCCATATAGGTGCATATGACTATGGTTTCAGCATGTATCAGGGTCATTGTGGAAGATGGATCAGGAGACAAGTTAGTAATCAATTATTATTATTAATTACTGTGATACTTATTTAATTATTATAATAGTCATGAACCTATACCGTGCAAAACTTTTTCATATTTGACTTAAGTTCCATTTCTTTCATTGGACTCATATGGTGAGCTCTACATTTTAGAGCTGATTTGGTTTAGGTGAGTGATATTGTCACTCTCTCCTTATTGTTGTTGTTCATAAAAACTATGTTTTTAATGTAAATTAATTTTAAATGGAATTCCTAACATAATAATATCTAGTTAATAATTTCATAAATCGATTAAAAGTGTTTTAAAATAATTTAAGATTAGAATATCACATTTTCTTCCGTTTGTACTGTAACACCCCATACTTTTTCAAAGCCCAAATTTTGACAAAAATTGAAACTCAAATCCATTCAAGCATGGAGACCATAAATCTATTACCTGCAAATAATGAGCATCAAAATAACCAGAGTACAATAAAACAAACTCATGGCTGAAATAAGATAGGATAACAAGTATTGACTAATGCAACTACCTTAAAAGCACTTCACTGCGTCAATACAAAGCATGAAAGAACAAGAACTGAAAACCAAACTTAAATACTTGCAAAGGCCTGTCTTTATTGAGATAAACCTGAGAGTTGTTAGAAGAAAGGGTGTCAGAACAACAACTCTTAGTGAGTAGAAAATGTGTAACACTATCCATAATACACAAACATATCACATTCGATTTCACCCAAACAATATGTCTAACAAGGCTAGTAATTCTAACCTAAACTTATAAAGAATTACGCAAAACAATTAACTACTATACCGAAGGTAGAAATTTCCTAAGATAACGTTATCACGATATACCAAGATAGAATTTTTATGCATAAGTACGAAGTATTTAAACCACCATTCAAACATACACCAAAACTAAGAGGCGTGCTCTCTAACTACTCAGTAATCTAATTAAGAAGGTGGGTTACTTCTATATAGCCACTTATGGCCTCACTTATAATATATCATAAAGGAGGATCCTTACAATCACTTAAGGCGAAGGCGGATCCATTGATCACTTAATACCTTATTAGGTGGTTTACTATGTATGAATAAAAACTAGAGGACACTAGATACTAAGTCCTACTAATTTAAGGCTTCTTCACACATATTTTCAAACCCCGCATAAGGCGAGAGACAGTAAGCAGTCACTTATTACCTACATGTTAGATAGATAACTATTCATTATTTGTGACATTCCCCTAGTGGACCCAGTGATATTATCTAGCTAACCTAATTAGATAAACCCCAAGTCATTTAATACTTCTCAAAGCATAAGCAAATGTGACGGCAAGGAATTTCGCTCGGTCCGAACCAGTCGCTAAACCGATCCAGGCCGTTCGAAACGCCCTATCGTTTGAGAACACAACAAATCAGAAAACCTACAGAAGAACATTTCATTGTATATTACAACAATGCATCAGATTACAAGAATATACAGAGTATAAATGAATATTACACAGAAATATCAGAGATTTAAATTACATTTAAATACATAGCAGCGGAAAATAATACAATACACAACTAGAAGGGATATACGGATACAAAGCTTTCCGGATATCGTTCCAGCTGTAAACCAGGATCCTGTGAATATAAATCTGCAAAACCAAAACTACTAGCTGCCCGTGTCAAAATAAGGGCACCCAGAGTTTAGGTTAAAACAATAAACTCCAGGTCAGTCATGTGACTGGTGTGAGAACTAAAACAGTTATTAATCTTTATTTTAAATCATTAGGTAAATCAAGGGACCACGCCGTATAACACGGAACGGGTTTCCTCCCAAGAATACCAGTGCATAAAAACAACTAGCGCAATGCTAAATAAAGAAAAATGAAGCTGTTATAAGACCCAGGTCCTATCACATAATGCAACGCAAGCCGGGGGATAGGGTTTTCCCTTATAACAGCCAAAGAATGCTTGATACGGTTAAAACAAATCGTTTGATACTATTATAAGTGCATAGTGTATAAAACAACTTAAAATCATAAGTATCAATCATAGGCGGCATGGGTACCATATATCATGTCGCCATATATAGGTTTACAAATAAAACCGCAAATCACGTATTTGGAAATTGGATTTCCATCTATGAACCGAGGCCAGGGATCGTCCTCTACCGATTTTAGACAATCTAGCCCATGTCTAGGAACAGCCGCAACTGCCCCTTGGATCGTCAGGGCCGGTCCACACGAAGTGGATTATAATGCCTGAACAATGCGTCCCTCCGCCCTTTGGGGCGTAAATGAGCCAACAAATGACTCCATCGGACCCGGATCGTCCGATCTAACCGAGGCGCCTCGCAACAGCAACAACCACATAAGTCAAACTCGTCAGGGCGTGTAAAACCACTGACGCCACTTCTAGCTAGAAAGAAAACGCATGTCCCCCCTGAGGTCCGTCTCCCGTTTTTGGTTCATACCGGGGGTGAAACTCGCGAAGTAAACGTTACACAAAGCTACGCCACAAAGGCCGTGCTTTGATCATCACCACAAGACTTTGCTTTTCAACAGAAGCCTCGATCAATTGCCACTTAGGCATGCCACACAGGCAATTCACTCCATGCGTTTGATATCCATCAATATATAACCCCTGAGCTCGTACGTCTCAGAGAAGGGCGTTAAGCAAGAGAATAAATTCTCCGCCGCCAAACAGATATATATTTAATAGAGATCAATCACACGGACTAAAATCCAATGTCAGACACACAGTCAATTTACAAGTCCGTTCTGGGTCTGAACGAAACCGGAGGCACCTAGTACCCCGCATATCCATCGATCTCCAAGTACGTCTGGACGATCACTAACTGTTTCCATCTTCTTGGGTGTACAGCCCAATCAAGATCATCAGTAATTACCCAAACGACGTGAAGACCTCCGGTCTTCGACCATCGTCTTCATCTTCGACTTATCGTCGTATCAGTTATTCAGAATGGGATAAACCCGGTCTTTCCGAATAACTCGCGTATATTTTAAATAAGTGTTACACAAACACAACATACGCCTCATTCCAATTCATCAGTCACTAACCGTAAATTAATCAAGAGAATAATTTCCCAAATATTAACCCCGAAGGCCGAAACCAACATCAGATCAATATCCCGAAAACCATTCTGCTTGGCTAACCGACAGTTAGTTTCTAAATTTCACATTCATAGGGAAAGGTTCCCATCTATTTTATCAAAGATAAATTCTTTGAATTTATTCTTTATTCTATTTTTTTGAATCTCAATTCAAAACTAGTCGGGATTAGCGAACCTTACCGAAGTAATCATTTGTTTTAATTTCCCAATCCCAACCTATTCATCCCATGAAGTAAAACTGGTAATACTTCATATCTAACACCACAGTGTTATCGGTAAATTCAATTACCATTTCACGTTCAAATCTAATTAAAGATTTAACTATCGCCTGGAGCAAAACTGGTGATACTCCATTTCGATTATTTCAATCTAATTAAAGACTCATTAAAACTCCACTTAGTTTTAATCTTTAACTGGGTTAAAGAATCAGTGTCATTTAAAACACGGTTCACGATAAACCCAAAATCACATTCCATTAATTATCGGGTTAAAGAACAAGTGTTATTTAAAACACTGTTCACGATAAACCCAAAAATCAATATCGATTTAATTCCAATTAAATGTTATTTAATTGGTACACTTCATTAAATCTAAATAAAAAGATTTAATCTTTTCTCAACTGGGTTCAAGAACAGTGTTAGTGAAGACACCATTCACGACAAACCCAAATCACATTTGATATTAAATACAAGGCTCTGAATAGAAAACATCCCGGCTTATATTCAGTATCAAATTCTACGATTAACAAATGTCGTATTGGAAATAACGATATAAATATATATATCTTTCAAATTTCCATAACAACATCTGCATAATCCCGAATTCCGACATCGAAATATTCCGAAGACAATTTCGATTCAAATCCACTCCAATGCAATCATTGGAAATTCTGGTTATTTTTAAAACCCTTTTCAAATTCAATTTATTTATTTAAAAATAAATAGAATTATATTTCTAGTTCAAAACTAGTTCATTTCGATAAAAATCTATTTTTATCTTTTCAAATATGGAGTTTTTCATCCCAAATCTTCACAAATCATTTCTTATGATTTTACACAAATTATTACTATTTTTAATAATTTTATCAAGGCCTGTACAGTCGATTTCCATCAATGGCCATCGAACTGCACTTACAGCGACCTTTTTCGAATTTGATTTGGACATAATTCCAAATCCAACCGTTAGATTGCTAATTTCTCATATTCTTAGAAAGCTCTTTTCGATACGAACCCAACGGTTCCGGTTTTAGGAGAATCCGACGGCCGGATCTCCCGTAATGTCCATTTGAAATAAATGGTCGAAATTCACGAACTGCCGCGGCGCGGCGCGTTCTATTCAGGCCATTATATTATATGTATAATATATATAATATATATATCGTCGATTTCTATTCAAAACGAATTATATAAATAGTTTTAAAATTCGTTTCAAAAGCAATTTCAACTTCCATTTCAATTCAAATCAAAATTGAATTCTTCTTTATAAATTCGTTTTAAAATTCATTTCTATTCAATTCAAATTTCAATTCAATTTGAATTCATTTCAATTCGTTTTCAATTCGATTTGAATTCGTTTTCAATTAGATCCATTTCGAAATCGTTTTCAATTCAATTCATTTCGAAATCGTTTTCAATTCATTTCATTTCGAAATCGTTTTCAATTCAATTCATTTCGAAATCGTTTTCAATTCAATTCATTTCGAAATCGTTTTCAATTCATTTCGAAATCGTTTTCAATTCAATTCATTTCGAAATCGTTTTCAATTCAATTCATTTCGAAATCGTTTTCAATTCAATTCATTTCGAAATCGTTTTCAATTCATTTCATTTCGAAATCGTTTTCAATTCAATTCATTTCATTTCGAAATCGATAAAATCGATATAAATATCGATCACGTCAAAATGGCGTCAATCTTATCAACACGGCTTCATAAATTTCTATTTTCAAATATTCTATTTCAAATATTTCTTTTTTTCAAAATAGTTGTTATTATCAAAATATTTCGTTCAACACATGACCAATCTCAATGAATGAGTACTGTCAACACATGAACTTTTATTTTATATCGATAAAGATGTAAATTTTAATATTAAAATATTTCGTTCAACACATGACCAATCTCAATGAATGAGTACTGTCAACACATGAACTTTTATTTTATAATATTCTTTATTTTTCAAATTGGAATGAGACCCAATCAATTACCATATAAGGTTAATTATATGGATTTTCATACAACACATGTATATCATAGCATTGAAAAATAATCAACCATCAACCAAAGTGCACTACACTGTATAAGCATCAAATATAGATATTCAACGCTTATAACAGCCTGTCAATCAATCGATCGACATATTTAATCAATCAGGATGAGTGAACTTCAAATTTCATTCCAACACCCGTGTGGGGTTTCAAACAATCAAACACCTATTTTATTTGTGCTGTTGGGCGATGTGTAAAATTTATCGTCCCAATCAATGTCATTCAAATAGGTGTACATAAACAAACCGTTCGGTTTATAAATGAATATTTTATTTTATTCACTTCACGTTAAAAATTATATTTTTAACGATAAAACATTTTATTTCAACCTATGAATTTCTATTCAATTCATTTATCCAATAAAATGATATTTTTATTTTTCTAACTTATTTTAGAAAATTTCGGCGGCATAACGGCACGATACTAGAAACGGGACAAGGCCTAGCCTTATCCCCGGTCTAGTGAAGGCCCACGCCATTCACACATCAATCAAATCCATTCATTTCACCAAACAATTCAATTTCAAATCAAATCATCTAACTAATCTATGCAACCAAACAAACAAGTCCATGGTCTGTGGACGATTGTGTCGGGTGCTACTAAGCACCGTCTGCATCCTAGTATATATATATAACTAGAAAAATTAAATTGAAAGGTGAGAAGTTCTCACCGAAAGCTATCCAATCATCTTGACTCTTCTTCAATAGAAATCTTCGCCAATCTCGCCTTTTATCGCTTTCGTTGCCCGTAGCCACTACATATGTAAAAATCGAATTTTTACGATGCTATTCAATATATAAAAATCTGATTTTTACTTCGCTATTCAATATATAAAAATCTGATTTTTACTTCGCTATTCAATATAAAAAATCTGATTTTTCCCTTTTTAAATTTCTAACCTCCTTCTATTTTAAATCTTAAAATAAATTAGTTTATAAATCATTTTAAAAATCAGTTTTCTTTTTTCAAATTCAGTTTTAAAATCATAATTAAAATCAGTTTTTTTTTTAAAAAATCCTTTTGAAATTCTTTTGAAAATCAGTTTTTAACCCTTTAAAAAAAATAGTTTTTATATCTTTAAAATCAGTTTTAAAAATGCTTTTCAAATCAGTTTTAAAAATGCTTTTCAAAGAAAAACAGTTTTTAAATCTTATTAAAGTAAAAACCAGTTTTAAAAATGCTTTTCAAAGAAAAATAGTTTTTAAATCTTATTAAACTAAAAACCAGTTTTAAAAATGTTGTTCAAAGAAAAACAGTTTTTAAATCTTATTAAACTAAAAACCAGTTTTATTTTAAGGTAAATAAAAATTAGTTTTAAAGTAATTAATTAAAAAAACAGTTTTAAACATAAATAAAAAAGGAAAAATCTGTAAACTTACAGGGGGGGACTTGCGGCTGAAGGAGGGAAGGGGGGTCGCGGCACTTGGGGAGGGCGACTGGTGGTGGTGGCGATCCTCGTTCGGACTTGGGGGGGCTGTCGGAGCAAAAGGGGGCGGTGGGATGTCTGGTGGTGGATTTTGGGGCGGTGGAGGTTGAAGAGAGGGAAATGGGGGGGCGATGTCGAGCAGTAGAGGGGGAGGAAGGCGAGAAGGCGGCGCAGGTGGGGGTGGTTGATCGGAGAGGAGGCGAATCCGAGGGAGGGTGGCGGCGCCACCATCTCCAGCGAGAGGCAGAGCGGTTTTTTTGTTTTCTTCTTTTCTTTGAAATGATTTTAATCGGGGGGGGGGGGGGCCTGGTTAAGGGAAGAGAGGGGTTTCTTTTTTTTAATTTTTTTTTTATTATTTTATTATTTTATTTGCAAATAGTTGACTTTTACATACGACCTCGAAACGAGGTCCACCGCCTGTCGTCCATAACGTTTCACCCCCATTCCGAACACAATGGGATATGTATCGTAGTTTGATTTGATCGTTTTAATCAGTTTCCGTTGAATTTACATTTAAATCACTATATTGAATTTAAACGCGCATTTCGAATTACCGGGGTCACATACTAACTCTAAAAATTCTCAAAAAATATTTTCTAGCTTCGTATTGACGATACGGTCCTAACAAAACTAGTTTCGTCGAATTCTGAGACCGTTTGAAAAATGGCCAATTTCCAGTCGATTAAAATCAACTGAAACTGGTCAAACGCGTTTTCCTTCGCCACGCTCACATATTGATTCGAAAAATTATGAAATTTGGAATCTAACAATAATTTGACACTGCGGACCCAACAAAACTGGTTTCGTCGAAATCCGAGGTCATTTGCAAAATGTCCATTTTTAAGGGCCTGAATTCCATAGCGACTATTCAGAATTTTCAACTGGACATATCTTTTGATTCCCGCTATAAAATTTGGGTTTTTCGGATTCGATAGAAAGATATTATCAATTAGATCCTAATGTTTTTGGTTTCACTAAAATCCGGATTGTTTTGCACCCGGTACATTCAATTGAAGTTTGAAATCGAATTATTGAACTACCGCGCCATTTTCAATTCTATTTATAATTATATATAATTATTTATATTCTAACGACGACGCGTAAAATATATACGTTCGAATTATATTTAAAATAAATTTCTCGTCGATATTATTTAAAATAATCTATTTTAAATAATCAAAATTCGCTAAAATTGCCGAAATAAAAATTTTAAACTGGCCCAGATTTTCCGGGTTATTACAATCTCCCCCACTTAAAACTTTTCGTCCCCGAAAAGGAACAAAGTCGAAAGTGGTTTGATTATTCAGCTCTACGTTCGATCTGGCTTCAATTCTCCAACATTTCAGTTTCTGAGAATTTTCAAAATTTCAAAAATTTGGCTAACTCCCTAAATTTTCGAAAAATTTCGCCATAACCTCCCCTGCACCGGGAGCATCGGGGAATTTCAAATAGCTTCCCCGGTCCTTCAGATCTCAAAAAGAAAAAGAAAAAGCCAAGCGGCTAGCCAATAGGCTCATAAAATCATCATCACCCAAACAAAACAATAAATTATGTAGTAAACATGTACCTATTTGTCGGGCAAACAAATTTTATTCTCTGCTCTAGCTTCCTTGCTATGACCTGTTCAATGATATATATGCATATGCAAGCAAATGCAACCAATTCTCAATATAATTCAATATTTGGTTCAATTAGGCTAAATGGTTAAAAATTATCAAACAAATTAACAAACAACCCAAACATCAATCAATTTGTGAATTTAGAGTTTGAAATTCATAACTTTGATACATATACAAAAATCAAATTTTTGGTGCCAAATCACAACAATAGATCCTATATAGTTTTTGGTTCTCACACCAGCCAATAGGAAATATATAGATATCACACCTTCGAAACACGAATACCAATTCTGATGATGTTCGAACTATCATCAGAATCATCTTCGGGCGACTAGAGCGTGAATCTATATCTATCCAATATATTAAAACTTCGAATACACGCGGATCAGACGTATACGCAAAATCTTTATATACTGGACTGTCCAACTCAATATAAATAAATAATCAACTACGAATAATTGATTTAAATTTTCAAAACAAAATTTGTTTTCACTTTAAAAATATACTCTTCACACTCGTTCTAGGATACTGCTGATCCTATCTCTAACGAGTCATTCTCATTGGATATTACTAATCCAATATCTGATGAATTCTTTCGTACGGTTCTAATGTGCCTTGTTCTCTGCTTTGTAAACCAAAGCTCTGATACCAACTGTGACGGCAAGGAATTTCGCTCGGTCCGAACCAGTCGCTAAACCGATCCAGGCCGTTCGAAACGCCCTATCGTTTGAGAACACAACAAATCAGAAAACCTACAGAAGAACATTTCATTGTATATTACAACAATGCATCAGATTACAAGAATATACAGAGTATAAATGAATATTACACAGAAATATCAGAGATTTAAATTACATTTAAATACATAGCAGCGGAAAATAATACAATACACAACTAGAAGGGATATACGGATACAAAGCTTTCCAGATATCGTTCCAGCTGTAAACCAGGATCCTGTGAATATAAATCTGCAAAACCAAAACTACTAGCTGCCCGTGTCAAAATAAGGGCACCCAGAGTTTAGGTTAAAACAATAAACTCCAGGTCAGTCATGTGACTGGTGTGAGAACTAAAACAGTTTTTAATCTTTATTTTAAATCATTAGGTAAATCAAGGGACCACGCCGTATAACACGGAACGGGTTTCCTCCCAAGAATACCAGTGCATAAAAACAACTAGCACAATGCTAAATAAAGAAAAATGAAGCTGTTATAAGACCCAGGTCCTATCACACAATGCAACGCAAGCCGGGGGATAGGGTTTTCCCTTATAACAGCCAAAGAATGCTTGATACGGTTAAAACAAATCGTTTGATACTATTATAAGTGCATAGTGTATAAAACAACTTCAAATCATAAGTATCAATCATAGGCGGCATGGGTACCATATATCATGTCGCCATATATAGGTTTACAAATAAAACCGCAAATCACGTATTTGGAAATTGGATTTCCATCTATGAACCGAGGCCAGGGATCGTCCTCTACCGATTTTAGACAATCTAGCCCATGTCTAGGAACAGCCGCAACTGCCCCTTGGATCGTCAGGGCCGGTCCACACGAAGTGGATTATAATGCCTGAACAATGCGTCCCTCCGCCCTTTGGGGCGTAAATGAGCCAACGAATGACTCCATCGGACCCGGATCGTCCGATCTAACCGAGGCGCCTCGCAACAGCAACAACCACATAAGTCAAACTCGTCAGGGCGTGTAAAACCACTAACGCCACTTCTAACTAGAAAGAAAACGCATGTCCCCCCTGAGGTCCGTCTCCCGTTTTGGTTCATACCGGGGGTGAAACTCGCGAAGTAAACGTTACACAAAGCTACGCCACAAAGGCCGTGCTTTGATCATCACCACAAGACTTTGCTTTTCAACAGAAGCCTCGATCAATTGCCACTTAGGCATGCCACACAGGCAATTCACTCCATGCGTTTGATATCCATCAATATATAACCCCTGAGCTCGTACGTCTCAGAGAAGGGCGTTAAGCAAGAGAATAAAGTCTCCACCGCCAAACAGATATATATTTAACAGAGATCAATCACACGGACTAAAATCCAATGTCAGACACACAGTCCATTTACAAGTCCGTTCTGGGTCTGAACGAAACCGGAGGCACCTAGTACCCCGCATATCCATCGATCTCCAAGTACGTCTGGACGATCACTAACTGTTTCCATCTTCTTGGGTGTACAGCCCAATCAAGATCATCAGTAATTACCCAAACGACGTGAAGACCTCCGGTCTTCGACCATCGTCTTCATCTTCGACTTATCGTCGTATCAGTTATTCAGAATGGGATAAACCCGGTCTTTCCGAATAACTCGCGTATATTTTAAATAAGTGTTACACAAACACAACATACGCCTCATTCCAATTCATCAGTCACTAACCGTAAATTAATCAAGAGAATAATTTCCCAAATATTAACCCCGAAGGCCGAAACCAACATCAGATCAATATCCCGAAAACCATTCTGCTTGGCTAACCGACAGTTAGTTTCTAAATTTCACATTCATAGGGAAAGGTTCCCATCTATTTTATCAAAGATAAATTCTTTGAATTTATTCTTTATTCTATTTTTTTGAATCTCAATTCAAAACTAGTCGGGATTAGCGAACCTTACAGAAGTAATCATTTGTTTTAATTTCCCAATCCCAACCTATTCATCCCATGAAGTAAAACTGGTAATACTTCATATCTAACACCACAGTGTTATCGGTAAATTCAATTACCATTTCACGTTCAAATCTAATTAAAGATTTAACTATCGCCTGGAGCAAAACTGGTGATACTCCATTTCGATTATTTCAATCTAATTAAAGACTCATTAAAACTCCACTTAGTTTTAATCTTTAACTGGGTTAAAGAATCAGTGTCATTTAAAACACGGTTCACGATAAACCCAAAATCACATTCCATTAATTATCGGGTTAAAGAACAAGTGTTATTTAAAACACTGTTCACGATAAACCCAAAAATCAATATCGATTTAATTCCAATTAAATGTTATTTAATTGGTACACTTCATTAAATCTAAATAAAAAGATTTAATCTTTTCTCAACTGTGTTCAAGAACAGTGTTAGTGAAGACACCATTCACGACAAACCCAAATCACATTTGATATTAAATACAAGGCTCTGAATAGAAAACATCCCGGCTTATATTCAGTATCAAATTCTACGATTAACAAATGTCGTATTGGAAATAACGATATAAATATATATATCTTTCAAATTTCCATAACAACATCTGCATAATCCCGAATTCCGACATCGAAATATTCCGAAAACAATTTCGATTCAAATCCACTCCAATGCAATCATTGGAAATTCTGGTTATTTTTAAAACCCTTTTCAAATTCAATTTATTTATTTAAAAATAAATAGAATTATATTTCTAGTTCAAAACTAGTTCATTTCGATAAAAATCTATTTTTATCTTTTCAAATATGGAGTTTTTCATCCCAAATCTTCACAAATCATTTCTTATGATTTTACACAAATTATTACTATTTTTAATAATTTTATCAAGGCCTGTACAGTCGATTTCCATCAATGGCCATCGAACTGCACTTACAGCGACCTTTTTCGAATTTGATTTGGACATAATTCCAAATCCAACCGTTAGATTGCTAATTTCTCATATTCTTAGAAAGCTCTTTTCGATACGAACCCAACGGTTCCGGTTTTAGGAGAATCCGACGGCCGGATCTCCCGTAATGTCCATTTGAAATAAATGGTCGAAATTCACGAACAGCCGCGGCGCGTTCTATTCAGGCCATTATATTATATATATAATATATATAATATATATATCGTCGATTTCTATTCAAAACGAATTATATAAATAGTTTTAAAATTCGTTTCAAAAGCAATTTCAACTTCCATTTCAATTCAAATCAAAATTGAATTCTTCTTTATAAATTCGTTTTAAAATTCATTTCTATTCAATTCAAATTTCAATTCAATTTGAATTCATTTCAATTCGTTTTCAATTCGATTTGAATTCGTTTTCAATTCGATTCATTTCGAAATCGTTTTCAATTCAATTCATTTCGAAATCGTTTTCAATTCATTTCATTTCGAAATCGTTTTCAATTCAATTCATTTCGAAATCGTTTTCAATTCAATTCATTTCGAAATCGTTTTCAATTCAATTCATTTCGAAATCGTTTTCAATTCAATTCATTTCGAAATCGTTTTCAATTCAATTCATTTCGAAATCGTTTTCAATTCAATTCATTTCGAAATCGTTTTCAATTCAATTCATTTCGAAATCGTTTTCAATTCAATTCATTTCGTAATCGTTTTCAATTCAATTCATTTCGAAATCGTTTTCAATTCATTTCATTTCGAAATCGTTTTCAATTCATTTCATTTCGAAATCGATAAAATCGATATAAATATCGATCACGTCAAAATGGCGTCAATCTTATCAACACGGCTTCATAAATTTCTATTTTCAAATATTCTATTTCAAATATTTCTTTTTTTCAAAATAGTTGTTATTATCAAAATATTTCGTTCAACACATGACCAATCTCAATGAATGAGTACTGTTTACACATGAACTTTTATTTTATATCGATAAAGATGTAAATTTTAATATTAAAATATTTCGTTCAACACATGACCAATCTCAATGAATGAGTACTGTCAACACATGAACTTTTATTTTATAATATTCTTTATTTTTCAAATTGGAATGAGACCCAATCAATTACCATATAAGGTTAATTATATGGATTTTCATACAACACATGTATATCATAGCATTGAAAAATAATCAACCATCAACCAAAGTGCACTACACTGTATAAGCATCAAATATAGATATTCAACGCTTATAACAGCCTGTCAATCAATCGATCGACATATTTAATCAATCAGGATGAGTGAACTTCAAATTTCATCCCAACACCCGTGTGGGGTTTCAAACAATCAAACACCTATTTTATTTGTGCTGTTGGGCGATGTGTAAAATTTATCGTCCCAATCAATGTCATTCAAATAGGTGTACATAAACAAACCGTTCGGTTTATAAATGAATATTTTATTTTATTCACTTCACGTTAAAAATTATATTTTTAACGATAAAACATTTTATTTCAACCTATGAATTTCTATTCAATTCATTTATCCAATAAAATGATATTTTTATTTTTCTAACTTATTTTAGAAAATTTCGGCGGCATAACGGCACGATACTAGAAACGGGACAAGGCCTAGCCTTATCCCCGGTCTAGTGAAGGCCCACGCCATTCACACATCAATCAAATCCATTCATTTCACCAAACAATTCAATTTCAAATCAAATCATCTAACTAATCTATGCAACCAAACAAACAAGTCCATGGTCTGTGGACGATTGTGTCGGGTGCTACTAAGCACCGTCTGCATCCTAGTATATATATATAACTAGAAAAATTAAATTGAAAGGTGAGAAGTTCTCACCGAAAGCTATCCAATCATCTTGACTCTTCTTCAATAGAAATCTTCGCCAATCTCGCCTTTTATCGCTTTCGTTGCCCGTAGCCACTACATATGTAAAAATCGAATTTTTACGATGCTATTCAATATATAAAAATCTGATTTTTACTTCGCTATTCAATATATAAAAATCTGATTTTTACTTCGCTATTCAATATATAAAAATCTGATTTTTCCCTTTTTAAATTTCTAACCTCCTTCTATTTTAAATCTTAAAATAAATTAGTTTATAAATCATTTTAAAAATCAGTTTTCTTTTTTCAAATTCAGTTTTAAAATCATAATTAAAATCAGTTTTTTTTTAAAAAAATCCTTTTGAAAATCTTTTGAAAATCAGTTTTTAACCCTTTAAAAAAAATAGTTTTTATATCTTTAAAATCAGTTTTAAAAATGCTTTTCAAATCAGTTTTAAAAATGCTTTTCAAAGAAAAACAGTTTTTAAATCTTATTAAAGTTAAAACCAGTTTTAAAAATGCTTTTCAAAGAAAAACAGTTTTCAAATCTTATTAAACTAAAAACCAGTTTTAAAAATGCTGTTCAAAGAAAAACAGTTTTTAAATCTTATTAAACTAAAAACCAGTTTTATTTTAAGGTAAATAAAAATTAGTTTTAAAGTAATTAATTAAAAAAACAGTTTTAAACATAAATAAAAAAGGAAAAATCTGTAAACTTACAGGGGGGGACTTGCGGCTGAAGGAGGGAAGGGGGGTCGCGGCACTTGGGGAGGGCGACTGGTGGTGGTGGCGATCCTCGTTCGGACTTGGGGGGGCTGTCGGAGCAAAAGGGGGCGGTGGGATGTCTGGTGGTGGATTTGGGGGCGGTGGAGGTTGAAGAGAGGGAAATAGGGGGGGGGCGATGTCGAGCAGTAGAGGGGAGGAAGGCGAGAAGGCGGCGCAGGTGGGGGTGGTTGATCGGAGAGGAGGCGAATCCGAGGGAGGGTAGCGGCGCCACCATCTCCAGCGAGAGGCAGAGCGGTTTTTTTTTTCTTCTTTTCTTTGAAATGATTTTAATCGGGGGGGGGGGGGCTGGTTAAGGGAAGAGAGGGGTTTCTTTTTTTTTAAATTTTTTTTATTATTTTATTATTTTATTTGCAAATAGTTGACTTTTACATACGACCTCGAAACGAGGTCCACCGCCTGTCGTCCATAACGTTTCACCCTCATTCCGAACACAATGGGATATGTATCGTAGTTTGATTTGATCGTTTTAATCAGTTTCCGTTGAATTTACATTTAAATCACTATATTGAATTTAAACGCGCATTTCGAATTACCGGGGTCACATACTAACTCTAAAAATTCTCGAAAAATATTTTCTAGCTTCGTATTGACGATACGGTCCTAACAAAACTAGTTTCGTCGAATTCTGAGACCGTTTGAAAAATGGCCAATTTCCAGTCGATTAAAATCAACTGAAACTGGTCAAACGCGTTTTCCTTCGCCACGCTCACATATTGATTCGAAAAATTATGAAATTTGGAATCTAACAATAATTTGACACTGCGGACCCAACAAAACTGGTTTCGTCGAAATCCGAGGTCATTTGCAAAATGTCCATTTTTAAGGGCCTGAATTCCATAGCGACTATTCAGAATTTTCAACTGGACATATCTTTTGATTCCTGCTATAAAATTTGGGTTTTTCGGATTCGATAGAAAGATATTATCAATTAGATCCTAATGTTTTTGGTTTCACTAAAATCCGGATTGTTTTGCACCCGGTACATTCAATTGAAGTTTGAAATCGAATTATTGAACTACCGCGCCATTTTCAATTCTATTTATAATTATATATAATTATTTATATTCTAACGACGACGCGTAAAATATATACGTTCGAATTATATTTAAAATAAATTTCTCGTCGATATTATTTAAAATAATCTATTTTAAATAATCAAAATTCGCTAAAATTGCCGAAATAAAAATTTTAAACTGGCCCAGATTTTCCGGGTTATTACAGCAAACCTACGGTACCTCCGAGGTGGTCAATTAATACCTTGTCCCAAGGAGGACTCTAACCCCAATTGCTTTCTATGTAGGGGAAGCGAACTTTCATGGAGATTAACAATCTCACACCCAATCATCCTTCAAATATATTTTTATTTGAGGGAACGCGATCTATTCGATCACTTAATACCTATTAATGGAGGACCCTATGACTCTACCCATATGGGGAAGGAAGAATCCTGTCACTTATCACCCAATAGGAGGATCCTGCTACTTAATACCTCTAATCCCGAAGTAGGCTACGATATTGTAATGACCCGAAAATCCCCGCCCTTTGAATCGACCATAAACCAAACAGGTCTGATCCAAAAGTTGAAAATCCTCGAATGCACTAACTCTGGGCATACAACACATCAGAACAAATAACAACAGACTTTTATAAACATCCTAATAATGTTACATCAGGGTACAGAATATATCAGAGTACTTCGATAAATAATAATACAATGGAAGATGAATTTACAATGAATTTAATACAACGCAGCAGAAGACTATCAATGCTCTAGACATAGCATGAAGTTTCGATCCAGAATCTTGCTCAAAATATCTACAAAATAAGCTACTTGACTGCCCGTGTGGAAAAGAGGGCACCCGAGTTTGCAAAATGAAACAAACTACGAGTCAGTCGTGGGACTGGTATGAAAAATCTTTCCTAACTTATCTAACAATATAGCTAATCATAGGACCATGCCGCTATCGCAGAACGAGTTTACTCCATTGGATTGCTAGTGCATAAACGTCAACCATAAATAAACATATGGATATACAATGCATCATCAACATGCAATTCCTTAATCTACCAATTTAGGCTTAATCCCTAAACTTAGATTTCAAAATCCAATTCACTTTTCAGAAATTATTTCTTTGGACTTTATTTCCCAGTTTCTTTTATTTCAAATCATTTGAAATACATAGCTAGCTTTTATATCGAAGTAGATTTCACTTCGAGATTTGAAAACAAAACATTTGGAAATATGAATTCCAAAACGTAACAAAATACACAAACAAGTATGAAACAAAATATCGGTCATGTTCCCTCAGGACCGGGCTGTACGCATATATATACGGCTACACTGACATTGCACCATCCCACCAATTGGGGAAGACATGCACCCCGTTACACTGTTAGTCAATTTCGGGTCACCCGCATCTTCAGCCACAAACTTGATAAATCATTTTATATCCCGAAGTAGGGAAAATTATTCCACAACATAATCACAAGTATAATCAAATCTATATAGATTTTTACTTACAAATCATTTATCATTTCGAAATCATCGGGTATAGCCCTTGAAATCCTTTCTGTTTTATAAAACATTTTTTTTATAAAACATTCCCTGTCCAAAATCGGGAATACTATTTTTTACTTAAGAAATCACTTTTCAAAACCATTCATTAATTTTGAAATAAACAACATCGCTAACCAACTTATAATCAAATCATATCACAAGGTGTTAGCATACAAATATTTCTACCCACCCAATGCTAAATGTAAAAACATATTTTGCTCATAAACTGGCCGAGCACAATCCATTCAATCAATCAACCATAACATGTCAAATTTTACATGTTGCATACATATGTTAAAAATCATATTTTTAACAAACTAATAATTACTTAATAAACCAGGGGAGATTGGCTTATTCTTAATAATATTTTATAACGATTTATCGCTATTTCTATTTATATAAAAATAGTCCAATTTAATTTAACGACGCTTCAGGTCGTTATGCGGCCCTGGCGCTGTTTTTACCCAAACTTGATTTACACGTTTCTTGAAATCTAATCGTTGGATTTTAGGACATTTTATATTGTTGGAAAGATCTTCCCAAAGCGGTCCTAACGGTTCCAGTTTTGGGAAAATCCGACAGTCGGATCTTCCGGTATAATCGTTTGAAGTTACAATTCCAAACTGCGAACTACCGCACGCGATTCATTTAATTTTAATTTATATTTGTATATATATAAATATAATTCACTCGGCGATTTCAAAGCCATTTATTTTATTACTTGTAAAAGAGTATTGTTTAATAACAAAAATATATTTCATCACATGTAAATTTTATATGCTCCGTATTTACATTAAAAGAATATTTTTATTGTGCTAACATATTTTAATATATGTTTTCTTTTCCTCTTTTCTGGCATGTTAAAAATAATGTTTTAACAGACAAAATATTCCCTGACATATGTTTCCAAGCATGTTAAAAAAACAATTTTATTCTTTTCCTAACATATTTTCTTTTCTTTCTTTTCTAGCATGTTGAAAATAATGTTTTCTACATATAACACATTGTCTAACATTTTTTTCTTTTTTTTCTAGCATATCCATCTTTACATTAAAAATGTGATTTTTAACGTTTTCAACATCCTTATTCAAACATGAATGTTTTTATATTAACATGAACATTTTCATTCATTACATTAAAAAAATGAGATTTTTAACGTTAACATGTTTTTATATTAAACATGAACATTTTTCTATTTTTCATTTCAACATGAATATAATCTAAATAGACGACATTTTAATGTAACATGACATTAATCTAAATAAATGACATATTTATTGTAACGTGGCATTATTTTAAATAAATGACATATTTATTGTAACGTGACATTATTCTAAATAAATGACATATTTATTTAAATATGATAATTCTAACAAAAATGACATTTTTATTCTAAATAAACATTTCTAACAAAAGTGATGTTTTTATTCTAAATAAACATTTCTAAGGAAAGTGATGTTTTTAATTCTAACATGACATGATCTTGCAAAAATGACATATTTAATTAACATGACATGATTATAGCAAAATGATATTTTTGATGATCACCATATGTAATAAAAAATGTAATCTTTGTATTGTTGAAATATTTTATTTCATCAATGAATATTTTTTACTAACACAAATACAATTAATGAATGATAATTTTATTATTCGTTAACATGCTAAGGATGACAAATTTTAACGAACAACATATATTTAGATCCAACATTACAACCAAGACCAATCAAAATCAGTTTATATATATACTTGTATATATATAAATTTTATTTTAAATTTAAAACGAGAAATCTCACAGCGGTTTTATTCTGACAAAAATTGAAGATAGCTCTGTTTCTGTTCTAGTCCTTTCCACGTTGTAGATCTCGCTGTTATGATTCCAACACATCTGAAATTTCCGAATTCCGATTTCATTTGATCAAGTTATCATCATTTAAAGATTACTATATTATTAAAGTAATTAAATATAATAATTTAAGTTAATTACATGTAACACCCCGTATTTACTGTGAATGTTAAAGCAATGAATTAAAGAATGCTTAATTTTAAAAGTGGAAATATGCATATATATTATATACATAGATATATTTAAGAGAAAAATTAAATAATGACAATAAATATTTCATGTAATAAGTTAATTAAGTGCAATACATGAAATGGGAAGAAACGCATGCGAACAATTAAAAAGAAAAAATTGAAGAGCTTCGGGAATTTGGTCACGAAATTAGCGGCATTGCGTTCATGGCGATTTTCTAGTCAATTTAGATCTATCGTTTGCAAAAAACCAATTTAAAATGAAGAAGATATCTTTAAATTAAATATTGCAGCTAAACATGAAAAAGAGGAATGAGAAAAGAATAATGTTTAGCATTGTCCTAAGGTTTGTAAGCAAAAGACTTAGTAGCTCACTTGGTTAGAACATTTGACTTGTATACAAGAGGTACAGAGTTCGATCCCTACCAGCGCCATATTTTTGTTTTAGGGTAACGGCTAAAAAGTGGCTTAGTGTGAACGCAGTTCAAAAAGCGGTTTAGTGTGAAATGGTTAATCGGGGAGATAGATAAAAAGAAAAACAAATATAAATATATATAAAAAAATATATATACATATACACACACACACACACACATATATATATATATATATATATATATATATATATGACGTGTACGCATCATGTGGCGCACGTGGCACATTTTTGTTGGTCAAGGATTGTTTTTTTTAACATGGCCTTCTCTGATTGGCTAATGATTGATTTCTGAGGTATTAGGGCACATGTGTCGTGCTACGGTTGGCTGGATGACACATCTCTTTGGTTTGATGGCTCTGATTTCTCCTAGACTAATCTAAAAACTAGAATTAAACCTAGACTTCTATATAATCACCCCAAACCTCAACCCTAGAACTCATTCTATGAAGTCGTCATGATGTTCGTCTATAAACTGGCCTAGCCTCCATTCATCTACCCCAAACTAGAGAATCAAATTCAAACTAGGAATCAATTAGAAGAACTAGAGAAACAAACGTCTACATCAAAGGATAGCTTTTCAAATTCAGAAATCAGATCACAGAAATCAAGATACGTTCTTTTTCCTGTAAGTACAGTTATTGTTTAGATGTGAATACCTAATAAGAAATCATGACTATAATAACTGGATCTAGAACTATGCCTAATTCTATTCGTGCCTATCCTTTTGTCAATTCTGAATTGCTTATGCCTATTGAACTGTTGTGACTGACATAGTAAAACCTATCATGCCTATTGGACTATTGTGACTGACATAGTAAAACCTATCATGCCTATTGGACTATTGTGACTAACATAGTAAAACCTATTATGCCTATGGGACTATTTGGGACTAATACCATTGAACCTATCATGTTGTATTAAATTTGTGATTCTTTTACGTATGTAAGTTACATGCTAAGTTATGTTCATATATGTTATATGTTAGATCCAAGCTAGTACCCATGTTTGAGATCTATATAAGTTCATGTTTATACAATCAAACTTATGCTAATTTGCATGTTAATTGGATCTAATTTAAATGCAAGATCACGCCTATATGCTTAGTTAAGTCTATGTCGTTCTATCCCAAATTTATACTACGCATGTTGATCTATATTGCTTATGCATGTTGGAATGTTACATGTCCATTTCTTTTCCCTTTTTTCCCTTTTTTTTATAAGTTAGGCTAATTTGCGAGCGTAACATTCTATGTGAATTATGCAAACGAGTAACAGGGGAGAAGTTGGGGAAAAATATTAAACTACATGCTATTGGCATAAGTTGGCTCATAATCATGTAAATGATTAGTAGCATGAAATGGTAAATTTGTATCCTAGAATTATGGACATAATTTGAAGGGTAAATGGGGCATGACTTGAATTGACAACACTTGTGGATAATTTACATATGAACATAAATTGTAAATATGTAAAGTGGCTAAAAGATGAACATGCCTAACCCGATGTTAGATTGAGTTGTGGTGTAAAACTGCCCGGATTCGCCCGACACATCCAGTAACCGCAACAACACAGATCTAATGTGAGAGGTTAGCGCATTTAGCCCAAAACCCGAGGTTAGAATGAGTTTGCGGTAGAAGTCTGCCCGGAACCGCCCGGCACATCCAGCAACCACAAACAACAGTTCTAATGTGAGAGGTTGGGGCATTAATAAATTAATTAATGCCAATAAACAGACATGCTAAGAATGGTAAGGTTAAGTAACATTTGGATAGGCGACACTTAACCAATACAACATGTTAATTAGACAAGAAGGTGGGGTGAAGTAAATTCAGAACACTTAACCGTTATAACATGTTAATTAGACAAGAAGGTAGGGTTAAGTAAATTTAGAGCACTTAACCGTTATAACATGATGAATGAATGAGGTTAAGTTAAGGGGAAACACTTAACCAATATAACATGATGAATGAACATGGTTAAGTTAATAGGAAACACTTAACCAATACAACATGATGTGTGGGGAGGTTAATTTAACATGAATGGACAGCACTTAACCAATATTACATCAACAAAGTGGATAGGGTTAAGGCAAGCTTAACCAATAATACAGATTGACTTGATAAGTAGGAGGGTTAAGTAAACTTTGGGTAGGTGGGTAATATTAGTATATATAGGCCCACAAACTTAACCGTTAAATAAACATGTTCGAATTAGTGGGAGGGTTAAGTACATCTCATGTAGGGGGGGTAATATTTGTAAATATAGGCCCACAAACTTAACAAGAGTAAACCCTAGTAACGGGGACCCATTTCAGCAGTAACCCACATAGATGTATCACGGTACCCTGAACTAGGCAGGGTGGGGCGCGATTACTAGGCTGATTATAAGCGGTCAAAATAGCGGTAGGGGGTGCAGCAGTGCAGTTCCGACGGAGTATGGGCGTACACGTGCTCCAGAGTGGAAAAGCAGGTACTGGGCATCAGTAGTATACACTATGCATCTTGAATCGTGTCGGGTTGCTATCATGGGGATTGATACACCTTATAGTGGGACCAGCACATGGTATCTACACACAAGAGAGGGCCGATTGACACAGACACAAGGAAATTAGTACAAGTAGGGTGCCGATCGATAGGGAAGTAAGGGTACATTTAACATCTTCATGGCAATTTGGCTGATTGAGGTAAGATCCTCATACTAGATGTACACCTGAAGGCTACCACAATTGTGGGGGGGGGGGGAGGATCACCTTATTATATAACACAGGATACTAGTTGGGACACTAGTATGGGATACAGATCATTTTTCATAAGATACTATTTGGGACACTAGTAGGGGATACAGATCATTCTATAAAAGACACTAGCTAGGATACTGGTTAGTTGGTGTAGAGAAAATAGGAGATCAGAGATATAAAAATCAGAATAACGGGGTAGTAACGAAGCAGAGAAAGAGTAGAAGCGCATTCGGTTTATCTTGCCTTATCATATATTATGCTAATATTAGGTTATCTTGTTATCCCTGTTATCATGGTATTGTCTTACATTCAGTTTATTCATGTCATGTTACTATTACCTGTTTACATATTGAAAATCACTGGACTTACCAGACTTATGTCTGACCTAGTTTTGTTTCTCCTCTTTTCTTCCGTTTCCCCCCTTAGGTAGTCAGGGAGGGAATAGCTTACCTTAGTTTGGACCGTTTCTCTTTCCAAGCTCGAAGATAGTCGATGTATTGCTTTGGAATCTCTTTTCCACTGCTATGGCTGGCTCATGCTTTATTGAGGAATATCATTGTCACTTTAGGATTCTTTATTTTATTAAACAAGACAGATACTTTGTTGTATTTTGTATTGGTGTTTTGGTGTTAGAAGACAATCTTTGTACAACTTGTTTTACCAAGTTGTTGTTTTATCAATGAAGTAAAGTTTTTATTCTATTCCACTGCTTTATTTGTCTGTCTTGTAATTTACCTACATCTTTTACCTATAACTCTTCACTGAAGTTAATGCATTCCCTTTGTGAGTGACATTAATTTAGGTGGGATGTTACACTTGGTATTAGAGCTGAATGTAATGACCCGCATTCGCAGAGGGTATTATAATTAATTTATTTAATTATATAAATGGTGGTATAGTGAATTAATTGGTGGTTTAATTAAATAATGGTGAATATTTAATTAAAATAATAAATTAAATAATATATTTAATTCTGAAATAATCAGAATTTGCTGAAGTGGCGATATGGTGTGAACTGGATCATCTGTGAAATTTAATTCAGCTTGGAATTGAATTTGAATAACGAATATATTATATAAATGATAGTTTGAACATAGAATTATATTATAATTAAAACCGAGCTCGAAATGGCGCTGCAGTTCGTAAATTGGCGATTCGAACTTCAACTGAATGTACAGGGTTCGTTTTAAATTGGATTTCTGTGAAACAAGAAACGTGTGGAGCTGGTGGAGTATATCTTTCTAGTGGAAGAGAAAAATCGGGATTTCATCGTTTAGATTTTGAGATATGTCCAAATAAAATTTTAGAAAAGTCGCTGTGGAATTCCTTTATAATTTATAAAGGAATTATTTATATTTTAAAAAGGAATTTCAATTTAAATCGAATATCGGGTTGACCCAGAAGTGAATATCGAGTTAGAAATTCATATAGGAATATTCTGAAGCTGTATGGTATTCCACTGTGAATATATACGATAATATAAATTTATTTATATTTAATTTAATTATATTTAAATATATTGGGTCATCTAGAGCGTTAAAAATAGCCACTTTTGCATACGAAGTCGGAATTCGACGAGACCAGTTTTGTTGGATCCGCAGTATCAAATAGTTGTTAGATTTCCAGTTTTGTGATTTTTAGAGTCACTGTGTGGTAATACGGATTTTTAGAGTGAGAAACAGTCAGTATTTTGACGGTTAAAAATACGTTGTGTGAGCATACGGAGTCGGAATTCGATGAAACCAGTTTCGTTGGGACCGTAATGTCGAACTCTAGCAGTATGTCCAGTTTCGTGATTTTTGGGTATTGTGTGTGACCACACAAACTTTTAGAAAGCAAAAATAGAAAATAAAACTAAAATATCTAAATATTTATGTTGGTTATAAATACCCCCTAAAAGCCTTATAACCTAATTCCTATTCTCTGTAAACTCAGAGAAAAAGAGGCCGCCATCTACCTATTTTTCAAACAATTAAAACAAGAGTGATACTCAATGAAATCGAAGGATGTTGGATTCATTAGAGTCGTATAGGGGAAGGCTTCAACTTGGCATGCACAGTTTTGCACTCGATCGATTTTTGTTGGGGCGTCGTCCTTTTACAGCGAGCAAGGGCAACAGGTTGAAATTCAAATCAGGGAGGTTGGAGTGAAACCGAGCTCACCAACGAACTCAGGGCAGTATTGTGGTCGGCTGGATGTCGACGAAGGAACCTCCGATGAGGTGTGGCGAAATGCGACATTGGTGGTTTGGAGGGGAAGCAGCAGGTCGATATGGGGATGACCGGCGCGAGTGGAGAGTTGAGGTGTTGAGGGGGTGCGGATTTAGGCGAGGAATGATATGGTAGTGGTTGCGATGGAGTTCGGTGACCAAAGTGGTGGCGGGAAGAGGTCAACGTACGGTCAGGGGGGAGCAATTGATTTACTGGCTGATTTCATGATTTAGATTTGTGGAATATGAAGTATTAACAGGTGAGCGGGTATGGACATGTTGGCCGGGTTTGGAATGGTAAAGCCCGGATGAGATAAATAAATTTAAGTTATTAAATTAGTATACTAACTTGTAACTTGAATATCTCGCTCATAGGAAGTCAGTTTGACGAACCGTAAGTTGTGTTAGGATCGTACGGACGAGGACTTCGCAAATGAAACTGACTGGAAGTCCATTAGAGCTCATTTGAATTTATGGCGAAATAAATTGTTTGATAAAAATCAAATAAACAGTTTATCGTTCTTTAATGATGAACTGCCAATGTGAGTAAATCTCACTAACTCTGAACAGTTTATAATTTCATGTTGTATTTTTAGAACTGTTAGATATTGGATGATTGACTGTGTGTTGACTGTTTGATTGAACTGCTAGTCAGTTAGTTGAATTTCTATATTGATTCTGTTTAACAGAATATATCATATAGAGCTGAAAGTGGTGTTATATTATATTGTTTAACATCTGTGGATGCAGGAAGATAGGTTAGAGGAATCCAACTGGATTCCTCAACATTTATTTTACTGTTTTTCATATATTGTGATATATGATGTGTTATATAATCTGTTATGGATTATGTGTGTTGGAATGATGTTGATCATTGTTATTCGATATTTTAAATATCGTAAAAGACCCTGGGATGTAAAAAGAATTATTTCAATGTATATTGAAATAAAGGGATTTTATAAAATCAACAGATTTTATAAAAGGAAATATTTCAAAAGGAAATATTTCAAAAGTAAATAAAAGGGAAAAATGTTTTTAAAACAAATAGAGTTTTATAAAAGGGAAATCATTGGTAAAGTGAAGAACTGTTACTAAAAGTAAATCTTTATCAATGAATAGTTTAATCGAGTTAAAAGGAGTTAATCGATGTTAGTTTAATCAGAAGGAGTTAATCGATGTTAGTTAAATCAAAAGGAGTTAATTGATGTTAGGATTAATCGATTAGAGTTAAAGAAAATGAGTTGATCGAATATAGTTTATTCGAATAGAAGCAAAGGAGTTAATCGAAGTTTATTCGAATAGAAAGGAAAATGAGTTAATCGAATATAGTTTATTCGAATAGAAGCAAAGGAGTTAATCGAATATAGTTTATTCGAATAGAAAGGAAAATGAGTTGATCGAATATAGTTTATTCAAATAGAAGCAAAGGAGTTAATCGAATATAGTTTATTCGAATAGAAAGTAAAAGAAGTTAATCGAATATAGTTTATTCGAATAGAAGCAAATGAGTTAATCGAATATAGTTTATTCGAAGAAAGTAAAAGGAGTTATCGAATATAGTTTATTCGAAAAGAGTTAAGTGAAATGAGTAAATCAATAGCGTTAGTCAAATAGAGTTAATCCAATAGTGTTAGTCCAATAGAGTAAATTGATAAGGGTTAATCGAATAGAGTTAAGTGAAAAGAGTCAATCGAATATAGCTATTCAATGGAGGGTTAAATAAGGAATTTAGTAAAAGGAATATAAAGTGAACTTTGCCTATTTCAAAGTTAGAAATGTTGTTCAGTTAAGGTCTGAGAGGTAGTTCTACCCCGGCTTGATTGGCTTCGTTTTTAACTAAGGAATAGTTAAGGTTCGGCAGTAAAGGAAATGGTTTGAGTTGGCATCGCGATGGTTTGTTTAAACATCTGTCTAAGTCCAATGAAGAAGCTTTGGAAATGTTTTCCAAATAAGAAACCAGAAATGTTTTCTAATAAAGAAAAAAAGAAATGGAAATGTTTTCCATTGTTAATAACGTATATTTTCCAAATTTAGAAAATAAGAAATATTGAATATAGGGAAACATGATATAAGTAAATTAATGAAATAAAGAGATAAATTTTGAATGATGTTTGATCGATATAAATTTCCATTTGGAAATAATATCGTTGTTTGCACACCTGTTTTTCTTCGGTAGTTAAATCACAGACTATCAAAGTTTTGACCATTTTAACGTTGTTAATATGGAGAGACCTGTTGGATTATTATCCAAAGAACCACTTTGTATTGGCATAAGCGTTGCGAATCATATATGCCAAAGGAAATTGAAGACGGAGTTATGCAAGGGCTATCCTGTTTATAGAATAGTGCCTTCGGTTCATTCTGTTCCTGGATGACTTGTATGGACGGATGTCTGACAGAGTATTTCCAAACGATCACGTATATTGATTTCTCCAACCATACCAAGAGTGGAAGCGGAGAAGGAAACTTCTTTTAGCTAACACATAATGTATGGTTGAGGACGTCAATCGGTGATTTGATGGATTTAACAATGTGGCACTCAAAGTGAATCTGGTGTGATGATAAAGCGTAGCTTCTAGCCTCACATCCGGTAAATGACAGAAATCAGGCAGGCAGCATGGCTAAGTCGGTCGCACCAAAGTAGGGTGTATAATCACCTGATCTAGAGTTTCATTTACTTATAAAAATCTATTGTTGATGCTGTCCCATTCGGGAAACGGTTGCTGATCCCAACCGTTTGTGATATACATTCGTTACACTCAAGCGAAATGAGTGGTCGGTCATGTGTGACCGGGTTGCAAGATGTTCTTGTTGAACCCAGTGTATTCCTTTCTAGAGGTACACTAGCGAAAGGTGGTTCCATACCTTGTCATAGTTGGAAATCCATTACCCAATACGTGCTTGCGGTTTTGATTGTATACTATATATGTAGAACGTGAGATGAAATCGTTTCTGGTAGATGATTATTATATTGTGTTGATAGACATTATTATAATATCAAAAGGTTTTTGATATAAAGATATTTTGGATTCTCATAAGGGTAAAACCCGTTCCGTTATACGGCGTGGTCTTATGAGATATCGTTTACTTGTTCGAACTGTTTTTAAACTGTTTTACTCATACCAGTCCCATGACTGACCCGGAGTTTATTTGTTTGTTTTCCTAAACTCTTGGGTGCCTAAATTTGTACGGGCAGTCAAGTAGTCGGGATTTACAGGTATACTGGAAGAGCTGGAGCAGGAGGCTTCAGGACCATATAGCTATAGTTTATTTCCGCTGTGTTGTAAGTGTTGTACTTTGATAATGATATGTATATTCAAGTACAGACTTGTATTTCAAAGTTATGTTATGAAATATATTTATTCGTTCCGCTGTGAGATTCGTGTTACTCTGATGTTGTGTTTTTCTTCTTCTTATATTCTAATTTTCTATCTTATCTTTCCTCACCCTCTAATTTCTTTCACTAATGACTGGTATTTTTCGATGTTTGGTTAGTTATCATTGAGTTTATGGCGATAACCAAGTCGACAAAATCTCGGGTCATTACAGTTGGTATCAGAGCTTAAGTTAAGTGATTTACCTTGGCTCTGTGGCGTGACTCAGTAGCGATAGGGTTAGTAATACCCTAGATTGAGTTGAGTGTATATATACGAGTGAACGTATTTGTTATTGATATAAAAATTGTTTTATATTGTGGAGATTTATTGGTTGAGTTGCTTATGGGTTATGGTCGATCAGTTTGATCCACTGTATCGGTAGGAGTTTATAAACACTTGAATACGATGGGTCGACACGATATGTTTTGAAAAGAGGGTAAATTAAAATAAGTTTACCCAATGGATATATCTTGATATAGAGAAGATATATATATATATCAAAATTATATTATAGTGGATATATTGGTTGTTATTATAATCGAGTAAGATTATAAATTAAACGGTTATGTAAATAACCAATCAGAATTCATATAAGTGAAATACGTGAAATCAGATGAGTTAAATCTGAAATTTAAACCAGAAATTTAATTAAAATTCTGGAAAATTGGATAAGTGTTTGTAAATGGATTTGGATTAAAAATAAGGAAAATTTAAGATCCTGGGAGATTTTAAATTGTTTTATAAGCAGTGTGAATTATATTTTGAAATGAATTTCAAAGTGGAAATGTTTAAAAATGGTTTTATAGTATTGAACTCACTTCGATCGCTGGAAAATAGATTCTGATGATGACAGCTGCATCATCAGTATTCATTTTCGAATTGTAAGTGACGAATTACTACCAGAGATACTATTTTGAATTTGTTTTGGGAAAGACAAGTTGTATTGAATTTCAAAATGGGATTTATAATATAGAATGTGAATAATAGAATTTGAAATTTTAAATAGATATGAAATATTAACTTGTTTTAAAAGAAATAAAACGAGAAGTTCCTTTATAAACGAAGTTTATAAATAGTTCTTTTATAAACGAAGTTTATAAATGAAGTGAAAAGAATTATCATTGGATAATTCAGAAATAAAAATACAAGTGTTAAATTGAAAGGGAAATCTATTTTCCAAAGGTAGAAATATCGATTTCAAAAGGAATTGAAATCGAGACTTATTTAAAGAACGAATAAAGAATGTTTGAAAAGGGGATTTGAATATAGAAATTCAAATGAGATTTGAATAAAGAAGATTTAAATAATGGAAAATTGAATATAGAACTCATATAGAGTAATAATAGGATTTGAATATAGAAATTCAAAGGGAGTTTGAATATATGACATTCAATGGAATTGAAATAGGGTTTGAATATAGAAATTCAAATGGAATTCAAATATAGAAAATATAAAGGAATTCAAATATAGGATTTGAATATCGAAGGTGAAATAGAATTTGAATATAGAATTCAAATGGAATTTAAACTATAGAATTTGAATATATAGAATTTGAATAGAATTTGATATATAGATTTGAATAATAGAAGTGATATAAAATTTGAATAGAGTTAACTAAGTCGAAGAGGAATTAGTTAATCGAGTTTTGAATTTGAAGTTGAACTTTGAAAGGTGAATTGGATTTGTAAATGGATAGTCGAAATCGAATATAGAACTTAAATTTGAAATTTGGATTCAGAATAGTTAATAAGCAAGTTAAAATATACTTGAACATGTCATGTTCAAATATAAAAGTGAAATAGACTAAAGAGTTAATTAAAAAATTAATTAACGAATTGAGTTAAAACGATCAGGTATAGTTAAAATAGATTGGGCAGGTATAAATATACATGAGATAGGTATGGATAAGGTATGAAGGTTTATAAATAGAATGCTCGACGAAAAGGTATGTATTTAATTCATATATGAGATTTTACGCGCCGTATCGGCTAGCCGCTTGGCTTTTTATTTTTCTTTTGGATTGGTGAGGGCCATGGGAGGCTATTTGAAATATCCTGATGCTCCTGGTACAAAGGAGGTTATGGCAAATTTTTCTGGAAATTTAAGGAGTTAGAATATTTTAAGATAATGTGATAGTTAGAAATCAACGTATCGATATATATATAGAAGTCGATAAGGAAACGAACTTAGAAATAGAATAGTAAAAAAATCAAAAAGGAAGACTAAGAATAAAATCTAGTAAGAATAGAAAGAGGAAGCGTATACGTGTTTAAAAGTGAATAAGTAGTTGTATGGTATTGATTATTCGAGTAAGTAGTCATATCTGTTTTGACATTATAAATGTTATTCAGTCAAGGTCTGAGAGGTAGTTATACCCCAACTTGATTGATTTCATTATTAACAAATAAATAGTAAGATTTCAGACTCGAAGATCAATGTTGAATAAGAGTTAGTTGAATATAGTATTTGGGTTGTCGTAACGATGTTTTACACAACATCCGTTTTAACCCAAATAAGTGTAAGCTTGGGAATATAATAAAGAATATTTCCTAAGTATAGAAATAAACGAGATCGGAAAAGAGATAAGTAATTGGAATATTTTCCAATTATAAATAGCATATATTTTCTAAAGTTTAGAAAATAAAGGAAGGGGATATTCAGAAATGTTTTCCAAATAACATAAAAGGCCAATATGGTTATTGAAAATATTTGGTTAACAAATATTGATAAAGAAATAGAGAAGTGATTAAACTAATGGAATATTAATTAAGGGCTCAGTGACATGTTCAAAAGGAAAATTTGATTTTTGAAAAGAGTAAACTGTTTAAAAACTCCTAGGGAAAGACTGTTTGAATTAAAAACAAATTTAACAGATATTTGTGAAAGCAAATTGGAATTAAAAATAAAGCCAGTTAATGTGGTAACTGAGATTGAATTAGAATGATATCAAGACAAATTGGATTGTGAGATTCAAATTTGAAGTGTAATGTGAAAATCAAGTTAAGAGTTGGGAATCGAGAAGAAAACTTGAGTTGAAATGATATTTGGCTTGGATATAAGCGAATGGTCATGTTGTGGATAAAAGTAGATTGAAATTTGATTGGGATAACCCTTGTATCTGCTGAATTGATAACAGGTGGAAAGGATAAAATGATATGCCGACAAAAGGTACAAGTTTATATTTCTATTGGATATAAGATTTATGAGCCGAATTGGCAAGCCGCTTGGCTGTTTGATTTTCTTTTGGGATGGAGATGGCCCAGAGAGGCGAGTGGTGGTTTGACGTATTGACCTGTACAAAGGAGGTACTGGCGAAATTTTTCCGAAATTTAGGCGTTAGAAAATTTTCAGGATTTTTGAAAATTTTCGTTGATAAGAATTAATATATAATTTAATTTAAATTAAATTGGTTCGGTTGAAACTAAAGTTAAGAAGTGAACAAATATGTTCTAACCAGTCGATAGGGTCGTCCTCTACCTTTTAGCAATTTCGAGGACGGAATTATTTTAAGTGGGAAAGATTGTAATGACCCGCATTCGCAGAGGGTATTATAATTAATTTATTTAATTATATAAATGGTGGTATACTGAATTAAATGGTGGTTTAATTAAATAATGGTGAATATTTAATTAAAATAATAAATTAAGTAATATATTTAATTCTGAAATAATCAGAATTGGCTGAAGTGGCGATATGGTGTGAACTGGATCATATGTGATATTTAATTCAGCTTGGAATTGAAGTTGAATAACGAATATATTATATAAACGACGGTTTGAACATAGAATTATATTATAATTAAAACCGAGCTCGAAATGGCGCTGTAGTTCGTAAATTGGCGATTCGAACTTCAACTGAATGTACAGGTGAAACACCCCACCTCTGTTAAGGTCACTCGCAAAGGGAATGCCTTAATTTTGGTGGAGAAGTAAAAGACACAGATAAAACACAAGACAGATACAAACACATATAAATAAGCAGCGGAAAAACCAACAGACTTTTATTATCATAAATACGTGTTCATACGGAACATTTCCAACATTGTCTCAAAAAAAACTTCCAATTATTACAACCATAATACTTTCTTGATTTTAAAAGTTAAAGAAGCATGAAACAAAAATAAAGCTGCATAATCCCCATAAATGATATCCAAAGCCATGGTCCAAATGAAAGAAATCCAAGCAATACATTCTCTCTCTTCAAGCAGGATGAAAAACTGACTAAGCTGCGGTGTTTCCTCCTTGTGGACCTTGGGGGGGGGGACCGAAGAAAAGAAGACGAAAGGAAAATGGGTCAGACATAAGTCTGGTAATTCTAGCTATATTCCTAGAATGTTAATAATAAAAAGATCATGACTTGCATAGAGTGAGAACAAGACGATATCAGGATAATATACTATCCTAGAACTAGATAAGGTGTCCTAAAACGAACATCCCTTCGCACCTTATTTTAAATCTCTATCTCTGCACCTACTAATTCTTATACCAACAGGCACCCCGTGATTGGGGTGAAGTGATCCCTTTCTCTTTCTTTAAAAGATCGGCTCATACTCGTATATTCACATGTGTCCTACGACCCTATATGGTAGATACCTATGCTGGTCCCACCATGGGGTGTATCAAGTCCCATGGTGGCGGCCCCGACACAATTCTAGCATGCATAGGGTATACTACTGATGCTCCAGTGCCCTGACTTGTCTGCTCCAGAGTGTGTGCACGCCCGAACTCTGTTAGAACCCACACTGTGCACCAACCGCCGTCGCTTTTGACCGCTTACAATCAGCCCAGTAATAATACCCCACCCTGCCAAGTTCAGGGTACCATGATACCTAATTGGGTTACTGCTGAAACGGGTCCTCGTTACTAGGTTTTCTAGTCAAACATGTTAAGTGGTTAAGTGTCTGAATGAACCTAACCCCCACCCATCCAAATTATTTAACATGTTGAATTTGGTTAAGTATTTATTAAATTGACTTAACCCTATCAGTCCTAACTCAGCTCTAATTGTCTTATTAGAGCACCAACCTCTCAGATTAGACAGATATTGTTGTGGCTGCCTGTATGCCGGTTGGGTCCGGGCAGTCTTACGCCACAACTCAGTTTAACCTCGGGTCTTTATTGGGCTCCATGCCTTAACCTCTCACATTGGATAGCTATTGTTGTGACAACTGGACAGCCGGGCGGGTTCGGGCAGGTTTACGTCACAACTCAATCCAACCTTGGGTTAAGCGCGTTCGTATTTTCTAATTTACATTTTAATTATGTAAATTATTCAAATTCAAATTACTGTCACATTCATTTCCAATTAATCTCATTAGTTAAGGTTATTAATGCCTTTTTATGCCATAAATCACTTATGTGATTAATGACCAATATGTAAATTAGAAAATATTCAAATTACTGTCACATTCATTTCCAATTAATCTCATTAATTAAGGTAATTAATGCCTTTTTATGCCATAAATCACTTATGTGATTAAGGACCAATTTATGACAAGTTTTCCTAAAATTATCATTTTAACCCAACGTTATCCCGTTCAATATTAGGCTAACTATCTCAGCCTAATTTACGTTCACATGATTTTTGGTGTAAAGTATTAGGCTAAAAACTTAGCCTAATTTAATATACGCAAATTGGCATAAATTAGCATAAACATGACAAGGGTATAACTTTGGTATTGACAACATAATCAATATGAACATAATAGGGTGTACTTGCAAAATAACTAACATGAACATTTTAGGGGTGAACTTGCAAAATAACTAACATGAACATTATAATGTCATAGATACAAACTTGCAAAAAGACTAGCATAAACATTATAATGTCATAGGTATGAACTTGCACTTGTAGGCTAACTCAACATATATGTGTTTTTTTAACATAGGCCATAATTAACAACATACATGAGAATTAGCAATATGAACTAATCCATATACATATGTTAATTTGCAATATAGGCAAATCAACATACGTATATGTGAGTTAGCAACATAGGCTAATCAACATACACATGTGTTAATTAGTAACATAGATTTAAACATACTTGCAAATTAATCCCAACATATGATAAGTGTGAGCATGGCATAAGTTTTGCATAAACATGAACATATAGATTTGACAATTGGTCGCATAACTTCACTACATAAACTTGCATAATAAACTACACAATTCTCATAAGATGTTACAATCCAAGTCCATGCTTATACAAATAATCTAATCCAATAATCCCAAATTTAACATGATAATAGAATCAAGTCACTGGCATAAATTAATATTATAAAACATAATAAACATCATACTTAATAATTCTCAATTCAACATGATAATAGAATCAAATCACAAACGTATATTAATAACATAACGAGTATCGTACTATTATTATTTCATCGCAACACATGATATTCGTATTAATTCGCATTCTAAAAATGTAGCTAAACTTACAATCGTAGACGGTCTTGTTTTCTGAGTTCTGAAATTCTGAATTTGCAAAGCTTTCCTTTGGGAAGACGTTGCTTTGATTCTAATTTGTTGTTGCTTTTTAATCTTTTAGTTAGTATTCACTATGTTGTTCGTCTCTTTCAAGTGGAGGCTCCCTCTAGTTCTCAGCAGACAGCATGGTGGCTCCAATTCTTATTTTATTTTTTTGTGAATGTTTAGTTTGAGACCTAGGGTCTTTTTATAGAGTTGCAAGTGAATTTGAGCCGTCGATGAAGCTAGGGTTAACCAGAGCCGTCCGTTGTAAAGAGAAGCCAATTGAGTTCACCATTTTTTTCTTAATGTACATTTACTATTATTTGTCAATCCATATAAATACGTATGCATTAGATACATCTCCCCTTTACACATTTATTATTATTTTTGTATGCACATTAGATACATCTCCCCTTTACACATTTATTATTATTCTTGTATGCACATTAGATACATCTCCCCTTTACATATTTATTTTTGTATTAGCAACTTTAGTGTTAACAGAAATACGGGGTGTTACATTCTCCCCTTCTTACAGGATTTCGCCCCCAAAATCTCCAAGTCTAGGAGAACATATATCCTACCATCCAAATGTCCATCTACTCAATCATCAAAGACGAGCATCCATTGTCCTTAAAAGACTTCTAATGCTTCATGATCATATGCATCGTGTGTGTACATGTCCTTATCTAATGCAAAAATCAGGCGGTCTACTGATTCAGTTGACCTCCTTAATGCAAATTATGTAAGTGTCATGAATCCAATATGTATGCAAACTTTTTCCTATTCATAACTCTACATGAGTGCACAATCATTCAAACAAATGCGACATCCATATGACAACATATTATGCTTCAACCATATACAAACATAAACACATATATGCATATGCAATATGAAGTGACTGAGCCGATCTAAAACCCTAGATTGTGTGTGTATTTGCATCCACGAGCAACCATTAGCAAACATTTGCAATCACTTGCAACCATCATCCATAACATGTTTCAATTACATGTTTAAATCCAAAGGGGTTTCCACCTAAGGTTAAAAGGGTAAGGTCGGGGAGATATACCTAAAAAGATAGATACTAACATGACTTTAAGGAAAAAGAGAGATCAAAAATGTACCCTCAAAAAGAAAAGGGTAGGCTGCGCGTATTCTATCCTCAGTTTCCCAAGTCTCGTCTTCCTCGGCGTCGCTTCACTGAACTTTGACGAGTTTGACTTCGCGGTTGCGTAGCTTTTTCACTTCAGTTCCTAAGATGCGAGTTGGATCTTTCCTCACAGTTGCTTCGCGTTCTACTTCAGCTTCTTCTAGAATGTTTGGCTCTACCACTTACGCTGACTCATGTAGATACTTCCGTAGGTGAGAAACATGAAAGACGTTGTGAACTCCGGCCAGTCTCTCGGGTAACTCTAACATGTAGGCCATCTTCCCAATCTTCTCGATGATAGGAAACGGCCCTACAAATCTTGGTGCTAGCTTCCCTGTGGATCCAAAGCGAACGACGTTCCTTAAAGGAGATACCTTAAGGAAAACCTTATCCCCAACCTCAAATTCAAGGTCGGTCCTTCTCTTGTCTGCGTAGGATTTTTGTCTGTCTTGGGTTGTCTTCATTCTTTTCCGTATTAAGTCTACTTTCTCTAAAGTCTCTCAGATCATATCTGGTCCAAGTATGAGCTTGTCAGTAGACTCCCACCAACAAGTGGGCGATCGGCACGACCTTCCATATAAAGCTTCGAAGGGCGCCATTCCGATGGTGGCTTGGTAGCTGATGTTGTAGGCAAATTCCACCAAAGGAAGATGGTCCTCCCAAGTCCCTCCAAAGTCAAGGACGCAAAGTCTCAAAAGGTCTTCCAAAATCCTGTTCACCCTTTCCGTCTGACCATCGGTTTGGGGGTGATAGGTCGTGCTCAGACATAACTATGTGCCTACAGCTTCTTGCAGACTCTGCCAAAACTCGCTTGTGAAGATAGGATCTCTGTCGCTAATAATGCTGGAAGGTATTCCATGGAGTCGAACTATCTCCTTAAGATAAAGAGATGCTAGAGACGAGGTAGTCCTTCTACTCTTGACAGGTAAAAAGTGGGCGCTTTTAGTAAGCCTATCCACTATTACCCAAATGCTAGTGTTGCCTCTTCTAGACCTAGGCAGCCCATCAATGAAGTCCATTGAAATGCTATCCCACTTCCACTGTGGGACCTCTAGAGGATGGAGTAGACCGTCAGGCTTCTTCTGCTCCGCCTTGACTTGTTGGCAAATCATGCACTTAGAAACAAAATCTGCCATGTCCTTCGTCATGCCACTCCAAAAGAAACTCTCTTTAAGTCCTTGTACATTTTGTCCCCGCCTGGATGTATTGTCATTTGGAATGATGTGCCTTCTCAAGAACTTTCTTCACCAACTCCTTTGCTTGTGGGATGCATAATCTTCCATCCCGTCTTAACCACCCTTTCTCGTCGATGGTGTATCTATCGAGGTGACTAGAAGTCTCACCCCTAACGAGCTTATCAACCACTTCTACAAGCTGAGGGTCTTCTCGTTGTACGGTCCCTATTGAGTCTAAGAGAGTGGGCTGCACTTCTAGCGATGCTAACAAACCGGGTACAAAATCAGAGGAGGGCCTAAAGTCAAAACTGGCTATGAACTCTAGGCTTCGCCTTTCAATAAATAGCTGGCTCAACGTTAGCTTCTTTCTACTCAAGGCATCTGCGACTACGTTGCCCTTGCCAGGAGTGTAGGAAATCTCGAAATCATACGAGGCAAGAAACTCCATCCACCTTTGTTGCCTTAAGTTAAGGTCCTTCTGCGAGAAGAGATACTTCAAAGATTTATGGTCAGTATACAGTTCAAATTTCTCACCTAGGAGATAGTGGCGCCAAGACTTAAGCGCAAAGACGATGGTGGCCAACTCAAGGTCGTGGGTTGGGTAGTTCCTTTCATGAACTTTCAACTGTCTTCCGCCATAAGCTACTACCCTTCCTTCTTGCATTAGGACAGCGCCTAATCCTGTCCCGCATACATCCGTGTATACTATAAACATTTTGCTTCCATCTGGAAAGGTCAGAACTAGGGCTGTTGTAAGAGCCCTTTTTAAGCGTTGGAAAGCAAACTCGTAATCCAAATCCCAAGAGAAAACTAGATTCTTCTTTGTTAGCCTTGTAAGAGGAGCTGAGATTTTTGCAAAATCTCTGATGAACTTCCGATAAAAGCCTGCAAGCCCGAGGAAGCTTCGGACCTCGGTTGCATTCCTTGGTGCCTTCCAATCTTGCACCGCTACTACTTTTGCGGGGTCTACAGCTAACCCCTCTTTGGACACTATATGCCCAAGAAATCTCACTTCTTCTCTCCAAAAGTGGCACTTGGAGAATTTAGCTTTTAACAGATGTGTTCTAAGAGTCTCCATGATTGCCTTTAGGTGCTGAGCATGCTCTTCCTCATTTGTTGAGAAGATCAAAATATCGTCTACGATGACCACCACGAATTTATTGAGGAAATCTCTGAACACCCTACTCATTAGGTCCACGAAGTAAGCGGGTGCGTTTGTCAAGCCAAAAGGCATGACAAGCCACTCAAAGAATCCATCTGGGGTTCTGAAAGTTGTCTTATCGATGTTATCATCATCTACCCTTAGCTGATGAAATCCGGTCGCCAAATCAAGTTGGGAGAAAACCGACGCTCCTACAAGCTGATCAAACAAATCGTCAATTCTGGGGAGAGGGTGCCTATTCTTTTTAGTCATCTTGTTTAGCTCCCTATAGTCAACACATAGACGGAGTGAACCGTCCGCCTTTGTAGCGAACACCACTGGAGCACCCCATTCTGAAATGCTCCGCCTAATGAACCCCTTTTCTAAAAGCTCTTTAATCTGCTTACTGAGCTCTTTCCTTTCCCTAGGAGCCATGTGCCTAACAGGCAAAGCAACGGGCTTCGCATTGTCAACAAGATAGATGCGGAAGTCTATTTCCCGTTTCGGAGGTAAGCCCTTCACCTCATCAAAGACATCCGAATATTCTCGGACCACCTTAACTGATTGCAAATTCTCAACAGAAGCTTCAAGCGATTCAAGATAACTAAGCATAACCACATTCGAGGGATTACAAGTAATTTCCAGAGTGTTACCGAGTTAGGTTAAAAGTCTAACCACTCTTTTCTCACAATCATGGATGGCACCATTACTGGACAGCCAGTCCATGCCCAAAATCAATCCATACCCCGAGAAGCCCAAAACAAAGGTACTACATATAAATTCTACACTTAGAATAGAGAGTTTCAAATTCATACAGATCATTAACAAATAAGTTGGGCCTCCAATTGGATTGGAGACAACCAAGGGATCCTCTACCATACTAGTTTCTAGGTGCAGAGATTCTACTAAAGCTGATGAAATAAAGGAGTGTGATGCACCAGAATCAAATAAAGTGCGAACTGGGTGATCATAAAGATAAACTACAATTTCTACAGAAGTATTTCTACCTCGCTGTTGCAGAGGAGGTGCCTCCAGTGCATGAACTTGTCCACCCGAAGTGGATGCAGCTTTCTTCTCCTGCCCTCGCCTCTTAGGGCAGTCCTTAGCTATGTGTCCTGTTTCTCCAGAATGAAAGCAACCACCATTCATCTTTTCCTTCTTCTTCCTGCAGTCTTTCACCACATGTCCAACCACACCACAGAAATTACACTTTCTTGTTTCGCGAGCTTTGTTGTTTTTCCCGCCCTTCTTAAATTCTGTTTTCTTAGGCTGTAAAGCTTCTTTCTTTCCCTGAGACCCTTCCGCCTTTGTCTCCTTCTTGCCTTTATCCTCCTCATGTAGTAACGCCATCTGTACCAGCCTCTCATATGTAGCTCCCATAGGTATATGGGTCATGGCCAGGCTATGAAGCGGCTCATTCAGTCCCTTGACAAAGCGGAGAGCCTTCTTGTGTTGGGTATTGACTATGTCCAGTCCGAACCTAGCCAGCTGATCAAACTGGTTGACATACTCTTTGACGGTCATACTCCCTTGCTTAAGGGATAGGAACCTCTCCGTTTGAAGACTTCTCTCAGCTACTGAAAGGAACTTCAGCTCAAATCTAAATCTGAAATCTTCCCACGTTTCTACTAGTCTTTCTGCATTGGTGACTTCCCACCAGTAGGAAGCCTCTCCTTTGAGCAACCACACTGCCAGTCTTACCTTCTGCCTGTCTTCTACCTCGAAGATAACGAAAAGATCTTCGGTCTCTTTCAGCCAGTTCCTGGCTGCTACGAAGGACTCGGTTCCATGAAAGTCTTTCCCACCCATAGCTTTAAAATCTCTACAAGTCTTGGCAAAAGCATTTCCTCTCGGAGGAGGAGGAGGAGGAGGGGGAATTTCAGCAAGTGGGGGAGGAGGAGGAGGAGGAATTGCTGCAGCTGGGGGAGGAAGATTCGTTGGGCTGCCTCATTGGCCCTAGCTTCAAAGTACCTTCTAAACCAACCAGGTACAGTCACACCTTCTGGAAGGTTAAATTCTCCCGACATGCTGAAACGAAAAAGGAAAGATTCAAAACGAAGGGTAGATAATTCACATGGCTTTGGGGGATTATGCCTTTCTAAAACTATAAAACAATTCTTTTTCTTGAAAAATGCTTCTTTAAATTTTAATTTGAATATAGTTTCAAAAACTTTTTATTTGGTCTGGTAAACCTATGCTCTGATACCAAGTGAAACACCCCACCTCCGTTAAGGTCACTCACAAAGGGAATGCCTTAATTTTGGTGGAGGTTTATAAGTAAAAGACACAGATAAAACACAAGACAGATATAAACACATATAAATAAGCAGCGGAAAAACCAAAAGACTTTTATTATCATAAATACTTGTTCATACAGAACATTTCCAACATTGTCTCAAAACAAACTTCCAATTATTACAACCATAATACTTTCTTGATTTTAAAAGTTAAAGAAGCATGAAACATAAATAAAGCTGCATAATCCCCATAAATGATATCCAAAGCAATGGTCCAAATGAAAGAAATCCAAGCAATACATTCTCTCTCTTCAAGCTGGATGAAAAACTGACTAAGCTACGGTGTTTCCTCCTTGTGGACCTGGGGTGGGGGGGGACGGAAGGAAAGAAGACGAAAGGAAAATGGGTCAGACATAAGTCTGGTAAGTCTAGCTATATTCCTAGAATGTTAATAATAAAAAGATCATGACTTGCATAGAGTGAGAACAGGACGATATCAGGATAATAGACTATCCTAGAACTAGATAAGGTGTCCTAAAACGAACATCCCTTCGCACCCTATTTTAAATCTCTATCTCTGCACCTACTAATTCTTATACCAACAGGCACCCCGTGATTGGGGTGAAGTGATCCCTTTCTCTTTCTTTAAAAGATCGGCTCCTACTCGTATATTCACATGTGTCCTACGGCCCTATATGGTAGATACCTATGCTGGTCCCACCATGGGTTGTATCAAGTCCAATGGTGGCGGCCCCGACACAATTCTAGCATGCATAGGGTATACTACTGATGCTCCAGTGCCCTTATTTGTCTGCTCCAGAGTGTGTGCACGCCCGCACTCTGTTAGAACCCACACTGTGCACCAACCGTCGTCGCTTTTGACCGCTTACAATCAACCCAGTAATCGTGCCCCACCCTGCCTAGTTCAGGGTACCATGATACCTAATTGGGTTACCGCTGAAACGGGTCCCCGTTACTAGGTTTTCTAGTCAAACATGTTAAGTGGTTAAGTGTCTGAATGAACCTGACCCCCACCCATCCAAATTATTTAACATGTTGAATTTGGTTAAGTATTTATTAAATTGACTTAACCCTATCAGTCCTAACTCAGCTCTAATTGTCTTATTAGAGCACCAACCTCTCAGATTAGACAGATATTGTTGTGGCTGCCTGTATGCCGGTTGGGTCCGGGCAGTCTTACACCACAACTCAGTTTAACCTTGGGTCTTTATTGGGCCCCATGCCTTAACCTCTCACATTGGATAGCTATTGTTGTGACAACTGGACAGCCGAGCGGGTCCGGGCAGGTTTACGTCACAACTCAATCCAACCTCGGGTTAAGCGCGTTCGTATTTTCTAATTTACATTTTAATTATGTAAATTATTCAAATTCAAATTACTGTCACATTCATTTCCAATTAATCTCATTAATTAAGGTAATTAATGCCTTTTTATGCCATAAATCACTTATGTGATTAATGACCAATATGTAAATTAGAAAATATTCAAATTACTGTCACATTCATTTCCAATTAATCTCATTAATTAAGGTAATTAATGCATTTTTATGCCATAAATCACTTATGTAACGACCCAGGGATTTTCGACTCCGAAAATCGACACAAAACCCAGCGTCGACTGTTCAGACATCGAAAATACCGGACCATTAATAGAAAGAAGTTAGAGGATGGGATAGAAAAGATAGAACTAATAGAATAGGAGAAGAAGAAGAACACAGCTGAACATAATCAGAGTAAACACGAATCTCACAGCGGAACGGATAAAATATATTATATAACATAACTTTGAAATACAAAACTGTATTGTATATACATACCATTATCAGAGTACAATACATCATATCACAGCGGAAATAATCTCTAACTAACTAATAGTGAAGCCTTCTACTTTCAGCTCCTCCAAGTGAATCTGCAAAGCCTGAAACACTTGACTGCCCATACAAATTTGGGCACCCAAGAGTTTAGGGAAAACAAACAAAATAAACTCTGGGTCAGTCATGGGACTGGTGTGAGTAAACTCCAACCATATGGTTTAACTTCAAAAAGCCTTTGAAAGAAAAGATAATAGTAAGACCGGTCCACACATAAACACGGACGGCTTTTACCTTACTATAACCCAAATCATTTTTGATATCAAAATCCAGTGATATTATAATAATGTCTAATCAAATAAATAACCAAATAGTAGAACGCTTGCATCTCACGCTCTACATATATAGTATAAAATCAAAAAAACCGCATGGCGCTTATTGGAGATTGGATTCCAGTTATAACAAGGTATGGGACCACCTTCCGATGATGTATCTCTAGAGGCAAATACACCTGGGTTCAACAAGAACGTCTTGCAACCCGGCCCACACATGACCGACCACTCATTTCGCTTGAGTGTATCGAATGTATATCACCAACGGTTGGACTCAAACCACCGTTCCCGAATGGGCAGAATCGATAGATTTAGAAACAAAAGGAATTTCTCTAGATAGGTGATTATACACCCTAATGGGAGCGACCCACATAGCCATGCTGCCTGCCCGATTTTTGTCATTTCCCGGTTGTGAAGCTTGAGGCTACGTTTACCTTTTAGGACATCTGGCCACCATACACTTTGAATGCCACATCGTCAAACCCGTCAAATCACTAGTTGATCTTCTCAAAAATATTGCGGGTATAAAAGCCAAGAGAAACGAATTTCTCCGCCACCAGACGCAATACCTTGAAAAGATCGTCTTATGTGACCGTTAGGAATACTCTGTCAGACATTCGTCCATACGAGTTGTCCTGGGACTGGACAAACAGAAAACATCATTCTGGTACAGAACGACCCTTGCATTTCACTCCGTCTTCAATTTCCTTCAGCATAACACAATTTGCAGCGCTTATGCCTATACGGAGTGGTTCTCGGATAAAATATCCAACCGGTCTCCCCGTATTGACAACGATGGTCAAAACACTTCGATAGTCGGTTATTTAACTATCGAAGTAAAAACAACATCCATTCTAATGTATAACTAACCATCATACAATCACGCTTAAGTTTGGTCAACAGCGCTAATTTATCGTTATAGTTTAAAAACTTATCATACGCTGTAATATTCCCCTTTAACTAGTCTTGACATAACAGTCACGCTTAAGCCCAGTCGACCGCGTTACTTTATCGCTATAGTTCTACGACTTGCCATATGCTGTCATATTCCTTTATACTAATCTTGACATCCCTTTCCGTTATAAAATCTTGACATCTTTTTCTGTTACAAAATCTATTTGTAAATATCTCATTTAATTGTTCTTAAAACAATAAATACTTGTTAATAATCATCAAGTTAATCTCCGCCTACTTACTTATTAATCTTATCAATATAAGAATCCACTTACCAAATCATTTAGTAAGTATGGTGAAACACGTGCTTCGCACACGGTGGGATTTTTGTAAAACAATAGCGGTTAAAACAAATGATACATTTATGGTTGGTTGTTGCCACTATCTTAATCGATATCATCTATTGATTAAATCAAATAACGTTTGAATTTCCATTCAACGCTAATATCAACACAAGGTTTCAAAAGTCATTTGGGTTCAAACAGTGCATCTATATAAAACAAACAGTACATATAAATATTGAGGAATCCGGTTGGATTTCCTCCAACCGGTTTCATGCATCCACCGATGTTAGTCAATAATTAACACTGATTCCATACCAGGAATTATTAAAATCGATGGAATCAGTTCAACCAATGATGTGTATATATGCAACGATATATAATTCAACCAATTTAATTGTAATCTATCGAAGCGACCATCACCCAAAGTTCCACCAATATTTAAAATATAATTAAAATATTTTAAATAAAACAGAGTTAGTGAATTTACTCACCTTCGCGCGTTAACCGTTAAATAACGATTTGCGTTGGCTGATTTTATCAGGCGTTCAATTCTTCTATAAGTGACGCTGCCATGGATCCCTCTTCCGCCACCGACAAACGGAGTTCCTTCCGGTACATATCTTGCGATCCATTTAATTCACCTTGGTCCCTTCGTAATTAAACTACGCTCCATTTCCTTGGTCAAATTTCTGTAATATGTTGGTGCGGAAACGAAAGATACCAAATCCCTTGGCGATCTCCGTATAACCATTAGCCGATAACGAACCCTTCTAGCACACACTTTTCAATTCATTACACCATAACTCCCCTTTTTAACAAGACCCCCTTCAGCCTTGTCCGACAAAACGAACCCGTCCCCCTGCGTTTGCATCGACCACCGAAGTTCATCGGTCGACTGAGCTGCATTTGTCATTCAACACCGTGTACCACCCCATGCACTTCAAGAGACAGTTCCAACCTTTTACTTCTTTTCTTTTACTTATTTTCTTCTCCTCTTGGCCTCGCGTTCAAAGATACATCCCATCACTACTTGTAAAAACCCAGATCAGCGTCTTCTGAGTCTTCTTTTCCACTCATCACGTCTGTTCCAGTATTATCCTTTCTTCACCTCACTTCATTCTTGTTTACAGTCTATTTCAAAATAAGATTTCCAGTTCTTTCCTAAAGTTTGTATTAATGCAACTCCAGTACAAAATATACCCCATGCGCATACCCTTTTCCATTCCAAAAACTACTCCATTAATACTACTCACGTGACCTCCTGCTTCCATGTATACACTCAAACCACCATCTTCCACAAAGTTAAGCACTCGCCACGTGTTTCCTCCCCCCTGTACAACGTTGCACCATGTAAATTTACGTTCCCCCTTACAAACGTTGACACCATGCATGTATACCGCTCTCCAGACCGCATGCAAGCATGTACATCATCATTCACCAGCATTTCCTTGCTCGCCCGAGCCTTGCCGGAGCCGACTCCCCTGCCTCCGCATGCTGTTCGGCCACTACTTCATCTACATGATGCTCTACGTTCCCCTTTGCTTTTGAAAGGTTTGAGTGTTATAAATATCATAGCAGAGGAGTTTTATTCAACCATTATTTGATTGTATGGTTTTTGTTTTGCTTTATTGCCTTTTAGCCGCCATTTACATGCGGTTTTTATCTCCTGAAGTCAAGAGGAAAATGAAGAAATTTTAGTGTATATATACCGTTAAACTCCTTGATGGCCAAGGAATAGCACCTACCACTCTAAAAGAATAGGTTTGCCTGTTTACTTCGGTATGAAGTATTAGACATTAGAGAAAGGACGTATAGGACTTCACTGCACTGCTATGTTTTAGGCTGCATGAGTTGTAGGTGTGAAGAGGCGTGTATGTTCCTTTCAGTAGTCCACTATTTTGTCTATTTGTTCGGTGGAAAGGATGAAGTATTAGGTACGGGTCATCCACGAAATACAATAGCTTAGCAATGAAGGTATTTAGGTTGGTAGATATGTTGGAAGTAGGGTTAAGTCATCACGTCCATAGCTGAAAACAGAGTTGGTCTACTATATAAATTTGGGTAGCTGTTTGCTTTGGGAAGCATAGCTATCTGTTTCTGTAATGAGTTGTCTTCAAGAAGCTTAGACTAGGATTTGAACAGAGACAAGGTATAGACAACTTTATATGTGTGTGGAGATTGCAGTATTATTTGCGTGCCCTTGCATGTACTATCGCCAGGAGTGAAGCCGACATTTTGTTTACTTGATTTTTTTTTCCTTCTTCTTTCTTTCTTATCACATTAATTTATATGGTGACACTTGATTTGATAACAAGAAATGTTTAAACGTGAGCTTCATAGGGTTGCAGAGTGTTTTCAAAAAAAAAAAAAACAAATGAACTCGACGAGAATGGACTAAAGGAGGAAATGCTCCAACATGTATTGTCTGGTATATATATTTAAAGTTTTAAAAGCTACCCACCCCGCTATGTACGATTATATTCATACATGAGTACTGCAGACTGAAATGAAAATACAGTCGTGTTCAGCGAGGTGCAGCGATCCCGAAAATATAATAATATCGGTAGGTTCACTCATATTGTGAAACCCCAAAATATCGATACAGGGTGCAAAATACTCCGAATAAAAAGTTGCATATTTAATTAATTAAAAATTACAGTAAAATTCTAAAAATTAAATTATCGCTGCGTCTCAAAAGAACCTTGTCTAAATTCGAAACCGATAAGAAGTTATTTCAAATAAACCGTTATGGTCGATATACGATTTCATAGCGACTTTCTGAATATTTGATTTTGACATATCTTGCAATTTATACGACGAAATCTCAATATTTCACTTCTGTCAGAAAGATACAGTTCAACAGATTCCAATATCTCTTGTTTTGCAGAAATCCGATTTAAACTGGTTTCTGTACACTCAGTTGAAGTTCAGAACGTTAAATTACGAACTGCAACGTCGTTATGAGCTCTATTATATTTAATATATATTTTTATACGTTCAACTCCGTTTTAATTAATATTCAAATCTACTTATATTAAGAATTCAATATTTAAACTGATTTAAATATCCAAATATAAACCGATAAAAATGCGGGACATTACATTCCTTCCCCCTTAAAATAATTTCGTCCTCGAAATTGCTAAGAAGTGGAGATGCTCTAATTCTAACTCCTCACAACCTACTCGGTTGAAATTTCTTACTTCACATCCCCATAACTCAATCCTTGGTTGATTCTCCATCAATCCATTCTCAAATCAATCTTTCGCTTTTACTAAGCCAAATTTCTATCTCAACTCCAACTTCATTTACTGATTCATTTCTCAAATCAGTTATCTTCATCTCCAAATTCAAAATTCGATTCTTATTCTTCACGAATCAATTCAATTTAATAACTTGAATTTCCACTATTTCTCTTTTACAATTTCCCTTCTGGATCGTTCCCATTTCAGTCCAATTTTGTTATCTTAGTTTAAATTCTATTTTTACCATTTTAACTCCATAGGTTAAATCATTATTTAAAAATTCAAATTCCTGGGATTTTTACTTCAAATCAGTTTGAAATCATATATTATTCAAAACATTTGAATTTCCGACAACTTGTTTTCTCGAAATACTTCAAAAACAAAACCTTTGGTAGTAATCCGTCACTTAGAGCTCGAAAATTACACTGATGATGCCATGGTTCATCATCAGAATTATTTTCCAGCGATCAAAGTGAGTTCAATACTATATCACTTTCAAAACTCATATTCAAATACTTTTATTTACTTCAAAAATATCTTTTCGAAACTTGGATAATATTTCAAAATTTCCCCAGGATCTTAAAATTCCATATATTTAATTCAAATTTCATTTACAAACATTTTCATGTATCAGAATTTTTATTCCAATTCTGGTTTAAAATTTCAGATTCAGTTCATCTGATTTTACATATTATATTTATAAAATATTTCGATTGGTTATTTATATAACCAATTCAATTATAAATCTTATTCGATCATAAGTTCACCCAACACCTTCAATATATACTAGATAATTCCAATATATATGTTTTCTTTATATCAAAATATATTTCGAGTAAAATTATCTCATTTACTCTCTTTCAAAACAATACTATGTCGAAATTCTCTATCCAAGCGTTTATAAATCCCTATCGACCTCGTCAGCTAAACGCGTCGATCTGGAATTTATATACCGCTCATCAGATCAATCAACACAATATAAAACAATTTCCTATCAAATCTACAAATACGCGCTCATATATATATACTCAAACTCAATCTAGAGTACTACTAACTCCATCTCTATTGAGTCACGCCACAGAGCCAAGGTAATCACTTAACCTTTAGCTCTGATACCACTGTAACGACCCAGGGATTTTCGACTCCGAAAATCGACACAAAACCCAGCGTCGACTGTTCAGACATCGAAAATACCGGACCATTAATAGAAAGAAGTTAGAGGATGGGATAGAAAAGATAGAACTAATAGAATAGGAGAAGAAGAAGAACACAGCTGAACATAATCAGAGTAAACACGAATCTCACAGCGGAACGGATAAAATATATTATATAACATAACTTTGAAATACAAAACTGTATTGTATATACATACCATTATCAGAGTACAATACATCATATCACAGCGGAAATAATCTCTAACTAACTAATAGTGAAGCCTTCTGCTTTCAGCTCCTCCAAGTGAATCTGCAAAGCCTGAAACACTTGACTGCCCATACAAATTTGGGCACCCAAGAGTTTAGGGAAAACAAACAAAATAAACTCTGGGTCAGTCATGGGACTGGTGTGAGTAAACTCCAACCATATGGTTTAACTTCAAAAAGCCTTTGAAAGAAAAGATAATAGTAAGACCGGTCCACACATAAACACGGACGGCTTTTACCTTACTATAACCCAAATCATTTTTGATATCAAAATCCAGTGATATTATAATAATGTCTAATCAAATAAATAACCAAATAGTAGAACGCTTGCATCTCACGCTCTACATATATAGTATAAAATCAAAAAAACCGCATGGCGCTTATTGGAGATTGGATTCCAGTTATAACAAGGTATGGGACCACCTTCCGATGATGTATCTCTAGAGGCAAATACACCTGGGTTCAACAAGAACGTCTTGCAACCCGGCCCACACATGACCGACCACTCATTTCGCTTGAGTGTATCGAATGTATATCACCAACGGTTGGACTCAAACCACCGTTCCCGAATGGGCAGAATCGATAGATTTAGAAACAAAAGGAATTTCTCTAGATAGGTGATTATACACCCTAATGGGAGCGACCCACATAGCCATGCTGCCTGCCCGATTTTTGTCATTTCCCGGTTGTGAAGCTTGAGGCTACGTTTACCTTTTAGGACATCTGGCCACCATACACTTTGAATGCCACATCGTCAAACCCGTCAAATCACTAGTTGATCTTCTCAAAAATATTGCGGGTATAAAAGCCAAGAGAAACGAATTTCTCCGCCACCAGACGCAATACCTTGAAAAGATCGTCTTATGTGACCGTTAGGAATACTCTGTCAGACATTCGTCCATACGAGTTGTCCTGGGACTGGACAAACAGAAAACATCATTCTGGTACAGAACGACCCTTGCATTTCACTCCGTCTTCAATTTCCTTCAGCATAACACAATTTGCAGCGCTTATGCCTATACGGAGTGGTTCTCGGATAAAATATCCAACCGGTCTCCCCGTATTGACAACGATGGTCAAAACACTTCGATAGTCGGTTATTTAACTATCGAAGTAAAAACAACATCCATTCTAATGTATAACTAACCATCATACAATCACGCTTAAGTTTGGTCAACATCGCTAATTTATCGTTATAGTTTAAAAACTTATCATACGCTGTAATATTCCCCTTTAACTAGTCTTGACATAACAGTCACGCTTAAGCCCAGTCGACCGCGTTACTTTATCGCTATAGTTCTACGACTTGCCATATGCTGTCATATTCCTTTATACTAATCTTGACATCCCTTTCCGTTATAAAATCTTGACATCTTTTTCTGTTACAAAATCTATTTGTAAATATCTCATTTAATTGTTCTTAAAACAATAAATACTTGTTAATAATCATCAAGTTAATCTCCGCCTACTTACTTATTAATCTTATCAATATAAGAATCCACTTACCAAATCATTTAGTAAGTATGGTGAAACACGTGCTTCGCACACGGTGGGATTTTTGTAAAACAATAGCGGTTAAAACAAATGATACATTTATGGTTGGTTGTTGCCACTATCTTAATCGATATCATCTATTGATTAAATCAAATAACGTTTGAATTTCCATTCAACGCTAATATCAACACAAGGTTTCAAAAGTCATTTGGGTTCAAACAGTGCATCTATATAAAACAAACAGTACATATAAATATTGAGGAATCCGGTTGGATTTCCTCCAACCGGTTTCATGCATCCACCGATGTTAGTCAATAATTAACACTGATTCCATACCAGGAATTATTAAAATCGATGGAATCAGTTCAACCAATGATGTGTATATATGCAACGATATATAATTCAACCAATTTAATTGTAATCTATCGAAGCGACCATCACCCAAAGTTCCACCAATACTTAAAATATAATTAAAATATTTTAAATAAAACAGAGTTAGTGAATTTACTCACCTTCGCGCGTTAACCGTTAAATAACGATTTGCGTTGGCTGATTTTATCAGGCGTTCAATTCTTCTATAAGTGACGCTGCCATGGATCCCTCTTCCGCCATCGACAAACGGAGTTCCTTCCGGTACATATCTTGCGATCCATTTAATTCACCTTGGTCCCTTCGTAATTAAACTACGCTCCATTTCCTTGGTCAAATTTCTGTAATATGTTGGTGCGGAAACGAAAGATACCAAATCCCTTGGAGATCTCCGTATAACCATTAGCCGATAACGAACCCTTCTAGCACACACTTTTCAATTCATTACACCATAACTCCCCTTTTTAACAAGACCCCCTTCAGCCTTGTCCGACAAAACGAACCCGTCCCCCTGCGTTTGCATCGACCACCGAAGTTCATCGGTCGACTGAGCTGCATTTGTCATTCAACACCGTGTACCACCCCATGCACTTCAAGAGACAGTTCCAACCTTTTACTTCTTTTCTTTTACTTATTTTCTTCTCCTCTTGGCCTCGCGTTCAAAGATACATCCCATCACTACTTGTAAAAACCCAAATCAGCGTCTTTTGAGTCTTCTTTTCCACTCATCACGTCTGTTCCAGTATTATCCTTTCTTCACCTCACTTCATTCTTGTTTACAGTCTATTTCAAAATAAGATTTCCAGTTCTTTCCTAAAGTTTGTATTAATGCAACTCCAGTACAAAATATACCCCATGCGCATACCCTTTTCCATTCCAAAAACTGCTCCATTAATACTACTCACGTGACCTCCTGCTTCCATGTATACACTCAAACCACCATCTTCCACAAAGTTAAGCACTCGCCACGTGTTTCCTCCCCCCTGTACAACGTTGCACCATGTAAATTTACGTTCCCCCTTACAAACGTTGACACCATGCATGTATACCGCTCTCCAGACCGCATGCAAGCATGTACATCATCATTCACCAGCATTTCCTTGCTCGCCCGAGCCTTGCCGGAGCCGACTCCCCTGCCTCCGCATGCTGTTCGGCCACTACTTCATCTACATGATGCTCTACGTTCCCCTTTGCTTTTGAAAGGTTTGAGTGTTATAAATATCATAGCAGAGGAGTTTTATTCAACCATTATTTGATTGTATGGTTTTTGTTTTGCTTTATTGCCTTTTAGCCGCCATTTACATGCGGTTTTTATCTCCTGAAGTCAAGAGGAAAATGAAGAAATTTTAGTGTATATATACCGTTAAACTCCTTGATGGCCAAGGAATAGCACCTACCACTCTAAAAGAATAGGTTTGCCTGTTTACTTCGGTATGAAGTATTAGACATTAGAGAAAGGACGTATAGGACTTCACTGCACTGCTATGTTTTAGGCTGCATGAGTTGTAGGTGTGAAGAGGCGTGTGTGTTCCTTTCAGTAGTCCACTATTTTGTCTATTTGTTCGGTGGAAAGGATGAAGTATTAGGTACGGGTCATCCACGAAATACAATAGCTTAGCAATGAAGGTATTTAGGTTGGTAGATATGTTGGAAGTAGGGTTAAGTCATCACGTCCATAGCTGAAAACAGAGTTGGTCTACTATATAAATTTGGGTAGCTGTTTGCTTTGGGAAGCATAGCTATCTGTTTCTGTAATGAGTTGTCTTCAAGAAGCTTAGACTAGGATTTGAACAGAGACAAGGTATAGACAACTTTATATGTGTGTGGAGATTGCAGTATTATTTGCGTGCCCTTGCATGTACTATCGCCAGGAGTGAAGCCGACATTTTGTTTACTTGATTTTTTTTTTCCTTCTTCTTTCTTTCTTATCACATTAATTTATATGGTGACACTTGATTTGATAACAAGAAATGTTTAAACGTGAGCTTCATAGGGTTGCAGAGTGTTTTCAAAAAAAAAAAAAAACAAATGAACTCGACGAGAATGGACTAAAGGAGGAAATGCTCCAACATGTATTGTCTGGTATATATATTTAAAGTTTTAAAAGCTACCCACCCCGCTATGTACGATTATATTCATACATGAGTACTGCAGACTGAAATGAAAATACAGTCGTGTTCAGCGAGGTGCAGCGATCCCGAAAATATAATAATATCGGTAGGTTCACTCATATTGTGAAACCCCAAAATATCGATACAGGGTGCAAAATACTCCGAATAAAAAGTTGCATATTTAATTAATTAAAAATTACAGTAAAATTCTAAAAATTAAATTATCGCTGCGTCTCAAAAGAACCTTGTCTAAATTCGAAACCTATAAGAAGTTATTTCAAATAAACCGTTATGGTCGATATACGATTTCATAGCGACTTTCTGAATATTTGATTTTGACATATCTTGCAATTTATACGACGAAATCTCAATATTTCACTTCTGTCAGAAAGATACAGTTCAACAGATTCCAATATCTCTTGTTTTGCAGAAATCCGATTTAAACTGGTTTCTGTACACTCAGTTGAAGTTCAGAACGTTAAATTACGAACTGCAACGTCGTTATGAGCTCTATTATATTTAATATATATTTTTATACGTTCAACTCCGTTTTAATTAATATTCAAATCTACTTATATTAAGAATTCAATATTTAAACTGATTTAAATATCCAAATATAAACCGATAAAAATGCGGGACATTACAACTTATGTGATTAATGACCAATTTATGGAAAGTTTTCCTAAAATTATCATTTTAACCCAACGTTACCCCGTCCAATATTAGGCTAACTATCTCAGCCTAATTTACGTTCGCATGATTTTTGGTGTAAAGTATTAGGCTAAAAACTTAGCCTAATTTAATATACGCAAATTGGCATAAACATGACAAGGGTATAACTTTGGTATTGACGGCATAATGAATATGAACATAATAGGGTGTACTTGCAAAATAACTAACACGAACATTTTAGGGGTGAACTTGCAAAATAACTAACATGAACATTATAATGTCATAGGTACAAACTTGCAAAAAGACTAGCATAAACATTATAATGTCATAGGTATGAACTTGCACTTATAGGCTAACTCAACATACATGTGTTTTTTTAACATAGGCCATATTAACAACATACATGAGAATTAGCAATATGAACTAATCCATATACATATGTTAATTTGCAACATAGGCAAATCAACATACGTATATGTGAGTTAGCAACATAGGCTAATCAACATACACATGTGTTAATTAGTAACATAGATTTAAACATACTTGCAAATTAATCCCAACATATGATAAGTGTGAACATGGCATAAGTTTTGCATAAACATGAACATATAGATTTGACAATTGGTCGCATAACTTCACTACATAAACTTGCATAATAAACTACACAATTCTCATAAGATGTTACAATCCAAGTCCATGCTTATACAAATAATATAATCTAATAATCCCAAATTTAACATGATAATAGAATCAAGTCACTGGCATAGATTAATATTATAAAACATAATAAACATCATACTTATTCTCAATTCAACATGATAATAGAATCAAATCACAAACGTATATTAATAACATAACGAGTATCGTACTATTATCATTTCATCGCAACACATGATATTCATATTAATTCGCATTCTAAAAATGTAGCTAAACTTACAATCGTAGACGGTCTTGTTTTCTGAGTTCTGAAATTCTGAATTTGCAAAGCTTTCCTTTGGGAAGACGTTGCTTTGATTCTAATTTGTTGTTGCTTTTTAATTTTTTAGTTTGTATTCGCTATGTTGTTCGTCTCTTTCAAGTGGAGGCTCCCTCTAGTTCTCAGCAGACAGCATGGTGGCTCCAATTCTTTTTTTTTTTTGTGAATTTTTAGTTTGAGACCTAGGGTCTTTTTATAGAGTTGCAAGTGAATTTGAGCCGTCGATGAAGCTAGGGTTAACCAGAGCCTCCCGTTGTAAAGAGAAGCCAATTGTGTTCACCATTTTTTTCTTAATGTACATTTACTATTATTTGTCAATCCATATAAATACGTACGCATTAGATACATCTCCCCTTTACACATTTATTATTATTTTTGTATGCACATTAGATACATCTCCCCTTTACACATTTAATATTATTCTTGTATGCACATTAGATACATCTCCCCTTTACACATTTATTATTATTCTTGTATGCACATTAGATACATCTCCCCTTTACACATTTATTTTTGTATTAGCAACTTTAGTGTTAACAGAAATACGGGGTGTTACAACAGGGTTAGTTTTAAATCGGATTTCTGTGAAACAAGAAACGTGTGGAGCTGATGGAGTATATATTTCTAGTGGAAGAGAAAATTCGGGATTTCGTCGTGTAGATTTAGAGATATGTCCAAATCAAATTTTAGAAAAGTCGCTGTGGAATTCCTTTATAATTTATAAAGGAATTGTTTATATTTTAAAAAGGAATTTCAATATAAATCGAATATCGGGTTGACCCAGAAGTGAATATCGAGTTAGAAATTCATATAGGAATATTCTGAAGCTGTATGGTATTCCATTGTGAATATATACGATAATATAAATTTATTTATATTTAATTATATTTAAATATATTGGGTCATCTAGAGCGTTAAAAATAGCCACTTTTGCATACGAAGTCGGAATTCGACGAAACCAGTTTTGTTGGATCCGCAGTATCAAATAGTTGTTAGATTTCCAGTTTCGTGATTTTTAGAGTCATTGTGTGGTAGTACGGATTTTTAGAGTGAGAAACAGTCAGTATTTCGACGGTTAAAGATACCCTGTGTGAGCATACTGAGTCGGAATTCGACGAAACTAGTTTCGTTGGGACCGTAATGTCGAACTCTAGCAGTATGTCCAGTTTCGTGATTTTTGGGTATTGTGTGTGACCACACAAATTTTTAGAAAGCAAAAATAGAAAATAAAACTAAAATATCTAGATATTTATGTTGGTTATAAATCCCCCCCTAAAAGCTTTATAACCTAATTCCTATTCTCTGTAAACTCAGAGAAAAAGAGGCCGCCACCTACCTATTTTTCAAACAATTAAAACAAGAGTGATACTCAATGAAATGAAGGATGTTGGATTCATTAGAGTCTTATAGGGGAAGGCTTCAACTTGGCATGCACGGTTTTGCACTCGATCGATTTTTGTTGGGGCGTCGTCTTTTTACAACGAGCAAGGGCAACAGGTTGAAATTCAAATCAGGGAGGTTAGAGTGAAACCGAGCTCACCAACGAACTTAGGGCAGTATTGTGGTCGGCTGGATGTCGACGAAGGAACCTCCGATGAGGTGTGGCGAAACGCGACATTGGTGGTTTGGAGGGGAAGCAGCAGGTCGATACGGGGATGACCGGCGCGAGTGGAGAGTTGAGGGGTTGAGGGGGTGCGAATTTAGGCGAGGAATGATATGGTAGTGGTTGCGTTGGAGTTCGGTGACCAGAGTGGTGGCGGGAAGAGGTCAACGTACGGTCAGGGGGGGAGCAATTGGTTTACTGGCTGATTTCGTGATTTAGATTTGTGGAAGATGAAGTATTAACAGGTGAGCGGGTATGGACATGTGGGCCAGGTTTGGAAATGGTAAAGCCCGGATGAGATAAATAAATTTAAGTTATTTAATTAAATTAGTATACAAACTTGTAACTTGAATATCTCGCTCATAGGAAGTCAGTTTGATGAACCGTAAGTTGCGTTAGGATCGTATGGAAGAGGACTTCGCAAATGAAACTGACTGGAAGTCCATTAGAGCTCATTTGAATTTATGGCGAAATAAATTGTTTGATTCAAATCAAACAAACAGTTTATCGTTCTTTAACGATGAACTGCCAATGTGAGTAAATCTCACTAACTCTGAACAGTTTATTATTTCATGTTGTATTTTTAGAACTGTTAGATATTGGATGATTGACTGTGTGTTGACTGTTTGATTGAACTGCTAGTCAGTTAGTTGAATTTCTATATTGATTCTGTTTAACAGAATATATCATATAGAACTGAAAGTGATGTTATATTATATTGTTTAACATCTGTGGATGCAGGAAGACAGGTTGGAGGAATCCAACTGGATTATGTGATATATGATGTGTTATATAATTTGTTATGGATTATGTGTGTTGGAATGATGTTGATAATTGTTATTCGATATTTTAAATATCATAAAAGACCCTGGGATGTAAAAAGAATTATTTCAATGTATATTGAACTAAAGGGATTTTATAAAATCAACAGATTTTATAAAAGGAAATATTTCGAAAGTAAATAAAAGGGAAAAATGTTTTTAAAACGAATAGAGTTTTATAAAAGGGAAATCATTGGTAAAGTGAAGAACTGTTACTAAAAATAAATCTTTATCAATGAATAGTTTAATCGAGTTAAAAGGAGTTAATCGATGTTAGTTTAATCGGAAGGAGTTAATCGATGTTAGTTAAATCAAAAGGAGTTAATCGATGTTAGGTTTAATCGATTAGAGTTAAAGAAAATGAGTTGATCGAATATAGTTTATTCGAATAGAAGCAAAGGAGTTAATCGAATATAGTTTATTCGAATAGAAAGGGAAATGAGTTGATCGAATATAGTTTGTTCGAATAGAAGCAAAGGAGTTAATCGAATATAGTTTATTCGAATAGAAAGGAAAATGAGTTGATCGAATATAGTTTATTCGAATAGAAGCAAAGGAGTTAATCGAATATAGTTTATTCGAATAGAAAGTAAAAGAAGTGAATCGAATATAGTTTATTCGAATAGAAGCAGATGAGTTAATCGAATATAGTTTATTCGAAGAAAGTAAAAGGAGTTATCGAATATAGTTTATTCGAAAAGAGTTAAGTGAAATGAGTAAATCAATAGCATTAGTCAAATAGAGTTAATCCAATAGTATTAGTCCAATAGAGTAAATTGATAAGGGTTAATCGAATAAAGTTAAGTGAAAAGAGTCAATCGAATATAGCTATTCGAAGGAGGGTTAAGTAAGGAAGTTAGTAAAAGGAATATAAAGTGAACTTTGCCTATTTCAAAGTTAGAAATGTTGTTCAGTTAAGGTCTGAGAGGTAGTTCTACTCCGACTTGATTGGCTTCGTTTTTAACTAAGGAATAGTTAAGGTTCGGCAGTAAAGGAAATAGTTTGAGTTGGCATCGCGATGGTTTGTTTAAACATCTGTCTAAGTCCAACGAAGAAGCTTTGGAAATGTTTTCCAAATAAGAAACCAGAAATGTTTTCTAATAAAGAAAACAAGAAATGGAAATGTTTTCCATTGTTAATAACGTATATTTTCCAAATTTAGAAAATAAGAAATATTGAATATAGGAAAACATGATATAAGTAAATTAATGAAATAAAGAGATAAATATTGAATGATGTTTGATCGATATAAATTTCCATTTGGAAATAATATCGGTGTTTGCACACCTGTTTTTCTTCGGTAGTTAAATCACAGACGATCGAAGTTTTGACCATTTTAACGTTGTTAATATGGAGAGACCGGTTGGATTATTATCCAAAGAACCACTTTGTATTGGCATAAGCGTTGCGAATCATATATGCCAAAGGAAATTGAAGACGGAGTTATGCAAGGGCTATCCTGTTTATAGAATAGTGCCTTCGGTTCATCCTGTTCCTGGATGACTTGTATGGACGGATGTCTGACAGAGTATTTCCAGATTATCACATATATTGATTTCTCCAACCGTACCAAGAGTGGAAGCGGAGAAGGAAACTTCTTTTAGCTAACACATAATGTCCGGTTGAGGACGTCAATCGGTGATTTGATAGATTTAACAATGTGGCATTCAAAGTGAATCTGGTGTGATGATAAAGCGTAGCTTCTAGCCTCACATCCGGTAAATGACAGAAATCGGGCAGGAAGCATGGATAAGTCTGTCGCACCAAAGTAGGTTGTATAATCACCTGATCTAGAGTTTCATTTACTTCTAAAAAATCTATTGTTGATGCTGTCCCATTCGGGAAACGGTTGCTGATCCCAACCGTTGGTGATATACATTCGATACACTCAAGCGAAATGAGTGGTCATTCATGTGTGGCCGGGTTGCAAGATGTTCTTGTTGAACCCAGTGTATTCCTTTCTAGAGGTACACTAGCGAAAGGTGGTTCCATACCTTGTCATAGTTAGAAATCCATTACCCAATACGTGCTTGCGGTTTTGATTGTATACTATATATGTAGAACGTGAGATGAAATCGTTTCTGCTAGATGATTATTATATTGTGTTGATAGACATTATTATAATATCAAAAGGTTTTTGATATAAAGATATTTTGGATTCTCATAAGGGAAAAACCCGTTCCATTATACGGCGTGGTCTTATGAGATATCGTTTACTTGTTCGAACTGTTTTTAAACTGTTTTACTCATACCAGTCCCATGACTGACCCGGAGTTTATTTGTTTATTTCCCTAAACTCTTGGGTGCCTAAATTTGTACGGGCAGTCAAGTAGTCGGGATTTACAGGTATACTGGAAGAGCTGGAGCAGTAGGCTTCAGGACCATATAGCTATAGTTTATTTCCGCTGTGTTGTAAGTGTTGTACTTTGATAATGATATGTATATTCAAGTACAGATTTGTATTTCAAAGTTATGTTATGAAATATATTTATTCGTTCTGCTGTGAGATTCGTGTTCTCTGATGTTGTGTTCTTCTTCTTCTTCTATTCTAATTTTCTATCTTATCTTTCCTCACCCTCTAATTTCTTTCACTAATGACTGGTATTTTTCGATGTTTGGTTAGTCATCATTGAGTTTATGGCGATAACCAAAGTCGAAAAAATCCCGGATCATTACACTGAAGGTTGACGGATTAGATAAAAGATTTGAAAAATTATTTTCAAGACGATTTTAAAAGAAGCGTTTTCAAAAGAAAAGTTTTGTATTAATGGCATATTCCTCAAAGCCATATGCACTATCTTTTGATCCTCTGTTTGAATCCTTGTTTCCTTCTTTCTTGAGTCTCCGAGGCTCCTGGCTTTCTGGGAGGTTTCCTCATTGCGGCATGGTTCTGTAGGCTTGATGAGACTATGACACCTATCAAAGGGCGAAGAAGTGCCCAACTTCCATCTATAGCCGTTGTAGTTTCACCTGCGGCTAATATTCTTTCAAGCTTTATAGGGTTTTCCATGCGATGGAGGCAACTTTCAAGAGACTTGTCAACAAGTTACACAAAGATGGCGAAATGAGAATAAGGGAGTTTGGCTAAGGAACACAGCCCAAGGAGGAGAAACTCATGGATATGGACTTGGTTCACGAAGGAGGAAAGAACAGAAAAATCTAAGATAAGAGGAAGTGTCGTTATTATGGTATAATGGGTCATATAATTAAGGACAACGACAAGAACAAAGGACATGATTTTAAGGAGGGCAAGTGCATGCTCTCACCGCCAACGTACCTGAGAGAGAGGTAGTAGAGTTTCTATTGAAAAAGTCTAGTTTTTCTTTTTTGATCATCCTGTTAGTACACTTTTTGATTTTAGCTCTTCACATTTCGCTTATATCTACTTTCATAGTTGAGTCTCTGCACCTTAGTGCTTGTATAGTTGAAGATCCCATTATTGTCTCAAATCCAATTGGTGGTTCGGCTCATTTATATTTGGTTTGTAAGGATTTGAGAATAGCTATATTAATTATTAAGTCTAAGTGTAATGCTTATGTTTTTGGTTTCATGGGCTATGGGTTGATTCTAGGCATGGATTGGTTAGCTAGTAATTGTGAAAGGAGGGCAGTTAGACTTTCGACTTGCCTCGGGAATACCCTCAGGATTTCGTGCGATCCTAAGGGATCAGTTTGTCTTAGCTACCTAGAATCACTTGATGCATATATCGACGATTTGCGATCCGTTGTAGTAGTCCATGAGTACGCAGATGTTTTTGATTAGGTTAGGGTTTTGTCCCCTAAAACGCGAGATAGACTTCCGTATATATCTAGTTGACAATGCAAAACCAGTTGCATTACCTGTACGACACATGAATCCAAGGGAAAGGAAGATCTCAGTAAACAAGTAAAAGAGTTACTTGAAAAAGGGTTCATAAGGCAAAGTATTTCTGAATGGGGTGCTCCAGTCGTTTTCGTTACAAAGGCGGATGGTTCACTTCGCTTGCGCATAGATGATATTTTGGAATGAGGAAGAACATGCTTTTCATCTAAGGGAAATCTCGGATACCCTCCAAGCGCATCAACTTAAGGCGAAGTTCTCCAAAAATGGCATTTTTGTAGAGAAGAAGTAAGGTTTCTAGGACATGTGGCGTCCAAAGAAGGGATAGCAGTAGATCCCGCAAAAGTATTTGCGGTGTAAGACTGGAAGGTCCTAAGGAATGCAACAGAAGTTAGAAGCTTTCTTGGACTAGCGGGCTAATATAGGAAGTTCATTAAGGACTTTGCGAAGGTATTAGCCCCACTTACAAGATTGCTGAGGAAGAATCTAATCTTTGCTTGGGATATTGGTTGTGATATCGCTTTCCAACAATTGAAGAGGGCTCTTAGAACGGCCCCAGTTTTGACTTTTACCTTACGGTAGTAAAAGGCTTACTGTACACACGGATGCATGCGGCACATACTAGGCGCCATTTTGATGTAAGGGTAAGGTCATAGCGGATGCCTTAAGAAGAAAAAGGTTGACTTCAAGTCCTCCTTATGTGAAAAGGGAAAGTTCAGAATACATATCAAAACTTGATTTTAAAACATTCGATCAAGTTAGTAGTCGGCATCGCTAGGAGTAAGACCTATGCTTTTGAATTAAATAGGGACTTCACAAAGAAAAGACTCTCAAATAGCTGGCGCAATGGATGAAATTAAGTAGAGAAGAGAGCTCTAGTCACCTTAATAAATAAGCTTGCAAGAAGCCATGAGTACGCAGTTATGTTTGAGCACCGCTTATCATCCTCTGACAGAAAGGGTGAATAGGATTTTGGAAGAACTTTTGAGAAAATGTTAGCATGACACGGCAGAAGTTGTAGTGCCAAGTATACTATAAGAAGAAGAAATGGTGGAACAAGAGGCGACGGTGAAATGAGTTCCAACGCATATTCTGGGAACATAAATTAAGAAGCTACGCAATCGTGAAGTTAAGACAATCAGAGCTATATGGAGTGAAGCTCAAGAAGAGGCGAATTAGAAGACTGAAGACTAGATACGCACATCATACCCTTTTTGAGGGTATATCCTTGATCTCTCTTTTTCTGTAAAGTTTATTTGATAGTCTTTATCTTTTAAGTATATCCTCTCGGTCCAATCCTCAATCCTTACGTACAAACCAATGGATGTAAACATGTATTTGAAACATGTTATGATTGATGGTTGCAAGTGGTTGATCGTGGATGCATATACACACACACACTAGGTACTAGATCGACTCAGTCACTTTCATATTGCATATGCATATATTTGTATATATATGGATTGAATCTTGATGTGTTATCATATGGATGTTGCATTTGTATGAATGATTGAGCACTCATGTAGAAGTTATAAAGTAAGATTAGGAATAATTGCATACATGATGGACTCATAGCACTGACATAATTTGCATTAAGGAGGTCAACTGAATCAGTTGACCGCCTGATTTTGCATTAGATAAGGGCATGTACACACACTATGCATATGATCATAAAAGAATTAGATATCTTTTTAAGGATAATGGATGCATATGATTGATGGTTGAGTAGATGGATGCTGAATGTTAGGATACATTCTTAGAGATTTCGTGGACGAAATCCTTTAAAGGAGGGGAGAATGTCACACCCCGTATTTACTGTGAACGTTTAAGTAACGAATTAAAGAATACTTAATTTTAAAAGTGGAGATATGCATATATATATATATATATATTATATACCTAGATATATTTAAGAGAAAAATTAAATAACGACAATAAGTATTTCATGTAATAAGTTAATTAAGTGCAATACATGAAATGGGAAGAAACGCATGCGAACAATTAAAAAGAAAAATTTGAAGAGTTTCAGGAATTTGGTCACGAAATTAGCGTCATTGCGTTCATGGCGATTTTCCAGTCAATTTAGACCTATGGTTTGTAGAAAGCCGATTTAAAATGAAGAAGATATCTTTAAATTAAATATTACAGCTAAACATGAAAAAGAGGAATGAGAAAAGAATAATGTTTAGCATTGTCCTAAGGTTTGAAAGCAAAAGACTTAGTAGCCCATTTGGTTAGAACATTTGACTTGTATACAAGAGGTACAGAGTTCGATCCCCGTGAGCGCCATATTTTTGTTTTAGGGTAATGACTAAAAAGCGGCTTAGTGTGAACGCAGTTCAAAAAGTGATTTAATGTGAAAATGGGTAATTGGGAAGATTGATAAAAAGAAAAACAAATATAAATATATATATATAAAATACATATATACATACATATATATATATATATATATATATATGACGTGTACGCATCATGTGGCGCACGTGGCACATTTTTGTTGGTCAAGAATTGTTTTTTTTAACGTGGCCTTCTCTGATTGGCCAATGATTGATTTTTGAGGTATTAGGGCATATGTGTCGTGCTACGGTTGGCTGGATGACACATCTCTTTGGTTTGATGGCTCTGATTTCTCCTAAACTAATATAATGGCTAGAATTAAACCTAGACTTCTATATAATCACCCCAAACCTCAACCCTAGAACTCATTCTATGAAATCGTCATGTTGTTCGTCTACAAACTGGCTTAGGTTCCATTCATCTACCCCAAACTAGAGAATCAAATTCAAACTAGGAATCAATTAGAAGAACTAGAGAATCAAACGTCTACATCAAAGGATAGCTTTTCAAATTCAGAAATCAGATCCCAGAAATCAAGATCCGTCCTTTTTCCTGTAAGTACAGTTATTGTTTAGATGTGAACACCTAATAAGAAATCATGACTATAATAACTGGATCTAGAACTATGCCTAATTCTATTTATGCCTATCCTTTTGTCAATTATGAATTGCTTATGCCTATTGGACTGTTGTGACTGACATAGTAAAGCCTATCGTGCCTATTGGACTGTTGTGACTGACATAGTAAAACCTATCATGCCTATTGGACTGTTGTGACTGACATAGTAAAACCTATTATGCCTATGAGACTATTGGAGACTGATACCATTGAATCTATCATGTTGTATTAAATTTGTGGTTGTTTTATGTATGTAAGTTACATGCTAAGTTATGTTCATACATGTAATATGTTAGATCCAAGCTAGTACCCATGTTTGAGATCTATATAAGTTCATGTTTATACAATCAAACTTATGCTAGTTCGCATATTAATTGGATCTAATTTAAATGCAAGATCACGCCTATATGCTTAATTAAGTTTATGTCGTTCTATCACAAATTTATACTATGCATGTTGATCTATATTGTTTATGCCTGTTGGAATGTTACATGTCCCTTTCTTTTCCCTTTTGTATATAAGTTAGGCTAATTTGCTAGCTTAACGTTATATGTGAATTATACGAACGAGTAATGGGGAGACGTTGGGGAAAAATATTAAACTACATGCTATTGGCATAAATTGGCTCATAATCATGTAAATGATTAGTAGCATGAAATGGTAGAATTTGTATCCTAGAATTATGGACATAATTTAAAGGGTAAATGGGGCATGACTTGAATTGACAACACTTGTAGTTAATTCACATATGAACATAAATTGTAAATATGTAAAGTGGCTAAAAGATGAACATGCCTGACCGAGGTTAGATTGAGTTGCGGTGTAAAACTGCCCGGATTTGCCCGGCACATCGAGTAACTGCAACAACACAGATCTAATGTGAGAGGTTAACGCATTTAGCCCAAAACCCGAGGTTAGAATGAGTTTGCGGTAGAAGTCTGCCCGGAACCGCCCGGCACATCCAGCAACCGCAAACAACAGTTCTAGTGTGAGAGGTTGGGGCATTAATAAATTTATTAATGCCAATAAACAGACATGCTAAGAATGGCAAGGTTAAGTAACATATGAATGGTCGACACTTAACCAATACAACATGTTAATTAGACAAGAATGTGGGGTTAAGTAAATTTAGAACACTTAACCATTATAACATGTTAATTAGACAAGAAGGTAGGATTAAGTAAATTTAGAACACTTAACCGTTATAACATGATGAATGAGTGGGGTTAAGTTAAGGGGAAACACTTAATCAATATAACATGATGAATGAACATGGTTAAGTTAATAGGAAACACTTAACCAATACAACATGATGTGTGGGGAGGTTAAGTTAACATGAATGGATAGCACTTAACTAATATTACATGAACAAAGTGGATAAGGTTAAGGCAAGCTTAACCAATAATACAGATTGACTTGTTAAGTTGGAGGGTTAAGTAAACTTTGGGTAGGTGGGTAATATTAGTATATATAGGCCCACAAACTTAACCGTCAAATAAACATGTTTGAATTAGTGGGAGGGTTAAGTACATCTCGTGTAGGTGGGTAATATTTGTATATATAGGCCCACAAACTTAACCAGTAGGAAACCCTAGTAATGGGGACCAATTTCAACAGTAACCCATATAGATGTATCACGGTACCCTGAACTAGGCAGGGTGGGGCACGATTACTAGGCTGATTATAAGCGGTCAAAATAGTGGCAGGCGGTGCAGCAGTGTAGTTCCGACGGAGTATGGGCGTGCACGTGCTCCGGAGTGGAAAAGCAGGCACTAGGCATCAGTAGTATACACTGTGCATCTTGAATCGTGTCGGGTTACTATCATAGGGATTGGTACACTTTATGGTGGGACCAGCACGTGGTATCTACACATAAGAGAGGGCCGATTGACACAGACACAAGGAAAATTAATACAAGTAGGGAGCTGGTCGATAGGGTAGTAAGGGTACATCTAACATCTTTATGGCAATTAGGCTGATTGAGGTAAGATCCTCATACTAGATGTACACCTGAAGGCTACCACAATTGTGGGGGGGTGGGATCACCTTATTATATAACACAAGATACTAGTTGGGACACTAGTAGGGGATATTGATCATTTTTCATAGGATACTGGTTGGGACACTAGTAGGGGATACAAATCATTCTATAAAAGACACTAGTTAGGATACTGATTAGTTGGTGTAGAGAAAATAGGAGATCAGAGATATAAAAATAAGAATAATGGGGTAGTAGCGAAGCAGAGAAAGAGTAGAAGCGCATTTGGTTTATCTTGCCTTATCATATATTATGCTAATCTTAGGTTATCTTGTTATTCCTGTTATCATGGTATTGTCTTACATTCAGTTTATTCATGTCATGTTACTATTACCTGTTTACATACTGAAAATCACTGGACTTACCAAACTTATGTCTAACCTAGTTTTGTTTCGCCTCTTTTCCACCGTTTCCCCCTAGATCAGGGAGGGAATAGCTCAGCTTAATTTGGACTGTTTCTCTTTCCAAGCTCGAACATAGTCGACGTATTGCTTTGGACTCTCTTTTCCACTGCTATGGCTGGCTCATGCTTTAATGGGGAATACCATTATCAATTTAGGCTTCTTTATTTTATTAAACAAGATAGTTACTTTGTTGTACCGGGTATTGGTGTTTTGGTGTTAGAAAACAATCTTTGTACAAGCTGTTTTACCAAGCTGTTGTTTTATCAATGAAGTAAAGTTTTTATTCTTTTCCGCTGCTTTATTTGTTTGTTTTGTAATTTATCTACATCTTTTATGTGATGACCCCAAACTTCCACTGGGTGAAAGTAAGGAATAATCATATGGAGTACAACATAAATACAACAATACATATCACTGATACAACATAGCAGAGGAAATACCATAGAATAATAACATTATATCAGCGAAAATATAATGTCATAAACCACAGAATCCCAACAGTCACAGGATTCCAAATTATTACATCAAGTTTGCAGAAATGAAAATAAGTTCCAACTCCCAAAATAAGCAATACGAAATGAAACAAGTCTAATGACTGAACTTAAAGATAGAAAAATGCAATAGAAGTAAATGATAGTTGTCCTCAAAGCTCCAAGTCATCACCTCTCCGCAAAAGCAAATCCAAGCAAAGATGAGGAGCAACTCCAAGAAGACTCCAAGCAAAGAATGAACCTGTTTACTTGGCTGCCCGTGTAGAAAAGAGGGCACCCGAGTTTGCAAAAAGGTGAAACAAACTACGGGTCAGTCATGGGACTGGTATGAGAATTCATAACTAGTTTACTAATAATAGTATGACAAATCCAAAGACCACGCCGCTAATGCGGAACGGGTTTACTCAATGGATTGTTGTGCATAATTTAAAGTGTCAGAACGTACACCAGAGGATAGAATTCATAACTAGTTTACTAATAATACTAATAATAGTATGACAACATCGCAATGCTTTTTAGAAAAATGGAATCACCATAAGACTCAAGTCCCATCACACAATGCAACGCACACCAGAGGATAGAGTTTTCCCTTATGATGATTAAACATGCTAAATACGGCAAATCGAGCTTAATATTATTATTAGTGTATAATAAAAACATTTTAAAATAAATGTATCAATCCTAGGAAACATAGTACCCCATCCTACTATATCTCCATACTAGTAATACAATCAAAAACCGTAGGGTCGTATTTGGAATTTGGATTTCCATCTGAGTCAAGGCTAGGGAGGAGATCCTTACCGATTCGAGACACTCTAGCAATGCCCAGGATTGGTACTCTGTCCAACCCTTGGATCCTGCAGGGCCGGTCCACACTTACTTTTGTGGATTAGTTATGCCTGAACACACGCTTCCCGATTCTTTTAGACCTATACTACGGCCAGTGGCGACCGCATAAACCGAGGCCTCGAACAATCAACAACCACAATGAATAAATGCCAGCGCTGGTAGGTCCCTGGCACCACTCTAGCTAGAAAGAAACGTGTGCACTCCCTGCGTTCCCTTCTCCCGTTTTAGACTCCGCCGGTGTGTGAGGCTCGTGAAGTCACGTCATACACAAAGCTATGCCTAAACAGGCTATGCTTTGATCATCCCATAAGGCCTGCTTTTCAACAAGAAACCTTGATCATTGCATCTTAGTATGCCACACTGTCACTCCATACCATACCATTGCTTCTCCATCAATACATAAATGGGTGTTAAGTAGAGAATAAATTCTCCACCACCAATATTTATATATTAACAGAAAATCAACAATATGATATATAACGAAGTACGATGTCAGACACACCATCCATTTAAACTTATGCTCTGGGTCTGAGCGAAAGTCAAATCCGTTCAATCAACATGTTCATTCGGACGACGATCATGACCTTGACTTGGGAGCAAATCAATTCAAAGCCTCAATCGCTGTCTTCATGAGGGGAAGATTGACGGTCTTCATTAGTCGTCTTCTTCTTCAATTCTCATCGTCGTTTTGATTATTTGGAATGAGATTAACTCGGCCTTTCCAAATAATCTTCAAATATATATATATATATATAAATATATTGAAAACTCTTCCTTATCGTTATTTCTAATTTATAACGATTATTTCCTATTTTATTTAATTAAAAATAATTAAATCTTTAATCAACTACGATTCAGATCAATGGCGATTTTGGCGTTGTTTTCAACAAATTTTGATTTTCACATATCTCAAAATCTAACCGTTGGATCATAACATATCTTATATCGTTGGAAAGAATTTTCCGAAACGGTCCTAACGTTTTCAGTTTTGGGAAAATCCGACGGTCGGATCTTCCGGTATATTCGTTTAAAGATATGATTTAAAAACGTGAACTACCGCGCTTGATTCGATTAATTTTAATTATATTTATATATAAATATATAAATAAATCGTTAGTTCTCATTCTTATGTACGTTTTCATTCTCTTATCTTTTCATTTCTCCATTTACATTAAAATGTAATTTATAATTAGACGATGAATCATTCCTTTTAATTTATTTCATATCTCTATAATTTACCTTAAAATGTAAATTATAATTCATCGTACTATTTATTCCCTTTCATCTTTCAATTATATTATGATTCTATTTACATATAAAATATTCATTCTCTTTTGAGTGCATTAATAATTTCAATTACATCTAAAATGTAATTTTATTTTACGATGTAATTTTATTTTACGATGTAGTTTTCCTTCCTAATTACATATGAAAACGAAATCTTTATTTACATGATACATCCTTATTTTATTTTATAAAATAAAAATGTAAACTATCGTTTTTGCCACCTTCTTATTTTACTTACATTAAATAAAAGGTAAATTTCACCTACGGTGTAAATTCTTATATACATTACATAAATTAAAATGAAATCTTTTCCTACGGTGTATTTTTCTTTTTAATTAACATTAAAAAAAAATAATGTTACTCATCTTACGATCAAATTCTCTTTTTATTTACATAATAAAATGATGTAGATTTTCTACGGTATAAATCCTTTTTATAATTACATAATAATATAAAGTAAATTAATCCTACAGTTAATTCTCTTTATATTAACATTATAAATAATGTTAAATTAACATGCGGTGTATTTCAATTATATTACATTATAAAATGATGTAAAATAGCATACGGTGGATTTTCTTTTTATTACATTAACAAAATGAATTTTTTTCCTACGATGGAAATCCTCTTTTATTTACATTAATAAAAATGTTAATTTAACATACCATGAATTTTCTTTTATTTTACATTGAAAATAATGTAATTTAACATACCGTGCATTTTCTTTTATTTAACATTGAAAATAATGTTAATTTAACATACGATGCATTTCTATATATTTACATTAAAGAAAATGTAAAATTTAACATACGGTGAAATTCTAATCATTTACATTAAAGAAAATGTATACTTTTTAATTACAATGTAAACACTACCTCTAATTCACATTGTAAAAATATAATTTCTAATTGCAATGTTATCCTACGGTGTAATTCCCTATATAATTTACATATAAAAATGTAAATCCTGACATACGATGAAATTCACCTTTTAATTACAAAGGAAAATGTAATTTTTAACATACCATATCATTTCACTTTATAATTTACATATAAAAAAGTAAATTTTGACATACGATGGAATTTACCTTTTAATTACAAAGAAAAATGTAATTTTTAACATACCATATCATTTCACTTTATAATTTACATATAAAAAAGTAAATTTTGACATACGATGGAATTTACCTTTTAATTACAAAGAAAAATGTAATTTTTAACATACCATATCATTTCACTTTATAATTTACATATAAAAAAGTAAATTTTGACATACGATGGAATTTACCTTTTAATTACAAAGAAAAATGTAATTTTTAACATACCATATCATTTCACTTTATAATTTACATATAAAAAAGTAAATTTTGACATACGATGGAATTTACCTTTTAATTACAAAGAAAAATGTAATTTTTCCTATACGGTGTAAATTCCTTAATATTGACATTAAAAATAATTGTTAATGTCATCCTACGGTTAAACTACTTTTATTATATTAACATTAAAAATGTTAATGTCATCATACGATGAATTTCTTTTAATATTAACATTAAAAATGTTAATTACATCCTATGGTGAAATTTCTTTTATTATATTAACATTAAAATTGTTAATTTCATCATACGGTGAAAATACTATTTTATTTTTGTAAATAAAAAGTAATTTTTATACATATCACATTCCTACTTTACTTTTACGATTAAAAAGTAAATTTTGTCATACAGTGAATCTTCTCTATTAAAAACCATTGAAAATAATGTAGCTTATCCTACGATGTAAACTTCTTTTTATTTAACATAAATAAAATGAGCAATTCTCATACGGTGAAATCATTCTAATATTAACATAAAAAAAAATGTTAAATGTTCATACAGTAAATTTTCTTTTTATATCCACATAAATAAAATGTGAAATTCTCATACGGTGTATATTTCCCATCTTATGTACATTAAAGATAATGTACATTTATCCTACAGTTGAAGTTTTTATAATATTAACATTAAAATGTTAATTACATCTTACGGTTGAAATTTTATAAAACTAACATAAAAACTATGTTAAGTTATAAATATGGTGAAATTACCTTTTTATTAACATTAAAAAAACAATGTTAATTTTCCATATGTCGCAAATACTTCTTATTTACATCAAAATAATGTTAATTTCTCTAACCATGTAAATTACTTATTGTTAACATCAGAATTAATGTTAATTTGTCATATAACGCAATTTACTTATTATTAACATTAACCAAAATGCTTAATTTGTCATACGATGTAAATTCTTATTTTTAACATTAACAAAAATGCTAAATTTGACATACGATGTAAATTCTTATCTAAATAACATATAAAAATGTTATTTTACTTTACATCGCAAAATTCATTCTTTTACTTACAATGCAAAAATATTCACTTTTATGCTTACAATGTAAAGATATCAACTTTTCATTTTGATAATGTAAAAATATCAACTTCTCTACTTTACAACGTAAAGATATTAATCTTTCTATTTTACAATGTAAAAATATTATCTCTTCTATTATACAATGCAAAAAGATTGTCTTTTTATTTACCTCGTCGGATTTTCATCTTTTTGTTTTCAATATAAAAAGATTTGTCTTTTTATTTTTAAGTATAAAAAGATCATCTTTTTTATTTATTTATTTACATGGTCAAATTTTCATCTCATTTTAATTTCACACAACAATATGTAAATTTCACCACAAGTCGCATTCCTATTTTATTTGCATCCCATAAAAAGCAAATTTTCATCACATCACATAACAGCAACATCCAACCATGACAACAAATCCAATTCCAGTAATTAACATCAATGTAATTATAAGGTGATGTTTTAACTTGACATATGTAAAATCAACGTAGCGTGATTAAACAAATAACCATAATTAATTATAATTAATTATTAATTCAGGTTTCTTCCCTAAATTTTCAGATCTAATATCATGCAATTCAGATCTAACAACATACAGGGTGAACAATTCGGATCTATGTTCTAAATATCATAACATATTAGATCTACGGTAAACAATCATGCAAATAATAATTTAATAAATTAAATTAAATTAAATTAAATTAAATTTAAAAATAAAATTCTCACCTTTCTAGTTTCTGAAATGAAGTGATTTAAATCGGATCTCGTGTTTGGAGTCACAGCGGTTACGGATCTGAAAGGTTTCAAATTGAAATTTATGCAAAAATTAGAATTCTGACCTTTAACAACTGACACAGCGACGCTTAAAAGCGTGACAAAATCTGAAGCTATTTACCTCAAATTTTCAGAATTGTTCAAAACTTCAAACGCGGATTTCGGGAGCTGTAGTCGACGGTTTTACGAACGGTTTGCGGGAGATTGGAGAGCTACGAGAGGGCTTTCTTCACCAAGAATTAGAGGAGGTCGGCTGCATGTATAGGGGGCGGCGGCGGCATGTTTGCTGCGGGTTTGAGGGGGTGAATCGAGAGCTACGGACGACGATTTGATGTGAGATTTGTTGGAGAAGAAAGAGGAAGAGAAGAGCTTTAAAAAGTTTCACTATGGCATAATCTAATTCTTAGTGGTTTGGGAGATAGGGAGGAGAGAAGTTCGACCATGATGGGTTCAATTTCGGCTGGTAGGAACGACGGGTTTGGGGAAGAAGACCCCGATCATTTTATATTATTATATTAGGGTATTTTAATTATTATTTAATTGGATCGCTTAAGCCCGTTTTGGTCCGAACTCCGATTCAAGCCTGCTTACTGTCGTTCTTAAGGTTTTGAGGCCTTATGAACACAATGGAACATGTTACAGGACCCAATTCCGAAATTTATTATGAGTTTTGGAATAATTATATTATTTTATTAATATTTTAATGTATACCGTACATGAAAATTCACCGAGGTCACAAATTAACTTCAAAAATTCTCGAAATATATATATTTAGCTATGTTTTGATGCGGTGGACCTATGAAAATTAATTTCGTTCAATTCTGAGCCCGTATGAATTTTTAATGAATTTTTAAAGTAAAAAATTTGCCCGTTTACACTGAAAAATCAATTATAATTATATTTTAATTCTAAAAATTACCAAAAAATCATTTTTAGCTTTGTTTTGATGATACGAATCCAACAAAATTTATTTCGTTGAATTCTGAGACTTTTTGAAAAATGACTATTTTTAAGGCCAGTATATTTAATATTAAAAATACAATTTTAAACAAATAATTTTTGAAACTCGAAATATATAAGTTTTTACTGTTTTTCAATGCAGAAACATCATTTCGAACTCAATGGGAGTGGTTTCGAGTCGAAATTCCTTTATATGTAAAAAGTAGCATTTTTGACCTATGCAAATTACCTTGCGACCTTCTAAAAATTGAATTGGCCATAACTTTTGATTTCCGCTATGAAATTTCGATTTTTCGGATTCGTTGGAAAGATATTTTTAAATAGATTCCAATATTTTTGGTTTCACTAAAATCCGTTAAATTTTGCGTCCTGTACGGTCAGTCAAAGTTTAAGTTTGACTTTTCAAACTACCGCGCTATTTCTAACTCTTTTATAATTAAAATTAATTTATTCATTCTAACTTCGATTTGAACCAAATTTGTGATCATTATTATTTGAAATAGATTATTCTAAATATCAAAACTCATTTAAAATCATTTAAAATAAATTTTAAATTGGCCCCAAAATTCAGGGTTGTTACAGTCTCCCCCACTTAAAAACTTTTCGTCCTCGAAAAGGAAAAAGAAAAGAAGAAAGAGGATAGGAGAGAGAGAAAGCCAAGCAACGACTCATAAAATCAAAACTCAAAAGGAAATAAAAGCAACATGGGAGATGTAACTTATTCTAGGCGTACCTATAGAAACATCAGACTTCCCTCCTCCTTCAGTAGAAACTGGCACTGAAGAAGTTGGTCCTTTCGCTCCTTCGTAAACATGTGCCACTTGAGCATCGCCACTTTCTTTAGTCTTCTTCGAATGTACGATCAAGGAAAGAGTCAAAACAACTGTAATGTGATTCTAAGAGATAGAAAAGATCGAAAGATGAATGAAAAGATGACGAAAGTGACTGGCTATTATGTATCTCATGAAATGTTCACCATAGAATATTGTGATTCTATGTAAACGAATTTGTTATAAATATGTTATATTCCAAAGCTAAGTTTAACCAAAGCTCTGATACCAACTGTGATGACCCCAAACTTCCACTGGGTGAAAGTAAGGAATAATCATATGGAATACAACATAAATACAACAATACATATCACTGATACAACATAACAGAGGAAATACCATAGAATAATAACATTATAGCAGCGGAAATATAATTTCATAAACCACAGAATCTCAACAGTCACAGGATTCCAAATTATTACATCAAGTTTGCAGAAATGAAAATAAGTTCCAACTCCCAAAATAAGCAATACGAAATGAAACAAGTCTAATGACTGAACTTAAAGATAGAAAAATGCAATAGAAGTAAATGATAGTTGTCCTCAAAGCTCCAAGTCATCACCTCTCCGCAAAAGCAAATCCAAGCAAAGATGAGGAGCAACTCCAAGAAGACTCCAAGCAAAGAATGAACCTGTTTACTTGGCTACCCGTGTAGAAAAGAGGGCACCCGAGTTTGCAAAAAGGTGAAACAAACTACGGGTCAGTCGTGGGACTGGTATGAGAATTCATAACTAGTTTACTAATAATAGTATGACAAATCCAAAGACTACGCCGCTAATGCGGAACGGCTTTACTCAATGGATTGTCGTGCATAATTTAAAGTGTCAGAACGTACAACATCGCAATGCTTTTTAGAAAAATGGAATCACCATAAGACTCAAGTCCCATCAAACAATGCAACGCACACCAGAGGATAGAGTTTTCCCTTATGGTGATTAAACATGCTAAATACGGCAAATACGAGTTTAATATTATTATTAGTGTATAATAAAAACATTTCAAAATAAATGTATCAATCCTAGGAAACATAGTACCCCATCCTACTATATCTCCATACTAGTAATACAATCAAAAACCGTAGGGTCGTATTTGGAATTTGGATTTCCATCTGAGTCAAGGCTAGGGAGGAGATCCTTACCGATTCGAGACACTCGAGCAATGCCCAAGATTGGTACTCTGTCCAACCCTTGGATCCTGCAGGGCCGATCCACACTTACTTTTGTGGATTAGTTATGCCTGAACACACGCTTCCCGATCCTTTTGGACCTATACTACGGCCAGTGGCGACCGCATAAACCGAGGCCTCGAACAATCCAACAACCACAATGAATAAATGCCAGCGCTGGTAGGTCCCTGGCACCACTCTAGCTAGAAAGAAACGTGTGCACTCCCTGCGTTCCCTTCTCCCGTTTTAGACTCCGCCGGTGTGTGAGGCTCATGAAGTCACGTCATACACAAAGCTATGCCTAAACAGGCTATCCTTTGATCATCCCACAAGGCCTGCTTTTCAACAAGAAACCTTGATCATTGCATCTTAGTATGCCACACTGTCACTCCATACCATACCATTGCTTCTCCATCAATACATAAATGGGTGTTAAGTAGAGAATAAATTCTCCACCACCAATATTTATATATTAACAGAAAATCAACAATATGATATATAATGAAGTACGAAGTCAGACACACCATCCATTTAAACTTATGCTCTAGGTCTGAACGAAAGTCAAATCCGTTCAATCAACATGTTCATTCGGACGACGATCATGACCTTGACTTGGGAGCAAATCAATTCAAAGCCTCAATCGCTGTCTTCATGAGGGGAAGATTGACGGTCTTCATTAGTCGTCTTCTTCTTCAATTCTCATCGTCGTTTTGATTATTTGGAATGAGATTAACTCGGCCTTTCCAAATAATCTTCGTATATATATATATAAATATATTGAAAACTCTTCCTTATCGTTATTTCTAATTTATAACGATTATTTCCTATTTTATTTAATTAAAAATAATTAAATCTTTAATCAACTACGATTCAGATCAATGGCGATTTTGGCGCTGTTTTCAACAAATTTCGATTTTCACATATCTCAAAATCTAACCGTTGGATCATAACATATCTTATATCGTTGGAAAGAATTTTCCGAGACGGTCCTAACGTTTTTAGTTTTGGGAAAATCCGACGGTCGGATCTTCCGGTATATTCGTTTAAAGATATGATTTCAAAACGTGAACTACCGCGCTTGATTTGATTAATTTTAATTATATTTATATATAAATATATAAATAAATCGTTTGTTCTCATTCTTATGTACATTTTCATTCTCTTATCTTTTCATTTCTCTATTTACATTAAAAATGTAATTTATAATTAGACGATGAATCATTCCTTTTAATTTATTTCATATCTCTATAATTTACCTTAAAATGTAAATTATAATTCATCGTACTATTTATTCCCTTTCATCTTTCAATTATATTATGATTCTATTTACATATAAAATATTCATTCTCTTTTGAGTGCATTCATAATTTCAATTACATCTAAAATGTAATTTTATTTTACGATGTAATTTTATTTTACGATGTAATTTTATTTTACGATGTAGTTTTCCTTCCTAATTACATGTGAAAACGAAATCTTTATTTACATGATACATCCTTATTTTATTTTATAAAATAAAAATGTAAACTATCGTTTTTGCCACCTTCTTATTTTACTTACATTAAATAAAAGGTAAATTTCACCTACGGTGTAAATTCTTATATACATTACATAAATTAAAATGAAATCTTTTCCTACGGTGTATTTTTCTTTTTAATTAACATTAAAAATAATAATGTTACTCATCTTACGATCAAATTCTCTTTTTATTTACATAATAAAATGATGTAGATTTTCTACGGTATAAATCCTTTTTATAATTACATAATAATATAAAGTAAATTAATCCTACAGTTAATTCTCTTTATATTAACATTATAAATAATGTTAAATTAACATGCGGTGTATTTCAATTATATTACATTATAAAATGATGTAAAATAGCATACGGTGGATTTTCTTTTTATTACATTAACAAAATGAATTTTTTTCCTACGATGGAAATCCTCTTTTATTTACATTAATAAAAATGTTAATTTAACATACCATGAATTTTCTTTTATTTTACATTGAAAATAATGTAATTTAACATACCGTGCATTTTCTTTTATTTAACATTGAAAATAATGTTAATTTAACATACGATGCATTTCTATATATTTACATTAAAGAAAATGTAAAATTTAACATACGGTGAAATTCTAATCATTTACATTAAAGAAAATGTATACTTTTAAATTACAATGTAAACACTACCTCTAATTCACATTGTAAAAATATAATTTCTAATTGCCATGTTATCCTATGGTGTAATTCCCTATATAATTTACATATAAAAATGTAAATCCTGACATACGATGAAATTCACCTTTTAATTACAAAGGAAAATGTAATTTTTAACATACCATATCATTTCACTTTATAATTTACATATAAAAAAGTAAATTTTGACATACGATGGAATTTACCTTTTAATTACAAAGAAAAATGTAATTTTTAACATACCATATCATTTCACTTTATAATTTACATATAAAAAAGTAAATTTTGACATACGATGGAATTTACCTTTTAATTACAAAGAAAAATGTAATTTTTAACATACCATATCATTTCACTTTATAATTTACATATAAAAAAGTAAATTTTGACATATGATGGAATTTACCTTTTAATTACAAAGAAAAATGTAATTTTTAACATACCATATCATTTCACTTTATAATTTACATATAAAAAAGTAAATTTTGACATACGATGGAATTTACCTTTTAATTACAAAGAAAAATGTAATTTTTCCTATACGGTGTAAATTCCTTAATATTGACATTAAAAATAAATGTTAATGTCATCCTACGGTTAAACTTCTTTTATTATATTAACATTAAAAATGTTAATGTCATCATACGATGAATTTCTTTTAATATTAACATTAAAAATGTTAATTACATCCTATGGTGAAATTTCTTTTATTATATTAACATTAAAATTGTTAATTTCATCATACGGTGAAAATACTATTTTATTTTTGTAAATAAAAAGTAATTTTTATACATATCACATTCCTACTTTACTTTTACGAATTAAAAGTAAATTTTGTCATACAGTGAATGTAACGACCCGCATTTTTCAGCAACAGAATAATTAATTAATTTAATTATTTGAATAGTGATTTAGAGAATTAAAGGGTCGTTGAATTGAATTATAGTGAATATTTAATTGAATTATATAATAGAATAATATATTTATTTCTGAAATAGTCAGAAATAGTTGAATTCACAATATTGTGGGAATGGGCAATATAAATTATATATAATTCAGTTTATATTGGATTATATTGACGAATATATTTATAAACGCCATTTGAACGTATAATTTAAATTATAATTATAATAGAGCTCGAAATGGCGCTGCAGTTCGCTATTTGGCGATTCGAACTTCAACTGGTTATACAGGATTCGTTTTAACTCGGATTTATGTGAAACAAGAAACGTGTGGAGCTGGTGGAGTATATCTTCCTAGTGGAAGAGAGAAATCAGGATTTCGTCGGGTAGATTTTGTTTTATGTCCAAATCAAATTTTAAAATAGTCGCTGTGGAATTCCTTTATAATTTGCAACGCTTTATTTACGTTATAAATGAATTTTCTATATAAATTGAATATCGATTTCATACTGGAATTTGAATATCGATGTATAAACTCTGATATGAATATTTTAGAGCTGTGGTATATCGTATGTGAATATATACGATAATATTTATTTTTAAATATTAAATTTAATTGTTTTTAAATATATTTATATATTTAAAAGGGCTATTTAGGACTTTAAAGATAGCCACTTGTGCAAACGAAGTCGGATTTCAACGAAACTAATTTTGTTGGATCCGCAGCGTCAAATTATGGTTAGATTCCAAGTTTCGTGATTTTTAGAGTCCGTATGTGGCCGTACGGATTTTTAAAGTGAGAAACAGTCAGTATTTTGACGGTTAAAAATACGCTGTGTGAGCAAACGGAGTCGGAATTTGACGAAATTAGTTTCGTTGGGACCGTAATGTCGAACTGAAGATGTATGTCCAGTTTGGTGATTTTTGGGTGTCATATGTGATCACAGAAAATTTAGAGGACAGAATAAATTAGCGATTGCTTAAAATAAATAAATAACCGAATAAAAAAATATAAATCCTATCCTATATAATACCCTAACATCCTCCTTAACCCTAGACCCTTTTCCCTTTTGCCAAGAATGCGCCGCCACCACTGAAGGAATTAAAAACAGGAAAAAATCCTCTTCAAAATTTAAAATAAAATCCAAACAAAATCTTTAAAATCCGAGATATATATATGTGTGTTTGGATTAAGGTCCCCTTCGATCTGGTATTGTACTTGGTGGGTGCGACGTGAGTCTTGGAGGTTCAAACCCAAGAGCAGTAGACCTAGGGTTTCGGTTTTGTAGCAATTGGAGGATGGTTTGGATTTATCGATGTTGGATTTGGGTCGCTGACGTCGAACAACGTCTAGTTGCGGAATTTGGGGGAATTCGGTGGCTTGATGGTTCGAGCGACTCCTGTTCGTGCGTGTTGAAGGGCTGAGACGCATTTGGGGTGATGATGTCGAAGGGGATGAGGAGGATACTAGAAGAAAGAGGAGGTTAAGGGGAGGAGAATGGTATGATTAATCTGTGAAATCATGGAGTGTGGTGGTAGAACGAATGGCCAGAACGATGGGAAATGGTGAAGGAGCTGGCGTTGGTTCGTGCCTGGGTAGGAGAAATAGGAGGAGCAGGAGTTAGTAACTGTTAATACCAAGTGGGTTAGGGAAATTAATGGTTTAGAGATTTAAGTGGATGATTACGGTGATGTGTTGAAAGTAAAAGATGATGGTAGAGTATGGTCCAACGTGGATAAATGGTGCGCTACAGGAACCTGTCGAGAAGAAAGGATGAGCAACGTGATTAATGGCTGATGAACACTTGAGGGTAATTAAGAAAAGCATTATTTAAATTAATTAGTCAATGGTATTAAATTATATAATATACACTAAACTTATGAATATCATATTTTGGTCATACGATATCAGAATTTCGAACCGTCAGATCCGTTGGGACCGTATGGACGAGCACTACACAAATGGCACTGACCAAGAGTGAATCCGAGCTCGTTTGGATTTATGACAGAAATAAACGTCTGAACCAAATCAATGACCGATTATCGTTATTCAACGATAAACCGTCCAATGTGAGTAATTCTCACTAACTCTGAACACTTTATATTTTTATAAAGTATTTTTAGAATTGATAAATATTGGCTGATTTGTTGTGTATTGGTTGTTTGGTTGAACTGCTAGTCAGTTGATTGAATATTTCGATAACGATATATATAAATCGTATCGAAATATTGACTCTGTTTATCAGAATATTTTATACTCATGTTATTGACGTGGACTGACATCTGTGGATGCAGGGGAACAGGTTGGAGGGACCCAACTGGGTTCCTCAACATTTATTTACTGCTTTTCATATATTTTGATATATGATGTGTTATATCATCCGTTATTGATTTTGTGTGTTTGGATGATGACCGATCATTTTGATTTGATATTTTTACACCATAAGTGATACGAGAAAATGAAAAGGGAGATTTTCAAAATATATTTGAAAATAGATTACTTATATATAATCAATAGATTTTATGTATGAAAGGAAAGCGGGTTTATAAAGAAAAATCATTTTTGTAAATCAAAGAAATAGAGGAAAAATATTGGTAAAACCAATATAGAAGAATATTTGTAAAATAATTACAAAAGGAACAAAAAGAGAAGCATCTGAGAGATAGTTACAAATGAAATTAGGAAGAAATATTTGTAAACATTTCCAATGGACTAAAAGAAAAAAATGAATTTAGAAAATGAACTGAGTTATAAAAGAAATTATTTATTTTGGAAATAAATAGAATAATAAAATACTTGGAATTGGCTAGAAGTGTAATAAAGGAGAATTTTACACTAGGAAGAGTTTCGACCCGTGCTTCGCACACAGGTTAATAAAATATGAATCCAAAGTGAATATTGAGAGAGAGATCTGTTTTAACAGATAAAGTGAGAAGGTAAATTTATAAATAAAGTTTTATAAATTAATTTAGTTATTTATCTTTGGGTAAATAGAGTATATAAGTTAAGACTTATATAGAGAAGTAAAAATCGATTTCCACATCGATATTTGAAACTGAATATGTATGAAAGAGAATTTATCGAATAAGGGTTATTCGAAGTAAAGTTATCGAATATCATTTTATTCGAAAGGGAGTTATTGAAATATTTGTTATTTGAAATGGGTTGATCCAATAGAGTTAATCCAATAGAATAAATTTATTGAGATAAACCGTTGGAGTAAACATTTAGAGTTAGTTAGTTAGAGTTAACCAATTAAAGTTAATTAGTTAGAGTTAATCGATTTGAGTCTAATCGAACTAGAGTTATCCAAATATAGTAATCAAATAAGGGATGGTTGAATATTAGTTATTCAATTAGATTTGCTCGAATTTAGTTATTCGAGATAGAGTTAAACAGAAGTAGTCATTTAAAGATAAGCTACCAGTGAGCACGACTGCTAGCGTAATTCGCAGGGCTGCAGATAGCCTAAGGCGGTCGGATGTTTCCTGAGGGAATCAGGCGTAACCATTGTGATCGCTGCGATCTAGAGTCGAGCGAATGGTGTCAAGTCAAATATTAGTTAATTGATAGAAATAATTTAGTCGAGTTAATTAAGCTAAGTTAGTCCAGTTGAACTGATCAAGTAAGTGGGTCAAAATGAGTAAATCAGACCGAGTTATCTGAACAAGGGTTAGTCCAGTAAGAGTTAAATAGAATAAGAGTTAATTGAATAAGAGTTACAACTTAGAGTTAACCGAGTATGAGTTAATAATTTGGTTCGTTATTTATTCGAGTTAGAAAATCAAAGTATTTATAAAGTCATTATAATTCGGATGCAGGGGATTATAACACATTGTTATAATCAAGTGTTTTTCGGTACGAGAAGCGGATTTGTAAATAAAATCCGAGAATGTCGTAAAGAAGTGTTAAAGATTTAGAAAGATGAACTTTGCCTATTTCAAAGTTAGAAATGTTGTTCAGTTAAGGTCTGAGAGGTAACTATACCCCAACTTGATTGGCTTCGTTTTTAACTAAGAAATAGTTAATGTTCGATAGTGAAAGGTGTTTAAGTGGAAACCAAATGAAGGAGATTTGGCATAGTGATGTTTATTCAAACATCTGTTTAGTCAAATGAAGGAGATTTGGAAATGTTTTCCAAATGAGAAGCAGAATTGTTTTCTGAATATAGAAACAAGAGCTGGAAATGTTTTCCAATGATAATGATATATATTTTCTAAATATAGTGAATAAGAAACATTAAACAACAAGAATAGGGAAATGAACGAATGGATGAAGTGATGATTGTTCGATAGAATTTCCTTCGGGAAATAATATCGTTGTTTGCACACCGACATGTTTTCGTTTGATAGTTAACTCACCGACTATCAAAGTTTTGACCATTTTACGTTGTTAATATGGAGAGACCGGTTGGATTATTATCCAGAGAACCACTCCGTATTGGCATAAGCGTTGCGAATCAAGTATGCTGAATATATTGAAGACGAAGTTGTGCAAGGGCTATCCTATTTACAGAATAGTGCCTTTGGTTTGTCCAGTCCCAGGACAAACGTGAATGGACGAATGTCTGACAGAGTATATTCAAAGGATCGCGTAAGTTGATCTCTTCAAACGTACTTACGTTTGGTGGCGGAGGAATTCGTTTCTCTTAGCTTTATACCCGTGGTATTTTTGGTGAAATCAATTTGTGATTTGGCGGGTATGACGATGTGGCATTCAAAGTAATGGAGGTGTGATCTGTCAAAAGATACGTTATGACCTCAAGCCTCATCAACCAGGAAAGGACAAAAATCGGGCAGGCAGCATGGCTAAGTCGGTCGCTCCGAAGTAGGGTGTATGATCACCTATCTAGAGAAATTCCTTTTGTTCTTAAATCTATCGATGCTGTCCCATTTCGGGAGGCGGTTGCTGATCCCAACCGTTGGTGATATACATTCGATACACTCAAGCGAAATGAGTGGTCGGTCATGTGAGGGCCGGGTTGCAAGATGTTCTTGTTGAACCCAGTGTATTTGCCTCTAGAGATACACGTTCGGAAGGTGGTCCCATACCTTGTCAAGTTGGAATCCAATCTCCAATAAGTGCCTGCGAGTTTGATTGTATATTATATATGTAGAGCGTGAGATGCAAGCGTTCTACTAGATTTTAATTACTTGTGATTAGGCATTATTATAATATCAGATAATATATGATTTCCAAAGTGTTTTGGGTTATCGTAAGGTAAAAACCGTCCGTGTTTATGTATGGATTGGTCTTACGATTATCTTTTCTTTTGAAAAGGATTTTGAAAAGTTAAACCAAATGATTTGAGTTTACTCACACCAGTCCCATGACTGACCCAGAGTTTTATTTTGTTTTGTTTTCCCTAAACTCTTGGGTGCCCAAATTTGTACGGGCAGTCAAGTAGTCAGGATTTACAGGTATGCTTGAAGAGCTTGGAGCAGGAGGCTTCAAGATTTTTCTAGCTATTGATTATTCCGCTGTGATGAAAGTGTGTACTCTGATAATGGTATGATATACATATACTACTTTGATTTCAAGATATGTTGTCTATTATATTTTATTCGTCCCGCTGTGAGATTCGAGTTACTCTGATGTTGTTGTGTTCTTCTTCTTCTTCTGTTCTAATTTTCTATCTTATCTATCCTCACCCTCTAATTTCTTTCTTGGACTATCCGGTAATTTCGACTTTTGATTGTTCGATGGGTGTTATATGTCGGATAACCAAGGTCGTCTTTTTTCCCGGGTCGTTACAGTGGTATCAGAGCTGAAGGTTAAGTGATTACCTTGGCTCTGTGGCGTGACTCAGTAGAGATGGGGTTAGCAATGCCCTAGATTGAGTTTGAGTGTATATATACGAGTGAACGTACTTGTTATTTGATATAAAATGGTTTTATATTGTGGAGATTTATTGATTGAGTTGTTTAGGAATTCTGGTCGATCAGTTTGATCCACTGTATCGATAGGAGTTTATAAACGCTTGAATACGATGGACCGGCACAGTATGTTTTGAAAGAGGGTAAATGAAATAATTTTACCCAAATTATATTTTGATATAAACAAAGTATAGATATTTGAAATTATTATAGAATATTGAATGTGTTGGTTGTTATTATAATCGAATAAGATTATAAAATGTGAAATGGTTATATAAATAACCAAATAGAATTCATATAAGTGTAATATATGAAATCAGATGAATTAAATTTGAATTTAAATCAGAAATGAAATTAAAACTCTGAAAATGTGAAGTGTGCAGAATGAATCTGGTTAAATATATGTGAATTTTAAAATCCTGGGAGATTTTAAATTTGTTACAGGCTTTGAAAGGGATATTTTGAAATGAATTTCAAAATGAAAATGTTTAAAAATGGGTTTTGAAAGTGACATAGTATTGAACTCACTTCGATAACTGGAAAATAAATTCCGATGTTGATCCGGACATCATCGGTGTTCATTTTCGGGTTTGTAAGTGACGGATTGCTACCAAAGGTTTTGTTTTTGAACTGTTTTGAGAAAACAAATTATTTTGATTTTCCAAATGAATGATTTGATTTTGGAAAAGGCTAAGCTGTTTAAGAACTCCCAGGAACAGATTATTTGGAATAAACACAAAGTAAATAAAAATTTGCGAAAGCAAATTTGAAATAGAAATAAAGCCAGTTCAGTGGAAATTGAATTGAATTGGATTAGAATGGTATCAAGTAGAATTGGGCTGGATTAGAGATAATCTGGAATAGAAATGAATTATTGAGTAAGATATTTGAATTGAGATTGGAATTGCAGTTTGGTTGGAATTTTGCTTGGATAAGCGAATGGGTGTGTTGAAGATAAAAGTGATTTGAGTTTGACTGGGATGACAGTTGCATATGTTGGATTGGCAGCAGATGGATGTAATATAAGGAATGCCCGACAAAAGGTACACATTTATATTCATATGAGTTTGGAGATTTATGAGCCGAATTGGCAAACCGCTTGGCTGTTTGATTTTCTTTTGGATTGGAGAGGCCTGTGTGGCAGTTTGGGGATTTTCCCGATGCTCCCGGTACAAAGGAGGTGCTGGCGAAATTTTTTGGAAATTTCGGGTGTTAGAAAATTTTCAGGAGTTTTGAAAATTTTCGTTTATAGAAAGGAAGTAATAATTTAATTGAAATAAATAAATTCAGTTGAAACTGGAATTAAAGAAGTAAACGAATAATTTGAAACTAGTTAATAGGGTTGTTCTCTATCTTAACAATTTCGAGGACGAAATTATTTTAAGGGGGGAAGAATGTAACGACCCGCATTTTTCAGCAACAGAATAATTAATTAATTTAATTATTTGAATAGTGATTTAGAGAATTAAAGGGTCGTTGAATTGAATTATAGTGAATATTTAATTGAATTATATAATAGAATAATATATTTATTTCTGAAATAGTCAGAAATAGTTGAATTCACAATATTGTGGGAATGGGCAATATAAATTATATATAATTCAATTTATATTGGATTATATTGACGAATATATTTATAAACGCCATTTGAACGTATAATTTAAATTATAATTATAATAGAGCTCGAAATGGCGCTGCAGTTCGCTATTTGGCGATTCGAACTTCAACTGGTTATACAGGATTCGTTTTAACTCGGATTTATGTGAAACAAGAAACGTGTGGAGCTGGTGGAGTATATCTTCCTAGTGGAAGAGAGAAATCAGGATTTCGTCGGGTAGATTTTGTTTTATGTCCAAATCAAATTTTAAAATAGTCGCTGTGGAATTCCTTTATAATTTGCAACGCTTTATTTACGTTATAAATGAATTTTCTATATAAATTGAATATCGATTTCATACTGGAATTTGAATATCGATGTATAAACTCTGATATGAATATTTTAGAGCTGTGGTATATCGTATGTGAATATATACGATAATATTTATTTTTAAATATTAAATTTAATTGTTTTTAAATATATTTATATATTTAAAAGGGCTATTTAGGACTTTAAAGATAGCCACTTGTGCAAACGAAGTCGGATTTCAACGAAACTAATTTTGTTGGATCCGCAGCGTCAAATTATGGTTAGATTCCAAGTTTCGTGATTTTTAGAGTCCGTATGTGGCCGTACGGATTTTTAAAGTGAGAAACAGTCAGTATTTTGACGGTTAAAAATACGCTGTGTGAGCAAACGGAGTCGGAATTTGACGAAATCAGTTTCGTTGGGACCGTAATGTCGAACTGAAGATGTATGTCCAGTTTGGTGATTTTTGGGTGTCATATGTGATCACAGAAAATTTAGAGGATAGAATAAATTAGCGATTGCTTAAAATAAATAAATAACCGAATAAAAAAATATAAATCCTATCCTATATAATACCCTAACATCCTCCTTAACCCTAGACCCTTTTCCCTTTTGCCAAGAATGCGCCGCCACCACTGAAGGAATTAAAAACAGGAAAAAATCCTCTTCAAAATTTAAAATAAAATCCAAACAAAATCTTTAAAATCCGAGATATATATATATGTGTTTGGATTAAGGTCCCCTTCGATCTGGTATTGTACTTGGTGGGTGCGACGTGAGTCTTGGAGGTTCAAACCCAAGAGCAGTAGACCTAGGGTTTCGGTTTTGTAGCAATTGGAGGATGGTTTGGATTTATCGATGTTGGATTTGGGTCGCTGACGTCGAACAACGTCTAGTTGCGGAATTTGGGGGAATTCGGTGGCTTGATGGTTCGAGCGACTCCTGTTCGTGCGTGTTGAAGGGCTGAGACGCATTTGGGGTGATGATGTCGAAGGGGATGAGGAGGATACTAGAAGAAAGAGGAGGTTAAGGGGAGGAGAATGGTATGATTAATCTGTGAAATCATGGAGTGTGGTGGTAGAACGAATGGCCAGAACGATGGGAAATGGTGAAGGAGCTGGCGTTGGTTCGTGCCTGGGTAGGAGAAATAGGAGGAGCAGGAGTTAGTAACTGTTAATACCAAGTGGGTTAGGGAAATTAATGGTTTAGAGATTTAAGTGGATGATTACGGTGATGTGTTGAAAGTAAAAGATGATGGTAGAGTATGGTCCAACGTGGATAAATGGTGCGCTACAGGAACCTGTCGAGAAGAAAGGATGAGCAACGTGATTAATGGCTGATGAACACTTGAGGGTAATTAAGAAAAGCATTATTTAAATTAATTAGTCAATGGTATTAAATTATATAATATACACTAAACTTATGAATATCATATTTTGGTCATACGATATCAGAATTTCGAACCGTCAGATCCGTTGGGACCGTATGGACGAGCACTACACAAATGGCACTGACCAAGAGTGAATCCGAGCTCGTTTGGATTTATGACAGAAATAAACGTCTGAACCAAATCAATGACCGATTATCGTTATTCAACGATAAACCGTCCAATGTGAGTAATTCTCACTAACTCTGAACACTTTATATTTTTATAAAGTATTTTTAGAATTGATAAATATTGGCTGATTTGTTGTGTATTGGTTGTTTGGTTGAACTGCTAGTCAGTTGATTGAATATTTCGATAACGATATATATAAATCGTATCGAAATATTGACTCTGTTTATCAGAATATTTTATACTCATGTTATTGACGTGGACTGACATCTGTGGATGCAGGGGAACAGGTTGGAGGGACCCAACTGGGTTCCTCAACATTTATTTACTGCTTTTCATATATTTTGATATATGATGTGTTATATCATCCGTTATTGATTTTGTGTGTTTGGATGATGACCGATCATTTTGATTTGATATTTTTACACCATAAGTGATACGAGAAAATGAAAAGGGAGATTTTCAAAATATATTTGAAAATAGATTACTTATATATAATCAATAGATTTTATGTATGAAAGGAAAGCGGGTTTATAAAGAAAAATCATTTTTGTAAATCAAAGAAATAGAGGAAAAATATTGGTAAAACCAATATAGAAGAATATTTGTAAAATAATTACAAAAGGAACAAAAAGAGAAGCATCTGAGAGATAGTTACAAATGAAATTAGGAAGAAATATTTGTAAACATTTCCAATGGACTAAAAGAAAAAAATGAATTTAGAAAATGAACTGAGTTATAAAAGAAATTATTTATTTTGGAAATAAATAGAATAATAAAATACTTGGAATTGGCTAGAAGTGTAATAAAGGAGAATTTTACACTAGGAAGAGTTTCGACCCGTGCTTCGCACACAGGTTAATAAAATATGAATCCAAAGTGAATATTGAGAGAGAGATCTGTTTTAACAGATAAAGTGAGAAGGTAAATTTATAAATAAAGTTTTATAAATTAATTTAGTTATTTATCTTTGGGTAAATAGAGTATATAAGTTAAGACTTATATAGAGAAGTAAAAATCGATTTCCACATCGATATTTGAAACTGAATATGTATGAAAGAGAATTTATCGAATAAGGGTTATTCGAAGTAAAGTTATCGAATATCATTTTATTCGAAAGGGAGTTATTGAAATATTTGTTATTTGAAATGGGTTGATCCAATAGAGTTAATCCAATAGAATAAATTTATTGAGATAAACCGTTGGAGTAAACATTTAGAGTTAGTTAGTTAGAGTTAACCAATTAAAGTTAATTAGTTAGAGTTAATCGATTTGAGTCTAATCGAACTAGAGTTATCCAAATATAGTAATCAAATAAGGGATGGTTGAATATTAGTTATTCAATTAGATTTGCTCGAATTTAGTTATTCGAGATAGAGTTAAACAGAAGTAGTCATTTAAAGATAAGCTACCAGTGAGCACGACTGCTAGCGTAATTCGCAGGGCTGCAGATAGCCTAAGGCGGTCGGATGTTTCCTGAGGGAATCAGGCGTAACCATTGTGATCGCTGCGATCTAGAGTCGAGCGAATGGTGTCAAGTCAAATATTAGTTAATTGATAGAAATAATTTAGTCGAGTTAATTAAGCTAAGTTAGTCCAGTTGAACTGATCAAGTAAGTGGGTCAAAATGAGTAAATCAGACCGAGTTATCTGAACAAGGGTTAGTCCAGTAAGAGTTAAATAGAATAAGAGTTAATTGAATAAGAGTTACAACTTAGAGTTAACCGAGTATGAGTTAATAATTTGGTTCGTTATTTATTCGAGTTAGAAAATCAAAGTATTTATAAAGTCATTATAATTCGGATGCAGGGGATTATAACACATTGTTATAATCAAGTGTTTTTCGGTACGAGAAGCGGATTTGTAAATAAAATCCGAGAATGTCGTAAAGAAGTGTTAAAGATTTAGAAAGATGAACTTTGCCTATTTCAAAGTTAGAAATGTTGTTCAGTTAAGGTCTGAGAGGTAACTATACCCCAACTTGATTGGCTTCGTTTTTAACTAAGAAATAGTTAATGTTCGATAGTGAAAGGTGTTTAAGTGGAAACCAAATGAAGGAGATTTGGCATAGTGATGTTTATTCAAACATCTGTTTAGTCAAATGAAGGAGATTTGGAAATGTTTTCCAAATGAGAAGCAGAATTGTTTTCTGAATATAGAAACAAGAGCTGGAAATGTTTTCCAATGATAATGATATATATTTTCTAAATATAGTGAATAAGAAACATTAAACAACAAGAATAGAGAAATGAACGAATGGATGAAGTGATGATTGTTCGATAGAATTTCCTTCGGGAAATAATATCGTTGTTTGCACACCGACATGTTTTCGTTTGATAGTTAACTCACCGACTATCAAAGTTTTGACCATTTTACGTTGTTAATATGGAGAGACCGGTTGGATTATTATCCAGAGAACCACTCCGTATTGGCATAAGCGTTGCGAATCAAGTATGCTGAATATATTGAAGACGAAGTTGTGCAAGGGCTATCCTATTTACAGAATAGTGCCTTTGGTTTGTCCAGTCCCAGGACAAACGTGAATGGACGAATGTCTGACAGAGTATATTCAAAGGATCGCGTAAGTTGATCTCTTCAAACGTACTTACGTTTGGTGGCGGAGGAATTCGTTTCTCTTAGCTTTATACCCGTGGTATTTTTGGTGAAATCAATTTGTGATTTGGCGGGTATGACGATGTGGCATTCAAAGTAATGGAGGTGTGATCTGTCAAAAGATACGTTATGACCTCAAGCCTCATCAACCAGGAAAGGACAAAAATCGGGCAGGCAGCATGGCTAAGTCGGTCGCTCCGAAGTAGGGTGTATGATCACCTATCTAGAGAAATTCCTTTTGTTCTTAAATCTATCGATGCTGTCCCATTTCGGGAGGCGGTTGCTGATCCCAACCGTTGGTGATATACATTCGATACACTCAAGCGAAATGAGTGGTCGGTCATGTGAGGGCCGGGTTGCAAGATGTTCTTGTTGAACCCAGTGTATTTGCCTCTAGAGATACACGTTCGGAAGGTGGTCCCATACCTTGTCAAGTTGGAATCCAATCTCCAATAAGTGCCTGCGAGTTTGATTGTATATTATATATGTAGAGCGTGAGATGCAAGCGTTCTACTAGATTTTAATTACTTGTGATTAGGCATTATTATAATATCAGATAATATATGATTTCCAAAGTGTTTTGGGTTATCGTAAGGTAAAAACCGTCCGTGTTTATGTATGGATTGGTCTTACGATTATCTTTTCTTTTGAAAAGGATTTTGAAAAGTTAAACCAAATGATTTGAGTTTACTCACACCAGTCCCATGACTGACCCAGAGTTTTATTTTGTTTTGTTTTCCCTAAACTCTTGGGTGCCCAAATTTGTACGGGCAGTCAAGTAGTCAGGATTTACAGGTATGCTTGAAGAGCTTGGAGCAGGAGGCTTCAAGATTTTTCTAGCTATTGATTATTCCGCTGTGATGAAAGTGTGTACTCTGATAATGGTATGATATACATATACTACTTTGATTTCAAGATATGTTGTCTATTATATTTTATTCGTCCCGCTGTGAGATTCGAGTTACTCTGATGTTGTTGTGTTCTTCTTCTTCTTCTGTTCTAATTTTCTATCTTATCTATCCTCACCCTCTAATTTCTTTCTTGGACTATCCGGTAATTTCGACTTTTGATTGTTCGATGGGTGTTATATGTCGGATAACCAAGGTCGTCTTTTTTCCCGGGTCGTTACAGTGAATCTTCTCTATTAAAAACCATTGAAAATAATGTAGCTTATCCTACGATGTAAACTTCTTTTTATTTAACATAAATAAAATGTGCAATTCTCATACGGTGAAATCATTCTAATATTAACATAAAAAAAATGTTAAATGTTCATACAGTAAATTTTCCTTTTATATCCACATAAATAAAATGTGAAATTCTCATACGGTGTATATTTCCCATCTTATGTACATTAAAGAAAATGTACATTTATCCTACAGTTGAAGTTTTTATTATATTAACATTAAAATGTTAATTACATCTTACGGTTGAAATTTTATAAAACTAACATAAAAACTATGTTAAGTTATAAATATGGTGAAATTACCTTTTTATTAACATTAAAAAAACAATGTTAATTTTCCATATGTCGCAAATACTTCTTATTTACATCAAAATAATGTTAATTTCTCTAACCATGTAAATTACTTATTGTTAACATCAGAATTAATGTTAATTTGTCATACAACGCAATTTACTTATTATTAACATTAACCAAAATGCTTAATTTGACATACGATGTAAATTCTTATTTTTAACATTAACAAAAATGCTAAATTTGACATACGATGTAAATTCTTATCTAAATAACATATAAAAATGTTATTTTACTTTACATCGCAAAATTCATTCTTTTACTTACAATGCAAAAATATTCACTTTTATGCTTACAATGTAAAGATATCAACTTTTCATTTTGATAATGTAAAAATATCAACTTCTCTACTTTACAACGTAAAGATATTAATCTTTCTATTTTACAATGTAAAAATATTATCTCTTCTATTATACAATGCAAAAAGATTGTCTTTTTATTTACCTCGTCGGATTTTCATCTTTTTGTTTTCAATATAAAAAGATTTGTCTTTTTATTTTTAAGTATAAAAAGATCGTCTTTTTTTTTTATTTACATGGTCAAATTTTCATCTCATTTTAATTTCACATAACAATATGTAAATTCCACCACAAGTCGCATTCCTATTTTATTTGCATCCCATAAAAAGCAAATTTTCATCACATCACATAACAGCAACATCCAACCATGACAACAAATCCAATTCCAATAATTAACATCAATGTAATTATAAGGTGATGTTTTAACTTGACATATGTAAAATCAACGTAGCGTGATTAAACAAATAGCCATAATTAATTATAATTAATTATTAATTCAGGTTTCTTCCCTAAATTTTCAGATCTAATATCATGCAATTCACATCTAACAACATAGGGGGTGAACAATTCGGATCTATGTTCTAAATATCATAACATATTAGATCTACGGTAAACAATCATGCAAATAATAATTTAATAAATTAAATTAAATTTAAAAATAAAATTCTTACCTTTCTAGTTTCTGAAATGAAGTGATTTAAATCGGATCTCGTGTTTGGAGTCACAGCGGTTACGGATCTGAAAGGTTTCAAATTGAAATTTATGCAAAAATTAGAATTCTGGCCTTTAACAACTGACACAGCGACGCTTAAAAGCGTGACAAAATCTAAAGCTATTTACCTCCAATTTTCAGAATTGTTCAAAACTTCAAACGCGGATTTCGGGAGCTGTAGTCGACGGTTTTACGAACGGTTTGTGGGAGATTGGAGAGCTACGAGAGGGCTTTCTTCACCAAGAATTAGAGGAGGTGCGGCTGCATGTATAGGGGGCGGCAGCGGCATGTTTGCTGCGGGTTTGAGGGGGTGAATCGAGAGCTACGGGCGACGATTTGATGTGAGATTTGTTGGAGAAGAAAGAGGAAGAGAAGAGCTTTAAAAAGTTTCACTACGGCATAATCTAATTCTTAGTGGTTTGGGAGATAGGGAGGAGAGAAGTTCGGCCATGATGGGTTCAATTTCAGCTGGTAGGAACGACGGGTTTGGGGAAGAAGACCCCGATCATTTTATATTATTATATTAGGGTATTTTAATTATTATTTAATTGGACCGCTTAAGCCCGTTTTGGTCCGAACTCCGATTCAAGCCTGCTTACTGTCGTTCTTAAGATTTTGAGGCCTTCTGAACACAATGGAACATGTTACAGGACCCAATTCCGAAATTTATTATGAGTTTTGGAATAATTATATTATTTTATTAATATTTTAATGTATACCGTACATGAAAATTCACCGAGGTCACAAATTAACTTCAAAAATTCTCGAAATATATATTTAGCTATGTTTTGATGCTGTGGACCTATGAAAATTAATTTCGTTCAATTCTGAGACCGTATGAAATTTTAATGAATTTTTAAAGTCAAAAATTTGCCCGTTTACACTGAAAAATCAATTATAATTATATTTTAATTCTAAAAATTACCAAAAAAATCATTTTTAGCTTTGTTTTGATGATACGAATCCAACAAAATTTATTTCGTTGAATTCTGAGACTTTTTAAAAAATGACTATTTTTAAGGCCAGTATATTTAATATTAAAAATACAATTTTAAACAAATAATTTTCGAAACTCGAAATATATAAGTTTTTACTGTTTTTCAATGCAGAAACATCATTTCGAACTCAATGGAAGTGGTTTCGAGTCGAAATTCCTTTATATGTAAAAAGTAGCATTTTTGACCTATGCAAATTACCTAGCGACCTTCTAAAAATTGAATTGGCCATAACTTTTGATTTCCGCTATGAAATTTCGATTTTTCGGATTCGTTGGAAAGATATTTTTAAATAGATTCCAATATTTTTGGTTTCACTAAAATCCGTTAAATTTTGCGTCCTGTACGGTCAGTCAAAGTTCAAGTTTGACTTTTCAAACTACCGCGCTATTTCTAACTCTTTTATAATTAAAATTAATTTATTCATTCTAACTTCGATTTGAACCAAATTTGTGATCATTATTATTTGAAATAGATTATTCTAAATATCAAAACTCATTTAAAATAAATTTTAATTTGGCCCCAAAATTCAGGGTTGTTACATTTTACCTATAACGCTTCACTAAAGTTAATGCATTCCCTTTGTGAGTGACATTAATGGGGGTGGGTGTTACATTACATCATTAGTTTAGCAGTGGCTGATTAACTCCGTTACCATCGTCTTTTTCTTGCGTTTTACTGAACCCATTCACGGTTTTAAAATCTCCGTCGTCGTCGTCCCTTGATCCACTGTGACCATCATCGGAAACTTCCACGCTCTCGGGCTTCGCGCCGCCTACCTCTGCTCCGAGTCACGTCGAGTTTGGTGGTACGACTCAGCCTAGAAAGGCGTGCGAGCGATCCGACTTTATGCTCCTAATTCTCAGCCAATACTCCACTAGGAATGATCACGCTCGTATAAATTTATAGAGCAGAGAATCCTCTTCAAGATTAGCATATCAAGTTTGGAATGAAAGTGTTTAAATTTGGAGAAATTAGCAAATTATTTTCGGTTCTTATCAGCCATTGAGATACCCTGGCAGCGGCTCCTCTTTTTGAATTAGGGTTAGGGGTTTAGGTTATCTATGTATTTATAATATTTTAATATCAAATTCTCTTGGTTTTCAGAAAAGGCCCGTTACTTCTTAACCACTCCAATTCCAGCCTAACTAATGTTGCCCTTAGCCAAATACCCTCTTTCCCGACACAATGGACTAGGTCCCGTCAGCCCGTTTTCTTGTCTCATCCCACTTTTCTTATTTTTAAAATATACATCATTTAATTATTTAATTTGATCATACGTTTTAATTTACTGGGGCCACATACTGACTCTAAAAATTACAAAAAAATTATTTCTATTTATGTTTGACGATACGGTCCTAACGAAACTAATTTCATCGAATTTGGAGACCGTTTGAAAAATGGCCATTTTCAAGCCAATTGAATTTGACTGAAATTGATAAAACACATTTATATTTATTGTGCTCACATATTAATTTAAAAAATTATGAAAATTTAAATCTAGAAATAATTTGACATTACGGATCCAACAAAAGTGGTTTCGTTGGAAACGGAGGTCTTTTGCAAAATGGTTATTTTTAATATTAATATATATATATATATATAAATTCTATAGCGACTTCCTTAATTTTAAACTAGGCATAACTTTTGGTTTCCGTTATTAAATTTCAATTTTTCAGATTCGTTGGAAAGATATTATTAAATGGGTTTAAATATTTTTGGTTTTACTGAAATCCGATTTATTTTGAATCCTGTACATTCAGTCAAAGTTCGAATTCAAATTTTCAAACTTTCAAACTATCGCGCTATTTCTAACTCCTTTTATAGTTAATATAAATAGATTCGTTCTAACTTTGATTTAAATAAATTTTTAATCATTGTCATTTAAAATAAATCACTTTAAATATTTAAAATCCGTTAAAATGTCTAAAAAAAATTTTAAATTGGTTCCAAAATTCCGGGTTTTTACAGATGTGCATTACTCCCTTTTTAGTTTCATCTTTAGAAGCGGGGCGAGCCGTACCTTAACTCCTGAAACAATCATTTCAGGAATAATTTTCATTATGCAATTAAGTGTCGTCACGGGTTCCTCTGTTTAATTATATCTCACATAAGTTGTATATATATTTGACTACTGGAAAGTGCGGACTTATGTCGAATAAGGCAACTGTCCTCGCATCATTAACCTACTAAGACTAATCCTTATTTGAATTAAAGACATTATTTATATAATTAAACTAGAATAAGCCAAGGATGATTTGCTAAGATTCAAACTATAGATTATTTACTTATTTCCCTATAGGACTTAGTATTTACTACGGTTGTAACATCCCGGTTTTTGGCTGAGTTTGTAATACAATTTGTTATGGATTATTTCAGTAATTGAATTAATCAAATAAATTAGAATAATAAATTTGGGTAAAATTCCAAGAGTATATATTAATGGTCTTGAAATTTCTTTAACCATTGTATATATGTAAATAAAACAAGTAAGTGATGTTGTGTTATTTTGTATTTTCGTATTAAACTTAAATATTATAGAAAATTCTGTATAAGCAATTATTTTAAAATCAGTGCGTGTATATTTTAAACTTAGTTTATATATATATATATATATATATATATATGGAATGTTATTTTAACATTTTTTTTGCATTGAAATAATTGATAAAAATTAGAATAATCATTTTACAAATCCTTGGGGTATATATGTGTATATACATAAATATATATTGTTATAACCCTAGACAAATGTATGAATGTATGTATATAAACCTTTAATACAATAATTTTTATTTGATTTGTATTTGCTTGTAACTTATAAAATAAAATAATTTAAGTCAAATTTAGTGTAGTAACTTAAGTAAAAATGTAGTTTACTTCACATGAAAGAATTGTTGCATTAATAAGGATGTAACATTTTTGTACTTTGAATCAAAAATAATAAATGAAGAAATTGGTTTATGCACCATGAATTGAAATTTAAAACATTTAAGAACACTAATAACTTGATTTGCTTGGAAACTAAGCTTTGTTTTAATATTATATAGGTATATATGTTGTACCAGATTACACATGCTCCTCTTAGCTTGGCCGTGCATTTTCTTATCCAGTTAAGTCATTAGACCAGTTAGGAACCCTAACATCCTACCTACTATTTTCATATGGTTGTCATGCATTTTTTATTTGAAGAAACTAGATCCTACACATACAAGCAAAGCTATAAACAGTAGCTTCATGCTTCCAATCAGGCTACACAGCTACGTAACCTTGCTATCACATAACTACATTCTCCAAATAAAACTGTGCACAACAAAAAACCCATAACATCGTTCCTTTTCAATCAATCTATATACACTCTGCACAGCTAATGAATAACCATTTCTTCCATCAAAACATAGCAACAACTACGAAATTTTCCATCTGCAGGTATTTCAATCCCCATGCAAATCAATTAATGCTCCATTAGTTTAGCATTTCTTTGCACATATAAATACACACACTGGCTACAACATGCATTCAGAATTCATTCGAACAAAAACATAGAACAAAATGGAAGCAAGCAGATTGTTAAAATATGGAAGCAAAATCATGAACCAGTGAGCAAGGGAAAAAGGGGAAACAGAGGACTTATTTATGTAAGTAAAACACCTTTTTTATTTGTTGTTTCCATACATTAATTCATTATTAATCTAATATGGTATATAGGTCATTATACATATGAATTCATATCGACAAGTATGAATGTTTGTTGCAGATTAATGACTAGAAATAGTTGATATATATTGAAAGATGTATTGCTTGAAAACTAAAAGACAGTGGACAATTTATATGAGTAAATCTTTCTTTTTTTCTCATTGATTGTTTTATGTTATGCAAACCTATATACATACATATGCATTCATATACCCTATCTCTGCTTGTCAAAAGCCTGAAAACCCAATACTTGAACATCTGGAAAACAATATGCAAAACATATAGCATAATAGCTTGAAACTGTGGACTAAAATATATGATTAAACCTCTCCATTTTTTTTTACTGATTTTGATTCTAACATCTATGGATGCAGATGTGCTTTAAAATGTGTTGTGTTTACCCAATGTGATCTTCATGTCAAATCCTTGTAAGCTTAATGGATAAATGAAAAGCTTGTAACAAATCAAATAAAGTCTCTGTATATTTCACAAAAACCACTCCTTTACATAAAAGTTCAAGAACTCAACAACCAATTAATTTTATAAGACGTATTCAACTACAAATTGGATGCAAACCACCTGCAGTTTGAAATAAAAATGGTTCAGAGTATTTTAGTTAATTATGTATTTATATTTTTGCAAAATACAATGGATAGCAAAAAAAATGGTAAAATAAATCGTTGAGTTTAAATGATGGAGCATCACCATCTGGCTTCCCATCCTTCAACTTGATTTCTAAAGCAAGAATCGAAATTTTAAATACCCTATATTTCGAGCTAGGATTTCTTGTTTGTTTTGGAAATAAAAATATAATTCTTGAAATCAGGAAAGGGGTTTTGCAAACTCCTACTGTGGGAGAGGCACTGAAGGTAGGCGGTGTAGTGGATGGAGTTTAGTGGTCTCAGAGGATAGGAGGAGGCTGAGCGAGTTAGAGTTAGGTGATGGGAGGTTTTTAGCCATGGATCTTTGAGCATTTACTGGGGCGACCTAGGGTGATCGAGTTGCATAAAAATCGGTGTGGAGAAGCGTACGAACGTAGGCTTTGTTGCGGTGGTGGTTGCATGATTTTTGGAGGTCGATGTCAATGGGGGAAGGTAGACTTTGAGGTGGTTACCTATAACTGTTTTTTTAGTCTTAAGGAAGGATGTGATTATTTGGAGAAGGAGACGCATGGGGACTCTAGTGGTTGATTGGTGGTGATTAGGAGGTATGGGGTAACTTGCTGGAGGGGCGTGGTAGTCATTGGGTGGTGGGAGCATCAGTGCATGTGCACTAGATAGCTGTACACGGTGAAGAAAAACAGGAGTTGGAGAAGGTAGAAGTGAAGGTCAGGCAAGCATTTTTTGGGGTGATCAGCGTAGTGATCACACTGTTTTGCAATGCTAATTCTTGGATCTGACAATGGTAAGAAAAGAAGATTGGAGCGGATTTCTTGGTGGAGTAACAGAAGTGAAGAAATAAAGAAAGAAGTGGGCAAAATTGTTTGATTGAATCAAAGAAATAAGGTTCCAGGCAGAAAGAAAGAATGGATAAGAAGAAATGGGTCGTGGGCCTGGGAAATGTAGTGGGCTTTGGGGGCTGACAGAAATAAAAATAAATAAAACAAAGTAAAGAAGAAGGGGACTAGGCTAAGACTGTTAGAGTGCAGAATTAATTTAAAGAAGAGAAAAGAGAAATAATAAAAGATAAAAAAATAAAAGAAAAGAGAAAATAAATAAAAGAAAAACGAAATAGGAATTTCTTTTTAAGGTATAGATTTAATATTTAGTATATATATATATATATACATATATCGAAAGAAATACAAGAAATAAAAGAAAAATGACTAGTATGGAGACTGAAATTTGAGAAGGTCAGATATTAGGTGATCAGACTATGATCGAATTAAACAGAGTTGTACTTTGTTAGATTAAGTAAGTTATTTTATTTAAATAAATAAATGAATAGAGTTTTAAATTGTATTTATTTGAATTAATAAATTTAGAGTAAATTATGGATCCACCTAATTCTAGAAATCCAGGTAATTAGTCCAACTCGTATTAGTTGAACTGTAATCAACAATATGTTATAGTCAATAAAAATGGCTGATCGTCAATAAACATAGTGCTGGGATGAACTCAAATGTTTTGAGATAACTATCTAAAGTATTATTTTAAATTGTAATCAACTTAGATCGATAAATACATTTTAAATCAAGAAATGATTTAAAAGTTGAATTAATGGTGGTTAAAACGAAATATGGAAAATTCATGTAAATAGGAACTAGATAAACAGAATTTAACTCTGCATCAGTGTTTATTAATGAAATCAAATTGATGTGATAGGCGAGTCAAGAGGAATATTATTCACAAACCAAAGGGGATAAATGCTAGATGCAAATGTTTTGTAGCTAAAAATGATTGTGAAGAGAAATTGTTGACCGACAACGATGAGATTATCCCGAAGTTCTAAAAATAAATGGAATAGAGATAATCAGGAAGAGATGTTAGAGTGATAATCGACTAAATTGAAATAGGAAAGTGTCGTTCACTCTCTATTTTAAATATGATTTAAATTTAGTTATATATTAAATTATTTATTCATCTAAAAGAAATGAAATAAGAGTAATAGTTATTAAGTGCTATATATTGGAATATGAATTATACCAATGCCATTATAATCTATATAAATAGTGGATTTGTAAAATCAACCTCTAGATGGATATGATTTGGAAATAATCATTTTCCAAGATCAATTAATTTATGATGACATTTAGTCAAATTTATCTTGTTGCATCATGGTAAACAAGATCTTTCATAATGATTGGATTAATTGTAGTGCTCTGATATGACCCCACGAACTTGATCAGTTTAAATTAAATATTTACCCATCTTATTTAGATAATATCAAGCTAATGTTGAAATCTAGAAATTTATATGTTAAATAAATTCAGTAGATAAGTCTTGATCATCAATAAATTTTCTTGAATATGATAACTTGATCCTTTTAGTGCCACTTGGCCCTAAAAGATATTAACGTTTATCGATTCAAAGAGACCGGGATTGATTTTCTAAACGAAATCCAAAAATCACTTTGTTTCGACCTAGGCGCTGTTTAAGTTTAAATCGAGTTGAAGACCATTGAAAAACGGAGTTTATGTAAGGGTTGTTCTGTCGATCCTGGGTAGAAATTGCCTAAGATGGATTTACATAATAATGCCTTTGGTTTATCCTGTCCCAGGACAAATGTATGGACGAATATCTGACAGCGTATACCTAACAGATAATATGATTAATCCCTTCAAACTATTTTTGGTCGTGAAGGAATTAGTTTCTCTTAGATTTATATCCGTAGTTTTGGGGAAGTCAATTTGTGATTTGATGGGTTTGACGATGTGGCATTCAAAGTAAATGAAGACATGATATATCTGAAAGGTAAGTATAGCCTCAAGCTTCACTACCGGAAAATGACATAAATCGGGCAGGCAACATGGCTATGTGGGAGCGTAAATCGGGCAGGCAACATGGCTATGTGGGAGCGTATGTGGGTCGCTCCTATCAGGGTGTATTATCACCATCTAGAGAATATTCTTTTGTTACTTCTTTCACTTTTGTATCTCTGGAGAAATGGTGGTTGGCCAACCGCTGGTGATAATATATTTTATACACTCAAGAGAAATCAGTGGTCTGTCTTGTGTGGCTAGGTTGAAAGATGTTCTTATTGAACCCAATGCATTCCTCTCTAGAGATACACTATCGGAAGGTGGTTCCATACCTTGTCATAGTTGGAAATCTATTATCCCTAAGTGCCGAGCGGTTTTTTTTGTAAACTATGTATGTGATATGTGAGATGCAAGCATTTCACGAGAATTAATTTATATTTGAAAACCCTAGACACTACCATAATATTTGATTTCGATATACAAAGTGTTTTTGTTATCATAAGGGTAAAACACGTTCCGTGTTTGTTTGCGGCGTGGTCTATAAGATACTTTTTATTCAAACTATTTTCAAATTGTTTACTCACACCAGTCCCATGACTGACCCGGAGTTTATTTTTCTATGCTTTCCCTAAACTATTGGGTGCCCAAATTTGTACGGGAAATCAGGTAGTTCAGAATTTTATAGATCTACTGGAGGAGCTTGAAGCAGGAGGCATCAACGATAGATATTAGAGTTCCACTGTGTTGTATATTTGATGTACTCTAATAATGTATGTAATTTCAAATACAGTTTGTATTTCAAAAGTTATATTATATAATATATTTTGTTCATTCTGTTGTCAGATCATATCTGTTCTGATGTTCTGTTGTTGTGTTCTTCTTTTTCTTTTATTATAACTTTTATATCTTATCTTTTCATGCCCTCAAATTTCTTTCTTCGACATCTAGGTTTTATTATTCTTTGGGTCGCACTTGTGTTATGTTTGGTTGACTCAAAGGGTAACAATATACGGGTCGTCGCACTTGGTATCAGAGCTTACGGTTGAGTAATAACCTTGGCTCTATGGCGTAACTCAATAGAGATAGAATTAGTAATATCCTAGATTGAGTATGAGTGTATATATATGAGCGTGTTTTTTTAATAAAACTATTTTATATTGTGTTGATTGATTTGTTAAGAGGTTTACGAATTCTTGTCGGCACAGTAAGCACAATTGTATCGATAGGTGTTTCTAAACTCTTGAATAGAGTAATTCGACACAATGTTGCTTTAAAAGCCGGGTAAATGAAATAATTTTACCCAAAATGATATTTTGATATAAAAAGGATATTTTTTTCAAATTATTGTCATATATAATGTAACGATTATTGTTGTTATAATCAAAGATTATAAAATTATAAATGGTTATATATGTAACCAGATTGAGTTTGTATAAGAATAGAGTATACAAATTAGACAAACCAGGAATTGTTTGATTAAAGAAAAATGTTTTGGGAAAATTAAAAGGTTTTGAATTTAAGTTGAAATTGAGATATATGATTTCAAACTGTTTTGGAATAAAAACTGGAAATTTGGATTTTGGAATTTTAAAATTTTAATGGAGTAAGTTAAATTGATTAGAATTTGATTGGGGTTAAGTCAACTAGATTTAAACTGGACTAGTGTTTAAAAAGAGAATTTGAAGCAGGTAGATATGTTCGAATGAGTTTGTTTCAAGTTAATTAAGTAAATGAGTTTCGAAATTATTTTCCAAATATAATCAGGATATATTCTTAATTGAAGATGGGGTAATATGAGTTGATAAGGAATCAAGATAAGGAGATAAGATATTGGAAGCTAACTAGAGATTGGTTGAGTTAACCGATTTTCTAACTATTGATCTGATGTTGATTTCGGTCTTTGGGGTTGATACTTAGAAGATTAGTTTCTTACCAATCTACGATTAGGGACTTATGAATGAGTTCGTATTGTACGTTTTATTGTTGTGGATGTTTTGGTAGGTAATGTGTGTGGTTTGGATGTCGTGTTCGTTATAATTGTTAGGGGATGACCCATGAATATGTGACTTTGAATATAACTAAAATTTATGTGTTTCTCTTTAAATTCCAGAGATGAAATTCTTTTAAGGGAGGGGGGTTAGATTGTAACGTCCCGGTTTTTGATTGAGTTTGTAATACAATTTATTATGGATTATTTCAGTAGTTAATTTATTTAAATAAATTAGAATAATCAATTTGGGTAAAATTCCAAGAGTATATATTAATGGTTTAAAAACTCTTTAACCATTGTATATATGTAAATAAAACAATTATGTGATGTTGTGTTATTTTATATTTTCACATTAGACTTAAATATTATAGAAAATTCTGTATAAGCAGTTATTTTAAAATCAGTGCGTGTATATTTCAAACTTAGTTTCTATATAGTTATATATATAGGGAATGTTATTTTAACATTTTTGTTTGCATTGAAATAATTGAGAAAAATTAAAATAATCATTTTTACAAATCCTTGTGTATATATATTCATATATAAATATATATTGTTATAATCTTAAGTAAACGTATGAACTTATGTATATAAACCTTTTATACAATAATTGTTATTTGTTTTGTATTTGTTTTTAACTTATAAAATAAATAACTTAAGTCAAATTTAGTATAAATAACTTAAGTAAAAATGTAGTTTACTTCATAAGCAAGAATTGATGCATTAATAAGGATGTAACTTTTTTGTACTTTGAATAAGAAATAAAAAATGAAGAGAATGGTTTATGTACCATGAATTGACATTTAAAACATTTAAGAACACTAATAACTTGATTTTCTTGGCAACCTAGCTTTGTTTTAATATTATATAGGTATATATGTTGTACCAGTTTACATGTGCTCTTCTTAGCATGGCCATGCATTTTCTTGTCCAGTGAAGTATTAGAATAGTTAGGAACCCTTACATCATATCTATTATTTGCACATGGCTGCCATGCATTTTTTATTTAAAGAAACTAGATCCTGCACACACAAGCATAGCCATAAACTGTAGCTCCATGCTTCCAATCAGGCTATACAGCTACATAACCTAGTTATCACATAGCTACATTCTCCAAATAAATCTGTGCACAGCTAAAAGCCCATAACATCATTCCTTTTCAATCAAACTATATACACTCTGCACAACTAATGGATAACCATTTCTTCCATCAAAACATAACAACAGCAATGGCAACTTCCATCTGCAGGTATTTTAATCCCCATGCAAATCAATTAATGCTCCATTAGTTTAGCATTTCTTTGCATATATAAATACACACACTAGCTACAGCATACATTCACAATTCATTCGAATAAAACTTAGAACAAAATGGAAGCAAGCAGATTGTTAAAATCTAGAAACAAAATCATGAACCTGTAAGCATAGGAAAAATGGGGAAATAGAGGACTTAATCTAATATGCTATATAGGTCATTATACATATGAATTAATATCGACAAGTATAGATCTTTATTAAAGATTAATGGCTGGAAATAGTTGATATATACTGAAAGATATATTGCTTGAAACGAAAGACAGTGGGCAATTTATATGAGTAAAACGTTCCGTTTTCTCATTGATTGTTCTACGTTACACACACACACACAGACACACACACACACACAGACACACACACACACACACACACACACATATATATATATATATATATATATATATATATATATATATATATATATATATATATATATATGTATGAATTCATATAACCTATCTCTGCTTGTCAAAAGCCTGAAAACCCAATACTTGAAAATCTAGAAAACTATATACACAATCTGTAGCATAATTGCATGAAATCGTGGACTAAAATATATGAGTCAACCTCTCCATTTATTACTAATTTTGCTGCTAACATATAAAGATGCGAATGTGCTTTAAAGTGTGTTATGTTTAGCCAACGTGATCTTCATGTCAAAACTTTGTAAGCTAAAGTGATAAATGAAAAGCCTGTAACAAATCAAACAAAGGCTCTGTATATTTTACAAAAACCACTCCTTTACTTAAAAGTTCAAGAATTCAACAACCAATCGATTTTATAAGATATATTCAACTACAAATTGGATTCAAACCACCTGTAGTTTGAAATAAAAATGTTTGGGAGTATTCAAGTTAAGTATGTATTTATATTTCAGCAAAATATAGTAGATAACCAAAAAAATTGGCAAAAATAAATCGTTAATTTTAAACGAATGAGCATCACCATCTGAATTCACATCCTTCAACTTGATTTTTAAAGCAAGAATCGAAATTTTAAATACCCTATATTTCGAGCTAGGATTTCTTGTTTGTTTTAAAAATAAAAATATAATTCTCGTAATCAGGAAATGGGTTTTGCAAACTGCTACTTTGGGAGAGGCACTGAAGGTAGGCGATGGCATGGACGTAGTTTGGTGGTCTCAAAGGATCGGAGAAGGCCGAGCGAGTTAGATTTAGGTGACGGGAGGGTTTTTAGGTGTAGATCTTTGAGCATTTCATTGGGCGACCTAGGGTGATCGAGTTGCATAAAAATTGGTCTGGAGAAGCATATGAACATGGGCTTTGTTGCGGTGGTGGTTGCAGGATTTCTGGCAGTTGGCATTGATGGTGGTATGTTAATTTGGGGTGGTTACCTGTAACTGCTTTTCGATTCTTAAGGAAGGAGGCGATGATTTGGATAAGGAGACATGTTAGGACTCTGGTGGTTGATCAGTGGTGATCAGGAGGTGTAGTGTAACTTGCTGGAGGGGCGTGGTAGTCATTGGGTTGTAGGAGCATCGGTGCATGTGTACTAGATGGCTGTAGACGGTGAAAAAAAAGGAGTTGGAGAAGGTATAAGTAAAGGTTGGGCAAGCATTTTTGGGGTGATCAACGTGGTGATCACACTGTTTTACAATGCCAATTCTTGGATCTGGCAATGGTAAGCAAAGAGTATTGGAGCGGATTTCTTGGTGGAGCAACAGAAGTGAAGAAATAAGGAAAGAAATGGGCAAAAACTGTTTGATCGAAGCGAAATAAGGGTGATTGGCAGAAAGAAAGAATGGATAAGAAGAAGGGGGTCACAGACCTGGGAAATGTATTGGGCTTTGGGGGCTGATGGGAATAAAAATAAATAAAACAAAGTAAAAGAGGAAGGGGACTGGGCCAAGACTGTTGGGGTGCAGAATTATTTAAAAGAAGAGAAAAGAAAAACAAAAAAAGATAAAGAAATGAAAGAAAAGAGAAATAAATAAAAGAAAAAGGAAATAGGAATTTCTTTTTAAGGAATAGATATAATATTTAGTATATATATGCATATCGAAAGAAATACAGGAAATAAAAGAAAAATAGTTCGTGTGGAGACCGAATTCTGAGAAGGTCGGATAATAGGTGATTGGACCATGATTGAAATAAATAGAGTTGTACTTTGTTAGATTAAATAAGTTATTTTATTTAAATAAATAAATGAATAGAGATTTAATTTTTTCTTTTTGAATTAATAAATTTAGAATAAATTACGAATCCACCCATTTCTAAAAATCCGGGTAATTAGTTCAAGTCGTATGAGTTAAACTGTAATCAACAATATGTTGTGGCCAATGAAAATGGTAGATCGTCGATAGATATTGTGCTGGGATGAACTCGAATGTTTTGAGACAACTATCTAAAATATTGTTTTAAATTTCATTCGACTTAGATCGATAAATATATTTTAAATCAAGAAAATGATTGAAAGTTGAATTAACGATGATTAAATGAAATATGGAAAATTCTTGTAAATATGAACTAGATAAACAGAATTTAACTTTGTATTAGTGTTTGTTAATGAAATCAAATTGATGTGATAGACGAGCTCAAAAGGAATGATATTCACAAACCGAAGGGGATAAATGCTAGATGCAAATGGTTTGAATATAAGAATGGTTGTGAAGAGAAATTGGTCGACAGACAACAATGAGATTATCTTGAAGTTCAGAAAATAAATGGAATAGAGATAATCGGAAAGAGATTTTGGAGTGATAATCGACTAAGTTGAAATAAGAAAGTGTCATTTCACCTTCCGTTTTAAATATGATTGAAATTTAATTATATATTAAATTATTTATTCATCTAAAAGAAATGAAATAAGAGTAATAGTTATTAAGTGCAATATTTATTGGAATATAAATTATAACAATACTGTTATAATCAATGTAAATAGTGGATTCGTTAAATGCAACTCTAGATCGATATGATTTGGAAATAATCATTTTCCAACATCAATTAATTTATGAATGACATTTAGTTGAATTTATCTTGTTGAATCGTGATAAACAAGATCTGTTGTGATGATTGGATTGATTGTAATGTTGTGATATGACCACATGAACTAGTTTTGGTTAAATTAAACATTTACCCATATTATTTAGATTATATCAAGCTATTGTTGAAATCTGGAATTTTGAATGTTAAATAAATTTAGTAGATAAGTCTTGGTCATCGATAAATTTGTTTGAATATGATAACTTGATCCTTGAAGTATCACTTGGCTCTAAAAGATATTAATGTTTTTCGATTCAAAGGGACCGGGATTGGTTTTCTAAACGAAATTCAAATACAACTTTGTTTCGACCTAGGCATTGTTTAAGTATAAATCAAGTTGAAGACCACTGAAGATGGATTTTATGTAAGGGCTATTCTGTCGATCCGAGGTAGAATTTGCCTAAGATGATTTACAGAATAGTGCCTTCGGTTTGTCTAGTCCCAATACAACTTGTATGGATGAATGTCTGACAGAGTATACCTAACATATCATATGATTGATCTCTTCAAACTATGTTTGGTGGCAATTTGTGATTTGACGGGTTTGACGATGTGGCATCCAGAGTAAATGAAGACGTGATATATTTGAAAGGTAAGTATAGCCTCAAGTTCACAACAGGAAAATGACATAAATCGGGCAGGCAACATGGCTATATGGGCCGCTCCCATCAGATTGTATTATCACCATCTAGAGAATATTCTTTTGTTACTTCTTTCACTTCTGTATCTCCCGGGAAATGGTGGTTGGCCAACCGTTTTTTGATAATATATTCGATACACTCAAGAGAAATGAGTGGTCGGTCATGTGTGGCCGGGTTGCAAGATGTTCTTGTTGAACCCAGTGTATTCCTATCTAGAGATACACTATCGGAAGGTGGTTCCATACCTTGTCATAGTTGGAAATCCATTATCCCTGAGTGCCAAGCGGTTTTGTTTGTAAACTATGTATGTGAAATGTGAGATGCAAGCATTTTGCGAGATTTAATTAATATTTGAAAACCCTAGACACTATCATAATATCTGATTTTGGTAAACAAAGTGTTTCGGTTGTCATAAAGGAAAAACCTGTTCCGTGTTTGTTCGCGGCGTGGTCTTATGAGATACTTTTTATTTCTCAAACTGTTTTCAAATCGTTTAGTCACACCAGTCCCATGACTGACCCAAAGTATATTTTTTCTATGTTTTCCCTAAACTCTTAGCTGCCCAAATTTGTACGGACAATCAAGTAGTTCAGGATTTTGCAGATCTACAAGAGGAGCTTGGGGCAGGAGGCATTAACAATAGATAATAGAGTTTATTTCCACTGTGTTGTATATGTGATGTACTTTGGTAATGTATGTAAGTCCAAATACAATTTGTATTTCAAAAGTAATATTATATAATATATTTGGTTCATTCCGCTGTGAGATCGCATCTGTTCTGATGTTCTATTGTCGTGTTCTTCTTTTTCTTATATTCTAACTATATCTTGTCTTCTCTCACCCTCAAATTTATTTCTTCGACATCTGGGTTTTAGTATTCTTTGGGTCAGACTTGTGTCGTATTTGGTCGACTCAACTGAAATTCGGGTCATCGCAACGGCCATTGAATCCCCTTTAATTCAATTTATTATTATAACGGTTATATGCCATTAATGATCCTTACGGTCATATTTTCTAATGCATCAGACAACATACTAAATGCCACTTATATTAGTCTCGTTTAATTATCCTAATTCTAATTGTTGTAACTCCCAAATAATACTATAGTTATTTAATTTTAGTTCTTATATAAGTATATACATATAAGTTTATTATATTTATTCCAATTAAATTTAAATTGTAACCATTTGACATTCATAACCGATTCATCAATCTCCCCAAAAAATTCTTGGTAACAATATTAATTCCCTTATTTGTAACCTTTTAATTATAGCAATCAACTCCACATTTATTGCAATCAACATAACGGTCACAAGTATTCATTTCCATTTATCATGGGAAATAATACCATATGTACCCATAAAAAATGAAAGCCATTCAAAACTCAAACATACGACATAAATTTATTATTAATATTATTAGCGTCACTTACATAGGTTTGAATGGATAAGATTATAATAATTATATATAATTATATATATTTGTAACAGCCCGCATCTCCGTTCGTGCAAGGTATTGTCCCCAACCCAGCCACGTTATAGGTGTGGGGTTTTGTTCCTCAAAAGGCCTTGGCATTAGTAAGAGATGGGCTCTACTATATAAGTACCCACTTCACACAGGCTTCCACGATGTGGGACTTAGGGGTGTTACATTCTCCCCTCCTACAGAGCCCAACGTCCCCGTTGGCTCACAAACACCTCATCCAGGCGTTGTGGTCCACACAGAAGCCACGATTCCGACTCGTTATTGGCTCTGATACCAATGTAACAGCCCGCACCTCCGTTCGCGGAAGGTATTGTCCCCAACTTAGTCACCGTATAGGTGTGGGGTTTTGTTCCTCAAAAGGCTTCGGCATTAGTAAGAGATGGGCTCTACTATATAAGTACCCACTTCACACAGGTTTCCACGATGTAGGACTTAAGGGTGTTACAATATTTATTTATTTACATATTTAGCGCAATATTTACATAGTTACTAGTTATGTTTTATTATTGCTATTTCGTATTCTACCTCCAAACTAATGACTAGAAAATGCTTTTGTGTTTAATTGTGTTAGGATTCGAAATCTCTTTAAAAAGGTTATTTACTATAATTACTTTAAATTTTGGCCAAACTATTAAAAGAGGGAATTTTAACATATTTCAAATCATAATAAATTGAAAATATTTTATTTGGAATCAATGATGTAAAAACTATATCAAAATACATGAATTTACACTTCTCTTCCTATGTGGTTTGTTAATATTTCTTTTAGATTTCAAATAATTCCTTTTTATTTAAAAAGAGTAAAAATGACTAATTTACAACAATCAAGTAAAAATGCCAAACAATACTACACACAAATAGGTTTATAATTCTAAAGTAACAACTGTACAATTTATATATTTACACCTGAATCCTATAAATCTGGAATAATAACTTCATAAATCTAACAATGTATAGGAACTGATTTCCAGTTTTAGGTGTATACAATAACCATAATCATATTAAAGAATTGTAGGCAAGATAAGAATATTATAACTCAAAGGCCTACAATTTATATCAGATTCATATGTATACAGTTAACATAAACAAGACAAATCTGATTATTTTAGGCATATAAATTCATATTTGGCACAAACGAAATAAGTATGATATTTTTAACAATGAATATATATCCCCCTCACCTGAAAACCATTCTAAATTTGGATATAGCTTTTAGGCCTATTATTCCAAATCCTAAAGACCTAAAATTCGTATAAAAAGGGGATACATATGCACATTAAGAATTATATATCTGAAAGAAGAATAGGAAAAGATGAAGCAAAACTATCAATAAAGATTATATATTCGTAAAACCAGTCCTTTTGCATAAATCTTGATTCAGTATATCCAATCCCAGTAAATCTATTTTGTTTATGTTAATATTTTATAATTTTAGAAGAGATTAGAGAATTGGGAATTGTTGCTTCCAGCAAATGTGAGCAAAAGATTTGGGGTTTAGTCCTTTATTTATAAGCGTAGAAAAGACCGTGAACTGTTAGTTTAAATTCCCAAAAAATCTGTATGTTGATATGTGTGTGTATATATATATATATATATATATATATATATATATATCATAACCCTAGCCTCCACTGGAAAGCAGCGACCGGGAGATCGGCCCTAGGATTGACTGCTCTGATCGTCCTGCTTCTGTAGAGACAGGTAATAAATGGAAAGATATATTTAATATATTTTCTTTTTGTTTTCCATCTTTTTTTGTATGTGATGGCTAACCTTTTCATACAGACTCCGTTTGTGAAGTTCCAAACATGAAAATAGACCGGAATTTTCCATCACAAACACATCGGTGCAAGTTTCGTTGTCAAATTATAATATTGGCTAAGATTCCATTTCTGGAATATAACTAAATAACTAATTTAATTATCGCCAATTTCCCAGGTGTTACATATTTCTCTCCTTAAAAGAAATTTCACCATGAAATTTTACCCATGACTAAGGCATGGTTCTAGCACCTAATTATCCTATACAACAAAACCAATTTATGTACATCCAATTTTGCGACCAAACATGTGCACATGCACAGTGTGCATAATGGATCACAATAACAAAATGTATGCTTTATGATTCTTAATCGAATCCTCCTTTATGTATGCATTTCATTTTTAAAACATTTCTGAAAACATGATGTAAACATCCTAAAATATGCCGGTGGTTCTTAAGAATTCAACTATTGAAAACAATTTCCATCCACAACCCGCACATGATGACAAATAGAAGTGTGAAACAACCAATTTTGCATACAAATCATTACATGAAACACGTCACACATCTAAAATTGCTTCCTACCAATTCATCCTATGCCAAAAAAAAAGAAATTAAAGCGGAAAAGTTAACATCCTAACTATTTATATAATTTGCAATTCTCGTCGTACAATGAAATTTTACCTCAATTGCTAAAAATACTCCTAAAAATTTCCACCTATAGAATGCAAAGGAGGCATAAGACAAGTTATAGAACGTAATATGAGTTAAATAATAACTCGTGTTTATCGTCAACAAATTACGGAGACAATGTTTCCGAAGTTAAAACAACTTTCCCTTATTACGGTTAATTTTTTTAATGCATCGTCTCCCCTAGCTAGTTCCCTACTAAAACCGTACAAATAAATAGTCCAAAATCTTCCTTATGCTTTACACATGACCATAAAATCGTAATTTTCATAAAAATTAATTTAGGCATTCAAAAAAGTTATGTTAATTTTGGTTTTCTTTTTGGTACTGCTTTACTTTTCATATGAGATTTGTACAAAATCTAATATTTCGGTAACATGTGTTTACAACATTTAAACTAGTGGAAATTTTCCATAAAGGCTTCTTAACATGTTTTAATTATTTTGCAGGACACCGCTTTGAACTAATTTTTTTTAAGGACAAAAATGTCGCTCCTCCCATTCTTCAATTATACAGCCGTAAACCCTTCATCCCAAATCGACAAAAATGGCCTCCACTTCAATCCCTATCCAAATCGCTCCTCTTCAATTCATTTATTACTTTCAATCCAGAACCAAATCACCACCTACTCTCTAAAGTCCGTTGCTACTCTGATAATTTCATAAATCGATCAGTATCAAATATTAGGCAATTTTTTACGTCAAAAACATCATGTGCTTCAAATGATTGGCGATTTCCAGTTGGTTATTGCCAGACGATTTCCAGTTCGTTACTGCCAGGCGATTTCAGTTTCTTCATCAAATAGGCGATTTTCTCGAATCTAGTAAACGAGTTATTTTCTATTGTCGTGTATCAGGTAATGCCTTTTTATAGTAGTGTTTTATCATGTTTTTTTGCTCTTAATGTCATATATAGTAATTGGTTTTTTTGTTGCTGTTAATGTAAATTTAGTATGCAAGTATGATTTAGATCATTACGGCAACTTGTTCTTTTTATTAAAAAAAAAGATAAAAGTTTTATCTTTATCTGAAAAAGATAAAAATATATACGTGACAGACTTAAATTGAATATACACTTCCTATAACTGCATGTCTTGATGGTATTCGGATTAAGCTTATGATGCAAATGTCTAATTGAAGACAAGAGGTAGCTAAGTGGACTAGTGTGCTTTGTTAATTATTAGTTGCAAATATCTTGAAATAAACATATGTAAATATTATTGTAATTAACAATTTTTAAATTTATATTCATTCCTCAAATTCCATGGAAAATTAACACTTCAGGGCACCATTTTTATTAGAAAAAAGATAAACGGTTTTATCTTTTTCTCAGGAAATCATATAACTTATACTTTTAACAGAAAAAAGATAAATGGTTTTATCTCTTTCTCAGAAAACCATTTAATTTTATTCTTTTTAACAAAAAATCCTATAAGGCCCTATATATAACCTTGGCAAAACACAATGCCCTTCTATTGGTTATAAAAACAAAACCAATACTTATATATACACACACACATTTCCATCTTCTTGAATATTTCAATGATATTTATGTATGCCTTTGTATAAAAATACGTTACTCATCTAAAAAGATAACCCCATTTATTTTTTTGGTCTTTGTTTTTCCATAATAGAAAGATATTAATTGTTTTTATAATTGCAATTTTGTAATTAACAATTTTTAAATGTTTAGCAGAATATCTTATTTTATTTCTGTTTTTAAAAATATAATTGCATCTATCTTTTACTAGAAGTCAAAAGATAAGTTACATTGAATATTTTATTTTAATTTAGATTTAAAAAAGATAATTGCATCTATTTTTTAGATTTAAAAATGATTAAAATTGTTTTGTAAATTTACTATTTTCACTTGTTGTTTCATAAAGTCATAAAGGCGTGCGATGTTACTTGTTGTACATGATATGAGTGGTGAGAAATACCAACGATTGCCAGCAACTAATAAAACCAATGAATTTATGTGATAATTTTGGGCTCTTCTGATTTAGGTGAGGATTGGCTTCATCTTTTTAAAGGTGCAGACCGGGGGGTAACTCATTAAAATGGGTTCTGAAGATTACAAAATTTAGACGAATTATATTATGTAAAAGAATAGGAATGGAAACAACTGAAGAGTTTAGATAGTTGCAGCAATGAAGGTGGTAAATTTTGTTAGTAGTCTAAATAGTAAGAAGAAGTTCAAATTTGACAACATATATAATATATTTTTCTCAGCGAGAATGAAGATTAAACTGTATTTTGCAAAAAAACTAAATGTATATATCTTTTTGGATTCTATCGTATAGTGCTTGTTTTTGTTGGTGTATATAATTAATTGGTGGATTTTGTTGGTGTGCATGATTAATTGGTTGCATGTTGTAAGTTTTAATGCAGTTGATTGTCTGTTAATATTTTCTTATTTGCAAATTTTTGCTGCTTATTGTTATTTATGTTTGCAGCTGTGTATTGAAATAATGTTGTCTTGAACAATTGTGTTTATTTGAAGTTTCTTGTTCTTTGATTGTACTTTGTCAAGCACTTTATTTATCTATGTGGCATTGTGATTCACATCAACAATTGATACCTCCTACTTGCAGTATCATTTTGTGCAGACTGAAAAAAAGATATATGCATTTATCTTTGCCACAAAACAGATAGCAGTATATACTGTCGTATCTAATCAAAAAATTAAATAACATGAATAAGATGAGCTTAAATAAAAACTAGTAAACAACAAATTTAAATGAAGATGACATTGTATTTAGATTGTCAACACAAAATGACCAGTAAATGCACTTGTAATCTAAGAACAAAGCAAATCATTTTAATAAAAGATAAATGCTTTTATCTTTTTCAAACATTACATTGAAAAGTAATCAGTCACATACTGTTCGATTGGACTTGAATCAACCAATATACATAAAACTGAAATTGCAACAAAATACATTATAAAAGTGGCAATATATATCTTAATATGAGCCTACACTTATAATCAAAAGACAGAATTTAAGATGACAGCTTGTAGTGTTATTTTGTATAAAAGATAAGTTCTTTTATCTTTTCCATATGTAATGAAAGTGTTGCTGACATCAAGATGGCCAGGTTCTAGTGCAACTCCATTAAATTCTTTTCCACAAGTTTTAATTGTATCCAGCTTCACTACCGGCCACACCAAAAGATTGCTTCACAATTCTCCATATATCCATATATGTCTTTTGAAGCATTTCAAAACAAAAGTTTTGAACAGGATTGAAGTCAGTATACAGAACAAACGCAATGAGTGGGTATTGGCCTGAGCTTAAAATTGAAAACAATCATCACAATACATAATAGAATTCAGTCATCACAATACATAATACAATTGGTACAAACAGGGTTACAAATAATGTACAAAGTAACAAATACATAGTAGATATTAGAAGAAAACAAAACACAACAGGTAGAGTAACATTTGAAACAACAGAGTAGGAAACTACATAAATTATAGGATTATCCAACTTAGTAATGAGGCATAATGAAGCTGACGGTTCAACCTTACTTCTGATGGCATTTATCCGTCGCCTTGTTTTTAAGATTGTCAGCACCAAGTGGATCATCTCCAACCTCCTAGTAAATTCAAAAAATAATGCGTTACAAAGAAATATATCAACAAAATTAGGCAACTATGCAAAGAAAAAAAAAACTGAAGATGTATAGTTGTAGGAGATGCATACAAGTGAAAATGATAATCGGGAAATAATAAGTTTACTAATGATAGTAAAATATGGCATGAAATGCCAAGTCCTCCATAATTATTAGGAACTCGTTACCAATGTCGTGCACACATACACGTATTTAGATAAAAGATAAAAGCGGTTATATTTTGGATATATCAAACTATCTAAGCACATATGTATATAACAGAATATGTGCTTACTAAACAAACACCTTTTACATATGTAAGCATTCCATCTAACCAACCTCATTACTACTGGACCATTCATTTCATAAATTTTATGCTAAATAAACACTTCAGGATGCCATTTTTATTAGAAAAAAGATAAAGAATTTTACATTTTTCTCAGAAAATCATATAACTTATACTTTTAACAGAAAAAAGATAAATGTTTTTATCTTTTTCTCAGAAAACCATTTAATTTTATTATTTTTAACAGAAAATCCTATAAGGCCTATATGTACAACCTTGACAATACACATTGCTCTTCTATTGGTTATAAAAACAAAACTAGTACTTATATGTACATATATATATATATATATATATCATTTTATATTTCTTTTTATATATACAAAATGCCATATATCTTCTTGTATATGAATTGTGCATATTTTTGTATATGAATTTTACATATCTTTTTCATGAAACACACAAATTTAAGTTGTTGCAATATTTTTCCAAAGTTTGAATTTCGAACAAGATATATGATTATATCTTTTCCTGAAAAGTGCATAAAAATGGATTTTCAACTGTGTGACATCATTACCTCATTTTCCGACTAAAAAGGTATATTGTAATGAAGATTTATATACCATTATACTATAATAGAAAATGAACCATTCTATAATATATAATAAAAAGATATATACATTAACAGGATATACGATTATATCTTTTTAATGTTTGTACTATTATATCATCAGTACCTCATTTTTATCATTATACTATAATAAAATGATAGAAGACGAACCAATCTATAATGAAGTTCGCTATATTTGTAGTTTAGGTGATTGTATCTACCTTATATATATATATATATGTATATATATATATATATGTTTGATCATACAAAAAGATACACAATTCATATACAAAAAGATTGTGTGCTTACTAAATAAACACCTTTTACATATGTAAGCATACCATCTGACCAACCTCATTACTACTAGATCATCCGTTTCATAAATTCCATGGTAAATAAACACTTCAGGGCACCATTTTTATCAAAAAAAGATAAACGACTTCATCTTTTTCTCAGAAAATCATATAACTTATACTTTTAACAGAAAAAAGATAAACGTTTTTATCTTTTTCTCAGAAAACCATTTAATTTTATTCTTTTTGATAGAAAATCTTATAAGGCCTATATATACAACCTTGACAAAACACATTGCCCTTCTATTGGTTATAAAAACAAATAAATATAGGGGTTGTTATTGACACTCCAAGTATTGTTAAGAGGGGGTTATTTTTTTTTGTTAAGGGGAGTACCAATGCAAAGTGCACCCCCTTAACAAATAAAGTTTACTTTACCAAATTAGCCCTCTTTATAATAATCTCTTTTTTAGTTGTTAATCAAAAAAATTTATGCGGTATATTAGTCGAACTACATCAGATTTTTATAAAAAATTATTAATAATCTCATTTGTTGATATGCATCAATCAGATGAAAATATTACACTCATTGGAAATCGATATACGTATATTAAACAATTTTTTTATACTATCGCACCGCCGAATTTGTCAATACCCCTCATTTATTACGATCACTTTTTTTTTTGCAAATAATTTAGGGATTTGTTTTTTTGCATTTGAAATTGATTGGGATTGTAACTAATGTTATTACCATAAGTTATTACAAGGGTAAAAAGAGAACGTAAAAAATAAAGTATGTTACCCCATATAACATTATTTTCATGATTGGAGTGTTTTCAAAATTTGAACCCCCTTAACAATATTTGGAGTGTCAATTACAATGCCCATAAATATATGTTTAAGTGTTTGTCATTCTTTATGTGATTCAACTGATAAACTAGTTAACGTTCTTCGTTTACCTTGAAAGATAAATAAATATATCATTTTAAACAATTGAATGAAATATAAGTATGTTAGACCAAAATCTGGGCCTAACACCCAAATGCGGTGTGAAATCCTCACAATAACAGAATAAATGCAGAAAAAGCAGTAAAATAAGAGGAGAAACACGAGATTTTTATAGTGGTTCGGCTCAAGCCAAGCCTACGTCCACTTTATCTCTTCTTAAATCCAAAGAAGTTACAAGTACAATTCTCTCGGTTTATACACGAAATCCTCGTGTTTACAATGAAAAAGAAGTGAGAAAAATGAAGATTATACACGAAATCCTCATGTTGTAGTGTGGAATTTGGCTCCTTTTCTGCTGAAAATGCTTTTCAGAGAGCAATGGTGGAAGCCATGAGGTGTTAGAGCCAAAAGATCCTTGAAAATCCCTTCAAATGGTGTATTTATAGCTGTAGGAGAGCTTCTGGGAAGACCGGTTCGTGATGGGGTACGTGGCACCCGATCCAGGAAAATAGGAGTGAGACGTGGCATGAGAACAGGTCAAAACAGTGCGCGTATCTGCAGGTCTGGAGGTCGGTTCGTGATCATGGGTCGGATCGTGATATGGCTATCACGATCCGGGTCTGGTTGCGAGCTGGAGTGAAGTGCTGGCGATCGGGTCGTGGTCTCCATTTGTACTACGAGTGGGTCGCGATCTGAAGGTATACCACGAGCCGAGGGGGGCGATCCGATGAGGGATGATCCGAGGGTGCATGAGCCATACTCCGATCGTGTGACGCTTCGTTGCTTTATCTAGGAAATTGCCAGATTACACCAGTTTACGGAAACATGCATAACTTTCAAACCATAAGTCCGCTTGAGACAAACCAAAGCTCAAACTGAAGCTAATTCAAAGAGCTACAACATTGACAAAGCTCAACTCCGTAATTATTGTTTTCGGGCCCAGAAAAGGTCATCTGGTAGGAGTTCCGGGCAGTTCTTTTTTGATGATGCGACTTTGACCAAATCGCTTCCTGTCTTCTGACAACATTCTCCAAATCCGAGCGCGATGGTATCCAGATATTCAGTGTGACAGCTTTTACCAAAATGCGTGTCAACAAGTTTGCCCCCCAGAACATATCTTACTGGTTGAAGGAAGATATGTTCTGGATATTCCAGGAAATCTATAAGCCATAGAAATTCAATAATGCCATGACCTTGCCGGGTCTGCCAGCTACAGATATAATCCATACCTGTAAAGAGATAAAGGAGAAACAAACATGCCAAATCCTAGCGATATTGTTCAAATTTTCTGAACATAAACCATGCTTCGATGTCTAATGAGCATAAACCATACTCAAGGGACGTTTGAGTCATCCTGCAAATCCTGGCAAGGGCCAACATTTCTAGGCATAATCCATACCCAGAAGTCCAAATCGAGTATAATCCATACCCGATTTCTTTTGTCACATCCTGACAAGACTGTTTGCAGGGCATAATCCATACCCTGGAGTTCAAACTGGGTATAAACCATACCCGATTTCTTTTGTCACATCCTGACAAGACCGTTTGCAGGGCATAATCCATACCCTGGAGTTCAAATCGTGTATAATCCATACCCGATTTCTTTTGTCACATCCTGACAAGCCCATTTGTCGTTCCTAAGTATAATCCATACTTAAGATTCCAAAATGAGTATAAACCATACTCAGACATGAAGTTGAGGATCCTGCCACATCCTGACAAGATATTTAAATTCTACAAACATAATCCATGCTTGGAAAGTCCTTATTCAATTCAAAATGCAAAACCAAAGCAAATACTGATTGGTTTGGCACTGAGTCCAGAGCACGCTTTGGGGATACATCCTAACCATGTATGTGTCTACTCCGATTCAACCAATCAGAAAACCTAATGAAAGCAAAAACAAATCTTAAATCCCAAGAAATGCAGAAAATGAAAGCTGATCTCATCTAGATCAGTTGATGATGATCCCACGAGAGCTCGATCCTGGGTCATTCCCTCTCCAGGGTGCAGGAGGTGGCAGCGCAGGTGCAGGCGCTGTTGGTAGTTTCACATACTCGGGCAGCTCTCCACGTCTAACCCATTCCTCAATCAAATCACGAAGATGCCTGCAGTCATTTGTGTCGTGTCCGTCCATATCGTGGAATATGCCGTGCTTTCCAGAATCGCATTCTCTTTGTGATAGCTCCCTCTTGGGAGGCTTTGGGTAGGAGACATCACCGTTGGTGTCCATGTCGATGTCAGAAAGTGAAGCAATGAGCTCAGTATACTTTTCATATCTGGGCCGTCTCCAGGGCTGAGTGTTGCGTTCATTCTTGACGGTGGCTTTTCCTTTGCCATTTCCAGAATTAGACGGTTCTCCGTATTTAAGCATGTTAACATCGAGAACTTACTTCTCGAGGATTGCATCTTCTTCCCGAAGAAATCTATCTACTTCAAGGTAGAATTCGCCGAGATTTTGTGGTGAATCTCGATACAAAGATTTCTTGAATTCCGTGTTTTCCAGAACGCCGGATACTGCAGCCATCAGTGCCATCGATTGTTCAGGGCGATCAACCGATGCTGCTGCAACGTTGAATCTTTCCAGAAATGAACGCAGAGTTTCTCGAGGCCTCTGCATGATTGTGGAGAGTGATATGACGTTCTTGGGTCATGCGATGTGGACCCGAAACTATTCAAGGAAGCGAGCGACCAACATATTCCAGATGTTGATCGATTCCGTTTCTAGCAACCGAGTCCACATGGCTACTATATCAGTCAGAAAGAGGGTAAAACACTTATCCATAGCGTTTTCCGATGCCGATTGAACTTCCATATGCCGTTTGTAGTGCATCAGGTGCACGGTAGGATCCGTTCTGCCGTTAAATGTCTCAATTTTTTGGAATTTGAAATCTAGGGGATTGCGAGAATTCCAATTTCCTGAGTGAACGGATTGGGGTTGATGTCATCCACATCATTCTGATAAGTGCGGCCTCTCGAGAGGTGTTGAATCAGATCATCGAGTAAATTTCCTTCAAAAAGTTGTTGTAAATTGCCAAGATCAGAGCTGGTGCCCCCAGCGTTGAGTGCAGGAGAGAATGGAAGCTGCTGGTGAGCTGTTGCCTGGGGATCGCGACTCGCGGATCGCGGATCGAGGGTGGCGACCTGACCCAGTTCGAGGGGGTCGGTTCGTGAGGCAGGTTCGTGAAGCAGGGGGCGATCCGACTGGGTCCTGATGTAGGTCACGAACCGGTTGTTGTTGAGCAAAAGGGAGCGATTTGCTGGGATCGGCTCGTGAGCCTGGTGGTGTACCACGATCCGAATCGCGATCTAGAGGTGTATCATGAGATGGTTGATGCTGTTGAACGGGAGGGTTGCCCCCGGGTCCGGGTGATACTCGAGCCGCTTCAATGGCTTCGTTTTCAGTGACTTGAGCATTGCTCGGCCTTCCATCCATCCAAGCGAAGAATTGGTTGCTCATTTCCTGTTGTTTCTAGAGGAGATCATCTTGTCGTGCCATCTGACCTCTCTGTTCAGTGAGAACTCCGTCCATCTCGTCTTTGGTCAGGTATGCAGAAGGATCTCCATGAGAGGAAGCTTCCTGGCTTTACTCGTTCCTTGTGTCTTCAGCGTCAGCATCATCAGCATGAGCGGAAGTTCCAGTTTTCTTCCTTTTGATTGCCATTTATCTAATAGCCAAAAAATCTAAGCAGAAGTTGAAGTTGTCGTGTACCCCCTCCTGGCACGCCAAAATGTTAGACCAAAATCTGGGCCTAACACCCAAATGCGGTGTGAAATCATCACAATCACACAATAAATGCAGAAAAAACAGTAAAATAAGAGGAGACGCACGGGATTTTTATAGTGGTTCGGCTCAAACCAAGCCTACGTCCACTTTATCTCTTCTTAAATCCTAAGAAGTTACAAGTACAATTCTCTCGGTTTATACACGAAATCCTCGTGTTTACAATGAAAAAGAAGTGGAAAAAAATGAAGATTATACACGAAATCCTCGTGTTGTAGTGTGGAATTTGGCTCCTTTGCTGCTGAAAATGCTTTTCAAAGAGTAATGGTGGAAGCCGTGAGGTGTTAGAGCCAAAAGATCCTTGAAAATCTCTTCAAATGGTGTATTTGTAGCTGTAGGAGAGCTTCTGGGAAGATCGATTCGTGATGGGGTACGTGGCACCCGATCCGGGAAAATAGGAGTGAGATGTGACATGAGAACAGGTTAAAATAGTGCGTGTATCTGCAGGTCTGGAGGTCGGTTCGTGGTCATGGGTCGGATCGTGATATGGCTATCACAATCCGGGTCTAGTTGCGAGCTGGAGTGAAGTGCTGGCGATTGGGTCGTGGTCTCCATGTGTACTACGAGTGGGTCGCGATCTGAAGGTATACCACGAGCCGAGTGGGGCGATCCGAGGGTGCATGAGCCATACTTCGATCGTGTGACACTTCGTTGCTTTATGTAGTAAATTGCTAGATTACACCAGTTTACGGAAACGTGCCAAATCCTGGTTGACGTCATCCACATCATTCTGATAAGTGCGGCCTCTAGAGCGGCGTTGATCAGATCAGCGAGTCGATTTCCTTCAAAAAGTTGTTGTAAATTGCCAAGATCAGTGCTGGTGCCCCCAACGTTGAGTGTAGGAGAGAATGGAAGCTGTTGGTGAGCTGTTGCCTGGGGATCGCGGCTCGCGGATCGACGGTAGCGACCCGACCCGGTTCGAGGGGGTCGGTTCGTGAGGCAGGCTCGTGAAGCAGGGTGCGATCTGACTGGGTCCTGGAGGTAGGTCACGAACCGGTTGTTGTTGAGCAAATGGGAGCGAGTTGCTGGGATCGGCTCGTGAGCCTGGTGGTGCACCACGATTCGGATCGCTATCTAGAGGTGTATCATGAGATGGTTGATGCTGTTGAATGGGAGGGTTCCTCCCGAGTCCGGGTGATACTTGAGCCGCTTCAATGGCTTCGTTTCCAGTGACTTGAGCGTTGCTCGGCCTTCCATCCATCCGAGCGCGGAATTGGTTGAACATTTCCTGTTGTTTCTGGAGGAGATCATCTTGCCATGCCATCTGATCTCTCAGTTCAGTGAGATCTCCGTCCATCTCGTCTCTGGTCAAGTATGCAGAATGATCTCCATGAGAGGAAGCTTCCTGGCTTGCCTCGTTCCTTGTGTCTCCAGCATCAGCATCATCAGCATGAGCGGAAGTTCCAATTTTCTTCCTTTTGATTGTCATTTATCCAACAGCCAAAAATCCAAGCAGAAGTTGTTGTGTGCCCCCTTTCCTGGCGTGCCAAAATGTTAGACCAAAATCTGGGCCTAACACCCAAATGCGGTGTGAAATCCTCAAAATCACAGAATAAATGCAGAAAAAGCAGTAAAATAAAAGGAGACACATGGGATTTTTATAGTGGTTCGACTCAAACCAAGCCTACGTCCACTTTATCTCTTCTTAAATCCTAAGAAGTTACAAGTACAATTCTCTCGGTTTATACACGAAATCCTCGTGTTTACAATGAAAAAGAAGTGAGAAAAATGAAGATTATACATGAAATCCTCGTGTTGTAGTATGTAATTTGACTCCTTTACTGCTGAAAATGCTTTTCAGAGAGCAATGGTGGAATTTGTGAGGTGTTAGAGCCAAAAGATCCTTGAAAATCCCTTCAAATGGTGTATTTGTAGCTGTAGGAGAGCTTCTGGGAAGACCGGTTCATGATGGGGTATGTGGCACCCGATCCGGGAAAATAGGAATGAGATGTGGCATGAGAACAAGTCAAAACAGTGCGCGTATCCGCAGGTCTGGAGGTCGGTTCATGGTCATGGGTCGGATCATGATATGGCTATCACGATTCGAGTTTGGTTGCGAACTGGAGTGAAGTGCTGGCGATCGGGTCGTGGTCTCCATGTGTACTAAATGTGGGTCACGATCTGAAGGTATACCACGAGTTGAGGGGTGCGATCCGATGAGGGCGATTTGAGGGTGCATGAGCCATACTCCGAGCGTGTGACGCTTTGTTGCTTTTTCTAGGAAATTGCCAGATTACACCAGTTTACGGAAACAGGCATACCTTTCAAACCGCAAGTCCGATTGAGCCAAACCAAAATTCAAACTGAAGCTAATTCAGAGCTACAACATTTGCAGAGCTCAGCTCCGTAATTGTTGTTTTCGGGCCCAGTAAAGGTCATCTGGTAGGAGTTCCGAGTAGTTCTTTGTTGATGATGCGACATTGACCAAATCGCTTCCTGTCTTCTGACAATGTACTCCATATCCGAGCGCGATGCTATCCAGATATTCAGTGTGACAGCTTATACCAAAAAGTGTGTCAACAAGTTTGCCCCCCAGAACATATCTTGTTGGTTGAATGAAGATGTGTTCTGGATATTCCGGGAAATCTATAAGCCATATAAATTCAATAATGCCATGACCATGCAGGGTCTGTCAGCTACAGATATAATCCATACCTGTAAAGAGATAAAGGAGAAACAAACGTGCCGAATCCTGGCGATATTGTCCAAATTTTCTGAGCATAGACCATGCTTCGGTGCCTAACGAGTATAAACCATACTCAAGGGACGTTTGAGTCATCCTGCCAAATCCTGGCAAGGGCCAACATTTCGAGGCATAATCCATACCCAGAAGTCCAAATCGAGTATAATCCATACCTAATTTCTTTTGTCATGTCCTGACAAGACCGTTTGTAGGGCATAATCCATACCCTGGAGTTCAAACCGAGTATAATCCATACCCGATTTCTTTTGTCACATCTTGACAAGACCGTTTGCAGGGAATAATCCAAACCGTGGAGTTCAAACCGTGTATAATACATACCCGATTTTTTTGTCACATCCTGACAAGACCATTTGTTGTTCCTAAGTATAATCCGTACTTAAGATTCCAAAGTGAGTATAAACCATACTCGGACCTGAATTTGAGGATCCTGCCACATCCTGACAAGATACTTAAATTCTCCAAACATAATCCGTGCTTGGAAAGTCCTTGTTCAATTCAAAATGCAAAACAAAAGAAAATCCTGATTGGTTTGGTGTCGATTCCAGAGCACGCTTTGGGGATACATACTAACCTTATATATGTGTACTCTGATTCAACCAATCGGAAAACCTAATGAAAGCAAAAACAAATCTTATAGCCCAAGAAATGCAGAAAATGAAAGCTGATCTCATCCAGATCAGTTGATGATGAGCCCACGAGAGCTCGATCCAGGGTCGTTCCCTCTCCGGGGAGCAGGAGGTGGCAGCGCAGGTGCAGGCGCTGTTGGTAGTTTCACATACTCGGGCAGCTCTCCACGTCTAACCCATTCCTCAATCAAATCACAAAGATGCCTGCAGTCATTTGTGTCGTGTCCTTCCATATCGTGGAATATGCCGTGGTTTCCAGAATCATTTTCTCTTTGTGATGGCTCCCTCCTGGGAGGCTTTGGGTAGCAGACAACACCGTTGGTGTCCATGTAGATGTCAGAAAGTGAAGCAATGAGCTCAGTATACTTTTCATATCTGGGCCCTTTCCAAGGCTGAGTGATGCGATCATTCTTGACGACGACTTTTCCTTTGCCATTTCCAGAATCAGACGGTTCTTCGTCTTTAAGCACGTTGACATCGAGAACTTTCTTCTCGGAGGTTGCATCTTCTTCCCGCAGAAATCTATCTGCTTCAATGTAGAATTCGTCGAGATTTGCGGTGAATCTAGGTACAAAGATTTCTTGAATTCCGTGTTATCCAGAACGTCGGATACTGCTGTCATCAGTACCATCGATTGTTCAGGGCGATCAAGTGATGCTGCTGCAACGTTGAATCTTTCCAGAAATGAACGCAGAGTTTCTCTAGGCCTCTGCTTGATTGTCGTGAGTGACATGACGTTCTTGGGACGTGCGACGTGGACCCAAAACTGTTTATGAAAGCGAGCGACCAACATATTCCAGCTGTTGATTGATTCCGTTTCTAGCTACCGATTCCACAAGGCTGCTATATCAGTCAGAAAGAGGGGAAAACACTTAGCCATGACGTTTTCCGACATCGATTGAACTTCCATATGCCGTTTGTAGCGGATCAGGTGCGCGGTAGGATCCGTCATGCCGTTGTATGGCTCCAGTTGTTGGAGTTTGAAATCTGGGGGATTGCGAGAATTCTTGATTTCTTGAGTGAACGGGTTGTGATTGACGTCATCCACATCATTCTGATAAGTGCGGCCTCTCGGCATGCGTTGAATCATATCAACGAGTCAATTTCCTTCAAAAAGTTGTTGTAAATTGCCAAGATCAGAGCTGGTGCCCCCAGCGTTGAGTGCAGGAGAGAATGGAAGTTGTTGGTGAGCTGTTGCCTGTGGATCGCGACTCGCGGATCGAGGGTGGCAACCGGACCCGGTTCGAGGGGGTCGGTTTGTGAGGCAGGTTCATGAAGCAGGGGGGCGATCCGACTGGGTCCTAGAGGTAGGTCACGAACCGGTTGTTGTTGAGCAAACGGGAGCGAGTTGCTGGGATCGGCTCGTGAGCCTGGTGGTGTACCATGATCCGGATCGCGATCTAGAGGTGTATCATGAGATGGTTTATGTTGTTGAACGAGAGGTTTTCCCCCGAGTCCGGGTGATACTCGAGCCACTTCAATGGCTTCGTTTCCGGTGACTTGAGCGTTGCTCGGCCTTCCATCCATCCGAGCGAAGAATTGGTTGCTCATTTCCTGTTGTTTTTGGAGAAGATCATCTTGCCGTGCCATCTGATCTCTCGGTTCAGTGAGAACTCTGTCCATCTCGTCTCTAGTCAAGTATGCAAAAGGACCTCCATGAGAGGAAGATTCCTGGCTTATCTCGTTCCTTGTGTCTTCAGCGTCAGCATCATCAGCATGAGAGGAAGTTCCAGATTTCTTCCTTTTGAGTGCCATTTATCCAATAGCCAAAAAATCCAAGCAGAAGTTGAAGTTGTAGTTTGCCCCCCTTCTTGGCGCGCCAAAATGTAAGACCAAAATCTGGGCCTAACACCCAAATGCGGTGTGAAATCATCACAATCACATAATAAATGCAGAAAAAGCAGCAAAATAAGAGGAGACACACGGGTTTTTTATACTGGTTCGGCTCAAACCAAGCCTACGTCCACTTTAACTCTTCTGAAATCCTAAGAAGTTACAAATACAATTCTCTCGGTTTATACACGAAATCCTCGTGTTTACAATGAAAAAGAAGTGAGAAAAATGAAGATTATACACGAAATCCTCGTGTTGTAATATGGAATTTGGCTCCTTTGCTGCTGAAAATGCTTTTCAAAGAGTAATGGTGGAAGCCATGAGGTGTTAGAGCCAAAAGATCCTTGAAAATCCCTTCAAATGGTGTATTTATAGCTGTAGGAGAGCTTCTGGGATGACCGGTTCGTGATGAGGTACGTGGCACCCGATCCGGGAAAATAGGAGTGAGATGCGGCATGAGAACAGGTCAAAACAGTGCGTGTATCTGCAGGTCTGGAGGTCGGTTCGTGATCATGGGTCGGATCGTGATATGGCTATCATGATCTGGGTCTGGCTGCGAGCTGGAGTGAAGTGCTGGCGATCGGATCGTGGTCTCCATGTGTACTACGAGTGGGTCGCGATCCGAAGGTATACCACGAGCTGAGGGGGGCGATCCGATGAGGGGCGATTCGACAGTGCATGAGCCATACTCCGATCGTGTGACTCTTCGTTGCTTTATCTAGCGAATTGCCAGATTGCACTAGCTTACGGAAACGGACATAACTTTCAAACCGTAAGTCCGATTGAGCCAAACCAAAGCCCAAACAGAAGCTAATTCAAAGAGCTACAATAGTTACTGAGATTAGCTCCATAATTGCTGTTTTCGGGCCCAGACTTTGACCAAATCGCATCCTGTCTTCTGAAAATGTTCTCCATATCCGAGCACGATGCTATCCACATATTCAGTGTGTCAGCTTTTACCAAAAAGTGTGTCAACAAGTTTGCCCTCCAGAACATATCTTGTTGGTTGAAGGAAGATGTGTTCTGGATATTCCAGGAAATCTATAAGCCATAGAAATTCAATAATGCCATGACCTTGCCGGGTCTGCCAGCTATAGATATAATCCATACCTGTAAAGAGATAATGGAGAAATAAACGTACCAAATCCTGGCGATATTGTTCAAATTTTCTGAGCATAAACCATGCTTCAGCGTCTAATGAGCATAAACCATACTCAAGGGACGTTTGAGTCATCCTGCCAAATCCTAGCAAGGGCCAACATTTCTAGGCATAATCCATACCCAAAAATCCAAATCGAGTATAATCCATACCCGATTTCTTTTGTTACATCCTGACCAGACCGTTTGCAGGGCATAATCCATACCCTGGAGTTCAAACTGAGTATAATCCATACCCGATTTCTTATGTCACATCTTGACAAGACCGTTTGCAGGGCATAATCCATACCCTGGAGTTCAAACCAAGTATAATCCATACCCGATTTCTTTTGTCACATCCTGACAAGACCGTTTGTCGTTCCTAAGTATTATCCATACTTAAGATTCCAAAGTGAGTATAAACCATACTCAGACCTGAAGTTGAGGATCCTGCCACATCCTGACAAGTTACTTAAATTCTCTAAACATAGTCCATGCTTGGAAAGTCCTTATTCAATTCAAAATGCAAAACCAAAGCAAATCCAGATTGGTTTGGCACCGAATCCAGAGCATGCTTTGGGGATACATCCTAACCCCGTATGTGTGTACTCCGATTCAACCAATCGGAAAACCTAATGAAAGCAAAAACAAATCTCAAATCCTAAGAAATGCGGAAAATGAAAGCTGATCTCATCCAGATCAGCTGATGATGAGCCCACGAGAGCTCGATCCAGGGCCATTCCCTCTCCCGGGAGCAGGAGGTGGCAGCGCAGGTGCAGGCGCTGTTGGTAGTTTCACATACTCTGGCACCTCCCCACGTCTAACCCGTTCCTCAATCAAATCACGAAGATGCCTGCAGTCATTTGTGTCGTGTCCGTCCATATCATGGAATATGCAGTGCTTTCCAGAATCGCGTTCTTTTTGTGATGGCTCCCTCCCGGGAGGCTTTGGGTAGGAGACAACACCGTTGGTGTCCATGTAGATGTCAGAAAGTGAAGCAATGAGCTCGGTATACTTTTCATTTCTGGGCCCTCTCCGGGGCTGAGTGTTGCGATCATTCTTGACAGCGGCTTTTCCTTTGCCATTTCCAGAATCAGACAGTTCTCCGTCTTTAAGCGTGTTGACATCGAGAATTTTATTCTCGGAGGATGCATCTTCTTCCCGCAGAAATCTATCTTCTTCAAGGTAGAATTCTCCGAGATTTCACGGTGGATCTCGGTATAATGATTTCTTGAATTCCGTGTTATCCAGAACGCCGGATACTGCTGCCATCAGTACTATTGATTGTTCAAGGCGATCAACTGATGTTGTTACAACATTGAATCTTTCCAGAAATGAACGCAGAATTTCTCTAGGCCTCTGCTTGATTGTGGTGAGAGACATGACATTCTTGGGTCATGCGATGTGGACCCAAAACTGTTCAAGGAAGTGAGCGACCAACATATTCCAGCTGTTGATCGATTCCGTTTCAAGCTGCTGAATCTACATGGTTGTTATATCAGTCAGAAAGAAGAGAAAACACTTAGCCATGACGTTTCCCGACGCCGATTGAACTTCCATATGCCGTTTGTAGCGCATCCGGTGCACAGTAGGATCTGTCCTGCCGTTGTATGGCTCCAGTTGTGGGAGTTTGAAATCTGGGGGATTTGCGAGAATTTCTGATTTCCTGAGTGAACGGGTTGTGGTTGACGTCATCCACATCATTCTGATAAGTGCGGCCTCTCGAGAGGCGTTGAATCAGATCAGCAAGTTGATTTCCATAAAAAAGTTGCTGTAAATTGCCAAGATTAGAGCTGGTGCCCCCAGCGTTGAGTGCAGAAGAGAATTGAAGTTGTTGGTGAGCTGTTGCCTGGGGATCGCGACTTGCGGATCGAGCTGGTGCCCGCAGCGTTGAGTGCAGAAGAGAATTGAAGCTGTTGGTGAGCTGTTGCCTGGGGATCACGACTTGCGGATCGAGCTGGTGCCCGCAGCGTTGAGTGCAGAAGAGAATTGAAGCTGTTGGTGAGCTGTTGCCTGGGGATCGGGACTTGCGGATCGAGGGAGGCGACCCGACCCGATTCGAGGGGGTCGGTTCTTGAGGTAGGTTCGTGAAGCAGGGCGGCGATCCGACTGGGTCCTGGAGGTAGGTCACGAACTGGTTGTTGTTGAGCAAATGGGAGCGAGTTGTTGAGATCGGCTCATGAGCCTGGTGGTGCACCACGATCCGGATCGCGATCTAGAGGTGTATCATGAGATGGTTGATGCTGTTGAATGGGAGGGTTGCCCCCGAGTCCGGGTGATACTCGAGCCGCTTCAATGGCTTCATTTCCAGTGACTTCGAGAATTTTCTTCTCGGAGGTTGCATCTTCTTCCCGCAGAAATCTATCCGCTTCAAGGTAGAATTCGCCGAGATTTCGTGGTGGATCTCGGTACAAAGATTTCTTGAATTCCGTGTTATCCAGAACGCCGGATACTTCTGCCATCAGTACCATCGATTGTTCAGGGCGATCAACTGACGCTGCTGCAACATTGAATCTTTCCAGAAATATACGCAGAGTTTCTCTAAGCCTCTGCTTGATTGTGGTGAGTAACATTCTTGGGTCGTGCGATGTGGACCCGAAACTGTTCAAGGAAGCGAGCAACCAACATATTCCAGTTGTTGATCGATTCCGTTTCTAGCTGCCAAATCCACATGGCTGCTATATCAGTTAGAAAGTGGGGAAAACACTAGGCCATGACGTTTTCCGACGCCGATTGAACTTCCATATGCCGTTTGTAGCGCATCAGGTGCACGGTAGGATCCGTCCTGCCGTTGTATGGCTCCAGTTGTGGGAGTTTGAAATCTGGGGGATTGCGAGAATTCCTGATTTTCTGAGTGAACGGGTTGTGGTTGACGTCATCCACATCATTCTGATAAGTGCGGCCTCTCGAGAGGCGTTGAATCAGATCAGAGGGTCGATTTCCTTCAAAAAGTTGCTGTAAATTTCCAAGACCAGAGTTGGTGCCCCCAGCGTTGAGTGCAGGAGATAATGGAAGCTGTTGGTGAGCTGTTGCCTGGGGATCGCGGCTCGCGGATCGAGGGTGGCGACCCGACCCAGTTCGAGGGGGTCGGTTCGTGAGGTAGGTTCGTGAAGCATGAGGCGATTAGATTGGGTCCTGGAGGTAGGTCACGAACCGGTTGTTGTTGAGCAAATGGGAGCGAGTTGCTGGGATCGGCTCGTGAGCCTGGTGGTGCACCACGATCCGGATCGCGATCTAGAGGTGTATCATGATATGGTTGATGCTGCTGAACGGGAGGGTTGCCCCCGAGTCCGGGTGATACTCGAGCCGCTTCAATGGCTTCATTTCTAGTGACTTGAGCGTTGATCAGCCTTCCATCCATCCGAGCGAAGAATTGGTTGATCATTTCCTGTTGTTTCTGGAGGAGATCATCTTGCCGTGCCATCTGATCTCTCAGTTCAGTGAGAACTCCGTCCATCTCGTCTCTGGTCAAGTATGCAGAAGGATCTTCATGAGAGGAAGCTTCCTGGCTTACCTCGTTCCTTGTGTCTTCAGCGTCAGCATCATCAGCATAAGCAGAAGTTCCAGTTTTCTTCCTTTTGATTGCCATTTATCCAATAGCCAAAAAATCCAAGCAGAAGTTAAAGTTGTCGTGTACCCCCCTTCCTGGCGCGCCAAAATGTTAGACCAAAATCTGGGCCTAACACCCAAATGCGGTGTGAAATCCTCACAATCACAGAATAAATGCAGTAAAAACAGTAAAATAAGAGGAAACACACGGGATTTTTATTGTGGTTCGGCTCAAACCAAGCCTACGTCCACTTTACCTCTTCTTAAATCCTAAGAAGTTACAAGTACAATTCTCCCGGTTTATACACGAAATCCTCGTGTTTACAATGAAAAAGAAGTGAGAAAAATGAAGATTATACACGAAATCCTCGTGTTGTCGTGTGGAATTTGGCTCCTTTGCTGCTGAAAATACTTTTCAGAGAGCAATAGTGGAAGCCGTGAGGTGTTAGAGCCAAAAGATCCTTGAAAATCCCTTCAAATGGTGTATTTATAGCTGTAGGAGAGCTTCTGGAAGACCGGTTCGTGATGGGGTACGTGGCACCCGATCCGGGAAAATAGGAGTGAGATGTGGCATGAGAACAGGTCAAAACAGTGGGTGTATCTGCATGTATGGAGGTCGATTTGTGGTCATGGGTCGGATCGTGATATGGCTATCACGATCCGGGTCTGGTTGCGAGCTGGAGCGAAGTGCTGGCGATTGGGTCATGGTCTCCATGTGTACTATGAGTGGGTCGCGATCTGAAGGTATACCACAAGCCGAGGGGGGCGATTCGAGGGTGCATGAGTCATACTCCGATTGTGTGACACTTCGTTGCTTTATGTAGTAAATTGCTAGATTACACCAGTTTACGGAAACGGGCATAACTTTCAAACCGTAAGTCCGATTGAGCCAACCAAAGCTCAAACTGAAGCTAATTCAAAGAGCTACACCAATTACAGAGCTTATCTCCGTAATTGCTATTTTTGGGCCCAGAAAAGGTCATCTGGTAGGAGTTTCGGGCAGTTCTTTGTTGATGATGCGACTTTGACCAAATCGCTTCCTGTCTTATGACAACGTTCTCCATATCCGAGCGCGATGCTATCCAGATGTTCAGTGTGACAGCTTTTACCAAAAAGTGTGTCAACAATATATAAACATTGAAATGACTGTGCAATTATCTTTTTAAACTGATAAACTGTCTAATAAGGTAACATTAATAGATTTTTTACATGCTTAATGCACTACAAAAATCTTTTATACATGTTTAATCTCAGTACTCAGTGAATACAAACAGTTGATGAACAACGACTTCAATCAACAATCATTAAATAAAAATCGCAAACTAAAGCAACTGATAAACAACAAATTGTAATTGACAAAGGCGTATTTACTTGTTCAGCAATCGGCAGATCTAAATCATTGCAAATCGTCAACGTAAATTGTCCGTGTATCAATATTTAGTTCTAGGTGAGTCTATCTGATTTCTTCAACAAATATTGATAGTCGACTGTACGATTTTACACGATTTTGATTTTGTTGACAAATCGGCTTTAAAAACCTAATTTTTATTTTTGTTTGAAGCTTCGAATTTGAGTAGCGATAGTGATTTATCGGCTGATATTGTTTTAGAAAATTTGGGCTTGGAAAATAATTAATTGAAACCCGTGTCCTTAAAATTAATTGGTTAAGGGAAGTAAGCCCTTATTGTAAAATGCCCCTTTAAACTATCTATTGTATACAAAAACAGATGTTTAAACATATGTAAGTTATGTAACCAAATCTGTGTTGTTGCATAAATCAAATTACAATGATGAAAACGACATTTGCGAAGCCTCATAGATTGTTTTATGGAAACTTAAAATGATTTTGGTAATAATTCAATGTAAAAAGGAAGCCGAATATGCAGCATAATGCGAAAACCGAGACCATACACAAAACCCAAAGATAAATTTTAGCAAAAAAAGGAATAGGTGACAAACAATAGTAATAACACCCATGAAGAAACAACACAAAACCTGTCCTTCACTAAAATTTATCTACTACAGAAATCTATTCTTTCCATCTCTAAAATAACTGTTAGTTAGCTAAAGTAAAATGAGATTTCATTTCCGTTTCAAATTACAAATAATCATGAATGAATGAAATATAATATTTTCAAATAGGTAAAATCTCTTTTCATTGTCGTGCGATTTAACAAGGATAGCAAGTATTAACACTTACAAGCACGACCTACAACCAAGCCAAGAAATAAATGCTGAAAAGAGAGAAAAAACAAAGACAATAACATCGAAACTCCAAAATATTGCCTACAAATAGCGAGACATCTTGCTCCGCGACTGGAGTTTGAACCATTCGCATGACTTTTGACTAGTTATGTCATGGCAGAAAAATGTTCAATCTCGTAACGTAGACACTACTGATGTTGTTGGAGGTTTCCACTTCACCATCTCTTTTAAGAGAGAATTAACGATGACGAAAGAAACCTACCACAAAACTACTTTTCAAGGAGATTCACTTAAAACTATATAAGGATGAAAGTAGATAAGTGTTTATATGAAAAGTAACTCTACGAAATATCACACAAGACCAATAAGCTGAATAAAAAATGATGCTGTAATGAATGATGGTTAGGCCATCGTTCGAAGCAAAGATTGATTTCTTTATCATAAGACAAATCTAGTTATAATTTACCATCTTTGGAATAATGTGATAAATGAGACACACATCTGCATGAACAGTTTGGACATAGATTACTCAACTCAAAAAAAAAAAAAACCCAGCACTTAGGGAAAAGAGATCTGCTGCAAAATCTTAAATGTTGGTCGGACCAAAAATTATTCAAAACCGCATATAACACGGATGCCTATAAAATCTTCGCTTCTCCTCAGAAAGACCATCTTCACCTCCGAAACAACAATTGCCTTCATCAAAAAAATTTCCAACGAGATATGGCTAGTGCGAATGTAGCATGGACAACATTCCTATTCAAAACCCTCCAAGCAATGGACTGGTGCAAATCCTACTTATAACAACCCACCCGGATTGGGCTTAAATTCCAATCCAGAAAAGGCCCATCAAAACTTAGAGCCACTCTAAACATATCATAGGTTCCCATAAGGAAATACTAAATATGTATCACAAAGTAGTATAAACGATAATCAGAATCTTACACATTTGAAGGGATAAAATATAGTAGCATAAAAATAGATATACCATTATTAAAACAACAAATTAAGATATAATAAGTCTCAAAGGTAAAAGGTACATCAATTATTCATTATCCCAATTACATAACAATAATAATAAGGCTGCTACCACTATAACTAAATCTTCGAGAGGCTCCTCCTCCGAGAAATCATTCCTCATCCTCAGTCAATGGCCTCACCTACTAACCTATTAACAATAAGAGGAGGGAGGTCAGAACATAAAGTTATGTGAATGAAATGCATATGAATTTAGGAATAACTATTACCTAAATTTGGGAGTATAAACTCTTCATGTTATGTCTATGTAAATAAACAAACTTGCAATTAAACATCTAAGGCAAACATTCTAATAATTACTTAGGGGCTATATGTAAATCTAGGTGTGGGCGTACTTACAGTCGCTTAAGGGCGTACTTACAGTCGCTTAATAGCCACAAATTTTTTTATGGATGGACATTCTTTATAGTCACTTGATACCCTACACGGCGGGCTATTCCTAGTCAATTAAGGTCATTTACTAATTTATTAAGGGTGGACATCCCAATAGTCACTTAATACCCTATGGCAGACCCCTAACCTCTTAAGATCTCGTCTCTAACGTCATCGTCATAATGTATGTACTCTCTTTGTAGGTAAATAAATAGTAACGGCCACTTACTACCAGGTTAGGGTCAGGAACTCATCTTTATTTTAAGAGAACCCTCCCAGTGTACCCTCTTATTACTATATAGTTGTCCCTATGGGTGAACTGCTAGCCACTTAATACTTCCCTCAGACGGTGGTTCCTTTAGGCCATATATATAATCTGTCCCTATCGGCCCTCATTAGCTCCTAGGTAAGAAGCGGACATTATTTGGAGAACTATCCTACTTACATTATCGTCTAATAAGACCGTTTAATACCTTATAGGAGAAAGGCGGACCCAACAATCATCTGAATCCTCGAATGGTGCATCCCATGACTTGAATCTTGAACCATAGGAACGGTCATAGTCCTAACCACTTAATACATAACAAGAGGTAGGTCAGCCACTTAATTACCTTTTTCCCAAGCTAGACCTAATTTACACATAATACACACACTAGATATCCCATATTAGACTGACCAATTGTGGATGTTGGATTTGCTGGGCAGTTCCGGGAAGACTTCTACTATAAGTAATGTTTAACCTCGTGTCTAAGTGTCATTAATATATCCAAAGCCATTAATACACATAAACATACAAATTCCTATGGGGATATTCAATTCCTAATTTAACTGTATTTATTACACACTTAATGCGTATTAATATCACGTTGTTTACGCTACATATATATATATATATATATATATATATATATATATATATATATATATATAAACGTAAATTAGGCGAATGAGACAAATGTCCTAACTACATTTGAAATGCCATTCCTTAATAAAATTTAAAGGTGTATAAATTATATCCCATACTTCCTTCAAGAATGGCATAAATGTACATATTAACATGTAACAATAAAATTGGGAAAAACAACAATATCAACAAAAAACTTGTAACCTAGGTTTGACTTGATTATTTCAACAATAAAGGTTGACCAAAGTGCCATATGTCAACATATATAAATATATATATAACTTCTATTCTGTAACAGATTCACTTTTTATGTAAGTTTGTGAGCAAAGCTTTAATATTTGGACTTCTCGTAGACAATACGTTCAAATGCTCCATTTAGAAAAAGGATTTAAACCTATTCAAATTTACAATTTCTTAAAATCTTAACCTTTTGTAACAAAACCATACATATGAATTTACACAAAAATAAAATAAGATAAATTTGTCCAAAATATATAATTATACAACACCATATGTTCCTCTTTATTACTAAAATCATTCAAACCCACATATACAAACAGATTGAACATTCCATCGTAAAAACCTAAACAAAATGGAGGATTTGAGGAGTTTCAATATTGTGTTCTTTTCGTATGAACTCAAACCTTCAAAGGATTAATAATCCAAGTCTTAAACTAATAAGTTACAGGAAAGTAGCAAACTTAGATAGATTCCTCTAACAATCTTACAAGAGAGAGTAACAACAGAATTGAGTAGAATAAGATTTGGATTTGACCTTCATAAACAATCGTGCTCCAACCTTTCATACACACACACACACACACACATATATATATATATATATACACATATATATATATATAAGAATCACATGTTATAATCTTATATATATGAATCTAAATTTCTGAATAAAACTAAATCTATGTTAGAATAGAATAGAGGAGATATAATATGTTAGAGAGATAGAAGAAAACCTAAAGCCTTTTTCTTTTCTGGAACTAGAGATGGTAGAAAGGTAGCATGGAGGCATAAATAAAATCGGTTGTAGAGTTTTAAGTGAGGTTTCAGGGTTATATTTATAGTTGACATCGTGTATATAGGCTATTAGATCCAATAGGTTAAATATAAGCGGTCTGTTTGATGTAAAATGTAAATAGGACCCTCTTTAAAATAACCCTCACCGGGCTCCCCTACATGAGGGCAGTCGACCACTCTTGTAGGAGGGCGCTCGACCCCCCTTCTAGGGTCAAACCTAGGAGAGGTATTCTTCTGTACGTTTCTTTTTATTAGTTTGTTGATAGATTTATTACCTTAATTTAATTATTCTTGTCCCCATTATGCATAAATATATACACACATGATTGAATTTAAAAGGAATATTTTTTTCATGCTTATCCAAACTAATATATTCTAGTTTTGTATATTTATTTGTTTTAAATAGAAACTTGGTACTTAATATATACACACAACTTAATTAATTAATATCTTTTGCATACAGACTCTGTTTTCAGTAAATAAAATATGCAAATGGATCAGAATCTTGCCATGAACGCAATTATAATACTTTTGTTGCCTAACTTTTAATTTCTCAAAATTCTATTTTTAGCCCATTCAATTATTATTATTATTATTTATTTTTAATTTAAATCAGATTATGTCTAACTTAAGTATATTTATATGTGGTGTTACATTCTCCTCCACCTTATTAGAGATTTTGTCCCGAAATCTTTTAATGGGGAGAAAAGCACAACTCGCTCTAAGCAACCATGTTGTACACCCATTTTATTTTATAAACATCCATAACTCATACTGATTATGAAATGCAGACTTGCTAATAATGAGTTCAATCCTAGTGTGTATGTGCAATAAGTGATGCAATATGTATGAAAAACATCCTAATATGCATATAATTCTATATGAATGCACTATGCATCTATCTTGTAGTCATATCCTACCATCTAATCTAGCAACCACAATGCAACCAAAAACGAGAAATTGGAAGAAAATAATGACCTAAGAAAAGTTGTGGATGAGTAAGCCTAATCTTTTCCTCAGTTTCCCATGTGCTTTCCATGGGGTTATCTCCCTACCGAACTCGAACTAGGCGAATAGACTTGTTATGGAGTCGTTTGATTTTGTGCTCCATGATCTTTGTGATGACACAAGGCACCTTAGACTTCAACTCAAAGCTTACTATGTCCCCATTATCAATAAGCTCAAGTTGGTCGGCTGAATTATGAAGGTATTTGCAAAGATGAGAAACATGGAAAACATTGTGGACCCCCGATAAATGCTCAAGAACCTCCAAACAGTAAGCCATCTTCCTAATCCTATTCAAAATTCGAAAAGGCCCAATAAACCCAAGAGCCAACTTCCCAATCTTCCCAAACTAAACTAACATCTTAAGAATAGAAACTCCAACATCAAATTCTAATTCTTTCCTTATCCTATCTATGGATGACTTCTATCGGTCTTGGGCAGCCTTCGTTCTCTGCTGAATCAAAGCGATAATCTCTATGGACTCATGGTCAAGGTCTGGTCCAAATAAAACCTTTTCGATAGTTTCTCACCAACAAGTTTGCGATTTGCATGGCCTCCCATAGAAAGCTTCGTATGGGGCCATACCAATCGTCACTTCGTAATGGTTATTGTACGGAAACTTAACCAATGGTAAGTGTTGCTCCCATACTCTCTTGAAATCAAATATGAAAGCCCTAAGTAGATCCTCCAAAACTCTATTAACTCTCTATGTATGGTCATCTATTTGCAGATGATAGGCTATACTCAAACTCAAGGTCGTTCCCAAAGCTTCTTGAAGACTCTTCTAAAATTCGCTAGTAAATAATAGATCTTTGTCACTGTCTATGGTAGTTGGAATCCAATGCAGCCTAACAATTTCCTTAACATACAACTGGGCTAATAAGGCGGCGGTTCTACTCTTCTTGATGGGAATAAAATGCGCACTCTTCGTTAATCGGTCTACTATCACTCAAGTGGTTTCATTCCTCTTCGTACTCGTAGGATGCCCATCAAGAAAGTTCAAAGAAATGTGTTCCCACTTCCAAGTGAAAATTTCCAAGGGTAACAAAAGTCCTCAAGGCTTCCTTTGTTCCGCCTTCACTCTTTGACCAATCAAACACCTCGAAACAAACTCTACCATGTATCTTTTCGTTCCTTCCCAATAAAAGCTTCCCTTCATGTCACTAAACATTTTGTCATCTCTGGGGTGTATGGTCATCCTTGACCTATGGCATTCTTCAAGAATCTCCTTCCTAAGATTTACACACTTAGGGACACAAATTCAACCATCTCTCCTCAAGCTACTACTATTATCAATAGAATATCTATTGCAATGAGGGAAAGATTCTCCCATAGAAATTTTCCCTTTAATACCTTTAACTCATCATCATGGACTTGCTCACTCTTGATCCTTTCCACCAGAACTGGCCTTATCTCCATTTCTCCAAAAAATCCTTGAGCTGCCTCATGCGATGGTTGAAAATTGAAACTAGAGAGAAACTCTAACTGTCTCCATTCGATGATAGTACTAAGGACAGCATGCTTCCGACTTAAAACATCATCCATGACATTACCCATTTTAGTGGTATACTGGATGGAAAAAAATCAAAAGATGAAATAATTTCATTCATCTTTGCTGTCGAAGTTCATATCTCTCCGAGAAAACAAATACTTAGGAGACTTTTGATCAGTGAATAACTCAAACTTCACTCCAAGAAGGTAATGCCTCCGCATTTTAAGAGCGAAAACCACAACTGCCAACTCCAAATCGTGTATGTGGTACATTTTCTCATGATCATTGAGTTGTTTATTTGAGTAGGCAACTACTCTACACTCCTGCATGAGTACCGCTCCTAAACCGGCCGCACATGCATCCATAAAAACTGTGAACAACTTGGTTCCATCCGGGGTAATAAGAATAAGTTCACTTGTGAGAGATTCCTTTAACCTCTCAAAAGTGATTCCATATTTCTAAGTCAACACAAACTTATGATCCTTTTTCATCAATTGGGTTAGAGTGGTTGCAATCTTTGCGAAGTCCTTAATAAATTTCCGATAGTAGCCTACTAACCTAAGGAAACTCCTTAACTCAATCGCATTGTGGGGGTATCTTCCACTCTTGGACTGCCTCTACCTTTGTGGGGGATGCTGCTAATCCTTTTCCCAATCAAAATTCCCTAGAAACCCAAATTCTTTCTTTCAAAAGTGGCATTTTTATAATTTTTCTTTAAGTTGGTTCTCTTTCATAATTTCTAGGACCCTTCTCAAGTGATCCCCATGTTCCTTATGGTCCTTTGAAGAGATGTGGATATCGACTGCAAATACTATCATAATCTTATTGAGTATGCCTCGAAATACCCAACTCATAAGGTCTACAAAGAAAGCGGGGGCATTCGTTAAACCAAAAGGCATAACCTACCATTCGAAGAATCCATCTGGTTTCCTAAACGTGGTCTTGGATTTACTCTCTTCAAAATTCCTTAATTGGTGACTCTAGTAGCCAAGCCTAACTGGGAAAATATTTGGGCTCCTCCCAAATGGTCAAACAAGTCGTCAATCCTTGGTAAGGGATATCTGTTCTTCTTAGTCAATTTGTTAAGTTCCCTATAATCCAACATAGTCTTAAAGATCCATCAGACTTTGTGGCAAACATTACTGGTGCACCCCACTTAAAGGCACTCTACGAATAAACCCTTTCGGTAATAATTTCGAGATTTGTTTGTCAAGTTCTCCCCTTTCCTTAAGAGTTGTGTGCCTTAAAGGAAATGCTACAGGCCTCACATCCTTTTCGAGGTCTATTCTAAGTGAAATTTCTCGGTGGGGTTGGAGTCCTATAACCTCCTCAAAAGCATTGGGAAACTCGCATACTATCGGTACTAGAGATGATCCTTCTAAGTCAGAAGATAAGGAAAATAAATTTGAATCCCTATTCCTTGTCTTACAAGGAATCTCTAAGTTGTGGCCTCTACGGCTTCTTAAACAAACCACTCTCCTATCACAATTAAGGACGGACCCATAAAACGATAGCTAGTCCATTCCCAAAATAAGGCCATACTCCTAAAATTCAAGTACATACACATCACACAAGAAGTCGACATTACCGATGTCCAATACTAGGTCTTTACAAACAACATAAAATTGCATAATCCCTCTGATAGGGTGATACACCTCTATCGGATGGTTATAAAAGGATAAGGGAAGTTTCAAAGAATCAGCATCTTCCTAACAATGAATGAGTGGGTGGCTCCTGAATCAAATAAGGTACACAAAGTAATTCCTACGATAGAAATTATACCTTCCAACGTAGGTTGTCCTTGATGACTAGAGGGCAGAGTACGAATCAACGCTATTTCTAGGGCATAGTTTTGAACACTCTATACGACTTTCAGCTTAGGGCAGTTCCTTGCAAAGCTCCCATGCTCATGACAGTTAAAGCATTTTCCTTTGAATTCTTCTTTTGCTAGGTTCACTCTACATTCCTTCACTCCATGCCCTTTCTTGTGGCTTCTAGAACATGTCTTGCCCTCCTTCTTGAATTTTCCTCCCTTCTTCTTCTTAAGCAAAAAAAAATCTTCTTATTCTTCTCAATATTAGAAGTACTTCTCCCTTATCAGTTTAACTTCCTTAACATTCTCAACTAGATACAGAATAGCTGCCTCAATAAGGACTTCAAACGTAGCTCCAAATGTAACTTAGGCCAAAAGCATCTCAATGGAGAATTCGATCCTTTAGCAAATCTAAGGGCTTTATCCATTGGGGTGTCTACTAGTCCTCTTCCAAACTTAGATAATTCTATAGACTTTGCCACATACTTTTTCAGATCCAACTTCCCTTGCTTCAAATAGATAAACTTTTCTAATTGCAGGCTCTTTTCCACATTAGTTAAGAACTTAATCTTAAAACGGGTTCTAAACTATGCCCAAGTAAACACTCTACCTATATTCTCTTATGAAATTAGGTTCCACTAATGCAGGGCCTCTCTCTTCAAATGTTAAGTTACTACTCTACGTTTAAGTTGAACATCCCATTGGGTAGCTTCAAAGATCCTTTCGCACTCGGAGATTCATGCTTTAGCTTCAACAAAGTTCTTCTTTCCTAAAAATGACTTGCCTCCTAAACTTACAAAATCTTCGCAAAGACGCGAAAAGTTGAGGGCCCCTTCAGCGGGATAAGATGATGGTTCCACTGGGGCAGGATTGGCAATAGAGACATGTTCCACGGTTCTAAGATACTGTTGGAACCATTATGGCAAGTAACGAGGCCTGGCCGGGTTTCCATACTTGGGTTGATTGTCGGCCATTTCTACTATCTGAAAAAGGAAAAACCCTTCAGTAGACTTTTTACGATAGTATCAAGACCTAAAAGAAAGAAAGATAAGACCGCCTAGTATAATTGCGTATGTTTTTGAGGCATAGTGTTTATGTTTACGTATATAAATATGTAGTTTTGAAAACCTTTTCAAATAACAAATACGTCTCTCATACGTATATTTCCACGTAGTTGGGTAACCTATGCTTTGATACCAAATATAACGACTCGCTCGGAGTGGGTCTAAATTTCGATCCAGAAAAGACCCATCAGAACCTAGAGCCACTCTAATAGGATCATTGGTTCCTGTAAGGAAGCATTAACATGTATCATAGAGCAATATAAACATTTATCAGAATCTCACACAGCGGAAGGGATAAATTATAATAACATAAAAATAGATGTATCTTTATTAAAACCACAAATTTATATACAATAATTCTCAAAAAGTACAAGTTATAACAACTATTCATTATCCCAATTACACAACAACAACAATGATAAGGCTATTACCACTATAACTAAATTTTCAAGAGGCTCCTCCTCCAAGCAATCATTCCTCATCCATAGTCAACAGTCTCACCTACTAACCTATTAATGTTAATAGGAGAGAGGTCAGAACATAAAGTTCTGGTGAATGAAATGCATATGAGTTTAAGAATTACTATTTTCTGAATTTGGCAATATAAACTTTTCATGTTATGTCTAGTAAACAAAAATACACGCAATTAAACATATATAATGGACATTCTAATAATCACTTAGGGCCTATATGTAAACCTAAGGGTGGGCGTACTTACAGTCGCTTACCCACAAAATAATTTGAGGGTGGACATTCTTTATAGTCACTAATACCCCCACGAGGCGGGCTATTCCTAGTCACTTGAGGCCATTTACTAATTTATTAAGGGTGGACATCCCTACAGTCACTTAATATCCAATGTCAGACCCCTAACCACTTAAGATCTCATCTCTAACATCAACATCATAATGTATGTACTCTCTTTGTAGCTCGAGAAATTGTGATGACCACTTACTACCAGGATAAGGTTAGGAACTCATCTTTATTTTAAGAGAACCTTCCCAGCGGACCCTATTGTTACTATCTAGCTATCCATATGGGTGAACCCTTGGCCACTTAATACTTCCCTTAGATGGTGATTCCTTTAGGCCATATATATTCCGTCCCTAGGTCAACCCTCACTACACCTAGTCAAAAAGAGGACATTATTTAGAGAACTACCCGACTCACATTATCGTCTAATAAGACCATTTAATACCTTATAGGAGAATAGCGGACCCAACAACCATTTAAATCCTCGAAGGAAGGGTCCCATGACTTGGATCCTGAACCAAGGAGTGAACCTTAGGAATGGACCTAGTCCTAACCACTTAATACCCAACAAGAGGTAGGTCATCTGCTTAATACCTTTTTCCTATGGCATGCCTACTTTACACACACAATATATATATATATACACACACGCACGCACGCACATGCACTGACATTCCACATTAGACTGATAACTTGTAGATGCTATATTTGTTGGGAGTTCCGGGTAGGCTTCTACTACAAGTTGGGCCTAACCTCATATCATAGTGTATTAATTGTAATGTCTCATGGCACTTAGACCTCTCACATTAACCAGATTACTTGTAGATGTTGGATATGTCAGTCGGTTCCAGGCAGATGTCTATTACAAGTAATAGTTAACTTCGTGTCATTAATAAATCTAAGGTCATTAACATACACAAACATACAAATTCCTATGGGGCCATTCAAACTCAAATTCCTAATTTTACCGTATTTATTATGCACTTAATACGTATTAATATTACATTTTTTACTCTAGATATATATAAATATAGACGTAAATTAAGCAAACGAGATTAACGTCCTAACTACGTTTGAAATGTCAATCCCTAATCAAACTTAAAGGTGTACACGTTATTTTCAATATTTCCTTCAGTCATGGCATAAATGTAAATTTTAACATGTAACAATAAAAATGGGGAAAACAACAATATCAACACAAAACTTGTAACCTAGGTTTGACTTGATTATTTCAACAATAAAAGCTGAACAAAGTGCCATATGTCAACATATTATATATACACACACCCCTAATTTCTATTCTGGAACAGATTCACTTTTTATATAAGTTCATGAGCAAAACTTTAATATTTCGATGTCGTTTAAACAATACGTTCAAATGGTTCATTTAGAAAATAGAGATTTAAACCTATTCAAATTTACAATTTCTCCAAATCTTAGCATTTTGCAGCAAAACCTTACTATGAATTTACACAAAAATGAAATAAGATAAATTTTTCCAATATAGATAATTATACAACACCACATGTTCCTTTTTTATTATTATAATAATTCAAACCCACATATATAAACAGAATGAACATTCCATCATAATAACACAAACAAAATGGAAGATTTGAGGGGTTTTAATGTTATTTTCTTTTCGTATGAACTCAAAACTTCCTGAGCACAATAATCCAAGTCTTAAACTAGCAAGTTATAGGAAAATATCAAACTCCAATGGATTCCACTCATAGTTCTATAAGAGAGAGTAACAATAGAATGAAATAGAATTAGATTTGGATTTGGATTTGGCTTTCGTAAACAATCGTCCTCCAACCTTTAATATATATATATAATCACGTATTAGAATATTGTATATATGAATCTAAATTCCAGAATAAATCTAAATCTTAGTTAGAATAGAATAAAGGAGATAGAAGAAAACCTAAGCCTTTTTCCATTTTCTAGAATTAGAGATGGTGGGAAGGCACCATGGAGGCATGGAGAATATTAGTTGTAGGGCTTTGATTGAGGGTTATATTTATAGTTGACATCGTGTATATAGTCCGTTAAACCCAATATGTTAAAACTAAGCGGTCTGATTGATGCAAAATACATATAAGTCCCTCTTTAAAACAAACCTCAATAGGAACCCTTATAGAAGAGTGTTCGACCCCCGTTCTAGGGCCATTCCCAAAAGAGGTATTCTCCTATATGTTCCTTTTTATTAGTTTGTTGTTCGATTTGTTACCTTAGTTTGATCATTCTTGTCCCCATTGTGTATAAATATATACACATAAGTTTGAATTCAAAAGGAATATTATTTTCATGCTTATCCAAATCAGTGTATTCCATGTTTGTATATTTATTTGTTTGAATTTCATTCTTTGTATGTCAATACATATACACAACTTAATTTATTAATATCTTTTACCTATGGACTTCGTTTTCAGTAAACAAAATATGAAAACGGATCAGAATATCACCACGGACGCAACTACAATACTTGCGTAGCCTAATTCCTAATTTCTCATAATTCCATTTTCAGTCCATTAAATTATTATTAATTACTATTATTTATTTCAAACTAAATTAACTTATGTCTAACCTAAGTATAATTTTATGGGGTGTTACACTACTGCTACGACTACTTCTTTTAGCCCTAAGCAGTGGAACCTTATTCTCATTCCGAATCTACCAAATGATTAATCTAGGGATGAGATCTAAGTGACATGAGGAATATCTAATGGTGCAAATATATATTATGGTCTGAGAATTAATCGAAGAGAAGAAATTAGGTTTAGATCTTGGAGTAATAGTAGGTCGAGATCTAATATGCAAACTAGCATGAAAATAGAGGAGGCAAGGCGACTACTAAGTAAGAGAAGAAGAATAAAGGTGTTTTTAAGCTAGATGAGAAAGAAAGGACAAAAGAAAGAAGTCTATAGGATGAAGTTTGATGCAACTTTATGGTTGAGTCCTAGATTCAAGTTATACTAAAACTCATCAACTAGTCAACCATTCTAGGTACAATACTAGATGGCTAACTGTTAAACAAGCTTTGGACAAAGATTGAATCCTGAACCAATTAGGGTCGGATTAAAATATTAATTGTTCCATGTTATATCTTAAGACTTAACACAGTCCGAAAAATACTTTTCCTCATCACAGCGGTATCATAGATCGTAGTCAACTCTGAACTGTCTCCAAAGCTTCAAAGTAGTCTCAATAAAAGGCTGCAACCATACAATCAACTTAAGGATACCCAAATAAATTCAGCTAGAAATCCGTAATGAAAATTAAAATGGAATTGTCCTCTTACCTAGGCGACAAACAAATCAAATAATTTTATGAAATAAAATACCCCAAGCTAAATTGTAGTTTTCATAAGTCCAATCGACAGAAAGTTTTTGAAAACTTTCCAAAATTCAACTTTATTTATAAACTAAGGTCTCATGCTCTAAGAATATTTATTATTTTAATCAATTTACATCCCAGCGTATGCTACCGACTGGAACAATCCTTCCATATTCTGAATTGTCAAGAAAAAGGTCATTTGTGATAATTACCATAATTTATCCAAAATATCCAAAAAAGGAATATTAAATATCACAAAGAACGGGTAATGGTTTTGATTTTAGGCATATTCCTTGAAATTTCCAGATTCCTTCTTTTTACGCAAAAGGGTCATTTATTAGAAATTTCGCAAAGCCCAGACAATCCGAAACATGGATAGATTTATAACTTACTGACTTTCACAAAACCGATTTTCCTTTTTCAAAACGGTTTTAAAAATAAAGTTTCTCCCAAATATAAGACCAGGAACTCAAAGGAATAGGTTCTAACAAAAGAATATTCGAATTTCAAAACAAAGTATAGGATTGATATACTTCTTAATTTTTCTTCCAAACAAATACGACATATTGACACGTATTTCCCATTTGACTCCAAAACCAAGAAATTGTCATCGGTTGGAACTCCCAATGAAACCAAAAATGAGAAATCGAGATATCTCACTTGTAGCTAGCATTTCATCTAGTCGTGAAGCTCAAATCCATGGGATTCACCATATGGCGTTATCGTGCTCTTCAAGACAAATTCCCAAATGCACCAAGTGATAAATCAAGGTTGGCCAGAAAATTGAACATAAAACATTCCTAACTTTTAATCATTTCAAACCAACCTTCAATAATTAGGTTGACAACTACTTCATCGATGAAATTATTTAGAGTCAAGCACTAAAGACTAAAGAAAATAGAAAAATGTTCGAATACGTTCTCTCACTAAGTCCTAATTTAGTAATTCTCCGTTCTCCAATTATCTAAACCTAAGCTCTAAAACAAAATGAAGCATCCCATAATGTTTCAGAGCCTGAATTTCGAAAAAATATCAAAACTAAATACCATTCAAGCGTGGAGAGTATAAATTTGGTAGCTACAAATAATGAGCATAAGCATTATCAAAGTACAATAAAACCCACTCACAGCGGAAACAAGATAGGATAACAAGTACCTACTAAGCAACTGCCTAAAATTAAGTTACCACATCAACACCAAGCATGAGAGAACAAGAATAGAAAACCAAACTTGAACACTTGCAAAGACCTGTGTTCCTCGAGATAAACCTGGGAGTAGTTATAAGAAGGGGTCAAAACAACAGGTCCTGGTGAGTAGAAAATGTATAACACTGTCTATAATACACAAACATATCCCGTTTGGTTTCACCCTAAACATATATCCAACATGGCTAGAATTTCTAACCAAGCCTTGTAAATATTTACGCATGATGATTAACTACCATACAAAAGGCAATATTTCTCAAGAATAACGTTATCGCGATATAATGAGCTATAACTTTTATGAATAAGTACGAATCATTTAAACCACCATTCAAACATACACCAAAACCAAGAAGCGTACTCTCCAATTACTCAATACCCTAATTTGGGAGGTGAGTTATTTCTATATAGCCACTTATGGCCTCACTCATAATATATCGTAGAGGCTGATCCTTACGATCACTTAAGGCCCAAAGCAGATCCATTGATCACTTAATACCTTATTAGGTGTTTTACTCTACACTAACATAAATCAGAGGAAACTAGCTACTAAGTCCTACTAATTTAAGGCTTTCTCATTCATGCGTATTCCTAAACCCCGCATAATACGAGATATAGTAAGAAGTCACTTATTACCTATAGGCTAGGCAGACGACTATTCCATATTTATGACCTTCCCCGGTAGACTCTTATGATATTATCTAGCTAACCTTTTCTGATAATCCCTGAGTCACTTAATACATCCCAAAGGATATAAAGACCTATAGTACCTACGAGGTGGTCATTCGATACCTTATCCCAAGGTGGACTCTAACCCTAGTCACTTACTACCTAGAGGAAGCGGACTTTCACAGAAGTTACCAATTGGGCACCCAATTAGCCTTTTCATACTTCTTTTTTAAGAGGTGGCGAGCTATCTGATCACTTAATAGTTATTATGGGCAGACCCTGCAATTATGCCCTTACGGGGAAGGGAGAATCCGGTCACTTAATTCCCAATAGGAAGATCCCACTACATAATACCTCTAATCCTGAAGTAGGCTATGCTATGAATTATTTCCTTTTTGGTTTCTTCTTTCGGATGGGAAGTCGGTCGTATAGCCACTTAATACCTCAACACATGAAGTGATCCATTTAGGAATAATTATCTTTATGCAATTAATTATCATTATGGGTTCCTATGGTTAATGGTATCTCACATCAGTTGTACATATATCCGACTGCTAGACAGTGCAGACTTACGTCGAATAACTAAGTTCAATCCTTACTTTAATTAATGATATTATTTCTAGAATTAAACTAGAATAAGATAAGGATGATTTCCTAATATTCAAACTCTAAGTTATTTGTTTATTTTTTTATTGGACTTAGTATTTACTACAACCATTAATGTCGATTAAATCCCCTTTAACTCAATTTATTAATATAACGGTTATACACATTAATTACCCTAACAGTCATATTTCCTAAGGCATCTGACAACCTATTAAATGTCATTTATATCAGTCACATTTGACTACAATAATTCTAATTGTTGTAACTCCCAAATAATACTATATCTATTTAATTTTATTAATTCTTATATAAATATATATATAAGTTTATTATATTGATATTCCTAACTAGAGTCGTAACATTTTTTCCTATTCGATTTAAATTGTAACCATTTAACATTCATTACCTATTCATTTACATCCCAAAAAAATTTCATTGCTATAAGATCAATTTTCTTATCTATAACCTTTTAATTATAGCAATAAGCTCCACATTTATTGTTATCAACATAAAGGTCACAAATATTCATTTCCGTTTATAATGGGAAATGTTACCATATATACCCATCAAAAGTGGAAACCATTCAAAACTTAAACACATAACATAAACTTACTAATAATATTAATAGCGTAAATTACGAAAATTTAGAAGGATAAGGTTATATATATATATATTTCGCACAATATTTACATAGTTACTAGTTATGTTTTATTATTGTAATTTCATATTCTAATCCAAACTAATGACTTAAACAACCCTTTTGTGTTTTTTTGTTGAGATTCAAAATCTCTTTAAAAAGGTTAATTACTGTAAATTTTGCACAAATAATTTAAAAGAGGTAATGTTGACATATTTCAAATCCCAAGAAATATGTAATATTTTTATTTGGAATAAATGATGTTAACTATGTACAAAATATGTGAATTGCACATCTTCCTATATGATTTGTTGATATTTCGTGTAATTTCAAATAATTCCTTAATACTTAAAAAGAGTAAAATTGGCTAATTTACAACTATCAAGTAAAAACCCCAAACAATACTAAACACAAATAGGTTTATAATTCTAAAGCAACAAGTGCACAGTTTATATATTTACACCCAAATCTTATAAATCTGGAATAATAACTTCACAAATCTAGCAATGTTTTGGGACTAATTTCCAAATTTAGGGTGTCTATAATAACCATAATCATAATAAAGAACTGTAGGCAACATAAGAATATTATAACCCAAAGGACTACAAATTTATATATCAGGTTCATATGTACACTATTTTAGATTTGCATAAACAAGAAAAATTTGATACTTTTAGGCATATAAATTCAGATTTGACACAAATGAAACAAATATAATATTTTTAACAACGAATATATTTCTCACTCATTTGAAAGCCATTTCAAATCCAAGTCTAAATATAGCTTTTAGGCCTATAATTCTGAATCCTACAAATCTAAATTTCGTATAAAAGGGGATACATATGAAAATTAAGAATTGTAGATCTGAAAGAAGACTTGGGAAAAGGGAAGGAAGACTACTAATAAAGATTGCATATTCACAGAACCAACCCTTTTGCACAAATCTAGAATCAATATATCTAATCCTTGTAAATCCGATTTGTTTATGATTTATTTTAATTTTTTAGAAAAGACTGGGGAATTGGGAATGGCAGAGATTTGCTACTGCCTCCAAAAAAACATGAGCAAAAGATTGAGGGTCTACCCCTTTATTTATATGTGTAGAAATGACACCGAATCGTTTGATTGAATTTTAGAAAAATCCGTCCATTGATATATATATATATATATATATATATATGTAGGTATACATATCATAACTCTTGTCTTTACTGGAAAGCAATGACCAAGAGGTCGATTGCACGGTCGACACAAGGGTCGACTGCTCGAATTGTCCTGCTCCAATGGAGGTAGGTAAAAAATGGAAAGATATATTTAACAAATTTTGTTTGTTTATTTTTCATCTGTTTTTGTATTTTGTCCGTAACTTTTTCATTTGGTCTCCATTCATGAAGTTCCAAACAAAAAAGTAGATTAGAATTCCATCACAAAAACAATTGTGCAAATTTCATGGTCAAATTGCATCATTGGAAAAGATTCCATTTTTGAAATAAAACTAAATAACCAATTTATTTATCGCTTGATTCTAGGGTGTTACACATATACTATTTGTCGATATTCCTAAATTTAGGAAATTTTGACACATATCCCATTTTGATTAATTTAGATAGATTTTTTTATCTCATTGCTGATATTATGGATGTTTGTATGGTGTTTAAGATATTTACAGGACTATTGATTGCATGATTTCTTGTTTGCGTAGTTTCGATGCATATGCTATTTTTTGGCGATCAAGGATTGTGATAGAATCATGAAGAAATTTTGGGACATGCATAAGGACCGAACATGGTGGACAACTTAGTTAATAAGCTGGATTTCGATACGAATGCCGGATATTTTCATTGGATGAGTATTTAACCAATCTGGTTAAATACATGGTTTGAGTGGTCGATAGCGATTACTATTGAATGATCAATACCGACTATATTGGTGCTGATAGTTTTAACCAACTTTGACGTGGACGACATTGAGATTTCGAGAAGCTGGACAGAATGGCTCGTTCGATGGAGAATTTGACATGGTGGCTCTTCAATTGGATATTTTCGTACGAAGCAGGATGCATCCTTCACCGATCAGTACAAATGGATGGCATAATACATGGATTGAGGTAGTGAGACCTTCAGGGTGAATTGGGTATTGCGACTCTTTGATTTCGAGTTTTGGGTGAGTACGAAATGGATCAATGAATAGATCAGTATGGTAGGCAGATCGTAGGATGACAAGGCTATCGAATAAATCATTTCTAGGCATTTCTTCGTGTAATAAGGCTTTTGGATGGTTTGATGTTATGCAGTTCGTGGTGTAGCGAGGCTACATGATGGATCAGAGTTATGTTGTATATGGTGTAGTGAGGCCGAGGGATCATAGACAAACACGATATACACTTCGTGGTGTAACAAAGTTACTAGATAACATACTCAAAACAGTAGATGTGGGTGTACCTATAACCCTAACAATACAATCATTAAAGTAATTAGGGTATGATATAAACAAGGTACGGTACCTCTGGGGGTAATGACTACACTAAGTAGCCAACTAAACACAGGATGTACTAAGATAACCGAAAAGACGCATTTATCCACCCAAGGATAATTACTAGACTGCACCACCCCAGACTTACCCACCCAAGGGTAATTCCTACACTACACCACACCAGTTCTACCCACCCAAGGGTAATTCCTACTTAAAGGTTGATCCCACTAAGTGTATTTAGTAATTCTGCCCAGTAGTTCCTTGTACCCCTAGCTGACTACCTAGGTGTCGTCTGCCCCTACCTCCACTAGGTGTACTCAGTAATTTTTAATAGTAGTTTCGTGTACCCCTAGCTGACTACATAGGTGCCGTCTGCCCCTATCTCCACTAGGTGTACCCACTACCCCCAAGCGATCGGCTCCCTACCGTAGATACCCGTGCTGGCCCCACAGTGGGGTGTTTCACTCCCCAAAGTGGCAACCCGATAATCAATGGTGCACGGCTTATACCTACACGATGCAACAACGTCTTACCTACCAGCCCGGGTCCACACACGCATATGAAACCCGTTGGACTCGCGTTGCCACCGCTACCCCGTTTTGGCCTCTTATAGTCAAGCCCAATATGCATGTCCCGTCCTCGACCTGGGTCGAGCCCACAAAGATACGTTTGGGATATTGGTTGAAATGGGCCCCCGCAAGCTACTACTTAAGCTTGCCATTTTATCTAGTGCGTCCCACTTAACCCCTTTTATAATCATGCCCACTTACATGTTAAGGTTTGGTTAAGTCATCTAATCATATTTCAATTGCCACTTAAGGCCCCCACAAGCTACTACTTAAGCTTGTCAGTTAATTATATTTCAATTGCCACTTAAGGCCCCCACAAGCTACTACTTAAGCTTGTCATTTAGTTCTATTTTAATTGCCACTTAAGGCCCCCGCAAGCTACTACTTAAGCTTGTCATTTGATTATATTTCAATTGCCACTTAAGGCACCCACTAGATTTCCGCATGCCACCCAAGGCACTTACTTGATTCCCACATGCCACCCAAGGCACTTACTTAATTCCCACATGCCACCCAAGGCACTTACTTAATTCCCATATGCCACCCAAGGCACTTACTTAACCCTTTAATCATGTTTAATTACATGTTCCACTTTGGTTAAGTATTCTAATCGTATTTTCTATTGCCACCCAAGGCAACCCACTAGTTTCCTCATGCCACCCAAGGCATCCCCACTAGTTACTACATGCCACCCAAGGCACCCACTTAACCCCTCATGCCCCTCTACGTGCTAATTTGGTTAAGTGTTTCTTAATTAATTAAGATCGTAACCTTTGTAAAGACCTCTCACATTAGACTGTCTTTTATGGCAGCTGGATATGCCGGTTGGTTCTGGGCAGCCTTACACCATAACAGAGTCTAACCTCGTGTCTTTACACTTGTCACGTATTTAGTTTATGTCTAAGACCTCTCACATTGGGCCAATCATTTGTAGCCGCCGGATTTGCCGGTCGGTTCCGGGCAGTCTTATGCTACAAAAGGGTCCAACCTCGTGTCTTAGTAGATTAATTACACCTAATTAATCACCCCCATAATTTGTATTAATTATCCCTAATTAATTACAAATATTTAAGAATATGGGTAGACCTAACTCAATAGGTAAATTCCCAATTCCATAATATGGGTAGACCTAACTTAATAGGTAAATTCCCGATTATGTCCATCCACTTTACGGTATGTTTAATCATACCCACTTTACACAATTTTTTATGTGTTCATTAATTTTTACCCCATCGTCCCCACGTAAATACGTTAACATGACATACTTCAAAAGGGGAGATTCATCATACACACCATGGGTTCAAATTCGCATATCATTAGCATTATCATGGGTTTAAAAGGTGTCAACTTGTATATATGACCATAAACCCAACTTGCATAAATAACCAACCCCAAACTTGCATGAATCATATATGTCATGAAGATGGTAACTTGCTTAAATGTTCATGTCATAGACCTATCATAAAAGGTGTCAACTTGCATACATGTCATAGGTCTAAAAGGGATGAACTTGCACATGTACTTATGTCATACATAGAGGCGAACTTGCATATGAACTTGCATCATAACTTGCATATGAACTTGCATCATAACTTGCATATGAACTTGCATATCATAAAAAGAGACAAACTTGCATAAAACCAAACACTTAGTATGCATAAAACCAAGTACTTAGCATGCACAAAACCAAATACTTAGCATGCATAAAACCAAATACTTAGCATGCATAAAACCAAATGCATAACTTGCATATCATGTTACATATAACTTGCATATACTCTCACATATAGTTTGCATAACATGTTACATATGCATAAATGTTCAACATAGTGTTTTGCATCATAAAACATGGCATTAAACTTGCATATAGCATAAAACTTGCAAAACACATAACATACACTATACTAAACTTGCATAAACACATTTATCCACAAACATAGCCATCTCTTATCATATCCTACCATAATCAATTTAACAATTGATTATTAAAGCTATAAGAACTCACCACTAAGCTCCCATAAGCAAACCCTTGCCACAAATTACCCAAAAACTCTAGCCTTGAACATAAAGCTTGCAACTTGATGATGAATGCAAGCTAATGATCGCTTAAACAACTCAAAGATGCTTGTGTGAACATGAAAGCCTTCATAGAAATAGTTTCATAAGAGGATGGAGGCTAGGGTTTTGGGTGGAGGCCATGATCATAGAAAATTTTGGCATAGTTTAGTTAGGAGATAGGATTATGATCATTTAGGGCTAGCTTAGGGTCTTATTTATAGGATTAGGCAAGTGTTTTAGGCCCTTAGATCAACCCTAGGTTAGATTAGGACCATCAGATCCCGGAAGCTTCTAGAGAACAGCCCAAAACACAGCCAATCCCTAAAATGGTGCACCAGGTTAAACCTGTCGAGCACCCCCTGTCGACACCCAAGTCGACAGGGCTGTCGACTTGGTCCTAGCCAAGTCGACTGCCCAGTCGACAGGCCTGTCGACTTGGGTAGCTAGGCGGGAATTTTCCCCGCCTGCGCCTAGTGGCCCCAATTTGAAATTTGAACCTGAATTTTTAAATCTGTTTTGAACTTTGAATTTTCTGTAAACTTCATTGGGCCATAACCGGGCCATACGGACTCCGATTTTCGAAAACTCGGACTCTATTTCGCGTATTTTTCCGAGACGAACGCGATGATGCAGCCCGTTTCCCCCAATTCTCACATCTGAGATTATTAATTCTGTGATTAGTGAATTTTAGCATTAACCGAAATTCGGGGTGTTACATTCTCCCCTCCTTAAAGGATTTCGTCCCCGAAATCTCTAAGCTAAGGAGAATGCATATCCTACCATCCAAACAACCATCTACTCACTCCATCAAACACGAGCATCCATTGTCCTTAAAAACAATTTCTACTGATGTATGAGCATATGCAAAAGTGTGTGTATATGTTCCCTATCTAATGTATGAACATATGCAAACCATGATAGTGCCATGCATCCAATATGTATGCGAGAGAACCCTATTGACACATACAATATCTACATGAGTGCACAATCATTCACCAAAATGCATCATCCATGTGATAACACAACCATTATACATCCATTAATATAGTTACCTACACAATTTTATGCAACATGCAATATGAAGTGATTGAGCCGATCTAGTGTCTAGAGTGTGTGTATATGCATCCACGAGCAACCACTAGCAAACACTTGCATCCACATGCATCCATCAATCATAACATGTCTCAAACACATGTTTCAGCCATAGGTTTACCCTATCTAAAGGTCAAAGATACTAATGAGAGGACATACTAAAGATAAGGTAAGCACTAGACAAACGATAGAGGAGACGTTTAAAGGACATACCCTCAAAAAGGAATGGGTATTACGAACGCATCTTCGCTTCTGTCTCCCAAGTAGCATTGCTCTCTCCTTCTCCCCTTTTCACTTTGACTAGTCGAACCTCTCTGTTTCTCAACTTCCTAATCTCCGACCCAAGGATGCGAGTAGGAGCTCGTCGAATAATCACATCACGCTCTACCTTTACTTCTTTAAGCAGGCTCGGCTCTACCGCCTCTGCGGTCTCATGTAGGCACTTCCTCACATGGAATACATCATGTACACCACTAAGTCTGTCGGGCGACTCCACCAATGGAAGATGCTCTTCCCATGTACCTCCAAAATCCAAGATACATAGCCTCAAAAGGTCTTCTAAAATACGATTCACCCTCTCGGTCTGGCCGTTCGTCTGAGGATGATATGCGGTACTCAAACACAACTGAGTCCCTACTGCCTCTTGCAAACTTTTCCAAAACTCTCTAGTGAAGATAGGATCTCGATCGCTCACTATACTGGAAGGTACACCATGCAATCTAACAATCTCTCAAATGTAAACTGAAGCTAGCTATGGAGCAGTTCTCTTACTCTTCACGGGTATACAATGGGCGCTCTTAGTAAGTTTGTCTACTACCACCCAAATTCCCGTATTACCCTTCCTCGATCTTGGTAATCCATCGAGACACTATCCCACTTCCATAGCGGAACCTCCAATGGGTGAAGCAACCCACCGGGTTTCTTCTGCTCCACTTTCATTTGCTAGCACACCAAGCATTTAGCGACATACTCGGCCACATCTTTCTTCATACCGACCCCAAAAGAAAACTCGCTTCATGTCTTGGTACATCTTGTCCCCACCGGGATGAATGGTCATCTTCGACCGATGTGCATCATCAAGCATAGCCTTCCTCAAACCCTCGTCTTGCGGTACACAGAGTCTACTGTCTCTACGCAACCACCCCTTACCATCTAGGGTGTACCTACTCAAATGGCTAGACGACCCCCTCCTCATGAGCTTTTCTACTAACTCATCCAACTGTGGGTCGTCTCGCTGTGCCTCGCCAATTCGTCCCAAAAGAGTAGGCCTAACCTCCAAGGAGGCTAGCAAACCGGGTACAAAGTCAACGGAAGGTCTAAAGTCAAACATAGAAATAAACTCTAAGCTCCGTCGTTCAACGAACCATGAACTCGAGGACAACCTTTTTCTACTTAAGGCGTCCGCTACCACGTTACCCTTGCCAGGGGTATACGCTATCTCAAACTCATAGGATGCTAAGAATTCCATCCACCTTTGTTGTCTTAAGACAATGCGCTCAAAGAGTTTCCAACACTTCCCTAAGATGTAGGGCATGCTTTTCTCCACTTCTAGAGAAAATCAGGATATTCTCCCATGCAAAATCATCACAACTATCCATCTCTCACGCAGACCTCCTTAGTCGAACTCGACATCCCCCAAATGCAAGCCCCAAAGGCCTGAACCAATATCAGACAAACACCCAAGGGATGCCTCCTTCGAATTCAGACGACCTACGTGAGATGATATTAGTAAAAATGGCTAAACAATTAAGCCCTTGTCCAACCCTGGATGTCCTCGCCAGTTTCGTTCCAAAACCACCGTTTACCCCATAACTGGCTTTGCTCAACCTATTGAGCACATACGAAAACTTATTTTGCCCTTAGAAAAGACCAAGATGTCATTTAAAAGACCATCACGAACTTATTTAGGTACTCCCTGAACACCCTTCTCATCAAATCAACAAAGTATGCGGGGGCGTTCGTCAAACCAAATGGCATCACTAGCCACTCCTAAAAACCATCCGGAGTCCTAAAGGTAGTCTTCTCTATACTATCCTCAGCCACTCTCAACTGATGGAACTCCGTGGCTGAGTCCACCGCGAAAACACTGAGGCGCTAACCAACTGATCAAAAAGATCATCAATCCTCGGCAATGGGTGTCTATTCTTCTTTGTGAGCTTGTTGAGTTCTCTATAGTCTACACAAAGTCTGAGGGACCCATCCGCCTTCGTAGCAAAAACTACTGGAGCACCCCACTCCGATATACTTCGTCTTATGAACCCCTTCTCAAGCAACTCCCCTACTTGCTTATGGAGTTCCCTCCTCTCACGAGGAACCATGTGGCACCCTGGCCAAGATACTGGTTTGGCATTGTCTACCAGATATATTCGGAAGTCATTCTCCCGCTCCGGAGGTAAGCCCTTTACCTCCTCCAACACATCCCTAACAGATCGCAAACTCTTGACCGACGTGTCAAGCGATTCTAGATAACTTAGCATAACAGATTCCATGGGATTACAAAAAAAAAATCTCGAGAGTGTTACCCAAGCGGGTCATAAGCCTAACAACTCTCCCTTCAAAATCAAGAACGGCACCCCTACTGGATAACCAGTCCATGCCCAAAACTAACCCATAGCTCGTGAAGCCCAAAAAGCATCACATCTAATCTCAACGCTAAGTATAGCAACTTTCAAACCCAAACACGTCATGGAGCCCCAATTGGGTTTGAAACAACTAAGGGATCATCTACTAACTGATGTCTAAGTGCAGTGACTCAAATAACAATGATGAGATAAACGAACTCGATGCGTCAGAATCAAATAAAGTTCGAATCGGATAATAAAGAAATCCAAATTCCAACCTAGACGGTCCTATCCCTATTTGGTACCCTAGTCGTGAGGGAATACAACCACCCTCCAGGAGATTCCGTACCTTGCCCTTGCCTCTTTGGGCAATCCTAATAAGATGTCCTATTCCTCCAAAAGGATAACTACTAGCCCTCTTCTTCCCATTCTTCACTCGTAACCTCCCATCAAAATGAGGTTTCGTCCTTCATTAAACATCAACTATTTGAGCCTTCCTCCCATCGTCTATCCAATAGGTACCTACAAGTCCTCCTCCTTCTTGAACGAACTTCTAGTCCGACTAATGTCCAAGTTCCTTGAAGTGGTTTTCCATTCTTATCTATCTTAGAAAGATTATCTATACGCGGAGGGGAAACTCAAAACGTGAGAGGAAGAGATTCAAAACGGAGAATTCGAAAGATAAAGATATGGCTATCGGGGATTATGCTTTTCTTTCAAAAACTTTTCTCTTAAAAGACATGTTTTTGAAAATACTCCTTTCAAAAATATTCTTAGAAAATAGTTTTTCTAAAAACTTTATCTGTTCTGGTAACCTTAAGCTCTGATACCACGTGTAACACCCCACACCCGCTACGGTCACTCACTAAGGGAATGCCATAACATCGGTGGAGTATTTTAAGTGAATATAGAACAGCAAAATTACAACAAGACAGATATAAGTAATACTTGAGAATTTAAAACATCATTTCATTTCAGCGGAAAGTAGAACATGTTTGGTTACACCAAAACCATAAATAAGAGTCAAGTACATAATATCCATCCTGGTAAAAACAAAAGTACATAATCCCACTACATAGCCTAATAGCCATAATATAAAAGATAAACTGAGCTTTACATCCACGGTCCAAGCTCCAAAAGATAGATAAAGCAGTCTGATCAAAGCCCACTAGTGCTAGGCGCACTCTGATAACCTGAGGGTTAGGAAAAAGATAAAGAAACAACGGGGTCAGACATAAGTCTGAGTGAGTCCTATAACCCTAACAATACAATCATTAAAGTAATTAGGGTATGATATAAACAAGGTACGGTACCTCTGGGGGTAATGACTACACTAAGTAGCCAACTAAACACAGGATATACTAAGATAACCGAAAAGACGCATTTATCCACCCAAGGATAAGTACTAGACTGCACCACCCCAGACTTACCCACCCAAGGGTAATTCCTACACTGCACCACACCAGTTCTACCCACCCAAGGGTAATTCCTACTTAAAGGTTGATCCCTAAGTGTATTTAGTAATTCTACCCAGTAGTTCCTTGTACCCCTAGCTGACTACCTAGGTGTCGTCTGCCCCTACCTCCACTAGGTGTACTCAGTAATTTTTAATAGTAGTTTCGTGTACCCCTAGCTGACTACATAGGTGCCGTCTGCCCCTATCTCCACTAGGTGTACCCACTACCCCCAAGCGATCGGCTCCCTACCGTAGATACCCGTGCTGGCCCCACAGTGGGGTGTATCACTCCCCAAAGTGGCAACCCGATAATCAATGGTGCACGGCTTATACCTACACGATGCAACAACGTCTTACCTACTAGCCCGGGTCCACACACGCATATGAAACCCGTTGGACTCGCGTTGCCACCGCTACCCCGTTTTGGCCTCTTATAGTCAAGCCCAATATGCGTGTCCCGTCCTCGACCTGGGTCGAGCCCACAAAGATACGTTTGGGATATTGGTTGAAATGGGCCCCCACAAACTACTACTTAAGCTTGCCATTTTATCTAGTGCGTCCCACTTAACCCCTTTTATAATCATGCCCACTTACATGTTAAGGTTTGGTTAAGTCATCTAATCATATTTCAATTGCCACTTAAGGCCCCCACAAGCTACTACTTAAGCTTGTCAGTTAATTATATTTCAATTGCCACTTAAGGCCCCCACAAGCTACTACTTAAGCTTATCATTTAGTTCTATTTTAATTGCCACTTAAGGCCCCCGCAAGCTACTACTTAAGCTTGTCATTTAATTATATTTCAATTGCCACTTAAGGCACCCACTAGATTTCCGCATGCCACCCAAGGCACTTACTTGATTCCCCCATGCCACCCAAGGCACTTACTTAATTCCCACATGCCACCCAAGGCACTTACTTAATTCCCACATGCCACCCAAGGCACTTACTTAACCCTTTAATCATGTTTAATTACATGTTCCACTTTGGTTAAGTATTCTAATCGTATTTTCTATTGCCACCCAAGGCAACCCACTAGTTTCCTCATGCCACCCAAGGCATCCCCACTAGTTACTACATGCCACCCAAGGCACCCACTTAACCCCTCATGCCCCTCTACGTGCTAATTTGGTTAAGTGTTTCTTAATTAATTAAGATCGTAACCTTTGTAAAGAACTCTCACATTAGACTGTCTTTTATGGCAGCTGGATATGCCGGTTGGTTCCGGGCAGCCTTACACCATAACAGAGTCTAACCTCGTGTCTTTACACTTGTCACGTATTTAGTTTATGTCTAAGACCTCTCACATTGGGCCAATCATTTGTAGCCGCCGGATTTGCCGGTCGGTTCCGGGCAGTCTTATGCTACAAAAGGGTCCAACCTCGTTTCTTAGTAGATTAATTACACCTAATTAATCACCCCCATAATTTATATTAATTATCCCTAATTAATTACAAATATTTAAGAATATGGGTAGACCGAACTCAATAGGTAAATTCCCAATTCCATAATATGGGTAGACCTAACTTAATAGGTAAATTCCCGATTATGTCCATCCACTTTACGGTATGTTTAATCATACCCACTTTACACAATTTTTTATGTGTTCATTAATTTTTACCCCATCGTCCCCACGTAAATACGTTAACATGACATACTTCAAAAGGGGAGATTCATCATACACACCATGGGTTCAACTTAGCATATCATTAGCATTATCATGGGTTTAAAAGGTGTCAACTTGTATATATGACCATAAACCCAACTTGCATAAATAACCAACCCCAAACTTGCATGAATCATATATGTCATGAAGATGGTAACTTGCTTAAATGTTCATGTCATAGACCTATCATAAAAGGTGTCAACTTGCATACATGTCATAGGTCTAAAAGTGATGAACTTGCACATGTACTTATGTCATACATAGAGGCGAACTTGCATATGAACTTGCATATGAACTTGCATCATAACTTGCATATGAACTTGCATCATAACTTGCATATGAACTTGCATATCATAAAAAGAGACAAACTTGCATAAAACCAAACACTTAGTATGCATAAAACCAAGTACTTAGCATGCACAAAACCAAATACTTAGCATGCATAAAACCAAATACTTAGCATGCATAAAACCAAATGCATAACTTGCATATCATGTTACATATAACTTGCATATACTCTCACATATAGTTTGCATAACATGTTACATATGCATAAATGTTCAACATAGTGTTTTGCATCATAAAACATGGCATTAAACTTGCATATAGCATAAAACTTGCAAAACACATAACATACACTATACTAAACTTGCATAAACACATTTATCCACAAACATAGCCATCTCTTATCATATCCTACCATAATCAATTTAACAATTGATTATTAAAGCTATAGGAACTCACCACTAAGCTCCCATAAGCAAACCCTTGCCACAAATTACCCAAAAACTCTAGCCTTGAACATAAAGCTTGCAACTTGATGATGAATGCAAGCTAATGATCGCTTAAACAACTCAAAGATGCTTGTATGAACATGAAAGCCTTCATAGAAATAGTTTCATAAGAGGATGGAGGCTAGGGTTTTGGGTGGAGGCCATGATCATAGAAAATTTTGGCATAGTTTAGTTAGGAGATAGGATTATGATCATTTAGGGCTAGCTTAGGGTCTTATTTATAGGATTAGGCAAGTGTTTTAGGCCCTTAGATCAACCCTAGGTTAGATTAGGACCATAAGATCCCGGAAGCTTCTAGAGAACAGCCCAAAACACAGCCAATCCCTAAAATGGTGCACCAGGTTAAACCTGTCGAGCACCCCCTGTCGACACCCAAGTCGACAGGGCTGTCGACTTGGTCCTAGCCAAGTCGACTGCCCAGTCGACAGGCCTGTCGACTTGGGTAGCTAGGCAGGAATTTTCCCCGCCTGCGCCCAGTGGCCCCAATTTGAAATTTGAACCTGAATTTTTAAATCTGTTTTGAACTTTGAATTTTCTATAAACTTCATTGGGCCATAACCGGGCCACACGGTCTCCGATTTTCGAAAACTCGGACTCTATTTCGCGTATTTTTTCGAGACGAATGCGATGACGCAGCCCGTTTCCCCCAATTCTCACATCTGAGATTATTAATTCTGTGAGTAGTGAATTTTAGCATTAACCGAAATTCGGGGTGTTACATTTTATCTCCCCCTTTGTCATTATCAAAAAGCGCTAGTGAGATATATCAATCCAAACTATACCATTACAGAGCACCCACATCACAGATGACCTAGAGTTTAATAAAAACAAAATAATACACATCATCAAAATAAAAGTAGTTTGAAATTGTATGAATAGAGTTATAGATAGACCATAGGAAAAATAACTTATGAACTGGTGAAGTACCCCCTTAAATTGGAAGACTGATCATCGTAAGCGTAATTTGGCCATTGTGATTCATCATGATATTCAGTATTCTCTTGAATAGACAAACCTTAAAATGATTGGTAATAGCCATAATGGGGTGCTTCTTCTGGAGGTCATGAGCTTTCTTCTTCCTCTTCATTCTGTTGCACTATTGTAGGATCTGCAGGTTTCTTTCCAGGTGCATTTTCCTATAAGCGTTCTGTAATAACACCAAGACCTGGTGGATATTGTCGAGATGTTGGAGGTGGAGGTGGTTGTGCAGGAGAGTGAGAAAAAGACCCGGACGACGAATGACCTCGGACCTTTCTTATTATTTTTCCAAGGGAGGAGACTACTTTATCAAGGGTACTCTCAACCTTGGACACTCGTGTAGAAAAGGAACGTACCAAATGGTGACTTTCTTTCCTAAGATCTTGTGATTAAGAGATAAAAGTTTTTGATTATGCAGAGTGACATCATGAATATTTTCTCTTGCCTCAGCAGCAATTCGAGCCTCTTGAATTCCAGAATAATATTGTGTATATTTAGTAGGTTCGAATGTGGCTGCAGGTCGTTGGCATTGTCGTCGTTGTTCGGGTTATTTTAAAGGTGGTGGTTGTGCATGGATATGCAACCAATCAACAAAAGGCATAGTTCGTGGTGGCGATTCAGGAAGATGCATAAGTGATGTAAAACAAAATTCTCTTTCTTTAACTTCAATTTCTTTATATCTCGATAAATATAAGGTAATTCCTTTTATTTTGAGAATTTGTATAATATATGTTACATACGAAATAGTTCGTTTTGTTGGAGTCCAAAATCTTTTGAAATTTTTCGAAGATACATTGAGTCCAATTTACTTTTTCAGAACCAAAATGGCATATAAAGCTTTATGATCATGATCATATATTTTTTACATCAGCTAAGTCTCGAAAAACAGTATTAATTATAATTCTATTTAGTAAACGTGCGCTTGGACGAAAATAGAGAGACGTCATTCTTGGAAAGTTATCTTCCCAAATAAGATAAGTGGTAAGATCTCTTGGTTTAAAGCGCATATCCTTAATATCATATAGTCTTATGCCAAAGTAGGGACATTGTAATATTTGGCCAAGCATTTCAACATTAAATTTTACAATTTGACTATAGACACTTGACCAAATCCAATTTTCAGGATCTGTTGGGTTACAAATGTGAATCGAACACAGATTAATGAAGAAAAGATAAATTGCTAAAGGATCTATGGCCTCTTTATTTGATTCACACCCAATCAAATTTCAATGTCAGCGTCGCTAACCATGTCATGGAAATCATATTTTCGTAAGCGAATTAGAGGATAGAATGGACTTGTATGAATATTCTTCTTCTCTAATTCTTTTAAATATTCTTTCCCATCATGTTCAAGCATCCAATCGTTGATTTGTTCTTTTGAGGCCACCCTTCCTGTACATTGTGAAGGTTATCCTTGTTGCGTTGTCTTCATACGTTTGTAGGCATGTTTCTTAGAAGCTATGAGGTAAAATTGATGGGAAATTTGATTAGGGATTAGGATTTGATTAAGGGAATGGGTGGTTATAAAAAGTAAAGAGTAAAAAGTGAATTTGGAAGAGGATAAATGGGGGAGAAAAGATGCTTCTCTTCTTGTTCAAACGTCCGAATCTATTTGACATACGTCTGTGATCATAGGGAATAATATCTCGAAACTTCCAACAGACGTTAGTTGGTTGTTGTCAGATGTCTAATGGTTAAGGAAAAAATTTCTGAAAGTCATGATAGACATCTATTCTTTTTGACGGACGTCTATGCTGAAAGGAGTTGAAATTTTTTATTTTTCTTATGCTTAACTCAGACTTCAGTTCAGGTGTTGACAAACATCTATGCTGAATTTTTCTGAATTGTTCTAAACTTCTGTTACTATGAGCAAGAATAATTTTTATTTAATTAAATTTAGAGTACACAAGAATTTATATAGAAATAAAAAACATATTATGCCATATATAAAGGATATAATGACTTATACTATTATATTATGTATATTTAGACGAATTGCTTATACTAGTGAACTTTTTGTTGCATGAGTTTGGTTCGCATTGAGTGATCGACTTTAATAGCAACCACTCATGGCATTTAGGACTTCAGTGAAATGTTCCTTCTTCTTGCCAGATGTTTTTAGGAGTAATGTAAAAAGGTGAAATTGTTTCTTTGAAACGAGACAACTTTTTGTGAATGCAGTTTTTTGTTGGTGAATGACCGCAGATTAGGAGTAATCTTTTTTCCATAAATCGTAAGTGCATACCTTGCCCTCTTTATTTAAAATACATTTCACGTTGAAGCTCATTTCTCTTTGGTAATGCGATATTTCATCCAATTTTTCGTGCATAGATTCATGAGTAGCTGGGGACTTATTCTTCTTAAATTTCTTAAGCAATAGGGAAAGAACCCATCGAGTTTTAGGAGAAGTAGTTGGAGTTGTTGGAGCAGGGTAGGTAGGTGTTGAGGTAGAGGAAGGTGAGGTTGAGTTATAAGTGGAAGAAATCTCGTGGGAAGACATTGAAGTATTGTTTCTTTTAATTGTGAATATAGAGAGAGTTTCATATGGTATATATATAATATAGTAAGTTCTTTACTACTTATAGAACATTTTTTGAATGGTGTTAAAGTTATGTAAAGTTTTTAACCATTTGAATGTATATAAATTTAGAGGAAAAATAGAAGAAAACTTAAAATACAATAGTTTGTACAAAAGAATTGCCTAAAATACATCAGTAACCTAAACGGAAGAAGTTTATTTTGTTCTTTTCATATTTCAGATAATGAACATATCCCTAATTCTCTATGCAGATTAATGAAAGATGTTTCAGATAATGGTTTTGTAAATATATATCAGCAATTTGTTTTTCAGTGGCAATAAATTCCATTGTTATATTTCCGTTTTCAAAATTATCTCAAAGAATATGGTGTCTAATATCAATACGTTTTGTTCGAGAGTGATTTATAGGTGTTTTTTTTTTTGATAAATTGATCATAGTCGTATTATCATAATATATTGGTGAGTTTATTATGTGCTTTCTATAGTCTTTCAGTGTTTGTTGCACATAGATTACTTGAGCACATGTCGAGGCAGCTAACACGTATTTTGCTTCGCATGTAGATAGAGAAATCTATTTTTTTACTTTTTACTAAACCACAAGATAAGAGATTGAACATTGAAATGACAAGTGCCCCTTGTGTTTTTTATATCTATTTTGCAACCTCCAAAATCAATATTACTATACGATACTAGTTCAAAAGAGCTGCCTTTGGGGTAGAAAAGACCGTAATCTATGGTGTTGGTTAAGTATCTTAAAATTCATTTTACTTTTCTATAATGTGATCATTCTGGTTGTGCTTTAAATCTTGCACATAAGCTAATGCTCATCGTAATGTCGGGTTTGCTCGCAGTTAAATATAATAAGGAACCTACAATACTATGATACAAGTTATGATCAAAATCTTTTCCATTTTCATCTTTATCTAAATGAATGCTAGCACTCATTGGAGTAGGTTTTCTAGATGTCTTTCCCATTACAAAATGTTTTAGAAGATCATAACAATATTTTTTTGGTTTACGAAAGTACCATTTTTTTAATTGTTTAATTTGTAGTCTTAGAAGAAAAATTAATTCTCCCATATGAGACATTTCAAATTCATTTTCCTAATATTTTGAAACTCATTACATAAACTGTCATTAGTTGATCCGAAAATTATGTCATCTACATATATTTGAACTATTAAAATATCATTTTGAATTATTTTTTAAAAAGTGTAGTATCAACTTTACCAATTTTGAATCTGGGTTTAACTAAATGAGATTTTAGTCTATAATACCAAGCACGAGGTGCTTGTTTTAAACCATATATTGCTTCCTCTAGTTCACATACGTGTTCCGGATTTTCGTGCATAAATAAAGGCGGTTGTTCCACATAAACTTGTTCTTTTATAAACCCGTTTAAACACTTTTGACATCCATTTGAAAAAAATTATATTAAGATGACATGCAAAAGCAAGTAATGTACGAATTTCCTCAGTTCGAGCTACAGGAGCAAATGTTTCTTCATAATCAATTCTCTCTTCTTGGTTATATCCTTGAGCTACTAGTCTTGCTTTATTTCATACAATGTTTCTATTATTATATGCTTTATTCTTATTGACCCATTTTGTTCCAATTACAGATTGATCTGAAGGTCGTCGAACAAGTTCGAAATTCATTTCTTTCGAACTGGTTAAGTTTTTCTTGCATTTCTATTATCCATGATTCATCATTGCTGCTTCTTTATAATTTTTCAGTTCAAAGGTTGAAATGAATGCAATGTGACTCATTTGATTTAGCTAATGCCTAGTAGGCACTCTTGTATTTAGATCACCGGTGATGTTATTTGGGGGATGATCTTTCAAAATGCGAGGAGGTGATCTTAACGTATTTGTTGATTCATTATGATTTTTTGAAATTGTATTATTTCTAGTAGATTGTATTATAGATTCTTCATCATCATTATTTTTATTGGTCAAAAAAAATTCATGAAAAGAAACATGTAAACTTTCTTTTGTAGTATTTGTTTGTTTATTAAAATTCTATAGCCTTTACTTCGATCTGAATAATCAATAAATATACCTCCATCATCTTTTGGATCAAATTTTCCGAGATTATCTTTTGTGTTTAAGATAAAACTTTTTGAACCAAAAGTTCCAAAATATGATACTTTAGTTTTCTTTTAGTAGAACATTTCGTAACAAGTATTTTTAGTCATTGATTGTAGTGTTACATTATTTAGCACATGACATGTTCCTATAGCTTCGACCCAAAATTGCTTGGGTAACCTACTACTATTTAATAATGTACAAGCACATTCTTGTAAAGTTTGATTTTTCGTCTCAACAACTCCATTTTGCTGTGGTGTTTGTGGAAATGAAAATTATGACTTATTCCTTTCTTATTGTGAAAATCAGTAAATAACTCATTTTCGAATTCACCACCACGAGTACTACGAATATTTTTTATTTTTAAATCCATTAGATTTTTTATTCTTTTAACAAAACTTTTAAACATACAAAAAATATCACTATTATGTTTAAAAATAATGTCCATGCGTATCTTGAAAAATAGTCTGCAATTACAAAAACATACTTATTGTGATTTATTGAACGAGTTGAGTAGGACCAAATAAGTCCAGATGTAACAATTACAATGGTTGTTTTGTTGAAATATTATTTTTAGATTTAAAAGAGCTCTTCTTTAATTTTCCAAGCTGACATGAATCACAAAGATTTTCAACTTTGTACTTAATTTTTGGTAAACCTCTTACTAGTCGTTTTAGCTAATTTATTAATATACTTAAAATTAATGTGACAAAATCGTTTATGTCATAACCACGGATCATCGTTTTTTAGCGTTAGAAATAAGTCATAATTTTGTTTAACATTCATATTTAAGATATACATGTTTCTTTTTCTAAATCCTTCAAAAACTAGTCTTTTATTATTATCAAATATGCTGCATCTATCTTTTTCAAAATTAATTTGAACATCTTTATTACATAACTGTCTAATACTTAAGAGATTATGCTTTAAATTTTTAACTAGTAAAATATTAGAAATAATAGGAGAGTTGGATATACCGATGTTGATAACTTCTCCAATGCCAATGATGTATCCTTCTGAATTACCTCTAGTAATAATTGTGCCACCATCCATTTATGTTATATTGGAAAACATGCTTTTATATCTTGTCATATGCTTGGAGCAACCACTATCTAATATCCATTTCTCCTTTTGTTTTCTTTTGGGTACATACAAGATAAAAAGAGTTAATTGGCACCCACTTTTTGCATTAGGGTCCTAAATATTAGGCGGGAAAGACAACCATACCCAAGTGGGCTTGGGATCTTTAAAAGTAAAGCTTGTGTTATAAACTACATTCTTTGAGTAATTTTCAATATGCTATTGTCTAATTAACTCATTATTGGATTTAGGAATCCATATTTTTACATCCTTAGGTTTCAAAACATTTTTATCAATAGTTGTCTTTTTGACCTTTTTATAAAGAAAACTTTAGTTTTTGGGTTTTAAATCCTTTAAAAACCGAGTCCATTTCTATTTCCAAAAGTTTTGGAATTTTTGATTAGATTTTCTAAATTTTGTTTGCCTTCGTTGGATTTTGAAACATTTGAAGTAATCTTTTCAAGCTCACTTTTGAGTTCTGAGATTTCAGAATGTGATATTTCTACATTACTTTCTAAAGTTACATTATTAAATAAAACAGGAAAATATTTACAAGGACAAAACTGAAGGCCTTTTTATCCATAAGGACAGCCCACTAAAATTATACTCAGAAGGACAATACATTGAAAAATAATTTTGGCCGCTACTTTTATCTTCTCCCTCTCTCACGTCGGCCGCTACTTTCAACTTCTCCCTCTCTCACGTCATTCTCGATTTCATCTTAAATCATGAAATCGCAAAATCAGAAAACAAGAAATCACGAATTTCAGAAAATACTAAAATCGAAATTCGAAATAAAAGGAAAACTTCACAAAATCAAAATCGAGAAGAAAATCATTTGAAACCCTAAAAAATAGAAAATAAAATGTCGATCAACAAAATCCCAATGGAAATCAGAATTGAATGGAATAAAAATATTTTACAAACGATGGAAATCACAATTGAAGAAGTCGAAATTGTTGAAACAATTTTTTTAGATCGGAAATGTTTTTTTTTTCATTTTACCAGTACAGCAGTTCGTAGGTATCATTTTTGTATTTTTATAGTTATCATTTTTCCCGTTTTTAACTTTAAAACATAGCAGCAGTTTTTAGTTATCATTTTTCTATTAATTTAGTTATCATTTTTCCTGTTTTAACTTTAAAAACATAGCAGCAATTTCTAGTTATCATTTTGCTATTTTCGTAGTTATCATTTTTACCGTTTTAACTATGTTATATGTTTTTTTCATGAGATTTTGTTGTTGTGTTAATTTTGAAGTTATATTAATGTATCAGCTAAGAAACGAAGCCGAACTTATTTCAATTTAATCAATCAAACTATGATATAATTTTTTTTTCATTATTGTATCTTCAAAGCATTGCATCAGTATTTACTTATCATTTTTCTAATTTTTTAGGTATCATTTTTTCTGTTTCAACTGTGTTATGTGTTGTTTTGATGTGATTTTATTGCTGTGTTAATTTTGAAACTGTTTTTTTGCATCAACTTCGTCACTCAGTCGAACGTATTTCATTTTATTCAATCAAACTGTGATGTAAACAATTTTTGCATTAATGTTTCTTTAAAACATTGATGCAGTTTGTAGGTATCATTTTCCTAATTTTTTATGTATCATTTTTTATGTTTTATTCAATCAAACTGTTATGTTTTATGTTATATTTTGTTATCAGTTTTATAAATTGGTACGGCTAAGTTAAAGTTTTTCTCATTTTCAGAGTTCATGAATATCAGTTTTTTAATATTGTAGGTATTCATTTGTTTGTTATATTTTTTCATTAGTTTTTCTTCAAAACATTGAATCAGTTATTAGATATCAGTTTTCTATTTTTTTGAGTATCGGTTTTAATGTTTTAACTGTGTTAAGTGTTTTTTCATGTGATTTTTTGTTGTGTTACAGTAAAAATGATAACTTAAAAAATATAAAAATGATACCTTCAAACTGCAGTAATGTGTAACATAACAAAGAAATTACATTAAAAATGATACCTTAAAAAATATAAAAATGATACCTTAAGACTGCTATAATGTTTTAACACAACACATAAACTGCAGTAAAAATGATACCTAGAAAAATAGAAAAATGATAACTAAAAACTGCTGTTATATTTTAAAGTTAAAACCGGAAAAATGATAACTAAAAAAAATAGAAAAATGATACCTACGAACTGAAATATTATTAACGAAAAAAAAACATTTCCAATCACGAAAAAAATGTTTCAACAATTTCGATTTTTTCAATTGCGTTTTCCATCGTTAGAAAAACTTTACTACTCAATTCAATTATGATTTCGAATGGATTTATGTTGTTCGACAATTTTTTTTTCTAGGGTTTTTGTTTCTCGCGATTTTTGTTTTGAATGCTTTTCTATTCGATTTCGATTTCGTGATGTTTGAATTCGATTTCAAATTTCGTTTTTGTTATATTCTGAAATTCGTGATTTTGCAATTCATGATTTCGTGATTTTTTTATTTCGTGATGACTGATGCGCAAGAGGAGAGAAGAAGAAAGAAGCGGCCGAATTTTTTTTTCCAGTGTATTGTCCTTTAGGATAAAATATTAGACGGCTGTCCTTATGGATAAATTTTAGTGGGCTTTTGTCCTTAAAAATTTTTTCCCCTAAATAAAACATCATTATTTTCTAGTTTAACTTTTCTTAATTCTATTGTTAATGAATCATTTTCCAAAGAATTTTTTTTTTACTTATCTTGGATATTTTCTAATTCTTCTTCTAGAATAGTTTTCTCATCTGTTAACATTTCTATTTCAAGCTTTATTCGATTCATCTTAGCTATGTATTCTTTATTTAACTTTTTGATTTCTCTATATTTATCATCTAAAATTGTGTTAAGTTCTAATATTTCATTATAAGTAAGTTTAGGACATACCCCATCCCTTTTTTCCATAAAGCATACATTAGTTTGTTCCGCATCACTATCACTACCAGGGAGAAAAAATTTGAATCATCCTAGGTGACCTGAAAAGATCTCCTTTTCTTTTTGAGTTTCTCGTTTTTGTATTTCTTCCTTTCATTATTGAGTTTTGGACATTTTTTCTTCATAAGACCAAATTCGTCACATTGAAACCACTTGATTAAGTTTGATTTGTGGAGCTTGATGTTCCATCCTTTTGAAACTTGGTCATTCTTCAAAATTTCTTAAGTTTGTTGTAATTTTTGGTAATATGATTTCATCTTCACCTAATTATGAGTCTTTATTTTTTGCTGGAAACGCTATATTTTTCTTCTTACTGTTTTGTTCCTTTCTAGCCTACAAGTTAGCTTCATACGATATCCAAGTTTCCTATTAACTTTTCAACTTTAAGTTGAGAAAGATCATTTGCCTCTTCTATAGCCAAAACTTTTCTTTCCCAATCAATTGTTAAAGAGTTTACAATTCGGTTAACCAAACCGAAGTATGTAAATTTGACTTCGAGTTCCATGAGATCGTGTTGGATAATTTGAAATCTAGAGTACGTGTCGCTTATAGACTTATTTGCCTTCGTCTTAAATGAAGAAAGCTGATTTTGTGAATTCAATTTTTTTTTGTTTAACTTTTGCTATGCCTTCATGTGTTACTTGTAAAGTGCGCCATATATCATAAGCAGTAGTGCACAACATGACACATGAGAATTTATTTTTATTTAATGAACAAAAGAGAATATTCATAGCTTTGGCATTATTGGTAGCAGTATTCTTTTGTACATCAGTCTATACACTAATATCAGTGGTAGGTCTTCATATCTAACTTGTGTAGTTTACCATAATTCTAAACCATTAACTTCCATAATAATACACATACATGTAAAACAATATGTATAGTTAGAACCACTGAACAAAGGAGGACGTGCAGTTGATTGTCATTCTTGAAAAGTAATTGCCATATTAGATATGATACAAATACATGTTACTGTATTTTGATCAAAACCGTGCTCTGATACCAATTAAAGGAACTTATGTGGATCTTATGTATCTAATTAAGCAAGTGCAACTAATATAAAAACTAGTAATATAAAAACAAGTAAGATAATAAGTGTCTATCCTTATAGGTTAGACGTCTGTGCTGAGTCTAGAAATTTTCCAAAGAGCATAGACATACATTTGGCTTTTAAAGACAAACGCCTGTTATGTGCACATACCTATATTCTGAGTACTTATTCTAAAATAAATCTATCCAAGGAGATTGCACATTATTTCCACTATTACACATAATACTATCTTACTATGAAGCTTTTGTACATGTCCCTTATGCATTTGTAGATAACCTGTATAGATAGGTGGTGTGTGTATATGTTGTATATAGTGATTGTATAGTTGATGTCATTAAAAGAATGAATCAGAGGATCTAACATATTTGTGACGAAACCTAATGGAACTCTTAGGTTATATATCGATTACCGTAGGCTAAACTAGTTAACCATCAAGAACTATAACCTTTTGCCTAGGATCGATGACACGTTTGATCAACTGAATAGTGCTAAAGTCTTTTCGCAAATTGACCTTACCATGGAATTTCATTAGCTTTGAGTCATAGAGGATAACATTCCTCTTACAGCTTTCTACACTCGATGCGGATCATATGAGTGCCTCGTCATGTCATTCAGTTTGACGAACGGCCCCGCACACTTCGTCAACCTTATAAATCGAGTATTTCAGGAATACCTCGATAAGTTCATGCTTGTGTTCATCAACGATATCCTTGTATATTCCAAATTAAAAAATAAATATGCATGTCATTTGAGGGACTTCTTTCGTACCCTTTGACATCATCAACTCAAAGAAAAGTTATTTAAGTGTCAGTTTTTGGAAAAACAAGTCAAGTTCTTAGGCCATATTGTATCATTTGATGGCATTCTGTCGAGCCATCTATGATCAAAGCCATCAAAAACTAGAAGAGGCCTGAGTATGTCACCGAGATCCATTTATTTCTAAGATTATCGAGTTATTGTCGTTGATTCATCAAAGATTTTTTGCGCATTGTACTTTCCCGTACTAATCTCACACATAAAGATGTTTTCGTCAGTTGTCCTGATGGATGTGAAGCTTCTTTTCAGTAGTTAAAAGAGCTTCTTACTCATGCATCTTTCTTGGTGATTCTTGAAGGGAACCAATATCTTATCCTACATATGGATGCAAACCATGATAATCTTAGCTCTGTGCTTATGCAAGATGATCAGGTAGTTGCCCATGATTCAAGGTAATTACATCCGAACGAGGTTTGTTATGCTACCTATGATTTGGGATTAGATACCATCAGCTTCACATTGAAGTATGGCATCATTATTTGTTGGGCCAATACTTTGTTCTCTACATTGATCACAAATTTCTTAAGTACCTATTTACTTAGAAGGAGCTCAACATGCAATGGCAACATTGTCTTGAGTTCCTTGCATCCTATGATTTCGTTATTCATTATACTCTCAGGAAGGGGAATCAAGTTGGCGATGCTTTAAATATAAAGCAATCAGTCATTATTTCCGTGATGCTTGCAGAATGGAAAGCTTGGATACTTTATCTATTTGTGATATCCGAGATTGTGCTTCTATTTTAGGCTCTCCTATTTTACTATATAACTTGGATGTTCGGCCTAATATTTTAGAGTGGATTGCCAAGGATCAGCAGCAAGATATCTACATTTCTTCTCTCATTTAAAAATGTATTTATGAATCCCACGATGATACCGGGATGGGGAATTTCAGCAACGACATCCACGGTTGTCTTCATAAGAAGAACAGATTATTTGTGTCACTTGCTTTAGAGCTTAGGTGAGATAGATCTAAGTATACTAGCCATGCAAGCAACAACAAGATGTATGCTGACATGCGTCGTTTCTATTATTGGGACAACATGAAGTAAAACGTAGCAAGTTATGTAAGTAATTGCATGACTTGTCAGCTCGTGAAAATCGACGAACTAGTGGTCTTCTTCAAACTTGGAGGTCCCGATGTGGAAGTGAGACCAGATCTCTATTAACTTTATCGATGGCTTACCTTGTTCGAGGTTGGGCCACAGTAGCATTAGGGTAATCTTGAACTATCTTACCAAATCAGCACATTTTATTCCTATTAAGTCTAATAAGATGACATCTTCTCTTTCGAAACTTTATATTAAGGAAATCATGCGATTGCATTGTATTCCTACTTCTATAGTATGTGATCATGATCCACTCTTTACGAACCATTTCTGGAAGAGTCTTATGCTAGCTTTGGGAACCAAACTAAATTTTAGCACTTCTTACCACCCACAGTCTGATGGACAGACTAAGCGGGTGAATCGCATATTAGAAAATTTATTTCGAGTTTACATTCTTGATTTTGGTGGTAATTGGGACGATCATATTCCTTTGGTCAAGTTTAATTATAGTATAAACTGCCAATGTTTTACTGGCATAGCTCCACTAGAAACCTTGAATAGTAGGTCGTGTCATTCTCCTTCTTGCTGCCTCAAGTTCGGGGAAAAGCTTATTTTAGTCATCGTCTCCATTTGTGAAACATCTTAGAAGATCACTCTTATTGGAGAAAGCATAAGAGAGGCTCCAAGTCATCAAAAATCCTACATAGACAACCGTATGAAGCCTTTCGAGTTCACAATTCGTGACTCTATCTATATTAGTTCATCTCCTTTAAAGGGGGTGGTGCGCTTCAGCCAGACTAGGAAATTGACTCCCCGCTACATCCGGTCATTTCCTATTACGGAGCATATCAATCCCGTTGCTATAGAGTAGCACTTCCTGATCGATTTTCCAGTATTCACGACTATTTCACGTCTCTCAAGTCAGGAAATGTCTACGAGATTCATATTCTATGATTGATACTCGTGCTCTAGAGAGGCTTTAGGCCATATCTAATTTGTCTGATGTGCAACACCCAGTGCACGTTCTTGCTTCAGAGTTTAAATGCCTTCGAAACAAGAATGTAGCGCTCGTGAAGATTCAATAATCTGATAATCCCAACAACTGCACTTGCAAAACCAAAGAGTTTATCGAGCGATCCTATCCCATTTTCTATATTCTAGTCAATGGGGTGAGAATCCAAACTCAAGCTTATTTCTTTCATTATTTATCTCTTGTGTTGATGAAATAAATTAAATTGAAACGAACTTTTCCTAAGAGAGCATTCGACGGTCCAAAATGGGTCGTTAACGTTTCAGACGCATCGGAAATGACAACACCCATGTTAGACCATTGTACCAACGACTGAAATGTGACCGTCGGGAGAAGATGCTCGAATGTGTCTTCTCCCCGACGTCCACATTTCGTCTCCTCCTCCCCTTCTATATTGCTCCCTCCTCTCCCTTCTCCTCCTTCACCATCTTCTCCAGTTCTTCTTTCTTCTCCATTTTCTTCTTCAATACTTTCGTCAATGGTCATATCAATCTTAGACTCAGACAATTCAGATTCTGAAATATGGAATATATCGTTATTAGTGGATCGTATTTATGTGAACGACAAAATTAAAGAGGTTGGCCAATGCACACACCGGTTTAATGTAGACAGACTTCATTTTCAACGATCATTAAGTAAAAAAAATTCATACTGAAAAATATGCTATGGTACGCATTCGAAACTCAAGTAAAAATTGTTATTGCTACAATGGATTTACACAGTTATACATGCAAATACAACATGGGTGATCCAGATTTTATGGTGTATGATGGTGACCCTGATCTTATTTAAGAGGAGCACTTTGAAGAATATACCAACTTGATAATTACAAGAGACAAAGAACTTGCACCGACTTAACGAAATCGAAACATTAAGATGACAATACTTTGAGATAGAATAAGAGACAAACTTGTTGCAGCAGGGTTTCACTAATTGATTTTTATTGTGTTGTATTTCTACATTTTATCAGTTTCAGTATTATTATTTAGTGGACAGTATTATTATTTAGTGGACAACACAGTTACGTTATTATGCTTTAATGATAATGTTATGTTTTAAACATAACTTAATTAAATTAAAAACCAAAAATAAAATGGTCAACTTAAATGGTCCTCTTAAACCTGCAAATGCATTCTCCACTTAACTAAATGGTCTGCTTAAATAGTTCACTAAAATTTTCCGCTAAACTACCCCGCTTCCACTTACCGCAAACACATCAAATGGAAATTAGGAGGACACAATTATTATGAGTGGGAGTCTGTAACAATCTGGAATTTTGTGTGATTACCAATGAGATAATTAAATGATGTTTAATTAGAACTAGACTTGATTTGGAGATGTTAACTAGTAAAAATCCTTTAAAATGAGTAAACCAAGGATTTTAAGAGTTGTAAGTGTAAAATAGATTGGGTTGTGATTAAATTGCATTAAGATGCAATAGAATCAAATATCAATTGGATAATCAAATTATATAATTACAAATTTGAGTAATTAATCATTACTTTGATAAATTTAATGAGTTCAAAATTAATTTGGTGAAAATTTAGAAATTAAATAATATTGAGTTGGGTTAAATAAAATAAATCAATAAAAAAGTTTATTTCAACATTGAGTTGTGTAGTAAGAAATAAATAATTACAAAATAAAATTTTGTAAGCTTTATTATGTGAGATTATAAGAGTTAAAGAGATTTATATGCACTTATTGCATTAAATCTCAAGCTTCAGAAAAATAAAGAATAAAAGGTAAATATTGATTTAAAATCAATATTTAGGCATGTTAAAGTATTTTGAATAATATTTGATGTGTATTTAATAAGAACATAAGTACCACAAAATTGAAGTTAAAAGTGTAAGCTTTGTAAATAAAATATGTAACTAATTCAAAATAGAAATTTGTATGCAAAATGAATAAATTAGTGTTGAAAAGAGTAAAAAATATTCTAAATATATTTGTGTAGAATTTTGCAAAGATATGAAATGTAAAAATAGTGAGTTTTGATTAATCATAGTTTAATACGGTGTTTTCGAAAGAGAAATAAGAATTTTATTATGTGTAATGTAATAATAGTGTTTAAAAAGGTTCGAAACGTTTTAACATGTACAAATATATTTGAAAATATTTACAAAAGAATTAAAATAGCATTGCCTTGTGTTTGTAATTAGTTGTTTGTGTTGAAATATAGAAAAAGTGGAGAAAAGAGGTCTAAATGTGATAATTAACTTAAAGTTGGGCCTAATATAGTGTTCATTCTCTAATTGGGCCCTAATCCCTTTTAATCTTTAATTAGCCTTAGAGAAATCTAGAGAGAACTAAAAAATAGTGTATACTAATGTTTATAGTAAAACAAAAGATGAGTACCATCTTCTTCTTCCACCCTTTTACCAAAAAAAAACCTCCACCAGACTCAAGCCAAAACACTCAAAACTCAATCATAAGTGAAAAGAATTGTTAGACGAACATCTCAGCACGTAACCTCCATAAATTCATGGAGCTATTTCATCACAAATCATGTTCGGGTTAATTGTTCTTGTTTCTTTGTTGCATGTTATAGCAGGTTGATTTTGAAGCAAAGCTTCTAGAGAGCAAAGGTTACAATCTTCATCGAATCCTTTACAGTAAACCACTGAATCTGACTCTAAGGTGAATATTCTCACTCATTCTAGCTGAAATGTGAATTTCATGTCAAAATGTTGCAGTCTGAATTGATACTCACACTATAAAACTTTGTTTTTATCTTTATTAAGTTTTACAATCCAAAACTGATTTCTGTCCAACTTTGAAAGCCTGTTGTTCTTTCGCCTTGTGTTGGATTTTTGCAATTCTTTTACGGTTTGTTATCTGTGTGATAAACTTAAAATATGTAAAATTTTATGGCTTAACTCGACCTGTAGCATGGCTAAAAGTTGATCAGAAGCTAGCATCGAAGAAAGATTGCAATCTAAGGAAATTTGCATCCCTAGCTCGACCTGGCAAGCACCAGGGTCGACGTCGACCTGGACAGTAAAATTTTGGATAGTTTGAGCCTTGTGATATATGTGTTGTCTTGTGCTAATTCATGTTGTTCCTATGTGTCATGCCTATGTATTAAGGCATTTGTTTACCCTCAATTCACCTAGTTTAGCTTATATGTATGCAGCTCTGGATTGATTTTTGTTTTGAATATTCAAATGCCAAAATTTGCAATCTATCCGTAATTTGGATTGGACAAATTTCATGTACATTTTGATGTTTCTTTTTCACAATCTTTCTTACACCATGTACATTTTATAAAAGGATTTCAAAAGGAGTTTTCTTTATATATATATATATATATATATATATATAACTTTTAGACAAAGAATTTTCTATGATTTGTCTTTCAAAAAAAATAAAAATCGTCTCAAGGCTATAATATAGTATTTTTCGAAATGTAAAGATTTTCAGAGAAATAATTCAAACGTTTTCAGAATCGCTTTACAAACTCTTTTTCTCTAATCAAGTACTTTTTATATATAAAAAACACATTTTTGCAACTTCGAGAAAGTGAAAATGTGATTTAAATGATATAATAAATCTAGTGGTATGGGACATGAAAGTCAATTATAATGACTAGTTCCCGACTCATCGGTTGAAGTGATTATTGCTTTTCCCGTGTAAAGTAGACCAGTTTATGGTAAATCGAATTGTGAAAACGTAGAGTATGGAACATATTGTCTTCACTATTCAGATTACTGTTTGGGAGTCTGTGACACGTTCTAATGTTATTGTTGTCAATACTTGGACCGGTGGGTCCTATATACATATATAAAATTGGTGGGCTAATTATGGACTTGTGGGTCCTATTCGAGACTAGTGGGTTTCCTATGAGTATACTTGGTAGACTAATGGGCAACTTATCGGACTGGTGATCATATTTACATAACTGTTGGGCTAATATACAAACTATTGGATACCATTACTTACTTTGTTGTTTTCTAGATTTTTTCGTGACGATCTCTATAATTTAGAAATTTTGAATGTCACCATTATTGATTATGTTTGTTCTTTATATAGCTCAAGTGTTATCGTGTTATCTATATTTGGGTGTTTTCATTCATGTTGATTCAAACTTTTGTATGAGTTTTAAATGTTGTGTAGTGACGATGTCTCACTTGTTTATGTGCCATAAATACTATACACCTTTTGGCTAGAGCTTGCTAACTCATGATGGTTGTAAACCCTTACGCCTTATATGAAAAGTCAAATCCTGCTCACCTAAATCATGACATTGAGTATTTGTGTCATAACTTCTCTTTTAATGTGTTGTGTCTTACTAAAAATTACCTTACATTATCATATTTCAATCATATTGTTTCAGTTATACTGACCCACGTATTTTATACTCAGGTCAGACCGAGTTTTTTACAGGCTTAATGTAGATACTTTATATGCAGCTTATGTTTGTGGTTATTTGCCTCTTTTTGATTGCTTTGGCGAGTTTCGGCTAGTCACCTGGAACTTTTTGTGTACTTTGATGATTGTACATATTGTTTTGTGGGGATGGATGCATGTATTGTGATACCCCCACGTCCATTAATGTCACTCATAAGAGAATGGATTAAGTTCCTTGAAGCACAATAGGTAAACATTACAGAAAATTTACAAGACAGATAAAATATGCAACGGAAAATTTCAAACTTCATTATTAAAAATAAAGCATAGTCTCACAAAACCCATTACATCAAATCTGTCTTATAAACCACCTCATAACACAAAATATTAGAGTACATAAAATCATATCCATCACCATAAGCCATACTAAAGTAGAGAGCAAATAAAAAGGGTACATCTCAAGAAATACAAGCCCAAGCTGTAGGAGAAATCCAAGTCACTGTTGAGTGCTTCCACTCTGAGGACCTACGGGGAAAAGGAAGAAAGAGGCGAAAGAAAAAGTGTCAGACATAAAGTCTGGCAAGTTCCAATGACTTACAAATGTGCATAAAATAGAAATGCTAAGACAGGTAAATAAGACTGAATGAGAAAGGTACAACATCATCAAAGGTAACAAATAAACTAAACAAAACAGCATGATGGAAAAGAATAACAAGAATATACTATGATCGAGTAATGCTTCACATTTATATTCTCAAACATGTATGTTTGCACCAATACTAGTATAACAAGTTCAACACGTTTAGGTTCTCAGCCTAATTACATATCAGCGGGATTAACAACAGAAATAAATAACAGGATTAGGCCCTAATTACATAACCATATTAGGTGTTAACCTAATTACAAACAACATGATTAGGTGTATCATAATTACTACCCAAGCAATTGGCTCCCTACAATGTAAATACCATGAGTCAGCCTCGGCAGTAGGATGTATCACTCCCTAGCCCAACAACTATATAACACATACTTATTTACTGGTGTTACGACGTCTTGTCTTCCCTAGTCGGACCCATACACGCTCATGACTCCGTCAGAACGCACCCGTACCCGTCCCCATGCGAGTATCCTATTGCTGAGTCAGCAACGAACATAGTCCAAAAGTCATCCAGATTCGAAGAACGAGTCCGCCCAGATCTGTTTTGGGTCGACGCACCTACTTGTGGGGCGACCCTAGGGTCGACCCAGCTGGCCATGGGTCGACCCATGCCGAATGTGGGTCATCCCACAATGGTTATGGTTCCCGCTTTGTTCGTTTGATTTTTTTGGAATTATTTATGTTTATTATTTACATATAAACTCCTTATATGTATACAACCTTCTAATGCCCATAACTTCTTCATATGTTATTCGTTTTACGCAAACTTAGGTCTATCTGAGCCAGAATTCTGAGATGAACGCAACAGTAATGTCTGTTTCAGTTAATTCTGAATATTTAATTAAGTTATTCCCAATTTATTATCTTTAAACTTGGTTATAGTATATTAAATTTTGGGGTGTTACATGTATATTGTGGGTAGCATATCCACTTACATATATTACTTTGTGTGGCACTTGTCTGTGTTGTAGTGCTATGAATTTTGGAATTTATTCTTGTTATGTTTTGCTTTAGATCGTTTCTGCAGCCATTGTAGTATAGTATTAGATAAGAATTTAGTGTGTCGATTCACTTGAGAAAAAAAAGCGTTTATTGATGAATGTTTAATTAATATTATTGATTATCGCTTTCATCCCTATTATCTGTATTAACAGACAATATTACACATTAATGCTCTTTGTTAATATGAGTCTCGTGGTGCGATATCACAATTGTTGTCCATATTTCATTTGTAGTTTTGCATCAATTCCTTAAGATAAATGGCTAGAACTAGTCGATGATAATAGCTAAGAACTTATCGGTCTATCATGTTTATTGTGTCTGATATACTCCACGTTATTGACTATTTTGTTATTTTGTTCAGTAATGAATTTTGGTGGGATGGGTAAAGTTACAAGAACAAAGCCTTCTAATCTATATCGTTGGATTATTGTTTCGACTTGAAGCTTCCAAATAAGATAACTGACTTCTTCTAAATACACTATGATCAGTTGGCTTTGGGTGTTATTGACATTGCCAGATTTTGCCGAAGCTATGTCATCAGCCATAGTGATGAAACAATGAGATGTTGATGGATCTTGAACTGAAAGGATGGATGATTGAGGAACAATTGAATTGAAGCAAAATTCAGATAAGTATAAAGATAGTCACAAAATCAGGTATGACGCGAGCTGTTCAATATAAATGATGAATTGCTTCCGATGAGCCTTTTGGTATGACACTCAACATATACAAAGAATATAGGCAAGCAGCAAAACAACTCAAATACAAACATTCAATACATACGATATATAGACAAATAATATCTATGCATACAGAGCAAAGAAAGAGAGCATGGAAGTGAGAAGAAGAGCAAAAGCCGCGGTGGGAACAACTCCAAAGGCAGCGCTCTGCATGGAAGGAGCAGCAGCAGGAGCCATGCTTGGTTCTTCCTGTGCACTGACCACAGCAGCAAACAACAAAGCCAACATCAACACAATTAGCTTGTAAGAGTACTCCATTAATTATTACTTGTATTTAATTTGAAGTATGAAGATATATATATGCAGAAGAGAGAGAGTACAATGAACGTATTTTGATTACTGATCAATTTATGCAGGAGAGAAAGGAGCAAGAGAGCTATCCGTTGAATTTATATTTTATTTATTACGACTTTGCTCTGAACGATGTTGCCAATATGGGTGAAGTTGACGCGAACTGGCCTGCGTGATGCATGGCTTTCCTCCAACAGGCATCCCTTGTGCTGTTTAATTTCCTATTTTTCTTATTTTTATGACTTTACCTCCTTGATTTCGCTTTGCTTACTATGTGGGTTCAGCTTCAGTTGTTTTGAATTGAGCGATCAATCCATATTTGAAATTGAAAGTTCCTTCTCCATCTTGGATTCATATTTGATGTATTTTCATTTTTAATCCTTTTACTAGAATGTGGCCCGTGCTTCGCATACATATGGGCCATGGTTTTTTTTTCATATTTTATCCTTGTGTTATTTATAACTTGGTGGATTGTGTAGGTAGTAGGTGTAGAGGGGAGTAATTTTGTGTCGACATGTTCTGGTAGTGGTTCTGAAGTGGACTCTGCGGTAGTGGACAGACATGTAGATATGTTGATAAGTGGGCAGTAGATGCATTGTCTACAGGTTGAGGAAGCTTATTGAAAATTTATTAAAATATAATATATAGGGAATATAAATATTATGTTTTGTTTTCTTAGAAAAGAAACACCAGGAAAATAAAATAGACCAACAACACATTTTATTTTTATGAAACACATTGAAACTCGTCTATTCTTACAATTTCGGTGAACAGTTGTAATGTTCAATACAGTAAAGTACAACGAATAGGTCAAAAAATGTTACCAAGTTTATTACATTCCTTTTACAATGCTAAGAGGTTTTTTTGGGCCATGATTCAGTAGATGCCAAGCATTCAGAAGAAGTCACGATAAGTGTTATTTAACATGTAATTTATAACAGCGTAGCCAATCATACGTACAAGGAGAGCTATGTCAGTGAAGGCAGCAATTTATTGTTATCGGAACTTCAAAATTAATTTGGAGATTCTACATGCAATTTAATTTTTGCCAAACCCAAGCCGAGCGTGTGGAAGCATAATCTGTTGATTCATAGCCTGCCAATTTTGAGACTTATACTATCCGGTCTATATTTTCAATATTATGGGGGTAATTGCAGGAAAGTACTATAGCAAGTGAAATGGTAAAAAGTAAAGAGGGTATCAAGCAACAAATTAAGTTATGTTGCATTAACATTTTTTTGCTGAATAAATTTTCATATGCGCACTTCGGAAAATCTATTGTATAACTATTCAAAAGCGAACAATCTTGAAAGCATAGAAATAGTAAAAAAACACTGGTTGACAAATTGGTGCAAATTAATATTGACGATAAAATCAAAAGATAATAGTTAAACTGGAAAAATAAGCAAAAGTAAATCAAATGAATTGGAACTTAACGAAATGTAATATTACTGAAGAACAGTAATTCATGAAATAAAAATACTGGCAGTAGATCAAAAAGTAAGGCCGAATATAATAGATACTGCAAGAAAATAGAGTTGTTTAATAGGATTTAATGTTGTTTTGATGCAGAACTTACATAGATCGACTGTGGATGTGGTGACCATTTCGTAGTTTGGAGATTAATAAAGCATGAATTGAATGAAAACAGCAGTATTAAAATCAATGTAAACCAAAAAGGATGCGTAACATCAGCATTTGTAGTTGCCAAGTGGTTCAGGGTGTGGAGCGGAAGGAGATTACGGGAGAGTACAATAGTTGCGGCAAAATGGAGGAGGAGAATACCACTTTTATGGCGGAAGGATAATTTGGTGCAGGGGAGAAAATAAATGTGCATAGATGATTTTATATTTTCGGGTGAGATACATGAGAATGGAATGAAAAGGAATCGATAGAGAACGAACATGCTTAAGAGATGAAAATAGCAGATATAGCAGGAACAGTTGGTGCGAAGATGATGATGGAGGATGGAAAACATAATATTTTAAAATGGAGGATGGAAGATGAAACAACTCATCATTCCTATTTTCTATTTTAAGTAATCGAGTACGGAAATCGTTAATTATCAGGGGTCGTTGGGACGAATTTTAGTACTACAAAACAAAACTTATATCAGGTGTGTGTGCGTATGTGTATACATATATGTGTGTGTGCATATATATATATATATATATATATATATATATATATATATATATATATATATATATATATATACATATATATATACATATACATATATTACACTCATGTTCTTCAGTATTTTGCACTCGAAATAAATGAGCAGAACATTGCGTAGGAGAGCAAAAAAAACTTACTGCGATCAAAATCCGTATGAACATTTAATGTTTGTTATTCTTGGTATTAAGTAAAATATTGAGTAATTACCATATTGTAGAGTGGTGGTGGACATTGATTAATAAAACTTCTCAAGTACAGCCTATAACTAAAATACAGTATTTTTTTGGCCAAAAAAATACCTGATCTTACCTGTGACAAATGAAGATGGTGGAATTTCAATGTGCGAATGAGGCTTCCAGTTGTATGCCTTCAGTTAAAAGAAGGGTTGAATTATTAGCTAACCACAAGTTACAAAATATGCGATATGTCAACTATGTAATGATTCAAAACATGTATCCCTAACTTCTGTTGTGTTTAATATTGAACAAAGCTGAAAACTCATCTTGTCAATTGTATGTAACAATGAAACTGGCCCAATATGCATGTTGTTATTGTTAACAACCTACTGCAAGCATCAATCGAAGGATGTTGATAGATTAGAATAATAACATCAGATACGAATGAATGCATTTGTGACCTACTGAAAGGAAACATAGAGAACGAACTACCATTTGTTCAGCCCGTTCATGACATTGATAAGTTAATTTTTTTTTCTTAAGCAGCGAACGATTAAGGGTGGTAAACTAAGAACAAAGAGTACAGATTTTGGTGAGCATTTGTCGTCTTATAGGTTACTGCTAATAGTGTAAATAACTGTTGCAGGCTAATGCCACGATGAACCGTCAATCTTACACTACTAATAGGTTTGAATGGCACAATTTCAGAGTTGCAGATGTAGGATGGTTTAATTTAGAGATATTCTTTAATTTTCAATATTTATAGCAATAACCATCGTATTGATAAGTAGGAATTTAGGATATCAACAGTATGAAAATTACGTTAAAAAAGCCATAACTGGTTCTCTTATGGTAGTGAAGTAGGAATCAAGCAACGCAGTAGCACTAAGTTCTAAGAGGTTTGTTACACGGATTATTTTTCGGAAAGTGTTCTTGTACCGGCAGTAAATATAACGTAAAATACTGCTCTCTTTTTCAGTGACATTTCCAAATTATGACTGTTGCTTAGCATAGACAACGGAAACCATAGATGAACCTTATACATATAAAAACTGAATGCATAAAAATATATCAAAATTGGTCTTGGTATCAAAGGCTAATATTATAAACTAATATGTCATAGCACTCCAGTAGTGTCCAGAAAAGTTATTAAATTGTATCAATTAAAAATGTGCAAAAGAATGGAAAATCATAGTTTGAATAAAGTACTGTATTACTCTAATTCAGTCCTAAATCTTTCTTGCTCATAGCATTACAACCTACCAGTTTGTTCGAGGTTATATATCTATTTTACAGAAATATAAAGTTGATTCTTAATTTAAATCCTGAATTCACGACAAACATGGGGGATATTTCAGAAATTTTAGATCTGTTGTTGTTTCCAATTTTTTTATTTTTAGCTTATCACGTTATGTATTCTGATTGGAGGTCTAATAGTCCAATGAGTACATGAATATAAATTTAAAATGAATGATTACGATTCAAAAAATGATGCATGTTTGCATTATGTTAACTAAGTGGATAATTTTTGTTGTTGTTGTATTCATCTTTCTCATTGTAAGGCAAACTTCATTGCTCTCCTAATAAATATTTTGTATCTGAAATCCTGATATCGTAATAAGCATCTAATATTTTAACAAAGACTTGGCTACAATTGTTGGGTACTTACTCGGCTATATTTGGTCATAATTATGGGTGTGGGTTGTGGTCGATTCGGGATAGTTTACTGAATACAGTAAATGGTGAGCATGAAATGACTAAGACCCACATATCCATAATTGAATACACTACATGGTGACAAAAAAATTATTGAAAATTTACCGAATACACTATTTGGTCATAATTATGGTACGCGCATATCCCTAATTACTCCGCAATTTTTGAGATCTTAGCTGGTTTACTGAGGCATAGTGCCACTTCGTATATTGGTTATATGGCAAATAAGTACGCATTCTTGATTTGCATATACCATGCTAAGTATGTGCTAATCTAGTTCTACATGCCTATGTTTCCAACCGTAAAATGTGCAGTGTTATGTTCAATCACAGCTTCAAGTCAAATTGTGATTAATTACCATATTATAGAATGATGATGGACAATGATTAGTAGAACTCCTCAAGTATTGCATATGACTAAAATGCAGTATTTTTTTTGCCAAAAATGTACCTGATCTGTTGTGATTTGTGACATAAAATCACATATGTTGATAGAGACGAGGCATGGATGTGCTTGGCAGTAGAGGAGATGGTGCAGCAACAGAAAGAAGGTTAGAAGGAGTAGTTTGACGTTTGAGCGGATTTATTGCTGGATTTTGACCCGGTATTTCTGTGACTTATCTGCAAGTATTGAGGGGATATATTCCTAATATATCTCTAAGAGGAAAATTGGATATTTTTCCTAGGCCTTCTATTCTCCTATAAAAGCAGCACATTGGGTTGGATTAATGGATGACCGAATAGAGTGGTGGATGCGTGCCTCTAGGGCTTGGTACCCTAGAGAGGATTGGTGCCTCCCAATTAATCCAAGGGTTAGCCGTCGTTCTTCATTGTTCTCCTCCTCCAACAGAAGTTGTAGTCATCTAGATATTCTTTCCCTTTCTCAATAAGGTTATTGATTCTTGTAATTTTGTTTATTGTTGGTTTTGATCCATTGAGTGTAAACAAAATTTGTTTTTGTGAATCAATAAAGAGGGTGGTTGGGTGGAATATCTTGTGTTTGCGCGTGTGATTTCATATCTGTGTTTGTTTCCATAGAAATCATCTTTAAGTAATTGGGTGAATAAGATCCTGGACGCTTCCGCAAAGGCGCAGTTTTCCATAACAGTTGGTATCGGAGCTAGATCATCGCAAAGCTTAGAGTGGTTTTGGACTGGAAAAAATTGATTTTTGTTCAAAAAAAAATTGATTTTTTGTTGAAAAAAAATGATTTTTTTACGTCGGATATGATGGCGCTGTTGGTGATGACTAATTTTGATTGGGGATTTGAAGGCCACAATTGTTTTGTTGATGAAGATGAAGAGGAGCCCTCAGATGTGGATGGGGGAAGATGGAAGAAGACGAAGATGTTGGCAATTGGTTTGATTTGCCTATACCTTGGTGATTCGGTTCATGTTTTCGACATGGGTCTTCACGTTGATGATGCTTGAGGAAGGAGCTCAGGTCAAGTGGTAGACGGGTGTTGATGTAGAAGGCGAGTGACGGTTGAAGAACCAAGTCCACAGCAAGGTGGAGAGGTTAATATGGTCACTGCTGATGGTCCTAAGGTGGAGGATCATGGTATCGACAAGGGTCTAGATGTTGATGATACTCGAGGGATCCCGGAGATGAAGAGATCATGTCAAACGGAAGATGGATGTCGAGTTTTGAAATCCACAAAGACTATGGAGATCTTGTGGTATTGCAAGCATTTTTTTAGACCGTTGGTGTATGCACGGTGCAGCTCAGATGGTAGATGCATCTTTTGCAGGCGGTGGGTTGTGCTTGTAATTGAGGTGTGGTCGTAGTCCTTTCAAATCGACTGGGTGTGATTGTTGCCCTGAAATCAATTGAGTCCCTGTACTCGGAACAGGTGGGGTGTATCTCGTTGCCTGTAAATCGAGGTTGGTTTTAATTGAGAGAAGGTGTCGTTGAAAGAGCTAGATGACTTGTTTGGTGATTGTTGGAGTGTTGATATGATTTCAGATTAAGGTGGAGCATTGTGATGGTGATTTCACATGTCCATGGAAGTCGGTTGACTTGCTGTTGATGTGATTTCATATCAAGGTGGAGTGTTGTGATTTGTGACATAAAATCACATATGTTGATAGAGACGAGGCTTGGATATGCTTGGCAGTAGAGGAGATGGTGCAGCAACAGAAAGAAGGTTAGAAGGAGCAGTTTGGCGTTTGAGCGGATTTATTGCTGGATTTTGACCCGGTCTTTCTGTGACTTATCTGCAAGTATTGAGGGGATATATTCCTAATATATCTCTAAGAGGAAAATTGGATATTTTTCCTAGGCCTTCTATTCTCCTATAAAAGCAGCACATTGGGTTGGATTAATGGATGACCGAATAGAGTGGTGGCTGCGTGCCTCTAGAGCTTGGTGCCCTAGAGAGGATTGGTGCCTCCCAATTAATCCAAGGGTTAGCCGTCGTTCTTCATTGTTCTCCTCCTCCAACAGAAGTTGTAATCATCTAGATATTCTTTCTCTTTCTCAATAAGGTTATTGATTCTTGTAATTTTGTTTATTGTTGGTTTTGATCCATTGAGTGTAAACAAAATTTGTTTTTGTGAATCAATAAAGAGGGTGGTTGGGTGGAATATCTTGTGTTTGCACGTGTGATTTCATATCTGTGTTTGTTTCCATAGAAATCATCTTTAAGTAATTGGGTGAATAAGATCCTGGACGCTTCCGCAAAGGCGCAGTTTTCCATAACATGATCTTCCCTGGTGGAACGTCAATGCACGAATGATTCTTCCAGTTGTATGCCTTCAATTAAAAGAAGGGTTCAATTATAAGCTAACCACAGTTTATGAAATATGTGGTATCTCAACTATGTACTGATTGAAAACATGTATGCCTAACTTCTGTTGTGTTCAATATAGAACCAAGCAGAAAACAGTTATTGTCAATTGTATGTAAGATGAAACTGGCTGAATATGCTTGTTGCATATGTTAACAGCCCACTGCAGGCATCAATAAATGGATATCTATAAATTATAATAAATACATCAGATACCAATGAATGCATTTTTGACCAAGTGAAAAGAAACATAGAGAAGAAACTTACATTTATTCAGTCCCTTGTAAAGGTCGAAAAGATAATTTTATTGTCTTGAGCAGAGAGCAATAAAGGATGGAAATCTTTGAGAAAAGAATATATATTTTTGTAAGCACTTATACGATTAATGCACAACCGTTCTTGAACAGTAAATATCATAGTTACGTCCAACAAATTGTAGGTGTAGGCTAAGCAGTATGAACAGTATAAGTCGGTGGGATGCAAACCTTTGATGTAGTGAAACTGACGGGACTTAGAGCCAGATCAGTGCAATTCTAGTGATTGGCTGCCTTCAGTGGATGTCTGATGGATTCACAAACTGTTGAAAGATTCGTGGTAATCAGGCTGGAAGGCGAATGAAGTGAAGTTTGCTGGTGATGGAGATGATCCGACTGACGTTGTCGGATAGGAGTTGGCGACGTTGTAGAACGGTAATGCGTCTGATTATACCGTGTTGGATCAGGAAGTGCGAGGAGTAGTTCGTGGGAAGCAGTTTTCGGTAGTCTGTATGCGCAACGATGGTTAGGAGCGGCAACGTTGATAGCATTAATTGAGGACCAATTCTGAGATAATTTGGAGAAGAAGGGAGGGATGAGGCGGTGGGTTGAAGAGGGAAAACCATTTCAGGGATTGAGGGAAAAGGGAAAGTTACCGATTGGAGGAGTTATAAAAAAGGAAGAATGCGTGAACAGTCGCTGTTTGGCAGTACTGGGATTCTACGTAGCCACGTAAGCAGTCCGGGTTTCTTGTTTTCTTGTTTAAGTAATAGATTTGCTGTGCAAGTTGGAAGTGAACTTTTACAGTAAAACAGAACCAAGATTACACATGCCTTTAACTTGATTAATATCTGGAGTCTTGAAAGTGTGCGCCTTTTTCTGTTAGTACATCTCTACAGATAGCTCGGTTTATATCAGTATGACCGCACAACAATAAAAAAACCGACCGTTAAATTTGTACTATCAAAATAAATAAATTGTATTATCTATTTTCTTAAACAAGAAATTAATAAAAAAAATACTACGTTATTTTTAAAAATTGAACATAAATCAGTTAGTTAACATATTATATATCGTTGTCTTATTTGTATCTCTAAATTATTATTGAATTTATAAATAAAATAAAAAATATTAGCAAGTCTTAGGTCTAATGGGCTTGGCTAATCAGCCCATTAACTACTAATTACCAGTCTGCCTAATAGCAGCTAAAACTTAAAATAACAATTCCTTCTAAATCATTGAATTAAATCCTTATTATGACCACTCTATGAAATCGTAAACCACCATTCCAATCCAATGAGACTGATTTCGGTATCTGATTCGACCTTCATCAAAAGTTATAGCCCAAATAGTAAACAAAAGGGAAAAATGGTCATAATTTGGTTCGGTAAAAATTACGGACATGTCCCGCATTCCATGAACAACATATCAAAAATCTGAGAATGATCCGACCACTAGAGAATAAATTGTATTTATTTTACGATCGGTGGATTGTAAAATACGAATCGCTACAGACAGTTTTGGCAAAGTTTGAATTTTATTGCGAATTGTAGAAATTTTTATTATGTGAAGATTAACAAGAATTAAGAGCTTGCTGGGAATGATTTTGGTTGTTTTGGTAAGTGTTTTGATAATGATATTGATTTTAACTTTGAAATGAATGAATAGAGTTGAATTGAATAGATTTAAATTATGATTATCAGATCTAGCTTATGATACAGGTTTTTCTTATTGATGTTTTGACATGTTTAATATTGTGTGTAATATTTTATTGGAGAGGATAAAAAATGTTGATGAATTTGGTTGAAGCTCAAGAAGAGTGTTAATAGTTTATAGAGAGAGGGGAACTGGTGGCAACGTTAACATAAAATAACCATTACACATAACCGACCTTGTTATCGCCAACTAAGTAGCAATGCAAATTTTTCTAACCATTGTCATCCGGGAAACTTAGCCGACAAAGCTTAGCCTAGGTAATTCTCTTCTCGATATTCAGTTTCAAGCACTTCCAAGTGCATACTAGCTAGTTTCTTATTAATAATAACTTAACATCGAGTAATATAGATAATTCAAATATATAAGTGCAGATAAAAACAGTAAAGCACAGTAAAAGTAAAAAAGATGACAACAACAATTTTTGTATTGATTCAGACTTCCCTTTCCACTTCCAACCCCAAATTTCTCTCGATTTTCATTAACTAACAACTTCGCTTAGCCCGAAGGGATATGCACATGAGCAGTCGAACCAAATTTCACTTACATCATCTAAGCAGTTCGAATAAGACATCAACCTTGCCTAGGTTACGTTACTGGACTTCGAATACTGGAAAATTTGTTTATCTGACTTTGTGTGTTCTTAAGAACACAAATTAGTCGATTGCATTACACTCTTCCCATAATCTTCTCCTCAAGTAAAATATATGTACTTATATATTCGTGAAGATATGAAAGATATAGATTGTTTTTCGAATATTGAAATAAATGCGTAATTGTTTGTAAAGTATAAGTAATGAAAGCTAATAATTCGGAGAATTCAAGATTAAAAAATACAGTTAGAACTGGGTGGTTTGATCTTGAATCTTGTATGTATTTATAGAGGTTTTAGAGTTGAAACGCACTATAAAAAGTTTCGATCAAAAGAAATGGTAATAATTCTTCCTGAAAGAGAAATCTCTTTCTTGAAGAGAGGTGTCTCTTTAGGAATTTGAAGTGATGACAGTTATACCATATTCAATCGATTGAATAAACATAATTAGTTGACTGAATTAGTAAAATACAAACTAGAAAGGATTTAGTTGAAAAAACCATATACCATTCGACTAGATATCATGATTCAATTGACTAAATCAATGCTCAGTCAATTGTTCACGATATTTTGTCGACTGGTCTATATTGTATATTATTACCTTTGCATGCGCACAAGTTCAATCAATCGAGGAAAGTCTTTCAGTCGATAGACCCTGTTTGTTTCAGATTCCGAGTTTCAAGACTTTACATAATTTACGTCGTCGAGTGTCGTGTGTGCATAAACTTGAAGGTAGATTTTAACAATTCTATTACTATAATAAGACTCTAATAACATGTAATCAAATCGTAATTGGAGCTTAAATCTTCTTTTTGTAGTTTTGATAATATAGATTCATGAATATTGTTGTGTATCATTTTATCATCTTGTTTTGCATGATGGTTTGGTCACTCATCAAAATCCAAGATGCCTCATTTAGTACATGTTAGCAATAAATGAAGCATTTAATGTACTATGTCTACACATCTCATTTAGTACAAGTTTTGCATGCTCGGTTCCTGTGCACCGACGACAACGGCAAAAACCAAAGCCAACATCAACACAATTAGCTTATAAGACTCCATTACTTTGTATTTTTTTGACGTATGAAGAAATGTACAGTAAGCAAAGCTGATGTGAGCTAGACTATAACAGGTTTCGATTACTGAATTATGTCGGAGAGAAACGGGGGACGGTGCGTGTGTGTGTATATATATATATATATATACACACACACGGAGACGTAAAAGAGGCGTAAAGAAACGACGCTGCTGGTGGGAAAAAAATCCGGCAGTCACATGTAGAGTAGGCGTGGAGGGAAAGGGAGACGTGGCGACAAAAGAGTAGGCAGCAGAGATGACAGATGGAGCTACGCATTGAATTCTGTTTTATTTTCGACGACTTTGCTCTCAGCCGCACCAATTCTTTTGTCCTCAAATTCAGTGCGCCCCCATGTCCCAACCAATCAGAACCCTCTGATTTCCATCTTTTGCATTTAAACCCCTGAATTGTTTTTGTACTTAAATGCAAAAAACGTAAATATGGAGATTTGATTGGAGGGACATAAGGGGATAGGGGAAATGGGTACAGAAGAATTGGTCTTGCTCTCAGCGATGTTGCCAATGTGAGTGAAGCTGACGCGGACTGGTCTGCGTGATGCATGGCTTTCCTCCAACAGGCGTCCCTTGTGCTATTTAATTTCCTACTTTTCTTGTTTTTATGACAAAATTTGAGAAAAAAATTAAATATAAGGACAAAAGACCAGAAATTTAGCTATAAGGACACTTTTAGTGTAAATCAAGGAATTCAGGGGAACATCGACATTTTCTGTTTTACACTAAAAAGTGTTTTTATGACTAATTTTTTTATCTTTTATCCTTGTATCTAAATTTTTCAATAATTCTTTCATTCATTTTATTTTCCTATTTCAACAGATGTGTTTAATTTCGAAGTGAACTTTTACAGTGTAACGGATCCAAGATTACCCATATACCCTTAGATTGATTGATTTGTCCAGTCTTGAAAGCGTGCACATTTTTTCATTTCTCGTTCATATTCTCGCTGTAATATCTTCTAGGTTGCTTTCAACGGTTTTATAGTCCAGTTTTAATCAACTTAACGCTGAGTTGAACTATATTTGTAGTTAGTTTCGAAACAGGACTATTTCTGTAATAACTTTGTAAAACCACTCTTAATGGAAAACAATAAAAAAACAATGTAATACTCAACCGGAGTCCAAGATAAGCCTCTTTCTAGGACCTTTAGGATGTCTTACCTTCTTTTTCTCCCTTATAAAGAGAATAAATCAAAATCGTCTAGTATTCTCATGTTGTAAGAAAAATCCTTTAGAAATAATTTTGTAAATTAGGCTACTATGTTTAAAGTAATGAAAAATGCAAGATAACTTGCATTTTCCTGACATAAAATATAAGTGAATTTGCAGTTTTAAAAAAACAATAAAACTTAATAGTTGTGAAAAACTAAAGCTTTTTGCTAAAATTATACTTTGAAAACAATTACTACTTCGTACAAATTGATTTTTTTTTTTTTCAAATTTTGAAAACTACAAGTTAACTTGTGTTTTTTGTTCGTAAAATGCAAGATAGTTTATGTTTTCTAATTTAAAAAAAAAATATAGGAATATTTACATATTCAACGCTACAGGGATTTTTCTTATAATGAATTCAGAAATAGGAACCAATGTGCAAAACTTCAATCTAAGAACATATCCAAAATTTAAAAGCCATTCCTTGTCCATTTTTTTTTAAGTCGCGTTTTTTAGATTAAAAAAACAAAGTTTTCCTACCTTTAAATAACAAAATTTAACTAAACAGTAGGAAAAGTTCAAAAAGAAAGTAGACTAATTTTCCCAAACTAGGAATTCAATTCAATAAAAAAAAAAATCAAACTCATAACTCAAAATTTGTTGTTCAAACTAAAATTTCGAAGTACAAATTAAATTTAAATTTCAAATATAAAGTCCAAATTTCCAGTTTCAATTATCAAAGGAAATCTCGTATAATTTCATATTAGACGACCTAAAGGAGTTCGAAAATTTGCATAAAATCACGATATGAACCATGGAAAACTCGACGATGCAACACTATTGCTCCAAATTTCAAACAATTTTGGCATAAAACAACATTATTGCAACTTCATTTCACCAATGATCAATTAGTTTGAACTTAGAAACAAACTTCTAGTAAAACAAACAAAATAGAAATCATGAAATTAACAATAAGCCACCTCGTCACAAAATATCGAGCTGATTCATAAGGAGATCTTATGAATCAATATTGACTCATGGTTACACTATGTCATAGATGACCTATTGAAACGAAAATCCAAGTTGTTGTTAGCTACAATGTAACCATAGTTATGCTGATTTTTGTCTATTGCAATGCACGATTCAATGTATTAGCATAAATATCAAATTGCGTTGCAGTAGCTATAAATATATTTTAATTAAAAGATTAATTAAATTACCAATCCATATGATTACGATCCAACGGTCTACGTTACCGATCCGCGTCAATCTATTTTCTTTCACCGCCTCAGCTCCTTTGCCCCCATATTTTCATTTTCCCTCTGAAACCTAATTCACGGTATTTCATTCTCTCGTTGAACCAAAGAGCTCCGGCCTCACCCAAAATTGGATTTCTCTTGTTCAAAATCGCCATCCTCACATTGAAAATCCTTCATCTCTAGCATAGCTTGACGACGACCAACTATTCCGGCTCAAACACGACGTCTTCCAAATCGAAGGAGTCAAAAACTTGATCTACACTGATAAGACTCTACTCCTAACCCTAGTTGTTTCTAAATTGATCGATTCCGTACATTCGATCGCGCAATCCACCGCCAGACTAGGCGCGAAATGCGTGGATCCGGTTTAAGATTTCACAGGAAGAGATTCTAAGGATTCTGGAATATAAGGAGGGGAATTTGCCAGTCAAATATCTAGGCCTTCCCTTTAGTATAAATCAAGTTAAGGATAGGGACAGTGCTAGATTAATCTATCACTACGCCATAGATTGCATACGGCAACCCTAGAGAAGTGATGCAAGAAGTGCAAAATAATGCTGGCATAGGCCAAAAATGATCTCTAGCAACACTTTTTTGGGGTTGCCTTTTGCCGCGTTGCCTTAGAGTCAAAGGCAACGACTTTGCTATCCTAAGGTAACATCGCTACAGGTGTTGCTACAAACACTAAATTTACATAAATGTGGGGCCCACTAAATTCTAAATCCTGGGATCACGGAATCCTGTTGCGCCCCTAAATTCTGTAGCCGGGTTCACGGAATCCTGTTGTTGGGCCAACATTTATGTAAATTTATGGCAACACTATATCGTAGCTACGACAACATTTAACACTGCATACTACAACATTATATCATAGTTATTGCATCATTATATAACATACTGCAACATAACAGCAATTACCATCACACACTGAAATTAATAAACAACTTTTCATTTCAAATTAATAACCAATAACACAAATACTAGTTAGTCAACTACAGAATAACAAAAAATAGCCAATAAATTCAGTTTTACAGAGTACTTACAAACACAGCCGGTACTAAATTCATGTTTACATCAAACTAAAACAGTTTCAAATTGATAAAGCCCGATCCTCCAGTGCATTTAGTACCTCTCTACCGCCTCCTTCACCTGCAAAATAAAGCAGTTTCAAAAGTCATGCATTTCAGCAAAAGCCTTTAGTACAACTAATGCATTTCAGCACAACCAAAGTCATGCATGCCTCGGCTACAAACTGATGCAATGCCTTGTTTACATTTCAACACAAAATGGAAGACATGCATGCCTCAGTTGCATTTCAACACAAACTATGGCCATAGTATAACTGACTTGCACTTCAGCACAAAGATCACATTTCAACACAAACTATGGCCAGAGTTGCTTTTCAGCACAGAATTGCATTTCACAATCTATGGCTGAGTTGCAAATTGATGCAATGACTCAGCTTGTTCAAAACATTTACCATATCAAGGAATGCAACATAATGCCTGAGGCACTAAAAATTTAGACATGCCACGACTGTTCAAGTACAAACTCAACCATTGCATCAATTACGAACTGACACGATCATTACTGATTGAAGAGAAAATAAAATTCTTAAAATTATGTAGTTCATTACTGAAGCATCAGCCATGTACATGGTTAGTTACATACCACCATTGAACTACATAATTGTAAGAATTAGATTGATGCTTCAACAAGTGGAAATTGTAAGAATTCTAAAGTATACCACCAGCCAACCATAAAAATAAGCAAAAATACATACCAGAAGTGTGTGTCTGTTTACGATCTCCGATTTTCACAATTTGTAAGGGCCTTGGACTACAAAAACATAAAATTAAGAAGCCATGTTTTTCACTTTGCTAGGTGGAAGGCGGATTTGTCTCATTGGGACATCATCTCTACACCTGAAGCAGCAGATTAAATCGAAACCCTAACTGAAATCTGAAACCTAAGACGAACCCCAATTGAAGACCCAATTGAACTTGAACTCGAACCTGCCCTACTCGAACCCTAATTAAGCTTGTAAACTTGAACTTCTAGCCCTAATTGAACCTGAGAGTGAGTGTGTGAGAGGTTGAGCAGCGGAGTACTTTGGTAAGGTTCAATTGAAATTTTCAATATTTTTTTAGTTTTCCCCCCTTTGTTTTTGCTTCCCGCCCTAGACATTATTTCACGCGCGGATTGCTAATCCGGACTAAACATTTCTTCACACGGATCGCTAACCTGGACCGTTGGATCGTGTTGACGCGGATTGATAATTTTATTCACAAGGCTACTGCAACACATGATGATATATATGCTAACACATTTAATTGTGCGTTGCAGTAGACAAAAAACAGCATAACAATGGCAACATTGTAGCTAGCAACACCATGCATTTTCGTTGGTCATCTATGGCGTAGTGTATATAATTCATAATAAGCTTGAAGGCTGGTCTAGCAAATTACTATCTTTGGCCGGTAGAATTGAGCTCATTCATACTGTAATCATGCAGTCATAATGTATTGGATTCAAACGTATAAGTTCCTATAAGTATTATACATAAGGTTGAAAAGATGTGCTCAAACTTCATATGGAGGGGAAAATAACATAAGGTAACATGGGATAAAGTCTGCAAACCAAAATTTTTTGGAGGTCTTGGGCTTAGAAGCATAAGAGATATATCAGAGGTTCGTAAATTTAAAATTTTCTGGAAATTCTTGGATGGTAAATCTCTTTGGGCCAGGTGGATGAAAGCCAAGTACTAAAAAAACAGGAATTTCTGGGTTGTCAGAAAAGGGAATCAATAATCATATGTTTGGAAGAATATCCTAAATTGCAGAAATATTGGGAAAAAGTTTATTAATAGAAAATTGAAAGATGGGAATCAAACTATTCTTTGGTTTGATCCTTGAATATATGGCAATTCTATAATAGAGTTACTTGGGTGGAATAACCTTTACCTCATTGCGGGTGTGAGAGAAAATGTTCAGAAAATTATTTCTAACAATTGTTGGAGCTTACACAATAATACTGCTGCATTTATTTTCAAGGATGCAATTCTCAGTATTTACATTGATCAGAATAGTTTCAAAGAAAATTGGGAGTGGAATATAAAGGAAAATTCTCTTTTAAAAAAACATGGGAGTTTCTGAGAGGTGAAATAGAGGTAGATTGGCATAAAGTTATATGGTGTAAAACTAATTGTCCGAAGATGGCTCACTGTGCCTATTTTGCTTTGCTAGATAAACTTCCCACAAGAGAGAGGTGCTGCAAATGGAATATAGGTTCAGAAAAAATTTGTCTCTTTTGCAAAACTGAAGTTGAAAGCTCCATACATTTATTTTTTGATTGTCCATTTTCCCAGTACATTTGGTTTAATGCCAAAAGTACTTTGGGGTTCAATCAATCTGTCCCTAGCCTGATATTAGAACAGTATTGATTACATTCTAAAATCATTTAAGCCCAAGTGCATCAGTTTTAAAAAAAAGCATGTGTAACGTTAACTGTTGTGACTTATCATATCTGGAAAGAGAGAAACCAGAGACTTCATTCAAACAAGGAAACAAATTGTAACCAGTTACGGAGATGCATAAGGGATGAATGCAACATTATTATGAGTAAAAGCCAACAAATATAAAAAAGATTGCACTCATAATCAGGCCATCCATAGCAAATATGCAAGCTATAATAAACAAGTTGAAGATTTCATACTCAATGGCAAACATAGCTGCAACAGCCATGCTTCTCTCAACAGGGATAGCCGGAATCAAACAGGGAATCATGGCTTCCTTCTTGGGAATAACAACTCCTTCCTCTACAATAGCCATCACTACCAGGGAAGTAAACAGGGCACTATTACTAATAATGTTGTTGATAACAGTAATTGGAATAGTAACTTGTTTTTTTTACCTATTGCAGAGGACAGTAAATGTCAAGCTTCCAGTAGTGACCCAAAAAAACCTACTAACATCCACAGAAGATGCAAAGTTAAAACTCATGTGTTATCAGGAAGGCTCAATGATTTTGGAGGAATGGCTGAACACCCTGGCTTCCTTCCTGGAGAAAGAAACCCCAATCTCGACAACATGTCAAACCTAAAGGGAAGTAAACAGGTCATTAATAATAATAGTGCGTACTTTTGTAACAGAAAAGTTCATAACACAACAAGCTTAAATGTTGCAGAGATGAAGGGAAATCATTCAACCAGCAGTGATCCAGAGTACTAGTCTTCCCTAAAAATCAAAAAAAGGGACAGATCCACGTCAATTCCTGCTCAAGGTTGGAAATAATCACTGCAAAAGCAAGTTAAATGATCAGATTTATCACATATCTTGCTGGAATAGTGGAGAGAGTAGTGACCAAGGGAGGATAGAGGATAGCGATGATTCAACTAACCCTAATCAGCTCGATGGCAGGAGCAAGGAAGATGAGAGCTTCATATGGAAGCCACCATGATGTACACAGTATATTCGAGAGATGACCGAGAATTCTCTCCCTCGATCCGCCATTTTTTTACCTATTGCAAGACTCCATTAGCTTAAATGGGTAATAAACCTTGTAATCTTAGTTAAGATGTGTATAATATCTCTATGGCAAATTCTATTCAAGCTCACGTAAATGTTGAGTTGTCTCCCCTCTCCCCCTTTTAGTCAAAATTTTCACTGTCGAAATTACCTTTTTTACGTTGTTTTTTTTTTTTTTTTTTTTTTTTTTTTTTTTTTTGTACTCGGGTTACAACGCAGTCCCACTGCGTGGTTCCTTCACGTACCACGCAGTGGGACTACGTGGTACCCTAAGTAACCTCGTAGTGGAAATACGATGTTACTTAGGATACCACATAGTGAGACTGCGAGGTACGTGAAGGAACCCCGCAGTGGAACTGCGAGGGAGAGTATTTTCGATTGTTTTAAAAAAGAATGGGGAAAACTCAGTAAAACAGCGGTTTTTTTAAAAATTTTCAGAATGAAGGGGTAGACTCATCAAATTCGGTGGTTCAAATAGAATTTGCCTATCTCTACAAATCCAATTCAACACTGTGTCTATTAGCACCCATCTGATTGCTCTTCACCCCATTCAAAATTATTGAATTAATAACTCCAATTTTGCCCTCAAAAAATTAATTATGTATTTCATTAAATATGATTAATAATTTTAGCTGTTGTTCACTGTGACAATGATTGAAATCAACCAATATTTCAAAAAGAGGTTGATTTAATCGACAATCGACCCAGTTCTGGAACGCAACTCAGTATAATAGACGGAGCCCCAATTCAAATGTAGTTTTCTGGGCTTCAATGGCGACTGGTTTCCACCATTTTCTTTCCTTTTCTTTGTCGCTCTTTCTCTGCCACTTTCTCTCCTTCTGTCCAACTCTTTCACCTTGTTTCCACTTCGTCTCGATTATCTTCTTCTTTCCCCTAAACCAGCTTTCACCCGTGTATCCAAATACTTGTTTCTCCAACTCAAATCTATTTCCACTGCCAATTTTCATCTTTTATTACCTCTGCCCTACCTTTCCTCCATCGATCTACCTTTCTACTCTCAACTTCTTTTTCGTGGCTGCTCGATTCTCGCCTGAGTTCCCCATGACCTATTCTGATGTCCTTTGCATGTCGTTTCTGTTCAACTTATCGCCACTTTGCCCTTTGATTTATCCTTTTATGTTTCTCATTTGATTCGCCGTGGACCTAACCAAAAGGCATGCCTTTTCTAGGCTGTGGATCGATCTTTTGACGTGCTGGCTTGGGTCTGTGTGGCTCGTATCCGGTGAGTATGTATTATGCAATGTGGTTTTTGTGTGAGTCGGTGTTGGTTGGTTGGTTAACTTATGTGGTGGTGATTGTGTGTTTGTTTGTAGTTGTCCATGTTATCGTCTTGAGGTGAAGCGGTGGTCGGTGTGTTTCATTGCCGTTGGTGTGGTGGTTTCTGGTCCGGGAAGTGCGGGCTCTGGTTGTTTGTTGTTTATCTTTTTGGGTTAATAGTTGATGGGTTTTTGGGTATGTCACCTGATATGCTTCTTGGTGGTTCCTTAAGGCAGTGGTTGTTTGTGCATAGTTTTTTTCAGTTTATTCGGCAATTGCTTGCAGTGTAGGAGCCGTGAGCTATGTGTTCGACCTGGGTGTTGCTTTATGTCATTGGCTTTCGTGACCTTGAATATGTTACAAATTTTCAGGTTGATCTTGCCAAAAATATTTCTACATATAATGGAATAAAACCACAATATTTTATTCGATCCTTGAAATTTAAAAATATTTTATATACAAACATAAGTAGGTTCAAGCAACATTCCAACAAAAGATTACATGTTTTTCTTGATGGCTTTCTTCCGGTTGATCTGAAGTGCAACCGGAATAGAAGGAAAAGTGCCGTGGTAATCAAGTATATTAAATCTGAAACGGAACAGAATAGAATAGCAAAATATATAAGCAAGCATATACAAAAACAATACATATAAGCAAAATAAATTCATCGCATCCGCACAAACAATTACATTATTACTCCTTTACGCAAACATATACAAAAAGAATACATATAAGCAAGCAACCAAAAAGAATATATATATATATCAGTGAGATACAAACATTGAATAAATACAAGAGATGATCAGTGTCTACTATGCATAGAAAGTAAGGAAAGAGAGCATGAAAGTGAGAAGAAGAGCAAAAGCCGTGGTAGGAACAACTTCAAAGGCAGCGCTTTGCATGGAAGGAGGAGCAGCAGGAGCCATGCTCGGTTCCTGTGCACTAACCACGGCCAACACCAAAGCCAACATCAACACAACTACCTTGTAAGACTCCATTAATTACTTGTATTTTGAGGTATGAAGATATATGCAGTAGGCAAAGCAGATGAAAGAGTAGAATGTATTTTGATTACTGATCAGTTTATGCAGGAGAGAAAGGGGCAAGGGTGCGTATATATAGAGAGGAGACGGAGACGTAGAAGAGGCGTGAAGAAATGACAGCTGGTGGGAAAGGGAAAAAATCCGGCAGTCACGCGTAGAGTAGCCGTTGAGAGGAAGGAACACGTGGCGAGAGAAGAGTGGACAGCAGGAATGGCAGATGGAGCTACCTGTTGAATTTTATTTTTTACGACTTCGCCCTCAATGTGAGTGAGACTGACGCTACACGCGAGCTGGTTTGTGCCATGCACGGCTTCCCCCCTCCAATACAGGTTTGTTGATACCATTTTAGCATGTGTCATCATGACACCACTAACGGTACTAATGGTGTTAGTGGTGTATGCCTAAGATTGCCTTCTGAATTTCTCCTTTTAAATCTCAGCCACACACCATTAACACTGTTAGTGCACCACTAACACCGCTAGTGATGGCGTGGTGACATACATTAAACAGTGTAAACAAACTAGCTCTCTGCCTCCTCCTGGCATTCCATGTGCTATTTAATTCCCATACTTTTCTTATTTGTACGACTTTTCCTTGTTGATTTATGTGCTATTTAATTTCAATACTTTTCTTATTTGTATGACTTTTCCTTGTTGATTTTGTTTTGTCTACTATGTGGATCCTGTTCCTTTTAATTGAGCAATCAATTGAAAAGTTGTTTTTCTTTTATTTCGCCTTCGTTTTTGCTTTAATCTCTTGTCGGTGGCTTTTAACAGTTTTATAAGTTCAAACCAAGGTTTTAAATACCGGTTTCCGGTTCCGTTCCGGTCAACTGATAATTTTGCATTTTCGGTTCCGTTTCGGAAATTCCGGAAATTCCGTTTTAGTTCCGGTCCGGACTTTCGTACATTTCTACGTGTATGTATATCTGCATTATATACATTACTTGATCAAATATTAAACAAACTGTCAAATTTTGTGCTGCTAAAAAAAAATAACAGTAAAATATTGTTTTAAATAACTGGCCCAACCAAGCCCAAAAAGAAAATTCCGTAGCATCCTGATTATTTCTTCTTTCGCCTCCATGTATCTTGCTTTTCAAAAATATTCTTTCGCCTCCTCGTTTCAGAAATCCATAGCAGCGAAATCCACAGCAGCGAAATCCGCAGCAGAACATCAAGATCATTTATTCTTTCGCTTCCATGTATCTTGCTCTTTTAAGCATCCTGGAATCGATAGCCCTAATTTTAAATTAGGTTTTTTTTCTGGTTTACTTTTATTCAGTTGATTTTCTTTTTGTTTGTTTTGCTTGAATCGTGCTTTTAATAGCATGCTTTGCTTTGTTTTTCTTCATTTGTCTGCATTTTTTTTTTTTTACTGTTGTTATCCGGAACGGATTTTGGGGCAAATTCCGGTCCGGTCCACGTCGGAACCGGGACGGAACGTCCGGGATTCCGGTGTGCCCGCCGGAATCTTGAACCATGGTTCAAACTTACCTGTTGAAGCCAAAGTTCAAAGTTTCGGCCATTACCCAAATTTTTTGGAGTTACCAGACCTATGCCAATTGGAGACTATTCGAAAAATCCACAATGAAAACCGATTTTGGATCTACGAATTAAAAAAAAAAAAACTTTTCATAATCGACTAATTTTGTCTTAAAAATAGAGTAGGACACGTGAAGCAACTGTGAAGCCGAGGACCAGAAGCATTAAAAATTAAAAAAATCAAATCAAAATAGAAACTTTAATAATCACAAAGGTGAATCAACGGTTAAAACCAAATAATTAATTCAATTAATGCATATAAAATACATCGATTTGATAGCATAATCACAGTTGAACTTTAGTAATGTTTTTTCATCTTTCTTATCTTTTAGCTCAACATCAGTGTTCTTAAATGATCAATATGTTTCTAATCGATTCAATTGTTCAACTTGTTCTTAGTCAATTAGATTGATGCCATCTTTCTTTTTTTTGTGAGAATCTGGACATCGATAGTATGGTAGGAACCGATATATGTAAAATGTCATGTAGGAAGGGTTGGGTAAAGCTGAAATTAATTTACAAGGACAATTAGCATTAAAAATTTAACGATGTTGCCAATGTGAGTGAGACACGTGAGCTAGTTTGTGCGATGCACGGCTTTGCTCCTACATGCTATTTTTTTTCTGCGTGCTTTGTCCAGTTTATCGAAGCAAACACGAAGAACAGACTAGATATAAGAATCAATTTTCAGATTAAAAAAAACCAAACAGAAAAATAGATAGCTCATGCTAGAACATACTATATGTAAATATGTATGTATATATTTATAACTAGTTTCCTCAACATACACAAAGAATACTCTATTCGCATAGTACAAAATACAAGATATAACAGAAGGTATAGATGGTCTCTGCGGGGAATCAATCCAACTTTGTCTTACAAATCCACAATGAAAACCGATTTTGGATCTGCGAATTCAAAAAAAAAAAAAAAAAAAAAAAAAAAAAAAAAAAAAAAAAAAAAAAAAAAAAAAAACTTTTCATAATCGACTAATTTTGTCTTACAAATAGAGTAGGACACGTGAAACAACCGTGAAGCCGAGGACCAGAAGCAATAAAAATCAAATCAAATTAAAAACTTTAATAATCATAAAGGTGAATCAACAGTAAAAATCAAATAATTAATTCAATTAATGCTTATAAAATACATCGATTTGATAACATACTCACAGTTGAACTTTAGTAATGTTTTTTCTTCTTTCTTACCTTTTAGCTCAACATCAGTGTTCTTAAATGATCGATATGTTTCTAGTCGATTCAACTGTTCAACTTGTTTTTAGTCAATTAGATTGATGCCGTCTATTTTTTTGTGAGAATCTGGACAGCGATAGTATGGTAGAAACCGATATATGTAAAATGTCATGTAGGAGGGGTTGGGTCAAGCTAAAACGACTGGGTTGCTTTAACCTGGCATCTTAATTATAATAAAACCTATTGTCTCAGATAATTAGCATTGATAGTTATTTTGGGTTGAATACTCATGGCAGTTTAATTACTATAAATTAAAAATCTTGAGGGCAGTTTTAATGTAATATGGATTGTCTAGTAGTCATGGCAATTTAATTGTTATAACAATTATTCACACTTTTTGATGTTATTGTTCAAAATTCACAAGTGCGCTATGGAAAATCAAACAAACACTAAAAAAACCAGTTGGAATTACGACATCCTCGATCAATGGCGTTCAAAATACATCATACAAATTCTGCAATAAATGAATCAACCGTGGCAGTATAAAAGGTCTGAAAAAACATATGGCAGTTGTAGATGATAATGTAACGACATGCACTAAAGTTCTTTAAGATGTTAAAATTTTGTACGAGTTCCTATCTTTGCCACAAAATGGTTGGAGGAAAACTCGAGAAGAAACATATACGAAAAGATCCAATAAGTAGACCTCAACCACTTGATTCATACAATGAAGATAACCAAAACGAACTTGATAGAGATGTTTGTCGTGCAATACGGGAAAGCAGAGATACATTCAAAGGATAGAAAATGCAAAAATATCATAAACAATAAAGCATCAATTTTAGTCAACTAGAGTGGAACGTCCATGTTAGACCTACAAGAGAAAAAGATGGTTTTCAAACTCGTATCGCTACAATGATCATTTCGTATATACAAAAAGGAGGTAATTCTCAACTTCTATTAAACATGCAATAAAAGGCATTAAAATGCTAAAATGCATGTCAATGCTTTTTTTTTTTTTTTTTTTTTTACTTTAACCATATTTCCCATAATATTGCAAGTAATTCTTATTATGCAATGATGGTTTATGCTGTTGCTGGATAAGATCATGGAATGGAACCACCTGTCGCGTATAAATTATCACATTCATGATTGAAAATGGAACCAAAAGAAGTTTACTTATATATCGACACTATTCACAATTTCTACAATGAATATGTTTGTATGTTGATGTGGGGTCCTTGGAATATTCAAACTCAACAACAGATTGTAAATCATCTTGCGTACTCTACTCATGAAAGATATTTCTCAAATTTGTAGACATTGCCAATATATACGCAGATTGATGGATATAGTTGTAGAGTCCATTGGAGAAAATAGAGTAGTACAAACAGTGATAGATAATGAGATTAACTACAAAGTTGCTAGACTATTGTTAGTGTAGTAAAAAAATATATTATATTGGACACCTTATACAACACATTGCACTAATCTAATCTTAAAAGATATCTCAAAACAATAAGAGGAAACAACTGACATCTCAAATTCTCAATTAATAATGACATTTCGTTACTTTCAATAATGGAAAAAGAGATAAATGACGCAGAATTGATTAGACCGACAGTGACTAAATTTTGTCACCCATTTCATTACATTAGGCTTTATTTATAAACACAAAAGTAACTTAAAAAAGAATGAGCATTACGAATAAATGGCATCTAAAATGCCTATGCTCGCATTAACGGATAAAACACAATTGACAATATTGCTGATTTAATTAACAGTGATATTTTTCGGACTGCCGTTGCTTTTGTCATTCTTGTATTTGAGCCAGTAGTCAAAGTATTAAGAATGGTGGATATTGACCGCAAAGCAGATATTGACTATCTTTATGAGATGATATATCCAGAAAAAGTGTTAATTAGGAAAAACTTTGGCTTAAGACAATAAAAAATAATGGGATTAATGATAAAAGATGGGAAAATAATTGCAACGACCAATTTACGTAGCAGGTATTTCAAATTATTACTTTACAACGTCAGAATGTTTACATCGTTTAAAATATATGTTACTGTGACGAACGCCCCTATCACTTGCATGTAAATAAGAAAATATTATGCTATGTGCATGCAAAGCTGACATGAGTCAGCTATCAAGAGTGATAATGAAAACCAAACATGTCGTATATCTCACAGTGTATGAATAAAATATAATAAGAAATATAGATTGTAATACACGAAGACCTGACAGAATACAAAGTAGTTGAAATACAATCAAAATTGCAAAGTCATGTACATGAAATCCAATAATATTCGAGTGCCAGCCATATTCACTAAAAACTCTCAGAGTATGCTCGTAACAATGGAAAACAAATACATACAAGTATACACTATAACTCCTCCAAGCTCGTCGCTCGCTCAGCATTTCGCATAACCTGGCCTGCTATTTAATATGCTCATCAGTATCGTCAATGAATATCCAAGATATTAAGAATTAAGAAGAGGCATAAAACCTTAGGTCAGACAATATCTGGTGTTATGATAAGATCTATCAAAGCTATACTACAAAATAAGTAAATAAACAGGCTAAGTCTCAATACCTGACCTATCACTATGACCAAATAGTTATCGCATAACATAATATATTATATGCTACTCAAAGAAATAATACTACATAAAGCAATAATAGAAGAAGTCGACAAAGTCACAAGATAAGAGAATCTGCTTAGCCCCTCTGACTCCCTTTTCCTATCTTCTGGACCAAGCTCTATAGTTGATAGTCTACTCAAGAAGTGAAGGTGTTAGTGACAATGCAGTCAACAACCATCAAATCCTAACTATCACCTTTTAACGTCGTAAATGCATTGATAACCCGTACGACTGGCTACACCATCAGTCAAGGGATAATGGCAGTTGTATTCTAGCTGAATTCATTGCTTACACGAATGCTACGTTACGCCACTCATAATACAAAATATCTCTGATCCTAATATGAGTCCGTAGGATGCCCCTGCTTTAAGTCCGCAAGAGCACTTTGAGTTATCAGGGATTCCTTGGAAATCCATTGGCATAGTTACTCCACTCTGTCCAAAGCTGAAGCCCCCTTAATCAATCCATTATCTTGAAGCTTTGTTACACCACGAGTCACTTCAATCCTTATAACCTCATTTGCCACGATCTGTGTCCATAATCTCATTACATCACAAGCCCAACCGTCTTCATGCAGTCATTACACCATGACATGTCTCCTTACTATGCTACTATGTTACGCTACGAGTCATCCATAGTCACACTTTGATCTATTACACACTCGAGTCTACAATCGAAGAGTTCAATAAATGATCATACCACAACTCTCAAACGAAAGCACTACCTGACGAACCAAGACCATCAGCACGATCATCAAGACTCCAGCTAGCCTCACCTAGTCTTCATTCCCATAGTCATCAATTTGATGGATCAGCATGGCCCATGGGCTATGACCGATACCGGTCCATGTAATTATCCAAATTTTGGCTAAATACTTCGGATCCCCAAAGAACTTCCCCTTGGCCTTACAAATCAATGCTGGTCTATGTCCTACTGGACCATCTTCACTTGGTCCATCGCTTAGAAATATTTTTCAAGCCGCATGCCTAGCCAAATTGGCTCCAAACTTGATCGATATATTTTTTTCTCTATGAGTCCTCATCAAAAGTTTGGTGGTGAAATATCGATTCCCCATGGACCAATACTAGTCCATAGACCATGGACTGGTACCGTCCATGTACTTAGCGTATGTCGACCCTAAATTTTTTAAGTGCTTTCCATTGCCTTTTTAGAGCTCAACTTTGGATTTCCGTGTGATTCCCATAAACTTTGACCTGGTTGTGCTTCAATCTCCATTCTAAATCCTAATTTCAACGATTCTAACACAGAAAATCAAGTATAACATCCAAACAGGGATTTAAACAATCCAAACAACAATCACATTCATACACCTAAGTTCATACAAAACATGAAACAATAATTTATATGCATATATCTAGTGTATACTACATGTTAATGAATCCATACTTTTCATTTTAATCCAATTTTCAATAGTTATATTATACCTAGGGCTTCAAAACTAAAATGAACATGAGTGATCATGATTTGGTGTGATCTAACATGTAAATGTGATTAAAAAAAGCCTAACCTAAGCATATAATTTAATATAGAACAATGAAAGATCTAAATCACTCCTGAATCTATGAATGTTGATATAAAAATGATTCGAGCAGTAAGGAATGAATATAAATAGCCCCTAAATGATGTAAAATATGTGAACCAATAGAGAATTAATCTCTTCTAGAAGTTTGGAGGATATTATAAATTATTTTGAATGTGCTTTGAGGTTTTAGGAGGAAGAACTAGATAATCATAGTTCTTATGGATGATAAGAAAATGAAGAGAAGAGGTTAAATTAATCTCTTCAGTTATATTTATCCTACAGATCATTAACACACATAGGGAAACCTAATCAGTCTATTAGCTGCTAAATAAATTTGCCTAACAGTCCTGAAAACTTAAAAAATGCTATATCTCCCTAACCTCTTAAATAAATCGTTAATGTTACCACTAACCATCAAATCTTTCCAATGGCATAGGTTTGAGCATTGAACCAATCAAAAGACATAGCCAAAACACGATACTCAGGGATAAAATGGTCAAAAAAAGATCGGACAGAACCATAAATGTGTAAAACAACCCAACTAACTCTATATCAAAATATGATAATGATATGACCTTATGTGAGTTAGAAAGAATTATTTGACAATCCTACGATAAGTAAAATACGGGTCCTTACATTCATCTCCTTCTTTGGAAATTTCACCCCTGAAATCCCAAAACAAGCACAAGAAAACACAGTATCCTGCATGACTACCAACCACGAGTAATCAATTTAGCATGCAATCTATAATCCAACAATTGATGCCAGTAGTGTCCTAGCCTGACATACAAAATTTAATAGTATAAAATATGATGATGCAAGTATATATGAAAATAGGGCATACCATCTGAAAAGTTCCGGCTACACCTCCCTCATACTCTTCCCTATCTCCAAATACAATCGCCATCATCTTTGCCCCCACTTTATCTTAACTGGATTATCTACCCTCCTCGTAAGCTTCTTTATATCGTTCCCCATGATTCGAAGCGGCCTACAAGATCTTGAAACTTTTGGCTCAACTTCTAAATATTCAAGCTGATCTGATGCCACTTCAATACCTGAGTTGTGCACAAACTTCTGTAGATAAGATACATTAAATACATTATGCACACCTACCATCGTCAAAGGATATATGATGAATTCCCAATCCTCTCGACGATCGGAAATGGTCCGATAAACCTCGGAGCATACTTACCCATCTTTCAAAACCAGATTGCATTCCTAAGAGAGGAAACCCTAACGAAAACCATATCACCAACAAATAATTTCAAATCTCGTCTTCTCTTATTTGCATATCTCTTTTGAAAATCTTGGGCTGCTTTCGTTCTTTGACGAATGATCCCTATCTTATCTAAAGTCTCTCGAATCATTTCAGGTCTAAATGTTGCCTTCTTTCCTTCCCACCGACGTGAAGGTGCATTACAGGGTCTACCATACAATGCTTCATAAGATGCCATGATGATACTCACTTGTAACTATTTTTTTGGGCAAGGCCGACAAGTCTTTATAAGTTACATAACACTTATTATTACAATAAATAATAATTACAAAATGATCACAAGAGTTTGGCAGATTGTCAACCTACTGCAAACAGTTTTTCTAGCGGACCACCCACTGATGCTTGATAACCATTGTTATAATTGAACTCTACAAAAGGAGGTGTTCATCCTAAGATTATTCAAAATCAGGAATACATGCTTTAGGGAGATCTTTCAAAACTCGATTCATACTCTCAGCCTGTCCATCTATCTGAAGATGATAAGATGTACTCAAATATAGCTCGGTACCCTAACATCTTCAGCAAACTTTTCTAGAATCTGCTAGTAAACAATGGATCTTTGTCACTTGCTATTCCTTTTGGTACATTATATAATCGAACAATCAGCTTCGTATACGATTCATCCAATTTCGTTGTTGTCCTAGTAGGCTTAATAGGTATGGGTCTCGCGCTCCTGTTCAAGCGATCCACTATAACTCAGATACTATCATAACCTGCCATTAATCGCTCTCCGTGGATAGTAAGTTATCTCGTATTGGTTAGTTCAATATTCCGTTTTAACAATCGTATCGTAGTTTCTGGGAGAAACAAGACTTGCTACACCTGCTGATCGATTAATACCTTAATCGGTTGTACTTGAAAAAAGGTCACAATTTCCTTGATGGGATAAATATACAGTAGGCGAATTTCTCGAGTTTTAGATAATTCTTTTCAGCCCAGTAAATCTCTTACTGGTATGATACATAGGCTATTGAACGCATGATTCTTCCTGCACAAAGCCGCACTTAAAGCGTGGGGGGATACTAACAGATAAATAAATAAGTCCTCCCCATTGCTATGCATGGAAAGCATTGATGGGGCCTCCGTGTGTCTTATCAATTCCTCAAAAGTGGTCTAGCATTCCGCAGTCCACTCAAAGTTCTTCTTTCCTTTCCTCAAGGCGTCAAAGAAAGGAATACATCTATCTATTGCCTTTGACATGAATCTGCTAAACGACGCGATTTTTCCATTAAGACTCTGGAGTTCTCTTTTATTCTGAGGAGACCTTACTTCTCTTAAGGTCGTGACTTGTGTCGGGTTAGCTTCAATACCTTTTTCATTGACCGTAAATCCCAAAAGCTTCTCAGATAATGTAACACCCCGTATTTCTGTTAACACTAAAGTTGCTAATACAAAAATAAATGTTTAAAGGGGAGATGTATCTAATGTGCATACAAGAATAATAATAAATGTGTAAAGGGGAGATGTATCTAATGTGCATACACAAATAATACTGAATGTGTAAAGGGGAGATGTATCTAATGCGTACGTATTTATATGGATTGACAAATAATAGTAAATGTACATTAAGAAAGAAATGGTGAACATAATTGGCTTATCTTTACAACGGACGGCTCTGGTTAACCCTAGCTTCATCGACGGCTCAAATTAACTTGCAACTCTATAAAAAGACCCTAGGTCTCAAACTAAAAATTCACAAAAAAAAAAGAATAAGAATTGGAGCCACCATGCTGTCTGCTGAGAACTAGAGGGAGCCTCCACTTGAAAGAGACGAACAACATAGCGAATACAAACTAAAAGATTAAAAAGCAACAACAAATTAAGATCAAAGCAACGTCTTCCCAAAGGAAAACTTTGCAAATTCAGAACTCAGAACTCAGAAAAACAAGACCGTCTTACGTTGTAAGTTTAGCTACATTTGTGGAATGCGAAATAAGATGAATATCATGTTTTGCGATGAAACGATAATAGTACGATGCTCGTTATGTTATTAATATACGTTTGTGATTTAATTCTATTATCATGTTGAATTGGGAATTATTAAGTATGATGTTTGTTATGTTGTATAATATTAATCTACGCCAGTGATTTGATTCTATTATTAGGTTGAATTGGAAATTATTTGATAAGTTTATTTGTATAAGTATGGACTTGGATTTGTGACATCTTATGAGGATTGTATAATCTATTATGCAAGTTTATGTTGTAAAGTCATGCGACCAATTGTCAAAATCTATATGTCATGTTTATGCTAATTTATCCCAATTTGTTATGTTCATATTTATTATGTCATCAATGCCAAAATTATACCATATCATGTTTATGCTAATTTATGCCAATTTGTTATGTTCATATTTATTATGTCATCAATGCCAAAATTATACCATGTCATGTTTATACTAATTTATGCTAATTTATGCCAATTTGTGTACCTAAATTAGGCTAAGCATTTAGATTAATATGTATACCAAAAACCATGCGAACGTAAATTAGGCTAAGTTGGTTAGCCTAATGTTAGACGGGGTAACGTTGGGTTAAAATTGGTAATTTTAGGAAGACTGCCATAAATTAGTCATTAATCACATAAGTGATTGATGGCATAAATGGCGTTAATTATATACCTAAATTAATGAGATTTATTGAGAATGAATGTGACAGTAATTTGAATATTTTCTAATTTACATATTGGTCATTAATCACATAAGTGATTTATGGCATAAAAAGGCATTAATTACCTTAATTAATGAGATTAATTGGAAACGAATGTGACAGTAATTTGAATTTGAATAATTTACATAATTAAAATGTAAATTAGAAAATACGAACGCGCTTAACCCGAGGTTGGATTGAGTTGTGACGTAAACCTGCCCGGACCCGCCCGGCTGTCCAGTTGTCACAACAATAGCTATCCAATGTGAGAGGTTAAGGCATGGGGCCCAATAAAGACCCGAGGTTAAACTGAGTTGTGGCGTAAGACTGCCCGGACCCAACCGGCATACAGGCAGCCACAACAATATCTGTCTAATCTGAGAGGTTGGTACTCTAATAAGACAATTAGAGCTGAGTTAGGACTGATAGGGTTAAGTCACTTTAATAAATACTTAACCAAATTCAACATGTTAAATAATTTGGATGGGTGGGGGTTAGGTTCATTCAGACACTTAACCACTTAACATGTTTGACTAGAAAACCTAGTAGCGGGGACCCGTTTCAGCAGTAACCGAATTAGGTATCATGGTACCCTGAACTAGGCAGGGTGGGGCACGATTACTGGGCTGATTGTAAGCGGTCAAAAGCGACGACGGTTGGTGCACAGTGTGGGTTCTAACAGAGTGCGGGCGTGCACACACTTTGGAGCAGACAAGTCAGGGCACTGGTGCATCAGTAGTATACCCTATGCATGCTAGAATTGTATCGGGGCCGCCACCATGGGACTTGATACACCCCATGGTGGGACCAGCATAGGTATCTACCATATAGGGCCGTAGGACACATGTGAATATACGAGTAGGAGCCGATCTTTTAAAGAAAGAGAAAGGGATCACTTCACCCCAATCACGGGGTGCCTGTTGGTATAAGAATTAGTAGGTGAAGAGATAGAGATTTAAACTAGGGTGCGAAGGGATGTTCATTTTAGGACACCTTATCTAGTTCTAGGATAGTCTATTATCCTGATATCGTCCTGTTATCACTTTATTCAAGTCATGATCTTTTTATTATTAAAATTCTAGGAATATAGCTAAACTTACCAGACTTATGTCTGACCCATTTTCCTTTCGTCTTCTTTTCTTCCGTTTTCCCCCTAGGTCCACAGGGAGGAAACAACGCAGCTTAGTCAGTTTTTCATCCAACTTGAAGAGAGAGAATGTATTGCTTGGATTTCTTTCATTTGGACCATGGCTTTGGATATCATTTATGGGGATTATGCAGCTTTATTTATGTTTCATGCTTCTTTAGCTTTTAAAATCAAGACAGTATTATGGTTGTAATAATTGGAAGTTTGTTTTGAGATAATGTTGGAAATGTTCTGTATGAACACGTATTTATGATAATAAAAGTCTGTTGGTTTTTCCGTTGCTTATTTATATGTGTTTACATCTGTCTTGTGTTTTATCTGTGTCTTTTACTTATAAACCTCCACCAAAATTAAGGCATTCCCTTTGTGAGTGACCTTAACGAAGGTGGGGTGTTTCAGATGAGACACCAAATGAACACTTCAACGGTTTTAGCTTCATTCTATATTTTCTTAGAATTCCAAACATCTCTGCCATATCGTCAATGTGGTTGATTTCCCTCTGCGATTTAACCCGCATATCGTCCACGTATTCTTCCATGGTTTTGCCAATCCGGGATTTGAACATCACGTTGACCCATCGTTGGTAAGTTGCTCCTGCATTTTTCAAGCTGAACGGCATCACTCGATAGCAATATAGCCCCAAGTCTATAATAAAGATTGTATTCTCCTAGTTAGGTTCATGCATCATAATCTGATTATATCCCGCGTACGTGTTCATAAAAGATAATAGTTGATGCCGTGTTGTCCCATCCACAAGTTAATCATTCTTTGGCAATGGAAGCTATCATTGGGACACACCTGTTGAGGTCTGAAAAATCAATGCACAGTCGCCACTTGCCATTCTTTTTCTTAACCCATACTGGGTTGGATACCCAATTCAGATACATTAATTCTTCAATAAATCTGTTCTCCATCAGCTGATCAACCTCCTCTTTTAAGGTCGCTTATCTCTCTGGACCTTAGGCCCGTCTTTTTTGCATTACCGGTGTGTTTCGAGGATCTATATTCCGAGCGTGACTTGCTACCTTCGGCGAGATCCCACACATATCAATGTGGCGTCAAGTGAAGACATCCAGGTTGGCATTAAGAAAAACTATCAACTCCTCTTGTATTCTCACACCAAGTTGCGATCCAATGTTTAACACTCGAATTGGGTCCTCTCCGTCTACTAAAATAGGTATTGTCATCTCCGTGGGAATTGCCTTGTTATCTCCTACACTATTCTTCCGGGGGATCCACAATTTTACAAGCGATACTATGCCTCCAGTGTTGGGGTTACCCTTTAATTGTTATAAGACGGGCTCCCGAATGTGGAGGGATCCCTCCACATTCTTTGCCTTTTCCTTCTTTTTGGCCTCTTATATTTTAGTTATATAGCATTTTCGGGTTGCGTTTTGATCTTCTTTAACCATTCCAGAACCATTTTATGTTGGGAATTTCATTATGAAATACCATGGTGCTAGGGCAACCTTGAAATCTATCAATGCAGGTTTTCCAAAAATGCGTTATAGGCAGTAATCTCATCAATGGTAACAAAAATTTGAATTAACAGCACTTTCTTCTCGCCCTCTCGGAGCTCGATAGGTAGATCGATTGTTCCAATATGTTGTTGTGGCTTACCAGAGAACCCTTAGATTTTGATTTGGCAAGCCGACACATCTGTTATGGATAGTTTCATCAGGTTGAAGGTTTTATTGAAAAGGATGTTTACGAACGCTCCATAGTTGACAAGCACCTGGCTCATTTTGGCGAGGCCAATTCCAATTGTCACTACCATTGGATTAAGCGTAGAAGCTTTGATGCCTTCTGTATCTCTAGCTCTGAAGACTATCATCAATGAATTTCCTTTGCTGCTTCGCCGGGGTTGTGTCTTCCAAAATGATACAAGATTCATCCTTTGGGGTGTATTTTGGAGCACTTAAGTACCTCTCCATCCCTCCAACTCTTATGTGTTGGATGCAGACCGGTTGAAATTGTATGAATGACTAGGCTTCCATTATTTTGGATCCCACTATGGTTCTCGGATCCCGGTTGGTTAGTTGGGACAACTTTCCCATAAGCCGTTGGGATGGCTCTCCTACCTGAGGTTTTTTGACATATTGCTGCAGTTTATCTTCTCTAATAATCTCTTTTATCAGGTTTTTCAGGTGTCGGCACTCATTGGTATTATACCCCGACTAGTTATGGAAGCGAAAAGATCTCCCAAAATTCTTCTGATTCTCCATCATTTTCTTAGAAGGCGGTCTTAGGTAGCGTTCTTGCTCATTGGTAGCTAGGAAAATATTCTTAGGCGTCTCATTCAGAGGTATGAAGTCCTTAGATTTATAATATCGAACACGCTTTCCATCCTTTTTACCTTTGCCTTTACCTTCATTCGGTCTTTTCTGACCTCCCGACTTTTTCCTTTCATCCTGGGCATCAATTTTCTCTTTCGGGTCTTCGATATTACAATTTTGCATGCTACCGGCAACATTTCCATTCATCGGATTGGTTTCCTCCCACCTGATAAATTCTTCAACCTTCTTACGGAATTTTTCAAGTGTGTTAGGTTCTTCCATTTTCACCCACTTTCCAAATTTAATGTCTTCGTGAAAGCCCGCACTAGAGCCATCAGTACCATTCTTGGCTTGGAGCTTCCAACCTCTGTTACTGCAGTATTGAAGTGACTTAAAAAGGATTTCAATGGTTTTCTCGTCTTCTGATTCATTCGGACAAAGACATGATGTCTTTTTCCTTTGAATATATTCTAAATTGTTATTTGAACTTTCAAGCCAAATCTTTGAACTTGTCAACCGAGTTTGGTGCAAGCTTTGTAAACCATAATGATGCAACGTATTCCAGCTACATCGGGTAGTAACGACCTTTCAGTTTGTCAGCCGCTCGTGCATTGTTCATATGGCAATCATATTTGAACAAAAAACAGATTGGGATCGGTCATTCCATTATATGTCGGCATTGTTGGCGGGACGAACTTCTTAGGGTGTTCAGCCTTTTATACCTTTCCAGTGAATGAAGTTCGACTCGGAGAAAAACCCCAGTCTTCTTCCTTTTCTTTTCTAGCCAATCTTTCTTTCATAATTTTCTTAACCATCCCCGAGGTATACTCCTCACTATCGTACTGCTCCACGAGGCAGACGCCAGTCGCTTTTCTAGGCCTTTGACTCGGTAGACGACCTTGACTACCTAACTAGGGCCCTGACCCTCTGATTCGCGGAGGTGCCCCTACGGTGGTGCTCACAATTTTATGAGAAGGTGGTGTCACGGTTTGTTTCTACTGATTTCAATTTGCATTCATCTTGACATTTTTAGCATTAGCATTGTTGCCCGGATTCTAGTTCGAAACTGAAATTATATCCAGATCATTGCCAACATTGGCATGATGTTCCAACCATCTCCCATATCCAAATTTCTGGGAATGACACCTTCATTCCTTCTTGTGCTAGTCTAAGCGACGTTAGTAACATGCATTCTCGGCATTGGTTCTAGATTCCTTGTTCTCCGATCAGAGGCCGATGAATGCGCATATCTTAGTCCACCTCCACTCTTTTAGTTCTCGGATTTGTTCCCATGGCTAAGATAACATCCAAATTTTCCATCAACATTCGGTTTGTGGCTTCCAAACGCTGGTTTATGCCTTTTACCACTCTATCGAGCTATCTTCGAGTAATAGTTTCCCTTTGGGTTTAAGTTGCTCCTGGTTTAATGGCCATGATGGAAACTTGAGTACCATCATTTATGTTTCCAGAAGTCGCAGCCGCCTCAGATTTTCTCTTACTTGTCTTCTTACTTTAAGGAGCTATGATATCCTCCAAGCTTTGATTTCTTTATGTGATTTTATCTATGGATCTACCTTATAGACCTTGATAAACTATAGTAAAATCACATATCTAGACCTTAGACTATTGCGAAAGAACTACATTCTCGATGGGGAAAATAGAATATAACAGTAAAAATAAATGAAAAAGGAAAGAAACGAAAAGTAGGAAAGAATAAACACAATTTTATAGTGGTTCATCTTGAGATCAAGCCTACATCCACTTTGAATTCTTTTACTCTGATGCTTGCCAAGCCAATTACCAAGAAATTCAGTTGATTACAACAAACTCCATAGTAGATATTTACAGAAAATCACAAGTACTATTAGTTATCGGTGAACCACGGTAACAATTCTAGATGACCTAAGTTTTTCTGTCTTTGGAGATGATGTCTTGCTGTTGATGGTGAGTAATGATTGCTGGAAGAGATTATCTACTCTGACAAGGCTTTGCCAGTGCAAGGAAATCAATCCCTTTCATGTTGGAGCATAAGGGGTATTTATAGGAGTTTTGGGTGGAGTTGGGTCAGGCCCGTACGCATAGGAGCTCGAAAAAGCCCCCGGATCTATCCCTAGAAATTGTGTGCCAATGTAACCTATCTACATGAATCGATACCGGTCAATGGACGATGGACCAGTACTAGTCCATGGAGATAGTGTATTTTATACTCCTGATTTTTGAGATGTCATTTGCATGTCTTATTTGGTCTTCGGTTAGAACCTGGCCTCATTTGGACTCAATCTGCTGAAGTCTCGAGCTTTGGTGTCCTATCGTCTCGACTTTTCCTTCCGGTCCATCGGGTATTAGTATTTAGGAAGAACATGTTGACTTGGAACTTCATCACTGGGCTCAATGAGAAGATATGCTCGTGCATCAATCAACCTCATGCCCAAGTACGTAAGCGACGTGGATCGGTACCGATCCATAGATGATGGACCAGCACAAGTCCATAAAGATAGATTATTTCAAGCTCAAACTTTGTACAACCCTTGTCCTTTGTCCCTAGGCCCTTGTTGTGTAATTTTGCTTGATTTGATGGTCGATTGGTGTTGTTCTTTACTTAGACTCTGCATTTATTTCTTCTGGGTTCATAACTGGGTTAACACTTCCCTTTTCGATACATTATTATGTTATATATTATAGGATAAATTGTTGATTTCTTGTTTTAAAAATGATAAATATTTGAAATTATTTGTAGGAAATTATCTAACGAATTAGAAAATTTGTAGAGGGATCCAATTGGATTCCTTACCGTTGTTTATTTATTTGTAGCCATATTCCTGTTATATGAATTGCTGGATATTGAAACTAATTATTGACCCTATTTGTTATATGACATTGTTATATGCTGAAATTTGACCCTTTTAGTGATAAAAATAAACAAATAATATTGGTTAAGTGCTTGGTGGATGTTGGCCTCAGTTCAGTATTTTGAAATACTATTAACTGTCGTTTGGCCTAAGATCGAGCTTTGACTCGAAAAAGGATTTTTAATCTAACCATTAGGTTTTTATGAAAATATTTATATTCAAGCAAATATTGAACTTCTATGTTTTGTTCCAACTTTTTATTTAGTTTTTCTAGATTTTGATGAGTTGGTGATGGTGGATGTCTTCATATCGGATTTCCGTTTCCTCTCTATGTCAATGTAATTTGCTGGTGCTCTAATGCGACAGTCTTGCTCTCGCTTCGCAGCCTTTTACATATTGATTAGCTCCATTATGTTTGCGTCACTCTGGTGTATTGTTTTTTTTTCTTCCTTGTCGAAGAATGAACTCTGCTTTTTGTTACATTGGTTTGCCTGGGTTCACTATGTTCATGTCACAATGTTATTTGCGAATGAGTTTCTGTTTTTTTCATGTCACTTTTTCTTTGCATTGGCTGCTAATATGTTCTTGTCAGATTCTTTTTTGATGAGTCCTTCTCTTCTATGAAGACATCTCCAGGAATTATTGTTATGTCATATAGCTCTGCTTTGATGTGTCCAGTGCTAACTTGGTGGTACTTGCATGTCTTGCTTTTTGTCTTGTTGTTGTGATTTGAGTGGCTTAAAGAAATTGTATATGTTGTACCTAGTTTCTTAGGTATGTTTATGCTATCTGTATTTGTATATGAATGTTTGTGTGGGTTCACTGTATGATTTTTACTCCCTGTGTGGAGTTTGAAATTTTGTGTCTAGACCTTTTTGCTTAGCTTCAGTGCTATAAGCTATTATAGCTGAAGTGGTTGGTTCACTATAAAGACTGCCTGTGGTGGATGACCCGCCTCAAAAACCAATAGTAGTAGGTTGGTAATCTTCCAATCTCTTGTAATATTGTAAATATTTTTTGTTATAATAATAAGTGTTACGGATCACTAATAAAACCGATCGGCCTTACCAAAAAATGATTATTTAGTAAAAATTTTGAATCGTTTAATTATTGTTTAGACTTAATTAAAAGTTATGTATATATAGTATAAATGTTATCTTTAAGGTATCTATCAGTAATTATATTACCAAATATTTTGGAATTAATGTTTGGTTTTATTTATAATATCGGAAAGTTAATTTATCAATTATTTATGAAGGTTTAAAATAAACCAAATCAATTGGATTTTTATATTTTAAAATAATAAATAAACTCATAAAATAATCTCGTCTTATGAAAGATATCCATTTAAAAGTTCTTTAAATGAATTAAAGTTTTATTAAGGATTTTATCAAATCAACAAAAGAGTTCTATAAACGAATAAAATTTTGTAAATGATTCTAGAGAATTAGAAAAGGAATTTTATAGATAATCCTATATATTTAGACGAACTTATAAATGATGATAAAAAATTATAGAAGAATTTTACAAAGGGTTTAGGGATTTACAAGAAAAGTTATAAATGGTCAGGTTTATATAAATCGAAATCCATACGATAAGGAGAGAGATTTGCAAATAACAAGGACGTTTTTTTTATTTTAATAGATATTTTTAAAGAGAAATTTATTTAAAAAGGGTTCAACTTCAAAGATTAATGCTTCTAATCCTACTTAACATATAGGGTAACATGTGATGACCCGACATTTTATCGTTTTGAATTATGAATATGTTATTCAATTAAATATTATATTAATGTTTTTTTATTAGGTATCCTTATTTTAATTTAAAATTACTAAAATTAAATTTTATATTTAATGTACTTTACAAAATTATATAATTCGTTGGAAAACTAAAATATGACCGGAACAAAATTTTTGGATTCCCATTTTTATCGAATTATAAATTGCTAAAATTTGCAGTATTTTGATTTAAATGTTTTAAACAACTTTATATAGGTTACGACCACGCTTTTGTATATAATAATACTTTAATAATAATTAGGATTAGATTAAAAAATAAGCATATAAGTTTTTCAAATTCAAATGCAAATGTGACATAAAACATTTTAAGCACACGATTTCACATAAACCGAGTGAAACATTAGTTTAAGTGTATGGGTTTGCTTTTTTTCCCAATGTGCATTCAATGAATCTGTACAAATAGGGGCTTTGAAATGATGATGTTTGAAAATCCAAATTAAGGGCTTAATGAAAGTTTTGTATCTCCTTTCCTTCTTTTTAAAGCATGTTATACTTCCCATTTGCAACTATTTACATTTATATTCTTCCTTAAACTTGTTCATCTTCCTAAAACTCCCCTCTTTTCAAAATATTTAATGAAACAAAGAACCAAATGAAAAAATAAATCAAGTAAAGCAGGAAGCTTTCAAACTTATAAGCAACAAACATAGTGAAATGTAAGAATACTCACCTTGGTTTATTTTCTTGATATAAATCAAAGTTAGTTAATTCATGAGTAAAGTTGAATATGTGATGTTATTTTGGTGCTACATGCTTGTAATCCTTGGAGATATGAATGTCGAATGAGTATACATACAAATACGGAAATCTAGGTTCTGTAATCAAAAGACCATTCTCTGTTTGTATGAGAATTTGATGATCTAAAATTTTAAATCATGCTTAATCTCGACTTATGTTCATACTTGAACGACCAAAAATATCTTAGGTATGAACTGTGCATACATGTATGCGATGGACTGGTTATTGTAAGTGCTCAAAATACTCCCTGTATATAAGTTCAGACCTTGGTCTTTAGTCTTTAAAAATCAACATCTAAAAATCAATGCATTAGCAGTCAAAACCACCCACCAGAATTTGGTTTATTTTTGTGTAAGTTTGTGCCGATATGATGAGCGTGGTGAAGTAGTCTTGCAGGTGGTCAGAGTCACTCAGGGGCAGGCTGATTGGAGCACCGGTGCAAGCACATACGTGTACATGTTGTGCATGTCTTATTCTTCTTGTTTTCAATAACTTAGAGCTTGTTTGTGCTTTGATCCTTTGTAGAGTTCGCGTCGGCTTTATGGTCTGTTTGGGATGTTGGGCCTTGTTAAAAAGAAATTAACAAACCTAAAAATAAAAAGTTTCTTGTTGGAGTAATGTTCATTTGACCTGGGAATTGGCTTCGTTCATATCATTTGGCGGGGAATAGCATGGGCGGGTCATGGAAAATTTGGGCATTACTTTTTGGGCTTTGGCCCTTAAGTTATAAAAAATAGTTTATCACATGAAAAATCTATATCTTTGTAAAGATTTGTTTCCTCTGTCGTAGAAGAAGATAGACATAAAGAGGCCTGGTGTGATGGGTTTTGAGCCCTTAATTTAATTAAAGGTTTATTTAATTAAGTTTTGATTCAACTTTGGCATCTCATGCCTCCTTCTCCCTAGTTGTAGTGTGTGTGGTAAATTGTTACTTGTAGTGTTTAATTTCATCATTTCGTGGTTATAATAATCCATGGCACCTGTTAGCGTGATAAAACCTCATTTCGCTACAAATACGATGTGAATTTAGTATACATTCATTTACTAGAATAAATCAACGTTCTCTTACTTTATTAAATACCCGCCTTACGATCATATTTTTGGTATCAAATTTAATAGTAACTTATCTAAGTACCATTGGGATTGTTATGCCTACTTACATTGAGAAAAATTGTTAATTTTGGAATTTATCTAAATGATGATTTCGAATTGGACAAATTGTTTTATTGGTTAATTGTTTTAGTTCTAGTCATATTAACGGGGATTTTAAAGTTATTAATTATTTAATTAACAAATGTTTTAAAATTCAATTATTATTCAAATTTAGTAATTGTTTAAAAGTTAATTATAATTCTTAATCAGTAATAATGATAATATAACTAATTATCTTTTAGATTATTGATTAACTTATGTTAATTAATTTTGTAATTAATGGTGGTTTAGAAGGTAGTTAATTATTTTAAATAAAGATATTTACGATAATTAATTATTAGTTGTCAAGGTTCAATTTATGTATTTACTTTGTTAAAGAGAGTTTCAAGTTGATCTAATTATTTATAAAGAATGTTTAAAATTAATTAATCATTTTATAAATTGATGTTTAAGCATATTACTTAAGCTACTAATGATATTTATCTTAATTTGATTAAGCTAAGAAAAATGCTTTTAAAAAATATTAAAAGAAAATGATTTTCATTTATAAAAGAAATTTACTAAGTGATTAGTTAAGTAAAAGAATTTCAATTAGATAGAGATTCTGAATTCAAGTGGTTTGTAAAACCTTGTTTAAAATAAATTGTTGGAACTTGTGAAGTCATTTACTGGATATCTAATTTTAAGATAACAAACTTGTATCTATCTGGAAGACACAAACGATGTCAGTTAAGATCTGAGACGTAATAAAATGCCCAAACTTGAACAACTTCGTTATTATCTAATAGACAATATTTGATTGATATCAAAGATTGATGTTTGAAATTTAAAACATTATTTCATATACAAATTCGTAAGGTTAAGTAAGTTAAGTTTATAAATATGTGGTTTAGGTTTACAGTAATCGATGTTTTCAAATGCATCTATTTGACCCATTAATGCGATTTTGAAAGAGTACTTTCTTATATATTCTTATCATATACTTACGTTAGTGAATTAAGTGTATAAATTATTTTGGGATAAATAATCAAATAAATTTATTTGTTAAGAGACTAATTTGAACGAGGCTTAGCAATTTCTTTTTGAAATCAAACCTATGAATGATTGTTATTATTTGATAGTTAAATAACCGACCATCAACTGTTGACCAAATTTATTTTAGAAATATTTAGCACAAATGATAAAGACATCTGTATACTTAGAAAACTATAGGTTGAACCTCAATCTTATGTATTATCTGGTATCTCTATAGAACTATCAATTGTTGTTTCGAAGAGATTGGAAATGGATCTGGTTATCGGTAAATCACTTCCATTTGGCAGAGCATACAAAGTGGAAGACATCTCAAGATGTTGAAGCCAAAGTAAAAACTTTGAAGTGCAACGACGATTCATTACTAGTCTTGAGGGTGATTTTAAAACGGATGTAGTAGAAGTAGTGCCTTTAGTTTGTTCTATTCTTGAACCATATTTATGGATAAGTGTCTGACATTGCATTTCCAATCCATGCACATTGGTTTTTAGAAATGTATATCTATTTGGTGTGTAGAAGGAGAATTTTCTTATACTTAATGCCCTTCCTTAAGATATATGAACTTGAGGGTTCTACTTTGTGGGAATCAATTAGTGTGTTGGAAATGACCGTATGACATTCTAATTGGAATTCAGTGTCGTATTGAAGGTAATCATGAATCACAAGTCTCATCAATTCGAAAATGACTAAAATAGGAGATATACATCAGAGCTATGTAAGCAGCACCCATTAGGAATTGTCATTCCTCAATCTAAAGTGGATATATATATATATATATATACACACACCCGAGTATGGAACTAGGTTGGTGCATATTTTTTTTGAGCTTGGTTCTCGAGGAATGAAGTAATCTAGCATGTCATGTTAAAGGGATAGTCATTTTTGATTCGTAGGAAGTCCGTGCAAGGCACCGATACATTTTCTTAGATGTCTAATGTGTTAGGTGTAAGAGACTAAGATGTTGATGGTGCTAATTTTGATGACAACAACCTTGTTTCAACTTTGTTTCAATTATTATTATTATAAATATATACTAACACTGTTATCTAGAATATATATATATATATGTATATGTATATGTATACGTGTGTGTGTATAGGAAATCTATGTAGGTATTAATTATAGAAGAATGTACAGTTTATAGAAACAAGATTTCAAAGTAAAAGAGTTCAAGATTCAAGACTCATGAGTGTCAAGAATTCAAGAGTTCAAGAAATATGCACTACTACAAAAGTGGGCATATTCGACACTATTTTGCCGTGGCCATAGATCAAAAAAGCGTTGTTGTAGGCCCTTTTTTCAAATAGGGAACACCAGGGGACGTAACATCCGCGGCCATTGTATTAGCCATCTAAGGCCACGCTTTTGCCCGTATATGGCCACGAACAGAAAGCGTTGCATTATAGCCGTAATGCAACACTATTTTCACATAATGCAACAATATTCAGTGTTGCCTTAAGCATTAGTTAGGGCCTGGCTTCCAGTGGATCCACGTCAGCTTTCCACGTCAACTGTCTACGTGTCAAACGACACGTCATCTCTCCATGCCAGCTGCCCACGTGTCACATGCCACACCAGCTATCCACGTCAGCAATGGGGTCCATGTGCGATGGGTAAATAATTATATTTAATTTAATGCAACACCACTGCAATATGTAATGCAACACCATTATCATGAAATGCAATATCAATAAAAGCTAATGCAACAGCAGAAGAAAGCAAATGCTACACTAGAAGATAACAAATACAATGCTTTAATTGAAAAATTTGCAATACAGGTTTTGTACAAGAAATTCATCCAAATCAATTGTTTTAATTATCCAAATATCAAAACTCAAAAATCAACTACACTGTTTTCTTCACAGTAAACAGTAAGCTCGAACTACTTCAAAAATAGGTGCACGACATAAGGGACATTATCCTCCATTCCTGTCCAATTCATTAGCGCATTTTGAACATGTACACATGTGTCCACATCTGCGAAATGTATTACTCATTTATATATATGAATCTTATATATGCAGCAATCCGATTGCAATAGGAAATATATATATGTATGTACCTATACAAGAGGGTGGCATCGAATATATATATATATATGTGTGTGTGTGTGTGTGTGTGTGTCACATCTGCAAAATGTATCCCTCTGCCATCCAGAATTAAATATGCACCTGAAATGATAACAAGTTATTTGATAAGTGATGGCATCGAATGGCTATTGGCCTTCTTAAAAAAATGTTATGAACACTATTATTACAATTGACTTACTGACCATTGGCGATTGGTCACTCATGCTAGCCAACCCCAACAAATAAGCAATTCAGTATGCTTCGCCTTCTGAGCAAAAACTTGTCAGTTCGCATATTACTGCCACGTACAGTGTGTCACTTCAAATCCTTTCAAGCTTCAGAACCATATTGTCATCTACATCTTCAACTCCTAAACAAACCTCCATCGTCAAAAGTTTCAAAAACAAAAACAATGGAGGACTCTTCACTATGCATCACTGCCACTATTCTTATAGGGCATTGGTGTTACGAAATTGCGCATCTCACGCTTAGGCGTGCTCTGGAGCATAATGAGTGGCCTATACGGGTTATACCCAATAACTCTTTTCTAATAACATGCCCATCTTACAGTAAGCGTGGTCATGCGCTAATGTTGAAACTTTTTACAAAAAGTGGAGGTGCTTTTTATGTGCAACAATGGTCTGGTGAAGAATTTGAGCCTGAACAAGCGTTCGAGGCAGAATCATGGGCTAGAGTTGTTGGCTTTTTCAAGTTCCTGAAGAAAAATATTCCTGCAATTAAAGAATTAATGCTGCCAATGGGAAATGTGCGTGAAATTGACGACTATCGTTGGTCTCGAATTGACCATAGATCATTATACCTGAAAATGGAATTTTATGAAGGCATTGGCTCGGAGAATACTTTTTCTGCTCGATTCGACAACAAGGTTTACCTCATTAGGGTTCAACGCACCACACATGGTCATCATGGGACAAGGCCTGAAATTCTGTTTGTGAGCAATAGGGAGGAACCGATGGTACCATTTTTTTGTGATCATAGGTAAATTTTACTTTCATCCATAGTTTCTTTTAGTTAATCCACAATATGTTTGGCCAATTGAGGTAAATTTGCCAAAGAACACAATTACAAAGTGTTCATTCAACTATGCTCTATCCTTAACAGCCTTATAATGAGACACAACCACACATACACACACTCACATACATACATACAAGGTTATAATGCCCTACCCAAGATTCTGAAATAATAATACAAACTGGTGCTTTGTTAGTTGTACATAGATGTGGTTGTATGGCTTGAATTTGAGACACTGTTATTGTATGGATTGAATTTCCTTCAGATGTTGTAAATACCATGAAAAAAATCATTTCACAAATTGAATAATAACTTCAACCATATTCACAAAGTCAATAACACTGTGCTTCTTTGATTATGTAGAAAAATATTAAGGAGTTTATTAATTTTTCTTCAAACACCCTAATGCATAGATTTTTTTTTGTGGGTGGCCACTTTATAAATTATCATAGAATATTGTCATTAAGGTAGAGAAAAAGTAATCATGGAGTATAATGTTCTTTTTATATGAAGGAACTGCTTTATCTTCTGAGATATAGTGGAATTTTATGAGATCACTTCCAATTTTTGACATTACTGGGAAAAAAAACCAGAGTGGTAAACTATAAAAAAAATCACCATACTCAATGAGTGTTACATGTCAAATTGTTTGATAATTAAGGCATACAAACTCTTAGGTGGATCACATTATTTGAGAATTGAATCATATAATATATTAGGTGGATAAACTAATTAAGTTTTACATGTTAAAAGTCAAAGATCTTACTTTATAGGGTGGATTAGGTGATCGAAAATGTGTATGGAAATAGAATTTACCTATTAATGTTTGCTGCATCGATATGACTAATTCCCATTGAACTCTTTTACAAATGTACGTTACACAACCACACATGCACACACTCACATGACCACGCATTAATGTTTGCCTTATAATGAGACACAGCCACACATGCACACACTTACATACATACATACAAGTTTATAAAAGCATACATTATGAATTTACCCATTAGTTTCTTAACAAAGTATATGGAGTCAGAACCAGATGACCGACATTCAACTAGAAAGTAGTTATACCAACATTAGCATAAAACAAAACATTATCACAAGTGGATTATCTTATCTAGAAGTAATCATTTCTTCTGAAAACTATGATCATTTATATGAGGTGCTAATTGGAATATATCAATGATCAGGCAATCCCTTTTCAGTCACTCTGGCATAGACAATGCCTCTGACATGGACACTGACTCTGAAGAAGAAGAAGAAGACGATTAACATGTCTCTTGGTGATGAATGTTTTGAACTAAGCTTGAATGTTTGTGGAAGTTTGTGATTGTTGGTGATGAATGTTGGCTTGAATGTTTGTGAATGGTAGTGAATGTTTGTGAATGCTGGTGATGATTGGTAACCGCAAGCGTTTTAATAGTATCTTTGTTTGACTTTGGGTAGATTTAACTTTGGGTTTATCATTTATGTATGCTCGCTACCAACTGACTAAGGATGTTGGTACATAATTACTTAGGTTACATAATTACTTATGGATAGATTAAGGATGTTGGTACATAATTACTTATGGTACATAATTACTTATGGTACATAATTACTTATGGTACATAATTACTTATACTTATGGTACATAATTACTTATGGATAGATTAAGGATAAATTAAGGTACATAATTACTTGTGGATAGATTAAGGATAGATTAAGGTGGATAAACCCCCCTAACCTGCATTTTCTTCCTTTAAATGGACCATCTGTTGTTCCTTCAAATCTAAGGTGGAAGAACTCCCCTTAATCAGTGCAATAGCAATAACAAACGGACCGCATGTCTCTTATATTTTTCGATGTTGCTCCTTCCTCCGATCTGTAATTCGTGAGTGTTAATCGACATGGCGATGTGAGAATGGAAGCTGACGTGAATTTAGGTTTACAATTTGGTCAATGGAAAAAAGGGGAAAGTTAGGAGAGAGAAGATAAACGATGAGATTATTTTTAGATGTTTTTCGTGAGGGGGAATTGTCGCGCCAAAATTTCAGCGGAAGAATGCAACGAGGTGGTTGTCCTTGATTGGATGATAGGGTAATATTTAGATAGGAAACATGGATTGATTTTAACCGTTGGATTAAATATGCATCTACGGTTGTGGCTTTATTTATGCTGGTAATGCGGATCGCTGACCTGGATTGTAATTATGTAAAGCTACACTTTGATCTAGTGTTGCATGTCACAGCACAAGAATTCCAACCGCAACTGTACATTCACATCTAACGCAACAACATATGAATACTGTTGCAGAAGATCAAAGAAAGCATATCTTTCGCCACACTTTTCATGCAACGCACACAAAATTGTATCGAATATGCCCACTTTTGTAGTAGTGATGGATTTTTTTTCGAGTAAAGTTTTCAATGCCGAAAACATATCTCTTATGAAGATTCACTTGTGTTTTAACCATACGAAACATAGGAGGAAAAACAAGCAAGAGTGGAATAAGAAGAAGAATAGATCATATGGATATCGAAAAAGAGGAAGACGATATTTCCTGAGAAAGCATTTAGTTCCCCACTAACTCTTCTAAGTAAATCCTTCTCAAAAAACAAATGATTCTAGCCAAGAACCAAAAAACACTTGAGAGATAATTTAGTAAGAAATTTGAAAAGATGTCTACTAAAATGAGCAAGTTCTTTGGAAAAGTTGGAAGAAAACTTGGCTAGTCATCATCCTCCCCTTCCACTGAATTCTAAGTTTATTACCTTGTTGTATTCGTTTGTATTTCAATTTTCGTATTTCTATCTTATGTTATGTACTAGTTTCATGGATCATTATCATTAGTTTGATATGAAGATTTATATTTCTGTTAATTCTTGTTCAAACTTCTTTGGAATAGTCCTTAATTTAAGTAAAACAAGTATATTTAAGTCAAAACAAATCAAAAAAATCACAGATCACTTCAATTTTGAAAAATTTAGACATATGTCGACATACACCTTTTCATTTTCGACATATAACTGTACAAAATTTCAAATTTGTTTAAATTTGAAAACTGCTTTAACCAACAAGTGTCTATTCTATTCTAAAAATTTTTAGAGCCTATTTATAACCATTTTTCCAGAAAATTTTCTCTATTCGTTCCTTCTTTGTTTCCTTTCATTATTACTTAGTAAAATCAAATCTATGGCTACTCGAATTCATAATCTAAGTAAAAATCTTGAAGAAATTCTTAATTCCTTCAAGAGTATTCTCCTTATCATTCTCTGTAATCAGCCTCACTTAGAATTGAGTCAAATACAGATGATAAAACAACAAGTTGATGTAACTCGATGGATGATCTCTTCTCTTTCCAAAGATGAAGACAACAACCTCACTGGAGAATCTCTCATCAAATACAACAAAGACTAGGATGTTATAAAGGCAGATCCAATCTTTGATGGTGAGGGTTTAGTAAAAGTTCTTTGAAATGTATGAATTTCTCTTCACAAATTTGTGTGGTCTGATTAAATTATTTTTAATTTAAATTTTTAAATAAACAACTTTCAGATTGGTGTGGTTTGGATTGAGTTACTTGATTGTATTAACATGTATTGTAAATTGAATTGGCTTGGATTGAATAGTTTGTTTTATAGTTTATATTCATTCAGGTTATTATTTAGAAATAGCAAGTTATTAGTCTTATTTTTAAATAATTAGAATCATATTAATCTTAATTTTAGAACTATGTCATGTTTTTAAGGGGAGTATTATAGTTCAGTTTGGATTATATAATTTTTGTTGATGATAATGGGGGAGAATTACAAAATAGAGCTTAGTGTAAGGCGGACTTAGTTGTTTAAAAGGAAGATAATAGAGTAAGGGGGAGTAACTGGGAATCAAGGCATTAGGTATGAATATTTTATAAACCAAGGTTGTCATCATCAAAAAAGGGGGTCGTTAGAGACTGAAACGTTGATGGTGATAGTTTTAATGACAACAACCTTGTTTCAAAAAAAATTCAATTATTATTATTGTAAAATATGTATTATTGTTATCTAGAATATATATAGGAAATCTATATAGGTATTAATTATAGAAGACTGTAAAGTTCAAACAATTAAGAATTCAAAGTAGAAGAGTTCAAGATTCAAGACTCATGAGTATCAAGAATTCAAGAGTTCAAGAAATATAGAGTAATTGTTCTTAGATATTTTGTTAAAACTCTAGTTATCACTAAATTCTGATTTCAAACTTCTTTAACTAATTTCAAATGATTTCAAAATTACTTCCTTGTTTTTAAATATATTTTCAAAATGATTTCAAACTTACTTCCTTATTCTAAATTTATTTAATATATTTTAACTCTTGAAATTTATTCTAACTCCTGTTTTTATATTTTATATTTCATATATTTTAACGCCTAATTCAAATATTTATAGATTTAATATTTACTTATGTCTTCACTTGTCCTAGTTATATTTATAAGTTCAAAACTTATATTATATCTATTGTTTTAAATATATATACATATATATCGTTTAATATATGGTTTTTTAATTATTTTTAAAACCATCTTAATACATGTTTTAAATATATTTTCTACTTGGGACACTCTATTTTAATATAAAGGAATATAGTTTGTTTAACTCAGGAATCACCATAATTTATTTAAACATTATTTACTTTGATTTAAAATTTTATTTTTGAATTTAAACTAGGGTATGTCGACATACATGTTTTGGTATGTCAACTTATAAGCCATTAACTTGTTTATCTAAATTTGAAAAGTTGTGAACTTTGAATCCAAATCTTTTCTGAAAGTTTGTGATTGTTGGAAAACTATATAAAGACTTCAGAATTTGAATTTTTTTTAACTACTTTTCATATCTTTCTTATTCCTTAATCCTCTTGCCATTATTTCTCTTATTTTCTCAAAATCTGTACTTATAATCTGTCGATTTTCAAAGAAATTATATCAATCTTCTTCTCTTTCAATTCTATATCATACTCTCTCAGAAATTCAAGTGCCACTCAAGGATTATAGGTTGATCTCAAGATCAAGTTCTATCGAGTCTATCCTCCAAAATTGATAAGGAAAAGGGTGTGGTCGTGCCCTATATAAATCGACTGGTTGCGATTGTGTCCCAGAAATCGGTTAGGTGTAAAGTTATAGCCCGGAAAATCAACTGAGTCTCATTGTACTCGGAAGAAGTTGGGGTGTGACCTTGTAGCCGTGAAGTCAAGGATTGTAATTTGGATATTAGCTGAATAAAAATCCACATTAACCCAGCGTTGTCTCACGATATACGGGAGTGAATCAGTATAAAATCCTAATGTGTACTTTAATTTTACTTCTTTTTACATTTATTTTTTGCATCTGTGATTTGCATGACATTATGTTTATTCAAAAAGATTTCAAGAAATTGATAAAATCCATAAAACACTATTCACCCCCCTCTAGTGTTTAATTTCCTTCAGATCTTTAACCTGCATCCTCTGGTTGCCCGTTTAGTGCTGGAAATCCAATCTTCAATATGTGCATTTACGGTTTTACTTTTATAACTATTATGCTAAAATATAATAAATGTAAAAATATTGGCTATGATTAATAAGTATTTGTATCCTAGACATTACTACAATCTTTAGCCCTGTTTGAATATAGAATGGTATGGTTATCGCAAGGCTAAAACCCGTCCGTGTTTATTTGCAATGTCGTCTTGTTAGATACCTTTTATTTCAAAGGGTTTTAAAAGTTAAAAATAAAAAACTCTTTTGACTTGGGTTTTCTCACCCTGCTTTATCAGAATGGCCTGGGCGTTAGTTTGCAATAACACTCAAGTCAGATTGAGTATAATTCCATATTAGGTTTGGATTGTTTTGGAGCTTCAAGAGAGGAGCTGGAGATCCAAGACGTATTCTCGTATTATGCATTATATCATTTTTTATGTTTTGGTTATTTCAAATATGTATTAGTAGGAATAGGCTATTATAACTATTCTGATTGTTATGTAAATTTGCACTTTGGTATGTTTGTGTATATAAATTTCAGTTTTCATTTGAGTTAAGGTTGATGTATATCTTATATTATTCATTCCTTAATGAGATTTGTTCTATCTTTTCTTTCTTTTTCCCTAACAATCCGTCTTTCTCAAACTTGAATGATTGACAAGTAAATACCGTTGATATGTTACTGTTGATTTTTAAGAATCGAAAAGTTGAGTCGTTATAATGGTATTAGAGCTTCGGTTGACTGAACACTAGGTTTTGATGGGTTGGACTCGTTAGAGATTGGGATAGTAACACCCCGTAAAGAGCTTGATCATCTATAGGAGTGTGTACTCTTTAGTCTAATACAAATGGTTTGTGCTAATTATACTGTCAAGTTTGGATTTTGGAATTCTGAGTAGTGTGCCTAATCGTCGGTCAATGGGTATTCTAGAACAACTGAACAAGAAGATTGAAAAACCCGTTATAAAAATTTGGTAAATGAAATAAAGTTACTAAGTATAACATCTTACATATGAAAAAGTAGTGTTAAAATTGATAGGAATTGTTTTGTTGTGATGTTTGCTGGGGAATGTTGGTATTAATTTATCATCGTTTTAATTATTTGTTAAGCTCAGTTGGTTTATGAGCATTTATTGGCTAGTTTAACCTTAAAATTTAGGTAAGAACACCATATGAATCCAGTTTCACAATTTGACTGTAAGTCTTACAATTGCAAATATGGCAAGTTTTAAAAAAATGTTAAAAAGAGGTTAGCATAACAAACAAGTTGCTTATTTAAATTGATTTGTTATATGATTGTTAGTTATAAGTATATTTGTTATTTTGAGGTACCTGTAATTTTTGAAAAATGGATTTCAAATAAACTTTTACAGAAAGATAATAATAGTGTTGTCTGAAAAGCTTTTGTATGCATGACTATTTCAAGGATAAATTATTTAAGTTTACTAGTTCTAGTTGCTCCAAAATAATTTAAATCCTTGAAAGAGATATGTTCGCATGGTAAGCACTTCTCTTGTGCATTATCGTTCTTAGAAAAGAAATGTATATGATACTGCTTGGTAGTACACAGTTTCAAAGCATTATTTTAGGATTACTCAAGCTATATGTAGACTATGGTTAAGATATATAAACAATACAACATAAGAGAAGTAAATTAAGTAAAAAGACTAAATTTGATGATTGTATATACTCTCAAGATAAAGTGGGGGTGTTATACAAGTTTCTAAACATAAGTTGTGATTCTAATAAGCAAACGGTTAGCCTTTTTCCAACATCAAAATAACTAAGGAGAAACCAAAAGCCAAAGCTAAGGTGAAGCAGTGCAAAATATAGCAGGACTTTAGCATAGTCTAAACCATTCCTTCAAATATTTACTTTTGAAATTGAAGTTGAAGAAACAAAGGATTATATCCCGCAAGAAAAGCCCTAATTGGTACCAAAGGGCATGATCATCATGACAGTCATCTTTAAGCACATGGAAACAAGGTTGGCATACCTTTTAGATTACCTGAGGGGAGTATCTCGAAAGCTTAAGCCTCCATCAAATCATTATTGCAAGCGGACATCATACCCAAAAGAAGGCGATACCTTAAATGGTGACAAAAACTAGAAGCTCCCTCAAGCTTACTCCTCCCACAAATAGCTAAAGCTTTCAGTTCGAGAAGAGTACCTTCAGAGATCCCTGTAGCGGTACTATATTTACTCTTCCAGCGGATAGTGGAGGTTTCCTTCACTAAGTCCCTGTATGCACTTCTATAAAGAACCGGAATGAATCCCATATGATGAAGGAAGGGTCAACCTGCACATATAAATACGAACCTAAGGGCTCGGAATTGGGACCAGATTTCTTATTCTCACCCTTGCATCTGAAAGTTTGAGTTGTCAATCCTAATTTCAAAATCAATTTGGAGAAACATTTGTAATACCAGAATTTATAAATAAAGAGATTTATTCATGCAATTGAGGTAATAAAGTGGTAATTTATTAATTATTATATTAATGTTATCTTATAACTTTGCCATATGACATTGAAAGTACCAAAAATACAATAGTTCGATAGAGGTACCTTATGGGAGTTTCGAATGTGTTAATTATATCTACTTCAAGAATGGTAGATTTGAAACCATATAGATTGTAATTGATCGATAGTTCTCTAAGATGATCCAAACTAGTTAGAATTCTGAATTCCTTATGAAGATTTGATAATTCCTTCGACAACTCAGTCGAAACATTCGTTTAAGTGGTAGTGATCTATATGTTAATCAACCATAGAAAATTTAAGAGTTCCAAAGCCTCATGAAAGGGTCTAGTGGCGTAACCAAAGGGCCTACTATGAAACCAATAGGAAATTATCAATGAAAGCTAACATGCCAGCGGATGAAGCTTCTTCTGAATGGCCTTTCAATCTCCATCCCGTCGATATTTAATCATTGTCTCTTGTTTTCTACAGGAACTCACTTTCGGTAATTTATGAAGCATTGTACATGAATTTTTATCATGGAAACGGTTGTGTAAACCGAGTCAAATCTTTTGCAAGTAAATGGTTATAAAGGGGCTACACCATTTTGGTGTGTTAACCATATTTTTGGCTCACATTTTTGGGTTTTAGAGAGGGACTGAACCTTCGACACCTATTAACCTTTCAACTTAGTAAAAGCCTCTTCTGACAGAAGTATAAATGGATCATAAATATAAGAAAGCTCATCACGAAGGACTTTTTACTCCTCCGGGAAGCTTCATACAAATCAAAAGGTAGTAATTATGGTTTGGGTAAGAATTCTCATGAAATGAAAGGATGTCTCCAAAGGGCTAAGGAAGAACCCAAAAGAAAATATCGGATACCCCTATAGTCTAACAAAGTAAAAGAAGTCATAACCCCTTCATGCTATAAGAAAAGAACCAATAAAGAAGGATTAATGATAACACTGGACCAAGCTCTAGAAGAGGGAAAGCATTACCCCTCCAATAAAATAGCAACCCAATAGATGTGATTGATCGAACAGATCTGAACAAGGTCCTTTAATTCTTTTGTACCAGATACATCCTATATGGACTTAAGATTCTATAAAAAAAAATCTAGGAATGAAGGATTTGAATATAATCAATCAAAAGAAAGTCGAAGCTTATGATTCGGATGGATAGAGCCTAAACCATTTCCGTTTTGGATCAAAACCTATCTTTCCTTGCGAAAGAATTTTATAAAATGATGACAGTGTGTTCTCTTAGATGAAAAATGACATTCAAAGGTATTCTAAAGGAACTTAGTTTGAAGAAGAAATGATAAAAGGCTAGGATGCTTTTGCACAGAACTAGGAACTAAACTTAAGGGAATTTATGCCTTGCCATAGCCTCCAAGGGATCCCTAAAAGGGATATAATGCTGGAAAAGTTCTTGTGTTCAATTATGGAACTCACAAGAACCTTAAAAGGAAAACAACCATATATGAAAGGAAGGAGCTACCATTAAACTCGAAGAAACTTAGAACAAAACCTCCAGAGGAGAACTTAAGTCAAAAGCGATAAAGGATTTTAGTTTAACTACTTCTGTCAAGAATATCTGCTTACTAACTAAAAAAGAATTGGATTATTGGCCTATAAAAAAATCATCTAAGATGGTAAAGAACGGAGGAAAATCTTATTATCGTTATCATATGATCAATGGTCATAGAACCGACCAATGTGTATCACTTGATAGAATGGTTGCTTACTTCGTTAGAAAAGGAAAACTCCATAAATATGTTTGGAGATTTTAGATGGATTTACTATAATTGAACTTCCTTTTGAGATAAGATATTCCACTTGAGTTATGGATAAAAATAATTCCAAAATAAGAAATTCTACTTGGTTAGTGGTGAAACACCCTTTATATATGGATCGGTTTAAAGCTCCATGACTTAGTCAAGGCACCTCCCGAAAGGAAGGAGGGGAATCCCAATGACATGCCCCTGACATCCATTAAATTCCTTGGTATCCCAAGGTTCTTCCCTAAAGAGGGAGGAAGGTAAGCTTTGGGCAATGTGCCTAGCATTGATCCCTTGGTGTATTGTAGACGCCTCCCGGGGGGAGGAGAGTAAGCCTGAGGACATGAGCCCGGCACCACAAACCCTCGACGTAGTCAAAGCGCCCTCTAGAGGAGGGATTGGTAAACTAGAGGACACGTGCCTGGTTCCGGAAGAACTCTCTTCTTTTGTTCTTTCTAGAACAAGCCCTGCCTCTACTTCGGCTAAGCATGCCTTGCCTCTGCTTTAAAGATGAGTATGCCCTACCCCTACTTATACCTCATCCCGCAGAAGGGAACAAAGGCTCAAAAACAGCACCCAGTGCATGTGTAACGACCCGCATTCTACGCATCATAGGATCGTAGGATATTTATTTCTTTCACATACGAAGTCGTATGGTCATGTAACTTTTGAAGACGACTATTGGGGTCATTTCCCTTGTTCATGATTTTTCCCGATTTTTAAATGGCCATTTTACCCCTAGTTGGCACTGTTTTGGCCATAACTTTTGACTGGAAAGGAATTTTGACCTGAAACCACTTCCATTGGCTTCGGATGATGGTTTCTCTTTCCGTAGAGTGGTTACATTAGCCAAACGGACTTACCGTTTGGGAGATATGGCTGAAACAAGTTTCAGATGGTGAAAAACAGCTTAATTGGGCTTAACCGGGTGATTAGCAGCTAGGCCCAGAGGAGGATTTCGGGTTTAGAGGTATAGGAGGACTGATTAGGGTTAGGTTATCACTTTCATTTCAGTTTTGAGCCGCCACAAACCTTCTTGAAACCTTAGTAATGGCTTCCATCCTCTAAAGCCATCCCAAAACACATTTTTAGTGAAGATTAAGCCTAAACTACATCAAAACAAGGCCAAATAGCAACAAAGCAAGGTTGGAGCTGCTGCTATACATAGGAATTCGACCCAAACAGAGAATATTTCAGATTTGGTGTTTTATTTTGTGGCCAAGGTGAGTGATTTGCATAGTTTTTGCACTAATTACAGTAATTAAGGGTAATTAGTGAAGATTAGCGAATTTATACACTAATAAATTCTGGAAAAATATTTAGAAATTCAAAAATAACATTTTATGCTTCTGGTAGAAATTTGGTTTAATTTGATGAAGTTTTGTTAACCTTATGATTAGTTTTACTTAATCATGCTTAAGGGAAAATAAGGAGTTTTGACCACTTTTGATCCATTTTGATTCATTTGAATGGTTGTTTGCTGTTCTTGGTTGCTATGACTCTATGGTGTGTTTTATGATTGATTAGAAGTGTTAGATTTGTCAAAAACGCCGTCGAAAGGCGTAAACTGCTCGCTGGAAGAACTGCAGGAAATCATCCGAACCGGACCGGATCGGAGGAGATAAGGGCGATCCGAACCGATGGGGCGACCCGATCCGTCGATGCTTGAAGACCACGATCCGATGGTGCCGACCCGATCCGATGGTTCCGACCCGATCCGATGGTGCCGATCCGATCCAGACTGTGCGAGACGACCCGAACCGACCCTGTATGGTGACCATGATCCGAACTATTCGTGAGTAGAAAGTGCGACCCGAACCGGTGTGCTTGGAGGAAGCCGATCCGAACCGCTACCAGACGAATGCCACGAATCGCACTACGTTGATGATTGGGAGTTGAAGGCCGAACCGAACCGATGGCTAGAAGGGAATCCGAACCGATCCGGTGATGACAGAAAACCCGAGATGCAAAGGAAGTCCAAATGAGAAGTTAGAGCTCAAGATTTAGATGGGAATCAATGAGTTCGCTTCATGGTTGGGCTTTGCTGCGGGACGCGTGCCAAGGAGTTATCGATGTCTATAGCTTTGGACCACTATGGTAGGAGGTACGAAGGCGGATTCAGGGCCATTATGGCATTGGTAGAACCAAGGGCTACGACCAATGAAGTGGGTCATTGAAATGTTTGGTCATGACTCCAAGTGTTTGGCTTGGTCACAGCAGGGTTTCTACAAGTCGGGATTCGTCGTTACCTCAGTTTGTCTAGTGTTCCAAAGTGGTAGATATCGTACGCTTTACGCACTGAGTGAGAGATGTGAGGATGGTTGCTATGGATGATTTGTTTGCTATCATTGTGACATGCACACCCCACCCCCGTATTCTTACACTATTCATTATGGCGCCTTGGAGTATTGTACGGTATGTGGTACTAACTCTTTGGTTGCAGGTCCAGGTTCAGGTATGGTTTAGTATACCTGTTATTATTCTGTTTAGATGCTTATCGCTCATACCAGGCTTTATGTCTGACCCAGAGTTTTATGTCTCCTCTTATTACTCTGGGTGCTCACACGAGCAGACTAGAGACAGGTTAGCTGGTGGTGCACGGGTAGATGATCCGGAGACGAGCAGGAGGCTTCCACGTACTATATACATAATATTCTCCCTGTGTTGTTGAAGATCACTGCTTGGGCATTGGTGGTGTATCTTCTACTTTAGCTTTCTTTTGTTTAGAGACAGTAAATTTGGAAAATTGTAATAAGCTGTATATGGATTTCCGCTGCTCTGATGATTGATGTTGATTTTAGTTATCAGCTTATGCACTGTCTCGCCTGTTTGATGTCAAGTATGTTATTATTATACTTTATCCCATGCGCTGTGAGACATTCTACAGGTTCCTTGATTAGTTCATTCTCTTCTTTCCTTTCTTTGGCAACCGTTCCGTGCTAGTCGGGCATGTGTACAGCGCACTTCTGGAGGAAATGCAGGCTGGTGCGGGGCGGGACGTCACACTTGGTATCAGAGCTCTAGGTTGCGTAGTTAACCTAGGGAAGTTATCAGGGAGAGAAAATATACGTATACGAGAGAGCGTATTTGTGATTACTTTGGTTTTTAAAATCTATATATATACTATTACTAGTATAAGGATGAAGTCGTACTGCACTAGCACCACTATGGAGTCGTTAATCGTTTCCTTTTTCAGATTGACGATGAGCTGATATACTAGAGGTGCTGGTAGAGGAGCCAATAATGGGAATGCTACTGACATGAGGATGATGTTTACTGACCTCATGAGAGAGATGCTTAGAGATGTTCAGGTGGCAGCTCCCAATGGTGGAAATGGTGGTGGTCCAATAGTGCAGGCGCCGAGAGTCGACTTCGCCAAGCTGAATAAGGATTATACTAGTCTTGGTGGGAAGTCGTTCCACGGAACGGAGTCGGCTACGGATGTTCAGGATTGGTTGGATAGCTGCGAACGTATCTTCGAGGATTTGGGTATCGAGGATGCGATGAAGAGAAATCTAGCGTCCCGTCAGCTGCAAGGGCGGGCAATGAATTGGTGGAATGCTATAAAGGCAGCTACTCCCGAAGATCAGATTACTTGGGAGCAGTTTAAGGCTCGCTTTAGCGAGAAGTTCATTCCAGCCGCTCAGAAGTCAGTGCTGTTTAAGAAATTCTTGGAGCTCAAGCAGAATGGCAGAGCTGTCTCGGAGTATATTGCTGAATTTGACACTTTGTCAAAATATGGGTTATCTCTTATTGATACTGCGGAGAAAAAGAATGAGAAATTCATAACTGGTTTGGATCAGTACTTGGGGGAAAAACTTATTAACCACATCGATGAGACGTTTGAATCGATTGTGGGGAAAGCATTAAGATCAGAAAGTCTCTACCCTAAGCCGAAGACTGAGGTTGCATCCGCAGATGAGCTGAAGCCACAAGCAAGTAGTGGAGACAAGGGTGGTCCCCAGAATAAGAGAAAGCAGAACCAAGCTAAGGATGGCCAGAAGAAAAAGAATAAGCAAGATGTGGAGTGCTTCAGCTGTGGTAAGAAGGGCCATTATGCTAGTAATTGTCGGGCCAAGCCAGCGGATAGGAAGTGCTTCAACTGTGGCCAAATGGGACATCACAAGGACAAGTGTCCGCAGCCCCCTAAAGAAAAGCAAATGGTGAAAGCATACGCTCTTAATGCTATTCCTTCTTCGTCGAATGCCCCAACAGCGGCGGAGAAGGGAAAGAATGTCGTCATTCAAGGTATGCTTTCTGTTTATGATGTTCCTGTTAGAGTTTTGTTTGATACCGGAGCTTCCAGTTCTTTCATATCTAGTGACCTGGTAGATAGGTTGGGATTGGAGCCCGAGATTGTCGATAGACCTTTAGTAGTGACGAACCCGATTGGTGGTTCGACTAGCCTTAGCATGATTTGTCGTAATGTGGTTCTATCGAGTCATGGATGCATGTTTGTTTGTGATTGCTTTGTTTTGGGCTTTACTGGGTTTGGCATTATTTTGGGAGTAGATTGGCTCCAAAGATACGGGGTGGTGGTAGACTGTGAGGGCTTGTTGGTGACAGCTAGAGCGGATGATGGGAGGAGGATAGTGTTTGGTGGTCTACCCAGTAAGGGGGTATTGGCTAGTTTTCTAAACTCCCTCGACATTCCGCATAGTGAGTTGTCAGGTTTGCCCGTGGTTGGCCAGTATCCGGATGTTTTCGAAGAAGTGACCGGACTTCCACCACACCGAGAGATTGAGTTTCGTATTGATTTGGTAAAGGATGCCAGGCCTATAGTGATGCCACTTCGTCGTATGGCACCAAGAGAGCAGCGAGAGCTCGAGGTGCAAGTCAGCGATCTTTTGAAGAAGGGATTTATCAGAAGGAGTGTTTCTGAATGGGGAGCACCAGTTGTGTTTGCTACCAAGGCGGATGGTTCCCTTCGTTTGTGTGTAGACTACCGCGAGTTGAATAAAGTGACGAGGAAGAACAAGTATCCTCTACCGCGGATAGATGATTTGTTCGATCAGTTGAGTGGCGCGAGAGTATTTTCTCAGTTGGATCTCGCGACAGGTTTTCATCAGCTTAGAGTGGAAGCTGAGAGTATAGCTAAAACGGCATTTCGAACGCCGTCTGGATTTTATGAATGGTTGGTTATGCCATTTGGGCTGACCAATGCCCCGGCATATTTTGTAGATCTTATGAATAGGGTATTCAGGGATCAGTTGAATAAGTTTGTTCTTGTGTTCGTTGATGATATTTTGGTCTATTCGAGGACAGAGGAAGAACACAAGGAACATTTAAGAGTAGCGATGGAAGTGTTGAGAAAACACCAATTGAAAGCAAAGTTTTCTAAGTGTCACTTCTGGAAGAGGGAAGTGAGGTTCTTGTGCCATGTTGTATCAGAGAATGGTATTGCCGTGGACCCAGCAAAGGTGGCTACGGTACAAGATTGGCCTACGCCCAAGAATGCAACAGATGTAAGAAGTTTCTGGGGATTAGCTGGATATTATCGTAAGTTTATCCAAGGTTTCTCCAAGATAGCAGCACCATTGACCCAGTTGACCAAGAAGGATCAAGCTTTTGTCTGGGATGAAAGGTGCGAGAATGCGTTCAAGAGTCTAAAGGACAAGTTGACAAGCGCACCAGTGTTAGTCATTCCTAAGGGGGATGAAGAGATGACGGTATACACGGATGTCTGTGGTACCGGACTGGGTGCTGTATTGATGCAAGGCGGTAGGGTTGTAGCTTACGCAAGTCGACAGTTGAAACCGCACGAGAGAAGATACCCTACCCATGATTTAGAATTGGCAGCGATCGTGTTCGCGTTAAAGATGTGGAGACACTATCTCTTGGGAGAAAGATTTGAGCTGTTTACAGATCATAAGTCGTTAAAGTATCTCTTCTCTCAGAAAGATCTAAATCTCCGCCAGCAGAGATGGTTAGAGTTCTTAGCTTCCTATGATTTCGACATCGCATATACACCGGGAAAGGGCAATGCGGTGGCTGATGCATTGAGTAGAAGACATGCCAGCTTAGGGGCTAATGTTCCTTGAATGGAAGCAACTGGAGTATATCGCGGGTTTTGATTTCAGACCAAAGTGCAAATTGGATCCAGAAATGTTAGCAAGTTTGACGATCAGACCCACTTTGGTTGAACGGATCGGCTCTAGTCAGAGGGACGATCCTAACCTATTGGAAATCATCTCCAAGTTAGAGATGGGTATCGATGAGGAGATGAACAAGTATGGGGTTGATCGAGATGGATGGCTTAGAAAGAATGGAAAGCTTGTTGTACCCAATGTCAATGGATTGAGAGATGAAGTGCTTAGAGAATGTCATCACTCAAAGCTGACTATACATCCCGGTGGTAATAAGATGTATCGAGATATGAAGCAGACTTACTACTGGGAAGGGATGAAAAGAGACGTTGGAAAGTTTATATCCAAGTGCATGAATTGCCAGCTGGTTAAAGCCGAGCAAAAGAAGCCTAGTGGGTTGTTACAGCCCTTAGAAATTCCCGAATGGAAATGGGAGCAAGTCTCGATGAATTTCATCGATGGTTTACCAAGGACTAGATCGGGATATGACAGCATTTGGGTAATAGTAGATCGACTGACTAAAAGTGCAAGGTTCATACCAGTCAAATCGACCAGAACGGCAGCTAAGTTAGCAGAATTGTATATGAAGTGGGTAGTGAGATTTCATGGAGTACCTAAAAGCATTGTGAGCGACCGAGACCCGTTGTTCACTAGTGGGTTTTGGAAGAGCTTACAAGAGGCTCTAGGGTCAGAGTTACATCTCAGTACCGCATATCATCCTCAGACCGACGGTCAGACGGAAAGGGTGAATCGTATTTTGGAAGATCTCTTGAGAGCATGTATATTGGATTTTGGTGGATCATGGGATGACCATTTGCATCTAGTAGAGTTTGCATATAATAATAGTTACCAATCCAGTATCGGTATGGCTCCGTTTGAAGCTTTGTACGGAAGACCGTGCAACTCACCATCATGTTGGATAGAGACTGGCGAGAAGTTTATGCTTGGGCCAGATGTGGTGAGGGCAACTTCAGATAAGATTAAGATCATTCAACAACGAATGAAAGCTGCCCAAGATAGGCCGAAGAGTTATGCTGATAAGAGGAGAAGAGACTTAAAATTCTCCGTTGGCGACTTGGTGTTTGTCAAGATTTCTCCGTTGAAGAGCGTAATACGATTTGGCAGGAGAGGCAAGTTGGCACCAAGATTCGTTGGCCCATTCCCTGTTCTCGAACTAGTCGGGAATTTGGCATATAGAATTGACTTACCAGAGAAGATGGCGGGAGTTCACAACGTATTTCATGTTTCCCAACTAAGGAAGTTTGTTCACGACTCAGATATGACTATTTCACCTGATCAGTTAGAGGACTTCGAAGTAGAACCCGAGGCGGTTGGGAACCGTAAGCCGACCCGTATTGTCGAGCACGACATGAAGCGACTTCGAAGGAAGGCGGTGAAGCTAGTCAAGGTTCAGTGGGGCGAGGACGAAAGTGATTGTACTTGGGAGACAGAGGAGAACATTAGGAAGTCACACCCAGAAATCTTTGCCTGGTAAGATTTTGGCTTCGATTTAGTTTTTCCGCATGCTAGGATAGGCTTGTTTGCTTGTTTTGCATGATTGATTGTTGTATGTGGTTGTTAGGCATGCGGGATCCTTTGTATGTTTTGGGTTAAGGAATTTCGGGGGCGAAATTTCTTAAGGGGGGGAGAGTGTAACGACCCGTATTCTACGCATCATAGGATATTTATTTCTTTCACATACGAAGTCGTATGGTCATGTAACTTTGGAAGACGACTATTGGGGTCATTTCCCATGTTCATGATTTTTCCCGATTTTTAAATGGCCATTTTACCCCTAGTTGGCACTGTTTTGGCCATAACTTTTGACTGGAAAGGAATTTTGACTTGAAACCACATCCATTGGCTTCAGATGATGGTTTCTCTTTCCGTAGAGTGGTTACATTAGCCAAACGGACTTACCGTTTGGGAGATATGGCTGAAACAAGTTTCAGATGGTGAAAAACAGCTTAATTGGGCTTAACCGGGTGATTAGCAGCTAGGCCCAGAGGAGGATTTCGGGTTTAGAGGTATAGGAGGACTGATTAGGGTTAGGTTATCACTTTCATTTCAGTTTTGAGCCGCCACAAACCTTCTTGAAACCTTAGTAATGGCTTCCATCCTCTAAAGCCATCCCAAAACACATTTTTAGTGAAGATTAAGCCTAAACTACATCAAAACAAGGCCAAATAGCAACAAAGCAAGGTTGGAGCTGCTGCTATACATAGGAATTCGACCCAAACAGAGAATATTTCAGATTTGGTGTTTTATTTTGTGGCCAAGATGAGTGATTTGCATAGTTTTTGCACTAATTACAGTAATTAAGGGTAATTAGTGAAGATTAGCGAATTTATACACTAATAAATTCTGGAAAAATATTTAGAAATTCGAAAATAACATTTTATGCTTCTGGTAGAAATTTGGTTTAATTTGATGAAGTTTTGTTAACCTTATGATCAGTTTTACTTAATCATGCTTAAGGGAAAATAAGGAGTTTTGACCACTTTTGATCCATTTTGATTCATTTGAATGGTTGTTTGCTGTTCTTGGTTGCTATTACATATTGCTATGACTCTATGGTGTGTTTTATGATTGATTAGAAGTGTTAGATTTGTCAAAAACGCCGTCGAAAGGCGTAAACTGCTCGCTGGAAGAACTGCAGGAAATCATCCGAACCGGACCGGATCGGAGGAGATAAGGGCGATCCGAACCGATGGGGCGACCCGATCCGTCGATGCTTGAAGACCACGATCCGATGGTGCCGACCCGATCCGATGGTTCCGACCCGATCCGATGGTGCCGATCTGATCCAGACTGTGCGAGACGACCCGAACCGACCCTGTATGGTGACCATGATCCGAACTATTCGTGAGTAGAAAGTGCGACCCGAACCGGTGTGCTTGGGGGAAGCCGATCCGAACCGCTACCAGACGAATGCCACGAATCGCACTACGTTGATGATTGGGAGCTGAAGGCCGAACCGAACCGATGGCTAGAAGGGAATCCGAACCGATCCGGTGATGACAGAAAACCCGAGATGCAAAGGAAGTCCAAATGAGAAGTTAGAGCTCAAGATTTAGATGAGAATCAATGAGTTCGCTTCATGGTTGGGCTTTGCTGCGGGACGCGTGCCAAGGAGTTATCGATGTCTATAGCTTTGGACCACTATGGTAGGAGGTACGAAGGCGGATTCAGGGCCATTATGGCATTGGTAGAACCAAGGGCTACGACCAATGAAGTGGGTCATTGAAATGTTTGGTCATGACTCCAAGTGTTTGGCTTGGTCACAGCAGGGTTTCTACAAGTCGGGATTCGTCGTTACCTCAGTTTGTCTAGTGTTCCAAAGTGGTAGATATCGTACGCTTTACGCACTGAGTGAGAGATGTGAGGATGGTTGCTATGGATGATTTGTTTGCTATCATTGTGACATGCACACCCCACCCCCGTATTCTTACACTATTCATTATGGCGCCTTGGAGTATTGTACGGTATGTGGTACTAACTCTTTGGTTGCAGGTCCAGGTTCAGGTATGGTTTAGTATACCTGTTATTATTCTGTTTAGATGCTTATCGCTCATACCAGGCTTTATGTCTGACCCAGAGTTTTATGTCTCCTCTTATTACTCTGGGTGCTCACACGAGCAGACTAGAGACAGGTTAGCTGGCGGTGCACGGGTAGATGATCCGGAGACGAGCAGGAGGCTTCCACGTGCTATATACATAATATTATCCCTGTGTTGTTGAAGATCACTGCTTGGGCATTGGTGGTGTATCTTCTACTTTAGCTTTCTTTTGTTTAGAGACAGTAAATTTGGAAAATTGTAATAAGCTGTATATGGATTTCCGCTGCTCTGATGATTGATGTTGATTTTAGTTATCAGCTTATGCATTGTCTCGCCTGTTTGATGTCAAGTATGTTATTATTATACTTTATCCCATGCGCTGTGAGACATTCTACAGGTTCCTTGATTAGTTCATTCTCTTCTTTCCTTTCTTTGGCGACCGTTCCGTGCTAGTCGGGCATGTGTACAGCGCACTTCTGGAGGAAATGCAGGCTGGTGCGGGGCGGGACGTCACAGCATGCCAAGCATCCTCTTTGAGAAAAATCCTGAAATGGTTAATGAATCTTCCTAAATTGATAGCGCTTTCGTATAGTTTATTTCCACAAAAGGCTTCTGGATTTTTATTATTCTAATACCCAAATCTAGGTTTCGGGTCTTCTATAAGCTTAGGAGGCTTCGTTCATGTTATTTCCAGAAGAAAGTTTCTAGATTTATATTGTATTTATATCCAAATCTGGATTTCGGGTCTTCTATAAGCCATAGGAGGCTTCGTTCATGATAATTATTTCCAAAAGAAGGTTTCTGGATTGCTACGTTCTAGTAACGAATCTGGGTTTGAGGTCTTTTATAAGCCGAAGAAGGATTCAATAATTTCTAGAAGAAGGTTTTTGCATTTCTATTATTCTAATATCTGAATCTAGGTTTTGGGTCTTCTATAAGACAAAGAAGGCTTCATTCATGATAAGTATTTCCAGAAGAAGGTTTCTAGATTTATATTATTCTAATTCCCGAATTTAGGTCTCGGGTCTTTTATAAGCCGAAGTGGCTTTGTTTATAATCATTTCCAGAAGACAGGATCTGGCCATTTATTATCTTAATATTCGATCTGAGTTACGGGTTTTCTATGAGCCGAAGGAGGCTTCGATTATAATTATTCCCATAAAAACGGCTAATGGATGCCTAATACTCTGGTACCCAAAATTAGGTTTCAGAAACTCTATTATTTCTGGAAAAAGGGAGCACTAGTCCACACCTAAACCTGGTGTTTCAATCCTCCCAATAGCGTAAGTAATTTATTTATCGGAACCAGTAATTTATTTATCGAAATCTAATTCCCAGATTCTCTAGAACCAAATATGGTTATTAGCCTATTATAACATTTAAGAGAAGGATCACAGTTTTACATTATTGGTATCTGCATATAGGTTCTGAATGTTTCAATAAATGGAGAATAATGGTTTTTTTCTTCTTCGAAATACAACATTCTGGAAAGTAAAGCAATTTATGCGAACAATTCAAATTCATATTACAGAAAGTATCAATCAAGTTATATCCATACAAATTATAAGACATTCTAAATAATACGATAGTAAGAATCAAAGCTTTCGACCCTTTTCTATTAGGTTCTTTGATGTAAAAGAATCTGAAACATGATTGAGAATGGTGCATAACACTTATAAGCTTCTTTTCCTTATATTTGGAGGCTTCGACATTATAAACAGATTTAATCTGAAGTTGTATTACATGATCATAAACTTTATTAGCTTCCGAAAGAAGTTTGTTGACCGTTTCATATTTGGGCCCCTACTTCGTGATAGAATATATTTCACCAGGAAGCTTTTCAATTTGAGTTACGAAGTTCCCAAATAAACGAAGGAAGTATGCCTTCTTATTATTTTCAAAGTAATCTAATAATTCAAGTTTACCATGTCAACCCCATCCCTTATGATCTTCTCATTAATACCACTCAGAGAGTTCACCAAAAATTGAAACTTCTTTGGAGTGCCAGACGTTCCAGCGGAATTGGATCCGAAGGGTCAAGAAGTTAAGTCTGAAATTTCCCTTTCATAATAAATTATAAGGATTTATATGATGATTGGCTATCTTCTAATTGAAGTTCCAATTTGAAAAACCTATCCTGAAGTTTTAGGATTCCTTCAAAATCTACTTTTGAATAATTTAGCCATATAATTTCCTCTAAGTCTTCAAGTTGATCCAGTGCCACTATAATACCCAAGTCATGCACAAACTTCCATACGAACGATAATTGAAACACGTTATGCACACCTTCCATCATTGAAGGTATATCCACTATATATGTCAAGTTCCTAATCCTCTTGACGATCGGAATTCGACAAAACTCGAAGCTAACTTACCATTCTTTCCAAATCGGACTTCATTCCTAGGAGGAAAAACCTTAACGAATATCATATCGCCAATTAAGAATTCCAAATCTCATCTTCCCTTATCTGCATATCTCTTCTGACGGTCTATGGCTTCTTTCATTCATTAATGAGAATGATCACTATCTTATCCAAAGTCTTTCGAATTATCTCAGGCCCAAGCATAGCCTTCTCTCATGCTTTCCACCAACATGAAGGTGCGTTATAAGGTGTTCCATACAATGCCTCATAAAACGTTATGTCAATACTCGCTTGATAACTATTGGTGTAATGAACCCAACCTAATGGAATATTAAGTACAACCAGAACGAACTTAACTTAGAGGTTGAGCCTAAAGTAAGGAAGTTGTCAATTAATCTATTTAGCCATATAATTTCCTACTCAACTTAGAAACATTTAAATTACACAGATAGTTTAATATAGGTTTGAAAACTCCATTTTTCATAAAATTACTAAGCCCTAAGTTCATGAAAAATTTCGTCAAAGTCTCCTTCATATGGTTTGGTGTGGAAAAATAAAATTTATGTGGAAACGGTTATAGAAACAAGCAAATGCCATCGATACCTATTAAAACACTCAACACCCAAATAAGAACATACATATAAAAGAAATAAATCAATGTCTATAATAATCACATATGGAACATTAAGTACAACCAAATAAACAAATAAAACATCCAAACAATCATATTCATCCAACAAAAGCACAATTACAAGTTTTGCAATGTCAATATATTACGTACACAAATTTTTTTTCATTCTTTTGGACATCATTACTTAAGTTTTAAGTTGATTATAACTCAAATCCATATTAAATTTTAATTTACAATCAACTTCATTCTACATTTTATTAAGTTAACTTCTATTTCATAGTTCCTCTTATATATTTCACCTAAGTTTAAATATATATTTTATTTCACTCGTTTCACTATTTTATTTCTTTAACCCAGCTTGTAAATTCATGTTCATTAACTTTCATAAGTTAAATAAATATAAAAATCCATTTACAAGCTTATTTCGCTGGTTTAATTTATTTATTTTACTCAGTGGAATTCAACCTCATAACAAACTAAGTATACATCATTCATAGTCACGACTTAAGCTTATTCATAATTATAAACCATCAATTTAATTTTCACCTTTCATTATTCATATCAATACTTGAATGATATTCAATTTCATATTCGTATAACATTTTAACTTCTTAAATATTTGGTAAATTATATGCTACAGAAAAAGATTTAGTATTATACAAGATCAATAGTTTCCAGTTTATTTCAAATTCACTGTTTCACATTTCTAAGAGTTTCTACTTCAATTTACATTTCTTCTAGGTTCATACCTTATTTCACAATTCATAAGCATCTAAAATTTGAAGTTTTAATTCATTTCCATAACTTGAATTTTTCTAGCAAGACTGACCAGTTTTAATAGTGTTTCGTAACACTCTTTTATTTATTAAAAAATAAAAAATACATATGAGTTCAAGTGATATGCATTCTACATATCAACTATAAATCAGTTTTTAAGGTGGACCGTCCACCGCTACCGGCATTTAGAGTGGGCCGTCCGCTATGTATTTCCATAGCACTCCACGCAGGGAGGCAAAACTACATCACTATTTCCATGCTCAAATTTTCATAGATACAATTACATGTAACTAAGAAAGGTTGCAAAGAAAAAGCAGCTGCAGTGACAATCCTAGAGCACCACGCCCATGTCAGACATGGCACAGACCTAGGAACGCTTCATGAGAAGTCCCATTTAAGATCCAAGAAAATATTTGGACCAGTAAATCACATAACTACCTCAGATGGCAAGGAAAAAGCACTGGTGAACATTCAGGCGAACCATCACCATAAAATTACGATCAGTGCTAAAAGCATCACATATGTGGTCGAAAATCATAGCAATGACCAAAATGTTCGAACACTAGAAAATTATGAGCCAAAAGACAGACATAGCAAAGCAAACCCCCAGCATACGAAAGCAGACCTCAACAAAAAAAATCCAGGATCCAATTATACACCACAAACAGTCGATATTAGAACCACAAGTTGTAAACCAAAAGCACAATGATTTCAAGCTTCAGAGTAAAGAACCAACACAACTAACGTAATCAATTCAGATAGCCAAACAATTACTAAGCATAACTCACCGAGATAGAGGCAAAGATCCGCAAAACAGAACCCACAATTAGCAGATAATCAGTCACATGCGAGGACTTATTTGCAAACCAGTATAAATTAGTACATAAATCTAACATCCAGAAAAGCGTAGTTAGTGAGTTGCGATACATTCTGATGAAGTAGGAGACCACTGTATCAATGGCCACACCGCATGGATCCAAACAACTAAAAACTCGCAAGTCGAAACTGGATCTAGAATCCAGAAAAAGCCACCACGCCAGAACTCAGTTGGATGTCTGAGGCGAAAAAAGGAAGGGAGTATTATTGAGGACGGAAAAAAGGGATATTGGTGGAGGCTTGCAGTTGATAGGGTTATAGATCTGGAAATAAAATACGGGTATGGGGAATCGCACGCATGGCGAAAACAAGGTGAGAGGAAGCTTGAAGAAATGGACGGAAGGGAGGTATAGAAGTGAAGAAGCGGTGGAGATTAGCGATTTAAGGAGGAAGATATTTGTTGAGACCTTGTTGCTATTAACACGACATTCCACACCGAAACCCTTTGAAGAAATAACATGAAAATTATTATTTTTTCAAGCACTTAAGAATTTAAACTCTGGATCATAAATCAACTTTTAAAATAATATACTTTATGCATTTTATATCAAACCATACTTTAAAATATTCAAATAAAATTTTGTTTTCTCAAAACAAAATATAAATCTCCCCTACCAGACTCTTGAAAATATACGATGATGATGCGTGCGCTCATCACTTCCCAGAGACAAGAGGAGAATATAAACTTACTTCTAAAAAGAATTCATTTGGAAACAATTTATATTCAAACTACTTTTGAATTATACTTACACTATTTCTAAACCTTTGCGAATCAATATTTGAAAACCCACATAATTTAAATTCAAAATTCCATATTTAAATTCATTTTATTTCATTATCGATTAATTGTCAATATTTCATTCTTCTTAAAATCATCCAATAGTTAGTAGTTTAGATATATTGACTAATCAAACAATAAACGATGATAACCTAATATTATCATCTTCTAATAACCAATACAATCCAAATTAATAGATTTCCAAAATAGTTCCTTGTATATAAAATATAATCCAAAACGACATCATATCGTTCTGTCCTATTCGAGTGTTTAGAAATCCCTGTCGATACTTTATTGTCTCAAACATCGACCATAATTCATAAATACTCAACCAAACAAATTAACACAATACGAAAACGTTTATATCAAAATTACAAGTATGCTCTCTCATATATACACAAACTCATTGCAGGGTATTGCTACCCTATGTCTAATGAATTAACCCAAAATACAGCTAAAGTTATCGCTAAACCTCGCTCTGATACCAAATGAAATGACCTGAGTTTTTGACCATTCAAGCCGACAATAATCCGCACATGCTGATCCAGACAAATCTAAAATACATATAGTAATTTGGGTAAATATAGGAAAAAGAAAGAAAGATGAAAAACAATTACAGATTCTCACAGCAAAAGGACAAAATATAATAAACAAATAATAACTCATGAAGCTGTTAAAACATATATTTGATTTTGCTTTACAAAAATTATCAGAGTTAAACTATCGCAAAATATACCAATATAAGCGGCGAAATAATACTAATAAATACGTCTTTCAAGCTCCATTTTATTCTTTACAACGAGATCTTTGCTAACTGAAAAACTCAGGCTAACCCGAGCACAAATGAAAAGAACAAAATACTCGGATCAAAACGAAAATATTCTCATATCAGTCAAATCAAAGTCATGTAATAATATGAGTGTTATAGCTTCAGAGACGCTTATTGTAATTCACACCTCTTATCCAATGTATTCGTAAGTGTATTAACTTAAGAGATGTTATGAGATTTTACCCTTACACCGCTTATAATAACGTATCATATACAAATACCGTAAATTCCACTGTAAACTAGTGGCTATCAGAGGGCACTCCATAGGTATCGTACAAATCAAAGTCGTAGGGGTCTCGATCAGGATAATATAACAAGGCACACGAAACAGTACCCAAGAAAGGAATCTATCAGTCGCACGTCTGGACTAGAGGTGACGCCTAGCCGTGATTACAGCCCACCTCAGAACAACACTTTAAAATCATTGATGCGCATCAAACCGAGGAACTATAGTAATAAAGGAAGAAGTTTTGCAGATAAGTGTAGCTAACCTACTTGGTCACGGTACTGCTCCTACTTTAGTCATTTTAATTATGACTCAAAGGTAAAGGATATCCATCATTGTTCTCTTACGTTATTCCAATAGCGTTCGCCAAACCAACCTGCTTCATTCTGGATTCTCTACCACGTGCAAAGTTATTAAAGTGGTTTTTGGTATTGGCAGAGAGTATGATAATATCAAATCCTAGTATTTTTAACAACCTAACGCTTAAAACTTTCCACCCTGGTTGGTTCTTTTACATTTCAAAATGGTTAATACTTCATATCAAAATTTCAAATTTTTTTCACAAATCATTTAATATTCGAAATAGAATATACTTTCATATTAAATCTCTATTTAAACCAAACTTAGAATATTAAAAAAATCCAAATTTTAAAACAGTTTGGATATTAAAATATTTGAATTTATTTATATATTAAAGTAGTTCAGAAATAATTGAAACAATTTGAAAAATAAATAGTTAGTACACAAAAATATGATATATATATATATAAATCATTTGAATTTAAAAGTAAGATTTATTAAAAAAATGCAAGGCTAACCGGTTTTCTATAGTGGGTTGTGCTACTATTTATTATAAAAGAGAGATAAGAAGGAGACACTGCACAGACACAGGTTCTCATAGATGGTTTGAAGTGCCAGCACATTATGCAGTTATAATGCACGAGAGAAGTTAAGTGCTTCCAGCACTAAATTTACACAACGTTAGCTAAGTTACCTCTCCAGGAGAGGAACTAGCACCCAGTTCAACAGTAGAGGGCATCAAGTATTGGATATGAGAAAAGAACAGGTCAGCTAATCCTTTAACATAATCCAATGCATCTTCATTAAATTTTCTATCCTGAATGTCGTCCTTCATGATTTCATCAATAAGATCACTTAGCGTTCCTAACTTACATAACTTCAACTTGTTGAGTCCACGTATTCATAGCATTTTGGTTAATGACAAGGAGAAGTTTCATGATCGACAAAAAGAAGAGAATCAATGGCATCGTAAGTTAGAGGTTGATTATTTAGTGATTTAGTCGTGGTATAAATGTTAAAAATCTATCCTCAAATAATCATATACCTCATTATTGTGAATATATATATGATATATATGAATGCACATTTATTGTGCATATTACCAGAAACCGATCGACCGGTTTCAAATTATGTGGTCGACCGTTTCTGGTCAGAAAGCACAATAAATGTGCACACATATATGTAACGTATATATATATTCAAATTTCAGTCTACTGGTTATTTTTGACCTGTCGACTGATTTTCGAATTGAAAGCAACTCTTCGTACAGACATCTCCTTTCATCAAAAGTTGCTTCTTTTTCCTTTCATCAAAAATCATTTCTCTTCAATACTTCTCTTCACTAATGGTTGTATCACTTTATCTCCTATAAAAACAACTTGAAATCATCAATTCAAATAACTAATTCTTTCTATCTATTCTATCTATTGTTGATTTCATTCCTGATCTTTCAAAGCACTCAAGCGCTCATAATCTTCTTATATCGTTCTTGAATCCTAGAACTTATATATTTTTCTTTTGATTCAAACACGATATCATCTTCCAAATCTTCACATACACAATTTCTATTTGAGGGTAAGATTATAGGAAGGTTGTACAAGAATTGACAAATTCGTGTTATTTGAGAACACACATTGTCAAACTACAAGTCTACTTGTCTTGTTTGAAGTCCCCCGTGTTCTAAGAGGCAAGTTGTGAAGTCCTCGTGTTGATAGAGGCGTGAAATTCCCGTTCGGCTGCTCGAGTGTTGTATACATGTTCCTCCGGGTGAAGTGAGGTTGTTGATTAGTGAAAATCCAGATAGAAGTCTGGGACTGGACGTAGGACAGTGCTCCAAACCAGTATAAAAATCCCTAGTGTGATTTTTCCTTTTTATTGCATTTACTATTTTATATCTGTGATTAGTTATTACTTCATACTTGAATATTGTTCGTCATATTACACGATCCTTGTGAGTGTATTATACTTGGCAAGTATACACGTTCACTTTCATTTGGTATCAGAGCGCGGTTATCTTATAACCGTAACACAGTTATTTGATATATTCTAGTAATATGGCAAATAACCCAAGTAGTAGCACTAACACCACTTACACTGAAGGACAATCAACACAAAGACTTCTATTCTTCAATGGTCTTAACTATAGCTATTGGGCAACACACATGGCTTTTTACATGCAATCAACTAACTATGATGCTTGGAATGCTACTCAGAAAGAAATAGTTAATCCAACAACTGAGTATTTAAAATGGACACCGGCGGCAGCAGTCGTAAATGAAAAAGCAATAAATATGTTGTTTTGTGCATTAGACCAAAATGAATATAACCGTGTTAGTATTTGCACCACTGCTTATCAAATTTGGAAAACACTTAAAACCACTCATCAAGGTACTAACAAGGTTAAACAAGCCAAAATAGCCATGCTGAAAAGTCAGTTTCAAAATGAAACAGAACGAGACAATCAATGATATGTATCCATGGTTTCAAACTATTCATCATGCACTTATTGGTTTAGGGCAAAAATATTCTGATTTTGATGTTGTTTCGACAGTCCTACATTCTCTGACTAGTGAATGGGAAGGAAAAGTATTATCAATTGAAGAAGCTAATGACCTTTCCGTCATGAAGCCAGATGAATTGATAGGAAATCTAATGTCCTATGAAGTAAATTTGCAGGCTAGAAAAGAATAGAAAGAAGAAAAGAAAAATGTAGCTTTTCATGCTGAAAAAGATGAAGACAACTCAGATTCCGAAGATGAAGATTTAACATTCACTCCAAAAGGATTCAAGAAATTCTTAAAGCAACGAAAAGCTAGTCGAGACAACAAAAAGAAGTTCGGTTCAAATAAACCATCATCATCAAATATATAATGCTTTAACTGTCACAAAAAGGGGCATATGCAAAAGGACTGTCCGGAGCAAAAGAAGAAGTCAGAAAATGACAAATTCAAATACAAGAATGACAAGTCAAAGAAACGAGCATTCTCAGTAACATGAGATGATTTAGACTCATGTTCATCTGATAGTGAAAGTGACTCAGACAATGAACAAGCTAATATATGTTTCATGGCAACAGAAAATGAGGTACAAATTCCTACTTTTGAAGAAGTTCTTGATATTAATGCTAAATTAATATTTAAATTTAAAGATATGAAATGGCAATGCAAACAAGCCAAAACAGATTTAAGTAGAGCAGAATTTGAACGAGATATGTTAAAAGACGAGAAGAAAAAATTAGAGGAGGAACTTGAAAAAGTTCAAGAATCATCATCTAATATTAGTTCTCAATTATCTCTTTTGAGTCAAGAAATTGAAACTCAAAAAGAGAAAAATGATGCTCTTATTACTGAAAATCATGAGCTTAAGGCAAAAGTCAGAATTCTAGATCTAGAAAAAGTTAGTTTACAAACTAAGTTAGACGACATTACTCAAAATGTTTCTAACTTCAACAAAGGTCGAGAAAATTTGACAAAAATTATTGAAAATTCACAATCTGCTTCGAATAAACAAGGTGTGGGGTATAAGAAACAAGATATCAAGAAATATCTTGGCAATAAAAGAAAAAAAAGTACAAGAAACTGAAGCTAAGAAAAATCTTAGTTTATTATATTCCAAACCAAAACCGGTTGTGAAATTTCAAAAGAAAAATGTCAAGACTATCAAAATATGGGTTTCTAAAACAAATAACAATTTGATTAGGAACAAATACATTTAGAATTTTTTGAATTCTATGCATCATAATTCCAATTATCTATATAAAGGGGATACCGAACCCGTATGGGTTTGGAATCCTAAGACCTAACTCTTAGGACCCTATAAAAAGGTGGGTACCATGGACTTAATTTTATTTTTAGTAGGTCCCACTTAAGAAAAGAGAAAAGTGGATATTGGACGGTGGTTGCTCGAAGCATATGACTGGAGACAAGAGCTTATTGACAAATATCACTTATTCAGATGGTGGCTCCATCACTTTTGGAGATAATTCAAAAGGCTATGTCCTCGGCAAAGGCGATGTGAGCAATTGCGGTACATCTAACTTACCTCTTATTACTAATGTCATGTTGGTTAAAAAGTTGAAACATAATTTACTAAGTATCAGCCAACTATGTGACAAAGGTTTTACCATTTCCTTTTCGGATAACAAATGTAGTATTTTAGATAAAGATCGAAATTTAGTTTTTGAAGGATATAGAGACAGAAATATTTATATTCTGAATACGAATGTCAATCATAATTCATATAAGTGTCTTGTAGCAAATGATAATAATCCATAGCTATGGCATAAACATTTCTGTCATATAAACTTCAGAACTATTGACAAGCTAGCCAAAAATGACCTAATTAGAGGAGTACCTAAAATGAGCTTTACGGTTGATAATATTTGTGATGCATGTCAATTAGGAAAATTGACTAAATCATCATTTAAATCCAAGAAAGTCATATCAATGTTACAACCACTTGAGCTATTATATATGGATTTATTCGGACCAACACTGGTTCAGTCAATAAATCATAGTCGATATGCGTTTGTAATTGTTAATGATTACTCTCGTTATACTTCGGTAATTTTCTTGAAAAACAAAAGTGACACTTTCAATCATTTCAAATCTTTTGTCAAGAGAATTCAAAAATCAAATGGGCTTAAAGTTAAGAATATAAGAAGTGATCATGGCGGAGAGTTTGAAAATAATGAATTTGAACATTTTTGTACAAAGAAACGTATATATCATAATCTTTTGTTTCCTAGAACTCCACAACAAAACGGAGTTGTAGAACGGAAAAATCAGACTTTACAAGAATGTGCAAGAACATTATTAAATGGATCCACTTTACCAAAACATTTTTGGGCAGAAGTTGTTGCAACTGCGTGTTATGCTTTGAATGGTGTATCCATTCGACCTCTCACCAAGAATACATGTTATGAGTTATTTAATCAAAGAAAGCCAAATATTTCATACTTCAAAGTTTTAGTTCTAAGTGCTTTATTTTAAATACGAAAGACCATCTTGGAAATTTTGATTCAAAATCCGATGAAGGAATATTTGTTGGATATTCAGAACGAAGCAAGGCCTATCGTATATTTAATAAAAGAACTAAAACTATTAAAGAATCACTTCATGTCTCATTTGATGAATTCTATAAACTGTCTCATAACATATCAGATAATGACGAAGTTATAGTCACTGAAAATCCTATCATCACAAATAATGACTCGGACTCAGAAATTATTGAGAATATTCCTCAGCAAATTGTGATACCTTCTCCACCAAAATTTCGATCTCCTCCGAGAATTCTAAGAGATCATCCGGTTCAAAATGTAATTAGAGAAGTAACATCACAAATTAGAACAAGGAGTCAACTCAATCAAATGGGTCATGTCGCGTTTCTTTCAAATATCGAACCTAAGAATCCGAAAGAAGCTGCTACTAATGATTACTGGATCATTGCCATGCAGGAAGTACTAAATCATTTCGAGCGCAGTGATGGCTGGGAGCTTGTTCCAAGACCAACTGATCAGTCAGTTATTGGTACGAAATGGGTCTATAAAAATAAGGTCGATGAACAAGGAAATATAACCAGAAATAAAGTAAGATTAGTAGCACAAGGATACAATTAGGAAGAAGGTATCGATTACGAAGAAACTTTTGCATCAGTTGCACGACTAGAAGCTGTTAGAATCTTATTATACTTTGCTTGTCATCATAATTTCAAACTTTATCAAATGGATGTCAAAAGTGCTTTTCTAAATGGGTTTATCAAAGAGAATGTATATGTCGAACAACCTTCCTTGTTCATACATGAAAAACATCCCGATCACGTATAGAAACTTAAGAAAGCTTTATATGGATTAAAACAAGCACCTCATGCTTGGTATGCACGATTACGCAGCTATCTTACTGACTCAGGATTTCAAATTGGTAAAGTCGATCAGACTTTATTCATCAAACATTCTCGAAAAGATATATTAGTTATCCAGATATATGTAGATGATATCATCTTTGGTTCAACAAACGAGAAACTCTGCAAAGAGTTTGCAAATATTATGACCAAGGAGTTTGAAATGTCTCATATGGGAGAACTATCATATTTTCTTGGTCTTCAAATCAAACAACTTTCTAACAGTATTTATATTAATCAAGAAAAATACTGTGGAAATCTTATCAAACACTTCGGTTTGGAAAATACATATGGTAAACCTACTCCTATAAGTACGACTACAAATCTTGAAAAAGATGAACATGGTAAAAATGTTGATCAGAAGTTATATCGAAGCATGATTGGTTCTCTTCTTTATCTTACCGCAAGTCGTCCTGATATAATGATGAGTCTTTATCTATGTGCACGATTTCAAGAAAATCCTAAAGAATCACATTTACGAGCAGTAATACGTAAAATACGGTATCTTAATAATACCAAAGACTTTGGTCTTTTCTACCCAAAAGATTGTCCATTCGAATTAGTATCCTATAGTGATGCTGATTTTGGAGGCTCTCGTACGGATAGAAAGAGTACAAGAGGTACATGCCTTTTTATTGGAAAATCACTTGTCTCTTGGTTTAATAAGATACAAAATTGCGTTTCACTATCGACATGTGAAGCTGAGTATATATCAGCAGCTCTCGCTTGTACTCAAGTACTATATATGCAACAAATACTTCGTGATTTTGATATTCATTTATCGAACTCCATCATATACTATGATAACACAAGTGCGATCAACTGATCAAAAAATCCAGTAAATCATTCTCGAACAAAGCACATTGATATTCGACATCATTTCTTGAGAGATAATATTGAGAAAAGAACAATATTTCGAATATGTCCAGACTGAACATCAACTAGCGTACATTTTTACCAAGCCTCTACTCAAATCAAGTTTTATTTCTTTGCTTAGAGAGCTTAGATTAATCTCTAGAACTGAACTTGATGTATAAATTCTAAAGGTATATACATATGAATTGTCAAGTTCTTTTCTAACCGGTGCTTTCATTTTTCATATTTTAGCTATTAAGTAGCTATCACTATTATTAGTGAGAAATTATGAGCTATCCATTTTTTTATGGTATATATGCTTTGAACCTCTTCAACCATTACTCTATTCTTAGACAAACTTATATATATGAGTTAGTTCCTTCTCCTTTCTGCATCCCCTACCTCTGATTCCATATTATTTCTTAAAAAAGTTCAATTATATCAAAATGGCTTACATTTGCGATGAATGTGCACAAAGGTCACATATTTCGGTCACCAGTTCTGAACCGGAGGAATACTTTTCTCCAGAAACACCAAAAAGTAGACCAAAATGTTCTCATACCCCCGGAAATACACCAAAGTCTAAACATGCAAAAATGGCATTATTTTTCTCCCTACGAACTAGAGAAAAGATAAGTGAGATTCACCACTACCAGAAACATCAAATGGATCTCCTTCGTCAACTTCATTACGAACAAAAACTTACGTCCGAACGTTTAACACTTTTAGAATGCATGGCGTCGTTTTTCTGTAGCATGGACAAACATGGAGTTCATGAACCTATACCGTATGCTCCTTCTTCCTCTAGTAGTCCTAACTCATGGGATCGTAACTACAGTCGAAACGAAGGAGCACAGGAAACTTGGTCGCCATGGACACCAAGAGTTACCAATATCAAAGAAGTTTCCGAGAACGACTCCTCCACTTCTCATTGATTTTTATATCATGATTAATTATTGTTCTAATAAGTGTTTTCAGAACTTGAGGGGGTTTTTCTTTTTACTTAACTATTTCATATATTTTGGTTGTTTATTTCGAGTTTGGAAATAAATTCATTTTATATGAAATCGTGGAGCTTCGAAAAAAATATGAGAAAAGAAGAAAAAGGCTCAGACAAACCGGTCGACCGTTAGGATCCCACCAGTCGACCGTTTATGTCTCCGGAAACAAAACTTTTCTCACCTAAACCAGTCGACCAGTTAAAAGTCCCCATTCAACCGTTTTATTCTCTGTTTCCAAACGGTCGACCGGATAATTAATAGCGGTCGACCGGTCTCGTTACTTTCTGTTTTTAAATTCAACTTTGCACATCGGTTCCTCCCTTACACCTATTCATTTACACTTTTCATTTACACTTTTCATCTCTTAAACTCACATACCTTATCAACCCTAAAATCCCCAATTTTTTTTTATACAAAATCAATGGCTCCACCACAAAAGAGATTGAAGAAATCAACTTCTACACAACTACAACCCATTGATTCCAATATCAAACAATGGTTAATGGATCCAATAGCTGTCAAGCGATGGAATGAAATGAAAGATTATACAATTCATGAAGGTTCTTTCATCATATTCTCTAATTTTATTCTCTATGATGTTAAAGAATTAGCAATCAAAGCCCGTATTCAAAATCTTCTTGACTTTGATAAGAACAATGTGGAAATCAATCATATAATGATCAAATTGTTCTATGCTAATCTTAACTTAGAAAAGTTTAAATCCGAGAATTCTACTCATTGTCTATGGTCGGTTGTATGCGGTGAGCACATATTTATTTCAAAGGAAAGGATGGAAACGGTACTTGGTTTAGATAATAATGGAAGAAAGTTCTCTGGCATTTTTGTACTATTCATACTCGAGACAAGGTAAGTCATTTTTTTGTTGAAGATCATAAACTTAGTACAAAAGCGATCAACTTACGGCCTACCGCTAGAATTCTACATCATGTTATTACGCATTCTTTATTACCAAGAGTGGATAATTTTGATGCAGTATATAAAGAGAATTTTAAGGCTTTGTACGCTATATATGGAGATATACAAATCAATTGGATAAGTATGATCTTCGATGAGATTTTACTCGTAAATGATCGTAAGCGACCACATTTATTCCACAATGAATATATCATGCGACTTATACTTGATTGTGGTCTCAAATCTCCCGAATCTAAAGTCTCTAAACCAAAATGTATCAACAAAGCATCGAAAAAGAGAATGAAGCTTCCTGAACCATATTTAAGTATCATACCCTTCGAACAATACCAGGAACAAGGTCATCAAGAAAGCACTTCGTCAAAGCCCTCTAAACCTAAACCGGAAGAGGTTAAGCTTCTTCAAACATCCTCCTCGACCAAAGATTCACTTGAACAAATTGGTCAGAATCAATTCCTTCTAGAAGCAAGACTTAAGCGTATGGACAATAAGATCGATCATTTAAATACAAAGCTTGACAAATTCTTTTCAAAACTTAAGTCTTTCTTTGGTATACTTTGAGATGCAATATCATGTGGAGCATCATCCTCCTCTACGCATATACAAGACCCAGGCAAACGTCCAATACCTCCTACTTTTACATGGTCATCTTCAGTGGAAGGCACAAGTTCTGGAACAAGTAATGGATGTGGTCGTGGGGAATCTGATAGTGAGGAAGAAGATGAAGAAGAAGAAGGAGATACGACTGAATCTGAATCACCATCTCACTAGTTCTTTTTATCCATCTTTTACGGTATTATGTCTATTATATTAAGACCTAAATCACCCCTTGTATAAGTAGTGTCGTATTTTATTTTGGGTTTGTACGAATTAACTCTTAGCTACATGACGCGGTTGGGTATGTATGGTGTGTACTGTATGATACAATCGTATTGTACTTTATGTTTGTTTATGGTATGTGTGTCTTAACTACTCCTTTTTTGTCGATGACAAAGGGGGAGAAAAATATTACTAACAATATTTTTGCAGATTTTTAATACATATTTCAGGGGGAGTACACATACAGGGGGAGTTAGCAATACTTTCAGAGCTATATTGTCATCAATAAAAAAGGGGGAGAATGTTGAGTCCAGGTATTCATAGTATTTTGATTAATGACAAGGAGAAGTTTCATGATCGACAAAAAGAAGAGAATCAATGGTATCGTAAGTTAGAGGTTGATTATTTAGTGGTTTAGCCATGTTATAAATGTTAAAAATCTATCCTCAAATAATCATATACCTTATTATTGTGAATATATATATATATATGAATGCACATTTATTATGCATATTATCAGAAACCGGTCGACCGGTTTCAAATTATGCGGTCGACCGTTTCTGGGTAGAAAGCACAATAAATGTGCACACATATATGTAACGTATATATATTCAAATTTCAGTCTACTGGTTATTTTTAACCTGTCGACCGATTTTCGAACTGAAAGCAACTCTTTGTACAGACATCACCATTCATCAAAAGTTGCTTCTTTTTCCTTTCATCAAAAATCATTTCTCTTCAATACTTCTCTTCACTAATGGTTGTAACTCTTTATCTCCTATAAAAACAACTTGAAATCATCAATTCAAATAACTAATTCTTTTTATCTAATCTATCTATTGTTGATTTCATTCTTGATCTTTCAAAGCACTCAAGCGCTCATAATCTTCTTGTATCGTTCTTGAATCCTAGAATTTATATATTATTCTTTTGATTCAAACACGATATCATCTTCCAAATCTTCACATACACAATTTCTATTTGAGGATAAGATTATAGGAAGGTTGTACAAGAATTGAAAAATTCGTGTTATTGGACACACATTGTCAAACTACAAGTCTACTTGTCTTGTTTGAAGTCCTCCGTGTTGTAAGAGGCAAGTTGTGAAGTCCTCGTGTTGATAGAGGCGTGAAATTCCCGTTTGGCTGCTCGGGTGTTGTATACCTATTCCTCCAGGTGAAGTGAGGTTGTTGATTAGTGAAAATCCAGATAGAAGTCTGCGACTGGACGTAGGACGGTGCTCCGAACCAGTATAAAAATCCCTGGTGTGATTTTTCCTTTTTATTGCATTTACTATTTTATATATGTGATTAGCTATTACTTTATACTTGAATATTGTTTGTCATATTACACGATCCTTGTGAGTGTATTATACTTGGCAAGTACACACGTTCACTTTCACAGCTCATTGCAGACTAGTTCATAAAAAAGTCTCTTGGGCTCTCCTACCTCACCAACAAACTCAAAGAAATAGTTGTTGAGATCATACAGCATCTCAGTAGCACTATGTACCCAAGCTCTCTCAGATCTTCCTGAATTATATCAGGTTTCTTCTCCACCTCCTTACTCACTTCAGGGATTTTGATTTTTGGCACCCACCTTCTAGGTGGAGGCCTAGGGAGTGGGATCTTCTCAGGACAAGGCTTGTCAATTGGAGCTAAACACGATTGTCTTGAATGTCCAAACAACTTACATGTATTACAAATATCTAGTTTCCACTTATAAGTAACCTCAACAAAGTACTCAATACCTTCAATGCACACCTTCAACTTTTCACGAAGAGGGTTGGTAGGAGTTATTTCAATTAAGGCTCTAGAAAAAGCTAAATTCTTTCTTGCAACCGTGTTAACATCGAAACACTTAAGTTTACCTGTTTGACAGGACAACCAGGTAAGGCCAATAAAAGGCTGACATTAGTGAATTGGCTCAAAACCGGGATGGAGAAAACCTGATCTTTAGCTTTATCTACTAAGGTTCCACGAAGTAACAATTAAAGGTTTACCACCTATAATAACAAGGGTAGCTTCTAAAACTCTAAGCTTTTCCTCATTTGACGAGAACTTCTAATAAAACATGCCATTGAAAATTTATATACGGAGCTCACTCTTAAGATTCTAGGCACAACGACATGCAGCTCGCATGGCAAAGTTAGGCATCTTGGAATCCAAGAAAAAACCAATGACATAGTCTTTCCAGAATGACATTGCTTCACTAAGTACAACCGGCGGCGGAGATGATCCTTGCTCGGTTACAAGTACGTTGAAATCTAAAGGTTGATACGCCCCAGCATTGTTGGGTAGTTTGGCAAAGTGTGTATTCCATTTACGGCCAGAAGATAGTGTGACATTGTTGGGTAGGACATTTTGACAAGCACTTGGAGTGCAATAGGGTTCCCCGTGTTCGGCAATGTGAGGTACAAGCATCGAAGCTCCAACCACAGCAGGATCAACAATACCCACATATTTCTCAACAAATGACTGATGCAATGACTGTTCAACAGTTTTCACTGTTCACAGTGTTTTCCAAGTCACCAAAAATCATAGTTCGAAGAACGTTACCATGGAGGTCGGGCCAATCGGAAGGGGAAAAGGATATCATTGAGGTAACCAGCAAAGACCTCTAACAAGCAGGATCGACATCATTTGACAAAGTTTGAGGAGTGGAGATATCTTGCAGTAACGTACCCAGTGGACTAACAGTAGCCACACACACTGTTGGAGAAGCAATCGCAGAGTCTGAATTTCCTGAGTCCGACAAATCAAATTCTTCAGCGCAGAGTGCCTTGCTTTGGTACTTGCGCCCAGATCTGGTGCTCGAATTTGGTGAACAAGACGCGAATCTCGCCATGAGCGTGTGGAAGTGGTAGAGGAAGAAAGATGAGAGAGTATAGGGTGAATTAGACAGGGATAGAGAAGATAGATCCAACTTGTTCGCCTTTGTATATTGAGGAACTGATGCCATTTTTTTACTTTGTTGATACCTAGTATTTATTAAATTTACCTCTCTCTCTCTCTCTCTCTATATATATATATATATATATATATATATATATATATATATATATATATATATTGGCAGGATCATTCTGGTTTTGCTGATTGGCCATGGATTTGTGATTGAATTTGCATAAAGGAATTTAATCAAACACCTTTGGGAATATCAGAGTGCACGCTAGGGTTTGGGTTTGGAAGTGATTTAGGGAATTCAATTGAGGGTTCTTGATGATTTGATGGTGAATGGATGCGGACTTATCAAGAATATAAGATGAATTTGGGATTTGTGGAAGTGTTTGATGTTATTCAAAGGAATAAACCCTAATTTGAAGAACAAAGCAATGGTGAAAATCAATGAAATGGGGAATTGAACTAATGAATCGAACAATAGGGAATTAACATTGCAGAATCAAGATGACAGTTCAATCTAAATTCAATAATAAAAGTGATCAAGAACTGAACAATTTAAATTCTACACTTAGAAAAAGATTACACTAATTCTATCTAAACTAGCTACCATTAAACTAACTAAATGCCAATATTGCTAATGGAAAAACTGTAAAATTGCACTACTGAAAGAAAGAACAATACGAACTGCAGCTAGAATTGAGAATTGCACAAACTGATCACTTTCGTTCACACCTTCAAAAAATACACTTACACAAGTATTTATACTGGTGCTTGTCCTTAACAGGCCGAGAAACAACTCGCACAATCAAGCCCAAAACATTATTATTTCATTGCTAATGCTTCTAACACACATCACACTATATGACCAAGTACCATTGCACCAATTCAAACTTAAATTCTATCTGTGTATCAATGTATCATGTGTGTGCATGAAATTGGTGCACACACGGATACACACTGATACCAGCTCCAATCTTCTTCCTCACATCATAGAAACTTCATGCAATGCCTTCACCATCTCCACTTCATCTTGCAGCATGGTCTCCGATGATCTTTGGCTTTCCTCTGACGAACTCTTATCTGGAACAGCCCCATTTTTATTTACAGTGCTTTTTTCACCACCTGTTCTCTTCTTTATAACAGCAAGTGTATTTAGACTGTTACAATGCCTTTCCCCTACAAAAATGGATCTTGCCTCAAGATCCAGAGCAGGAAATTTCCTAATCATTGGCCAGTAATCTTCCCATGTTGCTTCCTCCACTGGTCTATCCTTCCACTTCACAAGAATCTGCACCACTGGTTCATTATTTCTGGGTATAATTCTCCTGTCTAAAATTTGTTCTGGCTGTTCAACAACTTCTTCAATGAAACTGGGAGCATCATGCTGAACTACAACACCATTGCCAACCCTTTTCTTTAGCTGGGATACATGAAAAATTGGGTATATTTTTGCACTCAAAGGCAGCTGTAGCTTATAAGCCACTTCACCTATCCTTTCAATTATCTGATATGGACCATTGAACTTTGATGAAAGCTTATGTGTGCTCAGACTTATTACAGTAATCTGCTTGTATTGTTGAAGCTTCAAAAACACCCAATCACCTACTTCAAAAACCCTTTTAGTTCTCTTTTGATCGGCAAACCTCTTCATCCTTTCTTGTGCCTTTTTTTAAGCTTTCTTTTAAACACTTTAGTACAATGTCCCTTCTGAATAAATGCTCCTCAACTTGTTCAACCCTTGCAGTGTTGGGTATGTAGGAGAGGAGAGTGGGTAGGTCAACACCATATACAATTTTGTAAGGAGTGGTATTGGTAGTTGTCTTCTAAGTAGTATTGTACCAATACTCTGCCACTGCTAAACAGTTAAACCATTCACTAGGCCTATGGCAGACAAAGCATCTCAAGTAACATTCTAAAATTTTGTTCACCACTTCAATTTGGCCATCACTTTGAGGGTGATAGGCTGTGCTATATTTTAAGGTGCTTCCCTGTAATCTAAACAATTCTTTTCAGAAGCTACTCAAAAAAATCGAATCCCTGTCACTTACAATTGTTTTAGGTAATCCATGTAATTTAAATACCCCTTGGAAAAATACTAAAGCCACATCTTTTGCAGTGTATGGTTGAGAGAGTGGAAAAAAGTGTGCATACTTACTTAAGCGATCAACAACTACAAAAATCACTGTATACGTCTGGCTTCTTGGCAAGCAGGTGATGAAATCCATAGATAAATCAGTCCATATCCTCTCTGGTATAGGCAATGGTTGAAGAAGACCAGGGTACATCACATTTTCATGTTAGTTGCGTCGGCACTCTTTACAAGCTTTTACAAATTGCTCCACATGGTGCTTCATTTTTTTCCAATAAAAGACCTGTTTTAATTTGATAACTGTTGCTCTAACCCCAGCATGGCCACCTAGTGGGGTTAAGTGGTGCTCCTTTATCAAAACCTGGATAAGTGAGGAGAGATGATGATCAACAAAAATCTTCCCTTTGTAATATATCAAGTCTTCTATTGCCTTGTATTTTTCTGGCATCTCATTCCTTTGAACCTTTTGCAGTTGCTCCTTATACCATTCAGAGTCATGCAATGCATTTTTTAATTCATATAGCCAAGGAGTTTGCACCACTATAATCTCTTGTATACACCCTCCTTCACTGCCTTCTTCATTTCTTCTTGACAATGAATCTGCTACTGTAATTTCTTTGCCACATTTGTATTCAACGACATAGTCAAAACCATGAAGTTTAGCCATCCATTTATGTTGTAACCCAGTGGTCAATTGTTGTGTGAGTAAATGTTTGAAACTCTGGTGGTCTGTTTTAATGACAAACCTTCTACCCATCAAATACTGGTTCCACCTCTTGGTTGCAATGATTATGGCCATCAACTCTTTTTCATAAGTCGACAAACCCAGATTTCTTCCATGCAGGGCTTTACTCAAGTAAGCTATTGGTTTGCCATCCTAGGTGAGCACTTCACCTACTTCACTTCCACATGCATCACATTCAAGAGTAAATGGCCTGGAAAAATCAGGCAAAGTAAACATTGGAGGATTAGTAAGGCATTTCTTCAACTGATCGAATGCATGTGCAGCTGCATCACTCCATTTGAAAGAATCCTTCTTCAACAAGTTAGTGAGTGGCTTGGAAATAACTCCATAACCTATGATGTACCTCCTGTAGTAACCAGTGAGACCCAAGAATCCTCTCGATGCCTTCAAGTCTTTGGGGATTGGCCAGTTTAATACTGCTTCAATTTTGCGGGGGTCTGTTGCAATTCCTTCTCTTGAAATGATATGCCCTAAATACTGAAGAGAAGTTTTAGCAAAATAACATTTAAAAAGTTTAATTTTTAGCTAATGCTTATCTTGAATTTGAAATGTAATCTTTAACTGTTCAAGATGATCACTCCATGTTTGACTATAGATCAAAATGTCATCACAGAAAACGAGGATAAATTTTCTCAAATAGGGTTTAAAAATTTCAGTCATGAGGGATTGGAAAGTGGAAGGGGCATTCACAAGGCCAAAGGGCATTACAACAAACTCATAATGACCTTCATGGGTTTTAAAAGCTGTTTTATAGATGTCAGAATCACTTATCCTGATTTGATGGTATCCAGAAGTTAAATCCATCTTTGAAAAAAACTGAGAACCATGCAATTCATCAAAGAGATCTTCAATTAAGGGAATTGGGAACTTATCTTTGATGGTCTGAGAATTAAGAGCTCTATAATCGATGCACATTCTCTATGTGCCATCTTTCTTTCTTACCATCACCACAGGAGATGAGTAAGGGTTGTTGCTAGGTCTGATAATGCCAGATTCAAGCAAGTCTTTGACAATTTTTTCCAGATCATCCTTAATATGGTAGAAATGTCTATATGGTTTCAAGAAAATTGGTTTGGATTGTGGCAAGAGAGGTATTTTATGATCATGGAGTCTTGGTGGTGGTAAAGTTAATATGGATTTAGTGATGGAGGGGAAGGCATTCAAAGTTTCCTGTATCTCAATAGGAATTTCTGAAGTAATGATCTCTGCATTGCTCTCAACAATTTTCATGTCATTTTGCTTAGTCCCTTGCCATGTATATTCTCTGTCTTTATATTGAAATCTCACTTGCGATTTCTCTAAATTGAGTGTAACTTCTCCTAAGTCTTTCATCCATTGTGCGCCCAATACAATTTGACAGCCTTCTAGTGGAAATAACAATAGGTCTACTGGCATGTTACATCCCTGACAGGTAAGGATAGCTTCTCTACAAATGCCAGAGTTCTTCAGTTTCTCCCCATTGGCCACTGTTACTTCAAACACTTTAGTTCCATCAATTTTTAACCGCAATTTTCTAGCTAAATCCTCATTGATAAATCTATGTATGGATCCAGAATCTATCAGTACTTGCACTGGCTTGCCTTTAATGTGTCCCAGAATTTTAATAGTTGATAACGCAGGTGTTCCACATAAGGCTTGAAGGGTAATGGATAAAGTTTCTTGGTTGAGGCTTTCCTGTGTTTCCAATTCTGTGGCATTTTCATCATCCTCTTCTTCATTCAGTGGCATCACTCCTTCTAAAACATACACTTGGGGACATTTGAATTTATGTGCTGGAGTCCACTTCTCTTCGCATCTATAACATAACCCTTGTTTCCTCATTTCTACTACTTGACTGGGAGTTAATCCTTTCCTTTTTGAGGGATTTTTAAAGGTATTTTCTTTGGCATCAGAAGCAGTATTTTCTTGTTGATTATTTTTATGAGTTTGGGGTGCATGATGGTTATTGGTAGATTGGGAATAGGCGGTATTTTTGGAGTCTGGGTTATGGAATGAGGTATTCTTGGTGTGTTTCTTCGATAAGAAGTATTTGGTTTCAAACATTTTAGCTAATGATACCGCTTCCCTAAAATCATGTGGTCTAGAGGTCATAACATCATACCTGATTACCTCTCTTAGCCCTCCTATGAATCGATCCAACAAGAATTTTGGGGGTAGGGTTTCAAGAATTGCCTTCAATTGCTCAAATTTACTGAGGTAAGCCCTGGAAGTAGTGATTTGTCTGAGTTTACATAGTGTTTCATATGGTCGCTCCATCTCCTCTGGATTAAATTTGACAAGAATCTCCTCCTTGAATACTGGCCAGGCACCAACGTGTTCAACAGTGCCAATGTAGCAGTAATACCATTGTAATGCCTCTCCCATTAAAGAAAATGCATACATTTCCGCCTACAATACTTCATCTGTCCTATGGAATTTAAAATATTGTTCCACTTGCCTCAACCAATTGGTGATGTCTTCTTCTCCTGAATAGATTGGGAATTCCAATTTTACAGTGTATTGAGGATATTGATTACAGTGAGGAGGTGGATATGGGTATGGGTATAGGTGATACGGGTGATTTTCTGGTGGGGGTTGATTTCTTGGATCTTGATAAGGGGGTGGTCAATAATAAAGCTCTGGATAAGGGGGTTGTGGGTAATAATTTTCTTGGAGTGGTGGAGCATGATTGAAATTTCTTGGTACAGGTCTGGGAGGTGGTGGTGGTTGTGGTTGTGCAATTCTTGGTGGAGGTACGTAGGCTGGTGCTTGTTGTAGTGGTGGAGCATTGTATATTAGAGGAGGTGGAAGGGGAATTTGAGGAGGAGGGTTGTGTAGTGGTCTTTCTTGATGCCTATTTTCGATCAAGGTGGTGATATGATCGAATCTTTGATTTACCCTTCAATCAGCTTCATCAAATTTCCTTTCTAGATTCTGATTAATCTCTTCTTGTCTCTGCCATCTTTCAATTTGAGAATCATCTTGTCTGGGAAGGTCATTAGGGTTTTGTGGATCATTATCGAGTTGCTGACCGTCAGTGGATCCGACCTCCGACAACCGCTCTGATACCACTTTGGCAGGATCATTCTGGTTTTTCTGATTGGCCATGGATTTGTAATTGAATTTGCACAAAGGAATTTAATCAAACACCTTTGGGAATATCAGAGTGCACGCTAAGGTTTGGGTTTGGAAGTGATTTGAGGAATTCAATTGAGAGTTCTTGATGATTTAATGGTGAATGGATGCGGATTGATCAAGAATATGAGATCAGTTTAGGATTTATGGAAGTGTTTGATGTTATTCAAAGGAATAAACCCTAATTTGAAGAACAGAGCAATTGTGAAAATCAATGAAATGGGGAATTGAACTAATGAATCGAACAATAGGGAATTAACACTGCAAAATCAAGATGACAATTCAATCTAAATTCAGTAATAAAAGTGATCAAGAACTGAACAATTTAAATTCTACACTTAGAAAAAGATTACACTAATTCTAGCTAAACTAGCTACCATTAAACTAACTAAATGCAAATATCACTAATGGAAAAACTGTAAAATTGCACTACTGAAAGAAAGAACAATACAAACTACAGCTAGAATTGAGAATTGCACAAACTGATCACTTTCATTCACACACCTTCAAATGATACACTTACACAAGTATTTATATTGGTACTTGTCCTTCACAGGACGAGAAACAACTCACACGATCAAGCCCAAAATAGTATTATTTCATTGCTAATGCTTCTCACACACATCACACTATATGACCAAGTACCATTGCACCAATTCAATCTTAATTTCTATCTATGTATCAATGTATCATGTGTGTGCATGAAATTGGTGCATACACGGATACACACTGATACCAGCTCCAATCTTCTTCCTCACATCATAGAAACTTCATGCAATGCCTTTACCATCTCCACTTCATCTTGCAGCATAGTCTCCGATGATCTTTGGCTTCCCTCTGATGAACTCTTGTCTGGAACAGCCCCATTTTTATTTACAGTGTTTTTTTCACCACCCGTTCTCTTCTTTATAACAGCAAGTGCATTTAGACTGTCACACACACACACATATATATATAAGCGTTCAATTGCACCTCAAAAAGTGAGCACCCCAATTGCCCCCTATATAAACCAAGCATTTATATTAGAATAAGTGAGTGGGAGGTGAGAGAATGAGTGGAGGGAGAGAGAAACGAGATATGTGGTGGAAATCAGAGGGCATTTGGGATGCTGCACTGTTTGGGGTGCCATTGAATGCTAGCCATATATATATATATATACACACATACACACACACATGTTAAAGTAGCTTATAAAGTAACTAGTTGATTTCCTAAGTAGTTTATATAAAATAGTTAATATATATAAGTGAATAAAAATAGTTAATAAAGTAAAAATAATTATTTGGTAAAACAATTTATTTAATTCTTTAACTATTATAGTTCGGCTTAGAATCATTTCCTCCGAATTTTAAATAAACCTAAAGTCATATTTCAATTTGAAATCAATTCGATTTAATTTCAATCTTTTAGTGCAAATCAAAATCCATTAATAAATTCAATTCAATTCAGATTGTTAAGTTTCCAATTAAAATCCTAGTTTTATTTATTTCTGCATACAACAATTCCCGATTCACAATTCAGAAATCACTTTAAATCAAGTTAATTTAAAGTTTATTTCAAAGATCGATAAAACAATTCAATTTTAATAGATTCAAATCATAGTCAGTTTCATTTTTAACTTCAATTTACAACATTAAATAATTTCCTTTAGCTTTTATATTCAAAATCCAAAGTTCAAATTTAAAAGAAATCAAATTATAAAACATCATTTATGTTGTCTTTAAAACAATATTTCAAGATTCAAGATTAAAAACAAAATTTATTTAACCAGCCGGTGCCCGTATTTAAATTTCTACCATATGGCCAAGTGATACTTAAAATTTAATTTTAATACTTTAGAAATGGATATGTATAATTTCAATCCAAATCGGGGGCTATAATAGGTATTTACCATTTCAATCTATGTTCTTAATTCATTTTAATGATTAATCCCAGGTTTGTTTGATGCCCTAACATCTAGGGTAAATGTTCAGGATTAATCAACACAAACAACGATTATATATACAATTAAGGTGAATAACAGAGAAAATCACACAATTAAACATCGATATATCAAACATATCAATCCAAGGCATCCATCAAAAATCAATCAATCAAAATAGTTCAATACCACAATAATTTACTATATATCAAGTATTAGATTTAACTAATAATAAAATTTCTATTTAACCTAACTGTACGATTAAACTTAGCAATTATATTCAATTATATTGTCAATGCAATTCAACACAAATATGCATTTTTAACTATCAAAAAGCAACCAATACAATCATATCATAATATGATTTTAATTTTACTAATGATCAATTTTTTTAGTTAAGTGTGTGTGGGTTTAATCACTCACCATTGATTTTAAACTCATTTGAAATCCAAAAATATGCACATAATTTGATAGTCTCGGAATCCTACCAACCCCGCACAACATCGTTTGAAATTCTGATACGATCGCAACACAACAAAACACATGCAAATCTAAATCCATACGAGAGTTATTAACATTTAAATATTGGAGTTTTTAAAATTAAAACAAAACAAACAATCTCCAGCCAAACAAATTATGCCACGTCACCAATTCATTCACTACTCTAGGCCGTGTCTCTTCACAATGAAACCCACCATGAACACATATTATCTCCACCTTATCTCTTTCCATACACAACGATTCTTCGAACTGATGGATCCAATAAGCTTCTCTTTGCAAACTCTCCCTCTCCGTCACCATCATTGCAAACTCGACCATCCTCAGAAATCGCATCCACCAAGCTTCTCACACTTGGAATACATAGGTTGCCACACATTTTGTCATCAAGTCTCACCAAATTTTGCTACCAGATGCTAAGTCCCACCGTGGATCCTAATACGATATCAGTTCACGAAGTAATCTCTAAATTAATTATGAATCGGAACTTCAATTTTATTTATTCACTGTAAAATGCGGAACCTATCAATACGAAGACTACACTCTCAAACAATAGCATAATATCGAAGAGAATCTTCATTTGAGTTGAATGGAACTTATTTTAGAATTTTTCTTAGATAAATTTGTTTGGAATCATTTTTTTTGTTTTGCAAGTGGAAAAAGAAATGACCGCTCACTTCCTTTTACAGAGAATAAAGGAAGAGGCGGATGCTTAGGTCAAGAAGTAGAGATTTACAGGTTGAGAATTAAGTTTAATTGGAATGCAATTAGGTTAGATTTCCGATATTTTATTTTCATTTAATTTGTCAAGCATTTTAAGATTGTACAACCACACGGATCATCTGATTATTATGAAATTTGACATTCTGCTATATTTCAATATTCCCGATTTCATGAAATGGATTTCGCGAAATCCAAGGTTATTTGCAAAATGGCTACTTTAATAGTTAATTAAATTTATAAAATTCTCAAATTTCAAATTTTTACTTTAAATTTAGCTCAAAAGTTTATAAATTCCATTCTAATCAAACCATAATTTAAACCAAAATCAATTTCATATATTTTTAATTCTAATTTTGATTATTTATCAAATTCATTTAACTTTCAATTATAAATTAATTAACACAATTTCATTCAAATATTTTAATATTAAATTGAATTTCAATAATTATCAATATAAAATAAATCATAGTTTTATTTATAATCAACACGAGTTGTCAATGTTATAGTTAGTTGAAATTCGTTGCCAAACAAATTAAATTAAATTTACACCATACATTTTCATAATTAAATCATTAAAATTTGAATTTTAACAGTAATTATAATTAAAATCTTATTAAATCCAGTAATTTAAATGGCCAAAAAATATGGGTTGTTACATTATTTATGGTGAATATCATGATAAATAATTGAGTCTTTTACAAAGAAAAATAAGCATCAGACGTTGGATTGAGCTTAATCTTTTTATCACCGCAATTAGTTCATCCATTAATCCATGGTCATATTTTTACAACTACATATCAAACGTTTTAAATGTATTTTGAGATTAAATAACTATTCACTCAATGAGGTCTACATGTTGATCCCAATATGCCACTCACAATATAAGGTTATGAAGAACCAATGATTTATTTAGTGATGGAATTCCAATGAAGAACAGAAAATGTTCACAATAAGTGAAAAAATCATGTTAAATTGGAATGGTTGTCAATCCATATAATGCATGTATGAACTAATGCTCTAGACAGGCAGTAGTATCAAAATTTGTCATTTGTAATTCGTGAATATTTGCTCAGATTGTTCCACGTTACATTAAACAATTCAACAAAATATGAATCTAAAGCCAATTTTCTTAAGTATAATTTTTTAGAAGTTTTTCTCTGGATTACAAAACTGCTACATTTCAAAATAACACAATTTCAATTTGTTTTCATGATATTTTAGATATTGCACAATCACCTGCTGTAGATACTATCAAGCGAGTTGACTCACAATTCAATATATATTAGAAACTTCAAACTACTATTCCTAATGAAATTAGAAACTTCAAACTGCCACCATATATATTTCAAAAACAAAGTTGTTGTTATGGGTGGTACATACGTAATAATGCATTTACCTCAAGATCGAGTTGTTTCTTATATAGAACAAAAAGCTAACATACATAAAATATCTTAGTAGCCCGAGCATTCGATTTACTGCTCGTAGCTGGTTACAAATGTGCTAGGCATAATAGTATACATTTTAATTTAGTTGTACATGGAAAGAGCTTAAATTTTCTTCTCCCCATATATGGATTGTATTGTGTAGCTGATTCAGATTTTTCATTTGAAAGTGGGTATTTACCACCGTAATGTAATGTTAGGTATCATATTCCTCCTTTTCAAACAACCGCAAATCAACCAAAAGGATGAATGAAATTTGTAATTTCAACCATCCTAGTTTATGTATGGCAATTGAGAGAGTATTTGAAACATAAATGAAAAAAATATCAATTTCAAGAATATTCCCACACACTCATTCAAAACTCAAGTAGAAGTTGTCGTAACTGCAATAGCGATACACAATTACATACAAAAATGCAACCTTGATGATCCTCATTTTTTGGAATATGATGATGATTCTGAGCTTAACCTAAAGGAATATTATAGTACTCGACACAAAATAAATAAAGCACATGAAAGGGTCACTACAAGAATTTGTAGTATATATTGCACTGTGTTATAGCGTAATATTGCGCTATATAAAATGAAGTAAAAAAATAGCTCATATGTTCGGTTATTTATGAACTTATTTTGCTACATTAGACCCACCTATTGCAAACACGGAAGTGAAAAAGCAAAGCAGACCAAAATGAAACCAAAGGCCGCTAAAATAAAATTTCCCTCTTACAGACTTCCTTGCTCCATCTCGACCTAATAATTCCCCCAATCGCCAAATTTTTCCACATGCTCCACAAATAAAGAAACTCCTCAAACTAGACCATCTCCAGTCCACTCCAGCATCTTGTTGGTCGGCTGCTTCCGATTAACTTCACCCTGAACTGGACGTCGTCTTCCATTCACTCCAGAGTCCTCCAAATCGGTGGAGTTGTCCAAAGAGGTAATTTTTTTTGAAATCTGACCCTTAGTAGTCCAAATTTTTTTTCTTGAACTATTTGACTTTAGGTATTTGATTCGTAGGTACATTGACCCAATGGTGTAAAACAATGGGAAAAAAGTTGAATGTCGTTGGTGTAATTCTAAAGTCAGATAGATTAGGACTTGGAAGAAAACCAAGGTTGCAATTGGGGTGTGAAAGGGCTGAATCTTATCGTAGTCATCAACCAAAGTCAAAACAGAAGGAAAACAATGTTAAAAAAACAGACCTAGCGCCAACAGAAAATGCAACTGCCCTTTCAGATTGAGAGACGTGTATATAGATGAAGGTAAATGGAAAGTAGGTGCTCGTTTAGATGTTGGAGATGGTAGCCTCTCCAATTTTACATTATAAATTTAGATGGTGGCTAGCAGAGGAAAATGGAAATATTTGGGGTGCTTTTAATTTTGGTGGCCGGTAGTATAAACCGGGGTGTGTATAGTAGCACCCTATATGTAGTGCTTGTTCTACAAACATATATACGTGAAAACTGAAGCAACCAAGATAACATTGCAATGGAAACCAAGCATGTATTTATTGTGAAACCAGTAAGGCATAGGAAAAGCATGCTGATGAGACTATTAGTAATGTATTGACATCTCTGCTAATGAATATTTTAAAGCAATTGTATTCGTTTAAGTACATTGCTTACGTAGTAATTATCTCTCTGTTTTCTACCATTGTATTTTGGGAAATATTCAAATCTACAATTTATTGCTTATTTAGTGGTTTGTCTCTCTATTTTGGCTCCAGACCATGTTCAGATTTAGAAAAGAATCAAGTTTCTATCTCTCATAAGCACTCATAAGCAAGAAAGAAATAAAATAAGAAAATGGTTATTTGCAAGTGAGTGACTAAATTGTTACGGCTGTCATGCGCTTAAGTTGACTACAAATTGCATCTTACATCTATTTACACTTCGGATAAATACTAGAGTTCAGTCATCAGCTATAAGTTTACATGCCTTCTTTTGTCTTTGTTATTTTCTTTTATTAATAATCTTATCTAAGTTAAATGTACAAATTTCTTGACTCAAACTATTAAACATGAATTTGCTATTCCATTAAACTGATGCCATTTGCTGGAACTAGAAATAGGCTAAATCAAAGGGACTAGTTTTACCCAATGCATCAATAACATTATATATCCAAGTACTTTAATGTTGCATTTATTGTTAGAACTTTTCAAAACTTTGTTTTAAGGGGGGAGGGTGTTGTTTTTATAAAGATAAGAAAGAAGGAATGGGAAATGCTCTTTGTCCCACATCATGAAATAGACGAGGACTTGCCTTTATATATGCAAAAGCTTGACGTATCATATCTAGAGAAGGGAGAGATAAGGCAATAGCATGAACATGGCATGGATATTAATATTGAAAAGGTCAAAAGATGGGCCTTGGGGCTCTTGGTGTCTCATGATCAGTTTGGCCTGCCGATGGGCTTGTTGCGCAACGGACAATTGTATTTTTGAATTAAGCGCACAGATTTGTAACACTTCGAAACGTTGCAAGGCTGAAAGGATGCATGTGTTCGAATTCGAACAAAAACAACTGTTGCAAATAACAGTCGCGACACTTAGACAAACGATCGCCTCCCTCTACATATATAAATAGGCATGGTCAGAACCATGAGAAATAAATCCAAGATTCTTCTTCTTCCTCAACGATTCTGCAACACCATTAAACTGTTGCAAAACAGTTCTACCCAAAACACTTCGAAAGTGTTTCAATTCTGAAAGAATTGCAGAATTGCTAGTTCTTCTTGCTCTTCATTTCTAACTTCTATATTGCATCATCAGATAATAAATTTCTAGAGTGTTCTTGATCGGATCAAATCCATACAAACTTTGAATTCGATTTCGTTGTTCCAAGGCTTTGTTGAATCCTGAAAGTCAATAGTTCGATAACTCATTTGTACCTGCTGGGTTGAACTATTGTCTGAAAGAATCTATATAATAGGCCCTTAAAGGCTGAAGTACGACATTCATCATCATCCAATAGTCTCAAACTGCAAAATCCCCAATAAATTTTCAGACAATATCTTCAGTCACGGAAGGTTTGAGCGAATTACAAGCGATGAATCAACATTTGACGCAATTGGAGCGTTTTGATGGTGAAAATTTCACTCGTTGGCAAGAGACCATGATGTTCTTCTTGATCAATGTGAAATTGTTTTACATCTTGGAAGACGGATTGGAAGTTATACCAGAGGAAACTGCTAGCGAGGATGCCGCTCCAAAGGCAAAACGTGCAAAGCGCAAAGAGGACGATTTTCTGTGCAGAGGGCATATTATAAATGCATTGTCTACTTCAGTCCACAACTCTCACAGGACCTTGGAACTTGTAAAGGACCTCTAGACTGCTTTGCATATCGCATATCCAAGACAAGTAATAAAAAAAATTCTTATTTGTAATTTTATGGATTTCAAAATAATCACTAACAAGTCCATTGTTGGACAAGTAAGTGAAATACTATGTTGGTGAATCAAATTAAAGATGCCGGTATTAATCTCCATGAATCTTTTGTTGTTGGAGTTATTATTTCAAGACTCCCGTATTCTTGGAATGATTATAAGAAAAAATTGAAACATGCGGAAACAGATTATAATTTAGATGGTTTACAGCGTCATCTTCGTATTGAAGAGGATTCAGGTAAACGCGAACTAGATGATAATCAGCAAACCAAGTCTCAGTCTAAGGCAAATAATGTTGAAATTACTGATAAATTGAAGCCTAAGAATGAGACATAGTTTAAGAAGAATAATAATTCCAAGAACAAAAAGAAGGGTGCCTGTTACTATTGTAATTACTATTGTAACAAACCCGGTAACTATGCCCGAGACAGTCATCTTCGGAAGAAACAACAAAAAGCGAATGTGGTCGAAGAAAAGCTTGCGGCTGTTGTACAAGATGCGAACTCTGTAAGTGGCATTGGAATAATTGGTGGCTCGATACTAGAGCAACCATTCATGTTCGCAAAGACTGTAATCTTTCCAAGGCTTACGAAAAGAACAATGGAGAATCCAGTGAAGTTAAAGTTTTGGGGAAAGGCCCAAGGTCGGAGAAAAGCTTGTGGCTGTTGTGCAAGAGGCGAACTCCGTTAGTGGTATTGATAATGATTGGTGGCTTGATACTCGAGCAACCATTCATGTTTGCAAATACCATAATCTTTTCAAGACTTACGAAAAGAACAATGAAAAATCCAGCGAAGTTACTGGCGCACACAAAGTGGCAAGCAAAGTTTTGGGGAAAGGCACAATTGAACTTACATTCACCTCTGGGAAAGTTCTTACATTAGTCAATGCATTTTATGTACCCGATATTTGTAAGAATTTAGTTTCTGGATACCTTCCTAACAAAGGAGGGTTCAAGATGGTGTATGAGTCTGATAAGTTAGTGTTGTCCAAGAACAACAAATTTATTGGACAGGGATATTCTTGTAATGACATGATTAAGTTGAATCTAGTAAAGAAATCTTCTGTTTATATTGTTGATTCTGTTAATTTATGGCACGGTAGATTAGGACACGTTAATTATAAATCTCTTAGAAATATGCATAAATTAGGATTAATTTCTGATTGTGATTTCGATTCTATCTCTGAATGTGAAATATGTGTTCAGGCAAAAATACACCTGAAATCCTTTAAATCTATTGAAAGGAAAACTAGTTTGCTTGATCTGGTATATAGTGATGTGGGTGACTTAAAAAGTCATATTACCTATGGTGGTAACCAATACTGTATAACATTTATTGATGATTATACTAGATATGCATTTGTATATCTAATGAAATCGAAAGAAGAGGCTTTTGATAAATTCAAAATTTACAAAGAAGAAGTCGAAACACAATTAGGAGTTAAAATTAAAGTGTTACATTCAGATCGTGGTATTGAATATTTTTCTAATGAATTTACTTTGTTTTGAAAACAAAATGGTATAGTTCACCAATGTACCGCCCCGTATACACCACAAAAAATTGGTGTTGCTGAGAGGAAAATAGAACTTTAGTAGAACTGGTTAACGCCATGCTCATAAGTTCTAATTTACCTTATAACCTAAGGGGTGATGCTATGTTATCTACTTATTACATTTTAAATAGAGTACCACTTAAAAAGAATAATATTTCCCTTTATGAATTATGGTTTAATAGAAAACCAAACATTACTAGACTTAAAGTTTGGTGTTGCTTAGCATATTTTAGAAAACCTGACCCCAAACGACCAAAGTTAGGTAATAGGGCATTTAAGTGTGTTTTCATAGGATATTCTCTTTATAGTATTACTTATAGGTTCCATATACTTGACACCTTAGAAGTTATAGAATCTAAAGACGTAGGATATTTTGAAAATCAAACAATTGAGAATACACCGATATCATCTAGTCCAGAACCAACTGTGACTAATGACATCAATGACGATGATTATGCTCCTGCTCAAAACAGTAAGGAAGTGTCAGTACCAAATAATAATACTAAACACAGGAGAAGTATAAGAGCAAGAATAGAAAAGGACTATGGTCCCAACTTCATAACATACCTTATAGAAGGAAATAAGGACGAAGTCCTTAATGTGAAAAGATATGTAATGAATGTCGATGATGATCCCAAAACTTATTCTGAACCTATGAGTTCTAGAGATTCTAATTTTTGGGAAGAAGCTATCAATGATGAAATGAATTCCATAATGATAAACCAAACTTGGATTTAACTGATTTACCTCCTGGTGCTAAACTTATAGGATGTAAATGGATATTCAAGAAAAAACTGAATACAAATGGATCCATCGATAAGTTTTAAGCCAGATTAGTTTCTAAGGGATATAAACAAAGACAAGGAGTAGATTATTTTGATACATATGCTCCAGTTGCTCGCTTATCTTCCATACGCTGTTTAATAGCACTTGCATCAATTCATAATTTGGTCATACATCAAATGGATGTAATGACAACTTTTCTAAATGGAGATTCAGAAGAAGAGATATACGTGGAAGAACCTAAAGGTTTTATAAACCCATGCCAAGAAAAGAAAGTTTGGAAATTAGTAAAAATATCTTTGTGGCCTGAAGCAAGCTCTCATGCAATGGCATGAGAAGTTTGATAAAGTAGCATTGTCATACGGATTCATTGTTAATGATGTTGATAAATATATTTATAGCTAATCGGATTAACGGTTATGTTATAATGTGTTTATACGTTGATGACATGCTAATATTTGGTTCCAATATATCATGTGGGGATGAAACTAAGAAGTCTCAATCTTCTAAATTTGATATGGAAGATCTAGGATAGGCTGATGTAATTTTAGAAATAAAAATCATTAGGAAAACGAGAGAGTTATTACCAGCCCAATCACATTACATTGAGAAGTTCCTAAAGAAGTATGGTCATTATGATGACAAACCAGCACCAACTCCTTTAGATCCGAGTATCAAATTAGAAAAGAACATTGGACGTACCATTTACCAACTTGAGTATTCTAGTGTTATTGGTAGTCTTATGTATGCTATGCATTGCACTGGACCCGACATCGCACATGCTATAAGTGTATTGTGTTGATTTACGAGTTATCCAGGTTTCAAACACTAGAATGCCATTTCCAGAGTTTTAGCTTATTTAAAAGGAACCATCAATTATGGTTTATCTTATAAAGGATATCCTACTGTAATAGAAGGATAGTGATGCAACCTGGAACCATGTAGAATCCAAATCCAAGTCTACGACTGGATGGACATTAAATTAGGAGGCATTGTCGTGTCTTAGGCTTCCAAGAAGCAGACCTGTATATCCGATTCAACTATGTTGTCAGAATTGATTGCATTAGCAGATGCATGTAAGGAAGCGGAATGGATTAGGAATTTATTAATGGAAATCCCATTATGGAAGAAGCCATCTCTAGTTGTCTTGATTAACTGTTATAATCAAGCAACGATATATAATGTCTTTAATAAGACATGTAATGGGAAGTCTAGACATGTGAGTCTAAGACATCAGATGGTAAGACGGTTACTCAAAAGTGGAGTTATAATTGTTGACTACGTAGAAACAAAGAAAAACTTGGCTGACCCACTTACAAAAGTTCTTCCAAAGGCTAGGGTTTCTATAAAATCAAAAGAAACGGGACTAAGGTCTGTGAATGAAGATTGATCATCCTTAACAGAAGCCCAACTTGTGTCTTGAAAAGATAGACAAAGTTCAATAGGTACCAACAAGTTAAGAGTATGATTATGGAACACTAAATCGATAATCCCATAATATTTAGTGTTGAATTCTACAAGAAAAAAGGTTGGATAAAAGTCCTTAATGAGTCAAGAAACCTTAAAAGGTGTATCGCAGAAACACCTTAAGAGACTTACCTATATGAATATGGAAATCAGGCAGTTTCCTGGGAAAGTAAGACCACTTTCTAAAGTATACTCATGAACCAGGATTAAAGCACATGGCCATTGACATGCTGATCAAAACAGAACACTCTAACTAAAGAATACAACATGTAAGACCGTAGAATCTCGATAATTCTTTGAATGGTTTACACTAAGTAAAGGTTCAAATCCAAAAGATACCTTTTATTTATGTGTTGTTTCCACGATGATACAAAACTTGATCTTAGAACTACATAGGCTTGATTCCACTTGGGTATTTATGAAGTCACACTAGTAATTCAGCTATCCACTTTATTTATTTTATTTTGAAAACTAGGGGAGATTGTTAGAAATTTTCAAAACTTTGTTTTGGGGAGGGGGAGGGAGTTGTTTTTAAAGAGATAAGAAAGAAGGAATGGGAAATGCTCTTTGTCCCACATCATGAAATAGACAAAGACTTGCCTCTATATATGTAAAAGCTTGATGTATTATATCAGAAGAAAGAAGAGAAGGGAGAAATAAGGCAATAGCATGGATGTTAATATTTAAAAGGTCAAAAGATGGGCCTTGGGCCTTGGGTTTCTTAGGGTCTCGTGATCAGTTGGGCCTCCGAATGCCGATGGGCTTGCTGCACTACAGACCGTTATATTTTTGAATTAGACGCACATATTTGTAACGCTTTGAAACTTTGCATGACTGAAAAGATGCATGTGTTCGAATTCGAATAGAAACGACTGCTGCAAGTAACAGGCACGATGCTTGGATGGACGGTAGCCTCCCTCTACATATATAAATAGGCACGGTCGGAACTGTGAGAAATCAATCTAAGATTCTTCTTCTTTCTATTGGGTTGAACTATTGTCTGAAAGAATCTAAACAATAGATCTTTAAAATCTGAAGTACGACATTCATCATCATCCAATATTCTCAAACTGCAAAATCCCCAACATTTATCAAGTAATTTGGTTGGTTTTCTATTTCATTTGCGATGTATCTTTTATCCAAAATGTGATATTCCTTAATTGTTGATTTTTCTTTCATTTATCAGGAGATAATGTCAAACATAAACTTTGGATACTTTAATTGCTGACATCGATTGGTTTTTTTTCCCTTAAATGTTGATTCATACTGCAGCTTGGAAAAATCTATTGTTTTGATTCTTATTGCATTTTTTACCATGACCGCATAATTAATGTATATTCATATATCAAAATATAAGGTCATTCATAAACTTTGGGTGCTTTTATTGCTGCATTCATTGGATATTTTTTTCCTTAAATGCTGATTCTTACTGTAGTTGTGAATAAACTATTGCTTTGATTCCTACTGCAGTATTTAGCATTACCGCATAATTACTGCAAATTCATAGATATTAGTTCCCTAAATACTGATACGTTGCTTATTTCTTGTTACAGGAATGGATGTTATTTAAGAACAAAATTCAACTATTCCTAACATGGAACCTTTACTAGTAGCGGTACATCAATTTTGCAACTCGTGTTTTCAGGCAATTCCTAAACTAAATTATAGCAAAAAACGAAAGTCTTGAGTGTGTTGTAACTTTGTTAATAACTGATTAACCACTGAAATATTGGATACTGGAATGTATGAATTGTTATATTTATTAACACTAATTACTAAAGTATCAACATAAGAATTTATTTTCTATTGGAAACGCTTGATGTGCTATGAAAATAAACTTAAATGCATTGATCATTTATTAGCATTTATTTAGTGCATTGTTCAGTTTATTTCTCTAAACCTACATATTCTAGTTTCCTTTTAAAAATTGACTTAATACTTATATGCTTAAGTTGTTTTTCCCCGTTTCAACATAAAATATACATTGTAATGCATCACAACGGTTGTAACTCAACCATACTCAATAAATGCAATGGTAACCATATCATTTAACGGTTTACCACTGCTGACTGTTGAAGGAAGGGATTGGCAAAATCATCCAACCGCCATAGACCGACATGGTAATGGTTGACTTTATTGGCCACCATTGCCACACCATATACACCTTTATATCTAACCATGGCAAGCAACATTCAGTTCCGAACTGAATGTTGTTTGTTCCTAGCGGTGAGAATAGTTTTAATCATCGTTCTTACTGGATCCACTTTTCTAAATCCATGTAATTTTTGAATAGTTTTTATGTTCATTAAATTTATTACTTCTAGCGATGTTTGCATGCACATGCTAATTTTTTGAACCATTTATTGCTGGATAAACCAATTCAACTATGGATAAGGCATCTATCTTTTTCTTATTACCAATTTATTTTATGTTAACTCTCCTGTAACTCTTCGATTTTAAGGGAGTATCACCTAATATTTCATTTTCCATCTTATCATGTTTGAATTCTTGAGTTGATGAAGTTGGATTAACTTGTCTTGGTGTCTATATGTGATTTCAAGCCTTGACTTGATGCATTATCTCATGCTACTCAGTATTCAGGTTTATTCACTTAGGGTCAATAATCTTTTTTTTCCCTCTTGTTTATGAAGATAGATCATGCTTATCTTTGTTTGTGCGAAAATTTGACTTCTGAATGAACATTATCTGGTTTGGGCTAAATTTCATATCTTACGAACATGGTTATAATTCGCATGCAGTGTAAAGAAAATGCACATAATCTCCTTAAGATGGTGAATTATGAACTTGCAGTTATACCTTTTATACAAGCTTGGAGTCTTACACATTTGAATAGGTCTAACCTGTACGTTCATGTATAAATATTTGCAAATATCTGGATGCACATATTTAGAACATATATTAGCTTGGTTAGTTGTAGTTGTTAGATCATGAGCAACATTGGTGGTGAAACCCATGTTATATATTCTATCTATTACATTTAGCTAGAGCATTCACCATTAGTGCTAACATTTTATATATGTTTTAGATACTACACAGTGAGTGCCTACTTGATTTATAGTAGCTCCAAATTGACTTATACTCTCCATTTTCCGAGCATGCTTTAACGTATGCTTTATTAAAAACATATTGGAGTATACATACATAAATATACATACATACATATATATATATATATATATATGTACATATACATACATATACATATATATATATATATATAGACACACACACACATGTATATATACACACATAGACATACTAGTATGTAACCTGTGCCGATGGCATGGATGATTCTTTTTTATATACATAACTAATGGGTTACATATTTCATGAGTGTGAAAGTAGATCATTGTAAACTTTATTGTACATAAGTTTGGAAGAAAATTAACATGGAATGGATATTGAAAATTAAAACAACAAATAAGTAAGCACTTTCAAAGTATTTTCTTCTTGTATGTGAAAAATGCATTCAAGTGCATGGTCAAACACAAAAACAAATACATATGAAGTACATATGCGTTGCATGCTCATACACACAAGCATACATATGCACACAAACACACACACATGCTTATATTTTATGATGCATTAAATTATAAAATTTTCATTTTTCTACACACTTTTATATAAAAAAAATAAAAAATCATAAACATGGCTATGTGAAGAGTTACCATTTGCCTAAATTAGGTTGTTTATATGAAGTGAGCAATAAATATGCACATTTACGTACAATGTGCATCTTCGTAAACATTAAAATCAAAAGTTAGTATGATTATTATCTTTAAATATTTTGGATAATATTAATGGTGTTCATTGAGCACATATTCACATTGATTTTGTTAAGAATAAAATTAAAATTAAAGTCATTTGAAACCCTATAATTAAAACGGGTGCATGGAATTTAAAAGGATAATGTGTATTGATCCATCTTAACACGTGCTTCCAATATTTCTGTTGATTAAGACAAACACTTATGCATTTTCATATTAAATCCCAAATTGTACGCTACTTATACAATAAAATGTGAAATAATTCTAAATCTTGCTAACCAGACTACTTGTCTTCCTGATTCAGATAACCCTTTAATGTTGATAACAAAATAGTTGTAATGAAATTAAAATAAAAATAAAAAATTTAATTCAAGAGAGACTTTTGAATCATCATCCGTATATAATTACAATGAGTATAAGATACAAATGCAACTCACATATAATGGAATGATGGTTATTACGGCGACATGTCGAGTCGAGTCGATAGCGGTCGAACTAGTCGACTAGTCGGACTAGTCGATAAATAAATAAATATATATGTATATATTAATACATAATTGTAGCACATAAATATATACATCTTTGCACTGTATTAACAGGTAATTGCAGTTTACATTTATATACCACTTCGTATTCGAATTGCAGTGTATTTAACTAGTTAAAATCGAATTGCAATTATTTTTCATTGCAATGTATTAATAAATAAATAAACACTTCATAATGCAGTTATTTTTCCTCTAAAACATTTATTTATTTATCTGCAACTTGTTAAATGAACGTTTATCTAGTTAAATTCGAATCGTAGTTATTTTTCAATCGTTATTCGTTGCCATCATTTAACTAGTTAATATGTAGATACACGACATCACGACATTGATTCCGACCTCGATTATGTGATTAATTTGCTTCACGGAATATGAAATCGATTTCGTGATCGATTTCGACTTCGATTCCGTATTAGATACAAAAATCAATTAATTACCTTCTTTTGATGTCATGATTTCGAATTCGATTACGTGATTTAGGGCTTTGCTTTCGTGATTTAGGGTTCGTGTTCCACTTCGACTTTGTGATTTAGAGCTCGAGCTCGACTAATGGCAAGTCGACTCTTCCAGTCGATACTCTAATGTTGATTAGTTGATGACTAATCAAGACTAGTCGAGCACTGTAATAATAGTGAATGGAATAAAATATAAGTTGAAAGTATTGACAAATAGTTGATACATGTGTGAAAAATATCAACATAGGAAGAATATTGAGTAAATGTAGAATGTGGTCGTTAAACATACATTTTAGTATCGATAATAGGTGAAACCCAGAATGGGTGGACAAATGTTTAGATAAGCACCACCAATTGCAGTAATTGTAGTTCTTTTAACTAAACTTGGATAAAGGTTATGCACCACCCATAGTTCTTCTTCCTAAAGCCGAAAAAGGAATCGTTAACCGTCATATTAAATCTTATGCTCTTAATCTGCAGATTTAATGACATTATCGAATAACCATTCCTTAAAAATAGTTTCGATGACATGTCATTTTCACTAAACAAAGCATTTTTGCCATCTCCCTTATCAAACATGCAATTTATATGACATTTTAACATCTCTACTAAAACATCAAAGCTATCAATCATTTCATTCGAGCTATAGGTTGCAAAATGGGGTTATCGTGATACAAAATGGAGAAAGATTGTGATGTTGAATTGTGAGATAATAAATTTCGGTTATTGAGCCGATTTCGTAATGGAAGAAATCTTGATGAGAGAAATGGGCACGAACAGAGAAATTAGTGTGAAAGATAAAGAAACTCAAGCATTAAAAAAGAAATAATGAATGGAGTGGGGTCAATTGAGGCGAAGGAAGGATGGAATAAAACGAACTAAAGCTTAAATGATAGAGTTAAATAATTAACAAAAAACGTAACGATGTCAGTACATAAAACTTTTTTCTGCTAACGCAGATGAATTACATCCATCTAAAGTCATACTCAACATTAAATCTTGTCTGTTCTTTGTTTTTTCTTTATCTAGTAAGCAATTTTATTATATACATATGTGTGTGTGTGTGTGTTGGATGTTTTAAGTATTTGGATATGACTATATATGGGTAATCGATGGAGAATTGACCAAAGTGGTGTACTCCCTGTTATGATGTGGAACCAAGCGCTTTCGATGATTCAACTCCCGAAATTAGTTCCTACTCCTTCCAAGGAAGCTAATATTTATTGCTCCTAATTAGAAATGACATGACAGTCTTGCAAGTTGTGCGTGAAAATATTTGTAATTTCATTCATGTAAATATTATCAGGTTAGTTGTGTGCAACACTTCACAGTTTACATCTTGCCCATGCTTGTAAAAGAAATTTAATATTTTTCATGCTCTGCATATTCGTTCATTCAACCTATCAAACACTGTTTTAAAGCACTCTGAAGTAACTCATTCATTTGTTTTTTGGCAAGGCAAGCCGGATTATAGTGGTCGTACCACTTTTTATTAACAAAGGAAAAACAGGTGAACGACACATGCACAGTTCAAATATAGATGGAATAACCAGTCACAAAGTGCAAAATAGAAAAATATAATAGGGATACAACAATGTAAGATAAAAAAACCACGAAACATCATTCGTAGATGAACCATTAGGCTCCAACACCGAGAAGTCAGATGTTGAAGCAATACGAATGCAAATAATACCAGCAAGGTTCTCAACACAATCAGTCGAATCCGGTGAGAATATGAATTTCCGATCCCACGACGTGTCCTGGAGGAGAATATTATTGTCATCCCCAATCTCACCTTCATCCCAAAGCTGCAATTTTTTTCCCCACGGGGCGATAAGAAAGACGTCTAGTCTCACCGGCACTATCGACAAACTTGTAGAAATATCTCCCCTTACTGTAGCGCATTCCCGTATTAACATGAATCCAAGCACGCTTCTCATCCTTCCACACAACACCTAAAACATCATGAATATCCATCAAAGAAGGATCAGTAACAGGAACATCATCGGTATCCACCGTCGGGGGATCAATAATAGGAACTTCAATACTGGCCTTACGTACACATACTATAACAGGAGGAAGTGGAAGTGGGTTTTTGGTAGGGGCAATATACCAACAGTGACACTACAAGTTCCTATTGAATGACCAAAAGCGCTGCAAGCCGTGCAAATATTAGGTTTGCATTTGTATTTAACATCAACTAAATATTCACGATCTTCAAGTCTTACCTTGCTTTGAGAAGTTAAGGGCTTGTTTGGGGTAATCTCTATCAAGGCCCGGGCAAAAACAAGGTTCTTCCAGGCTTCAGTATTTGCATCAAAGCATTTCAGTTTTCCAATATGGCAGGCTAATCAAGTCATTCATTTATTGATAGAAAGATATTGTTAATTGCTTACCTTGTGCTTGTTCTTGTAGGGTTGTATAGCCAATCGTTACTCCAAAATGTATAGTATTTTGGGCTGATCCATAAAGACTGAACTTCACTCAACTTACATTAGCAACTAATAATCTTGGCTATTTTTTGCTTAATGTAAAATAGGGAATAAAATTAAGAAGGTGAAAAATAAAGCGAGGATTTGCTCTAATAACATCCATGTAAGAGCTATTCTTTTTCCGTTGACCCTGTAATGCACTGTGTTCCGTCCTTTGCTTATTACCATAAGGATTAGCCTGGTTGCCCTTTGCTTGGATTAGAACAAGCCCGACCCTAGGCATAGGCCAACTAGGCGGCCGCCTGGGGCCTTCGGCCAGTGGACATCCTCAACACACACACACACACACACACACACACACACACACACACACACACATATATATATATATATATATGCTAGCATGCTACTTTCAGTGGCAAATGTGCTAGAGTGGTTGAGGCAGCAGGTTTGCATCTCTATGATGTATGGATCGATTCCTGCTAGATGCACTTTCTTTTTTTGCGTAATTTTTTTCCTCACTTACCTTCCTTTTTGCCTAGGACCTCAGAATCTTTAGGGTCGACCCTGGATTAGAATATTGTATTCTAAGATCAAATTTGTTACAAACTGGTGGGAATTTTGCTTAAATTATGTTTATGCACTTGTTCTTTATGGTTGGAACATGTTGATTGTTCCTTTAAATCAACTCTTTAAGTTAGTACAATATATTTTAGACTAATGTTTATGTACTATGCTAATTTATGATTTGCGTCTACTGAATTTGTTTGGCAGTCATCTAATTTGTTTTGATATGTGTGTAGTTTACGCAAAAATCAAGATTTTCATTGTTGCATGTGGGACACTTCTTTGTAGCTTGATGAAGATTTGAGGTGGCGACTGAACACAATTGTCTAAATTTGAGGTGGTGGCAAAAATCAAGATTTTCACTGGCTGAACATTAAAGGATGTTTGATGTGTTTTAGTTTCGGAATTATGTCTGAACATATTAGCCATCAACTATTTCTAGACTTATTTAACTATGTAAACAATTGTATGACCATTTTTATTGTCTTTAGAAATAAATATGTTGTTAGTATTAGATTTTCTCCTACTGAATATATAATTTGTATTATTTACTGTTTAGTTGTCATTAATGTGCACAATTCAAAAAAGCAAGAAGTGCATTATAGAAGGAACATCATTGCAAAAATGGTGCCATATGTTAAACATATTAATAGCGCAAAACAAGCCTTATGGAAGTAGAAGGCAAATCGCTATAAAAAATCATATCATAGGAAAAGCGCTATAAAAAAGATACAATAGCAGAAAAAAGGACTTACAAAAATTAAACTGCTATGAAAAACTATTTTATATCGTTGAACACTTGATGTGAAACCATTATTAACGCTATAAAAAATAAAATAAAATGAAATTTTAGTAAGACAAATAAAATGGCAAGGGCAATCATAAGGTTGGGTCGACGCCCGCCTCCCTCCAAACTTGACTTACAAGTTTCTCCGCAAAAAACTCTCTATGAAAACTTTTTCACATCGCTGAATATGTGCTATGAAATGTTTGAGACAATAGCGTTTAATTTAGAGCTATGAGATATATCAGGAATATTATAACATGTTGATATATAACGTTGTCGCTAATGCTCTGAAAAGTTATAAAAGTGTTTTTCACGTGCTATCAAAAGCTAAATCCAGTGCAGTGAATTCAACAACGTAGAAATATTAAAATAACAACAATTTGAGATAACATAAAAAACGAATTGCAAAAGCAACCCCAGTTTTACTTCCAACTCTATCTAAATACTCCATTTAACAATCCCGTTTATATATCATGTTATCGTTACGCGTTGTCACTTTCCAAGGTCACAAAAAGTTCAGATATAAGAAAAATCATTGAAGATGAACATTGTTGTTTCCGTCTCAAATATCTTCAAATATATATATATATATATATATATATATATATATATATATATATATTTGAAAATTGGTTCTCTTTATTGCTAAACCAATTAAAAGCCTACATTACAAGCCTCGTTAAAACCTTGCAATCCCCCTAGTGGGTACCTTACAAGGAAAAAGAGTACTCGTAAAATAGGCTAAATACAAGACAAAAACTAAACTCATATAGTCAAAAGAAAATACATTAAAAACAACTATAAATGCAAAAGAAAAAGATCCATCTTCCCGGCCCACCAAAGAGCCCAAATAATTCACCGCCTTCAACTTGTTCAAACTCTTCAGTTAACCGGCATCTATCAGTTCGATACCCCATTTATCCAACAGCTGTATACTTCTCGAGTTCCATGCAGTCTTCAATCCATTACCTTGAACTAGATCCACAATCTCTCTTTCAATTCTCCTCAGTAAAATAGAAGCGGATGATCTCTTACTCTGGAAGATCCTCAAGTTTCTTTCTCTCCACAGAGAGTAGATTGCTGTACTGAAAGATCCGAAAGCTAAATCTCTAGTTTGATCTTTATTTGGAAACCTCAAATATAGATTTCGTGCTTCCTCTTTGACATCAGCAAGAAGATCTAAAGGTATTTCTAACTTATCTTTCAGTGATTTCCATATATATGATGAATAATCACACTGAAAGAATAAATGAGAAATAGATTCAGGATGATTGTCACATAAAGGACACATGATATTTTCCACTGAACTAAATCGAAGTAATCGATCTTTAGTATTTAATCTTCCCAGTACTGCTAGATAAGATATAAAGGACATTCATCTACTGTTTTTCTTGTGCCAAATCACTGAAAATATAGTGTCAGAAGGATCCTTTAATCTTATATACTCCCATGTTTTGTGAAAAGAAAAATCCCCACCTTCACACCATTCATAAATGTCCTGACTTTGATTTGAATGAATTGTAATTGAACTTATTTCTTCATTTAATTCTCTTGTTGCTGGGTGAATTTCAGGTTGGAAAACCTAATTTCTAATTATCAAATCCACTGTTTGGTCAGGATGCCCAATGATCTGAAGTCTATCATAGCCAAGCATATCCACCATACACTTGCAATTTATCCAAGGATCATACCAAAGATAAGTGTTTTCCCCTTTACAAATTTTCCTGTTAAATAGTTGCTTTGAGTTTGACCTTAATTTCAGAATTGATTTCCAAGTGCTAGATGCATTAGGGTCTTTAGCCATTGACCAGAAAAAATCATTCTTACAGTATCTGTTATGAATCCATCTACTCCACAAAGATGAGTTAGACAGGAAATTCCATAATAACTTCACACAAGCAACTTTCTTTAAAAAAATTCTTCAATCCAATTCCCCTCTCTTTCTTAGGTTTACACAAAGTTGACCAAGCTACTTTATGTACAGTACCCCCCAAAAAAAAATCTGCACATAATGACTGCAACTAATCCAAAGTGAACTCTGGTATTTGATAGATAAGCAGCCAGTATATATAAAATGATAGGGGTTAATACTGAATTAATAAGATCAGCACAACCTGCAAAACTCAATAGCTTACTCTCCCATCCTTGTATTTTGCTCTGCACCCTTTGAATCAATGAATTACACTCAGAATAGTGTAAGTAATTTGATGATAAAGGAACTCCAAGGTATTTAACTGGCAATATACCTTGATCAAATCCAAAAATATTCGTTATTTCTGATTGGTTTAAAACTGAAGTACTAAAAAATATTTTAGTTTTTGTAGCATTGACATTCAAACCAACAAACATGCTAAGCTTCTGAAAAATCAGCCTTAAACAATTTGCATTTTGACATGAAGCCTTTCCAAAAACCAATAAGTCATCTGCATAGAGTAAATGAGAAATCATTGGTTGCACTTGATTGCTAGGCTGAAAAGAATTAGAAATGATAGCTTCATCCATTAAAAAGATGAAATATTGCATTGCCAAAGCAAATAAATAAGGAGAAAGAGGATCTCCTTGTCTAATTCCTCTTGTTGATGAGATGAAACCTTTTGGAATTCCTTGTATCATAATAGAAAAGGTGGCTGTTGTCATGCATTCATAGATCAGATTTATAAAATGAGTAGGGAACTGCATACATTCCATCACATAACAAATAAATTCTCTATTCACTCTATCATAGGTCTTCTGTAGATCAACTTTTACACTCATTTTTGGCATGCCCGATTTCCTGAAATCCCTAAACAATTCATGTGCAAGTAAAATATTGTCTCCAATATACCTTCCCTTCATAAATGCACTTTGATTTTCAGAAATCAGAGAAGGGAGATAAGGTTTTAGTCTGTTACATAAAATTTTTGAATTTTTTTTGTAATAGACATTACAACATGATATAGGCCTGTAATGAGCAATTTCTGATGGTCTATCATTTTTTGGTATTAGTGTTATAAAAGTATGGTTTAAAGCTTCAGGAAGCTTACCAGACTTAAAAATATCTGAAATTGCATTTAGCAAATCAGCCTTCAATGATTCCCAATGCATTTTTAAAAACTTAACACTTATACCATCTGGACCTGGGCTGGACTCATTATGAATTGAGAACACAGCTTCTTTAACTTCTTCAAGTTCAACATTTCTCACTAAATTCCTTTGACCTTGATCATTGATATAAGCTATTGGTTGAAAACTTGGAAAACCAGATGAACATGAGCCATTAAACATAGAAGTAAAATAATCAATGGCTTCAGATTCAATATCATCGGGTTTATACAACAGATTTCCATTAGAGTCAATCAAAGCTCGAATCTGATTGAAATATCTTCTATTTGACATTCTGGAGTAGAAAAATTTTGAATTTGTGTCACCTTGTTGCAACCAGGAAATTTTTGCTTGCTGCTTTAAACCTTTAAAAACCATGTACTGAACATTTTGAAAATCCCTCTTTGCATGCAGGTAATCATCATACAGTTGAAGGTCCTCAGGATGAAGATCCACATCAGATTCTAGAAGAGAAACTTTCTGTTCTGCCACTGTAAGATTAGAAGCAGCTCTACTTCTAGTTTTATTCCAATTTTTAAGTTCTATTTTGCAATTTTTTAGCTTCTGCTGAAACTGATAGCTATAAAAAACCCACACATTAGAACTTAAACCTTTTTGAACTGCATCATGGTATCCTTCATAACAACTCCAATCATTTCTATACCTAAAGGGGTATCTCTGGTGTAGGAATCAGATCCAATAGAATATGATTATGATCACTTGATTTTTGTGGGAATGAAAGAGCTTTCATATTAAGGAACTCATGTAGGCATACATTATTCACCAAAATTTTATCTATATTTGTAGCTACTCCTCTTCTACGCCAGGTAAAATTAAAACCCAAAGGCTTTAAATCAGTTAAACCTGTTTGTATTAGAAAATTTTGAAATTCTCTTATATGATGATAAGGTATTGGAGCTTCACCTTTCTTGTCTTTTGGTGATAAAGGATTATTAAAATCCCCAATTAAAGTCCAAGCATTTGAATAAGAGATTGATTCTATAACCAAAGTCTCCCATAGAACTAGTCTCTCTGTAAAAGTATTACTGCCATATATGACTGTAAAAAACATCATAAATCCGCCATGCTTAACTACCTTCACTCTTAAATGCTGAGGAGAAAAAGAAATTATATCTAGATGTCAAACCTTTGAATCCCAAATCAACAAAATCCTGCCTAAACTCAAAGCTAAATTATTCGCCAAGTATTTCCAGTCATTAGGTAATAAAGAAGAAAATAACACCAAATTTGCTATAGACAATTTGGTTTCAACTAAACCAACTAAACCAACCAAAGTTGATTTAGTCTTATTTAGGAGTGTGAATATTTCTTTCATACGAAAAGAAGTATTCATACCCCTAACATTCCATGAAATCAGTGTCATTTAATTGAAGAAGTACTCCTCGTAGCTCTTTTAGCAGGAGTTTGGTTTTTTGGTTTTGAACCTTGCAAGTAATTAACATTTTTGTTAACTAAAGAAGAGGTTTCAACTTGTTTTCCTTTGTCTTGATTTTTCATTTTATCTGTCTCCTCTATATGATTGGCCACATTATTTAACATGTCAGGAATCAAGTTATCTGGAAGTTTAGAAAAATTTAGATCAACATTTTCACCAGTATCAGATTAAGATTGTCCAAGGATATCAGCTTCAGAATTATTTGAATTTATATCCACAAGAGGATCAGGTATAATATTTTGAGGTACTATATTCTCATTTTGAAGCACAGAATTATCATTTTGATTTTCAGATATTTGATTTTGAGTTTCAATATGAATGCCAGGCGGCTTCCATCTTGGATCTGAAGATTCTTCATGATAATCTTCCTCATGGCCAAATAAACAACACTTATGCAATTATATCTAAAAATTGCAGAAGTTCCCGCAATTATTCAACAAAAATTTCCATAATTATCCACCATAAAAGTTAGGAAATTTCCATAGTTATTCACTAAAAAAATTTCCGGAAAATCTGTAATTTTTCAGAAAAATTACAGATTTTCATTTCATACAAAATTTTGATATAATCACGCAAACGCCTCCAATTATTCACTTAATAACCGCATTTTCTTATGCAATTACTTAGTAATTAAATTCTGAGGATCTTATGTACAAATTACAATCCATTTTAAGTAAAACAAAATTTTAATATGTTACGTTTGATTTTAGAGACCTAAATATGATATTCACGTTTATTAAATCTCTTCCCAGCCGTTACAGACTAAGGGAGCTCGAGCAAATCCGCCTCTCAAAGTGCACAAAGTACCCGGCCTTGTTCGTGTAACCAACCCACTTCCACGTGTTTATAGGACAAAAGGTATTTTATCTCGCAATAGGTGGAGCATGAGAACTTGTCTTCGTAATAAGATAAAATGTGTCTCTCTTCGTGTTTAATATTGTGTCCAAACAGTCGACCCCATATATATATATATATATATATATATATATATATATATATATATATATATATATATATATACACACACATATTTGATGTATTAGTTTGAATTTATGGATTCTAAGATCATCGTGCTCTAACTGCAAAATATATTAAGATTGTACTACGAGACGATTTGATTAAATATCCTATCAAGTTCCATGATAGTCAAAAACGTTATTGTCAAAAAAAAAAAAAAAAAAAAAAAAAATAGATTTTTAAAATTAACTAAATTAATAATTGCACTAAACAAACAACGACAAACATTTATGCAATTATATCTAAAAATTGCAGAAGTTCCCGCAATTAGTCAACAAAAATTTCCATAATTATCCACCACAAAAGTTAGGAAATTTCCATAGTTATTCACTAAAAAAAATTATGGAAAATCTATAATTTTTCAGAAAAATTACAGATTCTCATTTCATACAAAATTTTGATATAATTACGCAAACGCCTCCAATTATTCACTTAATAACCGCATTTTCTTATGCAATTACTTAGTAATTAAAATCTGAGGATCTTATGTACAATCCATTTTAAGTAAAACAAAATTTTAATATGTTACGTTTGATTTTAGAGACCTAAATATGATATTCACGTTTATTAAATCTCTTCCCAGCCGTTACGGACTAAGGGAGCTCGAGCAAATCCGCCTCTCAAAGTGCACAAAGTACCCGGCCGTGTTCGTGTAACCAACCCACTTCCACGTGTTTATAGGACAAAAGGTATTTTATCTCGCAATAGGTGGAGCATGAGAACTTGTCTTCGTAATAAGCAGAGTGTAGCAAACTTGTACATTTGCTACAAGACTTGCGTATTTAGATTTTCATAAATTACAATAATGAAACAATCCCTCTCAAGCTTCCTGGCCTAATGATTCATGCTCAGGGTGTGCATAGCTACAATCAAACATTACAGCATCTCGCCAACTGCATGCATCACTCGCAAATTTGAGAAAATGAGAAACAAAATAAAAACATATTAAAAACTGGTGTGAAATAGTTTTCAAAACAGATAAGTTTAAAAAAAAAGCGACGGTTCTTTTATCTATTGGAAAAAGCAGAATCCCTACCAGTTATAAAATACATTTAACCTTTCAATAGATAGGTCAAGATCCAGCGCGTTATAATCATCTAATAAAATAGGCCAGACTGTTTTTTCCTACACCGCCACATCAAGACAACGCTTAACAGGTACCAACAAGTAATGAAGAAAATTTAAATTTTCAGTTCAACAAAACAAGAAAGTTGCTCATGTGTGTGAGCATACATGTTCACACATGCATGCACGCATGTGCGTGCGATAACCGGATGCCCGAACTTGTGTCGACACAAGAACTTGAACAAAATATGGCCATCCGCCTACAAATTCATTAAACAAGGCTTGAAAGTGTTCAGGATACATTACTCATATAACAAAGAACAGAAGAGGCACGCATATAGGTCCATTTATCAACTACATTCAACTTCCAAATCTCTGTAATGGATCAGCTGTCTTTCCAGACCTTGCATCAGTCCATGCTTTTGCAATCGTCTTCTTCATTTCATCATCCCCTTCCTCATACATATTCTGTCATGCACAACACCATCAGCGTAGGTAAACAAGCCTTCAAGTTTGCTCTCTTTCATATCAAATTATACAGTAGTGTTCAATGATTTAAAAAACAAAAACAGATTACCTTCATTAAATCCATGATTCCAGCCATTGGGTCTTTGCTATCTGCACTTGGCTTCAGCTGTCCATTTGAAACAAAATAAGCACGTCAATACAACTATACTAAAGAGGTTCCTCATTAATATTCAACGAAAATGTTAGCATGGGGAAGAATGGTTAGAGCATCTCCAACAGATACGGTAGGGGAAGAAAAGGGAGAAAACAACGGGTTTTTTTTTTTTGGCCATAGCAACGTGAATCTGAATGCGAGGAATGGAGAAAAAAGGTGATTTCTACCATTCTTTTTACAAACATTGATTGATGAACTGAAATCAAAATACCATTTAAGGTATAAGTTGATTTTTGAAACCCGTTTATAGGTATTTAAAAAAAAAACTGCTAGAAAGATGGTGCAAATTCACGCTTTTAATTTGGTTACTCCCCACGAAAACCGCCACTCTGCTCGAGATGCTCTTAACATGCTACAATCCAATAAAGGGTGTAAACAATAAAGTAAAATACGAATAAACCTTATCTTCTTTGAAATGCAAATCCAACCAATTTCCTTTTGAAGCCTTGAAAAGTGTGATAACAACTCTTGAAGGTTTAACCAAAACTTTGCACTTCTCAGGAACAATCTCTTTGTTCAGTTTTGGTATGACACATCGATAATTCTTCCCTTGCACATCATGAAATTTTATATCAACAGACGTACGCTTGAAAACTGCATCCAGTTGTTCTTCCTTAACACCCTCAAGGAACACATAAATCTAGTATATAAAAAATTAAGTAGGCGTAATGTCAGATGAAATTTACCAATGGAATATGAAATAAATCAGAATATTTGGCATACCACTAGCACATCGTTCCTAGGAATACTTCACCAAAGACCCAATTACCATTTCAGTGATGGGTATGGGCCAAATAACATAAATAAGAGACATGCACAAGTAAATGCAAGGACGGAGCAAGGACTTGTTATTGGCCTGAACTAGTATCGTACTTATGTGAATGTATCATGTACATATATTAACTAATATAATTAGCAAATGATTTCATGTGAATGTGAAAATGCAAACAAATGTACGTCATGCACAAACACAAACTGTATGTATAATCCGTAATATATGGATAACTGTGATTTTTTATTCATCTTTGGATTTTCCTCACTTTACACTAGGTTTCCATTATTTTTATTAAATACAAAACAAGATTGGAACATTTAAATATAAGTTCAATGATGGATAAAATACAAGAGTAAAAAAGAAACTTGTTTCCCTTACAAGAGTCACACAGCTCCGTCCCTGACTAAACGCCATATCATTTCCATAAGGACTAATTATAGATTGTATCGAAGGAAAATTATTAATAATTTCGATCTGCCACTATCAATGAATGGTTGATATCAAAATTTTCAAGTATTAATTTTGCTTTTTACTTTCAATCCTTTCGGGATACATCGTATTTTTAGAAGAAACTCTAAGTCACTTTGCATTTACAATCTTGTTTATGGATGACTTTACATTTTGAATCTAAACTTTACTTCTTACAATAAATCAACTTCTACTTTAATACGTAATCATCTCAGTTAAATGCAACAAAATATAAAAATTGCAATACTAAAATATGGACTAACAAGCACATTTACAAATTACCAATAGTAAAAAGATCAAGGCATCCAAATTTTTTTAATGCCCATTTCTAATGGTAATGGCATGTTAATCTATTTAAATAAAGCATACAAAAATTACCAGCCAAATAAAAATGTAATTACCGATCACCTAACTGATATACTGAACTATCAGTTTGTCAATAATATTGATAATGGTAATGATTTTTCACAGACCTGCTGTAGAGTCAACACAATGACAAATTTTAGTAATGATAGTAGCAACCATATTCATAGAAGTATTCCCTCAAAACAGTTCTGTGTTCAAAAGTCAGGTGTGATTTTTACAAAGCGAAAGCACATTACTAAAGAAGTGAACATCAAAGGAGCTAAGGAAGGAGAAACAATGAAGTGGAAAAAAAATGATAATAAGGCTGTGTTTTTGAGGTGATAGGAAAGACAAAGAATTATTTGTGGGAAAGGAAGAAAAAATGATAGTAAGATAAAATCGTCCACTAAAGGAAAAGCCCACAAACACACCCATCATATTGTTTTTATAATACGCCACTCTTATAATTATACATCGCTACGCAGAACTAATCTCCCATAATGAACACAAGATCCAAACTCAAAAACAAATCGGTGGTAAAGTGTTAAAACTATCTTAAATCTGCATGATGTAAAATGAGAACACCATGGAACAAGGATAAGAACTAGTTTCAGAAAAGGATTAGACATTTGTTGAAGGGCCAGTAATCAGTATACAATGCAGAAACTAGCACAATTTTCATATCAAGAAAAGGACTGAAATTTGACTAAATGATCTTGCATCATGGATAATTTTAACAGTTCAAATAGAGGTTTATTATATAGTTTATTTGGTTATAGCTTTAAAAAACCAGAACACAAGTGGAATGCAGATAATATTTATGAAGAAAAGACACGCTAAATACGTATCTCCGTCATTTAAGTGTGTAATATTTGCCCACAATCAAACATCAAAAAATCAAATTACACGGCAAAAGTGGTATGTTACTACATATATGGAAAGAATCCTAATGCTCAAATTCTTGAAATTTCACTTAAATTAGTAGCCGTTAGATCAAAGTAAACACAAAGACCAAGATTAGACTACAAATTTGATCCACCTAAATTTCCCCATACTTGTTTGCACAGGATAATTTTCAAACATCCAATTGATTTGATTTAGCTACTGCCAATTTGAGTCGGAATTTAGGGGGAAAATAATAAGAATAAAGACCCTTCTTATCTGCTGTAAGAATCACACACCCCAGCACACATACATGCATATATACAAAAAGAGATCCAATATAGCAACTCTTTAAAAACATGTTACATTTTCATCTTAAGTTGTTTTTAATATAAGGCACCTAGCTCCATTTATCTATTGTTACTTAGCTTTGACATTTAACCATAAACGACCAACACATGTGTTATTATTCTATACTTCCATGCTATGCCCATGTTTCATGTTAATTTAAGCTAGCATATGCATCCAACAGCTTCATGCATTAAGTGCAATCAAATATGCTTAATATGAGAACCAACTTTCAACCACACAACCACGTGTGATGCAGATCATAGCCTAGTTAAGTTACTGCTTTAATTCAAAGTTACCTTGGAAAACAAATAATAGTTGTATAGTGTGGGACTTTTTGAGCATCCTAGTGGGGTATTAACATGAGTATAATACACAACTGCCACTCCACATGGCTATTAACAAGGTGCTGTTATCTAGTTTTTTGCTGCCTGGTAACTTAATGTTGCTATTAGATACGTAACACAAGTTACCTAAGTTTTCCGGCCTCAAACAAATTATACTTGTCAAAAAATATGAGTTCATGTCATTATTCAACAGCAAACACTATAGCACCTTAACAGCTTTATTGTAGAACAACCAAAGATAGGCGTATAGGTTGAGATAAGCAGGGTACTATAAATGTTTGGATGTGTAATCCAAAAAAGTAACAAAAATTTAGTTTTACATGAAAGTGTGGAAAAATGAAACAGACGATCTACATGACAAACATTTCTTTAGAATTTTTGTTAGTTTTTGAAAAATGCCAGTCTTGCTTCGAGCACCTCCATCACCATCAAAAAAATTTAGACTGGATATTAAACTTGATATTCGATTTGGGATTCACAATTCTAGATTAAATTGGACTTTATTTTATAGGAATTAGATATCAAGCACATATTTAGTGTCTGACGTTTGGTGCTTATTAAATAAGCACCCATTTTGTTGGAGAATCTCGCAAAAACCCATCCCTGAATATTCAATCTTTGAACCACCAGATGCACTTATAGAATTGTAAGACTTATGCAAAAATGACTGTTGAACCCACTACACGTCAGCGATCCACAAGTTCATAACTATTTGGTAAATAAGATCTACTTACTAATTTGTAATTTAAGAGTAGTCTATTTCGTTTTAGTATGATGGAACACGTAAAATTGTTACTACATTTGGACACATAAAGATTGTTCTAACATGTCAAAACAGGGTGAATACATCAATGCAGGTCAAAACATAGCCTAAACGCATGCATACATCGTTCAGACTAATTCAAACACTATCCAAACAATTTTTAACTCACCTAAATATCTTCCAAGTTCATTTGAATATCATCTGAATTCCATCAACATTGTCCACACCCATTTGATAATTCATTTGGACTCGTTATAACTTGCATGTATGTATTGAAAGAGGCGCACACACATTCACACACAGGTAGAATACACGTGTGTGTGTGTGTGTATACATAAAATATGTGTGTATAAACATGAGTGTAATATAAAACTGTTGGTACAAACCTCGTGATTTGCCTGAGATTTACTTGGAGATACAATGCACTCTTTAAGAGTTCATAAACTCAAGAAAGCTCTGATATCATGAGAAAAATTTTGTGCTTATGTGTACTTGTGAGTTTAAATATACATATGCATACACAGATCTAAAGCACATATAATTAACTAACAAATCTGACTCACCTAACATTTCTCGGGTAAGTGAGTCCTGAGTTATTGTTACTCTTCTAAAGGGATAACAAGAAAAATCATTAGCCACAAAGAAGAAATATTCATACCTGCTAACCCAAGTCGGTGGTACTCTTAAATAGATTATGTTCGTCTTTGAGAAATTATTATTCAATTTTATCGTAGGACTTCCAAGTAGTTTATGTATTTCTTTTTTTTCTTTTTTTTTTTCTTTTTTTTGATGTAGCAGTAGTTGTACCCAACCAGTCAACAATTGTAAGATTTCCTAAGCACTAGAGAGTTCACCAACAGATCTACCACATGCATTTCTACCTGGTTTACATTACCCTCATATGGCAATAGCTAGACATAAATTAGGAAATTTGCCTAAATTTTCGAGCAATACTATGAAATAGTCTCTTACGGTGAGTGTAGATATACTTTTCATCTCATTACTGCAGAATGCAGTGCAGAAAAATTATTGACGTCGGTTTACCATCTTCACCAATGAGGTGCAGAATAGAGATGCACCATATGGCCACCATTAGCAACAGATTTACTACATTGTTAGTTTTACCTTTACGCACCTGCTTACATATACTAGGTAATATATGGTTTTATGGAATATTCACCTAAGTGAACACAACATAAATTCCACCATGACACACCTAATAAGCCAGCTCTCTACCGAAATCAAAAGCATTTAAAACAATAACAGTTAAATCTTTTTTTTTTAAAAAAAAAAAAAAAAAAAAAAAAAAAAAAAAAAAAAAACAGAAGGAACAGGGAGAAAAAATGGCTCAGCAATCACCACCCTATAAAATTAGGGCCAATGCAATGTTTTATCATATGTATGCATGATGCATTGTAACTTAACCCAGACAAATATGATGAACCAGCCTTCCATTCTTATTTTACTTCAAAATCAGAAACAGGATAACAGCTCACCTTGATCTTATCATCATCTTGGTCCCAACTGAACTTATCAAGCGGAACATACTTCAATGCACTTAATGCATCAGCTGGTTCCGATTTTACTTTCACTTCAGATTTGGCAACAGCAGCATTTGCCATATCAATCTGATTAAACAAATCAGAAAAACCAAACAAAGTGAGATACAACCATCCAGGCGAAGAAAAATGAAACATCAATGAAACGTTAGAATAAAAACCTTAGACTGCAGACTGCGAATTTCGGAAGAAAGGAGAGAGAGAACCCGAGGTCGTTTGGCGATTGACTCAAGCTGCTTTAGTTCTTCTAGGTCGTCCATCATTTGATGCGTATCAGCCATTCTTAACCTGCAAATTTCCTTTCCTCTAGGTCGTGTCGCGATTGATTCAATTGGATATCAGTAGCGGAAATGGAAATGAACGAATTGCAAGGGTTTATTAAAGCGGACCGAAGGTTCTCGAGTTTCTAGAATTTGACAGAAATTTCAATTGAAATTACAATTTGGGCTTTCCAGAGTTTGACAAACCCAAACAATTACCGTGGGCCTGCACTTTGAATAGTAACTATTTCACTACAAAATTTCGAAATGTGTTACCACTGGGTTACCCATGTCGCGCCATGGCAAAAATAGCTCAGAGATGATCAAAGCAAAATAAAATTTTACTGGCAACGGTTTAACAACTGAGACAAACTTCATCAAAGTAGCTTCAACACTGCCATCTTTAACATTACATACTACCAAACAAATTACATCTCATGACGACGACACGACAATAATCAAAAAAGCATGGTTGTAGAGATACACAACCACCACCATGGCCTATTTCTGGCCTTTCTTCTTCCACAGTTCTCCGAACATCTTCATCCCTTTCCTCTTCTCCTCACAATCACCACCTAACCCAGGTGACCCTACAAACCCTAACCCTGCATTCTTCTCCATGGACCCACATCTAAATCTATCATCTCCTCCAGTCAAAACTGCAGCTGCTGCCTCTGCAGCCTTCCTCCATTGCTCAGTCTGCACCCTCAGTTTCCTCATCTCCATCTCCATTGCCTCCTTCGCTCCTTCTGCTTCCTCCACTTTCTGCTCCAACCTCTCTGCTTTCTTTCTGCTTTCTCCCAGTTCCTCTTCCAGTTTCACCATCTGTGCTTTCATCTCCTCCTCCTTTGTCCTCGATGCCTCAGCTGCTTCCTCTACTCGTTTCTTTAATGCTTCGTTCTCTTCCGCTAGCATGTTTATTTCCTTCTCTATCTTCCCCAGCTTTGCATTTAACTCCAGTGCATCCTCTTCTTTGTTTTTTGATACGTCTTCTTCCTCTTTGTTGACCTCGATCATTGTTTTGGTATCTGCCTCATCGGCTTGGGATGTCACTTCAAACACATCAGTGGCTGGGGAGGTTATGCTGTCTTCACGTTCAATGTTATCTTCATTGGTTTCTGCTATTTTTTGTTCTTCTTCATCATCCTTTTTAGGCTCAACTGGGAGTGGTATTAGTTTTTTCGTTTGTTCGAGTTCTTGTTGAGCGATCTTCTTGGCAGCTTCGGACAAGGCAAGCTTTTCTTTGAGTTTCTTGACTTCTTCTTTAGTTAGAGTAAGTTTGGTCTCTAGCTCTGACACACGGGTCCCACGTTTTTTCTCATGGAGAGGGCTGCGTGGAGACAGCTTCGGACTGCTGCGATCGATGGAGTGACGAGTAATGCCGTTTGCTTCCGAGCAAACTGTGGTTTTTAGATGGATTGGGAGCCTTGGAGAGTTCCCTTTTGGCGCTTCTGAAGAAGATCCTCTGCTTCATTCAAAATTCAAAAATATTGTGTTATATATGCAAAAAGAACTGATTGGAGATGATTTAATTTTAAGTATTGATATGTACCTTGATCTCGGCATTGAGTTTGAATTTTAAGTGTTATGGTAGATGCTCTTTGTCTGGTGAACAAGCCCATAAATAAGAGTCGGGAAGTACAAATAGAGTTAGTACTATCACAAAAAAAGAATCACAAAGATTTAATGATATCGCATATTATATTTACGATGATATACCGATTCCTACACTGAAAGAGCATTCATGGCATTTTCTTCTTTATAATATATTTCGTTTTCAAAGGTATAAATGTATCTATATCTTACAACTCACATATCATAAATGTATATGTACAAATTACAACTCATACATGAGCTAACAACAAAAAATTGCAGATAGTCAGATCTTCATTGTAAATGCCGAAAGAGTCAATTTTAAGAAAACATGTGCAGTTGGTATCAATATGATTAAAAACCTGCACCACTCGCAAAGGTTTCTTAAACGTCAATCAAGAATATACACATGTTAGTAAATGCCGTACATTCATTATTGCAAAATGTGGATATTCATTATTGCTGCAATGATGAATTTTCAAAATTTAAGCTGTTGACCGCTCAAACGCAAGAAATATCACTTTGTTCAGTGTGTAGGTAACAGACATAACGATGATTTATTATATAGGCTCCTAAGAATATAGATTTGTCCCAGAAAAGTCTATTTGAACACGAAACGGTGACACAAAATTACATATAAACGATCCCGATCATTAGAACTGCTTCTGAATTCCACTCACCGCAAAAAGACAAATAAATTAAATGGTTCATAGTTTGTATCTCTAATCTTATGTTTAATTTCATGTTTTAATAGCTGCTCTCATTTGTTCGATCATTAAAATTTGAAAATGGAAACCTTTATGTTTGTTCATATCTTAAAATCTACCCATATAGAGGAAAATGAACATATAACAGTAAACTATAAGCATTTTCATTTCAACACTATTTTTCTCATCTCCTGTTCAGTAGAAAACCCTAAAATTCAAATTTACATGCACATTATGGCAGGCCACATAGGAAACTATCCAGACCTCATCACAACAAGGCATTGTGTCACGGCAACCTGGTTTTGTTTGAAAACAAATGTTGTGCTTTGATTTCTCGACATGCATTTTAAAATGCATAAGAAATGAGGAGTGGAAAATGGCAACTTATAAAATTGAAAATGAATTTTTCACCTTTCTCAAAATATCATCAACCATTTCTCTCGTCTCCTTTGTTGTGATGATTATGATTTTACAACCCTCCATTGTTTTTCATTCCATTTGAAATACAGATTGAAAATGCAAAACACAAAAGTCAGTTTTAAACCAAGACAGACCATTAGTTTCTTAATTTCAAATTCTGATGCAGCTGTTGGTTTTGAAAGTTTATTATACCATAGAACTGTTGGTTAATGCAAGTAGGTACTGTTTATTTTATCTCAATACTCAATTCATATGCTAATTGGACAACTTCAAAATTGTCTTAGATGAAGATAATACCATATGGTGGAAAGCACAAGGCATTTGGCTGGTCTGAATGGCTATTTACTATCATCTGGTGAGGACATGTTGCACCAAGTTCAACGATTTAGAAATGCTAAGAAAACATATTTCATTAAAATGGTCGATAATTTCTATAGTTAATATAGATTATAGTTAAATAAGTCGTCTACTTGAAATTTAACATTTCATTGGCAGTGATCAAGAAAACTATGTATCCATTTCTCATTTGTTCAATAAATTAAGATATACAAACAAGAGATTCCTGATGCCAAGAAAATATATTAATAACAAGTCACCCATATGACATGAGTCAATGCTTTTTATCAAAAATATATTAACTCAAGAACATTCATGTCTATTCAAACGAGTAAACAATTTGACAAGCATGTGTAACTATCATATATCAATCATAAATTAAAGAATCAATACATTGGGAGAAAATCGCCTGTCTTGCTTACTTTTTTACACTGGAACAGTACAAAAGAACGTTGGATTCTTTTGCAGTTAAAATTTATTACTGGGAAATCTGAAAACATGCTATTCCTAATTATATTAAAACTAAATAATTCATACCATACTGAAAATTAATTTAGTGTCAGAAAGATTTACCTACTACTTTGTCCGTCTCAAACTATAAGCAATTATTATTATTATTTCAAAATTGTTAATGTATGATAATTTTTTTCAAAAGATATTGGGAGAAAAAAAGAGTTATGGATGGCCTTTTGTTCACTCCATTTGTAATCACGAATGATGACAAATTATAAGCAAATAACAGGCCACTGCACAATAACATGATTTATCTGATTAAAAGACAATTCTTCATTACGTACTGGAAGTCATAATTCAAATCCTATGTAATCAATTATTGCAAAATGACAGCTTTCTTAACAAACTGAAAACGATATATAATGCAACTAAACACCGGGAATCAAAAACACAAACTTGAAGTTCATTCAATTGACAGAAAGCAATGTAGGATGAACTCACCTTAGATTGGGTTATGGTCAACCATAAAAAACCAAACTTGAAGCTTCACAATGTGAATAAAAGAAAGGGAAAAGGCGAAAGAAGCAAGGAAGAGTTTGAAAAATGAAGGAAGACAAAGGGTTAGAATTACAATACATACGAGTAGGTGTAGTGGGTCTGATTACTGTTGATATGTTGTGTTGTGTGTAACAGCGAACATACAGTAGTATTGAAGTTGTTGTTTTTGGACTGGAGATATTTCGTGATTTTTGTTTTATTTTGTTTTTATTATGAAATATTAGGGAAATTGCCAACAGGACTTCGGAAGATAGCCGTGTTTGCTGTTTGGGCATGATATAGAATCCGTGTGGAGCTACCACTCGCTTTTGAATTAAAGTAGCAGGCGAGCACTGATATCAGGGTAGTACAGTCTTGTTTTTTAGATCTAACCTGGGCTCCGGCCGTCTCGAGCAATTGTCAGTAGAACATGAGCCCCTGTTAGCGTATGTATAAACTAGAACTTTTTGGTCAATGACATTAGCGCATCACCTTTTACATTTAGAGAGGAATTGAAAGTATATTATGTATTTCCGGGTTCTCTGGTCTTCGCCTCATTTTTTTTGTTAAGACCGACAGATTTTTAAAATAGCCCGTAATATTTATTATTATAACGGATAATAAAAAACGTTAATACAGAAGTAGACAGATAGTCCAGCTGTTAAATTCAGCTTTTAAGGTGGACCGTCCAACGTTATTCTACCTAAGTTATAGCACATGAGCTGGACGCCATTTCTAAACTACAAAAATTCTCCATGCAGGGAGAAAAGTATTGCATAACAAATACTATCACATCAGTCAAAGCCGCACCTAGAAAACTTGCACGACCACAAAAGCAAGCAGGCTCCACTGTACCAAAACAACTTGACAACATAAACCATTGAACGTAACACATCACCAAAGTGCCACAGCATGACCAGAATAATTGTCCTGGAACATTATAACTTCACACAAATGTACGACAAAGTACATCACAATCAACTGAAATTTCACAAGAAAACATCTGCAACCAACCACGTTGAACTGACAGCGACTAGCAAGCATAGCAGATGACCAGCACCTCATAAACTCCAAGAGTAACACCACCAATAAGCCAGACAGCAGCGCTACTTGATATGTTTATCGCATATCTCAAAACTCCCGGAAAGAACACATCCACCCCCACAACACAACTACCTATTACCCGCAACAAAACAGAACAACCAACAACTTAGACACAAACAGACGACACCCAATGTATACAATGGAACAATCACCGCAAAATGCACCAGACCTACCTCAACAACAGTACAGACCGAGAAATCCCAACATTGTCTCACCAAGCTTGAAAATAAACACAGCTTCTGTGATGACCCCAAACCCCCATGCCACGAAAGCAAGGATAATCATTGGAATATAACATATAAACAATAACAGCAGAACAGAAATATAGAATTACACCAGATAATGTACATCAAATTACACTGGAACAAATATAATCATCAGAGTTACACAGCATAACAGGATTACACTTAGTACAAAATACAGTTTCTGCTTTATATGTAATGTCTGCAGCGGAATCAAACATAATATACATAACAAAGTCTGAACAACATAATAGAAATGATAGAATCCATCTTCAGCTCCATATCTACTCAGAATGAGTCTGCTAAAACCTGAATACAAGGTTGCCCGTGTAGAATAGGGGCACCCGAGTTTGCAAATTGAAACAAACTACGAGTCAGTCGTGAGACTGGTATGAGAAATCTTACTTAACTGATTTAATAATAAGGTCAATCACAGGACCACGCCGCTAACGCGGAACGGGTTTTCTCCATTGGATTGCCAGTACATAAAACAAGTAAATTATTTAAACATCGCAATGCTTTTTACAAAAATGAAGCCATTATAAGACTCAAGTCCCATCACACAATGCAACGCAAGACAGAGGATAGAGTTTTATCTTATAATGGCCAAAATATGCTTGATATGTATAAATCAAAATCATTTGATATTATTACTAGTGCATATATGTTTCAAAGACAATTTCAATCATAATGTAACAATCATAGACGACATGAATGTCCCATGCCACTATGCCGCCATATATAAGTTTACAATCAAAACCGCACAATGTCGTATTGGAAGTTGGATTTCCATCGAGAACCAAGGCAAGGGATCGTCCTTACCGAATTTGAGACTCTCTATCCCGAGCCTCAGGATCAGAACGCATCGACCATTGGATCTTCAGGTCCGGTCCACCCAAGTGGATTAGAAATCCCTGAACAATATGTTTTCCCACCCTATGGGGGCGTATATCGGGTCAGTACGTCGACCATATATCCATCAGCCCCGTAGTGACCGATATAACCGAGGCGCCACGCTTTCCATCATCCACATAAGTAAAAATGTCTGGGATCCATACCATGACATCACTCCTAGCTAGAAAGAAACGTATGTCCTCCCTACAGTTCTTTCCCATTTCTGGTTCACACCGGGGTGTGAGGCTCACGAATTAACGCTATACACAAAGCTATGCCATTTTAAGTCGTGCTTTGATCATCAACCGCAAGGCTCTGCTTTTCAACAAAATCCTTGATCACTTGCATCTCAGCATGTCACACTGACATTCCACGCCATGCAACTGATGTCTATCGATATATAACCTTTAAGCTCGTACGTCTTAGAGAAGGGTGTTAAACAAGAGAATAAATTCTCGGCCACTAAACAGATCTATATTTAATAGAGATCAATCAACACAGAACGAAATCCAATGTCATACATACATCCATTTACTAGTTCGTTATGGTTATGAACAAAACCGGAGATACCTTATTCCTCGTTCTATATCTCCAATACAAGAGAGAGGCCCTCGCACATCTGAACAATCAACAAATACGTCCGGACTACTACCATTGTAACCCCTCCTGGGAGCTAACCGATTCAGGGCATCAATAGTAATCCATTCGATGTGAAGATCACCGGTCTTGCACCGTCTTCATATCTTTGACTTTTAATCGTCGATCAATTATTTAAAATGAGAGTTAACTCAGCCTTTTCAAATAATTCACGTATACATAGAATTCAAATCAATTCTTTTCCATGGTTAAATTATTCGACATTTATGTTTCAATTCAATATGATAATTTCCATTCCATATCGTTTATAATATTTTATAACGATTTTTCACTATTATATATATATATATATAAATAGTCCATTTTCATCGAACGACGTTTCAGGTCATTCGATGTCACTGGTGCTGCTCTCATCCAAATTTTAATTAAACATTTCGTAAAATCTTACCATTGGATCTTAACGAACTTTATATCGTTGGAAGGATCTTTCCAAAGCGAACCCAACGGTTCTAGTTTCGGGAAAATCCGACGGTCGGATCTTCCGTAATAATCGTTTAAAATTACGATTTCAAAAAGCGAACTACAACGTCGTTATTCATTTTATTTTAATTATATTTATATATATATATATATATATAATTTATTCGATGATTTCTAAATCGTTTTCACTTCAAAATTTTGGCTAACGCCTTTAAATTTCGAAAAAATTCGCCATAACCTCCTTTTACCGGGAATGGTTTGGAAATTTATTGGATCGTATTAGGTACCCAATAAATCTAGCATAACCACACACAATTTTTAGTGACCTGTTTTATGCCCGAGGGAGTGTGTAAATTACTCCAGAGATAAATCTCGTCACCTCGTCCAGTGTTGGAAAATAAATAATCTATGTGTCGTATCTAATAACTAGAGAGACGTGATTATTATCAACTCCAGACCCGTGTGGGTTTTTTTTAATTAAATCTAGCAATTTACCATTATATTTATTTAGTCCATATCAATCCTCACTTCAACCTGTAATTCAGTCTTCGCCATACGAGCATTTTGCCCGTATGGCAATTCCAACCTCGTCACATTTGCTCCAAATGCTGATGTCGTATATGATGAAGTATGTTATCTTCACTTAGTATGCCATGTAGTGTAGTTCAAAATTAATTGTTACTATTCTTTGGCGACGTTTATAATTTCACACAGAAAAACCAACACACCGCATCCAATGGCATTCACAGGAGTTGATATATATATAAAATTGCGCAAACTCATAAGGTTTACCTATTTGTCGGGCACGCAAATAAATTCTTTACTCAACAGCAAATCCATTTACCTGTTTAGCATGTGTATATATATGCATGTGTACGCTAAAAATAATATTTTTAGCGAACAAATATTTATTTCCATACATGATGATTTTTAACACTTCATACGCATGTTAAAAATATTATTTTCAATCAACAAATATTTATTTCAACCCTTGGTTATTTTTAGCAGTTCATATACATGTGTAAAATATTATTTTCAATCAATAGATATTTATTTCAACCTTTGGTTATTTTTGGTGATTCATATATACAATAAAAATGTGATTTTTATTGTTCAAACAATTTTCATCTCAAACATGAATATTTTACAACATATGAATATTTTAGAAACTTTCGGCATTATAATGGCAGGGTAATTAAAACCAGCACCGTGTCTAGCACGGCTCCTCTGCTATCCTAGGCCTTGCGGCGATACAAGGGTTTCATTTCAATGATTTCCATAATATCATTCATTTTCACAACACAATGAATATACCAAAAACACAACCAATTTTGTTGCAACCACAATCAATCATTCACAATCACAATTCAAACAATTTATATCGTCCATAGTCTGTGGACGAGGGGAGTGTGTGTGAATATATATATATATATATATATATATATATATATGTATGTATGTATATAAATATATTTCATTTCCATTTCAATTTCATTTCAATTCCATTCAATGCATATATGATTTTTATAACGCATGTATAATTTATACATCGCTTATATAATTTATACAACGCCCATATATGAGATATACAACGAGTATATAATTAACACATCATTTATATAATTTATACAATTGGTATACATTCCAGTTAGAATTTAAAATATCACTTTGGGTTCCACTCCTCCAAAAATTGTAGAGAGCTCCAAAAATTCTCTGGTCTCTTCTAGAATGTAGAAGACGTTGCTACTAGTCCAATGTCTCTTGTTTCACTGGATTTCGATAACATATGGAAAAGATATGATTTTTATTCGTTAAACATACTTTGCAATGCTTTAAACTGTTGTGAATGGTTAAATTTATACCAGCCGTTAACTTCAGAAGATTGTTCGAAACTAGGTCTAGATCCTACGCCAAATCCATAGCACTTGAGAATGATCAGACCAGACCACGTTATCCAGCTCCGAAAACTGCACCAGCGGACCCTACCCTCGACGAACTCGAACTAGAGATGGAGGAGCAAACGGCGGCGACGCGGTCAGACTTCACGGAGGTGATTCGAACGATATTCACAATGATAGGCCTCAAATTTTATATGGATTTGAAGATGGGGAGGAGATCTACAAAATTCTCCAAAGGAGTAGGCGATTTTATTGCGTGGTTTGAGAGTAATCATAGAGAGAAGGATTCAAGAGAGGCCGCCGTTCATTTTCGGGAGGATCGGGTTTCTGGAGAAGTGACGATGAAACGTGATTGGTCTAGGATTTTATATTTAATTTTTAATTCTATTTAATTCCAAAAATAGGGTTTTCTTTCCCAAACTCTAAATCAAACCCAACGAGTGTCGCCCTTAACTAAATACCCTCATTCCGGACACAGTGGAATATGTTCCGTAAGCCCACTCGACTGTTTCAGTCAGTTTTTCTTCAAATTAAAATATAAAACATTCAAATTTGGATTTGAACGTACATTTTAATTTGTCGGGGCCACATACTGAATCCAAAAATTCCCGAAAAATAAATCTAGCTATGTTGGGACGATATGGTCCCAACAAAATTAATTTCGTCGAATTTGGAGACCGTTTGAAAAATGGACTTTTTCTGGTCGATCCAATTCAAACTAAAATTACCAAACGCGTTTTCCTTTGCCACGCTCACATATTAATTCCAAAAAATATGGAATTTTAAACCTAGCAATAAATTGACATTCCGAATCCAACAAAAGTGGTTTCGTCTAAAACGGATGTCGTTTACAAAATGTCTATTTTTAAGGGCTATATTTATATTAAATTTCATAGCGACTATTCTGAATATTCAACTGGCCATAACTTTTTATTCCCGCTATAAATTTTCAATTTTTCAGTTCCATTAGAGAGATATATTTAAATAGATCTAAATATTTTTGGTTTTACTAAAATCCGATTTATTTTGAATCTTGCACATTCATTTGAAATTTGAAATTTGAAATCGAATTTTCAAACTACCGCGCCATTTCAGGCTCGTCATATAACTAAAATAAATATATACGTTCTAACTTCGATTTAAATAAATTTTAAATCATTATTATTTAAAATAAATCATTTTAAATATTCAAAATTCATTAAAATTGCTAAAATAAAATTTTTAAATTGGTTCTGATTTTCCGGGTTATTACAGCTTCCCCATAACTGACTTGGTAGAATAATGGGACAGGAGCACTGTAACAACCTGGATTTTTAATAAAGAAAAATTAATTAATTACAATATTCAAAACGATTAATATTGAGATTTAACAACTTGTATTTATTTAAATGCGAAGTTGGGTGCCGATTTAACTTGAAATTTGAAACGTTGAGTTTAAAATCCAATTTTTTGTTTAGTTTGAAGCTATATAAAAATATATTTGAATATATATGATAGTTATAATTTATTATCAATGGATTTGAGTGTTTTGAAATCAATTTATATTTTAACGATTTAATTTAAAATGTGAAAATAACCATTTTTCAAACAATCTCGGAATTCGACGAAACCAGTTTCGTTGGGTTCGTAATGTTAAACCACGGTGAGATTTCAATTTTCGTAGCAGTAGGAGTTATTATGTGAGCGTGCGCAATATAAACGCGTATCGATAATCGATTTGAAATTTATATTAATTTATAATTTGATTTTAAGAATAATCACTAAAAAAAAGTATGAAATGTCTTCCGAAACTTGTTCCATTGAGTCCGAAATATAGATTTTTGGCTATGGGCGAAGTGTGAGCACGCTTGAATTGGAGTTAGAGGAAATTCGGTGAACAGTGTTTTAAGAATTCCTTAAAAAAAAAACCTTAACTTCCATTTTCCTCCACGAAACCCTAATTCTTTGTTACAGCCGCCACATTTCCCCTATTTCCAAACCAATGACCCTTAGCTCACCAAATCTTCCACCTTCAATTTCTTTATTGGTTCCATGTTTCGAGGTGGTGCCTGAAGGGAACTTGTTTGAATAGGGGACTGCTACGCTCGATCGGAAGCGTTTGTGCTCCGGTGGCCTATACTGGTGACGATGACATTTAGGTGGTGTGGTTTTAGGATAAATTAGGGCGATGCGGATGACGATAGGGGGTGCGATCTGGTGGAATGAAAGTTGCGTGGAAGGGAGGTCAGAGCGATGGTGCTTGTTGGTAGTCCGACGACCTGAGGGGCGACCGACGTTGATGGGTTGTGTAACGGCCCAGATTTTTAATCGTTAAATTAAATATTTAAAATGGTTTTAAAGGTTGATTTGGAATTTAAATAACCCGAATTCAATAGTTTTGGATATTTTATTAATATAAAATAATGATTTAATTCTGAAATAGTCGAAATTAGTTGTATCTGCAGTTTAATATGAATTGGATAATATAAAGAATTTATTTAAGTTAAAATTGAATTATATTAACAAATTCGTTTATTAGACGATGTTTGAACGTATAGTTTATAATTTAATTATGAAATGAGCTGCAACATCGCAGTTATAACGACCTGAACTTCCCCGGTCTCCGAAGAGAAGAGAAAGAACGGATTGCTTTAAGAACACGACAAATCAGAACACAGACAGAAGAACATTTCATTGCTTATTACAATAATTTACATCAAAGTACAAGAATATACAAAGTATGAGCAAATAATATATATTTGATAAATATCAGAGATTTACAAACTACAATACAGTGGAAAATAATACAAAACATAACTGAAAAGAATATACGGATATAGAGCTTTTCGAATATCATTCCAGCTATAAACCAGGATCCTGTGAATATAAATCTGCAAAACCAAAACTACTAGCTGCCCGTGTGGAAAATAGGGGCACCCAGAGTTTAGGTTAAAACAATAAACTCCAGGTCAGTCATGTGACTGGTGTGAGAATTAAAACAATTATTAAATCTTTACTTTAAAAATAAAGTAAATCAAGGGACCACGCCGTATAACACGGAACGGGTTTTCTCCGAAGAATACCAGTGCATAAATCAAACAATGCAATGCTTTTTGGAAAAATGAAGCTATTATAAGACTCAGGTCCCATCACACAATGCAACACAAGCCGAAGGATAGAGTTTTACCTTATAATAGCCGAACATGCTTGGTACGTTTAAAACAAATCATTTTGATACTATTATAGTGTAAAGTGTATGAAAACAACTTCAAATATAAATGTATCAATCATAGACGGCATAGTGCCCCATCCCACTATGTCGCTATACTAGGCTCTACAATTAAAACCGAAATGTCACGCATTGGAAGTTGGATTTCCGTCTGTGAATCAAGGCAAGGGATCGTCTTTACCGCTTCAAGACTCTCTAGCCCGAGCCTTAGGCAAGCGCGCAGACAAGCCTTGGATCATCAGGGCCAGTCCACTCGATGTGGATTAAAATGCCTGAACACGACGTTTCCCCGCCCTATGGGGCGTAAATATGGTATGTATAAAGACCATATATCCATCGGCCCCGCAGTGCCGATATAACCGAGGCGCCTCGCTATCTTTTATCCACATAAGTAAAACATCTGGGCGTGCAAAACCCAGACACCACTCCTAGCTAGAAGGAAACGCATGTCCTCCCTGATGTCCACTCACGTTTCTGGTTCACACCGGGGTGTGAGGCTCGCGAATTAACGCTACACAAAGCTATGCTATATTAAAGTCGTGCTTTGATTATCAACCACAAGACTCTGCTTTTCAACAGAAGCCTTGATCATTTGCATCTCAGCATGCCACACAGGCAATTCACGCTATGCAACCGATGTCTATTGATCACATAGAATGAAATCCGATGTCAGACACACATCCATTTACAAGTTCGTTCTAGGTTTGAACGAAACCGGAGGCACCTTATTCCTCATCCCATATGTCCAGTACAGGAGAGAGGCCCTCGCATTTCCGTCGATCTCCAAGTACGTCTGGACGATCGCCATTTGTTACCTCGTCTTGGGTGTACGACCCAATCAAGACATCAGTAACCATCCAAACGATGTGAAGACCTCTGGTCTTCAACCACCGTCTTCATCTTTGACTAATCGTCGTATCAGTTATTCAGAATAGGATAACCCTGTCTTTCCAAATAACTCGCGTATTTTATAAACAAGCGTTACACAAACACAACATATGCCTCATTCCAATCCAGAATATTCTTTTATTCAAATATTCTTTTCATTTGGGAAAGGTTCCCATTAATTTTATCAAAGATAAATTCTTTAAATTTATTCTTTAATCTTCCTTTGAATATCAATTCAAACCGTATTGAGGTTTATCCAAACTAGCCGGGATTAGCGATCCTTACCAAAGTAATCATTTATTATATTTCCCTATCCCAACATATTCATCCCATGGAGCAAAACTGGTAATACTCCATATCTAACACCACGGTGTTATTGGTAAATATTAATTACCATTTCACATTCAAATCTAATTAAGGATTTAGCTATCGCCTGGAGTAAAACTGGTGGTACTCCATTCTCGATCATTTCTCGAATTTGATAATTTTAGTTATCAAATTCACCTTTCTATCTATTTAAAGATTCATTAAAACTCTAATTCAGTTTTAATTTCCAAAAATCATTACTTAATGATTTTTTCAAAGTTAAGAAATTAATTTTATCTTTAACTGGGTTAAGGCACTAATGTCATTTAAAACACAACTCACGATAAACCCAAAATCACACTCCATTAACAATGGAATCTTCACGGAATGCATATCAATATATATATATATATATATATATATAATTGATATAAACTTCCATATCCATCCGATAATATAAATGGAATAACGGCAAAGCCTCTAAAATTCCATATATAGTAACAGTCTTCCTCCACAGAAGTTAACTTCGATTATTACCGAATCGAATTCCATTCCATTCCAACTTATTTTATTAAACTGGAAAACTTTACTTTGGAAAATCTCCTTTAAATCTTAACAAAAGATTTATAAATTCCAAATCACATTTCACTGTAAATCGGGTTAAAGAATGAATGTCGTTAAAACACAATTCACGATAAACCCAATTCACATTCCATTTTATTCCAATTATTAAATATAATTGGAAACTCTATCAATCTTTAATTAAAAGATTTATTCTCTTAACATGGGGCTCAAGAACAGTGTTACTGAAGACCCCATCCCATCAGTCTCTAACCGTAAATTAGTAAGAGAACAATTCCCTAAGTATTAATCCCGAAGGCCGAAACCAACATTAGATCAATACCCAAAAAACCATTCAACTTAGCTAATCTCTAGTTAGTTTCTAATTTTCTTAACTCCATTGGGCTTAAGAACGGTATTATTAAAGACCATTCACGACAAACCCCAAAATCTCATTCCATTGTTAATCGGGTTAAAGAACAAGTGTTATTTAAAACACCGTTCACGATAAACCCAAAAACCAATTTCAGTTTAATTCCAATTAAATGTTAATTAATTGGTAAACTTCATTAAATCTTAATAAAAAGATTTATATCTTTTCTCAACTGGGTTTAAGAACAGTGTCATTTAAAACACAGTTCACGACAAACCCAAAATCCAATTCAGTATTAAATACAAGGCTCTGAATAGAAATTATATCGGCTTATATTCAATATCAAATTCGGAAATCAACAAATAATGTATTGGGAATAACGATATATATCTTCCAAATTCCTCCACAGTATCCGTATAATCACGGAATCCAATATCGAAATATTCCGAAGATAATTTCGATTCCAATTTATTCCAACCCATATATTGGAAATTTTGGTTATTTTTAAAACTATTTCAAATCCAGTTTATTTATTTAAAAATACTGGATTATAATTCTAGTTCATAACTAGATCATTTCGATAAAAATATATTTTTATCTTTTCAAATATGGAATTTTTCATCCCAATTCTTTCCAAATTAGTTATTATGATTTTACACAAATTATTGATATTTTTAATAATTTTATCAAGGCCCGTACAGTCGATTTTCATAAACGGCCATCGAACTGCACTTACATCAACCTTTTCCAAATTCTATTTGGACATAATTCCAAATCCAACCATTAGATTTCAAATTTCTTGTATTCGTTAGAAAGCTCTTTTCGATACAAACCCAACGGTTCCGGTTTTAGGAGAATCCGACGGTCGGATCTCCCGTAATGTCCATTCGAAGCCAATGGTCGAAATTTGCGAACTGCCGCGGCGCGGCGCGTTCTATTCAGGCCATTAAATATATATAATATATATATTTTGTCGATTTCCATTTAAAATGTATTTTATAAATCGTTTTAACTTCGTTTTCAAAACGATTTCAATTTCAAATCAAAATTGAATATTCCATATCATTAATATATAAATGATAATATTTCCAAATTATTAGATTTTGAAATCAATTCCTTTTCGATATTCATTATAAAAATGAATAAAATCGATATAAATGTCGTTCACGTCAAAATGCCGTTAATCTAATCAACACGGCTTCATATATTTAAATATTTTCATGTCCATCCCAAATCGGACATCAAAATCATATTTTGATCCATTACTGAATATTATTTTAAAATATTCCTTATTTTAAAATATTCCTTATTTTTAAAATATCCGTTCGTTCTGAATTGGAATCAGACACAGTCAATTACCATATAATTTTATTCATATGGATTTCATACACACGTGTATACAACAATAATCAAACACAGTCAACCATCATCCAGAGTGCATTACACAACTGCATAAGCGTTAAAAATAATAATTAACGCTCAGCACAGGCTGTTAACCCATCGATTGACATACAACTAAACAATTGGGATTAGTGTACGTCAAATATCCTCCCAATACCCGTGTGGGGTTTCAATCAACAAACACAGATTTTATTTATGCAGTTCAGCGATGTGTAAAATATATCGTCCCAATCAATATCCGTCAAATGGGTGTACATAAAAAAATCATTCGATTTGTAAATGAATATTTATTTTATTCATATACACGTTAAAAAATATATTTTTAACGATAAAATATTTATTTCAACACATGAATATTTTTTTTCCATTCCATTCCACATCACAAACAATTTTAAACAACACAATACAATCAAGCAAACAAGTCGTCCATGGTCTGCGGAGGACAGGGAGCAGTTCATATATGCAGTTATAAAATAAATAACTGTACAGAAATATATTTTAGTGAGGAGTTCTCACAGTGGTCGGTTCTGAAATTGTTATAAAACAATTATCTTGATCAAATTAAACCGTGTGTTTAATTCAGTCAGAATTTCCAATTAGCTCTGGTCTGCTTCAACATGAAGTGCTCGAAAATACGGTTCCAATGCACCGAAGATCATCGAATTCTGATTCAATTTGATCTAGTTATGGCCATTACAAGATATAATATACATTGAATCAATTTAAATATAATTAGCAACTCCTAATTACCATTAATCATTAATTAATTATGTTTAACAAACATAGCTGTTTTTCTTCCTTGTTGGTTTCTACAGGCAAACTCGAACACACCCTCGCCACCAAAATTTTCACGCCGCCTCCCCCATGATTGATTGGAATATGATCCAACTTCACCAAAGAACGCGCCAAAATCTCCACAACCCACGCCGGTGATGGCGGCCTGTTCGAATCCCTGCGTCGCCCAAAAATTAGCCCCAAACCGCCGGCCTTTACAGCCCAAAATCGAATGTCACAAACCCCAGATCAAATCACTACCGTTGGTCTTCTGAAGCTCGAAGACCTCTTCGTTTTCCCCTTAGAAACTTCGAAAATTACTAAGCGGATTGTGAGAAAGGGAGGCGCGAATTTTAGAGCGATTATGGCCCTTGAAGTTGTTTGAGGCGGCTGGGAGAAGGAATGAACATAGGCTAGGGTTTTGGGCATTAAAGAATATACATATTTATATTTATTTTATTATTTAATTCTAATAATACTCGTTTTACACCACGAACTCCAAATAAATCCCAACGACTGTCGCCCCTAACCAAATACTCCCATTCCAAACACAATGGGATATGTTTCGTAAGCCAATTATATCATTTCAGTCAGTTTTCGCCAAATTTAAAATATAAATCATTATATATTGAATTTAAATGTACATTTTAATTTACCGGGGCCACATACTAACTCTAAAAATTCCAGAAAAATGAATCTTGCTATGCTTTAACGATACAGTCATAACAAAACTAATTTCATCGAAATTGGAGACCGTTTGAAAAATGATCATTTTCTGGTCGATTCAAATTGACTTAAACTGTCAAAACACTTTTAACTTCGCCAGGTTCACATATTGATTCCAAACATTATGAAAATTGGAATCTAGCAATAAATTGACATTCCAGATCCAACAAAAGTGGTTTTGTCGAAAACGGAGGTCATTTGCAAAATGGCTATTTTTAAAGGTCATATTTCCATAGCGATTATTCTGAATTTTCAACTGGGCATATCTTTTTATTCCCGCTATGAAATTTGGATTTTTCAGATTCGTTGGAAATATATTTTCAAATAGATTCAAATATTTTTGAATTCACCAAAATCCAGTTTATTTTGAATCATGTACATTCATTTGAAATTTGAAATTTAAAATCGAATTTTCAAACTACCACGCCATTTTCAATTCCTTTTATAATTAAAATCAATATTTATATTCTAATTTCGATTTAAATAAATTTATATGTTCTAATTTTGTTCAAAATAAATTTCTCGTCGTTATTATTTAAAATAAATCATTTTAAATATTCAAAATTCATTAAAATTGCCAAAATAAATATTTTAAATTGGTTTTGATTTTCCGGGTTGGTACATAAGTAGTTCGTAATATTGCGTTTTGAACTTTAAATGAATGTACAGAATCCAGTATAAGTCGGATATCTTTGAAATAAGAATCGTCGGGATCTATTGGATTATAATTTTCAAGTGAAAGAGAAAAATAGAGATATCATATTGTAGATTATGAGTTATGTCAAAATCAAATTTTCGAAAGATCGTGATGGAATCGTTTATAAACATAACTATTTATTTATATAAATAAAAGGGGTTTTTATATACTTAATATCGTTTTAACTTGGAATTCAACCCGAAGTAATTTATTTTGAAACTATACGAAATTCTACTTGAATATGTTTGATAATAATAATTTATTATTATTATATTGAAATATTTTAAAATTGACTTATATTTATTTAATTTGGACCTTTAAAATGGTCCATAATTCAAATGACCTCGAATTTCAACGAAACAAATTTTATTAAATCTGTAGTGGCTAATTATTGCTGGATTGCAAATTTCACATCAATCAGAGTTATTTTGTGATCATGCGCGGTATAAACGCGTATTTTTTAATCATTTGAGAGTTAAATAATGATTTCACAAACGACCTCGAAATTCGACGAAATCAATCACATCGTGTCCGATATATGAAGTTATTATATGCTTTCAAGTTTCGTCACGATTAGAGTTCATGTGAGTTCGTACGAATTGTGAACGTCTAACGTTATACGCTATGAAAATCCTTAGTAACCTCATCAGAAAAATAGCACTAGTCATTCAAATAATAAAATCAAATAAAAAATAAATATAGCTGTCAGCGACATGTGCGCACATGCAAAAGTAAGGGAAACGAAACTCTAAAAAACCGCAGTATCCATGTTCTTTCCTCTATTTATCATGTCTCCTCTTTCCAATTCGAGACAACAACAAAATTAACTAAAAAGACCTTTATTTCATTCCTTCGAACACAGTAAAAATGAAGTTATTTCAATCTCTAGAAAAGGCCATTAAATCGAAAACTTCGCAAAAACGAAAATCATTCGATTTGTTAGATTCATGGGAGGTAGAGCTTCACTATAGTGCCTTTATTTTCTAGTACAATTCATTTTGTTCAGACTTCCATTTCTTAACAGTAAGCCTAAGGCGAAGATGTGAGGTCGATGAGGAGAACATGAAACGGATGGCGGCGTGTTGGTCCGGGGAGTGAGGTGTATGCTATGGCTATTTGGGGGGTCCCTACCTAAAAGTGTTGCTAGTTATTCTGTAGGGGGCTTGCTGGCCTGAATCCGCGATGGGAATAGGTGGTGCAAGCTTCAATTAAGGGAGTCAAAAAGTGGCACGCTTTTAAGGGGAGAATGATGATGGCAGTTGCTTGCGGTTTCGTTGAGGAGTGAGGCTACGAGGAGGAGAGAGGAAAGCGTGGTGTTAGGTTTACAGGAGGTCACAGCTTAATACCGAGGAAGAAGAAGTTTATCTCGTGATTATGGAATAAAGAAAAAATGTGGATTAGAAGGTTAATTTATTAAATAATTTAATATTAATGACATTTAATTATTTATAATGTATACAAACCTTTAAAATATCATATCTTGTCCGTTCCTGAACAGAATTACACGAAAAAAGATCCGTTAGAATCGTGACAATGAGTACTAAGCTGGTAAGCTGGTTCAGAAGGAAGCAATAGCAACTGGATTTTTGTCTAATATTAAATGCTTATTTAAAATTAAACGAAACTAATTTGGTTCCATCTGTTATAGCTTGAAGAATTCCCAATGGATCGGCATATTCAAGCCTAATGCGTTATTGTATTGTTGTAGATATTTCTCTTTCTAACCACAAAATTACTGGTACCCTATTGTTATTCCCAATATAAGGGTGAACACGACAATCGTCGAATCTAAAACAAATGTGAGTTATCTCACTCTTTCTGGAATACTAAGATGTGTCATATTTCTCGTTGATAATATATATTGGTTGATTGGATGCCTTAGATGTTATTTGGTTGTTCTTGGTTGACATTAATTACATTTACATCATTTAAGTGCACTGGATGAAATTTCTATTCATATGTTATTATAAAATGTTATAATGAGTGGTGATGCAGGGAAGAACAGGTTTACAAGATCCAATTGGATTCCTTAAATATTTTGTGCACTGTTTGTTTTCATGTTATTTATACATGAATTGTTTATCCCCATTGACGTTAAAACCTGTTTGGGTGTTGATGGTTGAATTGAAATTCAACGTTGATGTGTGTAACAACCCGGAAAATCCGAACTAATTTAAATTTTTTATTTTGGCAATTTTAATGAATTTTGAATATTTAAAATGATTTATTTTAAATAATAACAACTAGAAATTTATTTGGAATACAATTAGAACGTATATATTTATTTGAATCGTCGTTAGAATATAAATATTTTTTTAATTATAAAAGGAATTGAAAATGGCGCGGTAGTTTGAAAATTCGATTTCAAATGAATGTACATGATTTAAAATACACCAGATTTTAGCGAAACCAAAAATATTAGAATCTATTTGAGAATATCTTTCCAACGAATCCGAAAAATTGAAATTTCATAGCGGGGATAAAAAGTTATGTCCAACTAAAAATTCAGAATAGTCGCTTTGGAAATATAGCCCTTAAAAATAGCGATTTTGCAAACGACCTCCGTTTTCGATGAAACCACTTTTGTTGGATCCGGGATGTCAAGTTATTGCTTTCCAAAATTCATAATTTTTGGGATTAATATGTGAGCCTGGCAAAAGAAAATGCGTTTGACCAATTTCAGTTGAATTTAATCGACTGGAAAATGGCCATTTTTCAAACGGCCTCCATATTCGACGAAATTAGTTTTGTTAGGACCGTATCGTCCATACGAAGCTAGAAATAATTTTTCTAGAATTTTTAGAGTCAATATGTAGCTTTAGTAAATTGAAATGTGCATTTAAATTAAATATATATTGATTTGTATTGTAATTTAAAGAAATACTGATCGTAATAGTTGAATTGGGTTACGAAACATATCCCATTGCATTCAGAATGGGGGTATTTAGCAGGAGGAAACGGTCATTGGGTTTGATTTGGAGTTCGTACCGGTAAACATGCCTTTTCGAAACTAAGAGAATTAAAAATAATAAAATATTAATTTATATAAGCCCCCTCCTCGTAACCCTAGCCCGTTCGCAGCGACGAACACTTCATTTCAAAACTGACCGCGTTCGAAATAGAGAAAATCAAAATTCGAAAAAAATTCAAATCTGAATAGTATTGAAATTCAGAAATAGAAGAACCAATGTGAGAACTCCTCACTATAATTTTCTTATACAGTTATTTATTTTATAACTACATATATGAACTGTTCCCCGTCGTCCACGGACCATGGACAACTTGTTTGGTTGTTTGGTTGATTAGATTATTTGGTTGAATTTGGTTGTTTGGGTGAAATGAATGGATTAGAATTGTTATGTGTGTATGACGCGAGCCAATATCAGGAGAGGGGTAATGCTAGACATTACCCGATTTTGATATCACGCCGTTATGCCGCCAAAATTTTCTAAAATATGTTAGAACAATAAAAATATCATTTTTATTATATAAATGAACTGAATAGAATATTCATATGTTGAATAAAATATTTTATCATTAAAAATATAATTTTTAACGTTGATATGAACAAAATAAACATTCATTTACAAATCAAACGATTTGTTTATGTACATACATTTGACTGATATTGATTGGGACGATAAATGTTACACATCGCCCAACTGCACAAATAAATCTGTTTTTGTTGTTTGAAAACCCTACACGGGTGTTGGGATGATATTTGACGTACACTAATCCCAACTGTTTAGTGGTATGTAAATCGATTGGTTGACAAGCTATGTAAGCATTGAATATTTATATTTAATGCTTATGCAGTGTAGAATGCACTTTGGATGATGGTTGAATGTGTTTAATTGTTGTTGTGTACATGTGTTGTATGAAATCCATATAATCACATTATATGATAATTGACTGTGTCTGATTCCAGTTCAGAAAGAATGAATATTTTAAAATGACAAATATTTTAAAATAAGGAATATTTTAAAATAATATTCAGTAAAAGATCAAAATCTGATTTTGATGTCCGATTTGGGATGGACACGACTATATTTGAATATATAAAGCCGTGTTGATTAGATTAACGCCATTTGGAAGTGAACGATATTTGTACCGATTTTATTCATATTTATAATGAATATCGAAAAGGAATTGATTTTAAAATACAATGTTTTGAAAAATATTATCATTTATATATTAATGATATGAAATATTCAATTTTGATTTGAAATTGAATATAAAGTTGAAATCGTTTTGGAAACGAATTTAAAACGATATATAAAATACATTTTAAATGGAAGTCGACGAAATATATATTATATATATAATATAATGGCCTGAATAGAACGCACCGCGCTGTGGCAGTTCGTGAATTTCGACCATTGACTTCGAATGGACATTATGGGAGATCCGACCGTCGGATTCTCCTAAAACCGAAACCGTTGGGTTCGTATCGAAAAGAGCTTTCTAATGAATATTAGAGATTTGAAATCTAATGGTTGGATTTGGAATAATGTCCAAATCAAATTTGGAAAAGGTCGCCGTAAGTGCAGTTCAATGGCCGTTTGTGGAAATCGACTGTACGACCCTTGATAAAATTATTAAAAATATCAATTATTTATGTAAAATCACAATAAATGATTTGGAAAGAATTGGGGTGAAAAATTCCATATTTGAAAAGATAAAAATATATTTTTGTCGAAATGAACTAGTTTTGAACTAGAATTATAATCCAATATTTTTAAATAAATAAATTGGATTTGAAATGGTTTTAAAAACAACCAGAATTTCCAATATATGAATTGGAATGGATTTGAACCAAAATTATCTTCATAATATTTCGATATTGGATTCCGTGATTATATAAATATTGTGGAGGAATTTGAAAGATATATATATCGTTATTCCAATAAGGAATTTGTTAATTCTAGAATTTGATATTGAATATAAGACGATATATTTTCTATTCAGAGCCTTGTATTTAATATCAAATATGATTTTGAGTTTGTCGTGAATGGTGTCTTCATTAACATTGTTCTTGAACCTAGTTGAGAAAAGATTAAATCTTTTTATTTAGATTTAATGAAGTATACCAATTAATTAATATTTAATTGGAATTGAATTGAAATTGGTCTTTCGGTTTATCGTGAACGGTGTTTTAAATAATACTTGTTCTTTAACCCGATTAACAATGGAATGAGATTTTGGGTTGTCGTGAATGGTATCTTTAATAATACTGTTCTTAGACCCAACGGAGTTAAGAAAATCAGAAACTAACTGGATATTAGTTAAGTTGAATGGTTTCCTGGGTATTGATCTGATGTTGGTTTCGGCCTTCGGGGTTAATACTTAGGAAATTGTTCACTTTCCAATTTACGGTTAAAGGCTGATGAAATGGAACGTGATTTTGGGTTTATAGTGAACCGTGTTTTAAATGACATTGGTTCTTTAACCCAGTTAAAGACAGGATATGATATCCCAAGTTAAACAATCATTAATATTGATTTTTAGGAAGATTAAAACCAAGTTGAGTTTTAATGAATCTTTAATTAGATTGAAATGATCGAGAATGGAGTATCACCAGTTCTGCTCCAGGCGATAGTTAAATCTTTAATTAGATTTGAACGTGAAATGGTAATTGAATTTACCGATAACACCGTGGTGTTAGATATGAAGTACTACCAGTTTTGCTTCATGGGATGAATAGGTTGGGATTGGGAAATTAAACAAATGATTAATTCGGTAAGGTTCGCTAATCCCGACTAGTTTGGATAAACCATAATTTGGTTTGAATTGATATTCAAAGGAAGATTAAAGAGTAAATTTAAAGAATTTATCTTTGATAAAATTAACGAGAACCTTTTCCAAAGAATGTGAATATTTGAATAAAGCATATTCTGGATTGGAATGACGTGTATGTTGTGTTTTTATAACACTTGTTTATTATATATGCGAGTTAATCAGAAAGATCGGGTTTATCACATTCTGAATAACTGATTCGACGATATGTCGAGGATGAAGACGGTGGTCGAAGACCGGAGGTCTTCACATCGTTTGGATGATTACTGATGTCTTGATTGGGCTATACACCCAAGACAAGGTAATAAGTGGTGATCGTCCAGACGTACTTGGAGATCGATAGGAAATGCGAGGGCCTCTCTCTTATTTTGGACATACGGGACGAGAAATAAGGTGCCTCCGGTTTCGTTCAGACCCAGAATGAACTTGTAAATGGATGTGTCTGACATCGGATTTCATTCTATGTGATTGATAGACAACGGTTGCATAGCGTGAATTTCCTGTTTGGCATGCTGAGATGCAAATGATCAAGGCTTCTGTTGAAAAGCAGAGTCTTTTGGTTGATGATCAAAGCATGACTTTAATATAGCATAGCTTTGTGTAGTGTTAATTCGTGAGCCTCACACCCCGGTGTGAACCAGAAACGGGAGAGGACCTCAGGGAGGGCATGAGTTTCCTTCCAGCTAGAAGTGGTGTCAACGTTTTACAAGCCCTGACGTTTTACTTTTGTGGATGATGGATAGCGAGGCGCCTCGGTTATATTGGTCATTCCGGGGCCGATGGATGGCCTTTATACAGACCAGATTTACGCCCCATAACGCGGGGAAACGCAATGTTCAGGCATTTTAATCCACTCCATGTGGACCGGCCCTGACGATCCAAGGTGCAGTTGCGGCTGTTCCTAAGGCTCGGGCTAGACAGTCTCGAAGCGGTAAGGACGATCCCTTACCTTGGTTCATAGATGGAAATGCAACTTCCAATACGTGACATTTGCGGTTTTGATTGTAGAGCCTAGTATTGGCGACATGATATATGGTACCCATGCCATCTAGGATTGATACATTTATATTTGAAGTTATTTTATACACTATGCGCTTATAATAGTATCAAATGATTTGTTTTAACGTACCAAGCATGTTTGGCTATTATAAGGGAAAAACCTATCCCCCGGCTTGCGTTACATTGTGTGATAGGACCTAGGTCTTATAATAGCTTCATTTTTTTCAAAAAGCATTGCGCTGTTTTGTTTTATGCACTAGTATTCTTGGGAGAAAACCCGTTCCATGTTATACGGCGTGGTCCCTTGATATATCTGATTTAAAGTAAAGTTTTAAATAACTGTTTTAGTCCTCACACCAGTTATATGACTGATCTGGAGTTTATTGTTTTAACCTAAACTCTGGGTGCCCTTATTTTCCATACGGGCAGCTAGTAGTTTTGGTTTTGTAGATTTGTATTCATAGGATCCTGGTTTACCGCTGGAATGATATTCGGAAAGCTCTGTATCCGTATATTCTTTTCAGCTGTGTGTTGTATTATTTTCCGCTGTATTATAACTTGTAAATCTCTGATATTTAGTAAATGTGTATTATTTATCCATACTCTAGAATATTCTTGTATTCTGATGAAATTGTTGTAATATGCAATGAAATGTTCTTCAGTTTGTGGTCCAATGTGTGTTGCTCTCAATTTAATCAGTTCTTCCTCTTCTCTTCGGAGACCGGGGAATTTTGGGTCACTTCATTTGGTATCAGAGCTTTGGTTTACAGAGCTCGGAGAACAAGACACGTTAAAACCAAACGAAAGAATTCATCAGAGATTGGATTAGTAATATCCAATGAGAATGACTCGTTAGAGATGGGATCAGTAGAATCCTAGAACGAGTGTGAAGAGTGATATTTTTAAAATGAAAATGAAAACGAATTTTGTTTTGAAGATTTAAACTTTATTATTCGTACTTGAATATTTATTTTAAATTGATTTGGACAATCAAGTATATAGAGATTTGAATATACGTCTGATCCACGTGTATTAAAGCCTCAAATGTACCGGATGGATATAGGATCACACTCTAGTCGCCTGGGTCTGATTCTGATGATGGCGCGCCATCATCAGTGTTTATATTCGAGTGTCGAAAGTGAGATATCTATATATTTCCAATTGACTGGTGTAGGAACCAAAATATAGTTAGAATATATTGTTGTGAATTGGCATCAAAAACATGATTTATGAGTATATAAAAAATTATGAATTTGAAACGTTAATCAACTAATTGATTGCTGATTGTGTTGTTTGATTATTGTTTTGATTAATTAGAATTTGGAACCATTAAGCCAAATTGTATCAAATGTTGAACTGAATTGAAAATTGATAGAAATTGCATGCATATACATGTATATACATTGAACAGGTCATAGTAAGGAGGCTAGAGAAGAGGAATAAAATTGTAAGCCTGACAAATAGGTACATGTTTACTATATTTCTTGGGTTTGGATGATTTTATGAGCCAATTGGCTAGCCTCTTGGCTTTTTCTTTTTCTTTTTGAGATCAGAGGGCCTATGTGGCGGTTTGGGGGATTTTCCTGGTGCTCCTGTACAAAGGAGGTTATGGCGAAATTTTTCGAAAATTTAGGGTGTTAGTTAAATTTTTGAAAAATTTGAAAAGTTCTTAGAAACTGAAAAGTCGAAGAACTTAAGCCATAATTAAAATAATGAAAGTTGGGTTGGTTAGTTATTCAGCTCCGTTCATTTTCGGGGACGAAAAGAATTTAAGTGGGGGAGATTGTAACAACCCGAAAAATCCGAACCAATTTAAAAATTTTATTTTAGCAATTTTAATGAATTTTGAATATTTAAAATGATTTATTTTAAATAATAACGACTAAAAATTTATTTGAATACAATTAGAATGTATATATTTATTTGAATCGTCGTTAGAATATAAATATTTATTTTAATTATAAAAGGAATTGAAAATGGCGCAGTAGTTTGAAAATTCAATTTCAAATTTTAAATGAATGCATAGGATTCAAAATAGACTGGATTTTAGCGAAACCACATATTAGAATCTATTTGAGAATATCTTTCCAACAAATCCGAAAAATTGAAATTTTATAGCGGGGATAAAAAGTTATGTCCAATTGAAAATTCAGAATAGTCGCTATGGAAATATATCCCTTAAAAATAGCAATTTTGCAAACGACCTCTGTTTTCAACGAAACCACTTTTGTTGGATCCAGGATGTAAAGTTATTGCTATATTCCAAAATTCATAATTTTGGGGTCAATATGTGAGCGTGGCAAAAGAAAACGCGTTTGACCAATTTCAGTTGAATTTAATCGACTGGAAAATGGCCGTTTTCAAACGGCCTCCATATTCGACGAAATTAGTTTTGTTAAGACCGTATCGTCAATACGAAGCTAGAAATAATTTTTCTAGAATTTTTAGAGTCAGTATGTAGCCCCAGTAAATTGAAATGTACGTTTAAATTAAATATATATTGATTTATATTGTAATTTAAAGAAAAACTGATCATAACAGTTGAATTGGGTTACGAAGCATATCCCATTGCGTTCGGAATGAGGGTATTTAGCTAGGGGCGACAGTTGTTGGGTTTGATTTGGAGTTCGTACCGGTAAACATGCCTTTTTGAAACTAAAAGAATTAAAAATAATAAAATATTAATTTATATAAGCCCCCTCCTGTAACCCTAGCCCGTTATTATTCTCAGCCGCCACTTCGAATCAACGCCCCTCGTGCTCCGAAACAAAAGCCCTCTGATCTCTCTATCCTTGCAGTAATTCTCCACGAAATCAAAACAAGAATTGTTGAGCAAAGTGAGAGCTTTAATTTGATCCCAGTTTGATCGAGAAAGGTGGTGGATGGTGCTCAAATTCCTGCCATGAACTGGCGCCGTTTGCACGTAGTTTTAGGGAGGAGGGCCTGATCGGGTACGACGCGGTTCAGCGCGTGGAGAGAGGGAGGGATGGTCGACGTCGTGAGGCGTTCCGATCAGGGTCCGATCACCTGAGGAGGCCGGCGGCGGGAGAAGTTCAGATCGACGGGGTGGGTTCGTTTTTGGTCCAGATAATTGAAGGAGAAGGTTTAATAAATTTATTAAGTTAATTATTTAATTTAAATACTTTATTTAATTTTCAAATGGTAATAATATCATATCTTCTCCATACGAGGACGAAATCAGACGATTCAAGTTGCATTGGATTCGCAGCGACGAACACTTCATTTCAAAACTGACCGCGTTCGAAACGGACCAAATCAGAATTTGAAGCAAATTCAAATCCGAATAGTATTGAAATTCAGAAATAGAAGAACCAATGTGAGAACTCCTCACTATAATTTTCTTATACAGTTATTTATTTTATAACTGCATATATGAACTGTTCCCCGTCGTCCACAGACCATGGACGACTTGTTTGATTGTTTGGTTTGATTGATGAGATTATTTGGTTGAATTAGGTTGTTTGGGTGAAATGAATGGATTAGAATTGTTGTGTGTGTATGGCGCGAGCCAATATCAGGAAGGGAGTAATGCTAGACATAACCCGATTTTGATATCACGCCGTTATGCCGCCAAAATTTTCTAAAATATGCTAGAACAATAGAAATATCATTTTTATTGTATAAATGAACTGAATAGAAAATTCATATGTTGAATAAAATATTTTATCATTAAAAATATAATTTTTAACGTTGATATGAATAAAATAAACATTCATTTACAAATCAGACGATTTGTTTATGTACACACATTTGACTGATATTGATTGGGACGATAAATTTTACACATCGCCCAACTGCACAAATAAATCTGTGTTTATTGTTTGAAAACCCCACACGGGTGTTGGGATGATATTTGACGTACACTAATCCCAACTGTTTAGTGGTATGTCAATCGATTGGTTGACAAGCTGTGTAAGCGCTGAATATTTATATTTAATGCTTATGCAGTGTAGAAAGCACTCTGGATGATGGTTGAATGTGTTTAATTGTTGTTGTGTACATGTGTTGTATGAAATCCATAAAATCACATTATATGGTAATTGACTGAGTCTGATTCCAGTTCAGAAAGAATGAATATTTTAAAATGACAAATATTTTAAAATAATATTCAGTAAAAGATCAAAATCTGATTTTGATGTCCGATTTGGGATGAACACGATTATATTTGAATAAATAAAGCCGTGTTGATTAGATTAATGCCATTTTGATGTGAACGATATTTATATCGATTTTATTCATTTTTATAATGAATATCGAAATGGAATTGATTTCAAAATACAATGTTTTGAAAAATATTATCATTTATATATTAATGATATGAAATATTCAATTTTGATTTGAAGTTGAATATGAAGTTGAAATCGTTTTGAAAACGAATTTAAAACAATTTATAAAATACGTTTTAGATCGAAATCGACGAAATATATATTATATATATATAATATAATTGCCTGAATAGAACATGCCGCGCTGCGGCAGTTCGCAAATTTCAACCATTGACTTCGAATGGACATTACGGGAGATCCGACCATCGGATTCTCCTAAAACCGGAATCTTTTGGTTCGTATCGAAAAGAGCTTTCTAATGAATATTAGAGATTTGAAATCTAATAGTTGGATCTGGAATTATGTCTAAATCAAATTTGGAAAAGGTCGCTATAAGTGTAGTTCAATGGCCGTTTATGGAAATCAACTGTACGGGCCTTGATAAAATTATTAAAAATATCAATAATTTGTGTAAAATCACAATAAATGATTTGGAAAGAATTGGGATGAAAAATCCCATATTTGAAAAGATAAAAATATTATTTTTTTTCGAAATGAACTAGTTTTGAACTAGAATTATTATCAAATATTTTTAAATAAATAAATTGGATTTGAAGTGGTTTTAAAAATAACCAGAATTTCCAATATATGAATTGGAATGGATTTGAACCGAAATTATCTTCGGAATATTTCGATATTGGATTCCGTGATTATACGGATATTGTGGAGGAATTTAGAAGACATATATATCGTTATTCCAATACGGAATTTGTTAATTCCAGAATTTGATATTGAATATAAGTCGATATATTTTCTATTCAGAGCCTTGTATTTAATATCAAATGTGATTTTGGGTTTTCCTGAATGGTGTCTTCATTAGCACTGTTCTTGAACCCAGTTGAGAAAAGATTAAATCTTTTTATTTAGATTTAATGAAGTTTACCAATTAATTAATATTTAATTGGAATTGAATTGAAATTGGTCTTTGGGTTTATCGTGAACGGTGTTTTAAATAATACTTGTTCTTTAACCCGATTAATAATGGAATGAGATTTTGGGTTGTCGTGAATGGTATCTTTAATAATACTTTTCTTAGACCCAACGGAGTTAAGAAAATCCGAAACTAACTGGAGATTAGTTAAGTTGAATGGTTTCCTGGGTATTGATCTGATGTTGGTTTCAGCCTTCGGGGTTAATACTTAGAGAATTGTTCACTTGCTAATTTGCAGTTAAAGGCTGATGGAATGGAACGTGATTTTGGGTTTATAGTGAACCGTGTTTTAAATGACATTGGTTCTTTAACCCAGTTAAAGACAGGATATGATTTCCCAAGTTAAACAATCATTAAAATTGATTTTTGGGAAGATTAAAACCAAGTGGAGTTTTTATGAATCTTTAATTAGATTGAAATGATCGAGAATGGAGTATCGCCAGTTTTGCTCCAGGCAACAGTTAAATCTTTAATTAGATTTGAACGTGAAATGGTAATTGAATTTACCAATAACAGCGTGTTGTTAGATGTGAAGTATTACCAGTTTTGCTTCATGGGATGAATAGGTTGGGATTGGGAAATTAAACAAATGATTACTTCGGTAAGGTTCGGTAATCCCGACTAGTTTGGATAAACCATAATTTGGTTTGAATTGATATTCAAAGGAAGATTAAAGAATAAATTTGAAGAACTTATCTTTGATAAAATTAATGGGAACCTTTCCCAAAGAATGTGAATATTTGAATAAAGAATATTCTGGATTGGAATGAGGCGTATGTTGTGTTTTTATAACACTTGTTTATTATATACGCGAGTTATTCAGAAAGACAGGGTTTATCCCATTCTGAATAACTGATTCGACGATATGTCGAGGATGAAGATGGTGGTCAAAGGCCAGAGGTCTGTACACCCAAGACAAGGTAATAAGTGGTGATCGTCCAAACGTACTTAGAGATCGACCGGATATGCGAGGGTCTCTCTCCCGTATTGGACATACGGGACGAGGAATAATGTGCCTCCGGTTTCGTTTGGACCCAAAACAAACTTGTAAATGGATGCGTCTGACATCGGATTTCATTCTGTGTTATTGATAGGCATCGGTTGCATAGCGTGAATTGCCTGTGTGGCATGCTGAGATGCAAATGATCAAGGCTTCTGTTTAAAAGCAGAGCCTTGTGGTTGATGATCAAAGCACGGCTTTAATATAGCATAGCTTTGTGTAGCGTTAATTCGCTAGCCTCACAACCTGGTGTGAATCAGAAATGGGAGAGGACCTCAGGGAGGGCATGTGTTTCCTTCTAGCTAGAAGTGGTGTCAGCGTTTTGCAAGCCCTGACGTTTTACTTATGTGGATGATGGATAGTGAGGCGCCTCGGTTATATTGGTCGTTCCGGGGCCGATGAATGGTCTTTATACAGACCAGATTTACGCCCCATAGGGCGGGGAAACGCAGTGTTTAGGCATTTTAATCCACTCCGTGTGGACCGGCCCTGACGATCCAAGGTACAGTTGCGGCTGTTCCTGAGGCTCGGGCTAGACAGTCTCGAAGTGATAAGGACAATCCCTTGCTTTGGTTCACAGATGGAAATCCAACTTCCAATACGTGACATTTGCGGTTTTGATTGTAGAGCCTAGTATTGACGACATGGTATATGGTACCCATGCCATCTAGGATTGATACATTTATATTTGAAGTTGTTTTCTACACTATGCACTTATAATATTATCAAATGATTTGTTTTAACGTACCAAGCATGTTTGGCTATTATAAGGGAAAACCCTATCCCCCGGCTTGCGTTGCATTGTGTGATAGGACTTGGGTCTTATAATAGCTTCATTTTTCCAAAATGCATTGCACTGTTTTGTTTTATGCACTGGTATTCTTGGGAGGAAACCCATTCCGTGTTATACGACATCGTCCCATGATATATCTGATTTAAAGTAAAGTTTTAAATAACTGTTTTGGTTCTCACACCACTCATATGACTGACCGGGATTTTATTGTTTTAACCTAAACTCTGGATGCCCCTATTTTCCACACGGGCAGCTATTAATTTTGATTTTGCAGATTTATATTCATAGGATCCTGGTTTGCAGCTGGAATGATATTCGGAAAGCTCTGTATCCGTATATTCTTTTCAATTGTGTTTTATGTTATTTTCCGCTATATTATAACTTGTAAATCTCCGATATTTAGTAAATGTGTATTATTTATCCATACTCTGGAATATTCTTGTATTCTGATGAAATTGTTGTTATAAGCAATGAAATGTTCTTCAGTTTGTGTTCCGATGTGTGTTGTTCTCAATTCAATCCGTTCTTCCTCTTCTCTTCGGAGACCGGGGAAGTTTCGGGTTGCTTCAATTTGATTATAATCAATAGACGATATTGATTGATGGATTGGTAGCAGATGGCCTAAAATCCACCTTTTTGTTAAAATGTTGATTTACAGTCAGGTGAATTGACGAAGTTAAGTTATAAAAATTATTTTTATAACTCAAGCAAGATTTTTAATTATATTTTATATGTTATATACAAATGAAGTCTTATAAATAAATCAATATTTATAAATTGGTTTTATAAAAGTATTATAAAAGGATTATATAATAAGAATTATGTGTTTAAGCAAGTTTTATAAACAAATAAAGCAGCATTTAACCTATAGGTTAATGATTTGGGGATAATTGTTTTTACGTAAACAATTAAGAGATATTGTTATATTAATTATTATATTAATCTTAGCGGAAGAAGTAAATGAAATCAGTTAACGAGCTAACTGATGGGTTAAAGTTGACTAAATGAACCGTTTTGATTAAAGCAGTTATTATATTATTTTGTCTTCAATTAATAGTGAAAATAGTTAAATAAATAGTTGTTTAAATTTAATAAGATTTCTTAAATGAAATTTACTTTTATTAATGATGTTTAAAGAATTATTGAAAGTTATTAATGTAGTTAATTATTATTTTATAATATTAATTTTAAAAGTGATTAACTTATCAATTTTAGTTAATGAAGAAGTAAACTACTTTTATTTCAATAAATGATGAAGTTAACTATATTTAAAGCGATTACTTCTTAAATGAAATCTATTTAAGAAGCAATCAAGTATGTAATCATAGTTTGTGAATTTTGAAGTTATTTTATAACAAAATCCGAATTCCATAAATGAAGTTATAAAAGAGACTTAAGTTAATGTGATAATTTATTTTACTTGACTTTTGAATTAAGTAACCAGAGTTGAGATAAAAAGAGTTTAAGATAGTGACCCAGTTTGCAATGTAATTTAATTGGGTATTCAGATAAGTTTTGTAAAGATATTTGTAATAAAAAACCAAATGTTATGAGAAAAGTTTCTTAAAGAGAAATCAAAGCAAAGATGTATGATGTTAAGGGTTTTGTGTAAAGAAATCATTAAACGTATTTTAGTTATAAAACCCAAAGTTTTAGTTTATAATATGATATTAAAGAGTTTTGGATAAAGTAGCAGTGAATGGATTATCGTAATATAATCCAAGTTGTGAATGCAATTTTATAAAGAGATTTTGAAGTGAAAGGTTATTAAATAAAACAATTTACTTAATCGGCGAATTAAGTACAATGGTTATAATCGACAAAGATTTCCAAAAGTAAGGTTATGGTTTATAAAACCAGATTAAAAAAAAAAGGTTTGGTTTATATTAAGTAATATCGAGTCTGGAGTTATGAACTTTTATCTGTCTCGAGATAAGAACGTTGTCGATCAAGATCTAAAAGATAAATAAATACCTTAACTTAGACGACTTCACTATTATCAAGGGATGATATTAGTTTGTTATGGTAAAGGATGTTGGAATTAATTTATTATTTCCATAAAAGGAATATTGCAATGATAGTTGTGAGATTTTGAAATATAAATAATATTGCAATGTTAGTTGTGAGATTTTGAAATGTGAATAAGACTATTAGATTTTAAAGTAAACAGTGTATTATTTAACATTGTTTGGTCCAAGTTTGAAATATGATTATATTTATAACATTCAGTAAAATATATATATATATATCACTATTTTCTAGATAATGGAAATAGTTTGGTTTGGAATACACCTATTCAAAATAAGAAGCAAATGGCGATAGTGTTTCCAAAGAAATGAAAATGGGTTGTATTGGGTTAGAAACTGAATATATGAAATTTAAATATTTTTAATTATGTATATATACATATATTTCCATAAGTGTCATAATAAATTATAACTTTGAAGTTTGGAGTTCGAATAAAGTCATTTGAGTTTTTATAATAATAAAGATGTCACTTGACATTGTTTTGGCCGGTATAAGAATCGGTAATCAGATTTATACCATTGAGTTAATAATATATATTGAGATGTCCAAGGTAAAGGAATACAAAGGACTTTTGAGAATATTAAGCAATATTTCCATGAAAGGGAAATGGAAAGAGTTTTGTGAAATTATAGTGATGTTTTCGAAATAAAGGGATAAAAAGGAGTTTGGAAGGAATAAGTTATGATTAATGTTTTAAAGTTATGAAAACAGAGAGTTTGGTTAAGATTGATTTTTATGAATCGATTTAAAGTTAATGAATGATTTTAATTAAAGCGTCTGAGCTGCCAATATACTGGCCATACTATCTGGTTGATAGTTAAAAAACCCAACTATCAATGAAATATCTTATTAGACCGTTAGTGTGTCGTTTCGAAGAGTCCGGGATGGAAACTAGATCCAAAACCACTTCGACTGACTTTACGTTCGAAACTGGCATGCAGAAATATTTATAAAGATGGAGCATTAAAGACTGTGGATCTTCATGAACGGAAGAGCTACTCAATAAATTTCTCTAGTTTGCTCCCAGAGTTATTGTGACTTGTGATTCTTTCGTAATTGAAATCTTTGGATTTGCAAGAACTACTCGCTATTGATCCTTGGGGTGATTCCCATATAGGATTATGTTGGAGGGTGCCTTCGGTTCATCATGTTCCTGGATGACTTGTATGGACGAATGTCTGACAGAGTATTTCTTGAGGGTCAGGTACGTTGATACTTACAAATATACCAAGTTTGGTGGTGGAGAAGACACCTTCTCTTAGCTTCACACCCTGTGTGTATTTGTGAACGTTAATTAGTGATTTGACAGAACTGATGATGTGACATTCCAGGAATTTACATGATGTTCTCTAAAAGTAAATCGTGATCTCAAGACTCATCAATGGGAAACAGCAGAAATCGGGCAGGCATCATGGCTATGTGGTTCATTCCCATTAGGGTGTATTGTCACCATCTAGAGAAAATTATGTTTGTTCTTCTTTCGTTTCTGTATCTCCCGAGAATACGCTGGTTGCGCTACCGTAGGGTGACAATATATTCGATATACTCAAGTTGAATGAATGATCAAGTATGTGTGGCCGGGTTGTAAGATGTTCTTGTTGAACATTAGTGTATTGCTCTCTAAAGGTACACTTTTGGAAGGTGGCTCCATTCCATGTCATGTTGGAAATCCAATCTCCAATAAGCACTATGCGGGTTTTGATTATATATTAAGTATATAGAGTGAGATGCAAGCGTTCTAATAGATGGTTATTTATTTGTCGATTGATAGACATTATTATAATATCACTGGATTTTAATACCAAAAATATTTTGGGTTACCGTAAGGTAAAATCCATTTGTGTTTATGTGTGGATAGGTCTTATGATTATCCTTTTCTTTCAAAAGATTTTCTAAAAGTTAAGCATGTTGTTTGTGTATGAGAGTATTGTATGAGTTTTTTCACTGAAAGTCTTGCAGACCGACAATCCGTGTGATTTTCGTGTTGCGAATGGGCTCGTTCAAGCCGAGTGCATTTCAAGTTTGCAGTAGGATTTGCTTGGAACTTCAAGAGAGGTGTTGGAGTCCAAACATATTCCGTATTTTCTAGTAATAAATTATTCTGTTAGTCTGTTGTATTGAAATGGGTATGTACTCTGATGTTGTAATCATATGTATGAATTTTTTCCTTTGATTAAAATATTGTTGATATATTATATTTTGTCCATTCCATTGTGAGACTCTGATCTTCTTATTCTTCTATTCTAATATTTCTTCCTTTCTTTCTCACCCTCTAATTTTAAATTATTTTTACCCTATATATTTTATAAAAGGGTAAAAGCAATAATTTTCTTAAATTATTGTTAATCAACCAATGCTAATTTGAATAGAATTCCAATTTAATTATAAAGTTGGAATGACTTAACTTAAAGGAAGTTTCTGATATGAGATATATAAATGAAAATTTTAATGAATCTTGTAAGTTGGAATTGAAACAAAAATCTAGCTTAAGTCAATAAGAATTTGGCTTGAGTTGGAAAATAAAAATACGTGCAAGTTAATGAATTTAACTGGAATGTTTGGGAATCAGTGAACTGTATGATTGCACGAATATAGGTATGAAAATGAATGAACTTAATTGAAACCAATATGGAATAATTAAGTTGAACTTATTGGAATGAAGGACTTGAATGGATTATAAAGAATCAATTTATATATCCAAAAATGGATTGCTATTGGTTATAAATAATCTTATATGAATTGAATATTGGTGGTAATATGGATATTTGAACCTATGTTGCATATTTATGGAGCTAATGAACTTCATCTGAGTTAACAACAAGTGCAAGGCCTAGTCCATTCTTTAAACCCATATTGGTTGAGTTCTGGAAGATGATTGGCTCCAATTTAGCTATAGCTGTATAATAATTGGGCAAGCTCATGTATAGATTCTTGCTTATCGCTAAATAACGCTCGTATAAGGTACGCTTATGCAAAATATATATTTTGGGTTTAGAATTCGATTTTTCCGACCGTGTGGGTCGATATTTATCTATTTGTTGTTTAGGCAATATTGCATAAGTCCTTCTGTATAGGGGAGACTCTGCCAAAAAAATTCAAAAATTTAAGATTTAGAATTTTTGAAAGTTTTTGTTAACAGAAATGAATTGGTTTTCTATTAAAACTAATTGGACCAGTGGAAAAGAAGTTTTTAACCAAGTAGACCTTTGAAAAGATAATGGATTTGTAGCGTTTTCTTGCCTTAGTAATTTCGGAGAAGAAATTCTTTCAAGGGAGAAGGAATATAATGGCCTAGATTTTTAACCGTAAAAATGGTTTTAAAAGTTGGTTTGGAATTTAAATAACCCGAATTCAATAGTTTTTGGATATTTTATTAATATAAACTAATATTTTAATTTGAAATTGTCGGAATTAGTTGGATTTGCAGTTTAATATAAATTGGATAATATAAAGAAATAATTTAAGTTAAAATTGAATTATATTAACAAATTTGTTTATTAAACAACGTTTGAATGTATAGTTTTAATTTAATTATAAAACGAGCGGTAGCGTCATGGTAGTCCGTAATACTATGTTTTGAACTTTAAATGAATGTATAAAATCTAGTATAAGTCAGATTTCTTTGAAATAAGAATCGTACGGATCTATTGGATTATAATTTTCTTATGAAAGAGAAAATTGAAGATTTCATATTGTAGATTTTGAGCTATGTCCAAATCAAAATTTTGAAAGGTCTCTATGGAATCATTTATAAACCATAACAATTTAATTATATAATTCAAAGGGGTTTTAATATATTTAATATTGTTTTAACATGGAATTCAACCCGAAGTAATTTATTTTGAAACTATATGAAATTCTACTCGAATATGTTTAATAATTTATTATTATTATATTGAAGTATTTTAAAATTGATTTATATTGATTTAATTTGGACCTTTAAAAAAGATAGTTATTCAAATAACCTCATATTTCAAAGAAATAAATTTTATTAAATATATAATGGCTAATTATTGTCAGATTTAAAATTTCACATCAATCAGAGTTATTTTGTGACCGTGCGCGGTATAAACATGTATTGCTTAACCGTTAGGGATTTAAATAATGATTTCACAAATAACCTCGTAGTTTGACGAAACCAGTCACATCGTGTCCGAAATATAAAGTTATTGTACGGGTTCAAGTTTCGTCACAATCGAAGTACGTATGAGTTTAAATGAACTGTGAACGTCGAACATTATACGCTATAAAAATCCTTAGTCACCTCAGCAGAAAAATATTGTTAGTCATTCAAATAATAAAGTAAAATAAAAATAAATGACGCTGCCAGCGACATGTGTGCAAATGCAAAAAGGAGGAAAAAAATCTCTGAAAAATAGCAGTACTCGTGTTCATTCTTCTAATTATACTCTCCTCATTCTAGTTCGAGACAACAAAAAAATGAACATAAGACACCTTTATTTCTTTCCTTCGAACACAGTAAAAATGAAGCCATTCCAATCTTTAGAAAAGGTCATTAAATCAAAAAATACACAAAAACAAAAATCGTTCAATTCGTTGGAGGTAGAACTTCGCAGCCGTGCCTTTTATTTTCTAGTACGATTCAGTTTTGTGACGGCCCACCCCGCACCAACCGACATTTACTCCAAAGGTGCGCTGTACACATGTCCAGTCAGCACGGAACGGGTCATCAGAAGGAAAGGGAAGAAGGAAATGAACTAACAAGGAACTTGTAGAATGTCTCACAGCGCATAGAATAAAATATAATAATAACATACTTGACATAAAACAGGTGAGACAGTGCATAAGCTGAAACAACTAACATAGCAGCGGAAAATCCAAGTACAGCTTATGATCCAAAGTTAAATGTTATTACAACTTTTCAAACTGTCTCAAAAGCAAAAGCAAGATAAAGGAGGTACACTACTAATGCCCAAGTAGCGACCACCAACGACACAGGGAGAATATCTATATATCATACGTGGAAGCCTCCTGCTCGCCTCCGAATCAGCTACTCGCGCATCACCAGCTAACCTGTCTCTAGTCTGCTCGTGTGAGCACCCAGAGTAATAAGAGGAGACATAAAACTCTGGGTCATACATAAAGCCTGGTATGAGCGATAAGCATCTAAACAGAACAATAACGGGTAGACTAAACGTACCTGAACCTGGACCTGCAACCAAAGAGTTAGCACTACACACTGTACAACACTCTAAGGTGCCAATTCAAATGGTGTAAGGATAACGGGGGTGGGGGTGTGCATGTCATAGTGATGGCAAACAATCAAACATAGCAACCATCCTCACATCTCTCACTCAGTGCGTAAAACATACGATATTCACCACTTCGATCACTCAACATACCTTGCTACGATCACTTTGCCCCATGAGCCATAAATGGCTTCACTGCACTGATAACGTAGCCACTAATCCTTCGCTATGTCCACTTGCCCCATGGAGTTATTCACCCCATCTGCGCTGGCTTATAGCCTTACCAATCCTTTACTATGTCCACTTGCCCCATGGAGTTATTCACCCCATCTGCGCTGGCTCATAGTATTACTACGCATCACTTTGCCCCTCGAGTCGTAATGACTCTACTGCACTGATAACGTAGTCTTGCTACCATCACCTTGCCCCTCGAGTCATAGTGACTCTACTGCACTGATAAGTAGCCCCTCATTCATTTTCAATAGTGAATCGAAGTTATGAACGTCGACAACTCCTTAGCACACGTCCCGCAGCAAAGCCCAATCATGAAGTGAACTCATCGGTTCCCAACTGGATCCTGAGCTCTAACTTCCCATATTGGACTACCTTTGCATCTCGGGTTATTGGTCAATACTGGGTCGGGTTCCCCTTCCAGCCATCGGTTCGGGTCGGGTCCTCTACTTTGAATTGGTTTGGTTTGTGGTCTTCCTCTGGTAACGGTTCGGTTCGGGTTCACAGCGTTGCATCGGTTCGGGTCGGGTCGGGTTGCCATCTCCCATCCAGTTCGTGCTCCCGCTCCGATCAGCTCCCTCGTTCTTCATTTACTCCGATCTGATCCCCCTCCTTTAGCCGATCCGATCCCAGTTCAATTAGCATGGCCTTCCTTTTTGCCAGGTTTCTCAAGTGCCAAGTTCCGATCCGATCGAATCCCTTGCCCAGTTCACTTATCTGATCCGAGCCCATTTCTCCGATCCGATCCGAAAACCTGCACTGTTTCCTGAAACCTTTCCAGCGGGTGTTTTACCCCATTCGACGATGTTTTCAACCATTCCAACTATTCTAATCAATCACAAAGCATACCATACAGTCATAGCAACATGTATAATCGACTACAAACATCAAAACAACAAAATGATAGGTTAAAATGGATCAAACCTAGCCAAAACCCCATATTTCCCCTTAAGCATGTTTAGGTGGAACTAATGATATGATTAGCAAAACTTAACCAAATTAACCCAAATTCATATTAGAGGTCTAAAACATCATTCCGAATTTTATAAATATTTTTCCAGAATTTTATCATGTTTAAATTTTCTAATTAACACTAATTACCGTTAATTAGCCATAATTAGTGCGGAACTATGCAAATCACTCACCTAAGCCCCAAATAAACTCTAGATCTGAAGTAAATCTCTGATTTGATGCGAATCCCAATAATAAACAGCAGCTCCAATGTCAAGTTGGTGTAGATCTCCCTCGATTCGATGTTGCTAAGCTTAATCCTTGATTAGGAGATGATTTGGAGGTGATTTAGAGGTTGGAGGCCATTTTTAGGGTTTCTTGGAGATAAGTGGAGGCTAGAAAACTGAAATGGAATGATTCTCTACCCCTTTTCAGCCTCCCCATAACCCTAATCCCGAAATGGGTTATGAGCCCATTCACTAATCACCCTATTTGGCCCGGTTAAGCAGTTTTTCACCTTCCAAACCTCATTTCAGCCATATCTCCCAAACGGTAAGTCCGTTTGGCTATTATGACCACTCTACGGAAAGGTAAACCATCAAATGAATCTAATGGATGTGGTTTCAGGTCAAAATTCCTTTTCAATCAAAAGTTATGGCCAAAACAAGATCAGCTAGGGGCAAAACGGTCATTTAAAAATCGACAAAAATCATGAACATGGGAAATGAGTCTAACGGTTGTTTCCCAAAGTTACATGACCATTTAACTTCATATGGGAAAGAAATAAATATTCTACGATCCTTCGATGCATAGAATGCGGGTTGTTACATTCTCCCCCCCTTAAGAAATTTCGCCCCCGAAATTCCCTAACCAAAACACACACAAAGGGTCCCGCATGCCTATCAACCATAAAACAACAATCAATCATGCAAAACAAGTCTATCCTAACATGCGGAATAACTAAATCACAAAGTAAATCTTACTAGGCAAAGAGTTCTGGATACGTCTTCATAATGCTCTCCTCTGTCTCCCAAGTACAGTCATTCTCGTTCTCGCCCCACTGAACCTTGACTATCCTCACCGCCTTCCTTCGAAGTTGCTTCATACCGTGCTCGACAATACGGATCGGCTTGCGGTTCCCAACCGCCTCGGGTTCTACCTCGAAGTCCTCTAACTGATCAGGTGAAATAGTCATATCTGAGTCGTGAACGAACTTCCTTAGTTGGGAAACATGAAATACATTGTGAACTCCCACCATCTTCTCTCGTAAGCCAACTCTATAGGCCAAATTCCCGACTAGTTCAAGAACAGGGAATGGGCCAACAAATCTTGGTGCTAACTTGCCTCTCCTGCCAAATCGTATCACGCTCTTCAACGGAGAAATCTTGACAAACACCAAGTCATCAACGGAGAATTTTAAGTCTCTTTTCCTCTTATCAGCATAACTCTTCTGCCTATCTTGGGCAGCTTTCATTCGTTGTTGAATGGTCTTAATCTTTTCTGAAGTTTCCCTCACCACATCTGGTCCAAGCATAAACTTTTCGCCTGTCTCTATCCAACTTGATGGTGAGTTGCATGGTCTTCCGTACAAAGCTTCATATGGAGCCATACCAATACTGGATTGGTAGCTATTATTATATGCAAACTCTACTAGATGCAAATGGTCATCCCATGATCCACCAAAATCCAATATACATGCTCTCAAGAGATCTTCCAATATACGATTCACCCTCTCCGTCTGACCATCGGTCTGAGGATGATATGCGGTACTGAGATGTAATTCTGACCCTAGAGCCTCTTGTAAGCTCTTCCAAAACCCACTAGTAAACAACGGGTCTCGGTCACTTACAATGCTTTTAGGTACTCCATGAAATCTCACTACCCATTTCATATACAATTCTGCTAACTTAGCTGCCGTTCTGGTCGATTTGACTGGTATAAATCTTGCACTCTTAGTCAATCGATCCACAATTACCCAAATGCTATCATGTCCCGACCTAGTCCTTGGTAAACCATCGATGAAATCCATCGAGACTTGCTCCCATTTCCATTCGGGAATTTCTAATGGTTGCAACAAACCACTAGGCTTCTTTTGCTCGGCTTTAACTAGCTGGCAATTCATGCATTTGGATATAAACTTCCCAACGTCTCTTTTCATCCCTTCCCAGTAGTAAGTCTGCCTCATGTCTCGATACATCTTATTACCACTGGGATGTTTAGTCAGTTTTGAGTGATGACATTCTCTAAGCACTTCATCTCTCAAACCATTCACGTTGGGTACAACTAGTCTTCCATTCTTTCTAAGCCATCCGTCTCGATCAAGCCCATACAAATTCATCTCCTTACCGTCGATATTCATTTCTAACTTGGAGATGATTTCCAATAGATTAGGATCGTCCCTCTGGCTGGAACCAATCCGCTCTATTAAAGTGGGTCTGATCACCAAACTAGCTAGCATGACTGGATCCAAGTCGCACCTTGGTCTAAAATCAAACCCCGCGATATACTCCAGTTGCTTCCATTCAAGAAATATAGCCCCTAAACTGGCATGTCTCCTACTCAAGGCATCGGCTACCGCATTACCTTTCCCAGGTGTGTATGCGATATCAAAATCATACGAAGCCAAGAACTCAAACCATCTCTGCTGACGGAGATTCAGATCTCTCTGAGAGAAGAGATACTTTAACGATTTATAATCGGTAAACAACTCAAATCTTTCTCCCAAGAGATAGTGCCTCCACATCTTCAGCGCAAACACAATCGCTGCTAATTCCAAATCATGGGTAGGATACTTCTTCTCATGCGGCTTTAGTTGACTACTAGCATAAGCTACAACCCGACCTCCTTGCATCAGTACAGCACCTAGTCCGGTACCACAAGCATCTGTGTATACCGTCATTTCTTCATTCCCTTTAGGAATGACTAGCACTAGCGCACGCGTTAACTTTTCTTTTAGACTCTTGAATGCATTCTCACACACTCCGTCCCAGACGAAGGACTGATTCTTCTTAGTCAGCTGAGTCAACGGTGCTGCTATCTTGGAGAAGTCTTGGATAAACTTACGATAATATCTAGCTAATCCCAAGAAACTTCTTACATCTGTTGCATTCTTGGGCGTAGACCAATCCTGTACCGTAGCCACCTTCGCAGGGTCCACGGCAATACCATTTTCTGAAACAACATGGCCCAAGAATCTCAATTCCCTTCTCCAAAAGTGACACTTAGAGAATTTCGCTTTCAATTGGTGTTTCCTCAACACCTCCATCACTATCCTCAAATGTCCCTTGTGTTCCTCCTCTGTCCTTGAGTAAACAAGGATATCATCTACGAACACAAGAACAAACTTATTCAACTGATCTCTGAATACTCGATTCATAAGATCCACAAAGTAGGCTGGTGCATTGGTCAACCCAAATGGCATGACCAACCACTCATAGAATCCAGACGGCGTCCTAAATGCCGTTTTCGGAACACTCTCATCCGCTACTCGGAGCTGATGAAATCCTGTCGCGAGGTCCAACTGGGAGAACACTCTTGCTCCTTCCAGTTGATCAAACAAATCATCTATCCGCGGTAGAGGATACTTATTTTTCCTCGTTACCTTATTCAACTCGCGATAGTCCACACACAAACGAAGGGAACCATCTGCCTTAGTGGAAAACGCAACTGGTGCTCCCCACTCGGAGACACTTCTTCTAATAAATCCCTTCTTCAAAAGATTATTGACCTACACCCCGAGCTCTCGCTGCTCCCTTGGTGCCATACGACGAAGTGACATCACTATAGGTCTGGCATCTTTCACTAAATCAATACGGAACTCAATCTCTCGGTGTGGTGGAAGCTCGGTCACCACCTCGAAGACGTCCGGATACTGGCCAACCACGGGCACATCTGACAACTCATCCTGCGGGATGTCGAGGGAATTTACAAAACTAGCCATAACCCCATCACTAGGTAGACTACCAAACACTACCCTCCGCCCATCATCCGCCCTAACTGTCACCAAAAAGCCCTCACAGTCTACCACCACCCCGTATCTTTGGAGCCAATCGACTCCCAATATAATGACATACCCAGTAAAACCCAAAACAAAGCAATCACAAACAAACATACATCCATGACTCGATAAGACCAAATTTCTGCAAATCATACTAAGGCTAGTCGAACCACCAATCGGGTTCGTCACAACCAATGGTCTATCGACTATCTCGGGTTCCAGTCCCAACATATCTACCAGGTCACTAGATATGAAGGAACGGGAAGCCCCAGTATCAAACAAAACTCGAACTGGTACATCATAAATAGAAAGCATACCTTGAATAACAACATTCTTTCCTTTCTCCGCCGCAGTTGGGGCATTCGACGAAGAAGGAACAACATCAATAGCATATGCTTTCACAATCTACTTCTCCTTAAGAGGTTGCGGACACTTATCCTTATGATGTCCCACTTGACCACAGTTGCAGCACTTCCTTTCCGCTGGCTTGGCCCGACATTCTTTAGCATAATGTCCCTTCTTACCACAGCTGAAGCACTCAACATCTTTCTTGCTCTTTTTCTGGCCATCCTTAGATTGTTTCTGCTTTCTCTTACTCTGAGAGTTATTCTTGCTTCCACCGCCTGCTTGCGGCTTCAGCCCTTCTGCAAATGCAGCCTCAGTCTTTATATTAGGGTAAAGACTCTCTGATCTCAAAGCTTTCCCCACAATCGATTCAAAAGTCTCATCGATGTGGTTGATAAGCCTTTCCCCCAAGTATCCATCCAACCCTGTGATGAACTTCTCATTCTTCTTCTTAGGAGTATCGATAAGAGATAGTCCATACTTTGACAAAGTGTTGAACTCAGCAATATAGTCAGAGACTGCCCTACCACTCTGCTTGAGTTCCAAGAATCTCTTAAACAACACTGACTTTTGGGCAGCTGGAATGAACTTCTCGCTAAAGCGAGCCTTGAACTGATCCCAAGTAACCTGTTCTTCTGGAGTAGCTGTTTTAATGGCATTCCACCAATTCATCGCTCGCCCTTGCAGCTGACGAGACGCTAGCCTTCTCTTCATCGCATCCTCAAGACCCAAGTCGTCGAAGATACGATCATAGCTATCCATCCAATCCTGAACATCTGCGGCCGACTCCATCCCGTGGAACGGCTTCCCACCAAGGTTAGTGTAATCCTTGCACAACTTGGCAAAATCGGCCCTAGGCGCCTGCACTACCGGGCCAACACCAACTTCGGGATTGGGAACTGCCCCTTGCACTTCTCTAAGCATGTCTCTCATGAGGTCAGTAAACATCGCCATCATGTCAGCAGCATTCCCATTATTGGCTCCCCTACCAGCACCTCTAGCATATCGGCTCATCGTCAATCTGTAAAAGGGGAAACGATTAACGACCCCATAGTGGTGCTAGTGCAGTACGACTTCATTCTTATACTACTAATAGTATACACATATATAGCTTTTGAAAACCAAAGTAATCACAAATACGCGCTCTCATATACGTACTATCTCTCCCTAGTGTCTTTCCCTAGGTTAACTACGCAACCTAGAGCTCTGATACCAAATGTGACGGCCCGCCCCGCACCAACCGACATTTACTCCAAAGGTGTGTTGTACACATGTTCAGTCAGCACGGAACGGGTCGTCAGAAGGAAAGGGAAGAAGGAAATGAACTAACAAGGAACCTGTAGAATGTCTCACAGCGCATAGAACAAAATATAATAATAACATACTTGACATAAAACAGGTGAGACAGTGCATAAGTTGAAACACTAACATAGCAGCGGAAAATCCAAGTACAGCTTATGATCCAAAGTTAAACGTTATTACAACTTTTCAAACTGTCTCAAAAGCAAAAGCAAAAGCAAGATAAAGGAGGTACACTACTAATGCCCAAGTAGCGACCACCAACGACACAGGGAGAATATCTATATATCATACGTGGAAGCCTCATGCTCGCCTCCGAATCAGCTACTCGTGCATCACCAGCTAACCTGTCTCTAGTCTGCTCGTGTGAGCACCCAGAGTAATAAGAGGAGACATAAAACTCTGGGTTAGACATAAAGCCTGGTATGAGAGATAAGCATCTAAACAGAACAATAACAGGTAGACTAAACATACCTGAACCTGGACCTGCAACCAAAGAGTTAGCACTACATACTGTACAACACTCTAAGGTGCCAATTCAAATGGTGTAAGGATAACGGGGGTGGGGGTGTGCATGTCATAGTGATGGCAAACAATCAAACATAGCAACCATCCTCACATCTCTCACTCAGTGCGTAAAGCATACAATATTCACCACTTCGATCACCCAACATAACTTGCTACGATCACTTTGCCCCCATGAGCCATAAATGGCTTCACTGCACTGATAACGTAGCCACTAATCCTTCGCTATGTCCACTTGCCCCCATGGAGTTATTCACCCCATCTACGCTGGCTCATAGCCTTACCAATCCTTTACTATGTCCACTTGCCCCATGGAGTTATTCACCCCATCTGCGCTGGCTCATAGTCTTACTACGCATCACTTTGCCCCTCGAGTCGTAATGACTCTACTGCACTGATAACGTAGTCTTGCTACCATCACCTTGCCCCTCGAGTCATAGTGACTCTACTGCACTGATAAGTAGCCCCACATTCATTTTCAATGGTAAATCGAAGTTATGAACGTCGACAACTCCTTAGCACACGTCCCGCAGCAAAGCCCAATCATGAAGTGAACTCATCGGTTCCCAACTGGATCCTGAGCTCTAACTTCCCATATTGGACTACCTTTGCATCTCGGGTTATTGGTCAATACTGGGTCGGGTTCCCCTTCCAGCCATCGGTTCGGGTCGGGTCCTCTACTTTGAATTGGTTTGGTTCGTGGTCTTCCTCTGGTAACGGTTCGGTTCGGGTTCACAGCGTTGCATCGGTTCGGGTCGGGTGTCCCACTTCGGGTCGGGTCGGGTTGCCATCTCCCATCCAGTTCGTGCTCCCGCTCCGATCAGCTCCCTCTTTCTTCATTTACTCCGATCCGATCCCCCTCCTTTAGCCGATCCTATCCCAGTTCAATTAGCATGGCCTTCCTTTTTGCCAGGTTTCTCAAGTGCCAAGTTCCAATCCGATCGAATCCCTTGCCCAGTTCACTTATCCGATCCGAGCCCATTTCTCCGATCTGATCCGAAAACCTGCACTGTTTCCTGAAACCTTTCCAGCGGGTGTTTTACGCCATTCGACGACGTTTTCGACCATTCCAACTATTCTAATCAATCACAAAGCATACCATACAGTCATAGCAACATGTATAATCGACTACAAACATCAAAACAATAAAATGATAGGTTAAAATGGATCAAACCTAGCCAAAACCCCATATTTCCCCTTAAGCATGTTTAGGTGGAACTAATGATATGATTAGCAAAACTTAACCAAATTAACCCAAATTCATATCATAGGTCTAAAACATCATTCCGAATTTTGTAAATATTTTTCCAGAATTTTATCATGTTTAAATTTGCTAATTAACACTAATTACCCTTAATTAGCCATAATTAGTGAGGAACTATGCAAATCACTCACCTAAGCCCCAAATAAACTCTAGATCTGAAGTAAATCTCTGATTTGATGCGAATCCCAATGCTAAACAGCAGCTCCAATGTCAAGTTGGTGTAGATCTCCCTTGATTCGATGTTGCTAAGCTTAATCCTTGATTAGGAGATGATTTGGAGGTGATTTAGAGGTTGGAGGCCATTTTTAGGGTTTCTTGGAGATAAGTGGAGGCTAGAAAACTGAAATGGAATGATTCTCTACCCCTTTTCAGCCTCCCCATAACCCTAATCCCGAAATGGGTTATGGGCCCATTCACTAATCACCCTATTTGGCCCGGTTAAGCAGTTTTTCACCTTCCAAACCTTATTTCAGCCATATCTCCCAAACGGTAAGTCCGTTTGGCTATTATGACCACTCTACGGAAAGGTAAACCATCAAACGAATCTAATGGAAGTGGTTTCAGATCAAAATTCCTTTCCAATCAAAAGTTATAGCCAAAACAAGATCAGCTAGGGGCAAAACGGTCATTTAAAAATCGACAAAAATCATGAACATGGGAAATGAGTCTAACGGTTGTTTCCCAAAGTTATATGACCATTCGACTTCATATGGGAAAGAAATAAATATTCTACGATCCTTCGATGCGTAGAATGCGGGTTGTTACAAGTTTAGTCTGCCTTTGTTTTCTTAACAGCAGACCTAAGGTAGAGATGTCACGTCGATGGGGAGAACTAGGTGAAATGTAGGGAGGCGTAGTGGTCAAGGGAGTGAGGCATACACTGTGGCGATTTTCAGGGGGAGGGGGATTCCCTACCTAAAAGTGTCACTAGTTATTCTGTAGGGGGGCTTGCTGGCCTGAAACTGCGAGGGGAATGGGTGGTGCGAGCTTCAAGGAAGGGAGTCGGGAAGAGGCACACTTATAAGGGGAGAATGATGAAGGTAGTTGCTTGTGGTTTCGTTGGGGAGTGAAGCCACGGGGAGGAACATGGAAAGCGTGGCGTTGAGTTTGGTTTACAGGAGGTTACAGCTTAAAATCAAGGAAGAAGAAGTTTGTCTCATGATTATGGAATAAAGAAAAGTGTGGATTAAAAGGTTAATTAATTAATTTAATACTAATGACGATTACTTATTTATAATGTATAAAAACCTTTAAAATATCACATCTTGTCTATTCGTGAATATAATTGCACACAAAAATTCCGTTGGGATCGTGGCAATGAGTTCTATGATGCTAAGCTGGTTCGGAAGGAATTAGAAGAAATTGGATTTTCGTTTATATGCTTGTTTAAAATTAAACGAAATAATGTGACAAGCGTCGAATCTAAAAAAAAAAGTGATTTATCTCACTCTTTCTGAAGTACTACAATGTGATAAAATTCATATTGATCGTTGATAGTATAAATTGGTTGATTGGATGCATTGGTTGCTATTTGGTTGTTATTGGTTGAAATTATTTATATTTGTGTCATCTAAGTGCATTGGATGAAATTTCTATTTCATATGTTATTATAAAATGTTATTACGATCTTTGATGCAAGGAAGAATAGGTTGGAGGGATCCAATCGGATTCCTCAAATATTTTGTATACTATTTGTTTTCATGTTATTTATACCTGAATTATTTAACCTCATTGACGTAAACCTGTTTGGATGTTGAACGTTGAATTGAAATTCAACGTTATTGTGATTATAATCAGTAGACGATATTGATTGAGGGATTAGCAGCAGATAACCTAAAATCCACCTTTTTGTTAAAACATTGATTTGCCATTAGACAAATTGATGAAGTTAAGTTATAAATTTTTATTTTTATAACTAAAGCAAGATTTTTAATTATATTTTATATTTTATATACAAATGAAGCTTTATAAATAAATCAATATTTATAAATTGGTTTTATAAAAGTATTATAAAAGGATTATATAATAAGAATTGTGTTTATAAGCAAGTTTTATAAGCAAATAAAGCAGTATTTAACCTACGGGGTAATGATTTAGGGATAATTGTTTTCAAGTAAATAATTAATAGAGATTATTAGATTAATTGTATTAATCTAAGTGGAATAAGTAATTGAAATCAGTTAACGAACTAACCGGTGGTTTAAAATTGACTAAGTCAGTTGTTTTAATTAAAGCGGTTATTCGATTATTTTATCTTCAATTAATAATGAAAATAATTAAATAAATAGTTGTTTAAATTTAATAAGATTTCTTAAATGAATTTTACTTTTATTAACAATGTTTAAAGAATTATTGAAAGTTATTAATGTAGTTAATTGTTGTTTTATAATATTAATTTTAAAAGTGATTAACAAATTAATTTTAGTTAATGAAGAAGTAAACTACTTTTACTTCAGTATATAATGAAGTTAACTATTCTTAAACGAAATCTATTTAAGAAGTAGTCAAGTATATAATCACAGTTAGTGAATTTTGAAGGGTTTTTACAATAAAATCTAAATTCCATAAATGAAATTATAAAAGAGATTTGAGCTAATGCGATGATTATTTTAACTTATTTTTTGAATTAAGTAACCAGAGTTGAGACAAAAAGAGTTTAAGATAGTAACCTAGTTTGCATCAAAATTTAATTGGATATTTAGAAAGTTTTGTAAAGAGATTCTTAATGAAAACCCAAATATTATGAGAAAAGTTTTTTAAAAGAGAAATCAAAGTAATGATGTGCGATGTTAAGGGTTTTGGGTAAAGAAATTGTTAAATCGATTTTAGTTATAAAATCCGAAGTTTTAGTTTATAATATGATATTAAAGGGTTTTGGATAATGTAATAGTAAATTGGTATCGTAATATAATCCAAGTTATGAATGGAATAGTACAAAGAGGTTTTGAAGCGAAAGGTTAGTATTAAATAAAATGATTTACTTAATCGTCAAATTAAGCAGAATGATTATAATCGACAAAGATTTCCAAAAGTGAGGCTATGGTTTATAAAACCATATTTTAAATAAAAAAGAAATCAGGTTGGTTGATATTAAGTAATTTCTGGTTTGTTACGAACTTTTATCTATCTCGAGGTAAGAACGTTGTCGATCAAGGTATGAGAAGTAAATAAATACCCCAACTTGGACGACTTCACTATTATTGAGGGATGGTATTAGTTTATAAGGGTAAAGGATGTTGGAATTAATTTATTATTTCCACTTCAATTATAGTTGCAAGATTTTGAAATATAAATAAAATTGCAACATTAATTGCGAAATTTTGAAATGTAAATAAAGCTATTTGATTTAAAATTAAACAATGTATAATTTAACATTGTTTAGCCCAAGTTTGAAATATGATTATATTTATACCATTTGGTTATATATATATATATATAACTATTTTCTAGATAATGAAAATACTTTGGTTTGGAATACACCTATTCAAAATAAGAAGTAAATGATGATAGTTTTTCCGAAGAAATGAAAAGGGGTTATATTGGGCTGGAAACAAAATATTTGAAATTTAAATAAATATATATATTTCAAGTGTCTGTATTAAATTATAACTTCGAAGTTTGGAGTTCGAATAAGCCATTTGAGTTTATATAATAATAAAGATGTCACTTGACATTGTTATGGCACATATAAGAATCGATGATTATATTTATACCATTGAGTTAATGATATATACTTAGATGTCCAAGTAAAGGAATACAAAGGAGTTGTGAGAGTATTAAGCAATATTTCCAAGAAAGGGAAATGGAAACAATTTTGTGAAATTATAGCAATGTTTTCGAAATAAAGAGATAGAAAGAAGGAGTTTGGAAGGAATAAGTTATGATTGGTGTTTTCAAGTATTGAAAATGGAGATTTTGGTTAAATATGATTATAAAGATCGATTTTTAAGAATTGGTTTAAAATTTTAATGAATGGTTTTAATTAAAGGGTCCGAGCTGCCAATATACTTACCGTGCCGTTTGGATTGATAGTTAAGAAACCCGACTATCAATGAAATATCTTATCAGACTATTGACGTGTTGTTTCGAAGAGACCGAGATGGGAACAAGATCCAAAACCACTTCGAACCGACTTTACGTTCGAAACTAACATATATAAATATTTATAAGGATGGAGCATTGAAGACCGTGAATCTTTATGAACGGAAGAACTACTCGTTAAATTTCTCTTGTTCGTGCCCAGAGTTATTATGACTTGTGATTCTATCATGATTGAAATCTTCAGATTTGCAAGGACTACTCACTACTGATCCTTGGGGTGATTCCCGTATAGGATGTGGTAGGAGGGTGCCTTCAGTTCATTCTATTCCCGTATGACTTGTATAGGCAAATGTCTGACAGAGTATTTTCTGAGAGTCACGTACGTTGATTTTTAAAATATACCAAGTTCGGTGGTGGAGAAGGCACCTTCTCTTTGCCCAAAGTGCATTTAAGGACGTCAATTAGTAATTTGACAGAACTGACAATGTGGCATTTAAAGAATTTATGTGATGTTCTCATAAAGTTAAATTGTGAACTCAAGCCTCATCAACCGAGAAATGGCAGAAATCGGGCAGGCAGCACAACTATGTGGCTCATTCCTATTAGGGTATGTTGTCACCATCTAGAGAAAATTCTATTTGTTCTTCTTTCGTTTCTATATCTCCTGGGAATACGGTGGCTGTACAATTGTAGGGTGACAATATATTCGACACACTCAAGTTGAATGAGTGGTCGGGTTGTAAGATGTTCTTGTTGAAACCTAGTGTATTGCTCTCTAGAGGTACACTTTCGGAAGGTGGTCTCATACCTTGTCATGTCGGAAATCCAATCTCCAATAAGCACCATGTGGGTTTTGATTATATATTAAGTATGTAGAGCGTGAGATGCAAGCGTTCAGCTAGATGGTTATTTATTTGTGGATTGATAGACATTATTATAATATAACTGGATTTTGATATCAAAAATATTTTGGGTTATCATAAGGTAAAAACCATCGGTATTTATGTGCGGACTGGTCTTACTATAATCCTTTTCTTTCAAAGGATTTTCTAAAAGTTAAGCAACTTGTTTGTGTATGAGAGTATTTATGAGTTTTATCACCGAAAATATTCCAGACTAACAATCCGTATAATTTGCGTGTTGCAAATGGGCTCGGTCAGGCCGAGTGAATTTCTAGGTTGCAGTAGGATTTGTTTGGAGCTTCAGGAGTGGAGCTGGAGTTGAGATGTAATTCCATATTTTCTATTAATAAATTATTTCGTTGTGTGTCATATTGAAATGAGTGCGTACTCTGATGTTGTAATCATATGTATGAAAATTTTCCTTTGAGTAAAATATTGTTGATGTTTTATATTTTTTCCATTCCACTATGGACTCTGATCTTCTTGTTCTTCTATTCTAATATTACTTCCTTTCTTTCTTGCCGCTTAATTTCTTTCTCCTAACTATCCGCTTTCTTGTGGAATTTGGGTTGGACGGAAGTGTAATTAGTCAACTCGAAGGTACGAAAAAGTCGCGTCGTTACAGGTTGTCAGGAAAGTTGGTTTCGAATTTTTGAACCTGGGCTCTCGTATGATTTAGTGATTAGAGGGGAGATTATTTTGGCTAATCAAGGTACTTACATTGGGTTAATGGCGTTATAAATTAATTAACTAATTTCAATTCGTTTATAACTTGTAACAAGTATAACTTTTCCGTGCGATGTCAGATTGAGATGATACGAGTCGCGTTGGATTCGGTGGGCAATAACTAGCGGTGGGCGCGGTTCGGTTCGGTGTGGTTTGAAGCTCAAACCGCTTCCGCACCGCATCAAACGATTGATAAAAAATACAATCATTATACTAACCGTTCAAACGGTTCGTTTTCGGTTCGATTTCGATGTAATACGGTCCCGTTTCGATTCGGTTCAATTTGAACCCTTATTAAATATGAAACAAGAAAATTACTTCCATCAACAACCAATTTACGATTGTATGACGTTGTGTCACCTGAAGGTTAAAACACATAGTGTTATCCTTAATTAATATAACTACAACATACGTTGAAAATAAAATTAAATTAAAAGTTAGAGAGGAATTTGTTAATTTTTTTAATCATAACATCGTCGGTGTAGCTATGCGGTTCGGTTTAATATGGTTTGGTAAAAGTTCAAACCGCAACCGAACCGTATCATTGCGAGTCGGTTCGGTTTGAACTGTTTGCTTTAGAGAGAGAATCCGGTGCGGTTTTCCGCACCGTTTTTGCAGTTCGGTCTGGGCGGTTTCCGCATTGCAGTGCGGTTTATGCCCACCCCTAGCAATAACTATGCTACAGAAATGGATTGGTGTGTTTAGGAGCTACTTGGATTTTTATCTAATTTTTAGCGCTCGTTTTAAATTAGATACAACGACGTGAAATTGTCAATTGAATTGAATGGTGATTTATCTCTCACATTTTGTGAAATACTGTGAATGTTGTTATTTAGTATAATAATATCCACTATTGTTAGTATAAATTGTGAGTTTGGATGCTTTGAATGATTATTTCTTTCTTGGTGATTTGTCGATATTTATATTTCCGTCTATGAATGGATGACCTTTGACATTACGCTCTTTTAAGTGGAAGATTCATCTTAAATGAATTATATTAAAATTATATTTCATATCTATATATAAACTGATATATGAGCTGTGATGGAGGGAGAACAAGTTGGAGGGATCCAACAGGATTTCTCGATATTTTAGATGTTACTTGCTTTCATATTATATATATACAAACTGTCTGACATAAGTAACATTAAAATTTACTTTGGATGTGCATTGTTACCACTGATGTATTATTAATCAGTAAATAGTATTGATTAAGTGATCAACATCAAATGGCCTAAAATCCATCTTTTTGAGTCGTTGATTTGTCGTCCGGTGAATTGACTAAGTTGAAGTTATAAAATTTACTTTTATAACTGAAATAAGGTTTAAAATTTTATTTTATATAAGTCATATAATAAAAGTTGTATAAATAAATAAATATTTATAATTTGGTTTGTAAAATAATTATAAAATGATTTATATAGCAAATTCCTGTGTTTTAAATAAGTTTTATAAGCAAGTAAGTCAGAAATTAACCTAAGGGTTTATAGTCTGAAATAATGGTTTTAAAAAAACAATTAAGTGGGATTATATTAAATTAATTTTGTTATTAATTAATTCAAAGGGAAGGATTAATTGAAATCAACTAAAAAGTTAACAATGTTTTCAGGTTGATTAAGTCAACTGTTATTAATTGGAATTGGATAATAAATTAATTTGGCTTCATTTAACTTACAAGAAATAGGTTTAGCAAATAGTTGTTTATACTTAATAAGATTTCTTAAATGTTTAAGCACCTAATTAACTATTTTTAAAGATAACAATCGAGTTGATAATCATTAGAAAGTTAGTTATTATTTTAATATATTTTTAAAAGAGATTAACTATTTAATTTTTAGTTAATAACATAGTAAACTACTTTTACTTTAGTTAGTGTTGAAGTTAATTATTATGTTAATTAATAATAATTAAAATGATTATCTTTTTAAAATGGAATTCATTAGAGGAAATTTATCAGGTTCAAAATGGGTTTTTAGTTGAATTTTGTATAGGGATTTATAAAGGGAATTTATAATAAATCCAAGTTTGTAAACAAAGCTTATAAAAGGATTTAATGCTAATGTGATGGCTTTAAATAAGCATTTACTTAATGATTGAATTAAGTAAGAGTGATTGTAATTGAAAAGATATTTTTCTTATGCAAGAAAGGGTTTTAGAATCATATTTAAATTGAATAGTAAATGGAATTTATTGTAACCTTTACTGAATATTAGGTTTTGTGTTAGCAGACATATATTTATCTTAAAGATAAGAATGTTGTCGAATCAGGGTCTGGGAGCTAAATATAATACCCCAACTAGAATGACTTCATTTTTATCCAAAGGATGATACAAGTTAGAAACGGAAGTTGATGTTGAAAATTAAATTATTATTTCCATAAATGATAATATAAATTATAAACTTTAATCTGAACAATATATAAGTTAAATAACACTTTTATTTTTTTAGCAAACAATGCGACCCAAGACATTGATGACATTGTTTTAGTTGGGTATGATTTCGAAATATACTCATATCTTTTAGTCAAATATATAGCATATTTCCCAAAGTAGGGAAAAGTATATAGTTTTGTTAATACGCTTATTCTAAAGAGATAAGGGTATGGCTATCGTTTTCAAAGTAATGAAAACATAAGATTTGTGAATATACTTATCCCGTTGAGATAAGTATATGGAATCAATTTTTAACAATCGATGAAATGATTTTAAGAAATAGTTTTAATTAAAAGGGCATATGCTGCTGATGTACTAAAGTTTACTATTTTGATTTGATAGTTAAAGAATCGACTATCAATATTTTTTTTTTTTTACTTATAATGTGTTGATTCGAGGAACCGAGATTGTAACTGGGTTCGAAACCACTTAGAACTGACTTATGCATTCAATAACTGAATTTATAGGTATGCTTATGTGTATTAAAATGATTTGGAGGCGTAGGTCTTCTGAGCGAATAGGGGTGCTCGTTGATGTCTCTGGTCAACTACCAAGATTATGCTTGTAGTGGTAGTCTCTAAGTTCTGGGTTTCACATGATGCGAGGACTTCTTGTTACTAGTCCTAGGGTTATTTCGACAGGATGTAGTAAAAAGAGCACCTTCATTTTTTCCTAATCATGAACAACTTGTATAGATGAATGTCAGACATTGTATTTCTTAGACCATGTACGTTGATTTTTTTTTACAAACATACATCTGTTTGGTAGCGGAGAATGCAATTTTGTTTAGCTTAACACCCAGAGTATCTTTATGAAAATCAATTAGTGATTGATGGATCTGATAATGTGGCATTCAAAGTTGAATGTGATGTCTCAAAAAGATAATCATAACATCAAGCCCCTTCAACCGGGAAATGAATAAAATCGGGCAACCATCAGAGCTACGTGGGTCATTCCCATTAGGGTATGTCACTACCTAATTTAGAGAAATTAGTTGTCCATTTTGTATGCTTTGGAATAAATACGGTTGATTGGCCCCAACCATAGTGGTGATATATTCGGTACACTCAAGTTGAATGAGTGGCCGGTTCTGAATGGTCGGGTTGTAAGATGTTCTCGTTGAACCCTGGTGTTTTTATCTCTAGAGGAACACTATTCTGGAGGTAGTTCCTTACCCGGCCATGTATAGAAATCCAAACTCCAATACGAGCTGTACAATTTTAGATGTAAACAACTATGTCGAAAAGTGTGATGCAAGCTTTTCGACCATAATCCTATTTTATTTCTGGATTTTAGACATTATTATTATATCACTGGATTTATAATAAAAAGTGATTAGGTTATCGCATGGGAAAAACACATGTCATATGTATGTGTGTCGTGTCTACTGAGAGTTCCGATTTACTAAAATTAAGCAAGTTGTTTGTGATGCGAGTTTTCTCACTCTAAATATTCTAGATTTATCTGGATTATTTTGCTTTCCTTAAAATGTACTCGAGTCATGTGACAACCTGGGAATTCAGACTTTGAAAGTCGAAATTTGACACAACTCAAGCATCAAATGTGGGAGATCCAAATGCCTAATCCCTGGTTATTTGGAGTTATCACACAACAGAAATAATCACAATGAAATAAAACAATTTCTCGTTAACATAACTTATGATACATCAGAGTTACATCACAACATCATCATAATAATGTATATATCCAGATACATCTACTGCTGGATACAAACGTAACAACGGAAATAAACTAAAAGAGAGTGAATCCAAAACATGTTCCATCTTCACCTCTAATATCCAAAAGATAGTCCATAAAAGTTAAGTGTTCCACATAATAAGATGCTACACAAAAGATAATCATCCAAAATACTGCTACAACCTGACTCTTAGGTTGCCTATGCAAAAATTATGGGCACCCAGAGTTTAAGGAAAAAAATGATAAACTCCAGGTCAATCAGACCTTCGGTAGTGGGTACATCCACACTGTGGCATCACAACGGTACCCCAGAAACATGTTTTAATGCTAGGCTTTCGACTCGCAACAACCCCTTTTCCATTGGGGACATGTAGGGGTCTGAGTTCACTGCTCCCACCGAACTCCCATGACGAGAACCCCCTATCACGCAACAACAAGGACTGGTATAAGAAACAAAAATAGTCATTCACATTTATTTTAAAGTTAGATGAATCATAAGACCACGCCATATAACATGGAATGGGTTTCCCCTTATGAATACCAGTCATAAAACTCGCAATGTTTTTTGAAAATGAAGCTACCATAAGGTCCCTCAGCACACACATTATGCAATCGCAGACATAGGAAAGGTTTCTCTTTATGATAACCAAACATGTTTGATATGAGAAAAAAAAATCTCTTTTATTATAATTAGTGCATAGTGTGGAAAACTCTTTCGCAAATAAATGTATCAAAGGCATTGGTACCATATATTATGTAGCCATATATGTTTACAACTGAAACCGTACAAACTCGTAGTGGAGAATGGATTTTCACCAAATGACCAGGCTGAGGAACTTCCTTACCGAATTCGGATGCCTCAAGAATCAACACAAGTTCTCTGCCAACACAAGGTCGGGATATCCTTTCCTGGTCACACTAGAGTATATCATCTCCCGGTTTCCACCAACCTATTGCAACGACCCAGATTTTCAGTCATTTAAATTTGAATATTTAAATCTATTTAAAATATTATATCAAGAATTTTAATGGATTTTAATATTAAATTCATTACTTAAAACGAAGTTTGAACGTTAAGTTTACATATAATTTAAAACAAGCTCGAAATGGCGTGGTAGTTCGTAATGTTGAGTTTTGAACTTCAATTGAATATATAGGATCTGATATGAGTCGAAATTCAATGAAACAAGAAACGTTTAAATCTTGTTGATTATAATTTTCATGTAAAAGAGAAAAATAGAAATTTCAGTTTATAGATTGTTAGTTATGTCCAATTCAAATTTTAAAATAGTCGCTATGGAAATCATTAATAAATGATAACATTTATTTAATGAATTTAATAAGGATTTCTATATAATTTGGATACCTTTTTAACTCGAAACTGTTAATGTTAAGTTATGAATCCATATTGGATTATATTTGAACCTATAAGATATTTCCATTTGGATATTGATAATATTAATAATTTATTATTATTAATTTAACTATTTGGAATTTAATTAATATTTTGATCGATATTTTATAAGCCTTAAGAACGACCATTTTGCAAATAGTCTCGGTTTTCGATGAAATTAGTTTCAATGGAACCGTAATGTAAAATTTTTGTAGGAAATCAAATTTCATGGTAAACCGATGTTGTATGTGACAACGGTAGCCGAAAATGTCTCTGTTTTTATTTAATCATTTTGTCGGTTTAAAATGAAAATTAAGAATAAATGATTACATAACAAATGTCGTTTTTGATGAAATTAATTTTAATAAATCCATAATGATTTATAATATTAGTATTTCAATTTTTTTTGCCATGTGGATTTATTTTGTGATCGTACGCAATTTAATATGTGTGTTGATTCACTTATATGAGTTATAAGAAATTTTCACAAATGCACTCGGAATTCGACGAAACCTTTTCCATCATGCCCAGATTATTTAAATATGCTAGGGTGTAAATTTTCATCTTGATCGGTGGTTGTTTGTAGTTGTTTTTATACGTTACTTCATCATGAAGTTTAATTTAATAATAAAATAATATAACTCACACCAATATATACCCAACATTTGATTTAAACCCTAATTTTCTTTCAATACGTGGTCAACATTTACAGAAGCCGCCACTGACCCAATCAATGGCTGAAACCTTTGAACATATCCCGTCTCGAATCTTAAAATCCATTAGCTATTTTCAAAAATCAACAACTACAAAATTAATTAGCACGTCGAGCTCTTGGTATAAATAAGTCGAGATGGGGTTTTGAGGTATGCGCTAGCCGGAAATGGCCTCGAAGTCGCCATCGTTCGAAGTCAAACAGAGGACAAATGGCGACGTCGAGTGGCGAGCTATGCAGGGTGTAGGTAGAGCAGATTTCGGTGCTCCTTCTGGCGACTTCCGATGAGTCTCTGGTAGGAGAAGCTAGGCGCGACAACAAGGGGTTGGAGAGACGACGTGGGTTTACTTTCGGTGCTGGAAGAAATAATGAAGGCGGGAAGAAATAAAATTGACGAGTTAGCTAATGGTTTTATATAAGTCTGGTTTTATAATTGTGTGTTATGGTTGCTGATGGTTGATTGTTTGTTAAATATGTATTCATATATTGATCAAACCGATGAAATTAAAGATTTGTTTAATTTCAGTGAAACCAAATCGTTATTTTAACGATTGGAACCAATTGAGGTAAATTACCTTGTTGGTCACGTTTATATTTATATAAACGTGTTAAATTAAATGGTTGATGTTAAATTGCTGTTATTGATTGATTATTGAATTTATATCAATATATTGAATTGAATGATTATTTTGAGGTAACGTATTTTGATGCAGGGAGAACAGCTTGGAGGGATCCAACTAGATTCCTCAAAAATTTATTGCTTATTTTCATGTTACAACTATATGATCTGTTTGACCAACATGGTTAGATAATATATTTGATTATTGATCATTGAATCTTTCAACGTTTGTTTATTATTAACCAATGGACAATATTTGTTGGTAATTGGCAGCATATGGCCTATAAGTTAATCGTTTTTAAATGTTGATTTAACATCAGGTAGATCGACAAAAATGAAGTTATAAAATTTATTTTATAACTGAAATAGGATTCTAAATCTATTATTTTGAATGAAAGTTATTTAAAAGGAAATAAATATTTATTATTTAAATTTTTAAGTAATTATTAAATTGTTTTATATAGCAAATTTTGATGTTAATAAGAATTATAAGCAGGTGATCAGAAATTAATGTAATGGTCAAGATTTGGATTAATTGTTTCTAACAAACAAATAAATAAAATTATTTAAATTAATTATATTATTAACTAATTTAAAGGAAGGACTAATTGAATTTGTTAACGAGAAAACCATATTTTGAGTTGAATAAGTCGACCGCTTTAAATAGGATTGATTATTAAATTAAATTAATTATTGTTAAATAAATCTAATAAAACTGTTTAACGAATATTTGATAATTTTAATAAGATTCTAAATAGAGAAAATTTATTTTTTATTTTAGTAATAAATAATTTAACTACTTTTTCGGTAGTTAATGATGAAGTAAATTATTATTTTAATAAATAATAATTTAAGTAATTACTTCTTAAATGAAATACATTTCATTAAGTAACCGATTTGGAATGCAATATGGTTGAGTTTTGGATAGAGGTTATAAATGAGTATTATATTGTACCTGAGCTTTATAACAAAGATATAAATGAGATTTTGAGCTGATGCGATAACTTAAATAAATGTGTTATTTAATGTTTGTAGTAAGTAAGAAGAAATTGCGATAATAAAGGTTTCATATTAAACCCAAGTTGTATAAATAAGGTTTATAAAAGGGCGTGAGGCTAAAACATTAGTTTTAAACTGATGATACTTAATAATGAAATTAAGTGGGATGAATGGAATGGAAATGAGACTTTCAAATTAAAAATGGTTGAATGGTGTAACGACCCAGAAAATCTGAACCAATTTAAATTTTTTAAATTGGCTAAAATAGTGGATTTTAAATATTTAAAATAAATATTTTAAATAATAGAGATGAAAAGTGAGTTGAATCGACAATTGAAAACGAATATAATTAATTATAATTATATACAAGGCCTGAAAAGGCGCTTTAGTTTCAAAAATTGAATTCAAACTTTGTCGGACTGTACCGGGTGCAAAACAAAACGGATTTTAGTGAAACCAAAAATATTTAAATCTGTTAGTGAATACCTTTCTAACGAATCTGAAAAATCGAATTTTCATAGCGGAAAGCAAAAGTTATGGCCAAATGAATTTTCAGAAAGGTCGCTATGGAAATTATATAGCCCGTAAAATTGGCCATTTTGCATACGACCTCGGAATTCGACGAAACCACTTTTGTTGGATCCGGGATGTGAAGTTATTGCTAGGTTTCAAATTTCATAATTTTTGAAGCTAGTATGTGAGCGTGCCAAAGGAAAACGTGTTTTGATCAATTACAGTTAAATTGGATCGACCAGAAATAGGCCTTTTTGCAAACGGTCTCAGAATTCGACGAAACTAGTTTTGTTGGGACCGTATCATCAAAACATAGCTAGATTTATTTTCTGGAATTTTTCGAATCAGTTTGTGGCCCTGGCAAATTGAAATGTACGTTCAAATTAAATATTGAATGTTTTATATTTTAGTTTGAAGGAAAACTGACTGAAACATTCGAATGGGCCTTCGAAACATATCCCATTGTGTTCGGAATGGGGGTAAAACACTAGGGACGACAATCGTTGGGTTTGGATTGGTGGTCGCGTCAGAAAACCCCTTATAAAATCTACCGACCAATCAGAAATTAAAAAAAAAAAGCGGACCCTCTCTCTCCCCGACAGATCTGAAGGCGGAAAAGCCTTCGAAACTTCCTCCTTCGATCCTGATCTCCACAGTCCACGATAGGACGCGCCACCACCCTCCCTCGAAAGCCCTTCGCCTCCTCTTCAAATCCATACCAGCCTCAACCCCTATCTCCCCGTAAATCGTGCGCAGCGGCTCCCTGAAGTTGGCCACTTTCAGCTGCCGCCACGGCCTGGTCCCACCACCGAACTGCACGAGATCACCGGCGCCGGGAAGGTGATTCGAAGCTCTTCAACGCTGCGTTGGCTGATCATCCTGAAGTGGTGCGGATTTCGAGAAAAACTCAAACCTAGTTTTGAGCATCAAAACGAGGTATACGGCTTAGTTTATTTTCAACTGTTTTTACACTTTAAAGTGTTGCAAACTTGTAAAAATTATATCTTTTTGCCATGTGGTTGAAATTCAGTGAAACAAGAGACAGCGGACTCGTGTGGACGTCTTCTACCTTCTAGAAGAGACCGCATATTTTTCTAAGCCTTCTGCTATTTTTGGTGGAGTGGAACCCAATGTAAGATTTCTAATTTAAAAACGATATGGAAAACGACGATGTATAAATTATATAGTCGATGTATGAGTTATATAAGCTTTGTACACCTCTTGTATAAGCGTTGTATAAGTTGTACGTTCGATGTATAAGTTATATATGCGTTGTAAAAATTATATATGTGTTGAAATAGAAGTGAAATGCTATATATATATATATATATATATATATATATATATATATATATATATACGCCCCTCGTCCACAAAACAGGGACGATATTTATTGGTTGTGATTGGTGTGAAAATTGATTGATAGCGAATGGTTGTTTGGGATTGTTTGTGGTTGATATTGATTAATTGTGGTTGAAAAATACCCATTTGTGGTTGAGAAATATTTGGTTAAAACCACATAGGATTAGTTCGTGGAAATGAAATAAATATATACATGCCGCCTGCGTGCGAACTAGATGCATGATCCCCATTGTCAAAAACCGCGAGGTTTTAAGGTAGAGCGAGGAGCCGTACTAGGGACGGTCCCGGTTTTAACTACCCTGCCGTTATGCTGCCGAAATTTTGAATAATATTCATGTGTTTGAATTATTTTCATTTGCTGAAACTATATTTATTCGTTGAATAGGAAACCTTCATGTGTTGAATCGATATTCATTCGTTGAATTGAAATTCATGTGTTGAATGGTATTCATATTTTGAAAGAAATTGTTTTATAATAAAAATCCCATTTTTAACATCAATATGAAAAGTATAAAATAATCCTGTTTTGAAATAAATTTTTTTACAATAAAAATCCTATTTTTATCCCCTAAATTAACTATACGAAATAATAGTGTTTTGAAATGAATTGTTTTACAATAAAAATAACATTTTTATTATATAAACAAATTGTTAAAAATAGTGAGGTGTTGAAATAAAAGACGGTTAGATAAAAATATCGTTTTTATCAAATGAATGAAAAGAATGTAGCTTTGAAATCGAAGAATCGATATATATATAAATAGAATTAAAATATATCGAATAACGACGCTGCAGTTCGTATTTTGAAACCGTGATTTCAAACGATTATACCGGGAGATCGGACGATCGGATTTTCCTGAAATCGCAACCGTTGGGTTTGCTTTGGAAAAATCTTTCCAACGGCACCAACTTGGTAAAAATCCAACGGTTGGATTGTCTGGAATGTTTAATTCAAATCTGAAGAAAAACAGCGCCAGAATCGATTATATTTATATATATATATATATAAATATAATTATATTTAATCGAATAACGACGCTGTAGTTCGTATTTTGAAATCGAAACTTCAAACAATTATACCGGGAGATCCGACCGTCGGATTTTCCCGAAACTGGAACCGTTGGATTCGTTTTGAAAAGATCTTTCTAATGATGTAAATTTTGTGAAGATCCAACGGTTAGATTTTCAGATATGTGTAAATCAAATCTGAAGAAAAACAGCGCCACGGACGCGTTATGGCCCGAAGCGTCGTTTTGAATAAAATGGCTATTTTAAAATAAATAAAAATGGCGATAAATCGTTATAAAATATTATAAACGATATGGATGTGATTTAGAAATTAACTGAAGGTTGGCTAAGTCGAATGGTTTCCTGGGTATTGATCTGATGTTGGTTTCGGCCTTCGGGGTTAATAATTGGGAAATCGTTCTCTTACTGATTGACGGTTAGTGACTAATGAATTGAAATGATGCGTGTATATGTTAGTGTTGCACTTGTTTATTTTATACGCAAGTTGCTCAGAAAGACCGGGTTTACCCCATTCTGAATAACTGAATCGACGATAAGTAATCGAAGATGAAGACGGTGGTCGAAAACCGGAGATCTTCACCTCGTTTGGATGGTAACCGAGGTCCTGATTGGGAGGCATCCCGAAATATGGATAATGAGTGGTGATCGTCCAGACGTACGTGGTGATCGATGGGTTTGCGAGGTATTTAGTGCCTCCGGTTTCGTTCAAACCCAGAACAGACTTGTAAATGGACTGTGTGTCTGACATTGGATTTTATTCTGTGTTGATTGATCTCTGTTAATATACATCTGTTTGGCGGCGGAGAATTTATTCTTTTGCTTAACGCCCTTCTCTGAAACGCACGAGCTCAGAGGTTGTATATCGATGGACATCAGTCGCATGGCATGAATTGCTAGTGTGGCATGCCTAAGTGGCAAATGATCAGGGCTTCTGTTGAAAAGCAAAGTCTTGTGGTGATGGTCAAAGCACCACCCGTGTGGCGTAGCTTTGTGTATAATGTGAATTCGCGAGCCTCACACCCCGGTATGAACCAGAAACGGGAGAAGGATCTCAGGGAGGGCATGCGTTTCTTTCTAGCTAGGGTGGTGTCAGTGACTTACCAGCCCTGACATTTATATACTTTTCACCTGTGTGGTTGTTGCTGTTGCGAGGCGCCTCGGTTTGATCGGACGATCCGGGTCCGATGGAGTCATTCGTTGGCTCACTTACGCCCCATAGGGCGGGGAAACGTAGTGTTCAGGCATTTTTAATCCACATCAGTGGACCGGCCCTGTCGCTCCAAGGGTCGATGCGTTCTGATCCTGAGACACGGGCTAGAGCGTCTCGAATCCGGTAAGGACTATCTTTTGCCTTGGTTCATGACGGAAATCCAATTTCCAATTACGTGACTGTGCGGTTTTGATTGTATATACATATGGCGACATGATATATGGTACCCATGCCGTCTATGATTGATAGTTATGATTCGAAGTTGTTTTGAAACATGTAAACACTAGTAATAATATCAATTGCTTTTGTTTTATTTGTATCAATGATATTTTGGCCATTATAAGGTAAAAATCTATCCTCCGTTTTGCGTTGCATTGTGTGATGGGAACTGAGTCTTATAATGGCTTCATTTTTATAAAAAGCATTGCGATGTTTAAAAGAAAGATTTGTTTTAAAGCACTGGCAATCCAATGGAGTAAACCCGTTCCACGAAAGTGGCGTGGTCCTATGATTAGCCATATTATAAATGTGTTGAGTAGATTTCTCATACCAGTCCCATGACTGAATCGTAGTTTGTTTCACTTTCAAACTCGGGTGCCCCTTTTTCTACACGGGCAGCCTTGTATTCAGGTTTAGCTGGTTCTTTCTGGATAGCTGGAGCTGAAGATGGATTCTATCATTTATCCCTTTTTATGCTGTTTAGCTCCTATTGTACATTATGTTTGTTTTCCGCTGTAGACATATATGTATAGTTGAACTGTATTTGTACTAAGTAAGATCATGTATACTGTGTAACTCTGATGATTACGTTTATCCGGTATATTCTATTGTTCATTATCTGGTGTATTTATTTAATTCTGTTCTGCTATTATCTGTTTCTGTGTTATATTCTCAGGATTACCCTCGCCACCGTCCGTACGGGGTTTGGGGTCGTTTCATTTGGTATCAGAGCTTTGGTTAAGCTTAGTTCTGGAATATAACATATGAACGAACACGTCAGAAATAGAACCAGTAGAGTTCTAGGATGGGTAACTCTATACTGATAGGATCAGTAATATTCTAGTATAGGTAAAGCAGAATGAAATTACACCTCGATAGACACATTTACATTCAAGTATTTGTCTCTATATTTTGAAATATCTTTTCTGTTGACCTGACACTTTGTCTGCTAATTGCAGACGTACTAGAAAATGAGTGACAGGAACAGAAGAAATAATCGTATGGCTCGACCAGTTAATGAGCCAGTTGTGCTCCCGCAGCCAGAATCCGATATAGAAGTTCTATTCAAGAGATTTCGAAATCTGGGCGGATCATGGGAAGACCATCAGCATTTGGCTGAATTCTCATATAACAACAGCTACCAGGCGAGCCTGACAATGTCGCCATTCGAAGCATTGTATGGTAGACCGTGCCGATCTCCTGCTTGTTGGGTCGAACCTGGTAATAGACTTGTGTTAGGGCCCGATATGATCCGAGAAGTCGCCGACAAAGTCGATTTTATTAAGAAGCGATTACTCGCCGCTCAAAGCCGACAAAAGAGCTATGCCGATAGAAGAAGAAGAGATATATCCTTTGCTGTTGGCGACTATGTATATTTGAAAGTATCGCCGATGAGAGGAGTTATCTGGTTCGGTAAAACTGGAAAGTTGGCGCCCAAATTCATTGGTCCGTTTCCTATTCTGGAACGGATCGGAACTCTCGCTTATAGGGTCAAATTGCCTGACTGGTTGCCTGGAGTTCATGATGTATTTCACGTATCTCAACTTCAAAAACACGTTCAAGATCCAGACTTGATCATGGAAGAAGCAGCTTAACAGGATATTGAAATTACTCCAGAATTAGCTGTGAGACGAGAACCGCTAAAGATCATCGGCAAAGAAACCAAAGAGCTGAGGAACAAGAAGGTTCACTTAGTCAAAGTGCAATGGAGTGGAGATCCGCGAGATTGTACTTGGGAAACTGAGGAGAGCATTCAGAAAGCTTATCCTAGATGCCGAGTGGATATCTCTGACTGACTCCGGTGCAAGGTACATTTACCCTACTTTGCATTACCAATTAGTTCTCTACTCTGTTGTTATTTTCTTTTCATGGATGTGCACTTTTAACTCTATAGTCTGAATGATTTTAAAAGAATATATGAAATTGATTAGTATATTTTCGAAAAGTTAAAAACAATTTGATTGTTGGTTGTGTTGTGTGATTGTAGATTTGATTAATTGAATTATTAAAACGATAGTTAATTTAATCAATAATAGAATAATGGTAGAATTTATTCATTTAAATCACACATTTAACTGATTTGAAAATATATAGAAATATATACATGTGTATTATATATGTTTGAACAGGTAAAGGGATTAGCTGTTGAGTAAAGATTTTATTTGCGTGCCCGACAAATAGGTAAACCTTAATGAGTTGGATGCGAAATATTATTATATCAACTCCTGTGAATTCCATTGGATGCGGAGTGCTGGTTTTTCTGTGTGAAATAATAAACGTCACCATAGGATAGTAACAATTAATTTTGAACTACATTACATGGCATACTTCTGAGGATAGGCATACTTCATCATATACCACATAAGCATTTGGAGCTTGTGTGACGAGGTGGAAGATTTACCATACGAGCGAGAGGCTTGTATGGCGAGGACTATATTTTACAGGTTCAACTGATGACTGATATGGACTATTTAAATTGTAACGATTAAATTGCCAGATTAATAAAAACCCCACACGGGTCTGGAGTTGACAATAATCACGTCTCTCTAGTTATTAGATACGGCACATGGACTATTTATTCCCCACACGGGACAGGGTGACGAGAATTTATTCTCTGGAGTTATTATCAGTACACGCTCCCCTGTAAACACCGGAATATGTCACTATAAATATGTGTATGCTTATTAGGATTTATTGGGTACCTAATACGGCCTAATAAATTTCCAAACCCCTCTCCGTACAAAGGAGGTTATGGCGAAATTTTTCGAAAATTCAGGGTGTTAGCCAAATTTTTGAAGAATTTGAAAATTCTCAGAAACTGAAAAGTTGGAGAATTGAAGCCAGATCGAACGTAGAGTTGATTAATCAAACCACTTTTGACTTTGTTCCTTTTAGGGGACGAAAAGTTTTAAGTGGGGGAGATTGTAACGACCCAGAAAATCTGAACCAATTTAAAAATTTTAAATTAGCTAAAATAATGGATTTTAAATATTTAAAATAAATATTTTAAATAATAGAGATGGAAAGTGAGCTGAATCGACAATTGAAAACGAATATAATTAATTATAATTATATACAAGGCCTGAAAAGGCGCTGCAGTTTCAAAAATTAAATTCAAACTTTGTCGGACTGTACCGGGTGCAAAACAAAACGGATTTTAGTGAAACCAAAAATATTTAAATCTGTTAGTAAATACCTTTCTAACGAATCTGAAAAATCGAATTTTCATAGCGGAAAGCAAAAGTTATGGCCAAATGAATTTTCGGAAAGGTCGCTATGGAAATTATATAGCCCGTAAAATTGGCCATTTTGCATACGACCTCGGAATTCGACGAAACCACTTTTGTTGGATCCGGGATGTGAAGTTATTGCTAGGTTTCAAATTTCATAATTTTTGAAGCTAGTATGTGAGCGTGGCAAAGGAAAACGTGTTTTGATCAATTACAGTTAAATTGGATCGACCAGAAATGGGCCTTTTTGCAAACGGTCTCAGAATTCGACGAAACTAGTTTTGTTGGGACCGTATCGTCAAAACATAGCTATATTTATTTTTCTGGAATTTTTCGAATCAGTTTGTGGCCCTGGCATATTGAAATGTACGTTCAAATTAAATATTGAATGTTTTATATTTTAATTTGAAGGAAAACTGACTGAAACATTCGAATGGGCCTTCGAAACATATCACATTGTGTTCGGAATGGGGGTAAAACGCTAGGGACGACAGTCGTTGGGTTTGGATTGGTGGTCGCGTCAGAAAACCCCTTATAAAATCTACCGACCAATCAGAAATTAAATATAAAAAAAAGCGGACACTCTCTCTCCCCGACAGATCTGAAGGCGGAAAAGCCTTCGAAACTTCCTCCTCCGATTCCGATCGCCACAGTCCACGATAGGACGCGCCACCACCCTCCCTCGAAAGCCCTTCGCCTCCTCTTCAAATCCATACCAGCCTCAACTCCTATCTCCCCGTAAATCGTGCGCAGCGGCTCCCTGAAGTTGGCCACTTTCCGCCGCCGCCACGGCCTGGTCCCACCACCGAACTGCACGAGATCATCGGCGCCGGGAAGGTGATTCGAAGCTCTTCAACGCTGCGTTGGCTGATCATCCTGAAGTGGCGCGGATTTCGAGAAAAACTGAAACCTAGTTTTGAGCATCAAAACGAGGTATACGGCTTAGTTTATTTTCAACTGTTTTTACACTTTAAAATGTTGCAAACTTGTAAAAAATATATCTTTTTGCCATGTGGTTGAAATTCAGTGAAACAAGAGACAGTGGACTCGTGTGGACGTCTTCTACCTTCTAGAAGAGACCGCATAATTTTCTGAGCCTTCTGCTATTTTTGGTGGAGTGGAACCCAATGTGAGATTTCTAATTTAAAAACGATATGGAAAACGACGATGTATAAATTATATAGTCGATGTATGAGTTATATAAGCGTTGTACACCTCTTGTATAAGCGTTGTATAAGTTGTACGTTCGATGTATAAGTTATATATGCGTTGTAAAAATTATATATGTGTTGAAATAGAAGTGAATTGCTATATATATATATATATATATATACGCCCCTCGTCCACAAACCAGGGACGATATTTATTGGTTGCGATTGGTGTGAAAATTGATTGATAGCGAATGGTTGTTTGGGATTGTTTGTGGTTGATATTGATTAATTGTGGTTGAAAAATACCCATTTGTGGTTGAGAAATATTTGGTTGAAACCACATAGGATTAGTTTGTGGAAATGAAATAAATATATACATGCCGCCTGCGTGCGAACTAGATGCATGATCCCCATTGTCAAAAACCGCGAGGTTTTAAGGTAGAGCGAGGAGCCGTACTAGGGACGGTCCCGGTTTTAACTACCCTGCCGTTATGCTGCCAAAATTTTGAATAATATTCATGTGTTTGAATTATTTTCATTTGCTGAAACTATATTTATTCGTTGAATAGGAAACCTTCATGTGTTGAATCGATATTCATTCGTTGAATTGAAATTCATGTGTTGAATGGTATTCATATTTTGAAAGAAATTGTTTTATAATAAAAATCCCATTTTTAACATCAATATGAAAAGTATAAAATAATTCTGTTTTGAAATAAATTGTTTTACAATAAAAATCCTATTTTTATCCCCTATATTAACTATACGAAATAATAGTGTTTTGAAATGAATTGTTTTACAATAAAAATCACATTTTTATTATATAAACGAATTGTTAAAAATAGTGAAGTGTTGAAATAGAAGACGGTTAGATAAAAATATCGTTTTTATCAAATGAATGAAAAGAATGTAGCTTTGAAATCGAAGAATCGATATATATATATATATAAATAGAATTAAAATATATCGAATAATGACGCTGCAGTTCGTATTTTGAAACCGTGATTTCAAACGATTATACCGGGAGATCCGACCATCGGATTTTTCTGAAATCGCAACAGTTGGGTTTGCTTTGGAAAAATCTTTCCAATGGCACCAACTTTGTAAAAATCCAACGGTTGGATTGTCTGGAATGTTTAATTCAAATCTGAAGAAAAACAGTGCCAGAATCGATTATATTTATATATATATATATATATATATATAAATATAATTATATTTAATCGAATAACGACGCTGCAGTTCGTATTGTGAAATCGAAACTTCAAACGGTTATACCGGGAGATCCGACCGTCGGATTTTCCCGAAACTGGAACCGTTGGATTCGTTTTGAAAAGATCTTTCTAATGATGTAAATTTTGTGAAGATCCAACGGTTAGATTTTCAGATATGTGTAAATCAAATCTGAAGAAAAACAGCGCCATGGCCGCGTTATGGCCCGAAGCGTCGTTTTGAATAAAATGGCTATTTTAAAATAAATAAAAATGGCGATAAATCGTTATAAAATATTATAAACGATATGGATGTGATTTAGAAATTAACTGAAGGTTGGCTAAGTCGAATGGTTTCCTGGGTATTGATCTGATGTTGGTTTCGGCCTTCGGGGTTAATAATTGGGAAATCGTTCTCTTACTGATTGACGGTTAGTGACTAATGAATTGAAATGATGCGTGTATATGTTAGTGTGGCACTTGTTTATTATATACGCGAGTTGCTCAGAAAGACCGGGTTTACCCCATTCTGAATAACTGAATCGACGATAAGTAATCGAAGATGAAGACGGTGGTCGAAAACCGGAGATCTTCACCTCGTTTGGATGGTAACCGAGGTCCTGATTGGGAGGCATCCCGAAATATGGATAATGAGTGGTGATCGTCCAGACGTACGTGGTGATCGATGGGTTTGCGAGGTATTTAGTGCCTCCGGTTTCGTTCAGACCCAGAACGGACTTGTAAATGGACTGTGTGTCTGACATTGCATTTTATTCTGTGTTGATTGATCTCTGTTAATATACATTTGTTTGGCGGCGGAGAATTTATTCTTTTGCTTAACGCCCTTCTCTGAAACGCACGAGCTCAGAGGTTGTATATCGATGGACATCAGTCGCATGGCATGAATTGCTAGTGTGGCATGCCTAAGTGGAAAATGATCAGGGCTTCTGTTGAAAAGCAAAGTCTTGTGGTGATGATCAAAGCACCGCCTGTGTGGCGTAGCTTTGTGTATAATGTGAATTCGCGAGCCTCACACCTCGGTATGAACCAGAAACGGGAGAAGGACCTCAGGGAGGGCATGCGTTTCTTTATAGCTAGGGTGGTGTCAGTGACCTACCAGCCCTGACATTTATATACTTTTCACCTGTGTCGTTGTTGCTGTTGCGAGGCGCCTCGGTTTGATCGGACGATCCGGGTCCGATGGAGTCATTCGTTGGCTCACTTACGCCCCATAGGGCGGGGAAACGTAGTGTTCAGACATTTTTAATCCACATCGGTGGACCGGCCCAGTCGCTCCAAGGGTCGATGCGTTCTGATCCTGAGACACGGGCTAAAGCGTCTCGAATCTGGTAAGGACTATCTTTTGCCTTGGTTCATGACGGAAATCCAATTTCCAATTACGTGACTATGCGGTTTTGATTGTATATACATATGGCGACATGATATATGGTACCCATGCCGTCTATGATTGATAGTTATGATTCGAAGTTGTTTTGAAACATGTAAACACCAGTAATAATATCAATTGCTTTTGTTTTATTCGTATCAATCATATTTTGGCCATTATAAGGTAAAACTCTATCCTCCGGTTTGCGTTGCATTGTGTGATGGGAACTGAGTCTTATAATGGCTTCATTTTTATAAAAAGCATTGCGATGTTTAAAAGAAAGATTTGTTTTAAAGCACTGGCAATCCAATGGAGTAAACCCGTTCCACGAAAGTGGCTTGGTCCTGTGATTAGCCATATTATAAATGTGTTGAGTAGATTTCTCATACCAGTCCCATGACTGACTCGTAGTTTGTTTCACTTTCAAACTCGGGTGCCCCTTTTTCTACACGGGCAGCCTTGTATTTAGGTTTAGCTGGTTCTTTCTGGATAGCTGGAGCTGAAGATGGATTCTATCATTTATCCCTTTTTATGCTGTTTAGCTCCTATTGTACATTATGTTTGTTTTCCGCTGTAGACATATATGTATAGTTGAACTGTATTTGTACTAAGTAAGATCCTGTATACTGTGTAACTCTGATGATTACGTTTATCCAGTATATTCTATTGTTCATTATCTGGTGTATTTATTTAATTCTGTTCTGCTATTATCTGTTTCTGTGTTATATTCCAAGGATTACCCTCGCCACCGTCCGTACGGGGTTTGGGGTCGTTTCAAATGGTTAGCAATGGAAAATTATGGGTTGATAAGGAAACAAGAGAAGAAATAAAAGAAGTGGAACCTAACTGGAGATTAATTGGGTTAAGTGATTTTCTGAGTATTAATCTGATGTTGACTTCGGTCTTCGAGGTTGATACTTAAGGAATTATTCTCTTACCAATTTACGGGTAGGGACTAATGAATGGTGATGCACGAATAAGGAATATGAATGTTTCAAACTATAAAAAGGGTATGTGAAACTATAATAATTCCAAAGTAGCGGGAATAAAAGGGATTTGAGAATATAAAAAAATATTTCCAATATAAAGGAAAGAGAGAGAGAGAGATTTTGTGAAATTATACGATCTTACAAAGTGAAGGAATTTAAGGGACGAGTTTGAGTGGTTTATTCAAAAAGGAATAAGTGTTAGTTATTGTTTCCAATCAATGAAACCAAAGGGATTTCGTAATGATGTTTTACGTGGTATTTGATTGAACTCAAAGTTGGGAATATATACATATATTTGATTTAATTTTAAAATATGAAAAATGAAATAGTTTTGCGCATACTCTTATAATAAAAATAAGACATCAATATCGTGTTTTATAATATTGAAAGATTAAAAAAGTTTTATTTAAAAAGGCCAAGTGATGCTGAGTACTGAACCAGTTAATTCATTTTATTTTTACAGATGAATGGTTGTTTATTTGATTGTTAAATAACCGACTATCAAATCTAGCTTATACGATTATTGGTACGTAAAAACCGGGATCAAATTTATATTCGAAAGCCATTCTGACCAACAAATACGTAAACATTGAAGATGGAAGATGTTGATGAAGGTGGAGAAATTGAATACCATGGATCTTCATAAGCGGAAGGATCGCTGTCGAACTTCTCTGACTTACAACTAGAGATCTTGTGACGTGATTCGGTCATGGTTTCGATTTTGCGGATTTGCAAGGACTACTCTCTACTTATCCTTTGGATGCGGTAGGAGAGTGCCTTCGGTTCATCCTGTTCCTGAATGACTTGTATGGACGGATGTCTGGCAGACTATTTCCAAAGGGATCACGTACATTGATTTTTTCAAACATACCTAGTTTGTGGCGGAGAAAGGCCATTCTCTTAGTCAAATAACTAGAGTATTTTTGTAGACGTCGGTTAGTGATTTTTTGGCGGAACTGACAATGTGGCATTCAAAGAGAATGGTGGCCAAATGTTCTGAAAGAAGATTTATAGCCTCAAGCCTCATCAACCAGGAAATGGTATAAAATCGGGTAAGTCGCATGGCTATGTAGGTCGCTCCCATTAGGGTGTATTGTCACCATCTAGAGAATATTCATATTTGTTCTTCTTTTCGCTTCTGTATCTCTCGGTAACGGTTATGTTGCTAGCAACCGTAAGTGACAATATATTTGAAACATTCAAGCAAAGTAAATAGCCGGTTATGTTTAACCTGGGTTGCAAGATGTTCTTGTTGAACCCTGGTGTATTCCTCTCTAGAGATACAATGTCGGAAGGTAGTCCCATACCTTGCCAGTTGGAATCCATTCTCCAATAAGAGCTCGCAGTTTCGATTATATACCATGTATGTAGAGCGTGGGACGCAAGCATTCTGCTAGATTCTTATTTATTCGTATTTAGACATTATTATAATATCAGAAAAGATATGATTTCAAATATGTTTTGAGTTATCGTATGGTAAACCATTCATATTTATGTGTGGATTTGGTCTTACGATTATCTTTTTCTTTAAAAAAGATTTTGACTTTAAAATCAAGTTGGATGTTGCTTGTAAACTTAGCGGGTTTCTCACTCTGGTTCACCGGACTGATCTGGCGTTTGTAATGCTCGGGTTAGACCAAGTTCAGGTTATCGGATGTTGTGGGAGATGGAAGAGTTCAGACGTATGATATTATATAGATATTATTCTGCTGTGTGTTGTATATGAGGACATGTTATTATAACTATCCAGGTATGTTGATGTACTCTGATGATTGTAAGTATTTTTCAAGCTCTCAATAAAAGATTTAGTTCTGTATTATATTTTGTTCCGCTGCGATGTTATTCTCTGTGTTGTTTTGGTTCTTCTTCTTCTTTTATTCAATATTTCTTGCTTTCTTGTCTCACCTCTAATTTCTTCTAATAAATATCTGGTGTTTTAAATACTTGAGTTTTGGCAAGTAATACGGAATTATGTATTATTATTGGAATTCCGGAGTCGAATTCCTACAGGGTCGTTACAGTGGTATCAGATCATAAGGATTAGTATTAACCCTGCTTCTGTGGCGTAACTCAGTAGAGATGGGGTTAGCAATACCTTAGATTGAGTTGAGTGTACATATATATATATATATATATATATATATATGAGAGCGTATTTGTAAATTTTATAAAAATGTTTTATATGGTGTTATTTGATCGGTTCAAGTGTTGAGAAGCATTGAACAAGCAATGGAAATGATGTTATTTTGTAAAGTGGGTAAATGAAATAATTTACTCGAAATATATTTTTGTATAGAAGAGAAATAATTTTAATAAATAATTGAGCTATTGGTTTGATTGATTGAAATGAAATTCAAATGGAAATTTGAATGGTTTAATATAACCAAAAAGAGAATTTCACATATAAAATTGTGAATAAGAATTGTAATATGAAATTGAATGAATCAGAATTTAACTTAAGATAAGTTAAAAATAGAATGAATCAGAATGAATGATTTTTGAAATAAAATCAGAAATGGGGATTATGAAATGAAAGTGAGACGATTTAAAGATCAATTAGTAATTGAATATGAAATGATACTTAACTTGGTTAAATGGGGTTAAGGATGATATTGAAATTAAATAAAACAAATTTGGAAATTGAAAATTTAATGAATGAATAATAATTAAATAGAAACCAATCGAATATTAACTGACTGATGGTCAAATATTTTAAACCTATGTAAATATTATCATTAAATGTAAATTTAATTGATTTGATTGAGTTGATTGTGCACTGCTTATTGATTGATCATTGATTATTTGTTAGATTAGTCGAATATAATTCATCAACAGATCAAAATAGAGTGGAATGAATTGAAGATTTAATTCCGGTATTATAAATAGGAATGAACCCACATATGAATTGAAACTGAATAATATTGCCCAATATTCGCATATGAATGATGCTGTATGTTTGATTGTGGGAATTTGTTTAGTTATTCTGGTTAATAAATAAAATATTATTTAGAATTTCATGTATTAGTTATTTACATGTTAAGTTGAGTGAAGTACAGGTGCCAGATGGCTATGAAAATTGATTTTGGTTGCGCATACTGCACGTAAATTGAGCAAGTATGCTCAATAGCGCTCGTAAAAGGTATGCCTACGCGAAAAATATAATTTTTGGGTTTTGGATTTTGTTTTCCGACCATGTGGGTTGATGTATATATATCATTTTTTCCTGCAATATTGCAGAAGTCACTCCGTACAGGGGAGACTCTACCGAATATTTCTGGGAATTTAAAGTGTTAGAAAATTTTCGATATTTTTAAAAATTTATATTGATAATAATAAATTGGTTTTTGATTTATAATAAATTGGATTTTTGAAAAGATTGCGGGTTGTAATATTTTTCTTACCTTAGTAATTTCGGTAACGAAATTCTTTTAAGGGGGAAGAATGTAATGACCCGGATTTTTCAGTCATTTAAATTTGAATATTTAAATCTGATTTAAATATTATATTTGGAATATTATTGGATTTCAATATCAAATTCGTTTATTTGTAACGATGTTTGAACATTAAGTTTATATATAATTTAAAATGAGCTCGAAATAGCGCGGTAGTTCGTAATATTGAGTTTCGAACTTCAATTGACTATATAGGATCTGATATAAGTCGGAATTCGGTGAAACAAGAAACATTTGAATCTTGTTGATTATAATTTTCATATAAAAGATAAAAATCGAGATTTTAGTTTATAAATTGTTAGTTATGTCCAATTCAAATTTTAAAATAGTCGCAATGGAAATCGTTAATAAATGATAACATTTATTTAATAAATTTAATAAGGATTTCTATATAATTTGGATATCGTTCTAACTCAAAACTGTTAACGTTAAGTTATGAATCCATATTGGGTTATATTTGAAGCTATATGATATTTCCGTTTGGATATTTATGATAATAATAATTTATTATTAATAATTTAATTGTTTAGAATTTAATTAATACTTTGTTCGATATTTTATAAGCCTTAAGAACAACCATTTTGCAAACGGTTTTGATTTTCGATGAAATTAGTTTCATTGGAACCGTAACATCAAATTTCTATAGGAAATCATATTTCGTGGTAAACCGACGTTGTATGTGACAACGGTAGCCGAAAATGTCTCTGTTTCAATTTAATCATTTTGTCGATTTAAAATGAAAATTAAGAATAACTAATTACGTAACGAACTCCGTTTTCGACGAAATTAATTTTGTTAAATCCATAATGATCTATAATTGTAGTATTTCAATTTTCAGGTCATTTGGATTTATTTTGTGATCGTATGTAATTTAAAATGTGTGTTGATTCACCTATATGAGTTATAAAGAAATTTCACAAACGAACTTGGAATTCGACGTAACCTTTTCATCGTGTCCAAAATATTTAAATATGCTAGGGTGTAAATTTTCATCTCGATCGATGGTTGTTAGTAGTTTTTTTGTACGTTACTTCACCGCAAAGTTTAATTTAATAATAAAATAATATAACCCACACCTATATGTACCCAACATTTGAGTCAAACCGTAAGTTTCTTTCAATACGTGGTCAGTGTTTAAAGAAGCCGCCACTAACCCAATTGATGTCTGAAACCTTCAAACGTATCCCCCTCGAATCTCAAAATCCATCAGCTATTTTCAAAAACCAACAACTACAAAATTAACGAGCACGTCAAGCTCTTGGTTTTGATCGGTCGAGATGGGGTTTCGAGGTATATGCTAGCCGAAAATGGCCTCGAAGCCACCGTCGTTCAAAGTCAGATAAAGAACAAATGGCGACGTCGAGTGGCGAGCTATGTAGGGCATATGTGGAGCAAATTCCGGTGCTCCTTCTGGTGACTTCCGATGAGTCTCTGGTGGTTAAGGCTAGGCGCGACAGCAAGGGGTTGGAGGGGCGAAGTGGGTTTACTTTCGGTGCTGGAAGAAATAACGAAGACGATAAGAAATAAAATCGGTTAGTATAAACTATGTATCGTAATTAGTTGACATTAATATTTGGTTCAAAAATTAATTATATAATTAATCATATAAACTTATAATGCCTCTAACTTTTGCATATCTCTTCAGTACGGAATGAAATAAGTTGAACTGGAATCATGGTGACGAACGTTACATTATAGAATTAACCCAGATAGAGCGGGAGACAATGGGAATTCATAATTAAACGATTGTTTAATTTAATTGTAACCGAACGACTTCAGCAATAAATCAGATCAAGTGAGTTAAACTCACTCTGTTCTTCCCACTTATATTTTATATAAATCGGGTTTTATAATTATGTGCTATGGTTGCTAGTGGTTAATTGTTTGTTGAATATATATTCATATACTGATTGAACCGATGAAAATAAACGTTTATTTAATTACAGTGAAACCAAATCGTTATTTTAAGATTGGAACCAATTGAGGTAACTTACCTTGTTGGTCATGTTTGTATTTATATAAACGTGTTAAGTTAAATGGTTGATGTTAAATTGCTGTTATTGATTATTGAATTTATATCGATAAATTAAATTGAATGATTATTTTGAGGTAACGTATTTGGATGCAGGGAGAACAGGTTGGAGGGATCCAACTGGATTCCTCAAATAATTATTGTTTATTTTCATATTACAATTATATGAACAGTTTAACCAACCTGATTTGATTATTGATTGTTGAATCTAAATTCAACGTTTTTTGTTATTAACCAATGGACAATATTGGTTGGGTAATTGGCAGCATATGGCCTATAAGTTAATCGTTTGTAAATGTTGATTTAAAGTAAGGTAGATCAACAGAAATGAAGTTACAAAATTGTTTTTATAACTGAAATAGGATTTTAAATCTATTATTTTGAATGAAAGTTACTTAAAAGGAAATAAATATTTATTATATAAATTTTTAAGTAATTATTAAATTGTTTTATAAAGCAAATTCTGATGTTAGTAAGAATTATAAGTAGATGATCAGAAATTAATGTAACAGTTAAGAGTTGGATTAATTGTTTCTAAGAAACAATTAAATAAAATTATTTAAATTAATTATATTATTAATTAATATAACGGAAGGACTAATTGAATTTGGTTAACGAGGTAACAATATTTTGAGTTGAATAAGTCGACCGCTTTAACAAGGAGTGATTATTAAATTAAATTAGTTATTGTTAAATAAATCTAATAAAACTGTTTAACGAATATTGGTTAATTTAAATAAGATTGTAAATAGAGAAATTTATTTTTTATTTTATTAATAAAGAATTTAACAACTTCTTCGGTGGTTAATGATGAAGTAAAATATCATTTTAATAAATAATAATTTAAGTAATTACTTCTTAAATGAAATACATTTAAGTAAAACCGATTTGGAATGGAATACGGTTGAGTTTTGGAAAGAGATTATGAGTGAGTTTTATATTGAACCTGGGTTTTATAGCAAAGTTATAAAAGAGATTTTGAGTTGATGTGATAGCTTAAATAAATGTTTTATTTAATGTTTGATACTTAGGGAATTATTCTCTTACCAATACACAGGCAGGGAATAATGAATGGTGATGCATGAATAAGGAATATGACCGTTTCAAACTATAAATAGGGTTTGTGAGACTATAATAATTCCAAAGTAGCGGGAATAAAAAATATTTGAGAATATGAATAAATATTTCCAACATAAAGGAAAGAGAGAGAGAGAGAGAGATTATGTGAAATTATACGATATTACAAAGTGAAGGAATTTAAGAGACGAGTTTGAATGGTTTATTCAAAAAGGAATAAGTGTTAGTTATTGTTTCCAATCAGTGAAACCAAAGAGATTTCGTAATGATGTTTTATGTGGAATTTGATTGAACTCAAAGTTAGGAATATATATATATTTGATTTAATTTTAAAATATGAAAAAAGAAATAGATTTGCGCATACTCTTATAATAAAATAGGAGGTCAATACCATGTTTTATAATACTGAAAGATTAAGAAAGTTTTATTTGAAAAGGCCAAGTGATGCTGAGTACTGAACCAGTAAATTCATTTTATTTTACGAATGAATGATTGTTTATTTGATTGTTAAATAATCGACTATCAAATTTGGCTTATACGATTATTGGTACGGAAAGACCGAGATCAAATTTGTATTCGAAAACCATTCTGACCAACAAATATGTAAACGTTGAAGATGGAAGATGGTGATGAAGGTGGAGCAATTGAAGACCGTGGATCTTCATAAGCAGAAGGAATGTTGCTGAATTTCTCTGACTTGCAACCAGGGATCTTCTGGCGTGATTCAGTCGTGGTTGAGATTTAGTGGATTTGCAAGAACTACTCACCACCAATCCTTTGGATGCGGTAGGAGAGTGCGTTCGGTTCATCATGTTTCTGGACAACTCGTATAGACGGATATCTAATAGAGTATTTCCAAAGGGATCACGTACGTTTATTTCTTCAAACATACCATAGTTTGCAGCAGAGAAAGGCTTTTCTCTTATCCAAATAAATAGAGTATTTTTATGGACGTTAATTAGTGATTTTCTGGTGGATCTGACGATTGTGGCATTCAAAGTGAATGGTAGCCAGATGTTCTGAAAATAGATTTATAGCCTCAAGCCTCATCAGCTGGGAAATGGTATAAAACCGAGTAGGTCGCATGGCTATGTGTGTCGCTTCCATTAGGGTATATTGTCACTATCTAGAGAATATTCATATTTGTTCTTCTTTTCGCTTCTGTATCTCCCGGGAACGGTTATGTTGCTAGAAACCATGGGTGACAATATATTTGGAACATTCAAGCGAAGTGAATGGTCGGTCATGTTTAGCCTGGGTTGCAAGACGTTCTTGTTGAACCCTGGTGTATTCCTCTCTAAAGATACATTGTCGGAAGGTAGTCCCATATCTTGCCAGTTGGAATCTATTCTCCAATAAGAGCTCGTGGTTTTGATTGTATACTATGTATGTAGAGCGTGAGATGCATGCGTTCTGCTAGATTGTCATTTATTTGTATTCAGGCATTATTATAATATTAGAAAAGATATGATTTCAAAAATGTTTTTGGTTATCGTAAGGTAGAACCGCTTGTATTTATGTGTGGATTTGGTCTTACGATTGTCTTTTTCTTTAGAAAAGATATTGACTTTAAAATCAAGTTGGATGTTGCTTGTAAACTTAGTGGGTTTCTCACTCTGGTTCACCAGACTGATATGGCGTTTGTAATGCTTGGGTTAGAACGAGTTTTACAGGTTCAGGTTATCGGATGCTGTGAAGAGACGAGGTGGAAGAGTTCATACGTATGATATTATATAGATATTATTCTGTTGTGTGTTGTATATGAGGACAGGTTATTATAACTGTCTAGGTTTGATGATGTACTCTGATGATTGTAAGTACTTTTCAAGCTCTCAAAAAGTATTTATTTCTATATTATATTTTGTTCTACTGCGATGTTAGACTGTGTGTTGTGTTGGTTCTTCTTCTTCTTCTTTTATTCAATATTTCTTTCTTTCTTATCTCACCTCTAATTTCTTATAATATTTATCTAGTGTTTTCGATACATGAGTATACGGAATTATGTATTATTGTCAGAATTCGGGAATCGAATTTCTACCAGGTCGTTACATCTATAAACCGGGACCCTGCAACATCAACAACGACATAAAAATAGAAGTCACCACTAAGGTAATACCTAGGCTTCATACCATGGTACACCATTTTATCTAGAAAGAGATGATAACTCATAAACTTACTGCATATTTCTTGTTTTTGTCACTTACCGGGTTGGGAGGCTCGTCGAAGTTTCGTTACACAAAGCTACGCTATCTTAGCCATTCTTTGATCATCAATAGCATTTTGCTTAGCATGCCAGATTGTCACCCCATAACATGTAATCAATAATCGCTAACCATATCACTTTTGTGCTCGTACGTCTCAAAGAAGGGTGCTAAGCTAAGAGAATAAATTCTCTCCTACCAATAGAAATATATTTAGTAAAAGTCAATTACATACTACAAGATACAATGTCAGATATACATCCATGCAAGTCCATTCTGGGTCTGAACGAAACCGCAGGCACTTTATTCCTCGTCCAATAAAGGAGAGAGGTTCTTGCAATCTGTAAATTCCCCAAAAACGTCCGGACGTGTCACCACTATAACTTCTCAATAAAGGCGACATGTCCAGACGTATTTGGGGAATTTCCGGATTACAAGGACCTTTCTCTTTTATTGGACGAGGAATAAGGTATCTTCGGTTTCGTTCAGACCCAGAACGAACTTGTATGGATGTGTGTTTGACGTTGTATCTTATAGTATTTAATTGATTTTTGCTAAACAAATTTCTGTTGGTGGCAGAGAATTAACTTTCTAAGTTTAAGACCCTTCTTTGAGATGTACGAGCTCAAAAGTGATTTGGTTAGCAATTATTGATTACATGTTATGGGATGACAATGTGGCATGCTAAGCGACATGCTATTGGTTATCAAAGCATGGCTAAGAGAGCGTAGCTTTGTGTAAAGAGATTACGACAAGATTCACGCCCCGGTAAATGACCAAAACAGGAAAACTGCAGCAAGTTTATGAGTTATCATAAAAGGTATACCATGGTATAAAGCCTAAATATTACCTTAGTGGCCACTTCTACTTTTTATGTGGTTTTTGATGTTGTAGGATCCCGGTTATATGTTGGTAACGACCGAGAGATGATATACTCTGGTATGATCAGAAAAAGATATCGCGACCTTGTGTTGGCAGAGAACTTGTGTTGATTCTCGACACATCCCTCTAGAGATGTCCGAATAAGGTAAGGAAGTTTTTTAGCTTGTTCATTCGTTGGAAATCCATTCTCCATTACGAGTTTGTATGGTTTTAGTTGCAAATATATGGTACATACGCCATTTAGGATTGATACATTTATTTGTGAAAGAGTTTTCCACACCATGACTAATAATAGTAAAAGAGAATATTTTTTTCATATTAAGCATGTTTGGCTTTCATAAGGAAAAACCTTTCCTATGTCTGCCATTGCATAGTGTGTGTTCCGAGAGACCTTCTGGTAGCTTCATTTTCAAAAAGCATTACGGGCGTTATGACTAGTATTCATAAGGGGAAACATGTTCCGTGTTATACGGCGTGGTCTAATGATTCACCTAACTTTAGAGTAAATGTGAATAAATGTTTTTGTTTCTCACACCTGTCCTTGTTGTTGCGTGATAGAGGGTTCTCGCCATGGGAGTTTGGTGGGAGTAGTGAACTCAGACCCCTACATATCCCCGATGGAAAAGGGTTGGTTGCGAGTCGATAGGCTAGCCATAAAACAAGTTTCTGGGGTGCGGTAGTGATGCCACGGTGTGGGTGTGCCCACTGCCGAAGGTCTGGTTGACCTGGAGTTTATCATTTTTTTCCTTAAACTCTTGGTGCCCATATTTTTTTCACGCGAAGCCCGAGAGTCAGTCATAGCAGTATTTGGGAGCACTATCTTTGTGGAGCATTTTATTGTGTGGAGCACTTAGCTTTTTTGGACTATTTTGGATCTTAGAGGTGGAGATGGAGCATGTTGTGGATTCACTCTCTTTTATTTTATTTCTGCTGTTACTTTTGTATCCAGTAGTAGATGTATCTGGATATGTACGTTATTATAACCATGTTGTGGTGTAACTCTGATGTATCTCAAGTTATGTTAGTGAGAAGTTGTTTTATTACATTGTGATTATTTCTGATGTTTTATAACCCTATATAACCAGAGACTAGGTATTTGGATCTTCGACATTTGATGCTTGAGTCGTGTCAAATATCGACTTTCGAAGTCTAAAATCCCGGGTCGTTGTAGATCAGACCAAGTATATTTTCCACATTACATTGGGCTTTTCTTGAAGCTTCAAGAGAGGAGCCAGAGTTGAGACTTATTCTCGTATTTCTTCTTATAAACTTATTTTTTTCTTTGTGTGTTGTATTTATCATAATTGTACAGACAGATTGTATAGGCTGATCTAGTTATGTACTCTAATTTTGTAATCATGTATATATAGTTATCTCGTTGTGTAAAGAGTATTGATATATTATATTTTATTCATTCTGCTGTGAGATTCTATTTTGCTCTGATTCTATAGTGTGGACATTCTTCTTCTTCTTCTTCTTTTATTCTAACATTTTGTTCTTTTTTCTTCTCACCCTTTAACATCTTTCTTCTAACTTTATGAGCTTTTTGATATTTGAGTTTAGGCACGTGAATACATAAAAAGTATTTGTATCGAAATTCGAGCATCGGATTCTTGGGTCATTACAAGCACGGTAAAACAGTCAAGGAGCAAGGGAAGTTGTAAAGCAAATCACGGATCAAGACAATAGTATAAACTGAGTACTCTACGAAAACGTCGAAACTTCCACTACCCAGCAAGTCAACGCACTACCGGGAACTAAATAAAAATATAAACGCTACCTAACACAAGACTGCACCAACAAACACCAAATCCACCAAAGTCCTCTTGACAAAAGTCAGATAAAGCAGGACATAAACTCACCAAGCAATAAAGAACTAACTGACTTGGAAACCTTGCTTTGCAGGTGAAAGCACTGGAAGGAGAAAGGGAGGTAGGAAGTCGCGAGACAAAAAAGCACAAGCAACAATGAGGAGCTACTCAAAGCATGAGAGGAACTCCACTCTATGTTAGCGAAGAGATGACTGGAGTTTGTTAGGGATCAAGGAAGGGTGAGGGGGTGGAGGACCAGAATAAAGTGGGCACTTTAAGGAAAAAAGTGCCCAGGTCTTAAAAGGGCTTGATATGAAAAAAATGATTCAGAGGCAGCACCCACGTAGACGAAAGCTATGCAAAGAGGGTAAAGGTGAGGAGTAATGGCAGATTAAAAATCAGAGGATGGAAATCAAGAAGGTAGAGGAGATGAAGAATATGAAGAAACAAAGAAAATCGCCTAGACGCCATAAACGGGTGGGCTCCAAAACATTTTTTGGATAAATTCGTACATGTCCTCATTTTCTTTTAGTGTATAAAATGGATGAAAATAAGCGTAGAAATATTGTAAAGGATAATATTTTATTGTAAGAAGAAAATAATGTTTCTAGAACATAATGATATTGGGTTTCAGGCTCAATTTTCCTAATATGCACTTTGTTTTAATTTTGGTATTTTATATACAAGTTTTTAGGTAATATACCACCATATAAGGTGAGAATCGACCTCATAAACTCTTACATCATTTCTAACTGTTGTAACTAGATTGGACTAGGTGTTTGTCAAGCTAGTATATAATAGCCCAAGTATATATATAGTAATGTTAATAAATCCATCGTGAAGTGCACTGGAAATGATTTTGAAATGAGCCCTCTAGCATACGTCACATAAATCTCCCATCAATTTTGTTTTGTATAAAGGTTTAACTTAATTTACATTGCATTATTAAATGAAATTGAAGATGAATAAACTATCACGGATTACAACAATCAGCCCTCTCACTCCATTATTGCACAATTAAATTCTTTTTATGTTGTACAAAGAGAAGAATAAATGAAGGGTGAAAAATGAGTAATAAGTGCATTTTGGTAATTAATTGAATGAGAAAAGAGAAAACCACGTATTGAAGAGAGGAGAAATAAAGAGAAGGAAGAAATGGGATTAATTTCTACTAAGCGGAATTCTCCCACAATTTGGGTTCAATCTTGGCCTTATTTGGTGTTATATAATAAATTCAGGAATAAATCCTAGGGATTTCACATTATTTATAAACGAAAAACTCAAATGTTCGAAAGTAAAGTAAAACGTCTGACTCCCTTGGTCTTGGGTCTAAACTTATATATGCTTGAAGGTAGAGTTTGGTGTTCTATGAAGTTAATTGTTTTGATCTTGCATTCGCTTAAGAGACCCACATGATGTTGTAAAAGGTTTGAAGTGATAATAGTGCAGTATGACAAATTCATGGATGGCACATCTTGTCTCGAAAAATGTATGATGGATGATATGTTGTATTGAGACCATAGAGATGGCTTGAGATGGTTTTACTTTGTATAGTGTTTTAATATTTTCATTCGAGGGTTTTAAGAAGAGATGACTAGGTTTTTGCAGTATACATTCCATATGAGCAGTGTATATGTAGTAAGTGTATACCCATCAACTGCATCTTTAGGATTTTCTATATTCATAGACCACTTAAAGAAGGAAAAATGGAGATCATGATTGCTTATGTTAGGCAACATCTATCTAAAGGTGGGGGACATTCTGTTTTAGTAGTAAAGGTAATAAACCTCATGCTACTTTATTGCGAAGGTATTGAGACTTAGGGACCATAATGGTTCTTATCTAATTAGGTTCAACTTAACCCAATTATACCAATAACAGATGATGAATTATTATGCTAAACACATGTCAAGGTTAACAATATAGCAGACTGGGTTTTTTCTACTTATATGTGTCCAATATAATCAACAACCAAGTTATAGTAGAATGGGGATGAATACTACTAGTAGGTGTCACAAATCAATCACTTCAAAACATATTAGCCACAGCTAACATACAATATCCCCACAACACAATAGTAATAGGAGTGCGATTTATCATGTTAAATAGATGTCCAAACTCAACGGGGTTTTATTCAACTACCAAATGTCCATATAATTCAATCAAATTATACTATTAGCAGACGTTGAATGGTTCTACTAAATAATGTCACCTAACCTAAATTATAAAATTACTTAAGGATAAGTGACAAAAAGACCCTTTAGAATAAAAATACCTTTTCAAAGTATCCATAAAAAATAAAAAATTCAAACATAAAAACCTTTGTTTAATAATTAGATAATATTAGAACCATTATTAAATTATAAATAAAATTATTAAATAATTTAATTCCAAATCAATACTTAATTAATCAAATAATTAATAACCTTTTAATAAATAATTACGCATTCATTTAACCTTTTAAATAATAATTAGTTATGCCTTGCCAAAAATATATAATTATTAAATATCCTTTTTAAATCAATAATTGAATAACATTTATTCCTTAACTAAAAAAATTAAATATCAACTTAAATCTATATTCAATAATTAAGTAAACATTTTGACTATAGTTAATTATTAAACAACCCTTAATTTAGTTCTTAAAATAAACTTGTATTAAATAAATAATCAATCAATGGGTTTCATTTCAGTGAAATTTTTGTTAATGGCGACATGGGACCGCCTTTTTTCTTGTTTTCGCTTCTTCACCTTCACCTTTTCATCGCTACTTCTTCTCCTTTACATTTCTATTCCAGATCTTTACCTCTCCTTCACCCATGCTTGCGCCTATGTGAAAGCTTCACTGAACCCTATTTTACTTCGAATTGATTGAAGCCCTAACTCATTTTCTCCCCTTTTTATTTTTGGTCCACTCCATGGCGTTTTCTGATTCCATTTCACGTCACTACCTTCACTCACGATCTGTTGCATGGTGGCCTTTTGTCTACTCTGGCATTTGATTGTCTCCTACTTTGGAAGATCTCATGGATCTATGATGTACGATTATCTATAATGTGCAGCACGAGGTCTCTTGGCGATTTTGATCTACATTGTCAAGTGGTTTCTATGTCCCATATTTGTCTAGGTCATTCCATGAGGATGGTGATATGGGTCTCCTGAGTAGGCTACGACAACGTTCTGGTTTGGTTGGAGAGGTTTCGATTTTGCTCGGGTCTGGGATTTTAGGATCCAACGTGGAGCTTTCATGGTTGCGGTAACTTCTCGCAACTTGAGTGGGTATTGTGTTTCACCTGCAATGTGTCTGGTACGCCATCTGCTTTCCTTAATTATCAAGTATATTGTACACTGCCTCTACTTGGTGAGCAAAAGTGGAAATCTTAGCAATGCTAGATCTAGTGTGGTTGTGATAAGTCTGTGAGAGGAGCTTGATATTCAATGTATTAGTGGTCGACGTCTTGTTGGGTTCTATTTGTTGGCAGTTTGGTATTTTTGGTTTTGGTGTATTGTTGTGTTAGCTGTTAAGTTATTTTTTGGGTGAAAGGAGTATTGACGAGTGTGTTCACTCTGGCAATGATACTTGAAATGTTGATGGGTCTGTTTAGGCTGTGTTGGCCCAATAGTTCCATGTCACTGACATGCATGGTGAAGCATTTTGCTCTCGACTATGGCGTTTGATGGAAGTTCTTTTTTCTTCCTTACTGATCCCTAATCTGACCTGATCTGGTGATATAGCTCTTGTTAAATTCTTGGATGTGAGTAGCAGCGATGTCTTTTTTGTGCTTAAAGTACTGTTGGAGTGTCATGCTTTGGTGTGTTGCTCAAGAAATGGATGCAGGTTTTCTGTATCGTCCTTTATTGTGAAGCTGTCTTGTGCACTTTTCCTGGTGTTATGTTCCTACTGTCTAATATAAAATTTCTTGTATTCTTTTGTTCAGACAGTGTGTAATAGCCTCCATGGGTGGAGATGTAATCTATAGTCTAGATGTTGTATCTTGTTCATGTTCTGTAACCTTGTTAGGATGACGGTGGATGGTCCACCTTTAAAACCAAATGGTGGACGATCCACCTTAAAAATCGATTTATAGTAGGTTCTTGTTATAATTGTTATTATTATTGGTTTATAATAATAAGTGTTTGCTGTCACTTTAAAAACTGGTCGGCTTTGTCAAAAATTTAAAAGGTTTGCCAAAATAAATAAATAAATAATCAATTTAAAATAAACCTTAATCACATAATTAATCATACACAATACTTGGTTAAAGTCATTAAATAATGATTAACTTTTATTAATCATTGAATTATTATTTACTTTCTTAAATTAAAAGTGAAGTACAAATTTCTTAATTAATTGATAGTTAAGCATTAATTACTCTATTTAAGTAATTAAATAATATTTTAATAATATATATATTTAATGGGGCGGTTATTTGAACACAAAATTAGCACAAAGAGAGAGACATAGGGCCCCAATTGTTAGATCTTTTTGTCTTTATATGGAGAGGTGTAATTCATGGGGTGATCCAATAGTGCAAATCAATTATGTCACCATTTGTGTCAAAATTTTGTGTCTCTATAGATTTTCCCATATTTAATTAATTAATGTTAATTACTTTTCTAAATTAAAATCAAGTTTTGGAAACATTTTAATATAAATATACTTAAAGTAAAAAACAAGTTATAATTTTGAAAAACAGATTATCTTAGCAAACTGCGCTTACAGCAATTATCGTTATAAAACCCATAATTTCAAATTTGGATTTTTACATTATAAAACTTCAAAAATCATTTCTTTTGCAGTTTAAACTTTTATAAACTTACTAATAAAGTTTATAAAACAAAAGCAATAATTTGGAACATATTATAAAAAGAAGAGGTTTTTAGTTTAAAGGACAAACTTAAAGAAAAATTTGGTGAAAAGCATACAAAGTTTGGTGTTTAGGGAGAAGGACACATTTTAGTGCAAAATAGGAATTCAAGGGGCCACTATCATTTCCCCTTTTACACTAAAATGTGTCCTTTTGGCTAAATTCTAAAATTTGAATACTTTCCAGCAAAATTTTGGCTAAGTTTGTCCTCAACCTATTTTCCACTAAAAAAACACTTAAAACCCTTTTCTTTGACATTAATTCCCAAAAGCACTATTCATTTTCAAAAGATCTCAAATCAATATCAAACCCCTAGATCAAGATTTTCAACACTAAACTATGATTATTACATCTAATATACATGGGAATAACATAAATACTCATATCCAAAAACCAATCCATATTTAAAGATATACTTACAAATTATAATGAAATTTGATTAATAACTTTTTATAGCTTATAAACCAAACAACTTACAAGAAATATTTTTTGCATACTTCAACTACTAACATTTCAACATCATAATTACATAATAATTTATAAAAAAAACACAAACCAGTAAAGTTAGAAATTTGCATAAAAATGTGAGTTTTCTCACCTTAATCTAGTTAAACTTCAACTAAGCTTGCAAATACATCTAGACCTCAACGTTTTCACAAAGAAAATTGTGTTTTTGACCATCTTTCTGGCTTATAGGCTTAGCCTAGGAGCTATAGGGGTTGGCCATGGCCTTCCAAGGGTGCTAAAGCATTTGAGGAGGAAGATGGAAGTGAAGAAGCGGTAAAACAAAGGCTTAAAAAAGATTTTCAAAGTGTTTAATGTTATAAAAATTTGATTTTATAAGTATTTAAAGGTATGGAAGTCAATAAAGAGTTTCTAAAAAGCCTGGAAAAGAGAGAAAGACGGAATACAAATTTAAGAAAGAAGAGAAGAAAAGGAGGTTTTATATAAAGTGAATTTAGGATTGAATTTACCAAAATAACCCTCTCCAAAACCATGCTACTTCACAACCTTCCCTTTCTACCCCTCCACCCTTGCTTGCCACGTTATCCCATCCCCGTCTCTCTTACTTTTTAAGTGAGCATAATAATGATATAAGTAAATTAGGTGTCTTAATCTGCATGTTTTAAGGGAACTTTTGCAAATTTTCTTTTATTTTTTTATTAAACATGCTCAACATCATGCGTTACATTATTAACTTAATTAAGCATGTTTAAACACTAATATGATTTCATTTTATATTATTTTTCTATTATTTATTTATATAAGAATTCAAACAACATTTTAAACAACTTTTACATGATCAAAAATCAATCTTTTTTAAAAAAATCTTTCGATCACAATTTTTATTTTTCTTTGAACTATATATTTTTGTAAACCAAATTTAAAAATGGTTTTCAAACCACTTATTATTAATTAAAAGAGTATATTTTAATTATAAAATCCATTAATTTGAACATTTAAAATTAGTTAAAAATTCTTAATTAAAGCGACAAAATTTCGGGTTTTTACATCTATAGCTTTCGCTATAGAATAACCTATTTCCAATAAAATTTACATAATGTAGACAAGAATATAAATCCCTAAAGAGATACATATTATCTGGCAAACATGACATTAAATTATTACCTTATCAAATTGTAGCGACCCAAATTTCGTACCCTTTTAATCGACCAAATACAACACAAGTCCATCACAAAGTTACTAAAACCCAGACGTCAAAGAAAGAAATTAGAGGGTAAGAAGAGGAAAAAGAAAGAAAAGAATAGAATAGAAGAAGAAGAGGAAAAAATGAACACAAAATCAGAGCAGACACAAATCTCATAGCGGAAAAAATAAAATATATTATAACATAACTTTTGAAATACAAATCTGTTACTGTACATACAAACCATCATCAGAGTACAACACATACAACACAACAGAAATAAACAATGGCTATCTAATTCTGAAGCCTCCTACTCCAAGCTCCTCTAAGTATATTGGTAAAATCTCAACTACTTGAGTGCCCATACAAATTCGTACACCCAAGAGTTTAGAGTAAAATAAAACAAATAAACTCTGGGTCAGTTATGGGACCGATGTGAGTAAACTCCAACCACTTGATTTAAATTTTAGAAATCCTTTCAAAAGAAAAGATAATCGTAAGACCAATCCACACACAAACATGAATGGTTATTATCTTACAATAACCCAAAACATTGTTTGTATCAACGCCATTCTGATATTATAATAGTGTCCAATCTAATCAATAGGAATCTAGCGGAACGCTTGCATCTCACGCTCCACATACATAGTATATAATCAACAATCGAGGGAGCTTATTGCGTAATGGATTTCCAACTATGACAAGTATGGAACCACCTTCCAATAGTGCATCTCTAGAGAGGAGTATACTTGATTCAACAATAATATCTTGCAACCCTTGATAGCCACTCACTTCGCTTGAGTGTACCGAATGTATTATCACACACAGTTGTGATCAACAACCGTTACTGAAAGCACACAAAAGTGGTAGAACAAGAAACAAGTAAATTTTCTCTATATCAGGTGATAATACATCCTAATGAGTTCGACCCACATAGCAATGTTGCCTGCCCGATTTTTGTCATTTTCCCGGTTGATGAGGCATAAGGCTATATCTTACCTTTATAACACCACAACATCATTCACTTTGAATGCCACATCGTCAGATCCATCAAATCACTAATTGACATCCTTAAAAATACATTTGGTGTTAAGCTAAGCGAAGTTTCCTTCTCCGCCACCAGCCGTGGCACGTTTGAAGAAATTAGTATACGCGAGCATCTGGAAATATTCTGTTAGACATCCATCCATATTTGTTGTCCTGGGACTGGAAAAACCGAAGACACCATCCCATCAATTCATCTTAAGCAATTTCTACCCAGGATTAACATAACAACCCTTTCATTTTACTTCCTCTTCAATTTTCTTCAGCATAATTTGATTCACAACGCTTGTTCCTATACAGAGTGATTTTCAGATAATAAACCAAATCCTGGTCTATTTGTATTGACAACATAAACATGAAATAGGCCAAAACCTTGATTGCCGATTATTTAACTATCTAAGTAAACATCAATATAGCCAACAATCCTATTTCCAAATGGAAAATCTATCAATCAAGCATTAAGCAACATTGAGCCCTTTTAAATTAATTTCTTACTAATTTTTCATTTTCCAATTTCCTGTTTTTTCATTTTCCATATCTTTCACCAGATATTTCTCAAAACCTGTTTGGTCTCTCATGATTCTTTGAAAACGTTTCCGTATATCATAAACTATTTATTTTCTATATTCTAGAAAATATCTCTTATCACAGTTGGAAAACATTTCCATATATCCACAAATTCTTACTTTTTATATTTAGAAAATATACGTTATTAACATCATAAAATATTTCCATATATTCACAATTTCTTAACTTCTCATTAACCCGATCATTTTATTTTCTATGCTTAGAAAAAATCTCTAATTACATTTCCAAAACTCATTTACTTGGATTTAAACAAATGTCGTATAAAACACTGTTACGACAACTGAAAATAATAACACTCATCAACTGCCCGTATCCTTGATCAATCCTCACTACCGAACCTTAACCATTCCTTAGTCAATAATGAAATCAATCAAGTTTGGGTATAATTACCTCTCTGACCTTAACTAAACAACATTCTTTACTTCGAAATGGATAAAACTCACAACTTTGAATACCAACAAAACATCGCTCACGCAACTCTCAGATTCAATTTAACACTACAACAAAATATGGTATTCATAACGCTATTTAATAATAAATTATTCTGAATCATTATTAATTTATACGCGTGGTTTTATTTTGGTCATATGAGTGTAACACTTCTATTCACCATTTCCCTCCAACTTCATGAATTATTCTATCTCCCCCTCCAAAACCATTCCCATTCCTCCAAAACAACGCCACACAAAAAACCACCGATCTGCCGGATCTACCGAAAACCACCAATCTGCCTCTAATCTCCACAATAGATTATTGTCTCTCTCCCGCCAAAACCACTGATCTATCGAAGCTAGGGCCGTGCATTTTGGATCTAATTTTCGATTTGGATTCTGGTATGCGAACCCGATTCTCATGTAAAGTTGTTTGTAATTTTAAATGTTGTTGATTTGAATCGATTATGGATTTACGAGTACGGATTTTAGATTAGGGTAAAACTATGTAAATCGAATACGGATTTATGATTTTAGGCTTTCTATTTTTAGGGTTTTGTTGTTTTCTATCTATTGCGATTAGTGAATCTGGTAAATGTATTTTCCTAGTATATACCGTACTTGATTACTTCAACCATTTGGTTACTATTTCAGCTTTAGTATAAGTGGAGAGGAAGACATTGCCTTGATTACTTCAACACAGTTGATCATTGTTTTAAATTTTTATTCAGTTTTATAATTTACCATCTTAGTTTGGATAAGTAGAGGACGAAATGGTGATTTCTCTAGATATTTGAATGAAAAACATTTGATATTTTATATTTTGATTAAACAAAGAGTTGAACTATAAGGAGGGGTGAAAATTTTGAACTAAATAGTGTCGAGATAGAAATTTGAGAATGTGCCATCCATGTCGGCCATTGAAAGTAACAAAATTGGTTTCAGTCACTATAACATAGTAGAAAATTAATTTTTAATGTTTTAACTTCCAAAACTTATTCTAACTTTTGTACATAAAGAAACTCCTAACAAACTTATTTTTTATTGTTTTACTAACGTAGTCACTTATTTGATTTTCAGTTCCGATAATGATATTTTTCTTATATAATCCTGCTTTCGCAGGGATAACAAAATCCAAACAACTGTTAAATGTGAATATTTTGCATATTTATGTCGTTAGTTATTATTTACATCCTTTTAGCCAATCATATGTTTAGGGTGCTATTATTCACACCCCGATTTATACTTCTGGCCACCAAAACTAAAATCACCCCAGATATTTCAAATTTCCTCTACACGAATGCTTCCTTCCTCACTTACATCATGAATTTATGTTTTTTGAGTCATTTGATCGAACATCTTGCATCATATTATCATAACATTCATGTTTATCGTCCAATTTGTCATCATTCAAATACTCCATCTATCTAATGACAAAAAAGTTAACGTATCAATTTGTAAAAGAGGATATGTAAGTTATACGCATAAGTACCCTACCAGTCAAAACTTGCACTGTCATTCTCCATTACAACGTCATCAAATTTAATGTCCTCCAAGCTTGAAATTTCCGACGGAGCGGAAAAATATCTTAAAATGCAACAGAAAACCCTAACCATTAAAAAAACCCTAACAACATATTCTATAACATAATAAAAAACAAGTAGTTCCAATCTCTTTTTTATCTTCATCTTCCATTTTTATTAGGCACAAAAGAATATTTGCTTTTGTTAAGGTTTAGGATTTTAGAGAAGTACTTATTTTTCTTAGGAGAAGTAGTGTTTTTCTTAGGTGAAGTATGGTGGTGAATAACTGAGTGAAAGAGTAATATATGGTGGTCAGAAGAATATAAAAAATAATCATTTGTATTATATTTAGAAAGGTGGCCGGAAGTGTAAACCGGGGTGTGAATAGTAGCACCCTGTGTTTATACAAGAACGGATCTGCTAAGTATGTGGATTGAAGAAAAATGTAACTTGTTAGAACAAAATCTGGGCCTAACACCCAAATGCATATCACAGATCACAGAATGCACAAAATGATAAATAAGAGGAGACACACGAAGTTTTTATAGTGGTTCGGCTGTAGATGTAGCCTACGTCCACTTTATAATCTTATTGTTATACTGACAGATTACAAGAATCAGTCATATGCAGACACACAGTCCGTGTGTTAATTGAGATTACAAGAGGAGAATTTATGAGTAGAAAGGTGCAAAGTCCTTGCAATCGGTAATGGCAGAGGCTGTCTAGATGTAGGAGAAAGTCTCATCTAAAAAGTCAGCGAGAATCCCCTTAAAGTTCCATGTGGGAAGACCCGTTCGTGATGGGGTACGTGGAACCCGATCCCAAAAATAGGAGCAAGATGTGGCATGAGAACAGGTCAAAACAGTGCGTGTATCAGCAGGTGCAGGGGTCGGTTCGTGGTCATGGGATCAGATCGTGATATGGGCTCCACGAACCGAGGTTTGATCGTGAGCTGTACGGTGAAGCTGGTGTGTTACGAGTGGGTCGTGATCAGGAGGTGTACCACGAACTGGTCGTGGTCTGAGGGTGCGCCACGATCCGAGGGGAGGCGATCCAATGAAGGGCGAACCAAGGGTGCACCACGAGCCAGAGAGGATGCACGAGTCGTACTTCGATCGAGTGATGCTTCGTCGCTTTATCCAGGAATTGCCAGATTACACCCATTCACGGAAACAGGCGTAACTTTCAAACCGTAAGTCCTATTGAGCCAAACCAAAGCTCAAACTGAAGCTAATTCAGAGATCTACAAGAGTTACAGAGCATAGCACTGTAATTGCTGTTTTCGGGCCAAAAAAAGGTCGTATGATAGGAGTTTCGGGCCTTTCTTTGTTCATGATGCGACTTTGACCAAATCGCTGCCGGTTTTCTGATGTTGTTCTCCATATCCGAGCACGATGCTATCCAGATATTCAGTGTGATAGCTTTTACCAGAAAGTGTGTCAACATAACTATATGATGCATCAATCGAAATTAATTATGGGCGATCACTTTTTTTTCAATACAACTGTCTTTTACATATATTTTGTAATTTTTTTGGAAAATTAAATTATTGTTCCACCATAGCAACATGTTTTGAAGGAAAATTGATACTACAGAAAATATTTACATTTCAAAAAATATTAAAAATGACATGTGTACGAACTTTAGTAGTCAACACCAATGGTAGAATAAACTGGTCCTGAAACATTTTTGTAGCACCTAAACCTTAACATGGTATTTCAATTATACAAAATCAAATACTGACCAATTTCACATACAAATTTTCAGTAAATCTGGTAAAACTAGTTGTATGTCGTTTGATCTAGATTGGGAAAGGTAAGGCTTTTTTATTTATATTTTTTCCAAATGTATTTTCCCCTAATATGATTTCACTTAATCAACGTTTCATTTTGTGATATTTGTTTTTTATGTTGTATATAACGTAGTTATATACACAATTATATGATTTTTATTTGATAATAACAACCAGATAAATATTATTTTAAAATGTATTTGTTACCGTACTGTTCTATATATACATCACAGACAGTAATAAAATATTTATATTTAAATAGAATACGACTGTACAGACATTCATATATTCATACAGTATTTTAATTAAATTGAATATTATATTTCAAACAGTACAACTATTTACAAATCCACTATTTATTCAATTCACATGAGATTGTTCTCGTAAATAAATTGAATACGACAGACAAATTTGTTTGAACACAATAAAATAATATTTTATTTCAATCAAATCTGTATATTACAAATAACAATACAATTTTATTCACGTCTACAGTCGATTTCATATAAACTGATGCCTCATTACATACATCACACATCACTCAGTACATTTTCATATACACATTCATTTACTGACACACACTGACTTTGTCTTCTATCTTCTTGCCTTCACAGCACTTCACAATCTGTTCTGTCGCCATCTGCATACTTGTCACAAACAAAAAAACATACACGCAGTAAAGTGGAACAAGAATAAAATTAAATACAAGCAAATAAAAATTAATTTTTAAATTTTATTTGCCTCAGAATTACGGTTTGTTTCTAATCATTTTTCTGACTTGGTATGATATACGAAGATAGGAAAATTATTCTGATGGCTGCATATACACACGTGTACAAAAATACAGGTGTGCACTGCCTCGCCAATCAGAATACAATAGCGTGCAACTGAGGAGTAGCCACATGGACCATCTCGACTCAGTGCAACAATAACCAATATGGTCGAGGCAACACAAAAACATCAATTAATACAAGTCAATCAAGGTCGAGCAAGGCGCCGAGCAAGTGAGCCAAGCATTCCAACAAGTCAGCCTCAAAATATGGTCAGATCAAGTGTGGGAGTACAAGTGAAAGTAGTTCAAATGCATTTCATCATGATTCAGCACAAATATGCATAGGTAGTGTAACACAAACAATGTCAGCCCAAACAAAACAGTCAACATAAAGCAACAACTAATATGGTGGTGCATGAATCAAGTCCACATATCTAAATGGTGCACAAACACTTTCAGCTCAAATTTCTCATGCAAGTGCTAAAGTGAAACTCAAGTATATGAAGCAGTTTCAACATCTATATACTAACAACAATGTTCAGATATACACAAGACTATATGACATGTGTCAAGACTTGTTCGAATTATGTTCAGCAGCAAAATGGTGCAACTCAGACTTCAAAATGGTCGAGCAAAACATGCATGCTCAAGTACAACAAGCTGGGTCATGTAACATGCACAAGTCAACTCAATATTTGGACAGAATGATGTAGTGTATGGTGTAGCATGGCAATAATTTTTCAAAATAGTTCAAAGAACTAACATGATGGTGCAACATGACAAACGTACACATACACATGTACAAGTAAACACGGCATGATCATGGAAAAGCAAGAACAGCATGTACATTGTGTACACAATTCTATGCATACATGGTCAACAACATGAATGGAGCATGTGATACATGGAGCTTCAGCAAAGTCAAAATGTTGTATGCAACAAGCTAAAACATTAGTCGAGGCAACATGGGCTAAATGGAGATTCAGCAAAGTCAAAATGTTGTATGCAACAAGTTAAAACATTAGTCGAGGCAACATGGGCTAAATTCTGAACAACAATGGCAAAGTCAAACCAGAATGTACAAGGTGAGCTATAGCATGGAAATGGTCATGGTGAGACATGGCATAGCATGTGTGAAGGAATACATTCATATACTTGGTGCAGCATACATGTACATGACGTAAACAACATGGCAGATCTTTCATGTGATCAATGGGTTCAGCAATACACAAAAGAAAATGGCAGTTTTTAAATGTACAGGTGTGCAACTCATATACATAGTCGAGACATAATGGAGCATCATGTATAATGGTTATACATGCAAGTATTGTTCAAGGCAGATTCAAGTGGAAGTGGACAAATGGAATCAAGTACACAAGAGGTAGCATGTGAAAACAACGGAGCAACCAACTCAACTCAGTTTTGCATCAATGAATCAAATTTGTCCAGAAATCCATTCAAGGCAACAAGGGGCAATTCGACAAATTGAGGCAACAAAAGTTTGGCAAAAATTTAAAAATTTCCAGAAATACATTTTTGCACACACATGGATTAATGGACTCAAGCATATATAGCAAGAAAATCATGCTGGACAAAATCACAGTGATTTTTTTTGGCAAAGTATAATTAAAGAAATGGTCAACCAGAAGCAAAGTTCAAAATTCCAAAATACAAGACTAGTTCAAAGTCCAGAGTTTATCTCACCATCAATTCCAGAAATTATGCAAGTATCCAGAAGAATCAGATCAATTCAAAGTTGTATTCTCATGCAAGTTTTGAAAATTTAAAAGTTCACGAATTCAAGCCAGGTGGATTTTAAAAAGCCCCAATATTCGAATATATCACGACCAAGTCGTATATGAAATCAGAGAATATTTAGGATTTCTAATCCTATAAATACACCAAATCATCATCGGTTATAATTATCCAAGTTCGAGCACTAATTCAAAACTGAAACTCAAATTAAAATTCATACCAGAAAAGGGGTAAGCTTGGATCGAATTCAAGGTTCAATCGATGAAGAAAGCCACTAGAAATTCGAGATCATCACACGAGAAGAAACGACGGCCTCAAATTCAAGTGAAACGAAACCTTAGACTAGATCGCCAAGTGGTTTAAGAGTTTTAAAAAGGGATAACGGTTTTTAATTTACAACTAGGGTTTTTAGTTTTTTAAGTGTTTATTTTGTTTTGTAAATCGTGTTATCATTTTTCTAGTTTGTCTCTAAAGCTAGGGAGACGAATTACAGGATTTGTAATTCGGGTAAATCTGGTTTCGGGGATAGAAACCAGTGCAGGGTTTCGAGCGTAGAGTTAAGAACAGTTGGGAGCGAGTGTCACGAGTTTACAGGGGATTGTAAGCATAAAGATTGTTTTAGCTCCTAGTAGAAACCTTGGGGAATGCAGCAGTAGGCAGGGTTTTTCCGAAGCAGGGTATATCTGTGTGTTATTTATTTTCTGCATTTTTCTGATTATTATCTGTGTTGTTATCATTTAATTACTCTGCAAAAACCTGTGATAAACCCTATTCACCCCCCTCTAAGGTTAATTTAGATCCTACAAGTGGTATCAAAGCAGGTATTTTTTACTTTAAACAACTCTAGAGTCATCGATTTCCCTAACGATGAGTTTTCTAGTTGCCAATCTAACGAGAATTTTTCTGGTATAACCCCAACTATTTTCGATGAAACAAATTTTTTAAATTGGAAATTAAAAATAAATGTTATTTAAAATCTGTTAATATTAGATGTTGGGATATTATTGAAATTGGATATGATATGGTAGATAAGAATGATATTATAATTAATTCCCGTGCTACACACATTTTATATTCTTATATAAATGATGATCAATATAACCATATCTCTCATTGTTGACTGCATAGGAAATCTGGAAAACTCACGATGCGTTGTACGGAAGAAAAGACGACAATAGCTCAAAACCCCCGATGGCCAACTCAATTTTAGAATTATGCTTGACAGGATTTACAAAAGAAGAATCAGATGATGACGGTGATGAAGATTCAGCAGATGATAAACACGGTGAATTTCCTTTTGAAAAGTTAATTCTTCTTTGTGATAAATTAACTAAAACTGTTGAGAATCTCAAACTGACAAATAAAAATTTAAAATTGGAAAATGTTGAGTTGAGCAATAAAATTCATGATTTGGAATTAGAACATAAAAATGCTAAAGAGATTGAAAACTTGAATTGCAAAAAATGTTTAGATTTGGAAAATGAAGTAGTTCTTCTCAATGAAAAGTTTCAGAAGCTTGAAAAGGTAATTGTGGTTTCAAAAATAAATGAGATTGAACTAAAAACAAAAAACGCTTTTTGTAAAAGGAGTTGGATAGGCTTAAGATGGTTAAAAATTCCAAACCTGAAACTTTAGAAAGAGAGAGTTTTTTGAAAATCGAATTGATTTTAAATGAGCTTGAAATTAAAACCGAGAAAATAAAAAATCTCAAATGCGATAAATGAATGACTTTTCAAAAAGAATTGAATGAAAAAAAGAAAATTTCAAAACCCTTGAAAATGAAAGCATGATTTTAAAAAATAACGAATCTGAAATTACCCGTATCAATCACGATTTGGAAAAAGAAATTGAAAAATTCAAGGATTTTGAAAAACTTGCAATTGAAAAGCGTAAACAATTTGAAATTGAGATTTGAGTCCAATGCGAAAATTAAAATGCTTGAAAACGAAAATATGGTTTTGAAACAAAATGGTTCTGAAAAGAGGAAGATCACTATAAATCGTTGTTCGAATTTAAAAAAAGAAAATAGTGATTTTAAATATAAAATTCAATGACTTGAATCAATATTGGTTAAGTTTTCTAAAGGTGAAAAATTGTTGAATATGTTGTTAAATGTAACAACCCGGAATTTGGGGCCAATTTAAAATTTTCATTTTAGAGATTTTAGGGGTGTTTAAATATTTAAAATAAATTATTTCAAATAAAAATGAATGGAAATTTATTTTGAGCAAAGTTAATACAAATATAGTCAATTAAATTACATAAAGAATTGGAAATAGGACGGTAGTTTGAAAAGTCAAACCTGAACTTTGACTGACTACACAGGATGCAGAATAAACCGGATTGTGGTGAAACCAAAAATATTTAAATCTGTTAATGAATATCTTTCTAACGAATCTGAAAAATCGAAGTTTCATAGCGGGAATCAAAAGTTATGGCCAAATGAATTTTCAGAAAGGTCGCTATAGAGAATATATCGCCCTTGAAAATCGACATTTTGCATACGACCTCGGAATTCGACGAAACCACTTTTGTTGGGTCCGGGATGTAAAATTATTGCTAGGTTTCAAATTTCATGATTTTTGAAGCTAGTATGTGAGCGTGGCAAAAGAAACTGTGTTTTGTAAATTTCAGGAAAAATTAATTGACTGAAAAATAGCCATTTTCACACAGTCTCAGAATTCGACGAAATTTTTTAGGACCGTATCGTCATAAGAAAGGCAAAAATAATTTTTCTGGATTTTTCTGACTTCGTATGTGCCCCAGTAAAATTAGAAAGTACGTTCGAATTAAAAATAAAAGAACTAATTTGAAAATAAAGAAAACATACTGTAAACTTCAGAATTAGACCTCGGCACTAGCGCCATTGCGTTCAGAAGACGTCAAAACCTATTGTTCGACAGTCGTTGGGGTTCGTTTGGTGATCGTATGGAAAAAACCCTAATTTCGGAATTAAATAAATAAATAATTAAAAAGAATATACGCCGTATACTGTATAAATACGGACCATTACCCATCGTCTTCTTCCCAATTGTACAACCGCCGAACCCATATAGCTCAGAATTTCAAACTTCGATTCCTCCCAAACCATGGAGAATTAGGGTATGCCCCTTTGGACTTTTTCGAAGTACTTCGCGAGCTCTTCCATCTCCGACAAGAATCACTTCCTCTCGCGCCTTGTAGCTCTCGAACCGAGCACCCAAAGCCGCGACCTTCCTTGCCCCGCCGCCACCACGTGTCGCCGCCGCACCCCCCATACTCCCGGCGTGGATGCGCCTCCCCTAGGCCTTCCATCTCCGAAAAACGGCGCCTCAATCCATTCATCGTAGCTCGCGAATTTGCAAATCAAAGTTTTGAACTTTTCTGAATTGTAAAGGTATGAATATTTCAGATTTGCGACGCTTTTAAGCGTTACAGCGACAGTTGTTAAAAGTCAGTTCTAATTTATTCGTATGAACTTCAAATTGAAATCTTTCAGATCCGAAACTGCTGTGACCTTGAACACGAGATCTGATTGAATCCGAACCTTCATTTCAAATCCAAGCTAGGTGAGAATTTATTTTTAATTAAATTTAATTAATTTAATTATTATTATTGCGTTATGTGAAATTGAAAGTCAAACACAATTAGATCTGCGATGAATGTTACCATGGGTTATGGATTCAAATTGTGGTGATGTTATGAATTTAGATCCGTTATTTTCAATCATGGATCTGTTAATTAAAATTATAGATCGGTAGGAAAAATTAGATTTTTACCTTGTTTAAATTTGTTGAAGTATGCCTTGTGGATATGAATCATGTATAAATCTATCATCTTGTACATCGTTATGTAATTTACATTATTTTAATGTGAATTAAAGTAGAAAATTTACATTTTTATAATGTTAATATAAAGTAGAATTTGACATAAGATTAAACTTACATTTTTTTATATAGGTTAATAAAGTAGGAATTTACGATGTAAGGAATTTACATTTTTATAATGTTAAAATAAAGTAGATTTTGCGTATTGTAAAAATTACATTTTTCTTTGTAATTAAAAGTGAAATTATGCCGTATGGTAAAAATTACATTTTTCTTTGTAATTAACATGTGAATTTCATCGTATGTTAAAATTTACATTTTTATATGTAAATTATATAGGGAATTATGCCGTATGGTAAAAATTACATTTTCCTTTGTAATTAACATGTGAATTTCATCGTATATTAAAATTTACATTTTTATATGTAAATTATAAAGGGAATTATGTCGTATTGTAAAAATTACATTTTTCTTTGTAATTAAAAGTGAAATTATGCCGTATGGTAAAAATTACATTTTTCTTTGTAATTAACATGTGAATTTCATCGTATGTTAAAATTTACATTTTTATATGTAAATTATATAGGGAATTATGCCGTATTGTAAAAATTACATTTTTCTTTGTAATTAAAAGTGAAATTATGCCGTATGGTAAAAATTACATTTTTCTTTGTAATTAACATGTGAATTTCATCGTATGTTAAAATTTACATTTTTATATGTAAATTATATAGGGAATTATGCCGTATTGTAAAAATTACATTTTTCTTTGTAATTAAAAGTGAAATTATGCCGTATGGTAAAAATTACATTTTTCTTTGTAATTAACGTGTGAATTTTATCGTATGTTAGAATTTACATTTTTATATCTAAATTATATAGGGAATTATGCCGTATGGTAAAAATTACATTTTTCTTTGTAATTAACATGTGAATTTCATCGTATGTTAAAATTTACATTTTTATATGTAAATTATATAGGGAATTATGCCGTAAGGTAAAATTTACATTTTTCTTTGTAATTAAAACATGAATTTACATCGTATGTTAAATATTACATTTTTATATGTAATGTATGTAGGAAATTACACCGTAGGAGAAAAATTACATTTTTTTATATGTAATTAAAACATGAATTTCATCGTATGTTAAATATTACATTTTTATATGTAATGCATGTAGGAAATTATACCGTAGGATAAAAATTACATTTTTATATGTAATTAAAACATGAATTTACATCGTATGTTAGATATTGCATTTTTATATGTAATGTATGTAGGAAATTACACCTTAGTATAAAAATTACATTTTTATATGTAATTAAAACATGAATTTATATCGTATGTTGAAATTTACATTTTTATATGTAATGTATGTAGGAAATTACACCGTAGGTTAAAAATTACATTTTTATATGTAATTAAAACATGGATTTTCATCGTATGTCGAATATTACATTTTTATATGTAATGTATGTAGGAAACTACACCGTAGGAGAAAAATTCCATTTTTTTGTATGTAATTAAAACATGAATTTCATCGTATGTTAAATATTACATTTTTATATGTAATGTATGTAGGAAATTATACCGTAGGATAAAAATTACATTTTTATATGTAATTAAAACATGAATTTACATCGTATGTTAGATATTGCATTTTTATATGTAATGTATGTAGGAAATTATACCGTAGGATAAAAATTACATTTTTCTATGTAATTAAAAGATGCATTTACATCGTATGATAGAATTCACATTTTTTTTTATGTAACATAGGATGAGAATGAACATTAGAAATAAAATTCATTTATTTTATATGTAATATAAGATGTAGGAATGTGACATGAAATTAAATTTATATTTTTAGGATGTAAATAAAAAGTAGATTTTGCATTGTATTGACAATTTACATTTTTATAAAAATGAGAATTGGCATCGCAAATAAAATTGCATTTTTATATGCAATAAAAGATTGAACTTTTACATTGTGAAATAAAATTTACATTTTCATACATAAGTAAAAGTTAGGTATGTTCATTGAAAATTTACAGAGTAATTAAAATAATGAATTCAACGTAAAAATGGAATTTACCTTTTTATGTAAATAAAAGGGTTAGGAGAATTATATTTATATATTTATATATAAATATAAATAAATTTATCAAATCGAGCGCGGTAGTTCACATTTTGAAATCGTATCTTTAAACGATTATACCGGAAGATCCGACCGTCGGATTTTCCCAAAACTGAAAAACAAGGACCGTCTCGGAAAATTCTTTCCAACGATATAAGATACGTTATGATCCAACGGTTAGATTTTGAGGAATGTGAAAATCAAAATTTGTCGAAAGCAGCGCCAGGGTCGTCCATTGACCTGAAGCATCGTTAATTAAAATTTAATTATTTTAAATAATTAAGATAGGAATGAATCGTTAAGAAAAATATTATTAACGAATAAGAAGGATTTTAAATATATATATATACGAGGATTATTTGGGAAGTCCGGGTTCTCTCATTCCAAATAATCAAACGACGTTAGATTTCGATTTTATATTTTTTTTTCTTTTTTTTTCTAGTTTTGACTGGGTCAACAGAAGAATGGGGGGAGAGAATATAAGCAATTTTATAATTTTATTTAATTATTATTTTATATCTCTAAATGTTGACTTTTCATCTGAACCCCAAACGAGGCCCAACGATTGTCGTCCCTAGCGTTTTACCCCCATCCCGGACACAATGGGATATGTATCGTAAGCCAATTCGACTGTTTCGATAGGTTTTCACTCAAATTAAAACATAAATCAGTATATATTTAATTTTAACGCATATTTCAAATCACCGGGGTCACATACGCACTCTAAAAATTCTAGAAAAATATTTTCTAGCATCGTGTCGATGATACGGTCCTAACAAAACTAATTTCGTCAAATTCTGAGACCGTTTGAAAAATGGCCAAATTCCAGTCGATTAAAATCAACTGAATTTGGTCAAACACGTTTAACTGCGCCACGCTCACATATTAGCTCCAAAAATTCTGAAATTTGGAAACTAGCAATAACTTTACATCACGGATCCAACAAAAGTGGTTTCGTCGAAATCCGAGGTCGATTGCAAAATGTCCATTTTTAAGGGCCTGAATTCCATAGCGACTATTCAGGATTTTCAACTAGACATATCTTTTTATCCCCGCTATGAAATTTTGATTTTTCGGATTCGCTGGAAAGATATTCTCAATTAGATCCTAATGTTTTTGGTTTCACTAAAATCCGGTTTATTTTGCACCCGGTACATTCAATTGAAGTTTGAAATCGAATTATCGAACTACCGCGCCATTTTCAATTCCTTTTATAATTATATATAATTATTTATATTCTATCGTCAATCTATACAACTATATACCATTGAATTTTATTCAAAAGAAATTTTCTCGTCGATATTATTTAAAATAATTCATTTTAAATAATCGAAATTCGCTAAAATTGCCAAAATAAAAAATTTAAACTGGCCCAGATTTTCGGGTTGTTACAATCTCCCCCACTTAAAACTTTTCGTCCCCGAAAAGGAACAAAGTCGAAAGTGGTTTGATTAATCAACTCTACGTTCGATCTGGCTTCCATTCTCTAACTTTTCAGTTTCTGAGTATTTTCAAAAATTTGGCTAACACCCGGAATTTTCGAAAAATTTCGCCATAACCTCCCCTGCACCGGGAGCCACGGGAAAATCCCGAAATTGCCATATAGGCCTTCTGATCTCAAAAAGAAAAAAGAAAAAGCCAAGCGGCTAGCCAATAGGCTCATAAAATCATCATCACCCAAACAAAACAGTAATTATGATAAACATGTACCTATTTGTCGGGCAAACAAATTTTATTCTCTGCTCTAGCCTCCTTGCTATGACCTGTTCAATGTAAGTACATATATATGCAAGCAAATGCGACCAATTTTCAATACAATACAATATTTGATACAATTAGGCGTAATGGTTCAAAATTATCAACAAATAAACAAACAACACAAACATCAATCGATTAGTGGATTAACGTTTCAAATTCATAATTTTGATACATATACATATACAGAAAATCATGTTTTTGATGCCAATTCACAACAATAAGCCCTATCTAATTTTGGTTCTCACACCAGTCAGTAGGAAATATATAGAAATCTCACTTTCGAAACTCGAAAATAAATACTGGCGACGGTGCCCCATCACCAGAATTATCCCCGGGCAACTAGAGTATGATTCTATAACTATCCAATACATTAAAACTTCGAATACACGTTTGCAAGACATATATGCAAAATCTTTATATATCGGATTGTCCCGATCAATATAGAATAAATAATCAAATACGAATAGTTGATTTAAATTTTCAAAACAAAAATTTGTTTTCGTTTTAAAAATATACTCTTCACACTCGTTCTAGGATACTACTGATCCCATCTCTAACGAGTCATTCCCATTGGATATTACTAATCCAGTTTCTGATGAATTCTTTCGTATGGTTCTAATGTGTCATGTTCTCTGCTTTGTAAACCAAAGCTCCGATACCAACTGTGACGAAAAGGAATTTCGCTCCATCCGAATCAGTCGCTAAACCGACCCAGACCGTTCGAAACGCCCTATCGTTTGAGAACACGACAAAATAGAACGCAGACGGAAGAACATTTCATTATATATAACAACAATGCATCAGATTACAAGAATATACAGAGTATGAATAAATATTACACAGAAATATCAGAGATTTAAATTACATTTAAATACATCGCAGCGGAAAATAATACGATACACAACTAGAAGAGATATACGGATACAAAGCTTTCCGGATATCATTCCAGCTGTAAACCAGGATCCTGTGAATATAAATCTGCAAAACCAAAACTACTAGCTGCCCGTGTCGAAAATAAGGGCACCCAGAGTTTAGGTTAAAACAATAAACTCCAGGTCAGTCATGGGACTGGTGTGAGAACTAAAACAGTTATTAATCTTTATTTCAAAGTTAGGTAAATCAAGGGACCATGCCGTATAACACGGAACGGGTTTTCTCCCAAGAATACCAGTGCATAAAACAAACAGCGCAATGCTAAATAGAGAAAAATGAAGCTGTTATAAGACCCAGGTCCTATCACACAATGCAACGCAAGCCGGGGGATGGGGTTTTCCCTTATAACAGCCAAAGAATGCTTGATACGTTTAAAACAAATCATTTGATACTATTATAAGTGCATAGTGTATAAAACAACTTCAAATCATAAGTATCAATCATAGGCGGCATGGGTACCATATATCATGTCGCCATACTAGTTCTACAATTAAAACCGCAATGCCACGTATTTGGAAATTGGATTTCCGTCTGTGAACCGAGGCAAAAGATAGTCCTCAACCGATTCGAGACGCTCTAGCCCGTGTCTCAGGAACAGCCGCAACTGCCCCTTGGATCGTCAGGGCCGGTCCACCGATGTGGATTATAATGCCTGAACACTACGTTTCTCCGCCCTTTGGGGCGTAAGTGAGCCAACGAATGACTCCATCGGACCCGGATCGTCCGATCAAACCGAGGCGCCTCGCAACAGCAACAACCACACAGGTGAAAAGTATATAAATGTTAGGGCTGGTAGGTCAGTGACACCACCCTAGCTAGAAAGAAAACGCATGTCCCCCCTGAGGCCCGTCTCCCGTTTTTAGTTCACCACCGGGGTGTGAGGCTCGCGAATTCACGTTACACAAAGTTGTGCCACATAGGCTGTGCTTTGATCATCACCACAAGACTTTGCTTTTCAACAGAAGCCTTGATCATTTGCATCTTAGCATGCCACACAGGCAAACCACTCTATGCAACCGATATCAGTCACACAGAATGAAATCCAATGTCAGACACACAGTCAATTTACAAGTTCGTTCTAGGTCTGAACGAAACCGGAGGCACCTAGTACCCCGCATATCCATCGATCTCCAAGTACGTCTGGACGATCACCAACTGTTTCCATCTTCTTGGGTGTACAGCCCAATCAAGATCATCAGTAATCACCCAAACGACGTGAAGACCTCCGGTCTTCGACCATCGTCTTCATCTTCGACTTATCGTCGTATCAGTTATTCAGAATGGGATAAACCCGGTCTTTCCGAATAACTCGCGTATATTTTAAATAAGTGTTACACAAACACAACATACGCCTCATTCCAATTCATCAGTCACTAAGCATAAATTAATCAAGAGAATAATTTCCCAAATATTAACCCCGAAGGCCGAAACCAACATCAGATCAATATCCAGAAAACCATTCTGCTTGGCTAACCGACAGTTAGTTTCTAAATTTTACATTCATAGGGAAAGGTTCCCATTAATTTTATCCAAGATAAATTCCTTGAATTTATTCTCTAATCTTCTTTTGAATATCAATTCAAACTAGTCGGGATTAACGAACTTTACCGAAGTAATTATTTGTTTTAATTTCCCAATCCCAACCTATTCACCCCCATGAAGTAATACTGGTTATACTTCATATCTAACACCCCGGTGTTATCGGTAAATTCTATTACCATTTCACGTTCAAATCTAATTAAAGGTTTGACTAACGCCTGGAGCAAAACTGGTGATACTCCATCCTCGACCATTTCAATCTAATTAAAGATTCATTAAAACTCCACTTAGTTTTAATCGTTAACTGGGTTAAAGAATCAGTGTCATTTAAAACACGGTTCACGATAAACCCAAAATCACATTCCATTAATTATCGGGTTAAAGAACGAGTGTTATTTAAAACACTGTCCACGATAAACCCAAAAATCAATATCAATTCAATTCCAATTAAATATTATTTAATTGGTACACTTCATTAAATCTAAATAAAAAGATTTAATCTTTTCTCAACTGGGCTTAAGAACAGTGTTAATGAAGACACCATTCACGACAAACCCAAATCACATTTGATATTAAACACAAGGCTCTGAATAGAAAATATACCGGCTTATATTCAATATCAAATTCTACGACTAACAAATATCGTATTGGAAATAACGATATAAATATATCTTTCAAATTCCCATAACAATATCTGTATAATCACGAAATCCAACATCGAAATATTCCGAAGACAATTTCGATTCAAATCCATTCCAATGCAATCATTGGAAATTCTGGTTATTTTCAAAACCATTTCAAATTCAATTTATTTATTTAAAAATAAATAGAATTATAATTCTAGTTCAAAACTAGTTCATTTCGATAAAAATCTATTTTTATCTTCTCAAATATGGAGTTTTTCATCCCAATTCTTTCTAAATCATTTCTTATGATTTTACACAAATTATTACTATTTTTAATAATTTTATCAAGGCCCGTACAATCGATTTCCATCAACGGCCATCGAACTGCACTTACAGCGACCTTTTTCAGATTTGATTTGGACATAATTCCAAATCCAACCGTTAGATTTCAAATTTCTAATATTCGTTAGAAAGCTCTTTTCGATACGAACCCAACGGTTCCGGTTTTAGGAGAATCCGACGGCCGGATCTCCCGTAATATCCGTTCGAAGTCAATGGTCGAAATTCGCGAACTGCCGCGGCGCGACGCGTTCTATTCAGGCCATTATATTATATATATAATATATACTTCGTCGATTTCAATTCAAAATGTGCTTTATAAATCGTTTTAAATTCGTTTTCAAAACGGTTTCAACTTCATATTCAATTTCAAATCAAAATTGAATATTCCAATATAAATTCGTTTTAAATTCATTTCAAATCGATTTCAATTCAAATTGATTTCTAATTCAATTTCAGTTCGTTTTCAATTCAATTTCAATTCGAATTCATTTATATTCCATTTCAATTCGAATTCATTTATATTCCATTTCAATTCGAATTTCAATTCTTTTCAAAATATCAGATTTTGAAATAACTTTTGATATTCATTATAAAATGAATAAAATCGATATAAATATCGTTCACGTCAAAATGGCGTCAATCTAATCAACACGGCTTCATATATTTCTATTTTCAAATATTCTATTTCAAATATTTCTATTTCAAAACTTTCTTTTTCAAAACTGGAATGAGGCCCAATCAATTACCATATAATGTTAATTATATGGATTTTCTACAACACATGTATACAATAACAACGATGAACAATCAACTATCATCCAAAGTGCATTCTACACTGTATAAGCATCAAATATAAATATTCAACGCTTATAACAGTCTGTCAATCAATCGATCGACATACAACTAAACAATCGGGATTAGTGTACGTCAAATATCATCCCAATACCCGTGTGGGGTTTCAAACAATCAAACACAGATTTTTATTTGTGCAGTTGGGCGATGTGTAAAATTTATCGTCCCAATCAATATCAGTCAAATGTGTGTATATAAACAAATCGTCCGATTTGTTTATTTTATTTCATTTCATATATACGTTAAAATTTTATTTTTAACTATAGAATATTTTCCACTATAAAATATTTTATTTCACTATATAAATGTTTTATTCCATTTCACATCACATCACACAATCAACTACACATCAAAATCAAACAAGCATACAAGCCGTCCATGGTCTGTGGACGACGGGTGTCGGGTGCTACTAAACACCGTCTGCATCCTAGTATATATTTCAACTAGAAATAAATTAAAGAGTGAGAAATTCTCACCGAATTGTTAATCCAACGCCACGACTCTTCTTAGGTAGAAATCTTCGCCGTGCTTCTAATCGAGATCTGTTAAACACCATTTGTGTTAAAAAACACATTCTTAACATCGCCCCTATATAGATAAAAATTCTATTTTTAAATCGCTATATATATTTTAACTCGCCTTTAACACATAAAAGATTATATTTTTAACTCGCCTTTAACACATAAAAGATTATATTTTTATATGCTACTATGCATAAAAAGATCATATTTTTATATCGCTACTATGCATAAAAAGATTATATTTTTATTTAGCTACTATGCATAAAAAGATTATATTTTTATTTAGCTACTATGCATAAAAGGATTATATTTTTATTTTAACTAAAAATCTCGCTCTTTTCACTTTAAAAATGTCGCCTTTTATAATTCAAGAATGTCGTCTTTTACTACATAAAAATATAAACAAAATCCTATACTTTCCCTAATCAAAAATCGATTATTTCCAAATTTAAAAATCGACTCTTTACTAGTTTAAAAATCGTAGCTTTCATGTTTAAAAACGCCTCTTTAAATTATTTAAAACTGAAATCAAAACGATGTAGTATTTAAATAAATAAAAATAAATAAAAATGCACCTCTTTCTTGTTTTAAAATCTGAGGTTGGTGGGAGGGGGTTTTGCTGTCGAAGGGGAGCTGCGCGTCGGGGTTGGGAATGCTCGGACTGAGGCGGTGGAGCTGAGCATCGTCGCAGGGCTTCTGGGCATCTCGATTTGGGATTGGCACGTAGGAGGAAGGTGAGGCGAAGTTCTGGGATCTGGCACGAGTGGAGGTGGAGAAGGAGGGAGTGGCGCTGGCCAGTGGTGGCGCAGCAGGAGGCGGGGCCAGGGTTTTAACGGTCCTCGGTTTGGGGTGGGGTTCGAAGGGAGAGAGCGAAACGGAGGAGAAGCAGGGGAGGGAAGGAGGTTCGAAAGGAGGAGGTGCTGGGGTTGCGTGGCTAGGGGGCGCCTCGCCGGAGCTCCGGTGGCGTGGGTGGCGGCCATCGCCTGGAGAGGGGGCGTCGCGATTTCGATTTTATATTTTTTTTCTTTTTTTTTTCTAGTTTTGACTGGGTCAACAGAAGAATGGGGGGAGAGAATATAAGCAATTTTATAATTTTATTTAATTATTATTTTATATCTCTAAATGTTGACTTTTCATCTGAACCCCAAACGAGGCCCAACGACTGTCGTCCCCAGCGTTTTACCCCCATCCCGGACACAATGGGATATGTATCGTAAGCCAATTCGACTGTTTCGATAGGTTTTCACTCAAATTAAAACATAAATCAGTATATATTTAATTTTAACGCATATTTCAAATCACGGGGTCACATACGCACTCTAAAAATTCCAGAAAAATATTTTCTAGCATCGTGTCGACGATACGGTCCTAACAAAACTAATTTCGTCAAATTCTGAGACCGTTTGAAAAATGGCCAAATTCCAGTCGATTAAAATCAACTGAATTTGGTCAAACACGTTTAACTGCGCCACGCTCACATATTAGCTCCAAAAATTCTGAAATTTGGAAACTAGCAATAACTTTACATCACGGATCCAACAAAAGTGGTTTCGTCGAAATCCGAGGTCGATTGCAAAATGTCCATTTTTAAGGGCCTGAATTCCATAGCGACTATTCAGGATTTTCAACTGGACATATCTTTTTATCCCCGCTATGAAATTTTGATTTTTCGGATTCGCTGGAAAGATATTCTCAATTAGATCCTAATGTTTTTGGTTTCACTAAAATCCGGTTTATTTTGCACCCGGTACATTCAATTGAAGTTTGAAATCGAATTATCGAACTACCGCGCCATTTTCAATTCCTTTTATAATTATATATAATTATTTATATTCTATCGTCAATCTATACAACTATATACCATTGAATTTTATTCAAAAGAAATTTTCTCGTCGATATTATTTAAAATAATTCATTTTAAATAATCGAAATTCGCTAAAATTGCCAAAATAAAAAAATTAAACTGGCCCTGATTTTCGGGTTGTTACAATCTCTCCCACTTAAAACTTTTCGTCCCCGAAAAGGAACAAAGTCGAAAGTGGTTTGATTAATCAACTCTACGTTCGATCTGGCTTCCATTCTCTAACTTTTCAGTTTCTGAGAATTTTCAAAAATTTGGCTAACACCCGGAATTTTCGAAAAATTTCGCCATAACCTCCCCTGCACCGGGAGCCACGGGAAAATCCCGAAATTGCCATATAGGCCTTCTGATCTCAAAAAGAAAAAGAAAAAGCCAAGCGGCTAGCCAATAGGCTCATAAAATCATCATCACCCAAACAAAACAGTAATTATGATAAACATGTACCTATTTGTCGGGCAAAAAATTTTTATTCTCTGCTCTAGCCTCCTTGCTATGACCTGTTCAATGTAAGTACATATATATGCAAGCAAATGCGACCAATTTTCAATACAATACAATATTTGATACAATTAGGCGTAATGGTTCAAAATTATCAACAAATAAACAAACAACACAAACATCAATCGATTAGTGGATTAACGTTTCAAATTCATAATTTTGATACATATACATATACAGAAAATCATGTTTTTGATGCCAATTCACAACAATAAGCCCTATCTAATTTTGGTTCTCACACCAGTCAGTAGGAAATATATAGAAATATCACTTTCGAAACTCGAAAATAAATACTGGCGACGGTGCCCCATCACCAGAATTATCCCCGGGTAGCTAGAGTATGATTCTATAACTATCCAATACATTAAAACTTCGAATACACGTTTGCAAGACATATATGCAAAATCTTTATATATCGGATTGTCCCGATCAATATAGAATAAATAATCAAATACGAATAGTTGATTTAAATTTTCAGAACAAAAATTTGTTTTCATTTTAAAAATATACTCTTCACACTTGTTCTAGGATACTACTGATCCCATCTCTAACGAGTCATTCCCATTGGATATTACTAATCCAGTTTCTGATGAATTCTTTCGTATGGTTCTAATGTGTCATGTTCTCTGCTTTGTAAACCAAAGCTCCGATACCAACTGTGACGAAAAGGAATTTCGCTCGATCCGAATCAGTCGCTAAACCGACCCAGACCGTTCGAAACGCCCTATCGTTTGAGAACACGACAAAATAGAACGCAGACGGAAGAACATTTCATTATATATAACAACAATGCATCAGATTACAAGAATATACAGAGTATGAATAAATATTACACAGAAATATCAGAGATTTAAATTACATTTAAATACATCGCAGCGGAAAATAATACGATACACAACTAGAAGAGATATACGGATACAAAGCTTTCCGGATATCATTCCAGCTGTAAACCAGGATCCTGTGAATATAAATCTGCAAAACCAAAACTACTAGCTGCCCGTGTCGAAAATAAGGGCACCCAGAGTTTAGGTTAAAACAATAAACTCCAGGTCAGTCATGGGACTGGTGTGAGAACTAAAACAGTTATTAATCTTTATTTCAAAGTTAGGTAAATCAAGGGACCACGCCGTATAACACGGAATGGGTTTTCTCCCAAGAATACCAGTGCATAAAACAAACAGCGCAATGATAAATAGAGAAAAATGAAGCTGTTATAAGACCCAGGTCCTATCACACAATGCAACGCAAGCCGGGGGATGGGGTTTTCCCTTATAACAGCCAAAGAATGCTTGATACGTTTAAAACAAATCATTTGATACTATTATAAGTGCATAGTGTATAAAACAACTTCAAATCATAAGTATCAATCATAGGCGGCATGGGTACCATATATCATGTCGCCATACTAGTTCTACAATTAAAACCACAATGTCACGTATTTGGAAATTGGATTTCCGTCTGTGAACCGAGGCAAAAGATAGTCCTCAACCGATTCGAGACGCTCTAGCCCGTGTCTCAAGAACAGCCGCAACTGCCCCTTGGATCGTCAGGGCCGGTCCACCGATGTGGATTATAATGCCTGAACACTACGTTTCTCCGCCCTTTGGGGCGTAAGTGAGCCAACGAATGACTCCATCGGACCCGGATCGTCCGATCAAACCGAGGCGCCTCGCAACAGCAACAACCACACAGGTGAAAAGTATATAAATGTCAAGGCTGGTAGGTCACTGACACCACCCTAGCTAGAAAGAAAACGCATGTCCCCCCTGAGGTCCGTCTCCCGTTTTTAGTTCACCACCGGGGTGTGAGGCTCGCGAATTCACGTTACACAAAGCTGTGCCACATAGGCTGTGCTTTGATCATCACCACAAGACTTTGCTTTTCAACAGAAGCCTTGATCATTTGCATCTTAGCATGCCACACAGGCAAACCACTCTATGCAACCGATATCAGTCACACAGAATGAAATCCAATGTCAGACACACAGTCCATTTACAAGTTCGTTCTGGGTCTGAACGAAACCGGAGGCACCTAGTACCCCGCATATCCATCGATCTCCAAGTACGTCTGGACGATCACCAACTGTTTCCATCTTCTTGGGTGTACAGCCCAATCAAGATCATCAGTAATCACCCAAACGACGTGAAGACCTCCGGTCTTCGACCATCGTCTTCATCTTCGACTTATCGTCGTATCAGTTATTCAGAATGGGATAAACCCGGTCTTTCCGAATAACTCGCGTATATTTTAAATAAGTGTTACACAAACACAACATACGCCTCATTCCAATTCATCAGTCACTAACCATAAATTAATCAAGAGAATAATTTCCCAAATATTAACCCCGAAGGCCGAAACCAACATCAGATCAATATCCAGAAAACCATTCTGCTTGGCTAACCGACAGTTAGTTTCTAAATTTCACATTCATAGGGAAAGGTTCCCATTAATTTTATCCAAGATAAATTCCTTGAATTTATTCTCTAATCTTCTTTTGAATATTAATTCAAACTAGTCGGGATTAACGAACTTTACCGAAGTAATTATTTGTTTTAATTTCCCAATCCCAACCTATTCACCCCCATGAAGTAAAACTGGTTATACTTCATATCTAACACCCCGGTGTTATCGGTAAATTCTATTACCATTTCACGTTCAAATCTAATTAAAGGTTTGACTAACGCCTGGATCAAAACTGGTGATACTCCATCCTCAACCATTTCAATCTAATTAAAGATTCATTAAAACTCCACTTAGTTTTAATCGTTAACTGGGTTAAAGAATCAGTGTCATTTAAAACACGGTTCACGATAAACCCAAAATCACATTCCATTAATTATCGGGTTAAAGAACGAGTGTTATTTAAAACACTGTCCACGATAAACCCAAAAATCAATATCAATTCAATTCCAATTAAATATTATTTAATTGGTACACTTCATTAAATCTAAATAAAAAGATTTAATCTTTTCTCAACTGGGCTTAAGAACAGTGTTAATGAAGACACCATTCACGACAAACCCAAATCACAATTGATATTAAACACAAGGCTCTGAATAGAAAATATACCGGCTTATATTCAATATCAAATTCTACGACTAACAAATATCGTATTGGAAATAACGATATAAATATATCTTTCAAATTCCCATAACAATATCTGTATAATCACGAAATCCAACATCGAAATATTCCGAAGACAATTTCGATTCAAATCCATTCCAATGCAATCATTGGAAATTCTGGTTATTTTCAAAACCATTTCAAATTCAATTTATTTATTTAAAAATAAATAGAATTATAATTCTAGTTCAAAACTAGTTCATTTCGATAAAAATCTATTTTTATCTTCTCAAATATGGAGTTTTTCATCCCAATTCTTTCTAAATCATTTCTTATGATTTTACACAAATTATTACTATTTTTAATAATTTTATCAAGGCCCGTACAATCGATTTCCATCAACGGCCATCGAACTGCACTTACAGCGACCTTTTTCAGATATGATTTGGACATAATTCCAAATCCAACCGTTAGATTTCAAATTTCTAATATTCGTTAGAAAGCTCTTTTCGATACGAACCCAACGGTTCCGGTTTTAGGAGAATCCGACGGCCGGATCTCCCGTAATATCCGTTCGAAGTCAATGGTCGAAATTCGCGAACTGCCGCGGCGCGACGCGTTCTATTCAGGCCATTATATTATATATATAATATATACTTCGTCGACTTCAATTCAAAATGTGCTTTATAAATCGTTTTAAATTCGTTTTCAAAACGGTTTCAACTTCATATTCAATTTCAAATCAAAATTGAATATTCCAATATAAATTCGTTTTAAATTCATTTCAAATCGATTTCAATTCAAATTGATTTCTAATTCAATTTCAGTTCGTTTTCAATTCAATTTCAATTCGAATTCATTTATATTCCATTTCAATTCGAATTCGTTTATATTCCATTTCAATTCGAATTTCAATTATTTTCAAAATATCAGATTTTGAAATCACTTTTGATATTCATTATAAAATGAATAAAATCGATATAAATATCGTTCACGTCAAAATGGCGTCAATCTAATCAACACGGCTTCATATATTTCTATTTTCAAATATTCTATTTCAAATATTTCTATTTCAAAACTTTCTTTTTCAAAACTGGAATGAGGCCCAATCAATTACCATATAATGTTAATTATATGGATTTTCTACAACACATGTATACAATAACAACGATGAACAATCAACTATCATCCAAAGTGCATTCTACACTGTATAAGCATCAAATATAAATATTCAACGCTTATAACAGTCTGTCAATCAATCGATCGACATACAACTAAACAATCGGGATTAGTGTACGTCAAATATCATCCCAATACCCGTGTGGGGTTTCAAACAATCAAACACAGATTTTTATTTGTGCAGTTGGGCGATGTGTAAAATTTATCGTCCCAATCAATATCAGTCAAATGTGTGTATATAAACAAATCGTCCGATTTGTTTATTTTATTTCATTTCATATATACGTTAAAATTTTATTTTTAACTATAGAATATTTTCCACTACAAAATATTTTATTTCACTATATAAATGTTTTATTCCATTTCACATCACATCACACAATCAACTACACATCAAAATCAAACAAGCATACAAGCCGTCCATGGTCTGTGGACAACGGGTGTCGGGTGCTACTAAACACCGTCTGCATCCTAGTATATATTTCAACTAGAAATAAATTAAAGAGTGAGAAATTCTCACCGAATTGTTAATCCAACGCCACGACTCTTCTTAGGTAGAAATCTTCGCCGTGCTTCTAATCGAGATCTGTTAAACACCATTTGTGTTAAAAATCACATTCTTAACATCGCCCCTATATAGATAAAAATTCTATTTTTAAATCACTATATATATTTTAACTCGCCTTTAACACATAAAAGATTATATTTTTAACTCGCCTTTAACACATAAAAGATTATATTTTTATATGCTACTATGCATAAAAAGATCATATTTTTATATCGCTACTATGCATAAAAAGATTATATTTTTATTTAGCTACTATGCATAAAAAGATTATATTTTTATTTAGCTACTATGCATAAAAAGATTATATTTTTATTTTAACTAAAAATCTCGCTCTTTTCACTTTAAAAATGTCGCCTTTTATAATCCAAGAATGTCGTCTTTTACTACATAAAAATATAAACAAAATCCTATACTTTCCCTAATCAAAAATCGACTATTTTCTAATTTAAAAATCGACTCTTTACTAGTTTAAAAATCGTAGCTTTCATGTTTAAAAACGCCTCTTTAAATTATTTAAAACTGAAATCAAAACGATGTAGTATTTAAATAAATAAAAATAAATAAAAATGCACCTCTTTCTTGTATTAAAATCTGAGGTTGGTGGGAGGGGGTTTTGCTGTCGAAGGGGAGCTGCGCGTCGGGGTTGGGAATGCTCGGACTGAGGCGGTGGAGCTGAGCATCGTCGCAGGGCTTCTGGGCATCTCGATTTGGGATTGGCACGTAGGAGGAAGGTGAGGCGAAGTTCTGGGATCTGGCGCGAGTGGAGGTGGAGGAGGAGGGAGTGGCGCTGGCCAGTGGTGGCGCAGCAGGAGGCGGGGCCAGGGTTTTAACGGTCCTCGGTTTGGGGTGGGGTTCGAAGGGAGAGAGCGAAACGGAGGAGAAGCAGGGGAGGGAAGGAGGTTCGACAGGAGGAGGTGCTGGGGTTGCGTGGCTAGGGGGCGCCTCACCGGAGCTCCGGTGGCGGCCATCGCCTGGAGAGGGGGCGTCGCGATTTCGATTTTATATTTTTTTTCTTTTTTTTTTCTAGTTTTGACTGGGTCAACAGAAGAATGGGGGGAGAGATTATAAGCAATTTTATAATTTTATAATTTTATTTAATTATTATTTTATATCTCTAAATGTTGACTTTTCATCTGAACCCCAAACGAGGCCCAACGACTGTCGTCTACTAGCGTTTTACCCCCATCCCGGACACAATGGGATATGTATCGTAAGCCAATTCGACTGTTTCGATAGGTTTTCACTCAAATTAAAACATAAATCAGTATATATTTAATTTTAACGCATATTTCAAATCACCGGGGTCACATACGCACTCTAAAAATTCCAGAAAAATATTTTCTAGCATCGTGTCGACGATACGGTCCTAACAAAACTAATTTCGTCAAATTCTGAGACCATTTGAAAAATGGCCAAATTCCAGTCGATTAAAATCAACTGAATTTGGTCAAACACGTTTAACTGCGCCACCCTCACATATTAGCTCCAAAAATTCTGAAATTTGGAAACTAGCAATAACTTTACATCACGGATCCAACAAAAGTGGTTTCGTTGAAATCCGAGGTCGATTGCAAAATGTCCATTTTTAAGGGCCTGAATTCCATAGCGACTATTCAGGATTTTCAACTGGACATATCTTTTTATCCTCGCTATGAAATTTTGATTTTTCGGATTCGCTGGAAAGATATTCTCAATTAGATCCTGATGTTTTTGGTTTCACTAAAATCCGATTTATTTTGCACCCGGTACATTCAATTGAAGTTTGAAATCGAATTATCGAACTACCGCGCCATTTTCAATTCCTTTTATAATTATATATAATTATTTATATTCTATCGTCAATCTATACTACTATATACCATTGAATTTTATTCAAAAGAAATTTTCTCGTCGATATTATTTAAAATAATTCATTTTAAATAATCGAAATTCGCTAAAATTGCCAAAATAAAAATTTTAAACTGGCCCAGATTTTCGGGTTGTTACAGTGGTCTTTGGATTTGCCCTATTAATAGTGATTAATTAGTTAAGAATTCTCACACCAGTCCCACGACTGACCCGTTGTTTGTTTCTACCTTTTTGCAAACTCGGGTGCCCTCCTTTCTACACGGGCAGCCAAGTAAACAGGTTTATTCTTTGCTTGGAGTCTTTTCTTTGGAGCTGCTTATTATCTTTCTTGGATTTGCTTTTGTGGAGAGGTGATGATTTGGAGCTTGAAGACATCTATCATTTGCTGCTATTGCATTTTTCTCGTTTTAATTCCAGACATTAAACTTGTTTCATTTCACGTTGTTTATGTTGGAGTTGGAACTTATTTCAGTTTCTGCAAACTTGATGTAATAATTTAGAATTTTGTGACTGTGGACTTTCTGTGGTTGATGACATTATATTTCCGCTGCTATGATGTTGTTACTCTATGAATTTCCTATGCTATGTTGTATCTGTGATATGTATTATTGTATTTATGTTGCATTCAAAATGATTATTCCTTACTTTCATCCCATGGAAGTTTGGGGTTATCACAGTTGGTATCAGAGCTTTGGTTAAACTTAGCTTTGGAATATAACATATATATGGTAATTCGTTTACATAGAATCACAATATTCTATGGCGAACATTTCATGTGAATACATAATAGTCAGTCATTCTATCATTATCTCTTTTTCCATCCTTTTATCTTGATCAATTCCTCAAATCACCATTATAGTTGTTCTGACTCTTTCCTTGATCGTACAGAACTAACTAGAAATGAGTACTGCTGCCGCTAGAGCTAGAGCAAGGAGGCAAAATGCTGCTGGAACTGAGGAGGCTGCTGTCCAACAACCACCACCACCGCAGCCCTTTGATTTGGATAAGGTGGCAAAGAAATACAAAAACCTGGGAGGAGTGCCATTCAAGGGTACTGAAACTGGGACACAAGCTCAAGCTTGGCTGAGGAACTGTGAAAAGATTTTGGAGGATTAGAGCTGGAGGATCATAGGAAACGATTAGTGGCTTCATGGCTGCTACAAGAGGAAGCTCAAAATTGGTGGGACACAGTCACGGTTGGAGGGATTGCTGACAATATGACTTGGACAAGGTTTAAGAAGCTTTTCAATGACAAATACATTCCAAGGCAGGAGGTAGAAAGACTACATGACGAGTTCGCCAATCTGAAGCAAGGCGACAAGACCATTTCAGAATATGTACGAAGATTTGAAGACCTCTCCCGCTATGCCCCTGAATTGATTCAGGATGACTTTCAGAAGAACAAGTGGTTCATAAATGGGCTTGCGAGGAAGTATATTGATAGAGCCACTGCCCACATCGACCTTTCCTTCAATAGCCTGGTGGAGTTTGCTTGTCGATATGAGAAAAATGATAGGAAGAGTTCCCAACAAGACAGGGAAAGGAGCTTGGCCAACATTAAGAGGAAGCAAACAGAGAAGAAGACTGAAGGAAGCAATTCTGGAGCTGCTAAGGCGCACGATAAGTCAAGGTGCAATGGAGCGGTGATCCAAGAGACTGCACTTGGGAAACCGAGGAGAGTATCAAACAAGCCTATCCCAAATGCAGAGTGGATATCCCCGATTAGTTTTATTTTGAGGTACGCTTAAAAATATTTCCCATTCTTTATGTTGGTTCCTACCCTTCTATTCTTCCCTTTTTCTTTTCGAGGACGAAAAGTTCTTAAGCGGGGGAGATTGTAACAACCCGGAATTTGGGGCCAATTTAAATTTTTCATTTTAGAGATTTTAGGGGTGTTTAAATATTTAAAATAAATTATTTCAAATAAAAATGAATGAAAATTTATTTTGAGCAAAGTTAATACAAGTATATTCAATTAAATTACATAAAGAATTGGAAATAGGACGGTAGTTTGAAAAGTCAAACCTGAACTTTGACTGACTACACAGGATGCAGAATAAACCGGATTGTGGTGAAACCAAAAATATTTAAATCTGTTAATGAATATCTTTCTAACGAATCTGAAAAATCGAAGTTTCATAGCGGGAATCAAAAGTTATGGCCAAATGAATTTTCAGAAAAGACGCTATAGAGAATATATCGCCCTTGAAAATCGACATTTTGCATACGACCTCGGAATTCGACGAAACCACTTTTGTTGGGTCCGGGATGTAAAATTATTGCTAGGTTTCAAATTTCATGATTTTTGAAGCTAGTATGTGAGCGTGGCAAAAGAAACTGTGTTTTGTCAATTTCGGGAAAAATTAATTGACTGAAAAATAGCCATTTTTCACACAGTCTCAGAATTCGACAAAATAAATTTTGTTAGGACCGCATCGTCATAAGAAAGCCAAAATTAATTTTTCTGAATTTTTCTGACTTCGTATGTGACCCCAGTAAAATTAGAAAGTACGTTCGAATTAAAAATAAAAGAACTAATTTGAAAATAAAGAAAACATACTGTAAACTTCAGAATTAGACCTCGGCACTAGCGCCATTGCGTTCAGAAGACGTCAAAACCTATTGTTCGACAGTCGTTGGGGTCCGTTTGGTGATCGTATGGAAAAAACCCTAATTTCGGAATTAATTAAATAAATAATTAAAAAGAATATACGCCGTATACTGTATAAATACGGACCATTACCCATCGTCTTCTTCCCAATTGTACAGCCGCCGAACCCATATAGCTCAGAATTTCAAACTCCGATTCCTCCCAAACCATGGAGAATTGGGGTATGCCCCTTTGGACTTTTTCGAAGTACTTCCCGAGCTCTTCCATCTCCGACAAGAATCACTTCCTCTCGCGCCCTGTAGCTCTCGAACCGAGCACCCAAAGTCGCGACCTTCCTTGCCCCGCCGCCACCACGTGTCGCCGCCGCACCCCCCATACTCCCGGCGTGGATGCGCCTCCCCTAGGCCTTCCATCTCCGACAAACGGCGCCTCAATCCATTCACCGTAGCTCGCGAATTTGCAAATCAAAGTTTTGAACTTTTCTGAATTGTAAAGGTATGAATATTTCAGATTTGCGACGCTTTTAAGCGTTACAGCGACAGTTGTTAAAAGTCAGTTCTAATTTATTCGTATGAACTTCAAATTGAAATCTTTCAGATCCGAAACTGCCGTGACCTTGAACACGAGATCTGATTGAATCCGAACCTTCATTTCAAATCCAAGCTAGGTGAGAATTTATTTTTAATTAAATTTAATTAATTTAGTTATTATTATTGCGTTATGTGAAATTGAAAGTCAAACACAATTAGATTTGCGATGAATGTTACCATGGGTTATGGATTCAAATTGTTGTGATGTTATGAATTTAGATCCGTTATTTTCAATCATGGATCTGTTAATTAAAATTATAGATTGGTAGGAAAAATTAGATTTTTACCTTGTTTAAATTTGTTGAAGTATGCCTTGTGGATATGAATCATGTATAAATCTATCATCTTGTACATCGTTATGTAATTTACATTATTTTTATGTGAATTAAAGTAGAAAATTTACATTTTTATAATGTTAATATAAAGTAGAATTTGACATAAGATTAAATTTACATTTTTTTATATAGGTTAATAAAGTAGGAATTTACGATGTAAGGAATTTACATTTTTATAATGTTAAAATAAAGTAGATTTTGCGTATTGTAAAAATTACATTGTTCTTTGTAATTAAAAGTGAAATTATGCCGTATGGTAAAAATTACATTTTTCTTTGTAATTAACATGTGAATTTCATCGTATGTTAAAATTTACATTTTTATATGTAAATTATATAGGGAATTATGCCGTATGGTAAAAATTACATTTTTCTTTGTAATTAACATGTGAATTTCGTATGTTAAAATTTACATTTTTATATGTAAATTATATAGGGAATTATGCCGTATTGTAAAAATTACATTTTTCTTTGTAATTAAAAGTGAAATTTTGTCGTATGGTAAAAATTACATTTTTCTTTGTAATTAACATGTGAATTTCATCGTATGTTAAAATTTACATTTTTATATGTAAATTATATAGGGAATTATGCCGTATTGTAAAAATTACATTTTTCTTTGTAATTAAAAGTGAAATTATGCCGTATGGTAAAAATTACATTTTTCTTTGTAATTAACATGTGAATTTCATCGTATGTTAAAATTTACATTTTTATATGTAAATTATATAGGGAATTATGCCGTATTGTAAAAATTACATTTTTCTTTGTAATTAAAAGTGAAATTATGCCGTATGGTAAAAATTACATTTTTCTTTGTAATTAACATGTGAATTTCATCGTATGTTAAAATTTACATTTTTATATGTAAATTATATAGGGAATTATGCCGTATGGTAAAAATTACATTTTTCTTTGTAATTAACATGTGAATTTCATCGTATGTTAAAATTTACATTTTTATATGTAAATTATATAGGGAATTATGCCGTATGGTAAAAATTACATTTTTCTTTGTAATTAAAACATGAATTTACATCGTATGTTAAATATTACATTTTTATATGTAATGTATGTAGGAAATTACACCGTAGGAGAAAAATTACATTTTTTTATATGTAATTAAAACATGAATTTCATCGTATGTTAAATATTACATTTTTATATGTAATGCATGTAGGAAATTATACCGTAGGATAAAAATTACATTTTTGTATGTAATTAAAACATGAATTTACATCGTATGTTAGATATTGCATTTTTATATGTAATGTATGTAGGAAATTACACCGTAGTATAAAAATTACATTTTTATATGTAATTAAAACATGAATTAATATCGTATGTTGAAATTTACATTTTTATATGTAATGTATGTAGGAAATTACACCGTAGGTTAAAAATTACATTTTTATATGTAATTAAAACATGGATTTTCATCGTATGTCGAATATTACATTTTTATATGTAATGTATGTAGGAAATTACACCGTAGGAGAAAATTTACATTTTTTTTATATGTAATTAATACATGAATTTCGCCGTGTGTTAAATATTACATTTTTATATGTAATGTATGTAGGAAATTATACCGTAGGATAAAAATTACATTTTTATATGTAATTAAAACATGAATTTACATCGTATGTTAGATATTGCATTTTTATATGTAATGTATGTAGGAAACTATACCATAGGATAAAAATTACATTTTTCTATGTAATTAAAAGATGCATTTACATTGTATGATAGAATTCACATTTTTTTATGTAACATAGGATGAGAATGAACATTAGAAATAAAATTCATTTATTTTATATGTAATATATGATGTAGGAATGTGACATGAAATTAAATTTATATTTTTTAGGATGTAAATAAAAAGTATATTTTGCATTGTATAGACAATTTACATTTTTATCAAAATGAGAATTGGCATCGCAAATAAAATTGCATTTTTATATGCAATAAAAGAATGAACTTTTACATTGTGAAATAAAATTTACATTTTCATATGTAAGTAAAAGTTAGGTATGTTCATTGAAAATTTACAGAGTAATTAAAATAACGAATTCAACGTAAAAATGGAATTTACCTTTTTATGTAAATAAAAGGGTTAGGAGAATTATATTTATATATTTATATATAAATATAATTAAAATTTATCGAATCGAGCGCGGTAGTTCACATTTTGAAATCGTATCTTTAAACGATTATACCGGAAGATCCGACCGTCGGATTTTCCCAAAACTTAAAACATTAGGACGTCTCGGAAAATTCTTTCCAACGATATAAGATACGTTATGATCCAACGGTTAGATTTTGAGGAATGTGAAAATCAAAATTTGTCGAAAGCAGCGCCAGGGTCGTCCATTGACCTAAAGCATCGTTAATTAAAATTTAATTATTTTAAATAATTAAGATAGGAATGAATCGTTAAGAAAAATATTATTAACGAATAAGAAGGATTTTAAATATATATATATATATATACGAGGATTATTTGGGAAGTCCGAGTTCTCTCATTCCAAATAATCAAACGACGTTAATGGAAGTTTAAAGATGGCGTATGAAGACCGTGAATCTTCCCTCGAATGGACAACGATCGAGGCCCTGATTTGACTTGCTCCCAACTCAAGGGTTATGGTCATTGCCCAAACGTACGTGTTGATTTCACGGGTTTGGCTTTCGCTCAGACCCAGAGCATAAGCTAATAAATGGATTGTGTGTCTGACATCATACTCTATCAAATGTCATGTTATTGATCTTATGTCGAATGTATGGATGTTTGGTGGCAGAGAATTTATTCTCTTGCTTAACACCCGTTCATATATTTCTTCAAAGGATTGGTAGTGCGATATGGAGTGATGATGTGGCATGCTAAGATGCATAAGATCAAGGTTTTGTTGAAAAGCAGGCCTTGTGGGACGATCAAAGCATAGCCTGTTTAGGCAAAGCTTTGTGTACAACATGACTTCGCGAGCCTCACACACCGGCGGAGTCTAAAACGGGAGAAGGGAACGCAGGGAGAGCAGCACGTTTCTTTCTAGCTAGAAGTGGTGATTGGGCTTTAACACGGCCCAACATTTTACTTATGTGGATGATGGAATGATGCGCCTCGGATGATAGGTCCTATAGGATCAGGAAACGTGTGTTCAGGAATTGCCAATCCACGTAGCTGTATGTGTGGACCGGCCCTGCAGGATCCAAGGGTTCACTGCGGGGGATCCTGAGACACTAGCTAGAGTGTCTCGAATCGGTAAGGAGCTCCTCCCTAGCCTTGACTCATGATGGAAATCCAAACTTCCAATACGAACCTACGGATTTGATTGTATTACTAGTATGGAAGCATTGTATTATGGTATCTATGTGTCCTAGGATTGATACATTTATTTTGAAATGTTTTTCATACATACTAATAATAATATTAAACTCGTATTTGCCGTATTTAGCATGTTTAATCACTATAAGGTAAAACCCTATCCTCTGGTTTGTGTTGCATTGTGTGATGGGACCTGGGTCTTATGGTGATTCCATTTTTCTCAAAAGCATAACGTTGTTGTACGATTCACTTATTATTTGTTCTGACACTTTTATGAATGGCAGTCCATTAGAGCAAACCCGTTCCGCGTTAGCGGCGTGGTCTTTGGATTTGCCCTATTAATAGTGATTAATTAGTTAAGAATTCTCACACCAGTCCCACGACTGACCCGTTGTTTGTTTCCACCTTTTTGCAAACTCGGGTGCCCTCCTTTCTACACGGGCAGCCAAGTAAACAGGTTTATTCTTTGCTTGGAGTCTTTTCTTTGGAGCTGCTTATTATCTTTCTTGGATTTGCTTTTGTGGAGAGGTAATGATTTGGAGCTTGAAGACGTCTATCATTTGCTGCTATTGCATTTTTCTCGTTTTAATTCCAGACAATAAACTTGTTTCATTTCACGTTGTTTATGTTGGAGTTGGAACTTATTTCAGTTTCTGCAAACTTGATGTAATAATTTAGAATTTTGTGACTGTGGACTTTCTGTGGTTGATGACATTATATTTCTGCTGCTATGATGTTGTTACTCTATGAATTTCCTATGCTATGTTGTACCTGTGATATGTATTATTGTATTTATATTGTATTCCAAATGATTATTCCTTGCTTTCATCCCATGGAAGTTTGGGGTTATCACATTAAAAAACCAATTTTTTGTTAAGAGTAAGAAAGGACTCGGCTTTTAAAATTTTGATCAAATTAAAAAGCGAGATTTTAATGATTTTAAAATTCCTTTAAACCGCTTTGGAAAAATTGATCTTTTTGAAAAGCTAAATTTTAATGATTTTGAAAATCCTACAAATATCTTTGAAAAAGGTCAAATTGGAATTTTGAATTCTAATAATTTCAAAAGGTTTTCAAATCATAAACAAAATGAAAACTCGTTTAAAAACAATTCAGTTAAACGAATTTAGACCCCAAAAGATAATAAGATGAATTCAAAGATTAAATGAATTTGGGTCCCAAATGGTACTTTAATAGATAATAATGGATTGTTATATAAACGGGTTTGGGTACCAAAACATGTAAACAAAGATAAGAGTGGTAAAACATTTTTTGTTAAACCACTTGATCCTATAAACATTTAGGTACCGGGAAGAGGCTAAGGAAAAACTGTGCTTAAAAGAGATATAATTCAAGTTGTTCCACTTTATTGAATTGTTTGAAGTTCCTTAGCTATAGATTTCAGAGTTGGAGATTCATTGGTTCACATCGATAAAGCTATGTCAGGTATGATCTCTAAACTCATATTTTTATTTTATTTCCTTTTTATTTATTTTCCTTTTTAGTTTTTATTCCTTTTTTATATTGATTTTTGTTGATAAGGCCACAATTTTTTGAGCATATCTTGAAAACGGTAAATTGGAATTTTAAAATTTATGATGTTCTTATATGCTAATGAAATTTCACACATTTTTGCTGTTTTGAGTTTCTTCTTATTCATTTGTTTTGAAAATATTGCAAAACTGAACTCAATACAGCGAACTACTTGAAAACATTCGTTACTGATTGTTGAATTTCTTAAATTATAAAATTTTGATTTTTTTTCTTAAGTGATTTCAAATAATTACCTTCAGATTTGATCATTGACTGTTTCTTGTGCTTGTTTAAAAATTCACAGAAATTTTTTACTTGTAATTCCTACTTTGAAAATGATCTGGTGCTGCTCTGGTAAGGAAATTGATTTGATTCGTTTGAATATCTTGGTGACTGGACGATGAGTAGAAAAATCAGTGATTAAATTTCTTTAAATTCCATAGACAATTTGAATTAAATAATAAGTTGTCTTAAAATTGTCTAGGAACAATCAGCATTAGAAATATTAGATAATTTCATATTCTACTGATTGGTTTTTGATACTGATTTTCAAATTTGCATTGATATTTTTCAAAAACTCCTCTTGAAATTGATATTTTCATTTTTAAAATTACTTTTGATTATTTATTCGAAAATTGAAATTATTGATTGATTTGAACCGTTTTGTGACTCATCAAAATTATTAATAGATTTATGAAATTGTGATGAGTTGAGAATATGGTATAATTCATAACTAGAGGAGATGTTATTTTAAATCTCATGATGATTGGACAGATTTTATAATATCTCTGAATTAGAGCTTATTTCACGACCAACTCCTATATCTACCATATTTCTGTCATTCATCATGGTTTTATTTAATTTGGAGAGTTTAAATTATTTTTGAAAAAAATATCTTCGAAATAAAAATAAAGATATATATATATATAATTCATCCTTGGTATTCACTCCCATTTAAAAGTCCTCGCGGTTATGCGTAGGTGAATTACCTTAATCTCTATATGCTTCCATTGTCACTTAAAAGACCTTTGGGCTATGCATGGATGGAACTCATTAGAAAGGATAAAGTTAAGTTACTACTAGCCCCATTTAAAAGACCTTTGGGCTATGCGTGGTTGGCAAGTGCTTAACACATTTTGAGCTTATTTAAAATCTTTAAAATTCATATTCAAATATTCTATTTTTATTGAATTATACTCATTCTATAAAATCCATCCATTCTGAAAGTGAAATTTTGCTTCTGATTTAAAGATTATTATGATTTTTGTGTGATTAAATGGGATTTGCGATATATATTCTCTCTCTGAATTTGAATTTATATTTGTGGTCTAAATTCGTCACTGTTTGGATCTCTATTATTCTTTTGATGATAAAAAAGGGGAGAACGGTCAAGATTTTGATTGATGAGTATTTAATTCAAAAATATTTTAAGATTGGAAATTAAATATCTAGAGGGAGAATGGTCAATTGGATTTCATTAATAATATTTTCCACATATATAGGGGAATTTCGTTGTAGGGGAAGCTAATAAATAGGGGGAGTTCAATGTTCACTGTTAAACACATTTATTATACTCAAAATCTTTTATTTGTTTGTCATCATCAAAAGGGGGAGATTGTTGTATATAACGTAGTTGTATAGACAATTATATGATTTTTGTTTGAAGATAACAACCAAATAAATATTATTTTAAAATATGTTTGTTACTATACTGTTCTATATATACATCAAGACAGGATTATAATATGATTGTACAGACATTCATATATTCATACAGTATTATATTTAAATTGAAATATTAAATTTCAAAATTTCAAACAGTACAACTATTTATAACTCCACTATTTATTCAATTCACATGAGATTGTTCTCGTAAATAAATTGAATACGATAGACAAATTTGTTTGAAACACAATGAAATAATATTTTATTTCAATCAAATCTGTTTATTACAAATAACAGTACAATTTTATTCATGTCTACAATTGATTTCATATACATGGATGCCTCGTTACATATCACACATCACTCAGTACATTTTCATATACACATTCATTTACGGACACACACTGACATTGTCTTCTATCTTCTTGCCTTCACAGCACTTCACAATCCATCCTGTCACCATCTGCATACCTGTCACAAACAAAAAAACATACACGCAGTAAACTGGAACGAGAATAAAATTAAATACAAGCAAATAAAAATTTATTTTCAAATTTTATTTGCCTCAGAATTACGGTATGTTTCTCATCATTTTTCTGACTTGGTCTGATATACAAAGACATGAATATTATTCTGATGGCCGCATATACACATGTGTATAAATATACACGTATGCACTGCCTCGCCAATCAAAATACAATAGCGTGCAACTGAAGAGTAGCCACGTGGACCGTCTCGACTCAGTGTAACAATAACCAATATGGTCCAGGCAACACAAAAACATCAATAAATACAAGTCAATCATGGTCGAGCAAGGCGCCGAGCATGTGAGCCAAGCATTCCAACAAGTCAGCCTCAAAATGCGGTCAGATCTAGTGTGGGAGTACAAGTGCAAGTAGTTCAAATGCATTTCATCATGATTCAGCACAAATATGCATAGGTAGTATAACACAAACAATGTCAGCCCAAATAAAACCATCAACATAAAGCAGCAACTAATATGGTGGTGCATGAATCAAGTCCATATGTCTAAATGGTGCACAAACACTTTCAGCTCAAATTTCTCATGCAAGTGCTAAAGTGAAACTCAAGTATATGAAGCAGTTTCAATATCTATATACTAACAACAATGCTCAGATATACACAAGACTACATGACATATGTCAAGACTTGTTCGAATTATGTTCAACAGCAAAATGATGCAACTCAGACTTCAAAATGTTCGAGCAAAACATGCATGCTCAAGTACAACAAGCTGGGTCATGTAACATGCACAAGGCAATTCAATATATGGACAGAATGGTGTAGTGTATGGTGTAGCATGGCAATATTTTTCCAGAACAGTTCAAAGAACTAGCATGATGGTGCAGCATGACAAATGTACACATACACATGTACAAGTAAACATGGCATCATCATGGAAAAGCAAGAACAGCATGTGCATTGTGTGTACACAATTCTGTGCATACATGGTCAACAACATAAATGGAGCATGTGATACATGGAGCTTCAGCAAAGTCAAAATGATGTATGCAACAAGTTACAACATTGGCCGAGGCAGCATGGGCTAAATTCTCAACAACAATGGCAAAGTTAAACCAAAATGTACAAGGTGAGCTGCAGCATGGAAATGGTCATGGTGAGACATGGCATAGCATGTGTGAAGGAATACATTCATATACTTGGCGCAGCATACATGTACATGACGTAAACAACATGGCAGATCTTTCATGTGATTAATGGGTTTAGCAATGCACAAAAGCAAATGGCAATTTTTAAATGTACAAGTGTGCAACTCAAATACATAGTCGAGACATAATGGAGCATCATGTATAATGGTTATACATGCAAGTATTATTCAAGGCAGATTCAAGTGGAAGTAGAAAAATGGAATCAAGTACACAGGAGGTAGCATGTCAAAACAATGGTGCAATCAACTCAACTCAGTTTTGTATCAATGAATCAAATTTGTCCAGAATCCATTCAAGGCAACAAGGGGCAATTCGACAAATTGAGGCAACAAAAGGTTGGCACAAATTTAAAGATTTCTAGAAATACATTTTTGCACACACATGGATTAACAGACTCAAGCGTATATAGCAAGAAAATCATGCTGTACAAAATCACAGTGATTTTTTTTGGCAAAGTATAATTTAAGAATTGGTTAACCAGAAAGCAAAGTTCGAAATTCCAGAACACATGACTAGTTCAAAGTCCAGAGTTTATCTCACCATCAATTCCATAAATTACGCAAGTATCTAGAAGAATCATATCAATTCAAAGCTGTATTCTCACGCAAGTTTTGAAAATTTAAAAGTTCACGAATTCAAGCCAGGTGGATTTTGAAAAGTCCCAATATTCACGAATATATCACGACCAAGTCGTATATGAAATCAGAGAATATTTAGGATTTCTAATCCTATAAATACACCAAATCATCATCGGTTATAATTATCCAAGTTCAAGCACTAATTCAAAACTGAAACTCAAATTAAAATTCATACCAGAAAAGGAGTAAGCTTGGATCAAATTCAACGTTCAATCGAAGAAGAAAGCCACTAGAAATTCGAGATCATCAGATGAGAAGAAGTAGCAGCCTCGAATTCAAGTGAAATGAAACCCTAGATCAGATCGCCAGTCCGCCATTTTTTATTTCAGAGAGGAAAGAGATCTGACCAAACAAAATGATAGGTGAAGCACAAATGGAAGTGGGCGACCGATATAACCCTAGATTTGTATAAGGGGTTTAAGAGTTTTAAAAACGGACAAGGGTTTTTAATTTACTACTAGGTTTTTAATTTTTTAAGTGTTTATTTTATTTTGTAAATCGTGTTATCAGTTTTCTAGTTTGTCTCTAAAACTAGGGAGACGAATTATGGGATTTGTAATTCGGGGAACTCTGGTTTCGGGGATAGAAACCAGTGCAGGGTTTTGAGCGTAGGGTTAAGAGCAGTTGGGAGCGAGTATCGCGAGTTTATAGGGGATTGTTAGCGTAGAGATTGTTTTAACTCCTAGTAGAAACCCTGGGGAATGCAGCAGTATGCAGGGTTTTGCCGAAGATGGGTATATCTGTGTGTTATTTATTTTCCGCATTTATTCTGATTATTACCTGTGTTGTTATCATTTAATTACTCTGCGAAAATCTGTGATAAACCCTATTCACCCCCCTCTTGGATTAATTTAGATCCTACATTTTATTCTCCTATTTTTATAAGTGAAATGGGACTGAGAAACGAGTAGAACTTAAACTGTACTCTGAATTAATTTTTCTCTTTGAGATTATTTGCTTGAACCATTTCCCAACGCAATTGTTGGAGTATTGAACTATACATTATTAACCATTTTTTTTGATGAATAAGCTGGAATTGAAATTAAAAAGTTTACATTATAAAGCTTTGCTAATGTAACTAGCATACTAGATAGTTAGTATTTAGTAATACCAACTTGTCGACTGTCTAATGGCAACATATCTAATAAAAAGGAAACAGGTCCTAGATTGACGTGCCTGCAAGAGAATGCAAGGAATTATTATATATGCGTCTATGTACGATTGGATGATAGTGATGCCCATTCGTTGACCCATGCAACCTTTCTCAGGCACATGTGGGTGCACCAAATGAGGACATGAGTCAACAATAAATGCAACATAATAAAAAAATTACTTAGAGCAAGTACAGTTAGACTAAATATGTTTTAGTTCCATAAAACGATTTTTCCAAAATGTGGATATTCAAAACAGTGTAAAAGTTACATATGCTCACAAAATTTATGATTTGCAACCGAATTAACAATGTCATAGTTATCCATATATTAACATTGTTGTTGAATTGCTACATAGCCTACACTAAATTCATTCACGAGCAATATCAAAGAGTTAATGTGAGCCGTCTTACTAAACATGAGAACAATGCATCTAATTGTCTCATCAAAATGAAAGCTTAGACATAACAAACAAAGACTTACATTGGAAGCAATACCGAATCAACTGATTTATTGGGTGTAAGAAGTCGGTAATAACATATTGACTGAGTATCTGAAGCAATAGAAATATTTGCCATGTAAGTATGGTAGAATGATATTTTGGATAAATTCACTTGGTTATCAACAAGTCGAGTCGAAAATAATGTTAGCAGGAAGAAATGTCTTCTACATGCAAAGTGGAAGTCTAAAGAACTATGTACAATAACATGCTATTTAATTTAACTTAACTGAAGAATTTAACAACGAGATATAATATATATTTTTCTCCCCTAAAATAAATAACTAAAACCTCAATTTTCCATCAAGGAAAATTTTAATTATTTAGTGCAGTAATATACAATAGAATATTTTTTAACTTTTTTCCCTTTATATGGTTATTTTGCCAATGGTGCACTTTTCTGTGCATCCATTTCTTAAATAAGAAATACATGGAATTGATAACTACTCTTATTGTAACACCCCGTGATTTTAAAACATGACATAAGAGATAATTAAAGAATAATTATTTTTTAAAAAGAAGAATTAGGTGAAACGGATTACGCCATTGTGTTCGTCTTGGAATTCTGCTTGAGATAGATTCTGAGTTTGCGTAAAACGGATACGGTATGAAGAAGTTATGGACGATAGAAGTTGGGCAGAAAAATCAGAAAACAGGTTGGAATAACTGGCGCACTTGTGAAGAGCACCAGAACAAAAATGCACTGGCGCACCTGGGATGTGCGCCCAGGCCGAGGCCAAATATGCATGTTTTAAAGAGAGTATTTTCAAGAGAAAAGTTTATTATGAAAAGCATAATCCCTAAAATCCATATATCTATCTTTCGATTTTCTGTTTTGAATCTCTTCTTTTTTCCTTCCTGCATGTCTGGGGAACCCGTTATACCCGAGGGTGTACAGATACCAGGCTAGTTCATAAGGTATCTGGAGGCTAGGGCTACTTCCGCAGGCCCAGCAGACGTTCTTCTCCCCCCCCCCCCCAGCTGCAGCTGCTCCTCCCCTCCCCCCTCCCCCCCATGTAGATGCTTTTTCCAAGATATGCAAAGACTTCCGTGCGATGGGCGGAAAACCGTTTCATGGGACTGAGACATTTGTTAAGGCTCGGAATTGGCTCAAGGAAGTGGAGGACTTGTTTGGTATCTTTGAGATAGACGATGGAAGGAAATTTCTGCTAGCTGCTTGGTTGATGAAGGACGAAGCTTCCTTTTGGTGGGAAGTAACTAATGGAGGATGTCCAGTGGAGATGTGGATAGACTTTAGACGAAGGTTTTCTTTCACAAGCGGAGGGGAGTTTATACATGGAGAGGTTCTTGGCTTTGAAACAAGGGAATTTATCTGTGAAGGAGTACGTCAACAAGTTTAACCAGTTATGAAGATTTGGTATGGAATTAGTTAATACACCACATAAGAAGGCTTTGAAATTTTCCAAGGGTCTGAATGAACCATTACACGGGTTAGCTATGTCCCACATTCCTATGGGAGCTACTTTCGAGAAACTTGTTGACATGGCGCTGATGCATGAAGAAGAGAAAGGTTCTAAGGTCGATTAGGCACAGGACAAGAAAGTGGATCCTAAGAAGAGTGGGAAACCCCGAGATAAAAGGAAGTGTCATTTATGTGGTATACCAAGTCATATAGCTAAAGATTGTAGAAAGAAGAGGTGAAAAAGACTTGTTTCTTCCAATGCGGTGAGGCAGGACATATGATTAAGGACTGCCCAAGGAGGCAAGGACAAGGGCAAGGACAGAGGATAGGATCTACTTCTGGAAGGCAGGTTCATGCTCTCATGGCAGCTACGCAAGAGAGAGGTAGAAACATTTCTGTTAAAAGTTTGATTTTCCTCTTCGATCATCCTATACGTACTTTGTTTGATTCTGGCACTTCACATTCATTTATATCTGCTTCTGTTGTTGAGTCTCTGCACCTAGATACTAGTATAGTGGTGGATCCCGTCGTTGTCTCAAATCCTATTGGAGGTACGATTCATCTTTCTATGTTATGTAGGGATTTGAGAATATATGTGTATGGCGTTGAGTTCGAATGCAACGCTTATGTGTTTGGTTTCACGGGATATGGGTTGATTCTAGGAATTGATTGGCTAGCCAGGTATGGTGCCATTCTCGACTGTGAAAAGAGGGTAGTTAGACTGTTGACAAGTTTGGGTAATACTCTCGATATCTCATGCAACCCAAAGGGTTCTGTTATGCTTAGCTACCTAGAATCTCTTGACACATCTATTGATGATTTGCAATCTGTTCAAGTAGTCCGTGTGTATGCAGATGTCTTTGAGGAGGTTAGGGGCTTACCTCCAAAATGCGAGATAGATTTCCGTATATACTTGGTGGACAATGCAACGCCTGTTGCATTGCCTGTGCGCCACATGGCTCCAAAAGAAAGGAGGGAGCTTAGTAAACAAGTGAAAGAGTTGATTGAGAAAGGATTCATAAGGAGAAGTATCTCAGAGTGGGGTGCTCATGTTGTTTTTGCAACGAAGGCTAATGGTTCACTTAGATTGTGCGTGGACTATAGGGAACTGAATAAGCTATCGAAGAAGAACAGACACCCATTGCCGAGGATAGATGATTTGTTCAATCAGTTGGTTGGTGCTTCAGTTTTCTCGCAGTTGGACTTAGCTACAAGATTTCATCAATTAAGGGTAGCTGAGGATAGTATAGACAAGACAATTTTTAGGACTCCCGATGGTTCTTCGAATGGCTCGTCATGCCTTTTGGTTTTACGAATGCACCCACATATCTCGTAGATTTGATGAGCAGGGTGTTTAGGGAGTTTCTATACAAGTTCGTGGTAGTCTTTGTGGATGATATCTTGATATTTCTAGAAGCGAGGAAGAGCAGGAAGTCTTAGAGACCCTTCGAGCACATCAACTCAAAGCTAAGTTCTCCAAATGCCATTTTTGGAGGAATGAAGTGAGGTTCTTAGGACATGTGGTCTCCAAGGAAGGAATAGCTGTGTATCCCGCGAAGGTGGTAGCAATCCAAGATTGGAAGGTTCCTAAGAATGAAATAGAAGTAAGAAGTTTTCTTGGTTTGGCGGGCTATTACAGAAAGTTCATCAGGGACTTGGTAAGATATCAGCCCCACTTACACGGTTGACAAAAAAGAATTTGACCTTTTCTTAGGATGTTGACTGTGACGATGCTTTCCAACGTTTGAAGAGGGGATTGACAACAACTCCAGTTTTAGTTCTGCCTGATGGGAGTAAATCATTCACAGTGTATACTGATGCTTGCGAAACAGGGCTTGGTGCAGTTTTAATGCAAGAGGGAAGAGTGATATGTTACGGTGGAAGGCAGCTAAAGGTCCATGAGAAGAATTACTTTACCCACGACTTAGAGTTAGCTGTCATAGTTTTTGCGCTAAGTCTTGGCGTCACTATTTGCTTAGTGAAAGGTTTGAGTTGTATACAGACATAAGTCACTAAAGTATTTGTTCTCCCAAAAAGATTTAAACTTAAGGCAACAAAGGTGGATGGAGTTCTTAGCATCCTACGATTTTGAGATTGCATATACCCCCGACAAGGGTAACATTGTAGCTGACGCCTTGAGTAGAAAGAAGTTGACTTGAGTCCTTTGTTTGTCGAGCGGTAGAGTTTAGAGTATACCTTTACCTTTGACTTTAGACCCTCTATTGATTATGTACCCAGTTTGTTGGTATCATTAGAGGTGCGACCTACACTTTTCGGACAGATAGGTGCGGCACAACGAGATGACCCACAGTTGATAGAGACAGTAGACTAGCTCATAAGAGGGTAGTCTTCGAGCCATCTTAGTAGTATACTATCGATGACAAAGGTTAGTTGCGTAAGGATGGGAGACTTTGCGTACCTCGAGACGAGAGTTTGAGAAAGACAATCCTTGAAGAAGAACATCGTTCTAAGCTGACCATACATCCCAGTGGAGACAAGATGTATAGGGACATGAAGCGAATTTTCTTTTGGGCCGGAATGAAGAAGGATGTGGCCGAGTTCGTTTCTAGATGCTTAGTGTGCCAGCAAGTCAAGGCTGAGCAAAAGAAGCCTGGTGGTTTGCTTCACCCTTTAGAGGTCCCACAGTGGAAATGGGAAAGTGTTTCCATGGATTTCGTCGATGGGTTGCCGAGGTCAAGGAAGGGTAATACAGGCATTTGGGTAGTAGTAGATAGACTTACCAAGAGCGCGCATTTCATTCCCGTTAAGAGTAGAAGAACATCGACATGGTTGGCATCTGTTTATCTCCGAGAGATAGGTCGTCTACATGGCATACCTTCTAGTATTGTGAGCAATCGAGATCCCATTTTCATTAGTGAGTTTTGGAAGAGCTTGCAAGAAGCGGTAGGAACGCAATTGTGTTTGAGTACTGCTTATCACCCTCAGACGGACGGCCAAACAGAAATAGTGAATCGGAATCCAGAAGATCTTTTGAGGTTATGTATCATGGACTTTGGAGGGACATGGGAGGAACGTCTTCCATTAGTAGAGTTCGCCTACAACAACAACTATCAGACTAGTATTGGCATGGCACCTTTTGAGGCTCTATATGGACGACCTTGCCGATCACCAACTTGTTAGTGGGAGTCTACGGATAAGATTTTGCTTGGTCCGAGATGATTAGGGAAACTTCGGAGAAGATACACTTGATTCGAAGATGCATGAAGACAGCAGAAGACCGGCAAGAGTCATATGCTGATAAGAGAAGGACCGATCTTGAGTTCAGTGTTGGAGACATGGTCTTTATTAAAGTATCACCATTGAGGAATGTAGTTCGTTTTGGGTCTGTAGGGAAATTGGCACCAAGGTTCATAGGGCCATTCCCTATTACAGAGAAAATTGGACGGATGGCATATAGAGTGAAGTTGCCCCAGAAGCTTAGTGGCGTTCATGACGTATTTCATGTGTCGCATTTGCGGAAGTGTTTACATAATACCGCGGAAGGAGTAGAGCCGAGCATGCTTAGAGAAGTGGAAGTAGAGCGAGATGCCACGATTAGACGAGGCCCTACAAGCATCCCGGGATCGGAGGTCAAGAAATTATGCAACCGAGAGGTCAAGTTGGTTAAAGTCCAGTGGGGAGATGATCAAGGAGACGCGACTTGGAAGACTGAAGACAAGATACCACGTCGTACCCTTTCCTTTTTGAGGGTATGTTCTTAACTTCTCCTTTTTCTACCGCTTTGTTTATACTTGTTCTAATGTTTAGTGTATCCTCTCGATTATATCTTCGACCCTTAGGTAGAAAATCCTATGGTTGTAAACATGTGCTTGAGACATGTTATGTTTGGTGGATGCAAGTGGATGTAAGTGTTTGCTAGTGGTTGCTCGTGGATGCATTTACACACACATTAGGCACTAGATCGGCTCAATCACTTTCATATTGCATATGAATGAGTGTGCATATTTAAATTAATGGATGTATATTGAATGTGTTATCATATGGATGCTGCATTTGAATAAATGGTTGTGCACTCATATAGAAATGATATGTATCATTAGGATTCTTTTGCATACATAATGGACGCATGGCACTATCATGTTTTCCATTAAGGAGGTCAACTGAATCAGTAGACTGCCTGATCTTTGTATTAGATAAGGAGCATATACACACTTTTTCATATTTTCATATAGCAATAGAAATCTTTTAAGGACAATGGATGCTTGTGGATGATAGACGAGTAGATGGACGATTGGATGGTAGGATACATTCTTCTTAATTTGAAGATTTTGGGGACGAAATCCTTTAAGGAGAGGAGAATGTAACACCCCATGATTTTAAAACATGACATAAGAGATAATTAAAGAATAATTAATTTTTAGAAAGAAGAATTAGGTAAAAATGGGTTACACATTGCTTTCGTCTCGGAATTCTGCTTGAGATAGAGTCCGAATTTGCGTAAAACGGATACCGTATGAAGAAGTTATGGACGATAGAAGTTGTGCAGAAAAATCAGAAAATAGGCTGGGATAACTGGCGCACTTGTGAAGTGCGCCAGAACAAAAATGCACTGGTGCACCTGGGAAGTGAGCCCATACCAAGGCCAAATTTGCACAGAATTCTGGAGAGTACTCTGATGACGTGTCCTTCGGGGATTGGCTGGATGACGTGTCTTTTGAGCTGTGTGGTTCTGATGATCTCTAATCTAATCTAAAGGCCCTAGTTCACCTAATACATCTATAAATAAACACCTAAACCTAACCCTAATTTCATTACACAAATCCATGCCGCCTCCATGCTGCCCTAATCTGAATTAAAACTAGCCTCTCTTCTTTTCTCCAAAGCAAATCAGAACAGGAGTATTCAAATTGGAAGATAAGAATCAAATTATACAACAACGGTTTAGCTAATCAAATTCAGAATTCAGAACTATTCTCTTCCTAAATCCAATCTCAGTGCGTCCATTGATTATTTTTATATTTAAATAATACAAAAGCAATTCTAACATGTTGTAAATTGGAGTTGGAAATTAAACATGATAATAAGATCGAATCATATATATCAGATTCATGATTCTTATATGTCCATGTTGATATTATCATCAGTTTTATCAGTTTTATTATATCTTTATGATAAGGTCATCCTTATGCCTATTTTGTTGTTATTATTATGTCTGTTCTGTATCTCTTCCCTTCCTCCTTCCCTTTTTATTTTTATAGCCAAGCTACTTTCGAGCCTAGGCCAAATCTCATAGAGATGAACGTATGAATGGTAATCTAGGGAACGTTGGGAAATATGGCATAATATATGTTGGGTTGATTTGGGTATGATTAATGTTAAATTTTGGGCATGATACGAAATTGGGGATTTTTGGTAATTGGTATAATTAACCTGGAATTGGCATAAACTGCAAATAAATAAATTGGCTAAGATAAGCATGCCGAGAAACGAGGTTAAGTATGGCTTGTGGTAGAAGTCTGCCCGGAACCGCCCGGCACATCCAGCAGCCACAAGCCATCGACTTAATGTGAGAGGTTTATGCATTAATAACTAATTAATGCTGATCAAAGATGAATATGATACCTAAAACATGTTAGGTGGGTGGGGTTAAGTTAACCTGTGTGAGATGACAACTTAACCAATATTACATGAACAAAGTGGATAGGGTTAAGGCAAGCTTAACCAATAATACATATTGATTTGATAAGTGGATGGGGTTAAGTCAACTGGGCGGATAGACAACACTTAACCAATATAGGTTAGGTTAGGATAAACCCTGGGGAAAAACCTAGTAGTAGTAGGGACCCTTTTCAGACAATAACCCACTTAGAGGTATCGGGAACCCTGAGCTAGGCAGGGTTGGGGCACACTTACTAGGCTGATTATAAGCGGTCAAATAAGAGCGAGGATGTAGCAATGCAGGTTCCAATGGGTTCATTAAGTGTGCACAAGGTGTTCCCGGCATTGGAAGATTTAGCCATTGTACATCAGTAGGTATAAAGCTGTGCAACCACGGGTTGCCACTTAGGGAGTGATACACCCTGAGATGGGACCCGCACAGGTATCTACAAGTTAGGGAGTCGATCGATTAGGGTTAGTGTGGGGACATCTAGTATCTATTATGGGCTAGTAGGCTTTCAAGGATTGTATGGGGCAGATACCTCTTACTAGATGTTACGCTTGAGGGCTACCAATTATGGGGTTGAGATCATTTTGTTAAGAATTACTAGTAGGTTGTGCAGAGAATTAAATTAAGTAAGAAATCAGGGAAGCGCATTAGACATTCCTTTATATTCATCCTATTATCCAGCTTTACCTTATGTCATGGTTATACTTTCCATCTTGTTTATTCCTGTCATATTGCTTTACTTATTTTCATACTAAAAGTAACTGGACTCGCCATGCTTTATGTCTGACCTTTTGGTTTTCGCCTCTTTTTCTTCCGTCCCCCCCCCCCCCGGTTCTCAGGGAGGAAACTGAAACTTGACTCAGATTTCTTTCTTCTGGAAGCGCTTGGAAGTGTTGAAAGTAATGCTCAGCTTTATCTCTTTTTCATTATGGCTATTTGGAGTGGGATTATGGTTTTGCTTTTATGTACTTTGATAATAATTATGTCAAGATGGATATTTTTGTACTTGGCTTTAGTATATGTTTTGATGTTGTAACCAGACATGTTTTTCTTTTCTGCTACAATGAATATATTTTGAAATTTTAAGTACCATTTTATATATCGGTCTTGTGATGTTCTGTTCTATACTGATATAATGCTCCATGAAAGTTAATGCATTCCCTTAGTGAGTGACATTAATGGACGTGGGATTGCTACACTTATGAGCCACACTCTTGAAATGCACGCATATTTTATATCTATCTGCCAACTGATGTAAGGTTTGATAATGGCAAAAAAATGGCCTTTTTTACAAGAACTAAGAGAAGAACAATTAATCATGAACTGCAGTTTCAAATTTTCCAAAAAATACTAATTGTAATCTAATAAGAGGTAAGAAATTAAGGTTGCCAAACAGTAGAGAAAAAAAATCCTTTTTTACTAAATCGTAAACAGTTGAATTATTGCTAAAAGTAACAAAGAAAATAACATGTTGAAGGCAAGCGCCGACATTAATATTTTCAAAGAAAGTTTCATTTTGAGGTAGAAACTTTTGCGCCCTTATTGAAGTAAAATGATTTATTAGAGTAAAGGCTGAAATTTAGGGAAAGAAGGAACGTGGTGGCGGAAGAGCAGAAGATGGAATACTAATCATAGGAAGAAAAATACTAAATTGCTACTAGTAAAAGTTAATCGTGGGCACGAAGATAGATTGCTTAGTTAGATAAAAGATAACCACTTGAAACTTAGCCATAGCAAGCTTGTTGTTTATATGGGAATGGCAAAGAAGTCCTTCCCCTACCAATTTGAAACTTATACCACGAATGAAGATATAAAAAATGCTACGTTTCCTTTAAATCCAACCTCATATGGTGGACCAGATAAGTTCAACGTTGTATTCTTCACTTCCTATTGGGATTTTACATCCAGTGATATCTTCAGAGCTTTTCGCAACTTCTTTTCTATGTGCAAAATGCTGAACTCTATGAATTCGTCTAATACAATGCTTATTCTTAAAGTCAAGAATGTTGATCATGCTCAACAGTTTCATCCTATCTCTCTTTGCAACATAATATACAAGTGCTTCTCCAAAATTTTAGCATGTAGGTTAAAGTCTATTCTCCTTACATAATATACAATAATCAAGCATCTCTCATGCCTTCTCACAATATCTTAGATAATGTTCCAGTCACTCAAGAATTTTAGCATGTAGGTTAAAGTCTGTACTCCTAACATAATATACAATAATCAAGCATCTCTCCTTATTTTTAGAAATGTGTGTTTCGCTCAGGAAATTTACATTCTAATATGCCAATATTCACCGATAAATTTGTCTTTCTTAATAGAGTGAATACAAATTTAATGTACTTTATGTTGTATCAATCCTTTTCTCTTTAGTTTTGGAGGTGGAGCACTCATTCTTCCCGTGTGTATCCTTAATTATATGTTGATGGAAAAGGATTGGTTTTATTTACACAGGTAAATGGATAATTCAATATTCTCAACTGTGTTTAATTTCAAAAAATAAAAATATTTGATGTTAAAATTCAACTATTGTGTTGATTTTTTCCATTATAGAACTTCTAAGGAGTACTCGCAAGGGGCCAGATGTTCTGTAGATGTTGCAAAGATAAATATAAGAAATGCAGAGAAACTTTAATACCCTTGTCAGTTCAGATTGTCGAAATCTTAGTCGACAACATGATGACTTTATCGTAGAGAATTTAATTATAAGAGGGGTGGATCCTACGTGCAAGAGTTGTACTAACCGGTATCATCATGGAGAACAATTAAATATGGACGTAGACATGAAGTTAGACAATACATTAGATCTACTTAAAGTTATTCATTTTGAAGACAAAGATTTTTTGAATCATGTTTTTTTTACTGATGCTAAAGAAGATGAGGATGTTCAAAAACATGAGGATGATTTCCTTAAGAATTCGGAAAATGCAGAAACCCCTTATATCCTGATTTTGTAGATCAAACTAAACTATCCTCCATCACTTCTTTGTATAATCTTAAATGTGAGGTTGGATTATCTGATAATGGTTTTGACAAGCTTTTGAACGTACTGCGGTTGTTGCCGATGAATAATGTACTTCCCAAGACTTTTTATGATGTAAAAAAACTTCTCAAAGTATTTGACATGAGATTTGAAAAGATTCATGCTTGAAAGAATTATTATTGTCTTTTTAGAAAAGAGTTTCAAGATTTAGAAAGTTGTCCGAAATGTAACTCTTCGAGATGGAAGATAAATGAGGACACTAAGGAGATTATACGAGGTGTTCTAGTTAAAGTGTTGAAGTATTTTCTAATCATTCCAAGATTTAGGAGAATGTATAGATCTCAACAGCTGGCAGAAGACCTAAGGTGGCATTTCAACATTAAACGCAGTGATGGAAAAATGCGACATCTTGTAGATTCTGTAACATGAAATGCAGTGGACGAGAAGTGGAAATCATTTTCATCGGATCCACGCAATCTCAGACATGGTCTAGCTACAAATGGTGGCAATCCATTTGCTTCGATGAGCCCTAAATATAGTTGCTGGGTAGTAATGCTTGTGACATATATACTCTCGCCTGTGTTATGCATGAAAAAAGAAAATATTATGCTAACTGCAAGAGAACCCCGAAATATCACAAAACCAATTGGCAATATAAAGAGTAAACTCTTAATGTTTATACAGGACTTATTTTATAAATTCCCTGGTGTGCAAGTTGTCGCAACAAGCCCCACACGTGTGGCATATCTTGAACCTCACACATGGATCTTATGGGTGACGTGAGCAAGTATGGCTTGTGCAATTGAATTAAACCTTGCTCTGATACCAAATTAGAGAACCCCAGATTATCATAAAACCAATTGGCAATGTGAGGGAGAACTTTTAATGTTTATACAGGATTTATTTTATAAATTCCCTAGTGTGGGACTTGTTTCAACACTAAAATTTATAATTCCTTGTCCAAAGCAATCTGGAAATGATGTTGATGTGCACTTGGAGCCATTGGTAAAAGACCTAAATTATTTATGGAATAATGGAATTGATATATACGATGCGTTGCATAAATTGGTTTTTAATTTAAGAGCAATTTTACTAGATAACAAATGACTTTTCAGCCTATGGTAATCTTGTAGGATGTCGTGTAAAAGGCAAAAATGGTTTTCCATTATGCATTGTTAACACTCATCATCGATGGTTGAATCATTGTTGAAAAAATGTTTATATGGGACATAGAAGGTTTCTAGATCCTTCACATCCATGGAGGAAACAAAAAACTTGGTTTGATAACACTATAGAGACGACAATAGGCTTAGAAGTCTAACGGAACGAAACATTCTGCTATTTTGAATATTTTTTAAAATATTTTTTGGAAAAGTTAAGAATGAAGAAACAAAAAGGAGGATGAGTAAGAAGAAGCTAAATACGTAGCTGCGTAAGAAGTTAAAAAGTAAAAAGAGGAAGAGTACTCGTAGTAAAGGAGATGAAGATGATAGAAAAAAGAGCTATTAAGATGGAAAAAAAGATCAATTTTTTTTATTTGTCATATTGGGAGGTTAGTATTAAAGTTATATTTTCTTTAATAGACCTAATAATATAAAAGTTAATAAATAGTTGTATTTTTGATATTTGTAGGAACTTGCCTTGCGACATAATTTAGATGTGATGCATGTTGAGAAAAATGTCGCTGAAAGCCAACTAAGCATAATGTTGCATGACAGTAAATCGAAAGATGGAACTAATTCTAGGAAGGATTTGGAGGAGTGGGAGATTCGACATAGTCTTTATGCACAACCTCGGGGGAATATAAAATATCTACCACCGGCTCCATATGCGTTGTCATTGTCTGAAAAAAAATTATTTTATAAGTGGTTACATGATTTTAAAGGTCCCGTTGGTTATTGCACAAATTTTAAAAGAATTGTATCATTAGAAGATTGTAAAGTAAGTGGGTTGAAGTCGCATGATTATCATGTCCTAATGCAACAATTGTTACCTGTTGCGGTTAGAGATTTGTTATCAAAAAAAGTCAGAATACTAATAATTCATTTACGTCGTTTTTCAATAAAATATGTCAACGTATTCTTGAAAAAGATACATTGAGACAACTTAATGATGAGATTACTGAAATTTTGTGTGAACTCGAAAGATATTTTCCCCCTTCCTTTTTCGATATAATGGAACGTTTGACAATTCACCTTGGAAGAGAAGCGCAGTTGTATGGTCCGGTTCATTTTCGTTGGATGTACCCTTTTGAAAGGTATCTGAAAACGCTTAAGGATTATATAAGGTATTATGCACAACCTGAAGGTTGTATTGAAGAACCTTATCTTGCAGAAGAATCAGTGAGAGATTTTAGTGAATTTCTACAAAGGAAAGTACAAATGGAGGGTAAAGAAGTCCGAAATGAAGATTATGAAAACAATGCGATACTTGAAGGACGTCCAATTTTAAAACCGAAGACAAATACATTGTCATCGAGTGAAAAAGATATTGCTCATTTTGCCCTTCTAATGAATATGGTTATGGTGGAACCATATTTAAAGTAAGTATATATTATATATATTTTTCTACCTTTTTAATAAATTTTTGATGTTGAATATAACTAGGTAAAATTATTTAAACACCGGTATGCATTTGGAGGAGTTACCAAATTCTGATAAGAGATTGGAAAAAAATGCGACAATGCTATGGAAAAAACATACAGATAATTTCTCAGACTGGATTAAAAAGAAGGTTAGTTTAATTTTAATTTATCCTTCCATGGACAAAAATATTTCTTTTTTTACTTCAAAATCTATGTAAAATGATTTGTTTGCAGATACCTATTCAATGAACAAGCGATGAAATACTAAAATGTATTGCCTTTAGCCCAAGTAGTAATGCATTGTCTTATAAAGGTTATATAATTAACGGACATCATTTTCATACAAAAGACATTGAAAGAGAAACCCAAAACCGCGGAGTCACTTATGATGCAACTACCATGTGTATGGCAGGAGCAAAAGATATTTCTCAAAGAGTTGACGTGGTCACTTATTATGGGGTAGTGACAGACATAATCTTGGTAGACAATCATGTTTTTTATATTCCCGTATTTATGTGTCACTGGGCAAATATTGGAAATGGAGTGAAGGTCGAAGATGGATTCACTCTTGTCAATTTACAACAAAACAATCTTCATTTGTAAAAGATCCATATATCCGTGCGTCTCAAGCAAAAAAAGTTTTTTATTCTAGAGAAAATGACCGTTCTAATTGGTATGTTGTAATGGAAGCACCACCAAGAGGTTATCATGAATTAGAGACAGATGATCCAGTTACGGAAGTTTAGCTTTGTTAGGAAAGATTGTGAAGAAACCGGCATTGATATTGATTCGATCGAGAATGTTAGCTATGTTAGAGAAGATTGTGAAGGCATTTTTGAGTAGATTTTCAGTCCTATTTGCTTGTGAGGTTTGTAATTCCTAATTATTTTCTAGTGATAAAAATACGATATCCTCCTCCTTCTAGTCAAGTTAACCTTTTCGTTTTTCATCTATGGCATAAAACTAATAATGCCATAATTATTATTTATATAAATTCTAGTCAAGTTAACATATGTTTTATATAAATTACGCCATAGATTTTATATAAGTTTGTATATGTGTAACACCCCGTATTTCTGTTAACACTAAAGTTGCTAATACAAAAATAAATGTGTAAAGGGGAGATGTATCTAATATGCATACAAGAATAATAATAAATGTGTAAAGGGGAGATGTATCTAATGTGCATACAAAAATAATAATAAATGTATAAAGGGGAGATGTATCTAATGCGTACGTATTTATATGGATTGACAAATAATAGTAAATGTACATTAAGAAAGAAATGGTAAACATAATTGGCTTCTCTTTACAACGGACGGCTCTGGTTAACCCTAGCTTCATCGACGGCTCAAATTAACTTGCAACTCTATAAAAAGACCCTAGGTCTCAAACTAAAAATTCACAAAAAAAAAAAAATAAGAATTGGAGCCACCATGTTGTCTGCTGAGAACTAGAGGGAGCCTCCACTTGAAAGAGACGAACAACATAGCGAATACAAACTAAAAGATTAAAAAGCAACAACAAATTAGAATCAAAGCAACGTCTTCCCAAAGGAAAGCTTTGCAAATTCAGAATTTCAGAACTCAGAAAACAAGACCGTCTACGATTGTAAGTTTAGCTACATTTTTAGAATGCGAATTAATATGAATATCATGTGTTGCGATGAAATGATAATAGTACGATACTCGTTATGTTATTAATATACGTTTGTGATTTGATTCTATTATCATGTTGAATTGAGAATTATTAAGTATGATGTTAATTATGTTTTATAATATTAATCTATGCCAGTGACTTGATTCTATTATCATGTTAAATTTGGGATTATTGGATTAGATTATTTGTATAAGCATGGACTTGGATTGTAACATCTTATGAGAATTGTGTAGTTTATTATGCAAGTTTATGTAGTGAAGTTATGCGACCAATTGTCAAATCTATATGTTCATGTTAATGCAAAACTTATGCCATGTTCACACTTAGCATATGTTGGGATTAATTTGCAAGTATGTTTAAATCTATGTTACTAATTAACACATGTGTATGTTGATTAGCCTATGTTGCTAACTCACATATACGTATGTTGATTTGCCTATGTTGCAAATTAACATACGTATATGGATTAGTTCATATTTGCTAATTATCATGTATGTTGTTAATATGGCCTATGTAAAAAAAAACATATATGTTGAGTTAGCCTATAAGTGCAAGTTCATACCTATGACATTATAATGTTTATGTTAGTCTTTTTGCAAGTTTGTACCTATGACATTATAATGTTCATGTTAGTTATTTTGCAAGTTCACCCCTAAAATGTTCATGTTAGTTATTTTGCAAGTTCACCCCTAAAATGTTCATGTTAGTTATTTTGCAAGTACACCCTGTTATGTTCATATTGATTATGCCATCAATACCAAAGTTATACCCTTGTCATGTTTATGCTAATTTATGCCAATTTGCGTATATTAAATTAGGCTAAGTTTTTAGCCTAATACTTTACACCAAAAATCATGCGAACGTAAATTAGGCTGAGATGGTTAGCCTAATATTGGACGGGGTAACGTTGGGTTAAAATGATAATTTTAGGAAAACTTGCCATAAATTGGTCATTAATCACATAAGTGATTTATGGCATAAAAAGGCGTTAATTACCTTAATTAATGAGATTAATTGGAAATGAATGTGGCAGTAATTTGAATATTTTCTAATTTACATATTGGTCATTAATCACATAAGTGATTTATGGCATAAAAAGGCATTAATTACCTTAATTAATGAGATTAATTGGAAATGAATGTGACAGTAATTTGAATTTGAATAATTTACATAATTAAAATGTAAATTAGAAAATACGAACGCGCTTAACCCGAGGTTGGATTGAGTTGTGACGTAAACCTGCCCGGACCCGCCCGGCTGTCCAGTTGTCACAACAATAGCTATCCAATGTGAGAGGTTAAGGCATGGGGCCCAATAAAGACCCGAGGTAAAACTGAGTTGTGGCGTAAGACTGCCCGGACCCAACCGACATACAGGCAGCCACAACAATATCTGTCTAATCTGAGAGGTTGGTGCTCTAATAAGACAATTAGAGCTGAGTAAGGACTGATAGGGTTAAGTCAATTTAATAAACACTTAACCAAATTCAACATGTTAAATAATTTGGATGGGTGGGGGTTAGGTTCATTCAGACACTTAACCACTTAACATGTTTGACTAGAAAACCTAGTAACGGGGACCCGTTTCAGCAGTAACCCAATTAGCTATCATGGTACCCTGAACTAGGCATGGTGGGGCACGATTACTGGGCTGATTGTAAGCGGTCAAAAGCGATGGCGGTTGGTGCACAGTGTGTGTTCTAACAGAGTGCGGGCGTGCACACACTCTGGAGCAGACAAGTCAGGGCACTGGAGCATCAGTAGTATACCCTATGCATGCTAGAATTGTGTCGGGGCCGCCACCATGGGACTTGATACACCCCATGGTGGGACCAACGTAGGTATCTACCATATAGGGCCGTAGGACACATGTGAATATACGAGTAGGAGCCGATCTTTTAAGAAAGAGAAAGGGATCACTTCACTCCAATCACAGGGTGCCTGTAGGTATAAGAATTAGTAGGTGCAGAGATAGAGATTTAAAATAGGGTGCGAAGGGATGTTCGTTTTAGACACCTTATCTAGTTCTAGGATAGTCTATTATCCTGATATCGTCCTGTTCTCACTTTATGCAAGTCATGATCTTTTTATTATTAACATTCTAGGAATATAGCTAGACTTACCAGACTTATGTCTGACCCATTTTCCTTTCGTCTTCTTTTCTTCCGTTCCCCCCCCAAGGTCCACAGGGAGGAAACACCGCAGCTTAGTCAGTTTTTCATCCAGCTTGAGGAGAGAGAATGTATTGCTTGGATTTCTTTCATTTGGACTATGGCTTTGGATATCATTTATGGGGATTATGCAGCTTTATTTATGTTTCATGCTTCTTTAACTTTCAAAATCAAGACAGTATTATGGTTGTAATAATTGGAAGTTTGTTTTGAGACAATGTTGGAAATGTTCTGTATGAACACGTATTTATGATAATAAAAGTTTGTTGGTTTTTCCGCTGCTTATTTATATGTGTTTATATCTGTCTTGTGTTCTATCTGTGTCTTTTACTTATAAACCTCCACCAAAATTAAGGCATTCCCTTTGTGAGTGACCTTAACGGAGGTGGGGTGTTTCACTTGGTATCAGAGCATAGGTTTACCAGACCAGATAAAAAGTATTTGAAACTATATTCAAATTAAAATTTAAAGAAGCATTTTTCAAGAAAAAGAATTGTTTTATAGTTTTAGAAAGGCATAATCCCCCAAAGCCATGTGAATTATCTATCCTTCGTTTTGAATCTTTCCTTTTTCGTTTCAGCATGTCGGGAGAATTTAACCTTCCAGAAGGTGTGACTGTACCTGGTTGGTTTAGAAGGTACTTGGAAACTAGGGCCAATGAGGTGGGCCCAGCGAATCTTCCTCCCCCAGCTGCAGCAGTTCCTCCTCCTCCTCCTCCCCCAGTTGTTGAAATTCCCCTCCTCCTCCTCCGAGAGGAAATGCGTTTGCCAAGACTTGTAGAGATTTTAAAGGTATGGGTGGGAAAGACTTTCATGGAACCGAGTCCTTCGTAGCAGCCAGGAACTGGCTGAAAGAGACCGAAGATCTTTTCGTTATCTTCGAGGTAGAAGACAGGCAGAAGGTAAGACTGGCAGTGTGGTTGCTCAAAGGAGAGGCTTCCTACTGGTGGGAAGTCACCAATGCAGAAAGACCAGTAGAAACGTGGGAAGATTTCAGATTTAGATTTGAGCTGAAATTCCTTTCAGAAGCTGAGAGAAGTCTTCAAATGGAGAGGTTCATATCCCTTAAGTAAGGGAGTATGACCGTCAAAGAGTACGTCAGTCAGTTTGATCAGCTGGCTAGGTTCGGACTGGACCTAGTCAACACCCAACACAAGAAGGCTCTCCGCTTTGTCAAGGGACTGAATGAGCCGCTTCATAGCCTGGCCATGACCCATATACCTATGGGAGCTACATATGAAAGGCTGGTACAAATGGCGTTACTACATGAGGAGGATAAAGGCAAGAAGGAGACAAAGGCGGAAGGGTCTCAGGGAAAGAAAGAAGCTTTACAGCCTAAGAAAACAGACTTTAAGAAGGGCGGGAAAAACAACAAAGCTCGCGAAACAAGAAAGTGTAATTCCTGTGGTGTGGTTGGACATGTGGTGAAAGACTGCAGGAAGAAGAAGGCAAAGATGAATGGTGGTTGCTTTCATCGTTGAGAAACAGGACACATGGCTAAGGACTGCCCTAAGAGGCGAGGGCAGGCGCAGAAAGCTGCATCCACTTCGGGTGGACAAGTTCATGCACTGGAGGCACCTCCTCTGCAACAGCGAGGTAGAAATACTTCTGTAGAAAGTGTAGTTTATCTTTATGATCACCCAATTCGCACTTTATTTGATTCTGGTGCATCACACTCCTTTATTTCATCTGCTTTAGTAGAATCTCTGCACCTAGAAACTAGTATGGTAGAGGATCCCTTGGTTGTCTCCAATCCAATTGGAGGCCCAGCTTATTTGTCAATGATCTGTATGAATTCGAAAATCTCTACTTTAAGTGTAGAATTTAGATGTAGTACCTTTGTTTTGGGCTTCTCAGGGTATGGATTGATTTTGGGAATGGACTTGCTATCCAGTAATGGTGCCATCCTTGATTGTGAGAAAAGAGTGGTTAGGCTTTTAACCCAACTCGGTAACACTCTGGAAATTACCTGTAATCCCTCGAATGTGGTTATGCTTAGTTATCTTGAATCGCTTGACGCTTCTGTTGAGAATTTGCAGTCAGTTAAGGTGGTCCGAGAATATTCGGATGTCTTTGATGAGGTGAAGGGCTTACCTCTGAAACGGGAAATAGACTTCCGCATCTATCTTGTTGACAATGCGAAGCCCGTTGCTTTGCCTGTTAGGCACATGGCTCCTAGGGAAAGGATAGAGCTCAGTAAGCAGATTAAAGAGCTTTTAGAAAAGGGGTTCATTAGGCGTAGCATTTCAGAATGGGGCGCTCCAGTGGTGTTCGCTACAAAGGTGGATGGTTCACTCCGTCTATGTGTTGACTATAAGGAGCTAAACAAGCTGACTAAAAAGAATAGGCACCCTCTCCCCAGAATTGACGATTTGTTTGACCAGCTTGTAGGAGCGTAGGTTTTCTCCCAACTTGATTTGGCGACCGGATTTCATCAGCTAAGGGTAGCTGATGATAACATCGATAAGATAGCTTTCAGAACCCCAGACGGATTCTTTGAGTGGCTTGTCATGCCTTTTGGCTTGACAAACGCACCCGCTTACTTCGTGGACCTAATGAGTAGGGTGTTCAGAGATTTCCTCAATAAATTTGTGGTGGTCTTCGTAGACGATATTTTGATCTTCTCAAAAAATGATGAAGAGCATGCTCAGCACCTAAAGGCAATCATGGAGACTCTTAGAACACATCAGTTAAAAGCTAAATTCTCCAAGTGCCACTTTTGGAGAGAAGAAGGGAGATTTCTTGGGCATATAGTGTCCAAAGAGGGGTTAGCTGTAGACCCCGCAAAAGTAGTAGCGGTGCTAGATTGGAAGGCACCAAGGAATGCAACCGAGGTCCGAATCTTCCTCGGGCTTGCAGGCTTTTATCGTAAGTTCATCAGAGATTTTGCAAAAATCTTGGCTCCTCTTACAAGGCTAACAAAGAAGAATCTAGTTTTCTCTTGGGATTTGGATTGCGAGTTTGCTTTCCAACGCTTAAAAAGGGCTCTTACAACAGCCCCAGTTCTGACCTTGCTGGATGAAAGCAAAATGTTTATAGTATACACGGATGCATGCGGGACAGGACTAGGCGCTGTCCTAATGTAAGAAGGAAGGGTAGTAGCTTATGGCGGAAGACAGTTGAAAGTTCATGAAAGGAACTACTCAACCCACGACCTTGAGTTGGCCGCCATCGTCTTTGCGCTTAAGTCTTGGCGCCACTATCTCCTAGGTGAGAAATTTGAACTGTATACTGACCATAAATCTTTGAAGTATCTCTTCTCGTAGAAGGACCTTAACTTAAGGCAACAAAGGTGGATGGAGTTTCTTGCCTCGTATGATTTCGAGATTTCCTACACTCCTGGCAAGGGCAACGTAGTCGCAGATGCCTTGAGTAGAAAGAAGCTAACGTTGATCCCGCTATTTGTTGAAAGGCGAAGCCTAGAGTTTATAGCCAGTTTTGACTTTAGGCCCTCCTCTGATTTTGTACCCGGTCTGTTAGCATCGCTAGAAGTGCGGCCCACTCTCTTAGACTCAATAGGGACCGCACAACGAGAAGACCCTCAGCTTGTAGAAGTGGTTGATAAGCTCGTCAGGGGTGAGACTTCTAGTCACCTCGATAGATACACCATCGACGACAAAGGGTGGTTAAGACGGGATGGAAGTCTATGCGTCCCACAGGCAAAGGAGTTGGTGAAGAAAGTTCTTGAGGAGGCACATCATTCCAAGATGACAATACATCCAAGCGGGGACAAAATGTACAAGGACTTAAAGAGATTTTTCTTTTGGAGTGGCATGAAGAAGGACGTGGCAGATTTTGTTTCTAAGTGCATGATTTGCCAACAAGTCAAGGCGGAGCAGAAGAAGCCTGGCGGTCTGCTCCATCCTCTAGAGGTCCCACAGTGGAAGTGGGATAGCATTTCAATGGACTTCATTGATGGGCTGCCTAGGTCTAGAAGAGGCAACACTAGCATTTGGGTAATAGTGGATAGGCTTACTAAAAGCGCCCACTTTTTACCTGCCAAGAGTAGAAGGACTGCCTCGTCTCTAGCATCTCTTTATCTTAAGGAGATAGTTCGACTCCATGGAATACCTTCCAGCATTATTAGCGACAGAGATCCTATCTTCACAAGCGAGTTTTGGCGGAGTCTGCAAGAAGCTGTAGGCACACAGTTATGTTTGAGCACGGCCTATCACCCCCAAACCGATGGTCAGACGGAAAGGGTGAACATGATTTTGGAAGACCTTTTGAGACTTTGCGTCCTTGACTTTGGAGGGACTTGGGAGGACCATCTTCCTTTGGTGGAATTTGCCTACAACAACAGCTACCAAGCCACCATCGGAATGGCGCCCTTCGAAGCTTTATATGGAAGACCATGCCGATCGCCCACTTGTTGGTGGGAGTCTACTGACAAGCTCATACTTGGACCAGATATGATCCGAGAGACTTCAGAGAAAGTAGACTTAATACGGAGAAGAATGAAGACAACCAAAGACAGACAAAAATCCTACGTAGACAAGAGAAGGACCGACCTTGAATTTGAGGTTGGGGACAGGGTTTTCCTTAAGGTATCTCCTTTAAGGAACGTCGTTCGCTTTGGATCCACAGGGAAGCTAGCACCAAGATTTGTAGGGTCGTTTCCTATCATCAAGAAAATTGGGAAGATGGCCTACAGGTTAGAGTTACCCGAGAGACTGGCCGGAGTTCACAACGTCTTTCATGTTTCTCACCTCCGAAAGTATCTACATGAGTCAGCGGAAGTGGTAGAGCCAAACATTCTAGAACAAGCTGAAGTAGAACGCGAAGCAACTGTGAGGAAAGTTCCAACTCGCATCTTAGGAACTGAAGTGAAAAAGCTACGCAACCGCGAAGTCAAACTCGTCAAAGTTCAGTGGAGCGACGCTGAGGAAGACGCAACTTGGGAAACTGAGGATAGAATACGCGCAGCCTACCCTTTTCTTTTTGAGGGTACATTTTTGATCTCTCTTTTTCCTTAAAGTGATGTTAGTATCTATCTTTTTAGGTATATCTCCCCGACCTTACCCTTTTATCCTTAGGTGGAAACCCCTTTGGATGTAAACATGTAATTGAAACATGTTATGGATGATGGTTGCAAGTGGTTGCAAGTGGTTGCAAGTGGTTGCAAGTGGATGCATACACACACACAATCTAGGGTTTTAGATCGGCTCAGTCACTTCATATTGCATATGCATATATGTGTTTATGTTTGTATATGGTTGAAGCATAATATGTTGTCATATGGATGTCGCATTTGTTTGAATGATAGTGCACTCATGTAGAATTATGAATAGGAAAAAGTTTGCATACATAATGTATTCATGACACTTACATAATTTGCATTAAGGAGGTCAACTGAATCAGTAGACCGCCTGATTTTTGCATTAGATAAGGATATGTACACACACGATGCATATGATCATGAAGCATTAGAAGTCTTTTAAGGACAATGGACGCTCGTGTTTGATGATTGAGTAGATGGACATTTGGATGGTAGGATATATGTTCTCCTAGACTTAGAGATTTCGGGGACGAAATCCTTTAAGGAGGGGAGAATGTAACACCCCGTATTTCTGTTAACACTAAAGTTGCTAATACAAAAATAAATGTGTAAAGGGGAGATGTATCTAATATGCATACAAGAATAATAATAAATGTGTAAAGGGGAGATGTATCTAATGTGCATACAAAAATAATAATAAATGTGTAAAGGGGAGATGTATCTAATGCGTACGTATTTATATGGATTGACAAATAATAGTAAATGTACATTAAGAAAGAAATGGTGAACATAATTGGCTTCTCTTTACAACGGACGGCTCTGGTTAACCCTAGCTTCATCGACGGCTCAAATTAACTTGCAACTCTATAAAAAGACCCTAGGTCTCAAACTAAAAATTCACAAAAAAAAAGATTTGGAGCCACCATGCTGTCTGCTGAGAACTAGAGGGAGCCTCCACTTGAAAGAGACGAACAACATAGCGAATACAAACTAAAAGATTAAAAAGCAACAACAAATTAGAATCAAAGCAACGTCTTCCCAAAGGAAAGCTTTGCAAATTTAGAATTTCAGAACTCAGAAAACAAGACCGTCTACGATTGTAAGTTTAGCTACATTTTTAGAATGCGAATTAATATGAATATCATGTGTTGCGATGAAATGATAATAGTACGATACTCGTTATGTTATTAATATGCGTTTGTGATTTGATTCTATTATCATGTTGAATTGAGAATTATTAAGTATGATGTTTATTATGTTTTATAATATTAATCTATGCCAGTGACTTGATTCTATTATCATGTTAAATTTGGGATTATTGGATTAGATTATTTGTATAAGCATGGACTTGGATTGTAACATCTTATGAGAATTGTGTAGTTTATTATGCAAGTTTATGTAGTGAAGTTATGCGACCAATTGTCAAATCTATATGTTCATGTTTATGCAAAACTTATGCCATGTTCACACTTATCATATGTTGGGATTAATTTGCAAGTATGTTTAAATCTATGTTACTAATTAACACATGTGTATGTTGATTAGCCTATGTTGCTAACTGACATATACGTATGTTGATTTGCCTATGTTTCAAATTAACATATGTATATGGATTAGTTCATATTTGCTAATTCTCATGTATGTTGTTAATATGGCCTATGTAAAAAAAACACATATATGTTGAGTTAGCCTATAAGTGCAAGTTCATACCTATGACATTATAATGTTTATGTTAGTCTTTTTGCAAGTTTGTACCTATGACATTATAATGTTCATGATAGTTATTTTGCAAGTTCACCCCTAAAATGTTCATGTTAGTTATTTTGCAAGTTCACCCCTAAAATGTTCATGTTAGTTATTTTGCAAGTACACCCTATTATGTTCATATTGATTATGCCATCAATACCAAAGTTATACCCTTGTCATGTTTATGTTAACTTATGCCAATTTGCGTATATTAAATTAGGCTAAGTTTTTAGCCTAATACTTTACACCAAAAATCATGCGAACATAAATTAGGCTGAGATGGTTAGCCTAATATTGGACGGGGTAACGTTGGGTTAAAATGATAATTTTAGGAAACCTTGCCATAAATTGGTCATTAATCACATAAGTGATTTATGACATAAAAAGGCATTAATTACCTTAATTAATGAGATTAATTGGAAATGAATGTGACAGTAATTTGAATATTTTCTAAATTACATATTGGTCATTAATCACATAAGTGATTTATGGCATAAAAAGGCATTAATTACCTTAATTAATGAGATTAATTGGAAATGAATGTGACAGTAATTTGAATTTGAATAAATTACATAATTAAAATGTAAATTAGAAAATACGAACGCGCTTAACCCGAGGTTGGATTGAGTTGTGACGTAAACCTGACCGGACCCGCCCGGCTGTCCAGTTGTCACAACAATAGCTATCCAATGTGAGAGGTTAGGGCATGGGGCCCAATAAAGACCCGAGGTTAAACTGAGTTGTGGCGTAAGACTACCCGGACCCAACCGGCATACAGGCAGCCACAACAATATCTGTCTAATCTGAGAGGTTGGTGCTCTAATAAGACAATTAGAGCTGAGTTAGGACTGATAGGGTTAAGTCAATTTAATAAACACTTAACCAAATTCAACATGTTAAATAATTTGGATGGGTGGGGGTTAGGTTCATTCAGACACTTAACCACTTAACATGGTTGACTAGAAAACCTAGTAACCGGGACCCGTTTCAGCAGTAACCCAATTAGGTATCATGGTACCCTGAACTAGGCAGGGTGGGGCACGATTACTGGGCTGATTGTAAGCGGTCAAAAGCGACGGCGGTTGGTGCACAGTGTGGGTTCTAACAGAGTGCGGGCGTGCACATGTGAATATACGAGTAGGAGCCGATCTTTTATAGAAAGAGAAAGGGATCACTTCACCCCAATCACGGGGTGCCTGTTGGTATAAGAATTAGTAGGTGCAGAGATAGAGATTTAAAATAGGGTGCGAAGGGATGTTCGTTTTAGACACCTTATCTAGTTCTAGGATAGTCTATTATCCTGATATCGTCATGTTCTCACTTTATGCAAGTCATGATCTTTTTATTATTAACATTCTAGGAATATAGCTAGACTTACCAGACTTATGTCTGACCCATTTTCCTTTCGTCTTCTTTTCTTCCATTCCCCCCCCCCAAGGTCCACAGGGAGGAAACACCGCAGCTTAGTCAGCTTTTCATCCAGCTTGAAGAGAGAGAATGTATTGCTTGGATTTCTTTCATTTGGACTATGACTTTGGATATCATTTATGGGGATTATGCTGCTTTATTTATGTTTCATGCTTCTTTAACTTTTAAAATCAAGACAGTATTATGGTTGTAATAATTGGAAGTTTGTTTTGAGACAATGTTGGAAATGTTCTGTATGAACACGTATTTATGATAATAAAAGTCTGTTGGTTTTTCCGCTGCTTATTTATATGTGTTTATATCTGTCTTGTGTTTTATCTATGTCTTTTACTTATAAACCTCCACCAAATTTAAGGCATAGATTTTACCTCCATCCCTTTTTACAGTGATAATAAAGAAAAATTTGTGAATTTAGTGGCACTTTGGTATTATCTTCTTTTGCAACTACCTAAAACTTACGAATTCTATACAATTGTGCAGTAATATTTCAACCGTTAGGTGTAATACGATCAGTTCATATTTGAGTGTACTGTACGCATATACTTCCGAAAGCTTCTTCGTGCTTTATATGCAGGCTATCCGCTATTTCATCAGTCAGTATGTATCTAACCAAGGTATGCATGGGTCCCTCGTTTCCCTTGTGCTTTTCCTAACTAAATGCTGCAAAAATTCTTGGTTCTTTTGCTTGAAATATATGCTTGCACCTTGTGTTCAATTATTTCCCATGTACCTATTCGTAATTTGTCATTCATATAAAAGTAACATTATAAAATTTAATGCACTGCATAGTTGTTTGAAATGTGGCACACCTCTTCTTATATAACTGGAATATTGTTTGTCCATTAAAACTCATGCAGCAACCAACATAGAAATATATTAGGCTACGTTTATCATAGGTGTTTTAAGTTTGACATATGCAACCCACAACTTCCACTCCGTTTTTAACCATGTCCATCGTTTTTACGTTAGTTCCAAAATAATAAAATTTTGAGTTATCGATTATTTTAGTTTTAATTATTTAACTAGGAGTATTTAATTTAATATATATTCATAAATTTCACTTGCACGTTTTCATTTTTTTCCTTCTACTTCCTGACACTAAAATATACACCAGCTCAACGTTAAGAAATCGTTTCCTATCAAAATACATGGGATTAGCCCAAGTGATTAACTAATAAGTTTTTCATTTTCACGTGTAGTAATTTTCAAAATAGTTTTCAGACTTCTCATTAACTATAGAGACTGAAATTAATAGAATGTCAGTGAGTTTCTCAAAACGTGAAATTTCTCTTGAATTTTAAACAATAAATGTGTGATATGATTTTGTTCAACACTTCAAGACTTTATTTTGATTTTTATTGGCATAAATTCGTGAATTTGTTAACATATATAGACAATCACATTAGATCGAATTATAAAGCTTGGGCATTGGTATTGATTCGTTGTAATGTGATTTACATATTATATGCTATATGTGTGTATAAGGATTTTGTTAAACATATGAATTACCGAATAACCAATTTTGCATTGATACATGCAGGTATTGAAATAGTGACATAAACCAAGTTCTACCCACCGTTAATGGACCAAAATTAATCAAGTTAGAGTTTTTGTCTCAAATATATTTAATATTCTTGTATGCCCAATTTAATCTCAGTTCAAAATCACATGATCTAATCCCTAGTTGGGTTCCAGCATACAGTAATATTAAGAAGTAAACTTACCCAGTCGCTCTTCTCATTCTTCTTCAATACATGACTATAACACATAAATTGTTTGCTTTTTCCCCAAAATTTTGATACTATGCATAAAACGCTTTTGTGACACGATAGAAGTTATTTGTAATTTTAAAGAAAAAGAGAAAACCGATTTTTTTAACATTAAGTAAACAAATCTTGTTTACTCTGCTATAACTTCTCAAACTGCAGAAGAATAAATGCAGCTTCAGCATCTCGGGCTCCAATTTAATATTGAAGTGCAAAATTTGTAAGTCACGACAATGCCTTAATCCGCCTATAAGAAATGAAAATGCCAGTAACAATTTGTAAATGAACGCATAAAAAATAGCGGGAAAAAGGTCAAAGCATGATTAGGGTGTACAAACGTATGTAACTACAGTTATATTGAGTTAGAAAATGATGATTTTATCATATGTGCAGCAATTTGCATAACTTGGTGTCCTAGATATTTTCTTGGTGAAAATTTTATGTGGACTATGTCATTATTCTACGCAGTTGACCAAATTTTAGCGTTTCTATATGGAATTGGCACTTTTAATAAAATTTGATTATCATTCCAATATTGAATGTATATATGATATTTTATAAGTGATATTACTGTATCCTACTTTCAACCTGAATGCAAAATATTATGAAGCTTTTCGTATTTTTCAGGTATCCACTGAAATAATTTGTCTATGTGACTAAAATAAAGGAAAAAAGAACCAAACCTCTAAATATTTACTCCTCAAACAATAAGATCTGCAACTTTATTGATTAAACTTTTGCTTTTGGTTCTTCTGCTATAGAAAATGAGCAAGTGTGAGAATGTGAAAAGTAGACACACGCAAAAAGAACTCGACGAACAAAAAAAGAAATAAGCAGCATGAAGACAGTCAAGTAGACGATGAGATTCATATTGAAGACAATCCACAAGCAATAGAAAAAAATCAAGTACAAATTTTCCATTATTCTTCAATTTTCGTTTATACTTCTGCATCATTCAATAATTTAAGTTTTTATATACAGAAAATAAATAAGAAGAGTAAGAATGTGAAAAGGAAAGGTCACATGCAAAAAGAAATCGATGAACATAGAAAGAAACGTACAAGAGAAGAGTTGTTCGAAGACAATCAAGTAGAAGACGAGGTTTATATTGAACCAAAAAAGAATGCTGAAATACAAGACAATCCAGTTGTAGTAGAAAATAATTAAATTCAAATCGTACCAGAAAACAATGCTGAAATGCAAGACAAATCAGTCGGAAGGAAAACCAAGAAGAAAACCTTGAGGTCTAACCAAAGTTAGAAGACTTCCCTTCAATTATTCGAAGCAAATACAAGTTGATTTTAGTAGTGCAGACGAACCAATAGAACCAAGGTCTGTCAAATTATCTTCTTACCTAGGACCACTTAATTTGTACCAGTTACACCAAGTGAATGAAGGCAATTTAGTAGTGAACTGAAAGATGGTTTATGGGAAAGCATCCACGTGACACTCTCTTTTGCTTTAAGATTAATTCTTATATTTATTGCTTACCTCAAACACTTTACGCCGAATCTTGATTGTCGCAGGCAAGGTTTAAATTGGATTTAAGTTGGCATAAAACACTAGTTTTTCAACAAGTGAATGGTAATTTGTTGGTATCAAAATGTAGATAAGTTCGACAGGTGTTACAAGAAAAGTCTATGCAGGAAAGACTTCAGTTAAAACCATCTAACGTTAAACGTATGAATGAACGAAAGAAATTTATCAAGTTGAAAACAAGTTCAGAATTCAAGGTACGAATAATTTTATTATATACCTTCAACCTCACAGAATGTGTTTTTGCTTATTTATCGGCATCCAAATGCAAACCTCTAGGACATGCGCAACTATTCTAGATTTCTTTTTCATATGTAAGAAAACATCATTTCTTTTAAATCGCTTAACCACCATAATTTATACTGACATTAAGTCATTTTGACATCAAAAAATAGGAGCCTGTTAGCTTAAAAATAATAATTCAATTTTCACTGATGATGACACATTGTACTATAAGAAATGTCGACTGCTAGCTTATGAGAATATATATCAGTGTATATTCGGATTTACAATTATTTTTCTACAATTGTTTTTGTGACCGCGTTCTTTATTTTAGCTATTGTTTGGGTTGGTTCATGTATTAGCCCAATAATGAACTATATTTGTGTATAACTAGCCAGAGGTTACAAATCGTTGTTATAGTTATTACTGATATATAATAAAGCATAATTTCTACATTCAATCTTTTATTAAAATTACTTTGTTTCAGTTGAAACTTAATATCAAAATTTTCATAATATCATAGCAACTGCTTGACAAGATTTCAACACAAGAAAATTTTGATTTGATAATAAGCTCATCAAAGAAACTCCATCGTTCAAGTTTTCCAACCATCCAAGAATCAGAAAAGCACCATATAATGAAACCCATCAAAAAAACATCATCATATGAAGTTTTCCAATTGCACTAACCTGATTTTGTGCATGCTCCTTCATTCTTGTCAAATCATAAGTTCTGAAATCCCTCTTTTGGTACGTTCTATTATTTCCCACGGTTCTTTTCAAAAGTTATTGCTGAATTCAAGCATCATGGCAAAGACAACAATTCAGTGACCATCTAGGCAATGGAGCCTCTCAAACTCATGTTATGTATGTTACAGACAACGTATACTGATTTGTTATTCCATAATTAATCAAAACTTAAAAAAGAGAGGGTAACATGAAGATCATTTTAACAGTCTATTTTTCTATGCATTATTACTGCACACATTTATGATTTAGAATTGTTTATGTAAGAGAGGAAATTATGTTCATTCATACTGTAACGACCCGCATTCTACACATCAGGGGATCGTGGAATATTTATTTCTTTCTCATGCGAAGTCGTATAGCCATGTAACTTTAGGAGACAATCATTGAGGTCATTTCCCATGTTCATGATTTTTGCCCATTTTTAAATGACCGCTTGTTCCCTAGCTGATCTTGTTTCGGCCATAACTTTTGATTGGTAAGGTGTTTTGACCTGAAACCACTTCCATTAGATCCGGATGATGATTTACCTTTCCATAGAGTGGTAACATTAGCCAAATGGACTCGCCGTTTGGGAGATATGGCTGAAACAAGGTTTAGAAGGCGAAAAACAGCTTAACCGGGTCTAATTAGGTTTATTAGTAAGAGGGCCCATAACCAATTTCGAGATTAGGGTTATGGGGAGGCTGAGAACAGTTAGGAAACGATTTTTATTTCATTTTTCAGCCGTCTAAAACATTTCCCTAACCCTAACAATGGCCTCCAACACCCAAATCACCTTCTAATCACCATCTAATCAAGTTTTAGCCTAATCTACATCAAATCAAGGCAAATTAGCATCAAATTGGGAATAGAGTTGCTGTGTTGCATAGAGATTCGACCCAAATCAGAGATACTTTCAGATCTATAAGTAATTTATGGCTAAGGTGAGTGATTTGCATAGTTTCTTACTAATTACAGTTGATTAGGAGTAACTAGTGATAATTAGCGAAATTTTGGCTCAGAAAAATTTGGAAAAATGTTTAGAAATTCTTAAATATTATTTTAAGCCTCTGTTAGAAATTTGGGGTAATTTGGTTATGTTTTGCTAATCTATCATTAGTTGTTGTTAAACATGATTATGGGAAAAACAAGGGTTTTTGGGTACGTTTGATCCGTATAAGCATATCAAATTATTGTTTTGGTGTTTGTGGTCAATTCTATATGTTGCTATGACTATATGGTATGCTTTGTGATTGCTTAGAACAGTTAGAATGGTCGAAAACGCTGTCGTATGACGTGAAATGGTCGCGGAAAAGTTGCAGGAAAACTGTGCAGGAACCGGATCGGATCGGTGGAGGACGACCCGACCCGCTCATATCTGGAGTTCTCCGACCCGACCCGCTCGTGAGGAGTAGCCACGAACCAAACCGCCCCAGCTCTAGCACCAAGAACCAGAAGCTCCGAACCCATCCGAGCTCACGACCGGAACCGGTGCATTACCCCGAACCGAATTGATGCCTCCACGAAGTGCCACGACCTGGGAGATTAACCACGAGCAAGAGAAGACCGAACCGAACAGGAGATGGGGTCATGAGCCGAACTGATCTGGTGCTAAGAAGAGGAATCACGAACCAGTGAGCAACATGATGAACGAACCGAACCACTTAAGGAAGCATGAATGGAAGCGAAGTGAAGTTAAGAACCGAACTGATCCGGACGAGACCAAAACCCGAGATGCAAAGTAGTCCGAATGGGGAGTATAACTCAGGATCCAGACGGGAACCAACAGGTTAACTTCACGATTGGACTTTGCTATGGGACGTGTGCAAAGGGGCTATCGACGTCTATAGCTTTGATTCACCACCGAGAGACGAATGTTAGGCTACGGATCGGTGTAGTAGAGTATTTATTACTCCATAGGACAGAGTGATCGTTGCATGGTTATGAGCCAGTGCAGTGAAGTCATCACGACTTCATAGGGCAGAGTGGACATAGCAAGGACTAGTGGCTATGGATCAATGCAGTGGAGTCACATGACTCCATGGGGCAGAGTGATCGTAGCTGGGATTTGGGTGATCAAAGCGGTGGATATCGTATGCTTTACGAACTGAGTGAGAGATGTGAGGGTGGATGCTATGCTTGATTGTTTGACATCACTATGACATGCACACACCCACCCCTGTATCTTCACACCATATGTTAGTGTCACCTTAGAGAATTGTACATCTTGTTGTGCTAACTCTTTGGTTGTAGGTCCAGGTTCAGGTATGGTTTAATATACCTGTTGTTGTTTTGTTTTTTTCTAATCGCTCATACCAGACTTTTGTCTGACCTAGAGTTTTTTGTCTCTTCTTATTACTCTGGGTGCTCTTAAACGGGCAGACCAGAGACAGGTTAGCTGGTTATGTACGAGTAGCTGATCCGGAGACGAGCAGGAGGCTCCCACGTATGATATATATATTCTCTCTGTGTCACTGCTAGTCACTACTTTGGGCATTAGTAGTGTACCTTTCTTATTTTGCTTTAGAGACAGTTTTCAAAGTTGTAAAAATGATGATGTGGAACATAAGCTGTATTTTGAATTTCCGCTGTTATGATGATTATGGTTTAGTTCTCAGCTTATGCATTGTCTCGCCTGTTTTATGTCAAGTATGTTATTGTCATATTTTATTCCATGCGCTGTGAGACATTCTACAGGTTCCTTGTTAGTTCAAATTCCCTTCTTTCCTTTCTTTGACAACCGTCCCGTACTGGTTGGACATCGGCACAACGCACTTTCATTGGAAATGTCGGCTGGTGCGGGCGGGCCGTCACATTTGGTATCAGAGCTATATGTTGCATAGTTAACCTAGGGAAAGACACCAGGGAGAGATAGTACGTATATGAGAGCGCGTACTTGTTATATTTTGGTTTTCAAAAGTTATATATATATATTATTCGATATTTAAGGATGAAGTCACACTGCACTGGCACCACTGAAGATATGGTTAATCATTTTCTCCTTACAGATTGAACGATGAGCCGATATACTAGGGGTACTGGTAGAGGAGCTAATAATGGGAATGCTCCTGATATGAGGACGATGTTCACTGACTTCGTGAGAGAGATGCTTAGAAATATGCAAGGATCAGTTCCTAATGCTGCAAATGGTGGTGGTGCAGCGGTGCAGGCGCCTAGGGCCGATTTCGTCAAGCTCTGTAAAGACTACACTAGTCTCAGTGGGAAGCCGTTACACGGAACGGAATCGGCTACAGAAGTTCATGATTGACTTGATAGCTATGAGCGCATCTTCGAAGATTTGGGTATCGAGAATGCGACGAAGAGAAAGCTAGCATCCCGTCAGCCGCAAGGACGGGCGATGAATTGGTGGAATTCTATTAGGGCAGCTACTCCAGAGGTTCAAGTTACATAGGATCAGTTTAAGGCCCGATTCAGTGAAAAGTTTATCCCAGCTGCTGTGAAGTCAGAGTTGTTTAGAAAGTTCATGGAGCTTAAGCAGAATGGTAGGGCAGTCTCGGAGTATATTGCTGAGTTCGATACTTTGTCGAATTATGGACTATCTCTTATTGACACTCTCGAGAAGAAGAATGGGAAGTTCATAATAGGCTTAGATCAGTACTTGGGGAAAGGCTTATAAACCATGTCGATGAGACGTTTAAATTGATTGTGGGGAAAGCTTTGAGATCAGAGAGTCTATTCCCTAAGTCGAAAACTGAGGTTGCATCTGAAGAGGAGCCAAAGCCGAAAGCAAGCGGTGGAGGCAAGAATGGTTCTCAGAATAAGAGAAAGCAGAATCAGACCAAGGATGGCCAGAAGAAGAAGAATAAGAAAGATGTTGAGTGCTTTAGCTATGGCAAGAAGGGGCATTATGCTAAAGAATGTCGAGCGAAGCCAGCGGACAGGAAGTGCTTCAACTGTGGCCAAGTGGGACATCACAAGGATAAATGTCTGCAACCCCCTAAAGAGAAGCAGATTGTGAAAGCATATGCCATCAATGTTGTCCTTTCTTCGTCGAATGCCCCAACTGCGACGGAGAAAGGAAAGAATGTCGTTATCTAAGGTATGCTTTCTGTTTATGATGTTCCTGTTCGAGTACTGTTTGATTCAGGGGATTCCCGTTCCTCCATATCTAGTGACCTGGTAGATAGGTTGGGATGGGAACCCGAGATAGTCGATAGACCTTTAGCGGTGACGAACCCGATTGGTGGTTCGACTAGCCTTAGCATGATTTGTCGTAATGTGGTCTTATCGAGTTATGGATGCATGTTTGTTTGTGATTGCTTTGTTTTGGGCTTTACTGGGTTTGGCATTATTTTGGGAGTCGATTGGCTCCAAAGGTATGGGGTGGTGGTAGACTGTGAGGGCTTTCTGGTGACTGTTAGAGCGGATGATGGGCGGAGGGTAGTGTTTGGTGGTCTACCTAGTGATGGGGTAATGGCTTGTTTTCTAAATTCCCTCGACATCCCGCATGATGAGTTGTCAGATCTGCCCGTGGCTGGCCTGTATCCGGACGTCTTCGAGGAAGTGACCGGACTTCCACCACACCGAGAGATTTAGTTTCGGATTGATTTAGTGAAAGATGCCAGACCTATAGTGATGCCACTTCGTCGTATGGCACCAAGGGAGAAGTGAGAGCTCAGGATGCAAGTAAATGATCTTTTGAAGAAGGGATTTATCAAAAGAAGTGTTTCGAAGTGGGGAGCACCAGTTGTGTTTGCTACCAAGGCAGATGGTTCCCTTCGATTATGTGTGGACTACCGCGAGTTGAATAAGGTGATGAGGAAGAATAAGTATCCTCTACCGCGGATAGATAATTTGTTTGATCAGTTGAGTGGCGCGAGAGTGTTCTCCCAGTTGGATCTTTGAAAGAGGTTTTCATCAGGTTTGGGTGGAGGCTGAGAATATAGCTAAAATGACCTTTCGGACGCCGTCTGGATTCTACGAGTGGTTGGTCATGCCATTCGGGTTGACCAATGCATCAATATATTTTGTGGATCTTATGAATAGAGTATTCCGAGATCAATTGAATAAGTTTGTTCTTGTGTTCGTAGATGATAACTTAGTTTATTCGAGGACAGAGGATGAACACAAGGAACATTTAAGGATAATAATGGAGGTGTTGAGAAAACACCAATTGAAAGCAAAGTTTATTAAGTGTCACTTCTGGAGGAGGGAAGTGAGATTTTTGGGCCATGTTACTTCAGAAAATGGTATTGCCGTGGACCCAGCAAAGGTGGCTATGGTACAAGATTGGTCTACGCCCAAGAGTGAAACAGACGTAAAAATTTTCTTGGGATTAGCTGGATATTATCGTAAGTTTATCCAAGACTTCTCTAAGATAGCGGCGTCGTTAACTCAGTTGACAAAAAAGAATCAAGCTTTCGTCTGGGACGAAAAGTGCGAGAATGCATTCAAGAGTCTAAAGGAAAAGTTGTCATGTGCACCAGTGTTTGTCATTCCTAAAGGGAATGAAGAGATGATGGTATACACAGATGTCTGTGGTACCGGACTAGGTACTGTATTGATGCAAGGAGGTAGGGTTGTATCTTATGCTAGTCGGCAACTGAAACCGCATGAGAAAAGATATCCTACCCATGATTTAGAATTGGCAGCGATCATGTTCGCATTGAAGATGTGGAGACATTATCTCTTGGGAGACAGATTCGAGTTGTTTACCGATCATAAATCGTTAAAGTATCTTTTCTCTCAGAAGGATCTTAATCTCCGACAACAAAGATGGTTAGAATTCTTGGCTTCCTATGATTTCGATATCGCATATACACCAGGGAAGGACAATGCGGTAGCCGATGCATTGAGTAGAGGACATGCCAGTTTAGGGGCTATGTTTCTAGAATGGAAGCAACTGGAGTATACCGTTGGGTATGATTTCAGACCAAAGTGCGAATTGGATCCAGAGATGTTAGCAAGTTTGACGATTAGACCCACTTTGATTGAGCGGATTGGTTCCAGTCGGAGAGATGATCCTAACCTATTGGAAATCATTTCCAAGTTAGAGATGGGAATCAACGAAGAGACGAACAGGTATGGGCTTGATCGAGATGGATGGCTTAGAAAGAATGGAAGACTAATTGTGCCCAATTTCAATGGATTGAGAGATGAAGTGCTTAGAGAATGTCATCGCTCAAAACTGACTATACATCCCAGTGGTAACAAAATGTATCGAGACATGAAGCAGACCTACTACTGGGAAAGGATGAAAAGAGACGTTGGGAAATTTATATCCAAGTGCATGAACTGCCAGCTAGTTAAAGCTGAGCAAAAGAAGCCTAGTGGTTTGTTGCAACCATTAGAAATTCCAGAATGGAAATGGGAACAAGTCTCAATGGATTTCATTGATGGGTTACCAAGGACTAGATCGGGCCATGATAGCATTTGGGTGATTGTGGACCGATTGACCAAGACTGCAAGACTTATACCCGTCAAGTCGAATAGAACAGCAACGAAGTTAGCAGAACTATATATGAAGGGGGTGGCGAGATTTCATGGAGTACCTAAAAGCATTGTGAGTGACCAAGACCCGTTGTTTACTACTGGGTTTTGGAAGAGCTAACAAGAGGCTCTAGGGTCAGAATTATATCTCAGTACCGCGTATCATCCTCAAACTGATTTTCAAACAGAGAGGGTAAAACGTATATTAGAAGATCTCTTGAGAGCTTGCATATTGGATTTTGGTGGATCATGGGATGACCATTTGCATTTAGTAGAGTTTGCATATAATAATAGTTATCAATCCAGTATTGGTATGGCTCCGTTTGAAGCTTTGTATGGAAGACCATTCAACTCACCGTCATGTTGGTTAGAAACTGGTGAGAAGTTTGTGCCTGGACCAAATGTGATAAGAGAAACTTCAGACAAGATTAAGATCATTCAACATCGAATGAAGGCTGCCTTAGATAGGCAGAAGAGTTATGCTGATAAGAGGCGAAAGGATTTGAAATTCTCCTTTGGTGATCTAGTATTTATCAAGATCTCTCCATTAAAGAATGTTGTTCGATTTGGAAGGAGAGGAAAGTTGGCACCAAGATTTGTTGGTCCATTCCCAATCCTCGAGCAAGTTGGAAATTTAGCATATAAAGTTGAATTTCCAGAGAATATGACAGGAGTAAATAACGTATTTCATGTTTCCCAATTAAGGAAATTTGTGCACGACCCCGATATGAGTATTTCACCTGATCAGTTGGATGATATCAAAGTAGAACCCGAGGCAGTTGGGAACCGCAAGCCGATTCGTATTGTCGAGCACGGTACGAAGCAACTTCGAAGGAAAGCGATGAATCTAGTCAAAGTTCAGTGGGGCGAGAATGAGAATGACCGTACTTGGGAGACAGAGGAGAGCATCAGGAAGACGTATCCAGAACTCTTTGCCTGATAAGATTTTAATTGCAATTTAGTTTTCCGCATGCTAGGATAGACTTGTTTGTTGTTTTGTATGTTTGATTGTTGTGAATGGTTGGTAGGCATGCGGGATCCTTTACTTGTTTCTTAGTTAAGGAATTTCGGGGGCAAAATTTCTTAAGGGGGAAGAATGTAACGACCCGCATTCTTCACATCAGGGAATCGTAGAATATTTATTTCTTTCATGCGAAGTCGTATATCCATGTGACTTTGGGAGACGACCATTGGGGTCATTTCCCATGTTCATGATTTTTGACAATTTTTAAATGACCGTTTTGCCCTTAGCTGATTTTGTTTCGGCCATATCTTTTGATTGGTAATGAGTTTTGACCTGAAACCACTACCATTAGATTCGGATGATGGTTCAACTTTTCGTAGAGTGGTCACATTAGCCAAACAGACTCACCGTTTGGGAGATATGGCTGGAACAAGGTTTAGAAGGTAAAAAACAGCTTAATCGGGCCTAAGTAGGGTGATTAGTAAGAGAGCCCATAACCGATTTCGGGATTAGGGTTATGGGGAGGCTGAGAACAGTTAGGAAATGATTTTTATTCCATTTTTCAGCCGTCTAAAACATTTCCCTAACCCTAACAATGGCCTCCAACACCCAAATCACCTTCTAATCACCATCTAAACAAGTTTTAGCCTAATCTACATCAAATCAAGGCAAATTAGCATCAAATTGGGAATAGAGTTGCTGTGTTGCATAGAGATTCGACCCAAATCAGAGATACTTTCAGATCTATAAGTAATTTGTGGCTAAGGTAAGTGATTTGCATAGTTTCTTACTAATTACAATTGATTAGGGGTAATTAGTGATAATTAGCGAAATTTTGGCTCAGAAAAATTTGGAAAAATGTTTAGAAATTCTTAAATATTATTTTAAGCCTCTGTTAGAAATTTGGGGTAATTGGGTTATGTTTTGCTAATTCTATCATTAGTTATTGTTAAATATGATTATGGGAAAAACAAGGGTTTTTGGGTATGTTTGATCCGTATAAGCATATCAAATTGTTGTTTTGGTGTTTGTGGTCAATTCTATATGTTGCTATGACTGTATGGTATGCTTTGTGATTGCTTAGAACAGTTAGAATGGTCGAAAACGCCGTCGTATGGCGTGAAACGGTCGCTGGAAAAGTTGCACGAAATCTGTGCAGGAACCGGATCGGATCGGTGGAGGACGACCCGACCCGCTCACATCTGGAGTTCTCCGACCCGACCCGCTCGTGAGGTGTAGCCACGAACCGAACCGCCCCAGCTATAGCACCACGAACCAGAAGCTCTGATCCCATCCGAGCTCACGACCCGAACCGGTGCATTACCCCGAACCGAACCGATGCCTCCACGAAGTGCCACGACCTGGGAGATTGACCACGAGCAAGGGAAGACCGAACCGAACAGGAGATGGGGTCATGAGCCGAACCGATCTGGTGCTAAGAAAAGGAATCACGTACCAGTGAGCAACATGATGAACGAACCGAACCACTTAAGGAAGCATGAATGGAAGCGAAGTGAAGAACCGAACCGATCCGGAGGAGACTAAAATCCGAGATGCAAAGGTAGTCCGAATAGGGAGTATAACTTAGGATCCAGATGGGAACCAACGGGTTAACTTCACGATTGGACTTTGCTGCAGGACGTGTGCAAAGGGGTCATCGACGTCTATAACTTTGATTCACCACCGAGAGACAAATGTTAGGCTACGGATCAGTGCAGTGGGGTAGTTATTACTCCATGGGGCAGAGTGATCGTAGCACGGTTATGAGCCCGTGCAGTGAAGTCGTCACGACTTCATGGGGCAGAGTGGACATAGCAAGGACTTGTGGCTATGGATCAGTGCAGTGGAGTCGCTATGACTCCATGGGGCAGAGTGATCATAGCAGGGATTTGGGTGATCAAACGGTGGATATCGTATGCTTTACGCACTAAGTGAGAGATGTGAGGATGGATGCTATGTTTGATTGTTTGACATCACTATGACATGCACACCCCTACCCCTGTATCTTCACACCATATGTTAGTGTCACCTTAGAGAATTATACATCTTGTTGTGCTAATTCTTTGGTTGCAGGTTCAGGTATGGTTTAGTATGCCCGTTATTGTTCTGTTTTGTTGCTTATCGCTCATGCCAGACTTTTGTCTGACCCAGAGTTTTATGCCTCTTCTTATTACTCTGGGTGCTCTTAAACGAGTGGACTAGAGACAGGTTAGCTGGTTATGTACGAGTAATTGATCCGGAGACGAGCAGGAGGCTCCCACATATGATATATATATTCTCTCTGTGTCACCGCCAGTCACTACTTTGGGCATTAGTAGTGTACCTTTCTTATTTTTTTTTAGAGACAGATTTCAAAGTTGTAAAAATGATGATATGGAACATAAGCTATATTTTGAATTTCCGTTGTTATGATGATTATGGTTTAGTTCTCAGCTTATGCACTGTCTAGCCTTGTTTTTATGTCAAGTATGTTATTATTATATTTTATTCCATACGCTGTGAGACATTCTATAGGTTCCTTGTTAGTTCAAATTCCCTTCTTTCCTTTCTTTGACGACCATACCGTGCTGGTTGGACATTGGCACAATACACTTTCATTGGAAATGTCGGCTGGTGCGGGGCGGGCCGTCACACATACTGACTTTACTGTCAGGAAATTATAGCACATTTTATGATTTATATATATGATGAAAGTGTTTTGTTTTATTTAGCCATGCAAGACTTCCGTGCAAGTTTTGTGCTTTTTAACAAGGCGTAAGCATTTTACATGTTGTTTTCTCATGAATAAATAGGTTTACCGAAATACTTGTTTCTTTACTTTTAAGTTTTCATCAAAAATATATGGTTAAAATTGGAAGTATATACGTAAAGAACTGTAAACATGCAACTGCATGTTTATAAAAAATGACGGTGGTGATCTGTAGAACTTTTTTCAACAACAAAAAAGAACTGGATTTTGGAAAAAAAATGTGTGCTTGCAAAAATTGTCCTTCACGTAATCTATTAGGTAAAATTTTAAATGGTTTTATTTTATTTTTTTCTACTGAAGTGAGCCATATATATATATATGTTAGAATAAGCATGTTACAAGTATATGACTTAATTTACTATATATCAATTGGAATAAGTGAGTATGCTGAGTTGTAGTGACTTTTTGTTATATTATTTTTTAGCTTTCGCATTTCACCTTTCGCATTTGACCTTTGCATATTATCTGTAATGATTAAGTTGAGATATCATACTATCGTATGATTCTTATTTTAAGCTGTGAGCAAGAAGAACGAAGCTATTAGATAGAAGTAGTTGCCGCACACATACAGCGGTAAATGAATGCCATGACTAGCTGAAGATTTCGTAAGAAAATAGTAGTTATTATTTACTACAATATTTATGAAAACTTTTAAGTTAATGAAATTTGTTATTTGGTGTTCTTTTGAATGTAAAAAAGCGAATGTAGCGATTGCTCTGCCATCTCTAGAAGTATAGTCTAGATCAAATCTCACACTAAGAAAAATGGTGAACCGGTGAATATGATTGCTTCAGATACTATAGTAAGTTCATACTTTTTAAATACATGTGGCAGATATATAAATACTATGTTTTAATGAGTTCTGAAAAAATAAAAAATCTCATGTATGTGGTACTGAAATTTGCAAGCTTTTAAGTGGGTTTCCTATTTTAATTTTAATACTATGTTTTAGTTTAAACTGCAATAACATGAAATTAATAATGTTTTGTTGGAAAAGATTAAACAAATTGAAGGTGTTTCACAGTCGAGCTCGCTAATTAATTATACAGAAGATGCACTTGCACAAGATTAGGGCAAGAAAGACCGGGTCGACTTAGAGCGATGGAAAGAGGAATTAGTCTTAGTAGAGCAGTTTCATCGCAAGTTAAGGACAAGCATACACTGCAACTTGAAAATAAAGTGTTGGACTTAGAGAAGAAATTTCTACAACTAGAGAAAAGTCAAGTGAAAATTATCGATATATTTTGATCACTTGTTTTTGTTCATTTGTTTTATGTCTTATCATGTGTTTTTTTTATTTTGTTAAATTAAAAGTAGACAATAACTTTTCCATAGCTTAGATAAAGACACACAAAATGAGAATAAAGAAGTTTATTTGTGATATTATTAAATGAAAAAGATGAAGTAATATAACAAACGATGGATCGGTACGGATTCAAGAGTTGAGCCTAATTTTCTAGATATCCGTGAATTCTTCGTACTCGATAGCCTAGTATCTAAAAGTCCGTTAACAATTCATGAACTAAATGTCCATTCACAATTCGTAAGGAACAAGCAATCATTGACAGTCCACATAATTTATGTGTGTCGTCATCCGATAAAATACTTCTCTGACATCATCCAATGAGTATCAATGAACATGAAGTGATGGTGATATTGTTCACAAACATCATTGGGTCCATAAAGTCAAAAGCAAGCAGTTATTACCTTGGGGTATTGTACATCTTGTTGTGCTAACTCTTTGGTTGCAGGTCCAGGTTCAGGTATGATTATTTATACCTGTTATTGTTTTATTTTGCTGCTATCGCTCATACCAGACTTTTTTCTGACCCAGAGTTTTATGTCTCTTCTTATTACTCTGGGTGCTCCTAAACGAATAGACTAGAGATAGGTTAGGTGGTTATGCGCGAGTAGCTGCCCGAAGATGAGCAGGAGGCTTTTACGTACTATTTACATATATTCTCCCTGTGTTGTTGTTAGTCACCACTTTGGGCATTAGTAGTGTACCTTTTCTATTTTGCTTTAGAGACAGTATTTTGAAGTTGTAATAATGATGGTTTGGATCATAAGATGTACTTTGGGTTCCGCTGCTATGATGGTTTAGTTTTCAGCTTATGCACTCTTTCGCCTGTTTTATGTCAAGTATGTTATTATTTTATTTTATTCATGTGTTGTGAGATATACTAAAAGTTCTTTGGTGATTCATAGTTCAAAACCCTTTCCTTTTTGACGACCATCCCATGCTAGTCGGGAATTGGCACAACGCATTTTGGGGATATGTCGGCTGGTTCGGGACGGGCCATCACACTTGGTATTAGAGCCTAGTTTGCGTAGTTAACCTAGGAGGAGACATCAGGGAGAGATAGTATACATATATGAGTGCGCGTATTTGTGATATTTTGGTTTTCAAAAACTATATTTATATACTATTAGTATGTCTAAGGATGAAGTCGCGCTGCATTAGCACCACTAAGAAGATGGTTAATTGTTTTCTCTTTACAGACTGAACGATGAGCCGATATACAGGGAGTACGGATTCAGGGGCCAATAATAAGAATGTCCCTGATATGAGAATGATGTTTACTACCTTCATGCGGGAGATGCTTAAGGATGTTCAGGAAGCAGTTTCTAATGCTGCTAATGGTGGTGGTGCGATAGTGCAGGCGCCTAGAGCCGATTTCGCCAAGCTCTGCAAGGATTATATTAGTCTTGGTGGGAAGCCGTTCCACGGAATGAAGTTGGCTACAGAGGTTAAGGATTGGTTTTATAGTTGTGAGCGCATCTTCGAGGATTTGGGGATTGATGATGCGATGAAGAGAAAGTTAGCATTGCATCAAATACAAGGACGAGCAATGAATTAGTGGAATGCTATCAAAGCGGCAACTCCGAAGGATCAAGTTACTTGGAATCAGTTTAAGACCCATTTCAGTGACAAGTTTGTGCTCAGAAATCAGAATTGTTCAGGAAGTTTTTGGAGCTTAGACAGAATGGTAGAGCAATCTCGGAGTATATTGCTGAATTCGATACCTTATTGAAATGTGGATTATCCCTTACCGATACTGTCGATAAGAAGAACGAGAAGTTCATAATTGGCCAATATGAGTACTTGGAGGAGATACTCATAAACCATATCGATAAGACATTCGAATCTATTGTGGGAAAGGCATTGAGGTCTGAGAGCCTTTACCCTAAGTAAAAAACCGAGGTTGCTGTTACATCTGTAGAGGAGCCAAAGCCATATACAAGCGGTGGAGGCAAGAATAATTCCCAGAATAAGAGGAAGCAGAATCAAACCAAAGATGGTCAGAAAAAGAAGAATAAGAAAGATATCGAGTGTTATAGTTGTGGCAAGAAGGGTCACTATGCCAAAGATTGTCAAGAAAAGCCAGGGGAAAATATTTGCTTTAACTGTGGCCAAGTGGGACATTTTAAGAATGAATATCCATGACCTCCTAAAGAGAGGCAGATCATGAAAGCATATGCTATCAACGCTGTTCCTTCTTCGTCGAATGCCCCAACTGCGGCGTAGAAGGGAAAAGGTGTCGTTATACAAGGTATGCTTTCTATTTGTGATGTTTCTGTTCGAGTGTTGTTTGATGCCGGAGCATCTCATTCCTTCGTATCTAGTGACCTAGTAGATAGGTTGGAATTGGAACCTGAGATAGTCGATAAACCTTTTGTTGTGACAAACCCGATCGGTGGTTCGACTGGCCTTAGTACGATTTGTCGTAATTTGGTCTTATCGAGTCATGGATGTATGTTTTTTTGTGATTCCTTTGTTTTGGGCTTTACCGGGTTTGGCACTATTTTGGGAGTCGATTGGCTCCAAAGATATGGAGTGGTGGTAGACTGTGAGGGGTCTCCGGTGACCATTAAAGTGGAGGATGGACGGAGGGTGGTATTGGGTTGCCTACCTAGCGATGAGGTGATGGATAGTTTTCTACATTCCCTCGACATCCCGTAGGATGAGTTATCAGATGTGTCTATTGCTGGCAAGTAACCGGACATCTTCGAGGAAGTGACCGGACTTCCACCACACCGAGAGATTGAGTTTCAGATTGCTTTAGTGAAAGATGCCAAACCTATAGTGATGCCACTTCATCGTATGGAGCCAAGGGAGCAGCGAGAGCTCGAGGTGCAAGTGGGCAATCTTTTAAAGAAGGGACTTATCCGAAGGAGTGTTTCAGAGTGGGGAGCACCAGTTGTATTTGCTACCAAGGCCGATGGTTCCCTTCGCTTATGTGTAGACTACCGTGAGTTGAACAAGGTGATTAGGAAGAATAAGTGTCCTCTTCCATGGATAGATGATTTGTTTGATCAATTAAATGGAGCAAGAGTGTTCTCCCAATTAGATCTTGCAACAGGTTTACATCAGCTCCTAGTTGCACTTGCGAGTATACCTAAAACGGCATTTCGGACGCCGTTTGGATTCTATGAGTGGTTGGTCAACCCGAATACTTTGTGGATCTCTGAAAACTCTATTCAAAAGATCCACAAAGTATTCGGGTTGACCAATGCACCCACATACTTTGTGGATATTTTGAATAGAGTTTTTAGAGATCAATTAAATAAGTTTGTTCTTGTGTTCATGGACGATATCTTGGTTTACTCGAGGACAGAGGAAGAACCCAAGGAACATTTGAGGACAGTGATGGAGGTTTTGAGGAAACACCAATTGAAAGCAAAATTTTCTAAATGTCACTTCTGGAGGAGGGTAGTGAGGTTCTTGGGCCATATTGTTTCAGAGAATGGTATTGCCATGGATCCTGCGAAGGTGGCTACGGTGCAAGATTGGTCTACGCCCAAGAATGCAACGGACGTAAGAAGTTTCTTGGGGTTAGCTGTATATTATCGTAAGTTTATCCAAGACTTCTCCAAGATAGCGGCACTGTTAACTTAGTTGACCAAGAAGAATCATGCTTTCATCAGGACAAAAGGTGTGAGAATGCATTTAAGAGCGTAAAGGAAAAGTTAAAGTACGCACCAGTGTTAGTTATTCCTAAAGGGAAAGAAGAAATGACGGTATACACGGATGCTTGTGGTACCGGACTAGGTGTTGTACTGATGCAAGGAGGTAGGACTGTAGCTTATGCTAGTCGGCAAATGAAACCGCATGAGAAAAGATATCCTACCCACGATTTGGAATTGGCAGCGATCGTGTTCGCGTTAAAGATGTGGAGACACTATCTCTTGGGAGAAAGATTCGAATTGTTTACCGATCATAAATCATTAAAGTATCTTTTCTCTCAAAAGGATTTAAATCTTCGTCAGCAGAGATGGTTAGAGTTCTTGGCTTCATACGATTTCAATATCGCATACACACCCGGGAAGGGCAATGTGGTAGCTGATGCATTGAGTAAGAGACATGCCAGTTTGGGGCCTATGTTTCTGGAATGGAAGCAACTGGCGTATATCACATGATATGATTTTAGGCCTAAGTGCGAATTGGATCCAGAGATGTTAGTAAGTTTGACAATCAGACCCACCTTGATTGAGCGGATTTGTTTTGGCCAGAGGGACGATCCTAACCTATTGGAAATCATCTCCAAGGTAGAGATGAGTATTGATGGTGAGGAGATGAACAAGTATGGACTTGATAGAGAAGGATGGCTTCGAAAGAATGGGAAACTGGTTGTACCCAATGTTAATGGATTGAGAGATGAAGTACTTAGAGAGTGTCATCACTTGAGACTGACTATACATCCCGGTGTTAACAAAATGTATCAGGACATGAAGTAGGCCTACCACTGGGAAGGCATCAAGAGAGACATTGGGAAGTTTATATCCAAGTGCATGAATTTCCAGTTAGTTAAAGCCGAGCAAAAGAAGCCAAGTGGTCTGTTACAACCGCTGGAAATTCCCAAATGGAAATGGGAACAAGTCTCAATGGATTTCACTGATGGTTTACCAAGGACTAGATTGGGTCATGATAGTATTTGGGTGATTGTGGATTGATTGACCAAAAGTGCAAGGTTTATACCGGTCAAGTCGAATAGAATGGCAACTAAGTTAGCAGAACTGTATATGAAGTGGGTAGTGAGATTTCATGGAGTACTTAGAGGTATTGTGAGTGGCCGAGATCCGTAATTTACAAGTGGGTTTTGGAAGAGCTTACATGAGGCTTTAGGATCTGAATTACATCTCAGTATCGCGTACCATCCTCAAACTGACAGTCAAACATAGAGAGTGAATCATATAATAGAGGATCTCTTAAGGGCTTGTATATTGGACTTTGGAGGATCATGGGATGACCATTTACATCTGGTTGAATTCGCATATAATAATAGTTATCAATCCAGTATTGGTATGGCTCCATTTGAAGCTTTGTATGGAAGACCGTGCAACTCACCATCATGTTGGTTGGAGACCGGTGAGAAATTTGTACTGGGGCCGGATGTAATAAGAGAAACTTCAAATAAGATCAAGGTTATTCAACAGCGAATGAAGGCTGCCCAAGATAGGCCGAAGAGTTATGCTGATAAAAGACGAAGAGAATTGAAATTCTCCATTGGCGACTTGGTATTCGTCAAAATTTCTCTGTTAAAGAGTGTGATTCGATTTGGTAGGAGAGGTAAATTAGCACCAAGGTTTGTTGGTCCACTTCCAGTTCTCGAACAAGTTTGGAATTTGGCGTATAAAGTTGGATTACCAAACAAGATGGGGGGGTGCACAACGTATTTCATGTTTCCCAGTTAAGGAAGTTCGTGCACGATTTTGATATGACTATTTCATCAGATCAGTTGGATGATATCGAAGTGGAACCTAAGGTAGTTAGGAGCCACATAACGATTCGTATTGTCAAACATGATACGAAGCAACTTCAAAGGAAGACGGTGAAACTGGTTAAGGTCTAGTGGGGGTGATAATGAGAATGACTGTACTTGGGAAACTGAGAAGAGCATAAGGACGTCATATATAGAGCTCTTTATCTGTTAAGGTTTTAATTGCGATATAGTTAATCTGCATGCTAGGATAGGCTTGTTGTGTTTATTTTGTATGTTTGATTGTTGCAAATGGTTGATAGCCATGCGAGACCTTTTGGCTGCTTTCTTAATTAAGGAATTTCGGGGGCGAAATTTCTTAAGGGGGGAGAGTGTAACGTCCCACATTCTACGCATCGAAGGATCGTAGAATATTTATTTCATTCTAATACGAAGTCGTTTGGTTATGTAACTTTGAGGAACGACTATTGGGGTCATTTCCTATGTTCACGATTTTTTCCGAATTTTAAATGGTCGTTTTGCCCCTGGTGAATTTTGTTTTGCCAATTACTTTTGATTGGTAAGGAGTTTTGACCTAAAACCACTTCTATGGGATTCAGATGATGGTTTACCTTTCCGTAGAGTGGCCACATTAATCAAACGGACTTACCGTTTGGGAGATATGGCTGAAATAAGGTTTGAAAGATGAAAAACAACATAATTGGGCTTAACCGGATGATTAGCAGCTGGGCCCATAACCCATTTAGGGATTAGGGTTATGGGAGGGCTGAAAGGTTTTGGGAAAACATTTCATTTCATTTTTCTAGCCGCTAATAACCTTCCTTGAACCGTAGTAATGGCCTCCATCTTCCAAATCTCATTCTAATCCCTTCCTAATCGCTATTTAACCACTAATTGATCAAATTAACACCAAATCAAGAGAAGTTAGCATCAAATCATAGATAGAGCTGCTACTACACATTGGAATTCATGCCATATTAGTCATAGTTTCAGATCTTAGATTTCAATTGTGGCTAAGGTGAGTGATGTGCACTTTTATTCACTAATTACGGCTAATTAGTGGTGATTAGTGATAATTAGCGAAATTATGCATCATAAAAATATGGAAAAATATGTAGAAATTCTAAAATATTATTTTATATCACTGGTGAAAATTTGGGTCAATTTGGATTAAGTTTTCTAATCTTATAGTTAAAACATGCTTAAGGGGATTAAGGGGAAAATCATGCTTTTTGGGTATGTTTGATCTAAAATATTTCATGTGATTGATATTTTAGTGTTTTTGGTTGACTCTACATGTTGCTACTATTGTTTGGTATGTTTTGTGACTTCACAGTAAGGTTAGAATAGTTGAAAGCATCATCGTTTGGCGAAATTAGCTTGCTGGAAAAACTGCAGAAAACCGATTCCTACGGGGGTATGCCTCACGAAACGCCCAGGAGAACTTCGATTCCTGAAGGGGCTATGTCTCACGAACCGCTCCAAGATGATGGTCACAAACTGCTCCAATATGAGGACTCACGAGCCGGGGAGGGGATCACGAGCCGGGGGGTGTCACGAACCAGGGGGTGGTCCCGAGCCGGGGGTGGTCACGAACCGGGTGGGGTCACGAGCCATGAACCGACCCTGACGAGGACCCCGACTACGACCTGAACCAAGATGGTGACTCCAAACCGAACCAGATTCAAATTTTTGCCATGTGACGACAATTGTGAACGCTTATGAAGATTAACTACAATTCAATCAAAACCCGAGATGCAAAGGAAGTCCAAATGAGAAGTTATTACTCAAGATCCAGATGGGAACCAACGAGTTAACTTCTAGAGTTAGGCTTTGCTATGGAACGTGTGCAAAGGGGTTATCGATATCTATAACTTTGGTTCACCATTGAAGAGAGGGGGCATGTAGACGAACCAGAGCCAGGGAAATGTGGACTGGTTGGCCCTTAACCTAGAGCCAGGGATGTGTGGACTGGGTAGGGTTATTGACTATAGACCGGGGAAGCATGGTCATAGCAATAGTTGTACGAAGTTGCCGTCATGGCCCCAATAGATTTGGTGATCAAAGCGGTGGATATCATATGCTTTACGCACTAAGTGAGAGATGTGAGGATGATTACTATGTTTGATGTTTGCTATCACCATGACACGCACACTCCCATTTTTACCATATATGCTAGTATTACCTTGGAGTACCATACATCTTGTTGTGCTAACTCTTTGGTTGCAGGTCCAAGTTCAGGTATGATTATTTATACCTGTTATTGTTTTATTTTGCTACTATCGCTCATACCAGACTTTTGTCTGACCTAGAGTTTTGTGTCTCTTCTTATTACTCTAGGTGCTCCTAAATGAGCAGACTAGAGATAGGTTAGGTGGTTATGCATGAGTAGCTGTCCGAAGGCGAGAAGGAGGCTTTCACGTACTATTTACATATATTCTCCCTGTGTTGTTGCTAGTTACTACTTTGGGCATTAGAAGTGTACCTTTTCTATTTTGCTTTAGAGAGTATTTTGAAGTTTTAATAATGATAGTTTGGATCATAAGTTGTACTTTGGGTTCCGCTGCTGTGATGGTTTTGTTTTCAGCTTATGCATTGTCTCACCTGATTTATGTCAAGTATGTTATTATTATATTTTATTCCATGTGCTGTGAGATATACTATAGGTTCTTTGGTGATTCATAGTTTCAAAACCCTTTCCTTTTTTACGATCGTCCCATGCTAGTCAGGCATTGGCACGACGCATTACAGGAAATGTCGGCTGGTTCAGGGCGGGACGTCACAATCAGGTCGACGAAGGGTGATAAGGCAAATGAAAGTGAGATGGAGGTGCTAGGTTGTTTGGGGTGTTTTGTCTAGCAGGTTTGGGGGTGTTTTGTCTTTTGTGTACTATGTTTTATCTTGTCTTTTGTATGTTAACCGAACAGATATGAATTATGTTTCATATTTTCTGTACTCAAGTGGGAATTGGAAACACATGTATTGAATTTGTTAACTCATGGATTTAATTTTTTTGTTAGTTGATACATTATTTGATATTATTATATTTTTGTGTGTTCATTTTAACTTGTCATGAAGATTCATTTTGATTGCTATTACTAAAATGCATGAGTTGTAAAAGGATTTAGCAATACTATAACATATTAATTTAATAGCGTCATATAGAAGTTATCGAAGATATAAGTTATAGCAGTAAAATTGTGTTATAAATATTCTCAATTTTATTGAAATTTAGATGTATTATAGCGGTAAACTTGAGCTATTGTATTCCAGTGACATAGCAGGAAAAATGAGCTATCAAAGGGTTTAGTAAAACTATAACATGTTTAATTAGTAGCGTTATATTACTACTATTGAATAATTATGTTATAGCGGCAATCCAGTGTTATAAAGATTGTAATGTCCCGTATTTTTGGTAGTCAAATATTTAATCTATTTTATTATTTTAGATTATTCTATTTGGAATATTAATGGGTTTAATATTTAATTCGTTTGTTAAAACGAAGTTTGAACATTAAAATTTATATTTAGTTTAAAACGAGCTCGAAATGGCACAGTAGTTTGTAATATTGAGTTTTGAACTTCAATTGAATATACATAATCCGTTTTAAGTCGGATTTCTGTGGAATAAGAAATGTTTGAATCTTGTTGATGATAATTTTCATATAAAAGAGAAAAATCGAGATTTCATGTTGTAGATTGTAAGTTATGTCAAAATCTAATTTTAAAATAGTCACTATGGAATTCTTTAATAAACAATAATGTTTATTTAATAAAATAATAGGGTTTCTATATATAATTTGAATATTGTTAACTCGAAAATGTTGATATTTAGTAGTATAATCCATATTATTTATATTTGAAGCTATATGATAATTTTATTTGGATTTTTATGATAATAATAATTTATTATTATTTTACTTGATTAATTTGGACTTTTATAATATTTTAATTGATATTATATATAGGCCTTTAAAATAGCGATTTTGCAAACGGGCTCAGTTTTCGATGAAATTAGTTTTAATGAAACTCTAACGTTAATTTATTATACGAAACCAAATTTCATGGTAAACTGATGTCGTATGTGACAATGGCTGCCGTAAACGCCAAGTCATTTTCTATAGCGCGTAATTAAATTAATTTAATAGAGGGGTATTTGTGTATAACTTCAGCAGATGATCGAATTAAGCCATGGAACCAATTCTGTTGAGTTCGTATCGACGTTTAGAGTCAGAATAGGCAGGTAATTTGTTATTTTTGGACATCGGGTATTTTAGTATCCAAAATAGCTTTGTTTGGCATATAAAAATAGCGTACTGGGAAACAATCTCGGAATGCGACGAAACTTATGCCATTGGGATCATATTAATTAATTATTGTAGGGTTTCGATTTTCGTGTCAATTGGACTTACCGTTTGATCATGGAAACGATAAACGTCTTAATCATTTATATTAATTTGGCCAATTTAGACAGGGGTAATTTTAAAGGAATAAACGACTGGTCAAATGAACTCCTATTTTAACAAAACAAATTTTAATGGATTCGTAAGGAAAAAGTCTAGTAGAATTTCAAAGTTTCAAGTTGATTGGATTTATTTTGTGATCGTCGGAAATTTAAAATCGTGATTTTTAGCCAGTGATTTATAAAGCACTTTTTACAAACGACCTCGGAATTCGACGAAACTTGTTACATCGGGTCCGAAATATTTTTCTATGCTAGGATAGTAGTTTTGTCTCGTTTGGACCTCATATGTGTGAGTTTTAACACGATACTTCATTGGTAAGTACTTCATTGGTAAGTTTCGTATATAATAAAATATATTATTCTTTATACTATATATATATATATATCCTAACGTGTAGAAAACCAAAATTTAGTCAAACTATCCTGAGTGATCAACATTATTATTTACTGCGCCTCTACTAAGAACGGATGGCCATAGACAATCGATCCTTTCTTCACTTTTTATCTCAAACTCCACGCATCATCTCAGTAAACTCATAACTAGAAACACAACAAGCTCTTATATCTGAACGGCTACGATCTGAAATTACATTTTGTAGTGGTCAAAATCTTGTTGGAAAATGATGTCGGTTCGTGGGTGTTTACGCTGAGTGGTGGCGTCGAGTTGCCTGCAACTTTGGGTAGAGGTGGGCGACGGCGAGCTGCAGCGATGGGGGATGTCTGATCTGGGTACGGCGGTGTAGTTGGCTACGTATGGGTGTGTTTGGAGGAATATGTGGTGGAGTGTTTTGAACAGTGTGAAGGAAATGGGATGGAGAGCGTATTGGTTTTGAACGAAGAAAGGATTGCAGCCCGTATTCCTTTATCAATGTAATCAGCACGTTTATATGCTAATTAATCTTAATTAGTGTTAAACATTTTAATTATAGATTAATGATAGTCGGTCTTATAATCAAAGTGCAGTAGTAACGGCTTATAATTGGGCCCGAATACTTTTTGCAGAAGTATTTAGAACGTAATTTTTATATTAGTTAATTAATATGATTATGTCAGTCGTATTTCCCATTTCAGAATTTAACCGGCTTACTTAAGGTAAAATAAAAACAATTAGCTTATTTTAAAACTAAATTAAGGAATTAGGAACCTGATTAATTTAAACCCACTTAACGGTATATAATAAATAATTTGTAAGCTAGTTTTGTCTTATTGAATATATACTATGTATGAGGCGATTCAGAACGATGAGAGGGATTAGTGCAACAGTGAAGTGAGAGGGATTAGTGCAACAGTGAAGAAGTTGTTTTCAAAGGGCCTGATATAACTAATCCAAAGTTATTAGTTGGTTTAATTATTAATTCAAAGAATTAATATTATATATTAAATTATATAACTTATATAGATATATATAACTTATACAAATAATAACGTAATTAAGTTTGTTTTAGCTTGTCATTTTGAACCAAATATAGTTGGCTTGCAAAAAAAAATCTGATAACCAAAATTTGTTAGGGTATATAATTGCTTAATTAGTTAACTAAACGTATTTAGTTTATTTAATTTATAATTAAGGAATAAGTTGATTTAGTTAAATCGTTAATTTAATTAAATCGTTAATGTTTAATCCTTAATAACTTCTTATTCCGTGAACAGAATTGGACCAAATAAGTTGCGATCATGGCGACGAATGCAACATTGGGAACTGATTTGGACAGAGCTGGAGACAACAAGAAATTTCAGCTAATTAAACGTTTGTTTAATTTTACTGAAATGGAACCGCTACAGCGAATCAAATCAAGGTGAGTTAAACTCACTCAGTTCATCCCACTTATATTTTATATAATTGGGGTTTTTATTTTATGTGTTATGGTTGCAAATGGTTGACTGTTTGTTAAATATATATATTCATGTATTGATTGAACCGATGAAATTAAAAGTTGTTTAATTTTAGTGAAAACCAAATCGTTATTTTATCGATTGGATCCAATGGAGGTAACTTACCTTGTTGATCAAGTTTATTTAATAAACGTGTTCAATTGTTTTGTTAATTAGTTAATGTTAAATAGTCGCTAATTACTGTTATAGAAATTATCAGTTAAATTTAATTAAACGTGTTTATTTAAGATAATCTATTTGAATACAGGGAAGAATAGGTTGGAGGAATCCAACTGGATTCCTCAAATATATTAGGTAGTATTTATTCCCATATTATCATTATATGAACTGTTCTGATTGAATGATTGATTTGGCTGTTAACCGTTGACGTGAAATTCAACATTTGTTTTGTTTAAACCAATGGGTGATATTGGTTGAGTAATTGGCAGTATATGGCCTATAAATCAATCGTTTTTGAAATATTGATTTATCGTCAGTGAATCGATGATAATGAAGTTATAAAATTTATTTTATAACTGAAGATAGATTTTTAAATCTATTATGTTTGAATAAAAGTTATTAAAAGGAAATAAATATTTATTATTTAAAAGTATAAGTGATTATTAAATTATTTTATAAAGCAAATGCTTCTGTTTTATGAGCAAATGGGTAGAAATTTAACCTAACAGTTAAGATTTGGATAATTGTTTTTAAGGAAACAATTAAATGGAATCATTTAAATTAATTATATTATTAATTAATTTAAAGGAAGGACCAATTGAATTTGGTTAATGAGATAAATGTGTTTAAAATTGACTAAGTCAACTGTTTTGAACCAAATTAGTTATTTGATTAATTTACCTTTAATTAATCTAATGAAATAGTTTAACGAATATTTCTTTTAATTTTAATAAGATCTTAAAAAGAAATTTATTATTTATTTAGTATTACAGAAATTAACTACTTCTATAGTAGTTAATGATTGATTGTAACAACCCGCATTCTACGCACCGAAGGATCGTAGAATATTTATTTTTTCCCATATGAAGTTTTATGGTCATGTAACTTTGGGAAAAACCCATTTGACTCATTTCCCATGCTCATGATTTTTGTCGATTTTTAAATGACCGTTTTGCCCCTAGCTGATCTTGTTTCGACCATAACTTTTGATTGGAAAGGAGTTTTGACCTGAAACCACTTCCATTAGATTCGTTTGCTGGTTTACCTTTCCGTATAGTGGTCATAATAGCCAAACGGACTTACCGTTTGGGAGATATGGCTGAAATAAGGTTTGGAAGGTGAAAAACTGCTTAACCGGGCCAAATAGGGTGATTAGTGAATGGGTCCATAACCCATTTCGGGATTAGGGTTATGGGGAGGCTGAAAAGAGTTAGAGAATCATTCCATTTCAGTTTTCTAGCCTCCACTTACCTCCAAGAAACCCTAAAAATGGCCTCCAAACTCTAAATCACCTCCAAATCATCTTCTAACCAAGGATTAAGCTTAGCAACATCAAATCAAGGGAGATCTACACCAAATCAACATTGGAGCTACTGTTTAGCATTGGGATTCGCATCAAATCAGAGATTTATTTCAGATTTTAGTTTATTTGTGGCTAAGGTGAGTGATTTGCATAGTTCATCACTAATTATGGCTAATTAAGGGTAATTAGTGTTAATTAGCGAATTTAAACATGATAAAATTCTGGAAAAATATTTATAAAATTCGAAATGATGTTTTAGACCTCTGATATGAATTTGGGTTAATTTGGTTTAGTTTTGCTAATCACATCATTAGTTTCACCTAAACATGCTTAAGGGGAAATATGGGTTTTTTGGGTATGTTTGATCCATTTTACATGGTATGATTGTTGTTTTGGTGTTTGAGGTCACTTCCACTTGTTGCTATGACTGTATTGTATGCTTTGTGATTGATTAGAATAGTTGGAATGGTCGAAAACGTCGTCGAATGGCGTAAAACACTTGCTTGAAAAGTTTCAGGAAACAGTACAGGTTTTCGGATCGGATCGGAGGAATGGGCTCGGACCGGAAAGTGAGCTGGGCAAGGATCACCGAACCGATCCGGAGATTGGCACAAGATGGAGTTTGGCAAAAAGGAAGGCCATGTTGGTTAAGCTGGGGATCGGACCGGAGTATGGCGAAGGGATCAGATCGGATTAGAATAGGGAACGGGACCGGACGAGGCAAGAGGAGCTGGAGCACGAACTGGATGGGAGATGGCAACCCGACCCGACCCGAAGTAGGACACCCGACCCGAACCGATGCAACGTTGTGAACCCGAACCGAACCGTTACCAGAGGAAGACCACGAACCGAACCAATTCAAAGTAGAGGACCAGACCCGAACCGATGGCTAGAAGGGGAACCCGACCCGATCCAGTATTGACCAATAACCCGAGATGCAATGGTAGTCCAAATGGAAGTTAGAGCTCAGGATCCAGTTGGGAACCAACGAGTTCACTTCATGGTTGGGCTTTGCTGTGGGACGTGTGCTAAGGAGTTGTCGACGTTCAAAACTTCGATTCACCACTGAAAATGGATGATGGGCTACTTATCAGTGCAGTAGAGTCATTATGACTCGAGGGGCAAGGTGATGGTAGCAAGACTACGTTATCAGTGTAGTAGAGTCATTATGACTCGAGGGGCAAAGTGATGCATAGTGAGACTATGAGCCAGTGCAGTGGGGTCATTGTGACTCCATGGGGCAGAGTGGACATAGTAAAGGATTAGTGAGGCTATGAGCCAGTGCAGTGGGGCCATTGCGACTCCATGGGGCAAAGTGGACATAGCAAAGTATTATTGGCTATGTATCAGTGCAGTGAAGCCATTTATGACTTCGTGGGGCAAAGTGATCATAGCAAGGTATGTTGGGTGATCGAAGTGGTGAATATCATATGCTTTATGCACTAAGTGAGAGATGTGAGGATGGTTGCTATGTTTGATTATTTGCCATCACTATGACATGCACACCCCCACCCCCGTTATCCTTACACCATTTGAAATGCCACCTTAGAGTGTTGTACAGTATGTAGTGCTAACTCTTTGGTTGCAGGTACAGGTTCAAGTATGCTTTAGTCTACCTGTTATTGTTCTGTTTAGATGCTTATCGCTCATACCAGGCTTTATGTCTGACCCAGAGTTTTATGTCTCCTCTTATTACTCTGGGTGCTCACACGAGCAGACTAGAGACAGGTTAGCTGGTGATGCGCGAGTAGCTGATTCGGAGGCGAGCAGGAGGCTTCCACGTATGATATATAGATATTCTCCCTGTGTCGTTGGTGGTCGCTACTTGGGCATTCGTAGTGTACCTCCTTTATCTTGCTTTTTGAGACAGTTTGAAAAGTTGTAATAATGTTAACTTTGGATCATAAGCTGTACTTAGATTTTCCGCTGCCATGTTAGTTGTTTTCAGCTTATGCACTGTCTCACATGTTTTATGTCAAGTATGTTGTTATTATATTTTGTTCCATGCGCTGTGAGACATTTTACAGGTTCTTTGTTAGCTCATTTCCTTCTACCCCTTTTCTTCTGACGACCCGTCCCGTGCTAACTGGACATGTGTTCAGCGCACTTTTGGAGTAAATGTCGGTTGGTGCGGGGCGGGCCGTCACATTTGGTATCAGAGCTCTAGGTTGCGTAGTTAACCTAGGGAAAGACAATAAGGAGAGATAGTACGTATATGAGAGCGCGTATTTGTGATTACTTTGGTTTTCAAAATCTATGTATGTATATACTATTAGTAGTATAAGAATGAAGTCGTACTGCACTAGCACCACTATGGGGTCGTTAATCATTTCCCCTTTTACAGATTGACGATGAGCCGATATGCAAGAGGTGCTGGTAGGGGAGCCAATAATGGGAATGCTGCTGACATGAGGGCGATGTTCACTGACCTCATGAGAGACATGCTTAGGGAGGTGCAAGGGGCAGTTCCCAATCCCGGAATTGGTGGTGGTCCAGTAATGCAGGCGCCTAGGGTCAATTTCGCCAAGTTGTGCAAGGATTACACTAACCTTGGTGGGAAGCCGTTCCACGGAACGGAGTCGGCCACAGATGTTCAGGATTGGTTGGATAGCTGTGATCGTATCTTCGACGACTTGGGTATCGAGGATGCGATGAAGAGAAGACTAGCGTCTCGTCAGCTGCAAGGGCGAGCGATGAATTGGTGGAATGCCATTAGAACAGCTACTCCAGAAGATCAGGTTACTTGGGATCAGTTCAAGGATCGCTTTAGCGAGAAGTTCATTCCCGCTGCCCAGAAGTCAGTGTTGTTTAAGAGATTCTTGGAACTCAAGCAGAGTGGTAGGGCAGCCTCTGACTATATTGCTGAGTTCGACACTTTGTCAAAGTATGGACTATCTCTTATCGATACTCCTGAGAAGAAGAATGAGAAGTTCATTACTGGTTTGGATGGATACTTGGGGGAAAGGCTTATCAACCACATCGATGAGACTTTTGAATCGATTGTGGGGAAAGCTTTGAGATCAGAGAGTCTTTACCCTAAGCCAAAGACTGAGGCTGCATCTGCAGAAGGGCTGAAGCCGCAAGCAGGCGGTGGAGGCAAGAACAACTCTCAGAATAAGAGGAAGCAGAGCCAATCTAAGGATGGCCAGAAAAAGAACAAGAAAGAAGTTGAGTGCTTCAGCTGTGGTAAGAAGGGCCATTATGCTAAAGAATGTCGGGCCAAGCCAGCGGAAAGGAAGTGCTACAACTGTGGCCAAGTGGGACATCATAAGGATAAGTGTCCGCAACCTCTTAAGGAGAAGCAGATTGTGAAAGCATATTCTATTGATGTTGTTCCTTCTTCGTCGAATGCCCCAATTGCGGCGGAGAAAGGAAATAATGTTGTTATTCAAGGTATGCTTTCTATTTATGATGTACCAGTTCGAGTATTGTTTGATACTGGGGCTTCCCGTTCCTTCATATCTAGTGACCTGGTAGATAGGTTGGGACTGGAACCCGAGATAGTCGATAGACCATTGGTTGTGACGAACCCGATTGGTGGTTCGACTAGCCTTAGTATGATTTGCAGAAATTTGGTCTTATCGAGTCATGGATGTATGTTTGTTTGTGATTGCTTTGTTTTGGGCTTTACTGGGTTATGGCATTATATTGGGAGTCGATTGGCTCCAAATATACGGGGTGGTGGTAGACTGTGAGGGCTTTTTGGTGACAGTTAGGGCGGATGATGGGCGGAGGGTAGTGTTTGGTAGTCTACCTAGTGATGGGGTAATGGCTAGTTTTATAAATTCCCTCGACATCCCGCAGGATGAGCTGTCAGATGTGCCCGTGGTTGGCCAGTATCCGGACGTCTTCGAGGAGGTGACCGGGCTTCCACCACACCGAGAGATTGAGTTCCGTATTGATTTAGTGAAAGATGCCAGACCTATAGTGATGCCACTTCGTCGTATGGCACCAAGGGAGCAGCGAGAGCTCGGGGTGCAAGTCAGCAATCTTTTGAAGAAGGGATTTATTAGAAGAAGTGTCTCCGAGTGGGGAGCACCAGTTGTGTTTGCCACTAAGGCAGATGGTTCCCTTCGTTTGTGTGTGGACTATCGCGAGTTGAATAAGGTAACGAGGAAGAATAAGTATCCTCTACCGCGGATAGAATATTTGTTTGATCAACTGGAAGGAGCAAGAGTGTTCTCCCAGTTGGACCTCGCAACAGGATTTCATCAGCTCCGAGTAGCGGATGAGAGTGTTACAAAAACGGCATTTAGGACGCCGTCTGGATTCTATGAGTGGTTGGTCATGCCATTTGGGTCGACCAATGCACCAGCCTATTTTGTGGATCTTATGAATCGAGTATTCAGAGATCAGTTGAAAAAGTTTGTTCTTGTGTTCGTAGACGATATCCTTGTTTACTCGAGGACAGAAGAGGAACACAAGGGACACTTGAGGATAGTGATGGAGGTGTTGAGGAAACACCAATTGAAAGCGAAATTCTCTAAGTGTCACTTTTGGAGAAGGGAAGTGAGATTCTTGGGCCATGTTGTTTCAGAGAATGGTATTGCCGTGGACCCTGCGAAGGTGGCTACGGTACAGGATTGGCCTACGCCCAAGAATGCAACAGATGTAAGAAGTTTCTTGGGGTTAGCTGGATATTATCGTAAGTTTATCTAGGACTTCTCCAAGATAGCTGCACCGTTGACTCAGTTGACTAAGAAGAATCAGTCCTTCGTCTGGGACGGAGTGTGTGAGAATGCATTCAAGAGTCTAAAAGAAAAGTTGACGCATGCGCCAGTATTAGTCATTCCTAAAGGGAATGAAGAAATGACGGTATACAGGATGCTTGTGGTACCGGACTAGGTGCTGTGTTGATGCAAGGAGGTAGGGTTGTAGCTTATGCTAGCCGACAGCTAAAGCCGCATGAGAAGAAGTATCCTACGCATGATTTGGAACTGGCAGCGATTGTGTTCGCATTAAAGATGTGGAGACACTATCTCTTGGGAGAAAGATTTGAGTTGTTTACCGATCATAAATCGTTAAAGTATCTCTTCTCTCAGAAAGATCTGAATCTCCGTCAGCAGAGATGGTTAGAGTTCTTGGCTTCGTATGATTTTGATATCGCATACACACCTGGGAAAGGTAATGCAGTAGCCGATGCCTTGAGTAGGAGACATGCCAGTTTAGGGGCTACGTTTCTTGAATGGAAGCAACTGGAGTATATCGCGAGGTTTGATTTCAGACCAAAGTGCGAATTGGATCCAGTCATGCTAGCTAGTTTAGCGATCAGACCCACTTTGATAGAGCGGATTGGTTCCAGCCAGAGGGACGATCCTAATCTATTGGAAATCATCTCCAAGTTAGAGATGGACATCGACGGTGAGGAGATGAGTTTGTATGGGCTTGATCGAGACTGATGGCTTAGAAAGAATGGAAGACTAGTTGTACCCAACGTGAATGGTTTGAGAGATGAAGTGCTTAGAGAATGCCATCACTCCAGACTGACTATACATCCCGGTGGTAATAAGATGTATCGAGACATGAGACAGATTTACTACTGGGAAGGGATGAAAAGAGACGTTGGGAAGTTAATATCCAAATGCATGAATTGCCAGCTAGTTAAAGCCGAGCAAAAGAAGCCTAGTGGGCTGTTGCAAACATTAGAAATTCCCGAATGGAAATGGGAGCAAGTCTCGATGGATTTCATCGATGGTTTACCAAGGACTAGATCGGGACATGACATCATTTGGGTAATTGTGGATCGATTGACTAAGAGCGCAAGATTTATACCAGTCAAATCGACCAGAACGGCAGCTAAATTAGCAGAATTGTATATGAAGTGGGTAGTGAGATTTCATGGAGTACCTAAAAGCATTGTGAGTGACCGAGACCCGTTGTTCACTAGTGGGTTTTGGAAGAGCTTACAAGAGGCTCTAGGGTCAGAATTACATCTCAGTACCGCATATCATCCTCAGACCGATGGTCAGACGGAGAGGGTGAATCGTATATTGGAAGATCTCTTGAGAGCATGTATATTGGATTTTGGTGGATCATGGGATGACCATTTGCATCTAGTAGAATTTGCATATAATAATAGCTACCAATCCAGTATCGGTATGGCTCCATATGAAGCTTTGTACGGAAGGTCGTGCAACTCACCATCATGTTGGATAGAGACTGGCGAGAAGTTTATGCTTGGACCAGATGTGGTGAGGGAAACTTCAGATAAGATTAAGACCATTCAACAACGAATGAAGGCTGCCCAAGATAGGCAGAAGAGTTATGCTGATAAGAGGAGAAGAGACTTAAAATTCTCCATTGGTGAATTGGTGTTTGTCAAGATTTCTCCGTTGAACAGCGTGATACGATTTGGCAGGAGAGGCAAGTTGGCACCAAGATTTGTTGGCCCATTCCCTGTTCTTGAACTAGTCGGGAATTTGGCATATAGAGTTGACTTACCAGAGAAGATGGCGGGAGTTCACAATGTATTTCATGTTTCCCAACTAAGGAAGTTCGTTCACGACCCAGATATGACTATTTCACCTGATCAGTTAGAGGACTTCGAAGTAGAACCTGAGGCGGTTGGGAACTGCAAGCCGATCCGTATTGTCGAGCATGATACGAAGCAACTTCGAAGGAAGGCGGTGAAGCTAGTCAAGGTTCAGTGGGGAGAGAGCGAGAATGACTGTACTTGGGAGACAGAAGAGAGCATTAGAAAGACGTATCCAGAACTCTTTGCCTGGTAAGATTTACTTTGCGATTTAGTTATTCTGCATGCTAGGATAGGCTTGTTTTCCTTGTTTTGCATGTTTGATTGTTGTTTTATGGTTGATAGGCATGCGGGACCCTTTTGTGTGTTTTGGTTAGGGAATTTCGGGGGCGAAATTTGTTAAGGGGGGAAGAATGTAACAACCCGCATTCTACGCACCGAAGGATTGTAGAATATTTATTTCTTTCCCATATGAAGTTGTATGGTCATGTAACTTTGGGAAACAACCATTTGACTCATTTCCCATGCTCATGATTTTTGCCGATTTTTAAATGACCGTTTTGCCCCTAGCTGATCTTGTTTCGGCCATAACTTTTTATTTGGAAAGGAGTTTTGACCTGAAACCCCTTCCATTAGATTCGTTTGATGGTTTACCTTTCCGTATAGTGGTCATAATAGCCAAACGGACTTACCGTTTGGGAGATATGGCTGAAATAAGGTTTGGAAGATAAAAAACTGCTTAACCGGGCCAAATAGGATGATTAGTGAATGAGTCCATAACCCATTTCGGGATTAGGGTTATGGAGAGGCTGAAAAGAGTTAGAGAATCATTCCATTCCATTTTTCTAGCCTCCACTTACATCCAAGAAACCCTAAAAATGGCCTCCAAACTCTAAATCACCTCCAAATCATCTTCTAACCAAGGATAAAGCTTAACAACATCAAATCAAGGGAGATCTACACCAAATCAACATTGGAGCTACTGTTTAGCATTGGGATTCGCATCAAATTAGAGATTTATTTCAGATCTTAGTTTATTTGTGGCTAAGGTGAGTGATTTGCATAGTTCCTCACTAATTATGGCTAATTAAGGGTAATTAGTGTTAATTAGCGAATTTAAACATGATAAAATTCTGGAAAAATATTTATAAAATTCGAAATGATGTTTTAGACCTATGATATGAATTTGGGTTAATTTGGTTAAGTTTTGCTAATCACATCATTAGTTTCACCTAAACATGCTTAAGGGGAAATATGGGGTTTTTGGGTATGTTTGATCCATTTTACATGGTATGATTGTTGTTTTGGTGTTTGAGGTCACTTCTACTTGTTGCTATGACTGTATGGTATGCTTTGTGATTGATTAGAATAGTTGGAATGGTCGAAAACGTCGTCGAATGGCGTAAAACACTTGCTGGAAAAGTTTCCGGAAACAGTGCAGGTTTTTCGGATCGGATCGGAGGAATGGGCTCGGATCGGAAAGTGGGCTGGGCAAGGATCACCGAACCGATCCGGAGATTGGCACAAAGGAAGGCCATGTTGGTTAAGCTGGGGATCGGACCGGAGTATGGCGAAGGGATCGGATCGGATTAGAATAGGGAACGGGACCGGACGAGGCAAGAGGAGCTGGAGCACGAACTGGATGGGAGATGGCAACCCGACCCGACCCGAAGTGGGACACTCGACCCGAACCGATGCAACGTTGTGAACCCGAACCGAACCGTTACCAGAGGAAGACCACGAACCGAACCAATTCAAAGTAGATGACCCGACCCGAACCGATGGCTAGAAGGGGAACCCTACACGATCCAGTATTGACCAATAACCCGAGATGCAATGGTAGTCCAAATGGAAGTTAGAGCTCAGGATCCAGTTGGGATCCAATGAGTTCACTTCATGGTTGGGCTTTGCTGCAGGACGTGTGCTAAGGAGTTGTCAACGTTCATAACTTCGATTCACCACTGAAAATGGATGATGGGCTACTTATCAGTGCAGTAGAGTCATTATGACTCGAGGGGCAAGGTGATGGTAGCAAGACTACGTTACCAGTGCAGTAGAGTCATTATGACTCGAGGGGCAAAGTGATGTGTAGTGAGACTATGAGCCAGTGTAGTGGGGTCATTGTGACTCCATGGGGCAGAGAGGACATAGTAAAGGATTAGTGAGGCTATGAGCCAGTGCAGTGGGGTCATTGCGACTCCATGGGGCAAAGTGGACATAGCAAAGGATTAGTGGCTATGTATCAGTGCAGTGAAGCCATTTATGACTTCATGGGGAAAAGTGATCATAGCAAGGTATGTTGGGTGATCGAAGTGGTGAATATCGTATGCTTTATGCACTGAGTGAGAGATGTGAGGATGGTTGCTATGTTTGATTGTTTGCCATCACTATGACATGCACACCCCCACCCCCGTTATCCTTACACCATTTGAAATGGCACCTTAGAGTGTTGTACAGTATGTAGTGCTAACTCTTTGGTTGCAGGTCCAGGTATGCTTTAGTCTACCTGTTATTGTTCTGTTTAGATGCTTATCGCTCATACCAGGCTTTATGTCTGACCCAGAGTTTTATGTCTCCTCTTATTACTCTGGGTGCTCACACGAGCAGACTAGAGACAGGTTAGCTGGTGATGCGCGAGTAGCTGATTCGGAGGCGAGCAGGAGGCTTCCACGTATGATATATAGATATTCTCCCTGTGTCGTTGGTGGTCGCTACTTGGGCATTAGTAGTGTACCTCCTTTATCTTGCTTTTGCTTTTTGAGACAGTTTGAAAAGTTGTAATAATGTTAACTTTGGGTCATAAGCTGTACTTAGATTTTCCACTGCCATGTTAGTTGTTTTCAGCTTATGCACTGTCTCACCTGTTTTATGTCAAGTATGTTGTTATTATATTTTGTTCCATGCGCTGTAAGACATTTTACAGGTTCTTTGTTAGTTCATTTCCTTCTACCCCTTTTCTTCTGATGACCCGTCCCGTGCTAACTGGACATGTGTACAACGCACTTTTGGAGTAAATGTTGGTTGGTGCGGGGCGGGCTGTCACATTGATGTAAATTATTATTTTAATTAATAATAATTTAAGAAGTGATATTTGAATGAAATTCTTTGATGAAAGAAAATCGAGTTGATAATCTGGATAAATTGTGAAAGGGTTTATGACGGGTTTTGTATTAAAACCCGATTTTTGTAACAAAGTTATAAAAAGGATTTTAAGCGAATATGATAGTTTAAATTAAATGTTTACATAATATTTGAATTAAGTAAAAGGGAATTAAGATTAGAATGGCTTATATTTAATCTGAGATTTATAAAAGAGACGTGGAGTTGAAACGTTAATTCAAATTAACGTTATTTAATAATGAGATGAAGTAAAACTGAGGAAACTGAAATAATATTTTCAAAGTAAGGAAATGGTTGCATGGATTAGAAAAGGGATTATTAAAAGCGAATTGGGTAAAGGAGCTTATATTAAGATTTTGTTATAAAATGAATTGTTTTAAAGAAGAAAAAGTTAAAAGGAGATGTTTCACTAGACACTTACGTAAGCAACGACTTAAGTAATAATAGTTGTATTTGAAAAGTAGATTTTCAAGACTAAGACATAGAATATAAAATCATGAGTTAAGTGAAATAGTTTAATTAGATTGGTATGATAGTATAATAAATATCAGTTTTTGAATTACAACTCATATCTATCGTAAGATAAGAACGCTGTTGATCAAGGTCTGAGAGGTAAATAAGTACCCCAACTTGAACGACTTCAGGATTATCTGAGGATGGTATTAGTTTGTAATGAGAAAGAGGTTATGAAAAATTTATTATTTCCATATGAGAAATAATAACGCGATGTTAATTGCTAGATTTGAGAATATATAATGAGATTCCAAAGTAACAGAAATGGAAAGATGTGAGAATATATATATATATATATATATATATATATATTTGTGTATATATAATGATATTTTCCGAAGTAAAGGAAATAAAAGGAGAATGTGCGAAACTATAACGATACTTCCAAAAGAAAAAGGAAATAAAAGTTGAGTTTTTGGAATAAGTTTATTATAGAAGAATGGGAATTGGACATTGTTTTCAAGTAACGATATTTTACGTGAAATTCAATAAATTCAAAGTTGGGAATATGTACATATACGATTTAATTCTAATGTATTTGAAATAGTTTTGCGAATACCTTTAATATAAAATAAGAAGTAAACACTGTGTTAAAAATATTGAGATATTTAGAAGTTTTAAATTAACATTCGTTAATTATTTTTAATTAAAAGGCCAAGTAATGCTAAGTACTGAACCCTTGAACTCATTTTATTTTCATCATTTGATAGTTTAATAACCGACTATCAAATTTGACCTATACGATTGTTGGTACGGAAAGAACGAGATCGAAACTATATTCGAAAACCATTCCGAAACAGCAAACACGTGAAGATGCTGATTGAAGATGGAGCATTTTAAGACCATAAATCTTCATAAATGGAAAGACTACTGGTCGAATTTCTTTGGTGCTGCAACTAGAGTTATTTGATTTGTGATTCGGTCGCGGTTGAAATCTACAGATTTTAAGGACTACCTGCTACTGATCCTTAGGGTGATACCTATATAGGACGTGGTAGGAGGGTGCCTTCGGTTCATCCTGTTCTTGGATGACTTGCATGGATGAATGTCTGACAGAGTATTTCCTAAAAACCACATACATTGATTTTTACATATATACCGAGTCGGTGGCAAAGAGGGGCACTTATTTTATACTCAGATTATACTTGTGGACGTCAATTAGTGATTTTACGAATCTGACTTTGTGGCATTCAAAGACGATGGAGATGTGTTGTTCTGAAGGGTAAGCTTAACCTCAAGCCTCATCAATCGAGAAATGGTTTAAAATCAGGTAGGTCGCATGGCTATGTAGGTCGCACCCATCAAGGGTATATCATTACCTGACCTGGAGAAATCAAATGCCTTCGCTTGTCCCTTTTATTTTTGTGTATATGCTATCGGTTCGGTTGGCTGGCCGCCAACCGTGGTAATGATATATTTAGTACTCTCAAGCGAAGTGAGGGGTCCGTCATGTTTAGTCTGGGTTGCAATATGTTATTGTTAAACCCCAATTTATTCATCTCTGGAAGTACATTGTTGGAAAGGTGGTCGCCCATACCTTTCCATTGAAATCCATTCTCCAATAAGTGCCTGCAGTTTTGATTGTATACTATGTATCTAGAGCGTGAGATGCAAGCGTTCGGCTAGATTGATATTTATTTGTATTTAGACATTATTATAATATCAAAAAGATATTAATTTGAAAAACGATTTGGGTTATCGTAAGGTAAAAACCGTCCGTATTTATATGTGGATTTGGTCTTACGTTTATCCTTTTCTTTCGAAAAGTTTTTGACTTTAAAATCAGGATTGAATGATAACTTTAAACTTAGTGTGCTTTTCTCATTATGGTTCACCAGACTGATCCGGCGTTTGTAATGCTCGGGTTAGACCGGGTTTTACAGGTTTAGATTCGGATGTTGCGAACTTCAGAAGACGAGCTGGAGGTGTTCATAAGTATTATATAGATATTATTTCGCTGTGTGTTGTATATGTGGACATGTTATTATAACTGTCCAGATGTCATGTTGTACTATGATGATTGTAAGTATTTTAAAAGCACTCAGTAAAGATTTATTTCAATATTATAATTTGTTCCGCTACGATGTGAGACTCTGTTTTGTGTTTGGTTCTTCTTCTTCTTCTTCTTCTATTCTAATAATTCTTTCTTTCTTATCCCACCCTATAAATTATTACTATTAGCATTCTGGATTTTTGGTACTTGAGTTTGGACATAGGATGTTTTTTGTGTCGAAAATTCGAGCATCGAATTTTCCTGTATTTTACAAAGATTCTCGCTTTCAATGAGATTTAGATGAATTATAGCGGTAAGAACATGTCGATATACAGAGTTATAAAACCGCTATAATTCTTATTAATAGCAGCTGTAGGCCGCTGTAAAATACCATTTACGTTGTAGTGTAAGAATCCACTTCTTTTCTGGAAATTACTGATCATAACAATAGTGTTATACCCCATGCTCGAAAATATACTTATTCATTAATTTGTATAAATAATAATTAATTAATCTTTATTAAAAATGAGAGTAAATAGTACTTTCTTGAATTCGACATAGTCGAATTTTATGTATAATTCTCTTTCTAATAATATTTATTTGATTAACGTTCCAAACTTCAGAATAATTTCATTGTTACTGATTAACTCAATTCCCCTTATAACCAGTCCCATCTGCAAAAACATTTGCTTTCAAACCATTATTCACCTTTCAATGTGAATATCATTTCTTTATAGAAATCTGAACTCGTTATATCAAATCAATTTGATTTCATAATTTATTACAGGTTCCAATCCCATTTATCGAGTCACATTATAAATCTACATCAAATTTCACTTCATTCATAAACTCCATTTACAAGTCAACTTCTTGTTAATTAACTGTCAAGTTTATAACTTAATATCAACTTCATATTCAATTACATATATCGGTTTCACACCAAATATTAATTATTTGTCAAATTCAGAATTATATGATATATAATTTCTGGAAATAAATTGTTTTTACAAAATTCGAAATAGGCGAATTCCAATTATAAATCCTTATGGATTTATTTCAATTCCATTCACATTCTGAACATTGGAATAAACTTGATTGTTTCATTTTGAAATGATTTCCCATTTCCCTTTAAATTCACTCTTGAATTTACATTCCCAAATTATTTAGTGATAATTATTTCTCTTCATTTATAAACATCTTTATAAATTAAACTACTTAACTTTTTTTAATTAAAAACAAGTTATTATTTCCTATCCCATTTGAAATTCAATTTCTATTTTGGAAAAATAGATTTTCCTTTAAAATCTCAAAATCCCTTCTTATGATATTTTAAATATCAATATTTAGAGCCATTTCTATTCAAACATCCAAACACAACAAAAATCTATCATCGAATATCTAACACATCATACATCACAATATATATAAAAAACAAACAACAATAATTTTGGGGAATCCCGTTAGATCCCTCTAACCTGTTTTTCTTGCATCCATGAATGTTAGACAACATAAATAATACCAGTTCCACTTCGAGGTGGGATATCACGGTATAGAAGGTCATCCGCTATTATGCTGGGTGCATAGGGTCTCATCCTCTAAAATGTACGGGAGTATCCAACCACTAACCATAAATATAACATAAATATATAATAGCAACAATTGATAATAATATATTAGTTCATCCAAACAATCATCGCACAACATTCAATCATCATTTATGAACTCTAAAATATGTTTATAAAATTATAAACCGGACAGAGTTAGTGAGTTTACTCACATTGGTCATTAACCGTTGAATAACGATTAGTCGCTGATAATTTATATCAGGCATTTTAGCTTGCCAAAAATACTCACGAGCTCCAAATCATTCCAAACATATTGAATATGTAGTATTCTCCGATACAGTTTTAACGACATTTGTTTCATCAAATTCAATTAATGTATGAAATAAATATGCTTATTACAATTTTTGACACAAACTAAAAATGTTACTAGTTAATAATTTAATTAATTAAACTTAATTCCTTAATTAATACCTTAATTATTCCCTTAATAACGCACACTACCTTCTTCCCCATAACTACCAACTCAGATCTATGAAACAACCGCCACTGTCGCTTCTTTGATCCTCATTTCCTCCATCGTTACCCCACGGATTTACAAATAAAAATCACCATTATTCACCCCTTCAATTTCTCCACACCCCTATATAACTGATACCCAACTCGCACGCACTATTCGAGATGCGTATTCCATCCCGTGTGCTGCTGTTTCAAAAAAGATCGACACCAATTTGTAACGATTTCACCCAAAATTGCACACAAGGTGCAAAACTCCATCACAAATCACAAAAAATATCGAATTCAAGAATTAACGCCTCCAATTACCAATAATTTAAGCCCTAGAATATGCTGGTCATTTTACAGTGAACGAATTCATCATCTAACTTCCTAAAATGGATGTGAGAGCGAAGTACAACCCAAAACAAGATAAAAGAAATTTGTTTTAGGATTTATGGAATTTTTATTGGATTTGTTTTGAATTTATGAATGTGAAGTTTCTCACGGTTTTTATTTTGTTTGGCGGCCATGACTTCATTCGACCAGTGGGAGGCAAAAATGAGGGTTTAGTGTTAGTATGATGGTGTATTTGTAGAGTAGAAGGAATATTATTTTATTGATTTACGAAACTTACGCAAGAAGTAACACGTTGAAGTTACCACTTACGAGTTCCAATTGCTATGAAACTTGTAAACTTACAATAATTAAATATTTCGGACACGATGTAACTAGTTTCATCGAATTATGAGACCATTTGTAAAAATTTCTTTTTAATTCACAACGTGAATTGATACATGTTTAAATTAATCACAATCACAAAATAAATCCAGTTGATTCGAAATTGAAAATCTTACAATAATTAATCACAATGGATTTAATAAAATTAGTTTCATTGAAATCGGAGGTCGTTTGAAAATTGGTTATTTTCTAAGCTTGAATAAAACCAACAAAATATTAATTAATTCCAAAAACCATTCGATTTAATAATAACATATCAATATTATCATATATATCCAAAATAGAATATTATATCGCTCCAAAATAAACTTATTTGGATTTACAACTCAATATTTCAAAATCCAAATTAAATCAATATTCAATTTATACAAAAATCCTTTTATTTAATTAAATAAATCGCTATGGTTTATAAATTATTCCATAGTGACTTTCTGAAAAATTGATTTGGACATAACTAAAAATCTACAATACGAAATCTCAATTTTGCATTTCGTTAGAAAACTATAGTTCAATAGATTCGAATGTTTCTTATTCCAAAGAAATCTGACTTATAACGAATCCTATATACTCAGTTGCAGTTCAAAGCATCAAATTATGAATTACTGCGCTGCTGCAGGCACGTTTTTAATTAAATATAAATTAATATATTCAAATTTCATATAATAAATCTTCCTCAAAAAAAATCTTATAATAAATAAATTCGTTATTATAACTTGAATCTAAACTCGATTAAATATCTTAAATTATCCAATTCACACGATATTGCAAATTCAACTTATTTATGATTATTTTCGAATTCAAATTTATTATTCCACTATTTACATTAATTAAATATTCAAAATTGTTGAATTCAAGTCATTTAAATTTCCAAATCAATATTAAATAATTAAATAAACTAATTATTCAATCACTAAAAATCTGGGTCATTACATTCCTCATCCCACCTGAAAAAAATTCGTCCTCGAAATTGTTAAGGTAGGAATGATGCTACAACTTTTCTAACTCCTCACAACCCACTTGGCTGAAACCCTACACTTCATATCCCCTCAACTCAGTTCTTTATAGAACTTTTTATTCTCATGCCTATACCCAAAATTTTTATGATTCAACTCAATAAACTTGTCCACTATATTTAGACATACTATCTTCACATTCTTATCTTCAATCCTTATGCTCTTCTACATATTTCTACGTTTATTCAAATTGCTTTTAAATCAATTTATCAACTCCGTTATTCCACTTTAAATCTTATAAACCAATCCTGTGTTTCTTATTTCGATTACAATCGACAAGTCGATTTCTTTAGTTATCAAAATTTTAGAAATTTTCTAACTTTGAAATTTTCAAAAAAATTCACCATTGTCTCCTTTTCACGGCTCAATCGCTATAACTACAAATCGCCTCTCCAGGCCCTTTCCATTCAAAAAATAAATCAGAAAGCCAAGCGACTTACCCAATAGGCTCATAAAAATCTCATACAGAATTAAATATGTACCTTTTTTCGAGCATTCAATTTATTTTCTTTATTTGCTTCCATTCAATACGTACTCAACATATGTTCATCCATTCCAATTGATTTCAAATCAATCCAACTTTTAGTTTTTAATTCACTAATCAACCTCTTGGTTAGTTCATTTCCATTCTATAATTAAAACTTGATTTCTATTTCATAAATCAGTCTAGTTATTCTGCTTGAGTTCAAATTTTATTCCAATAAATAATAACGTCCAATATATATTCAACTTTCTTATGCATAAATCGAATTCGTTTTAATAATTTGTATCTCAAAAATTTCTCTTTTCCACCATATTCAATTTTATTCGGGATTATCTCTAATACAATCCAATTTCATTTAACTAAGCCTAAGTTAAATTTCAGTCTATTTGATTCACTTTTACCATTTCTATCTATTTAACAACATAAGTTAAATTTAAATTTTAGAATTCAAATTCTCGGATTTTATTTCAAATCAGTTTGGAATCATATTATACACACACACACACACAACCATAGCAATTCAAAACTTTTGAATTTTTAAAGCATCTTGTTCTCTCAAAAAAAAATCATTAGCAATCTTACCATGTTAGCAATCCGTCACTCAGAAACTCGAAAATGAATACCAATGATGCGGCCATCCACCATCAAAACTATTTTCCAGCAACTGAAGTGATTTCACTGCTTTAAAAAATTTTAAAATCCAATTAAAATGATTTTTATTCAAATTCTTTCTAAAATACTTCTATAAAAAATTTAAAATGCTTTAGAAAAATATTTTCCAACATTCTGGGGTTTAAATCCTCAATTTTGGTTTAAATCCAAATTTGGTTCACCTCATTTGTATTTATCATTCTAATACAAATTTCTATTTGGTTAATTATATAACCACTTCAAATTTGTAATCTTGTTAGATTATGATCATCCAACACATAATATATTAAGAAATTATTCCTTCATATCAAAGTATAATTTGGGTAAAATTAGTCCATTTACCTACCTTAAAAATAATATTATGTCCATTTGCCTCGTTCAAGTGTTTCGAAATCCCTATTGACCACTATCAGCTAAACGCGTCGATCTGGAATTTATATACCACTCAACAAATCAATCAACACAACATAAAACCATTTTTATGACACGAAAAATAGGCTCTCTCTCTCATATACATACATATATATATATATATATATATTAAAACTCAATCTATGGCATTACTAACCCTATCTCAATTGAGTTATACCACAGAGCCAAGGTTACTACTTAATCTTCACCTCTGATACCAAATGCAGCGACCCAAATTTTGGTACCTTTTTATCGACCAAATACAATAGAAGTCCAACCCAAAGTACACTAAAACCCAGATGCCAAAGAAAGAAATTAGAGGGTGAGAAGTGATAAGAAAGAAAAGAGTAGAATAAAAGACTAAGAGGAACACAAAGACCACAAAATCAAAGCAGACACAACTCTCACAGTGGAACGGATAAAATATATTATAACATAACTTTTGAAATACAAATCTGTAATTGTATATACATACCATCATCATAGATCAACACATACAACATAGTTGAAATAAATAGTAGTTATCTAATACTGAAGCCTCCTGCTCCAAGCTCCTCCAAGTGTATCTGTAAAATCTCGATTACTTGATCGCCTATGCAAATTTGGGCACTATAACACCCCGAATTTTTAACGACACTAAAAAAATAGGATAGATTAAAAAATAATTAATTTAATATTCAGAATTAAGGAAAATTGACTGCGCCATTGCATCCATTTCGAAATTCTGGTCAAGATAGACATTCAGTTTCGTAAAACGGACACCGTATGAAGAAGTTATGAGGGATTTTAGTTGTATACGCGCAGAAAGAACATATATACACATATGAGTCACGTATTAGCCAGATATGAGTTAGAACCTATCCAAAACAATTTGAAAATCAAAATTCGTCAAGGCGGCAAAATTCCCGCTCTAGGGGTCGACTCCCTTAGAGGGGTGCCGACACCGGGGTCGACCCCCTTAAGGGGTGTCGAACTATGGGTCTACCCACCCACAGGGGTGTCGACACCCCTAGGGATGAGGTGGAAGTCGGTTTCAAAGGGTTCTACAGCTACACATATGTTGTCAATTCTCCTATTTCTTCATTGGAAACTATGGGAGCCATATGCTGCCAGTGTGCGAACTGAGACGGATTCGTTTTCTTCAATAACATACAACATTCAACTTTGCAAATCAAATCCAGAAATTTAAGATCCATTCTTTCTCTATTCTCTAAACCTAACGCTGTGAGTTTCTAGTTGCTTTTAAGTTTAGATAAATAAAAGTGAATTATGAAAGACTGTGAATTGGTTGTAAACTATGAATCTATGCTATTGTAAAATCTTATACTATGTCATGATGGATCTACATCTTTAGACCCAATGCAATTGTGGTTATTCTATTATGTTACCTATGTGGATCTTGACTTGTAACTATGTTATGGTGAATGTAATCTGTTAATTAGGACAGTTGCAACATTGGTTAGATCTAACGCTTTATGTAAATCACCTTTCACCTGTCATATTGCCATCAACTTAGATATGTTGTAAGTTGGAAATGTGAACCCATATTTTGATCTAAACATGCTATTATGTCATTCTAATAGTGTTAGATCTATTTTAACCCCTAGATCTGAATTATGTTATCTAATTTATCACCTTGTGTTATTATATTAGATCTAAACCAATTGGACATCTAAACTACTAATTTAGAACTTACTATGCTTATTGTGACATCGTGGTTATATTGACCGCCACCAGTTCATCAGTTTTATGTCCACCTTATTATGATGTTTATTACATGTCCATGCCAGTATGTATGTTCACCTTATCATCATGCTTGTTTATGTTTACGCCAAGATGATCACTTTGGTTATATTCCCATTATTTTCCTATTATCGTTCATAACTAGGCTATTGACTAGCCTAGGCATGCCACCAGTTTATGAGTGCGCTACTTTGGAAACAGGGGAAAAGGGTTAATATTGGCATAATTTGAATATGAACATTTTTGGACATATATTTCAAATTATTGGGTAAAATGGGCATTAACACCTATAAAGGGAAAGGATTAATTAATTAAAAATGGAATGCCTAGTAATTGGAATTAGGAATTGTAATTGTACTTATGACACTAGGTTAGGTTGCATTAGTGGTGGAAGTCTGCCCGGACCCGACCGGCATATCCAGCAGCCAATAATGTTGAACCTAATGTGGTAGGTCTAAGAATGCAAATACGAATCGGGCTAAGACACAAGATTAGGCCCAACTGTGGAATAAGTCTTCTCGGATCCGACAGGCATATCCAGCATCCACACGTTGTAGGCCTAATGTGGGAGGTCTAGCCCATTATAAACCATAAATGGACATGGTAGTGAATTGGACTACTTAACCAGATCTAATCCATAGGGATTGTATGATTATAAAATAAAGTTAGGGTTAGGTAAATTGATTGGATAGTGGATGGGTTATGCAAGTCTGGAAGGGGTGGGTAATATTTACATATAGGCCCACAAACTTAACCCGATAAGGTTATGTAATTAAAGACACCTAGTGGTGTACATAACCAGAGGAAAGTATAAAAGTTATGTAATTAAATACACCTTTTAGGGTAAGCATAACTAGTATAGGGCTATGTAATTAAAGACACCTAGTGGTATACATAGTCAGTGAAAAACCTAGTGGGGGATACAAGACAAAAGGGGATAGCTTGTATTATATTGTGTGGGACCCATTTCAATCAGTAACCCAGAGTAGATACCAAATAAAACACTTTGTACTAGGGGGAGAGGGGACACGCTTACTAACTGATTGTAAGAGATCCAAACATGGAGGACGATGTGGGCGGCACAAACCGACCCGGCCATGTGCGTGCATGAGCCAGGCAGAGGGGGATAAGATGACCGTGACACCAGTAGATAAGGGGCTATGCATATCAGTGATGGGTTGCCACTGTTGGACATGATACATCCTACCGTGGGGCCGGAACAGAGTATCTACGGAGTAGGGAGCCGGTCGATTAGGGTAGTGGTTAGGGTATATTTGGACATAGCCCTAAGTCTATCGCCTTATAGTGGAAGGGATCATCTCATTTCGGTTATACTAATAATAGTGCAGAGTATTCATTAGAGAAGTGTATACACCTTACCCTGTCTACCTTGTCACACCTGCCATTTATGTAGTAATCTCTCTTATCCACTTTATATGCCTATCATGTTACTTCTATTTATTTACTGGCTAAAAGTAACTAGACTCGCCAGACTTTATGTCTGACCCGTTTGTTTCTCCTTCCTTCTTCCGTTCCCCCCTGGTTCTCAGGGAGGAAACACTCAGGCTTAGTCAGGACTCGGATATCATCTTGTTAGGAGCTACTTCTGAAGTATGTCTCAAGTTCTTGTCTCTGCTATGGCTTAACTCTTTCAATTGGGGAGTTATGTTTTTCATATTCTTATGTACTCTGATGATGCAAGACAGAAGTTATTTTATTGTAATGGTTTTTATGACTTATGGTATTGTGGATCACGGCATTAAGATTTTTGTTTGAAATAAAAATTTAACTTTCTGCTGCTTTCTTATTTATATCTGTCTTGTAATTATTTTGTGTCTGTTTACATATAACGCTTCACGAAACTTAATGCAGTCCCCTAGTGAGTGACATTAACGGACGTGGGGTATCACACTTGGTACCAGAGCTGAAGGTTACCAGATTAGATAAAAAAATTTGAAAATTATTTTCAAAAAGGTTTTAAAAGAAAGCATTTTCATAAAGAAAAGTCTTTTTTGAAAAACGTTCCTCAAAATCCATATGTAGTATCCTTTGGTCCTTTATCTAAATTTCTTCCTTTTTCCTTTTTCAGCATGTCTGGGGAACAAAACATTCCTAATATCCCAGAGGGAGTCACAATACCCGGATGGTTCCGTAGATATTTGGCGGAAGGCCAAGGAAATATTCCTCCCAGCGGCACCAGTCATTCCTCCTCCTCCCCCTCCAAGAGCAGATAACTTCGTCAAGATCTGCAAGGACTTCCGTGCCATGGGTCGGAAGCCATTCCAATGGAACGAGACATTCGTAGAAGCCCGGAATTGGCTCAAGGAGACCGAGGACTTATTCGTAATCTTTAAAGTAGAGGATAGAAGGAAGGTCCAGTTAGCCGCCTGGCTACTGAAGGACGAACCCTCATTTTGGTGGGAAGTCACTCAAGCTGGACATCTGGTGGAAACTTGGGGAGATTTTAGACAGAGGTTCGAAATGAAATTTCTTTCCCAAGCCGAAACCAGCATGCAGATGGAGAGATTCTTAGCACTCAAACAAGGAAACTTGACGGTAAAAGAGTATGTGAATAAATTCAACCAGCTAGCAAGGTTCGGGTTTGAGTTGGTGGATATGTCGCACAAAAGGGCTTTGCGGTTTGCTAAAGGGCTAAATGAGCCTCTGCATGGTTTGGCATGTCCCATATTCCAATGGGGGGCACTTTTGAAAAACTTGTCGATATGGCCCTAATGCACAAGGAAGACAAGGGAGAAAAGAAGGCTGAGGAAACATCGCAAAATAGGAAGGTGTGGCCCAAGAAGAGGCAGCAGCAACAGCAGAAGAAAGGAGGGAAAAGTGATAAAGGCAAGGATAAGATAAAATGTCACCATTGTGGGAAGTAAGGTCATCTGGTTAAAGATTGTAAGCAAATGAAGAACACTTGCTACCATTGTGGAGAGGCTGGACACTTTGCTAAAGAGTGCCCGAAGAAACAGGGATCACAGTTACAGGGTCAAAGGACAAGGACTTCTGGAAGGCAGGTGCATGCTCTCGCGATCAATGCTCCTGATAGAGATAGAAAAAATTATGTGGAAGGTTTAATTTCTCTTTCAAACCATCCTATTAGAACGCTTTTTGATTCTGGTGCCTCACATTCATTTATCCAGTTCTGTAGTTGAGTCTCTGCACTTAATTACTAGTACAGTAGTGGATCCCGTAGTTGTTTCAAACCCCATTGGTGGTTCGGCTCATTTATCTATGATTTGTCGGGGTTTGAAAATATCTGTGTTAGGCATCGAGTTTGAATACGATGCATATGTGCTCAGTTTATGGGCAATGGGTTGATTCTAGGAATGGATTGGCTTACCACATATGGTGCCATTCTGGATTGTGAGAAGAGGGTTGTTAGGCTTCTGACTTGTCATAGGAGAACCCTCGAGATTTCATGTGACCCATAAGGGTCGGTTATGCTTAGTTTCCTAGAGTCTCTTGAGGCATCTATTAATGATCCGCAATCTATTCCAGTAGTGCTAGATTTTTCCGATGTTTATGATGAGGTTCGTGGTTTATCTCTAAGACGCGAGATCGACTTTCGTATATTTGGTGGACAATGCAAAGCCGGTTGCATTGCCAGTGTGCCACATGGCTCCGAGGGAAATGAGGGAGCTGAGTAAGAAAGTAGGGGAGCTACTCGAGTAGGGGTTTATCAGACGAAGCATATCTGAATGAGGTGCTCCAGTAGTATTCGCAACTAAGGCGGATGGTTCGCTTCGTTTATGTGTTGATTATAGAGAGCTGAATAAACTCACTAAGAAGAATTGGCACCCGCTTCCAAGGATTGATGATTTATTTGATCAGCTTGTTGGTGCCTCGGTATTTTCCCAGTTCGACTTGGCCACGGGGTTCCATCAGTTGAGGGTGGCTGAGGAGAGCATAGATAAGACCGCCTTTAGGACTTCGGACGGTTTTTTTGAATGGCTAGTTATGCCTTTTGGGCTGATGAATGCACCCGCCTATTTTGCCGATCTGATGAATAGGGTGTTTCGGGAGTTCCTAAATAAATTTGTTGTAGTCTTTGTCGATGATATTTTGATCTTCTCCAAAAGCTAAGAAGAGCATGCCCAACATTTGAGAGAAGTTTTGAAAACTCTTCGTGACCGTCAGCTTAAAGCAAAATTCTCCAAATGCCATTTTTGGAGGAAAGAGGTGAGATTCTTAGGGCATGTCTCCAAAGAAGGGATAGCTGTAGATCCCGCGAAGGTGGTTGCAGTGCAAGATTAACAGATTCCTAAAAATGCAGCCGAGGTAAGAAGCTTTCTTGGGTTAGCAGGACACTATAGGAAGTTCATTAAGGACTTCACAAAGATATTAGCCCCATTCACCAGGCTGACAAAGAAGAACTTTGCATTTTCATGGGATATAGACTATGACGTTGCTTTCCAATGACTGAAGAGGGATCTGACAATAGCCCTCGTCTTGACCTTGCTTGACGGGAATAAGGTGTTTACTGTTTAGACTGATGCGTGTGGTATAGGGCTTGGTGCGGTTCTAATGCGAGAAGGGAAAGTAGTGTGTTATGGGGGTAGACAGTTGAGAGTTCATGAAAAGAACAACCACACCCATGATCTAGAGCTAGCTTCCATAGTGTTTGCGTTAAAGATGTGGCATCATTATTTACTTGGAGAGAAGTTCAAGTTATACATCGATCATAAATTTCTCAAGTATATGTTCTCGCAGAAGGATCTCAATTTAAGGCAACAAAGGTGGATGGAATTTCTAGCTTCTTATGATTTTGAGATTTCTTATACCCCTGGCAAGGGTAATGTGGTGGCAGACGCACTAAGTAGGCAGAGGGTAGCCCTGAATCCTCTGTTTGTGGAAAGAACAAACTTGAAGTTCATATCAGCTTTTGATTTTAGACCCTCCATCGAGATTTTGCCTGATTTGTTTGCATCCGTGGAGATACGACCGAATCTTATGGACCAGATAGGAGCTTCGTAACAAGGTGACCCACAGATTCTAGACATCATGGATAAGCTCAGAAGAGGGGAGACTTCTAGTCACCTCAGTAAATATGCCATAGATGAAAAGGGGTGGTTGCGACGAGATGTAAGGCTTTGTGTCCCTCAAACTGGAAGCTTGATAAAGGTAGTCCTAGAAGAAGCCAACCATTCTAAGATGACCATTCATCGAGACGGTGATAAGATGTACAGAGATATGAAGAGAGTTTTCTTTTGGGCTGGGATAAAGAAAGATGTGGCCGAATTTGTTTCTCAATTCTAAGTTTGCCAGCAAGTCAAAGATAAGCAAAAGAATCCCAGTGGATTACTTCATCTGTTGGAGGTTCTGCAGTGGAAATGGGAGAGCATCTCTATGTATTTCATAGATGGTTTGCCTAGATCGAAGAAAGGCAACATCAGTATCTGGTTTGTGGTGGACTCACTAAGAGCGCTCATTTTATTTCAATTAAGATTAAGAGGACAACATCGTGGTTGGCAGCAATTAATGTTCGTGAGATAGTTCGTCTTCATGGAGTAACTTCCAGCATCGTGAGCGATCGTGACCCCATCTTTACCAGCAAATTTTGGAGGAGCTTGCAAGAAGCATTAGGTACACAGTTGTGTTTAAGCACCACTTATCATCCTCATACCGATGGACAGACAGAGAGGGTGAACAGGATTCTTGAAGATCTTTTGAGGCTGTGTATCCTAGACTTCGGAGGGACTTGGGAAGAGCATCTTCCATTAGTAGAGTTTGCCTATAATAACAATTATCAAGCTAGCATCGGCATGACACCCTTCGAAGCATTGTACGGACGACCTTGTAGATCACCAACTTGTTGGTGGGAATCTACATAAAGATTATTATTTGGACTAGATATGGTTAGAGAAACGTCCGAAAAGATTGACCTTATTCGACTGCGGATGAAGACAGCTCAAGATAGGCAGAAATCCTATGTAGACAAGAGAAGGACTAACATCGAATTTGAAGTGGGAGACTTAGTTTTTATCAAAGTGTCACCTTCGAGGAATATGGTTTGCTTCGGATCGGTAGGGAAGTTGGCACCTAGATTTGTGGGACCATTTCCCATAACCGAGAAGATTAGCCAAATGGCCTACAGAATAAAGTTCCCAGAAAATCTATCCAGCGTTCATGATGTTTTCCATGTTTCTCATCTGCGGAAGTGCCTGCATGACACCGCAGTAATCGTTGAGCCGAGTGTGTTGGATGAAGTCGAAGTGGAACTGGAGGCGACAGTCAGGCGAGTCCCCACCCGTATTCTGAGATCAGAAGTTAAGAAGTTATGCAATAAAGAGATCAAGTTGCTAAAGGTTCAATGGGGAGATGACCCAAAGTATGCGACTTAGGAAACCGAAGACAAGATTCGTGCTTCGTACCCTTTATTTTTCGAGGGTATGTTCTTAACTCCCTTTTCCAAAGTTTTATCAGTGCTTGTTTCTATCATTTGAGTATATCTTATCCATAGTATTTTTCGACCTTTAGATAGGAATCCTAAAGATGTAAACATGTGTTTGAGACATGTTATGTTTGATGGATGCAAGTGGATGCAGATGTTTTCTAGTGGTTGCCTGTGGACGCATATACACACACACATTAGGCACTAAGATTAGCTCAATCACTTTCATACTGCATATGGATGTGTGCGCATTTTCTTTTCTTTTATGGATGGAAATGGATGTATTAGCATATGGATGTTGCATTTGGACGAATGAGTGTGCACATATATAGAGCTTACATGTTATAATAGGATAATTTGCATACATATTGGATTCATGGCACTAACATACATTGCATTAATGAGGTCAACTGAATCAGTAGACCGCCTGATCTTTCGCATTAGTGCTGGGACATATACACACATTGTTGCATATATTCATATAAGAATTAGAAGTCTCTAATGACAATGGATGCCAGTGGTTGTTGAATGAGTAGATGGATGATGGATGATAGGATAGGCTTTCTTCTCAACTTAGAGATTTAGAGGACGAGATCCTTTAAGTAGGGGAGAATGTAACACCCCGAATTTTTAACGACACTGAAAAAGGGGGGTAAATTAAATAATAATTAATTTAATATTCAGAATTAAGGAAAACGGACTACGCCATTGCGTTCGTCTTGAAATTATGGTCAAGATAGACATTTGGTTTGCGTAAAACGGACACCGTATGAAGAAATTATGAGGAGTTTTAGTTTGTATACGCGCAGATAGAACATATATACACATATGAGTCGCGTATGAGTCAGACCCTATATAGAACAGTTCAAAAATCAAAAATCCATCGAGGCGGCAAAATTCCCGCTCTAGGGGGTAGACCCCCCTATAGGGGTGTCGACACCGTGGTCGACCCCCCTTAAGGGGTGTCGACATCGGGGTCAACCCCCCTTAAGGGGTGGCGACATATGGGTCGACCCACCCACAGGGGTGTGGACACCCCTAGGGTTGAGGTTGTAGTTGGTTTCAGAGGGTTCTGCAGCAACAAATATGTTCACAACTCTACTATTTCTTCATTGGAAACTATGGGAGCCATATGCTGCTGGCGTGCGAACTGAGACGGATTCATTTTCTTCAACAACATTCAACTTTGCAAATCAAATCCATAAATTCAAGATGCATTCTTTCTCTATTCTCCAAACCTAACACTGTGAGTTTCTAGTTGCTTTTAGGTTTAGATAAATAAAAGTGAATTACGAAAGACTGTGAATTGGATATGTTGTAAACTATGAATCTATGCTATTGTAAAATCTTATACTATGTCATGATGGATCTATATCTTTAGATCCAATGCAATTGTGGTTATTTTATTATGTTACCTATGTGGATATTGACTTGTAACTATGTTATGGTGAATGCAAATCTGTTAATTTGGACAGTTGCAACATTGGTTAGATCTAACTCTTTATCTAAATCACCCTTCTCCTGTCATATTGCGATCAACTTAGATATGTTGTAAATTGGACTTGTGAACCCATATTTAGATCTAAACATGCTATTTTGTCATTCTAATAGTGTTAGATCTATTTTAACCCCTAGATATGAATTATGTGATCTAATTTATCACCTTGTGTTATCATGTTAGATCTAAACCAATTGGACATCTAAACTACTAATTTAGATCTTACTATGCTTATTGTGGCACTGTGGTTATATTGACCACCACCGGTTCATCATTTTTACGTCCACCTTATTATGATGTTAATTACATGTCCATGCCAGTATGTATGTTCACCTTATCATCATGCTAGTTTATGTTTATGCCAAGATGATCACTTTGGTTATATTCCCATTATTTTCCTATTATCGTTCATAACTAGGCTATTGACTAGCCTAAGCATACCACCAGTTTATGAGTGCGCTAGTTAGGAAACGGGGGGAAAAGGGTTAACATTTGCATAATTTGAATATGAACATTTTTGGTCATATAATTCAAATTATTGCTTAAAATGTGCATTAACACCTACAAAGGGAAAGGATTAATTAATTAAAAATGGAATGTCTAGTAATTACAATTAGGAATTGTAATTGTACTTATGACACGAGGTTAGGTTGCATTAGTTGTGGAAGTCTGCCCGGACTCGACCGGCATGTCCAGCAGCCACCAATGTTGAACCTAATGTGGGAGGACTAAGTACGCAAATATGATTCGGCTAAGACATGAGGTTTGGCCCAACTGTGGAATGAGTCTGCCCGGACCCGACCGGCTTATCCAACATCTACACGTTGTAAGCCTAATGTGGGAGGTCTAGCCCATTATAAACCATAAATGGACATGGTAATGAATTGGACTACTTAACCAAATCTAATCCATAGGGATTGTATGATTATAAAATAAAGTTAGAGTTTAGTAAATTGATTGGATAGTGTATGGGTTAAGCAAATCTGGAAGGGGTGGGTAATATTTACATATAGGCCCACAAACTTAACCCGATAAGGTTATGTAATTAAAGACACCTAGTGGTATACATAACAGGAGGAAAGTATAAAAGTTATGTAATTAAAGACACCTTTTAGGGTAAGCATAACTGGTGTAGGGCTATGTAATTAAAGACACCTAGTGGTATACATAGTCAGTGAAAACCCAAGTGGGGGATACAAGACAAAAGGGGAGAGCTTGTATCATATTGTGTGGGACCCATTTCAGTCAGCAACCCGAAGTAGGTATCAAATAAAACACTCCGTACTAGGCGGAGAGGGGACATGTTCGCTAAACGGATATTCTATTAAATTTGAAAACCGTTAACACGAAATATCGTGATAATACCGCAAGCGCACGTCATACAATTATTAGTACATGGCGAATACGAGTTGATCCGCACGGGAAGAATTAATTCTAGATTTTACTCAATCAAATTAAACCAAATTCAAGTGAATTTTTAACTAATAAAAGCTAAATGAAAATTATAAACTAATTTGAGAGCTAAATATGAAATGAAAACAATTTAGAGGAAAATCAACTCTCACATTTATGTAAGTTATCAAAAATACAATTTATGATCTCCATTAAGTGATATAAATGCAATATTTAGACCACTTATGATTCTCATGAAAATGGAACTAAATCAAAACTATTCTAAGTATAGCTTACGAATTATTAACTAAAACTATAGACCATCAAATTTTGTTCTTACTTTCATTTCAAAATCAATAACCACTTAGCAAATATTGATGTAATTTGTGTTTACATTGACTAAGCATAGCCTATTTTGTTGTCAACAAACATAGACTATCAGAACCATTTGTATAAACTTACATCAACATTCATTAACATGAAGCACATATTAGAGATCACAAATCATACAAATGTTGAACTTACATAAAGTTAGAGAGCATCATTACCCCTAAATCAAGGGATTAGCCACTCATATGTGTTATCATATAAGCACATGTAAGTTTCAACATTAGAAAATAAAGCAAAATGAAAGAAAAACTAAGTAGAACAAGAAGAGAACTAAACTAAGAATATGAAGTAAATATAAGCTATATGAACATAAAATAAATGAACGTGAAATTAAATCTAAGCTATGAACATGAATGTAAATCTAAGCTATGAACATAAAAGCAAAGAGCATAGAAATTAGATTGCATTAAAACAAAGAAGTTACATAAATAAAATGGCTAAGTAGCCATAGAAATACAAGAGAGCTTGTGCTCCTCTCAACTAAACTAAAGAAGGGGATCAAAAGAGAAGAGACTATTTACATCACATAAAGGGGTATATATATGTTTCTAACCCAAAACCCTAATCACGTTTGTTGGGAACTCCCCAAAATGCCCCTTCATAAAGCTTCTAATCCTCTCTTAGCCACTATTGAGTCATGTAGGATGCATGAGACCTTTTGTCTTATCCAATTAGCCTTTAATAAGAAGCGTAAAAGAGGGTAATTTGAGAGGTGGGGTCCTCCATGATCATGTATGAGAATTATTTCCTCCTCATTCCTTTGTATGCATGCATTTGTGCTCCAAATCTTCATGTATATACATTATTTGTGCTCCAAAATTCCTATAAGAGACAAATATAAAGAACAAGTAAATACAATCACAAATTAAAACATGCACAAGTGACCGTTTTACACCTTAAATGAGGATGAATGCATGATTATGATTTTGGTTTAAAACATGTAAAAATAGCCAATTATGTTATTTATTTGATTAAAATAAGAATAAATATTTGAATATAAGTGTGCACATTTACATGCACATCAAATACCCCTACACTTATCTTTTTATTCGTCCTCGAATAAACAACAACAACAAAAACTAGGATAAGTTCGTTTTCGTAGGGAGCACGATTGCATTGAGCGTATGCAACAAGCCTTCAAACCTCTGGGTGTCCCCAGTAGGACGAGTGTTGTCTCGTGAGGGTTTTCAACGGATACTACCCACAAAATCCAAAAGTTAAATGCAAAAAATATTTATAAAATGCAAGATTAGAAAATATTTACCAGATGAATGCAAGCTTTTAAAGGAATTTTTACAAATGGATAATTTACATTTAAATATTACACGAATGAGTTAACATAAATTTGGGTTGTCACTATGAAACTTGAGTCTATTACTAATCAAAACTTCAAACAAAAGTCATTTTATCGTCGCAAACTCCACCAGCTTGGCCAATTGTTTTGGTAGAAACATAATGCAAACATGAAATGAATTCTATAATCGATATCAACAATCGTAAAACGACATCTCAACTTCCTTTTTGTTAACAAGTTAGGTTGAGTAAGTGAAGAGTGTGCTTGGATTTTAAGTGCTAACTCTCTCTTTATTATAAAATATTTACATTATTACTATTTACAAACACCTAACCGAAAAGACCAAGGTATACCACCCGTGAGAGTTTGGACAGAGCTTGGCGGATTGTGTAGACCGACGCTGACTTTGTCAACAAGATGTCAGTAATCCTTAGGTGTCCAACTCATAAAATGAGACCAAGGTATACCGATGCTTACTTTGTCAACAAGGTGTCAGAAAGAGCTTGGCGGGTTTGCACACCAACGCGAGATGTACTAGCAATGTTGGATACCCTCGGGTTATTATTATATATATATACATTCTTTTTTTCTTTTTCTCTCTTTTTTTACATAAGAGAGAGAGAGTTAAGCGAGAATATCTTAGCACAATTTCACTTAAAATATCTAAAATGTAATCGCAATTAGTCTAAATTAACCATTCATTTAATCGGATTACAATTCAGAAAACATTTCATATTCATCACCTACGGATTTCCCAATATACCAATTATCCCAAATTTTCTCATAATTCAAACTTTCCTTTCGTTATCTGCTAATAGAAGTAAATTCCCAAACATTTTAATCGAACGACCAAAATTATATGCTAATAAATCCATCATGCCTTATTTAAAAGTAAATAGAAGTGTGAAACTCTATTTTTTTTTTAAGAAAAAGGGTAAAAAAATGCAAAATGAGAAAGAGAAAAAAATGCAAACTTAAACTATGCAAAACAGAATGAAAATGAGACTCCCCCATACTTGATTTCGACTGTGTCCCCACAGTCAATGCATGACACAATGAGTGAACATAAGAGAAATATTTACATATGTACGAAAGAGGGTTAGTGTGACTTACCAAATGTGCATTCAGAAAATATGTAGTCACTGAATAGATGAACCGGTCCACGATGGACCAATGGATCAGCCTCATTAAGATTATGAGACACACCTTAAGCGCAGAAAACCAAATCATAAAGGATTTAATATTACATTTCAGATTTGGAAAAACAAATTTTTTTTTTCAAAAGTTTGATTTGCTAATTTTAAAATTTTGAGCTTACAGTTGATCCGAAAATCGAATTGAATTTATATAGCAACTAAAGAGAGGTCATCAAGCCATGGTTCAATAAAAATTTCAAAAACAATGTTTAATTTGTTCAGATGGTATATAAATTGAGAGACATATGCATCGTTCTCACCCCCGCACTTGTTTTGAGAAATATTGTTCAGTTTTGCTTTGATAATCGAAATTTTGTTGACTAAAGGTTCATTCGTAAACCTAAAGTTAAAACCAAAAACAAATGAATTTTCAGTAAATTTCGAAATCGTGTTTTCACAAAAACAGTGTTATTCCAGAAAGAGTTCATATAACATAGAAATTTATCAGTGAAAAACAAGTGATCACAGTGAGGTTCAGTTGAAACAATTAAGTTGCAAGGAGTTTCAACAGTTTTTGAAAAATTGTCATTGTGTTCAAGATCACATTCAGCAGTTTCGTTATTTTCAGCTTCAAGAATTTCAAAGTTTTCAAATTTTTCATTTTCAGTTTCAGACCCAACAACATTATCGTTAATCAGTTCAAGAAGTTTTCGCTTATCAAAGTCATCCTCACCTAAACAGTTGTTAACAACTTCGTCATTTTTGTCATGTTGATAATCTAAAGTTGTTAAATTTTCAAAATTTTAAGAATCTGAGAGAGGAAGATCAAATTGAAGAATGACGTCTTCGTTTTCAAGAGAATTCAAATTCAAATCAATTACAGAGCTTTCAACAACTTCATTAAGATTTTCATCGATTTCAAAAGTTGTTAGTTGAAGATCGTCGATTGTGGTAAAAGGTGGATTAACATTTGAATCGTCACACATTTGGATTTGGTTTTGTTTCTCACGACACTTCAAGTAGTCATCAATTTTGTTCGTTTGCTCACCAAAATCAAATTTATAGTTATTTACACGAGAAATTTTAATTTGAAATTGTTGAGAACAAAAGTTTTCAGTAGCACCACAATTGAAATGATGCCTATTGCCAAAATCATTTGAAAATTGATTTACATTTCCATTTTGAATTTAAATTCATTTGGAGTGCAAAATTGAATTGAAAAGGGTTATAATCAAAATCATTTGAATTTGGAGGTGAAATCGGATTTTGATTATTTTGAAAATTTTCACTTGAATTGTTGCACATGTATGAATTACACAATTCCTTTCTTTTTTTGATTTTTTTCGTATGCTCATTTTAAGTAACGATTTAATACGTGTTTCATGAGTTGAGGGTTGATCATCATTTTGACAAATTGGTGGTGTACAATGAGGATTATTCTGAAAATTTTGAAAAGTTGATGGCGTAAAATACAAATTGTTTGTACAATAGTTGTAATTAAAATATCCATATGAATTGGGTGTAAAATTATATGGATTATATTGACTTTTACAGCTATCGTAAAATCCATATGAACAAGGGAATTGAGACATTTTCAAGAAAGTTCTTAAAAAGATATGTTAAAATTAACAACTTCGGATTATATGAATATAAGTCTACGCCAGGTTCGGGCAGGGGTTATCAGTGTGCCACGAATAACTGTAGAAACACAACTGAAGGTTTAAGAACCTATTTGAGTTCGAGACTCTAACGTTCCTCAGACACCTCAAAGAGTATCAATCCTAATTGTCAATTTAACGAATTTTGTCCTATGAGCTTTTGGGAAATCATCGATTCGATTTCAAAAATAATTTATTTCAAAGCCAAACTTTTCAATTTAATCTCACGTTCATTTTACAATTCTCAATCACACATCGACAGGCAAAATATTCAATCACAGGACATTCATAGAACAAGAAACTGCAGAAATAAAAGTTTTACAACCAAGCGTGGCACCAACATGAAATCTTTATGAGCAATTTTTATATATTTTTCAAGAAGTAGCAGTCCCTATAGAGTTTAGAAAATTTACAGCGGGGTATGGCTGTTCGTCCAGAGAAATTGATTGATGCTTGTGATTCAAAGTCAACCGTGTCTGCAAATTGTTTGACCTCTGAATTTCTAATTTCTTTGCTTGACTTCGATTCCTTGATTTGTTTGCTTGAGCCTTGAATTCCTTTTACTTGGACTTTGTTTGAGTTCTCGCTTTGACCTTTTTTTGAATGTTTTTTTTAAGAAAAGAAAAGAAGAAGGGAGAAATTAAATAAAAACAAACAAGGGAAGAAAAAATAAAATAAACTAGAGACACAAAATAAAAAAACAAACTAGGCTTAACAAATAATTATAATAATAACTTGGGCCATACCCCTTTTTTGTGATGAAATGTAGTTGGAAATAGAAGGAGAACAGATAAAGAAACAAAAACTAAATTAAAACAAACGGTTTTAAAAAAATTAAGGAAAAAAACAAATCTGACTGCCCCCTCAACAAACGGCTATTTACAAAAGAAGTCAAACTCCAAAACAAACACCCCAACACCAATGAAAGGGCTCAACACGGCACCAAAATTTGTTCAAAACAAAATATTAACCAAATCTCAGAACTAAGTACCAAAATCCAAGACCCATCTTATACACGGAAAGAAATATCGGATACCCCTTTTTTTTATACAGCACCGCAATTAACTCCAGAATACCAGTGCAATTAATTCGCAATCTTTACGTCTTGTTTTTTTGGGAATCAGTCGGACTTGAGTTTCGAATATGGATTTTGAGTTGTGATTTCAGGGGTTGGTTTTGAATTGATGGTTGGGATTCCAGAATTAAATTGCATTTTTTTTTGTTTTTTCGAAATTTCCCTTGATTTTGGGTATCAAATTGGGGATTTGTGAATCGCAACTAGGTGGTCGTGATTTCAGGTAGAGTTTTCGGTGATTGGGGGTTTCGGTTGAAGTGCGAACTAGATATCGCGATATGGTGGATGGAAAACAACGGTTTTGCTGTACGCGGTCGGTGTGGTGGAATGGCTCCAGTATGGTGTTCACGCTAGGCCTAGTGAGGATAAGCGACCAGATAGATTTGCGAAGTTGAGGCTGTTTGGAAGAGAGGGAGTGTGAAGGTTGACAGCAATGAAGGGGTCTGGTGAATTTGCAGGTTTTGATGTATTTGCGGGTTTGGCTATTGTGACTGTATCGATTATATTGGAGATAATGCTAATTTGCAGTGGGTGCTTGAGGGATTGAAAGGATTTGGTGCAGCAATATTTGTGGACGAGTGAGGATTGCTAGTTCGACATGTTTTCAGAAACAACAAGTTATGACTTTTGGGTGTAGAATTTGGTTGAAGTGACGATTGTGTAGAGGGTAGTGGTAGTTTGTGAAGCTGGTTGAGATGGCAATTGAAGAAGGAAATTGCAGATGGGTATATGCAAGAGGGTATGGTGTGGTTTTCTGGCCAAATGTGATTGTTGGTAGATGGTGGTTGAATGGTGTTGGTGAAGTAGTGTTTGTGGTATTGGGTAGCGATAGTGTGTGTGGTATTGTAATGGTTTGGGAAGGGGCTTTTGGGTGGTGGATGAAAATGAGAGGAAATTTGTGAATGAGTGTGTATGCGGATGGCAAAGTTGGTTCTGTTGGATGAATTGTGGAAAGAAGTTTTTGTAGGTGGAGTGACGTGATTTTTGGTGAGGATGTTGGGGTATAGTAAGGCAGAAAGGGGAAAAAAATTATAGAGGAAGAAAAAAATGAAATAAATGGCAAGCAATAAATTCGATTTTTTTATTTCTTTTTTTTGTAAGAATTGTATAAAGGAAAGGGATAAATATATGCTAAAAATAAGGAGGAAAAAATAGGAAAGAAATCAAAGGAAATATAGCAAATTTTTTTAATACATAAAAACACGAAAAAAACACACAAAACAAACACTAACAACAAATGCAATTCACATAACTAACAACAAAATTTTTTTTTAGGAAAGAAAACTAAGAACACTAAAACAAGGTACAATGACACGCACAAACAAACAAATAGAAGTGAAATAAAACACACAGATACATAATCTTTTTTTTTTCCTTTTTTTTAGTAGAGCACAAATAGGAAAATTAATTTGAAGAATAAAATTAAAATTAATTTCTATCCCCGGCAACGGCGCCAAAAACTTGTTCGCTAAACGGATATTCTATTAAATTAGAATTAACACGAAATATCGTGATAATACCGCAAGCTCACGGCGTACAATTATTAGTACGTGGCGAATATAAGTCGATCCGCAGGGAAAGAATTAATTCTAGATTTTACTCAATCAAATTAAACCAAATTCAAGTGAAGTTTTAAATAATAAAAGCTAAATGAAAATTATATACTACGTTGAGAGCTAAATATGAAATGAAAACAATTTAGAGGAAAATCAACTCTCACATTTATGTAATTTATCAAAAATACAATTTATGATCTCCATTAAGTGATATAAATGCAATATTTAAACCACTTATCATTCTCATGAAAATGGAACAAAAGCAAAACTATTCTAAGTATGGCCTATGAATTATTAACTAAAACTATAGACCATCAAATTTTATTCTTACTTTCATTTAAAAATCAATAACCACTTAGCAAATTTTAATGTAATTTGTGTTTACATTGACTATGCATAGCCTATTTTGTTGTCAACAAACATAGACTATCAAAACCATTTGTATAAACTTACATCAACATTCACTAACATGAAGCACATATTAGAGATCACAAATCATACAAATGTTGAACTTACATAAAGTTAGAGAGCATCATTACCCCTAAATCAAGGGATTAGCCTCTCATATGTGTTATCATATAAACACATGTAAGTTTCAACATTAGAAAATAAAGCAAAATGAAAGAAAAACTAAGTAGAACAAGAAGAGAACTAAACTAAGAATATGAAGCCAATCTAAGCTATATGAACATAAAATAAATGAACATGAAAGTAAATCTAAGCTATGAACATGAATGTAAATCTAACCTTTGAGCATAAAAGTAAAGAGCTTAGAAATTAAATTGCATTAAAACAAAGAAGTTACATAAAGAAAATGGCTAAGTAGCCATAGAAATACAAGAGAGCTTGTGCTCCTCTCAACTAAACTAAAGAAGGGGATCAAAAGAGAAGAGACTATTTACATCACATAAAGGGGTATACATACATGTTTCTAACCTAAAACCCTAATCACGTTTGCTGGGAACTCCCCAAAATGCCCCTTCATAAAGCTTCAAATCCTCTCTTAGCCACTAATGAGTCATGTAGGACGCATGAGATCTTTTGTCTTATCCAATTAGTCTTTAATAAGAAGCTTAAAAGAGGGTAATTTGAGAGGTGGGGTCCTCCATAATCATGTATGAGAATTATTTCCTCCTTATTCCTTTGTATGCATGCATTTGTGCTCCAAATCTTCAAGTGTATGCATTATTTGTGCTCCAAAATTCCTACAAGAGACAAATACAAAGAACAAATAAATGCAATCACAAATTAAAACATGCACAAGTGACCATTTTGCACCTTAAATGAGGATGAATGCATGACAATTTGAGAATTTTAGGATTTTGGTTTAAAACATGTAAAAATAGCCAATTATGTTATTTTTTTAATTAAAATAAGAATAAATATTTGAATATAAATGTGCATATTTACGTGCACATCAGGACACACTTACTGACTGATTGTAAGCGATCCAAATGTGGAGACCGGTGTGGGCGGCGCAAACCGACCGGGCCATGTGCGTGCATGAGCCGAGCAGAGGGGGATAAGATGACCGTGACACCAGTAAACATGGGGATGTGTATATCAGTGATGGGTTGCCACTATTGGAGGTGATACATCCTACCGTAGGGACGATACAAAGTATCTACGGAGTAGGGAGCCAATCGATTAGGGTAGTGGTTAGGGTATATTTGGACAAATACCCTAAGTCTACCGCCTTATAGTGGAAGGGATCATCTCATTTCGGTTATATTAGTAATAGTGCAGAGTGATCATTAGAGAAGTGTATATACCTTACCTTGTCTACCTTGTCACACCTACCATTTATGCAGTGATCTCCCTTATCCACTTTATATGCTTATCAAGTTACTTCTATTTATTTACTGGCTAAAATTAACTAGACTCGCCAGACTTTATGTCTGACCCTTTTGTTTCTCCTTCCTTCTTCCGTTCCCCCCTCCCGCCGGGGTTCTAAGGTAGGAAACACTCAGGCTTAGTCAGGACTCAGATTTCATCTTGCTAGGAGCTACTTCTGAAGTATGGCTCAAGTTCTTGTCCCTGCTATGGCTTAACTCTTTCAATTGGGGAATTATGTTTTTCATATTCTTATGTACTCTGATGATGCAAGACAGAAGTTATTTTATTGTAATGGTTTTTGTGAATTAGGGTATTATGGACTACGACATTATGATTTATGTTTGAAATAAAAATTTAAATTTCCGCTGCTATCTTATTTATATCTGTCTTGTAATTATTCTGTGTCTGTTTACCTATAACGCTTCACGAAACTTAATGAATTCCCTTAGTGAGTGACATTAACGGATGTGGAGTGTCACAGGAACCCAAGAGTTTAGTGCTAAAAAAAACAAAATAAACTCTAGGTCGGTCTAGGGACTGGTGTGAGTAAATTCCAACCACTTGATTTAACTTTTAAAAATGCTTTCAAAAGAAAAGAAAATTGTAAGACCAATCCACACACAAAAATGGATGATTTTTATCTTACGATAACTATAAAAATTCTTTGTACCAACACTACTCTGATATTTAGTGTTAGTCAAATTAATAGCAATCTAGCGAAACGCTTACATCTCATGCTCTACATACATAGTATATAATCAACAACCGCGGGCACTTGCTGGGTAATTGATTTCCAACCATGACAAGGTATGGAACCACCTTCCAATAGTGTATCTCTAGAGAGGAATACAATGGATTCAACAAGAACATTTTGCAACCCTGGCCACACATGACCGACTACTCATTTTGCTTGAGTGCACCGAATGTATTTTCAGCAACGGAGCAACCATAACCGAAAGCATACAACAGTGATAGAGTAAGAAACAAATGAATTTTCTCTATATTAGGTGATAATACACCCTGATGGGTGCGACACACATATCCATGCTACATGCCTGATTCTTGTCATTTTCCCAGTTGATGAGGCCTGAGACTACGTCTTACCTTTGCAACACCACAACATCATTCACTTTGAATGTCACATCGTCAGATACATCAAATGACTAATAGGCGTCCTCAAAAATACATTGGGTGTTAAGCTAAGAGAAGTTTCCTTCTCCGCCACCAACTATGGTACGTTTGAAGAAATCAATATATGTGATCATTTAGAAATATTCTGTTAGACATCCGTCCATATATGTTGACTAGGACTTGATAAACCGAAGGCACATCCCAACAATCCATCTTAGGCAATTTCTACCTAGGATTAACATAACAGCCCTTGCACTTTACTCCGTCTTCAATTTTCTTTAGTATAATTTAATTCACAATGCTTATGCCAATATATAATGGTTTTCAGATAATAAACCTGATCTTGGTCTCTCTGTATTGACAACAAAAATATAAAATAGGCCAAAACCTTGATTGTCGATTATTTAACTATCAAAGTAAACATCAATACAGCCAACGGTCCTATTTCCAAATGGAAATTTTACCGATCAAGCATCAGGCAACACTGAGCCCTTTTAAATTAAATTCTTATTAATTTATCATTTCCTAATTTCTCATTTTTTCGTTTTCAATATCTTTCCCCAAATATTTCTCTAAACCCATTTGGCCTATCATGATTCTTGCAAAACATTTTCGTATATCATAAACTATTTATTTTCTATATTTCGGAAAATATCTCTTATCACAGTTGGAAAACATTTCCATATATCCACAAACTCATATTTTCTATATTTAGAAAATATATGTTATTAACATAGGAAAATATTTCCATATATTCACAATTTCTCAACTTCTCATTTACCCGATCTTTTTATTTTATATGCTTAGAAAAAAATCTCTAATTATATTTGGAAAAATGCCTCCAAAACTCATTTACTTGGATTTAAACAAATGTTGTATAAAACACAGTACGACAACTCGAAACCATAACACTCATCAACTGCCCGTACCTCGAACCAATTTCCTTTATCGAACCTTAACCGTTCTTTAGTCAACAACGAAGTCAATCAAGTTGGAGTATACTTTAGACCTTAACTAAACGACATTCTTAACTTTGAAATGGATAAAACTCACAACTTTAAGTACCAACAAAACATCGCTCACACTACTCTCGGATTCAATTTCAGAATCCACTTCTTTTCCAGAAATTATCGATTATAACAATAGTGTTATATCCCATGATCTGAAATATAAACTTTGAAATATACCTTAATTAATTAATTAATCTTTATTAAAATGGAAAGTAAATAGTATATTTCCTGAATTCGACATAGTCGAATTTTAATGTGTGATTCTCTTTCGAAAAATCTCTATTTGATTAACGTTCCGAACTTCGGAATAATTTCATCGTTACTGATCAACTCAATTCCCCTTATAACCAATCCCGTTTGCAAAACGTTTGCTTTCAAACTGTTGTTCACCTTTCAATGTGAATATCATTTATTTATAGAAATTTGGACTCGTAATATCAAATCATTTTGATTTGATAATATTATTGCAGGTTCCAATCCCATTTATCGAGTCACTTTATAAATCTACATCATATTCCACTTCATTCATAAACTCTGTTTACAAGTCAAGTTCTTGTTAATCATCTATCAAGTTTAAAAGTTAATATCGACTTCATATTCGCTTATAAATATCGGTTTCAAACCCAATATTAATTATCTTGTCAAATTCTGAATGGTTTTGACTGGAATCTTTCCTAGCTATGGGAATATACCACCAATGGAAGGGTTAGAGGTTTAGGCAAGCCATTAGTATAATAAGTCATATCAGATGTTGGAAGGAAAGTGGGTTTTCGTTGGGGTACTCAAACTCGAGTTTTGACCTGTGAAGGATTAGCTGGATTGGAATATCTTACTCCCTAAACCCTATATTTTGAAAAGAATAGAGTAGCCCTTATGTTGGAACTTTCTGCATGTATTATAAGGAAGTAATTGGACTTCTGTTTTATTGGAAAGGTTTTTAGTAAAATCCAAATAAAAGAAATTTTGAAATAATTGTGTTCCTAGATAAAAGTGTAACAAGGAGATATTTATGGAAACTTGTGGATCCACTTTGAGTTAAAACCCCATATGTATAAAGTTTTAAAGAACGAGAATTTTGAAAGACTAATGTATTTTGATATGAAAAATGTATTTTTGAAATTTCATAAAAGCAACTATATATGTTTCAAAAAGAAATTGTTGCAATTGAATTTAATGGAGGTTAGACAATATAAGTGGAATGAGCCAACGAACACAATATGCTAAAGTAAAGGCTAGAAATGTGGAAAGGTGGAAAAGTGTGGCTTAGAAATTAAGGTAAGCTTTTGGGTTGGTTCACATGATAGTTTCTCCTCTAATTAACTAAACTAAGAGAGATGAGAGGACTACATCAAGGTATTCAAGTTTCTTGCCCGCATTCTTTTGACAAGTATTTCTTCTTTGATATTCTATCAATTGCTTCTTCTTTAGATTACGAGCTTCCCTTTAGAATCCTTAGGAAATGTAGATCTTAGGATTTTATCTTATAGAAGATTGGATATGGTTGAAACATGTGTTTGAGACATGTTATGTTTAGTGGTTGCAAATGGACACAAGTGTTTACTAGGGGACAACATATACACACATTAGGCACTAGATCAGCTCAAACACTTACATATTGATGTGTGCGCATTTTAATTTTCTATGGATGAAAATGGTTGAATCATCACATGGATGATGCATTTTGGTGAATGGTTGTGCACACATATAGAATTTATTTGTATCATTAGGATTCTTTTGCATATATATTGGATGCATGACACAGACATGAATTACATCAAGTAGGTCAATTGAACCAGTAAACCGCCTAATTTCTACATTAGCATAGCGACTTATACATGACACTTTTACATATGTTCACACAAAGCATAAGGAAAATGGATGCCCGTGGATGATGACTGAGTAGATGGGTGCTAGCATCCATAACATGCTTCTAACCTTGGAGATTTTAGGGTTGAAATCCTTTAAGGAGGGTAGAATATAACAACCCAATTTTTAACAACAAATAATCAATTAATGGATTAATTAATTGAGGAATAAAGTGATAAGATAAATATTAATCAGAAAATATTAAGAATTGAGTAAAACAGACCTTACCGTTGCGTCCGTTACGAAATTATGGTTCGGATAGACTTTTAGTTTGCCTAAATCGGTCAAGAAACAAAGAAGTTATGAACTAAATAAGTTTAAACTTAATTTAAATAATTAAATTACCAATCAGATCAGAAAAACAACGATAAGTGGGCAACCCAGCCCGAATTAGGTCGACGCATGGGTCGACCCAGGTCCAAGATAGATCGACCAATGGGTCGACCAAGTGGTTAGGTGGGTCGACACACCTGCATGCAGGGCGGATTCCTGCGACTATATCTAGACTATTTTATATATTATATTCATACGCTGAATCAGCTTGAAGTGTATGGTTGGATTTATAAACCTAATATATAACGGTTTTAACATTATCTTGCTTAACCTATAAATAGGCTAGCTACCTCCCTTGTTTTCTTACTCACAAACATTTCTTCATCTACTTTCTCCTATAAGTTATGTTCTGAAATAAAATTAAGAAAATATCTAGGTGTTGCAAATACATAGATTGAAGGGATATTCTTTCTTTTCTTCGACAACAACTATTTTAAAGGATTTTCTGGATCTACAATAAACTTAGGTGAGTATTACAGTGATTTTCAGATTTCTTATAAGTTAATGTTAAATAGATACAATTGTTGTTGTAGTAATCTAAATAAAAGAGTTTTGGAAGTAAATATGTATTAGATCTAAAAAGTATCTGTGTTTATAAGTTTATTCTTATATGTTATTTTAATTATTTTCAATTACCTATTCATTTTCAGTTATCTGTTTATATATCCATCTCTCTTCCTTATCCCCTTTCTGTTGTTTGTTTTATTTACAGTATTATATGCCTTTACCGTTTGAATTGCATAGAACTGGAAAAGTATGAAATAACGTTAAAATGGAAAATTGGGTATATTAGAATTTGTACTCTAAATTATGATTATTATAAAGGCAAAATATGTAAACATCAATAGGTTAAACTTAATTTTATATTAAGAAAAATGTCATTTGTAAACATGTATTTGACATTAATCTACAGACATATTAATATGTCATAGACTTGGTGAACATGTATTTGACATTAATCTGTAGACATATTAATATGGCATTGACTTAGTGAACACGTATTTGACATTAATTTATAAATATGGCATTGAATAAGAAGAACATGGTATTTGACGTTGATTTGTGAACATACTTGGTAAACATGTTATTGATTGTAAACATGTTAACGTGGCATTGTTGGAAAAATATGTAATTGGCCTTAATTTGTATATATCTTTATGTTAATTTGTCACTCATGTTAATTAACATTAAATAGGAAATGTTAATTTGAGGAATATGGTAATTTGTCACTTATTGACATTAGAAAGGATATGTTAATTTGAGGAATATGGAAAATTGTCATGTATGTTAATTAACGTTAAAGAGGATATGTTAATTTGATGAATGTGGTAATTTGTCACTTATTGACATTAATTTGGGAGAATAGTTAATTGGGGGAAACATATCAATTAGACATTTATGATCATTTATCTTAATTTAAACACTTATGTTCATTTAATTTAATTTGGGGAATAAATATGTCAATAAGTCATTTATGATAATTTAAGGTTAGTTTGGGAAAATGTTAGTTAAAAATTTATGCTCGTTGGATGTTTGTGTTCATTTGATGATGTTAATTAATTGGGTAAACATGTCATTAATATTGGAATCACAAGTTAATTGACACTGATTTGTAAACACGACAATTTGGCATCTATATCGGTAAACATGTAATTTGTCATTTGACATTAAAATGGGAAACACGTTCATTCAACATTTACTTGGAAAGTAAATTAATTTAACGTTAGTACGGAAAACATGTTAATTGTACTTAATATGACATTAACTAATCTTATTGGGAAAACATGTTAATCAGAATGAGTTTTACTTAATATGACATTAAGTAATCAGTATGGGAAAACATGTTAATTGGAATGAATGGTATTTAATTGGAAATTAATATGCAACTACAGTTAATGTGAATTATATTTAATTTAATATTAAGTAAATATGTCATGAAAAAATATGAGGATCATATGTAAATAAGTAAAACGAGTTACTGTAATCTATATACATTTGGGCAGGAGCTTGTTTTGGGAAGGGGTTGTACACAGAATAACATTTAGAGGAAATGTCATTTAAAACCGTGCTTATTAATGAACTTAAACCTGCTAAATTAAACATGTTAATTAATAACCTTCTTGTTGTTTGTATCCGGTTTTGGGACTCTTAAAATCCTATTTACTGCGAAGCACAAGCTTAGGGGGTGGCTTGTGTCGAGTTGTGTGGAACCCGTATCAGTCAGTATCCCTGTTGGTATTTTGGGAGGGGCCTCGCACTAGGTATTGGCCAGGGCACATTTTACTGATCTGGATAGTAAGAGGTTCAAAAGGTGGAAGGTAGGTACGGGGGCATTCCGGCGGAGTCATGAGTGTGCATGGGTCCGATTAGGGAAACTAAGATGTTGTAACACCAGCAAATAGGTCGGTGTCTTTTAAGTCGTCATTTTATGGACTAATACGCCCTACTTTCGGGGTTGCAACATGATATTTGCGTAGTAGGGAGTTGATCGATGGGTAGCATTAGGAAAATCCCTCCTAATTACTTGTTTCTATCTAAATCTATAGAAGTGGAAAACATTCAATCTACCTGATCTGATTATTATTACTATTATCATCATTGTCTTTTTATAAGAATTTTCGAGTCCTTATTAGTTCATGTCAACTATTGTTCACCTTTAGACATGTATAGACACCTTCCTTTTTATGACACTAGAACCACTGTTTATCTGTTTTACTTAATAGTAAGTCGAGCTGGTAATCACAGCAACTCACCATGTTTTATATCCAACCCGTTTCCTTTCTTCCTTTCTCTTTCTTTCCCCCAGGCTTAGAAGGAGAAAGTGCACTGTTAGCTTTGTTGTGATGGATCGTTGCAAGTTGGGTTACTTCCTGTTCTCTTTCAAAGGTTAGGTTGTATCTTTTCGACTATATTTGGGGGATAATATTATTTACTCTGATGTTGTTTTTAACTGAGATTTTGAGACATGACAATTTATAACTGTTTGGTTAAATGAAACAAAGATGGTTTTGTATTTTGTAAAATAAAAGTTTCTTCTACGGCTGTAAATTAAATTTCTTATGTCTTTTGAAATCTTAGTCTCTGTGATGTTTTATGTCTGTATATCTACAATGCCTTATAGAAATCCTCATATAGTTGACATTAAGGAATGTGAGGTGTTACAAGAAGGTCATCCGCTATTATACAGGGGGCATAGGGTTTCATCCGCTAAAATGTGTGGGAATATCCAACTACCAACCTTAAATATAAGTAATATATATAATAGCGACAATTGATAATAATATATCAATTCATCCAAACAATCATCACACAACATTCGATCATCATTTATCAACTCTAAAATATGTTTATAAATTTATAAACAGGATAGAGTTAGTAAATTTACCCATATTGCATATTAATCGTTGAATAATGATTAATCGCCGATAATTTATATTAGAGGTTTCATCTTGTCAAAACTTCTCACGAGCTCCAAATCATTCCAAACCAGTTTCAGTGCGTAATATTCTCTGATCGGTTCCAATGGCATTTGTTTCGTCATATTCTGTTAATGTATGAAATAAATATTTTTGTTACAAGTTTTGACACAAACTAAAAACGTCATTAGTTAATAATTTAATTAATTAAACTTAACTCCTTAATTAATACCTTAATTATTCCCATAATAATGCACGCTGCACTTCTTCCTCGTAAGTACCAGCTCAAACTCGTGAAACAACTGTCATTGTTGCCTCTTTGATCCCCATTTCCTGTTTCATTATCTCGCAGATTTACAAATAAAAATCACCATTATTGTACTGACCCAGTTAGACAATTTAAAATAGGATATTTATTTGGATTTGAATACTGAATGGATCGGATATATAGGTAAATAGTTTGATTTCAATTTGTAGCAATTAATTGAAGAACATAATTTGTTTAGAATATTGAATCGGGGTCTGAAAACTATTGAAAACGAATTCAAAATTTATTTTATATCTTGTTAAGGTTAGTAAACTTTTAAAATCAATTTAAAAGTAAATATTTTTGAAAAATCGATATTTATTATTATTTTAATGACCTGAAAATAGACAGTTTTGAGATGGTCTCAGAATTCGATGGAACCAGACTCATTGGATCCACACTAGTGAAATATAGTAGAATTTCAATACGTATTGGGTGAACTTATAGTTTGATCATAAGAGTTGAAAATACGTAGGAATAGTTTTGTTGAAATTCGATTTAAATTAAGCAATTTTGGATAATATTGGAATTTGGAAATCTATATTACTATTTTTAATGACTAATGACATTTTAATTTGATATGTTAACATACGTTAAGGTTTATGGCTTGAATAATCCAAAATAATATTAATGCCTTCTTATATAAGCTTAGGTAATGATTAGTTTAAATTAAAAAGAAAAGCAAATTCATTTAGCACAAATTCCTAAACCCTCTTCCATTTAGACAACTCCTTCCTTCTCTCTTCCATTTGTCATCCTCTTCCACACTTCCTTTTCCCTTAAGCATATGAGAGCATATGAGAGAGGGAGAGCATTTTTGCTTTTGCCTTCTTCTTCCTCTTCCACCTTTAATGGCCACCTCCTCCCTACTCTACCACCGCCGCCGGCCTCTCAAGCTCCCCACCACTAGGACGTAGGACCTACATAGTAAAAATCCCCTCTTCTCCTCCTAAAATCCTAAAGCCCCCTCCTTTATTCCAATTTCCCACTACCCTAAGCTCCTACACTCTTCCTACCATCACTACACCTCACTAGGGCCTCACACCACCTTGCACATTAACTTTATATACCACCTCTCCAAGACATGGACCCTACACCAAGACCAAGCTCTTCATGGCCCCAAAAATGTTCTCCTAATACCGATAAAGGTCCCATCTTTCTTCACGGAATGCATATTAAAAATATATTCATATTTTATACTTAGTTCGTAGCGAGATCCGAGTGAGAACGGTGTCTGTAAGGGTGATATCAAGGTTTGTTCGTATTAAAGATCCTACCTTCAAAAAGATTGGTGGAGTGGATAGCCATGGTGAGAACTCCTCACTCACATATGGATAGTTAGGTACTTATGTTTTCTAATGATGTTCATAAGTAGTTTATGATGTTAATAACTTGCTAATGATGTTTGAGGCGACTAATGACAGTTTGGTTGTTAACTAATGATGATAAAGTTGATTTCTTTAAGTTGGAGTTGTTAATGGCAAGTAACTGTGAATTAAGGTGGACAAATGTTTAAGTTATTGAGATAACGAAATGATAATGTAGAAGTTTAGGTAGCTAGTTGGCTAAAGATATGATTTCCAAAAAAAAGTTAGCAAGAAATTTGGTCTTTTGCTTGAAATACATCATGATTTCAAGTGAGGAAAATTTGATCATATGCTAAATGTTATTTGTATGTGACTGGTGTATGGAATGATTGATATGAATCGAGTTGACATTGATTTGTACTTTGAATGTGATATGGATTGTTGAATGCTTATGGTTGATCTAGAATTGGATAATTGCGGTTAATCGGTTGATTGACAAAAATTTAAGTGTTGGCTGTCTATCGCTTATACCATATGATTTATGCTATGATATGAGTATATACATACACCATGTGTGTGTGTATATGCATATACATATGTGTGAATGGATATTATAAATTGTGCGAAATATTATTTCAAATGTTAATAGTGATTATGTGTTCACTACATACACATATGTGGAAGATATGAGAATTTGTTAAGTCTCATTTCATTTTGATGATTTGATTGAACAGTATATTCAATTAAATAAAGAGTGAAATTTAAAAGTTTGAATTTTAAATCCAAAATGATTTGGAAATGAAGTTAAAGTGAATATGAAAAACTTTTAAAAGAATAGAATTTATTTGAAATTTGTTTCAAGTATAAATAGCAAGTTCAAAGTTTGAATTTTAAAATGAATAGTAACTTTAAAAAGTGAAGTTTGGTTTGGGTATCCAAATCATATTTTAACAAATTTTATTATCCAAAGTGTTTTATTTATTTTTATAATGGACTTCAGAAACACTTGGACTTCGAATAATAAGTTTGAAAAATAATATTATTTTAATGATTTAAGTAATATTAAAATGATTAAATAATGGAATATTTAAATTTTAAATTGAAACCATTGAAATTTAGTTTAAGTAATATATATGTTTATATAATTAATAAGCTATTTTAGAAGCAATTCGACTTAATTTTTATTGTAAGTCAAAGTTTAGTCTGAATAGGACTAGTCATGCAGCGGTAGTTCGCGAATTTCGACCATTGACTTCAAATTGACGTACCGAGAGATCTGAACATCGTATTTTGCCCGAAACGAAAAACGATTAGATTAAAAAAGAAAAGTTTTTTCAGATGAAAATGAAAACTTTAAGATCCAACTGTTAGATTTTGAAATAAGTCAAAAATATTTTTCCAGAAAAATTTAGAACTTGCACTAAGCGACCTGGAATTGGGTTTTTAATGAAATGAGCTATTTATAAATTATTATAAATAGGGATAAATTATGATAAATAATAATAAATGGTTTAAAAGTGATTTAAATTGATAAAATGAAGTTTTGGATAATATAAAAGTCATTTTGACTAAACTAGCTAATGTAAGCCTATTCGCAGTGCTTTTTGTGATGCTATTACAACATTTTCAAAAAAGGGTTATTTAACAGTTTTAAACTCAATTGTTTTCGTCTATGAATTAAGCGATCATTTTGTAATGACAGATAAAATAAATTAGAATGTGAATGGAAATTGATTTGGTGATGATTGGTATCACTGTTTCAAATCTCGCAAATATCGCCCGAGATCTCCTTCGAGATCTTGTTTTGGGCTCCTCCCAAAACGAAACAACAAATATCACTCTAAATCTCCTTTCGAATATATCGCCCGAGATATTGCAATATCGAACGATATATCGTCCGAGATGAAATACCGGAATATCGTCCGAGATTTTAGTTTTTTTTTGTTAAAATTTAAATTTGTTCCTGAACTAGAACTATAAATAAAAAACTCAAATCTATCCATATCAATCTTTTGTTATTTTACATTTTGCATGTTAAATGACTATATTGTATGTTCGTATATGTTTTACAATGCTTATGATTTTCACATTCGTCTTTTTACATATGTGTTACTTATGAAATTATGGCTATTTATGCTGAATTTTTTAATGTTTTGGATCCTTTTAATGTTTCCTGTCTAACAATATTCCTGTTTTAAGCATATTACGATTTAGAGTATGAATGATCTTTCGCAAAATAAAGAATAATAAAGTTAATTTTGCATTTTGAGTTTAAGTTACTATGTTTTTGACAGCATTCATAAAAATCATTTTGTTAAAATATCATTTTTAACATATCATGTACCCTGAGATTGTTTCGATATGAACTTTCAGACCTGAGATGAAAATCCAAGATGAACTCCCGAGTTAGACTCATCTCGTCCGAGATCTCCCCCGATACGAGACCGAGTCTATAAAATCCCCGAGACGAAACGCGACCGATATCCGAGATTTAAAACCTTGATTGGTATAAGTATTTGTTGATGAAGACAAATACTATTTGAGGAATTTAAAAGGCTTTGCCCTTATTCTGCTTATAGTGTTAGTTCGACACAAAGATTTATATCGATTATGAGCTGATATGATTTTCGTGAAGATTTCATTTTGAATGAAAGTATGATTTTGGGTTTATTATGAATGGTGTTTCAAATGACATCCTTCATTAACCTAAGAATGAGTATGAGTTCGAATGTAAGAAAAAGATAAGTTTTGAATAAATATTTTAATTAAGATAATGTTTTCTCAATCTAAATAAATTGGATTGGGATGAAAAAAATGTTCAGGTAGTTCGATATTGGATTTCGTAGTTATAAGGATATTGTTTGTGGAATTTGAAAGATATTTATATCATTATTCCATATACGGTATTTGTGACTTCATAATTAGATGTTAAATATAAGTCGATATGATTTCTATTTAAATCCTTATATTTGATATCAATTTGAATTTTGGGTTTATTGTGAACGATATCTTGAAGAACTTTTATTCTTTAAACCAGCTAAAGAATGGATTGCCTTCCATAGTAAGTAAACATTGAATAATGATTTTGAAGATTTAAAACTAAGTTAGAGTTTTTAAATAAATCTTTAAATAAAGATTTGAATGAATGAAATGAAAAAGCGATAAATGAAGGTATTTAGAACTTACCAAAACAAATGTGGATATGGATTAGGGGTAAGGAGCTCGTCCTACCATAGATAGAAATTGACTTAGACCGATAGGGTAGGAATGGTGTCTTACTTTGTGATTCAATTAAATTGGTGGAAATGAGATTTTGATTTAGGTAATAACCTTTGTGTTAAGATTTAATTGAAATCAAAGAATAATCCAAAGTGGAATGAGACTTAGGATATCCCTATATATTCTCAAAATTGTTTTGAAGATGTGCTAGTTATTCGGAAAGACCGGGTTTCAACCCATTCCGAATAACTATAACAAATGGAGAGAAGCCCTTGAAAATCTGAATCACTTCAAGTACGATCAGATAACTTGTCACTATATAACCTCACAATGAGGGATCAATCCGAGGCATAAACGAGCAGTTCGTTCAGACTCAGAACGAACTTGTAAATGGATATGTGTCTGACGTTGTATTTTATGACATAACCAATTGGTTTCTACTGATGTTGTATCAGTTGTGGAAGAGAATTCATTCTCTTATCTTAACGCCCTCCTTTGATACGTGTATACTCAAAGGGTTATATATTAATAGACATTAATTATATGTTGTGAATAGACAATGTGGCATGCTAAGTGATGAGATATTGATGATCAAAGCATGGCTTGGTTAAGCACAGATTCGTGGATTTTGGCAAGCGTCACATCTCGGAAATGACCAAAACAGGAAGAGATGCGACAAGGTTATGGGGTTCACAACCCTTAGGGGATGACCATTTTCTTCTAGATTTTTGAAGCAACACTATGGTATGGATCTTAAGTGTTTGTTATGCGGCTATTATGAGATAGTGTTATGGTATGGAGCTATGGCATTTTACTGATGTGGTTTTGTTGGAAATTCGATCGTCTGCAGAGAAAGGTCGGTAACAACCAGGAAATGGCATACTCGTACGGTATGGCTTGGATAGCACCAACGTCCTTGTGTTGGCAGAGAAGGGTATACTTCTCGGGACGTCCCTCTAGAAGCGTACCTATTCGGTAAGGAAGTTCCTTATCCTTGGTTATTTGTTGGAAAATCAACTTTGAAAATGGTTTAGGTCGATATACGATACGTAACATGGCTCATCCTCTACGTGCTCATACGGTTTTCTATTTTTGGTCCTACGTTAAATGCGTAGGAGGTCAGTATAATATTATGGTACCTATGCTGCTAAGATTGGTACATTTATTTGCGAAAGTGACTTTTACACTATGCATTAATAATACTATAAAAGGATTTTCATGTATCAAGCATATTTTGGTTATCATAAGGGAAACCTTGCCAATGTGTGCGTTTGCGTTGTGTGTGCGGCGCAAGACCTTATGGTAGCTTCATTTTCTAAAGTGCATTGCGAGTTTTAATGCACTGGTATTCATATGGGGAAAACCTGTTCCGCGTCAAACCTTACATTGAAATGGAAATAACTGTTTTAGTTCTCACACCAGTCCCATGACTGACTCAGAGTTTATTTTCCTCATCTAAACTCTGGAAGCCCATATTTTCCACATGGGCAGCCTGGTAGTTTTGGTTTTGCAAATTTAGCGTTGGATTCATTTTTAGAGCGGGATTTTGGATTATGGCTGGAGCTATACTCTGGGTAATTTCATAGATTTCCATTGTGATTTTTATATTTCCGATGTGTATGTATTTCTAGTATACTCTAATATCTTTTGTACTCTGATATATTCGTGTACTTTAATGTAATATTATGATGATATTAATGAAAAAGTTATTTTGTTCTATGCAAATGTGTATGCACCCCGACAACCCACCTTTAAGAACGGTTTAAGTCGGTTTAATTACTGGATTGAACCGGACCCAAAAGCGGATTGTTACATTATGGTATTAGAGCTTTGGTTTACAAAGCTTTGGGGTACGACTTGTTAGAACAGAAGGAAAAGAACCCATCAAAGCTAGGATTAGTAATCTCATAGAAGATAAACTTATTAGAGATAGGGTTAGTAATGCCCCGGAATGAGTTAAGAGTATTATGTATACGAGAGAGCGTATTCATAATAAGAAATTGATTTTTTAAAATCGTTTTTGAAAGATTTTATTTTGAATATAAAGGATTTCGAAAGGTTATATTTTAATATAAAAAAGATTGTTTATGGTTATTATAAAGAATTTTATTAGAAAATTAATTTTTCGATGATTTTGGACTGTCACTAAGTTCTGAAACCTGATTGGTAAGAAAATTTAGTGAATAGGTAGTTACGAATACCTTGTGAATTTAGTTTTACAATTTTGACTAAAAGGTATTTGGTAAGTAAGTAGAAAGGGTTATCTAAGTGGGATTATAAATGAGTTTACTTATATTTTATTTCCTTTTCAGGGATGAAATTTTTTTAAGCAGAGAAACTGTAATGACCCAAAATTTTTAGACAATTTAAAATAGGATTTTTAATTGTATTTGAATATTAAATGGGTCGAATATATGGGTAAACAGTTTGATTTCAAATTTAAGTAGTTAGTTGAATAATTGAATTATTTAGAATACTAAACTGGGAGCTTAAAACTATTGAAAATGGATTCTAAATTTATTTTATATCTTGTTAAGGTTATTAAACTTTTAAAATCAATTTAAAAGTGAAAATATTGAAAAACCGATAATTTAATATTATTTTAATGACCTAAAAATATAGAGTTTTGAGACAATCTCATAATTCGACAGAACTAGATTCATTGGATCCATATTAGTGAAATACAGTAGGATTTCAAATTTCGTATTGATTGGACTTACAGTTTGATCATATGAGTTGAAAATGCGTAGGAATCGTTTTCGTGAAATTCGATTTAAATTAAGCAGTTTGGATAATATTGGAATTTGGAAATCTATATTAGTATTTTTAATGAGTAATGACATTTTAATTTGATATGTTAACATAAATTAAGGTATCATATGGCTTAAATAATCCCAAGTAATATTAATGACTTCTTATATAAGGTTAGATAATAATTAGTTTAAATCAAAAAGAAAAGTGAATTCATTTAACACAAATTCCTAAACCCTCTTCCATGCAGAGAACTCTTTCCTTCTCTCTTCCATTTTATGTTTTCCACACTTCCTTTTCCCTTAAGCATATGAGAGAACATGGGGGAAAAGAGAGAGAGAGAGAGAGCATTTTCATTTTAATTCGTTTTCATTTTTTTCATTTTGCTTTTGCCTTCTTCTTCCTCTTCCACCTTTAATGTCCACCTCCTCCCTATTCTACCACCATCGGCCACCCTAGCTCCCCACCACCAGGTCGCGCGCCTCACATGGCCAAAATCCCCTCTTCTCCTCCTACTAGCCTAACGCTCCCTCCTTTCTTCCATTTTCTCACTACCCCAAGCTCCTACACTCTTCCTACCACTACTACACCTCCTTAGGGCCCCACACCACCTTGAACTTCACCGAATACCCTACCTTTCCAAGACGTGGACCCCACACCAAGACCGAGCCTTCCATGGCACCAAAAATGCCACCTTTGTGTTAAAAGTCCCACTTTTAGCTCGTAAAACTAATAAAGGTCCCTTCTTTCTTCATGAAATGCATATTAAGAATATATTCGTATATTATACTTAGTTTGTAGCAAGATCCGGTGAAAACAGTGTCCGTAAAGGTGATAACAAGGTTTGTTAGTATTAAAGATCCTACCTTTAAAAAGATTAGTGGAGTGGATAGCGATGGTGAGAACTCCTCACTCACATTTGGATAGTTAGCTACTTATGTTTGCTAATGATGTTCATAAGTTGTTTGTGATGCTAGTAGCTTGCTAATGATGCTTGTGGTGACTAATGATGGTTATGTTTGTTAACTAATGATGATAAGGTTGATTTCTTTAAGTTGCAGTCGTCAATGACAACTAATTGTGAATTAAGGTGGCCAAATGTTTAAGTTAGCGAGAAAACGAAATGATAACATAGAAGTTTGAATCGTTAGTTGGCTAAAGAACGATTTAAGAAAAAAAGTTATTAAGCAATTTGGGCTTCTACTTGAAATAGATTATGATTTGAAGTTATAGGAAAATTTGATCATATGCTAAATATTATTTGTATGTGATTGGCGTATGGAATGATTGATATGAACTGGGTTGACATTGATTTTCACTTTAAATGTGATATGGGTTGATGAATGCTTATGGTTAATCTAAATTTGGATAGTTCTAGTTAATTAGTAGACTGGCAAAAATATAAGTGTTGGTTGTCTAATGCTTATACCATATGATTTATGCCTAGATATGTGTATATACATACACCATGTGTATATATATATATGCATATACGTATGTGTGAATGGATGTTATAAATTATGGGAAATGTTATTTTAAATGTTAATAGTGATTAATTGTTCCCCACACACACATATGTGGAAGATATAGGAATTTGTTGAGTCTCGTTTCATGTTGATGATTTGATTGAATATTATATTCAATTAAATAAAGAGTGAAAAATAGAAGTTTGAATTTTAAATCCGAAATAATTTGGAAATGAAGTTAAAGTGAATATGAAGAACTTTTAAAAGAAAGAAAATTTATTTGAAATTTATTTCAAGTATAAATAATAAGTTTAAAATTTGAATTTTGAAATGGACAGTAACTTTTAAAAGTGAAGTTTGGTTTGGGTATCCAGAAAATGTTTTAACAAGATTGTGTTATCCAAACTATCTTCTTTAATTTTATAATGGACTTAATGAAAATTTGAACTTCAAATAATAAGTTTGAAAACTAATATTATTTTAATGATTTAAATAATTTTAGAATGATTAAATAATGGAATATTTAAATTTTAAGTTGAAATCGTTGAAATTTAGTTTCCAAAAGTAATTATATATGTTTATATAATTAATAAGCTATTTTAGAAGCAACTCGAATTAATTTTTATTTAAGTTGAAGTTTCGTCTGAATAGGACTAGTCGCAGTAGTTTGTGAATTTCGACCACTAACTTCAAATTGACGTACTGGGAGATCCGACCATCGGATTTTCCCGTAATGAAAAACGTTTGATTCATAAAGAAAAGAGTTTCCAAATGAAAAAGAAAATTTTAAGATCCAACAGTTATATTTTGAAAGAAGTCATAATTAATTTTCTGAAAAAATCCAAAATTTGCAATTAGCGACCTAAAATTGGATTTTTAATGAAATGACAATTTTTAAATTATTAAAAATAGGGACAAATAATGATGAATAATAAGAAATGGTTTAAAAGTGATTTAAATTGATAAAATAAAGTTTTGGATGATATAAAAGTCATCTTGACTAAATTAGCTAATATAAGCCTATTTGCAGCGCTTTTTATGGCACTATTACAACATTTTCTAAAAGGGGTTATTTAACAGTTTTAAACTCAATTGTTTTCATATATGAATTAAGTAATCATTTTTGAATGATAAATAAAAAAATTGGAATGTGAATAAAAATTGATTCGGTGGTGATTAGTATAAGTATCTATTGATGAAGACAAATACTATTTGAGGAATTTAAAAGGCTTTGATCGTATTCCGCTTATAGTGTTAGTTCGATATGAAAATTTATATAGATTATGAGATGATATGATTTACGTGAAGATTTCATTTAGAATGAAAGTATGATTTTGGGTTTATTGTGAAGGGTGTTTTAAATGACATCATTCTTTAACCCGAGATTGAGTATATGTTGGAATGTATAAAAAAGATAAGTTTTGAATGAATATTTTAATTAAGATAATGTTTTCTATATCTAAATAAATTGAATTGGGTTGGAAAAAAATCTTCGGATATTTTGATATTGGATTCTGTAGTTATACGGATACTTCTTGAGGAATATGAAAAATATTTATATCGTTGTTCCTTATACGGTATTTGTGATTACATAATTAGACGTTAAATATAAGTCGATATGATTTCTATTTAAAGACTTATATTTGTTATCAATTTGAATTTTTGGTTTATTGTGAACGATGTTTTGAATAACATCTATTCTTTAAACCAACTAAAGATCGAATTGGCTTCCAAAGTAATCATTGAATAATGATTTTGAAGATTTAAAACTAAGTTAGAGTTTTAAATAAATCTTTAAATAAAGATTTGAATGAATAAAATGAAAAAGGGATAAATGAAGGTATTTAGAACTTACCAAAACAAATGTAGATATGGATTAGGGGTAAGAAGCTAGTCACATTCTATCAAAGGTAGAAATTGCCTTAGACCGATAGGGTGGGGATGGTGTCTTCATCTGTGATTCCGTTAATTAGATGGGAATGATATTTTGATTTAGGTAATAATCTTAGCATTAAGATTTAATCGAAATCAAAGAATAATCCAAAGTGGAATGAGACCTAGGATATCCCTATATATTCTGAAAATTGTTATAAAGAAGCGCTAGTTATTCGGAAAGACCGGGTTTCAACCCATTCCGAATAAATATACGACGAACAATTGAAAATTTTGAAGATGATGGTTGAAGACCGGAGATCCTCACATCTAACGAACTGCTCGTTGATGCCACGGGCTGATCCCTCATTGTGAGGTTATATTGTGACAAGTTATCTGATTATACTTGAAGTGATTCGGATTTGCAAGGGCCTCTCTCCGTTTCTTGGATGAGGAATAAGGTGCCTTTGTCTTCGTTCAAACTCAAAACGAACTCGTAAATGGACGTGTGTCTGACGTTGTATTTTATGACATAGCCAATTGGTCTCTATTGATGTTATATTAGTTGGTGGCTGAGAATTTATTCTCTTAGCTCATGTAACAGCCTGCATTTTACGTATCGGAAGATCATAAAATATTTTTATTTTATTACCTGAGGGTTGGATCATTCTCATATTTTGATATGTTGCATATGGGGATGATAGACATGTCCATAATTTTTACCAATTTTGTTTGTGACCATTTTGCCCCTATCAATCTTGTACAGGGCATAACTTTTGACTTAGGTTGAATCATGTGGTGTGACCTGTGCCATTGGAAAGGAAATGATGATTGCCTGTCTATAGAATGGTTACATTAAAGATTTGGCTCAGCACTTTGGGAGGAATCGCTGTTTTAAGGTTTTTCAATTGGTTGTTTAGGTTTTAGGAGCCTTAATGGGCAATTTTGAAGAGGCCCATTAGTGGGCTAGTGGAAACTATAAATAGAGGGTGAGAGATATGGGAAATGGTTTAGTTTCTCCATTCTCTCATTAGGTGACCTAGGTTCCTCCTTTCTCTAACACCTTTCCACCATTAAATTCAAAATCTAAGAAGGGAAATCGAAGATCTACACCATTGGAGGCTAGATCTACATTAATTAAAATGGGAATTCATCGGATCAAGGGGTTTTGCTTGTTGTCTAATGTCTTAATCCATTGATTTTAACTTATTTTGGAGAATCGGTGAGTGATTTACATCTCTCACATGGATTCAATGAAGTATATGAATGTTTGATCATGTTTTTCATTAAATTCACGTGTTTTATCATAGATCTATACCTTGTTAAGTACATTTTCACATGATTCATCTTATGATCCAATTTAGCAAGCTTAAACCAGTTATTTCTATGTCGTTTCACATGCTTATGTCTATTATATCCATCTTTTTTATCACATGTTAATTTTTAATGGTTGTGGTGAAATTTACATCATTTTAGTCATAATCGTCACATCCATGTTGTTAGTAAGCTTATGACATGTTTATGATTGTATTTGGTAAATTGGTTGAGCATGTTTTGTCGACTTGGTCAATTAGAGAAGTTTTGGTCAAGATTGGGTTCGAGTTGGAGATTGTAGGTTTTTGGGTCGCACGTGATGGGGTCGTTCGGAGCAAAACTAGTCTTGGGAAAAAAGTCAGTAAGTGGGTCGACCTAGAGCAGTTCGGTCGGAGCAGAAATGGAAGCGTCGGTCGCATGTGGCCCTTCTCGGTCGAACGAGAAGCACCGGATCGAGCGGTCGAGCAAGCCAAGTTTGTGCATCAGAACTAGAAACTGGGTCGGTCGCGCATAAAGTGATGGATCGTGCAAGCCGGTTGGTCGAACGTGGGCTCGAATAGGCGGGTTCGGTCGTTGGTTTCTATTCGATTTGGTCATGCCTTAGAAGAAGTGGGTCGGTCGAGCATTCAAGGGTCGTGTTGAGTCAAAAATTTCATGGATTTTTGATTTCTGACAAAGATATAATCCATGATCGATAAAAAGAAGATATTTATTGTTTTGAAGTGGCACAAAGAGCTACATATGGTATTCTAGATTAGAGTTTGATTATTTGGTGTTTTAGTAGTGTTGTTGTGACGGCCCGCCCCGCACCAGCCTGAATTTCCTCCGAAAGTGCGCTGTACACATGCCCGACTAGCACGGGACGGTCGTCAGAAGAAAGGAAAGAAGAGAATCAACTAAACGAGGAACCTGTAGAATGTCTCACAGCACATGGAATAAAATATAATAACAAAATACTTGACATAAAACAGGTGAGACAGTGTATAAGCTGATAACAAAAACCAACATCAACGTCAGAGCAGCGGAAATCCAAATACAGCTTATTACAACTTTTCAAATTTACTATCTCTAACAAAAGAAAGCTAAAGTAGAAGATGCACCACCAATGCCCAAGCAGTGATCTTCAACAACACAGGGAGAATACTATATATATTACGTGGAAGCCTCCTGCTCGTCTCCGGATCATCTACCCGTGCATCACCAGCTAACCTGTCTCTAGTCTGCTCGTGTGAGCACCCAGAGTAATAAGAGGAGACATAAAACTCTGGGTCAGACATAAAGCATGGTATGAGCGATAAGCATCTAAACAGAATAATAACAGGTATACTAAACCATACCTGAACCTGGACCTGCAACCAAAGAGTTAGTACCACATACCTACAATACTATAAGGTGCCATAATAAATAGTGTAAGAATACGGGGGTAGGGTGTGCATGTCATAATGATAGCAAACAAATCATCCATAGCAACCATCCTCACATCTCTCACTCCGTGCGTAAAGCATACGATGTCCACCACTGTCAATCACTAGACCCATTGAAGTAGTGACGGAGTTCGACTTGTACAACTACTGCTACTACCAAGCTTACCACATGGAGTCATGACCAAACCTTTACAAATGACCCCACTTCATTGGTCTATAGCCCTTTTGTCGTACATAGGCCATTGCGGCCCTGAACCCGTTCACGTACCTCCCATACATAGTGATCCAAAGTCGTAGACATCGACTGCCCCTTGGCACACGTCCCGCAGCAAAGCCCAATCATGAAGTGAACTCATTGGTTCCCAACTAGTTCCTGAGCTCTAACTTCCCATATTGGACTACCTTTGCATCTCGGGTTATTGGTCAATACTGGGTCGGGTCGGGTTCTCCTCCTAGCCATCGGTTCGGGTCGGGTCCTCTACTTCGGGTCGGTTCGTAGTCTTCTCCTGTAGCGGTTCGGTTCGGGTCCACAGTGTCGCATCGGTTCGGGTCGGGTATTCTATTTCGGGTCGGGTCGGGTGTCCTCCTCCAGGTCGGGTCCCTTCCAGTTCGTGCTTCCGCTCCGATCCGCTCCCTCGTTCTCCACGCGCTCCGATCCGATCTTTCCTTTGCCATCTGATCTGCGTGGCCTTCCCTCTTGCCAGTTCTCCCAAGTGTTAAGTTCCGATCCGAGCCCTTCACCTCTAAGTCTATCCGATCCCCAGCTTAACCAACATGGCCTTCCTTTTTGCCTAGCCTCATCTGTGCTAGATTTCTGGTTTGGGTCGGGTTCCTTGCCCATGTCTCCTATCCGATCCGAGCCCATATCCGATCCGATCCGAAACCCTGCACAACTTTCTGCAACTTTTTCCAGCAACTTGTTTACGCCATTCGACGACGTTTTCGACAAATCTAACTATGTTAATCAATCACAAATCATGTCAAACAGTCATAGCAACATAGCAAACTAACCACAAACACCAAAACAATGAACTTACATGTCAAAACAGATCAAAGATGCCCAAAATCCCCTTATTTTCCCTTAAGCATGATTAAATAAAACTAATCATAGAATTAATAAAACTTAACCAAATCGAACCAAATTTCCAACAGAGGCATAAAATATTATTTAAGAATTTCTAAATATTTTTCCAGAATTTATTAGTGTATCAATCCGCTAATCTTCACTAATCACCCTTAATTAACTGTAATTAGTGTCAAAACGATGCTATCACTCACCTTTGCCACAAAATAAAACACCAAATCTGAAATACTCTCTGTTTGGGTCGAATCCCTATGTATAGCAGCAGCTCCAACCTTGCTCTGATGCTGTTTGGCCTTGTTTTGATGTAGTTTAGGCTTAATCTTCACTAAAAATGTGTTTTGGAGTGGTTTTAGAGGATGGAAGCCATTACTAAGGTCTCAAGAAGGTTTGTGGCGGCTCAAAACTGAAATGAAAGTGATTTCCTAACCCTAATCAGTCCTCCTATACCTCTAAACCCGAAATTCCCCTCTGGGCCTAGCCGCTAATCACCCGGTTAAGCCCAATTAAGCTGTTTTCACCATCTGAAACTTGTTTCAGCCATATCTCCCAAACGGTGAGTCCGTTTGGCTAATGTGACCACTCTACGGAATTGTAAACCATCATCCGGAGCCAATGGAAGTGGTCTTAGATCAAAATTCCTTTCCAGTCAAAAGTTATGGCCAAAACAGTGCCAACTAGGGGTAAAATGGTCATTTAAAAATCGGGAAAAATCATGAACATGGGAAATGACCACAATAGTCGTCTCCCAAAGTTACATGACCATACGACTTCGTACGTGAAAGAAATAAATATCCTACGATCCTATGATGCGTAGAATACGGGTCGTTACACTCTCCCCCCCTTAAGAAATTTCGTCCCCGAAATTCCTTAACCCAAAACATACAAAGGATCCCGCATGCCTAACAACCACATACAACAATCAAACATGCAAAACAAGCAAACAAGCCTATCCTAACATGCGGAAAACTAAATCGAAGTCAAAATCTTACCAGGCAAAGAGTTCTGGGTGTGTCTTCCTAATGTTCTCCTCTGTCTCCCAAGTACAATCATTCTCGTCCTCGCCCCCACTGAACCTTGACTAGCTTCACCGCCTTCCTTCGAAGTTGCTTCATGTCGTCCTCGACAATACGGGCCGGCTTGCGGTTCCCAACCGCCTCGGGTTCTACTTCGAAGTCCTCTAACTGATCAGGTGAAATAGTCATATCTGAGTCGTGAACGAACTTCCATAGTTGGGAAACATGAAATACGTCGTGAACTCCCGCCATCTTCTCCGGTAAGTCAATTCTGTATGCCAAATTCCCGACTAGTTCAAGAACAGGGAATGGGCCAACAAATCTTGGTGCCAACTTGCCTCTCCTGCCGAATCGTATTACGCTCTTCAACGGAGAAATCTTGACAAACACCAAGTCACCAACGGAGAATTTTAGGTCTCTTCTCCTCTTATCAGCATAACTCTTCTGCCTATCTTGGGCAGCCTTCATTCGTTGTTGAATGATCTTGATCTTATCTGAAGTTTCCCTCACCACATCTGGTCCAAGCATAAACTTCTCGCCGGTCTCTATCCAACATGATGGTGAGTTGCACGGTCTTCCGTACAAAGCTTCAAACGGAGCCATACCGATACTGGATTGGTAGCTATTATTATATGCAAACTCTACTAGATGCAAATGGTCATCCCATGATCCATCAAAATCCAATATACACGCTCTCAAGAGATCTTCCAAAATACGATTCACCCTCTCCGTTTGACCGTCGGTCTGAGGATGATATGCGGTACTGAGATGTAACTCTGACCCTAGAGCCTCTTGTAAGCTCTTCCAAAACCCACTAGTGAACTACGGGTCTCGATCGCTCACAATGCTTTTAGGTACTCCATGAAATCTCACTACCCACTTCATATACAATTCTGCTAACTTAGCTGTCGTCCTGGTCGATTTGACTGGTATAAATCTTGCACTTTTAGTCAGTCGATCCACAACTACCCAAATGCTATCATGTCCCGATCTAGTCCTTGGTAAACCATCAATGAAATCCATCGAGACTTGCTCCCATTTCCATTCGGGAATTTCTAAGGGCTGTAACAACCCACTAGGCTTCTTTTGCTCGGCTTTAACTAGCTGGCAATTCATGCACTTGGATATAAACTTCCCAACGTCTCTTTTCATCCCTTCCCAGTAGTAAGTCTGCTTCATATCTCGATACATCTTGTTACCACCGGGGTGTATAGTCAGCTTTGAGTGATGACATTCTCTAAGCACTTCATCTCTCAATCCATTGACATTGGGTACAACAAGCTTTCCATTCTTTCTAAGCCATCCATCCCGATCAAGCCCATACTTGTTCATCTCCTCATCGATATCCATCTTTAACTTGGAGATGATTTCCAATAGGTTAGGATCGTCCCTCTGACTAGAGCCGATCCGCTCAATTAAAGTGGGTCTGATCGTCAAACTTGCTAACATTTCTGGATCCAATTCGCACTTTGGTCTGAAATCAAACCCCGAGATATACTCCAGTTGCTTCCATTCAAGGAACATATCCCCTAAGCTGGCATGTCTTCTACTCAATGCATCAGCCACCGCATTGCCCTTTCCCGGTGTATATGCGATGTCGAAATCATAGGAAGCCAAGAATTCTAACCACCTTTATTGCTGGAGATTTAGATCCTTCTGGGAGAAGAGATACTTCAATGACTTATGATCTGTAAACAGCTCAAATCTTTCTCCCAAGAGATAGTGTCTCCACATCTTTAACGCGAACACGATCACTGCCAATTCCAAGTCATGGGTAGGGTATCTTTTCTCGTGCGGTTTCAATTTCCGACTTGCATAAGCTACAACCCTATCGCCTTGCATCAATACAGCACCCAGTCCGGTACCACAGGCATCCGTGTATACCGTCATCTCTTCATCCCCCTTAGGAGTGACTAACACTGGTGCGCTTGTCAACTTGTCCTTTAGACTCTTGAATGCATTCTCGCACCTTTCATCCCAGACAAAAGCTTGATTCTTCTTGGTCAACTGGGTCAATGGTGCTTCTATCTTGGACAAACCTTGGATAAACTTACGATAATATCCAGCTAATCCCAAGAAACTTCTTACATCTGTTGCATTCTTGGGCGTAGGCCAATCCTGTACCGTAGCCACCTTCGCCGGGTCCACGGCAATACCATTCTCTGATACAACATGGCCCAAGAACCTCACTTCCCTCTTCCAGAAGTGACACTTAGAAAACTTTGCTTTCAATTGGTGTTTTCTCAACACCTCCATCACTACTCTTAAATGTTCCTTGTGTTCTTCCTCTGTCCTCGAATAGACCAAAATATCATCGACGAACACAAGGACAAACTTATTCAACTGATCTCTGAATACCCTATTCATAAGATCCACAAAATATGTTGGGGCATTGGTCAGCCCGAATGGCATGACCAACCACTCATAAAATCCAGACGGCGTTCGAAATGCCGTTTTAGCTATACTCTCAGCTTCCACTCTAAGCTGATGAAAACCTGTCGCGAGATCCAACTGAGAAAATACTCTCGCGCCACTCAACTGATCGAACAAATCATCTATCCGCGGTAGAGGATACTTGTTCTTCCTCGTCACTTTATTCAACTCGCGGTAGTCTACACACAAACGAAGGGAACCATCCGCCTTGGTAGCAAACACAACTGGTGCTCCCCATTCAGAAACACTCCTTCTGATAAATCCCTTCTTCAAAAGATCGCTGACTTGCACCTCGAGCTCTCGCTGCTCTCTTGGTGCCATACGACGAAGTGGCATCACTATAGGTCTGGCATCTTTTACCAAATCAATACAGAACTCAATCTCTCGGTGTGGTGGAAGTCCGGTCACTTCTTCGAAAACATCCGGATACTGGCCAACCACGGGCAAACCTGACAACTCACTATGCGGAATGTCAAGGGAGTTTAGAAAACTAGCCAATACCCCCTTACTGGGTAGACCACCAAACATTATCCTCCTCCCATCATCCGCTCTAGCTGTCACTAAAAAGCCCTCACAGTCTACCACCACCCCGTATCTTTGGAGCCAATCTACTCCCAAAATAATGCCAAACCCAGTAAAGCCCAAAACAAAGCAATCACAAACAAACATGCATCCATGACTCGATAGGACCACATTACGACAAATCATGCTAAGGCTAGTCGAACCACCAATCGGGTTCGTCACTACTAAAGGTCTATCGACAATCTCGGGCTCCAATCCCAACCTATCTACCAGGTCACTAGATATGAAAGAACTGGAAGCTCCGGTATCAAATAAAACTCTAATAGGAACATCATAAACAGAAAGCATACCTTGAATGACGACATTCTTTCCCTTCTCCGCCGCTGTTGGGGCATTCGACGAAGAAGGAATAGCATTAAGGGCGTAGGCTTTCACTATTTGCTTTTCTTTAGGGGGTTGCGGACACTTGTCCTTGTGATGTCCCATTTGGCCACAGTTGAAGCACTTCCTATCCGCTGGCTTGGCCCGACAATTACTAGCATAATGGCCCTTCTTACCACAGCTGAAGCACTCAACATCTTGCTTATTCTTTTTCTTCTGGCCATCCTTAGCCTGATTCTGCTTTCTCTTATTCTGGGAACCACCCTTGCCTCCACCACTTGCTTGTGGCTTTGGCTCATCTGCGGATGCAACCTCAGTCTTCGGCTTAGGGTAGAGACTTTCTGATCTTAATGCTTTCCCCACAATCGACTCAAACGTCTCATCGATGTGGTTAATAAGCCTTTCCCCTAAGTACTGATCTAAACCAGTTATGAATTTCTCATTCTTCTTCTCGGCAGTATCAATAAGAGATAACCCATAGTTCGACAAAGTGTCGAATTCAGCAATGTACTCCGAGACAGCTCTGCCATTCTACTTGAGCTCCAAGAATTTCTTAAACAGCACTGACTTCTGAGCAGCTGGAATGAACTTCTCGCTAAAGCGAGCTTTAAACTGCTCCTAAGTAATCTGATATTCGGGAGTAGCTGCCTTTATAGCATTCCACCAATTCATTGCCCGCTCTTGCAGCTGACGGGACGCTAGCTTTCTCTTCATCGCATCCTCGATACCTAAATCCTCGAAGATACGTTCGCAACTATCCAACCAATCCTGAACATCCGTGGCCGACTCCGTTCCATGGAACGGCTTCCCACCAAGGCTAGTATAATCCTTATTCAGCTTGGCGAAGTCGACTCTTGGCGCCTGCACTATTGGACCACCACCATTTCCACCATTGGGAGCTTCCCTCTGTACATCTCTAAGCATCTCTCTCATGAGGTCAGTAAACATCGTCCTCATGTCAGCAGCATTCCCATTATTGGCTCCCCTACCAGCACCTCTAGTATATCGGCTCATCGTCAATCTGAAAAAGGAAACGATTAACGACTCCATAGTGGTGCTAGTGCAGTACGACTTCATCCTTATACTAGTAATAGTATATATATATAGCTTTTAAAAACCAAAGTAATCACAAATACGCTCTCTCGTATACGTATATTATCTCTCCCTGATAACTTCCCTAGGTTAACTACGCAACCTAGAGCTCTGATACCAAGTGTGACGGCCCGCCCCACACCAGCCTGCATTTCCTCCGAAAGTGCGCTGTACACATGCCCGACTAGCACGGCACGGTCGTCAGAAGAAAGGAAAGAAGGGAATCAACTAAACGAGGAACCTGTAGAATGTCTCACAGCGCATGGAATAAAATATAATAACAAAATACTTGACATAAAACAGGTGAGACAGTGTATAAGCTGATAACAAAAACCAACATCAACGTCAGAGCAGCGGAAATCCAAATACAGCTTATTACAACTTTTCAAATTTACTGTCTCTAACAAAAGAAAGCTAAAGTAGAAAATGCACCACCAATGCCCAAGCAGTGATCTTCAACAACACAGGGAGAATACTATATATATTACGTGGAAGCCTCCTGCTCGTCTCCGGATCATCTACCCGTGCATCACCAGCTAACCTGTCTCTAGTCTGCTCGTGTGAGCACCCAGAGTAATAAGAGGAGACATAAAACTCTGGGTCAGACATAAAGCCTGGTATGAGCGATAAGCATCTAAACAGAATAATAACAGGTATACTAAACCATACCTGAACCTGGACCTGCAACCAAAGAGTTAGTACCACATACCGTACAATACTCTAAGGTGCCATAATAAATAGTGTAAGAATACGGGGGTGGGGTGTGCATGTCATAATGATAGCAAACAAATCATCCATAGCAACCATCCTCACATCTCTCACTCCGTGCGTAAAGCATACGATGTCCACCACTGTCAATCACTAGACCCATTGAAGTAGTGACGGAGTTCGACTTGTACAACTACTGCTACTACCAAGCTTACCACATGGAGTCATGACCAAACCTTTACAAATGACCCCACTTCACTGGTCTATAGCCCTTTTGTCGTACCTAGGCCATTGCGGCCCTGAACCCGTTCACGTACCTCCCATACATAGTGATCCAAAGTCGTAGACCTCGACTGCCCTTGGCACACGTCCCGCAGCAAAGCCCAATCATGAAGTGAACTCATTGGTTCCCAACTAGATCCTGAGCTCTAACTTCCCATATTGGACTACCTTTGCATCTCGGGTTATTGGTCAATACTGGGTCGGGTCGGGTTCTCCTCCTAGCCATCGGTTCGGGTCGGGTCCTCTACTTCGGGTCGGTTCGTAGTCTTCTCCTGTAGCGGTTCGGTTCGGGTCCACAGTGTCGCATCGGTTCGGGTCGGGTATTCTATTTCGGGTCGGGTCGGGTGTCCTCCTCCGGGTCGGGTCGGGTGCCATCTCCCTTCCAGTTCGTGCTTCCGCTCCGATCCGCTCCCTCGTTCTCCACACGCTCCGATCCGATCCTTCCTTTGCCATCTGATCCGCGTGGCCTTCCCTCTTGCCAGTTCTCCCAAGTGTTAAGTTCCGATCCGAGCCCTTCGCCTCCAAGTCTATCCGATCCCCAGCTTAACCAACATGGCCTTCCTTTTTGCCTAGCCTCATCTTTGCTAGATTTCTGGTTCGGGTCGGGTTCCTTGCCCAGGTCTCCTATCCGATCCGAGCCCATATCTGATCCGATCCGAAACCCTGCACAACTTTCTGCAACTTTTTCCAGCAACTTGTTTACGCCATTCGACGACGTTTTCGACAAATCTAACTATGCTAATCAATCACAAATCATGTCAAACAGTCATAGCAACATAGCAAACTAACCACAAAGACCAAAACAATGAACTTACATGTCAAAACGGATCAAAGATGCCCAAAATCCCCTTATTTTCCCTTAAGCATGATTAAATAAAACTAATCATAGAATTAATAAAACTTAACCAAATCGAACCAAATTTCTAACAGAGGCATAAAATATTATTTAAGAATTTCTAAACATTTTTCCAGAATTTATTAGTGTATCAATTCGCTAATCTTCACTAACCACCCTTAATTAATTGTAATTAGTGTCAAAACGATGCTATCACTCACCTTTGCCACAAAATAAAACACCAAATCTGAAATACTCTCTGTTTGGGTCGAATCCCTATGTATAGCAGCAGCTCCAACCTTGCTCTGATGCTATTTGGTCTTGTTTTGATGTAGTTTAGGCTTAATCTTCACTAAAAATGTGTTTTGGAGTGGTTTTAGAGGATGTAAGCCATTACTAAGTTCTCAAGAAGGTTTATGGCGGCTCAAAACTGAAATGAAAGTGATTTCCTAACCCTAATCATTCCTCCTATACCTCTAAACCCGAAATTCCCCTCTGGGCCTAGCTGCTAATCACCCGGTTAAGCCCAATTAAGCTGTTTTTCACCATCTGAAACTTGTTTCAGCCATATCTCCCAAACGGTGAGTCTGTTTGGCTTATGTGACCACTCTACGAAATCGTAAACCATCATCCGGAGTCAATGGAAGTGGTTTCAGGTCAAAATTCCTTCCCAGTCAAAAGTTATGGCCAAAACAGTGCCAACTAGGGGTAAAATGGTCATTTAAAAATCGGGAAAAATCATGAATATGGGAAATGACCACAATAGTCGTCTCCCAAAGTTACATGACCATACGACTTCGTATGTGAAAGAAATAAATATCCTACGATCCTATGATGCGTAGAATACGGGTCGTTACAGTTGTTTATGTTAAAATCTATCCTCAAATAATCACACCCCTCGAAATTATCGATACATACACGAATATATATATATATATATATATATATATATATATATATGTACACATTGATTGTGCAACCTGGGTGAAACCGGTCGACCACCTATATTTCGACCGGTCGACCGTTTCTACCCAGAATGCACAATAAACATATACATGTGCACATAACATATATATATATATATATATATATATTCAAATTCCTGTCTACCGGCCCTTTTTGACCTGTCGATTGTTTTCTTCTAGAGAGAAACCTTTCGAAACGCATCTCCTTCTCTTTACCAATAATCATGGCTATTGTTCGTTACTCTTCCCAAAGGGTTACGACTATTTATTTTCTATATAAACACCATGAGATCATCATTCCATTAAACTAATTTTTGACTTGTTACTATCTCTATTTTATTGATCTCAATTATATATTCTCAAGCGCTCAAATTGCTCATATTCAATAATATATCGTTTGAATCTTAGAATCTATCCAATAGTCTTTTGATTCAATACGATATCCACTTCCAAATCTTCATATAGACAAATATTCTATTTGAGGATAAGATTATAGGAAGGTTGTGCTACAAGTAACAAATTCGTGTTATCAAGAACACATACTGTCAACAACAATTGTATTCATCTTAGTTGAAGTCCTCAATGTTGTAAGAGGCATGTGTTGAAGTCCTCGGTGTTGTTAGAGGCGTGAAATCCCGTTCGTCTGCTCGGGTGTTGTAAACCTGTTTCCTCCGGGTGAAGTGAGGTGGTTGTTAGTGAAAATCCAGATAGAAGTCTGGGACTGGACATAGGACGGTGCTCCGAACCAGTATAAAAATCCCTGGTGTGATTTTTCTATTTTACTGCATTTACTGTTACATATATGCGATTAGCCGATATTTATATCATCTTATATTTTCTTTCATAGCTGTTGTATATTTGTGTGTTATACACCATATTACATGATCCATGTGTACTGTATTAGTATGTACGCAATCTTCATTTGGTATCAGAGCACGGTCATCATATAACCGTAACACAGTTATTTGATATATTCTAGTAATATGGCAAATAACGCAAGTACCAGCACTTTCACTCAAAACACACCCTACACGGAAGGCCAATCGACACAAAGACCTCCATTCTTCAATGGTCTTAACTATAGCTATTGGGCAACACGTATGTCATTCTTTATGCAGTCAAATAGCTATGATGCCTGGAATGCTACCAAAAAAAGACAGTGAATCCAACAACAGATTATTCAGAATGGACATCGGCTGAGAAAGCGGCAGCAGCTATAAATGCAAAAGCAATAAACATATTGTTTTGTGCATTAGACCAAAACGAATATAACCGTGTTAGTATCTGTACCACCGCATATGAAATTTGGCAAACGCTGAAAACTACTCATGAAGGTACTAACAAGGTAAAACAAGCCGAATTAGCTATGTTGAAAAGTCAGTTTCAAAATTTCAAGATGAAGCCAAATGAGATGATCAATAATATATAATCATGGTTTCAAACTATTCACCATGCACTTATCGGATTAGGACAAAAATAATCTGATTTTGTTGTTGCTTCAATAGTCCTACATTCTCTGACTAGTGAATGGGAAGGAAAAGTATTAGCAATCGAAGAAGCTAATGACCTTTCTGTCATGAAGCCAAACGAATTGATAGGAAATCTAATGTCCTATGAAGCTAATTTGCAGGCTAGAAAGGAACAAAAATAAGAAAAGAAAAATGTGGCATTCCATACTGAAAAGATGAAGATGAATCAGATTCTGAAGATGAAGATCTGGCATTCATTGCAAAAGGTTTCAAAAAATTCCTGAAATAACGAAAATCCAATCATTATAACAAAAAGAAAACTAGATCAAATAAATTGTCATCATCCGCTATAGAATGTTTCAACTGCCACAAAAAGGGGCACATGCACAAGGAATGTCCAGAGCTAAAGAAGAAGTTAGAATGACAAATTCAAATACAAGAGGGACAATCAAAGAAGCGAGCATTCTCAGTGACATGGGATGATTCAGACTTGTCTTCATCGGAAAGTGAAAATGATACAGAAAATGAACAAGCAAACATCTGTTTCATGGCAGCAGAAGATGAGGTACAAATTCCTACATTTGATGAAGATACTTGATATTGATGCTGAATTTATAGTTAAATATAAAGACATAAAATGACAATTCAAAGAAGCCAAAGCTGATTTGAGTAGAGCAGAGTTTGAACGGGATATGTTAAAAGACGAGAAGGAAATATTAGAAGAAGAACTTGAAAAAAAATCAAGAATCATCATCTAATATTGACTCTCAAGTATATCTTTTGAGTCAAGAAATTGAAACTCAAAAATAAAAAAACGATGCTCTTACTACTGAAAATCATGAGCTTAAGGCAAAGGTCAAAATTCTGGACCTAGAAAAGGCTAGTTTACAAATTAAGTTAGATAATATCACTCAAAATATTTCTAACTTAAACAAAGGTCGAGAGAATTTGACAAAAATCATTGAGAGTTCACAATCTACTTCAAATAAACAAGGTTTGGGATATAAGAAACAAGAAACCAAGAAACATCTAGGTCATAAAAGAAAGAAAAAAGATGTAGTAGTACAAAAAAATGAAGCTAAGAAAAATCTTAGTTTATTATATTCCAAGACAAAACCAGTTGTGAAATTCCAAAAGGAAAATGTCAAGACTATCAAGATATAGGTTACTAAAACAAATAACAGTTTGATTAGGAACAAATATATTCAGCATTTCATGAATACTGTGCATCTTAATTCTAATTATTTATATAAAGGGGGTACCGGACCCGTATGTGTTTGGACTCCTAAGAACTAATTCTTAGGACCCTATGAAAAAGTGGGTACCATGGACTTAATCTTATTCTTTGCTGGTCCCACTTAAGAAAAGAGGAAAGTGGATATTGGACAGTGGTTGCTCGAAGCACGTGACTGGAGACAAGTGCTTATTGATAAATATTACATGCTCAAATGGTGGCTCCGTCACTTTTGGAGATAATTCAAAAGGCTATATCATCAGCAAAGGCGATGTGAGCAATTGCGGCACATCTAACTTACCTCTTATTACCAATGTCATGCTAGTTAAGGAGATGAAACACAATTTACTTAGTATTAGTCCGTTATGCGATAAGGGATTTACAATTTCCTTTTCAGATAATAAGTGTAGTATTTTAGATGGAGATCATAATTTAGTTTTCGAAGGTTATAGAGACAGACACATATATATTCTGAATATGAATATTAATCATAACTTAGATATGTGTCTTATGGCTAATGATAATGATCCATGGCTATGGCACAAACGCTTCTGTCATATCAACTTCAGAGCTATCAACAAGCTGGCCAAAAACGATCTAGTTGGAGGACTACCCAAACTAAGCTTTAAGGTTAACAACATTTTTGATGCATGTCAATTAGGAAAATTGACTAAATCATCTTTTAAATCCAAGCAAGTCATATCAACGTTACAACCACTTGAGTTACTGCATATGGATTTATTCGGACCAACTCAGGTTTAGTCAATAAACCATAGTCGATATGTGTTTATAATTGTTGATGATTACTCTCGTTACACCTGGATAATCTTCCTGAAAAACAAAAGTGACACTTTCGAACAATTCAAATATTTCGTCAAAAGACTTCAGAAATCAAAAAGGCTTAATGTTAAAAATATAAGAAGTGATCATGGAGGAGAATTCGAAAATAATGAGTTTGAACATTTTTCTACAAAGAAAGGTATATACCATAATTATTTTTTCCCAGAATTCCACAACAAAACGGAGTTGTAGAACGGGAAAAACGGACCTTACAAGAATGTGCAAGAACGTTATTAATTGGAACCACTTTACCAAAACATTTCTGGGCAGAAACTGTTGCAACTACATGTTATGTTTGAATCTTGTGTCCATTCGACCTCTCATCAAGAATACGCCTTATGAATTATTTAATAAAAGAAAGCCTGGTATCTCATACTTTAAAGTTTTTGGTTCTAAGTGCTTTATTTTAAATACGAAAGACCAGCTCGGCAAATTCGATCCAAAGGCCGACGAAAGTATATTTGTCAGTTATTCGGAACGGAGCAAGGCCTATCGTGTATTTAATAAACGAACCAAAACTATTGATGAATCACTTCATGTCTCATTCGATGAATTCTATCAGCACCCTCATAATATATCAAATAATGACGAAATTATAGTCACTGATAATCCAATATCACAAATATTGATTCTGATTCTGAAATAGTTGCTGAAAATATTCCTCAAACATGTGAGTTACAATCACCACCAAGAATAATAAGAGACTTTCCGTCTCAAAATATAATCCGGGAAGTAACATCACAAGTCAGAACAAGGAGTCAACTCCATAGAATGGGTCATGTTGCGTTTCTTTCAAATATCGAACCTAAGAATCCAAAAGAGGCTTCTACCGGTGATTACTGGATCATTGCCATGTAGGAAGAACTAAATCAGTTCGAGCGCAATGATGTTTGGAAACTTGTTCCAAGACCAACTGATCAATCAGTTATTGGTACTAAATGGGTCTATAAAAATAAGGCCGATGAACAAGGTAATATCACCAGAAATAAAGTCAGGTTAGTAGCACAAGGATATAATCAGGAAGAAGGTATCGATTAAGAAGAAACATTTGCGCCAGTTTCTCAACTAGAAGCTATTAGAATCTTATTATCTTTTGCTTGTCACCACAATTTTAAACTATATTAGATGGATGTCAAGAGTGCATTCCTCAATGGAATTATCAAAGAGAATGTATATGTCGAACAACCCCCTTTGTTCGTACATGAAAAATATCCTAACTATGTGTACAAACTTAAGAAAGATCTGTATGGTCTAAAATAGGCACCTCGTGCTTGGTATGAACGACTACGTAGCTGTCTTATTAATTCAGGATTTCAAATAGGCAAAGTCGATCAAACTTTGTTTATCAAACATTCTCGAAAAGATATTCTAGTTATCCAGATATATGTTGACCACATCATATTTAGTTCAACAAACGATAAACTTTGCAAAGAGTTTGCAAATATTATTACCAAAGAATTTGAAATGTCTCATATGGGAGAACTATCATATTTTCTCGGTCTTTAAATTAAACAACTTCCGAACAGTATTTTTATCAATCAAGAAAAATACTGCAGAAATCTTATCAAACGTTTTGGATTAGAAAACACGTCTGGTAAACCTACTCCCATGAGTACAACCACACATCTTGAAAAAGATGAAAGTAGTAAGAGTGTTGACCAGAAGCTATATCGAAGCATGATTGGTTCTCTTCTTTATCTTACTGCTAGTCGTCCATATATAATTATGAGTTTTTGTCTATGTGCACGATTTCAAACGGATCCAAAGGAATCACACCTACGAGAAGATAATTCGTTATCTTAATAATACCAAAGATTTCGGTCTTTTCTAACCAAAAGAATGTCCATTCAAATTAGTATCATGTAGCGATGCTGATTTCGGAGGCTCTCGAACGGATAGAAAGAGTACAAGTGGTATGTGCCATTTTATTGGAAAATCACTTGTCTCTTGGTTTAGCAAGAAATAGAATTGTGTTTCACTATCAACATGTGAAGCTGAATATATATCAGCGGCTCTTGCTTGTACTCAAATAATATATATGCAACAAACACTTCAAGATTTTGATATTCATTTATCAAATTCTATTATATAATTTGATAACACCAGTGCTACAAATTTATCTAAAAATATTGTGAACCACTCTCGAACCAAATACATTGATATCCGTCATCATTTTCTAAGAGACAATATCGAAAAGGGAAATGTATATCTCAAGTATGTCCAAACTGATAATCAACTAGCGGACATTTTTACTAAGCCTCTACTTGAGTCTAATTTTATAAAGTTACATAGCGATCTTGGTCTTATCTCCAGAAAAGAACTCGACAATTAGTTTTATCACTAATGTCATATTTCACTCTTTTATAATAGGTAGTTCTTTTCACTTTTTCTTATTCGAGTTATATTTACTCAAACATATATTAGCTATTATTAGCTATTGTTAATTTGAGTAAATTGATTATGAGCCTTTGATTATTCCTACGGCCAAGTAATTCTGAAACTTATTAGCCTCAACTATACATACCTTAGGCTATATATATATATATAGAGAGAGAGAGAAAATTCTATATAAACTTGGCATAAATTCCCATTTTATCTCTCCCAAGCTGATCTTAAATCCTACATAGTTCATATATTCTGTTTTCTGCTATAAACATGGCACACATATGTGACAAACGTGATCAATATTCCCATATCTCTATCACTAGTTCTGAGATGGGAGATCATTCTTCTTCGATAACACCCACTCCCGAACACAAATCAGGATATCACAAAAGAAATCGTACCCCCAGCACTACGCCAATTCCAAAATGGTCAAAGAAACTTGAATTTGGAGAAGTACAAGCCCGATAATCCTGCATAATATCTTTGGTCTATAGTCTGTGGCAAGCAAGTGTTCATCTCGTGCTCTAGAATGGCGAGTGTTCTTGGAGTTCCCTTTATAGGTGAAAAATTCTCGAGCGACTTTTTCAATATCCATATCCGTGACCGTGTTAACCATACATTCATTGAAGACGATATGAATAGCACAAAGTCCATAGGCTTACGACCCACTGCGAGGATTATTCATCACACTCTCATGCACTCTCTATTACCACACCTAGATAATTTTGATGTCGTTTATAAAGAGAACTTTAAGGCATTATATGGAATATACAAGGATATTCGTATCAATTGGATTAGTATGATTTTTGATGAGATCTTACAAGTAAACGAATGCACTAGGCCACATTTGTTTAATAATGAATATATCATGCGCCTATTGCTTGCTTGTGACATCGCAGCCCCCAAGTCTTCTGTTTCAAGGCCCAAAGTCATCAACGCAGCAACGATTAAATGGATGAAGCTACCCGATCCATACTTCACTATTATGCCTTTTGAGCAATAGCAAGAACATAGACAGCAAGGAGCTTCCACACGACCATCCCAGCCATGACCCGAGGAAGTCAAACTTCTAGGATTGTCTTCCTCGACAAAGGAATCGCTTGACACCATTTCTCGCAACCAATTTCTACTCGAAGCAAGACTTAAGCGTATGGATACAAAAATTGACAAACGCTTCAACAAGATTAAGTCTTTCTTCATAACATTATAGGGAGTAATGTCGTGTGGTGCATCACCATCTATGCAAGATCAAGACCCCGACAAACGTCCAGCTCTTCCTACTTTTTCTTGGACATCATCAAGTTTCGAAACTAGCGGTAGACATGGTCGTGGAAAAACCCAAGTTGTTGAACAGGAAGAAGAGGAAGATGAGACGGAGTCGCATTCCTAGTCTTCTTAGTTCACTTCTTAGTATTTCTCTTGCTACGTACTTATGACTATCTTTTGCTTTAAAACTTGATCCGACACTTGTATCTAAATGGTGCCGTATTTTATTCGTACTAGACTTTTTGTGTGTGTATGACTTTATTTTGTGACTCTTATCATGATCTATGGTACTCGTGTATGTTGCTTAAATATCATGATAGTATCATTATATCTTCACTTATTTATTTACTCCTTTTTGTCGATGACAAAGGGGGAGAGATTGATACTAACAGTGTTTATGCAGGAATATATAGTTCAAGCAAGATTGGTACTAACAGTGTTTATGCAAGAATATATAACTCATGTTGATATACAGGCACAATCTCAGGGGGAGATCATATACAGGGGGAGATTCAGAACTATGTTGTCATCAATCAAAAAGAGGGAGAATGTTGAGTCAAGAATTTCATGGATTTTTGATTTCTGACAAAGACATAAGCCGTGATCGACAAAAAGAAGATATTTATTATTTTGAAGAGGCACAAAGAGCTGCATATGGTATTCTAGATTAGAAGTTGATTATTTGGTGTTTTAGTAGTGTTGTTTTTGTTAAAATCTATCCTCAAATAATCACACACCTCGAAATTATCGATATATACACGAATATATATATGTACACATTGATTGTGCAACCTGGGTGAAACCGGTCGACCGCCTATATTTCGACTGGTTGACCGTTTCTACCCAGAATGCACAATAAACATATACATGTGCACATAACATGTGTGTGTATATATATATATTCACATTCCTGTCTATCGGTCCTTTTTGACCTGTCGACTTTTTTCTTCCAGAGAGCAACCATTCGAAAAGACACTTCCTTTCATCAATGGTTGCATCTCCTTCTCTTCACCAATAATCATGGCTATTGTTCGTTACTTTTCACAAAGGGTTACAACTATTTATTTTCTATATAAACACCATGAGATCATCATTCCATTAAACTAATTTTTGACTTGTTACTATCTCTATTTTCTTGATCTCAATTATATATTCTCAAGTGCTTAAATTGCTCATATTCAATAATATATCGTTTGAATCCTAGAATTTATTCAATAGTCTTTTGATTCAATACGATATCCACTTCCAAATCTTCATATACACAAATATTCTATTTGAGGATAAGATTATAGGAAGGTTGTACTACAAGTGACAAATTCATTTTATCAAGAACACGTGCTGCCAACAACAATTGTATTTGTCTTAGTTGAAGTCCTCGGTGTTGTAAGAGGCACGTGTTGAATTCCTCGGTGTTGTTAGAGGCGTGAAATCTCGTTCGTCTGCTCAGGTGTTGTAAACCTGTTTATTCCGGGTGAAGTGAGGTGGTTGTTAGTGAAAATCCAGATAGAAGCCTGGGACTGGACGTAGGACGGTGCTCCGAACCAGTATAGAAATCCATGGTGTGATTTTTCTATTTTACTACATTTACTGTTACATATCTGTAATTAGCTGATATTTATATCATCTTATATTTTCTTTCATAGCTATTGTATATTTGTGTGTTATACACCATATAACACGATTTATGTGTACTATATTAGTACGTTCGCAATCTTCAGGTCGATCGGTCACTAGGGGGTCGGTCGGTCATGCATAACAAGGTATTTTGAAAATTTTATTTTTCGGGTACGACTCGGACTTGAATAAAAAGGTCTAAAAAAATTATTTTTCGAGGGCAACCCCCCGTACCCTAACCGCAGCACAGTAATGTAATTTGGCTCAGTGAGGGTGTGACTTCGAAGTAAATTCAAGTAGGAAGGTTCGAAGTATTGAAAGGTGTTCATTGATCGGTGCAAAGCGACGAATGAGAAGACGACTCAAGGGTGTTTTGGGTTCGTGGATAATGGGAACTCAAGGGGGACTTGAGTTAGTGAACGGTCACCGGAGTTAGTGGCTAAGAATGTGAAGGCCGAGAGATTACCATTATCGTAAGTTCTAGCAAACTCAAAGCAGGGGTACTTTGGGAAATCATGAAGGGCCTCGTACCTTGGGCAGTTATGAAGGGCCTAGTTGTCGAGATTAGAGAAGACAAACATATGACTCATGAAGGCGTATGGAGTTGTGCTAGAACTGGGGTTACCATTAGCCCTTGACATATGGCAGTCATGATTGGCCGTCATACGATTAGCGATGGTTTCGAAGCAGGATTGGCGGTGATAGACAGGGTTAGTCATGGATGCTTGATTGTTTGGTTGCTCCGTTCATACCATCTCATGAAGATTATCCAACGTCGAAGGAGATGTTCCTTGGGTGCTTTCCTGATATTGGTTTTGGCCTTTGGAGGGCTTGTGCTTGAAGGATGTTGAATTTGATTAGGATGGTGTACATGAGATATATAATCTAGATGTCATGAGTGTTTTACAATGATTGAATGGGTGTTCTAGTATCCATGGTTGAATGGTTGAATTGTTTGATGTAAAGGCTATCACTGTCCGATATGGGGAAGACAGGAGTTGAGTTCTTCTCTAATGTTAGGTAGATTGGTTTGTTAATCTACCTATTCTCATATACTTTATTGATGAAGTTTGTTAGCTGTTTATCGCTCACTAAGACAGTTGTCTGACTCAAGGTTTTATGTTTTCCTCTTATTACCTTGGGCTGTTCATCCGTTTTTGGATGGGCAGACTAGGTGGCAAGTGACAGGTGATTTCTTAGTGTGGACGATGTAGCTATTCGGAGGCGAGCAGGAGGCTGGCGTACTATCTTTTAACTATATAGTATTTGGATTTCCACTGTTTGTTATTATCTAAGTGATGTAGTGAGGAAATTTGTAGATTCAGTATTGTTGTAACTCAAGTCAGTGGATATTACTTTCCAGTCGTTATGAAAGTTTAGGCTTGCTTCTTCACTATTAATACCTGTTGTATATATTCTACTATATTTTATCCTTGCGTTGTGAGATTTACGACAGGCTCCGATTGTGTTTACCTACTCTGATGATTGTCCATAGCAGCTTGGCACACCTTTCAGCGCATTATTCCTCTTGTTTAGTGCAGGGGCTGTGGGCGATCGTCACATTTGGTATCAGAGCTTTGGTTAACGATTTTAGCCATAGTTCAAAGACATAATTACGTATCAGATACGTACTTGTAGATTTTAGTTGGATGCTTACTATATATATTAGCATATATAGTAGCAGCGATTGTATTCCTTAGCAGTTTTCTTGAAAGTGGCTAATTATTATAAATTTCAATTTAGAATGAGTAGACGAACAACAAGACACGCTGCTAGGGGAGCTAATACTGGAGGGGGAAATGGCGGTGAACTAAACTACCCTACCATGTTTGAAGCCATGATGAAAGCATTTATGTGAAGGGTACCCGCTCCAATGGCAGCCACGGTAGACATAGGAGTTTAGTTGCCTAGGGTCGTGAACTTTGCGAAGCTATGCAAAGACTAAACATGTCAAGGAGGAAAGCCATTCAAAGGGTCTGAGCCAGCTGAAGTGGTTCAAAGGTGGATGGATTCTTGTGTTCGTATCTTTGGAGACTTGGGATTGGATGGTGCAACAAAGAGAAAGCTTGCATCAAGGCAACTGCAAGGCAGGGCCATGGAATGGTAGAATTCTGTTACACTTGAGACTTCAGAGGAAGAGATTTCATGGGAGCAATTCCAAGCTAAGTTTAAAGCAAAGTTTATCTCCACAGCTCAAAAATCTTCTCTATTCAAGAAATTTGTGGAATTGAAGCAGAATGGTCGTCCTCTGTAACAACCCGTATTTTCAATAACCTGTTATAACGTAAATCGAGGCAGAATTTAATTTATAAATCTGAATCAAGGGAAACGGGCTATCCCATTGCGTTCGTCTCGGAAAAATACGCGAAATAGAGTCCGAGTTTTCGAAAATCGGAGTCCGTATGACCCGATTAAGGCCCAACGAAGTTTTCAGAAAATTTCAAAGTAAAAAAACAGATTTCAAATTCAAGTTTGAATTTGGAAATTAGGTCAGATTGGGCCAGGCGGGAAAATTCCCGCCAGAGCACCCAAGTCGACAGCCCTGTCGACTTGGGAGTCGACTTGGTTGGACCCAAGTCGACAGCCCTGTCGACTTGGCTGTCGACTTGGCTCAGCCGGGCAGTTTTGCCTGGTGCACCATTTTGGAGTTGTGTTGAGTTTGGGGGCCAGATTCGGTTTTAAGGGCTGAGATTGGAATTAGGGTTTAATCCTAAGGTTGAAACTAATCCTAATCTCTATAAATAAGCCCCTAACCTAAGCCTAAATCAACATTATTCATTCAAGTAACTAAACTATGGCAAAATCATTCCTCTCATGGCCTCCACTCTCTTCATAAAATTCCTAAGTCATTTCTATGAGAGAATTTCAATGCATACAAGTGTTTTCAAGCTTGTATGAGCGTCATTAGCTTGCATTCAAGTCAAGTTTCCATATTTACATCATAAAGCAAGGGTTTTGATCATTTTGGCTCAAGGGATTTTCTATTAGAGCTTGCATTTTGGGTCTATTTGATTGCATAAGGGCTTTGTCATATTTTTGTGTCTTCATAAGCATTGTAAGCCCTATTCTACTTTCATACTTAAACTCTAAAGTTAAATGTATGATATGCAAGTTTGCCATGATATGCAAGTTTACTATGTCATGTTATGCAAGTTTGATATGTTATGATATGCAAGTTTATCATGTTATGTTATGCAAGTATGCCATGTTATGATATGCAAGTTTACCATGTTATGCTATGCAAGTTTGCCATGTTATGATATGCAAGCTTACCATGTTATGTTATGCAAGTATGTCATGTTATGATATGCAAGTTTACCATGTTATGCTATGCAAGTTTATCATGTTATGATATGCAAGTTTGTCATGTTATGTTATGCAAGTTTGCCATGTTATGATATGCAAGTTTATCATGTTATGTTATGCAAGTTTGCCATGTTATGATATGCAAGGTTATCATGTTATGTTATGCAAGTTTGATATGCAAGTTCGTCATATGATATGCTAGTATGTTATGCAAGTTTGGGATGATCATTTTGTTCATGTTATCATGTTATGCAAGCTTATCTTGAGTATATGAACATAAAGCTTCAAGCTTTATGCTAAAGGTTGCATTTTGGCAACATGTAGGTTATCATATCTCTTATGATAACTTGCATGTGAGGCTAAATGCGAACTTATGGCCATTTCTACATGTCATTTATCACCATGTATCACCAATATGCTAAGTTTGGTTTTATGCATGCTTTTGAGGCCTAAAAATGTAATATGCAAGTATATGAACATGTGTACATTTCATATGCCACCATGTTGAACTTGTGGCTTCAACACCTTTATGTCATGATTATGCCAAGTTCCCTCTTTCTATCCTTTATGCGCTATTGCGATATGTAAGCGATGGGATTGCGTTTGGGGTTGGGTAAACTTAAAAGACATAAAAACATAAGATTGGGAATTTACCTATTAAGTTAGGTCTACCCATTGGGAATTTACCTATTAAGTTAGGTCTACCCAAATGCTTGAAAACTTGTAATATGTTTTGGAAACATGATGGACATGACACTTAGAGAAGATAAGTGTGACCAACTCGAGGTTGGGTTGAGTTTGTAGCGTAAACCTACCCGGAACCGACCGGCCTAACTAGTTGCTACAAACAATAGGACCCAATGTGAGAAGTTGGCCATGTGGTACCTTGAACCCGAGGTTAGACCAAGTTGTGGTGTAAAGCTACCCGGACCCGCCCGGCTTAACTAGTAACCACAACAAGGTCTAATGTGAGAGGTTAAGGCACGTGAAATTAATTAATGCCTCATGAGTAGGGTTAAGTCATGGTCCACTTAATACTTAACCAATTTGGGCTTGGTAGATTAATCAGGGTTAAGTCGTGAACTCATCGTTACACTTAACCAAGTTAATCCATGATTAGCAAGAGGGTTAAACCGTACTTAACCCACTAGAAAATCCTAGCAATGGGGGTCCACTCCAGCAGTAATCCCAAGTTTGTATCATTAAGACCCTAGGGACTAGGCTAGGGTGGGGGGCACAATTACTGGACTTGAGGTAAGAGACCAAAAGCGACGGCAGAGTGGTACGCCGGTGTAGTTCCGGGCGGACTATGGTCGTGCACATAGTCCGAAGCCGGGGAAAACATGCACGGGTACCAATAGATCGAGACTGTGCACTTATGTTTATGGTGTCCAGGGGTTGACACCCTAGGGCTTGATACACCCGACGGGAGACCCTGCACAGTCTGACTACAATTATGTTTGGGCCGTATTGACACCAACACGTGACGAGTTAGGCTTATAGGGAGCCGATCGACTAGACCGTTTGGTTGGACCGCGTATTAGGGTCACTTCATGTTATTGGGCCAAAGCTTGGGCCAAGGGATCAATACTTGTTTATTCAAGTCATGTTAGTTTGCTAGTACACCTGTGGTGCAAAAACCTTAAACCTGATTATGCGATGACACCTTTATCTACCTTGTTAGTTAATCATCATGCTAGTATGTTGTTATCCTTATGTTCATCCCTGCTTCTCATGCCAGTTAACTTTATCAGTTTACATTGATTGTAGTAGGGCTTACTCAGTCTTTTTGACTGACCTGTTTTCTTTCGCCTCTTTTCTTCCGTCCCCCCCCCCCCCCCTCCAGGTTCTCAGGGTGGGAATATTGGAGCTTAGCTTGGATTTCTGATCGCTTGCTTGTGGGATTTTAGCTCATGTACGGTCTTGACACGAAGCTAGCTATGGTTATCACTTATTTTGGGGATAGTACTTATGTATTTCAGTTTTTCAGTGATGTTGTTTTTATCTAGACTTGTGTATTGGGAAAGTTGACATTATGTTGTACCAGACTTGTTTTGAAATAGTTTGAAATCTTCCGCTGTTTTACTTATCTTATTTACTCTGTTTACATATATACATATGTTCTTGTTCTGCCTTGATATATAATTATGCATGTTTACCTGATTCAAACGCCCCTCCAAAGTCAGAGTGCTTGCAAGAGTCACCCTGGCGGAGGTGGGGTGTTACATCCTCTACTTGACTACATTTCTGAATTTGAAGCCTTGTCCAGATATGCTCGTTCATACATTGATACACCTTATCAGAAGAACGAGAAATTCGTTATGGGTATGGATACCTATATTGGAATGCGGTTAGTGGATCATCTTGACGATTCATTCGAGAAGATTGTGGAGGAAGCTATTCACCATGAGTGCTTGTTTCCTATGGAAGCAAATGTTGTCGCTACGACCAAGGAGGTTCAGAAACCACAGCAAGGTGGTAATAATAAGAAAAGGAAGTAGCAATAGCAGAAAGGAAAAGATGGCCAAAAGAAGGTAAAGAGTGAGGTGGTTTGTTTTAACTGCCAACAGAAAGGCCATTTTGCCAATGAGTGCAAGAATCTAAAGGTTGAGAGGAAGTATCACAATTGTGGCAAGGCTGGGCATCTCAACAAGGACTGTTCAGAATTGGCTAAAGGGAAGCAGATTGTGAAGGCATATGCTTTGGAAGTCGTGCCATCTTCTTAATGAGCTCCTACTGTAGAGGAGAAGGGAAAGAGTGTCATCGTTCAAGGTACTCTATCAGTTAATAGTGTTTCAGTTCGAGTTTTTTTTTAATGGAGCATTGCATTCATTCATTTGCAATGAGCATGTGTGCCGCTTGGGTTTAGAACCCAAGATTTGTGATAGACCTTTCGTAGTGACTAATCTAGTTGGGGGTTCATCCAATCTTTGCATGATATGTCGTGGTCTGGTGCTGTCGAGTCATGGTTGCTCTTTTGTGTGTGATTGCTTTGTTCTTAACTCCGCTCGGTTTGGGATCATTTTGGGCATGGATTGGCTTACAAGGTATGCGGCAAGGGTGAATTGCGAGAAGCTAAATGTGAGAGTCGAGGATGTGGAAGGGCGAAAGGTGTTGATACGGTGTAAGTGTGAAGAGGATGTCTTCGTTCACTATCTATATTACCTTGTGATTCCACAAGAAGACTTGTCATCTTTGCTAATCACTAATGAGTATAAGGATGTATTTGACGAAGTAAAAGGGTTGCCGCCGCATTGAGAGATCGAGTATAGGATCGATTTGGTCGAGGATGCTAGACCAATCGTTGTGCCTCTTAGGTGGATGGTGCCTAAGGAACATCAAGAGTTAGAGTTGCAAGTTCGTGACCTTCTAGGAAAGGGATTCATTTGAAGAAGTGTTTCTGAATCGGATGCACCAGTGGTATTTGCAGCCAAGGCAGATGGCTAGTTAAGATTGTATGTTGACTACCGTGAGTTGAATAAGGTGACCAAGAAGAACAAGTATCCGTTGCCAAGGATTGATGACTTGTTTGATCAGCTTCATGAAGACAAAGTGTTTTCTCAGATGGATTTGGCAATGAGATTTCATCGGTTGAGGTTGGCGAAGGACAGTGTGTCGAAGACCGCTTTTTGGACACCATCTGGTTTCTTCAAATGGTTGGTGATGCCATTCGGGTTGACGAACGCGCCAGCATATTTTGTAGATCTTATAAATAGGGTTTCCAGAGATAAGTTGAACAAATTTGTACTTGTGTTCGTGGATGACATTTTGGTTTACTCACGAAATGAGGAAGAGAACAAGACACACTTGCGAGTGGTGTTGGAAATCTTGCGAAAGCATCAGCTGGGAGCTAAGTTTTCAAAGTCACTTTTGGAAGAGTGAAGTAAGATTCTTAGGCCATGTTGCTTCTGATAATGGGATAGCGGTTGACCCCGCTAAAGCGACAGCAATTCAGAACTGGGATAGGCCTAAGAATGTAACGGATGTAAGAAATTTCCTTGGGTTAGCTGGATATTACCGATGGTTTATCAAGGATTTCTCCAAGGTAGCTGCACCATTGACATGATTGATGAAGAAGAACCAAGTGTTCACATGGGATGCAAAGTGTGAACAAGCGTTTGGAATCCTGAAAGAGAGACTGACGAGTGCTACTTTTTTGACCATTCCAAGTGGGAATGAAGAGATGGGGGTGTATACCGATGCATGTGATACTGGACTTGGAGCAGTGCTAATGCAAAAGGATAAGGTTGTGGCCTATGCAAGCCAATAGCTAAATCCGCATGAAAGGAATTATCCAACTCATGATTTAGAGTTGGCGGCGATTGTGTTTGCTCTGAAGATTTGGAGACATTAGCTGTTGGGAGTTCGATTCGAGTTGTTTACGGATCATAAGTCGTTAAAGTATCTTTTCACCCAAAAGGATTTGAATCTTCGGCAGCAAAGCTAGTTAGAGTTTCTGGCATCGTATGATTTTGGTATAGCCTATACTCCTGATAAAGGTAACGCAGTTGCAGATGCGTTGATCGAAGACACACAAGTTTGGGGATCATGTTTTCAGAATGGAAGAGCCTCGAGTACTTGGCAGGATTTGATTTCAGACCAAGGTGTGAATTGGAACCTGAAATGTTGGCAAGCTTATCGATAAGACATACTCTCATCAAAAGGATTGGCGAAAGTCAAAAGCGAGACGCATAGCTTGCCGAGTTTATCCAGAAACTGAAACCCAAAGATAAAGAGTTCATGGTCGATCGAGAAGGTTAGCTTCAAAAGCAAGAGCGATGGTTGTTCCTGATATCGACGGATTGAGAGATGAGGTTCTGAGGGAATGTCATCACTCGAAGTTGGCGATTCATCCTGGTAGTAATAAGATGTATCAGGCCATGAAGCGAGTCTACTACTGGGAGGGAATGAAGCGAGATATTGGAAAGTTCATTTCCAAGTGTATGAACTGCCAGTTAGTGAAAGCTGAACAGAAGAAGCCGAGTGCTTTTCTTCAGCCATTGGAAGTTCCTACGTGCAAGTGGGAGCAAGTATCGATGGATTTCATCAATGGACTACCTAGAACGATGGCAAGAAACGAAGGGATTTGGGTCATCGTGGATCGCTTAACCAAAAATGCAAGATTCGTTCCTGTTAAGTCGACTAGGACTGCATCGAAATTGGCTGAACTTTATATAAATTGGATAGTTCGATTCCATGGTATCCCGAAGAGCATAGTGAGTGACCGAGATCCATTGTTCATGAGTGGATTTCGGAAGAGTTTGCAAGAAGCCTTAGGAATTGAGTTGTGTTTAAGTGCAGCATACCATCCCTAAACTGATGGTCAAACCAAGAGGGTTAACCGAGTTTTGGAAGATCTCCTAAGAGCTTGTGTGTTGGATTTTGGGGGATCATGGGAAGAAAATTTACATCTAGTTGAGTTTGCTTATAACAATAGCTACCAATCGAGCATTGGGATGACACCATACGAGGCAATGTATGGTAGACCGTGTAACTCTCCAGCCTGTTGGTTAGAAACTGGAGATAAGCCGATACTTGGGCCAGAGATGATTTGGGAAACCTCATATTGTATCGAGATCGTTCGGCAACGAAGAAGGCAACCCAAGATCGTCGGAAGAGTTACGCCGATAAGCGTCGTAAGGACTTGGAATTCGACGTGGACGATATGGTTTCCGTGAAGGTTTCACCATTTAAGCATATGGTTATATTCGGAAACAAAGGAAAGTTAGCTCCTAGGTTCGTTGGACCATTTCCAATAATCGAGCGAATTGGAAACCTCGCATATATATTGGAGTTACCCGAGAAGATGTCGAGTGTGCATAATATTTTCCATTTGTCATTTCTACGAAACTTCGGGCATGATTCGAATGTGGTGGTATCTCCAGAGTAATACGAAGACCTAGAAGTAGAAACCATAGTTGCGAGATCTTGTAAGCCACTTCGTGTTGTGGGAAATGACACGAAACAGCTTAGAAGGAAGACAGTTAAGCTGGTCAAGGTACAATGGGGGTGAAAATGGCGACGATTGTACATAAGAGACGGAAGAGAGCATGAGGGTGACTTATCCAGAATTCTTCGTCGGTAGGACCCTTTGATATCATATCATTGTTATATCGTTGTATCTTGTTGATATTTGATAGAATTCTGCGTGCTAGGATAAGGTTGTGGATGCATGGCTTGATGGTTGCTAGATGGATGATATAATTGGCTTCTCATGAATGATAGGCGTGCAGAATTATTATGGTTGCTTGTGTTTTCTTGGAATTTCGAGGCCAAAATTCTTAAGGGAGGAGGGGGAGAGAATGTAACAGCCCACATTTTACGTATCAAAAGATCGTAAAAGATTTTTATTTTATTCCTTGAGGGTTGGATCATTCTCATATTTTGATGTTGCACATGGGGATGTGAAACATGTCCATAATTTTTACCAATTTTGTTTGTGACCATTTTCCCTTGTCAGTCTTGTACAGGTCATAACTTTTGACTCAGGTCGAATCAGGTGGTGAGACCTATGCCATTGGAAGAGTGTTACATTATATATTTGGCTCAGCGGTTTGGGAGAAATCGTTGTTTTAAGGTTTCTCAGTTGGTTTTTCAGGTTTTAGGAGCCTTAATGGGCTATTTTAAAGAGGCTCATTAGTGGGCTGGTGGAAACTATAAATAGAGGGTGAGAGATATGGGAAATGATTTAGTTTCTCCATTCTCTCATTAGGTGGCCTAGGTTCCTCCTTCCTCTAACACCTTTCCACCATTAAAATTCAAAATCTAAGGAGGGAAATCGAAGATCTACACCATTCAAGGCCAGATCTACATCAATTAAAGTGGGAATTCATCGGATCAAGGGGTTTGGTTCGAGTTGCTTGCTGTCTGGAGTCTTAATCCATTGACTTTAGCTTATTTTGGAGAATCGTTGTGTGATTTACATCCCTCACATGGATTCAATGAAGTATATGAATGTTTGATCATGTTTTTCATTAAATTCAAGTGTTTTACCATAGATCTATAACTTGCTAAGTCCATTTTCATATGAATCATCTTATGGTCCAATTTAGCAAGCTTAATATTTCTAGGCCATTTTATATGCTTATGTCTATTAGATCCATCTTTTTTATCACATGTTCATTTTTAATGGTTGTGGTGAAATTTACATCATTTTAGTGATAATCGTCACATCCATGTTATTAGCAAGCTTATGACATGTTTATGATTGTATTTGGTGAATTGGTTGAGCATGCTTTGCCGATTTGGTCGATTAGAGAAGTTTTGGTCAAGATTGGGTTCGAATTGGAGATTACAGGTTTTTGGATCGCACGTGGCGGGGTCGCACGTAATGGGGTCGCTCGGGACAAAACTTGTCTTGGGAAACAGGTCCGTAAGTGGGTCGGCCTGGAGCAGTTCGATCGGAGCAGAAATGGAAGGGTCAGTCGCAGGTGGCCATGGTAGGTCGAACGAGCAGCACCGGGTCGAGCGATCATGCAGGCCAAGTTTGTGCATCATAACCAGGAGATTGGGTTGGTCGAGCAGGCCAAGTTTGTGCATCAGAACCAGGAGATTGGGTTGGTCGCTGACAAAGTGATGGGTCGTGCAAGCGGGTCGGTCGAACATGGGCTCGAGTAGACGGGTTCGGTCGTTGGTTTTTGTTCGGGTCGGTCATGCCTTGGAAGAAAGGTGGGTCGGTCGAGCATTCAAGGGTCGGTCGGTTACTAGGGGGTCGGTCGGTCGTGCATAACAAGATATTCTGAAATTTTTATTTTTTGGGTACAACTCAAACTTGAATAAAAAGGTCTAAAAAAATATTTTCGAGGGAAACCATCCGAACCCTAGCCGCAGCGCAGTAATGTAATTTGACTCGGTGAGGGTGTGACTTCGAAGTAAATCCAACTAGGAAGGTTCAAAGTACTGAAACGTGTTCGTTGATCGATGCAAAGCAACGAATGAGAAGACGACTCAAGGGTGTTTTGGGTTCGTGGATAATGGGAACTCAAGGGGTACTTGAGTTAGTGAATGGTCATCGGAGTTGATGGCTAAGAATGTGAAGGCCGAGAGATTATCGTTATCGTAAGTTCTAGCAGACTCAAACCAGGGGTACTTTGTGCAGTCATGAAGGGCCTCGTACCTTGGCAGTCGTGAAGGGCCTAGTTGTCGAGATTTGAGAAGACAAACATACGAGCCATGAAGGCTTACGGAGTTGCGCTAGAACTGGGGTTACCATTAGCCCTTAACATATGGAAGTCATGATGGGCCATTATACGATTAACGATGGTCTCAAAGCAGGGTTGGCAGTGATAGCTAGAGTCAGTCATGGATGTTTGATTGTTTGGTTGCTCCGTTTGTACCATCTCATAAACATTGTCCAATGTCGAAGGAGATGTTCCTTGGGTGCTTGTCTGATATTGGTTTAGGCCTCCGGGGCTTGTGCTTGAGGGATGTTGAATTCGATTAGGATGGTTTACATGAGATATATAATCTGGATGTCATGAGTGTTTTACCATGATTGAATGGATATTCTGGTTTCCATGGATGGATGGTTGAATTGTTTGATGTAAAGGCTATCACTGTCCGATGTGGAGAAGATGGGAGTTGATTTCTTCTTTGATGTTTGGTAGATTGGTTTGTTAATCTGCCTATTCTCATATACTTTATTGATGAAGTTTGTTAGCTGTTTGTCGCTCACTAAGACAGTTATCTGACTCAATGTTTTATGTTTCCCTCTTATTACCTTGGGCTGTTCATCCGTTTTTGGATAGGCAGACTAGGTGGCAGGTGATGGGTGATTCTTTAGTGTGGACAATGTAGCTGTTCGGAGGCGAGCAGGAGGCTGGCGTACTATCTTTTTACTATATAGTATTTGGATTTCCGTTGTTTGTTATTCTCTGAGTGATGTAGTGAGGAAATTTGTACAAACACTATTGTTGTAATTCAAGTCAGTGGATATTACTTTCTAGCCGTTATGAAAGTTTAGTGCTTGTTGCTTCGCTATCAATACCTGTTGTATATATTCTACTATATTTTATCCTTGCGCTGTGAGATTTACGACAGGCTCCGATTGTGTTTACCTACTCTGATGATCGTCCATAGCAGCCTGGCACACCTTTCAGCGCATTATTCCTCTTGTTTAGTGCAGGGGCTGTGGGCGGTCGTCACAGCTTAACATCCTCCTCTAAGACATATATACTCAAAGAGTCATATATTAATAGATACCGATTATATGTTGTGAAATGACAATGTGACATGTTAAATGAAGAGCTATTGACGATCAAAGCATAGCTTGGTTAAGCATGGCTTTGCGTAACGAGACTTTGGCAAGCCTCACATCCTAAAAATGATTGAAACATGAAAAGATGCGACAAGATTATGGGGTTCGCGACCCTTAGGGGATGACCATTTCCTACTAGATTTTTTAAGCACAATGGTATAAAGTCCAGATGTTTTCTCTATGGCTATTATGAGGTAGTGTTATTGTATGGAGCCCTAGTATTTTACTGATGTGGTTTTGTTGGAAATTCAGGTGCTTATAGAGAAAGGTCAGTAATGAATCGTGTGGTAGCTTAGATAGCACCGACGGCCTTGTGTCGGCAGAGAAGGTTTACTCCTCAGGAGTCCCTATAGAGGCGTACCCATTTAGTAAGGAAGTTCCTTTGCCTTGGTCATTTGTTGGAAAACCCACTTTGAAAATGGTTTAGGTCGATATACAATTCTGAATCTGGCTCGTCCGCTGTGTGCCTGTACAGTTTTCTATTGTAAATCATGCATAAAACGCAGAAGGTTAGTATGAAATTATGGTACTTATGCTGGTTAAGGTTGAAACGTTTATTTACCAAGGTGATTTTCACACTATGCATTAATAATAATATAGGAGGATTTTCACGTATCAAGCATATTTTGGTTATCATAAGGGAAACCTCGCCCAAATGTGTGTTTGTATTGTGTGTGTAGCGCAAGATCTTATGGTAGTTTCATTTTCGAAAGACCATTGCGAGTTTTAATGCACTGGTATTCATATGGGGAAAACCAGTTCCGTATTATATGGCATGGTCCTACAATTTACCTTACTTTAAATTGAAAATAACTGTTTTAGTTCTCACACCAGTCCTATGATTGACTCAGAGTTTATTGTTTCCCACCTAAACTTCGGGTGCCCATATTTTCCACATGGGCAGTCTGGTAGTTTTGGTTTTGCAGATTCAGCCTTGGATTCATTTTTAGAGCAGAATTCTAGATTATGGCTGGAGCTACTCTTTGCATAATTTCTTAATTTTCCGCTGAGAGTTGTATATTTCCGTTGTGTACGTATTTTCAGTGAACTCTAATATCAGTTATACTCTGATATATTCTTGTACTCTGATGTAATACTGTGATGATATTAATAAAAAGGTTCTTTTGTTCTATGCAAATGTGTATGTACCCTGACAATCCACCTTTGAGAACGGTTTAAGTCGGTTTAATTACCGGGTTGAGTCGGACCCAAAAGACAACTGTTTCAATTATTCATCTCTTCAATTTATCCATACCCCTATATCAATGATACCCAACTCACATGCACCATCGAGATGCATTCTCCAGCCCGTGTGCTACTGCTCCAAAAAATATCGACCTCAATTTGCATAGATTTCACCCAAAATTGCACATAAGGTGCAAAACTCCATCGATCACAAACACCAAATTAATATCGAATTCAAGAATTAAAGCCTCCAATTCCGAATAATTTGAACCATAGAACACACTGGTCATTTTACAGTGAATGAGTTCAACATCGAGCTTCCTGAAATGGATATGAGAGTGAGGTACTACTCAAACCAAGATCAAAGAAATTTATTTTAGGATTTATGGAATTTTATTGGACTTGTTTTGGATTTATGAAAGTGAGTTTCTCACTTTTTTTTATTTTGTTTGGCGACCATGACTTCGTTTGACTAGAAGGAGGAAAAAATGAGGGTATAGGTTTAGTATGATGGTGTATTTATAGAGTAAAAGAAGTATTATTTTATTGATTTACGAAACTTACACGAAGTAACATGTTTAAACTACCACATACGAGTTCTAATCGTCGATGAAACTTGTAATCTAACAATAACTAAGTATTTCAGACATAATGAAACTGGTTTCATCGAATTCTAAGACCATTTGTAAAACTTCCTTTTTAATTCACAACGTGAATCGATACGTGTTTAAATAGCGCATAATCATAAATAAATTCAATTAATAAGAAATTAAAAATCTTCCAATTCTTAACCACTGCGGATTTAACAAAATTAGTTTTGTTGAAATCCGAAATCATTTGAAAATTGTTTATTCTCCAAGTTTAAATAAAACAAATAAAATATTAATTAATTCCAAACCATTCAATTTAATAATAATAAATCAAATATTATCGTATATATCTAAAAATATAATATCATGTAGCTCCAAAACAAACATATTTGGATTTATAACTCAATATTTCAAAATTCAAGCTAAATTGATATTTAATTTAATATAAAAATCCTTTTATTTAATTAAATAAATCGCAATACTTTATAAACGATTCCATAGCGACTTTGTGAAAATTTGGTTTGGACATAGCTAAGTGCAAAATCTCGATTTTTCACTTTTATTAGAAAACTATAGTTCACTAAATTCAAACATTTCTTGTTTCAAAGAAATTCAACTTATAACGAATACTATATACTCAGTTGAAGTTCAAAACGTCAAATTACGAACTACCACGTCGCTGCAGGCTCATTTTTAATTAAATATAAATTAATACATTCGAACTTCATTCGATAATTAAATTCGTTATTATCACTTGAATCTAAACTCGATTAAATCCCTTAATTTATCCAATTCACATAATATTGCAAATTCAACTTATTTCCGACTATTTATGAATTTAACTTTATTATTCCACTGTTTATATTAATTAAATGTTCAAAATTGTTGAATTCAAGTCATTTAAATTGCCGAATCAATACTGAATAATTAAATATAATAATTATTCAATCACTAAAAATCCGGGTCATTACAGAAAATGTTCAACTTGCAAGGATTTGAATTTTTTTGGAAATTAGATCCAGGTTTACAAACAGAAGAAAAAGCCTTATCCTTCTTTTTACTGCTTTTTAGTTTATTGCAAAGGCGATGAATTTGTGTCAAAAAGGAAAATTTCCTTAATAGCCTAATAGGCATTGAGTTTGGGAAACTTAACACGATACCCAATATGATATTTCATTTAATAATTGTTTTCTTCGTCTTTTGAAATATATTTCAACCAAAGTTTCCAACGATTTCACTACATTTCTAATGACCTGTAACGATCAATTCCTCAATTCATTATCTTATTTTTATACAAAATCATAATTTTAATATAATCATTTCAAGTAAAATTTCAATTCGCACCTTAATTTGATTATTCATAAAATAACCGTTTCTTAATTTATTCTCTAAAATAGCTGTGTTAATTGAGGAAATAAATTCCAGTGTATCTTCTAAAACTGATTACTTGCTAGTTTAACAAACAAAATAAAGTGTTATTATTTGTAACTGCTAGTTGGTTTTATAGTGACCATATCATTTTCCATTTGGTGTATGGTAGATTCCTCGACAATTATTGAAATAAACTAAATAGCTTATAGTTTTGGAGATAGGTGGAGCACATATACTACAAACTACACCACGTAGGGTTGATTTAACCATATGTATAGTAGGCAATCCCAGTAAAATGCTTGGTGCATTACAACTACAATATGTCTACATACATAAAATATGACAAAATTCCATAAGGGTGAATAAGAGTCTCACAAAACATCTACAAGACATAAGCTTATTTGGAAGTGTTGTCCTTAAATTGTCTTTAAAATTAATAATTTAAAAACGTTATCCTTCAAATTTGTTACTTTGAAATAAGAAGCTCTTCAACTTGGTATTCGCTTTATTGTTAATTCCAATTAAAATTTTAGAGTTTTGCTAAAATGACAACAAATTTTTATGGTCAAAACGACTAAATGATGTATTTTGCTAAGATTTTTGTTTTGTTTTCGAATTTATTACTTTGGAAAAACCATTTCACCGTTAATGACTATGCAAAGTATATGTCCCTAGTATTTTGTTAAGATTATTATTTTTATTATTATCATCAAACCAACCACCATGAAGGTTTGTTTGCTGTCATTGTCTAAAATCAATTTTTCAAAGCCAAAACAATACTTTTCATTTCTCAATTGTCTCCGATGTTTTTAGCGGTTCAAATTCCGATAACTAAAATTTCTCCAAAATATCCATTACATTTCAAATTTACTTCAGATCTACCGTTAATATCATATTCAAACTTCAATAGATCTAAATAGATTAATTTAAAAGTGCAACAAATTTTATAAATGTAACAAATTCTTAAATCAATCATGTTATTGTTGATTAATTTAAAATTTGAAATAATATTTTTTTAATTATATAATCAACAGTCGGTTTTTACGCAGTTATGCCGCTATACTAGTTATTCTTATCTTTATTATTATTTTAGTTCCATGGTAGCATAACTAAACTAGGCAAAGTATCTTGTCATAATATTTTGCAAGGGAACAACAACCTATATTTTAAATGATGCACGTGAAGCCATAAAATTAGGGCGCAAATTCCCCAATTTCCTACTAAAACAAAGCGGCTGCGACTTTCTTTTTACATCCGCGGGTTCAAATATGTGATCTCGTAGGCCCTTCTTAATTTTCTTTTGCAAAAAAGCATCTTAAGTTCACAAACAATGTCAATGTGTCAAATTATATTTTGTTGGAGGATATTTTAAATTAGGATGATTTAAATTATCAATTATACATGCGTTGATGTAAACAATATAAACGCATTTACCATGGAATTAGAAGGAGATGATAACAGTTACGAAGTGAATGGATTACAGTTAGCATGGAATTGACTTTGGCTCATGTCAGTAAATTCCACACACAAATTTCTAATGTATAAATGTAGCACTTAAATACAAAGTGCTCTGCAAAACGGATGACACAACGTAAATCCAAGCACTATACGATAGTTTTTTTGGACAAGGAAACAGACCATAAAACACCAAAAGCTGTCGCATCTTCTGTAACTTGTTTGTTAAACAAATAAGCATGCACATTTTGCTGCTTTGCTTTCCTTGTCGAGAACATTGCAAGCATGTATATACAAGGGTACTATAAATAGATAGGACAGTGTTCTCTTTTGTATTTCACGTTAATTCTCCTTCTAAATTTTAGCCACTTATTCTGATTTTAATATTTTTCTCCTTCCACTCACTCTTTCAAGTCTCACTCGGTTAAATAAATATAAACGAGCAACTTTCCGCGACACTTCTTATATTGCATGTGAATTCCTTTCTGAATTTCAGTCATTCATTCCGTGAGCCATTCTGAGAGAGAGTCAGCAGTAAAACATACAATACATAACATTATAAATTTACATAAATAAGATGAAGAGGGACGACAGAATTTTGAAAGTATAGGATAGCCCACAAGGTTCGTTTTTCATGAAAGCACGCATGAATCCAAGCTGTCAAACTAAGTCGCTGGTGTCGTTGATGACAAGATTTCGTATACCCACCGCTTCACAGGAAAATCGCACGTGATCGAGACAGGAGGAAAATAAAAGGACTTAATTTGGGATTTTGTTAGCGTAGGAAAGGTACATTCCAAATCTTTTCTTGTATCATACAAAGTGCTGCCTGCGTGGAAGAAATTGAAAAGGAAAAGCATCCAAAAAAAACTTCTCTCTCTCTCTTAACTGCTTTTTTTTTTTTTTTTTTTTTTTTTTTTTTTTTTTTTGAGTTTTGGAAGCAACATGTTTTTCGTGATTTCACAATGTATTATAAATAATGAAAAAGGAAAAACAAGCCTGCACTTATTATAAATAGGTATAGATATATTTGTCTACAATTTTTCTATTTAGTTACTTTCATTTTTTATATTTGTCTACAATTTTTCTATTTAGTTGCTTTCATTTTTTGTAACTTTACTGAAAGTGATATATTTTAAATTGTTATGCAGTATTCAGCATTTTTGACGATTTTTCTACAATAATGTGATATTTGAATAAATGTAGACATTAAATTTGAAAGATTGAAGCCATCAGAAATTTTTTCATAAAAACATGCAATATTTTCATATAATTGTTGTGATGTCTGCATTTTCCGAAAAACTGTAGGTTTTCCTTCATTTTCTCTGAAGCATGACTTTTTTTTTTCTTATATCAAAACGAAGATGATTATATACTGAATTAAGTTTTAAAGTTTAGTAGGTTTTTACGTTGATTTTTGATGATTTTCCAAAAATAGAGACATGATTTACAAAGTTTTAAGACAGGGAGTTTTTGTGTATATTAAAAGTTAACAAAAACCTTGGCCAAACTGTCTCTTTTGTAAATGCATATTGCACGTGTAGTTTCTAATTAGTTTGAAGCGATTTTAGTCTAATGATATTAATTGCATCAAATCTGTTGTTTATAAGAAATAAATGAAAAAAATTCAAAAAAAATAAAAATAAAAAAGCAACCAAATTTTCTTTAGAAAAGAAATTAGTAAACTGAAAAAACATCTGTCTCAAAAACTAAACAACACAAAGCATTATCACATCAACACATCCTTACCGGTGTTTCAAATTTTCTCCATTTGATTGCACTAAAATGTCTCAAGTATTGGATCATGGATTTTGTATTTAAAAATTCCATATTTATGTACTTGATCCTTTTGTAGTCGTATCAAAAATAGTATTGCAACATCAAACCATATTTATGTATTTGGATGTAAAATGTAAAATCAATTTTATACTAGAAAAATAATGTAATTTAAATTTAAGTTAGTTATCTATAATTTGATTTTTTTTTTTTCATTTTACCGTAATAAATCAAAAATAACTTTATATATACTCTATTTGTTTTGTCTTTGATTTGAACATAATTTTAGCTACATTTATGGTTATGTCGTTAACACTAATAGGCATATGTATTATTATTATTTAAGTGAAATTATTCGTCATCAACTTTGAATAGCATTTATTTAAATAAAAACTTAATAAAAAGAATATTCAAATCTAATTCTGAATTTTGATCGTTAAATATCGAAACAATACAAATGACATCACTTTATATGACTTTTTTGTGAAAGGCTATTGATTTTTATAGTAAACCATCCACATTTTATTAGAACAATTAAAACTTGTGCTTGGTAGAGGTACAAAGGCAGCTACATTTGACACTCAATGTTGTATACGACAGTCACACTTACAACTCTCATAGTGACCAACACAAGACACAATTACTATGACCGAACAAACTATGACAAGAGCTCCAATAATGGAGACAATTACGTAACCAGGAAGCATGAAATAAAATTAGCACAAAAGAAGATACGTAGATATAATAACTGGAAAAATATGTTATAACTATGCCGACTCCACGATACCACCTCCACCAACTAAGATAAAAACAAGCATTGTAACTGTGCCCGGTCTATATGAGACTAACATCAAAGCAAAAAAAAAAAAAAAAAAGCATAATAGTCTACCGTACGTCCTACAAAACATGTATAAAATATAATTGAACAAATATGCAATAGAATAATGAGCCATAATTAGTGAAAATTGCATCTCTATATAAAATAACCAAGTTATGTACAATGTCATAATATAAGGGCACAACATTTCCTTACTACATCACATTCAAAGTAAAAAAGCAACTGAGTGAGTAGCACGATCTGGTATCCACAATGCCATTAACGGAAATATCTTCATATAGTATACAATACGTTAACTCCTCCAAACCTTGAACAACTATATCATCAATATATGTTATATAGTCTAGTTATTTTAGAATATCCAACATAATACAAAAAACCTTAAACGTTAGGTCAAATGACAGTCTGTTGTGAATGGTAAATGACTATCAAAAGTTATACTAGAAAATATGAACTAGACAGAGGCAAATAAGTCATACCCGTCCAATCGCTACAACCATAGAGTTAACATATTATAATAACATAAAATACACTACTTTAAGTAAATAATAGTAGAGCATATTATATACAAAATTGAATAAAAAAACACAGCAAGCCCATCACCGACCCTATCCCATCCGTCTTTAGTATTCTTAGAAATGATAGTTGACCTAACACGGTAATAATAACAACTATAGGATCCATCAATGAAACTCAGTTATCAACATCTGAAGCCTTTTTAACATATGATAGCTTGTATGATCATCTCATTTTACCAAGGACTAATGGAAATTTCTGTTCTCGTTGTACTCTCGTACCTCCAAGATCCAAAATCAAGTCCATACCTTTAGAGTACAAAACCCAGCACTAGACCACCAGCCGGGACAGGTCTAGGGTAGAAGACCATCATTGCCGGTCCATTGGCATCCCCACATATAATATTCCTACTTTGTACAACAAGAACATCTCGAGTTATCAATGATCCATTGGCACTCCCATAATATCTTAGTCTACCCAACCCTATCTTAGACATTGAGCCCAACTCACTCAATCCAGATCATTATCTGCGGCCTCGTGCCATCTCGAGTTGTCATCTTCTATCCCTACTCTAAACATGAGTCATCATCTGAAGAACTATAATCTCATCATGTTGTAACATCATCATCTTACGTGATATAAGCAGCCACCACCTCCAACATGATCCACTATGACCCTTGAACCTCTCATATGAGTCAACATCGCCACTAGAGCTTCCTTATAAGCCGAGACCAACTCATTCCATAAGCCGAATACGGCTCATACGCTTAGTTAATTTTCCTCCAATCTTCCTTTTTGTCTCTGGTGTGTCCATCCCTTATGTCAGTTACCCCGACCCATCACTTGTAGCATCACATCTTATCTTACAAGCATGCTTCAAGTTATAAAAGATGACTCATCCATCGATACTTAGCTTATCCATCAACATAAAGCTACAAACAACATGAAGAAGACCAATACGTCATCTTCAAGAAAATACAAAAGTCATATGAGTCATGCCAACGAGTCGGTGTCCCGTATAACTCGTGTTAAAATCATCCCCATGACTTGATGACGATTCTGGTATATAGCTTCAATTTGGTTATGAGTCATCATGCTACGTTCTGCCTTACTCTAGGGCCTATCCTTCGAGTTTCGTGTGATTCTAACAAACTATGGTTCTGATATGCTCTAATTTTGGATTTAATGATATAACATTCACAACACTAGCAAACAAATTAAGAATAACATCCAATTTAATTGTACCATCGATTTGATCAGTCAAAAAGCTTAAAATTTCATCGAATTGACATATTTAATTCATCATATACCATAGGTAGTCACTTTCTAATCATGGATCTAACTAAAAAAAACATTTTCATCCAGATATGATACAAGATCAAATCCAATTATTGAATCCACACATACTAACATGCAATTAGGTTTTTATTAGAGTTTACATTAAACATCTAGTGTATATCTAATCAATTTAATGCCTAAACTTGCAATTCTAGCATGCAAACACCAAATTCTAACATATAGTCTGTCATAGACTAGTGAGACATTAATCACTTACTAATTCTTAAAATTCGATCATATCTAATGGAGATCTAATCCAATAGTAAGAAATCATATATAAATGCAACCAACTAGCGGGAATCAAACTTTAAAACGATGACATAGCATCTAATTTGTAATTAGAGACGATTCGAGATGAAATATAGTAAAATCAACAAAGATTAAAGGAGATCTAGGATTTTGAGCTTATAGGAAATGAGAGGAAAACATCAAAGTGATCCTCTTAACTTCTATTAATAGGCATAGAGAATTGGGTTAATTGATCCCATTAATTACTCTTAATTTTGGCGTGTGGTTTAAAAACTTAAAAATATCATAGCTTCCTAACCACTTATTCAAATTTCTTATATAGCACTCTACGGAACAGAAAACTATCTTCCCAAAGCCAGTTATTGAATCTAAGCATACTAACACGTAATTAGGTTATATTAGGGCTTACATTCAATATCTAGTACATATCTAATCAAATTAATGCCTAAACTTGCAATTCCACCAAATTCAAACGTAATCCATCATATATAAATAAGAGATTAATCACTTATCATTTCTTAAAATTCAAGCATATCTAATGGAGATCCGATTCAATAGCGAGAAATCAGATATAAACGCAACCAATTGGACGAAAACAAACTTCAAAATGATGATCTATCATCTAATTTGCAATTAGAGATGAAATATTGTGAAATCAACAAAGGATTAAAGGAGATCTAGGCTTCGGAGCTCATATGAAATAAGAGGAAAACTTCAATGTGTTCCTCTTAACTTTTACTTATATGAAAGGCAATTAGGTTAATTAATCCCACTAATCACTCCCTAAATTTTCTCTGTATTTAGAAACTTAAAATTACCATAGCTTCCTAACCACTTGTTCCAATTTTTTATATGACCACCCACTCTAAGGAATAGAAAATCACCATCCTAAAGCAAGGAATCAAGTTAGATATCTAATCAAAGTAAGATTTTCAGGAGTTAATAAGTCATAAAAATTTTTGGAAAAAAACTACAGTGTATAAAATAATCCTAAGAACCATATCGAAAAATATTTGAGTCATACCACCATAAATGAGTTAAATATAATTATTATACAATCTTGTGATATGTAAAATATAGTTCGCTATAATAACAAACCGACGAAGCCATTTGCAAGAAGACTAGCACAACATAATAGAGGTAATGGTAGAAACTATAAGCATCCAAGTTCCATCGGGAAGCTCCCAAGACAAAAAGGACACTCCATTGGAAAGCAATTGTCGGAGATTGAACGGTTAAGGTTGAAAAAACTTTATATATTCAATTTTAGTTTAGTGGTGTTAATACAAAATTATTTAAGTAATAATTATATATGTGTGTGTGTGTGTGTGTGTCCTAATTGTAATGTTGTATACAATGTATAATATATATAGTTTAGTAATGTAAATGTATTTAGAACTGTAGTATAAACTTAATAACATAAATTGCACTGAAAACTGAGTTCATATGTGAAAATACCCATTTAAATGTACTGGGAAAATAATGTAGTTTGTTATTGTTTAAGCATTAGATGATAAAATTCCTTTTGTGTACTTCAACAACTCTTAGTTTCACTCCTATAGTTTTCATTCAATTTTCTTAATCATCAAAAACGAAGAAGACATAATTAAAGCATATCCCACATCACAAAGATCAAGATAATGTCACTTAATGCTCGTCCAATTGCAACATCTTTTATTCTAAATTTCAACGATGGAACTCCAGTGTACTATAGTCACCTTGAATTATCTTTAGATGACAGAGACAAGACCAATTATATTAAACCGTCTTAAGTAGGTACATATTAACTAAAAGTAAGAAAAACATCATCAAAATTCAAAGTTAACAAATTAGTTCTAATTGTTTACCCATGTAGGGGATAAGATATATTTGTGACACCCTGTAAAATATACTTAATTTAGACATGAATCAATTCAATTCAAAATAAATAGTAATAATTAATAAACAGTAGCAATTAACTCAAAAGGTTTGGAATAGACAGTTAATGAATCATTTAAATGACAATTTATGTTTTTTGTCCGTTCTAATAGTAAGTACAAACATATGGAAAAGTAATATCATCATTTACTATCTTATTTTCACTAAGAATGTGTTTTACAGTGTTTACATTTGGGTTACCCAATTTATAATTCCAAAGATAAAAAATACTTTTATTATAACTTGTTTGCTGCACTACTGAAATATTGTTGCATTTCTTCTCTCTTAGGGTTGATTACCAAGTTTAAACTTGTACAGTCCATTAGCTGCATCACCCTGTAAAAGAGTAATACTAGTTAGTATATCCTTATCTAAATAATATTTTTGGATAAAATTCAACGTTTACTTTCCTTGACACACTTAGAGACATTGACCACATTTTCTTTATCTTCGGTACCCTCAGTAATGCAAGCATAATTGTCTTTTACCTTTATAACAACATTTACACTATTTGAAGTATTAATACACTTACCATTTCCCATGATTATTGATTTTTTTTATCTTCGTACTCCTTGTTTCCAAGATTGAGATTGTTTAAATTGTTGGTTATGCAATTAATAGCTCCTGAATCGGGGTACTAGTTGTCATCATGAATGTGGTCCACTTTAGTACAATCATTCTATCATTTTGTTTTGTTGCTGTCAATCTGTGCAGTTGAATCGAACAGTGCTTGTGCCATGTTTACATATAGATTTGAAGTGTTTAGATTGCTATCCCTCTGACTAGGAACAAAGTTTGAATTGAAACTGAAGTAGCATTTCAAAGCAGTATCTCCCCTCATTTCATAGATTTGGCATTTGGGTCTGTTATTTAAGTTACATATGCCTCTGCCTCCACCTCTTCCTCTGTTAGGGTAGCCTCCTCTTCGCTTTGGTAGATTATTTCTTTTACTATTTTGTTCCTTATTTCTGTTGCTTGCAGCATAGTTAAGCGAGTTGACTTTGATGATTTCTTGTTGTCGATTCTTTCTTCATGTGAAGAAGTATGAAGCAAACTAATAAAGGAAAGTACTCAGAATAGGAAAGTTCTCGTATATGATATACAATTAGAATACTTCTGCATATACCATTTCCAACATTCACATACCCTAATTTACATTGGGCTTCTTATACATGCTGAATATATAAAGCCCACTTTATATTAAAAACTCTTGTTTAAATAGGGGATCACCTATTTAATATTTGTAACTCTTACAATATAATTCTGCAATAATAAAATCTCTTTCTCTCTTGCATCTGACGCCTCCTTTTTATAATATGGTACCAAAGCTAATCGCTAAGGCTTAACAGCCACTGATCCATCCCGTTCAAACTCGAAAGAGTGTTAAATAATCTTTCTCCTCAGTTTAATCTTCATCATTGGAAAAATTCGATATACTGATAATTCTTGCCTTGCCAACCATATCAATTCGGCTACAATTAATTTGCCTTGCCAAGAATCGATCAAGGGCCTGCACAACATTATCAGTAATCTGTTATATTTGTCAACCACGAAGCCAATTCAAAGAACCAAGAATCATCTCAGAAATCACCGTGCATTACCAACAGACCAATCAGAATTCATCTTCTTCACATTGGTTAATTCTAGTTGCAGCGGGATCTCTGCTGTAATTCGCGAAATTTTGATCAGCTTTCTGATTGGTCTATCGACTGGTCATCATGGCCAATGAAACTGCTTCATCAGCTTCTGACAATGCCACTGGAATGAATGAAAGCCTAATTGCGGTAGACAAACTCACCGAAAATGTAATTAGTCCACAATCACAACTAATTACAATACAATTGGATGAAAACAATTACTTGCTATGGAAACCGTTGGATCTAGATTAACCCTAGAGGGGGGGTGAATAAGGGAATAAGATTTATTGGAGTTTTACAAGATATTAAATTTATCACAGTATAGATCGCAGCAGAGAAAATAAATGACACAGATTTTACCCAGCTTCGGAAAACCCTGCCTACTACTGCATTCTCCAAGGATTATAATAGAATTAAAACAATCTCTACGCTTACAAACTCCTTGAAAACTTACGACATCCGCTCCCAACTGTTCTAATCCTATGCTCAAAACCCTGCACTGATCTTTATCCCTAAGATCGGATTTTCCTTGCAAACCCGTAATTCATAAGTTTTTTAGACAAACTAGAAAACCCCTAGATTTTATAGAAAAACTAGAAACAAAAGGATCTGTTACAAAAGGAAAATAAAATACATTTAAATAATAAATAAAACAAAACCCTCCCCTTTCTAAGTAAAAATAAAGTTGGCCTTTATTTCCTTTATCTCTTGAAACACTGTCAGCCGACCCTAAAAATTAGGGTTTTTCTTTGTTTCTCCAACTCGCGACTTCAATCTCTTGTAGCAATTGTTTCTCTGATGATTGAATTATTTTGGCTCCTTGCTCAGCTATTTGAGTACGATCGAAAAACAATGTGAGTATTTCTGATTTGATTCTTTGAATTCCATCAAAAAACAATGTGAGTATTTCTGATTTGATTCTTTGAATTGTTGCTCTTGAATTGTTGCTTGTTTTTACGATTAAATTGCCAGTGATGAATTGTGTGTCTTATATAGGGTTAGAAACCCCTAATCACTTCTCTGATTTCATACGATGGCTTGGCCTGATTTGTTGTGTGTTGCTTGATTTTTTGTCGTGACTAAAATTGATTTCTATGGCTTTGAATTACTTGCGCGATTTCTGGAATTAAAAAATTGTTTTCTTGACATTTCTGGAATGATTTAAAGGCCGTGAGTGACTTGTTGATTTCTGTACAATATATGATTTGCCCAAAAACTATTTGTTGAATTCTGGGAAAAAAATTTCAAACATTTAAATTTGATATTGCCAAAAATACATGTGTTTCTTTACATTCCTGGAATGATGAATGATTTTCATTGTTTAAAAAGGCTTGTGAATTTTTGGAAACCTTTCGTTGGCTAGAATGGTTTGTGCATTTATGGAAACTTTAAAATTAGCTTGCCCAAAATCGATTTCTTGATATTTCTGGGCTACGCGACTGTTTTCATGCCTAACACACCCCATCATAAATTTGGAAAATGATATTTTACACTTGCCACACACACACAAACACACACACACACACACACACACAGATATATATATATATATATATATATATCCTCAGTAATTCTTGGAAAATCATTTTGCATGCCAAATTTGTTCATTCGAAAACTGGAAATCATGTTTGGCAGATTTGTAACTGTTGAGTGTTGCTTGTTTGATTTATGAAAATCATCAAAGTGATCCTTTCCATGATTTATCGTTTGCTAAAAATCCAAATTAAAACCTTTTTCAATTTGTCATTGCCAGTTTTAAAGCTTGCTATTTACTATGGGCATTTAATCAAAGCTTCATGCATCTTGCTTGTACACTGATTTCTCTGATCTTCGTTGGGGTTACACTTGCCTTGTATTTTTGTTCGGCCATACTGTGAATTGTGTTGTGTGCATATTTGCTTTACAGTTGTTGCTCCAAACTCTTGTGGTCCACTGACCCATGCACATGGGAGCTCCTCAGCTTGTTCATGAACCACTGGTCATTTTTGAATTTCACCATTCATTGCATACTGTCTTGCCTTGTATCGAGTATACTTCATTGTGATTTTTGGAAACTCAAACATCTTGCTTATCAAACTTCGTGACTGTGTGTATCATTTTCCATATTGTCATGTACCTCTTGTACATGCATTGTGTCACTTGTTTAAACCTGTTTTGCACAATTTTTAAATGCTTGAGCCTGCTGTTCATTTGTACATGCAGATTTGTACTTGAAATTGAAAGTGGCTTTGCATGTGATATTTTTTGGCTCTTGTGTCCAATTGCTTTTGTTTCACTTTATTGTTTGGTTTGTGCCCCTGAAAACATGGACTGGCTTCGACTTGAACTTCCCATATATATATATATATGTGTGTGTGTGTGTGTGTGTGTGTGTGTATGCGTGTGTGTGTGTTTATATGTATGTATGTATGTATATGTATATGTATATATAAATATGTCTTGCTCAAATTATGGTTGGTTCCATGACTATTCTTGAGTGCTTGCTTGCAACCTGGCTTTGTATGTGCAAATTTTCTTTTGCTTTGTATAGTTGAACCCATTTTTGATCTGGTTTGAAGCTGTTGAGTGGACTTGTGCATTTTATGATCTGGACACATTCATTGTTTGTACACCATGTATTCATACATGTATATATACACTATGTGTGTGTGTATATGTTTGTATATACATGTTTCTTCACATGTGCTCTGTCACTTGAAATGAGTTTCTTGGTTCAAGTCCATTACTGATATTTGACCATATTGCGCCTGCACAATATATATATATATATATACATACATACACATGTGTGTGTATACATGTATTGCGTATGTGTAGAATATGTGTGTGTGTGTGTGCGTGTGCGCGCGCTAGAGACATTGTCTACCTTGTGGTATTTACAGTGAAACACGACAAATATCACAAGCAGTCTATACTCATACGAATAAACAAACATATCAGATCAAGTCAGGAAAAATGATGAGAAACACACCAAAATTCTAAGGCAAACAAATTTTAAAATAAAATTATATCTATCAGAATTTAATATTATTTTGTTCTAGTTTACTGTGTGTGTTTTTGTGACAGGAAAGCAGGTGACTGGACTGACTGTGAAGACAGACTGAAGAAAGAAGTCAGTGACACTGAGCGAATGGATGGATATGAGTGAGTGTGTAACTGAGTCAGTAAATGAATATAAGTTTGTATGTGTCAACTGAGTGATAGAGTTGTAGTGAGGAATTGATGTAAGAATTGAAACTGAAATTGAATGTATTGTATTACAGTGAGATGTACAAACTGTGGAGTTATAAAAAAATATGTACTATTCAAATGTTGAAATAAAATATTATATTTAAATAAAATACTATTTGAATATTTAAATTCTTGTGCCATAGTAATCTATTTAGTATAAATATTTAATTCTGTCCGTGATATAGTAGAATAGTATAATTACAAACACATTCAAAATAATATATATATATATGTATATGTGTATATATATATAGATATAGATATCTATTATCATCAAATAGAAATCATAGAACTGTTATATACAACAATCTCTCCCTTTTGATGATGACAAACATATAATAAGATTTTGAATACAATAAATGGGTTTGACAGTAAAGTGTGGAACTCCCCCTATATATATATATATGCTCCTCCTACAACAGAACTCCCCATAAATATGTGCACGAGTGAAAAGAATAAATAATTAAAATTTCATTATTAAAATATTTAAGGAATATTCACTCATCAATCAAAATCTTAACCAATCTCTCCCTTTTGTTATCATCAAATGGACACAGAAATTAAAAATAGTGATGAAAAAATAGACTAGAAATATAAAATCAGCTTAAGAGAGAGAATGTTCATCATAATCTCGTTCAGTCAAACAAAAATCATAATATTCTAGTGGTAAATTTTACATTCTAGAATGATGGATTTATGATGAATTTTATAAAAATGGAGAGAATTTTAAAAACACGTTGATTCTAATTATTTTCAGATATTTTTTTAAAAATAAGCATAAAAACAGTGATGGATTTGGACGATGATTATAAATTCAAATCGAGTGACAAAATCAAATAATCTTAAATCCCAATGACAATCAATCAATAAATCATAATATATCATAAAAATATAAACACATTTCACGGATTAGAGAATGGATTGAAAGGCTGGTTTTTACACACCAAGGAGGATTTCATATAAATTTTTATTTATTTATTTTCTTTTTCTTTTCTTTTAATTTTAAGAGCACACTGACCATGCATAACCGGATCTTGTAATTTTAAACGAGGTTAGTCGCAACTTAAATTATAAGTAATCCCATAACCATGCATGACTAGATATTGAATTTTTAAATGAGGTTAGAGAAACACTTATATATATTATATATTTATAATTTTCTTTTTCAAAAATCTCCTCAATATATAAAACCAATACAGATTATAGAAATATGATAGGTACAGAAATGATTATGAAATAAATTTCTAAATTAATCATATTATGAAATATGCTCAACTATACTGGGATCTTTGAATTATCTCTTTTTTTGGAAAATAATACAATCATATTTCTATCACAAATTTTGATACTATATATTTAAGACGATTTAAAAAAAAATCTCCACGTTAATATAAAATCATGATGGATGACAGAAGGATGATAGGAAAAGAAGATGTTCGTGACATAAGCACCAATTCGAAGATATTATAAAAACTGTTCAATCATCATGAAAATTTAAATAATATTTCCTCTTGTTGTGAAGTGTATCATAGTCACAACTCATCACAACTTCAAAAACCTAATAATAATTTATTGGATTCTAAATACTGTTCAATTTGGTTATTGATTTCAATTACTGAATAAATGATTTTGAAAATTGAAAATCAGTTACAAGAGGGATTTAGAAAGATCTATTCAAGACGAGAAAAAATAAATCAATCAAATGAATGTGGCAACACATCTAAACGGATATCACTTGGGACTCCTAATCATCTATAGTGGCATTCCAATGAATTTCAAAAAATATCTAATCACCAAGCCCAAGCAGTCAAAAACAATATATCAGTTTCATTTATCAGAGCAACAAAATCAATTTCAGTTCAGAGGTACACATGAGAATTTTCCACAATTATTTCTAACAAGCACAAGAGACAGATCATGATCCAATGATTAAACCAGTTGATTTGAAATCACTTGAAGAAATGTGTAATTTTCAAGATTAAATGAATCGAGAACACAAGATTTTCAATTTCAAATCCAAGAAATGTGTGAGATTCAAGATATCAACAGTTTTGAATGATTTCAAAATAATCAAATATCCAAGCCAAAGGATCATGAACTAAAAATGAATTTTAAGATGCAATACAGGAATCAATATCAAATGATTTTCAAAAGTGGAATAGCCAAGTCAATCCAAAAATCAATGAAATTGTCACAACCGAAAAATAGTAGTGTGTTGTAAAGAGTATTTTTTTTCAAGTCTTTCCAAAATGATTTTGAAGAAACTCAAAACAACAGAGATGTGTGAAATTTCATTTGTTTTTCAGATCTTTAGAAATTTAGAATTCAAATTAGCAGTCTCAAGATATGATAAGGATGCTTCAGCACTGTTAGGAATTCAAAAAAAACTTCAAAACAATTGCAGGTATATATAAATTTGAATTCAAGATTTGGAAATCATTAAAACATGAGACTTTTATAAAAATGAAGCGAATTAACAGAAAACCAAGAATTCTGCAATTTGAAGTTAAGAAGCTCAACTTGAAAAAATTTGTGGCAGTCTCAATGCAAAGATGAACAAGCAGAATGAAGAATAAAAGAAGAAGGGATAAAAACAAAGAATATAAACAAAAAAAATGAGTCTATAGAAAACTCCAGATTTTTAGTAGATGACGTTGGTTCTCTAACTCAACAAACTTGGCTAAGGAACCCTGAATAAATCAAAGATGTGGAATAACTTGAAATCAAATTCTCTTTCGCAAAGTGGTTCCTCACCCATCTTCAGTGCCTAACTGTTGAATCAAGTGGTCTAACAAAATTTGTAAAACCACTCTTAACTGTGTTTGTGACTTAAGGTACCTAAACTTGTTTACATAACAATCCATTCGAATCTATCTTTGTACCCTTAGGATCCCAAATCTATTTGAATTTAGTCAAAGTCAGTTTATTTCCTTTTAAGATCCAAGTTTGTTTAACTGGATTGTTACATAACAAATTCATATCTTGAAAAAATCTTTTGAAATTTTTTGAGTTTAAATTTTCAAGACGATCTTTTCCAAAGCTTTTTGAAGAGTTTTTAAAAACATTGAAACCAAGTCCATGTTTATTTTGAGTAGTCAACTGATTTTTCAAAAGCATATTCAATGATTGTTCTCCACTTGAAAATCTTTTCAAACTCATTTCAAGATCATTGATTTTAGATTTCAAAAGATTATTCTCGTTTATTAGCTCAGTGCAATGCTCAATCAAAAATTCACTTTTCTCAGAATCATTTTCTTTCAAGATCGAATTTCCATTTTCAAGAAGTTTGATTTTAACTTTGGACTCAAAAATCTCATATTCAAAATGGTTTTGCTTTTCAAACTCACGTTTTTCAATTTCTATAAAAATTTCAATTTCTTTCTCAAGCTCATTCAAAATTGATTCAGTTTTCAATAGTTTTTCTTTTTCAAAAATTTTATAGTTGGAATTAATCTTATCCAACTCCTTTTGCAAACCATCGTTTTTACAAATTGGTTCACCCTCATTTTGTTTTAAATCATAATTTCTTTTTCAAGCTTTCGAAGATTTTATTGAGATGAGATAAAACAGTTTTCAAATTCATACAATTTTTCTAGTCGGAGTTTTCAAGTTTTAATTTGAACATATTATTTTTGCGAATCAATTGACGATTTTCAGATTTCAGAAGTTTGTTTTTTTGTTGAAGTTTATCAATAAATTTAATTAAATCAGTACACATATGAACTAAATCTTCATAAGAGAAATTTCCTATCTCATCGTCTGTTGAGTCTCCACCGTTTGATCTGTCTGAATTTTCCTATGTATCATGTTAAACACAAATCTGAGCTTGAGTTGACATTTCGGGGTTTTGATCAGTTGTCGTCTTCTCTTCCATACAGCGCATCTCGAGTTTCCCGGATATCGTGCACAGTTAAAAATGAGAGATAAATTTTAATTGATCATTACTAAGATAGGAATAAATAATATGCATAGTATGAGCATTGAAAAGCTTATCCCTCTTATCTAGAATATCTCCACTATTTCAAAAATATTCTAGTATTCATAATTAACAGATTTTAGATAGAATTTCATTTTCGATTTCCAAATTAAAAATTTGTTCCATTGAAAATAATTGGAACATTACTGGATTGACTCTCGTTAACTTGACAACTAAAACAATCCACGACTCTAGAGTTAATGAAATACTAGGCCCACTTGTTAGATCTAGATTAACCCCTAGAGGTGGCTGAACAGGGTTTATTGGAGTTTTCCAAGATTTTAAAATTATCACAACACAAATTGCAACAGAAAAAAATGACATAAATTTTATCTTGCTTCGGTAAACTCTGCCTACGGCTGCATTCCCCAAGGTTTCTACTAGAATTAAAACAATCTCTACGCTTACAAACTCCCTGTAAACTTGCGACACCTACTCCCAACTATTCTAATCCTATGCTCAAAACCCTGCACTGATCTTTATCCCCAATATCAGATTTTCCCCGAATTACAAACCCGTAATTCGTAAACCCTAGCTATAAACCCTATAACTAGTAAACCCTAGTTTTTTTAGACAAACTAGAAAACCCCTAGTTTTTACAGAAAAACTAGAAAACAAAATGGATTTGTTACAAAAGGAAAATAACATACAATTAAATAATAAATAAATAAACTCCCTTTTCTAAGTAAAATTAAAATCGACCTTTATTTATTTTATCTCTTGAAATAATGTCGGTCGACCCTAAAAATTTAGGTTTTCTTTGTTTCCCCAAATCGCGACTTCAATCTCTTGTAAGAATTGTTTCTCTGATGATTGAATTCTTTTGTCTCCCTGCTCGGCGATTTGCATACGATTGAAAAACAATGTGAGTATTTCTAATTTGATTCTTCGAATTGTTGCTTGATTTTTCGATTAAAATGCTTGTGATGAATTGTATGTCTTATATAGGGTTAGAAACCCCTAATCACTTCTCTGATTTCATACGATGGCTTGGCCTGATTTGTTGCGTATTGCTTGGTTTGATGCTGTGATTCGAATTGATTTCTACGGCTTTGAATTATTTGCTTGATTTTTGGAATCAAATCAATTTGTTTTCTTGCCATTTCTGGAATGATTTAAAGGCCATAAGTGACTTGTTGATTTCTAGACAATATATGATTTGCCTAAAAACTGTTTGTTGAATTCTGGAAACAAATTCAAACATGTGAATTTGATATTGCCAAAAATACATGTGAAATTTTCTTTGCATTCCTGGAGTGAATGAATGATTTTCATTGCTTTAAAAAGGCTTGCGAATTTTTGGAAACCTTTCCTTAGCTTGAATGGTTTGTGCATTTCTGGAAACTTTAAAATTAGCTTGCAAAGAATCGATTGTTAAATATTTCTGGGCCACTCGGTTGTTTTTATGCCTAACACACCCCAATGAAAATTTGCAAAATGATATTTTACAATTGCCATACATATATATACACACATATATACATACATATATCCTCAGTGATTCTTGGAAAATCATTTTGCATGCCAAATTTGTTCATTTGAAAACTAGAACTCATGTATGGTAGATTTGTAACTCTTGAGTGTTGCTTGTCTGATTTCTGAAAATCATCGAAATGATCCTTGCCATGATTTATCATTTTCCAATAATCCAAATTAAATCCCTTTTCAATTTGTCTTGCATTCTAGTTTTAGAGCTTGCAATTTACTGTGGGCATTTAATCAAAGCTTCATGCATCTTGCTTGTACACCAATTTCTATGGCCTTCCTTGGAATTTTACTTGCCTTGTATATTTGTTGGCCCATACTGTGAATTGTGTTGTGTGCATATTTGCTTTACAATTGTTGCACCAAACTCTTTTGATCCACTGACCCATGTACATGATGGATCCTCAACTTGTTCATGAACCATTGGTCATTTTCGAATTTCACCATTCATTGCATATCGTATTGCCTTGTACTGAGTATACTTCACTGTGATTTCTAGAAATGCAAACATCTTGCTTATCAAACTTCATGACTATGTGTATCATTTTCTATATTCTCACGCATATCTGTACATGCATTGTGTCACTTGTTTGAACCTGTCTTGCACCATTTGAAGTGCTTGAGCATGTTGTTTATTTGTTCTTGCAGCTTTGTACTTGAAATTGAAAGTGGCTTTACATGTGATATTTTTGGCTCTTGTGTCCACTTGCTTTTGTTCCACTTTATTGTTTGGTTTGTGCTCCTGAAAACATGGATTGGCTTCGACTTGCACTTTCCATGTGTGTGTGTGTGCACGTGTGTGTGTGTGTGTGTGTATATATATATATGTCTTGTTCAAATTATGGATGGTGCCATGAATATTCTTAAGTGTTGGCTTGCAACCTGGCTTTGTATTTGCACATTCTCTTGTGCTTTCTATAATTGAACCCATTTTGATCTGGCTTGATGCTATTTAGTGGACTTGTGAATTTTCTTATCTGGACACATTCATGTTGTGTTTGTACACCATGTATTTCATACATGTATATATGTACGCATATTTGTGTGTGTGTATATATATATATATATATATATATGTTTGTATATACCGTTGCTTCACATGTGCTCTGTCACTTGCTTTGAGTTTCTTGTTCATGTCCATTACTGATATTTGACCACATTGCGCCTACACAAAATATATGTGTATATACATACAAGTGTAAGTCTATACATGTATTGTGTATGTGCAGATTATATATAGATATATACACATATAGCTGTGTGTGTGTGTGTAAGCATTATAGACATTGTCTACCTTGTGGTATTTACAGTGAAACATTGTGAATATCACAAGTAGTCTAGACACAGATGAATAAACATGCATATCAGATAAGTCATGAAAAATGATGAGAAACACACCAAAATTCTAAGGAAAATAAAATTTAGAATATAATTATATCTGTTAGAATTTAATTTTATTTTGTTCCAGTTTACTGTGTGTTTCTATGACAGGTAAGCACGTTACTAAACCGACTGTTAAGACAGACTGAAGAAAGAAGTGAGTGACAATGAGTGAATGGATGGATATGAATGAGTGTGTAACTGAGTCAGTAAAAGAATATAAGTCTGTTTGTGTAAACTGAGTGACAGAGTTGTAGCGAGGAACTGATGTAAGAAATGAAATTAAAATTGAAAGTATTATAGTGAGTTGTCAAATAGTGGAGTTATAAAAAATATGTACTATTCAAATGTTGAAATAAAATATTATATTTAAATAAAATACTGATTGAATATTTAAATTCTTGTGCAATAATATTTATTTAAATATAAATATTTATTTTGTCTATGATGTAGTAGAATAATACAATTACATTTATAATATATATATATATATATATATGTTATCATTAAACAAAAATCATAGAATTGTTATATACAACAGAAACTGCAGATCGAAACTGCAATTCAAGGTTATGGCCTAGAAGGATTCATCATGGGCACTTTATCTATTCCCCCTAAGTTTACTACTGGTCAAGAGAATAGAATCGCCAACAATGAAGAATACATTAAATATCATAGACAAGATCGTTTTATTAGTTCATGGGTGTTATCCTTTATCAATCAAAGTTTGCTACCACAAATGATAGGCTGCGAAAGTGCTAATGAAATATGGACAACTATAGAAAAAGCCTTCAACAATCGATCTGTTGCTAAAGTCATGTTTTACAAAAGGCAATTGCAGAAGATAAGAAAAATATAATATTACCATGAGAGAGTACTTAAGCAAACTCAAATCTGTCTGCAACATGTTAGAAGAAGTTGGCAATAAAGTACAAGATTTTGAACAAATCTTAACAATACTCAATGGTTTAAGTGAGGAATACGAGGTTCTAAAGCCATAATTTCCTCACAAACGGAATTCTCCTCGCTAGATGAAGTTCACTCAATTATACTAGCACATGAAGATAGACTTGAAAGCAAGAAATCTCAAGAAAGTGACTTCACTATTAACTATGCAGTCAACAAGAATAATGATAGTAATAAAAATCAAGCAAGTAACAACTTCAAAAGGAGAACAAACATTTCAGAGAGGCAATCCCACTACTAGAGGAAGAG